>CM048755.1:7655866-12655866 GCA_026315105.1 Locusta migratoria
TTTGGGACAGTAACAGTAGCAAATAACCTGAAATGATTCAATGAACCCTCTGCCAGGATTTATTGTGGCCAATCATCAGAGTTGCTTCTAAATTATTTCAGGATATTTTTATTTGCAACATACATCCATCAACAATATCTTACACAGTGCTGCTCGTAAACAGAGCACTTATACCATGGTTTATAATGTATTCTGTATTTGTTATAACTTGCATGTCATATGTTTTCTCTAATTGTTTTAAATTCCTTCATTGTATGATTTTGTATTTCTGTAGTGGAACCTTTAGTTAAATATGCTACACAATATGCCAATTTAGATGGTATTACTACACACAAAATTTAAGTGCAGTATGGTAACTATTGGGGATTTGGATGAGCAGTCACATCCTTGCCGCCGGCCGCGGTGGCCGAGGAGACTGAGACGCGTCAGTCACGGTCTTCACGGCCACTACGGTCGGGGGTTCGAATCCCCCCTCGGGCATGGATATTTGTGTCGTCCTTAGTTGTAGGTAGTTCATAAGTAGTTTGTAAGTTTAGGGACTGATGACCCCGTAGTTAAGTCCCTTAAGCTTAACAAACATTTGAACATTTGAACATCCTTGCCATGCTGTCAGTTGACCGAGATGATTGAATGGAACCTAACACAGGATAGCCACAAAGAGCAGACTACATCTGTACTAAACTATATCCTGATAATTTTCACAATCTGATAATCAAGACCTGGTAAATGCTACAAATCAGCCTGTTATTCGACTACTAATTACAACTGACACCATCCTCAGCAAACAAGGTAAAGAATAGTCTGATCCAGAACATGTAAATAGGACACACGAAGCACAAAATAATGCTTTACAAATACAAAGCAAAACACGTCTTGGATTGCAGGCACATTAAGACAGAAAAACCATTAATAGTTAATTTTAACAAGATGCTGCAGAATGTCAACAAACATAGTAAAAATTTATAATTACTCTCACAGTCTATCTCTCCCCAATGCAATCTGTATTTCACCACGAGGTGCAGCACAATAACCTAGTCTTTTTTGTCATTTTGACTGATGTGTGGCTGACATTAACCACAGAAGAACCATACACCAGATAGGTTATATGCCCACTGACAGCTGAAGTAGAACCTCAAACATGTTGTGTACACCCGTAATTTATTGTAGACTTGTTAACATGTTTCCATTACACACAGCTGAAATATCATACAGGATTGATAGGACTCATCACCACTTATGAAATCTTGGTCTACTGAAGACATTGCCTGCAATCTGATGACACCAGCCCAGTAATTCTATGGTTGAACAATGCCTGCAACTGGTCCATTACTTGGACAGTGTTATGCATCACTAGTCCAAGCGCCATATGTCATAACTGACATAATGGAACCTAAAGTTTACATGTTCTTAAAATATATTTATTTATGAATGTTTAACATTTTCTACCAAAGAAGGGTTAGTGTTCTTTCACTTAATAGTGAAATCTCACTGTAAATAACTACTAAACAGCAATAATTGCGCTCACATCGGAAATATAAAGTAATGGCGCTTGGTCTTGTGATGCACAACACGGTCCACTTGAGATATGTGATATTTCTAGTACTTACCATTCATGCTGCACTACGTTAAGTAGGGCTATTTGTGGATTATTATTTACATTTGAAGTACACTAGTTTTATTTACTGCTTCAGTTGTTAAGTAACTGGAAAAAGACGCATTTTTTCAGTAATGTTTGAACTTCAAAATTTTGTCAATCTCTAACACACATTTTTCATTATTTCATCACATAAATTTAAAATAAAGTGCTGTAGTCTTCAAATTCAGTATGATTAAAATATACCCTTGCCCCCAAACACACACATACCAAACTAAATAAGAGTAGGCTATATGGTAAAATGTCCCAAATCCTGTATCACTTCTTAACACAAAAGTAAAACCGAAACACTTCTCCATAAAATAGTGGGAAATAATGACAAACAAATATATCATTTACATATTTATTTACTGAAATTTTCATTAAATAATTTACTCCGCCTTTAACAAAACAAAAACCACACACACACAAACATACACCAATAAAGCAACATTTTATTTCCACCAACAAACACGTTTGCATGTTACTGAGCACTAACATATTCGTTGCGATCTTAGAAGTTTGAGGATTTTTTTACTTTCTGAAGGAAAAGCAAGCGCTCAGCTCGCTAATAAGAGTTGCTTACATAATAAATTTAGAAATACACCAGCAGTAACAAACACCAATGGCATTCTGATCTTCATACCATCTTCCCTGTTTCACATCGCTGTTTTTTCTTCAGAAAGTATCACTTTCTGCTTGAGTACCTGGCTGTTAGTGACTGCAGCAACAAATTACACAAAGTCTATAGCAATGCTTTGGTTCCCACTGTGGATAATTTGCGTCTACTACTCCATCAACTACAAACTTTTCTGTGTGTGCAGGCATTCTTGAGTAAACTGCTTCAAACATATTATAAGCTTCTTCAACTTTGAGAAGTCAATGCGAATTTTTCTCAGCAATTCTACCTTCAGTTCTTCATTGCTGCGCAAAGAAAATGTGCAGAATTCCATGTCAATCAGACTTTTACGACCACCTACAGCACTCCGAATTTGTTAGTATCTGGAAAAGGCGATCAATACTGCTGTTAGAACAAACAATTTACAGTACAAAAGCGTATGTTTATATTTCATAACGTATGACATAACCTTAAAGCATACTTGGAGAGATAATGGAAAATACTTATTGATCATTAATAAATTGTTAAATATATTTATTTCAGCCGGTAGAAAGTAGTTACTGTTAGATAATTACCAGTTTATAACCTTCAAATAAATCAATCAAATAACAACAAAATAAATAGTCTGCCACAAGTAGAACAAGATGGAGGTTGACGTCACTTGCGTTATATAAGGTACGTTTCGGCTGTTGGTCACCAGAGGGCATTGGCAACACTCACTAATGACGTCATTCCCAGCTATATGACGTCATAAATCCAGCCAATCAGCGAACGCAGCCCATCCGCCTTGAATGGCAACTGCCGGTTCCGTCGTAAACACCCCGTGCGCGGATGCCACAGACCCCCACCCCCACGGCCCCAGCGAGTATCTTGTGCAGCCCCCAGCTTATAGAAAAACCAGTTTCCAGGCCAGCCCGACCTCGTGGCGAGCGCATTCTTTCTTTCCTCGACTGCGGGTGCCCCATTTTGTTTACACCGCCACCACCGGCAGACATTTTTTGAAGAATCGTGTCTCTTCTTGCACATCACCAGCTGCCTGACGTCGGCCCCCACGTGCCGCGAGAATGTCTCTGGACGTACACATATAAGACAGGAATACATCAATTGTTTTTAAAGTTTCCTTAAATAAAATCTTCTTACGTTATCATGGTACTACTGTACCTTTATAAACATATTAAATTGTTTGCTTAATTTTTTAGTAATTTTTTATTAACATAATTGTTTCAATAATAGGGTTATGATATTATTATTATTAATAGTTCGTTAGTGCATTCTTTAGTGTCCATTCAAACAAACATTATTTTGTTAATTACCATGCTTACTGACGTGCATGCAAGAGGAAACTATCTATCGAGCTCGTACTACAGACGTGCAAATGGAAAGTGTAGGAATTCTGGGTTATTGGGAACGTATACGAATTTGTTTATACTGCCTGAACAGTTCCTTTAAAAAAAAAAAAAAAAAAAAAAAAAAAAAAAAAAAAAAAAAAACAATTCTCTTGTGTCATTTTACTGAAGTCTTCTTTAGATTCTTCAGTTTTCTTCCCATCATGCTATTATGGGCTTAAAAGTACAATGCAGTTCGGTCATTCTGAAACTGTAGATTAATGTTAGCGCCAGCCGCGGTGGCCGAGGGGACTGAGGCGCTCCTGTCACGGTCTACACGACCACTACGGTCGGGGGTTCGAATCCCCCCTCGGGCATGGATATTTGTGCCGTCCTTAGTATAAGGTAGTTGATAAGTAGTTTGCAAGTTTAGGGACTGATGACCCCGTAGTTAAGTCCCATAAGGTTAACAAACATTTGAACATTTGATTAATGTTAGTGTACATGTTGTAGAAGTTTACCCTGAAAATAAACAATCATGGTTATAGCGAAGGAAAAATGTTGCCCTATACAAGTAGGATGAAGTACTCGACATTAACGTAATTTGGCCTCAATATGGTGGAAGCCACTATCCAACACAGCGAAAATATCGTGCAGTATCGCATTTATGCGACTACACGATACCAAAAAATGTCAACACGCTATATGCGCGGACACCACGAAATCACAACGAAAAAGACGCATAACCCCACACACATGTCAAGGTTACGGAATTCCAAAGACTGACTAGGTAAATCACTCGTGGATAGCCGTTCCATCAAGTCTTATTCACAACGAATTGCGCTCATAGACGCAACAAAAACACAGCGAAAACAAACATCCACAAAACAATTTGAGGAAAAAAAATTACGTCAACGGGGAAAATTATCCATGCACTTTCGCAGAGTCGCTACACAGACAGACTCAACCAACACAAAACGACATATACAATGGAATTCGCAGTTAACAACGCTGACACAGCCTAGAGATTAATAAATTACCTGGAAATTACAATTCAGATAAACGATAAACACAGAACAACATGACGAAGAAGTTGGACAGCTGACGCCTCAGAAAAAGACAGAAATTAAATAACAAAAATCCGCCCTAAGGTGATCGAGATAATGCAATCCCTATCACACAACCAAATTACATGCTGAAATACGGCGATAAACAAACATAAGGAAAACCTGTAAATAGACAATTGATGACACACAACGTATTTCTAAAAACAAAAGGAACACATTCAAAAATCAAATGTTTGTAAAGCTTATGGGACTTAACTACGGGGTCATCAGTCCCTAAACTTACAAACTACTCATGAACTACTTACGAACTAGGACGGCACAAATATCCATGCCCGAGGGGGATTAGAACCCCCGACCGTAGTGGCCGTGCAGACCGTGACTGAAGCGCCTCAGTCTCCTCGGCCACCACGGCCGGCAAGGAACACATTACCAATAATCAAATTAAAGTACAAATACAAACTTATATTCACACAGGAAATATATATCTACAGTACATACGAAAACCAGAAGTCTATTCAATGAAAGGCTTATTGTGGCAGACGTAATGCACCCCACTGCTGAACTTGTTGTGACTGCCAGTTACCATTATTCTGGTTCTGGAACCGGGCTGGACCGTTATTTTGCCATTGTGCATTGTTTTGGCCCTGTCCTGACTATTATTATTGGAAAAGTATCAGTTCTGCTCTCCGTCATTATCATTATTGCGCCAGTCTTCGTTGTTATGATTCCTCTTTTTACAATCGTTGCTGCTATTCCACCCGCGTTTGCGATTCTTCTCTCGCCCACGGTCGCCGTTGTTTCCCCAAGAATTATTGCCTTCATTTTGCGGAGGATTTTCGTCCCTGTTATCTTGAGGACGTCTCCCGTGTCGTATTTCTACGTATTCTGCCTCTCTAAACGCGGTAATAAATTGGTCAAGAGTTCTGTCGCATTTTCCTATCATGCTCCTCTGGTATCCCTCAGGGAGCTTGGTAAAGCAGTGCTTCATAACTTCCTTGTCCGAATATGGGTTATCAAGGACTCTGTTTTTCTTTATTAGTGAATCCAGAAACTTGACTGGGTTCTTAAAACCGGCAGACAACATGTCGCATCCCATAACAATTTCATCACGGTTTCGCTCCTGCACTTGTGAAGGCCAATACAAAGCAAGAAACGTTTTCCTGAACTGCTCATATGACGTGCAAGATTCCGCCACAGAGCGCATGTGTTCCGCCACGCTCCCTTGTAGATGGCCGCAAATGAATACAAATTTATACTGCAGTGGCCACTCTGGCGAGTGTTCTATCAAACTGTGCAATGAATGACTTCGGGTGCAGTACATTGTTCGATTCGCGGTAGATCTAAGAATTCTGACCAGACAGGAAGTGATTCAGGTCGAATGGCTTATATGCTGTGGCTTCACCGCCGTATTGCGGGTGCCCTTACGTTCTCATGCTCTACTGATTATTGCCAGCTGGAGCATACCTCTCAGAAACAGCTGATCCGTGTAGGTGGGAGTCTGTCCTACGAAGACGACAGCAATTATCATCTGCCTCGGATCGTGTGTGTACACTGTGGGAAATTTCCCCCCGAGTGTTTGATTCCTCTATGACTGGCGAATGGTGACGGAAGACATGAGTTCTTTCGTCCTGTCGCGGTTCTGTGGGTCTATCTATTTCGCGTAGCACACGATCCGCACTTTCTCCCGCATTTCCCGTACTTGTGGTCGCTGTCGACAATGTCGCAATTTTCTCTACATCGCCGCGAGTTCTTTTTATATCGCGACTCAATTCCTTCTGTTGTGAAGAAATGTTAGATTGTGCATCTTTGATTTCCGCTATTTCTGTCTGCTGATTTGTAATCTCAACGATCGCTTTTGAATGTTCTGTGACTTTTTCTGTTGTCTGCTTCAGAATTTCCTTTCCTTGTTCACGTAATGTGTCAACTACTTTCTTGACATTAGCGACGTCAACCCGTGACTTAACTGCGACTCTTTTGGCCAATTCGGCCGTCTTTCTTGCACCAGCTGCTTCGTAGCGAGCAATTCTGGCGTCTTTCTTTGCCTCTATTGCCGTATCCTTTGCTTCAGTCGCTGTTTTACCGATAGAAACAAGTTCTTGCCTGACTACCGATAATTCCTCTTTGAATTCACCCACACGGGCATCGGTACCTCTTCCTAATTTGCCGGCAATTTCACTAACAAGAGCATCTATAACTCTTTTTAGTTTTTTCTTTCTTTCTTTCTTTCTTTCTTGTTTATCATGAATTAAATATCTCATCAAATCCCCCAGCTGAATATCCTCATAATTTCCAGCTGGCGTAGATGACCTTGAAGCTGTTGGCTTGCAGCTTTGCGCTTTTGTATAAGAAGTTTCCTCACCACTATGAGCATACATTTTTCTCTTATTATGACTGTGAGGAATTTCAAACTTACTTTCACTTGAGTTGTTTACTGAACTCTGCCTATTTAATATTTCTCTAGAAGCTTTTCTTGACACTTTACTCAAGTCGCGTTTTCTACATGATTCACGACGACTAGAAGTGTCAGAATCATCTGCATGGCGCTCCGGGTCACTCACTGTTTATTGAAACACCAGTATTTTCTAAAAGCCTGGCCCTACTCCTAGTAATTATAAATTTTTAATACACAAATTTACCAACTTTTACATGCAAGTGTCTACCCGGCATACAACGTTTTGGCCTGAGTATTTGAGATTAAAACACATCAAAATGTCCGTGACAATAATAAATTTCGTACGCGAATAACTGTTAAAAATACGTACATAAATATTTCACCACCAAATGACACAAGCAAAACCATGGCGTCAATGTCAACGCCGTAAAAACAACGCCATTGTGTGGTGCAGAAACCACATTACATGAACGCTGCAAAGGAACACTTGATGACGTGTTGCGCACATGAACATTTCTAAAAACTAACTACAACTAAGGGGTTTGGCCTGCCTGCAACTGGACAACATATGACCACATCATAGAATCTCCTAACATTCGATAATCCTATGGCAGGATCGCCAAGAGTGAACTATCTCGTTATTCCTATGGCAGGAGTCGCCAAGTGTGAACTATGTCCTTAAACCTATGGCAGGAGTCGCCAAGTGTGAACTATGTCGTTTGATATATATATATATATATATATATATATATATATATATATATATTGGGTCGCCACCATATTTCTCCAAAATATGGAAAATTAAAATGTTACTAATCAGCTATGATGTGATCATACATTTTTTAAACATATAATAAATATTCCTACTCTATTGCAATGTATCAGTTGTACCAAACAAAAAAAATGTACTTGAAATATTATTGGTAAACTGTGGAATTAAACTATTCTTTTTCCCCTCCAAAACAGTGAAAAAGGAATATTCTTAAATGAAAGACGATCTGCTCAAAATCAATTTATTATAATTAAACGTGAAAAATAAATCAGATGACTTTTCCTATCATGTAAAACACATAATGGTATTCACACAATCTTTTACAAATGTTAAAATATTGAGACACAAAAATGACTGGCTGAGTCAAAGGTCGGAGGTTTTGCAAAACAGAATGCTATTACATTGGCTACACAGGGGCTTGAAATTATCGTTATCCCTAAGCTCCCAGAGTAAATATGCAGATCTCAAAAGAATAAAATAAGGGACAGAATCCAAAAAGTCTGATTCATATAACCCCCCAGCAAGTGCGTTACCTTACCCACACAGATGATGATTGACGGCAGCGTCTCAGGTTCGCAGGCAGCAGGCGGTGGGAGCGGATAAGCTGAAATTTTTATCCGACCGTAATTGCTTCGACCTGTTAAGCAGGGTCGACATGTAAGTTAATACAACGTCACCAGCGTCGGCATCGCTAGGCAGTTGTTGTGCGATTCTATCACGCTAGTAGACTATTCAACATTTCGCATAGGTGACACAAAGGCCACTTGGCACAAATCGATCAGTCACTTGCGTAATATGATATGTAAGAAAAAAAAAGAAAAAAAAAATCTTCGGAATCAAACACAAGTCTAACCAGAGGACCGTTTAAGACGATGTCCTCCCCGCGAATCTAATCGGTGTCTTGCGTGTCTCCCGAGATCCTTACACTTCGGACGCTCAAACAGGAGTAGCAAAAGGTCCGTACACTTCTGACGCTCACACAGGAGTCACTCGAGCTCTGTACACTTCGGACGCTCAAACCAGAGTTCTCGTGCCTCCTCGCGCTCTGCCGCAGCTCACGGGAAGTGACGGGCGGCCACACCCACGTGCAATAGACGCACCAATCTCTCTCTCTCTCTTTCTCTTTTTTTTTTTTTTTTTTTTTTTTTTTTTTTTTTTTTTTTTTTTGTCGAGCTTATGGGACTTAACTATGGGGTCATCAGTCTCTAAACTTACAAACTACTTATGAACTACCTTATACTAAAGACGACACAAACATCCATGCCCAAGGGGGGATTCGATCCCCCGACCGTAGTAGCCGTGCAGACCGTGACTGACGCGCCTCAGACCGCTCGACCACCGCGGCCGGCCATTACGTGATCCATCCACCTAATCTTCAGCATTCTTCTGTAGCACCACATTTCGAAAGTCTCTATCCTCTTCCTGCCCGCACTGTTTATCGTCCATGTTTCGCTCCCATACAAGACAACACTCCACGCAAATGCCTTCAGAAAGGACTTTCTTAGGCTTACATCAATATTCGATGTTAACAAATTTCTCTTTTTCAAGAACACTTTCCTACCCATTGCCGTTCTGCATCTTGTATCATCTGTACTGCGACCATCATTTGTTTACTGCGCAATTAACAAAAGTCATCTACCTCCTTTATTGTATCGTTACCTAATCTAATTCCTTTTCTTAGACTGCACTCCATTACCCTAGTTTTGCTCTCGTTAATGTTCATCTTATATGCACCTTTCTGCACTTGCCCTCCACAGCCGCACACACTCTTCCAAACATTCTTGCTATGCCACTAGTGCAAAGTCCGACTACTGTCGCTGCGATTCCTACTGACGCTGTTGCTAGCTGTGCCAGACCTGCGACGACAATATAAAAATTAATGTATGTCTTATAGTCGACATAAAACGATTTACGAGAGTTAGCAACCGTACAAATATTTCAAACAATTTATCATCTGATTGTCAACCAATAGTTGCGAACATTGTTTTTACTTTTACATGTTTCAGTCCTTCTGGATCATTTTCAGAATCTAAAACAAGATAAAAAAACTAAATTTTGAATGACGTCTTTGTATTTTTTTTTAAGTTGCTGTGACTTTACCTTTTATAGATAAGCCGCTCTTTAATATGCAAATGAATAGCAAATGAGAGAATCTTGATTACAATTGTAATTGAAATAAAAAAAACCATTTATATATGTCATCACCTGGACTGTAATAATTATTTTTTAAGGGTCACCACTACGTTTTTTATTATTAAAAAAGTAGAAAAAATTAATAAAAATATGAAACTGAGAATTTACTATGCGTAACTGAAAGTAGTGGCGACCAACAGATTAATCTCACTTATTTATTTATTTATTTTGTGAACAAAAATGTTTTGAACAAATGTTTGTAATTCTATCGGACCAAACTGCGTGGTCATCAGTCCTTACCTTACAAACTACCTAAACCTAGGTAAACTAACCTAAGGACAACACACACACCGATGCCCCAGGGAGGACTCGAACCTCCACGGCGAGCAACCGCGCGCTCCGCAGCAAGACGCTTTAGACCGCTCGGCTACTCCACCGCGGCTTATTTTGTGAAAGTGCGTTTTCATACACTGTTGTTGGAAAAACACAAATCCCCTGACCTACCTAACATAGACAGGAGATAACCCCACCAAAATCTGTGAAAGATGGTTGAAATCAGGTACACGATGTTCATAAATAGTCACTGTATGTAACAAAAAATTACATGTCGCGTTATATATATATATACGTGACCAAGTGTCAATTCGGTGAAAAAAAATCATAAAAAAACAAATAATGACTTGAAATAGCACAAACAAAAATTATCTAATGATCGAAATGCTTTTTACAGAATAAAGGCCAAAATCTGAACACCAAAAGAAAAAGTACAAGTTCGACTAGCTATAGTCATAAATTTGGTGTGTTAACCTAAAAAAATGTATTTAAAAGTCAGTAGAATGTTAAGTACTGAAAGAGATACGCTCGATTAAAATCCACCATGCAAACTCACACTACGTCCCACCTATCAACCACCATTCAATAATCTTCTAGCCGGTCGCAGTGGCCGAACGGTCTGCGGCGCGCCAGTCTGCACGGTCGCTACGGTCGGGGGTTCGAATCCCCCCTCGGGCACGGATATTTGTGTCGTCTTTCATACAAGGTAGTTCAAACGTAGTTTTTAAGTTTAGGCACTGATGACCCAGCAGCCAAGTACCTTAAGCTTAACACACATTTGAACATTTTTTGAATAGTCTTCTCGCCTCGTTGGCGCTACCTTACCATATACAGTAGAACAGTCGAAGGGCCGTCGGTGGTAGTGCAGACTGACGGATGGAAAAACATCGACACGATCGGCGCGGCAATTACAAAAGTATTCGAAATACGGGAGAAATACAGCAAATTTTCCAAACCAGTGGCGAATGCTGATTTTCGAGAAAAAGTAAATTATCCTCATTACGAGTGAGCTCGTTCAGAACAACACCCACTTCAGAATATTTACTAGTTTCTAAGTATACTATTGTGAATGCAAACAGCAATCAGATGATTTCTGACACTGTGCAATGAGGATACAAAAAAGTCCACCGAAAGTGGCTACATGGCGAACCAACTGGACACAAATAGAGAGGTCCGAACACTTCGGAGTCCTCCACCCGAATCGCCTATATTGAGAGGGCCCAACACTTCGGAGTCCTCCACGCAACCCCCCCACCCCCCACCCCCATATCTCTCCAAAAAACACCATTCCAAAATTCTGACTCACAGACTCTTTCCACATTTGACGTCAAGCCAGTAGGAGAGAAGACCTAATGGTCGAGCCAGTCATATCAAATGACTATTGTTTAAGCTACTAGGCACGTAGGCGACAGTTGTAAGAAACAGCTCCAATTTTTGTGCCTCTCGATAAGACAGCCAAATTATTTCTCACCCCCGTCGCGAATACACCGCTCCATCTCAACTAAAAAACACCCTGGCATACGTGGCGCCAACAAAATTGTAAAGTTAGGCTCCAGACTGTCGAGAAGAGTGTTATCATTGCAGGTACGACCCAGAAAGGTCCCCACTTTACGACCCAGGACAATGTCTTGCTAGGGGACGCCGGCAGATGGTGAGGGTCTGCGCAGAGTTTACAATGCTGCAGGTCTGGCTTTCTCGTGCACTGTGGCAGCGAGGCCAGGGCAGCTGCTGCCCATGTATACTAACTAACAACTATACCAAACGAATTACGCACTTGTGTTTAGTCAGCAAGTAGTGCAATGCAACAATTACAGAACTTATCTGAAGCTATGTGATGGAGAGCCATAGGAAGGTTGCAAGAGGGAGGTGGCTGCAGTTATTGGAGTGTCCCAAAGCGTAATTGCGATTTCAGACAACAGGAACCGTTATAAGAAGGAGAGACCGAGGTCGTCCACGGGTAACATCGGCAAGAGATGACCAGTTATCACCGGTAAACAGCCCGTTGGGACAGGAAACTGACTGCAAGCACCCTCCAGACAGCAACAGCACTGTTTACACGTGTCGACTTTCTGCTATTATCACTATCTCGGTTGTCGTACCGATAGAAAGACGTCGAGCCATTTTAGTTCATTCTCCCGATGACAAAAAATCAGAACCGTGATATAGTAACTGTTCGTTTTGAGCACTGTAGTATTGCCTTATCTGTTCAGAGGGACTGATGCCTATTGTTTAACACATCATTAAATTCAGACAGAGAGAATAAAAAAAGTTCAATTTTTTGTAAACCTATTGGTTCAAACTGCTATGCTCATCAGTCTTTAGATTTCTTATATTCTGCCAAAAAAATGAACTTGGTTCTGTGGTCCTATTACAATGTTCAAAATGTTTGTAGACCTTATGGGACTCAACTATGGGGTCATCAGTCCCTAAACTTACAAACTACTTATGACGTAGCTAATACTAAGGACGGCACAAATATCCATGCCCGAGGGGGGATTCGAACCCCCGACCGGTGGCCGTGCAGAACGTGACTGGCGCGCCGCAGACCGCTCGTCCACCGTGGCCGGCTATTACAATGTGAAGGAAACATATATAGTACGCAAATCGATGGTGGTGGTATCTCTAAGAAGACAGTGAGAGCGTTTATTCACTGCACTGATCTCAGTTCAATACAAACGCTCATTTCTGGGGGTCGAATTGTTCACTGCTCTATACCACGAATAATACAGTGAAGAAGCCACTGCTAGGGAGGCTACCATTGTTCCACGGCAACAACAGAGCTATCATACGGCCTGGCGGTTTAAAACTGTGTGCCGGAACCGGGATCTAAGTTGGGACCTCTGACTTTCACGAGCAAGCGCTCTGGAGAGAACGCGGAACTCGGAACAGTATTGCTTATGTGCAAGGAACGTCACATTATCGCGGTGGTGTGGGCAGGAGTCAGTATTGGCTGACGTACGGCACTCTATGACGTTCATAATAGCGCTTTGACTGCTCAGAGGTTTATAGACGAGATGCTTCCACCTTTCGTTGTGCCCTACTCTATGCTATAGGAGATGGGCTACTCCTGCACTGGCGCACAACATGCTCGATGCTGAGGAATTTGAAAGAATGGAATGGCCAGCTCGAATGACTGCCACGAAGAGTAGTTTTCTCTAGTTGATCCATTCTGAATAGTCTAACGGCTAAGCGGGAAGTGATTAGAGAACTCACAAGACACGTACGTTATTTGATTGCGTGCACATCAGACGGAACGCAATTCAGGTGGTTCAGATATTTTTGCGCACGATAGTACACTATCAGCAGTGAGAGCCAGTCGCCGTTTATAACGGCACGGGTTACATGCGCGTCGTGCACTTTTCCGGCAACCCTCGAGTAATGTGGAGAAAATGCTAGACGGCAGTGGTGTGTGGAACGACGTTACTGGGGGCAGGAATGGCGTCAGATAGAGCCAGGTTTTGTTTCTTTCAAAATGGTGGCCGAAACTTTGTTTTCCGCTGACAGAAAGAGCGGCACGATAGTGACAGACTCGAGGCTTTATGTGCAGACTTCTGTTGGGTACCACCACAGATGACAGTTTGTGTGTCTCCTGCACACTGCGACCCGTAGCGATACCGTTTCTGCACGACGCGACTCTTCAGCAAGACACCACTGCGCCAAAACGTGCCTTATTGGTGTCAAATAACAGGCGCAGCACTGTCATCGATGCCAGCCACCACAGTTTGGAACCTGTCGAATGCAGCGATACCACACGATGCCGTTCGCGCCTTGTTCACTCGACAGCAAAAAAAAAAAAAAAAAAAAAAAAAAAAAAAAAAAAAAAAAAAAAAAAAAAAATAATAATAATAATAATAATGGATCACTGCTGAATGCCATCCAATGCCACCCAACTAACATAGCTGTGTTGCGGGTACTCTAAACGCAAAACCCCTGTGGAGTACAGTCGGTGGACTATTCACAATGGGTACTGTCAGAAGTAGTAGAGAACATTGCTCATTATGGCAGTCAGTCTACATGTAATTCAATACCATCATGCAAAAAACATTAGAATACAAGTTTTTAGAGACGAGGAAGCAACGTAAATTCAATTTCATTACAATAAGTGGCAAATCGGATACCTTATCAAACTCATTCAATGACACGATGAGTTTTTGTTCATGATCTGAATTTGAACGCACAGTTAACCAAAAAAAGCTTGCGTTTCTGTTCGATACCGTTGACCTCAGACGACAAGGTAACAACTCTCCCATTCTCGTTCACTAGTAATTAGGATTGCGCCGTTCGTAGAGACCTGGAGGGGTTTCGCATTTTGAAGAAACAACGAAAACTAATCCAACTTTGTTGTAGTCAGTAGCAAATGGACATGTGTTATGTGATTTGAAACACGCCACAGTCCTAAATTATTTACTTGGCGCTACTGGAGGTGGAGAGGGGGATGTTTGCGATTGTTAAAAACTGTTTCTCCAGCAGGAATCAAACCATTACAAGATGGCATCAGCCCGAGAAACTACCGATTTCCAGATGTGGTAGTATAATGTTTTTTGTCAAAATGGTGACCAGAACACACGGTACGAGAAGTAAAGTAGTTCGGCGGTATCTATGTAACAGAAATTTCTTCGTCTCGCGGTCTGAGGCGTCTTGTTGCGGAGCTGCGGTCGCTCCAGTCAGAGGTTCGACTCCTTCCTCGGGCATGTGTAGTTTTGTGTGTGTGTGTGTGTGTGTGTGTGTGTGTGTGTAGTCCTCAAAGTAAATTAATTAACCCTACCACCACTAAGGGGGGGGGGCAAAAATTGCCCGCGGTACTTGTTTTATTTGTTTAATATATCAGTGACGTAGTTACCAGGAGTGCTAGTCTTGCGTGTTTGCAGGAGAGCCTCTGTGAAGTTTGGAAAGTAGGAGACGAGGTACTGGCGGAAGTAAAGTTGTTAGACGGCATCGTGAGTCGTGTCGGGATAGCACAGTCGGTAGTGCGCTTGCCCGCGAAAGGCAAAGGTCCCAGGTTCGAGTCCCGGTTCCGGCACACAATTTTAATCTGCCAGGAAGTTTCATATCAGCGCACACTCCGCTGCAGAGTGAAAGTTTCATTCTAGAAGCATCCCTTAGGCTGTGGCTAAGCCATGTCTCCACCAAATCCTTTCTTCCAGGAGTGCTAGTCTTGCATGGTTCGCAGGAGAGCTTCTGTGAAGTCTGGAAAGTAGGAGGCGAGGTACTGGCGGAAGTAAAGTTGTTAGGCGGCATCGTGAGTCGTGTCGGGATAGCACAGTCGGTAGTGCGCTTGCCCGCGAAAGGCAAAGGTCCAGGTTCGAGTCCCGGTTCCGGCACACAATTTTAATCTGCCAGGAAGTTTCATATCAGCGCACACTCCGCTACAGAGTGAAAGTTTCATTCTGTCTGGAAACATCCCTTAGGCTGTGTTCAAAATGTTCAAATGTTTGTTAAGCTTAAGGGACTTAACTACGGGATCATCAGTCCCTAAACTTACAAACTACTTATGAACTACCTACAACTAAGGACGGCACAAATATCCATGCCCGAGGGGGGATTCGAACCCCCGACCGTAGTGGCCGTGCAGACCGTGACTGAAGCGCCTCAGTCCCCTTGGCCACCGCAGCCGGCCATTAGGCTGTGGCTAAGCCATGTCTCCACCATATCCTTTCTTCCAGGAGTGCTAGTCTTGCATGGTTCGCAGGAGAGCTTCTGTGAAGTTTGGAAAGTAGGAGGCGAGGTACTGGCGGAAGTAAAGTTGTGAGGCGGCATCGTGAGTCGTGTCGGGATAGCACAGTCGGTAGTGCGCTTGCCCGCGAAAGGCAAAGGTCCCAGGTTCGAGTCCCGGTTCCGGTACACAATTTTAATCTACCAGGAAGTTTCATATCAGTGATGTAGTTGTTAGAGTGAAGGATAAGGATAGTGATTTACTCATGGGTGATTTCAATGCCAGGATAGGAAATCGAACAAAAGGTTATGAAAGGTTATGGGTAAGTTTGGAGAGGATATGGAGGCCAAAAGGAACGGAAAACAGCTTTTGGATTTTTGTTCCAGTATGGGCTCAGTTACCACAAACTCCTTCTTTAAGCATAAGGACATTCACCGCTATACGTGCGAAGGAAGGGGAACCAGATCTATCATTGACTATATAATAACAGACCAGGAATTCAGGAAGACAGTCAAGTACACACGTGTTTTCAAGGGGTTCATTGATGATACATATTATTTAATATGCAGTGAAATTGGTTTTGTGAGGCCAAAAGAGCAGAAAGTTAAGTCCATGTGTAGAAGGATAAGAGTGGAGAAGCTTCAGAACAAGGATATTAGGCGCAAATACATAACAATGATCTCGGAAAGGCACCAGTTAGTTGAATGTAATGATTTACAGTCACTGGAAGAGGAATGGTCAAGGTACAGTGACACATTACTGGAAGCAGCCAGAGAATGTCTTCGAACAGTAGTGTGTAAAGGTAGGAAGAAGCAGACAGCCTGGTGGAATGACACAGTCAAGGCAGCCTGTAAAAAGAAACAGAAGGCTTTTCAAAAATTTCTGCATACTAGAAATCAGACAGACAGAGAAAGTTATGTTGAAGAAAGAAATAAAGCCAAACGGATAATTGCAGACACAAAGCAGAAATCATGGGAAGACTTTGGAAATAAGCTATAAACTCTGGGTCAAGCCGCGGGAAAACCATTTTGGAGCGTAATTAGCAATCTTCGAAAGGGCGGGAAGAAGGAATTAACAAGTGTTTTGGACAGGTCAGAAAAGCTGCTAGTGAATCCTGTGGACGCCTTGGGCAGATGGAGGGAATATTTTGAAGAATTGATCAATGTAGGTGAAACGTTCAGTGACGTATCAGATTTTCAGGTAGAATGGGATAGAAACGACGATGGAAACAGGAACTCATTTGAGCAAGTGGAGAAAATGGTCAGTAGATTACAGTGCAATAAAACGGCTGGGGTGGATGAAATGAAGCTGGAACTCGTCAAATATAGTGGAATATCAGGTCTCAAATGGTTACACAGGATAATTGAGAAGGCGTGGGAATCGGGACAGGTTCCGTCTGACGGGACGAAAGCGGTAATCACGCCAATTTTCAAACATGGAAACAGAAAAGATTGCAACAACTATCGACGTATCTCTTTAATTAGCATTGTAGGCAAAATATTCTCAGGTATTGTTGAAAGGAAAATGCGAGTATTAATTGAGGACAAATTAGATGAAAATCAGTGTGGTTTTAGGACTCTTAGAGGCTGTCAGGGCCAGATCTTTAGCTTACGGCAAGTAATGGAAAAGTGCTATGAGTGGAACAGGGAATTGTATCTATGTTTCATAGATCTGGAAAAGGCTTATGAGCGTGTTCCTAGGAGGAAGTTACTGTCAGTTCTTCAAGATTATTATGCTATAGGAGAAAAACTTCTGCAGGCAATGAAAGGGCTTTACGTAGACTGTCAGGCAGCAGTTAGAGTAGATGGCAAATTAAGCTCATGGTTCAGGGTAGTTTGAGGGGTAAGACAAGGCTGTAACCTGTCACCACTGTTGTTCATACTATTCATGGATCTTATGTTGAAAACAGTAGACTGGCAGGGCGGGATTAAAGTAGGTGAAAACAAAATAAGCAGTCTCGCATACGCGGATGACTTAGTTGTAATGGCCGATTCGATTGAAAGGTTGCAAACTAATATTTCAGAGCTCGATCAGAGGTGTAAGGATTATGATATGAAGATCAGTATCTCAAAAACGAAAGAATGTCTGTGGGAAAGAGATTCAAACAGATTGAGTGCCAAATAGGAGGAACAAAGTTACAACAGGTAGCCAGTTTCAAGTACCTTGGATGTATTTTCTCACAGGATGGCAACATAGCGAAAGAGCTGGAATCGTGGTGCAGCAAAGCTAATGCAGTGAGTGCGAAGCTAAGATCTACTCTCTTCTGCAAGAAGGAAGTCAGTACCAAGACTAAGTTAGCAGTGCACCGCTCTATCTTTCGACCAACTTTGTTGTATGGGAGTGAAAGTTGGGTGGATACAGGTTACCTTATTCATAAGACAGAGGTTACAGATATGAAAGTAGCAAGAATGATTGCAGGTACCAATAGATGGGAACAATGGCAGGAGGGTGTCCATAATGAGGAAATCAAAGAAAAGCTGGGAATGAACACCATAGATGAAGCAGTTAGATGGTGGGGTCATGTTACACGCATGGGAGAAGCAAGGTTACCTAAGAGACTCATGAGCTCGTCAGTGGAGGGTAATAGGAGTCGAGGTAGACCAAGAAGAAAGTACTTAGATTCGGTGCAGAATGATTTTGAAGTAAAAGGCATAACATCAGACGAGGCATCAATGTTAGCATTGAATAGGGGATCATGGAGGAATTTTGTTAAAGGTACTACGCTCGAGACTGAACGCTGTCTCTAATGATGATGATGTTTAATATATCTAGTTGTTGGAGTAAAGAAGCAAGTATTTAGGTAGTTGTAGAAAAAAATCTAGAGCATATGCTGTCGCTGTTTTATAATTTTTGTGAATTATTTCAATCTGCCTACTACATTTAAGTGCGGGCAGTTTTTGCCCCCCCCCCCCCCCCCCCTTAGACATAGGTGAGACAACTTTTCTCATTAAAGTATTTCTCAGTACGACAGAAATAAATGCAGTTTCTGACTGTTGCTACCGCTGTATTACGTTCCAATTGTTTTGAAATATATCTCCATTGCTGTTTGAGCATTTCTACATTACTCGCAGTTCTAATAAAATGTCTCGTCAGTATCAGAATTACTGCAGCTGTTCTAGCTGTTGACTTTTATTCAAGAGGAAGATGTCACATCTGTTTGAAGACTAAAAACTCTAAAAGGGAAAATGACAAGATGACAAAAGTGTCTATTGTTTGTTGCAGGTGTTCCAAGTATGTGTGTTCCACTCTTCTACAAACAGAATCATTGTGAAATTGAAAGTGAATGTGAGTAGGAAGAAAACAGCAATTGCAATTTTTACTTTGATTTTCTGTTTTCGTATTTTCGTTTGGTATTGTACGTTCTTAATGATTTCTTAATACTAGTCTGATGTATATCTAAGTGTTAGTTTCTTGATAAAAATATAATAACATTTCTCATATTCATTACTTTATTTGTTGTGTTTGCATCTGTTATAATGTTCCTGATAACTATGGAAAGGTTGTTGCACCCTAATAAAGAAATTCCTAGTTCATTAAATAATAAAAAATAAATAAACAAATAAAAATAAATTGTTAAAAAGTGAAAAGAACGTGAGGGCAATTTTTGCCTCCCCTTAGACATCCATGTGACAGATCCGAGCTTAGTGGTGCTAGGGTTAAAGTAGCATGTAAGGGTAAGTAGGGACTAATGACCTCAGGTGTTTTTCCATTACGACTACAACAAAAAAGTTATATACAGTATGTAGAATTATGTAGCATTGCGTATGATACTAAATTACGTTTCACCATGCTCCGTGGTGATTTTGTATGACATGTTGATGTATGCTTATTTCACTATAGTCTCGTTTTGCTCAAGTTTGTATGAAAAATGTGTTTGAAATCTTATAGGACTTAACTGCTAAGGTCAACAGTCCCTACACACTACTTACACTATCTTAACCTAAGGACAACACAGACACCCAAGACCGAGGAAGGACTCGAACCACCGACGCGAGCGGAAGCCCGATTCAAGACATGATACCTTAGACCGCACAGTTACTCTGCGCGGCGCTCAAGTTTTTAATATAGCTCTTACTATAATAAATGGAACATTTCGCATCTTAAAAGTTGCGAGGAGCGTCATTTACGCATTAGAAAACGGTTTCTAAAGCGGGAAATATATACCCTGTGTAACAATATAGTTTGTTGGGATGAAAGCAGAGGAGGTCAATCGAAACACCAGAGCTCTGTATTTCACAGAACGAAGAATTTATTATAGGTAAGGAGATATGAAAGAACACGGTCTCAGAGAACTGATACTAACGAAAGCATAAATTAAAAGAGAAAGTATGCTGTCAATGGAAACCAATAGATTTTATCCAAAAGTCAACACAGTTTCATCCAACCAGTTGCATAAAATGGTTTACATCTATAAACATCTGAAGGTTTATAGATGTAAACCATTTTATGCAACTGGTCGGCTGAAAGTGTGATGACTTTTGGATCGTGTTCCACCGTTGCTGAATTGCAGTCATGTTTAAAATTTTAATAGATTTCATCATAGCGTTTTGAGGGAACCGACCAGAAGGGTAACTGAGGTTATTATGTAAGAGCGGCGACAGCGAGGGAGAGAGAGAGAACAGAAGATAAATTAACAACGAATAAATGCAAGACAAATCGTTTGCATATTTTGTGATGGACAGAGGGTGTATTAATGGATTGAGAGGTGGAGAGAGATGTATTTGAAATAACATAAAATACTTTGACAGCGTCCATCTAAACGGATTACTCTGTATGCATGGAAGCTGGGTATAAATGCAATAAAAATAGGATATTGAGTGAAAGGAGAAGCATTGAATTAAAATTTGTACCACAGGCAGGAATCGAAACCAGACCTCCATACATACATTAATTCAATGCTTCTCCCTTCACTCAATGTCTTTGACATATTGATACGGGAAACCGTCACTAGGTATATAAATTTATAATAAAATAGGATAAAAAGGAACTGTATATTTAAAAAGAAACTTCAATTTAAAGGTAGCTCAAAGGAAAAAGAAACTCATATTTTATTTCAGTTGCCAAGAGATCTTCCACAGTCTCACACTTAGGAAATTTGAAGATATAGACGAGATTAAAAACAACATTTTAAGGACTAATAATTTATTCAGAATCCATCATTATTAATTCGTTTCTTCCGTTATGCATCTCAGCATATAATCTATAACGCCATCGGACCAGCTTCTCTTCAGAAAGAGTGAGACTCTGTCGAGTTGATTGCTCGCAGTGAGACGGCCTCATTTGTATTTCTGCTATCCGCTCTTACTGTGATGTAAACATTCTGTATTTACGTCAGAGCCCCGCTTTGCGCCGTGCTGAGGGCTGTTGGTCGCCACCGCGATCGCCAGCTGGCTGGATTCCACCAAGCCTCGCCTCTGCACGAGCTGTGGTTCACCGGCCTGCCCGTAGCTCGCAAGCCACGGCTAATACAGGCTGAATCCTTGAAGTATCAAAAGCTTCTGCAAACCTACCCTAACGTGTAGTATAAACTACCACAGCTAGAGCTATTTTGCTATAAGATGAGCTGCCACGTTATCTTTTGACACCTCATTCAAATATTTAACGAAGTTAAAGAATAGAATCATGATAAACATTGCTGCCACAGAATATTTCACCAAGATAGCAATCATACGATACAGGAAATTGTTCTCTCTTTTCAGCGCTCTGCGTTAGATCTAGACGTAATAAAATTTGTACTTATCTTAGAAATGTAAGCATGTTGTAAAATTAAACAGTTCTGGTGGCAACAACACAAATGTATACATGTAGTATATCATTCACGTTTTGTGTACTTATAAAGTGTTTTCAATGTGTCTGAAACAATAAGTGCTACACAACGAAAATTACCTTCAGCTGGGGCCCTTCATTTACACGATTGTTCTGTTATTCACAAAGAAGTGTTTCGTAATGTTTTCAAAGAATTGCTTCAGTTTCTCGACTGTTCCACGCTTATACGAAGCTCGAAATACTACTAATAATACAAGTGGCAAATAGCGTATGTGCGAGTTATAATCTAATATATTCTTTCTACTTTCTCGACGTCCTCCCTCTATCCTATCAGGCAATAATCGCACACTGCTCAGAAATACTGCATAACAGGGGGAACAATTGTAGGATTGGCAGTTTCCTTAGGAGACGTGTAAATTTTCTAATGGTTGTGCCAATAACAGACCGTTTGTTTCACCTTTGCCAAAACATGTGTTATTCACAGTTAACATTGTTTTTAATTGCACCCCCAGGAATTTCGTCATATGTATAACCTTCAAATTTATTTTGCTTATCGATATCTAGAATGCTGATGAAACCCTTTGAGTACTCATCTTCAGAGCCAAATGCATATTGATGTTTAAGGTCAATTGTCGCCATTTGCGCCGTGAAGATGCAAATTCAAAATCATTTCGCAATTGACTTTACTTTTGTTAGTTTAGTAGTCGGCAGCATTAACTACCTCAAATCTAAGAGCAATATTCTGATTGCTCATTAAATATTTCGAATATATGTTCGAATAAGGAGAAGTCTACTTCAATTTGCTGGAAGAAACACTCTCCACGTCCTTTTCACTATATGACTCCTCGTCAGTTGCTGCAAACTATTACCTTGCAGACAGGACATCACCATCTCAGTCGCACAACTTAGGGAAGGGATATGGTTCAAAGTTGATTATGGCTGAAGATACTTTTTTTGTCTGTTAAGCTTAAGGGACTTAACTGCGGGGTCATCAGTCCCTAAACTTACAAACTGCTTATGAACTACCTTATACTAAAGACAATTACTCCGCCGCGGCGCTGAAGATACCAAAAATCGTTTTGGCACCCTGTAAATACGAGATTAGTTTGAGGGTACTGAGTAGTTGATGCAAATATAATATCGCCAAAGTCTCACAAGAGTAAAGATTTAGAAATCTTTGCCGGTTTGATGTTAATACGTGATCTAGATATTTCATAACGCTGGAAAAAGTATTTGTTCAAACGTCCTGCTACATAACGATATCAATACAATTTATCCATGGATTACTTTTATTTTCTTTATATATCTGTTCAACATTCCATTCGTCTCCCTCACTATAATACTTCAATGCTCGACATCACATCAAAGGAGAAGTAATTAAGCCATGCATAGTGTGTGCACAGGATGTTCTCCTAAGGTGTTGAACCACTCGAGAAAGACATTGCCTGTAGACAAATGATCTTCCTGGTACGACTATGGTAGTGAAATGACAACATGGTGGATCATGTCTCGTGATGGTTGTACTGCTTCCTGGAATGACAGAGAAGAATCTAGATTAAAAGAAATAATCCGACACAAGCTGCTGGTGGCCACTGAGTGCACGAATTGGGGGAAGTTGAACAATTGTGCCCAGCCGGAATTCGGACGCAGTTCCTACTGCTCCCACCCCCTGAAACCACAGACATTGCCGAGGTGGGGTGGCTTGCGTGCCTCAACGATGCAGATAGCCGTACCATAGGTACAACCACAGTGGAGGGGTTTCTCTGGAGAGGCCAGACAAACGTGTGGTTCCTGAAGAGGGCAGCAGCCTTTTTCGTAGTTACAGGGGCAACAGTCTGGATGATTGACTGAGCTGGCCTAGTAACAGCAGCTAACATGGCTTTGCCATGCAGTTACTGCGAACGGCTGAAAGCAAGGGGAAACTACAGCCGTTACTTCTCCCGAGGACATACAGTTCTACTGTATGAATATATTATGATGGCGTCTTCTTGGGTAAAATATTACGGAGGTAAAATAGTCCCCCATTCGGATCTCCGAGCGGGGACTACTCAGGAGGATGTCGTCATCAAGAAAAACGAAACAGGCATTCTACAGGTCAAAGCTTGGAATGTTCTAACCCTTAATCAGATAGGTCATCATCATCATCATCATCATCATCATCATTAGAGACTTATTATGTCCCTCAGCGTTCAGTATCGAGCAGAAGAGAGTAGATCTTAGCTTCGCACTCACTGCATTAGCTTTGCTGCACCTCGATTCCAGCTCTTTCGCTATGTTGCCATCCTGCGAGAAAATACATCCAAGATACTTGAAACTGGCTACCTGTTCTAACTTTGTTCCTCCTATTTGGCACTCAATCTGTTTGAATCTCTTTGCCACAGACATTAATTTCGTTTTGGAGATGCTGATCTTCATATCATAATCCTTACACGTCTGATCGAGCTCTGAAATATTAATTTGCAACCTTTCAATCGAATCGGCCATTACAACTAAGTCATCCGCATATGCGAGACTACTTATTTTGTTTTCACCTACTTTAATCCCGCCCTGCCAGTCTACTGTTTTCAACATATGATCCATGAATAGTATGAACAACAGTGGTGACAGGTTACAGCCTTGTCTTACCCCTCAAACTACCCTGAATCATGAGCTTAATTTGCCATCTACTCTAACTGCTGCCTGACAGTCTACGTAAAGCCCTTTCATTGCCTGCAGAAGTTTTTCTCCTATAGCATAATAATCTTGAAGAACTGACAGTAACTTCCTCCTAGGACCACGCTCATAAGCCTTTTCCAGATCTATGAAACATAGATACAATTCCCTGTTCCACTCATAGCACTTTTCCATTACTTGCCGTAAGCTAAAGATCTGGCCCTGACAGCCTCTAAGAGTCCTAAAACCACACTGATTTTCATCTAATTTGTCCTCAATTAATACTCGCATTTTCCTTTCAACAATACCTGAGAATATTTTGCCTACAATGCTAATTAAAGAGATACGTCGATAGTTGTTGCAATCTTTTCTGTTTCCATGTTTGAAAATTGGCGTGATTACCGCTTTCGTCCCGTCAGACGGAACCTGTCCCGATTCCCACGCCTTCTCAATTATCCTGTGTAACCATTTGAGACCTGATATTCCACTATATTTGACGAGTTCCAGCTTCATTTCATCCACCCCAGCCGTTTTATTGCACTGTAATCTACTGACCATTTTCTCCACTTGCTCAAATGAGTTCCTGTTTCCATCGTCGTTTCTATCCCATTCTACCTGAAAATCTGATACGTCACTGAACGTTTCACCTACATTGATCAATTCTTCAAAATATTCCCTCCATCTGCCCAAGGCGTCCACAGGATTCACTAGCAGCTTTTCTGACCTGTCCAAAACACTTGTTAATTCCTTCTTCCCGCCCTTTCGAAGATTGCTAATTACGCTCCAAAATGGTTTTCCCGCGGCTTGACCCAGAGTTTATAGCTTATTTCCAAAGTCTTCCCATGATTTCTGCTTTGTGTCTGCAATTATCCGTTTGGCTTTATTTCTTTCTTCAACATAACTTTCTCTGTCTGTCTGATTTCTAGTATGCAGAAATTTTTGAAAAGCCTTCTGTTTCTTTTTACAGGCTGCCTTGACTGTGTCATTCCACCAGGCTGTCTGCTTCTTTCTACCTTTACACACTACTGTTCCAAGACATTCTCTAGCTGTTTCCAGTAATGTGTCCCTGTACCTTGACCATTCCCTTCCAATGACTGTAAATCATTACATTCAACTAACTGGTACCTTTCCGAGATCATTGCTATGTATTTCTGCCTAATTTCTTTGTCTTGAAGCTTCTCCAATCTTATTCTTCTACACATGGACTTGACTTTCTGCTCTTTTGGCCTCACAAAACCAATTTCACTGCAGATTAAATAATGATCAGTATCATCATAACTTTGCTTTGTATGACTTTCCCCCGTGGAATGATCATTAGAGCCAATATTCTAGCCGAAAGATGACTGAAATCGGAAAAAGCGAACTTTTCGGAGAAATAAGTCAATTTTTGAAGTCCAATATCTCGGGAACTATTGGACTTACAGAGCTGCGGTTTGGCTTAAAGTTTAGAATATTTTATCTATATTAATAGAGGAGCGAGTGTCTTTTCGTAAAAAAAAAAAAACAACCCACCCTTCACGAGCTATAAGCCAAGACCAGAAAAAAGTCCGACAATTTCGAGGTTTTTTGGCTCTTATAAGCTAAGCTAAAGGATTTCGAAGCTGCAAACGTCGTTTAATACTACCCTAATATGTCCTAACAACATACCAAAAATTCAGCTTCCTGCAATTTCTTTGGACCTAAGGCCATTTTTTTGTCTACGACGACTGGCCTACAAGTGTATCAGGAAAAGGGAGTACAAACGTCTGAAAAATGAGATTGACAGGAAGTGCAGACTGGCTAAGCAGGAGTGGCTAGAGGATAGATGCAGAACCGTAGAAGAATGCGTAACTAGGGGAAAGATAGATACCGCCTACAGGAAAATAAAAGAGATATTTGGAGACATGAAAAGAAGCTGCAAGAATATCAAGAACTCAGACGGAAAACCAGTACTAAGCAAAGAGATGAAAGCTGAACGCTGGAAGGAATATATAGAGGGCCTATACAAAGGAAATAAACTTGAAGGCAGTATTCTAGAAATGGAAGACGAAGTGGAGGAAGATGAGGTAGGTGATATGATACTGAGAGAAGAATTTGACACAGCGCTGAAGGAGTTGAGTCGAAACAAGGCCCCTGGAGTAGATGATATCACGTCAGAACTGCTGATATCGTTAGGAGAGCCAGTCGTGAAAACATTGTATCACCTGGTATGCTAGATGTATGAGACAGAGGAAATACCCTCCGACTTCAAGAAGAATATCGTAATTCCAGTTCCAAAGAAAGCAAGTGCAGACAAGTGTGAAAATTACAGAACTATCAGTTTAATAAGTCATGGTTGCAAAATGCTAACACGAATTATTTACAGACGAATGGAAAAAATTGTGGAATCCAACCTTGGGGAAGATCAGTTTGAATTTAGGAGAAATGTAGGAACATGGGAGGCAATACTCACATTACGACTTATCTTAGAAGATAGGCTAAGGAAAGGCAAACCTACGTTTTTAGCGTTTGTCGATTTGGAGAATGCTTTTGACAATGTCGACTGGAATACACTCTTCCAAATTCTGAAGGTAGCAGGGGTAAAATATAGGGAGCGAAGAGTTATATTCAACCTATACAAAAACCAGACAGCGGTTATTAGAGTCGAAGGGCAAGAAAGGGACGCACAGGTTGGGAAGGGAGTAAGACAGGGATGTAGACTTTCCCCAATGTTGTTCAATCTGTACATTGAGCAAGCGGTGAAGGAATGGAAGGAGAAATTTGGAGAGGGCGTTAAAGTGCAGGGAGAAGACGTAAAAACGTTGCGGTTTGCCGATGACATAGGAATTCTGCAAAGGATCTGGAAGAGCAATTGAATGGAATGGACAGTGTCTTGAAAGGAAGATATAAGATGAACATTAACAAGAGTAAAAGAAAGGTAATGGAATGTAATGTCAGAAAATCAGGCGATGCTGAAGGAATTAGATTAGGTAATGAGACAATAAAAGTAGTAGATGAATTTTGTTATTTGGGTAGCAAGATAACTTCTGATGGCCGAAGTAAAGACGATATAAAATGCAAAATGGCTATGCGAAGAAAAGCGTTTCTCAAGAAGCGAAACTTGTTAACATCCAATATTAATTTAAATGTTAGGAAGTTCTTTCTGAAATCATTTGTATGGAGTGTAGCATTGTATGGGAGTGAAACATGATCGAAAAGGAGTTCAGATAAAAAGATGATAGAAGCTTTAGAAATGTGGTGCTACAGACGAATGGCCGGCCGCGGTGGCCGAGGAGACTAAGGCGCTCCAGTCACGGCCTGCACGGCCACTATGGTCGGGGGTTCGAATCCCCCCTCGGGCATGGATATTTGTGCCGTCCTAGTTCGTAAGTAGTTCATAAGTAGTTTGTAAGTTTAGGGACTGATGACCCCGTAGTTAAGTCCCATAGACTTTACAAACATTTGAACATTTTGAACAGACGAATGATGAAAATTAGATGGGTAGATCACGTAACTAATGAGGAGGTGCTTAACCGAATCGGGGACAAAAGGAGTTTCCGGCATACTCTAAGAGAAGGGATAGATTGGTAGGACACATTCTGAGACATCAAGGAATTGTCAACTTAGCATTAGAAGGAAGTGTGTGGAGTAAAAATCGTAGAGGGAGACAAGGGACGAATACAGTAAGCAGATTCAAAAGGATGTAGGTTGCTGAACTTATTCTCAGATGAAGAGACTTGCAAAGGCCAGAGTAGCGTAGGGAGCTGTATCAAACCAGTCTTCGGACTGAATACCACAACAATCCTACTGCTCTCTGAGCAGTTACGGAAACCACTGCACGAGTGGGAAAACAACGATCATCGCAGGTGCGCGGGCAACCACCCCCTTCCCCCCTCGTCACCCACAATACACAAACTTCCTCACACCGCTCACGTAGTTGCGTTTCCAATTTTCACTCACTGCTCGCGGCACTTTGCCGATTACCTCGAGAGTTCAGGCGTAGTGTGCATTTGCTCTGAAGGCTGGAGTTGTTCTCGTCTTCTCCTTAATTATTTATATTTATGTGGAGCCTGTTCTTTCGATAGAACG
Source organism: Locusta migratoria (assembly GCA_026315105.1). Classification (NCBI taxonomy): domain Eukaryota; kingdom Metazoa; phylum Arthropoda; class Insecta; order Orthoptera; family Acrididae; genus Locusta; species Locusta migratoria. Next base: position 7,684,259 of record CM048755.1, read on the forward strand.
TTCACCACACTTATATGTATATAGAAGAATACTTCAAGATTCACTTATTGGTGGTATTCCAATTAAAATGTCTGAAAACTGAACATCGTTGTGTCATTTACTTATCACATATATGATTACAGACAAGGGTGATGAATTTCACGTAGCAACTACGACTATTCTCGGTCCCTACTTTCTGAATTATCTGCATCGGCCTTCACAAGGGCAATGAGGAGGCGATTCATGCTGCAGCTGTTCCCTTCCTACATGGAAATGTCGTCGCTCTCTAAAGATTAAGAGGCAGTAGCTCTCAATTACAAATTGGAGCGAGAGTAAGATTTTACTCACTCTCTGACAGAGCTACAAACTGCTATATCGAACTAAGAAATATTTGTGGCAGATTATGCTGTTGTGTAGTAAACACCTCATAAAAGTAAAACCAATTTTAAAATGAGTTTTAAGTTGTATCTTCACGGTTCAGATTGCGATAATTGACCCTAAACATAAATATGCGTATAGTTCATCACATGATTACGAGAAAATTTTCGTCAGGCCTTGAGAAATCGATAAACGAAACAAATTTAAGGATTATACACCTAACGAAATTTCTGGTGGGTACAACTGAGCCGGCCGCGGTGACCGAGCCGTCTGCGGCGCGCCAGTCACGGCGATTGCGGTTGGGGGTTCGAATCCCCCCTCGGGCATGGATATTTGTGCCGTCCTTAGCTAGCTCATAAGTAGTTTGTACGTTTAGGGACTGATGATCCCGTAGTTTAGTCCCATAAGCTCTACAAACATTTGAACATTTTTTTTTTTTTTTTTTTGGTACAATGGAAAACAACGTTAACTGGGAAATATACATGTTTTGGCAAAAACAAGCAGTTTGTTATTGACACAACCGTTCCAAGATTGAATCGTCTCCCTAGGAGACTATCAACCCTAAAATTGCTCCACCTCTTCCGCAGTATTGCTGAGCAATGTGCAATTATTATCTGACGGTGTAGAGGGAGAAGGTTGAAAAAGTTGAAAAAAGACATCAGATTGTGCGGAAAGAAGGTCTCGGATGTTTTCCGTTTTTTTTTTTTTTTTTTTTTTTTTTTTATTTAGGTTGGGGAGGGGGCAGAGAGGGCAGGGGGATGAGGTAGGACGCAATATTTAAACAAACGCGTTTTCCGTGAAGCAAGCTTCTTCTATGAGATTTCGATCACCAACCTTCTCCTACGAATGCCAAGAACTTTTGCACTCATTACCATACAAAGTATGGTGTTACAATTATAAGAAGGCCACAGAGAGTAGCTGCGCGGTCTAAGGTGTCATGTCACGGATCGGGCTGCTGCTCGCGTAGGAGGTTAGAGTCCTCCCTTGGGCATGGATATGTGTGTGTTGTCCTTAAAATAAGTTAGTTTAAATAGTGTGTAAGCTTAGGGACTGAGGGACTGTTAAACTTAGCATTCAAGTCAAATAAGATTTCACTCACGTTCGAAAATTTGATTTGAATTTTAAGAATAACATAACGGTAATTAGAGCTCGCGCATATCCTTTTTGTCACTTGCTTTTCTCGATCTTTGTATAAGCGTGGAAAAGTCGAGAAACTGAAGCAATCCTATGAACCCATTACGAAACACTTCACTGTGAATAACAGAACAATCGTGCAAATGAAGGGCCTCAGCAGAAGGTAATTTCTGTTGTGTAGCACTTATTGTTACAGAGACATTGAGAACACTTTATAAGTGTACAAAACATGAATGATATACTACATATATACATTTGTGTTGTTGCCACCAGAACTGTTTAATTTTACAACAAACGTAGTTTTCTAGGTTGCATACATATTTTCTTATGTCTGAAGCGCTGAAAAGATAGTTTCCTGTGTTTCTATTCTTTAACTTCGTTAAATATTTGAATGAAATGTCAAAGGATAATGTGGCTGCTCATTTTAGAGCAAAATAGTTCTAGCTGTGGTAGTTAATACTACTTATTTGCGTAGATTGGCAGAAACGTTTGAGCCTGGTTTTGCGGTCTGGGCCTGTATTAGCCGTGGCTCGCGAGCTACGGGCTAGCTGATCAACCACAGCTGGTGCCAAGGTGAGGCTCAGTGGAAGCCAGCCGGCCGCGGTGTCCGAAGTGACTGAGGCGCTCCAGTCACGGTCAGCACGGCCACTACGGTCGGGGGTTCGAATCCCCCCTCGGGCATGGATATTTGTGACATCCTAGTTCGTAAGTAGTTCATAAGTAGTTTGTAAGTTTAGGGACTGATGACCCCGTAGTTAAGTCCCATAAGCTTAACAAACATTTGAACTTTTTTTTTTTTTTTTTTTTTTTTTTTTTTTTTTTTTTTTTTTTTGGTGGAAGCCAGCGAGCTGACGGTCGTGGTGGTGGCCAACAGCCCCCATCACAGCGCAGAGTGGGGCTCTGACGTAAATACAAAATGTTTACTTCCAGACATCATAGTAAGAGCAGAAAGCAGAAATACAAATCAGGCCGTCTCACTGCGAGTAATCAACTAGAGATAGAGTCATCGCTCTTACTGAAGAGAAGCTGATCCAATGGTGTTATAGAGTCTATGCTGAGAATTGGAAGAAATAAATAATGAGGGACTCTGAATACATTATTAGTACTTTAAATTTTTTTAATCTCCTATGTGAGAGACTATGGAAGATCTTTTGACAACTGAAATAAAATATGAGTTTCATTTTCCTTGGAGCTGCCTTTAAATTGAAGTTTTTTTAAATATACAGTTCCTTTATTATCCTATTTTATAATAAATTTATATACCTAGAGACAGTTTTCCGTGTCAATATGTCAAAGACACTGAGTGAAAGGAAAAGCATTGAATTAAAGAAAGTATGGAGGTCTGGGTTTATTCCCGCCCTTGGCACAAATATTAATTCAATGCTTCTCATTTCACTCAACATCCTATTTTTATTCATTTATACCCCGCCTCCATGTAAACAGAGCAATCAGTTTAGATGGACACTGTTAAAGTAATTTTTGTTATTTCAAATACATCTCTCTCCTCCCATCCATTAAGACACCCTCCATCCTAAACAAAATATGCAAACGATTTGTCTTGCATTTATTCGTTGTTAATTTTTAGTCCATTCTCTCTCTCTGTCACCTCTCTTACATTATAACCTCAGTTGCCCTTTTGGTCTATTCCCCCAAAATGCTGTAAAAATCTGTGGTTTCCGTTAAAACAATACTGTCTCTTTTAATGTCTGCTTTCTTTACTGTCTATCGGTCCTCTCTATGAAGCAATGTTCTTTTATATCTCCGATAATTCATCCTTCGTTCTGTAAAACTTTGGTTCCTTTTCTCTCGGCCTTAAAACGAACCGTGATATCTAAGTAAGGAGTACTTTGCAAGCATTTCACTCTTTTATTTTCCAGTACTGCACTCCTATGCATTTCTAGATCCCACCATAACCCCTACTACCCATCCCTTGACATATTTATCTGCATCTCCGTGCTTCGTTTTACAATTTTGTGCTTGGGAGTTTTTTTTTAATCACTGTCATTATTTCTCTGCCGTTGACTCTAGAAAAGCACGTGGATAATGGACAACTGAACCTTACCGTGCAAACACTAATGTCTCCATTAAATTGGACATCTATTCCGACAAATCCCAGTATCCAACTTTTGAAATGGAAGAGACTGAAGTTCCCCCCATCCTTCTCAGTTGGATATTATGCTTCGCATGTAATTGCATTTTCGATGCGACATTGTATGAGAATCCACATTGCTGTTTTGTAACTTCAATATGACTATTGAAGGCAACCAAACCGTGAAGAATAACTGCTCGACACACTTGCCAGTTATCGGATACCTCGTCATTGACCATACTAGTAAATCACAGAACCTACTTCATCGAAGTCTGTTTGTGTTTCTGAACGTGGTGAAGCATATGTCAAAACGAAATTACTTTCCCAATTTCAGAATTTTTTTTCTAATGCATAATCGACTCTCCTCATAACTTTAAAATTGTGTAATATTCCAAGTTATCGTGGCAACAGCTACCCAACAATCTTGATTAAAACGACCCATAGTTAAATAAGCTTATAGCAAAATGCTATACCAAATCGTAATGGAGCATACTAAAACGTAGTATAATATCATGCTAAATCCCCGATAAGGCGCCTCAGACTACGTGGCCATCCCGTGCGGTCGAGAATGTCTTACCTACCCAGACACGTTTGAGCTCTTTGACTAATCTTACCGGTTAATGAGTAGTCCATTTTGACAAAACATTATGCTATCACGTCTGTAATTCCCTTGAGGCCGGGGTGAGGTTAACTTGTAATAGCTAAGGTATGGGTCCGATTCTCGCTGGGGGTAACAGTTTTTAATGGCCACAAAAATACCATCTACACCTCCAGTAACGCCAAGTAAATAACTCAGGACTCTGCCTTGTTTCAAATCAACATTGCATATGTCCATGCGCTACTAAGTTAAAGTTTTCGCAAAATACCAAACCCCTCCACGTCTCTACGAACGGTGTGATCGTAACTAATAGTGAACGACAATGTGATAGTTGACGCCTCATGGTGTCAAGTCAAGAGTGACGGTATGTCCGGGTTGGAGTGCCCGGAAGAAACAATAAATGTATCAGCAGTATTCCTTCCTATTATACATTAGCAAATGGTGCCGTATTCGAGTCCCTGCCGGGAAAAATTAATTGTATCGTCGTTTCAGGTACTAGTATAACGCTATTTGTGAACATATTTAATTTCTGACATCTGATTGTACTTAGTTAACAAATCATCAATACACTGCATTCTATTCCACAACTTATGATGTATATCATCTGTGAATTGCACTATAATAGATATCTTCAACGCTTACCTCTCAGCAACCATATGAGCTTCATGCAACTCCTGATGCAGTGCTAAGATTATAATTTATTTCTGCGTTCAGACATCGGTCTTAGAAACCGATACTAATGAAAACGTCAGTGTTTTACGTCTATTTACGCCTAGAGATCACGTACTTAAACGTGGCCCTGAGCTGAGAATGTTGGGAGTTGAAGCTTGCATTCAGCTCGTAGCGCATCGGCTGTTAGAACAAGCCCCGCCTCTTTCTAGCAGTGCCGGCAGCTTACGGCGTATAGATTACAGGTTTTAAAAGAAACAGCATGTAATGGGTTAAGGCGTCACAGATGGAACACGAAATTCTACATCTACATCTACATGGGATACTCTGCAAATCACATTTAAGTGCCTGGCAGAGGGTTCATCGAACCACAATTATACTATTTATCTCCCATTCCATTCTCGAATAGCGCGCTGGAAGAAAGAACACCTGAATCTCTCTGTTCGAGCTCTGATTTCTCGTATTTTATTCTGATGTTCATTTCTACCTATGTAAGTGGGAGGCAACAAGATATTTTCTCATTCGGAGGAGAATGTTGGCGATTTGAGTTTCGCAAGTAGCTCACACCGCAGCGATAAGCGCCGTTGTTGTAATGATTCCCATCACAGATCCTGTATCATTTCCGTAACGCTGTCTCCCCAGTATCGTGACAATACGAAACGAGCTGCCCTTCTTTGGACTCTTTCGATGTCCTCCGTCAAACCCACCTGATAAGGATCCCACACTGGGCTGCAATACTCCAAAAATGGATGGACAAGCGTAGTGCATGCAGTTTCTTTTGTAGTTCTGTTGCATGTTTTAAGGGTTCTGCCAATAAAACGCAGTCTCTGGTTCGCCTTTCCCACGATATTATCTACGTGACTTTCCAAATTTAAGTCTGAAGTAATAATAATTCCTAGGTATTTTGTGGAGTTTACAGCCTTCACATTTGATTGATTTATCTTGTAAACAAAGTTTAACGGATTTCTTTCGTACTCATGTGGACGACTTCACACTTCTCATTATTTAGAGTCAATTGCCAATTTTTACAACATACTGATATCTTATTCAGATCGTACTGCAGTTGGTTTTGCTCTTCAGATGATTTTACTAGACGGTAAATGACATCGTCATCTGCAAATAACCTGAGAGAGCTACTTAAATTTTCCCCTAAATCGTTTATGTAAATAACGAACAGCAGAGGACCAATAACACTACCCTGTGGAACGCCCGATATCACCTCTGTTTTAGTCGATGCCTTACCATCGATTACTGCGAACTGTGTCCTCTCTGACAAGAAATCCCCTATCCAATCGCAAATTTGTGGCGATATACCATAATCACGCAATTTGATTAAAAGCCGTTTGTGAGGTACGGTGTCAAAGGCTTTCTGGAAATCAAGAAATACGGAATCAATTTGCGAACCTTTGTCGATAGGACCCATTACTTCGTGTGAATAAAGAGCTAGTTGTGTTTCGCATGAACGATGTTTTCTAAATCCGTGTTGACCTTGGGTCAATAGATCGTTCTGTTCGAGATAATTCATAATATTTGAATGCAGGATATGTTCCAAAACCCTGCTGGAAATTGACGTCAATAATATAGGCCTGTAGTTTAGTGGTTTACTCCTACTGCCTTTCTTGAATATAGGTGTGACCTGGGCAACTTTCCAATCTTTTGGTACAGATCCTACTATGAGAGAGCGGTTGTATATGACTGTTAAGTAAGGAGCTATCGCTTCAGCATAATCAGATAGAAATCTAATGGGTATACAATCCGGACCAGAAGACTTGTTCTTATTAAGTGATTTTAGTTGCTGCACTACTCCGATGATATCTACTTCTACGTTACTAAAATAAAATGTTTCAAATGTTTGTAAAGCTTATGAGACTTAACTACGGGGTCATCAGTCCCTAAACTTACAAACTACTTATCAACTAGCTTATCCTAAGGACGGCACAAATATCCATGCCGGAGGGGGGATTCGAACCCCCGACCGTATCTACGTTACTCATTACGGCATCTGTTCGTAATCTGTAATATTGGTCCGTCTTCTTTGGTGAATGAGTTTCTAAAAGCTATGTTTAGTAACCCTGCTTTAGTAGCGCTGTCATCGGCAGGATCGCCTTTACTATCACCTAGTGAAGGTATTGTTTGTGATTTGCCCCGAGTATATTTAACAAATGACCAAAATCTCTTTGGCTTTTCAGTCAAATCTCGAGAAAGAGTTTCGTTGTGATAAATATTGTAGGCATCTCGCATTGAAATCCTCGCTAAATTTCGAGCTTCTGAGTACGATCACCAATCCTGGGGATTTTGTGTTTATTTAAATTTAGTATACCTTTTCCTTTGCTTTTGCAACAGTGTCCTGATCTGTTTTGTGTACCAAGGGGAATCGCCTCCTTCTTTTATTAATTTATTTGGTATAAAACTGTCAATTGCTGTCGATACCACTTCTTTGAATTTGAGCCACATCTGGTCTACACGTACGTTTAGTGTTAGAAACTAGTGGAAGCTGTGTTTCAAGAAGCAATGTATTTTATTTCTATCTGCTTTCCTGAACAAATATACTTTGCGTTTATTTTTGGCAACTTTGGGACTTTCGATATTCAATTTCGCTACGACAGCTCTGTGTTCACTAACACCTGTATCCGTTTTGATGCTCGTTATGAGCTCAGGATTATTTGTTGCTAAGAGATCAAGTGTGTTTTCACATCCATTTACAATTCTAGTTGGCTCATGAACTAATTATTCGAAGTAATTCTCAGAGAATGCGTTGAGTACAATTTCACACGATGTTTTATGCCTACCTGCTGATTTGAAAATATAATTTCGCAACAGATCGAGGGTAAATTAAAATCACCACCTACTATTATCGTGTGAGTCGGGTACGTTTTTGTAATTAGACTCAGGTTTTCTTTGAACCTTTCTGCTATTGTATCGTCAGAGTCGGGAGGCCGGTAAAAGGAACCGATTATTAACTTCTTACGATTTTCGGGTACAACCTCTACCCATAATAGCTCGCAGGAACTATCAACTTCAACTTCGCTACATGAAATACTACTTTTGACGGCGACAAACATGCCCCCACCTATTTTGTTTAATCTATCCTTTCTCAACACCGCTAGATCTTTTGCAGATACTTCTTCTGAACTTATTTCCGGCTTGAGCCAACTTTCGCTGCCTATAGTGATGTGTGCTTTCTATTGACGCTTGGAGTTCTGGTACTTTCCCGACACAGCTGCTGCTACTGGACAGTGCTAATGGACAGTAGCTACAACTGTTATACCGATAGTTTCCGGATCTACATTTCTCCTGTCATCCACCTGCACCCTTTGAATTGGCCCATTTTGTTTTTCCCCGAAGCTCTTTATCCTAAAACACCGCTCAGTCCACGCCACACATTCCTCGCTACCCGTGTAGCCGCTACATGAGTATAGTGGACTCCTGACCTATTCAGCGGAACCCGGAAACCCACCACCCGATGGCTCAAGTCAAGGAATCTGCAGCCCGGTCGCAGAACCGTCTGAGCCTCTGATTCAGACCCTCCACTCGGCTCTGTACCAGAGGTCCACAGTCGGTCCTGTCAACTATGCTGCAGATGGTGAGCTCTGCTTTCATCTTGCAAGCAATACTGGCAGTCTTTACCACTTCAGTTAGCCGCTCGAAACCTGAGAGGATCTCTTCAGATCCGAAACGACACACATCATTGATACCGAAGTGAGCCACCACCTGCAGTTGGCTACACCCCGTACCCTTCATGGCATCCGGGAGAACCCGTACCACATCTGGAATGACTCCACCCGGTATGCACACGGAGTGCACGTTGGCCTTCTTCCCCTCCTTGGCAGCCATCTCTCTAAGGGGCTCCATCACCCGCCTAACGTTGGAGCTCCCAACTACAAGTAAACCCACCCTCTGTGAAAGCCCGGATCTTGCAGGCTGGGTGGTGACAAGGTGAGAGACACCATCCGACTCAGGAACGTTGTCCTGAGCAAATAGCGCCTCAAACCTGTTCGCAAGGCGAACCGGGGAGGCCTCACGATCGGTCCCCCGGAATGTCTTGCGCCTCCTGTCACGCACTGGAGCAACCTCCCACGCAACCACGGGTGGGATGTTTGCCTCACTGCTAGCAGTATCAGGGCATTTCGCTGCCGCAGGCCGATCGGTGGAGACGACGGGAGTCCGTTCGGTCCCCACTGCCGGCCAACAACAACGACGCCCATCGATCGCAGCTTCCAATTGTGCAACCGAGGTTAACACAGCTTGAAGCTGGGAGCGAATTGTCACCAGCTCAGACTGCATCCGCATACAGCAGTCACAGTCCCTATTCATGATTACAGTGCCGACAAAAACAGAAACTACAGTCGCGATGCGTTCAAAGGAAGAGTACACTGTTAAAACGCGGATCTGAATCTAATACGCACGAGAGCACGGTATAAATTTACAAATTGAAACGAGAACGCGCAGACGAAAATCAAAATACTATATGTCGCTTCTAATCAGAAAATAAAGACAGACGACTGTCGCGGCGCGATTCACACTGCGGAATAATACACTAACCAGATACTTAACGCGAATATGAATCAAATAAAAACGCGAGCACACAATAACTTTAATGAACTGAAGCGAAAGCGCACTGAAAAGTCCAAATATGTAGCTTCTAGAGAAGCCGGTTTCACTTACAACTGAAAATGTGCTGGCTCTGGAGAGGTGCGCTCTGGACGACGACCACTCGGCAATTAAGTATCACTTTAATGTTTGAGTAATGGAAAACTGGAACGTATATCTACGAAATATTAATATTTTAAAGGGACTTATTAAGCGGGTGTAGCAACGCTTTCTGCCTCTTTTTATTGTCGTAACTGAATAAAAATCAGAATTGAATTCTTCATACCACTTTCAAGGACAGCCGTCTTTTTTTATAAAAGACGTCGTCGGGGTATGTGGACTTATTTTAGCAAATAACAAAGTGTAAGACAATAATCAATACGAAGCACAAATCAACAATACATTGACGAGCTCTACGGTGTACAATGTTGTTACGAAGTAAGGTTGGTAGAGAGCATAAACATTCCGTAGACACACGAACTCAGCCGACTTCCGCCGATCAGAGGGACCACAAAAAAGTGCGTGACCTGTAATCGCATCTCGATCAGACATACAACTGTTGTTTGCTTAACAGTGCGTCCAGTTTCAGATCATGAACAAAAACAAATCATGTCACTAAACAAGTGCCGGCCGCGGTGGCCGACGAGACTGAGGCGCTTCAGTCACGGTCTGCACAGCCACTACGGTCGGGGGTTCGAATCCCCCCATCGGGCATGGATATTTGTGCCGTCCTAGTTCGTAAGTAGTTCATAAGTAGTTTGTACGTTTAAGGACTGATGACCCCGTAGTTAAGTCCCATAAGCTTTACAAACATTTGAACATTTTTTGTCACTAAACAAGTGTGTTAACGTATCTGACTTTTTACTTATTTCAACAAAATTTAATTTACAAGTGTTACTGTCTCAGCTCTAATGACATGTATTCTAATATTTGTTGTATGTAAGTATTGATTTGCGCCTTGCCCGAATGCCATAAGGAGCAATAGGAGACTTACTTAGTACCTATTGTGGGTAGGTAACCACTGTACTGTGGAACTATCTGCGACGCAGCTGTGCTGTGTTGGTTGCATAGTGTCAGGTGCGGCCTCCACTTTCGAATTCAGGGGAGATCCACTTTTTTTGCTGTCAAGTGTACGTGTCGATTCCATCAGACATGGAAGGAAAAGTTATTAGGGCCCATGTTCCTACTAGGCAACAGGACACACGCTCTACTGAGGTGACTGAAAAGCTAGTGTTTTTTTTTTTTTTTTTTCAGATTAGATCAGATATCTGCATGATGCAAAAAATGGCGATTGACCCTTAACAATAAGAAGTGTGAAGTCATCCATATGACCACTAAAAAAAAATGTGTCAAACTTCATTTACATGAGAAATCAGTCAAAACTACAGGCCTTAAATTCACTAAATACCTAGAACTAACAATTACAATCAACTTAAGTTAGAAAGAACACATAGAAAATATTGTAGGGAAAGGGACCAAAGAATATGTTTCGTTGGCAGAACACTTAGAAGATGCGACAGTTCTACTAAAGAAACTGCTTACACTACACTTGTGCGTCCTAGTTTGGAGTATTGCGGCGCATTGTGGGATCCCCACCAAGTGGACTGACAGACGATTTACAGAAACTTCAGAGAAGGGCAGCTTGTTTTGTACTATCGCGATGTAGGGGAGAGAGTGTCACAGAAATGATGCACGAGTTGGGGTGGAAATCATTAAAAGAAAGGCGTTATTTGTTGCGACGAGATCTATTTGCGAAATTTCTTTCTCCAACTTTCGTTTCCGAATGCGAACATATTTTGTTGGCATCCACCTACATAGGAAGACATATTCGAATGTTTGTAGAGCTTAAGGGACTTAACTGCAGCGTCATCAGTCCCTAAACTTAGAAATTACTTACAGAGTGTCCAAAAAAGGCCTCCCTTATTTCAAAATTAAATATCTCGAAAACAAAGATCGATAGAGGAATGCAGTAAACGGTATGTTTATTGTGAAAGCTGTAAAAAGTTTATACAGCAGTTTGAAATAATAGTGTCACGTTGCAATGGAAGTAGGCTTGACTTCGAAGGCAACTAAACGCAGCACTTATACTGACAGCACGTTTATTACGAACTCAACATACACGCAGCACTGACTGCCTCTCGGGCAGAGTGCTCTGCTATTTATACACAGACAGAATTTACCAGAAATTAGAAGAACAGTTAGCATAAGAAACAAGTAGAATTTACAAGTGAACATAAGAATGATGTAGAACCTTCTGGAATTGTAAATTACAAAGAAATAAATTTTGGCTGATGGGCGGGATTGAACCGGCGACCTTCTGCTCCACAGTCCGTGACGCTATCCCCTGCGCCACACCGGCCATAGTTTCAAAAGCTGCTAACAGATGGCGCTGTAATCGCCATACACAATGCCTAGTATAAATAGTGGTCCCAAGTCCAGAGCGATCAGTTCCACTATTGAAACGTGAAAGGAGGTTAGCGTACCGAAGGAAGAGATTAAAACCATGTACTCCATTGAACAACGCGTTTTTCTGGTGCTAGAGTACCACAGGTTAGAAGAGAATCCTACGGCAACAAGGCGAAGTTTTCAAGCACGATTTAATGTTCCAGAAGGATCCAATGCGAAAACCATTCGTACACTCTTCGCAAAATTTCAACGAACAGGCAGCGTAACTGATGATCTAGTGGGGCATGTTGGCCGCAAGTAAACCGCAGCTACGCCTGAAAATATCGCCACGGTTTTTGGAATTATTCAGCGAAATCCAATGTCATCCGTCCGTAGAATTGCATCTGAGACTGGTTTGAAGCGTTCCAGCACGCAGAAAATACTGAGAAAGAGCCTACACATGTTTCCATTCACAATTCAAACGCACCAGGCCATACCCGTACGAGCTGTGCAACAAAGGGTTGCCTTTGCTAATCAGATGCTCACAATGATTGATAGTGAAGGATTTGATGTTGGCTGCATCTGGTTTACAGATGAAGCACACTTACACCTGAATAGATACGCGAATAAGCAGAACTGGTGATTTTGTGGTTCCGAAAAGCCATATTATTGTGAAGAGAAACCCCTGTATTCTCCTAAAGTTACTGTGTGGGCTGCAGTATGCAACAGCGGCATTATTGGCCCTTTTTTCATTCTAGAAACGGTCACTGGAGCACGTTACGTTGCAATTTTGGTACAATGTGTCGCCACACAGCAATCGTTAGAGGATCGACCAGGTACTGAATGGTTTATGCAAGATGGAGCCCGACCACATCGGACGGAACAAGTGTTTCGCTTTCTTGAGGAATACTTCGGGAATCGAGTCATTGCTTTGGAATATCCCAAATTTACTGGTACAGGCATGGGTTGGCCTCCATATTCGCCGGATTTGACTCCCTGTGACTTTTTTTGTAGGGCACAGTGAAAGACATGGTCTACCCGAAGCATACCGCCACGCTGGACGAGCTTGAATCGACGATCTCTGTGGCATATGAATCCATTTCGGTTGAGACACTACGAAATGTGATGGCGAATTTCATTCTTCGTTTGCGCCACCTCTGTAGTGCCAATGGTGAACATTTTGAAAACATTGTGATGTGATTGTTTGCAAAGAGTGTTTTCATACGATTATTGCACATATGTATGCTGATATGAGCTGTTCAGCGTACAGCGCCATCGGTTAGCAGCTTTTGTAACTATTATTTCAAACTGCTGTATAACCTTCTTACAGCTTTCACAATAAACATACCGTTTACTGCATTCCTCTATCGATCTTTGTTTTCTGGATATTTAATTTTGAAATCAGGGAGCCCTTTTGTGGACACCCTGTATGAACTACCGTATACTAAACATGGCACAAACATACATGCCCGAGGGTGGATTCGAACCCCCGACGGGGAACGGCCTCGTGCATCGTAGCATAGCAGTTCAATGCGCTCGGCCGCTCCGCCGCGGTTATAGGAAGACACGATTATGAAAATAAAATAATAGAAATCAGATCGAAATCGGAAAGATTGAAGAGTTCCTTTTTCCCGCAAGCTATTAGAGAATAGAACCGTATAGAAACATCATAAAAGCGGTTCGATGAACTATCTGCCATGCACTTCATTGTACCTGGCAGATTATTTATGTAGATATTGAATATACTTATGAACATGACCTGTGAACTTCGTATTTCTAATCTTTCAATGTGTTCTATTTTTTCTTAACCCTGTTGTACTCACGTTATAATAATAATAATAATAATAATGTAACAGGAAGGCTGAAGGTGTGTGGGCATGTGGCAATATGTGGAATAAAAACAGGAGGATATGGTTTAACTTTGCATTTAATGACTTAAAATGCTCATTTTCGAGAAGGCAGTCTGAATAAGGAAGGCGGAATAGCTACCCCTGTGGAGCATGGGCACAGGTGAAGAGAAATTAGCCGGAGGTAAAAGTCAGGACATCCTATCAGGGCGGAGGCTCGAGATGGAAGGAAGGAAGGTGGAGAAGCGAGGCGGCAAGGCAGCTCACTGACTGCAGCAGGCGGAGGCTCGAGATGGAAGGAAGGAAGGTGGAGAAGCGAGGCGGCAAGGCAGCTCACTGACTGCAGCAGGCGGAGGCTCGAGATGGAAGGAAGGAAGGTGGAGAAGCGAGGCGGCAAGGCAGCTCACTGACTGCAGCAGGCGGAGGCTCGAGATGGAAGGAAGGAAGGTGGAGAAGCGAGGCGGCAAGGCAGCTCACTGACTGCAGCAGGCGGAGGCTCGAGATGGAAGGAAGGAAGGTGGAGAAGCGAGGCGGCAAGGCAGCTCACTGACTGCAGCAGGCGGAGGCTCGAGATGGAAGGAAGGAAGGTGGAGAAGCGAGGCGGCAAGGCAGCTCACTGACTGCAGCAGGAGGAGGCCGGCGACATGCTCTGGCCAGGGAGAATAATAATAACTCGACTCACAAATGGGAGGATATCAGTGTGCTTTTAGAAAGAGTAGATTTACAACTTAAAGAAAATATTAATGTATCTGAAAAGAAGATCTAAAAACTTGAAAGTAGACCACTGCAGATGTAATGTGATATTTAGCGATTTTAGCTGAGTATATTCACTGTAGCTGTCTGCTGACTAGAATAAACTGATCTTAGTCTCGGTAAATAATAAAAAATGCACTGCTTAAATAGTGTAATCAAATCTGGCATCAATTAATTTAATGAAAAACTCAGTTATAAAGTTAGTAAATAGAGTCTTGACGAGAGGGGCCAAAACCAAGATCAACATTAACTTAATGAAATGATTCTAGTAGCAGAAAACATAGAAAGATTACTTTTAAAAATTATAGTTCTGGATGTACAAGCCAGTTAAAATATTCGTGTAAACTACTTGATGTGCTGCTGAAACTTGTTCCCTGGCCCAAATTGAGAAGTAGTTTGACTTTAAATTACTCTCACAGCCGCAAGTTAGAAAAGCAGCGGTCATATGACATTGTAGCTCACAGGAATCACACTTACTATGAAACGAGCCACCACAAAGAAATTACTTTATGAAAGTGGGGAACGAAACAAGAGGCGCAACGGAAATATTAATAATAATCAGCATCTGAATCTGTTCTCAGCACATGTGAAATAATATGTATAAAGAAAGGGGTAGGTATTCTCAAACTACTGTATTAAAAATAGGATAAGATTTTACTGAACAAAATGCTCTTATTCAGTGTAAGCACAAGCGCGTGGGGGGAACCAATTTAGTTACACAATAAAAACGCATCCCATTGAAATTAGCTCACAAGCACTGTCATACCTTATGCTAAAAATACCCATAATAGAAATTTAAGTTTATCTACACTGAATTGAGTTTTAGTTGGGGAGGATTTACAAATAACAAGCATTCATTACACACACACGCAATGCAAGCGAAACTTACTAAAAACGGCGTGCTGAACAAGAGAGAAACGGCCGTCGATCCCGTAGGGGAAGTTTCAGCTTCGTACGTGGCTAGTTCTATTCTTTTTTAACTGGAGATGGCGCGTATAGCAACAAAATCTGTTTGTATTTGAAGCTAAACCGAGCGCTAGCAAACTAACTGAGGCGCGCACCACGTGGTTCCGAAATCCAGTAAAATGAAGAAAATCAGTTACTAAAATATTACGAAAATGAACTATAGCATGCAACCCATAGAAATGCGTAGAATGTTACAAGGAAACGAAAGAAACACTGTTCCACACGATAGGAGAACTTTCGAGAGATGGATGAGGTCAATTCTCAGAAATCATCAAAGTTTAATAAATTCAGATTCGCGGTAAAACAAATACAAAATATGGCATGCAACGCATCTAAATACGTAGACTGTTGTAAGGAAACGAAAGAAACACATATATACGCGACAGCACGAACTTTACAGAGAAGGGTGAAATCCTATCTCAAAAATCATCAAAGTTTAATACCAGAAAATGGAAAGATACATGCAGTTATTCTAGCCTGGAGGGCATAGAAGAAACTAGATGAAGACAAGCGGTGGAGCGTTTCCCGCCGGTCGCCCTCCGCCTCCAGACCGCTGCAATCACCGAACTATACGTCGTAAAGGCTCCATTCGTGAAACAAAGAGAAGCATTATGACTCGATAGTCCTGAAGAAGAAAGACATGTAGGAAGATGAGTTGAAAAGTGAAGCTTGGAAATCTTTTGCACTTGTAGTGGATCCTGTCACGCAGGCTTCTACTGGTTTCGTGCAATGTACCACATGCGATACTATACTTTAGTACCAGTCAAGCACAACAGGTATGATTCAGAACTGCAAAAGTAAATACGGAGCACAAATACACCGACCACTCGCGGTACCAAGTAGCATAAAGAAAGTTGTTGTTGATAGGTTGGTCGATATGAGCGGAATAGATTTGCTACCATTAAATACTTGTAGTAAGATTGTCTTCAAGAATTATTCGCAGGAGCTCATCAATGTTGGCGCCACGTATGACAAAATCAATATAGAAGATATTCTTCCGCACCCTACCACTGTATCGCGGCACATTGAAGAAAAGGCCGACAAAATATGGGTGACAATGGTGCCCGAGCTAATATGTGCTTTAAAGAACAAAACGTGCTCTTTAGACGTTGATCTGTGGTCCGATAAATACGAGAAGAGAAATTTTTTGACTGTGACGTAGCATTATGTGAATGACGAGTGGCAGCTAGAAACGCTTATTCTGATAACAACCTAGTTTCCGGACGTACCTAAGACCGGAGAGAACATACGGCACAGAATCCAAGATCGGATGCTTGAATTAGAAATTACCAAGAATGATCTTTCGAAATGTTACTTTGTCACCGACCGAGTAGCTAATATGAAGAAGACACTTGAATCATACGGCCGTTTGCCTTGCTTTGATCACTGCCTGATGACTGCAATTCGTCATACATTTCAAGAGACGTTTTTAGAAGAGGAAGCCCCTGAAATCCTGTCATGTCTACAATCAGCAAGAGCTGTAGTAGGCTATTTGAAGAGATCGGGCGTCTGCGGCACTCTGTGAAGCAAGAAGCTGTAACTCCGTGGTACAGTATACTGTTAATGCTCAATTCCGTTATAAGTCAAATCGACGATATTCGAGATGTACTAGCATCCCGGGGGCAATCGACACTCTTAGAATCCTTCCATGAAGGGTGCGTACGAGATGTATCTTTTATAACCCCGTTTAAAGAAGCGAGTTTGGATTTGGAAAGTGCAAAAATAACAACACTGGAAAGTGTGCTGCCGTGGTACAAGAGGCTGTTACAACATTGTGAACAACAGTGACAACGAGGAAAGAACAATTTCTATACCTTTATACAACTGTTGAACTATCAGAGTGCATTATGTATATGGGATATTCTTTTCAGCTCATAGCGAAAATAAAAAGGAGAGCAGCATACTTTATCACAGAGAAGTGCAAAATTGAAGCTATCCATTACGTTGCCACGGTTCTATGGCCATCACGGCGTCATTTGAAGAAACTCACAGCAGAAGAAAAGAAAGTCGCGTATGCAAAAGTTCGAAGATTGTGCTCGGAACTGCCTGTAAATGGTAAGGTTCATTCACTGAAACCAATTAGTAAACGAATGTTTTTTGTCTAATCTGACACCTTAACGTTAGATCAACATTTATTAAGTCTACAATGTAATATTTGGAAAGGGTTTCACAGCCTGAACATTCCACAATACATTTTGATGTAATTTGTGCTATACATATGTCACCGTAAATACAGTCGTTTAATAACCAGTAGTTGTAACTACAGTGTACACATATTTGAAGATGACAGGAATATCATACGGATGATTTAATTCATGTTTAGCGTCACTTCAAGAAAACAGCGACCACGTTCTTCCAATGAAATAGTCGAAGATGGACTGGGGTTCGGATGAGGACGATGAAGATGGACACACAGCTACTACTAATGAACTCGACAGATACCTTTCACTTTCCAAATCCGACTGTAGCTGTGCCGAAGGAGCAGTGGTGGAAAACGCATGCTGGGTTGTTTCCAAGGCTGTCGGTAGTAGCCAGAAGAGTTCTCTGCATTCCTGCCACTAGTGCTGCCAGCGAGAGGAAATTTATCCACCTGCTGTCCAGCAAAAGATCGTGTCTGGAATCAGGAAAGGTGGATGATCTCTTATTGATCCATCACAATTCACAACATACCACGTAATCACAAGGAAGGAAACATTCCATAAACTCTATAAATGCATGGTTCCACTTTTTCTGACTTCACAGGAAGCAGTTCAAACCGCCAGCTGTAGTAATAGCTCCAGGAACAAAAATGACACCTGTTTATCAGGGAGCACCAATGACGAAAAACGAATTGTACAGTCATGATTCACTTGTAAAGTTATTTACAGTTCACAATTTTTTCATAAATTAACGTTTCTACAACGAAATTTCGTGAGTATCACTTTCAACTCAATCATTCCTTCTCGATCCTGCATTCAATAAATAGTACAATGTATACGTGGCCTAGTTTGAGGATACGCTGCACATAACGCACTGTATTACCGTTTGTCTACCAAACGGAACAAAATACTATATACAGGAATTACAGTTTTTAACGTTACAATTACTGGAAGACATGATCACCTCAATGGTCGAAACTCCAGTAGTTTGCAAAATATTTAAAAATGTTTGTAAAGCTCATGGGACTTAACTGTGGATCATCATTCCCTAAACTGACAACATCAAACATCAAATGTAACATATACAGTCGTAGTATTTGGTTTATAGAACTGATAGTAAACAACGAAAGACATTTGTAAAAGAAATAAGTAAGTTGTGAATATGAAGCGGTGGTCTCTCATCTCTGATATACATTAATGACTTGCCATTGTACATATATGAAAGTTAGTCCTTTTTGCTGATGATACAAGTATAGTAATCACATCCAAAAAACGAGAACTAACTGATGTAATCGTAAATAACGTCTTTCACAAAATTATTAAGTGGTTCTAAGCAAACGGACTCTCATTGACTTTTGATAAAACACAGCATATACCGTTCCGTACAGTAAATGGCACAACTCCAGTAATAAATATAGACTTTGAACACAAGTCTGTAGCTAAGGTAGAATTTTCAAAATTATTCTTTCGTTTTGAAGGGAAACCAGAGTTTTTCAAAATTTTTAGATGTGTGAATTGATGAGAGATTAAACTAGAAGCAACACATTGATTGTCTGGTAAAATGTTTGGGTTCAGCTACGAATGCTATTAGGAGCCGTGGTGGAGTAGCCGAGCGGTCTAAAGCGTCTCGCTGCGGAGCGCGCGGTTGCTCGCCGTGGAGGTTCGAGTCCTCCATGGGGCATGGGTGTGTGTGTTGTCCTTAGGTTAGTTTACCTAGGTTTAAGTAGTTTGTAACCTACGGACTGATGACCACGCAGTTCGGTCCGATAGATTTACAAACATTTGAACATTTGCTATTAGGGTTTTTGCAAACTTTGGCGATAAGAATCTCAGTAAATTAGTTTACTACGCCTATTTTCATTTACTGCTTTCGTATGACATTATATTCTCAGGTAATTCACCACTGAGTAAAAAAGTATTCATTGCACAAAATCGTGTAATCAGAATAATTGCTGGAGCGCACCCAAGATCGTCCTGGAGACACCTATTTAAGGATTTAGATATCCTCACAGTTACTTCAGAGTATATATACTTGTGGAATGTGTTGGTAATAATCCAACCCAGTTCACATGTTTTTAAATCTATCGGACTCAACTGCTTGGTTATTAGTCCGCAGCTTGCAACCAATTTAAACTAAGGTAAACTAACCTAAGGACAACACAGCCATGCCTGAGAGGGGACCCGAACTTCAGATGGCATCGCGCATGGCTAATCTGCAGTAATAGCAGTGTGCATACGTATAACAACAGGAGGATGATATTACTGTGCAGGGTTCAATCTCACAGAAGGGGGTGAATTATGCTGCCATAAAAGTCCTACCAAACAGCATCAAAACCTGGCAGATAGCTAACTAGCATTTAAAAATTAATTAAAAGAATCTCTGAATGACAACTCCTTCTACTCAATGGATGAATCTTTAGAAATAAATTAGTAAAAATAAAAAAAATAATAATAAAAAGGAAAAGAAAAAGTAATCCAAAATATATTTGTTTCATATAACATTTTGTGTAATGTAATATCTCGTACAGACACCTTTTATTATCCTGATACGTTGCACATCATTACGAAGGGTGGAATTCATGATCTATGGAACAGGAAGGACTGTGACGCAGCGCAGCTCGCCCGTTACTGGCGATCGGTTGGCGGCAGAGGACGCATACTCCCGAGAGCGGGACTGCACACCTCTATAACAAACGCGGCTTTCTTCTGAGAATACACCACGTGGAGTACATGTTACTCGCGGACAGAGAAAACGAACAATAAAATTGCACACGAGTTACAAAATATTCAAAAGCTTGTATAGTCTATGGGACTTAACTACGGGGTCATCAGTCCCTAAACTTACAAACTACTTATGAACTACTTACGAACTAGGACGGCACAAATAATCCATGCCCGAGAGGGGATTCGAACCCCCCACCGTAGTGGCCGTGCAGACCGTGAGTGGAGCGCCTCAGTCTCCCCAGCCACCGCGGCCGGCACGAGTTACGAGAAGCAAAAATCCTGCATAGTAGTCGCGCATCTTTCGATGGAACTGGAACTTCTGTATCCACTAGGCAGCCTTCTTAAACACTAGCCCACCGCACCACTATCTTTCGATGCATGCTCGGAGAAACTTACTCCGAAAATGAATGCAAGTTCTAAAACCTAAGTTGAACTAACTGAACAACGAGTTGCTGCCATCTCCAAGCTGAAAGAGCAGAGCCAACTCACCATTCCGAAGGATACCCACTGAACGAGTGAGGCTTTTGCGGACCACGTGGGCCTCCGCCCGGAAATCGGCAAAACCGAGGGAGCCAGAGGTGGTGGGGGAAACGCAGAGATTCGCACAAGGGAGCGTATAGGCTCACACCAGCCTCTTGCCAACCTAACTTGCAACGAAAGGGTGTGGAAACCTCTTTGGAGAGCATAGAAACAGAGGTTGGTAGTAGCACGTCCAGAGAGCATCGCCCGAGGCTAAATTTCTCATACTTCCAGACACACTAGCACGCCAAAAGATTCTCATACTCACACATGCAGAGACAAAATATTTTACACTCTTATAGGCACGGTGGCGAGACGGAGAAGCCGTTCATGTTGCCACATTGATTGACACACTAATAATAAATTAATAACTTAAATCTAACACAAATGAAGTTAAATACGATTACTAATAATAACATTTAAAAACAAGAACTGGAAGGCTACGTTACTCCTCATGCCTCAGAAAACGAATAGAGTGTCGGTAACCGACTTTAAATAAAATACAAGATTAAAATTTAGGGAAGGCGGCAGACAGCCGTCTTTCAAACTTTGTAACCATGTTTGTTGACGTCACGAAAGCCTATGACTCGGTTATGGAAGTTACTATTTGAAATACTGGGCCTAGACAGTAAAACCACAGCTCTAACTAAACAAACTCTAAATTGTAAAGCGAAATTTAGAGGTGAAATATTTAGTAGTGTCCTAGAAAAAGTTATAAGTGAATTTAGAGTGTCATTAAGAGAAAGCCAAATTAATGACAGAGTTAGATTAGTTTACAAAAATGACCATCTACAAATAGACTGTTAAGCGTTTTCAGATGACCTACCTACTTTTTCAGATTCAATAGAAACAGCCATGAGACAAATTGAATTGCTCAAAGAACAAGCTGAAAAAGCAGGCTTACAAATCTCCTTTGAGAAAACCAAATTTATTACAAACATTAACACAGTTCCAAACATAATGGCAACTAAATAGGGAAAAATTGCGAGAAGAAATAAGTTCAAGTATCTAGGAGAAGTAATTGAACTAGATATTTCAGAGAAAGAAGCCATTAAAACAAAAGTTAGTAAGATGAAAACAGCATACTACCTCATTAAAGATATATATAACAAAAAGTCAACATCCATCAATGCTAATTCGCCAAGAAGCACTGTATGCAGCAGAATGTTTGACTCTGAAGAAAAAAAATGAAGAAAATAAAAAAATAATACGGCAATGATGAAATTACTGAAAATTACCGAAAGAAAAATATTAAGGAAAATCTTGGGGCCAGTATAAAGAGCAGACACAATACAGAATGCATGATAATAGTGAAATCTATACACACAGTGAAAAAAATCACTGATCTAATTAGGAAAAGAAGAATAGCTTTCTATGGTCACATACGAAGGATGAATCCCAACAGATTGAGAAAAAGGCTGTTCTGTTACTTCTGTAAATTATAAATAGACAACACGTGGTGCAAAGAATTTGGAAGGGACATGGACGAGCTTCAAATTACCCCACAAAATGTCGAGAAAAGACTACCAGTCAGAAAGAAATTAAAGGATGCCAAATGTTTCTAGGAAAAACTGAAGAAGAAAACTGGAGCCAAGTGGACTGAAGACAAAAGAGGGAAATATGGGAAAATGATGAAATATGGAAGAAAAGAAAGGAGAAACAGTAGTCCATAGTGGCTCATACGTAAAAGAATTATTACTATTACTATTATCATTATTATTATTAGCTCGTCTGCAGGTGCTTAATTATTCCACCTGTCTTTCCCTCTTCTATCTCTGTCCAGCTCCATTTCCATCTTCCCATTTCTCCCACAATCACCTCCATTGTCTCGTCCCTCTGTGAAAAGTGATTTAACTCTGTTAACTTTCATGGTGATCCGTGAACTGGTTGCAAGGTACCCTCCTCCATGCACAGTATGAATTTTCAGGTATACGGTGATGTTCCTCTTGTTTTGAAGGTTAAGTGGGCAAAATTTCATCAAGATCTTAAAAAAACCGTAGATTTTGTCGACGTTCGTCGGTAAAGTACCCGCTATCATGCGTCATACAAAATTTTACGCAGAACGAGATTTTCAACTTGTTTCGAAGATCGAGTGTGCTAAGTTTCGGATGAACGGTACGGTAGCGCATAAAATATGAACAAACATGATTCGGCAGTTTGCACACACGTCATATCTCGGGAACTACATATCATACAGTGATATTATCACGCCTATAACCTTCGCGAAATTGCAGGTAATACGTTGTCAAAGTTTTATCGCAATCAGATGAACGGCACGGAAGCGTATAAAATACGAACAAACACACATACATTTCTCTAGTTATCTAGCCAATTCTCGCACCAGTTTTCAGTTATATAAAATTTTCAGAACGACATGTTTCGGGACAAACCTTATCCTATTCCCAAGTCCTACAAGAAGCAAGGAAGGAACGTAAAAAACACTTGGCGGGAGTCACGCCATCTTGAAATTGTAGCTGCTCATAC
Organism: Locusta migratoria; assembly: GCA_026315105.1. Taxonomy (NCBI): domain Eukaryota; kingdom Metazoa; phylum Arthropoda; class Insecta; order Orthoptera; family Acrididae; genus Locusta; species Locusta migratoria. The sequence continues at coordinate 7,707,512 of CM048755.1, forward strand.
AGTGCAGCTAGTCGGCAGTTCTTCAAATCGACAATTCACCGATGCTGCACACATATATTTCAAGGTGGACGTTGCCTAATTTTAATTTCTAGGTATCTTACACTAGAAACGATAATTGTTTCGTGTGATCGCATCTTAATTTTTAAGTCGTATTTTACGTTCCTTCCTTGTGTCTTGTAGGACTTGAGAATGGGATCAGGTTGGTCCCGAAGCATGTCGTTCTGACAATCTTATATAACTGACAACTGGTGCGAGAACTGGCTAAATACATAGTACAGTTCTGTGATGACGTCAAAACAAAATATAGACAAACGTTTAAAACAATTTATTATCTGATTATTAGCCAACAGTTGCGAATGGTTGTTTACATTTTCATGTTTCAATTCTTCTGGATCACCTTCAAACTGTAAAACAAGATAAAACACCAAATATGTAGTAACTGAGATTTCACAATAATTCCATGGTAAAATGAATAGAATTTACGTTTGACGTAGTTGTGTATAACTGAAGATGTGTACGTTGTAGCTGCGTATGCAACGTAAAGACTGTATAAAATTCTAGTTTCTAATAGTCGAAAAAATAAAATATATGTAGTCAGTGTGGCGCGTAAATGAATTGCCATTGCTTGTGCTCGGTGTCAGTTTCTCTAGGACGTGTCTGAGTGCCGTGAGTGAGCCGCCGCTCGTAGCCAAGAAACGCCTCCTGACAGCGCAGGAACAAATTGCAGTATTTACACACTGCTTGCAACTTCCCAGCAACATACTGAATCAACAGAGTCATTTTCCGAACACTGCATTTTGTAGAGGGCCTCTTGCAACCTCCCAACGGTGGCTCACGCTCTTATTTTGCAAATACTGCTACGTACTCATCTCTTACAAGTTGACAACAAGCTGTCTTTCCTTTCACTCTCTCAGCACGTACTCCTCTGCCCCTCACCTGTGCAACTCCTACCTCTCTAATACATAAAAAAGGAAAGCATTTCTCCAACGTTCGTTGCCCTGGTGTAGCAACAGTGAATCCATATTTGAAGTGAAAAGTAGTCTCTGTTGCAAATTATAATATTTATCCCTTTTTAACGCGTTTCGCGCTTTTGGCGCATCATCACAACACTGTAACAGAGAAAATATAAAAATGTCAGTTTCATGCCGCGGATCTATCCACTACGATATTAGGAAACAATGAATTGAGGGCGTGAACATACCTCAGAAACAGCTGGATTGCATTAGTTGGCGTAAAAGCACACGATGATCAGCATTTTGGACTGGATAAAATCTGAGCATCGTCAAGAGTTCTAAGAGGTGGGACAAAAAGTCACTCAAATGGAAGTTAGAGAATTTAAAAACAATCGTGAATGGACAGTGGTAATCAGAGCGAGTGTGCAGATGTATAACCTACCACATCAGCAGCATTGTGTTGGATAGGTCCGCGTTCACAAAATGAATATTGATACGTCACTTTATCAAACGTAACTGCGCGGACAGCTGATACTCAAGTGACGTTAAAAGTCGACCACTGTACGAAACAAGAGCTTTGTTTTATCACTAAAATTAGTAAATAAGGTCCGTGTGAACTACCGGTTACTCCCTGATATAAAACCTTGTTCCCTGGCCCAAACTGAGAACTGACTCGTTTTAAATTACTTCAATAACAGGAAGTTAACATTACAGTGGTCAATATACATAGCAGCTCTCACGTTATTACACACAGACATTAATAAGCAAGCCTCCACAATTAAAGTTATCTTAGAAAGGTGACTAAGAAAACATTTATAGCGCAACGGAATTTAGACATAAGAAAAATTGCATCCGAACTTGTTCTCAGCATTTGTGAAGAACAATATTAAATAAAAGAGGGAAGGTGCTCTAAAACTACAATTTATAGGCAACTTACGGATTATGCTGAACTTAGACTTGTTTATTCAGATAGAAAACAAGCAAAATGGAGAACAAAATTTGTTAATACAATAAAAATGCATCTCTTACATGGATTAATGCGGACGGTGCTCAGCCTAAATTATACATGATTTAACGCTACTGGGGGCAAGGATTCACGAACAACACTCATTCTCTCCCACACACGCAATGCCACAGCGAAACTCACCAAAATCCTCGCGCTGAGACAAGGCGGAAGCAGGCGCCGCTATCGTCGGCGAAATTCAGCAAGTCGGAGGTAGCACAAAACACAATATACAAAAACACTTTGCAGCTGTCTCTGGTCTGTTGTGCCTGTTTTGAGATGGTGCGTGTTTATAGGCAAGTTAATTACAACTGAATTGGACCGCGAGCAAACACGCTAACGGTGACACACTGCTACGTTACATGAACGCACTCCACTGAAGGTGAAGTGGTTGAAAATCGGATTCATTATACAAAATCACGGTGGATTCTTAAGTTGCAGTCTGTTAGAAATCGATCTAGGTACTGGTTTTATATGAGAAGTGGGGTAAATTCAGGCGACTAGCTGCAAATCCCGGAAGTCGGAGCTCGGACCCACGTGGTTCCGAAAACCAATAAAATTGAATAAATTCAGTTTCCGAAAAATAAAGAAAATTAACTACAGCATGCAACCCATAGAAATGCTTAGTATTATATAAGGAGGCGAATGAAATACAGCTACACACGATAAGGGGCGATTACAGAGACGGATGAGGTCCTGTCTCAGAAAAACCACAAAAATGAAATAATTACAAAGTCGGAAAAATAAGAATTACGGCATGCAACCCCTAGAAACGCTTAGAATTACATAAAGAAGCGAAAGAAATGCAGCTACAAGCGATAGGGAGCGATTACAGAGACGGATGAAGTACAGTCTCCAAAAATTCGTAAAAATGAAATAATTACAAAATCGGAAAAATAAAGTTAAGAATTACAGCATGCAACCCATAGAAATGTTTAGAATTACATAAGGAAGCTGTTGAAGGAGGTTGTACAAGTCTCAGAGAGAATTACTGACAAAGACAGCGGGCGTACTACAAGTCGGAGAAGAAACGGCAAAATTAAAATAGGCGGGGAGAGAAGATCGCGAAATATTAGTGGAAATCAGAAGGATACCCGCATAGTTACTTGCCTGATGGGTATGGAACAAACAAGAGTGTAAGCTGAAGGCTTTGTTATATGTACCAACCATGTGGAACACATATCACTCACGGAAGGAAACGATGAGAAGATTTTTACATGCACTGTACAAAAATGAACATATCACCTATTAGTAATCGGGCCACACAAAGCCACAGAGTTCATACACCGCCAAATGATCACAAAAGGTTTTAACATACCAGGCCATTATCAAACTGCAACTAGAATCACACACACCGCGCTTATCTATTGGAAATCACTGAATTGAAAAACGAGAATACATTTCCGCACACGATGAAAGAGAATATTCCAAAAAATGATTCTAAGTTCACGAGTCTAAGTGAAACGTGCTAGACAATGAAATGCTACCATCTCGCAGATACAAGAGAAGAACCAACCTTACCTCGTCAGACGACCAGTATAGAATGGCCAGACCGAGTGGCCACGAGACGCGGGAAGCCACCGGAAGCCGGAAAATCCAAGATCAGTGGTGGTGGGGACGGAGAGCGAGTAGACTCGTGATGGAGAGGGAAGGCTCGCCAACTAGCTCTCAACCAATGGGTGTGGAAACCTCTTTGGTAGTATCAGCAGCTATCGACACTGAGCCAGAGAGAACGATGCAAAGCGAGCTATCACTCCCCACATTCAGACAGCCATAGATTCTTGCACCCACTTAAAACAACTGCACATTCTCACAGGGACAGTGGGTTAGCGGAGAAGATGTATTTATGCCACATGAATTAATATAGTAATAAATTATAAAATGACAAAATAATAAAAACCTAGCAATATTAACTAATATTTTAACACATGAATTAAAAATGCTATTCCTCTAGCCTTGAAAGGAGTGGGGTTCAAGTTTTAACAACATGATAACCTAGCGACATTAAATAAATTATAACTTTACAGAAATATACAAAAAATATATGGAAGGCGACAGACGGTCGTCTTTCAACATCAGGCACCGAAATATAGCAAACGCCGCTAGGCGGCGCTGATAAACAGCGGTATGCGAAACTAATATTTGTCGGTTAAATTTGAAAGAAAAAATCGATCAACATGGTTGCAAATGATTAAAGAATGGAATTAATAACGATGGATGGTAGTAATGAAGTGTAAAAGTACTTGAAAATCAGATTGGATGACAGTAATATTGGTAATGTATGTTAGATAACAACCATAAAATTATATAACCCCTTATATAGAAATTAATTATAAATGTATGCAGTCGTAGAACACTAAAAACCAATATGGTTAAAATGTAGAAAAGTTAAATAGTGTGAGTCGGGTGGTGGTCAAGTTACAGAATTGAGCTCAAGTTAAGACTACAATTTGGTAGCGACGGAGAGGAGGAAGGGCTTATTAAGTGGGGCGGGGGGGGGGGGGGGGTTGTGACTTTTCAATAAGAAGATCAGGTAACATTTTGTAGGGCTGGTCATTATGTCATAATAAGAATGATTTTTACTTGTAAGTTGGTCATTAAGGCTGAGATGGTCTGATGATTTAAGAAATTTCGTAATTTCAAATTCCTCGAGAAGGTCCAGTTTTTTTTCCCTTGCGGGCCCTGTCCAAGTTCTTGAGTGCATTGAAATGTTCAAATGTTCAAATGTTTGTACAACTTATGGGACTTAACTACGGGGTCATCAGTCCCTAAGCTTACAAACTACTTATGAACTAGCTAAGACTAAAGAAGGGCACAAATATCCATGCCCGAGCGGGGATTCGAAACCCCGACCGTAGTGGCCGTGCTGACCGTGACTGGAGCGCCTCAGTCACCTCGGCCACCGCGGCCGGCGATTGCATTGATTGTGACCTGATGCTTTGAGGTGTTCAGCAAATGACGATTTGTTTTTTATAGAACCTTTTTTTGTTAATAGGTGCTCCTGGAATCTGGTTCCAACTGTTCGGCCTGTTTGTCCTATATAGGCGCGAGGGAACTGTACACAAGTGAATGTATACACCCCTGAATTTGCAAAGTAATCTCTATTTGGTCTTTCATTGTGGATGATTTGATACTGAAGACGGTCGTGAGTGGAGAAGGAAATTCTGAGGCCGCTGCCTTTGAGTAGAGTTGCTAGTTTGTAAGAGACAGGGCCATAAAATGGTAACGTAACATATAGTGGATCAGATTGAGAGGTTTGGGTGTCAGTTGGACAGGATAATTTTGCTGAAACCGAATGAAACAATTTGTCTATTAGGCTAGGGGCGTAACCATTACCCTTTGCGATGTATTTCAGATTGGTTATTTCTTGCTGCATGTGCACTGTAGAAAGGGGCGTGTATAGTGCTCTATGAATCATGGAGGTAAAGCTGGAATACTTGTGCGAGACAGGGTGACAAGAAGGAGCGTGTGTAATGGCATCACTAGTGGAAGATGGCTTGCGAAAAATATTGTAAACAATACACCCGTTCATCAATTTAAGATTGAGATCAAGATTGAGATGCCATCATCTCGTATGTAAAGCACTGAATTCTTCAGTGAGTGTAGGAATATTGTCGTCTGACCCATCAAAAACTATAAAGATGTTGTCCACATATCTGCAGTAGAATAGAATGTTTTTACCGAGTGGGGACTCATTCGCGTAGTATTTGTTTTCAAAGTTATTGACAAAAATGCCAGCCAGGCAAAATAAAAAAAAAAAAAAATAAAAAAAAAAAATAAGTAAATAAATAAATAAATAAAGGTAAAGCAGTCAACAATCCGGAGATTGGTTTGAACACCACAGTGCTTTACTAGGCATGGTCCTGTTTCGAGGTGCTATGCCGTTGCCTTCCTCCGACCTTCGAACTGACTTACCCAAGCAGTTATAGGGGGACCTATAGTTTAACGTGGGTTCCGAACCACGGTGCTACTCGGTATTTTTCACATGAGCAATACTGGCAGAGGTGAAGAAAGTGGAAAGTGACAGATAAAAGTCCTAGAACATGGCGGGGATCAAATCCGCGACCTGTGGAATCATAGTCTGGCACTCTACCACTTTGCAACCCAGGCGCACACCAAATCCATAAACATTGTAAATCTTAATATACGTATAAATTGAGGTGTTTGTGCACATATTTCACGCTGCAGTCAAAACTACACATCGCAAACGAATAGTGTTTGTATGTGGTAGTAGGTATCAGTTGAAAGACGGCTGTCTGCCGTCTTCCCTAGTTTTTTAACTTTGTAATTTATCTAAGTTCACTAGACGGGCTTGTTTTTGCTAAACGAGAACCCCATTTCGTTCGGAGGCATGAGGTATAGCATTTCATTTCATGTTTTTAAATGTTAGTTTCTGTAATACTGTGTTAATATAGCTGGTGTTTTATTATGCTAATTATTTATCATTGTGTCTATGAATGTGCAATATGAACAGTTTCTCCGTGACGCCACTGTCCCTGTGAGAATGTGTACTTGCTTTATTCTGTATGTGCATGTATGAGCATCTTCTAGGATGGGAGTCTGAGTGTAGGTATGAGAATTTTCGTCGTGGGCTGCTGGCTGCTCGCTACTAGTGTTTCTCTGGCTCCATGTCGATAGGTAGTCGTTACCAACCTCTGCGTTTGATGCTACCAAAGAGGTTTCTCGCCGGCCGCGGTGGCCGAGGGGACTGAGGCGCTTCAGTCACGGTCTGCATGACCACTACGGTCGGGGGTTCGAATCCCCCCTCGGGCATGGATATTTGTGCCGTCCTAATTCGTAAGTAGTTCATAAGTAGTTTGTAAGTTTAGGGACTGATCACCCCGTAGTTAAGTCCCATAAGATTTACAAACATTTGAACATTTTTTTGAAAGAGGTTCCTCCACCCTTTGGTTAAAATTGGGTTGCCAATGCCCGGTAGCGAGCCTCGGTAGTTCGAGCGAGTCTAGGCTCTCCCCACTGTGGTGTCGCACAATTCTGAAGTGCGCGCCATGTACTTTCGCCGCGCGCCGCCACGCGAGCTCGGCGCGGCGTTCTTACGACGTCAGCCACGAGCGCCCTCTGCTGCAACTCCACTCGTGGCCACCACTGAACTGAACTGCATCGGCCATTTGGGATTAGGACAGGCACTTGGACTCATCAGTAGGCAGGCTTCTACCTAGTTATACTACGTATCTGCATTCCACTAGACTTCCGTTAACAAAGTTACGTATTATACTCTCTCTCTTCGAAATATATCTTGTACCAATCTAGCTCAGTATTTCTAGTTTCTGCTGTCCCACCGGCTGGTCAGCTCAGACTCTATACCCGCATCCTATTTCCCTGTGTCGGTCTCTCTCTACAGTTAGGACAACCGGCGCCAACGAGACACAAAATCCACCACCGTGGCTTTCTTGGGTTTTTACCGATTTCCGGCCCCGTCGGGGACTCTCTGGCCGTCTGGTCACTCTGTGGCTGCGCTTCGACCTGATAAGAAAATGTTTGTATAGCTTATGGGACTTAACTACGGGGTCATCAGTTCCTAAACTTAGAAACTACTTATAAACTACCTTACACTAAAGACGGCACAAATATCCGTGCCTGAGGGGGGATTCGAACCCCCGGCCGTAGTGGCTGTGCAGACCGTGACTGGAGCGCCTCAGTCCCCTCGGCCACCGTGACTGGCGACGACCTGATAAGACGTTCTGATTTTCTTTCTCCCTTGAGATGGTAGCGATTCGTTGTCTGGTTTGTTCAAGTTAGACTTCAGAACTTGGGTTCATTTTTTGGGATAAGTTTCTCTGATCGTGTACAGAAGTGTATTCAATTTCATTTCGGTGATTTTGCATAGGTAAACGGTTTGATAAGGGTTGGAATTCGGTAACCTTTGTGAGACTAGCTGGCGGTGTACGAACTGTATTTAATTTCTTTCTAGCTTTGTGGGACACGGCTAATATGCGGGAATATTTTATTCTGCGTAGTGAATGTGAAATGTTCCTTTCCGTTTTCTCCTTCCGGGAGTGATGTGTACTCCAGGTGGTGTGTTCTTAGAACAAAGCCTTCAGCTACCCCTGTGTCTGTTTCTATGCCCTTCAGGCAAGAAATTATGGATGCATGTTTCGGATTTCCATTAGTACATCGCGATCTACTCTCCGACTATTTTACATTGCTGTTTCGTTTCCAAACTTGTACTTTGCATTCAGACTCCGTCAGTAAATTCTCTTCTAGCCTTGTACAACCCCCGTTATTAGCTTTCTTATGAAATACTTCGTATTGCTGCATGCCGTATTTCTTAGTTGATTTAGTCCGAATTTGAATTTATTCCATTTTTCTGATTTTTGAAGACTGGACTTCGTCCATCCGTGTAAAACTTTCCAATCGCATCTGGCAGTATTTCTTTAGCTTCCGTATGATATCCTACGCATTTCTAAGGGCTGCATGCCGTAGCTATTTTTACTGGTTTTCGGAACCACGTGGTTCCTTACTATTGTGAATTCTTGCTTCGTAATCTATGATTCCGTTGATTTTTGTTGAAATGAATACGACCTTTAAGCACTTCGCCTTCAGTGGGGTGCGAATATGTAATGTAGCAGACACGTGCCGTGTGTCTCAGTAAGTCTGCATGCTCACGGTTTGATTGAATGGAAATTAATCTCGCTATTATCGCGTACCATCTTAAGTAAAGAAAGACAGACCAGAGCGACCTATGAAGTTTATTTTTCCTTGTGTTGTGTGGTACATCCTGGTTCGCTGAATTTCGCCTACGGTAGCCGCCCCTGCTTCTGCTTCGTATCAGCACGCTAAGTTGGGTGAGTTTCGTTTTGCTTTGCGCGTATGAGTGGCTGAATACTTGTTGATTGTAAATCCCTCCTCCGACGATGTTCAGTTCAGATTACTTTAAGTTAATTTTTTAATGGGATGCATTTTAATTGTTTAACAAAATTGGTTCCCCATTTGCTCATGTTTGAACTGAACAAATAATTTATTGTCAGTGAAATTGTATTCTACTTATGAATGTTAGTTAATGAATACCATCCCTTTTATTTAATGTTGTTTTTCACCAGTGCTGAAAACAAATTCAGATGCAAATTATCATATTTTTAATTCCGTTGCGTCATAAATGTTCTCTCGGTCACCTTCATGAAATTGTTTAATTCGCGGTGGCTTGTATATTAATGATTGTGTGTAATTCTCGTGATCTACGACGTGTGTCGGTCACCATCTGTTTGTCTTCCTGATGTTAAAGTAAATTTCGAGTCAGTTCTAAATTTTGTTCCGTGGAGCAAGATTCTGTTGCAGGAAGTAGTCAGTAGTTCACACGAACCCTTTAACTGGTCTTCACGGCCAGGATTATATGTTTAAAGTAGGCTTTTAGCTGGCTCCTTTCAGCTAGAATTAATTTTACAAATAACGGTGGTCTTACACAGTCTCCCATTGGTAGAGGGATGATAACGATAAGGGGTTGGAAGATACGGGAGTTGAAAGTTAACGACTTATGTAAAATTGTTCAGCAAAACCTACACAATGGAGACGGACGATCTCTCTGCGTTGTTGCAGTACAAAGTCTCCCGTTGTACACGCTAGCAATTCCTTGTCGATAGCTACGAGGGGGAGGAAGATACGGTGGTTGAAAGTCGACAGCTTATATAAAATTCGGATTGAAGACCAGCGATGACTTTTGACACTATAATAGACCGGAAAAACAGCATAGCGGCTATCACATGGCGTGGTTCAAACATAGGACCACGTGACTGTTGGCAAACTCTAACCGGATATAATAAACAACTCCACAGTTTTCAAGAAATGCCATCATTTTAAACTAATAATACTTTCGCTTGAAATTTAATATTACTTGCCTTCACAAAAAGCTCTGTATAATCATAGGCAAAGCTGTACCACAGCTGTACACTACCACCTGACTGTTGACAAAGCAATGGCGCATCGGACGCACTTTGCGCACAGTCCATCAACGATGTGCGGAGCATAAACGTTACACTACAACATGATAAATCTGCCGTAGCTGAATATTGTTTTCAGACTGGCCATCGCATGGATTACGATAATGTTCAGATTTTATCATTTGTTTCATTCTTCTGGGATTCAGTTTTTATAAAAGCCACTGAAATTCGACTTGCGAGTAATTTAGTTAATCGTGATGGTGGTTGTAATCTTGACTTAATTTGGAATCCGGCACTCGCAATCGTAAACAAAGACAACGACAACCCTGTTAACCACAGAATACGATTACATGCACTCTCCATAGAGGGCACTAAGGATTCACACATTTTGCCATCGGTGTGTGATCATGCCGTCGGTGTGGTAGTGGCTTCTCGGTAAGCAGGCGCACTGCCTGTAGAAGGTGGAGCGGAGTATTAGCGTCTGCTTGGTTCAGTGCTGCGCCTATGTACCACGAGCGTCGGTGTGTGTCTTTAATCTGCGCCCAGACAAACGTCACGGTGTCCTCAGTGTTCTTCGTCTTGTCAATGTTTTGCTGTCATCATCTGTGTTTTTAACGCCACCGTGGCTCAGTGTTTGAACGGACTACGTATATTTTATCAACCGTCAGTGCTGTAAAGTCTTGTCCATATTTTACTTCTCCATTGTTTTAACTCCATTTATATGTTTTCATTCTTCGTGTTCATTTGTATATTATCTCTCGTATGAAGAGCAGCACTTAATGCTGCTGCCACCCCTCGGCATCTGTGAAATAAAAATAAAGAAACAAAAAAAAAAAAAAAAAAAAAAAAGCTTTGCCCTCAGTCTTGAGACTCACTCCGAGGATGGATGGTGGGTTTGCAGCCGATATATCGGCAGAAGAAAATATCTGATTACGGCTGATTTCCCGCAATTTTATGGACCCTTAGTGCAGTTTCTGACTATCGTAAACCGATTATGTCGACTATAACACAAACATTTATTTTTATATATTAGAGTACTGTCATCGCAGGTCTGAATGACTCCACACAGTAGCAAGAACTTGTTTGCATTCGCGGACCTTCCATCAGAGGTCGGCAGAAACCTCCTACACCGGAACCGCTCGAAACCGTACTTAGAAAACATCCCATCATAAAATACATCGACATGTGTAATTTATTTTAAAACGATTGCATTCTGTATCCCAGCTGTCTGCGAGTAGTCTTCTACATTTGAAAGTATGCCAAAGTCTTTCTAAATGTTTTGTGGGTCGTTTAACTGTGATGGAACTTGAGAATGAGCCCGGAATTCAACTAGTGATATGTGGGAAATAGCCTAAAATTCATATTGAGGCTGGCCGGCCCAGCACATCATGTCGTTAATTCGCCACGTGGGCTTGAACCGGAGCCCGCGTACCTGCAGCCCCAGAAAGTGGCGCCGGATCTATCGTAGAATGTTACATCTTGTCTGTCCCAATTCCAGACAACTATTAATGAATAATATTTTCACTCTGCACTGCAGTGTGTGCTGATATAAAACTTCCTGCAGTATTAAAACTGTGTGCCGGAAACGGGATCCGAACCTGGGATCTTTGTCTTTCGCTAGTTTTTGTATCCCGTCCTCGTCGCCACATTTGTGTCTCATTTCCACCGGTTGTCCTGGGTGTCGGTGGCCGAGTGTAGAGAGACCGACACAGGGAAATAGGATGCACGCGAGTGCGGGTACAGAGTATGAAGTGACCAGCCAGTGGGACAGTAGAAACTAGAAACACTAAGCTAGATTAGTGTAAGAGATATATTTCAAATAAATAATACAATACGTAACTTGGAGAGCAGCAGACTAGTAGAATGTTGATACATAGTTTAGATAGAGGTCTGCCTACTGATGATTCCTAGTGCCTATCCGATAGCCAAGTCTTAACTGGTGCCTGTCTGATTCCTAAGCGGCCGATGCAGCAGTCGTGGCCACTAGCGGAGTTGCAGCAGAGGGTGCTCGTGGCTGACGTCGTAAGAACGCCGCGCCGTGCGTGCATAGTGGCGCGCGGTGAAAGTAGGTGGCGTGCATTTCAGACTTGTGCGACACCACACTCCTCCCTCCCCCCCCCCCCCCCCCCCAAAACCGCCGCGTCGTCGTGGCGTAGGACTGAGGGCCACGGGGACGGCACTGGTAGGAGGGCCTGGGCGGGGGCGCTACTGGTGGGTCGGGCGTCGTAGCTGAGGTCAGGATCGAGACGCCGTCCGCGCCCCGGTATCCACCTTGCGATACCCCGGGAAACCCACCAAAACGAGGGCGAACACCTCCGCCCAGAGGGAGCAGGTCATCTTCTTCTGAGGTGCGTGGCCCAGGCGGCGGGGTCACGCACGGTCCCGGAGTTCCTCTCGGTGACGCTGTCATCTGTGGCGGCGACGGTCGGGGGTTCGAATACTCCCTCGGGCATGGATATTTGTGCCGTCTTTAGTATAGGGTAGTTGATAAGTAGTTTGTAAGTTTAGGGACTGATGACCCCGTAGTTAAGTCCCATAAGCTTAACAAACATTTCAACATTTGAAAAACGAACACTTTGCTTTATGACAACGTAGACCTGCTGCAGTCAACACTTTGAAAAGACACTCCAGGTTTGATAAATGTTCTGCAACTGTGCGCGCTGAGACCACAATATCATCTAAATAGTTCGAGCAACATGGTACAGAAATTGTCAGCTGTTCCAAAAAACGCTGAAAAATAGCGGGGGCGGAAGAACTGCCAAAGGGTAGGCGTTGAAATTGAAAAAGGCCCATGTGAGTATTAATGACAAAAAACTTTTTAATTCGTCATCAAGCGGAATCTGCAAGTATGCCTCTGCTAAATCAGTCTTAGAAAAAAAGCGAGACTGTCCTAATTTGTCCATAAGTGCGTCAGGTCTGCGCAGGGAATAAGTGTCTACAATTGTTTGACTGTTCACTGTTGATTTGAAGTCCGCTCAGAGACGACGTTTTCCTGACGGCTTCGTTAGAATCATTAAAGGCGAGGCCCACTGACTCGCAGAAACAGGACAAATGACCCCACTATCCTGCCAACGTTTAAGTTCTGCAGCAACTTTATCCCGAATTGCGATAGGCACTGGTCTAGCTTTACGAAATTTTGGTACAGCCGATTCTTTCAAAGTAACATGTGCCACGAAGTCTTTTGCACAACCTAGTTCCGGCGAAAACAAGTCACTGCATTTTCACACAATGCATTGATTTTGTCCTGAGGAACTATTGACGAAATTTGAAGCACATCTCTTTGAATTGATAAGCCAAACAAGTCGAATGCATCTAGTCCAAAAATGTTCTGTGTAGATTTTGCCTGAACTACAAAAGCAACTGTTTTAGTTACACCTTGAAAAGAGGCGGGCAGGCTACACGTTCCTAACACGTGAATATTTTGACCTGTATACGCTGTTAGCACTTGTTTAGACGGTGACAATTTTGGCGAACCCAGAAATTGATAAGTTTCTTTATTCATTAATGTGACAGCGGAACCAGTGTCGAGTTGAAATTGCACAGTCTTATTTTCTATAGAAAGAGTCAAAAAAAGGTTTTGCTTGTGGCGCTCGACAGGTGCGCGAATGTGGGCAAAGTCTGATACAGTACGTTTGCTGCATTTGCGCATGCGCGGGCTGCAGACAGAAGGAGGCGGCGCAGAATCGGCACACAGGAGATTAATATCACTGTCCCTAGACGGCACTACCGCCGGATCGGCGTCCGCGCAATGCGAGGCTACTACATATTTACCAGCTACTGAACTAAAATTACTTTGAGTAGCTACATCAATTTTACTGTCACTAACTACACAGTACAGGGCACTTTTACAAGGAGAAGTTGCAGAAGGCACTAGGTTCACTACAGGATTGCACTGTACATAATCATTTTGCTTGTCCCGAACCCTCTTCCGTTGCACTGTTTTACGCGCTCGACGGCGCTTGCTACGTTGCGCACTACGTAGATTTGCCGTAGTCACAGAAGAATTTTCTTGCATTTTAGAATCAAGAGAAGCACTGTCCAAGTCCACAGCGTGTATGACATTTACAGTATGAACTGTTCTTACACTGTGCGAAGTACTGTTTCTAATGGCACCATTCTTTGAATTTTTATTTTGCATACACACTGTCTGCACATGTCCTGATTTGCCACATTGATAACAAATGGCGTTGCGACTAGGGCATTGCGAAGTTTGTGGCAAGATACACACTGGGGGAACATTTTTCTGCAAAGAACGTCGGCACCCGTTTGTTAAATTACTTTGTCTAACACGACGGAGCGACCTTTGTGTCGCACTTTTGCACTGGCTACTGTTCACTGTCTGTTCAGCACGGCCGGTAGAATTGTAAAAATTACTAGGGCTAGACTGAGAACTGTGAATAGGAAAGCGTCCGTTGCGGCGCACTGAATTAACACAGTGGCTTTGCATTTCTACATCTGCTAAGTCAAAGGTATCATGCGCCTCAATAAGCTGTAATACTCTGTCTAATGAGGGGTCAGACTGTTTCAGAATTGCTGCCCTAATTCTGGGGTCCTGAATGTTCTGCGTAATTGCATCTCTCAACATCACGTCACTATAAGAACGTCCACAAGAGCAAGTAAAATTACATTTGCGGGTTAAGCCCTTCAACTCTGTGATCCATTGCTGATGTGACTGCTCTGGTAAATTTTTTAGTCTGAAAAATCGGTATCGCACCGCGGCCACGAGAAGGTTTCTCTCATAATGAGCGTTCAGTGCTTCTAGCATTTGATCGAATTCTAGATCACGAGGAGATGCGTGAGGGAAAAGTTTCTGCAGTAATACGAAGGTCGCGGTGCATACCACAGAGAGGAGCATATGCTTGATTGTCTGACCTGTAATTTGTTGAGCCGCAACGAGTTATTGAAACTGCGCCAAATAATCGCTCCATTCTTCTTCACGTTCGTTGTACTGGCGAAACGTAGGAAGCGGTGTGGCGGTAGATGTGGGCGGCTGAAGCTGTTGGTGAGCTGCCTGTGCCGTCAAATGCGACACCGCTTGGAGTAGTTGCGTGATTTGCGCCGTCTGTAACTGAATAATTTCCATTAAGTTTGGGTTCGGGGTAGTGGCCATGCTGACCAATTAGGCGCTGTGCATACAAGTAAATTATAACAAAACACAAATGCAGAAATCTTATAAGAAGGGTGGGTGGGCGCGAGCAATTTCTGCGTGCTCCGACTGCTGCTGTCTGGCTGCTGCAAGCGGGCTGGTCCAAGGTTCTTCTATCACTCCTCGTCGCCACTTTTGTATCCCATCCTCGTCGTGTGAGATTACCGCCCATTAGAAGTATTGGTAATTAATAGCATTTGTAATTAAACAGTATGAAGTTCACTGCAAACATTGACCATGCCAATGAACCAAATGTTACACAATTTTAATCTTAATAATTATGGTAGCAATGTATGTACGCAGTTGGGTGACAACATTTATAGTTAGGCCATAGGCGGAAATTCTCCACGTTGAGATTTGCTGTGTGCTTGTAGCTGAGGGGAGGCAGCGAGCAGGCCGACGTTGGTGGCTTGTTCCAGCTTAGGATTTTCCAGGCTCGTTTCCGGTGAGGGGAGAGGGACAACGGCGAGTGCCAGGCGGAGTGCAGTGCACAGCGTGAAATAAAATATTCTAATACTACTTGCATTTGAAGTAATACGATGCAGTTAGGAACCTTTAAGACCCTCATTACAAAATAGCCTGTTGATAAATAAACAATACATTAGCTGATATAGTCACATCTGGCGTAATATGTTTAATTGACAATGAAAAGTAATAAATTACCAATGAATACAAGACAGTTACACAACTAGCATGGCAATTTTTTGTTTATAAAA
Source organism: Locusta migratoria (assembly GCA_026315105.1). Classification (NCBI taxonomy): domain Eukaryota; kingdom Metazoa; phylum Arthropoda; class Insecta; order Orthoptera; family Acrididae; genus Locusta; species Locusta migratoria. The sequence goes on from CM048755.1 coordinate 7,723,225, forward strand.
ATAATATATTAACTATTTATCATTTTATTTTCAATTAATCTTGTGTATTTTATCTTGAAATATTCAGTTAAATCACTTATCTGTGATATAAGAAATTGATGACGTAGGAAAAAAACCCGGCAGTTGGGCTTTTGGCGCGCGCGCGCGGCCCAGAGGGGTGTTCAGGCGAGTGCGGGAGCGAGTGCGGTGGCTGGCCGGGCGCGGCGTCGCTCAGCACGCTCGCCATGTGCAGCTCCAGGTGGAGACTTTAGATTTTTGTGTGGCAATTGCCAGGTGTGGTTGCTCGTCGTAGACTGCACCAAGTTGAATCGAGTCCTACTGTGTGTTGTGAATATATAGCCGGTGGAACAAGGTGTGCGTCGCACTGAATTAGAGTGACTGTGTTTTGTTAATGTAACATGTGTCGTCCCATAAGCATGAACATAAACGGTGTTTGAGACTGGCATATGGTGTGAAAACAATTTGCGACAAATATTAATTTATCTGGGGGCTCACGAGCTATAACTTTATTTGATAAATATGTCGACGTACAGACGTATCAGCCACAGGGTTTTAATATGGTGTAATAAACAACATAAAGTGAACTTTCGCGTGTTTTCTAAAATAGCAGTTAGTACACCCTTTTCTCACATGAACTTACTTTATTATGAATTGTTTTGTTAATCATACGCAGGGAAGGAAAGCTGCGAACGTGTGATATCATCCCCTAGAAAACGAGTCAAACAGTAGCAATCACAGTTCCAGTGTTTTTGCATGTTTAGGAATATGGTTCGCAGTTGGTGGTTGTGAGTTTTAAAAATAAAACTTTCCCTATTTAAACTCTTCACCCCAATCTTTCACCCTCGCAGTCGCCACTTTTGTGTCTCGTTTCCGCCAGTTGCCCGCCTGGTGTCAGTGGCCGAGTGGAGAGAGATCGACACAGGGAAATAGGATGCACGCGTGTGCAGGTACGGAAGTGACCAGCCAGTGGGACAGCAGAAACTAGAAACACTAAGCTAGAGTAGTGTAAGAGATATATTTCAAAGAAATAATACAATACATAACTTGGAGAGAAGCAGACTAGTAAAATATTGATACACAGTTTAGATAGAGGCCTGCCTACTGTGATTCCTAGTGCTTCTCCCATAGCCAAGTGTTAACTGGTGCCTATCTGATTCTCAAGTGGCCGATGCAGCAGTCGTGGAGTTGCAGCAGAGGGCGCTCGTGGCTGACGTCGTAAGAACGCCGCGCTGTGCGTGCATAGCAGCGCGCGGCGAAAGTACGTGGCGCGCACTTCAGACTTGTGCGATACCACACGAGTAAGCGCTCTACCGTCTGAATGATACCATTAAGCTTCATGGCCTGTCGTCACAACTTTACTTTCGCCAGTAACTCGAGTCCTTCTTTCCAGTTCTGCGAATCTTTTAGAAGTAGGACTCCTGGAAGAAAGGATATGCTGGAGGCATGGATTATCAGCCTAGGGGATGTTCCCAGAATGATATTATCAATCTGTAGTAGAGTGCGAGCTGATACGAAGAGCGCTTGCTCGAGAAAGGCAAAGGTCCCAGGTGCGAATCCCGATTCCGGCCCACAATTTTAATACCCGAGGAAGTTTGATACCAGCGCACACTCCACTACAAAGTGGAGTTATTCTGGAAACATCTAGACTGTGCCGAAGCCATGTCTCCACCTTATCCGTTCTTGCGAGATTGCTAGACTTGCAAGGTCCGTAGCAGAGCTTCTGTGAAGTTTGGGAAGTAGGAGGCGAGGTACTGGTGAAAGCAACGCTGTGTGGAAGGGACATTAAGCGTACCGGGGTAGCTCAGTCGATAGAGCGCTTGCCCACGAAAGGCAAAGTTCCCAGGTTCGAATCCTGGTTCCGGCACACAGTTTTAATCCACCAGGGCGTTCTATAGATCTGTTGTTGCCGTGGATCCCCTGGAATACAGCGTGGAACAATGGTAGCCCGCTCGAAGTTTCTACAGTGGCTTCTTCACTGTATTATTCACGGTATAGCGCCGTAAACAATTTGAGTAGTAGCTCAGGAAAGAATTGGCTTTTCAAATGTTGAAATGTTTGTAAACCTACGGTACTTAACGACTGTGGTTATCGGTCCCTAGGCTTACAAACTACTGAAAATAACCTAAGGAAAACACACACACTAATGCCCGAGGGAGGAATCGAACCTCCGACGGCGAGCAACTGCGCGCTGGGCAGCAAGCCGCGACAGAGCGCTCGACCCCGGCAATTGGCTCTCGGCACTATATCTACCGCGGACACCGTCTGCGGACAGCAACTTTGTCGTTTCTTTCGAGAACGAAAAACAATACAGTAATGTGGCAGACTGCTTATTTTGCAGACTTTACGGCTGCTGGCGATCATTTGACTTTTCGCCAGTTTATCCCTGCTCGCAACTGCCCCGATATGGAGAACTCTCGGTGGACATGCCGCATCGTACCTCGGAAAGACGAGGCGTGCGATAATTGGAGCAGCAGCTGAAGCGATAGTATTGTTCTCTAAATTGGCTCTGTTTTTCTTTTAGGAAGAAGAAGAGGCAGCGCCGTGTCTGCCAGCCCGAGCTGCCGCACGTGACACGTGCTGCTTTTTGTCTTTATACACTCCTGGAAAATAAAAAAAAAAAGACGATCGCGAGTTCGTCCATCCAGCAGAGAGGAAGTTTTTGACACATTCTTGAGAATGTATACAAAACACGACGATACGCAGTCAGCAGAGCGTGCTCATTCTCGACGCTAGTATCACGTATACCCTCTTTTTGCAGCAATGTAAGCTGCATTTCTCACACGGAGATGACTGCAGAGGTGTCCAATGTAGTCGTGCGGAATGCAATTTCCGTCTGGTGCTTCAGTTGGGCCAGTCGTGCCATGACGTCCCTAACATGTTCTGTGGGGGTTCGTGCACACCTCCAACAGCTTTACACGTACACTGCCCTCTTGGAAAAGCATATCGCCTTGTGGGTGCACGAACGGTAGGAAGACGGTTTCATTGTACCGTGCATGTCACCAGAACAGAATGATGAGTGTCGGCTGCCTAAACACTGGAGAATCTGGCGCTCCCCTGGAAGCGACTCTGATAACTGCGGATGACACGCCTCCATAAGCCGCACCGCTGCGCTACGTTACGGCCTCCCGAGTCGGAGGTTCGAGTCCTCCCTCAGGCATGGGTGTGTGTGTTTTAAAAGAATTACAAACATTTGAGCGTTTATTTATTTATTATTTTATTTTCTTTTTTTTTTTTCTTTTTTGCGGGCTGAACGGAAGAGCCCCTAATTGCGAACACACGATCGTGCATCTTGGTGTGAGGATACATATCCTACACTGGCCGTTCTCCTCTGGTGATCGAGGGAACATTCAACAGTGTACCGTACACTGAAACCGTCAGAAAATGTTCAAATGTTTGTATAGTCTATGGGACTTAACTACGGGGTCATCAGTCCTTAAACTTACAAACTACTTATCAACTACTTACGATCTAGGACGGCACAGATATCCATGCCCGAGGGGGGATTCTAACCCCCGACCGTAGTGGCCGTGCAGACCGTGACTGGAGCGCCTCAGTCCCCTCGGGCACCGCGGCCGGCCTGAAACCGTCACTGAACTGCCTCGCTACCTTTCGTGCACCAACTGGGCGATATGCTTTTTCAACAGGACAATGCACGTCGACACGTATCCTGTACCAGCCAATGCGGTCATCGACTACCCACGATCTGTCATCGATTGACAATGCTCGGGACCGGATAAAACGTCATCTTCCGCGGCCGGCACCAAATCTGGCCCAACTGAGGCACCGTGTGGAAACTGCGTGCCAGGCCACGACATTCCGAACCTCTACGCTCACACGGCGACGCAACACAACCTCCGAGATAGATAGATCGATGCCTCAGAAGTGGCTACAACCCGTACCGAGCGGCAAAATGTCGTACTAGAAGCATGTCGTTCGGCAACAACAATGCGACTTTGAGGACCGATACACAAAATGCGGTATAAATCAGCTTTTAATACATTGTTGTCGAGGAACAACGTCGGGAATGAAAGGGTTACTGTACCGGCTGCCCCTTTGAAATGTGCTACTACTGACAGTCGCATAACGGGGGCCTGTGATTATAACACCGAAACGGTCGCATAATATTAATGCGACTGCCGGCCTTTCGCCCGAATATGTATCATCTGTAGTCCTAGCCCATTCGTTACGGAGTAATCGTCGTGGTCGATATTAAATTAGGGTCGTATTTAGATGTTCTCATTTAAATATACCTTCTGATACTCCCTGTCGAAGCGTGTGGAAGAAGATACAGTGCAGTTCGATAAACAGGCAGGGCGGAACTCGATGTAAGTTGGTGAAGGTTGTGCAGTTGTTTTGTCCTGGGCAGCCACGTGCTGCTGGCCGCCGCACACCCGCTGCTCTGCGCTTCCGTCGAGAGTACGGTACTTTCTTCTACCCGACCGTCGACATCGTTGAAATGTGCCTGGCTCTCTGGTTGCCGTTATAAACTGTAGGGAACCCTACTGTCAAATCAGAGAGTTTGAAAGACAGCGTAGTATTGGCACGGGAGAACGCGATATGTGCGTTCGGGAAATTGCAGAATGTAACGCTTGTCTGCAGCACGAGGCCGATGGACGAGTAGCACACATCTACGTGGATTCTCTGCAAGTGCACGGCACAGGCAGCTTAGGAGGGCACCCAAGACTTCCCGACCGCCCGATAGATGTCTCTACGGTTACGCTACCAGAGCTCTGTGCGAAATGAGAACAACCAATAGCATCACAAGTTAGCGAGAGCCAAAAGAATTGCATTCTGGGGTAAACATTAATTGCCTCGATGCGGGCAGTTTGAACGCATTCTGCCTCTTTCTTATGAAAGTAATGCGAGTATATTCTGCAAAATTCGACGTTTTTACATTTCCGTCTGATTTCAGAACGAAGTACGAAAAAATAGCTTCGAGTGAAACGCAGCCTATAGAAGGAAAAATCATGTTCTTCCTTATCACAAATTTTTGTGTTTCTTTCCAGATATGTGACGATTTCCGAAAGTGTGGTCAGGCAGGCGAGTACGGATTTTATTGCTGCTTTCGGAGCAATTTAAGCTGCCCTCATAATTCCCTGCCTGTCCAGATTTATTTTATTTATTTATTTTCGAGGTCTATGAAATAGTGACGGGAGTGTATCGCTGGGATGTAGAATGTGTCATATTATTGCTATAATAATCATAGGTAAATGTCATGTGGCTTACTGACTACATTGTTTGTAAACAGATGCATGAAAAGGGCTACACTTTACTTACGGACTGCAAGGGCTTAGTGTGTTAATGTTGGCAATGAAATTTTCGCTTTACGATGGTAATCAATTTACTATCCGGACGAGGTTATATACAAGAACCTGTCAGCCATAGAGCAGGAACAGCATTAATTACTTATCTCACGGCCAACACAAAAGATTAATTATATTAATATTTTCAGAGAACGTGTAATGTGGTTGCCAACACTATGTCTGTACCATAAAACTTACGTTCTAATTCGCAGAAAAAGTATACAGCCAATAAGTGATTTACCCATGAGAGTGACATGGTCAGTTCTTATAGTGAAGCTAAAACTTAAACAGGAAGTAACGCAGATTATTAATCAACTCCTTTAAAGAATAGATATCTAGAAGACGAGGGGTTCTTGCTTTTTGAATTTAGCCATATCACCACCGACTGATGTAATATAAACTATAGGTTTATTTTATACTATTCTGCCTGAATAATTTACCGTGTTCCTCATTGTCTCCTGCTAGAATTTTTAATAAAATACTATATTTGAAGATCGCGTTTACTTCTTGTAATATCAAGTTCACATGCACTCTTAGTTTTGTGAACAGTATGATTATAGTTCAGAGAGCACATAAGTAATAAAATGTACTAGCATGACTTAGTGAAGAAAGCCAGCTGTTTCAATAAATCTCTACAATAGTATCTAGAGTGCACTCTGATAATACTCTCTGAGAGCGCTGTATTTCGGAAGCAGACAGCCAAATATATGTGGTAAGGAAGAATATTAATATTGTTGCCGCTCGTGAAGCTGTCCTATTGGGTTCCTACCTAAGGGCACACTGTAAAAAATTATCATAGATTGGGAAATAAACGGCGAAATATTTGCGTCCTTCATTTTCTAATCACAAGGAAATATAAATAATGTAGAACACTGCAAATCATACTTGCCTTACATTAATAAGCAACTCCTAGAATGTGTTTAAATAAAATATTTCAAAAAATTAAAGGAAGTGTGCGGTTACGAATTATGATCCCTTATGTTGACAATCTAGAACGCTATCCATTACACCACGTTGAAGATAAACATTTCATCGCTTTATTATTAAATTCATTACAACATCTTATTGCTGCAGTACAATTTCATATGTAATAACAAGGTAAATCTCCTTGTGATGCAGTGTCAGTGCACCGTCACTTTGAAATGGAACTGGGTAACCTTAACACGAAACAGTTTACATATTATGCCAGAATGAACGACGGGGTGTTCTGCATCGAGTCAAGGATATACCAGTACGGTAGCGTAACCGTAGAGACATCTATCGGCCGGTCGGGAAATCTTGGGTGCCCTCCCAAGCTGCCTCTAGTCGCCTGTGTGCACGGCAGAGGGTTCGTCGAACCACTTCTACGATATTTCTCTATAGTTCCACTCTCTAATAGCTCACGGGGGAAAGGAAAACGTAAATATTTTATTAAGATGGTCGTGTGTCCCTATGCAGGTAGGTTGTAACGAAATATGTTCGCATTCTGAAGAGAAAGTTGGTGAAAGAATTTTCGCAAATAGATCTGGCCGCAAAAATAACGCCTTTCTTTTAATGATTTCCACCCCAACTCGTGCATCATTTCCGTGACAGTTTCTCCCCTACCTCGCGATAATACAAAACGAGGTGCCCTTCTCTGAATTTTCTTTAAATCTTCCGTCAAAATGTTCAAATGTTTGTTAAGCTTAAGGGACTTAACTACGGGGTCATCAGTCCCTAAACTTACAAACTACTTATGAACTACCTACAACTAAGGACGGCACAAATATCCGTGCCCGAGGGGGGATTCGAACCCCCCGACCGTAGTGGCCGTGCAGACCGTGACTGAAACGCCTCAGTCCCCTCGGCCACCGCGGCCGGCAATCTTCCGTTAGTCCGACCTGGTGTGGATCCGACAATGCGCAGCAATGCTACAAAATATGACGCACAAGTGTAGTCTAGGCAGTTACTTTAGTAGAACTGTTGCATCTTTTAAGTGTTCTGCCTATGAAACGTACTCTTTGGTTCGCCTTCCCTACATTTTCTAATTTAATTTGTTCGTAATTGTTACTCCTAGGTATTTAGTTGAATTTACGACCTCTAGGTTTGACTGATTTATATGTTGCTCAAGTTTAACGGATTTCTTTTACTGGCCATGTGGATGACCTCGCATTTATCATTATTAAGGGTCAAAATGTTCAAATGTTTGTAAAGCTTATGTGACTTAACTGCGGGGCCATCAGTCCATAAACTTCCAAACTACTTATGAACTAACTTATACTGAAGGCAATACAAACATATATGCCCGAGGGAGGATTCGAACCTCCGACGCGGTAGGCCGCGCGATCTGCAACTTGGCGCTCCAGACCTCGCAGCTATTAAGGGTCAACTGCCGGAGTGTCGAGTCCTCCCATGGGCATGGGTGTGTGTGTTTGTGCTTATGATAAGTTTAAGCTTATTCGTTATTGTTGATTTTGTTGTTGTTGTGGTCTTCAGTCCAGAGACTGGTTTGATGCAGTTCAAAATAAGAATTGGTCAATTGTTTGTAAAGCTATGGGACAAAACTGCAGTAGTTATCAGTCCCTAGAGTTACAAACTACTTTAACTTATGATATGGACAACACACACGCATACCCAAGAGAGGACTCTAACATCCGACGGGGAACAGACGAACACTCCGCAGCAAGGCGCCTCGGCGACTCCCAAGCGGCTCTCCACCCTACCCCTATCCTAAGATAGGGTAATCTCTTCATAAGAACGGTAAACCACGTCTACTCCAACCTTTATTTTTATATATTATAAATGTTTGTAATACTATTGGACCAAACTACGTTGGTCATCAGTCCCTAGTCTTACAAACTACTTAAACTAAGTTAAAGCAACCTAGGGAAAACACACACATCCATGCCCGAGGGAGGATTCGAACCTCCGACGCGAGAGGCCGTGCGATCCGTAACGTGGGGCTCCAGACCACTCGGCCTTTATTTATATTTACCGAACTCCGAACTAAAGAGAACGCCTGCTTGGTCATGGAACGAGTCACTACACCAAATTGTAAGAAAGGAGAAGTAATCATCGATAAAGTTAAGTGTAAAGCAATCATAAGCACACGACATGCCTATGCATAAATAAAAGAAGCAACAACACAGAAATCAGATTAACTTTTTAATTCTTCCAGGAACTCCTTGACAGAATAGAGAGAGCGATCCTTGAGGAAAAGTTCCAGTTTAGCCTTGAAAGTGTGTGGCTTACTACAAGCTCTTTAATTCTTGTGGCAGCTTATTAAAATGGATGTGGCAGAATACTGCACACCTTTCTGCACAAGAGTCAAGGAGGTGTGATGATTCACTGCAGATTTGATTTCTGGCTAGTATTAACTGAACGAAAGCTGCTAACTCTTGGAAATCTTCTTCTTTCTTCTTTGAGTAGGTCTGTCAGGTTTCAACTGGACGTTCTCCACATCGTTCTGTTCTGGGCATCCCCCTTCATTTGCCTGTAGTTCCTTCCTTTCTTCAGGTCAGTCAGCATTCCAAATCTTCTCCTTCCTCTCCCTCTTCTTCCTTCTACTTTTCCTTCCATTATTCTTAGCAACAGACGATTCCTACGTAATATGTGCCTCAACCAAGATGTTTTCCTCGTCTGGATTGTCCTCATGAAGGTCCTTCCCTCTCCTATCCTGCTCAACACCTCCTCATTTTTCATTCTGTCGGTCCATTTCACTTTTTCCATTCTTCTCCATAGCCACATTTCAAAACTTTTTAAATACTTTTGTTCTTTCTGTCTGATCGTCCACATTTCAGATCCATATGACACCACGCTCCACACAAAACATTTGGCGAACCTCTTCCTTAGAGTAATGGGAATAGTTTTGGTTGTTAACAGTTCTTTCCCATAGAGATTCTTCGCCTTACTTCCTCTGTGCAACTTCCACTAGATGTTATCATGCTTCCCAAATATTAAAACAATTGCACCTGTTCCAATACTCTTTTCTCTAATGATATTTTGATTGTGTCGTCTCCTCTTCCAATATTCATGACTTTGGTCTTACCAATGTTTAATCTCATTCCAAAACCTTTTCCCACCCTTCCCTGTAGCGATTCTTCTGTTTCTGCTAACACATGGTGATCAATCGTCAGCGCAACCGCCTTTGCAGCGTGAGACTTGCTGGCGATGCCAGCTGTGTTGCCTGCTTAGCACTCCGCCCGACGTCCGCACTGAATTTAATACGGGTTGGCACGCAAGTTATTTCTGACATACGTAACACAAACACTTAGAAAGAAAAGTTTGTTACTCGCCTGTATTACGCAAGGAGGTGCTGGAACGTCCTCCCTTCGTTGTTCGAGCATTTCTGACACCTGCTGAGGAAGATGCTCATTACACTCTGAAATTCCCTCTCAGAAATTGCAGTGATTTCATGACGAATGTTTGGTTTTAGTACATGTAAAGTGTGGAGATTTGATTTGTACACTTTTTCTTTTAATGCTCCCCAAAGATAAAAATCGCATGTGGTAAAATCGGGAGAATGAGGGGGCCAAATGTTCTCAGTGATAAATCTTTCACTGAACACATTACCAATTTCCTGTAATGATAAGTTGTATGTATATGCCGTCGCAGAGTCTTGCTGAAATTTCACGAAGGCATGTTATCTTTCAGTTAATTTGGCAAGTAAAGGCCGCAATATGTTTTCAACACACCTGTCACTATTAATTGTTTCCTGAAAAAATATAGGGCCTATTATTCTCTCGCCGCTAAGAGCGCGCCACACTCCTATTCTTTTACCGTGCAAGGGCTGTTCGTGTATTAAGTTAGATTTTTCCTTGACAGACGACCGTCTGTCAACTTCCATATATTTTTTGTATATTTCTGCAAAATTATAATTTATTTAATGTCGCTAGATTATTATTTTGTTAAAACTTGAACCCCACTCTTTTCAAGGCTTGAGGAATAGCATTTTTATTTCATGTGTTATAATATTAGTTAATATTCATAGGTTTTTCTTTTTTGTTATGTTAATAATTTATTATTATATTAATTAATGTGGCATAAGTACGGCTTCTCAGCTACCCCACTGACCCTGTGAGAATGTGCAGTAGTTTTACTTTTTAAGTGGGTGCGAGAATCTATGGCTGTCTGAACGTGGGTAGGAATAGCCCTTTTGCATCTTTCTCTCTGGCTCGATTGCTGCTGATAATACCAAAGAGGTTTCTACACTCTTTGGTTACAAGATGGTCGGCGAGCCCTCTCAAGAGACTCGCTCTCCGTCCGCACCACCGCTGTTTCTTGGGCTTTCCAGCTTCCGGTAGCTTTTCGCGCCCCCTGTGGCCGCTCGGCTGTCCATTGTATACTGGGCGTCTGGCGAGGTAAGGTTGGTTCTCCTCTTCGAAAGCCACGAGATGGTAACATTTCATTGTGTAGCACGTTTAACTTAGACTCGTGAACTTAGAATCATTTTTTGGAATATTTTCTCCGATCGTGTATGGAAATGTGTTCTCGTTTTTCAATTCAGTGATTTCCAATAGATAAACGTGGTGTGTGTGATTCTAGTTGCAGTTTGATAATGGCCAGGTGTGTTAAAACCTTTTGTGATCATGTGGGGGTGTATGAACTCCTAGTAAATACTTTCTAGCTTTGTCGGGCCCGATTTCTAATAGGTGATATGTTCATTTTTGTACAGTGCATGTAAAAATTTCCTCATCGTTTCCTTATGTGAGTGATATGTGTTCCGCGTGGTTGGTTCATTGAACAAAGCCTTCAGATTCCACTCTTGTTTGTTCCATGCCAATCAGGCAAGTAACTATGCGGGTATCCTTCTGATTTCCACTAATATTTCGCGATCTTCTCTCCCCGCCTATTTTAATTTTGCTGTTTCTTCTCCGACTTGTAGTAAGCACTCTGTCTTTGCAGTAATTCTCTCTGAGCCTTGTACAACCTACTTCAATAGCTTCCTTATGTAATTCTAAACATTTCTATTGGTTACATGCTGTAATTCTTAATTTTATGTTTTTCGACTTTGTAATTATTTCACTTTTACGAGTTTTTGGAGACTGGACTTCATCCGTCTCTGTAACCGCGTTCCTATCGCGTGTAGCTACATTTCTTTCGCTTCTTCATGTAATTCTAAGCATTTCTAGTTGTAGCATGCCGTAATTCTTCTTTTATTTTTTCGACTTTGTAATTATTTCATTTTTGTGGTTTTTCTGAGACAGGGCCTCATCCGTCTCTGTAATTGCCCCCTATCGAGTGTAGCTGTATTTCATTCGCTTCCACATATAATACTAAGCATTTCTATGGGTTGCATGCTGTAGTTAATTTTCTTTATTTTTCGGAAACTGAATTTATTCAATTTTATTAGTTTTCGGAACCACGTGGGTCCGAGCTCCGACTTCCGGGATTTGCAGCTAGTCGCCTGAATTTACCCCACTTCTCATATAAAACCAGTACATAGATCGATTTCTAACAGACTGCAACTTAAGAATCTACCGTGATTTTGTATAATGAATCCGATTTTCAACCACTTCACCCAGGGCCGGCGCAAGCCCAAGTGCCGCCCCGTGCGGACTGCTAAATTGCCGCCCCCACCCCCTTCCCGTTTTTTTTTTTTTTTTTTTTTTTTTTTTTTTACAAACCGTTTGTGAAATTTTATTTCAACCAATCTGCAGGAAAAGTCGGCAATTAATCGCAATTGTTGTTTTTACTTTTCAGATCTACCTAGGTTTCGGCCACTGACTGGCCGATTTCAAAGCTTTTAATATGTGCTTACATCTAAACCGTCATGTTGCCAGTTACGTTAAGCACGACGGTATAGATGTAAACATAACTCAAAGCATTGAGAATAGTCACTCTGTGACAGAAATCTATAAAGATCTGGAAAATAAAAATAGTTGAAACGTCCAAAGAATGGGGCGGATGACAATGGAGAAAGCAAGAATAAGGAGATGGAGTAACTTAATAATGCAATAAATAAACACTCGAGAATCGACGGGTACTGATGCTAGTCGAAATATATTAACTCACTGCACTGCGGTTATTCATTTCAAAGAACTGACACTAGCCATCTGTCGTAATTTGCGTGTGTCAGTTGTTGTGTTGTTGTTATGGTCTTCAGTCCGGAGACTGGTTTGATGCAGCTCTCCACCCTACTCTATCCTGAGCAAGCCTTTTCATCTCCTCATAAGAACGGCAACCCACATCCACTTGAATCTGCTTACTATACGCGTCTCGTGGTCTCCCTCTGCGATTTTTACCCCACACACTTCCTTCCAATGCTAAATTTACGATTCCCCGATGTCTAAGAATGTGTCCTACCAAGCGATCCCTTCTTTTAGCCAGGGTATGCCAAAAATGCCTTTTCTCACAAATACTGTTCAGTACTTCTTCATTGGTTATGCGATCTACCCACCTAATCTTCAGCATTCTTCTGTAACACCACATTTCAAAAGCCTCTATTCTCTTCCTGTCCGCACTGCTTATCGTCCATGTGTCAGTTGTGTCGTGTCTAATTATGGAATAAGGGGTAACAAATTAGTCATCGCCGTATCACGTCACTTTTCTGCGCTTTATTTTCATTCTAGCCACTGTGGTGACGCGAGCTTATTTGCCAATTTTTTAAGTAACAGATCCTAAGAAAAACAATTTTTACTATTCTGCATTCTTGAAGGAGAAAAATTCTAACTAATGAGTAACGTGCATGCGTAATACTAATTGTAGGTTATATGAAAAGCACGTACCTTTTACATCCCAAGTTACAAGAAATTCGGACGCATCAATTATTCTGTTCTTGTGAAACGCAATGAAAGTGGTTCTGACCAATCTTGACTCTCTCGGCCAACTATCGAAACGATTTCTGTAGTTTTCGTTGTAGAGAACTCAACAATACCTATTGTCAGGAAAGGCGAAGTGGTGACGCGGCAGTGCCACCAGGAACTAGGTCACGTCACGAGATGAGCTACAGCGAGGCTACGGTTAAACTAGCGCCCAAGAAGAAGAAGCAAGAAGCTCACAATAAGTATGTGACCGATGATATGGATAAATGTATTATCAGGCAGTAATTTTTATAGCATGCTAATTTATACATAGAAATACGAACTTTACGAAAACTGCACAACTTTTTTAAAACAGAAATGAGCTTCAAAGCTAACAAGGAAACCCTTAGAAGCAATGTTCTGTCTATGGATTTTCGTTTTACAAGGTGTCAAAATTAACGTTTTGTTTCGCTTGGAAGAGAAGGCACTGATGCTAAAAGGCCATACTTTCTCAGGTTTTCATCAGAATCATAGCGACCAGTAGCTTACTTAGACGAAACGGATTCACACGCATTATACAGTAAATAAATGTTGGCAAAGTGATAGTGCGTGAGTAGTATTGTCACACAAAAGTGCTGGTCAGAGTTTGTGTTCATGCAGGCAGAGACAGGTGTTTCAGGGCTCAAAAACCAAAACTTCCGACTATCACTTAGAAACGGATAGCAAACATTTTCAAAACTACGTTGAAACCCAACATATGCCAGGCTTACTATCAATGTCTTTATCCCTTGTAATTACTCACAGCGTATTTACCCATTCGGAATACTTCTAGCCATTGTAGATGTTGAACATGTTTGACTGTAGTAATGTTCAACATTTTTTTTTACATAGCGCGGGAAGAATAAAACATTCAATTGCCATTCAAAGGCTTAGCAAAATTGCTTCAGGCTTAACATGTAACTGCAGTATCGAACATTGCATTCGAATTTCCAAATTAGATTTCGTCTCCCGCAAAATTATTGTGAGTAAACGCACGGCGCATAACAGGCTGGGATCGGTCCACTCATAAGAATACTGGCGTGTGCGCCAGACTGCTTCCCTTCCGGCGTAAACACGACGGCGCTGCCACAGTGGCGAGCAAGAAATTAGCCCTCCTGCCTCCCCTTGTTCACCAGGGGCGGCCGGCATGTAGTCGAGACGCATTGCCACAGTTCCCGAAGGCGCTCCCTCCGACATTTGGTTTCGAATACCCTCTTGGGAATGAATGTTGAGTTTGTATAACAGAATAAAGGGGGGAGGGCGTCAGATTTGCCGCCCCTCCCCCCCGGAAAGTGCCGCCCCGTGCGGCCGCACGTTTCGCACGTGCCTTGCGCCGGCCCTGACTTCACCTTCAGTGGAGTGCGTTCATGTAACGTAGCAGTGTGTCACCGTTAGCGTGTTTGCTCGCGGTCCAATTCAGATGTAATTTAACTTGGCTATACACACGCACCATCTCAAAACAGGCACAACAGACTAGCGCCAGCTGCAAAGTGTTTTTGTATATTGTGTTTTGTGCTACCTCCGACTTGCTGAATTTCGCCGACGATAGCGGCGCCTGCTTCCGCCTTGTCTCAGCACGAGGATTTTGGTGAGTTTCGCTGTGGCATTGAGTGTGTGTGAGCGAATGAGTGTTGTTTGTGAATCGTTCCCCCCAGTAGCGTTAAATCATGTATAATTTAGGCTGGGCACCGTCCACAGTAATCCATGTAAGAAATGCATTTTTATTGTATTAACAAAAATGGTTCCCCAATTTGCTTGTTTTCTATCTGAATAAACAAGTTTAAGTTCAGCGTAATTCGTAAGTTGCCTATAAATTGTAGTTTTAGAGCACCTCCCCTCTTTTATTTAATATTGTTCTTCACAAGTGCTGAGTACAAGCTCAGATGCAATTTTTCTTAGGCTTAAATTCCGTTTCACCATAAATGTTTTCTTAGCTACTTTTCTAAGATAACTTTAATTGTGGAGGCTTGCTTATTAATGTCTGTGTGTAATAACGTGAGAGCTGCTATGTATATTGACCACTGTAATGTTAACTTCCTTTTACTGAAGTAATTTGAAACGAGTCAGTTCTTAGTTTGGGCCAGGGAACAAGGTTTTATAGCAGGGTGTAACCGGTAGTTCACACGGACCTTATTTACTAATTTTAGTGATAAAACAAAGCTCTTGTTTCGTACAGTGGTCGACTTTTGTCCTAACTCCAGTAACGATTATTTTGCGAAATAAAGTTATGTTTGGGTTAATTTTTCCGTCATACACCTTTTTCAGAACCAATGAGGTAATGAGAAACTTCCTCAGCAGGTATCAGAAATGCTCGAACAACGAAGGGAGGCAGTTCCAGCACCTCCTTGCGTAATACATGTAAGTAATAAACTTGTTTTTCTAAGTGTTTGTGTTTTGTATCTCTGAAATAACTTGCACGCCAACCCGTTTTTCAGCATATACAGAGTGTCCCAGCTATCTTGACCACCCAAAATATCTCTGGAACAATAACAGCTATTGGAAAACGAATTTCACCGGTATCAATGTACGGCTGGGGCCCATGAATGTACATGGAAACATTCTAAAACGAAAGCAAATGTGTTTTTTAACTAAGACTTATGTTTTTCTAAATGGACACCCTATATTTTTTCTTCAGCAATCCATAGCATGACAAATCACATAAACAATGGCGTTGATTGCATCGCAATATTCCAATTACATCCCGAAATATTGCGACGAGAAGTTGACACTTGAAAAACCGGAAATACGCTGCTATCGCACGTCCTGAGGCTCAGGCGTGAACCCCATGCTGCCCGTAATCGCGATGTGATTGACATGCGTAATCGAACTTCCATACTTATCAAGAGGTCCGAAACGAATAATACGGTCTGATGCCATCAACTCTAAAAAGCACATAATGGTTTCCCTCTTGCACGTTTTATGTGTCTACGTACACAATATGAACCAGTACCGATCGGTATACACCAGTCAGGTTGTCTTATTTATCCTGCACACAAAATAAGGTTTATCGAATGCGTTAAATGACCCATTGTGCCTTTCGCGCACTCGTTCATCCAGGGCCTAGCTCTACCTAGACACGTGTCCAACGTAGTTCCCACTACAGCCACAGTTACCACTTCGCCTTGTTTGTGATTTGCGACCCATGCAAACTCCTGTACTCCACCACTCTCCGAGCATCCCATTTATTGTTGCTTTGGCGTGCTGTATACCACAGTGTAATCGTACATCAGAGTAATCTAGTGACGGCACGGAGGTAGTACACATTGTGAATAAACGTTGTGGAATTTATACTGTATTATGTACACACATGAAGATATGGTAGAAATGCTGCTGATCTACGGAGAATGTACGTTGACGGGAAATACGTTATTAGATTGCTTGTTTGTTTATAGTACTGTTAGAGAACATTATGATTATTACGTTAATATGTCTTTTTTCTACCCTACTCTACATACCTATACTGTACCCTGTTGTAGGCGGGCGAAATTCTGTTCAAAAAAAATGTTCAAATGTTTGTTAAGCTTACGGGACTTAACTACGGGGTCATCAGTCCCTAAACTTACAAACTACTTATCAACTACTTACGAACTAGGACGGCACAAATATCCATGCCCGAGGGGGGATTCGAACCCCCGACCGTAGTGAATTCTGTTCAGGCAGAACGACTGTACAGAAGACGATTCCCTTAAAAGCCATCGCCTTCGCGCCGGATGTTTGGTCGTCTCACATCTCGTCTACGTGAAACGGGAAGCTTAAATCCAAGACCTAGACATCGTCCTAGAACACGCACAGATGAACGTGCTGAAGTTGCTGTGCTCGCTACCGTAGCTGTGAATCCTCACATCAGCACACGTCAAATTGAACGTGAAGTTGGTGTGTCGAAATCAAGTGCACAGCGTATTCTTCAACGTCATAACTTTCATCCTTACCAGGTTCATTTACACCAGGATCTTCATGGAAATGACTTCAGCAACAGGGTAACATTTTGTCGGTGGGCTCAGCAAAAACTTCTGACTAATCCAATTTTTTTCACAGATGTTCTCTTTACCGACGAGGCATCATTCTCCAACAAAGGAATAGTCAATATGAGGAATATGCATTGTTGGTCCGTAGACAATCCAAAATGGCTCCGTCAGGTAGAGCGAAAGTTTGCTCAAGCCGGAAATAAGTTCAGAAGAAGTATTTGCAAAAGATCTAACGGTGTTCAGAAAGGATAGATTAAACAAAATAGGTGGGGGCGTGTTTGTCGCCGTAAAAGGTAGTATTTCATGTAGCGAAGTTGAAGTTGATAGTTCCTGCGAGCTATTATGGGTAGAGGTTGTACCCGAAAATCGTAAGAAGTTAATAATCGGTTCCTTTTACCGGCCTCCCTACTCTGACGATACAATAGCAGAAAGGTTCAAAGAAAACCTGAGTCTAATTACAAAAACGTACCCGACTCACACGATAATAGTAGGTGGTGATTTTAATTTACCCTCGATCTGTTGCGAAATTATATTTTCAAATCAGCAGGTAGGCATAAAACATCGTGTGAAATTGTACTCAACGCATTCTCTGAGAATTACTTCGAATAATTAGTTCATGAGCCAACTAGAATTGTAAATGGATGTGAAAACACACTTGATCTCTTAGCAACAAATAATCCTGAGCTCATAACGAGCATCAAAACGGATACAGGTGTTAGTGAACACAGAGCTGTCGTAGCGAAATTGAATATCGAAAGTCCCAAAGTTACCAAAAATAAACGCAAAGTATATTTGTTCAGGAAAGCAGATAGAAATAAAATACATTGCTTCTTGAAAAACAGCTTCCACTCGTTTCTAACACTAAACGTAGGTGTAGACCAGATGTGGCTCAAATTCAAAGAAGTGGTATCGACAGCAATTGACAGTTTTATACCAACTAAATTAATAAAAGAAGGAGGCGATCCCCCTTGGTACACAAAACAGGTCAGGACACTGTTGCAAAAGCAAAGGAGAAGGCATACTAAATTTAAACGAACACGAAATCCCCAGGATTGGCGATCGTACTCAGAAGCTCGAAATTTAGCGAGGATTTCAATGCGAGATGCCTACAATATTTATCACAACGAAACGTTTTCTCGAAATTTGACTGAAAAGCCAAAGAGATTTTGGTCATATGTTAAATATACTCGTGGCAAATCACAAACAATACCTTCACTACGAGATAGTAATGGCGATCCTGCCGATGACAGCGCTACTAAAGCAGAGTTACTAAAAATAGCTTTTAGAAACTCATTCACCAAAGAAGACGAAACCAATATTCCAGATTTCGAATTACGAACAGAGGGCGTAATGTGTAACGTAGAAGTAGATATCATCGGAGTAGTGCAGCAACTAAAATCACTTAACAAAAACAAGTCTTCTGTTCCGGATTGTATACCCATTAGATTTCTATCTGATTATGCTGAAGCGATAGCTCCTTACTTAACAGTCATATACAACCGCTCTCTCATAGAAGGATCTGTACCAAAAGATTGGAAAGTTGCCCAGGTCACACCTATATTCAAGAAAGGCAGTAGGAGTAAACCACTAAACTACAGGCCTATTTCATTGACGTCAATTTGGAGCAGGGTTTTGGAACATACCTTGTATTCAAATATTATGAATTATCTCGAACAGAACGATCTATTGACCCAAGGTCAACACGGATTTAGAAAATATCGTTCATGCGAAACACAACTAGCTCTTTATTCACACGAAGTGATGAGTGCTATCGACAAAGGTTTGCAAATCGATTCCGTACTTCTTGATTTCCAGAAAGCCTTTGACACCGTACCTCACAAACGGCTTTTAATCAAATTGCGTAGTTATGGTATATCGTCCCAAATTTGCGATTGGATAGGGGATTTCTTGTCAGAGAGGACACAGTTCGCAGTAATCGATGGTAAGGCATCTACTAAAACAGAGGTGATATCGAGCGTTCCACAGGGTAGTGTTATTGGTCCTCTGCTGTTCCTTATTTACATAAACGATTTAGCGGAAAATCTAAGTAGCTCTCTTAGGCTGTTTGCAGATGACGCCGTCATTTAAAGTCTAGTAAAATCATCTGAAGATCAAAACCAACTGCAGAACGATCTGAATAAGATATCATTATGTTGTAAAAATTGGCAATTGACTCTAAATAATGAGAAGTGTGAAGTCGTCCACATGAGTACGAAAAGAAATCCGTTAAACTTTGTTTACAAGATAAATCAATCAAATGTGAAGGCCGTAAACTGCACAAAATACCTAGGAATTTCTATTACTTCAGACTTAAATTTGGAAAGAACACGTAGATAATATCGTGGGAAAGGCGAACCAGAGACTGTGTTTTATTGGCAGAACCCTTAAAACATGCAACAGAACTACAAAAGAAACTGCATACACTACGCTTGTCCGTCCATTTTTGGAGTATTGCAGCCCAGTGTGGGATCCTTATCAGGTGGGTTTGACGGAGGACATCGAAAGAGTCCAAAGAAGGGCAGCTCGTTTCATATTGTCACGATACTGGGGAGACAGCGTTACGGAAATGATACAGGATCTGGGATGGGAATCATTACAACAACGGCGCTTATCGCTGCGGCCTGTGCTACTTGCGAAACTCCAATCGCCAACATTCTCCTCCGAATGCGAAACTATGTTGTTGACTCCCACTTACATAGGTACAAAATGATCGTCAGAATAAAATACGAGAAATCAGAGCTCGAACAGAGAGATTCAGGTGTTCTTTCTTCCAGCGCGCTATTCGAGAATGGAATGGGAGATAAATAGTATAATGGTGAAACTTCCTGGCAGATTAAAATTGTGTGCCGGAACCGGGACTCGAACCTGGGACCTTTGCCTTTCGTGGGCAAGCGCACTTTTAATCTGCCAGGAAGTTTCATATCAGCGCACACTCCGCTGCAGAGTGAAGTTTCATTCTGGAAACATCCCTTAGGCTGTGGCTAAGCCATGTCTCCACCATATCCTTTCTTCCAGGAGTGCTAGTCTTGCGTGTTTTCAGGAGAGCTTCTGTGAAGTTTGGAAAGTAGGAGGCGAGGTACTGGCGGAAGTAAAGTTGTGAGGCGGCATCGTGAGTCGTGTCGGGATAGCACAGTCGTTAGTGCGCTTGCCCGCGAAAGGCAAAGGTCCCAGGTTCGAGTCCCGGTTCCGGCACACAATTTTAATCTGCCAGGAAGTTTCATAATAACCAGTAAGATATGATCAGAGTCTATAGCTGCTCCCGGATATGTTTTACAGTAAGAAAAGTGTGAAGTAATACACACGAGCACTAAAAGAAATCCACTGAACTTCAATTATGCGATAAATCAGTCAAACCTTAAGGTCGTAAATTCTGCCAAATACCTAGGAGTTACAATTACGGATAACTTAGACTTGAGAGAACACATAGAAAATATTGTGGGAAAGGCGGACCAAAGGTTACGTTTCATTGGCAGAACGTTTCGAAGATGGAACAGCTCCGCCAAAGAGACTGCCTACATCGCACTTTTGCGTCCTCTCCTGGCGTACTGTTGCCCAGTGTGGGACCCTTACCAGGTGGGATTGACGAAAGACATTGAGAAGGTTCGTTTTGTTTTATTACGTTACAGGGGGGGGGGGGGGGAGGGGAGCGTCACGGAAATGTTGCACGATTTGAGGTGGAAATCAGTAAAAGAAAGACGTTATTCGTTGCGGCGAGATCTATTTACGAAATTTCAATCATAGACTTTTAATTGTGAATGTGAAAATATTTTGCTAGCACCCACCTATTTAGGGAGACATGTCCATCCCCCGCGCACTATTAGAGAATAGAACGATAGAGAAGGGTTATGAAAGTGGTTAATGAACTCTCTGGCACCCACTTAGATGTGATTTGCAGAGTATCTATGTAGATGTATACCTTGTTCCGAAATCTGTGACTTGCCATTATAACATCTATATAGTACCTTCCGATGTATCCTGGTCTCTTCCACGTACATAATCTTTCTTCATGGTTCATATACCAAGTGTTTGTTATGATTAAATTATGTTCTTGCTCTTTCATTCCTCTTCTCCATCCCATTATTCACCTTATATTTTTCCTTTCTTTCCTTTTCCTTCTACTGAATTTCAGTCCCCCATCACAATCAATATTTCCTCTCCCTTAACCGTCTGCATAATTTTCATTGTCTCCACGTAAATTTATTCGATCTGCTCATCATCGGCAGAGCTAGTTGTCATATAAACTTGTACTATTGTGGTCAGTGTTGGCTTCGTATCTATTTTGACTGTGATAATGCTATCACTGTGCAGTTAATAGTAGTTTACTACTTGTTTCGTAATTATAACCCTGTACTCTTTACACCGAACTTCACTAACCTCCACTATAACTAACTTGTCCATTTCGATTTTTAAATTTTTGAGCTCCGTACCCGATTAAGAGATCTAACATTCCAAAGTCCGTAGAATGCCACTGTTGTCTTCCCTGATGACGCTATCTTCCTGACCAGTCCCCGGCGGTAGATCCGAATGGAGGACTATTTTACATCCGGAATATTTTAAAGGACAGAGAGAGAGAAAAGAAAAGTTTGCGGTTTTACGAGAACAGTAATTCTGTCAGAGACAGCATAGGACCTTGAAGAGCAATTGAACAGAATGGACAATGTCTTGAAAGGAGGCTATAAGATGAACATTAACAAAAGTTAAAAAGTGCAATGGAATGTAATGTCAGAAAATCAAGCGATTCTCAAGGAATTAGATTAGGTAATGAGACAATAAAAGTAGTAGATCAGTTTTGTTATTTGGGTAGCTGAATAACTTCTGATGGCTGAAGTAAAGAAGATATAAAATGCAGAATAACTATGGGAAGAAAAGCGTATCTGAAGAATTGAAATTTTTACATCCAGTGTTAGTTTAAATGATAAGCAGTTCTTTCTGAACGCATTTATCTGGAGTGTAACGTTGTATGGGAGTGAAACGTTGACGTTAAGGATGTTACACAAAAGATGACTAAAGCTTTTGAAATGTGGTGCTACAGACGAACTCTGAAACTTAACTAATGAGGAGGTGCTCAACAGAATTGAGGACAAAAGCATTTTCTGGCACATCCTGAGCAAGAGAGGGGATAGGTTGGTGGGACACATTCAGAGACATCAAGGAATCATCAACTTAGCATTGGAAGGAAATGTGTGGTGTAAAAATCTTAGAAGGAGACCGAGAGACAAATACAGTAAGCAGATTCAAAAGGGTGTAGGTAGCCGTTCTTATAATCAGATGAAGAGGCTTGCACAGCACAGGGTGGCATGGAGAGCTGCATCAAACCAAACTGCGGACTGAAGACCACAACAGCAACATATTTTACCCCTGAGGATGCCATCATCATATATTCATACAGAAGAGCAGCATGTCCTCAGCCATTCGCAGTAATTGTATGGAGAAACCACGTCACACTGCGCTTTATGGCTGCAAACGTCTCGTATTGCATGGTGCACATAACTTTGTCACTACGCTGTCTGTTGGTGGATCGCGTTGACATCGTTACCAGTACATCTTCCATCACCCAGATGGCACCTGTCGCCATCAGATCACAATCAATGTCGTTTTTACACGTGTATTAATTTCTTTTCCGGCAGCGTACGAACAAAATAGACTTCCATTTCGGTGTGTATCCTCTTTGTACAAAATATGCAACGATATCGGATGAACATTTCTTGAACACTGGTATTGGGTGCTCGTATTCGGATGGTTTTATCAGATACTATAGCGTCAGAACGCTTGGAGACCATGGTGCATATATTTCCATGTCGTGGCAGTGGAAAGTTGTGCCGATCTACCTTGAGACGGGCCCATCGGGATCGACGGACTGCTGTTTCATCGTCATTCAGTGGCGCAGTTTGGAGCCGGCACGCTCGCTGTCGGCGTCGAACCGCTTCTTGTCATTCGAGTACCTCGGAAACTTGCATCACCATGTCCAGTGGACTCGGTTTCAATCGTACCACCAAGGTTAAACCTCTGGCAGTACCGGCAGTCAAACTCGGGGCCTACAAATGGTAGTCAACCACTCTGACCATTCAGCTGTGGAGGCGGAAATGTCACTGCCATAGGGACTACAGCAACCATAGAATGGGGGATACGTTAACCTAAAACTGGTGTTAGTCACGAAACTTCATGTGATATTGTTCTAAACGACTTCTCCGAAAATTTTCTTCGAGAAGTTTCAGACTACCGACTCTTAAGAGCAACTTTCTAGATCTCCTAATACGACAGTTGTCCACAAAGTACGTTCTGTTTATATTGCTATCCGCGACAACGCTACGATCGCAGTTCTGAGCAAGCGCGGCAGTTATTCTGATCAAGGAGAAGACATGTAACCCATTTTCAGATCGCTGCTGCCAACATGTGCTTTGTGGTGCTTCTTTATAGCCGTAATTGAATTTGCCGCCACGTGTGAAATCAGATCTGTGATTCGTTTTCTAAACGCAAAGAAAGTTAAACCAAATGAAATTCATCGGCAACTCTGCGAGGTTTATGGACGAAATGCTATGAGTGATTCAATGGTTAGAAGATGGGTAGGAATTTTCAATGAAGTACGTGAACAAGTGCACGATAAAGAACAAAGTGGACACCCGTCTATGGTTACTGATAGTTCTGGTTCACACAACTGAAGAGAAGATGAAGCACAACCGTCAATTTACACTTAGTGCCCTTGCTAAGGAAGTTCCGCAAATCTCACGAAAGCTAATTCATGAAATTGTTAAAAAAATGAAATATCCAAAAAATTTCTAACTTTATATTACAAAAAACAGTCTTGATCGCAAAAATTAACAATTTTTATTGACCGCTTTCGACCTGATGTAGGTCATCTTCGGAATAAAATGTAGCCCATGTGGCCAGTGCTGGACTCGGCTGGGCTGGACAGTCCTGGCTGTTCTGATGGCAGCAGGTAACTAGCAGCAGGTAACTGGTAGCAGGTAATTGGCAGCAAGAAACTGGCAGAAGGTAACTGGCAGCAAGTAGCTGCCAGCGGGTACCTGCCGTCAGGTAACTACCAGCAGGTAACAGCCAGCAGGTAACTAGCAGCGGATAACTGGCAGCAGGTAACTACAAGCAGGTAAAGGCAGCAGGTAACTGCCAGCAGGTAACTGGCAGCAGGTAACTGCTGGCAGGTAACTGCCAGCAGGTAACTGCCAGCAGGTAACTGGCAGCAGGTAACTGCCAGCAGGTAACTGGCAGCAGGTAACTGCCATCAGGTAACTGCAATCAGGCAACTGCCAGCAAGTAACTGCCAGCAAGGAAATTGCCAGCAGGTAACTACCAGCAGGTAACTGGCAGCAGGCAACTGGCAGCATGTAACTGGCAGCAGGTAACTGGCAGCAGGTAACTGGCAGCAGGTAACTGCCACCAGATAACTGCCACCAGATAACTGGCAGCAGGTACCTGGCAGCAGGTAACTGGCAGCAGATAACTGCCGCCAGGTAACTGCCAGCAGGTAACTGGCAGCAGGTAACAGACCGCAGGTAACTGGCAGCAGGTAAATGCCAGCAGGTAACTGGCAGACGGTAACTGCCATCAGGTAACTACCATCAGGTAACTGCCAGCTGGTAACTGGCAGCAGGCAACTGGCAGCAGGTAACTGGCAGCAGGTAACTGCCACCAGATAACTGCCACCAGATAACTGGCAGCAGGTACCTGGCAGCAGATAACTGCCGCCAGGTAACTGCCAGCAGGTAACTGGCAGCAGGTAACAGACCGCAGGTAACTGGCAGCAGGTAAATGCCAGCAGGTAACTGGCAGAAGGTAACTGCCATCAGGTAACTACCATCAGGTAACTGCCAGCTGGTAACTGGCAGCAGGCAACTGGCAGCAGGTAACTGGCAGCAGGTAACTGCCACCAGATAACTGCCACCAGGTAACTGGCATCACGTAACTGGCAGCAGGTACTACCTGCAGGTAACTGGCAGCAGGTAAATGCCAGCAGGTAACTGGTAACAGGTAACTGGTAGCAGGTAACTGCCAGCAGGTAACTGCAATCAGGCAACTGCCAGCAAGTAACTGCCAGCAAGGAAATTGCCAGCAGGTAACTACCAGCAGGTAACTGGCAGCAGGCAATTGGCAGCATGTAACTGGCAGCAGGTAACTGGCAGCAGGTAACTGACAGCAGGTAACTGCCACCAGATAACTGCCACCAGATAACTGGCAGCAGGTAACTGGTAGCAGGTAACTGGCAGCAGATAACTGCCGCCAGGTAACTGCCAGCAGGTAACTGGCAGCAGGTAACTGGCAGCAGGTAACTGCCATCAGGTAACTGCAATCAGGCAACTGCCAGCAAGTAACTGCCAGCAAGGAAATTGCCAGCAGGTAACTACCAGCAGGTAACTGGCAGCAGGCAACTGGCAGCATGTAACTGGCAGCAGGTAACTGGCAGCAGGTAACTGGCAGCAGGTAACTGACACCAGATAACTGCCACCAGATAACTGGCAGCAGGTACCTGGCAGCAGGTAACTGGCAGCAGATAACTGCCGCCAGGTAACTGCCAGCAGGTAACTGGCAGCAGGTAACAGACTGCAGGTAACTGGCAGCAGGTAAATGCCAGCAGGTAACTGGCAGACGGTAACTGCCATCAGGTAACTACCATCAGGTAACTGCCAGCTGGTAACTGGCAGCAGGCAACTGGCAGCACGTAACTGGCAGCAGGTAACTGCCACCAGATAACTGCCACCAGATAACTGGCAGCAGGTACCTGGCTGCAGGTAACTGGCAGCAGATAACTGGCAGCAGATAACTGCCGCCAGGTAACTGGCAGCAGGTAACAGACCGCAGGTAACTGGCAGCAGGTAAATGCCAGCAGGTAACTGGCAGACGGTAACTGCCATCAGGTAACTACCATCAGGTAACTGCCAGCTGGTAACTGGCAGCAGGCAACTGGCAGCAGGTAACTGGCAGCGGGTAACTGCCACCAGATAACTGCCACCAGGTAACTGGCATCACGTAACTGGCAGCAGGTACTACCTGCAGGTAACTGGCAGCAGGTAACTGCCAGCAGGTAACTGGTAACAGGTAACTGGTAGCAGGTAACTGCCAGCAGGTAACTGCAAACAGGTAAAAGGCAGCACGTAACTGGCAGCAGGTAACTGGCAACAGGTAACTGGCAGCAGGTAACTTCCAGCAGGTAACTGGCAGCAGGTAACTGCCAGCAGGTAACTGGCAGCAGGTAACTGCCATCAGGTAACTGCAATCAGGCAAGTGCCAGCAAGTAACTGCCTGCAGGAAATTGCCAGCAGGTAACTACCAGCAGGTAACTGGCAGCAGGCAACTGGCAGCATGTAACTGGCAGCAGGTAACTGGCAGCAGGTAACTGGCAGCAGGTAACTGGCAGCAGGTAACTGCCACAAGATAACTGGCAGCAGGTACCTGGCAGCAGGTAACTGGCAGCAGATAACTGCCGCCAGGTAACTGCCAGCAGGTAACTGGCAGATGTCAACAGACCGCAGGTAACTGGCAGCAGGCAAATGCCAGCAGGTAACTGGCAGACAGTAACTGCCATCAGGTAACTACCATCAGGTAACAGCCAGCAGGTAACTGGCAGCAGGCAAGTGGCAGAATGTAACTGGCAGCAGGTAACTGGCAGCAGGTAAGTGGCAGCAGATGACTGCCACCAGATAACTGCCAGTAGGTAACTGCCATGAGGTAAATGGCAGCAGGTAACTGGAAGCAGGTAACTGGCAGTAGGTAACTGCCAGCAGGTAACTGGCAGCAGGTAACTGGCAACAGGTAACTGCCATCAGGTATCTACCATCAGGTAATTGCCAGCAGGCAACTGGCAGCAGGTAACTGCCAGCAGGTAACTGGCACCAAGTAACTGCCATCAGGTAACTAGCAGAAATTAACTGGCAGCAGGTAACTGGCAGCAGGTTACTGCCTGCAGGTAACTGCCACCAGTTAACTGGCAGCAGCTAACTGCCGTCAGGTATCTACCATCAGGTAACTGCCATCAGGTAACTGGCAGCAGGTAACTGCCATCAGGTAACTGCTGTCAGGTATCTGCCAGCAGGTAACTGCTAGCAGGTAACTACCATCGCGTAATTGGCAACAGTTAACTGCCAGCAGGTAATTGCCAGCAGGTAACTGCCATCAGGTAACTGCCAGCAGGTAACTGCCAGCAGGTAACAGCCAGCAGGTAACTTGCAGCAGCTAACAGGCAGCAGGTATCTGCCAGCAAGTAAATGGCAGCAGGTAACTGCCACCAGGTAACTGGCAGCAGGCAACTGAAATCAAGTAACTGGCAGCAGGTAACTGGCAGTTATCTGGCAAAAGGTAACTGCCAGCGGGTAACTGGCAGCAGGTAACTGGCAGCAGGTAACTGGCAGCAGGAGACAATTAGCAGGTGACTGGGAGCAGGGATATGGCAGCAGGTAACTGTCAGCAGGTAACTGCCAGCAGGTAACTGCCAGCAGGTAACTGGCAAGGGGTAACTTGCAGCAGGTAACTGTTGTTGTTGTTGTTGGTTGTTTTGAGGGGACTAAACAGCTAGGTTATCAGTCCCCAGGTACCTGCCATCAGCTAACTGCCAGCAGGTAACAGCTAGCAGATAACTGACAGCAGGTAACTGGCAGCAGATAACTGCCAGCAGATGAGTGCCTGCAGGAAATTGGCAACAGGTAACTGCCAGCAGGTAACTGGCAACAGATAACTGGCAGAAGGTAACTTCCAGCAGGTATCTGTCCGCAGGTAACTGCCAGCAGGTAACTGGCAGCAGGTAACTGGTAAAAGGTAACTGGCAGCAGGTAATGCCATCAAGTAACTGCCAGCAGGTAACTGCCAGCAGGTAACTAGCAGCAGGTTACTGGCAGCAGGTAACTGGCAGTAGGTAACTGGCAGCAGATAACTGCCAACAGGTAACTGCCAACAGGTATCTGGCAGCAGGTAATTGGCAGCAGGTAACTGTCATCAGGTAACTGCCAGCAGGTATCAGCCTGCAAATAACTGGCAGCAGGTAACTGGCAGCAGGTAACTGCCAGCAGGTAATTGCCAGCAGGTAACTTCCATCAGGTAACTGCCAGCAGGTAAATGCACACAGGTAACTGGCAGCAGGTAACTTGCAGCAGCTAACAGGCAGCAGGTATCTGCCAGCAAATAAATGGCAGCAGGTAACTGCCAGCTGGTTACTGCCAGCATGTACCTGGCAGATGGTAACTGCCAGCAGGTAACTGGCAGAAGGTAACTGCTGCATTTAACTGCCACCAGGTAACTGCTAGCAGGTAACTGCCAGCAGGTAACTGGAAGAAGGTAACTGCCAGCAGGTATCTGCCATCAGGTTACTGGCAGCAGGTAATTGGCAGCAGGAAACTACCAGCAGGTAACTGGCACCTGGGAACTGCCAGCAGGTAACTGGTAGCAGGTAACTGCCATCAGGTAATTGGCAGCAGGTAACTGCCAGCAGGTAACTGGCAAGGGGTAACTTGCAGCAGGTAACTGTTGTTGTTGTTGTTGGTTGTTTTGAGGGGACTAAACAGCTAGGTTATCAGTCCCCAGGTACCTGCCATCAGCTAACTGCCAGCAGGTAACAGCTAGCAGATAACTGACAGCAGGTAACTGGCAGCAGATAACTGCCAGCAGATGAGTGCCTGCAGGAAATTGGCAACAGGTAACTGCCAGCAGGTAACTGGCAACAGATAACTGGCAGAAGGTAACTTCCAGCAGGTATCTGTCCGCAGGTAACTGCCAGCAGGTAACTGGCAGCAGGTAACTGGTAAAAGGTAACTGGCAGCAGGTAATGCCATCAAGTAACGGCCAGCAGGTAACTGCCAGCAGGTAACTAGCAGCAGGTTACTGGCAGCAGGTAACTGACAGTAGGTAACTGGCAGCAGATAACTGCCAACAGGTAACTGCCAACAGGTATCTGGCAGCAGGTAATTGGCAGCAGGTAACTGTCATCAGGTAACTGCCAGCAGGTATCAGCCTGCAAATAACTGGCAGCAGGTAACTGGCAGCAGGTAACTGCCAGCAGGTAATTGCCAGCAGGTAACTTCCATCAGGTAACTGCCAGCAGGTAAATGCACACAGGTAACTGGCAGCAGGTAACTTGCAGCAGCTAACAGGCAGCAGGTATCTGCCAGCAAGTAAATGGCAGCAGGTAACTGCCACCAGGTAACTGGCAGCAGGCAACTGAAATCAAGTAACTGACAGCAGGTAACTGGCAGTTATCTGGCAAAAGGTAACTGCCAGCGGGTAACTGGCAGCAGGTAACTGGCAGCAGGTAACTGGCAGCAGGAGACAATTAGCAGGTGACTGGGAGCAGGGATATGGCAGCAGGTAACTGTCAGCAGGTAACTGCCAGCAGGTAACTGCCAGCAGGTAACTGGCAAGGGGTAACTTGCAGCAGGTAACTGTTGTTGTTGTTGTTGGTTGTTTTGAGGGGACTAAACAGCTAGGTTATCAGTCCCCAGGTACCTGCCATCAGCTAACTGCCAGCAGGTAACAGCTAGCAGATAACTGACAGCAGGTAACTGGCAGCAGATAACTGCCAGCAGATGAGTGCCTGCAGGAAATTGGCAACAGGTAACTGCCAGCAGGTAACTGGCAACAGATAACTGGCAGAAGGTAACTTCCAGCAGGTATCTGTCCGCAGGTAACTGCCAGCAGGTAACTGGCAGCAGGTAACTGGTAAAAGGTAACTGGCAGCAGGTAATGCCATCAAGTAACTGCCAGCAGGTAACTGCCAGCAGGTAACTAGCAGCAGGTTACTGGCAGCAGGTAACTGGCAGTAGGTAACTGGCAGCAGATAACTGCCAACAGGTAACTGCCAACAGGTATCTGGCAGCAGGTAATTGGCAGCAGGTAACTGTCATCAGGTAACTGCCAGCAGGTATCAGCCTGCAAATAACTGGCAGCAGGTAACTGGCAGCAGGTAACTGCCAGCAGGTAATTGCCAGCAGGTAACTTCCATCAGGTAACTGCCAGCAGGTAAATGCACACAGGTAACTGGCAGCAGGTAACTTGCAGCAGCTAACAGGCAGCAGGTATCTGCCAGCAAATAAATGGCAGCAGGTAACTGCCAGCTGGTTACTGCCAGCATGTACCTGGCAGATGGTAACTGCCAGCAGGTAACTGGCAGAAGGTAACTGCTGCATTTAACTGCCACCAGGTAACTGCTAGCAGGTAACTGCCAGCAGGTAACTGGAAGAAGGTAACTGCCAGCAGGTATCTGCCATCAGGTTACTGGCAGCAGGTAATTGGCAGCAGGAAACTACCAGCAGGTAACTGGCACCTGGGAACTGCCAGCAGGTAACTGGTAGCAGGTAACTGCCATCAGGTAATTGGCAGCAGGTAACTGGCAGCAGGTAACTGCCATCAGGTAACTGCCAGCAGGTAACAGCCAGCAGTTAATGCCAGCAGGTAACTGCCATCAGGTGTCTGCCAGAATGTAATTGCCAGCAGGTGACTGCACACAGATAACTGGCAGCAGGTAACTGCTAGCAGGTAACTGCCAGCAGGTACCTGGCAGATGGTAACTGCCAGCAGGTAACTGCCTGCATTTAACTGCCACAAGGTATCTGCTAGCAGGTAACTGCCAGCAGGTGACTGGAAGAAGGTAACTGCCAGCAGGTATCTGCCATCAGGTAACTGGCAGCAGGTAACTGGCAGCAGGTAACTACTAGCAGGTAACTGGCACCAGGGAACTCCCAGCAGCTAACTGGTAGCAGGTAACTGCCATCAGGTAACTGGCAGCAGGTATCCGGCAGCAGGTAACTGGCAGCAGGTAACTGGCAGCAGGTAACTGCCAGCAAGTAACTACCAACTGGTAACTGCCAGCAGGTAACTGCCAGCAGGTACCTGCCAGCAGGTAACTGCCAGCAGGTAACTGCTTACAGGTAACTGGCAGCAGGTAACTGGCAGCAGGTAACAGGCAGCAGGTAACTGGCAGCAGGTAACTGCCAACAGGTAATTGGCAGAAGGAACTGCCAGCAGGTAACTGGCAGCATGTAACTGGCAGCATGTAACTGGCAGCAGGTAACCGCCAGCAGGTTTTTGGCAGCAGGTTATTGCCACCAGGTAGCTGGTATAAAAATTATCCGAAGCCCAGGGCGATCAGTGAAAGGTTAGCATACCGAAGGAAGAGATTAAAAACATGTACTCCATTGAACAACGCGTTTTTCTGGTGTTAGAGTTCCACAGGTTAGAAGAGTGTCCTACGGCAACAAGGCGAAGTTTTCAAGCACGATTTAATGCTCCAAAAGGACCCAATGCGAAAACAATTCGTACACTCTTCGCAAAATATCAACGAACAGGCAGCGTAACTGATGATCTAGTGGGGCACGTTGGGCGCAAGCAAACCGCAGTTACGCCTGAAAATATCGCCACAGTTTCTGGAATTATTCAGCGAAATCCAATGTCATCCGTCCGTAGAATTGCATCTGAGACTGGTTTGAAGCGTTCCAGCACGCAGAAAATACTGAGAAAGAGCCTACACATGTTTCCATTCACAATTCAAACGCACCAGGCCATACCCGTACGAGCTGTGCAACAAAGGGTTGCCTCTCCTAATCAAATGCTTACAATGATTGATAGTGAAGGATTTGATGTTGGCTGCATCTCGTTTACAGATGAAGCACACTTCCACCTGAATAGATACGTGAATAAGCAGAACTGGCGATTTTGTGGTTCCGAAAAGCCATATTGGTGTGAAGCGAAACCCCTGTATTCTCCTAAAGTTACTGTGTGGGCTGCAGTATGCAGCAGAGGGATTATTAGCCCTTTTTTCATTTCCAGAAACGGTCACTGGTGCACGTTACGTTCCAATTTTGGAACAATTTGTCGCCACACAGCAAGCGTTAAGAAATCGACCAGGTACTGAATGGTTTATGCAAGATGGAGCCCGACCACATCGGACCGAACAAATATTTCGCTTTCTTGAGGAATACTTCGGGAATCGAGTCATTGCTTTGGAATATCCCAAATTTACTAGTGCAGGCATGGGTTGGCCTCCATATTCGCCGGATTTGAGTCCCTGTGACTTTTTTGTGGGGCACAGTGAAAGACATGGTCTACCCGAAGCATCCCGCCACGCTGGACGAGCTTGAATCGGCGATCTCTGTGGCATGTGAATCCATTTCGGTTGAGACACTACGAAATGTGATAGCGAATGTCATTCTTCGTTGCGCCACTTCTGTAGTGCCAATGGTGAACATTTTGGAAACCTTGTGATGTGATTGTTTGCAAGGAGTGTTTTCATATGATTATTTCACTTATGTATGCTGATATGAGCTGACAGCGTACAGCGCCATCTGTTATCTGCTTTTGTAACTATTATTTCAAACTTCTGTGTAAACTTCTTACAGCTTTCACAATAAACATACCGTTTACTGCATTCCTCTATCGATCTTTGTTTTCTGGATATTTAATTTTGAAATCAGGGAGCCTTTTTCTGGACACCCTGTATATAACCAAACGTAATTTACTTTGTGGACATACCTCGTAATTGACAGACCGTAACATTTTATGTAATTAACGTAGAGGAGGGCGTCAGTGAACACACAAATTTTCCAGCATCAGCAGTAAAATTAATTGTAAGAATGACAATAAAATATTTCATTTCACATGTGTGACAGGAGAACGACTGTGTAGTATTTGAGCAGACATCACGTAGTCGTCCCTGGAAACGAAGAGACTCGGTATCAGTCAGTAAAATTGAATAGTGTGGTGTAATATGATTTAGGTAAAGCATTAATTCCTTAAAGAATTGAACTAGTATTGACAAAACAGCTCGATACGCCTGCTTACTTTACAATTGAATTAGTGTGTTATATACACTGCGGGAAAGAAATTGGTATACCGGGAAAGACGACGTCGATTTTAATTCGATGGCGGTAGATGGCATGTTGGGAGTTGTGGATGCACAGATAATGATGATGATCTTGTGGCCGTTCTACATGGGACACAAACATGAAATATATGGCATTAAAACATAATAATTTACATGTGAACATACACACTTACCATGTAACAAGTAAATGCAATACTTTTCAATGTTTTCAACATAATGAGCTGCCTTAACATTTATGGCACAAGAATCTCATCAAAGTAATGATTGAATGAATGAAAATGTATGCATACATCAACTCTACGAACTCAAAACTATATTACATGGACAACATTCATTATAATCCAGAAATTTCTGCTCTTAAAAATTAAAACCAACCTCAGATAATACTTCATTATCTCCCTCAGATTTATTCGTCTTTTATCAAATATGTTTTGGCACATTTTAGTACATTGAGAAAATATGTTTATATATACTCTTACTACATATGTTACTGATCTTTGGAGAAAGCATAGTATATCCAATAAAAATACATCAGATTCAAAACAGTATTGTTACTGCATGATTCCATGGAAGTAATGTTTAAAACAATTCCTTTGAAGCAAATGGGGGAAAATAGGAAGTAAAATAAAAAGTTCTTTTTAAACAATATTTCAGATGTCTGTTAAAAGATCGAGGAAATCTCTTTAATCAAATGTTAATTGCAAGATAATGGATTCCACAATCTCTTGCTCTTACTTTGCTGCATAAAGAATAAAGAGCAATCATCAACTTTCAGACCAAAAAAAGGCTATCATGATAAAAGGAAATATATTGAAGTATTAATTGTGCCAAGAATCTGTAGGCAGCAAAAGGTCTTACCATTTTATACACAATTTAAAGATTTTAATTAAAATTCTTTGGCTTGTCCCCAATCATAAAAGTTGAAATATAAAAAACACATTTTACATCTTAATCTGAGGCATCCTCGTGCTCATGTTCAGTCGTTCCTCATGTCTCTCTTTCTGAATCCTTAGTTCGTAGTCCACTGGAGAGTGCTGCGGATCCAATCCATGTAGTTTCATCTGAACTGCCAAATCAAACAGGTAGTCGTAGCACTCACACATTGCCTTGGTTTCTTGCCACGTATTTCCCCATGCATATACACCATGACGCCGCACTAAAACAGCTGACGTCTCCGGATACTCTTCTAGCACTTGTTTCATACGGAACTGTAAGTCTTCTTCACGAGGAGTGTTTTCAATTATAGGAACTACCAATTCCTCATCATAGTGGTAATATCTTCTCAATTTCTGATTATAAATACCCTTGATCATTTCGAGATGGGTGCAGCGGAATTCATATTCTGGATATAAAAATGTAGCCATCACAGCAGCTTTTGAATGAGTATGTATAACCGCCCCAGCATTACGACCTGTATATGAACACATGAAGAGAGGTGTGCACTGGCTTCTTTTCAATTTCTTCTCGGGGCGAGGCAGCTCAAGATCTTTGCCCTCAATATCAATAACAAAGAGATCATCTGGTTGAATCAGTTCCTTCTGCACACCAGAGAGTACAATATAAATCTTGTTATTGTATTTGATGCTCATTCCTCCTCCAGTTCCAGATACCCATCCCATATTATAAAACTGGCGACACAGTGCTGGGATCAGTCTTCTTGGATGTTCCAGCATTATCATTGAAGAGTGGAAATGGAGACACCAATTTTCTCTTTATTTACACCGTTTCCTTTTGATGACAAGGTTGCATCTTTAGTATCGAGTTCCCATCACACCCTGTACCTTTTTCTCTTGTCTGATGCACTTCAGTTGAAAATTGACTTTGCAGTTCTCATTTTCTTTTGCCCTACACATGTTTTGCAAATGGCTCTAATGGGTCCATTCAAGTTCAGGAGAGGACCATCTTATTACACTTGCAGTTACACCGGTGTCTGGTGCAAGTCATTTTAGCTGGCGCCACTTGCGTGCCAGTGATGCCCACCACGAGAGTCCGGAGGTACTGCTAACAGTCTCCATGTCGATAGCTGGCAAACGCCGTCTATGTGTTGGGAGTGTTTACAAGCAAAAGGCTCCGTGTCACGTAAACAGGCACCGTGCCTCGAAGACGCGCTCGTAGTTGATTGAAGCACGAGGTATTACTGTTGCCAGGCACTTCGTTTTATTGTACCCACAAGGCGTTTCCAGTGTTGAAACCCCCATAACATTAAGCTGTGTACATATAGGTTAGGTTGACCCGTTGCACTGTCTGCAAGAGAAAATACAAAACATTGCACATCGAATCGAAAAGCGATAAAAAATCCACAAACACACAGAACCCTTATCAGCCCAATATATCTTCAGTCCGGAGACTGGTTTGATGCAGCTCTCCACAATACCCTATCCTGAGCAAGCCTCTTCAACTTCACATAAGAACGACAAAACGACAACCTACATCTGTCTGAATCTGCTTACTGTATCCATATCTTGGTCTTCCTCTGCGGTTTTTACCCACACACTTCCCTCCAACGCTAAATTCACAATTCCTTGATGTCTAAGATTGTG
This sequence comes from Locusta migratoria, assembly GCA_026315105.1. NCBI lineage: Eukaryota > Metazoa > Arthropoda > Insecta > Orthoptera > Acrididae > Locusta > Locusta migratoria. The sequence continues at coordinate 7,758,589 of CM048755.1, forward strand.
TGCTACCAATGGATCCCTTCTTTTAGTCAAGGTATGCCAGAAATTCCTTTTCTCCCCAATTCTGTTCAGTACCTCCTCATTAGTTACGCGATCCACTCACCTAATCTTCAGCATTCTTCTGTAGCACCACATTTCAAAAGTCTCTATCCTCATCCTGTCGCACTATTTATCGTCCATGTTTCATTCCCATACAAGGCAACACTCCACACAAATGCCTTCAGAAAGGACTTCCTTTGGCTTAAATCAATATTCGATGTTAACAAATATCTCTTTTTCGAGAACGCTTTTCTACACATTGCCATTTTATATCCTCTGTACTGCGACCATCATTTGTCTATTGTGCAATTAACAAAACTCATCTATCTCCTTTATTGTTTCGTTACCTAGGATGGATGGATGCTTAGGGTTTAACGTCCCGTCGACAGCTTGGCCATTAGAGACGGAGCTAACGCTCGGAGTTTTTGGGTTAGGATGAGGAAGGAAATCGGCCGTGCCCTTTGAAAGGAACCATCCCGGCATATGCCTGGAGTGATTTAGGGAAATCACGGAAAACCTAAATCTGGGTGGCCGGAGGTGGATTTGAACCACCATCCTCCCGAATGTGAGTCCAGTGCGTTACCACTGCGCCACCTCGCTGGGTTTTCGTTACCTAATCTAATTCTTCAGCATCACCTGATTATCTTAGACTGCACTCCATTACCCTAGTTTTGCTCTTGTAAATGTTCATCTTACATGCACCTTTCAGCACACTGTCCATTCCGTCCATCTGCTCTTCCAGGTCCTTTGCTGTTTCTGACAGAATTACTATGTCGTCGGCAAAACGCAGTGTTTTTAATTCTTCACCCTGAACTTTAATTCCTTCTCCCAATTTCTCCTTGCTTTCCTTTATAGCTTGCTCAATGTACAAATTGAATAACATTGGAGAACGGCTACAACCCTGTCTTACTTCCATCCCAACCACTGCATCCCTTTCATGCCCTTCAACTCTGACAACCGCTGTCTGGTTTTTGTACAAGTTGTAAATAACCTTACGCTCCCTATATTTTACTCCTGCTTGCTTCAGAACTTGAAAGAGTTTATTCCAATCAACATTGTCAAAAGCCTTCTCCAAATCTACAACAGCTAGATAATCTATCTTCTAGGATAAGCCGTAAAGTGAGTATTGCCTCCCGTGTTCCTACATTTCTACATCTACATCTACATACATACTCCGCAATTCACCGTAAGGTGCGTGGCGGAGGGTACACTGTACCACTACTAGGCATTTTCTTTCCTATTCCACTCCCAAATAGAACGAGGAAAAAAAGAATGCCTACATGCCTACGTACAAGCCCTAATTTCTCTTATCTTGTCTTTGTGATCACCACGCGAAATGTAAGTAGGCGGCAATAAGATCGTACTACACTCAGCTTCAGATTCCGGCCCTCTAAATTTCCTCAACAGAAATTCACGAAAAGAACGTCGTCTTTCCTCCAGCGATCCCCAATTGAGTTGCCGGAGCATTTCCGTGACACCCGCGCATTGGTCGAACCTACCAGTAACAAACCTAGCTGCTCGCCTCTGAACTGCCTCTATGTCATCCTTTAAACTGATCTGCTGCGGGTCCCAAACACTTGAGCAATACTCAAGACGTGATCGTACAAGCGTTTTATACGCGGTCTCCTTTACAGGTAAAGTACATCTTCCCAAAATTCTCCCAATAAACCGAAGTCGGCTGTCCGCCTTACTCACGACTGTCCTTACATGTTCGTTCTATTTCATATCGCTCTGCAATGTTACGCCTAGATATTTGAACGACGCGACAGCATCAAGAAGCTGACTACTAATGCTGTATTCGAACATTGTGGATTGTTTTTCCTACTGATGCGCATCACCTTACATTTTTCTACATTGAGAGCTAGCTGCCATTCTTCGCAACAAGTAGAAATTTTGTCTAAGACATCCTGTATGCTATTACAGTCAGTTAAAGACGACACCCTCCCATACACCACAGCATCATCAGCAAACAGCCGCATATTACAACTTACTCTGTCCATCAGATCATTTATATAGATAGAAAATAATAGCGGTCCTATCACACTCCCTGGGGCACGCCTGTCGATACATATGTCTCTGATGAACACTCGCCGTCGAGAACAACGTACTGCGTTCTATTACTTAGGAAGTCTTCCAGCCAGTCACAAATCTGTGAACCTATTCCATAAGCTCGTATCTTCGTTAGCAGTCTCCAGTGTGGCACCGCGTCGAACGCCTTTTTGAAATCGAGAAAAACAAAATCCGCCTCTTGCCATTCATCTATGGCTCGCAAGATGTCATGTGAGAAAAGGGCAAGCTGAGTTTCACATGAACGATGTTTCCTAAACCCGCGCTGTTTCATAGAAAGAAGCTATTCCGTTTCAAGGAAATTTACTATATTCGAACTGAGAATATGCTCCAAAATTCTACAGGATACTGATGTCAACGATATTGGCCTTTAGTTGCGTTGGTCAGTTCTCTTTCCTTTCTTGTAAACGGGAGTCACCTGCGCTTTTTTCCAATCACTAGGAACTTTGCGCTGAATTAAAGACTCGCGATAAATGGAAGCTAAGTAGGGGGACAATGCCGCAGAATACTCTTTCTATTTCATCCTCATCTACGTCTTGTCCCCTCCTACAATATTGTTCAAATGTTCAAATGTTTGTTAAGATTATGGGACTTAACTACGGGGTCATCAGTCCCTAAGCTTACAAACTACTTATCAACTACCTTATACTATGGACGGCACAAATACCCATGCCCGAAGGGGGATTCGAACCCCCGACCGTAGTGGCCGTGCAGACCGTGACTGGAGCGCCTCAGTCCCCTCGGCCACCGCGGCCGGCCTACAATATTGCCTCAAAGTTCATTTCCTTCGTAGAACCTTTCTATATAGTCTTTCCACTTTTCATCTTTCCCTTCTTTGCTGAGAACCTGTTTTCCATCTGTGTTCTTTATATTCATAGAACTGTTTTTCTTATGTCCAAATATCTCTTTTATTTTCCTGTAGGCTGTATCTATTTTTCCCCTATTTATAAATCCTTCTACATCCTTGCGTTTGCCTTCTGGCCACTCTTGCTTAGACATTTCACACTTCCTAGCAATCTCATTTCTTAGTTTTCTGTACTCCATTTTTCCTGTTTCATTTACTGCATTTTTATATCTTCTCCTTTCATCGCTTGAATTAAGTATATATATAATATATATATATATATATATATATATATATATATATATATATATATATATATATATATCATTTTTAATGTGTATTGAATACTAAAATTTATAATGTGCATTTTATATTTGTCATCAGATCATAATCATTTAAAGCATAACCATTCATCTGTCTACACATTATTATATTGGCCCACTTTAGGTTATGGTAGTAACACTAAAAGTGGGCCTTTGCGATCGTCTTTTGACAGCTCGAAATTTAAATACAACTAACGGCTTAACCGTTCATTTGACACGAAAATTGAATAACCTAATTTGTAGAGGGGAAAATTCTCCACAATTTTTCTCTCTTATGTTTTTTTTTTCATATCTTGCATCGTTGCAGAGATATTTGAAAAATAACGGCGATTTGACGATATCTGTCTGTCTCTAACGTGTTCCCACTTTTGAGGTCGAACCGTTCAGCCGATCGGCACCAAATTTTACAGACATAATTGTTGGCCACCAGAACCTCGGTTTCCAAATATTTCGGACAAAAATATGTCAGTAACACAGAACTCCATATGCCGTCTTGCGTTGCGTATTTGATGATTTTCTTATTGTAACTTACACGTTGTCATTTCAAAGCAATGGCACACTGAAGAATTAACAAAAACACGTCGCCATATTAGCATCAGTTGACAACTGCCATCAATAGTACAAAATTTAAGGGTCACATGTTGTAATGGGCAACGGTTAGAAACCCACCACTACCAAAAAAAAAATTCTTTCCTAAAAGGGTTTGGGTCATTCTTATTAATTAACTAGACCTATGTTCTTCAATGTTTAGAGTTGTGCATATATAAGAATGCTCCCTCTAAAATGTTCTATTTCGTGAACATGCTGTGAAATACGTAACAACGAATTGAACAATGTTCTTCCGAAGCATATACACGTAAACTGGGAGGATACTGTAATAATGAACATTCTGAACAACGTGCTGATACAGGTAGTTTCGTATATAAAGGAAGTCCTATATTTCTGTGGCAAGAGTAGTTCCTTAATGCAACGGGAGGGAAGTTTAAATGTTCAAATATTTGTTAAGCTTAAGGGACTTAACTACGTGGTCATCAGTCAAACTTACAAACTACTTATGAACTAGCTTATACTAAACACGGCACAAACATCCATGCCCGAGGGGGGATTCGAACCCCCGACCGCAGCAGCAGCAGCCGTGCAGACCGGAGACCACTCGGCGGGAGGGAAGTGTATACATTGCAACAAATTACCTTGTTTTTTTTTTTCCTAAGCGTCTATTCACTATTTATGGAATATATTCAAAGTCATTAATTAGAATCAATGCATGTCCTAAAATGTTTGTGTTTGACATGGTTGCTGTGGACGCTTTTAACGTAGATGGTATTACCTTCCCTGTAGTTCAGTATGACTTTGTTCATGTGACTCTGTTCTGCGCCAAAATAAAGAGCAAATAACCTATTTGAAACCGTGGTTACGTTTTCTTTCTACGGTTAAAATCACAAACAGAATAATTGTGGTAATACTGAATTCCAAATAACTCTAGGACTTAATATATAGACAAAGTTAGTATTGTCAATACGTTATTTACAACAGTCATTGTAACAGTAGCTCCCCAGTTTATGTACATGTGATAAACAAGTCTATGTTTACAATTCGTTGCTATGGCATGTTCTCGAAACAGAAAAAAATGCAATTTTCAGAGAAAACTCGGAATTTTGCAGAATATAGTTGTATTCAGTTAATAAGAGTGTGCGAAAACCTCTTTGGGAGCAAGAGGAAAAATAAAGTGGTCCAAAAAAATTGACAGTGATAGTTATATATATATTATATATTTCTTCAGTGAGATCGATGCTTTGCGTTCTTAGTTCACATGCGTTCTGGGTTGTTTGTTGTGAATTTTTCTAAGTTTTTTTATTACAGATGGCGTTGAACCAACACTATCTGAAGAGAGGGCCTATGCGCTCCCGTGCCACGTCACGTCACGGATTGTAGGCCGCGATCGCGTAGCTCACTGGCTGGCTGATGGGCCACAGCCCACCGCCTCACAGCGGCCAGCCAGTGAGCTACGCGATCGCGGCCTACTCTGCGTGACGGGGCACGGGAGCGCACATGCCTTCTCTTCAGATGGTGTTAGTTGAACCGTGTTTCGTTTTCTCTCTTTTCTTTTGTTTGAACGGGTACTTTGTGGATGTTGATTTCTTTTGCCCTATTTTGAACGTTTCGGATAACTCACTTTTCTTGTTACAGGGGGCGTCGAGCTACCATGCCGGCAACCCTCTGACCGAGCGCGCTGAGCCACCGCGCCATAGCAAGTTCCGGACCACCGTCTAACATGTTCGTACATCACAAACTAATTCCTCGCTTATTACGCTATGGCGAACAGCTGCGAGAGCAATCCGTTATGCTCATACCATCGATGGCATGTTCAAATGTTTGTAAATCTATCGGACCAAACTGCGTGGTCATCATTCCGTAGCTTACAAACTACTTAAACCTAGGTAAACTAACCTAAGGACAAACACACACACCCATGCCCCAGGGAGGACTCGAACCTCCACGGCGAGCAACCGCGCGCTCTGCAGCGAGACGCTTTAGACTGCTCGGCTACTCCACCGCTGCTCGATGGCATGCGTTAACTAACTAACCAAATAAAATTATAATTCATTGTCCTAAGAACGACGTGTTTTTGATAATTTTCCGTGCGCCGTTGCTTTGAAATGATAACGCTTGAGTTATAATAAGAAAATCATCAAGTAGAGAAAGCAAGACGGCGTATGCAAAAGAGATTTTGGGCCGACGGATGTAACGTGACTGATTTATGAACGCCGAATGTCCGCTGTGTTCCATCCAGACTATGATCACTCGTCCGAACGCCGAATGTATGCCGCGGTGGAGCGGCCGAGCGCATTGAGGCGCTATGCTACGATGCGTGGTGCCGCTCCCCGTCGGCTGTTCGAATCCCCCGGCATGGATGTTTGTGGCCTCTTTAGTATAAGCTGGTTCATAAGTAGTTTGTAAGTTTAGGGACTGATGACCCAGCAGTTAAGTCCCGTAAGCTTTACAAACATTTGAACATTTTTTAGCCAAATGTATGCTACGTTCGTTCCAGGCTATTGTCATTCGTAACCAGTACAGGCAAAGAAAATAACTTTGAACTACCGAGACAAGACAGGTGATAATATTTTAACGGAAAAATATAATGAAAATGTGGGAGAGATATTAAAATGATAGTTCAAAAAGGTAAACGTTCAAAAAAGAGAATATTTGTCAAAGCTAAACTCAAATATCATATAATTTTGTTAAAATACGATCAGAAAGAATATTACGTGTTGGGTGCATAGATATTATCGCAGTAGTAGAGTCGTAATCATATCACCATAATTTTTTATTATTTAGATTATTATTTTGGTTCGAAATGTTTGCAAAAACATATAAAACTACAAATCTAAAGTTGAAAATCGTGGCATAAAATAGAGCATAGGCAGAGTGGACTGGTCTCTTATACAACACAAATCAGAAATCATTAAAAGAAAGCAAATGGTGTGTTTGCTAGTGTGGCTGGTTAGACCGCAGGTTGGGGACATACATCAGTCTAATATTAATACATAGGACACATATAGACAATATCAGACAGAAAAAAAGACGAGTATTCAAACACTCTCGTTTTAGTCTGTCACACATTCGTAGATGTGTCCTTGCCCGAAGGCTAAATTTAAGTCTCGATTTTCAATATTAGAAGTTCAAAAACATATCAGGTCCACTACGATCTAATATCAACACGTCTTTGTGTGTCACACAGGTCTGTTTTGGTAATGGTTATCGACACGACTTTTTATCACCATACATGTTTACACACGATTCAGTTCTAGGGGCACGGGGAGGGACTTTCTTCCAAAGCAACTCGGAGGACACTACTGTCCGCACTGTAAGTATATTTATACTGGTCGAGTGTCTCTGGCAGTAGATCCGGCACCAGCACAGCAGCATCTCGGTTACGTCGCCTCGCGCACGGCTCATTTGGAGAACATCTCGTTGTCGGAACACCAGCTCGCCTGAGCGTCAGTGACAGTGAATTTCCAGCTGCACCCGCGGTATCGTCTCTTCTGCCCGCACATTAGCAACAGACGAGACTAGTATTGCACAAATGGACTGTGCACATACTGGGTGACAGGTTATGCAGCTCTTCTTGCACAACACAGCGAGGGGCTATGTCAGTTGTTCGGTTCTTTGACAGCTCGTGGCAAGCCGATGGTGTGAGGTCCGCGTGAGATGTCAGCAGGAGTTGATCGGCAGGGACCGCTGGCTGCTGGGCTTGTAGGTGGCTAGTGCTGCAGCTGTCGGTGGCCTGCAGTTTCACAAGATTCTCAATGTTAAACCTCGTCGCCTGTAATTGTCCATTCTACAGGATGACGTTCCTCCGCTCTTTACAATTACATATTTTAAAAAAAGCATAAACATCTTTTGTTGCTGCTGTTCTTCTTTCTTCCGTGCTTGCTCGGATAAATTGGTTTGGATTTTCCGCCATATGCAAGACACCTGATTTTTTAATTGTTCCCAAACATGTTTCAGCACATTTTGTGCTATCATCAGTGGGATGGTTTATTTTTGTCCTGAAATTATATTTACTGTACAATACTCTTTTCAGTTACTTCTAGGTTCATTCGTTTTTAAATTTTACTTAGGTTATCTGACTATATAACTATTTCAGTTTAGTGAATATTAGGCCTAGATATATGAGTATCACATTTCTTACATACCTTTTTACATTAGGCTACATAAAACTCCTTAAGTAGCCTACTTATTTGTTGTTTTGGTACAAACTTGTCATCTGCAAACATAACAAACAGTTTACAATTTTCTTGCTTTCTATTTTTCGGTACGAGAAAAACGCGTCATTTCTGTATAGTGCTTACGATTATTTTCCTTTTCTGTTATAATTTGGTTGTTGTTGTTGGTTTGAAAGTGTATGTCACTCGTTTTCTACGTTTTTTCGTGCTATGCATTACGCCAGTGGTAATATTTGGCGTACGAATACAGCTGGAAGCTGTTCATTTGTTCTTTTGGTGTTTTGTTTTCGAAGAATTGCGCGCGAAATACGAGTGTTTACTGTTTGTGACGTGTGATATTCGTCTGTTGATGGGGAATGTTGGAGTGAAAACAGTACTGTGGATGCGTTTTCTTCTTGTTTGCATTTCGTATGTGCATATATATCTGGCTGTGTGTGTGTGTGTGTGTGTGTGTGTGTGTGTTTGTTGGTATTTACGTTTTAATTTTGTTTCTGAGGTGGATGTGATGTGTGTTAGTGGAGGGTTTATGTGGGTTTTTGTGTGTGTCTGGCAGGGATTAGGGATAGGAGTGAGTGATCATGTTACTATTATGAAGACTATTTGTACATCTCCTCTATTGTGGTAAATAGTGTTTTGTTGCAGAGTGAAGTGTATTCATTGAGTACAGTTTTTCCTTGTGCTATTGCGTTTTGTATGTGGTAGTTCTCCTCTATTGTCAATCTATGGTATAAGCTATTGCTGGTCTTAAGAACTTTTAGGTCTTTCTCTATGTTTGTGGGGTGGTGATTTTCTGATATTAGATGGTCTGCAAAGGTTGAGTGGGAACTGTTACTTTTTAGTGCTCTTAAGTGCTCAGTGTATCTGGTCCTGAAGTTCCTGCATATTTGTCCCACATATACAGCCTGGCAGCAGTTGCATGTTAATTGGTAGATGCCAGCCGGCCGCGGTGGACGAGGGGACTGAGGCGCTTCAGTCACGGTCTGCACGGTCACTACGGTCGGGCGTTCGAACCCCCCCTCGGGCATGGATATTTGTGCCGTCCTTAGTTGTAGGTAGTTCATAAGTAGTTTTTTTTTTTTTTTTTTTTTTTTGGTAGATGCCAGATTGGTTGTATTTGTCAATATTGCCTGGTTTTTGGGTCATTCTGTTTTGTATTGTGTTGTTTTTTCTGTATCCTATATTGAGTCCTTGTCTTTTTAATATGTTTCCTATTATGTGTGTGGTTTTGTTGTTGTATGTCATTATGTGCCATTTGTTGTTCTCTGTTTGTTGATTTTCTGTGCACTGTGTTTGGTTTGGCTGTGTTTGGATGTTGTGGTTTTGTGTTGTCTGCTTCTGAATTTTGTTGTGTAATCTATCTATTCTCTTTGTGTTATAGCCATTCTCCTGTGCGATTTGTTTTATTGTGTTTAGTTCTGTTGTGTAGTCTTTTTTATTCATGGGAACTCTGTTCAGTCTGTGAAGCATATATCTGAAGCTTCTCGGAGCGAAAAATAGAAACCAAGAAAATCGTAAACTGTTTGTTATGTTTGCAGATGACAAGTTTGTACCAAAACAACAAATAAGTAGGCTACTTAAGGAGTTTTATGTAGCCTAATGTAAAAAGGTATGTAAGAAATGTGATACTCATATATCTAGGCCTAATATTCACTAAACTGAAATAGTTATATAGTCAGATAACCTAAGTAAAATTTAAAAACGAATGAACCTAGAAGTAACTGAAAAGAGTATTGTACAGTAAACATAATTTCAGGACAAAAATAAACCATCCCACTGATGATAGCACAAAATGTGCTGAAACATGTTTGGGAACAATTAAAAAATCAGGTGTCTTGCATACGGCGGAAAATCCAAACCAAAAAGCATAAAATATATATGTCCTCACAGTGGTTGTTTTAATAAAACAAATAAAATTAAGTCACTGCTGCCATAGCAGACGTATCACTTAAGACTAAGTACAAGAACACAAATTTTATAATTAAAATAATGTGATAATCTCTGAGGCCAAAAAAAAACGTAGTTATCCCTACGTGGCCAATACATACACAGATTCACGCGCACAGGGAGGCAGCAAGCAGAAGGCGCGCGAGTGGCAGAAGCGCGTAATTAAAATATGGCTGAGCGGTAGTGTTACAAGCAAGGCACTACAAACAGTGGCAATGGCGCGTTGCGCTGCTACTTGTCATGCATTATCTACCCCCTAACCCAAGCTACATTACCGCAACTAGCTACCATCTAACTACTGGCGCCATTCCTTCCCTCTTGCGTGCTGGGTTATCTGGAAATGAAGAACAAACACAGGCACAAACACTTTGCGTCTCCCGGTAGCGGAAATCAGTTTTTCAGTATTAGTGACTTGCTATCCCGTTTCAGTGAGTTGCAACATTGTATCGTTCTTCATTATATGTAATTGGCAAACCAACCGCACCCAGCAGTGGCGTGCCGTCATGAAGCAACGAACGTTCACAAAATGCTATTTGCACAACAAAACAAGGTAAACAATTTGAATTTTCCCCAAAATGTTATGCTAGAGATACAAAATAATTACGGAAACAAATGCATGCTCCGGAAATACCTGGAAATAAAAGACATCTTTAATATGCAATATATTACAACAATAAAACACATTACGCCAATATCAGAGAAAAACTGCACATTACTAGGAAGTAACACATGTTAAGATGCAGGCTAACACAATAAAACACACACTATACCTATATAATAAAAATGCAACATCAGATAATTACAGACACAAAATACATTATTGTATAATATCTAGGCAAAGAAAACACAATAAAAACATTAACCTGGATAAGAGAAAATGTACATCTTATTAAATCATACAAGATGACATGACACATGCAATACATCAATTATTTACAGCTTCATTTACTTACAGGATTCCTGAAATAAAAACATGTTATTGTTTAGCGCACCAAGAGCGGGACTTGCACCACCTGATTTGTGATGGGCGTTACTCTACCCATTTCTACTGCTTCGTAAACTTGAAGGGTCGTACTGTTCCGAATCTGTTTTCTTCTATTCCATAAAACTCATGGGCTTGCGTCCGGTCGTCTGTTTACTTCTATACCAATCCTCTTCTTGTCTTTCCCAATTACACATTACTCAGGTACGGTCTGAAACATTACACTGGAAGATTTCATTACTGTTCAAATGTTTGTTAAGCTTATGGGACTTAACTACGGGGTCATCAGTCCCTAAACTTACAAACTACTTATTTACTACCTTATACTAAGGACGGCACAAATATCCATGCCCGAGGGGGGATTCGAACCCCCGACCGTAGTGGCCGTGCAGACCGTGACTGGAGCGCCTCAGTCCCCTCGGCCACCGCGGCCGGCTTTCATTACTGGATGCACTACGAATGGTTACTTATAGCGCCCAAATTGCAGAAAATCTAAGAATCATTCCGATTCATCGTACCCTTTTTCAAAGACAAATAACACTTCTCGAGAGCCAGGGGAACCTTTCCCCAAAATTAATAACGCCAACCCCACTCGTGCGGTGGGAGCCTATACTGGCACTACGGTGGCGGTACCGTCATGGTACTAAATAAATACTATGACTCTCTGGAGACCGTGCACGCGGACACCTGCCGCGTCAATTGTATTGCACTTCCCTCTACCTAAATGGAGGTACTTAACACAATTCTACAACAATGACATTGCAACACATATAATGACTCCAGTTACTCGGTACCGACAGTACCGGGAAATGACACTTCTCGCGTCCATACACGGGACCAAAAGACAAGAGCTTAGGAGCTTCAAGAACATTCAAGTTTTTGAACAAAACTTAGTAGAAATCGTACCAACCAGCGCTCCAAAAGACACAATAGCTGGCGTCACCACAACGAAGGGAAAACACCAAGCCGGCCGCGGTGGTCGAGGGGACTAAGGCGCTCCAGTCACGGTCTGCACGGTCACTACGGTCGGGGTTCGAATCCCCCCTTGGGCATGGATATTTGTGCGTCCTAGTTCGTAAGTAGTTCATAAGTAGTTTGTAAGTTTAGGGACTGATAACCCCGTAGTTAAGTCCCATAGACTTTACAAACATTTGAACATTTTTTGAAAACACCAACTATTTGCGCAGAACCGGGACGCATTTACGCGTCTACTGACAGAACAGTACAAGTACAAATTACTCATCCGAGCTATTGAATCGCACGCAACGCTGAACGTGCTACGAAATACAGACAAACCCTAACGACACAATTTTCATTGTACCTTGGTTGACACGGTACACATAAATACACAAGGGGAAAAAACAGCAAAAATGGAACGTATAAATACAATAAAATATACACATTAATACACTTATTCTGTATAGAATGTTAAACTAGAAACGTGGTGCACACCACGGGACTTCTTGGTCCGCATGGTCTCATTTTCATGCGCAATTCTTTTTCATTCGTTCAATTTTCTCTGCTACCTCGTCTCTGTACACCCACGGTATACCGTAAGGTTTGACAAAAAAATCAGTATGTTCCCGACTTTGAATTGAGAACGAAAGTTCTTAATGGTACCGGGGGCATTAAAAAAAACTGAAGCATGTTTATGCAAAATGCGAGACAATTCAGCCTTAGCCAGAGGTGGAGCGTCTTCTATCGAACTGACCTTTTGTTCAATCTCGGACGCAATGTCGGCTTGTTCATCCGAATTAGGCAACAATAGCGTCGATTGACCGCAATCAGAGGTTACCGGGTCGGCACCACATATCGCCCGATAATCGGTTAGGAAGTCAGAGAGAAAGGGACAAGAGTGACCATCGGAAATCAATGTCGTAGTGCATTCGTCAAATTTTAACTTTATGCTTGACCCATCAAGTAACAGGCGCACTTCACCTTCTCCAAAGTTCAGTGTGGCCTGGTGCGCTACTAAAAATTCAACGCCGAGCAACACGTCCACAACGAGCGACGGCACAACTATAAAATTGGCGACGAAAGTATAGCCTTGGCAGTTAAACTGAATTTCGGCCTGCTTCCTAACCTCCACACTCCTACTAACCAAAGGTCCTTTAACCTTGGTGCGTTGAAGAGGTAGTACTGGCCAAAAACCTAGTGTCAGGCATCGGTTAAAAGCATCCTCGCTCATCTTCTATATCAATAAATGTGAATGTCTGTTCGATGTACGTTTATCACGTCTGAACCACAAGACATAAAGAGCTACGACAAGACTCAGAGACTTAAATATTTGCACAGTTACTAATTTATACCTGAGGAAGATTTTAGACACGGTTTTATAGCGACCTGATAGATGTTAAGTAATATAACGCGAAATGCGGAACAAAAATTACTCTTTGAAAATAGTTTTATTGGTTGCATTGTTGCTTGAGGGTTGATAATGATAAAAGGGTGGAGTATATTGGGATGGAAAGTTATCGGTGAATATAAAATTCTACGTGTGTGTGTGTTAATATTTCGCTCTGCAGCGAAAACTACAGAACGCAAACGAATGGTCTGTGTGTAATTGTTGTCCGAAGTCTGCCGTTGTACACCATAGCAATACATGCCGATAGCTATAAGGGGGTGGGATATATGGTGGTTGAAAGTCGTCAAATTATAAAAAAAAAAATTCGGACTCAAGGCCAGCGGTAACGTTTGCGACTCTCTAGCAAGGAGGTTACATACAGCGAAAGGTGATGCCACAGACCATATCTTTGGTCTATGCGTGCTACACTGTCCTCAGCTCTTTCTCTGTAAGGATAAGCATACGAATAAGGACATATAAGAATGAATAAATAACGCAGTCAAAAAGAAATTTCTTTTTATACATCTCTTAAAAAAATCGATTTGACATTTCGCGCATTACATCAAGTGGTCGATCTGTGATATCATTACAATCATTATTGTTGAATGTCGTGATTGGATTCTTCGAAACGAGTGCATTTTTACGTGTGATTTGATCTACACTACTTTCCTGATAATGTTGATTAAAAATGTTTGCTTCTAAAGAAGGTATTGTATTTCATTTCATCCTTCAAAACCAGTCTCATAGCACACTACTGAAAGATAGCTTATTTATCATAATCAAGCAACACGCGAGCGGAGCCGCGGGTTTAAGCTAGTTACACTTCCTGTGTCTAACGTACACCGTAATTTCCAGGACGGTTTGTACTGTCGTGTGCGTCTCCTCCTCCAGAAGAACCTCTCGTAGGTCGTCAAATTTTAAATGGTTTACGCATTCCGTAGTTGCACAATCGATTCCTCCGCTAGAAAAACCTCGTGCATGTCCGTAAGTTTTGTTCCCGGTTCCGTTGCCTGTTCGATTAAGTTCACCGAATGTTCAGCAACGGAGGGAGGTCATCATTCCTTCGAAGTCGACGGACCCGGCAGACTTTTGGGTTTATTGTGTCGGGGGTCAGGCGATCGCACCTCGACGCCTTGCGGAGGTGTCGGCGGCCTTGTCCAGTGCACACGGTTTTGATGGCCGTTTCTACCATTACTATTACCCTATAGTTTCCTTTTGCGCCCCTCATTTTCTGGCACGGAACCTTTCCTGTTCTGCCATGCACCGTCGTACGGTCTCGGGCGCTCGTTTTGCCCTGCCGAGCTCTGCGTACTTGCATTGCTGTCCGCGCCATGCGGGCGCGGCGGGAGATGCTGTCCCTGATACCCGTTCCTTTTAAAACTGCCGCTCGAATTTGAACTACTTGCCGGCGGCTCATAATCAAACTCGAGCTCATCTAGCATCGCCTGATATTGCTCAAGGTCATCTTTGCATCTTCCGACAATGATGGCGTTGCGTAATCTTCTCGGCAACTTCGTTAAGCAGATTCTAATTAGTTCAGGTATCGGGTATGGAAAATCCAGGAACTGGTTCTTCATAAGCATCACCTGCACGAACTCACTAGGGGTTGAGTACTGGGAGGGGTTGTAATGCGGCATCATTAAGGTGCTATGTTTCACGCGATCCTGATGGGTTTCAGACCAGTAGGACGCGAGAAAATGCTCACGGAAGCCCCGGTAATCGAGCTCGTTTCTTAGCAATGCGCGCATCCTTGTGGCGGGCTCGCCTTCAAGCAACCCAACCGCAAAGTCTACTTTGTTACACTCCGGCCAATTTGGAGGGAGGCTGTACTCAAATTGATCCAGCCAAGCGCGGGGTGGATACCGGTGGGAGCGTTACGAAAGGTTTCGAACTTTCGCACGGTGAGAAACTGGTTGTAGTCAAAGGCAGGAGCTGGTTCTCGGCTACTGCGGTTCGCCCTGTTCGGACAGTTCACCGGACGTGGATGATGCGCAACTTCATCATCTTCAAAAGCCGAATCGGCGTCCTTATCAGATTCGGCGCCGCGGCCACAGAATGCATTACTGACCGCGCCAGACGGCCACGTATCCGTCCGCTCACGCACGGTAATAGCGTGGCTAGTAGGCATTTCATTCACTCGGCCGGTCATGTCCCCGAGCTGGTTCTTCAACTGAACAATCTCAGACTCCACCGTACCTACACGTCCGCCTACGGCACCAACAGAAGAGATCCCTTCATCGACGCGGCCGGCCACTACACTGACGCGCGCATCAATTGTATCAACTCGGTTACTCACGTCGCCGACACTGGCTTCTGCATTGTCGACGCGCGCTTTCACCTCAATAACGCTCGTTTCAATACTGTCTCACCTCTTCCGCGTCGACCCTCGCGTTTACCTCGCCGATCTCTTCCTGGTTTACTCTGATGGCGTCGGCGTTCTGTTCAATCCTTTCGGATACTACTTTCGCCATCTCGTCCAGGTGACCGAGAAACTCGTCGTGTCGCGTTTTTACACCGGCTATCTCTTTTTGAAGGGTGATCATACCCTCCTCTTGCCTACCGAGATTCTCTTGCACTTGTGTTTTCATTCCACCTATCTCGCTTCGAATTTCAACGAGGTGGGCGAGTAAAATTGATAGATCGCTGTTGACGGGGGCTGCCACTGGTGCTGGAGCATCTGGCTTAGCTGCCGGGCCAGCCAATGCTTTGTCCCCAAGCGGACGCGACTCGCTCCAAGCGCTACCATATTAGGCGCGCCACTGCTTCCAGCGAGTGTAAACTCTGGGTTTCCCATGTTCTCAACCGACAGGGCACCCCGAGAATATAACACTGCGTTACTTTCAGTTTCACGCGACCTGTCTCTTTTACTCTCGTGCTCTTTCATTGCTGCACGCCTACGTGTTTCAATCGCCGAAGCTGTACAACTATCCATTTCAATCTTACAGCGAATACAATGACGGAAACACAAAGCAACAACCTAGCAACCCACATGGAAGAACACGGTTGCTTCAATAAAATTTCACACACAAATCACACGTTGTTAAAGGCATGAAAATTGCCGTTAATAAAAATACTCCCCCAAAACACACAAAAATATACTGCTGAAAGAGAAAGACACAAATTTAAGCACTTGCTGCACTACTGTACTCACACACTCACACAATTGCAGGGGACGGGTGGATATTTGAATTACTAACATAATAAAAAAGAATATCAGAACACAGAAGGACGAATCCTGGCAGGGTCGCCAAGTGAAACTCGCCCGCTGTTATTTTGTCTGTTAACTAGCCGTGTTTGTGAAGTTAACAATTGACTGCTTGCTCACAAAAATCTAATTACGGCGATATTCACACAGTGGCGGAAGTATACAGTTCCCTTAAGCAAAACTCTGATTCCATAAGTTAAGCAACAGTTCTACCCTTACTGTAATCTTTCGAGGAAACTGCACACAATTAGATAATGATCCGCAGTCATGGATCTAAATCAAGATAAATGTTGGCAACGGAAACGCAAATATTATCTGATCCAGAAGGGAGCAGAACACAAGATACATGAACAAATTACCCCACATTAATCCAAAATAAATGATAAGTGGAGAATTTAAATTAGCACAAAAGGATTATAGTTTAACAAATTAATTTATTGTTCAAAACAAGAACAACAAGGGGGAAGACCATTTTTTTTTTTAAAATACAATAAAAACACACCTTACAAAATATTCAAAATATCCACAACTACATGGCCCTAAAATTGCCCACCTGCAAAGTTGAGTACAGGTTAATTATGATCACGTTTCACAGGGGGGAACGGAGGAATTGCAGCACATTTACACACAGATTCATACGCCAAGCCATGCAGATACTTACCAAGCACCTGACACCAAGACGACAGCCAAGCAATGTGGAGAATGCAGGTCGAAGGTTAACTCGCGCACAATGAAATAGTACTTCGCTTTCATAACGTGTCAAGCTAGTGGCTTACGCTCATGATAAGCTATCAGAAACGCACTTAGATTAAGACCACAAAGTGCGGTGTACAGACAGAAGTTAAAGTTTCTCTAGAATTTCTAACTATACATTAAATTAAGATTTCATTAAATAACATCTAAAGACGGTCGCTCTGGCGTTCGTTTACCACAGGGAGAAGATAACTACAGATGGTTAAAGTTGTTAGATCAATACAGCATTCTACAAAATCGGAACACAAAATAGCAAAAAGTTAACAAAATCAATCTAGAAGAGAATAAGGTCGCGAAATATATCGTGTAACCATTCTTTCTGATCAGTGGAATGATATCTATTAGACAAGCAAGGTTACAGATTGCTACAGCACAATACAGAGTTCGGTCACAAAAATTCAGATAACTGAAATAATTCTATTTCAAGGAAATTAAAAACGCGATAGACGTCGTGCAACGGTTCTTTCTACACAGAGAAAAAAGATGTATTTAATGGTAATAACCACGACAGGGAACACGCTAATCAGCGCACACGTGGGCCGACAAGTACACAGATTACAAGTTAGAATGGACAATTTTCGGGGAAAATTATCACGCTACACTCACTAGGAAACACCTTAGCAAATTAGCTATACAATTATTAACCATTCATGTGCACTGAATGATGGAAAAGCTGAAGGCTTAGTCTGGTATCGTCCACGTGTTCTGTCGACAAAGTACGAACAGTATAGGCACCGCGAATCCCCGAAAATATTAGAATTCAACTACGATAAGAACGCGAAAGGCATTGAACTTATTTAAACAGGCGAAGAAGTGATTTAAAAGTTATAAAGTGCAATAACTATGCTAACGAAACACCATAAGAGCCTCGGAATCAGATTCCAGCATATATCAACATAAAATTAGCAATCCTGTAGGAAATTAAGCAAAATCTCACTACTACACATAGTGTCGCTGCTACTCCCGGAATTAAACTCACGAAAAGGCATAAGTACGACTATGGAGCCTGAAATAAGTCGAGCCACGAGGCCACAGCAGAACCAAACCCAGAGGTACTTACCCTACCAGGAACCAAGAAGCGAAAGAATAGCTCTCTTCACCACTGCTTAACCGTTAACAGAGAGAGGTAGGGAGGGGAGCCTAGAGAGTGTCACCGTTTGTCAGGCAGGTAACCTGACCAACCCCCAGCCAAGGAGGTTAAGAGCAAGCTACATTAGCAATCTTTGCTAAGACTGGGTTCTGCTCAGCAGTTGGCAAATCTACTCCTCGACCAGAGACATTCAACACCCAGCGTTTGAAAGAAACGACGACACAAAACAGACGAGGCATGCCTAGCACTTCCTAAACTTTCTTACATACAAAGTTTCATTCATTCTGTGGAAGCCAGGGCCAATACACACTAATACATATTTGGGACCTCATGTACAACATAGACAGAATTTTACATACAGATAAAACTGAATCAATATTAATGCCTGGTGTCTCGCATATTGCGAGTGGAGTATCTTGCTACACTCAAAAAAATGTCTGAAGCTCATCAACATTTGTTCATGGGGAGTTGTATGTTTGTAGAACTTATGGGACTTAACTACGGGGTCGTCAGTCCCTAAGCTTACAAACTACTTATGACCTACTTATGACTAAGGACGGCACAAATATCCATACCCGAGGGGGGATTCGAACCCCCGACCGTAGTGGCCGTGCAGACCGTGACTGGAGCGCCTCAGTCTCCTCGGCCACCAGGGCCGGCTTCATGGGGAGTCAATTAAATGGAACACGTTATGTGGACGTGTTTCAAAGTGGGCTGTAAAACACGTCAGTGCAATTTTTTTAAAGCTCTTACTGAGTAAACGACAATCTCTGTATAAAATGTTAGATTCTATACTAACCCCCAAATTGTGTGTATGTATATATATATATATATATATATATATATATATATATATATATATATATATATATATATTAATATATAGTGTTCATTGTATACTCGTGTTCAATTTATCATCATTTAAAGCATATTGTTAGAGTCCATCATTGGTGCAATATGTCTTTAGAATAAATTCTTTGGTTCTTTTAAAAATAAACAAAGATGGTAGCTGTGATTTGTTACACATACGTGAGGTTAAGACAATGCAAGGTACTTGTGCCTTCTGAAGGTATGATATTTTAATTGTTTACATTTAACTTGATTTGAAAAAAAAAATAAAAAAACTGTACAAAGTTACATACTAATGTAGTGTTTTGTATTTTCTCTTGTAGACAGTGCGACGGGTCAACCTAACCTATATGTACACAGCTTAATGTTATTCCACCTAATGAAGAGTGTTTAAACCATCGAAACGCGTTGTGGGTACATTTAAACAAAGTGAGTGGTAACAGTAATACCTTGTGCTTCAATCAATTTCCAACAACAGTCACGGTAAAGCCTATAGCGAAATGTTTTCATTTAAAGCACTTGTAATTGCTGCAGCCACCGGAGTGCGTAAGAGAGGGGCCTTCCGAGTGCCACAATGGTCTGCAAGTGAACATTCTCACACTCGTAGAACGTCCACGCAGCACCGACGTATTGTAGTGGTATATTATACAGCTACCGCAGTACTGTTTGTGAAATGTGAACACGAACCGGTGGGACTAGCGGCAAGCACACCGCGCCGTGTTGCGGCAGTCCGCCTTCGGGGCTTCGAATCCCCCCATCGGGCACGGATGTTTGTGTCGTCTTTAGTATAAGTTAGTTCATAAGTAGTTTGTAAGTTTAGGGACTGATGATCCCGCAGTTAAGTCCCTTAAGCCTGACATTTTTGAACACCTGTAGCCCACCTTCCACCCACGCCACACCATCAGAGGATCAGTTGGGATGGTGGGCCGTCCTCTTCAGAGCTGAAGGAAGACCCGAGTGGTGGTAGTTTGCTAACACTACCTTGTGGAGTTGAGACACACTTGCTTATGGTCTAGGATGCACCCTCGTTATTCCTGCAACAGGGAAGTGAATCCGCCAGACACTGCGCGCAAAATTCTGCCAGATGTGCAGTCCATGTCTGGACTTGTCTCCAATCGTGCACGTCTGGGATTTAACCCCCTACTGCCTCAATTAATTTCTGCTGCAAGAAAAAAATGAAAAATCCAATTTCTGCTCTGTATTAGTATTATTTTAATGTCAATTGTAAAAAAAAATTATATGTAGTTGGTATAATTAGGTACGTTTCAAATTTGCAACAACAGGCATTTGAGAAATGAACGGCTTATAACTCATCATCCATAGATTATTTTATTGACCTTTCTTGAAAATAAAAAATAATCTACTCGAGTTCGATTTACAATTGTGATCATGTCTAAACCTAATGCATGTGTGATTAAGGTTGCCTTACAAATAAAATTGCTTGAAACAATTTGAGTTTTTATTTGGGCAAAGCAGAATCTTTCATTTGGTACACATGTAACGTGAAAGCTTTGCTGTTGAGATTTTCATTCTACTCTTCCAACTATTTATAGTAGCCGAGGCTCCTGCAAGGAAGACATCAACAGCGTGTAGTCGGAAAGATGCTCCTTGCCAACCTACATCTCCTGTAAGAAAAAAAATCTAAAAATTAACAAAGTGTAACTAGTGAGGATCAGTTCGGTTTCTAAAGTGAAGTCGCTAGTTACTGAACTGAAAAACTGATTGTCAATACTTCTTTTATTGCTTAACTTTTTTAGAAAACTCAAAGTTATGAAAACAATAAATTATATAAAAACTTCCAAGTTCCGGATAGCTTGACAGGATAGATGAAATGTATAAGCAATTTCAAAATAAAATAAAGTTGGTAGAATGGCTGAATAACCGCGCTTACTTGATTTTAAAATTAATTCAATTTCGTCAGTTTACGTTCAAGGCTGTCGCAAAGTCCGAAATGCTACGCAATGGTAAAAAAAATATTTTTACTGCTGTTTGGGGATGGGTGGAGTTCGCCTAAAGCGTTCGCAGACAATACCGTTAACTGCGTCGACGGCTACTAGCAGCATCTCTGCTGAAACCCAAACTAAATATTATCTGTCTTGATCGACTACTGCCGATCGCACTTTTCCTGCATCTCGATGAAGTCAAGAACGACCTATAAATGCTAGTCGGGCTATAAATTGGCGTGGTACGTCAGTCTCAGACTGACCCACCGCGTTGCCACTGAAAAATGCGGTCGCAAGCGTTAACTAATGCCGAACGAGATGGAGATGGTCTCTGACGATTCTCGTCGTGATGTGCAGGATGGATTCATTACATTGTTTTATTACCATAGTTAAAAAATTTAAATTTTACTTAATTTATACAATACAAAATTTCTGATGTTTATGCAATGAATTAATTTATATTTATCTTTATTTTTTATATTTATTATTTCTTCATTCTTTTATCATTTATTACTTCGAGTCGTATATTGTTTATTTGCTTACTACCGTATGTAATTACGAAATTTTAATTTAATGTGATCTTTTTGTACTTTACAAAGTTTTTATTCACATGATTTATTATCATAAAAAATATTACCGCATTTCGATTTTCTCCTAGTCTTTACTCCCATTTTCTCATTACTGGTCGCCCAGCGGACGTCGTCCAGAGCACACCTCTCCAGTGGTGTAGCAGTAAATTATCAGTTGTAAGTGTAACCGGCTTCTCTCTAGAAGCTACATATTTTTACTTTTCAGTGCGTTTTTCCCTTCAGTTCGTTAAATTTATTGTGTGCTCACGTTTTTATTTGATTCATATTCGCGTTAAATATCTGATTAGTGTATTATTCCGCCGAGTGAACCGCGTCGCGGCAGTCGTCTGTCTTTATTTTCTGATTAGAAGCGACATATAGTATTCTGATTTTCGTCTGCACTTCCACGTCTCAATTTGTGAATTTATACTGAGCTATCGTGCGTATTAGATTCACATCCGCGTTTTAACACAGTGTAGTTTTCCTTTGAACGCATCGCGACTGTAGTTTTTGTTTTTGTTGGCACTGTAATCATGAATAGGGACTGTGACTGCTGTGTACGGATGCAGTCTGAGCTGGTGACACTTCGCTCCCAGCTTCAAGCTGTGTTAACCTCGGCTGCACAGCTGGAAGCTGCGATCGATGGGCGTCGTTGTTGTTGGCCGGCATTGGGGACCGAACGGACTTCCGTTGTCTCCACCGATCGGCCTGCGGCAGCGACATGCCCTGAAACTGCTAGCAGTGAGGCAGACATCCCACCTGTGGTTGCGTGGGAGGTTGCTCCAGTGCGTGGCAGGAGGCGCAAGACATTCCGGGGGACCGATCGTGAGGCCTCCCCGGTTAGTCTTGCGAACAGGTTTGAGGCTCTGTCTGCTCAGGACGATGTTCCTAAGTCGGATGGTGTCACCATCTGCAGCATAGTTGACAGGACCGACTGTGGACCTCTGGTACAGAGCCGAGTAGAGGGTCTGAATCAGAGGCTCAGACGGTTCTGCGACCGTGTAGGCTGCAGATTCCTTGACTTGCGCCATCGGGTGGTGGGTTTCCGGGTTCCGCTGAATAGGTCAGGAGTCCACTACACGCAGGAAGCGGCTACACGGGTAGCGGGGGCTGTGTGGCGTGGACTGGGCGGTTTTTTAGGATAAAGAGCTTCGGGGAAATAGAAAATGGGCAATCTCAAAGGGTGCAGGTGGATGACAGGAGAAATGTAGATCCGAAACCTATCGGTATAACAATTGTAAATTGTCGTAGATGTGTCGGGAAAGTACCAGAACTGCAAGCGTTAATAGAAAGCACCGAAACACATATCATTATAGGCAGAGAAAGTTGGCTCAAGCCGGAAATAAGTTCAGAAGAAGTATTTGCAAAAGATCTATCGGTGTTCAGAAAGGATAGATTAAACAAAATAGGTGGGGGCGTGTTTGTCGCCGTCAAAAGTAGTATTTCATGTAGCGAAGTTGAAGTTGATAGTTCCTGCGAGCTATTATGGGTAGAGGTTGTACCCGAAAATCGTAAGAAGTTAATAATCGGTTCCTTTTACCGGCCTCCCGACTCTGACGATAAAATAGCAGAAAGGTTCAAAGAAAACCTGAGTCTAATTACAAAAACGTACCCGACTCACACGATAATAGTAGGTGGTGATTTTAATTTACCATCGATCTGTTGGCGAAATTATATTTTCAAATCAGGAGGTAGGCATAAAACATCGTCCGAAATTGTACTCAACGCATTCTCTGAGAATTACTTCGAACAATTAGTTCATGAGCCAACTAGAATTGTAAATGGATGTGAAAACACACTTGATCTCTTAGCAACAAATAATCCTGAGCTCATAACGAGTATCAAAACGGATACAGGTATTAGTGAACACAGAGCTGTCGTAGCGAAATTGAATATCGAAAGTCCCAAAGTTACCAAAAATAAACGCAAAGTATATTTGTTCAGGAAAGCAGATGGAAACAAAATACATTGCTTCTTGAAAGACAGCTTCCACTCGTTTCTAACACTAAACCTAGGTGTAGACCAGATGTGGCTCAAATTCAAAGAAGTGGTATCGACGGCAATTGACAGTTTTATACCAAATAAATTAATAAAAGAAGGAGGCGATCCCCCTTGGTACACAAAACAGGTCAGCACACTGTTGCAAATCAAAGGAAAAGGCATACTAAATTTAAACGAACACGAAATACCCAGGATTTGCGATCGTACTCAGAAGCTCGAAATTTAGCGAGGATTTCAATGCGAGATGCCTACAATATTTATCACAACGAAACTCTTTCTCGTAATTTGAGCGAAAACCCAAAGAGATTTTGGTCATATGTTAAATATACTCGGGGCAAATCACAAGCAATACCTTCACTACGTGATAGTAATGGCGATCCTGCCGATGACAGTGCTACTAAAGCAGAGTTACTAAACTTAGCTTTTAGAGACTCATTCACCAAAGAAGACGAAACCAATATTCCAGATTTCGAATTACGAACAGATGCCGTAATGAGTAACGTAGAAGTAGATATCATCGGAGTAGTGCAGCAACTAAAATCACTTAATAAGAACAAATCTTCTGGTCCGGATTGTATACCCATTAGATTTCTATCTGATTATGCTGAAGCGATAGCTCCTTACTTAACAGTCATATACAACCGCTCTCTCATAGAAGGATCTGTACCAAAAGATTGGAAAGTTGCACAGGTCACACCTATATTCAAGAAAGGCAGTAGGAGTAATCCACTAAACTACAGGCCTATTTCATTGACGTCAATTTGCAGCAGGGTTTTGGAACATATCCTATATTCAAATATTATGAATTATCTCGAAGAGAACGATCTATTGACCCAAGGTCAACACGGATTTAGAAAATATCGTTCATGCGAAACACAACTAGCTTTTTATTCACACGAAGTGATGGGTGCTATCGACAAAGGTTCGCAAATCGATTCCGTATTTCTTGATTTCCAGAAAGCTTTTGACACCGTACCTCACAAACGGCTTTTAATCAAATTGCGTGGTTATGGTATATCGCCCCAAATTTGCGATTGGATAGGGGATTTCTTGTCAGAGAGGACACAGTTTGTAGTAATCGATGGTAAGGCATCGACTAAAACAGAGGTGATATCGGGCGTTCCACAGGGTAGTGTTATTGGTCCTCTGCTATTCCTTATTTACATAAACGATTTAGGGGAAAATCTAAGTAGCTCTCTTAGGTTGTTTGCAGATGACGCCGTCATTTACCGTCTAGTAAAATCATCTGAAGATCAAAACCAACTGCAGAACGATCTGAATAAGATATCAGTATGGTGTAAACATTGGCAATTGGCTCTAAATAATGAGAAGTGTGAAGTCGTCCACATGAGTACGAAAAGAAATCCGTTAAACTTTGTTTACAACATAAATCAATCAAACGTGAAGGCCGTAAACTCCACAATATACCTAGGAATTACTATTACTTCAGACCTAAACTGGAAAGAACACGTAGAACATATCGTGGGAAAGGCGAACCAGTGACTACGTTTTATTGGCAGAACCCTTAAACGATGCAACAGAACTACTAAAGAAACTGCATACACTGCGCTTGTCCGTCCATTTTTGGAGTATTGCAGCCCAGTGTGGGATCCTTATCAGGTGGGTTTGACGGAGGACATCGAAAGAGTCCAAAGAAGGGCAGCTCGTTTCGTATTGTCACGATATAGGCGAGACAGCGTTACTGAAATGATACAGGATCTGGGATGGGAATCACTACAACAACGGCGCTTATCGCTGCGGCGTGGGCTACTTGCGAAACTCCAATCACCAATATTCTCCTCCGAATGCGAAAATATATTGTTGACTCCCACTTACATAGGTAGAAATGATCAGCAGATTAAAATACGAGAAATCAGAGCTCGAACACAGAGATTCAGGTGTTCTTTCTTCCCGCGCGCTATTCGAGAATGGAATGGAAGATAAATAGTATAATTGTGGTTCGATGAACCCTCTCCCATGCACTTAAATGTGATTTGCAGAGTATCCTATGTAGATGTAGATGTAGATGTAGACTGGTCGTCTGTGCCTTCCAAAGAACGCACTAAAGTCTCTCAAACTATTAAATTTATTTTTGTTCTGTGTCTATGTTTGATCATGTAAAAATTATTGTTATTTTGTGACGTTTCTTCTAATGCTATAACTTTCGAAAGGTCTGCTTCTTTCTGTGTTTTCATTGTATTTGGTGAGGAATCACATAGCGGTATCGCATGTGAGTTATCTGTCACTTCCCGTCTCCTATCTAACTCTTCTTTCTCTTTCTCCCTGGCTTCTAAACATTCCCTTATGTACTCAATTTCAATATCTTCGTAATTGTTTGTGTTGTATACATTACGTGTCTTTTGTTGTGTATTTGTTTCTATCTTTGTGTCATTTGTCTGTTTTTGTTCCTCGTTTTTGTCCTCGTTGGTTTCGTCGAATACATCGACCAACCCTGTCAGTAATTCCTCATCTGAAATTTCTCTAATTTTAGGAAGAGGTGGCAACCTGTCTTCCCTTTTGGAATTTAACCAATTAATGCTATTTCCCTTGCTTTGTACTTTGTTTCTATCTGTTCTGGAATTAGGTTGTGATTTGGATTTTTTATTTTATTTTGTTGGTTTAAACTGTTACTATTATTATGTGCTTGAATTGTATGTGATTTATTTATTTGAATGCAATGAATATTTTGATGTTCTTGTCCGGTCAGTGTGTTGCCTATCCCCCTTCCTTTTTTCGTTGTCAGTCCTTGCGTTTTTCTGGATGACCTTTGTTTGACTGCTCTTGTCCTTGATTTCCCTTAAAGTGGTTTGAGCCTTGCAATCGCCAGTTGCCCTTTCTCACATCATTCCCTCTGTCAAAATGTCCCTGATTATTGTGTTTGTTTCTGAATTCATATCCACCTCGATATGAATTGCCGTACCAATTATTATTATTATATCCACTATTTCTACTCCCATAGTTTCCGCTATTGTTCCGTGATTCTGCAATGTTTGGATTATTTTGTGATTGAAAATTATTATTGTTTGTTTTATTATTATCATATGGTCTGAAGTTTCCATTATTATTGCGATTAAAATTACTGTGATGTGATACTCAATCTTGGGCCTCTCCATCTGACTTTCCCTTTTAGTTCTTCCCTTTGAACATAAATTCTAGTTCCCTCGGTATTTCCTTAAAACCCTCAACGTCTTCATTCTTTCCTACTGTCGATTGCTGATATTTGAACGGTAGTTTCATTCTACATAAACGTATTAGTTCTCCATTACTGTATAATCTGTCTAAGCATTGATTTTTATTTTATTTTATTTTATTTTATTTTTTTTTTATTTTTATTTATTTATTTATTTATTTATTTATTTTTTGTCCATGGCTTCAAAAATTTGACTACACTTTTCTCGCCTGAATTCTCGTAAGGAACAATCTGTAACAATTCATATTTTGTTTTACTCTGCGCCGCAGTTGACCAATACCTGTTTAAAAATGCTGTCCTAAACTGTTGATAAAATGTGCAACTATGTACAACTCTTTGCATTACGTCTGCCACTGGTCCTGAAATGTGTGCGCATACAAAATCTAGCCTATGTGCTAAACTCTAGTGGTTCGGTATGCCCACTTGAAATTGATCAATGAAGGTTCGCGCATGAATACTTCCGCCTTCCTGTTTGAAGTGCTGAAATTTACGAACAGTCAGAAAATGATCTGTATCGTACCTATTCATAGTTCCTACTCACGCTTGTCTAACATTCCTGTATCCATTACGCTGTGTGGTGGCAACCCACTACTACATGTTTCCTGTTGTGTATCCTGTGTTCATTCCGTATCTTTGCAACAGCGTACAAAAATGTTGCTCATTCGTTGCTTTTGGTGCTGTAAACGAATTATTTTCAAATTGTGTCATTGGATTAAGTGGTTCTGTTGCCTGTTTTTCAATTGGGAATGGCTAACTGTACATTTCGCGAGTTTCCGCGTATTCTATGTGTTTTAGCGGCACACCGTAAGTTGATGTTTTAACTACTTTCGCGGGTGTTACCTCTGTTTTCCTTTCGTTCTGTCTATCTTTTGCTTGTGTCTGTTCTTGTACTGAATGATTACTTGATATCTCAGTCATTACACTACAAGTACAGTCGGTCTCTATTTTTTCCTCAATCGTTTGGGTTAACTCTGATCTGAGTTTTTCCAACTGATCTTTCGTCTTTGTTTCAATTTTGCTTATACGCGGATCGTACCGTTTTAAAGCGACTTTCGTTGCATTATTTTGGATAGCCTGTTCTTCAGTGGTTTGAATTGCTGTACGTGTCACCTTTTTTGTGAAACGGTCAACTTTCTTATCTACATTGACGATGTCCAGTTGGACCTTGTCTACGTCAGTTCGTAGTTCATGTTGGCCTTTCGATAATGTCTGCATCTTGTCTCTAGAGTCTTTTGCGCCTTTATTTATTTGTTTAATCTGGTTATCAATCCGTGCTCTGCCTTCCTCCATCTGAACTCTAACCAGGTCAATATCCATTTTTATTCCTGATTTTGAGTTTTAAATTCTTCTCTCAATTCTAGAGTTTCAATTTGTACTTGTTTTAGTTCTTGATACTGTTTCGTTATTTCTTTTGTTAAATCATGATCTTGTGCAATTATACTGTTATTTAAATTATCGTTCATCTTCCTTAAGATTTCTATAATGGCATCTTGCCCTGTCATACTCTCTCCTGCTGAACTGTGTCTTCTCGATCTCCTATTTTCTGTTCCGTCATTCGCGGCCTCCCGCGTAACACATTCTGCGTTGCCTTACACTGTGTGTGTATTGCGGAACTCTGCAAGCCTTTATTACTGCGCAAAATTCTGCTGTCCCTGTTGCTGTGGCATGTTGATAATAATTATGTGCGATTGGTTCTACATATTCCAAATGCTCGTCTTCTCTATCAAATCTTTCTGCATCATCGACAAGCTGTCTATGCATTGACTATAATGATGCATATTCCGTCCCCGAATATGCTGATAT
This sequence comes from Locusta migratoria, assembly GCA_026315105.1. Taxonomy (NCBI): domain Eukaryota; kingdom Metazoa; phylum Arthropoda; class Insecta; order Orthoptera; family Acrididae; genus Locusta; species Locusta migratoria. The sequence continues at coordinate 7,787,259 of CM048755.1, forward strand.
TAATCTAGTTTCCTCAGCTCTCCCCGCTTCTATAGTTTCCCCATCTTTTACGTGGGCTATCTGCACCTGGTTCAGAAATTGCTTTTCGCGAAATTACAAATTCTGGAATGTCCGGAATCGTATTTTCCTTACTCTACTTCGGATCTACTTCTATTTAGTGTAAGTTGTCTGGAGGTTGCAAACTCTGCTGCTCTTCCACCCGATAATTTTCTACATTCTCTACTATCTCGTCCGTCTGTTGATTACCTACTTCTTTATCCTCCATCATCTCTACCTGCTGCTGAGATTCACGAAGCTTTTGTGCCTGTTCCCTCGTAATCGTGAATGTATATATGCTCGTACCTTTAAATCAATCACAACACCTGTCTACAAAACTGTGCGACCACTTACCAGTTGGTTGAACCAACTAAAACAATGTCGTACAACTTTATCTCTCCATACTGCCAATTCTGCACCTGAGCGCTTACGAGGTAGAAAAACATTAATCTCTTAAAACTACACAGGTTGGCTGCTCCAGCATCAGTCAGCGTCTCTGCATCTGTGCCTGCCACCTGAAATCCCTCAAACCTAATACCTATTCAAAAATTATAAAAATCAAAAGTTTACTTTTTTAATATAATACTGCCTAACCTTTTTATTTGTTAAAATCTCTTCTATGTACTTTATATTCGACCTCCGACTAATTTTTTACTTCTAATCTTCAAAATACAAATTTTACTTATTACTCTTCAGTGTGACAATGCACCTTCCAACATTGATATCTCCTAAACTACTTTACTTTTTATAAAAATTTCACTCAATATCTCTTTACCTAGCCTAACACTATATAAATAAATACAAAAACGTCACAATTAAAACAAAAACTATTTCTTAATCTGTACTAGAATCCTGCTTGCTCGTCTACTTTAACACAAAAAATTTTCAAACAACAATTTTTTTAAATAAAATTGTAATTTACTTGATGTCGCTAGATTAGCATTTTGTTAAGACTAGAACCCCACTCTTTACAACGCATGAGGAATAAGATTATTTATTTCATGTTTTAAAATATTAGTTCTGAAGTGTTAGTTAATATTGCTAGGATTTTGTTATTTTCATAATTTATTATTGTCCCTGTGAGAATGTGCGAGAATCTAATGGCTGTCTGAATGACGGTAGTGATAGCTCACTTTGCATGGTTCTCTCTGGCTCAGAGTCGATAATTAGTCGTTACCAACCTCTGCTGCTTATTCGACCAAAGAGGTTTCTACACCCTTCGGTTACAAGCTAGTCGATGCGTCTTCTCCAGGGCGAGTCACGCGATCTTCTCTCCCCACCACCGCCGTACTCGTGGTTTACTCCGCTTCCGGTAGCTTTCCCGCCTGGTGGCCGCTCGGACGTCACTTGGTGCTGGCATCATGGTGAGGTAAAGTTGGTTCTTCTCTTGTGCCTGCGGAGTTGGTAGCGATTCCTTCTCTAGCATGTTTAACTTAGACTCTTGAACTTAGCTTTATTTTTTGGAATATTCCATCCGATTGTGCGCGGAAATGCGTTCTAGTTTTTCAATCCAGTGATTTCCAACAGATAAACGTGGTGTATGTGTTACTAGTTGCAGTTTTATAACGGCCTGGTGTATTCAAACCTTTTGTGATTATGTGGCGGTGTACGAACTCTGTGTAAATTCTTTCTACCTTTGTGGTGCCCGATTTCTAGCAGACGATTTGTTCATTTTTGTACACTGCATGTAAAAGTATCATTTTCCTTCCGTGAGTGATATGTGTTCCACGTGGTTGGTTCTTATAACAAAGCCTTCAGCTTCCACCATTGTTTATTCCATGCCCATCAGGCAAGTAACTATGTGTGTATCCTTCTGATTTCCACTAACATTTCGCGATCTTCTCTCCTCGCCTATTTTAATCTTGCTGTTTCTTTTCCGAACTTGTAGTATGCTCTCAGTCTTTGTCAGTAATTCTCTCCGAGCCTTGTACAACGTCCTTCAATAGCTTGCTTATGAAAATCTATGTATTTCTAAGGGATACATGCCGTAGTCTTTATTTATTTTATTTTATTCTATTTTATTTATTTATTTTTTGAGGCCGAACTTCTTCCGTCTCTGTAATCGCTCCCTATCGCGTGTAAACTATCGTCCCATAAACTATATAAACATTTGAACATTTTGAACACAACAGTACGATGCGAATTAGCGACAATCGGCATTATGACGATAATGGGACGACAACTGACAGTTACGAGTCGTCAACCCACAACTATTGCAGAACTAAGAAGGCGTAGAGCAATGTATCTTAACACAGTATTCGCGTTTTGTATGATGGAATGGATGCAATACCGCCCGCGGATACTACACCACGTACTAATATGGATCGACACCTGGTACCTTAATACTGCTTGAGCTATTGATTTCTAAATGTAATCATTTCATGTACTTCATACAAACTGTTTCAAAATTAAATCTTGAGTGAATTTGAGGAACTATGAGAGAGTGTACTAATTTTGGTTTCCGGAAGTGTATTTGAAGTTAGCGAGGTAACTGAGGTCGGGCACAGTAGGCAACACTCGGCAGGCCGTACAAAGTGCATTTACACCAGCTCAGCTGAAAGCTCCTTGTGTGTTTTTTATACGTCTGTCATAATATAAGCTGATTGTAACCTTTTCATTGAACAACCATTTGCTGAATAGTAGCACAAGTATTAGTTTTTATAGTCACATTCAGCGTTCATACTCTGTGTCTCTCTTTCTCTCTCGTTACTATCAAGTAAGAGTAAACTCATTATGTCACCCTCGATTTTGAGTCCACTCAAGCAGCCATCAAAGAAGACATCATTAAGTTCTTCAGAGAATATGAAGCAGCACACAGAGCTATTGTGCCAATAAAAGTGAACTTCGGACATTGTTATGAAAATAGCTGCATCTACGGGAGTTGGCCATTCCTCATTGTATCATGTAGTAAATTAGTACAAAGCCACTCGCTCTTTGAAGTCTCTCCAAAAAAGAAGAAAAGAAAAAATCACTATAGAAACCAATCGACAAAATGATTGCTGTCGTACAGGAACGTGGAGATTTGGGAATTTGCAGAGAACTACATTTCGTAAATTATTAAGAGAAATGAATTGTAAATATGTTGGGCTTCTGATACCACACAGCGACCTTACACCTCCCCTAGCCGCGCCTATCTGTGTGCTTACAGTCCGTCTCTCGTTTCGGTGAACGGAGCATAGACGTTTACGTCAGCCGCTATGATGCACTTGACAATTTCACATAATTTTTGATTATAGATAGTTAAAAAAATTAAGACGTCGAAATATATGTTGAAAGTTTTGTAAGGCCACATGTATTTACCAACAAACAATTGAAACATAATATGAAATGTATTTAACCAAATGGCTGCTTTAATATTTGTATATTTTTAAATAATGGCCATCTCGGCTACAAAGCAATCTTCATGTTAGCTGCAATCGTATTATACAAATTTCGTAAGATATTGTACTACAAAAGTGACAGAATACGATAATGTTTATATAAAATTAGATTTTGCGTACTTCTTGTAACGTGAGTTTTCTATATGATATCGTTACTGTTACGCCACCAGGTCTTGTACAGTTCGAATATACTGTAATTTATTGCTCTGATGATATTTACTAGTGTCTGTCAACGATATTTCATGGTAACAACAGCTTGTTTATATCTATACCAACGACATATTAATCAGTCCAAAGGGTATATCTTCGGTGTAGTGTGTAGGTTTCGTTTAAGCAGCTGCCAGAAAGATACTTTCAAGCGCGAGCAAGTAGGCGTTACTGCGCATGCGCAGCTACGATGACGTAGTTGGAGCTTGCACTGCTTGAATGCTTTTCGTCCCAATTGTGGTAGGATTTCGTGAGTACCAGTGAAGCAACAGCTGAACTTCAGTTATGAAGCACAACAACGGTTTATTTTTCGGTTTATTTCACATAATACACCATACATACAAAGTAATGCAAATGTGAACAATGATGAAACACTATAAGATATGCTGGCAGCGTGTTCCGGTAATTTGCCAAGGAAGATCAGTCTAAATTTAAAACGTAAGAAACATAAATTAAGACATAAATTGAAGCTAGAGAATGTACCACAAACGTATGAAACATTTTTTCTGGATGATATGTGTCGAAAAGAAAACATTTCTCATAAAGCTGTCAGTATAGGTATTTCTTTTATTCCCAATTACTGATATTCATACGTGCAGCATTAACAGATCCTACATTGTTTCATAAAACAAACAACACATCCGAGGATAAGCCAAGAGCATCACAATTTCATAACCTTACTCAAAGCACTATTCGGCTTTAAGAGTATATCAACATGTCCAGATTCACCTGATATTAAGCTTTTCTTTGTGGTTTTCAGGATACCAATTTCCTTAGAGTATACCCTCATGTTAGTTCTTTATTATAGCATAATATGAAATCTCTTAAACACTTCCTTTTTCATAAAACAAAAGGCGAGCTCTTTAAAACGCAGCGAACTGTTTAAACAAGGCAACAGTCTGTAAAAAGTGTTTTAAATAAATCGATTACCTCTGTGGCAAAAAACTGTTTACTGTAATTGATTGTTAACAGCCAATGTTTTTTAGCAAACCGACAAAAATAACTTAATGTTCTTGAAATCGAGTAATTCTTGATCTTGTATGTACACTCGATAATGAGTCGTGTGTCCAAATCACAACAATATTATAACAATAAAAGACATTTTCACTCGATGCTTATTATATTTATGCATGTCGATTTCGCTCATTGAATCAACATCATCAGTATAAATTAAAGTCCAGGGAACTCATGTACACCGCACAATTTTTTTAAACAGTCAAAATGTATAAAATGACCTGTCAGGTGTGCATTACATGTTCAACTCAATGCTTGATCTCTACTAATATCGTGGAAATAATATCAGAAAACAGAAATATTATATTTTATTATCCTTCCACGATTTTGTGAATAAATTCACCTAATAGTTTCCAGTCAGAAATCTGTTTTGTTTTCATATGACGAAGCAGTCGTACACGAAGAGAAATCCCAGCACCCTCCCTCTGACAGTCCTGCGCATGCGCGAATCTGGCACCCATCGAGCTTGTGGCTAATACACAAGCTACGTACACTCAGCCGCCATATTTCTGGTGGTCAGTAAACTTGAGAGTAGTCTGTCTATCGTATGTTGTTATTGAGCTTAAAGTGTGATATTTAGTATATACTGCACAGTGCCGGCGCAAGGCACGTGCGGCCGCACGGAGCGGCACTTTCCGAGGGGGAGGGGCGGCAAATCTGACGCCCCCTTTTTTCTATTTTTTTTTTTTAGGACAAACTCCACATTCATGCCCAAGAGGGGATTCGAAACCAAAGCTCAGACGGAGTGACTACGGGAATTGTGGCATGGCGCCTCGACTACCTGCCGACCGCCCCTGTTATAGGGAGGGGGCTGATTTCTTCCTCGCCACCGTCGTGTTTAGGCCGGAGGAAGGCAGCAGTCTGGCGTGTACGCCAATATTCTTATGAATGGAGCGCTGCCAGAGTTTTCTGACAGCTAAATTTGCGGAAGACGATATCAAATTAGGAAATTCAGATGCATTGTTCGATACTGCGATTATGTGTTGAGCCTGAAGCAGTTTTGGTAAACCATTCAATAGCAGTTTGCGAGTGTTTTATTCTTCCCGTATTATGGAAAAAAATCTTGAACATTACTACAAACTTCTCCAACACATACAATGGCTAGAAGTATTCCGAATGGGTAAATACGCTGCGAGTAATTACAAGGGATAAAGATACTGGTAGTAAGCCTGGCATAAGTTGGGTTTCGACGTATTTTTCAAAATTTTTGCTATCCGTTTCTGAGTGAAAGTCGGACGTTTGATTTTGAGCCGTGATACACCTCTCTCCACCTGCATGAACAATTAAACTCTGACCAGCACTTTGTTTGAAATACTACTCGCACACTATCACTTTGCCAACATTTATTTACTGTATACTGTTTTCCGTTGAATACATTATCTGTTCACAACCATTGAAAAATGCCGAGCGGGATTAGCAGAGCGATCTAAGGCGCTGCAGTCATGGACTGTGCGGCTGATTGATTAGTGTGTAGGTTGAGGGACTGATGACCTTAGCAATAAAGTCCCACAAGATTTCGCGCAAGGCTTATTAAAATTAGCTAGATTTCTTCAGTCAGGTTTGGCTCTATTTTTGAGCTGGTTCCCAGCAACTGTTTTGTGCAAATCTGTAGAGAATGTTACCAATCAGTGGCAATTTTTGTTTTTATTTTCCAGATCAACATAGATTTCGGGCACAGTGTGACTATTCTCAATGCTCTGAGTTGTGTTTACATGTATACCACCATCATGCTGAACGTAAATGTCAACATGGCGGTGTAGATGTTGTGAGATTACCGCCCAATAGAAATATTGGTAATTAATAGCATTTGATAACTAAACAGTATGAAGGTCACTGCAAACATTGACCATGCTAATGCACCAAATATTACACAATTTTAATCTTATTAATTATGGTAGCAATGTATGTACGCAGTTGGGTGACAACATTTATAGTTAGGCCATAGGCAGAAATTCTCCACGTTGAAATTTGCTGTGTGCTTGTAGCTGACGGGAGGCCAGCGAGCAGGCCGATGTTGGTGGCTTGTTCCAGCTTGGGATTTTCCAGGCTCGTTTCCGGTGAGGGGAGAGAGGGACAATGGCGAGTGCCAGGCGCAGTGCAGTGCACAGAGTGAAATAAAATATTCTAATACTACTTGCATTGAAGTAATACGATGCAGTTAGGAACCTTTAAGGCCCTCATTGACAAATAAACAATACATTAGCTGATACAGTCATATCTGGCGTAATATGTTTAATTGACAATGAAAAGTAATAAATTACCAATGAATACAAGACAGTTACACAACTAGCATGGCAATGTTTGTTTATAAAAATAATATATTAACTATTTCTCATTTTATTTTCAATTAATCTTGTGTATTTTTATCTTGAAATACTCAGTTAAATCACTTATCTGTGATATAAGAAATTGCACGATTATAATAAATAGTACAAAGGATGTTTATACCAATATAAAAACCTAAGAAGACATTTGTTTAATGTGTAGTGTAATTATTTTGATTTTAAGTAAAGTTTTAGAAATGTATTGGCTGAGCGCTGTACGTTGGCAAGTCGGTTAGAACAGCTCAAATGGGAAGTTGGTGACGTAGGGAAGAAACCCGGCGCGCGCGGCCCAGGCAGTCGGGAGTCGGGAGCGAGTGGGTTAGCTGACCAGGCGCGGCGTCGCTCTGCACGGTCGGCATGTGGATCTCCAGACGGAGACTATAGATTTTTGTGTGGCAATTGCCAGGTGTGGTTGCTCGTTGTAGACTGCACCAAGTTGAATCGAGTGCTACTGTGTGTTATGAATATTTAGCTGGTGGAACAAGGTGTGCATCGCACTGAATTAAAGTGACTGTGTTTTGTTAATGGTACATGTGTCGTCGCATAGGCATGAACATAAACGGTGTTTGAGACAGGCACATGATGTGAAAACAATTTGCGACAAATATTCATTTTGTCTGGGGGCTCACGAGCTATAACTTTATTTGATAAATGTGTCGACGTACAGACGTATCAGCCACAGGGTTTTAATACGGTGTAATAAACAACATAAAGCTAACTTTCACGTGTTTTCAAAAATAGTAGTTAGTACACCCTTTTCTCACATGAAGTTACTTTATTATGAATTTTTTTGTTAATCATATGCAGGGAAGGAAAGCTGCGAACGTGTGATATCATCCCCTAGAAAACGAGTCAAACAGTAGCAATCACAGTTCCAGTGTTTTTGCATGTTTAGGAATTTGGTTCGCGGTTGGTGGTTGTGATCAAAAATGTTCAAATGTTTGTATAGTCTATGGGACTTAACTACGGGGTTATCAGTCCCTAAACTTACATACTAATTATGAACGACGTACGAACTAGGACGGCACAAATATCCATGCCCGAGGGGGGATTCGAACCCCCGACCGTAGTGGCCGTGCAGACCGTGACTGGAGCGCCTTAGTCTCCTCGGCCACCGCGGCCGGCGGTTGTTGTGAGTTTTAGAAATTAATCTTTCCCTATTTAAACTCTCACCCCGACTTCACACCCTCGCAATGTAAGATACATTCAACTGTAACATAAGCACAGACTACTTAACAACAAAAGACTAACTACACATAACAAATGAACAGACCCAAGTCAGAGATATGTATGCACAAAGTAATCGCACTTCGATAAATCGACACACTTCATCACTCCCCCCTTTAGTATCAAAGATATTTTGGGTTGAATTTGACATGTCGTCCGGAACGGGTCACAACAAGTCTTGAACTGGATGCAGCGGTATCCTGTGCGGCGGCCCGTGACGCCCATTGTGGTTGATTGTTGGTAGGAAGCGGAGTAGGTGATATGTCCATTGGGTCTGAAGGTACGGTTCTGTCATTGAAAGAGGTACTGAAGGCTGGTTTTAGCCTGTCAATGCTGACAGTGATTGGTGTACCCATTATATCTATTGTAAATATCTTTTCTTCTCTACTGAGTACACGATAGGGTCCATCGTATGGTGGTTGAAGTGGTTTGCGCACTGCATCGTGTCGCACAAAAACAGAATCACATGTTCTTAGTTCGTTGAATACAAATGGACGGTGATTTACTTGTTGCCTTGGAGCCACAGGTCGTAATTGCCGGATATGAGTGCGCACTTTGGACACAAAATCTGATGGTTCAATGTGGTCATCTGGCATGTTGCCGAAGAACTCACCAGGTAGACGAACCGATTGGCCATACACAAGTTCTGCAGATGAGGCTCCTGCGTCTTCTTTAATAGCTGTGCGGAGGCCAAGCAGGACGATAGGCAGCGTTTCAGTCCATCTTTGTGTGTCGTGACATCGCAGGGATGCCTTTAACTGTCTGTGCATTCTTTCAATTAGGCCGTTTGACGCTGGGTGGTAAGCAGTTGTCCTTATGCGTTTTATACCTAACAGACAGGTGAGTGCCTTGAACAGATAAGACTCAAATTGTCTCCCTTGATCTGTAGTAACTCGCAGCGGTACACCAAAACGTGCAATCCATCCTCTGAAGAATGTGGTCGCAACAGTGTCAGCGGTAATTTCGGTGATAGGGAACACTTCCGGCCAACGAGTATAACGGTCAATGGCAGTGAGACAATAGGTGTAACCTTCTGACGGTGGAAGTGGTCCTACAATGTCTAGGTGCACATGTTCAAACCTTTGATTGGGGAGAGGGAATGTGCCAAGAGGAGATCGCACATGCCGACTGACTTTGTTGCGTTGACATGACAAGCACTGACGCACAAACTCCTTGCATGTTTTGTCTATGTTAGGCCACACGAAAGCTCGTTGGACAATTCTTATTGAACCACGTACTCCAGGATGTGAAAGATTGTGGAGGGAGGCGATTGCCTGCTGCCGGAAATCTACTGTGACAAACGGTCTTGGTTTTGAAGTAGAGACATCACAGTACAACATGACATTGGATGGCAGCACTTGCACCTGGCGGAGCTGCAAACCTGATGGTCGTGTTAACAAGTCCTGCAGTTCGTCCTCAACTTGTTGTGCCTGAGCTAGGGCCACAAAGTCAAGTGCATCAGCGATCACTTCAATCCTGGAGAGGGCATCTGCTGGCACATTTAAGTCTCCTTCAACGTGCACAATGGTGGTGGTAAATTGTCCAATATAGTCAAGGTAGCGTAGCTGACGTGGTGTGGCTTTATCTGGGTGTTGTTGAAAAGCATAAGTCAGTGGCTTATGGTCAGTCACTAGTGTGAAGTGTTGTCCTTCCAGCATGTGACGAAACTTTTTGATAGCGGCATATGCTGCGTACAACTCTCGATCATAGGTGGACCAGTTTCTCTGTGCTGGCGATAACTTCTTGCTGAAGAAAGCTAGGGGCTGCCAGTGATCCCCTACTTGCTGCTGAAGTGCTGCACCGACTGCATTTGCAGATGCATCGACCATGAGGGCGAGAGGTGCCTGTGAAATTGGATGGGCCAGTAGGGCAGCTTCAGCAATAGCGGTCTTCAAATTGGCAAATGCTGCTTCTGTTTGACTGTTCCACAATAGTTTATCAGATGGTTTTGGAGTGCCTCGTAACAATTCATTTAGAGGTGCAGCAAGGAGGGCATGATTACGCACAAAACGATGGTAGTAGTTCAGTACACCAAGAAATCGTCGAAGTTGTTTCACTGTTGTTGGCTGTGGATAATTGATAATTGCCTCAACTTTTTCTAGTGGTGGTCGTATTCCTTCTGCACTTACCATATGGCCAAGAAACTGGACTTCCTTTGCACCAAAAACACACTTTGATGGGTTTATGAGTAAGCCATGGGTCTGTAGGCGGGTGAAAATTTGTCGTAAATGTTCCAGGTGTTCTGTTTCGGAGCTTGACATGATCAAAATATCGTCTATGTAGACATAACAGAAATCAAGATCACGTGTAACCTCGTCCATGAATCGTTGGAATGTCTGGACAGCGTTACAAAGTCCGAAAGGCATTCTGACAAACTCAAATAAACCAAATGGAGTACAAACGGCGGTTTTAGGGATGTCTTCTTGTGCTACAGGAATGTGGTAGAATTCACGCACTAAATCCAAGGTAGTGAAGATGCATTTACCATGAACATTTGCCGTGAAGTCCTCAATATGCGGCACAGGGTAGCGGTCAGGCAGAGTCCTGGCATTAAGTCTCCTGTAATCTTCACACGGACGCCAGCCATTCTTCTTCTCTGGTACAACATGTAGAGGAGAAGACCAACTGCTGCTCGATGGTCGACAGATTCCTTGTGCAACCATAGATGAGAACTCTTGTTTCGCTACTTTCAGCTTTTCAGGTGTAAGACGGCGCGGCCGAGCATGGAGTGGTGGTCCTGGCGTAGTTGGAATGTAATGCAGTGTTGAATGTTGGATTGGAGCTAATATGGGTGTCTGGTAAGTTATCTCCGTGAACTGCTTCAAAAATTCTATAAACGGAGAATCACCTGCAATGACTCGAACCGTCGTGTCTTCCACGCAACGTATTTTTCCGTGACTTGTTAGTTTTGTAACAGAGTCAACAAGACGGCGGTGTCGGAGGTCCGGCAGGATTCCATAATTAGACAGGAAATCTGCTCCGAGTATTGGTTGCGTTACATCTGCCACAACAAATCGCCACTCAAAGTTACGTCTTAGGCCTATGTTCAGTACTAACATGACATGTCCATATGTTGGAATTGCAGTACCATTGGCGGCAAAAAGTTTATAGTCGTCGCGGCTGCGGCGCGGCAGGCGATTTGATGGGTAGACAGACACATCAGCTCCTGTGTCAACTAAGTACTGCAGCTTGGTATTGCGCTCTGTCACGAATAAGCGACGGCTGCCGCCTGGAAAGCCCGTGGCCGTCATCACTGACTCTCCTGTGCGTTTCCTTCTCGCAGGGAGGGCTGCATTTTCGTGCTTCTGAGCCGAATCGCCTGTGGTACCAACACACCCTAGATGATGAAGGCGAGCGGCTGTGCCTACCTTGTGAGCGGCGGCGACGGGATCGACGGTTAGAGCACTCAGCTCGTAAACTTGCAATTTAAGCGGTGAGTTCAGCAACTTGCGTTTGTAGGGCAGCAAGTGTGTTATCCTCTTTAGGCTGTGAGCAAACTGGGGCGACGCACGTCACCGGATACATTTCCATTATGCGATCTGCCGTCTGTGCGAGTGCATCAATATCACCGGCACACACTGTTAATATCTTCTGTGTATCCGGTGGCAGGCGTGATAACCAGATGTTGCGAAGAATTTCGTCACTAATAGCATTTCCAGCTAATGTGCGTAGGCCGCGTAGTAGTTGTGATGGAGTGCGGTCGCCCAACTCTTCCGTGCGCAATAGCTTTTCCAAGCGTTTCGCCTCAGATTGTGATAGGCGAGTAATGAAGGCATTCTTGATAGTCATATAACGGTCGGCGCTTGGTGGTGACGCTAATATGTCCTGTACTTCAGCAGCCACGTCCTCGGCGACGACATAACTGCATTTTGTCTCGTCAGCACGAACTGGCTTTCTAGCTGCGCGAACCAAAGGACGGGATTTTGCTGCCAAAATGGTGGTGGTTTTAATTGCTACACGATTGATTATCACCCCTGTAGGTACTTCAGCAGTCGGTGGCGGGTCTGGCATCGTTGAGTTTTGAGTTACAGTTGCGAAGAACGCGGGAGATACGCGACGCGGTTGACGCGGATGTTTTTACAGTTACACGGGCGCGGCTCGGCGTAATACGCGACGCGGTTGCTTATTTTTGGCGAAACACGGCTCGTGATCACGTCGGGGTCACCAATTGTCGCGTAATTAAACACAATTTATTTACGACATACTACATTCAACTGTAACATAAGCACAGACTACTTAACAACAAAAGACTAACTACACATAACAAATGAACAGACACAAGTCAGAGATATGTATGCACAGAGTAATCGCACTTCGATAAATCGACACACTTCATCTGTTTAAATAAAATTCCCCACACGCTATGTGCAAAAAAAACCCGCAGGGGGGGGGGGGGCGGCAATTTAGCCGCTCGCACGGGGCGGCACTTGGGCTTGCGCCGGCCCTAATACTGTATTTACGGTGTATTGCCTGTACAATTTTTGCTGCTGAAATATGGCTAAAGTGTGTTCAGCATTTATACGCACAAATCGAAGTGATAAAACGACAAGTACTTCGTGCAAGGTTTTGCCTTGTTTGATCTCAGTCTGTCTATATTCAGACAAAAGTCTTGACTAATGGCACTTGGCTGGTCCAAGAGTGAAGCTTCAGATGACCTATCCTGCAATTCTAAATGTGACAATGTTTCAGGAACAACAAAGAAGCAACATGAAGAAGAAACGATATATGTATACCTGTTTTATGGATGAAATCTTAATAAATTTAACCGGTATGGGATTCAAGATCAAATAATCTGTCAAAATGGACGCTGCAACAAGACAAAAGTTACGGTATGTTCGAACTTGAAATGGACTGGACGCCGAAGAAAGTAAGTTAATGTTTGATTTTTTTTATTAAAAAGAAAGTGATTATGGCTTATTAAGAATGGAGAAAGACAAATATGTAAAAAGGGATTTTTCTGCGAAACAAAATAAAACTTTAAACATGTTAGAATCAGGAAAATAAATTATTAAAAAAGTTAACAGACCAACAAAATCTAATTAAAGATGAACTTAAAGTTTCGTGTGAAGGTACCGATTTCAAAACACACAATGAAAATATGAGCACGGGGTTAGGCCTAATAAATGATTACTATACGAGTTATTTTTATAATGCAGAATCAGCAGATCAGTCAGTAGAAAAAAGTGCAGACTTTGTTATAGAGGTTAATAGAGAAAATGTTAACAATTTATCATCAGGTGATTTTCTGAATAATAATCCTATAACAAATGTCATACATAATTTTGGTTTATGGTCTAAAATTCCTGTAAAGATGTTTCCAGTAAATGATTTGCACCCTGTAGATTTTATTTTAAGCTGTGAAAATAGTTTTATAGAAGGTATGTGTGATATTTTTGAAAGCTCACTGTTTATCAAACTTCTGTGTCCTCAGACGTACTTACTTGGAAGAAACATAGGTTTTTAGAATGGCTAGGAACTGTGACTGCTACGAACGGATGGAGGCAGAGTTGGTGACTCTTCGCTCGAGGTTTTTAGAATGGCTAGGAACTGTGACTGCTGCGAACGGACGGAGGCAGAGTTGGTGACTCTTCGCTCGCAGCTTCAGGCGGCGTTGGCTTCGCTGGCAACGCTTGAGACTGCGGTGGGTGGGCGCCGCTGTTGTGGGCCGCTCGCGGGGGTGCAGCAGACGCCCTGTGCGTCTGTTGTGCCCTCCGATCGGCCTGCGGCTGTGGCCAGCCCGCTCGTCAGCTCGAGGAAGATAAACTGGAGACAGCACTGAAGCCGTCACTCTCGACATCTTTGGCCGCCATGTTGTTATACGTACGTCCGAGCAATTGGCAGGTTACAGCTGATTCGGATTCAGTCTTTAAAAAATGTTGCTTCATCATTATCTCTTTAATTAGTTTAGTTTCATGTATGTCTTCCAGTTCAAATGCACTATTTGTTGAATGTGACTTAAAAATATTTGTTTCGTTAACTGAAAAATGGTGAGAGACAGAATTTACAAACTGAGCATGAACCTTGCCCAAATCTGACATATGTGCAAAGCTACGAAAAATCTTTTCACAATAAAGAATAATTTTGTATACAACTTCAGAGGCAAATGTGAGTCCTCCCCTAGAAACCTGCCGAGTAAATGCAGTAGGATCACACAAAGGCTTTCTGCAATATGTGTGATCACTTAGGTCTACCTGAAAATTCTCAAAAATCAACAACCTGGCACACTCACTACATTTTAAACTTTTCATCATTTTTTTCACAACAAATCCTGCAATGTAATACAAAATATTATTCACATGGCTACTGAGATTTGTATCATTTAGAGAACTGCAATAGTTCATACACTGCCTCACTGATACATCATTTTCATCAATATTTTCACTTTCCACATGATGGTACCTAAAGCAGGCAGGTGAGAACCCAGTGTTTGATTCAAAATCAACAACGTTTGTTTGGGATCCAAATGTTATACTGTTTTTTAATAACAGAGCTTTCAGAGCTGATTTGAACTGAACAGTGTTTGGGTTGTTATTCCACCCTCCGTTACCCCTAATACATGAAAATAACAACTCTATCTGATCCTCAGACACTTTATATGTTAAAAAATACTGAAGGGATCTGTGTCTCGGAGAATAAATTCGGTAGCCAGCATTTCAACACTTTTAATTGAAAGCAAAAAACCCAGAGCAAATGTTTTGCGAGGATGCTGTAAAATGGTTACACCTTCAATAGAGATCGATTTAAAAAACAATACCATTTCTTCAAAAAAAATTTGCCAGGAATTAATGTTAAATAAGTTCAATGGTTGTTTAAAGCCTTTACCATAAATATTTCTGGAGTTCAAGATATCAAAAACTTTATCTATCTTTCTTATAAATAAAACAGTTGTGGCTGATCCCTGGAAATCTTTATGCTGATGCAACTCAAGGAATTCTATAGCATCTGCTACACTTGAACGTAGAGTTTGAGCAGCAAGAGAGACATTCATTTTCTCGTTGTAATATCTGATGTGCTGGTTGGTGAGCCTTCACTCTCCTGCAATTCATTTAAATTAACTATATATTTCCACTTCACATCACCATCTACAGTTTGCAAAATTTGCTTATTAGCCAAAGTATTTCTTGTCAACTTTAGTATATGGCAAGGGTCCAAAATTACATAAACATTGCATTCAGATGGTGGGTGTTTGAAATGCGAAACAATATTTTGAATTTCATAGTTGCAACCCAAATATTTTAAGGCTTGTAGGTTCACTAATGGACCATCACATGTAATAGATCTTACAACAACACCAACTTCATGCAATTTTAAGAGGCATGTGTAGATTTTCTCTGCTAAAAGTTCAGCTTGAATGCTGTTTACAAAAAAATATGCTACTGGGCTTTTAAACTTTTTTCTGAATGAAACAATTTGAAAAACCAATGCTTCTCTGGCTAACTCATTAGCATCTACTGGCATAATGCCACCAAAATTTACATATCCACTGTTAATTTTTCTACTATTGTCCCACAATAACTGCTTGCGAATCATCATACTGTCAAAAATTAAAGCACATTCCTTTAACCATGGTTCTTTCCCTACATTCTCTTTTAAGTAACAGAACACTTCACTTATGAACCCAGGTCCACAATTCACAGATGAGATCCTAGATCTGATACCATTTGGATGAGGTAGACAAAATAACGACCTTACATATCTGTATGCTTTAGGCGAATAAAAATGAAGAGTCAAAGCAAACTGTTTAATCACATCAGAATACCTTCTGCCTTGTTTGTCACATGCAGAGTTTTTTAATTCATTAACAATGAATTCTAATGGAAAACTACTAAAATTGAATCTTAAATGATTCTCCACATCACTATTAAGGTGTCCCTTCTTCTTAAGTTCGTCAATCAGCTGTGTCATAGTTGAAATCTTTTTCTCTCTCCGGCTTATAGTCATCTGCAATCTCCTTATCTTCTTTCGCAAATTTGTCGTAGTTGGTGAGGGAAGATTTGACTGTGTGCCTTTATTTTCACACAGTACTCCAGGAGAGTTCACCACATCTACAACTGCCTCCTTTACATCCTGCAAGACAGATAATCATTAAATTTTCATACATAATATTTCACATTTATAATGCTGTTAACTTTTAATTTGATGATACAAGTTAACTTTAATGATAGTAACACATTTAACGTACTTGAGTACTACAAACAGGTTCTTTAGAAACCAAATGCCTTCTTGCAATGATCTTTCTCTGGAGATGTTTTGGAAAGTCAAAAACTGATGGGACGGCATCCTCTTTTAATAGCCTTACTAATGCCCCTGGCCTTACTTAGTAGCAATTTTCTGTGAAGTGTCGGCTGCATATCGTGCTGTATGCAGTTGGGGACCAGTTCTCTCTCCGAATTGCTTGCACCCTCTGCTTTCAAAATTCCGGCCGAGAAATGGAAATCTGCATAAACAAAAAGAATGTACATAAATAAATACGAGAAGTACCGCTCTTAAAGTAAAGCAATTTGTTCACTAAATAGCTTTAGTGCTGTAACACTAAACACTTACCTATGAAACTGAACTCCACTTCCTTTCTTCTGCAGTTCTTTACAACCGTTGGCGACACAATACTTCACCATTATGCCTACATAAAAGTAATCAGTCGCTCGCAATTGATTTTTTATTTATTTATTTATTTATTTATTTATTTATTTTTTTTTTTTTAAGAACCTTGATTTACTAATGCTACAAAGCAGAAAACACCACGACCTATACGTACCGTACTGCCAACCTAACAAAAATTGCACGTCACGACTTTCAGAGATCCAAAGCACTAGTGTTGTGTATCCAGTGTTTATATTTGAGATCACTGGCCCGCTCACTGCCAGCGAGGAGGTCGCCTCCCAATCTGTGGTGGATTGGGAGGACTCCTCAGCGCGTGTCAGGCGGCGTAAGACTTCCCGGGGGACCGAAGTGGAGGCCTCCCCGGTTAGTCTTGCCAACAGATTCGAGGCGCTGTCTGTGGCAGAGGTTGTTCCTGACGCAGATGGTGTCGCTTGTCCTGTACTCGCCCCTCTGCCTTCAAGATCTGGGCACTCACAGAGGGTGGGTTTGTTGGTAGTTGGGAGCTCCAACGTTAGGCGGGTGATGGAGCCCCTTAGGAAAATGGCTGCTAGCGAGGGGAAGAATTCCAATGTGCACTCCGTGTGCATACCGGGGGGAGTCATTCCAGATGTGGAACGGGTCCTTCCGGATGCCATGAAGAGCACAGGGTGCAACAAGCTGCAGGTGGTGGCTCATGTCGGGACCGATGATGTGTGTCGCTTTGGATCGGAAGAGATCCTCTCTGGTTTTGAGCAGCTATCAGAAGTGGTAAAGACTGCCAGTCTTTCTTGCAAGATGAAAGCGGAGCTCACCATCTGCAGCATTGTCGACAGGTCTGACTGCGGACCTTTGGTTCAAAGCCGAGTGGAGGGTCTGAATCAGAGGCTCAGACGGTTCTGCGACCGTGTGGGCTGCAAATTCCTCGACTTGCGCCAAAGGGTGGTGCGTTTTCGGGTTTCGCTAAATAGGTCAGGAGTCCACTATACTCAGGAAGCGGCTTCACGGGTAGCTGGGGCTGTGTGGCGTGGACTGGGCGGTTTTTTAGGATAGAGGGCTTCGGGAATACACAAAATGGGTTTCAGTCTCAAAGGGGGCAGGTCAGACACAGGAAGAAAGAAGATCTAGAAACCAAGTGCTGATAGAAAGTACTGAGGCACAAATCGTTATAGGTTCTGAAAGCTGAAAGGGTCAAATGGTCTTCAGAAAGGATAGAATAAATAAAAAAGGGGGTGGCGTGTTTATTTCTGTTATTAACGGTTTATCCTGCAGCGAAATTGAGGCAGAACCTGTGAGCTGGTCTGGGTAGAGGTTATACCTGACAACCGGAATAAATTAATAATTGGATCTTTTTATCGGCCCCCTGACTCAGATGATGCGGTTGCAGAAATGTTCAAAGAAAGCTTGAATCACATTTCAAATAGGTATCCGAAGCATACTGTTATAATCGGTGACAACTTTAATTTACCCTCGATATGTTGGCATAATTACGTATTCAAAACCGGCGGCAAATATAAAACACCGTCCGAACTAGTTCTGAATGTTTTTTTCTGAAAACTACGGTACTTCGAAAAGTTAGTTCATGAACCCACTAGAATAATAAGTGGTTGCGAAAATATCGTTGATCTCCTAGCAACAAATAATCCGGAGATAGTAAGGAGCATCAAAACAGACACAGGGATTAGCGAACATCGAGTTGTAGTAGCGAGACTGAATGTCGAAATTCCCAAATGCACCAAAAATAAACGAAAAATATATCTATTCAATAAAGCAGATAAAAATTCGCTTCACGCTTTCCTGAATGATAGTCTGCAGTCTTTCAAAACTAAAAATGCGAGTGTAGATCAGTTGTGGCTTACTTTCAAAGACATAATATCAGTAGCAATCAAGAGATTTATACCAAATAAATTAATAAAAGAGGGGGCTGACCCCCCGTGGTACACAAAACAGGTCAGATCACTGTTGCAGAAACAAAGAAAAACGCATGCAAAATTTAAAAAGACACAGAATCCACAAGAGTGGCAATCTTTTACTGAAACTCGCAACCTACATGGACTTTAATGCGAGAAGCCTATAGTAGTTACCACAACGAAATCCTGTCTCGTAATCTTGCAGAAAATCCAAAGAAATTCTGGTCATATGTGAAGTACACTAGCGGCAAAACACAAACAATACCTTCACTATGCGATAGCAATGGTAATACTACCGATGATAGTACTGCTAAGGCAGAATTACTAAACACAGCTTTCCGAAATTCGTTCACCAAAGAAGACGAAGTGAACACTTCAGTATTCGATCCAAGAACAGCTGCTAGCATGCGAAACTTAGAAGTAGATGTTCCTGGAGTAGTAAAACATCTTAAGTCACTAAACAAAAACAAACCTTCCGGGCCAGATTACATACCAACTAGAGTCCTCTCAGAGTATGCTAATGCAATAGCTCCGTACTTACCTATAATTTACAACCGATCACTCAACGTACTCAAGGACTGAAAAGTTGCCCAAATTACTCCAATATTCAAGAAAGGCAATAGGAGTGATCCCAAAAATTACAGGCCAATCTCATTGACGTCTATTTGCAGTATGATTTTGGGATATATACTTTGTTCTAATATTATGAACTACTTCGAAGAGAACGACCTATTAACCAATAGTCAACACGGATTCAGAAAGTATCGCTCTTGCGAAACACAGCTTGCCCTTTATTCACGTGAAGTGTTAAGTGCCAGCGAGAAGGGATCTCAAATCGATTCAGCATTTCTGGATTTCCGGGAGGCTTTTGACACTGTACCCCACAAGCGGCTTCTAATGAAATTGCGTGCTTATGGAATATCTCCCCAATTGTGTGATTGGATTCACGAATTCCTATCAGAAAGGACACAGTTCGTTGTAATTGACGGTAAGTCATCGAGTAAACCAGAAGCGATATCTGGCGTTCCACAGGAAAGCGTTATAGGTCCTCTACTCTTCCTCGTGTTTATAAACGATTTAGGAGACAATCTGAATAGCTCCCTTAGGTTGTTAGCGGATGATGCTGTCGTTTATCGGTTAGTGAAGTCAACAGAGAATCAAAAGAAACTGCAAAGCGATTTAGACAAAATTTCTACGTGGTGCGAAAATTGGCAATTGACACTAAATAAAGAAAAGTGTGAAGTAATACACATGACCACTAAAAGAAATTCGCTGAACTTCAATTATGCGATAAATCAGTCAAACCTTAAGGTCGGAAATTCTGCCAAATACCTAGGAGTTACAATTATGGATAACTTAGACTTGAGAGAACACGTAGAAAATATTGTGGGGAAGGCGTCCTCTCCTGGAGTGCTGTTGCCCCTTGTGGGACCCTCACAAGGTGGGACTGACGGAAGACATTGAGAAGGTTCAGAGAAGGACAGCTCGTTTTGTTTTATCACGTTACGGGGGGGGGGGGGGGGGGGAGCGTCACGGAAATGTTGCATGAATTGCGGTATTCATTGCGGCGTGATCTGTTTGCGAAGTTTCAATCACCGACTTTTACTTCTGAATGTGAAAATATTTTGCTAGCACACACCTACTTAGGGAGACATGACCATCCCAATAAAATAAGAAAAATCATATCGAAAACGGTACGATTTAGGTGTTCTTTCTTCCCGCGCGCTATTACAGTGTGGAACGGTAGAGAAAAGTAATGAAAGTGGTTAATGAACCCTCTGCCAGGCACTTAAATGTGATTTTCAGAGTATCTATGTAGATGTAGATTAGTTTCTATTAAAGGTATCTTTGGGCCTTAAATTTTACCTTGTATGGTGCATCAGATTTCTCAGTTTACTGTGTGATGTGGGATGAGTCAAAATGAGGGCGTGGCGGAAACGAACTGGCATCAGCAATTTTGAAGTGGGCAGAGAGTGTCATACCTGACAGTGACGAGGAAGAAATCACTCTTTACGAACACACTCCTAAGGACAAAATAATAATGTGAATATTATACTGTATTTTTTCTGGTTACTGAAAAAGTATCCACAAATTAATACCGTAACTCAGAAGTTTCTACAAAATGGCCATACCCATATGGAGGCTGACAGTGTTCACGAGTTGATAGAGAGGAAATTGAATAATATTTGCATTTTAACACCCTAGGACTGGCAACAATTGGTAAGACACATTTAGAGCAAGTACATTGTTCATAATATGGAACTTAAAGACTTCAAGACTCCTACCAACAGATGTATACACACACAGAAATTTCTGGAACATTATTTCTCAATACATCTAGAAGGTATTAGACATATATATTCAAATTAAAATGTACAACGTCTGTGGATCGCAAACTCGTGACCGTTTGTTTCAGAGCCCAACAGGTCATTAAGTATACCAAAAGTCTGCTTTCATTTGTAACAATATAAAGTACACACATATTTTGTGCTAAAACTGTTAACTGCCTGAGCTACGACGAAGTGAGTCCCCTATCGCTGTGCAAAACAGTGCCTCTGCCATCTAGTGGTTATAGACGTGAGATTTCCGCGCTGTGCTGGTTCACTCTACATACAAACCAGACTGTGATACAGAAATGCGCTGCCAGTAAATGGCTAACGACACGTGCAGTATCTGGTAATGCTTGCTGCCTGCTGTTGTCTGGTTTCTGCCCGGCGTCACGTAAGAGGGTGCATAGAGGCGGGACGCGTGGAGGGGAGAAACATGGCGCCTTGCTGTAATAGAGGGCGGTGCTGGAAACCGGGCCGCCTTCGTAGCTGATGCCGACTATAGCTGCAACAGACTCAGCCAGGGGAATCTGGAAAAATACGAGAAATCTCGCAGACAAAAGGGCACGAGCTGAGCCGAATAAACCCGATCGGTTACTCGTTAGCCGACGATAACTGTTTACTTGTGTACTTCATTGGTTGTGAGAATAATCAGCATTATTAAAAGTACTAGCAAAATCTATATGTTGAAACAATCATAGTGGAAATTGCGAGTATTAAAAGGTAAGAAGGATAGCGTATATTATTTTTTTGGTTTAATTGTCCAGTCAAATATCCCACAAATGACAAGAAACTCGATATTAAAATGCGAATTATGTTATGTTATGAATATAATAAGTATTCACCTACACCAGACATAGTTCATTCTCTGAGGCATAATGTGTGAGGTAGTGGATTCATGTCATGCCATAACTTATAATCTTTCCATTGTAGCGATGGAAAAGTTATTTTTCGCCTTTCGTATGAGTGAGTATACAAGCATGTTGTATAGTATTAGCTTTCACCTAGGACAGCGGTGGCACAGTCTGCTGGTGTGAAGCTGCACCTTTTTGTGTCAGTCTCTTTGTCTCAACTCGAATGTTTCCTTATGAAATGTCCTAAGAGGATATTTTATTTATAAATTTATCCATGTTATTTGGATTTTTCTGACGTCTGCGACTGTATTATAAGCTTTTTTGGAATGATTAATGCTGCAGCAGTCACTATTTATAAATATTTTTATCGGCACGACGCTTGTAGGCAGCACGCTGCCATCATCGGGTGCACTTTTACAGTTACTGGTTACATTCTTGACGTATTATGTTTTGTGTTGTGGATGCCAGTGATGCACCCGATGATGGCAGCGTGCTGCCGAAACGCGTCGTGCTAATCAAAATATTTATAAATAGTGACTGCTGCAGCATTAATCATTACAAAAAAGATATTTTATTTACTGAAAGGACAAGACGTACATGCAAGAACCTGTCGGCCATAGAGCAGGAACAGCATTAATTACTTACTTCTTGGTCACCACTAAAGACTATTATTGTTGATTATAAAGGTAATCTTTCTTATGCTGACTGCAATTAAGAGGTTTATTTTTACACCAGACGCGTTTCGCTTTTTTATTTTAAAAGCATCTTCTGTGGTGGTGTTGATGTCTCTTCTCTACATGTAACTACTGCTTCTCCGTCTTGTTGGCTGGAGTTCGTTTTGTCCTGGCGAGTGTTTCAGGTCTGTGTACAGCACTTTTCGTGTGTTTTTGTTTCGTTTTTTCCTTTTCATCTCCGCACATCTGTTCATTTGTCTTTCACTACAGTGAAATGACAAATGAACAGACAGGCATTCCACATATAACAGGCGATATGTAATCAGTATACATTTAAAAGTGAAGTGCTGTGATGTGCGGAGATGAAAAGGAAAAAACGAAACAAAAACACACGAAAAGTGCTGTACACAGCCCTGGAACACTCGCCAGGACAAAACGAACTCCAGCCAACAAGACGGAGAAGCAATAGTTACATTAAGAGAAGAGACATCAACACCACCACAGAAGATGCTTTTAAAATAAAAAAGCGAAACGCGTCTGGTGTAAAAATAAACCTCTTAATTGCAGTCAGCATAAGACAGATTACCTCTATAATCAATTTTAACAGCTGCTGCGGAATATGGCCACACAACCAAACTATTATTGTCATTATATATGGTCGAGGTTTCAAAGAGTATAGGTAACCTGGCAATGCAATTCTATCATCTTGTTGCTTATAATGTTACTTGTCACAAAAGTTCCATTTTTTTCTATATCTTCTCGGTTTGACAAAATAATTACCTTAGAATCGTAACAAAACCACATACAACAGTAAAACAGGGCACGAGGCTATTACATAAGAAGCTCGTTTATCCGGTCCCCATTTACCGGGATTCCCAGTATATCCGGATCGGTTGTTTTCGCGAAAATGGGCGGTATAGAATTAATACTGGCCCAAAGGGGGAATCGTGGGTTCGATTCCCGGTCCGGTACAAATTTTCACTAGTCATCGTTGATTTATTTCAATGTCCTATGCACCAAAATTTAATTATTTCCAACATTTCTCCTTTCCTTCTCTCTTCAGAAGGTATACTATCAGCCTGCGAACCCAAAAAAAAAAAAAAAAAAAAAAAAAAAAAAAGTTTAACGAGACCGCTCGGCTACTCCACCGCGGCGCCTGCGAACCGAAGTGTGATGTTTGTTTTTTCGAAAAAACAAACATCCACCAATACATATACAGTATATAGCAATCATTACTGTAGAACGGTGCGGTAGATGTACCATTGTTATATTGGAAAGCAGTCAACAAAGAGATTAGCGGTCCCACGCTTTCAGTTACATTAACTAGGGTCATTGCTGACTTTTTGCCTACCAGTACTGTATTGCGCTTTTGCATGTTTTGAGTGTACGTGAGTGAAACGGCTTCGAAACGAAAGAAAGTTGTTGCTTCCATAGACAAAAAGTTGGATGTATTAAGCAGAGAAGACGAAGGAAAACTACTGAAAAACGTAGCAATACAATATGGTGTTAGGACATCAGATGTATCAGTCTGGAAGAAAAACCGCAAAGGGACAGAAGAATTCTGCTTCAAAATTATGACTAAAGATAGTATGCAGAATAGCGGTACAAGTAATAGAACACTCTTCATTTAGTTCAGTGAGAAAAGACAGCATGATGTTCCAATATCTGGTCAAATTCTACAGGAAATGACGCTAAACGGCAAGCTACCCAACGGTAAAAGTTGGTTGGAAAGATGCGAATCTCGTCATGGAATACGTCAGCCGACAATGCCGAGTGAGTTGTTCGTAGTATACAGTGACTACAGAGAAACTTAAAAAAAGCATTTAAAGAATTTATTTCCTCCGAAAACTTAACCGCACTCCAGATTTATAAACGTCCACGCTTTCGTGCTCCAGTAAAATACCACACAAATTTGAAGCAGAAGAAACTTAAACACTATGTAAGTAAATGAGCTCGAGTTGACTGCAGTACATATACAGCTTAATTGTCTCTTGTTAGCGCCAGAATAAAAGTTTGTACGTGTATTACAGTACATAATAGAGTTTTCTTTTCTTGTAAGCTTTCTGGATTTTCAAGATCCAGATTACATCCGGTCCCACATAATCTGGATAAACGAGGTTCTTGTGTACTTCTTTTATTCATGGAAAACACAGGATTATTCTCGTGATCCTTTGCAGTTAGGTTTCCAGAGGCGATTTCCACATTGCTAATTTGTTTGGCCATTATACAATCAAAGTAATTTTCGTAGCAAATGTGTCTGACATCACTGGCTCTGGCCAATACATCACTGAAACTATATGCGACTTTGCGCCTTTTATGTGGTGACTGAAATTGTATCGTTGATGGATCATTAACTGACATTAAAATAAGGATGAAATTTTCTGACAAGTATTAAATGTATAACTGTGTTAAAATACTATTCTGCAAATTTGATACTGCGTAGGCACCTTTTTCGGTAATATCTCTGCAAGCGCATGCTTCGTCAAGTCCGCGCATGCGCACAGCGTAACAGTTATCACGCGAAACTTTAAAGTCTAAGGATAACATTCCTGTTTATTATGCAATAGTTTAAATATGATTTTTGTGAAGTAATTGTTGTCCTCTCGTTATATTACGTTGTTACTGTTCTGGAGTACGAAACTCGTTGCTCCAGCATACATTAATCTAAATTTAAGTTTATACAGCATTTTACACCTCAAAGACACACTTAGTTTTGGAGCTGCTATATCACTGAATATTTGAAATATTAGGGGAAGATGACGACAACGAAGACAAAAAGACATATAGATTCAAACCTGGGTGGGGAGAAGGCAGGGATTAGTTTGGAAGAAACTGACCCGATGATAAGCTTGCATTTCGTTGTAGAGCTTATCGGACTTAGCTACGGGGTTATCAGTCCCTAAACTTACAAACTACTTATGGACTAGCTACTACTAAGGACGGCACAAATATCCATGCCCGAGGGGGGATTCTACCCCCGACCGTAGTGGCCGTGCAGACTACGACTGACGCGCCACATTACGCTCGGCTACCGCGGCCGGCTTGCATTTCGTGACAGGACGTGGATTGTTTTAACAAACTGTTGTGGATAATGAAGGGACCGATTCACGTTTCACAGCCGTGTAGGAAACGCTTTCACCTATTCGTAAATAACAAGTACATCATTTATTTGTTTATCCATTTTGTGATCGGACTCTCTCACAGAATATTGCCAGTTTCTTCTTCCTGTTATCTCTATATATAAGAGAAAATGTCCCGGCTGCCTGATTATTTCGATTTCGTGACTGAATGACTGACTGACTGATTGTTTGAGTGGTACATCATCGCCCAGCCCAAACCACTGACGAGAGAAACTTCAAATTTCAAATGTTCAAATGTTTGTAAAGCTTATGGGACTTAACTACGGGGTCATCTGTCCCTAAACTTACAAACTACATATGAACTACTTACGAACTAGGACGGCACAAATATCCATGCCCGAGGGAGGATTCGAACCCCCGACCGTAGTGGCCGTGCAGACCGTGACTGAAGCGCCTCAGTCTCCTCGGCCACCGCGAAACTTCAAATTTACAGAGGGTGTTGTTATTATACTGTAGGCGTCGTTTAAGAAGCGATATCCCATTCACAAGGGGGTGAAATAGGGGAGGAAATGTTTTCTGAAAATATGTCACTATTCAGGTAATTTTGAAGATATAACTACGAAAGTTGTTATTTGGATTCTTGGTTAAAATGAATAAAACACGTGTTTTCGCAGTTTTGGAAATTCAAGCCCTAAGGGGGTGAAATAGGGGATGGAAACGTTTTGAAAGTATGTCCCTATTAAGCTAATTTTGAAAGTAGAACTCTGGAAATTGGCATTTAGAATCTTGGATGTAATGAAATTATTTGGGTTCCGGTATTTTTGGAAGTTCAACACATGAGGGACTAAAATACGGGATGGAAAAGCTTTATGCTGTTCTTTCATTGTGAAGGTATTTTAAAGTTTAATCTAGGAAAATTTACATTAAAAGATCTGTGCAGACCATCCAGTCTAAGCATGCGAAGCAGCGGACGTAATGCTAGTAGTGAAAGAAAGCAAAATATGAAATCAAATCAAACCCGATCTTTCGTCTGTTACGACACGTCACGTGCGAATCGAAAATAACAATTTAAAGTAATATGCATGTTTATTCAGGAATAGACTACTGTTGATGTATCTTATTATGATACACAAGTCATAAGGATCATACGGATAATTTCCTTGTTTGGTTCAGTCCATTTATAGAATACGAAGCAATCAGTACAAAGATTGTATAAAATCGACACAAAATACTACTCCTGTTTAATTCCTGCATTTATGAAAATTTAATTACCAAAAACGCGCAAAATCTCCAGTAACTAGGATGTTAAATAGATGAAATAGATGGCCAGATGTCAACAGCAGTAAACAATAAACATGTATATATATATATATATATATATATATATGTAAACCAAACAAACAGAACACCTGCTGCACTATGTTGTGCGCATGACGATTTGATTGGAGTTGAATTATGACACACCACGATTTTATTTAATAATTTTAATGATGTATGGTGGGCTGCTGTTAAATGAAATGTGGAGAAGAAATTAAAGGCTGAAGATAACAACTTAGCATTGTCGAAACCGGTCAAATAAAATTTGAAAACAGAGACCTTGGCATGTTTTCAGAACATACAACAATTTAGAGCTGAATAATGTCAAGCATATGCAACATTTCTTTTAGAAATAATAATAATAATATGCAATGACAATGAAAAAGTATTTATAATTACCAGTGCCAGTTAACAGTTAACATTTACCAGCGGCCAAGCGTATTGAGACGCTATGCTACGATGCGCAAGGCCGTTCCCCGTCGGGGGTTCGAATCCCCACCTCGGGCATGGGTGTTTGTGCCGTCTTTAGTTTAAGCTAGTTCATAAGTAGTTTTTAAGTTTAAGGACTGATGACCACGCAGTTAGGTCCCATAAACTTTACTAACATTTGAATATTTTTTGAAAATTCATTAGTTTTGGGATAGGGGCGCGGTAAATAACAATACCATTTATTTTATTGATCTCTATTCTACCTGGATTTTCAATTTCAGCTGTCTGAGCATGGGAGCAATAGATGTTCATATTTCGTTTCTTGCCAAACTTAAACATGGACGCATGTAGATAACTAAAATAAGAAAAGAAAATACGTTTCAATTCTGCTTCCATACCAGCCTGTTAGCCTACATAGCATATTCACATGAAGTTCAAAACAAGAAGAAGCAATTCTTTTCCATGTACAAACTGATGAAATTTTGTTTGTCAAATAACAACATGACGGACAAAGCAAAATCATCTGCAAAACATGTGAATGTGCAGGTACGCTACATTTCTATGCTCAGAGGCCAGAGTTATTCATCTAGGCTGTCTAGAGATCGCTGCAATAACGGAAGAAATTTTTCTTTATTGGCAACATTGTCTGAAAAGCTAAGGTGGGGCCGGGGGGGTGGGGGGAGGGGCGCCACTATTAGTTTTTCTCGCGGTTCGGGAAAATCGTAGATTCGGCGCTGATGTGAGATAGCAGTTTTATTGTTTCGACATCACATGAACTGTCTACTAAATCGTTCTGCATACCAGTTCAACACTGGCTCAGACCACTAGCCCCATGACTGGTTGTACCGTTTCCTTAACTCGTAAGTAATAACAAGAGCAGACCAAGTTTACGCATTTGTCATCGACAGCATGTGGTGTACACATATTTCCTGTTTTGGCGGCTACATGGGTGGCGACAGGAAGAGAAGCCGGCCGCAAATCAATCACGCCACATACAACTGTGAAACGACGCCCCGATTAAAGGCAGGACAAACGCTTTTATTCTTCATTTCAGTGTACAGTAAAATTATACATTAAACACCTTTTTACTGATACGATACTGTTCAACACTGTTATGAATTCAACACACTAACCAATCTTTTAATATAAAGAGAAATATGTTTTGTATTATTTATTCACTTTTTATGTGTTACGCGTTTAAAGTGCCCACAACAAAAGCAAACGTTTGGAAATCTATGGGACTTAACTACTATGGTTATCAGTCCCTAGCGTTACAAACTACTTAAACTAACCTAAGGACAACACACACACACACACACACACACACACACACACACACACACACAAAGACATACACACAAAATCAAGACACTCTTGATGTTTTTACTTGATACCCATGGAAAGTTCTGGCCCATAAATTCTCCAGAGTTACAGGTTAAGTTAAAAATGACGGAAACGATTTCTTCGGTGCTTTCTGTCACCACACGATTCCAATATTACAAAAAACATATGATGATTTGATTGTTACAGATTTTGATCTTTGTGGTTCCAAAGTCCCAGTGATTGTTATCAGCTCCATCTCTAATGACCACGATGTCGAAGAGACGTGGTCTAAAGCATCACGCTACGGACTGGGCAGTCGCTCCCACCGGAGGTTCGATTACTCCCTCGGGCATGCATGTGTTTGTTGTCCTTAGTGTAAGTTTAAGTAATTTGTAAATTAGGGACTGATGACCGTACCAGTTTGGTCCAATAGGTTTACAAACATTTCTAAAACCCTTATCTTCCTTTTTTCTACTATCAGCAATCGTTTTGTAATCGATTAATAGTGTCAGTAACTAAAATTAAGAGCTTCGTCTCTGATGAAGCGATGTTTCTTATCTTCGTTGCAGCCAGAACTCCGGTAACACCTTGGTTTCCTCTAGAGTCCCCTAATATCTCACACGTGTACTTGTCTATTCTTTCAAAATAATACAACATTTGTCCTATGTTGCCTGAAATTGTGTGTTTAGTGCGTCATCATCTACATATACATCTACATGGGATACTCTGCAAATCACATTTAAGTGTCTGGCAGAGGGTTCATCGAACCACAGTTACACTATTTATCTCCCATTCTATTCTCGAATAGCGCGCGGGAAGAAAGAACACCTGAATCTCTCCGTTCGAGCTCTGATTTCTCGTATTTTATTCTGACGATCATTTCTACCTATGTAAGTGGGAGTCAACAATATATTTTTGCATTCGGAGGAGAATGTTGGCGATTGGAGTTTCGTAAGTAGCCCACGCCGCAGCGATAAGCGCCGTTGTTGTAATGATTCCCATCCCAGATCCTGTATCATTTCCGTAACGCTGTCTCCCCTGTATCGTGACAATAGGAAACGAGGTGCCCTTCTTTGGACTCTTTCAATGTCCTCCGTCAAACTCACCTGATAAGGATCCCACACTGGGCAGCAATACTCCAAAAATTGACGGACAAGCGTAGTGTATGCAGTTTCTTTTAGAAGTTGTGTTGCATGTTTTAAGGGTTCTACCAATGAAACGCAGTCTCTGGTTCGCCTTTCCCACGACATTATCTACGTGTTCTTTCCAGTTTAAGTCTGAAGCAATAATAATTCTTAGGTATTTTGTGGAGTTTACGGCATTCACTTTTGATTGATTTATCTTGTAAACAAAATTTAACGGATTTCTTTTCGTACTCATGTGGACGACTTCACACTTCTCATTATTTAGAGTCAATTGCCAATTTTTACAACATACTGATATCTTATTCAGATCGTTCTGCAGTTGGTTTTGATCTTCAGATGATTTTACTAGACGGTAAATAACGGCGTCATCTGCAAACAACCTAAGAGAGCTACTTAGATTTTCTCCCAAATCGTTTATGTAAATAAGGAACAGCAGAGGACCAATAACACTACCCTGTGGAACGCACGATATCACCTATGCTTTAGTCGATGCTTTACCATCGATTACTACAAACTGTATCATATCTGACAGAAAATCCCCTGTCCAGTCGCAAACTTGGGCGCTATACCATAAACACGCAATTTGATTAAAAGCCAAATCAAATGTTCAAATGTTTGTTAAGCTTATGGGACTTAACTACGGGGTTATCAGTCCCTAAACTTACAAACTACTTATCAACTACCTTATACTAAAGACGGCACAAATATCCATGCCCGAGGGGGGATTCGAACCCCCGACCGTAGTGACCGTGCAGACCGTGACTGTAGCGCCTCAGTCTCCTCGGCCACCGCGGCCGGCGATTAAAAGCCGTTTGTGAGGTACCGTGTCAAAAGCCTTCTGGAAATCAAGAAATACGGAATAGATTTGCGAACCCTTGTTGATAGCACCAATCACTTCGTGTGAGTAAAGAGCTTTGAACGATATTTTCTAAATCCGTGATGACCTTGGGTCAATAGATCGTTCTGTTCGAGATAATTCATAATATTTGAATACAGGATATGTTTCAAAAAACTGCTGCAAATTGACGTCAATGAAATAGCCCTGTAGTTTAGTGGGTTACTGCTACTGCCTTTCTTGAAGATAGGTGTGACCTGTGCAACTTTCCAATCTTTTGGTACAGATCCTTCTATCAGAGAGCGGTTGTATATGACTGTTAAGTAAGGAGCTATCGCTTCAGCATAATCAGATAGAAATCAAATGCGTATACAGTCCGGAACAGAAGACTTGTTCTTGTTAAGTGATTTTAGTTGCTTCAGTATCCGATGATATCTACTTCTACGTTACTCATTCTGGCCTCTGTTTGTAATTCGAAATCTGGAATCATGTAGGCACGCCTTGGGTTGTAAGATTGGCAGTCTAGAAAGCACCAGGAACTAGGTTGCCTTTGTAAGTTGGCATGAAGAGTGAGACGGATGCTTTAGATCCGGCGTCGATAGCATGTATAATGTGATATCTACTTTCTTGGAAACTGCCTCGCCCTTGGCGTTCAGTTAAACTGTTGTAGAAACGTCCAGATCACCTTGACTAATGTCAATGACGTGTTTGTTCAATTACAGCAATTCCTAACTGGTACTATCTAGATTGGGAAGTGTCCACTAGATTAAGACTCATGGAATATATATTTCTGTGAACACTGTATCGTCCGCTCTGTTGTCGTCCCTATCAATTTCTGCCCTCTTTCTTCCATCTCATCGTCTCTGGCACCTTCTTCTGTAGATTTGATTTTCCTGTCCTTCTACCAAACATGTCATTACACTCGAAGAAAAATGTCATGAACAAATTACTTGAAACAGTCTTAATGGCACTGAGTTTTCTAAAATATCAAACATGCAGTACTAAAAATGTTTGAAGTAATTACGTATTCCCGAGACAGTTCTCGTCTCAGTACATGACAGATAATTATCGTAGGGTAAGGCATGGAATTACAATCTTTATCTGTAATATGTCGAGACTAGAACTGTCTCGGGAAGACATAATTATTTGATCGTAATATCAGCTACGTCTGAGGTAGAGGCAGCATTTACGTTCAATGCTGGGGTTTCTTTTGGTGATCTTCGGCATTGACATGAGTGACATAGGGGCACAAATGAAGTTTGTGATGGTGAGGGTAGCCTAGGCTGGTTATTAGCGTTATCCACGATGCCATGGTGGTTGGTTTCATGGATCAAGAACGAACACACACGATCCCGTGTCCGTAAGAAAGCCTTCTACCCAACAAAATTACTAGATAAAGCGACTGCCTAGAAAGCACGAGACCCATGTTCGAATCCCTGCTGTAGTACGAATTTTAATTCAATTTACCGAATACGCCGCGGCGGAGTGGCCGAGTGCATTGAGGTGCCATGCTCCGATGCGCGAGGCCTTTCCCCGTCGGGCATGGATGTTTGTGCTCTTTAATATAAGGGAGTTTATAAGTAGTTTGTAAGTTTAGGGACTGATGACCCCGCAGTTAAGTCCCATAAGCTTGAAAAACATTTGAACATTTGATTTGGAGCCCAATTGTCAGTTATGAGTGTGTATTGAGGAACAGATCGTCTAAAGACAGGACTGATTTTGCTGAAGTTTTCATCTGTTATTTGAACAGAAAAAAGAAAATGATGACTGTGCCTACACTGTCAATAATGTACCAGCATAATTTAAGAAACTTGGTATAGTGATCTTTAAAACTGCGTATCCTACTATTAATGCAACGTAATATTTTGAAATAACGCGGTGAAATTTTTTCTACATTCCTTATCTGAAGTTATTAATTAAATAAATACTTTGTATTAGAGTATGACAACAGGAAGCCGTTATGTAAAGTGGAGGACAGATGAATCGCATTTGACTGTAATGGTACTGTATAATGAAGTTGGAACTATGTTATAAATGAATGTTTACAGATATAAACGTGTATAAACTAACAAAGTTGATCTAAATAAGTAAAAACATAAAAACAAAAATTCATATGGGAATATAAATACACTGCTAGCCACCGAAAACGCAATGCCATGAAGAAAGCATGGACATCGGGTGAAATTTGAAGAATGTGTTTGCGGCCATGAGTGACGCAAATGATTAGCATTTCAGCGCAGGCACACGACACATGAACAGTAACAGGGTGAGTCACCTAACATCTCTGGAAACCATAACAAATACTGCATTAACTTTCCACAGACTAAAAGCGATGAGTGGGACTGCTGTCAATACAAACCATTGAAATGCACGGAAGTCTCATTTTTAACACAAGCCTATGTTTTTTTTTTTTAATGGAAACATGTTATTATTTTTAGCACAACTGAAAATAGATGAAAATACTTAATCAATGCCGTTTGCTACATTGTAAAATGTTAATTACACGCAGAGTTATTGTAACCTGAAGTTGACGCTTGAAACCCTAGAAATTCAGTCGTTTGTCGTAGCAAATAAGATCCATGATCATCGATCAGTATCTGTAGGGATATGTTTACGAAGACTACAATTTTCGCGAGTTTGGCTGTAATGCAATGTTTTGGTGTATTCTAGTAGTCTCAGTGTCTGCATGTAGCTCTTGGTATTATTATTATTCTGAATTAGTCTTTGTACTCAGAATAACTGTAGTACACTGTGCTATGAGACGTCTGTGATAATGTACTGTACAGTACAAGTAACAACAGAAGTACGCACAGTAGTAAAGTGAGAAGCTAAATGATTTTAAGCAGGTCGGAAGTACAACAGTGGGTGTAGAACTATGAAAATGGTTCATTCGAACTATGAAAAGGCAGAGATGATGCTCATCTATGGCGAGTGTAGAAAAAATTGCAGCTGAAGACTGCAGATTGTATGCAGGAAGGTACACGGAGATCATCCAACGCGCTGCACATTTGAAAATATCTAGAAACAGTTGTACGCAACAAATATGGTGGACGCACGCAAACGGGTCCCTAACAAAGCCAGGACAGGAGAAGCAGGTGCAGTTGGCGCTGCTGTGTTGCCGTGTCCACTCAACTGCTGACGAGTCTCAACTCTGGATGTAATTAACATTTTACAATGTAACAAACGGAATCGATTAAGTATTTTTTCTATTTTGTGTTGTGATAAAAATAATAAAAGATTTACATAAAAAACATAGGTTAGTATTAAAAATCATACTTCCGTGTATTTTTAAAGGTTTGTATTAACCCATACCCTGGCCCCACTCCTCTGTTTTGATCTTTGGAATTACTCATTCAGTATTTGTTGTGATTAAGCCGGCCGCGGTGGCCGAGGTGACTGAGGCGCTCCAGTCACGGTCAGCACGGCCACTACGGTCGGGGGTTCGAATCCCCCCTCGGGCATGGATATTTGTGCCGTTCTAGTTCGTAAGTAGTTCATAAGTAGTTTGTAAGTTTAGGGACTGATGACCCCGTAGTTAAGTCCCATAAGCTTAACAAACATTTGAACATTTTTTTGTTGTGATTAACGAAACATTTCCAGTGATAATGTTTAGTGACTCACCCCGTGTAAAGGGGGAGGCCGTGTGGATATATCGGAGTGGTTCTTTGGAGCGTTTGTTTTCAGTAAGCACTTTGAATACGTAGAAAAGCATGTTCCGGAGCTCGACCGAGGAAGAATAGTTTGGATTCCAAGTTATACTTCGGAGAAATTAGTGATCGTGTCCTTAGTAACCAAGCAAACTGAGATGCGGATCCTAAATGACTGGATACAGGAGGGAGCGACAGACCGACGGGACGGACTCGTTACACCATAGGCAGCGTGGCTCGCTATACCGCGTCAAGCAGAGTGCGCCAGCACTGGTGCCATCAACGACGGACATGTATGGAATCAAAATTTATTTTTACTTTTTTCTTACCGAAGAATCCGTAT
Source organism: Locusta migratoria (assembly GCA_026315105.1). Classification (NCBI taxonomy): domain Eukaryota; kingdom Metazoa; phylum Arthropoda; class Insecta; order Orthoptera; family Acrididae; genus Locusta; species Locusta migratoria. Next base: position 7,821,908 of record CM048755.1, read on the forward strand.
TCTGCACCACAACGACCGTCGGATTAGTCTGGTAACATACTGTTGAACTATTCCTTGTGCGTACATGATCCTGATAGTTGAGCACTTTTCAAACATGCCTTTTTTATTCAGTGGCAGTTACTACGAACAAATAGAGGGCGTTGCCACGGACAGTCCACATTCGCCTTTAGTAGCGAATATTTTTATGGAAGACTTCAAGGACAAGACTCTAGATTCCGCTACGCTCAAGCCTTTGGTGTTCTGGAGGTACGTACGTTGACACACGTGCAGTGTGGCCACAAGGGCAGGATAAACTCCAAGAACTTATGCAACATTTAAATTCTGTTAGTAGTAGTATTCAGTTTACTGTTGAAATTGAGAAAGATGGCTGTTTGTCCTTCCTAGATTTGATAGTTCGACGAAGGGAGGCTAGCTCTATCGGTCATTCGGTCTAGGAAAGATACGCATATCGACATTTATCTTCAGGCAGATAGTTATCATCACCCTGCTCAAACAAATGTGTACTTAGAACATCCATATACAGGGTACATATGATATCTGATGCAGAGAACTTACCTTCGAAGTTGGCACATATACAACTCGTTTTCAAAGAAAATGGTTGTTCTGTATATCAGATTCGTAAAGCAGTGACCAATTACCAACGGAAACAGCCAAAGCAAAGTGATAATACTACTGAATCTCCATGATCTTTTGTAACATCAAAAATTGCAAGAATTTTAAAGCAATTTAAGGTTGAGGTGATTTTCCGTCCGGTGGCTAGAGCAGCAGCGTTGGTAGGCTCCATCAAAGATGATGTTGGACTGCGTAAGGCGGGTGTTGTGAATGCTGCCTGCCATACACAGGACAAACTACAGGAACAGTGGCAGATCGTTGTGCTGAACACACACGCCTTCTGCAACCGTGTACGTCTGAGCATTGTTTGTCAACCGAACGTACGACGCATTACACAAGTACAAAGATTTTAGCTCAGATTTCAACTTTTTGGCAATCTGTAATACGTAAATTAGTCGAAATTAAACTGGCAGAAGGATTTATTAATAGAGACAGTGGCTTTCAGCTGAATAATGCTTGGGAACCAGTAATTTCCGTTTTAAGATCTCAAAGACCAGATCGCATACAGTATAATCTTATATATTAAAATAATCTACGAAAACTTAAGTCAGTCGGCCAGACCAAACTACCCGACCGATTTCCTTCATTTTTGTTTTAAACGAAAGGTATTCATCCACAGATTTGTCATCAAGTATCAGAATTAAATTAAGTCTCTCCATCCGTTACTTTAATTCAAAAGCGCTATCCTTCTGTCCTACCATTGAATATTTTAATCGGTTTGTTTTACGATATCTTCGGTTCTAATTAAGGTACGCAGTTCTTTTTGACCGACCAACACTCAGCGGATCAAGCTCTTTCATTTGTGCTTTTAAACACTTGCATTGATTGATCCTGAAGAAAGCTATGCGTGAACATTCAACTTTACTTCCAGTTTTTCCCAACTTTTTTATCGTTCCACTAACGGTGCGAAGTATTCGCACGGCTCCTAGTACAGATGAAAACGCAGATTAAGCTTGTGGTCTCACCGCAGCAGGAGGCGTTACTGTTTCCTACCGCCAAGTACTACGGTGTATAAGACCCGGCTATTGCTGCTACATGTCAAGTTTTAATGTTCTCCCATTCTGGACGCCAGAGGTAACCTATCGTAAGTAACATTTCGCTGACTTTACAGGAGAGCAAAAAGAAGCTGCTGCGACTCGGATTTTGCTACCTGTAGTACAAGTCGAACACCCAATCATGAAAAGCTCTAATTTTTATATCTTTTCTAGTTAGTCTCTACATGTAATTCGTTTTTAGAAGTATTTTATGAAATGTTACGGGAGAAACAGCACTTACGATATTTTACCTCACATAAATATATTTGTGAAGCCGTCTTTATTTACACATACGACATTGTCTAGGTGCTTATTACATTAAGTTTGCTGTTCATTTGCATGCCTTTTTATGTTTATAAACGTTCCTTTTTATGTTTATAAATGTTTATATTATACAGGATTATTCTACGAAATACGAACAAGAATATGAGAATTATTGGTACTTAACTTAAGAAATAATATAAGTATTGATACTTATTGAATACCAGTAGATTTATTAAGCGTTACGATTTTATCCTTTCACAAAGGCAGTCACATATACTAGTCACTCAGCAAAGTTTAAGTAAATTGAACAAAATAAATTCCAACCATAGTAGCTTACTCTAGAAAGTAACAAAGGTTAAACCACTTTAAAAACCGAGACAATGACAAAAATTTCTATCCAAATTCAGCATATATTCATTAACAAATTGAGGACAAAATTCTAAATGTAGAAAAAGTATTCCCTTGTATAATTAATTGATGACAACGTCATCATGTTCATATCCTTCTGAGTCCTTTTCAGTTTTTGTTGACATAATCTGTGGTATATTTTGGTAGAAATAGTGAAAAGATTCAGGCACCCACCTAAGCAGCTTTTCTAATTCTTTATACTTCTCTGTCGCAATAGGTCTGAGAGTATTTCGTATAGCAGGAAACTCTTCCGGCCATACCGCCCTTCTTGTTCGCCGTTGCACATCAATCTCCTGAAATTCACCATCAAATGCTGTTTTATAGAACACAGAACCTGAATTCTCTGCTCGTACTTGTAGATGCACAACTTGGCTAACCAAAAATTTTCCAGACGATAAACTTTTGGTTGTCTGTTTAACTAAAGGTGATGATGATCCTTTGAAAAGATTTTCAAAGTCTTTGAAATCTGCCATTTACATGTCGTGTACTTCAATGAGTTCTTTGAATCTGCACTGGCGAACAAACTGTTGTTAATTCCAAGGAGTAGCAATTATCTCATTTGGGCTCAGTTTGCTTTTGGCACGTTCAATAACAGCAAGTACACCATCTACCTCCATATGAGTGTGTCCCTTCAATAAGAATTTATGGTTTATCACTTTAACATTAGGAAGACACATAAGAACCCAAAAATATGACAATCATGGGGAAGTTACGATCCATATCGTAAGTTCCTCAGTTTGGGTTTTTGGCAGGTTAGCTAGGGCCCACTTTAGCAAACAATATGACAGTTCTTTAGGTCCACGACCTGCAACTGTTTCATCCCACAAGCAACAATAGGATTTCTGCTCTGAAGCATCAAGGATTGTCAGATTATACGTCCTGACCTTTCTTCGATAAAACGCACTGGAGTTAGTAAGGTGAGGTATCGGCAAACATTTCTGAAGATCGAACATGACAACCTTTGCTTTTCATCCAGGTTGTTTTGATCGATTTTTGTCGAAGGTCTTGTTTCTATATCTTATATCTGCTTCTGACAAGTGGGCATCATAATCTGATTTAATTTGGTCTGCTTCTTCAGCTGTTATATCATTTTTGAGTTTCACCTGAAACTCATCACAGTCATCACACGTATCAGTCACAGGTTCCTTGAATCTTAAATTAAACTCAGTGTTAAATATGTCACGGTAAAGCCACTGCTTTGCAATTAACTCTTGCTTCATTTCATTTTCCTTGCAGTGCTCTACATACAAAGAATACATTTTTGATATATTGAGATGGCTGCCAAGATACAATCTACCTGTTTTCTCTCTGCTGTAGTGACTCTCGATTGTGGGGAACAAACCTGTAGTCTCTTGCCACGAACTTCAAAGAAGTAATGAAGTGTCACATTACGCCTAAACTGACTCTCTTGAACTACTCTTCTACTAACATTTCTTTCAATTACGTGTGAGGCAACATATAATCTCTTAAAATCATTATTATTCCCTTCTCTTTCGACGACATTACTACCTTCGAATGGTGGTAAAGCATCGAGATCATTTGTCTCCTAAATCGCGGAACATACATTTAGATGTTTGTTACATCCCAGTATGATGAATAATATCTTAAAATGTATATTAGCTACGCATAATGATTTAATGATGTAAGCTGATGATGTAATGAGACTGTAGAATAGAATATTAGTTATTGAAGTACTAGAAGTACTTGTACTGCTTACCTGTACTAACTTCAGCGCTAATTCCACGATCCTTTTACTTCTTCCACTAATAGTATCCATTGTAATCTTCGATTCCGTCATAAAATGCTCCTCCAAACGTCACAAACTACAGCACACTTCTATTCGCACGTGATATACAATGTGTACAACAATACGGAAGTAACGTAACACTTAGAGGTAAACCATAGTAACAGCCAATACGATAAAGAGCGTGGCGGTCTATATTCAGGTGAATTGTCGTATGGTCATTTACCATTGTTTACCACTGGTTTCAGATTGCAAATACGATAGTATCGCATTGCAGAATTTCTTTTATGTAAAATATATGCATACAGTATTCTACCCCTAAGAAGGTATGACTTAAACTAGCCACATACGATAAAAACCTCAAAATCGTCATTTTTGCACTTACGATAGGTTACCTCTGACGTCCAGCATTTTAACTTGTGTTTTATTATTTCTCACTATCTTAAAGTCCGTTACGTAAAAGCACATGGCTGAAGAGCAGCGTGGAAGGCTGTGTGCCAACAGTAAGAGGTTGGTGATGCAAGAAACCCAGTGCTGGCTATGACAAATGTCTTACAGTTTAGAGGCACGGATTCTGCATTTATGTTCGTATGCCCGTTGAGTGAACCAAGGTAATTCTATGCAACTCTGCATTCGTTCGTGTAGTGTGTTTTATTACTAATTACCAATAGTAACAGGTTGGAGATGTTAACAGTCCAGTGCTGCGTGTGCTGGGTGTGGCCGGCCGCGGTGGCCGAGGGACTAAGGCGCTCCAGTTACGGTCTGCTCGGCCACTACGGTCGGGGGTTCGAATCCCCCATCGGGCATGGATATTTGTGCCGTCCTAGTTTGTAAGTAGTTCTTAAGTAGTTTGTAAGTTTAGGGACTGATGACCCCCTGGGTTAAGTCCCATAGACTGTACAAACATTTGAATTTTGCTGGGTGTGGTTGTGCATCTAACAGCTTAAAGCTGGCGTTTAGGGCTTCTGAGTTTTTGTTCTTATGCCAGTTGATTGAAACAACGTAATTCTATTCTACAAGTACTTTGCATTTGTTCCTCTGTCGAAATGTTAGAAGCCTGTTTGGAGACCTAATATCATGGTATAACAGTTATTGATTATTCACAGTCCGTTGCGATAAATGTATCCTAAAGTGTTAAGGGTGTGTTTTATTAATAATTGATTACATTAACAAGTGGAACTTGTAAGCAATCCAGTGCTAGGTGTAATTGTGCTTTAGGTAGTTTGCAAACTGGGAAGTAAAGTTTATGTTCTCTTATTTCGTGTGAATGATGGAGCGAAATTGTGAAGTATGTTGTATCTTTTTATTCCTGACAGTAGCATATTGAGTTTCTTCTTTTTAGTGAATTTACATTTACTAAAGTACTGTGTTCCCTGATTCGAGTGCTGAATAGGAAACCACTACAATGGTTAGGATATCTGAATATTACTATGGTGCAAAAATTGGCAATTGACTCTAAATAATGAGAAGTGTGAAGTCGTTCAAATGAGTACGAAAAGAAACCCGTTAAACTTTGTTCAAAAGATAAATCTATCAAATTTGATGGCTGTAAACGTCACTAAATAGCTAGGCATTACTATTACATCAGACTTAAATGGGAAGAACACGTAGATAATGTCGCGGGAAAGGCGAACCAGAGACTGCGTTTTATTGGCAGAACCTTTAAAACATGCAACAGAACTACTAAAGAAACTGAATAAACTACGCTTGTCCGTCCTGTTTTTGGCGTATTGCTGCCCAGTGTGGGATCCTTATCAGATGAGTTTCACGGAGGACATCGAAAAAGTCCAAAGAATGGCAGCTCGTGTCGTATTGTCACGATACAGGGGAGACAGCGTTACGGAAATGATACAGGATCTGGGATGGGAATCATCACAACAATGGCGCTGACCGCTGCGGCGTGGGCTACTTACGAAACTCCAATCGCCAACAGTCTCCTCCGAGTGCAAAAATATATTGTTGCCTCCCACTTACATAGGTAGAAAAGACCGTCAGAATAAAATACGAGAAATCAGAGCTCGAACGGAGAGATTCAGGTGTTCTTTCTTCCCGCGCGCTATTCGAGAATGGAATGGGAGATAAATAGTGTAACGGCGGTTCGATGAACCCTCTGCCAGACACTTAAATGTGATTTGCAGAGTATCCAATGTAGATGTAGATCTTAGAGGAAGGGAAAGCGTTTAAAAAATTCTCTATAGATGAGAATAGTGCTATTGGGGACTAAGGGTAGCTAAGTTGAATCGAAAGCGGCAGTTGCGTCGTATGATCGGCAAAAATCTGTATACGGGGCGATCAAATCGTTATGAACATGGTCAGTTTGGTATAGTGTCGAGGAGGCTGTGGTTTGTTTAATAATGCTGGTATTTTGATTTGGAGATGGCGAAGGCCGAGTCAACCATTGCTAAATACAGAGATCAAGCTGGATAATGATGCGATCTGCTGTGAATCAGAGGTATCACACAGTCGTATATAGATAGGTAGTATAATGGGTGTTCTTGGGTGGTAGTGCATACATCACATCAGTTAGATTTGCAGTATATTAGGGTGCACTGGGGCTCTGAATGACTTGATAAAAGAAAAAATAACTTGGTGTTGATGTATCGATAGATGTTTCCTGATAAACTGTTTTGTGTGTGTCGTTTATTTTCTTTACAGTATATTTGGTGGTTCAAAATGTTCAAATGTTTGTTAAGCTTATGGGACTTAACTGCGGGGTCATCAGTCCCTAAACTTACAAACTACTTATAAACTAACTTATACTAAAGACAGCACAAACACCCATGCCCGAGGGAGGATTCGAACCCCCGACGGGGAACGGCCTCGCGCATCGGAGCATGGCGCCTCAAAACACTCGGCCACTCCGCTGCGGCGTATTCGGTGGTATTTCGTGCATTTTTAGAGTAATGGCTAGCGATGAACACGTGATGTGTATCGTCAGAAGACCAATGGCGTTGTCTGATTGTACACAAGTGATTGTTAATGCACAACTGGTATAATGACTGATATAAAACGATTCATAAATATGTACTGGTGGATTCTGCATACCATTCAGTTACTGGAACTTCAGATGGTGATTGACTAGTTGAGGCCGCATAGTTTCGTGCCTTTCCGCAATATGCCTTTCTTATTCGTCATCTTAGTATACACTGTTATCAGTCAAGATATTTTTTGAATTATGTATGGTTAAATTTGCATCCTATCTCCGGTGTTACTAGTGCCTCTTTGTTACACTGGGCGTCAGTTATGAAGCTCCTTTTTGAGTTTGGCTGTGCCACTAGCACGTACTGCCCATCTAATAGGCTGCACTGGGGCACCGTGCTGCCGTTCATCGTCGGAGTTTCGAGTCCGCCCTCGGCCATGGTTGTCCTTCAGCTGGTTTACCTTAGTTTAAGTAGTTTCTAATGTTCAAATGGCCGGCCGCGGTGGCCGAGGGGACTGAGGCGCTACAGTCACGGTCTGCAGGGGCACTACGGTCGGGGGTTCGAATCCCTCGGGCGTGGATATTTGTGCCGTCCTTAGGATTAGCTAGTTCATAAGTAGTTTGTAAGTTTAGGGACTGATGACCCCGTAGTTAAGTCCCATAAGCTATACAAACATTTGAACATTTGAATGTTCAAATGTTTGTAAATCTATCGGACCAAACTGCGTGGTCATCAGTCCATAGCTTACAAACTACTTAAAGTAAGGAAAACTAACCTAAGGACAACACACACACACCCATGTCCCAGGGAGGACTCGAACCTCCGACGGCAAGCAACCGCGCGCTTCGCAGCGGGGCGCCTTAGACCGCTCGGCTACTCCACCGCGGCGGCTAATGTTGAAGTGTTTGTTAAGTTTATGGGACTTAACTGGGGGGTCATCAGTCCTTAAACTAGCTTATACTAAAGACAGCACAAACATCCATGCCTGAGGGGGGAAGGCCTCGCGCATCGCAGCATAGCGCCTCAATACGCTCCGCCGCTCTGCCGCGGCTACGGACTGACAACCTAGCAGTTGAGTCCGACAGATTTACAAACATTTCAACATTTTTTGAGTAGTTGAATATTCGGATCGGATCCAACAAATACGTTTGATGGGTGGTGAGAGTTAGTATCTTTAATAGGCGTTGAAAAAGTCGCTCTATGTCATGTCAGAATAGTATGACTGTTTCCAAGAGCTACGAGAAAGTGTGGCGCAGAGCAAATTTTAAATACAACACATATTTTCCAGCAGTAGTGGACTATGATGGGGGATGGGTCAGATGTGATATTTCTTCAAAACAGATGGACCTGCATTCATACTGGAGAGGTTCTGCAGTAACTTTATTGTGTCCTCTGTATATGAAGAATTTGGAAATGGATAAATACGGATAATTACTGCTTTCAGAGAATGTTACAGATGAAGTGTGCTCTGTTAGGTTTGGGCTCTAATGAAATCAACTTGAGGTGGTTGTGGATATCCACATGGTAACGTATTGTACTGACATACTAGCTGACACTCGCCGCGGAACAAATAATTGTGCAAATAACGTTTGAAATTTGAAAGTGTTAGCTTGCTTAATTACGAATGATAGAAATAAATATTCATTTTATGGTCGATAATGAATACATTTATTGACATTTAACGATACATAAAGGAGAAGTATAAATGACATTCATTTAATTTTGTTGACTTCATTATTGAAGTACTTTCGGGTAGATACAAGCGCCAGCTACTGTAAGTTAATTGTACTATGCTTATAGCCCCAGCACGAGTGGAAACAGTAACACGATATACGCTTCTGTAACCAAAATATCGTTTGTCGATTCACTGAAAAACAAAAATTTACTGTTTTCACTGGAAAGTTACCATTAGATGTAACTCACATTTATCGGCATCGATATGAGTAAGACACAATAAAACGCTGATCCGTTTGTGTAACATTCATACATCTCACTAGTTCAAATACATTTGTCGGCAGCACACTTAATGCATGTTAACTGCGCTATGTCCAGAACCTTCTTGTAAGAGCAACAAGTTAGTCTTATCGCAACCACACCAACATTATGGCAGCGCATAAATACGAACAAATACATATTACGCTTCCATTAGCCCATCTCCTCGTTTCCCTCCCCTCTGTTCCCCCGCCGCCTCCCTCTGTTTATACCCTTACCGCTGTCTGTGAGTCTCTCAGCTTTCTGTCCATCTCCTTCTCCACCACCGAGCGAGTTGGCACAGTGGTAACACACTGGACTCATCTGGGAAGACGGTGGTTCAAATCCACTTCCGGCTACCCCTATTTAGGTTTTCCGTGATTTCCCTAAATCACTCTAGGCAAATGCCGGTTTGGTTCCTTTCAAAGGGCATTCTTCCCCGAAAATACAAGCGTAAGCTCCGTCTCTAATGACTGTGCTGTCGACGGGACTTCATACCCTAAGCTTCCTTCCTTCCTTCCTCCTGCACCTACTCCTCTCCCTCCTATATATGAAAACGTACATATATGCACCACGTTTCATGGTGACTGGTCAAACGGTGGTAAAGTACCCTCCCCATGCTAAATGCACTGGCTTGCAGTTTATAGAAATCTCCTTCATGAAAACATACATTTATGTACTGACTTTAATGGTGACTAGTTAATTTGGGTGTTTGTTGTAACATACCCTCCACCGTGAATTTACTGAGGCTTACGTAAGGTAGCCCTCGTAGTAATTCGGGGTGTAAGATATCTTAATTCCACATTTCGTTCAATTCCGTCGAGCCGTTTCTGCACGAAGAGAAACAAACGTGTTTGCCCGGCTATTCCTGATGTATCCGGTTTAGAGAACAGATGGTCACATTGACAACTGATTGTTCGTTAGAGACTAATAATTTCCAAGTGTTTGGAGTTTAATGTGAATCGTTAAGTTGCGGATTTAAACTTGAAAGTGTAAGGCTAATCGAAGGTGTGGTAGGTTGTATTTAGTTTCGAAGAGTACTGTGAGGACTTTTCAGTCGGTACTTAAACTATGGGATTGCTGCCGTGTCGAATGGCTGATGAAAAAGAGTACTTGCGATGTTACTGTACGGGATGTACTACTTATTTAATTTATGGCGTTTGTCAAATGAGTGAGAGAGGTTTGTAAAATTATTATAACAATGCTCGAACACAATCACGTTTTGTTGCTGCCATGCTTTTGTGAAATAATGTTCACTGTATAATTTTGTGGCTTTTAAGATAACGAGCACTAAGAGAGTGCAGGTGAGCTGAAAACCGTTTGGACTGCTTTACTAGTAGTGCTGACAGGCGGGCCTATACACATAGGGCAAGGCAGGTATCTGCGCTGCCCGAGAGAAGGCCCTTCTCACACTAGCCGGCCGGCGGCAGTCGCCTGCGGCCCGGTCGGTGTGTCGTCTAGGTGGCAGGCTACACTGCCCGTCGTCTTATTTACGTGGCCGTGTCGTGTCTGTAGCAAAAGAAGGCAATAGTATTGCCCTGAGAGAGTAGATCTTTTCTCTGTCCACATGAATTCCTGTTGCGCCACTATATTCGTATCCCTCGCCATCGAGAAGGCTTATGGCCTTGTATGGCTTTCCAGTTTCCTTTTCGAGCTCCAAACCTATGCCCTTCCCATTATGTCCATCTCATTGCTTCCTTCGTCTCCCACTGCCCCTCCTAGGTCACTGTCAACAACTCTGCTACCCGTCTATTTTAGCCCTCCTCCAGGGTACCGCAATTCTTCGTCCTCTCGCTTCTCCTCTACCTCATTTACTTGACCATTATACCCCAACCCCAACTCCCGTCCATCTCCTTCAGTATGCTGACGACACCGCCGTCCTCGCCCTTGCCTCTTCCCTTTGTCCGCTCTCAGCATCTTATCCACTCAGGCCTACCCCAATTCACCTCTTTGTGTAACCAGTGGCTCCTTTCTGTCAACCCCAACAAATCCCAGGCAATCATCACAGGTCGTATGTACCACCCAATCCTTCTACCACCACGACCTTTACCTCACTCTCCACGGTCGCCCCATCCCACAAACTCCTACACTCAAATACCTTAGCCTCACCCTCGACCGTTCCCTTTCCTGTACTCTCCACCTCATGACTGTCCACCAGAAAGCGCTTCTCAAACTCCTCTCCAGCCGGACATGGAGTCTCAGCCCATCCACCATTTTCTAAATATACCATTACCTGATGTGTCCCATCCTTTGCAGGTTCCACTCCATCTGGATTTCCGCCTTCCCCCCCCCCCCACCTATTACAAATTCCTCAGATCCTGAAGCGCCATCGCCACACCCTCTGCCTCGCTTACCGCACCCGCCTCCCTACCCCTACGCAGATCTCAATCCTGTCCTGCACCTACTCAAGTTCCTGGAACACACCCACACACCCTGTACATCTCAAGCAAGATATAATTCAGTTATCCTCCCCTCTTAAACCCTGCCATGCCTGTACCACTAAATCCCTCCCTCCCTACAGCTGCACACCCTACGTATTGCTCTCCGATGATAACTTTCCCGAATAACGCCCTCCATCCCAACATCTACCCTTCCTATCAGCCCTACTCCCCTCCCACCCACACTCGGTATGCCCCTCTCACCTCTTCCTAGAAGTTCTTCCATTCTTCCCCTCCAGCCCACTCCCTCTCCTTTTCCCTGATCTCTGCGCCTCCTCTCTTTTGCCTATCCCCTTCGGAGTTCCTGTGTTCGTTATTTTAAATAGCGCCAATTTTATCAGTGTCAGTGTTGTGTTATCAGTGTTTTTAAGTGCCCACAACTGCCGTTACTGCCAAAACCAGAGTTGCCCGTGGATTTTAATCAGTGTCTCCGTTTTCGTCGCTTTTTCAGTTTTCGTTTTTATCTTCAGTGCGTTTTTTACCCATCAAGGCACCATTTTAAACTGACTGTTTATGTACTGTGCTCCGTTTTTAACTCATTTGTCCGCCCAGTCTCTCCAGAGTATGCCTATGTCTCAGTTTTCTTATTTATAATTCTCGGCTGTTGTAAAATCGCTTGGCTGTAGAGCGGTGCCGAGGTTGCTGCCAGCCTGCCCCACAGGGGGCGTGAAACTCAATAAAAGGGGTCGGGGGGAAGAGTAGGTCACATATGCACTCATCTGGGGAACGAAAGTTTCAAGGAACAACCAGAAAATGGTTACCAACTAATTTGTGGTTGCTTTATGCCAATCGAGACGTCTCTATTCGACCTTCCAGCACCACTTACAATCTAGCCAGTGGTTGGTTGGTTGGTTGGGATAGAAGGACCAAACTGCTATGGTGGGGAGGGGAAAGAGTGAGAATAGGAAAGGAGGGGAAGGGAAAGGAAAGGAAATGCAGTCCATGGGGGAAAGAAGGAAGAAAGACTGCATTATCTCGGGGCCCCATGCTCGCATGCACATACAAAAGAACATGAGCCCCCTGTGGGGAATCTAGCCATTAACGACAAACACAGCATAGTGGCTGTAGCCATCGAGATCAACATCATCGTTGCCCCTCATCTTTTGACTTTCACTGTGAAATGTCATGCCTTTTCACCATCATGATCAGTATCCCTATTTCCGCCGCTTCAGCCCTTTACACTTCCCCTTCCCAAGCTTCCACAACCACTATGTGGTCCTCCCCAATGCACCCCTGCTCCCCATCATTCTCTCATCCCCTCTGCTACCACCTACCCCCAAGTCAGTTATTCCTCTCCCCAGCCACTCCTTGCCTTATGTCACCCAGCCCCAAGAGTATCCCCTTCTCTCCCGCCAGAGTATCACATTGCTGTGCCATGGTGGCTGATTCACTACAGTGAGAAGGAGGAAGGAACCTCGGGGATTATCGTCCAGTCGACAGCATGGTCATCAGAGATGGAGCTCACGCTCAAATTTTGTGGGAAGGAATGGGGAAGGAAATTGGCCATGCCCTTTCAAAGGAACCATCCCGGCATTTGCCTTGAGTGATTTAGGATAATCACAGAAAACCTAAATCTGGATGGCCGGATGGAGATTTGAACCACCATCCTCCTGAATGCAAGTCCAGTGTCTTTTCACTGCACCAGCTCATTCGGTTTCGCCACAGTTTCCTTTGCATGCCTCACCACAATTGGGCAGTGCATCCCATCTATCATCCCCACCTCTGACCCATCCCCCATCATAGTCCACTACTGCTGTATGAAACAAATCATCTGTCAAGCATACTAGCATGGATCCTGCCATCATCACCTCCTAAAAAGCCCATCCCCTCGCCACCACCAGTGTCTCCTCTATTCCTCATGCTGCCCTTATCAATACCATTCCACCTCCCCCCTCTCAGCCATCGGACCTCCATACTACATCTTGTCCTGCCCTGACTCAAGCTTCCTAGACCTAAAGTCTACCAGAACAAACTATCATATCATTTCGGTCCTCATGCTGCTCGTACCTCGCTACTACACCACCTCTTCCTCCCCCCACTACTTCCTCATCCTCACTGCCACAATCACTGAATTCAGCCCAGGGCTGATGGATGAAGAGGTATTGAGTCAACTCAACTCCCATCCTGACTCCTTCCATCTGATCTGCCAAGCAAATCAATAATGCCTTTGATTCAAGTTATCACAGAATCTGCATACACCATTGATGCCTTCTCACCGGAGGGCATTTATCTAAGACCATCAGTACAAGATGGGTACTTGCTTCTAACTCTACAGTCTTGTTGTTGAGCACAATGCTTGATGTACACTGACCACCTCACTTCCAACTGCTGCAATCCACCAACCTGCCATCACTGCAAGTCCTCCCACTTCCTTAAGAACTGTCCCAACCTCGCCTCTCCTACCAACAGCAACACTAGTGGCGAAAACCGTCCTACCTTTTCCTATAAATTTAAGGCCCACCTTACTACTGTCTTTCCTGAACTCACCATCCCCACTCGCCCCCTGCACCCCGACAACTCCTTCTGACCCTCTCCCACCTCAGCAGTGTCATCCAGAAGATCCACTGATTGAAAATCCCCCCCTTTCCCAGATACCCACTAGCGGACTACCATGCTGCCTGAATCATCTTCCAACTTGAAAACTACACCACCTTTTCCTGGAACCACCCCTTCACCTTCTCCCAGTTAGTTATCCTCTTCTAAGTAAACTTCTAACCTTTTTCCGAACAATACCCCCTCCCATGCAGCTCCCCATGACCTCTGCATTGCACATTCTCCTATAATACATCATTTGTTCGCTCCCAACCAATAAACACCTATTCTTGCATACCCTCTCCCAGCACCACATGGATGCCTTTCTCCAGAATGAAATTTTCCTACAATCCTATCATTGCATCAACACCACTCCTTACCCTCTCCACCATTCTGAAGGCATCCCCACCCCCTCTTGCACAAGGCAGAGTGGTGGTGAGCCAACTGTGCCACCACTTTGCCCAGCTACAGCCTCTCTTCAGTGATCCAACGGAACACCTCATCCTCTGCCTCTTTCTCCCTTCTTTCTCCTCTCCCATGTCGAAAGAACTTATATGAATTTTGTTGCTGCCACTGACCTTAACATCTTCCCCCAGGCTCTTGTGACCTTGTTCCCCTCGCACAACCACCCGCCTCTCCTGACTTCCTTGCGCACCCTATGGCGGACCTCCTTGACTGCATAGTGTGAGATTACCGCCCAATAGAAATACTGGTAATTAATAGCATTTGATAATTAAACAGTATGAAGTTCACTGCAAACATTGACCATGCCAAAATACTAAATGTTACACAATTTTAATCTTATTAATTATGGTAGCAATGTATGTATTCAGTTGGGTGACAACATTTATAACTAGGCCAAAGGTAGAAATTCTCCACGTTGAGATCTGCTGTGTGCTTGTAGCTGACAGGAGGTCAGCGAGCAGGCCGACGTTGGTGGCTTGTTCCAGCTTAGGATTTTCCAGGCTTCATTTCCGGTGAGGGGAGAGAGGGACAATGGCGACTGCCAGGTGCAGTGCAGTGCAAAGCGTGAAATAAAATATTCTAATACTACTTGCATTTGAAGTAATACGATGCAGTTAGGAACCTTTAAGGCCCTCATTACAAAATAGCCTGTTGATAAATAAACAATACATTAGCTGATATAGTCACATCTGACGTAATATGTTTAATTGACAATGAAAAGTAATAAATTACCAATGAATACAAGACAGTTACACAACTAGCATGGCAATGTTTGTTTATAAAAGTAATATATTAACTATTTCTCATTTTATTTTCAATTAATCTTGTGTATTTTATCTTGAAATATTCAGTTAAATCACTTATCTGTGATATAAGAAATTGCACGATTGTGATAAATAGTACAAAGGATGTTTATACCAATATAAAAACCTAAGAAGACATTTATTTAATGTGAAGTGTAATTATTTTGATTTTAAGTAAAGTTTTAGAAATGTATTGGCTGAGCGCTGTACGTTGGAAGTCGGTTAGAACAGCTCACATGGGGAAGTCGATGACGTAGGGAAAAAAACCCGGCGATTGAGCTTTTGGCGCGCGCGAGCGCGTGAGCAGGAAGTGACGAGTCGGGAGCGAGTGGGGTAGCTGGCCGGGCGCCGTCGCTCTGCATTCAGTCGGCATGTGTATCTCCAGGTGGAGACTTTAGATTTTTGGTGTGGCAATTGCCAATTGTGGTTGCTCATCGTAGACTGCACCAAGTTGTATCGAGTGCTACTGTGTGTTGTGAATATTTAGCCAGTGGAACAAGGTGTGCATCGCACTAAAAGTGACTGTGTTTTGTTAATGTAACACGTGTCGTCGCATAGGCAGAACATAAACGGTGTTTGAGACAGGTACATGGTGTGAAAACAATTTTTCGACAAATATTCATTTTGTCTGGGGGCTCACGAGCTATAATTTTTTTTTTTTTTTTTTTTTTTTTTTTTTTGGTAAATGTGTCGACGTACAGATGTATCAGCCACAGGGTTCTAATATTGTGAAATAAACAACATAAACTGAACTTTCACATGTTTTCAAAAATAGTCGTTAGTACACCCTTTTGTCTCATGAACTTGACTTTATTATGAATTGTTTTGTTAATCATATGCAGGGAAGGAAAGCTGCGAACATGTGATATGAAAACGAGTCAAACAGTCGCAACCACAGTTCCAGTGTTTTTTCATGTTTAGGAATTTGGTTCGCAGTTGGTGGTTGTGAGTTTTAAAAATTAATCTTTCCCAATTTTGAACTCTCACCTAACCTTCACCCTCGCATTTGGAGGCTCGTTACGGGATAAGTTCACGTTGGACTTGCTCGGAAGGAGAGATTAGGGTGTGTATAGGGCAGTGAACAGTTACGAACAGTTGCAAACAAGTGCGCGGACGCGACGGACAATTTCAAGTGTGTGTGGCGGCTGGCAGCAGAGAGCGGGATAAATTCACACTGATGATGCTCGGACAGAGAGGTGGGGAGTGCTTAGGAAAGTGATAGTGGACAAAACAGTTAGCATAATCGGAAGATACGCAATCGCGTCGCGCGGTTAACGACGGTTGGTGGCTGGCAGAGTTCGGGCGCGGGCATCTGTAACCGGCGATCGACGGCGCATCGGCCCGGCAGCAGTAAGCGGCGGCGCGCGGAATCCACACACACAAATTTCATCTTCTGCAACGGACGGCAGTGATCGGGGGGACTTCGCAAGTCGCCAACGGAGCGTCGGGGCCCAGCAGCTTCGATTCTACAAAGGATAAGGGATGCAGTGAGGACATATTTCAGCCACAGCTTCTACAACAGACGGCAGCGAGCGTTGGGGACGTCGCAGCTCGTTGCAGCAACTTCTGGATTAAAATATAAGTAAAGCAGCTGGCGCTATAAATTCTTGTGTGTTAATCAAGCTTTCTTGTGGCACAGAAAATGGACCACGTTTTTAAAAAGTCGCCAAGCGACTTAGATTCAGAGAGTAGCATACCAGAAAGTCCAGAGAGTGTAAATACTGGGGGAATGTTGTTGACACCGGAGATGATCACAGCCATGTTAGCGAGTTTTAGCTCAAATTTAGAATAAAAAAGGGATCAAAAATAGAAAATTCAAACTCACTTTTAGAATCAAAAATAGAACATTCAATCTCACATTTAGAATCAAATTTAAGATCAGAAATAGAAACTGTAAAATCAGAATTGAAAGCAGACTTTAAGGCAGACATTGGGGCACTACAAAATTCAGTGCTTGGATTAAAGGCAGAAATAATCACAGACATTGACAATGAGATAAGAAGTCTAACAGAACGGTTTGAAAATAGGGAAAAGGAGAAACATGCCAGAATTGGTGCTATTGAGACTGAGGTAGGAGGCAAGTTAATGCAGTGAAACAAATATTTGATCACAGGAATGAGGGCACTATGCAAGCGTTGACTGAGGTTGACAAGAGGATGGTGGCAGGTATTGAGGAAACAGAAACTTTGTTGTCAGGAAAATTAGACAATACAGAATGTAACTTTAGGAAAAAGATAGAACAAGTAGTGACAGTAAACAATACTGAGATTGAGAAGGTGAACACTAGAATAAATAATCTAGAATTGTGTACTGCATCAGGAAACACTAATTGGTCCATGGTGCAGACACCTAATGGCAAAAAGTTTTCAGGAGTGGGTAATTATCATCCAGTAGATTTTTTGGCTGCATGCAAGGATCAATTTGTGCCTGGTATGTCAGACCAGTGTAAAGTGAAGTTAACAAAGAGAATGCTTGACTGTTCTGCTCAAACTTGGGCAAATCAGTATGCTGATAAATTTGTTACTTTTGAGGCGTTTGAAAAATTGTTATTAAATAAGTATTGGGGGGAGGCCAAGCAAGCTAAGATACAAAATGAATTCTTGAACGGGCCAAACTATGTGAAAGAGAAACAGAGCATGAAGGAATTTTGTCAGGAGGAACTTGAGAAACTAGTGCACTTAGATACACCTTTGAGTCTTTTAGCAGTAATTTCCACTATGTGTAGGAGGTTACCTGCAGATTTGCATTGGCAGTTAATTCACCATCCCACAGATTCAGCTGAGAATTTCATTGAATTTGTAGAAAAGATAGACCAGGGTTTAGTTATGGAACGACAGCTCAGGGGGACACAGCATGTGAACCACAATGAAAACAGAGGCTGTAGAAATGGGGGTCACAACCAGGGAAACCACAATAGAGAGAGGAATTTAAATGAAAATTGGAGAGTTAACAATAACAGAGGAGACAACTGGGAGAATAGAAGCCAGAGGGAAACATGGGAAATTGATAGGAGAAATCAAAGGCAGGAAGGTGGAAATAGGAATGGGGATAACAGTGGGAGAGAAAATCAGAGACAGAATCAGGGAATCTAAGATTTGTTCCAAATGAGGTCCGTTTTGGGACAAGGAACTATTCTAATAATAGGGCCAGAAGATGGGATAACAGGTAATCTAATGACCATAATTACAGTAGGAATTTTTGGGGATTGGTTCATGCAACATGACAAAAGAAAGGCAAACAGGAGGAGAAAGAATAGGAATGAGGACAGTAAAATGGAATATGCGAAATTTATTTGATAATAACATTAAAGAGGATAAAAACAGTGTTGGGTTAGCCTTAGTTTTGGATAGGTCAGAGGCACAAGTGTTGACTGAATGTGGAAGTGTGAATTTAAATATTGATGGTACTGGAGCTAGCATAGATGGTGTTGAGTGTGTGAATGAGAATGAATGGAGTTCTGAATTTAAAAAAAATTAAATGTGATCCAGTAAAAACAGTAAATGGCACTGGGTCTAGTATGAATAATGAGAGAAGTGTGAATGTTTCTGAAGTAGGTGAAATTGTTAATACTGATGTATACCCACCTGTAACTGATGATGTGTTGGGACAGGACAGAGGTATTATTGAGAAGATAAAGTGGATTAGGAAGTGGGCACCAGACGATTGGCTATTACACAAATATGAGTATTTGGACCGACTTGGGAAGCAATGTAATAGGGATCAAACTTACTATAGCCTGGTAAAAGACTTAGTGAGTGGGGAGAATGAATACAATGAATTAAGGGGATTAGGCATGTGTGCTGTAGACCAAAATGAAGTAGATGAGGGATTTGGTGTATTACAGGAGGGTATAGATAATGATAAGGAGAATGTACAAACTTTTGTACTATACAACAATGAAAATTGTAAGGAAATGGATTGTGATGGGGTAGGAGCAGGGTGGATTGATAAAGAAGTAAGTGAATATGGCCAAGTTGATTGGGTCCAATTCATTTAAAATCAGTGGAGCCAGTGACATGGGTAGAAGAGAAATATGGGTATGCAAGGAAACTTGGGGAGTTGAGTGCAATAAACCCAGTATTTGGGAAAGCATTCAGTGAAATATTTGGAAATGATGAGGACATACAACCATATTGTTATGTAGGGGAAATAAATACTATGGTTAAGAACTGTATGCAAGAAATTGAGGAGGATTTGTTGGCAGAAAATGAACTTGAGGAAGATGTTATTGAAAATGTACAGCCCATTATAAATGTTAAGGTAGAAGGGGTCTGTGAAACTGCATTGATTGATACTGGAAGTACCATTAGTGGTATTTCAAAGGATTTCTACAATCAAATCAAGAGTACAGGGACAGTAAAGTTTCCAGTTACTGGGGTACGGATAAAGACTGCTACTGGCAGTTATAGGAAACCAGTGAATAAGGAAGTAGTGTTAGACTTGATGATTGAGGATGAATTGCTTAGTCAAGGTTTACTTGTCATAAAGGGACTTCGCTTAAATTTAGTGTTGGGAAATGATTTTTTGTACAAATATGGGGCACAACTAGACTATAAGGACAAGGCTATAAAAATGAATGCAGGGGTCGTATGAAGAAGATTAAATTTAAGAACTCTGTTGATGAAAAGAATCTGATGGCATGCATACAGATAGCACAATGTGTTATGAATGAAGCTGAAGTTGAGGAAGAAATATGGAGGAAGGTAGATGAGACAAAGGGGATAAGTGAAAGTCAAAAGGGGGAATTGTATTATTTATTGTCTAGGTATAAGAATGTGTTTTCTGAAAAGCCAGGAAAAATCTTAGATTTTGAATATGAAATTAGGGTAAAACCACATGAACCAGTTAAAGCTAAGGGAATCAGTCAGAACTGAATTACAACGGATGCTGGACTGGGGCATAATTGAAAGATGTAGAAGCGAATACAGCATTCCCATGGTAGTGGTAAAAAAAGAAGGACAAATCTGTGCGGTTAGTGTTAGACGCCAGAAAATTAAACAAAATTAGAGTTCCTGAAACAGATCATCCAGAGAACATGGATGGACTGATTCAAGGGTTCCATAATGTGAAACTTATGACCAGCATGGATCTGACTGCCGGATTTTGGCAGGTGCCGCTGGCTGTTGAGAGCACGAAATACACGGCTTTCTTATTTGAAGGCAGGGCGTATCAATATAATGTTGTTCCTTTTGGTTTGTGTATTTCTGTTGCTGTTTTCATTAGAGCTTTGAGTTATGTGTTGGGAGATGAACTGATGAGAAGGCTTACAATTTATGTGGATGACATATTGGTTGCTACAGCTACTTGGAAGGAGCATTACCGTTTATTGCAGTATGTTTTTACAGTTTTACTTGCAGGGGGTATGACACTCAAGCTTAAAAAGTG
The DNA here is from genome assembly GCA_026315105.1 of Locusta migratoria. Classification (NCBI taxonomy): domain Eukaryota; kingdom Metazoa; phylum Arthropoda; class Insecta; order Orthoptera; family Acrididae; genus Locusta; species Locusta migratoria. The sequence continues at coordinate 7,842,485 of CM048755.1, forward strand.
TGAATTTGTGAAAGCAGAAATAAACTTTTTAGGTCATGCGTTATCTTCAGAAGGATTTATGCCTAATGGGGATAAGATTAAGGAAATAGCAGAATGTGCAAAACCTAAGAACCGGAAGCAGTTAAAATCGTTTCTCGGCATGGCTAGTTTCTACAGAAAATACATAAGTAATCAAAGCCTGAATTCTCCAAATTTGTCACGGTTATTGAAGAAAAATGTGTCCTGGATGTGGTCTGATGAATGTGATAGGGATTTTGAAAGAATCAAAACCAGTCTGTGCAATAGCAAACTCTTACATTACCCAGACATGTCTCTTCCATTTTACTTAGCCACCGACAGCTCAGACTATGGAGTAAGAGTTGCTCTCTTTCAAAGAAAAGAAGTGGATGGTGAGATTGAACACAGAAGCATATCATTTGCAAGCAGGGTCCTATCAAAACATGAGCGGAGATATGGTATTTCGGAAAAGGAATTTTTGGCTATAGTTTGGGGTTTTCTAAAATTCAGAATTTACGTGCAAGGTCATGAGACAATTGTTATGACTGACCATAAGGCATTGAGCTATTTGCAGGATTGTAAGTTACTAAATCAATGGCTGGCACGTTGGGCACTAATACTCCAACAATTCCAGTATAAGATAGAATACATAAAGGGCACTGAAAACCTAGTTGCTGACAGCCTGTTCCGTTTGCCTATTAAAGGGGATGAAACTGTAGAACTTGAGGGTGAAGGCACTGAATTCCACATGATGTACATGAAAGGTGTTGATGGGGAAAAACATATTAGGGACATCTGTAAGGACATGAGACGGATACAGAACACTGATCCGATTCTCAAACTGGTCAAAACAAACATGAGTACAAAAGGGCACGAAAAATTAGATGACTGTTATAGGATCTATAAGGGGGTATTGTTTAGGAGAAAGAATGTTAACAAAGAAGAATGGCAGGTATGTTGGCCAGAGGAACATGTCCAGTCATTGATAGAATATATACATTTGTCACATGGTCATTATGGACCACAAAAGTGTTTGGAAATATTACAGTATTATGTTATTTTTAACAATATGGATAGAAGTGTTAGGAAACAGTTAGGTGCTTGTGATAAATGCCAGCGTGTGAAGCATAGCACTGTGGCTAGCCAAGGTGAAATGCAAAGCATTTTACCTAAGGGTGTGGGTGAGTTGTTGGCAATTGAATTTTTTGGACCATTACCAGCAAGTAGGGGTGGACAAAAATATGTCATACTTACCGTTGATGTGTTTTCAAAATATGTAAGGCTATACGGTATCAAGAAGGCTACCAGCAAAACAATAATCCGTAAGCTAGAGCTAGATTATTTCAAAAAACATGGAAAACCTAAGGCATTGCTGTCAGACAATGGTTACATCTAAGGCATGAGCAGATTTTATGCAACAGTCAGGTGTGAAACATATAAAAATTTCAGTTTACCATCCGGCGAGCAATCTTGCCGAGCGATACATGCGCGAGTTGGGACGGCTATGCCGAACATACTGTAGTAATAACCACAAATCATGGGCAGAGTACATTGTTTCTTTTGAGGATGTCATGAACAGTGTTAAAAGTATAGCAACAGGATATACACCATATGAGATAATGATGGGCAAGAAGGCACCGAATCTAATAGGTGAGACTGTAGATTTCCCACCAGGGGATCAGGTGACACCACAGGAATGGATAAAGCTGGCGACCGAGCAGATGACTAAGGCAGCAGCTCAGAGGAAAAACAGACATGACAGTAGGTACAAGCCAATTAAGTACAAAGTCAATGACCTAGTACTAGTGAAAACTAAAGAAAAGTCTAGTGACATTGATGGAGAAATAAAGAAACTTTTTGAGTTATATCATGGGCCATTCCGGGTAGCAGCATGTCCGTACCCAAATGCTTACCGGTTGGAATACCCCAAGTCTGGAAAACCGTTGGGGTTAAGAAATATTACTGAGTTGAGGCCATATAAGCAACTGGATTAAGCCAGTTTGCAGCCTCATGTGAATATTAGGTTTAGGATCTGTGTGTATTTTTTTGTGATTTATGTATGTCTAGTAGAGGCTGTCAAACGCTGCCTGGCTCCCGCTCGTTCCCGCCCGAGGGAGCGGCTAGCGAGACCGCCGCACCCGGGAGCCGGCAGTGCCGATAACACAGTCTCGGGAGCGAGAAGACTCGGTACTCCCGGCTGGCCTGGCATGTGGAACAGCGGACAGCAGTGCTCATGCGCACGACCAGCCCCCCCCCCCCCCCCCTCACGACGCCGTTAATTATTGCGCCCAACCGACACACGTCTAGGACGATGCGTTCACACACTGCCGGCTGGGCCGAGCCGAGCGGGGATGTGCCAAGACCAAAATAGGGGGAAAAACAACTTTTTCGATTTTCAAGTTGTAAGAAATTTTGACGGTATATAAGACCACATCGCATCGTTTTATCAACTTATTTTTTCCTTACAAGCTTTGCCTTGCCTGTGAAAAAATAAAAAGTCTACTTTTCATTCCGCACGAGTTTTCAGTTTCGTAATGCTCCTCACTCGATTTTGATGAAAGTATTCGGTTAAAAAATCTGATTTTTGGACACAGGGTTGTACAACATCTTAGCTTTCCAATAAAACATTCACCTTTTCGAAATTCGTAACAATCGTTTTCAAATGATGCTTTTTGTCAGGTATGCGCACTTGATTTACAAATCGTGTATTGAAAAAGTTCGATAGCGGGCAGCTTACTGTATTATGCATTTTAAGCCATACATTACAGCGAGTGAAATTGAGCTAAAAGAACAGAAAAGTTTTTGAAACGGTAGTCGCACTGATATCTACCTCCTTTCACAAGTAATTGTGAGTTATCTGAGGAGCATCATGCCGCGACCGCAAGCCAACGAACTCGGCGTGTGTTGAGCGTGGCGTAAAGCACTGCAGTGCAGAAAAAATATTTGCTGGTCACGTATGTTGGTCCCTCGTGATGTGTTAATAATTCATAACCAGAAAGTAGCTATACTCTTGGGTGGCAACCGATTACAATGGACAATGATCTGCTATGGTGTTATGTAAGGTAATACTTCACTTAAGAGGTATACAAGTAGTTCGTTTTCCACATTGTACAATTAATGGAATACATATTTCGTGTTACAAACTTCAAGAGCAGAAACAATTTATGTAAACTGCGAATTTGCTGTTGATGGACTGAAATAAAATTTCTGAAATTCTACTCAATTACTTTCTAGTTGAGGATAATAAACGGAAGAAACCCAAAAATATACTTACATTTATTGATGCATCTACACCTAAGATTACATTGTTTAGCCTTCTCTTAAGCCGGCCGCGGTGGCCGAGGGGACTGCGGCGCGCCAGTCACAGTCCGCACGGCCACTACGGTCGGGGGTTCGAATCCCCCACTCGAGCATGGATATTTGTGTCGTCTTTGATATAAGGTAGTTCATAAGTAGTTTGTAAGTTTAGGGACTGATGACCCCGCTGTTAAGTCCCTTAAGCTTAACAAACATTTGAAGCTTCTCTAATTTTCGCTTTTGTAACTCCCAGAAAATGTTCTACCACAAGGTGAAACAATTTATATACAGTGTCTCACATAAAAGCGCTATTCCTCAGACGTAGACTAAAGTAGGAGTACATAACAGTAAAATTAAATACATTTAGTTACCTTCTGATAAGGGATGCTGCAACTTATGGCCATGGGGGGTACGTCAGGTGGGCCAGATTTATGTGGTACACGCTGTACTATGTTTCAGCTCATCTCCATTTTCAAAGGACTCTACACGGTTCTCAGAATTTGTATTTATTTTGTTAGAAAGTTCTCTGATGGGAACTGCTTTTCTATGAACATTTCCAGAATCTCACAATTTTCCTTGTCTCCATGGTACTTTCATCGATTTATATACTTTCAATGAAAGGAAAACGCGCAGATTTAGTTTAGCTTCAGACAATGCAGATCAGTAAAGGATGAGAAGCAGGTGTCATTTGTTTCATGTTGTAATTTGTTTTTTCGTTTTTAGTGGGCTTGTGGCCAGCAACAAGAGATCGTCACCCACTGTCAGTGGAAGATCGAAGGAAACACAGGTGTGACCAGTACTTGTTCACTGCCATCTACTTTGATCCAGCTATTAATTGATTTTTTAATTTTATTACTATTGTTTGCACACTGTAGTGACTCATAGAATTATAAGCACATTAGAAATATGTGATATGGACCCATCCCATTAATTTCGACTAACATTTAGGAGAGTTTTTCCTTAAGTGAAAAACTAAACATTTCTTAATTTTTTAAATTCATATTATAGAATTAATAGTAATGGAGGAAAAATAAATGTATTATCATAAGTATAAATAAAAAAAAATCATGCAGAGGAGCTTCAGCTGAAAGCAGGCTGGAGACTTGTGATACTTGTGCTGCAGAAGCAACACCATACCCCAATCGGTTCGTGCCGGCGCCGACTCGCGCCGTTCATATTAAAGATATCGAATGCTAAAGGAAGGAAATACTCTCCTAAATGTTAGTCTATATGGATGGAATGAGTGCATTACCACCTATTTCTTATGTTCATAAAATTCGACGGTTCACTACAGTGTGAGAACAATAGTAATAAAACTAGGTGACCTGTGCAAATACTTTCCAGCATTAGTGGCCAGTCATGTGAAATGGAAATAAGTAAAATTAAATATTTATCATTTAAAAATATTTATTATAGATAGTAACAGTATACAGAATATTATATAAGCTTGTGTTTTCCTAAATTCATATCGAAACACTTATTTAAAATCAATTATAATTATAAAATAGATTCTTTTAATAAATAAGAAAGATAGAGGACCCGTGCGAATAAGACCCGTGCGAATCCTTAGCACCGTTAGTGGAATGACTAAAACGTTGGGAAGACATGGAAGTGAAGTTGAATGCTCACGCATAGCTTTCTTCAGAATCAATCCGTGCAAGTGTTTAAAAGCACAAATGAAAGATCTTGATCCGTTGAGCGTTTATAGGTAAAAGAGAACTGTCTACTTTATTTAGAACCGAAGATATCCTAAAACAAACCGATTAAAATATTCAATGCAAGGACAGAAGGATCCCGCGTTTGAATGAAAGTAAAGGAAGGAGAGACTTAATTATGATACTTGATGACAAATCTGCGAATAAATACCTTTCGTTTAAAGCGAAAATGAAGGAAATGGGTCGGATAGAACGGCCTGACATAATGACTTTAGTTTACAGCCAAGACATCCCCATAAGAAATATACAGAAGGAAATCCAGTTTGAGTGTAGAAAAAGTGGATGAATACCTTTAGTTTTACACAAAAAATGAAGGAAATCAGCTGGGTAGTTTAGTCTGTCCGACTGACTTTAGTTTTCGTAGATTCTTTTAATATATAATATAATAAAATCAATGAACTGTTAGCTGGATTCTTGAAGTGGCCAGCAATCGATCTTCTGCTGACAGTGGGTTGGGATTCCTTATAGGTGGGGACAAGCTCTCCCCTTCGCTCGAAAAAAGTTAGAAAAAAAGTGACAGACGCTTCTCATCCTTTACTGACCTGTCCTGCAGTGTCTGAGTCTAAAGTAAACCAGCGTATGTTGTAAATTCGAAAGTACCATCTTGGAGACAGAGAAAATTGTCTTCAAATGATACAGAAAAATGTTTGTAGAAACGTTGTTCGTCTCAGACAGGTTACTAAAAGCAACTCAGTTCATTCTTACTTTCATCTCAGATGTGAAAGTACCGCATTTATGTCGACACACTGTATACAATTATTTTCACCCGGTGGGAACACATTTTCCGAAAGCTACAAAAGCGAAAAGGTATATATTGTGTCTTAGGAGTAGAATCAATAAATATAATTTTTTTGTCTTTCTCGTTCACCTGCAATTAGAAAGCCGTTAACTGTAATGTCACAAAATTTTATTTCAGTCCATTAAGAGCAAAGTCGCAGTTTACATTACTTTGTTCTTCTCTTCTAGTTCCAAACACGAGATATAAATTCCATGAATTGTATCATGTGGAAAAAACCAGATATATACCTCTCAAAGTCAAGTATGATCTGCTGTAAAACCGTAGCAGATAGTTGTCCATTGTAATCGGTTGCCACCCAAGAAAAAATTAGTTCATTATTGTTCTCTGATTATGGATCTTTAATACATCACGAGGGCCCGACAAACGTAGCCAGCAATTCAGATTATTCGGCACTGCAGTGCTTCACGCTACGCTCAACACAGGCTGAGTTCGTAAATTGTGATCGCGGCCCGAGGGCGCTCAGATTACTTGCAATTACTTCTGAAAGGAGATAGATATCAGTGCGATTACCATTTCAAAAACTTTTTTGTTCTTTTAGCTCCATTTCACTCGCTGTAATATATGGTCTAAAAATCATAGAACAGTAACCTGCCCGCTATCTAACTTTTTCAATACACGATTTGTAAATCAAGTGCATATACTTGAGAAATAGCGTCATTTGAAAACGACTGTTAGGAATTACGAAAAGGTGAATGTCGTATACGAAAGCTAAGATGTTTTACTATAATGTGTCCAAAAATCAGATTTTTTAAACGCATACTTTCATCACAATCGAGTGAGGAGCCTTACGGGACTAAAAACTCGTGCGGAATGAAAATTAGCCTTTTTTATTTTTTCACAGGCAAGGCAAAGCTAGTAAGGAAAAACTAATTTCATAAAACGATGTAGCGTGATCGTGTATACCATCAACAATTTTTACAACGTGAAAATCGAAAAAGTGTATTTTACCCCTTTTTTTGTCTCGGGTACGTCCGGCGCGTTGTGTGATCATGCAGCCGGCGGCGTGCGCCGACTAGGCTGAGGCGGCTCAGCCAAGCTCAACTAGTCCCGGCGGGCGCGACGAGAACCCGGGAGTATTGTGACTCGTCCTGCCCGAATTGTCTCGCTCTCGCGAGTGTGACGTCATCGCCCCCCTCTACCAACCCTTTACCTGCCGTCAGCCGTCGAGAGCGAGGTGCGAGCGCTGCGGGAACCGAGCGGGAGTGGCGACCGTTTTGACGGGCTCTAATGTCTAGATTTAAGAGTATTTGTGGAGTAACTTGACAATTTGATAATTATTTTGACTTGGTTTATTCTCTATTTTTGCTTTGCTTTATTTTTGTTGTTTATGTATATGTGTTGGTGAAAGGTGCAATTGTTGCCAGGACTCATTCCTGAAACAGCAGCTGAGAGGGATAGTGTGTTTATTGTGTCATCATAATTTATGTATGAGTAGTGAAATTATTTAGTTAGGTAATTCTATGAATGATAATTAAATTGTTTTTAATTTTGTTTATGTATACTAATCTGGAATCAGGATTAGAGGACGTATATATATTGTTTTCAATTGATGTTCACAGGCTGCAGGAGTTGTAGTTACTGTGAAGTATAGACGTGCTAGGATTAACTTAGGATAGTATGGGCCAATTAAATCTCACACCAGCATTTTTTTTTTTTTTTTTTTTTTTTTGTGCGAGGGGTAGGATTTGTATTTATGCTTGTAGGTGTCATTTTGATAGAAGAGAAAATTTTCTATGATAACTTACTTTTGGTAGTATTATTTGAGCTTTAAGATATATTTTGACACAGGCAGGCTGTTGGTATTTTATTTGATGGAGTAATACTCCAAGTATGCCTCATATTTTCTTGTCTATTTCATCTGAAGCTGTGGGTGATGAGAGTGCAGGCATGGTGGTTTGGGTTGATCTGATAATGACTAACACAAGCCACTTTGAGTTCTTAATTCTGTTGATTTGCATGTTACTGTACATGTCTCAATGCTTAGTTTCAATTGCACCAAGTCTGGATGGCAGAGGGGTGGGATACAAATCCAACCGAATCCTGGTGTCCAGACAAAATTTGTCTATGTTGACTCATGAGTGCCTTCTGCTCTTCCTGTTCCATGTAGGGTGCATATGACGTGTGTGAACAAGAACGCTCGATCCAGTGCCATGACTCTAAGCTGCAACAGCATGTTGGTTGAAATGACGGAGACATAGGAGCATACACCATGGACCAGAGTTGCTGCAACGATAACTCTGGGGTTCTCAGTGTCAAAGTGGTGAGAGATTTCCTTTAAACAAGTGGAGTGTACACTGTCAAAAGTTTTTATAGTGATAATTCTAGTTTTTCCAAGTAGGACAAGATCTTCTAAAAACTAAATGTTAATACTATTATAAATCTGGTGCCAATTCTGTATATAAACAACAGGCACACTTAAATTTCATGGATTTAATTAGTTATATGAATTCTTTTCTTAAAATTATGCACACACTATAAGTGGTCTTAATGGTACAAATATTGGGAAATTTTCTCACTGCCCTGTTTATTTTTATTTATTTATTTATTTATTTTTTGCATTAGTTGAGGTCATAATTGGTATAGTGTTTGAGTCAATCCGATTCAATAATTTTGTAATTTTAAATTTTGCTCATTTGAATGTATTAATTTTGGTACTACTTGTGCCATCCTGCACATGGTTTTGATGCCGCAAGTGCGGGTATTGTGAGATTACCACCCAATAGAAAAACTGGTAATTAATAGCATTTGATAATTAAACAGTATGAAGTTCACTGCAAACGTTGACCATGCCAATGCACTAAATGTTACACAATTTTAATCTTATTAATTATGGTAGCAATGTATATACGCAGTTGGGTGACAACATTTATAGTTAGGCCAAAGGTAGAAATTCTCCACGTTGAGATTTGCTGTGTGCTTGTAGCTGACGGGAGGCCAGCGAGCAGGCTGACGTTGGTGGCTTGTTCCAGCTTAGGATTTTCCAGGCTTCGTTTCCAGTGAGGGGAGAGAGGGACAACGGCGAGTGCCAGGTGCAGTGCAGTGCACAGCGTGAAATAAAATATTCTAATACTACTTGCATTTGAAGTAATACGATGCAGTTAGGAACCTTTAAGGCCCTCATTACAAAATAGCCTGTTGACAAATAAACAATACATTAGCTGATATAGTCACATCTGACGTAATATGTTTAATTGACAATGAAAAGTAATAAAATACCAATGAATACAAGACAGTTACACAACTAGCATGGCAATGTTTGTTTATAAAAGTAATATATTAACTATTTCTCATTTTATTTTCAATTAATCTTGTGTATTTTATCTTGAAATATTCAGTTAAATCACTTATCTGTGATATAAGAAATTGCACGATTGTGATAAATAGTACAAAGTATGTTTATACTAATATAAAAACCTAAGAAGACATTTATTTAATGTGTAGTGTAATTATTTTGATTTTAAGTAAAGTTTTAGAAATGTATTGGCTGAGCGCTGTATGTTGGAAGTCGGTTAGAACAGCTCACATGTGGAAGTTGATGACGTAGGGAAAAAAAACCTGGCGGTTGATTTTTGGGCGCGTGCGCCCATGTGGGCAGGAAGTGATGAGTCGGGAGCGAGTGGGGTAGCTGGCTGGGCGGTGTCGCTCTGCATTCAGTCGACATGTGTATCTCCAGGTGGAGACTTTAGATTTTTGGTGTGGCAATTGCCAATTGTGGTTGCTCATCGTAGGCTGCACCAAGTTGTATCGAGTGCTACTGTGTGTTGTGAATATTTAGCCGGTGGAACAAGGTGTGCATCGCACTAAAAGTGACTGTGTTTTGTTAATGTAGCACGTGTCGTCGCATAGGCATGAACATAAACGGTGTTTGAGACAGGCACATGGTGTGAAAACAATTTGCGACAAATATTCATTTTGTCTGGGGGCTCACGAGCTATAACTTTATTTGGTAAATGTGTCGACGTACAGACGTATCAGCCACAGGGTTCTAATATTGTGAAATAAACAACATAAAGTGAACTTTCACGTGTTTTCAAAAATAGTCGTTAGTACACCCTTTTGTCTCATGAACTTGACTTTATTATGAATTGTTTTGTTAATCATATGCTGGGAAGGAAAGCTGCGAACATGTGATATCATCCCCTAGAAAACGAGTCAAACAGTCGCAATCACAGTTCCAGTGTTTTTGCATGTTAGGAATTTGGTTCGCAGTTGGTGGTTGTGAGTTTTTAAAATTAATCTTTTCCAATTTTAAACTCTCACCCCAACCTTCACTCTCGCAATAGGCAGTGACCACGCTCTCTTCCTAATTACCATCGACCCCTACCACCGCCCATTTCATGTTTTCTGTCCTAACCCGCTCCAAAATTTGTCAACGACCATGCCCATGATGACTGGGATGCCTACTGGTGAGCCATAGATACCTTGGTTGTAAGCCAAACCCTTCCCCTCCACACAATCCCGATATTGACAATGCCTCTTCCTTCCTCCCTCAGACCGTTGATGTTGCTGTACATGTGCAAGTCGTCGCCAAAGATATCCACCTGTAACCTGTATTGTTCTATAGGCTGTCCTTCTGCAGGAATCCCTCTGCCTCTACCATTACTTCTTGCACACTTGTGACTGGGACACTACTACAACTGTGACAGCTCCAAAGACACATCAGAAACTCCTTACCACGCACCAACTCCGGTCTTGGCGTCAGACATGCACCTGGCTTAAAGCCCACCAACTACTCCAATTATTGGCAGGTATTCCGCCGCCTTACTGGCAGTGAGTCCTCACTCAACTATCCAGTCCTTCATGAAGACCATCCTTTTCTAACACCACCAGCAAGGCCAAACATTTTGCTTCCTACCTCACTGACATATTTTACATCCTCAACAATCTCCTATTCGACTACTCCCTCTTTCCCACAGTCCATGAGTGTACTAAAACCTCTGGTTCCTCACTTGCACCCAGTTTCCAGTACTTGGACCCCATTCCCCCCTTAGAATTAAATACACCTCTTACTGAATTGGATATACACTCTCCACAAACCACAGCAGCGCTCCTGGGCATGATTTCTTAATCTACTACCACCTCTGACCCTGACCCTCTTTTTCCATGCTGCCCTCGCTTCTCTCTACAATGACACCCTTTACACTGGCTTCTTCTGAGACCTTTGGAAAACTTTCTGCATCTTTATGTTTCTCAAACCCAATAAATCCCATCTGCTGCCTCTTCCTATCATCCCATCAGTCTCACCCCAGTATTCATCAGGGTCCTGGAAACCATCCCATCTCGCCATATTCAGCAACATCTCTGTCAATAGCATCTCCTTCCCCTCTCCTAATGTGGCTTCCAACTCTCCTCCTCTGTGGACGATCATTTCATTTGTCTCATTCACCTGCTCTCCATCCAGCTTAACTCCCAGCACTTTGCCAGCCTCATCTCCGTTGACATTAAAATAGCATATGACCGTGTATGGCATTTCGGTCTCCATATCAAGTTCCAGACCTACACCCTTCTTATTAATTATATCTGCTTCATCACTTCCTTTCTTCCCCACCGATCCCCCTTCGTACTATCCACAATTCCAACTCTACCAGTAGTTTATTTTACCCCTCCGTCAGGGTGTCCTAGGGCTCTGTCTCTATCTCCTCTACTCAGGTGATATGTGCCAACCCCAGCCTCCTGTCCGCCTCGTACAATATGCTGATGACAGCATCTTCCTTACCCTCGCCCTTTCCCTCCCACGATTACAACACTTTCTCCAGTCCCACCTATCCCCAATTCTCCAGCTGGTGCTACCAGTGGCTCACCTCTGTCAATCCCAATAAGTCCTAAGCAATGATCATAGATCGTATGAGACCCTCCTTTCGCCTCCACGATTTTTACCTTATCCTCCATGACTATCCTATCCGCTTCAAACGCACTCTCAAGTACCTGTCCCTCGACTGCTCTCTCTCTCTCTCTCTCTCTCTCTCTCTCTCTCTCTCTCTCTCTCTCTCTCCTGGAATCCCCACCTCCAAACAATGCAACAAAAAACCCTTAGCTGCCTCAAACTCCTGAAGCTCCTCTGTGGCCAGACATGGTGCCTTGAACCTTTCAGCATTCAAAATACCTACCGATCCTTTGAAACTACAACCCCCACCTGGGTATTCGCCTCCCCCACCTACTATAAATTCTATCAAATCCTCGATAGCCATACCCACTGCCTCGCCCACTGTATCCCCCTCCCGTCCCCCACGTAGATTCTTTATGATTTCATCCCCTTTCCTCAGCATATGAAGTTCCTCTAGCACATGTGCCTCGTCTCGGCCACGCTCAAGACACTCCCAAAACCCACTGGTCTCTCCTACCCAGGCTTACACCGATATATCAGTGCCAACCTCCACCTCCATACCCCACCTTCTCTCCCAGATGACGCCCTCTGCCCCGATATTTATCCTTTCTACCAGCTATAAGACTCTCCCCTCGCCCTCTCTTCCCTGTTCCTTCCTAATCTTGGTTTCCCTACCACCTCTTGTGGTTCCACTCTCCTCTGCTCTCTTCCCACGCCTTCCTTTCTACGCTTACCCTCCCCCTGCAGAGTTCCCCCAGTGCAGTGTTTTAACGGTTCTTCGTCTGTGCTGTGAAGTGCATCATATATGTCGTGTTATTTTATCATGGTGAGTTCGCCGCCACAGGCTGAACAAGTGTTATTTTGATTGTATCTCCATCTTCGCCTCTGGGTTGTTCCAATACTGTGTCAGCTTTCGTGTCTTTTAGCCATCGTGGCCGATTTGTAAACAGACTACATGTTATATTGATCTTATTTCTTATTTTATTCTCCAATTATTCACTGTGCCGATTTTTAGTTCTTACTTTTAACTCCACGTCTGTTTCATTTCACCTGTTTTATTGTCGTTATGCTCGGCTGTAGAGCAGCACGATACCCTGCTGCCAGTATCCCCATAAGGGGTTTCAAAAGATCAATAAAGAAAATAGAAAAATGAGTAGGCCACATTATTGTCAGCGGATGTGTGTCTGGCTCAGTTGAACAATGTATCGCCAGATTGTCATCACCGTCATCTGCACCGCCATCGACAATGTATCGTCAGATTGTCATCACCGTCATCTGCACCGCCATCGACATCGCTCCAGCCTCGTTACCGTTCACCGTCATCCAGTGTTCTGCGTTTGTTTTCCTCGATGTATTGAATTGTCATGTCTGCCACTATCATCTACATGTATATACATTGCTTGTCACCGTTTTTGTCTGCCTTTTGAAATTTTTTATCATCCTGTTTATTTTTTTGACTTAAAAAAAATGTTCAAATGTTTGTACAACTTATGGGACTTAACTACAGGGTCATCAGTCCCTAAGCTTACAAACTACTTATGAACTGGCTAACACTAAGGACGGCACAAATATCCATGCCCGAGGGGGGATTCGAACCCCCGACCGTAGTGGCCGTGCAGACCGTGACTGGAGCACCTCAGTCTCCTCGGCCACCGCGGCCGGCGGAGGGGAAGCGGGTTGTTGTACTGACATCCAGTGATGAAAATTATAAGCCTTTCTTGCCAAAAATATTTTTGGGCTATTGCCAATAGCTTTGAAGTAAAATTCAAATTTCCCAGCAGACGCCATGTAGGATTATGTCATGGCGAGATGGTGAGGAGGGGGGGGGGGTATGGTCCCGTGTTTTACCCGGTGGCCAGTTAGTTCCAGAACTGGAAGCAACACCATCTTCGATTAAGTAATTTCAATGTTGCCATTTCGATGGCCAGGTGACCGAAGATCGGGAGAACATCTGGCAACACTGTTAAGTAGTTCTAAACCAGTAATAAACTGATTCTCCACTCTCCCATTTGCCTTACTGCCTTTGGATGTTTATTCTGTCATATTTCTTTAATAGTGGATGTTTATACAGTACTGAGATGAGATGATATTTTATATTTTAGACTATTTTAAAATGACTTGTGTTGTGTAGGCATTTTCCCACTTTTAATCCACTTCATGACAATTGTATACGCTTTTATTTCTTAAACGTTCATTTTTTCCATTCATTCTGTGCTACGTATGCAATCAGCAGAGCTTCATTCGTCTGTAAGCCTACTGATGCAATGTAGGCATTTTTATCATGACAACCTTAGGGTCATTGCATTTTATAAATAACAGATATATTTTACAAAAGTCTTCCCCATCTGAATGAAAAATGCCATGCTGATATCCCACTCGCACCATACCATAGACCACCATCATAAATATGTGCCTCTAACTGTAAGAGCTGCAAGAAATTGTATTTTATAACCTATTTTTCTCCCTGTTTCGTTTTTAACTGATGAATGGTGCTTATGACAATTTGGTTCACACTTTTACGTTCATCATTATGTATACTAGAGCCACCTTGTGGCGTCTTTCGTTCACCTGGACGATGCTATTTGCTACTTTTTTTCGTGTTATTCAAATGGGCCATGAAGCCATACGCTTGAGTATGAAGTTCTTCACCTGACTAGGGTATGTACTTAACAATTTTTATGTATTACGTATTTTGACAGAGTGCTGTAAATTCTTTTTTTTTAATAAAATAGTGCAATATGATGTTTGTAAACTTGCATATTCTGAAGATGATAAAATTTGGAACACGTCAATGGCCTGTTCATTGTAACAACAGATTCCTTATTAGTACTGATTAAATATTTGAAAATAATGAAAATCTGGCCGACTAGAGTTTGATAGAAGAGATAAGATTATTCGTTTGGGTGAGTGTTGAGAGCAGCCCAGGCTTACACTGGTACGGGTCCAGCCAGCGCAGGTGCAGAAGCTTCGTGAATCTCACGTCACAGAAGACGCTTACACTGACTGATGTATTCCCAGTGAAACTTAAAATTAACAACTTCTAAGCGTTTCCCACATCCAATGTCTCGGATGATGGCACACTGTTACTTATCCGTATCAATTTTATTTATTGAGACGTCACGATTCTTATATTTGTTTTATTATGAAAATATTTGTGAGAAAATCGCATTACCCACACTTACATAGGGAATGCATGTCTCATGAGATGACGGTAGTGATGGGAGAGTAATATGGGGTTAGTATCCCGTACACAAGGCGTAAGAGGAGGGAATTGACAGAGCTGTATTTTGTACTCGGGTGATTCATGTGAAAAGGTTTCCGACGTGGCAATGTCCACACGACGGGAATTAACACTTTCAGAGCACAATTGTATTCGGAGCTCATAGCATGGGGCTTCCATTTCGGAAATATTTACGGAATTCCATATTACTAGATCCACAGTATCAAGAGTGTCCATGATGACAAAAATAAAGGTAACCTATAAGGAAAAGCATGTAATACACAAGAACAAAAGGTAGGAAAATATTGGAAGGCCAAGAGTGAAGTGTCTGGATTAACAAGAGAGGAAGGCAGAGAAGCAGTCTGTTTACTCTACACATCGAAGGAAATAAAGGAAAAGTTCAAGAGTGCGATTAAATGATAAGATTTGTGGTTAACATTTTTGTCTTTAGAGAGGAAGAAAAATTACAGGACATGGCGAACACAGTGACTAGTCTAGTGAGTGCAGAATATGCATTTATAGGAATCTAAAGAAAGAAGCTTCAGATGTAGGAAGAACTATAAACTTAACATCAGTAAATTAGGGGAAGATAGGGATTTGTGATACCTAGGAAGCAAAATAACCCATGATGGATGGATATAAAAAGAGATCACCACAAACCAAGAAGGCATTTCTGACCGAGATATTTCTGAAAATGTACGCTTTGGCACAGCATTCTATGGCAGTGATTCATGGACACTGAGAAAACAAGCCACCCCCCCCCCCCCATGAACCATAGACAATACCGATGTGGAGTGGCATGTGATATAGATACAGGTAGCCACACTGTACGTAAACCACAGCGGAGGTAATGTGTGGTTCCTGAAGAGGGGCAGCAGCCTTTTCAGTAGATACAGGGCAACAGTCTGGCATTGTTACATCAGCTATGGTGACATTGCCATACCATTACTACGCACGGCAGAGAACAAGGCGAAAGTATAGTCGTTATTTTTCCAAGGACCGCAGTTCTACTGTTTATTTGTAGGGAGCAAGTATACGTGACGCAAAAGAAGTCTGATTATACTGGAGGGTGGCGATGTCAATGGAGTGAGAATTAAAATGGGAAGAAATTGCGCACTAGTTGCATTAAAAAACAACTTTTAACGCAAGTAGTGTGCTATTTCTTCACAATGGCAAAAAAAAAAAAAAAAAAAAAAAAAAAAAAAAAAAAAAAAACAGTTTATGGAAAGTGATAGTTACCAAATGATAAACGTGTTTTTGAAACCTAGTATCCCTATGACGAAATGGTAAACTTACCTTCCAGATTCCAGACTTGAGAATGGAGCACTCGAAAGTTTCTTCTTGCATTGATTGTATTGTGTAAAACACTTAGAATTTTGCTACATCAACGTGAAAAAGGTTTATTTCGACATGTACCCAATGACAAATTAAGAAAATAAGGTACGAGAGGTTAACTGGAATGAAATATTTCATGACACTGTTCAATATACGCAGTTGTTCATTAACAACACGACAGTTGACCAAAAATACTATAATACACGTTATTTATCTTCATTATTAACTTACAGATTTTCACATTAATATTTTTATTTAAATTCTTGCTGTTAGGGGAGTGTTCACAATTTCTAACAAAAAATCAGTACGTAACTATACAGCTCTAAATTCACACACTCGGGCTTCGCAGCGCGATTCCTCACCTGCCAACCATGAAAAATGTCTCCCACAAAATTTCATCCTGCGCATATTTATGCCAGTAAAAAATAATAATAAAAAAAAAGGCTGAGATTGATGTGTGTTCCATACGTCAGTGTATTTCATAATTACACCAACAATCTTGTAATGGATGTATTACGCGTCTTGAGGAAGAAAGTGAGCATGGAAACCCATGCCCGGAAACGCCATTCAACGACGCTACGGAGAGTCCAAGTTACAGGCACCAGCTCCTGCCGCTAGACATCCCCTCCAGCAACGTCGACGCTCTGTAGCGTCATTGGATGAAGTTTCCTGGAATGGGTTTCTATGCTCACTTTGTTCCTCAAGACACCTCCCACATCCCCTAGACTTTTGTTGGTGTAGTAGCGTAATTCTGAAACACACTGACGTATGGGACATACATCCATCTCAATCTTCGACGTCCATTTACTGCCAGGAAAATGGGCAGGACGAAATTTAGTGACAGACATTTTTTTTTTTTTTTTCCAGAATGAAACTTTCACTCTTCAGCGGAGTGTGCGCTGATATGAAACTTCCTGACAGATTAAAATTGTGTTCCGGAACCGGGACTCGAACCTGGGACCTTTGCCTTTCGCGGGCAAGCGCACTACCGACTGTGCTATCCCGACACGACTCACGATGCCGCCTCATAACTTTACTTCCACCAGTACCTCGCCTCCTACTTTCCAAACTTCACAGAAGCTCTCCTGCGAACCATGCAAGACTTTATCTTCCAGGAAGTTTCATTTTTTTTATTGCTAGCATGTAAGGAATAGCGCTGCGAAGCCCGAGTGCGCTAATTTAGATTCACCCTGTATTTACAATGTGAAGCCGATTTTTTATTGCACAATATATTGATACTATTTTCGATAATTCGAGGGCAAAAAATGATATTTTTTAATTATCAATATATATGATTCTCGATATTTTCAAAAATATCAACAGCCCTAGTGTAGACTACTCAGGAGTATGTCATGAGGAAAATCGAAAGTGGCATTCTACGGATTAGAGTGGGGAACGTTTAATCGGCTAGGTAAGTTAGAACATTTGAAACGAAAGTGGATAAGTTGACTTTACTATAGTGGGATCTGTGAAGTTCGGAGGCAGGATGAACAGGACTTCTGGGCAGGTGAATACAGGATTATACAAAACCAGTTAAGGGTTGTTGTTGTTGTTGTTGGGATGTTTTAGGGGGACAAAACTGCAAGGTCATCAGTCTCCCCCCCAAGTTAGGGGTTAAGCATAGGGTAGCTCTAGTCATGAATAAGAAAATAGTAATGCGGATAAGCTATGGACAGCATTGTGAAAGCATCATCGTAGCCAATACCAACCACCGTAGTAGAAATTATATTCCAACCAGCTATGTCAAATATGAGGAGACCGAAGAGGTGCATGTTGATGTAAAAGAAAATATTCAGACAGTTAAACAAGAATAAAACTTGATTCTGATAGGGGCTTTGATTCGGTAGAAGGAACAGTGAGGGAAGAAAAAATAGTAGGTGAATATGGACTGTGGATAAAGAATGACAGAGGATGTCGCCTGGTAGAAATTTGCACAGAGTATAATTTAATCATAAGAAACACTTGGTTCAAGAATCATGAAAGAAGGTTGTATGCTTAAAAGGAAACTGGAGACACCGGAAGGTTTCAGATTGATTTTATAATTGTAAGACATAGCTTTCGGATACAGTTACTAAACTGTAAGAAATATCCCGATCTAGACTCTTAGCACAACTTATTCGTTATGAACTAAAGATGAAACTAAAGAAACAGCAAGAAGGTAGAAAAGTAAGTTTAAACTGAAGGATCCTACGGATGAGGGAGCACTGAGCAACGCGTGGCTGAAGCGGATGAACGTATACCGTAGAAGACGAATGGATAGCTCAGAGAGATGAAATAGTGAACAACAAAATAGGTAGAAATCCATGAATATCACTTGACATTCTACATTTAATTGCTTAAAGGAGAAAATATAAAAATGCTCCAAGTGAAATTCAAGTCCGTTGCAGGACATAAAACTAGCGAAAGATAGTAATCCCCTACAGGAAAATGAAAGAGACACTGGAGATAACAAAAGCAGATACATGAATATCAAGATGAAAAACCAGTACGAAACAAAGAAGGGAAAGCTGAAAGGTAGTAGTATATGGAAGGGCTATATAAGGGAAATGAACTAGAAAGCAGTATTGTAGAAAGCGATGAGGAAATAATGAACATGAGATAGGAAATACGAATCTATGAGAAGAATCTAACAGAGCTCTGAAAGACCTAAATCGAAACAAGATCCGTGGAAAATATAATATTTCCTCTGAAACGCTGAAATCCTTAGGAGAGCCAGCTGTGAGATATTATTCCACCTGCTGTTTAAGATGTATGAGTCAGGGAAAATACCCTCAGACATCAATAAGAATATAATAATTCCAATCACAGCGAAGCAGGCGGAGACAGGTGTTCAAATTAAAGGACTACCAATTTAATAAGTCATGGTTGCCAAATATTAACATAAATAATTTACAGAAAAATGGAAAAACTGGTAGAAGCCGACCTCAGGGAAGATCAGTTTGAATTTACGATAAATGTAGGAACATGTGAGGCAATACTCGCCTCACAACTTATCTTAGGAGATAGATTAAGGGAAGGCAAATTTACATTTATAGCTTTTGCAGATTGGGAGAAAGCTTTTGACAATGTTGATTGAATTACATTCTTTCAAATTTTGAAGGTAGCCGAGGTAAAATATACAGAACGACAAATCATATACAACTTGAATAGAAACTAGGAATACATTGAGCAAACGCTGAAGGAAAGGAAGGAGGAATTTGAAGAAACAATTAAAGGCCGGGGGCAAGGAATAAAAACACTGAAGTTTGCTGCAGACATTGTAATCCTGTCAGAGGCAGAGAGCAATTTCTTGAAGGGAGAGTGTAAGGTGAACATTAAGAAGAGCAAAACAAGCGTAATGAAATGTCATGGAATTAAATTAGGCGATATCGTGGGAACTAGATTAGAAAACTAGACTGTAAAAGTACTAGAAAACTTTTATTTGGGCAGTAAAATGGCTAATGATGACCGAAGAAGAGAAGATATAAAATGCAGAATGGTTGTGGAAGGAAAATATAAGGCGCCAGTACGGTAGGTACGATTATGCGACTTTTGGAACAAAAGTTGGAGGCTTTTGGAACAGCCAGGCGGGTTCAGAAGAGAATGTGAACCTTTGATAGTCTGGTTGTCTACCTTTCAGGGGCCATACAACAAGATGGCGGACATAAACAAGATGGCGGCGGTGGACATATGCGGTAAGATCATTAAAATATATATACCTCAAGTTCATTCGGTCATGACAGCTTCCAAGATCATAAGATGACATTGCATTCCCTCAACTAGTACTTTTGAGTACAACCTCTGATTTCAAGCAATAATTGAAGCCTCTCCAACTTCTTCAATAGCAATTATTTCATTGTCGTGAGCTGTATTCCCAGCTCCCTTGGACGCTAGTAACAGGAGCAATCGTTCCACCAGTTCATTCGGATCATTCCAATGCACATAACTCACATGTTCAGTATTAAAGGTATTAAACATAAGGAGAGGTATTGAATTAAAATTTATGTTGTGGCCGGGATTCGAACCCGCTTACCAGGTAGGTGCTTTATACCATTCAGCTAACACAACATTGTTGCCAAAGCAACTACACGGACTGTCTTAAAGCACGTCTCCCTCCACACCATATACTTTAATTCTGCCTCATGTTCCCTGTGAAATGCATATCAAATTGCCAGGGCTCTCCTACATTGGAATAGCACACCACCAAAGAACGCGAATAGAAACTATCCCGCCTTGTTCCTGAGGCCGAGGTGATATAAATATCAACAAATAATACAATTCCGTGAGACAATTTTGTCTCGTTATACCAAAGGTATTAAACATAAGGAGAGGCATTGAATTGAAATTTATGCTGTGGCCGGGATTCGAACCCAGGACTTCCTACATACTAGGTAGGTGCTTTTTATTATATATATTTTTTAATTTAGGGCCTCGTTCCTCCCACCTTACGCTCTCCAAAAACGCCTTCTTTGGCGTCGACATCATTTGCCTTTTAACGAAAATATCCTTTTCTTCTCAGTTCATATTAGGTGTACTCTTCTTGGAACTATTTTATTTTACATACTTTTTTGGGCAGGAAAAATCAGCATTTTTAAAAGAAATTAATGTTTGTTCTTTCCTAATTATTTTGAAGATCTGTAGAATCAACGCTTCTGGGTTAGAGCGGCGTTAAGACTGTAATGATGGAATCTGAACGAACCGAAAACGTGGCCTTTCTTTGAAAATAAATAAGTAAATAAATAAAAGTGTAAGTTCCCAGTTTCACCACTGGGTTGCATTAAATAAACAAAAGCCATCTAGTGTTCGCATATGTGTTTTTTACTATAATCCTTTAATGTTTTCGTTTCATTTGTCATGTCGAAGTATAGTCATGCTGCGTGAATTTCTCGTTGTCCATTTGCCTTGAATTTTCTTCTAAGTTACATATGAGAATGAGCAAGTAACATTTTATTCGTCCGTATCGGTATTTTATAGTATTGTTCTGTTTAGGAAGTTAGCAAAATTTTCCTTGTATTTTTAGTGTTCATCAATTTGTGGTGCTCCGTTGTTAGGTACAGACAGAAATCCTCTAGATTTCCTGATTTCTTGGTGAAGATGTAATGTACAGTCGGTGACAGAATTCGCGAGACCCCTCGCCTAATCGCTATACACAACCGCAAAGTTCTGCTGCTTGGTGGGAAGTATATACAGCTAGGCAACACGATCGTACATACTGTAGATAACCCATCTGGCACGAAATCTGAGAGGAGAAATGCTATCTTCCAGTATCGCAGCCAGTTGTAACAACACGCGTGCTTTCTATGAGACGTGAAGGCGACTTCGAAAACTGATTTTAGAAACTGCTTTGCGTATTAGCCATAGCGTTTTAAGCTGTTCGCGACCGACAAATTCCTTTCCACATTTCTTTTCTTATAGTTTCAATGAACAAAGACAGCAATTAGAATTGAGATGCTGCAGTCCATGAATATTTCCGGACGTTACTGACACATTCAAATGGAAAAATTGCATTCATATCATAGAATTAATTCAATTACATGAATGGACTTTGTTATGAAGCTACGTGTTACATCATGGTGCATCATGTTCCGAGTATCGCTGACGGTTTCCGCCCACCGCCTCGGTTGCGCTATAAAGACGACAACCGTTTGGCGCCGCAGATCACTGATGGTATTTCCGAGAGTGAAGGTATCGTGTCATTTCCACTGGTTCTCTTTCGGTTGATGTTGCAACTAAGATATCAGCACAAATTTAACAAACATAAGCCAGCTGTGTCACCACAAATTACATTTCTCCTCAGATGTTTGGTACTTTTCCATACTGCTTGTCTTATTGAAATGCCTAATAGTAAGCATTCGCCAACATATTGGGCTATTATAATACCATATACGATTATGTCAAATGAATATGCAGAGAAGCAAACAAATGATAAAGATAAGCTTATTTATCTCGCCAAATGACCAACTACTGATCAACGAGCGACAGTTCGATTACTGACTCTTTCACATTTTTCTTCTATTTTGAAATATGGCTCATTATGTTTCTCACGTAACAATAACAAACACACATGATAACTGCCGCGGTGGAGTAGCCGAGCGGTCTAAAGCGCCTCGCTGCGGAGCGCGCGTTTGCTCGCCGTGGAGATTCGAGTCCTCCCTGGGGCATGGGTGTGTGTGTTTGTCCTTAGGTTAGTTTACCTAGGTTTAAGCAGTTTGTAAGCTACAGACTGATGACCACGCACTTTGGTCCGATATATTTACAGACATTTGAACATTTGAACACATGATAATTGAGTAACAAAAATAAATGTTCAAATGTTTGTTAAGCTTAAGGGACTTAACTACGGGGTCATCAGTCCCTAAACTTACAAACTACTTATGAACTACAACTAAGGACGGCACAAATATCCATGCCCGAGGGGGGATTCGAACCCCCGACCATAGTGGCCGTGCAGACCGTGACTGAAGCGCCTCAGTCCCCTCGGCCACCGCGGCCGGCTTGAGTAACAATCTGTATTGCAATCATTATGAGGAAATTATTATTCCGTAACGATGAAAATATATTGATAATACTATATGAAACATGTGCAACAGAGAATTGTGTTGCATCAAATGAATTTCTTTAAACTATCGTATCCAACACATAATTGTATTTTTATTCCGTTTCTTTCAATTACGACGCAAAAGCTACGTTTTTCGTGCAAGCAACATTAGGAATATTAAATCGCTGTGACATTCAAATCCGTAGTCGTTTAATATAATCCTGTTTCAATCCAGACAGTAGTACGACAACAAGAATTCCGAATACTGGCGAGCTCGGTGTTCGCCACTTGGCTTCCCCTGAGGTTAAAGAGATCTTTTGGTGTGAGTTGGTCACTGGCGAGTATCGAAGACGATATGTTTCGCATACTAATCAAAAATATAAAACCACCAAACCACCCGCACCTAGTAATACATCATGCAGGAAGTAGACGTCTGAACAATCACCTTATAATGAAGTTGGTCATCTATTCAAAGAAGCAGGCATTAATTTGATAATGCAAACAGCAAAAACAAGTAGATTGAATAATTTGTAAAATCTCAAACCTAAGAGTCGACTTTTGGTGATCCTCCATCGTAGCAATTAGAGGAGTGAAAGATTCTAAAGCTAATTCCTTGGTTTTAGAAGGCGCAGGCGTTTATTCTGTAGTAGGACAGCATTACACACCGGTGGGTTATATTACATTCCTTAGGGTGTTCATCGTCAAAGAAAATCTCCACATTATGCAGACTTCACCATAGTATTTTAAGCGAGAAATTTTATCCGAAATATTCTTCGGTGCAAAGCATACTTTATTCAAGTTTTTAAGTAAATAACTTTTCACTGTTGATTTTTGTGCATACCAAGTGTATGGATGGGAATTGTGGCACTGAACTGATGCTGTAGGATTGAATGTGTTTTAATTGAGAAACCTCTTGACATCAACGTTCGTGGCACACTGAAACTTTTAAGTAAATTCAAATTTCATAAATAAAAGGTTTACATTGCGAGCGGTAATATGAAATGAACAAAAGTGTAAGGAGTACCCGGGAATCGAACCTTGATTTCCAACTTTGCACTCCAAGCACTTGTCCACTACGCTAGGCACACTCCTCAACGACTGCACGTTTATAAGCAGCTTATATAACACCTATTTATCTGTGAGAAATTTTCGCCACCGTATTCGCTTTCTCTTTAGCCAACACGGACGGGATATTTTGGGAATTTGAAAGGTTTGTCAACTTCCTTCTCGCAGGGTTTGAACAAAATCTTTGAAAACCATCCCGTAATCTACTCTGTCAGCCATAAACATTCTACAGTATAAACCGAAAGACAGAATCGTTGAGGAAATGTCTCCCCCCCCCTCCCCAATCCTTAAGGGTTAAAATTCTAGGAGTAGGAACATCCTCATCCATGATCCACGGACTGAGACGCGATATTTTTGTGAAATTCAGTGTCCTGTTACAGCGACAGTCGTAAAAATTGTGGGAATAAAGTTTATGAAGTAGTTTCTGTTAATATTTATAAAGAACTTTACGCTGTAGCTACGAATGCCTGATCTACGAAACAGCAACGAATCTAAATCATAAATACAAACGTGTTTCTGACGGCATTTTGACTCGTGAGTGTTCTATAGTTCAAAGGCACATGCGGTAACTTGAGAGTAATTTTGCGAAAAATTTGTGACAAAAAGTGAGGGAGACGTATGTCGACCACGCTACTAAACACCCATATGCAAGGTCTTGGAATTCTGGGGTGTTCATTCTACTATCAATCGCTGTTTTATGTCCTCTGACTTTATTGAAAGCAGTATGGTTTTTTTAATAAATGAAGCATGTCAAGTTACCAAAAAAAGGTGGTCTTATTTTTGTCACCCTGATTTCTTTAATGAACAGTTTCATATTAACAACATACCTAACGCAAGAATCATTTATGAAACGTCTGAGACCAACTGAATAACAGTTGGTAAGATTTAGCTGTAGCAGATTGTCGTGTAAGGAAGTTTGTTTACACGCGCTAGCCGTGCTGTGAAGTGCCCCGTTTACTTCCGTTCAAACCTCTGGCCGGCCACAAGCACTGACTGGAGGACGAGACATTCGCTGCGATTGAGCAGAGGCAAGCCTCGCCTCTTCTCGGCTGCCCGCTGATGTGTCTGAAACTGTCTTTTCTTAAATGGACTGTTTGCCTTATGATACCTGGTTATCCTGATACCGATCTCCTTAAGGATTCTCGTCCTAGGTTATAGTATTGTGCACTGAATTAAAAATTTTATTATTGGATGGTTTCAGATAGCCCGCCTGTTAGTTGCCATATTTAGCGGCAATTCTTACATTATTAAACAATAAGTCTATAATAACTTCCCCTCGGGGGTTCGAATCCCCCCCCTTGGGCATGGATTTTTGTACCGTCTGCAGTATAAGGATGTTCATAAGTAGTTTGTAAGTTTAGGGATTGATGACCCCACAGTTAAATCCCATAAGCTTAACAAAAATTTGATTTTTTTTATTTATTTATTCCATGGCAGTTACGTATTGATTTGAACGTCTAGTCTGTTTGTTGGTTTTGATGAGTTTTTAATGTTTTTAATACAATTTCGATAGCCTTAGCTGCAAGCAAAGAACTAACCTTCGGGAAGTCTAATGGTGAGACAAAGTACGCTGTTGTATGAACAAAAAATACAAAAGTTTCGAACCTCTGTTATAGTCTCTGTATGTGTTAGGTGGTTCAGAAGTGAGTTTTATACACAGCTTCAAGACGAATTTGAAAGTAATGTATAAAATCCATTACTCCACGACCCAAGTTATTGGCGCTTACCTTAAATACTATCGATATACCCGGAATATTACTAAAATATATTGTACGAAGAGCTTTGCAACCTACTTCGAGAAACCTACTGGAAAACTCTGACCTGAATAAAAAGACATGTAGTTTATGGCTGCTTACCATCAACAATTGTTTTTGATAAAGGGTTTCATTGTGTTTTATTTTTTATTTGGCCTTCATCGCCATTCCAGACGAACATGCTCCTTCCGCAACGTTTTTTTTTTTTTTATTTTTTATTTTTTTTATTTTTTTTTATATATATATATATATACTTGCTTCGTCTTCTGTACTATAATTGTTCACAATATGTTATTCATGCCGAGGAGACTGAGGCGCTTCAGTCACGGTCTGCTCGGCCATTACGATCGTGGGTTCGAATCCCCCGTCGAGCATGGATATTTGTGCCGTCTTTAGTATAAGGTAGTTCATAAGTAGTTTGTAAGTTTAGGGACTGATGAGCCCGCAGTTAAGTCCCATAAGCTTAACAAACATTTGGACATTTTTGTTATTCATTCCCTAAATTAATGTTTAGAAGTAATACTGTTCTCCCTCATTGAAAAAAAGTACACAATATTAAAATGAAATCATAGATTAGAACGTTAAAACATACTACATCCGCTTTAAAAGAAATATACTAAAAATGATTTCATTTCGTAGGTGAATTTTTTTTCTATTCTATTGAGCCTCGGTGTTTCTCAAACAGTTTGACTCGTTTTTTTTTTTTGTTTTTTTTTTTTTGCCAATGGTAGCCAAACAGTAGGTCCTATGAGTAGCACTCTTATACTGTTACATACTAAACCATTATAAATAAATGAACGTCTTCTGTTAATACTGCTTCCGCAACGATTCGAAGCCTATTGGGTATTCTCGTTTCTTATTATGTTGGTGTGGTGTCTGTTATTTCGGGCATATCCGAAGTAACAGACACCATACCATAATAATTAATTACGCCTCGCAAAGACGGCGTTTCTTCAATCACCTCACCGCCTATGCGGTCATACGTTCGACCTCGCACGATATGGGCTACAGCCATAGCGTGCAACTTGTGGCAGTTTGAGACAGACGCGGGGCGAGCACCGGTAGCCACGTGGTTAAGTGCACCGCTGGCCCTAAGCGGGAGACACGGGTTTGATTCCCGTCCCGCTTCATATTTTCACTTATCGCCAGTGTTTAGTTTCAATGCCCTAATTCAGCACTATCATTTCTTTCCTTCCTAATTCTTATTCCTTCACCTCGTTCATAAATATTTGCCAGTTCTTGTTTCTTTTTCTTTGGACCTCCTTATCTGCTCTTCTAGGCTGAACTGGCACAAGAGGGGGATACTGGCAGGAGTAGGGATAGGGGGCAGAAGGGACGAAGGGCCACATGAGAGGGATACTGGCAGGAGTAGGGTTAGGGGGCAAAACGGACAAAGGGCCACAAGAGGGGGATACTGGCAGCAGTATGGATAGGGGGCAGAACGGAAGAAGGGCCACAAGGGGGGATACTGGCAGGAGAAGGAATAGGGGGCAGAAGGGACAAAGGGCCACACGAGGAGGATACTGGCAGGAGTAGGGATAGGGGGCAGAATGGACGAAGGGCCACAAGAGGGGGTTACTGGCAGGAGTAGGGATAGGGGGATAAGGGACGAAGGGCCACAAGAGGGGGATACTGGCTGCAGTAGTGATAGGGGGCAGAAGGGACAAAGGGCCACAAGAGGGGGATACTGGCAGCAGTAGGGATAGGGGTAGAAGAGACGAAGGCCCACACAAGGGGGATACTGGCAGGAAGAGGGATAGGGGGGAGAAGATACGAAGGGCCACAAAAGTGGGATACTAGCTAGAGTAGGGATAGGTGGCACAAGAAGGGGACACTGGCCGGATTAGGGATACGTGGCAGTAGGGACGAAAAGCCACAAGAGGGGGATACTAGCAGGAGTAGGGATAGGGGGCAGAAAGGGACGAATTGCCACAAGAGCGGGAAACTGACAGGCGTAGGGATAGGGGGCAGAAGGAGGAAGGGCCACAAGAAGGGGATACTGGCAGCAGTAGTGTTAGGTGTTAGAAGGGACGAAGGGCCACACGAGGGCGATACTGGCAGGAGTAGGTATAGGGAGGGGAAGGGACGAAGGGCCACAAGAGGGGGATACTGGCAAGAGTAACTGTAGGGTGCAGTAGGGACGAAGGGCCACACAAGGGGGGTACTGGCAGGAGTCGGAATAGGGGGCAGAAGGGACAAATGGCCACACGAGGGGGATACTGGCAGGAGTAGGAATAGGGGGCAGAATGGACGAAGGGCCACAAGTGGGGGATACTGGCAGGAGTAGGGATAGGGGGCAGAAGGGACGAAGGGCCACAAGAGGGGGATACTGGCAGGAGTAGGGATAGGGGTCGGAAGGGACGAAGGGCGAGAAGAGGGGGATACTGGCAGGAGTAGGGATAGGGGCAGAAGGGACGAAGGACCACACGAGGGGGATACTGGCAGGAGTATGGATAGAGGGCAGAAGGGACAAAGGGCTACAAGAGGGGGATACTTGCAGGAGTAGGGATAGGGGGCAGAAAGAACAAAGTGCCACAAGAAAGGGATACTGGCAGGAGTAATGATAGGGGGCAGATGGGCCGAGTGGCCTCACGAGGGTGATACTGCCAGGAGTAGGGTTAGGGGCAAAAGCGACGAAGGGCCACAAGAGGGGGATACTGGCAGGAGTAGCACTAGGGGACAGAAGGGATGAAAGGCCAAAAGAGGGGGATACCGGCAGGAGTAGGGATGGGGGCAGAAGGGATGAAGTGCCAATGGAGGGTGAGAATGGCAGGAGTAGGGTTAGGGGCAAAAGGGATGAAGGGCCACAAGAGGGCGATACTGGCAGGAGTAGGGAAAGGGGGCAGAAGGGATAAAGGGCCACACGAGAGGGATACATGCTGGAGTAGGGATATAGGGCAGGAGTGACAAAGGGCCTCATGAGGGGGATACTCGCTGGAGTAGGGATAGGTGCAGAAGGGACGAACGGCCAGACCAGGGTAATACTGGCAGGAGTAGGGATAGAGGGCAGAAGGGACAAAGGGCCACAGGACTGGGATACTGCCGGATTAGGGGTATGGGGCAGTAGGGATGAAAAGCCAGTAGAGGGGGATACTGGAAGGAGTAGAGATGGGGGGCAGAAGGGACGAAGAGCCACACAAGGGGGATACTGGCAGGAGTAGGGATAGGGGGAAGAAGGGACGAAGGGATACAAGCGGGCGATACTGCAGGAGTAGGGATAGGGGCAGAAGCGACAAAGGGCCCACAAGAGGGTGATACTGGCAAGAGGAGCGGTAGGGGACAGAAAGGACGAAGGGCCACAAAGGGGGATACTGGTAGGAGTATGAATAGGGGGCAGAAGGACAAAGGGCCACAATAGCGTGATACTGGCAGCAGTAGGGATAGGGGGCAGAAAGGACAAAGGGCCACAAGAGGGGGATACTGAAGGAGTAGGGATAGGGGCAGATGGGCCAAATGGCCTCACAAGGAGGGCACAAAGGGCCACAAGGGGGGGGGGGGGAAACTGGCAGGAGTAGGGATTGTGGGCAGATGGGACCAAGGGCCACAAGAGGGGAATACTGGCAGGAATAGGGATAGGGGGCAGAATGGACGAAGGGCCACAAGAGAGGGATACTGGCAGGAGTAGGGATAGGGGGAAGATGTAGTGATAAAGGGCAGAAGGGATGAAGGGCCACAAGAGGGGGATACTGGAAGGAGCAGTGATAAGGGGCAGAAGAGATGAAGGGCCACTAGAGGGGTATACAGGCAGCAGTAGGGATAGGGGTAGAAGGGACGAACGGACACACCAGGGGAATACTGGCAGGAGTAGGGATAGGGGCTGAAGGGTCGAAGGGCCTCAAGAAGGTAATACTGGCAGGAGTAGGGTTAGAGGGGCAGGAGAAATTAAGAGCCACATGAGTAGGATACTGGCAGGAGTAGGGATGGGGGGCAGAAGGGACGAAGGGCCACAAGAGGGGGACACCAGCAGGAGTACGGATAGTGGGCAGATGGGACCAAGGGCCACAAGAGGGGGATATTGGCAGGAATAGGGGTGGGGGCAGAATGCACGAAGGGCCACACGAGAGAGATACTGGCTGGAGTTGTGATAGGGGGCAGAAGGGACAAAGGGCCACAAGAGAAGGATACTGGCAGGGGTAGGGATAGGGGGCAGAAAGGGACGAAGGGAAACAAGAGGGGGAAACTGGATGGGGTAGGGATAGGGGTAGAAGGAACGAACGGCCACATGAGGGGGATACTCGTAGGAGTAGGAATAGGGGGCAGAAGGGACG
The DNA here is from genome assembly GCA_026315105.1 of Locusta migratoria. Classification (NCBI taxonomy): domain Eukaryota; kingdom Metazoa; phylum Arthropoda; class Insecta; order Orthoptera; family Acrididae; genus Locusta; species Locusta migratoria. The sequence goes on from CM048755.1 coordinate 7,872,276, forward strand.
ACGGGCCACAAGAGGGGGATACTGGCTGGAGTAGGGATAGGGGGCAGAAGGGACGAAGGGCCACAAGAGATAGATACATGCTGAAGTAGGGATAGAGGGCAGAAGTGACGAAGGGCAGAAAGTTGGGGATACTGGCTGGGGTAGGGATAGGGGTAGAAGGGACGAACGGCCACACCAGCTGAAAACTGGCAGGAGTACGGATAGGGGGCAGAAGGTACAAAGGGCAATATGAGGGGGATACAAGCTGGAGTAGGGATAGGGGGCAGAAGGGACTAAGGGCCACAAGAAGGGGATACTGGCCGGCTTAGGGATAGGTGGCAGTAGGGACGAATAGACACAATAGGGGGATACTGGCAGGAGTAGGGATATGGGGCAGAAGGGACGAGGGCCCACACGAGGGAGTTACTGGCACGAGAAGAGATTGGGGGCAGAAGGGACAAAGGGCCACAAGAGGGATATACTGGCAGGAGTAGCGATAGGGGGCAGAAGGAACGAAGAGCGAAAATAGGGGGATACTGGCAAAGGTAGGGATAGGGGGCAGAGAGAATGAAGGGCCACACGAGGGCGATACTGGCAGGAGTACGGATAGGAGGCAGAAGGGACGAATGGCCACACGAGGGGGATCCTGGCAGGAGTAGGTACAGGGGGCAGTAGAGACAAGCGGCCACACGAGGGGGATTCTGGCAGGAGTAGGGATAGGAGGCAGAAAGGACGAAGGGCCACAAGAAAGGGATACTGGCAGGAGTAGGGATAGGTGGCAGATGGCCCGAGTGGCAGTGATAGGGGGCAGAAGGTACAAAAGGCCACAAGAGGGGGATACTGGCAGGAGTAGAGATAGGGGCAGAAGGGACGAAGGGCCACATGAGAGGGATACTGGCAGGTGTAGGGATAGGGGGCAGAAGGGACAAAGGGCCACACGAGGGGGATACTGGCTCAGTAGGGATAGGGGGCAGAATGGATGAAGGGCCACAAGAGGGGGATACTGGCAGGATTAGAGATAGGGGGAAGAAGGGACGAAGGACAACATGAGGGGGATACTGGCAAGAGTAGGAGGGGATGAAGGGCCACAAGAGAGGGATACATGCTGGAGTAGGGATAGAAGACAGCAGTGACAATGGGCCACAAGAGGCGGATACTCGCTGGAGTAGGGGTAGGGGTAGAAGGGACGAACGGCCACACCAGGGTATTACTGGCAGGAGTAGGAATAGGGCGTAGAAGGTACAAAGGGCCACAAGATTGGGATACTAGCTAGAGTAGGGATAGGGGGCAGAGGGGAAGAAGGGCCACAAGAAGGGGATACTGGCCGGATTATGGGTAGGGGGCAGTAGGGACGAAAAGCCACATGAGGGGGATACTGGCAGGAGTAGGGATAGGGGGCAGAAGGCACAAAGGGCCACAAGAGGGGGATACTGGCAGGAGTAGGGATTGGGGGCAGGAGGGACGAACTGCCACAATATGGGGATACTGGCAGAAGTAGGGATAGGGGGAAGAAGGGACGAAGGGCCACACGAGGGAGATACTGGCAGGAGAAGTGATTGGGGGCAGAAAAGAAAAAAGGCCACAAGAGGGGGATACTGTCAGGAGTAGGGGCAGGGTGCAGAATGGGACGAAGGGCCTCAAGAAGGGGATACTGACAGGAGTAGGGGTAGAGGGCAGAAGGGACGAAGGGCCACAAGAGAGCGACACTGTAGGAGTAGGGATAGGGGCAGAAGCGACATAGGTCCACAAGAGGGGGATACTGGCAGGAGGAGCGTTAGGGGACAGAGAGGACGAAGGGCCACAAAGGGGGATAATGGTAGGAGTATGGATTGGGGGCACAAGGGACAAAGGGCCACAATAGGGTGATACTGGCAGCAGTAGGGATAGGGGGCAGAAAGGACGAAGGGCCACAAGAGAGGGATACTGGCAGGAGTAGGGATAGGCGGCAGATGTAGCGATAAAGGGCAGAAGGGATGAAGGGCCACAAGTGGGCGATACTGGCAGGAGCAGTGATAAGGGGCAGAAGAGACGAAGGGCCACTAGAGGGGTATACAGGCAGCAGTATCGATAGCGGTAGAAGGGACGAACGGACACACCAGGGGAATACTGGCAGGAGTAGAGATAGGGGGCTGAAGGGTCGAAGGGCCTCAAGAAGGTAATACTGGCAGGAGTAGGGTTAGGGGGCAGTAGGGATAAAAAGTCACAATAGGGGGATAGTGGCAGGAGTAGGGATAGGGGGCGGAAGAGACGAAGAGCCACATGAGTGGGATACTGGCAGGAGTAGGGTATGGGGCAGTAGGGGCGAAGGCCCACAGGAGGGAGACACTGGCAGGAGAAGTGATTGGGGGCAGAAGGGACAAAGGGCCACAAGAGGGGGATACAGGCAGGAGTAGGGATAGGGGGCAGAAGGAACGAAGGGCCAAAATAGGGGGATACTGGCAAAGGTAGGGATAGGGGGCAGAGAGAGCGAAGGGCCAAACGAGTGCGATACTGGCAGGAGTACGGATAGGAGGCAGAAGGGACAAAGGGCCACATGAGAGGGATTCTGGAAGGAGTAGAGATAGGGGGCAAAAAGGGATGAAGGGACAGAAGAGGGGGATACTGGCAGGACTAGAGATAGGGGGCAGAAGCGACGAAGGGCTACAAGAGGGGGATACTGGCAGGAGTAGGGATAGGCGGCAGAAGGGATGAAAGGCCACAGGAGGGAGATACTACCAGGAGAAGTTATTGGGGGCAGAAGGGACATAGGGCAACAAAAGGGGGATACTGGCTGGAGTAGGGATAGGGGGCAGTAGGGACAAAAAGCCACAAGAGAGGGATACTGGCAGCAGTAGGGATAGGGGGCAGAAAGGGACGAAGGGCCACAAGAGGGGGATACTGACAGGAGTAGGGTTAGGGGGAAGAAGGGAGGAAGGGCCACAAGAGGGCGATACTGGCAGAAGTAGGGATAGGGGGCAGAAGGGTTCGAAGGACCACAAGAGGAGGATACTTGCTGGAGTAGGAATAGGGGGCAGAAGGGACGAAGGACCACAAGACGGGAATACTGGCAGGAGTAGGGATAGGGGGCAGAAGGGACGAAGGGCCACACGAGGGAGATACTGGCAGGAGAAGTGATTGGGGGTAGAAGGGACAAAGAGCCACCAGAGGGGGATACTGGCAGGAGTAGGGATAGGGGGCAGAAAGGGACGATGGGTCACAAGACGGGGATACTGGCAGGAGTAGGGATAGGGGGCAGAAGGGACGAAGGGCCACACGAGGGAGATACTGGCAGGAGAAGTGATTGGGGGCAGAAGGGACAAACGGCCACAATAGGGGGATACTGGCAGGAGTAGGGATAGGGGATAAGGGACGAAGGGTCACAAGACGGTGATGCTGGCAGGAATAGAGATAGGGGGCAGAAGGGACGAAGGGCCACTCGAGGGAGATACTGGCAGGAGAAGTGATTGGGGGCAGAAGGGACAAAGGGCCACAAGAGGGGGATACTGACAGGAGTAGGGATAGGGGCAGAAGCGACAAAGGGCCACAAGAGGGGGAAACTGGCAGAAGTAGCGATAGGGGACAGAAGGGCTACAAGAGGGGGATACTGGCAGGGTAGGGATAGGGGCCGAAAGTCACGAAGGGCCACAAGAGGGGGATACTAGCAGGAGTAGGGATAGGGGGCAGAAGGGACGAAGGGACACAATAAGGGGATACTGGCCGGATTAGGGATAGGTGGCAGTTGGGACAAAGAGCCACAAGAGGGGGATACTGGCAGGAGTCGGGATATTGGGCAGTAGGGACGAAGGCCCACAGGAGGGAGACACTGGCAGGAGAAGTGATTGGGGGCAGAAGGGACAAAGGGCCACATGAGAGGGATACTGGAAGGAGTAGAGATAGGGGGCAAAAAGGGATGAAGGGACACAAGAGGGGGATACTGGCAGGAGTAGGGATAGGGGGCAAGAGGGACGAACTTCCACAATAGGAGGATACTGGCAGGAGTATGGATAGGGGACAGAACGGTCGAAGGACCATACTATGGGGATACTGGCAGGAGTATGGATAGGGGGCAGAAGGGACAAAGCGCCACAAATGTGGGATACTGGCAGGAGAAGGGATATGGGGCAGAAGGGACGAAGAGCCACAACAGGGGGATACTGGCAGGAGTAGGGATAGGGGGCAGAAAAGACGAAGGGCCACATGAGAGGGATGCTGGCCCGAGTAGGGATAGGGGGCAGAGGGAACGTAGGGCCACATTAGGGGATATTGGCAGGAGTTGGATTAGTGGGCAGAAGGGACGAAGTGCCACACGTGTGGGATACTGGCAGGAGTAGGGGTAAGGGTAGAACGGACGAAGGGCCACACGAGGGGGATACTGGCTATAGGAGGGATATGGGACAGAAGGGACGAAGGGCCACAAGAGTGGGATACTGGCAGGAGTATGGATAGCGGACAGAAGGGACGAAGGACCACACTATGGGGATACTGGCAGGAGTATGGATAGGGGGCAGAAGGGACAAAGCGCCACAAAAGGGGGATACTGGCAGGAGCAGGGATAGGGGGCAGAAGGGAGGAAGGGCCACAAGAGAGGGATACATGATGGAGTAGCGATAGTGGGCAGAAGTGACGAAGGGCCACAAGAGGGGGATACTCGCTGGAGTAGGAATAGGGGGCAAAAGGGACCAAAGGCCACAAGACGGGAATACTGGCAGGAGTAGGGATAGGGGGCAGAAAGGGACGAAGGGCCACATGAGGGGGATACTGGCAGGAGTAGGGATAGGGGGCAGAAGGGACGAAGGGCCACAAGAGGAGGATACTGGCAAGAGTAGCTGTAGTGGCAGAAGGGACGAAGGGACACAAGAGGGGGATACTGGCAGGAGTAGGGATAGGGGGCAGAAAGAGACGAAGGGCCACATAAGGGGGTTACTGGCAGGATTAGGGATAAGGGGCAGAAGGAACGATGTGACACAAGCGGGGGATACTTGCAGGAGTAGGGATAGGGCGCAGAAGGGACGAATGGCCACAAACTGGGGTACTGGCAGGAGTAGGGATACGGGGGAGAAGGGTTCGAAGGACCACAAGAGGAGGATAAGGGGCAGAAGGGACGAAGGGCCACAAGAATGGGATACTGGCAGGAGTACGGATAGGGGGCAGAAAGGGACAAAGGGCCACAAGCGGGGGATACTGGCAGGAGTAGGGATAGTGGGCAGAAGGAACGATGTGCCACAAGCGGGGGATACTGGCAGGAGTAGGGATAGGGGCAGATGTGACAAAGGGCCACAAGAGGGGGATACTGGCAGGAGTAGCGATGGGGGACAGAAGGGACGAAGGGCCACAAGAGGGGTATACTGGCAGGAGTATGGATAGGAGGCAGAAGGGACGAACTTCCACAAGAGGAGGATACTGGCAAGTGTAGCTGTAGTGGCAGAAGATACGAAGGGCCACAAGAGGGGGATACTGGGAGGAGTAGGGATAGGGCGCAGAAGGGACGAAGGGCCACAAGACGGGAGTACTGGCAGGAGTAGGGATAGGGGGCATAAGGGTTAGAAGGACCACAAGAGGAGGATAGGGGGCAGAAGGGACGAAGGGCCACAAGCGGGGGATACTGGCAGGAGTGGGGATAGGGGCAGATGTGACAAAGGACCACAAGAGGGGGATACTGGGAGGAGTAGCGATAGGGGACAGAAGGGACGAAGGGCCACAAGAGGGGGATACTGACAGGAGTTGGGATAGTGGGCAGAGGGGACGAAAAGCCACACGTGTGCGATACTTGCAGGAGTGGGGATAAGGGTAGAAGGGACGAAGGGCCGCATGAGGGGGATACTGGATGGAGTAGGGATATGGTGCAGAAGGGACGAAGAACGACAAGAGGGGGATACTGGCAGGATAGAGGGCAGAAGGGACAAAGGGCTACAAGAGGGGGATACTTGCAGGAGTAGGGATAGGGGGCAGAAAGGACAAAGGGCCACAAGAGGGGGATACTGAAGGAGTAGGGATAGGGGCAGATGGGCCAAATGGCCTCACAAGGAGGGCACAAAGGGCCACAAGGGGGGGGGGGGGGGAAACTGGCAGGAGTAGGGATTGTGGGCAGATGGGACCAAGGGCCACAAGAGGGGAATACTGGCAGGAATAGGGATAGGGGGCAGAATGGACGAAGGGCCACAAGAGAGGGATACTGGCAGGAGTAGGGATAGGGGGAAGATGTAGTGATAAAGGGCAGAAGGGATGAAGGGCCACAAGAGGGGGATACTGGAAGGAGCAGTGATAAGGGGCAGAAGAGATGAAGGGCCACTAGAGGGGTATACAGGCAGCAGTAGGGATAGGGGTAGAAGGGACGAACGGACACACCAGGGGAATACTGGCAGGAGTAGGGATAGGGGCTGAAGGGTCGAAGGGCCTCAAGAAGGTAATACTGGCAGGAGTAGGGTTAGAGGGGCAGGAGAAATTAAGAGCCACATGAGTAGGATACTGGCAGGAGTAGGGATGGGGGGCAGAAGGGACGAAGGGCCACAAGAGGGGGACACCAGCAGGAGTACGGATAGTGGGCAGATGGGACCAAGGGCCACAAGAGGGGGATATTGGCAGGAATAGGGGTGGGGGCAGAATGCACGAAGGGCCACACGAGAGAGATACTGGCTGGAGTTGTGATAGGGGGCAGAAGGGACAAAGGGCCACAAGAGAAGGATACTGGCAGGGGTAGGGATAGGGGGCAGAAAGGGACGAAGGGAAACAAGAGGGGGAAACTGGATGGGGTAGGGATAGGGGTAGAAGGAACGAACGGCCACATGAGGGGGATACTCGTAGGAGTAGGAATAGGGGGCAGAAGGGACGACGGGCCACAAGAGGGGGATACTGGCTGGAGTAGGGATAGGGGGCAGAAGGGACGAAGGGCCACAAGAGATAGATACATGCTGAAGTAGGGATAGAGGGCAGAAGTGACGAAGGGCAGAAAGTTGGGGATACTGGCTGGAGTAGGGATAGGGGTAGAAGGGACGAACGGCCACACCAGCTGAAAACTGGCAGGAGTACGGATAGGGGGCAGAAAGTACAAAGGGCAATATGAGGGGGATACAAGCTGGAGTAGGGATAGGGGGCAGAAGGGACTAAGGGCCACAAGAAGGGGATACTGGCCGGCTTAGGGATAGGTGGCAGTAGGGACGAAAAGACACAATAGGGGGATACTGGCAGGAGTAGGGATATGGGGCAGAAGGGACGAGGGCCCACACGAGGGAGTTACTGGCACGAGAAGAGATTGGGGGCAGAAGGGACAAAGGGCCACAAGAGGGATATACTGGCAGGAGTAGCGATAGGGGGCAGAAGGAACGAAGAGCCAAAATAGGGGGATACTGGCAAAGGTAGGGATAGGGGGCAGAGAGAACGAAAGGCCACACGAGGGCGATACTGGCAGGAGTACGGATAGGAGGCAGAAGGGACGAATGGCCACACGAGGGGGATCCTGGCAGGAGTAGGTACAGGGGGCAGTAGAGACAAGCGGCCACACGAGGGGGATTCTGGCAGGAGTAGGGATAGGAGGCAGAAAGGACGAAGGGCCACAAGAAAGGGATACTGGCAGGAGTAGGGATAGGTGGCAGATGGCCCGAATGGCCTCACGAGGGGGATCCTGGCAGGACTAGTGATAGGGGGCAGAAGGTACAAAAGGCCACAAGAGGGGGATACTGGCAGGAGTAGAGATAGGGGCAGAATGGAAGAAGGGCCACATGAGAGGGATACTGGCAGGTGTAGGGATAGGGGGCAGAAGGGACAAAGGGCCACACGAGGGGGATACTGGCTCAGTAGGGATAGGGGGCAGAATGGATGAAGGGCCACAAGAGGGGGATACTGGCAGGATTAGAGATAGGGGGAAGAAGGGACGAAGGACAACATGAGGGGGATACTGGCAAGAGTAGGAGGGGATGAAGGGCCACAAGAGAGGGATACATGCTGGAGTAGGGATAGAAGACAGCAGTGACAATGGGCCACAAGAGGCGGATACTCGCTGGAGTAGGGGTAGGGGTAGAAGGGACGAACGGCCACACCAGGGTATTACTGGCAGGAGTAGGAATAGGGCGTAGAAGGTACAAAGGGCCACAAGAGGGGGATACTAGCTAGAGTAGGGATAGGGGGCAGAAGGGAAGAAGGGCCACAAGAAGGGGATACTGGCCGGATTATGGGTAGGGGGCAGTAGGGACGAAAAGCCACATGAGGGGGATACTGGCAGGAGTAGGGATAGGGGGCAGAAGGCACAAAGGGCCACAAGAGGGGGATACTGGCAGGAGTAGGGATTGGGGGCAGGAGGGACGAACTGCCACAATATGGGGATACTGGCAGAAGTAGGGATAGGGGGAAGAAGGGACGAAGGGCCACACGAGGGAGATACTGGCAGGAGAAGTGATTGGGGGCAGAAAAGAAAAAAGGCCACAAGAGGGGGATACTGTCAGGAGTAGGGGCAGGGTGCAGAATGGGACGAAGGGCCTCAAGAAGGGGATACTGACAGGAGTAGGGGTAGAGGGCAGAAGGGACGAAGGGCCACAAGAGAGCGACACTGTAGGAGTAGGGATAGGGGCAGAAGCGACATAGGTCCACAAGAGGGGGATACTGGCAGGAGCAGCGTTAGGGGACAGAGAGGACGAAGGGCCACAAAGGGGGATAATGGTAGGAGTATGGATTGGGGGCACAAGGGACAAAGGGCCACAATAGGGTGATACTGGCAGCAGTAGGGATAGGGGGCAGAAAGGACGAAGGGCCACAAGAGAGGGATACTGGCAGGAGTAGGGATAGGCGGCAGATGTAGCGATAAAGGGCAGAAGGGATGAAGGGCCACAAGTGGGCGATACTGGCAGGAGCAGTGATAAGGGGCAGAAGAGACGAAGGGCCACTAGAGGGGTATACAGGCAGCAGTATCGATAGCGGTAGAAGGGACGAACGGACACACCAGGGGAATACTGGCAGGAGTAGAGATAGGGGGTTGAAGGGTCGAAGGGCCTCAAGAAGGTAATACTGGCAGGAGTAGGGTTAGGGGGCAGTAGGGATAAAAAGTCACAATAGGGGGATAGTGGCAGGAGTAGGGATAGGGGGCGGAAGAGACGAAGAGCCACATGAGTGGGATACTGGCAGGAGTAGGGTATGGGGCAGTAGGGACGAAGGCCCACAGGAGGGAGACATGGCAGGAGAAGTGATTGGGGGCAGAAGGGACAAAGGGCCACAAGAGGGGGATACAGGCAGGAGTAGGGATAGGGGGCAGAAGGAACGAAGGGCCAAAATAGGGGGATACTGGCAAAGGTAGGGATAGGGGGCAGAGAGAGCGAAGGGCCACACGAGTGCGATACTGGCAGGAGTACGGATAGGAGGCAGAAGGGACAAAGGGCCACATGAGAGGGATACTGGAAGGAGTAGAGATAGGGGGCAAAAAGGGATGAAGGGACACAAGAGGGGGATACTGGCAGGAGTAGAGATAGGGGGCAGAAGCGACGAAGGGCTACAAGAGGGGGATACTGGCAGGAGTAGGGATAGGCGGCAGAAGGGATGAAGGGCCACAGGAGGGAGATACTGCCAGGAGAAGTTATTGGGGGCAGAAGGGACATAGGGCAACAAAAGGGGGATACTGGCTGGAGTAGGGATAGGGGGCAGTAGGGACAAAAAGCCACAAGAGAGGGATACTGGCAGCAGTAGGGATAGGGGTCAGAAAGGGACGAAGGGCCACAGGAGGGGGATACTGACAGGAGTAGGGTTAGGGGGAAGAAGGGAGGAAGGGCCACAAGAGGGCGATACTGGCAGAAGTAGGGATAGGGGGCAGAAGGCTTCGAAGGACCACAAGAGGAGGATACTTGCTGGAGTAGGAATAGGAGGCAGAAGGGACGAAGGACCACAAGACGGGAATACTGGCAGGAGTAGGGATAGGGGGCAGAAGGGACGAAGGGCCACACGAGGGAGATACTGGCAGGAGAAGTGATTGGGGGCAGAAGGGACAAAGGGCCACAATAGGGGGATACTGGCAGGAGTAGGGATAGGGGATAAGGGACGAAGGGTCACAAGACGGTGATGCTGGCAGGAATAGAGATAGGGGGCAGAAGGGACGAAGGGCCACTCGAGGGAGATACTGGCAGGAGAAGTGATTGGGGGCAGAAGGGACAAAGGGCCACAAGAGGGGGATACTGACAGGAGTAGGGATAGGGGCAGAAGCGACAAAGGGCCACAAGAGGGGGAAACTGGCAGAAGTAGCGATAGGGGACAGAAGGGCTACAAGAGGGGGATACTGGCAGGGTAGGGATAGGGGCCGAAAGTCACGAAGGGCCACAAGAGGGGGATACTAGCAGGAGTAGGGATAGGGGGCAGAAGGGACGAAGGGACACAATAAGGGGATACTGGCCGGATTAGGGATAGGTGGCAGTTGGGACGAAGAGCCACAAGAGGGGGATACTGGCAGGAGTCGGGATATTCGGCAGTAGGGACGAAGGCCCACAGGAGGGAGACACTGGCAGGAGAAGTGATTGGGGGCAGAAGGGACAAAGGGCCACAAGAGGGGGATACTGGCAAAGGTAGGGATAGGGGGCAGAGAGAGCGAAGGGCCACACGAGTGCGATACTGGCAGGAGTACGGATAGGAGGCAGAAGGGACAAAGGGCCACATGAGAGGGATACTGGAAGGAGTAGAGATAGGGGGCAAAAAGGGATGAAGGGACACAAGAGGGGGATACTGGCAGGAGTAGGGATAGGGGGCAAGAGGGACGAACTTCCACAATAGGAGGATACTGGCAGGAGTATGGATAGGGGACAGAAGGGTCGAAGGACCATACTATGGGGATACTGGCAGGAGTATGGATAGGGGGCAGAAGGGACAAAGCGCCACAAATGTGGGATACTGGCAGGAGAAGGGATATGGGGCAGAAGGGACGAAGAGCCACAACAGGGGGATACTGGCAGGAGTAGGGATAGGGGGCAGAAAAGACGAAGGGCCACATGAGAGGGATGCTGGCCCGAGTAGGGATAGGGGGCAGAGGGAACGTAGGGCCACATTAGGGGATATTGGCAGGAGTTGGATTAGTGGGCAGAAGGGACGAAGTGCCACACGTGTGGGATACTGGCAGGAGTAGGGGTAAGGGTAGAACGGACGAAGGGCCCCACGAGGGGGATACTGGCTATAGGAGGGATATGGGGCAGAAGGGACGAAGGGCCACAAGAGTGGGATACTGGCAGGAGTATGGATAGCGGACAGAAGGGACGAAGGACCACACTATGGGGATACTGGCAGGAGTATGGATAGGGGGCAGAAGGGACAAAGCGCCACAAAAGGGGGATACTGGCAGGAGTAGGGATAGGGGGCAGAAGGGAGGAAGGGCCACAAGAGAGGGATACATGATGGAGTAGCGATAGTGGGCAGAAGTGACGAAGGGCCACAAGAGGGGGATACTCGCTGGAGTAGGAATAGGGGGCAAAAGGGACCAAAGGCCACAAGACGGGAATACTGGCAGGAGTAGGGATAGGGGGCAGAAAGGGACGAAGGGCCACATGAGGGGGATACTGGCAGGAGTAGGGATAGGGGGCAGAAGGGACGAAGGGCCACAAGAGGAGGATACTGGCAAGAGTAGCTGTAGTGGCAGAAGGGACGAAGGGACACAAGAGGGGGATACTGGCAGGAGTAGGAATAGGGGGCAGAAAGGACAAAGGGCCACATGAGGGGGATACTGGCAGGAGTAGGAATCAGGGGGCAAAATGGAACGAAGGGCCACATGAGGGGATACTGGCAGGAGTAGGGATAGGGGCAGATGTGACAAAGGGCCACAAGAGGAGGTATACTGGCAGGAGTAGCGATAGGGGATAGAAGGTACGAAGGGCCACAAGAGGGGTATACTGGCAGGAGTATGGATAGGGGGCAGAAGGGACGAACGTCCACAAGAGGAGGATACTGGCAAGAGTAGCTATAGTGGCAGAAGGGACGAACGGACAAAACAGGGGGATACTTGCAGGAGTAGGGATAGGGGGCAGAAAGAGACGAAGGGCCACATAAGGGGGTTACTGGCAGGATTAGGGATAAGGGGCAGAAGGAACGATGTGACACAAGCGGGGGATACTTGCAGGAGTAGGGATAGGGCGCAGAAGGGACGAAGGGCCACAAACTGGGGTACTGGCAGGAGTAGGGATACGGGGGAGAAGGGTTCGAAGGACCACAAGAGGAGGATAAGGGGCAGAAGGGACGAAGGGCCACAAGAATGGGATACTGGCAGGAGTACGGATAGGGGGCAGAAAGGGACAAAGGGCCACAAGCGGGGGATACTGGCAGGAGTAGGGATAGTGGGCAGAAGGAACGATGTGCCACAAGCGGGGGATACTGGCAGGAGTAGGGATAGGGGCAGATGTGACAAAGGGCCACAAGAGGGGGATACTGGCAGGAGTAGCGATGGGGGACAGAAGGGACGAAGGGCCACAAGAGGGGTATACTGGCAGGAGTATGGGTAGGGGGCAGAAGGGACGAACTTCCACAAGAGGAGGATACTGGCAAGTGTAGCTGTAGTGGCAGAAGATACGAAGGGCCACAAGAGGGGGATACTGGGAGGAGTAGGGATAGGGGACAGAAGGGACGAAGGGCCACAAGAGGGGGATACTGACAGGAGTTGGGATAGTGGGCAGAGGGGACGAAAAGCCACACGTGTGCGATACTTGCAGGAGTGGGGATAAGGGTAGAAGGGACGAAGGGCCACATGAGGGGGATACTGGCTGGAGTAGGGATATGGTGCAGAAGGGACGAAGAACGACAAGAGGGGGATACTGGCAGGATAGAGGGCAGAAGGGACAAAGGGCTACAAGAGGGGGATACTTGCAGGAGTAGGGATAGGGGGCAGAAAGGACAAAGGGCCACAAGAGGGGGATACTGAAGGAGTAGGGATAGGGGCAGATGGGCCAAATGGCCTCACAAGGAGGGCACAAAGGGCCACAAGGGGGGGGGAAACTGGCAGGAGTAGGGATTGTGGGCAGATGGGACCAAGGGCCACAAGAGGGGAATACTGGCAGGAATAGGGATAGGGGGCAGAATGGACGAAGGGCCACAAGAGAGGGATACTGGCAGGAGTAGGGATAGGGGGAAGATGTAGTGATAAAGGGCAGAAGGGATGAAGGGCCACAAGAGGGGGATACTGGAAGGAGCAGTGATAAGGGGCAGAAGAGATGAAGGGCCACTAGAGGGGTATACAGGCAGCAGTAGGGATAGGGGTAGAAGGGACGAACGGACACACCAGGGGAATACTGGTAGGAGTAGGGATAGGGGCTGAAGGGTCGAAGGGCCTCAAGAAGGTAATACTGGCAGGAGTAGGGTTAGAGGGGCAGGAGAGATTAAGAGCCACATGAGTAGGATACTGGCAGGAGTAGGGATGGGGGGCAGAAGGGACGAAGGGCCACAAGAGGGGGACACCAGCAGGAGTACGGATAGTGGGCAGATGGGACCAAGGGCCACAAGAGGGGGATATTGGCAGGAATAGGGGTGGGGGCAGAATGCACGAAGGGCCACACGAGAGAGATACTGGCTGGAGTTGTGATAGGGGGCAGAAGGGACAAAGGGCCACAAGAGAAGGATACTGGCAGGGGTAGGGATAGGGGGCAGAAAGGGACGAAGGGAAACAAGAGGGGGAAACTGGATGGGGTAGGGATAGGGGTAGAAGGAACGAACGGCCACATGAGGGGGATACTCGTAGGAGTAGGAATAGGGGGCAGAAGGGACGACGGGCCACAAGAGGGGGATACTGGCAGGAGTACGGATAGGGGGCAGAAGGTACAAAGGGCAATATGAGGGGGATACAAGCTGGAGTAGGGATAGGGGGCAGAAGGGACTAAGGGCCACAAGAAGGGGATACTGGCCGGCTTAGGGATAGGTGGCAGTAGGGACGAAAAGACACAATAGGGGGATACTGGCAGGAGTAGGGATATGGGGCAGAAGGGACGAGGGCCCACACGAGGGAGTTACTGGCACGAGAAGAGATTGGGGGCAGAAGGGACAAAGGGCCACAAGAGGGATATACTGGCAGGAGTAGCGATAGGGGGCAGAAGGAACGAAGAGCCAAAATAGGGGGATACTGGCAAAGGTAGGGATAGGGGGCAGAGAGAACGAAAGGCCACACGAGGGCGATACTGGCAGGAGTACGGATAGGAGGCAGAAGGGACGAATGGCCACACGAGGGGGATCCTGGCAGGAGTAGGTACAGGGGGCAGTAGAGACAAGCGGCCACACGATGGGGATTCTGGCAGGAGTAGGGATAGGAGGCAGAAAGGACGAAGGGCCACAAGAAAGGGATACTGGCAGGAGTAGGGATAGGTGGCAGATGGCCCGAGTGGCCTCACGAGGGGGATCCTGGCAGGACTAGTGATAGGGGGCAGAAGGTACAAAAGGCCACAAGAGGGGGATACTGGCAGGAGTAGAGATAGGGGCAGAAGGGACGAAGGGCCACATGAGAGGGATACTGGCAGGTGTAGGGATAGGGGGCAGAAGGGACAAAGGGCCACACGAGGGGGATACTGGCTCAGTAGGGATAGGGGGCAGAATGGATGAAGGGCCACAAGAGGGGGATACTGGCAGGATTAGAGATAGGGGGAAGAAGGGACGAAGGACAACATGAGGGGGATACTGGCAAGAGTAGGAGGGGATGAAGGGCCACAAGAGAGGGATACATGCTGGAGTAGGGATAGAAGACAGCAGTGACAATGGGCCACAAGAGGCGGATACTCGCTGGAGTAGGGGTAGGGGTAGAAGGGACGAACGGCCACACCAGGGTATTACTGGCAGGAGTAGGAATAGGGCATAGAAGGTACAAAGGGCCACAAGAGGGGGATACTAGCTAGAGTAGGGATAGGGGGCAGAGGGGAAGAAGGGCCACAAGAAGGGGATACTGGCCGGATTATGGGTAGGGGGCAGTAGGGACGAAAAGCCACATGAGGGGGATACTGGCAGGAGTAGGGATAGGGGGCAGAAGGCACAAAGGGCCACAAGAGGGGGATACTGGCAGGAGTAGGGATTGGGGGCAGGAGGGACGAACTGCCACAATATGGGGATACTGGCAGAAGTAGGGATAGGGGGAAGAAGGGACGAAGGGCCACACGAGGGAGATACTGGCAGGAGAAGTGATTGGGGGCAGAAAAGAAAAAAGGCCACAAGAGGGGGATACTGTCAGGAGTAGGGGCAGGGTGCAGAATGGGACGAAGGGCCTCAAGAAGGGGATACTGACAGGAGTAGGGGTAGAGGGCAGAAGGGACGAAGGGCCACAAGAGAGCGACACTGTAGGAGTAGGGATAGGGGCAGAAGCGACATAGGTCCACAAGAGGGGGATACTGGCAGGAGCAGCGTTAGGGGACAGAGAGGACGAAGGGCCACAAAGGGGGATAATGGTAGGAGTATGGATTGGGGGCACAAGGGACAAAGGGCCACAATAGGGTGATACTGGCAGCAGTAGGGATAGGGGGCAGAAAGGACGAAGGGCCACAAGAGAGGGATACTGGCAGGAGTAGGGATAGGCAGCAGATGTAGCGATAAAGGGCAGAAGGGATGAAGGGCCACAAGTGGGCGATACTGGCAGGAGCAGTGATAAGGGGCAGAAGAGACGAAGGGCCACTAGAGGGGTATACAGGCAGCAGTATCGATAGCGGTAGAAGGGACGAACGGACACACCAGGGGAATACTGGCAGGAGTAGAGATAGGGGGCTGAAGGGTCGAAGGGCCTCAAGAAGGTAATACTGGCAGGAGTAGGGTTAGGGGGCAGTAGGGATAAAAAGTCACAATAGGGGGATAGTGGCAGGAGTAGGGATAGGGGGCGGAAGAGACGAAGAGCCACATGAGTGGGATACTGGCAGGAGTAGGGTATGGGGCAGTAGGGACGAAGGCCCACAGGAGGGAGACACTGGCAGGAGAAGTGATTGGGGGCAGAAGGGACAAAGGGCCACAAGAGGGGGATACAGGCAGG
This sequence comes from Locusta migratoria, assembly GCA_026315105.1. NCBI lineage: Eukaryota > Metazoa > Arthropoda > Insecta > Orthoptera > Acrididae > Locusta > Locusta migratoria. Next base: position 7,888,168 of record CM048755.1, read on the forward strand.
AGTAGGGATAGGGGGCAGAAGGAACGAAGGGCCAAAATAGGGGGATACTGGCAAAGGTAGGGATAGGGGGCAGAGAGAGCGAAGGGCCACACGAGTGCGATACTGGCAGGAGTACGGATAGGAGGCAGAAGGGACAAAGGGCCACATGAGAGGGATACTGGAAGGAGTAGAGATAGGGGGCAAAAAGGGATGAAGGGACACAAGAGGGGGATACTGGCAGGAGTAGGGATAGGGGGCAAGAGGGACGAACTTCCACAATAGGAGGATACTGGCAGGAGTATGGATAGGGGACAGAAGGGTCGAAGGACCATACTATGGGGATACTGGCAGGAGTATGGATAGGGGGCAGAAGGGACAAAGCGCCACAAATGTGGGATACTGGCAGGAGAAGGGATATGGGGCAGAAGGGACGAAGAGCCACAACAGGGGGATACTGGCAGGAGTAGGGATAGGGGGCAGAAAAGACGAAGGGCCACATGAGAGGGATGCTGGCCCGAGTAGGGATAGGGGGCAGAGGGAACGTAGGGCCACATTAGGGGATATTGGCAAGAGTTGGATTAGTGGGCAGAAGGGACGAAGTGCCACACATGTGGGATACTGGCAGGAGTAGGGGTAAGGGTAGAACGGACGAAGGGCCACACGAGGGGGATACTGGCTATAGGAGGGATATGGGGCAGAAGGGACGAAGGGCCACAAGAGTGGGATACTGGCAGGAGTATGGATAGCGGACAGAAGGGACGAAGGACCACACTATGGGGATACTGGCAGGAGTATGGATAGGGGGCAGAAGGGACAAAGCGCCACAAAAGGGGGATACTGGCAGGAGTAGGGATAGGGGGCAGAAGGGAGGAAGGGCCACAAGAGAGGGATACATGATGGAGTAGCGATAGTGGGCAGAAGTGACGAAGGGCCACAAGAGGGGGATACTCGCTGGAGTAGGAATAGGGGGCAAAAGGGACCAAAGGCCACAAGACGGGAATACTGGCAGGAGTAGGGATAGGGGGCAGAAAGGGACGAAGGGCCACATGAGGGGGATACTGGCAGGAGTAGGGATAGGGGGCAGAAGGGACGAAGGGCCACAAGAGGAGGATACTGGCAAGAGTAGCTGTAGTGGCAGAAGGGACGAAGGGACACAAGAGGGGGATACTGGCAGGAGTAGGAATAGGGGCCAGAAAGGACAAAGGGCCACATGAGGGGGATACTGGCAGGAGTAGGAATCAGGGGCAAAATGGAACGAAGGGCCACATGAGGGGATACTGGCAGGAGTAGGGATAGGGGCAGATGTGACAAAGGGCCACAAGAGGAGGTATACTGGCAGGAGTAGCGATAGGGGATAGAAGGTACGAAGGGCCACAAGAGGGGTATACTGGCAGGAGTATGGATAGGGGGCAGAAGGGACGAACGTCCACAAGAGGAGGATACTGGCAAGAGTAGCTATAGTGGCAGAAGGGACGAACGGACAAAACAGGGGGATACTTGCAGGAGTAGGGATAGGGGGCAGAAAGAGACGAAGGGCCACATAAGGGGGTTACTGGCAGGATTAGGGATAAGGGGCAGAAGGAACGATGTGACACAAGCGGGGGATACTTGCAGGAGTAGGGATAGGGCGCAGAAGGGACGAAGGGCCACAAACTGGGGTACTGGCAGGAGTAGGGATACGGGGGAGAAGGGTTCGAAGGACCACAAGAGGAGGATAAGGGGCAGAAGGGACGAAGGGCCACAAGAATGGGATACTGGCAGGAGTACGGATAGGGGGCAGAAAGGGACAAAGGGCCACAAGCGGGGGATACTGGCAGGAGTAGGGATAGTGGGCAGAAGGAACGATGTGCCACAAGCGGGGGATACTGGCAGGAGTAGGGATAGGGGCAGATGTGACAAAGGGCCACAAGAGGGGGATACTGGCAGGAGTAGCGATAGGGGACAGAAGGGACGAAGGGCCACAAGAGGGGTATACTGGCAGGAGTATGGATAGGGGGCAGAAGGGACGAACTTCCACAAGAGGAGGATACTGGCAAGTGTAGCTGTAGTGGCAGAAGATACGAAGGGCCACAAGAGGGGGATACTGGGAGGAGTAGGGATAGGGCGCAGAAGGGACGAAGGGCCACAAGACGGGAGTACTGGCAGGAGTAGGGATAGGGGGCATAAGGGTTAGAAGGACCACAAGAGGAGGATAGGGGGCAGAAGGGACGAAGGGCCACAAGAAGGGGATACTGGCAGGAGTAGGGATGGGGGGCAGAAAGGGACAAAGGGCCACAAGCGGGGGATACTGGCAGGTGTAGGGATAGGGGGCAGAAGGAACGATGAGCCACAAGCGGGGGATACTGGCAGGAGTGGGGATAGGGCAGATGTGACAAAGGACCACAAGAGAGGGATACTGGCAGGAGTAGCGATAGGGGACAGAAGGGACGAAGGGCCACAAGAGGGGGATACTGACAGGAGTTGGGATAGTGGGCAGAGGGGACGAAAAGCCACACGTGTGCGATACTTGCAGGAGTGGGGATAAGGGTAGAAGGGACGAAGGGCCACATGAGGGGCATACTGGCTGGAGTAGGGATATGTTGCAGAAGGGACGAAGAACGACAAGAGGGGGATACTAGCAGGAATAGGGATAGGAGGCAGAAGGGAGGAAGGGACGCAAGAGGGGGATACTGGCAGGAGTAGGGATAGTTGGCAGAAGGGACAAAGGGCCAAAAGAGTGGGATACTGGCAGCAGCGGGGATATGGGTTGAAGCGACGAACCGCCACACCAGGGGAATACTGGCAGGGGTAGGGATAGGGGGCAGAAAGGACAAAGAGCCACAAGAAAGGGTACTGGCAGTAGTAGGGATACGGGGAATAGGGTTAAAAAGCCACAAGAGGGGGATACTGGCAGGAGGAGGGATAGGGAGCAGAAAAGACGAAGGGCCACATGAAAGGGATAATGGCAGTAGTAGGGATAGGGGGCAGAAGGGACGAAGGGCCACAAGAGGATGATACTGGCAGGAGTAGGGATAGGGGCAGAAGGGACTAAGGGGCTACAAGAGGGGGATACTGGCATGAGTACGGATAGGGGGTAAAAGGGACGAAGGGCCACAAGACGGGAATACTGGCAGGAGTAGGGATAGGGGGCAGAAGGGACGGAGGGCCACAAGAGGGTGATACTGGCAGGCGTAGGGATAGGGGCAGAAGCGACAAAAGGCCACAAGAGGGGGATACTGTCAGGAGTAGCGATAGGGGACAGAAGGGACAAAAGGCCACAAGAGGGGGATACTGGCAGCAGTAGGGATAGTGGGCAGAAGGGACAAAGTGCCACATGAGGGGGATACTTTCAAGAGTAGCTATAGGGGCAGAAGGGACGAAGGGCCACAAGAGGGGGATACTTGCAGGAGTAGGTATAGGGGGCAGAAAGGGACGAAGGGCCACAAGAGGGGGATACTGGCAGGAGTAGGGATAGGGGGCAGAAGGGACGAAGGGCCACACGAGGCAGATACTGGCAGGAGTAGGGATAGTGGGCAGAAGGGACGAAGGGCCACAAGAGGGGGATACTGGCAGGAGTAGGGATAGGGGACAGAAGGGACCAAAGGCCACAAGAGGGGGATACTGGCAGGAGTAGGGATAGGGGACAGAAGGGACAAAAGGCCACAAGAGGCGGATACTGGCAGCAGTAGGGATAGTGGGCAGAAGGGACAAAGTGCCACATGAGGGGGATACTTTGTAGAGTAGGTATAGGGGCAGAAGGGACGAAGGGCCACTAGAGGGGGATACTTACAGGAGTAGGTATATGTGGCAGAAAGGGACGAAGGGCCACAAGAGGGGTATACTGGCAGGAGTAGGGATAGGGGGCAGAAGGGACGAAGGGCCATAAGAGGACGATACTGGCAAGAGAAGCTATAGTGGCAGAATGGATGAAGGGCCACAAGAGGGGGATACTGGCAGGAGTAGCGATAGGGGACAGAAGGGAGAAAAGGCCACAAGAAGGGGATACTGGCAGGAGTAGGGATAGTGGGCAGAAGGGTTCGAAGGACCACAAGAGAAGGAATGGGTGGGCAGAAGGTACGAAGGGCCACAAGAACGGGATACTGGCAAGAGTAGTTGTAGGGGGCAGAAGGGACTAAGGGCGAAAGGCCATACAAACGGGATACTGGCATGAGTAGGAATAGGGGGCAGAAGGAAAGAAGGGCCACACAACCAGGATACTGGTAGGAGTAGAGATAGGTGGCAGAAGGATCAAAGGGCCCCAGGAGGGGGATACTTGGTGGAGTAGAGATAGAGGGCAGAAAAGTATACTGGCAGGAGTTCGGATATGGGGCAGAAGGGACGAAGGGCCACACGAGGGTGATTCTGGAAGGAGTAAGGATAGGGGCCAGAAAGGACAAAAGGCCACAAGAAGGGAATCCTGGCAGGAGTAGGAATTGGGGGCAGATGTGCCATATGGCCTCTCGAGGGGTATACTGGCAGGAGTAGTGATAGGGGGCAGAAGGTACAAAGGGCCACAAGAGGGGGATACTGGCAGGAGCAGGGATAGGGGGTAGAAGGGACGAAGGGCCACAAGAGGGGGATACTGGCTGGAATAGGGATAGTGGGCAGAAGGGACGAAGGGCCACAAGAGGGGGATACTGGCAGGAGTAGGGATAGGGGGCAGAAGGGACGAAGGGCCACACGAGGGATATACTGGCAGGAGTAGGGATAGGGGCAGAAGGTACAAAGGGCCACAAGAGCGGGATACTGGCAGGAGCAGGGATAGGGGGCAGAAGGGACGAAGGGCCACAAAAGGGGGATACTGGCAGGTGTAGGCATAGGGATCAGAATGGACGAAGGGGCACTAGATGTGATACTGGCAGGAGTAGGGATAGGTGGCAGGAGGGACGAAGGGCCAAGAGAGGGGTATACTGGCAGAAGTAGGGATAGGGGACAGAAGGGCCGAAGAGCCACACGAGTGGGATACTATCAGGAGTAGGGAAAGGGGGCAGAAGGGACAAAGGGCCACACGAGGGGGATAGTGGCACGAATTGTGATTGGGGGCGGAAAGTACAAAGGGCCACAAGAGGGGGATACTGGCAGGAGTAGGGATAATGGGCAGAAGGGACGAAGGGCCACACGAGGGGGATCCTGGCTGGAGTAGGGATACGGGGCAGAAGAGACGAAGGGCCACAACAGGGGGATACTGGCAGGAGTAGTGATAGGGGGCAGAAGGGACGAATGACCACACGATGGGGATACTGGCAGGAGTATGGATAGGGGGCAGAAGGGGACAAAGGGCCACAAGCGGGGCCTACTGGCAGGAGAAGGGATAGGGGGCAGAAAGGACGAAGGGCCACAAGTAAGGGATACTGGCAGAAGTAGGGATAGGAGCAGAAGGGACGAAGGGCCACAAGGGTGGGATACTGGCAGCAGCGGGGATAGGGGTAGAAGGAACGAACGGCCACACCAGGGGAATACTGGCAGTAGTGGGGATAGGCGGCAGAAGGGAAAAAAGGGCCACAAGAAGAGGTACTGGCAGTAGTAGGGATAGGGGGCAGTAGGGTTCTAAAGCCACAAGAGGGGGATACTGGCAGGAGTAGGGATAGGGGGCAGAAAAGACGAATAGCCACATGAGATTGATACTGGCAGGAGTAGGTATAGGGGGCAGAAGGGACGATGGGCCACAAGAGGGGGATACTGGCAGGAGTAGGGATAGGGCGCAGAAAGGGATGAAGGTCCACAAGAGGGGGATACTGGCAGGAGTAGGGATAGGGGTCAGATGGGGCGAAGGGCCACAAGAGGGGGATAATGGCAGGAGTAGGGACAGGGGCAGAAGTGACAAATGGCCAAAAGAGGGGGATACTGGCAGGAGTAGGGATAGGGGACAGAAGGGACGAAGGGCCACAAGAGGGGTATACTGGCAGGAGTAGGGATAGGGGGCAGAAGGGACAAAGGGGCACACAATGGGGATACTGGCAATAGCAGGGATAGGGGGCAGAAGGGACGAAGGGCCACAAGAGGTGGATACTGGCTGGAATAGGGATAGTGGCAGAAGGGACGAAGGGCCACAAGAGGGGGATACAGGCAGCAGTAGGGATAGTGGTGGAAGGGACGAACGGCCACACCAGGGGAATACTGGCAGGAGTAGGGATAGGTGGCAGAAGGGATGAAGGGCCAAGAGAGGGGGATACTGGCAGGAGTAGGGATAGGGGACAGAAGGGACGAAGGGCCACACGAGTGGGATACTGCCAGGAGTATGGATAGGAGGCTTAAGGGACAAATAGCCACACGAGGGGGATAGTGACACGAATAGGGATAGGGGGCGGAAGGGACGAAGGGCCACACGTGTGGGATATTGGCAGCAGAAGGGATAGGGGTAGAAGGGACGAGGGCCACACGAATGGGATACTGGGAGGAGTAGAGACAGGGGGCAGAAGGATCAAAGAGCCACAAAGGGGAATACTGGCAGGAGTAGGGAGAAGGGGCCGAAAGGGGGAAGAAGCCACAGGAGAGGGTGCAGGAGGTGGATACTGGAAGGAGTAGAGAGTGGGGGCGGAAGGGAGGGGGTGCACAGTAGGAGGATGCAGAAGTGGGATACTTGCAGGAGTAGGGAGAGGAGGCAGAAGGGAGGAGGGACGACAGGAGGGGGTGCAGGAGGTGGATACTGTCAGGATTAGGGAATGGGGGTAGAAGGGAGAAGGGGCCATAGAAGGAGGGTGCAGGACAGGGATACTGGCTGGAGTAGAGCGATGGGTCAGAATGGAGGTGGGGCAACAGGAAGAGGGTGCATGAGGGGGATACTGGCAGGAGTAGGACGAGGAGGTAGAAGGGAGGAGGGGTCACACGGCTATACAGAAGAGCAGGGGTCAGAAGGGGAAACTGACAGGAGTAGGAAGAGTGGGCAGAAGGGAGGCTGGGCCACAGGAGTGCGATGCAGGATGGGGATCTGGTAGGAGTAGAGCGAGGGGTCAGAAGGGATGAGGGGCTCAGGAGGGGGTGCAGGAAGGGGATTCTGGATAGGAGTAGGGAGAGTGGGTAGAAGGGCAGAGGGGCAACAGGAGATTGGTGCCGGATGAGGATTCTTTCTGGAGAAGGGGGAGGGGGGAGAAGGGGGGCTCAGGATGTTGGTTCAGGAGGGGAATACTGACAGGAGGAGGGAGTGGGCCCAGAATGGAGTAGGGGCCACAGGTGCGAGTGCAGGAGAGGGATACTGGCAGGAGTTGGAAGAGGGGGCAGAACGGAGGTGGGGTAACAGGTGTGCATTGCAGGATGGGGAGTCTGGAAGGGTTAGGGAATAGGGGCAGCAGTGAGGAGGGGAACAGGAAGGGGGTACAGGAGTGGGATATTGGCAGGAGTAGGGAGAGGGGTCAGAAGGGTGAAGGGACCGTAGGGGGTGTGAAGGAGGGCGATACTGGCAGGAGTAGAGAGAGGGGCAGAATTGAGGAGGAGCCGCAGGAAGGGGCTTATGGAATGGGATATTGGCAGGATTAGTGAGATTTGGCAGATGGGTGGAGGGTCAATAGGAGGGTTGCAGAACAGGGATACTGACAGGACTAGGGAGACGTAGCAGAAGGGGGAGGGTCTACAGAAAGGGGGTGCAGGAGGGGGATATTGGCAGGAGTAAGAAGATGGGGCAGAAGGGAGATGTGACCATAGGAGAGGGGTGCAGGAGGGAGGATAGTGTGAGGAGTACGTAGAGGAGGCAGAATGGAGGAGGGGCCATAACATTGGGATTCTGACAGGGGTAGGGAGAGGGGGCTGAAGGGAAGAGCCGCCAAAGGAGGGGGCAGGAGGGGGAGGAGGTGGATACTGGCAGGATTAGGGCGAGGGGGCAGAAGGTTGGAGGGGACAATAAAGTGGGGTGCAGAAGGGGGATACTGGCATTAGTAGGGAGATGGGGCAGAAGGGAGGAGGGGCAAAAGGACAGGTGCAGGAAGGGGATACTTGCAGAAGTAGGAACTGGGGGATGAAGGGAGGAGTGATTACAGAAGGGGGATACTGCCAGGAGTAGTTGGGTTAGAAGGGAGGAGGGGCCACAGGAGAGGGATACTGGCAGGATTAGAGAGGATTGGAGGAAAGGTAGGGGAGGCCACAGGAGTGTGTTACTGGCAGGAGTAGGGAGAGGGGACAGAATTAAAAACAGGCCACAAGCAGGGGGTGCATGTGCGGGTTACTGGCAGGAGTAGAGAGAGGAACAGAAGGTTGTAGGGGCCATAAGAGGGGAAAGCAGGAGGGGGATACTGGTAGGAGTAATGAGAGGGGTCAGACGGAAGGGAGCCACAAGATGATAGTGCAGGTGGGGGCATACTGGCAGGATTAGGGAGAGGGGGCAGAATGGGGGGCGCAGGAGGAGGGTGCAGGAGGGGGATACTATCAGTAGTAGGGCGAGGAGGCAGAAGAGAGGTGGGGCCACAAGAGGGGGATACTGGCAGGGGTGGGGAGAGAGGCAGAACAGATGAAGGGAGTGCAAAAGGTGGATACTGGCTGGAGTAGGGTGGCAGATGTGAGGAGGGGCTACAGGAAGGGGTGCAGGAGGGGTTATTAGTTGGAATGAGGAGAGGGGACAGAAGGGAATAAGACCACAGGAGAGGGGTGCAGGACGGAGATACTGGCAGGAGGAGGGAGAGGTGGCAGAAGGGAGGATGGGACACTATAGAGGGCGCACAAGGGGGACACTGGCAGAAGTAGCTATAGGGGTTACAAGGGAGGAGGGGCCCTAGAGGGGGTACCAGGAGGGGGTTACGGGCACGAGTAGGGAAATGGGGTTGAAAGGAGAAGACGCCACAAGAGGGAGTGCTGGAGTTGCTACTGGAATAGTAGGGAGAATGAGCATAAAGGAGGAGAGGCAACAGGAGGGGGGTGCACGAGGGGGATTCTGGCAGGTGCAGGGAGAGGGAGCAGAAAGGAAGAGGAGCCACAGGGGGGGGTGCAATCGAGGGATACTGGCAGGATTATGGAGAGGGGGCAGAAGTGTGGAGGGGCCACAGGAGGAGAGGTGCAGCAGGAGGATACTGGTAGGAGCAGGGGGAGGGGGCAGATGGAGGAGGGGCCACAGTGCCGTACAGAAGAGAAAGTGGGTGCAGGAAGGGATACTGGCAGGAATAGGGATAGGGGGCAGAAGGGATGAAGGGCCACAAGAGGGGGATACTGGAAGGAGTAGGGATAGGGGGCAGAAGGGACAAAGGGCCCTACGAGGGGGATACAGACAGGAGTAGGGCTAGGGGGCAGAAGGGACAAAGGGCCACAAGAGGGGGATACTGGCAGGAGTAGGTATATGGGGCAGAAGGGACGAAGGACCACACGAGGGTTATACTGGAAGGAGTAGGGATAGGGGGCAGAAGGGACGAAGCGCCACAAGAGGTGGATACTGGCAGGAGTAGGGATAGGGGGCAGAAGGAATGTAGGGCCACATGAGGCGATACTGGCAGGAGTAGGGATAGGGGGCAGGAGAAACAAAGGGCCACAAGAAGGGGATACAGGCATGAGTAGGGATAGGGGTTGGAAGTGAGGAAGGGCAAGAAGAAAGTAATACTGCCAGGAGTAGGGATAGGAGGAAGAAGGGACGAAGGGCCACACAAATTGCATACTGGCAGGAGTAGGGATAGGCGGCAGAAGGGACGAAGGGCCACAAGAAGGGGATACTGTCAGGAGATGGGATAGGGGCAGTAGGGATGAAAATTCACAAGAGGGGGATACTGGCAGGAAGGGATAGGGGGCAGAATGGACGAAGGGCCGCATGAGTGAGATACTGGATGGAGTACTGATAAGGGGCAGAAGAGACAAAGGGCCACAAGAAGGGGTTACTGGCAGGATTAGGGATAGGTTGCAGAAGGGACGAAGGACCACAAGAGGGGGGTACTGGTAGGAGTAGTGATAGGGGGCAGAATTCAAGAAGGGCCACAAGGGAGGGATACATGTTGGAGTAGGGATACAGGGCAGAAGTGACGAGGGCCAAAAGAGGGGGACACTGGCTGGGGTAGGGATAGGGGTAGAAGGGACGAACGGCCACACCAGCGGAAAACTGGCAGGAGTAGGGATAGGGGGCAGAAGTTACAAAGGGCCACAAGAGGGGGATACTAGCTGGAGTAGGAATAGGGGCAGAAGGGACGAAGGGCCACACAAGGGAGATACTAGCAGGAGTAGGGATAGGCGGGAGTTGGGACGAAGGGCCACAAGAGGATGATACTGGCAGGAGTAGGGTTAGGAGGCAGAAGGGATGAAGGGCCACACGAGGGGGATAATGGCAGGAGTAGGGTTAGGGGCAAAAGCGACATAGGGCCACAAGAGGGAGATACTGGCAGGAGTAGCGATCGGGGACAGAAGGGACGAAGGGCCACAAGAAAGGGACACTGGAAGGAGGAGGGATAGGGGGCAGATGGGATGAAGGGAAACAAGAGGAGGATACTGGCCAGAGTAGCTATAGAAGCAGAAAGGACGAATGGCCACAAGAGGCAGATAGTGGCAGGTGTAGGGAAAGGGAGCAGAATTGTTCAAAGGACCACAAGAGGAGGATACTGGCAGGAGTTTCGATAGGTGGCAGAAGCGATGAAGGGCCACACCAGGGGGATACTTGCAGGTGTAGGGGTAGGGGGCAGAAGGGACGAAGGGCCACATGAGGGGGATACTGGCAGTAGTAGGGATAGGGGGCAGAAGGGACGAAGGGCCACAAGAAGGGGATACTGGCAGCATTAGTGTTAGGGGTCAGAAGGACAAAGGGCCACTCGAGGGCAATACTGGCAGGATTAGGTATAGGGAGGAGAAGGGACGAAAGGGCACAAGAGGGATATACTGGCTGGAGTAGGGACAGAGGGCAGAGGGAAATAAGGGTCACATGAGGGGGATACTGGCAGGAGTAGGGATAAGGGGTAGAAGGGACAGAGGGCCACAAGAGGGGGATTTTGGCTGGAGTAGGGATAGAGGGCAGAAGGGACGAAGGGCAACACGAGGGTGATCCCGGAAGGAGTAAGGATAGGGGCCAGAAAGGACAAAGGTCCACAAGAAGGGGATATAGGCACGAGTAGGGATAGGGGGCAGAACTGACGAAGGGCCACATGAAGGGGATACTGGCAAAAGTAGTGATAGGGGGCAGAAAGGACGAAGGGCCAGACGAGGGCGATACTGGCAGGAGCAGGGATAGGGGTCAGAAGAGGCAAACGGCAACATGAGGGGGATACTGGCTGGAGTAGGAATAGGGTGCAGAAGGGACAAAGGGGCACACAATGAGGATACTGGCAATAGCAGGGATAGGGGGCAGAAGGGACGAAGGGCCACAAGAGGGGGATACTGGCAGCAGTAAGAATAGTGGTGGAAGGGACGAACGGCCACACCAGGGGAATACTGGCAGGAGTAGGTATAGGGGACAGATGGGACGAAGGGCCACAACAGGGGGATACTGGCAGGAGTAGGGATAGGGGGCAGAAGGGACGAAGGGCCACAAGAGGAGTATACTGGCAAGAGTAGCTATAGGGGCAGAAGGGACGAAGGGCCACGAGAGGGAGATAGTGGCAGGAGTAGGGATACGGGGTAAAAAGGGACATAGGACCACAAGAGGGGAATACTGGCAGGATTAGGGATAGCGGGCAGACGGGACGAAAGGCCACGAGGGGGGGATACTGGCAGGAGTAGTGATCGGGGACAGAAGGGACGAAGGGCCACAAGAGGGGGATTCTGGCAGGAGTAGGGATAGGGGGCAGAAGGGACGAAGGGTCACAAGAGGAGGATACTGGCAAGAGTAGCTATGGGGGCAGAAGGGACGAATGGCCACAAGAGGGGGATACTGGCAGGAGTAAGTATAGGGGGCGGAAGGGACGAATGGCCACAAGACCGGGATACTGGCAGGAATAGGGATAGAGGGGAAGAAGGAACGAAGGGCCACACGAGGGGGATACTGGCAGGAGTAGGGATAGGGGGCAGTAGGGACAAAGGGAAACACGAGGGATATACTGGCAGGATTAGGGGTAGGGGGCAGAAGGGACGAAGAGCCACATCAGGGGGTACTGACAGGAGTAGGATAGGCAGCAAAAGGGACGAAGACTCACAAGAGGGGGATACTGGCAGGAGTAGGGATAGAGGGCAGAAGGGATGAAGGGCCACACGAGGGGGATACTGTCAAAAGTAGGGATGGGGGGCAGAAGACACAAAGGGCCAGAAAGAGGGGGATACTGGCATAAGTAGGGATACGGGGCGGAAGGGACGAAGGGCCACAAAAGGGGGATACTAGCAGGAGTATGGATACAGGGCAGAAGGGATGAAGGGCCACAAGAGGTGGATACTGGCAGGTGTAGGGATAGGGGGCAGAAAGGACGAAGGGCCAAAAGAGGGTGATACTGGCAGGAGTAGGGGCAGGGAGCAGAAGGGACGAAGGGCCACACGAAAGGGATACTGGCAAGAGTAGCTATAGGGGGCAGAATGGACGAAGGGCCACATGAGTGTGATACTGGCAGTAGTAGGGATAGGAGGCAGAAGGGACGAAGGGCCACACGAGGGGGATACTAGCAGGAGTAGGGATAGGGGGCAGAACGGACAAAGGGCCACACGAGGGGGATACAGACAGGAGTAGGGCTAGGGGGCAGAAGGGACAAAGTGCCACAAGAGGGGGATACTGGCAGGAGTAGGTATATGGGGCAGAAGGGACGAAGGACCACACGAGGGTTATACTGGAAGGAGTAGGGATAGGGGGCAGAAGGGACGAAGGGCCACAAGAGGTGGATACTGGCAGGAGTAGGGATAGGGGGCAGAAGGAATGAAGGGCCACATGAGGGCGATACTGGCAGGAGTAGGGATAGGGGGCAGGAGAAACAAAGGGCCACAAGAGGGGGATACAGGCATGAGTAGGGATAGGGGTTCGAAGTGAGGAAGGGCCAGAAGAAAGTAATACTGCCATGAGTAGGGATAGGAGGAAGAAGGGACGAAGGGCCACAGAAAGGGCATACTGGCAGGAGTAGGGATAGGGGGCAGAAGGGACGAAGGGCCACAAGAAGGGGATACTGGCAGGAGATTGGATAGGGGCAGTAGGGATGAAAAGTCACAAGAGGGGGATACTGGCAGGAAGGGATAGGGGGCAGAATGGATGAAGGGCCGCATGAGTGAGATACTGGATGGAGTATTGATAGGGGGCAGAAGAGAAAAAGGGCCACAAGAAGGGGTTACTGGCAGGATTTGGGATAGGGAGCAGAAGGGACGAAGTACCACAAGAGGAGGATACTGGTAGGAGTAGTGATAGGGGGCAGAATTCAAGAAGGGCCACAAGGGACGGATACACGTTGGAGTAGGGATACAGGGCAGAAGTGACGAGGGCCAAAAGAGGGGGACACTGGCTGGAGTAGGGATAGGGGTAAAAGCGACGAACGGCCACACCAGCGGAAAACTGGCAGGAGTAGGGATAGGGGGCAGAAGTTACAAAGGGCCACAAGAGGGGGATACTAGCTGGAGTAGGAATAGGGGGCAGAAGGGACGAAGTGTCACAAGAGGATGATACTGGCAGGAGTAGGGATAGGAGGCAGAAGGAATGAAGGGCCACATGAGGGGGATAATGGCAGGAGTAGAGTTAGGGGCAAAAGCGACAAAGGGCCACAAGAGGCGGATACTGGCTGGAGTAGGGATAGGGGGCGGAAGGGACCAAGGCCCAGAAGACGGGGATACTGGCAGGAATAGGGATAGGGGGCAGAAGGGATGAAGGGCCACACGAGGGGTATACTGGCAAAAGTAGGGATGAGGGGCAGAAAAAACAAATGGCAAGAAAGAGGGGGATACTGGCATTAGTAGGGATATGGGGCGGAAGGGACGTAGGACCACACGAGGGTTATACTGGAAGGAGTAGGGATAGGGGGCAGAAGGGACGAAGGGCCACAAAAGGTGGATACTGCCAGGAGTAGGGTTAGGGGGCAGAAGGAATGTAGGGCCACTTGAGGGCGATACTGGCAGGAGTAGGGATAGGGGGCAGGAGAAACAAAGGGCCACAAGAGGGGGATACAAGTATGAGTAGGGATAGGGGTTGGAAGTGAGGAAGGGCCAGAAGAAAGTAATACTGCCAGGAGTAGGGATAGGAGGAAGAAGGGACGAAGGGCCACACAAAGGGCATACTGGCAGGAGTAGGGATAGGGGGCAGAAGGGACGAAGGGCCACAAGAAGGGGATACTGGCAGGAGATGGGATAGGGGCAGTAGGGATGAAAATTCACAAGAGGGGGATACCGGCAGGAAGGGATAGGGGGTAGAATGGACGAAGGGCCGCATGAGTGAGATACTGGATGGAGTAATGATAGGGGGCAGAAGAGACAAAGGGCCACAAGAGGGGGATGCTGGCAGGATTAGGGGTAGGGGGCTGAAGGGACGAAGAGCCACATCAGGTGGTACTGACAGGAGTAGGATAGGCGGCAGAAGGGACAAAGACTCACAAGAGGGGGATACTGGCAGGAGTAGGGATATAGGGCAGAGGGATGAAGAGCCACAAGAGGGGGATACCGGCAGGAGTAGGGATAGGGTGCAGAAGGGACAAAGATCCACAAGAGGGGGATACTGGCACTAGTAGGGATAGGGGATAGAAGGGACAAAGGGGCACACGAGGGGGATACTGGCAGGAGTAGGGATAGGGGGCAGAACTGACGAAGGACCACAAGAATTGGATACTGGCAATAGTAGTGATAGGGGGCAGAAAGGACGAAGGGCCAAAAGAGGGTGATACTGGCAGGAGTAGGGACAGGGAGCAGAAGGGACGAAGGGCCACAAGAAAGGGATACTGGCAAGAGTAGCTATAGGGGGCAGAAGGGACGAAGGGCCACATGAGTGTGATACTGGCAGTAGTAGGGATAGGAGGCAGAAGGGACGAAGGGCAACATGAGGGGGATACTAGCAGGAGTAGGGCTAGGGTGCGGAAGGGACAAAGGGCCACAAGAGGGGGATACTGGCAGGAGTAGGTATATGGGGCAGAAGGGACGTAGGACCACACGAGGGTTATACTGGAAGGAGTAGGGATAGGGGGCAGAAGGGACGAAGGGCCACAAGAGGTGGATACTGGCAGGAGTAGGGATAGGGGGCAGAAGGAATGTAGGGCCACATGAGGGCGATACTGGCAGGAGTAGGGATAGGGGGCAGGAGAAACAAAGGGCCACAAGAGGGGGATACAAGTATGAGTAGGGATAGGGGTTGGAAGTGAGGAAGGGCCAGAAGAAAGTAATACTGCCAGGAGTAGGGATAGGAGGAAGAAGGGACGAAGGGCCACACAAAGGGCATACTGGCAGGAGTAGGGATAGGGGGCAGAAGGGACGAAGGGCCACAAGAAGGGGATACTGGCAGGAGATGGGATAGGGGGCAGAAGGGACGAAGTGTCACAAGAGGATGATACTGGCAGGAGTAGGGATAGGAGGCAGAAGGAATGAAGGGCCACATGAGGGGGATAATGGCAGGAGTAGAGTTAGGGGCAAAAGCGACAAAGGGCCACAAGAGGCGGATACTGGCTGGAGTAGGGATAGGGGGCGGAAGGGACCAAGGCCCAGAAGACGGGGATACTGGCAGGAATAGGGATAGGGGGCAGAAGGGATGAAGGGCCACACGAGGGGTATACTGGCAAAAGTAGGGATGAGGGGCAGAAAAAACAAATGGCAAGAAAGAGGGGGATACTGGCATTAGTAGGGATATGGGGCGGAAGGGACGTAGGACCACACGAGGGTTATACTGGAAGGAGTAGGGATAGGGGGCAGAAGGGACGAAGGGCCACAAAAGGTGGATACTGCCAGGAGTAGGGATAGGGGGCAGAAGGAATGTAGGGCCACTTGAGGGCGATACTGGCAGGAGTAGGGATAGGGGGCAGGAGAAACAAAGGGCCACAAGAGGGGGATACAAGTATGAGTAGGGATAGGGGTTGGAAGTGAGGAAGGGCCAGAAGAAAGTAATACTGCCAGGAGTAGGGATAGGAGGAAGAAGGGACGAAGGGCCACACAAAGGGCATACTGGCAGGAGTAGGGATAGGGGGCAGAAGGGACGAAGGGCCACAAGAAGGGGATACTGGCAGGAGATGGGATAGGGGCAGTAGGGATGAAAATTCACAAGAGGGGGATACCGGCAGGAAGGGATAGGGGGTAGAATGGACGAAGGGCCGCATGAGTGAGATACTGGATGGAGTAATGATAGGGGGCAGAAGAGACAAAGGGCCACAAGAGGGGGATGCTGGCAGGATTAGGGGTAGGGGGCTGAAGGGACGAAGAGCCACATCAGGTGGTACTGACAGGAGTAGGATAGGCGGCAGAAGGGACAAAGACTCACAAGAGGGGGATACTGGCAGGAGTAGGGATATAGGGCAGAGGGATGAAGAGCCACAAGAGGGGGATACCGGCAGGAGTAGGGATAGGGTGCAGAAGGGACAAAGATCCACAAGAGGGGGATACTGGCACTAGTAGGGATAGGGGATAGAAGGGACAAAGGGGCACACGAGGGGGATACTGGCAGGAGTAGGGATAGGGGGCAGAACTGACGAAGGACCACAAGAATTGGATACTGGCAATAGTAGTGATAGGGGGCAGAAAGGACGAAGGGCCAAAAGAGGGTGATACTGGCAGGAGTAGGGACAGGGAGCAGAAGGGACGAAGGGCCACAAGAAAGGGATACTGGCAAGAGTAGCTATAGGGGGCAGAAGGGACGAAGGGCCACATGAGTGTGATACTGGCAGTAGTAGGGATAGGAGGCAGAAGGGACGAAGGGCAACACGAGGGGGATACTAGCAGGAGTAGGGCTAGGGTGCGGAAGGGACAAAGGGCCACAAGAGGGGGATACTGGCAGGAGTAGGTATATGGGGCAGAAGGGACGTAGGACCACACGAGGGTTATACTGGAAGGAGTAGGGATAGGGGGCAGAAGGGACGAAGGGCCACAAGAGGTGGATACTGGCAGGAGTAGGGATAGGGGGCAGAAGGAATGTAGGGCCACATGAGGGCGATACTGGCAGGAGTAGGGATAGGGGGCAGGAGAAACAAAGGGCCACAAGAGGGGGATACAAGTATGAGTAGGGATAGGGGTTGGAAGTGAGGAAGGGCCAGAAGAAAGTAATACTGCCAGGAGTAGGGATAGGAGGAAGAAGGGACGAAGGGCCACACAAAGGGCATACTGGCAGGAGTAGGGATAGGGGGCAGAAGGGACGAAGGGCCACAAGAAGGGGATACTGGCAGGAGATGGGATAGGGGCAGTAGGGATGAAAATTCACAAGAGGGGGATACTAGCAGGAAGGGATAGGGGGTAGAATGGACGAAGGGCCGCATGAGTGAGATACTGGATGGAGTAATGATAGGGGGCAGAAAAGACAAAGGGCCACAAGAAGGGGATACTGGTAGGAGTAGTGATAGGGGGCAGAATTCAAGAAGGGCCACAAGGGAGGGATACATGTTGGAGTAGGGATACAGGGCAGAAAAGACGAGGGCCAAAAGAGGGGGGCACTGGCAGGAGTAGGGATAGGGGTAGAAGGGACGAACGGCCACACCAGCGGAAAACTGGCAGGAGTAGGGATAGGGGGCAGAAGTTACAAAGGGCCACAAGAGGGGGATACTAGCTGGAGTAGGAATAGGGGGCAGAAGGGACGAAGTGTCACAAGAGGATGATACTGGCAGGAGTAGGGATAGGAGGCAGAAGGAATGAAGGGCCACATGAGGGGGATAATGGCAGGAGTAGAGTTAGGGGCAAAAGCGACAAAGGGCCACAAGAGGGGGATACTGGCTGGAGTAGGGATAGAGGGCAGAAGGGACTAAGGGTCACATGAGGGGGATACTGGCAGGAGTAGGGATAAGGGGTAGAAGGGACAGAGGGCCACAAGAGGGGGATACTGGCTGGAGTAGGGATAGAGGGCAGAAGGGACGAAGGGACGAAGGGCCACATGATCATGATCCCGGAAGGAGTAAGGATAGGGGCCAGAAAGGACAAAGGTCCACAAGAAGGGGATATAGGCAGGAGTAGGGATAGGGGGCAGAACTGACGAAGGGCCACATGAAGGGGATACTGGCAAAAGTAGTGATAGGGGGAAGAAAGGACGAAGGGCCACACGAGGGCGATACTGGCAGGAGCAGGGATAGGGGTCAGAAGAGGCAAAGGGCAACATGAGGGGGATACTGGCAGGAGTAGGAATAGGGTGCAGAAGGGACAAAGGGGCAAACAATGGGGATACTGGCAATAGCAGGGATAGGGGGCAGAAGGGACAAAGGGCCACAAGAGGGGCATACTGGCAGGAGTAGGGATAGGGGGCGGAAGGGACCAAGGCCCAGAAGACGGGGATACTGGCAAGAATAGGGATACTGGGCAGAAGGGATGAAGGGCCACACAAGGGGATACTGGCAAAAGTAGGGATGAAGGGCAGAAGAAACAAATGGCAAGAAAGAGGGGGATACTGGCATAAGTAGGGATATGGGGCGGAAGGGACGTAGGACCACACGAGGGTTATACTGGAAGGAGTAGGGATAGGGGGCAGAAGAGGCAAAGGGCAACATGAGGGGGATACTGGCAGGAGTAGGGGCAGGGAGCAGAAGGGACGAAGGGGCAAACAATGGGGATACTGGCAATAGCAGGGATAGGGGGCAGAAGGGACAAAGGGCCACAAGAGGGGCATACTGGCAGGAGTAGGGATAGGGGGCGGAAGGGACCAAGGCCCAGAAGACGGGGATACTGGCAGGAATAGGGATAGGGGGCAGAAGGGATGAAGGGCCACACAAGGGGGATACTGGCAAAAGTAGGGATGAAGGGCAGAAGAAACAAATGGCAAGAAAGAGGGGGATACTGGCATAAGTAGGGATATGGGGCGGAAGGGACGTAGGACCACACGAGGGTTATACTGGAAGGAGTAGGGATAGGGGGCAGAAGGGACGAAGGGCCACAAAAGGTGGATACTGGCAGGAGTAGGGATAGGGTGCAGAAGGAATGTAGGGCCACATGAGGGCGATACTGGCAGGAGTAGGGATAGGGGGCAGGAGAAACAAAGGGCCACAAGAGGGGGATACAAGTATGAGTAGGGATAGGGGTTGGAAGTGAGGAAGGGACAGAAGAAAGTTATACTGCCAGGAGTAGGGAAAGGAGGAAGAAGGGACGAAGGGCCACACAAAGGGCATACTGGCAGGAGTAGGGATAGGGGGCAGAAGGGACGAAGGGCCACAAGAAGGGGATACTGGCAGGAGATGGGATAGGGGCAGTAGGGATGAAAATTCACAAGAGGGGGATACTGGCAGGAAGGGATAGGGGGTAGAATGGACGAAGGGCCGCATGAGTGAGATACTGGATGGAGTAATGATAGGGGGCAGAAGAGACAAAGGGCCACAAGAGGGGGATGCTGGCAGGATTAGGGGTAGGGGGCTGAAGGGACGAAGAGCCACATCAGGTGGTACTGACAGGAGTAGGATAGGCGGTAGAAGGGACAAAGACTCACAAGAGGGGGATACTGGCAGGAGTAGGGATATAGGGCAGAGGGATGAAGAGCCACAAGAGGGGGATACCGGCAGGAGTAAGGATAGGGTGCAGAAGGGACAAAGATCCACAAGAGGGGGATACTGGCACTAGTAGGGATAGGGGATTGAAGGGACAAAGGGGCACACGAGGGGGATACTGGCAGGAGTAGGAATAGGGGGCAGAACTGACGAAGGACCACAAGAATTGGATACTGGCAATAGTAGTGATAGGAGGCAGAAGGGACGAAGGGCCACACGAGGGGGATACTAGCAGGAGTAGGGCTAGGGTGCGGAAGGGACAAAGGGCCACAAGAGGGGGATACTGGCAGGAGTAGGTATATGGGGCAGAGGGACGTAGGACCACATGAGGGTTATCCTGGAAGGAGTAGGGATAGGGGGCAGAAGGGACGAAGGGCCACAAGAGGTGGACACTGGCAGGAGTAGGGATAGGGGGCAGAAGGAATGTAGGGCCACATGAGGGCGATACTGGCAGGAGTAGGGATAGGGGGCAGGAGAAACAAAGGGCCACAAGAGGGGGATACAAGTATGAGTAGGGATAGGGGTTGGAAGTGAGGAAGGGCCAGAAGAAAGTAATACTGCCAGGAGTAGGGATAGGAGGATGAAGGGACGCAGGGCCACACAAAGGGCATACTGGCAGGAGTAGGGATAGGGGGCAGAAGGGACGAAGGGCCACAAGAAGGGGATACTGGCAGGAGATGGGATAGGGGCAGTATGGATGAAAATTCACAAGAGGGGGATACTGGCAGGAAGGGATAGGGGGTAGAATGGACGAAGGGCCGCATGAGTGAGATACTGGATGGAGTAATGATAGGGGGCAGAAGAGACAAAGGGACACAATAAGGGGATACTGGTAGGAGTAGTGATAGGGGGCAGAATTCAAGAAGGGCCACAAGGGAGGGATACATGTTGGAGTAGGGATACAGGGCAGAAGTGACGAGGGCCAAAAGAGGGGGGCACTGGCTGGAGTAGGGATAAGGGTAGAAGGGACGAACGGCCACACCAGCGGAAAACTGGCAGGAGTAGGGATAGGGGGCAGAAGTTACAAAGGGCCACAAGAGGGGGATACTAGCTGGAGTAGGAATAGGGGCCAGAAGGGACGACGGGCCACACAAGGGGGATACTAGCAGGAGTAGGGATAGGCGGGAGTTGGGACGAAGGGCCACAAGAGGATGATACTGGCAGGAGTAGGGATAGGAGGCAGAAGGGATGAAGGGCCACACGAGGGGGATAATGGCAGGAGTAGGGTTAGGGGCAAAAGTGACAAAGGGCCACAAGAGGGAGATACTGGGAGGAGTAGCGATAGGGGACAGAAGGGACGAAGGGCTACAAGAAAGGGATACTGGAAGGAGTAGGGATAGGGGGCAGATGGGACGAAGGGAAACAAGAGGAGGATACTGGCCAGAGTAGCTATAGAGGCAGAAGAGACGAATGGCCACAAGAGGCAGATAGTGGCAGGTGTAGGGAAAGGGGGCAGAATTGTTCAAAGGACCACAAGAGGAGGATACTGGCAGGAGTAGTGATAGGTGGCAGAAGCGATGAAGGGCCACAGCAGGGGGATACTTGCAGGTGTAGGGGTAGGGGGCAGAAGGGACGAAGGGCCACATGAGGGGGATACTGGCAGTAGTCTGGATAGGGGGCAGAAGGGACGAAGGGCCACAAGAAGGGGATACTGGCAGCATTAGTGTTAGGGGTCAGAAGGACAAAGGGCCACTCGAGGGCAATACTGGCAGGAGAAGGGACGAAAGGGCACAAGAGGGGGATACTGGCTGGAGTAGGGACAGAGGGCAGAAGGAACTAAGGGTCACATGAGGGGGATACTGGCAGGAGTAGGGATAAGGGGTAGAAGGGACAGAGGGCCACAAGAGGGGGATACTGGCTGGAGTAGGGATAGAGGGCAGAAGGGACGAAGGGCAACACGAGGGTGATCCCGGAAGGAGTAAGGATAGGGGCCAGAAAGGACATAGGTCCACAAGAAGGGGATATAGGCAGGAGTAGGGGTAGGGGGCAGAACTGACGAAGGGCCACATGAAGGGGATACTGGCAAAAGTAGTGATAGGGGGCAGAAATGACGAAGGGCCAGACGAGGGCGATACTGGCAGGAGCAGGGATAGGGGTCAGAAGAGGCAAACGGCAACATGAGGGGGATACTGGCAGGAGTAGGAATAGGGTGCAGAAGGGACAAAGGGGCACACAATGGGGATACTGGCAATAGCAGGGATAGGGGGCAGAAGGGACGAAGAGCCACAAGAGGGGGATACTGGCTGAAATAGGGATAGTGGGCAGAAGGGACGAAGGGCCACAAGAGGGGGATACTGGCAGCAGTAGGGATAGTGGTGGAAGGGACGAACGGCCACACCAGGGGAATACTGGCAGCAGTAGGGATAGGGGGCAGAAGGGACGAAGGGCCACACAAGGGTGATACTGGCAGGAGTAGGGGAAGGGGCTGAACGGACGAAGGGCCACAGGAGGGGGATACTGGCAGGAGTAGGGATAGGGGACAGAAGTGACGAAGGGCCACAACAGGGGGATACTGGCAGGAGTAGCGATAGGGGACAGAAGGGACGAAGGGCCACAAGAGGGGGATTCTGGCAGGATTAGGGATAGGGGGCAGAAGGGATGAAGGGTCACAAGAGGAGGATACAAAGGGCATACTGGCAGGAGTAGGGATAGGGTGCAGAAGGGACGAAGGGCCACAAGAAGGGTATCCTGGCAGGAAATGGGATAGGGGCAGTAGGGATGAAAAGTCACAAGAGGGGGATACTGGCAGGAAGGGATAGGGGGCAGAATGGACAAAGGGCCGCATGAGTGAGATACTGGATGGAGTAATGATAGGGGGCAGAAGAGACAAAGGGCCACAAGAAGGGGTTACTGGCAGGATTAGGGATAGGGGGCAGAAGGGACGAAGGACCACAAGAGGGGGATACTGGTAGGAGTAGTGATAGGGGGCAGAATTCAAGAAGGCCACAAGGGAGGGATACATGTTGGAGTAGGGATACAGGGCAGAAGTGACGAGGGCGAAAAGAGGGGGACACTGGCTGGAGTAGGGATAGGGGTAGAAGGGACGAACGGCCACACCAGCGGAAAACTGGCAGGAGTAGGGATAGGGGGCAGAAGTTACATAGGGCCACAAGGGGGGATACTAGCTGGAGTAGGAATAGGGGCAGAAGGGACGAAGGGCCACACAAGGGGGATACTGGCAGTAGTAGGGATAGGCGGGAGTTGGGACGAAGGGCCACAAGAGGATGATACTGGCAGGAGTAGGGATAGGAGGCAGAATGGATGAAGGGTCACATGAGGGGGATAATGGCTGGAGTAGAGTTAGGGCAAAAGCGACAAAGGGCCACAAGAGGGAGATACTGGCAGGAGTAGCGATAGGGGACAGAAGGGACGAAGGGCCACAAGAGGGGGATACTGGAAGGAGTAGGGATAGGGGGCAGATGGGACGAAGCGAAACAAGAGGAGGATACTGGCCAGAGTAGCTATAGAGGCAGAAGGGACGAATGGCCACAAGAGGGAGATAGTGGCAGGTGTAGGGATAGGGGGCAGAAGGGTTCAAAGGACCACAAGAGGAGGATACTGGCAGGAGTAGTGATAGGTGGCAGAAGCGATGAAGGGCCACACCAGGGGGATACTTGCAGGTGTAGGGGTAGGGGGCAGAAGGGACGAAGTGCCACATGAGAGGGGATACTGGCAGTAGTAGGGATAGGGTGCAGAAGGGACAAAGGGGCAAACAATGGGGATACTGGCAATAGCAGGGAAAGGGGGCAGAAGAGACAAAGGGCCACAAGAGGGGGATACTGGCTGGAGTAGGGATAGAGGGCAGAAGGGACTAAGGGTCACATGATGGGGATACTGGCAGGAGTAGGGATAACTGGTAGAAGGGACAGAGGGCCACAAGAGGGGGATACTGGCTGGAGTAGGGATAGGGGGCAGAAGGGACGAAGGGCCACACGAGCGTGATCCCGGAAGGAGTAAGGATAGGGACCAGAAAGGACAAAGGTCCACAAGAAGGGGATATAGGCAGGAGTAGGGATAGGGGTCAGAACTGACGAAGGGCCACATGTAGGGGATACTGGCAAAAGTAGTGATAGCGGGAATAAAGGACGAAGGGCCACACGAGGGCGATACTGGCAGGAGCAGGGATAGGGGTCAGAAGAGGCAAAGGGCAACATGAGGGGGTTACTGGCAGGAGTAGGAATAGGGTGCAGAAGGGACAAAGGGGCAAACAATGGGGATACTGGCAATAGCAGGGATAGGGGGCAGAAGGGACAAAGGGCCACAAGAGGGGGATACTGGCTGGAATAGGGATAGTGATCAGAAGGGACGAAGGGCCACAAGAGGGGGATACTGGCAGCAGTAGGGATAGGGGTGGAAAAGACGAACGGCCACACCAGGAGAATCCTGGCAGGAGTAGGGATAGGGGGCAGAAGGGACGAAGGGCCACACAAGGGTGATACTGGCAGGAGTAGGGGTAGGGGCAGAACGGACGAAGAGCCACAAGAGGGGGATACTGGCAGGAGTAGGGATAGGGGACAGAAGGGACGAAGGGCCACAACAGGGGGATACTGGCAGGAGTAGGGATAGGGGGCAGAAAGGACGAAGGGCCACAAGAGGAGTATACTGGCAAGAGTAGCTATAGGGCAGAAGGGACGAAGGGCCACAAGAGGGGGATAGTGGCAGGAGTAGGGATAGGGGGCAGAAAGGGTCATAGGACCACAAGAGGGGGATACTGGCAGGATTAGGAATAGCAAGCAGACGGGACGAAAGGACACGAGGGGGAGATACTGGCAGGAGTAGCGATAGGGGACAGAAGGGACGAAGGGCCACAAGAGGGGGATAGTGGCAGGAGTAGGGATAGGGGGCAGAAAGGGTCATAGGACCACAAGAGGGGGATACTGGCAGGATTAGGAATAGCAAGCAGACGGGACGAAAGGACACGAGGGGGAGATACTGGCAGGAGTAGCGATAGGGGACAGAAGGGACGAAGGGCCACAAGAGGGGGATACTGGCAGGGGTAGGGATACGGGGCAGAAGGGACGAAGTGCCACAAGAGGAGTATACTGGCAAGAGTAGCTATAGGGGCAGAAGGGACACTGGGCCACAAGAGGGGGATAGTGGCAGGAGTAGGGATAGGGGTAGTAAGGATGAAAAGCTACTAGAGGGAGATACTGGCAGGAGTACGGATAGGGGGCAGAAGGGTCGAAGGGCCACAAGAGAGAGATATATGCTGGAGTAGGGATAGAGGGCAGAAGTGACAACGGCCCACAAGAGGGGGATACTGGCAGGATTAGGAATACCAAGCAGACGGGACGAAAGGACACGAGGGGGAGATACTGGCTGGAGTAGGAATAGGGGACAGAAGGGACGAAGGCCACACAAGGGTGATCCTGGAAGGAGTAAGGATAGGGGCCAGAAAGGACAAAGGGCCACAAGAAGGGGATACAGGCAGGAGTAGGGATAGGGGTCAGAACTGACGAAGGGCCACATGAAAGGGATACTTTCAAAAGTAGTGATAGGGGGCAGAAAGGACGAAGTGCCAGACGAGGGCGATACTGGCAGGAGTACGGATAGGGGTCAGAAGTGACAAAGGGCAACATGAGGGGGATACTGGCAGGAAGAGGAATAGGGTGCAGAAGGGACGAAGAGCCACACAATGGGGATACTGGCTGGAGTAGGGATAGGGGGAAGAAGGGACAAAGGGCAACAACAGGGGGATACTGCAGGAGTGGGGATAGGGGGCAGAAGGGTTGAAGAGCCACAAGAGGGGGATACTGGCAGTAGCAGGGATAGGGGGCAGAAGGGACAAAGGGCCACAAGAGGGGGATACTGGCTGGAGTACTGATAGGGGGCAGTAGGGATGAAAAGCCACAAGAGGGGGATTCTGCAAGGAGTAGGGATAGGAGGCTGAAGGGACGAACTGCCACTAGAGGAGGATACTGGCAAGAGTAGCTATAGGGGCAGTAGGGACGAAGGGCCACAAGAGGGGGATACTGGAAAGAGTAGGGATAGGAGGCAGAAAGGACGAAGGGCCACAAGAGGGGGATACTGGCAGGAGTAGGGATAGGGGACAGAATGGACGAATGGTCACAAGAGGGGGATACTGACTGGAATAGGGATGGTGGGCAGAAGGGACGGGGCCACTAGAGGGGAATACTGGCAGTACTAGGGATAGGGGTGGAAGGGACGAATGGCCACACCAAGGGAATACTGGCAGGAATAGGGACAGGGGCAGAAGAGACGAAGGGCCACAAGAGAGGGATATATGCTGGAGTAGGAATAGAGGGCAGAAGTGTCAACGGCCCACAAGAGGGGGATACTGGCAGGAGTAGGGATAGGGGACAGAAGGGATGAAGGGCCACAAGAGGGGGATACTAGCAGGAGTAGGGATAGGGGCAGAAGGGACGAAGGGCAACATGAGGGGGATACTGGCAGGAGTAGGAATAGGGTACAGAAGGGATGAAGGGCCACACAATGGGGATACATGCTGGAGTAGGGATAGGTGGCAGAAGGGATGAAGGGCCACAAGAAGGGGATACTGGCAGGAGTACGGATAGGGGGCAGTAGGGATGAAAAGCCACAAGAGGGGGATACTGGCAGGAGTACGGATAGGGGGCCGAAGGACGAAGGGCCACAAGAGGGGGATACTGGCTGGAGCAGGGATAGGGGGCAGAAAGGACGAAGGGCCACAAGAGGGGGATACTGACTGGAATAGGGATAGTGGGCAGAAGGGACGAAGGGCCACAAGAGGGGGATTCTGGCAGCAGTAGGGATAGGGGTGGAAGGGACGATTGGCCACACCAGGGGAATACTGGCAGGAGTAGGGATAGGGGGCAGAAGGGACAAAGGGTTACAAGAAGGGGATACTGGCAGGAGTACGGATAGGGGGCAGAAGGGATGAAAAGCTACAAGAGGGGGATACTGGCAGGAGTATGGATAGGGGGCAGAAAGGACGAAGGGCCACATGAGAGGGATATATGCTGGAGTAGGGATAGAGGGCAGAAGTGACGAAGGCACACAAGAGGGGGATACTGGCTGGAGTAGGGATAGGGGGCAGTAGGGACGAAAAGCCACAAGAGGGGGATACGGGCAAGAGTAGGGATGGGGGTAGAAGGGATGAAGGGCCGCACGAGTAGGATACTGGCAGGAATAGGGGTAGGGGGCAGAACGGACGAAGGGCCACAAGAGGAGGATACTGGCAAGAGTAGCTATAGGGGCAGAAGGGACGAAGGGCCACAAGAGGAGGATACTGGCAGGAGTTGGATAGGGGGCAGAAAGGGACATAGGGCCACAAGAGGGGGATACTGGTAGGAGTAGGGATAGGGGGCAGAAGGGTTCGAAGGACCACAAGAGGAAGATACTGGCATGAGTAGCTATAGGGGCAGTAGGGACGAAGGGCCACAAGAGGGGGATACTGGAAAGAGTAGGGATAGGAGGCAGAAAGGACGAAGGGCCACAAGAGGGGGATACTGGCAGGAGTAGGGATAGGGGACAGAATGGACGAATGGTCACAAGAGGGGATACTGACTGGAATAGGGATGGTGGGCAGAAGGGACGGGGGCCACTAGAGGGGGATACTGGCAGTACTAGGGATAGGGGTGGAAGGGACGAACGGCCACACCAAGGGAATACTGGCAGGAATAGGGACAGGGGCAGAAGAGACGAAGGGCCACAAGAGAGGGATATATGCTGGAGTAGGAATAGAGGGCAGAAGTGACAACGGCCCACAAGAGGGGGATACTGGCAGGAGTAGGGATAGGGGACAGAAGGGATGAAGGGCCACAAGAGGGGGATACTGGCAGGAGTAGGGATAGGGGCCGAAGGGACGAAGGGCAACATGAGGGGGATACTGGCAGGAGTAGGAATAGGGTACAGAAGGGATGAAGGGCCACACAATGGGGATACTTGCTGGAGTAGGGATAGGTGGCAGAAGGGATGAAGGGCCACAAGAAGGGGATACTGGCAGGAGTACGGATAGGGGGCAGTAGGGATGAAAACCACAATAGGGGGATACTGGCAGGAGTACAGATAGGGGGCCGAAGGACGAAGGGCCACAAGAGGGGGATACTGGCTGGAGCAGGGATAGGGGTGGAAGGGACGATTGGCCACACCAGGGGAATACTGGCAGGAGTAGAGATAGGGGGCAGAAGGGACGAAGGGCCACAAGAAGGGGATACTGGCAGGAGTACGGATAGGGGGCAGAAGGGATGAAAAACTACAAGAGGGGGATACTGGCAGGAGTATGGATAGGGGGCAGAAAGGACGAAGGGCCACATGAGAGGGATATATGCTGGAGTAGGGATAGAGGGCAGAAGTGACGAAGGCACACAAGAGGGGGATACTGGCTGGAGTAGGGATAGGGGGCAGTAGGGACGAAAAGCCACAAGAGGGGGATACGGGCAAGAGTAGGGATGGGGGTAGAAGGGATGAAGGGCCGCACGAGTAGGATACTGGCAGGAATAGGGGTAGGGGGCAGAACGGACGAAGGGCCACAAGAGGAGGATACTGGCAAGAGTAGCTATAGGGGCAGAAGGGACGAAGGGTCACAAGAGGAGGATACTGGCAGGAGTTGGATAGGGGGCAGAAAGGGACATAGGGCCACAAGAGGGGGATACTGGTAGGAGTAGGGATAGGGGGCAGAAGGGTTCGAAGGACCACAAGAGGAAGATACTGGCATGAGTAGTGATAGGTGGCAGAAGGGATGAAGGGCCACACCAGGGGGATGCTGGCAGGTGTAGGGGTAGGGCGCAGAAGGGACGAAGGGCCACATGAGGGGGATACTGGTAGGAGTAGGGACAGGGGCAGAAGGGACGAAGGGGCACTAGAAGGGTTTACTGGCAGCAGTAGTGTTAGGGGTCAGAAGGGACGAAGGGCCACACGAGGGCGATACTGGCAGGAGTAGGTATAGGGAGGAGAAGGGACGAAGGGCCGCAAGCTGGCGATACTGGCAAGAGTAGCTGTAGGGGGCAAAATGGACGAAGGGCCACATGGTGGGATACTGGCACGAGTAGGAATTGGGGGCAGAAGGTACGAAGGGCCACACAAGTGGGATACTGGCAGGAGTAGGGATAGGGGGCAGAATGGACGAAGGGCCACAAGAGGGGGATACTGGCAGGAGTAGGGATAGGGGACAGAAGAGACGAAGGGCCACAAGAGGGGGATTCTGGCAGGAGTAGGGATAGGGGGCAGAAGGGACGAAGGGCCACACGTGTGGGATACTGGCAGGAGTAGGGATAGGGGTAGAAGTTACGAAGGGCCACACGAAGGGGATACTGGGAGGAGTAGAGATAGGGGGCAAAAGGATCAAAGGGCCACAAGAGGGGGATACTGGCAGGAGTTGGTATAGGGGGCAGAAGGGACGAAGGGCCACACGAGGGGGATACTGGCAGGTGTAGGGAGAAGGGTCCGAAAGGGGGAAGAAGCCACAGGGGATGGTGCAGGAGGTGGATACTGGAAGGAGTAGAGAGTGGGGGCAGATGGGAGGGGGGCGCACAGTATGCGGATGCAGGAGGAGGATACTGGCAGGAGAAGGGAGAGGGGGGAAGAAAAGAGGAGGATCAACATGTCCGTACAGATCAGGAGGGTGATGTAGGAGATGGATACTGGCAGGAATAGGGAGAGGGGACAGACGAGAGGAGGTGACACAGGAATGGGATGGTGAAGTGGGATACTGGCAGCAGTAGGGGGAGGCAGCAGAAGGGAGTAGGGTCGACAGGAGGAGGGTGCAGGAGGGGGATACTGGCAGAAGTAGGGAATGGGGGTAGAAGGGAGGAGGGGCCACAGAAGGAGGGTACAGGACGGGGATACTGGCAGGAGTAGAGCGTAGGGGCAGAATGGAGGACGGGCAACTGGAGGAGGGTGCAAGAGGGGGATACTGGCAGGAGTAGGGTGAGGGGGCAGAAGGGAGGAGGAGCCAAAGGGGGCACAGGAAGTAGGATGATGAAGTATAAGGGAGGAGGGGCCACACTGCTATACAGAAGAGCAGGGGGTCAGAAGGGGAAACTGTCAGGAGTTGGAAGAGTGGGCAGAAGGGAGGCTGGGCCACAGGAGTGCGGTGCAGGATGGGGATCTGGCAGGAGTAGAGAGAGGGGTCAGAAGGGATGACTGGCTCAGGAGGGGGTGCAGGAGGGGGATTCTGGAGAGGAGTAGGGAGAGTGGGTAGAAGGGCAGAGGGGCAACCGGATATTGTTGCCGGAGGGGGATTCTGGCAGCAGAAGAGGGGAGGGGCCAAAGGGGGGCACAGGAAGTTGGTTCAGGAGGGGGATACTGACAGGAGTAGGGAGTGGGCCCAGAATGGAGTAGGGGCCACAGGTGCGAGTGCAGGAGGGGGATAGTGGCAGGAGAAGGGAGAGGGGGGCAGAAAATAGTAGTATCAACAGGTCCGTACAAAAAAGGAGGGGGGTTTAGGAGAGGGATACTGGCAGGAGTTGGAAGAGGGGGCAGAAGGGAGGCGGGGGTAACAGGAGTGCGGTGCAGAATGGGGATTCTGGCAGGGGTAGGGAGTAGGGGCAGAAGTGAGGAGGGGAACAGGAGGGGGGTACAGGAGTGGGAAATTGGCAGGAGTAGGGAGAGGCGTCAGAAGGGAGGAGGGGCCATAGGGGGTGTGAAGGAGGGCGATACTGGCAGGAGTAGAGAGAGGGGGCAGAAGGGTGGAGGAGCCACATCAAGGGGGTTATGGAATGGGATACTGGCAGGATTAGTGAGAGGTGGCAGAATGGTGGAGCGGCAATAGGAGGGGTGCAGGACAGGGATACTGGCAGGACTAGGGAGACGTAGCAGAAGGGGGAGGGTTTACAGGAAAGGGGTGCAGGAGGGGGATATTGGCAGGAGTAGGGAGATGGGGCAGAAGGGAGATGTGACCATAGGGAGGGGTGTATGAGGGAGGATAGTTTGAGTAGTAGGGAGAGGGGGCAGAAGGGACGAGGGGCCCATGGAGATGGGTGCAGGAGGTGGATACTGGCAGGAGTACGGAGAGGAGGCAGAATGGAGAAGGGGCCAAAAGATTGGGATACTGACAGGGGTAGGGAGAGGGGGCAGAAGGGAGGAGACGCCAAAGGAGGGGCAGGAGGGGGTAGGAGGTGGATACTGGCAGGATTAGGGCGAGGGGGCAGAAGGTAGGAGGGGACAATGGAGTGGGGTGCAGAAGGGGAATACTGGCAGTAGTAGGGAGAGGGGTCAGAAGGGAGGAGGGGCTACAGGACGGCTGCAGGAAGGGGATACTCGAAGAAGTAGGAACAGGGGGATGAAGGGAGGAGTGATTACAGAAGGGGGATACTGCCAGGAGTTGGAGGGGCCACAGTAGAGGGTTACAGGGAGGGAACACTAGCAGTAGTAGGGGGAGGGGGCAGAAGGAAGGACAGGCCACAGGAGAGGGGTACAGGTGGGGGATACTGGCAGGCGTAGGGAGAGGAGGCAGAAGGGAGGAGGGACCAAAGGATGGGGATACTGGCAGGAATAGAGAGGAGGGGAGGAAAGGTAGGGGAGGCCACAGGAGTGTGTTTGTGGCAGGAGGAGGGAGATGGGGCAGAAGGAAAAACAGGCCACAAGCAGGGGTGCTTATGCGGGTTACTGGCAGGAGTAGAGAGAGGAACAGAATATTGTAGGGGCAACAAGAGGGGGAAGCAGGAGGGGGATACTGGTAGGAGTAATGAGAGGGGTCAGACGGGAGGGATCCACAAGATGGGAGTGCAAGTGGGGGCATACTGGCAGGATTAGGGAGAGGGGGCAGAAGGGGGGGCACAGGAGGAGGGTGAGGAGGGGGATACTGTCAGTAGTAGGGCGAGGGGGCAGAAGAGAGGTGGGGCCACAAGAGGGGGATACTGGCAGTGGTAGGAAGAGAGGGCAGAACAGAGGAAGGGACACAGAAGGGGAGTGCAAAAGGTGTATACTGGCTGTAGTAGGGAGAGGTGGCAGATGTGAGGAGGGGCTACAGGAAGGGGGTACAGGTGGGGTTATTAGCTGGAATGAGGAGAGGGGACTGAAGGGAATAGCGCCACAGGAGAGGGATGCAGGATAGAGATACTGGCAGGAGGAGAGAAAAGGGTCTGAAGGGAGAAGACGCCACAAGAGGTTGGTGCTGGAGGGGATACTGGAGTAGTAGGGAGAGTGAGCATAAGGGAGGAGAGGCAACAGGAGGGGGGTGCACGAGGGGGATTCTGGCAGGTGCAGGTGCAATCGAGGGATACTGGCAGGATTATGGAGAGGGGGCAGAAGTGTGGAGGGGCCACAGGAGGAGAGGTGCAGCAGGGGGATACTGGCAGGAGTAGGGGGAGGGGGCAGAAGGGAGGAGGGGCCACAGTGCCGTACAGAAAAGGAAGTGGGTGTAGGAGGGGGATACTGGCAGGAGTTGGGAGAGGGGGCAGAAGGTTGGCAGGGCTACAGGAGGGGCATACTGGCAGGAGTAGGGGGAGGGGGCAGAAGGGAAGAGGGGCCACAGTGCCGTACAGAAGAGGAAGTGGGAGTAGGAGGGGGGTACTGGCAGGAGTTGGGAGAGGGGGCAGAAGGTTTGCAGGGCTACAGGAGGGGGATACTGGCAGGAGTAGGGGGAGGGGGCAGAAGGGAAGAGGGGCCACAGTGCCGTACAGAAGAGGAAGTGGGAGTAGGAGGGGGATACTGGCAGGAGTTGGGTGAGGGGGCAGAAGGTTGGCAGGGCTACAGGAGGGGGATACTGGCAGGAGTAGGGGGAGGGGGCAGAAGGGAAGAGGGTCCACAGTGTCATACAGAAGAGGAAGTGGGTGTAGGAGGGGGATACTGGCAGGAGTTGGGTGAGGGGGCAGAAGGTTGGCAGGGCTACAGGAGGGGGATACTGGCAGGAGTAGGGGGAGGGGACAGAAGGTTGGCGGGGCCACAGGGGGGGGGGGATACTGGCAGGAGTAGGGAGAGGGGTCAAAGGAGCAGGATGAGAGCTGCTGTAGTAAAAAGTGAGACTGCTGCAAGAGACAAGGAGAATCGAAAAACACATAGTCCCAAGTTAAAAGAGCCACAGTGGTAAAAAACACGCGTATGTAGAATAATAAAAGCCACGGTGAGTGAAGGAACACTTGATGACACAGACAGGATGATGATGAAGCACAGAATTAAAACATGTGGCAACTCGAATATTCGGCTTGTTCGGCGGCTGCTGAAGTATTAAACACCACTTGAGCACATAGCACAAACACTGGTACAACACAAAATGGCGCTCTGTCGAATTATGTCGACACAGGTACTGCGCAGTGGGAAAAGGAGTGGAAGGGGAAGCGTGGTGGGGGGAGGGAGGTGGAGGACGTAAGGCGCAAGGACTCACCGTAGGGCGAGCTGCAAGAGCAGAGCCGAGCATGGGTGGGTTGGGGGTTAGGGAGACGCACAAATGCGGGGAGGGACTGAGGTCGAAGGGAGGGGTCGTCCGGGAGAGGGTGTAGACGCAAGTTACCCTCGGACAGTGTGAAGGTGGAGGGATGTGGCAACAGGTGGAGACGACCGGGTTGCGGGATTCTATTTTTCGGGACACGTAGTGGAGGCGAAGGTGTTCTAGGAACTTCGGAAGGTGAGGGAAGGAAATCGAATCGTAAAGGATCCGCGCATGGGTACAGGAGGCGGATACGGTAAGCGAGACGGGGGGCGTGGATTTGGAGGGATTCCTAGTGGGCGGGGCGAGAGGAGACCTGGGAGGGATGGAAGCAGCTGTGGAGAAAGCTGCAAAAATATTTAGATTGCCATGTATTTCTGCCTAAGTAGGTTCTAGCTTATGCCAACACTGGTGTTTCTATTAGCATCGTCCTTTTAGTGTGATATTAGACTAACGCCGTCCAGTCTAAAATAAAACAATCGTGACGGAAATTACATAGAAAAGTGTATATGATGGTAACCGGCGGCTCTCTCGCTTACCACACGTAGTCAGAGCTGTCAGATTTTACACCAGTGAGTTTCGCAACCGGTACGGTAGACTGCGGTAGTAGTATATTGAATTCGTTTGTGTCAGCTTTTTGTAATTGTTCTTCTTCTTGTTGTTGTCACAGTGATTATTACACCAGAAATGGTACAACTTGCTGGTGTGCCTTCTACTGCAGGAATTCCACCACAGTAGCCATCTAAGTTCTGATAAATAATTTCAGAATGTTTGTACTAGTTCTCAATTGTTCAGTTAAATTAACTTCGTGTTCAGTATTTTCGTAATAGGTCATCAAATTTCTGTTGTCCAGAGAAATAATTCATATTCGGTATATTTTAGTTGCAGTTCTTCAAAAAATTATTAACAATTTCAGTTAAAAAAATTCATTAGAGCTCTTCATTCTATAGGTAACTATGAGGGCTATTCAGAAAGTAAGGAACGTTTTGGCATTAAAAAAACGAAGTACAAGAAAAAACATTTTATAATATACATCTGAAAGAGAGACTAAAATACTCCTTCTCCACATAGTCAGCAAACAAACTGAGGCACTTATGATAGCGGTGGGCAAGACTTGAGCCAGTGAGTCACGCCCACCTGGAGTTCCGCGTCGTCATCAAAGCGCTGCGTTGCAAGCCAGTTATTCATCTTCGGAAACAAGTGGAAGTTACTTAGTGCAAGATCGGGGCTGTAGGGCGGATGAGGGAAAATTTCCCATTTAAATGAATTACGGAGTTCTTTAGTACAGTGTGCCGTGTGAGGTTGGGCATTGTCGTGTAAAAACAAAATTTTGGCAGTCAGCTTTCCTCGGCGTTTGTTCTGAACTGCTCTTCTAAGACTGTTCAAAGTTTGAGAGTACCGAGCAGAATTTATGGTTGCTCCACATTCGAGAAAATCAATAAGCACACCTTGCCTATCCCAAAACATTGTCGCGATCATCTTCCTTGCTGACAACATTTTCTCGGTTGCTGGGGGGAGCTTGTGTTCCCCACGACATGGACTGTAATTTCGTCTCGCAATTGACAAGCCTCGTCACCAGTTACGATTCGATCCAGTAATGAATCACCATGTTTGTGGTAGCCTAGTTTTTATGTGACGATGTCAAACATTGTCCGTGAAACTTGTGGAAAATAAAGCGAAAGCTCCGTTATTCTAAAGCGACGTTTATGAGACTCATTTCATCAGCTTTAGTGAAGATATCGTCAGTCACAATGCTCGGGCATCCACTCTACTCTTCATCATGAACGTCAGTTTGGCCACTTTTAAACAGAATGGATCATTTCTGGACGGAACATTCACTCATTACATTGTTTCCGTACACTTCACACAGTTCACGAGAAACTGCTATAGATTTTAGGTTTTCTGAGCAACAAAAATTGTATCACAGACTGCACCTCACAATTGGCAGGATTTTCGATTGCAGCGCAAATTTTAAATTCGAATATCGAAAAAACCAGAAGTGCAGAGACGTTACTGGATGCCGACTGACGCACTTACCTTGCGAGCACGCACATACAAAAACATACGCGATCGGCGCGTGCCTAGAAACGTTCCCTACTTTCTGAATAGCCCTCGTAATTTACTGTTTAATTTTTTCTCCGATTGCAGCAGACACGTCATCTCTCTAGCTGGGATGTGCGCATCTAGTGCCGCCCCGTTCCGTCGCCTGTCGGCTACGTCACCTCCTCCCCTGGAGCTGGACTCAATGCCACACCCTTCGCACACCTGCAGTGCTCCCACTTGGCCAGTGTTGCACCATCCACTGAGACGGCCTGCAACAGTGACAGTCTCTCCCGGCATCACCGACGGTCTGTTCCCGGTGTATTAAAAGTGATTTTTGTGGCTAGTGACAGTATTCGAGCCTTTTCTTTTAGCGATTGACAACACGTCAGTAACGCCACACACACATAAAACTACTCAGTGGTTGAAGACGCATTCGACAAGTGGATCTCGATCACCCAGTGGCCAAGTACTGACATCCTCTCCATTTCCTAGATGCGCGTTTATCCATCCTGGAAAGGAAGCTTGCCAAAATCATCAGTGAGCCCTGGTATCCATCCATTGGGTGCACAACAGTGCCAGTGTGTGAGCTAACATATCCCCCAAAGAAGGATGTAAGTCGTGAAAAGACCTCCCTTATCCATCTTTGAGGGAAGAAAAATAGTGTGATAATGCCAAGCACATCAATTGCTGACTGGTTCGAAAAATACACCTCGAGTCACTTGCAGGCCCACTTTCTGAGATGGATATCTGTAGGTCTGACTGTACTCTCGATCAGGTACTCTTTTTAGACACCCGTGCATCCTCTGAATGCAGTGTCAAGCTATATCGAACGTCTCATCCAGCTCAGAAACAGGCATGTATGAATGTCAAAAATAAAATGGATGAAAGTTGTTTTACGTGGTCAGTGCTGACAACATACACCCCAATATGGTCTTGAGAAAGAACACATTCCTCCATGTTACAATTGTGATGTTATTGAGTTTCCTCTTAGGCTCCACGACATACCAAAATTTGAGCCTCAGAATACTGTTATATGTGTTTGGTCTGAAGAAAATAAAATGTGACCACGATGAGCAGAACAAGCAAAAGGATAAACATACAAGTCGTTGGACCCCTACAGTTTTTTTTAAATTTTTAATTTAACTTGCACTGCTTCGTAACTTGTTCTTATTCGCAGACTCGATAATAAACATTATTATGTTTTGCTCAAACAGATGTCTCAACTTCTTTATTCCCAGTTGGGTAAACAAATGTCTACAACTACATAGGATAGTCTGCAATTCACATTTAAGTGCCTGGCAGGGGGTTCATCGAACCAACTTTATACTATTTATCTCCCATTACATTCTCGAATAGCGCGCGGGAAGAAAGAACACCTGAATCTCTCCGTTCGAGCTCTGATTTCCGTATTTTATTCTGATGATCATTTCTACCTATGTAAGTGGGAGTCGGAAAATAACAAATTATGGTAGCAGTACAGAGGATATAAAATGCAGAATGGTAATGGGTAGAAAAGCGTTCTTGAAAAAGAGAAATTTGTTAACATCGAATATTGATTTAAGCCTAAAGAAGTCCTTTCTGAAGGCATTTGTATGGATTGTTGCCTTGTATGGGTGTGAAACATGGACGATAAACAGTGCTGACAGGAAGAGGATTGAGGCTTTTGAAATGTGGTGCTACAGAAAAATGTTGAAGATTAGGTGGGTGGATCGCGTAACTAATGAGGAGGTACTGAACAGAATTGGGGAGAAAAGAAATTTCTGGCATACCTAGACTAAAAGAAGGGACAGATTGGTAGGACACAGTCTTAGACATCAAGGAATTGTGAATTTGGCTTTGGAGGGAAGTGTGTGGGGTAAAAACCGCAGAGGAAGACCAAGAGATGGATACAGTAAGCAGATTCAGATAGATGTAGGTTGCCGTTTTTATGTGGAGATGAAGAGGCTTGCACAGGATAGGGTATTGTGGAGAGCTGCATCAAACCAGTCTCCGGACTGAAGACCACAACAACAACAAGTGGGAGTCAACAATATATTTTCGCATTCGGAAGAGAATGTTGGCGGTTGGAGTTTCTTAAGTAGCCCACGCTGCAGCGATAAGCGCTGTTGTTGTAATGATTCCCATCCCAGATCCTGTATCATTTCCGTAACGCTGTCCCTCCTCTATCGTGAGAATACAAAACGAGCTGCCCTTCTTTGGACTCTCGATGTCCTCCATCACACCCACCTGATAAGGATCCCACACTGAGCAGAAATACTCCAAAAAAGGACGGAGAAGCGTACTGTACACAGTTTCATTTGTAGTTCTGTTGCATCTTTTAATGGTTCTACCAATAAAACGCAGTCTCTGGTTCGCCTTTCCCACGACATTATCTACGTGTTCTTTCTAGTTTAAGTCTGAAGTAATAGTAATTCCTAGGTATTTTGTGGAGTTTACGGCCCTCACTTTTGACTGATTTATCTTGTAAACCAAGTTTAACGGATTTCTTTTCGTACTCATGTGGACGACATCACACTTCTCATTATTTAGAGTTAATTGCCAATTTTACACCATAGTAATATCTTATTCAGATCGTCCTGCAGTTGGTTTTGATCTTCAGATGATTTTACTAGACGGTAAATGACGGCGTCATCTGCAAACAACCTAATAGAGCTACTTAGATTTTCTCCCAAATCGTGTATGTAAATAAGGAATAGCAGGAGACCAATAACACTACCCTGTGGAACGCCCGATATCACTTCTGCTTTAGTCGACGCTTTACCATCGATTAGCCGGCCGCGGGACTGAGGCGCTCCAGTCACGGTATGGATAGTTGTGCCGCCCTTAGTATAAGGTAGTTGATAAGTAGTTTGTAAGTTTAGGGACTGATGACCCCGTAGTTAAGTCCCATAAGCTTAACAAACATTTCATTTTTACCATCGATTACTACAAACTGTGTCCTCTCTGACAGGAAATCACCTATCCAGTCGCAAATTTGGGGCGATATACCATAGCCACGCAATTTGATTAAAACCCCCTTTGTGAGGTAAGGTGTCAAAAACCTTCTGGAAATCAAGAAATACGGAATCGATTTGCGAGCCCCTTACTTGGTGTGAGTAAAGAGCTAGTTGTGTTTCCCAGGCAGTGGATATTGCCACTCGAGTGTCAGTAAAATCGCACGGTTATTGCCACTCTTTGCGCGCCCGCGCACTGCATTTAATAATTCTGAAATAATTATGGAGAAACCGAACCGTTTCGTGTATTCAAAAGCACTCGGTATTACATAGGATATATATAATACGATAATCTTGAAAAAGAACGGCGTTTAAAAAACGATAATTTTAAAACTATGAAAATGTTATGTTTTGTTTTGTTTCTCGCAGTCACTTGTACGCGGCAACGGCACTAATTTGGACACTTTTTTCCGACATCTAGGTATTTACTCGGCAAAGCGAAGTGGTGATGCTGACACGGTGGCAGCACCGTCGTGAGAAACAGGGAGGGGGGAGCAGTAGGTTCTTACACGTGGTTGCTGTTTCCATCATCACCACGCATATATGCGACAATTTTGAGGAGAAGGAAAATCCTAATTCTAAATCCAAATGCGATGTTCGCTGTCGTGTTTATATATGAGACAAAATCTACTTTGCTATCCCCGATCACATGTCGGTTTTCGAGTGCTACTTGCCTAACACGAATGAATTACGTGAATTTGCTGTTCCAATTTTGTCAAATCTGTAAAATGAGATTATGAGTATTTTAATTTTTGTTAGTAGAGAGATGAGTTTTAAGAAATATGCATAAATGTACTAGGTCATGCGTACAATCGCCTAACAGGATACTTCGGCGTTGCCTCCGTTCTCACATTTTTTATAACATTTGGAAACTTTTCGCACATTTTGGTACAAAAAACGATAAAGATATGCCGAGTAACGCTAAAATAGCGCTGATTATAGGGCTACTACAATTCGTAAACGGTTCGAAATTTACCTTTGTGAAAGTTCTTAACATTGACATCGTTTGACCCTAAGTCATCGCCAAATAATTTTCGATTTGGCCTCTCTTATCTTTCATGTGCAAACATACACACGTCAGATTTGAACACGCCAAACACTCATTAGCAGACGGAGTGGAATTTAAAGATTTTTTTATCACTTATTATTTTGTATCGAAGTGGGCGTAACCCTCACACCTGCAAAACCTTCATTGCTCTCTCTTACAGCCTTAATGAGTAAAATATTTCATTCTACACGAGTAGACTGTTCACGTCCAAGGTTACATGTCATACGGGCAACAGAGGCAACTGCAGGTGAGTTCTGGGTATAACGTATGCATTGTCCTAGTCGACGATGCAATGCTTTATCACGACAGAGCCAAAAGACTACGCTTTTAAACAAAAACAGTCATCTGTAATTAAGAACAATTTCACAAAGGTTCTTGAGATTATACACGCAGTGAGAAATCTGAAAGGTATTGACGATTATCGAAACTATTTCTAGCCTGGTTGCTACCCCCGATTTACGAGTGTTCGATCGGTCTTCTGCTAAACATGTGAAAGGATGTATTTTCTATTGTTGAAAAAAGGGTACCTTCATTTATTTAAATACATATTAATCCTAGTTCTTTTGATTTGAAACTACCCAATTTTACAGTGAATCACAAAATTTAAAGAAAATAAAACGTGTTGTAAAATCGATATTACAACTGTTCAATAAGCACTTTTAGCTAGATTAAACTTCGTTAAGATAAGGATAAACTGACTGTACCGAATAAAATAGTAGAAGTTTGAAAATGAGAAGTATGTTCATCAAAACACTAAAACTTGGAAAAAAGAGTACCATATTTGATGAATCAACGAACATATGTATATATAACGGTCAGCAGTTGCATCTCCAGGTGTGTAAAACAGATCAGTAATGAAATAATCGTACACATGACGAACTTTTATATGTATCACTTACTTCCAAATGAACCAATTCTCCCATAACATGATTCTGAAAACAAGTGAGATGTATCTAACGTTTATAGCAGTTTTAATGGAATTTTACCTAAAAACAATAAGTTGGTCCTTGTGCGACCAGCTGAATCCCCAAAATCGTGCCCGATGTGTGTCTACGGTCCAGAGGCAAGAACTCAATAACGCTGACAAAATTACAGAAATATGTCTGTCTGTTTGTTTGATGCTCCAGTCACGGTCTGCACGGCCACTACGGTCGGGGATTCGAATCCCCCCTCGGGCATGGATATTTGTGCCGTCCTTAGTATAAGGTAGTAGATTAGTAGTTTGTAAGTTTAGGGACTGATGACCCCATAGTTAAGTCCCATAAGCTTAACAAACATTTGAACATTTTGAACATTTTATAAGTGGCACTTCGGTATAATATCACCTCTTACTTGAAGCAGCATCATTCTAAATACCGTCATAACCAGTAGTCCTATTGCATAACAACTATTAATGCACTCCTGGCCATTAAAATTGCTACACCGATGCCGTGCTACAGACTCGAAATTTAACCGACACAAGAAGCTTTTCAGACCATTCACACTAGGTGAAACACGTCCACTGGCTGTGTGGTCGTCTTCCATTTTGAGTTATTCGTGACTCTTAAGTGTTTCTCCACCAATAATATTGTCTGTTTGTATGTCAATTATTTTATTCATTCATTAATGATGAATGCCCCATGTTTATATATGTTTCCACTCGTGTGATTGAACTTGTGTGTTCATGTGAATGAGGAAGGTTGCTTTTAATACTGACTGACTGCCGTGCAATGGCTTACAGTCGCCGCCTCGCGGTTTAGGGCTCGTTTTCTTTAGTTAAGAAAGCATGGTTTCGTCAGTCGTCTGTACTGGGGTCTACTGGGTGGCCAGAGAAAAGCTTACTTGGCAAGATGGAGAGGTGGCCTGTTCTTAGTGTAGTATCAACATAATCATGGTCGACAGAGGTGACAAAAGAGACCTCTCTGGAGCTCTAGAAAAGGGTATTACCTTCTCCAGGTAGCGAGGGTGGGTAGATACTATGCTCTGAACGTGCTCTTCATGGCTTTAGCACGTTCTACATCCGGTGTGTGGTGGGGAAGGCTTTTGGCATGGCCTTAGGTTTCACTCTTGTTGCGACCACCGAAGTGAGTATATTGTGGAATCGTGCTGAGGGGATGGCATGCTGTTAGAACGTTACTTTGTTCGTGACCAGGCAGTCTCGGTTTATGTGTGATAATTTTCTCGAGTAATTCTTTCGCTATGCGAGGCAAAGTGTTTCTTCATACACAGAACTGGAGTAATTTAGTTTAAATTTAGTATTTGCATTCTCATTCCGGTGATGATTTTGTGTCCGCTTTCGCAAGTGAAAATTCACGTGTGTGGCCTTCAGCCTTTGTGTAAACTTATTACGTTCAAATTTCCTTGCTGTTTTTTAACTGACGTTTACGCATCGTGTCTGTATCCGAGAGGTATGCTAAATATTTCCCAGATTTTCTGGTTTGATTACGTCTTTCCAATCTTGGTATGAGCGATTGCACAACATGCTTTCATTTTGGTCTTTATTTCAGCTTTCAGCAATGCTTTTACTAATACTAGCTTTCTTCTATATGAATTCTCGTGCGTGCTTTACTTGCTAATTCTAAATTAATTTCATTTTGTAAATCCTATGTAATTCACCGTGGTCACACAACACGTGGTACTTACAGATAGTATGCCACTGCCTCCCCACACATGAGTTCGTTTGGTGCATAGTGTTATTTTAATATGTGCTTCAAGACACCCGCCATCTCGTCAAAACGCCATTGACATTTCGTTTCGCCACTGCTGTCAAGTGTTGCTGCACGAGTAATGTGTCGCAAGCATTATGCGTGTGTCTGTGAGTGAATGAATGTGCTTTCCTTTATCCACTGTGTATTTGCAAATTTACTCCCACATTACCTCTATAGTTATAAAGGGCAGAAACAATTTTATTACAGGCAGTAACTTTATGATATCATTCACTTTTGTACAAGGTGTATGCTTTATGGTGCTTAATATAGTCTCCCTACATTTATTTGCTTCTTCATTTTATTGAATAGATAATAATTTAACGTATCAAACCTCTGCTTTATACTTTCATGATCTCCATCCCAAGTTTAATTATCAATTCCTTTTTTAACATTAATTTTGTGTTTGTTAAAACATTGGCTGCTCCCTTAAATAGTGAGCAGTTAGATAAATTTCTGTTGTGCAAGTACCATGGCAACTCGTAAAGTAATTTAGAGCAGCAGTGAGCGTTTTAACTTGCATTCACAGATCTCTGCTGCCCGAGATCATACATTGAAAACTTAACAAGCTACTTTCAAAGGTTGGCACCGGTGGCGACACCTACAACGTGCTAAGATGAGGAAAGTTTCCAACCAATGGCTCATACACAAACAGCAGCTGACAGGCTTTGCCTGGTTAAACATTGTTTTGATGCCTCATGTAAGGAGGAGAAATGCATTTCCAACTTTGATAAAGGTCAGATTGTAGCCTATCACGATTGCGGTTTATCGTATCGCGACATTGCTGCTTGGGTTGGTCGCGACCCAATGACTGTTAGCAGAATATAGAACCAGATGGTTCAGGAGGGCAATACAGAACGCTGTGCTGGATCCCAACGGCCTCGTATCACTAGCAGTCAAGATGACAGGCATGTTATCCGCATGGCTGTAATGGATCATGGCAGCACATTTTGAGCCCTGAGTCAACAGATGGACAGATGGGGGACGTTTGCAAGACAACAACCATCTGCACGAACAGTTCGACAACGTTTGAAGCAGCATAGACTATCAGCTCGGAGACCATGACTGCGGTTACCCTTGACGCTGCATCACAGACAGGAGCTCCTGCGATAGTGTACGCAATGACGAACCTGAGTGCACAAATGGCAAAACGTCATTTTATCGGATGAATCCACCTTCTGTTTACAGCATCATGATGGGCTCATCCGAGTTTGGTTACATCGCGGTGAACACACATTGGAAACGTGTATTCGTCATCGCCATACCATACTGGTGTATCACCCGGCGTGTTGGTATTTGGTGCCATTGGTTACACATCTCGGTCACTTCTTGTTTGCGTCGACAGCACTTTGAACAATGTCCGTTACATTTCAGATGTGCTACGACCCATGGCTCTACCCTTCATTCGATCCCTGCGAAACCCTACATTTCAGCAGGACAATGCACGACAGCATGTTTCAGGTCCTGTACGGGCCTTTCTGGATACGGAAAATGTTCCACTGCTGCCCTAACCAGCACATTCTCCAAATCTCTCACCAATTGAAAACGTCTGGTCAATGGTGGCAGAAAAACTGGCTCGTCACAATACGCCAGTCACTACTCTTGATGAACTGTGGTATCGTGCTGAAGCTACATGAGCATCTGTACTTGTACACGCCATCCAAACTCTGTTTGATTCAATGCCCAGGCGTATCAAGGCTGTTATTACGGCCAGAGGTTGTTGTTGTGGGTACTGATTTCTCAGGATCTATGCACCCAAATTGCGTGAAAATGTAATCATATGTCAGTTCTAGTATAATATATTTGTCCAATGAATACCCGTTTATCATCTGCATTTCTCCTTGGTGTAGCAATTTTCATGGCCAGTAGCGTAATTACATGTATGTAAATGCAGAGGTAGCAGCACTGGCGAATGCAACGGTTTCAACTCTCAGGTCGTTAGTGCATGCTGACTCTGAAGTTATAGCTCCTATCTCACCCGTAAGTACAGAAATGAAGGATCGTTTCAGATGCACATTTCATGAAACTGTACAAACGGTGGAGGGGGGGGGGGGTGAACACACTGATTAAAATCCATAGGCCGTAAATTACATCACCCAAGCCAAGTGGACCCCAGCGACAAATATCAGCAAAATCATAATAAAAGACAAATGCGCAGATTTAGCAATATGTGTGAGGGAAAAAAACTCATGGCGTTAAAAAAAATACAAAATGCTAAAGTTCTGTAAAACGCAACGCTTTTCAAATGAAGCCATAGAAGCTTAAATGCTGCTAGCAGAGCAAAGAACGGTCGCACAATATTCTAAATTAATGCTTTAGAATAGCAAAAAATATTTTAAACTAAAATTATGAAGAATAGCACCATAGGTATACACACAGATGCAAATTAGATTGGGCATACGTAGACAGAAAGTAAGCGTCTAAATAAAAAGCAACATTTGCGCGCTCCTTCCAAGCAGTAGTAAACAGCTAATTTGCTAAACTATTGTAATGCCATATTGAACCATGGAAGACAAACGAACCAACGAAGTGACCAGGCCAGTAGTGAACAGTTCCAATAAAGGTAAATGATTTACCGAACAAATAACGCGTTCTGGAATATTATCACTAAACACAGGTAAGTCACCAATTGGCAGGCGAAGAAAAGGGGGACATTCCCCAACAATTATCGATACATATATGCTCTAAGGCCATGACAAGAACATGTCAGGTGTGTGACTGGATCCGTTTCATTTGTGTCTGGAAAGAAATTGGCGCATACATTTGCATAAGACTCCAACCATTTTTTCAATGCTGTATCCAAGCTGCCATCATGTCACAGATGTGCCTATTGAACGATATGCCTCTATCCAGAGATTCATGTTCAAAATCCGGACACAGAGGCAGTGCACGTACTACACACTTTCGTAATTAAAGTTTCCTCAAAATGGGAGAAAACATTTGCATGGAGGTCTCCCCATGCATCCACTAAGCCATTAGCAGGAACTTTCTTTATGCAGATTCAGTCAACCGTCCT
Organism: Locusta migratoria; assembly: GCA_026315105.1. Taxonomy (NCBI): domain Eukaryota; kingdom Metazoa; phylum Arthropoda; class Insecta; order Orthoptera; family Acrididae; genus Locusta; species Locusta migratoria. Next base: position 7,932,646 of record CM048755.1, read on the forward strand.
AGCCTAGCTAACAACAGCACTTCCCCTAAAGCCCTAACTAATAAGTTTGTGTGAGATTTGAAATGACGTTCTAGGCTGCCGTTTAATTCTATATTCACACCATGGAATGGCATTATACATGTGTCGATTCTACAAGTATTTTGGAGACAGGTGCAGTTTATCGTCAACTTTCCACCTTGTTGAAAAAGTGGAAACGGGGGAGTCACCATCTGCTTATCTGTGTGCGAAAATACGTGAGACGTAGACAATTTCTTTTTCTGAACAAAATCATTTTTATCACATTTCTCACATGTCCACATACGGCATAATACTTGCCAAGCTGGATGGGATATTTGGAGTTCGACACATTCAGAGTGAAACCAGTCTTCACACGACTCACCTTGTGATTCCCAGTGTCCGGTTGCTTAACAGACGGTATCTACTGAATCTAATAGAACTACTTGGGCCGGCCGCGGTGGCCGAGGGGGCTGAGGCGGTTCAGTCACGGTCTGCGCGGCCACTACGGTCGGGGGTTCGACTCCCCCCTCGGGCATGGATATTTGTGCCGTCCTTAGTATTAGCTAGTTCATAAGTAATCAAAATATCCACTGGTGTACTGCCGGTCTATAGTGTCTATAGTGTCACTATAGTGTCTATAGTGTCACTATAGACCGGCAGTACACCCGTGGATACTTTGATCGTCAAATACGCCGGGAGAAACTGAAGAATCACAGTTCATAAGTAGTTTGTAAGTTTAGGGACTGATGACCCCGTAGTTAAGTCCCATAAGCTTCACAAACATTTGAACAATTTTGAACTACTTGGAGTGCACGGGAAATTCAAATGTCTCAAGCAATGGATGATAAAAGAAGCTTTTTCTTTTACCAAGCTCATATAGCTTAGAGCTAGGCTTCACTCCTCTCATCAAATCAACACCACAGGCTAAAGCAATCAGACCTTGCTCACGAAGACTAGAAGACTGTGTGGCAGACCATTCAAGAAAGCGCACATCAGTCTCAGCAGTAATAGGTAACGACACAGCCTGGGAAAACAATTCCATGCACCTTGTTTTTGGATACCTGTTTTGAAACACATTCAACCTCTGTCCACAGTAAATGTCTGTACTATTGCCTAGCGTCCTCACAGTAGCACACGTATTTTAAAATGATATAATCTGCACAACCGAGGCCTGACTTCGGGAGCCGGCCGCGGTGGCCGATCGTTCTGCGACGCGCCAGTCACAGTCTGCACGGCCACTACGGTCGGGGATTCTAATCACCCTTCGGGCTTGGATATTTGTGCCGTCCTTAGTATAAGCTAGTTCATAAGTAGTTTGTAAGTTTAGGGACTAATGACCCTGTAGTTAAGTACCATAAGCTCTACAAACATTTGAACATTTGACTTCGGGAAAACAAACCTACCTGGTGACCTTCGCCAGGGTTTTGAGGTTGGGCCCATCCAGATATCAGTCTGAGCAACTCTACCGTCTTTGTCATAATAGAAGGCAGAAGATAGTCACCATTTCTTACTTTCCTTTCTTCCTCATTAGAAATCCTGAGATGAAACAGAACTTTCTTCCGGCAATAACTCATTTGTGAAGCCGTCAGCCCTTTTGCCCGTCCCAAGGATTACCTATGCTTCTGAAGAAAGATAGTGCTAGGGAGACGTGCGGGAACAACAGACGGTTTTCCCAAACACTCATACAGTTGGGAACCATTTCCAGAGTCAATTTCTACAGGTGTAATCGAATAGACTTCATTTTCATTAGATTTGGCACCGTTTAGCGCTGCCCATTGAAATACGCCATCTAAGTCAGACTTGGTACAACTGCCCGATCATCATTCTGCCTTTCCAGACTCGCATTCTCACTCTTGCCATTCATCAATCAAGCGCTTCATTGATGAAAATTTTTCTTTGAAATCCATATAATTTGCTGGCCCAGTCACACGTGCCCGTACACAATTTTGGCATTTTAGGGTACCTTCCTGCACATGTCAATGGTGGCTTAGGCATCAGGACATTCTCGACAACCTTATCGTTATACTCCAAATGATAGTTTTTTTTTTGTTCGTAACACTGCTTTGCTTATTAAACTGCGCAGTCATAGAATCCCAATATACTAATGGTAAGTCTGAAGACTTATTCGCGGCAAATATGTAATTACACGGCAGACCAAGCTGACAGAAGAAATCGCAAAAGCAGGCATTATGTGGTTCACCAGTCACAGAATGTTAAACGCTCGTCAAATACACTTTTGCAGCCTTTCCTTCAAGGTTTACCTTAAAGTATGATTAATTTGCCAGATTGCTGCAAAACATTCTCTGCACCGTAGTCAGAAAGCTGTTTTTTTTTGTTTTTTTTTTTCACCTCATTGACGAACCGGTCTGGATTAACATCCAATGGCATTTTACATTTCGTCAAATATTCACGATAATCAGCATTAAACTTATGAAGATTGTAAAAAACGAACAAGCCTTTCGCGCATTCCAGCATACTTGATATATCTTTATTACTTCATGTGTTTGTTCTGAGCTTCAATACGATTCTTATCATTTATGATGAAAGTTTGTAATTTCTTTCTGACAACGTAAGCCCACATGTCACGACAGTCATACCATTTCAATTTAAACTGTTGCTTAAATTTGGAGGGTATTAGTCAACAAGCTAAACCAAGTATTTTGAAAAATCGCCATATCGTGAGAGTTAACCATTTTTAGCAAAAGCTGTAGGATCCGGTCCTTAAAAGATTCTATACATAGGCTTGCAGTAGACAGTATACTCAAATCAGTTTCTTCAAGTTGCAGTTCACGAACAAGTTTATGAAAGTTACGCTCTACGTGAACTTTACACAGCAATATGTCCACATTTAAAAAAATATTATTAGCGGACTGTATGGACTCAAAATCCTTGTCTAACAATACTGCATTTGTACGCTTTAGCTGCTCAACTTGAACTGTTCGAAACACAGCTCGACATTCCCCTAGGTTTCCGCACTCAAGAAAGCAAATGCTACAAGCCTGCCTATACCCTGTCCATCGAGCACAGCAAACACTTAAGAGGACATAATTGCAGTCGTTGAGCCTATAAGTTCCGTCTACTTCCACAAGTTCAGGATACTGACACTACCACTTGCGCAGAAAATTACTTCAACCGAGCTTGTTGCAGAATCTCTGACAACCTTAACGCATGCATCCACGTCGTGATTCTTGATGCCTTCCAAAAAATCAACAACTTGCTCTGCGTCGCTTAATGGAGGCACTTTCCGTTTTTTAATAACGAAATTAGCAATATCGCGCGAAATACTGGCCTGACATGATTGGCGATCAGTTTCCGATTAGCGCGCAGCTCATCCTTGCTGTTCACAAATTCAGCTGCTTCTTCAGCTAACCTTCACTGCTTAGGATATAGCTTAAACAATGCATTAGAAATTTCGTGATTATGCTCAAAACACGATTTTCTAACCGAGAGCTTATCTGCTGGTCGTATGCAATCACAATCTGACTTTCACAACCGAGTCCAATATACTGCTCGTTATGCCTTCAACCTTCATCCCTTTCTCGAGGTCATGCTTACACTTCAAAACTAGTCGGTCATCAGTTTTCGGAAATTTTATGCTAGACTTAACTACAAATGTGGTGGCCGAGGGGACTGCGGCGCGCCAGTCACAGTCTGCACGGCCGCTACCGTCGGGGGTTCGAATGCCCCCTCGGGCATGGATGTTTGTGTCGTCTTTAGTATAAGGTAGTTCAAAAGTAGTTTGTAAGTTTAGGAACTGATGACCCCTCAGTTAAGTCCCTTAAGCTTAACAAATATTTGAGTATATAACTACAAATGACTGAAAAGTTAGTTGTGATAAATGCTTCGGGGGATCACGCAAATCCGAGTTCGAGAACGTATAGCCTTCACGAAATGGAGAGGAGGTTTCCATCAGATCCGTTTGTACCATGGCAGATTTAGTAGTTTCCAGCGCAGAGCGCCAGATATAGATTTTATTAAGTTTACCGACCATAGTAAACCAAAAAACTCGAAGTCGCTTTTGAATGACACTACCGTAAAACAAAGCGTAATAACCAAAATCAAAGCAAAGAAGAAACAGCTGAACGTCAAGCACTACTTTTCACAAGCGAAGCAAGAAAAAGCACAAAGCACCAACACCAATTCACGCTAGACGCCGGCAGGTAACAGTGCAGAAAGTGTCGCAGTGTGGAAGTAACAATGTGGCGTTAGTAACAATGTAGTGTTAGAGTGGAAATAACAATGTGGCGCTATTAGCACTCGAGTGCAAATAACCATCTTATTTTATTGACACTGGAGTAGAAATAACCATGTGATTTTATTGACACTCGAGTGCAATGACATTTGTGTTCTTCCTTCTCACAAATATTTGACTTCGTTCCAAATATGTTGCGGTTTTCGAGAATATGTTTGGAGACAAAACTATGGGAACGTTTAAATTGCTGGTACAGTAAGTGAAATGAGTATCGATGACATTTAGGCCTACACACTTTATTTATTTAGTTTGGTTTGTTTCAGCACTCAGGCTGATGTTTTACATACACTTATTGAAATACAACTACATTGATTTACTATTGTGTGTTTCAGCGTTACAGGTTTATACATTATATTTAAACACATACGGTATTATAAATTTACACATTCTATATCAGATGTTTCTCTGCTGTAGACCTATATATTTCTTAAGCCTGTTTTTTTTTTTTTTAATAAAGCCAATGAGTTACAGTCTTTTAGGTCTTTTGGTAAACTGTTGTAATGGCTAATATCTTTGAAAAATATGCAGTTTTGACCAATTTTTTTTTTATTTTTACACTCCAAGTAGTAGTCATTGCTACTTCTTGTATTATATTTATGGACCTCTTTCATTAAAGTTAGTTTATTGCCTAAATAGTCTGGACACATTCCTAATTTAATCTTATGAATAAAAATCATTGCTTGTAATGTGATGGACCGTTTGACAGACAACCAATTTAATGTAACTAACATATATTCTATTCTAGTGTACATATCACAATTCAGTATTAATCTCATGCATCTGTTTTGTAATATCTGTAGCCTACTCACTAATGTCATATTACCCAGGTACAGTATTGATCCAGCATATGAAAAGTGAGGCATTATGATGGTGTTGTACACTGCCATTCTGCTTTTTCCGTTAACATTTTCCTAATCTTACTAAGGAATCCTATTTTCTTACCTATCTTCTTGGTTATATAATTTATATGCTGATCCAGTTTTAACTTACTATCTACAATCACTCCCAAGTATTTATAATAGCTAACCCAAGACTATCCGCTAGTCAGAAAGATTTGGCTATTTATTTCCGAATATCTCGTGATTTCCGGGAGTATGGAAAGACTGATATTTCTTGTTCCTCCCCAATATTTTTCTGCTTAGTTTCGAAAAATCGCGATTTCCGAGAGTGTGCTTAGACCGTTATTCCTTACTTGTCACCAATATATGGTAGTTTGTTTCTGAATATGCCACAATTACAGTGTGTATGGTTAACTCAGATCCTAACAGGATAAATTTAATTTCTGTTGCAAGTGTATGCAAAATACTCAGAACAACATCATCTGCTGACATCTCTAAATCCGTACTCAATGAACCAAACAGGAATATAAACAACATTGAGAGGCTCAAGGAGGTTAGAATCTCTAACCTGCTTGGAGAGGCTACAGAAGTTCTTATATCCCAGGCAAAAATTTCTTTCCCTTCAATGAAATTCGCTGTTACATTAGCCAATGAACGACGACTTTGGAAAGTGACGTGAAAACGATATTCACTTGTTCCTTCCATGTCACAGACGCCATCTTGATTTGCCCTATATCTCATAGTTTTGGTTTTATAACTCGCAGTAAACAGTTTCAGGGCTACAGCAAATTGTAAATGAATTACAAAATCATATCTCGATCAATTTATTATAACTAAATATAATTAGAATCATATTAATATTGAGAACCAAACATGTGGGAACTGGTATACAAATCTTAAAGAGCAAAATGGTGTTGTGTTGCTGTAGTGTAATGGGTAGAGTGCTGTATGACCAAAGAAGAGGTGCTGTGTTCAAAGCTCCTCCAAATATTTTTTTTCATCTCATCATTTGTAACACATTATAGAAGTTATTTATCCATAACACTTTGTGGGATTTTCTTATTCACATAACAGTATTATGTTATTCAGTAATCTTATTTGTTGTCTTAAGGAGTTAGTAACATCGATTTGGTGACTTATGTGTGACTGAACAATGGATAATGAAATTACTGCTGCAAGTGGTACGATCAGCAATGACATTTGTGTTCTTCCTTCTCACAAATATTTGACTTTGTTCCAGATATGTTGAGGTTTTCGATAGTATTGTTGGAGACAAAACTATGCGAACGTTTAAATTACTGCTACGGTAAGTGAAACGAGTATAAATGACATTTAGGCCTACACTATTGGCTAGTCAGAAAGATTTGGCTATTTATTTCCGAATATCTCGTGATTTCCTAGAGTAAGGAAAGACTGATATTTCTTGTTTTTCCCCAATATTTTGCTGCTTAGTTTCGATTATATCGCGATTTCTGAGAGTGTGCTTAGCCGATATTCTTTACTTGTCACCAATATTTGGTACTTTGTTTCTGAATATGTCACGATTACAGTGTGTGAGGTTAACTAAGATACTATCAAGATAAATTTAATTTCTGTTTCAAGTGTATACAAAATACTCAGAACAACGTTGTCTGCAGACATCTCTACATCCATACTGCATGAACGTTTTAGATCTTTGCCTAATGCCAACAGGTAGTATCTCTGGGAAAGATTTTTGCGAATACGGAAACGACCAGGGGTTTAGCAGTCTCCCCACCACACCGTCTCAGCTCCAACCAAGCGACCAATGATATGGCGCTCTGGCAAAGCCAATGGCAAGGCAATGTGTTTCAGCCGGCCGCGGTGGCCGAGGGGACTGAGGCGCTCCAGTCATGGCCTGCACGGCCACTACGGTCGGGGGTTCAAATCCCCCCTCTGGCATGGATATTTGTGCTGTCCTTTGTGTAAGCTAGTTCGTAAGTAGTTTGTACGTTTAGGGACTGATGACCCCATAGTTAAGTCCCATATGCTTAACAAACGTTTGAACGTTTTGATGTGTTTCACATGCGTACATATGTAAGATGTAGTGCAGTAGTATTCTATTTTTGTGTTCGCTTGTGTAGCTTCTAGATTGGAAACAGCTAATTGTACTTATTTTATGAAAGATATGTTACAACATACGTTACGATTATGTCGTACATTTTTTTTTTTTTTTTTGTACTACTGTTTTACTCAGTGAACACACAATCATATGAACTAAGCGTATAGCACTCGAATGTGCAAAACGAGAATTCTCTCCGCAATATCTGCACTAAAATGATACGGCAACGGCGCTGCAGGCCACATAGCGCTAAGTGTATTTCAAGCGTTATTAATTCGTTATTACATGCAGATATCTTTCAGAACTACCGTAAAACTACGTGTACATTTTAATAGACATATTAAAAATTATATTCATTGTATGAAGTTGGTTTACACACGCAAAGATCGAGAGTGTGATGCTTTTTTATGAGAACTGAAATTTTAGTTTTTTTTCCCCTCCATGACGGAATGTAACTTGACAGTCAACCATATTCTTTTTTGTTTTCTACAGCTGTTATACGAATTTCTGCTCGAATTAATTATGTTTCGAAGACACTTATAGCCACGGAAAAAGTAAAGAAATTCTTAAAGCAAATGACAACCTTCCACAACTATCTTCACTCTTTGCTTATCCTTTTGATTTTTTAAATGCAAGGAGGCAGTTAGTACAGCGTTTTTCATAACCTTCATTGGGTAAGTTCAAAGGCTAAAAAGGGTAGCATTAATTAGCATAGAATGAATCAACTTTGTAATGGTTTGAAAAATATGTTACAGTACAGACACTTTCTTCTTTGGGTTCTGAGTTGTCTTTTGCTGAATTGTGTCTCAATTAGGAATAGGGGACTGATGACCTGCTTCTTAGTGCCCTTAAAAAATCCCAAAACAACAAGAACAGACATCAGGTAGCTTTTGTCCTAGGAAGTATTGACCCACCCACTAATGAAAGACAAGAAATATAAAAACTATCTGGAGGAAACTAAGGAGATTTGGGCAAACAATCTTGGATATTATATAAACCTCACTGATTCATGAGAACATTCACTCATGACGAAATAAAGCACAGCCAACGTTGATTTTTTTGGTCCTCTTAAATTACATTCTGTATAAAGTTTTACCATTGTGTAAGTCTAGTCACAATAGTACACAAGTAAAATTAAGAAAAACGAATAATACTGGAATCCAAATAAATAATGGTATGTATCATCACATGTAAAACTAAATCAGTATAGCACCATGTTACACATCACCAAATACTGGAGCTAATAGATAGAAACTCAACCATTAATTTCTTTATATGAAACAACAGACTTATTTTAATAATCTGTTATAAACATTAGACGATCTACGTAAACTCAGATGTTATGTAGCTAAAGCTGGTGGTGATGAAACGTACAGTAATGGCCTAACATGAGTCTATACTTGCAAAAAAGAAAAAAAATATATATATATACTATGTGTAATTTGTCTACAAAACCTAACAATATGATACTGTTGTACAACAGGAATGAGAACAAACTGAAAAAATGAACCACAAGTGAAATCAGTAGCACTCCCCTTCTTTAGAATAAACAGAGTTGCGGATTAAATCTGATTACTATTGCATATCCAACTAATAACTGTGACTTGCCTAAAGCCACAGATAAGAAATAATATACATTTAATATCTTCCATCAAACTATTAGAAGCTTAATTAAAAAAAATACTAACATTTCCATTCATGAAAATAAAAGGAGGGTGGTATTTCAGTAGATGTGTGTATGGCAAAACAACATGTAAAAATTACTGTAATAGAACAGTTTCACCTTGATTCATACAAGCTGGTAAATTACTGCATAACTAATAAAAAGGAAGATTAAGGTGCTGGTTGCCAACATCTAGCTGTGTTATTTTCCACAAAAAAATTCCCTACAAGGACCAGGGTAGTCAAATGTTAACACTTAAAAGTAAAATCTTATACTAATATGAAACAATTATAGGAACAATACTTCGATAAATTCTGTGTATGGCAATTAATGTCTGTCTGATGGGGTAAAATTTTTGATTAATTGATTGATTTCTTTATTAATCCAATTAACAATTTACATTGAACTTTTAAATAAATCACTCAATCAAAAATTTAACTCCAAAAGTAGACACACACAAAATGAAGAACAGAGCATAAAATTCATTGAGGCACAGCTGTTACATAATGTGTATTTTTGTGATGTTAAAACTTTAACCAGTAGCTGTGAACCACTTATACACCCCTCCAACTATTTTGTACTTATATCAGCTCGATTTTAATCAGGACTCTTTGGTTAGTATGTTTGTGTTGTCAATATGTCTTGGTTATTTTTTCTAGAGCACATACACAGAGACTGAAGTGAATGGAAACAATATCAAGATAAAATAGCTCTGTTATGACTCTGCTGAAAAATGCATGTTCATTTGCATATCTACCACTGAACACTTCCACTGTACTGTAAATAATTGTTTTCGCACTCTACATGCCCAAGACTAGTTGACTAGTGAGGTCCCCTATTGCGGAGGAAGGCCACTCATGCCCCGACATTTTACTTTGTTAAGTATAATTTTATGTTTTGCACAGTTAAAGGCTTTGACAAGGTCACAGAACATACCTCTATCAATACTTCATTTGTGAGATCATGTGTAACTCATTATACTACATGCCATGATAATGTCAAATAGACTATATTTTGGAAATTTAACGTGATGTCAGATACTATGTGTGAAATCCTGCTTATGCAGGTGTATGAAATCTGCATGCAGGCACTTTGCATGCAAGTGCAGCATGGAGAAAGAGTCACACATCACCCAGAAGAATCAATGTTAAGTGTACACTATCTGACTACAGTTTTTCTGTCATGTTAAAATATTGTACATTTTAATTCTGACTTGGCTGTGCAGTAGATATGTACTCATGAGAGTTGATGAAAATCAATTTTGTCTTATTACTTTAAATATGCCTTTTAATACACCATTAGTAGAAGGATAGCTTTGCAGAAACTTCAAGACACTTCAGAGCAAGAAGTTACTCAAAATATAACAGACAAAGTCCAATGCCACATTTTTAAGGTATTTGCCAGTTTCTGGGAACTGACTAACAGGGCCCAGACTTCTGAAGGTCCATTGAATATTCCAGAAGTATTCACACAATATATGACATCAACTATGAATGGGCAAAGATGAAAATGTGTTCCCAGCTGGGATTTGAACCCGGGTCTCCTGCTTTCTAGGCAGTTGCACTGACCACTACACCACTGAGAAAGCTTGCCTTCCGTCAGACATAAATTCCCATCTATACCCCAGTGGTGTCATATATTCTGTGAATATGAAAGAATAACAATTGCATAATCAGAAGTGATGTCTGTTCTTCCGGAACAGACACCACATGTATATATATTCACGAAGTTTTCAGTGTAGGTTTAATTCTTACACTGGAGCATTTTGTGGTGATATAATCCAGCTACATGGTCACATGCCAAGTATTCCTCTTAGTGCAGAGAACCCTTTATGAAATCTAAACTGAGAAGCGATCAACAAGTTCAGATTGAGTCAATAACATGACCACTTCTCCAAATACTTTAGGTCTGTTATTAGAGGTTGTTCCTTATCTTTAGTTATATAAATGTTACAACAACGTACTAAAGTATGTCAGGAAATATGACAAAGTTCTAGTTCATACAAAAAACTACCTTAATAGAAAACCTATGAAATAAGTGTAAGCTTTTAAAATATTCCTAGAAATACCACCATAACAAGAAGAACTGCTTTTATTTAGTAACCTGATGAATTCTGTAATCTCCTTAAGCGTTTTATTTTTCATATTAATATTTGTTATGGCACTGTTTCCAGGCTCTAAGAGGAAGTAATTTGGTGGCTGGTGACTTGAAACTGTCACTGTTTGCCACAACTAGTTTCTGAGATTTTAATTTCAATTGGTTAGTAGCTTTGTGTGAGGGTTGTTGTTAGAAAAAAAAAAAACGTATAATAGGGTAGCTTATGAACGATCTGACAATACTGTTGATAATGAAGTTTCAGAATTTGATTACAGCTTGTTCTCTAAATCATACAGAGTGCCATTAGTTGAAAGTCCAGGTTGGGAGTCAACAATACAATAAGGATAATTTACCACTCATTGCAAAACTGTACAACAAGCTGTGACAAGCATATGAATGTGTGAATGCTCATTTCTGAATGAAGCTAATGGCCAATAGTTTAAGTGTAGTATGTGTGTGACTTTATGTGCTGGTCACAGCTCATCATATTGTGGCGAGTTGTAAACTATCCTTATGATATTGCCATGAGAGACCACAAAACACCGACTGCCGGTGTGGCGCAGGAGATGGCGTCACGGACTGCGGTGCAGAAGGTCGCTGGTTCAATCCCGCACACGGGCAAAAATTTATTTCTTTGTAATTATCAATTCCAGAAGGTTCTATATCTTTCTTATGTTCACTTGTAAATTCTACTTGTTTCTTATGTTAACTGTTTTTCTAGTTTCTGGTAAATTATGTCTGTGTACAAATAGCAGAGCACTCTGCCTGAGAGGCAGTCAGTGCTGCGTGTATGTTGAGTTCGTAATAAACGTGCTTTCAGCATAAGTGCTGTGTTTAGTTGCCTTCGAAGTAAAGCCTGTTTCCATTTCAACGCGACATTGTTTGGTGGAGGCGCCGGGTACACTGTGCAACAGCTGCATCACCGTGGCTCCGATTAGGCAACGTAAAAGCCGTCGCTTACACAGACTGGAACCGGAATACAAGGGATACACCGAGTACATCGTTCCAAAAGTCCGTATTATCAGAAGAACGATGGAGACGAAACCAGCAATAAGCCAGCTGCACATCAGACACCCGTCGGTGTTCTCTGGAGATGCTGGACAGGACCCCAACAAATGGCTAAAAGAGTTCGACCGAGTCGCCAAGTACAACAGGTGGGATCATACGATGTTCTTGGCCAACGTTTATTTCTACCTGGACGGAACAGCCCAGCAATGGTTCGAAAACAACGAAGTCAAGTTGAATGACTGGGAAAAGTTCCAGGAGGAACTTAAGAAGACGTTTGGAGACCGCCATCGACAAATCCGCTCGGCGGAAGAACAGCTGAAGAACCGGGCCCAACGACATGGTGAGCCGACACAATCGTACATACAGAATGTTTTGGCTCTGTGTAACATAGTCAATCCGAACATGACTGGGGCGGACAAAATCACGCACCTGATGAAGGGAATTGCAGAAGATATGTACCAAGCTTTTCTTATAAAAGACGTCGCTACGACAGAAGAGTTCATCAAGTGGTGCCAGCGTATTGAAGAGATGCAACAAAGGAGGGTTGGATGCAAGAAGTATGACAGACTCCCAAATGTAGTCCCTATGGCCGTTGTGGAAGACCAGAATGACTTCGCTTCTCTCATACGACAAATCGTGAGAGAAGTATTACAACAGTACAGGGCAGCTGGGACTATTAGACCGAGCGAGCATCAGATTATGGCCATGGATGTGAGCCCTGTAAGTCACGAGGGAGCCGACGCCGCTGAGGACGAGGTATTTCAAACATTAGCTCCTGTCTGCCCCGTCGATCGCACCCGACGTGAAGAATGGCGTCGCCCTGCTATGACTTATACTGCAGCCGCCAAATGGCAGCCCATGAACCGGCCGACGCGACCACAGCCAACTCCCCCGGTAACTATGACACCCCGCAGAACAGACGTCTGGAGGACAGAAGGCAACACACCACTGTGTTTCCACTGTGGACGCCCTGGACATGTCGTAAGCTACTGCAGATAGAGGAGGCGAGTATTCGATGATTATTTTGCCGCAAGACGTCAGCCGTCGAAGCAGTTCTATCCCAGGCAGTCACTTGCTGATGAGTTCAGTCGATCTATGGGAAGAAGCCCATCGCCATACCCTGGATGAGGTCGCTCCCTGACGCGCTGCAGCCGTTCACCGTCGCCGTACAGAGGTACCAGCCGCTCCCCTAGCCGCCGCAGCCAGGTAAACTAAACGAGGCGACCATCTACGGAGGTGAGGCCGCCGCGGATGAAAATCCTCCATGGACGACAGTCGCTAAGATGTCGGTAAATCTCATCGACGTCATAATCGACGGCCAACCTGTCCGGGCACTTGTTGATTCAGGAGCCTCTTTTTCTGTATTGTCAGATAATTACCGCCGCACACTAAAGAAGACAATGTTCTGTGATACGGGGGCAACTGTGCTGTAGGTCGCGAATGGAAAGTACGTCCATCCAGCAGGAACTTGTGTCGCAAGAATAACCATCAACAACAGGACGTAGCCGTTTGAATTTGTCGTGTTAACAGAATGTAATCACAATGTCATCCTCGGATGCGACTTCCTTCAGGCATCCCAAGCTATCATTGACTGTGGAAGATCTGAGCTGCAAATTGAAGAAGTTATTCCGCCGGATACACGTAATACAGAATTTTCTGGGAAGTTATTCGTCGTTGACAATGTGACGATACCGCCATTGACAATGAGAAGAGTTGCAGTCACAAACACAGATGACTGGTTAAACTGTGAAGTTCTAGTTGATAGTAAAAAGTTTATCAGGCTTACAAAAGAAATTTACATACCAGCGGCTATCATAAGCATTACCGGTGGTCAAGGAGATATTTGGATCACAAATTGTCACGAGCAGTCACAACTTATCCCCAAGGGAATGTGTATCGGGACAGGTGAACCAATCCAGGACGGTGAGCTCAACGTCATCGATGAAGACCCATGCCCTGCTGTTAGTACAGACAACACGCTGGAGGAAACAAACGTGGAACCGCCAATAGGGCCTGGACTGACCAAGGAACAACGCCAGCGGGTGTTGGGTATACTACGCCAATTTTCCGGTGCATTCACACCTCATCAGGGGAAAAGTCAGACGAAACGGACCACGATAAAGCACCGTATCAATACTGGGGATCATCCGCCAATTAGCCAGCGTTCGTATAGAGTGTCACCAGCTGAAAAACGGATAACTCTGGAGGAAGTGGAGAAGATGTTGCGAGATGACATTATTCAACCTTCAGAGAGACCTTGGTCGTCTCCGGTAGTCCTCGTAAAGAAGAAGAAGGATGGCACGTGGCGATTCTGTGTCGACTATCGGTGGCTGAACAGAATCACAAAGAAAGGTGTCTACCCATTGCCACGCATTGACGACACCTTAGACTGCTTGAAAGGAGCTACATACTTCTCAACTATGGACATGCAGACAGGTTACTGGCAAATCGAGGTTGACGAAGCTGACAGGGAGATGACGGCTTTTATTACACCTGACGGCCTCTATGAATTTAAAGTAATGCCATTTGGATTATGTAATGCTCCAGCTACATTCGAACGCATGATGGACAACTTGCTTCGACACCTTAAGTGGACGACGTGTCTCTGCTATTTAGATGACATTGTCGTTTTCTCGAAAACATTTGAAGAACATCTGAGTCGCCTGTCAACTGTGTTGAAGTGTGTTCAGGCTGCAGGTTTCCGCCTCAATCCAAAGAAGTGCCTCTTCGTCGCCAAAGAGATAAAAATCCTGGGGCACCTCGTCAACGGAGATGGTGTCCGTCCAGATCCAGATAAAGTAAGGGCAGTCACAGAATTTCCAACTCCTCAGCACATTCGTGATGTGAGAAGTTTTCTCGGGCTGTGCTCATACTACCGACGCTTCATGAAAGGATTTTGTAACAAGGCACGTCCATTACAAGAACTTCTGCAGGGAGACGCCAAATTTTACTGGGATGAGACAAAACAAAGAGCTTTCCGGGCACTTAAGGAGGCTAACTTCCGCACTAGTGCTAGCCTTGTACGATGAGAATGCAGAAACGAAACTTCACACAGACGCCAGTGGTTATGGGATTGGTGCAGTGCTTGTACAAGTTCAGGAAGGTACTGAAAAAGTTATAGCCTATGCATCAAGAGTACTCTCAAAGTCCAAGAAAAACTACTCTACAACTGAGAAAGAATGTCTCACAGTTATCTGGGCTATCAACAAGTTCCGGCCGTATTTATTCGGCAAACCATTCACCGTCGTGACAGACCACCATTCTTTGTGTTGGCTGACTAGCTTGAAGGCTCCATCAGGTCGACTAGCAAGATGGGCACTAAAACTCCAAGAGTACGATGTCACAGTGGTATTCAAGAACGGGCGCAAACACAAGGATGCCGACTGCCTTTCGAGGAATCCATTAGTGGAACACAGCAGTATTAATTAAATTTCAGCTCTCACTGAATTAGATGACGTTACAGTTGAACAGAGGGAAGATCCAGCACTATTAAAAACGATAGAGGCCTTGGAGAAAGGAGAACCGACCAATGGAGAGTTCCAACTTATAAACGGAACACTGTATAAGAGCAACTACGATCCACTGGGTCCCAAATGGCTACTGGTTGTTCCAGCTCATCTACAGCCAGCTATTCTCAAATATAACCACGACGCTCCAATATCTGGTCATCTGGGATTCGTGAAGACCCTAGATAGAATCAGACGCAGGTATTAGTGGAAGGGTCTCTAACGATCTTTCAAGCACTATGTGAGGCACTGCAAAGAGTGCCAGCGACGGAAGAATGTGCCGCAATTACCTCCAGGACATCTCGTGCCGATTCCGCCTGCAGCAGCTCCATTCCACCGAGTTGGGCTCGATCTTTTAGGAGGTTCCCGAAGTCGACAACCAGTAACCGAGGATAATAGTCTCCACTGACTACCTCTCATGCTACGCGGTCAGCAAACCTGTGCCGACTGCAGAAGCTCCAGAGATCGCAAAATTCCTTGTAGAAGACATTATTTTGAAGCATGGAGCACCATGTGTCATGATATCTGATCGTGTAAATGTATTCCAGTCAAAATTAGTATCAGAGGTAATGTCACGGTGCAACATTGTCCACAGAATGTCAACTGCATACAATCCTCAGACAAATGGTCTTACGGAACGTTTTAACAAGACGTTAGCCGACATGACGTGCCTTTATTCGTAGAATCGTTTTCGAGTGGTACTTCGGCTCTTCGGCTCTCAAAGACATACTTTGGAGGCAACGATAAATATATATCTGTGGTTGTTAAGTCTGCGGTAGCCATTCTAGCAGACGAATTAAACCAGTTGTTCATTACTTGTTTAGTTGTGTAATTGGAAAGTGTTACCTGCATTTCCGTACCTGTTATGTATTTATATTCCGAGTTGAAAGTAAAATGTTGTTTGTACTTTTCGATTCCGAGACTACAATCCACTGTCAGAATGCTGCATTTGACTCGTATTATTTGGAAAAGTGGAAGTTTCGCGTTTCAATTCCAAGACACTTAGCTCGCGTATCATTGAACAATGCAACTTAAAAGCTAACGTCCATTAAATAATTACGACAAATACTTTTTTTTACAGTTAAATGCCTTTGTTTACGTTTTAAGATCTTAAAGAGGACAGCAAACACAGTGTCTATAGGCCTAAAGGCTGCCCATTAAAGGCACGTGTAGAGATGCCAGCAGACGATGTTGTTCTGAATGTTCTGTATGCACTTGCAACAGAAAATTAAATTTATCCTGTTAGGATCTTAGATAACCACACACACTGTAATCGTGACATATTCAGAATCAAGCCACCAAATACTAGTGACAATGAATGTCGGTGTATGCACACTCTCGAAAATCACGATATGTTCGAAACTAAGCGGCAAAACATTCGCAAATAAATAGCCACATCTTTCTGACATGCGAATGGTGTAGGCCTAAATGTCATTGATACACATTTCACTTACTGTACCAGCAATTTCAACGTTCTCCTAATTTTGTCTTCAACCATATTCTCGAAAATCGCAGCATAGTTGGAACAAAGTCAAATATTTGTGGGAAGGAAGAACATAAATGTCATTGCTGAACGTACCAATTGCAGCAGCAATTTCATTCTCCGTTCTTCAGTCACACATAAAAATCACCAAATCGAAGTTATTAACTCCTGAGACAGCATAGAAGAGTACTCGATAAAATAATTATGTTATGTGAATAAGAAAATTCCACAAAGTGTTGTGGATAAATAACTCTCACAATGTGTTGCAAACGCTAAGATTTAAAAAAAAAATGCGTAGGACGGGTTTCGTTGGAAGAACCTCTCGCTTGGAAGTCCAGCACACTACCTATTACACCACAGCAACATAATGTTATTACTTGCTTCAACTTTTATATATTCGTTCCCACAAGTTGGTTTCTTAACTTGATTTTAATTACATTTACTTATGATAAATTCATCCTTAGATGAATTGTAATTAGTCGTTAATTCGCTGTTGCCCTGTAACGGTTTACTGCGAGTTATAAAACCAAAACCACCAAAACTGTGAGATATACGGCAAATCAAAATGGCGTCTGTGACATGGAAGAACAAGTGAATGTTGCCTCCAAAGTATGTCGTTGAGAGCCGAAGAGCCGAAGTACCACTCGAAAACGGTTCTACGAATAAAGGCACGTGCCGACATGCTGTCGATGTACGTCGATGTTGAGCAGAAGGATTGGGATACAATTCTGCCAGTCGTGACATTTGCTTACAATACCGCAAGACAAGACACCACAGGCTTCACTCCATTTTTTCCTGCTCCATGGCCGTGAAGCTGAGACGACAATGGATACGCTGTTCCCGTTGCAACTGGACGACACTCAGGATGACTATGTGAAATAGCTCATCACCAGGGTTGAAAAAGCAAGACAGCTGGCTCGCATACGGACACTGGACGCCCAGGAGAAGGATCGTCAGCGGTATAACGACAAGCACCGACCTGTTGTGTACAGTCCAGGAGATCTGGTCTGGATTTTTACCCCTGTACGGAAGGTTGGACAGTCAGAAAAGTTATTGAAGGCTACTTTGGTCCGTATCGTGTCATACGCCGCCTATCAGACGTCACATACGAAGTTGAGGATTATGAGCCGTCGTCGATACGTCAAAAACGAAGAGACATTGTTCACGTCCTGTGCATGAAGCCTTACTACGATCCTGAAGAGCAGGTAGACGACAATGTCTTCTTGTTCAAGGACTTTAAGAAAGGTAATGTTCCTGATGAAACCACGACAGGAACGTCTGTCGTCGATAATCGCGGAGAAGGGAAGGATTCTCTTGAACTGTCTTACAGAGGACCCATGACATGGTCAAGATCCAGGACATTGCAGCTGGCTCCACAGGGATCATAACAGCGGGTCGCTGTTTCTCCAGGAGAGTGAGCAATGCCGCGAGAGACCACAAAACACCAACTGCCGGCATGGCGCAGGGGATAGTGTCACGGACTGGGGTGCAGAAGGTCGCTGGTTCAATCCCGCACACTGGCAAAAATTTATTTCTTTGTAATTAACAATTCCAGAAGGTTCTATATCTTTCTTATGTTCACTTGTAAATTCTACTTGTTTCTGATGTTAACTGTTCTTCTAATTTCTGGTAAATTCTGTCTGTGTATAAATAGCAGAGCACTCTGCCTGAGAGGCAGTCAGTGCTGCGTGTATGTTGAGTTCGTAATAAACGTGCTTTCAGTATAAGTGCTGTGTTTAGTTGCCTTCGAAGTCAAGCCTGTTTCCATTTCAACACGACAGTATTGTTATATAGAGCTTCTCTATTCCTAACAACAAATTGCATAAGTTACTCAACAATTATGTTTCCTTCCTATTTATTCTACATTCTGTTGCTTTTTTTTACAGGAAAACAAGATTAAAATGTTGACAAAAATATGTATAAGGAAGAGTTAATTTTCTATAGTTTTTAAATTTTTCCAAGTATTGTTCCTATAATGGTTTTATATTAGTATAAGATTTTACTGTTAACATTTGACTACCCTGGGTCCTGTAGGGAATTTTGTTGTAGAAAGAACATAGCTAGATGTTGGCAATCAGTCACTTCCTCTTCCTTTTTATTAGTTATGCAGTAATTTGTCAGCTTATATCAATCAATATGAATCTGTTCTATTCGACTAATTTTCACGTGATGTTTTGGTGTACACACATCTACTGAAATGCCACTTTCCTTTTATTTTCATGAATGGAAATGTTAGTATTTTTAAAATTAAGCTTCTAATAGTATGATGGAAGATTCTAAATGTATATTATTTCTTATCTGTAGCTTTAGCCAAGTCACAGTAGTTAGTTGGATAAGCAATAGTAAACAGATTTAACCTGCAACTCTGTTTATTCTAAAAGGAGGGGGGAGGGTGCTGTAGGCAAATCATGCACAGTATAATGTTTGTTTTTCCTTTTTTCTCTCTTTTGCAAGTATGAACACATGTTAGGCCAGTACCTAAAGTTTCATCACCACAGCCTTTAGCTACATAACATATCACTTTACATAGATCGTCTATGAATAAAGGTTGAGTTAATATCTACTTGCTCCAGTGTTAAATAGTGACGTTAACAAGATGCTACACTGATTTAGTTTCACTTCTGATGATACATACCTTGATTTATCTTTATTTCAGTATTGTTCATCTTCCTTAATTTTGTTCTTGTACTATTGTGTTTAGCCATATATAATGGTAAAAACTTTATACAAAATGTAATTAAGAGGATCAAAAATATCAAAGTTGGCTGTGCTTTATTTCGTTATGAGTGAATGTTCTCATGAATGAGTGAGGTTTGTATAATTTCCAAGATTGTTTGCCCAAATGTCCTTAATTTCCTCCAGATAGTTTTTATGTTTGTTGGTGGTATATGGACATGGACTTTCATTAGTGTCTGGAATACAACTTCCTATACCAAAAGCTACCTAATGTCTCTTTTCGGACTTTTAAGGGGGCTAAACAGAATGTCTTCAGTCTGCTGTTCCTAATTGAGACACAACAGCAAAAGACTGAACTCAGAACCCGACATATGTTTCAAACCATTGCAAATTTGATTCATTCCATGCCAATTACTGCTTCCTATTTAGCCATTGAACTTACCCAATGAAGATTATGAAAAACGCTGTAGGTAACTGTCTCCTTGCAGTGAAAAAAGCAAAACGATAATCAAAGACTGAAAATAGTTGTGTAAGGTTGTCATCTGCTGGAAGATTTCTTTCTTTTTCTGTGTGCGTCTTCGAAACATAATTCTAACAGACATTCGTTTAACAGTTGTAGAAAACAAAAGAAATATGGTTGGCTGTCAATTCCGTCCTGGAAAAAAAAATTCAGTTCTCATAAAAAACCATCACACTCTCGATCTTCGCATGTGTAAACCAACTTCATCCAATGAATATAATTTTTAAGATGACTATTAAAATTTGTACATAGTTTTACGATACTTCTGAAAGTTATCTGCATGCAATAACGACTTAATAATGCTTCTAATACACTTGGCGCTATATGGCCTGCAGCGCTGTTCCCATATCACTTGACTTGAGTGCAGACATTGCGCACAGAATACTAGTTCTGTGCATTCGAATGCTTTGCGTTTAGTTCATCTGATTGTGAGTTTACTGAATAAAACAGCAATACGAAAAAACAAACACTGGACTTCATAATATGTTAAAACACATCTTTCGAGAAAGAAGTACAATTCGCCGTTTCCAATCTAGAGGCAACGCAAGCAAACACGTAGATAGAATATTATTGCAATGCAACTCACAAGTGTTCATATGCATGCGCGTGAAACATAGAGTCTTCCCATTGGCTTTTCTGGGGCGCCATATCATTGGTCTCTTGGTTACAGCTGCAATGGTGTGGTGGGGAGACTGCTAAACCCCCGGTCGTTTCTGTATTCGCAAGATTTTTACAGGCGACTAGAGGAGGAGTTCTTATATCCCAGGCAAAAATTTCTTTCCCACCAATGAAATTCGCTGTTACATTAGCCAATGAACAACAACTTTGGAAAGTGACATGAAAACAATATTCACTCGTTCCTTCAATGTCACAGACGCCATCTTGATTTGCCGTATATCTCACAGTTTTGGTTTTATAACTCGCAGTAAACAGTTTCAGGGCTACAGCAGATTGAAGACGAATTACAAAATCATATCTGGATCAATTTATTATAACTAAATCTAATTAAAATCATATTAACATTGAGAACCAAACATGTGGGAACTGGTATACAAATCATAATGGGCAAAGTGGCGTCGAGTTGCTGTAGCATAATGTGTAGTGTGCTGGAGTACCAAGGAAGAGGTGCTGTGTTCAAAGCTCCTCAAACTACAATTTTTTTTAATATTATCGTTTGTAGCACATTGTAGAAGTTATTTATCCACAACAATTTGTGGAATTTTCTTATTCACATAACAGTATTAATGGCAATTCACACTGTCCGTCACGTCACGTCACCGTCCGTCAGAACATTCCACAATGTATTTCTAATGGCGGTGTTCACACTGTCCATCACGGACTGTCACGTCACGTCAACATCACGTCAAGCTTTCTCGCGAAGAATGTTTTGACGGAACGATCGTCTGCTAACACGGAAGTTAAACTATTTTCGTCACGCGAATTAAATGTTGCAGTCGACGATTGCACTGTTTATATGCAAATAAGTCTTAGTCGCCTTTATTTTGTTGTTATACTTGGTTTTAGGGCTAAATGTCAAATGTTTCATGACGACTTAAATGTTTTTGTCAATTGAGTGTCCCCCTAAAATCGAGGTCGTATATCTGAAGCCAAAAAATGGTTAATGTTACTTAACATTGTAACAGAAAAGACTGAAGCAAACCGTATATTAGAATAAGATTGTAATTTGATTACGCATTTCTCATTAAATAACATTTTAAATGAAAAAGTCAGTTTTAACGAAAGACAAAAATTCAGTTGTTTACGACGGTATTAACAATGTCAATGGGCAAAATGTAATGGATAAAGTAAACAGGCGCTATTTATGCTCTTATAAGTGTTGTTTGATATATTCATATGTTTATTTTCCCGCTTAAAAATAGATATCGATGTTTTGAAATGTTGTTTCAGTTCCCAGTAAGTTGCCCAAAAACATACACTGTAAAGTTTTATTTGGCTGTCAATAACATTTAGCGTTGTTGTTCCTTCAATTCTAGTATTAAACTATGGCTTTCTACATAACAGATCGCTACTCATAACCTCACTTTCAACATCGCGTATTGAGATTGGCGAATTGACGTGATGGACACTGACAGACAGTGTGAATACAACTTGACGTGACGGTGCCGTGACGTGACATTGACGTGACGGACAGTGTGAATTGGCCTTTATGTTATTCAGTAATCTTATGTGCTGTCTTCAGAGTTAGTAACATCGATTTGGTGACATGTGTGACTGAAGAACGGAGAATGAAATTACTGCTGCAAGTGAAACGATCAGCAATGACATTTGTGTTCTTCCTCCTCACAAATATTTGACTTTGTTCCAAATATGTTGAGGTTTTCGAGAATATTGTTGGAGACAAAACTATGCGAACGTTTAAATTGCTGCTACTGTATGAAACGAATATAAATGACATTTAGGCCTCCACTATTGGCTAGTCAGAAAGATTTGGCTATTTATTTCCGAATATCTCGTGATTTCCGAGGGTATGGAAAGGCTGATATTTCTTGTTTTTCCCCAATATTTTGCTGCTCCTTTTCGAATATATCGCGATTTCCGAGAGTGTGCTTAGTCGGATATTCTTTGCTTGTCACCAATATTTGGTACGTTGTTTCTGAATATGTCACAATTACAGTGTGTGAGGTTAACTAAGATACTATCAGGGTAAATTTAATTTCTGTTTCAAGTGTATACAAAATACTCGGAATAATGTCGTTTGCTGACATCTCTACATCCGTACTGCATGAATGAAGATGGCGGAAAGTGAAGCAAAAAGATTATGTGAAGTGTGCAACAAATTAATAAAACACACGGATATAAATGTGATTTGTGGACTATGGTGTGGGAACTTGTTTCACAGTGATTGTCTTGACCTTACAAACAGTGAAGTTCGCTTGGTAAACAGTTCAAAAGGACGAATTAAGTTCTGCTGTGGGGCATGTGAAGTCAGATTACACAATGGACGATCGGAAATAGCATCAACAACAAAACAGCAACGTTGTGTAAGTGCATCCAGCTACAGAAACAGTGGAAATGTGAAGGTAGGTGGCGAAATAAAAATCATTTGTGAGTACAAAAGTGACGATAACAAAATCATTAATGTGTGCAAAAGTAACGACATACAAGAGAACTCACAAAATCAACCTTGTAAACCACGTGGAATTGAACTGCTGAAATAGAAAAGGGTGCTTCTCATGCAAACAATACGAAAGAAAAACTAAAATTAAGTGACACAGTCGAAAATTTAACAAAAACAGTAGCTCAACTAGTAAAAGACAATTCAAAAATGAAAATGCAACTCAGTACAGTGATCGTTGAAAACTCCAGATTTGAAACGCTAGTATCACGTCTGGCCAAATCTCCTCGCAAAAAAAAAAAGCGGAAAAGCGCGTAAGCATTTTCTGTTGAATGCTAAAAAAGCCAACACAACCGGTACATGTTTAAACGCAAATTAAGAGCCGATTATTGAGTCTAAAACACTAACACACAGCCCAGTTTCTAATATTACAGATTCGAATCCGAGTACGCCACAGTCTTCTGCATTCCTTGTAAAAGAAACCGAGTGCGGACACGGAAACGACATTGAAACTACCGGTACGACATTCAAGTCGAAACGCATAAATAATATGGAGTGTACTGTCCATGATGTAGCTCAGGATCCATCTGTGAATAGGCCTACTAATTCAAAAACAGAACAAGAAAACATTTCAACTGCGGCACCTGTACGTAAAAATTTGGAACAAATAAATAATGATAAAGACCTTACAGTCTGTGAAACAGCACAAGATCGATGTTTGAATTATATATCTTCCAATGATTCGAAAACTAGTGTCAGTAACGATCAACATAGTCTTTAGAACTCTTTGAATACTTCAGATAAATCCAATACAGATACAAATTGGCGTGATGTTCATTACAGGAAAACTGCTCGTTGTGTGAATAAACAAAATACGTCCACTAAAGCAAAACAACAAACCAATAATATGCACGAAATTACACAGAAGACATATGCACGACCAAAAATGCTGTACAAAACTGTGCTCCAGAAAACTGTAGAGAAAGAAATACCAATAGCCCAACCACAAGCTTCTGCCACAGTGCCTGTCAGAAATTCAAGTACCACAGGAAGAAAAAATCTGATAATAGGCACTGGTGATGAGCAAGGAATGCTATATGGAGAGAAAAGAGCATGGTTCCATTTAGGAAAAGTGAAAAATGGTACAACAACTGAAAATGTAATAAAATTTCTAGAGAAAATCTTTCCAGGATACAGCAACTTTCAAGTTGAGAAACTAGAAACAAAGGGTATGAACAATAGCTTCAAGATTGGTGTTGACTTCCATCTAAAGGACAAGGTAATTGACACTGCTATATGGCCAAAGAACATTGTAATCAGGCGGTTTTTATTCCAGAGATCGACCAGTGCCCCAATAAAATAGACCCTGACAGTGAAAACCAGGTCCCCAGATTATTACACAGAAAAAACAATAGAGATGACAGTCATATGCTTTAGTCATTGCATTTGTCAATGTGCAGTGTTTAAGAACCAAAATAGACTTTTTATCATTCTTTGTAGAAGATGTTAAACCAGATGTCTTATGTATCTGTGAGTACTGGTTGACTGAAGCAGAAGGTGACTATTACAGATATATTGAATATTTGAATGTGGTAAATGCATGGTATCGAACAACTAAAATTCATGGTGGTGTATCTGTGTATGCAAACAAAAATCTTAGTGTAAAGGAAATAGATCTAAA
This sequence comes from Locusta migratoria, assembly GCA_026315105.1. Classification (NCBI taxonomy): domain Eukaryota; kingdom Metazoa; phylum Arthropoda; class Insecta; order Orthoptera; family Acrididae; genus Locusta; species Locusta migratoria. Next base: position 7,957,524 of record CM048755.1, read on the forward strand.
AAGCTTCTCTACAGACCTAGATCTTGAATTGGCTTCACTAGTCTTAAAAAATATTGATCTCATTATTATCTCTGTGTACCACTCACCAGACGGTAATTTTGAAAACTTTATTGCACAAATGGAGAACTGTTTGTCTTACCTAACTCACCTTAAATCTAAAATTGCATTATTTGGTGACTTCAATGTGCATATAGGTGATAGAAGTATCAAAGAGAGAGTCTTCATGAACTTAATAAAAAGCTATGGACTATTTGTAGCAAACCGACTCCCAACAAGAGGTGATGCCTGTCTAGATACAGTTATCACAAACCTAAATACCTGGGATTATAATATCAATGTAGTTGAACCAATGATTGCAGACAACAGTGCACTGGTAATTGAAATCAGTATGAATGGCAACAATAAACTACAACCAAGCACATGGCACTCAAGCTACATATTCAGTAGAAGGGTTATCAAAGAAGACAGATTAAATGACCTAAAAACCGTCCTATCTGGTATGAACTGGCAGCAGAAAACTTGCAGAACTGGGAGCTAGTGACTCATTTGAATGTATGTTCCAAACATTAAAAACAAAATTTGATGGTTTGTTTCCAATAATCCACAAGAAGGATCCTGCAGGCAAATCAAAGGGAAGGGACAAACCTATAACAATGAAGATGTGGTATACTCCTAAACTAGACAGGTTAAAAGGCATTGCAGTAATGTTCAGGGACTGTATGAAGACCGCTAAAGATCTTCCAACTAAAGATCTGCTTCACTGTAAATACTCAATAGCTAAGAGAATTTACAGAAAGGAAGTGGAGGAAGCAAAAAAGAAATATAATGAGAAGTTCATCAAAGAGGCTCACAACCCATGTAAAGCAGCTTGGAATCTAGTAAATGAGCACAGGAAGAAGCCTACTTCAGCCTTAAATTCCTGTAGTCCCGATGCCTTCAATCAGTACTTCATTAGGATAGTGAAGGGTACTGTCAGTGAAATTCCAGACTCAAGCTTACTTCTCACAAGTGATATAAAAAATGAACGCTGTAACAGAATTGTAAACTGGAAGGAAGTGCACCCTAATGACATAATAAAAATAGTGAGATCATATAAGCATTCAGAGAGTGCAGATATCTATTGCATATCTTGCACAGTACTAAAGAAAATAATTCCAGAGCTTGCCCAACCACTAGCCATAGTAATTAACAGATGTTTATCCTCTGGTGCCTTTCCAGAAGTCCTGAAATTGGCAAGGACAGTACCAGTCTACAAAAAAGGTGATCCATGTGAAGTGTCCAGCGACAGACCCATTTCAATAATCCCCATCCTAGCTAAAGTTATGGAGTCTGTAATGAAACATCAGTTGCAAAATTATTTTGAAGAAAATAAGCTCTTCCAGGACACACAGCATGGTTTTCGCAAGGGAAAGTCGACATTTACAGCAGCTCTGGACTTGACTAGAAAGATAAGACAGGTATTTGAAGATAGAGAAAGTGTGGCACTGACACTCTGTGACCTGAGCAAGGCATTTGACTGCATCTCACACAAGATACTCCTCAATAAATTAAACTGTTATGGTGTTGGAGGTGCTGTTCTGGCAACTCTCCAATCTTATCTGGAAAACTGAAAGCAGGTGGTGTCAGTACATGGAGCCTTATCACAAGAACAAAAGTTGGAACATGGCGTACCCCAAGGGTCCGTCATAGGTCCTCTCCTGTTCCTAATATATGTTAATGATATGGGCTGTAACAACCACATGTTACAGTTTGCTGATGACACCACTCTTTTTGCCAAAGGAAAAACTGCAGCACAAGCTCTTCAAGCAACAGACGACCTCTTCAAATACACAAAAGAATGGTTCATCAAAAATAAAATGAAATTGAATGAAGGAAAAACACAACATCTTATATGCAGCCTTAGCAAAATTGGCTGTCACGAGAATATGGAAGCTATTAGACTTCTAGGCTTCATGATTGACAGCAAACTTACAATGAATGAACACACAGTGTATGTATGCTCCAAGCGTTCCCATGTAATATTCCTTCTGAGAAGGCTTAAAGGTACATTAACTGACCAATACCTTGTAACAGTGTATTATGTGCTATTTCATATCCACATTAATTATGGCCTACTGATATGGGGACATACTGCATGTTGTAAAGATGTGTTAATGCTACAAAAAAAGGCTGTCAGAATAATTACATCAAGCAAAAGATTGGACCACTGCAAGCCAATATTCAAACGGTTAGGTATTATGACGATCTTCAGCCAGTATGTGTTTTTATGCCTCATGAGCATAAAAGAAAACCAAGGGGAATTCAGCATGAGGCAAGATATACATAACCATGACACCCGTAACAAGAGGAGCATTGAAATACCAAGCTGTCGTCTGACTGGAACACAAGACAGTTTTCCAATGGTTGCACTGAAAATGTTTAACTCGCTGACAAAAGAAGTGCAATCCCTGCCACCAGAACCATTCAAAAGGAAAATTGCACAGGACCTGAAAAAGCACCCACTAAACTCAATTGGTGGATTTTTCAACAGTGATGAAAGTGACTGGACAAAATGATAATATTTGTTTTGTATATGTCCAAATTGTAAACCTTTTTTCTCTTTTTCTTCTTCTTTTATATATGTATATGTATGTATATAATTTTGACGCAGTCTGTCCAGTCATGACTGGTAAACGACACAGAAATAGTAATAAAGTAATAACATGAACATTTTAGATCTTTGCCTAATACCAACAGGTAGTATCTCTGGGAAAGATTTTTTCGCCTGGGATATAAGCCCACGTGACTAGAGGCAGCTTAGGAGGGCACCCAAGATTTCCCGACCGCCCAATAGATGTCTATGCGGTTACGCTTCTGTACTGGTATATCCTTGACTGGATGCAGAACAGGCGACTAGAGCCAGCGTAGGAGGGCACCCAAGACTTTCCGACCGCCCGATAGATGTCTCTACAGTTACGCTACCAGAGCCCTGTGCGAAATGAGAACAACCAATAGCATAACAATTTAGCGAGAGCCAAAAGAATTGCATACTGGTGTAAACATTGCCTCGATGCGGCAGTTTGAACGCATTCTGCCTCTTTCTTATGTAAGTAATGCGAGTATATTCTGCAACATTCGATGCTGTAGGAAAGTAGTTGTTCGATACCATGCATTTACCACATTCAAATATTCAATATATCTGTAATAGTCACCTTCTGCTTCAGTCAACCAGTACTCACAGATACATAAGACATCTGGTTTAACATCTTCTACAAAGAATGATAAAAAGTCTATTTTGGTTCTTAAACACTGCACATTGACAAATTCAATGACTAAAGCATATGACTGTCATCTCTATTGTTTTTTCTGTGTAATAATCTGGGGACCTGGTTTTCACTGTCAGGGTCTATTTTATTGGGGCACTGGTCGATCTCTGGAATAAAAACCGCCTGATTACAATGTTCTTTGGCCATATAGCAGTGTCAATTACCTTGTCCTTTAGATGGAAGTCAACACCAATCTTGAAGCTATTGTTCATACCCTTTGTTTCTAGTTTCTCAACTTGAAAGTTGCTGTATCCTGGAAAGATTTTCTCTAGAAATTTTATTACATTTTCAGTTGTTGTACCATTTTTCACTTTTCCTAAATGGAACCATGCTCTTTTCTCTCCATATAGCATTCCTTGCTCATCACCAGTGCCTATTATCAGATTTTTTCTTCCTGTGGTACTTGAATTTCTGACAGGCACTGTGGCAGATCATACTTGCCTTATATTAATAAGCAACTCCAAGAATGTGTTCAAATAAAATATTTCAAAAAAATTAAAGGAAGTGTGGAGTTATGAACTATGATCCCTTGTATTAACGATCTAGAACGCTCTCCATTACGCCATGTTGACGTTAAATATTTCACGGCTTTATTATTGAATTCATTACATCATCTTATTGCTGCATTACAGTTTCATATGTCATAACAAGGTACATCTCCTTGTGATACAGTTTCGGTGCACTGTCACTTTGAAATGGAACTGGGCAACCTCAACACAAAACAGTTAACATATTATGCCAGAAAGAACAACGGCGTCTCTGCATCCACAGGCGACTAGAGGCAGCTTAGGAGGGCACCCAAGATTTCCCGACCGCCCGATAGATGTCTCTACGGTTTCGCTACCATACTGGTATATCCTTAACTCGATGCAGAACACGCCGTCGTTCATTCTGGCATATTATGTAAACTGTTTCGTGTTAAGGTTGCCCAGTTCCATTTCAAAGTGACAGTGCACTGACACTGCATCACAAGGAGATTTACCTAGTTATTACATATGAAATTGTACTGGTGTAATGGATAGCGTTCTAGATTGTCCATACAAGGGATCATAGTTCGTAACCGCACACTTCCTTTAATTTTTTTGAAATATTTTATTTAAACACATTCTAAGAGTTGCTTATTAATGTAAGGCAAGTATGATTTGCAGTGTTCTACATTATTTATATTTCCTAGTGATTAGAAAATGAAGAACGCAAATATTTCGCCGTTTATTTCCCAATCTATGATAATTTCACAGTGTGCCCTTAGGTAGGAACCCAATAGGACAGCTTCACGAGTGGCAACAATATTAATATTCTTCCTTACCATTTGGCTGTCTGCTTCCGAAATACAGCGCTCTCAGAGAGTATTATCAGAGTGCACTCTAGATACTATTGTAGAGATTTATTGAAACAGCTGGCTTTCTTCACTATGTCATGCTAGTACATTTTATTACTAATGTGCTCTCTGAACTATAATCATACTGTTCACAAAACTAAGAGTGCATGTGAAGAAGGAAACACGATCTTCAAATATAGTATTTTATTAAAAATTCTAGCAGGAGACAATGAGGAACACGGTAAATTATTCAGGCAGAATAGTATAAAATAAACCTATAGTTTATATTACACCAGTCGGTGGTGATATGGCTAAATTCAAAAACCAACTAACCCCTCGTCTTCTAGATATCTATTCTTTAAAGGAGTTGATTAATAATCTGCATTACGTCATGTTTAAGTTTTAGCTTCACTATAAGAACTGACCATGTCACTCTCATGGGTCAATCACTTATTGGCTGTATACTTTTTCTGCGAATTAGAACGTAAGTATTGTGGTACAGACGTAGTGTGTTGGTGTTGGCAACCACATTACACGTTCTCTGAAAAAAAAAAAAAATATATATATATAATATATATATATATATATATATATATATATATATGATTAATATTTTGTGTTTGCCGTGAGATAAGTAATTAATTCTGTTCCTTCTCTATGGCTGACAGGTTCTTGTATATAACCTTGTTTGGTTAGTAAATTGATTACCATCGTAAAGCGAAAATTTCATTGCCAACATTAACACACTAAGCCCTTGCAGCCTGTAAGTAAAGTTTAGCCCTTTTCATGCATCTGTTTACAAACAATTTAGTCAGTAAGCCGCATGACATTTACCTATGATTATTATAGCAATAATATGACACATTCTACATCCCAGCGATACACTCCTGTCACGATTTCATAGACCTCGAAAATAAATAAATAAACAGGCAGCGAATTATGAGGGCAGCTTAAATTGCTCCGAAAGCAGCAATAAAATTGGTATTCTCCTGCCTGACCACACTCTCGGAAATCGTCACATATCTGGGAAGAAACACAATAATTTGTTATAAGGAAGAACATGATTTTTCCTTCTATAGGCTACGTTTCACTCGAAGCTATTTTTTCGTACTTAGTTCTGAAATCAGACGGAAATGTTGCAGAATATACTCGCATTACTTTCATAAGAAAGAGGCAGAATGCGATCAAACTGCCCCCATCGAGGCAATTAATGTTTACCCCAGAATGCAATTCTTTTGGCTCTCGCTAACTTGTGATGCTATTGGTTGTTCTCAGGTTCGTTCCAGCAGCTGCCAGATTGCTTGACGCGCATGCGCAACGCTGAAATTTTGTTCCAGCAGCGCCTTCTCCCACTTCTGGCTACTTGGAGTGTGGCTGTTTGGTGTTCCAGCAGTTGCCACAAGCAGCCAGACGCTACCCGAAAATGTTTCTGGCGCGGTCAAGCTGCCAATTTGCGCATGCGCAGAAAGGTCTGAGTTAGAGTGGGGGGTAGCCGTCACGTGATACGTAGCGTGTTTTTCGATTATTTAGAAGTCACTGCAATCGCACTTGAGATCAGATATTTCTCGTTTACACTTCTTCGTTATTAGGATGGAAAGTATTTTAATTATTCCTTTAAGCTCACCTTCGCCTGCAACCAGAAACAGTGCAAAAACCGTTCCAGCAGTGCAAGTATCAAACAAGGGTTTTTACGTCATAGTAGCTGCGCATGCGCAGTAACACCTGTTTCTTAGCGCTTGAAAGTAGCCGTCTGGCAGCTGCTGGAACGAACCTCTCATTTCGCACAGAGCTCTGGTAGCGTAACCGTAGAGACATCTATCGGGCGGTCGGGAAGACTTGGGTGCCCTCCTAAGCTGCCTCTAGTCGCCTGTGGAAGGGAGAGCTTATGTTCAGGTTCATGGAAACCCGAGGCCGACGAGAGAGACAGGCCGCGGCGCGCACGTCATATCACGTGATCAAGTGAGGCCTGAGCCAGCGTGATCGCTAGCGGATTGGCCGGCCGCTATGAGACAGTGGGCTGTGCCCCAGCAGCCGGCCAATCCGCTAGCGATCGCGCCGGCTCAGGCCTCACTTGATCACGTGATATGACGTGCGCGCCGCGGCCTGTCTCTCTCGTCGGCCACGATGGAAACCCACGTGACGTCATTATGACGTAGCCATGCTGTATCGAAGAAGACAGAAGCCATATATCGACCTTTCGACTTCGGTTAACATTCGAGATGCTGAACTAAATGACAGTTTTGTTTTGACGTCTCCAACTTCAGAAAGATATACAGTACCGCGGCATATAGTTACGTATTTCGTCAAAGCAGGATTAAAAGGAGCTAGATTTTAATACAAATATTCCCGACATACCACTGAAAAAACTCAGGAAGTAATCGTTTCTTAGATAACCTACCTATTTGCTGACTGGGTTGTTGCCGTACTGTAAAAATATGGCTTCCACAAGAATAAACAAGCTATAGCCTATTGGTACCATTTTCTTCATGCAACAAGATTTCGGCATAGTTTAAACTTTCCCATCGTAAGGAGAAGCAACACATATTTCACGTAATCTTGCTTTTGCAAGTAACTGTTGACATACACTAAGTAATACAATGACATTATCTGTTACACTCTTCCATTTTAGAACTCTTGTTATTATTATATACATCAAGTCATTTGCTTTCGGTTATCACACTTATATGGACTTGGATAACAGCAACGGACGTATTTATACGTTTAAATTAATCTTTGTAAACTAGCTTTGAAATACGTTCTTTAGCACATAAACACATGTAATGATTATTCATTCATTCACAGTCGTACCCAGCAGTACATAAATTGTGTATCTATTTGCTACCATTTTCGTAGTATTACATGGCTAAACTATTCCACACGACGTTTACAGTACGGCAACAACCCAGTCAGCAAATAGGTAGGTTTTCTAAGAAACGATTACTTCCTGAGTTTTTTCAGTGGTATGTCGGGAATATTTGTATTAAAATCTAGCTCCTTTTAGTCCTGCTTTGACGAAATACGTAACTAAATGCCGCGGTACTGTATATCTTTCTGAAGTTGGAGACGTCAAAACAAAACTGTCATTTAGTTCAGCATCTCGAATGTTAACCGAAGTCGAAAGGTCGATATGGCTTCTGTCTTCTTCGATACAGCATGGCTACGTCATAATGACGTCACGTGGGTTTCCATGGTCGTGAACATAAGCTCTCCCTCACTCTGCTCACTCACCATTACCATCAGTCTATCACCTAGTGAGGGTTTTGTTTGTGTTTTGCCCCTAGTATATTTAACACATGACCAAAATTTCTTTGGGTTTTCAATCAAATTTCGAGAAAGAGTTTCGTTGTGATAAGTATTGTAAGCATCTCGCATTGAAGTCCTCGCTAAATTTTGAGCCTCTGTGTAGGATCGCCAAAACGGGGGATTTTGTGTTTGTTTAAATTTAGCATGCCTTTTCGGTTGCTTTTTCATCAGTGTCGTGACCTGTTCTTGTGTACCAAGGGGGATCACCTCCATCTTTTATTAATGTATTTGGTATAAAACTGTCAATTGCTTTCGATACCACCGCTTTGAATTTGAGCAACATCTGGTTTACACTTACGTTTAGGGTCAGAAACGAATGATGCACATTATGAGCTCAGGATTATTTATTGCTAAGAGATCAAGTGCGTTTTGACATCCAGTTACAATTCTAGTTGGCTCATGAACTAATTCTCAGAGAATGCGTTGAGTACAATTTCACACGATGTTTTGTGTGTACCTCCTGATTTGAAAATATAATTTCGCCAACAGATAGATGGTAAATTAAAATCAACGCCTACAATTATCATGTGAGTCGGGTACGTTTTTGTAATTACACTCTGGTTTTCTTTAAACCTTTCTGCTATTGTATCGTCAGAGTCAGTAGGCATCGCCTCTACCTATTTCGTTTAATCTATGCTTTCTGAACACAGTTAGATCTTTTGCAAATACTTCTGCTTAACTTATTTTCGGCTTGAGCCAACTTACACTGCCTACAATGATGTGCTTTATATTAACACTTGGAGTTCTGGTACTTTCCAGACACAGCTAAGACAATTTACAACTGTTATAGCGATAGTTCCTAGATCTACATTTCTCCTGTGATCCACCTGCATCCACTGAGATTGCCCATTTTGTTTTTCCCCGAGGCCCTCTATTCTAAAAAACCACCCAGTCCATGCCACACAGCCCCCGCTGCCTGTGTAGCCATTTCTTGCGTGTAGTACACTCCTCACCTGTTCAGTGGAACCCGGAAACCCATCACCCGATGGCGCAAGTCAAGGAATCTGCAGCCTACATCGCCGCAGAACCGTCTGAGCCTCTGATTCCGACCTTCCACTAAGCTCTGTACCAGAGGTCCACAGTCGGTACTGTCAAGTACGCTGCAGATGGTGAGCTCTTCTTTCATCTTGCAAGCGAGACTGGCAGTCTTTACCACTTCAAATAGCTGCTCAAAATCTGAGAGAATCTCTTCAGAACCAAAGCAACAGACATAATTGGTACCGACGTCAGCCACCACCTGCAGCTGGCTGCACCTTGTACCCTTCATGGCATTTGGGAGGACCTGTTGCACATCTGGAATGACTCCACCCGGTATGCACACGGAGTGCACGTAGGCCTTCTTCCCCTCCTTGGCAGCCATCTCTCTAAGGGGCTCCATCACCCACCTAATGTTGGAACTCCCAACTACAAGCAAACCCACCCTCTGTGAAAGCCCGGATTGTGCTGAGTGGTGACCTCCGGATGAGACACACCATCCGACTCGGGAATGTTGTCCTGAACAGACAGCGCCTCAAACCTGTTCGCAAGACGAACCAGGGAGGCCTCACGATCAGTCCCCCGGAATGTCTTGCACCTCCTGCCACGCACTGGAGCAACCTGCCAGGCGACCACGGGTGGGGTGTCTGCCTCACTGCTAGCAGTATCAGGGTATTTCGATGGCGCAGGCCGATCGTTGGAGATGATGGGAGTCCAAAAAGCGTATGTGCTTAATCAGCCTCAATTAGGAATGCAACATCGTTGATGAAAACATCGCTGTTCAGATATCGGTGTTCCTGCGGTAAAATATCGATGTTAATAAAACATCGCTCTGAAAAATGATACATCGATATTTTTCCAATGTTTCCAGACGTTTAAGAAATATTAGGAAAAACACACTGAAATGAAGCTGTGTTGCCAGAAAGTATCTGCCTTATTTATGTTCTTTCACTAGGCTATGAACACACAGCGAAATGGCAGATTAGAATGAAAAATAGGATGGGAATAAGGTTTCGCTACATATTGCGCTGATTTTACTTGGGATTCACATGGGAAATAACTTTTGTTTTGTTGACATATTGCATTTTTCTTAGCTGTCGATGTGGAGAAAATTAAACATTATGCATATTTCAGTTATTACTTAATAATGTATTTTTAAAATGAATATTCATCAATGACATTTATCAAATAATGTACCTTGCTGAAATGAAAATCTATGTTATACTTGGTTTGTTATCTATTCTCTCGGATTTTTCGTCAACTTTTGTTTGCTGTTTTAACTGACGTATTGACAGTACGATATCAGTCTGACTGGATAACACCGTCAAAGATTCGATTCCACTGATGTTGGAGGGTGAAATTTCAGCAATGCCAGCACCCCGTGCTAGACAAACATCAGATTAATCATCAGATTGTTTCATATTTCACTTGCCTACTATTTCAAAAGTATGAAAACAGCGACGAGCGACGACAGCAGGAGCACCGCACTTGAGCTGACGCTGGCTGAGCAACTAATAAAGTAACAATGGAGTTACCAATCAATTGTTGAATGATGTTGATAGTTTTGGACTTCTGTCGGTGATATATCGCTGTTCAAAACATCGATGTTTATGGATGAAACAATGATGTTTTCAAAACATTGATGTATCGTTTGCATCCCTAGCCTCAGTGCCTTTCACTCAAGTGAGTCATTAGCAAAGCATGAGCAGGATTGTGCTTTATAATGGTTGGTACATGTTATCATGCCCAGCGAGGTGGAGAAATTCTTAAAGTTTAAGAATTTCGAACATTGGAAGTGTTGTGCTGTTTGTGAGTGCTTGCTCACTCCTGTGAGACTCTGTAAGGGGGGATCGTGCAACCTCACATACACTCCTCACAGCTGCCCCAATATAACTGCATTTTCGAATGACTTCGCAGGGGATTCCGTTATCAGATGCAGATTATGTGCATAATATGAATGTCTCACATTAATATTCCCGAATTGGGAGAGTACAAACAATGGATACCAATGTGCATTTGTTTGTTCAGTTCAGTTCAGAACATGTAAGAGATTTCCTGACAGCATATGCATTAAGTATGAAGAAGAGCAGATAGAAGAGGTTGACAGTATTAAATTCCTGGGCTTACAGCTTGATAATAAATTTAGTTGGGAGGAGCACACCACAGAACTGCAGAAACGACTCTACAAATCTGTATTTTCAATATGAGTCTTATCAGACATAGGAGACATAAAAATAACAAAGCTTGCATACTTTGCTTACTTTCATTCCCTAATGTCATATGGTATAATATTTTGGGGTAACTCTTCAAGTCAGTCAAAAGTCTTCAGAGTCCAAAAACGTGTAATACGTATTATTTGTGGAGTAAATTCACGGACGTCCTGTAGAAGCCTCTTCAAAGAACTGCGTATATTAACTACTGCCTCTCAGTATATTTATTCCTTAATGAAATTTGTCATAAATAATATATCCCTTTTCCCAACAAACAGCTCAGTTCATACATACAATACTAGGAATAAAAATGATCTACACAAGGACTTAAAAGCACTTACTTTAGTTCAAAAAGGGGTCCACTACTCAGGAACACACATTTTCAATAATTTACCACCAAGTATAAAGGCTTTAGCTACAAATAAAGATCATTTTAAGAGGAACCTAAAAGAGTTTCTAGTGGCCAACTCCTTCTACTCCATTAGTGAATTTCTAAATTGCACCAAATGATGCATACTCATACTATATTAGTATTATTATATTATCAGAAAAAAAAACCTTAAAAATTTATGTATCTGTATTTATATTATTAGTTTTGTCTATTATTCAACTTGTAAATTTTGTTTCTTGACATGTTCCACATCCACGAGGATCCCCTCAACATGGATCTACGGAACGAGTAACTAATCTAATCTAATCTCTTGTTGACATATCTGAAATTCTGGACGGTATGCATGGCAACATATTCTCTGGACACGGCCTTTTATTTTGCAGCATCGGGGCTGTCCTGGGACACAATGCTGAAGAAAGTGAATGTCAACATCAAATTACTAATGGATGTTGATATGCTTCTTTTTTCCAATAAGAACTTGACTGTTGTAGAATTGTTGTTCCCATAATTCCTGTGGCTGTAACAACAGTCAGTCATCTAGTATGTCCAGTTAGTCATCCGTGTTGAAGCGCTTCCCTTTGAGATGTTTTTTTTAGACCAAACATATAGAAGTCACAGGGTGACATGACTGGTCTGTAAGGTGGATGCTCAAGCTGCTCCCACTTCAAATTGACCAGTACACTTTGTGTGACCCTGGAGACTTGTGAACGCACATTGTCATGGAGCAGAATCACCTCGTCTGTTTTCTCTCGATGGACTAGCGTAGGCTACAGAGTGTCTCCCAGTACACATCACTGTTTATCTGATGAATATTGGACCTCGGATGTCAAAAAAGACGGAGAGCATCACCTCCTCCTACCCAGCCTGCAGAAGGCGCAGCCACAATTTGCGGGAAGCAACAACACGTGCTTAATGTCCCTAGATGTTGCACTATGTTATCTCAAAGCGGCATATTCATACTCCAATTGGTTTGGTCGTTAAGAGGTTTCATAACTTTTCATTTGAACACTCCTTGTAGATTTTATTTGTAGTTGTGTGCAGTTTACAAACCATGTGTGCTGAATGTCTGTGCATACCATATACACTGCTGTAAATAATGTACAGTTAACAACACTACTTGTGCTCTCGTAAATTTCCATCTGTGTCACTATGCAATATTTCCACATTTGTATGTTTCCAATGGCGGCGGTAGCACATCGCTTTATATGTTCAAAAGCACTTAAGTTTTAAGTTTCACTACCACTACAGTTTAGTTTTAAGTGTAGATTTGGTTTTTCCCCATATGTGATGCAGCCAATGCTACTATTGTGTGGAACTAACTGTACATCTAATTCATCATCTATGTGGAGAACATTAAATTGTAACTAAAACACAGATAACACTTTATCATGTATGTTGAAATGTAGACATGGATGCCCGATTGCCTACAATCATAGTTATTAGTTTCTATATCATTCATAAAAGAACAGTGTTGATGTCCAGATGTATATCTGTGAAAGATGAATAAAAATGGGATAAAATGTATGTGCTGCTGTTGTTATTTCACTTTACAATGCTATCCCCATTGTAAAGTGTACGGCTGTGTGTGAGACAAATGATATCATTTTTTTAATAAAATGATCTCAAACAAGGTGTGATTATTCGTATACAATGCTGCATGTATTGAGTCATGGGAGAGGCTGCACACGATCATGCTCACTTCCAAAGACATATCGCTGCCATGCCTAAAGATATATCACCTGATCTTGAAGAAAGGCACAGTATCTGGACAAAACTGTATAGAGAGGGTAGAGCAGAGAACCAACCCCCCCCCCCCCCACACACACACACACAAAAACACTGACTGTAAGAAACAAATTCATTTATTAAGTTTTTATCCTCTATGCTCATTCATCCTGACTAATAAATTTGTAGTAATATTACCAATAAACAAAGCCAAACAGTGTTTATATGACAGCTGATGCACAAAACATAATGTTTCACAATTTACAGCCGCACGGAATGGCTGCGTGGTCTAAGGTGTCATGCTGAGGATTGGGCAACCGTTCCAGTCGGAGGTTCAGGTCCTCCCTTGTGTGTGTGTGTGTGTGTGTGTGAGAGAGAGAGAGAGAGAGAGGGGGGGGGGGGAGCAGACGCACACTCTGCAGCAAGGCACCTTAGAGTACATAACCACTGTTGCGCGGCAAACCTCAAGTTCGTATGGATAAATGTGAATGGCAAAATGTAGTTTAAAATATTAATAAAAGGGCATTTAAAAATTTTCCTAATAAATTCAAAATAGTAAACATCCATAAAGTGCCAAATTTGGTTTTTAATAAATACTTATTACATCAATGTGTGTGTACTGTGTCACTATTTGACTTAATTTGCACAAATTATTTAATGGAAGTTTATATTGCTCTAACAACTTGAGCAATGCATATAAATTGCCAGACTTGATAAGACTTATTAATATCCTAATTTCAGCCTCTAAAGATTTGGTATTGCATAAATAATTATGTGCCAATGGCAGTAACATTTGTTTACCCAGATTCCTTTAAGTACCGCACTCCAGAGTTTGAAATAAAACATATCAAGTTCAATTTCTATTAAATGTAAAACTTTATCTGAAACTAAAGATTTAGAATCTGTTGGTTCTACAGGTGAAGATGACGGTGTTGCATTTGTGGTCATTAGACACCAGCTCGTATCGAGTTCGGGCCGCCTACTGCAAGTCAATTCAGGTGACGCCACTCGGGAGCATTGTGCATTGACGACGGAGAGTGATGACACATCACACAGTCACCGAGCAGAGACAATTTCGGAACCACCCATTTAATTTTTTTACCCATTTCCCCTGTATAGTGACTTGACGCGGAGGCATACAGCTTTACAGGTTAGAGACTGTCTATATTCAGCAAATCACAAACATATTCCCTATGATATTTTGCTAACTTCTGAATTCTACCGAGAGAAGAATAATACGCGTGAATAACGACACCCGGTTTTGTTGCCACATCTAAACTTTCCTTCCGTACGTAAGTCTAACCTGCATCTAAAATGTTTGTAATCCCAAGGGACCAAACTATATCGATCGTCAGTCCCTAGTCTTATAAACTACTTAAACTAAGTTAAACTGACCTAAGGACAACACACACACACACATCTCTGTCCGAGGGAGGATTCGAACCTCCGACGCGGGAGGCTATGCGATCCATAACGTGGCGTTCTAGACCGCTCGGCTACTCCCCTGCGGCAACCTGCGTTGGATCGACACAATTGTTTAAAATGATCCCTTGTAGGTTCTACCCTAGATCTTATGTGATTTGGGTGTCTACTAATGTGATTTCGGCAACAGGAAATCAGATAGTTACTTGCACTTTTCTAACAGACATAAGTGAAAAAGAAAAGTAAAGTTTAACTTTGGACTAAATCGTAATGCTTTGTAGCTCTCGCATATCTGAATTTTCTGCCCGAATGTTTACTAGAGTTACAATGAGAGCTTAAATTGTCTTCTTCACAGCCAAACATGATGCATACTGCAGGACCCCTCTAGTGTCACTTAACTTTTTCAACTAAACTTTTTGAATCTTCATTTTTATGCACTATTGACCAATTCATAAAAGCAGGTTCCTGCAGTGTCTACATGTTGCTACTATGACGAGTCATACAGGGTGTGTAGATGGCGTGTGGGACTTCCCTGCTTCCACAGAACCAGTCATAATTGCAGCTCCATCATATGCCTGTGCAACACAGTCATTTAAAAATTAACTCCACAGATCGCAGTTTTCTATTTAATGCAAATTAACAAAGAAGAAGCATCGAAGTTTTTGTGGCAGAAACCTTTCGTATATATTACTATCTAAATTGATAGTAGCTCAGTTTTTACTTGTCAATCATTAGAGCAAAATATTCGGCCCAGGCCTCTAGCACAATATTGCTCCGGGTACTAAAAATTCATTTTGTACGTCATGTGTGTATTTTTTCCCTTTCAGATTCAAGTTTTTCGCTAACTCTTGGATATTTCTTCCCTAAAAGTTCCATTAACTCAAAAGTTTCCCTTTCTTGAACTCGTAGAGCATTACGTTTCGTCTAGCATACTAGATATCAATGCTTTCTCTCGTAACTTACTTTTCAAATTTTTGAAAGACTCCCGTGCCACTACAGTGTTTGGGTATGAAGTGGGTGTTTTAATCACTTCTTTCTGCTTCAGTGCTCTTCTCACTGCATACATAGCTACCACAATACAAATTGCACACACTGTTATTCCATCTTCTTCTTCTTCAGCATCATATTTAATACATAGTGAGGTGCCATCATGACTTGTTGGAAACCCAGACCCAGCTTAATTTTACCACATATGGTTATATCAACTGTAAATGCTGTGATTTGTTGGCCAAAACCAATATCCCTCCTGACCTGCATTGCTTTAGCTTTATTGGCTAAAATTTGATCTGTGATGTGACCTGCATAGATATCCTTATTCGACACAGATGCAATGTTATGCTCTTTACACACCTCTTCGAGCAGCGAGCAGATTAATCCACATGTTGCCTCGTGCCAAATGTTTCTAAAGTTATGCTCCAGTTCCACAGTAGTTATACCTGGAAATGTGAAGTTCAGTTGGTAGTTTGCCTAAAGTACCATTGCCTCCTCTAACACATCTCATGCATCTTATGATACTGATGCAGTTGCAGTCTGTGCACGTCATTATATAGCAAATCATAGATGTTGATCCAGCTTGTTTGTGAGGTACAGAAAGCAAGTCATTTAAACTAGTGCACTATTCACATTTTTTTCACCCATCCCTCTCTCATGGACTAGTTTGTGAGTAACCTTTCCCTTCTGACCTCTTTTTCTTCCTTCCTCTCCTATCTGATGAAGGAAATACTCATTTCCAAAAGCTAGTGTAAACATTTAACTTCATCTCCATTTGTGTATTTTGTGTGTGTTTGTATCAGCAGTACCAAGCTAAGGTAAGTACTGGACAACCACTCTATCTCTTTTGAACAGTGGACAATTTCTGAAAGATTATTTGAGCACTGTTCACATGACATGACTCTCTATGAGAAACACATCTGGTTCAGAGCTCTGATGCAGTTATTCTTTGTAGAAACTCCCAGCAATTTCCTCTCCTTTGCTGTCTTTCAGGAGATAGGCTCTAGGATACATTCTTTGTATCTTGCTGACTGTGACTATCTCAGTTGACAGTTTTGTAGGTATCATTTCTCAAATTCAGTCATATACTTTGAAATCATAGTAAGCCCATAATGCTAAACACTGCTTGTGGGAATCCATTATATTACCTTGGAAGTATACTGCATTTAAGAGTCCATTATCTCTAACATCAATAGGTCTCAGGAAACACACAATCCATTTGTGTCAACCGTGGAGAATAAATAACATCTACATTTGAGTTATTTTTGTTCTGTTTAATCATTCCATGATACTTGCCATCAGAATGGTGAATGTTGAGTAGTGTTGTATTCCATACCACTCCATTAGTCTCTTGAAATACTTACTGTAAAACTTGGTCTCATGATCTGTTTGAAGGTTGTGAGGGTAGCAATTTGGTCCCATCTGCAGAAGTTGCCCAATATGGGGACACAAATTCTATAATGAAACAACAGGTTTTGGTCACTGGCCATCTTTAGATCATAAAATAGATGCCGTGATTTACATCCACCACTGTAGATTTGACATTGTTGCTTTCACAATGAAGGGGGGTGGGGGGGGGGGGGGTGAACCATTGCATCTGTCTTACAATCTGAACATGGACAGTGATAGTCAACACATAATATTCTACTGAATTTGTAGTGACTGTATCAGACCATAAGTTATTTCGAGAATGTGTTTTTCCAACCTAGGTGTAACTAAAATATGTAAATAATGCAAATGTACGGCGGTTTGTGTTTACAGGGAGTGATGCGGTTGGTGCAGGAATTACGGAACGTGGTGTCAATTGAACGGGTGCCGGACACAGCTTTCAACCATATAGACTTCTTATTGCACAAGCAGGTGCCCAGCCTGCTTTACAACACTGTCACGGCGGTAATGCGGCGATTCTGCCACAGCAATACGGCCAACTTCTCTCTATAATGTGTTCACAGCAAATCACTTTCTAGTCTGTATAAATGTTTCCATTCCACACAGACAACTAGTGCAACTGTATATAGTTAATGCAATAAACACTTTACAACATAATTTTTGTGTTAACAGCTGCAAAACATTCTAAAACCTGAGATAAATTAATACTACCATATGAGCACTCTTACAACCTTCAGATAGGCACGTCTTCTAGTCAGCCAAGGAGGTTCATGCATATTTTGCAGATACCTCTTGATAATAAATCTTAAAAATACACAATCATAAAACTTGTATCTTAAAAGAGAAGGCTAATACAAATAGGGGGATTTCCAACTCTCCCACTGGTATAAATCTTGTCTCATATCTGACACATACGCATGCCTGTTGGAAGGTTAAGGTTAAATTAAGAGGCCATAATGATAGGTGACACAATGGCTTTGCTGGCACAGGCTTACAATTATGTACTACCATTAGCTAATGTTCTGAACCATTATAATTTCTTCTTCCAGGAGTGTCATGTGATACTTCCTTACTTTACTTCACTTCATTTTACTTTACGTGATCAGGCCAGGAGACCGCATGTGGCTACAAGGGTTTGTTTCCATTGAGGCCTGGTTTCTACTTTATAGTTCCAGTTGTTCACTGCCATCCCTATCCCACTCAGATCATCAATGACTTCATAGCTCTCTTTCTTTCATGTGATATCAGTGGCAACTCTTTTATTATTACTATTATTATTATTTCATATTTCTTATAAATTTTATTTTTTTCATGTAGAAACTATGCAACACTTCGGTACTTTTGGAGAATCAACTGCTTCCTTACTCTATCTATAGCATTACTGTTCTGTTGGTGTGCCTATTTTTCCTTGTTATTTTACATGCTTTGTAGAAGCTAAAAGGTTCAAAAATATGAGGTAATGTGATTAAAAGTCAACCTGCTTGAAACAAGTCTCTTTTCATAGTTTTAATTCGATAAAACTCAAAACAGTAATAAGTTTTACATCAAAATTACTAATACAATTCTCAAATAAAAACAGGAAACATTATATAAAAGTATCACAAATTAGGGTACACAAATACAATGACAAATACCACACAAATTACAATAAAAATTTCATTTTGCTGCCAGAACACAAGCATCTACAGTAACATATCTTGATATGTTTCTTTAGATGATTTTTATGTTTACTACATGGATATGGCTTTACCAAACTGAACACCATCCCTCTCTATCAGTTTATACTAAAAGTTGTTGCCAGGTACCAAAAAATCATCTCAGAAAATAAAAGTCTGCGAACACAAAAATTTAATTAGTGTATTTGTAAATTACACAGGCACATATGAACTTTAGAGGGAATAAGAAATTCCATCTTAAGAATATCAAGCACTTCATAAAAGTTCTTGTCTAGTGCACAGATTTCAAGTACTGCACACAATGTATTCATAACATTAAAGAACAGAATTTATACTAAAATGTATTCACCCAGGAAGGGTATTATCACAGCAAGAAAAAGAAGTTAAACTAGCATTCACACTGCAATCTTCATTCTTGTGAACAACAAAGTTAGTTCAAGAATTGCACATTACTAGTTCTCAGAAGAGTACTTTCTTTTAAAGTACAAAAGAGAGTTTTAAAATACATTTATAGGCAAATTTATGAGAATTAGTGTTGCCCTACAAAACTTGGCTGTTGTAAAATTCAAATAAATATTACTTTACTTCTTTGGCTCTATATCAATTAATCACAGTAAACATGGCTTTTTATTTACACAATATTGTTAATACTGCTATGAACAGCTTTACAGCTCATCTTATCAACACTCACAAGCTTTTCAGACACACTCAAAGAAACAATATGCTTTACCATACATTCACAACTGACACTGCACAGATTACAAAATCCATTGCAAAGTTTATTTAAGGCACTTTATATGTACATTTGTGTGTGTGTGTGTGTGTGTGTGTGTGTGTGTGTGTGTGTGTGTGTGTGTGTGTGTGTGTGTAGGGCTAATGTATCACTTTTCTAAATATTAACAAAACAGCCAAATGCAATTTGTTCTATTAATTATGCAGTGCAACCCATAAGTCAGGTAACTGAATCACTCCAATGACTAAATTCATTTTTATTACACTATACAAATCATTTACCAACGGTATGAAATGCAACTAATCTATTCAGTTGTAGACTACAACTTTCTGAATAGTTGAGTTATCCAAGTTATTCTAAAACTAAGCTAGAGTGATTGTTGATATATGGCACATGTTATCTGATAACATTATGGAATTCAACCATTTAATAAAAATATTTCTCTTCACTATTTATAAAACATACACAGGCAAAAACAAGTTACACTTGCTGTACTTTATATGAAATCAAGAAAGACTGCCACCATTTGCAGAGCTGAATGATAACAAATTCAGCAGTAAAGATATTGATAGCACAGCATTTCATAAAAACTTACTAAGACTCTAACAGAATCCTTGTAAGGTTACACATAAAATTTTCCCTTAAATTTTCTGTTCTCTTGAGTATTATTTATTGCAGATCCTGTGAGGAGAAAACACTTTCTAGTCATAGGAAAATGTACATATCACAGACACCTAAAGAAGTAACAGAATTGATCCACTGAGTAACTACCTACATCAATCAAATATGTCTGTAGCATAAATCAAGAACATGTTCTGTGTTCATAATTGACACACCAGCAAGGGTTCTAAAAACGGCGATCGTGTGACACTTAGCTCAACTCATACATGAATCTTAAAGGCCATTTGGTAGAGTCAACATTTGAAAAGATTATTGTTCTTTACCACACTGGTGCACAGTGCAGATGAAATATCTTGCTGATTTTATGCTTTCATTTAGGACTCCCTGACAGGCAGAAAAATATCTTACCCTGGTCAGAGAGTCATCCACAAACACTGAACAAATTTAGATGTGATCCATAATAATTTACATTGTATATTAATGACTTTGCAGATTAATATTAGTCTATAAGATTTATGTTTAGAGACAATGTGGTTATCTGTGAGGAAATACAAGACAAGAAAAACTGCACAAATATCCCATCAATTCTGCACATACTAGTGTACCCAGTGGGTAACAGATTGGGTGTAGGAGGAGGGTGGAGGCAACAACAACCAATACATTTAATTTCATGGTGATTGGCAAAATAGTTTTGAGATTTCATAACAAATAATTCTGGATACACTTGCTACTAGCCAGTGGCCTTTCTTCACACTGATCTGCCTATGTGTGTTGCAGAGCACAGTGTAAGTTCCATTTGTGAAGATCATTGTTTTGTAGGGGAGGTGTAGGGACACCTGCTTCCCCCCCCCCCCCCTCCCCATCACCAACTGTATATGCACTGGACTTCCATGTAACTAGATACAAAAGTGGGTAACTGGTTCTAAACATTGTAAAATGTTCTTTTTGTGAAAAGGCAATACATGGTAGCCTTTTACTACATTAATTCATATCACAACTACAATCAACTGTCACATGTAAAGATCTAATATTAACACCACCAAGGTATACAATACAGAACATTCACAAAGATTCAGCTGTAAGTAAAATACATGACAGAATAGGAGTGACTGTTAGGAAAATGCAGACCTGCAGTTTGTCTCCTAATAAAATATTTGTGCAATATGTACTTAAAAAGTGCTCAGATGTGTAGGAGCAATACCAAGCCAGAATAACATGGGAAATGAACATTGAGAAATAAATCAACTTAAATACTTATCAAATGACATTCTGGTAATCAAGAAAATTTACCACTGTGCCATCTCACTTGGTAAGGTCATTAGAGAAAGGGTTGTCTGGATAATAGAAGAGACTCGGAGTTTTTGAAAAGACGGACATTCAAATGAAAATGTCCACCATATCACAAAAAAATCTTTCCAGGAAACTCAAATATTGAATTTTTAGGGTCTAATCTTTAGTCCAGCAACATAATGTTACCACAAGGATAAAAAAACTATTGAATAGAGGTGATAAGCAGTCATTCTTCTCATATTCTATCCATGAATGCACATAGAATACAATAAAAGTACTTTTTGCCACACAACTTAGTGGCTTGCAGAGTATGGCAACTGATGTTGATGTAGATGAATTGCATAAATAAAATGTGAATAAACATTAAGGAACTATCATCTTTGGTTTTACATTTGATATCTTATTTCATTGGTAATAACTTGTAACAAAACATAATGGGGAAAAAGTTGCCAGCACTCCAAAGATTTGTACACATTTAGGAGCTGAAGATGTACATGCTATGATGTGACAAGAATTTCACCGTCTTTGACAAGTATGTATGCACTCCGGTGCACAAGATATATATCTGACACACACACACACACACACACACACACACACACACACACACACACACAACAAACAAACACACACATACTAAAATAATTTGAACAACAAACTCTTTAAAATGAAAACAGGAGCATTCATGAATGATATGTAAAAATCACAAAATCATCTGTAACTTAACAATGTTATCAAATTCGGAGATAACACCTGTAAAAGACTCTTCAGTGAGGTCTTGTGAAATAACCATCTGTTGACTGAGTCTTCTTGATAGTGAGAGTTGAAGAGCTGGGAACACGTCGGTTGATACGTATGTCTCGAATGTGCTGCACAATTAAGTCAATGGCCACTGAAAGAAAGAAGGAGCAAGTGAGTGCCTTCATGTAACCCGAAGAAATCATACAATGAAGTATACATTTCATTCAGAGTAATCAGAGTGTACATTAATTTTAGATCATGGAAAAAATTGTCTTTGCAATTATTTTGTAAATTACGTTTAAAAGCAAAATACAAGGTATATTATGAACATGAGAGTGATATATAAATGGTAAATACCAGCATTTTCCTTATGTTATAATGATGATTAGAATAGAAGTATAGTAAAAATAATCAAAATTCAGAATAAGTACTTTCCTGAATATGTCAGGATATAACTGACTGAATGTGAAATATTGTATAAGGATTACATGGATAGATGAACATGTCCTCCCACCTTGTAGGCTGCAGCAAATGGGGACAATCTCAGAAACAACCTCAGGCAGTGTACTACAGTAATTTGTCCTACAAGACATAATTTATTGGCCACGAATACCATATATGTCTAAGTCAAGAAAATTATGTGCAGGTAATGGTACTTGATAAATTTAAATTTTATTCCTGCACATTTTCATTTTGTTTTTTATTTAGCACAAGGAGAGAAAATGCTTTTACCTGTGTGTTTATGTTTTTGTCATGTTAGTGAATACACTTTAACAATTAAGTTTATTGCAGTTAATATATATCTCTGCAACTCGGCCATCAATTGGCCGAGTGATTTTGTGCAAGCGCGCAATGTACAAAATGTCTTCCAGTGAGGGCTAGTTTCAATGTTTGTTGCAGTGTTGGCTTCCAGATTTGGACCAAAGAGTAACAAATTCAGGATTCTAGTTATGAAATCTCACAGCTTCGACTGTATAGACAGAACTTTACAGTGGATACCTTGCAAGTTGATGACCCACCAGTGGTATGATTGCCCTGATGTTATTCATCAAAATTGAGACTGGAGGCCACCAGATTTCTGGGAACAGGAAGCGACTGAAGGAAGTGTGTTCTCAAGTCTGACAATGGAGTCAACTTTTGGAGCATATAGGCTGTTTATACCAAAGTCCAAGACAACAATAACAATAAGTGCCTTGAATAATCCAAGATTTAAGAAACACGGTGAAATGCTGCTTCAGATGATACAAGTATGTGTCCAGTTGTCCTTACCATCACTGAAAGGTACAAGGGAAACACAGTCACTTGTGAGTGAGTGGTCTAACATAATGTTTTGAAAACAGAAACAAAAGAGTTGGATCGAGATTGAATGTGCCAGAGGTCATACAGCACTACAGTGTCATCGAGGTCTTCGAGAGGCATGCGAGGAATCGGCATTGCCACCCGTCAATTGGCACGACAGTGCGTGGGAGCATACAGCGTAAGCTGTGGCTGCTCCGGTCAGTCGATGGGACTGGGAAGTACTGTACCGTCCACAATATTTCCCGGACTTCAGTCCTCGTGACTTTGATTTGATTCCGAAGATGGAGGAATCATTTCGTGGCATTCGCTTCGGAACTGATCCATAAATTCGACAGACTGCTCCATTCACACCGTCACCAGAACAGGCTCTGCTAAGGGTATAGTATGCCTTCCACATGGCTGGCAATGGGTTCTACACAACGTTGGCGACTACTTTGAAGAAAGTTAACAGATGCAAACATGTAATGCTTTTGTATAGGTTGTGAATAAATAGTTGGCATATTTAAGTTCCAACCCTTGTATATTCATGTGTTGTTGGCTATCAGTACACACATTGGAATTCTGGGCAAAATGGGGGATGCTAACAGGCAGGAAAGCCACCAACAGAATGTCACAGACTGCAGACAAAACAACAGACCAGAGCAATGACAACAACGAGGTGGTAAGTGGAGCCTTTATCACAAATAAGATAAGACCAAAAGCAGTGAATAAACAAATCTAAGATGTGCCCATGAAAGTAACTGGTAGATAAGCAAGGTAGTAGTCCAACAGTTACAGTACAGTGAAGATAGACCTGTTGCTTTTAAGTGCGAGCACTGAACTATGGCCATTTCTGGGTTTTCTGTGATTCCCTTAAATCACTCCAAGCATATGCTGGGATGGTTCCTCTGAAAGGGTGTGGCTGATTTCCCTCCACATCCTTATCAAGAAAATAATTAGAATTAATGCTCCTTCTCTAATGACAAAATTGTCAATGGGACATTAAATTCCAATTATCCTTCCTTATTTTTTCTTCTCTTTCCATAATATAACATTGAAGTTCATTTCCCTTGAATAGCCCCACTATATATTTCTTCCATGTTTGGCTTTCCCTTCTTTTCTTACAACTGCCTTTCCACCTAAGCTCCTGATGTTCATGGAGGTGCTTTTATTCTCTCCAAAGGCCTCTTAAATTTTCCTGTAGGTGGTGAATATCTACTTCTACACTACCTATGTTGGAAGCTGTTCTAGATTTGTATTCTGGAATATTTACTATATATTATTTGTAAAGTGGCAATTTCTTTTTTAATTTAAGCAAGTACTTTGCACATGGAAATGAAATAGATGTGTAGTTGTTGAGAAAGAGAGAGATTTATATGGAGAGTACAAATTTTTCTAAAAATCACTATACCTGAGTCTCATTGCATGATTCAGCTATTCATATTGTCTTGATAGGAACTTCCCATTTCTAGTATATGCATCTGACTGCTATTTATTATATACTAAAGAAATTATTTGCTTTAATGAATCATATCTTGAAGGGATATAAAAAAATATTCATTAGATAGGATTGACAAGTCTGGACAGCTGAACACATTATCACACCACATTCATGATTCTGATGGCATGTCTTGACTTTAGACTTGAACAGTGGTGAATGTGGATGATAAGAATTTTAAACAAGAAGAGAATAGAATCTTTTGAAACATGTTGCTACAGAAGAATATAGAAGAAATAGAAAATTGCATAGAAAATTAGGTTCAAATGGATACAGTAGATTAGAGAGCTGCATCAAAGCAGTCTTCAGACTGATGACCACAACAGTGTGTTTTACTATTTCTACGAGTGGGCACCTTCAAGTGAACTATCAATTTACTTTGACTTATCTCCAATGAATTACCCAGAAACTGCCTTTTCTCTTGTAATATTATCATTTAACGTAATTTAGCTACACAGTGGGAAAACTACTCTTGAATTAAGGTCATGGGAGCTAATCTTGTTTGTTTGTTATATTGAATGGGTGGATAAACTGTGATTAAGAATAAACATTGAGCAAGCATCAGTGAATACAATTTATAATTTCCATCTAACTCTACTTGAAAACAGTGTGTTCTAAGGCAAACTGGATCTGTGCTAAATATTTTAGAATTAGAATCGATACTAAGTAATGCAGTTTTTACTGGATTTTGATGAGAAGTACCTTTATGAGTTAAATATTTTTTTCTGGTTTGGAAATAATAAATAGTGTAAATGAAATGCTTAATGCCAATTCACTTTTGAACAACTGAAATAAAAAAAATTAATTTATACACATTACTTGAAATAATTCCAGCAATTGGAGCTGGTTAGCTGCATTTAGTCTTCCTCATTGATAACATACTTGTGTTACACTGACCAAAATGAAAATTTACATCTGGTAGCTGAGTTGAAATCTGTCTTATAAGTTGATCAATGTAAAATCTGTTGCTGAGTGAATCTGAGCTAGTGTCTTCTCTTTTTTTATGTGGTTGGTGGTGCTTACTTTGATACGATTGGACAGGGGTTTGAAGATCACTTTGGCTTCCATACACCTATTCCAGTCCATATGACCCTTCTTGGAAAAAATCTTTCACTATCTTCATAATAAAATGAAGGACACCGAATGCACTATTGGAAATAATGTTTTGTAAAAGTCTGCCAGCAGTTATACTGATCACAAAGACAATTGAGAAAGTGATTCATAATCATGTATAAGTTGTGGCAGTATAACCTGCCTACTAAAAATGTTCACAGTTTAATGTGATAACACTTTTCTTAAACACTTCTAAAATAGTGACCAGTAATCTGATAATGATGACAATGTTATATTTATTGATTTGCTTATAGTATACATCCAACTATGAGGCAAATGAGCATGTAATATGCTGAATGAAAGTTTCACTCTGCACAGGAGAGTGAACTGATATGAAATTTCCTGACAAATTAAAACTGTGTGCCAGACCGGTATTTAAACCCAGGACCTTTGCCTTTCATGGGCAAGTGCTCTACTGACTGAAATACATGTGCACACATTGCAGCCTATCCTCACAGCTTTAGTTCCAGTAGTACCTCATCTCCTACCTTCAAAAGGTCCTCCTGCAGGACTAAACTAGCTGAACTAAAGCTGTGAGGTTTGCACGGAAAGCTCAGTCAGCAGAGCACTTGTCTGTAAGGCAAGTCAAGTCAAAGTCTGATGCAGTTTTAATCTGCCAGGAAGTTTCAGTGTTATTGTTGTTGTTGTTGTCTTCAGTCCGCAGACTGGTTTGATGCAGCTCTCCACGCTACCCTGTCCTGTGCAAGTCTCTTCATCTGAGAATACGTTCCACAACCTACATCCTTTTGAATCTGCTTACTATATTTGTCCCTCGGTCACCACCTACGATTTTTACCCCACACACTCCCTTCTAATGCTAAGTTGACAATTCCTTGATGTCTCAGAATGTGTCTAACCAATCTATCCCATCTCTTAGTAAGGTAATTTTCTCGTCTGTAGCACCACATTTCAAAAGCTACTATCATCTTTTTATCTGAACTCCTTATCATCCATGTTTCACTTCCATACAATGCCACACTCCAGACAAATGCTTTCAGAAAGGACTTCCTAACATTTAAATTAATATTGGATGTTAACAAGTTTCGCTTCTTTAGAAACGCTTTTCTTCCCATAGCCATTCTGCATTTTATATCTTCTTTACTTCGGCTATCAGAAGTAATCTTGCTACCCAAATAACAAAATTCATCTACTACTTTTATTGACTCAGTACCTAATCTAATTCCTTCAGCATCGCCTGATTTTCTGACATTGCATTCCATTATTTTCGTTTTACTCTTGTTAATGTTCATCTTATATCTTCCTATCAAGACACTGTCCATTCCATTCAATTGCTCTTCCAGATCTTTTGCGGTCTCTGACAGAATTACTATGTCATCAGCAAACCGCAATGTTTTATTTCTTCTCCTTGCACTTTAATGCCCTCTCCAAATTACTCCTTCCATTCCTTCCCTGCCTGCTCAATGCACAGATTGAACAACATTGGGGAAAGGCTACAGCCCTGTCTTACTCGCTTCCCTTTCCTGCCCTTCGACTCTAATAACCGCTGTCTGGTTTTTGAATAGGTTGAATATAATTCTTCGCTCCCTATATTTTACCCCTGATACCTTCAGAATTTGGAAGAGTGTATTCCAGTCGACATTGTCAAAAGCTTTTTCCAAATCGACAAATGCTAAAAACGTAGGTTTCCCTTTCCTTAGCCTATCTTCTAAGATAAGTCGTAATGTATTGCCTCCCGTGTTCCTACATTTCTCCTAAATCCAAACTGATCTTCCCCAAGGTCAGTTTCCACAAGTTTTTCCATTCGTCTGTAAATAATTCGTGTTAGCGTTTTGTCCGAGGGTATTTCCCCTGTCTCATACATCTTGCATACCAGGTGATACAATCTCTTCACGACTGACTCTCCTAATGACATCAGCAGTTCAGACGGAATATCATCTACTCCAGGGGCCTTGTTTCGACTCAAGTCCTTCAGCGTTCTGTCAAATTCTTCTCGCAGTATCATATCTCCTATCTCATCTTCCTCCACTTCGTCTTCCATTTCTAGAATACTGGCTTCAAGTTTATTTCCTTTGTATAGGCCCTCTATATATTCCTTCCACAGTTCAGCTTTCCCCCCTTTGCTTAGTACTGGTTTTCCGCCTGAGTTCTTGATATTCATTCAGCTGCTTTTCTTGCCTCCAAATATCTCTTTTATTTTCCTGTAGGCGGTATCTATCTTTCCCCTAGTTATGCATTCTTCTACAGTTTTGCATTTGTCTCCTAGCCACTCCTGCTTAGCCAGTCTGCACTTTCTGTCAGTCTCATTTTTCAGACGTCTGTACACCCTTTTCCTGCCTCACTTGCTGAATTTTTATATTTTCTCCTCTCATCAATTAAGTTCAGTATATCCTGTGTTATCCAGGGATTTCTATTAGGCCTTGTCCTTCTGCCTATATGATCCTCTGCGGCCTTCACTACCCAATCTCTCAGAGCTACCCATTCTTCTTCTACTGTATTACTTTCCCCCGTTTCAGCCAATCCTTGCCTAATGCTCCCTCTGAAACTCTCAACCACCTTTCTGCAGTCTCTTAAGTTTTAATCTTAACCAATAAGTTATGTCAGAGTCTATATCTGCCCCTGGATATCTCTTACAGTTTAGAACCTGGTTTCTAAATCTATTCCTTACCATTATAAAGTCAATCTGGTACCTTCCAGTGTCTCCTGGACTCTTACAAGAGTACAGCCTTCTTTCATGATGATTAAACCAAGTGTTGGTGATCACTAAATTGTGCTCTGCGCAAAATTCTACCAAGCGATCTCCTCTTTCATTCCTTTTTCCCAGTCCATATTCACCTACTACATTTCTTTCTCTTCCCTTTCCTACTACCGAGTTCCAGGCCCCATCAGAATTAAGTTTTCGTCTCCCTTAACTTTCTGAATGATTTCTTTTATCTCCTCATACATTTTTTCAATATCCTCATCATCGGCCATGCTAGTTGGCATATAAACTTGCACTACTGTGGTCGGTGTCGGTTTCGTGTCTATCTTTACTACGATAATGCGTTCACTATGCTGTTCATAGTCGCTTACCCGCATTCCTATTTTCTTATTCATTATCAGACCAACTCCTGTGTTACACCAACTAATTTTGTATTGATAACCCTGTACTCACCTGACCAGAAATCCTGTTCATTCTGCCACCGAACTTCACTAATCCCTACCATATCTAACTTTAACCTGTCCATTTCTCTTTTCAAATTTTCTAGCTTACCTACGCAATTAAGGGTTAGAACATTCCATGCCACGACCCGTAGAATGCCTGTTTTGTTTCTCTTGATGACGACATCTTCCTGAGTAGTCCCAGCCCGGCAATCCGAATGGGGGACTATTTTACCTTTTGAATATTTTACCCAAGAAGACACCATCATCGTATAGTCATGCAGTAGAGCTGCATATCCTCAGGAGAAGTAATGACTGTAGTTTCCCCTTCCTTTTAGCCGTTTGCAGTAACTGCATGGCAAAGCCATGTTAGCTGATGTTACAAGGCCAGCTCAGTCAATCATCCAGACTGTTGCCCCTGTAACTACTGAAAAGGCTGCTGCCCCTCTTCAGAAACCACACGTTTGTCTGGCCTCTCCATAGATACCTCTTCACTGTGGTTGCACCTATGGTAAGGCTATCTGCATCGCTGAGGTACGCAAGCCACCCCACCACGGCAATGTCTGTGGTTCATGGGGTTTCAGTGTATCAGTCATGAATTTGTCCTCTCCCCCACTTCATCACTTCTTTTTATCAATCTATAATGTCACTGTATGCATTTTACTGAGTTCTCATGTGACTCAGTGAATTAAATCACAGACAAAACAAACTGAAAGTAGCACTCCAGACCACCATAAACAAATACTTCCTACAAAGCAACATGTGGCTGTAGCACCATAGAAAAACTAGAACACACAATGACTACAATCTGTATGTTAGCTTCAGGACCGTGCCAACCAATCTGCTAATAAGCAAAGTATTCTTATTGCAACAAGGACACCGATACAGAGATTTGTGGGATTGTAAAAAACATTATATAAATTTTTTGCAAAGGGAAATCTTGTGTAAATTGGGGATGAACATGATAAAGTGTCTAAAAATGTAATGGAGTTTTCAGTAACCATGACAGAATATATCATGTATCTCAACAGGAGTAGTCTTCAGGAGGAAACCAATGTTGCACTTCTACATCAATATATTTATACCTGTTATTCGCTACCATTTCCGTGAAGGGGTATGGAGGAGGACACACAAAGTGCCAGCATTTTATAATTAAAGGACATGAACTCAAAAGCACAAATAAGAGAGTGACTGCAATGGTGATCTTCAACAGCACTGTATCAGGACACCAATACGATTCAATTATAAAGAGACTAAATGGAAAGGAAAGTTAGGACTTACAGTCCATCCAGCAATGCCATTACTGACTGGGCAGAAACTTAAAATGGTCCGTGATGAGGCAATATATCAGCCATGCAATGCTCTGAATAAATTAGAAAAATCATAGAAAAACTTAATTCTCAACAGTTAGGCTAGGATTTGAGCTGCTGTGCTCCAACAGTCACTTCTCTGTATCAACTTTATCTTATTAGGAATGTTGAACCTCAAATAATTTAGAAAGTTATGTTAATATTACAGACCTCTAACTAATAATTTTGAAAGTAGTCTACATTGTAGGTTATGAGTGAATTGATATGGTTACTAGGAGTTAACCCTTTAATGCATAGTGTAGCTGATCAGCTACATACCTCATTTTTCCCATTATCTGTCAGACTGATCAAAAATTTACCAAACATTCATTTGTAGCTGCTTTTATACGTAGTGTTACATATGCTAGTAGCACGTCCTAGAAATTATAAATCACAGACCGCTACTGAATCAGTTCATCAGTTAGCTGCATTTAGTTACTCTTAACATGTCTGTTTGTTTACTTTAGTATTCCTCCTTTGGCGTGTAAAAGTAGTCAATCACATACTACTGTTGCATTATGAGTTACTTTCTGGAAAGATAAAAGGCACAATACTGACATTTACTGCATCAGGTACATCATGGAAGCACTATACAGCTGATCAGCTATGAAATTTTTGTTGCTAGTAGTGCATAATAATTTTAAGGATTTTATTTTCAATATTTTTCTCAGTATATACACACATACATTAAGTGTGGTATTTTCTTTAGCTTCAAATAAAGAGTCATGCATTAAAGGGTTAAATTTGTTTTTAGAGGCAGTTTGTAAGGGAATGGAGGTAGGTGGGGGCAAGATCTGAGGGTATGGTGTATTTGACTCAGTCACTTCCATAATACTGTATGTCCATCCCATCAAAATCTGAAAGTACTTGTAGAAATGCACATTCCCTGTGAAAAGATCTTATCCTACACTATAAATAAAATATAAAAGTGTAAACGAAGGCTTCCATGGCCATTGTCATTATTGATAAAACTCTTCTGGGTATTGGACCGCATCATCAATATATCAAATATTTCACCGACGTTTCGGCCACTATTATAAGCGGCCCTCTTCTGGGTGTTACGTTTACTGCTGGATGAGGGAAAGCTGGTGTCTTAAATATTGAATGTTGCCAGTTATGATTGGTGGTTTCAGCTCTCTTTCATTGGTGTTTCCTTTATTTCTTCCTATTGGTGGGAAAGGAAGTCCTTGATTGGTGTTTGCATTAATGTTTTCTATTGGTTGAAACTGGCGAATGAGGAGCGGTGGTAGCAATGATGTAGCACTGATGCCTAGCGCAGGCTAGAGCATGCTATTTGCTCTGTATACGCGCGGCCGCTGGTGTCTCTGGGCGGGCCCGCAGTAGCAGCGCTTCGCGACAACACCGCGCGCAGTGCAGTCCATAGGGGCCCACCCGGAGACAACAGCAGCCGCACGTACACAGAGCAAATAGCACACTCTAGCCGGCGCTAGGCATCAGTGCTACGTCATTGCTACCACTGCTCCTCATTAATCAGTTTCACCCAATAGAAAACATTAATGCAAACATCAATCAAGGACTTCCTTTTCCACCAATAGGAAGAAATAAAGGAAACACCAATGAAAGAGAGCTGAAACCACCAATCATAACTGGCAACATTCAATATTTAAGACACCAGCTTTCCCTCATCCAGCAGTAAACGTAACACCCAGAAGAGGGCCACTTATAATAGTGGCCGAAACGTCGGTGAAATATTTGATAATTTGACGATGCGGTCCAATACCCAGAAAAGTTTTATAAATATAAAAGATTACATTTTACAGTTTGGTATTGCAATACAAACAGTTTTATTCCTTCTCATGAAAAACTTACTTTGACGGACATATGGTCTTTTCGAGATGACTGATTCATGAGGGAAGACAAATAGCATTTTGTAAAGTTATGACCCAGTTAAAAGCTTAGTCCTGTTACTACAATACCAACGTTTAACTCTCTACTGCAGCGTGTATATTTAGATATATAGATTTTCAAAAGCCTATATTTCTGCAAATAATGTAACTCTGCCATTCACACTGTATACTTAGATATGCATATGCAGAGATGTATACTGAAGTGTACAGTGAGTGTAAATGAAATGAAAAAATCTCACTACACTATAATATATATTTTTATTTTCTTGAGATGCCCTTGAGTATGGGCACCTTTGAAGTTAGTAGCAGATTTGAGTGCAAGCTGCACTATTCCTGCTTGCACAAGTAGACTTTCTTGTAGTTTCATAAATTAAATGTACAAACTCCCAATTCAAAAGAAGCAGTGCTTCCTCATACTGATGGGGAATGATCAATTAGCACTAGATAAGTTGCATAGGAGCTGGGTATCACTCATAACTCTTAAAGTAACACACAAACAGTAGTTACACCATCTACCATCTATAGAAAGTGAAGCTTACACTGATGACTACATACCTTGAAGTATGTTGAGTCAATATGTGCTAAAATACAGCACTTTCTGGCATATATACTTTCTTTGAAGAGAGGCCATTTCACCAGAGATGGAATGCTTCAGAGCTTTTTTGGACTATTGAGATTCCCCATACTAAAATTGTGAACAGCCTTCAAAATAGACTACAGTGAACTTGTGGATATAATTAGTGATTCATTAACTCACTCATATCTGCTTCCTCTCCACTTAACTCCAGTGCTGTACACTGTTTTTATGAGAGATATATGTTTCATGTTTCTGGACGTTATCCCACAAGATCTTTATAGATGTTTCAGGTTGTAACACAATGGAGCCACAATTCACTTTGTACAGGGAGTCCCAGACCTTTTGGGTCAAATTGAAACAAGTGATAACAGGTCCACAATTGATTATATTACGATTGAAAATGCATATTTATTGTGTTATTAACATAATGCAGAGTACACTACATAACAACTTTGCTCATAGTAATTGTTCAAAGTGATGATCACCAGTCTCAATGCACAGATGGCAATGGCACATGAAGTTCTGGCACAATCTCTCGAAGACCCCAGTGTTTTTTATACTAGGAAACAGGCAATGTAGACCATAGCAAGCAGGTCTTCATGTATTTTTACGGGGGTATCATACACCAAAGACCTGGTATAACTGTAGAGGAAAAGTCCAGAGGCGCGAGATGCAGTGATTGCACTGGCCATAGGACAGGACCTCCCCTTCCAATCCAACAATGAGGGTACGTATTGTTCAAGTGCCCATGTATATTAACAATGAAGTGAACTGATGCACCATCATGTTGAAACCACATCCTTTCTCAGCCAACAAAGAGTACATTCTGCAGGAACCACAGCAGCACATCTTAACAGGAACAACAGGTAGTATTGACCAGTCAGATGGGGAAGCAGTAAAAAGTCCTACTTTGTGATCTTGGTCAATTCCCAACAATAATTTGACAGAAAATTGTCTTGGTGGCCACTGGGTGAGGTGGGGATCATCCTCAATCCAAACATGCAATACAAGCACTGAGACTGGTAGTCATATCTTTGAAAAATAACTATGAGCTACATCATCATTACATAGTGTATGCACATAACACAATAAATATGCATTTCCCACCATTGCTTTCATATCTCAATATAATTGCTTGCGGGCCCACAATCATATGTTTCAATTTTTCCCAGAAGTGAAACAACCTGTATTTGTTAATCATCAGAACATGGGTTTGTTTCATGACCAGCTTGTTCATCTGATCTAATTCCACTTGGTTTCTCCCCTGATCTCATTTCCAAAGTCTCGTGGAAGACACTCTTGTTGAAACTGGAGATGATAAAAAATGCAAGAATATCACGCATGAATAGAAGCTGGAGAATAACACTTACAACTGTTGTTTGTCGTGCAACCTACACAATTTATGCAGAAAAATAAAACAGATTTAAATAGTCAATGTATTTGCCCTTCCTCAGAATTCAAGCAAGTGTCTATCAACATCACAGAAACATTCTGTATATAAACAAAGCAGCTAATGTATCATGGTTTGTTTTTGTAACACAGTTCAGCGACTTGTGTGTTTGTGTCATTACAATTCTTTGAAAGAAACAAAAAAATATATTACATACCTTGCTTATTTTCATTCAATACCGTGTTATGGATTTAAAATTTGTATGACACCTCTTTATGGGAGCATTGCTCAAAACTGAGCAATTCAAATGATACATAGTGCGCATCCATGTTAAAAGAGACTTTAGTTCATAATAGGAAGAATTATGTTATTAACAAAATCTTTGATCATATATGTATTGACATAAAACCTTTTTACCTGTGACTACTACTGTTCTTTAGAACAGTTTTAATATAGAAAACTGTAGCTTATGTAAGAGATACTT
The DNA here is from genome assembly GCA_026315105.1 of Locusta migratoria. Classification (NCBI taxonomy): domain Eukaryota; kingdom Metazoa; phylum Arthropoda; class Insecta; order Orthoptera; family Acrididae; genus Locusta; species Locusta migratoria. The sequence goes on from CM048755.1 coordinate 7,992,269, forward strand.
ACTTACTCCTGTTATTCAAGGTTTTTCTTTTAACTGAAAAATATACTCATCTGCTATTAGTCAACGTTACAGCTACATAGGAATAGACTGAATTGTCTGCAGACTTACTCATTGCACATAATTAATTTATATCAAAAATTTTAGGATATTATATCGTGATGTTTCAGACTCACCACACTCTGTAATTCTCACTCATTTAAGTAAAACTGAGGTAATGATCCATTTATAATAACATTAATCTTACAACAATGTTTAACATTAATCTTTCTTCTCAAAGACTCTCCTGTCTGCGGTAGTGTGTGCACTGAAATAAACTTTTATGACAGTCAAAAGACGTTGAAGATTGTTACGTGAAACAGAATTTCTGTGTTCCCAAATTTATTACCCCAATACTCAGTTTACAATAATATATCCTTCGTATTTCCAGACTCCCTGAGCAGCAAATCCTGCTTCCTCCCTCAGAGAGAACAGGACAGAAAATGATCAGGCCATACTCTAAGTTTTAATTTGTTCATAGTTTGAGTGTCTATATGTTAATACCTTTCCTTTTTGCTTGTATCAGGTAATTAAGTTTTCACAGTTCCTTAGTAGATAACCTAAAATGTCTGAAATGTTCTTCTTAATGATACAATGAATTTAGTAAAAATAATTAAATGATTCTATTCCCATACATAGATATTTCAAAAATGAATGTCTGTGTTAGGGAAGTTTTCCACACAGGCTTAAATATGTTGTTATCTCTCTCCACAAAAAACATGATAAAGTAATAATTAAAAAGTATCTGGCTGATCTATCACAGAAAATAATTAATTCTTGAACATGTGATATAACTGGATGCATAAAAATATATACTCACAAAGCAGCAGCAGGAGAAAATGCTAATAAATTTGGTGAAATGTGCAAGCTTTTGGAGCCAGTGGCTCCTTCTAACAGAAGTACTGAAGGGAACAGAAGAGGGATAAATAAAAATGTTTGGTGCGGTTTAACATGCAGGGAGAGTTATAGAAAAGTCCCCCCCCCCCTAGCTTGGAGCATAGTTACTGGAGGGGATCAAGGAAAAGACTGATTCCAGAATGAAACTGTCACCCTGCAGCGGAGTGTGCGCTAATAAGACTGATTGTTGGAGATTCCACTGGGAAAGATTTGAAAACCTGAGAGCTTAGATGCAGAACACCAGGTAGTAAGCAATACACAGATTATTCAAAAGCAATGTGTACGACTTAAGCCAACTGCATTACGTGTGGTAGACATGCAGAGGGGGGAGCACTAGACAGGTTCAAAAAGAAAAGGCATAGAAATCTAAACAGTGACCAAAAGTAATTCTAGGCCAAACAAATTAATGTAAATTGAAGGCAGGTGGGTTGCTAAAACTTGTAATGCCATTTCCCACCTGCAAAGTTCTGAGTAGATAATTTCAGCAGGGAGAATACAGATGGAACATGAGATGAAGTGGGCACCAAGGTCATGACTGTCATGTCTTAAAGCATTCTAGGCAACAGGATACTGTGTGTTAACAGTATACATCCTCTATGCCCATTCATCCTGACTAATAAATTTGTAGTAATATTACCAATAAACAAAGCCAAACAGTGTTTATATGACAGCTGATGCACAAAACATAATGTTTCACAATTTACAGCCGCACGGAATGGCTGCGTGGTCTAAGGTGTCATGCTGAGGATTGGGCAACCGTTCCAGTCGGAAGTTCAGGTCCTCCCTTGTGTGTGTGTGTGTGTGTGTGTGTGTGTGAGAGAGAGAGAGAGAGAGAGAGAGAGAGAGAGAGAGAGAGAGAGAGAGTTGTACTTAGTGTAAATTAATTTAAGTAGTTTGTAAGTCTAGAGCAGGCGTGGCCAAACACCGCCCCGAGGGCGAAGGGCGCCCTCGACGTGCACATGCCGCTGCCTGTGGGTGGTCTTTACCGCGTCCCTGTCCCGTGCACTGTGAGCAGTGGCATGTGGGGCACTAGCGACACACGGTCGTGGCTGGGGCCGTGAACTACAGTGTACTCCGCCCACGGGCATGCCCGCCACGCGGCACTGTTGACAGTGCCTTATCTAGAGGCTTATGACCGTAGCAGTTTGGTCCAATAGGTTTACAAACATTTGACCATTTCATATATTATGTAAACAAAGTTCAGCTGACATGAGTAGCAAAAAACTAACAGTGCCTATTTCACCACACGTACCAGCTGGAATCACTCTCCTGACAACAGATTCTCCAAACTCTGCAGGTGGTAAGTGTCATTAAAAGATGTGTTTAATCCTTGCCATCCACCTAGGCAAAATTTACATTTAGTTTTCTATCCTTTATTTTTGGACCTGTCTATTGGCACCACCTTCCTCTTTCCACTCACCTCTCTACCACACATAATCCACTTAGCTTCCCACACTTTATGATGTTTCTTCAACAATCTCTACCTTATTACACTATCTTCTATCTTTAAGCTCTCAGGCTTTCCCCAACAATATGGCTTTCTTTCTCATCCTGGTTAGTAAATCTCCTAAGACCCAGGGTTCTGAGCTGATTTAAAATAACCGCCCCCTTTTACTAAATTTCAGTCATCTTTGTTTATCCCTCTTCCCTTGTCTTCAATCCTTCCTGTAGGAGGAGGATCCACTGGGTTCAAAATCTTTTATGTGTCTCTTCTCCTTCAGCCATTTGGAGAACAGATTTGTTATCCATCTAATTATATTATAACTGAACCATCTAGTTGTTGGCATTTTTAAAATGCTTAAAACAACAAAATCCATCTTATCTGCTTTGAAAGTTGTAACCAGTCTTTCCTTGAATGCAAATTGCATTCTTCTTACTGATTGCTTTGCAAAAGTACAATAATAACTGGCAAATACTACACAGGTCCCCTGGGACAACTATATGAAAATAATATGAAAGAAGAGTGTTGGATTGCAGATGAAAAGTAATCATATTTCCATCACTAAATGCACTAGCTCACTGTAATTTAGTGATTGATAAAATGGAAGGACATGAATTACAGTATAAATTGTTAGAACATCTGGCTTATTCACCACCTTATGTTACTCATACACATCTTTATATATAAAGCAGTATGTCCATGTGTTTGTGTGTATGTATTGCATACAAATCTACAGTTTTGTTCCAATCTTTATGAAATTTGGCACACATAAGCTTCAATCCATGAGGATGGTCACCCTAAGTGTAACGATCATGTACAACAGATTGTTCATGAGATATGACATCATAAACCATCAGATGTGTGAAAAACTGCTGCATCAAACGACAATGTTGCACATTAGTTCCTAAGCCACTGGACCAATTTCAACCAAATTTGGTACACTTACTCCTTACAATGAGGTAACAATGCTGTTGAGGTAAGACACATGGTTCAGGAGATATAATGTCATAAACAAAAGCAGTTGCAAGAAACTGCCACACAATGTGATGAGCCTTTATTCACACACTGTATGAGAATGACAGTACTTAGTGACTTGCAACCGACTTTAAACATAATTTTGAACCTTTAATAAACTTTTTCTCACCAACAACCAAATCAAAATAATGAATGGAAAAATGTTTCTCACTTACTACTTTTCCGCCGTTCATGGACTAAACTACGGCATTTGGTATGACATTACAGTTTATAATTTCTACACTACAAATTGTAGTCACAGGAAATTTCACAGATAGAATACACACATACAGATGAATGTAAATTCGAAATTGTATCACAATATGACATGTAGTTCATGAGATATAAGGACACAAATAGTAACATTCATGGAAACTTGCCCCATCACGCATCAGGTTTCAAGCTATTACTTCTTTACAACTACTCTGTTTGCAATGGATTTTACTGACATACAGCATTTATACAGATGAATACATAACTGCAAAATTGTACAATTGTAGATCATATAATTCAATAAATATGAGATCATATATACTGTGATGGGTAAAAACCTGTCACAGCATGAACCACATATTAATAAATTTACGTATTTACCACTAAAACACCCGTGTATTCCAGTCAGCTTAAGGAAATTCCTGAAATCTGACTATGCTTGACAACTCTGAACCAACTTTGATCTGTGAAGCACACACAGCTACAGGCGAAAGCAATAGACTTCTATAGAACTACACAGAAAGGAAGAGAAAGAAACAGTAAACATCCAATGAATACCTATTATTTCTGACAGATCTAGCTTTTAACTTTCAGAGACTGCAATTTCTGGTGAGATTTATTATGATTAATAAATCACAAGGCAATCTATGTAATACTGTGGAGTGGTTCCTCAAATGGATAACTTTGTCACTTTCTTAGGGGTGGGCTCACCAAAAAAATTATTCATATTAGATCCTGGACAAGCCACAAGAAATATTGTTTACAGTAAAGTTGTGAATTAAATTAATGTATGAATGTTCATATCATTTGTATTTTATTACTATCTTTCTTTGTTACTGCACTTATAATTTTGTACATTGTGCAAGACAGCCTTATTCCTTATATATTCTCTGATAAATATAACATGTTATTAGAAAAAAGATGATGGACAGAAAGAGAAGCAATAGGAGCAGTAAGTCAAGGTCTGGATAAATAAATAAATATCCAGTGAATGCTGGGTTTTTTGCTAGTACCTAACAAAATCTGGTGGCCACAAAATATTGATGAAAGGAAGAGGTAAAAGCACTCATAAATAGATATTTTGTAGACCCTCCAGAATCACACCTCGATGATGGAATATCTCATTGGCAAAATTATGGAGATAATGAATAGACCTAAAGGGAAACTACATAATTTTTACAAAAAAATAGCCTATCATGAAGAACCATGAAATTTTCACCTATCCTTTGTATTTTACTTTATCTAGAAAAAATGATTTTATTTAATGCCTCATTAAATATTTCAGAAAGAGTAGAACTTACGTGTGAGAAAGAGTCAGTAGAATTTCAAGGCAAATGCTACCTTCAATTAGTATGAAAAATTAACTCAACCTAAACTAATATAATTTACTTGTCTAATATAACATGGGTAACTAGATGAGACATCAAGAAGATTAAATTCTATACAAAGTCTTGCTTCAAACCACAGTATTTTTTCTTTTTTTTACAGAACTATCTTCTCAGTCAAATTTAACAATTGATCAATAAAACTACATGGTATCCACAAATTACTATTTATTACATTCCACTTCTAATCATTATTGATATTACCTTGTAAGGTCTAGTGAAGGAAAGAATAAAGATTAAGGTTTAACATCCTGTTGAGGTCATTAGAATGTAGCACAAGCTTGGGTCAGGGAAGGATATATTGTGAGCCCTTCTGAAGGAATTGTCCTGGTATTCACTGGGAAAAACTGGGAACTGTGATCTGGATGGATGGATACGTTGTTGGACTACCATCCTTCCAAATACAAGTCCAGTATAGTCTATTGACTTTTGTCTTGATTTACTACATTTAACTCTCATGTAAAAATTCATTAATGAAAATGTACATTTTAAGACATTTCAACAACTTTTAAGGAACTCAGTTACAGCAGCATTTTTGCTTGTTCTTGCTAACATACAGAGTTCCTCTTTCTGTTTCTAAGAGATCCAAAATTGCACTAGTGAATGATGATTTCTCTGTGATTACTGATGGAAATTCTCTACAGAGATGATCATGACCTAAGCCATGAGGTAATGGGTGATGTTTCAGAATAGTTGGAAGTCAGAGATACTGTATGTTAGTACTGAGATAGACCAAAGAGGATAGATAACCAAAGAGGATAGATCAATCAGTAAAGAGAAGTGAACTGAATAATGCTGAATGGGGCATGGGGGAGGGGATTAGGTAAATTGTTTTCGATTAACAGGGGAAGATATAAAGGGAAACACACACACACACACACACACACACACAGGGAAGGGATAGAGAAATGAGTAATGAATTAGTGAGTTGAGAATGGAGGAGGGGGAAAGGTTAGTGTAGGTTTAGGCCAAGAGGGTGGCAGGAGGAGAGGATATGTTGGAGGGCAAGTTCCTCTTTGGCTGTGGCTCAGTACTAACATACAGTATCTCTGACTTCCACTATCCTGAAACATCACCCATCATCACGCCATGGCCTCAATGTGCTCGGCTGCTCTGCCGTGGCCTAAACATCATCATGGGGAACTAATGCATGATGATAATGAGTATTACCATCTCTGCTGACAATCTGTGCATAGATAATTACAAAAGTAATGAAAACACGCATGACCAAAGACACTTAACTTCTCTAATTAGATAACACACACAATTTGTGAGTTAAGATTATCATTTTACATTTCACTCATAAAAGTTAACAAGTAGCTGATTACGTAGTTTATTGCCAGATATACCTAATGCAAAAGTGAAAATGCATCTGGGTTTCAAAATGAGTATATTGCTCAGAAAAGCAGGAAACTGTAACAAAGATTGCTTGGACAGTATATGTATTACGATCAAGAATATGCTATTAATGACAGCATATTACAATTTGAGAATGCATTCATTCCAAAGTCTAGCAAATTTCCCTTCTCTTTTGGGTGGCTGACTCAATGCCTCTGCCGTTTTGCGAGTGGTCTCCTTTACTGTTAAATTATTTACATTCAACCAGAGCTTTTCTACTATATTTATACAGCCTCAATATCAAACAGTATATTTCCAAAAAATTGTCAGCAAAACACCATGAATGCTATGCCAAATTAATACTTAAAACAAATTGGATTTGTCTAAGGGCAGGGTGCAAAATTATTGAGCAGTAGAAGACCATACTTTTTAGCTCAGAAATGTCTTTAAAGTATAGTCGTATTTTAAATAAAAGCACTTTGTCCAAAATTTGGTTACAGAACATTCTATCACTGAAGAACAAATCTCTGAAGTCTAGAAATAGTGCCACAGAGTGATGACTTTTTTGAAGAGGGCAGATGTTGCAACAATTCATATTTCAAATCCAATTTTCTTATTGTCAAGGCAATTTACGACTAGTGTACTGGTTTTGGTGAATGATTTATTATTATTATTATTATTATTTGTAAGAAACATTTTAAGGAAATTACTGAGAAAATTGTTTTCTTATTTGCTCTTGGTCAGAATTCAACAAATGCAGCACCTGTCTTGCAGAGGGATTTTTCATTATTGATTCAAGTAAATTGTACTACGTTCTTTCTTATAACATACCTTCGGTATCACCAGTTTTGTACATCTACAATCATTGATAATGAATTATTAGATTGTGCACATGTTTGGATGAATTTTCATTGATAATAAAATGGCTAACATTTTGTGACTGGGAGAAATTTTATCCATTTGAACAAAATATACACACAATTACTATGGAATATAGTTGTTGTTGGGTGTTCAAAGGGGACTAAACTGCTGGTTATGAGTCCCAGAAAATAGTTATTACTTAGGTTAGGAAATTTTTCAACCTGGTGGAATAGTTTCTGCACAAAAGACTAACATAAATTTAACAATGTAATAAGGACAGTTTACAACACATCGCAAAGATGTAATGATGAGCTGCAACAGACAGATAAAAAAGACACACACACACACACACACACTCACTCACACACACACACACACACACACATATACAACACTGAAGCTATCAGCCACGACCTTCTTCAGCTGCCGCGGCAGTTGGAAATGACAGTTGTGTCTGTGAAGTGTGCCTGTGTGATTGTGTTAATGTTCTTTATTCTGCAGAAACCTGGAGTTTACATTATAACATAAATTGAACATCCTTAACTGGATTGCAATTTCAAGTTCTCTACTAATCATCCACCCATCTGCTTAACAGAAATAATTATAAAATATATTAAAAATTCAATATCTTCCATTCACAGACACAATGCAAGAAAATTCATTTTTTATGTGTCAAAGGGGAAATTCCAACCTTAGCTGCAATTGGGCTTTGAAATAAATACAATGGTGCCATATGAAAATTTGAGCTGGACAAGGACTCGAATCCAGATTTACGATTTTCCACGAAACCTTTTCAGCTATCCGTGTACCCTTCCTGTCCAAATAAAGGTTGATATTCCACTCATTATTGATGTAGTGCCACATCATCAACATTTCGCTCTGCTAACAGCCTTCACCTGTACATACACTATCAGCTGAACATATATTGTGCACACATGCTGAAATTATCATTGCTTCCCCACCGATGTGCCTTCTCACTCGCATCTGCAGACGTTAACTAATTATTGTGGACAGGCAAAAATGTACACTGTTTGCTATGTGAAAGTGCCATAATTACAAGTGAAGCCAACAACTCATCACTTGGCACTGCATACTGCTGTTTATGCCACCAGGCACAACCACAACGAATAGCTAAGTATTCACAAACGCGCACAATCTCGTCGCCTAAATCGGCTCACTAACGGCTAGTGTCCTGCCTGTGGCAGTCGACACCAGAAGAAGCACTTTTTCGTAGCACTGTCGACTGTATACATCTTTTGGCATTACTTACCAGTCTACAGGCCAGTGCACCTGCTCTAGGCCACCGATCGGAAGTGCTGTACCGAAACGCCGGTCGTCTCCTTACGCCGTGTCCCTCCAATGCGTGTTAATGTTACAAACTTGTTAGGTATATTCTGAAAGCTGACACACCTGGCATCTGGCTTTCGCGCATCTCGCGTTTTTCCTGCTGGAAATGGTGGGTGGGTGGGGGGCGGGGGTTGAGTGAGTCTTTGTGGCACCCTGTGACCACACAGGCTGTATTGTCTGCACTGTCTCCATTGTTCTGTTAAAAGCCTTCCTCACTTCGCCATCTGTCCAAACGCGGTATTTTCCTGGCGAGGACCTCACTTTTGAAAAACAAACACGGGGCTCCTGTACCACTGCACACAATTTAAAGTGTCTGTCCTGCGACAGCTTCATAATATACACAGCGTACTCAGATGTGATGACTTTTACAAGTACAGTAATTACTGACCCTAATTACCAACACAAATACCGTGTATGAGTTATCAAATTACTCAGAAAAATGAGCCGGTTATGTTTGTGAACGTAAAAATGGCATGTAAGGATGTCAGCAATTCTAGACTTATTATAATGTTTGCTTTCAATATAGCATTTTTTTTTTTTTTTTTTTTTTTTTTTTTCCACAGAAAACAAGGTAATGGCACTCTGGAATTCTCAAAGAATTTATATCTACCACAGTTCCAGTCCTGCTGATAAGTCATAAATATAATATAATATTTACCTGTGGGGAGAAGGAAAGAGTTTACATACAGGACAGGGACCTGCCTACTAGAGGTCTGCAAATCGCCGGTTTCGCTCGCTCGTACTCGGTCGAGTGCGCAACGCTCGGCGGTGGCGCGGCGAGTGTGTTACGCTCGCAGCGAGCGTGTTGACACTCGAACGAGGCTGCGTGGGGCGGGGCGGGCACAGGCCGCACAGCGTAGTGCTGCCGCTGTACTCACAAGGAAACCCACCCAAGTGTCACTCTCCGATTTTTTATGAAATTTGCATATGTTATAATACATGAAAAACTATGGGACGCGTAACTTTTTTAGCGGCGGAAAAACTTATTTAAGGGGTGAAACGGTCCCTTCAAAATTGTCACTAAAATAGAAACATGGCGATAACTTAAGAGATTAGTGAAGCGATTTTAATGAAAGTATCTTTTAATAAAAGACAATTTTCATAGATTCATCTTTGATTAAATCAAAACAATTTCTGAGCACTAAAAATTGGTCAATTTAGGGGTAGTTAATATCTAAGTTATCACCATTTTTCTATTTTAGCCTTAATTTTGGAGGGACCGTTTCAACCCTTAAATATGTTTTTCCACCGCTTAAAAAAATAAATAAATAAAAATACGGGTCCCACTGTTGTGCATGTATTATAAGAAATGCAAATTTCATAAAAATCGGATAGTGACACTTGGGGAGGTTTCCTTGTCAGCCGCTACGGCAGCGGCTCTGTGGCTCTCAGGTGTGGACTGCTGTAGCGTCTGACGCACCCCCGCTAACTAAAGGAACTAAAATCATTTATGCTGTAGACGTGTATTCCTGCATAGTAGAATATAACCGCAATATCATTATACCGCAAACGAGACGAAAGGTTGTTTTCACTAACTACAACATTTGAAAGTAATGTATACGATCTAAAGAGAAACTACGGAACGAACAACGTTTTTATTGCAATGGACAAAAGTGAAAGTTACCGTACAACAAAGTATACATCCAAAAGTAACATTAGCCTCATACTATTCGTTAGTGGCATCGTAATTGCAATGTACTGTTAAAATATCATTGACACGTTGTAGATCGAGTCTAGTTCTTCTATCAGAGAACAGGTTCCCTGCCGCACTGAAAGTGCGTTCACTAGGTGTATTTGAGGCGGGCACACAAAATACTGTTTGCCAATACAGCTAGCTTAGGAAAGAGAGTACTGTTGCGTTTCTACCATTCAAGCAGATCATCGTCGTCACCATCGATCGGTGCTAAATAAAGGTCCACCTTATTGGCGGATTGCGCCTCGCGCATTTCGCAGTCCAGCCATTCCAAAAACACGCACTTCATTCTTTTGGCTGGTGCATCCGGGTGACCTTCTTCAGATGGCCCTAAATAAATATAAAACAGGTATCGCTGAAACAGCAGGAGCACCATAAATTCATACAGCAGTGTAAACAGTTGGAATAAGAGGATTTAAAACAGGTACAGGATATATGAGCATTAGACCGGCATGTTACCCTGATGACGGAAGAAAGCGCGGATCCTATATATTGCACAAAAGCTTGCATGCATTCTTTATTATGTAGAAAAGAAAGACGACAGTGGCGTGGGGAATATATGAATGTTGCAGTTGGAAAAATTCCCGTTAAGGACTCACTCGCAAAAGGTAGAGGCGTAGCAACCACGCACAGTGCCAAAATGCTACGGGAATATATATTAACGGGGTGCAACAGAGAGAGAGAGATGCACAAACCTACCCTGACGGGTGTACATCAATATCGTGTATTTAATATCACTATATTCCAGGACTTGAGAGTGATAAGAGGAATGGATATAAAATACAGTCATTTGCTCGTTAAGACGGCAAGTAATACCTACCACTAAACAGGAACTAACAGTCCACAAAATGGGAACAAGAAAGTAAGAAAGATCGTGGACAACTCATTTAGTAAATGATCTTAGCACAGAAACTTTATGCTAATCACGTATAATGACTTGTGTGGTAAAGTACAAAATGCGAAACTGAATAGCTAGTTCAACTGCATCGAGAGAACAGTTTTCGAAGCACCCTGGAAAGGAAACAATACCAAATTTCGAGGTCAGGATGTATTCTCTAGCATCTAGTTTGCTCCCGACACTCGCCTTGGACTCGAGTGGCGCTGCGGTGGGCGACCGAGTGGCGAGCGGGCAGTGTGGACGGTCGGCCAGTCGAGCGTGCGCCACTCGAACGAGCGTGCAGGAAGTCGAGCGCAGCCACACGCCTTGCCTCAAGCTGCAGCGTCGACACCTGTCGGACTATCATAGAACGACGTGTACCACGTGATTCGAGCGAGCAACCGAGCGAGGTGCAGAGCTCTACTGCCTACAACCTGGTGCAGGTTCAAGTGGGTTCACACAAAACTTTAGCATTCCAAGAGCAGGATACAAATTCATACAGCAACAACCACTGAGTGTAAATACAGCCTTTCACAAATCAACATGACACTAAATGGCATCCCTTTATGAGGCTTGCAAGTCATTACCAAGAGAGAACAAGAGAACAACAGAAGTGCAAAGAGTGAGACTTACAACACAACCAACAACTCAATCTCATGGTTACATTTATGAGACCTATTTACATGTACTTCATTGAAAAACAACCACATTTTTAAAGATGAGCTAATGAGACAACTGCGTGCAAAGTGTACATGTGAGACTACCTGCTGTTGATAAAATTGCCATGTTTTCTGGATTGTGATGGAGTGGCAGAGAAAGTAATGTAAAAAGTAACATTTGGGAATAAAATTACAGCATCCGGGAGATGGACACTACAGTTTAATGTCTGTGCACAGGAAGAGGAAGTTTTTGAGTATGCATAACTTGGTAGCACCTAATAATATGGACTATAAAGGTTAGAGCAAAATCCAACTAGGTATCTGTCATGAAACGACAACTGGGCTGCACCGGTGACATCTCCTGAGCCAGCACACTATGCGTGGCAGCGACCACAATGCGACACCGTGGAGGGCCACCTGTGGAGAGAAACCAATAGAGAGTGGCAGCATTGGGCTCTCTAGTAACTACAGCATGCACGAATCCCAGCAGCAGTATTCATATTTGTTCTTCAGCCGAAGTTGTGAGGACAGCCAATAGTAAATGTGTAGTCCTAGGCTGCGATCTATTTAGTTCTGCACAGTGGCTGTCAATGGCAGGATCGTCTCATTCGACTAACAGTCACTGCACCACCGACATCACTCAGAAATTCGTAGTTCCAATCGACGTGCGATGGCCGGGTGATAAGCTCCTGGAGAAGTGGTAATCGGTGACTGCATTGTACTTCATCTGGACCGTTTGAAACTCTGTATGAGACTTCCAATTTTTTTTTGGCTTACCCAGCGAAAACTAAATTTTGCATCAGACTTCAATTATTTCGTTAATGACTCAATTCAACTTTACTTTTTGTGCTATACTTTGAAGTATTACTGCTGGGTCACACAACAAAGTGTAACTTTGCATACAGGAGAGAGTTTTGATTTTATTTCATTAATTTCAATCGAGAAGAACCATTTTGTCGCATACTTAATTTTTGGTTTGTACTCGAGGAAGCTTTAGCCAAATTATTACATAGGAAGTGATTCACATGGACATATCATTCTGGAACTGCTAATATTAATCATATATCAGAAAAAAATAATTTCAGAAATGACTAGTGAAATTAAAATATTTCAGGGAAAAAATGTAGTTTTAAAATCAGTCTTCATATGAGGTAGAGAAATGAAAAATCTGCTGAAATTGTGAACAGAAATGGAAACAACATGGAGGTGATATTGGGAACACGAATAAAGTGAAATTGTCATTATATTTTAGTACAGAGGAATGAAGGTGGTTACATTAATAAAGGAGATAGGTTACAGGAAGGGGTGTAAGATCCAGAACAAGAATGAGTTTACAGGTCATCTCAGTTAAAAAAAAAAAAAAAAAAAAAAAAAAAAAAAAAAAAAAAAAAAAAAAAAAAAAAAAAAAAAAAAAAAATGTTATACATTGTTTAAGAAAGAAAGGCATGGTAATACGAACAAAGAACAAATCTTTGGTATTCAGTTTAGAATAATATTTCTGAAGAATAATATTTGGATGCATATTCAGCAGGCGGGTAGGACAGATTTATAGCAGAGAAGAACAGTTGCTGAAGTTGAGGTCTTTAAAGATATCAAGATCCTCATAAAATATGTCATCTCAGAATTCACCGCAATCAACTATGGAAATGGAAATCAGGATGACAGGATGGTGATTTGAACTGCATATCTACAAGTCCATGTTTTAACCATTCATTGAGTATAGTTTTAAATTTTCAGAAATGTAACTTACATGGAGAGGACACCTGCTCGTCTCTGCTGAATTCATCCAAATTTGTGGTAAATGTAAGGTGTGGTGCAAAATTAAAGTGCCCCAAGTGGGTACTCCAGATGGCCAATTGTTTAGGAGATATAAGGAATTTAGTATTGTGATATGCACCTTATCAATGTTCTTGTCACAGTGTGTTTAGGAAGTGGTGTTTGGTTCTGGGTACAGCCAAACCTATGACCCTATCAATACGAAGCCAATTTCTTACCAATGAGCCAAACACCACTTCCTCATTGGTAAGAAATTGGCTTCTTATTGATAGGATCATAGGTTTGGCTGTACCCAGAACCAAACACCACTTCCTAAACACACACTCACAGGGACAATTGGTAAGATGCATATACAGTGATAGATCCGGTTTATTTCCTAAATGCTTGGCCATTGGAGTTCCCACTTGTGGCACTTTCATGTCTCACCATGCCCTACGTGAACCAAAAATTTGGATGAATTTGGCAATGATGAAGGGACTGAGAGACTACTCCTCTCCTTGTTAGTAGGGTTTTTTTTAATGAAATTTTCTTAATGTAATGAAGTATCTGAATCCAGTGATCCTACGGTATTTACATCCCACCAGAAAAAAAGGTAGATTCTGTCAAATTCTGCTAACATTCATTGGCTTCAACTATCACTTCCTCATTAGATGAAACATTCTTTCTAGTAAACCAAAGTTCAAGTTAGTGGACAGGGAGAAGTCATTGGTGAAAAGGGTGGATGAGGAATCAATTCAAAGTACAGTTCATGAATTTTCACCATTGTTATCACTGAAGTGTGGGATAGTGCATTCTCATGGAGAAAGAGGACTTTTTTTGCATGCCAGCCTTATTCTTTTTTTCAACCAAAACAATTTTAAAATGAGCCGACAATCTATAAGGCTTATTTCTTGGGAATCCCAAACAAAAGACTCCTGCAGACCAATATTTAGAAGTCTCAAGGTACTTCCCTTTCCTTGCTTATACATCTATGAACCTATCTTCACGTAAAACAGTGATTTTCACTCTTATGATACTTGACAGAAGCATAACTTACATGTCAGCACAGTATGTATGAACATATGTGAAGGGGAGCATATCATACGGGTGTGAAGCTGTACAGCCAAATGCCATCAGATTAGAAACATATAACAAATGAAGAAGGTTGTATATGTGGAAGACGCCAGGAGACAATGGAAGGTACCAAATTGACTTTATAATGGTAAGACATAGGTTTGGAATCTACATTTTAAACTATAAGACATATCCAGGTGCAGATATAGACTCTGACCATAATTTATTGGTTATGCACTGTAGATTAAAACTTAAGTTGAATGCAAAAAAGTAGAAAATGAAGGAGATGGAACCTGGACAGATTGAAGGAACCAGAGATGGTTAAGAGTTGCAGACGGAACCTTGTGCAAGAACTGAGCAGAAAAAGGGAAATTAATACAGTAGAAGAAGAATGGGTAGCTCTGAGAGATAAAGTAGTGAAGGCTGTGGATAATCATATAGGCAGAAGGACAAGGCCTCATAGAAATCCCTGAATAATATAGGAGATAATGAACTTAATTGGCCAAAGGGAGTACACACGCCTGAAAAATGTGGCTGAAAGGAGAGATGGCTGCCAAGGAGAGGAAGAAGGCCAAGGTGCACTCCGTGTGCATACCGGGTGGTCATTCCAGATGTGGAACGGGTCCTTCTGGATGCCATGAAGGTGCAGCCAACTGCAGGTGGTGGCTCACGCCGGTACCAATGACGTGTGTCGCTTCTGATCTGAAGAGATTCCCTCAGGTTTTCAGCGGCTATACAAAGTGGTAAAGACTGCCAGTCTTGCTTGCAAGATGAAAGCAGAGCTTACCATTTGCAGCATAGTTGACAGGACCGACTGTGGACCTCTGGTACAGATCCAAGTGGAGAGTCTGAATCAGAGGCTCAGACGGTTCTGGGACCATGTAGGCTGCAGATTCCTTGACTTATGCCATCAGGTGGTGGGTTTCCGGGTTCCGCTGAACAGATCAGGAGTCCACTATACACAGGAAGCGGCTACACAGGTAGCGGGGGCTGTGTCACGTGGACTGGGCGTTTTTTTAGGATAGAGGGCCTCGGGGAAAAAGAAAATGGGAAATCTCAAAGGGTGCAGGGAGATCACAGGAAAAATGTAGATCTAGGAACTATCGGTATAACAGTTGTAAATTGTCGTAGCTGTGTCGGGAAAGTACCAGAACTCCAAGCGTTAATAGAAAGCACCCAAACACACATCATTGTAGGCAGTGAAAGTTGGTTCAAGCTGGAAATAAGTTCAGCAGAAGTTTTTGCAAAAGATCTAACTGTGTTCAAAATTGATAGATTAAACAAAATAGGTGGAGGCGTGTTTGTCGCCGTCAAAAGTAGTCTTTCATGTAGCAAAGTAGAAATTGATAGTTCCTGTGAGCTATTATGGGTAGAGGTTGTACCTGAAAATTGTAAGAAGTTAATAACTCGTTCCTTTTACCAGCCTCCCGTCTCTGACGATACAATAGCAGAAAGGTTCGAAGTTGAAAGTAACTGTGAAGTTATCTGGTCACGTATAACAGGTCTATAAGAAGTAAAGTTAATAGTTGGGTGTTTTTACAGGCCCCCCAGTGCTGCTGTAGCAGTTTTAGAATCATTCACTACACCAGGTAGTGCGT
This sequence comes from Locusta migratoria, assembly GCA_026315105.1. Classification (NCBI taxonomy): domain Eukaryota; kingdom Metazoa; phylum Arthropoda; class Insecta; order Orthoptera; family Acrididae; genus Locusta; species Locusta migratoria. Next base: position 8,008,457 of record CM048755.1, read on the forward strand.
AGGTATCTGGGCCATGTAATATTAGTCGGGGGAGACTTCAACCTTAAGAGTATAGATTGGAACCTCTCTAGTTACATTTCAGGCGGTACAGACAAGCAGTCTTGCGAGCTACTTTTGGACACATTCTCCGAAAACTGTCTTGAGCAGTTAAACCAGCAACCCACGTGAAATGGAAATATATTAGACCTTATAGCCACAAACAGGCCTGACCTTATTAACGATGTCTGTGTAGAGAAAGGAAACAGTGATCATGATATCGTCGTAGCGTCAATGGTGACCAAAGTTCATAAACCAATCAAGAAGGCTAGGAGCTTGTTTTTGTTGGGAAGAGCCGATAAGCAAATGTTAGGATCGCACTTAGAAAATGAATGGGCAAAGACTGTTGCACTCTCGATTCAAAAAAGAACACGCAAATGATGACAGGCAAAAGTTAGTAGAGATTTGTGCGTCTATAAAAAGATCGATGTGTGAAGCATACAATGATTACCACAGCCATATCTTACCAAAAGATCTTTCCGAGAACCCAAAAAGTTCTGGTCCTACGTAAAATCGATAAGCAGGTCAAAGCCCACTGTCCAGTCACTCGTTTATCATTCCAGGACAGTAATAGAAGAAATCAAACGGAAAGCTGAAGTTCTAAATTTAACCTTTAAGGAATCTTTCATGCAGGAGGACCGCACAAATGTACCATCATTTGATCAGCGTACTAATTCCAAAATGGAGGACATAGTAATAGGTATTTCTGGTGTAGAGAAGCAGCTGAGAGAGCTAAATACGAAACAGTCTGCTGGTCCGGATGGAATACCAGTTCGGTTTTACAAAGAGTATTCTACGGCATTGGGCCCCTACTTAGCTTGCATCTATCGCGAATCTTTAATTCAGCGCAAAGTTCCTAGTGATTGGAAAAAAGCACAGGTGACTCCCATTTATAAGAAAGGAAAGAGAACTGACCCACACAATTACAGGCCAATATTGTTGACATCAGTTTCATGTAGGATTTTGGAGCATATTCTCAGTTCGAATATAGTAAATTTCCTTGAAACAGAAAAGCTTCTTACGGTTAATCAGCACGGGTTTAGGAAACATCTTTCATGTGGCACTCAGCTTGCCATTTTCTCACATGACATCTTGCGACCTATGGATGAAGGGCAACAGGCAGATTGTGTTTTTCTCGACTTCAAAAAGGCGTTCTACGTGGTGCCACACTGCAGTCTGCTAACGAAGATACGAGCTTATGGAATAGGTTCACAGATTTGTGACTGGCTGGAAGACTTCCTAAGTAATAGAACTCAGTACATTGTTCTCGACGGTGAGTGTTCATCAGAGACAAGTGTAACGTCAGGCGTGCCCCCAGGGGAGTGTGATAGGACCGCTATTATTTTCTATCTATATAAATGATCTGATGGACAGAGTAAGTAGTAATTTGCGGCTGTTTGCTGATGATACTGTAATGTATGGGAGGGTGTCATCTGTAACTGACTGTAATAGTATACAGGATGACTTAGATAAAATTTCTAGTTGGTGCGAAGAATGGCAGCTAGCTCTCAATGTAGAAAAATGTAAGGTGATGTGCATGAGTAGGAAAAGCAATCCCATAATGTTTCAATACAGCATTAGTAGTGAGCTTCTTGATGCTGTCGCGTCGTTCAAATATCTAGGCGTAACATTGCAGATCGATATGAAATGGAACGAACATGTAAGGACAGTCGTGAGTAAGGTGGACAGCCGACTTCGGTATATTGGGAGAATTTTGGGAAGATGTACTTTACCTGTAAAGGAGACAGCGTATAAAACGCTTGTACAACAACGTCTTGAATATTGCTCAAGTATTTGAGACCCGCAGCAGATCAGTGTAAAGGAAGACATAGAAGCAGTTCAGAGGCGAGCAGCTAGGTTTGTTACTGGTAGGTTCAACCAATGTGCGAATGTCATGGAAATGTTCCGGCAACTCAATTGGGGATCGCTGGACGAAAGACGACGCTCTTTTTTTGAATTTCTGTTGAGGAAATTTAGAGGGCCGCAATTTGAAACTGAGTGTAGTACAATCTTGCTGCTGCCTACTTAAATTTCGCGTGGTGATCACAAAGACAAGATAAGAGAAATTAGGGCTCGTACGGATGCATATGGGCATTCTTTTTTTCCTCGTTCTATTTGGGAGTGGAATAGGAATGGAAATGTCTAGTAGTGGTACAGTGTACCCTCCGCCACGCACCTTACGGTGTATTGCGGAGTATGTATGTAGATGTAGATGTAGATTTATCTAGCTCTACACAATTTGACGTTTCCTTGGTACTTTCCTTGCAGATTTTGGTTTCTGTAGGTGCTCAGGAAACGAAAATAGTGTTGGAATGGCATTTGCAAGTAACAGCTTTCGATCGGTGGTAGCATCCACAACTTTTCTTCAAAATGACAAGAGCATAACTTTGTAGGCTGCCACTTATCACGCCTTGTACTGGTTACCCATTGGGTTAGCAACTCCTTGTCTTTCAAAGGGAATCTGTATAAAGAATAGTTTAATTACAACTTCTCCTGGAAACAAATATCCTAAATCAATAATCATAGTTCTTCCACGTGTTCCACATTTGTCCTCAATCCATGCAAGTTCCCCTGAAATATGGGAGCCATCTATCACAGAAGTAAAACTTTTAGCTTCTCCTTGCACTATGGTGGGGATCCCATAAGAAAAGGATGGTCGGCCTTGGGGTGAGATGAGTCCCCTAACTCACATCCAGCTCCATGAACTCAGGAGTGGAGTAAGATGAAGTATCAGGTATTGTAACAATGACACTGTATGACAGTTTAAGAGTCGGGTTTCACTGATGCTAGGAACTTTGGTTTTGGTTTTTATGTTGCCTTGAGCTGGGGACTGGTGGCAGCTGGTAGATGTGGTAGTAACTGGACTGAATGGTACGGCAGATTCTGCAGTTTGAGGGATCGGGGGCTTTGAAAAGGTGGCAACTGTGGTTTTTTCAGATGTTGTTGTGGGGGAGCTACACTTGTTGAAGCTACTGCTACCTGACAGGTACAGTGGCTGTAAATGTATTCGTGCCAGCACCAACAACCTCCATTTGTGTGGCTGCATCAATTTTGGAAACAGGCTTTTGCAGAGGAGAGGCAAAAGAGGTGACAAATACAGGAGGCTGCATGGCTTTGACGGGCCACTCTGACTTCAATTCACTTGCTATGACCACCGGGTCCTACGGAAGACTATCCCCTTAACACTAGAACCGCCGGAGTTTTTAACACCCTAAAACCACCGACAGGACAAAAGTGTCCCATTTCAGATCCATGCGTTACTGTTTGATCCTAGACGAGTATTTCAGTAAGAAATATTGACACTGATGGTCTCTTATGTTGTTTTTATTCTAAAGTTTAATAGAAATCCAGCAATAGGCAAGATCAAAATGATATTTTCTACAACTAAGAATAACATAATACACCATCAATCGTAGTCTAATGTCATTCTGCACTTACATACATTTTCCAAAGATAAAATTACAGTCTACATAATTCATTTTAGACACCTACTGGTCATCATTGTCTGTAGACTGTACTTCGAAATCTGCACAGACATAGGGCACTACAGCAACACATTTCTTGCAAACTGGTTTGTCACACGATGCACATTTGTATAAACTATTTCCTTCTGTACAGGATTTTTGAACTTGTAAACAGCAGCAGTTCCCACCTACATCTGATGCTGAACTGGTAGAGCTCCGCCCCTGGTTTCTATACAGTCTTTGGCATGTTCATCTCCATGCTTCAGAAGGAAATCTCGTCTTGTTATTCTGATGCCTTCTAAATCTAGAATATTATAAAAAGTATGAACAGGCCACCTTCTTCCACCTGCTTTCACTGAGTATTTGCAGGCCATTAGGTCAACAACATTTACTTCATACTCAGATTCATTGTAACTTGTCACAGTGTCATGCTTTGACTTCATATCATTTCCAATTTGTACATCTGGATGCAAGAAACTGAGAATTATTATGTTTCTCCTGGCTGTGCTTGACACACTGTGAGGGTTATATAGTCGTTTTTGAAAACTACAGTCTTGTGTAGGTTCTCACGAGCTTACTTCACGCACTCAGGCACTTCCCGTATAATTTTGTTCATGGTACCAAGAAAGCTGGTTCGATTTGTTTTCAGCTCCGTTGTTAGTGAAAGTGACGTGAATAAACTGTAATTATCAGAATGTTCATCACTGCCCTCCAATTCATTCGAGCTCTCTGTTGTCCTTTTTTCTTTTCTTTTTTTTTTTTTTTGTGCATCATAATCAAAATCAGTTGAAATACCATGCATACCTGCCAACTTCTGGAAAGGGCTTTCAGTAAAACTCACGTGCCGCAAAAAATTTGGGAAAGTAACTTCCACATAGTCCGGCTTGACGAAAATAATGATTTTTTCAGGGTTACAAAATACAATAATGTAATCGTATCTAGATACGTCATGGGCCATTGTTCAAGCGGGTATAACAATCACGAAGAAATCCACGTTAAATAGCAGTAGGCACGGTGAATATTGGTTTAGAGCATACAAAACCGGACTTCCTTGATAAATTAAGCAGATATGATATAGCTGAAAAAGGTTTTACACAATAATACTTGTTTAAAGGCAAGAAATAATAACACACACTGCAAATGATATGTTAGTTCGATTATAGCCTAATTTTCTCTCTTGCATAAAAGGAAAACTTTACCAAGAAAACAAGGAATGGAAGAAAACTGTGCATCTTCAATTTTCTGTCGCCTTGGGTGCAAACTTAATTATTTAGTCACAGGCGGTACATAAAGAAGTACTTCCTCATTGATGGAGAGAAATTGTGTTTATCTGTATCCTGGAAATCGATAAGTATGTTCTAGGTCTGAATGCCAAAAACTGACTCATCAGCACTTCTTTGAATTCGCAGAGCAGAGCCTGTTGACACCCAAGATTCACTTAAAACTTGAACTGTTATCCCGCCTTTAAATTCAATTCCAATGCCGTCACCACAGAACACGGCGTCACGAACATCAGAGTTAAAAGTACCAATCAGATCAATGAATAAAGTTTCGACTGGCGTAGGCGTATCTTCGACCCACACAAACAATCTATTGAACATATGTGTTGTGATTATCGAACGTTAACGTTTCAATTTTTTGTACAACTCGTAAAATAACACCGACCATCCGTAAAACCGTAAAATGATGCAATTTCCGTAAATTTTACGGATAAACCGTAAAAGTTGGCAGGTATGACCATGTACATATTCCTCCTCGGATTTATCTTCAATACTATTCAGTAACATTTATCTTCAATGCTATTCAGTAACACTTACAGCTGCTCATCTGAGAGACCGCACCAACGAGCCATGTTGCACTACCTCACAGACCCTGTCATCTATATTTACATAAATTTTTACTGTCAAAGGCACTGAACTCATTGCTTCACATCAGCATTGTAGCAGCAGACAACATTAAAAACCTTTAACAGTGTATAGCAATCGGCAACGTGTAGTTTATACAATGGGACAAAAATGTCCCATCGGCGGTTTTGGTATTCGTTGTTTTTTCTCTATAATTACGTAACACATAGTGATGACTTTCATTTAGAAATGGACTAGGATAAGAAGCATTATAAGTCATGAAGCCTCATCCACCTCATGAAATAATTAAATGAAGGGGAGGGATTTAAATATTGCCATGGGACAAAAATGTCCCATCGGCGGTTCTAGTGTTAATGTAATTCAGGGTACGGTGTAGCTACGTTTCAACTGAGTAAGGCACTTTGCTTTCCGAAAATTTGTCACCTGTTGGGAATTTGAAGTTTCTACCAAAAGGGTACTGTTCCACAACCATTTCACATATTTAAAACTGCCTGCAGTTTCCTCTAAACCCTTGTTGATGTAGAAGGGCAAAACTTTGTCAAATGAACCATCTTTCCATTTAATAATGAGATACAGTTTCTGGCCAGCTATTTCCAACACGAATTTCAAATTATTTTTTTAAAAGAAAATCCTGTGACTAAAATATATATTTTCCAATTTCTGATATTTAGATGGGTGGGAGGGGAGGAGAGAAGGGAGTGTGTGTCCCCTTGCCCATTGGCACGGGCACCCAGGAAGAGGAGTATTACCATCTGGGAGGAATTCCAATTCAATTGTTATTTACAAACTTTATGACATTCTAACATTTTATTAAGAAAGACTAAGGAAACTGTTCTTAGTTCCTTACAATCCAGTCTAAAAGTCAATGAGAATGCACAAGAGAAAACTACTGAAACAATCCATTTTTTATAATGCCATAAAATTTGGTATTAATTGTGAAGGGTCAAATATAATGCAAATATAGCATAAGAACCATAATAAGGCACTGGTCCACACTTGTTTTTTGGTAAAATTTTACACTTGGGGATCTACAGTGCCCACACCTTGTACAATTTGGTAACTGGCTCTAACATTTTCATTGATCTTTTATAATGTAGCCCATAGAAGAAATAGTGGTATCAATCAGAAATTCTCGCTCTCAGAAATTCCGATTCTATCAATTCTGGCTGGAGACAAAGAAAGTACACCTAAAGGTGCTGAACAACAAATTGGCCAAATAACATTGAACAATAGAAACAAAACTACAGCAAATATTTTAACATGCCAAAAGCACCTACATCTACATTCATACTCCAAAAGCCACTTCACAATATATGCAATAGGTTCTTTGTGTACCACTGTAACTTCCTCATTTTTCCTATTCCAATCGTGTATAGTTAGTTGGCAGTAGAAAAGACTGGAGGTATACCTCCGTGTCGGATCTAATCTTTTTTTTATCCATGTGGTATATTCACAAGACATACATTGCAGGAAATAATACATTGGTTGACTCTTTCAAGATTTGTATGCTTTTGTAACTTTGACAGAAGCCCATACCATGAAGCAGATTGTCACTTCTACAGTGTCATCTCTGTGATGCTTTTGCACTAACTAATGTATTTGATTCATGTCTAAGCCTAAGGACATGAAGGAAGTGTAACTGAGATCCTCTGCTTATAGATGTGTCTGGTAAAACATTACTTATTAGTTATTTGTTACAAGATAAAAAAGTATAATTAATTAACAGTTAAGCAATTCTATGATAATATCATTTGTCACCTATTGTTATATGATGTAAAACAAAATAAAAATGTAAGCAATTTTATGCACGTCTAACACTTATTTTGTATAGGTTAAAATGAAAAAATATAATTTAATACAGCCATATAAAAATGTTCACACATAACGATTATTTGTGAAACAATATTAAAAGAAATATATAAGTCAGTATACAAGTCAGTGGGTGCTTAGGGATAGAAAGCAATGAAACACCAGTCAACTGACCGCCAGTGGGCATTTTAGGGGATAGTTTGAAGCTGAGTTTTCTAGTATTCTTACTACTAGCAGGGAGCGTAAGTATCATTAAAACATTGCTACTGCCAGGCCAATATACAGTAAACTCTTTGTATAGGTTATGGGACTGTCTTATGCAACTGTAAATTAGTCTACTTTAGACCAGATGTGTTTCGCTTTATTCTAAAGCATCTTCAGTGTCAGCTGTACAAGAAATGGTTTGTATTACATTATTTGTTTGATTTTTTACTAAATTCGATCGGTAACAGTTCTCATGCAATTGGATTGTTTTGATTCTGAATAAATTAGACTACTAATATGACTCACGATTTTTTATGTTTTCCTCTTCATTTGTGATTTGTAGCACATTGCTACATGTCCAATTTATTCAGAACCAAAACAATCCAATTGCATGAGAACTGTTACCGTTCAAATTTAGTAAAAAATCAAACAAATAATGTCATACAAACCATTTCTTGTTCAGCTGACCACTGAAGATGCTTTAGAATAAAGCGAAACACGTCTGGTGTAAAGTAGACTAATTTACAGTTGCATAAGGCAGTCCCATAACCTATACAAATTGTATAACTGCAACTGTGGAAAAGGAGGCCAAAAACACGAAGAAATATGTATACAGTAAACTATTTACATCAAAAAACAAATGTAAACTATTATTCAACTGGTGATGTACAAATAGTTTTGAAGATTTTTGTTTTGTTAACCAATCTGCATTAGGATGCAATCCATACCTGATATCTATGCAAGACATGCTCTTGGCATTCAACAGTTCTAAAGTTATTTGCATCATATTTTTAGTTATTTCAATGTGCTCCTCAAAAACTGCATTATAATGGCATCCAAATGTTCAAATGTTTGTAAATCTATGGGACTTAACTTCTTTGGTTATTAGTCCCTAGCTTACGAACTAGTTAAACTCACCTTATGACAAAACACACACACACACACACACACACACACACACACACACACACACATATGTTTGAAAATCATTTCCAGAAAGAAACTTTCACTGTGTAATTGAGTGTGTTCTGTCTAAAAACTTTCCAGAAGATAAATACAATATGTCAGACCACGATTCCTTTTGCAGACACAGCTTCAATGTTCCCAGTACGTATACCTTTCCAAACTTCACAGCTTTTCCCCTTAAAACCTGTAGATCAAACAATCCAAGAAGAAAACACATCGCTAGGCAATTGCCTAGTCAAAGTCTAAGGACTGTATCCATAATGAACCTATCCCTCTGCAACAAAGTACACACACAGTTTTATTGTGCTGTTATTACAACGTATATGGCAGAACTTGTGAAGGTGGGAAGAAGAGGAATGAGACTGACAGAACTAAAGCTGTAAGTGCAGGTTGCATATTGTACTTAGACTGCTCAGTCATAAAAGCACTGTCAACAAAAGGCAAGGTACTGGAATGGAGTCGCTGTATGCACACAGTTTTAATCTGCAGGTCGTTCATAAATTTCAGTTATTGGTTAAATTGATAGAACTTGTTATATGGCCTCATGAAAGGGTGTGCTCCAAATTTCATTATTTTTTCTTTTTCGTTTTGGTGGAAGTTCCTACACACTGTACAGAATGAAAGCTTAAAAAGCTGAACAGATACATATTTGAATGTGTAGGTACTCAAAAAAAAAAAATCATGGACTTTTGGGTGGAAATTTCACAGAAACTGCACTGATAACTGCAAAAACATCATCACACTTCATCCCAAGCTGATGATATAAATAACTTAGTTGTAACTCATTGATGAGCAACAACACCTGGATGAAGATTAGTTGCTTTCAGAGGAAATGTCTATACTGAAGTACACATAAATGAAGCACAGTATCCTTCAAAAAGTAGATTTAATGATAAACCAGTTGCAGGAAAAATTTTCCTCCAAATAAAATAAAAAAAAAACAAACTAATCTGACTGCATTAAAAGAGATTTCTAAAACTATTTACCAGGAGAGGGGGGGGGGGGAGTCACAAAGTTTCTAGCCTAACAAATAAAGGACAGAAATTTCATAATACCAATTTATCTTTCAATACAATAGCTGTGTATACTAATACACTAGATAGTACACTCAGATAACATCTGAAAACCATTCAAATAAAAGATCTTTGATTTTGAGTCGAAACAAGAGTTCACAGCATCAATCACTGCATCATAATGGTCAAATTGCCGTCCTTTTAGCTCTTTTTTTTTTTTTTTTTTTTTTTTTTTTTAAGGTTTTGGAAAAGGAAAAAGTCTGATGGAACCAAATATGGAGAGTATGGTGGATTATAAAACAATTCAAACCCACAGTCCCGCAGAGTTTTCACTGTTGCAGGGGCTTTGTGCACCACTGAATTATCCTGATGCAAAAGAATTCTGCATGCCAATTTTCCACACCTTTTATCATTATCTCTTATTTCAAATGATGGAGTAGGATGAAATAGTACAATGCATTGATAATTGCACCCTTTTGCAACTAATTCACCATAATTAACCTCCAGCATCTAAGAAGACCAATGCCAATGTCATCATCTTGCTGGCTGATTTTTGCACCCAGAACTTTTCTGGGGTAGAGGATAAAGGATGTTTCCATTGTTGTGACTGATGTTTTGTCTCAGGATCAAAGTGGTGAAACCATGTTTCATCCATTGTTACATACCGTGTAAGAAAGCTGTCTTCATCCACTTCAAACCAGTGGATGATTTCTTCACTACACAATTCAAATCTTTTGGGATCAACCGAGATGTAATGAGCACGAACATGGAAGATTGTAAATATAGTTTCAATGTGCTGCAATATTCTTTGACAATCGTGCATAATTGTATCGTGAATTGCAGTCTCTGTTTCATCAGTTGGCATATCCTCCTTGGCACATGTTCCTCACGTGTTCTTACACATTTGAAGTCAGACACCCAGTTTTTCAACCATTTCATAAATCAGAGCACTGTCCTTAAGCGTATTCAATATGTCATATGCAGTTTCCTTGGACTCCAATCCCTTCAAAAGAAGATATTCAATGACTGGAGAGTTCTTGCTTTTCTCAATATTTGCTATTTCCTTTAGACTATGTTATACAATGCATCCTAGTGGCAAAACTAATAAGGCTGAACCAGTTAAATTTGACTTGCATACCCACAAAGGTTTAGCATAAAAGCAGGTGGTGTTTGTGCAAGTCATTATGGAATCTGTCTTGGGCTACAAACTTTCTGACAGCATCTCATATTGGACACAAAAATCAAATTGCAAATAACGGTGCATGAACATGTGAATCCCGTATGTGGAATATTCATAATTCTTCACACATGCAATCAGCTGTACGAAGCAGACAGGTTCTATCTGCACTCCACGAATTGTGGCTAAGACATTTTAAAATACTCAGTGCTTTGAGACACCGTATCTTCAGGTCCTAGAGGTTTAGCGACCATGTGAGTTTCACGTAAGAAATGACACCCAGAAACTGCACTGTTTCTTTAAAATGTAGGACAGTGTCCAACATCCTCAGTTCAGGTAAGTTTAAAATAGAATGAGAACTGTTAAAGGAACACATACAGACTTCTCGGTTGAAAAGTTAAAACCACTCTTCTTCGCCCAGTCATCCAATCGTCAAAGAGTGAACTGCAACTGACGAGTTGTTGTTGCAAGGCTAGAAAAAGAGCAAAAGATCGAGAAGTCATCAACAAATAATGAACACTGGACAGAACTTTAACAATGGACGTGAAACTGTTAATCGCTATGGCAAACCAAGTCACACTTATAACGCTACCCTGAGGGATCAACACCATCGAAAGAGAAGGCCGCGGCTCACTCGTGCCATGTCACGCAGAGCAGATCTCTATTGCGTAGCTCAGTGGCTGGCCGCTGGGGCACACCACACTACGCCCTAGCGGCCAGCCATTCAGGTACGCAATAGCGACCTGCTCCGTGTGACGTGGCACAAGCGCGCCGCGGCCTTCTCTTTCAGTGGTGTTGGAGGGACACCGTTTTCTTGCTCAAAACGATCTGGGAGGACGTCACCGACTCAATACCTACAATAGTGTGGAGAAAGGAAGGACATAATAAAAAGGAGAAGGCATCCACGAAAACCCCATTCATGGAGCTACCTGAGGATAAGATGCCTCCAAGTAGTATCGTAGGCTTGTTTCATGTCAAAACAGATACCCAAAAGGTGCTGCCGATGCAGGAAAGCCTGTTGTATAGCCGCTTCCAGGAAGGTCAGGTTATCAAAGGTGGATCGATATTTCCTGAACCTACGCTGCAAATGACTACAGAGTTGCCTCGATTCTGACATCCAGACAAGGCGGCAGTTGACCATCCGCTCTAAGGTCTTTCCCACACAGCTGGTGAGGGCTATGCTACGATAACTACTCGGGCTTGTATGGTCTTTCCCTGGTTTTAAAATAGGAACTAAAACTGCTTCACACCATGACTCGGGAAAATGACCTGAAGCCCAAACGACATTAAAAAGTGAGAGGAGGATTTCTCTGTTCTGTTCTGTAAGGTGCTGCATCATACTATAATGTATCGTATCATGTCTGGGCACGTATTACAAGCTGCAGACAACGCAGAATCTTGCTCCCACATGGAGAAAGGGCAGTTGTATTCTTCTGCAAATGTGAGCCTGAAATCCAAACTGCCCTTCTTAGCACCCATTTTGTGACACTGGAAAGCAGGATCCTGCTGGGTAGTGGAAGTTACAGCGGTGAAGTACTCTGCCATAGTATGCACATCTCGTGGATTGGTGTGGAGAGTGCCATTCGCCATTACAGCTGCTGCTGGGCACCGTCCTCCTCTTCCAGATATCCTCCTTATGGTCTCCTGTACTTTACAGCCGGTTGTGGAACGATTGATGAAATTCAGGAAGTGCTGCATAATCTCTTATAACTCTGTCACATTTTGCCCTTGCAAACCGAAAGTCTGTAAGATTCTCTAGAGTGGACCAGCACTCAAATTTTTGCAGAGCTGCTCATCACGCCCCTATTGCAGAGACGCATTCTTCAGTCCACTACGATAACAAGGTGTCGATGTAATTGACCTGTGAACTGGGGAATGGATGCTTCAGCAATGGATCAGTTGTGTAATATGATCTATCCATTCTTGGACACTATTGCAGTGTTCAAGTTCAGCAAATTGGATGAAAAGGTCCAGTCTGCCTGATGAAGCACCCAACATGGGAGGGGAGGGGAGAGGGGGGGGGGGAGGTTCTGACGGGTACTACTCTGTCTGGCATCCAGAGGGGTAAGTGGTCACTTCCATGTAGGTCATTGCCCATGTCCCATTGAGCAGAGGGGGCAAGAACTGGAGAAGAGAGCTAGGGTTCAATAGCAGAGAATGACCCTGTCGCAGCACAGAATTGTGTACTCTGGTCTGTATTTGGCAAATGCAATGCCTGCTCTTCTAAGTGCACACTGGATGACAAAAGAATCCTCTCAATTGCTCTAGCCCTGGGGCAGGTATTTGCAGAGCCCCAAAGCACACTGTGTGCGTTAAAATCACCACACAGGACGAGTGGTTTGGGGAGCTGAGTAAGATCGCGAACAGCGTTCTCATTGAGTGCATCATGCGGGGGCAGGTAAATTGAGCATACCGTCAATCGGTGACTCGAGTGCACAGACACTGTGAGTGTTCGCGTGTGGTGAGCGAGAAGGGTGAGGAGGGGAAGGTGGCATTGATGAAAATAGCCACCCCACCTTTACCTCTCGTGCCAGTAAGGTCATTCTTTCTGTATAGAGAATATCTGATTAACTCGGGGGTGTTTGTTTCTTTGAAACGAGTCTCTCAAAGACAGATACATGTAGGTCTATCCTGAGTCAACAATCACGATTCCTCCACATGGGTCCTAAATCCCTGCAAGTTCCACTGCAGTATAAGAGCCATCTTTACAGATGCTCTCTTTCCATTTAGTCAGGGAGACTGAACTAGGTGGAGGTTCAGTCTTGGGGCACGATGTATGCCCTCGAGGGACATGCAGCTCCGTGAGCTCTGGAGCGGAGTCAGAAGGGAGGTCAGGTATAATGACCTTTACGTAATCAGTTGGTCTATTGCCTGCACTTGACTTTTTCAGCTTTATACTCTTTACAGTGGTGGTAGCAGGAAAGTTGGTGCAAGAAATTTCACAAATAGATCTTGTTGCAGCAAATAATGCCTTTCTTTTAACCCTAGCACCGCTAAGAGGGGGGGGGGGGGAGGCAAAAATTGCCCGTGGTATTTGTTTTATTTGTTTAATATATCTAGTTGTTGGAGTAAAGAAGCAAGAATTTAGGTAGTTGTAGAAAAATATCTAGAGTAAATGCTGTCACGGTTTTATAATTTTAGTGAATTATTTCAATCTGCCTATTAAATTTAATTTAAGTGCAGGCAGTTTTTGCCCCCCCCCCCCCCCCTTAGACATTGGTGAGACAACTTTTCTCATTAAAATATTTCTCAGTACGACAGAAAGAAATGCAGTTTATGACTGTTGGTACCGCTGTATTATGTTCCCATTGTTGTTTTGAATTAAATCTCTATAGTTGTTAGAGCAGTTGTACATTACTTGCAGTTCTAATAAAATATCTTGTCAGTATCAGAGGTTTCTTACAGATGAAGAGGTGTCAGCTATAATAAATGAAGCAAGTTAAGGTGATGAAAGTGATCCAGAAGAAGATGATACAGTTGTGAGATATGATAGTGACACAGCAATAGAAAATGGGTCAAGTTCATGGAGTTCATCCCCTGATGAACAGCACGCAGCTGCTTCCAGCATCATTGTTCCAGCAAAAAGCGGTAGGGAATATATTACTATGCCTCCAAGGCAAGTACGCAGGTCAGTACAAAATATAGTGAATTTTTGTGAAGGTTTGACTCATGAAGGTTTTACCTCTAGTGTGTCAGAATCTTTCAAAAAGTTTATAACTCTGGAAATAATGAAGATTATTGTGGACTATACAAACCAAGAAGCTCATAATAAGAACTTAAAACTTACAACCATAGAAGAAATGTACGCCTTCATTGTTATTTTGATACTCATGGGCTCCAATAATGACACTAGACTTATGGCGGAAAGTACTGGGAAAGAATATCTACATAGCTACAATGAGTCATATTCGATGTGGAGAACTTCTGTCCACGATTAGATTTGATGATAAAGTAACAAGAAGTTTTCGACAAAATTGACAAAATGTTTGTGAAATACTACGTACCAAGTGCAGATCTATCGATCGATGAAATGCTCTCACTATTTAGAGGAAGAAGTCCCTTTAAAGTCTTCATGAAAGACAAGCCTGGGAAGTATGGCATATTGATTAGGATGTTATCAGATGCACACACCCGGCATGTCCTAAAAATGGAGGTCTATGCAGGGAAGGATGAACGACCTGCTGAGGAACGGAGTGCAAAGGCAGTTGTTAGATGACTTGTGAAGCCGCTGGCAGGAAGTGGAAGAAATATAACAACAGATTGTTGTTATACTTCAATAGACCTAGCTGAGGAGCTTTACAATGATGACAAGTTAACTTTGGTGGGAACACTGAAGAGTAACAGAAAACACATACGAGAACAGCTGAAGAAGACGCAGGGTTGAGAGATATATTCATCTAGGTTATTATTCACAAATCTGAAAACAGGCAACGCACCAGTTACCTTGGTTTCTTTACATCTCCAAACAGAAGCCTACTAAGAATCTCCTACTTCTTTCCACACAACACAATGACAGAAAGGTGGATGAGTTGTCAGAGAGAGAAAAAAAAGACAATTATCAATCTTTACTACAATAAAACCAAAGGGGGCATAGACAGCATGATCAAATTCAGTAAAACGAGGGATGAGAAGGTGGACATTATCTATTTTTTCACCTTGATAGATATTGCTTGTCTCAATGCTGGAACAATTTTCATGATAAACCCAAGCTGCAACAAGAAGCATAATGTAAGAAGGCTGTATCTGCTAGAATTAGGTCAGCAGCTTGTTAGGCCAGCTGTGGAAGAGAGAGCAAGGAATATAATGGGTTTACAAAAGCCTATCATCTCTGCAATGGAAAGCGTTCTAGGGAAAATGCTGCCCAGAATTACTGCAACTGTTCAAGCTGTTGACTTTTATTCAAGAGGAAGATGTCACATCTGTTTGAAGACTAAAAACTCTAAAAGGGTAAAGTACAAGATGACAAAAGTGTCTATTGTTTGTTGCAAGTGTTCCAAGTATGTGTGTTCCACTCAGTCTACAAAAACAATCATATGCACAAATTGTGAAATTGAAAGTGAGTAGGAAGGAAAACCTCAATTGTAATTATGACTTTGATTTTCCGTTTTCGTATCTGTGGTTTGCTATTGTACGTTCTTTATGATTTCTTAATACAAGTCTGATGTATATCTAAGTGTTAGTTTCATGATAAAAATATAACAACATTTCTAATATTCATTACTTTATTTGTTGTGTTTGCATCTGTTATAATGTTCCTGATAACTATGGAAAGGGTGTTGGAACCTAATAAAGAAATTCATAGTTCATAAAATAATAAATAATAAATAAACAAAAAAATTGTTAAGAAGTTAAAAGAAGATGAGAGCAATCTCCCCCCCCCCCTAGACATCCATGTGACAGATTCGAGCTTAGTGGTGCTTGGGTTAATGATTTCCACTCCAACTCGTGCATCATTGACACTCTCTCCCCTACATTGCAAGAATACAAAACGAGTTGCCCTTCTCTGAATTTTCTCTAAATTATCCATCAGTCCCACCTGGTGGAGATCCCACAATGTGCAGAATACTCCAAAATAGGATGCACAAGAGTAGTGTAGGCAGTTAGTAGTGTCCAACCAATGAAGTGTAGTCTTTGGTTCGCCTTCCCTACAATATTTTCTGTGTGTTCTTTCCAATTTAAGTTGTTCGCTATTGTTACTCCTAGGTATTTAGTAGAATTGATGACCTGTAGGTTAGACTGAGTTATCATGTAACTGAAGTTTAACGGATTTCTTTTAATGATCATATGGATGACCTCATGCTTATAATTATTAAGGGACAATTGCCAATTTTTGCAGCATGCAGATACCTTATCTAAATCCTTTTGTAGTTGCTTTTGATCTTCTGGTGACTTTACTAACCGATAAATAATAGCATCATCCGTGAACAGTCTAGGAGAGCTACTCAAATTGTCTCCTAAATCATTTATAAAAATAAGGGACAGTAGGGGCCCTGTACCACTTCCCTGTGGTACACCAGATAAAAATCTGTTCTACTTGATGACTTACCCATCAATTACAAAATACTGTGTCCTTTCTGACAGTGAATCACGAATCCAATTGCACAACTGTGGTGATATTCCATAAGCACGCAATTTGATTTGAAGATGCTTATGAGGCTCAGTGTCAAAAGCCTTCCGGAAATCTAGAAATACGGGATCTATTTGACGTTCCTTGTCAATAGCACTCATCACATTATGTGAGTAAAGAGCTGTGTTTCACAAGAAAGATACTTTCTGAATCCGTGTTGTCTAGGGGACAATAGGTCATTCTCTTTCATCCTGCCACACCCTTTGACACAACCACCCTCAACTAAATTGGCAAGGTCTATGTGCTGCCTGCCAAGAGTAATTGTAACAACAGCAAACAAACAGTGTTGTATAACATTGTGCTGAGCTTGGAATTTTTTTAAGTTGCACACTGTGTTTACAAAGTTTTTAATGTTAATTATGTGATAAATAGTTCAAATTTGTGTTGAACTCAGACAAAATGCCATGTGAATGGTTGGACACAATGGATGTTAAGATAATTTAACTAACACTTCATAAATATCAGCTATAGTCGCCGAGATTTAGGAAGAGCTACGAGCTGCGCGTAAGGGGAAGGCAACGGTCACAGGTGGGGAGGCGCTCGCGGGAGGGAGGGTGCGAGTCGACGGTGCTGTCCGTCCTAAAGATATCAGCCCAGGGCTGGCGCAAGGCATGTGCGAAATGCGCGGGGCGGCGACGCAGCGGCAGGGCGGGCAAGGCGAGGGAGGGAGGCCGACGGCTGTTTCGTCACAACTCATTTCTTTGTTTTGAGAGTATCCATTGTCGAGTTATGTGGTCGCTGACTATGAAAGTCATCTTTTCAATTCTTGACTTTATTTTTAGAACAACCTTTCTAGCCATTCCCCCACTCTTTAGAATGGAAAAATACACAATTTGTGTTGGCAATTGGCCGATCGAGTCAAGACTGATCAGACTTAATTTCATTTCTTATAATAAACTTGGAAAAAGAGGAGAGTCACAATTTGTTCTAATTCGCTGTTATAGGCTATAAATTACATTGATGAAATATGGGAGACTTTGTATGTACAGTACAATTAGGCTTCGAGGAGTAAAATATCTGAAAAAATTGCAGAATGTCCGGATTTTGAAAACTGTTGAAAGCTAGAAATAAATTGCATAAATAAAAATATTACTTATAATTTTCAGTTCAGCTTCCTACTGGCAGATTTACTTTTTACATTCCCACTTTTACCTGGAATTGGATTTTAAGAATCAGCCTATTCGGATCCTAAAATATATTAAGAAAAGATTCAAAATACCAACAGCTGGCATCGAATTTCAAAGTAATTATGAACTGGCCTTTATTAAAGCAAAACACTATGGAATTGTATAATGTGGACAAGAAATCAGTTGTATGCCTTATATAAAGTAAGACCTAATGTAAAACCATAGCAGAAATGTATGGTCTAAAATGCACAGAACAGTAAGCTGCCCGCTATCAGACAATCATGCGCACGCACTTGACAAATTTATTAGAAAGCTGTGATGTTTTACTCCCACATGTCCAAAAATAAATTTTTTTAACCGCAAACTTTCATCAAATTCGAGTGAGAAGCGTTACGAAACTAAAAACTCGCGCGAAATGAAGACTAGCCATTTCCTTTCTTCATAGGTAAACCAAAGTTTGTAAGGAAAAAAATTAGTTGATAAAACGATGTGGGGTGGTCTTATATAGCATCCAAATTTTTTACAACTAGAAAATGGGAAAAGTTTTTTTCCTCCTTTTTCGGCTCGGCCCGGCCCTGTGGGCAGTGTAAACTCCCTGAGCACAGGACTCGATGTTTTCGGACTGCAGTGAAACGCGCGAAGCGAACTGTGCGGCGGTCACGGCAGGTATGGGCCCGCACCTTCCCCCACTACACAAAACCGGCGCAGGGCCACTGCACATCCTGACGCCATAGCTCACGCTACATCTCGTTAACTATACCAACCCAACTTTGAACACTGCATCACACAAATAACAGTAAAATGTTCTGAAACTCACCGTGCAACATTCTCATATTTCCAAGCTCAACACAATTCCACACGGCACTGGTTGTTTGCTGCTGTTGTACAGGCCTTGTTAATCTATTTGATGTTGGCTGAACTTATGTTGACTTTTAACATATACTCCCGTTTTCCTTTAGGTGTTACTTTCTTTCTCTTTCCTCTTTAATCCTTTACTCATTTATTATTTACTTTTCTTTATTGTCTTTTACATTTACTTTTTTTCTCTTCCTACATAGTATTATACCTCTTGTTAATTTCACATATACATCTTACTTCTAAATTTATCTTCTTTGCTTATAGATCAATATATTTACCCTCCCTGAACAACCTTCCCTCCATCTTTGCTTACCTTTCCCTTGTTACCTCATAACCTAGGTTCTCAGTGATTTACATCCACATTCATTTACCTTTTTTCCCTCCCTTCGCTCTCCTCCCTGTCGAAGGAACAAGTTTTCAGAAGCTAGATTTTGTACTTCTTTTGATTGATTTTTTGTGTGATTATCAGCTGTACTGAGATAAAGTAATGACTTACCAGCCTCTTAATCCCTTTGTTAAAATCTATTTCACAATCATAATACAACACTCTCCTTTCAATTAAATAAGTAACTTATTTAGACAAAATCACTTCCATGTCTGAAACAAGAAAATTAGAAAAATCGCAAAAAATGAAAAAAGTATACAGCTAGTAACAAACTTTCAAAGAATGAAAACTCCAAAATAAACATTGCATAAAACAATAATGAAACAAGTCTTAATTAACAAGGGAGCTCACTAAGAAATACAGGGAGCAGCTGCAACTGGTAATGAGGAATATGCTTGGAAAACTTTTACATCTGAAACAAGAAGACAAAAGTGAAGATGAAAACCAAGCGTTTTCCATAAAAAATGAGTGGGCAAAACTTATAAACATATACAATAAAACAGCGTTGTAGATGAACTACATGTAACATTAAAGAAATGACTTCTGAATAAGAAAGCTAGTGGGACAGATAACAACAATATAAAATTCCTGTCTTATGAATAATAGTTACGGTATTTAAATTTTTGAATCCATCACTGCATCAACATTTGTTCTAGAAACACAAAGGATCCATAAGATTTGAGTATAACAAAGGTTATCTCCATAAAGAGCAAAACAGAAGGCATCAAAATTACAGGAACAAATCATGCAACAAGAATATGACAGGACCTGACAGACTTGATAAAAGGTAGCTTCATGAACATCTACATCTACATACATACTCCGCAATTCACCGTAGGGTGCGTGGCGGAGGGTACACTGTACCACTAGAAGGTATTTTCTTTCCTATTCCACTCCCAAATCGAACGAGGAAAAAAAGAATGCCTATATGCCTCCGTACGAGCCCTAATTTCTTTTATCTTGTCTTTGTGATCTTTACGCGAAATGTAAGTAGGCGGCAGCAAGATCATACCACACTCAGCTTCAAATTCCGGCCCTCTAAATTTACTCAACAGAAATTCACGAAAAGAACATCGTCTATCTTCCAGCGATCCCCAATTGAGTTGCCGGAGCATTTCCGTAACACTCATGCATTGGTCGAACCTACCGGTAACAAATGTAGCTGCTCGCCTCTGAACCGCCTCTATGTCTTCCTTTAAACTGATCTGCTGTGGGTCCCAAACACTTGAGCAATACTCTAGACGTGGTCGTACAAGCGTTTTATACGCGGTCTCCTTTACAGGTGACGTACATCTTCCCAAAATTCTCCCAATAAACCGAAGTCAGCTGTCCGCCTTACTCACAACTGTCCTTACATGCTCGTTCCATTTCATATCGCTCTGCAATGTTACGCCTAGATATTTGAACGACGCGACAGCAACAAGCAGCTCACTACTAATGCTGTATTCGAACATTATGGGATTGCTTTTTCTACTCATGCACATCACCTTACATTTTTCTACATTGAGAGCTAGCTGCCATTCTTCGCACCAACTAGAAATTTTATCTAAGTCATCCTGTATACTATTACAGTCAGTTACAGATGACACCCTCCCATACACCACAGCATCATCAGCAAACAGCCGCAAATTACAACTTACTCTGTCCATCAGATCATTTATATAGATAGAAAATAATAGCAGTCCTATCACACTCCCCTGGGGCACGCCTGACGATACACTCGTCTCTGATGAACACTCACCATCGAGAACAACGTACCGTGTTCTATTACTTAGGAAGTCTTCCAGCCAGTCACAAATATGTGAACCTATTCCATAAGCTCGTATCTTCGTTAGAAGTCTGCAGTGTGGCACCACGTCGAATGCCTTTTTGAAGTCGAGGAAAACACAATCCGCCTGTTGCCCCATCCATGGCTCGCAAGATGTCATGTGAGAAAAGGGCAAGCTGAGTTTCACATGAACGATGTTTCCTAAACCCGTGCTGATTCATGGAAAGAAGCTTTTCCGTTGCAAGGAAATTTACTATATTCGAACTGAGAATATGCTCTAAAATTCTACATGAAACTAATGTCAATGATATTGGCCTGTAATTGTGTGGGTCAGTTCTCTTTCCTTTCTTATAAACGAGAGTCACCTGCGCTTTTTTCCAATCACTAGGAACTTTGTGCTGAATTAAAGATTCACAATAAATGCAAGCTAAGTAGGGGGCCAATGCCACTGTATAGTCTTTGTAAAACCAAACTGGTATTCCATCTGGACCAGCAGACTTTTTCGTATTTAGCTCTTTCAGCTGCTTCTCTACACCGGAAATACCTATTGCTATGTCCCCCATTTCGGAATTAGTATGTTGATGAAATGATGGTACTTTTGTGTTGTCCTCCTGCGTGAAAGATTTCTTAAAGGTTACTGAAACATCACTTGGTTGTGACAAATCATCAAATATAAAGTCAGATAATAAAATAGGACACTGCCTGTCATTTATTCTCTTTTCAGTTAGCATTCACATCATTTAAACTCAAAATGGAAGAATAAGCACATAACACATGTCAACATTATTGCCCTTACTGTGGATCAAAAATAAAACAGAAGCAAAGATCTCGCTGAGTGCTTAGTAAGCATGATAGTTCTACAATTTTAAAATATCAGGAACCTAAAATTTCAGATTTTTCAGAAAAGATATGAAATAATAGAAGTACAAATTATATTTTAGGTAGAAATGACAAAGACAGTGTTAACAAACTTACATGCTGAAAACTATAGTTTCCCAACAAACGGATTTTTTGTAGCAGGAAAATCTTGGAGATATTCAAGTCAAAAGGTAAACTGATTGATGATGGGGGTGAGAGAGACGGGAGGATAGGGAGGGTTAGGAAGTAATTGAGGGTGGGGGGGGGGGGCGGCAGAATAGAATTATAGACAGCATAGAACTATGCAAAAGTAAGCAGGATTGTTTGATGATTTGTAAGGTATACATTTTATGGTGCAAAACTGAAGACATTTATTATCTACTGAAAGGGCAGTAATAAAACAGCTCTACCTGTTACTACAGAAGAAATTCAGAGACACTATACATCAAATATAGGATTCTCGCATTTGTGTTTTTGGTAATATTGTTCAAAGTGGTGTGGTTAAGCAGTATGTGAAAAACAACATGCAAGTCCCCTTTTTATTATTATTATTTTTTTTATTTACTTATCTTTTGTTTAATTGGTTTTTCATCGACATAGTTACGTACGGAGATAAGTAACCCAGTCAGCGAATTAGGGGAAAAATCTGAAAAGTTACAAACTTTTGTACAGTGGTAGGAAAAAGTGTCACAAACAAGATACCAAAAACCCCTGGTGCTGAATATTTAGAGAAAATTTATGTTTTCCTGGAATACTCAAAAACTGTGGCCTCTAGTGAAAATATTTCCAAGTACAAGACTAAACTATAGTTAATTTCATACAAAAAAGGTCCGACTGATATTTTTCTCTAGGATTAATGGTTTTCACATTGCAGGGGATGAAGAAAAATCAGATTATTAATGTGGTGTCACCAGCCTAATGTGCACCACCAGGCAGTAGCAATGCCATCGATAGATCAACATAATGGCTGATGGACGTTCTTTGCACAGCAGGACTGTAGTGGTAGCGCTGCCAAAGAATAGATAAGCACTGGCGCAACAGTGATACATCAGTTGCTCTTTAGCCTTCAGATGGAAAAGACCGCTAGGAAAAGAGACAATTGTGGGACTAGTCGTGAACCATGTATCATCTGTACCTGTTGCCTGTCAGCCAATGTATAAGTTGAGTATTGCAATAAACATTGGTGTGTGGTCTTGTTGACTTCCACTTCTCAGAGTTTCAGTTGTCCTTCCTAGCTAACGTGTGTCGTACAATGGCATAACCAACTTGCAGGTGGTGACAAAGTTCCACTTAAGTTGTTTCAAGGTCAAGATACAACAATTAAAAATCATCTTGTAACTAGATTCCATCTTGTGCTAGCCCGCCACAGAATTATAATGAAATAAAAGGTTTTCGCTTGGTAGGCGATGTGAGATGTTTCTTTTATTTAACTTCAAAACATATCGATTTCGTCCCTATGATGGGACATCATCAGTGCTGTTAAAAACAAGGTACCTTGGTCAGACATTGAAATTAAAATAAGATTACATACACCAAGAATGTTATACTTATAAAATAGAATTACATACCAGAATTGCAAGTCATGATGACCTATGTGCTCTGCTTAAAAACATTTTTATCAGTCATGTCATAAAAAACATTTAAAATGTCTTGCCGGTACAAGTCACAACAATAAAATCAGGTAGCCGCTTACGTACACCTACACAGCTTAGCTTGTACATAGATGGTGCCTGGCGCCCTCTTTGTTTAAATCAGTAACATTGTAACATTTTTAAAAAGAAAATGGGTTCAATCATATTAAAAGCTTAAAAAGATAAAAATGGCGATTATAGGTGAATTAAGGTTTAACAACTCTCTCTCTCTAACACACTCACACATATGCATTGGTGCTTTGTAACGACTTTACCTTTTATGCTATATATATATATATATATATATATATATATATATATATATATATATATATATATATATATATATATACAGATAGTATTTTATACATGATACAATGTAACTTATTTTAACAATTGATGGTGACAAATTTTAAATTTTTAAAGATATGTTTTAATACCTACCCGCCTGAGGGCACTAATAAATGGTTATATTTTTATGATATAATGCATAATCTGTGTATGTTAGTTGTTAAACTTTAATTCACCTATAATCACCATTTTTTATCTTTTTAAGCTTTTAATATGATTGAACCTATTTTCTTTTTAAAAATGTTACAATGTTACTGATTTAAACAAAGAGGGCGCCAGGCACTATCTATGTACAAGCTAAGCTGCGTAGGTGTATGTAAGCAGCTACCTGATTTTATTGTTGTGACTTGTACCGGCAAGACATTTTAAATGTTTTTTATGACATGACTGATAAAAATGTTTTTAAGCAGAGTACATAGGTCATCATGACTTGCAATTCTGGTAAGTAATTCTATTTTATAAGTACAACATTCTTGGTGTATGTAATCTTATTTTAATTTCAATGTCTGACCAAGGTACCTTGTTTTTAACAGCACTGATGATGTCCCATCATAGGGACGAAATCGATATGTTTTGAAGTTAAATAAAAGAAACATCTCACATCGCCTACCAAGCGAAAACCTTTTATTTCATTAATTAAAAATCATTTCAATGGTATCAGACTAATATTTATTGTTACATTAAGAGGGGTGTATGACGTATAACATCAATACAGCTATATTAAGGGATAAATTATGTTTTAATGGTGTAGCAGGTTCAAAAATGAATTGGGGGGGGGGGGGGTCTGTAAAAGTTAAAAGTAAAAGGAAAGGTAGGTTGCTGGATTGTGGTCCTGCATTTCCCTCCTTCACATATCTGCAAACTAAAGAACAAGCAGATAATTCCAAACTCCAGTATGTCACAAGAAGCAACTTTATGGTATATCATAAAGTTATTAAAATTCCCAACAGATTGCTTTCCATTATGAAGATCACACCCACCACTGTATTTGATTTTTTTAAATATAATTAGTCATTATTTCCAAAACTGCTTTATTGTTCAGATCCAGATTTCGGCAAGTGATTAGGCATTCACAATCCATTAATCCATTACATCTAATCTAAACTGTGATATGTGTTCTGCATGGCATTTACAGTGGTTAAAGGCATACACTTGTTTAACACACTGACGTAAAAATGTATGCACTGACAATGGCAGTCACTTGCCGAAATCTACATCTGACAATAAGACAGTTTTAAAAATAATGACTGATTGCTGGAAATCACCTATTTAAAAAATTTAAATTCTCATCTTTTGCAACTGAGATATGGGTTTTTTTTTATTAATTATTCATCAATGCTTTACATGTTTTGCCTTTTCAACTAGGCATCTTCAGTGACCTACAAAACAAAGAAGAATTTTTTAAATTATTTAACTACATATGTTTTGCTTTAGGTATGCAGTGACTCTTCTTCAAAGATTTTTAACTTTAGGAAATTATTTACATTTACAAAGGATAGATAGTTACATTTTAATTCTGAATCCAGGTAATGTTCTACTAAATGTGCCAAATACATATGGTGTAGCTTTTCTAGCAGAAACCATCTGCATATAGGCATATAACCTATCCTGATCATCAGGGCTGTAAGCAAGGGGGGGGGGGGGGATGAAGGGATCAATCCCCCCCCCCCCACCAAAAAAAAAAATTGTCGTAATGGTTCAAGTGAGAATGTATATCATAATTTACAGTTTTTATTGTATGATCTGCCCCCCCCCCCCCCAAAAAAAAAAAAAAAAATTCAACTATGCTCCTGATTATCACTGCACATAGTTGCATTGGTCCTGCTACATTTTACAGCTGGCTAGAGGATCATAGAGCTGACAGGAATCATGGGATATGGTAGAGGAAGAGGTTGGATTAGCCGGGGTTTGGAGTAGAGGTGGATAGAAGGGACTGTGAGTGTGTTTATTTTCATTTCAATTCAATTCTATTAATTTTTTATTACACTTTTATCTCAAATTGCAAATTCAAGTTGAATATTGGCCTTCTTTTGTTGCTCATTTGATCACTGAGAATATTTTCATTTTTATTTAAGGCCATGTGTATGAAATATTCTTCCTGCAGAGTGATCATTTCCTTTTTTGTCGTTATGACATAGGATATCCATATCCATTTCGATCTCAGTGAGATGGTTATCTTCACTTATTAGATGTTCCACATATGTTGAATTGATACCTTTGCTGTTATATGTTCATTATATCTTTTGTAAAAATTACTTGCAGTCATGCCAATACATTAGGAGTTGCAACTATAACATGTTAGTTAATATATTCCTGAACTGTATTTATTTTTCTATTCTATTATAGTTTTTAGTCCCTTTTGTACTGTGTCTTGAAAGGTATATTAATTTTGTTTTTTTTTTGAAGAAGTTGCTAATTTTGTGTGTCAAATGGTTATGGTGTGTACTTTTTTTTATGTGGTTTGTGTTTTCTGGAGTGTGCATAGTTTGTGTGTTCTCGTTATTCATTGATAGATTTGAATTGTTTATAAGTTTTATATTGCCTTTCTATATTTTCTTTTTATTTATTTATACACTCCTGGCAATTAAAATTGCTACACCATGAAGATGATGTGCTACAGATGCGAAATTTAACCTACAGGAAGAAGATGCTGTGATATGCAAATGATTACCTTTTCAGAACATTCACACACAGTTGGCGCTGGTGGCGACACCTACAACGTGGTGACATGAGGAAAGTTTCCTACCGATCTCTCATACAAAAACAGCAGTTGACCAGCATTGCCTGGTGAAACGTTGTTGTGATGCCTCATGTAAGGATGCATACCATCACATTTCCAACTTTGACAAAGGTCGGATTGTAGCCTATCGCGATGGCTGTTTATCGTATCGCAACATTGCTGCTCGCATTGGTCGTGATCCAATGACTGTTAGCAGAATATGGAATCGGTGGGTTCAGGAGGGCAATACGGAATGCTGTGCTGGATCCCAGTGGCCTCGTATCACTAGCAGTCAAGATGACAGGCATCTTATCCGCATGGCTGTAACGGATTGTGCAGCAACGTCTCGATCCCTAAGTTAACAGAGGAGGATGTTTGCAAGACAACAACCATCTGCACGAACAGTTCGACGACATTTGCAGCAGCATGGACTATCAGCTCAGAGACCATGGCTGCGGTTACCCTTGATGCTGCATCACAAACAGAAGGACCTGCAATGGTGTACGGAACGACGAACCTGGCTGCACGAATGGCAAAACGTCATTTTTCGGATGAATCCAGGTTCTGTTTACAGCATCAAGATGGTCGCATCCGTGTTTGGCGACATCACGGTGAATGCACATTGGAAGCGAGTATTCGTCATTGCCGTACTGGCGTTTCACCCGGCATGTTGGTATGGGGTGTCATTGGTTACATGTCTCGGTCACCTCTTGATTGCATCGACGGCACTTTGAACAGTGGCTGTTACATTTCAGATGTGTTATGACCCATGGCTCTACCCTTCATTCGATCCCTGCGAAACCCTACATTTCAGCAGAATAATGCACGACCGCATGTTGCAGGTCCTATACAGGCCTTTCTGGATATGGAAAATGTTCGACTGCTGTCCTGGCCAGCACATTCTCCAGATCTCTCGCCAATTGAAAATGTCTGGTCAATGGTGACCGAGCAACTGACTCGTCACAATACACCAGTCACTACTCTTGATAAACTGGGGTATTGTGTTGAAGCTACCTGTACACGCCATCCAAACTCTGTTTGACTCAATGCCCAGGCGTATCAAGGCCGTTATTACGGCCAGAGGTTGTTGTTGTGGGTACTGATTTCTCAGGATCTATGCACCCAAATTGCGTGAAAATGTAATCACATGTCAGTTCTAGTATAATATATTTGTCCGATAAATATCCGTTTATCATTTGTATTTATTCTTGGTGTAGCAATTTTAATGGCCAGTAGTGTACATATTTATCACGTTCTGCAGGACCAAATTGAGGAGAAAACCTCTGCGGTCATGAAACAACTTGCTACATTTCATTGTTACAAAGATCTAAGCATAAATAAAAGAAGTAACAATGGAACCTACAAATTAGCTTCATTTATTAATTCTCCCAGGAATTACTCAACAAAATAGATTGAGCCATGAGAAAACTTTTCAGTTTAGCCTTGAAAGTGCACGGATTACTACTAAGCTTTATGAATTATTGTGGCAGCTTATTAAAAATGGATGAAGCGGACTACTGCACACCTTTCTGCACAAGAGTCAAGCAGGTGTGACCTAAATGTAGATTCTGTCTAGTATTAACTGAATGAAAACTGCTAACTCTTGGGAATGACCAGAAATTGTTAACGACAAACGACGACAAAGAAAATATCTATTGAGAGGCCAATGTCAGAATTTCCAGGATACTAAACTGAGGTTGACGAGAGGCATACAAGCTTACGGAGACTACGCCTAATTTTCAGAGTACACAGATTTAGCGTTAACACGTAGTAGAAGTTGCTTTTACGTCACTGTACGACTAAGTATTTACATATATTAGTGCCCTATTCAACTTTAGTGCTCCTTTATATCTGTATCTAATTTAATTCTTTCCGTTTTCATCTAGCTTAATACAGGAAACAACCATGAGTGCTAAGTGTTTGAGCTGCCGTAGGAAAGTTAGTTCAGGGGTTCTATGCAGCTGTTGTGACAGTTGGTTTCACTGGGGAGAGTGTAGTGGCGTGGGTATTGGGGAAGCAAAGGAGACTCTTCCTTTCTTGTGCAGGGTTTGTTCAAGGGATAAGAAAATAGAGGAACAAGAGGAGAAAATCAGAGCCCTCCAGGCTGAATTAGATAGTGTTAGAGAAGAACTGTCAAGGTTAAGGGGGGAGGAGGGTAACCAGAGATGGGAAGTGGTAGCAGGGAACAGTGGCCTCAGTAAGAGTACAGTGTGTGACAGTTTCATCATTGGCACAAACAATAGGTTTGCCTTGCTGCCACAGTCTAACGAGGAAGAGCCTCCAGTAGATGTAGGTGTAATTAAGGAGCAACAGAATTTCATTAGGAAACCAAAGGTTTCAAAAAAAGTAGAAAGTAGAAGGAAAATTCTGTTGCTAGGTAGCAGCCACGGGAGAGGTGTGGGCCAAATTGTGCAGGAAAAATTAGGTGACAGGTACCAGGTCACAAACTTTTTTAAGCCCAGTGCAAGTCTGAGCCAGGTGGTAGAGGATTTAGATTCATTGTGCAAAGGGTTTACTAAAGAGGATCATGTTGTGATAGTGGGTGGTGTGGGAAACAGTATTGGTAGGGATCAGGGCTACAGTATTGAGTGTGACCTGGTGAAAATAGCATCTGCAACAAACCATACAAATGTTCGGATGGTGCCTGCCTTCATGCGGTATGATCAGCCTCGGTTGAACAGCTCTGTAAGGAGGATCAACATGGAGTTAGATCAGCTGCGCAGGGCGGCCACTCTGTCGGACATTGGTTTGGTCGCTGTTGATGCTATTGATAGGTGGGACTTTACTAGGCATGGCCTGCACCTCAATAGGAAAGGGAAGGGAAAACTGGCTGGGTTGATAGGAAAATCTATAAGGGGGGACACTGCAACTCTTGGGAGTACCTCTTTTTTAGGATAAGTTCAGTGTCCAATGAGAAGCCCAGACAGGCAGGTAATAAAGCTGTTAAAATATCACAAGATTCTAACAATAGTAAATTAAAAAATAATGTTTGTATTTTTCATCAAAATATTGGGGGTTTAAAGAATAAAGTAGATGAGCTCCTGATTTGTTTAGAAACTATAGAAGCTGACAATGTAATAGATATACTATGCCTGTCTGAGCATCACATTATCACTGATTTGAATAAAGTAAATATTAGTGGGTATAAACTAGCAGCACATGTAAGTAGAGAAAAGAAGGTGTGGGGAGGAGTTGCCATTTATGTCAAAAATTGTCACAGTGTAAAAAATTTAGAAACAAAAAAATTTTGTATAGAGCAACACATAGAAGCATGTGCCTGTGAGCTTAAACTGAAGGGCGGTTCTTTTATAATTGTCACAGTGTATAGGCCCCCCTCAGGAAACTTTCATTTATTCCTGGAATACTTGGATGCCTTGTTGTGCTATCTGTCAGATAGGGGGAAGCAAATTATTATCTGTGGGGATTTCAATGTTGATTCACTGCAAGAGTGTAATAAGAAGAATGACCTGGAAGACTCACTCGGTTCTTTCAATTTGACATCTGTTATTGATTTTCCTACTCGGGTAGTAAAGAACAGCAGCACACTGATAGACAATTTTTTTATAGACCAAGATAGGTTTAAAAACATTAGTGCATCTCCTGTTGAGAATGGACTTTCTGATCATGGTGCACAGCTAGTTACATTATATGATATAGCTCCTTTCTGTAATTTGAATCAGTCCTCCAAAGTTGTTCGTACAGTTAATGAATCGACAATTAGAAATTTCACGGAAAGTCTTCAGCAGTTAGATTGGGACGAAGTCTACAAGGAACCTGATGCTAATTTAAAATACAATTTATTTCATGATACTTTTGTAAGGGTATTTGATAACTGTTTCCCCAAGAAATTAGTCAAATTCAATTGTAAGGAACCAAGCAGAAAACCATGGCTCACCAAAGGTATAAAATTATCTTGTAACCGGAAAAGGGAACTGTATCTGACAGCAAGAGAGAGTAGTGGCCCAGAAATACTCAACTATTATAAAAACTACTGTTCTGTATTAAGGAGAGTTATTAAAAAAATCCAAAAGCATGTGCATCATGTCTGAGATTAGTACATCAAATAATAAAATTAAAACAATCTGGAATATTATAAAAAGGGAGACAGGGCAACCAAGAACACAGGAAGACAGCATTATCATCAAAGTGAATGAAAAAATTACAAATAAAAAGTCAGAAGTTGAAAACACTTTTAATAATTATTTTTTAAATGTTGTGGAGAATATAGGATCCAAATGTTCATTACAAGAAGCTAGGCAGTTAATGGAACAGGGCATACCTAGACAGTATGATACAATGGAAATCCCACCCACCTCTCAAACTGAAATTAAGAAATTAATAAACTCTCTCAAGAGTAAAAGCTCTCATGGCATTGATGGCATATCCAGCAGGGTATTAAAAGCTTGTTCCCAAGAAATATGTAGGATTCTTAGCCACATTTGTAATAGCTCACTGGAGCAGGGTATTTTCCCTGATAGACTGAAATATGCTATTGTCAAACCACTTCATAAAAAAGGTGATACATTGGATGTCAACAACTACCGCCCAATCTCACTTCAGACTGCTCTATCAAAAATTCTTGAAAAAGTAATGTATTCCAGAGTAACTTCATATATTAATAAAAATAAAGTTCTAACAAAATGTCAGTTTGGTTTCCAGAAAGGCTTTTCAACAGAAAATGCAATACACATTTTCACTAATGAAATATTAAATGCTCTGGATAACCATAAATCACCCGTTAGGATTTTTTGTGATCTATCAAAGGCCTTTGATTGTGTTAACCATGGAATTCTTCTAGATAAGCTTAAGTACTGTGGTATGAGTGGGAAAGTGCACAAATGGTTTAAATCATACCTAACTGGAAGAGTTCAGAAAGTTGATATAAGTAATTCACATAATATACAAAAAACAGCCGAGTCCTCAAACTGGGGAACTATCAAGCATGGGGTGCCACAGGGTTCGGTACTGGGACCTTTGCTGTTCTTAATATATATTAATGATTTGCCTTTCTATATTCATAACGATGCCAAGCTAGTTCTCTTTGCTGATGATACAAGTATCGCTATCAGACCCGAATCACAGGAATTAACTGATGAAATTGTCAATGAAGTATTTCAGAGAATTATTAGGTGGTTCTCTGTAAATGGACTCTCTTTAAATTTTGAAAAAAAAAAAAAAAAAAAACACAGTATATTCAGTTTCACACAATAAATGGCATCACACCATTAATTAATATTGACTTCAACCAGAAATCTATAGCTAAGGTAGAATATTCAAAATTTTTAGGTTTATGCATTGATGAGGGGTTGAATTGGAAGAAACACATTGAAGATCTGCTGAAAGGTTTGAGCTCAGCTACTTATGCTATTAGGGTGATTGCAAACTTTGGTGAAGTACAACTCACTAAACTAGCATACTATGCCTATTTTCATTCTCTGCTTTCTTATGGCATCATATTCTGGGGCAGTTCATCATTTAGTAAGAAAGTATTCATTGCCCAAAAGCGGATCATCAGAATAATTGCTGGAGCCCACCCAAGAACATCCTGCAGACATTTGTTTAAGGATCTAGGAATCTTTACAGTAGCTTCACAATATATATATTCACTTATGAAATTTGTTATTAACAATCCAACTGAATTCAAATGTAACAGCAGTGTGCATAGCTACAACACTAGGAGAAAGGGTGACATACACTATTCAAGGTTAAATTTAGCTCTGTCACAGAAAGGGGTTAATTATTCTGCCACAAAAGTCTTTGGTCACTTACCTAGTAGTATCAAAATTCTGACAGATAGCCAACTAGCATTTAAAAATAAATTAAGAGAATTTCTAAATGG
This sequence comes from Locusta migratoria, assembly GCA_026315105.1. Classification (NCBI taxonomy): domain Eukaryota; kingdom Metazoa; phylum Arthropoda; class Insecta; order Orthoptera; family Acrididae; genus Locusta; species Locusta migratoria. The sequence goes on from CM048755.1 coordinate 8,040,654, forward strand.
CAATTCCTTCTACACATTAGATGAATTTCTAGATAAAAGTTAGTACTTTAGGAAAAACTTAAAAAATATAAAAAAATATAAATAAAAAAAATAAAAATTCAAATATTGAGTGTCATGTATTATTATGTATAGACACACTTCATTTAACTGACACGTTCCACATAATTACGAAGTGTCGTATTCATGATCTATGGAACAAGTATTAATCTAATCTAACCCCAAATATTACTAGAATAGCCTGTTACTGCGCAATAAATACCCCTTTTCAAGCAGAGGAGTTACCCCAAAAAACACCACTATACGGCAAATGAAAAATGCAATGTGGACTATTTTTTATGTTGAACTATCACTTATTTCAGAAAAGGTTCTAATGTTTAATGATGGAATAGAAATAGATTTAAAGTTGGTTCTAATGTTTAATGATGGAATAGAAATAGATTTAAAGTTGTCTCTATTAGTCCTTTCTCCCTTTTTATAAAATGGTTTCACTACTGAGTATTTCAATCTGTCAGGAAACTTGATCATACCAAAAGGAAAAATTAAAAATATGGCTAAGCACTGGGCTAACAGAGGCGGAACAATGCTTAAAGTATACTGCTAGATATGTCATCATATCCATAAGAGTCCTTATTCTTTAGTGATTTAATTATTGAGTCTAATGCCCTTGAAGATCTGAAAACAGCATTTACAAATAACTTCAGGTACATGAATATGCCACTAACATTACCACAAGAAATAACTTCCATAATAAAATCTTTAAAAACAAAGCATTCTAGTCGTTACAATGAAATATCAACAAAGTTAATTAAAGCATGTTCTTGTGAATTTAGCACCATTTTAATTTATTTGTCTAACCAGAACTGGAACATTACCTGACTGGCTAAAATATGCAGATATTAAACCTCTATTCAAGTAAGGGGATAAAGAAATACTATCAAACTACAGACCGATTTCAATTTCGCCAGCATTCTTGAAAATCCTATAAAAGATAATGTACAAGCAGCTTCTCAACCACCTGACCTCACACACGATATATTGTCCAGACGACAGTTTGGATTTCTGAAAGGTTCCGATATCGAGAAGGCTATTTAAACCTACAGTGAGAATGTAATTAATTAATTAATTAATTAATTAATTACATAATAAATTACAAGCAGCAGGTATTTTCTACGATTTGTCAAAGGCATTTGATGGTGTGAACCACCGCAAGTAAATTAGAATTCTATGGTGTCACAGGCATTATTGCAAAATGGTTCAAGTCGTACCTCGCTAACAGGAGACAAATGGTGTCAGTGCAAGGGACTTTTGAATTAAGCCATCAGTCATCACTGGATTGGGACGAAATTACATGTGGTGTCCCACAAGAATTTATATTAGGGCCATTGCTTTTTCTTGTGTACATTAACCCTTCAAGCACTAAGCCCGGGCAAAAGTTTCCCATAAATTTTTCTTTTGTTAAAAAGTCATAATAATAAGCCTTCTTTGTTTATGCTGCACTAATAGTGGTAGTACGTTGTTTTTAGCATTCTAAGGGAAAGCGGCTTTCAAAGAGCATAAGAAATGTGTTAAGGGCAGCATTATATTTATCATCTATATTATCATTGCTATAAACACCCTGCCAATCTTGTTCCTTAGTTAGGTTAGAAAAGGCCTCTATTGCAACTCGATTAGCTTTTATAAATAGTTTACACCTATATTTGACAGTTGTTTGACCACAAACCCTTTTAAAGTTAAATTTTGTGCATTGTGGTCTGAGAGGCCATTCACTATACTGTTAATAGATTGACACTCTAATAACAAAGAATGGCCAAAAATTTTTATGGTTCTGCTGCTGTTCCTCTGCACTCCCAGGGGAAATAATACTGTATGCAGCAGGTGATAAGAATTATTGAGATCTAAAAGCATCCTTTTCCTTGCACAACCACTTACACAATGTTGAAACCACCACATAAAACCAAATTTTTGTACTTCCTATAAAGTGAACAAAGAATCCTTTCTAGGTTGAGAAGAAATCTTTTAAAATTAGAATAAGGGGCCTTTCAACAACAATAACAGATGTTTAGTTTCAGTACAATCACACATGCACAACATTCAAATAACTTTTCAGTGCAGTGGTTGGAAACAACAATGGTCTCAACTTTTAATACATGGTCACTCCCCCACACTACAAAGAACTGGAGGAACAGGAAGCTAACTTGTACCCTAGTAAAGGAAACCTCTGAACTGTGTTGTTATTTTAGAAGTGCTCTGAAATAGCATTAACACAGAGTCATCATCTAAAAGCAGTTCACTAACTTTATCTTTAATACCTTGAATATTTTGTTGAAATATGCTATTTTCTCTATTAGTTGAATACATCACATTTGCAGAATGTGGTTCCTTTGTTAGAGGGACTTACTTGAAGCAGTAATATCTATCAGCTGTCTTCAGTCTTAAAAAGGTGCAGCTCTAAAGTCCATTACTAAAGGAATTTTACCATGAATGATGCCCCCCCCCCCCCCACTACACTTTCATATATAAGCTTCGCCAACCTCCCCTTGCCACACCTATTGAGGTGTATGCTGTACCCAGTGAAACCTGACTTGCAGATTGTGCCAAGTATTTTGTACACTATGTTGCTTCAGTATCCATTGTTTTGTGCATGTTTAATTCCTGTTCATAGTTGTTTTCGCTTGGAGTACTATGCATAATCTGTAGATCATATGTCTGATGGCTGCCAGCTTTTGTTACCGTGCATGGTTAGATTCTTGATGAAGTAGCAAATCTGTTGCCGTTTTTTTTTTTTTTTTTTTTTTTTTCCCCTGAAAATACTGAAACTATATTTGTTGTTTGATTTTATAATGATCTTCTGTTTCAGTTTATACTATTTATATTTTTTGTGGTTCATCTATGAGGCATATGATGTCATCTACATACTTTACACTTCTTTTTGGTTTTATTACATCTGTAAAAATCCTGAATTTAATATCACTCATGAGAATAATGTTTGCTTATGTGTTTAGAATTGATGAATAAAAAACAAATTTTTGTTGCAAAAGACGGGAATTTAATATCTTAATGATATAACATACCTACTTGAATGAAGAACTGAGGAAGATGGCTACAAATGTTAACAATATCAAATTCCCAGGGTTTCACTTAATTGTACACCACTGATGACACAGTGTTGAGCCACAGCTGGGGGGCTGTTTGTTTTCCTAAAAGTGCATTAGCACTACTTGTGATATAGATACCAATGTTACTAACATAAGAAACACACCTTTACCTATGTAAATCTCTGCACACTGCTCTACAATGTTATAGTGGACATTCTTTCTTAATTATCCTAATGGCAGCAGTAGCATTTTCCCGGAAAAGGTTAACTTCCTCCAGCATGAACTTTGTTGTTTACAGAGAGGCTAAGCCTTCCCTACATTTAATGTAAGTATACTAAGTATCTTCACTGAGCTCATATTTAGAGAGTGAAGTTATTTTTAATTTTTCAAATGAATACTTATTTTCACTTCTTAAATAAAATGAGCTCTTATTAAGAAACAAAAAATCACAGGTTGGCATTGTCTGCTGTATGCCACACCATAGTACCTGGTTCAAATAAAACAACCTGTTACTATGTATTCTACAATGTTGATTTCATGGTCTCTACTATTGCTGGCTACAAAACTTTTCACAGCACTAGGGGAATTAGCAACCACTCTGACTACTTTTCACACTATGAAGGTTTTGCTGGGCAGTCTTTACACATCCTCCAAACAGTAGTAATATCTCACCCCAAGTGATTCCCCTATATTTTGAGCCCTGAAGAAAAACAACTATGATCATCAATTTGCTTCCAACAAGGAGGTGCATGCATGGGAACAAGCACAGTTTCACACACTGCAGCAATCATTTTTTTTTCCAGGAAGGCACTGACCATCTTGCCTCACAAAGAGATAAATGTGTTACCTGTTATAGTGATTATTTTACTTTTATTACATCTGAATCATATTCATTTAGGTGTAACAGCAATCATATATGTCAAGCAATACATTGCAGCAGATTACTGTTCTACACTTGAACATGATTCCATCAGACATATTCTCACCCACCTTGGAAGATATACTGTAGCTGTTGGTAAGTAACTCCACCCAGTGCAGCAGTTTCTAAATGAATGAGATTTACGCAGTCTACCTGCGGTGTCATCAATGTCCACACCGCGGCACTCAGTATCTCAGGGCTGCATAGCCCTCAGCGGGCAGATCGTGTCCACTAGAGGGTAGTTCGAGGACTGTGCATGCACGATAAGTGTACTGCTGTAGCCGAAGTCCCTTTGGCAACAACAGACAGCATCTACAAGGAAAATAATATCTGGCAAATCACACCAGGTCACGTTTCCAAGGGTCCAGCCATGCCACCAAAGACAATGCGTCAACTGATGTGTACTTGCACTCCCTCGAAAACATAAGTGCTACAACCAGCCTCATTGCCACTAATTTATTGTGCCCAAGAAAGGTGGAACAACAAGGCATGATTACTGAACAAGTTTACAAGAAAAAACAAAATTCTCACTAAACAGAGCAAAAGAACATGATTTCCTGTGGCTCAATATTATTATAACAACAATAACCAATGTGTACTTGCACTCCCTACACAATGTATAAGTGCCACATGATTCCGACAAAAGTAGTCTGTTCCCAAATGGAGTCACTGTCCTGCTCTCTGTTTATTAGAATAATTTGTATTATGTTCTTTTGTTCTGTTTGGAGAGGATTTTTTTCCCTAGTAAACTTGTTCAGTAGTCATGCCTTGTTGTTCCACCCTTCTTGTACACAATAAATTAGTGACAACGAGGCTAGTTGTTGTTACTTTCGGTCCAATGGTGTTCCCCCTTGTTTATGGTTGTGTGTCTCATAGCCTCTCTTGTGTGTGTGTCGTTTATGCAATATACATTGGTTTTGGCATTCTGAATATGCATTCAGTTTTTTCTAGGTTTTTGTGTCCCTTGTCTCTTTTTCCTTTGCACCATGGCAACTTTTCAGCAGGACATTCCTGTGTCACTTCACGAGTTGATTTGAATCAACATATCAACAAGACTAAGTACACTGGCAGCCGCCACTGCTTGCACCACCATTCCACACATTCGACACTACTGTGGAAGAATGGGATGAGTACAAGCTACAAATCTTCCAACACTTTGCAGCCTACATCATCTCAGGTGTTGTTTAGCGCTCACATTTTTTTCTTGGGTCGGTATCGATACCTCGAGCGCCATTCAACCTAGTCATACAGGCTCATTGAGTTATGTAGAATGACCCGCACCAGCAAATTTGTCTGTTCCTGCAAAAAATCATATGCAGATACCATGCTGCAGGATGCTATTGTTCAAATTTTACTGATTTCCCCTTAATGTTGAGGTGGCTCTCTGACCCTCACTGGAGGATGTCATCCGTATCATTGAGGCACAGGAGTATTCAGCTCTGCTTAGTTGGAAATGTTGCCCCATAATAGTTGCCCTTAATACTTGCTGGTCGCCTCCATACGAGCCTTATATATTTTCTGGCTCCTGTATACAGCCTCCAGCACCTCCACAGCCACTTCGTTATGCCGTCAAATTAGACTCTTACCCTTATGTTTTATTTCTGATGATACGAATGCCTGCACTTTTTGCTGAGCCAAATGTCTGTTCAGCAAGAAGGTTAGACACATCAAAGATGTGTACTCTCAGAAATAACATGTCCAATCCGCCCCTACATTGCCTTATGACTGAGGCCACGGACATTCATCAGGTCCATGATGGTGAAGGTGCTCTTTTGCAAAACATTTAATATTTCTTCTTCACCCACTTCATGTAACAATAAAAATTTATTTTAACCATTATACATCATTTTTGATAATCTGTCATTTTTCTATCCCTGCAATGCAAACACTATTAGTACTAAGGGGAAAATAAATAGAACCTATTTTGTAAGGAATTTAGTGTCATTTGATTTTGCAGTGGAAAACATTTTCAGCAGAAGCCACAGTTTTCATGTTATTGAAGAAAAACATGTCTTTAAAAGATTACCTTAATCTTATGCTCACAATGCACTTTTTACTATGTTATTTATGACAGTCCCTCCTACAACTGAGTAACAGGTTTTCCACTAACTTTTCTTTGTTGAATCAACTAAAGATATTTAAACAGGAGATGGGAAGGAAGAAGGGCATGTTGGGTAAGGTTCAAAGTTCTGTTGACAAACAAAGTCATCAGAGATTGGGAGTGGATGTTGAACGACATTCGCAGTGTCTTGTTTGAGAAATCATCTTCACATTTACCTTTAGCAATAAAAGAAAACTAAATAAACCCTAAATTTGCATGGCTGGCTAGGGAATTCAATAATTACCAATATCCTACAAAAGGTGAGTCCAGGGTTTTATCACTGAACCAACTCTCTCAAACAGATGATGAGAATGAAGGAGACATCATTGCAATAACAAAAATTGCAGAAAAGTGTAATTGAGTAAGACACAAAATTGGCAAGACATGCAACTACACAGTCTTTTGTGATGATATTCACATATAAAATAATATTAGCGTTCTAGCCCTCATCAACTTCGTCACTGCCATGTTCTCAACAAAAGGCACAAAATATTTCTTTTGGAACTTTTTGATCTCTACACCTTACTTTTCCATATATACTAGAAGTTTACAAAACTTCTAATACACACAGTTCATCTGGTGTATGTAATGCACGAAGGACTCCCACAGGAAGTAAAACAGCAACTTACATTTTCATATGCACAAAGCACTTTCCCCTGCATCTACCTGTAATGTTTCTACTATGATGTGAAATATAATCTGCAAAACAACCATCCACCACACAAATAAAATGAGGTGACATAAGTTTTGGGATACCTCCTCATATCACATCAGGCTTTCATTTGCCCATTGAAGTGGAGCAACTTGTGATACAGACTCACCAACTCGTTGGAAGCCCCTGCACAAATATTGAGCTATGCTGCCTCTACAGTCACCCAGAATTTCAGAAATGTTGCCAGTGCAAGATTTTCTGCACAAACTTATCTCTATATTGCGTCCCATAAATGTTCAATGGGATTCACGTCAGGTGATCTGTGTGGCCAAATCATTTGTTAGAACTGTCCAGAATGTTCTTAAATACCAATTGTGAATAACTGTGGTTCATTGACACGGCACATTGTCATCCATAAACATTCATTGTTGTATGGGAATGTAAAGTCCTTGAAAGGCCAAACATATCCATTTCCAATCAATAACTGGTCAAGTTGGACCAGAAGACACAGTCAATTCCGTGTAGAAACAACCCACACCATTATTAAGCCACCACCAGCTTGCACAGTGCCTTGTTGACAACTTGGGTCCGTGTTTTTATGCAGTCTGTGCCACACTTTTACCCTCCCAACATCTCTTACTAAATAAAATTGAGACTCACCTGAACAAGCCACAGTTACCCAGTGCCAGGAGAGGCATTGCAGGTAATGTGCTGTTAGCAAAGACACTAGTAAGTCATCAGCTGCCATAACATTTAACACCAAATTGTGCTACACTATCCTAACAAATATGTTTGCCACATGTCCCACATCAATTTCCAAGGTTCTTTCATGTAGTACAGCTTGTCTGTTAGTACTGACCAATGTACACAAACGCCACTTTACAGCAGGCCATTAGTCACTGTATTGTCCGAGGTGAAAGGTAGTGCCAAGAATTTGGTATTCTCAGCACACTCTCTACACATTGAATCTCTAAATATTTAATTCTGCAATGATTTTTGAAATGAAATGTCTTCTGCCTATAACTCCAACATTCTGCATTACAAGTCTGTTACTTTTAGTCCTGCACCTACAACCACATCAGAAGCCTTTGCACATAAATCACCAGAGAACAAATGACAGCTATGCCAACAGCCCTCCCTATTAAACTTTTACCGTCTCTATTTGTGCGTATTTCTATCCCATAACTTTTGCCACCTCAGTTTAGAATACAGTTAATTTTTTCCTCAACTTGCAATGATGAAGGTTGGCCACACTAGCTCTACATAGTCAACAGCAGTGATATTCAAACAATATATTTACATATAATACCATATCAAACTGCTTAACAGAAAACTACATAGCAGTCCCACAGTCTAGCGGTCTAGAACTTAACTTTTGTGTATTGTTTTCTTTTTATGGAGAAGTATTAATTATCAGTAGCACCTTTGGGTCAAACACAGTCAGAGTAGGTCCAGTCACAGATATTACCAGCAAATCCTCCAGTGTATCTGTCTTCGGTCAAGTCCTGTACACTGCTTTTAGTATTTAGTATTTGGTGCTTGCTTTGCTAATACGTTTTTTCACGCCATTTCTGGTTGAATTCTTGCGGATGAATCAGCTGACAATTTGTAAAAGTGATTTATAGGGTTAAATAAAATATTTATCTTTCAATTAACTATGAAACACAAATATGAAATAGTTGAACACAGGAACTGCAACAGCTTTCAAAACTTTTAAGCACCCACAATAAATAAAAATACGAATCACGTAAGTCTAGTCCCACTCCAACTCGGACAGCTCTGCGCATTCGGGAATCTGGCGGCTTAGAAGTGACATAAAAAAAAATCAATTAGAATCTGCTATCAGTGTATTGAGAACATATGGTAGTCTTGATGTCAAAACTTAACTTGTGATTAATATCTATTTGCACTAGTACTGAGATGTTCGTCGTCATCACTTTCGTCGTCATCGTCATCATCATCGATAAAAAAGTGGCCGAAGTGGCGTCAATAGAAAGACTTGCAGTAGGCGGCTGAACCCCTATGGCAATATCCTGGCCACGAAAAGCCATATGATTATTTCATTACTACTGCTGAGAAAGGATGTTAAAAAAAATATTGATACAACTACCTGGAAATGCTGGCCTTCATTATTCATCAGTATTATTAATGCTTACCTCTCCGGGCTTATACAATTCTGAACCAAGCTATAGTGTTTTAAAAAAATAAAATTTATATGTAAGGCATGATCGCCAGCTGTCAATTTTCGGTCGCCAATGGCAAGCTGGTGACCGTAAATTTTGCACCCTGCTCTACGAATTGCTCTGGCTTTGCTTCACTCATTTTACTACCTCCTCCCACATTCTACCTCACCATATACAGTAATTTTATAATAGTTGCAAACAGAATGATATGATTGCATGACATCATTTATCATTGCTTTATCACACACAGCTATTATATCTATAAGAATCTGATCTACATTTTAAATACTTCTCAACAACCTGAATACAGTAGGGACCCTCCATCACACATTTAACTTTAAGAAGCACACAAGACTGTATACTTAATGACCTACATCCCATTTAAGACCCACTATTACAGTCACCATATAATAAAATATTACCACTTAGGGCTTCTTACCAGGTGATTGAGAAGTCTCCACATACATGGAGATGTAGATTAAAATCCCACCTTAATATAAATCATATATATTTAAAACCACAATGAAACAGCAATAATTACTTTCTAATCTCCTTATTCTTACAAGGTGCAAGCTACAATTGTTTACTAGTGAAGGAAAAAATAAATAAAAATGAGATTTAGGTTAGTTTATCTGTCACAATTTTGGCCTAATAACTCTTGACACTAATAGTGGTTAATAAATTATTATTTTTGGTTTGCTACCTGTAATATAATTATTGTATAAAAATTGTGGATACTTCACAACATGCAACATTTCACACACGGACAGATATTCAAGATATTTCTTTTATATAAAATTGCTTTCATGTGGAAGGCAACACCTAAGATAAAAAGTAAAAGGAATAGCAGAAAGAGTAAAGGAAGAGGGGAAAAATGACAATGCAGGGATTTCGTTTATTGAGCATATGGTTGGGTATAACAGGAAGCCAATAAAAATGAGATTTTACTCTTACTTGTTTATTCAAAATACAAAGCGACATTTAAGTACATCCAAATCAAAATTCAGTCTCACAAATGGAATGTAAAACCTCAATGAATAAAAATAGTGAATACTCACAAATGTTTGTTTTGGTTATGGTGATAAGAACTGCAACTTTTATTTGTTTCTTTAACACTGATATAACAGCTGAAGATTCAATAATTTTCTAAAAAAATTCTGCAGAATTCTGAGCACCATTTTAATTGTGAAAAACATGAGATACTGATGATTACATGCACATGTTGCTGAAACTATCAACTTTTATAACTTTGTATTTTTCCCTCCCTGAGCTAATAATTATAAAGTAATGAAACAGATTGTGTAGCAGAATCTGTGTGATTCTCCCCCCCCTTTTTTCCCAAGAATAGCAAAGTCAATTTACAGATATGCATTTTTTGGTTCTCAGGTCCAAAATAATTTCTGTTTCTGGCTTTTCTTTTTCCCCTACTCTCAGTAATATTCAAAAGCACAAACAATAATAGCTTATAAACAGTTTCATAATCTATCACACAAATGTAGTGCACTGGTTAACAATTTATTTACACATGATCAGTCTCCCTCTGCTATACATAAATTGCAAACCTGTTTCAGGCATGCTTTGGAGTTGTGACAGACTTCTATTGTATCATTACATGTCCATATTAATTGTATTTTCTAATAGAATTACAAATATCATAACATCGAATGAATTGACTAATGTGCACCTGAATCGTAATAAAATGTTACGACAAAGCAGAACAATAAACATTAATAACTCACAATGTAAGGAGGATTTTAACAGTATACAGAATACTTTATTCAAGTTCTCAGTGCTTACCAATTGTATCAAATTATGATTTCATATTTAATAAAAGGGAAGACCACAACAAAACACTCGCAGAGTGCAAAACATTTTGACATTATCTGTAACCAGATAATGCTGTCACCATTTTTAAACAACAGGTACGATTCAAACGGCATATAGAGATCTCAGAAAGAAAATAAATGTTACAAGTGAAAAATCACACTAATTTTCACACTGTCATACATCCAAGACGTGCTTTTCCTCATTAAAGAAATCCAGCAGATAATCTCTCATACAAGTACTACAAAACAATAGTGCAGTTAATAAATGTCATTTTCACACTTTTTAGGGAAAGAATGGCTGTCCTCGAGAACTATATTTCATTCCTGCACAATGTCATTAGTGGATAGTTTACATTTGCACAGGAAGAGGACCATTCAAAGTAATGTATTACAAATGTACATATAATACACTTTTAGTTGACCTTCTGAACTTTAAATTACCTTTCCTCAAAGATATGCTATCAAATTAATATTTGAATTGTCACAGTAAAATACTGATTCTGTTTCACAGCCTTACTACTTAAAATAGTTTAGTTTACCTGATAATATTCCTGCAGCATCAAAAATTTTATTATATATCACACTACAAGAATAACTAAATATGAACAAACAAATAACAGTATCTTTGTGCAAGAAATGTAAATTAATACAGAAACTACACCTGCTTTATACTTCTGGAATATATGCAAAATGACCAACTTCCACAAAACATTAATTAAATATGAATATTTAATTAAACAAGACAACAATAAAGACGAAAGACAATTATGTGCTTCTAGTTTGTTCATGAGTTACTACTCAATGATTTAGTAAATAACTTTTAATCTAAAGTAAAGCACCCAGCAGGTCTATATGAGGCAAGAAATTAAACCACATACATCAAGATTAATAATCAAACCTTTATCTGGTACATTTTTTTAACCATAGTAAAAAACAATTTTAAATTCCTGCCTCATATAATGTTACGAATAGTTTCTGCCACACTAGACATGCATTTGTAATACTGAACAGATAATTAAGTGCAATCTCTTGAAAAATAATTTAGTCTAAAATTTTATTGACTATAATAGCTTTGAAGCAGAGTAAAATATCAAGTCAGTGTGGCAGAACCATAGCATCTTTAAGTATTATTGAGTGCATGGCTGGATACCATTACAGATGGGTACTGCATATGTTATATGCCCTGGAATGTTCAAATCATGCAGCAAATCTACCTGCTAAGGTTTTCTGAGCTTGAGCTAGAGCTAGCCCATCTTCGGTTCACCACGCCATGTAATATATCCCAGATGTGGTGAACTATCAGGTCAATGGCAACTGTAACGCAAAAACAGCACAAGCAGCCCATTAGATCTGGGGAGCAGGGTAGCCATGCACCACAAACTGGAGATTCACAACATTAAAAGTGGCAATCATGCATCTGTAAGCTACCTGATATTGTGAAAAGTGTTATTTTTATCTAAAATGTAAAACACAAAAGTACAAATTATATTTCTGATATACCAGTTCAGTGAAGTGTGATGCAGTACATACAGATGTGATAAAACCCACATTAACTTACAAAACGACAAATGCAGGGAGTCTATGTATTGATGGAAAAGCATTTCAGTATTTGAAAATGACATCCCAACTCAGTAATGTGCACAATTATCTCCACAAGAAATGACCCATGTCCCATAATTGACAATCTGAAGCAAGCAGACACAGACATAACAGATTTCTGACTGGTCCTACATATTACAACAGACAGGAGAAATGTGTTATTAACACTTTTATAACAAACGTCCAGAAAATGTGTTTTCTGATTTGATAGTTTTCATTTTATAATATAAATAGTCGGACGGAGTCCATCATAAATGCTCATCCATCACTCATGACCAGCCAATGATGTGTATAATGTTAGCTTCCAATTATTTATGTAACCAATTTAGAAACAAAACTATCTGCAGTTTCTAAAAAGCCAAACACATATACAGTCATTAGAGGATGTTATTTTAAAACTACACATTTTAGTAAAATTTTTAAGTGACCTCAAATTTTAGTAGTTAGTTTTAGTGCAGGAGATGTCACCACTAAACACTGACATTTTATACCACAAAGAGAGAGAGAGAGAGAGAGAGAGAGAGAGAGAGAGAGAGAGAGAGAGAGAGAGAGATTATTCCACACAGCAAGCGGCTACCTAATTACTTCTGTGGGTAAGATAGAGAATATGGAAAACTACACAAAGTTACTGAACATACCCATACCAAAACAGCATTCTTAGAGTCCTGCTGTTTGAAGTGTAGCGTTTAAGCACTTCATTTACTGAAAAATATAATTACTGATACCAGTAAATGCTGATGTTGTGTTGTTGAGCAATTCAACCAAAAACACTTCACTTACAGTTCATTTTCAGTAAATTTCTTACATACAGTGGTCACTGATAATAATACTATTAACTGCCAGTCAGTGCACAAGTTACAATATGAAATATTGCCTAACTTTTATACTACTTTGTCATAAGTTCATGGTATCTTTTTATCAAATTACCAGAAAAGTCCATTTTTGCTAGTACTTTTGAGCATCAAGTTCTGCTGTAACAAATATTACTGCAGTGAAGTGCTATGGCATCATGCCATCAACTGGTTTGAGGTTGCCTAAGAACTCCTACAGCTTATCAAAAGAATTAAAGTACAACTATTTTCCTGCAAGAGAGCTCAAATTATACTCTAATTCATGTAGAAACAGTTGAGGTATAAGAATTCTACGTGGGTACATTTATTAAAACTCTGTCTGTCAGAAATCCGGCCACTTCTATTCATAATGCCGCAGCAATTGCAATAGGCAGACAAAGAGCTTACGTGCCTGGATTCCAAATTTAAATACATACTATGCAACATCCTGCATGCTGTGTGCTGATGGATAACTTGTACCACTGCTAGTCACTTTTCCCTGTTCCTCTCCCAACTAGAACCATACAAAAAGACTGTGTATATGTGTCACACAGCACACTATTAACGCTGTATTTGGACATTATGGGATGGGTTCTTTCTACTCATTTGCATTACCTTAATTTTTCTACCCTTAGAGCTAGACGCCACAAATAATACTAACTAAAAATTTTGTTGGGTTACCTTGTTTATTCCCTACAGTCACTCAACACCACCACCTTTCCATACACCACAGCATCATCACTGAACAGCTGCTAATTGCCGCTTACGTGTAGAAAGATAATAGTAATCCTACCATTACACTTTCCTGGGGCACTCCCGACAATACCTTTGTCTCTGGTAAACATTCACCAAGAAATCTTTGAGCCACCTGCATATCCAAGAACTCATTTCGTATGCTTGTACTTTCATTAGCAGTCTGCAGTGTGGCTTCTCTGAAGTAAATAAATATACAGTCTGGCCATAGCCCTTCATCTATGGCTCACTGTCATCTGAGAAGAGAGTTATTGTTTCACTAGTGATGCTTTACAAAACTGTGTTGATGCATGGCAGAAGGCTTTTCTGTAAAAAGGAAGTTTATTGTACCTAAACTGAGAATATGTTCAAGAATTCTGAGGAAAACTGACATTAAGGGTGTTGGTCTGTAATTTTATGGGTCCATTCTTTTACCCTCATTATGTACAGTAGTCGTGTGGTTTTGATTTCATTATTATTATTTCCACCTCCCCCCCCCCCCCCCAAAGCCATGTGGGACTATGCATTCAAGATGTTATTTTCAATAAATAAAAGTTAAGCAAAGGGCTAATGCCATAGAGTATTCTTTGTAAAATGAAACTGTAATTCCACCCAAACCTGGCAACTTATTGGTTTTCAATTCTTTCAGTTTGCTTCTCTACGTCAGGACACTGCTACGTCCGCCATTCACGAGTCCATGAGATGGTCAAGTGACAATGTGTTTCAGCAATACTTCAGCGTAAACTATTTCTCAAAGATTAAATCTAAAACTGCAGCTTTCTATCCAGTGTCTTCTACTACTAAACCGCACCAATCAACGGGATACAAACCTTTATCTTTGACCTGCTTGTGAATTTTATGTAATACTGGAATTTCCTGGAGTTCTTGGGAAGATCTTTTGCTAAGGTATGATGGCAGTAGTACTTGTATGCTTCATGCATTGATCTTTTAACAGACATTTACACTCCCCCCTCCTCCCCCTCCGACCGTTCCCGAGAAAGCAATGCCTTTTGCTTCTTCAGCATCTCCCAACTTTTGTTGTTACATGACGGTAGGTCTTTGCCATCCTTAATCCACTTACTGGTCACGTACATCACTCTAGAGCGCAATTTACAATGTGTGTAATCTTTGCACATAATTCCTCAACTTCTGTTGTTGTTATCATCATCATCATCATCATTATTATCGTCTTCAGTCCAAAGACTGGTATGATGCAGCTCTACACGCTACTCTGTCCTGCGCAAGCCTCTTCAATTCTGAATAAGTACGGCAACCTACATCCTTTTGAAACTTGTTTACTGTAATCATCTCTCAGTCTACCTCTGTGATTTTTTCCCCACACATTTCCTTCCAATGCTAAATTGACAATTTCTTGATGTCTCAAAATGTGTCCCACCAATCAATCCATTCTCCTAGTCAAGATATGCCAGAAATTTTTCTCCCTCAGCACTTCCTAATTAATTACACTATCTACCCATCTAATCTTTAGCATTCGCCTGTAGCACCATATATCAAAAGCTTTTATTATCTTTCTGCCTAAACTCCTTATCATCCATGTTTCACTCCCATACAATACTACACCTCAGACAAATTCTTTCAGAAAGGACTTCCTAACATTTAAACTAAGTTTTGATGTCAACAAAAATCATGTACTAATTTTATTGTATAGTCACCTAATGTAATTCCTTCAGTACCACCTGATTTTCTTACACTACATTCCATTGCCCCTTTCCTTCAGTGTTAATGTTCATCATATAATCCCTTTCAAGACACTGTGCATTCAATTCAATTGCTCTTCTGGATCCTTTTCCGTCTCTTACAATCATAATGCCATCAGCAAACGACATAGTTTTTATTTCTCCTCCCTGAACTTTAATTCCTTCTCCAAATGTCTCCTTGCATTCCTTCTTAGCTTGTTTAATGTACAAATTGAATAACATAGGGTAAGGGTTACAACTCTGTCTTCCTTACTCCCCAATCATTGTGCCCCTTTTAAGCCCTTTGATTCTCATAATTACTGTCTAGTTATTGTTCAAGTTGTAAATAACTTTTCATTCCCTATATTTTACCCCTGCTACCATCATAATTTAAACGGGTGTATTCCAGTCAACACTGTCTAAAGCTTACTCCAACTCTACAACATCTAAAAATGTAGGTTTGCCTTTCCTTTACCTACCCAGTTTTTTTAGCAGAAATCTAAAAATAAGTAGGGACTTAAAGAGACCATCTTGTTAAAAAAAGGGGCCTAAAGAACTTTTACGAGACCAACAGGGATACAAAATACGGGACATCAATAAATTTCTTTTTAATGAATAACCCCCACCTAGTGACCCTTTTTTCTTTACTTATTTAATAAAGAAGTATTGATTGTACTTTATTTCTTTGCTGCTAATGTGTTTTGCCATTTTGAGGTATCTTCAGAATGATATATACACACAAAGCTTAGTCTTAGGACATGACTATTTTGACTTCGTAGTTTGATTTATGCACATCAGCAGACACAGACCTATTGTTCTGAAGATGACCAAAAAGGGTGAGACAAATTAGCAGTATATAAATAAAGTGCAATCAAGGCTGTTTTTAATTTGCAAATTGTTATCATAGCAAATAGGTGAACATTACAATTTGTTTTTATCGTGCGCCTCGAACCCCAACTTAATAACAACTGTGACTTGCCATTACAGCACTACCGTACTCAAGTATAACATTGTTGCAGGCAAGTGTTGTCATTTTAATGCAAGTCTTGCAATATATCTTATCGATTCCATTTTCAGTATGGCTATGGGCTAATGAAATGAATAGTTTATAAACGTGGAAAGATCCACTGTTTTAAAGGTTTGCATGCAGTATAAGAACTCTTTGGGGGGGGGGGGGGAATTGTTTTGAAATCTACAGTATCATATTCCACATTGCCTGTGACCTACAAGTTAAAAATCATTTGTTAACTTTAATTTCATATATTTGCCTGCTCCACTAAACTTAAAAGTACTCAGGTGTGCAAATCTCATATCTACACCTAATCATTAATAAAAATATCATAAAACAATGCTAATCCAAATGTAGTTACTATACCAATTAATTGTCTTGAGTGGATTATCGTGACTTGCACAGCCACAGCTAACAACCTACCATTCAGACAGCTTAGCAAAGTGCTGTAACTCTTTTGCTCACTTAATGGTTTTGACGCAGCTACGAAATTCAGTGTGGCGCGACCTAAACATATATACAGTGGCCGAGAATAACATAGTACCACCGCCGATCTCAGGATGGATGGTGGATGGATATGATGTTATGGGCGCACGACAACTAGGTCTTTAGCGCCCGTACAAGATAATTAGGCGATACGTGTGACCTGAATAAAATGAAATATACAAAAATAGGGGACAGAAGGGAAAGTAATCAAACTAGCCAAACAATAAGGGGAACGAAGCAAAGACCCAACCAAACATGGCAAGGTAGTAACAGATGGTGAGCGTCTAAGGTTTACTGACATACTCAAAATGCCATGCCAGAGGAGTGGTGGGCTATCCATTTGTTAACATCCTAAAACCTCCAGCCTAAAAGCTTAGGCCAGAGTCTGGAAAGGTCACAGAAACTGAAAACTTTTGTCACACTCGCCTCGTCATCAGCTAAAACAGAGGACAGGGGACCACAAAGGGCCACCGCTGTCCTAGCAGTACGGTAGGAAATACATTCCAGTAAAATGTGGCGTACAGTGATTTGCACACCACAAGCATCGCAAATCGGAGGGTCCTCTCGACGGAGTAAATAGCCATGTGTCAATGGACAATGCCCGATTCGGAGACGTGTCAAGGCCACTTCATGCTGCCTCAATGACTGACAGGATGTTCGCCATGGTCGGACAGTTGGCTTAACCAACCGCAGTTTATTGTTCGTCGCTGCCTGCCATGCCTCCTCCCACAAACGGAGGGACTTTCGCCGCACCACAGAGAGGATGTCCGGCAGGGGAACGGCACAATGTGTAATACCAGAACCTTCGCAAGCTTCCTTGGCAGCCCGATCAGCCATTTTGTTACCACTAATGCCGACATGTCCTGGTACCCAACAGAATGTCACTTGCTTCCCCCGCTGCTGGAGAGTGTACAATCTGTCATGAATGAGCTGCGCTATTTTCTCAGCTGGATACAAATTGCGTATGGATTGCAGCGCACTGAGAGAATCGGAGCACAGGAGAAACTTCGTACCACGAACCCGCTGCATTTGCTCCAGCGCCCGCAGGATCGCATGGAGTTCTGCTGAGAAAACGGAGTATGCAGGAGGGAGGCGAATCCTGATGGTGGTGTTGGGGAACACTATGGAGCAGCCTATCGAGTCCCCCTGTTTGGACCCATCCGTGTACACCAAATCTTTAAGATGTGGCAACCAGGTAAGTTTAGAGTCAAATGTTACACCCAGAAAACACACAGTGTCTTTAAAATTCAAAATGGTGTCCCTCATCCGCAGTTCAGGTAAGTTAAAAATAGAACGAGAACGGTTAAAACAAATACACACAGACTTCTCTGTTGAAAATTTGAAACCGGTCTTCCGTGCCCATTCGTCGAGCCGCCGGAGAGTGAGCTGCAACTGACGAGTTGTCGTTGCAAGGCTGGAAGAAGAACAGAAGACAGAGAAGTCATCAACAAATAGTGAACACTGGACAGGACTTTTCACAACACATGCGATAGTGTTAATGGCTATGGCAAATAACGTCAGACTTAAAACACTACCCTGAGGGACACTGTTTTCCTGCTCAAAGCGGTCAGAGAGCACGCCACCAACTCGGTATCTAAAAAAACGTGGAGAAAGGAATGACCGGCTAAAAATTGGAAGGCAACCGCGAAATCCCCATTCGTGAAGCTGCCCGAGTATAAGATGCCTCCAAGTAGTGTCGTAGGCCTTCTCGATATCAAAAAATACACCCAGAAGGTGATGACAGCGCAGGAAAGCCTGTTGTATTGCTGCCTCCATAGAGGCCAGGTTATCAAAGGTGGAACGATATCGCCTGAACCCACACTGGAAGCGACTAAGTAGCTGCCTGGATTCCAACATCCAGACAAGGCGGCGGTTGACCATCCGCTCCAGGGTCTTTCCAATGCAATTAGTGAGGGCAACACTACGGTAACTGCTGGGGCACGTGGCATCTTTACCAGCTTTTAAAAGGGGGATTAAAATAGCCTCTCTCCACAAGTAGGGAAAGTGTCCTGACATCCAAATGGCATTAAAAAGGTTAAGGAGGATAACTTTGTTGCGATCTGTAAGGTGCCGTAACATAGCACAGTGGATCCCATCGTGACCAGGTGAAGTGTCTCGGGATACACACAATGCAGAATCTAATTCCCACAGGGAGAAGGAGCGGTTGTACTCCTCCGTAATCCCAGACCTGAAGTCCAGGGGGCCCCTCTCAGCAGCCACTCTGTGGCGCCGGAATTCTGGATCCTGACTGGCAGTGGCAGTAACGGAAGCGAAGTAAGTAGCCATGGTCTGGGCAATGTCTGCTGGTCGTGTTTGTAAAGTTCCGTTCCCATCACAGCAGCTATGGGGCACCTTCCTCCTCTTCCAGAAATCCTCCTGATGGTCTCCCATACTTTCGTGCTGGTTGTAGAACGGTTAATGGAACTCAGGAACTGCTGCCATGACCTCCGTTTGCTCTCTCTAATAACCTGACGACACTTGGCCTTTGCAACCCAAAAAGCAGCGAGGTTCTCCGAAGTCAGACGACCCTTGAACCGACGCAGAGCCGCCCGCCTGATCCTGATGGCAGAACGGCATTCGTCATTCCACCACGGGACTGGCTGCCGTTTTCGACGTCCCGAAGACTGTGGAATGGATGCATCAGCGGCGGAGTGCATCACGGCAGTAATATGGTGCACCCATTCTGTGACATAGTCACGATGTTCAAAGTGAGCAAGTTGGCTGTAAAGTGCCCAATCCGCTCTACTGAGTATCCATCGTGGCGGGTGTCTTTCAGGTTCGATTCCATACGGTTGGGAAATGGAGATTGGAAAGTGATCGCTGCCATGGAGATCATCAACCACGTCCCATTGTATAGAGTGGGCAAGGGATGGAGAGCAAAGAGTGAGGTCTATGGCAGATAATGACCCTGTCGCAGTACAAAGGTGTGTGGGCTGACCGGTGTTAAGTAAATGTGTGTTCGACGACAAGAGGAGCCGCTCAATGGCTCTACCCCTGGGGCAAGTTGTGACAGAGCCCCAAAGCACATTATGTGCATTAAAGTCTCCACACAGAATAAATGGCTGGGGAAGCTGAGTAAGAAGGTCCTTGAGATCCTCTTCATTAAGCGTATCATGAGGGGGTAGATAGAGGGAGCAAACAGTCAGTCGATGATGCACATATACAGATACTGCGACTGCTTGGAGGCTTGTGGTGAGGGAGAGGGACTTTGAGTGGTAGGCTGTACAAACAAAAATAGCCACTCCACCCCTAGCTCTCACCCCACTTACGTCAGCCCTCCAATGTAGAGTGTAACCACATATCTCGGGGGAGTTGGAAGGCTTAAAATTTGTCTCCTGGAGACACATACACAGAGATCGACCCTGAGATAAGAGACGAAGTTCCTCCATATGGGTCCTAAAGCCCTGCATATTCCATTGTAGTATAGGAGCCATTGCTTACGGAGGTTTCACCCTCACCTTCTCTCTCCGCCGAGGCGGCGAGACGCTATGGGGTAGAGGGTCCGACTTGGGGCGGTTTGGCTGCCCCAAATGCACATCAAGGTCCATTGGCTCGGACAGAGAGTCGGATGGAGCATCTGTTACACGTAAATGGACAGGCTCAAACAAAGTAACTTCTACTTTATCCTGTGACAGATACTTTTCAACTGCTTTTTTAGCCTTAGGTGGTTTCAGATGGGCGCCTGTTGCAGAGGTAGTGGCTGTGGTGGATTTCTGCACAACCTCTACTACTGGGGGGGGGGGGGGGGGGTCATCATCTCCACAGGAGGCGGATCAGTGCCTTTTTCCGATGTTTGGGGACCAACCGGACTGGAATCGTCTACGACTGCAGCAGCCAGCTGGCAGGTGCACTGGCAAGTGCAGGTGCTAGTACCAACACAAACAGACTCAGTTTGCGTGACAGAATCACATTTCACAATCGGCTTCTGGACAACTGAAGCGAAAGACGCGGTAAAGGTTGGTGGTTGCATGGCCTGGAAGATTTTCTTGGCCTCAGCATACGAGATGCGCTTCGTGGTCTTTATTTCCTGCACCTTTTTTTCCTCAAGGAAAACTTTACAATTACGACTCCAGACGGGGTGATCCCCAGAGCAGTTTACACACGTGGCTGGTGGTGTACACTCTGCTCCGTCATGCGCCACCTTGCCACATTTGCCACAGGTGGCCTCACCTTTGCACCCCAGGGTGGTATGCCCAAAGTGCTGGCATTTGAAGCAGCGCATTGGGTTGGGGACGTAAGGTCGAACATTCAAACGAAGAAAACCTGCTTTGACATGATCTGGAAGGTGGGGATTATTGAAGGTAAGGATGAATGAGTCTGATTTCACTAACTTACCATCCACTCTTTTCATAATATTTTGCACATCTAGAATACCCTCATGTGCCCACTCAGATTTCAGTTCTTCCAAAGGGATGTTTACTATACCTCTACAGGTAACTACGCCTTTACTGTAGTTCACGGTGTTATGCAACTCCGCCTCTATGGCATATTCACCCAGGAATTTCGCCTGCTGCAGGTTGGTTGCCTGCTGGGAACTCGATGTTTCGATCAGTAATGTCCCATTTCGCAAACGTTTCACTGATTTTAAACTGCCAGCAATTCCCTCAAGGCCTTTTTGAATATAGAAGGGAGATACTCCCTCAAACGAGCCGTCCTTTCGTTTCACAACAATAAACACATTCTGCACAACAGCCTGTGTTCTGTTACTATTCACAAAATACTTTTTCTTACTCCCCGAATCAGGAGGACTGGATATCCTAGCCCTCTTTTTGGATTGGGTGTCGGTACCCCCCAGTGGTACACCCATCCCACTGGAAGGTTCGAGGGACAAATTGGAATTGCTCATCTCGGTCCCACGAGCAGCTAGGGAAGTACGTGTCCCCTAGACAGAGCCCCGCGTGCCTAGGTAAGCCTTATACAACTGAGGTGCGGCAGTATCCCCAGAGGTTGCTCGCTAGCGACTGTTCCTCTTCAGCAGCCATGCATCCCATCAGCACGCAGCACACCTTGGGATTGAAGGGTTTTTATAGAGGTTTGTACTATCCTCGCGACCCGGGCGGTCAAGCCAAGATCCCCATTCCCTGGTACACACAACGTTCCACCGCCGCGCCACACGGTGGTCGCTGAAGCGTGTCCAGAGATTACAGTGTCTAGAGGACTGGCGGCGCTTACCAGTCCCCAGCTCAGGACCCCGGGTTCGCCAAGCCCGTACTCAGCAAATTAATGCTGAGCCCCTAAGGGGCGCCGATCTCAGTAGCTGAACATTTCTGATTGCAGCTGAAGTCGGTAGCACAAAGTGTCAAGTTTCGTTGAGAATCGACTGCTTGTAGATGTTATAAAGGATGTCACAAGAATTCTGTGAACTAATAATCCGTAGTTTATTAAACTGCAATTGTTTGTGAAATATCAAAAAAGAACAGTGAAGTTGCATGAATGACTTAAGTTAATTTTTTTAATTGTTTCTAATATATCTGTCTTCTGTATTTTTATTCTCAGTGATAGTTTCATTTACACCACAATGAACATGATTTGGACAATTACTCACATTTGTGTGTTTCATGCATTTGCAGTAACAACAAAGTTACTGCAGAGAGAGAGATATAACTCTACAATGTCAAACGAGATGTGTGTAAATTATGTTTATGGTAAAATGTCATGATATAATGTTTCAGTGGGAATTTAATGTGTTTGGTATGTCTACAGTGGGATACATGCGTTTGCAACGAAGATGAACTAGGGGTAAAAACTTTTAAAAAAAAATTGGGTGCTTTGTAAAGATAATACATAATACTTTGCACAAATAACAGGGGAAAGGGTTATAGTTGTAGGAATTAAAATATAAGATGGAACGGAAAGCGAACCAGTGACCGCAAAAAATTACAGTCTGCTAGCCCAGGTTGTTACCCTTACGCTAGGTCGACTATTTACAAAACATTACAGATTTAAATTATTTACTGTTGTCTTCCAATAAGACTTATTTCGTACTTCTTCAGTTGTTGATGGTTTGTAGTCACAAAAACTCGTCGTCGTATTTTGGAAGAATTTGGCTGGTGATATTCATATTCTATTGTCCTATTTGAAGTTACAAATGAAATAGTCCACAAACATTCCTCGCTTTGTAAATATAATGTACAGCACTCTTTTCCACCTTCTGCCAAACTTCAGAAACAGCCGATCGGTTCCAGCGGCCATCTTGTTGCGAGAAGTTGTCGTGCTCATGTAGGACACCTGGCCATGTCGCCGCTTTTAGCTGCAGTGT
Source organism: Locusta migratoria (assembly GCA_026315105.1). NCBI lineage: Eukaryota > Metazoa > Arthropoda > Insecta > Orthoptera > Acrididae > Locusta > Locusta migratoria. The sequence continues at coordinate 8,064,042 of CM048755.1, forward strand.
CGCATCGCTGGATGTCGCGTGTTCTCGCTCACTTTTGTCGCTCCCGTAGTTCGCAACCTTAATTCCTTCCACCTTTCCCTTCATTGCTTAGTACTGGATTTCCATCTTAGCTCTTGATATTCATGCAGCTGCTTTTCTTGTCTCCAAGCACCAATTTTATTTTCCTGTATGTGGAATCTATTTTTCCCTAGTTATATGGACTTGCATTTGTCCTCCAGCCACTCCTGCGTAGCCAGTCTGCACTTCAAGTCAATCACATTTTTTCAGCAATCTGTACTATCAATTTTTCTGTTTCACCTACTTTTTTCCCCATCCCTTTCTTTTACTACTACTGAGTTCCAGTTCCCCATCATAATCAAGTTTTCCTCTTCCTTAACTGTCTGAATAACTTCTTTTAGCTGATTATATATTTTTCAATCTCCTCATCATCAGCAGAGCTAGTTGGCATATAAACTTGTACTACTGTGGTCAGTGTTGGTTTCTTGTCTATCTTTGCTTCAATAATGCATTTACTATTTTGTTCATAGTAACTCACCCACCTTCTTATTTTCTTATTCATTATTGGACCCACTCTTGTGCTAGCTCCAGCTGATTTTGTATTTATAACACTGTACTCCACCCCCATGAACCACAGACATTGCCGAGGTGGGGTGGCTTGCGTGCCTCAACGATGCAGATAGCCGTACCGTAGGTGCAACCACAGCGGAGGGGTATCTGTGGAGAGGCCAGACAAACGTGTGGTTCCTGAAGAGGGGCAGCAGCCTTTTCAGTAGTTACAGGGGCAACAGTCTGGATGACTGACTGAGCTGGCCTTGTAACATCAGCTAATGTGGCTTTGCCACACAGCTACTGCGAACGGCTGAAAGCAAGGGGAAACTACAGCTGTTACTTTTCCCGAGGACATGCAGCTCTACTGTATGAACATATGATGATGGCATCCTCTTGGGTAAAATATTCCGGAGGTAAAATAGTCCCCCATTCGGATCTCCGGGTGGGGACTACTCAGGAGGATGTTGTCATCAGGAAAGACAATACTGGCATTCTACGGATCGGAGCGTGGAATGTTAGATCCCTTAATCGGGTAGGAAAATTAGAAAATTTAAAAAGGGAAATGGATAGGTTAAAGTTAGATATAGTGGGGATTAGTGAAGTTCGGTGGCAGGATGAACAGGATTTCTGGTCAGGTGAGTACAGGATTATAAATACAAAATCAGTTGGGGGTATCACAGGAGTAGGACTGATAATGAATAAGAAAATAGGAATGCGGGTAAACTACTATGAGCAGCACAGTGATAGCGTTATCATTGTTAAGATAGATACGAAGCCAACACCGACAACAGTAGTACAGGTTTATATGCCAACTAGCTCTGCCAATGATGAGGAGATCGAAGAAATATATGAGGAGCTAGAGGAAATTATTCAGACAGTTAAGGGAGAGGAAAACTTAATTGTGATGGGAGACTGGAATTCGGTAGTAGGAAAAGGAAGAGAAGGAAAAATAGTAGGTGAATATGGACTGGGCAGGAGGAATGAAAGAGGAAGTCGCCTGGTAGAATTTTGCACGGAACACAATTTAATCGTAACAAACACGTGGTTTAAGAATCACAAAAGAAGGTTGTATACGTGGAAGAGACCAGGAGACACAGGAAGGTATCAGATAGATTTTATAATGGTAAGACATAAATTCCGGAACCAGGTCCTAAACTGCAAAACATACCCAGGGGCAGATATAGACTCTGACCATAACTTGTTAGTCATGAACTGTAGGCTGAAACTGAAAAAACTGCAGAAAGGTAGGAAAATAAGGAGATGGGACTTAGATAAATTGAAGGAAAGTGAAGTTCTGGAGAATTTCAGAGGGAGATTTAGGCAACAATTGACAGAAACAAGGGAAAATAAAACAGTAGAAGAGGAATGGGTAGCATTGAGAGACAATATAGTGAAGGCAGCAGAGGACAAAATAGGTAGGAAGGCAAGACCAACAAAAAAATCCTTGGATATCACAGGAAATACTAAATTTAATAGATGAAAGGAGAAAATATAAAAATGCAGTAAATGAAACAGGCAAAATGGAGTACAGACGACTAAAAAATGAGATTGACAGGAAGTGCAAAATGGCTAAGCAGGAGTGGCTAGAAGCCAAATGCAAATCTGTAGAAGAATGTATAAGAAGGGGAAAAGTAGATACCGCCTACAGGAAAATAAAGGAGACGTTTGGGGACAGGAAGGGCAGCTCTACGAATATCAAGAACTCGGATGGGAAACCAGTTCTCAGCAAAGAAGGGAAAGCTGAAAGGTGGAAAGAGTACATAGAGCAGCTCTACAAAGGAAATGAACTTAGAGATGATGTTGTAGGAAGGGAAGAGGAAGTAGATGAAGATGAAATAGGAGATACTATACTGAGAGATGAATTTGACAGAGCCTTGAAAGACCTAGGTCGGAACAAGGCCCCAGGAGTAGATGACATACCCGCAGAGCTATTAAAGTCTCTGGGAAAGCCAGCCATGACAAGACTATTTGAACTGGTGTGTAGGATGTATGAGACAGGCGAAATACCCTCAGACTTTAAGAAAAATGTAATAATCCCCATTCCAAAGAAATCAGGCGCAGACAGGTGTGAAAATTACAGAGCCATCAGTTTGATAAGTCATGGTTGCAAAATTTTAACACAAATTATCTACAGGAGAATGGAAAAGCTGGTAGAAGCTAACCTCGGGGAAGATCAGTTTGGATTCAGGAGGAACGTAGGAACCCGGGAGGCAATACTCACTTTACGTCTTATCTTAGAAGATAGATTAAGGAAAGGCAAACCTACATTTTTAGCTTTTGTAGATTTGGAGAAAGCTTTTGACAATGTTGACTGGAATACACTTTTTCAAATTCTGAAGTCATCAGGGGTAAAATATAGGGCAAGGAGAGTTATTTACAACTTGTACAAAAGCCAGACCGCAGTTATTAGACTCGAAGGGCATGAAAGAGAAGCATCAGTTGGGAAGGGAGTAAGACAGGGTTGTAGCCTTTCTCCGATGTTATTCAATTTGTACATCGAGCAAGCGGTGAAGGAAAGCAAGGAGAAATTTGGAATAGGGATTAAAATTCAGGGGGAAGAAATAAAAACATTACGTTTTGCTGATGACATTGTAATTGTATCAGAGACAGCAAAGGACCTGGAAGAGCAGTTGAATGGAATGGACAGTGTGTTGAAGAGAGCGTATAAAATGAACATTAACAAGAGCAAAACAAAAATAATGGAATGCGGTCTTAGAAAATCAGGCGATGCTGAAGGAATTAGATTAGGTAACGAAACAATGAAGGTGGTAGAGGAGTTTTGTTACTTGGGTAGTAAAATAACATGCGATGGTCGTAGTACAGAGGATACAATATGCAGATTGGCAATGGGAAGAAAAGCATTTTTGAAAAAGAGAAATTTTCTAACATCGAATATTAATTTAAGTGTAAGGAAGTGTTTTCTGAAGGCATTTGTGTGGAGTGTTGCCTTGTACGGGAGTGAAACGTGGACGATAAGCAGTGCGGACAGGAAGAGAATAGAGGCTTTTGAAATGTGGTGCTACAGAAGAATGCTGAAGATTAGGTGGGTAGATCGCATAACTAATGAAGAGGTACTGAACAGAATTGGTGAGAAAAGGAATTTTTGGCATACCCTGACTAAAAGAAGGGATCGCTTGGTAAGACACATTCTTAGACATCGGGGAATCGTAAATTTAGCATTGGAGGGAAGTGAGTGGGGTAAAAATCGCAGAGGGAGACCAAGAGACGCGTATAGTAAGCAGATTCAAGTGGATGTGGGTTGTCGTTCTTATGAGGAGATGAAAAGGCTTGCTCAGGATAGAGTAGGGTGGAGAGCTGCATCAAACCAGTCTCCGGACTGAAGACCATAACAACATAACAACAACAACACTGTACTCATCCAACCAGAAAACCTGATCATCCTGCCACCAAACTTCGCAATCCCCACCATATCTAATTCCAAGCCAGCAATTTCTTTTTGAAAATTCTAACTTACCTACCAGATTAACCCTCCATTGGGCACATCTCCAGATGAAACAAAATCAGGCACACACAGCCTCGCACACCCGGCCCGATAGTCCTATCTATTACCTCCATGATATTAACTGAAATTCAGAAAATGTGTTGGCTAGTCTCCAGAGGGAGAAAGGATTTACACCTAACTGAAAGCAAAGGAATGTATTTATTAAACAGAATACACCTCAGACTAAAACAAACAAATTACTAATTTGCCACACACATATTTTTAAAATTGGTCGAACAGACTAAAATGCAAATGTTATAAAGTTTTTAAAGACATTTGACAGTCTCTTCTGATGTGGACTCATCTTTCCATATTCGTAGCCAGAAACTTATGTTGAGACTCCCAAATCAGCAGCTGAAAAACAGGTCTGCCACAGTGCTTTTACATAGCTTAAGCAGATTGGTTGATGACAAGCTGAACATTCACAATTTGTCACCCTCCTAAATCCTTTTTCAGCCATGCACGTACTACACTTTCGCCTTTTGGATGGTAATGTGGGTGATTTTTCACATTCCTCGTGAAGTAAAAAACCTCTTCAGTCAAGTCTGTAGCTGAATCGGCATTCCAGTTGTGTTCATACTTCAATGGGCTGGCTGTCCAATTACAAGCTGATGAGACAAGGTTTTGAGAAATATTCTTATTTTCAATGGTTCCATCTTATTCCCAATTGAAATCACTTGCGAATTGATACCAGCAACTTTCAGGTAAGCAAGAAATATGACCATTGGCCATCACCTTGTTTTCAGACTATCACTGAAAGTGGCACACATCTGACCAGCCATGTCTACTCCAGCTTTGGTGGTATTGTAATAACTTTAAGCTGCTTCTGCTCTCCTGTGTTCTGATCAATGGCATCACCTTCATGGAGTGAGGAAACCAGGATCACATCTTTCCCCCTTTTTGTCACAAAGGAAACCAGAGTGATGCCATTATTGAAGCCAAACAAGCTGCTGCATTGAGTCCTACCTTAACATGGACGAAGCAGGGCAGTAACTACCCCCACCCCCATTTTTTTTATCATACAAACATATTTCACCTTTTCCTTTTTTTTCTTTTCAGATAGTTAATAAGATGAATATCCATGAACAAATTGTCAGCAGTGATGTTCCACCCTGTCCCCTAATGTGGCTCGGCCATTCTTTTCACCCCATCACTGGCCTTATTGCGAAAACAGAATGTCCTTCAGGCTACTTTCCTGCACAAATTTCCATGTTGTAGACATATCCTACAGGAATCTGCTAGGGAAAATATTTTTATGTCATATTTACTGGGTTTCAATGGTATATACTACCTAAACACACATCTTCCAAAGAATCCCAGCAGCATTTAATCAACAGTGTCAATTTCTCCAGGGATGTAATTCTTTTGACAGTTCTGAACAAAGGAATCAAATAGTTCACTGACTGGGGCAAGCCAATCATTTTCTTTCCCTTAAGCTTGGGTTATTTGATCATCAAAAGGAATACAGTGTATGAGGAACTTTAAACGCTTTATGTTCTTCGCAAGACCAAATTTCTCGACACCGTCTCCTTCACTCCCCCAGAGTTTCTCCAGGCTCTGATGATTCCCTTGGTATGCTCCAGCCTGTACAACAAACAAGTAAAAGCTTTAATTCCAATTAGATCTGTTTCCTGGGCATATCTTTTTTTGTCTGATGAATTTGTCTTTGATTATTCCAATGCACTGGTTGGTGAATTTGACAATCAGTTCCAAAATTTCTGAATCAAACAATGATTCCCAACACTGCAATATTGTGGTGGCATTTCTAGCATCACCTTTTACACCTGGAAGGTATGTAATGATGATGTGTTTCTTTATCCTACAAAAAGTCACAGGTGGCTTCTTAGCCCAATTTGTCATCTTTTCCAAGATAAAATTCCTCACATATGTCATCATCTTCTTCAACTTCCCCAGCTGTTCCCTCATCTTCATGTTCAGTTGCTGAGTTCTCTTTGTCTTCTCCTACATCATCCTGTGAGTCAATGTCTCACTCATTGTCTACATCTTCGAGTGAGGCTGGATCTTCAGCAGCAGCATCCTCGAGGAGGTGCATTATTTCCTCAATGGCATTGGAGTTAGAGAAATCATACATTTTTCTGGACATTTCAGCAGGATATATTGATGTGATATGTCTGGAAATATAAGAAAACAAACTAGAACATGATTGGGTGAACTCAGCCTGAGAAGGCATGTTTTGCAGAGCAGTTATTTCTCAAGGTGACGACGAAAACCACAGAGCACAGACTTCGTATGAGTAAAACCAACAGTTGTAATAAAAATATCTTGAAACCTTACCTTCAAAATTACGACAATCTGGCACAGGCGGCCTGAGAAGCCAAGGGATTCCCCCGCGAGCCATGTGACAATCGACGGCAGACTGAGTATCGGCACTGTGTGAGGTTCCCAGAGTTATGCGAGTAAATAGAGAGGTGTGCCGCTGGATCACATTGTTAAGTGTGAATCTCAACAATGTGTTTTGCTGGCCTCTCAGGCCGACTGCGCCCGATGGAGGGTGAAGTGACAGAACATTCCACACCCCAATCTGTAGAATGCCAGTTTAATTTTTCTTGATGACAACATCCTCCTGAGTAATCCCAAACCAGTTATCAAAACTGGAGACTATTTTTATGTCCGTAATATTTTATCCAAGAAGACAATCATCGTATATACATATGATACAGATGCATATCCTCAGGAAAAGTAATGACTGTAGTTTCACTCTGCTTTCAGCTGTTCCCAGTAGCTGCATGGCAAGCCACGTTAGTGATGTTACCAGGCCAGCTCAGTCAATCACCCACACTGTTGCCACTGTAACTACTGAAAGGGCTGCTTTCCCTCTTCAAAACCTACAAGTTTGTCTGGCCTCTCCACAGATATCCCTCCATTGTGGTTGCACCTACTGTTGCTATCTGTTTCGTTGAGGCACGCAAGACACCTCACCTCGGCAATGCCTTTGGTTATGGGAACTTTAATAACTATTGTCACTATGACATCATGATCACTAATCCCTCTCTCTGCACTGATAAACTGATAAGGCCAAGCCTGTCCATAGTTACCATGTCTAAAATATATCCATTTTGTGTGGACTCTGAATGATACCTACAGCACAAAATGAAAGTTCATGGAAACTCAAAATTCAAGATACAGCTTTAAAAATCTAGGCATCATAAATTTAATATTTTTGAAAATGTATAAAACAATAATATAAACAAAACAGATAAATGTTGCTATACACAGCCATAGCATGAAGGAAGAACGATGTACAAAGCGTACCTCACCACCATAAAATGCTTGAAAAAGGACCTCGGTACTTGGCTATTAAAACATTAAGAAGTCTAACAAGCACAGTGTTAAGGAGTATCTACTAAATTAAATTTATGTATATTGTTGTTGTGGTCTTCAGTCTGCAGACTTGTTTGATACAGCTCTCCACACTAACCTGTCCTGTGCAAGTCTCTTCATCTGAGAATACTTTCGGCAACCTACATCCCTTTGAATCTTCTTACTGTATTCATCCCTTGGTCTCCCTCTACAGTTTTTATCCCACACACTTCCTTCTAATGACAAGTTGACAATTCCTTGATGTCTTAGAATGTGTCCCACCAACCTATCTGTTCTCTTAAAATACACCAGAAACTCCTTCTCTCCCCAATTCTGTTGATGACCACCTCATTAGTTACATGATCTACCCATCTAATTTTCATCATTCGTCTGTAGCGCCACATTTCAAAAGCTTCTATCATCTTTTTGTCAGAACTCCTTATCGTCCATGTTTCACTCCCATATAATGCTACACTCCAGACAAATGCTTTCAGAAAGGACTTCCTAAGATTTAAGATATTGGACGTCAACAAGTTTCGCTTCTTCAGAAACTTTTTCTTCCCATAGCCATTCTGCATTTTATATCTTCTATACTTCGGCCATCATAAGTTATCTTGCTACCCAAGTAACAAAACTCATCTACTTTTATTGCCTCATTACCTAATTCCTTCAGCATCGCCCGATTTTCTGACACTACATTCCATTATCCTTGTTTTACTCTTGTTGATGTTCATCTTATACCCTCTTTTCAAGACATTGTCCATTCCATTCAGTTGCTCTTCCAGTGCCTTTGCAGTCTCTGACAAAATTACTATGTCATCAGCAAACCGCAAAGTTTTTATTTCTTCTCCCTGAACTTTCATTCCCTCTCCAAATTTCTCCTTGCATTTGTTCACTGCTTGCTCAATGTACAAATTGAACAACATTGGGGAAGGGCTACAACCCTGTCTTTCTCCCTTCCCAACCTCTGCATCCCTTTCATGCCCTTCGACTCTAATAACTGCTGTCTCGTTTTTGTGTAGTGTAAGTTGTTGCTCCACCTTCAGAATTTGAAAGAGTGTATTCCAGTCGACATTGTCAAAAGCTTTCTCCAAATCGACAAACGCTAAAAATGTAGGTTTTCCTTTCCTTAGCCTATCTTCTAAGATAAGTCGTAATGTGAGTATTGCCTCCTAATCCAAACTGATCTTCCCCAAGGTCAGATTCCACCAGTTTTTCCATTCGTCTGTAAATTATTCATGTCAGTATTCTGCAACCATGACTTATTAAACTGATAATTCTGTAATTTTCACATTTGTCTGCACTTGCTTTCTTTGGAATTAGAATTACTATATTCTTCTTGAAGTCTGAGTGTATTTCCCCTGTATATTGTCCTATATAGTCAAATGCATTGTAGGATGTAATTAAAATAGTTGCTCCTCAGGAAATAAGAAATAACAAAGTTTTCTCATTTTGACAAATCATCTATTACATAAATTTATTGTACCCGGCATAACCACATAAGATCAAATAAATATCAGTTCAACGTTTCCAATGTTGTTCATGTGCCAGCTGACTGCTCAATCCCTCAACATGAGAGGCTATTTAGAAAATATCATATTAAATGTAGCTTCTTTCCTCCAGTGTGAATGAAAACAATACTGTTTCCCATCAAAGACAATCTACATTTAAGGAGTCCAGACATAAAGAAAATCCCGTGCCACTGTGCAAAACCATATATTAGCCAAACATGTTACACTTTCAGAGAGAAAGGTGATGAACACAACTGTCACACCATATTAGGTCAACCAGAAAAGTCTGCTTTTGCCAAACACTATCTGGACCCGAGATATAGCACGAACTACGAAGTGCCAAAAATCCTCTCGTCTGCATTTAGCTACTGCATAATTAAAGAAGCAATTGAAATGTGTATATCTAACAACCAGGTTAACAGAGTCATGGGATTTCAAATTGGCAAGGTTTGGGATGGTGATACAAAGCCACAGTCAACCTCATTTGGACTTATCCAGTGACTCGGCGCTGATGGGTCGTTGAAGTTAGAATGCTTAAATTGTGCATCACACTGCCCACACCTGCGCACTGCCTTCACGACTCATGGCTACGTTTTTTCCACGTAATGCGTAGGTGAAGACCACAGCTCATTTCTCCAATAGGGTGCTCTGGATGTCGTCAACTAGAATTCGTCTACAATGACATTACTGCCCCAGCATAATCTTGGTGCCTGCACTTTTCTAGCCAGAAACAGCATAAATAGGCAAGACAACACCAATACAGCAATATAGTAGCACTTGAAGATGAGGAGCCGGTGTCTTGTAGAAATATGGTGCAGTTTTGACAACATTATCCAATGCGATGCCCCTGAACCAAGGAACAAATATTAGTATTGTTCATGCAATGTACAGCATGTAACAGATTGAGTTATATAATCATACATCATAGTTACAATCTTCCCCACATACAAACACTTACCTTGTTTGTTTGCAATGAAAGCTTGTTTCAGTGCACGAAAAATTATAGCAAATCAGCCCCGTCCCATCTGGCACAAAACAGTAAGATATCATACACTTTGTTCCTCAAAATCTTCTGTGTGTGTGTGTGTGTGCAGTTCTTATGCCATACCAGTAGACTTTCTTGATTTCAAAGTGAATGTAAAAATATGTTGGTGCAGATGGAAGCAAGAAGAAACAAAGTTAATTATCCTGCGCCAAAGATTTATCAATTCATTTGAGGATTCAGAAGAAAAGACACTAAAAATTGTCCATTAACAAAGAAACTAAACTTTGGATGTGGGTTCCTTGCAATTGTGAAGTTTTTCGTCTTCAGATCTACATAAACAGTTAATTCTAACCAGTGTTGCCAACTCAGCTGATTCTGGCCAATTTGCATTCTTTAAAAATATTACCATCAGCTGACAGCCCAAAAATCTGGCAGATTACTAGTGTCATTCATTAGTGTCATTACTAGTGTCATTCATACAATTAAGTTAACTAATTGAACTTATCAATATATTAACATTAAAACAAGAAATTCCACGGAGATGATAATGGAATTAATATTTTGGGCTGACTTTTAGAATACCTAGTTTGATACACAATTCAACAATCAGTATTCTGATTATTATCGCCTCCTGCATGACACGCACGTGACCCAATAACTTACTGTGGCAGTTCCATAGCGCGTTAGTTGGGTAAACCATCAAACATGCTGAAGAGTTTAATATTACATTATAGGGAGTTTTCTACATAGAATGGGTCTATATGGTCTAAGCCTGTGGGAGCCTTTTAGCCTTTTCCCAGGAAAAAAAAGTGTCCGCCTACATGGTGAAAGAGGTTAAGTCCTTTGGAGGCTTTAAACTAGCATTTCACTGACCATAAAAATAATTTTATCAATGATGATGATAAACTAAAACATAGAAAATCTCAATTACACTGAAACCTGCGAGTGAGTTTATCTTGTTGTGTGCCATGTGGCTATATGGTTGAATGCAGCACAATGCAGTGAGAAAGTTGACAGTAACATCTGCACTTACAGCCTGCCTGCACATGGCCCACTCCTTGTATTCTAGCAGAGTATTCATTCTGTCTGAGTACAGCCTTTAAGTAGTTAAGCCCCTTAAGCAAACTATCTACATCTCACACTGTATGGGCTTATGCCCTATGGATACTCTGCTTGGCAAATTAACACAACATTTTCAAATTAAAACCAAGACCCAGAACGGGGACAAGAAGGTGGACACACCAGCAAAGTCATTAGCTTTTCTTCACTTTGTTGGAAACCTTTCATTTAAATTAGCAAGAATCCTTTACAGTTTCCATGTGAGTGATTTTCCACACACCAGCTAAGAATCTCAGACCTGTTGTGATCGGCAAAGGATACGTTGTTATTGCAGAAGGCAAGAATTTACAAAATACTTTGCCAATGTGGTATGGCTTGCATAGGACAGACAGTGTGCACAGTGGAAGAATGCTGCACTGAAAATAAACATTGCACATGCCTTTTGCAATGGCGGAACATTACATCTCCTTTGGACACTCGATGCAGTATGACAAAACATCAATTTTGGCCATAGCAACATTGTTTTTTAACACCATCATAAACAAATCAGTGGAAATGTGTGTAGGAGAACATTTGATAAACTGTGACAGCGGAATCCCATCATCTCCACGATTAACTCCAGACAAAGACACCAAAGGACTCTGACGGCTGTGGCGAGCAGCAGCGCCCACGTCAACCAGTCTGTTCCATCAGTCACTGCAATTTTCGTGCATGTGCGGATTATTCTTAGCGTACTATAGAGTCTTTGTGGCTCAGCTGAAGATGGCTGGCAGGTGTCCAGTTGAAAGATCGTGGAATAGATTAAGCAATAAGCAACTGCAAGCCCAAAATCTCTCTGAATATGCTGCAATACAGTTTGCAGTGCTATTGCAGCTTGTCTTATAGTCAATACACTGGCAGCAGTCGTTTTCAGTACATTTCTTTCATTTTATCTTTAAATAAGAAATCAGTTTTCTCAGACTAGTGTTCGATTTTGAAAGCTGAGAAGAAAAACATGTGACAGGATTGGCAACAATGATTCCAATCAGATTATTCATTGCTTTCATAATGTTCCCCTCTTGTTTGGTCATCAGATGATGAAAATATCCAAATCTATGCCCAGACAAATCCTTCAAAGCTTACTATTTTGTGTGTGTGGTTTTGTTTGGTATTTGTAAAGCAGGCTATTATGCCATTTTTCCCACGAGGTATTGGAGCGAAATTCTCAGAATCCTGGCTTACGAATTGTATGTCAAACTGAATATCGTGAGTGAAATACAAATGATTACCAGGAATTTCTGTATCAGTTTACGTAGCTGTTAAATAAAAAATAGAAGAATGGCTAATTCATCTGTTGAAATAACTTTTTTTGAACAGCAATATAATAATAATATTAAAAAGTCTCTCACTTACAACAATAATACTATAATCTGCAGCTGAGCCAAGAATAAATCACTGGCAAGATAAAAAATTTGTAGCTCTCTGTATCAGTGACATAGTCTCACTTACATATACAGTAGTCTGTGGAATCCAACACTTCGCCAGTCCGACATGTCCAGTAGTCCAACATAAGCTGAAATCATGTGAGGTGGATGGGTGGGGTCACTTCAAGTGAACAGTTTAGTAAAAAGTACACAGTCAGCCAATAGCTGTTGAGTGTTGTATACTCAAATTAGTAGCATCTTGGACTTGACTGTCATAGTATTAGTGTGTTTCATATCTTTCCTGAAATATATCTCAAGCAGAAAACAGTGAAAAACATAAACACAAGACACTGAATTTGATTTAAAAATTCAAAAGTATAAAAAAATTAAACAAAGGAAACAATTAAGGATTTAGCTTCATTTATGGCATTGAGAGTGCTACCATTTATGACATAAAAAAAAGAAAAGAAACGTGATAAAATTAAGGGCTTTGTGTATAAGCTGAACAGCAAAAGCAGTGACAGGAAAGTGATACAACTGGTGAGTACCCATTAATTGAAGATGCTTTGGTTTCTTCAGGAACATAGTAAACACATTCCAATTTCAGGATATCTTATCAAATAAAAATAAAAAATTTTCTATAAAGAAATAATGAAATGAAAATTTCCGCTCATGTACCAGGTGGCTTGATGTTTTAAAAAATATTTGGTTGCTGCCTGCTAACCAAAACAGAAAAAAACAACTTCTGGATTTGAAGCTGTGGAGCAATATAACCAAAAAATCAAGAAAACTTTAGAGGAGTTAAATCTTTGTCCTGATCAGGTTTATAACGTGGACGAAAGTGGACTCTTCTGGAGACTTTTCCCAAACGAAACATTTGTCCACAAATCAGAGGCAAATGCTCCTGGCACAAAAAAGTCTAAAGATAGGCTCACATTTATGCCATGCTCTAATGCTAGTGGAACACGCAAATTTGAGCTGCTTGACATACTACTTACTACTTTACGCGATCAGGCCCAGTGGACCGTACGATGATACAATCGAGGCTCTCCATTCATTGCGATTCTTTGTTGTCTGTTCCCAGTTTTTTCAGGCCTCACGTTTTTGTAGGTCTTCTCTTATCCCGTCCATCCATCTCTCTCTTGGTCATCCCAGTGGTCTTTTGCCTGTTGGTTATCATCTCCATGGCCACGCTAGGCCATCACTCCTCACTCATACATACCACATGCCCTGCCCATTCTAATCTTCTACTTCCCATCAAGCCCACAACGTTCGGTTCACTATAGAGTTGTTCTAATTCTATATTGTGCCTTCTCCTCCATTCTCTTGTTATGTTGTCTTTAACCAGTCCAAATATTTTCATCGAGCATCTCCTTTCGAAAACTGCAAGCCTGTTTAATTGCTGTTTTCTAGTGCTCCAGCACTGACACCCATATAGAATGACAGGAAGACTTAATGTTTTATACAACCTTATTTTTGGGGCTCCTGATATGCTCCGCGAAGCTAAAATGTTGTGTATTGAGTGCAAGCATCTACTACCCACTTGAATTCTTGCCTTTATTTCCATTCCAGACGATGAATTTTCTGAAATTATGCTTCCAAGATATTCAAAATCCTTTACTCTTTTGTAGGTGTTATTCTCCACAGTTAATTTCTGGATTTCTGGGTGTAGGGCTCTTCCATCTATCATGTCTTTGGTTTTTGTGGGGTTCACCCAGATGAAATGAACTTAAGATGCAAACATGGTTTGACAAAAGTTATGTTTCTTTCCTTTGCTACAACCTATGAGTAGGAAACTCATCCATCCTGAATGTTAAGATTAATTACAAGGAAAAAAACCTACTTTATACTGTAATTAGCAAACAGAAAACTATTATTGAATCATTAAAAGAAACAAATGTTAAAGATGATGTTTAGAACCTTGCTGTGGCTTGGGGAAGTGTTTTGACTTAAGTGTTGGTATCTGCATGAGAGCAAACTGTGGTCAGCTCTTCCTTTATTAAATGAGCACAAAATGTGTTTTAAAGAAGGTAAGGGGATTAAACAAGATGCTGAACCTATGAACAGTAAGAAAATCATGCAGCTCCAAGAGATAATTGATGACAACTATGAAAATGATTTCAAACACAGTGTGTTAATCTTGTAAATTTTCAAATGCAGACGAAAATTATCAGCTGACGAATGATAATGAGGTTATCCAAGACATGTTAACTACATATAACAATGAAGAACAATAGAAAACTTTGCCGGGACAGACCATATGACAAAGCAATACTGTGAGTGCATTTAACACGTGTCATGGGCTGAGGAAAATGACACAGAGGCAGCTGTGTTTTAGTTTTAAGGAGGCTGCAAGAGAAAGTTTTGAAAATATTTTTGATCTTGAAGAAACAAACGAGTATTGACAATTTCATATCACAGAAGTCACTTAACACTATGATGGTCATGTAGGATCTCACAGTTACATCTTCCTGGAATAGGCATTTCGTGCGTCAGTGGACATGAACTTTCAATTGTTAATTTTCATAAAAATAAATGTTCAGTTGTTACTATTGTAATAATATTGTGGTTTTCCCTCTTTTGTTTACTTACTCACTGCAACATCTGTGGTTAATTAAAGCTTATGGTGCAATGTTGACCCTGTATCCCACACATACAATGTGACGACGAATGTTCCTCCTTGTGATGCAACCATTGCAGTATTAATGAAGATGAATGTAAAAATGATTAATATATCAAAATTGTTTCTGTTTTTCAATTAATATGTTTGTTGTAATATACATAGAGTATTGTGAAGATATGAGTTTTGCACAGTGTTTTGTTTTTGTTTTTAAGTCAATTAAATGTTTTCATTGAAAATCCAGTAGTCCAACATATTGGATATTTGTCCCACATGTGTCAGACTACAGAGGCTCTACTGTACTATTGTTTTCTAGTACAGCACAATCCTAACCTGTTGTTACACATATCGGTAACAATGAGGGACAAAAAGTGCTTGTGAGTGAATGAATGATGAGAATAATAAAAAAATTAATAACAAACTAATGACAAAGGTTATTTACTCCATTGCAGAAAAAATGTTACGAGCACTACAACTTCGATACCGTAAATCGAGTATGTTCTACTGCAAGATCTTTGCTTTTTAAATTTTGGGAGGAGGTAGTATGGATCAAAACAAAAATAAGAGTCCATTAAAGAAGGGCTGTAAAGTGCATACCTTACAATCTATGACCACTGATAATGTCAAGCCTGACAATGTCACTCAAACACTGTCTCTTTTCAATATATCATACAAGTAATACGTCAAATGTTTTGCTAAAGTCATAAATCGGTCACAATACACAAAGGTAATTTTTTAATTGAACTCTTACAAAAACTGATCTCGCCAGAACACACAGAAATGTGTGAAATACTAAATAAAATACCTCGAGTATAGTGGAAAGAAGATAAGGAAGGAGGCTGTGTCATACAAATAGGCAGAAGTGTCATTCTTCTATCTCAACAGGAACAGATGATCTTTCTGTATCCTGAATACAGAAGAATTTTTGCAAGCAGTGAGTGCAACTGTAGGTTTGTAAGATACAACGTTATTATAACAACATTGCTATTAAAATTCAAAAATGAGAAAGAAACCTGACATAGGTGTAAATCAAACAAGCTGCTCTCACATCGTCTGCAGTATCGTGTTGTACCTACATCTATAAGCCTTGAAAATATTCATGCTTTCAAGCGAATATACCAAATTAGAGTGATAGAGACTGATTAAGGTATTTAACGATGAAATCTTGATGATTAGTGTTAGATTTACATTTTCTACACTTCATCGAAGTGGGTACAAATAAAGGCTGCAAATGATTGTTCTCAGAACTGTCAGATGGACAACAACTGACTCACTCACAATGAGTGCCATTCAACTGGATGGCTTGCATCTTGCCTGCACTATATGGGAACACACACACACACACACACACACACACACACACACACACACACACACCCGACAACGGCAGTCATCACCAAGTTCTCACCGCACAGGCAGTTCGCTCCAACTCAGCCTTTAAAATCCACTTATGATTACATTGTCGTCGAACACAACACAACATTGTTCCAAGTATTTCTCAATTTAAAATCAAGCTATATGCTTAGAGTATAAACTGAATATAGTACAGTTGGTTCTGCTGTAATTGATATAATAAAGATGTAGTCAATTTCCAACATTATACCCAAGTGTGTGTTTTAATTATTTTATACAGTAGTTCATGGTAATGGTATGGATGGACGATCTAGATTAGATGGTGCTGCATATAGAAAGAAAGCTGAAGAGAAAAGACAGAGGGACAGTAAGCTTTTACAGAAGATACCACAACTGGACTCTTTATTTTAGTGGTAAAAGTGACGGTGAATTGAGTCTCTCTAACATTCAGGTGAAGCTGCAGTTGAAAACTGCAACAATGAACAGTGTAGATCTGGAAGTGCAGGTAAAATAGAGTTCTAAACACCACACAGAATCCAAAAGTTCTGAATTTTGAAGTTTTGGAAGCATGTCAGTAGTCTACACATTCTAAAGAAAAAAAAAAAAAAAATTCTGTTCCCAGTAATGACCCATTTTACTGGGAAAACACTGACCAAATAGTGGATTATTTGATTAAAAATGTTATTAATCATAACAAATATGTCGATTTTTCTACATCCTCACTGTGATTCGGGAAAGGATTGCAGCAACTTTGCAGCAGGAAACTGTTTCAGAGAGTTTTGGTGAATGTGAAAGTTATGAACCTTGACTATCTTGTGTATTCTCCTAGCCAAGGATCATTGTTCTGTGCATGCTGTAAATTATTCGGTGGGGCATCTCAATTTGCAACATCTGGTTTCAGTGATTGGAGCCACACTGGAATACGAACAGTGGAACATGAAAATTCTGCCTCTCACAGAAACTGCTTGTTAAAAAAGAAAAAAGAAAAAAAAAAAAAAATAAAGAAACAGAGCAAATACTATGAACAGAATTGACAAACAGTTACTAACCCGGAATTAGCATGAATTTGCATATTGGAGATATGGGCTGAAAAGAGTTGTTTCTGTAGTTCTGTAGGGGTCTAGCATTTTGTGGAGATAAAGAGGGCTTTGTTAAAAATGGGAATTTCATTATGTGTCTGGATTTAATTGCCGAGTATGATTCTTTTTTTGGCTGACCATATAGCAAGGTTTGATAATCCCAGAAAAGGATGTACTTGTCACCAGCAACTTAGGAAGATTTAATACACCTTCTGTAAAAGTCAGTGACCCAAAAATATGTAATGAAGATATTTCTTCTAAATATTTTTCAGTCACTGTAGATTATACACCAGATATATCCCATAATGAGCAGTTAAGTGTAATCATTAGATATCTAAGTGAAGATGGGTTCTCAGCTGAAAGATTCCTGTGTTTTCAAAAAAATGCAGGCCATACCGGAAAGGAGCTTTCTGAAGCCTTTTTGAATTATTTAGAGCTACATGGACTGAAACTTGAAAACCGTAGAGGTCAGTCATACGATAACACTGTGAATATGTCTGGTGTATATTCAGGCTTGCAAGCTAGACTCCAGGACTGAAACACTAATTTCCTTCATTCCGTGTTCAGCTCACTCGCTGAATTTAGTCGGTTCTCATGCTGCATATTGCTGCACAGCCGAGAGATGATCTTTTGAGTTAATTCAAGGTCTATACAATTTCTTTGCAGATTCTACATCTTACAAGGAGGAACATCTTGCAAGCTTTTATTCAATTGTACAAATGTGTCACTTATGTCACTGTCTAGAACTCTATGGTGTGCATGTGAGGATGGTTGTAAGAGCTTGAATGCGGACTGGAAAGCAGTGTTCTCTGCATTAAGACCAATTTCAGCAAATGAGAATGGTAGAGTTAGAAGGTGGTCTTAGGAAGTCAAGTAGAATTTAAATACACTTTCATGACATCAGTGTGGGACTGTATTCTGCTACAGTTTGGCAAAGTAATGAAAAAACTGCAAGCTGAGGTTGTAGACATTTCTACTTCTGTTGAATTGTATGACTCTTGCAATGTTTTTAGCTGAGCTTCAGACATCTTTTTCAATTCACAACGATTCAGCTGAAAAACTTATGGAGGTTAGGAATTCAGATTGTTTCCCCTCCATCAGTAGCTGAAAATCAGAAAGAAAAATGTCTAATTAAACACAAGAGATTCTTTGATGATTCATCTGACTCAAGAAGAAGAATCGAAATGTTCTGAAGAAGAAAAAAGATCAGATGCTGTTGATGTTTGAATTCGATGTTTCCTTTCTCCTCCAAAGATTATAAAGACTCTTCAGGATGTGTTACAGAAGAGAACCAATGTTTACAAAGAATATTGATCCAGATATTCATTTCTCTCAAATATTATCAAATTAGAAGCTGTTCAAATTTATGATGCTGCAGAGAAACGTAAAGCCATTTAAGATTCTGACATTGAGAACACCTTTGGTGAAGAATGTGCACATTTTAAAAGTTCTCCCTGAAGAAAGAAGATGGTGACATGCTGTCCTCTGTTCCATTTCTTTGTAAAATGTTGGTTCATAAAAAAAAAAAGACGATGTCTTCCCAAATGTATACACAGCCCTCAAAATTTACAACTGCATGCCAGCAACCAACTGTTTTGCTGAAAGGTCTTTTTTTGTTCTAAAGCAGATTAAGAACTATCTACGTACTGCAGAGAATCAAGAACGACTGGTCAATATTGGAGTTCTAGCTATTGAATCAGACGTGAGTCAGCGTGGATTTTTAAGAAGTGAGAAACGAATTCGCAAATACCAAAGTGAGAAAGAAGTCCTTTTTCTGAGATTGCTAGATTTTGGAAAACATCAATTACATGGTACTGTAAATCAGACTGACTAAATTTCACATTAAATTTTGGTATATGGTATTTAAATGTGATGATTATCATTGTATATTTACCGCATATTGGGTCCAAGTTTAATGTTTCTATGACAGTGTTTGTAACTTTATTATGTTTAAATCTGTACATGTGCTTAGTGTTATGGTATATGTTGCCTAAATAATTGATTAAATAATATTTTTTATCAGAGTTTTGATTACAGCAATACATTTTAAAATTCAGGTTGTTGTGTCAATAGCAGTGGCATATCCAGAGAGCTCTCTCTCTCTCTTTTTCTTTTTTTTTCTTATACCCTAAATATGGCCCTGCCAGAGGGGAATAGCAGTATTATATATGTATTTTTTTCATGACTTTCGAATTGATTTGCCACGTCTTGCTGCACCTTCCTTAGGACAGTGGGAGGCTGATGGCGCCTGTCATACGTCTGTGTCTCACCACATTTTCACTAACATGCGCATTCTGGATTCACTGGCCCGAGTTGATTTGTACTCGGTAAACGGCACCTGTCGCCGACCCCTGTGGGTGCAAAATCTGCCAATCGGGGCACCTGCG
Organism: Locusta migratoria; assembly: GCA_026315105.1. Taxonomy (NCBI): domain Eukaryota; kingdom Metazoa; phylum Arthropoda; class Insecta; order Orthoptera; family Acrididae; genus Locusta; species Locusta migratoria. Next base: position 8,083,811 of record CM048755.1, read on the forward strand.
TCAAAGTCCTTACTGCAGATTGTAGCCAATCGGTGTATGAAAAGTGTAATTATGTAGGTTCAGCACTGGCTAGCTGCCAGACAGTAAAGCTCACTCTGCGACCAGCTCTCGACCCGATAGCACACTCCCTGCTCTGTAGCCCCCTGGGCTCATTCACCTACTTCCATCATCATAATGATTACCTCCGTTGTACCATTGGTGACTCTCCTCAGGCCGTAATCTCGGAAATTGTATCCCATTTTCTGAAATATAACTATTTCATTATACCGCAATACTTGTGTTTTAGTATGATTTGCCGGTCCTGCCAAACCCCGTCCAAAAAGCACCCGAAGCCTTTTCCTCTTTGTGCCTTACCTGTATATGAGATCACATGAATTGTTGGATATCACCTGATAAGAAGGTACGGTCCAAAGTGGTGATGCGACTTATGGCCAGGGGTGGGTTGCTCCTTGTTTGGAATGAGTCCCCTAGTTGTCCTCGATGAGACGGCCCGCTGCATGCTGAGCTGCTCGAGGACCACCACCGTCACCACCACCCTTTTTCGGCCTTCGAACACACAGACAGTTCCGTGGTGTTTCGAGATATTGTGCCGTCACCACATCACACCCCGGAATGGTTTAAGACCGAGATGAGCACCCTGCAGCTCAGATTTGAACCCTATTCAGCCAATCTGTGACATCATTGAAAGCGGGCTCCACACCACAGATGTTACACCCCAGAACCGACCACAATTTGCAGCCACTTCGTGAATGATTTGGTGTCAACTACACCCACAAGAGTACCAGCGACTTTTAAACTCACTACTGCAGCATCTCACTGAGGTCCAGAGACAGCCCCATACTGTATTTTATGGCTACCCCATGACATTTGCTAAGTCAGTGTGGACTCTGTAGAATGGAAAGTTGAATGTTTCTTCAAATTTACCTCAGTGTGCCGAGTTCACGGCAATATGAAGAACCAAATCATTAAAGATGACAGTGGGAAGTAAGTGACAAGGAACAGAAATTTATGTTGATTTAACAACACGTGACAACACACAAATTCAAATCATGCTATATTACTAGAAAATAAAATATGTAATCTGAACTTTGTTATAATTTTTGGCCATGATCAGAGATTACTTTTGACTCAGTTGCTGGTTATAGTGTTACTACTGTAAGTGAGGCATATGTTTGATTCTACTGCTATTCAAATAAGTTACGCCTATGGATGAATTAGGGATTCTTTTAGCCTTCACCCGCACAGTTAATCTTATACAGATATTCCTGGTAATAAACTACCGGTATGTGTTTCACTTTTAACATTTTATTTCAAATACAATTCATAAGACAGCCTTTTGGCAAGCACAGTCCAATACCCCACAGAAAAGGCATTATAGTCCTATTTATAAATACCGAGCAACAAGATACACAAACAATTACCAGTAGGATTTGAATACTTTTCATCATCTGATGATCAAACAAGAGGGGAACTTATGTAAGCAATCAATAAACTGGTTACAGTTCACTGTTAATGTAGATTAAAGTTGAAAAAGTGCAAAATTTCAGGTTGCCAACATCTGTACCTTGGTTTCTGTGTTAATGGACATGACTTTTAGTTTCTTTTCTTCTGAATCCTGAAATGAATTGATAATTCTGTGGCACTGAATAATTAATTGTGTTTCTTATTGCTTTCATTATTAAACCTCTGACAAAGTTTGGTGAATAGTCCTGTAACATTAACATAGATGAACTATGAATTACACTTACCTTAGTGTCCTTCAAAGTAGTCACCTCCCATAACTATTCACCAATGAGCTCTGCGATACATATCCTGGAAACTTTGCACGACATCTTCCTTCGGGATATTCAAAAGCCTTGTCACACTTCGTTGGATGTCAGGAATATCATGAAATCTCTTTCCTTTCAAAGTAAATTTCAGTCAATGGAATATGAAGAAGTCTGGAGGATCAAGTACGGTGGACATTCAAGTCGCACCACCACCTTTTCTGTTTGACGATATCATCCGTGTGTCGGTGAGCACCGTCAAGAACAAAAAACCGGGAAGCTCGTCGTGCGTACTAAGATCGTACCCCAAATAGACGCTGCTCGAAATGGATCAAAATTTCAACATACCTCACAGAATTCAATGTCGTTTTCTCTGATACGAATTCCTCACGGATAATACCTCCACTATCAGAAAAGGTGACGAGAATCATTTCGATATACAATTTTTCGGCTCTAACCTCTGTCTGACGAAGTGATGGAGAACACCATTCCACCCTTTACCATTTCATTTCAGGGTCATACTGGAGACACCAGATTTCATCCTCAGTGACAATATAGTTCACAAAATTTGCTGTTGCATCAGCTATTAAGACAAAAGCCATTAAACATGCCCGCTTTGGATCATCAGTCAAGTAATGTGGCAAAATACGACAACACATTTTCCTCTTCCCTAATGCCCGGGTAAGGATCAGTCGAACAGATTCGCAGTCAATCTGCAGTTCATACGCTATCGTGCGCACACTCAATCGACGACCGTTCACGATTAATGTCGTCATTTTATAAATGTTTTCTTCAGTGACAACAGTTGTCGGTCGTCTGCCAAAGGGAGTATCAGAAATACTTTCCCAGCTTCCACTTCACGTACAGTGCTCGACTCCTGTAAACGTGTACCAGCATTATACATGTTTCTTTAGGCGTCTTGACAAGCTTATAACAAAACTTTAAATGGATCCTTTGCTCATTCATTGCCCTGTTCTCAGTTCAGAACCAACACACTAAACAACCATTTTGTCCAACAGGTCTTACACAGAACACACAAGAAGCTCAACTGGAGACAGGTTGGCAACACAGGCCGCCACGCAGGTGCAGCATTGCAAGTCACCTGTGTTGCCTGATCGGCTATTCTGACTTCATTCACCAAACTTTGTCAGATGTTGTATTTCGGTATTCTCTTCGAGGTCAAGAAATTGAACTTGTATGCACAAGAAATGCATACAGCAGATTTTAAGGTGCAATGTGATCGGTGCCCAATTGTTTTGTGATACTGGGACAGGGCCGATTCACAATAATTTTTCATTTATTTGAATTTAGCTCCGATTGCAAAATACCGAAGTAGGTTGCCACCAGTAAACCTTCCGGATAGTACGGCCACGGTTATAAAACTCTTCTATTCCTAATGTTTCGTCCCAGAGTGCGTCGGACATCCTCCGAGGCGCTCCTCTGCTGCCGAGTCTTGCCGACCACGGAAATGGGGCGTGGTCGAAGTCACACGGGATGAGCAGAGGTAATCCTTCTCAGAGATGAAAGTTTATAGTTAAACTGTTGCTTAGTCAAAGGTAAAAAACTGCTTAGTGCCTCTGCAGCACTATTGTCCGTATGTCTCCAAGTTTCATTGTTTCTTCTTTCCTATTAAAATTATCCTTATGTTTATATATTTTAATGGCTTCACTACATACTCACGGATAATAATTCTTCCTACCCCTACGAATCACAGACATTGCTGCGGTGGGGTGTCTCGCGTGCCTCGAGGATATGGGTAGCCGTACCGTAGGTGCGACCACAGAGGAGGGGTATCTGTGGAGAGGCCAGACAAATGTGTAGTTCGTGAAGGGGGGGGGGGGGCAGCAGCCTTTTCAGTAGTTACAGGGGCAACAGTCTGGATGATTGAGCTGGCCTTGTAATATTAGCTAAAATGGCTTTGCCATACAGTTACTGCGAACAGCTGAAAGCGAGGGGAACCTACAGCCATTACATTTCCTGAGAACACGCAGCTCTACTGTATGAAAATATGATGATGGCATCCTCTCGGGTAAAATATTCCGGAGGTAAAATAGTCCCCCATTTGGATCTCTGAGTGGGGACTACTCAGGAGGACGTCATCATCAGGAAAGACAACACTGGCATTCTACATATCGGAATGTGGAATGTTAGATCCCTTAATCAGGTAAAAAGATTAGAAAATTTAAAAAGGGACATGGCTAGGTTGAAGTTGGATATAGTGGGGATTACTGAAGTTCGGTGGTGGAATCAACAGGATTTTTGGACAGGTGAGTACAGGATTATAAATACAAAATCAGTTGGAGGTACCTCAGGAGTAGGCCTGATAATGAATAAGAAAATAGGAATGTGGGTAAACTACTATGAGCAGCACAATGATCGCATTATCGTAGTTAAGATAGATCTGAAGCCAACACCAACAACAGTAGTACAGGTTTATATGCCAACTACGTCTGCCAATGAGGAGGAGATTGAAGAAATGTATGAAGAGTTAAAGGAAATTATTCAGACAGTTAAGGGAGACAAAACGTAATTGTGATGTGGGACTGGAATTCGGTAGTAGGAAAAGGAAGGGAAGGAAACATAGTAGGTGAATATGGACTGGGGAAACTAAATGAAAGAGGAGCCGCCTGGTAAAATTTTGCATGGAACATAATTTAATCATAACAAACACTTTCTTTAAGAATCATGAAAGAATGTTGTATATGTGGAAGAGGCCAGGAGACACCAGAAGGTACCAGATAGATTTTATAATGGTAATACATAGATTTCGGAACCAGGTTTTAAACTGTAAGACATATCCTGGGGCAGATATTGACTCTGACCATATCTTATTGGTCATGAACTGTAGACTAAAATTGAAAAAAACTACAGGAAGGTAGAAAAATAAGGAGATGGGATCTGGATAAATTGAAGGAACTTTAGGCTACAATTGACCGAAATGGGGGAAAATAAAACAGTCTAAGAGTAGTGGGTAGCATTGAGAGATGAAATAGTGAAAACTGCAGAGGACCAAATATGTAGAAACACAAGACCTACAAAAAACTCCATGGATATCACAGGAAATTCTAAATTTAATTGTTGAAAGAAGACAATATAAAAATGCTGTAAATGAAGCAGGCAAAATGGAGTACAGATGACTAACAAATGAGACTGATAGGAAGTGCAAAATGGCTAAGCAGGAGGGGCTAGAAACCAAATGCAAAACTGTAGAAGAATGTATAACAAAAGAGAAAGTAGAGACTGCCTACAGGAAAATAAAAGGGACATTTGGGGACAGAAAAACCGCTCTATGGATATCAAGAAATCAGATGGAAAACTAGTTCTCAGCAAAGAAGGGAATGCTCAAAGGTGGAAAGGGTACATAGAGAAGCTCTACAAAGGAACAATGTTGTAGGAAGGGAAGAGGAAGTAGATGAAGATGAAATAGGAGTTGTTATACTGAGAGATGAATTTGACAGAGCCCTGAAAGATCTAAATCAAAACAAGGCCCCTGGAGTGGATGACATCCCCTCAGAAGTACTGAAGTCGCTGGGAGAGCCAGCCATGACAAAACTATTTCACCTGGTGCATAACATATACAAGACAGGGGAAATACCCTCAGACTTTCGAAAGAAAGCAGGTGCAGACAGGTGTGAAAATTACAGAACTATCAGTTTAATAATTCATGGTTGCAAAATTTTTAACACATATCATTTACAGGAGAATGGAAAAACTGGTAGAAGCCGACCTTGGGGAAGACCAGTTTGGATTCAGGAGAAATGTAGGAATACTCACCTTACAGCTTATCTTAGAAGATAGATTAAGGAAAGGAAAACCTACATTTTTAGCTTTTGTAGATTTGGAGAAAGCTTTTGACAATGTTGATTGGAATACTCTCTTTCAAATCCTGAAGTCAGCAGGGGAAAATACAGGAAAAGGAGGGTTATTTATACAACTTGTACAAAAGCCAGACCGCAGTTATTAGAGTCGAAGGGCATGAAAGAGATGCAGAGGTTGGGAAGGGAGTAAGACAGGGTTGTAGCCTTTCTTCAATGTTATTCAATTTGTACATCAAGCAGGCTGTGAAGGAGAGCAAGGAAAAATTTGCAAAAGGGATTAAAGTTCAGGGCAAAGAAATAAAAACATTGTGTTTTGCTGATGACATTGTAATTCTGTCAGAGACAGCAAAGGTCCTGGAAGAACAGCCAAATGGAATGGACAGTGTGTAAAAGAGTGTTTTTTTTTTTTTTTTTTTTTTTTTTTTTTTTTTTTGTGGTTTTAGGGCACACAACTGCTAAGGTCATTAGCGCCCAGACAAGAACAAAGATTCGCTAGGTCTCAAAAAAATTGCTAACTACCAGATAGAGTATTAAAAGAAGGCTAAGAACGAAAGATAAAAACAATTAAAAGGGTTACATATCTTTTGATAGATTGGCCATGTTAATAAAACGCAATACTCGAGCAGCTGCTCGTGTGTCATCAGCTGAAAGTTTCTCCAGAGTAGACGGAAACTGAAGGGCTACACGGAGATGAGTAAAATTTACACAAGACAGTAAAACATGTCGCACCGTCAGCAATTCACCGCAGGAGCACAGAGGTGCAGGGTCGGCGGTTAGCAAATGACGGTGGCTGAAACGGCAGTGACCGATCTGCAACCAGGCCAGGATGACCTCCTCTCACCGAGAGGGGCGTGAGGAGGTCCCCCAAGCGGTCGGGATCGGCTTTACAGTTCTCAATTTATTGTCCGTAAGTGAAAACCATGCACTGTGCCAGGACGACACAATACTCCGGCGAAGAGCCCATTGAACATCATCCGATGGGACGCAAAAGGTAGCCATGCGAGGAGAAAGAGCTGCTGCCTTGGCTGCTATGTCGGCGGTCTCATTCCCGGGCACACCCATGTGGCCAGAGACCCACAGAAAGGACACGTGACAGCTGTCAACTTCTACCAACTGGAGGGAGCGTTGGATCCGATAATCAAGAGGGTGGTTCGAGAAAGGGTCCTTAAGACTCTGTAGAGCACTAAGGGAGTCCGAACAGATAACATAAAAAGGATGGCGGCGGCGGCAGGTATACAAAACAGCCTGGTGGAGGGCAAAAAGCTCAGCCGTGAAAATCGAGCACCGGTCAGGGAGCTTGTATTGGAAATGGTTGTCCCTGACTACGAAGGGAGATCCGACACCATCAATGCTCTTGGAAGCGTCAGTGTAAATAAATACAGCATTATCGAACGGCGAACGGAGTTTGACAAGCCTCGAGCAGTATACCAAATCCGGGGTGCTCTCCTTGGGCAGCGAACTAAGTTCAAGGTGGGTGTGAAACTGGGCCTGATGCCACGGTGGCAATGGGCTTTCGCTCAACCAAAAGGTGGAAGGAAGGGTAAAATCGAGCCGCTGAAGCAGGCGGCGAAACCAAACTCCAGGCAGAAGCAAGACTATCGCAGACAACTGAATTCGGCGATCGAGTGAGTCATCAAAAAATAATCTGTAAGACGGATGATGGGGCATCGATCGCAGGCGGCATGCGTACCAACACAGGAGTACGTCACGCCGAGTGGTCAAGGATAATACAGCAGCCTCGGCATACAGACTTTCAACAGGGCTGGTATAAAATGCAGCGGTCGCCAAACATAATCCCCGATGGTAAATAGAGTTGAGACGGCGGAGAATCGACGGCCGTGCAGAAGAGTATACAAGGCACCCGTAGTCGAGCTTCGACTGAACAATTGCCTGATAAAGGTGAAGCAGGACAGTACGATACGCTCCCCATGACGTGCCACTGAGGACACGAAGAACATTAAGGGATCGGGCACAACGGGCAGCCAGGTAGGACATATGTGTGGACCAGCACAGTTTCCGATCCCACATTAGCCCCAAGAATTTTGTTGTCTCCACGAAAGGGAGAGCAACAGGGCTGAGACGTAGAGATGGTGGAAGAAATTCCTTGTATCTCCAGAAGTTTACACACACCGTTCTCACAGTGGAGAATCTGAAGCCGTTCGCAATGCTCCAGGAATATAGACGGTCAATACAGCGTTGAAGATAACGCTCCAAGAGACACGTCCGCTGGGCGCTGCAATAAATTGCGAAATCGTCTACAAAAAGGGATCCGGAAACGTCGGCTGAAAGGCAATCTACGATCGGATTGATTGCAATGGCAAAGAGAGCCACACTCAAGACGGAGCCCTGCGGTACCCCATTCTCCTGGCGATAGGTATCCGACAAAACAGAGCCCACCCGTACCCAGACCTTGCGATCCGCCAAAAACACTTGAATGAAAAGAGGGAGGCGGCCCCGAAGGCCCCATGTGTGCAATGTGTGGAGAATGCCCGCTCTCCAACAGGTATCGTATGCCTTCTCCAAGTCGAAGAACATTGCTACTGTTTGACGCTTCCTTAGAAAGTTATTCATAATGAAGATCGACAACGTAACGAGGTGATCAGCAGCAGAGCGGTGTCGACGAAAACCGCATTGGACATTTGTTAAGAGGTGGCGAGATTCGAGGAGCCACACCAATCAAGCGTTAACCATGCGTTCCATCACCTTACAGACGCAGCTCGTCAGAGAAATAGGGCGATAGCTGGAAGGAAGATGTTTGTCCTTCCCTGGGATGGGGATAACAATGGCTTCACGCCAACTTGCGGGAACCTGATCTTCAGTCCACATGTGATTGTAGGTACTAAGAAGGAAACACTTGCCCGCAGGAGAGAGGTTCTTCAGCATCTCAATATGGATGGAATCAGGGCCGGGAGCAGAAGATCGGGACAGGGCGAGAGCACGGTCTAGCTCCTGCATTGTGAAGGAGACATTACAATTTTCACGATTAAAAGAGTGGAAAGAAGGCGGCCGTGCCTCCTCTGCCTGTTTGCGAGGGAGGAAGGCAGGGTGGTAATGGGCAGAGATCGAAACTTCTGCAAAGGAACAGCCCGGTGCGTTGGAAACTTCAACGGGGTCCACAAGGACTGCGTTCTCGACGGTCAGGCCAGAGATTGGGGAGTGGACCTTGATGCCAGATAAACGGCGTAGGCCACCACAAACAAATGTGGATGGAGTAAAACGGTTAAAAGAACTAGTAAAAGCAGTTCAGCAAGCTTTTTTGCTGTCGTTTTTAACTTTACGACATTGCGCCCGCAGTTGTTTATAATTTATACAATTCTCCAACGTCAGGTGGCAGTGGAAGGTGCATAAAGCACGTCGCCGGGCTCTAAGAGCGTCGCGGCAGGCTGCAGTCCACCTAGGGCCCGGGACACGACGTGGAGAAGAGGATGTACGAGGTATGGAATGTTCGGCAGCTGTGACAATAACCTCTGTGAGGTATTCGACCTGACTGTCACAACTGGGAAAATTCTGATCGTGGAAAACATCCATGGAAAGATAAAGCCCCCAGTCAGCTTTAGAAATGTTCCAACTGGTGGGATGAGGAGATGGGGAATGATGCAGGAAGTGGATGACAAGGGAAATGGTCACTGGAGTACGTGTCAGAAAGTGCATACCACTCAAACAGACAGGCAAGCTGAGGAGTGCATATCGTGAGGTCTATATGGGACTAGGTGTGTGTCGTGTCGGAAAGGAAGGTCGGTGCACCGGTGTTGAGGCAGACAAGATTGCGGTGTTGGAGAAGGTCCACCAAAAGGGAGCCTCTCGGACAAGATGCCGGAGAGCCCCATAGGGGGTGGTGGGCATTAAAGTCGCCTACCAACACGAAAGGTGAAGGGAGCTGGTCAACGAGGTGTAGCACATCTGCCCTAGTAAGGGCGGATGACGATGGCGAATAGATATTACAGAGGGAAAAGGAAAAGGTGGATAGAGTGATGCGGATGGCAACTGCCTGTAGGTGAGTATGCAATGAAATGGGATGGTGATAGACATCGTCCTGAATGAGCATCAGAACCCCTCCATGGGCTGGGGTACCTTCCACAGGTGGCAGGTCGAAACTCACAGAAGTGTAGTGGGGTAAGTCTGCACGATCACTTGGACGTAACTTAGTTTCTTGGAGACAAACTAGAAGCGGGCAGTGCAATCGAAGGAGTAGTTTTAATTCCTCCCGATTAGAACGAAAGCCGCGAATATTCCATTGAAGGAGCGCCATGATAAAAAATAAGAGAAGGGAAGATAAAAAGGAACAAGCAGGTGGGGGTCACCTCGACTGCCGCTGAGGACCGGACTTCGAGGGAGCACTACTGTCGCCATCTAGTGGCAGAGAGTCATGTTCCATAGGTTCAAACGAGTCATCTGCCACCTTCCCGAGTTTATCAGGAGAGGCAGCTTCCGCCGCTGGTAAAATGCCAGTTGCCCGGCTAACAGTAGTGCCTCCCGGCGAGACAGAAGATGATCGGGGCCGACTACTGTTGGAAGGCGTGACGGATGGGTCAAGCCTCGGCAGGGAAGGAGAGGAACTCTTTTTCTTGTTGGCTCTTCTGGAAGAGTGACGGTGAGAAGAGGCAGTTGACAGCTGGGAAGCCTGAAAACGCAGAAAATCCTCACGGACGGGTTCCTTTTTCAAAGTCCGGGCATCTTGTTTAGGTGCCCGCGGTTTATTAGAGGTGGACGAGGACTGAACTTTAGAAGCAGCAGGAGGAAGCGGGGACGTGGAACGGGCAATCTTCGGGCTGGCAGATCGCACAACTGTGTCAGCGAAAGTGAAATCACAGGTCTGGGTACTTGAATCCTTAGTAGGTCGAGTGGAGGTGAGGACCTTACTGTATGTGCCCGCTGGGAGGACAGTGGGCTTTCGACTCGCCAACAACTTTCGAGCGGCAGATGTTGATACCTTTTCCGTAACCCGAATTTGCTGGATGACCTTTTCATCCTTATATACAGGGCAGTCTCGAGAGGAAGCCGCATGGTCATTGTTGCAGTTAAGGCAGTGAGGGGACGGAGGTGGGCAATCCCCCTCATGGGCGTCCCTACCACAAGTGACACATTTTGCTGCATTAAGGCAAGATTGACGGGTGTGGTTGTACCTGTGGCATTGAAAACAGCGCGTTGGGTTAGGTACATAAGGGCGGACGGAGATGACTTCATACCCTGCTTTGACCTTCGACAGGAGTTCAACTCTGTCGAACGTCAAAAAAACAGTACGAGTGGGTGTCAGCTGTTATCTACCTTTTTCAAAACCCTATGGACGGCTGTTACACCCTGATTGGACATATAAGTTTGTATGTCTTCGTCAGACAACCCGTCAAGGGATCTCCTAAAAACTATCCCCCGTGACGAGTTGAGTGTGCGGTGCGCTTCTACCTTGACTGGAAACGTGTGTAACAATGTAATCCGTATCAGTTTTTGAGCCTGGAAGGCACTGTCCGCTTCCAGCAACAATGTGCCATTGCGCTGACACGAACAGGTTTTAAAAGGGCCAGCAATTGCATCAACACCTTTCTGAATGACGAAAGGATTTACAGAACTGAAATCTTTACCGTTGGTTCGAGAGACAACAAGAAATTTCGGTAGATTAGGCAGAGTCTTCTTTTGCTGAGGCGAATCTATCTTTTGTTTCTGGGTCAACGTCACTGAAGAAGAGTAGGAAGTCATTGCGTAAGTGTCCCCCGTGATTACCGGCGTCTCCGATGGCGCGCTCCTTCCTAGTGGGGGCCCTCTCCGAGGGCTTACCCGCCTTAGGTGATTGTTCACACCTCAGGTCACACCTCCCGAGAACTGACGGAGGGACCAATCGGCATGTTCGGAAGGTACCAGCTCGGGTAATCACCCCTCCCTGGGCCTGGCCTTTACCAGGGGGTACATATGTGCCCTACTTGTCTACCCAGGGTGGGGAATTATGCGTTACCCCGTCACCTGCTACGCATGATAATGCGTGGATCGGCCTTCAGACAGGCACAGGGAGGAAAGAAGAAGAACAGAGGAAGTGAAGAGAAAGAAGGAAAGAGGTATCTCAAACGCCGAAGCAGAGACTAATGAGGAGGAGAAGAAGGCTAGGAGCGTACAGCAAGGAGAGGAAGACAGAAACAAAGGTTAGGAAAGGAAGGAACCAAGGAATAAGAGAAACAACAACAAGAAACCACCTTAACTAGCGAAAGACGCCTGTCTCTGGGCGAAGGCATAAACCTGGAGGGAAAGTGAAGCAGCCTGGGGCAGAAGAAAGGCTGCTTCAGCTCGGGGCCCCGTGCGCGCCGCACACGTACCCACAAAAGAACTGTGGGCCCCCTGGGGGGGGTTGAAGAGTGTGTATAGAATGAACATTAACAAGAGCAAAACAAATATAATGGAAAGCAGTCTTCGAAAATCAGGTTGTGCTGAAGGAATAATATTAGGTAATGAATCAATGAAGGTGGTAGATGAGTTTTGTTACTTGGGTAATAAAATATGGCGGTCGCAGTACAGAGGATATAAAACGCAGAATGGCAATGGGAAGAAATGTCTTTTTGAAAAAGAAAAATTTGCTAACATCTAATATAAATTCAAGTGCAAGGAAGTCTTTTCTGAAGGCATTTGTGTGGAGTTTTGCCTCGTACGGGAGTGAAACTTGGACAATAAATAGTTTAGACAGGAAAAGGATAGAGGCTTTTGAAACGTGGTGCTACAGAAGAATGCTTAAGACTAGGTGTATAGATCGCATAACTAAAGAGGAGATACTCAACAGAATTTGGGAGAAAATGAATTTTTGGCATACCTTGACTAAAAGAAGGGATCACTTGGTAGGCATGGAGGAATCGTAAATTTAGCATTGGAAGGAAGTGTGTGGGGTAAAAATTGCAGAGTGAGAGCATTAGATGCATATGGTAAACAGATTCAAGTGACTTTGGGTTGCCGTTCTTATGAAGAGATGGAAAGGCTTGCTCAGGGTAGAGTAGGGTGGAGCGCTGCATCAAACCAGTCTCCGGACTGAAGACCACCACCACCACCACCACCACCACCACCACCACCACTACCACCACAACATAATAATTATTCATTGTAGATAAAACTTTTGTTTCAGAAAATTTAACTTCATGATTTCCTGACTGAAGAGCATGTTCTGCTACAGCAGATTTATTTATTTTTCCTAACCGACAAAGACTTTTATGTTCTTTTAGTCATGTAGTGACACTCCTTTTTGTGGTTCCAATATAAACGTTATCAAGTGTACATGGAATCTTATATATGCCACATGCCGGTAGAGGAGGGTGTGTGTTTCTCCTTTACAGATCAGAGAAGTTGACATTTTTCTTGTTGGCCTAAAACTAGTCTAATGTTATGTTTAAATCTTTCTGATCTGATCCGAGACATTTTTAATAAAAGGCGGAGTTTATATCAGAATGACAAAAAGGAGTGTCACTACACAACTAAAAGAACATAAAAAGTTTTTGCTGACTAGGAAAAATAGATAAATCTGCGCTAGCAGAGCACACTCTTCAGTCAGGAAATCATGAAATTATTTTTCTGAAACAAAAGTTTTATCTACAATGAAGAATTATTATCCATGATTATGTAGAGAAGCCATTGAAATATATAAACATAAGGATAATTTTAATAGGAAAGAAGAGACAATGAAACTTAGCGACATATGGACAGTGGCGTTGCAAAATCACTAAGCAGTTTTTCATCTTTGACTAGGTGAGTCGATGGTGAATTATTTATCTCTGATGAGGATTTCCTCAGTACTTCGACCACGCCCCATTTCTATGCTATATATGTCGCTCTCAGACGTCAGACCCGTCAGTCGGCAACAAGACTCAGTGGAAGAGGATTGCCTCTGAGGATGTCCAATGCAGTCTTGGATGACATTGTAATTGGACGAAACATTAGGAACAGAAGTGTTTCATAGACCATGGCTATACTACCCGGAAGGTTTACTAGCAGCAACGTCATAGGGTCATGAAACCTTTGTCACAGAATGAAGGCTAAGTGTTTTGTTCAATTTCCTTTTTGGGGAAATTATGTACATAATTTCTGACATGCTGTACATTGCACGAGTAATACTAATATCACTAATCTTGTTATACTTATGCTCAAATTTATGACACTACTACAAAGCTTCAGAACTTGGGAATGTTGGATCATGTCTAATTTAATATATTAAATATCAAGGAGCCTACAGGCAACAGAATATGCGGCCGTCACATAGAAATGTTTGTATAGAGATGGTGTGTGATTGTTCTATTGTACATGTCTGGAAATATAGACACCACATCTTGTTTGCTGGTGCTATGCAGTTGCACTTTTGAGGACAGAAAGAAAGAAGGAATAGGAATGACTCTCACTGCCCTATGGTGAAGTAGATCAATGGCAATAAACGACACGTCCAACAGACACACACACACACACACACACACACACACACACACACACACACACACCATCCATATTCAGGATGATTCGAAAGTAGTGCAACATAGAACAACTTCATTACTCGTGCAGATACTGAAAAAATAGTAGAGGGCAAAACTGTTGGAGATACCATTGTAAATGGAAATTTATTAACCCTGAGACTGTTTTTCATCTCTAACATGTCAAAGACATTAAAGATAAAGGTGAAGCAATGAATTAAAATTTGTGATGCGGCTGTGAATCGTTCTTAAAGTCTATTCTGAGGCTCCTTGATCGCTAGTGGTGTGGTGGTTTAGTGGTAAGACATCTGCCTAGTAAGCATAGAGGTCTGGGTTCGATTCCTGGCCGCATCACAAATTTTAATTCACTGCTTCACCTTTAGCTTTAATGTCTTTGTTGGAGATACATTTGAAATCATGACCTTGATATTGAATTTGTATTTTTTTCCCAGTAATCAACAACAATGTTGAAGAACACAATTCAGGAAAGGGTGTATATGGTTCTTATGCATGCTGCAGGCACAAGTATGGACCTGCAGAGGAATACCACAGATGGTATACTGATCAACCGCACCACAAATCATGCAAGCATTGATCCTTTACTGGAGACAACAGGCACTATCCATGACAAACAATGGTCTGGGTAGCCACACACAGCAAAAGATCATGGAACTCTGCTAGCACACTAGCTAAGCTGACAATGTGTACAACACAGTCAACCAGAAAAGTGGCTTAAGAATGTGGCACCAGTCAAGCATCAATGTACAGGAAATTATGCAGAAATCTTTTCCATTCATATAACATGCATTTTGTCCATATTGTTGTAGATGCTAATCATCAGTCTGGCCAAAGGTGAAATGTGTGGTGTGACATGTATGGCAATGTTCCAATTGGTCCCATATTTCTTAACAAGCAGCTTACTGATGAAGTGCACAGAGAGCATCTTGAGATCGCACTCCTGCCCTTACTTAATCTACCCCTAGCAAAACGACGAGGGCTTTCAGCAAGAAGTAGCACCACCACATTTCAGACACAAAATATGTGAACTGTTAAATGAAGTTTCCCGAAACATTGGATAGGTCGAAGGGGTCCAGTGGAATGGTCGCCTAGGTAGCCAGATTTGATACCATTTGACTTTTTCCTCCAGGCCATATAAACCATATTTGGGTGTGCCTTAAACAGTATGGCCATTAATTCAATTCCTCCAGTAGTGTCCAAGTGACGCAGCTGCAGAACATGACAGTTCAAGTAATTAATTTGTTCCCGTTTGTTGTTATATTGTAAATGATGTACAGATTGGGTTATTTCTTTGTTTCAGTTTGCCATTTAGAAGGACATTTTCTTTTGTCAAGTTTCTGATTTCAGACAGACTAGTAAAATAAGATTATGGTTCCAACAATTAAGTTTATGATGAAAACTATGTATTTCTAACAATTTTGACCTTTACCATTTCTTTTTTAGTGTCTACACAAATAATGACGTCGTGCTACGTCGTGCGACTTTTGAATCGTATCGTATATTTCTATGCACTGCTTCACCGCAGATGTAATAATTTTGTTCGACCGGTGTGGAAATCTGGACTGCAAGAGTAAGAGAACAGACGATAAGAGCGCTACTTCTGTAGTACGGAAGTTGTGGAAATTAGAGGCAGACAGGGGGCATGCTACAGGTAGGCAAGTGCTTAAGATGACTGCTGGCCCAAGGTTAGCGACCCCGGGGTTTGAAACCAGGCCATACACAAACTTTCACTTGTCACCATCGATTTATTTCAGCTCCCTAATGCAGCCAGCATCATTCAGTTCCTTTTGGTCCTCTTACTACTTCCTTCCGATTATTAAAAGTGAAACATACCGTTATTCTTTTCTCGGCTGTAAAAGACAAATGCCAGCAGACATCCAGACGAGAATGAAGAACATGTATGGGGCAGCTTAGCTGTCAAAAACCACAATTAAGATGAGGTGCTGCTGTGTTGTAACAATACAAATCCTCATCACAAATGTATTTATGCAGAAGTTATGTCAACTCAGGTGGGAGACACTGGAGCATCGCCTTCAGAACTGATCTCTCACCGTCCACAGCGTCCCTTAACAAAGGCCTTAAAGGGTCACCGATAACTGAGGGACGTAAACGTGCAGCAGGTTGTTATGGATTTCGTGCTTGAAGTTTCACCAAATGGGTATATTCCACCTCGTGTGTCAGTGGGCTGATAGCCTCAATGCTCGTGGTGATTTTGCCTGATTGACATACTAATTATGGACTGTACAGACTTTGAATTGACACTTTACTGCCCTTTATACGCTAATCATCTTTCGCACAGAAGTGAACTGTTTAACAGAATTATTGATTTCGTAATTCTATATGAATTCGATTAAGCCAAACTGTATTTCATTTAATGTACTATAATAAAGCTACCATTAATCATTATTCCACTGGATGTGTGTGGAGAAACACATGTATACAATATATAATAAGCAATATTGTTACAGCTTTGATACCAATATAGTAATCTTCCTTCATACATTGTAATGGTTGTTTCAAACTTGCATACTTTTCCTCCATATTTTTCACTGTTACTGCATAGGCAACATGTCAACTGAGATACCTTCAACTTATAGTCAAATATCCAGTGTAATGAATGAATTTGGGCTGCTAGAAGTATTTCACATTTCCAGAGAAAAACTGTTCTAAGACCTTGCAAAAATATATAATGTTCTTACTATTATAAATAACACATTTCTATATTAATTTTATTTATAAAGAGCTAGGAACTAGAAATTGAGGAGCAATGGCGACAGAAATAAAGATACGTGGGCACACGCACACATATATTAAATAAACGATACCAATTGAATGCGAGTATTATTAACATAAATGGATTCATTAGATAAAATCTAAATATTTAAAATGTTATCAATAAAGCAACTGCAACAGTTCGCAAAATGAAATTTTATACATTTCATAACAGCTATTTACAATTTCCACTACTGAGATAAATTATAGAAGTAATGCTTAGCTTGTGGCCACCATAGGAAATTTTCTCTCTCAAAAAAGCACAAAAATAGAAATTACTAAATACAGACCATCCCATTGAAGTGTTTTTTTGTGACGCCCTGTGACTTTCTTGTTATCATAGTGAAGATAATTAGAGCTATAATGTCTGCACTTGAAAATATATACGATGGAATCACACACACACACACACACACACACACACACACACACACACACAGAGAGAGAGAGAGAGAGACAGAACTTTGAGTCTATGTTCATTGTTCATGAGACGGATTCTGAATGTTGCACAAGACTTATTTTACTGATGAGATCTCAATGCATTTGTGTGTTTCAAAAATTGGAATACTGAAAATAATGGAATCAATCAGTATTTAATTTGTTACATTATGTTTATGTTAAGGTAGTCATCAACATAAGTAGTAGATTTAGTATGGAAATTTCCTGCAATTTTAAGGAACTACTAAACATGTTCATCCCTTTAATACATTAACTGATAACTTCTTTTAACACTAGGTCTTTAGTAAGGTTTATTCAGTCTTTAAATTGTGTCTGTCTGTTTTCAATTTCTATAGACATTGCTAAAATTATGGCTCTAAATGAGCAGAGCCTAAGTCACAGTAGAAACCTTTAACAATCATGTCAACCAATATCCTTACAGGAAAAAAAAGCTAACCTAGAAAAGTCAAGATTATTAATTGTTCTCCACTTAATTACAATGCCTCCAAAATGCCGAACATGTGATCAGTGGTTTATTTCAAGATATAATGAAAGCTTCCGATGGATTTTTTTATCCAGATGTAAACATACACTCCAAATTATTATTACATATAAACCTAAATTATTGCTATAATATGCACTAAATATATATTTGGAATAAATGTAGAGAAGCCAATAGCTAGCCAAGGCTGTAAGTCTGTCCACAGAGAAAGGTTATGTGGCTCATTCAGAGGAACATTGCTTGTGAAAGTCACCTGACTAGGCTTGATAAAAAATACCAGTGAAGCAAATCTTCTAAATTTATTAATGAAAATTTAATTTCATTACTGTACTTTTCAGTTTTCATGCACTTCAGTAACTGAGTGCTACAAAGTTTTTAACTTTTTTTAAGGGCATGGTCAAAATTTCAAACTGATAACTTCATACAAGAAGTGTTACGGGAAGAAATGCTTAAAAGATGACTGGACCACTCAGAAATCAGAAAAAAAACAGTTCTTTCCTTGGCATCATATATATCAGAACCTGAACTACTAATGCACAAGCAAAACAGTAACTTACATAGCTGCACCCATAATATAATTATCTACTGTATAAGATTTTTTTTTTTCATTCCAGCATACGAAATAAAGTTTTATAATCATGCAAAGGGGACACAAAGTATGTGTAAATGTGGTAATCACACTTCAAAAACAAGATAAGTAGTGCAGAAGATGCATCAAAAATTACTGGCGTGATAAAATGAACTTACCTCTCAAATTTCAAAAGGTAGTCCCACATCTACCATAAATTTAAATTGTCTCTGTACTAGCAACCCAGAATTCTTAACTACTGAAGTAGCCCATAAAGCTAAATTCCATAAACTTACTCATAGCTCTGTTCTCAATTGTGACAAAAGATAAGATTGCTCCAGCATATGTTGATGGGCAAGCAAGTGAAGTACATTTCTTCTAAAAATTGATGTCTGCTCACTTAAATGTGTTAAAGAACAGAGGTGAAATTTACTAGACAGTTTCACAGCTTTCAAAAGTGTTCTTTATAATCATATTGTAAAGAGACTAAAGGACATAAAAATGGAAACAGTTCCAGTAGTTTTAGAAACATGAAAAAGAAGGCCACAAAACACAATGAAAACTAAATTTCACAGTACTTTCAAGTTGTTTTTATGTAAAATGTATTCTAATTAATTACACAGTCTGAACAACTTAAAATTGTATTTTTATTAAATGGAAGGGTTGCAGTGATAGAAATGTTGACTAAGAGGAGAAAAAGAGATGATGATAACATACAGGAAAACAGATTTCTGGTGTTTAAAATGAAGTTCAAATATTGAATTACTGGCCTTAAATTTTTTTATTGTAGAAAATTTATGTAGAAATTAGAATTTCAGAAAGCTTACCTTATGTGAATACTTGAACCTGTTATTCAAGTAGTAATATATTTGATAGAACTGTTATAAGTGGATTTTAGGACCTTTATAACCACCACCATTCAATTCCACAAACCAACAAATATCTATGAATTTGCTAACCATATTATGAACTCTCAGAGTTTTAATATATTACTCAGCAAAAGGGATTGCTACAATTGCTTGATACTGGCAAGATCATTTAAGAAAGGCAGAATGCAATGGACAACAAACTTTAACATCGCTTTGACCATGCCAGCACTTTAATATAACCTAAAATTGTCAAACATTCAATAGTATCAAGTATTATCACCACCATATTAAATTAATATAACTGATAAGCAATTGCTGAAATTGATGTATATGGACTTAAATATCACCAAAACACTGGTAAAAAGCAGCTCCGCTATGGCATCCTGTCTTTCAACTTTGATGCAGCAAATTATACAGCACAAAAATGGTTATATCTTACATGTACACTCTTATAAAATAAAGTTAACAATCCATCACAAGCCATGCTGGAATTAACTGCCAAACAATCTTCCTTCACCATCAATAAATTGCATAACCCCCAACCCAAGTACAACCATAACTTTCCCAAGAATTCAGTGTTGTTACTTTCCATTGTTGAAACCACAACCAAAGTGTTACAAGACTTTAATCCCACTCATGTCTTTTTTATTCTACATCTGACACTTTAAAGGAGCCAAGTAGATATTTTCATAAAATACAAATTCTGCTACATGTATTTGACATGTCATATAATAGAAAAATTGGTGATTACAGCTACATTCATACTGGCACACGGAAAACTTGCTGGAAAGCACATCAGTACCTCATCTTTTTCAAATGAAAATTTCAAGAAATGATGTTATCCAAAACATCATGAACACACATGCTGTTGTTAGAGCCAATAATGACCACAGTAACCTACAATTCTATCCACACATAAAACATAATATGGTCATGCATGATTACAAAAGCAGCAGATGTTGTTACAGTCAATGCTAGAATTCAAAGCATAAAGTGGCTACAAAAATAATCAAGAACAACATTAAAATAAATCCACAACACTCCAACAAAGTTAACTTGAAGTGTGTTAACAGAATAAGAATTAGAAATCAAAAGTGTGGTGATAGATATACTTGATAACCAAGTTATGCCAGAATCACATTCCAAAACAATATACGCAACAAATTTTAAAAATCCATTGTATAGACAGTGTATGCATACATCTTATAATGCAGAACATGCTTCAACTGAAAAGACAGTCTAAAGATGATTTAACATCTGTTATTAGGAAAAATAGGGTCATGTTTATTACAGCAAATGTGAAGAGAAATTTCTACCATAAGGCACTTCCTAAGTCCAAGTTAATCTTCATAAAAGGAACAATTTATGCCTGTAGTAAGTACATAATACCACACATACAACCAATAAAAATATTAAGTTTTCCATAATAAGTGCCAACAATGACAAACTCTGGGAACAGACTTCAGGAAGAAACACATTCTATATTTGAAGCATCGTGACTCATTAAAACTCTGTGCTTGACTGGGGACTAAAACCTAATATCATTATCTTTTGCAAGTAAGTGCTATAGTGGACTCAAAACCCATCCTCACTTCTTTACTTACACTAACACCTTATTTCCTACCTTCCGAACTTCACAGAAGTTTTCCTGCATAACCAGCAAAGACTAGCACTCCTAAGAGAAAGGATATTGCAGAGAGATGGCTTAGCTACAGCTTATTTCCAGTATGAATCTTTCAGTCTGAAGCAGAGTGTGCACTGATATGAAATTTCCTGCAGATTATAGAAATGAGGGTGGGTTGCGAGTTGTGCTTAGGTAGATCTGTTAGTAGAGCACTTGCCTTCAAAGGACAAAGGTACCACATTTGAGTCCCATACAGTTTTAATCTGCCAGAAGTTCCATATTAATACACACACTGCTATGGATTGAAATATTCATTCTGGTCATGAGTCTTACCCACAAGAGGCCCTGAGGAAAGTGTTATAACAATCTTATGAATGGAGATATGAAACCAACATATGACATTCCTTTATGCTTGATAATTGAAGGTAATATAAGAGAAGCTTCAAGTGACCTCCCTCCAACTATATACTGACTTCAACACAGCACTTCATGTTTGTGGATGTTACTGCCAGATTACTGGGTTTCACTGTGGATATCCTACTTTAACTAAGAGCTGTGGCAGTGAAATGTGGCAACAGTAAGGTTCTGAGAGTTGTGTGTTTCAGTGTAACATGGCTTACCGTTTGTAGTGTTCTGTGCAACTTGCTTCTTCTGGTGCTGTTTGAATCGAGCAATGTATTGATATTATGAGGAAGAACAAATGTTTTTTGTGAAATAGTACTGTAAGTGGTTCCTTTAAGACATGGGAGTTACTATTTTTAGAATGTTTTGATGAGTCTCACAAACTATCTAAACACTGCATTCAAGCTTGGCGATGAAGCTGGAGAAAAAGAACATTCTTAGAGCTGCACAGTTGGAGAGAAGGCAGGAAGGATGCCAGCAGTTGAAGAAAGAGTGGGTGGGTGGACGATTATTGGCACTGTCCACAAAGTTTCTTCACTGCTTATCAAATGTTCAAATGTTTGTTAAGCTTATGGGACTTAACTACAGGGTCATCAGTCCCTAAACTTACAAACTACTTATGAACTAGCTAAGACTAAGGACGGCACAAATATCCATGCCCGAGGGGGGATTCGAAACCCCGACCGTAGTGGTCGTGCAGACCGTGACTGAGCGCCTCAGTCCCCTCGGCCACCGCGGCTGGCGCTGCGTATCACAGGAAGAAGGACTGACAAGTAAAATGTACTACAGAGCTGTGAAGAAAGCAAGTTTGTATGCTTAAAAGCTTACAGACATTCAAAAATTGATACAAGCTGACCATGATAAGCTATTAACATGTTATGTGCCCTCACAAAACACATTTATGAAGTCATTGGAGAATCCCTTCATTCACAAAAGCTAGCCATGTTCTGTGAATAATCACAGAGGCCCAATTAGTTAATGTTATTTATTTAACTACTGTCACCAGTGCAGTGTATCGGATATTGTTTCATGTAACTATGAAGCAGTTGGATGATGATGATGATGATGAACTGACCCTTGGTTAGTATCTTGAGGATAGTGCAACATGAAACTTTTGTAAGCAAATTTAAGCATGGCTTCAGCATAATTTCTTTTTTCCATAACAGAATCACTTCCACAGGATTATGGCCCCAAAGGTTGCTAGACTTGACCCCTCCACCCCTAATTTTTCCTGTGATATCATGTTAAATTTAATGTGTACAAGAACCATGCACCTTCAATGAGTTATGTGAAAACATGCACTGTGAAATCCACACATTTACTCTCCATATTCAAGCAGCATAATTCACAAACATGCAGCAAAATGTTGAATGGGTACACAGATGGGGGTATGGCATTTCCAGCACATCTTAAAGGAGTGTCACGGAAAAATTTAGTTTCATAAAAAACAGTATTACACTTTTCCCAATTTTCCTTACATGCGGGATACCTGTAATTATTCTGATACATATTAAATCTACAACCTTCACAACAATGACAACCAAGGAGATTATTACATAATATATACCAATATTTTCATAAATACATTTTATTTTTGATTGCAGGCTTTCTCAGCATATTCCAATGATGAAATCTTAACAGCTGATAACCTGAGAAGATTTCATCACTTCATTTAATTGTTTGTAAAACAATCACAACTTAAATGCAGCAATTCGTAAAACACATGAAACTTTTAACTTCACATCGTCTTCCCTCATGTCTTAATCATCCATTAAGCCAATTATGTGCAGAGCAGAAACTGCCCATATGTTATCCACAATGTCAATATGGTTATATTAAACACACAGTCTATGGCTTATTAATTTTTCCATAACAAAATCCAAAATCAAGTAATTGTTTCTTTCTTTGATTCATAGGTTATTGTACATATGAGAGGGAAAACTACAGTAAAGCTATTAACGAAGTTCAGAAGAGAAAGTCTTGCTTACAAATCTCCTTAACATGCGTCACACAACTCATTACTTACTATATACACTTAAAAATATCTGAATATGGCAACATGAATAACTATCAATGAACTTTCTACTAAAATGTTCCATCTAATGATTTTCAACTTCCTAAAAACAAAGTTCTCCAAAATGAGAGTCAATTTTAAATGAGTACTATTGCCAACTAAAAATCATTAAAAGAAAAGCACAAAAATATTATCTACAGTAAAATGCAAAACACAGCACACTACAATAATTTAATTCCTGACTTAAAAGTAAAAAATTTTATAGAAGTGAAATAGTTTTGAAAAATTACAAAGTACTTACCAGTGTTATCAGCCCCACGAGGGATAATAACATCTGCATACTTCTTGGTCTGAAGAAAAATGAGAGAGAATATGCTTGTAAGACTAATGAACACATCCAAATTAAAGTTACCATATACATGTTCAAAACACTTTCATTAAAAAAGACTAGTTTGGTGTTTATACACTAGTAGCTGTGTTAAAAAGATGAAGTGGAGTCAAATGTGGTTCTATTCCTTGTCTGGGATGTAGTTGTAACATGCCCTCCACCAAACAGTTGATTGATTGATTTGGGGTTCAAGGAACCAAACTACACTGGTCATCGGTCCCTGTTTCCATTCGCAGAGTGAGAGTAAAAATCCAGTAACTGTGTAAAATTCTAAAACAATGTGTAAGATCCCATTGATACCGGAACTATGAATTTTCGGAGAGAGAAAAAAAAAGGGACGCAGTAACTAATGTGACAAAGTGATAGGGGAGGAAGATTAAAAATGAATTATCAGAGTTTTAGCTGGAGCATCACAGTAATAAAAGAATGATCTACTCACTCAGGAACGTGTTAAAGTCTCTTGCATAAAAGTAACGGGCAAGAGAAAAGGAGAACACTAAACTTAAATAGAATGATAAAAAATGCTTGCACGAATAAAATTTAAAACTTTATCAGCCGTTGAGGCAATGTCAGAAAGCACCAAAGGCATCCTGTCAGGGATGTTAAAATTCCATCTCAAGGTGGACAGTTGAGGACAGTCGAGCAATATATGTGCCACTGTCAATTGTGAACCGCAATTGCACTGTGGAGGGGTCCTCTCGGTGGAGAAGGTGGCCGTGCATAAGCCAGGTGTGGCCAATGCAGAGCCGGCAAAGGATGACAGATTCCCTGTGTCAGGGTTGCATAGAAGACCTCCATACATTTGCATGCTCTTTGATGCCCCATAACTTGTTTGGCACAGTCAAGTGTTTCCATCGGAGTTCCTGACCCCAGACACTTTTAGGCACAGTACCGATTGAAGATCAGCTACTGGGATTCCAATCTCCACAAGAGGTCTACTTGTAGCCTGTTTTGCAAACCTATCAATCAGTTCGTTCCCTTGAATTCCGACGTGTTCCGATGTGGAAACGAACGTCACCTTAAGTCTAGACCGGTGTAGGGCACGACTGACTCCTGAATAGCAACAACCAAAGGATGGCGAGGATAACACTCAATGGCTTGTAAACTGCTCAGGGAATCACTCAAGATGAGGAACGACTCACCAGAGCAGGAACGGATATGCTCAAGGGTACGCGGTATCGCTACCAGCGACGCAGTGTAAACACTGCAGCCAACTCGTAAGGAGTGCAGTTTGGTATGGCCTCCATGAGCACATGCGAAGCCGACATGACCATCGACCTTCGAGCCATCAGTATAAACTATTTCAGAGTCCTGGAAAGAGTCAAGAATGGGCAGAAACTGACGGCAAATGGTCTCAGCATGCGTAGAATCTTTTGGTTTATGTGCCAAGTCTAAACAACGTTGTGGTTGCTGTATACAACATAGAGGTTTATGCGAATGAGCCCTGAAAAACAGTTGGAGAGGCCAGGATTCCAGATCGGAAAGAAGGGAACAAACACGAACAGCAATAGTTTCTCCTGATCTGGGCCATCGTTGTGGGAGTTGGATAACTGTGTCTAGAAAAAGGAGACTGTAGTTCAGATACTTCCGCTAACTACAGTAAAATCTCATTTTTACACTTTTCAAGGGACTTTAGTGAAATGGTGTAAAATGCAGGAAGTAATGTTTTAAATGGTAAAATATGCTTACAGGATCAGCCTTGCATTTTTGTAGTTTATTTGCGATATATGTACATAATAATCATCAAAATACTAGCCAGGAAGTTTATTACATAATAAAGGTTATTTTTACTATTTTAAGTGCCAGGCAGAACTGGTAATTTTATGGGAAGTAGAAATTTTTGACGTAATTTCATTCATTATAATCGAGAATGCCGCTGTCTTCAAAATTACCTGAACCACTTCGATAGATATCGTTTGGACACCGCTACCAGGCTATGCAACACATCTTCAAAATTAACGCCTTTTACCGGCATTAATTATTTACGTAGTAAAACTCCTAAAGTTCCATTCTTTTTGTATTTTTCGATGTTTCACACTATGATATTGCCGCGAGAGACCACGAACACCAACTGCCGGCGTGGCACAGGGGATAGTGTCATGGACATGCAGACAGGTTACTGGCAAATCAAGATTGACGAAGCTGACAGGGAGAAGACGGCTTTTATTACACCTGACGGCCTCTATGAATTTAAAGTAATGCCATTTAGATTACGTAATGCTCCGGCCACATTCGAATGCATGATGGACAACTTGCTTCGACACCTTAAGTGGATGACGTGTCTCTGCTATTTAGATGACATTGTCGTTTTCTCAAAAACATTTGAAGAACATCTGAGTCGCCTCTCAACTGTGTTGAAGTGTGTTCAGGCTGCAGGTCTCCGCCTCAATCCAAAGAAGTGCCTCTTCGTCGCCAAAGAGATAAAAATCCTGGGGCACCTAGTCAACAGAGATGGTGTCCGTCCTGATCCAGATAAAGTAAGGGCAGTCATAGAATTTCCAACTCCTCAGCACATTCGTGATGTGAAAAGTTATCTCGGGCTGTTCTCATACTACCGACGTTTCATAAAAGGATTTTGTAACAAGGCACGTCCATTAGAAGAACTTCTGCAGGAAGACGCCAAATTTTACTGGGATGAGACAAAAGAAAGAGCTTTCCGGCCACTTAAGGAGGCTCTAACTTCCACACCAGTGCTAGCCGTGTACGATGAGAATGCAGAAACGGAACTTCACACAGACGCCAGTTGTTATGGGATTGGTGCAGTGCTTGTACAAGATCAGGAAGGTGCTGGAAAAGTGATAGCCCATGCATCAAGAGTACTCTCAAAGTCCGAAATAAACTACTCTACAACTGAAAAAGAATGTCTCGCAGTTATATGAGCTATCAACAAGTTCCGGCCGTACTTATTCGGCAAATCATTCACCGTAGTGACAGACCACCATTCTTTGTGTTGGCTGACTAGCTTGAAAGATCCATCAGGTCGACTAGCAAGATGGGCACTATGACTCCAAGAGTACTATGTCACAGTGGTATTCAAGAACGGGCGCAAACACAAGGATGCCGACTGTCTTTCAAGGAATCCATTAGTGGAACACTACAGCATGAATGAAATTTCAGCCTCACTGAATTAGATGACGTTACAGCTGAACAGAGGGAAGATCTAGTACTATTAAAAACGATAGAGGCCTTGGAGAAAGGAGAACCGACCAATGGAGAGTTCCAACTTATAAACGGAACATTGTATAAGAGCAACTACGATCCACTGGGCCCCAAATGGCTACTGGTTGTTCCAGCTCATCTCCAGCCAGCTATTCTCAAATATTTCCACGATGCTCCAATATCCGGTCATCTGGGATTCGTGAAGACCCTAGACAGAATCAGACGCAGGTATTACTGGAAAGGTCTCTACCGATCTGTCAAGCACTATGTGAGTCACTGTAAAGAGTGCCAGCAACGGAAGCATGTGCCGCAATTACCTCCAGGACATTTCGTACCGATTCCGCCGGCAGCAGCTCCATTCCACCGAGTTAGGATTGATCTTTTAGGGAGGTTCCTGAAGTTGGCAACCGGTAACCATTGGATAATAGTCTGCACTGACTACCTCACACGCTACGCTGTCACCAAACCTGTGCCGACTGCAGAAGCTCCAGAGATCGCAAAATTCCTTGTAGAGGACATTATTTTGAAGCATGGAGCACCATGTGTCATGATATCTGATTGTGGAAAAGTATTCCAGTCAAAACTAGTATCAGAGGTAATGTCATGGTGCAACATTGTCCACAGAATGACAACTGCATACCATCCTCAGACACATGGTCTTACAGAACGTTTTAACAAGATGTTAGCCCACATGCTGTCGATGTATGTCGATGTTGAGCAGAAGGATTGGGATAAAATTCTGCCAGTGGTGACATTTGCTTACAATACCGCAAGACAAGACACCACAGGCTTCACTCCGTTTTACCTGCTCCATGGCCGTGAAGCTGAGACGACAATGGATATGCTGTTCCCGTTCCAACCGGACGACACTCAGGATGACTATGTTAAACAGCTCATCAGCAGGGTCGAAGAAGCAAGACAGCTGGCTCGCATACGAACACTGGACGTCCAGGAGAAGGACCATCAGCGGTATAACGACAAGCACCGACCTGTTGTGTACAGCCCAGGAGATCTGGTATGGATTTTTACCCCCTGTACGGAAGGTTGGACTGTCAGAAAAGTTATTGAAGTGATACTTTGGTCCCTATCGTGTCATACGCCGCCTGTCAGACGTCACATACGAAGTTGAGGATTATGAGCAGTCGTCGAAACGTCAAAAACGGAGAGACATTGTTCACGTCCTGCGCATGAAGCCTTACTACGATCCTGAAGAGCAGGTAGATGACAATGGCTTCTTGTTCAAGGACTTTAAGGACAGTAATGTTCCTGATGAAGCTACGACAGGAACGTCTGTCGTCGATAATCATGGAGAAGGGAAGTATTCTCTTGAACTGTCATACAGAGCACCCATGACACGGTCAAGATCCAGGACATTGCAGCTGGCTCTACAGGGATCATACCAGCAGGCCGCTGTTTCTCCAGGAGAGGGAGCAATGCCTCGAGAGACCACGGACACTGACTGCCGGCGTGGCGCAGGGGATAGCGTCACGGACTGCGGTGCAGGTCGCTGGTTCAATCCCGCCCACCGGCAAAAATTTATTTCTTTGTAATTAACAATTACTCCTTCCAGAAGGTTCTACATCTTTCTTATGTTCACTTGTAAATTCTACTTGTTTCTTATGTTAACTGTTCTTCTAATTTCTGGTAAATTCTGTGTATAAATAGCAGAGCACTCTGCCTGAGAGGCAGTCAGTGCTGCGTGTATGTCGAGTTCGTAATAAACGTGCTTTCAGTATAAGTGCTGTGTTTAGTTGCCTTCGTAGTCAACGGTTATCAGTCCCTTGTTCCAGTCTTACAGGTAAAACATTGTGTTAAGCATTGCCAAGTATACGCGTTAACATGTCACAGTTTAAAAGTAACAGGTAAAAATGAAGAAACGATAAAAATAAAAATGAAGAAGGGATCAAAAGGACAAAAAGTACAAGAGTATTTTTGCTGGGTGATCACAGAAATATAAGTAAGACATCCAGCCACGAGTAATTACCATGTGCCACACTAAAATGCGTGGGGGCACCGTTATTTAAAAGGCAGAGGTCGAGCTGAGATAGTAAAGATGCGACATCTCTACCATGGCCAGGGATTTTAGTACCACCCCACAAGGGGTTGTGGGCTATGAAACCGCCCAAAAGAAGGAAAGGTGGGTGGTCTGAGAGATCAGTTTAACCAAAGCATGTTGAGGTACTTCTCCATCTGGGGGCAGATAAACACTGCAAACGGTAATAACCACTGTAGTCTTTATCCTAACTGCCCCAGCTTCTATAGGTGTTTGGAAAGGAACACGTTCACTGTAAACAGAGGTAAGAACATAGATACAGACTCCACCCGATACCATGTCATAATCTGTGATTCCTATAATAACCCTGATAGCCATGTAAGGCAGGGTATCGCATCATTGGAAACCAAGTTTCCTGCAGGGCAATGCATAGTGCAGGTGAAGCACTGAGAAGCTGTCACAACTGAGCTAATCGAGGGGGGAGTGGGGGGGGGGGGGGAAATCGCCACAATTCCACTGGAGAATTTGATGGTTATTGACTTGAAATGCCATGATACAAAGGATAAATAAGATTATTCTATAAGTTCACTTGCTGCTGCCAATTGAGAACCTACAGAATCCAGGACCATTTGTTCTGGGGAGTCAGTGACGGCGAGATACACAGGGGATGCAAGGATCTCCACCTCATCTTCAGAGGCAGATGATGTATGAAGTTGTGGTTTATGAGCCACAGGGAATTATTTTTTCTTTTTACTTTTCTTAGTCTCTCACTGATCTTTCGGTTTCAGGGGCTCGGAGGACTTCTCTGAATTAGCTTCGGAAACCGATGATGATCGGAAGCCCTTCAACCAGCTACTTGTGGATCCATCAGCCACTGGCTGGGATCCTCTTTTTCACTGGAAGAAACCTCTGAAGAGTGTGTCCCAAGGGACCCTGTCCTAGCAAGTTGTTTCTCTGGCTGCAGAATGGGCACTGATGTCTCCAAAAGTTTGGGAAAATTGCTTCTACAGATAGTGTTGTGGGAACAACAGAAGGAGGGTCCCCAACACTTCAAGCGTAGACTGAGAGTTACGGCCCTTAGGGCCAACAGAAGATCGTTGAACTTTTGTTACAGTTATCCCCAGAGATGAAGAAGACGATGTGACAGCTGCAGCAATACTTTTCCACTCTTTACGGAGGATGGTACAGTCAGACGAGCAGGGTGCATGATGCTGTCCACAGTTGACACAAATGGGACACAGGGTACCCGGAGCATCCGCGTGTGATGGCCACCCACAGTCCCTGCATGTCAGACAGAGCCATGTAGCTCACCTTGAGACTAAAGGTTTTTTTATAGACGTTTCACCGTCCTCGCGACCCATGCAATTAAGCCAAGATCTCCAGGCTCTGTACCATACAACGTCCCGCAATCATGCTGTATGGTGGTCGCTGAGGCACGCATAGGGCTTACGGTGTGGCAGACTGTTGGTGCGACAGCTCAGGACCCCGGGTTCGTCAAGCCTGTACTCAGCAAATTAATGCTGAGCCCCTGAAGGGGCCAAACAGTTGCTTAATTAGCTTAAAATACTTTAACAGAGTATTTGTTAACAACACTCTTCAAGTTTCTGTGGAAGAAAGAGTAATAACTTAACATCTGAGAGGATAATAACTATGAAGTGCTTTCGTGGCACAATAATAGTAGGGATTTCAAAGAATGCCTCCAATGGTAAGGAAAGAAGAGGGTAAAAATGATGTTTCTTGGACTACCATCAGCT
The DNA here is from genome assembly GCA_026315105.1 of Locusta migratoria. NCBI lineage: Eukaryota > Metazoa > Arthropoda > Insecta > Orthoptera > Acrididae > Locusta > Locusta migratoria. The sequence goes on from CM048755.1 coordinate 8,114,319, forward strand.
CTGCTTGTTACTCCCCCACATCTGACCCACACTCCTACGGAACAAAAAACAACAACAAAAAGCAACCCCCCCCCCCCACACACACACTTTCAATACTTTCACACAAAGTGCCAATACAAATGTACAACAAATGAAGGATCTGACAAATATTATTCTGTAAGTGCAGTTTGCTGTAGTGGTTTAACATATTTACGTCACATATCATCAAGGTAGTACCGGTTACAATGTTGACATAATTCCAATCAAGAAAACTTTATATAGAATGGAGCATACTATTCTGCTGTAGAATGCCCCCCCCCCCACTCTCTCTCTCTCTCTCTCTCTCTCTCTCTCTCTCTCTCTCTCTCTCTCTCTCTCTCTCTCTCACACACACACCTTGCTGTGTTCATTTTGTGTACATGTGCCATGACAATGTACAGTGATGTGCTCTTTTTGCAATAAAATTTTCTAATAATTAAAAGTAAATGGAAACTGTGATAGGGGAAGGAACAAGTATGTAGTCAACAATATGAAAACAAACTATGAAATTACATAATGGCTGTAAAACTAGGATGATTTAAGGCCTAGTCAATGTTAAAAAGTCAACAATGTAATTGATACAGTTATATTTCAGATTTATGAAAGAGCACAAACTAACATATCTACAACAGCAATACATTTTTATTCTGTTCTTTAAGGAACAGTGCAAAACTGTAATGAAGACATTCTGGAAGTTACAGAATGCAGCATAAACCTAAGTACTGGTATCTACTGCCTTCTGGGACTGGGTCTTGTGGCCAGGGGAGTAAGTGTGTGGGTGACTGTAGGGTTGTCTGCATGAATGTGTTTTTCTGTGCTCCAGGTATTAATGTGCTATGAATCAGAGGTTGCTACCCCTTGTTACACAAGTGTGTAGCTAGATGTTCCACCTCAACATTTTATTTTTACTTGTTATTGCTCATCTTCATATAGGCAATATGTTGATCCAAATTGTGTTTGAAAGGTTAAGAGAGTAAATAAAAGAAAAACACACTTTTGTGTGTGTTCTACAAGTTTATTTTTGTTTACTTAACCTGTAGAAGAAAAGTATACCCCTCCTCTATGCTCTCTCTGACTTCCACTCCAGTGAATGCAGGAAATGGTGTACAATACCATACATAGGACAAATGTCACAACAAGTATCTAAACCACTGAAATCCTGCAAGTAAAGGGTTTCCTACCACATGAAAAACACCACAGCTCAGTGTATCTTTAATAGCAAAGACAAGACTCCTTTACTAAACAACAGTGGCGTATATAAAATTACTTGTAAAGATTGCAGTAAGTTTTATATTGGTCAGTCAGGCAGAAGCATAGCAACTAGACTAGCTGAACATGAATGCAGATGGAGACTACAAAATCGGGACTCCACAATTGCTGAGCATTTACTGAGTGAGGGCCATTGCTATCAGCCACTGTTTCAAGTCCTTCACTTAGCAAACAAGGGCTAAAAACTTAACTTATTGGAAGCTCTTGAACTCAATAAACACCTAGCCCATAGCCCTGATCTAGTATTAAATGATCAAACACAACTGAACAGTTCACCCCTATTGGATTTCACTTAATCCATCCCTGAGTCACATTACCTCCTACCCTGTCAGTTCCAGTCTCTTCATACATTTCCTCATAGTACAGTCAATTACCTAAGTTTTCCATCAACTCCCACACTGGCTGTTCCATTCCTCCATTACAAAAAATTTTAAATGTAGACCAAGCATTTTATTTATTTTTATAACTAATAGATCAAAGTCAGACAATCACATTTTCAATATCAATTCAAAAAACTGGATTCCTTGTTTACCCCCACAGTCCCAGACTCCTGTGTATTTATTTATTACGATTTATTTTTAAGTTTTGAAAATTCGGTCCCAGTGTAGCTTACAACATAATATTCATTTTCATCTACCTGAATTTTTAGAATATTAATTTCATTAGACAGATTTGTTTAGTTTAATCTAATGCAGTAAATATTCATTCTAAGTTCTTGATGCCACTCCAAACCTGGCCTTACAACTGCCATATGTAACACCATCTATAATTATAGTGCAGAATTATTAACAAGGCACTTATATATATTTATTTATCAGCATTATCAGTTTGTTTGTAATAATAGGTAGTTTCAGTTCCCAGGTTATATTCAAATTTATTCCTTGTTTTATCCTTCACACATTGTATATTCTTGTATTACTGTTTAGTTTTTAAGTTGATAACTGAAATAACACAATGTCAAAGAAGTGTTATACTATGTATGTCAACCTAAGTGGAGTCATTTGTCATCTCTTCCCATACTGTATCTAAACATTGTAACCTCTTTCACACAGCAGAAAATACTCTGAAGATGGCCTAATAAGCTGAAAACCGGTTAAGTAAACAAAAATAAACTTTTAGAACACACACAAAATTGTGTGTGTGTGTGTGTGTGTGTGTTTTTAAATTTTTTTGATTATGTTCTACCAAGAAGCGACGGAAGAATCAGTCAAAATGATGTTAAGAGTGTCTCTCTCTCTCTCTCTCTCTCTCTCTCTCTCTCTCTCTCTCTCTCTCTCTCTCTCTCTCTAAAGCAAACCTATGTATCTAACACAAAAATATTAGATGAATGTATCAATGGATGAACATATAAAATAGTAATTTTTTTTCTTTGCTTACAGGAGAACAAAATTCTTCAAATGCAGGTTTGACAAAGTTCATGTACTGATTTAACACCTGTTCCAAATCTCTTCCTCGTTCATTGATATCTCTTGGCACTGCAAAAAAAAAAAAAAAAAAAAAAAAAAAAAAAAAAAAAAATGTAATTGCTCTATTAATTACAAAACAAACAGTAATGATATGCAAATAAAATTTGCTCATCATAGATACAAGCAGAATACTACATGAACAATCGCTGTAAATTTCTGCACATAGAAAGACATACATATTTTCACTACGAATGGCACAATTTTGTGAAATAAGGCAATCTAAAAGTATTGAAAGTTAGAAACAAGCAATAAATCACTTATCTATCTAATTCTAAATTCTCTCACATGAGCATGACATCATTAAGGCAATAGCTACTGCAGTAACAATTGTCTCATGTTTTACAGCATGGAACACACAAAATCAAAATTTTATTTACATTGCCTTTCACAAGTAGTATGCAAATATTTCCTCAACAGGTCAACTTAACAATCAGTACACAAATGAGCAGACTGTGTTATACAGACATCGGACCATTTGTTTGTGTGATAGGTTTTCCCCCCCTCTCAGGTTCTATGAATTGTGTGTAAATTGAAGAAATGCAAGAGCTCAGTTTTTTATCATTAACTGTTCCCTATCCTGAAGGGTAAATTCAGGCTGGGAGACTGCTCACAGATTTGTGATGGCCAATTACTGTACTGCCAAGTACACCAAATATGCTTTGCAGTATTTCAAAGCACCTTTAGTGGTCAGTTTTCTGTTTATCACACACTTTTAATTTTTCTGTCCACGTATGGTACATTTTGTTACACTGCATTTATATTAGTACTAAATGATTATCTTTTTCTTTTGTGTATACACAATGTAAACATTTTGTACCAGTGTACCAAAATGTACCACACATATATAAAACAACAAGGAGGACATAAATTACCACTGAATATTCTTTATTTTAAAGCAAAGTACATTGGATCTTATTAAAATTTTATTAGTTGCAAAAGATGGTAATAAGATCAATTTAATCTGTGCAAATGTGACTGTGGAAAAAGAAGATGCAAAAAATGTACTATTTATCGAACTATTATTGGAGGTGAAATAGTGGTCGTGAGGGGTGGGGAAGATGCACTACAAACCGTTTGTCAAGAATGTGTGAAGAAGATGCCACCATTCTCTTGTAATAATTTAGTGGCATTGTATTAAAAAGAAAGAAAAGATTTCTTTGTAAGCTTTGAATATGGTAACTTCCTATTGTCAGTACAGCCTATTACTGCTATACCATATTATTTGCTCTTAAGAGAATGTTAAGCTTTACCACTAAAATAAAGTTAGTCATAAATTGCATTACATAGAACACTATTTCCTGTCTATATTGGCTCACGCGATCAAGCGATAGTCGTGCACATGTGATATTGGGATGAAACTAACAGTCTATGCAGTAACAGCTCATAGAGGGGTGCAAGTTTTGCAAAGAAGAAAATCAATGGTACTATGCATATAATGTCTGTAGGAAATTTCCCAGATGTAAAGATGACACACAAATCTTCAAAGGAAACTTTTGTGCAACTGTCAATGAAGTAGACACTTAATAAACAGAACAACCCTGGTGTAGGTCTTCATGTAGTAAGTAACATTAGGTCCAGTTAGTAAAAATGTCCATTCCAGCCATAGTACTAAGTGTCCATTGCTCCACATTTATTCACTCTCAACATGGCGCCAAGCACAACACTTAGATGCATACAGATCAAAGGAACCGCCCCCTGCCCCAGTGAGAAAATTGCTTCCACCCTCAAGAGAAAAAGTTAATTTTTCTGGTAGCAGCTCGGTGCTACGTAAGATAATTACTGATTTAAAGTTCAGATGGAAAAAAAACAGCAAATAATGGAAATTATTAACTGGAAAGGAAAGCATTTGTGCAAAATGATTACATTATTTACAGGTTATACAGAATTACAGGAATAGTGGGAGGCCTATTATATATGTCAGTGAGACTTACATGCATTCGTCACATATCACACATCATACTTGTAACGATGATAACAACAAAATTTTACTTACGCTAGTTTCTGGGAAAAGCGAGCTATCGTTGTGTATGCTAGTGGTGATAATGGGTTCGTATCAAATGCATTATTAATTTTTAGGTCAGGAACAAAATATTCTAATTATCACAATGATATGATTGACAGAAAGATACTGTGGAAGTTCTAAAGGAATTAAATGCCACAACGCTGATTTTTATTAGAAAAAAATTGTAAAAGAGTAACAGCACAATGATGGAAGTATTCTAATAGCATGCACTGAACAAGATTTCTTAGAATTAGAGGATATATATCCTTCAGGAGAAAAGGGGTACATGTCACAGCACAAACTCGGCAGTTATATGCTAAATATACAATGTAACTTGAAACAAAAGTGCAAGATGATGTTTAAAGCAAATAAGTTACATTACCCAGCACTGAAATATACCACATGTTCTATATTACATGATAATGAAAACAATGAAATAAGAAGTCAACAAAACAAAATGTGACATTATTTTTCACTGATATCAAGATAACACTACTTGTTCCCCCACCAAGACAGAATCACTGAATACAATTAAAAAACTTATTTCTTGCTCAGCATTTAGGTAATCTAACTCAGTGGATTGTATGTCATACATTACAGACTTTCTACAAAATCTTAAAGGGTAGCCACATTTCCAGTTCAGTGAATGCTTTCTTGTATTTTATAGCAACAGGATTGTCACTATCTACTCATTAATTCTGATATCTTAAACTTTTTAGGATAATTAACACTTGCAGATGCTTTAACAAAGAAAAAAAGAGGTCGTGCCACCTGCAAAAGCACCACATGATTTACCAACACTGCTGCAATCATTGCACAGTGGTTTACAATGGGATGCCAACAAACCAGCTAACCATCAGGATGAATGGCCACCTTCATCTGAACTACATAGACGGTAGTTGTGCATTTAACATGTTCTATGGTCCTGCAACCACCCTGGCCTTAATCTAAGGTAGCTTATCTTGCCTATACCCAAGGCCTCACCCCACCCCCTTCCCCACTCACTATCTTTTATACCCCCAATTCATGTCTTACTTCCAATTGCACATTGCCCCTTACTTCATTTATCTTTCTTTAAAATGTCAATATTCCCTTAATTATTTATTTTTCATTTATTATTATTTTTGTATATATTTTATTAATTTATTCCCCCTTCACTCCCCTCGGGTAGCTTATCATCACCATACCCAAGGCCTCAGCCCCCTTCTCTGGAGGGAACGACCGGGTGGGGTGGGGTGGGGTGGGGTGGGGTGGGGTAGGATGAGGGTTGAACACGGCCAGGAGGGGTGGGGGGCGATGCAAGGCAAACAATGGGGGATGGGGGGTGGGCGGGGTCGAACAACGCCCTCTATGAATTCAAAATCATGTCATTTGGACTATGTAATACCCCGGCCACATTCAAACGCACGATGGATAACTTGCTTCGACACCTTACGTGGATGACATATCTTTGTTATCTAGACATTGTCATTTTCTCAAGGATATTTGCAGAAGATCTAAGCCACCTGTCAACTGTGTAGAAGTTTGTTCAGACAGCAGGACTATCTGAACCCAAAAATGTGCCTCTTCATTGTCAAAGAGATAAAAATCCTGTGGCACCTAGTGAACAGATATGGTGTCCGTCCTGACCCAGATAAAGTAAGGGCAGTCTTATAAATTCCAACCCCACAGCACATCCACGATGTGAGAAGTTTTCTTGGGCTGCGCTAATACTACCATCACTTCATAGGAGGTGTTTGTAACGAGGCACGTCGATTGCAAGAACTTTTGCAGGGAAACGGCAAGTTTTACTGGGATGAGACGAAAGAGACTTTTCCGGACAGTTAAGGAGGTTAACTTCTGCGCCAGTTCTAGCCTTATACGACGAGAACGCAGATACCGAACTTCGAACTTCAGAGAGACACTAGTAGTTATGGGATTGGTGCAGTGCTTGTACAAATTCAGAAAGGTACTGGAGAGGCGATTGCCTACGAACCGAGAGTTCTCTCAAAGTTCAAGGTAAACTACTCTACAACCGAGTAGGAGTGTATCACCGTTATCTGGGCTATCGACAAGTTCTGGGCATATTTATTCAGTTGCTGGCTGACTAGTTTGAAGGATCCATCAGGTCGACTAGCAAGATGGGCACTAAGACTCCACGAGTACGACGTAACAGTGGCATTCAAAAACGGGTGCAAAAACAAGGATATCAACAGCCTTTCGAGGAATCCATTAGCCGAACACAACAGCATGGATGCAATTTCATGCCCTCACTGAGTTAGGTGACATTACAGCTGAACAGAGGGAAGATACAGCATTATTACAAATAATGGAGGTCTTGGAGAAAGGAGAACCGGCTGAAGAACAGTTTCAACTTTTAAACAGGACATTGTACAAGAGCAACTGCGATCCATTGAGCCCCGAATGGCTATTGGTTGTTCCAGCTCATATCTGGTCAGCTATCTCAAGTATTTCCACTATTCTCCAATATCCCGTCATCTAAGATTTGCCGAGACCCTAGAAAGAATCAGACGCGGGTATTACTGGCAAAGGTCTCTACTGATCTACATATACATGTGCCGTCTGTTCCGAAAGAACAGACGTCACTTCTGATCCTGCAGTTGTTATTATTTAATATTCACAGAATATATGACATCAACTGATCTATCAAGCATTATGTGAGTCACTGTAAGGAGTGCCAGAAACAGAAGGATGTGCCAAAATGACCTCCAGGTCATCAGGTACCAATTCCACCTGCAGCAGCTCCATTCCACCAGACTGGAATCGAGGTTTTAGGTCAGGCATGGCCAAACAACGCCCTGAGGCTGAGGGCGCCCTCGCTGTGCCCGCACCGCAGCCGGCCTTTCCCATGCCCCTGCTCCGTGCACTGTGAGCAATGGCGTGTGGGCGCACTAGCGACACATGGTCGCGGCCGGGGCCGTGAACTACAGAGTACTCCGACCGTGGGGCGTTGGCACGCCCGCGGGACGCCGGCGCGCCCGCTGGTCTAAATGTTGGTCGTGCCTGTTTCAGGTAGATTCCCTAGGTCAACATCTAGTAACCGATGGATAATAGTCTGCACTGACTACCTCCCCCACTACACTGTCACCAAACCTATGCTGAATGCAGAGGCTCCAGAGATCGGAAAGTTCCTAGTAGAAGATATCATTTTGAAGCATAATGCACCACTTGTGATGATATCTGATCGAGGAAAACTTTTCATGTCAAAACTAGTATCGGAGGTAATTTCACGCTGCGACATTGTCCACAGAATAACAACCGCCTACCATCCTCAGACAATTGGTCTTACAGAATGTTATCATGACATTTGCTTACAATACCGCAAGGAAAGACACCACAGGCTTCACACAGTTTTTCCTGCTCCACGGTCGTGAAGCTGAGACGACAATGAATACACTGTTTCCGTTTCAACTGGACGACACTCAGGATGACTATGTGAAACAGCTCATCACAAGGGTCAAAGAAGCAAGACAGCTGGCTCGCAAACAGATGCTGGATGCCCGGAGAAGGACCAGCAGCGGTACAACAACAAGCACCGACCTGTTGTGTACAGCCCATATATCTGGTATGGATTTTTAGCCCTGTACGGAAAATTGGGCTATCGGATAAGTTACTGACGTGATACTTTGGCCCATATCATGTCATATGCCGCCTGTTAAAAGTTGAGGATTACTGTATATACTCGAGTAATCTGTGCATATTTTTTCCGAATTTATGAACAAAAAACTGGGGCGTGTGGATTACTCAAATTTAGATTGGTGTTACTCCGCTTTAAAAAAACAGATCCCTTTAGACCAGTATTACACGATAATATTTATGATCAAATCTTTGACAAAGAAATATTATCAAATATTCGTAATATTTCTTAGACATAAATCTTCATCATGGTGTTAAAAAGGGGTATTATGGTCATCATATTTCAAGATACTGGATAATAATAAATTTTTATTGTGCGCTGCCAGTGCCATTATCAAAACTGCATATAATTTACTTGACAATGACAGTGACACAACATATCAGTAACTTTACAGTAAAGGGTTTCCTCACATCACAATCCGGTATCGGCACATGACAAAGACTATATCTGGAGAAGACGGTTACAGCGATTTCTTGCTACTGGGGTTAAACATTACATATGGCGTTGCATTGCAGCTATGTTCAAAAACATGCACACATTGCAACAGCGATGCTAACACTCAGAGGGTTACATTTTGCATTGCAGCGAACAGAAGACAAGCAACGTTTATACACTCTATCTATATAAAAGCGAAATTACACTCATTCAGACACTCACTCACCAACTAAACACGAAATCTCAAAAACTACTTCACCTATGATGCTGAAATTTGGCAGGAATGTAGTTCATCGGTAGAAAATGTCAGCTAAGAAAGGATTTTGCGATAGGGGTGATAGTTCAGGAGACACGATGTCATAAACAATGAAACTTCCCTCTATTGCGGCACGTGGTAGTGTGACTTTATCAATAAATTATTTGAGAAAGAGAGGACTTAGAGACTTGCAACAAACCTCAAACATAATTTCAAACCTTTAGGAAACTTTCTCACTGACAGCTCCAGCAAAATGATGAGAGGAAAAAAGTTTGTCGCTTACTACTTTTTCGGAGTTCACGAAGTAAAATTACGGCATTTGGCATGATGTTACAATTTATTACTCGTGAACTATTACTTGTATTCGCGAGACATGTTACAGACAGTATACACACATACCACTGAAAGTAAGTTCAAAACTTTGATCATAGTACGACACACAGTTCATGAGATACGGAGTAATAAATAATTGTGTTAATGAAAAACCGCCACATCACGCATGACTTTTGATTTGTTACATGTTTGCTACTAACTCTATTCCCAACGTATTTTGCAAATGTTTTACATATGCACAACTGGATGCACATTCGAAATAATATCGTATTATGACATATAGTTCAGGTGCTATGACATCAAAGACATTGAAATACATGAAACTTCGTCCTAAAAAGCATGAGGTTATAATTTACTATGTCTTTACTACCAAATCAATTTACAACACATTTCGCAGGCAGTTCCCCGATATTCCTCTCTACGAACCTGGTAAATAATGTCTTTGTAGAACCCATAATTCAGGAGATATCTCTCTCTATATATAAGCTAAAGATCACTCACTCACTGACGATACACGAAATCTCAAACTACTGCACCTACGAAGCTGAAATTTTGCCGGTATGTAGTTTAAAGGCAGAAGATGTTAGCTAAGAAGGTATTTATGATAGGACGGAATGAAGGTGCATGGCGGGGGATACTTTTCCTACAGACTGATGAAATCTACAGTTTCATTCTGACCTTCACGAAACTTTGCACGCTTGATATTCAAAAGTAAGGTCACCGTCTAGCTAAAGTTTCATACGGTGCATGTGGGAGAGTATCTTGTAAAATAAAAATGGATCTTTAAGTATGTTGGTCACACCATTACTTGAGAATGGCTTGACCGATTTCACAGATCTTTTTTTTTGTTTTCGTTATTTTCAGAACACAGGTTATATGAAATAAAACTGGAAAATTTGAGAACAACAAAGTGCCTTTTTCAATGTGACTGTGTTTCTATTGCATACAAATCTGTAGTTTTGTTCCGATATTTATGAAATTTTGGACACTTCACCATAAAAACAAGAGGAATGTCACTGTCTGTATAAAATTTCGTTCGGTGCATGGTGGAGGGTACTTAACATAAGAACTTTGACAAAATAAATAGGTTTTCTCAGATCTTGATGAATTTTTGCACAAGGTCACAAGATACATACATGTTCGTATGGTACATACAGAGGATGCCTTGCAAAAAACATTGCCAAGAAAGGGAAAGGTGGAAATGAACACAGACATGGGAAAGAAAGAGATGAATGCAGATAGAGGAGGGAAGGGGAGGTGGACTACAAGAGTGTAGAATAAATAAACACCCGGGCAACGCCAGGTTTACAGCTAGTCAAATATACAGTGAGGCGCTACATTTGATGCTATTTCTTTGAAGAAAGACACCTGTATGTCAAAGTTACCTATTACACTATCAAATATCTTTGATGTAAATACATGACATAACGACTTTGACAAAGATTTTTTTAATCAATAATGAAAGGAGCAGCATTAGCCGTAAAAGGTTTCATGACAAAACATTAGCGTTGTCATGCAATTGGCTAATGCCAATGTCACGTGATTGCCAACATTATCACCCCGTAGTGCGAGGGTGAAAGCTCAGGGTGAGAGTTTTAAATAGGGAAAGTTTAATTTTTAAAACTCACAATCACCAACTGCGAACCAAATTCCTAAACATGCAAAAACACTGGAACTGTGATTGCTACTGTTTGACCCGTTTTGTAGGGGATGATATCGCACATTCGCAGCTTTCCTTCCCTGCATATGATTAACAAAAAAATTCATAATAAAGTAAGTTCATATGAGAAAAGGGTGTACTAACTACTATTTTTGAAAACACGTGAAAGTTCACTTTAAGTTGTTTATTACACCATATTAAAACCCTGTGGCTGATACGTCTGTACGTCGCCACATTTATCAAATAAAGTTATAGCTTGTGAGCCCCCAGACAAAATGAATATTTGTCGCAAATCATTTTCACACCGTGTGCCTGTCTCAAACACCGTTTATGTTCATGCCTATGCGACAACACGTGTGACATTAACAAAACACAGTCACTTTAATTCAGTGCGATGCACACCTTGTTCCACCGGCTAAATATTCACAACACACAGTAGCACTCGATTCAACTTGGTGCAGTCTACGACGAGCAACCACACCTGGCAATTGCCACACAAAAATCTATAGTCTCCACCTGGAGATCCACATGCTGACCGTGCAGAGCGACGCTGCGCCTGGCCAGCTAACCCACTCGCTCCCGACTCCTGACTGCCTGGGCCGCGCGCGCCGGGTTTCTTCCCTACGTCATCAACTTCCCATTTGAGCTGTTCTAACCGACTTGCCAACGTACAGCGCTCAGCCAATACATTTCTAAAACATTACTTAAAATCAAAATAATTGCACTACACATTAAACAAATATCTTCTTAGGTTTTTATATTAGTATAAACATCCTTTGTACTATTTATTATAATCGTGGAATTTCTTATATCACAGATAAGTGATTTAACTGAATATTTCAAGATAAAATACACAAGATTAATTGAAAATAAAATGAGAAATAGTTAATATATTATTTTTATAAACAAACATTGCCATGCTAGTTGTGTAACTGTCGTGTATTCATTGGTAATTTATTACTTTTCATTGTCAATTAAACATATTACGCCAGATGTGACTATATCTGCTAATGTATTGTTTGTTTATCAACAGGCTATATTGTAATGATGGCATTAAAGGTTCCTAACTGCATCATATTACTTCAAATGCAAGTAGTATTAGAATATTTTATTTCACGCTGTGCACTGCACTGTGCCTGGCACTCGCCATTGTCCCTCTCTCCCCTCACTGGAAACGAACTGGAAAATCCTAAGCTGGAACAAGCCACCAACGTCGGCCTGCTCGCTGGCCTCCCGTCAGCTACAAGCACACAGCAAATCTCAACGTGGAGAATTTCTACCTATGGCCTAACTATAAATGTTGTCACCCAACTACGTACATACATTGCTACCATAATTAATAAGATTAAAATTGTGTAACATTTAGTGCAATGGCATAGTCAATGTTTGCAGTGAACTTCATACTGTTTAATTATCAAATGCTATTAATTACCAATATTTCTATTGGGCGGTAATCTCACAATACCCCCACTTGTGGCATCAAAACCACATGCAGGATGGCGCAAGTAGGACCAAAATTAATACTTTCAAATGAGCAAAATTTAAAATTACAAAATTATTGAATCGGATTGACTCAAACACTATACCAATTATGACCTCAACTAATGCAAAATAAATAAACAGGGCAGTGAGAAAATTTCCCAATATTTGTACCATTAAGACCACTTATAAATTAACACAATAATTATCATAGTGTGTGCATATTTTTAAGAAAATCCTTATAACTAATTACATCCATGAAAGTTAAGTGTGCCTGTTGTTTATATACAGAATTGGCACCAAATTTATAATAGTATTAACCTTTAGTCTTTAGAAGACCTTGTCCTACATGGAAAAACTAGAATTATCACTATAAAAACTTTTGACGGTGTACACTCCACTTGTGTAAAGGAAATCTCTCACCACTTTGACACTGAGAACCCCAGAGTCATCGTTGCAGCAACTCTGGCCCATGGTGTATGGTCCTATATCTCCGTCATTTCAACCAACATGCTGTTGCAGTTTAGATTCATGGCACTAGATCAAGTGTTCTTGTTCACACGCCTTACATGGAACAGGAAGAACAGAAGGCACTCATGAGTCAACATAGACAAAAGTTTGTCTGGACACCAGGATTTGGTTGGATTTGTATCCCACCCCTCTGCCATCCAGACTTGGTGCAATTGAAACTAAGCATTGAGACATGTACAGTAACATGCAAATCAACAGAATTAAGAAACTCACAGTGGCTTGTATTAGTCTTGATCAGATTAACCCAAAACTACATGCCTGCACTCTCATCAGCCGTAGCTTCAGATGAAACAGACAAGTGAATATGTGGCCTACTTGGAGTATTACTCCATCAAATAAAACATCAACAACCTGCGTGTGTCAAAAATATATCTTAAAGCTCAAATAATACTACCAAACGAATGGTATCATAGAGAATTTTCTCTTCTATCACCTACAAGCATAAATACAAATCCTACCCCCTCGCACCAAAAAGAAATTATTTCTACTGGTGTGAGGTTAAATTTGCATCCCCGTCATCAGCCTCATGTGCTTTCCACAAGTACTCCCCACAATAAAATATCTAAGGTCAAAGTCTAATTTCGAAATTAGTTTATCACAAAACATCTACATTTTTTAAATAAAATATCATCAAACCCTATTGATACTCAGGCTAGACAGAAAAAATAGTTCTCGTCAACTGTTGCTGCAGAAATTGTTCAGTCAACAGTTGAGCACCATTAAAGAAACCAAAATGTGGTATCAGAATCAGTTTAATATATCAATACTGAGCATTCCCTATTAGTCACATTACCTACCAAACACTCAAAAGAGACAGATATTAAAGAGCAAACACTTTCTCTCATTGAAACATTTCTCAATCCAACCCACATTTAGCCAAAACAGCCACAACAAACATACATTCCTCACTTCTGACCCATATGGTCAGTCACACCCACGTATGCAACACCGTCAGCTGACATCTTCATCACAATTTATCTAAGCCACAGACCCCACTGCCTGCCTCAATGACCACCACTTTCTCATTCTCCAAGTCAACCCACAACTCACACCACATAGCCATCCCTGCTCACATACACACACACACATAAACAGTACACTCCCACTTTATCCTTTAGTGTTAACATACACATATTTACAGTCTTTACTTCAGGTACCACTGCTGAACTGCAAAATCTGATGTTAGCATATAATTCAACAACAAGAAAAGGAATATATAAAGACAGCATGTAAACTTGACCCCAATGCTTAAATCTAAACACATACATAACTACTAACACAGACCACAGAATAAATATACACAAATTCTTAAACTACTATATACACTGCTTTGGATCTCATACTTCATGATTTATAGTGGTTTATGGCAGTTGCTTGTGTAAACATGCCATTAAATCTTTATCATTTACAAAATTCTTGAATTTCACCCTCTTCATGCATCCCTACAGACTTAATTCTAGCACTTTATCCTTATAGTCTAGTTGTGCCCCATATTTGCACAAAAAATCATTTCCCAAAACTAAATTTAAGCAAAATCCCTTTATGACAAGTAAACCTTGACTAAACAATTCATCCTCAATCATCAAGTCTAACACTACTTCCTTATTCACTGGTTTGCTATAACTGCCAGTAGCATTCTTTATCCGTACCCCAGTAACTGGAAACTCTACTGTCCCTGTACTATTGATTTGATTGTAGAAATCCTCTGAAATACCACTAATTGTACTTCCAGTATCAATCAATGCAGTTTCACAGACCCCTTCTACCTGAACATTTATAATGGGCTGTACATTTTCAATAACATCTTCTTCAAGTTCATTTTCTGCCAACAAATCCTCCTCCAATTTCTTGCATACAGTTCTTAACCATAGTATTTACTTCCTCTACATAACAATATGGTTTTATGTCCTCATCATTTCCAAATATTTCACTGAATGCTTTCCCAAATTCTGGGTTCATTGCACTGAACTCCCCAAGTTTCCTTGCATACCCATATTTCTCTTCTACCCATGTCACTGGCTGCGTTAAATTGTGGGCAAATACTCAATTTAACGCAGCACATAGAAAATGGCTTTGAAAGAAAATTAATAACTGGAGCAGCTTTCATAGATCTTACTGCTGCGTATAACATGGTAAACCACAGAAAGTTATTGTGCAAATTGTATCATCTCACAGGGGACTGTAGGCTGACAATGGTTATTGGTAGCCTTCTGCAGAATCGAAGATTTTATGTATCTCTAAATGGCAAGAACAGCAGATGGCGGCTGCAGAAGAATGGCTTACCACAAGGAAGTGTACTTTCTCCGATCTTGTATAATGTGTACACTAATGACCAACCTACCCCTCAAGAGACACGATTGTTCGTATATGCTGATGACACAGCTGTGGCTGTCCAGGGATCCAGTTTTGAAGAAGTATCCCAAAAACTATCCAGTGGTCTTGAAGAACTTGCTCAATACTACGATGCCAAACACCTAAAGCCAAACCCTTGTAAAACACAAGTATGTGCTTTCCATCTACGCAATAGAGATGCTGGTGTTGATCTTGACATTACGTGGCAGTGTAAGAAGCTAGAGCACTGTCCAACACCTAAATACCTTGGGGTTACACTTGACAAAACGCTCTCCTTCAAACAACATTGTCGAAATACGAAGGCCAAAGTTTGCTCCAGAAATATCATCATCCGCAGGCTGACGAACTATGAATGGGGAGCTCAACCATCAGTACTGAGAACATCACCACTTGCTCTATGTGTCTCAGCAGCAGAATATGCAGCACCAGTATTGGATGCATCCGCCCACACTAAAAAGGTTGATGTAAGTGTCAACGAAACTATGCGCATTGTTACAGGCTGTCTCAGACCCACACCAACAGGTAATACGTACCTCCTTGCTGGAATTGCCCCACCCAGGATAAGAAGGCAGGTGGCAGCAGACACTGAGAGAACAAAGAAAGAGAATTATTACCGACACCCATTGAATGGGCACGTCAGTCAGGCTCGGAGGCTCAAATCTAGAAACAGCTTCATCGCAAGAACTAAGATCCTTGACGGTTCGCAGGAAGATAACAGTCTGTAAATGGAAGAATGAACAAACCGGACCGCCAATAATGCCAAAAGAGAAAATGGCACCTGGAAACAAGCTTCTCTATACAGTTTGGAGAACACTAAACAGGATGAGGGCTGGTGTACCAAGATGTAAAACTAATCTGCGCAGGTGGGGCCTGCTGACTAACGATGACAATGCTCTTTGTGAATGCGGAGAGGTTCAGGAAGAGGCACATCTGCTTACGTGCCGACTATTGCCGGAGCCCTGCAGTTTCAGTGACCTGCTGCAAGCCAATGATAAAGCCGTGGCGGTGGCTAACTATTGGAAAAACAAAACTTGATCTGGACACGGAAATGAAATGAATGAAATGACTGGCTCCACTGATTTTAAATGTCTAAGGAGTTGGACCCAATCATCTGGACCATATTCACTTTATTCTTTATCAATCCACCCCACTCCTACCCCATCACAATCCATTTCCTTACAATTTCATTGTTGTATACTACCAAAGTTTGTACACTCTGCTTATCATTATCTATCCCCTTCTGTAATACACCAAATCCCTCATCTACTTCATTTTGGTCTACAGCACACATGCCTAATCCCCTTAATTCATTGTATTCATTGTCCCCACTCACTAAGTCTTTTACAGGCTATAGTAAGTTTGATCCCTGTTACATTGCTTCCCAAGTCGGTCCAAATACTCATATTTGTGTAATAGCCAATCATCTGGTGCCCACTCCCTCATCCACTTTATCTTCCCAATAATACCTCTGTCCTATCCCAACACATCATTAGTTAAAGTTGGGTGTATGGGTGTACATCAGTATTGACAATTTCACCTACTTCAGAAACATTCACACTTCTCTCATTATTCATACTAGACTCAGTGCCATTTATTGTTTTTACTGGATCACATTTAATCTTTTTAAATTCAGAACTCCAGTCATTCTCATTCACACACTCAACACCACTTATCCCATGTATCACATTTGTGCTGGTTCCAGTGCCATTAATTTTTATTGCTGGACCAATTAATTTACAACTAGCATTACATTCATCACTGTTTTCACATTTGCCTTCATTCAATCTTTCTACAACAACCATGCTGGCTCCAGTACCCTCAATAGTTTTAGCTGGGCCAGTTTGTTCATAAAAATCCCATTATCACTACTCACAATCACACTTTTATAATTAGTCAACACTGGTGCCTCTGTGTCACTCAAAACTAAGGCTAACCCAACACTATTGTCATCCTCCTTACATTTGTTATTGAATAAATTTCGCACATCATATTCCCCTTTACTGTCCTCATTCCTATCCTTTCTCCTCCTGTTTGCCTTTCTTTTGTCATGTTGCATGAACCAAACCCCAAAAATTTCCTCACTACCTATAACAGCATCCATTTGACACATACTTTCCTCTCTTTTCTCCCTTTCCTTGTTTACTCTATTTATGTTTTCTTCCCTCTTTTCTTTATCCTTGCCCTTGTGAACTCCTACTTCCTCTTTCCTATCATCATCATCATCATCTCTGTCCATGTGACATAGTTTTTCCCATGTTTCCCTCTGGCTTCTATTATCCCAGTTGTCTCCTCTATCATTGTTACCTCTCCAATTTTCATTTAAATTCCTCTCTCTATTGTGGTTTCCCTGGTTGTGACCCCCATTTCTACTGCCTCTGTTTTCATTGTGGTTCACATGCTGTGTCCCCCTAAGCTGTTGTTCCATAACTAAACCCTGATCTATCTTTTCTACAAATTCAGTGAAATTCTCAGCTGAATCTGTGGGATGGTCAAGTAACTGCCAATGCAAATCTGCAGGTAACCTCCTACACAAAGTGGAAATTACTGCTGAAAGACTCAAAGGTGTATCTAAATGCACTAGTTTGTCAATTTCCTCCTGACAAAATTCCTTCATGCTCTGTTTCCCTTTCACACAGTTTGGCCCATTCAAGAAATCATTTTGTATCTTAGCTTGCTTGGCCTCCCCCCAATACTTATTTAAAAACAACTTTTCAAACGCCTCAAAAGTAACAAATTTATCAGCACACTGATTTGCCCAAGTTTGAGCAGAACAGTCAAGCAATCTCTTTGCTAACTTCACTTTACACTGGTCTGACATACCAGGCACAAATTGGTCCTTGCATGCAGCCAAAAAATCTACTGGATCGTAATTACCCACCCCTGAAAACTTTTTGCCATTAGGTGTCTGCACCATGGACCAATTAGTGTTTCCTGATGCAGTACACAATTCTAGATTATTTATTCTAGTGTTCACCTTCTCAATCTCAGTATTGTTTACTGTCACTACTTGTTCTATCTTTTTCCTAAAGTTACATTCTGTATTCTCCAATTTTCCTGACAACAAAGTTTTTGTTTCCTCAATACCTGCCACCATCCTCTTGTCAACCTCAGCCAATGCCTGCATAGTGTCCTCATTCCTGTGATCACAAATTTGTTTCGCAGCATCTAACTTGCCTCCTACCTCAGTCTCAATAGCACCAATTCTGTCATGTATCTCCTTTTCCCTATTTTCAAACTGTTCTGTTAGATTTCCTATCGTATTGTCAATGTCTGTGATTATTTCTGCCTTTAATGCAAACATTGAATTTTGTAATGCCCCAATGTCTGCCTTAAAGTCTGCTTTCAATTCTGATTTTAGAGTTTCTATTTATGATTTTACAGTTTCTAGTTATGATTTTACAGTCCTATTTCTGATTTTAGATTTGAGTTTGAATTTTCTATTATTGATACTAAATTTGAGTTTGAATTTTCTATTTTTGATTCTAAATTTGAGAAAAACTCACTAACATGGCTGCGATCATCTCAGGTGTCAACAACATTCCCCCAGTATTTACCCTCTCTGGACTTTCTGGTATGTTACCCTCTGAATCTACGTCGCTTGGCGGCTTTTTAAAAACCTGATCCATTTTCGGTATCACAAGAAAGCTTGATTAACACACAAGAATTTATAGCGCCAGCTGCTTTACTTATCTTTTAATCCAGAAGTTGCTGCAACAAGCTGTGACGTCCCCAACGCTCGCTGCCGTCTGTTGTAGAAGCTGTGGCTGGAATATATCCTCACTGCATCCCTTATCCTTTGTAGAATCGAAGCTGCTGGGCCCCGACGCTCCGTTGGCGACTTGCGAAGTCCCGCCGATCACTGCCGTCCGTTGCAGAAGATGAAATTTGAGTGAGTGGATCCCACACGCCGCCGCTCACTGCTGCCGGGCCGATGCGCCGTCGACTGCCGGTTACGGATGCCCGCGCCTGAACTCTGCCAGCCACCAACCTTCGTTAACTGTGCGACGCGTTCGCGTACTGTCCACGATTATGCTAACTGTTTTGTCCACTATCACTGTCCTAAGCACACCCTACTTCTCTGTCCGAGCAAGACCGGTGTGAATTTATCCCGCTTTCTGCTGCCAGCCGCCACACACACTCGAAATTGTCTGTCTCGTCCATGCACTTGTTTACAACTGTTCGTAACTGTTCACTGTCCTATACACACACTAATCTCTCCGTCCGAGCAAGTCCAATGTGAACTTATCCCAGACGAGCCCCCAAATGCGAGGGTGAAAGCTCGGGGTGAGAGTTTTAAATAGGGAAAGATTAATTTTTAAAACTCACAACCACCAACTGCGAACCAAATTCCTAAACATGCAAAAACACTGGAACTGTGATTGCTATTGTTTGACTCATTTTCTAGGAGATGATATCACACGTTCGCAGCTTTCCTTCCCCACATATGATTACCAAAAAAAATTCATAATAAAGTAAGTTCATGTGAGAAAATGGTGTACTAACTACTATTTTTGAAAACACGTGAAAGTTCACTTTATGTTGTTTATTACACCATATTAAAACCCTGTGGCTGATACGTCTGTACGTTGACACATTTATCAAATGAAGTTATAGCTCGTGAGCCCCCAGACAAAATGAATATTTGTCGCAAATTATTTTCACACCATGTGCCTGTCTCAAACACCGTTTATGTTCATGCCTATGCGACAACACATGTTACATTAACAAAACACAGTCACTTTAATTCAGTGCGATGCACACCTTGTTCCACCGGCTAAATATTCACAACACACAGTAGCACTCGATTCAACTTGGTGCAGTCTACGACGAGCAACCACACCTGGCAATTGCCACACCAAACTCTATAGCCCTCACCTGGAGATCCACATGCCTACTGTGCAGAACGACGACGCCCGGTCAGCTACACCACTCGCTCCCGACTCGTCACTTCCTGGGACATGCACGCGCGCGCGCGCGCCAAAAGCCCAACTGCCGGGTTTTTTCCCTACGTCATCAACTTCCCCATGTGAGCTGTTCTAACCGATTTGCCAACGTACAGCGCTCAGCCAATACATTTCTAAAACTTTACTTAAAAACAAAATAATTACACTACACATTAAACAAATATCTTCTTAGGTTTTTATATTAGTATAAACATCCTTTGTACTATTTATTATAATCGTGGAATTTCTTATATCACAGATAAGTGATTTAACTGAATATTTCAAGATAAAATACACAAGATTAATTGAAAATAAAATGAGAAATAGTTAATATATTATTTTTATAAACAAACATTGCCATGCTAGTTGTGTGACTGTCGTGTATTCATTGGTAATTTATTACTTTTCATTGTCAATTAAACATATTACGCCAGATGTGACTATATCTGCTAATGTATTGTTTATTTATCAACAGGCTATTTTGTAATGATGGCGTTAAAGGTTCCTAACTGCATCGTATTACTTCAAATGCAAGTAGTATTAGAATATTTTATTTCACGCTGTGCACTGCACTGCACCTGGCACTCGCCATTGTCCCTCTCCCCCCTCACCGGAAACGAACTGGAAAATCCTAAGCTGGAACAAGCCACCAACGTCGGCCTGCTCGCTGGCCTCCCGTCAGCTACAAGCACACAGCAAATCTCAACGTGGAGAATTTCTACCTATGGCCTAACTATAAATGTTGTCACCCAACTGCGTACATACATTGCTACCATAATTAATAAGATTAAAATTGTGTAACATTTAGTGCAATGGCATGGTCAGTGTTTGCAGTGTACTTCATAGGGTTTGATTATCAAATGCTATTAATTACCAATATTTCTATTGGGCGGTAATCTCACAGTAGCCATTGGGACGATAAGTAAAATTTAACCTGCACAGCCAGTTATTATAAGACCTGCAGTTTAACATGGGCACCAAACCACCAAGTTGATATCTTTTGCATTTATGTATCATTCGAAAAGGAGAAGGAATAGCTAAGTGATAAACCACTGAATTGTAATGAATATAAAAACACATTTAGGTGCCCGTGTTCATTCAACAAAGCAAGCACAGTGGCCTGCAAGCAACTACACTTTCAAATTCATAATCACACAATAGAAGGATTAATAAACAAAAAGTATCCATATTTACATTAGAAGGTGTAAAGTGAATGTAAAATAGTTCAACGTCATTACAATGAATCATAAAAATGATCAAGGTAAGATGAAACTAACTAACCACACCTTAACTAAACTTCAAAGTTGTAATATTAGAATATTATTAGGCCATTTATGCTCGTATTACAGAAACAACAAAAACCAATGAAAACACTACTTCATATCAACAACCACCACGCTAGACGTATATGAATTGATAGAGAGAGATTAACTCTGGAGAATTCTAAGTCATGACCCTGCAACATAACAGATGCATAAATAAGAAATGACAAGCAAGCTGCTTCCTGCAAGCTACCATTCTATCAACCAGTATCCAGGACCATTTAAGACTTTGAAGACTGAATTTTGCTCCCTGTTTCTTTTTCTTTTCTCTCTCTCTCTCTCTCTCTTTTTTTTTTCTCTCTTCAAGGTGCAGTACAAGACTGACATTTCTCCAAGAACAACAACGTCATACATTACCAACATGCCAGGACATACTTTCCTGCTGTTTTAAAAGCAATCGCCTAAGTCATGGAGCTATTTACACATTCCCTAATGCTTCATGGAAATGTTCATTGTCACTGACGTTTCCTTCTATTACTTTTGAACACGCCATCCAGGTTCTCTTACAGGTGGGGATAACCACCCGATGTAGCATTGTGTTCAACAATACCGTATTTACTCGAATCTAAGCCACACTCTAAGCTGCACCCAAAACGTGAGACTTTAATTTCAAGGGAAACAAAAAGTACTCAAATCTACACAGCACTCAATACATACGACTAAATTCGAGGGGGGAAAAGTTATAGGCTGTATTTCGAAATCTAAACAAAAGTGTTTCATTCTAACATGATTGACAAATTGGTAGAATGAATGATAATAGAAATGTAGTAGTTGAGTTTGAGCCAATCTTAACAGCCAAGCTTTCGATCAAAATACTATCATCATCATCATCATCATCATCATCATCATCATCATGAGAGACTGATTATGCCTTTCAGCGTTCAGTCTGGAGCATAGTACCTCTAATAAAATTCCTCCATGATCCCCTATTCAATGCTAACATTGATGCCTCATCTGATGTTTATGCCTTTTACTTCAAAATCATTCTGCACCGAATATCAGTACTTTCTTCTTAGTCTACCTCTACTCCTCTTACCCTCCGCTGCCGAGCTCTTGGGTCTCTTAGGTAACCTTGCTTCTCCCATGCGTGTAACGTGACCCCACCATCTCAGTCTGTTCGCTCTAACTGTTTCATCTATGGTGTTCATTTCCAGTTTAATAATAATATGGTTTTCTGTTCTGCAGGACCTAATTGAGGAGTAAGACTCCATTGTCATGGAAGAAGTCAATACATTATGCAAGAATGTTGTTGTTGTTGTTGGTTTTGAGGGGACTAAACAGCTAGGTCATCAGTCCCATGTTCCTAGCAAAGAGTCCACTGTCAAAAATGTAAGGAATAAAACAAAGCTCCGAAAATAAAACTTACAAAAGGGACAGACTGACAATGGTCAATTCGCTGACAACATAAAACGAAGAGACACAAGAGGTAAAACAGTCATTAACTCAACTGAAACTGGACAGCATAGTACTATGGCTGACTGATCACAGAGTTAAAACAGGATGAGCCAGACATTCTGTACATACTAAAATCCCCTAGGTAGTGTACATAAGGTTCTTAAAAAGTCTTTTAAAAGCGCTGGATAGGTGGGGACCTGAGGTATCAGGCTATAGCACCCAGCACTAGATAGAGTTGTAAAAACCAGCGGCGCGAATAAAACACAAGAATGGTAATAGAAAATTTTTAAATAGTCCTATACACACGACAATCTTAAGACTAAGTGAAAAGAATCAATAAAGGATAAAAAATTAGGTTAATGGCTCAACTTTTCTACGAGCTCCTTGACAGAATAAAAGGAGTGAGCCAAGAGGTAACTCTTCAATTTAGATTTGAAAGCGTGTGGATTAGTGCTAAGATTCTTTAGTTCTTGTGGCAGCTTACTGAAAATGAATGCTGCAGAATACTGCAGACCTTTCTGCACAAGTGTCAAGGTGGTGTGATGCAAATGTAGATTTGACCTCTGCCTAGTATTCACTGAGTGAAAGCTACTAACTCGTGGGAATAAGCTGATATTATTAACAAAAAACGACATTAAAGAAAAAAAAAGTTTTGTGACGCCAGTGTCAAAATCCTCGGACGACTGGAAAAAAGTCGACACAATATTTGTGAACTTACACCATATATTGCTTGAACCGCCCATTTCTGGGCCAAAAATATCCTTTTTGTTTCAGCCGAGTTACCCCAAAAAATAGCACCGTACGTCATAAGTGAGTGAAAGTAAGCATAGTAGACTACTTTTCGTGTTGACAAATCACTTATTTCAGATATTGTTCTAATGGTAAATAAAGCAGAATTTAGTTTTGGAACAAGCTCCTGAACATGGGCTTTCCACAACAGCTTACTGTCTATCTGAATACCTAAAAAATTTGAACTGTTCAGTCTCACTTATCTTATGCTTCTTATGTTATCAAAATGTCAGCTTTCGTCAAATTATGTGTTAGAAATTGTAAAAACTGAGTTTTACTGTGATTTAACATCAACTTGTTTTCTACAAGCCAAGAAAGTATCTCTTAAACTGCATTATTTGATACTGTGTCAATATTACGAGCAACATACCAAGCTGGTATCATCAGCAAACAAAAATATTTTACAGTTACCTGTTATACTCGAAGGCATATCATTTATATAAATAAGTAACAGAAATGGTCCCAAAACAGACCCCTCAGGCACCCCACACTTAATTGTGCCCCATTGGGATTGCACGTCATAGCCATTTTCTATACTGTGGAGAATTACCTTCTGTTGTCCATTATGAAAGTAAGAGGTGAACCAGTTGTGAGCTACTCTCCATATTCCATAATGTTCCAACTTCTGTAACAATATTTTGTGATCAACACAATCAAACACTTTTGTTAAATCAAAGAAGATGCCTAATGTCCGTAGCCTCTTATTTATCCCATCAAGTGCCTCAGAGAGGAACAAAAATATAGGATTTTCAGTCATTAAACCACTTCTGAAACCAAACTGTACGTTTATGTGAACTGAATTATGTGAACTGAAATGATCAATTAATCTTAAATATACAGCCTTTTCAATAACTTTAGAAAAAACCGATGGCATATAAATAGGTCTATAGTTGTCTACATTATCCCTTTCTCCTTTTTTATAAAGTGGTTTCACTACTGAGTACTTTAATCTGTCAGGAAACTAACTATTCTGGAAGTAAAAATTTCAAATATGGCTTAGTACTGGGCTAACATGGAGAACAGTACTTTAGAATTCTGCTAGATAGACCATCATACCCACAAGAGTCCTTAGTGATTTAATTATTGACTATCTCCCCTATGGCAGTATCATGGAGGACCATCTCAGGTGAAAGCCTCGGAAAGGCATTTTCTAGAAATGTTATATGACTACCTGTAGAAACTAGGGTTCTGTTTAGTTCACCTACTATATTCAGAAAGTGATTATTGAATACAGCACATATATCTAACTTGTCAGTAACAGAAACATTTTTACTACACACTGACATTATCTGTATCTATAAATGTGAATGTGTGTTCGGTGTATGTTTACCACATCTGAACCACAGGGCGTAAAGCGCTAAAAATTTGTACACTTACTAATGTCTACGCGGGGAAGGCTTTTAGCTCGGTTTTATGGCGATCGGATAGCTATTTATCTATGTATATTAATGTGAATGTGTGTTCGGTGTAAGCTTATCACGTCTAATCGACAAAACGCAGAGACCTGAATATTTGTACAGTTACTAATTTAGACCTGAGGAACATTTTAGGCACTGTTTTATAGCGATCTGATAGATATTTAGTAATTTGAAGAATATAACGTGAAATGCGAAACAATAATTATGCTTTCAAAATAGTTTTATTGGTTGCACTGTTGCTTGAGGGTTGATAATGATAAAAGGGTGGAGTATATTGCGATGGACAGTTATACGTGTATATAAAATTCTACGTGTGTGTGTGTGTGTGTGTGTGTGTGTGTGTGTGTGTGTGTGTGTGTGTTAATATTTCGCTCTGCAGCGAAAACTACAGAATGCAAACAAATGGTCTGTGTGTAAATGTTGTCCGAAGTCTCCCGTTGTACACTATAGCAGTTTCATGTCAATAGGTATAAGGGGGTGGAAGATATGGTGGTTGAAAAGCGTCAAATTATAAAAAAATTCTGAATGAAGGCCAGCGACAACATTTGCGACTCTATAGCAAGGAGGTTAAATACAGCAAAACGTGATGCTAGAGACAGTATCTTTGGTATGTGCGTGCTACAATGTCTTCAGCTCTTTCTCTATAAGGATAAGCATACGAATAAGGAAATATAAGAATAACTAAATAAAAAATAAATTAATTTTAATACATATTTTTTTTATTTGAATGTTGAGTAAAAATGTTTGTTTCTAAAGAAGGTATTGTATTTCATTTCCTCCTTCTAAACCAGTCTCATAGCACACTACTGAAAGATAGCTTATCTATCATAATCAACCAACACGTGAGAGGAGCCGCGGGTTTAAGCTAGTATCTTCTATTTGCTGCTGCCGACCAGACACTTCCATCACAACTGACCAGATAGTTTTAATTTCATCCCAAGAGTTTGCTATTCTTTTTCCATACCACATACTTTTTGCCATCTTAATGACATTCTTCAGAATCTTACAATACTGTGGACAGTGGACGGACAGTGTCTTGAAAGGAAGATATAGGATGAACATTAACAAGAGTAAAACGGCGGTAATGGAATGCAATGTCAGAAAATCAGGCGATGCTGAAGGAATTAGATTAGGTAATGAGACAATAAAAGTAGTAGATGAATTTTGTTATTTGGGTAGCAAGATAACTTCTGATGGCCGAAGTAAAGAAGATATAAAACGCAGAATGGTTATGGGAAGAAAAGCATTTCTAAAGAAGCGAAACTTGTTAATATTCAATATTAATTTAAATGTTACGAAGTCCTTTCTGAAAGCATTTGTCTCGATTGTAGCATTGTATGGGAGTGAAACGTGGACAATAAGGAGTTCAGACAAAAAGATGATGGAAGCTTTCAAAATGTGATGCTACAGATGAGTGATGTAGATTAGATGGTTAGATCACGTAACTAATGAAGAGGTGCTTAACCGAATCGGGGAGAAAAGAAGTTTCTGGCACATACTGACTAAGAGAAGGGATAGATTGGTTGGACACATTCTGAGACATTGAGGAATTGTCAACTTAGCATTAGAAGAAAGCGTGTGGGGTAAAAATCGTAGAGGGAGACCGAGGGATGAATATAGTAAGCAGATTCAAAAGGATGTAGGTTGTGGAACATATTCTCAGATGAAGAGACTTGCACAGGACAGGGTAGCATGGAGAGCTGCATCAAGCCAGCCTGAGGACTGAAGATCACAACAACAACAACAACAACAACAACAGTACTGTTTGTAATGAGCTACTGCACCCCTTTGTCGGTCACCCTGGCTGCCTGTTACTGGAAGTACCCTGTCTTGAGTGTTCTAGTGGAAAGCAACTTTCAAACAGCGTAAGAAATGTGTTCACGATAGTATTATATTTATCATCTGCATTATCAACACTATAAACATCCCGGCATTCTTGCTCCTTAATTAGGCTTAAAAAGCTCTCAATTACAACTGGATTAACTTTTCTAAGTAGTTGATAATTATGTTTAACATTTGTTTGAGAACAAATACTTTTTTGAATTAAAATTTGAGCATCGTGGTTTGACAGGCCATTTACTAGTCTGCTGACAGAGTGCCCCTCTAATAATGAAGAATGGACAAAAATATTGTCAATGGTAAAACTGCTACTGCCTTGCACTCTCATTGGAAAAAATACTGTTTGCATCAGGTTATAGGAATTAAACAGATCTAACAGTTGAGTTTTTCTTGAGTTATCACTTACACAATGTTGAAATCTCCACATGCAACTAAATTTTTATACTTCCTATAAAGTGACTGCAGAACCAATTCCAGCTTTGGCAGAAACATTTTAAAAACTGAGTCAGGGGACCTATAAATAACAACAATTACTAGTTTAGTTTCATTAACAACTCCTGAACAACATTCAAATATCTTTTCTATGCAGTGTTTAGAAAAATCAATTTACTCCGATGAAAAATCACTTAACATACATGCCCACTCCCCCAAACTGCAAGGATGTCAGTGGTAGTTGGTGGTAACAGCACGACGAATCACGCGAATCTTGTGCAGCCAATTGTGTGGCGTTGCAGAAAACCAATGAGTCTTTACAAATGTAAACAAATCTGTGTTTCCTTCTTAATTTCTGTGTGTGACTTTTCAACCTAACCATAAACTCAAAAATCATTTAATATTCATAGAAACATATCAATACATTTCTGACACACAAGTGTGTGATTCTGTCAACTGTCTTGAGATCGGAATGAGACCAAAGGCAGATACTGCATTATAAAGGGCGAAAAAAGAATAAGAAACTAAATGAGATTTTGATTATGGAAGAAGAAAATGTTGTTCAGCACAATGCTCCACCAAGCACTCTTAATGTCAAATAACCGATGTTTCTAATTAAATCGTGGGTAGACCACCAGTGGATCAGTTTGCATTGTCATCACAAGAAATTACAACAATTGCTAATATGCACTGCCAAAAACACCAAACTAAACAATCACTTCAATTTTGGCTTAAATTCACTATCTTTTCTCGCCCTTCATTAGTTACATAAAATGCATAGAAACACATGGAAAACTGTGTATTTTAAAGCTATGCTACTAGGTTCCTGCATAAGCTTATATTCGAAAATCATCGTATATTCACAACTACCAACTCATACAAAAATCCCAAAGCCTTGTTGCATTGTTGGTATTGACATAAAGAAATTTGTTTTTCGTTGCTACATTTATCTGAAATGCAGTTACAGCCAAAGATGAACAATACTGAATATCTCTTTCCTTTGTTGCATTGATTCAGTGGCGTTGCATTGGTTCAGTGGTTGAAACTCTGAAAATGAAGACTCTTCGTCTACCATATTTTTTGTATTTGTGTTTTTTCTTAGAGCAGAGGTTTGGAGCCAGTAGGCCTGGCTAACTTTCAAGTCTGCAAAGTGTGCCTAGCACTGCTTTTTTTTGCCAGCAAAAGTTTTTTGTGGCAGCTCCTAGCACCATTTTTTAGAACTTCCATTTGCTTTGTACTCAATTCTAAGCTGCAGGGAGTTTTTTGGATCCCGAAAATGGGGGGAAAAAGTGTGACTTAGATTTGAGTAAATATGGTAACGGAAAAAAAACTTAACTGACAAAGAACATTCATTTGCTGCCTGGATCTGTACTTAGATAGGCAAATAGTACAGGTGACAACTCACAAAAAGCAGAAAATTTGGATGAGGGTCCAAGTCAGACACAAATTCTCATTTGTCACACTATTCATTAAAATGCAGACAAAGGTTTTCTGAACAGTTTTCAGTGATATCAGTTCTTGTCCCTGCATCCTTACCAATTTCATTCCTACTTCTTCAGTTTTGTTGAGTATGTTCAATTGGTAGATAATCAAATTGAAATACCAGTACCAGAATAGATGATGAACCTCTCCAAAGATCACAAGAGAAAACACTTTCATATCATACTAACAAATTTGAAAGTGAGCTTTATACTAAATGAAAATAAGCAGATACAAAGGGTTCAAAGTGTGTAATTTTGATAACAGTACGAAGATCACTATTGAAAAATTATGAGCTCTTTATGAGAAATATGAATTCACTGTTGGGCTGTCAGACAAGAAAAAGTGGTTAATAGTTGTGGACGTTTCAATGTAGTATTGTTAAAGGATACTGAGAAAGAACACTACATGGGAGTGCTTTTACTGTAAGAATATGACTGCAGTTGTGAATTTTCCAACTAGAGTAGAGAAAGAAAGCAAATCACTTTTTGTTAACACTTTCATAGACAGTGTTCAGGCTGAGAGGGCGAATAATGTTACCCCATTGTTAATGCACTCTCACAACACTAGTGAAATTCTAATTTTAGTACTAGACAACTCAGACATTTCCATGCAAGATAGCGATTCTTACTGATGATACATGCATACAATGCATGTAGTATGTAAAATGTATTAATAGCTAACCATTATATATTCAAAAATATGCAAAGTTAGTTCTTTTTGATAAAAGTACAGTCATCACATCCAACAAACAAGAATTTACTGATGAAAATGTAAATAATGTCTTTCAGTAAATTATTCAGTGGATTTCATCAAATTTTTATAGAATGCTGTATATACAGTTCTGTACCACAAATGACATGACACCATTAATAAATATACACAGAACAAAGTCCATAGGCAGGGTAGAATATGCTAAAATTTTAGATGTGTTCAATGATGAGAAACTGAATTGGAGAAAACACACTGATTCTCTGCAGCACTCTTTACATTCAGCTATTGGGGTTATTGTAAATTTTGGCAATCAACATTCACTAAATTAACTTACTATGACAACGTCCATCAACTGCTTTTGCATGGATTAATATTTTGGCATGATTCATCTTAAAATTTAAAATAAAAATTATAAATAAAAAATAAAAACAAAAGCTGGAATCTCTCACAAAGAAATTTTTTTATTAAAAATGCATGTTCCACATCACTGCAAAAATTTGTTTTCATGATCTATGGAACAAGTATTAATGTTTCAAAAACAAGATGCAGTTGCAGAATGGAATGAGATAAATAAGAAAAGACATGGATATTGGAAATTAAGTGCAACTCAATGTTTTGCATAATAAGTGTATTTTTACACATATCTTAAAAAATCTGATAAATAATAGAAGTTAAATCATCAACAGCTCAGATTTAGATACTGTATTGCATGCTTCTCACAAAAACCCTTAATATTACAAAAATGTCCAAAATCTCCAAAAATGAATAACGGAGGAGAAAAAGATTACCTAGCCTAAATAATTTAAAGTCCACGAACAGAGCATTGCACAGGCACCAGCTCATAAGCACGAGTGTCGCCAACTTCAGCTTTCTGTACAGCTTCAGCTTGCTGTTTACATCGCCAAATAGAAGCAGTACAATAATTAACATACAGTATATGTCAAGATTCATTGCACTTTAACTCGTATACAATTAATTTTGGAAACCATTATTTGAGCATGTAGAAACAGTTGAGGTATAAGAATTCTATGTGAGTACATTTACTACAATATACGTTTCATTGGGTGAGTGGATAGGCTGACGGTTTATGAACATACCAAGCATGCATTCAAATCCCACTAGAGTCCATTTACTTTTTAGAACTTTTGCAGGTAATATTTTAAATGTTAATTCCCTAAAAATTGTGCAGTTGTCGGCTTTTATAGGTATTTAGAAGATTCTATTTTATAATAATCCAATCTTTAATCCGACAGACACGTACTCATAATAATAATATTGAAAAATTGTTATACTTTGTTTGTAATTACTTCGACCGCCACGTGGTGGTTCTGTAGTTTTCAGCAAAGATAAACATATCAGCTGATTAGCATACATCATAGGTCTACTTCAAAATGGCTTACGTGAATGTTCATGACCACATAATTGCTCACTTTGAAAGTGGTGTTAGTGCATCTGAGCAGGGCGTTGTTACGGTGTTGATGCTTCTGCAGCAAGGAGGTGGATCAGACGATTCAAAGATAATGGAGAGGTAAGCAGACATCGAATACCTGGAAGCCCAAGAGTCTCTTCTCGAAGAGAAGATGATGACTGCCCCTTTCTCAAACTCCGGGAACTACGGAGAGTTTCACATTTCCTGGGCTCGTCGAAAACTGCTCTCAGATGGTACACGATTCTGGAATCGGGTCCTAATCAGGATCTCATTAGAGAACCATTATCTGACGATCATGCCGTGGACAAACTGGCAATTTTGAGTGCCTGGGAAAATGTCGATTGGATGAAAGTCATTTTCACTGATAAGTGCACAACTGAGTCACAAGCAGAGGTCCTGTTCTTGTTTACCGTACAGATAGGCAATGATATGATGCCTGCTTCACGGCTACACATGCTAGAAGTGGGCGCAAAATGGTCAAAAGTTGGGGCTGAATGTCTTATATGGCTGGAGGAACCTTAGAAAAAATACAACACAAGTTCAGTTCGCATACTATGAACATTTCTTTGAAAATATAATAATTCGTGGAGCTCAACTTTGGTACCTTGAAGGATGTCTCATTTACCAACACGATAATCATCCATCACACACAGCATTAGGATTCAGAGCTGGTTCCAATACCTATCTCGGCCTCGAAAGTCATCCGATCTCAGTCCAGTAGAGAAATTCAAGAAGACTGTGCGGAATAGTTGGCCAGACCCTCTTCCGAGAACTGTGGATGCCTTGTGGGTTTTGGTTTATTCGTCATGGGAGAGAATTAGAATGGCTGAAGGCTTTTTCTGCAGATTTGTATATTCTATGCAACAAAGGATTTGGGCTGTTCTTGATGCCAATGGCATTTGGACAAAATACTGAAGATATATGTAGCCTACATTATATTATTTTAATTTTAATGGGAGGTCATACCAATATCAACCTCCTCCAAGGAAGAGGTCAGGTGGATAACACCCTGCAAGGAGGTTCATTTTTGTTATGGGTGGTCAAATAAATATTACTTTCCAAGGAAGATTATTTTTAGGCCTAAATATCAAAATGACAAACTGTAATTAGTTATATACTAAAGAGAATACTGAAAAAAGTAAAACCAATATAATTTAATAACCAGAAGTAACTAAAGCAAGAAACATTTGCACCAGAATACAAAAATAAATAAATAAAATAAAAAAGTAAAGGCTCTGGTGGCATCCAATCAGATGCACACCATTTAACCAGGAAGGCCGACACTATCAATGTAGATTCTGTGGACCTGTCCTGTCTCGTTAGCATAACAGTCGAATAGTCCTACCAGAGTTGAAGAACAATATTAAACTGGAAACAACAGATAGTGGAAGGCACAGCCACTCACTTGTGTAAACCGCGTTGTACAGCACTTAATCTCTATACCATGGATGATAGGAAAATTATACAACCCATCCCAGTGCTGCATAAATAAAATGGGTTGGAAGCGTTGTCAGAATGGAAGGCGGAGCGGTGAAGGCTTGTGGGCGCCCTAGGAAAGGATGGCTGATTGGCAAATAAAAGATAGACTTCAAGTTAATATTTGGTATATTCTGAAATACGGGATACATATCGGGACTCACCCTGAGGTAGGATGTAATGAATGAGTGCCAGTCTAATTTAGCGAATTAGAAAATGGAAAAGGTTACGGTAATGGTTATGGTTCACACAGTTGGTGGCTTATACCGAACAGCCGCTAGGTGGGAGCGGACGGCATGCGGCCGTTCGCCCCGCACAGACGCTGAGCCTCTAGAGTGCGTCTGCTCTACACGAGAACTCAAACTGAAGAGAGCGAAGGAACTGATTCTTGCATATCTGAGTCCCACGGCAGTAGCACACATGATCAAACGTGGGTGTCTGCTATTGGCTCCACGGTAGCATGGAAACGTCAGTAGTTTCAGCACGGACGCCATAAGGGTGGCGTGATTTTAGAATCAGCATTCAATACTGGTTCTGGCCGGCTCTGTCCTGCAAGGTGGACAGGCTTGGTCACATTGTAAAGGCGTATGTCGCGGTGGAAGAACACTTGTAAAACTTATGCGAAGTTTTGAAATAAAATTTTGAATTTTTTCCTAAACTATTTTAGACTGGCTGGTCATCCTGTACAGCGTGTAAGGACTCAGAAAATTATCCATATCTGCTGATACATTTATCTTAGCCTAACACTATAGATTCACCGTTTGACAGTCAAAGTAATTACAAATACATGCATCCATTTTCGACATTTTTACTATCATTTATCTTGTTATTTAAAGATTAGGCGATTACAAAATTGAATATGTTTAAGAATGTGGAATCTAGAAAAGCCTATAATTGCACAATTTGTAGTGAATTAATGTTAAAAAATATTACCTGCACAAGTAAAGAAAAAAAAATACATAGACTCCAGTGGTACTCAAATTCGTTCCCCTCGTTTTTATAAACCATCAGCCTATCCACTCGGCCAACAAAATATACGTAAGAAGCAGTTTATTGTAGTAAATCTATCCACACGGATTTCTTATACCTCAACCGCCTTTAAGTGCGCAAATGACATTTTCCAAACAAAATAAATTATGCATTTATGAATCTTGACATATACTGTATCCTAACTATTATATTGCTTCTATTGAACGATGTAAATACAAAGCTGAAGCTCTGAAGCCCATAGAGTTGGCAACACTTGCACTTTGAAAGTAGGGCATGAGCAATGCTCTGTTCTTGGACTTTATTTTGGGCAGGTAATCTTTTTGTCCCCTAATGATCACATGATGGAATTCTGAACAATTATTCCCATTAGTCATGTTCCTCATGATTTATATGTAGTGAATCATCAACACAGAATTTTTCTGGTAGGTTAATTAAGGTATTGATTTTCTTTTCAACAAAGATTCTTATTCAAAGATTATTATTCAACTTCCTTACTGACATGTTCAAATCATTTAAGAAAGCTATTTACTGAAAGTGAATTCACTGTTTAATATATCACAAATTGTACTCCAGATGTGTAGAGGACTGAAAATGGCTATGTTTTGTGAACAGTTCAAAGCATTTGACTGTGTAACTTATGTTAGTATCTTATAAATCTTATGGCTGTGATTATTTTAAAGGTAACAAGTTTCATAAATAATCAATAGTACGCAAGAACTGATGTTTAAGAAAAATGAAGTTAATATCATAACGATTTTCAAATGATTATTAATTAGTTCTACACAAACCATCTCATTTACCCCACACCCCCATGGCATACTATGCATGTCTAATGAATCCATGTGTGTTATAAACTAAATTACATTATATCTGCTACTTACCTCTACGAGCCAATCTTGTGTCAGAATCCGTGTCAACAAACAATTTCATGTGAAACAATTCTCGGATTTCAGGAAAATAAAATACTAGGATTCCTTCAAACAAAACTACATCTGCAGGATATATAGTGATGAATTTATCTTCACACCTGTAAGAAAAACCAAGCAATGGTGGTGATAAACCATGCAAATGAGAAAAGTACAGCAAACAAGGACCTCAAGACAAGTTGGATGACTAGACTAGTTTTTCTCAGCCTTTTTTAAACAGACATTACCAATAGTTCCTCCCCCCTCTTCTTCTTCTTCCTCCTCCTCCTCCTCCTCCTCCTCCTCCTCCTCCTCCTCATCATCATCATCATCATCATCATCATCATCATACTTATAGAATGATAAAATGTAAATGTGACAGAGTCATACAGGAAACATTACTTCATTTTTATAGATGTTTAATTAAACTACAACCCAATGAGTCAATTGGTACTGAAGATACAAAGGAACTTATGAAGTGGTAGCATGCAGAGGAGGGAGACTATACAAGGGAGCGTACACATAGGAACACAACTGTAGAAGTACATGGGGGAGGGGGAGGGGGAGGGGGGGGAAGGTGAGGACATGGCCCTAGATATGGAAAGTGGAATAGACAAGGGTATGGAAGCCCAGCATAGGTACAGTGGGGGTAGGTGCCACCCCCTCCTCCTGCCCCCGGCCAAGGTGCAGGGGAGTCACCCCCAGACACTGACATTGGTATAGTTATAGGAGCAGCCACTGGGTGTAATTACGGGTGGAGAGGGGTAGCATTTCCTGATTGGAGGAGGTGGGATACTACTTTTGACAATGCCCCCCTACTCGCTGATTAGGGGGAGGAGGGGAGAGGGTAGTCTTAACTTCTCATCCCATCCAGTAAATCTCCTCTGACCTTAGGTTCTGGGTGAATTTTCCATAACTTCTCATTTCCTAAATCTCACCAGTCTTTTCTGTCAGCCATTTTCCTTTCCCTTCGAACCTTCTGCCAGAAAGAGGAACCACCGGATCCAAAAGTTTACACATTTTCATACCTTTTGAATGTGATTTTCCTCCCATCACTTATCAAATAGATTTTTTTTTTAATCTAGACACTTTACATTTTGCACTGTTAATTATTGTTGTTTATTAAAAGAAATATTGTATATTTTTGTAAGTTACATGTTGAATAATACAATACAGGGCTGTGCTATACCTCCAAGTTGAGAAGGAAGGGAATCTTATGGGGGCTTTCTACTGAAGGGAGAGATACAGTTTGGCTGATGAAAATCAACAGAGAAATGTGGAAACCTATGACAGGAACTATGTACAACATACACAATTTCCTTGAATTAACATAAATTATTCATGCTTAATATTCACTGTCAAGTACTTCTTCACTGTGTTTTAACTGAAACATATTGTTGCATAATATTGTAAAGTTTGATTGTTTATTTGTAAATGTTGTCATTTGAAGGCTGTTGTTGGGAATACAGTAAAATCTGGCCTCTGGTCACTCAAGCCAAATTAAGCATACAACAATGGATTATGTGTAATAATGTTGTTCATTCATTACACCATTAAAAATGCCAAACATTGGAAATTGGGGCTTCCTTAACAATTCAGTATTATGGTTTCTAGATAATGCCATTTCTGCTGAGTGCAATGCTGGAAGACCCACTATTTATAAAATGATAAGGTTATGAGAATGAAAAACTGAATACAGCTGCTTATAGATTGTTCATTCAACAAAGTCAGCGGCCCAACAACAGAGGATAAAGCAGCTGCATTTTACAAGTGACTTCATGCCAGTAACTTGCTTGCAATAAGCACGGGTTAGTAATTGACCTGGGGGAGAAACCACATGCCATGCAGCAGCAAAGTAGCCCAGCAAACAAAAACAATGCAAAAGTGTTTGTACAGAATAGAATTCAGGGAGAAGATTAAACTGTTGATGTCTTGTACATTGATGTTAAAACTGGTGTCTTTTATAAGATGCTTTCTGTAACATTGACACCGTTTTCAACATGAAAACAGAAATGTGTTACCAGTGCAACACTATAATCACAAGAAAGCAGGGATACACAGAGAAATAGTCTCTCTGAGGTTTCATAAAACATTTGTACCAACCGTGAGGAAAGAACTGAAAATGGAAAACCTTTTTCTCATCATCCTTCTGATGTGAGTATGAAATCTGTTGGTATACAAGCACTTCCCCACCCAATATTGCCGCAAGAAACCACATAAACCGACTGCCGGCATGGCGCTGCGGAATAGCGTCACCGACTGCGGTGCTGAAGGTCGGCGGTTCAATCCCGTCCACCGACAAAAATTTATTTCTTTGTAATTAACAATTCCAGAATGTTCTATATCTTTCTTATGTTCACTTGTAAAGTCTACTTGTTTCTTATGTTAACTGCTCTTCTAATTTCTGGTACATTCTGCCTGTGTATAAATAGCAGAGCACTCTGCCCGAGAGGCAGTTAGTGCTGTGTGTATGTTACATTCGTAATAACCCGCTTTCAGTATAAGTGCTGTGTTCAGTTGCTTTCGAAGTCAAGCCTGCTTCCATTTCAACGCAACATTGTTTGGTGGAGGCGCCGGGTATAGTGTGCAACAGCTGCATCACCGTGGCTCCGATTAGGCAACGCTTACACGGTCTAGAACCGGAATAGAAGCGATATACCGAGTACATCCTTCTGAAAGACCGAATTATCAGAAGAACCATGGACACGAAACCAGTGCTAAGCCAGCTACACATCAGACACCCATCGGTGTTCTCTGGAGACGCTGGACAAGATCCCAACAAATGGCTAAAAGGGTTCGACCGAGTCAGCAAGTACAACAGCTGGTATCATACCATGTGCTTGGCCAACATTTATTTCTACCAGCAATTGTTCAAAAACAACGAAGAGAAGCTGAATGACTGGGAAACGTTCCAGACGGAATTCAAAGAGACGTTTGGTGACTGCCAGCGACAAATCCGCTCGGCGGAAGAACAACTGAAGAACCAGGCCCAACGACGTGGTGAGCCAACACTGTCATACATATAGAATGTTTTGGCCCTGTGTAACATAGTCAATCTGAATATGACTGAGGCAAACAAATTCACGCATCTGATGAAGGGTATAGCAGAAGACATGTACCAAGCCCTTCTGATAAAAGATGTCCCTACGACGGAAGAGTTCATCAAGTGGTGCCAGCGTAT
Organism: Locusta migratoria; assembly: GCA_026315105.1. Classification (NCBI taxonomy): domain Eukaryota; kingdom Metazoa; phylum Arthropoda; class Insecta; order Orthoptera; family Acrididae; genus Locusta; species Locusta migratoria. The sequence continues at coordinate 8,152,069 of CM048755.1, forward strand.
TGAAGAGAAAGAACAAGGAGGGTAGGACGAAAGAAGTATGACAGACTCCCCAATGTAGTCCCTATGGCCGTTGTGAGAGACCAGCATGACTTTGCTTCTCTCATACGCCAAATTGTGAGAGAAGAATTACAACAGTTTATGGCAGCTGGGACTATGAGACCGAGTGAGCCTCAGATTATGGCCATGGATGTAAGCCCCGTAAGTCACGAGGGAGCAGACACTGTTGAGGAAGAGGTATTTCAGGCATTAGTTCCTGTCTGCCCCGTCAATCACACCCGACGTGAAGAATGGTGTTGTCCTGCTATGACTTCGCTGCAGCCACCAAACGGTAGCCCATGACCCGGCCGACACGGCCACAACCAACTCGCCCGGTAACTATGTCACCCCACAGAAGAACAGATGTTTGGAGGACAGAAGACAACACGCCACTGTGTTTCCACTGTGAGTGCCCTGCACATGTCGCACACTACTGTAGAGAGAGAAGGCGAGTATTTGACGATTATATTGCCGCAAGACGTCAGCCATCAGAGCAGTTCTATCCCAGGCAGTCACATGCTGATGAGTTCAGTCGACCTATGGGAAGAAGCCCATCGCCGTACCCAAGACGAGGTCGCTCCCTGATGCGCCGCAGCCATTCACAGGCGCCGTACAAAGGTACCAACCGCTCCCCTAGCCGCCGCGCCCAGGAAAACTAAGCTAGGCGACCATCTACGGAAGTGAGGCCGCCGCAGATGCAAGTCCTCCATGGACGACAGTCGCTAAGATGTCAGGAAATCTCATTGACGTCATAATCGACAGCCAACCTGTCCGGGCACTTGTTGATTCAAGAGCTTCTTTGTTGTTGTTGTTGTTGTTTGGATGTTTTAGGGGGACAAAACTACGGGGGTCGTCAGTCCTCCATTCCATCATTAGGCGTCACAAGAAAAGGTGTGAACGTGCAAAGGAGCCTAGAGTGGGGAACAACTAGGGGCGAGGAAGATCCCCTGAGTCAGTTAAAGGACAACAAAGTTGGCAAGAGAAAACTAAAACAATGACAATCACACAGAATAACCGAGCAACGACAACAAATAAAATGTAAAAGCCGATGTCTGTGGCCGACGGACCGTGAGACTAAAAACAGGAAAATTCAGCCACATGGAAACAAAGGGAAACCTCCAATCAGAGGTCATGACAGGACAGACACATACACTGAAGGAAAGGTTTAAATGCAGGTGTAAAAACCACTGTTCCGAATAAAACAAAACAGTATCAGCCGTTTTGGCATCGTCACTTAAAACATGGGATAAAAGTGCAGGAACATTAAAACTCCACCACAGAGGGGCTAAAATGGGGCATTCTACTAAGATGTGCGCCACCGTAAGGTGGGCGCCACAGCGACACACAGGCGGTTCCTCGCCACGAAGGAGATGGCCGTGAGTCAGCCATGTATGGCCAATAACGGAGCCGGCACAGGACTACGGAGTCCCAGCAGCAGGCCCGCATAGAAGAACGTCACACAGCCGTCGTCTCCTTGATAGCCCCAAGTTTGTTGGCTGTTGCCACGCTACGCCATTCAGCATCCCAAACCCGATTTAAACGTTGGCGTAACAATGAACGGAGATCCAAGGCCGGGAGGCCGATCTCAAGAATGGATGCACCGACAGCCTGCTTGGCAAGCCGGTCAACATGTTCATTGCCCGGGATACCCACGTGGCAAGGAGACCAGATAAACATCACTGACCGCCCAGACAGTTCAACGGCACGAAGCGTCTTCTGTATGGCCAACACCAGAGGAGACCGCGGGTAACACTGGTCCAACACTTTAAGGCTGCTCAGGGAGTCGCTGCAAATAAGGAAAAACTCACCTGAGCAGGACCGAATATGCACGAGAGCTCTGTGAATGGCCATCAGCTCTGCAGTGTAAACACTGCAGCCATGTGGCAGAGAGTGCTGTTCCACACGTTCACCATGGAGATAAGCATATCCCACATGGCCATCAACCAGAGAACCATCGGTGTACAGCAGGTCATACCCAGGGAACTCCGCTACGACAGCCGAGAACCGACGGCGGAGCGCCTCCAGTGGAACTGAGTCTTTGGGCCCATGGGCCAAGTCCAGCCATGTAGACGGCCTTGGCAAGCACCAAGGGGGTGTACGTGCACGGACCCAATAGGGAGATGGAAGGGGAGAAGACTCAAGCTCCTGCAGGAGGGACTGAACCTGATAGGCAATTGTATGACCTGATCTGGGGCGTCGCTGATGGAGACGGACGACCACATCAGAAAAGAGGAGACGATGGTTCGGGTGGCCTGGGGCGCAATATACATGGGCTGCGTAAGCCAGGAGTAGGTGTTGGCGGCGTATCCCCAAGGGTGGGACCCCAGCCTCCACTAGTAAGCTGTTCACTGGGCTGGTGCGCAAGGCCAAAGGTGCCGCAGACCCATAGGCAATGCACCCAAAATCGAGACGGGACTGCACCAGTGCCGTGTAAAGCCGCAACAGCGTCGAGCGGTCAGCACCCCAGGTTGTATTACCCAGGTGTCGGAGAAGGTTGAGATGGCGCCAGCACTCCCGTTTCAGCTGACCACTGTGGGGGAGCCATGTCAGCCGGGCGTCAAAGACCAGTCCTAAAAACTGATTAGTTTCTACTATGGTAAGTAGTTCATCATTAAGATAAAGTTCTGGGTGCGGGTGGACAGTCCGAAGCTGACAGAAGTGCATCACTCTGGTCTTGGTGGCAGAAAACTGAAAGCCGTGGGTAAGCACCCAGGTCTGCGCCTTCCGAAGAGCATCTTGCAACCTGCGCTTGGCAACTTGGGTGCTGCAGGAACTAAAAGAGAGACAAAAGTCATCAGCATGAAGAGAAGGGGACACTGGTGATCCATCCGCTGTCGCTAAACCGTTGATGGCAATTAAAAATAATGGAACGCTTAAAACAAAACCCTGAGGAACCCCGTTTTCCTGGATATGAGAGGAGCTCAGGGAAGCACCAATTTGAACACGAAAGGTACGGACAGCTAAAAAATTCTGGATAAAAATCGGTAGGGAGCCCTGGAGGCCCCCGTCATATAAAGTATTGAAGATGTGTCGTCACCAGGTGGTATTGTGCATATCAAAGAAGACGGCAACAAGGTGATGGCGCCTGAAAAAGGCTGTGCGTACTGCAGACTCGAAATACACCAGATTGTCGGTGGTAGATCAACCATGGCAAAAACCGCCCTGGCATGGAGCCAGTAAGCCTCGAGTCTCCAGAATCCAACACAACCGCCGACTGACCATCCGCTCCAACAGTTTGCATGGAACATTAGTCAGGTTAATGGGCCGATAGCTAGCCAAGGAAAGAGGATGTTTATCTGGTTTAAGCACTGGAACGATGATACTCTCCCGCCATCACACCAAATGCGATTATAGACTGCAATAAGATTACGCCGGCTGTCTGCTGAAAGGTGCTTCAGCATTTGGCTATGGATGCTATCAGGCCCAGGCGCCGTGTCAGGGCATAAGGTAAGAGCACTGAGGAGCTCCCACTCAGTGAAACGAGTGTTGCAGGATTCAGAGCGGCGGGTAGTAAAGGAGAGTTGCTGGCGTTCTACCCGCTCCTTCAATATACGGAAGGCCGGTGGATAATTTGCAGAGGCAAAGGCGCGAGCATAATGCTCGGCAAACATCTCTGCAAGCGTGGCCGGGTCCATACATAGAACTCCATTTGTGGAGATGCTGGGTATTCCCGCTGGTGACTGTAATCCCTTTAACCGCCTGATTTTATCCCAGACCTGCGAGACAGAGGTACCCGTCCCAATAGTGGAGACGTCTCCCAGCACTCTTGTTTCCGTCTTCTTATTAACTGACAAGCACAAGCGCGAAGCCGTTTAAAATTGATGAGATGCTACTGAGAGGGATGACGCTTATAGCGCTGTAAGACCCGCCTACGATCTCTAATAGCCCCAGCTATTTCCGGCGACCACAACGGCACTCTTTTATGCAGTGGGCACCCTGTGGAGCATGGAGTTGCAGCTTTTGCAGCAGAAACAATGGTGTGAGTGACGCCCTCAACCACCACATCTATGGTATCGAGTGGGGGAGGTCGAACAATAGCAGTGGATGTGTAATCTTCCCAGTTAGCCCTGCTTAAAGTCCACCTGGGGGGCGTCCTGGGGACTGACGTTGTGGGAGTGACAGAAAGAGGGGAAAATGGTCACTGCCACACAGGTTGTCGTAGGCTCTCCAGTGGACAGATGGTGGAAGGCTGTGGCTGCAGATCGATAAATCAATGGCCGAGAACGTGCCATGCGCCACACTAAAGTGTGTGGGGGCACCAGTATTTAAGAGGCAGAGGTAGAGTTGAGAAAGTAAAGACTCGACTAGTCTACCCCGCCCAGAAAGTGTAGTACCACCCCACAATGGTTTATGGGCGTTGAAGTCGCCCATTAAGAAAGCGGGGGGAGTTGCGATATAAGTGCAGCCAAACCATTCAAAGAGATATCACCATCTGGAGGGAGATAAAGGCTGCAGACGGTAAACTCTTGTGTTGTCCTTACCCTGACAGCCACTGCTTCTAGTGGTGTATGAAGGGGCACAGGTTCACTATGAACAGAAGTGGACACACACACACACACACACACACACACACACACACACACACACACACACACACACCACCTGAGACCCTGTTATATGAGCTACAGTTACAGTAATATCCCCGTAGCCATAAAGGGCTGGGGTCCGCATTGCTGGAAACCACATTTCCTGTAAGGCAGCGCAGAAAGCAGGTGTTATGCTTAAAAGGTGTCGTAGCTCAGCCAGATGGGGAAAGAAACCGCCGCAGTTCCACTGGAGGATGATGCTGTCTGATAACTGGGAAGACATGAAGATTACAACTCAACATCACTCAAATCTGCTGACTGCCGGTTTTCTGGCTCAGCATCCATTATTTCTGCGATGGCCCCGACGGCGAAGTCGTCCGGGGATGCTAGAATCTCCACCTCGTCCCCAGAGTTCGAGGTGGAGTGGTGAGGTGGCTCGGGAGCCACCGTGGTATCCTTCAAGTCGTCTTTTTCAACTTTTTTTTTCTTCCAATCCTTCTTGTCGCTCGGGGGCTTCGTTGGCAGGGCTGGCTTCTCAGACTCAGTGGTGGTGGTAGTAGTGGTGGTGGACATGAGGGACCAAACAACGAGGTCATCAGTCCCTTCAACCTCAAATTGTATATGCCACGGAACCCAACGAAAAATAGGTGAAAGCCAAAAGACCATTACACTAGGAAGTAAAATCGACTCGCCAACAACACTAAGACCAACCCAGGGCAGCAAATGCTACAGTGTCCGCTCCCACAGCTCTCGAAGCGACCTCTACCCTAAATCACAAGTTACTAATGGCACAATGGTCAACGTATCACAGCTCCAGAGCAGGGAGAAATAAAACTACATTAAAATGTAAAAGAGTGGGAGGCTGATGGGGATAAGGCTCTAAACCCCACAATCAGCCAAGAATCACAAACCCACTCACCCCGACCAAGCGAGTCCTAGAGCTGACAATAAAATCTACTTTCACGGAGGAAGGCAAGGACGCAATCAACCATCCGTGGGTCATCCGCCAAAACTAAAGGCAATGCAGGCGGTAGGCCATAAATGCCACGAAGTGTCGAATGGAGAGGACATTCAGTCAGAATATGACACACAGATTGTAAGGCTCCACAATCACAATGTGGTGGATTGTCATTTCGTAAAAGAAATCCATGGGTCAGCCTGCAGTGTCCAAGACGGAGGCGACAGAGGACAATTGATTCTCTCCGGGAAGGGCGTAAAGATGAACTCCAAGCTGCAGTCGTATCTTTGATGGTGCGGAGTTTATTGGAAGGGGCAGTAGCTTTCCAACTGCTATCCCATGAGGAGTGAAGCAAAGATCTGATCTGCACCCGCAGATCTGCACCCGGAATTAGAAAGGGAGATGGGCAGCGAGTAATTGCCGATCTAGCCAACTGGTCAGCCTCTTCATTCCCTGTAATACCAACATGGCTTGGTACCCAGAGAAAGGTAACGGAGCAGGCAGCACGATGAAGGTCAGCAAGGAGATCATGGATGGAAATAACTAAAGGATGGGAGGGGAAACAACGATCAATGGCCTGCAGACTGCTCATGGAGTAGCACACATTAAACCACGTTCCACGGCAGAATGTTTAATAAAACAGAGGGCTCTATAAATCGCCATCAGCTCTGCCGTAAACACACTGCATGCCTCTGGCAGAGAATGGCATTCCGCCCCTACAGGAGATGTAAAAGCATATCCGGAGTGGCCCGCTGTTTTCGAGCCATCAGTGTAGAAGATAGAGGCTCCCTGAAACTCTTCTAGTACTGGGCGCACCAAACGCCGAAAGACCATGGGGGAAATTAAAGCTTTTGGGCCCTGGAAGAGATCCGCCCGAATTAGTGGTCGCGGCACCATCCATGGAGGTGTGCGTGCAGTAAAATAGGGGGCGCAATCTAGGGAAGGGAAATGGAAATCCCGGCGAAGAGAGGCAAGCCGCAGTCCGACGGGAAGGCCCGCCCGCGGCCGTGTATCAGGGGGTCGAAGCTCTTCATATGCAAAAAAAAAACCTGGTAAGCGGGATGATCAGGATATTGCTGGATGGCGATGGCATAAGACGCCAGAAGCTGATGCCGCCTGAACTGAAGAGGGCAGATTCCCGCCTCAACAAGGAGACTGTCGACCCGGATTGTCGGGAATGCACCTGTAGCCAAGCGGACACCATAATGGTGAACCGGGTCTAATAATTTCATGGCAGAAGGAGCTGCCGAGCCATAAACTTGACACCCATAGTCCAATCGGGACAAGATTAGAGCCCGATAGATACGGAGGATAGTTGTTCGGTCTGCACCCCAAGATGAATGAGCAAGGAAACGTAGGGCATTAAGTTTCCTCACACAACTAATCTTTAGGTGGCGAATATGGGGCACCAAAGTCAATTTTTTGTCATAGAGAAGACCCAGGAAACGATGCTGTGCTACAACCTCCAGGCGCTGATTACCCAAGAACAGTTCTCGATCAGGGTGAACTGTAGTACGACGACAAAAATGCACCACCCTCGTTTTTGACGAGGAAATCTGGAAACCATGGGACGTAGCCCACACTGAAGCCCGCCGAATGGCGCTCTGGAGCTGACGTTCAGTAGAGGCTACTGAGTAGGAGCTGTACCATATGCAAAAATCGTCGACATACAATGCCGGGGTTACCAGTGCCCCAACAGAGCTCACCAACCCGTTGATGGCGATTAGAAAAAGTGTAACACTCAACACTGAGCCCTGGGGGACGCCGTTCTCCTGTATCCGAGGGGAGCTAAAGGAAGAGCCAACTCTGACACGGAACAGGCGGTGGGATAATAACTGACGGATAAAAATTGGTAAGGAGCCTCTGAGGCCCCAGTCATGAAGAGAACGTAAAATATGACGACGCCAAGCAGTGTCGTACGCCTTATGAAGATCAAAGAAGACTGCTACCAGATGATGTCTTTTAGAGAAGGCCTGTCTGATCGCAGTCTCCAGTCGAAGTAAATGGTCAATAGGGGATCGTCCCTCCCGGAACCCACACTGGTAAGGTGAGAGAAGTCCTCGGGATTGAAGAACCCAGCATAATCTGCGGGCTACCAACCGTTCAAGTAGTTTACAGGGGATACTTGTCAGGCTTATTGGTCGATAACTGTCCAGCGCCGACGGGTCCTTGCCAGGCTTGAGGGCAGGGACCACAATACTCTGTCTCCACTGGGAGGGGAACACCCCTTGAAGCCAAATACGGTTAAAAACTTTTAGGAGAAATTGTCGTTGTGAGGGGTTGAGGTGTTTCAGCAATTGATTATGGATATCGTCAGGGCCAGGTGCTGAATCACGAGAAGAGGAGAGGGCCAGCGACAGCTCCCAGTCAGTAAAAGGTTCATTATATGGTTCATCCTGGTGAGAAGTAAAGCCTAATTTGAAGGTTTCGGCCTGGTGTTTCTTAAGGAGAAAGGTCGTCGGATATGAAGTTGTCGCTGATACATTGGCGAAGTGAGTTGCAAGATGTTCTGCAACAACAGATGGCTCTGTGCAGACCCCATCAGGCAGGGCAAGACCAGGGACGGAAGACAGCCAGCAGCTACCTTGGATAGATCGGAGCATAGCCCACACTCTTGTCAAAGGGACAGAAGAGCCCAACGAGGAGACAAAATGCTCCCAGCATGTCCGCTTACTTTGTTTGATTAAGTAACGAGCTCTGGCATGCAGACGTTTGAAATTTATGAGACCAGCGAGGGATGGGTGGCACTTAAGATGTTGCAAGGCCCTACGGCGCTCGCGAATGGCTGCGGCAACAGTTGCATTCCACCAAGGGACCGGCCGGCGAGTAGGAGGGCCTGTCGACCGGGGAACAGTGGCGTTGGCAGCTTGGGTAATCATGTTGGTCATTTGGCTTATAATATCATCTATACAGCCTGAGGGGGAAGATGGGAATACAACCTGGGATGTATATAGCGGCCAATTAGCACGACGGAAAACCCAGCGGGGTACCCTGGCTCGTGGTAGGTGTGAGGGAAGTGAAAGGATCAACGGAAAGTGGTCGCTATCGCAGAGGTCGTCATACGCCGACCAGTGAAATAAAGGAAGGAGAGAAGGAGAAGAGAGAGAGAGGTCTATGGCAGAAAAGGTGCCGTGAGTGGCACTAAAATGAGTTGGGGAACCATCGTTGAGAAGGCTCAGATTGTGGTCAGCAAGAAACTGGTCTATGAGGCGGCCCCGGCTAGATGTATAAGCACTGCCCCACAAAGGATGGTGGGCATTGAAGTCCCCAAGGATGAGGTAAGGAGGGGGGAGTTGCTGAAGGAGGGCCACTAGGGACGTGAGTGTAGGTGGCCTGTCAGGTGGAAGGTAGAGGTTGCAAATGGTCAATGGAGTGTCCAAGTGAACCCGGACAGCAACCACTTCCAATGGAGTTTGGAGAGGAATCCAGGTACTGACAATATCTGTCCGGACCAAAGTACAAACCCCACCAGACGCCTGGAGGGGACCAACCCGGTTCCGACAAAAACCACGGAACCCACGGAGGGTCGGTGAATGTGCATCCATAAACCTCGATTCCTGCAGGACGACACAGGCCGCAGAAGAGAGAGAGATTAGCTGTTTAATCTCCAAGAGGTGACAGTAGTAACCATTACAGTTCCATTGGATAATCACATCACGAGGATCTAGGCGGGAAGCGAGTGGCATAATGTATGTCACGCCGCTTTGTCAGCATCCGTCACCAAAGAAGGGACAACATCTATAAATAGCTGATCAGCCTCAGGCTCAATGGGATGAGCGAGTTGCGAAAGCACAGTCGGCACCTCCGGTGGTACCGGAGGGGCTTTATCTTGTAACTTTGGTTTCTTCTTCTTCTTCTTCTCCTCCTCCTCCTTCTCTTTCTCCCATGTGGGACGGGCAGGACCCGCCCCAGAGAGAGGACTTTTGTCAGTTAGGTCTGGTACTGACGAAGATAGGGCGACCTTTGAACTCACTGACTGGGAGTCCGATGGCCGGCTGGAAGTCGAAGATCTCCGATCTGGGGAACGCCGGGACGGAAGGCCCTGAGATTGGGTCACTGTCACCGGCAGGCGACGGAGAAGGGGTGCACTTCTCCGGCTGAGAAGGGGTGGGACACAAAGGGAGGGCTACAGGAGCTACAGGAGAGGGAGATGTGAGGGAGGGGTGGGGACGGGGTGTAGGGGGGAGATGGGAGTGGGAAGGTGAGGGTGAAAGGCTAGATGATAATGTCGTAGCGAAGGTCGTCGCCATCTGCACGGGATGCAGACGTTCATATTTACTGCAGGCCTCAGGGTACGTCACACGCTCCAGGGATTTGTACTCTTGTATCTTCTTTTCTTTTTTGAACATAGGGCAATCTGGCGACCGTGAAGAGTGGTGTCGATGACAGTTGACGCACACCGGCGGAGGAACACAGGGGCTCCCCTCATGTAGTGGGCGTCCACAATCACCGCATACTGGGACTGCTGTACAGCGAGAGGACATATGGGCAAACCTCATACATCGAAAACACCGCATGGGAGGTGGAATGTAGGGTTTCACTTCACATCGATATATCATTATCTTGACCTTCTCTGGGAGTGTGTCCCCCTCGAAGGCCAAGATAAAGGCCCCAGCATCAACGCTGTTATCTTTAGGTCCCCTCTGAACGCGGCGAACAAAATGTACACCACGCCGCTCGAGATAGGCCCTAAGCTCCTCATCAGTTTGAAGGAGGAGGTCCAGGTGGAATATCACACCCTGTACCATATTTAAGGATTTGTGCGGGAGAATTGTTACTGGAATGTCGCCAAGGCTGGTGCAGGCGAGCAAAGCTTCAGACTGGGCTGCCGAGACTGTTTTAATGAGCAATGAGCCAGATCTAAGCTTACCCATAGATTCCACTTCACCAAACTTGTCCTCTATGGTCTCGACAAAGAACAGAGGTTTGGTGGTAGTAAAAGTTCCTCCATCAGTCCTTGAGCAAACCAGGTAGCGAGGAAAGGGTTTTGCTCCTAACCGGCAAGCCTGGCCTTCCTCCCAAGGGGTAGCAAGGGAGGGAAACATCCTCATATCCGCAGTAGCAGCATTAAACGATCTCTTCCTGTCTCCAGAGACAGCCGATGCACGACCATTTTGGAGTCTAACTCTTTTCCTGGGGCTAGACGTCCGCCCTGGTGTCACCCACTCCGAAACCGGGGCTCTCTCCATGGGCGCCACCCAGCCTCAGCAAAGGCCACCTGGCACAATGGCCATTGCCGGGAGTTCTGATACCCCCCGAGGACAGGCATCAACTCCTTGGCTTGCATGGAGAGGTCGCAGCTCAAGACACCAGTAGTGTGATCCCTGTGGTGACAGGGGGCTCAGCCAAAGAGTACATAACAGCCCCCCCACACGGACTGGCTACACGTGCTGGGGACCTAGCGGGGGATGGGGGCTACAGCGAGGAAAGGAAGGGGAAAGGAAAGGATAGGACCCGCGCCGTAGGGGCTAGGTCGGGAGTTCTTCCCCAATTGGCTCACACATTATCGGACAATTTTGGTATGGAAGGTCAAACCCCGAGGGGGACCAAACTGGGCCAAAAACCGGTGTACACAGCAGACAAAATCAAAGTGCAGGACAATCGGTACCATGGGATAGCCAAGCCGTCATCTAGAGTAACACCGAGAGACGGGGTTGGAGAGGGTGGGAAGGAGGAATTGGGATGGGAAGGAGGGGGAACTAGGAGGGGTAATGCAGCCTGGGGAAAGCAGGAAAAAAGGCTGCAATGGCTCGGGGACCCGTGCGCGCCACACACGTACCCACAAAAGAGCTGTGGGCCCCCTGGGGGGCTTCTCAGGCTCAGCTGCAGGGACTGAGGAGGAGCGTGAGGCCCTGTGTCCAGCAGCCTTCGGTTTTGCCTGCTGCTGGCGTGTGTCAGCAGCGACACGGGCGGAACCCTCAGAAGGGAGTGTCCCAAGGGTCCCCTTCCGAACGAGGGGTGCCAGAGAAGGTTGTTGTTTCTCCGGCAGAAGGGTGGAGGTTGCTCCCGAGGCAATTACCTTGGGAGCAGAAGAAGGAAGGGAGCCCCCAACCACCTTGGGGGCAGATTTTGGTTTGCGGCCCTGGGGGCCCACAGAAAAAGAATGAGTAGAGAGGATGGGTGTCGCCACAGATGATGCCGATGATGTAACTGCCGCAAAAGAAGTCGTCATGGCTACTGGGTGTAAGCGCTCATATTTCTTTTTCGCCTCAGTATAGGTCAACTGGTCCAAGGTCTTATATTCTATGATTTTCCTTTCTTTCTGGGGCATAGGGCATTGTGATGAGCAAGGAGGATGCTCCTGGTCACAGTTCAAGCAGATGGGCGGCGTAGTACATGGGGCGTCCGGGTGGGCTGGACGTCCACAATCCCGGCAAGTGGCGCTGGAAGGGCAACGGGACGACATATGCCCAAACTTCCAGCACTGGAAGCATCTCACAGGAGGAGGAATGTAAGGTTTTACATCACACTGGTAGCACATCACCTTCACCTTCTCCGACAGTGTATCGCCTTCAAAGGCTACGATGAAGGCCCCAGTGGCAACCCTATTATCTTTCGACCCATGATGGATGCACCGGACGAAGTGAACCTCGCCGCTCGAGTTTGGCGTGCAGCTCCTCATCAGATTGTAAGAGGAGATCCTGGGGAAAAATAATGCCCTGGACCAGATTAAGGGACTTATGTGGCGCAATGTTGACCGCAACAGCTCCCAGCTTATCGCAAGCAAGCAACACCCGCGACTGGGCAGGGGATGCGGTGTGAATCAACACAGAGCCATTATGCATCTTGGAGAGGGACTCCACATCTTCAAATCTCTCCTCCAGATGGTCCATGAAGAACTGAGGCTTCACTGCCGTAAATGATTCCCCATCAGTCTTTGTACATACTTTGTACATACTCTGGGCGAATATGGCTCATTTCTGGTGGCAGCCCTGCCTTCCTCCCAGGGCGTGGCCAAGGAAGGGAACGACTTGAGGTCATAAGAAGTGGCATTAAACTTCCCACGCTTAGAGACGGTGGTTATACGTCCACCAACGTTATCTTTTGCTCGTTTCATTTTGTTCCCACAAGAAGCTAGGGATCTAAAGGTCCACTCAGACAGAACCCTGCTTGCCTGGGTAAGCCTTATACAACTGAGGTGCGGCAGGTTCCTCAGAGGTTGCTCGCTAGTGACTGTTCAACCTCAACAGCCATGCATCTCCTCAGCATGTAGCACACCTTGAGATTGAGGTTTTTTTTTTTTAAATAGAGGTTTGTACCGTCCTCGCGACCTGGGCGATTAAGCCAAGATCCCCAGGCACTGAAACATGCAACGTTCCACCGTTGCGCCGAACGATGGTCGTTTAAACACACACAGACCTTACGGTGTAGCAGACTGTTGGCGCGACACAGCCCACGGGTCAGGACCCCGGGTTCGCCAAGCCCGTACTCAGCAAATTAATGCTGAGCCCCTGAGGGGAAGAGCTTCTTTTTCTGTGTTGTCGGATAATTATCACCACACATAAAAGAAGACAACGTTCTGTGATACGGGGGCAACTGTGCTGAAGTTCGCGAATGGAAAGTATATCCAGCCAGCAGGAACGTGTGTCGCAAGAATAACCATCAACAAAAGGATCCAGCCGCTTGAATTTGTCGTGTTGACAGAATGTAGTCACTATGTCATCCTCGGATGGGACTTCCTTCAGGCATCCCAAGCTATCATTGACTGTGGAAGATCTGAGCTGCAAATTGAGGAAGTCTTTCCTACATGTACACGTAATACTGATTTTTTTGGGAAGTTATTTGCCGTTGACAATGTGACGATAGTGCCGCTGACAATGAGAAGAAGTGCAGTCACGAACACAGATGAGCGATTAAACCAATCCAGGACGGTGAGCTAAACGTCATCAACGAAGACCCATGCTCTGCTGTTAGTACAGGCAACACGCTGGAGGAAACAAATGTGGAATTGCCAATAGGACTTGAACTGACCAAGGAACAACACCAGCAGGTGTTAGCTATACTACGTCAATTTTCGGGTGCATTCACACCTTAGCAGGTGAAAAGTCAAATAAAACAGCCCACGATAAGGCATCGTATCAATACTGGGGGTCATCCACCAATTAGCCAACGTTTGTATAGTCTCTCGCCAGCTGAAAGACGGCTAATTCAGGAGGAAGTGGAGAAGATGTTGAACGATGACATTATTCAACCTTTGGAGAGTCCATGGTCGTCTCCGGTGGTCCTTGTAAAGGAGGAGGATGGCACGTGGCGATTCTGTGTTGACTATCGGTGGCTGAACAGAATCACAAAGAAAGATGTCTACCCACTGCCGCGCATTGACGTCTCTTTAGACTGCTTGAAAGGAGCTACATACTTCTCAACTATAGACATGCAGACAGGTTGACGAAGCTGACAGGGAGAAGATGGCTTTTATTACATCTGACGGCCTCTATGAATTCAAAGTAATGCCATTTGGATTATGTAATACTCCGGCCACATTCAAATGCATGATGGACAACTTGCTTCGATACCTGAAGTGGACGACATGTATTTGCTATTTAGATGACATTGTCGTTTTCTCAAAAACATTTGAAGAACATCTGAGTTGACTGTCAACTGTGTTGAAGTGTGTTCAGGCTGCAGGACTCTGCCTCAATCCAAAGAAGTGCCTCTTCGTCACCAAAGAGATATAAATCCTGGGGCACCTAGTCAACGGAGATGGTGTCCATGCTGATCCAGATAAAGTAAGGGCAGTCACAGAATTTCCAACTCCTCAGCACATTCGTGATGTGAGAAGTTTCCTCGGGCTGTGCTCATACTACCGACGTTTCAAAAAAGGATTTTGTAACAATGCACATCCATTACAAGAACTTTTGCAGCGAGACGCCAAGTTTTACTGGGATGAGACAAAAGAAAGAGCTTTCCGGGCACTAAAGGAGGCTAACTTCCGCATCAGTGCTAGTCTTGTACGACGAGAATGCGGAAACGGAACTCCACACAGACGCCAGTGGTTATGGGGTTGGTGCAGTGCCTGTACAAGTTCAGAAGTGATAGCCTATGCTTCAAGAATACTCTCAAAGTCCTAGATAAACTACTCTACAACTGAGAAAGAATGTCTCGCAGTTATCTGGGCTATCAACAAGTTCCGGCTGTATTTATTCGTCAAACCATTCACCGTCGTGACAGATCACCATTCTTTGTGTTGGCTAACTAGCTTGAAGGAGCCATCAGGTCGACTAGCAAGATGGGCACTACGATTCCAAGAGTACGATGTCACAGTGGTATTCAAGAACGGGCGCAAACACAAGGATGCCGACTGCCTTTCGAGGAATCCATTAGTGGAACACAACAGCATGAATGAAATTTCAGCCCTCACTGAATTAGATGACGTTACAGCTGCACAGAGGGAAGATCCAGCACTATTAAAAACGATAGAGGCCTTTGAGAAAGGAGAACCGACCAATGGAAAGTTCCTACTTATAAACGGAACATTGTATAACAGCAACTATGACCCACTGGGCCCCAAATGGCTACTGGTCGTTCCAGCTCATCTCCAGCCAGTTCTTCTGAAGTATTTCCACGATGCTCCAATATCTGGTCATCTGGGATTCGTGAAGACCCTAGACAGAATCAGACGCAGCTATTACTGGAAAGGTCTCTACCAATCTGTCAACCACTATGTGAGTCACTGTAAAGAGTGCCAAAGATGGAAGCATGTGCCGCAATTACCTCCAGGGCAACTCGTACCGATTCCGCTGGTAGCAGCTCCATTCCACCTAGTTGGGATCGATCTTTTAGGGTGGTTCCCTAAGTCGACAACCGGTAACCGATGGATAATAGTCTACACTGACTACCTCACATGCTATGCTGTCACTAAACCCATACCGAATGCAGAAGCTCCAGAGACCGCAAAATTCCTTGTAGAAGACATTATTTTGAAGCATGGAGCACCACGTGTCATGATATCTGATCGTGGAAAAGTATTCCAGTCAAATCTAGTATCAGAAGGTAATGACATGGTCCACAGGATGACAACTGCATACCATCCTCAGACAAATGGTCTTACGGAACGTTTTAACAAGACGTTAGCGGACATGCTGTCGATGTACGTCGATGTTGAGCAGAAGGATTGGGATACAATCTGCCAGTCGTGACATTTGCGTACAACACCGCAAGACACCACTCGGGTTTAGGAAACATCGTTCATGTGAAACTCAGCTTGTCCTTTTCTCTCATGACATCTTGCGAGCCATGGAAGAAGGGCAACAGGCAGATTGTGTTTTTCTCGACTTCAAAAAGGCGTTCGACACAGTGCCACACTGCAGACTGCTAATGAAGATACGAGCTTATAGAATAGGTTCACAGATTTGTGACTGGCTGGAAGACTTCCTAAGTAACAGAACACAGTACGTTGTTCTTGACGGCGAGTGTATCGTCATCCGTGCCCCAGGGGAGTGTGATAGGACCGCTATTATTTTCTATCTATATAAATGATCTGATGGACAGAGTAAGTAGTAATTTGTGGCTGTTTGCTGATGATGCTGTGGAGTATGGGAGGGTTTCGTCTTTAACTGACTGTAATAGCATACAAGATGACTTGGACAAAAGTTCTAGTTTGTGCGAAGAATGGCAGCTAGCTCTCAATGTAGAAAAATGTAAGGTGATGCGCATGAGTAGGAAAAACAATCCCATAATGTACGAATACAGTATTAGTAGTGAGCTTCTTGATGCTGTCACGTCGTTCAAATATCTAGGCGTAACATTACAGAGCGATATGAAATGGAACGAACATGTAAGGACAGTTGTGAGTAAGGCAGACAGCCGACTTCGGTTTATTGGGAGAATTTTGAGAAGATGTACTTCACCTGTAAAGGAGACTGTGTAAAACGCTTGTACAACCACGTCTTGAGTATTGCTCAAGTGTTTGGGACCCACAGCAGATCAGTTTGAAGGAAGACAGAGGCAGTTCAGAGGCGAGCAGCTAGGTTTGTTACTGGTAGGTTCGACCAATGCGTGAGTGTCACGGAAATGGTCCAGCAACTCAATTGGGGATTGCTGGAGGAAAGACAACGTTCTTTTCATGAATTTCTGTTGAGGAAATTTAGAGGGCCGGAATTTGAAGCTGAGCATAGTACAATCTTGCTGCCACCTACTTAACTTACATTTCGCGTGGTGATCACAAAGACAAGATAAGAGAAATTAGGGCTCGTACAGAGGCATATAAGCATTCTTTTTTTCCTCGTTCTATTTGGGAGTGGATAGGAAAGGAAATGCCTAGTAGTGGTACAGTGTACCCTCGGCCACGCACCTTACGGTGGATTGAGGAGTATATATGTAGAAGTAGACCATAGGCTTCATGCTGTTTTTCCTGCTCCATGGCCGTGAAGCTGAGCCGACAGTGGACACGCTGTTCCCGTTCCAATTGGATGACACTCAGGATGACTATGTTAAACAGCTCATCACCAGGGTCGAAGAAGCAAGACAGCTGGCTCGCATACAGACACTGGACGCCCAGGAGAAGGACCGTCAGCAGTATAACGACAAGGACCGACCTCACGGAAGGTTGGACTGTCAGAAAAGTTATTGAAACGATACTTGGGTCCGTATCGTGTCATACACCACCTGTTAGATGTCACATACGAAGTTGAGGATTATGAGCCATCGTCGAAACGACAAAAACAAAGAGACATTGTTCACGTCCTGCGCATGAAGCCTTACTACGACCCTGAAGAGCAGGTAAGCGACAATGGCTTCTTGTTCAAGGACACTAAGGACGGTAATGTTACTGATGAATCCACGACAGGAACGTCTGTTGTCAATAATCGTGGAGAAGGGAAGGATTCTCTTGAACTGCCATACAGAGGACCCATGACAAGGTCAAGATCCAGGACATTGCAGCTGGCTCCACAGGGAACATAACAGCGGGTCACTGTTTCTTCAGGAGAGGGAGCCACGTAAACCGACTGCCCGCGTGGTGCAGGGGATAGCGTCACAGAATGCGGTGCTGAAGATTGGTGGTTCAATTCCGTCCACCAGCAAAAATGTATTTCTTTGTAATTAACAATTCCAGAATGTTCTACATCTTTCACTTGTAAATTCTACCTGTTTCTTATGTTAACTGTTCTTCTAATTTCTGGTAGTTTCTGCCTGTGTATAAATAGCAGAGCACTCTGCCCGAGAGGCAGTTAATGCTGCGTGTATGTTAAGTTCATAATAAACCTGCTTTAGGTGTAAGTGCTGTGTTCAGTTGCTTTCGAAGTCAAGCCTGCTTCCATTTCAATGCAACAATATATCAATCCTGATTCAGCCCATCAAACAGAATTTTTTGGAAAAATTAAATGTTTTTATTGTCATGCACTTCCCAAATGAATGTTAAAAATGACAATTACCAAAGTTACGTAGAAAGCAATCAACTTATACAATGATGTTTTCCAAACAGCAGTAGCATGGAATGAAATGGAGAATAATAGCATAAAAAAGAGCTGAAAAACGTGTAACCATAGATTGATTCAGAGCTGGAGGCAGTACTGAGCAACAGCAAAGAAAACATCAATTAGGCATCATCAGCTACGGACAATTAGTAGACCGACCTGTTCTAAAAGCTTAAAGGACAAGGAGAAGCTGATAAAGATGTTGCCAAATTAGGAATCTTCAAGAAGGATCCAATAATATAGTCTAGCCACGGCAGATGGACACTGCAATCATGTTTGTGTGACAGTGTGTTTCTCTTTCTGATGAAGGCCATAAGGGCTGAAAGCTTTACGAAGCTTGTAATCTGCTTTTTGTGCCTTTGTTTGACTCATTGAGACATCTCTGTGGTAAGTAGCAACCTATCCTTTCAAAAATATTGTTGAATTAGGAAACTGTAAGATACACTGAAATTTAACAGATGAAGAAATAATCAAAAATGTGCAGGAAAGAAATGAGAGAGAAAACAAAAGATGGCAGAAATATTTCATACACTGTTGGTGTTGAAGCTGTAGATATCTTCCTGGAGTGCATTATGCAACAGCCAGACATAGAAAGCACTAATGCAATACTAGAGTATCCAACGGGAAAGTAGAAACCTGAAGTCACACTTACTACCTCTACTCCCAAGGATCTAACTGCCATAATTTGGCTGCCTTGTGGCTTCACTGCCACATAGATACTTTGTTAGCAGTGCAGTAGGTCAGAGCCAGATGTATATTCAGTATTCCTGTGTGACACCGTTTGGTGGCATTTGGTTTCAGTGTGTTGTACAAAGGCACACTGACAAAATGCACAATCAAAGACCTCAGTGTAGTACTGTGGTCAGTGTGCAAAAATCATTAAAGAAACATTTGCAAAGAATCTAAAATTATCACACTGAAAATATTTCACTTTATTACAGTTCTTGATAACAATGAAGCAGCTAGGAATAATATAATTTGCTTGTGCTTGTGGTATTTCCAAGCAGGCTGTAGACCATATCAAGAAAGAAGAAAGATTGGGAGAATCTATAGATGTAAACATGTATTTCAGTTCTCCAAGAAGGGGAATTTAATTATTTCAATGCAGAGCTAGTGTTTAGAACTGTACTTCATTATTATGAACTGGAGAGTATCCAACAGCTAAGAAAATAGTGTAAGCTCCACAAAAAACATTAATTATTCTGGCTCGGAGACATCCATTCCTCTTCTTCTCTGAGCCCTTCGTCTCCGATTCAGAATATGAAATAATGGATGGAAATAGGCTTGCAGTGTTGTTTAATAAAACAAGAGTTTTGCAGAACCATTTGAATAAATATATTTTGTTCGAAATCAATAGAAATAGCAGCATGAAAGTACCTGCAGTTATTTTATAAGCTTATAAAGGGGTTTTGGGAGTTGGGTGCAGCTACGAAGGCTCTGTAAGAGCAGCAAGTAAAATACTTTCAGTAAGTAGGAAATATTTTCAGTCCTGTTTAAGCCATTGGAACGAAAGTCTTGGCAACAGCTTACCACTAATCACGTGCAGCTGCGCACAGAGTATCTTGGAAATAAATAGTGTCCATGATACAGTAATGATGCCCAAGATGTTACCAAAATTATTTTCATTGTTTTCTTAACAACTTTCTCACTGGACGTTTATTTGACGTCCAACAGAATTTTAATTTCTTCAAATCTATATTTACAAGGACACAGTACTCTCCCTTTTATAATCCAAATGAGGTTACGGTTTAGTCTTTAAAGGAAATTTTTTGAAGAAGAATCACATGGTAGTTTGGGCAGGCAGTCTTCCTCAGATGCTGTAAGTTTCAGCTATTTTAAGCTTATCGCCTATAAACTGATTTCTTATTCTTAACAATTTATAATGTGCCCATTGGACACTATAGACTGGCAGTACAACCATGGATTTTTTGATTAATTTATAATGAGTTTCTGGGGAGTACATTAAAACATGAACCAATTTTAAGTAATAGTCATGGATAAATAGACTATTTTGTAAAAACTTTAAACTTAACACATTAATAAGTAAACATTATTACAAATAGAAGTGGCAGAACTTGATTATTACTTTTCTTTATGGGGTGAAATATAATGTTATGAAAATAATATTAATACTTTCATTTTCTTTTAGTACATAAAATATTTTACATTCATATTTTAAAGCTGTTTGGCAAGCCAGAGTTTGGGAACTTCTGTTCTAGAATGAAATTAGAGATGCCTAATATTTTTTGAAGATTTCCTAACATTTGAAATTTTCACTAACTGGCAATGCTGTCAAGACAATAAAGTGACCTTGAGGTCCTATTTTCCTGATTGCCACTCTAGTAAGGTAGTTGCATGGAAAAGCCTTCTGCTGTCATGTTACCGCAATTTTGACAACTAAACATTCATGGTATGTTTAAGAGTGAGAGCTACTACTGTACATGTACAAACTCGACGAGAAAGTCTTCTACGAAAATTAATGTAGCTTAAGATTAAATAAAGTATAGTGTCTATATATTTAACGCTTTATTTACTTAATTTCACACACTAAGTGGCTATTTGCAATATAACTTTTCCTATCACACACTTCAGAATAGTGTAGGAAGAAAAAACATGGAAAGGTACCTATATGTCCTTAGTGGTCTAGCAGGTTGTTAAGTTGCTTAATCCCACTCACGAAGAGTTAAACTAAATTTCAGATCCACTCAATAATCTAGCACTTCCAGGAATTCAGCACTCATACATTCAAGGAAAACACAAATTAGTGAGAGTGTAACTGACACACACACACACACACACACTTATCAGTTTGTAGTGAATGTGCTTCTCTTCTTTGTTTACAATGTGCCTAGTATATCATTACATGAAACAAAGGAAAAACAAACCCAATCATGCAAATGTAATTGGAAGAGTATGGATGCTTTTCAAATTTCTTAGTATTGGACAACTGTTTCTGTACCACAATAAACAATCTCGTATGCAAATCCTAGATACATGTAAGTGTGAGTGTGTGTGTGTGTGTGTGTGTGTGTGTGTGTGTGTCATGTTGTTACATGAAATTAAATGAAAATTAAAAGTGCCACATCATTAACATTAGTTAAAAGGAGATGCCATGGTCCTTTTATGGAGAGAGAGGATATTTTTGCACCTTTAATGACAACAGAAAGCTATGACAATGCAATAATTTTTTTCTTTAGCAGAATCATTTTATTCCAGTCTAATTTTAACCAAGATAGTAGATGGATTAGTGAAAATTAAAGCCAAAACACTAAAACAACTATTTTCATGCAATCATAATCTATAAGTTATACATGAGGCCTCTGCTGAGAAGCAATTTTTCTTGAAATATATTCTCAGTTAACAGGGGAAAAAGTCTACAGCTTTAATAACTTCTGTACATACTCTCATTTGCTGTTGAATCATTATTGAAATGCAGAAGATTTGGACCAAAAAGTGTGTGTAATCATAAAATGACCTCTACAGTACAATTAGTTATTTCTGTTAAAGAAGTAAGCTGAAGTATCTCGTATACTGTTGCGGTACGGCACTAGCTTCCAAAAGGACATCTCAAATTCTCAACAATAACAAATGTGAGCGAAATGCCACCAGCATTCTTAGTATTATACTAAGTACTTCTATCTCAATGACTTTTGTTATAAATCTTTTGCCAATGAATAAAAAAGTAGACATTTATCTTTGTCAAAGTAGTTGTAAAGATTGTAGCTCTGAAATATTATCACCAAAGGAGAAAACTCAAGACTATTTTAACTACAGAGTATGCCATTATGTAGACTCAAATTCTGCATTTCCAGCAACTGTACATGTTTAAAACGGTGAACTATTGGTGGTATCAAGTACAAAGTACCTTATAAGGAATGTGACAGTGTTTTATCATGTCTGCTTTTGACTTGCATTCAGTTGACAATAGTGTCTAATTTACAGAGAAGTATTGCAGTTTAAAGGAAGACATAGAGGCGGTTCAGAGGCGAGCAGCTAGATTTGTTACCGGTAGGTTCAACCAATGTGCGAGTGTCACGGAAATGCTCCGGCAACTCAATTGGGGATCGCTGGAAGAAAGACGACATTCTTTTCGTGAATTTCTGTTAAGTAAATTTAGAGGGCCGGAATTTGAAGCTGAGTGTAGTACAATCTGGCTGCCGCCTACTTACATTTCGCGTAAAGATCACAAGACAAGATAAGAGAAATTAGGGCTCGTACGGAGGCATATAGGCATTCTTTTTTTCCTCGTTAAGTTTGGGAGTGGAATAGGAAAGGAAATGCCTAAAAGTGGTACAGTGTACCCTCCGCCACGCACCTTACGGTGAATTGTGGCGTATGTATGTAGATGTAGAAGAGAAAACAGTATGCTATGATCATTGAAACAACTGTTACCATGAGTTATCCCACCAGTATTAATGCTGAAAGTGCTCTACTGTAAACAGGAATGATGAACACAGAAGTGGGTTAATTTCCACTGTTGTTAGGTTTTCTAGTTATCTAGAATTAGCTTACACATTTCCTACAAAGATCAGTTCGTGCAAGCTCACACACACCCAGCAGGAAGATGAGTGCATTCCCAAAGAGAAGATTTGTAGTTCACAAAAACATTTTCTTCCTTGGCATAAATGAAAATGTGCCAATATGCAGCCACTTAAGGCGTTACGAGGTAGGCCAGAAATTGGTATAGCTAATATCATTGAGGAGTTCTTCAATGACACTGGAGTGTCACCACTATTTCTTCAAATATCGTACAGGTCTGCCAGCAGAAGTGAGAGCCCAATAAGTGGACAATCACTGTCTTGATATTTTGGGTCACTACCACAGAAATGTATCTGCAAATACTTACAAATCCTACACAGGATACAGCAAAAGTGATTGGTGTTATAGATTTGCCAGTTCCCTTTAGATATACCATATGTGGTGACTAACACTTATAAGTACATGCATGGGAGCAAAAGGACCAAGGACGGACAAGTGAGAAGAGGCGATGAACAGATGTGGAGAAGCAAGTGAACAGAGAAAAAGGGAAGGAGGAGAAACAATAATGGAAGATTGCAAAAAATACATAACATAGGATATGATATGCATTACATGGATGGTTTGATTTTTAAAGGGACTAAACAACTACGGTTATCAGTCCCTTATGCATTACATGAACCATCATTAGTGAGAAATTAGTGAGAATGAGGAGAGCAAATGATTGAAAAAAAGAGGAGGGAGGAGAAGCTGGGCAAAGAGAGGCAGGGATGAAGAGCTGGACAAAGAGAGGCAGGGATGAAGGAATGGGCAGAGAGAGGAAGGAAGGAAGGATGGGCAGAGAGAGAGAGAGAGAGAGAGAGAGAGAGAGAGAGAGAGAGAGAGAGAGAGAGAGAGAGAGAGAGAGAGAGAGAGAGAGAGAGGAAGAAATGAGCGGACAGAAGATTGGAATACGTAAGTATCCAGGCAACATTGTGTTTTCAGCTAGTGCTATATAAAGAGCATCTAGTCACTATTAAAAGCCATGTGAATGAGCAAACAGACCTCCCTCCTGACATCGTGCCAGACGTTCCCCTCCATCATTGTTCTGTGAATGTTCTGGAAAGGAAGAGGTGGGATGGGACTACAGTGGAAGGTCACAGACAGACTCACAATTCTACAGTGATTGCAATTCCATAATATCTAAAAAACAAAAATGTGTGTTCAGAATAGTGTGGGAAACAGGATAGGGTGAAGGGAGGAGGGATCCTGCTGATGCCACAGGGTCATCAAAAATGTTCAAATGTTTGTATAGCTTATGGGACTTGACTATGAGGTCATCAGACCCTAACCTTACAAACTACTTATGAACTAGCTAACACTAAGGACGGCACAAATATCCATGCCCGAGGGGGGATTCGAAACCCCGTCCGCAGTGACCGTGCAGACCACGACTGGCACGCTGCAGTCCCCTCGGCCACTGCGGCCGGCACAGGGTCATCATCATTATCACATTTACATTACATTTTTTCTTACTTTCCTTTGGGCCTTTTTAATATGTCAAGGCGTTTGAGGATTTGTCCAATTTAAGATCGTGTATGGGGGAAGAAGAGACTATTTGCAACCTGCAGCACACACTACCACTCATCACTGTCACATCAAGAACCCACAAGATTCCAGAAGTAAGGTTCTCACAGAGCACCTGTTGGGTGTAATACACTGAAGGAGGTCACTGCTTCTTCCACAGATGACGGGGGATCAAGGTTCTCATTGCTGACGAGTAAGAAGACAGAGCGGGCATTTGTGAAGGGGTCATATCAATTTTGTAGGCGAGGAAAGTTTATGAGCAGTGCACATTGGTTAATGCGGATGATGTTGAACCCAACATTTAATACAGGTTAGAGAGTGTGTGCTCAGGGTTGACAGTTGTTACAAGTGAGTATATAGGGTCAACATAGGGCTGAAGTGAAAACCCTTAAAAACACTGCATGGGTGGCAGCACATACAGCTTGAAATTAAATGATAGGCTAAATGCTATTACTAGACTATGTTGTCTTTTGGTCCTTCTCAAATACAGTGGACAAATTAAATCTTCCTCCACCCCCGCCTTCCACAGTCCTTTTATCTCAGGTTAGTACCTAATTGCTATTTAGGTTATAAGGTCAATTCATTGTACAAAATAATACCCTGATTTGGTGATAAGACATCTGTGGATAATGGCAATACAGTAAAACTTTGTTTATATGTTTGTCACTTATACGTTTTTTCCAGTTATACTTTTTTTTCCAGTCCCGGCAAAATATCAACAATGTGCTGAATGTTCGTTTAAGGGTGTTTGCGCGGAATCGGATCGGTAAGTTCCGTCTTTTAGTGTCTACTTGTGCTGTTATCTGTGTAAATTAAATTCGTCACTCGGCAAGGTGACTTATTACAAAAACCATAAATTTAAAAAGCGATGCTTCCCGGTCAACATACCGAGTGTCGACCTGTGTATGGCAATGTAGTGTTGCCAACTAAAAAATTACGTCCTTGCGAGCACTCGCAGACAACTAGCACTTAATTTTTAATGTTAAATACTTAAGATTGTTTTTTAGATCGACATATACGCAACAACAAAAGTCATCACAAAAACCGTATGTTATATATACTGTATACAAGTATGAAACTTCTTTGCGGTTAGGGCGGTGGCGATAGCCGTATACGAAAGGTTGGAACTGGGTGCAGCAGTCATTTGTTACCGTGTGAAACCGGAAGCGTTGCCTGTGGTATTACTGCACACTTTTCTGTATTAGATGAAGTAGCGCATATATTAAGTGAACGTTGTTATTGTGCTTAGGTGTTCAGTACTATAATTCTTATTTTCTGAGGTCTGCTAATATGAGTGGAAGAAAGAAGAATAGCATAACAATCGCTGAAAAATTAAGAATTTTGAGAGTAGTTAAGGAGAACAAAAACAGAAAGCGTGTGGAGATAGCTAGAGAATTGGGAATTCCTACTTCGACATTAAATTCCATCAGAGGAAAGGCAAAAGAAATCGAAGAAAGTGCTGGTGGTATTCGGAGTTTCTGCCAATAAATGGACTCGCATTCAGGGCGGAAAATATGAAGATGTGTAATACTGTTTATTGCAGTGGTTCCGGCAACATCGACAAGAAAGCATTCCCATTAGCAGCCCAATGCTCTGTGAGAAAGCAACTGAATTAGCAGTGCAAGTCGGCATGGAAGATTTTAGTGCTTCAGCAGGCTGGCTGCATTAATTCAAGATCAGGCACGGCATCAGTTGTCATAATGTGTATGGGGAGAGCAGAAGTGTAGATCCCGAGACTGTGTGCAATTGGAAAGAAAATCGCCTGAAAGAACTTTTACCCAAGTACGCTCCGAAAACATTTTTAATGCAGACGAAACTGGCTATTTTTTTTACAACGTAATGCCTGACCGAACAATGGCATTCAAAGGAGAGAACTGCCATGGTGGTAAAGAAAGTAAATAACATTTTACAGTGTTGTTATGTGCAAACAGTGATGGCTCTGAGAAGCTCACCCCACTTACCATTGGGAAATTTTCAAACGCCACGTTATTTCAAGAACGACATTTCATTTCCAACGAAATATACAAATAATAAAAAAATCGTGGATGACAACAAAAGTTTTCGAAGGCTGGAATTGAGGTCTCAATGCAAAAATGGGTGCAGCGGTCGTAAAGTTTTGCTGTTAGTAGATAGGTGCACAGCACACCCTCAATTAACAACGTATTTGAGAAATGTGAAGGTAGAATTCTTCCCAGCGAATTGTACGAGTGAACGCCAGCCACTTGACCTGGGAATAATTCAAAATTTCAAATTACATTACCAAAAAATGCTTATCCAGTGAGCAATAACGTTGGAAAAAAGGAAGACATGAAGATCAACATCTTGCAGGTAAGATTTTCACTTGTTATTTTTTCGTAATTTAGTACCGGTGCCAACAAACAAAATTCAGAAATTATTAATGAATTCGTTTCTTCTGATAGGCGATGCACTACATTGCAGCTGCCCTGGCACAGTTTCGAATGGCACTATCAGAAACTGTTTCCAAAAAGCTGGAGTGAAGTGTACAATCAAGGATCCCGTTGGTTCTGTTATTTCCCCAAACAATGACAATATTTCACCAAATGGTGATGAATGGAAAAAACTGGAAGGTGTTGCATCATTTTACAATTATGTCAATGTTGATGAAAATCTCATCACAACAGGCGTAATGAGTGTGTCTGAAATAGTGGAAGTAGCATCCTGCAATGCCGAGGTAGAAACTGACGAGGACAACACTGAAGAGCCTCAACATTCCTCAGTGACTTTTAATGACACAACAAATGCGTTAGAAACAATCAAAGATTTTGTGATGCGCCAAAATGTTTCGGAGGAAGTAATGGCAGAGTTGTCCCAATTTGAGAACACTGTTTATACCATGGCTGCAACAAAGAAAACGCAGCCAAAAATTATGGACTTTTTAAAAAAATGACATCTTGTAAAAGTGTATATAGTTTCAAGTGCGTAAAAAACCTATTAAACATTTTATGCAACATAATGCCTGATATTGTGCATTTGCTTATTTTTTTTTAATCAAGAAATTGTCCTTCACATATACGTTTTTTTCACTTATACGTTTTTTTTCCCTTCAGTCCCCTGAAAAACGTATAAATGAAGTTTTACTGAATATGGAATATGAGAATATAGTATAGTTCGTAACAGTGGAGTCTGCTGTTTTAATTATACAAGATCAGCTCCAAATCTTTTCAAAAGTCATTAATCTCCCCAAATGTGTCCTCAATTTCTTCTAAAAGTAACTGCCCTTCATTGGGTATAATTTTTACACACAAACTAGGTATTGTAGACAATGTTATGGTTCCAGAATGAAACTTTCACTCTGCAACAGAGTGTGCGTTGATATGAAACTTCCTGGCAGATTAAAATTGTGTGCCGGAACTGGGACTCTAACTTGGGACCTTTGCCTTTTATGGGAAAGCACTCTACCACTGAGCTATCCTGACGCAATTCACAGTCCATCCACACAACTTTAATTCTGGCAGTACCCCACCTCCTACTTTCCAAACTTAACGTAAGTTCTCCTGCGAATCTTGAAAGACTAGCACTCCTGGAAGAAAGGATATGGTGGAGACGTGGCTTAGCCACAACCTAAGGGATGTTTCCAGAATGAAATATCAGTGCACACTCCATTGCAGAGTGAAAGTTTCATTATTCTCAGTGCTCCAAGGAAGATATGCACATATACTTCATTGCTTATATTCCTCTAGAGTTGCTAGGTGATAATGGAGCTAACTACGTGGATAATTTTCTGGGGACATAAATAATTACTCAGAACACACAACAAATATCAACACTCAAATCATTGAGGTTTGAACAAATTCAGGATTACTGCAGATATGAAAATATTTTAAATATGAAAATAATTGTTTGAACTAACCTTGAATTAGTTTTGTAGTCATATTCTGGTATGTCACACTTCTTTCCAGCCAGTATGTCACGCAGAGTTTGCAAGATCAAGTCATTGTCAAATGCATCTTTAAAACAGAAGCACATATTAGTTGTGTAACAACATGAAGTAAGTTGTCTCTTAAAGAGATTCATCTTAACATCGCAATTTGTAAAAGGAAATACCTGGATGATCAAAATTGTACAAGCCTTTTTGGGCTTTTGCTTTTTCCTCTGGCGTTAAAATTCGGTAAAAGCTATCTTGGCTGATAGTGACAACCTGTCGTTGCTTCTGGTCTACATCAACCTGTCCCAACTTTTCCATGATCCTTTTACACACTGTAGACTGAAAATTTTCATAATTGTGAAGGAAACAACACAAACACAGAACCTACCTTAATAATAATAATAATAATAATAATAATAATAATAATAATAATAACAGTAACAATAATGATGATGCTTAAAAATACAACCAAGATTAGTAACTGTTAGAAAAGCTGTCATTAGCCTGAAGGTTGGTTTGGACATCACAGTTCTTTACAAGACATGGTCATAGTGGAGGTGGTATGAACTTGTCTTCCTGTGACCTTACCCAGCCAGTTATACAGTTCAATGTGGAGCCCAAACCTTGGAGCAAATCTGCATTTCTCACATTAATAAACACTATCAGAGGTGAACAAAATGATAAGCATTAGATAAAAGATCCTAGGATCACACGTTTCTGCACCATAAATACCATTTTTGAATCAGAAGTGTGACGAAACATGGGATTAAAGTTAAAATGTCGAAACTAAATCCTGGAAACATCCCGGATATTCAAGCCCAAGAAGAGGACACCAAGATCGATTGAATGTCAAAGTTTTGCTCACTGTAACTGTAGCATAGTGCATCATGAATTTTTGCCTCAAGATCATATGGTCAATAAGGAGTATTATGTGGACATTATGCGCCATTTGCAAGAAGCCATATGCAAGAAAGTCCAAAACTGTGGAAATACAATTCACGGTTTTTACAGCACAACAATGGACACGGTCATTCGTCGTTACTTGTGAGAGATTTTTTTGGCCAAAAAAAGACAATCATGCCTCAGCCATCGTATTCACCGGATTTGGCCCCTATGACTTTTTCCTGTTCCCAAAACTGAAAAGACCTACAAAAGGATGAAGATTTGAAATGATAGAGGAAATAAAAACTGTATTGCTGGAAATACTCAAGTTGGTACCAAAAATTGCTTATGAAAAGTGCTTCGAGGATTGAAGGCATTGGCAGAAGTGTATTGTATCTGAAGTGGATTACATATATATTGATTGATATTACATAAATATTGATGAATACACAGATCTATTTTCAAAAAAATGCAGTCACCTTACTTTTTGAACAGCCCTTATCTATGTGATTATCTATTTATTCATCCAAAAGATCCAGTAGATAGAGGACAGCAGGTACATGTCTTGTTTCTTGACTTCTACAAAGTGTTAGATACCATTCCACACTATCTCCTGATGAACATAGTGCAGGCATATGAAGTTGTTATGCTTTGTTTTGTGGTTTTAGGGCGAACAACTTCTCAGGTCATTAGCGCCCGGATCGGAACAGAGATTCACTAGATCTCGAAAAAATTGATAACTGCCAAAAAGAAGAGTATAAAGAGAAAGCTAAAACAGAAGGATAAAAAAATATCAAATAGAAGCATTAAATATCCTTCGATAAATTAGCCATGTTGATAAAACGCAAAACTCGAGCAGCTGCTCGTGTGTTATCAGCTAAAAGTTCCTCCAGAGTAGACGGCAAATTAAGGGCTACACGGAGATGATTAAAAGTAAGACAAGGCAGTAAAATATGTTGCACCATCAGCAATTCACCACAGGAGCACAGCGGTGCAGGGTCAGCGGTTAGCAAATGACGGTGGCTGAATCGGCAGTGACCGATTCGCAACCGGGCCAGGATGACCTCCTCTCGCCGAGAGGGGCGTGAGAAGGTCCTCCAAGCGGTCGGGATTGGTTTTACGGTTCTCAGGTTATTGTCGTGGAGTGAGAACCACGAACTGTGCCAGGACAACACAATACACCAGTGAAGAGCCTGTTGAATATTGTCTGATGGGACGCAAAAAGTAGCCACGCGAGGCAAAAGAGCAGCTGCCTTGGCCGCAATGTCAGCAGTCTCAATCCCGGGCACACCCACGTGGCCAGGGACCCACAGAAAACAAACGTGACAGCTGTTATCTACTAGCAACTAAAGGGAGCGTTGGATTCGGTACACAATAGGATGGATCGAGAAAGGGTCCCTAAGACTATGCAGGGCACTAAGGGAGTCAGAGCAAGTGGCATAAAAGTGATGGCGGTGACGGCGGATGTATAAAACAGCCTGGTGGAGAGCAAAAAGCTCAGCCGTGAAATTCGAGCACCGGTCAGGGAGCTTGTATTGGAACAGGTTGTCCCCGATGACGAAGGTAGATTCGACATCGTCGGTGCTCTTCGAACCATCAGTGTAGATAAATACGGCATTATCGTACCGAGAACGGAGTTTGACAAGCCTCGAGCGATATACTAAATCCCGTGTGCTCTCCTTGGGGAGCGAACTAAGTTCAAGGTGGGTGTGAACCTGGGCCTGATGCCATGATGGCAATGGGCTCTAGCTCAACCGAAGGTGGAAGGAAGGGTGAAATCAAGTCGCTGAAGCAGGCGGCGAAACTGAACTACAGGTGGAAGCAAGGCTATCACAGACAACCAATATTGGCGATCGAGGGAGTCATCAAAGAACAATGGGTAAGATGGATGGTTGGGCATCAACAGCAGTAGGCATGCGTAACGACACAAAAGTATATCACGCCGAGAGGTCAAGGATAATACAGCAGCTTTGGCATAAAGAATTTCAACAGGGCTGGTATAAAACGCATCGGCCGCTAAGCGTAATCCCTGATGGTGAATGGAGTTGAGATGGCGGAGAAGGGACGGGGTATGATGCAGGAGGTGGATTGCACAAGGAAAATGATCACTCGAGTACGTGTCAGAAAGTGTGTACCACTCAAACTGACAGGCAAGCTGAGGAGTGCACATCGTGAGGTCTAAGTGGGAATAAGTATGTGTTGTTTCGGAAAGGAATGTCGGTGCACCGGTCTTGAGGCAGTCAAGATTGAGGTGGTGGAAAAGGTCCAGTAAAAGGGAGCCTCTCTGACAAGGTGCTGGAGAGCCCCATAGGGGGTGGTGGGCATTGAAGTCGCCTACCAACACGAAAGAGAAAGGGAGCTGGTCAACGAGGTGTGGCACATCTGCCCTAGTAAAGGCAGACGACGATGGCGAATATATATTACAGAGGGAAAAGGAAAAGGTGGAGAGAGTGATGCAGACGGCAACTGCATGTAGGTGAGTATGCAATGAGATCGGATGGTAATAGATGTCGTCTCGAATGAGCATCAGAGCCCCTCCATGGGCTGGAGTACCTTCCACAGGGGGCAGATCAAAACGCACAGAGGTGTATTGGGGGGAAATACCCCCTTTTTTTTTTTTTTTTTTTTTACATGAGGGACCAAACAACGAGGTCATCAGTCCCTTCAACTTCAAAGTTGACAAGACTAAGACCAACCCAGGGCAACAAATGCTACAGTGTCCGCTCCCACAGCTCTGGAAGTGACCTCTACTCTAAACCACAAGTTACTAATGGCACAGTGGGCAACGTATCACAGCTCCAGAGCAGGGAGAAATAAAACTACATTAAAATGTAAAAGAGTGGGGGACTGGTGGGGATAAGGCTCTAAACCCCACAAGCAGCCAAGAATCACAAACCCACTCACCCCGACCAAGCGAGTCCTAGAGCTGACAATAAAATCTACTTTCACGGAGGAAGGCAAGGACGCGATCAACCATCTGTGGGTCATCCACCAAAACTAAAGGCAATGCAGGCGGTAGGCCATAGATGCCACGAAGTGTCGAATGGAGAGGACATTCAGTCAGAAATGACACACGGATTGTACGGCTCCACAATCACAATGTGGTGGATTGTCATTTCGTAAAAGAAATCCATGGGTCAGCCTGCAGTGTCCAAGACGGAGGCGACAGAGGACAATTGATTCTCTCCGGGAAAGGCGAAAAGATGAACTCCAAGCTGCAGTCGTACCTTTGATGGTGCGGAGTTTATTGGAAGGGGCAGTAGCTTTCCAACTGCTATCCCATGAGGAGTGAAGCAAAGATCTGATCTGCACCCGCAGATCCGCACCCGGAATTCGAAAGGGAGATGGGCAGCGAGTAATTGCCGATCTAGCCAACCGGTCAGCCTCTTCATTCCCTGTAATACCAACATGGCTTGGCACCCACAGAAAGATAACGGAGCAGGCAGCACGATGAAGGTCAGCAAGGAGATCATGGATGGAAATAACTAAAGGATGGGAGGGGAAACAACGATCAATGGCCTGCAGACTGCTCATGGAGTAGCACAGATTAAACCACGTTCCACGGCAGAATGTTTAATAAAACAGAGGGCTCTATAAATCGCCATCAGCTCTGCCGTAAACACACTGCATGCCTCTGGCAGAGAATGGCATTCCGCCCCTACAAGAGATGTAAAAGCATATCCGGAGTGGCCCGCTGTTTTCGAGCCATCAGTGTAGAAGATAGAGGCTCCCTGAAACTCTTCTAGTACTGGGCGCACCAAACGCCGAAAGACCATGGGGGAAATTAAAGCTTTTGGGCCCTGGAAGAGATTCGCCCGAATTAGTGGTCGTGGCACCATCCACGGAGGTGTGCGTGCAGTAAAATGGGGGGCGCAATCTAGGGAAGGGAAATGGAAATCCCGGCGAAGAGAGGCAAGCCGCAGTCCGACGGGAAGGCCCGCCCGCGGCCGGGTATCAGGGGGTCGAAGCCCTTCATATGCAAAAAGAACCTGGTAAGCGGGATGATCAGGATATTGCTGGATGGCGATGGCATAAGACGCCAGACGCTGATGCCGCCTGACCTGAAGAGGGCAGATTCCCGCCTCAACAAGGAGACTGTCGACCGGGCTAGTCGGGAACGAACCTGTAGCCAAGCAGACACGATAATGTTGAACCGGGTCTAATAATTTCAGGGCAGAAGGAGCTGCCGAGCCATAAACTTGACACCCATAGTCCAATCGGGACAAGATTAGAGCCCGATAGATACGGAGGATAGTTGTTGGGTCTGCACCCCAAGATGAATGAGCAAGGAAACGTAGGGCATTAAGTTTCCTCACACAATTAATCTTTAGGTGGCGAATATGGGGCACCAAAGTCAATTTTTTGTCATAGAGAAGACCCAGGAAACGATGCTGTGCTACAACTTCCAGGCGCTGATTACCCAAGAACAGTTCTCGATCAGGGTAACTGTAGTACGACGACAAAAATGCACCACCCTCGTTTTTGACGAGGAAATCTGGAAACCATGGGACGTAGCCCACACTGAAGCCCGCCGAATGACGTTCAGTAGAGGCTACTGAGTAGGAGCTGTACCATATGCAAAAGTCGTCGACATACAATGCCGGAGTTACCAGTGACCCAACAGAGCTCACCAACCCATTGATGGCGATTAGAAAAAGGGTAACACTCAACACTGAGCCCTGGGAGACGCCGTTCTCCTGTATCCGAGGGGAGCTAGAGGAAGAGCCAACTCTGACACGGAACAGGCGGTGGGATAATAACTGACGGATAAAAATTGGTAAGGAGCCTCTGAGGCCCCAGTCATGAAGAGAACGTAAAATATGATGACGCCAAGCAGTGTCGTACGCCTTATGAAGATCGAAGAAGACTGCTACCATATGATGTCTTTTAGAGAAGGCCTGTCTGATCGCAGTCTCCAGTCGAAGTAAATGGTCAATAGGGGATCGTCCCTCCCGGAACCCACACTGGTAAGGTGAGAGAAGTCCCCGGGATTGAAGAACCCAGCATAATCTGAGGGCTACCATCCGTTCAAGTAGTTTACAGGGGACACTTGTCAGGCTTATTGGTCGATAACTGTCCAGCGCCGACGGGTCCTTGCCAGGCTTGAGGGCAGGGACCACAATACTCTGTCTCCACTGGGAGGGGAACACCCCTTGAAGCCAAATACGGTTAAAAACTTTTAGGAGAAATTGTCGTTGTGAGGGGTTGAGGTGTTTCAGCAATTGATTATGGATATCGTCAGGGCCAGGTGCTGAATCACGAGAAGAGGAGTTGGGGGAAGTCTGCATGATCACATGGATGTGGATGTGATGCGGAGACAAACTAGAATTGGGCAGTGCAATCGAAGGAGTAGTTTTAATTCCTCCCAATTGGAACAGATGCCGCAAATATTCCATTGAAGGAGTGCCACGGTAAAAAATGAGAGAAGAAAGGAGGGAACAAGCAAACGGGGTCACCTCGACGGCCGCTGAGAACTGGACTTCGAGGGAGCACTGCTATCGCTATCTAGAGGCAGAGAATCGTGTTCCATGGGTTCGACTGACATGTCTGCCACCTTCCTGCCCGGCTGACAGAGCATCCTGGTGAAACAGAAGACAGTGAGGCCGGCAACTGTTGAATGGCGTGACCGAAGAAGGGGGGGGGGGGGGGCTGTTCTTTTTGCAAGCCTTCTTCGAGGCGTGACGAGTAGAAGAAGCGGTTGATGGTTGAGAAGAAGTAGTTTTTAGGAAATCGTCATGAACGGGTTCTTTTTCAGAACTCCAGGCATGGGATTTAGGTGCCCGGGATGTGTGGGAGCTGGTTGACGAATGCACTGTAAAACGGGCAGAAGGAATCGGAGAGGTAGAACTAGCAATTTTTGGCCTCGCCAATCTGACAATAGTGTCACAGAAGGTGAAATCGCAGGTCTGAGTACCTACCTCCTTAGTTGGTTGAGGGGAGGTGAGGTGAGGACCTGGCTGTAATTACCTGCTGGGAGTACAGCGGCCAGCCGCGGTGGCCGAGGGGACTGAGGCACTTCAGTCACGGTCTGCGCGGCCACTACGGTCGGGGGTTCGAATCCCCCCCTCGGGCATGGATATTTGTGCCGTCCTTAGGATTAGGTAGTTCATAAGTAGTTTGTAAGTTTAGGGACTGATGACCCAGTAGTTAAGTTCCATAAATTATACAAACATTTTTGGAGTACAGCGGGCTTCCTACTCGCTAATAACTTCCGAGTGACAGAGGTTGAAACCTTTTCCTTGACGCGGATCTCCTGGACGACCCGCTCGTCTTTATAGACCGTGCAGTCCCGTGAAGAAGCAGCATGGTCATCATTGCAATTAATGCAGTGAGGGGATGGAGGCGGAAATTCACCCTCACGGGAGTCCCTGCCACAGGTGACGCATTTGGCTGCATTAGGACAAGATTTACTAGTGTGATTAAATCTCTGGCAATGGTAGCAGTGCATAAGATTGGGTATATACGGGCGAACTGAAATGATTTCGTAGTCCGCTTTCACCTTACATGGTAGGTCAACCCTGTCGAAAGTCAAGAAGACAGCACAAGTCGGCACGAGATCATTGGCAACTTTTTTCATAACGCGATGAACAGCCGTAACTCCCTGATCGGACATATAGTTGAGTGTATCCTCGTCTGATAACCCATCCAGATATCTTGAGAAGACTACCCCCCACCCCTCCCCGGCGAGGAGTTGAGGATGAGGTGAGCCTCCACTTTCACAGGAAAAGTATGCACAAGCGTAGTCCAGAGTAATTTCTGTGCCTGAAAGGCATTCTCAATTTCAAGCAACAAGGTCCAATTGCACTGTCTTGAGCAGGTCTTCAAGGGACCTGCGGTCGTATCGACACCCTTCTGAATGAGAAAAGGATTTACAGAGGAAAAATTCTGATCATCAGTACGAGATACTACAAGGAACTTGGGAACGTTAGGCAAGACTTTCTTTGACTGAGATTCATCATATTTTCCTTTTTGGGTCAGGGTTATAGTTGATTTGGAAGGTTTCATAGCAGAAGTGTCCCCCACGATTACTGGCGTCTCCGAGAGCGCGCTCCTTCCTTGTGGGGGCCCCTCACTGAGGTCGCACCCTCCTTAGGTGACTGTTCGCACCTCAGGTCACACCTCCCGAAAAACAGACAGAGGGACCAATTGGCATGGTCAGAAAGTACCAGCTCGGGTAATCACCCCTCCCTGGGCCCGAGCTTTACCGGAGGGGGGAGGGGGGGGGGGTACGTACGTGCCCTACATGTCTACCCGGGTTGGGGAGTTCTGCCTTACCCTGTCACCGGCTACGCAGAGCGTGGGTTGACCTTCAGACACACAAAGGGAGGTAAGGAGAGGAAGGAGAGAAAGGGATGAAGGAGGGAGAATCTCAGATGCCGAGGTGGAGATTAAAACGGTGGGTCAAGGACAAGGAGAGAAAGAGGGGAAGGCGAAAGAAAAGGACAGGAAGAGGACCTAGAAATGGAGAAGTCTCTGAGTAAGAGATAAAAAAACCTTTGACTGAATGAAAACGCCCGTCTCCGGGCGAAGGCACAAACCGGGGAGAAAGTGGGAAGTAGCCTGGGACAGAAGAAAGGCCGCTTTGGCTCGGGGCCCCGTGCACGCCACACACATACCCACAAAAGAGCTGTGGGCCCCCTGGGGGGAGCATATGGAGTATCAGACCAACTGTATGACTGGATTGAGGCTTTCCTAACAGAATGAAGCATAGGGGGGCAGAGCAGGGGGTAGGGGGGGGCAGAGCAGGGGGTAGGGGGGGCAGAGCAGGGGTAGCGGGGGCAGAGCAGGGGGTAGCGGGGGCAGAGCAGGGGTAGCGGGGGCAGAGCAGGGGTAGCGGGGGCAGAGCAGGGGTAGCGGGGGCAGAGCAGGGGTAGCGGGGGCAGAGCAGGGGTAGCGGGGGCAGAGCAGGGGTAGCGGGGGCAGAGCAGGGGTAGCGGGGGCAGAGCAGGGGTAGCGGGGGCAGAGCAGGGGTAGCGGGGGCAGAGCAGGGGTAGCGGGGGCAGAGCAGGGGTAGCGGGGGCAGAGCAGGGGTAGCGGGGGCAGAGCAGGGGTAGCGGGGGCAGAGCAGGGGTAGCGGGGGCAGAGCAGGGGTAGGGTGGGCAGATCAGGGGTAGGGGGGGCAGAGCAGGGGGTAGGGGGGGCAGAGCAGGGGGTGGAGGGCGGGGGGAGGGGGCCAGAGCAGGGGGTGGGGGGCAGAGCAGGGGGTAGGGTTTCTCTTCTTTTTTTTGTGGTTTTAGGGCGCACAACTTCTATGGTCATTAGCACCCAGTCAAAAACATAGATTCGCTATGATCTCAAAAAAAAAAAAAAATGGTGACTGTCAGAACATCAAGAAGAGGCTAAAAACGAAAGATAAAAGACAATTAAAAGGGTTAAATATCCTTGGATAAGTTGGCCAAGTTGATAAAACGCAAAACTCTAGCAGCTGCTCGTGTGTCATCAGCTAAAATTTCCTCCAGAGTAGACCGAAAGTGAAGGGCTACACGGAGATGATTAAAAAGTACGCAAGACAATAAAACATGTCGCACGGTCAGCAGTTAACCACAGGAGCACAGCGGTGCAGGGTCGGCGGACAGCAAGTGACGGTGGTTGAAACGGCAGTAACCGATCCGCAACCGGGCCAGGACGACCTCCTCCCGCAGAGAGGGGCGTGAGGAGGTCCTCCAAGCCGTTGGGATCGGTTTTACAGTTCGCAATTTATTGTTGGACATTGAAAACCACGCACTGTGCCATTGCGACACGATACTCCGGCGGAGAGCCCGTTGAACATGGTCAGATGGGACGCAAAAGGTAGCCACGCGAGGTAAATGAGCTGCGGCCTTGGCCGCTATGTCGGCGGTCTCATTCCCGGGCACACCTACGTGGCCAGGGACCCACAGGAAAGAAACGTGACAACTGTCATCTGCTAGCAACTGGAGGGAGCGTTGGATCCGATACACGAGAGGATGGTTCGACAAAGGGTCCTTAAGACTCTGCAGGGAGTCCGAACAGATGGCATAGAAAGGTTGGCGGTGGCGGCAGGTGTACAAAACGGCCTGGTGGAGGGCAAAAAGCTCAGCCGTGAAGTTAGAGCACCGGTCAGGGAGCTTGTATTGGAAACGGTTGTCCTCTACGACGAAGGCAGATCCGACACCGGCAGTGCTCTTGGAACCATCAGTGTAAATAAATATGGCGTTATCGAACCGCAAACGGAGTTCGACAAGCCTCGAGCGGTATAC
Organism: Locusta migratoria; assembly: GCA_026315105.1. Taxonomy (NCBI): domain Eukaryota; kingdom Metazoa; phylum Arthropoda; class Insecta; order Orthoptera; family Acrididae; genus Locusta; species Locusta migratoria. The sequence goes on from CM048755.1 coordinate 8,190,030, forward strand.
CAAATCCGGAGTGCTCTCCTTGGGGAGCGAACTAAGTTCAAGGTGAGTGTGAACCTGGGCCTGATGCCACGGTGGCAATGGGCTGTCGCTCAACCGAAGGGTGGAAGGAAGGGTAAAATTGAGCCGCTGTAGCAGGCGGCGAAACCGAACTCCAGGTGAAAGTAAGGCAATCGCAGACAACTGATATTGGCGATGGAGTAAGTCGTCAAAAAATAATCGGTAAGATGGATGGTTGGGCATCGACCGCAAGCGGCATGCGTACCGACACAAGAGTATGTCACGTCGAGCGGTCAAGGGTAATACAGCAGCCTCGGCATACAGACTTTCAACAGGGCTGGTATAAAATGCACCGGTCGCCAGACGTAATTCCCGATGGTGAATAGAGTTGAGACGGCGGAGAATCGACGGCCGTGCAGAAGAGTATACAAGGCTTTCGTAGTCGAGCTTCGACTGAACAATGGCCTGGTAAAGGTGAAGCAGGACGGTACGATCCGCTCCCCATGACGTGCCACTGAGGACACGAAGAACGTTAAGGGATCGGGCACAACGGGCGGCCAGGTAGGACACTTGTGTGGACCAGCAAAGTTTACGATCCAACATGAGTCCCAAGAATTTCGTAGTCTCCACAAAAGGGAGAGCAACAGGGCCGAGATGTAGAGAAGGTGGAAGAAATTCCTTGTATCTCCAGAAGTTGATACACACAGTTTTCTCAGTGGAGAATCGGAAGCCGTTTGCGATGCTCCAGGAATATAGACGGTCAAGACAGCGTTGAAGAGAACGCTCCAAGAGACACGTCCGCTGGGCGCTGCAATAAATTGCAAAATCGTCAACAAAAAGAGATCCGGAGACGTCGGCTGAAAGGCAATCTACGATCGGATTGATTGCAATGGCAAAGAGCACCACACTCAAGACGGAGCCCTGTGGTACCCCATTCTCCTGGCAAAAGGTATCTGACAAAACAGAGCCCACCCGTACCCGGAACTTGCGATCCGCCAAAAGCGCTTGAATGAAAAGAGGAAGGCGACCCCGAAGGCCCCATGTGTGCAATGTGTGGAGAATGCCCGCTCTCCAACAGGTATCGTATGCCTTCTCCAAGTCGAAGAACACTGCTACAGTTTGACGCTTCTTTAGAAAGTTGTTCATAACGAAGGTCGACAACGTAACGAGGTGGTCAGCAGCAGAGCGGTGTCGACGAAAACCGCATTGGATATTAGTCAGGAGGCGGCGAGATTCGAGGAGCCAGACCAACAGAGCGTTAACCATGCGTTCCATCACCTTACAGACACAGCTCGTCAGAGAAATAGGACGATAGCTGGAAGGAAGATGTTTGTCCTTCCCTGGGTTGGGGATGGGCACAACAATGGCTTCACGCCAACTTGTGGGAACATGACCTTCAGTCCATATGCGATTGTAGGTACTGAGAAGAAAACACTTGCCCGCAGGAGAGAGGTTCTTCAGCATTTCAATATGAATGGAATCGGGCCCGGGAGCAGAAGATCGGGACAGGGCGAGAGCACGGTCTAGCTCCTGCATGGTGAAGGCGACGTTGTAATTTTCAGGATTAAAAGAGTGGAAAGAAGGCGGCCGTGCCTCCTCTACCTGTTTGCAAGGGAGAAAGGCAGGGTGGTAATGGGCAGAGCTCGAAACCTCCGCAAAGAAATGGTCCAATGCGTTGGAAACGTCAGAGGGGTCCACGAGGACTGCGTTCTCCACGGTCAGGCCAGGAATCGGGGAGTGGACCTTGATGCCAGATAAACAGCGTAGGCCACGCCAAACAAACGTGGAGGGAGTAAAACGGTTAAAAGAACTAGTAAAAGCAGTCCAGCAAGCATTCTTGCTGTCGTTTATGATACGACGGCATTGCGCTCTCATACGTTTATAATGTATGCAATTCTCCAAAGTCGGGTGGCGGCGGAAGGTGCGTAAAGCGCGGCGCCGGGCTCTAAGCGCATCGCGGCAGGCTGCAGTCCAACAAGGGACCTGGACACGACGTGGAGAAGAGGAGGTACGAGGTATGGAACGTTCGGCAGCTGTGAGAATAACCTCTGTGAGGTAGTCGACCTGACTGTCACAGGTGGGAAAATTCCGATTGTGAAAAACAGCCATGGAAGAATAAAGCCCCCAGTCGGCTTGAGAAATGTTCCAACTGGTGGGACGAGGAGATGGGGAATGATGCAGAAAGTGGATGATACAGGGGAAATGGTCACTCGAGTACGTGTCAGAAAGTGCATACCACTCAAACCGACCGGCAAGCTGAGGAGTGCATATTGCGAGGTCTATATGGGAATAAGTGTGCGTTGTGTCTGAAAGGAAGGTCGGTGCACCGGTGTTCAGGCAGACAAGATCGAGGTGTTGGAGAAGGTCCACCAAAAGGGAGCCTCTCGGACAAGGTGCCGGAGAACCCCATAGGGGTGGTGGGCATTAAAGTCGCCTACCAACACGAAAGGTGAAGGGAGCTGATCAACAAGGTGTAGCACATCTGCCCTACTAAGGGCAGATGACGATGGCGAATAAATATTACAGAGGGAAAAAGTAAATGTGGATAGGGTGATGCGGACGGCAACTGCCTGTAGGTGAGTATGCAATGAAATGGGATGGTAATAGACATCGTCTCGAAGAAGCATCAGAACCCCTCCATGGGCTGGGATACCTTCCACGGGTGGCAGGTCGAACCGCACAGAGGTTTAGTGTGAAAAGTCTGCACGATCACTTGGACGCAACTTAGTTTCTTGGAGGCAGACGACAAGCGGGCAGTGCAATCTAAGGAGTAGTTTTAACTCCTCCCGATTGGAACGGATGCCCCGAATATTCCATTGAAGGAGCGCCATGATAAAAAATGAGAGAAGAAAAGAAGATAAAAAGGAACAAGCAGATGGGGTCACCTCGACGGCCGCTGAGGACCGGACTTCGAGGGAGCACTGCTATCGCCATCTAGTGGCAAAGGGTCATGTTCCATTGGTTCGATCGACGCGTCTGCCACCTCCCGGAGTTGATCAGGAGGGGCAGCTTCCACCGCCGGTAAACGGCCGGGTGTCTGACAGACGGAGCGTCCCGGTGAAACAGAAGACGGCCGAGGCCGGCAACTGTTGGATGGCGTGACCGAAGAGCCACTCCTCGGCGGGGAAGGGGGGGGGGGGCTGTTTTTTCTGGAAGCCTTCTTAGAAGTATGACGGGTGGAAGATGCGGTTGACGATTGAGAAGTCTGAGTCTTCAGAAAATCTTCACGGACTGGTTCTTTTTTTTGAACTCCGGGCAGCAGATTTGGGTGCCCGGGATGTGTGTGAACTGGTCGACGAATTCACCGTAGAACGGGTAGAAGGCATCGGAGAGGTGGAACGAGCAATTTTCGGGCTAGCCGACCTGATGACAGTGTCACTGAACGTTAAATCGCAAGTCTGAATGCCTACCTCCTTAGTTGGTCGAGGGGAGGTGAGGACCTGGCTGAAAGTACCTGATGGGAGTACTGCGGGCTTCCTACTAGCTAACAACTTCCGAGCGGCATAGGTCGAGACCTTCTCCTTCACGCGAATCTCTTGGATGACCCGCTCTTCTTTATAAACGGGGCAGTCCCGTGAAGAAGCAGCATGGTCACCCATGCAATTAATGCAGCGAGGGGATGGAGGTAGACATTCACCCTCATGAGCGTCCCTGCCACAGGTGGCGCACTTGGCTGCATTTGGACAAGATTTACTGATATGATTGTACCTTTGGCAATGGAAGCAGCGTGTAGGATTTGGTATGTACGGGCGGACGGAAATGACCTCGTAGCCTGCTTTCACTTTCGATGGTAGGTCAACCTTGTCAAAAGTCAAGAAGACAGTACGGATTGGCACGAGGTCATTGTTAATCTTTTTCATCATGCGATGAACATCCGTGACTCCCTGATTGGACATATAGTTCAATATCTCCTCGTCCGATAACCCATCCAGTGATCTAGAGAACACTACCCCCCGCGAAGAGTTGAGGGTGCGGTGAGCCTCCACTTTCACAGGGTAAGTATGTACAAGGGTAGCTCGAAGTAACTTCTACGCCTGGAATGCATTTTCTATTTCGAGCAACAAGGTACCGTTGCGTTGCCTAGAGCAGGTCTTCAAGGGACCAGCAATCGCATCGACACCCTTCTGAATAATGAACGGATTTACTGCAGAAAAATCCTTATCGTCGGTACGTGATACCACCAGGAACCTAGGAATGTTTGGCAATGCTTTCTGTGGCTGAGAATCATGTTTCCGCTTATGGGTCAGGGTTATAGATGATGTGGAAGGTTTCATAGCGGAGGTGTCCCCCATGATTACCGGCGTCTCCGATGGCGCGCTCCTTCTTGTGGGGGCCCTCACTGAGGGCGCACCCGCCTTAGATGACTGTTCGCACCTCAGGTCACACCTCCCGAGAACGGACGGAGGGACCAATTGGCATGTTCGGAAGGTATCAGCTCGGGCAATCACCCCTCCCTGGGCCCGGCCTTTACCGGGGGGTACGTACGTGCCCTACATGTCTACCTGGGGCGGGGAGTTACGCCTTACCCCGTCACCGGCTACGGAGAGCGTGGGTCGACCTTCAGACACGCACAGGGAGGAAAGAAAGGAGGAAGGAGAGAAAGGGATGAAGGAGGAGGGAGAATCTCAAACGCCGAGGCGGAGATTAAAGGGTGAGTCAAGAACAAGAAGAAAGGAAAAAGAGGAGAAGGCTGAAGAACAGGAAAGGAAGAGGACCAAGAAGTGAAGACAGGAAGCGAAAAAGAAACCTTTGACTGATGAAAAACGCCCGTCTCCGGGCGAAGGCACAAACCGGGGGGGGGGCGGGGGGGGGGGGAAAGAGGGAAGCAGCCTGGGACGGAAGAAAGGTCGCTTCGGCTCGGGGCCCCGTGCGCGCCACACACGTACCCACAAAAGAGCTGTGGGCCCCCTGGGGGGGTAGGGGGGCAGAGCAGGGGGTAGGGGGACAGAGCAGGGGGTAGGGGGGCACAGCAAGGGGTAGGGGGGCAGAGCAGGGGGTAGGGGGGCGGAGCAGGGGGTAGGGGGGCAGAGCAGGGGGTAGGGGGGCAGAGCAGGGGGTAGGGGGGCAGAGCAGGGGGTGGAGGGCGGGGGGAGGGGGGCAGAGCAGGGGGTGGAGGGCGGGGGGAGGGGGTAGGGGGGGGGCAGAGCAGGGGGTGGAGGGCGGGGGGAGGGGGTAGGGGGGCAGAGCAGGGGGTGGAGGGCGGGGGGAGGGGGGCAGAGCAGGGGGTGGAGGGCGGGGGGAGGGGGGCAGAGCAGGGGGGAGGGGGGCAGAGCAGGGGGTAGGGGGGGCAGAGCAGGGGGTAGGGGAGCAGAGCAGGGGGTAGGGGGGGCAGAGCAGGGGGTAGGGGGGGCAGAGCAGGGGGTAGGGGGGGCAGAGCAGGGGGTAGGGGGGGCAGAGCAGGGGGTAGGGGGGGCAGAGCAGGGGGTAGGGGGGGCAGAGCAGGGGGTAGGGGGGCAGAGCAGGGGGTGGAGGGCGGGGGGAGGGGGCCAGAGCAGGGGGTAGGGGGGGACAGAGCAGGGGGTAGGGGTGGACAGAGCAGGGGGTAGGGGGGACAGAGCAGGGGGTAGGGGGGCAGAGCAGGGGGTGGAGGGCGGGGGGAGGGGGGCCAGAGCAGGGGGAGGGGGCCAGAGCAGGGGGTGGAGGGCGGGGGGAGGGGGGCCAGAGCAGGGGGAGGGGGCCAGAGCAGGGGGTGGAGGGCGGGGGGAGGGGGGCCAGAGCAGGGGGAGGGGGCCAGAGTAGGGGGTGGGGGGCAGAGCGGGGGGTAGGGGGGGGCAGAGCGGGGGGTGGAGGGCGGGGGGAGGGGACCAGAGCAGGGGGTAGGGGGGGCAGAGCAGGGGGTAGGGGGGCAGAGCAGGGGGTAGGGGGGGGGGCAGAGCAGGGGGTAGGGGGGCAGAGCAGGGGGTAGGGGGGCAGAGCAGGGGGTAGGGGGGCAGAGCAGGGGGTAGGGGCTTAGTTCATAGAAATTTTGTACCTTAAACTGGTTTCTAAAAAACCCCCAGCAAGTGTAATCTGTCAACAAAAGAAGTAGGTTACAAAACTGTCATTTGACCAGTGCGAGAGTACTGCTCATCAGTGTAGGATCTACACCAGGTAGGGTTAATAGAAGGCATAGAGAAGATCCATTATGAGCTTATTTAGTAAGCACAAAAGCATCACAGAGATGATCAGGATGCTCCAGTGGCAGATTCTGGAAGAGAGATGTTCTGTATTGCAGTATGGGCTTCTGTCAAAGTTCAAGAGCATATAATTCATGAAGAGTCAACCAAAATATTGCTTTCTCCTACAGATATCTCACGATGTGACCACAAGGATAAGATCAGACTGATTAGGGCACATACAGAGGCAAACAGGCAATTGTTTTTTCCACAAGCCATACGTAAGTGGTATGCATATTATCCACCAGCACACACCGTGAGGTTGCTCGCAAATATGAATGTAGATACTTGATGCTGCACAGTACCTATGGCCAGTGTTTTGAAGAAAAATTTGTCACTGCTGCATCTGACATGGTATTCTCTGCATATTCTATCACTGTTTGATACAAGGACTGGATTAAAAGTAATGAGAACTATTATTTTTCTCTAAAACAAACTGACCTTCAGTATAGACAGCCCATTATTTATGACATTTTACAAAATATTTGGAAGGCATCGTATTCCATCTGCATCTATTTCTCTTGATGTCCGGTATTAAGCACCCTGTTGTTGTTGTTGTTGTTGTTGTAGTCTCCAGTCCGGAGACTGGTTTGATGCAGCTCTCCACAATACCCTACCCTGAGCAAGCCTCTTCATCTCCACATAAGAACGCTAACCTACATCTGTCTGAATCTGCTTACTGTATCCATCTCTTGGTCTTCCTCTGCGGTTTTTACCCCACACACTTCCCTCCAATGCTAAATTCACAATTCCTTGATGTCTAAGAATGTGCCCTACCAGTCTATCCCTTCTTTTAGTCAAGGTATGCCAGAAATTTCTTTTCTCCCCAATCCTGTTCAGTACCCCCTCATTAGTTACGCAATCCACCACCTAATCTTCAGCATTTTTCTGTAGCACCACATTTCAAAAGCCTCAATCCTCTTCCCGTCCGCACTGTTTATCGTCCATGTTTCACTCCCATACAAGGCAACACTCCATACAAATGCCTTCAGAAAGGACTTCCTTAGGCTTAAATCAATATTCGATGTTAACAAACTTGTCTTTTTCAAGAACGCTTTTCTACCCATTGCCATTCTGCATTTTATATCCTCTGTACTGCAACCATCATTTGTTATTTTACTGCCCAAGTAACAAAACTCATCTACCTCCTTTATTGCTTCGTTACCTAATCTAATTCCTTCAGCATCACCTGATTTTCTTAGACTGCACTCCATTACCATAGTTTTGCGCTTGTTTATGTTCCTCTTATATGCACCTTTCAGCACACTGTCCATTCCGTTCAATTGCTCTTCTAGGCCCTTTGCTGTATCTGACAGAATTACAGTCCTCGGCAAAGTGCAAGGTTTTTAATTCTTCCCCCTGAACTTTAATTCCTTCACCAAATTTCTCCTTGCTTTCCTTTATCGCTTGCTCAATGTACAAATTGAATAACATTGCCCTTCAACTCTGACAACTGAACTGCTGTCTGGTTTTTGTACAAGTTGTAAATAACCTTACGCTCCCTATATTTTACTCCTGCTTGCTTCGGAACTTGAAAGAGTTTATTCCAATCAACATTGTCAAAAGCCTTCTCCAAATCTACAAAAGCTAGAAATGTAGGTTTGCCTTTTCTTAATCTATCTTCTAGGATAAGCCGTAAAGTGAGTATTGCCTCCCGAGTTCCTACATTTCTCCCGAACCCAAACTGATCCTCCCCGAGGTCGACTTCTACCAGCTTTTCCATACTTCTGTAAATAATTCGTGTTAATATTTTGCAAATATGACTTATTAAACTGATGGTTTTGTAGTTCTCACACCTGTCTGCTCCTGCTTTCTTTGGAATGCGGATTATTACATTTTTCTTAAAGTCTGAGGGTACTTCACCTGTCTCATACATCTTACACACCAGGTGAAACAATTTTGTCATGGCTGGTTCTCCCAGAGACTTCAGTATCTCTGAGGGAATATCATCTACTCCAGGGGCCTTGTTTCGACTTAGGTCTTTCAGTGCTCTGTCAAATTCATCTCTCAGTATAGTATCTACTATTTCATCCTCATCTACCTCTCCCCTTTCTACAATATTGCCGCTAATTTCCATTTCCTTCATAGAGCCTCTCTATATACTCTTTCCACCTTTCAGCTTTCCCTTCTTTGCTGAGAACTGGTTTTCCATCAGAGTCCTTGATATTCATAGAGCTGTTTTCTTATCTCCAAATATCTCTCTTATTTTCCTGTAGACTGCATCTATTTTTCCCCTATTTATACATTCTTCTACATCCTTGCATTTGCCTTCTAGCCACTCCTGCTTAGCCATTTTGCACTTCCTGTCAATCTTATTTCTTAGTCGTCTGTACTCCATTTTGCCATTTCATTTAATGCATTTTTATATTATCTCCTTTCATCGATTAAATTTAGCATCTCCTGTGATATCCAAGGATTTTTTGTAGATCTTGCCTTCCTACCTATTTTGTCCTCTGCTGCCTTCACTATTTCATCTCTCAATGCTACCCATTCCTCCTCTACTGTTTTATTTTCCCCCCCTTTCTGTCAATTGTTGCCTAAAGCTCCCTCTGAAATTCTTAAGAACTTCAGGTTCCTTCAATTTATCCAGGTCCCATCATCTTATTTTCCTACCTTTTTGTAGTTTCTTCAGTTTCAGCCTACAGTTCATAACCAACAAGTTATGGTCATCCAGGTCCCATCTTATTTTCCTACCTTTTTGTAGTTTCTTCAGTTTCAGCCTACAGTTCATAACCAACAAATTATGGTCAGAGTCTATATCTGCCCCTGTGTATGTCTTACAGTTTAAAACCTGGTTCCTAAATCTATGTCTTACCATTATAAAATCTATCTGATACCTTCCTGTGTCTCCTGGTCTCTTCCACGTATACAACCTTCTTTTGTGATTCTTAAACCACGTGTTTGTTACGATTAAATTGTGTTCCGTGCAAAATTCTACCAGGCGACTTCCTCTTTCATTCCTCCTGCCCAGTCCATATTCACCTACTATTTTTCCTTCTCTTCCTTTTCCTACTACCGAATTCCAGTCTCCCATCACAATTAAGTTTTCCTCTCCCTTAACTGTCTGAATAATTTCCTTTAGCTCCTCATATATTTCTTCGATCTCCTCATCATCTGCAGAGCTAGTTGGCATATAAACCTGTACTACTGTGGTCGGTGTTGGCTTCGTATCTATCTTGACTACGATAATGTGATCACTGTGTTGCTCATAGTAGTTTACCCGCATTCCTATTTTCTTATTCATTATCAGACCTACTCCTGTAATACCCCCAACTGATATTGTATTTATAATCCTATACTCCCCAGACCAGAAATCCTATTCCTCTTTCCACCGAACTTCACTAATCCCCACTATATCTAACTTCAACCTATTTTCTAGCTTCCGTACCCGATTAAGGGATCTAACATTCCACGCTCCATTCCGTAGAATGCCAGTGTTGGGTTTCCTGAAGTTTACATCCTCCTGAGTAGTCCCAGCCCGGAGATGCGAATGGGGGACTATTTTACCTCCGGAATATTTTACCCGAGAGGATGCCATCATATGTTCATACAGTAGAGCTGCATGTCCTCAGGAAAAGTAACGGCTGTAGTTTCCCCTTGCTTTCAGCCGTTCGCAGTAACTGTGTGGCAAAGCCACATTAGCTGATGTTACAAGGCCAGCTCAGTCAATCATCCAGACTGTTGCCCCTGTAACGACTGACAAGGTTGCTGCCCCTCTTCAGGAACCACACGTTTGTCTGGCCTCGCCACAGATACCCCTCCGCTGTGTTTGCACCTACGGTACGGCTATCCGTATCGTTGAGGCACGCAAGCCACCCCACCTCGGCAATGTCTGTGGTTCACGGGAGTGGTGCACCCTATGACATATATAATGTCATCTGTGGTGTTGTGCCAGATACTTCACAGTGGTAATGAGTTCCTGTGATTATATACTCTTCACCAAAGTGAAAGAAGTAGTCCGAGTGATCCGATACAACACAGCACATCTCGCATTGCAGATTTACGGAGAAAGGATAAATGTAAATTCATGAATATAAGGTCAATTTGTCATTTCTGTTTTGGTAGATCTGTCAGCCAAGTACACTGTGGTCTTCAGAAACAAAATTGCCTTTGGATTTTCATTACATCATGAAGTGCACTCCATAAGTTATTGATACATTTCACATGCAACTTTACTGTTGTTTGAGCCTGGTTTGGTGAATGCAATTTACTTTCAATTCTATTGTGCCTCTGAAGCAGTTTAAAGTTCACAATTTTGCTAAGTTTCTCCATGTTGCTATAATGACATCATGATCACTAATACCTGTCTCTACACTGATATCATTGACAAGGCCAGATCTAACAGAATGAGCTGATAAGCAATGGCTTCAAGGATCCTTTTCTCGGGGTCCACACGATTAACTGTCTCGGAATCATTTTCTAAATCCGTGTACGTCACTTGCCTCGAGAAGACAACAATGGCAACCATACCGGGGGGAGGGGGGGGGGGGAGCTTGGGAGAATAGCATATGATAAACAGTAATTCCTAATTCATGGCCATCAATTTCAGAAGGTTGCATGTCTGCAAAGTATTTGAGTATTTTGCCACACACCCTTTCCATCCAGCCTTAAACAGGCCGAATGGAAACACAAGAAGTTAAAATGTTATAGGCCTTAGCATCTGCTGAATGGGTTTTGGCACTAAGCAGCTCTTGGCCTGCTTAAAAGTTCACACTGTCAACGGTAGATCAGCAGAGCTACTTAAGAGTTGACCACTTAGGACACTCGTGGCTCAGCTGTAGCCACCAACAGATCAGGATGTAATACATTCTCTGTGGTTGCCCCACTGAAGGCGTGAGTGCATCTGGGTACGCAAGGCTGTACAACACAGGTGCCAGGTGGAGGTGCAGCAGCCAACAAGTAGGATGCTGCACTGGTAGCACAACCAACCCTGGCAAGCACCTTGCTGATTATGGAGTTCACCATTACAACTGCATTGCAGCCTTCTCCATGCCTCGGTCAGAAACAATTCTCTATTCCCACAAAATGAGGGTCATACTCACGGAAGCCGATACGGTTTCACCAACAGTCGATCGCCGGACCCGTACACCCCAAGGGCACACCTGGAGTCGCAAAAATTTTCCGAGTCTACGCGAGACACTCTAGATCGAGCATCGCCACCACCCTGAATGTCTCTCAAATATCTTTCGTCACAATATCACCGAGTTCTCAGCCGTTTCCATTGCAGCGTGATCGTTCCCCCACATTGGCCGAGTACCGGTCCTATGTAATGGTCCGAGGCTGGAGACATTTACTAACTTGCTGTTACTGTGTATGACATTTAGTAGCCTCTCTAGACTTGCAATTGGAATGTGTTACATCATCCGTGTCCTGGAAAGATACCTCTGATGGAAAAGTCGACCATTTGAACTTCTGTAGGGGATAACGATAAGGCAGCCTAGTATAGATTTGTTCTCAATTGCTTGGCTCAAAAGGTAAATTACAACTGTTTACCTAGACTGAAGGGAAACTGTGGTTCATATTATAATTTCCATTGAATTGTCTGACAAAATGGTAGTGGCAGAAACTACTGTTTATATACTATTTTTAATCAATAAATTTATTGTTTTGGGGACTAATAGACAATTTTAATATGTTGTGCCAGAAAGTTTATTTGTATTCAGTAAATGTTTTATCCCCTAAACTGGGAGTTACAATGAAGAGGGAAGCAGATACACCTATGGCATTGCATACTGCCAGAAGCCAACCACACGGTTGAATACAAAAGTAACAGTATGAAAAACATTAAGTGATTGCAGGCAGTGTAAAGAAAGATAATAATAAATAAATATTCATTCCACTTGACATCTTAGCATTAACATTCAATACAAAATGAAAGTGTTGTGTATGATGGACAATTAATATTTGGACTCTTGCTTCCAATGTAGTAGACTGGGCTCAAAATGCCGCATAGAACATTAGTTTATGCAAGTAATTATTTTCCAAGTGTAAAATAGTCACTTCTGTTCTGCAAAGGGTTAATATTGTAGCCACTACTGATTACCTATTGCACAATCATAAGGAGAAAATAATTTATTTGGTGATGGCTCAATCATCGTGTAATTTTCACTAGAATTCTTTACTGGTTTCCTGCAAACTGACTATCACCTAACCATGGAAAGAACTATCTTATAATTCTGTAAACCAAAATAAACAATGTGATCAGTGCAAACCGTCTGCAAAATCAGTACGTAGAACTACTTTCCTTTCACAAGTCACTATCACCAGTTTGCAAGTCAGGTGTGATGTATGGCAGCACAATATTCTTCACTAAAGACCTTGTATTCCTGTCACATGCCTTGCCAGACTATGAATCTGAACGTTTTGAGGCCAATCTGGATAAGACACTGGATTTTCGTCTGTCATTCAACACTCATCTCACCTCTGGCAATTGTTATTGATAAGAAGTGTTTTAAGTTATACAGAGGTATGTATTCCACGTTAAACTGCAGGTGCCCTGTAACTGGTTGTGTCGGTCAGTTCATCAGTTGGAGGAAGGTAACAGCAAACCACCACCAACATAGGCATAGCTAGTAAAGCAATGTGTTGTTCAAACCAAACATTCCAGTGATGACAGCTTTACATGTTTTGTCTGCCACAGTTTGGAATAGTCTAAATTTGTTATATGGTCATCAAGGCACAATCAGAATGAGACTTTAAGGGATTTATGATGGTTCTTATAGTTACTGATGAGTATAACCAAAATTACTGGTTACACCAAAATACTGTTTAGGATGCTTCACTCCATACCACTACACAGTCTTAAGGGTAAAACTAGCCCATAATATGGCACATGTACTCTCTACTCCTTACTAGATAGAAGCTTCAAATAAAATCACAATGAAAATCATTCATTAGTTATGTCACTGCAATGACAATATGTATTAGCTTGAAATAAACAATCTTTAATGAACACACAGTTACATGATGACAGTTTAAGTGTCTTTCAATGTCTTCATTGTACTGTGGAAACAGATATACTGGGTGACATCCGAGTTTATACAGCATCAGTACACCACTGTCGTGGTGTCAGGTATATAGCACACGTGTGACACTTTGCAATTGTCTGCGATTTCAGTAGTAATGGAACAGTGGAGGATGGAGTATTGTGTCTCCAGTAATGTTATGTTTGTCCTAAAACCTGAGTATGTTAAACTACATTTCATTTAATTGAGAAAAACAGCTTTGTTACTCACATGTCATCCTGTATTTATTAAACTGTGAATACTGGAAGTCAGGGCTAGCCCCAGTGATATAATTACAAATACTGCTGCAGATTTCAAATTGTTTCAACCCCAAAAACTATCACTTCCAATCCAGAATCAACAAAGGCTCAGGTAAGGGAAGAAAGAACACTAATGTGGAAAGCAGCTTAATATTTTTATACTAAACCTTACAAATAGTAGATAGTATACAGGTATCCAAGTAAATTCTACCTTCCTACATTTCCTGAAGTCAACTGATACAAGCACAATGTTGCTCAGCAGCTAATATGTTACGATGCTTATTTTCATATACAAAGATGTGTGAGACCTCTGACCACCTCAGCACTAATAGCACTACAGGCACGCAATACTGTCAGGAACAGTGACCGGCGGCCAGTACACACGTGACCAGCAGCTGCTCTACATTGTAAGATAACCGGCTTCTTAATAGAAGCCACTTATTTTCATTTCGTGTGTGCTTTCTTTTACAGTTCTTAAATCCTTAGTGTGCTCGCGTGTTTATCTACTAAGAATCACATTCAGTTGTCAGTTCAGTTGTTATTTTGATTTATTAGCTCGCGTATATATTTTTCAGATTCGCCGTTAATAAACAGTTTAGTTTCAGATCCATATTTTTCGAAGCTCAATGTTTATCAAACTTCTGTGTCCTCAGACATACTTACTTGGAAAAAAAACAAAGGTTTTTAGAATGGCTAGGAACTGTGACTGCTGCGAACGGATGGAGGCAGAGTTGGTGACTCTTCGCTCGCAGCTTCGGGCGGCGTCGGCTTCGCTGACAACGCTTGAGACTGCAGTGGGTGGGCGCCGCTGTTGTGGGCCGCTCGCGGGGGTACAGCAGACGCCCTGTGCGTCTGTTGTGCCTTCCGATCGGCCTGCGGCTGTGGCCAGCCCCCCAATCCGTGGTGGATCGGGAGGTCTCCTCAGCGCGTGTCAGGCGGCATAAGACTTCCTGGGGGACCGAAGTGGAGGCCTCCCCGGTTAGTCTTGCCAACAGATTCGAGGCGCTGTCTGTGTCAGAGAATGTTCCTGACGCAGATGGTGTCGCTTGTCCTGTACTCGCCCCGCTGCCTTCAAGATCCGGGCACTCAACAAGGGTGGGTTTGTTGGTAGTTGGGAGCTCCAGCGTTAGGCGGGTGATGGAGCCCCTTAGGAAAATGGCTGCTAGCGAGGGGAAGAAATCCAATGTGGACTCCGTGTGCATACCGGGCGGAGTCATTCAAGAAGTGGAACGGGTCCTTCCGGATGCCATGAAGAGCACAGGGTGCAACAAGCTGCAGGTGGTGGCTCATGTCGGGACCAATGATGTGTGTCGCTTTGGATCGGAAGAGATCCTCTCTGGTTTCGAGCGGCTATCAGAAGTGGTAAAGACTGCCAGTCTTGCTTGCAAGATGAAAGCGGAGCTCACCATCTGCAGCATTGTTGACAGGACTGACTGCGGACCTTTGGTTCAGAGCCGAGTGGAGGGTCTGAATCAGAGGCTCAGACGGTTCTGCGACCGTGTGGGCTGCAGATTCCTCGACTTGCGCCAAAAGGTGGTGGGTTTTCGGGTTCCGCTAAATAGGTCAGGAGTCCACTATACTCAGGAAGCGGCTACACGGGTAGCAGGGGCTGTGTGGCGTGGAATGAGCGGTTGTTTTTTTTTTTTAAGGTTAGAGGGCCTCGGGAATACACAAAATGGGTTTCAGTCTCAAAGCGGGCAGATCACACACAGGAAGAAAGCAAATCCAGAAACCATTGGCATAACAGTTGTAAATTGTCGTAGCTGTATTGGGAAAGTTCCAGAGCTCCAAGCGCTGATAGAAAGTACTGAAGCACAAATCGTTATAGGTTCTAAAAGCTGGCTGACGCCAGAGATAAGTTCGGCCGAAATTCTTTCAAAGGGCCAAATGGTCTTCAGAAAGGATAGAATAAATAAAATAGGGGGTGGAGTGTTTATTTCTGTTATTAACGGTTTATCCTGCAGCGAAATTGAGGCAGATCCTGTGAGTTGGTCTGGGTAGAGGTTATACCTGACAACCGGAATAAATTAATAATTGGATCTTTTTATCGGCCCCCTGACTCAGACGATGCGGTTGCCGAAATGTTCAAAGAAAGCTTGAATCACATTTCAAACAGGTATCCGAAGCATACTGTTATAATTGGTGGCGACTTTAATTTACCCTCGATATGTTGGCATAATTACGTATTCAAAACCGGCGGCAAACATAAAACATCGTCCAAACTAGTTCTGAATGCTTTTTCTGAAAACTACTTCGAACAGTTAGTTCATGAACCCACTAGAATAGTAAGTGGTTGCGAAAATACCCTTGATCTCCTAGCAACAAATAATCGTGAGCTAGTAAAGAGCATCAAAACAGATACAGGGATTAGCAAACATCGAGCTGTAGTAGCGAGACAATGTCGAAACCCAAATTCACCAACAATAAACGAAAAATATATCTATTCAATAAAGCAGATAAAAATTTGCTTCACGCTTTCCTGAGTGATAATCTCCAGTCTTTCAAAACTAAAAATGCGAGTGTAGATCAGTTGTGGCTTACTTTCAAAGACATAATATCAGTAGCAATCGAGAGATTTATACCAAATAAATTAATAAAAGAGGGGGCTGACCCCCCGTGGTGCATAAAACAAGGTCTGATCACTGTTGCAGAAACAAAAAAAAACGCATGCAAAATTTAAAAAGACACAGAATCCACAAGACTGGCAATCTTTTACTGAAACTCGCAACCTACATGGACTTTAATGCGAGAAGCCTATAGTAGTTACCACAACGAAATCCTGTCTCGTAATCTTGCAGAAAATCCAAAGAAATTCTGGTCATATGTGAAGTACACTAGCGGCAAAACACAAACAATACTTTCACTACGCGATAGCAATGGTAATACTACCGATGACAGTACTGCTAAGGCAGAATTACTAAACACAGCTTTCCGAAATTCTTTCACCAAAGAAGACGAAGTGAACACTCCAGTATTTTGTCCAAGAACAGCTGCCAGCATGCGAAACTTAGAAGTAGATGTTCCTGGAGTAGTAAAACAAGATAAGTCACTAAACAAAAATAAATCTTCCGGGCCAGATTGTATACCAACTAGATTCCTATCAGAGTATGCTGATGCAATAGCTCCGTACTTAGCTATAATTTACAACTGATCACTCAGCGAAAGATCCGTACCCAAAGACTGGAAAGTTGCCCAAGTTACTCCAATATTCAAGAAAGGCAATAGGAGTGATCCACAAAATTACAGGCCTATCTCATTGATGTCAATTTGCAGTAGGATTTTGGAACATATACTTTGTTCGAATATTATGAACTACCTCGAAGAGAACGACCTATTAACCAGTAGTCAACACGGATTCAGACAGTATCACTCTTGCGAAACACAGCTTGCCCTTTATTCACATGAAGTGATAAGTGCCATCAACAAGGGATCTCAAATCGATTCCATATTTCTGGATTTCAGGAAGGCTTTTGACACTGTACCCCACATGCGGCTTCTTATGAAATTGCGTGCTTATGGAATATCTCCCCAATTGTGCGATTGGATTCACAATTTTCTATCAGAAAGAACACAGTTCGTTGTAATTGATGGTAAGTCATCGAGTAAAACAGAAGTGATATCTGGCATTCTACAGGGAAGCGTTATAGGTCCCCTACTCTTCCTCGTGTTTATAAACGATTTAGGAGACAATCTGAATAGTTCCCTTAGACTGTTCGCGGATGATGCTGTCATTTATCGGTTAGTGAAGTCAATTGAGGATCAAAAGCAACTGCAAAGCAATTTAGACCAAATTTCTGCATGGTGGGAAAATTGGCATTTGACACTAAATAAAGAAAAGCGTGAAGTAATACACATGACCACTAAAAGAAATCCGCTGAACTTTAATTACGCGATAAATCAGTCAAACCTTAAGGTCGTAGATTCTACCAAATACCTAGGAGTTACAATTACGAACAACTTTGACTGGAGAGAACACAGAAAATATTGTGGGGAAGGCGAACCAAAGGCTACGTTTCATCGGCAGAACGCTTCGAAGATGCACCAGCTCCACCAAAGAGATTGCCTACATCACACTTGTGTGTCCTCTCCTGGAGTACTGTTGCCCCTTGCGGGATCCTCACCAGGTGGGACTGACGGAAGACATTGAGAAGGTTCAGAGAAGGGCAGCTCGTTTCGTTTTATCACGTTACCGGGGGGGGGGGGGGGGGGGATGCGTCATGGAAATGTTGCAAGAACTGGAGTGGAAATCATTAAAAGAAAGACGTTATTCATTGCGGCGTGATCTGTTTGCAAAGTTTCAATCACCGACTTTTAGTTCTGAATGTGAAAATATTTTGCTAGCACCCACCTACTTAGGGAGATATAACCATCCCAATAAAATAAGAGAAATCAGATCGAAAACGGAACGATTTAGGTGTTCTTTCTTCCCGCGCGCTATTAGAGAATGGAACGGTAGAGAAAAGTTATGAAAGTGGTTAATGAACCCTCTGCCAGGCACTTAAATGTGATTTGCAGAGTATTTACATAGATGTAGATGAACATATATAAGCAGGACAGATACGACTAGGATATCACAATATCACAGACGACGATGCCCACGAAAGACTACTACATGGCAATACCGGTACCGACAGTCGTGGCCACAGAAGCACTGACACTTATCACTAATACATCCCAGATACCCGCCACAGGCTGCACGCATACGAACACTACCACGTGTGACAAACCTAATCGGCTAGACTATAGTCGCATAACAAATAATATTATAGCGACAATACAGGCCACAAATGTTGAAATCCAGTGCTACAAGTGACTGACAAATGCCAGATTATTACAGTCCATTAGCACGAAATGAGCATCTCAGAAATGGCAACAGTTGGTCAGCTATTCGTATGCTAGGGTTACAAGAATCCGCAGAAAGTAATACGGCAGTAAAATGCCATGTAGGCGTCGACAAAGTATCGGACACCCATTACTCAGATATCGAATGTACGTTCATTCTGTAAAACACGGTAGTCGACACTGTGCAATACTGTCAATGCCCGCACCTCGGCGCATGCTGCACGCCTCCCACACCACGGCCAGCAGCGCCGCACGTGTGCAGCACCGTACGTCTGGATGGCGCTGGTGCTGGCGCTGCCTGCACACATATTGTGCTTCGACAATTCCACAGCGACCGAGGCCAGTGTCGGCTCGCGACATAGCTCTCTGCTGTGGCTGCTGCAATCGCAGAGGGACACACCACAGCCGGTTCCATTATGGCGGGCATATTCTTACACCACCCTACTTTTATAAGAACACACTAGTAAGTCTCGTGCCAGTCTACGCCTTCGACATTACCGTGACGTCTCACTTGACGTCGATATGCTGGACTTCGACTTCACCCAGGCTGGACAATACAGGATTCAACTACTGGGCACCAGACATTCTGAATCCACCTACAGACTTGTCACTTGCTGCCTGCCACCCTCTAAATTGAGATAAAAACTGATTATGTCTACGACTATATTGTAATAAACTCTTTCCGGTCAGCCCACGCCGTACGTTATTTATTGTGCAACAATTAAGTGGCAAAAGAGACCGGTCCTTAGTTACTGTCGGTGCCTGTCTTTTCGGTATCTTTGTCCCCTCGACTGTACTGTCACGAGGATGGCTAAAGCTCCACATTATTTTGTCTAATCACCAGCTACAAAGGTTTTTCTGCCTTTCTGGATTTTGGGAGCAAACAACTCCTGGCCTTATGTAGAGGAATTATTTTCTCTGTGTTCGCTGCTTAATTTCATCTTGCCACGGCTGCTGCACAACCTCAAGAACCCGTATCATTACACAAACTTTTTAAGTTTCAATCGCTGTAATTCACGCAACTGATGGAAATGGTGAAGCAGCTATTGGACGACCTAGAGCTACTCCAGAAGGACTTGCTTCAACACGCCACAAGGATGCAGGACAACAGCGGCAGAAATTGGACAGCTCCACCATTCTGCAAGTTCGATGCTGCCAAAGAATAGTGGGTCGTGTACAAACTACAGTTGTTCCAACACTTTGCAGCCTACAACATGTTCGGTGACTTCGAAAATCATATTTTTTGTTTGGATTGGTGTAGGTATATTGTGTATTTGCATCAAGCTCTTTCTTCATACTTAACCTGAATCAGTTCCTTTCCCTGACCTCATCGCAGCACTAGACCGAGTGTCGGTTGCCATTGTGCGGTACAAATTCTTTCGCACGAAACGCCAATCTGAGCAATCTTATTGGTAGTGGCTTACGGAATTATGGGGCACGGCAAGCACGTGCAGATTCAAAAGTACCTGCAATCAGTCATATGCGGACGCCACGATAAGGGACACTATAGTTCAAAATGTCACCCACCGATTCCAGACTCGGGGCAGAAGTTCAAAACTGTCAGGCCCCACACTTTGATTCCACAGAGCTGGAAATGTCGCCACCTGTGGTAGCTTCCCCGTATACTCGACAGTATCAGTGTAACGGGTGGGAGTTGTACAGAGCACCGTAAACAACCTGTGCCGCACCAACAGCAGTAACATACTGGCGGCAAAATACAATCCTGCCCTAAGTGCTATCTCTTGCACAATAGACACACTTGTCAGTTTCGTCAAGCTAAATGTCTATTTTGCAAAAAAGTGGATCACATTCAGACCGTGTGCTCCAATATATTATGGGGACAATCTACAATGACTGCCAACCATCGGTCTGAAGCAATGGATGTCAATCAGGTTGACCACACTCCTGTATCAATAAGTTTTGAATGAACAAGAACAATTTCAGACCTGTTTTAGTATTTCCACAGTGTGTGCAACAGCCATAAATGGACCACAGCACCCTTCTAAGTTGGTACATGAGCCAAAGATAATTTTCATTAAGCTGCGAATTTGGGCCCAGGACATTAATTTCCGGCTGGATACTGCGGCCTCTGCTACCTTAGTCAACAGGTGCAGATTCGAGAAACTCTGCTCCCCACCACTTAGGACTCTTCACAGGTCCTTATCACATACAATGGAGATCACATTGCTGTTCCCTTCTGATGCAATACAGAACTAGAACCAAGGTAATTTCAGTCACGGTAATCCAATTTTATGACAGTTCTGACACCTTTGGCTTTAACACCATTTATATTTTTGGCCTCTAGATCTCAGACAATGTTGCCACTATCACTTCCCACATCCCCACAACAGTATCATGAAATTAAATCTGACAGATACCACTGGGTTTTTGAAGACTTTAAGGCAAAGGCAAAGGCAAAGGCAAAGGATTTTTTCGCACACATTACCTCGGAAGATAATGCGCAAGTGAGAGTCATAAAAGCCCAAGAGGTTCCCCCATGCAATTTGGGAGGAGGCTGTGACAGAATTGAAATGGATCTCCTCTGGGTCATCTCACCCCTCTCCAACAGCTATTGGGCATCAACCCTCGCCACGGTCAGAAAACCCAAAGGTGCCAAATCCGGCTCTGCGCAGACTAGGTCCACAGTGAATACACAGTCTATTGTGGGTTCATATTAACTTCATGGGCCCGAACACTCATATACAAATTACAAGGGATTCTTCTTTGGTTTGATTTTGAAAGGGACTAAATGACAAATGTTATCAGTCCCTTGTTTCAATCGTAGAGATTACAGTCAAGATCACTAAAATGTTGTATAAAACAATGTGTTAAAATCCAACAAGCAAAGGATGTAACACGTCAAGAAATTATAGAAGCAATGTAACACGTCAAGAAATTATAGAAGCAAATAAAAACCGGATAAAAGGAGACAAAGATTTAAAGAGGATACCAGAGTGTCTTCACCAGGTTATCACAAAAATAAAAGTAGAGAATCCGACCACTCTGCTAAACATTAAAACCACCTACCTAAAAGTTTTAGGCAAGTGTAGAACAGATAGATAATAGACCCGCAATAAACTTCATATGGAATGATACAATTCACTCACACGAGTTAAATTTTAAGAAAAATCAACTGTAGAGGCAGTGTCAGCTAAAACCAGACTCAGGATGTCATGGAGGCTAGGTTACGACAATCCATTAAAATGCAGGCAACCGTTAAATGGCCACCATAGTGACACTCAGGTGGGTCCTCGTGACGAAGAAGATGACCCTGTGATAGCCAAGTACGGCAAATACGCAGACCGCAGAGTCAATGCGAGGCGCCCACATAGAGGACCTCCAGACATTCATTGTCTCCTTTATTGTCCGTAACTTGTTTGGTGTTTGGAGGGTACGCCATTCAGTATTCCACAAACTGCAGGCTCGACTGTGTAGCATTGAACATAGGTCAATAGATGGTATGTTGGTAGCCTCTTTGGCTAACCTGTCAGTTAGTTCATTCCCTACGATCCCAACATACCGTGGAGTTCAGATGAATACCACTGATCATCCACGTCATTTGATGGTGTAGAGGGACTCTCGGATGGCCCCTATTAAAGGATTGCGGGGGAAGCATCGATCAAGAGCTCGTAGTCCGCTGAGGGAGTCGCTGCAGACGACGTAGGACTCCCTGGCAGTGCAGGTACGAACACGGTCAAGTGCACGAAGATAGCTACTCAATCTGCAATAAAGACACCGAAGCCATCTGGCAACAAGCGCAATTCATTACGCCCTGCATGTGTGTAAGAGAAGTCAACACCACAATTGAGCCATCAGCGTAGATCACTTCCAAGTCCCTTGACATGTCAAAAATAGATAGCAATTGGCAGTGACGGGTCTCTAGGTGAACTTAGTATTTGGGGTAGTGTGAAATTTCCAAGCAAAGGCGTGGCCGACGTATACACCACGGTGGTGTACATGACTGGAACTGGAAGACAGGAGGTAGTGTAAAGGATTCCAGGTAACTAAGAAGTAATCGGACACGGACGCCAACTGTCATCCCCGATCTCAGCTGTCGTCGTGGAATAAAAAGTTACCTGTTTGGGAAAAGGAGATGGTGGTTTGGGTGATGAGACAAATCACAAATGTGAGCTATATAATTGCAGAGCAGCTGTTGGTGCCTGGTTTGTAGTGGTGAAACCCAAGCTTGCAGAAGTATACTGTTAATAAGGCTTGTTGTGAAAGCTCCTGTTGCGAGCCTAACTTCACAATGGTGGATTGGGTCCAGCACCTGCAGTGCCGAAGGCGATGCAGAACCATATGCAATGCTCCCATAGTCTAATCGTAACAAAACAAGCTTTACAACAATCAGCAGAGTACTGTGGTCTGCCCCCCCCCTCTCTCCCAAGTGGTATTGCTAAGGCAACGAAGAGCATTTAAGTGCTGCCAGGACTCCTGTTTAAGCTGACGAATATGAGGAAGCCATGTAAGCCGGTCGTTGAACAGGAGTCCCAAGAAACGACACATTTCCACTACTTTTAGGATCATTCCATGGAAAATCACATATGATTTGATGAATGATGACGTGACCATTTCAGAATTTGGTCATATTAAAGTTCATGGGTACCTACCAGAAAAACAACCAAATGTCACAGTTCTATCTTGAAGCATTTTTGAGAAAATTATGTTTTAAGGCTGAAAGGTGTTTACGCTATCAAAAGTCGGGCAGCAATATCCCCCATCTTCCGAGGGCCACTGCTTAGTGATGAATTTACCTACAGACCTCAATCTTTTTATGTATCACAGATGTAGAGCACTAATTTGAGATATGATATAAAAAGTGAGAAACATCATATACACTACTGGCCACTAAAATTGCTACACCAAGAAGAAATGCAGATGACAAACAGGTATTCATTGGACAAATGTATTATACTATAAATGACATGTGATTACAACTTCACACAATTTGGATCCATAGATCCTGCAAAATCAGTACCCAGAACAACCATCTCTGGCCATTGAGTCAAACGGAGCTCAGATGGCGTGTACAGGTACTGATGCCCATGCAGCTTCAACACAATACCACAGCTCATCAATAATAGTGACTGGCGTATTGTGATGAGCCAGTTGCTCAGTCACCATTGACCAGACATTTTCAATTGGTGAGACATCTGGAGAATGTGCTGGCCAGGGCAGCAGTCGAAAATTTTCCGTATCCAGAAAGGTCTGTACAGGACCTGCAACATGCAGTCGCATATTATCCTGCTGAAATATAGGGTTTTGCAGGGATCGAATGAAGGGTAGAGCCACGGGTCGTAACACATCTGAAATGTAACGGCCACTGTTCAAAGCACCATGTTTGGCGACATCGCGGTGAACGCACATTGGAAGCGTATATTTGTTATCGCCATACTGACAGTGTGATGGTAAGGGGCGCCATTGGTTACACGTCTCGGTCACCACAACCAAGACGTGAGACCAATGGCACCCCATACCATCACACTGGGTGATACGTCAATATGGCGATAACAAATACACGCTTCCAATGTGCGTTAACCGCAGTTTCGCCAAACATGGATGCGACCATCACGATGCTGTAAACAGAACCTGGATTCATCCAAAAAAATGATGTTTTGCCATTTGTGCACCCAGGTTCATCATTGCGTACACCATTGCAGACGCTCCTGTCTGTGATGCAGCGTCAAGGGTAACCGCAACCATGGTCTCCGAGCTGCTGCAAACGTCGTCGAACTGTTCGTGCAGATGGTTGTTGACTTGCAAACGTCCCCATCTGTTGAATCAGGGATCAAGACGTGGCTGCACGATCCGTTACAGCCACGCGGATAAGATGCCTGTCATTTCGAGTGCTAGTGATACGATGTGGTCGGGATCCAGCACGGCATTCTGTATTGCCCTCCTGAACTCACCGATTCCATATTCTGCTAACAGTCATTGGATCGTGACCAACGCGAGCAGAAATGTCGCAATACGATCGGCTACAATCTGACCTTTATCAAAGTCGGAAATGTGATGGTAAGCATTCTTACATGAGGCATCACAACAACGTTTCACCAGGCAATGCTGGTCAACTGATGTTTGTGTACGAGAAATTGGTTGGAAATGTTTCTCATGTCAGCACATTGTATGTGTCGCCAAAATTCAATACTCTAGTAACAGCTCGTGCATCATCAGCTAAAATTTCTTCCAGTCTATCCGGTAGATTCAAAAATGGCGCACCGTCAGCAGGTGACCACAGGAACACAATGGTGCAGGGTCACCAGTTAGCAAGTGGCAGTGGCTGAACCGGCAATGTCCGATCCGCAACTGGGCCAAGATGACCTCTTCTCGTCGCGAGCAGCGTGAAGCGGTCATCCAACCCACCAGGAGCAGTTTAATGGTTCGAAGCTTATTATTTGTAAGCGAGGAACACACATTATGCCACGACGAAATAAGACAATGGGAAAGAGCCCCTCGAATGTCATTCTATGGGACACAGTACGTAGCTGTCCGAGGTAGCCTTGGCCGCGGCATCAGCAGCCTAGTGCGGGGGCCATCAGCAGCTAATAATGGAAGGGAGTGGTTGATTCGGTGCACAACACGATGGGCCAAAAAGGGGTCTCTCAGACTCTGGATGGTGCTGAGGGAGTCATAGCAGATGACATAGGAAGGAGAACGGTGTCAGCGGATGTATAGTACAGCCTGATAGAGGGCAAAAAGCACAGCTGTGAAATTCGAGCAGTGGTCATTAAGCCTGTACTGAAAACCATCATCCCCGATGACAAACGCACATCCGACACCTTCATTGGTCTTAGAGCCATCCGTGTATATGAAGACAGAATTTTCGAGCCACGCACAAAGTTCAAGAAACCTCAAGCAGTAAACAGCATCCGAAGTACTCTCCTTCGGGAGTGAGGAGAGTTCGAGGCAAATGCGAATTTGAGCCTGAAGCCAAGGTGGCACTGAGCTCTCACCTATTTGATATGTGGGAGGGTAAAATCGAGCTGCCAAAGCAAACGACGAAAGCGGGCTTCCAGGAGGGAGCAGGGCAATCGCGGACAGCCCGTAATGGCTATTGAGGGAGTCATTAAAGAATGATGGATAGGAAGGGTGGTGGGGCATCAAAAGCAGACGGCATGCATACCGACACAGCAACATGTCGCGTTGATAGGTTAAAAGTAATTTGGCAGCTTTGGCATAGAGGCTATCAACAGGGCTAGTCTAAAAAGCTCCTATCGCCAGGCGTAACCCTCGATGGTTTAGGCGGCATAAAATGAAAGGCCGTGCAGAAGAGTACACAAAACTCTCGTAATCCAGCTTAAATCTGACAGTAGACCAATAGAGGTGAAGCAGGATGGTACGATCTGCTCCCCATGATGCACCACAAAGAACATGGAGAACGTTGAGGGAACGAGTACAGTCGGCAGCCAGAGAAGACACGTGTGGAGACCAGCTGAGTTTCCTATCTAACATTAGCCCTAAAAATGTCGTCGTCTTCACGAAGGGGAGAGCGACGGGGCCGAGATGGAGAGATGGTGGAAGGAACTCTCTGTACCTCCAGAGGTTGACACAGACCGTTTTCTCATGGAGAAACGGAAGCCATTTGCGACACTCTAGAAATAGAGACTGTCAAGGCAATGCTGAAGACGACGCTCCAGGAGACACATTCTCTGAGTGCTGCAATAGATTGTGAAGTCTTCCACAAACAAGGAGCCTGAAACATCAGCTGGGAGGCAATCCATAATGGGGTTGATCACAATGGCGAAAAGTGCCACACTCAAAACGGAGCCGTGTGGCACCTCATTCTACCGGTGAAAGGTGTCCGACAAAACAGAGCCCACTTGTACCCTGAACATTCGATCTTTTAAAAAGGCACAAATAAAGAGGAGGAGACAGCCGCGAAGACCCCATGTATGCATGGTGCGGAGAATTCCCGCCCGCCAACAAGTGTCATAAGCCTTCTCCAAATCGAAGAATACTGCCACCGTCTGATGCTTCCGCATAAGTTATTCATAACGAAGGTCGTCAAGGTAACGAGGTGATCGATAGAAGAGCGATGCCTTCGAAACCCGCATTGGTCATTTGTGAGGAGATGTCGAGATTCGAGTATCCAAACCAGCTGAGCATTGACTATGCGCTCTATTACCTCACAGACACAGGTGGTCAGGGAAATGGGGCGATAACTGGAAGGAAGATGTTTGTCCTTCCCTGGTTTGGGTATGGGGACAACAATTGCTTCACGCCAACAAGTGG
The DNA here is from genome assembly GCA_026315105.1 of Locusta migratoria. Lineage (NCBI taxonomy): Eukaryota > Metazoa > Arthropoda > Insecta > Orthoptera > Acrididae > Locusta > Locusta migratoria. The sequence continues at coordinate 8,216,520 of CM048755.1, forward strand.
GAACTTCACCTTCAGTCCAGACGCGACTGTAAGTGTGAAGAAGAAAGCATTTACCTGCAGGGAAGAGGTTCTTCAACATATGAATATGAATGGCATCGGGCCGCGGGGCAGAGGATCGGGACACGGCAAGGGCACGTTCTAGCTCCTGCATGGTGAATGTGGCATTGTAACTTTCACGATTGGGAGATGTAAAAGAAGGCATTCATGCCTTCTCGGCATGTTTTCGGCGGAGGAAGGCAGGGTCATAATTAGCTGAGCTCGAGACCTCAGCGAAAGAGCGGCCCAGAGCATTGCAGATATCAACAGGTTCCACAAGAACTTGGTTTGCTATGTTCAGGCCAGGGATTGGGGAATGGACCTTAGCGCCAGATAACCAGCGTAGGTTACCCCAGATGACCGACGAAGGAGTAGATCTGTTGAAAGAACTCGTGAAAGCAGTCCAGCAAGCTTCTTTGCTTTCTTTAATGACAACGGCATTTCGCTCATAGTCTTTTGTTATTAATACAATTTTCCAAAGTAGGCCAGCATTGAAACAGTCTTAGAGCATGTCGCCGGGATCGAATAGCATTGCTACATGCTGCATTCCACCAGGGAACTGGGACCCTATGTGGAGATGTTGAAGTTCAGGGTACGGAATGTTCAGCAGCGGTGAGGATGACGTTCGTGAGGTAGTTGACCTGACTGTCACAGCTGGGGAACTCCTGATCATGGAATACCGCCATGGAAGAATAGAGCTCCCAGTCAGCTTTGGAGATGTTCCAACTAGTGGAACATGGAGAAGTGGTATGATGAAGTAGAGAAATTATACAGAGGAAATGGTCGCTCCAGTACCTATCAGACAGAACATACCATTCGAAAGGATGCGCAAGTGGGAGTAGTGCATATTGCGAGGTCCAAATGGGAATAGGTATGTGTCGTGTTGAATAGGAAAGTTTGTTCGCTGGTATTTAGGCAGACAAGGTTAACGTGGTTGAAGAGGTCAGCCAAAAGAAAGCCCTCTGACAGGAGGCTGGAGAGGCCCATAGAGGGTAGTGGGCGTTAAAGTCGCCAATCAACAAAAACGGCGTAAGAAGCTGAGCAACAAGATGCAGTAAGTCTGCCCTAAGAACGGCAGACGACGATGGGGTGTAGATATTAAAAAGAGAGAAGGTGAATGTGGAGACGGTGACATGGACAGCAACCGCTTGTAGGGGAGTTTACAGTGGGATGGGATGATAATAGACGTCTTCCTGAATGAGCAGCATAGCACCTTCAAGGGCAGGAATACCTTCAACAGGAGGTAAATCAAAACATACTACAGTGTATTGTGGGAAATTGATATGATCGGTTGGATGGAGTTTCGTTTCTTGCAGACTGACTACAAGTGGGCAGTACAGTCAAAGTAGTAGTCTCAATTCATCGCGGTTGGAGCGAATGCCTCTGATGTTCCACTGAAGGAGTGCCATGAAGAAAGCATGAGAAGAAAAAAAAGGGAGAAGGCAAGAGGGAACCACCTCGACGGCTGCGAGGCGGCACTGCTACTGCAATCGACAGATGGACAATTGTGCTCCATGGGTTCAGACGGCTGTTCTGCCTCCTTCCTGGAGTGATTTGAAGGGGCAGCTTCCTCCGCCGGTGAGATGCCGGCAGATCGGCAAGCAGTAGAGTGTCCTGGCGAGACAGAGGATGGCCGGGGCCGTCTACTGCTGGATGGCATGACTGAAGGGTCACGCCGTGGCAGGAAAGGAGAGGAACTTCTCTTTTTGTGTGCCTTTTTGGAGGCAGTTCTGTCTGAAGAATGAGCGGCTACTGGTTGGGAAGATGACGTTTTTAGAAAATCTTCGCGAACAGGATCTTTTTTCGAAGTACGGGCTTCCGACTTAGTGGCCCGTGATTTCTGTGAAACTGATGTGGACTGGGTTTCAGAGTGAGTAGAAGGCATTGGGGATGTTGAACGGGCAATCTGTGGGCTGGCTGATCTGACAACTGTGTCACTGAAGGTAAAGTCACATGTCTACGTACCCGTCTCCTTTGTTGTCCGAGGAGAGGAAAGGACATTGCTGTAGGTACCTGCTGGGAGCACAGCAGGCTTTCTACTTGCTAGTAATTTCTGGGAAACATTGGTAGAAACTTTTTCCTCGACTCGAATTTCCTGGATGGTCCGCTCATCTTTATATACAGGGCATTCACGAGAATTAGCAGGATGTTCACCCATGCAGTTGATGCAGTTAGGGGACGGAGGTGGGCAGTCATTTTCATGGGGCGTCCCTACCACAGGTGACATTTCGCTGCATTGGGGCACAACTGACGGGTATGATTGAAACGCTGACACTGATAACAGCGAGTGGGATTTGGAACATACAGCCGAACGGAGATGATTTCATAGCCTGCTTTTATCTTCAAAGGAAGGTCAACTTTGTCGAAGGTCAAGAACACTGGGTTGGTGTTAGGTGGTTGTTAACTCTCTTCATCACACGATGTACAGCTGTTACACCCTGTTCGGAAAGGTACTCCTGTAGTTTCTCATCGGACAGGCCGATAAGGGATCGTGAAAACACTACCCCCCGCAACGAGTTTGGGGTACGATAAGGTTTGACCTTAACAGGAAAGGTGTGTAACAGTGTAGTGCAAAGCAACTTCTGTACTTGGAAGGCACCTTCAGTTTCCAGCAACAGTGTCCAATTACGTTGGCGGGAACAAGTTTTGACAGGACCTGCAATCGCATCGACACCCCGTTGTATTACAAAAGGATTCACTGATGAGAAATCATGGCCATCAGTGCGTGAAACGACAAGGAACTTTGGCAAGTTAGGCAAAATTTTCTTTGACTGAGTCATCTAGTTTCCTTTTCTGGGTAAAGGACAAAGTAAAAGAAGAAGAAGAAGAAGAAGAAGAAGAAGTCATTGCAAAGTTGCCCCCCCATTATTACTGGCGTCTTCGATGGCGTGCTCCTTTCTAATGGGGAACCCTCACTGAGGGCTCACCCGCCTTAGGTGATTGTCCACACCTCAGGTCACACCTCCCGAGAAACGGACGGAGGGACCAATCGGCATGGTCGGAAGGTATCAGCTCGGGTAATCATCCCTCCCTGGGCCTGGCCTTTACCAGGGGGTACGTGCGGGCCCTACACGCCAGCCCAGGGCTGGGACTTATACATTACCCAGTCACCTGTTACGTAGCGAGTGTGTGGGTGGCCGTCAGGAACGCACAGGGAGGAAGAAAGAGGAAAGAAGTGAAAAAGAAAGAAGTGGGAAAGGTTGAGTCTCACATGCCGAGGCGGGGACTAAAGAAGAGGAAGGCTAGAAGACTACAATAAGGAGGGAAAGGTGGAAGCAAGGTTTAAGAAAAGAGAAACCGAGGGAACAAAGAAGCTGGTACACGAGACAACCAAAACTCGCAAGACACCCGTCTTCGGGCGAAGGCATAAATCAGGGTGGGGGCAACTGAAGCAGCCTGGGACAGGAAGAAAGGCTGCCTCGGCTCGGGGCCCCGTGCGCGCCACACACGTACCCACAAAAGAGCTGTAGGCCCCCTGGCGGGGATGGACAGGAGTGTAGATTATTTATGAAAAAGAATGAAATATACACTTTTTTCATGCTGCAGTTTAAATTTATGATTTTTAAAACATTGGTAACTGACTATGAAAACAGTACAGTCCTCAATTTTGGTACTAAGTTCTTCAGTCCTAGTATTAATTATAAAAATTATGGAAAGTATATTGCATTGCATTTAGTGGTTCTTACTTTCAGTTAAGTTGACTTCATCAGGAAAAATGCTCAAATTTGATTAACTTCAAAGTACTAGATGGGTATGAGGACAGTTGAATCTGAACTTCAAGTTTTTGCTGAAATGTTTACATATTTGATAACGATCTTATCTGCAAAGAAGAATATCCCAACTCACTTATTTCATAAACAAACAATAACATGAAAATGCCATATATGCATATCATTAATTATCAGCACTATTGGGTATTAAAAATTAAAATCATTGGTATTCCTTGAAACAGTGTTCTCAAACTGTTCACAGTTGACCTGAAGAACAGAACTGTATACAAGTGATAGCTGAAAACAGTTATCAAGCATTTACTTCATAAATATGTTATATTTAACTTTTAACAGCTTGGGTGCACAAATCCAACAATATATAGGGTATCCTTACTTTATAACTGTATATTAAAATAAGAAGACCATGAAATGAAATTGAGAATTAAAGTAATAATAAAATTCATAAAGAAATAGACATATATGTAACCTATACCAACATATCATACAAAAATACTTTGCAAGGAACACTCACATAAGAAAATTTGAAGATACAAAATGAAACATCTTTGATATAATCTTGTATTTTCTGTTATACTGGTCTCAAAACATAAAAAGGTTACCTAAAGGTGGGAGACAAGATATTTTCATACCACTTATCATCTAGCTTATATAACTGGACATGTGGCTTTGTAATGATGCTACATTGACCTGGTATATATCACTGGAGAATATACTTCCGTGATGGTGCTGCTTTGCAGTGTAAAAGTTACAAGAACCTCTCAAACCTAACTTACCACCAAGAAGATTTTAATATTGAAGCAGAATGGCACTTTTTTTGCTATGTGCCATGGGAAAAGCCCCTGTGACGGCATTGGAGAGACTGTAAAATGCCTTGCAGGCTACATTTCCATCCCAATTACATCTTGACATCAGAAAACTTGTATACCTGGCAACTCAACAAAATCCAGGGCATTAATATGTTCTTTGTGTCTTCACAGGAGGTCAAGTCATATGAAGGTTTTTTGGAAGGCAGATAGAGTGCAGTGAAGACGTTCCAGGAACAAGGTCGCACCATGCATATCTAATCACTGCTACTAATGCCATTCTCACGAAGAGGCTTTTAGAAGATGCAAATGGGACCACTGTTGCTATGAGAACTCCTGAAAATTCTTCATTTGAACAGTTGCAAATGGGGCAGTATGTGGCAAGGAGAACTTTGGAGTGGTAATTAAAGTCCAGGGAGAGGGAATAAAAACCTTGTGTTTTTCTGATGACATAGTAATTCTGTCAGACAGCAAAGGACCTGGAAGAGCAAATAAATGGAATGGGAAGTGTCTTGAAAGGAAGATATAAGATTAAAATTGAGAGGAATAAAAAGGGGATAATGGAATGTAACATCAGAAAATCAGGTTATGTAGAAGGAATTAGATTAGGTAATGAGACAATAAAGTAGTAGATGAGTTTTGTTATTTGTGTAGCAAAATAACTTCTGATGGCCAAAGTAAAGAAGATATAAATGCAGAATGGCTATCGGAAGGAAAGCGTTTCTGAAGAAGCAAAATTAGTTGACATTCAATATTAGTTTAAATGTTAGGAAGTCTTTTTTTAAAGGAGTCTGGAGTGTAGCATTGTATGGGAGTGAAATGTGGACAATAAGGAGTTCAACAAAAAGATGATAGAAGCTTTTGAAATATGGTGCTACAGACACATGATGAAGATTAGATGGGTAGATCACACAACTAAAAAAGGGTTTCTGGCATATCCTGACCTAGAGAAGGGATAGGTTGGGGGACACATTCTGAGACATAAAATTCATCAACTTGGCATCAGAAGGAAGTGTGTGGGGTAAAAATCATAGAGGGAGACTGAGGGATAAATACAGTAAGCAGATTCAAAAGGATGTATGTTGCCGAACATATTCTCAGATGAAGAGGCTTTCACAGGACAGGGGTAGTGTGGAGAGCTGCATCAAACCAGTCTGTGGACAGAAGACAACAACAACAACAACAACAACAACAACATATTTATTAAGTACATGGTTGATAACTGTTTTCAGCTATCACTTGTATACAGTTCTGTCCTTCAGGTCAACCATATAAAGTTTGAGAACACTGTTTCAAGGAATACCCATGGTTTTAATTTTTTAATATCCAGTAGTGCTGAAAATTAATGATATGTATATATGGCATTTTCATGTTATTGTTTATCTATGAAGTAAGTGAGTTAGGATAGTCTTCTTTGCACCTAAGATTGTTACCAAATATGTAAACATTTCAGCAAAAACTCAAGTTCAATTTCAACTGTTCATTATTTTTTATAATTAATACGAGGGCTGAAGAGCTACAGTACCAAAATTGAGGGCTGTACTATTTTCAAAGTCAGAGTTATAATGTTTTTTTAAAAAATAGTGAATTTAAACTGCAGCATAAAAAAGTGTATTTTTCAACATTTTTCATAAATAATCTAAATGATGTTCCTCACTTTTTATATCATATATCAACTTATTGCGCTACATATGTGATGCATTGAAAATTGAGGTCTATAGGTGAACTCATCACTAAGCAGTAGCCCTCTGAAGATAGGGATATTGGTGTCCAACTTTTTTATCACATACACACCTTTCAGTCTTCAAACAATTTTCTGAAAAATGGTTAGAGATAGGACAGTGATATTTGGTAGTTTTTCTATTAAGACATGTAGGTATTCATGTACCAAATATGATCATATTCTGAAATGGTTACCTGTGAGTTTTCTTGGAATGACCCCTTAGTAAAGTTCAGGATGTGGGTGGACTGTCCGACGCCAGTGGAAGTGCATAATGCAGGTCTTGGCAAGAACTGAAACCCACGGGCGAGAGCCCACGTCTACACCTTGCGCATGGCTTCCTGCAGCTGGTGTTCAACAACACATATACTGGAAGAGCTAAAATATAAACAGAAGTCGTCAGCATATAAAGAGGTGGAAATTGACGACACTACTGCTGCTGTTAGTCCATTAATAGCCACTAAAAACAGGGGAATACTAAAGACAGAGGCGTGGAGAACCGCATTCTTCTGAAACTGCAAAGAGCTACGGGAGGCGCCGACCTGTACACGGAAGGTACACAAAGCTAAAAAGTTTAGGATAAAAATGGGAAGCAAACCCCGGAGACCCCAACCGTGTAATGTAGTAAGGATGTGATGTCTTCAGGTCGTGCCGTAAGCATTAGATAAGTCAAAGACGACGGCTATCAGGTGTTGGCGTTTAGAGAAGGCTGTCCGGATGGCAGACTCAAGGTGGACCAGGTTATCCACAGCTGAGCACCCCTCGCAGAAACCACCATCGAGAAAGGAGACCCCGAGACTCGAGGGGCCAGCACAACCGCCGACCTATCATACACTCTAGCAATTTGCAAAGATTGACTGATCAGTAGCTATTCACTTCATGTACGTGTTTGCCAGGTTTGATCACTGGAACGATCAGACTTTCTTGCCACTGTGACGGTTACGTACCATCACTACAGATACGATTGAAGATAGCTAGAATGTGTCGCTGCGACTCATGTGACAGGTGTTTCAGCATCTGATTACGGATGTGGTCTCGTCCAGGGGCTGTCAGTGCAGTGTGTAAGGGCACCGAGGAATTCCCATTCACTGAGTAGACCATTGTACAGTTCCATGTGGCGAGTCAAGGAGAACAATCACTTTCTTTCCTCCTGATCTTTCAGAGTGTGAAGTAAGTCACAGATGCAGAACTCTGGGTATAGTGTTCAGCAACTGCATCTGGATCTGTACAAACTCCTCCATTCATGGAAATACTGGGCACACTGATAGCACTCTGGTAGCAATAGACACATCTCATCTTTGTCCAACCTGGAATGGTGAAGTACATGAGCCAATGGTAGACACATACCTTTCCCAGTACTCCTGCTTGCATCTTCTAATTAACTGTCAGGCTCGGACATGAAGCTGATTAAAAACAATGAGGTTCTCCAAAGATGATGCTGCAGACCTCGCCTGCGGTCTTTAATGGCCTCAGCAATCTTCGGCAACCGCCAGGACACTGTCCTATGCCGAGAGAATCCCGAAGAACTAGGGATTGCACACTCAGCTGTGGAAATAATGGCTGAGGTAATGCTGCCAATTACCACATCTATGTTAGAATGCATTGGAGAACAACCGTGGCAGCAGAAGTAAAAATGTCCCAATTAGCCTTATCGAGTGCCCATCTGGGCAAACGTTCAGGGGACTAACGCTGGGGTAGTGACGAGAAGATCGTGAAGTGGTCACTACCACACGAGATGTCATGCACTCTCCGGTGGATAGTTGGGAAGAGGCTTGGGCTATATACTGATAGGCCAATGGCTGAGTAGGTATCGTGTGCCACACTAAAATGTGTGGGAGCACCATTATTTACAAGGCAGAGGTCGAGTTGAGATAGAATTGACATCTCTACCACAGTCAATAATCACAGTACCACCCCACAATGGGTTACAAGTGTTGATCTCACCCAATACCAGGAAAGGTGGGGATAGTTAAGCACTCAGAGTAGCCAGGGGGTGTTGGGGTACTTTACCATCAGGAGGGAGGTAGACATTGCAGACAGTAACATCCATTGCAGCCCTTAGCTTCCAAAGGCGTACGGAGTGGAACAGCTTTGCTGTAGTCAGAGGTAAGGACGTAGGTGTATACCCCACCCGACGGCCTATCACAATCTGCGCGATTCCGACAGTAACCCCGATAGCCACGTAAGGCAGGGGTGCGCATCGTGGGAAACCAAGTTCCTTGGAGGGCAATGCAAAATGCATGTGAAGTGCTGAGAAGTTGTTGTAGCTCAGCTAAGTGGGGGAAAAAATCCACTGTAATTCCACTGGAGTATGTAATTTTGTTTTAGACGAAAGGCCTCGAAAGGACAGATAAAACACACAATTCTGTAGGCTCACCTGTCACCTCCAACAGAGAACCAACAGAATCAAGAATCATAAAGGAGAAGATGTAGGTGAATGTGGCATAGGAGCCACAGGAGGTTCTTTTTTTCTTCTGTTTCTTCTTTTGTTCCTCTTGCTGTTCCTTAGGATGCGGCCACTGGGAGGACTTCTCTGAAGGAACTTCAGGAACCAATGACGATTGGGAAGCCTTTCGACTAGCAGGTTGTGGATCCTTCAGCTGAAGGTTGAATCGTCTTTGGAACTGGTAGAAGCCTCAGAAGGGAGTGTCCTCTTCTGAGTGAGATGCTTCTCCGGATGGGGAATTGTCCCCCCATTGGTTGGGGAACAGTACTCCCACAGGAGATGTTGGGGGAGCAATGGAAGAAGGGGTGTCCCCAGCCATCACAGGGACAGATTTAGAGGAATGGCCCACAAATGGTGCTTTAACATTGGTTATTACTGCCCCCAAGAGAGGACGGTGATGACATAATTGTTGCAGCACATGAACTAACCATAGTGACTGGATGAAGACGTTCATATTTTTTGCCTGCCTCTGCATATGTCACTCGGTTCAAGGTTTTCATTTCCATTATCTTAAGTACTTTGCATAGGATGGTGAAGTCCAACAAACTGGGTGGACGGTGCTGGCCACAGTTCGCACAGATGGGAGGCGGTGTACATGAAGCATCCGGATGTGCCGGACATCCGCCGTCCCAATATGTAGTGCTGAACTACAAGAGGACATGTCGAATTTTCATATTTGAAGTGCCTCTTAGAGGAAGGGGGGGGGGGGAATATGAGGCTTTACATCACACTGCTAAATCATAACCTTAGCCTTCTCAGGCAGTGTAGCGCTTTCAAAGGCCAGGATGAAAGCACTGGTGGTAACCCTTCAATCTTTTGGTCCTCTACGGATGCACCGGATGAAGTGGACACCTCGGCGCTCTAAGTTGGTGTGCAACTTGTCGTCAGACTGTAACAGAATGTCTTTATGGAAAATTATTCCTTGGATCACATTAAGCGACCTATGTGACGTGATGCTCACAAGGACATTACCCAGCTTGTCGCAGGCAAGAAATACCCGCAATTGGGCAGGGGATGCTGTATGTATGAGTATTGCACCATGACACATCTTTGACATACTTGGCCACTTCCCCATAATTGTCTTTGAAGTGTTCGACGAAGAAAAGAGGCTTAGTGGATGTAAAAGATTGCCATCAGTACGGGTGAACACCAGGAATTTGGGAGACTGGCTAGCCCCTATTTTTGGTCTGACATTCCTCCCACGGTGTAGACAGGGAGGGAAACAAATGTGGGTCATATCTTGCAGCATTGTAATCGACTCTTCCTCACATAGAGATGTCTTGTGAGGCCGTGTGAGATACTCTTTTCAGTTTCGTCCCACAAGCAGCTAGGGATATATGTGGGCAATCCAGACAGAGCCTAGCATGGCTGAATAAACCTAGTACAACTGCAGGGCGGCTAATCTTCAGAGGTTGCCCAATAGCAACTGATCTGCCTACTAGCAACTGATCTGCCTGAACAGCCATGCATCTCCTCTGTGCGCAGCTCACCTTGAGATTCAGTTTTTTTTTTAATAGAGGTTTTTATCGTCCTCATGACCCAGGCAATTAAGCCAAGATCCCCGGGTTCTGAAACATACAACGTTCCAACGTCGCACTGTATCGTGTTCGCTGAGGTACACACAGGGCTTACGGTGCAGAGGACTGTTGGCACGCCGCGGTGGAGTAGCCGAGCGGTCTAAAGCGTCTCGCTGCGGAGCGCGCGGTTGCTTGCCGTGGGGGTTCATGTCCTCCCTGGGGCATGGGTGTGTGTGTTTGTCCTTAGGTTAGTTTACCTAGTTTGTAAGCTACGGACTGATGACCACGCAGTTTGATCCGATAGATTTACAAACATTTGATTTGAACTGTTGGCGCGACACCATCTCCAGCTCGGGACCCCAGGTTCACCAAGCCCACACCCAGCAAACTAATGCTGAGCCCCTGAGTGGAAATTACAAGGGTTTGTCTTTCTCAAAGATTGTTCTTAATGGTACATATCTCCAACTTCCATAGGACGAAGCAACAAAATCCTTCCTTGTCATCAACACCCATATTGGGCTGTTCCAGTACCAGCGTCTACCTTTCTGCAGTGCATCTGCACCTGCCATCTTCCATAGATTCTTAGATTAAATGACTGCTGAGATCCTCTCTTGCTCCAATTATCTGGATGACATTTTCGTCTTAGGCTGCACTCCAGACGAGCACCTTCAAAACCTGGAATGCCTCATCCAAACCCTCGCGTATGCAGGACACTGCAGTAACTCATAGAAATGTGAATTTTTTCTGCAATCAAACTGAATATCTTGATCATGTTATTGACTCCAACGGTGTTGGGCCAACCTCAAAAAATCTGCAGGCCATATGGGACCCTCTTTCTCCCAAGAATATCATTCAGCTCCAGGCACGTCTTGGCAAGATTTCCTAGTATCTTCAATTTATACCAAATGCCACTCAGATCGCTGCAACTTTACCTCAGTCAGAAAAATGTTCCCTTCAATTGGTCGACTGGGCAAGATACAGGCTCCCTGACCTTGTAAAACATCCTGCTTAGTGATAGATGCATAGTGCATTTCGGTCCAGCAAAACCTCCAGTCCTGGCAGTAGATGCTTCATATGGCATTGAAGCGGTGTCCCACAGTTTCAGCTCCACACACCACCCAATCGCCTTTGCATCAAATTTGCTTAACAAAGCTCAAGTAAACTACAGCCAACTCGAGCAGAAGGCCTTGGCTATCATCTACAGCAGTGTTTCCCAACCTTTTTGAATTTGCGACCCATTCCAACAAAAAATATTTTGGCGAACCTCTACCCCTTTCCCAAACCATAACACAAATATGTGTGTAATTTAAAAGGCAATGAATTTAATTTTCTTGTGTCGATACAACTATCTTGTCAAAAAACAATGAGAAGAATACTGTATATTTCAGTATACGATAAATTTTTAGTCAGTTCTTCTGAATGGAAAACGTCCCATTATTACACGAATTCTGACAAAAATATATATTGCATAATGAAGTTTCACATTGCACGTAAAGCTCATTGAGCAAGGTCCCACTGTATAGTCAATTTGTAAACAATGAAATTTCTCAAAATTACTTATTGTCTGTTGTAAATTTAGCTTTTGCCTTGTGCCTGAAAACGGTTTCCATGTCTTTTGTCTACTCACAGTTAACACGGTGTATTTATTGTAAAACAATTTTTGTTCTATTTAACTGAGAGTTGACAATCAACAAAGGATCGCCTAATTTTAATGTAAAATACATTTCACTTTTCTTAGGCATATGGTTTTGCATTACGGACCGCTAGTATTCAGACATGCACTGGCCTGGTTGGTTTTGGTGCAACTACTGCCTCCCGCGACAGCGACCCCACGAGCGGACTTGGCGACCCCCTCGGGGTTGTGACCCGACGTTGAAAAACACTGATCTACGGCATCTTCAAGTTCCACCAGTATTTGTATAGACATGATTTTTTTTCTACTAATGGATCTAAGCCACTTATCAGTTTAATTCTCCCAGCAAAACCTGTGCCCACTGGAACAGCTCAAAAACTCCAACGTTGTACTCTCGTCCTGACCAACTAAAATTATCTATCACCCCACAGTTCGCCACACAAATGCAGATACTTTGTCCCACCTTGCTGTCAGATCACACGTGGCATACTATAGTGTGATACGATACCTCACAACAGAACAAGGTAATTCTCCTTGATCTTTTTAACTTCATTTGGGTTAGTTCCCTGACTCATTAGGGAAGCCTTTTTTAATCCGCCCTTTAAAACCCACGAAAAACCGCACATGTCCTACTAGTTATTGTAGTGTCTCTCTGACTAGTTGTGTAAGGAAGGCCTTATAGAGTGGACGATCAGCAATCGCCTTTTCTGGATCTTGGAAATCAGGCAGTTTCTCTGCCGCTTTCAGTGTGGGTTCAGGAGGTATCGCTCCACCTTTGATAACCTGACCTTCCTGGAGGCGGCTTTACAACAGGCTTTACTGTGGCGGCGTCACCTTCTCGGTGTATAATTTTGTATCGAAAAGGCTTAAAATACCATTTTGCGGCATCTTATCCTCGGGCAGCTCCACGAATGGGGTTTTCGTGGTTGTCTTCCCCGTTTTATTCAGTCCTTCCTTTCTCAACATTATTTTAGATACTGTGTCGGTGATGCCCTTTCTGTGTGACCTTGTGCTCTTCTGAGGACACCTGCTTTCATACTAACCATATCGATGAGACTACAGTGGAGAACTTTCCTATTGATCACAATAGTATCACCATGGCGATGGAGCAAGATAGCACCCTCAAGCTCCTTTGGCATCTTTGGCAATTCATCCCGACAGGCTGGCCTACAGATACAAAGCATCTGCCCACTGAATCTCTTAGATGTTGGTTTGCTCAGCAAAACACATTTTCAGTCCAAAAGGGAGTTATCCTATATCACACACCAAATGAACAAACTTGAGTGCTCATCCCTGCATCAGCAAGTGTCAATATTACTGCATAAAGGACATTGGGGCATTGTCCGCTAAAAACAGGTGGCATTGTGCACAGCTGGGAATGGACAGGAATATTTAAAATATGGTCATTAATTGCAGAGAATGTACTGAAAATTGGCCAGCACTCATTAACAGTTTTTCAACTGGCCACAGCCAGACGCCCCGGGGCAACGCATTCATATTTATTTTGCAGGTCCGTTCTGGGGATCACAATGGTTTATAGATGTGGGCTATTATTCCAGATTTCCCTTTGTGGTTCATATGACTTCCACATCAGCCAATACAATTTGTGCTCTAGCAACTATATTTAGCCAAGAGGGTTTAACGTCCACCATTGTGTCCGACAATGGACTGCAGCTGGCTTCCTTAGAATTTGCTTTTTTCTTCAAGGCCAACGGTATCACACACACATCACATCAGCACTTTTTTTGTCACAGTCGAATGACAAAATGGTGGTGGATGGTGGATGCGGGGTTTTGGGCGCACAACAGCTCTGACTTCGACAAGCAAACAAATTTAATAAGTGAGGAGTATGAAGGAAAATTAAGATAAAACCAGCAATGGAAATGAGCAACGAGTAATCCAACAAATGTGTTTACCACTGAAGTAAAACACAAAAAAAAAAGGAATGCTGCAGGTGAAAGTGAGAGAATATTCCCCAATGGTAAACGGATGAATGGATGGTTTGATTTTTAAAGGGACTAAACGACTACGGTTATCAGTCCCTTGTTCCATAGAGATTAGAATAAAAAGCACTACAATGTAGTATAAAACAATGTGTTAAAACTCACCAAACAAAGTGTGTAACACGTCAAGAAATAAAAGAATCAAAGTAAAAACTGATAAAAGAAGAGAAAGGTGGAAAGATGATACCAGAGTGTCCTGGCCAAGTGACCACAGACAAGGTAGTAGGGCATCTGGCCGCTTTTGCACATTAAAATGACCTGCCTAAAAGCGGTAGGCGAGCGGAGAACAAATATATAATGAACACTGTACAAAAAATCAAATAGATGGGTACAACCCACTCACACGAATAAAATTTAAAACAGCGTCAGCCATAGAGGCATTGTCAGCTAAAACAAGATTTAAATCGTCGGGGAGATTAAAATTCCTCCTCTGAGTGGCTAAATCCGGGCATGCCAAGAAGATGAGGATGACTGTCAGACACCCACCACATCAACACTCGGGAGGATCCTCGCGACAGAGAAGGTGACCGTGCGTAAGCCAAGTATGGCCGATACACAGCTGGCAGAGAACAACACATCCGTCGGTGTACACTACCGTGGATCCCCGGAAGTCTTCAATAATTGATAGGAATTGGCGACAAAGGGTCTCAGGGTATACTGAGGTTTTAGAGTATCGTGACAAGTCCAACCGAAGATGAGGCTGACGTACGTGAGGCTGCTGTATACACCATGGTGGTGTACGTGACTGGTATCTGAATAAAGAAGGGACAGGAACAGACTCCAATTGACTCAGTAGAGACCTAACACAGACACCAACTGTCAACCCTGATCTCGGCCACCACTGCGGAATGTGGAGATCAGTTAGAGGAAAGAGTAGACAGTGGTTTGGGTGGTTAGGTAAACCACGGATGATAGCAGCATAATTTGCAAGCAGTTGTTGTCCCCTAATATGCAGAGGAGGCACACCGGCCTCCAAAAGGAGACTATTCACAGGGCTCGTTCGAAAGGCTCCTGTTGCAAGCCTAACCCAGTGACGGATTGGGTCCAACATCTGCAGAGCTGAAAGCGATGCCGAGCCATCGGCAATGCTGCCGTAGTCCAGTCCGGACAGAACAAGCGCCTTATAGCACTGCAGCAGTGTACTGGGGTCTGCTCCCCAAGCGGAGTTGCTAAGACAGCGGAGGGCATTAAGGTGCTGCCAGCACTTCTGCTCGAGCTGACGAATATGGGGAAGCCGTGTCAGCCGGTCGTCGAACACTAACCCCAATAAACGATGCATTTCCACTACATTAAGTAGCTGGTCATCAAGGTAAAGCTCTGGATGTGGGTGAACAGTTCGACGCCAACAAAAGTGCATAACGCACGTCTTGGCAACAGAGAACTGGAAATCGTGGGAGAGTGCCCACACCTGTGCCTTCCGTATGGCTCCCTGCAGCTGGCGTTCAGCAACACGCATACTTGAGGAGCTGAAATAGATGCAGAAGTCATCAGCATATAAGGAGGGAGATACTGCCGAATCTACTGCTGCTGCTAAGCCATTAATAGCGACTAAAAACAAGGGAACACTCAACACGGAGCCCTGTGGAACCCCATTCTCCTGGATGTGCAACGAACTACGAGATGCGCCAATCTGTACACAGAATGTATGCAGTGATAAAAAGTTCTTTATAAAAATGGGGAGCGAGCCCCGAAAGCCCCAACCGTTTAATGTTCTAAGAATGTGGTGTCGCCAGGTCGTGTCATAAGCCTTGGACAAATCAAAAAAGACTGCTATCAAATGCTGGCATCTTGAAAAAGCCATCCGGATAGCAGACTCAAGGTAGACAAGGTTATCCAAGGCTGAGCATCCATTAATTGCGGAAACCACCCTGACACGAAGACAGTAGACCGTGAGACTCAAGGAGCCAGCATAGCCGGCAACTCACCATAAGCTCTAGAAATTTGCAAAAAGCGTTGGTGAGACTGATGGGACTGTAGCTGTCCAATTCGTGAGGGTGTTTGCCAGGTTTGAGCACGATGGTGCTCTCTCTCCATTGAGAGGGAAAGACACCATAGCTCCAAATGCGGTTAAACAGGGCTAGCAGATGGAGCATCGACTCTTCGGACAAGCGTTTTAACATCTGTGTACACGGTCAGTCCCAGGGGCTGTGTCAGGGCAGAGTGTAAGGGCACTAAGCAGTTCCCATTCACTGAAGGGGGCATTATACAGCTCCAAAGGGCGAGCCCAGAAGGAGAGCGGCTTACACTCCCCTCCCGCTCTTTCAGGGTGCGAAAGGCTGATGGATAATGCAGAGAAGCTGAATTCTGCATGTAGTGCACAGCGAAGTGTTCCGCAACTGCCTGTGGATCAGTACAGACTGCTCCGTGTATAGAAATCCCAGGTACACTGAAAGGACGCTGGTAACTGTAAACACACCTGATCTTTGTCCACACCTGGGATGGAGAGGTACGTGAGCCAATGGTAGACACACATCTCTCCCAGCACTCCTGCTTGCATCGTTTACTCAATTGGCGGGCTTGGGCACGAAGCCGTTTAACAACAATGAGATTTTCCAGATACGGAGATACGGGTGCCGTTTGTGACGCTGCAGAGCGCGCTTGCGGTCTCTAATGGCATCTGCAATTTCTGGGTGGATGTGCTCCCACAGAAGGTCATGTGGGAGCAGGAGATGAAGATCCGCCAACCATTATGGGGGCAGAAGGAGTCGGATGGCCCTGGGGGCCAACAGGAGGTATCCAAGGTGTTGGGGCCATCGTCCCTGAAGACAGTGGGGACAAAGTAATAGTAGCGAACGACGATTTCAATGCTACAGGATGAAGGCCCTCATACTTTTTCTTGGCTTCAGTATAAGACACTTTGTCCATCATCTTGTACTCCATTAGCTTCCTTTCTTTGTGGAGTACTGTGCAGTCCGGAGAACAGGGCGGGTGGTGTTGCCCACAGTTAACACATATGGGTGGGGGAGTACAAGGAGCGTCCAGATGGGATAGACGTCCGCAATCCCTGCATGTGGGGCTAAAGGTGCAACGAGATGACATGTGGCCAAACTTCCAACATTTGAAGCACCTCATAGGCGGAGAGATATAAGGCTTTACATCACATCGGTATATCATAACCTTGACCTTTCCGGGCAAAGAATCGCCCTCAAAGGCCAGAATGAAAGCACCGGTGGCTACCTTTTTATCCTTCGGCCCCCTGTAGACGCGCCTGATAAAGTGAACACACCGCCGTGCGAGGTTGGCGCATAGTTCATCTTCAGACTGCAGGAGAAGATCATGATTGAAGATAATCCCTTGGCTCATGTTCAAACTATTGTGAGGGGTGAGAGAGACAGAAACATCTCCCAGCTTATCGCAGGTGAGAAGTGCCTTCGATTGTGCTGAGGATGCTGTCTCTATGAGAATAGACCCACTCCTCATTTTTGAGGAGTGGACTTCTCCATACTGATCTTCAAGATTCACAACAAAGAATAACGACATTGTGTCCTTGAATGATTCCCCATCAGTACATGTACACACCAGAAATTTTGGTGCCTACGATTCATTCCGTTCTCTGGCCCGACGTTTCTCCCATGGCGTAGCATGGGGAGGGAATGATTGGGGATCATATTGTGCTGCATTGAAGTCAGCCCTACCTCTCTTAGAGATGACAGTTGTACGTCTGCCAACGTTTCTAGGTCTTCTCATGGTGTTACCACGAGCAGCTAGGGATATAAAGGTCCACCCAGGAAGAGACCCACTTGCCTGGGTAAGCCTTATACAACTGAGGTGCGGCAGGTTTCTCAGAGGTTGCTCGCTAGCGACTGTTCAACCTCAACAGCCATGCATCTCCTCGGCACGTAGCACACCTTGAGACTGAGGTTTTTTTTTATTTATTTTAATATTTATTGGTTTTTTCTGTTCCATAGGACCCAATTGAGGAGTGAGACTCCATGGTCATGAAACAAGTCAATACATTAATTGTTACACAAGAATGGTAATAGAAAATTTTTAAGTAGTCCTTTGCACACGACAATCTTAAGACAAAGTGAAAAGAATCAATAAAGAAAAAAATGAATTAGCTTAATTGTTTAACTTTTCTAGGAGTTCCTCGACACAATAAAAGGAGTGAGCCATGAGGTAACTCTTCAATTTAGATTTGAAAGCATGTGGATTAGTGCTATGATTCTTTAGTTCTTGTGGCAGCTTATTGAAAATGGATACCGCAGAATACTGTACCCCTTTCTGCACAAGTGTTAAGGTGGTGTGATGCAAATGTAGATTCGACTTCTGTCTAGTATTCACCGAGTGAAAGCTACTAACTTGTGGGAATAAGCTGATATTATTAACAACAAACGACATTAAAGAAAAAACGTATTGTGACGCCAGAATCAAAATTCCCAGATTACTGAAAAGGGGACGACATGACGTTCATGAACTTACACCAGATATTGCTCGAACCGCCCATTTTTAGAGCTAGAAATATCCTTTTTGCATCAGGCGAGTTACCCCAAAAAACAATGCCATACGTCATAAGTGAGTGAAAATAAGCGTAATAGACTTCTTTTCGTGTTGAAAAATCACTTATCTCACATACTGTTCTAATGGTAAATATAGCAGAATTTAGTTTTGGAACAAGATCCTGAACATAGGCTTTCCATGACAGCTTACTGTCTATATGAACCCCTAGAAATTTGAACTGTTCAGTCTCACTTATCACATGCCTATCATGTGTAATCAGAATGTCAGCTTTCGTCAAATTGTGTGTTAGAAATTGTAAAAACTGAGTTTTACTGTGATTTAACATCAACTTGTTTTCTACAAGCCATGAACTTATCTATTGAACTGCATTATTTGATACTGTGTCAATATTACAAGCAACATCCTTCACTACCAAGCTGGTATCATCAGCAAACAAAAATATTTTACAGTCACCTGTTATACTCAAAGGCATATCATTTATATAAGTAAGAAACAGCAATGGTCCCTTTTTTTTTTTTTTTTTTTTTTGTGGTTTTAGTGCGCACAACTGCTAAGATCATTAGCGCCCAACCAATGGTCCCAAAACAGACCCCTGGGGCACCCCATACTTAATTGTGCCCCATTGGGATTGCACGTCATGGCCATTTTCTACACTGCGGAGAATTACCTTCTGTTGTCTATTATCAAAGTAAGAGATGAACCAGTTGTGGGCTACTCCCCGTATTCCATAATGTTCCAACTTCTGCAACAATATTTTGTGATCAACACAAACGCTTTTGTTAAATCAAAGAATACGCCTAATGTCCATAGCCTCTTATTTAACCCATCAAGTGCCTCACAGAGAAACGAAAATACAGTATAGCATTTTCAGTCGTTAAACCACTTCTAAAACCAAACTGTACGTTTGACAATAAATTATGTGAACTGAAATGATCAATTAATCTTGAATATACAGCCTTTTCAATAACTTTAGAAAAAACTGATGGCATGGAAATAGGTCTGTAATTGTCTACATTATCCCTTTCTCCTTTTTTATAAAGTGGTTTCACTACTGAGTACTTTAATCTGTTAGGAAACTGACCATTCTGAAAGGAAAAATTACAAATATGGCTTAGTACTGGGCTAACATATGAAGAACAGTACTTTAGACTTCTACTAGATACCCCATCATATACACAAGAGTCTTTAGTGATTTAATTATTGACTCAATCTCACTTATGGAAGTATCATGAAGGACCATTTCAGGTAACAGCCTCGGAAAAGCATTTTCTAAAAACGTTATATGATTACCTGTAGAAACTAGAGTTTTGTTTAGTTCCCCTACTATATTCAGAAAGTGATTATTGAATATTGCACATATATCTAACTTGTCAGTAACAGAAAAATTCCTACTACGCACTGACGTTATACCTTCTACGTGCTGCTGCTGACCAGACACTTCCTTCATGACTGACCAGATAGTTTCAATTTTATCCCGAGAGTTTGCTATTCTTTTTGCATAGCACATACTTTTTGCATTCTTAATGACATTTTTCAGAACCTTACAGTACTGTTTGTAATGAGCTACTGCATCTTCATTCTGACTGATCTAACATTTTGATACAACTCCCGCTTAGTTCTACATGATATTCTTATCCCCTTTGTCAGCCACCCTGGCTGTCTGTTACTGGTAGTACCCTGTTTTGAGTGTTCTAGTGGAAAGCAACTTTCAAACAGCATAAGAAATGTGTTCAGAAAAGCATTATATTTAATATCTGCATTATCAGCACTATAAACATCCTGCCATTCTTGTTCCTTATTTAAGCTTAAAAAGGTCTCAATTGCAACTGGATTAACTTTTCTGAGTAGTTGATATTTATGTTTAACATTTGTTTGAGAACAAATACTTTTTAGAATTAAAAGTTGGGCATCGTGGTCTGATAGGCCATTTACTATTCTGCTGACAGAGTGCCCCTCGAATAATGAAGAATGAACAAAAATATTGTCAATGGTAGAACTGCTATTTCCTTGCACTCTCGTTGGAAAAAATACTGTTTGTGTCATGTTATAGGAATTAAATAGAACTAACAGCTGACTTTTCCTTAAGCTATCACCTACACAATTAATGTTGAAATCTCCACACAAAATTAAGTTTTTATACTTTCTATACAGTGAACCCAGAACAAATTCCAGCTTAGGCAGAAACATTTTAAAATCTGAGTCAGGGGATCTATAAATAACAACTATTACTAGTTTAGTTCCATTAACATTAACAACTCCTGAGGTTTGTATCATCCTCATGACCCAGGCGATTAAGCCAAGATCCCCGGGCTCTGAAACGTACAACGTTCCACCGTTGCATGCACAGAGCTTACGGTGTAGTGGACTGTTGGCGCGACACAGCCCATGGCTCAGGACCCTGGGTTTGCCAAGCCCATACTCAGCAAATTAATGCTGAGCCCCTGAGGGGTAAGGTAAACAAAGTGGTAGTTAAAACAACTAAGCAGATGACCATGGCTTGCTAACAACAGGGATAAAAAGGGGTGAGCCAGCCACTCCACAACACATTAAAACCCCCACTCCATGAGACATTAAAACCTCCAGCCTAAGAACATGGACCAGAATTGAGATAAAGCACAAAATCATAACACGTTTCTCACACTCACCTCATCATCACCTAACAAAGATAGCAGATCACAAGGATTCGCCTCTACCCTATGTATGTGATACAAAGTACACTCAATTAAAACGTGATGTACAGTAATCTGCACACCAAAGGCATCACAGATCGGAGGTTCCTCTTGTTGGAATAAGAAGCCGCATGTAAATGGACAATTTCCAATTCCGAGGCGGGTAAGGGCTACTTCATCCCTCCTAAGAGGGCGGTAGGAGGATTGCCAAGGATGAACAGTGGGCTTTGGCAACCTCAGCTTCTTATGTGTCACTGCAAGCCATTCCTCCTCCCACAATTGGAGGGACTACAACCGTAACTAAGAAGTGATATTGTGCATGGGAATCAAGCACATTGTCACTTCAGGTGCTTTGCAAACCAATTTGGCAGCCACATCGGATTCTTCGTTACCCCGAATTCCCACACGTACCGGCACCTGCCAAAATGACATCTCCTTACTACAAAGTTGAAGGAAGGATTGTTCGTCGTGTATTTGCTGCAGCAAAGTCTCAGACGGATACAGCTCTCGCAATGACTGCAGAGCACTGAGGGAATCAGAGCAAAGTAGAAATCGTTTACAGTGTATGTGACGTATCAGCTGTAGTGCCTTCAAGATTGCATGTAGCTCTGCAACAAAAAATAAATAAATAAATAAAACCAGTATAATACTTGGGGAGGCAAACCTCGAGAACAGGCTCGGGGAACACAATGGAACAGTCGACTGAGACCCCTCGCTTGGACCCATCAGTGTACACCACTGTACAACCGTGATGTTGATCTAAATCAGTAAAGAACTAAGACTAAAAATTAAAATCTGAAGTTTCATCTTTCCTGAAGATCGTAGGACTAAAACAAGTCTGGGTCTCTGGAGAAGCCAATGGGGGACCCTGCTCCAACCACATTGTACAATATTAAAACCAGCCAATCCTCGTGTGAATCCCATACGGCCTCATCGCTTGTCGCCGATTATGAAAGAGCCTTTTCATTGGAGGCCAAGCAACGGTATGGTGTGAAAGGTGTAGACAGTGTTTTATATGCCTGGCACACCAAGAATAGCTGTCGCCTGATAGATAGTGATGGCTCTGCAGCCTCACCACAGAGCCTCTGTATGGGGCTGCTCGTAAATGCCCCAGTTGTCAGCCGAATGCCTGCACGGTGTACCGTGTCCATCTTTAAATAAGAAGGCCGTGTAGACCCGTACACTGTGCACCCGTAATCGAAACGGGATTGCATGAAGGCCCTGTAAAACCAGAGTAAACAGGTTCTATCCAAGAATTGAGACTGACATTTTAAAACTGCCAGTGGTTTGGGGCACTGGGTCTTTGGGTACTTAAGGTGTGGCAAAAGTGCAAGTTTAAAATTGAATGGGAGACCCAGAAACCTCAGTCTGTCTTTAAAAGTGAGCCCCTCATCCGTGCTTCAGATAAATTAAAAACAGTATGTGAATGGTTAAAAAGGATACACACAGACTTCTCAGTGAAAACTTAAAATCAGTCTTCCCTGCCCATTCGTGTAACCGTTGACGAGGGAGCTGCAAGTGAAGTGTAGTTGTTGCAAGGCTGGAAGAAGAGTAAAAGACAGAAAAGTCATCCACAAATAGAGAACACTGGACAGGACTTTTAACGACAAATATAATACTGTTAATGGCTATGGCAAACGAGGTCACACTTAAAACACTACCCTGAGGGACACCATTCTCCTACTCAAAGCATTCAAAATAAGCGTACTGACTAGGTATTTAAAATAATGTCGAGAAAGGAAGGACTGAATGAAACAGGGAAGACAACCACAAAAACCCCCATTCGTGGAGCTGCCCGAGGATAAGATGTCGCCAACTGGTATCACGAGTCATTTCAATATAAAAAAAATACACCAAGAAGGTGATGCCAATGCAGGAAAGCCTGTTGGAAAGCCGCCTCCAGGAAAACCAGGTTATCAAAGGTGGAGCAGTGCCTCCTGAAGCCACACTAAAAGTGGCTGAGAAACTTCCTGAATCCAGACAAGGCAGTGGTTGAGCATCCACTCTAAAGTCTTCCTCACATAGCTAATCAGAGTAGTTTTTGTGTGGTTTTAGGGTGCTCAACTGCAGTGGTCATTAGCACCCGCTTCTGACCCTTGATTTACTTAAAACAAGGTTAAAAAAGGTGCCAATAAGGAGAATTTCAGAATATCATTAAAACGAGGAATAAAAAATATCATAAGGAGGAATTAAATGACCTTGGACAAATTAGTCATATGTATAAAACGCAAAACTCTAGCAGCTGCCAGTGCGTCATCAGCTAAAATGTCCTCCAAAGTGGACAGCAGATTTACTGCAACACGAACGTGATTAAAATTGGGGCAGAACGTTAAAACATGGCACACCATCATCGGGTG
The DNA here is from genome assembly GCA_026315105.1 of Locusta migratoria. NCBI lineage: Eukaryota > Metazoa > Arthropoda > Insecta > Orthoptera > Acrididae > Locusta > Locusta migratoria. Next base: position 8,239,896 of record CM048755.1, read on the forward strand.
ACCGCAGGAACATATGGTGGGGGGTCGCCTGTCAATAAGTGTCGGTGGCTGAACCGGCAATGACCGATTCTCAGCCAGGCCAAGATCACCTCCTCTCGCCGGGAGGGGTGGGAGGAGGTCTTTCAAGCTGTCGGGATCGGTTTTATGGTTCTAAGCTTATTGTCCTGAAGCGAGGACAACAGCCAATCGCATGATGCAACAATACGCCTGCAAATAGCTCCTTGAATGTCGTTTGACAGGACACAAACTGTAGCTGTCCGAGGTAGGAGAGTGGCAGCCCTGATCGCAGTGTAAGCAGCCTCGTTCACCAGCACACCCACATGGCCAGGTACCTACAGGAAGCGAATGCGAAAGCCGTCTTCAGCTGGCAATTGAAGGAAGCTTTGGAGTAGGAGTACAACAGGATGGACCGGATACGGGTCTCTAAGACTCTAAATGGCACTGAGTGAATCGGAGCAGATGACATAATAAGGGTGATGGTGGCGGCGAACATATTGGACTGCCTGATAGAGAGCAAACAGTTCAGCTGTGAAATTTGAGCATTGGTCAATGGGCTTGTATTGAAAGCTGTTGAACCCTACAACAAAGGCGGATCTGACACCATCAGTGTTCTTAGAACCATCTGTATAGATGAAGATGTTATCATCAAGCTGAGAACGAAGTTCGACAAACCTCGAGTGATACACCAAATCCGGTGTACTCTCCTTTGGGAGCGAGCTGAGTTCAAGGTGGACGCGAACCTGTGCCTGACGCCACGGTGGTGTTGGGCTCACATCCATTCAAAGGGTTTCAGGGAGGGTGGAATCGAGTTGCTGAAGCAGGCAACGAACACGAACTCCGGGACGCAACAGTCCAGATGCAGACACCCCATATTGGGGATCAAGGGAGTCGTTGAAAAATTATGGGTAGGATGGGTGTTTGGGCATTGACAGCAGCCGGCATGCATACCGACAGAGTAATATAACATGCCGATAGTGCAAAGGTAATTTGGCAGCTTCTGCATAGAGGCTTTCAATAGGGCTGGTATAGAAAGCTCCAATCGCTAGGTGTAACCCCCGATGGTGATCTGAGTTAAGACGGCGCAAGATGGACGGCCGAGCAGATGCGTAAACAATGCTTCCGTAATTCAGCTTCGATCGGACTATGGACCAATAAAGATGAAGAAGGACGGTTCTATCAGCTCCCCATTACGTACCGCTAAGAACACGGAGGACATTAATGGAACGTGTACAACGGCCATCCAGAGAAGACACGTGTGGAGACAAACACAGTTTCCTATCAAACATGAGTCCTAAGAATTTCGTTGTCTCCATGAATGGGAGAGCGACGGGGCCTAGATGTAGAGATGGTGGAAAGAACTCAGAGTAGCGCCAGAAGTTGATGCACACTGTTTTCTCACTGGAGAAACTGAAGCCATTTGCGATGCTCCAAGAATAAAGACGGTCAAGAGTTCCAATAGACGTGTTCTTTGTGCGCTGCAGTATATTGCGAAATTGTCCACAAAGAAGGAACCAGAAACATTAGGTGGAAGGCAGTCCATAATTGGGTTAATTGCTATGGTGAAGAGTACTACACTCAAATGGGAGCCCTGTGGCACCCCATTCTCCTGGCAAAAAGGGCCTGACAAAACAGATCCCACTCATACCCGAAAACGTCGGTCTGTTAAAAATGAACGGATAAAAAGGGAGAGATGGCCGCAATAGCCCCAGGTATGCATGGTGTGGAGAATTCCCGCCCTCCAACAGGTGTCGTAGGCCTTCTCCAAATCAAAGAACACAGCCACCGTCTGACGCTTTCACAAAAAGTTATTCATAACGAAGGTCGATGAGGTGGTCAATTGCAAAGCGATGCCGACTAAAACCACATTGGACATTGGTAAGGAGGCATCGGGATTCAAGGATCCAAACCAAACGAGCATTAACCATGCGTTCCCACCTTACAGACACAGCTGGTAAAAGAAATGGGGTGATAACTGGAAGGAAGATGTTTGTCCTTCCCTGGTTTGGGGATGGGGACAACAATGGCTTCACACCAACTTGTGGGGACCTGACCTTCAGTCCATATGTGATTATGGTGTAGAGAAGGAAACATTTACCCGCAGGAGAAAGGTTCTTCAACATCTCAATATGAATGGCCCCAGAGCAGAGGAGCGGGACATGGCGAGAGCACGGTCTAGTTCCTGCATAGTAAAGGTGTCATTGTAACTTTCACGATTTAAAGATTGGAAAGAGGGCAGCCGTACCGCCTCTGCCTGTTTGCGGGGGAGGAAGGCAGGTTGGTAATGAGCAGAGCTCGAAACCTCCGCAAAAGAGCAGCCTGCGGCATTGGATGACGGGGTATAGATATTGCAGAGAGAGAGAGAAGGAAAAGGTAGAGAGAGTGATGCGTATGTCAACTGCCTGTATGTGAGTGTTCAGAGAGATGGGATGGGAATAGATGTCGTCCCGAATGAGCAACATAACCTTTCCAAGGGCTGGAATACCATCCACAAGAGGTAGGTCATAACACATAGAGGTATATTGAGGGAAGGCTATACGATCCTGTAGACCTAACTATGTTTCTTGGAGGCTAACTATGAGCGGACAGTGCAATGAAGGAGTAATTTTAATACCTCACGATTGGATCAAATGCCTCGAATATTCCACTGAAGAAGCGCCACAATAAGGATGAGGGGAGAAAGAAGAAGAACGAGGCAAAAGGGATGTCACCTCGACGGCCGCTGAGGGCCTGACTTTGAGGGAGCACTGCTATCGCAATCCATTGGTAGAAAATCTTGTTCATCAGTGCGACTGGAATTTTTGCCACCTTCCCGAGTCCATCGGTAGGGGTAGCATCCTCCTCCGGTAAAAAGTCAATTGCCCGGCTAACAATAGTCCATCCCGGCGAGACACAGAATGACCGGGGCCGGCTACTGTTGGGAGGCGTCACGGACGAGTCGCGCCATGGCGGGGAAGGAGAGGAACTCTTTTTCTTGTTAGCTCTTATAGCCCAGTGAGAAGATGAGGTAGTTGACGATTGAGAAGCCTGCAGTATGTAGAAAATCTTCACAGACACGTTCCTTTTTCGAAGTCCGGGCATCTCGTTTAGATGCCCACGGTTTATGAGAGGTTGACAAAGACTGAACTTTAGAAGCAGCAGGATGGAGCAGTGACGTGGAACTGGCAATCTTCTGGCTGGCCAATCGCACAACTGTGTCAGCTAAAGTGAAATCACAGGTCTGTGTACCTGCATCCTTAGAAGGTCGGGTGGAGGTGAGGACCTTACTTTATGTGCCTGCTGGAAGGACAGTGGGCTTCCGACTCGCTAATAACTTTCGAGCAGCAGATGTGACCATGACCCGAATTTGCTGAATGATCTTTTCTCGTCTTTATAAACAGGGCAGTCCCTAGAGGGAGCAACACGGTCACCATTCACCATTGCAATTAATGCAGTGAGGGGACGGAGGTGGGCAGTCGCCCTCATGGGCGTCCCTACGACAAGTGATACATTTTGCTGTATTGGGGCAAGATTGACGGGTGTGGTTGAATCTATGGCATTGGAAACAGCACGTAGGGTTTGGTACATATGGGCTAGCAGAGATAACTTCATATCCTGCTTTGACCTCGGATGGGAGTTCAACTCTGTCGAACGTCAAAAACACAGTACGAGTTGGTGTTAGCTGGTTATCAAACTTTTTCAACACTCTATGCACGGCTGTTTCGGAACTCTTCGTTTGATAACCCATCGAGGGATCTTGTGAAAACTACTCCCCGTGATGAGTTGAGCGTGCGATGCGCTTCTACTTGCGACAGGGAACGTCTGTAGTAGCGTAGTCCTTATCAGTTTTTGCGCCTGGAAAGCACTATCCACTCCCAGCAACAAAGTTCCATTGTGCTGCCGGGAACAGGTCTTAACAGGGCCAGCAATCGCATCAACACCCCTCTGAATTACGAAAGGATTAACAGAAGAGAATTCTTGACCATCAGTTCAAGAAACAACCAGAAATTTGGGAAGATTAGGCAACGTTTTCTTACACTGGGGTGAATCTTATCTTTCTTTTTTGGGTCGAAGTCAGTCATCGCAGAAATGTCCCCCACGATTACCGGCGTCTCCAATGGCACGCTCCTTCCTAGTGAGGGCCCCTCACTGAGGGCTTACCGACCTTAGGTGATTGTTCACACTTCCCGAGCACGGACGGAGGGACCAATCAGCACGTTCGGAAGGCACCAGCTCAGGTAATCACCCCTCCCTGGACCTGGCCTTTACCAGGAGGTACGTACGTGCCTACTTGTCTACATGGGGTGGGGAATTATGCATTACCCAGTCGTCTGCTACGAATGATAATGTGTGGGACAGCCTTCAGACACGCACAGTGAGGAAAGAAGAAGAATAGAGGAAGTGAAGAGAAAGATAGAAGAGAATGTCTCAAACGCTGAAGCAGAGACTAAATGAGGAGGAGAGGAAGGCTAAAAGAGTACAGCAAGGAGTAAAAGACAGAAGCAAGGGTTATGAAAGGAAGAAACCAAGGAAAGAGAAAAACTATGACAGGAAACCACCTTGACATGCAATGGACGCCCGTTTCCGGGCTAAGGCACGAACCGGGAGGGAAAATGAAGCAGGCTGGGGTGGGAAGGAAGGCTGCTTTGGCTCGGGGCCCCGCGGGCGCCACACACGTACCCACAAAAGAGCTGTGGGCCCCCTGGGGGGGGGGGGGGGGGGGGAGGCTAATCAGAGTAACAGTACAGTAACTACTAGGGCACATGTAGTTTTTCCCGGCTTTTAAAAGGCGGATTAAAATGGCTTCCCTAATGAGTCGGGGAACTGGCCTGATGCCCATATGAAGTTAAGAAGATTGAGGATTATCTTGTTCCGCATTGTGAGGTGTCGTATCATACTACAGTGGATACCATCACGTTCTGGGGATGTGTCGCAAGCCACAGACAATGCTGAATCCAGCTCCAATATGGAGAAGAAGCAGTTAATACTCCTAATCAATGCTGGACTGGAAGTCCAAAATTTCCCTCTCAGCAGCCACCCAGTAGTCCTGGAAAGCTGGAGCACAACCGGCAGCGGCGGCAACTGTAGAAAAACAGACTGCCATAGTCTGGGCAATGTCTCACTGGCTGGCCTGGAGAGTACCATTCTCCATCACAGCAGCCACTGGACACCTCCGTCCTCTTCCAGAACTACTCCTGATGGTCTCCCAAACTTGTGAGGTTTTTGTGGAACAATTATGGGTATTCAGGAAATGTTGTGATCGTATCTCGCTCTCGTGTACAGTTTAACAATATGTTGCCCTCGCCACACGAAAAGCTGTGAGGTACTCTGCAGTTGGCCGGATTTTGAACCTACACCGAGCTGCTGCACACCTCATCCTTATTGTAGAATGGCATTCGTCACTCCGTCGAGGTACATTCTGCCTTCTCGGTCGTCCAGAAGAGTACGGAATGGAAGCTGCAGCTGCATTGTGGATTGTGTAGGTGATACGATCCACCCATTCCTGGACATTAACACAATGATACAACACAGCACGTTGGCTGTAAAGTCCACTCTCCAGGGTGGAACATCCATCACAGTGGTTGTCGTGCAGGCTCCAGGCCATCTGGCTGATTGACACCAGACAGAAGTGATCACTGCCACGAAGGTCACGGATCACTTCCCACCGAGTAGTAAGTGCGAGTTCAGGAGAGCAGAGTATAAGATCAATGGCAGAGAACAACCCTGTTGCAATGCAAAAGTGTGTGCTCTGACCTTTATTTAATAAATGGGCACATGAAGATAAGAGGAGCCTCTCAACTGCTCTACCTCTGGGGCAGGTAACTACTGAACCCCAGAGCACATTATGTGCATTAAAATCACCACAGAGGACGAATGGGTGGGGGAGCTGTGTAAGGCGATCATTGAGTCACTTCATAGAGCATGTCATGTGGAGGCAGAGACAGGGAGCATATAGCCAGTCAGTAGCACATGTGCACTAACACTGCAATGGCTTGTATGTTTGTGTTGAGAGAGAAGGGTTGGGAGTGGTGGGCTGTGCTGATGAAAACAGCCACTCTTCCTCTCGCTCTCTCTCCACTAATGTTGTCCTTTCTATGTAGACTGTAAATGTGTATATCACGGATATCGGCGGGCTTGAAATTAGTCTCCTGGAGACACACACACATCGATCTACTCTGAGGCAATAGACAAAAGTTCCTCCACATGTGTCCTGATACTCTTAAGTTCCACTGCAGTATGGGAGCCATCGATCATGAAGATTGGATCTTTACTCTCCCTTTCCCCCTAGGTGGAGACACTGAACTTGGTGGAGGTTCAGTATTGGGGCAAGATGTTTGCCCCTGAGGGACATCCAGCACCACGAGATCTGGAGCTGGATCATATGAAGCATCAGGAATGATAACTTCTACACAGTCTGACACTGTCATTGCTGGTTTCACTTGTGATTGGGAATGGCAGTGGCTTTTTTCAACTTCGATTGCTTGGTAGTGGTTACAGAAGATGTGGATGATACTATGGTGGGTGTAGCAGATGGTTCTGCAGAAAGAGGTACCACAGGTTCTGCAAAGATGCTACACCTGTAGCTTTTTTGGCTGTTTTTGGTTGGGCAAAAGGCAGTAAAGCTTCAGCTGCCTTACATGTGCACTGGCAGGTGCAAGTATTTGTACTAACACCGACAGTCTCTGTGTCGAGGCATCTACTGTCTCGACCGGTTTCTGCGGAGCAGCAGTGAAAGAGGTAGCAAATACAGGGGGCTGCATGGCCTTAAATACCTTCCTGGCCTCTGTGTAGGAAATGCACCCAGTCATCTGAACTTCCTGTATTTTCTTCTCTTCGTGATAAACCTTACATTCCCAACTCCAAACAGGGTGTTCCCCACAACAGTTCACCCATTTTTCCGATGGTGTGCAATCGGCGCCCTAATGTGCTGCCTTTCCACATTACCCACAAGCTGCCTCTCCCTTGGCACCGAGGATGGTGTGTCCAAAGCACTGGCATTCGAAACAACACGTGGGGTTAGGGACATACGGACAGACATTTAATCGGAAGCCACCCTTCACGTGCTCGAAGAGTCTAGGACTATTAAAAGTGAGGATGACGGAATCACACTTCACAAGTTTTCTTAATATTTTGTATGTCCACTATACCTTCTGTTGCCCATTCTTCCTTAAGTTCTTCGACCGGAATGTCTACCAGATTGCTACAGAAATCTACACCCTTTTTGTTACCTACTGTTTAGCTCTGTTTCTATTCCAAATTCGCCACGGCACTTTGCTCTCTGCAGATTTTCCGCTTGTTGGGATGTTGATGTTTCCACCGACAGGGTACCATTCTGCAATCTTTTAACTGATTTAAAAATGCCTGGAAGACCTTCTAAACCTTTGTTGGTGGAAAAAGGCGAAATCTTTTCAAAAGAACCTACTTTGCTCTTAATTATAAGAAACATTCTTGCTAGCAGCCGGTGTTCTGTTTCTTTGGACAAAACAATTTTTATTACTTCTCAGGTCTGGAGGAAAGGCCACTCGGGACCTCTCTGTCCATCGGGTGTCAGCAACCCCCGACGATACACCTATCCCACCGGCGGGTGCAAGGGACAAAGTAGAAATATTCATTTCGGTCCCATGAGCAGCTAGGGAACTAAAGGTCAGCCTAGACAGAGCTCCCCATGCCTAGGTAAGCCCGATACAACTGAGGTTCAACAGTATCACCAGAGGTTGTCCACTAGCGACTATTCCACCTCGACAGCCATGCATCCCACAAGCACATACCACACCTTGGGATTGAGCAGTTTATTATACAGATATTTTCCTCCCCTGTGATCCACACGGTTAAACCAACATCCCCATTCCCTGGTACACACAATGTTCCACCGTCGCACCACACGGTGGTCACTGAAGCGTGCCCAGAGGTTACATTGTTACAGGACTGGTAGCTCTTAGGCTGTGTTTATAGCCCGCGGTGCCTCCACGGTGGAGCAACCACTGTGATTTTGTGGAGGCTCCGCTCGTCACTCACAAAGCAGGTGGTTCATCCGCAGTGACCTCGAGCACCCTGTTCCCACCTGGCAGCCAGACATATGGCGCACCAAACAGCCCCGTTAGCCACCGTGTAAGCATTTTTAGAAGTGCAGCAACTGGTATTTTGACGCCGTAGCGGGGGAGCGGAGGGGCCGCCGCCACAGCCGCGACTATAAACGGGGCCCACGCTGCCTTACAGGAAACGGTGCACTGACAAACCACCGCAATTCCTCCACTGCAGAGCAACCGCAGGCTATAAATGCAGCCTAACCAGAACCCAGCACAGGGAACCCTGGGTTCGCCAAGTCCGTACTCGGCAAATTAATGCCGAGCCCCCTGAGGGAGTTGAAGCGGGATTCTTTGTGCAAACATTTAAGGCTGAGATGACAGAGCTTAAGCAGTCTTACTCTAATGAAAATGCCCTACTCTTGTTTTTATCAACATACCACATGACCCCTCAAGGAGATATGTCATTAGCTGAACTTCTGCATGGCACGTAACAATGTACTACTCCCCATACTCCAAAATCCCCAAAAGCTCCTTCACTTCTCGTGAAATTCCGGGCCGACGACAAAGTGTACTTCAGAATATTTAGATCGAGACGCACTCGCCACAGACACCAGAATCAGTTGTGCTCCCACACAATCCTCGATTCTTCCACGAACCTTTCTGCTCCACAAGAAGTTCGAGTAGACGATTCCTCGCATGGGAACTCTCTCCAGAAGGTTTCTTTCCAGTTACCAGACACCCCGGCAGGTCTCCTGTCTGGTCGACAAAGTTGCCCCTGCCATTGCTGGCAGTACCACGAGTGTCGCGGCCATCGTGCCCTACCAGACCTGAGCTCCAGTCCCTATCGGATACATCACCTCCGTCACTTTCACCTCAGCCATCGACGCAGACAGCGCAGCACCTGACACAGAAACCACAGCTGTATTATTTCTTGCCATCAGATACTGTGACACCTGTGGATCTGGACACACCAACGTCACCCAGGGATCAGATTCTCACACTCTCTTTTACTGGGCAGGAGGGACTACCTACTTCCTGCTTTTCTCCTATTTTATACAGCGGCACACGCACCGTGAAGTTAAATGCGGGTCATCTGTGTCCGGTCCCAGCTTCTGGTCTGGTCGCACCACCCCGGATCCAGCCCAGGCATCCCTGTCGACACCATCGCCGCTAGCAGTACGCCACCTGGCACAGTGCCCACGCGGCCCGTGCACATAGAATGCTTCCGTGACTCCGTGGCAACCACGGCTGGCATCGCCTCACACATAGTTCTCCGCGAAGGCTGCTCCAATCGCCGATGGACACACCACAGCTGACTCTGTTATGGCGAGCATACTCCTACACCGTCCTAATTTTACGAGGTATGTCCACAAAGTAGGTTCCGTTTGGTTATATAAAAGAAATGTGTACAGATACAGAAAAAATATTTTATGTACAAAAATCTACAACTGTTTAACTACTTTTCTACATAGCTTCCAAAATTTTGTAGGCACTTGTCATAGCACGGCACAAGTTTTGTATGCCAGCTTCATAGACTGTTGCCACCTGTGTATTCAACCATGTGGTAACACATTCTTTCAGCTTGTCATCATAGTTGAAGAGTTGACCACCAAGGACAGATTTCAGATGTAAGAACAAATGAAAGTCGCTACGAGCAAGGTCCGGACTGTACAAAGGATGATCAAACACGTCCCACTTCTTTCTTCAACGTGCATTCGATCACGTCCTTTGTTGAACAGTCAGACTCATCTTCTAACCACTGAACCACTCAAAGCATTTTTTTCCGTAAACATCGCAGATTTGCCATTTAATTTCCTTTTGTTTAACTTTCTTTCCTTTTAGAAAACGAATCAGATCTTATTTCACACACAGAGACATTTTCAATTACAGCTGACACTGTAAAGAAGCACTACAAAGCAAACGTCAGCAGCAGCGATCTGAAAATGGCACACACGTCTTTTCCTCGACTCAGAGTAATTGCCGCACACGCTCGGAAATGCGATCGTAACGCTGCCACGGATGGAAATTTAAGTTGTTTCTTTTTATGAATGAACCTCGTACAAGCGCACGCACGACTGCACTAGTCAGTCTCGTGCCGGTCTACGTGTTCGACGTTACCGGGAGTCTCACTTCACATCGGTGTGCCGGACTTCAACTCCACCTGGACTGGACACTACAGGATTCAACTACCAGCCACCGGACATTCTGAATTCACCTACAGACTTGTCACTTGCTGCCTGGCACCCACTGAATTGATGTAAAAACTGATTGTTTCTCTGACTATACTGTAATAAACTGTTTCTAGATAGCCCATGCTTAATGTTAATTGTTGTGCACCACTTTTAAATACAACAGACTGTGCAAGCATAAATATTTTGGAGCAGAGCATTCAGTACAAACTGTTGAACACTTTCACTGCATCAGAACAACCCAATACATTCCCTTGTTGCTCCATCAACATCATATACTACTGCAGAGGAAACAGGAGCGTGGATCAATGGAAACTTGTCATCTCTTTGGATATACTGCATTTCTTTTTACACCAAGTTAACGGATGTGTTTCCAGCCCGAATGCGGACTGGAGTGGGCAATACAATGAGACGACATAAGTCACGGGATAGTGATATTCACAGTGACAGTCGCCAATAATACTGTGTACACAAGGTATAAGTTGGTACGCAAAGGCAGAACTGTTATTTGCACTCTTACAATTGGCGTTAAAATATTTCTGGTGCGATTACGGCTACACTACAGGAATTGAGAGACTTCAAACGTGGAATTATAGTCGGAGCTAGACATACGGGGCATTCCATTTCGGAAAGCATTCGGGAAATCAATACAATACTCTCGAGATCCAGTGTCGAGCACGTGCCGACAATACCAAATGCCAGGAAATCTCTCTCCCCGTGGACAATGTAGTAGCCTAAAGCCTGCACTTAATGACACAGAGCAATGTTGTCAATGCCTACAGACAAGCGACACTGAAGGAAATAACCACAGAAATTAATGTGAAACATACAACGGATGTGTCCGACAGTGCACTACGGCACTGTCCGGTGTTAATGGGTTACGACAGCAGACGACCAACTCTCGACACTCGGTGCCACCTCTGGCACCTCTCACGGGCTCACGACCCAATCGGTTGGAACCCAGGTGACCGAAAAACTGTGACTCGGTCAGAAAAGTCCCAATTTCAGTCGGTAAGAACTGACAACAGGGATCAGACACAGACCGCACAGAGCCACATTCCTAAGTTATTGATAAGGCACAGCCCGAGCTCGTAGTTGCTCTACAATAGGCCAGGCTGTTTTCATATAATACAGATTAATCCCTCTGATCCAACTGAATGTATAGTGACCGGAAATACTAACGTTCAGCTTCTCAGAGATAATTTGCAGCCATCCGTGGGCTTCACATTTCCAAACAAGCACGAAATTTTATACGGACGGCCACGTCACCGGGCCACAATTGTTTGGGATTAGTTTAAAGAACATCGTGGACAGTTCCAGTGGACGATTCGGCTACCCAGATCACCTATTGTGAATCTCGTCGAATATTTATGCAAAAATCGAGAGGTCAGTTTGTGCAAAAAATACTGCACTGGCAACACAGAGGCAGCACGGCTCAATATTGCTACCAGGAACTTCCAACAATTTGAGTCCAAATATTTCTAATCCTATGGGACCAAACTACAGTCCCTAGACTTACAAACTCTTAACTTATGCTTTGAAGAACACACACACACACACACACACACACACACACACACACACACACACACACAAACAAAGGATAAAGGGAGGATTTGAATTTCTGATGGGAGCAGCCGAGCAGTCCCTATGCCTAGAGCCGCGTGGTCATTTCTGCACGACTCGAATCCGTGACGTGCTGTTGCACACGGCTAGGCAAAATTACTTCTGACAATATTAGGAGGTATCCTGTGACTTGTCACCTCAATGTATTATTCAAAGGGACCTCACCTGCTCTTCAGAAAGATCTGAGAGTTACTTAATTAAAGTTTTCTGAAATTCCTTCACTAAATATTTCAGAATTCAAAACGAGGGCAGTAACACAGAAGTAGTTATCGTAGGAATATATATCCTAGGTGTTGCTGCGCAACTCGCATCCTTTAATAAAGATAAGCAAAGTAGTCCAGACTGAACACCAATTTCGTTTCCCTCGAGGGTATACTGATACGAGTGCTCAATATGTTACATAGAAATCGTTACAATTGTTCACTTGACAAAAGACCCGTGCACATAATTATCCCTCTATTCTCACGAAGTAATAACTAACGATTACCGACAGTAGACGATCGTCGATTTTCAGAAGGCTTCCGGCATTAATCCTCACCGACAACTTTTAATCGCATCATGTGCCTACAGAGCACTGCCTCGGTTGAGCAGCTCGATTTGTGACTTCTTATCATAGAGGACATAGTCGGTGTTAATAGAAAATCGTGAAGTAAAACAAAACTGATATTCAGCGTTTCCCACTGAACTGTTATGTGCCTTCTGCAATTACTAATTACTAAGCTGGATAAATAATCTGGGAGAAATTCTGAGTAGTCCTCTTTTGTTCTATGTAGATGGTACTGTCATTTGTTGTGTAGTAAAGTCAACAGAAGATCAATTTACATTGCAAAATTATCTATACAAGATATCTGTATGGTGCAAAAGGTGGTACTGATCCTAAATAAAGATAAGTGTGAGGTCATCCACACAAATACCAAAAGAAATGCATTACATTTCAGTTACACAATAAACCACACAGATCTCAAGGTTCAAATGTTCAAATGTTTGTCAAGCTTATGGGACTTAACTGATCTCAAGGTTGTCAATCTCAAATAAATAAGTAAAAAAAAAGGTAAAGCAGTCAACAATCCGAAGATTGATTTGAACACCACAGTGCTTTACTATGCATGGTCCTGTTTGGAGGTGGTATGCCGTTGCCTTCCTCCGACCTTCGAACAGACTTACCCAGCCAGTTATAGGGGGACCTACAGTTTAACGTGGGTTCCGAACCACGGTGCTACTCGGTATTTTTCACATGAGCAATACTGCCAGAGGTGAAAATAAATAAGTAGGCTTTACAATTATGAACAACCTTACTTGGCAAGACCACACAGGTAATTGAATTCAGGATATGCACACATATCGACCATTGCAGGGCAGTGAAATAAATACCGTGATGAAGTTGAAAATCTGTGCTGGACCAGGATTCAAATCCAGATTTCCCACTTCGGACCAGCAGTCACCCTAACCAATTAGGCTATCAAGGCATACCATATCAAAAATTTCACATAGACAATATTGTGAGAAAAGCAAACCACAGACTGATTTGTTGGCAGAACGCTTGGAAAGTGAATCAAATGCACCACAGAGACAGCCTAAACTATGCTTATCTGTTCTCTGTTGGAATAACACTGCACAGTATGGGATCCTTATCATATAAGAGTATGGAGGACACTTAAAAAATATAAAGGACAGCAAGATTTTTATTATTATGCTAAAGGAAAGATAGTGTCAAAAACATGACACGTGATTTGGGTTGGCAACCATTAAAACTAAGGCTTTTCAACATAGCAAGATCTATTTATGATATTTCAATTACTTTTGCTTCCAAATGTAAAAATATTTTGTTGAACCCCTCCCGCCACCCACATACATAGATAGAAATGATCATAACATTAACCCTTAAGCAGTCATGTTGGGTGAAAATGACCCAAGAGAATTTTCTTTTGTTAAATTTCTTTGTCACGTATCACTCAAACTTATGATGCACACACATTTTCCTGTATTGTTGAGCTGCTTCCAATAGAGTATCTGGAAACACTGTCGGTCCCATCATTTCCTGTTAACCTCCATTACAGTGTGTTTGACCCGATGCAACTATTGGCATTCTGGCATTATCGCCTGCCTTACCCGACGCAACTGTTTGCATTCCGTCGTGGTGCGAGCCTAGTCTTAGTGTTCTACCGTGAACTACAAAGGCTGCAAGTGTTCCAACAAGTCTGTTTCTTCTTCTCTGAGTAAGTAAATGAACTTATTTGCATATTTTATTTTTATATCATACTTCTTTATTTGGTCATGCAAACAAACTTCTTATGTAGAGTGTTCTTTGGAGATTTACTAACAGCCGCATATCCACGAATGTTAGGGAGAGAATAAAGTTGTTTCTAATAGACAGAAATACTGAAGAAGCACAACATCAATGACTTCAAATGCTGGAGAGCAGACTGGAACAAAATTGGGCAAGCAGAAGAAGTGTTACATCTGTCCAAGTACAAACGACCACAAACATTCAACAGTATGTGCTAATTGTACAGAGACTGTATGCAAAGTGTATTCCAAAGTTATCTGCACAAAATGCTTAGCAAACTGAAGTACGATGATGGTTCAAAAAGCTTCGTATTTATTATTGGCGAACATTTATGTATTAGTTAAGTTTCCATTGTTACTCACTTGGTCATAAAATGCTGTCAAGTATATGCTGGATTTATTCATTTATGTTCAAACATAATTCTCAAATAGTAAACTTTCTATTTTCTCAAGTCTCGACATGTGTACTCAGCTTAATTTGTGCCCGGGTCAAATTGACCCGAAGCGACTACTCGAGTTATTTCTCGTCACGTGACTACTTAAGGGTAAAAAGAAGATAAAAAGAGCTGAAAAGGAAAGATTTCAGTGATAATTTTTCTCGTGCACTATTCAAGAGTGGAACTGTAGAGAAAGAGAGAGAGAGAGCGCCTGAACTCCCTGCTATGCAGTTAAGTGAGGAAGTACTGAAGTGAGAGGAGGGATGAGGAAGGAAAGGAATAACTGACTACATCAGGATATTGAGAAATGAACATCAAAACAAGTTTTGCATCGCCCATGTATGCCATTAACAAATTCCTCCAGGATTAAAAACACTTGGACCTTTGAACTATCATAAAATGTAAGCAAACTTGCCAATAGCCCCATCTATCAAAAGTATACCCATTTCATTGAATGTAAGTGACGCATTACCTTCATTAAATACATAGTCCATGACATTTGCAGAAACTGTGTGGATATTCTACAAAGGCAAGCAGACTAATAATACTAACATCTGATATCACACGGTTCACTGCTTCACGTTAAAGACTATCGTCGAGAGTAATTGATTGTGAATAATGAATCGGAGTGTTGTGGAAAGGAGCTGGAATCATTGTTAAACAGGTAGTGTTCATGAATTGCCCCATACTCACTGTCAAGTATCTGTGACTTCTTGTGTACCAGACTGCCACCATGATAAACAGTGACTTTGTGAGGGCCACCAGAAGGCAAGTATCTCACCAGAAACAGATGCCACAAGAACACTATGAATTCTAGCCAGCCATGGTAAGGCCCAGTCCTTAAACCCAGCTGCGAGGTACAGGTGGGCCCAAAATCACCAAGAATATACGATGGAAAGTTGGCAGAATGTTTTCTTCACAGACGAATGGCACATATGTCTGATACCAGATGACCACTGACAACTTGGACAGAAGGAACCTGGTAGTGTTGCACACCACAGCCATTCTGATAACCGAGTACAGTGTGGTTTCAAATCAATGTTGTTCTGGGCAGGTATCACATTGGTGTTTCAGCTGCCTTTGTTGTCCATTAAGAACAAACTGATGGCAACACAATACAGGAATAATATATTTTAACCCATCAGTGAAACCTTTCATAAGCATTTCAGGAAGAATTCAAGTTTACAGATGACAACTCCCAAGTCCATTGTGTAAGCACCATCAACAATTTCATCAATCACGTCGGTACTGAACGACTAGATTTCCGTGCACGTACCCCCAATATAAATATAAGGACTGATGACCTAGGTGTTTAGTGCCATCAAAACGATATAAGGTAGAAGGTGAGGTACGGACAGCAATAAAACTGCGAGGAAGAGCCGTCAGGTGTGCTAACATAATTCAGTCGATAGAGCATGTGCTCTATGAAGGCAAAGGTCATGGATTCGAGTCCTGGTCCACAGTTTTAAAGCATCAGGAAGTTCCGTATCAGTAGACACTCCACTGGAAAGTGAAAATTTCAGTCTGGATTTTGTGTCGAGTAATTTCCTAGGACCCACGTACATCGAGGGAGATGGCATTGTGATCGATATATATCGAATGTTCAATTCTTGCTCCACATTTGAAATGACAAACGCTAAGTGGTTGATTTAAAATGTATTTTTGAGTGCGTTGAATTTGTGATATTTTCTTATACTTTTCTGACTCAATATGTGGTTGCCATTTGAAATACCGAAAGAAATATTGGTAATTTCGAAGAATGGTATATATCAAACATGCAACTGTAAACTATTTAGTGTTTCTGAACTGGAAATTCAGGTGCTACGTGCACACTAAAAAAAGAAAAAACACCTCCTTGTTTGACCTATACCTAACCTTCTTAAGGCTACACTACAGATCCCTTTTTTTATTTTAGTATGTGATGGTATGTAGCACCCGTATCTCAAGTTACGAAACAATCAATGAATTTACAGTTGTACATTAGATATATATCATTTCAGGCCGAGGTTCTTCGATTGCAAGCATTTTTTGAAATTACCGAAATATCGGCATAACTGAATACAGGAATACCACCCTTCAGCTTTAACCCATGCTGTAATTACAAACTCGGAAAGCACTTATATGGGTTAATATCTTAATACTTACATATTGTAGATAATAAATAATCTGTGGTTATCCATGTAAATTACATATTACAGAATGCACCATCCATGACATACCATCCTCTACAACTCAACCGCAACATAATTACTCATGCCACCTACAAATACGCATGTACACGACAACATGCCAATGCCACAGGTCAAATCTAATGGGTGATATGCCAGTCTTCATTTCATACAATCAGCACGTCAAAAATCAACATCGTAATTAGCTATATAAATCAGCTGTTCCGCGATGTCAGTTTTCAATCATTGGTAGAGATGTGAGAGTCGAACGTTTGATATATACTGATCACAATGCTGTATACTTAGATGTACACAGGTCCTACGAAATTACCTTGTGTTGTTTTGATCGGCAGTCCAGAGACTGGTTTAATGTAGCTCTCCACCTTACTTTTTCCTGACCAAGCCTCTTCATCTACTCATATGAACGGCAGCCCACATCCATCACAATCTGCTTACTGTATTCGTCTTGTAGTCCCCTCTGTGAATTTTACCCCACACACTTCCCTCCAATGCTAAATTTACGATTCCTTGATTTCTAAGAATGTGTCCTACCAATTGATCCCTTCTTTTAGTCAAGGTATGCAAAAAATTCCTTTTCTCCCAAATTCTGTTAAGTATCTCCTCTTTAGTTACGCGATCTATACACCTAGTCTTAAGCATTCTTCTGTAGCACCACATTTCAAAAGCCTCTATCCTCTTCCTGTCTAAACTATTTATTGTCCCAAGTTTCACTCCCTTACAAGGCAAAACTCCACACAAATGCATTCAGAAAAAGATTTCCTTACACTTAATAATCAATGTTAGCAAATTTCTCTTTTTCAAAAATACATTTCTTCCCATTGTCATTCTGTATTTTATATCCTCTGTACTGCAACCATCATAAGTTATTTTATTGCCCAAGTAACATCTACTACCTTTGTTTCGTTTCCTAATCTAATTCCTTCAGTATCGCATTCCATTGTTGATGTTCATCTTATACCTTCCTTTCAATACACTGTCTATTCTATTCAATTGCTCTTCCAGGTCCTTTACTCTGTCTGATAGAATTAACATGTCATCAGCAAAATGCAATGTTTTTATTGCTTCACCCTGAACACTAATTCCTTCTCAAAATTTATCTTTGCTTTCCTCCAAAGCTTGCTCAATGGACAACTTGAACAACACTGGGGAAAGGCTACAACCCTGTCTTACTCCCTTCCCAACCACTGTGTCCCTTTTCATGCCCTTCAACTCTAACAACAGCTGTTTGATTGATGCACAAGTTGTAAATAACCTTCTGTTCTCAATATTTTACCCCTGCTGACTTCAGAATTTGAAAGTGGGTATTCCTATCAACACCGTCAAAGGGTTTCTCCAGATCTACAAAAGCTATAAATGTATTTTTGCCTTGCCTTTACCTTCTAAGGTAAGTCATAAAGTGTGTATTGCCTCATGTGTTCCTACATTTCTCCTGAATCTGAACTAATCTTCTCCGAGGTCAACATCTATCAGCCTTTCCATCCTTCTGTAAATAATTCATGTTAAAATTTTGTAATCTTAAAGTATTAAACTGGTGGTTCTGTAATTTTCACACCTGTCTGTGCCTGCTCTTCTTGGAATGGGGATTATTAAATTCTTCTGAAAGTCTGACAGTATTTTGCCTGTCACATACATCTTAACATGTGAAATAGTTTTGTCATGGCTGGTTCTCCCAGAGACTTCAGTATCTGTAATACTTTATAAACACCAATTCACTACAGTATAGAATATCACAGAACTTTCATTTGGTGGGTAATGCAACCCCCCCCCTCCCCCCAGTATTATTTAAAAGGGGCAAATGAAAAGGAAAAATGTCCCACTTCAGGCCTGCCTTAACCATTATGCTATGTAGATACACTTCTCATTGGTTCTGAATTACCAGAAGTCATGCACTAAGGAAATACGGTCACTGTCCTATGTTCACCATTTTGATTCCCACATCTGGTCGGACGGTATTAGCCCATCTGCCATAAAGAAATTAACCGCACACAGTTATTGTGTAAGAATACATATAGAGACAGTGTGGTGTTTGTTCTTTTGGACAACAGTCAGTATAAGTATCTTAAGTATGCATATTGCCAATACATACACCCAAACACTTAGGTGATTCTGTACTATTCTGCATGTATTTAGAGCGTGTTCATTCAACAAAATAACATTAATAATTCACCATATGCAATATTGCCAATTTCTTAATATCACTATTGGCTACTGTTTTAACCCCAATGGTCGTGTCATAAAAAGGAAGTGTAAAATGAGTCTCAAAGCTGTTACAAGGAAATCATTATAAGAGGTGAAAAAATATGAGTAGTCAGAAAGCCCTGTGAGATCACACTTTTGCCAGTTTGCCCCACTTAGATTATAAAGATACTGTATATTCAATACAAGCTTTCTGTGTTTCACATGTAGGAGTTAATACAACTACTGGATGACCAACTTAACCAACAAAATTCTCGCTTTCTTAAAACTATCGGGTTGTTTGCACAGTTGAAAGTCTTTGTACATATCACAAACTATTCCAAAAAGAGAAAAACAACCTGTGTCAACAGAGTATAATATTTGGTTGGAAAATAAAGAATATGGCCTGGTGGATGCCAGGCTGGTTTTTGCTCATATGTTCAGCTTGTATAACCATTGAACAGGAGCACCCAATTTGTTTTAACACCAGCAACGCACGCGGATTACTCCATACCCCACTTTCATTTCGTGCTATTATGATTAAATTTTTGTATCTTTTAATTGCTATTACTTGTGATATAATTTGTGAACTGTTAGCTATGGATTATATCATTATGTTCTTCAGTCCGGAGACTGGTTTGATGCAGCTCTCCACCCTGAGCAAGCCTTTTCATCTCCTCATAAGAACGGCAACCTACCTCCATTTGAATCTGCTTACTATATGTGTATCTCGGTCTCCCTCTGTGATTTTTACCCCCACACACTTCCCTCCAATGCTAAATGTACGATTCCTCAATGTCTAAGAATGTGTACTACCAAGCAATTCCTTCTTTTAGTCAAGGTGTGCCAGAAATTCCTTTTCTCACCAATTCTGTTCAGTACCTCTTCATTACTTACGCGATCTACCCACCTAATCTTCAGCATTCTTCTGTAGCACCACATTTCAAAAGCCTCTATTCTCTTCTTATCTGCACTTTTTATGGTCCATATTTCACTCCCGTACAAGGCAACACTCCACACAAATGGCTTCAGAAAAAGACTTCCTTACACTTAATATTCGATGTTAGCAAATTTCTCTTTTTGAAAAACACATTTCTTCCCATTGCCATTCTGCATTTTATATCCTCTGTCCTGTGACCGTCATATGTTAATTTACTACCCTACCACCTTCATTGTTTCATAACATAATCTAATTCCTTCAGCATTGCCTGATTTTCTAAGACTGCATTCCATTATCTTTGTTTTGCTCTTGTTAATGTTTATTTTATACGCTTTCTTCAACACACTGTCCATTCCATTCAACTGCTCTTCCAGGTCCTTTGCTGTCTCTGACAGAATTACAATGTCATTAGCAAAACACAATTTTCTATTTCTTCACCTTGAACTTGAATCCCTATTCCAAATTTTTCCTTCCTTTCCTTCACCGCCTGCTCGATGTACAAATTGAATAACATTGGAGAAAGACTACAACCCTGTCTTCCTCCCTTCCCAACCTGTGTGTCCCTTTCATGCCCTTTGGCTCTAATAACTATGGTCTGGCTTTTGTAAAAATTGTAAGTAACTCTCCTTTCCCTGTATTTTACCCCTGCTGACATCAGAATTTGAAACAGTGTATTCCAGCCAACATTGTCAAAAGCTTTCTCCAAATCTACAGAAGCTAAAAATGTAGGTTTGCCTTTCCTTAATCTATCTTCTAAGATAAGACGTAAAGTGAGTATTGCCTCCCGGGTTCCTGCGTTCCTCCTGAATCCAAACTGATCTTCCCCGAGCTCAGCTTCTACCAGCTTTTCCATTCTCCTGTAGATAATTCTTGTTAAAATTTTGCAACCATGACTTATCAAACTGATGGTTCTGTAATTTTCACACCTGTCTGCACCTGATTTCTTTGGAATGGGGATTATTACACTTTTTTAAAGTCTGGGGTATTTCACCTGTCTCATACATCTTACACACCAGGTGAAATAGTTTTCTCATGGCTGACTCTCCCAGAGACTTCAGTAGCTCTGAGGGAATGTCATCTACTCCCAGGACCTTGTTCCGACCTAGGTCTTTCAGGGCTCTGTCAAATTTATCTCTCAGTATAGTGACTCCTATTTCGTCTACTTCCTCTTCCCTTACTACAACATTGTCTCTAAGTTCATTTCCTTTGTAGAGCTCCTCTATATACACTTTCCTCCTTTCAACTTTTCCTTCTTTGCCCAGAACTGGTTTTCCATCTGAGTTCTTGATATTCATAGAGCTGTTTTTCTTATCTCCGAATGTTTCTTTTATTTTCCTGTAGGCTGTATCTATTTTTCCCCTATTTATAAATTCTTCTACATTCTTGCATTTGCCTTCTAGCCACTCCTGCTTAGCCATTTTGCACTTCCTGTCAATCTCATTTCTTAGTCATCTGTACTCAATTTTGCCTGTTTCATTTACTGCATTCTTATATTCTTTTCATCAATATCATTATATTAAGTGAATATACACTCATGTTAATGTATTATATTTACTCAAATAATATTCATTATCAATTTACATTCTCAAGTAGTATTATTAATATCTGCAACAAAATACTGAAATCAAAACAAGTCCAAAATTAACACATCTATGTCATTTCATTGTCATTACCACAAGTTTCACAGGTGTAGGTAACTTGTATGTCATTTCATTGTCATTACCACAAGTTTCACAGGTGTAGGTAACTTGTATGTCATTTCATTGTCATTACCACAAGTTTCACAGGTGTAGGTAACTTGTATATGATACCTGCAGGCAGAACTGTTTCATAAAGAGCAAGTTATAGTAGTGGCAAAAATCTTTGGCACAGCCACATTTGAGGGGCTCGGGGAAACAATGGTAAGTGCCATTGGTGAATATTTTGCATTATAGGGCAGTCAATACAGCCTATGAGCTGCAGAGTACAATAAACCAGGTAAAATGTATAATTTACCTCTAGAGATAACATGTTCATGGTGTATTATAGTCTACAGCTCATAAGCTGCATTTACTGCCCTATAATGCAAAATATTCGCCAATGACACTTACCACTGTGTCCCCCCAAGGCGCTCCTTTCTTGCTCCAGGATTTATTTGGAGATCAGTCTTATTTCTGAGGAGTTGTGGTACTTGGAAAGAAACGCCTTGTTTTCAGATGGGAGTGACTTTATTTCGGCCCTTTCTGAAAGCTGAGGCCTCATCATTGAAAGAGCCAATTTTTACCAGAAATATAAATAATTGTTGTTTCATATTAACTTCCTTTGAAAAATTTGTGTATTGGTGTTCATGTGGATGACCTCTCACTTATCTTTATTTAGGGTCACCTGCCACTTTTTGCACCACACAGGTATCTTGTACTATAGACAATTTTGCAATTGATATTGATCTTCTGATAAAATAAGATACTTTATTGACACATAACATGTTTTTATACAATCGTTTGATTGAGAATATTGGTGACTTGTCATGTCTTTAACCTAAAATGTTACATTGATTTATGGATTATAGCAAATATGTAGTATATACATTATAGTTATAGGAAGCATACCAAATTTCATTATAAATGTTTTACATCTCATCAAAATTTAACAATAAAACTTCACACACCTATATGGAGTATAGATATACATATGCCATTTGGGCAGTAAGTTTAGGGCTACCGGTATATATAAACATGAATACACATTTTTTCTAGACTATATCATCATTTGATTTTCATCATTTAAAAATTCTTCTAGACTGTAATAGCACTTGCTTTTAAGGTATTTAGCAATGGTCCCCAGTGTGGATTCCCCAATTTTTTTCCTCATTTTATTTTTTATCTTCAGAGCCATGTAATATGGAGTATTTTCGTATAATTTGAGTCTATGGCAAGGTAACATGTATTGTGATTTATGTCTTGTGTTATAGTCATGTATGAATGCATTATCTTCGAACAAATGTGAGTTTTTCTGTTCAAAGAGGAGTACTTTGTATATAAAGATTGAAGGGACTGTCATCAAGTCCAGGCTTTCAAATAATGGTTTGCATGATTGCCTACTATTTGTCCCTGTCATTGCTCTGATTATTTTCTTTTGCAGTTTGAAAACTCTAAGCAGGTTTGTCTTTTCAACCCCCTAGAAAATTATTCCATATTTTATAAAAGTTACGAAATAAGCATGGTAAACAACTTTCTTCACCTTTAAGTCCGTAACTTTGTGTAGTACCCTCATTGCATAAACTAAGCTGTTTAGTCTCTTCAGTAAACAGTCTACATGATCAGTCCATGATAAGTTTTTATTTAAAATTATCCCAAGGAATTTTACAGACTCTACTGTTGTCAGTTCTTTACATGAGTACTCTATTTGTGATACACATTCAGAAGCTAGTTTGGTCCTGAAGTTTATGATTTGGGTTTTTTCCAGATTTAATTTCATGGCATTGTTTTTTATCCATTCTTCAAGTTCTTGTAGAGTTTGTTTCATGGTCAATACTAATTCTTCAATGCTTTTGCAGCAGACCACTGCTGTTGAGTCATCTGCATAAAGTATTGCGTCTGTATTTACTTTGCAAGGCATGTCATTTATGTAATATAAGAACAGGAGTGGTCCTAGTATCGAGCCCTGGGGTACGCCTGCTTTTATTTCTTTCCAGCTAGAGCAAGTTTTCCCACCCATTTAATTTATCACCACCCTTTGTTGTCTGTTTTTGAGGTAAGAAGAAAACCATCTTATAGAGTTTTTCATGGAAGCCATACGTACCCAATTTTTGGGGCAGTAGCTTAGGTCTACTGTATCGAACACCTTTGTCAGGTCACAAAAAATACCCGATACACATTGTTTGGTGTCGATACATTTACTTATTTTAGAGATTAGGTCATTAACCGCTTGTAATGTGTTTCGTCCCTTCCTAAACCCATATTGGTTATTAAGAATAATATTACCTTCTTTATTATACTTTTCTAATTGATTACATACTATTTTGGAAAAAACTGGCAGTATAGACACTGGGCGAAAGTTACCTATTTCATCATGTTTTCCCTTTTTGTAAATTGGATGAACTTCTGCATATTTTAGTCTGTCCGGAAAGCAGCCCTCATCAAAGGATTGGTTTATTATTCTACAGAGTTGAGGTGCAATGCTGTCACATCCTGCCTTTATGATTCTTGTTGGAATTTCATCCCAGCCCACAGAATTAAGATTTTTTAGAGATTTTATGGTATTGGCTACTTCCTGGCATGATACTTGTCTTAATTTAAACCCTATTTGTTCTTGCAGTACTGCATTAGGCCTTGTTTATGCTGGAGCTAAGTTATTCATTTCGTTCGCAGTTATGAAGTACTTATTAAATTCTTCACAGATGTGTCTAGTATCAGTAACAATTTTACCGTCAATTTCTAGTTTGTATTTAAAATGTTTTGTTTCTTCTGTACCAGTTTCCTTAACAACCTGCCATACTGCTTTTGATTTATTTGAGGCATTAGCAATATATTTACTGTTTACCATTTCTGTTGATTTTACTATACAGCAAATGACAGTACCAACTGCATACAACCTAAGAGGACTACTCAGAATTTCTCCCTGATCATTAATCTAGATTAGTAATCAGTAATTGCAGAAGGCATATGACAGTTCAGTGGGGACTGCCAAATACGATTTATGATAAGAAGTCACAAATCCAGTGCTGCTCAACTAAGGCTATACTCCAAAGGCACACAATGTGATTAAATGTTGTCGGTAAGAAATAATGTCGGAAGCCTTCTGAAAAATCAATAATAATCTATTGTTTGTAATCATTACTTATTACTTCATTAGAATACAGGTATAGTTGTATGCATGGATCTTTACAGCTGCTGCTGCTGCTGTTGTTGTTATTGGGGCTTTAGGGCACTCAACATCATGGTCATCAGCGCCCATTTGCAGCTGCTGTCGAGTCAAACAGTCCGATTTACGAATCTTACTTCAATAAACACTAATATAAGCATTTATCGCACAAGATCAACATATTAATGTACCCATATACCCAAAATCTCAGCTTTTGCTGGTGGCCAAACGAGTGTTGATTTTCTATAAATCAGTACTGTGCACAAAACCACATTCTAGCAAAGTTTTTAGGCTTGCTTACTTTTATTTCAATTCTATGTTTTCTGACAACTGCAAATTACATTGAATAGATGTGAATCTACACTTTAGCAAGCCACTCAATATTTAAGTTCTTGTCCTTATCAATACATTTTCTGTTCCACCCAATATCACTACATGACTGTGATATGTAAAGCCCTTGTGCAAGATTCCGATAGCCTCTACTTCTGGGCTAAGTTGTAAACTAGGCATAAAAAAGGCTGTGACCTGCTAACAGTCATTTAATTTCTCCAGGCAGCGGCACACACAAGTTGGGCCCAGGTGGCCTGGGCTCTCCCCCCCCCCCTCCAACCCCAAAATCTAAATAAAAAAGGAAAGAAAATATGCACAGTATCAGGTCAATGGTTGTATGCCTCTTCTGGAAATGCCATAACCAAGCTTGGATCAGAATATCCAACAAATTTTCCATTATCCAAAGTTGGAGTGCTGTGCATTGTTGATAAGAGTATTACTGATTTATTTTTCCTTGGAATGTAAGATGTTACAGTGATGTCTTTTTGGAATCCAAACAGTGAGGATCCCACTTGCCGTCTTTTGTTAACTTTGAAATATATGCGCCACTGTCTCTGAAGAAGGCTACTGTGAACAGGTTTTTCATTGTGCCTGTCCACTGGCCAGGGAGTCATCTTTTGTGTTAGTATCTATTAATACCTTTCACAATAAGATTGATAATCCAATCTGGATTTCCCACTGTTCTATTATAGGCTACTACTTATGTTCTTTTATTATTGGAAGAATCAGTTCCAGACATACGTGCGCTCTGTCTTTCTCTTAAGCTTTTTTTTTTTTTTTAATAATATTGCAGCATACTTTGTGGTCTGGTTTTTATTCATGGACTGCTATCACTTTCTCTAACACAAAGTTTTGTTGCCTTGGATAACCACTTATTAGTAGTGGCAGCACAGTACGGTATTCATTATAGTCGACATGGTCGTTTTGAGAATGTCCGCAACTGCACTATGTTATTTTAAATGTGTTTATTTCAGTCAACAATTGCAATGAAATTGTTTAATAACATGTTTCGATCTCTTGGATCATCTTCAGATCGTTGTAACTATGTGCGTGTGGCTTCCGAACCTCGTGTAGCAGGAGAAAATCTTGAAGTAGATTGTCCCACCACAATTAGATCGGAACTAATGTTATATATTTGGTCTATGATTCGTTGCATATAACATTAGCTCCGAGCTAATTGTGGTGGGACAATCTACTTCAAGATTTTCTCCTGCTACACGAGGTTCGGAAGCCACACGCACATAGTTAAAACGATCTGAAGATGATCAAAGAGATTGAAACATGTTATTAAACAATTTTATTGCAACTGTTGACTGAAATAAACACATTTAAAACAGTACGGTATGTTTGATACACAGTTTAACTATCTTTGAAAAATAAAATTACAGTAAACTCATTAAAACAGATTCAACTTTCTACACATACAACTTTATAGATTGGACCCCAACGAATATGTAAGGAATTTCTGAAACTCGGAAGATTTTCTTTATTAAAACATGTGAGTTTCATTGCAGAAATTGACTAGGCCTATCATATAGCTTGTGGCTCATCTGCTTTATTATCAAGTTGTTGCTCCTGATCTTGCCATGAAAAACTTCTCAATGAGACTTGTTAGAAAATCTACCTCAAGAGAGAGATTTGATCATTACAGGGGCAAGATCAGACCCGCTACTATTTTCAGTTTGAGAATTTGCACCAAGATATTCATTTTCTTAAAATATTTAATTTCCCTAAAACATTAATATCCACTGCAAGTACTGGTAACTTTTACTAGGCCTACTGACATTTACTACAATCTCAAAGTGTTGATTATGCAGTATTTGCTTACATCTGCTAATGCAATAATTTTTAAAGATATTTAGGATTATAGGCTAATTTTGCAGTGCTCCTTCCTCCCAGAAAATCTTAATCGTTGGAATTGACTGCCTTAACAAAATATAGGCCAAGCAATATAAACTGTCAGGAGAAAAATTTCAGGTGCAAGCCCACCTAAAACACAGACGAAAATACTTGAAATTAGAATAACACACTGTTATCACTCTAGCCGCTTCATGTTAAGAGTACCTCTGTCTGTCAAAGTTCAATTTCATTCCACCCTCACTGTAACCTAGTAGTGGCAACAGGCCTACGGTAGTTCACAAAATTGACATTCAACATTTGAGCCAGGATGGAGCAGAAATAAAATAGGATGAGGCTACTAAAAGGCATCCAAAACGTTGTAGTCTATGGAAAACAAAGAATACCAGTAAAAGAGGGATGTAATAACACTACAGCATTAGATTGAGATCGTTCACATTATGAAACCAAAAAGATTTTATACACCAAATGCCAAAATTTGTTCTGTTAGTAGTTTAATGTGTCGCAGTCAAGCAGCTCATCTGATGCAGGAAATAAAATATTACATTGAACCGTATGCCATAAAAATGTTTACCGATTAATCCCACAGACGAATTTCTTAGTTCATAAAGTAAAACGTCATATTCAAAGGTGTGCATAATATTGACCGCAAACATGTATGTAATATTTTAGTAAATCGTATACTTTTGTTGCATGTTTTGGGGTAAAATCTCTTCTGTTACTGTAATATAGATGTTGCAATTTATTAATTTTAACACGCATTCTTGATGGATATCCCTCCATATTGATGACAATGTTCTTTCCGTGGTCAATCAGTACATAATTCATAGTGTGATTAGTCCTAACATCGTCTATGGCTGTATATCGTCATTTGTTGTAATTAAAGTTACGTTGTGTATATATCTGAGCCCTTCCTAATCTTCGCATAACGTTAGCAGCTTTAGTTAGTTGCACTTATAATTACGTGACCGCGCAATAAACAAGAGCAACAAACGTTTACCTGGTGTAGAAAACTTATGCAAGTAAGCGTTAGAAAACTGTCACACCAAACTATTACTATTTCATTGATATCACTATGCCTATGAAAAGGGATAAGGAACCACAGACACAACAGAATTAGTGTGTTAAAGTAACACCATGTAACAGTCATAACTTCACTATCCTTGTTCCCAATTCAATATTGCCTCGAATTAATAAACAGTAGTTTATTGCAAACCTACTATAAGTTAAAGCAAGAGACAGCGAAATCACAGTTTTATTAATTGATCTAAAGTTTAACCTCACACTATCACTCACTTTGCCGCTCGCTGTACCCCCAGCGACCCCAATAAGGAACGGCGTCTTTCCTTCACTATTGTTAGCTTTATGATTTTCACGAATTTCATTTCTATGCAAGCATGAATTTTGTGCCATTTTGTACGAAAATAATGAACCAATTGTGCGCCGGCAATTCTTCAATGCAATAAACAAACGCACGCACACCACCTTGTACAGAGTCAAAGTGTATATATCACAGTACCTCTACTTCTCCGTTATACACCCACGCATAATCCTCTTTGAATGGTATTATTAAAAGCAAATTCATCCGTATAATAACGGAACGAAACATACTAAAATCTACAGTTTAATCCAGTTTGCGCCATCTACATAGGTCGTCAACGGGACATATCGGAATTGAACAGGAGTTATGATTTCTTGAGGGTAAAATTTTTATGTTAACGTTAGGTTTGTTCAAAGAACTGCATGGCTGCAGCTTCCTGCAGCAGCGCCGGCCGCGGTAGCCGAGGGGACTGCAACGCGTCAGTCACGCTACGGTCGGGTGTTCGAATCCCCCCTCGGGCATGGATATTTGTGTCGTCCTTAGTATTAAGCCGGGTCCACACGCAACGATCTGTCTGCGCAAATGTCTGTACAAATGTCTGCTCACACCAATTATTGCGTGTGGACTGGTGTTCACATCGCTGCAAATTCTCGCGCTCGACATCTTTCGGTGAAAAAAGAAACTAGGTAGTACAGACTGCAATCTGACTGGCAAACGAATACAATAAGCTTTTTTACGAAGTTTATTTTTGTCAGTGATAGAGGAAATCTTTTTACGGACACTGCTTACAACGTGTCTAGCAAAATAAAAGAAATTAAAAAATTAAAAATTGCAAACAAGCCGCAATAAACAGAAATGGTCTAGGCATTGGCTGCTTAAAAGAAGGCATTGTCACATGTGATTCTACATCGTGAGTTGGAGTGCATACCCGATGACTGGCGTAATTATTTGCGAATGGATGTGGAAACTTATAATTATCTCTTGACACTGGTAACTCCTCGCATAATACGTAAAGACACTTATATGAGGAGATATATTTCTCCACGTGATTGGCTGATAGTTACATGAAGATTCCTGGCCACAGGAAGAACCTACAAATGCCTCGAATTTTCAAAAGCAATTTCTAAAAAAGCATTGAGTTAAATCATCCCCAACACTTGTGAAGCTATTTACGCTGCCCAGAAGAATGATTTCATGAAGACAAGTAAAGTAGGTCTACCTTCTAACAAATAAAACTGTCAGAGTTTTAGATATGTTTGAAACACTGTACGCCTACTTCACTTTATATTATATTATGTGACCAATAAGCTGCAGCTAACTTTGTTTCCCAGTCGGAATTTTCAGTTCTCAACCATTTTCATCTACTGCCAACACAGTAAACACACGAAAAAAAGTATACACTGAGACAGATTAGCAGCGATCTCCTGTCCACACGTTCCAACATGTCTGCACAGATGTGATTTGAGCAATTTTGCTCAAACCTCCAACTCCAACTTTCAGGTTTGCGCACATCTCATATCTGCGCTAATGTGCTGTCCACACGCAACGATTTGCGAGGTGTGCGCAGATATTTGCGCAGAAAGATCGTTGCGTGTGGATCCGGCTTTAGCTAGTTCATAAGTAGTTTGTAAGTTTAGGGACTGATGAGCCCCATAAGCTATACCAACATTTTAACATTTTTTCCTGCAGCAGCGAAGCAGGCACTACCGCGCATTTGCGGTACCGATGACGTCAGTCAGGCTGCAGGAGGAAATTTTCCCTGCAGCTCATGCAGCCAGGAAGCTGCAGCTGAGAGCTTCCTTGAACAGCCGGTAGACTGCAGCATGCTGCAGGATTGCTCTTTGAACGCGAATTTCCGTACTGCGCATGCGCGGAAGCAACCCTGCAGCTCTTGTAGTTGTGAACGAACCCGTTCATTCCGGGCAGAATCGACTTTAGGCCAGGTTTCGATAGGCATGACTTTCTTACACATGCATTCCCCCACCACCATTCACCCCATTTAAGCCCGCCTCAGACGACGCTTGATTTGCTGCTGGAATCCGTGTTTGGTTTCCCAGCAGGCTGTCAAGCGTTGTGTTGCACTGGGCACTGCGATGGATTTTGTGAGAGGTTGGCTGCACACGATGCTTCGCTCACCCTAGATTGGTGGAAGACGAGCGAGACTCGACAGTGTCAACAAGGACGCTGTAATAGTGGAGGTAGCAAAGCGTAGTGGACGAGAAATCACTGTGTTTTTCATATATTGAAAAAAAAAAAAGACGGGAAAACGGCGTGAGAAGGCTAACCGTAGATTGTAGAGTCGTTTCTGGTTATCTCGCCATGATAACGTGCAAAGTGTTTTGACGATATTATTTGACGAACTTGCGCAAGTCACCACAGTAATTAAATTCGCTTGAAGAATAAGATTTGTTAGTAATTATGGTTTTGTAAGCGAACGTCTTTATACATTATGTCAAGATCTTGACTTGTATGAAAAGTTCTCCATTAAACTTTTTATTTTATAACACATATGTTGTCTGATAATAGGCTGCTACCAGCACAAAAGTTGCCAACATGACGTTCGGAACACACACACAAAGTAGTATCAGTAGACTCTAGCGGCAAGCTAGGGAAACATACTCTCACGTGACGAAATGCTTCTTCTTCATTCGCTAACGTTAAAATCCACCACAGACAACAAGCCGGAAAATAGGACATGTCGTATCTCGGAATTCTGGCACGCAAGCCCACGGCATAGCCAGCAGTAATGTCATTTTTTCATCTCATCGACCATCACTGCTGCCATCCCAACTCCCAGAAAGTAATCCAGTACCAAATCAAGCATCATCTCAGGCGGGCTTTACATGGGCCCCCAAAACCGATTTCCCAATTCCGCTTTTGGTTGGTCATGTCCAAAATCGATTCTGGAATTCCGCTTCACTAAAGCGGTTTTGCAGTTCCAAATGTTCAAGTGTTTGTAGAACTTATGGGACTTAACTACGGGGCCATCAGTCCCTAAGCTTACAAACTACTTATTAACTACCTAAGACTAATGACGGCACAAACATCCATGTCCGAGGGGGGATTCGAACCCCCGACCGTAGTGGCCGTGCAGACCGTGACTGGAGCGCCTCAGTCCCCTTGGCCACCGCAGCCAGGTTTGCAGTTCCACAATCGATTTTCGTGCCCATGTAAACCCAACCGTTTTTGAAGCGTTCTTGGCTTGTCAGATTGTGTTTTCTTGTTAAGAATTTTCTTCACATATGGAAAGAGTGATATTTTCTAATGGTAAATAAAAGTATAAATATTGTCGCGTCGAAATGGGAGCAGGCTCGACTTTGAAGGCAACTGAACACAGCACTTATACTCAAAGCACGTTTATTACGAACTCAACATACAAGCAGCACTGACTGCCTCTCATGCAGAGTGCTCTGCTATTTATACACAGACAGAATTTACCAGAAATTAGAAGAACAGTTAACATATGAAACAAGTAGAATTTACAAGTGAACATAAGAAAGATGTAGAACATTCTGGAATTGCTAATTACAAAGAAATAAATTGTTGCCGGTGGGGGGCATTGATCCGGCGACCTTCAGCACCGGAGTCCGTGACGCTATCCCCGGTGCCACACCGGCAGTCGGTGTTCGTGGTCTTTTGCGGCATTGCTCCCTCTCCTGGAGAAACAGCGACCCGCTGTTATCATCCCTGTGGAGCCAGCTGAGATGTCTTGGATCTTGACCGTGTCATGGGTCCTCTGTATGACAGTTCAAGAGAATCCTTCCCTACTCCGCGATTGTCGACGACAGACGTTCCTGTCGTGGCCTCATCAGGAACATTACCGTCCTTAAAGTCCTTGAACAAGAAGCTATTGTCGTCTACCTGCTCTTCAGGATCGTAATAAGGCTTCATGCGCAGGACGTGAACAATGTCTCTTCGTTTTTGACGTTTAGACGACGGCTCATAATCCTCAACTTCGTATGAGACGTCTGACAGGCGGCGTATGACACGATGCGGACCAAAGTATCGCTTCAATAACTTTTCTGAGAGTCCAACCTTCAGTACAGGGGTAAAAATCCATACCAGATTTCCTGGGCTGTACACAACAGGTCGGTGCTTGTCGTTATACCGTTGACAGTCCTTCTCCTGAGCGTCCAGTGTTCGTATGCGAGCCAGCTGTCTTGTTTCTTCGACCCTGGTGATGAGCTGTTTAACATAGTCATCCTGAGTGGCGTCCAGTTGGAATGGGAACAGCGTATCATTGTCGTTTTAGCTTCACGGCCGTGGAGCAGGAAAAACGGAGTGAAGCCTTTGGTGTCTTGTCTTGCGGTATTGTAAGCAAATGTCACGACTGGCAGAATTGTATCCCAATCCTTCTGCTCAACATCGACGTACATCGACAGCATGTCGGCTAACCTCTTGTTAAAAAGTTCCCTAAGAGCATTTGTCTGAGGATAGTATGCAGTTGTCATTCTGTGGACAATGTCACACCGTGACATTACCTCTGATATTAGTTTTGACTGGAATACTTTTCCACGATCAGGTATCATGACACATGGTGCTCCATGCTTCAAAATAATGTCTTCTACAAGGAATTTTGCGATCTCTGGAGCTTCTGCAGTCGGCAAAGGTTTGGTGACAGCGTAGCGTGTGAGGTAGTCAGTGCAGACTATTATCCAAAGGTTACCGGTTTTCGACTTCAGGAACCTCCCTAAAAGATCGATCCCAACTCGGTGGAATAGAGCTGCTGAGACCTTCCCAGTAATACCTGCGTCTGATTCTGTCTAGCGTCTTCACGAATCCCAGATGACCGGATATTGGAGCATCGTGGAAATATTTGAGAATAGCTGGCTGGAGATGAGCTGAAACAACCTGTAGCCATTTGGGACCCAGGGGATCGTAGTTGCTATTATACAATGTTCCGTTTATAAGTTGGAACTCTCCATTGGTCGGTTCTCCTTTATCCAAGCCCTCTATCGTTTTTAATAGTGCTGGATCTTCCCTCTGTTCAGCTGTAACGTCATCTAATTCAGTGAGGGCTGAAATTTCATTCATGCTGTTGTGTTCCACTAATGGATTCCTCGAAAGGCAGTCGGCATCCTTGTGCTTGCGCCCGTTCTTGAATACCACTGTGACATCGTACTCTTGGAGTATTAGTGCCCATCTTGCTAGTCGACCTGATGGATCCTTCAAGCTAGTCAGCCAACAGAAAGAATGGTGGTCTGTCACGACGGTGAATGGTTTGCCGAATAAATACGGCTGGAACATGTTGATAGCCCAGATAACTGCGAGACATTCTTTTTCAGTTGTAGAGTAGTTTATCTCGGACTTTGAGAGTACTCTTGACGCAAAGGCTATCACTTTTTCAGCACCTTCCTGAACATTTACAAGGACTGCACCAATCCCATAACCACTGGCGTCTGTGTGAAGTTCCGTTTCTGCATTCTCGTCGTACAAGGCTAGCACTTGTGCGGAAGTTAGAGCCTCCTTAAGTGCCCGGAAAGCTCTATCTTTTGTCTCATTCCAGTAAAATTTGGCGTCTCCCTGCAGAAGTTCTTGTAATGGATGTGCCTTCTTACAAAATGTAGTATGAGCACAGCCCGAGAAAACTTCTCACATCACGAATGTGCTGAGGAGTTGGAAATTCTGTGACTTCCCTTACTTTATCTGGATTAGGACGGACACCATCTCCGTTGACTAGGTACCCCAGGATTTTTATCTCTTTGGCGACGAAGACGCACTTCTTTGGAGTGAGGCGGAGGCCTGCAGTCTGAACACACTTCAACACAGTTGACAGGCGAAACACATGTTCTTCAAATGTTTTCGAGAAAACGACAATGTAATCTAAATAGCAGAGACACGTCGTCCACTTAAGGTGTCGAAGCAAGTTGTCCATCATGCGTTCGAATGTGGCTGGAGCATTACACAATCCAAATGGCATTCCTTTAAATTCATAGAGACCGACAGGTGTAATAAAAGCCGTCTTCTCCCTGTCAGCTTCATCAACTTCGATTTGCAAGTAACCTGTCTGCATGTCCATAGTTGAGAAGTATGTAGCTCCTTTCAAGCAGTCTAAGGTGTCATCAATACGCGGCAAAGGGTAGACATCTTTCTTTGTGATTCTGTTCAGCCGCCGATAGTCGACACAGATTCTCCACGTGCCATCCTTCTTCCTTACGAGGACCACCGGAGACGACCAAGGACTCTTCGAAGATTGAATAATGTCATCTCGCAACATCTTCTCCACTTCCTCCCGAATTATCCGTCTTTCAGCTGGCGACACTATACGAACGCTGGCTAATTGGCGGATGATCCCCAGTATTGATACGGTGCTTTATCGTGGGCCGTTTCATCTGACCTTTCCCTTGCTGAGGTGTGAATGCCTCCGAAAATTGGCGTAGTATACCTAACACCCGCTGGCGTTGTTCCTTGGTCAATCCAGGCTCTATTGGCAGTTCCACGTTTGATTCCTCCAGCGTGTTGTCTGTACTAATAGCGGGGCATGGGTCTTCATTGATGACGTTGAGCTCATCGTCCTGGATTGGTTCAGCTGTCCCGATACACATTCCCTTGGGGATAAGTTGTGACTGCGCATGACAATTTGTGATCCAAATCTCTCCTTGACCACCGGTAATGCTTATGATAGCCGCTGGTATGTAAATTTGTTTTGTGAGCCTGATAAACTTTTTACTATCAACAAGAACTTCACAGTGTATTTGTGACTGCAACTCTTCTCATTGTCAACGGCGGTATCGTCACATTGTGAACGACGAATAACTTCCCAGAAAATTCTGTATTACGTGTATCTGGCGGAACAACTTCTTCAATTTGCAGCTCAGATCTTCCACAGTCAATGATAGCTTGAGATGCCCGAAGGAAGACCCATCCGAGGATGACATTGTGAGTACATTCTGTTAACACGACAAATTCAAACGGCTGCGTCCTGTTGTTGATGGTTATTCTTGCGACACAAGTTCCTGCTGGATGGACGTACTTTCCATTCGCGACCTTCAGCACAGTTTCCCCCGTATCACAGAACATTGTCTTCTTTAGTGTGCGGCGATAATTATCCGATAATACAGAAAAAGAGGCTCCTGAATCAACAAGTGCCCGGACAGGTTGGCCGTCGATTATGACGTCGATGAGATTTCCCGACATCTTGGCGACTGTCGTCCATGGAGGATTTTCACCTGCGGCGGCCTCACCTCCGAAGATGGTCGACTCCCTTAGTTTTCCTGGGCGCGGCGACTAGGGGAGCGGCTGGTACCTCTGTACGGCGACGGTGAACGGCTGCGGCGTGTCGGGGAGCGACCTCGTCTAGGGTACAGCGATGGGCTTCTTCCCATAGGTCGACTGAACTCATCAGCAGGTGACTGCCTTGGATAGATCTGCTCCAACGGCTGACGTCTTGCGGCAAAATAATCATTGTATACTCGCCTCCTCTCTCTGCAGTAGTGTACGACATGTCCAGGGCGTCCACAGTGGAAAAACAGTGGTGTGTTGTCTTCTGTCCTCCAGACGTCTGTTCTTTTGCGAGGCGTCATAGTTACCGGGGGAGTTGGCTGTGGTCGCGTCGGTCGGTTCATGGGCTGCCGTTTGGCGGCTGCAGCGTAAGTCATAGCAGGGCGACGCCATTCATCACGTCGGGTGCGACTGACGGGGCAGACAGGAGCTAATGTTTGAAATACCTCGTCCTCAGCGGTGTCGGATACCTCGTGACTTACAGGGCTCACATCCATGGCCATAATCTGATGCTCGCTCGGTCTAATAGTCCCGGCTGCCATGCACTGTAGTAATTCTTGTCTCACGATTTGTCGTATGAGAGAAGCCAAGTCTTGCTGGTCTTCCACAACGGCCATAGGGACTACATTTGGGAGTCTGTCATACTTCTTGCGTCCAACCCTGCTTTGTTGCATCTCTTCAATACGCTGGCACCACTTGATGAACTCTTCTGTCGTAGCGACGTCTTTTATCAGAAGAGCTTGGTACATATCTTCTGCAATTCTGCAATTCTCTTCATCAGGTGCGTGATTTTGTCCGCTTCAGTCATGTTCGGATTGACTACGTTACACAGGGCCAAAACACTCTGTATGTACGATTGTGTCGGCTCACCATGTCGTTGGGCCCGGTTCTTCAGTTGTTCTTCCGCCGAGCGGATTTGTCGCTGGCGGTCCCCAAACGTCTTCTTAAGTTCCTCCTGGAACGTCTCCCAGTCATTCAACTTGTCTTCGTTGTTTTCGAACCATTGCTGGGCTCTTCCATCCAGGTAGAAATAAACGTTGGCCAAGCTCATCGTATGATTCCACCTGTTGTACTTGGCGACTAGGTCGAACCCTTTTAGTCATTTGTTGGGGTCCTGTCCAGCATCTCCAGTGAACACCTATGGGTATCTGATGTGCAGCTGGCTTATTGCTGGTTTCGTCTCCATCATTCTTCTGATAATACGGACTTTTGGAAGGATGTACTCGGTGTATCCCTTGTATTCCGGTTCCAGTCCGTGTAAGCGACGGCTTTTACGTTGCCTAATCGGAGCCACGGTGATGCAGCTGTTGCACAGTATAACCGGCGCCTCCACCAAACAATGTCACATTGCAATGGAAGTAGGCTTGACTTCGAAAGCAACTAAACACATCACTTATATTGAAAGCACGTTTATTACGAACTCAACATACACACAGCACTGACTGCCTCTCAGGCAGAGTGCTCTGCTATTTATACACAGATAGAATTTACCAGAAATTAGAAGAACAGTTAACTTAAGAAACAAGTAGAATTTACAAGTGAACATAGGAAAGACGTAGAACTTTCTGGAATTGTCAATTACAAAGAAATAAATTTTTGCCGGTGGGCGGGATTGAACCCGCGACCTTCTGCTCCGCAGACCGTGACACTATCCCTTGCGCCAGGCCGGCAGTTGGTGTTCATGGTCTCTCGCGGCAATATTCACATAAGATTCTTATGGTGATCAAAGTATGCCTACTTTTAAATCCCTAAAGCCACATATAAATTTTCATTTGATCGAAATGTTTACAGTCAATGATGAATTATTACTAGGCCCATATCGATAATATCAATACAGAATATATAGTTACAATATTGACTTTTATGCAATACTATGAACATTAGCAAGTTAACTCTGCTTCAATGTTTCCAAATTTGTTTCATCACATCAAACAATGGTGTGTTACTCTATGTATAAATTTTTATAACAAGCAGCACAATTCTAAATTGATGTCCACATCACATTGTTTATGAAAATTTTGTCACTTCACTAAGTATTCATTTACTTATCTAAAGACAAAAGTCATTATTTTGGTATAATGCAAACTCTTCATGTACATAAACAAACATTAATTCTAGATCCGTGTTCCGTTCTGTTGAACAAGCAAGACCAGAATGGAAGCAGATCCACCTATCGGCATTTGCTGAAGCTCTTAAGCAAAGGTGGGGGAAACGACATTGTGCAACAAAGTTAAACTCATTTGAACTTTCGTAACTTATGCGTAAGATAGCACGACTGTATTTAAGTTTGGTGTTTCCATGCGTATGTTGACTGTCGTGAGTGGTGGTGGGGAAATGCATGTGTAAGAAATTCATGCCTGTGGAAACCCGGCCTTACACAATCCTGAGTCTTGAGAGATCGCTACATGATCAAACATGTCAAATCTTACTATTACCTAGCCATGTATTTGTCAGTCAATCACATACAGGTACAAAGGACATTTCTTAATTTAAGCTTATTTCTGAGACAAAAGCTGATCATGTACTGTGCAATATTTTGACTCTAATGGGAATGTAATGGGAATGGCTATGAGTGCAGTTAAGGCCAATTCACTCTGTCCGTCACGTCAATGTCACGCCATGGCACCATCACGTCAAGTTGTATTCAAACTGTCCATAAGTGTCTGTCACGTTAATTTGCTCATCTCAATATGCGATATTGAAAGTGAGGTTATGAGTGTTATGTAGAAAGGCATAGTTTAATACTAGAATCGGGGGAACAACAATGCTAAATGTTATTGACGGCCAAAGAAATCTTTACACTGTATGTTTTTGGCTAACTTGTTGTTGTTGTGGTCTTCAGTCCGGAGACTGGTTTGATGCAGCTCTCCACCCTACTCTATCCTGAGCAAGCCTCTTCATCCCCACATAAGAAAGACAACCTACATCTGTCTGAATCTGCTTACTGTATCCATCTCTTGGTCTTCCCCTGCGATTTTTTCCCCACACACTTCCCTCCAACGCTAAATTCACAATTCCTTGATGTCTAAGAATGTGTCCTACCAATCTATCCCTTCTTTTAGTCAAGGTATGCCAGAAATTCCTTTTCTCCCCAATTCTGTTCAGTACCTCCTCATTAGTTACGCGATCCACCCACCTAATCTTCAGCATTCTTCTGTAGCACCAAATTTCAAAAGCCTCAACCCTCTTCCTGTCCGCACTGTTTATCGTCCATGTCTCACTCCCATACAAGGCAACACTCCATACAAATGCCTTCAGAAAGGACTTCCTTAGGTTTAAATCAATATTCGATGTTAACAAATTTCTCTTTTTCAAGAACGCTTTCCTACCCATTGCCATTCTGCTTTTTATATCCTCTGTACTTACTGCGAACTAAAACAACATTTCAAAACATCAACTGATTTGTTCATTTAAAATGTTATTTAATGAAAAATGCATAATCAAATTACAGACTTATTCAAATAAACAGTTTGTTTCAGTTTTTTCTGTTACAATGTTACCTAATATAAACCATTTTTTGGTTTCAGATAGCCGACCTCGATTTTAGGGGGACACTTATATTTAAGGCGTCATGAAACATTTGAGATTACCCCTAAAACGAAGTATAACAACAAAATAAATGTGAATAAGACACAATTGCAATAAACAGTACAATCGTCGACTGTAACATACAATTCGCATGACATTTCTTGAGAAGAATGTTTTGACAGAACAGCCGTCTGTTAACATCGGAAGTTAACCTATTTTCGTCACGCGAATTACGTTGCAGTCGACGATTGCACTGTCTATATGCAAATGTGTCTTATTCGTCTTTATTTTGTTGTTATACTTCGTTTTAGGGGTAAGTCTCAAATGTTTCATGAAAACTTAAATATTTTTGTCAATTGAAGGCCAATTCTTACTGTCCGTCACGTCACTGTCCTTCAGAACATTCCACAATGTATTTCTAATGGCGGCATTCACACTGTCTGTCACCGGACAGTCACATCACATCAAGCATTCTCGAGAAGAATGTTTTGACGGAACAGTCGTCTGCTTACATTGGAAGTTAAGCTATTTTCAACACGCAGTTTTCATGCTGTAGTCGACAGTTACGCGTTTCCTGGCAAATGTGTGATACTAAACATTTTTATTATTATTTCCCTTTGTTTTAGCAGGAAATTCCAAATGTTTCATGACGACTTGAATATTTTTCTCAATTGAGTGTGCTCCTAAAGGCGAGGTCGGATGTCTGAAACCGATGGTTTATGTTTTGTAATATTGTAACAGAAAATAGTGAAGCAAATTGTTTATTTGAATAAGATTGTCATTTTATGACGCAAGTCTCATTAAATAACATTTAAAATGAAAAAGTCATTGCTAATGAAGGGAAGAAATTCAATTGTGTACGATGGTATTAACGATTTCAGTGGG
Organism: Locusta migratoria; assembly: GCA_026315105.1. NCBI lineage: Eukaryota > Metazoa > Arthropoda > Insecta > Orthoptera > Acrididae > Locusta > Locusta migratoria. The sequence goes on from CM048755.1 coordinate 8,279,725, forward strand.
CAAATCGTAACGGATAAAGTAAACAGGATCTACTTATGCTCCCATAGCTATTGTTTGATGTATTCGTGATTTGCATGTTTATTTTTTCGCTTGAAAATATATGTCGATGTTTTGACATGTTTCAGTTACCAGCACTTTACCACATTAAGTTAGCCCAAAACATACATTGTAAAGTTGATTTTGGTGATCAATAACATTTAGTGTTATTGTTTCTTCAATTAAAGTATTACAATATAAGTTTCTACATAACAGGTTGCCACTTATAACCTCACTTTCAACATTGGGACTGGAAATAGCGAATTGACATGATGGATAGTGACGGACAGTGTGAATACAACTTGACGTGATGGTTCCGTGATGTGACGTTGACGTGACGAACAGTGTGAATTAGCCTTGAGTATCGCCCTAAAATCGAGGTCGGATATCTGAAACCAAAAAATTGTTAATGTTACAAAGCATTGTAACAGAAAAGACTGAAGCAAACTGTTTATTTGAATAAGGCTGTAATTTGATTAAGCATTTTTCATTAAATAACATTTTAAATGAAAAGTCATTTCTAATTAAGGACAAAAATTCAGTTGTTTATGACGGTGTTAACAATGTCAGTGGGGAAATCGTAATGGATAAAGTAAACAGGCGCTATTTATGCTCTTATAAGTATTGTTTGATGTTTTCATATGTTTATTTTTTCGCTTGAAAATAAATGTCGATATTTTCAAATGTTGTTTCAGTTTGCAGTAAGTTAGCCAAAAATATACACTGTAAAGATATCTTTCACCGGTAATAACATTTAGTGTTGTTGTTCCCTCAATTCTAGTATTAAACTATGACTTTCTACATAACACTCATAACCTCACTTTCAACATTGCGTATTGAGATGGGCGAATTGACGTGACGGACACTGACGGACAGTGTGAATAGAACTTGACGTGATGGTGCTGTGACATGACGTTGACATGACGGACAGTGTGGACTGGCCTTTAAAGGACTTCCAACATACAATATGTCACTGTATTTAAAGAAATAAGGAACAAAACAAGACGCTGGTCCGGAAACTATTTAAGGCTAATTCACACTATGCGGCAGCTCACGTACATTCCCTAAGAACATTTCACAATGTATTTCCAATAGCGGCATTCACACTGTCCATCACCGGACCGTCATGTCACATCACAGTTTATTATGGAGGAATTTTTTATAGAATAGTCGTCTACGAACATGCGAATTAACTTATTTTAGTTAAGATAATTTATGCTTTAGTAGTCTACAGCATTACACGCAACTTCGTCTTGTTAATCTTTCTATTAGTATCATGCTTTGTTTTAGTGGTAAATTGTGTTGACGCTAGCATCCCGATTATACTGCTGGAGCCGAATCCAGAGAACGAGAACTCTCTGCAGATCAAAAACTTTGGAGCAGATTAGATTAGATTAGATTAGTTATTCGTTCCGTAGATCCATGTTGAGGGGTTCCTCGTGGATATGGAACATGTCAAGAAACAAAATTTACAAGTTGAATAATAGATAATACTAATAATATAAATACAGATACATACACTTATAATATAAATACAGATACATAAATTTTTTTAAGGTTTTTTTGGCTGATAATATAATAATACTAATATAGCATGAGTGCATGCATCATTTGGTACAATTTAGAAATTCACTAATGGAGTAGAAGGAGTTGGCCACTAGAAAGTCTTTTAGGTCCCTCTTAAACTGATCTTTATTTGTAGCTACATTTTTATACTTGATGGTAAATTATTGAAAATGTGTGTTCCTGAGTAGTGGACACCTTTTTGAACTAAAGTAAGTGCTTTTAAGTCCTTGTGTAGATCATTTTTATTCCTAGTATTATATGTATGAACTGAGCTGATTCTTGGGAAAAGGGATATATTATTTATGACAAATTTCATTAAGGAATAAATATACTGAGAACCAGTAGTTAATATACCCAGTTCTTTTAAGAGGCTTCTACAAGATGTCCGTGAATTTACTCCACAAATAATACGTATTACACGTTTTTGGACTCTGAAGACTTTTGACTGACTTGAAGAGTTACATCAAAATATTATACCATATGACATTAGGAAATGAAAGTAAGCAAAGTATGCAAGCTTTATTATTTTTATGTGTCCTATGTCTGAGAAGACTCGTATTGAAAATACAGATTTGTTGACTCGTTTCTGCAGTTCTGTGCTGTGCTCCTCCCAACTAAATTTATTATCAAGCTGTAATACCAGGAATTTAATACTGTCAACCTCTTCTATCTGCTCTTCTTCATACTTAATGCGTATGCTGTCAGGAAATCTCTTACATGTTCTGAACTGCATGTAGGGAGTCTTTTCAAAGTTTAATGACAATGAGTTGGCTTTAAAACATTTATTAATGTTCATGAAAATATAATTAGCAGAGCTTTCTATCACTATGCTTGACGTACTTTTTATTGCAATACTTGTATCATCTGCAAACAAAACGAACTCTGCTTCTGGTAGTGTAACTGATGAGAGATCACTAATATACACAAGAAAAAGCAATGGCCCTAAGATGGATCCTTGTGGGACACCACATGTAATTTCTTCCCAATCCGATGATGACTGTTGGCTTACTTCACTAGTCACTTGCACTGACACCCTTTGTTTCCTGTTAGTGAGGTACGACTTGAACCATTTTGCAGCATTTCCCGTAACCTCATAGAATTCTAATTTACTTAAAAGGAACTTTGGCTGAGCTTAGCCGTCGGCACACGGAACGGGCTTGTCCCATGTTCCGACGAAGCTGTGCCTTTTAGCGTCGTATTTCTCGTTCCCGCGCACATTAACCTTAACTGCCTCGTTCTGTGTGGGTGAGCTTAGTGACACGCTAGGCAAGTGCCGTGTTGACGTCACAGTCACAACTCGCAAACCAAGTCGACTGTGGCCACGACAGGGCACTATCGATCCTTATGGCTATAGATCAAACGAGTACTTATTTCAATACACAGAAATTGTCTCCGGTCAATGAAATGCTGTGTGCTTCTTAACCAGAGATTCGGGTGATACGCGCCCTCACGTACTAAAAGTAACTTCTTGCTTAACCTATACCTAATCTTCTTAAGGCTACGTTACAGATCACTTTTTTTTTTTAAAGTGAAAGGTTAGGTATAGGTTAGACAAGAAGTTTTTCTCAGTATGTGAGGGCGTGTAGCGTGCGAATCTCCAGTTAAGAAACATGCAGCATCTCATTAGCTGAAAGCTAGCGAGTTCTCATTGGCCGGAGACAATTTCAGTGTGTGGAAATAAAGACTCGTATAGACCATTGACTTGGTAAATAAAAATTAGACCGCTCACTGGCGCTAGTGTTGCGTCCTCACAATGGACATGGTAGAAGCCGCCATTTGCAGGGAAACAGTGCATGAACATGGTTCATTCATGTGCTGCTTTCAATTGTAACAGTAAAAATGGAAGCAAAGATGAAGACGGAAACAATGTTACATTTTACAAATCAGTCATTACTTGTATATCATATAGTATTTGCTTAGAGGAGTAATAAATCATGAGCGTTTTTTTTTTTCTTTTTTTTAGGTTTCCTCTTACAAAAGAATTGTCTAAAACTGAGAAAAGTACTTTGTTCCATGTCAAGTACTCACATTTTATTTGCAAATGAATTACTAAAAATACTAACACAATTAATGTATTAAGGTGAGCTGAATGAAGAACTAGTCTTATAAGAGATATTTAGATTTTTAATCATATATATAAGTATGATGCAGACGTAGGTGGAATAATTGCTTTTAGACACCTAACAGGTGGTGATTGTAGTTAGTAAACGTTCTAATATTTGATTGAATGTTGCATACTTAACCACTTTGAGAGGTATTATCTCTGTGAAAAAGTAAAGTGCGAATGAAATGCCTATTTAAAGTTATATGGTTTATTACAGTTATTCATACCCAATTTAGAGAATGTTGAAAGAAAACTTCTTTATAATATGAAAAAGGAATGTAGACAAAAATGAGCTATACAAAAATAAGTATGTAAAACGCACAGAATAGTCGGTAAAAAGGGAACAGGTCCTGACACAAAATTACGTGGACTAAATAATAATCGCACTCTCTGCTACTTTACAAGTTTCATGGAATCATCTTTCGCAAATATCTCTTCTCAGAAAAGAGCCTTACATTGTTAAATTTCGTGGCTCTATACAGACGAATTTCGGAAATTAGGACACTTCATTCATTTAAGAATACTTTTAAACGGATTGCAGATGCATAGTATGCGTTTCTTTTGCGCTTAATTTTACTCTTGTTGCGTCTCATACACTTCAGATGACAGGCCCAGTACTAGGATTCTTCCCTACAAATGGCGGCGAGCAGCTGCTTCAATTTGAGAACAGTTGCCTCGGTTCTCCACTACAGTGTGCTAGGGGTTTGGTATAGACCAAGCCAGCTTGTCAGTTGTCTGCCATTTTGATGTGCTGTAGAGAAGTGTGTCGACAGGTGGATGTATCACATTTAGCTCCTGATGACGTCAAACCAACGCTTGCCTAGCATGTCCCTAAGCTCACCTACACGGAACGAGGCAGTTAACATTAACGTGTGCGGGATCGAGAAATACAATGCTACGAGGCACAGCTTTGTCGGCACACGGGACAAGCTGCTTAACGTGATTTCAGCGCGCAATCGTCGTCTGCTACAGCTCATTTGGAATGCGAAACATACATGTCAAAGAGTACATGTTTAAAACGGATCCTACTGAATTAGCTGTTTTGGCATTATTAGCTATTGTCGGAGTTGAGAGAAGAAAATCCCGCAGAAGATTATGGGTACGGGAGTGCATTCAGTGGCGAAATAATGGCAGTATAACCATTCATAGGCAATATTTGATCTTCCGATACCACCCATCTCCTTTGACCTATGGCGTTATGCACAACGTAAAGACGATTACCGACATTCATATTTCAATGTTATGTGGCGTTGATAACAACATGAAATAAATAACTACTCAAATATAAATGTAACCAAGAAAAAAATCGCACTGACATGTCTTACGGCCCACTTTATATTTGTAGTTTTATAAGTTTTTGCAAACATTTTGGACCAAAATGATAAACTAAATATAAAAAATTATGGTGATAAGATTACGACTCTACTATTGTGGTACTATCTATGCACCCAACAAGTAATATTCTTTCTGGCCGTATTTTAACAAACAGCCAAAAGTACATGATGTTTGAGTTTAGCTTTGACAAACGTACTCTATTTTTAACTTTCACCTCTTTGAACTATCATTTTAATATCTCTCCCACATTTTCATTATATTTTTCCATTAAAAAAATGTTTCAAATATTTGTATAAGTTATGGGACTTAACTACGGGTCATCAGTCCCTAAGCTTACAAACTACTTATCAACTACCTTATACTAAAGACGGCACATATATCCATGCCCGAGGGGGGATTCGAACCCCCGACCATAGTGGCCGTACAGACCATGACTGAAGCGCCTTAGTCTCCTCGGCCACCGCGGCCGGCTTTCCGTTAAAATATTATCACCTGTCTTGCCTTGGTAGTTCAAAGTTTATTTTCTTTGCCTGTACTGGTTACGAATGACTATAGGCTGGAACGAACGTAGCATACATTTGGCGTTCTGGTAAGTTATTACTGCCTGGATGGAACACAGCATACATTTTGCGTTCGTAAATCAGTCACGTGACATCCCTCGCCCCAAAATCTCTTTTGTGTACGCCATCTTGCTTTCTCTACTTGGTGATTTTGTTATTATAACTCAAGCGTTGTCATTTCAAAGCAATGGCGCACTGAAAATTGTCAAAAACACGTCGTTCTTAGGACAATGAATTATAATTTAATGTTGGTTAGTTAGTTAACACCTGCCATCGATAGTTCAAGAATCATGGATTACTTGTGCAGATGTTCGCCATAGCGTAATAGGCGAGGAATTAGTTTGTGATGTACGAACATGTTACATGGTAGTTCCGAACTTGCTAGGGTGCGGTTGCTCAGCGTGCTCGGTGAGAGGGTTGCTGGCATGGTAGCTCGATGCCGTTTGTTTCAAGAGAACTGATGTATCCGAAATGATCAAAATAGGATGAAACAACCAACGTCTACAAAGTACCCATTCAAACTGACGAACGAATCGAAAGAGAGAAAACGAAAGAGGGTTCAACTAACACCATCTGAAGAGAAGGCCTATGCACTGCCATGCCAGTTCACATCACACAGAGTAGGTCACGATCACATAGCTCACTGGCTGCCCTCTGTAAGCACCACCACCTAGAGAGAAGGCCGCGGCGCTCTCGTGTGACGTCAGGCAGAGTAGGTTGCACATGCATAACTAACTGGCTCACTGCTTTGGCATAGTGGCCCGTGCACCAGTGGCTACCCAGTCAGCTATGCGCGCGCAACCTACTCTGCCTGACGCCACACGAGAGCGCCGCGGCCTTCTCTCTAGGTGGTGTTGCTGTGCCCCATCAGCCAGCCACTAATCTATGCAATTGCGAGCTACTCTGCATGACGTGACGTGGCATGGCAGTGCACAGGCGTTCTACACAGACGTTATTGGTTCAACGCCAATAAAAAACGGGGTAATTCCTCTTGCCTCCCTAAAAGGTTTTCACACACTCTTGTTAACTGAACGCAATTGTATTCTGCAAGATTATGAGTTGTTCAAAGGTAACAGCACTTTCTCTAAAAAGCGCATTTGTTTTATTTCGAGAACGTGCCATGGAATACATAGTAACGAATTGTAAATATAAACTTCTTTAACACATGTACATAAACTGGGGAGATACTGTTCCAATGACTGTTGTAAATGACATATTGATAGTACTAACTTTGTATATATTTTGAGCACTAGAGTTATCTGGAATTCAGTATTACCACACTTATTTCGTTTGTGATTTTAGCTGTAAAAGAAAATGTCATCACGGTGTGAAATAGAATATTTGATTTTTATTTTAGTGCAGAACAGTGTAACATGAACTACAGGAAAGGTAATACCATATACGTTAAAAGTGTCCACAGCAACCATGTCAAAGACAAACATTTTAGTAGACACCTTTATTTTAATTAATTACTTTCAATATATGCCATAAATAGTGAATAGTGGCTTACAAAATAAATAAACAAGGTAATTTGTTGCAATGTATACACTTCCCTTCCGTTACATTCAGGAAAGACATTTGTCACAGAAATATTGGACTTCCTTTATATATGAAACTACCAGTATCAGCATGTTGTTCTGAATATTCATTTTTACAGTACCCTCCAAGTTTATGTGCATATGCTTCAGAAGATCATTGTTCAATTCTTTGTTATGTATTTAATGGCATGTTCACGAAATAGAACAAACACGCATTTTAGAGGGAGCATTCGTACATATGCACAACTCTAAACATTGAAGAACATAGCTCTATTTAATTGATAAGAGTGACTGAAACCCTTTAAGAAAAAATAAAATTTAGGTAGTGTGGGGTTTTGAACACTGACTTTCAGCATTACACTCCAACACATTGATAAGATTAATACTTGCTCCATAGATCATATATATGACATTTTGTAATGATGTGGAATGTGTCAGATTAGTAAATGTTGTCTATACTTGACAATCTATATTTTAAGGACTTTTTTTATTTTTTACTTTTTAAAGTTTTATCTAAAAATTCACCTACATTGTTGAAGGAGTTGCCATTCAGAAATTCCTTTAATTTCTTTTTAAATACTAGTTGGCTATATATCAGACTTTTGATGCTACTTGGTAAGTGACCAAAGATTTTTGTAGCAGCATAATTCACCCCTTTCTGAGCCAAAGTTAGATTTAACCTTGAATAGTGAATATCATCCTTTCTCCTAGTGTTGTAGCTATGCACACTGCTATTACTTTTGAATTGGGTCAGACTGTTAATAAGACATTTCACGAGTGAATATATATATATATATATTGTGAAGCTACAGTGAGGATCCCTAGATCCCTAAATAAATGTCTCCTGGATGCTCTTGGGTGGGCTCCAGCAATTATTCTGATTACATGCTTTTGTGCAATGAATACATTTTTACTCAATGTTGAATTGCCCCAGAATATGATCCCATATGAAAGCAGTGAATGAAAATAGGCATAGTAAGCTAATTTACTGAGAGGTATATCACCAAATTTTTCAATGACTCTGATAGCATAAGTAGCTGAACTCAAACGTTTCAGGAGATCTTCAATATGTTTCTTCCCATTCAGTCCCTCATCAATGCAAACACCTTAAAATTTTGAATATTCTACCTTAGATACAGATTTATGTTCAAAGTCTAAATTTATTAAAGGTGTCATGCCATTTACTGTATGAAACTGTGTATACTACGTTTTATCAAAGTTTAATGAGATTCCATTTGTAGAGAACCACTTAATAACTTTCTGGAAGATATCATTTACAATTTCATCAGTTAATTCATGTTTGTCATGTGTGATAGCTTTCAACTTCTGACTTTTTGTTAATAAAGTTTTCATTTGTTTTGATGGTAATACGCTCTTCCTCTGCTCTTGGTTGTCTTGTCTCCCTTTTGATAATATTCCACATTGTTTTAATTTTATTATCATAGGAACTAATCTCAGACATGATGCACATGCTTCTTGATTTTTCAATAACTTTTCTTAATGTAGCACAGTAGTTTTTATAATATTTTATTGTTTCTGGGTTATTACTCTTTCTTGCGGACAGATATAGTTCCCTTTTTCGGTTACACGATACTTTTATTCCTTTAGTAAGCCAAGGTTTTTTGCATGGTTTCTTACAATTAAATGTTACTAATTTCTTCGGGAAACAGTTATCAAATACCCTTAAAATGTATCGTGAAATAAATTATATTTTAAATTAACATCATGTTCCTTGTAAACCTCATCTCAGTCCAACTGCTGTAGACTTTCTTTGAAATTTCTAGTTGTTAAGTCATTAATCAAGCGCACAATTCTGGAGGACTGCTTCGAATTACTGAAGGGAGCTATGTCATATACTGTTACTAGCTGTGCACCATGATCAGAAAGACCATTTTCAATGGGACAAGCATTTATGTTGTTAAACGTATCTTTGTCCTTAAAAAAGTTACCTATCAATGTACTGCTATCCTTTACTACCCAAGTAGGAAAATCAATAACGGATGTCAGATTGAATGAGCCAAGTAAGACTTCTGGGTCTTTCTTCGTATTACACTCTTTCAGTGAATCTACATTGAAATCACCACAAATAATAATTTGCTTCCCCCCTATCTGACAGATAGTACAACAAGGCATCCAAGTTTTCCAGAAATAACTGAAAGTTCCCTGAAGGGGACCTAAATACTGTTACAATTATAATATAATCATCATTGAGTTTAAGCTGGCAGGCACATGCTTCAAAATGCTGCTCTACACAAAACTTTTTTGTTTCTAAATTTTTTACACTGTGATAGCTTTTGACATATATGGCAACTCCTCCTCTTATGTTATTATCTCTACTTACATTGGGGACTAATTTATATCCACAGACATTCACATTTTCCATATCAGTGGCAATGTGATGCTAAGACAGGCATAGTATAGCTATTACATTATCAGTTTCTATATCATCTAAACAAACTGAAAGCTCATCTATTTTATTCTTTAGTTCCCCAATATTCTGGTGAAAATGCTAACATTATTTTTTAATTTACTTTTCTGAGAAACATTTGATTTTTCAACATTTTTAGCACCTGTCTGCCTGAGCTTCTCACTGCACACTGATCTTAGCCTAAAAAAGAAGTACATTCATGAATTGCAGTGTCCCCCCTTAAGGATTTTGCTATCAATCCAGCTAGTTTTCCCTTCCCTTTCCTATTGAGATGCAGGCCATGCCTAGTGAAATCCCACCTATCAATAGCATCAACAGGAACCAAACCTATGTCCGACAGAGTAGCCGCCCTAAGTAGTTGATCAATCTCCATATTGACCCTCCTGATGGAGCGGTTCAATTAGGGTCGAGCATACCGCATGAAAGCACGCAACAGTCCAACATTTGTCTGGGTCGTTGCAGAAGCTATTTTAACCAGGTCACACTCAATACTGTAGTCCGGATCCCTATCAATGCTTTTTCCCACCCCACCCACTATCACAACATGATCCTGTTTTGTGAAACCCTTACATAAGAAACCTATATCCTCTACAACCTGGCTAAGTCCTGCACTGGGCTTGATAAAGTTTGTGACCTGGTATGTATCACCTAGTTTTTCCTGCAAAATCTGGCCCACACCTCTTCCATGGCTACTTGCTAACAACATAACTTTCCTCCTACTATCTACTTTTTTGAAACCGTTGGTTTCCTTGTGAAAGTCTGTTGTTTCCTAACTGCACCTACTTCTAAAGGAGCCTCTTCCTCACTTGACTGTGGTAGCAAGGCAAATCTGTTGGTTGTGCCAATTGTGAAGCTGTCAGGAACTATACTCTCTCTCTGTGGCCCCTGTTCCCTGCTACCACTTCCCACCCCTGCTAACCCTTGTCCCCCTCAACCTCGTGAGTTCCTCCCTATCCAGTTCCGTCAGAAGGGCCCTAATCTTTTCTTCCTGTTCAACTATTTTTCTGTCCCTTGAACACACTTTGCAAAACAAATGAACAGACTCGTTTGCTTCCCTCTTTCCCACACCTCTACATTGCCCTCAATGGAACCACTTGTCACAACAGCTGCATTGAAACCCAAAGCGAACAAACCTACTGCAGCTCAAACACATTGCATTCATGATTGACTTATGTGATATCGACAATATATATTAACTACAGATGCAAAGGGTTGGTAGATTTGTTTAAAATAAGTGTAAGCTGTTAGCAAATGCACTTAAAATTGCGGTATAACACTAAATTTGCACACTCGCGAATTTGGCCTATGAATGTACATAAAACAACTTTTCGCGATTACTGAGACAATGCGCGAAAAAAGAAAAGAACCTTTAATGGTGAGCTTGAAGACGACACTAATAAACGTATTCAGTTAGTTAACTGTGTTAAATGCACTTAAAATTACGGAGAAACGGTAAATATACACACACGGAATTTAGGCCTAACAAGGACGTATGTAAACAAACCGAACTTCTAGTGATTACTTTATCAATAAGTGAATAAAAGGAAAAACTTTAATGGTAACCTTTAAGAGCACACTAATAAATGTTTTTAGCTACTTATAGTGATAAACTACGTTTTATTTCTACTTAAATTATTTATCTTTTCCGATCGCACTGCCACCGCACGTCTGGCCTTGTACAGGGCTACCAACTTCCTCCCACTATGCTATGGCTAACAACTGTAACTTGCTTTCTTTAATTTCGTACTATTCATAGCCATGGTTAACTGATGCTAATACGGTATTTTTAGGCACTAGATTATCATTTATCATAAGAAGAACGACGTGTTTTTGTTAATTCTTCAGTGCGCCATTGCTCTGATATGACAATGTGTAAGTTACAATAAGAAAATCATCAAATACACAACGCAAGATGGCGTATGTCAGAGAGAGTTCTGGGTGAGGAATGTCATGTGACATTTCCGAACGGCTGGTTTTAATTAATTCAATGGAGGGTGTCAAATCTCCGTTATTTTTGCAAATATCTCTCAAACGATACGAGATATGAAAAAACATAAGGGAACAAAGTTGCAAAGAATTGCCTACTCTACAGATTCGGTTATTTAATTTTTGTGTCAGATAAACGGTTTACTTGTAATTAAAATTACATTACAAACTGTTTATTTTCTATTAATAACGTATTTCTTGCCCGAAATATTTGAAAAAGCGAGGTTCTGGTGTCTGGTAGACAAAAATTATGTGTGTAAAATTTGGTGCCGATGGTTGAACGGTTCGAGCTAAAAAGTGGGAACACGTTACAGACAGACAGACAGCGTCAAATCGCCGTTATTTTTGCAAATATCTCTGCAACAATGCAAGATATGAAAAAAAACATAATAAAGCGAAGTTGTAGAGAATTTTCCCCTATACCAATTAGGGTATTCAATTTTCGTGTCAGATGAACGGTTAAGGCGTTATTTTCATTTAAATTTCGAGCTGTCAAAAGACGATCGCAAAGGCCCACTTTTAGTGTTACTGCCGTAACCTAATGTGGGCCAAAAGAAGTACAAGAATTTAATGGAACTACCGCGGGAATTAAGGGGTTTTGGGCGGGGAAATTCTAAATAGAAAAACAATAGAAATAGACGTATTGACACAAACTGGAAAGTGAAGATTTTCGTCGCACTTTTTTGGAAGTATTTTTTTCTGTAAACAGACTCCATTCACTCGATTTCATTGGTTAAGAAAAGAACATTACAAAACGTAACTTCAATTTTACCCTTCGCTAGTCTCTCGCGCCGTATTTCACCAAGGTTTGTACTTCATTATTACGAAAAAAAGCTCTCCTGATACTACATCGTATTCAAGAACTTCAATAAACGAGCCGTTTTCAGTGTGATTTTGTGTCCTATATTGTCTGGAAATGCTATTTACATGCAGTGAAACGATATCATTGCATGTTTTTTGATGTTTCATCTGTATTTCAATATTGCTATTTCTATTGTTTTTCTATTTATTATATGAGGATTGTTCTTCCTTCGTGACTTCAGTTAAAACACATTTGTTAGTCCACGCTTTAGCCGCGTTGGTAGAAGTAAACAATAAACGGAACTGAAGCAGGAAATGTCGGAACACGACGTTAAAAGTGTTCTTGCTTCTTATTGGTCCAACTTAATGTGGCACGTTACCAAAATATTACAGAACATATTTTGCGTTTGACGGGAGAAAATGGCTCCTCAACGGGAAAAAGCATGATGTGACGTCAGAAATGTTGGACAGTGGCACATCAGCATTAGCTATCCCGTTCCGTGTTTTCTCACTTGCTCCTTTTGCTTCCCTCTCTGTGAGGGGGAGTCTGTAGCCAGTTGGCTTTTACTCCTCAGTGTACTGTTTGGTGTGTGTGTGTCTTTTTCTGAGTGTTATATGTCTGTGAACTCTGTTGGAGGTTCTGTGTGTGTGTCTAGTACTTGCCCTGGGTGGGCGTGCCGTTGGTTTAGTTGGGTAGGAATGGATTTAGGGATGGGTGTTAAGATTTTCCTCTTCGATTTAAGGATCGAAGATGGTCAGTGGACGTTTGTGTCTGTCACGGGACATGTCATACCGACCTAGGGAACGTATAAGTTCGTTTCCAGTTCTGAAGGAACTAGGAGGTAAACTCCAGTAACAACGTATAGGTCGTCTGTGGGTAAACCGGTGGGAAGGGGAAGGGCCCTCTTAAGGCAGTGGTTCTGCAGTGTTTGCAGCTTATCCAGGTGTTTCCTGGCTGCATATGCCAATGCTGGGCAGGAGTATTCCATTTGGGGATGGATTAGGGAAAGGTAGGTGTTACCTCCAACGGAAAGCGATAGGGAGCTGTTGTAAATTAGAATAGGATAAAAGTCGGACATTCTGGCGCAGACTTTCCTGTAGACCTCGTCCACATGGGGTTTCCATGTTACACGATGGTCCAGGGTAATGCCTAGGTACTTGTCAGTTCTCCGGCATGGGAGTTGGCATCTTTGGAGGTGGAGGAGGAGGGGGATTTGGAGGAGGACCGCGTTTCCTGAGCTTCTTTGTGAATAGCGTGGCCTGAGTTTTTCGGCGTTCATAGTGATTTGCTAGCGACAGACCCAAGTGTCTGTGTTATCTAAAACCCTTTGTAACCTAGGATGACCAGGCCCTTGTTTGGGTTTGTGAGATTACCGCCCAATAGAAATACTGGTAATTAATAGCAATTTGATAATTAAACAGTATGAAGTTCACTGCAAACATTGACCATGCCAATGCACTAAATGTTACACAATTTTAATATTATTAATTATGGTAGCAATGTATGTATGCAGTTGGGTGACAACATTTATAGTTAGGCCATAGGTAGAAATTCTCCACGTCGAGATTTGCTGTGTGCTTGTAGCTGACGGGAGGCCAGCGAGCAGGCCGACGTTGGTTGCTTGTTCCAGCTTAGGATTTTCCAGGTTCGTTTCCGGTGAGGGGAGAGAGGGACAATGGCGAGTGCCAGGTGCAGTGCAGTGCACAGCGTGAAATAAAATATTCTAATACTACTTGCATTTGAAGTAATACGATGCAGTTAGGAACCTTTAAGGCCCTCATTACAAAATAGCCTGTTGACAAATAAACAATACATTAGCTGCTATAGTCACATCTGGCGTAATATGTTTAATTGACAATGAAAAGTAATAAATTACCAATGAATACAAGACAGTTACACAACTAGCATGGCAATGTTTGTTTATAAAAATGATATATTAACTATTTCTCATTTTATTTTCAATTAATCTTGTGTATTTTATCTTGAAATATTCAGTTAAATCAGTTATCTGTGATATAAGAAATTGCACGATAATAATAAATAGTACAAAGGATGTTTATACTAATATAAAAACGTAAGAAGATATTTGTTTAATGTGTAGTGTAATTATTTTGATTTTAAGTGAAGTTTTAGAAATGTATTGGCTGAGCGCTGTACGTTGGAAGTCGGTTAGAACAGCTCATATGGGGAAGTTGATGACGTAGGGAAAAAACCCGGCAGTTGGGCTTTTGGCACGCGCGCGCGCGCATGGCCCAGGAAGTGACGAGTCGGGAAGTCGGGAGCGAGTGGTGTATCTGGCCGGGCGGGTCGCTCTGCTGCAGTCGACATGTGGATCTCCAGGTGGAGACTATAGATTTTTGTGTGGCAATTGCCAAGTGTGGTTGCTCGTCATAGACTGTACCAAGTTGTATCGAGTGCTACTGTGTGTTGTGAATATTTAGCCGGTGGAACAAGGTGTGCATCGCACTAAATTAAATTGACTGTGTTTTGTTAATGTAACACGTGTCGTCGCATAGGCATGAACATAAACGGTGTTTGAGACAGGCACATGGTGTGAAAACAATTTGCGACAAATATTCATTTCGTCTGGGGACTCAAGAGCTATAATTCTTTTGATAAATGTGTCGACGTACTGACGTATCAGCCACAGGGTTCTAATATTGTGAAATAAACAACAGAAAGTGAACTTTCACGTGTTTTCAAAAATAGTAGTTAGTACACCCTTTTCTCTCATGAACTTGACTTTATTATGAATTTTTTTGTTATTCATATGCAGGGAAGGAAAGCTGCAAACGTGTGATATCATCCTCTAGAAAACGAGTCAAATCACAGTTCCAGTGTTTTTGATGTTTAGGAATTTGGTTCGCAGTTGGTGGTCGTAAGTTTTAAAAATTAAACTTTCCCTATTTTAAACTCTCACACCGACCTTCACCCTCGCATTTGGAGGCTTGTTATGGGATAAGTTCATGTTGGACTTGCTCGGACGGAGAGATTAGGGTGTGTATAGGACAGTGAACAGTTACGAACAGTTGCAAACAAGTGCGCGGACGCGACGGACAATTTCAAGTGTGTGTGGCGGCTGGCAGCAGAGAGCGGGATAAATTCACGCTGGTCTTGCTCGGACAGAGAGGTAGGGTGTGTTTAGGACAGTGATAGTGGACAAAACAGTTAGCATAATCGTGGACGATACGCAAACGCGTCGCACGGTTAACAACGGTTGGTGACAGGCAGAGTTCGGGCGCGGGCATCCGTAACCGGCGATCGACGGCGCATCGGCCCGGCAGCAGTGAGCGGCGGCGCGCGGGATCCACGCACTCAAATTTCATCTTCTGCAACGGACGGCAGTGATCGGAGGGACTTCGCAAGTCGCCAACAGAGCGCCAGGGCCCAGCAGCTTCGATTCTACAAAGGATAAGGGATGCAGTGAGGACATACTCCGCCACAGCTTCTACAACAGACTGCAGCGAGCGTTGTGGACGTCGCAGCTCGTTGCAGCAACTTCTGGATTTAAAGATAAGTAAAGCAGCTGGCGCTATAAATTCTTGTGTGCTAATCAATCTTTCTTGTGGCACAGAAAATGGAGCAGGTTTTTAAAAAGTCGCCATGCGACGTAGATTCAGAGAGTAGCATACCAGAAAGTCCAGAGAGGGTAAATACTGGGGGAATGTTGTTGACACCAGAGATGATCGCAGCCATGTTAGCGAGTTTTAGCTCAAATTTAGAATCAAAAATAGAAAATTCAAACTCAAATTTAGAATCAAAAATAGAAAATTCAAACTCAAATTTAGAATCAAAAATAGAAAATTCAAACTCACACTTAGAATCAAATTTAAGATCAGAAATAGGAACTGTAAAATCAGAAATAGGAAGTGTAAAATCAGAAATAGAAACTGTAAGATCAGAAATAGAAAATCAGAAATAGGAAGTGTAAAATCAGAAATAGAAACTGATAAGAAAGGATAAAGAAAAGAGGGAAGAAAACATAAATAGAGTAAACAAATGTTTGTTTGTTAAGCTTATGGGACTTAACTACGGGGTCATCAGTCCCTAAACTTACAAACTACTTATGAACTACTTACGAACTAGGACGGCACAAATATCCATGCCCGAGGAGGGATTCGAACCCCCAACCGTAGTGGCCGTGCTGACCATGACTGGAGCGCCTCAGTCACCTCGGCCACCGCGGCCGGCTAGAGTAAACAAGGAAAGGGAGAAAAGAGAGGAAAGTATATGTCAGATGGATGCTGTTATAGGTAGTGAGGAAATGTTTGGGGATTGGTTCAAGCAACATGACAAAAGAAAGGCAAACAGTAGGAGAAAGGATCGGAATGAGAACAGTAAAGGGGAATATGATGTGCGAAATTTATTCAATAACAAATGTAAGGAGGATGACAATAGTGTTGGGTTAGCCTTAGTTTTGAGTGACTCAGAGGCACCAGTTTTAACTAATTGTAAAAGTGTGATTGTGAATAGTGATAATGCTAGTTGTAAATTAACTGGTCCAGCTATAAAAATTAATGGCACTGGAACAAGAACGCTTGATCCAGTGCCATGAATCTAAGCTGCAACTGCATGTTGGTTGAAATGACGGAGACGTAGGACCATACACCATGGGCAAGAGTTGCTGCAGTGATGACTCTGAGGTTCTCAGTGTCAAAGTGGTGAGGGATTTCCTTTAAACAAGTGGAGTGTACACTGTCAAAAATTTTTATAGTGATAATTTTAGTTTTTCCATGTAGGACAAGGTCCTCTAAAGACTAAAGGTTAATACTATTATATATATGGTGCCATTTCTGCATATAAACAACAGGCACACTTAAATTTCATGGATGTAATTAGTTATAAGGATTCTTTTCTTAAAAATATGCACACACTATAAGTGGTCTTAATGGTACAAATATTGGGAAATTTTCTCACTGCCCTGTTTAATTTTTTATTTATTTATTTATTTGCATTAGTTGAGGTCATAATTGGTATAGTGTTTGAGTCAATCCGATTCAATAATTTTGTAATTTTAAATTTTGCTCATTCGAAAGTATTAACTTTGGTGCTACTTGCGCCATCCTGCACATGGTTTTGATGCCGCAAGTGGGAGTATTGTGAGATTACCGCCCAATAGAAATACTGGTAATTAATAGCATTTGATAAGTAAACAGTATGAAGTTCACTGCAAACGTTGACCATGCCAATGCACTAAATGTTACACAATTTTAATATTATTAATTATGGTAGCAATGTATGTATGCAGTTGGGTGACAACATTTATAGTTAGGCCATAGGTAGAAATTCTCCACGTTGAGATTTGCTGTGTGCTTGTAGCTGACGGGAGGCCAGCGAGCAGGCCGACGTTGGTGGCTTGTTCCAGCTTAGGATTTTCCAGGTTCGTTTCCGGTGAGGGGAGAGAGGGACAATGGCGAGTGCCAGGTGCAGTGCAGTGCACAGCGTGAAATAAAATATTCTAATACTACTTGCATTTGAAGTAATACGATGCAGTTAGGAACCTTTAAGGCCCTCATTTCAAAATAGCCTGTTGACAAATAAACAATACATTAGCTGCTATAGTCACATCTGGCGTAATATGTTTAATTGACAATGAAAAGTAATAAATTACCAATGAATACAAGACAGTTACACAACTAGCATGGCAATGTTTGTTTATAAAAATGATATATTAACTATTTCTCATTTTATTTTCAATTAATCTTGTGTATTTTATCTTGAAATATTCAGTTAAATCAGTTATCTGTGATATAAGAAATTGCACGATAATAATAAATAGTACAAAGGATGTTTATACTAATATAAAAACGTAAGAAGATATTTGTTTAATGTGTAGTGTAATTATTTAGAAATGTATTGGCTGAGCGCTGTACGTTGGAAGTCGGTTAGAACAGCTCATATGGGGAAGTTGATGACGTAGGGAAAAAACCCGGCAGTTGGGCTTTTGGCACGCGCGCGCGCGCGCGCATGGCCCAGGAAGTGACAAGTCGGGAAGTCGGGAGCGAGTGGTGTATCTGGCCGGGCGGGTCGCTCTGCTGCAGTCGACATGTGGATCTCCAGGTGGAGACTATAGATTTTTGTGTGGCAATTGCCAAGTGTGGTTGCTCGTCATAGACTGTACCAAGTTGTATCGAGTGCTACTGTGTGTTGTGAATATTTAGCCGGTGGAACAAGGTGTGCATCGCACTAAATTAAATTGACTGTGTTTTGTTAATGTAACACGTGTCGTCGCATAGGCATGAACATAAACGGTGTTTGAGACAGGCACATGGTGTGAAAACAATTTGCGACAAATATTCATCTTGTCTGAGGGCTCACGAGCTATAATTCTTTTGATAAATGTGTCGACGTACAGACGTATCAGCCACAGGGTTCTAATATTGTGAAATAAACAACAGAAAATGAACTTTCACGTGTTTTCAAAAATAGTAGTTAGTACACCCTTTTCTCTCATGAACTTGACTTTATTATGAATTTTTTTGTTAATCATATGCAGGGAAGGAAAGCTGCGAATGTGTGATATCATCCCCTAGAAAACGAGTGAAACAGTAGCTATCATAGTTCCAGTGATTTTGTATGTTTAGGAATTTGGTTCGCAGTTGGTGGTTGTGAGTTTTAAAAATTAAACTTTCCCTATTTTAAACTCTCACCCCGACCTTCACCCTCGCAGGTTTCTAGTAAAAAAGGCCGTGTCGTCAGCGTACTATGCTGTGTGCACCAGGGGGGCAGTGGGGATGTTTGTAGTGTACAAGCTGTACAAAACAGGTCCCAGGACCGATCCCTGTGGCACTCGAGCACGAATACGCCTTTTGGTGGAGGTGAATGTTTCGAGTTTGACAGAGAAAGTGCTCTTCATTAGATAGCTTTGGATAATCTTTACTATCCTTCCGGGGAACCTTGTGTGTATAATTTGTAAATTAACCCCTTGTTCCATACTGAGTCGAAGGCTTTTGCCACGTCCAATAGCACTATCCCACAGTAGCCCTTTCGGTTGAAGGCTGATGTGGCTGCTTCAATCACTCTCATGATCTTATGTAGGGTAGTGTTTCTGCTGGAAACCAAATTGGAAATCCGGCAGAATTTGCTCTCTGACGATGTGATCTTGTATAGCGACTAGCAGGAGGCGCTCATAGATCTTGCTGAGAGTTGGCAAGAGGCTAATTGGCCTATAATGCTGCGGGAATAAGGGGTCACTCCCCGGTTTGTGTATCGGGACCACTTCCGTTGCTTCCAGCAGGCTGGGAACATGCGGTTACAAGTAATCTCATTGAAGACGTTCGTGAGTAGTGTAATTGCCGATGGCGGGGGGTTTTGTTACTGATCTTATCGTGACCTGGCGCCTTTTTGTTGGGGAGGTTTTTGATTATTTTTGCCACGTCTTCGAGGGGAAAAATGTGGACGTTCGTCCTCTGGGTCGTCCTCAGCACTGAGGAAGGCACACAGCTGATGGCGGACTATGTCCTCATGTTCAACAACCTGAGGTCTGCTGCCTGAAACTGGTTCTGAAAAGAGTCGGCAAGGGCGTTGGCCTTATCAGCACGGCTCAAGACCAGACCACGCTCACCGTGCACGGAAGGCATCCTAGCGTGTCTTTTGGTGAACTCTCTGATGGCATTCCAGAGAGTTTGGTCTTTTACATTGAGGGCTGTCAGGCGGTTTTGCCATTGCTGGTTTTTGTGCTCATTGAGGGCTACCTTCACGTCTCTTTGTAATCACGTGGCCAGTCAAATTGTTTCAAGATGTCTTCCAGATTTCATTCCGCTCTTAGCTGCCACACTGAGTGCTACGTTTAACTTTGTTGCTGCTTATTTATTTCGTTTTTGGTGTTTTCTGTTATTTCGTTGTTGCTGTCCTTCGGTGAACATGAGTGATTCGCACAAAAAAGTTCCAAAAGTGTGAAAAATGCAGTTCCGAGTTCAATATGTGGAAGAACCTCTACACTCGCAAGAGGAAAGTTAATTTTAATGAGAACATTTGTATGTCGAAAAAAGGCAAAAGGTAATGCCCACAATGCAAAATTGTATTATGAGGACGCAGTTCTTTAAAACGTCATCAAATAAAATGTTAACCCACTATCCTCCATTCGAGTAACCTCCTATCTTACAATTCAGTGACATCTAAGTACTTGACATGAAACTGTATTACACAACGAAATACTGTTAACTGTTTACATAGGTTTGGTATCGTATTTGAATGAATAAAAGATGCCGGCCGCGGTGGCCGAGGGGACTGAGGCGCTTCAGTCAAGGTCTACACGGCCACTACGGTCGGGGGTTCGAATCCCCCCTCGGGCATGGATATTTGTGCCGTCCTAGTTCGTAAGTAGTTCATAAGTAGTTTGTAAGTTTAGGGATTGATGACCCCGTAGTTAAGTCCCATAAGCTGTACAAACATTTGAACATTTTTTGAATAAAAGATGATAAAGTAATGGAATTTCTGTCGCGGTTTTACTGCAGTGCATGACAACCACGAACGAAAACCCCCAGGGGGCCCACAGCTCTCTTGTGGGTACACGTGTGATGCGCATGGATCCCCGAGCCATTGCAGCCTTTCTTCTTACTTTCCTGCGCTGCATTACCTCCCCCAGTTCCTCTCGTTCTCCCCATCCTAATTCCTCCCCGTCCCTCTCATCTCCCCCATTCTCTTGGTTTCCTTTAAAACGGCACAGATATTCCTATGGTTCCGATAATGGTTGTAGCAATTTTGATCTTCGTCGTTTTCCTCTGTTTTCGGCATAGTTCGGTCCCCGTCGAGGTTTGACCTCCACAAACATTCGCACTTACTAGTGTGAGCCATTTGGGAAAGAACTCCCGACCCAGCCCCTATGGCATGAATCCCAATCCTTTCCTTTCCCATTTCCTTCCTTGCCATAGCCCCCTCTCCCACTAGGTCCCCAGCTCGTGTAGCCAGTCCCAATGGGGTGGGGGGCTGTTATGTACCCTTATGGCTGAGCCCCCTGACAACGCAGAGATCATACTGCTGGTACCTGAGGTGCAACCTCCCCATGCAGGCCAAGGAGTCGATGCCTGTCCTCGTGGGGTATCAGGGCTCCCGGCAATGGCCATCGTGCCAGGTGGCCTTTGCTGTGGCTGTGTGGCGCCCATGGGGAAAGCCTCAGATCGGAGTGGGTGGTACCAGGGCGGACGTTTCGCACGATGAAGTGAGTGACATTTGATAATGGACGTGATACGGCCATCTCGGAAGGCAGGAACAAGTATAATGCTATCAACTACGATAAGAGGACCTTTCCCTCTCTGTCTACCCCCTGGGAGGAGGGCCAGGTATGTCGGCTTGGGGTGAAACCCTTTCCACGTTACCTGGTCTGCACCAGGACGGATGGAGGGTCGTTCACCGCCACCAAACCATTGTTCTTCGTTGAACATATTGAGGATAAGTTTGGGGAAGTTGAAACGATGACCAAAATGTGCACTGGATCACTGCTAATTAAAATAGTCTTTGCTGCCCAATGCAGCTTTGTGTGCCTGCGACCATCTTGGAGACGTTCCAGTGTCGATAAATCCTCATCAGTCATTGAATGTGGTTCAGGGAGTCATTTTCCACCGTGACCTCCTCCTCCAAACTGATGAAGAACTCTGGGCCAACCTCCATAGCACATTGGAAGTGGTTGCTGTTAGGGTCCACTTACACACTCCATTAACAATTTTTAATCTTTATTTCCCTCCTGACAGCTCCCTCCTCCCTTCCTCATTCTTGGGGACTTGAATGCCCATCATCTTTCAGGGCCAGTGCTTATACAGCTAGTTGGGGCCACATCGTCGACCGATTCATTGCCGATCACAACCTGTGCCTCCTCAATGGTGGCTCCCCAACCCATTTTAGTGCCGCTCATGGCACCTTTTCTTCCATAGACCTTTCACTCACTTCTCCTCCCCCTTCTCCCCTTCTTTTGCTGGTCACCGCTTGACGACATTTGCGACAGTGACCACTTTCCGTTGATTCTTTCACTCCCCTCACATTCGACGAGGGACAGGATACCTCGTTGGGTTTTCTGTCATGCTGATTGGTCTTTCTATACATCACAGGTGGTTTTCACACCATCCCCATCTGACTCTATAGATGAGGTCATCAGTGTTGTGTCTAATGCGATTACTCGAGCTGCTAGCATTGCTGTCCCCCAGTCGACTGGTCCTCCTCATTGCCACCCAGTTCTGTGGTGGAACACAACCATTGCTTCGGCGATTCGTGAGCGCCGTCGAGCCTTGCAACATCTTAAGCACCACCCTTCTCGTTCTGCCCTTGTCAACTTTAAATGCCTTCGTGCCAAGGCTCGTTATATAATCAAACAAAGCATGCGAAGTGTGCTGGGAGCGTTTACTCTCCTCCTTGGGATCTTCTGTACAATTGTCATGGGTGTGGGCTATGCTCCACTCCATCCAAGGTTGCCAGTGGCCATGTTCAAACCCTGGCCTTGCCTTACTAGATGGGGTCTGTACTGATCCATTGGTTATTGCAGAGCACCTTGCGGCTCTCTTTGTGAAGGCATCGGCCACACCTTCCTACCCAGTGGCTTTTCGTTTCGAGGAACAACAGGCTGAAGCCTGAAATTTATGTTTCACCACTTGAAAGACGGCTGTCTGCCGTCTTTCCTACGTTTTTAACACTGTAATTTATCTCAGTTCACTAGGCCGTTTACTTTTATTTATTTATTTACTTATATATATATATATATATATATATATATATATATATATATATATATATTTGCTAAAAGAGAACCCCTTTCGTTCGGAGGCGTGAGGAATAGCATTTCTTTTCATGTTTTTAAACGTTAGTTTCTGTAATACTGCTGGGATTTTATTATGCTAACAATTTATCATTTTGTCTATGAAAGTGGCAGTATGAACGGTTTCTTCTTGATGCCACTGTTCCTGTGTGAATGTGTACTTGCTTTATTCTGTATGTGCATGTATGAGAATCTTCCAGCATGGGAGTCTGAGAGCATGTATGGGAATTTTCGTCGTCGGCTGCGGGAGAGGATCGCGACAGTACCTCACACGGCTGCGATGACGTTTCGGACCGGAAATCGATATCACGTGACAAGTTGCTTCTGCTATCCACCTGGCTTTAACAAAATAACACGGGAACAGCTGAAACAAAATTCCATTTTCAATTGAAATATATGATTATATATTCGTAGGTAAAAAATGCGCCTTATTGTGATGCTTGGTGTATCTATATGCTCCAAACATTAGTAGGTGTACCAAAATAGTGGACTTCTTTTAAACAGTAATGTCGTGCTATACATTTCAGTTGCAATTTCAGACCTTTTGAGTGATAGAAAGGAAGTTTTAAATCCGAACGTTTGTGTCGGTTATTGATATCAAATGAATAACAAGTTTATTACTAGTCACTGTTCATTTTCTTCCACAAGTTGTGTGATTACTATTTTTGCGACACAGCTGGTGCGGGACTGTTGTTAAAGACTAAGCATTGGTTAACATTTGTTGAAACACGTGTGTTCACGTTAATTATTTGCGTACATTGAATATGGATGTATCTCAGTACCGTTTTCAAGCGTTTGTCCTAAGATTAATATGATGACAGCATATTGTGCACTGCCGACACAGACTGGATTACATAAAATTCATTTATACCGATATATGGTATATAATCGTCACTCCATAACCATGAATTACTTTAATGATGTTTTCTTAAACTAAATAAAAGAACCTCTACATTTGAGAAATGTTTTTCTGATGTCACTTGGACTCCAAACTCATTTTTCTAGGCGTCTGTATCATAATTTAATGAACTTATTTACCCAGGTGAAGTTAAAGCTATTATAGTTTTTTCAGTAATAACTTGTCCCACTTTTTGAGGAAAATGGTAATACAGTTAATATTGCAAATCACAAAAAGGTGGCCTAAGTGATTACATTAAATATGTCTTATAGCTTTGCTTGTTTGCATTTGCCAACTGTTGATTAACACAGGAGCTGATACAAGGAAGAAAAAATTAATACAAGGAAACGTATCATGTAGCAGCTACTTTAAAAATGGACGATATAGCAAGCTCTACAAAGTGTTGTTTACTGTGCAGTTGTGTGCGTCTGATCACGTGACAACGATTTCCGGTCCGAAACGTCATCGCAGCCGTGTGAGGTACTGTCGCGATCCTCTCCCGTCGGCTGCTGGCAGCGCACTTTGCATCTCTGGCTTCGAGTCGATAGGTAGTTGTTACCAACCTCTGCTTTTGATGCTACCAAAGAGGTTCCACCACCCTTTGATTACAAGTTGGGTTGGCAATGCCCGCTAGTGGGCCTCGACAGGACGCGCAAGGCTAAGCTCTTCCCACCACCTCGTTTTTCTTGGGTTTTCAAGATTTCTGGCCCTTGCAGGCGGTGTGCTCTCTGGCCATCTGGACACTTGGTGGCTGCGCTTCGACCTGGTAAGACGTTCTGATTTTCTTTCCTCCCTTCAGATGGTAGGGATTCTTTGTCTAGTGTTCAAGTTAGATTTCAGAACTTACGTTAATTTTCCAGAAGAAGTTTCTCCAATCATGTACGGAAGTGTATTCAATTTCATTTTGATGATTTTGCATAGATAAACGAGGTGAATATGTCACTAATTCGGTTTGATAATGGCTGAGAATCGGTGACCTTTGTGAGACTAGTTGGTGGTGTATGAAGTCAGCTTAATTTCTTTCTACCTTTGTGGAATGCAACTAATATGTGGGAATATTTTTATTCTATGTAGTGCATGTGAAATATTCTTTTACATTTTCTCCTTCCATGAGTGATATGTACTCCACGTGATATGTTGTCAGAACAAAGCCTTCAGCTACCCCTGTGTCTGTTTCAATGCCCTTCAGGCAAGGAATTATGCATGTATTTTTCTGATTTCCATTAGTACCTCGCGATCACCTCTCCGTCTATTTTTAAATTGTTGTTTCATTTCCAAACTTGTACTTTGCATTCAGACTCCCTCAGTAAATTCTCTTCTAGCCTTGTACGACCCCCTTTATTAGCTTGCTTATGAAATACTACATAATTCTACGGACTGCATGCCGTGTTTCTTAGTTGATTTACTCGGATTTTGCATTTATTCCATTTTTCTGATGTTTGAAGACTGGACTTCGTCCATCTGTGTAAACCTTGTAACATTTCTGCTATGTTGCACACTCCCAGCAAACTTATTGCCAACATCACAAACACAAAATATCGGACACAAATAAAACTTCACTACCGGACATGTAAAATATCAGAT
This sequence comes from Locusta migratoria, assembly GCA_026315105.1. NCBI lineage: Eukaryota > Metazoa > Arthropoda > Insecta > Orthoptera > Acrididae > Locusta > Locusta migratoria. Next base: position 8,305,306 of record CM048755.1, read on the forward strand.
TTTCGCATTCAGTTTGAAATATTATTAACACTAGTAGTAAAATGCTTTTAAGAAATAGTACTTTGATTTAAACATAACTTTGGCTGTCGTTTTTTTTACGTAATTTTCAATTTTTATACTTTCATAAATAATAACTACAAACACTAAAAATGCATTACACTTAGTGACGGAATATGCTGAGCCTATAAAGATAATTATTTGTATAAAAACAACAATATTATACTTTATAAATATTGCACAATGTTATTACATATTTACCTTTTGTTTAAATAAGTTAGGGCAGAACATGTTTTATATATCACTGGATTATAAATTAAATACTGATCATTTTTCACACACTAAAATTAATAATCCATTTGGTAGTAAGAAGCTATCTTCGAAATTATCAAAACTACTACTACTTTATACAAATCTGTATTTATAAAAAATTAGACCGCAAATTGAAATACATTAAAATTTCATGTCTCAATAATAGTAAGCCTACACAATATTGGCAAGACAGATAAGTGTGCACTTAGAAAACACAAATAATGTAAATAACATGAACAAATTTAAAATGAGTCAAAATATGACTTATTTTGCATATACTATTAAATACAAATTTCAGAAAACACATACATACATTGAGAAAAATAGTTAAAGCGTAAATGTAATATTTTAATATATGTATTTTGGCATATTTAAAGTAAAAGAATATTGTTTAATTGTGAATTACAAAACAGTGTCATTAGCCTTATTACGCCGTTACACGGAAAAAGGTCGAGTGGAAGCCATGTTTTGGCACTCTGCTTACAGCTGCAAACCTGTTAACATCTCTGTTACCTGCTACTGCAATTTTAAATATTGTGCAACAAGGAACAATGGAAATAAAACATTTATTAAGAAAAGTTTACATATATGAGTTCGTCGTTTTCATCACTTAATGTCAACCACCATTTCATTTAAGTGGAAGTAGCTCCGAAGTAAACCTGGATCAACGGACTTCAACCACTACACAGACCAGCCATCTCATTGAACATCAGAATCCAAGCTAAGTGGTTTCGTAATTTTTTTATAACGTATAACTCACCATTTCCTGGCGTCCTGATAATAGAACTCTGTTCTGCAATACAGACACAGTTCGACTGGACGCGTATTCAAAAGGGATCAGCAACAGAGGGATTCGTCACACTTGGTGCCGTTATGAACAGGATATGAATTACATTCACTAATGACTTTTATGTTACAGGGAAAGTAATATATGATGAACCAGCAGTGATGTAAAACAAGTAATTCCATTATAAAAACAATGAAATGAAATACACGCGATTTAAATGGCGCATGAAAAAATTGTATGACAAAAGATGGGTATAATGTGAAGAACCGGATACCAGCGTCACCACATTCCTGCGGAAAGTTAAGTACCTTTCAAATAACTTTTGTAGACTGTGTTGGGGTATGTGGATTACTTCTTGGGTTACTTTTTGTACTGAAGTACATTATCAGAATGAATAAAGAAAGTGAACAGACCGAATTAGGTCTATATGACAAAACATTAGACTTGAATATTGACAGTGGACTAAGGGCGTCTAACATTGTGAGTTCTACTCCATTACCTGGTGTTCAAGTAGGAACAACAGTTAAAGATTTAGTGCACGCTGATTTGTCCCAAAGTGAAATGGCAGGATGTGATGAAAATGTTGAAACCAAAACTGAAATACCAACGGACTTTGAATTTCTTGCTCAATTAATTAGTAAATCACATGCTGAAACTGTTTCAGTGTTGAATGATCGGCTAGATCAGTCGAGTGCTGAACTTAATCAGAAGTTCACGGTATTACAAAACAATTTTCGAAATTGAGTTCTAAACAGGAAGAGTCAGAGACCATTTTAAAGAAAGTGATAGGGCATTTAAGTTGTGACATCGGTCAAACAAATGACAAACTATCTGAATTAGATTCAAATCTAGATCGAAAATTTGAGCAGTTAATAGACGATGTCAAACATTCAGATACCCAGTTAGAAGAGCAGTTAGATACTCATATTAGTTATTTGGAAAGTGAATTGTGTGTGGCATCAAAAGTTACAGCACAACTAAATAATGGTTTGAGACAAAATGTTATCACTATAATTGCTGTCAATTCCACTCACATAAAAAACCTATACTCTATTTGCTGTTAAAGGTTGTTACTGCTATGTGTATATTTCTTTTCATTTGCCAGTTTTCATATTTACTTACAAATTATAATGGGTGATTTAAGCCCAAACGTTTTTCACTAAATTTTATTACTCAACATAATTTAATTTTTCATCATATTCATAATGTAATCTTTTCTGTGTATATCTGGTTAGGGCAAAATAGTTCTGAATTTTGAGAAAGAAATCACTTGTTGTAGGTTTAACCCAAAAGTCCATGAGTTTTCAAGTGAAGACACTGTCAGCTGGTCCCCTACACCATTGGCTGGTCCCCTACACCATCCGCTGGTCCCCTACACCGTCGGCTGGTCCCCTACAACGTCGGCTGGTCCCCTACTCTGTTGGCTGATCACCTACACCTTCAGTGAGTCAATAGCAACAAAACATCTCGTCACCAATAACATCTGTCGTCGCAGAAGATACATTGTAGCCTGTATAACTACTTATATGTTAAAACTTTTAAATCATTTTTCACATAACATATTGAAACAGTTAGTGCATAGTGAACCCTACATTTACATTTCAGGTACCTATTTAGGGAGTGTTTAACGTTTCTGCAATGTTCAACGCTCCCTGAAAACTTATTGCCAACATCACAAACACGAAATATCGGACACATAAATAAAACTTCGCTACCGGACATGTAAAATATCAGATTTTCGCATTCAGTTTGAAATATTACTAACACTAGTAGTAAAACGCTTTTAAGAAATAGTACATTGATTTAAACATAACTTTGTCTGTCGTTTTTTACGTAATTTTCAATTTTTATACTTTCGTAAATAATAACTACAAACACTAAAACTGCATTACACTTAGTTACGGAATATGCTGAGCCTATAAAGATACTTATTTGTATAAAAACATCAATATTACATGTTATGATTGTTGCACAATGTTGTTACATATTTACCTTTTGTTTAAATAAATTAGGGCAGACCATTTTTATGTATCACTGGATCCTAAATTAAATACTGATCATTTTTCACACACTAAAATTAATAATCCGTTTGGTACTAAGAAGCTATCTTCGAAATTAACAAGACTACTATGAATTTATACAAATCTGTATTTATAAAAAATTAGACTGCAAATTGAAATACATTAAAATTCCATGTCCCAATAATAGTATGCTTACACATTATTGGCAAAACAGATACCTGTGCACTTCGAAAACACATATAATGTAAATAGCTTGAGGAAATTTAAAATTAGTCAAAACATGACTTTTATTTTGCGTATACTATTAGATACAAATTTCATAAAACACATATGTAAATTGAAAGACGACCGACGTTTTTATTGCATGTGTTAAAACGTTAGATAATATTGCTAGGTTTTTCTTATTTTGTTATGTAAATAATTTATTATTATGTTAATAAATGTGGCATAAGTACGGGTTCTCCGCAATGCCACTGCCCCTGTGTGAATGTGCGTTTGTTGTACTTTTGAGTGTGTGTGAGAATCTATGGCTGTTTGAATCGATAGCTGCTCAGAGTCGATTGCTGCTGAGGTGACCAAATAGTTTTCCACACCCTTTGGTTGTGAGCTAGTTAGCGGACCTACTCCAGCGTGAGTGTAGTTGCTGTCCATCCCCACCACCGCTTTTTCAGGGATTTTCCGGCTTCCAGTCATCTTCCCTCATCTGGTGCGCGCGTGGCTGATCATTCTGTTCTGGGCGTCAGGTGAGGTAAGGTTGGTTCTGCTCTTGTGTCTGTAGATGGCAGCGTTTCATTGACTAGCACATTATTTTAACTTAGATTCGTGAACTTAGATTCGTTTTTTTTTAAATATTTTCTCTGACCGTGTGTGGAAATGTGTTCTCGTTTTTCAATTCAGTGATTTCCAATAGATAAACGCGGTGTGTGTGATTCTAGTTGCAGTTTGATAACGCCTTGGTATGTTAAAACCTTTTGTGATCATGTGTCGGTTTATGAACTCTGTATCAATACTTTCTAGCTTTGTGGGGCCCGATTTCAAATAGATGATATGTTCTTTTTATACAGTGCATGTAAAATTCTTCTCGTCGTTTCCTTCTGTGAGTGATAAGTGTTCCACGTCGTTGGTTCATAGAACAAAGCTTTCAACTTCCACTCTTGTTTGTTCCATGCCTATCAGGCAAGTAACTATGCGGGTATGCTTCTGATTTCCACTAATATTTCGCGATCTTCTCTCCCTGCCTATTTTAATTTTGCTGTCTTTTCTCTGTCTGGTAGTACTCTGTGTCAGAAATTCTCTCTGAGCCTTGTACAACCTCCTGCAATAGCTTCCTTATGTAATTCTAAACATTTCTATGGTTTGCAAGCTGTAATTCTTAATTTTATTTTTCCGACTTTGTAATTATTTCACTTTTTCGAGTTTTGGAGACTGGATTTCATCCGTCTCTGTAAGCGCTCCCAATCACGTGTAGCTGGATTTCTTCGCATCTTCATGTAATTCTAAACATTTCTATGGGTTGCATGCCGTAATTCTTATTTTGTTTTTCCGACTCGTAATTATTTCATTTTTGTGTTTTTTTTTAGGCTGGACTTCATCCGTCTCTTCTAATTGCTCCCCAGCTCGTGTAGCTGCTTTTCATTCACTTCCTTATATAATTCTAAGCATTTCTATGGGTTGCATGCTGTAGTTAATTTTATTTATTTTTGGAAACTAAATTTATTCAAATTTATCGGTTTTCTGAACCACGTGGGTCCGAGCTCCGACTTCCAGGGCTTGCAGCTAGTCGTCTGAATTCACTCCATTTCTCATATAAAACCAGTACCTAGATCAATTTCTAACAGACTACAACTTAAGAATCGACAGTGATTTTGTATAATGAATCCGTTTTTCAACCACTTCACCTTCAGTGGAGTGTGTTCATGTAACGTAGCCATGTATAGCCGTTAGCGTGTTTGCTCGTGGTTCAATTCAGATGTAATTTAACTTGGCTATAGACACGCACCATCTTAAAACAGGCACGACAGACCACAGACAGCTTCAAAGTGTTTTTGTATATTGTGTTCTGTGCTACCTCCGACTTGCTGAATTTCACCTACGATAGCGGCGCCTGCTTCCGCCTCGTCTCAGCACGCTGTTTTTGGTGAGTTTTGCTGTGGCATTGTGTATATGTGTGTGAGAATGAGTGTTGTTTGTGAATCCTTCCCCCCCAGTAGCTTTAAATCATGTATAATTTATGCTGGGCACCGTCCTTATTAATCCATGTAAGAGATGCATTTTTTGTATTAACAAAATTGGTTCCCCATTTTGCTTGTTTTATATCTGAATAAACAAGTCTAAGTTCAGCACAATCCGTAAGTTGCCTATAAATTGTAGTTTGAGAGCACCTTCCCTCTTTTATTTAATATTATTCTTCACAAGTGCTGAGAACAAGATCAGATGAAATTTGTTTACGACTAAATTCCGTTGCGCCATAAATGTTTCCTTAGCCACCTTTCTAAGATAACTTCAATTGTGGTGGCTTGCTTATTAATGTCTTTGTGTAATAACGTGCGAGCTGCTATGTATATTGACCAGTGTAGTATTAACTTCCTGTTATTGAAGTAATTTGAAACGAGTCAGTTCTCAGTTTGGGCCAGGGAACAAGGTTTTGTAGCAGGGAGTAACCAGTAGTTCACACGGACCTCATTTACTAATTTTAGTAACAAAACAAGGCTCTTGTTACGTACAGTTGTCGACTTTTATCTGGCTTACCGCTGCCAGGATTCGCTCTTCTAGCGAGTCATCTGTTTGATGAACCAGTTTTTTGCTTTAAGTGCTTGCGGGAATATTCTTAAAAAAATTTTCTTTCCCCTCCCAGTGAATAAATGTGTGAGATTAGCAGCGCGCATTAATCTATTTCATTATATGTTTTCAGCACATCTTTCTAAGTGTATTTTTGTGTGTTTTTTGGAAGGTTTATATTATTTAATTGTTTTCGTAAAAAGAGCACAGCCACAGTGCATTGCATGTGAATATTTTAGTTTGTGTTTTGTTACGCGATTTTTGTTAGGCTAATCTTGTGTTTGTTACTTCTGTTCAAAATTGCTTGTGACGATGGAGGATAGTTCTGCCTTGTCCGTTTCCACTCGCTCTAGGCGTTTGAACCAAAGTGACTGAAAATTCATCTAGGTCTGATCTTTCGACCGAAGGGGAAGAAGTATCGAGTACAGACAGCCGCGTTCCCGTTGAAAACGCGACTTGTTTAACCTTCCTATTGTGTTCGAAACAGAGACACACGTATTGTGAATGGGTCAGTTAGACCCGCAATTTAAAAAAATATATATTCTTCGATGTTACTTAAAAATATATTTTATATATAGTTTTTTTCATGTGGAAAAAAAGATATTGAACCTTTCCAGCATTTATTGAAAGTAATTAGTGTAAAAAATTATTACATTTTAGATTGTGAAACAATGTTCATACAAGTTTCTGTAAGTAAATTGTTGCATAAAAGTGCAAGCTAAAGGTTAAATTTTGTCACTTATTGCAAACACTAATTAACCTAAAATTATAATGAAATATGATAATTAATTCTGAAGAACAATAATTAGCATCAATATATGCCTGTTGTATTAGCTTACACAATTATTTCAGTAAATATTTGCATGATCTTGGCATAGCAAGGATTGACAAATGTTACATTTCTTATTAGTCTTTCGATCTTTCTTCGCTCCACACTCTTTGTACTGGCTCCTTTTCTGTTCCTTTGCTCCAGAACTCGTTCCTGCAATATTTTCCAAATTTACTTTTATCTTTTTAGGAATATTTTTGGACATTCTTTTTTCTTGCATAGTTCTTGTTAGCTCTCTTAGAAAAAGGCGTCTTTTGTACAATTTGTTTCAATAGTAGCCTGGGTCAGTGTGTACATGCAACACATAAGCATTTATTGCAGCAATGTCTAGCATGTTATAAAATAAACAGGCCATCGCTTAGTACCTCTTTTGCAGGAATACGTACTGGCGAGTGTATCTGTCATGTCAACTCCTCCTTTCGTTTTGTTGTGATGCAGTATTCCCTCCGGCTTCTTATGCTCTTCTGCAGACAGGTAGTCATGGTGCATGGTAGAGAGTAATACGACAGCTTTATTATTTTTTGGCACGTACGAATCCAGTGGTACATACTTCTGAAATCCAAAGATGGTTGAAAACACATGTCTACTGTTATTTATTTCTTCGGAATCTCAGCTTTGTTCTTTCTGAGGATTCAACTAATGTTAGAATTTTCTGCAGAAGTTGTTTGGCCAGGGTGTAGTCCAACACTGGTAATGTTTCGCCCAGTTTTATCAATTCTTTCCACAAGCCTCAATACAACATTTCTACCTTGATTTACTTCTCGTGGTCCATTTTCCGTATATCCTGTATAGACTTCTGCTGCACCAACATATGCTGTTTTCACGTAGATAACAACCATAATTTTATGTCATATTTTCCTCTTGGTTTTGAAGTCATGTACTGACGGAAGGGACACCTTCTTCTGATTGGAACCTGTAATTCGTCCACTGTGACATTTTCATAAGGAATTAACATTTTAGGAAACTGTTCTACAAACATTTCAAAGACAGCCAGTTTATCAAAGCGTCGCCTAGCTGGTCGATCTTCTTTGTTGTCAAATCTGAGAATTCTGATTGTATAGAAACGCTGAAGTGACACTGTTACTCGAAAAACTGGCCGACTATTCATGTTGTCCCATAGCTATTGGAGAGATTCTCCAGCAGATCTCCATACACCAACTAATATAAGTAGTCCCAAATAAGCCTTCATTTCCTCATTTGTAATAGAAATTTATTATGGTCACCTTGGTTTTGACAGGTTTTGTATATCACTATGTACCATTGCGCGACGTATATACATTTCCAGTTACGCTGGTTTCTTTAGGCAATATATCCACGCTTTCGTCTCCTTCGAACACATCACTCTCCTCACTTCTAATCGATGCATTATCAACGTCACTTGAACTGTGAACAGAATCTCGATCATTGACAGTATAATCTCCTGTTTCTTTTTATGACTCATTTACAAGCCTTTCTAACTGTTCATCACTTAGAAACTGACAAACAAAATCAGACTGTATGCCTATATGCAGTCGTTATACAGAGTCCCACAACAATGTGAAATGCCTTTGAGACATTTTAGACCAATCACAAGTATTTCTAACAATTTATTCGTAGAAACTAAATAAAAATTTCCGCATCGGTCTAAAAGACCCATTCACAATAAGTGTGTCAACGCTAAGTATCTCCGAAAGTATTTTAGTTTTTGAAACGAAAATTGAGGATAACATAAATAATGACGTATTTGAGGAATACATAATGCTATGTAGCAAAATAAATAACATTTGGGGGTTTACGTTAATTTTAGTAAATGAACTGGGTCAGTTAGACCCATTCACAATAGGAAGATTAAACAAGGACGCGACCGGAAGTGAGGGCAGGGGCGAACAAAGCGAACCGCATGCCCATATGCCGGTTTCTGCTACTGCGCAAACTAGTTCAACCAGTGTTACTAGGCCTGTGTGCGATTCTGATATGACACTAAGCGACCTCATGGCCTTCATGAGAGAATTAAAAGCATGGATAGAAGCGCAAAATGGTACAGTCCAAGCCGAACTTGTCAAGGTTTCTGAACAATGCCGGGAGGCGCAAACTAACACCATTCAGGTTATTAACAATAATCTGGATGGGTTGTGCACCGATATAGTGTGTCTAGTTCAGGAACGGCATGAGGTAGCAATGAATGGTATCTCAGAAAACGCGACCAAAATTTCAGGAAATGCAGAAGCTATATCTGCCCTCTCCGATCGTGTAGACACGAATATACACAAGAGAGTCGATTTGGTAGACGGTCGGGCGAAAACACACACCGATGAACTACGCGCACGCACAGATGTACTAGGCATGCACTTTGAAGAACTGGCCACCTCGGTGGCGCAGCTTCTACAGACCAGGGAGACCGCGGCAGACAGGGCAGCTCCCGCTGTTGTAAATGAATCGGAGGAAGTTCGCGACTTACTCTGATTCAAGGAACTACAGTGGGAAATTAACCGTAGGCGTCGCGATGTAGCGGCCGAGTTAGAAGTACGCGTCGCGCATCTGGAGCAAGTCTCTGTTCCACCCCCGCCTCCTCCCCCCCCCCCCCCCCAAGTAGAAAACGCCGGCCGCAGTTTGTGTGGAGGTCGGCCCTTTTGTTCTGACCGCGGAGATGATTTGGCTTTTGAGGAGGAGGAGGTCGAACCTCTGCGTGCCCGTCCTCCCATAAGAGAAAGAACGAGTCACTTGCCTGTGCGAGAGACAGTGCAGGCATTTGATTATAAGCACTTTCTCACTGTAAAAAAGTACCAGGTCTTCCGAAACTCTGCAAGCGGGATACACCCGCATGCGTGACTGGAGCAATTCGATTACTCTCTGCCTCCGAACTAGCCAGAAGGACAGAAAATCGAGTATGTGTGCGGATATCTCGAGGGAGAGCCTGCCACCTGGATGCGACCTCTCTTAAGAGATTGCCGCTACTACGATGATTTTAGGGAACATTTTCTGTCTGCCTACTGGTTGGAGAAGCAACAGGAACGAGTAAAAAGCAGCATTCTAGTGATGCCCCACTTTGCTAACAGCAGTTGCAGGAGTCTCGGAGAATTCTTTCGAGGAATGATGCAGAGAAATCAATTCCTCGACTACCCATACCCTCCGTGTGAATTGATAAGAATTTGCGCGTCGAAGCTCCCGTGAAATGTGTGCAATGCCGTCCTTGGGGGAAGCTGCAAGCAGGACATTGAGTCCTTCCGAGATTACCTGGAGGATCTAGAAGAGATGGCAACGGCTCTGCTAGGAGAAGTAATCGGAGCGACAATAGCGCTAGGAACAACCGCGTGGAAAGTAATAGCAGCGCGGACTCCGGTCCTTCCAACGCTGAGAATCAGCAACAGCGAAGGAACGGGCACGGTTATTGTTGTGGTAAGTGAGAAGACAAGCACCGAAAGTTAGGGAACGGTAATAAGGGCTACCGACCCGATAAAGGCCCGCGAAAACCACATGACCCGCCAACAGAAGACGTGGAAATCAGGTCCGCTGATCCGCGCCGTAACAATCTGAAGGATCCCGGTCCTAGCACGAGCTTATGGCAATCCACGAAAGTTGATCGACACTTGGTCAACTCACTAGGAAAAGAGCATGTCCGTCCGAAACTAGCAGGGCCAGATGACATTAGGGACACACTTCTCGAGGAAGAGCCTACTGTGGTAGTGCCGGTGGTGCAACCGCTTATTACAGTGAGCGTTAAGGACGTAGTTCTGGAATGCGTACTTGACACCGGCAGCGTCGTTTCGGTCATGAGCGATTCCGCATTCGACCGTTGTCAGACAGCGGGGACATGGCCTGTACTTCCTTTTTAGAGGACAAAGGTAAAGGGCGCATTAGTCGGGCGCAGTATTGATGTTAAAAGGCAAGCGGAAGTTGTATTTGAGTGTCAGGGTCACGAATTCTGCGTGAATTTTATTATCGTACCCTCATTGACGGTAGATGTCCTCCTAGGCGTAGAATTCTTCCTCGCACATAACGCCCTGTTCGATTTTAGTGAAGGGGTAGTGCGATTATGCAAGGGGGCCGGCCGCGGTGGCCGAGGGGACTGAGGTACTCCAGTCACAGTCTGCACGGCCACTGCGGTCGGGGGTTCGAAACCCCCTCGGGCATGGATATTTGTGCCATTCTTAGGATTAGCTAGTTCATAAGTAGTTTGTAAGTTTTGGGACTGATGACACCGTAGTTAAGTCTCATAAGCTATACAAACATGCAAGGGGAACGCCAATATCAACTTGAATTTCGATGAGTCTGCTGCTAAGGTGGACTCTGCCGACCGCTACTGCCAGTTTTTGTATGACTTCTGCCCGGCAAATGCTACCAGTTCTTTTAGTTCCTGCGGAGAGGACACGGACATACTCTAATGCGGCACTGATGACGAAAACGCGCTATCGAACGAGATTGCTAAGAAGGTCAAGCTAATAGACGACGCGTCAGGTACCGTGAAATCCGAGCTGTCCCAAATCCTCCGTTAGCACTCCTGTGTGCTCTCTGAGATTCCCGGCACTATAAAGGGATTTGTCTACCGTTTCAAGGTCCGGCAACATAGGAAGTTCTTCTTTTGGGCATACCCGATTCCATGGGTGTATAAAGAGCAAGTCGAGGAGGAAATTAAGCGCATGCTGGCGGAAGGAGTTATTGAACAAGCTGTACCCGCTGCTGGGCTTGAGTCGGATTGTTCTCGATTCGAGACAAATTAACATGGTGATAGAACCGGAGACTGACCGACCACAGACGTTGGATGAATTGCTGCAGCAATTTCACGGCGTGCGCGTGCTTTCCTAGACCTGCGTTCCATTTACTGGCAAATTGAACTTGACCCGAGCTGCCGACCTTACACTGCTTTCCTATGTTTCGGAACCTGCTGCCAATTCCGTAAGTTGCCTTTCGGACTCAACGCCAGTTCTGATACGTTTATCCGCATGTTTAACAGTATCTTACCCAATGACTTACAGAAACGGGTAACCACGTACGTGGACGACGCACTAATGGCCGAGAACTCGTGGGAAGACCATAATAATGTTCTTAAGCGGTTACTTCAGGTATTCGGACAGTCGGGAGTGACTGTAAACCTGATGAAATCAGTGAAAGTGAAGTTTCTTGGCCACATTATATCGGGGGATGGTATCTTGACAGACCCGACCAAACTAGAAGCAATTAGAGAATTTCCGGTCCCCTCAACGAAGAAACAGGTCAGAGCCTACTTAGGGCTTATAAATTGTTATAAACGATTCCTATCAATAGAGAGTATAGCCACACCAACTCTTTGTGTGCTTACGAGCAAGAATAAGGCTTGGAAGTGGACTGAGAGCGCGCAAAAGGAATTCGAGGACGTGAAACGCGCCTTGTTAGTCGCGCCCCTGTTAGCCCACTCTGACCTATCGAAGGATTTCTGTTTAGGAACGGACAGCTCTGAGGTCGGAACAGCTGCAGAGCTGTTTCAAGATATTGAGGAAAATGGGGTCGTACAGCGAAAGACGATTGCTTTCGCGAGTCGAGTACTGAACAAGTGTGAGCGCAATTACTCCGTGACTGAACTTGAAGCTCTTGCCGTCGTCTTCGGTTTCCTTAAGTTCAGAGGGTATTCGTTTAGGAGGACGACCAAAGTATATACCGATCACCGCGCATTAGAATTTCTAATGTCGGCTAAGTTGACGCACGGTAGGTTGGCCAGGTGGACGTTGTTTCTCCAGGAATTTCGTTTTACCGTGATTCTCATACCCGGAAGCGAGAATGTGGTGTCTGTCGCTCTTTCTCGCTCTCTGGTTGGTTTGACGCAAGGGACCAATGATGAAATGAATGAAAATAAATTCAGTGTCTTATATCTCCGTGGCGTTGCTTTCGAGAACTTTATTACCGCCTCCCTTCAGGACATAACGTGGGAACAAGATAAGGATGAGATTTTGAGAGATTTGAAGACCAAATGGCGTGATCATACTCATCTGTCGATCCGACATTACTACCTAATTAGGCGAAATATCATGTTCGGACGTAGCGACCCCAGGCAATCTAACTGGGTTGTGTGCATTCCAGATGAGTGGGTCAACAAACTCATCTGGTTTACTCACCTAAGCTACACGCACTATGGACACCGCAAGTGCTACCAGAAACTCCGTGATACCTGTTACTTCCTAAATATGGAAAAAAGGATCCGGAAAGTGCTGGCCACTTGTAAGCTTTGTCAAAAATCCTCTCATGGTTATACAGCAAGCTCCCCTCTTTCCTATAATCCTTTCTCGGCTTCGTGAGTTAGCTGCAGTCGATCTCTTCGGACCGCTACCCCACGCACAATGCATGTCTATTCCTACATCTTTGTGGCAGTGGAGCTAATGTCAAAATTTGTTACCTTGACTCCTTTAAGGAGAGCGACTGGACGGTCCGTTGCTCAGGCCGTCATCAAAGACTTCTTACGACAAGTCGGTCCTTTAGAAAAAGTAATTGCGGACAATGGTTCTCAGTTCCGTTCCCCTGTCTGGAAGGAAATGCTGGCACTCTTTGCAGTGACTCACATAGTGCTTGACAGATTGGTAGAGACCTTTGCAGTAATACCTGCGTCTGATTGTGTCTAGGGTCTTAACGAATCCAAGATGACCGGATATTGGAGCACTGTATAAATACTTGAGAATAGCTGGTTGGAGATGAGCTGGAACAACCAGTAGCCATTTGGGGCCCAGTGAATCGTAGTTGCTCTTATACAATCTTCCATTTACAAGTTGGAACTCTCCATTGGTCTGTTCTCTTTTTTTCCAAGGCGTCTATCGTTTGTAATAGTGCTGCATCTTCCCTCTGTGCAGCTGTAACGTCATGTAATTCAGGGAGGGCTGAAATTTCATTCATGCTGCTGTGTACCACTAATGGATTCCTCGAAAGGCAGTGGACATCCTTGTGTTTGCGCCCGTTCTTGAATACCACTGTGACATTGTACTCTTGGAGTCTTAGTGTCCATCTTGCTAGTCGACCTGATGGATCCTTCAAGCTAGTCAGGCAACACAAAGAATGGTGGTCTTTCACGACGGTGAATGATTTGTCGAATAAATATGGCCCAGATAACTGCGAGACATTCTTTCTCAGTTGCACAGTAGTTTATCTCGGACTTTGAGAGTACTCTTGATGCATAGGCTATCACTTTTTCAACGCCTTCCTGAACTTGCACAAGCCCTGCACCAATCCCATACCCGCTAGTGTCAGTGTGAAGTTCAGTTTCCACATTCTAGTCGCACAAGGCTAGCACTGGTGCGGAAGGTAAAGCCTCCTTAAGTTCCCGCAAAGCTCTTTCTTTTGTCTCATCCCAGTAAAACTTGTCGCCTCCCTGCAGACGTTCTTTTAATGGACGTGCCTTGTTACAAAATCCTTTTATGAAACGTCGATAGTATGAGTACAGCCCGAGAAAATTTCTCACATATTGGATGTGCTCAGGAGTTCGAAATTCTGTGATTGCTCTTACTTTATCTGGATCAGGACAGACACCATCTCCGTTGACTAGGTGCCCAGGATTTTTATCTCTTTGGCGACGAAGAGGCACTTCTTTGGACTGAGGCGGAGTCCTGTAGCCTGAACACACTTCAACACAGTTGACAGGCGACTCAGATGTTCTTCAAATGTTTTCGAGAAAACTACAATGTCATCTAAATAGCAAAAATACGTCGTCCAATTCAGGCGCCGAAGCAAGTTGTCCATCATGCGTTCGAATGTGGCCGGAGCATTACATAATCCAAATGGCATTACTTTGAACTCATCGAGGCCGTCAGGTGTACTAAAAGCCGTCTTCTCCCTGTCAGCTTCGTCAACCTGTCTGCATGTCCATAGTTGAGAAGTATGTAGCTCCTTACAAGCAGTCTAAGGTGTCGTAAATGTGCGGCAGTGGCCATCCTTCTTCTTTACAAGGACCACCAGAGACGTCCAAGGACTATCCACTTCTGTGCCGGCCGCGGTGGCCGAGGGGACTGAGGCGCTCCAATCACGGTCTCAACGGCCACTACGGTCGGGGGTTCAAATCGCCCCTCGGGCATGGATATTTGTGCCGTCCTTAGGATTAGCTAGTTCATAAGTAGTTTGTAAGTTTAGGGACTGATGACCCCATAGTTATGTCCCATAAGCTATACAAACATTTGAACATTTGATTTCTTCTCCACTTCCTCCCGATTTATCCGTCTTTCAGCTGGCGACACTCTATACGAACGCTGGCTAATTGGTGGATGATCCCCAGTATTGATACGATGCCTTAAGGTGGGCCGTTTCGTCTGACTTTTCCCCTGCTGAGGTGTGAATACACCAGAAAATTGACGTAGTATAGCTAACACCCGCTGGCGTTGTTCCTTGGTCAGTCCGGACCCTACTGGCAGTTCCACGTTTGTTTCTTCCAGCGTGTTGTCTGTACTAACAGCAGAGCATGGGTCTCCATTGATGACGTTGAGCTCACCGTTCTGGATTGGTTCAGCTGTCCCGATACACATTCCTTTGGGGATAAGTTGCGACTGCTCGTGGCAATTAGTGATCCAAATCTCTCCTCGACCTCCGGTAATGCTTATGATAGCCACTGGTATGTAAATTTCTTTTGTGAGCCTGATAAACCTTTTACTATCAACAAGAACTTCACAGTTTAACCAGTCATCTGTGTTTGTGACTGCAACTCTTCTCATCGTCAACGGCGGTATCGTCACATTGTCAACCGCAAATAACACCCACAAAATTCTGTATTATGTGTACACGTCGGAACAACTTCTTCAATTTGCAGCTCAGATCTTCCACAGTCAATCATAGCTTGGGATGCCTGAAGGAAGTCCCATCCGAGGATGACATTGTGACTACATTCTGTTAATACGACAAATTCAAACGGCTCGGTCCTGTTGTTGATGGTTATTCTTGCGACACAAGTTCCTGCTGGATGGACGTACTTTCCATTCGCGACCTTCAGCACAGTTGCTCCCGTATCACAGAACATTGTCTTCTTTAGTGTGCGGCGGTAATTATCCGATAATACAGAAAAAGAGGCTCCTGAATCAACAAGTGCCCGGACAGGATGGCCGTCGATTATGACGTCGATGAGATTTCCCAACATCTTGGCGACTGTCGTCCATGGAGGATTTTCATCTGCGGCGGCCTCACCTCCGTAGATGGTCGCCTCGCTTAGTTTTCCTGGGCGCGGCGGCTAGGGGAGCGGCTGGTACCTCTGTACGGCGACGGTGAACGGCTGCGGCGCGTCGGGGAGCGACCTCGTCTAGGGTACGGCGATGGCCTTCTTCGCATAGGTCGACTGAACTCATCAGCAGGTGACTGCCTGGGATAGAACTGCTCCGACGCCTGACGTCTTGCGGCAATATAATCGTCGTATACTCGCCTTCTCTCTCTGCAGTGGCGTACGACATGTCCAGGGCGCCCACAGTGGAAACACAATGGCGTGTTGTCTTCTATCCTCCAAACATCTGTTCTTCTGCGGGGCGTCATAGTTACTGGGGGAATTGGCTGTGGCCGCCTCGGCCGGTTCATAGGCTGCCGTTTGGCGCCTGCAGCGTAAGTCATAGCAGGCCGACGCCATGCTTCACGTCGGGTGTTATTGGCGGAGCAGACAGGAGCTATTCCCTGATATACCACTTCCTCAGCGGTGTCGGCTTCCTCGTCACTTTCAGGGCTTACATTCATGAGCATGATCTGATGCTCGCTCGGTCTAATAGTCCCGGCTGCCATAATCTGTTGTAATTCTTCTCTCACAATTTGTTGTATGAGGGAGGCGAAATCATACTGGTCCTCCACAATGGCCATAGGGACTACATTGGGGAGTCTGTCATGCTTCTTTCTTCCAACCCTCCTCTGTTGCATCTCTTCAATACGCTGGCACCACTTGACGAACTCTTCTGTCGTAGCAATGTCTTTTATCAGAAGAGCTTGGTACATGTCTTGTGCAATACTCTTTATCAGGTGCGTGATTTTGTCGGCCTTTGTCATATTCGGATTGACTATGTTACACAGGACCAAAACATTTTGTATGTACGACTGTGTCGGCT
The DNA here is from genome assembly GCA_026315105.1 of Locusta migratoria. Classification (NCBI taxonomy): domain Eukaryota; kingdom Metazoa; phylum Arthropoda; class Insecta; order Orthoptera; family Acrididae; genus Locusta; species Locusta migratoria. The sequence goes on from CM048755.1 coordinate 8,322,028, forward strand.
CACCATGTCGTTGGGCCCGGTTCTTCAGTTGTTCTTCTGTGGAGTGGACTTGTCGCTGGCGGTCTCCAAACGTCTTCTTAAGTTCCGCCTGGAAGGTTTCCCAGTTATTCAGTTTGTCTTCGTTGTTCTCGAACCATTGCTGGGCTGTTCCGTCCAGGAAGAAATAAACGTTGGCCAAGCACATTGTATTATCCCACCTGTTGTACTTGACGAGTCGGTCCAACCCTTTTAGCCATTTATTGGGGTCCTGTCGCACGTCTCCAGAGAAGACCGACGGGTGTCTGATGGGTAGCTGGCTTACCGCTGGTTTCGTGTCCATGGTTCTTCTGATAATACGGACTTTCGGAAGGATGTACTCGGTGTATCCCTTGTATTCCGGTTCCAGGCCGTGTAAGCGACGACTTTTAAGTTGCCTTATCGGAGCCACGGTGATGCAGCTGTTGCACAGGATACCTGGCGCATCCACCAAACAATGTCATGTTGAAATAGAAGCAGGCTTGACTTCGAAGGCAACTGAACACAGCACTTTTACTGAAAGCTGGTTGATTACGAACTTAACATACACACAGCACTAACTGCTCTGCTATTTATTGACAGACAGAATGTACCAGAAATTAGAAGAACAGTTAACATAAGAAACAAGTAGAAATTACAAGTGAACATAAGAAAGAAGTAGAACATTCTGGAATTGTTAATTACAAAGAAATAATTTTTTTCCGGTAGACGGGATTGAACCGGCGACCTTCAGCATCGCAGTCAGTGACGCTATGACCTGCGCCACACCGGCAGCCGATGTTCATGGTCTCTCATGACAATATAATTACCTCAGCCTACATCAAAATTTTCAATTAACGAAGGGGTGATGAGAGACGACCGTCTGTCGTCTTCCATATATTTTTGTATATTTCTGTAAAGTTATAATTTATTTAATGTCGCTAGACTATGATTTTGTTAAAACTTCAACCCCATTCTTTTCAAGGCTTGAGGAATAGCACTTTCATTGCATGTGTTAAAATATTCGTTAATATTGCTAGGTTTTTCTTATTTTGATATGTTAATAATTTATTATTATATTAATTAATGTGGCATAATAAGATTGTTATTCTTTTAAATGTGTGCGAGAATCTATGGCTGTTTGAAGGTGGGGAGTGATAGCTCGCTTTGAATCGTTCTCTCTGGCTCAGAGTCGATAGCTGCTGAGGTGACCAAAGAGGTTTCCACACCCTTTGGTTGCGAGATAGTTAGCGAACCTACTCCAGCGCTAGTGTACACGCTCCTCATCCCCTCCACCACTGTTTCTTGGATTTTCCGGCTTCCTGTCGCTTCCCACGCCTCGGTGGGCGCTCGGCGATTCTTTCTGGGCTGGTCGTCTGGTGAGGTAAGGTTGGTTCTGCTCTTGTTTCTGGAGATGATATCGTTTCATTGACTAGCACATTTAACTTAGATTTGTGAACTTAGAATCATTTTTTTTAAATATTTTCTCCGATCGTGTGTGGAAATGTGTTCTCGTTTTTCAATTCAGTGATTTCCAATAGATAAACGCAGTGTGTGTGATTCTAGTTGCAGTTTGATAACGGCCTGATATGTTAAAACCTTTTGTGATAGTGTGGCGGTGCATGAACTCCGTGTAAATACCTTCTAGCTTTGTCGGTCCCGACTTATAATAGGTGATATGTTCATTTTTTGTACAGTGCATGTAAAAATCTTCTCATCGTTTCCTTCCATGAGTGATATGTGTGCCACATGGTTGGTACATAGACCAAAGCCTTCAGCTTTCACTCTTGTTTGTTCCATGCCCATCAGGCAAGTAACTATGCGGGTATCCTTCTGATTTCCACTAATATTTCGCTATCTTCTCTCCTTGCATGGGCGTACCCAGCGAGGGGCAGGGGGGGGGCAGCTGCCCCCCCCTCCTAGAAAATATTCGAATGCGTTCATGTAGCCTGATGTGCTTTTTTTTCCTTCTTCATTGGCACGTTACTGTCTCCAGGAAACTGCTGGCGGGCACTATTATGTCGCGAACCAAAAGTCAATTGACTTGTAATCTAGATATATATATATATATATATATATATATATATATATATATATATATATATATATATATATATAGCTTGATTACAAGTCAACTGGCTCTAGGACACTGCAAACACAGACAACACGCAGTCAGAAGTGAACAAGTGAAAATTGGAAAATTGTAGTGACTTGGTGGCAAACGCAGTTGAAATACCGATAAAATCTACCACCTGTAGGATGAAAACATTGAAATTCAAATGACAGGTATGAGCATGGGCGCCCATATGATTAGATTAGATTAGATTAGATTATTTATTTGTTCCGTAGATCCATATTGAGGGGATCCTCGTGGATGTGGAACATGTCAAGAAACAAAATTTACAAGTTGAATAACAGATAATACTGATAATATAAATACAAATACATACACTTATAAATACAGATACATAATTTTTAAGGTTTTTTTTTTTTTTTTTTTTTTTTTTTTTTTTTTTTTTTTGTGATAATATAATAATACTAATATAGTATGAGTGCATGCATCATTTGGTACAATTTATAAATTCACTAATGGAGTAGAAGGAGTTGGCCACTAGAAAGTTTTTTAGGTTCCTCTTAAACTGATCTTTATTTGTAGCTAAATTTTTTATACTTGATGGTAAATTATTGAAAATGTGTGTTCCTGAGTAGTGGACCCCTTTTTGAACTAAAGTAAGTGCTTTTAAATCCTTGTGTAGATCATTTTTATTTCTAGTATTGTATGCATGAACTGAGCTGTTTGTTGGGAAAAGGGATATATTATTTATGACAAATTTCATTAAGGAATAAATATACTGAGAGGCAGTAGTTAATATTACCCAGTTCTTTGAAGAGGCTTCTACAAGACGTCCGTGAATTTACTCCACAAATAATACGTATTATACGTTTTTGGACTCTGAAGACTTTTGACTGACTTGAAGAGTTACCCCAAAATATTATACCATATGACATTAAGGAATGAAAGTAAGCAAAGTATGCAAGCTTTGTTATTTTTATGTCTCCTATGTCTGATAACACTCGTATTGAAAATACAGATTTGTTGAGTTGTTTCTGCAGTTCTGTGGTGTGCTCCTCCCAACTAAATTTATTATCAAGCTGTAATCCCAGGAATTTAATACTGTCAACCTCTTCTATCTGCTCTTCTTCATACTTAATGCATATGCTGTCAGGAAATCTCTTACATGTTCTGAACTGCAAGTAGTGCGTCTTTTCAAAGTTTAATGACAATGAGTTGGCTTTAAACCATTTATTAATGTTCATGAAAATATCATTAGCAGACTTTTCTATCACTATACTTGACGTACTCTTTATTGCAATACTTGTATCATCTGCAAACAAAACGAACTCTGCTTCTGGTAGTGTAACTGATGAGAGATCATTAATGTACACAAGAAAAAGCAATGGCCCTAAGATGGATCCTTGTGGGACACCACATGTAATTTCTTCCCAATCCGATGATGACTGTTGGCCTAATTCACTAGTCACTTGCACTGACACCCTTTGTTTCCTGTTAGTGAGGTACGACTTGAACCATTTTGCAGCATTTCCCATGACCCCATAGAATTCTAATTTACTTAAAAGGATGTTATGGTTCACACAATCAAATGCCTTTGACAAATCACAGAAAATACCTGCTGCTTGCAATTTATTATCTAATGAATTAAGTACATTCTCACTGAAAGTGTAAATAGCCTTCTCAATATCGGAACCTTTCAGAAATCCAAACTGTGTTCTAGACAATATGCCATTTGCGGTTAAGTGGTTGAGAAGCTGCTTGTACATTACCTTTTCTATAATTTTTGAGAATGCTGGCAAAAGTGAAATGGGTCTGTAGTTTGATGGTATCTCTTTATCCCCCTTCTTGAAGAGAGGTTTAATATCTGCATATTTTAGCCAATCAGGAAATGTTCCCGTTATAACAGACTGGTTACACAAATAACTTAAGATTGTGCTAAGTTCACAAGAACAAGCTTTAATTAACTTTGTTGATATTTCATCGTAACCACTGGAATTCTTTGTTTTTAAAGATTTTATTATGGAAGATATTTCTTGTGGTGAAGTGACTGACATATTCATGTGTGTGAAGTTATTTGTAAATGCTAGTTTCAAATATTCAAGCGCATTATTTACTGACCCAGACAATCCCATACTATCAGTAACGGATATAAAGTACTTGTTAAATAGATTTGCCACACTATGCCCATCAGTTACTAATGTCTCAGCTACTCTTAATCGTACCTGCTCTTGTTCCTTTCTGGTTCTACCAGTCTCTTCTTTCATTATATCCCATATTGTTTTTATTTGGTTTCCTGATGTTGCTATCTTCTTTTCATAGTGCATTTGTTTAGATACCTGAATAACTTTTTTTAATATTTTACAGTATTCCTTATATTTAGTTAAATCATCATCATTGCAACTACTCTTGGCTGATAGATACATTTTCCTTTTTGTCTTACATGAAATCTTTATTCCTTGTGTAATCCAAGGTTTTATTATAGACTTCTGTTTAATTCGCATTACTTTTAGAGGAAAACAGTTTTCAAACATGATACTAACATTATTAATGAATACATTATATTTTTCATTCATGCCATTAGCACTATATACATCTTTCCAGTTCATGTCTTTGAGGAGTTTTCTAAAATTTTCAATTTTTGGTGGGTTGACTACTCTCCTGTATGTACATTTTGCAGTCTTCATAATCTGTTTAGAATCTATACCTAAAACAAGGAGCTGCATATCATGATCTGACAGGCCATTTATTATTGGTTTTATGATATGATTTTGTTCCTTTGATTTGTCTATAAAAATATTATCAATTGCTGTCCTAGAGGTTTTAGTTACCCTAGTTGGAAAGTTTACGGTGTGTGTTAGATTGAAAGACAAAGTTACTGACTGCAATAAATTTTTACTGCAGGACTGCATAAGAAAATCTGTATTAAAGTCACCAGCAACCAGGATTTCTTTATTTCTTCCTGTTAAATAACCCAATAGAGCTTCTAGATGATTTAGGAATAGATTATAATTTCCTGAAGGTGCTCGGTAAATAGTTACTATTATATAGCATCTGTTATGGAATTCTACTTCTGTTACACAAGCTTCTAAATGCTGCTCTAGACAGAATTTATTTATATCAATATTCTTGAATTTATAGCAGTTTTTAATGAATGTGGCAACTCCTCCTCCCTCCATATCTACTCTACAGAAGTGTGAAGCTAAATTAAATCCTGGAATGTTTAACATATCTATACCAGTGGCCACATGATGTTCAGAGAGGCAAATTATGTCAATTGGGCTAGAGGAATCTATTTCATCAATACAAATGAGTAGTTCATCAAGTTTATTTCTGAGTCCTGGAATATTTTGATGTAATAAAGATAACTGATATTGCATCCTAATGGCTTGAGTAAGATTTACTGGAAGTTTCTGACTACTTTCTGTTAAACATTGTTTGCTAAAATTTATCTCCTGTTTATCTGCTTTTCCAAACTGAGGGTGTCTTACAAGCTCTCTCAAAACTGGTTTTCTTCCCCCCCTCCCTATCCTAAAAAAGGCATCCCTCTGACACCTGTAACCACTGGTATTTTACCATTTGTGACAGTGCCCCCCCGTAAGTTACTTGCAATCAGCCCAGACAATTTTCCCTTCCCTTTCCTGTTGAGGTGAAGGCCATGCCTAGTGTAGTCCCACCTACAGATATCATCCACAGGAATCAAACCAATATGGGACCCCATATCTGACATGACATTTTCCATGGGAGGGTTGGGGGGGGGGCAAAACCTTGGGGAAAGCGTTGCGCTATTTAATATTTTGGAAGACAAATGCCGAATTTGAAGTAGCCATAAAATAGAGCCAGTTCCAACCCTGCTAAAAACTTTATCCTGTTTCTAAAAAAATGACATACACTTCATTATTTTTAAAAAATCTACTCTCTAAACTGTATATTTTCTTTTCCCTGAGAGCTAGGGGGCACCCCCCTCCCCACTTGCCCATAGGTACGGGCGCTCTTGAGTGTGAGTTAGCAACACTATAAATCGTCACTAATGATGCTTCAGTAATAAAAGAAGGGGAACGCTTTTGGCACAGACAAACTGCCTTTTCATTAGTTGCAAAACTGGTGATTAATCCGCTCCACTCTTGGAGGTAAACGCATCCGTTTCCAAGACTGCCGCTTGGCGACGATAATTATTTACCAAGACATTAGTGGGGACTAGAATGGTATTGAAACACGAGTTTGGATTTGTGGCCAGCAAGTTGCGTCTTCTCCGAGCGTACGGGGTGCGGCGGCAGCAAGTTGTGCCTCTCACGTCGGCACCAATGACGCTTGTCGCTTGGGTTCTGAGGACATCCTCATTTCCTACAGGCGGCTGATGGAATTGGAGAAGACTGCTGGTCTCACACGCGGGGTGCAAGCAGAGCTGTCGATTTGTACCATTGTTCCCAGAGTTGACCGGGGTCCTTTGGTTTGGAGCCGAGTGGAGGGTCTGAATCAGAGGCTTCGCCGACTCTGTGACAGCCATGGCTGCAGATTTCTAGATCTCCGTTATCGGGTGGGGAATTGTAGGCCGCCTTTAGATAGATCAGGGATGCACTACACTAAGGAAGCAGCTACTCGGGTAGCAGAGTACTTGTGGAGTGCACACGGGTATTTTTAGTCTAGGCACTAGCTCTGATGAGCACTCGGCAGTCAACATTCAGGCAGCGCATTCAGGCCGCATTCAGAACAATAATTCCACTATCAAAATATTAACCGTAATCTTTCAGAGTATTAAAAACAAAGTTCCCGAATTTACCGCGCTGCAGGAAAATTATTGTGCTCAGATAGTTTTAGGCACCGAAAGCTGGCTAAATCATGATGTGGAAAGGTCGGGAATATTTAGCGAGGCGTGGAATGTATATCGGAAAGACAGATCAGACACAACTGGAGGGGGAGTGTTCATTGCAGTGGACAAAGATATTGTTTCTACTGAGCTCGAAGTCGAGAGTGACTGTGAAGTTATCTGGGCACGTATAACTGGACTAAGACAACCGTTGGGTGTTTTTACCGCCCCCCCCCCCCCCAGTGCTACTGTGGCAGTTTTAACTCATTCAAAGAAAGTCTACGCCAGGTAGTTCGTAGGTATCCGGGCCATGCAATATTACTCGGGGGAGATTTCAACCTTAAGAGTATATATTGGGACCCATCTAGCTTTATTTCAGGCGGTACAGACAAGCGATCTTGTGAAATACTATTAGACACTTTTTCTGAAGATTGTCTTGAGCAATTAAACCGACAGCCCACACGTAATGGAAATATTTTAGACCTGATAGCTACAAACAGGCCCAACCTTGTCATTGTAGAGACAGGAGTTAGCGACCATGATATCGTCATAGCGCCAATGGTCACCAAAGTTATCAAACCAGTCAAGAAGGCTAGGAGCGTGTTTTTGTTAGGAAGAGCCGATAAGCAATTGTTAGCATCACACTCAAAAAATGAATGGACATCGTTTAGTTCCGGTACAATGGATGTAGAGTAATTGTGGACGAAATTTAAATGCATTGTAAATAGTGGGTTAGAGAAATATGTGGCTATAAAGTCGGTTAAGGATGGAAAAGATCCACCGTGGTACAATAATAATATTAGAAAACTACTGAGAAAGCAAAGGCTGTTGCGCTCTCGGTTCAAGAAAGATCATGCAAATCAAGACAGGCAAAAGCTAGCAGAGATCCGTGCGTCTATAAAAAGATCGATGCGTGAAGCATACAATGATTGCCACAGCCATACCTTAGCAAAAGATCTGTCCGACAACCCGAAAAAATTCTAATCCTATGTAAAATAGATAAGCGAGTCAAAGGCCTCTATTCAGTCACTCGTTGATCATTCGCAAACAGTAATAGAAGAAAGTAAACGGAAAACAGAAGTTCTAAATTTAACCTTTAGGAAATCATTCACGCAAGAGGACCGTACAAACATACCATCATTTGATCAACGCAGTAACTCCCAAATGAAGGACATAGTAATAGGTATTTCCGGTGTAGAGAAGCAGCTGAGAGAGCTGAATAAAAAAAAAGTCTCCTGGTCCGGATTGAATACCAGTTCGGTTTTACAAAGAGTATTCTGCGGCATTGGCCCCTTACTTAGCTTGCATTTATTGCGAATCTTTAGTTCAGCGCAAAGAAAGGTAAAAAGAACTGACCCACATAATTACAGGCGAATATCGTTGACATTAGTTTCCTGTAAAATTTTGGATCATATTCTCAGCTCGAATATAGTAAATTTCCTTGAGACCGAAAAGCTTCTTTCTATGAATCATCACGGATTTAGGAAACATCGCTCATGTAAAACTCAGCTTGCCCTTTTCTCACATGACATCTTGCGAGCCATGGATGAAGGGCAACAGGCAGATTGTGTTTTTCTCGCTTTCAAAAAGGCATTTGACGCGGTGCCGCACTGCAGACTGCTAACGAAGATACGAGCATATGGAATAGGTTCACATATTTGTGACTGGCTGGAAGACTTCCTAAGTAATAGAACACACGTTGTTCTCGACGGCGAGTGTTCATCAGAGACTACAGTATCGTCAGGCGTGCCCCAGGGGAGTGTGATAGGACCGCTATTATTTTCTATATATATATGATCTGATGGACAGAGTAACTTGTAATTTGCGGTTGTTTGCTGATGATGCTGTGGTGTATAGAAGGGTGTTGTCATTAATTGACTATAATAGGATACAGGATGACAAAATTTCTAGTTGGTGTGATGAATGGCAGCTAGTTCTAAATGTAGAAAAATGTAAGGTGATGCACATGAGTAGGAAAAACAATCCTGTAATGTTTGAATACAGCATTGGTAGTGAGCTTCTCGAAACAGTCGCGTCGTTCAAATATCTAGGCGTAGCATTGCAGAGCGATATGAAATAGAACGAACATGTAAGGAGAGTTGTGAGTAAGGCGGACAGCCGACTTCGGTTTATTGGGAGAATTTTGGGAAGATGTACTTCATCCGTAAAGGAGACCGCGTATAAAACACTTGTACGACCACGTCTTGAGTATTGCTTAAGTGTTTGGGACATGCAGTAGATCGGTTTAAAGGAAGACATGAAAGCAGTTCAGAGGCGAGGAGCTAGGTTCGTTACTGGTAGGTTCGACCAATGCGCGAGCAGTGGCGGCGATTGGACGTTAGAAGTGGGGGGGGGGGGGGCAAAATAGAATATAAATCTAAAAATGGCATTGTAAGAAATTGTTTCATGTTATAGTTTGATTTTTGCACCTTCAGGCCTATAATACCAAATGCGAGGAAAAACAAAAGACAATATACAATTGTAATTGCCATAAGTTGTTTAATTAAGTTGTCTCTTAAAATACAACTGTTACAAACAAAGGAACATTAGTTTAATTATAAACAAAAATAACAGACAAAAGCGTAATTTAACATGATACGTCTTGTCAAAGCATAATTGCTTTAAAATAAAGCTATGTGCATTGGTTTCCGCCTGGCATAAATTTCTACACATTCTTCTAATTTGATGTTTTTAGCCGCATCTTTTTCAATGGCTAGTATAGATAAATGTGTTGAACGTTCTTGAAGCATAGAATTCCACAAGTAGTTTTTGATCCGTTTGAGGACATTGAAAGTTCGTTCTGCCGTTGCAGTAGACACCGGGATAGTCAAAAACAGTTGCAGTAGCTTGAACAAATTAGGGAATACATACTGGTTGTGAACATTTTCAGACTTAAATTGTGAAACCAAATTTGGCACAAGATGACGATCTATTTGGTCTGAATCATGCTTCTTTCTTGAAAATACATCGATTTCTGAGACTAAATTATCATTTTCCAAGCCAAATGCGGAATTCACAGCAAAACATGCTTCTTTGATACGGTTGTTACAAATTGAGTTGTTCTTCATCGAAGCCGTCAGCAGTAGTTCCATGTTGCAGAGTAGAGCCAGATGGTCTTTTTTTTTTTTTTTTTTTTTTTTTTTTTTTTTTTTTTTTTTTTTCAAATCGTGACCTAATGTTCTCGCTGACTTTACTAACAGAGGGTAGTAAAATGTTTTTAAAAAGTAGGCTTCAGGAGAATCATATTTAGTATTAACATCTCCTCCTCCTATTTTTTTGTGGAAGTTTTCTTTTGCGTTGAACTGTTGGCCCTTGAAAGCCATGTCTTTCACAAAAATCAATTGCTTCAGTAAAAAACTTTTGGAACTCTTCTTCATTTCTCAAACAATTTATGGACATAACTATGCTGTCAGCCACCTGGACTACTTCATGAATGGATACATCATGATTCTGTATGTACTTTGAAAGAATGTTAGTTTTTTTTCAAAAAAATACTTCATAGTATTCAATACAAAAATAAACTCAAACTTGGTAATACATGTGATCAATTTGTGGGCATCTCCACCAGTTTTGGAGTCAGTAGCTTCAATACAAGACACAAAGACACAAAAGTGCGTATACAAACACAACTGCATTGACCAGAACTACGACAAACACAGAGGACAACCTTTGTGCTGGAACAGTACTATCCGCAAACTGTAGCCTGCCTTGCGGGCCACCTCTCGGAAACTCTCGGCAGCAGTCGGTAGATTTCGTGGCATAGCGAGTTGTAGATGTTCGTTGCCAACTGTGCAGCGTAGACTGCATTTGTCGTTTTCTTTGTTGCTTAGCCGTGCTGTTGCTGTCAGTGTTTAGTTGCTGCGTTTACAAGAAAAGGAAGCTTGATCCTGTAGAGGTTGTTGTTGTGGTCTTCAGTCCGAAGACTGGTTTGATGCAGCTCTCCATGCTACTCTATCCTGTGCAAGCCTTTTGATTTTAGAATAACTACTGCAACCTACATCCTTTTGGACCTGCTTACTGTACTGATCGCATGGTCTCCCTCTTACAGTTTTTACCCCCACACTTCCTTCCAGTAATAAATTGGTGATACCCTGATGTCTCAGAATGTGTCCTATCAATTGCTCCCTCCTTTTAGTCAAGTTATGTCACAATGTTCTTTTATCCCCAATTCTATTCAGAAACTCTTATCTAAATTTCAGCATTCTTCTGTAACACCACATTTCGAAAGCTTCTATTCGGTTCTCGTCTTCACTATTTATCGTCCACGTTTCGCTTTCCTACAAGGCTACACTCCAGACAAATACCTTCAAAAACGATTTTCTAACACTTAAATCTATATTTGATGTGAACAAATTTCTCTTCTTCAAAAATGCATTTCTTGCCATTCCGTGTCTACATTTTCTATCCTTCCTGTTTCGGCCATCGTGCCTGTACAGGTATAGCTTATTAATGCACTGCACAGAAAATCCAGTCGGCATTTGCCTTTTTTTTAGCGGGATAGTTCTAACTCTGGAATCATTTGACGACGATGACGTAGTGGAATTTCAGTTAAGGGTTATGAAAATTGTTTCTGAAATTAAGAAATGTAAAATGTCATGGAATAAAATTAATACTGCCGCTCACCCTAGTACATCACGTGCATATGCGTCATGTTTAAGCCTTTAGCACTAACAACCACTTAACAAATGCAAAAGAAAAATAATCTCTCACCCGTTACCCACACAAACCGCTACGAACAAGCAGTGGAGCAATTTTCTGGGACATGTTCCAGATCCTACACGCCATCACAAATCTCTGAAAATTCATGTATTGGGTCGTTCGATTTTTAACCTATGTTTTACTATTTTTAATATGATTTGAAAAATGTACATTCTTTAGAATAACAAATCTTTTTAAAATTTTTAACTATTGGTTTTTCACTCATCGGTTTGTAATTGCTAACATCTGTATAGGCCGGAAACATTCCCCGAAGGATGTGTTGCTGTGCTCAATGGAACTCTTGATTCGTGCACGTAGTCATCAAAAGTCCATATACTCATCCGAAAATAATTAAAAACTTATCTCCCCTTAATTCCTCAAAAAGGACAGAGAATACATCCACTTCGTCTATTCTCGTATTGAGTGGATGAACCCAATACAACCTTCTTCTTCTCTCTTCAAACGTCTGTACAAGACAAACCACGCTAATAACTGATCGTGCTCCATTTGCAGTCTGGGAAGGCAACTGCAGACGGAAGGCTGTCACGACACGGCACGGCATGCCGTGTAGCTGTTGGGTGGCTGTAAAGAGGCGTGGATCTCGTGTCGGCCCGCCGAGAATGCCAGCTCGTCGGCTGCCGGGTCGATGTGAAGTAAGACGACCACCCGCTCACCAGAAGCCAAGTTACAGTTTGCGTATAGTACTGGCGCGCAGAGAGATATTTACGAAGAGGCAGTGCACATGTCACTGGGTTTCGCTACGGTCGTCAACTGTCGTCAGATGTCGTGTGCGAAGGCGGAGCCTCCTTCTCTACTGCAATGTCGCACCGAGCATGTGTACCACCATAATTCCCACTTATAGCTATGTTACAATTGTGCAAATCAGTTTTAAAAGTATACAAGTGTTACTACTCTTTAAAAAAGTAAATAATTTAATCATATTTTTCCCAGAAAGTGGGGTGGGGGCAACTGCCCCCCTAATGGCCGCCACTGTGCGCGAGTGTCACAGAATTGCTCCGGGAACTCAAATTAGAATCGCTGGAGGAAAGACGACGTTCTTTTTGAGAAATTCTGTTGAGGAAATTTAGACGGCCGGAATTTGATGCTGACTGCAGAACGATCTTGCTGCCGCTTACTTACATTTCGCGTAAGGATCACAAAGACAAGATAAGAGAAATTTGTGGCTCGTACTGAGGCATATAGACATTCATTTTTCCCTCATTCTATTTGGGAGTGGAATAGGAAAGGAAATGCCTAGTAGTGGTACAGTGTACCCTCCACCACGTACCTTACGGTGGATTGCGGAGTATATGTGTAGATGTAGATACGTGCAGAACTCAGTGTTTATCTACAATCGTCTGTTTATCTTTATTTTCTTTCTGTGGCTAAGTAAGAGGAAAATAAAATACATATATATATCTATTTTGTAGGGTCTACATCTCAAGGAAGGAAAAGGAGTCGAAACAGTAGTAGCGGAAGCGATGAAAAGAAAAATGAAGTGTCACAATCACAACAGCAGCACCTGTAACTGCAGCAGTCCCTGTTCCTTATTCCCACACAACACCCCAGCCAGCTTGTGGGTCCAAAGATGGTTCGGATTATGTAATTAAAAGTGGCTGCAACGAAAATGACCTGGGTCGTTACATGGGACTAACTAAGCAGCTATTAGTGGAAAAGAAGAAGAAGCTCTTACTAAATCCTTGGGTCCCGACAAGGGATTACGATTTTGAAAGTGATGCAAGGCATTTGCAAAGAAAATTTAATCTTGCTTGGCTAGACCAGTATGCACCATGGCTAGTATACTCCAGACTACTAAAGGTTCCCCTTTGCAAGCACTGTATTTTGTTCCCTCCTGTCACTGGCACTGTTAGAGGCATTTTGGGACCCTTTATCATCAGGCCATTCACAAAATTCAAGAATATGCATGAAGACTGTAATCCAACCATTACCGTGACTCGGAGTATTGTCAGCTCTAGTAACAGTAAACTGCAGAACACCACCGCAAACACACACTAGGTCCTTGCAGAAACACCTGTGCCCCTACATTATTAGTCGTATTCTTAATGTCTATATTAAACACTGTAAGACGAGAACGCCTCATCCTATGCCTACGAACCATAATGAACGTCTATCCGCTCCGCGAGAGCGCTCCCTTTTAAAGCTACCGCGCAAGCGATTACGCCACGCCCTATGACGTCATCTTGATGTAAGCATAGTGCAGCGTGTTCCACAGGATGCCTACACACGCAGGCGCGTTAACATAGCACACCTATCTTATCAAAGATATATATCAAGATAACTTGATTTAATCACAGCAAATATATATCAAGATAACTTGATTTAATCACGGTAATGTAAAATAATCTAATTAGGGGAGTCATGACTCCCCCCATTGCTGGCTCCCCCCATTTGTTGTTGATGAGTCAGTTAGTGTATGCATCAGGCCATTCACAAAATTCAAGAATATGCATGAAGACTGTCGGAATTATGCTAAAACTTCACTTCACTTAACAGCGTCAGCTGCAGCAAAAACTTTTCTTGATAATGTACCAGTGGACGTCCAACTGCATAATGTGCATCAAAAAGTGATCGATGAAAACAGAGAAATATTGTCATCGATTCTTTCTTGTATAGTTTTTTGCGGCACAGATGATATGCCTCTTAGAGGGAAACAAGCAGATGGAGGTGTTTTATTACATTTACTGAAATTAAGAATCGATTCTGGCGACGACATGTTAAGGAGTCATTTGGAAAAATGTCGCCACAATGCCGTTTACACATCGCCGAAAATACAAAATGAATTGATAAATTTGTGTGGCGATACCATTAGGGAGAATATAGCCGCTGATGTTAAAAAGGCAATGTTTTACGCAGTCTTGGCTGATGAAACAGCAGACATAGCTGGGAAGCAACAGCTACCAATAGGCTTGCGGTTCTACGACGAAAACAAAAGGAAAATCTGTGAAGAATTTGTAGGTTTTGTTGAAGTGAAGTCGCAAGATGCCTCTTCAATCGCCGAAGCAATTGACAATTTGTTAACCAGTTATAATCTTCCAACAGAAAACTGTGTGGGGTTTGGCTTTGATGGCTGTTCTACAATGGCAGGCAGAGAGAACGGAGTACAAGCCATTTTAAGAAAGAAATATTACCACGCATCATACGTTCATTGATCAAGCCACAAACTCAACCTTGTGGTGAATGATGCAAATGCAGTACCAGAAATTAGGAGTACTGTTGCCACTGTAAAAGACACAAACTTTTTTAGGTAATCGACTACACGTCGAAAATACGCAGCAAATTTATCGAGAATGTATGAGACGAGATGGTCTGAAAAATATAAATCCATCAGACTATTTTCTCAGCATTTCACAGACATTGTGAGAGCTCTAGAGAAGTTGTCCACTGAGGGAAATTACGTAACAAGAAAATCTGCATATCAACTGCATTCAGCCATTACAAAATCAGTGTTCATTTTAGGTACACTAACAATAGCCAAATACTCGGCACTTTTGGAGCCAGTAGCTAATGGCCTGCAATCTAAGTCTATAGATATGATCGCAGTGAGGCAACACATCACAGAAATCCTTGATGTTCTCAATAATGACAGAAACGAAGCAGAAAGAGTAACTAGCGAATTACTTGGAAAGGCAAAGGTACTGCAGAAGAACTGGAAATCGAAATTACTGTTCTACGTTTTGCTTATTAAGAAAAAATTGAGATGCAATCCGCCATCAGAAAATGAAGCGAATACTGGCGTCGTTCATTAGTAATTCCATACATTGAATCCGTCATGTCATCGTTAAATGTTCGATTTTCACAAGAAAATACTCCTGCTTTTGCTTTAAATAAGCTACATCCATTGAACATGGCAAAAACCAGGACATCAGACTTCCACATAAATGCATAATTGTTTAAAAAATTCTATGGTCTGGATGGAATTGACGGAGAACTGGACCTATGGTACAATTTATGGAGGAAAAAGAATCTACCTGAAGCAAAATTAAGGGACATAGAAGTCGTTGACCTATTTAGCAAGACCAATATTTTTCCCCCTGGCATGAGGAAGGCACTAACAATTTTGAGCACTATTCCATGTACAACGACGACTGTGGAACTTTCCTTCAGTGCACTTGGAAGAGTGAAGACCTGGCTTAGGAGGACTATGGCAGAAGAAAGGCTTACTGGGTTGTGCCTGATGAGCATAACAGAAATTACGTAAATGAAAACTACGAGATCTTCGTAAAGAAAGAAATTGACAAATTTGCAGCCAATCCCAGGAGGTTATTACTCAGTTAAAAAGTCGTATTTTTATGTACGTGAATTCTTGTATTTAAGATGTTTTTTAAAAGGAGTTTGCACTTATTTATGTTTTCTTTATTAAGAAAGTAGCGTTAGTTCCCGGCGTTGCTCGGGCGTGTATCTATTCCTTTCTTATGTTACTCCATCTCCTTCTTTCCCCTCTGTCCATCACCTTGTAGCCTGTGATTGGGCAAAGCTAAAAATGTGTACCCAACCGGGATTCGAACCCGGGTCTCCTGCTTTCTAAGCAGTTGCGCTGAACCCTACACAGCTTTTATTTATTTATTTTTTTTTTTTTATAATTTTTTTTGTTTTTTTTGTTTGTTTGTTTGTTGTTGTTGTAATGGCATTAATTCTGTTCTTATTGACGTTGGTCACCCATAACAAAAGTTTGATAAAAACAAATAATCCCTTCTTGGTTGGATTCAAAACTGAAAGTTTTTCTTATGAGTGCTGTATTCCACAGCTTAATTGCATCATCTCCTTCTTTTTCCATTTAAAAATGTAACACATGAAACGTAACAGTACCTTCTACGGTTGGGAACATAAATAAAATTTTTACCAAACGAAATAAATAAATAAATAAAATCCTTCTTTTCAATCTCTGCTCACCGACGATTTCAGAGTTCGTCTTCGCGAGAGTTACAATGGAGTGTTTCCATGTACTGTTTTGTCCATTACTATGTTCGTTTTCATTATTTTTTTAATTACTATTCTTATTTCATCTTCATACCACTGGGGACACAGTGATCACCGCACCTGCAAGGACTACCTAAGCACGCCTCCCTTCAGATACAAATTCCCAGCTTCGCCCTGCCCACAGTACTCAAACTCATAATGATCCTATCGTTAGTGGGGAGGGGTGGGCAAGTTTGAAGCCCTTACTCTTACGGGAATTAGTTTCATAACTACGAGTTGGAGTACTGTGGGCAGGGCGAAGCTGGGAATTTGTATCTGACGGGAGGCGTGCTTAGGTAGACCTTGCAGGTGAGGTGATCACTGTGTCCCCAGTGGTGTAGGGGTCAGCGCAACTGCCTAGAAAGCAGGAGACCCGGGTTCGAATCCCGGTTGGGTACACATTTTCAGCTTTGCCCAATCGCAGTTGTTGTCATATACTCTGTGAATATTAAATAATAACAACTGCAGGATCAGAAGTGATGTTTGTTCTTTCGGAACAGACGCCACATGTATATGTATAATATGCCGGTGACGGGCAATGATCCTATCGTTAGTGGGGAGGGGTGGGCAAGTTTGAAGCCCTTACTCTTACGGGAATTAGTTTCATAACTACGAGTTGGAGTACTGTGGGCAGGGCGAAGCTGGGAATTTGTATCTGACGGGAGGCGTGCTTAGGTAGACCTTGCAGGTGAGGTGATCACTGTGTCCCCAGTGGTGTAGGGGTCAGCGCAACTGCCTAGAAAGCAGGAGACCCGGGTTCGAATCCCGGTTGGGTACACATTTTCAGCTTTGCCCAATCGCAGTTGTTGTCATATACTCTGTGAATATTAAATAATAACAACTGCAGGATCAGAAGTGATGTTTGTTCTTTCGGAACAGACGCCACATGTATATATATAATATGCCGGTGACGGGCAATGATCCTATCGTTAGCGGGGAGGGGTGGGCAAGTTTGAAGCCTTTACTCTTACGGGAATTAGTTTCATAACTACGAGTTAGAGTACTGTGGGCAGGGCGAAGCTGGGAATTTGTATCTGATGGGAGGCGTGCTTAGGTAGTCCGTGCAGGTGCGGTGCTCACTTTTGTGTCCCAGCCTCGTCGCCGCTATTGTGTCTCGTTTCCGTCGTAGGTGTCGGTGGCCGAGTAGAATGAGACCGACACAGGAATAAAGGTAGCACGCTTGTGCAGGTAGGAGGTGACCAGCCAGTGGGACAGCAGAAACTAGAAACACTAGAGTAAATTAGAACGAGATATATATTCCACAGAATTTATACAATACTTAAGAACTCTGATACATATTTGAGCTAGAGGCCTGCCTAGTGTCTGTCCGATAGCCAAGTCTTCACTGGTGCCTATCTGATTCCGAAGTGTTAAATGATTCCTATCTCAGTCCCAAGTGAACGATGTCGTACAGTGGTGGCCACGAGCGGAGTTGCAGCAGAGGGCGCTCGTGGCTGACGTCGTAAGAACGCCGCGTCGTGCGTGCATGGCGGTGCGCGGAGAAAGTTGGTGGCGCGCACTTTGGACTTGTGCGACACCACAATCACTGTGTCCCCGGTGGTGTAGGGGTCAGCGCAACTGCCTAGAAAGCAGGAGACCCGGGTTCGAATCCCGGTTGGGTACACATTTTCAGCTTTGCCCAATCGCAGTTGATGTCATATATTCTGTGAATATTAAATAATAACAACTGCAGGATCAGAAGTGACGTTTGTTCTTTCGGAACAGACGCCACATGTATATATATATAATATGTCGGTGACGGGCAATGATCCTATCGTTAGTGGGGAGGGGTGGGCAAGTTTGAAGCCTTTACTCTTACGGGAATTAGTTTCATAACTACGAGTTTGAGTACTGTGGGCAGGGCGAAGCTGGGAATTTGTATCTGATGGGAGGCATGCTTAGGTAGTACTTGCAGGTGCGGTGATCACTGTGTCACCAGTGGTGTAGGGGTCAGCACAACTGCCTAGAAAGCAGGAGACCCGGGTTCGAATCCCGGTCGGGTACACATTTTCAGCTTTGCCCAATCGCAGTTGATGTCATATTATCACGTTGCAATGGAGGTAGGCTTGACTTCGAAGGCAACTAAACACAGCACTTATACTGACAGCACGTTTATTACGAACTCAACATACACACAGCACTGACTGCCTCTCAGGCAGAGTGCTCTGCTGTTTATACACAGAGAGAATTTACCAGAAATTAGAAGAACAGTTAACATAAGAAACAAGAAGAATTTACAAGTGAACATAAGAAAGATGTAGAATCTTCTGGAATTGTAAATCACAAAGAAATAAGTTTTTACCAGTGGGCGGGATTGAACCGGCTTCTGCTCCGCAGTCCGTGACGCTATCCCCTGCGCCACGCCGGCAGTTGGTGTACGTGCTCTCTCACGGCATTGCTCCCTCTCCTAGAGAAACAGCGACCCGCTGTTATGATCCCTGTGGAGCCAGCTGCAATGTCCTGGATCTTAACCCGTGTCATGGGTCCTCTGTATGACAGTTCAAGAGAATCCTTCCCTTATCCGCGATTACCGACGACAGACGTTCCTGTCGTGGCTTTATCAGGAACATTACCGTCCTTAAAGTCCTTGAACAAGAAGCCATTGTCGTCTACCTGCTCTTCAGGATCGTAGTAAGGCTTCATGCGCAGGACGTGAACAATGTCTCATCGTTTTTGACGTTACGACGACGGCTCATAATCCTCAACTTCGTATGTGACGTCTGACAGGCGGCGTATGACACGATACGGACCAAAGTATCGCTTCAATAACTTTTCTGACAGTCCAACCTTCGGTACAGGGGTAAAAATCCATACCAGATTTCCTGGGCTGTACACAACAGGTCGGTGCTTGTCGTTATACCGCTGACGGTCTTTCTCCTGGGCGTCCAGTGTCCGTATGCGAGCCAGCTGTCTTGCTTCTTCGACCCTGGTGATGAGCTGTTTAACATAGTCATCCTGAGTGTCGTCTGGTTGGAACAGGAACAGTGTATCCATTGTCGTCTCAGCTTCACGGCCATGGAGCAGAAAAAACGGAGTGAAGCCTGTGGTGTCTTGTCTTGCGGTATTGTAAGCAAATGTCACGACTGGCAGAATTGTATCCCAATCCTTCTGCTCAACTGCTCAACATCGACGTACATCGACAGCATGTCGGCTAACGTCTTGTTAAAACGCTCCGTTAGACTATTTGTCTGAGGATGGTATGCAGTTGTCATTATGTGGACAATGTTGCATCGTGACATTACCTCTGATACTAGTTTTGACTGGAATACTTTTCCACGATCAGATATCATGACACGTGGTGCTCCATGCTTCAAAATAATGTCTTCTACAAGGAATTTTGCGATCTCTGGAGCTTCTGCAGTCGGCACAGGTTTGGTGACAGTGTAGCGTGTGAGGTAGTCAGTGCAGACCATTATCCAACGGTTACTGGTTGTCGACTTCGGGAACCTCCCTAAAAGATCGATCCCAACTCGTTGGAATGGAGCTGCTGCTGGCGGAATCGGTACGAGATGTCCTGGAGGTAATTGCGGCACATGCTTCCGTCGCTGGAACTCTTTACAGTGACTCACATAGTGCTTGACAGATCGGTAGAGACCTTTCCAGTAATACCTGCGTTTGATTCTGTCTAGGGTTTTCACGAATCCCAGATGACCGGATATTGGAGCATCATGGAAATATTTGAGAATAGCTGGCTGGAGATGAGCTGGAACAACAAGTAGCCATTTGAGGCCCAGTGGATCGTAGTTACTCTTGTACAATGTTCCGTTTATAAGTTGGAACTCTCCATTGGTCGGTTCTCCTTTCTCCAAGGCCTCTATCGTTTTTAATAGTGCTGGATCTTCCCTCTGTTCAGCTGTAACGTCATCTAATTCAGTGAGAGCTGAAAGTTCATTAATGCTGTTGTGTTCCACTAATGGATTCATCGAAAGGCAGTCGGCATCCTTGTGTTTGTGCCAGTTCTTGAATACCACTGTGACATCGTACTCTTGGTGTCTTAGTGCCCATCTTGCTAGTCGACCTGATGGATCCTCCAAGCTAGTCAGCCAACACAAAGAATGGTGGTCTGTCACGACGGTGAATGGTTTGCCGAATAAATACGGCCGGAACTTGTTGATAGCCCAGATAACCGCGAGACATTCTTTTTCAGTTGTAGAGTAGTTTATCTCGGACTTTGAGAGTACTCTTGATGCATAGGCTATCACTTTTTCGGCACCTTCCTGAACTTGTACAAGCACTGCACCAATCCCATAGCCACTGGCGTCTGTGTGAAGTTCCGTTTCTGCATTCTCGTCGTACAAGGCTAGCAATGGTGCGGAAGTTAGAGCCTCCTTAAGTGCTCGGAAAGCTCTTTCTTTTGTCGCATCCTAGTAAAATTTGGCGTCTCCCTGCAGAAGGTCTTGTAATGGACGTGCCTTGTTACAAAATCCTTTCATGAAACGTCGTTAGTTTGAGCACAGCCCGAGAAAACTTCTCACATCGCGAATGTGAGGAGGAGTTGGAAATTCTGTGACTGCCCTTACTTTATCTGGATCAGGACGGACACCATCTCCGTTCACTAGGTGCCGCAGGATTTTTATCTCTTTGGCGACGAAGAGGCACTTCTTTGGATTGAGGCGGAGACCTGCAGCCTGAACACACTTCAACACAGTTGACAGACGACTCAGATGTTCTTCAAATGTTTTTTGAGAAAACGACAATGTCATCTAAGTAGCAGAGACACGTCGTCCACTGAAGGTGTCGAAGCAAGTTGTCCATCATGCGTTCGAATGTGGCTGGAGCATTACACAATCCAAATGGCATTCCGTTAAATTCATAGAGACCGACAGGTGTAATAAAAGCCGTCTTCTTCCTGTCAGCCTCGTCAACCTCGATTTGCCAGTAACCTGTCTGCATGTCCATAGTTGAGAAGTATGTAGCTCCTTTCAAGCAGTCTAAGGTGTCATCAATACGCGGCAATGGGTAGACATGTTTCTTTGTGATACTGTTCAGCCGCCGATAGTCGACACAGAATCGCCACGTGCCATCCTTCTTCTTTACGAGGACCACCTGAGACGACCAAGGACTCTCCGAAGATTGAATAATGTCATCTCGCAACATCTTCTCCACCTCCTCCCGAATTATCCTTCTTTCAGCTGGCGACACTCTATACGAACGCTGGCTAATTAGCGGATGGTCCCCAGTATTGATACGGTGCTTTATCGTGGGCCGTTTCGTCTGACTTTTCCCCTGCTGAGGTGCGAATGCACCCGAAAATTGGTGTAGTATATCTAACACCCGCTGGCGTTGTTCCTTGGTGAGTCCAGGCCCTATTGGCAGTTCCACGTTTGTTTCCTCCAGCGTGTTGTCTGTACTAATAGCAGGGCATGGGTCTTCATTGATGACGTTGAGCTCTCCGTCCTGGATTGGTTCAGCTGTCCCGATACACATTCCCTTGGGGACAAGTTGTGACTGCTGGTGACAATTTGTGATCCAAATCTCTCCTTGACCACCGGTAATGCTTATGATAGCCGCTGGTATGTAAATTTGTTTTGTGAGCCTGATAAACTTTTTACTATCAACAAGAACTTCACAGTTTAACCAGTCATCTGTGTTTGTGACTGCAACTCTTCTCATTGGCAACGGCGGTATCGTCACATTGTCAACGACGAATAACTACCCAGAAAATTCTGTATTACGTGTATCTGGCGGAACATCTTCTTCAATTTGCAGCTCAGATCTTCTACAGTCAATGATAGCTTGGGATGCCTGAAGGAAGTCCCATCCGAGGATGACATTGTGACTACATTCTGTTAATACGACAAATTCAAATGGCTGGGTCCTGTTGTTGATGGTTATTCTTGCGACACAAGTTCCTGCTGGATGGACGTACTTTCCATTCGCGACCTTCAGCACAGTTGCTCCCGTATCACAGAACATTGTCTTCTTTAGTGTGCGGCGGTAATTATCCGATAATACAGAAAAAGAGGCTCCTGAATCAACAAGTGCCCGGGCAGGTTGGCCGTCGATTATGACGCCGATGAGATTTCCCGACATCTTGGCGACTGTCGTCCATGGAGGACTTTCATCTGCGGCGGCCAAACCTCCGTAGATGGTCGCCTCCCTTCGCTTTCCTGGGCGCGGCGGCTAGGGGAGCGGCTGGTACCTCTGTACGGCGACGGTGAACGGCTTCGGGCCGTCGGGGAGCGACCTCGTCTAGGGTACAGCGATGGGCTTCTTCCCATAGGTCGACTGAACTCATCAGCAGGTGACTGCCTTGGATAGAACTGCTCCGACGGCTGACGTCTTGCGGCAAAATAATCATCGCATACTCGCCTCCTCTCTCTGCAGTAGCGTACGACATGTCCAGGGCGTCCACAGTGGAAACACAGTGGTGTGTTGTCTTCTGTCCTCCAGACATCTGTTCTTCTACGGGGCGTCATTGTTACCGGGGGAGTTGGCTGTGTTCGCGTCGGTCGGTTCATGGGCTGCCGTTTGGCGGCTGCAGCGTAAGTCATAGCAGGGCGACGCCATTCTTCACGTCGGGTGCGATTGGCAGGGCAACAGGAGCTAATGTTTGAAATACCTCGTCCTCAGCGGCGTCGGCTACCTCGTGACTTACAGGGCTCACATCCATGGCCATAATCTGATGCTCGGTTGGTATAATAATCCCGGCTGCCATGCACTGTTGTAATTCTTCTCTCACGATTTGTCGTATGAGATATGCTAAGTCCTGCTGGTCTTCCACAACGGCCATAGGGATTACATTTGGCAGTCTGTCATACTTCTTGCGTCCAACCCTCCTTTGTTGTATCTCTTCAATACGCTGGCACCACTTGATGAACTCTTCTGTCGTAGCGACATCTTTTATCAGTAGAGATTGGTACATATCTTCTGCAATTCCCTTCATCAGGTGCGTGATTTTGTCCGCTTCAGTCATGTTCGGATTGACTACGTTACACAGGGCCAAAACACTCTGTATGTACGATTGTGTCGGCTCACCATGTCGTTGGGCCCGGTTCTTCAGTTGTTCTTCCGCCGAGCGGATTTGTCGCCGGCGGTCTCCAAACGTCTTCTTAAGTTCCTCCTGGAACGTCTCCCAGTCGTTCAACTTGTCTTCGTTGTTTTCGAACCATTGCTGGGCTGTTCCGTCCAGGTAGAAATAAAAGTTGGTCAAGCACATCGTATGATCCCACCTGTTGTACTTGGCGACTCGGTCGAACCCTTTTAGACATTTGTTGGGGTCCTGTCCAGCATCTCCAGAGAACACCGACGGGTGTCTGATGTGCAGCTGGCTTATTGCTGGTTTCGTCTCCATCGTTCTTCTGACAATACGGACTTTTGGAAGGATGTACTCGGTGTATCCCTTGTATTCCGGTTCCAGTCCGTGTAAGCGATGGCTTTTACGTTGCCTAATCGGAGCCACGGTGAAGCAGCTGTTGCACAATATACCCAGCGCCTCCACCAAACAATGTCACGTTGCAATGGAGGTAGGCTTGATTTCGAAGGCAACTAAACGCAGCACTTATACTGAAAGCACGTTTATTACGAACTCAACATACACACAGCACTGACTGCCTCTCAGGCAGAGTGCTCTGCTGTTTATACACAGAGAGAATTTACCAGAAATTAGAAGAACAGTTAACATAAGAAACAAGAAGAATTTACAAGTGAACATAAGAAAGATGTAGAATCTTCTGGAATTGTAAATCACAAATAAATAAAATTTTGCCGGTGGGCGAGATTGAACCGGCGACATTCTGCTCTGCAGTCCGTGACGCTATCCCCTGCGCCACGCCGGCAGTTGGTACTCGTGCTCTCTCGCGGCAATATATTCTGTGAATATTAAATAATAACAACTGCAGGATCAGAAGTGACGTCTGTTCTTTCGGAACAGACGCCACATGTATATATATAATACGCCGGTGACGGACAATGATCCTATTATTGGGGAGGGGTGGGCAAGTTTGAAGCCCTTACTCTTACGGGAATTAGTTTCGTAACTACGAGTTTGAGTACTGTGGACAGGGCGAAGCTGGGAATTTGTATCTGACGGAAGGCGTGCTTAGGTAGTCCTTGCAGGTGCGCTGATCACTGTGTCCCCAGTGGTGTAGGCGTCAGCGCAACTGCTTAGAAAGCAGGAGACCTGGGTTCGAATCCCGGTTGGGTACACATTTTCAGCTTTGCCCAATCGCAGTTGATGTCGTATATTCTGTGAATATTAAATAATAACAACTGCAGGATCAGAAGTGACGTCTGTTCTTTCGGAACAGACGCCACATGTATATTGACAATAACTTACCAGATTTGACTTATAAAAATGAAGGATTCTTGAAAACATTAAGTCATAAATGTAAATTAAATACAGATACTTTGTATGGAAAAAAACTAGAGTTGAATTGGGAAAAATCTTATCCAGAATGGTGGAAGCATCCTAAAGTAAAAACATGTAGGCAGAGATGTGTCAGTATGGGATCTCTTTCTATTGAAACTCAATCCCAAACTGGTTCAGGCATTGTAATTAAGTTTGTTTAATTTAAACAGAAGTTTTCAATAGTATTGGACTTTAGTTCATATATTTTAAGAAAACTATTTGATATTTATTTTTATCCTTTTGAAGTTTTGGTAAAATTTTTATCCATATGTTACATATGTAAGTTTAAAATATTTACTGATTTTATATGCAATATGACACACTCTTCTGTGTCATTGGAACGAATACTTTTCAAAATTACATACATGGGAAAATAAGTTGAAAAATTTGGAGATACATTTTTATCTAACTGACTGTAATATCACTTTGCAAGCTAAAATTCTAATTCCGCTTTTCTATGCATTCTGTGATGATGTTATTGTTTTCCAAAGTATTTTATGAAAGACATTCTGGGAAGCTTTGGTTAAATTTATAATTAACTATGATGTTATTTTTCGGTAAAATGGTACTTATATGTCAAACACTCTCATGTCTGGCTAATAAGAAATGTTTGGATTCTATATGCCTCAGGCACAAATTTTTGATTTTTTACTTGATTTTGAAATCTTGAATGTTTAATAGTTATAATTAGAGTGCTTTCATTTCATGAAATATTTCTCAAATTGATCTCTGTAAGCAGGCTCTATGTTTCATGCTTTACTAAATCTGTTGCATAATCCACATGGTCTATTGATACCATAGACTACAGTCATTATATGTTCTTTAACTTCAGTAAACCTTGAAATCATAACTGTACAAGCAATACATATTTATCAATTGATGGTTTCAAGACATAATTCAAATTATTCACTGAATTTCATGAATTGGTTGTAATTTTCATTTTAGTAACAGTCTCATGAATAGTTATTTATAAAGTGGGAGGCAGATGATCTTTGTGTATGGAATTTTAAGGTATACTTGTCATTTAAAATTTACGATTATTTGTTTCACTGATCTGACATATTGTATATTCATTTTGACTATGACTTTTGTGTACCAAACTTGACTATGTATTGTGTGTTCTGATAGTGTAAAGTTTTGGTGTGGTGGTTAACTTTTTGACCTTCATGACTGGGATCTTTCGTTGTCTTTCAGGAAGTTTATTGGAATGAGATTTATATTTGATACTATATTCATGAAATAATATGAAACAATACTATATTTATAAACTAATATGTATATAATTTAATATATTCATAATTGCATGGTGAGCTCAACAGCCTGTGTTTTTGTGGTGGTATGCCCATCTGCTATCCTGTAGCTATGCATGGTGTGGATGTAAAATTTATAGTAGCATTTTTTTTTAAATTGTTTTAGGTGCTTGTGTGCAGTTCGCACAAGTGCCTAACTGGTAGGGTTTTCTGTTCATAAAATTTCTGGTACAAGTTATACTTGCATTGATTACATGATTTCTGCCTTAAAAATAAAAATGAAATGTAATTATTAAAATTGTCATAGTTCATCAAAAATTTACTCAATGTATACTTGTAACTGAAAAATTGTTCTATTAATACACACAGTAATCATTCTTATACTTTATTTCTGAAATTATCATATGGACTTATTTGGTTTTAAAATCAACCTTATGTTAATTTCAATACTCCCCAATTTTGTAATCACACAATGTCATACACATGTGATGTCTGACATATTGTGAGGGGGGTATTGTAATGTATATACACCATAAAATGCAGCTTATTTGGATAAACGAAAAGAACGATACCAGTAGTAAAATAACCATTCCTTATGCTTTATCACGAATTTATCCAAAACACATTATAAAATGATACAAGATTGTTTTGTTGCAACAATGGTAATGTTTTTTATATTATTTTGTTAAATTGTTTCTTCTTCTAAAAACCATAGCACTAATATTATGCAATAATACGTTTTTGGTACTTATATTTCTAACATTACCTGATGTCTCTTGCAATGTACTGGTTTGTTTGCGATGTTCTGTTTACCTTAAAACTGTGTAATTACTTTAATTTAACCATTATAAAATATGTAAACAAACTGTAACAGTTCTCTAATCATAAATTACTTATGATCTTAATTTCTTTTTCACTTAAAATTTCCGGGCTGGTAGGCCATGGTCAATGGATAAAACTCTCCCCTAACGTTTCGTCTTCAGCTGCGGAAGACATCTTTGGAGGCTGAGTGGCAACTGCGATGTGGCCTCGAGGGAGCATTGCATATATACACAGTGTAGAGGGCGCCACAGACGTCGGCTGAGCAACTATCTGCCGGCCGCGGTGGCCGAGGGGACTGAGGCGCTCCAGTCACAGTCTGCACGGCCACTACGGTCGGGGGCTCGAATCCCCCCTCAGACATGGATATTTGTGCCGTCGTTAGTCTTAGTTAGTTCGTAAGTAGTTTGTAAGATTAGGGACTGATAACCCCGTAGTTAAGTCCCATAAGCTATACAAACATTTGAACATTTGAGCAACTATCTCTGGTAATGCCAACCTTATTACTAGAAGAAGATCGATTGTTAACGTGCTTGTGCAACGTTGAATTCCAAATCTTGTCCCATTTTACACCTTCCTCCTTTCTACTGAAATTATTACGATGTATGTTCGAGCACAATAGTGAGAAGTTTTTGATGAAACACTGGTCTCGTTAAATTTAATTTGATGGTCGCCCTCTTGGTAAAAATGTTCCGCTACAGCCGATTTCTGTGTATGTCCCGGGCGGCAGTTTTTCTTGTGTTCACTTAGACGAGTGTTGACACTTCTTTCCGTAGTTCCGATATACACTTGGGCACAGCTGCAAGGAATTTTATACTCATCTGCTGTATCCAAAGGGTGTCGTGAATCTTTTACAGATCTTAAATATACTTCAATTTTCTTGGCAGGTTTAAAATAGTTGCAACCCCATGTTTTTTCAGCACTTTTCAAATGTGATCGGTGACATGACTAATAAAGGGAAGGAACACTTTCCCTTTGGATGGTTGAGGTTCCTTATAGCTTTTAGTTTTCATCATAGGGCGAAGAACTCGGTCTATTTCTCTCGTGGAATAACCATTCTTCTCGAAGGTCCTTCGAAGATGTTCGACCTCATCTTGTAAGTAAACCGGTTCACAAATGTTATGCACCCTGTCAACCAAGGTTTTAATCACTCCTCTTTTTGGTCTATGATGATGGGTGGAGTCTTTATGTAGGTAATGATCCGTATGTGTAGCCTTTCTATAAACCTTGTTGTCCAATGTGCCGTCTTCTCATTTCATCACATCTTTGATATTGCATAACACCAATCGAAGAACTGTTATTAATTTCACCGATAAAAAATTTGATGACACCATGTTGTTGGTATTGGAAAAAGGTTTGAACTTTGCTCCCACACACAAGAATGTTCCACTTACTGAGCTTATTTGTTCGGTCGTACAAGCAGTGTCCAAACTACCTGAGGATCAGGCGGAGGAAAGTAGGCAAGAGGCTGCTCATACGTTGCGTCGGGCGCCGCCTCCACGGAGTAACATCTCTCCTCTTGAAAGGGCAGCTTTTCGGTCATTTAGAGAAGATCAAGATGTAATTATTTTACCAGCAGATAAAGGCAATGCCACAGTTCTTCTTTCTTGGGATGATTATCTACCAAAAATGGACTGTTTACTTGACGATTCATCTTATCGGAGACTGCAAAAGGATCCAACTGAATGGGTAAGACGTATGACGCTTTCACTTTTGAAGAAGAGCTCTTTATCTGACGACGTTCTAAAGAAACTTCATCCTGGTGCGGCTGTTCCTCCCAGGTTATATGGTTTAGCCAAGACACTCAGGCAAGAGGTCCCTCTTCGTCCGATTGTAAGTAATTTGGGCGCTCCAACTTATAACTTGGTGAAACATTTAGCATCTGTTCTTAGCCCACACATGGGGAAATGTGAACAACATTCCCAACTCTATGGATTTTATACAACGTTTAAAATCATTGTGCCTTAGTCCTTTTGATTTGCTCATTAGGTTTGATGTAATGTTGTTGTTTACCCGGGTTCCTCTGGAAGAATCTCTTCAATTGATTGGTGAAAAGGTGGACAAGGAAACAGCTGAGCTTTGTCGCCATGTACTTACATTGACATACTTTTTATTTAATGACGAATTTTATGAACAAACTGACGGTGTTGCTATGGGTAGTCCATTATCCCCCATAATAGCCAAACTTTTTATGAAAGACGGCGGCTCTAAAGCCAACTTCTTTTTGGAGGTACGTCGATGATACTTTTATGGTGTGGTCTCATGAGGAAGAAGCTCTTAACAGCCTTTTGGACCATTTTAATTCCATGCATCCTAACATCAGGTTCACAATGGAAGTTGAGAAGGAGGGGAAGCTTCCTTTTCTTGATGTTCTGGTTTACAGAAGAGATGATGGCAAACTGGGACATAGTGTTTATCGAAAACCTACGCCTACGGACTGCTATCTGCATGCCTCGAGTTGTCATCCTCCCGTCCAACGTACTGGCGTCCTTCGGGCGTTAACTAGAAGGGCTTACGCCATTTCTGATGCAGAACGTTTGACGCCAGAAATAGATCATCTCAAAGTTGTGTTTAAACAGAATGGCTTCACAGATAAGCAGATCCGCTGTGCTTTTCAGTTTGGTTCTTCGCCTGAACCATTAAATGAGACCCACAAATCAGTTGCTTTCCTACCTTTTGCCAGGAGTATTTCATCAAAGATAGGAAGAATTTTAAAAAAGCATGACATTAAGAGTATTTCTCGTCCGCCAGTAAAGACGAGAGCACTTCTCGGATCTGTGAAGGATGGTTTGGGTCTGAGGAAGCCCAGTGTATATACGATTCCCTGCCAATGTGGGAAAACGTATATTGGTCAGACGATTCGTACCATTGAGGACAGATGTGTTGAACATCAACGCCACACCCGTTTGCTCCAGCCCCAGAAGTCGGCGGTAGCTGAGCATTGTCTCAATGAGGGACATGGAATGCTGTATAATGAAACTCACATGGGTCCTTCAGCGTCTCGTTAATGGTTCTGTGTCTGAAAGGAATCCATAGAGATTTGATTATCTGACAATCTAATTAACAGAGACAAAGGATACCTTGTTAGTAAATCCTGGCTCCTGTGTTATCAGATGTTAAAAAATAACAGTTGGTACTTCAGCGATCTGAATAATAATTTTCTTCATCATCGATTTCGCCGGGTTCTACCACTGGAGCGCTGTATGTCTTGTGCGCCAAAGGGCAGTTACTGTTGCTTCTTGAGCACTCGCTATGGGTCTTCCGCGATATATAAAGGAGCCGCCGATTGCACTGGGAACTCAGTTCCAGCGAGATTGTGTACCAGCACGCTCACCTGAGGATGGCGGGTTTTGTGTCCCTGCCTCGTCGCCGTTTTTGTGTCCCGTTCCGTCGTAGGTGTCGGTGGCCGAGTGGAATGAGACCGACACAGGAATATAGATGGCACGCTGGTGCAGGTACGGAGGGGAGCAGCCAGAAACTAGAAACACTAGGGTAAATTAGAACGATATATATATTGAAAAGAATTTATACAATACTTAACTTTTACAGAGATCAGTACTGCAGAATGCTGATACATAGTTCTTAGAGGCCTGCCTAGTGCCTGTACGATAGCCATGTCTTCAATGGTGCCTATCTGATTACGAAGGTCCTAACTGGTTGCTATCTCAGTCCGAAGTGAACGATGTCGTTCACTGGTGGCCACGAGCGGAGTTGCCATAGAGGGCTCTCGTGGCTGTCGTCGTAAGAACGCCGCGCCGTGCGTGCCTGGCGGCGCGCGGCGAAAGTAGGTGGCGCGCACTTTGGACTTGTGCGACACCACACCCCTCCCCCACCCCAAACCGCCGCGCCATCGTGGCGTAGGGCTGAGGGCCACGGCGACGGCACTGGGAGGAGGGCCTGGGCAGGGGCGTTACTGGTGGGACGGGCGTCGTAGCAGAGGCTGGGATCGAGACGCCGTCCGCGCCCCGGCATCCGCCTTGCGATCCCCCGGAAAACCCGCCAAAACGAGGGGAAGGGCGCACCCCTCCGTCCAGATGGAGCACGTCATCTTCTTCTGAGGTGCGTGGCCCAGGCGGCGGGGGCACGCACGGTCCCGGAGTCCCTCTCGTTGACGCTGGCAGCTGAGGCAGCTACGGAGGCGTAGGGGCCGACTGCATAGGAGGCGCGTCTACATCCATCGGGATCTCGTAGCCCGGGGAAGCTGGGCCCGGCGGCGAGCGATGTGGCTGTGCTCCCTGGCGGTGAACTGGGTCTGGAATCAAGAAACCGGAGACAGGATCGCGCGGCCTGTGCAAGCGCAATTGGTTTGCATGGCGCCGCAGCTCCGACCCTGTGGAAGAACGTACAACATACATATTGCGACCGAGCACGCGCTGAATGGTGCCTGGCAACCATGTCTTCTTCATACCAGCAAACACCCTGTACAGCACCGGCGTAGCAACCTGAAAACGCGTAGCGCCATACGAACCGACTCGGTGCGTGGGAGGCTGCAGCAGGTGAAGGAGAGTGCGGTGACGGCGGCCGTGTAGCAGCTCGGCAGGAGACGGGCCGTCACGTGGCATGCATCGATACGTAGGCAGGAAAATTTGAAGAGCTTGCTGCCTGGAGTGCTGACCTTTCATCTTCTCCATGTGAGACTTGAATGTTCGAACGAAACGTTCTGCTTCACCATTGGACTGAGGGTGAAAAGGTGCAGTGGTAATATGCTGAATGCCATTCACACGACAAAACTGTTGAAATTCCGCACTAACAAACGGAGGTCCATTGTCACTGACGATAGTTTCAGGCAAGCCTTCGATGCAAAACACTGATGTTAAGGCACTGATTGTACTAGAAGCTGTCGTTGAGTTCATGGAAATCACAAAAGGAAACTAGCTGAAAGCGTCTACAACAATTAACCAGCGCGTATTCCAGAAAGGTCCGGCAAAGTCAATATGTAAACGTTGCCATGGTCCCTTGGGGCGTGGCCAGTCTAAGAAACGTTGCGGAGGAGCCGCCTGATGCTCCGCACAAACAGTACACTGTGACGTCATGTTCTCTATCTGAGCGTCCATACCAACCCAGGTACAATGACGTCTGGCCAATTGCTTTGTCCTAACAATACCCCAATGTCCTTGATGCAGGAGGTGTAACACTTCTCGTTGCAGGGAACGAGGAACAATCACTCTTGTTTGGTCGTTGTCCGTATGTAACAACAGAACACCCTGACTTAAAGATAATGCATGACGTTGTGCAAAATAACGTCGAACCAGAGGCCGCTCAATGTCTTTGGCTCTGGCAGGCCAACCAAAGCGAACAAAATGTGCTACCACACTTAGGTCTGCATCCGCAGCTGTTTCCTGTGCAACCCGACGAGAGTTCAAAGGAAAGTCTGCGACAGCGGAAGCATCTCTGGAGTCTATCTGACAACATGCCATTTCCGAAGAATCAAACGACACATCCTGGCCAACCGGAAGTCGGGAAAGTGTGTCCGCGTTGGCATGTTTAGTGGTAGACCGGTACAAAATTTCATACTGATAATTTGACAATATCAAGGACCATCTCTGAAGCTTTTGTGCCGTTCGTGGTGGAATTGGCTTTTTGGGTGAGAACAACGACGTAAGAGGCTTGTGGTCAGTCAATAAATAGAATTTTCTGCCATAGAGATAATGATGAAACTTTGTGACACCGTAAATGATTGCTAAGGCCTCCTTTTCTATCTGACTGTAATTCTGTTGCGTTGCCGTCAATAGCTTGGACGCAAAGGCAATAGGTCGATCGTGAGATCCAATGCGATGTGATAAAACTGCACCCAGACCGTACGACGAGGCATCAACTGCTAACACTACAGGCTTCTGTGGGTCAAAGGGAATCAAACATGCATCACTGAGTAGTGCAGTCTTTAATTTGTCAAAGGCAACTTGGCAATCTTTAGACCAAAGAAAAGGAACATTCTTCCTACGTAAGTGATGCAGTGGAGCTGCAATCTGAGAGGCATTGGGAATAAACCTGAAGTAGTAGTTAAGCTTTCCCATTACTGCTTGCAATTCGTGCACATTCTTAGGAGGAGGCAAGTCTTTGATTGCTCTAAGATGTGACTGTAAGGGATGAATTCCTTGGGCAATAATCACATGGCGTAGGTACTCTATTTCAGTTTGAAAAAACGAACACTTTGCTTTATTACAACGTAGACCTGCTGCAGTCAACACTTTGGCACTCCAGGTTTGATAAATGTTCTTCAACTGTATGTCCGGATACCACAATATCATCTAAATAGTTCGAGCAACACGGTACAGAAACTGTCAGCTGTTCCAAAAAGCGCTGAAAAATAGCGGGGGCGGAAGAACTGCCTAAGGGTAGGCGTTGAAATTGAAAAAGGCCCATGTGAGTATTAATGACGAAAAACTTTTTTGACTCGTCATCAAGTGGAATCTGTAAGTATGCCTCTGCTAAATCAATCTTAGAAAAGAAACAAGACCGTCCTAATTTGTCCATTAGTTCGTCAGGTCTGGGCAGGGGATAAGTGTCTACAATTGTTTGACTGTTTACTGTTGATTTGAAGTCCGCACAGAGACGAAGTTTTCCTGACGGCTTGGGTATAATTACTATAAGCGAGGCCCACTGACTCGCAGAAACAGGAGAAATCACACCACTATCTTGCCAACGTTTAAGTTCTTCGGCAACTGTATCACACATTGCGATAGGCACTGGTCTAGCTTTACGAAATTTTGGAACTGCAGATTCTTTTAAAGTTACATGTGCCACGAAGTCTTTTGCACAACCTAGTTCTGGCTGCTGGTCCAAGGTTCGTCTTTCCCATCCTCGTCGCCACTTTTGAGTCCCTACCTCGTCGCCGCTTTTGTGTCCCGTTCCGTCGTAGGTGTCGGTGGCCGAGTGGAATGAGACCGACACAGGAATATAGATGGCATGCTGGTGCAGGTACGGAGGGGAGCAGCCAGAAACTAGAAACACTAGGGTAAATTAGAACGATATATATATTGAACAGAATTTATACAATACTTAACTTTTACAGAGATCAGTACTGCAGAATGCTGATACATAGTTCTTAGAGGCCTGCCTAGTGCCTGTACGATAGCCAAGTCTTCAATGGTGCCTATCTGATTACGAAGGTCCTAACTGGTTGCTATCTCAGTCCGAAGTGAACGATGTCGTTCACTGGTGGCCACGAGCGGAGTTGCCGCAGAGGGCGCTCGTGGCTGTCGTCGTAAGAACGCCGCGCCGTGCGTGCCTGGCGGCGCGCGGCGAAAGTAGGTGGCGCGCACTTTGGACTTGTGCGACACCACACCGGGCAGTTGCGCCGCTGAAATATTGTGTCAAGTTGACTTTAGTATCCGGCTGCAAACCTGAGAAGATTACAAACAGTTATTACGCCAGGAAAACCTTTGTCGTCACAACAGAGCATGCACATTGCACAAGACTTTGTTTCTCTTGCTCTCTTCATGCAAACTAAAAGTCTTAGAGAAAAATGAGTAGGATCTTTTTCGCGGAAATTTTATATAGTTTAATTTTGAACCATAACGAATAGACTATACGTTATGTTTGTACAGTAACACGTTTCCGCTACAGACTGCATATTTACTGTTATTAAGAAAAAACGTATAAAAGTAACATTATATACATGCGTTATATCTCGAAAACTATTCGGAATAGGGCATTGGTCTATATGACAGTTTCTGTTGCTTCAGATGATCGTTTCTGTAAGCTAGCTGGAAGCTTTATAAGAACACAGGAGTTGAGACAACACAATGATGCATGGAGTCGCTTTATTCGGGACCATGCAGTTCACCAGAGGAGTGGGGGAGGGGAGTCGTGAGCAGCGCGCCACACGGGCGGCTCTGCAAGCGAGCGGAGTCGGGAGAGTGGTGGCGAGAGGCGAACCAGTGAGCCAGTGAAATGGCGACCCAGCTGCAAGTCGTGCGGAGCAGTGGGCCAGCGGCATTCGGGAACCGCGCGATCGCCGAATCCTGCTGCTTGCGTGACTCACCAACTCTCGACTCACCAATTCTCATCTCGCAGCGCGGTGGCACTGAACGTATTTAGGCGCTCATTTTTTGCAGTTTTATACATGCACATGGTCTATACCACATTTATTATGTAGCTTGGTAAACTTCTCAAGAACATGGCATAGGGTGCTGATGCAGCTCATTGCTGTCAGCAGAGGGACATTTATGGATCAGATGAGCTACCACTCTTTTTCTCGGATTCATCCAACACTCATTCTAGATCTGGCTCTTTCAATCAGTTCAGGATCGGACTGCACATCTCTAGTTGACTGGCGTTGCCTGGTGAAACGTTGTTGTGATGCCTCGTGTAAGAACAAGAAATGCGTAGCATCGCGTTTCAACCTTTGATGAAGGTCGGATTGTAGCCTATCGCGATTTCAGTTTATTGGATCGCAACAATGTTGTTCGCGTTGGTCGCGATCCAATGACTGTTAGCAGAATATGGGATCAGTGGGTTCAGGAGGGCAATACGGAACTCCGTGATGGATCCCAACGGCCTCATATCACTAGCAGTTGAGATGACAGGCATCTTATCCGCATGGCTGTAACGGATCGTGCAGCCACGTCTCGATCCCTAAGTCAACAGATGGCGACGTTTGCAAGACAGCAAGCATTTCCACGAACAGTTCGACGACGTTTACAGCAGAATGGACTATCAGCTCGGAGACCGTGGCTGCGGTTACCCTTGCACAAATGGTAAAACATCGTTTTCTCGGATGAATCCAGGTTCAGTTTACAGCATCATGATGGTCGCATCCATGTTTGGCGATATCGCAGTGAATGCACATTCGAAGCGTGTATTCGTCATCGACATACTGGCATATCACTAGGCGTGATGGTATGGGGTGTCATTGGTTACATGTCTCGGTCACCTCTTGTTTGCATCGATGGCACTTTGAACAGTGGCCATTACATTTCATATGTGTTACGACCCATGGTTCTACCCTTCATTCGATCACTGTGTTCAAAATTCAAATGTTTGTTAAGCTTAAGGGACTTAACTACGGGGTCATCAGTCCCTAAACTTACAAACTACTTATGAACTACCTACAACTAAGGACGGCACAAATATCCATGCCCAAGGGGGGATTCGAACCCCTGACCGTAGTGGCCGTGCAGACTGTGACTGGAGTGCCTCAGTCCCCTCGGCCACCGCGGCCGGCTCGATCACTGTGAAACTCTACATTTCAGCAGGATAATGCACGACCGCATGTTGTAGGTCCTGTACGGGCCTTTCTGGATATGGAAAATGTTCGACTTCTGCCCTAGCCAGCACATTCTCCAGATCTCTCACCAATTGAAAAGTCTGGTCAATGGTGGCCGAACAACTGGCTCATCACAATACGTCAGTCACTACTCTTGATGAACTGGGGTATCGTGTTGAAGCTGCAAGGGCATCTGTACCTGTAAACGCCATCCAAGCGCTGCTTGATTCAATGCCCAGGCGTATCAAGGCCACTATTATGGCCAAAGGTGGTTGTTCTGGGTACTGATTTCTCAGGATCTATGCACCCAAATTGGGTGAATATGTAATCACATTTTGTTCAATGAATACCCATTTATCATCTGTATTTCTTCTTGGTGTAGCAATTTTAATGGCCAGTGGTGTATAATAGATGGGATCACACAATGTGCTTGGCGAATGTATTTTTCTACCTGGATGGGACACCCCAGATGCTGATAATTTTATAGATTATCCATCAAGGCTATTTTCAAAGTCCGAGATAAACTACTCTGTGGCCGAGAAAGAATGTCTCACAGTTATCTGGCCATATTTATTTCACAAACCATTAACCGTCGTGACAGACAACCATTCTTTATGTTGGCTGACTAGCTTGAAAGATCCATCAAAGCGACTAGGAAAATAGGCACTAAGACTTCAGGAGTATGATGTCACAGTTGTATCAAAAAACTGGCAGTAACACAAGGATGTCAACTGCCTTTTGAGGAATCCATTAGTGGATCACAACAGCATAGTTGACATTGCCACCCTCACTGAATTAGGTAACATTACAGCTGAACATTAGAAAGATCCAGCAATATTACAAACCATAGTGGCCTTACAGAAAGGAGAACCGACCAAAGGAGAGTTTCAACTTATAAATGGGGCATTATATAAGAGCAACTACGATCCACTGGGCACTAAATGGCTACTGGTCGTTCCAGCTCATCTCTGGCCAGCTATTCTAAAGTATTTCCATGATGCTCCAATATTAGGTCGTCTGGGATATGCGAAGACCCTACATGGAATCAAATGAAGGTATTACTGGCAAAGTTTCTACCGAACTGTCTAGCAGTACGTGACTCTCTGTAAGGAGGGCCAGAGATGGAAGCATGTGCCGCAATTACCTCCAGGGCATCTGGTACCAATTCCACCTTGCAGCAACTCCATTCCATCGGATTGGAATCGACCTTTTAGGTAGGTTTCAGAAGTTGACAACCAGTAACCGATGGATAATAGTCTGCATTGACTACCTCACCTGCTATGCTGTCACTAAACCTGTGCCGACTGCAGAAGCTCCAGATATCGCAAAATTCCTTGTAGAAGACATTATTTTAAAGCATGGTGCGCCACATGGATGATATCTGATCATGGAAAAGTATTCCAGTAAAAACTAGTATCAGAAATAATGTCACATTATGACATTGTCCACAGAAAAACAACAGCCCACTATCCTCAGACAAATGGTCTAACGGAACGTTTTAACAAGAGGTTAGCAAATATGTTGTCGACGTACGTCAATGTCTAGCAGAAGGATTGGGAAACAATACTACCAGTCATGACATTTGCTTATAATACAGTAAGGTAAGACACCACAGGCTTCACAGCGTTTTTCCTGCTTCATGGTCGTGAAGCGGAGACTACAGTGGATACACTGTTCCCGTACCAACCTGACGACACTTAGGATGACTATGAGAAACAGTTCATCACCAGTGTCGAAGAAGCAAGACAGCTGGCTCGCATACGGACACTTGACGCCCAGGAGAAGGATTGTCAACAGTATAACGATAAGCACCGACCTGTTGAGTACAGCCCAGGAGTTCTGGTATGGATTTTCACCCCTGTACAGAAAGTTGGGCTATCAGAAACGTTACTGAAGCGATACTTTGGTCCATATTGTCTCATACACTTAGCACACTGTCGCGCGTCTTCTGATAGAACACATGGTGCAGTGGTTATCAATGCAGATTGCTGTGCTGGTGGTCCTTAGTTCAAATCCAACCATTGACAGAAAAAAATATTTCTTTGTATTTACTACTTCTAGAATGTTCAAGGTGTTTCTTCTGATTGATCTACTTGTAAGCGAAGTACTCCAGTCAGAAGGCATATGTTCTCAGTGTATGCTTGTGGTAGCAATAAGCCTGTTCTAAGTGTAAAGTGTTGTACTCTCTTAACGACCGAGCCTTTGAATTCAGTTTTCAATATGACAGCTTAATCCTCAATAACGCACACAGAAATTATTGAACCTTTCTATAGATAATAATATCCTAAGTGTTTTTTACATCTGTGTACAGTTATTGAGAAACAAGGTACACGAGCTACAGAAGGTTCTGGAGAACTTTTGTGTGTTAATGAGCACTGATTCTCAGAGCATTCCACAATGAATTTCTAATGGCGGCATTCACACTGTCTGTCACCGGGCCATCAGATCACATCACGTCAAGGTGTCTCTAGAAGAAAGTTGCTCAGTGACCGCCGGCCATTGCACATGTGACAGCAGCAGCTCTACATTGTAAGGTAACCGGCTTCTTAACCCTGCGGCAGGCGCGCTTAAGATTGTTATGCCAGCGGGCGCGTGTGGCACTCAGGGCCGCCTACATTTAAATACATAGAAAAGTTTTTGTTTTGTTTTATTTTTTTTAATTTTTGGATGGAATTAATTATTTATTGTGTATAACATTATATACATATATAGAGGGTGCATGGGAAAATTAACATTGTTACAGTATATCTGACTTTAATAACAAATTCTAAATAAATCATAACCACAGATATGATTCGATTGTTTACCATTGTTAAAGCAAGTTTTACAAAAAAGTGCAATATGTATAAAATTTTTGTAGTAATAATAAAGAATAAGACAGTCAGTAAATACCTATCAAGAATCACACACTTTCTTCCTCCGGAGAAGCTCTGCAATCATTACATGTGACTACATTGTGGCAATGTTGCTTGCAAACGAATCTTTTGCAGCTATTGCAAGTGACAGTAGTTTTATTAATTTTTTACCGTCACAAAGATGGCACCTCCCTTACAGTCTCATTGTGACTGGTGGCAATTGATCGATGAGGTGACAGAAATTCTTGAATATCTCTTGGTAGAGTAGAGAGCTGAGCCCTTTCTTCCAAATAGCAGTCCATCAGAGCCAAGGCCAGATTTGTTAGATAGGTTCTTCTTCTGAATCTTTTCTCTGGAATGTTTGCAAAGAACAACATCTGGGAATTTATCCCAGCAATATCCAGATAACGAAAAAAACAATGCTAAGGGCCGTCTTCTTGTGGTCCTTTGTGTAGAATAGGATGTACACATATAATCCACAGTATCTACTCCACCGTTTGTTGCATTGTAGTCCAAATTTACAACATACTTGCCTTTAGCGGTGTCTATTTCAGCAGTGTCATGCATTGATGACAGGAAAAGCACAGCCTCGTTGCTTTTTGTTTGGCACGAAACAAGACAGAAGTCATCTTGAAATCCGAAAAGAGAATTTCCATTTTTTGCGATCTGTTCGGCAAAAATTCCGGAGGAAATTCCTTCTTGTTCTTTTCAATGTTCCAATGAACGTTAGCCCAGTTTCTAAAAGATGATGGGCTACAGGGTAACTACTATTGTAGTTGTCCGTAGTTACATTCCTGTGAGTTCCCTTGATTGGCTCAACCAATCTCTTCATAATAGCCATTGGCTGGTTAGATGCAACATATGGTCCAGGATTCTGACTGCCGCAGTATACTTCAAAATTAAAAGTATAAACTGTCTTGCTATCGCACAATGCATACAACAATAATCCATACTTAGCGGGCTTATTGGGCATGTACTGAACAAAACCAAAACGTCCGCGAAATGGGACAGGCATTTCGTCTATGGTTGTGAACTCGCCTGGACTGTAGTTATTTATGCAGTTGTTCAGAAATGTTGAGTGGAGATTGCGGATGACAGCAAGTTTATCAGTTGGTAGTCGTTCTTTTCTTGTAGATGTATCATCAAACCTGAGTGACCGGAGCAAGAACAGAAAGCGCTTGTAGCTAAATGCTGCCCTTAGAATAATCATTCCTGTTCCACCTGATACCTACAGTTCTAATACATTTGTGAGTCCGCCTTTTTGTACAGCAATGAGAAACAGTGATGCTAAAAGGGCTGTTATTTCAGAAGCGGAAGTAGTTTTGCAATCTCTAGCCCTTGAGTAATTCACAGATGATCTCTTGTTATTTATGTACTTGTTTGTGTTTTCAACAACATAATCAATTATCTCAGGATCAAACAATTTGAGAAAACTTTCCATTCAGTATCGGGCCAGGTAGGACTTTCATTATATTCTTACGTTTTGTTTTCCCTGGTAGTGCTAACGGATTTTCATCCTGACCAATATAAAAATGGCAGTCATCATGTGGCATTCCTATCACTTCATTCTCGTCAACGCATGACTGCTCAGATTTGCTAGAATGATCTGCAGTTTCAACTATTTCTGCTTCCTCATCGCTGTCAGGGAAATCATCTTAATCTTCTTTGTCAGATGATTGCAGAAGAAGCCGCTCAATTTCTTCTGGTGTTAGTCCATTCCTTTGTGCAGACCTGGGAGACAATAAAATAACACCAAATCAACGGTAATAACTAAATCATCATACACCCACAGAGTTGTAAACAAAGCTTCTAATCATCAAAACATCCGACAGTAGTACGGCTACATGTACTTACATTACCGGGCGTGTGCGGTATGCAGTGCCGTCTCGGTGCAGTCGTCCACTCCACAGGTCAGTCACAGCTGCTATGGTGAGTATATTGGAGGCGCAGTAATGTAGTTTGGCACGTGACTAAACAATCGAAGCATATCTAGCACCATTATTGCGTGCTCGGCACGCTGACGTAATTACTGAAAGAAAACAAAATTGGCGGCACTGTATGCCGCCACGCGCCCGCCCCAGGGATAATAGAAGCTACTTATTTTCATTTCGTGTGTGTTTTCTTTTACAGTTCTCAAACTTTAGTGTGCTCGCGTGTTTATTTATTAAGAATCGCGTTTAGTTGTCAGTTCGGTTGTTGATATTTTGATTTATTAGCTCGCTTATATCTTTTTCAGATTCGCCGGTAATAAACAGTTCAGTGTTAGGTACATATTTTTAAAGCTCACTGTTTATCACACTTCTGTGTCCTCAGTTGTACTTATTTGGAAGATACATAGATTTTTAGAATGGCTATTAACTGTGACTGCTGCGAACGGATGGAAGCAGAGTTGGTGACTCTTCGCTCGCAGCTTCGGGTGGCGTTGGCTTCGCTGACAACGCTTGAGACTGCAGTGGGTGGGCGCCGCTGTTGTGGGCCGCTCTCGGGGGTGCAGCAGACGCCCTGTGCGCCTGTTGTGCCCTCCGATCGGCCTGCAGCTGTGGCCAGCCCGCTCACTGCCCGCGAGAGGTTCGCCCCCCAATCCGTGATGGATTTGGAAGTCTCCTCAGCGCGTGTCAGGTGGCGTGAGACTTCCCAGGGCACCGAAAGTCGTATGAACAGATTCGAGGCGCTGTCTGTGGCAGTGGATGTTCCTGACGCAGATGGTGTCGCTTGTCCTATACTCGCCCCTCTGCCTTCAAGATTTGGGCACTCACGGAGGGTGGGTTTGTTAGTAGTTGGGAGCTCCAACGTTAGGCGGTGTTGGAGCCCCTTAGGAAAATGGCTGCTAGGGAGGGGAAGAAGTCCAATGTGCACTCTGTGTGCATACCGGGCGGAGTCATTCCTAACGTGGAACGGGTCCTTCCAGATGCCATGAGGAGCACAGGGTGCAGCCAGCTGCAGGTGGTAGCTCATGTCGGGACCAATGATGTGTGTCGCTTTGGATCGGAAGAGATTCTCTCTGGTTTTGAGCGGCTATCAGAAGTGGTAAAGACTGTCAGTCTTGCTTGCAAGATGAAAGCAGAGCTCACCATCTGCAGCATTGTCGACAGGACTGACTGCGGACCTTTCGTTCAGAGCCCAGTGGAAGGTCTGAATCAGAGGCTCAGACGGTTCTGCGACCGTGTGGGCTGCAGATTCCTCGACTTGCGCCAAAGGGTGGTGGTTTTTCGGGTTCCGCTAAATAAGTCAGGAGTCCACTACACTCAGGAAGCGGCTACACGAGTAGTGGGGGCTGTGTGGCGTGGAGTGGGCGGTTTTTTAGGTCAGAGGGACTTGAGAATACACAAAATGGGTTTCAGTCTCAAAGGGGACAGGTCAGACACAGGAAGAAAGCAGATATAGGAACCATTGGTGTAACTGTTGAAATTGTCGTAGCTGTAATGAGAAAGTTCCAGAGCTGCAAGCGCTGATAGAAAGTACTGAGGCACAAATCGTTATAGGTTCTGAAAGCTGGCTGACGCCAGAGATATGTTCGGCCGAAATTTTTTCAAAAGGCCAAATGGTCTTCAGAAAGGATAGAATAAATAAACAAAAGGGGGTGGCGTGTTTATTGCTATTACAAACGGTTTATCTTGCAGCTAAATTGAGGAAGATACTTCCTGTGAGTTGGTATGGGTAGAGGTTATATCTGACAACCGGAATAAATTAATAATTGGATCTTTTTATCGGCCTCCTGACTCAGACGATGCAGTTGCCTAAATGTTCAAAGAAAGCTTGAATCACATTTCAGAAAGGTATCTGAAGTATACTGTTATAATCGGTGGCGACTTTAATTTATCCTCGATATGTTGGCATAATTACGTATTCAAAACCGGCGGCAAATATAAAACATCGTCCGAACTAGTTCTGAATGCTTTTTCTGATGCTACTTCGAACAGTTAGTTCATGAACCCACTAGAATAGTAAATGGTTGCGAAAATACCCTTGATCTCCTAGCAACAAATAATCCTGAGCTAGTAAAGAGCATCAAAACAGATACAGGGATTAGCGAACATCGAGTTGTAGTAGCGAGACTCAATATCGAAATTCCCAAATGCACCAAAAATAAACGAAAAATATATCTATTCAATAAAGCAGATAAAAATTCGCTTCACGCTTTCGTGAGTGATAGTCTCCAGTCTTTCAAAATTAAAAATGCGAGTGTAAACCAGTTGTGGCTTACTTTCAAAGACATAATATCAGTAGCAATTGAGAGATTTATACCAAATAAATTAATAAAAGAGGGGGCTGACCCCCGTGGTACACAAAACTGGTCAGATCACTGTTGCAGAAACAAAGAAAAACGCATGCAAAATTAAAAAAGACACAGAATCCACAAGACTGGCAATCTTTTACTGGAACTCGCAACCTAGCGTGGACTTCAATGCGAGAAGCCTATAGTAGTTACCACAACGAAATCCTGTCTCGTAATCTTGCAGAAAATCCAAAGAAATTCTGGTCATGTGTGAAGTACATAGCGGCAAAACACAAACAATGCCTTCATTACGCGATAGCAACGGTAATACTACCGATGACAGTACTGCTAAGGCAGAATTACTAAACACTTTCCGAAATTCGTTCACCAAAGAAGAAAGCATCGCTCTTGCAAAACACAGCTAGCCCTTTATTCACATGAAGTGATAAGTGCCATAGACAAGGGATCTCAAATCGATTCCATATTTCTGGATTTCAGGAAGGCTTTTGACATTATGCCCCACAAGCGGCTTCTAATGAAATTGCGTGCTTATGGAATATCTCCCTAATTGTGCGATTGGATTCACGATTTCCTATCAGAAAGGACACAGTTCGTTGTAATTGACTATAAGTCATCGAGTAAAACAGAAGTGATATCTGGCGTTCCCCAGGAGGGCGTTATAGGTCCTCTACTCTTCCTTGTGTTTATAAACGATTTAAGGCCAATTCACACTGTCCGTCAAGTCAACGTCACGTCACGTTGTATTCACACTGTCCGTCACGTCAATTCGCCCATCTCAATACGCGATGTTGAAAGTGAGGTTATGAGTGGCGATCTGTTATGTAGAAAGTCATAGTTTAATACTAGAATTGAGGGAACAACAATGCTAATTGTTATTGACGGCCAAAGAAAACTTTACTGTGTATGTTTTTGGATAACTTACTGGGAACTGAAACAACATACAAAACATCGACATCTATTTTCAAGCGAAAAAATAAACATATGAAAACATAAAACAATACTTATAAGAGTAAAAATAGAGCCTGTTTACTTTATCCATTACGATTTGCCCGCTGACGTCGTTAATACCGTCGTAAGCAACTGAATTTTTGTCTTTCATTGAAACTGACTTTTTCATTTAAAATGTTATTTACCGAAAAATGCGTAATCAAATTACAATCTTATTCAAATAAACAGTTTTCTTCAGTCTTTTCTGTTATAATGTTACGTAACATAAACAATTTTTTAGTTTCAGATATCCGACCTCGATTTTAGGGGGACACTCAATTGACAAAATTATTTAAGTCGTCATGAAACATTTGAGATTTACCCCTAAAACGAAGTATAACAACAAAATAAAGATTAGTAAGACACATTTGCATATAAACAGTGAATTCGTCGACTGCAACATGTAATTCGCGTGACTAAAAGAAGTTAACTTCCGATGTTAGCAGACGGCCGTTCCGTCAAAACATTCTTCTCGAGAAAGTTTGACGTGACGTTAATGTGACATGATGGTCCGGTGACAGACAGTGTGAATGCCGCCATTAGAAATGTTCAAATGTTTGTAGAACTTATGGGACTTAAATACCGGGTCATCAGTCCCTAAGCTTACAAACTACTTATGAACTAGGTAAGACTAAGGGCGGCACAAATATCC
This sequence comes from Locusta migratoria, assembly GCA_026315105.1. Taxonomy (NCBI): domain Eukaryota; kingdom Metazoa; phylum Arthropoda; class Insecta; order Orthoptera; family Acrididae; genus Locusta; species Locusta migratoria. Next base: position 8,366,933 of record CM048755.1, read on the forward strand.
ATGCCCGAGGGGTGATTCGAACCCCCGACCGCAGTGGCCGTGCAGACCGTGACTGGAGCGCCTCAGGCCCCTGGGCCCATTATAAATACATTGCGGAATGTGCTGATGGACGGTGACATGACGTGACGTGACGGGCAGTGTCAATTGGTCTTTAGGAGACAATCTGAATAGCTCCCTTAGACTGTTCATGGATGATGCTGTTGTTTATTGGTTAGTGAAGTCAACAGAGGATCAAAAGCAATTTCAAAGCGATTTAGACAAAATTTTTACATGGTGCGAAAATTGGCAATTGACACTAAATAAAGAAAAGTGTGAAGTAATACACATGACCACTAAAAGAAATCCTCTGAACTTCAATTACGCGATAAATCAGTCTAACTTTAAGGTCGTATATTCTACTAATACCTAGGAGTTACAATTATGAACAATTCTTACTGGAGAGAACACACAGAAAATATACGTGCATCTAAATCTGGGCAGGGAATCAGTTCTGACGTCATCAGAAAGACAAGAAATCCTTAGCAGTGCTACCTGGTGACTCGACCTGGAATAAGAATAAGAATCTTTATTTGCCGTTCAGTATTTTCTCATACAATGGGCTTCGTCAAAAAGTTGAGTTACAATTTCACACACATTTGTAATATTAAATAGTGTTAATTTCACAATTAAAAAATGCTTTTACAAATTTATATTATACAGTAGGTATAATTATGTTAAAACAACAAATCTGTCATATTACACTCTTTATATTCATCAATTGAGTAAAATGCTTTACCTTTGAGCCACTGCCCTAGGGTTGTCTTAAATCTATTTATAGATACTGTTTGTGCAGTCTTAGGGAGCATATTGAACAATTCAAGGCCTGCATATTTATGGCTGTTGTGAATCTTGGATAGTCCAGAGTATGGCAGATCAATTGTGTGGTTTCGTCTCGTATTATGGGAGTGGACAGATGACCTTAGGGGATATTGAGCAATGTTTTCTTTGACATGTAATAGGCAGCAGTAAATGTACAAACCAGGAACTGTCATTATGTTGAGTTTTCTGAAATATTCCTTGCATGTGCCCCTAGGAGATAACCCCACTATACATCGAATGGCTTTTTTTGCCATCTAAAGACTGATGCTGAATTTGGAGAATTTCCCCAGAGCAGAATGCTATATGAAAGATGAGGGTGGAAATAGGCGAAGTAAGAATGTATCAGTAAATTTTGGCTGACTTTATTCCTCAGCTTGTGCAGTAGGAAAATAATTCGTGCAAGTTTGGAACAGACATATGTGATATGTTGAACCCAGCTGAGTTTGTGGTCGATCATCATTCCTAACAGTTTAACAGATTTATTTTCCTTATTTGACACTTTCAAATTAAAGATTATTTCCTCAGTTTTTGTTTCATTAGTGTGTAGGGAGTTTGCACTAAGCCAGTGAGCAGATTTTTCAAGTATTATGTTTTTTTTTTCCTTATACAGAGTCTAGAGTATGTCCTGAGTTGATAATGGTTGTATCGTCTGCATAGAGAACTGTTTTACAGGGTAAATATTCTGGCATATCATTAATGAATACTACAAACAGGAAGGGCCCAAGTATGGAACCTTGTGGCACACCTCTTTTTATTGATTGTGGGTTTGATAATTGCCCATTTGCACTAACAAGTTGTATTCTGTTGCTTAGGTTGGATTCTATTAATTTCACGCCACCCTCTTCCATGCCGTAGTACCTCAATTTCATTATCAGAGTACTATGAGACATAGTGTCAAAAGCTTTGTTCAGGTCTAGGAGAGTAGCACAAGAGATTAATCTTTTTTCAAAGCCATCATATATATCACTAACAATATTTTCAACCGCTTAAACTGTAGATAGCTTTGATCTGAATCCATACTTACAGAGTATTAGAAACAAAGTTCCCGAATTTGCAGCGCTGCATGGAAGTTATTGCGCTCAGATAGTTTTAGGCACCGAAAGCTGGCTAAATGATGATGTAGCAAGTTCAGAAATATTTAGCGAAGCGTGGAATGTATATCGGAAAGATAGATCTGATACAACTGGAGGAGGAGTGTTCATCGCTGTGGACAAAGATATTGTTTCTACTGAGATCGAGGTTGAAAGTAACTGTGAAGTTATCTGGGCACGCATAACAGGTCTAAAAGAAGTAAAGTTAATAGTTGGGTGTTTTTACCGGCCCCCCAGTGCTGCTGTAGCAGTTTTAGAATCATTCAAGGAAAGTCTACACCAGGTAGTGCATAGGTATCCGGGCCATGCAATATTAGTCGGAGGTGACTTCAACCTTAAGAGTATAGATTGGGACCTCGCTAGTTACATTTCAGGCGGTACAGACAAGCAGTCTTGCGAGCTACTTTTGGACACATTCTCCGAAAACTGTCTTGAGCAGTTAAACCGGCAACCCACGCGCAATGGAAATATTCTAGACCTTATAGCCACAAACAGGCCTGACCTTATTAACGATGTCTGTGTAGAGACAGGAATTAGTGATCATGATATCGTCATAGCGTCGATGGTGACCAAAGTTCATAAACCAGTCAAGAAGGCTAGGAGCGTGTTTTTGTTGGGAAAAGCCGACAAGCAAATGTTACGATCGCACTTAGAAAATGAATGGGCATCGTTTAATTCTGGGACTATGGATGTAGAGGAATTGTGGACTAAATTTAAATGCATTGTTAATGAAGGGTTAGAGAAATATGTGCCAGTAAAGACGATTAAGGATGGAAAAGATCCACCGTGGTATAATAATAATGTTAGAAAGCTGCTGAGAAAGCAAAGGCTGTTGCACTCTCGATTCAAAAAAGAACACGCAAATGATGACAGGCAAAAGTTAGTAGAGATTCGTGCGTCTATAAAAAGATCGATGCGTGAAGCATACAATAATTATCACAGCCATACCTTAGCAAAAGATCTTTCCGAGAACCCGAAAAAATTCTGGTCCTATGTAAAATCGATAAGCGGGTCAAAGCCCACTGTCCAGTCACTTGTTGATCATTCCGGGGCAGTAATAGAAGAAAGCAAACGGAAAGCTGAAGTTCTAAATTTAACCTTTAAGAAATCTTTCACGCAGGAGGACCGCACAAATATACCATCATTTGATCAACGTACTAATTCCGAAATGGGGGACATAGCAATAGGTATTTCCGGTGTAGAGAAGCAGCTGAGAGAGCTAAATACGAATAAGTCTGCTGGTCCGGATGGTATACCAGTTTGGTTTTACAGAGACTATTCTGCGGCATTGGCCCCCTACTTAGCTTGCATTTATAGCGAATCTTTAATTCAGCGCAAAGTTCCTAGTGATTGGAAAAAAGCGCAGGTGACTCCCGTGTATAAGAAAGGAAAGAGAACTGACCCATACAATTACAGGCCAATATCGTTGACATCGGTTTCATGTAGAATTTTGGAGCATATTATCAGTTCGAATATAGTAAATTTCCTTGAAACGGAAAAGCTTCTTGCCATGAATCAGCACGGGTTTAGGAAACATCGTTCATGTGAAACTCAGCTTGCCCTTTTCTCACATGACATCTTGACATCTTGCGAGCCATGGACGAAGGGCAACAGGCGGATTGTGTTTTTCTCGACTTCAAAAAGGCGTTCGACACGGTGCCACACTGCAGACTGCTAACGAAGATACGAGCTTATGGAATAGGTTCACAGATTTGTGACTGGCTGGATGACTTCCTAAGTAATAGAACGCAGTACGTTGTTCTCGACGGCGAGTGTTCATCAGAGACGAGTGTATCGTCAGGCGTGCCCCAGGAGAGTGTGATAGGACCGCTATTATTTTCTATCTATATAAATGATCTGATGGACAGAGTAAGTTGTAATTTGCGGCTGTTTGCTGATGATGCTGTGGTGTATGGGAGGGTGTCGTCTGTAACTGACTGTTATAGCATACAGGTTGACTTAGACAAAATTTCTAGTTGGTGCGAAGAATGGCAGCTAGCTCTCAATGTAGAAAAATGTAAGGTGATGCGCATGAGTAGAAAAAACAATCCTATAATGTTCGAATACAAATCAGTAGTGAGCTTCTTGATGCGGTCGCGTCGTTCAAATATCTTGGCGTAACATTGCAGAGCGATATGAAATGGAACGAGCATGTAAGGACAGTTATGAGTGAGGCAGACAGCCGACTTCGGTTTATTGGGAGAATTTTGGGAAGATGTACTTCACCTGTAAAGGAGACCGCGTATAAAACGCTTGTACGACCACGTCTTGAGTATTGCTCAAGTATTTGGGACACGCAGCAGATCGGTTTGAAGGAAGACATAGAGGCGGTTCAGAGGCGAGCAGCTAGATTTGTTACCGGTAGGTTCGACCAATGCGCGAGTGTCACGGAAATGCTCCGGCAACTCAATGGGGATCGCTGGAAGAAAGACGACGTTCTTTTCGTGAATTTCTGTTAAGTAAATTTAGAGAGCCGGAATTTGAAGCTGAGTGTAGTACGATCTTGCTGCCGCCTACTTACATTTCGCGTAAAGATCACAAAGACAAGATAAGAGAAATTAGGCTCGTACGGAGGCATATAGGCATTCTTTTTTTCCTCGTTCAATTTGGGAGTGGAATAGGAAAGGAAATGCCTAGTAGTGGTACAGTGTACCCTCCGCCACGCACCTTACGGTGAATTGCGGAGTGTGTATGTAGATGTAGATGTGTGTTACTTATTAAGTTATTCCTCTCAAAATAGAGATTTATTTGTTGGTGAACACAGTACTCAATTATTTAAGAAACTATTGGGATCAACGAGATGGGGCGATAGTTACCTGGATTTAATTTATCTCCTTTCTTAAATATCGGGATAGTTACTGCTATTTTCAGGCAGTCGAGGAAGGTCCCTTTTTGTAACATTCGGTTTTTGAGAATGGTTAGAGGGGACTGAATATCACTTGCTATCTTCTTCATGACAAAATTCGACAGACCGTAGAGGTCTTCTGCTTTGGAGTTAGTTTTCCTATTGCTTTGCTAACATCATCTTCAGTGACTGTTGCCCAGCAGAATTTATGAATAACATTTTTATTTAAACCTAGAAGAGTTCTGGCATCATGCATAGTTTTTGGGGGAGAAGAATCCTGATGTAGACTGAAGTTAACAAAGTGTGAGTTTAGAATATCTGGTGCTATTTTGACCATCACATCCATTGGCTCTTGTAAGAATTTCATTTTTACATTTATTAGCTTTGTTATATTTCGCTACGATTGTTTCTTGTCCGCCGCTTTGTTTTCGAAACTTGCTAACATTCACACTACAGCTACTTACGTTGTTTTCAGCACTGGACTGTTTCACTGCTAATGTTTCTTGTCCGCCACTAGGTTTACGCGACTTGCTAACATTTACACTACAGTTACTACCAGTGATTTTGGCCTGACGAAGCTGAGAGGACTTGTTTTCGTCGGCAGACCTCATTCTACGTGGCGGTTTATTTACTATTTCTGAGCTGTTGTGGTTAATCGAGAATGTTTCTCGGCCGCCACTTCGTTCACAAAACTTGCTTACATACGCGCTGCAGGCATTTACACTATCTTCTGCCGGACATAGCGGAGAATACTTGTTTTCATCTGCGAACCTCACTCTTCTTGGTGGTTTATTTACTATTACTGACCTGTTATTGTGGCGAACCGTTTCCCAAGACGGAGTTTCCATTTTAGTGAGGGTTACCTTTGATATTTGCGTTTCGTTATTTGCTGTTTCTGAAATCCCACGTGGTCTCTTTGTGAATCTAAGATGCTGATTTTCTTTCTTCAGGTCTGCGATTTCTTTATGTAGTACTTCCACAGTTTTCTGCAGACTGATTATTCGTTCGTTTAGCTTCGCTATAACATCGCTACATGGCACATATTTATTGTTTCTTACCACTGATCTGTAACTTTCACGCACGCGCAAATTACAAACACTACCAGTTGCCGCCACAGTTCCGACACAAAAATCGGAAGTTGCTTTACGGCGGTATTACACGACGATCCGCCGCGAAAGGTATAGGTCTAGCGCGACAGCCATCTAGCGGCGAAACACGTGCAACTACCGCGGAACAGTGATTTTTAGCAGACACTATCCGCGCGCCGGAATAGACACCAGTTCTAAACTCCCGTGAATCCGCGCATGCGCACTAGGCAGCGCTAACCTGCGCATGCGCAGAAGCGGCGATTTTAGTTGCTTTCTGCTTGTATGGTGTGTTATTGTGTATACGTAGCAGGTGCTGATTTCGTGTAACGAATTGTCTGAGTCACGCATGAACATTATTCAGATTGTAAAATATAGTGCTACTACACTTTTGAGTATTGGTCGTTTAAAGTACTGCAAATTGCACTACATACTTCCACAACTACTTTTGATATGGAGGGCTGTGAAATTCTGTGACTAAACGCCAGGCTCTTAAATGATTCACCAGTGGCTAAAAATCGTAATGTGATGACCAGCCTGCAACATAACAGAGTATATGCCGGTATTTTATAGCTGATTTAGGGCATTATGATCACAATATATATAAGCATAAAATATAAATATTACTTTCGAGAAGGTGAAATAGCTTCCCTCATGACTGTGTCACGCTTCCTAATTGCATCACCTATTAGAGATAGCAGCTTGTCAAAACAAGCCACGTCCATCCTCACAAAATTTCAAAATTCTCGTGAATCTTCTGGTCTGAGCTCTTTCATAAGCAGTGAATAAATGCCCCTGTCTTCGTTTCTTCTTTGCAGCCAGCGTCGAACCCAACAACGTCTGGCTTCACGTCTTTGTGCTCTAATCTGGAGGTTAACTGTTACTGCCAGGGCAACAGCTCCAAAAATAATTGGGTCATCCATTTTCAGAATGCTGTATAAACGTAAATTTAGATGAGCATATACTTGTGTAATCAAGTGGCGTAATATAAAACAAACTTTCTGTAATTCGGAGTAGTGGTAACACAATTTCGTGGTAGCTACATATGACTTAATAAATGACAAAATCAACTTTTCATAAAATAAAACCTTGAGCTCATAGAATTAATTTTAACGAATTATTACATGCCAAGAAACGTTTCCCTCTGGTTCTTCTGTGGTATGAATTAATGTCTGCTAAAGACCTGACAGTTCCCTTCGCGTTTGGCGCCTTTATTGACGTTAGTGTGCATGCGCGGATTCGTGCCAAGGAACATCTGCCGTGCATCGTGTTAATAGGTCTACGTGAAGCAGTACGTAGTTCCAGATAATCACGCTTGGGGCGTTGCTGCATAGACGTACGCCACAGGTATATCGTGTAATACGGCCTTTATTGACATAAAATGTAAACATGTGAATCCAACAGTTAATTTGTTATTGTTGATTTCGAAGAATAAAGTGAAAGCTGAACAGTGGGCATTATCTTAGTGGTAAGTAATAGGGAGAGCTTAAGTTCACGACTATGGGAGCCAGCGTGACGTCATTATGACGTGTACATGCTGTATCGAAGAGGCCACGTATCAACGTTTGTGAATTTCGAGATACTGCGAAGCGCGGCGCCTCCTTCAATTCGTTGTTCTAGCGTTTTGCTTTTCCTTCAGACGTTGTTACAGTTATCTTGTTTTCAATCGCTTTTCTTAGTATGTCGACTTACTATGAGAGCACAATGAAAGAAAAGCTGAAAGATTTCAGCGTTAATAATGACGGAAAATTGTGTGGCTACTGCGAAATACAAGAATAACTTGATATGCTTCTTACGCAGTTGAAGTGCATCGGCTACTCTTACTCCTTGAGAGATAGCACACAGCATCTAAAATACGCAGGTGAAGCCAGAAATAATGTAATGTCTTTTTTTTCGTTTTCGTTACTGTAGCCCGTATATCGCTAAATTTCATTGTTATCTTTCCGTGTGATCACGAAAACGCATTTTGGAGGACCTACCAGTTGTACATAGCTAAGCAAAAGTAATTGTAACATATGTAGCCGATAAAATAATGTGTGTTCAGTTGTTTAATAAGTTCCTCTGCTTCGTTGTCTGTGAGAAAATAATTTTTCACAGAGTCATGTCCGATTCTTTGGCCGTTTCGTTATAACCATTTTATTTGTACATTTGCAGGTTGTCCAAAATTCTTCTTCACCTAAATTAAAGGGAACGTTGAGATCCGATTTAACGGATTTCCATCTTCTATAGCAAGCATAAGTCACCGTAAATGTATTCATGGACCTAAGTATTATAAAGACAAGGAGGCGGCAGTTCCAGATCACCTGGTTGGAAATCTCATTACTTCTTTTCTTATCCATCTGTAAATAATAATAAGTGTTAGTTTACAGCGTAAACTAAGAAAAGTAAGGCGTAATTGAAGACGGGATATATGCTGTCCTGCAATACACTATTAATTTGGTATTATAAAAACCGGGGAAATAGGGAGGTGACAAACCATCTCCCTCAACAACGGACTTCTTCAATTCAAACGTTTTTGCAATCTCTCCGCCCTTCCCCACACTGTGCTTTGAAAGTTGTTTCTTAAAGTTGCTTTAATTATTTTAGTTGTTTTACTATCAAATTATAATTTGTTTGACATAAATCAGTGCATTTCTGTTAATCGACTCTTACACTTTTTTGAAGTCCATAAAAGTAAATATTGTCACGTTGCAATGGAGGTAGGCTTGACTTCGAAGGCAACTAAACACAGCACTTATACTGAAAGCACGTTTATTACGAACTCAACATACACGCAGCACTGACTGCCTCTCAGGCAGAGTGCTCTGCTATTTATAAACAGACAGAATTTACCAGAAATTAGAAGAACAGTTAACATAAGAGACAAGTAGAATTTACAAGTGAATATAAGAAAGATGTAGAACGTTCTGGAATCGTTAATTACAAAGAAATAAAATTTCTGCCAGTGGGCGGGACTGAACCAGCGACCTTCTGCACCGAAGTCCGTGAAACTATCCCCAGCGCCACGCCGGCAGTTAGTGTTCATCGTCACTCGCGGCATTGCTCCCTCTCCTGGAGAAACAGCGACCCGCTGTTATGATCCCTGTGGAGCTGTTGTTGTTGTTGTTGTTGTTGGTTTTTGAGGGGACTAAACAGCTAGGTCATCAGTCCCCCTTGTGGAGCCAGCTGCAATGTACTGGATCTTGAACTTGTCATGGGTCCTCTGTATGGCAGTTCAAGAGAATCCTTCTCTTCTCCGCGATTATCGACGACAGGCGTTCCTGTCGTGGCTTCATCAGGAACATTACCCTCCTTAAAGTCCTTGAACGAGAAGCCATTGTCGTCTACCTGCTCTTCAGGATCGTAGTAAGGCTTCATGCGCAGGACGTGAACAATGTCTCATCGTTTTTGACGTTACGACGACGGCTCATAATCCTCAACTTCGTATGTGACGTCTGACAGGCGGCGTATGATACGATACGGACCAAAGTATCGCTTCAATAACTTTTCTGACAGTCCAACCTTCCGTACAGGGGTAAAAATCCACACCAGATCTCCTGGGTTGTACACAACAAGTCGGTGCTTGTCGTTATACCGCAGACGGTCCTTCTTCTGGGCGTCCAGTGTCCGTATGCGAGCCAGCTGTCTTGCTTCTTCGACCCTGGTGATGAGCTGTTTAACGTAGTCATCCTGAGTGTCGTCCGTTTGGAACGGGAACAGCGTATCCATTGTCGTCTCAGCTTCACGGCCATGGAGCAGAAAAAACGGAGTGAAGCCTGTGGTGTCTTGTCTTGCGGTATTGTAAGCAAATGTCACGACTGGCAGAATTGTATCCCAATCCTTCTGCTCAACATCGACGTACATCGACAGCATGTCGGCTAACGTCTTGTTAAAAAGTTCCGTAAGAGCATTTGTCTGAGGATGGAATGCAATTGTCATTCTGTGGACAATGTTGCACCGTGACATTACCTCTGATACTAGTTTTGACTGGAATACTTTTCCACGATCAGATATCATGACACGTGGTTCTCCATGCTTCAAAATAATGTCTTCTACAAGGAATTTTGCGATCTCTGGAGCTTCTGCAGTCTCCACAGGTTTGGTGACAGAGTAGCGAGTAAGGCTGTCAGTGCAGACTATTATCCAACGGTTACTGGTTGTCGACTTCGGGAACCTCCCTAAAAGATCGATCCCAACTCGGTGGAATGGAGCTGCTGCCGGCGGAATCGGTACGAGATGTCCTGGAGGTAATTGCGGCACATGCTTCCGTCGCTGACACTCCTTACAGTGACTCACATAGTGCTTGACAGATCTGTAGAGACTTTTCCAGTAATACCTGCGTCTGATTCTGTCTAGGGTTTTCACGAGTCCCAGATGACCGGAGATTGGAGCATCGTGGAAATATTTGAGAATAGCTGGCTGGAGATGAGCTGGAACAACAAGTAGCCATTTGGGGCCCAGTGGATCGTAGTTGCTCTTATACAATGTTCCGTTTATAAGTTGGAACTCTCCATTGGTCGGTTCTCCTTTCTCCAAGGCCTCTGTCGTTTTTAATAGTGCTGGATCTTCCCTCTGTTCAGCTGTCATCTAATTCAGTGAGAGCTGAAAGTTCATTAATTCTGTTGTGTTCCACTAACGGATTCCTCGGAAGGCAGTCGGCATCCTTGTGTTTGCGCCCGTTCTTGAATACCACTGTGACATCGTACTCTTGGAGTCTAATTGCTCATCTTGCTAGTCGACCTGATGGATCCTTCAAGCTAGTCAGCCAACACAAAGAATGGTGGTCTGTCACGACGGTAAATGGTTTGCCGAATAAATACGGCCGGAACTTGTTGATAGCCCAGATAACCGAGAGACATTCTTTTTCAGTTGTAGTTTATCTCGGACTTTTAAAGTTTTCTTGACGCATAGGCTATCACTTTTTCAGCACCTTCCTGAACTTGCACAAGCACTGCACCAATCCTATAACCACTGGCGTCTGTGTGAAGTTCCGTTTCTGCATTCTCGTCGTACGAGGCTAGCACTGGTGCGGAAGTTAGAGCCTCCTTAAGTGCCCGGAAAGCTCTTTCTTTTGTCTCATCACGTTGCAATGGAAATAGGCAACTAAACACAGCACTTATACTGACAGCACGTTTATTACGAACTCAACATACACGCAGCACTGACTGCCTCTCAGGCAGAGTGCTCTGCTATTTATATACAGACAGAATTTACCAGATATTAGAAGAACTGTTAACATAAGAGACAAGTAGAATTTACAAGTGAACATAAGAAAGATGTAGAATCTTCTGGAATTGTAAATTACAATGAAATAAATTTTTGCCGATGGGCGGGATTGAACCGGCGACCTTCTGCACCGAAGTCCGTGACACCATCACCTGCGCCACACCGGCAGTTAGTGTTCGTCGTCTCTCGCGGCAATATAGGTCTATATTAAGTTGCTACTTTCATTCCTCTGTAAATTAATTTCCCCGTCTAAATTGTGTCTGATACTCTCCTCATTGTCTGTGTCAAGTATTTCTTCTGTCCCTTTTTAAAAACACTTTGGATAAGAGCTTGTAGGTCACTGGTAGGAGGGAGACTCTCCTATAGTTGTTAGCGTCTGTTTGCTTCTTTTTTATATAGTGGATGTATTAGTGCAGATGTCCATACTAATGGTGAACTGTGTTTTCCAAATTTGATTGAATATTTCTTATATAGATCAGGTGTCACAAGAGTACTTCCATAGTTCAGTAAAGATATCAACTTCTCCAGATGAGTTATTGTTTTTGAGTAATTGTATTATTTCTCTTATTGTTGGTGGTTTTGACTCTAATGATGAAATCAAATCATAAGAAAGAAATTGTTGTTGCTCATAATCTATGTATCATGAAAATTTGTTTTAAGATCTATTTATTTCCCAACAATCTATTACCCTGCAAATTTTTAAAGTGTTAGTTATAAAAATTAAACATGGTGAGCATAAATTTACCTGAATTATTTGCATATTGCATAAGTAACTGTTTGTACTAGCATAATTGAAACTTTTGTATTCTGTTGCAGAAAATTTTAACATGAAGCAAGACATTGACTCAATGCTGATTTTTTGTGGCATTTCTGCCCATAAGATCCCAGCTGGGATTGGGTTCGGCCTGTCTGGTGCAAATTTTTTGCATGACACCACTGGGGCGACTCGTGATTGAGTCAATGAAGAATCACTAGATGAAGTGATAAAGTAACTGAATAACTTAAAATATTGTATTAATTATCAACAACAATCAACCTTTCATAACTTCTTGAGAAGCAGACCAGATCAAATCTCTCCCCCACCTCTGCCCCTAGCACACCTACTAATTGTTCTTGCAGAATTACATATACCAAATGGAGGTGTGGGATCACTGTTGAAATATATGTTTCTATCTTGTTGACGCCACTGCTAACGGAGGTCCATCGCCTGTAGGGTTTGATACCTTCACATCATGTTGCGAGATTTCAAGGTGTTCAGTCATTTTTGCAACTGTTTCAGTACTGCAATTATAAGTCAGATTTATTAAGTTCTTACAGATCTCTCTTGCCCATTACGTGCTGCGAAATTAGTGCTTAATGTTTCAGAAATATTGAGCCATGCATTTGCTCTAGATTGCTGCTATTATTCTGTAACCCCTGTGCTACAGTGTTTGTGTACTATAACTGCTTCTTGAACCAAACCCATATGTTTCATCTAAACAAATTGAGGATTAATCCTATAAGTGAAATTTAATTTGTCAAATCCCCATTCAGAGAAGAAACAACAGATGGCACAAAAGTATTTGCACAGAAACTTAAACTTTAGGAAATCTGGACATGGACAATCAGGTTTTGCGAAATCTACTTTGTAAAAACATTCTTAAATTTCTGCACTGGTTACATGAAACAGTCCTGTAACCACCATAGTTATGCACTTAAGTCAATTTTTTCATATCACATCATCACATGCTTAACAAACTTTGGTGTCTCCCTACACAGGAATAAAGGAATGTCTTTGCTGTACAATTTTACTGCGAAATTTAACTTGCAATACTTTTCAATGAGGCTAGGAAGGTAACTGTTAACTAAAACTGTAATGAGGCCTGTTAATTCTGTTTGTATTATGCTCTAGGTGTGAATGTTTCACCAATTTGTTGATTACTTAAACAGCAAACATACTTTTGTACTTGAAAACCTTCACCCACCTTTGATGCACTGTAACCCATTGTTTATCAAAGTACTGCATAGCAGAATCATTTGGTTTATCGAAAACATGGATTCTCAACTTTAGTAAGTTATCAATGTACTCTTGCATGAAAGACGACTCTGCAATACCGTTCCATAGATTAAAAATTCTAGCTCACATTTTTTGTTCTTTTGTGTGTGACCACCTTTCTCAAATCATTTCTCTGTTAAATGAACACAGATACACTTTGAAACAGGGAAACAAGGACTGAATTGCATTTATTTTGGACTCAGAGAAATCAGTAACCCAGTATACAGGATTCATGTTTGTGAAAATATTTAATGCTTCTGAAATTGACCACGTGTCTTCTATTTGAATGTAAAAAGAACCTACCACTAAATAGCACACATTTGTCTCTACTGTTACAAAGAGTAGTGAATTATTACACTTGATGGTCTTTTACGTTGTATCAAGCAAGCGCACTGTCCCATACTTTCTCAGTAGTTCCCTTTGTCATGCAGTCTGATAGCGAAAGAAGAGTGGATGTACTTCTCCATCAACCTCTGTACAAGGTCTGAAAACAGGCACTGCCACCAGTCATAATCAATTTTTTCCCTTCACTAATTTACCTTCACTTGCAGCATATCCTGATCAATTGCTGTTTTAATCTTTAAAATCACTTGACGTGCATGGGTAGAAATTATTATATCTGAAAGGAAACATATAGTTTTAATGCGATCTGATCTGTCTTTTCCTACAAAATCAGTGTATTTAGTCATGGATGTTAGGGATTTGCTTTGCAGGGGGAAAAAAGAGGAAATCTTACCAGCATTAAGATACTAGTAAAATAAAATTGTTACTAAGTTAGAATTATTGTAGGACAGACAAGTGTCCAAAAAATCCATCTGGCTTGTTGGACCCTGAGGCCTGCTTCCAAGGGCAAAACTGAACATCAAGTAACTACAGCCAAATCTGTTGATTTATCATGTTACTGATGTATCTAACAGATAGTAACAGAATTATTAAACATGTAGGGCTTCTCCAAATGTTATTCTAAATGATTTATAGAACTTGAGAATTTGTTGATTACTGTTATAATTGATGTAGCCTGTGGAGATTCGTCTTCTAGTTTCTTTTCTAGTATGACAGAATGTATTGTGTATTATTCCTTTCAGCCATCTGATTTTTTATGTAAGCTTTTTTTCTGTTCTGATTGCTTTCCAAGGAATGCACGTGAAGAATCTTATTATTTTTGCACATCATTGTTATGTATTGAACAGAAGTAACAATTTGTTTCGCCTTTGAAGGGTGATGTGTTCTAGCAGATTTTGGCCTTGTATTCTCATGTGTATTTCAAACAGAGCTGAAAATGAATAAAAATTTTCACTAATTATGGTATCATACGTAGGATTTAATAGTGTCTCTTGTATGTATGTTTTGAATGTAAACTGGACATAAGTTGTAAATCATCTGGAATATTAACATGTAGTCATAAATTATACTGAATAAAATGCAATTAATTACCATTTACTGTATTTTTGCCTTTGTGCAAGATTTAAACAAAAATTGACAGCATTTGCAATACATTCTTAAAACAATAACAAATTAAGATCAGAAACTGTGTAATGTCTTCATGCCATGCATTACTTCTGTCTACATTTCTGCAGCATTTTAAATTTTTGTGCCCTAAAAATTCCTATAACCTATTTTAGGTCTTTGATTTCTTCTAAAATGTTATCCTTGTCACAATTAGGCACTGAAATTTTTCCAAAGTTCTAGACAGGACTGTCTGTTGATAATGCCAGCATGCAATGATGGGAAACTAAAATGGCAGAACAGCTTGTTTGTTTACTAGCTAATAACACTGTTTTACTTTCAAATATTGTACTTTAAAAATCATGCTTTGATACAACCAGTTTTGCTGCTCTCACAAGTGACCAAACAACTATTATTTCAAAGATACTGGTAACTACGATAAGCCAACAATATCTGAAAATCACTGAAATAAACAGTTTTGCTACCATATCTAATCTGATACATAATTTCCAAACATTTTAAAATTTGAACATAATTTCATAGTATTAGACAATGTTCTATACATGTTGAGTATCAAATAAAATGAGATGAAATATTAAAGTACAGTAGTTGGAAAAATTACAAACAGCATACTAGCCCTTCAACTTCTATGAGCAGTGTCGCATGTTTTGTGTGTAAGGAAGACTACTTTTGTTAAGTACATTCTCATTAGTTATGGTGTAAGTTTGTGATAAGTATTGTAACTCTGTCACCCATCAGTAATGCCATATAAGAAACAATACCCACAGTGATTAATGCATTGCATTGTTTTAAATTACAATATTTATATCTTGGTTTTGAATGTAATTTCAATAAAAGGATTGAAAACTACCAAGGGCACCCATTCCCAATGACAAGGGGACCCTGTCTCCTTATCTCTCAGGAAAAGGAAAAAATTTAGTGCAGTCAGAAGTTTTTCTTCCCATAAACTTATTTTAAAGTATGCATTGTAATAACAGAACTAAGTTTTTAACAGGTTGGTACTTGAACTTCGTTATGAATACTTAAAAGTAATTGCTTACCCTGCAAACTGTTACAAATACTTTTCTCCCTGGTTTGGCTTTCCTTAGAAATTATCATATGGGCACTCTTCAGAACATCATAGCTCTTTGGCTGACATGATGCCATGTTTGGTTTGTGTACTGCTAGGATTTCTTATTGATTTATTTGCTGAGAGACAGGTAAAAGGTAAAGAAGTCAATACTCTGAAGACTGGTATGAATACCACAGTGGTTTACTAGGCATGGTCCTGTTGGACTTGGTGTGCCATTGGATTCCTCCAATCTTTGAATTGACTTACCCAGTCAGTTAAAGGGGGACTTACAGTTTACCTGAGCTCCAAATCAAGATGCTACTCAGCATTTTTTCCGGATATGAAAGAAGTGAAGTGACATATAAAAATCCTAGAACTGAGCAGGGATCAAACCTGCAACCTTTGGATTCATAGTCTAGCACTCGACTATGTTACCGAGAACCACCTGTGAGATTGAACTGAGACTATGAGATGCAGACAAGAAATCTACCAATCATCTTTTTGTCTAGTTGCTACTATGTGGAAGAAATTCGGAATGGATTTCATTACTTCCAGGATGCCTTTCCTGGTTTTAAAGTTTTAAGAACAGCAGAAAATGTAAATATAGAGAACATTTTCTTTAGTATTATTTTTGAACAATATAAGTTTGCACATGATGTCGTGTATTTTATCCCTTGGTTCCTGGATATGGACAATAATGTAAATCTTGTTAGCTGATATGTTGTCCCAAACTTTTGTTTCCAATCAGGTCTAGTAATAATGACCATGTTTCTCTAGTTTGTGTTTGAAAATTTAGAGACTCAACAGCCTTAAACACAGTTGTGGATCCAGGATTTTGGCTTGGGAGGGGCTTGACCCAGTTGAGCTAAAGCCAAGTACTTTTAGAGAGGGCTAAACCAAGTTGAAAATGGCCTTTATAAAGAGAAAACCCCCTCTGGATATGCTGCTGGTCCAATAACAGAAGCAGTCTTTACAAGATCTAAATCTATGTCAGATGTTATTTATGATACGATTTTAAATGGCAGACTCACATATCATAAAAAAAGCAACACAGAAGAAAGTGCTTACACTACAGCCTATATTTACTTAACACACAACATTTCTCCACAGTTAAATTTTACTAACCACATTGGCAACAGGAGTGTACAAATATTGGCAATGAAATGTTTTCTTTGCAATGGTAATTAATATACTGGCTGGATAATTACATATTTCATTATCAATATGAATGGTTATTCCACTCATTCTTTCTGATGGGGTTTTCAAGGAGCATTCAATGGTCGTTGCCAACGTCAGCACAGTAGACTGTAGATGTGGTAAGTACAATTTTACCTTCCAGGTAGTTTAACACTTTTGCTGCAGCTGATGCTTATAAGCGTACGCGCTCACTGTAGGATATCGTCAGCTGCAGCGAAAGTGTTAATTGCATACTTTTTCCAATTCTGTCATAAGGTAAAATAAATCTGGCAACATACTGAAGATTAGGTTGAATACTATAATGCTTTAGTAGATACGGTGCTTTTTTGCAGGCAGTATACCTTTCAGTTTAAAATGAATATTGAACCATGGTGGAACTCTGCATTTTTCACACCAATATCAGTGTGAAAAGTTAAAAGTGACAGATAAAACTCTTTGGTTTGACTGGGGATTGAATCTGTGACAGTATAATATAGTCTGTGTTGGTGTAGCTGCCAGCTCAGTTGTGTGGTTTGAATCTTAAAGTAGTAACTTCTTTTACAAAATGAAAGAGTGCAGTTTCTTTGGACCTACAGTTGAGGAACAATGGAGGAATCTTTGTTTTCGCCCCTGTGCTGGGAATAGGTGAAAATTCTATCCAACTTTTTCTTTTCCTGTTTTCATAAATAGGTTAGATTTTCCTGGCCATCAGTTTGTATAGTTATACAGAAATAGATATCTAACAAAAAATGGATATTTATGATTTGTGACATCTTCTCTTCGAGCCAATGTTCTGTTAAGTTCAGCACAGAAACAAATTGCAGTTAAGTCTCTTAACACATTTTGTTGAAGCACTTGGATATTTGCACACAACTCTTAAGCTTGTTACACCACTGGGTGGTTATTTCTCTATTGTGCTCTTTTTTGAGTTGCAGGAGACATCATAAAGTAAGGATGCATGTGCTGCTAACTTCCTGTTTGATACACACAGGGGTGATGTGCTTTTCATGTTTTTACCCATAAATAATGGTTGCTCATCTTCCATGATTTTAGTTTAATTTCTTCTTGCACATTTTTTCGCCTCTAATTGAGGAATATGTGTAACCATCTTTTTGCAAATGTAGACCATACAGACTGATTGCTTTTTTAACACATCTCTCCTTACAATAGAGGTGTCACCATAAAGCTCGTGAGATGTGTTCTATATTTTCAAATGAAAAATTTCGACAATGGAAGGTCCAGATTGAAATGTCAATAATATGGGGATAGATAATAACTTGCTGTAAAATCGATCACTGAACTGTCGACACACACACATAAAAGACACTCACATTCACACTACTTAAATTTCGACTGCAGCCTTCATCAGAAAAGAGTTAACTCATTCACACATGACAGCCAACACTGGCTGCTACGGCACAGGTAGCTTTCATGTGTGGATAAGTGATTCTGTGAATGTACTGTTTTCTGATGAAGACTGCAGCTAAAATTTTAAATATCTGGTTTGAATGTTTGTCTTTTATGTCTGTTGGCAGCTCAGTGACTTTCTTCTTATGAGTTGTAACCTACAGATTTCTTTGGAAAGAAAAGCATTCTACAATATTTTCACTTTTCTATATGCTCTTAACGCTAGGTTCCAAAGTTGAATTGAGCATATGATAACCAAAATATGGCTTCCACAAGAATAAACAAGCTTTAGCCTATTGATGCCATTTTCTTCATGCAACAAAATTTCGGTATAGTTTAAACTTTCCCGTTGTAATGAGAAGCAACACATATTTCACGTAATCTTGGTTTTGCAAGTAACTGCCAAGCTAAATAATACAATGACATTATCTGTTACACTCTTCCATTTTAACACTCTTATTATTATATACATCAAGTCATTTGCTTTCGGTTATCACACGTATATGGACTTGTATAACAGCAACGGACATATTTTTACGTTTAAATTAATCTTTGTAAACTAGCTTTGAAATACGTACTTTATTAGCTAAGCACATAAACACATGTAATGATTATTCATTCATTCACAGTCGTACCCAGCAGTACATACATTGTGTATCTATTTGCTACCATGGCTGAACTGCCCCAAACGACGTTTACAGTAGGGCAACAACCCAGTCAGCAAATAGGTAGGTTTTCTACGAAAGGATTACTTCCTGAGTTTTTTCAGTGGTATGTCGTGAATATTGGTATTAAAATCTAGCTCCTTTTAATCCTGCTTTGACGAAATACGTAATTATATGCCGTGGTACTGTATATCTTTCTGAAGTTGGAGACGTCAAAACAAAACTGCCATTAGTTCAGCATCTCGAATGTTAACCTAAGTCGAAAGGTCGATATATGACTTCTGTCTTCTTCGATACAGCATGGTACGTCATAATGACGTCTCACAGGTTTCCATGGTCGTGAACATAAGCTAGATTAGATTAGATTAGATTAGATTAATACTTGTTCCTTGGATCATGTATACGACATTTCGTAATGATGTGGAACGTGTCAGTTTAGTAAATTATGTCTATATTTCACAATCTATATTTTAAGAATTTTATTTTTATTTTTATTTTTTTTTAATTTATTTTTTTAAGTTTTATCTAAAAATTCATCTACATTGTAGAAGGAGTTGCCATTCAGAAATTCCTTTAATTTTTTTTTAAATACTAGTTGGCTATCTGTCAGACTTTCGATGCTACTTGGTAAGTGACCAAAGACTTTTGTGGCAGCATAATTCACCCCTTTTTGAGCCAAAGTTAGATTTAACCTTGAATAGTGAATATCATCCTTTCTCCTAGTGTTGTAGCTATGCACACTGCTATTACTTTTGAATTGGGTTGGATTGTTAATAACAAATTTCATGAGTGAATATATATATTGTGAAGCTACAGTGAGTATCCCTAGATCCCTAAATAAATGTCTGCAGGATGCTCTTGGGTGGGCTCCAGCAATTATTCTGATTACACGGTTTTGTGCAATGAATACTTTTTTACTCAATGTTGAATTGCCCCAGAATATGATCCCATATGAAAGCAGTGAATGAAAATAGGCGTAGTAAGCTAATTTACTGAGATTTATATCACCAAATTTTGCAATGACTCTGATAGCATAAGTAGCTGAACTCAGACGTTTCAGGAGATCTTCAATATGTTTCTTCCAATTCAGTCCCTCGTCAATGCAAACACCTAAAAATTTTGAATATCCTACCTTAGCTACAGATTTATGTTCAAAGTCTAAATTTATTAATGGTGTCATGCCATTTACTGTATGAAACTGTATATTCTGGGTTTTATCAAAGTTTAATGAGAGTCCATTTGTAGAGAACCACTTAATGACTTTCTGGAAAATATCATTTACAATTTCATCAGTTAATTCCTGTTTGTCAGGTGTGACAGCTATACTTGTATCATCAGCAAAAAGTACTAGCTTAGCATCTTCGTGTATGTAGAATGGCAAGTCATTAATATATATTAAGAACAGCAAAGGACCCAAGACCAAACCTTGTAGGACCCCATTTTTTATAACTCCCCAGTTAGAAGAATTAATTGTCTCATCTACATCATGTGAACTGCTTATTTCAACTTTCTGCACTCTTCCAGTTAAGTATTATTTAAACCATTTTTGCACTGTCCCACTCATACCACAATACTTAAGCTTATCTAGAAGAATCCCATGATTTACACAATCAAAAGCCTTTGAAAGATCACAAAAAATCCCTACTGGCGATGTCCGGTTATTCAAAGCATTTAATATTTCATCAGTGAAGGTATATATAGCATTTTCAGTTGAAAAGCTTTTTTGAAAACCAAACTGACATTTTGTTAGAACTTTATTTATACTAATATGTGAAGCAACTCGAGAATACAAAACTTTTTCGAAAATCTTTGATAAAGTTGTCAGAAGTGAGATGGGCCGGTAGTTGTTGACATCGTATGTATCCCCTTTTTTATGCAAAGGTTTAACGATAGCATATTTCAGTCTATCTGGGAAAATACCCTGCTTTAATGAGCTATTACAAATATGACTGAGAATCCTACTTATCTCCTGGGAACAAGTTTTTAATAGCCTGCTGGAAATGCCATCAATTCCATATGACCGTTTACTCTTGAGAGAGTTTATTATTTTCCTAATTTCTGAAGGTGAGGTGGGTGGAATTTCAATTGTATCAAATTGTGTGGGTATGGCCTCTTCCATTAATTGCCTTGCTCCTTCTAATGAACATTTAGATCCTATTTTCTCCACAACAGTTAAAAAGTAATCATTAAAAATGTATTCAACTTCTGACTTTTTGTTGATAAAGTTTTCATTTGTTTTGATAGTAATACCCTCTTCCTCTGCTCTTGGTTGTCCTGTCTCCCTTTTAATAATATTCCAAATTGTTTTAATTTTATTATCAGAGGAGCTAATCTCAGACATGATCCACATGCTTCTTGATTTTTTAATAACTTTTCTTAATGTAGCACAGTAGCTTTTATAATATTTTATTGTTTCTGGGTTATTACTCTTTCTTGCGGACAGATATAGTTCTCTTTTTCGGTTACACGATATTTTTATAACTTTAGTAAGCCATGGTTTTTTGCATGGTTTCTTAGAATTAAATTTTACTAATTTCTTGGGGAAATAGTTATCAAATACCCTTACAAATGTATCGTGAAATAAATTATATTTTAAATTAACATCAGGTTCCTTGTAAACCTCATCCCAGTCTAACTGCTGTAGACTTTCTTTGAAATTTTTAGTTGTGAAGGCATTAATCGAGCGCACAATTCTGGTGGACAGTGTTGAATTACTGAACGGAGCTATTTCATATACTGTTACTAGCTGTGCACCATGATCCGAAAGACCATTCTCAATGGGACAAGCATTTATGTTGTTAAACTTATCTTGGTCTATAAAAAAGTTATCTATCAATGTACTGCTGTCCTTTACTACCTAAGTAGGAAAATCAATAACGGATGTCAGATTGAATGAGCCAAGTAAGACTTCCAGGTCCTTCTTCCTATTACACTCTTTCAGTGAATCTACATTGAAATCACCACAAATAATAACTTGCTTCCCCCTATCTGACAGATAGCACAACAAGGCATCCACGTTTTCCAGAAATAACTGAAAGTTCCCTGAAGGGGACCTATATACTGTTACAATTATAAGATAATCATCATTAAGTTTAAGCTGGCAGGCACATGCTACAATATGCTGCTTACACAAAACTTTTTTGTTTCTAAATTTTTTACACTGTGATAGCTTTTGGCATATATGGCAACTCCTCCTCTTATCTTATTATCTCTACTTACATTTGAGACTAATTTATATCCACTGACATTCACATTTTCCATACCGGTGACAATGTGATGCTCAGACAGGCATAGTATATCTATTACATTATCAGTTTCTATACCATCTAAACAAACTAAAAGCTCATCTATTTTATTCTTTATTCCCCAATATTCTGGTGAAAAATCCTAACATTATTTTTTTTACTTTACTTTTCTGAGAAATATTTGATTTTTCAACATTTTTAGCACCTGCCTGCCTGAGCTTCTCACTGGACACTGATCTTAGCCTAAAAAAGAAGTACCTTCATGAATTTCAGTGTCCCCCCTTAAGGATTTTGCTATCAACCCAGCTAGTTTCCCCTTCCCTTTCCTATTGAGATGCAGGCCATGTCTAGTGAAATCCCACCTATCAATAGCATCCACAGGAACTAAACCTATGTCCGACAGAGTGGCCGCCCTAAGCAGTTGATCAATCTCCATATTGACTCTGCTGACGGAGCGGTTCAATTGGGGTTGATCATGCCGCATGAAAGCAGGCAACAGTCCAACATTTGTAAGTAAGTAAGTAATACCAAACAGGTAGTGAAAGTGGTTGCAGTAATTTTTTAACAATCGATTAGTATTTTCAAGTATAAGTTAGGTTATGTCGGAAGTTACCGATATTGAAATATAAACAAATATTCGTAAAATGTTTATATTTGCATTCTAACAGCAATATTGAACGCTTGTTTCAGATACTAAAAATTTCCATGTGGTGTTGTGTGATGAAGAACTAAGTCAAAGTGAATGGGAAAACCACATACTGGCTGAAGCCTGCAATACAATGCAGTTTATTGAAGAGAGCATAGTAAACCAGCTTAGTTTAAAGTCGATGGAGAAGTAAACAGCTTTTTAAGACCTTATGCAAAACTAGTACCAGTTATGGTTTCATCAATTTTCCATAAGTTTCGACTATACATGACAGCAGCCAGTACAGCATTCAGAAAGTGATAATTTTGAACAGAGAAACAGTGTTGTGAACTACTATGAAGAACCGAATGCTATAATTAAACAAATAATACTGCAGTGTTTCATCGATAAATGTGAAGTAATATTTTTAAACTAAATTTTTCCCCTGCATTTATTTAACTGTTGACAGTGCCCTCTTCAACAAGTATAAATCTGCCATTATAAACTGCCAAGCACATTTCTTAATATATTTGAATATGTTGAGTCAATAGTTTCTTCTCTACCTGAAACAATAGATTTTTGTTTCAACAGATGACGAATTTGTTAAAGTTTCATATGATAAATATTCCCCCAGCTGCAAGTAATAGTTAACAAATCCAGTTTATTACTAAATGTAAGAAGTCACAGGTATATTAACGCTTGTACTGTTAATTTTCAGTGAATAAATGAGTGAATAACATGTTAGTTTCATTCATTTGCACCCACATGTCCTTAAGAAAAATATTTCACTGTGATGTTTGCAAAATTCTCCAAACAAAAGTTTAATTTTGTGTGTACAAATAGTATTAGGCTTTGAGACATGTTAACCTGTGAATGTGTTTTAAGCAACTGGATCAGACACTTAATTATTGAATCACAGGAGCAGAATTTGACATAAAACTTTTGTTGTAAAGTAAACTAATAATCTGAAAGAGTTAGTTTTTCCAGTTACTTAACATCTGAAGTAGGTAATACAACTAGTGTACCTTTTTCATGAATAGAAAAAAATAAACTACTAATTAGCTTCTTCAATTTATTTAATATAGTGCTGTTTGTGTAGTATGTATGCAAAATTTTGTATGTTTCAACACACAGACTACTAGTTGACAAAATAAGTAAATAGTACACCACAAATAGGCCTAGCTACTTTATTTTGCATAGGAGCCTATTGAAATACAGAACCACTTGGCTAAAGTTTTGAAAATAGGAAGACATAATTTAGGCCATGTTAACTGTTTTTTATTATTAAGATTACTAATGCAGGTAACTGAAGTTTGACCTAGACCTTAGGGTACAGATCATTTCATCGCCTCCTAGAAGACATTGTATTCACATTCGCTAACTTTGCTAAGATACCACCAGATTGTCACCTTTCAGTCTAATATATACCTTGGGCTATGTGACATATGAGTCTGTCACCACAACCTACATTTCAAGAGTGAATGGACAGGTTAGAATAGGGAAAAAATTAATTGATTAAAAAAGAAAAAAAACTGCCATAGTGTTAAATGGAAAAGAGACACACTCAGGCGCAACTCATGCACTCCATCTTAAGCTGTGTAAATGTAATTGTTATTAATACGTTATACAGTTATCTTCAATATCCACGTTTCATTTATGTGTCCTCAAACATCATTCTCATTACCTAGGCCATGAATTACCTTCCCCTTCTGTTTCCTATTCCTTTTTTCTTCCCTTCTCTCCTACCTGATGAGGTAGAAAGAAGCTAGTCCTATTTTTTCATCATTTTTTCTTCTTCTTTCTTTGTGTGACTGTCGGCGGTACAGCACAAGGTAAGTACTGGCTAGCCAATCTGTCTCTTGACGAATAATTTATCATCTCTGTGGAGAATTTTCATCTGTAATCCAATATATTTAGAGACACTTGGGGTATTGTAATGTGACTAGCTGGAAATAACCTTCTATGTTAATCAATGTTGGCAGAACAACATTAGGAAAAAAATATATCCATGGATAAGGAAGCCATAATATGTTGCTGGAGTAACTTGCCATGTGCAAATTCATTGACATACTGGAGTCTTTTGAAAAACATCTCAGAGATGATAGACACTTAAAACTGTGGTGTTTACTTTACAGACCACTATGATTTCAGGCCAAAAAGTAGGCGCATTGATATCAACAAAAGTTGGCGATAGATACAAACATGTATATGGAAGTATTGCACAGAGTGCTAAAAAATACAGTTATCTAGAGGGTAAACCAAACAACAGATTAGACAATTTGTTGACTGTTTTGTTTGAATTTGTGTGGGATAAGATGTTTGACAGGATTAACGAACTCTTCAAATGTGGAAATTCACACAGAATTTGGCTAGTTAATAACTGCCATCTAGAAAATAAAGATCAAATTGTGGTTAATGATGATGGTATGCAATTTACTGTGAAATTGCAGAAGAATGTAGTAACATTGGCAGTGAATACAGAGTTATCTTTGAAAATTGAACATTTGAACTGAACTGCAAACTCCGTTCTTCCCCTTCCAACATTTGCGGACACATATGGAGCTGGTCTTGCCCAGGCAGTCTTCCAAAATTAAATGAGTGTAAACATTTGCATACACTAGGGAGCCACTATTCATTAAACATGAAGAAATAACCTGAAACCCCTGCTGGAGTGAAGGTGCCACCATTTTCTCACACTTAAAAAAAGGATGATGGTGACGATGAAGAGGGGTCACTGTAAAATAAAAACAAATTATGGATAAATTAGATGGTTTAGAAAGCCATGTAATGTCTCCAAAATTAACTGTTAAAACAATTGATACACTGGACAAACAAGTAGAGCATTTGACAAAAGATTTCAGACTTTGACTAACATAAGGACGTGCTGCATGATGCCAGATATGAAAAGATGCACCAAGTTTCTAAAAAGAACACACAAACAAAAAGAGGATTTGGAAAACCAACAGCTGAGAAGTGAAACGTTGCAGGTGAATGAAGTCACACTGATGAGGAAGTGTTGATAATGACCATACTTACAGCAATAATTAATCTGACCGTGACTTTTAATAAAGATAATAAATAATTCATGTCTATGTTTCTTTTCATATCCTCATACATACAGTCATACACCAATTAAAATTACCTTTGTAATTGCAGTCACTAGAATAGCATTGCCACACAAACCCAGCTACACTAAGTAGGTCTCTGCTCTTAACCTCAAAACATGCAACATGATGCTTCAGAAAGAACTAATATTTGGCTGTGGCTGGACCCTCCCAGTAGACTTGTTGAAATGTCAATCACAAAGTAATTTCAACTATGGAAAATCTAAGTTGGAATGTCAATAATAGACAATAGATAACAACTCACTGTAAAGACGATCACTGAGCTGTAATCAGTCTTACAATATTATTGAAAGAAGAAAAACAGTTTCTACCACAACCACATCCACAACCTGCTTGAAGAAAGTCATACTTCTCTATACTAAAATTCAAAGTAGTTCCTACAAAATCATAAGGTTCTGTCATGTAGAGCCTGCAATCCAATTTCTTTTGTCTTTGCGTATTCTTAATAGAATCACCACAAGTTTATTGCAGGACGTACATTTGAACACCATAAATAAAGTGTGACCCTAGAAAAAACCACACATCTTCCGAAAAGCGATTCTTGGTTTTCTTGTCAGGGCGCCCTGGGATGCTCTCTGTGTGAGGCCCCTCTAGGCATCTCTGTGAGCACACTATTCGAGCATGCACAACAATGTATTGTATGGACTTAGTCTCTGAGTGACATTCAGCAGCTCTTAAATTTTGAATCATGGTATTCATCAGTAAAAGAAACACATATATTGTAGTGTAACAAGTTGCACAGCAAACCTATTACCTGACATAAGAATGTCCAATATATTTACTTAGATGTTAGTCCTCAGATATTTCTTTCCAATCTTTTTTTTCTACTTTGCAGATATATAGTGGATGATTTCCACTTGCTGTAGTGAATTGGAAGTTCCATAGACTGAGAAAGATGGAACAGAAACTGTTATTCCGTGACGAAGTGTATATGTTCTGTGTATTGACACTGTTATTGGTATTTTATGTGGAGATGGTCTCATATTAGTAGACGAACGCTACTGGTGTAATTTGCTTCTGTGAAAGGTATGGAAGTGCCTCTTTGTAGTTAAAGGAGAGAATAAAAAAGTTGTTAAAGACTAAAAGTCGAGTTTGAGGCAAGTTATTTATAATATTTTTGTCTCTCTACTTTCTCACACTGAAACACTCTTCATAGAAGAAAATCTGATGTCTTCATTAGGTGAAATCTAAAGGTATATGCTTGGGGTACTGACTAGGTGGACCTCTTATGGCTAAATGCTATATAGGAAAGAAAGAAGAAGACTGAATTTTAATCCAAATAGTGACATAGTACTGATCTTTACGGCCATCAAACAAGAAACATTCCCAAATAGTTACAATTCTCCGAATAACACTACAACATTCACACACTCACTCATGTATAACTTTGCACACCTGAGCACCACCTCTGGCCATTCCATCACATCAAGCAGCTTGACAATGAGTAAGGGGGAGGTTGTCAGCCAAGAGGGGTGGGGATGGTACTTTTACATTGCATGATGGATTATAGAGGCTCTGATAGGTGAGAATGTGGGATGCAGCTAGGAATGTAGTAAAGGAAAGGAGTGGGAGAGTAAAAATGGGGGAGTGGGGAAGGAGGGTTGGAAATAAAGAAACAATATTATTAAAAAATCAAAGGGATGCTGAGATATTAAATAAAAATAAAAAAAAAGTAAAAAGAAAGCGGGCAGTACACAGTGGAAGAAAGACAAATTGGAAAGAAATACAGGATAGTGAGTGGAAAGAGTGGACTGTTAGGCATGGGGTGTAGATGTGATAAGTCAGGTTGAGGCCAGGGTGGTTGCACGGTCATAAAATGTATTGTACCGATGATTCCCATCTGCACAGTTCAGAAGAACTGGTGGTGTAGGGGAGCATCCAGATGGCCCGAGTTGTAAAGCAGCCATTGAAATCGAGTGTGTCACGATCGGGTGCATACTGTACCACAGTGTGGTCCCATCTTGCTTTTTACCACATTTTAATGGTGGGCATCCATATTGAAAGACAGCTGGTTTGTTATCGTGCCAATGTAAAAGGCTGCGCAATAACTGCAGCAAAGTTGGTTAATATCATAAATAGGTAGCCCGACCTGTAATAAGGTAGAATCACCCTGTGATGAGACTGGAATAAGAAGTGGGTCTGGCATCGGGCTCTTGTGTGGATTGCCGAGTATGTATCTATGTAGATCCCTGTGGTAAGGGGTTTGGACTGGTAGGTGCAAAGGGGTGGAATAGGATGGATGGGAGACCTGCTCAAGCTTCCTTCCCCATTTCTTATTTCAGTCCTATCACAGGCTTATCATATGGCATCAGACGCTTGGCTACCTATGTAAGCATCCATCTGCTGCAATCATTGCACAGCCTTATATATTAGCATGGCAACAAAACAGCTGTCCCCCAGGATGAATGGACACCATCAAACTGTGCCACAGCATACCGCTGAGCACACCTTGATATTAATTGATGTTTTACAATCTTCTCCTCCACAACCAGCTCTTCTGAATTGTGCAGATGGGAGTTCTCCCTACAACACATTCTACAGTCCTGCAACCAACCTGGCCTCCACCTAAGATAACTTATCAGCCCCACTCGATATCCTGTACCTCCTTCCAATTCATGTCTTTCTTCAAACTTTGTGACAACCCCCTTTTTGTATTCTATTATCATTTTTTTAATCATTTTACAGCGTCGAATTGAGCTTGGTCAAAAGGAGAAGGACATTATTAGTGAATCTCTATAATCAAAACTACTGTAATGCTACAACTGCATTTCGAGAATATGACTGGCTGAAAGGATTACAGAAGAGCCCTAATTCCACCTAACTGTGGAATATGAAGAAAAGTCTGAAACAACTAAAGAAGTGGGAGTTGCTCCCAGAGGAGACCGATGAGCAGTTCACATGACAGATGGTTAGGTGCTATAGCAGACAACGCTGCATGCCACTCCTGATCTTCAAGCAGAGTGCATGCTGTGTTGTGACAGTTTAATATTCCGTGGTCCACTGTACAGAAGATGTGTCTTAAATCTGTGCTCTGCAAGCCAGAGTGGCAGAGTGACAAACGTAACATACACATACAACAGGCAATGGTAATAACTATGACAACAATTGTAAATTCTTATCTTGATTAACCTTTTCTACAAGACACTTTTGTGTGGTGGTGTTTTTGGCTTCAAATTACAAGACAATCACATTCACACAACTTAAGATGAAGTGCATGATTTTTTTAAATTACATTTTTGTGCCTCCCTGCAGTTCAGAAAGCATTGTTACGGTGACCTTCAACCTATATTCATTGTTATTCCAACCTGGACTTCAATCTTGGAATGTAGATTACAGTGGTGACTCACTTATATGTCACATAGCCCAAGGTATACATTAGGCTGGAAGGTGACAATTTGGTTGTCTCTAAGGAAAGTCAGCGAATGTGAATACAATGTCTTCAAGGAGGCGATGAAATGATCTGTACCCATGGTCTAGGTCAGGCTTCAGTTAACTACGTTAGTAATCCTAATAATAACAAATAATTAACATGACCAAAAATATGGCGACAGTATAATACATTTCTATGATTACATGATCATGCATTGACAAACCTTCAGTCACTTAAGTCTGATTATAAAGTATGCACACTGTGATCATAATTAAGGAGTTTCCAAAAACGAAGTATTTATATAACCAATTACAAATTCCGAGTAAGATAAGATAATTAAAATATATTAATCAGCTTTATGAACATACCTATACCTAATAGATGCTAATCTTTAAGTCAATTACTCATAATTTCTTTCATTGTCTTCCAATAAAAACAATGGAACTGCCTGTAACTATATTCAAAGCTTATCACACCAACATCCATTTTCTGTAACCATATTCAAGGTTTATCACACCCAAATTATTTTTCTTACCTGTGGCCAGAGTGAAGCAAGTACCTGATGCTGCATGGCCACTGACAGCTCCAGCTGAGTCTTACACCTAATGACGCTATAAGCCTGTGACAATAACTTTTTTATCATATTTGTTACACACAGCCTGATATGTCTTCCTGTTTTCAAAACTTTGGTCAAGTGGTTCTGTATTTACATAAGCTCCTAAGCAAAATAACGTAGCTAGGCCTATTTGGGCTGAAGTGCAGTGTATGAGTCCGCGAGTGGCGTTTCATGTGTGGACGTTGGCAACGGCGCCAGATTCAATCAGCAGTCGCGGCCAATAACAAATACCTTCCTTTTTATGGTTTGTAAACAAATCGACGTAGTGGATGTAAAGATCTTTAGATTAAAATATTGAATTTCAATAAATGTTGGATTTATATTTACGTTCTGTAATGGAGATTGAGCGTACTAGCTGTACTATGTAGTCAAAATTATTTTCACCAGTGATTTTAGTTGTGGTGATTGCACGACTTTCATTTAAAAACGTTATTTGTAGCGTAGCCTTCAGATGGTTAGGTATAGGTTAAACAAGAAATTTTTTTTTTTTTAGTATGTGAGGGCGCATAGCACCTGAATCTCCGGTTCAGAACCGAAACTTCGAGATACACGGATTCTTCCAAATTAAACAACGTCTGTTTTTTTCTTAGGCAATTGAATACTAATTTTAATAACGTTCATTATTCATATATTGCAATTCACTGAAAACATTGTCAGTCGTATTACCTGAGAGAGAAACACTTAATTGAATGTACACTGCAAGAAAGTATTAAATCAGAACGAAAAGGCACGTGAAGAAAGGCCAAATTCACAACACATGAAACGCGGAATCTGATTGGCCGCTTTCACCTGCGTCATTCATCGCGCCGTTATCAAATACCAACTTCTACGCGTGAACCACAACTCGCGGACCAATAAACTGCATTTTTATACCTATTTGTGGTGTACTATTTATTTATTTTGCCAGCCAGTAGCATGTGTGTTGACACAACATTTTGCATACATACTACCCAAACAGCACTATCTTAAGTAACCTGAAGTAGCCAATTAGTAGTTTATTTTTTTCTCTTGATGAAAAAGGTACACTAGTTGTATTACCTACTTCAGATGTTAAGTAACTGGAAAAACTAACTCTTTCAGATTATTAGTTTACATTACAACAAACGTTTTATGTCAAATTCTGCTCCTGTGATTCAATAATTAAGTTTCTGATCAAGTTGCTTAAAACAAATTCACAGGTTAACTTGTCTCAAAACCTAATACCATTTGTACACACAAAATTAAACTTTTGTTTGGAGAATTTTGCAAACATCACAGTGAAATATTTTTCTTAAGGACATGTGGGTGCAAATGAATGAAACTAACATGTTATTCACTCATTTATTCACTGAAAATTAACAGTACAAGCGTTAATATACCTGTGACTTCTTACATTTAGTAATAAACTGGATTTGTTAACTATTACTTGCAGCTGGGGGAATATTTATCATATGAAACTTTAACAAATTCGTCATCTGTTGAAACAAAAATCTATTGTTTCAGGTAGAGAAGAAACTATTGACTCAACATATTCAAATATATTAAGAAATGTGCTTGGCAGTTTATAATGGCAAATTTATACTTGTTGAAGAGGGCACTGTCAACAGTTAAATAAATGCAGGGGAAAAATTTAGTTAAAAAATATTACATCACATTTATCGATGAAACACTGCAGTATTATTTGTTTAATTATAGCATTCGGTTCTTCATAGCAGTTCACAACACTGTTTCTCTGTTCAAAATTATCACTTTCTGAATGCTGTACTGGCTGCTGTCATGTATAGTCGAAACTTATGGAAAATTGATGAAACCATAACTGGTACCAGTTTTGCATAAGGTCTTAAAAAGGTATCTACTTCTCCGTCGACTTTAAACTAAGCTGGTTTACTATGCTCTCTTCAATAAACTGCATTGTATTGCAGGCTTCAGCCAGTGTGTGGTTTTCCCATTCACTTTGACTTAGTTCTTCATCACACAACACCACATCGAAATTTTTAGTATCTGAAACAAGTGTTCAATATTGCTGTTACAATGCAAATATAAACATTTTATTAATATTTGTTTATATTTCAATATCGGTAACTTCCGACATAACCTAACTTATACTTGAAAATACTAATCGATAGTTAAAAAATTACTGCAACCACTTTCACTACCTGTTTGGTATTACTTACCACTAAGATCATTCCCACTGTTTAGCTTTCACTTTATTCTTCGAAATCAGCAATAACAAATTAACTGGTGGGTTCACATGTTGACATTTTATGTCAATAACACTACTTCCAGGTCGAGTCACCAGGTAGCACTGCTAAGCATTTCGGGTCTTTCTTATGACGTCAGAACTGATTCCCTGCCTAGATTTAGACGCACTTGAAAATATTGGGCCGTATAAATAAAATCGAGAACATTCTCCAGATAAGATTCTTAGAGCAAAAGAACATTCTCTGAGAATGTTCTCAATTTCGTATATATAAAAGCTGCGCAGCATATTCTCTGGCCAAGGAGAACCTTCTCACAACTTCCCCTCCTGTTTGAGCAAGTTCTAAGGAAGGAGCATCTTTGTTTACCAGTTTGTTTACCGCGTGTGCTTAATTACATGTGTTGAGGTGTTTTCGTGAAATTTGTGTTGACGATTTGTGTTCTAGAAAAAGGATGGATGATCAAGAAATCAGGATTGTAAACGACTATCCGGCGATTATCAGTAAATTGCAAACCCCGCCTGCTCGAAGGGAGAAGGCTGAAAGCCTGAAAGAGGTGCAATACCGATATAAGGCAAGTTTCGGAAAAGATATTTCGGAATCACAAATAATGAAAAAAATACATAACATGAAGTCCAGAATTAAATGCAAGATGCATGTCAACAAGACTGGCAACGTCAAAATAATTCTCAAGAAATGGGAGGAACTCTTTTTAAAGTTTATTGACACGGACGATTGTAATCCCTCCATACACAGAATTCCTGGGAAGTTCCCGTCACCATTTTCTTTATTTCATTGCTTAACGCTTTTAAATTGTGGATTAGCAAACAGTTTTGTTATCCAGTGAAAATGTAACAGTTTTCAGTAGAAGTCGTTTGAATCAGACTACTTTCAGTGAAAGTATAATAGTGCATACGTATAATTAGAGTAAACCATTCCTCGTTTATGTATAAACCAACTTTCTACATATTCTTGTTTCAAAGAATGTCGTAGTGACAGGAACTAATATTATTTTGCTGTTGTAGGTGCTTGTGCAGTAGATGCTCTTGTTCGATCACCAAGTATTTATCTCCAACCTTCGAATTCGGAGTCCATTGTTGACTCCGACTTAATTATCTTAGAGCCATGTACTATTGTAACGGACGTCGCGGAAGCCCCAGAAGTAACGATTCCCGAATACAAACCTGTGGGGCAATAGAGACCACAGAAGCGTCGGCGGCTCAGTATGGAGACGGACGAAACTCAGAACTTAAATAATTCTGAACTGCAGAAACTGGTTTTACTCGCCCAGCTCGATGTGCTGAAAAGGAAACAGGAGAAATTAATAAGAGCTGAAAAGGACAATGTGCTCTGAATGTGTACTGTGAACCTCAAGTGACCTGTAAATATTGTTTTTAATTATTACTTTTCCTGTAAAGCTATTCTTTATTTGTGTATCATGGTACATAGACCTCCCGGGGAACTCACCATGTAAAATAATGAGTAACGCATCAAGCTTGGTACCTCTATGGGTGATGTGGAAACCCAAGCATTTTGTTAATAAAGGAAATAATTCACTGTGTGCTTGTTTATTTTGATTCCTTTATCATGTTCCATATGGTAATTTAATTGAAATTTCCAGCATCAACAGATTGCAGAATTAACTATATCTGTAATCCTTGAACAACATTGTTTGAAAAATGAATGTTTGATTGTATTCATTTACACAGCACCACACCCACTAAAGGAAATTAAATTGAGTACAAATTTATTTTCAGTGAAGCAATGAGAGTAATATATTCTAGATTATAATGTCAAGGTTGAATGGTTTTTACTCTTACTCTGTGTACTGTCTGGCTTTACTGAAAGCTTTTGAAATTTATTTTTTTACTCTTGTTGTACAGATATTCAACATGCTGTTACTTTCATAACTGGGAAAAAATTCTTAGTAAAGTGGAATTATAAAACATATTTACTGTAACACTTTGCAAATATCCTACAGCGATACACCTCTGAAACGGGTCATTCCATGTCAAATCAACACACCTATTTTACCTCAGCATTTTAGATTTTGCTTTTGATTTATTTATTTATTTATTTATTCATCCATAGACAATATACATTGTGTGGATGTTGTCAATGTTTGTACATTATTACTTATAAATTAACATAGGTAACAACATACAATAGTTTACAACTTACATTTACAGGAATGGAATATTGATTTACAAACACATTTATAACCTAGTTATTATTATGCTAAGTTATTACATGTTAATACACACACACAACCGTAAGTATTCAATTTTTGTACTGAGTTATTACACGTTAACACACAGACACTGGCTATATACAGTAATTTTATACATTCATTTACAATACATCAGCTATTTACACGTTCATGCTAATTTAGGTACTGTCTACTGCTACTCTAAATATTCATCTACTGTGTAATAACAGTTCTTTAGTAGATACAGTTTTAGCATTTGATTAAAGGTGTGGTAATCTTTTGCATCTTTTATTTCTTGTGGCAGCTTGTTATAAAGTTTCACCCCAAGGTAAATTAGGCTATTTTGTGTTTTTGCCTTATTCAATCTAGTAAGATGTAAACAGTGTCTGGATCTAGTTTTGTGGTTATGTACTGTGCTATTTGTGGCATACACATGAAGGTTTTTCTTGATGTACATTATGTTTTGGTATATGTATTCGCTTGGTACTGCCAGGATTCCTAGCCTTTTAAATAGTTCTTTACAATATGCTTTGCTCCCGCTATTTGTTATTATCCGCACTGCTCTTTTATGTATCTTGAAAATAGTCTGTAAGTTCCCTGCACTTGTTCCCCAGAACATTATACCATATGTGATTAATGAGTGCATATTTCCATAATAAGCAACTTTGAGGCAAGAAATATTGCTCACTGGTACAAGAACTCTAAGGGCATAACATGCTGAGGACAGTTTCTTTGCCAGCAATCTCACATATTCTGTACATTTTAGCTGTGAATCCACATTCATTCCTAAGAACTTAAAATTGGTTACACAGTTTGTTCGATCATTGTTTACCTTTAATATAGTATCATTGGGTTTTTTATTTAGTTGAAAGTTTATCCAGTTTGCCTTTTTTAGATTTAAAGTTACTTCGTTTTTTAATGACCAGTTGTGGACAAGCCTGAGTGCTTCATTGGATTTTTGTGTTAACTGTGCTTGATTTTTATGTGATATGACTATAGTGCTATCATCGGCAAATAATATTGTTTCAAACTTCCTGGCACATTAAAATTGTGTGCCGGAACCGGGACTCGAAGCTGGGACCTTTGCCTTTCGCGGGCAAGCGCTCTACCACTGAGCTACCCCGACACGACTCACGATGCCGCCCCACAACTCTACTTCTGCCAGTACCTCGCCTCCTACTTTCCAAACTTCACAGAAGTTCTCCTGCGAAACTTGCAAGACTAGCACTCCTGGAAGAAAGGATATGGTGGAGACATGGCTTAGCCACAGCCTTTCTTCCAGGAGTGCTAGTCTTGCAAGTTTCGCAGGAGAATTTCTGTGAAGTTTGGAAAGTAGGAGGCCAGGTACTGGCGGAAGTAAAGTTGTGGGGCGGCATCGTGAGTCGTGTCGGGGTAGCTCAGTGGTAGAGCGCTTGCCCGCGAAAGGCAAGGGTCCCAGGTTCGAGTCCCGGTTACGGCACACAATTTTAATCTGCCAGGAAGTTTCATATCACTGCACACTCCGCTGCAGAGTGAAAGTTTCATTCTGGAAACATCCCCTAGGCTGTGGCCCAGCCATGTCTTCACCATATCCTTTCTTCCAGGATTGCTAGTCTTGCAAGTTTCGCAGGAGAACTTCTGTGAAGTTTGGAAAGTAGGAGGCGAGGTACTGGCGGAAGTAGAGTTGTGGGGCGGCATCGTGAGTCGTGTCGGGGTAGCTCAGTGGTAGAGCGCTTGCCCGCGAAAGGCAAAGGTCCCAGGTTCGAGTCCCGGTTCCGGCACACAATTTTAATCTGCCAGGAAGTTTCATATCAGCGCACACTCCGCTGCAGAGTAAAAGTTTCATTCTGGAATATTGTTTCACCCTATTTGACACTCTTCGGGAAATCATTTATATAAACAAGAAAGATGATGGGGCCTAATACGCTTCCCTGGGGTACGCCTATATTGGTGTATTTTGGATCTGATAAGTAATTTACCACCAGTCTGTTGGAAATATCTGTGATTTAAACTCTCTGTAACCTGTTCTCTAAGTATGACTTAAACCAATTATTCGCTACACCCCTTATACCTAACAGCTCCAGTTTGTGCAGTAAGATTTTATGGTCAACTGTATCAAATGCCTTTGATAAGTCCAAAAAAATGCCTGTTCCACTATAACCCTTGTCTAGTGCTTTGAGTACAACCTTAGTAAACTGTGCTATAGCTGGCTAGGTACCTTTTGCAGGCCTGAAACCATATTGCTCTGTGCAAAGAAGGTTGTATTTACTTAGGTATTTCATTAGTCGCTTTTTCATTACAGTTTCTATTACTTTGGAAAAACATGAAAGTAATGAAATTGGTCTGTGATTCTCTACATTCTCTGCATCACCATTTTTAGGTATTGGTATTATTTTTGCTTGTTTAAGATATTCGGGAAAGTCGCCAGATCTGAAAGATTCATTAATAATTACCATTAATGGGGCTTTTATGCTATTAACACACTTCTTAAGGACACAAACTGGAATTTCGTCTAGCCCTACAGATTTCTTGCTTTTAAGTTCACACACTACCTGTGCCACTTCTTTTTCTGTTGTTGGAAAGAGTACCATTGAATGTGCTACCTGCTCCTGGTTGTGCAGAACATATGTGTCAGGGAATTTCTCCTGCAATTTCTTGGCTATGCTGCTGAAGTATTCATTTACATAGTTTGCTACCTCCTTTGGGTTGCTAGTTTGGAGATTTTTGCATTTAATCTGCGTTTTCAGCTGCACTTGTCCGGAATTTGCAGTCTCCTGTTCTCCTGTTTAACTATTCTCCAGACAGTTTTGCTTTTATTGTCTGTCTGCATTATTGTTCTGTTATTTGCAAATTTTTTTGCAGCTAGCAATACCTTTCTATAGGTTCTCTTGTAGTTTTTGTAATACTCTAATAAAGCTGTGTCAGTCTGATTATTTGTAATGGATATAAGATACCTAAGCGTTTCAGCAGATGTTTTGATTCCTCTGGTTACCCATCTAGTTTTACCTGTAGCACTTATGGACTGCAGTGTTTTGTGGAATGCTTCCTCGAATTTTAGTTTAAATATTGTCATGAACTTCTTAAACATGTTGTTGACATATGTTTCAGTATAAACTTCATTCCAACTTTCGTGCTGCAGTTGAGAGCTGGTATAAATTTGACTCTGAGAATACCCTTTTGTACATGTTCAATTTAGTAGGCTTTTCTAGATATATATTTGTTTTTAATGTTTGACAGTAATAATCTGATATGCCCAGCTTTTGTACAAGTAGTTGGCATTGCCTTCTATTTATGTCTGTTGCTACGTGGTCTATAGCTGAGGAAGATGTTTTAGTCACCCTAGTTGGACAATTTACAAGTGAAGATATACCATAGCTGCATAGAATGTTGATGCACATATTGCTATCATTTTCTGA
Organism: Locusta migratoria; assembly: GCA_026315105.1. Lineage (NCBI taxonomy): Eukaryota > Metazoa > Arthropoda > Insecta > Orthoptera > Acrididae > Locusta > Locusta migratoria. The sequence goes on from CM048755.1 coordinate 8,404,580, forward strand.
TTCCATTGTGTTGATGTTTATATCCCCACGGATTGGAATGTTAATTTTTGGGCTGGATATCTTGTCAAGAGTCTGAGAGAGTTTTGAGAAAAAAATTTCAATGTTGCCACTTGGTGATCTGTATATACAAAATATAATTATTTTTTGCATATATTTATCTATAATTTCCACTGCTGACAATTCAAAGTGTTTGTTTTCACTTAAATCCATAAGATCTTTCCTAATCTTAAATGATATCCCTTTTTTTTCATAAATGCAGGAACCCCCTCCTTTCATAGAATTTCTGCTATAAGAACAGGCTAGGACATATGATGATAAAGCATGATACATAATTTCATTTTCCTTACACCAATGTTCAGTAATACATACAATTGTGCTGTCCAGTCTTTGCAACTCTAGCTCTAGTTGTTGCACGTTATTTCTCGATGACTGCACATTCTGGTGAAATATTGTTAAGTATTTACCTCTACTTATTGGAGTGATTTCCTCCTTGTTTGTCGGTTTCACCTGGATGTAGGTTCTGGGTCCAGGCACAGGGGGGAAGCTTGTACTAGTTCTCTGGGCACATTGCATTTCTGGAGCTGCTTCTTCACATATCTTCTGTCCATCATTTCTTATCTTATAGGTTTCTTCTTCCTGATGCTTTCGACTAAAAAATCTTGTAGGTAGAGGGGAGGCACTGTTTTCCTCTTACTGACAACCCTTGGCACTACTTCCTCTGCTGTGGCTTCTTTCCCTCCTGTTGTTGAAGTTACTGTTGCTGTCACTCCAGTAGGTGCTAGGTTTGTTACGGCACTTGACACTGCTTCTTCTGCTGTGGCTTTTTGCTTTGTTTTTGATGGTTCTGTTGCTGTAGTTACTGTGGCTGCCTCTCCTGTAGGTGCTTCTTTTGTTACAGTTTGTGGTTGTACTTCTGCATCTGCTGCTACTGTATCAAGTGCTGTTGTTTGTCTCATAGTTGTTGGTGATTTTACTGCTTCTGCCACTCTTCATTCTGCTGCAGATGTCAGTGGATTTACGAGAGTTTGTGCAGACGATGCAGGGCTTGATGGCTCTGTAATAGTTGTTTTTATGAAAGTTGTTGATGTACCCAATGGCATCTCTGGTGTTTCCTCAGCTATTTCTCCATTTGTTTCTAATGTTGGCAGTGGTGTATCTTCTACAGGATTTAGAGGGTATTGGTTCTTATTTGATTCAGATGGTGATTCTGTTGCTTCTGCAGGAAACTGGTATGTAGCTGACATTGTTGCTGTCAATATTGTCCTTGATGCAGTTGCTTTTTTTGTGACCATGCTGGCAGTGTGATTGGTTACAAGTTGCTTGCCCAGTCCATTAAGGTGCAAGCCATGAGCAGTATGAAACCTGCGACCTATGCAATTGATGTCTATAATCTGAACATTTTTAAAATGACTGCAGATATTTGAGCACAGTTTATTAGCCACTATGATTTCTTTGTTTACACAGGACCATCGGGGTATGTCATACCTGTGTTGTATATTGCAGAAAATGACATTTGTGTGTGTGAGTTGAGCCAAATATCTTTTCAAATATTGTGTTGCTATATGGGTTTCATTTTTATATGTGTCATTTGACCCTCCAATTAAGACAACAAAATCATTTTGATTTAAACTGGTACAGTCTGGAGACTTTACTGGTTTTCCTACTCCAGACAATGGGGCACTTGGTTTCACTATACTTGTTGCTTGCATCTCTGATTGATAGTTTGAGCAATCCCACGACCATGACTGTCAAACAACACTAACACTTTGCTTTGATTATTTGGTGTTTTGCTCCAGTGTTGTTTTCAAGTTAGTTCATGTTGGTTAACTGCCAAATTTTTATCTCTATACACTTTCAACTTGTTGAGATGAGAGAAACAACTCACACTTTTTGACTTTCCACTACTGGTACCAACATGTGATTCACTATTGAAATTGTAATATCTGTATGATTGATTGTTATGTTTTAAGTATGTATCTCTTGCAACAGTACTGCAATAGTAACATCTTTTGTGTCATTTTCCTTCAATTTATGGCCTAGATCATCACATCTTCTGCAAAACCACACTTTTGTTTTCGGGTTTATGTCAACACAGGTAAAGTGATATACAGTTTTACAATTGAAGCACATTACACCCTTGATAGCACGTTTGTTGAAAAGGCAGCTATCAGTGTTTAATGTTTTCTGCAATCCATTGTAAAATGATGTAGGCCTACTGGATGTATCTGTGTTCCTTTTATCGCCATGTCCACTTTTACTGATAGACCTCTCTGCTACTTTTTCGATAATAAAACATCCTATACACATATTTTCACAGTATATCTCGTTATTTTTGCAAGATGTACAATTTTGCTGGTTAGTCATTAGGCCTAATTCATATTCAGGACTTATATAACCCTGAGCTTCATTTAGGCCTAGGCCTATCACTCTTTCCGCTTTTTGCGTAATAATAATAGTTTTTTCTATTTTCTTGGAATGCACTGAAGTCTCCACTGCAGGATAAAGTTCACACTGTTCTTTCTGTAGATCACTTATTTTAACACTGAGGATTGCTAGGACAGTTTTCAAACACGAAATTTCATTGCTTCTTTTCCTTATTAACAAATCGCTTTTTTCAAGATCAAGTTCCTGCTGTTCTCTCTGCAGGTAACTTATATTATTACAGATCGTTGCTAGGACGTTTTCAAGCACGAGATTACATCACTTCTTTTTCTTATTGTCATATCACTCGATTTCGTAACTGAAACAACAGCCATGTCTGCACTCGAATTTGTTGATTGCAATTTTCAACGATATTTCACTGTTTATGCTTGACTTACACATAAATCACAAAGAACACAACTCTTTCAGCATTTCACACTAATATTTTCGCTTATTCAACACATTAATTTGCCTTTATCCCATTAAATAGAACGTATGAACAGTTAGTACACACTCGCAGCCGCCATCTTGCATAATATTTGTGTCGCGGTTTGCTTGATTTTCGCCAAAACTAGATATAAAATGAGTTGTATCTTAATTCAAACACTATGGAATGTACCTTTACTTAAACAAAGTCTACTTATTTTCCATCTGAATTAAGTTACTGTAACGACACAGTTCTCTTAATTGAAACTTTTAACACGAGTCTTTATTCATTACAGTATGTTTGTATTACATTCAAAACATTGTCACATTTAGCAGTGCACTGCAATAACCTCTTAATGCTGATTGTCTTAAGTTCGCATCATACCATTGAGCCCCTTACACTTGGAAGAATTAGTGCTTTTGAGCGCTAGTTTCTGTTGATGACGATACCCAGTGCATGTGACGTGCTGCAGTTAACTCAAAATTGAGTATACTTATAGCGTGTGCTGAGACTAAGAACAATACCAAATTTCAATTTTATCTCAAACCATTCTTGAAATATGGCTATGTAAACTTTTCAAAGACCAGCCAAAAATGTGTGAACAGAATTTTTTTAAATTGCCCTAGGAGCTGCTCTAATTTTAGCTAGAGAGCTGGAAAAGGTGTCATTTTGCATGCTCTTCCCAAGGATATACAACAAAATGTATCTTCTAATTAATAACCTTTTTCAAAATACTAATTAATATTTTTATTTATTTTTTTGACAAAATATTTCCATAACTACTTCATACTGTTGTAAATCACACGGCAAAATATAAATGTGGGATGATGATGGGTTCACTGTTAAAAAAATTCTGAGCTCTTGTTTTTCACTAACAGCCCTAGTTTGATCAAACTGACCTTTAATAAACAGGAATTTCATTAAAATATACTGAAAGGTAAGCAAAAATAAGTATTAGAAATAACAAAACTTAACCTTATTAAAACAAAACTAATAATCATATTTTATAATTAAGTTGAATTGCTTATTTTAATTTCATACAACTTAACTAACAGTATATTAACTGATAAAAATAATTTTGAGGGTTTAACAACAAACTGAAATAAAGTATGAAAAAATAAAAGTATATACATAATTGTTCTGGTACATGGTGTTTTGAATGAAACTACTAAAATTATACATTAACCTAACATGAGACTAACATTAAGTTTCGAGTTGAAAGCAGGTTCCCAATAAATTGCCTTGGAACTTCAAAGATTACATTTTAATAAAGCTGACTGGGTTTGGTTCGCATCACTTTCATTAGGACTGTATGTTCTCCCTGTTGAAGTAAATGGATTTATTTTTGTGAGAACATCCACAACTGACACTCACAGGACATCTGTATGTGCAGGATACGAGAATGACTTAGCTGATTCACATGGATGAAGAAAAGTTATTTCCACTTCATCAAGTTCATTTTTTTCTCCTTCTAAGTGACATAACCCGATACATCTTGTAACTTCCGTTTGTCTGGTAATGTAGTTACTGAAATCGTTAATACTATCGTACACAATTGAATTTCTACCCTTCATTAGCAATGACTTTTTCATTTGAAATGTTATTTAATGAAACTTGCATCATCAAATTACAATCTTATTCAAATAAACAATTTGCTACACACTATTCTGTTACATTATTAAAAAACATAAACATTTTTTTGGTTACGGACATCCAACGTCGCCTTCAGGAGCACACTCAATTTAGAAAAATATTTAAGTTGTCATGAAACATTTGAAATTTCCCGCTAAAACAAAGTGAAATAATAATTAAAGAAGTTTAATATGACACATTTGCACGCTACTGTAACTGTCGACTACAGGAGGACAATTGCGTGATGAAATAGGTTGACTACCAATGTAAGCAGACAACTGTTCCATCAAAACATTCTTCTCGAGAAAGTTTGACATGACGTTGACCTGACATGACGGTCCGGTGATGGACAGAGAGAATGTCGCCATTAGAAATACATTGTGGAATGTTCTGATGGATGGTGACGTGATGTGATGGACAGTGTGAATTGAGACCAATTCACACTGTTCATCATGTCACGACACCATCACGTCAAGTTGCATTCACAGTGTCCATCATGTCAATTCGCCCATCTCAATACGCGATGTTGAAAGTGAGGTTATGAGTGGCGAGCTTGTTGTGTAGAAAGTCATAGTTTAATACTAGAATTGAGGGAACAACAATGCTAAATGTTATTGACGAGCAAATAAAACTTTACAGTGTATGTTTTTGGCCAACTTACTGGGAACTGAAACAACGTTTCAAAACATCGACATCTATTTTCAAGCGAAAATATAAACATATGAAAACATCAAACAATACTTATAAGAGCATAAATAGCGCCTGTTTACTTTATCCATTACGATTTGCCCGCTAACATCGTTAATACCGTCATAAACAACTGTATTTTTGTCTTTCATTAGAACTGACTTTTTCATTTAAAATGTTATTTAATGAAAAATGCTTAATCAATTTACAATCTTATTCAACTGAACAGTTTTCTTCAGTCTTTTCTGTTACAATGTTATGTAACGTAAATCCCCTTTTGGTTTCAGATATCCGACCTCAATTTTAGGGGGACACTCAATTGACAAAAATATTTAAGTCGTCATGAAACATTTGAGATTTACCCCTAAAACGAAGTATAAAAACAAAATAAAGATGAATAAGACACATTTGCATATAAACAGTGCAATCGTCGACTGCAACATGTAATTTGTGTGATGAAAATAGGTTATCTTCCAATGTTAGCAGACAGCCGTTCCATCAATACATTGTTCTCTAGAAAGCTTGACGTGACGTGACCGTCCGCTGATGCACAGTGTGAATGCCACCATTAGAAATACATTGCGGAATGTTCTGACGGACGGTGACGTGACGGACAGTGTGAATTGGCCTTTGGCCTTAACAGTTGTGCATATATTTATTTATTTATTTGTTCATTCATCCTTTGATTGCTGCTTAGAGCGATATTGGATATGTCAGTATATTACAGTTACAATATACAATGCAATAACAATATATAGTATAATGTATATAAATGTAAAGTGCAATACAGAACAATAATCATGGGTATCTGTTATCTAATTCTGCCTTAAATTTAGTTTGTTGATAGCCATGTTATATATTTCATATGTAATTTTGATTAGACGTACTTGTAGACACTTTTTGACAAGTCCTTAAAACTATTAGTTTATTTTATATTAATCTCAAAATATTCATGGACACTGTACAAACATGCTGAGTTCAAATATTCTCTTAGTTTAGTTTTGAATGTTGGTAGAGGTTTTATATTTTTAGCCTGCTTGGTAACCTGTTGTATAATAAGCACCCAACTTTAGTAGGATCCCTATCGGCTAGTTTTAATCGTGTTCTGTTGATGTGATAATCATCTTTAATTCTTGTATTGTAATTGTGTATTTGGCTGTTTAGTGTTGGTGTACAGTTTATTTTGAGATACATGATAGTTTCATAAATATACAATGTTGGGACAGTCAAAATTTTAAATTCTTTGAATTTTATTTTACAAGACTCTCTTGGTGATAGTCTGCCAATCCATCTGGCAGCTTCAGCAGTCTGTTTATATACACATTATGTGCTCTTCCCCATATGCCATAAAACAAATGTGGGTGAATGAGTACATAGTACATTTTTGTTAGAGTATCTGCAACATTTTCTTCATTAAGAATATACTGCTGCTAATTTTTAAGCTTATCTTTTCTATGTGGTTTCCCAAGTTATGAATCAGTCAATTTTCAATCCCAGGAACTTGGTACTGTCAACTTCTGTTACTTTTTCTCCCATGAGTCTTTTAGTTAAATCCTCTTCATTTGTTTCTTGCTTGGCTACTAGTTATATGATTGTGGTTATCTTTTATATTCATTTGACCTTTCAATGTCCAGGATTGTTCGTGTTTCTAAACCAGTCACTGAGTTAGTACTTACAATGAGGGATGTATCGTCTGCATACATGATTACATTTTCTTTTACAGATAACGCCACATCGTTCACATACAGTATAAATAGTAGTGGACCGAGCACCGAGCCTTGCGCTGTCCCATACTTCACTACTTGGAAGTCAGAGTGAACTGTTTCCACCATATTGATTGTCGTATGTTTTATTTCTACACTTTGTTGTCTGTTTTCTATGAATGGCTTTATTAGATTGCCTGCATTTCCCCTGATACCATATCTGTGCAATTTATATACAAGACTGGAGTGGCATACACAGTCAAAAGCTTTAGCTAGATCCAGGAAAACACAGTATACTTTCTTCTGTTCTTCAAATGTTCTATATATGTGTGTCATGAAAGTTGCTATTGCTGTTTTGGTTGATTTTCCTTTCCTAAATCCACGTTGTGCTTCATCCAGGATATTTTGTTCTTCTATGAATTTTATAATTCTGTTTTTAATAGCTGTTTCAAACATTTTGATAAGGTTGGTGTAATTGTTATTGGTCTATTATTTCCAGGATCACCTTTGTCACCACCTTTATAGATCAGCACCACTTTACTCATTTTCAGGCATGGCCCTTCTCCATTACCAAGTTTACTAGGAACGTCAGAGGCTTTGCCAGATACTGTGAACAGTGTTTAATTACTTTTGCAGATATTCCATCTAGGCCCTCCGTTTCTTTGTTTTTTAGTGATCTAATTATAATCATGATTTCTGCTTCATCTGTTGGGAAAAGGAATAAGCATTTGGTTATTTCTGGTGAACCTGTAGTTTTTTGGGCAATGCTGGATTTTGTTTCATTAGCTTCTGTACTATCTCTACATAGTATAGATTTAAGGTGGAACACACTTCATGTGGATCAGTCAGATCTTTCCCTTGTGTGTTAAGTACTATGTTCCCACTTCTTGTCTTTCTTGTTTCACCCCCATTTGTATTTATGTGTGACCAGACTGTCTTGGAGATATTTGATGAAATTTCAATTTCTTGTTTGTAATACCTATATTTTGCTTGCCTTATCAATTTGCTATGTTCTTTCTTCTTCTCTCTGTACATTTCATTGTCTGCTTGACTGTTATATTTCTTACATTGTTCATATAACTCTCTAAAAATTTTTTCTGGTATTCATGACCTCTGAAATGATCTATTTCTTATTATGTCTTGGATTTATCTTTATAGTGACTTAAGGTTGAAGTGAAAGTTTCCCAGCTTTGTTCCACATCATTTTCATACACAGCTTTCCAGTCTTCTGATCCAAGTAATACTTCTGATATGTTGAGATTTCCAGGATTTGCTAGCCTCTTCTCTATGACTATTTTTCGAGCTTTGGGTTTCTTGCTTTGTATTTCAATTAACTAACCATCATGATCTGACAAGACTGTGTTTATCACTTGGACTTTCAATTTATTTAACGGTATATTTGCACAAACATGATCTACGAGTGACTGTGAGGATTTAGTTCTTCTTGTTGGGCTGTTTACATGCATCTTCATATTAAATGAATTTACATAATGAAAACATTTTATATCACAGCTCTGTATTAATGTATTTATACTAAAGTCACCTGCTACTATTAAGTATGGGAATTCCTTAATAGCTTTGCAAAGTAGTACTTCAAGTTCTATTAAGAAATCTTTTATACTAGAGCTTGGACAGCGATATAGCCCAATTACTAGACACTCTTCCCCTTGAAAACGTATTTGAAGCGCTGCTGCTAAAAAAACATTTCTTTACAGTTTTTAATTGGCAATTGAACACATTTATTTATACTATTATCTACATATAATTCTACACCACCACTCTTATGTTCAGATCTACAGAAGTATGACACTCTAATATAACCCTGTAAATTGTAAGACTTCGTTTCATTAGCCTGCAGTCCATGTTCAGTCATTATGAAAATATGTGGTACCTTGGCAGCACATAACACTTCAACTTCCTCTGCTTTTTGTGGAGCATACTGAACATTTTGATGCAATCGGAAATTAAGGTTATTTTCAGTCTATTTATTTGGCTTTACTTTGTTTCTTGGTGTAGTACTTGCCTGAGGACTGATCTTCAAGCGGAGTTGCTGAAAGTCTGGTCCCACCAAAGATCCTCATTTCTCTGTTGTGGCTTCTTATTGCGTTCTGACCTATGTACACAGCCAATTGGAATTTCGTTTGTTTCTTCTTGATTCTTGCTAATTCTTTTATCTGACTGCTGGGTTGTCTGCTTGTAGGATGTCTTCTTTCCAGTTGCTCCTGGTTTATTTACTGTCCAATTTCTTGTTTCCATTTATGCTGGTCTGTTGGGCATGTTTATTTCCTTAGTTGCTGTCTGTGGAGTCTGCTTACTGTTAATATTCGAACCACTATTGACAAAAATTGTTTTATTATGTTCTAGCCTTTCTTGTATTATTTCATTGATACATTGGCAAACAAACTTTTTGCCTTCATAGTTAAGATGTAACCCATGTTTTGTGTGGAGATTTCGTGGTTGTTTTCTTATATCTACCACATCACAATTAGCGTATTGCGAGGACATTTCCTTTATTTTAATGTTTGTTCTGCGAATTTCCACATTTACACCCGAACTATAGATAAGATCGTACCTATGCGGCACAGTAGCAACAACAGTGTTTCTTGTTTTATTCACTTCTAAAAAGTTCCGCAGTTCTCTTATACACACATCTGCTTCGTTTTTCGCAACATCATTTGATCCCGCCATACACACAATATGCGCTTAATGCCTAAAGCTTCTGAGTTTGGTAGACGATGGGCCCGTCAAACCTTCCTGCCCTAGTGTCTTGACGTGACATTACTTGAAGGTCTGTTGCGGCCCGTTTACCCTTCATCATTTGAAATGCATTGTGGAATATTTTAACGTGACGTGAAAGTCAGTGTGAATTGATGGGTGTAAAATCACATCTCTGCGTATGTTTTATATTATATTTTTCCACTATCACATCTGCAAAACTTTTGCAATGAAAAATGTTTACGCTTGCTAAACCTGTTGGATTTTCCTGCCAAGAGTAATTTTAATAAACTGCTTTGCTTTACAGCATCGTCGAGGTAATCGATACTAAAATCACTTACGAGGGGAAACCACAATCTAGTGTAATTAACTTGGTTCAGTTCATATATTCGCCGAAAGATGGCGGTGTGTGTAGTGGCGGATTGATCGCATAGGTTAAGCGGTGTAGTGTTAGTTTGGTGTCTATCGTGTTGAAGTTTTGTTTTTCTAATACAGTGAAACTAGAAATGAGACGCTGGGCAGCTGTTTTGTGTTGACGATGCTTTAGACATTCAGGTGATTTTATTCATGGCATTTAATTGATTATTTCGTCGGTCCCTTTCGGGATTCGGTATTTTCTTACATTCGAGGTAAGTTGGGCGAGAATTGTTTATGTATGTAAATTATATAGAGAAGTTTTCTTTCTCTTTAGTTAACTACGTGATTTGATGTTCATACTTTTCATAATTTGCTTTGGCTGTTGTTAAATTTTAGAAAAAACAATCTGAGTGAGCATAGACGTAAATGTAGTTGTATTTACTTTCTGGAATTGATCATTTATTTCCTGTTGCTGTGTGTTAAAACTTCAGTACATCGTTCGTTAATTTCTGTGAAATGCTGTGGATGTTTATTATGTGGGAGAAACTGTGGAATAAAAATAGAGGAAGTAACGTATTTCCGTGTGATAGTCATTCACTGATTAGCGTCTGTGTTCGAGTTAGCGTTCCTTGGTGAGCCCTGTGTGATTAGTGTGTGCAGTTATTGCTACCTCAGATATTTACAAAGTATTTATTGGCTCTCAATTCATCTACAGTAGGTGAAGTTAGCTACTTATTATGGTAATGGAAAGGTTGTTGATAGGATTCCATTATATGTGCTAGAATTTGGCACTACTATTTTACGATATAGGCCTACCAATGAGAATTTTTGCGTGAAACAGTTATAGCCGCCCGGCAGTGGCTGAAGTAGACGTGAGTGGGATTGCGTATTTGTATTTTAGCTATGATCCTTCTGTTAGTGGATGATGGTGTGATGTATTTGTTTGTATATTTATTTGTTTAGATTTTTTTGTGCAAAGTCTAGGCTATTTGATTTCAGATCAGTTGTGGTTTGTTACTTTTGTGGTTGTTTTTTAGTGGAAACATTGATAGTGTCTGGCTATTCTCTTCATACAAGAGACTTAATATGAACAAGGTGTCTACTGCTTTTACTCCCCCCATCCCAAAAGAAGTCTATAGTAGCTATATCAAATTTTTGCTATTGTTAACATTTATCAAAGCTACCTCGTTTAGGATTTATCTATTTCATTTTTATTCAGTAGTTGGTCTATATTAAAGGAGAATTTCAATAAAGTGAATTACATTTAAATATGTTTAAGAGTGTGTCAATGTTACAAAATGAATCGTTTACATGGCAGTCGTGGATTATTGTAAGGAACTATACCTATCACCTGCAGTAGAAAAGAGTAGCCTTATTGAGCTGCATGAATCAGGTAATTATGTAGTGCTCTCAAAACAATATGTTTTAGATTCTTGTTATAGTTAACACCCATAAAAGGAGATAGGTATTTCTTCAGTGTCTTCATAACTCAGGGAAAGCCGTTAACTATTGAATGTATTAATCAGTTTAGAAAACATGTTGGAAACAAAAGAGATCACAAATGTTTTATAAAATACTGTACAAAGAACTGTCAGGGTCATATAATGATTTTTTTTAAATATATTTGTTGTGACTGTTTATGATCATCTTCAGAATGCCACTGTGGGTGGTGGGAGATGTCATGTCTGTGACCTTGACATATCTGGAAAAAATATTGAATATATGTATTTATCATAGACTGCTTTCAGTTCTTAGAGACATTGTTCAAAGGGGATCTTAAAGAAATAATGGCCACTTACAAGTAAAGATAAGTTTCCCTTCCCACTTTATCATTTCTGTTTTTTTTTTTTTTTTTTTTTTTTTTTTTTTTTTTTTTTAATTAGTGTATGTGTAAGTCATTGACTTTTTAACAAATACTTATTGTCAATATCCAATTGAATGGCGCCGTATGTATATTGTGATGTCAATACTGTTATGTCGAAGTTAGTTGTTAAACTTCAATTAAGTTCATGAAGGAGTAGGCCTATGATGCTTAGAATTGTCCCACAGAGAGATTTGTTTTGGAGTTGTAAAGATTGTGTAGTGCTCATATCCGCTCATTATTCATCTTGACATAAATAATTCCAAGGTATCTAAAGAAGCAGTGTATTTGGTTAAGTAGACTGTTTATTATTATTATCATTATTAAACATCGAATAATGCATATACAGTCTCTTGATGGACCTCCACATATCCCTCTCACCGAGATGTGGTCATCCTAGCCCGGTTGCTGATCGGTCATTGCCGATTCAGCCACCGTCATTTTCTAACTGCTGACCCTGCACTGCTGTGCTCCTGTTGCGTATTGCTGACGGTGCGACATGTTTTACTGTCTTGTATTAATTTTAACCATCTCCGTGTAGCCCTTAATTTGCTATCTACTATGGATGAACTTTCAGCTGATGACACACGAGCAGTAGCTAGAGTTTTGCGTTTTATCAACATGGGTAATTTATCAAAGGATATTTAACCCTTCTATTTGATATCTTTTATCCTTCTGTTTTAGCTTTCTTTTGATACTCTCCTTTCTGGCAGTTATAAATTTTTTGGGATCTAGCGAATCTCTGTTTCGATCCGGGCGCTAATGACCTGAGAACTTGTGCGCCCTAAAGCAAAACACAAAAAAGAAAGAGAGAGAGAGAGAGAGAGGGGGGGGGGGGGAGAAGGAAAGTCTCTCGCCATTGTACAAGTTTTATTCTTCTGAATATGTCAGTTTCATAAATTATAAACTAAATGAATACTGTTTCATAGAAACATTACAATTAGTGAATTATTTTTATACAATTAAAAGTATCACATATTTTAAAACCTTTATTTGACAATTAAACAGTTAACTACAGTATATACTTGTCATGATTAAGAAACATTTTTCATATAGTCATAGAATTCATCTAGGGAATACAATGAATTTTCAGTTAGGATTCTTTTTAGTTGGTCTTTTAATTTGGTTTTAGGAAGGGCTGCGAGGCTTTTTGGTAGTGCATTGGTAAGCTTCAGGCCAACATGAAGTCCATTTTTTTTTCATATAATGCTGTTTAAATTTTATCTTAGATTTCACCGTGTATTATGTTGATGTAGATCAGTTTAGATCTCGACTGATTGTTTTCACATAGGCCTACATTATTATTTTTAATATATATACACCAGTAATTGTAAGTATACCCAATTTTGCAAAGATATTCTGACATGATACTCTTGGTTTAGCCCCACAGATAATTGACCACTTTTTTCTGTAGTATTAACAAAGTGTTAATATTAGCTTTTGATGTTCCACCCCCAAATCTCCATTCCATAGTTAGTGTTGGATGTGAATAATGCATGGTATGCAGTCTTTAGGGCATGCATATCTTTACAATATTTGCTGATCTGGTTTATGGCAAAGATGTTTTTAGACAGCTTTTTGGCTAGGGAATCTATCTGAATGTCCCACTTAAGGTTGTCCTGAATTGTGATATCCAAAAATTTTGTATATTTTTCCTTATTAATAGTTTGATAGCCTATTGATAATTTCATGTCAGTCTGCTTTCTAGGATTAAATTCCACAATTGCAGTCTTGGAGGCATGCACATTTAGATGGTTTTCATTGAAATACGTTACTATTTCATTAGTAACAGTGTTGCATAGCACTTCCAGGCTGTTGTGGTCTTTGTGTTTGCACACGATTGTTGTATCGTCTGCATACAATATTATTTTATTTTCTGGGGAACAGTGCTTTATATTGTTCACATAAAGCAGGAACAGGAGGGGTCCCAAGACAGAACCTTGAGGCATTCCGTATTTAATGTCTGTTACTTTGGATTTGAAAGACCCGCTGTTTTAATCAAAACAAAATGTTTCCTGTTGCTCATATGACTCTATTAACTCAAAGCATGTTCCTCTAATACCCATGTTCTATATTTTGTCAAGTAGTATGGTGATATTGACACAGTCAAAAGCTTTTTTGAAATCAAGGAATACTCCGGCAACTTGTTCTCTATGGCAGTAATTATTTCATCTACTAGCTGTGCTGCAGCTACTGAAGTTGACGTGTTTTTCATAAAACCATTTTGTTTCTCGAATATTAGGTTGTGTAGACTAAGGAAAGCCATTAGTCTATTATAAATAACTTTCTTGATTACCTTGGAAAATGCAGGTAAGATTGAGATCTGTCGGTATTTTTCAATTTTAGTTTCATCACCTTTCTTGTAAATCAGAGTTACTTGTGCTATCTTTAGTCTGTCTGGAAAAAAACCTGTTTTGATTATGTCATTTACTGCTGTCACCAAGGCATCTGATATGTTGTCTATGCACTTTTTACATGTGCTGATAGACAATCCTTGATAACCTGCAGAGTTTGAGCTTTTTAGTGACATCACTGTGTGTTTTATTTCCTTGCTGTTCGTAGGCGTCAAGTATATGCCATGTCTTACTGGAATGCCCTTATATGTATAAGGTCACGTGGGGTAATTGGAAACACATTTGTATGCTTTCGACTTTATCACCAAATAATTACTAACTTGCCAAATTGTTTAGTAATTTTAAGGCATAACAAGCCTGAAACATAAACCCTGCTCTTGGATTTGTCAATCTGTTGGTTCTAATCTACTTCATACTAAGTTTACATTTACTCCGCTTGTTCACGTTTACACCATTAGGTCAGGGGTAAATAGAAACTGCAATCTCGGACTGTGGACTTGATATGAATTTTCCAGCAGGGGTAAATCTAAACCAACACTGTTTTGTAACTTAGGAACAAATTTCTGAATGATTATATCTGTGTTCACAATTACTTTTTTTTGTATGTGAAGGATAAGCTGTAGTGAACCAATGATAAAACTGTGGCTGCTCCAGCCACCCATTTGGTGATCAGTGGTGGGAGGTGTCACCTGCAGCAATGCAGGCTAAAACAGTTATTGGTTCCATCCATGACCCAGCAGACACCCTATTTAGAGGCTTTCCCATTTCCCCAAGTTGGATAACTGCTAAACCCAGACGCATCACAATTTTACAGAAATAAAAAAAAAAAATTTAAATTTAAAAATCATGATTTTTTTTTCAATGATCATTTAGCTCACACATTCATAAAAATTTTCCAGCTGACTATAGAAGTTACAAACTACAAATGGATCTAGCATTTTTTCTACGCTTTGAAGATGCTCAGGTTTCTTTAAAGAAATACATTTGTTGCATTTCATAAAGGCCTGATACCAATCTTCACCAGGAAGACTGTCTTTAAACAGTGTTTTCAATGCATTCTGTGTAACATATTGCTGTGCCAACACCTTAAGCTCCTTCTGTCAAAAGGATAGCTTATTTATGCATTAGCAACTGAACAGTTGGCCAGTGTAGCTTCAAGATGCCAAGGAAGAGCTTTATGATGACCAGGGCCTAATTTATCTAGTGGTACCTTATTACATCATCATGGACAGCCCCTAACACATCATTTACAGTGTAACTGCAATGTGAACGCTTTTTAATGTAATTTCTTGGCATTGTCTGAAACCTGACATGAAACAGCAACAACATATCAGGTTTACAATCTCCACTGTACCCAATTACGCCTTATTGTAGTTTTTTAAGGGGAAATTGTATACATTCTTATTTGATTTGGGATTGAGTATTTCATTTTAATAATCTCATTTGGGAATAGTAATATAATGAAATAAACCATAAATGTGATACAATTACTAATAAATCAAGGACAAATATGCAATTTTCTTCCTTCAGAAATTTTGAGGTAACAAACTTTTCCACTCATCAACATAAGAAGCTCAACAATTAATACAACTCAACAATGGAAAACCAAAGGAAGTGATTTCATAATAAACAAAGGATGGCTGAATATAGTGCTGTGAACAATTACACCAAATGTCTGATCAGAGAAATTTTACACCTTCTGTTTCCTATTACCCCTAGTTTACAAATACCCCACCTGACGCTACTGGAGGTTGTTGAACTGGTCATTGATGGATTTTCCCATAGAAGAAAAGTACTCCTTAAAAATGTTTGCTATCTGGTTGGGGCATTTGATGTTACCACCTTTGAAATTGATACTGAGGTCACTAGCTGATTTGTCCTTACAGTCCCTAAAGCTATTTATTACTTGCCAGAGTTGTTAATCTCTTAAAGTATTAGCTATATGTTTACTTCTGGTTTCTAAAAGGAGATTTTTGTAGTGATCATGATAGTTGTTAAATTCTTCCTTCAGTTTATGATTATCACTATTCTTTGTCACTGCACATTGGAAAAGTCTTAGTTTATCTCTTGCTGTTTTTACTTCCGTATTTATCCAGTTATTCTTTATTTTTTTTGCAATCATTTACTGGCAAGGTTGTTTCTGGGCATGAGACATTGGAGCAATAATAAGTCTTATGCAAATTCATTGAAAGTGATACAGTTATGTTCATTCCATTGTAAGCGTTTCAGCATACTCTTAAGGTTTTCGACATTGTCATCGTGGGTATCTCTTTTCGTCACACTGTTTCTGTTTGCTTGCAATATGAGGATTTTTGAGCTTCTATCAGTACATCAACCATGTGGTGGTCAGAAATTGCAAGCTTCAGAGCTGATGCAGTGTATTTAAAGTGGGGCATGTTAGTAATAATGTTGTCAGTGCATGATTTGCTGCCATTGACCTCCCTAGTGGGCTCATTTATCAAGGGATTTAGTTTAAACTGATCTAGTACCAGCATCAATTTTCTTTATCACAGCATTTGCTGTCAATGTCTAAAAGCAGATCATTCAAAACTTCAAAGAAAATTTCAAGGCTGCCACTTGGGTGACTGTATACACCTATAATAATTTAGTTCTCTTTTCCCCACTTGTAGTCAATTGCTGGTAGTTCTATAATCCCCTGTATGCTGAAAGCACTTACCTCAATTACATTATACTTACTGCTTCTAGATGCAAAGATAGCTACCCAACCGCATTTCTTCATTTTCCTGCTGAAGGCAGTACAAAATATCATGGAAAGTGGCTGGCAAACAGTAATTATCTCTTCTGTGTACCAGTTTTCAGTTATAACTAAGACGCTTGTCCATCTATTTTTGGAGTATTGCTGCCCATTGTGGGATCCTTATCAGGTGAGTTTGACGGTGGACATCGAAACAGTCCAAAGAAGGGCAGTTCATTTGGTACTGTCACAATACAGGGGATACAGTGTTACGGAAATGATACAGGATCTGGGATGGGAATCATTACAACAACGGCATCGCTGCGGCGTGGGCTACTTACAAAACTCCAATCGCCAACATTCTCCTCAGAATGCGAAAATATATTGTCGACGCCCACTTACATAGGTAGAAATGATCATTAGAATAAAATAAGAGAAATCAGAGCTCGAACGAAGAGATTCAGATGTTCTTTCTTCCTGCGCGCTATTAGAGAATGGGATGAAAGATTAATAGTAAAAAGGCACAGGAATTGATGACTTGTTTTTCCGGCTTACTACTGGCAGATTTTTTGCAGGTTGAAAGGTTATTATGAATTTGCATAGGCTTGAGCATTACTTCTTCCACTATTTGCTTAAGAGCCTGATACTTAATGTTAGTGATAAAGGTTGGTAAGATTTCCGGAGTTTTTAATTTAGGCCTACAGTTCAGCAGGTGATGTTGATCATTTACGCTAACTCTTTTATTTAGCAACGATACCTCAACCTTTAAACACTGAATTTCACTTATTAAGTCTTTTACTAATGCTGATAACTCGCACTTACAATCACAGTTATTTGTATTTGTCGTTTTACCTGAGGTTTTGAGGCAGCACTGGGTACAGTTCCAGCTAGTCATGAATTCGTTTTTTCTTTCACTGACAAGTCAATTTTTGCACATCGAAAATGTACGAATGATTGCATACCGTACACGTGTTACCGGTTTTCAACACTTTTCCGCACTTTCTACACTTTTCATTGTCTAAAAAAGGTTTTTGGGTGGGCTACTACTTAACTTTACACTACTACTTGTCGCCATCTTGCCAGTCTGAGTTACTAGTTGAGTGTTGCCGTGGAGCTTAATGTTAATGGCTATCGTACTGTCACCTTTTGATGCATATTACTGCAGTTGGCTAGTTAGTTGTCATAGTCCGTGAATATAGATATCCTGGTTTTTGTAAAAGGCCAACTTGTAGCTTAGCCAATTTGTATGAATCACCTCTGATATGGTATATTTCTCACATTGTTTGAGACCATTTTCACATGTTCCCTGCATCACTTGGTAAACCAATGACTTTTGTAAAATAATCCCAGGGGTAGCTGAATGAGGTGGTGCACTGAACTCACATTGAAGTGGACAGAAGCTAGTTCTCATCTGGCTACAAAATTGTTATCCTAGCTGCTTCTCCACACTGAAACTAATAATATTGTTGTTGTTGTTGTTGTGGTAGTGGTCTTCAGTCTGGAGACTGGTTTGATGCAGCTCTCCACAATACCCTATACTGAGCAAGCCTCTTCATCTCCACATAAGAACAGCAACCTACATCTGTCTGAATCTGGTTACTGTATCCACCTCTTGGTCTTCCTCTGCGGTTTTTACCCCACACACTTCCCTCCAACGCTAAATTTACAATTCCTTGATGTCTAAGAATGTGTCCTACCAATCTATCCCTTCTTTTAGTCAAGGTATGCCAGAAATTTCTTTTCTCCCCAATTCTGTTCAGTACCTCCTCATTAGTTACATGATCCACCCACCTAATCTTTAGCATTAAAAAGCCTCTATTCTCTTCCTGTCCGCACTGTTTATCGTCCATGTTTCACACCCATACAAGGCAACACTCCACACAAATGCCTTCAGAAAGGACTTCCTTAGGCTTAAATCAATATTCAGTGTTAACAAATTTGTCTTTTTCAAGATTGCTTTTCTATCCATTGCCATTCTGCAGTTTATATCCTCTGTGCTGCAACCATCATTTGTTTACTGCCCAAGTAACAAAACTTATCTACCTCCTTTATTGTTTCGTTACCTAATGTAATTCATTCAGCATCACCCGATTGTCTTAGCCTGCACTCCATTACCCTAGTTTTGCTCTTGCTTTTGTTCGTCTTATATGCACCTTTCAGCACACTGTCCATTCCGTTCAACTGCTTTTCCAGGTCCTTTGCTGTCTCTGGCAGAATTATGTCGTCGGGAAAACAAAATGTTTTTAATTCTTCACCCTGAACTTTAATTCCTTCTCTAAATTTCTCCTTGCTTTCCTTTATAGCTTGCCCAATGTACAAATTGAATAACAATGGAGAAAGACTACAACCCTGTCTTACTCCCTTTTCAACCCCTGCATCCCTTTCATGCCCTTAGACTCTGGCAACCGCTGTCTGGTTTTTGTACAAGTTGTAAATAACCTTACACTCCCTATATTTTACTCCTGCTTGCTTCAGAACTTGAAAGAGTTTATCCAATCAACATTGTCAAAAGCCTTCTCCAAATCTACAAAAGCTAGAAATGTAGGTTTGCCTTTTCTTAATTTATCTTCTATGATAAGCCGTAAAGTGTGTATTGCCTCCCGAGTTACTACATTTCTCCTGAACCCAAACTGATCTTCCCTGAGGTCGACTTCTACCAGCTTTTCCATACTTCTGTAAATAATTCGTGTTAATATTTTGCAACCATGACTTATTAAACTGATGGTTCTGTAGTTCTCACACCTGTCTGCTCCTGCTTTCTTTGGAATGCGGATTATTACATTTTTCTTAAAGTCTGAGGGTACTTCACCTGTCTCATACATCTTACACACCAGGTGAAACAATTTTGTCATGGCTGGTTCTCCCAAAGACTTCAGTAGCTCTGAGGGAATATCATCTACTCCAGGGGCCTTGTTTCGACTTAGGTCTTTCAGTGCTCTGTCAAATTCATCTCTCAGTACAGTATCTCCTATTTCGTCTTCATCTACATCCTCTTCCCTTCCTACAATATTGTCACGAAGTTCATTTCCTTTCTAGAGCCCCTCTATATACTCTTTCCACCTTTCAGCTTTCCCTTCTTTACTGAGAACTGGTTTTCCATCAGTGTCCTTGATATTCATAGAGCTGTTTTCTTATCTCCAAATATCTCTCTTATTTTCCTGTAGACTGCATCTATTTTTCCCCTATTTATACATTCTTCTCCATCCTTGCATTTGCCTTCTAGCCGCTCCTGCTTAGCCATTTTGCACTTCCTTTCAATCTCATTTCTTAGTCGCCTGTACTCCTAAGAAATGATATTCACAGGATGTGCAAATTGGCTAAGCAGGAGTGGCTAGAAGGCACTTGAAACGATGTAGAATAATTTATAAAAATGGGGAAAAAATATACAGCCTACAGAAAAATAAGAGATATTTGGACAAATAATGTGACTAATAATTTGGGAGCACAGCCAGACCCATGCAGGTATTGAGATGACCAATTTATTATTCAGTGTTTGATTGGCACAGTTGAAGACAGTGATACAACCCATTGGCTTTGATGAATGACGTCATATCTGAGTTTCACCAAATACACACATAGATATACAAAAAAAAAAAAAAAAAAAACTATAAATGAGTAAACATATGGGATATTATCTTAAGACTTGTGTATTTTAGATTACAAATAATCTGTGATTATCCTTGTAAATTACAGATTAACACAACAATATACCGTCAATCACAGGATTCAGCCCCAAAATTCGTGCCTTCGGTGCTCACTTGCGATATGAGAGAAGCTACCAATCACTTTTTAAACTCAAAATCATAATCTTCAATCTATGTTCAGTTTGTAAAAAAAAAAAAAAAAAAAAAAAAAAAAAAAAAAAAAAAAAAAAAAAAAAAAAAAAAAAAAAAAAGTCTTTAACTCAGATATGACGTCATTAGTCAAAGCTGATGGGTCTTATTGACACTTGAGGAGATTCTCTTGATTGCAGAACATATCAAAAACAAGAATACACTCCCCCCAGGGGGCCCACAACTCTTTTGTGGGTACGTGTGTAGCGCGTACGGGTCCCCGAGCCATTGCAGCCTTTTTTCCTGCTTTTCCCAGGCTGCATTACCTCTCCTAGTTCCCCCCCTCATTCCCATCCTAATCGCTCCCTCCCACCCTCTCCAACCCCGTCTCTTGGTGTTTCTCTAGATGACTGTTTGGTTATCCCATGGTATCGATTGTCCTGCAATTTTGGTTTTGTCTGCTGTTTACACCGGTTTTCGGCCCAGTTTGGTCCCCCTTGAGGTTTGACCTTCCATAGCAAAATCCTCGGATAACATGTGAGCCAATTGCGGAAGAACTCCCAACCTAGCCCCTACGGCACGGGTCCCATCCTTTACTTTCCACTTCCTTTCCTCGCCGTAGCCCCCTTCCCCCGCTAGGTCACCAGTACGTGTAGCCAGTCCATGTGGGGCGGGGGGGAGGCTGTTATGTAACCTTTGACTGAGCTTCCTGACACCACAGGGATCACACTACTGGTGTCTGAGCTGCGACCTCTCCATGCAAGCCAAGGAGTTGATGCCTGTCCTCGGGGGTATCAGAACTCCCAGCAATGGCCATCGTGTCAGGTGGCCTCTGCTGAGGCCGGGTGGTGTCCATGGAGAGAGCCCCTGTTTTGGAGTGGGTAACACCAGGGCGGACATCTAGCACTATGAAAAGTTAGACTTCAAAATGGTCATGCATCGGCCATATCTCAAGACTGAAAGAGGTCTTTAAATTTTGCTACTGCAGATACGAGGATGTTGTCCTCCCTCGCTACCCCTTGGGAGGAAGGCCAGGATCGCCGGTTAGGAGCAAAATCCTTTCCTCGCTGCCTGTTTTGCACAAGGACTGATGGAGGAACTTTCATTACCACTAAACCACTGTTCTTTGTTCAGACCATAGAGGACAAGTTTGGTGAAGTGGAATCCATGAGTAAACTTAGATCTGGCTCATTGCTTATTAAAACAGGCTCAGCAGTCCAGTCTGAGGCTTTGTGTGCCTGCACCTCTCTTGGTGACATCCCAGTGACAATACTCCTGCACAAATCTCTGAATATGGTACAGGGTGTAATATTCCACCAGGACCACCTCCTTCAAACTGATGAGGAACTTAGGACCAACCTCGAGCGGCGTGGTGTACATTTTGTTTGCCGCATTCAGAGGGGACCTAAAGACAACCACATTGATACTGGGGCCTTTATCTTGGCCTTCGAGGGGGAGATACTCCCAGAGAAGGTCAAGATAATGACACATCGCTGTGATGTGAAGCCCTACATTCCACCTCCCATGCAATGTTTTCAATGCATGCGGTTTGGCTATATGTCCTATCGCTGCACAGCAGTCCCTGTATGCAGTGATTGTGGACGCCCACTACATGAGGGGAGCCCCTGTGTTCCTCCGCCTGTGTGCGTCAACTGTCAACAACACCACTCTTCAGTCGCCAAATTGCCCTGTGATCAAGAAGGAAAATAAAATGAAAGAGTACAAATTACTGGAGCATTTGACATACCCTGAGGCCCGCAGTAAGTATGAATGTCTGCACCCTGTGCAGATGGCGACTACCTTTGCTACGACGTTATCTTCTAACCTTTCACACTCACCTTCCCGCTCCTATCTCCTGCCTACATCGTGTCCCCCCCCCCCCCCTCCTCACATCTCCCTCTCCTGTAGCCCTTCCTCTGTGTACCACCCCTTCTCCGGTGACGGTGCCCCATCTCAGGGCCTTTCGTCTCGGCGTTCCCCAGATCGGAGATCTTAAACCACCAGTCGGCCACCGGACTCACAGTCGGCGAGTTCAAAGGTCGCCCGATCTTCGTCAGTACCAGGCGTTACTGACAAAAGTTCTCTCTCTGGGACTGGTCCTTCCCGTCCTGCAAGAGAGAAGAAGGAGGAGGAGGAGAAGAAGAAGAAGAAGAAGAAGCCAAAGTTGCCAGATAAACCCCCTCCGGTACCACCGGAAGTGCCGACTGTGCTTTCACAACTCGCTCATCCCATTAAGCCTGAGGCTGATCAGCTATTTATGGATGTTACCCCATTCGCTTCCCGCCTAGATCCTCGTGATGTGATCATCCAGTGGAATTGTAATGGCTACTACTGTCACCTCTTGGAGATTAAACAGCTAATCTCTCTTTCTTCTGCGGCTTGTCGTCCTGCAGGAATCGCGGTTTATGAATGCCCATTCACCGAACCTCTGTGGGTTCCGTGCCTTTTATCGGAACCGGGTTGGTCCCCTCCAGGCGTCTGGCGGGGTTTGTACATTGGTCCGGACAGATATTGTCAGTACCTGGATTCCTCTCCAAACTCCATTGGAAGCGGTTGCTGTCCGGATTCACTTGGACACCCCGTTAACCATTTGCAGCCTGTACCTTCCCCCTGACAGGACACCTACACTTGCTGCCCTAGTTGCACTCCTTCAGTAACTCCCCCCTCCTTACCTCATCCTTTGGGACTTATATGTCCACCATCCTTTGTGGGGCAGTGCTTATACATCTAGCCGGGGCTGCCTCCTAGACAAGTTTCTTGCTGACCACGACCTGTGCCTTCTCAACGATGGTTCCCCAACCCATTTTAGTGCCACTTGCGGCACCTTTTCTGCCATAGATCTCTCTCTCACTTCTCCTCCTCTCCTCCCTTTATTTCACTGGTCGGTGCATGACAACCTCTGCGATAGTGACCACTTTTCATTGATCCTTTCACTTCCCTCACACTGACCATGAGACGGGTATCCTGTTGGGTTTCCCGTCGTGCTCTTCCAGAGCTCCCAGCTCCGCTGTTCCCTGCTCGACAGGTCGTCCTACTCGCCGGCCGATCCCGTGGTGGAACACAACTGTTGCCGCAGCCATTCGCGAGCACCGTAGGGCCTTGCAACATCTTAAGTGCCACCCATCCCTCGCTGGTCTCATACATTTCAAAGTATGCCAGAGCTCGTTACTTAATCAAACAAAGTAAGTGGGCATGCTGGGAGCATTTTGTCTCCTCCTTGGGCTCTTCTGTCCCTCTGACACGAATGAGGACTATGCTCAGATTTATCCAAGGTAGCTGGCGGCCATCTTCCATCCCCTGCCTTGCCCTGCCTGATGGGGTCTGTACAGAGCCATCTGTCCTTGCAGAACATCTTGCAACTCACTTCGCCAATGTATCAGCAACAACTTCATATCCGGCGACCTTTCTCCTTAAGAAACACCAGGCCGAAACCTTCAAATTAGGTTTCACTTCTCACCAGGTGGAACCATATGATGAACCTTTCACTGACTGGGAACTATCACTGGTCCTCTCCTCTTCTCGTGATTCAGCACCTAGCCCCGACGATATCCATAATAAATTGCTGAAAACATCTCAACCCTTCACGACAATTTCTCCTCCAAGTTTATGACTGTATTTGGCTTCAAGGGGGTCTTCCCCTCCCAGTGGAGGGAGAGTATTGTGGTCCCTGCCCTCAAGCCTGGCAAGGACCCGTCGTCACTGGACAGTTATTGACCAATAAGCCTGACAAATGTTCCCTGTAAATTACTTGAAAGGATGGTAGCCCACAGATTATGCTGGGTTCTTGAATCCTGGGGACTTCTCTCACCTTGCCAGTGTGGGTTCCGGGAGGGACGATCCCCAATTGACCATTTACTTCGACTGGAGACGGCGATCAGACAGGCCTTCTCTAAACGACATCATCTTGTTGCAGTCTTCTTCGATCTTCATAAGGCGTACGACACTGCTTGGCATCATCATATTTTACGTTCTCTTCATGACTGGGGCCTCAGAGGCTCCTTACCAATTTTTATCAGTCAGTTTTTATCCCACCACCTGTTCCATGTAAGAGTTGGCTCTTCATTCAGCTCCCCTCGAATACAGGAGAACGGCGTTCCCCAGGTCTCAATGTTGAGTGTTACACTCTTTCTAATTGCCATCAATGGGTTGGTGAGCTCTGTTGGGTCTCTGGTAACCTCAGCACTGTATGTCAGCAACTTTTGCATATGGTACAGCTCCTACTCAGTAGCCTCTGTTGAACGTCAGCTCCAGAGCGCCATTCGGTGGGCTTCAATGTGGGCTAGGTCCCATGGTTTCCAGTTTTCCTCGTCAAAAACGAGGGTGATGCATTTTTGTCTTAGTACTACAGTTCACCCTGATCCAGAACTGTTCTTGGGTACTCAGTGCCTGGAAGTTGTAGCACAGAATCGTTTTCTGGGTCTTCTCTTTGACAAAAAATTGACATATTCGTCACCTAAAGATTAGTTGAATGACGAAACTAAATGCCCTACGTTTCCTTGCTCATTCACCATGCAGACCGAACAACTATCCTTCATATCTATTGGGCTCTAATCTTGTCCTGATTGGACTATGGGTGTAAAGTTTATGGCTCGCCAGCTCCTTCTGTCCTGAAATTATTAGATCCTGTACACCACTATGGTGTACGCTTGGCTACAGGTGCGTTCCGGACTAGCCCTGTCGACAGGGCTAGTCCGGAACGAACCTGTTGAGACGGGAATCTGCCCTCTTCAGGTCAGGCGTCATCAGCTTCTGGTGTCTTATGCCATCGCCATCCGGCAATATCCTGCTCATCCCACTTAGCAGGTTCTTTTTGCATATGAAGGGCTTCGACCCCCTGATACCTGGCCGCGGACGGGATTGCCGATTGCGCCTTGCCTCTCTTTGTCCCAATTTCCACTTCCCTTCCCTAGATTGCGCCCCCCGTTTCACTGCACGCACACCACCGTGGATGGTACCATGACCACTAATTCGGGCGAATCTCTTCCAGGGCCCAAAAGCTTTAATTTCCCCCATGGTCTTTCGGCATTTGGTGCTCCCAGTACTAGAAGAGTTTCAGGGAGCCTCTATTCTCTACACTGATGGCTCGAAAACTGTGGGCCACTCTGGATCCTCTCAGGGGCTCAGCATTAATTTGCTGAGTACGGGTTGGCGAACCCGAGGTCCTGAGCCGTGGGCTGTGTCGCGCCAACATTCCGCTACACCGTAAGGTGTGTGTGTGTGTGTGTGTGTGTGTGTGTGTGTGTGTGTGTGTGTGTGTGCGCTTAAACGACCATCGTTCGGCGCGACGGTGGAACGTTGTACGTTTCAGAGCCCGGGGATCTTGGCTTAATCGCCCGGGTCGCGAGGACGGTACAAACCTCTATAAAAAAAAAAAAAAACCTCAATCTCAAGGTGTGCTACGTGCCGAGGACATGCATGGCTGTTGAGGTTGAACAGCCGCTAGGGAGCAACCTCTGAGGAACCTGCCGCACCTCAGTTGTATAAGGCTTACCCAGGCAAGCGGGGCTCTGCCTGGGTGGACCTTTAGTTCCCTAGCTGCTCATGGGATGAACATGAAACGAGCAAATAAAAGCGTGGCCGGCCGTGAAAATGGTGCCTCAAAGTGTGGTAGAAGTACATACAATGCCGCACAATATGACCCCCAATCGTTCCCTTCCCTAGCTACCCCATGGGAGGAACGACAGGCGAAAGACAGGGTTGAGTCATACTCCCCTAAATTTCTTGTCTGTGCAAGGACTGATGGGGAAACTTTTAGTAATACGAAGCCACTCTTCTTTGTGAATAACCTAGGAGACAAGTATGGCGAAGTCTTAGGTCTGTCTAAGATAAGTGGTGCAGTCCTCATTGAAGCGGCATCCCCAGCACAGTCACGGGCACTTCTGGCCTGTGACAAGCTGGGAGATGTTCCTGTTACTTTCACTCCTCACAAGAGTTTAAACATGGTTCAGGGGATTGTTTTCCACCGTGATCGCCTCCTGCAGTCAGATGATGAGCTCCGCGCCAACCTTGAACGATGAGGTGTCCACTTCATCAGGCGCGTCTATAGGGGACCTAAGGACAACAAGGTAGCCACCAGTGCCTTCATCCTGGCCTTTGAGGGCAATTCTTTGCCTGAAAAGGTCAAGGTTATGGTATACCAGTGTGATGTAAAGCCTTATATTCCTCCTCCGATGCGGTGCTTCAAATGCTGGAAATTTGGGCACATGTCCTCCAGGTGCAATTCCAGCTCCACCTGTAGAGAATGCCGGCGTCCATCCCATCCTGACGCTCCTTGTGATCCTCCTCCTAGTTGTGTAAACTGCGGACAGCACCATCCCCCTTGCTCGCCAAACTGCACGGTGCTCCATAAGAAAAGAAAAATTATGGAGTACAAGACCATGGATAAACTGTGGTACAATGAGGCCAAAAAGAAGTTCGTGCGACTGCACCCTGTATCACTGAAGATGTCATTTGTGACTGTCACGTCGTCACCTTTTCCCTCGGTGTCGGCGGTCCCCATGTCGTTAACAACTTCTGTGGGCCCTCAGGGTCGTAAAGC
Organism: Locusta migratoria; assembly: GCA_026315105.1. Lineage (NCBI taxonomy): Eukaryota > Metazoa > Arthropoda > Insecta > Orthoptera > Acrididae > Locusta > Locusta migratoria. The sequence goes on from CM048755.1 coordinate 8,431,743, forward strand.
TCCATCAGCCCCCTCGATGGTTGGGGGTTCTCCACCATGTGCTGCCCCCAATACACCTCCTGGGGGAGCACACCCCCCATCGGGGACGACAGTACCCATTACTCAGCCAGCGAAGAAACACCTTCCTCCGCCTCCTCTTGCTCGGAAGGGGTCCCTTGGGACGCTCCCTTCCGAGGCCTCTCAGAGTACCACGGAGGGTCCCAGCCAACGGCTGTCGGACTCACACCCCTGGTCAGAGGGCTCTACATTCTACCTCGAGGCCTGACAATCTCTGAGAAGCCCTCTCAGTCCGTAAAACCGAAAGGACAGCGAGAGGATAAGAAAAAGAAACCGAAGAAAAAGGATTCTTCTGTGGCTCTAAAGCCACACCATCACACATCATCTGCTTCTGACGACGAGTTGGAGATCCTTGCATCGCCCAAGGATCTCGCCATTCTCAACTCGCCAGAACCTATGGTTCTTGACCCAGCAGATTCTGAGCAGTTGGCAGCGGATACCCCTGTGGAATAAGCTGCCTTGCTTTCAATCCATGGCTCATCAGCTTGGTGCAAATTCCATCCTCCAATGGAATTGTGGCGGTCTTTTCCACCATATTGCTGAGCTGCGACAATTACTTTGCCGATACACAGCATTTTGCGTCGTTCTGCAGGAAATGTGGATTCCTGCCCAGCGGATCCCTGCCCTTCGGGGCTATCGGGGTTATTTTAAAAACCGCGTGGACTATGACAGGGTCTCTGGAGGTGTTTGCGTCTACGTCCTTGCTACTGTCCCCAGTGTTCCCGTGGCTCTCCACACTAGCCTAGAGGCAGTGGCTGTCAGGATCAGAGCGCTACAAGACATCACTGTCTGCTCTCTTTACCTGCCCCTAGATGAGGCAGTTTCTTCGACTGACCTCACTGCCTTGGTCGCGCAGCTTCCTCCTCCATTTCTCATGTTGGGGGACTAAAATGCCCACCACCCTTTGTGGGGTGGTTCTCAGACCTCGGCGCGTGGTAGGGAAGTTGAAGCTTTGCTGGCACAGCAGGATGTGTGCCTTTTGAATACTGGTGCTCCTACGCACTTCAGCATTGCAAATGGCACATATTCTTCCGTAGATCTATCCATCTGCAGCCCAAGCCTTTTGCCACATCTTAGCTGGAGCATCCACGACGACCTTTGCGGTAGCGATCACTTCCCTGTCATTTTGTCGCACTTGGACTTTTCACCCTGCAGCCTGCCCACTCCGTTGGTGTCTCCGTCGAGCTGATTGGCAGGGTTACACCTCGACTGCTGTGGTCCCTACTCCACTACCAGCAGACACGTATATGGCGGTTCAACTGATCACTACTGCTATAGTTTTTGCTGCCGAGGCTAATGTTCAGACTACTGCTGGTTCCCCTCGGAGCAAGTCTGTGCCCTCGTGGACGTTGGAAATTGCTGAGGCCATCCGAGACCGTCAAAGAGCGCTGCAACGCCACTGGCGCCGTCCCACATTAGAAAATTTAATTGCCTTTTAAAAGACTACGAGCCCGACAACTCATTCGACAAAGCAAGCAGGATTTTTGGGAGAGGTAAGTCGCCTCCATCGGTTCTCGCACCTCCCCTTCTTGCGTCTGGTCTCAAGTAAGATGTCTTTTCAGGTACCGGCCACCGGCAGGAGTCCCATCTCTGAATATCGAGGGCACCCTTTATAGTGACCCGTCCATAATAGCCGAGTGCTTGGCAGACCATTATGCACGATGCTCCGTGACGGTGAACTATAACGTGTCCTTCAGTTTCCTCAAACAGCGGGTAGAGCGGACTCGGTTATCTTTCGCTACACGTCGCCGGGAACCGTACAATGATCCGTTTACAGAGTGGGAGTTCCAAACTGCTCTCAATTCATGCCCTGATACCACCCCAGGGCCAGACCGCATACACAGCCAGTTCGTTCGTCACCTGTCGGCAGAATTCCAAACCAAACTGCTGTTCGTATTTAATAGTGTCTGGGCAGGGGCTGTTTTCCCTCCCCAGTGGAGGGATAGTATCATTGTCCCTGTGTTGAAACCAGATGGAGATCCGCTGGCAGTTGATAGTTACCGTCCCATCAGCTTAACAAATGTACTGTGTAAGCTGCTTAAACACATGGTGAGTCGCTGGCTTCTGTGGGTACTCGAAGAGCGATGTCTCCTGGCCCCGCAACGGTGGGGGGGTTGCCGTCAGGGTCGCTCCAGTATTGACAATCTAGTGTCACTGGAGTCTGCGATCCGAACGGCCTTCTCTAGGCGTGAGCACCTAGTTGCGGTCTTTTTAGACCTCCGGAAGGCGTATGACGCTACCTGACACCACCACATTCTTGCGACATTATATGACTGGGGCCTATGGGGTTCACTCCCCATTTTTATCCAGAATTTTCTTTCACTCCCCACATTCAGGGTTAGAGTTGGTACCGCCCTCAGCTCCTCCCGAGTCCAGGAGAACGGTGTCCCACAAGGCTCCGTTCTCAGTGTACCGCTCTTTGTAATTGCGATTAACGGTCTAGCAGCAGCTGTTGGGTCATCGGTTATCCGTTTGTTATTTGCCGATGACTTTTGCTTATATTACAGCTCTCCTAGCATTGTTGTCGCTGTACAGCGTCTGCAGGGAGTCGTTCGCAAGGCACAGTCATGGGCCTCAGCTCATGGCTTCACCTTCTCCTCTTCCAAAACCCGGGTCGTACACTTCTGTCGTCGTCGGGCTGTTCACCCTGATCCAGAACTCTATCTAGCTGACGAACAGCTTTGTGTCGAAGAAACACATCGGTTTCTCGGCATGCTGTTTGACAACCAACTGACTTGGGGGCCGCACCTTCGTCAGTTGAAGCAGAAGTGCTGGAGGTCTTTAAATATCATGCGTTGTCTCAGCCACACTACCTGGGGAGCTGGCCGTCAAACTCTACTGTACCTCTACAAGGCTCTAATCCAATCATGCTTGGATTATGGAAGCCAGGTGTATGACTCTGCAGCACCTTCCGCTTTACAGATCTTGGATCCGATCCTTCATGGTGGTGTACGTTTAGCGACAGGAGCTTTCCGTACCAGCCCTGATCAAAGCCTCCTTACCAAAGCTGGCATCCCGCCTTTGCGGTACCGCCGGCAACAGCTGTTGACTTCCTACGTTGCCCTTGTCCACACTACACCGCACCATCCCAATCGCAGGCTTTTGTTTCCGAATACTACCCTACCCTGTCCACAGCGTCGACCCAGATCGGGTCATCCGATCGCAGTCCGCGTTCGTGGTCTCCTTTCCTCCCTCGAGGCCCTACCTCTTCCTATCGCATTCTCTTGCCACTCCCATATCCCTCCTTGGTCCATCCCTCGCCTACAGCTCCACCTACAATTGTCCTGCGACCCAAAGGCGTCGGTTCCATCACACATACTTCGTCACCAGTTTCAGGACATACTTGGCGCATTCGGTGATGCAGAAGTAATATATACTGATGGCTCCCAGGTAGATGGCAGAGTGGGTTACGCCTATGTTCATGGCGACCACTGTGAACAACGTTCGCTGCCACATGGCTGCTCAGTCTTTACGGCAGAGCTGGTCGCAATACTTAGAGCCCTCGACCATCTCCGTACATGCCCCCAGGAAGTTGTATGTCATATGCAGTGACTCCCTGACTGGCTTACGAGCCCTTGACCAGTGTTTTCCCCTAACACCACCGGTGCGGTCCATCCAGGACTTCGTTTTCAATCTTGGCAAGTCCGGCCGATCTGTGGGCTTCATCTGGACCCCAGGCCACATTGGCATTCAGGGGAACGAACGTGCTGATCAGCTGACCAAGCAGGCAATCGACTGCCAGCGCCTGGAGATCGGTACCCCAGAAAGGGATATCCGATTGGGTCTACACCACAAAATCTCCATGGCCTGGGACCGTGAATGGTCAACGTTGACCACGCCAAATAAGCTCCATACAGTTAAACAGTCAACTGCAGCTTGGAAGACCTCCTTCTTGCCTTCTCGAAGAGACTCGGTTGTCCTGTGTCGCCTGCGTATAGGCCATACATGGCTAACGCACGGCTACCTCTTACGACGCGAGGACCACCAGACTGCCATTGTGGCGCGCAGCTGGATTTTATCGCGTGATTTAATGGTGGCACCTGAAGCTCGATCTTTTAGGCGCCCACCATTCAAACATTTTTAATATGTTGTTACTTTTGTCTCGCTAATCTTTTTTACTTTGCAGTTTTAGTACGTGCAGAACGGCTGGCTCATCCATTATGATCCTAGTGATCAGCCAGCCTCAATCTTCTTTTGTGCTGTTTTAACAACATTGCTTATATGAGCGTCAACTTTTATGGTTTTTCCCTTTTTATGTTGCCATTTTAGCACTTCTTGTCACATCATCATCCTGTAAAATGGGCTATGAAGTGCTCGTCTTTCCTGTGGAAAACCATACTTAGTGCACTCTTCGATAGGAACGTGGGACTGATAACCCAGTCATATAGCCCCCCTTTAAAACCCCCCAACAAAAACAACCACCACCACTCCGGATATGCGTTTACATCTCCCGTTGGGTTGGAAAGCCATTCTCTGCCACAGGCATGCAGTGTGTTCACGGCAGAGCTGATGGCGATTTATAGAGCCCTCTGTTTTATTAAACAGACTGCCATGGAACATCGTTTAATCTGTGTTGACTCCATGAGCAGTCTGCAGGCCATTGATCGGCGTTACCCCTCCCATCCTTTGGTTATTTCCATCCACGATCTCCTTGCTGACCTCTATTGTGCTGCCTGCTCCGTTACCTTTCTCTGGGAGCCAAGCCATGTTGGTATTACAGGGAATGAACAGGCTGACCGGTTGGCTCAAACGGCAATTACTCGCTGCCCACCTCCCTTTCTAATTCCGGGTGCGGATCTGCAGGTGCAGATCAGATCTTTGCTTCACTACTCATGGGGCAGCAGCTGGAAAGCTACTGCCCCTACCAATAAACTCCGCACCACCAAAGATAGGACTGCAGCTGGAAGTTCATCTTTACGCCCTTCCCACAGTGAACAGACTGTACTCTGTCGCCTCCGTATTGGACATTGCAGGCTGACCCATGGATTTCTTTTACGCAATGACAATCCACCACATTGTGATTGTGGAGCTGTACAATCCGTGGCTCATATTCTGGTTGAATGTCCTCCTTCGTGGCGACTGTGGCCTACCGCCTTCGTTGCCTCAAGTTTTGGCGGATGACCCACGGATGATTGATGGTGTCCTTGCCTTCCTCCATGAAGGTAGGTTTTATTCTCAGCTCTAGGACTCGCTTTGACGGGGTGAGTGGGTTTATGACTCTTTGCTGTTTGCAGGGTTTTTAAGCCTTCCCCCCAAGCCCCCCACTCTTTTACTTTTTAACGTCGTTTTATTTCTCCCTACTCTGAAGCTGTGATCTGTTGACCACTGTGCCGTTAGTAACTTGTGGTTTAGAAGGTTGTGGTTGCTTCCGTAGCTATGGGTGCGGACACTGTAGCTTTCACTGCCCTTGTCGGTGAGATGATTTTAATTCCTAGTGGAATGGTCTTTCAGCTTTCCCACATTTTTCTTTGGGTTTTGTGGCATGTACAATTCGGAGTTAAAGGTACTGATGACCTCGTTGTTTGGTCCCTCATTTCGAAAACACACACACACACACACACACACACACACACACACACACACACACACACACACACACAAGAATACACTAAGAGTACTTACAAAATAAGAACAGGTATGGTAGAGTACATTCCACAGAACTCAAAAGAAATTGCATTTGTAGATCTGCTATTGTTAAAAATAGTGTATGAATATTTGCATTTGAAAGGACCAAATAATAAACGTTCAATGTACTTCATTGCATGTGAATTAAAATAGGTCTTTTACAACGCTTATTTACAATGATGGCCTACTGTCCAATGTTTGTACAGAAGTTAGTTTGTACACAATATTCACATTGTGATATTATCAACAATATAAGTGTACTAATTGGTTCACTGGAGTAAGAGTTGGCCACCAATAAGTCCCCTTAAACTTTTGCTGGTATGTGATTGAAAATGTATAACTGCTGAATAGTGGACACCTTTATGGGCAAAAGTTACTTCAAATCTTTGTGAAAGTTAGTTTTGATTCCATGATCTGAGCCGTTTGTTTGGAGAATAATAATAGATTTTTTTATGATAAAAGTTCATTATGGAATAAATGTAGGCCTATTGGGAAGCAGTGGTTGGTATCCCAATTCCTGAAACAGCACTGTAGAGAATGTGCCTGAGTTAACATAACAAATAATTCTTATTGCACGATTTTGAGCTCAGCTTGCCAGGTTACCACAGAAAACAACCCTGTTAGGGGTTAAAGTGCAGTTTGTGCATACCCGACTGTCACTTGACATGGAGATGTTTGCAGCAGCACAATGAATGATGGGAGGTTAAGGCAGCCAGTCAGGAGTTGTGTTCAGGAGGCCAATAAGAAAAAATTTGTCTTCATGGTTTGTAAATATGTAGTACTTTACACAGTTAATTGATGTACTCGCTGGACGAGGGTACATCACGAACACTTATTTATTTCATGGTGGACACAAAAGATAATTGCTTTCATTCTGTGTCAGTGGATTTTGAAAGAGCAAGCCTCTTTTCTGTTCACCATGAAATATTTAAATAATTAATGTTGTTCCTGCTCTATGCTTGACAGGGTGTTGCTGTACCCTTGTCGGGTGAGTAATATAATTATCCTTGTAAATATGTCATCATCATCATTAGAGACTTTCAGCGTTCAGTCTGGAGCATAGTACCTCTAATAAAATTCCTCCATGATCCCCTATTCAATGCTAACATTGATGCCTCGTCTGATGTCATGCCCTTTACCTCAAAATCATTCCGCACCAAATCTAAGTACTTTCTTCTTGGTCTACCTCGACTCCTCTCACCCTGCGCTGCCGAGCTCGTGAGTCTGTTAGGTAACCTTGCTTCCCCCATGTGTGTAACATGACCCCCACCATCTGTCTGTTAGCTCTAACTGCTTCGTCTATGGTGTTCATTCCCAGTTTTTCCTTAATTTCCTCATTATGGACACCCTCCTGCCATTGTTCCCATCTATTAGTGCTTGCAATCATTCTTGCTACTTTCATATCTGTAACCTCTACCTTATGAATAAGATAACCTGTATCCACCCGACTTTCACTCCCATACAACAAAGTTGGTCGAAAGATAGAGCGGTGCACTGCTAACTTAGTCTTGGTACTTACTTCCTTCTTGCAGAAGAGTAGATCTTAGCTGAGCACTCACTGCATTAGCTTTGCTGCACCTCGATTCCTGTTCTTTCGCTATGTTGCCATCCTGTGAAAAAATACATCCCAGGTACTTGAAACTGTCTACCTGCTCTAACTTTGTTCCTCCTATTTGGCAGTCAATCTGCTTAAATCTCTTTCCCACAGTCATTACTTTCGTTTTGGAGATGCTGATCTTCATATCATAATCCTTGCACCTCTGATCGAGCTCTGAAATATTAGTTTGCAACCTTTCAATTGAATCGGCCCTGACAACCAAGTCGTTCGCATATGCGAGACTGGTTATTTTGTTTTCACCTATTTTAATCCCGCCCTACCAGTCTACAGTTTTCAACATATGATCCATGAATAGTATGAACAACAGTGGTGACAGGTTACAGCCTTGTCTTACCCCTCAAACTACCCTGAACCATGAGCTTAATTTGCCATCTACTCTAACTGTTGCCTGACAGTCTACGTAAAGCCCTTTAATTGCCTGCAGAAGTTTGCCTCCTAGACCATAATCTTGAAGAACTGACAGTAGCTTCCTCCTAGGAACACGGTCATAAGCCTTTCCTAGATCTATGAAACATAGATACAATTCCCTGTTCCACTCGTAGCACATTTCCATTACCTGCCGTAAGCTAAATATCTGGTCCTGACAGCCTCTGAGGCCTAAACCCACACTAACTTGTCCTAGATTAATACTCGAACTCTCCTTTCAACAATACCTGAGAATATTTTGCCTACAATGCTAATTAAAGAGATACCTCGATAGTTGTTGCAATCTTTTCTGTTTCCGTGTTTGAAAATTGACGTGATGACCGCTTTCGTCCAGTCAGAAGGAACCTGTCCCGATTCCCATGCCTTTTCAATTATCCTGTGTAAACATTTGAGACCTGATATTCCACTGTATTTGACGAGTTCCGGCATATTTTCATCCACCCCAGTCGCTTTATTGCACTGTAATCTACTGACCATTTTCTCCACTTCCTCAAATGAGATCCTGTTTCCATCGTCGTTCCTATCCCATTCTACCTGAAAATCTGATACATCATTGAACATTTCACCTACATTGAGCAATTCTTCAAAATATTCCCTCCGTCTGCTCAAGGCATCCACACCCCCCAGGGGACCCACAGCTCTTTTGTGGGTACGTGTGTGGCGCGCACAGGGCCCAGAGCCAAAGCAGCCTTTCTTCTGCCCCAGGCTGCTTCACTTTCCCTCCCGGTTTATGCCTTCACCCAGAGACGGGCGTCTTTCGCGAGTTAAGGTGGTTTCTTGTTGTAGTTTCTCTTATTCCTTGGTTCCTTCCTTTTTTACCCTTTGTTTCTGTCTTTCTCTCCTTGTACTCTCCTAGCCTTCTTCTCCTCCTCATTAGTCTCCACTTCAGCGTTTGAGACACTTCTTTCCTTCTTTCTCTTCAATTCCTCTATTCTTCTTCTTCTTTCCTCCCTGTGCGTGTCTGAAGGCCGGCCCACGCAATATCATGCATAACAGGTGACGGGGTAACGCGTAATTCCCTGCCCCGGGTAGACAAGTAGGGCACGTACGTACCCCCTGGTAAAGGCCAGGCCCAGGGAGGGGTGATTACCCGAGCTGGTACCTTCCGAACATGCCGATTGGACCCTCCATCAGTTCTCGGGAGGTGTGACCTGAGGTGTGAGGTGTGAACAATCACCTAAGGCAGGTAAGCCCTCAGAGAGGGCCCCCACTAGGAAGGAGCGGGCCATCGGAGACGCTGGTAATCACGGGGGACAATTCCGCAATGACTTCCTTCTCTTCTTCAGTGACGTTGACCCAGAAACGAAAGATAGATTCGCCTCAGCAAAAGAAGACTCTGCCTAATCTACAGAGATTTCTTCTTGTCTCTCGCACCGACGGTAAAGATTTCAATTCTGTAAATTCTTTCGTCATTCAGAAAGGTGTTGATGCAATTGCTGGCCCTGTTAAAACCTATTCGCGTCGGCGCAATGGCACCTTGTTGCTGGAAGCGGACAGTGCCTTCCAGGCCCAAAAACTGATACGGACTACATTGTTACACATGTTTACAGTCAAGGTAGAAGCGCACCACACACTAAACTCGTCACAGGGGTGGGTAGTTTTTAGGAGATCCCTTGATGGGTTGTCTGACGAAGACATACAAACCTTATGTCCGATCAGGGTGTAACAGCCGTCTGTAGGGTGTTGAAAAAGGTAGATAACCAGCTGACACCGACTTGTACTGTGTTTTTGATGTTAGACAGAGTTGAACACCCTTCGAAGGTCAAAGCAGGGTATGAAGGCATCTCCGTCCGCCATTATGTACCTAACCCAACGCACTGTTTTCAATGCCACAGATACAACCACACCCGTCAATCTTGCTCTAACGCGGCAAAATGTGTCACTTGTTGTAGGGATGCCCATGAGGGGGATTGCCCACCTCCGTCCCCTCACTGCCTTAACTGCAACGGTGACCATGCGGCTTCCTCTCGAGACTGCCCTGTATATAAGGATGAAAAGGTCATCCAGCAAATTCGCGTTACGGAAAAAGTATCAACATCTGTCGCTCGAAAGTTGTTGGCGAGTCGAAAGCCCACTGTCCTCCCAGCGGGCACATACAGTAAGGTCCTCACCTCCAATCGACCTACTAAGGATTCAAGTACCCAGACCTGTGACTTCACTTTCGCTGACACAGTTGTGCGATCCGCCAGCCCGAAGATTGCCCGTTCCACGTCCCCGCTTCCTCCTGCTGCTTCTACAGTTCAGTCTTTGTCAACCTCTAATAAACCGTGGGCACCTAAACAAGGTGCCCGGACTTTGAAAAAGGAACCCGTCCATGAAGATTTTCTGCGTTCTCAGGCTTCCCAACCATCAACTGCCTCTTCTCACTGTCACTCTTCCAGAATAGCCAACAAGAAAGAGTTCCTCTCCTTCCCCGCCGAGGCGTGACCCATCTGTCGCGCCGTCCAACAGTAGTCGGTCCTGATCATCTTCTGTCTCGCCGGGACGCACTACTGTTAGTCGGGCAACCAGCATTTTACCAGCGGCGGAAGCTGCCCCTCCTGATAAACTCGGGAAGGTGGCAGATGACTCGTTTGAACCTATGGATCATGACACTCTGCCTCTAGGTGGCGACAGTAGTGCTCCCTCGAAGTCCGGTCCTCAGCGGCCGTCGAGGTGACCCCACCTGCTTGTTCCTTTTTATCTTCCCTTCTCTTATTTTTTATCATGGCGCTCCTTCAATGGAATATTCACGGCTTTCGTTCTAATCGGGAGGAATTAAAACTACTCCTTCGATTGCACTGCCCGCTTCTAGTTTGTCTCCAAGAAACTAAGTTACGTCCAAGTGATCGTGCAGACTTACCCCACTACACTTCTGTGAGTTTCGACCTGCCACCTTTGGAAGGTACCCCAGCCCATGGAGGGGTTCTGATGCTCATTCGGGACGACGTCTATCACCGTCCCATTTCATTGCATACTTACCTACAGGCAGTTGCCATCCGCATCAGTCTATCCACCTTTTCCTTTTCCCTCTGTAACATCTATTCGCCATCGTCATCCGCCCTTACTTGGGCAGATGTGCTACACCTCGTTGACCAGATCCCTTCACCTTTCGTGTTGGTAGGCGACTTTAATGCCCACCACCCCCTATGGGGCTCTCCGGCACCTTGTCAGAGAGGCTCCCTTTTGGTGGACCTTCTCCAACACCTCGATCTTGTCTGCCTCAACACCGGTGCACCGACCTTCCTTTCAGACACAACACACACTTATTCCCATATAGACCTCGCAATATGCACTCCTCAGCTTGCCGGTCGGTTTGAGTGGTATGCAATTTCTGACACGTACTCATGTGACCATTTCCCTTGTCATCCACTTCCTGCATCATTCCCCATCTTCTCGTCCCACCACTTGGAACATTTCTAAAGCTGACTGGGGGCTTTATTCTTCCATGGCTGTTTTTCACGATCAGAATTTTCCCAGCTGTGACAGTCAGGTCGAATACCTCGCAGAGGTTGTTTGGGGTGGCCTACGCCGCTTATCCGGCATCAAGGTCCACTCCCAGATCTCTACCCTGACCGTGGAGAACACAGTCCTTGTGGAACCGGTTGATTTTTCCAACGCACTGGGCCGTTTCTTTGCGGAGGTTTCGAGCTCTGCCCATTACCACCCTGCCTTCCTCCCTCGCAAACAGGCAGAGTGGAGGCACGACCGCCTTCTTTCCACTCTTTTAATCGTGAAAATTATAATGTCTCCTTCAGCATGCAGGAGCTAGACCGTGCTCTCACCCTGTCCCGATCTTCTGCTCCCGGCCCCGATTCCATCGATATTGAGATACTGAAGCACCTCTCTCCTGCAGGCAAGTGTTTCCTACTTAGCACCTATAACCGCATATGGACTGAAGGTCATGTTCCCACAAGTTGGCGTGAAGCCATTGTTGTGCCCATCCCCAAACCAAGGAAGGACAAACACCTTCCTTCCAGTTATCGCCCCATTTCTCTGACGAGCTGCGTCTGTAAGGTGATGGAACGCATGGTTAACGCTCGGTTGGTCTGGTCGAATCTCGCCACCTCCTGACTAATATCCAATGTGGTTTTCGTCGACACCGCTCTGCTGCTGATCACCTCGTTACGTTGTCGACCTTCATTATGAATAACTTTCTAAGGAAGCTTCAAACAGTAGCAGTGTTCTTCGACTTGGAGAAGGCATACGATACCTGTTGGAGAGCGGGCATTCTCCGCACATTGCACACATGGGGCCTTCGGGGCCGCCTCCCTCTTTCATTCAAGCGTTTTTGGTGGATCGCAAGTTCTGGGTACGGGTGGGCTCTGTTTTGTCAGATACCTTTCGCCAGGAGAATGGGGTACCGCAGGGCTCCGTCTTGAGTGTGGCTCTCATTGCCATTGCAATCAATCCGATCGTAGATTGCCTTTCAGCCGACGTTTCCGGATCTCTTTTTGTAGAAGATTTTGCAATTTATTGCAGCGCCCAGCAGACGTGTCTCTTGGAGCGTTGTCTTCAATGCTGTCTTGACCGTCTATATTCCTGGAGCATCACTAACAGCTTCAGATTCTCCACTGAGAAAACGGTGTGTATAAACTTCTGGAGATACAAGGAATTTTTTCCACCTTCTCTACATCTCGGCCCTGTTGCTCTCCCTTTCGTGGAGACTACGAAATTCTTGGGACTCATGTTGGATCGTAAACTTTGCTGCTCCACATGTGTGTCCTACCTGGCTGCCCGTTGTGCCCGATCCCTTAATGTTCTTCGTGTCCTCAGTGGCACGTCATGGGGAGCGGATCGTACCGTCCTGCTTCACCTTTACCAGGCCATTGTTTAGTCGAAGCTCGACTACGGAAGCCTTGTATACTCTTCTGCACGGCCGTCGATTCTCCACTGTCTCAATTCTATTCACCATCGGGGATTACGTCTGGCGACCGGTGTATTTTATACCAGCCCTGTTGAAAGTCTGTATGCCGAGGCTGCTGTATTACCCTTGACCACTCGGTGTGACATACTGTTGTGTCAGTACACATGCCGCCTGCGGTCGATGCCCAACCATCCATCTTACCGATTATTTTTTGACGACTCACTCGATCGCCAATATCAGTTGTCTGCGATAGCCTTGCTTCCACCTGGAGTTTGGTTTCGCCACCTGCTACAGCGGCTCAATTTTACCCTTCCTTCCACCTTTCGGTTGAGCGAAAGCCCATTGCCACCGTGGCATCAGGCCCAGATTCACACTCACCTTGAACCTAGTTCGCTCCCCAAGGAGAGCACTCCGGTTTTGGTATACCGCTCGAGGCTTGTCGAACTCTGTTCGTGGTTTGATTATACCATATTTATTTACGCTGATGGTTCCAAGAGCACTGACTGTGTCGGATCTGCCTTCGTCGTCGGGGACAACCCTTTCCAATACAAGCTCCCTGACCGGTGCTTGAATTTCACGGCTGAGCTTTTTGCCCTCCACCAGGCCGTTTTGTATACCTGCTGCCACCGCCAACCTTTCTATGCCATATGTTCGAACTCCCTTAGTGCCCTGCAGAGTCTTAAGGACCGTTTCTCGAACCATCCTCTCATGTATCGGATCCAACGCTCCCTCCAGTTGCTAGCAGATGACAGCTGTCACGTTTCTTTCCTGTGGGTCCCTGGCCACGTGGGTGTGCCCGGGAATGAGACCGCCGACATAGCAGCCAAGGCAGCAGCTCTTTTTCCTCGCATGGCTACCTTTTGCGTCCCATCGGACGATGTTCAACGGGCTCTTTGCCGGAGTATCGTGTCATCCTGGCACAGTGCGTGGTTCTCACTGTACGACAATAAATTGAGAACTGTAAAACCGATCCCGACCGCTTGGAGGACCTCCTTACGCCCCTCTCAGCGGGAGGTCATCCTGGCCCGGTTGCGGATCGGTCACTGTCGTTTCAGCCACCATCATTTGCTAACCGCCGATCCTGCACCACTGTGCTCCTGCGGTGAATTGCTGACGGTGCGGCACGTTTTATTGTCTTGCGTTAATTTTAATCATCTCCATGTAGCCCTTCACTTTCCGTCTACTCAGGAGGAAATTTTAGCTGATGACACACGGGCAGCTGCTAGAGTTTTGCGTTTTATCAACTTGGCCAATTTATCAAAGGCTATTTAACCCTTTTAATTGTTCTTTATCCTTTGTTTTTAGCCTTCTCTTGATATTCTAACTGGCAGTTACCAATTTTTTTGAGATCTAGCTAATCTCTGATCTTGTCTGGGCGCTAATGACCTTAGCAGTTGTGTGCCCTAAAATCACAGAAAAAAAAAAAGAAAAAGGCATCCGCAGGATTGACTAGTAGCTTTCCTGACCTGTCCAAAACACTTGTTAACTTCTTCTTCCCTCCCTTTCGAAGATTGCTAATTACGATCCAAAATGGTTTTCATGCGGCTTGGCCCAGAGATTCTAGCTTGTTTCAAAAGTCTTCCCATGATTTCTGCTTGGATTCTGCAATTCTCCATTTGGCTTTGTTTCTTTCTTCAACATAACTTTCTCTGTCTGCCTGATTTCTAGTATGGAGCCATTTTTGATATGCCTTCTTTTTCTTTTTACAGGTTGCTTTGACTGTGTCATTCCACCAGGCTGTCTGCTTCTTTCTACCTTTACACACTACTGTTCCAAGACGTTCTCTAGCTGCTTCCAGTAGTGTCTCTGTACCTTGACCATTCCTCTTTCAGTGACTGTAAATCATTACTTTCAACTAACTGGTACCTTTCCGATATCATTCCTATGTATTTGTGCCTAATTGCCTTGCCTTTAACCTGCTTTCTGCTCTTTTGGCTTCACAAAACCAATTTCACTGCAGGTTAAGTAATGATCAGTATCATCAAAGAACCCCCTGAAAACACGTGTGTCCTTGACTGTGTTTCTGAATTCCTAGTCTGTTATTATATAGTCAATGACAGATCTGGTTCCCCTTCCTTCCCACGTATAACGGTGAATGTCCTTATGCTTAAAGGAGTAGTTTGTGATAACTAAGCCCATACTGGAACAGAAATCAAAGAGCTGTTTCCCATTCCTGTTGGCCTCCATATCCTCTCCAACTTACCCATAACTTTTTCATAACCTTCCGTTCGATTTCCTGTCTTAGCGTTGAAATCACCCATGAGTAAAACACTATCCTTATCCTTCAATCTAACAACTACATCACTAAGTGCATTGTAAAATCTGTCCATCTCATCTTGATCTAACCCTTCACAGGGTGAATACACTGCCACAATCCTAATTTTCTTGCTGGAGATGGCCAAATATATCCACATCAGTCATTCATTTACACACCTTATTGCAATTATGCTGGGTTTGATTGCTTTCCTGATTTAAAACCCTACACCCCACTGTGCTCTTCCTACTTTTGACAGGTAGACCTTGTATTCTGACTTCGTCCTCTTTCTCTCCCCTTACTCTAACGCCACTAACAGGTAAAACATCTAACCCCATCTTACTTGAAACCTCCGCCAGCTCTACCTTCTTCCCATTGTAATCCCCATTGATATTAATAGCTCCCCATTTCATTCCAGATCGTTTGCCAAGTCGTATTGGAGGAGTCCCTGGTCTGTCAATTAGAGGTTAGACTTCATCACCTCCAAAGGTCTGAAGCATTTTGCTCTGATTGTTGCCAGCATGATATTGAAGTACCTGGGAAGCAGGTTGCTAGCCTTACTTGCGCAGGGCTCTACTGGGTTTTACCCCTAACGGTTGAGGGACTAACCGGTGGATTTGGTAGTCTTTGCCGTCTGAGCACAAAGGTGGCCACGACTCCGAATATGTCCGAGATGCCCAACCTTTTTCCAAAGTAACTGGTATCCCAACTGTCAGGACCACTTACTTGGCCACTCTTACGTTGCCTGTGGTTCATGAACTAGGACATGACTACAGGAACCCACACCATGAACCACACGTCAATGGTTGGTATATATCTCATAAGAACTGGTAAAAACAACAACAATAATTAGTTCTGATTATAAATGAAATATCAAATACATTGCCAAAAAGCGGCACACACATGCCAGAACAAATTTTAAAACTGACGTCAAATTTACTAGACATCAAACATGCAATATCATTGGCCGCCTTCACCTCCTGTCATTCATCGCGCCGTTGCGAATGTTTACATGTCGAGAGCCAGTCATGTATACATAAACTGCACTTTAACCTTGTTATGCATTATAAGAGGAACATAAGCTATTTTAAATTTCTGTATCACCTTTGTTTGACACCCTTTGAATGGCAAATAGAGATTTGTTTAGAAGCTTCAGCAATTCTTTGTTATGCTCATCCCAGATAAACATATTATATCAAGCTGTAACACTTGGCTCATTGTCATCATATTTGATGCATATAGGGCTACTAGCAGGAACCCTTTTACAAGTCCTGACTGTATATGGTATAGTTTTTTCAAGGTTTAGTGACAGACTTGGCTAAGAGTTATTTATTTATGTCCACAAAATACTATTAGTGGACTTCCTTAGGCTATAGGGAATGCTTGCCCTATTATTTATTGCAATGTTTGTCATCTGCAAACAACAGATATATTATAATTTACTTGAAAGTATATTAATCTTAACTTGCTTGAATAGTTGTTCAAATGTCTGTAAATCTATCGGACCAAACTGTGTGGTCATTGTCCTGTAGCTTACAAACTACTTAATCCTAGGTAAACTAACATAAGGACACACACACACACACACACACACACACACACACACACACACACACCCCCATGCCCCAGGGGGGACTGGAACTCCACGGCGAGCAACCGCGCACTCCGCAGTGAGACGCTTTAGACCACTCGGCTACTCCACCATGGCTGAATAGTTGTGACAGCTCACAAAATATATCAGTGGCCTTTGATTTATTGTCTGATGAATTTAGTACATTCTCACTCTATGTGTAGATGGCCTTCTCAATAGAAGAACCATTTAGAAATACAGGTTAAGTTTTAATTATGATGTTGTTGGTTTATGGTGTTAATGTTGGCAACAGATGAAAATGGCAGGAGTCGAGTGACAGTCATTAAACAATTGCATGACAATATGCTGTATCTAATGAGATATGCTTATTTCTTATGGGGAATAAATGAACCCATTTTCTTGTTTTGTCAACAAAAATGTTCCCTTCATTGGTGGTAATTAATTTAGTGACCAGACAAGGGTACATACAAGAACCTGTCACCCATAGAGGAGGAACGGTATTGTTTACTTCAATGTCAACACAAAGCGTTAGTTCCCTCATACGTAAGAAAGTGTAGAATGAGGGGCATAATCCTTTCTGTTGACCATGAAGTAAGTAATTCATACTGGTCCTGCTCCATGGTTGAAAGGTTCTTATATTTACTCTTGCCCAGTCAGTAAATTACCATTGTTTAAGGGAACATTTGTCAACATTAACTCACTCTCCTGCCCTCTGCCTACTAAAAACTTAACCATGTAACGATTCATTGTAACGTCTGAAAGAGAGGACAAATTGAAAAGTCTTATGTCCTTTGTTTCTTATAATTTTTTTTATTTTTTATTTATTTATTTTTTTTTTTTTTTTTTTTTTACATAACAGTTGAAACTGGTTGAATCCCAGTTGGCTGCCTGCATCTACTTCATCTTTGGCTGTCTCATTTAAGGCTATTTTCAGCCATTGCCAACATGAGCTCGCTAGGCCACCAACATTGTCAGTAAAATTTAACCATTCCCAAGATTTTAGTTAGAGTGATTCTACATTGACAAGGGCAATTTAATTTGGGATATTTTAAGATAATACATTGGGTCTTATTTTGTAAGTATTGTGTATTCTTACTTTTAACATGTTACACTGGGTGATCAAAAAGTCAGTATAAATTTCAAAATCACGGAATAATGTAGATAGAGAGTAAAAATTGACACACGTGTTTGGAATGATATGGGGTTTTATTAGAACAAAAAAAAAGTATTGCTAGATGCGTGAAAGATCTCTTGCACGCGTTGTTTGGTGGTGATAGTGTACTAAACCGCCACTTTTGTCGTGCTTGGTCTCCCAGGTTCCCAGACCTCAGTCCGTGCGATTATTAGTGTTGGGTTTACTTGAAGTCCCAAGTGTATTGTGATCGACTGACGTCTCTAGGGATGCTGAAAGACATCATCAGATGTCAATGCCTCACCATAACTCCGGACGTGCTTTACAGTGCTGTTCACAACATTATTCCTCCACTATAGCTAATGTTGAGGAATGATGGTGAAAATATTGAGCATTTCATGTAAAGATCATCTTCTTTGCTTTGTCTTAAGCAATAATTAGCATAACAAATTTTCTGATTAGATAAAGCTCCATCTCTCGGGCATTTTTTGAACTTTCTTGTTCTAACAAAACCCCGTATCATTCCAAGCATGTGTGTCAATTTTTAACTCTGTCTACATAATTCTGTGATTTATTAAGTTTTCAAATTTATACTGACTTTCTGATCACCCGGTCTGTCAAAGAGGATCTCTTCACATTAGAGCAATTGGAATGAAAGAAATACATCCAATTTAATAACAGTAAAATAAACTCGTGGATAACAGCAACTATATCTCTAGTATTAAAAAGTCAACTGCTCATTGAAACAAAGAACTTGACGTAGAATTTCTATTGGATCAAAACAAGCTCAAAAGAATACATTTGACATTGTCATTACAAAGGTAGAACAAATGGTGAACAGTAAATTCATCTTGGATGTTTTTAACCAATCAGACTTAAGCAGGTACTTAAATTGATTTTCATTTTAACCCTCATTTACAGTCTGATGAGGAAACCTTTTTTAAAAATCCAGATCTATGAAGAATTGGACAAGTATTTTATAATTTCAAATACAATTGACGTGCTCCTCAGTTCTCCTGCACACCCAGTTACCCACTCCTTAGGAGGTGCTTAGACTGCACATTAGGCCTGACCTGTCTAACAGTCACTTCCTCAGTTTTACAACATTTGTTACTCTATCATCGTAGAGTTCCAGAATGCTACTATCTTTTACACTTATGGCTCTAAAATTGGAAAGACAGTGTATGCTTTCACATCTCCCGTTCTTTTGGAATATCACTCTTTGCTGGGTATATGTAGTATGTTCACAGCAGAACTATTGACAGAGCCCCCCCCCCCCCCCCCCTCAATTTTATTAATAAGGCTTTTCTTCAAAAGGTTGTAATATGCACTGGCTCAATGAGCAGACTGCAGGCTATAGGCAGGTGCTATTCTTGACACCCCTTAGTCTCTGCTATCCGTGACAAACTCTCTGACCTGAGGCCACGTGCTCAGCTGTATTTGTCTGGGTCCCAAGTTGTGGGTATCTAGGGGACTGCAACAGGTGACCTTTTGGCAAGTGAATCAGTTACTTACCTTAAGATTTATAGATGCATATCGGATCTCTCTTTCAAGTATGGTACGACATCTGGCAAGCTACTGCAAGACCTAACAACTGCGGTCTGGAGCTCTTCCTTCCATCCTCCCAGGAGGAGCCCATCTTGTATTGTCTGTGCATTGGCCATGCCAGACTAACTTAGTGTTTTATTTTGAGTAACTACGCACCTCCACATAGTAGTAGTTGAGCTGTACGGACTACGTACAGATGGTAGCCAATATATTGGTAGAATGTCCCTCCTTCTGACCCTTTGTATGAAATATAGTCTCACACACACATTATCTATAATATTAGCATGTCTCACAGGTGGTGTCCCCCTCCGTAGCTCAGTGGAAGTGTCGCTGACTACCTCGCAGGAGGCCTGGGTTCGATTCCCGGCAGGGGACTGGGTGTTGTGTGTTGTCCTAATCGTCATCATTTAAGTAAGTCGCCCACGCAGCGTCAAATAAAGACTTACACTCGGGCAGCTGAACAATCCCGTAAGGGATCTCCCGGTCAAGAAAGCTATACACTCGTCTCATTTCTCACAGGTGGTCATTTCCCTCCATGAAAGTGATTTTTATTTTCTGTTACAACATTTTACATTACCTTCGGGGGATAGATTGGTCACGGTTGTAGTGTCCTCTGTTGTTCACTCAGCCTGTCGACCCATAACCTCACTCCCTTGGAAAGTTGTGTATTTGTTCTTACATTTTAATAATGCTAAAGATGTCGTTGGCCCTTCCTTCCGAGCCACATACTGGTTGTAGTGGTTCATTGCTGTGAAGTGATATAGAGATAAACTACTTCAAAAGTTATCGTGTTTTAGCAGTAGTCTTCTTCTCACATGTTAATGTTATTGGGATGATAGTTACTTATTTCCAGCATGCTGGGTGGTTGTAGGTCCCAGTCATAGTTGAACAAAAGTTTTTATTTAATTTTAATAATTGATTTTGCACATATTAGTCCATTTTTAAATTGTCCAGGCAAGTCCTACAACAACAATAGAAGGCAGAATACACTTTGTAGCCAAGATCGCTATATTGGTAATTGATTATGGATTACCGGTAACATTCTAAGATGCTTCTTGCCAGGTTCCAGTGCTTATGTTGTTAACAGATGAACAATGAAGTGTAGAATTGCGTTAATATTTTTCACGAGCTACAGGGTAAATGTTATTGCTGTTCGTTTCACTCACAGCAAAATTAATACTGTACCTGCTCTATGGTTGACACGATTTTGTATGTACCCTTGTCCATTCAGAAAAAAAAAAAAAAAAAAAAAAAAAAAAAAAAAAAAAAAAAAAAAAAAAAATCGTTTTAATTGAAGTTGTTACGAAAAAACATTTATTGGTCATCTGAGTTGCCGTCATTCCCATCGGTGCCAACATAAGCACTGCAGCCTGGCGAGAAGCATCATACAATTGAACCTGGATTACCAGTTTCAGCAAGCAATATTATTATCATCTGATCTCTTCTTTTTCATTCTTCTGTATTCATAAAAAGGGCACATAGCCTAGGTTTGTCACTCTCAATAAAAACATTGATAAAATCATAGATAAACGAAAGTGCCAGCAACATATGCCCCAAGTCATTAGTACCATAATGTTGATACAGTGCAGTTCAACTGAATTGTGAACTTTACTACAATTCATTTACCCCAAGGCAGTCACATTTTGGTGACGGAATATCTACGCTTCCATTATTTTGCGACATTGGCGAGCTGTAGAATGTAATTGGATCAGGGCTGAGTTATAGGTATAAATCAGTTTTAAAAATTTAAATTTCCTGACCACAAGGTCACTATCCTAATAAAGCAATTACAAAATGCTTCAAGTACACCACTATCGGCTTAGCTGTGACAGTGAGTATTAAGCGATTTTTGTCAACAGAGACCACAGCAGCAAGGTGTAAATTCTGTATAAATGATATGTTCCTAAATAAAGCAGCATAATATTTCCTTATTGTTCACTGTTGACTGTAGTTTTCTGCAAATAGAAGTTCGACAGTGGGGTTGGTGGATCACAGAATTTATCCATCACTGGATGTGTTATGAGAACCACTGCACCATGACTGTCATAAAGAAAGAAAGAAAGGAAGGGAAAAAAAGGGGACAAAATAAATTAAAAAAATAAAAATCGGCACACACGGGGTAGATCAGTCCTCTAGCTTTGCAGTAAGGTGGTTGCATTCTCCAGAGGAAAAATGAGCAATGAGATGCTGATGCAAAGCATGTTGTCAATTGTTTAACAATGGCAAAATGGCTGTCATAACAAATACACTGATGGAAGAAAAAAAGTAGTACACTCTATTAGGGTTTTCCAGTTTACTAGAGATCTGTTGGTAAAACAGTATCTATAGTGTACATGAAATGATTGTCTACAGATCAGTAGCTCAAGTAGTACTGATGTACAAAGTATAGGTCCCCACTGAAATACTCGTATAGTACACGTGCAGCCCCCCAACAGCAGCAATGCAGGTGACGATTTCGGATTCCATTTAATCAAACGGTCGGAAAATACTGTCTCGGAGAAACTAGTTGGTGCTCACTCGATGTATTCGTGTAGTTGTGGTAGAGCTGTGGGTTGACAAGTGACGTGTCAGTTGTTGTCCCAGCGTATCCCACACGTGCTAGTTGCAGATAAATATGCAGCTCGTTCTGGCCAGGGAAGTTGCTGTGTGACGTGCAGAGATTTGGGCTCTGTGTGTGGGAGCATAATCCTGTCGGAATAACGTGTCGTCTCCCTGTTGTGACAGTGGGAAAGGAACAAGTTTTACTATATTCTGCACATACTGAACACTGGTCAGCATTCCCTAAAGGTGAATGAGAGTTGCAGCTTATTGCACCCCAGACTAGGAGGCCCGGGATGGGATAAGTGTGTTGTGGACTATTGCACTCTACTAGGCAGTGCTCACCGGGTTTGCGTCGTATGTGCAATTGACTATCACTTGTGCGCAATGAGAATTTGCTTTCGTTGACGAAGACCCTGGCCCGACATCCTCTGACAGCACCAGTTGAACTGTGCACTACAGTGCCGTAGCACGAGTGGAAGGTGGAATAGAGGAGTGGGTGCCCATTGACCTACTGCTAGTCGCCAGTTGGCGACAGTTCGTGTTGACACTTCTGGTTTCTCAAATGATCTTATCTGTGTTGTGGTAGCTGTACAATCTGTCACTGCTGCCTTTACAATACGACTATGTTGGCGGATGTCTGTGCTGCGTGGACGGCCAGTACCTCATCTACGTGTGTGAGTGAGTTCACTTGACCGTTGCGACGAGCATCGTTGCAGTGTCTGACTAGTGTTGCGATATCCTGAAATGGTCTTCCTTTGATAGGCCGTAATTTGTATATCTTTCAAATTTGCTCAGTTGGCTGTAGGAAGCGAGAGTGCATCACTATGACATGGAGCTTGTTTGCTTTACATATTGATATCACACTGGTCTTATGGCAGTAAACATTCCCAATTAAAGGTTACAAGCAGATGGCACTGTCAACTGTGTCACTAAGCTCTCTATTGCTGCATGATGATTGAACTATTATCAGTACATCTACTACTCCACGGGTGCCATCTACTGTCAGTGGATCAAAGGCGATGTCATCTTCCTAGTTGTTCTCATTTCATTTTATTAGGTAGTGTATTTCAGCATCAAACATGACCCCTGGATCAATTAACTGTTCTTAGTGAGAAAGTAGTGTGATGGTGACAAAATAAGTCACCTGATTCCAGTAGCCAGTAGTAGATGAAATGGGAAAAAAAGCATCTTGGTCTCCTGATATTTCGTGCCATGTCCAGAGTTGAGACTGTATTGTCACAGCTGATTTTTTTTTTTTCCTGACTAGTCCAATCTTGTGTGACATTTTCTGCCTTTCACACAGCAACACGTCTAACCAGTGTAACATTTTCCACATTCGCACTGGACTTTATACATTCCTGGTCTCCTAAGGCAAATGTCATCTTTAATGGAACCCAGCATTGTCTGTATTCTCGATGGAGGACAGAAGACACTTATATAAATGTTTCATAACCTTTTATGGCCTGAACTATTAACTTTTCACTTTGATATTTCGAAATTTTTCTGTGGTATTTTAGTTGTTGGAAAATATGTTTAGTATAAAGAAAACTCAAATGTTATATAGGCCTGATGGTACTTAAAAGTACCAAATTATATTTACAAATTTATTCTGAGGATTTATAATATAATTCGCTCCTAAGCAATCATTGTCAACTGACTTACTGAATAACAGGAAGGAAATATATATAAAGTTAGCTTTCGCACAGGAAATGCACATAATAGAAAGTGAACAATCACTCGCATAGAACCAAGTACCCAAGGGCTGCGTGCTGAAATTCAAATTGCTTTGGCATCACATATATCACATCAATGAAAGAACTGTGATGCATTAACAATGTTCCAAAGCAAAAATGAATGCCGCACAACATTCCGCGGCAATTAAAATGATGAACAATGTTTTACACTGATTTTTATGAAGTGGGACTTTGAAGTCCCGTCAGATCATTAAGGGTTAAAATGCCTGCCAGCCTTAAAGGACACACCACCGACATACGGTAGAAAAACCATCCTTGTGTGATTCCCTGCTTCTTCTGGCTGCTCTTGAAGTTTAGAGTGAGTTGGTCAAAAGGCAGTTCAAATCTTTTTATATTCCATAGGGCCTGCAGTGTGGTAAAGGCAGATATGCCAAATATTATGATTTGTCTGTAATTATCTTGATTTCTAGTAAAAAAAAATTACGGTCATATGGGAGCGTCTGCTAAAAATTATGGAATTTGGTACTTAGGTTAATAGTTTGACATTGACAAACAATATTTTTCGTTCTTTTATTTTGTAAATCAGTATTGTTTCAGATATAACACAGTACTCGTGTATAATCTGATTGGTTCAGACTCTGTACTTTTCACAAACACTAATGTGGGTGGGAAAACTTGTAGTTATGTTATTTTGTCAGAAATTGATGTTGTGAGAACCTTAGTTGCTGTATTATAATTTTTATAATATAAAAAAAATGACCAGCTACAAGTATGGTATAAAATGTTAAAATATTTAGACCACAACCGGTTTTGGATTTCTTTTTACAAATCCATCTTCAGACAGTTTGCACGCTTTTTGGCTGGAGCCTCGTTTTGTATCTGTTATAATTTCGCAGCCCAAGGATAGACAAAAAAATATTTTGTGCCGATCTTTCCTTACATCTGTCTTTATCAACAAATTCATAAGAATTTTACAGTCTAAAACAAATGAAGCACGTTGTGAAAACGTACGTCGTATCCTTTTCTGTGATAAAATCGTCCAGTATTCCTCTTGTGTATTTTACAAACGTTACGTTTCTTAATCTGCACTGTAAAGGTGCTGCCAACGCTGTTAAGTGTTTTGCACAACGCCGTGCCGAAATTTGACATAATGCACACTATAAGCGATCTGGCGTTTTAATGTACATTCTGCGAAGTCACTGTCGCGTGTATCAGTTAATGGGTAGCATTTAAATTAACTGTTGCAGTTTCTTTTGCTGCTTTTGGACATAGGCAAATGAAAGTAAAGTTCTTTTGTTTCTTCTAACATCACAAACACTCTGATAGTTTCCAGAATAAAATTTTCACTCTGCAGTGGAGTGTGTGCTGATATGAAACTTCCTGGCAGATTAAAATTGTGTGCCGGAACCGGGACTCGAACCTGGGACCTTTGCCTTCGCGGGCAAGCACTCTACCGACTGAGCTATCCCGACACGACTAAAGATGCCGCCTCACAACTTTACTTCCGCCAGTAAGGCGGCATCGCTGCCTTCCACAGGACGAGCAAAAATAATGAGTTTTCATCTAAGTACATTGCACAGTATATCTGTGGAATGCTGAAAGTCATTGATGCCAAGTATGTAGGTCATAGTATTTACAGGTCAAATGTTATAGTTGTGAGGAGAAACCTAATGCCCCACTGGTTAGTTACTGTGATATGGCTCCACCGAAGGAACTACTCGTACCAGTAAGGGACTTCATAGATCGGGAAAGTGTATTAAACCCTGACAAACAGTAGTAGCAGTGTGCCTCACTATACTCTGTCTATAACATCAGTGCAGTGTTAGCTTACAATGCAGCTAAAATGTTGTGTTTGACAGTCGTCTGCAGTTTTTAATAGGATCGCCAGTAACAGGAATACTAGGAAATTGACAGTATCAAGAGACTTACAAATGATATACTGTCAGCACACTGTTTGTCATTTACCTATATGTAGAGATTTTTAATGTAAACTGTAACAAGTACAATGCAAGTATTATACATATGTTAAATTAAAGCAGTTAATACATATTTCATTCAATATGTCATTGTTCCCCATGAATATCATTAAATGTGGGTGAACTAGGAGTGGCTCACATAAAGAACACTTTTTCAAAAGTTTTAACCAGCAGCGTAAATTTCACACACAGGCTGAGGCCATTCCCCATTAAAGAAATTATGACCCTAAGTACAGTCAGTGTTTTGTGTGTACAAAAAAAAATGAAACTGGAAATAGTTCATTGGAGTCATAAAATGGAACAAACTGCCTGAAAGGAAGCTCATAAACTGGAATTGGAAATTGTAGGTATAATTCTACGACACGATTCCACCCGTGTGTTTCGGCATACACTGTCGTAAACGTGGCAGTAATGACTTGCATAATCATAGTCAATATAGCAATGAAAACAGTCATGAAAAACACTGACAAGTGCACATATAAACTCTTAAAAATTAATGTAGCTAAAACCAATAAAATGACACTAACCGGACAAGTGCAGAAATGGGGGAGTTTTGGGTGAGGAAATTATAAGTGGGGAGAAAAATGACAAAAAGCCACCTGAAAACACACAAATGTAATTTTTAAAAACACAAAATAGAAAAAATCAAAAACAACCAAACAACTATACATTGAATACCAGAATGAAACTTTCACTCTGCAGCGGAGTGTGCGCTGATATGAAACTTCCTGGCAGATTAGTTGTGAGGCGGCATCGTGAGTCGTGTCGGGGTAGCTCAGTCGGTAGAGCGCTTGCCCGCGAAAGGCAAAGGTCCCAGGTTCGAGTCCCGGTTCCGGCACACAATTTTAATCTGCCAGGAAGTTTCATACATTGAATAGTTAAATTGACCTAGAAGACACCTCAAATGAAGACATCAATACCAATAAACACCCTTGTACAAAACCAATAGCATAAAAGCAATATCAAATACTTCAATTAACCTACACTGCAGAAAACGATACCAATCAACCGCCTCCCAAAGCCCATCAACGTTAAAATGATGTTGAATACTTAAAATAACCTATATCTTGAATGAAGATGGTGATACCAATTCAACCTCCCTGCAAGCAACAAACAACAAAGAAATAGTATTCAACACTTTAGTCATTTCAAATGTTCCAATCTAACATAATCTTCTTCACCACAACCATTTATATATTTTTACATCCACTGGCTTCACCAAATGACAACCAAACTGTTGCCTTCCAACCTAACCTTGACCTCGGCTATGATATAGAGTGGTCTGTCACCACAGCCAGTTTCTCGCTTTTCACATTCATTGGCTTTGCCAAAAGTAATAATCGCACCACCTAAACACAATATGGTATGTTGCCAACCTACACACACTACAGCAATGCTGCTGAAAATCCCACTTCACATCACTGTTAACCTTACAGAAACAACTACCACCAACACCAATAGAAACTAAACTTACAAAACCTTACCAAAAATATGTACCTGCATACAAAACACTAATGCAAAAAATAAACTATATATGTACACACAACCCCTCCACCCTCCCTCATTACAACTTTCATTAGCTTCATTGATTGCCGACATCTTGTACGCAGAACACAATCGGCTATAACATCAAGTAGCTGAAGAAATTTTTTCGTCGCCAACATAGTCTCATCCCAGTGTGAGAGAGAGAGTGACACACACACACACACACACACACACACACACACACACACACACACACACACACACACACACACACAGAATGCAATTTATTCGTCATATTCATCCTAACAAAAACAGAACAATAAAACACATGAAATTATAGAAAGGCAAACTAAACTGGAAACACCACTCTACTAAAAAGCATAGTAACATGACAGAAGAGGGGGGGAGGGGGAATCTGTAAGTGAAGAAACCACACCACATATGAAGAATGTCACACATCAAACATAAGTAAAAAATGACAGTGTATTGTTTAACTTACACAAGAGCATGCTGCCACCACCACATGCCTACACACACTAGCTGTAGACAAAGACAACTCAAAATTATTGTGCAATAATGACATCGCAACACAACAAGCCGACATCACTGGTCAAAGCCGAAAGCTGGAATTGCATCCTTCAAATGACCCAAACTGTAGAAGCAATTACAGATGTTACTTAAGTCTAAATACTGTGTACAAATAAATCTGGTTTATGTCTATGGAATATGGAGTACTTGAATTTACAGTAAATTGCAGTGGTTAGTGGCAACGTGTTGTAATTCTGGCAAAAATGCACGTTTAATACATTAAAGGACAGAAGAAAAATGTCTATATTGCTTCATTCTCACCTTGATTTGCTAAAAGTAAGACAATAATTCTAACAGAAATCTATGGCTTAATAACGAAGGTATAATAATATATTTATATTTCTTCTTTTCACTTAAGTAGGTGGTCTGAAAGCTTCAGATCCATGCTTGCTACTGTTACTGCCAAGTGTAGGTTGACATCTCAATATACCCACTTACCTTTTGTTGTGCATTCTTAAACTTGTGCCCCTGAGGGGCTCAGCATTAATTTGCTAAGTATGGGCTTGGCGAACCCAGGGCCCCGAGCCGTGGGCTGTGTCTCGCCAACAGTCTGCTACACCATAACCTCTGTGCTTGCTTCAATGACCATCGTTCGGCGCAACTGTGGAACGTTGTACGTTTCAGAACCGGGGATCTTGACTTAATCACCTGGGTCGCGAGGACGGTACAAACCTCTCTCTCTCTCGTCTCAAGGTGTCCTGTGTGCCGAGTAGATGCATTGCTGCTGAGGTTGAACAGTCGCTAGCAAGCAACCTCTGAGGAACCTGCTGCACCTCAGTTGTATAAGGATTACCCAGGCAAGCGGGGCTCTGCCTGGGTGGACCTTTAGATCCCTAGCTGCTTGTGGGAACACCATGAAACGTCCACGAAACGTTGCCGGATGTACAACCGGTGTCTCTAAGAGAGGTATAGGCAACTACAATGCCGCAGAGTATGATCCTCAAACGTTTCCTTCCCTGGCCACACCATGGGAGGAACGTCGGACTAGATGTCAGGGTGAGGCTTGTGCCCCAAAATACCTCATATATAGTCGTAATGATGGGGAATCTTTGAAGATTACAAAGCCCTTGTTCTTGTCGACAACTTGGAGGAAAATTATGGTGAGGTTGAAGGGATTACGAAAATGCGCTCTGGGTCAGTCTTAATAACGACACCATCCCCAGCTCAGTTGTAACAAGCTGGGTGATGTTTCCGTTACAATAACGCCACATACGATCTTGAATATGGTCCAGGTGTTAATTTTCGATAAAGACCTGTTGCTGCAATCAGACGACGAACTGCGTGCCAACTTGGAACGCCGGGGAGTACATTTTATTCGATGAGTCCATAGGGGTTCCATCTGAGAGAGAGTTTCTGGCAGAGTCTGCGTCTATGTCCTAGCCTCTGTCCCAAGCACTGCCGTGCCTCTTGAAACGCCTCTAGAGGCAGTTGCTGTTCAGCTCCGAGCAGTGCAAGCTGTTACAATATGTCCTGTATACCTCCCACCAGATGAGGATGTCTCTCCTGTAGATCTTGCTGCCTTGGTCACCCAACATCCCCCACCCTTGCTTCTTTTGGGTTATTTCAATGCCCACCACACTTTGTGGGGTGGCACACAGATCTCAGTGCGGGGTAGAGATGTTGACTCTACTAACGCAGCTGAACATCTGCCTCCTCAACACTGGTGCTTCTACACACTTTAGCGTAGCACACGGAACATTCTCCGCCATAGACTTGTCTATCTGGAGCCCGAGCCTGCTTTCCACATCTCACTTGGAGGGTCCACGATGACCTGTGTGGCAGGGACCATTTTCCTATCTTCCTGTCGCTCCCACAGTGTCCACCTGCCGACTGTCTGCCTCGCTGGTCCCTCTGTAGGGCTGTCGGGCCAGCTTATTCCATAGCTGCTGTGCTTACCTCTCCTCTTCTGGCTGATATTGATGCCACTGTTCAGCAGGTCACAGATACCATCATTTCTCTGCTGAGAAAACCGTTCCCACCTAACTTGGATCACTACACCATAAGTCTGTGCCCCGGTGGAGATCGCTGAGGCCATCCGGGAACATTGTCGAGCAGTACAGTGCCGCTGATGCCACCCTTCCATCGATAATTTTATCGAATTTAAGTGTCTCTGGGCACGGGCGTGGCGACTGATCCAGCAAAGCGAGAGGGCCTCGTGGGAGCGTTATGTCGCCTCCATTGGATCCAGTGCATCTTCTTAACAGGTATGGTCGCAAGTTAAACGCCTCTTTGGGCATCATACACCAGTGGGAATTCCGCGCCTCAGCATTCAGGGTACAATCTGTACTGACCCTCTCACCATAGCTGAGCATTTGGCACACCAATATGCTCGTACCTCGGCAACCGCTGCATATGGTGCAGACTTCTGCGCCCTTAAAGAGAACACAGAGCGAAAACTGATATATTTTCGAACGCTATGCCAAGAAGCGTACAACACCCCTACCTCTGAGTGGGAGTTTGAAAGTGCCCTTGCTGCATGCCCAGCCACGACCCCCGAACCCGACTGCATTCAGTCAGTTACTCAGACACCTATCAGCGGACTCTTTAAGTGCCAACTTCTCTCTTTGCTGAATCGTCTCTGGGTTGAGGGTGTATTCCCCGTCCCAATGGCGGGATAGCATCATCATTCCGGTGATGAAGCATAGGGCTGATCCGCAGGTGGCTGATAGTTACCGACCAATCAGCCTCACTAATGTTCCATGCAAACTCCTTGAACGGATGGTGAGTCGTAGGCTTATATGGATCTTTGAGGAGTGGGGACGCCTGGCCCCACAACAAGGTGGGTTCCGTCGTGGACACTCCGCTATCGATAATCTCAGCCATATGTACAGCCTTTACATGCCGCAAACATCTGGTTGCTGTCTTCTTTGACCTGCGAAAAGCGTAAGACACCACCTGGTGCCACCATATACTGTCTACGCTGTAAGACTGGGGCTTACGGGGTCCACTTCCTGTATTCATACAGAACTTTCTCGTGCTACGTTCTTTTTGTGTACGTATTGGTCCCTGTCTCAGCTCCACTCACTATCAAGAAAACGGTGTCCGACAGGGTTCCGTTCTTAGTGTCCCTTTATTTTTAGTCTCTATTAATGGTCTTGTTGCTGCTGTGGGGTCATTGGTTTCCACCTCATTGTATGCCGATGACTTCTGCATATATTTTAGTTCCACTAGCATCGGCGTTGCTGAACGGCGGTTGCAGATAGCTATTCGAAAGGTGCAGTCGTGTGCGTTTGCCCTCGGTTTCCAGATTTCTGCATCAAAAACCCGGGTGATGCATTTCTGTCGGCGTTGGGCGGTACACCCGGAACCCGAACTATATCTGGCTGATGACGTGCTGTTAGTTACATGCTGTACTTTTGGCTGTAAGGTCATCAGCTTAGAGGTCGGTCAGCCAGTGAGCCTAATGTCTCGAAAAAAAAATGTCATATTTGATAGCTCTTTATAAACTGACTATTGTAGTAAGAAATTTGCAAATTGGTATTTCTACTCAACTTCCTAATTTCAAATATAACATGGAAAATAGTTAGTGAGGAAGCACATTTCCCACAATTGCTGCCCAAAGTGAGCACAAAAAATGTACAGCAGGCACGCCACCCCGTATTCAACCACTGATATCTCTGGTCTATAAATTTTTTATAACATGATATTTTATTTGGTTATGAAGAACATTGATGTTAGACTTCACATGTAATATTAACATTTCAGCTTGTTTAGTTACTGAGAAACGTGGACCTAGACTTTGTTTTAAATTAATCAAATTTGACCAGTATTCAGGGTCAAAAGCCTCAAAATGGTGGTCAACCGATTTTTTTTCTAACTGGTTTTATTAGAAAGAGCTGAATTTTATCTTCTTGGTACTTGTTTTTGCTTTTTGGCATCTATTTGAAGGATAATACTTAGCTTCAAAGATAAGCAACTTCGTCACGGTGGACATGAATCTGATACAAGCGGACTTCTCTCTTAGTAGATACTGAACTCTGGTGGACATTTTCTGAAACATCACTAGTGTTTCTACAGACAACAATGCAATCAGAACACCATTGTCCAGTTCAACAAAGTGTGTAGAAGTGGCTGTGAATTGTATAGTGAAGTTTAAAGTTTTTGTGACATCAGTGATAAGTAAATATTTGCAGCCACAGGTGAGTTAATATTACTGATGTAGGTGATGGAGTTAGTTTCATTAGAAAGCACAGTTATTGTTCATTCTTATATTTACTTTCTCTAGAATCCCATGATGTGGAAAAAATTCTGCCCTGGATCCATGTTCAATTGGACGCTAGTGATCCAACAAAGTGTCATTTGAAAGTGTTTTACTCACGACCAAATCAACTGAAGCCTATTAGTGAATTTTCTGCAGAGGAGCACTGCTCTGGAGAAAGTGTGATAGACACAAATTTGCTTTTATCATGAAGCCGTATTTTTATCAAGGTATGAATGTCATCAACAAATAATTTGTTGCAACCCTTTTTCAAAGAAGAACCACAATATAAAGAAGTCTTCATCCAATATATCAGCCCAGTGCCAAGAAGCTTGAGGAATTGACTAAGAATTGTGTGAAACCAGGACAGAAGCTCTGTACAGCATGCAGAATTGAAGCAAATGCTGAATTGGGCTAAAGTCCCGATCAGCGGCGTGGGTAGCGTCGCGGTGCATCCGTAGCAGTGTTAGGTTGGCAACATTTCGAGTAGCAAATGGCATGTACGATGATTAAATTACTGACTGGACAAGGGTACATTGATGATATTGTTTTTACAAAATATGTCATGGTTGTGGTTAGGCAGGAACCGAAGAGTACAGCTTCAATTGTTGTGAATGAATGTTAAGATTTTTACGGATATGTCATAATATTGAAGGAAATGGTTAGGCAGGAACTGAAGAATACAGATTAAGTTGTTGCAAGTGTTTTACCAAATTATGAACATTGAAAAAATTATTGTAATTCGTATCATTTGAGACACACACACACATATTTAGATGTATGTAACAACAAAGTGTTACATCTGAAAAGAAAGACAGTGCATGTGGAGAAACATAGTTTTGTAGTGTGCGATCTTCTACATTCGAACGCTGTGATTCATTAAAAAATAAAATCATTCAAATCTGGTAAAAACAAATTCATTTTTCTCATCTTGTAAACATTGTCTGCTGCCATTCATCCCAGCATCCACAGCGACTGTTGCCAACACTTAATGCCTCTTATTTACTTATTTATTTACTTATTTGTTTTTTCTGTTCCATAGGACCCACTTCAGGAGTAAGACTCCATGGTCATGGAACAAGTCAATACATTAATTGTTACACAATAATGGTAATAGAAAAATTTTAAGTAGTCCTTTGCACACGACAATCTTAAGACAAAGTGAAAAGAATCAATAAAGAAAAAATAAATTAGCTTAATTGTTTAACTTTTCTAGGAGTTCCTCGACAGAATAAAAGGAGTGACCCACGAGGTAACTCTTCAATTTAGATTTGAAAGCATGTGGATTAGTGCTAAGATTCTTAAGTTCTTGTGGCAGCTTATTGAAAATGGATGCCGCAGAATACTGCACCCCTTTCTGCACAAGTGTTAAGGTGGTGTGGTGCAAATGTAGATTAGACATCTGTCTAGTATTCACCGAGTGAAAGCTACTAACTCGTGGGAATAAGCTGATATTATTAACAACAAACGACATTAAAGAAAAAACGTATTGTGACGCCAGAGTCAAAATTCCCAGACTACTGAAAAGGGGTCGACATGATGATCGCGAACTTACACCAGATATTGCTCGAACCGCCCGTTTTTGAGCCAGAAATATCCTTTTTGCATCAGGCGAGTTACCCCAAAAAACAATGCCGTACGTCATAAGTGAGTGAAAGTAAGCGAAATAGACTACTTTTCGTGTTGAAAAATCACTTATCTCAGATATTGTTCTAATGGTAAATATAGCAGAATTTAGTTTTGGAACAAGATCCTGAACATGGGCTTTCCATGACAGCTTACTGTCTATATGAACACCTAGAAATTTGAACTGATCAGTCTCACTTATCACATGCCCATTATGTGTAATCATAATGTCAGATTTCGTCAAATTATGTGTTAGAAATTGTAAAAACTGAGTTTTACTGTGATTTAACATCAACTTGTTTTCTATTAGCCATGAACTTATCTCTTGAACTGCATTATTTGATACTGTGTCAATATTACGAGCAACATCCTTCACTACCAAGCTGGTATCATCAGCAAACAAAAATATTTTACAATCACCTGTTATACTCGAAGGCATATCATTTATATAAATAAGAAACAGCAATGGTCCCAAAACAGACCCCTGGGGCACTCCATACTTCATTGTGCCCCATTGGGATTGCACGTCATAGCCATTTTCTACATTGCGGAGAATTACCTTCTGTTGTCTATTATTAAAGTAAGAGGTGAACCAGTTGTGGGCTACTCCCCGTATTCCATAATGTTCCAACTTCTGCAACAATATTTTGTGATCAACACAAACGCTTTTGTTAAATCAAAGAATACGCCTAATGTCCATAGCCTCTTATTTAACCCATCAAGTGCCTCACAGAGAAACGAAAATACAGTATAGCGTTTTCAGTCGTTAAACCACTTCTAAAACCAAACTGTACGTTTGACAATAAATTATGTGAACTGAAATGATCAATTAATCTTGAATATACAGCCTTTTCAATAACTTTGGAAAAAAACCGATGGCATAGAAATAGGTCTATAGTTGTCTACATTATCCCTTTCTCCTTTTTTATAAAGCGGTTTCACTACTGAGTACTTTAATCTGTTAGGAAACTGACCATTCTGAAAGGAAAAATTACAAATATGGCTTAGTACTGGGCTAACATATGGAGAACAGTACTTTAGAATTCTGCTAGATACCCCATCATATCCACAAGAGTCCTTAGTCTTTAGTGATTTAATTATTGACTCAATCTCACCTATGGAAGTATCATGAAGGATCATTTCAGGCAACAGCCTCGGAAACGCATTTTCTAAAAACGTTATATGATTACCTGTAGAAACTAGAGTTTTGTTTAGTTCCTCTACTATATTCAGAAAGTGATTATTGAATATTGCACATATATTGTCAGTAACAGAAACATTCCTACTACGCACTGACGTTATATCTTCTACTTGCTGCTCCTGACCAGACACTTCCTTCACGACTGACCAGATAGTTTTAATTTTATCCCGAGAGTTTGCTATTCTTTTTGCGTACCACATACTTTTTGCATTCTTAATGACATTTTTCAGAACCTTACAGTACTGTTTGTAATGAGCTACTGCATCTTCATTCTGACTGCTTCTAACATTTTGATACAACTCCCGCTTAGTTCTACATGATACTCTTATCCCCTTTGTCATCCACCCTGGCTGTCTGTTACTGAAAGTACCCTGTTTTGAGCGTTCTAGCGGAAAGCAACTTTCAAACAGCATAATAAATGTGTTCAGAAAAGCATTATATTTATCATCTGCATTATCAGCACTATAAACATCCTGCCATTCTTGTTCCTTAATTAGGCTTAAAAAGGTCTCAATTGCAACTGGATTAACTTTTCTGAGTAGTTGATATTTATGTTTAACATTTGTTTGAGAACAAATACTTTTTAGAATTAAAAGTTGGGCATCGTGGTCTGATAGGCCATTTACTATTCTGCTGACAGAGTGACCCTCGAATAATGAAGAATGAACAAAAATATTGTCAATGGTAGAACTGCTATTTCCTTGCACTCTCGTTGGAAAAAATACTGTTTGCATCATGTTATAGGAATTAAATAGATCTAACAGCTGACTTTTCCTTGAGCTATCACCTACACAATTAATGTTGAAATCTCCACACACAATTAAATTTTTATACTTCCTATACAGTGAACCCAAAACCAATTCCAGCTTGGGCAGAAACATTTTAAAATCTGAGTCAGGGGATCTATAAATAACAACTATTACTAGTTTAGTTCCATTAACATTAACAACTCCTGCACAACATTCAAATATCTGTTCTGTGCAGTGTTTAGAAAAATCGATTGACTCCGATGAAAAATCGTTTTTTACATACATGGCCACTCCCCCACACTGCAAAGAACTCCTAGAGTAGAAGGCAGCTAACCTGTATCCTGGCAAAGGAAGTCTCTTAATTGTCACACCACTTAAAAAGTGCTCTGAAATTCCAATAATGTCAGAATCAGTATCAATAAGCATTTCATTAACTTTATCTCTGATACCCTGTATATTTTGATGAAAAACAGTAATTCCCTTATTACTTATATTCTTAGACTTTTTCAAAGGTGGTTCATTTCTTAGAGGGACTTCCTTTAAGCAGGAATATCTATCAGCTGTCTTCAGTCTAAAAAAGGTGCAGCCCTAACACCAACTACTACAGGAATTTTTCCATGAGTGAAACCCCCACCCCCTACTGCACTGTCACCTATGAGCTTTGCCAACCTCCCCTTCCCATACCTATTGAGGTGCAGACCGTGCCTAGTAAAATCCGACCTTTGGATAGTTTCAACTGGCACCACTGCAATGTGATCCATGCCCTCCGTCATCAGCGCCTTCTCAAGCCCCATGTTAACACGGCTGACAGCCGTATTAAGACAAGGCCTATCATGACGCTGAAACAGCTGCACGAAATGCACATTCGTGCCACCAGTTTCAGTTGCTATCCTTTCCAGATCACCACCTATATCATATTCCCCGTCCCTATCAAGACTGTTCCCGGCCCCACCCACTATAACTACCTGATCCTCTTTTGAAAAATTCCTACATAAGTCCCCTATGTTACAAGTGACCTGATCTAACCCTGCACTAGGCTTCACTATGCTGGTGACCTGGTACTCACTCCCAAGTACTTCCTGCAACTGTTGGCCAACACCTCTGCCATGAGAACTACCTAGCAGCAGAACCTTCTTCTTCCTAAGAGACCTCTCTACAGATTTCGGCTTACCAAAAGCTGAGGTCTGCTGCGTACTTCCTACACCTACAGCTACAGGAGGTTCATCTCCACTCAACTCTGACAGTTGGTCAAACCTATTTGCAACTTGCAATGTAAAGCTATCTGAATACCTTCTCCTAGCTACCTTCTTGCCAACTGCCAGTTCCCATTCCCCAGCCCCCCTTCCCCTCCTCAACCTACCTAGTTCCTCTTCAGCGTTTTTCAACTGCACCTGAAGGGCGCAGATCAAACGCTCCTGCTCCTCTATCAACTTATTCCTGCTGCAAATCCTACAGTTCCAGGAGAGAACCTCACCACAATGCCCACTGTCTTCCCCACTGCACTCCCCCCCATGAAAATACTTACTACAAATCCCACACTGCAGCCCACTACGCACGACCCTACGACAGAGCCCACACTTTTCACTCGTGGTAAAATTTTACAATAATTTGTTAAGAAAAACTAGACGTCTACGTTATGAAGTTAAGTTTCTACAAAATAAGTAGGAAGTACCTCTTAACTACAGCAATCAACAAACCTCAGTCTCTACAAATCAAGTAACAACAACTAATAGTATCAGAAAAGAGCAAATAACACTACCACAGAAACTTTACATTGTTGCTTGTATAAACAAGTTCAAATTCAAGCGTCACTAATAAAACAACTAGACACTGTGAGAGTACAAGAGTTATCAAATACCGTAACTTAAAGTTTCCCAACCTCAACTACGTTAAAAACAGCAGTCACCTGTTGAAAAGTACTAAGGTTAATAAACAACTAGCGAGATAACACCTCCTGAAATCTAAAACTTTAATAATTTAACTACAATACACAAACACTTATTAGAACTTAGCTTTCGGAGACCACTACGGCTGGAACCACTCGCCACCAGATGTAAACAAAGCAGTAAGACGTCGATGCCGGCGCACACGCGAACACAAATAACACCACTTAAAGCAATTACGGCACAACAAACGCTAAAATAACTGACGAACCTTTACTAGAACACCTCTAGATTGAATATTGTCACGAAATAACAATTAAAATAATTATATTAATCCTAAAATTATATAAAAAAATCGAGAGCGATGTGCACAGCAGTCCAGCACTCGTGACGTCACGCCACGTTGCTCTCCCCTTGAGTTAGCAGCAGAGATTCATGTGGCTATACAAAGCAGTAGATCGAAGCACAGGCTCTCGCCAGTACCAAAATTGCAGATGGTGGTGGTTTTATTCTAAATGAAGTGATACAATCAAGAACAAGCCATGAATGCAAATGCTGTAGTGATTTTCACTATATGATAGAAGAACTGAAAGAAAACTTCCATGCATCAAATAGAGATGCACAGCTACAAATTTTGACACTGGAACCACAAAGCCACAAAGTGGAAGGAGTAAATGTGGTGAAGACTGCCAGAAAGCTAAAAATGAAAAGGGTAATTCTTGCTCTGCCTGAAAGGGAGAATTAAAAAAAAATTTCAGACCAAGTAAAGTCAAAAGTTCTACAATTTTGTGAAGGTGATGACTATAGCAGGATATGCCATGGGATGAAGGATTGTATTTCTGTTAGGATTGAAGGACAGAAGATCAAGAAGCAGAAAAGACTCTTACTTTGCAATCTCAAAGAATGATTCATCACCTATCAAGACCAAGACTGTAATGGACCTGAAATTGGGTTCTCTAAATTCTGCAAATTACATCCAAAATTGTGTGTGATTGATGGTTCTTCTGGAACTCATTCAGTTTGTTTGTGCAATTCATCCGATGTCAAGCTGATGACAGACTGAAATCCGTTCAAAGCAGATTACAAATGCCTACTTGAAAAAACTGTCTGTAGCTTAGAATGCAAAGACTGCATATGCCATTGTTGAGACAATTGCCCTGGGAAATAAGCCTTAGAGCTATTTTTGACAGACTATGTTTTCAAAACTAGTGATCCTGAAGATATTACTGAATTTAAGTAGTGTGTCCACACTGACAGACATACACTTAGACACAAAACAGCTGTCCATTGAAGATTTCATTTAAGAAATAACAGGAAAATTATGGAACCTTTCAGGTCATCACTACATTGCTAAGCATAAAAGCTGCCTTTTGTAGATGAAAGATAATTTGAAAACAGGAGAAATTGTTGTTTTAATGGATTTTGCAGATAATAATTAATTTGTGGTGCAAGATACTGTACAATATTCCACTGGGAAAATAGCCAGACCACATTACATCCATTTGTAGTTTAATAGAGAGATGCTGAAGGTATAAAAAAATGTGAATGTTTCCTTAATCACTGATTTCCTTAGACATGACACTGTTGCTGTGCATGTTTGAGAAGGTTGATCAAGCATTTTCAGAATACTGTTTGGGAAATAGACTGTTGCTACTACAGGTATTGCTATTATTCCAGTGCCAGTTTGGCTGCACAATACAAAAGTTTTAAAAATTTGATCAACTTATGTAATCATGAAAATTATTTTGGAAGCAAGGCTGAATGAAGTTTCTATGGGACAAGCCATGGTAAATCACCATGTGATGGAATTGGTGGAACTGCTAAACAGTTTGCAGCACATGCAGCCTTCAGCAGCCTAAGAAAACACAAATTTTGACTCTGTCACTTGACTTGCTCACATTTCGTGATGACAATGTGCAAGGAATAAAGTTCTTAATTGAAAAGGCTGAACTTGAAACTGAAAGGGTGACACAAGAAGATAATTTCAAAATGCCCAAACTATTTTTGGGACAAGAGATAATGACCAGTTTGGAACAATTGATGAAAAACAAATTCGTACCGACAAAGTTTCAAATGATATATCATCTTTTGTAGGTACTAACATAACATAGACCAGTCTGCCACAAGCACCTTTGGAGAAAATATTTCGAATTTCCAGCTCCAGGCTGGACAATATGTACCCTGTATCTACGGCAATAAATACTGGTTTGGGAATGTGTACGATGTATAACTCAAACCTAATAATGTGTGAAGACTTCGTGCATCCCAAGAAACCTGTGCATTCATTCTACTGGCCTGATAGAAAAGACTCCTGCTGGGTTCCAGTGCAGCACACGATCGTCAACATTCCTGCTCCATCAACAAGATTGACAGGACACCAGTGCAAGTTCTCGTAGCTAACTTTGAGTGTCGATCAATACTTCAAATCCAGTCAATGGTAAGTAGCAGCTCAGATTTGGTAACCTGACCAAAAATTCTCAAACAGACGTAGTAACCTAGTGAAGCAAGCAAATTCAGGCTTGGTATTCTGTACAAAGATACCCACCCGTGGCTGTTCTTGCACGGCTCTCGGGTGTCACCTCTTGGTGACGGGGTTGCCATTTTTTTTAAATAGGTAGTAACACTGCTACTACCAATTCATAAAAATTGGTGCTAGCCAAGCTACCATGGACCAACACAAGAATCCCATTAAATAGCCTTAAAAATAAATAGATTGCCGTGCATTTGCTTTCAGATTTGCTTTTACTGTGA
This sequence comes from Locusta migratoria, assembly GCA_026315105.1. Taxonomy (NCBI): domain Eukaryota; kingdom Metazoa; phylum Arthropoda; class Insecta; order Orthoptera; family Acrididae; genus Locusta; species Locusta migratoria. The sequence continues at coordinate 8,471,532 of CM048755.1, forward strand.
CAGAGTTGCTTACCTTTGAAGCTAAGTTTTATCCCTTAAACAAAAGATACCAACAAACAAAACCAAATGCCTAGAAGATGAAATTCAACTGTTTCTAATGAGACTAGTTTGAATTGTGGTCAATCATTTTTTTTTTTTCTGAGGTTTTTTGACCCAGAATATTGGTCCAATTTGACAGAAAACTAATATTTAATGTAAGGTCTAACATAAATGTTCTTGATAACCAAATAAAATGATGTACACATGTTATAAACCAGGTGATGCACCTGCTGTACTTTTTTGTGCTCACTTTGAGCAGCAATTGTGGAAAACATGGTTCCTCACTGACTTTTCCGATGTTACATTTGAACTTAGCACAAAACGTTGAATGGAAATACCAGTTTGCAAATGTCTCATAACAATAGTCAGTTTATAAAGAACTGACATATTTTTTTGCAAAATTATGTTAGTTGGCTGACCGGTGTCTAAGCTGATGGCCCTACAGCCAAAGGTACATTATGTATGTATCTAAAACTTGAAAAAGAGATTCTTTTGGTGTGATGCTGCAGCTTTGGTGAAAGTTTTAACAAAACTGGAGACAGTGGTGACCATTTTAAAATTTGGCTGCTTTGACATGGAATGACCCTAGTTCACCATGGGTAGATTCAAATGCTCATCCTCTATGTTCATGATGTGACAGCCTATCCACTCAGCTACAGTAGGAGTTGTGAAATGCTCTTCTTTGTAGTAATTTTATGCCACTGGAGTTCTTTTATTTTAACCACTTCTGTGTGCCCTAACAATCATTTTCAAAAGAAATAATAGGATTGGCTATATTGCTGTATTCAGTTATAGTCTCTTAAGATGTTGGCGGTCTAGTGTGCTGAAGTTGGCAGCAGATGAAATGGCAAGAGTTGTGTGTTGTTGCCGGTCGCGGTGGCAGAGAGTACTGCGGCGTGCCGGCAACGGTCTGCAAGGCCACTACGGTCGGGGCTTCGAATCCCCCCTCTGGCGTGGATATTTGTGCCGTTCTTATTATTAGCTAGTTCATAAGTAGTAAGTTAGTTTAGGGACTAATGACCCCGTAGTTAAGTCCCATAAGCTCTGCAAACATTTGAACATTTTTTAGTTGTGTGTTTTCATTTACCAATTGCGTGATAGTATGTGGTATCTAATGAGTGTTGCTGGTTTCTTATGCAGAATAAATGAACTCATTTTCTTTATAAACATTTAATGTTTTGTTTTGTGGCAATATGTCACAGGAGCTTAACGTTGACATTGCAGCATTGCACTACCACTTCTGCCCTACATAAAACTTAACCACATTGTAATTCGTTATAACATGCAAAAGAAGGGACTTTCTTCTACGTTGTTTTGTTTCTTATAATTACTTTTCAGTGTAACAATTAAAACCAGTTCAATTCAGATTGGTTGCCTGCGTTTCCTCCATCATTGGCTACCACATTTCCACCCATTTTCATCCATTGCCAACAACAAGCAAGACCACCAACGTAGTAAGTAGAATTTAACTGCTGTGTCTTAACTATTATATTGCTTCTATTTGGGTATGTAAACACCAGGCTGAATCCCCACAGACTGCTAGAATGGGAAACAATGACACTTTCTCTTCTTGGACTCTTAAATTTATTCGGACCTGTCAATCTTCTTGTCTCTCATTGTACACCCATTCATCTTACTTGTCTTCTGTTAGGCCAGAAGAAAACACCCCTTGGCTACAAGCAAAAAAAATCTAAATATATTTTGAGGAGGATAAATCTTAAAGGATTTAGGGCTATAGTTTTCAATATTGGCTAAAGACAATTTGAGAGATAGGAGGGCTACTAGTAACAGGTGATTTGTATTCTGCGACCACTGGACCACTTTCTTTAAAATCCAGGTAGTAATGTGCGACACTGAAATCTTCACTGTGGCTGCCATTATATGATTGTCATTTAATAGACAGCACACTGTGCTGACATCTTGGTGCTTATTTTTCCTAGGGAGAACACAATTCCTTTGCTGCTGGTGGGGTAATCTACCCCTTATGTGCGGACTTCAATTTTTGCTGTGCTCAGTGGTTCCTGTAACATGTTCACTGGTATATTTGGTCTGTTATCTGCCAGTCCCACTGTGAAAGTTCTGTTCGCAAAAAAAAAAAAAAAAAAAAAAAAAAAAAAATTACACTTGACATTGAAAAATAGGGAAGTCACGCTGTGCTGTCATATTTAGGAATGTTGATTGTTTACATAGAATTTATGCTCACCTATGTGGTTTCTGTTAATGAAAATTGTTCAGTACTAACTTTGTTTGCCAGACAAATATAATGACTTCGTGGGCAGCAGGCAGAAACATAATTTGATTTACACTCATCCCTGACCCCCTTTACAGAGTAATGAACTAAAATGAAGTGACTAAGTATAGATATTGAATCACCAGAAGGGGAACGTCCTGTGGTGGTGGTGGTGGTGGTGGTGGTGGTCTTCAGTATGCAGACTGGTTTGATGCAGCTCTCCACGCTACACTGTCCTGATTAAGCCTCCTCATCTGAGAATATGAATGGCAGCCTACATCCTTTTGAATCTGCTTACTGTATTCATCCCTTGGTCTCCCTCTAAGATTTTTACCCCACGCACACTTCCTTCTAATGCTGAGTTGACTATTCATTGATGTCTCAGAATGTGTCCCACCAACTTTTCCCTTCTCTTAGTTAGGATATGCCAGAAACTCCTTTTCTCCCCAATTCTGTTAAGCATCTCCACAATAGTTACATGATCTACCCATCTAATCTACATCATTCATCTGTAGCACCACATTTTGAAAGCTTCTATCTTCTTCTCTGAACTCCTTATTGTCCACGTTTCACTCCCATACAATTCTACACTACAGACAAATGCTTTCAGAAAGGACTTCCTAAGATTCCAACTAATATTGGATGTCAACAAATTTTGCTGCTTCAGAAATGTTTTCCTTCTCATAGTCAGTCTGAATTTATATTTTCTTTACTTTGGCCATCAGAAGTTTTTTGCTACCCGAATAAGAAAACTGATCTTCTACTTTTATTATCTCATTACCTAATCTAATTCCTTCAGCATCACCTGATTTTGTGACACAACATTCCATTACCCTCGTTTTATTCTTCTTAATGTTCATCTTATATCTTCCTTTCAAGACACTGTCCATTCCATTCAACTGCTGGCAGAATTAGTATGTCATCAGCAAACTGCACTAGAATCACTATATTTTTCTTGTAGTCTGATGTTATTTCTCCTGTCTCATACATCTTGCATACCAGGTGGAACAATTTCATCACGACTTGCTCTCCCCTACTTCAGGGGCCTTGTTTCTATTCAAATCTTTCAGTGCTCTGTCAAATTCTTCTCACAGTATCATATCTCCTATCTCATATTCCTCCATTTCGTCTTCCATTTCTAGAATACTGCCTTCAAGTTTATTTCCTTTGTATAGGCCCTCTATATATTCCTTCCACAGTTCAGCTTTCCCCTCTTTGCTTAGTACTGGTTTTCCGCCTGAGTTCTTGGTATTAATACCACTGCTTTTGTCTCCCAATGTCTCTTATTTTCCTGCAGGCAGTATCTATATTTCCCCTAGATATACATTCTTCTACAGCCTTGCATTTCTCCTCAAGCCACTCCTGCTTATCCAGTGTGCACTTCCTGTCAACCTCATTTTTCAGACGTCTGTACTCACTTTTGCCTGCTTCACGTGAGGCATTTTTTTATATTTTTTCCTTTTTATCAATTAAGTATGGTATCTCCTGTGATATCCAAGGATTTCTATTAGGCTTTGTCCTTCTGCCTATATGATTTGTCTGTGGCCTTCAATTCTCTCTCTCTCTCTCTCTCTCTCTCTCTCTCTCTCTCTCTCTCTCTCTGAGCTATCCATTCTACTGTATTACTTTCCTCCATTTCAGACAATCCTTGCCTAAGGTCCCTCTAAAACTCTCAACCACCTCTGGTTCCTTATATTTTTACCTTTTTTGCAGTTTCTTCAGTTTCAGTCTAAAGTTCATAACCAATAAGATATGGTCAGAGTCTATATCTGCCCCCTGGATATGTCTTGCAGTTTAAAACCTGGTTCTGAAACCTATGACTTAACATTATAAAGTCAATCTGGTACCTCCCATTGTCTCCTGGTCTCTTCTACGTATATTACCTTTTTTCATGATGATTAAACCAAGTATTCATGGTTATTAAATTGTGCTTTGTACAAAATTCTGTTAGGCAATCTCCTTTTTCATTCCTTTTTCCCCAGTCCATATTCACCTACTACATTTCCTTCTCTTCCCTTTCCTACAACAGAGTTACAGTCCCTATCACATGTAAGTTTTCTTCTCCTTTAAAGGTCTGAATAATTTCTTCTATCTCCTCATACATTTCTTCGATCACATCGGCAGAGCTAGTTGGCATATTATATAATTGTATTTCTTCCCATGGAGATCTCTGAAGATCAAATTTAAACATACAAGGTTATGAGATTATATGCTTCCTCCTAGATCTAGTGATGTATGTAAAATTCTTACCATAATGGAATGCAACACCATATGCCAGTGTTCAGGTAGGGGAATGCAATCGTGATGATGTATTTAGGAACATAATTGCTTATATAGCTTTAAAGTTGGATTATGTTGTAACCTGGTGTCTTCTCTGATGTTAATCTCTAATTTACAGTGGTCAATGTAATTTTGTTACTAACAAACTCATTATAGCAGGCTGATCTTGTTCTGCTGTTAATGTGAAGCAAGATATTGATCCTTTGCCAAAATTGCAATTATGCTTCATTTATGACTACTGATTTTGGTACGCTGTTACCATCTTCTGATCTGTTGAGGTTACTACATTTATGTAGCCTTAAGTGCTTGACATATCAGTTGATCATGTACATAAAGCAACAAATGGTATGCCACATGTCAATTGAATTAAAATATGTAAAGTAAAATTCACAGTAATTGTAAGACTCCTGTTAACTGTCAACATGTATTCAAATAACCATCTGAGGTGTTCCTGTTTATCAATTGACCACAATACACTGTACAGATCTAAAAAAAAAAAAAAACACAATTTGTTAGTGACATTTAGCCATAAACATGTACATCTACATCGATACTCTGCAAATCACATTTAAGTGCCTGGCAGAGGGTTCATTAACCACTTTCATAACTTTTCTCTACCATTCCATTCTCTAATAGCGCGCGGGAAGAAAGAACACCTAAATAGTTCGGTTTTCGATCTGATTTCTCTTATTTTATTGGGATGGTCATGTCTTCCTAAGTAGGTGGGTGCTAGCAAAATATTTTCACATTCAGAACTAAAAGTCGGTGATTGAAACTTCGCAAACAGATCACGCCGCAATGAATAACGTCTTTCTTTTAATGATTTCCACCCCAATTTGTGCAACATTTCCGTGACACTTTTCCCCCCCGTAACATGATAAAACAAAACGAGCTGCCCTTCTCTGAACCTTCTCAATGTCTTCCGTCAGTCCCACCTGGTGAGGGTCCCACAAGGGGCAACAGTATTCCAGGAGAGGACGCACAAGTGTGATTTAGGCAGTCTCTTTGGTGGAGCTGGTGCATCTTCGAAGTGTGCTGCCAATGAACGTAATCTTTGGTTTGCCTTCCCCACAACAATGTCACGTTGCAATGGAAGTAGGCTTGACTTCAAAGGCAACTAAACACAGCACTTATACTGAAAGCACGTTTATTACGAACTCGACATATACGCAGCACTGACTGGCTCTCAGGCAGAGTGCTCTGCTATTTATACACAGACAGAATTTACCAGAAATTAGAAGAACAGTTAACATAAGAAACAAGTAGAATTTACAAGCGAACATAAGAAAGATGTAGATTCTTCTGGAATTGTAAATTACAAAGAAATAAATTTTGGCCGGTGGGCGGGATTGAACCGGCGACCTTCTGCTCCGCAGTCCGTGACGCTATCCCCTGCGCCACACCGACAGTTGGTGTTCGTGGTCTCTCGCTGCATTGCTCCCTCTCCTGGAGAAACAGCGACCCGCTGTTATGATCCCTGTGGAGTCGGCTGCAATGTCCTGGATCTTGACCATGTCATGGGTCCTCTGTATGACAGTTCAAGAGAATCCTTCCCTACTCCGCGATTGTCGACGACAGACATTCCTGTCGTGGCTTCATCAGGAACATTACCGTCCTTAAAGTCCTTGAACAAGAAGCCATTGTCGTCTACCTGCTCTTCAGGATCGTAGTAAGGCTTCATGCGCAGGACGTGAACAATGTCTCTCCGTTTTTGACGTTTCGACGACTGCTCATAATCCTCAACTTCGTATGTGACGTCTGACAGGCGGCGTATGACACGATACGGACCAAAGTATCGCTTCAATAACTTTTCTGACAGTCCAACCTTCTGTACAGGGGTAAAAATCCATACCAGATCTCCTAGGCTGTACACAACAGGTCGGTGCTTGTCGTTATATCGCTGACGGTCCTTCTCCTGGGCGTCCAGTGTCCGTATGCGAGCCAGCTGTCTTGCTTCTTCGATCCTGGTGATGACCTGTTTTAACATAGTCATCCTGAGTGTCGTCTGGTTGGAACGGGAACAGTGTATCCATTGTCATCTCAGCTTCACGGCCATGAAGCAGGAAAAACGGAGTGAAGCCTGTGGTGTCTTGTCTTGCGGTATTGTAAGCAAATGTCACGACTGGCAGAATTGTATCCCAATCCTTCTGCTCAACATCGACGTACATCGACAGCATGTCGGCTAACGTCTTGTTAAAAAGTTCCCTAAGAGCATTTGTCTGAGGATGGTATGCAGTTGTCATTCTGTGGACAATGTTGCGCCGTGACATTACCTCTGATACTAGATTTGACTGGAATACTTTTCCACGATCAAATATCATGACACGTGGTGCTCCATGCTTCAAAATAATGTCTTCTACAAGGAATTTTGCAATCTCTGGAGCTTCTGCAGTCGGCACAGGTTTGGTGACAGCGTAGCGTGTGAGGTAGTCAGTGCAGACTATTATCCAACGGTTACTGGTTGTCGACTTCGGGAACCTCCCTAAAGGATCAATCCCAACTCGGTGGAATGGAGCTGCTGCCGGCGGAATCGGTACGAGATGTCCTGGAGGTAATTGCGGCACATGCTTCCGTCGCTGGCACTCTTTACAGTGATTCACATAGTGCTTGACAGATCAGTGGAGACCTTTCCAGTAATACCTGCGTCTGATTCTGTCTAGGATCTTCACGAATCCCAGATGAACGGATATTGGAGCATCGTGGAAATATTTGAGAATAGCTGTCTGGAGAAGAGCTGGAAGAACCAGTAGCCATTTAGGGCCCAGTGGATCGTAGTTGTTCTTATACAATGTTCCGTTTATAAGTTGGAACTCTCCATTGGTCGGTTCTCCTTTCTCCAAGGCCTCTATCGTTTTTAATAGTGCTGGATCTTCCCTCTGTTCAGCTGTAACGTCATTTAATTCAGTGAGGGCTGAAATTTCATTCATGCTGTTGTGTTCCACTAATGGAGTCCTCGAAAGGCAGTCGGCATCCTTGTGTTTGCGCCCGTTCTTGAATACCACTGTGACATCGTACTCGTGGAGTCTTAGTGCCTATCTTGCTAGTCGACCTGATGGATCCTTCAAGATAGTCAGCCAACACAAAGAATGGTGGTCTGTCACAACGGTGAATGGTTTGCCGAATAAATACGGCCGGAACTTGTTGATAGCCCAGATAACCGTGAGACATTCTTTTTCAGTTGTAGAGTAGTTTATCTCGGACTTTGAGAGTACTCTTGACGCATAGGCTAGCACTGTACCAATCCCGTAACCACTGGCGTCTGTGTGAAGTTCCGTTTCTGCATTCTCGTCGTACAAGGCTAGCACTGGTGCGGAAGTTAGAGCCTCCTTAAGTGCCCGGAAAGCTCTCTTTTGTCTCATCCCAGTAAAATTTGGCGTCTCCCTGCAGAAGTTCTTGTAATGGACGTGCCTTGTTACAAAATCCTGTTATGAAATGTCAGTAGTATGAGCACAGCCCGAGAAAACTTCTCACATCACGAATGTGATGAGGAGTTGGAAATTCTGTGACCGCCCTTACTTTATCTAGATCAGGACGGACACCATCTCCGTTGACTAGGTGCCCCAGGATTTTTCTCTTTGGCGACGAAGAGGCACTTCTTTGGATTGAGGCGGAGACCTGCAGCCTGAACACACTTCAACACAGTTGACAGGCGACTCAGATGTTCTTCAAATGTTTTCGAGAAAACGACAATGTCATCTAAATAGCAGACGCACGTCATCCACTTAAGGTGTCGAAGCAAGTTGTCCATCATGCGTTCGAATGTGGCCGGAGCATTACATAATCTAAATGGCATTACTTTAAATTCATAGAGGCCGTCAGGTGTAATAAAAGCCGTCTTCTCCCTGTCAGCTTCGTCAACCTCGATTTGCCAGTAACCTGTCTGCATGTCCATAGTTGAGAAGTATGTAGCTCCTTTTAAGCAGTCTAAGGTGTCATCAATACGCGGCAATGGGTAGACATCTTTCTTTGTGATACTGTTCAGCCGCCGATAGTTGACACAGATTCGCCACGTGCCATCCTTCTTCTTTATGAGGACCACCGGAGATGACCAAGGACTCTCCGAAGGTTGAATAATGTCATCTCGCAACATCTTCTCCACTTCCTCCCGAATTATCCGTCTTTCAGCTGGCGACACTGTATACGAACGCTTGCTAATTGGTGGATGATCCCCAGTATTGATACGGTGCTTTATCGTGTGCTGTTTCGTCTGACTTTTCCCCTGCTGACGTGTGAATGCACCGGAAAATTGGCGTAGTATACCTAACACCCGCTGGCGTTGTTCCTTGGCCAGTCCAGGCCGTATGGGCAGATCCACGTTTATTTCCACCAGCGTGTTGTCTGTACTAACAGCAGGGCATGGGTCTTCATTGATGACGTTGAGCTCACCGTCCTGGATTGGCTCCGCTGTCCCGATAAACATTCCTTTGGGGATGAGTTGTGACTGCTCTTGACAATTTGTGATCCAAATCTCTCCTTGACCACCGGTAATGCTTATGATAGCCGCTGGTATGTAAATTTCTTTTGTGAGCCTGATAAACGTTTTACTATAAACTACAACTTCACAGTTTAACCAGTCATCTGTGTTTGTGACTGCAACTCTTCTCTATCGTCACATTGTCAACGACAAACAACTTCCCAGAAAATTCTGTATTACGTGTATCCAGCGGAATAACTTCTTCAATTTGCAGCTCAGATCTTCCACAGTCAATCATAGCTTGAGATGCCCGAAGGAAGACCCATCCGAGGATGACATTGTGAGTACATTCTGTTAACACGACAAATTCAAACGGCTGCGTCCTGTTGTTGATGGATATTCTTGCAACACAAGTTCCTGCTGGATGGACGTACTTTCCATTCGCGACCTTCAGCACAGTTGCCTCCATATCACAGAACATTGTCTTCTTTAGTGTGCGGCGGTAATTATCCGATAATACAGAAAAAGAGGCTCCTGAATCAACAAGTGCCCGGACAGGTTGGCCGTCGATTATGACGTCGATGATACTTCCCGACATCTTAGCGACTGTCATCCATGGAGGATTTTCATCTGCGGAGCCCTCACCTCCGTAGATGATCGCCTCGCTTAGTTTTCCTGGGCACGGCGGCTAGGGGAGCGGCTGGTACCTCTGTACGGCGACGGTGAACGGCTGCGGCGCGTAGGGGAGTGACCTCGTCTAGGGTACGGCGATGGGCTTCTTCCCATAGGCTGACTGAACTCGTCAGCAGGTGACTGCCTTGGATAGAACTGCTCCGACGGCTGATGTCTTGTGGCAAAATAATCATCGAATACTCGCCTCCTCTCTCTGCAGTAGTGTATGACATGTCCAGGGCGTCCACAGTGGAAACACAGTGGTGTGTTGTCTTCTGTCCTCCAGACATCTGTTCTTCTGCGGGGCATCATAGTTACCGAGGTATTTGGCTGCGGGCGCGTCGGTCGGTTCATGGGCTGCCGTTTGGCGGCTGCAGCGTATGTCATAGCAGGGCGATGCCATTCTTCACGTCGGGTCCGATTGACGGGGCAGACAGGAGCTAATGTTTGAAATACCTCGTCCTCAGCGGCCTCGGCTACCTCGTGACTTACAGGGCTCACATCCATGGCCATAATCTGATGCTCGCTTGGTCTAATAGTCCCGGCTGCCATGCACTGTTGTAATTCTTCTCTCACGATTTGTCGTATGAGAGAAGCCAAGTCCTGCTGGTCTTCCACAACGGCCATAGGGACTACATTTGGGAGTCTGTCATACTTCTGGCGTCCAACCCTCCTTTGTTGCATCTCTTCAATACGCTGGCACCACTTGATGAACTCTTCTGTCATAGCGACGTCTTTTATAAGAAGAGCTTGGTACATATCTTCTGCAATTCCCTTCATCAGGTGCGTGATTTTGTCCGCTTCAGTCATGTTCGGATTGACTACGTTACACAGGGCCAAAACACTCTGTATGTACGATTGTGTCGGCTCACCATGTCGTTGGGGCCGGTTCTTCAGTTGTTCTTCCGCCGAGCTGATTTGTCGCTGGCGGTCTCGAAACGTCTTCTTAAGTTCCTCCTGGAACATCTCCCAGTCATCCTTTTTGTCTTCGTTGTTCTCGAACCATTGCTGGGCTGTTCGTCCAGGTAGAAGTAAACGTTGGCCAAGCACATCGTATGGTCCGGTAGTACACCCCTGGATATTTTGATTATCAAATACGCCGGGAGAAACTCAAGAATCACATGGATGATATAGTTCAGTCAGGAAGAGGATTGAGGCTATTGAAATGCGGGTCTACAGAAGAGTGCTGAAAATTAAATGGGTAGATTGCATAACTAATGAGGAGGTACTGAACAGAATTGGAGAGAAAAGGAATTTGTGGCATACCTTAACTAAAAGCGGAGATAATTTGGTAGGGCACAATCTGAGACCTAAAGGAAACAAATTTGGCTTTGGAGGGCAATGTGTGGGATAAAAAATCATAGATGAATACAGTAAACAGATTCAAATGATTGTGGGTTGCTGTTCTTATGAGGAGATTGTAGCCTGGGGATGTTAAAGGAAGTAACTGTAGCTCTAATCTCGGGTTTTGTGAGAGATTGAATTAATTCAAAGATGGAAGAATTAATTTTCATAGAAGAACCGACTAACATTGCTTCCTTAAAATATCATAAATATCATTTGCCTGCAGATCTGCTGTCCCAGCTGACTGGACAGTGTTTCTTTAGCAGGTGTTTCATTGCTTACTATATGATTGATTAATTAAAAAAAAAAAAAAAAAAAAAAAAAAAAAAGGAACAGTAAGGGAAGTTACAGGCAATGAAAATTGTGAGTATTCGTTGTAAAACCTATTCCGAATAAGACACGTATATTACCCCTGTCACAAGTTTTCATAAGCAGAATAATTGCCCGCTGAATACAGCCATTAAATGAGAAATGCACTTGCTGTAGGACAAGTTGGTAATACATTGATTTACACATTAAGAGAATGAAGATTCGTTTTCAGAGAGAGCTCACAGATGAAAGAGAACTCGCCATGTGTTAAGCAAACGATCACAAAAACAGGGGTCGGACCAAGGTATCATATCAGGCTACATACTGTATTGCAGCACCCAAATCTCATGGTGTAAATGCACTGTAACACTATTGCAAAGATCGCAGTAGTAGAATGCATCGAAGCACGATTCATCACGTTTGTTGCGATTGGCTAAGATAGGCTGTAATGGAAAGCAAGGTAATGGAAAGCCGTTATTTGTTATCAGTTTGCTCAGAATTTAATTTGGAATTAGAATCTGTGATCAGAACTAAAGTATTAGTATAGCGCTCTCTCTCTCTCTCTCTCTCTCTCTCTCTCTCTCTCTCTCTCTCTCTCTCTCTCTCTCTCAGGACTGGCATAGATGTTGCACTCTCACCACATGCCTTTCATGCCTCTCTAAGTTACAGTGTTAAAAGATGAAGAGGCTTGCTCAGGATAGAGTAGGGTGGAGAGCTGCATCAAACCAGTGTTCGGATCGAAGACCACAACAACAACAAAATGTTCTGTGAACTTTTATCTAGAAGTATAATTTTCCCATTTCAGCAGATCCTTATTCCTTATCAAGGACACCTGAAAATCCGCAATGTTGGGTTATCAAAAGCCCTAATCATCCCTAGAGATTACATTTTTGTGAGACAATGAAACTTACTATCTGATTTTAAGAAATCGTCTCGAAAGGGGGGGGGGGGGTTGATCTTTGCACATCATATAGTTCGGAACTCTCACTTACAACAGCTGTTTTTATTTTCGTCAGTTACTGTGCAACATATTTTAAAGAAACCTTAACTTCCCGTGGCGTAATGAATCTTCAAACAACTTACGGTATGCTGTCAGTAGACGTCATTGGCAACCGCCGATATTTCGACAGGAGGACACCCTGCCATTCTCAAGACACAACTGCACTCAAGGAAGCACCACATTAAGAACTCCATGGCTTTCTTACGTCGATTGCAGGGATTGCATTTGAATGACTGATATTTTAGTGAGTTTTGACATTGTCTCTCTTCATTCGTGTTCCTCTGTCAGATTCATTGCATCTAATTGAGGTTAAGTTTGGTATCAAGTTAACAAATCTTTTTCGACATGTGTTAACTTTCACTTACTTTTACTTTTTATTCAATGGTCAGTACTAAGAACAAACTGATGGAGTTGAAATTGGAAGCCAGTTGTCACCTATTGTGGCCAATTTGTTTATGGAGGATTTTGAGGAAGATGCTTTAGTCAGCGACACTGAAACCTGCGTGTTTTTCAGATGTGTATACGACACTTTTGTCGTTTGGCCTCATGGTAGTGAGAATTTAAACAGTTTTTTGGAACACCTAAATCAATCTGCCTGAATATTCAGTTCACTATGGAGGTGGAAAAGAATGGATGTCTTCCTTGATGTGAACAATATACAGAAAACAGTCTTCATCGCAGAGATTGATAGTTTTAATTAACTAGTTTCAACCTGATGTAGGTCATCTTCAAAATTATACACAGCCCGTGTGGCCAGTGCTGGAACAGTGAATAGTGACCTACTGGCAGCACAACAGCCCAGGACAGCCCAGCCCAGCCGAACACAGCACTGGCCACATGGACTGTGTATAATTTTGAAGATGACCTACATCATGTTGAAACTAGTTAATTAAAACTATCAATCTCTGCGATCAAGACTGTTTTCTGTATATTGTTCATATCAAATAGATCGCTGTTTCTTGTCTCCTATGACAATGTGGTCAAAATTAATTCCTTGATGTGTTGGTCAGAAGGAAGGTTGATGGTACATTAGGACATTCTGTTTATAGGAAGCCTACTCACACTGATTTGTATCTGCGAGCTGATAGTTGTCACCATCCAGCTCAGCATGAAGGAGTGCTTCGTACCTTGGTTCACAGGGCCCATGTCATTTCAGACCCTGAAAGTTTGTCAGCTGAGTTGTCCCATCTCGAGGTGACCTTTCGTCAGAATGGTTACAGTTAGAGACGGATAAAAAATGCGTTGCCCAGATAAAACATGCGTTGCGCTATCAGCCTATTGTGCAACGGGTGAGTGACGATAGTAATCAAGTGGCATGTAAATCTATGGCTTTTTTGCCTTACGTAGGAAGCATTTCCAACAAGATTGGTTGTATTTTGCGGAAATATGATGTGAAATGTGTTTTTCGACAACCTATTAAGATAAAGACCCTGTTGGGGCCCATAAAGGATGATCTTGGTTTGCGTAAGGCAGGTATATATCATATTCCTTGCAGTTGTGGCATGTCGTATATTGGTCAATCAGGACTGTGGAAGACTGATGTATTGAACACAAACATTACATGCACTTACAACAGCCAAACAAATCCGCTGTTGCAGAACACTGTCTTGACGCCGGTCATCCTATGGAATACAACAACACAGAGATTCTGACACGCACTTCCACCTATTGGGATAGTGTTATTAAGGAAGCTGTTGAAATTAAACTAGCAAGCAATCTTATAAACAGAGATGGTGGGTTTTGTTTAAATTCTGCTTCAAATCCGGCACTGTCTTTCGTCAAAAAACGGAGGGACAAAATTAATGCTGACTCACCTGTTAAGTCACTATCGATATTTTTGATGTTTGGTCATCTTTGGTTGCGTTGACTCTGCAGTGACTTTTACTGTGTGGGTTATCTTCCTTGTTTGCCCTTTGCAAACCGAGGTATTAAATACGCTTGCACATAGGTTCCTTGAGTGCAGTTGTGTCTCAAGAATGGCAGGGTGCCTTCCCGTTAAAATATCGGCAGTTGTCGACGATGTCTACCAGCAGCATACCCGTAAGTTGTTTGAACATATTTTAGTGTGTTTACAGAGGTAAAATCACATTGTGGAGACTATGTATAGTTGATTTTAGCTCATACATAGTGATTTATGAAATTCAGAGAAAATACCGAAATTTTATTTAAAATTGATATCACAATATCATCTCATTGCACTCTTGATATTGCTGTCATATCCAGCAGAAGCTGACACAGTTTGTCATTTCAACTGTATGTGTATGGTGTTGTCATTCTTCTGCACCGTGAAGTTTACGATATTTCAGTGATATTCATTGTGCACACATGTAGTTAACACCTTGCCCTTAGGTGTCAAGACTTTTGCCCCCCCTCCTATTTACAGCTGTATTCATTGATGCTGTAATGGCCTTATGATTGCTGATTACCTAATCTATTCTAACTGAATCGAAAAGTTCGGGTTTGTTTGTCATCAGCATGCCAACTCGTGATCTCCAGGAGTCGGCTTTCTATTTAATAACAAGAAGTAATTTTCGGATACAGCACTTGCTAGATTCTCAGTCTCTGCCACCACCTGACATGTTTGTCTCCCACTCTATATCCAGTAAATTAAAACCTCCACCTAAGACTATAATGTGATAAGGAAATCTATGAGAAATATTATATTCTGCAAACAATTAGAAAGAACGATAGTGTGACAGTTATGCTACAGTATCAAATCGAGGGGTGTTTTGCTATACTATCAGAGTGCTTTCCAAAAGGAACTTTGCACAAACAGCACAAGCACCAAAGTTTCTGTTTTTTGGTCTTCCTTCACACCAGTTCTGGATTTAGATGGTAAGTCTTTCAGACACAGTATGCTGAAAACTGCTGCTTGCCTCCATCAAAGGGCTAGTGACCACTGTACTATACTCTGACATTTCATCCCCATACGCTAGGTCTGGAAGAGCCTCAGCCAGCTACCATGCCCTCACTCTTTTGCTTGTAGTTGTTTTTAGACAAGGTTAGTTGTTTTTCTGTCACATTCTTGTTTTACATTTCAGGAATAGCACTTTGATATAGGCAGGACTTGAGAATTCCTTATTCTTGATACTAGCTGATGATGCAAGATGGCGGATTCTGTTAGCATTTTTAATATCTTGACTGTAATAGATTGGGCATGGGACAGCTTTGGGAAGGATGGCCCATGTCACATGCTGAGTCCCAGCACCATCCACTTAAATGATTATTTATATCACCTTATTGTATTATTGATTTAACTAATGTTCGTCACAACTTTTAGCTCTGTCCCATTTATCGCTACAAATCGTCCCAGCCAGAATGCATTATTTACCCTTTACTTATGGTAGCCCCAATTGGGTTGTAGGATGATTTGTGGATGAGATTCATTATGCCACATAAGAGTACTGGAGGTGCCCTCGTCAGTGTCTCGATTTGCATACTAGACAGTATCATATACTTCTACCTCCCTTCAGTATTTCTTAGCTCAGCCATTAATATTGCTTTTGATGCCTAGATTTTTCC
Source organism: Locusta migratoria (assembly GCA_026315105.1). Lineage (NCBI taxonomy): Eukaryota > Metazoa > Arthropoda > Insecta > Orthoptera > Acrididae > Locusta > Locusta migratoria. The sequence continues at coordinate 8,487,342 of CM048755.1, forward strand.
ACACCTACACAAGTCCTTAATTTATTTTACTTCTTGGCAGACACCCCCCCCCCCCCCCCCAGGGGGCCCACAGTTCTTTTGTGGGTACGTGTGTGGCGCGCACGGGGCCCCGAGCCGGAGCAGCCTTTCTTCTGCCCCAGGCTGCTTCACTTTCCCTCCCGGTTTATGCCTTCGCCCGGAGACGGGCGTATTTCGTGAGTTACGGTGGTTCTTGTTGTAGTTTCTCTTATTCCTTGGTTCCTTCCTTTTTTACCCTTTGTTTCTGTCTTTCTCTCCTTGTACTCTCCTAGCCTTCTTCTCCTCCTCATTAGTCTCTGCCTCGGCGTTTGAGACACTTCTTTCCTTCTTTCTCTTCACTTCCTCTATTCTTCTTCTTCTTTCCTCCCTGTGCGTGTCTGAAGGCTGACCCACGCATTATCATGCATAGCAGGTGACGGGGTAACGCGTAATTCCCCGCCCCGGGTAGACAAGTAAGGCACGTACATACCCCCTGGTAAAGGCCAGGCCCAGGGAGGGGTGATTACCCGAGCTGGTACCTTCCAAACATACCGATTGGTCCCTCCGTCAGTTCTCGGGAGGTGTGACCTGAGGTGTGAACAATCACCTAAGGCAGGTAAGCCCTCGGAGAGGGCCCCCACTAGGAAGGAGCGCGCCATCGGAGACGCTGGTAATCACGGGGGACACTTCCGCGATGACTTCCTACTCTTCTTCAGTGACGTTGACCCAGAAACGAAAGATAGATTTGCCTCAGCAAAAGAAGACTCTGCCTAATCTACTGAGATTTCTTGTCGTCTCTCGCACCGATGCAAAAGATTTCACGTCTGTAAATCCTTTCGTCATCCAGAAAGGTGTAGATGCAATTGCTGGCCCTGTTAAAACCTGTTCACGTTAGCGCAATGTCACATTGTTGCTGGAAGTGGACAGTGCCTTCCAAGCTGAGAAACTAACCTGGACTACATTGTTACACACGTTTCCTGTCAAGGTAGAAACGCATCGCACACTGAACTCGTCACGGGGGGTAGTCTTCACAAGATCCCTTGACGGGTTGTCTGATGAAGACATCCAATCCTATATGTCCGACCAGGGTGTGACAGCTGTCCATAGGGTAATGAAAAAGGTCGATAACCAGCTGACACCGACTCGTACTGTGTTTTTGACGTTCGACAGAGTTGACCTCCCGTCGAAGGTCAAATCAGGGTATGAAGTCATCTCCGTCCGTCCTTATGTACTTAACCTGACGCGCTGTTTTCAGTGCCACAGGTACAACCATACCTGTGAATCTTGCCCAAATGCAGCAAAATGTGTCACTTGTGGTAAGGACGCCCACGAGGGGGATTGCCCACCTCCGTCCCCTCACTGCCTTAACTGCAACGGTGACCATGCTGCTTCCTCTCGCGACTGCCCTGTATACAAGGATGAGAAGGTCATCCAGCAAATTCGGGTTACGGAGAAGGTATCGACATCTGCCGCTCGAAAGTTGTTGGCGAGTCGAAAGCCCGCTGTCCTCTCAGCGGGCACATACAGTAAGGTCCTTACCTCCACTCGACCTACTAAGGCTTCAAGTACCCAGATTTTACCTTCGCTGACACAGTTGTGCGATCCGCCAGCCCGAAGATTGCCCATTCCACGTCCCCGCTTCCTCCTGCTGCTTCTAAAGCACAGTCTTCATCAACCTCTGGTAAACTGCGGGCACCTAAACAAGACGCCCGGACTTTGAGAAAGGAACCCGTCCGTGAGGATTTTCTGCATTCTCAAGCTTCCCAACCGTCGACTGCCTCTTCTCACCGTCACTCTTCGAGAAGAGCCAACAAGAAAGAGAGTTCCTCTCCTTCCCCGCCGAGGCGTGACCCATCCGTCACGCTGCCAAACAGTTGCCGGCCTCGGTTGTCTTCTGTTTCACTGGGACGCTCCGTCTGCCGGGCACCCGGCCCTTTACCGGCGGTGGAAACTGCCCCTCCTGATCAACTGAGGGCGGTGGCAGGCGCGTCGGTCGAACCTATGGACCATGACCCTCTGCCCCTCGACAGCGATAGCAGTGCTCCCTCGAAATCCGGTCCTTAGCGGCCGTCGAGGTGACCCCGCTTGCTAGTTGGTTTTTATCCTTATTTCTTCTCATTTTTTATCTTGGCGCTCCTTCAATGGAATATTCGCGGCATTCGTTCCAATTGGGAGGAGTTAAAACTACTCCTTCGGTTGCACTGCCCGCTTCTAGTCTGTCTCCAAGAAACTAAGTTGCGTCCAAGTGATCGTGCAGACTTTCCACACTACCTCTGTGCGGTTCGACCTGCCACCCGTGGAAGGTATCCCAGCCCATGGAGGGGTTCTGATGCTCCTTCGAGACGTCTATTTCCATCCCATTACCTTGCATACTCACCTACAGGCAGTTGCCGTCCGCATCACTTTATCCACATTTACCTTTTCCCTCTGTAATATCTATTCGCCCTTACTTGGGCAGATGTGCTACACCTCGTTGACCAGATCCCTTCACCTTTCGTGTTGGTAGGCAACTTTAATGCCCACCACCCCCTATGGGGATCTCCGGCACCTTGTCCGAGAGGCTTCCTTTTGGTGGACCTTCTCCAACACCTCGATCTTGTCTGCCTCAACACCGGTGCGCCAACCTTCCTTTCATACACAACACACACTTATTCCCATATAGACCTTGCAATATGCACTCCTCAGCTTGCCGGTCGGTTTGAGTGGTATGCACTTTCTGACACGTACTCAAGTGACCATTTCCCTTGTCATCCACTTCCTGCATCATTCCCCATCTCCTCGTCCCACCAGTTGGAACATTTCTAAAGCTGACTGGGGGCTTTATTCTTCCATGGCTGTTTTCCACGATCAGACTTTTCCCAACTGTGACAGTCAGGTCGACTACCTCACAGAGGTTATTCTCACCGCTGCTGAACGTTCCATACCTCGTACATCCTCTTCTCCACGTCATGTCCAGGTCCCTTGGTGGACTGCAGTCTGCAGCGACGCGCTTAGAGCCCGGCGCCGTGCTTTACGCACCTTCCGCCGCCACCCAACTTTGGAGAATTGCATAAATTATAAACGTATGAGAGCGCAATGTCGTCGTATCATAAACGACAGCAAGAAAGCTTGCTGGACTGCTTTTACTAGTTCTTTTAACCGTTTTACTCCCTCCACGGTTGTTTGGGGTGGCCTACGCCATTTATCCGGCATCAAGGTCCACTTCCCGATTCCTGGCCTGACCGTGGAGAACGCAGTCCTCGTGGACCTCACTGATGTTTCCAACGCATTGGGTCGTTTCTTTGCGGAGGTTTCCAGCTCTGCCCATTATCACCCTGCCTTTCTCCCTCGCTAACAGGTAGAGGAGGCACGGCCGCCTTCTTTCCACTCTTTTAATCGTGAAAATTATAACGTCGCCTTCAGCATGCAGGAGCTAGACCGTGCTCTCGCCCTGTCCCGATCTTCTGCTCCCGGGCCCGATTCCATTCATATTGAGATGCTGAAGAACCTCTCTCCTGCGGGCAAGTGCTTTCTTCTTCGTACCTACAATCGCATATGGACTGAAGGTCATGTTCCCACAAGTTGGCGTGAAGCCATTGTTGTGCCCATCCCCGAACCAGGGAAGGACAAACACCTTCCTTGCAGTTATCACCCCATTTCTCTGACGAGCTGCGTCTGTAAGGTGATGGAACGCATGATTAACGCTCTGTTGGTCTGGCTCCTCGAATCTCGCCACCTCCTGACTAATATCCAATGCAGTTTTCGTCGACACCGCTCTGCTGCTGATCACCTCGTTACGTTGTCGACCTTCATTATGAACAACTTTCTAAAGAAGCTTCAAACAGTAGCAGTGTTCTTCGACTTGGAGAAGGCATACGATACCTGTTGGAGAGCGGGCATTCTCCGCACATTGCACACATGGAGCCTTCGGGGCCGCCTTCCTCTTTTCATTCAAGCGTTTTTGGCGGATCGCAAGTTCCAGGTACGGGTGGGCTCGTTTTTGTCAGATACCTTTTGCCAGGAGAATGGGGTACCACAGGGCTCCGTCTTGAGTGTGGCGCTCTTTGCCATTGCAATCAATCCGATCGTAGATTGCCTTTCAGCCGACGTCTCCGGATCCCTTTTTGTAGACGATTTTGCAATTTATTGCAGCGCCCAGCAGACGTGTCTCTTGGAGCGTTGTCTTCAATGCTGTCTTGACCGTCTATATTCCTGGAGCATCGCAAACGGCTTCCGATTTTCCACTGAGAAAACGGTGTGTATAAACTTCTGGAGATACAAGGAATTTCTTCCACCTTCTCTACATCTCGGCCCTGTTGCTCTCCCTTTCGTGGAGACTACGAAATTCTTGGGACTCATGTTGGATCGTAAACTTTGCTGCTCCACACGTGTGTCCTACCTGGCTGCCCGTTGTGCCCGATCCCTTAATGTTCTTCGTGTCCTCAGTGGCACGTCATGGGGAGCGGATTGTACCGTCCTGCTTCACCTTTACCAGGTCATTGTTCAGTCGAAGCTCGACTACGGAAGCCTTGTATACTCTTCTGCACGGCCGTCGATTCTCCGCCGTCTCAACTCTATCCACCATCGGGGATTACATTTGGCGACCGGTGTATTTTATACCAGCCCTGTTGAAAGTCTGTATGCCGAGGCTGCTGTATTACCCTTGACCACTCGACGTGACATACTCTTGTCGGTACGCATGCCGCCTGCGGTCGATGCCCAACCATCCGTCTTACCGATTATTTTATGGCGTGTCACTCGATCGCCAATATCAGTTGTCTGCGATTGCCTTGCTTCCACCTGGAGTTCGATTGGTGCAGGATCCTTTGACATCTAAAATGTTGATATAGTTAGTATTACAAGATATTTATTGACTGAAATTTACAATACTCATCTTTAGAACATAAATCTGTTTCTTCTCTCTTCTTGCTTCTCGTGGCATCATGCGTTTGATGCAAGGTGCGTTGAGACCTACTTCCTGCTAAGTTTGTAGCTGTGTGACTTAGTACTGTCCTATTTCTGACTTCGTAGCTGCCTAGTAACGGTCAGAGTTCTGAATAATAACTGATAAGTGCTCACTAGTAACTGATGGGCATCCAGACATGTTTGTCTAGATACAGCCGCTTGTAGAGTGCTTGCATCTCCGGTTACTCCCTGTAGGATGCACGGCACCTCCGTGTGATTGGCTTTCGGTCGATCACTGCCTTCTCTACGATCATTCTTTTACATCTGGCGTGTGGTGCTGACTTTACACCACAAAAATGAGAATAGTCAGAAGTTGTGTAGTTCTAAATGTCACCTACATTTACATTGTATAAAATATATACAGAGGTAATGTTACAGAATTGGAAGGAAAAATGTCAAACTATGGGAATACCAATAAATGATAGAACAATATATTCATTGCAATTTGCAGATGACCAACTGATTATAGCCCAAGACTATGAGGACATAGAACACTTGACCAGGAAGCTGATTCAGGAATATAAAAAAGCAGGTCTAAATGTCAACATGAATAAAACGAAATACATGGTAATTGGTGGAATAAATGAAGACTTAATATTAGAAGAAGGGGTGGGAACCATAACAACTACAGAGGAATATAAATATTTAGGAGTGAAAATTACAAATGATGGGAAACTGGAAAAAGAAATTAGATAAAGAATAAATGCAGGAAAGATGACAATTTTTGTTGAATGGAAGTCTCTGGGACAAACACATAAGTACAGATAACAAAATTAGGATATATAAAACAATAGTTTGGAGCATTATTACATCTGGTTCAGAAGTGTGGACAACAAAATGGCAACTGAAATCAATTATTAGCTCCAGAAATGGATTTCTGGAGACGTTCAACAAGAATATCAAGAAGAGAGAGAATAAGAAATGAAGTAATGAGAGAAAAAATGAAATGTTAAAATACAATTATCGAATTCATCGAACACAAACATCTAAAATGGTATGGACACATCAGAAGAATGGGACAAGAAAGGCTTCCAAAATGCATACTCTATTGGACACCGAACGGAAGAAGAAAAAAGGGACGACCACCTACCACATGGATGCAGGAAGTTGTCAGCAATGAGGAAGAATAACATTCCTGAGGACTTGTGGGAGGACAGAGAAGAGTGGAGAACAATAATTCGTAACTTAATGTAAGCTAATGTAGGTACTGGAAAAATGTAATTACATTGTAAAACCAAAATTATTATTATTATGTTACTGTTTTGTTCCTATTCCTGGGAATATTTTTTCTGCCTTGGTTCTTGTGGACTTGCAACATCAATATTTTAACAGCCACCTCCCAGGTGGGTAGCATTGAATTAAATTTCTGGGTGTGGTAACTTTCAGATGTTTGGTTTCATAGCAAATCTTACCAGGTGTTGTGATACCATACAGATCGTATTCAAAGTGGTATATTAAATGTCTTCCTCCCTCTCATAAACTGACAGACATGCTGTTTTTGAACTGCATGGAACTCCATTTGGGGCTCTCTAGTCACCTTACAGAGGGACTCTTGGCGGATATCATCTGTCATTTTCATCTCGTCTCTCTCAACACTGGTGAACCTACATTTCTATCAGACTCTACACATCCGCTTTACCATTTAGACCTCCTGATCTGTACTGCCCAGCTTGTACATTGGCTCGAGTGGTCTGTCCTTTCAGATACACACTGCAATCACCATTTTCCACATATTCGTCTGCTGATGCCCATCCCATTAGCACACCCATACAACTTGCAGCTTTCCAAAGCTGATGGGCTGATTTATTCCTCCCTAGCAACTTTCAGGGAACATAATTTTTCCAGTATTGATGACCAGATCAACTACCTTACTAGTCCTATTCTCTCTGCCACTAAATGTTCCATCCATCGCACCTCCACAATGTATCCCCGTCCCCTGCTTGTGGAATGAGGTGTGCCACGAGGCAATCAGAGCCTGGAGATGTCCACATCTTTAAATGACATCCCACATTGGAGAATTGTATCCGTTGTGTGGGCAATGTCACCATATTATTAACAATAGAAAAAGAGCTAGGTCTTTAAACAGTTTCGTATCCTATTCTGTTATTTGGGGTAGCCTTTGTTGCCTCACCGGGACTTCAGCTCATTCCACGGGCTCACTGTTAGGTATATCATTGTGAACTCCATTACCTTCCCTGATACTTTGGGCTGCTACTTCGAGGTTTCCCGCTTGACACAGTACCATCCCGCTTTCCTCCTTAAAAAACTGGAAGCAGAAGAAAAGACGCTCTCTTTCTCCAATGAATAAAGTGAATGCTATAATGTCAAATTTATTATGAGGGATTCTTTAACATGCACTCTCTTCATCACGGTCCTCCTCCGCAAGACCAGACAGCATTCATATACAGATGTTACAACACCTGTCTCCGGACAACCTTTTTCTTCACAGAATGTATAACCACATTTTCTAGCTGGTGTGAAGCCATAGTCATTCCCATATCAAAGCATGACAAGGACAAACACCTTCCTTCCAGCTACTGTCCAATCTCATTCACCAGTAGTGTCTGCAAAGTGATTGTATGTATGATTAATGGTTGGTTGGTATGGTAGCTTGAGTCTTTGAATCTCCTCACAAATGCACAATATGGCTTTCGTAAGCTGTGCTGTCAATCATCTCATCACCCTATCAACACATAATATAAACAATTTTTGTTGAAGTGTCAAACAGTGGCTGGATTTTTTGACCTGTTGGAGGATAGGCATCCCCCATACTTGGGGAGTCCGAGGGTCAATGCCCATTTTTAGCCAGGAATTTTTAGAAGACCACATTTTTAAGGTGCATGTGGCGTCAATCGTGTCTAACACTTTTATTCAGGAGAATGGTGTACCACAAGGTTCAGTGCTAAGCATTGTTCTCTTTATCGCAATTAACCCTATTATGCCCCTCAGGGGGCTCTGTATTAATTTGTCGAGTACGGGCTTGGCAATCCCAGGGTCCCGAGCTGGGGACTGGTAAGCGCCGCCAGTCCTCAGACACCGTAACCTCTGGGCACGCTTCAGCGAACACCTTGTGGCTCGGCAGTGGAACAATGTGTGTACCGGGGGAATGGGTATCTCGGCTCGACTGCTCGGGTTGTGGGGAAGGAAATAAGTACATAAAAAACCTCAATAATCCTAAGGTGTGCTACATGCTGATGTGATGCACGGCTGTCGAGGAGGAACAGTCGCTAGCGAGCAGCCTCTGGGGATACTGCGGCGCTCTGTCTAGGTGGACATTTAGTTCCCTAGTTGCTCATGGGACCGAGATGGTCCTTTCGAGACTTTTTAAACCACCTAGTGGGATGGGTGTACCACTAAGGGGTACCAACACCCAACATAATAAGCTGGCTAGGTTCACCAGTCCTCCGGATTCGGGAAGTTCTATGCAGAGCTTTGGGAGAAGTAACAGAGCACAGACTGCTGGCTAGAATGTGTTTTTGGTAGTAAAGTGTACAGGAGGTACTCTTGAAAATGTTTTCCTCTTTTATATTCAGAAAGGTCTTGCGGGTATTGCCGGAAATCTGAAATCTGTTAAGCGACTCTGTAATGGAATGCTGTTAGTGGAAATGTCCAGTTCACATCAAGTAAAGCCTTGGCAAATATTAAATTTAAGCAGAATTGCATGGCACCCTGAATTACAGTAAAGGTGTCGTAACATGAAGGGATCTGGTGGATATTCAAACTGCAGAACTGAAAAGTGAGTGGGCTCAGGACGGTATCGTTGAGGTTAAGAATATCGTGAAAAGGGTGGGTGTGGAGTTAATCAAATTGGACTCCATCTTCACCTTAAATAGCTCAAAACTTCCCGAATATGTCAAAACAGGTTTCCTCCGCCTAAGAGGACGACCCTATTTCCCGAACCTGAAGCACTGCTTAGAGTGCCAGCGGTTCGGTCATAAGACGCAGGGTTGTAATGGCATTGTTCCTTTTGGCAACTGTGGTAAAGCTGCCCATGATGGAGAACCTTGCTCACCTCATCTGAAGTGTGTCGACTGCTCTGGAGAACATGCGGTTTGGAGTAGGGACTTTAGCATTTACTTGCAGGAGAAAAAAATTCAGGAAATAAAGTTTTTACGAGATCCCTTGACGGGTTGTCTGACGAAGACATACAAACTTATATGTCCGATCTGGGTGTAACAGCCGTCCATAGGGTGTTGAAAAAGGTAGATAACAGCTGACACCCACTCGTACTGTTTTTTTGACGTTCGACAGAGTTGAGCTCCCGTCAAAAGTCAAAGCAGGGTATGAAGGTATCTCCGTCCGCCCTTATGTACCTAACTCAACGCGCTGTTTTCAATGCCACAGATACAACCACACCCGTCAATCTTGCTCTAACGCAGCAAAATGTGTCACTTGTTGTAGGGACGCCCATGAGGGGGATTGCCCACCTCCGTCCCCTCACTGCCTTAACCGCAATGGTGACCATGTGGCTTCCTCTCGAGACTGCCCTGTATATAAGGATGAAAAGGTCATCCAGCAAATTCGTGTTACGGAAAAAGTATCAACATCTGCCGCTCGAAAGTTGTTGGCGAGTCGAAAGCCCACTGTCCTCCCAGAGGGCACATACAGTAAGGTCCTCACCTCCACTCGACCTACTAAGGATTCTAGTACCCAGACCTGTGACTTCACTTTCACTGACACAGTTGTGTGATCTGCCAGCCTGAAGATTGCCCGTTCCACATCCCCACTTCCTCCTGCTGCTTCTACAGTTCAGTCTTTGTCAACCTCTAATAAACCGCGGGAACCTAAACAATATGCCCGGACTTTGAAAAAGGAACCCGTCCATGAAGATTTTCTGCATTCTCAGGCTTCCCAACCGTCTACTGCCTCTTCTCACTGTCACTCTTCCAGAATAGCCAACAAGAAAAAGAGTTCCTCTCCTTCCCTGCTGAGGCGTGAAGCATCCGTCACGTCGTCCAACAGTAGTCGGCCCTGATCATCTTCTGTCTTGCCGGGACGCACTACTGTTAGCTGGGCAACCAGCATTTTACCAGCGGCGGAAGCTGCCCCTCCTGATAAACTCGGGAAGGTGGCAGATGACTCGTTTGAACCTATGGATCATGTCTCTCTGCCTCTAGGTGGCGACAGTAGTGCTCCCTCGAAGTCCGGTCCTCAGCGGCCGCCGAGGTGACCCCACCTGCTTGTTCCCCCCCCCCCCCCCCCCCCCAGGGGGCCCACAGTTCTTTTGTGGGTACGTGTGTGGCGCGCACGGGGCCCCGAGCCGGAGCAGCCTTTCTTCTGCCCCAGGCTGCTTCACTTTCCCTCCCGGTTTATGCCTTCGCCCGGAGACGGGCATATTTCGTGAGATACGGTGGTTCTTGTTGTGGTTTTTCTTCCCTCGTTCGTTCCTTTCTTACCCTTCGTTTTCTGTCTTTCTCTCCTTGAACTCTCCTAGCCTTCTTCTCCTCATTAGTCTCCGCCTCGGCGTTTGAGACACTTCTTTTCTTTCCTTCTTTCTCTTCCTTTCCTATCCTCTTCTTCTTTCCTCCCTGTGCGTGTCTGAAGGCCGACCCACGCATTATCGTGCGTAGCAGGTGACGGGGTAACGCGTAATTCCCCGCCCCGGGTAGACAAGTAAGGCACGTACGTACCCCCTGGTAAAGGCCAGGCCCAGGGAGGGGTGATTACCCGAGCTGGTACCTTCCGAACGTGCCGATTGGTCCCTCCGTCAGTTCTCGGGAGGTGTGACCTGAGGTGTGAACAATCACCTAAGGCGGGTAAGCCCTCGGAGAGGGCCCCCACTAGGAAGGAGCGCGCCATCGGAGACGCCGGTAATCACGGGGGACACTTCCGCGATGACTTCCTTATCTTCTTTCGTGACGTTGACCCATAAACGTAAGTTAGACTCGCCTCAGCCTAAAAAGACTCTGCCTAATGTACCTAAATTTCTGGTTGTCTCTCGCACCGACGGAAAGGATTTCAATTCTGTCAATCCTTTCGTTATACAGAAAGGTGTAGATGCAGTTGCTGGCCCTGTTAAAACCTGTTCACGTCAGCGCAATGGCACATTGTTGCTGGAAGTGGAAAGTGCCTTCCAAGCCCAAAAACTGATACGTACTACGTTGTTGCACACTTTCCCAGTTAAGGTCGAAGCGCACCGCACACTCAACTCGTCACGGGGGGTAGTCTTCACGAGATCCCTTGACGGGTTGTCTGATGAAGATATCCAATCGTATATGTCCGATCAGGGTGTGACAGCCGTCCACAGGGTCATGAAAAAGGTCGATAACCATCTGACACCGACTCGTACTGTGTTTTTGACGTTTGACAAAGTTGACCTCCCGTCGAAGGTCAAAGCAGGGTATGAAGTCATCTCCGTCCGCCCTTATGTACCTAACCCAACACGCTGTTTTCAGTGCCACAGGTACAACCATACCCGTGAACATTGCCCAAATGCAGCAAAGTGTGTCACTTGTGGTAGGGACGCCCATGAGGGGGATTGCCCACCTCCGTCCCCTCACTGCCTAAACTGCAACGGTGACCATGCGGCTTCCTCTCGCGACTGCCCTGTATACAAGGATGAGAAGGTAATCCAGCAAATTCGGGTTACGGAGAAGGTATCGACATCTGCCGCTCGTAAGTTGTTGGCGAGTCGAAAGCCCACTGTCCTCCCAGCGGGTACATACAGTAAGGTACTCACCTCAACTCGACCTACCAAGGATTCCAGTACCCAGACATGTGACTTCACTTTCGCTGACACAGTTGTGCGATCCGCCAGCTCGAAGATTGCCCGTCCTACGTCCCCGCTCCCTCTTGCTGCTTCTAGGGTACAGTCTTCGTCAAACTCTAGTAAACCGCGGGCACCTAAACAAGATGCCCGGACCTTGAAAAAGGAACCCGTCCGTGAGGATTTTCTGCGTTCTCAGGCTTCCCAACCGTCAACTGCCTCTTCCCGCCGTCACTCTTCCAGAAGAGCTGACAAGAAAAAGAGTTCCTCTCCTTCCCCGCCGAGGCGTGACCCATCTGTCACGCCGTCCAACAGTTGCCGGCCTCGGCCGTCTTCTGTTTCACCGGGACGCTCCGTTTGCCGGGCGCCCGGCCCTTTACCGGCGGTGGAAACTGCCCCTCCTGATCAACTCAGGGAGGTGGCAGGCGCGTCGGTCGAACCAATGGAACATGACCCTTTGCCCCCAGACAACGATGGCAGTGCTCCCTCGAAATCCGGTCCTCAGCGGCCGTCGAGGTGACCCCGCTCGTTACTTGGTTTTTATCCTTATTTCTTCTCTCATTTTTATCATGGCGCTCCTTCAATGGAACATTCGCGGCATTCGTTCCAATCGGGAGGAGTTAAAACTACTCCTTCGATTGCACTGCCCGCTTCTAGTCTGCCTCCAGGAAACTAAGTTGCGTCCACGTGATCGTGCAGACTTTCCACACTACACCTCTGTGCGGTTCGACCTGCCACCCGTGGAAGGTGTCCCAGCCCATGGAGGGGTTCTGATGCTCCTTCGAGACGACGTCTATTTCCATCCCATTTCCTTGCACACTCACCTACAGGCAGTTGCCGTCCGCATCACCTTATCCACATTTACCTTCTCCCTCTGTAATATATATTCGCCATCGTCATCTGCCCTTACTAGGGCAGATGTGCTAAACCTTGTTGACCAGCTCCCTTCACCTTTCGTGTTGGTAGGCGACTTTAATGCCCACCACCCCCTATGGGGCTCTCCGGCACCTTGTCCGAGAGGCTCCCTTTTGGTGGACATTCTCCACCACCTCGATCTTGTCTGCCTCAACACCGGTGCACCGACCTTCCTTTCTGACACAACACACACTTATTCCCATATAGACCTCGCAATATGCACTCCTCAGCTTGCCGGTCGGTTTGAGTGGTATGCACTTTCTGACACGTACTCGAGTGACCATTTCCCTTGTATCATCCACTTCCTACATCATTCCCCATCTCCACGTCCCACCAGTTGGAACATTTCTAAAGCCGACTGGGGGCTTTATTCTTCCATGGCTGTTTTTCACAATCAGAATTTTCCCAACTGTGACAGTCAGGTCGAATACCTCACAGAGGTTGTTCTCACTGCTGCTGAACGTTCCATACCTCGTACATCCTCTTCTCCACGTCGTGTCCAGGTCCCTTGGTGGACTGCAGCCTGCCGCGACGCGCTTCGAGCCCGGCGCCGTGCTTTACGCACCTTCCGCCACCACCCAACGTTGGAGAATTGCATCAATTACAAACGTATGAGAGCGCAGTGCCGTCGTATCATAAACGACAGCAAGAAAGCTTGCTGGACTGCTTTTACTAGTTCTTTTAACCGGTTTACTCCCTCCACGGTTGTCTGGGGTGGCCTACGCCGTTTGTCCGGCATCAAGGTCCACTCCCCGATTCCTGGCCTGACCGTGGAGAACGCAGTCCTCGTGGACCCAGCTGATGTTTCAAACGCATTGGGTCGTTTCTTTGCGGAGGTTTCGAGCTCTGCCCATTACCACCCTGCCTTTCTCCCTCGCAAACAGGTAGAGGAGGCACGGCCGCCTTCTTTCCGCTCTTTTAATCGTGAAAATTATAACGTCGCCTTCACCATGCAGGAGCTAGATCGTGCTCTCGCCCTGTCCCGGTCTTCTGCTCCCGGGCCCGATTCCATTCATATTGAGATGCTGAAGAACCTCTCTCCTGGGGGCAAGTGCTTTCTTCTTCGTACCTACAATCGCATATGGACTGAAGGTCATGTTCCCACAAGTTGGCGTGAAGCCATTGTTGTCCCCATCCCCAAACCAGGGAAGGACAAACACCTTCCTTCCAGTTATCGCCCCATTTCTCTGACGAGCTGCGTCTGTAAGGTGATGGAACGCATGGTTAACGCTCGGTTGGTCTGGCTCCTCGAATCTCGCCGCCTCCTGACTAATATCCAATGCGGTTTTCGTCGACACCGCTCTGCTGCTGACCACCTCGTTACGTTGTCGACCTTCATTATGAACAACTTTCTAAAGAAGCGTCAAACAGTAGCAGTGTTCTTCGCCTTGGAGAAGGCATACGATACCTGTTGGAGAGCGGGCATTCTCCGCACATTGCACACATGGAGCCTTCGGGGCCGCCTTCCTCTTTTCATTCAAGCATTTTTGGCGGATCGCAAGTTCCGGGTACGGGTGGGCTCTGTTTTGTCAGATACCTTTTGCCAGGAGAATGGGGTACCACAGGGCTCCGTCTTGAGTGTGGCGCTCTTTGCCATTGCAATCAATCCGATCGTAGATTGCCTTTCAGCCGACGTCTCCGGATCTCTTTTTGTTGACGATCTCGCAATTTATTGTAGCGCCCAGCGGACGTGTCTCTTGGAGCGTTCTCTCCAACGCTGTCTTGACCGTCTATATTCCTGGAGCATCGCAAACGGCTTCCGATTCTCCACTGAGAAAACTATGTGTATCAATTTCTGGAGATACAAGGAATTTCTTCCACCTTCTCTATGTCTCGGCCCTGTTGCTCTCCCTTTCGTGGAGACTACAAAATTCTTGGGACTCATGTTGGATCGGAAACTTTGCTGGTCCACACATGTGTCCTACCTGGCTGCCCGTTGTGCCCGATCCCTTAACGTTCTTCGTGTCCTCAGTGGCACGTCATGGGGAGCAGATCGTACCGTCCTGCTTCACCTTTACCAGGCCATTGTTCAGTCGAAGCTCGACTATGGAAGCCTTGTATACTCTTCAGCACGGCCGTCGATTCTCCGCCGTCTCAACTCTATCCACCATCGTGGATTACGTCTGGCGACCGGTGCATTTTATACCAGCCCTGTTGAAAGTCTGTATGCCGAGGCTGCTGTATTACCCTTGACCACTCGACGTGACATACTCTTGTGTCGGTACGCATGCCGCCTACGGTCGATGCCCAACCATCCATCTTACAGATTATTTTTTGACGACTCACTCGATCGCCAATATCAGTTGTCTGCGATTGCCTTGCTTCCACCGGGAGTTCGGTTTCGCCGCCGGCTACAGCGGCTCGATTTTACCCTTCCTTCCACCCTTCGGTTGAGCGAAAGCCCATTGCCACCGTGGCATCAGGCCCAGGTTCACACACACCTCGAACTTAGTTCGCTCCCCAAGGAGAGCACTCCGGATTTGGTATTCCGCTCGAGGCTTGTCGAACTCCGTTCGCGGTTCGATAATGCCGTATTTATTTACACTGATGGTTCCAAGAGCACTGCCGGTGTCGGATCTGCCTTCGTCGTCGGGGACAACCGTTTCCAATACAAGCTCCCTGACCGGTGCTCAAACTTCACGGCTGAGCTTTTCGCCCTCCACCAGGCCGTTTTGTATACCTGCCGCCACCGCCACCCTTTCTATGCCATATGTTCTGACTCCCTTAGTGCCCTGCAGAGTCTTAAGGACCCTTTCTCGAACCATCCTCTCGTGTATCGGATCCAACGCTCCCTCCAGTTGCTGGCGGATGACAGCTGTCACGTTTCTTTCCTGTGGGTCCCTGGCCATGTGGGTGTGCCCGGGAATGAGGCCGCCGACACAGCAGCCAAGGCAGCAGCTCTTTTGCCTCGCATGGCTACCTTTTGCGTCCCATCGGACGATGTTCAACGGGCTCTTCGCCGGAGTATCGTGTTGCAATGGCACAGTGTGTGGCTTTCACTGTACAACAATAAATTGCGAACTGTCAAACCGATCCCGACCGCTTGGAGGACATCCTCACGCCCCTCTCGGCGGGAGGAGGTCATCCTGGCTCGGTTGCGGATCGGTCATTGCCGTTTCAGCCACCGTCACTTGCTATCCGCCGAACCTGCACCGCTATGCTCCTGCGGTGAACTGCTGACAGTGCGACATGTTTTACTGACTTGTGTTAATTTTAATCATCTCCGTGTAGCCCTTCACTTTCCGTCTACTCTGGAGGAAATTTTAGCTGATGACACACGAGCAGCTGCTCGAGTTTTGCGTTTTATCAACTTGGCCAACTTATCCAAGGATATTTAACTCTTTTAATTGTCTTTTATCTTTCGTTTTTAGCCTCTTGTTGATGTTCTGACAGTCTACATTTTTTTAGATCATAGCGAATCTATGTTCTTGACTGGGCGCTAATGACCATAGAAGTTGTTCGCCCTAAAACCACAAAAAAAAAAAAAGAAAAAAAAAATTGCTTGTTCCTTTTTATGTTCCCTTCTCTTATTTTTTATCATGGCGCTCCTTCAATGCAATATTCACGGCTTTCGTTCCAATCGGGAGGAATTAAAACTACTCCTTCG
Source organism: Locusta migratoria (assembly GCA_026315105.1). Lineage (NCBI taxonomy): Eukaryota > Metazoa > Arthropoda > Insecta > Orthoptera > Acrididae > Locusta > Locusta migratoria. The sequence goes on from CM048755.1 coordinate 8,503,511, forward strand.
ATTGCACTGCCCGCTTCTAGTTTGTCTCCAAGAAACTGTTATGTCCAAGTGATCATGCAGACTTACCCCACTACACCTCTCTGCGTTTCGACCTGCCACCTGTGGAAGGTACCCCAGCCCATGGAGGGGTTCTGACGCTCATTCGGGACAACGTCTATCACCATCCCATTTCATTGCATACTCACCTACTGGCAGTTGCCGTCCGCATCACTTTATCCACATTTACCTTTTCCCTCTGTAATATCTATTCGCCATCGTCATCCGCCCTTACTTGGGCAGATGTGCTCCATCTCGTTGACCAGCTCCCTTCACCTTTCGTGTTGGTAGGCGACTTTAATGCCCACCACCCCCTATGGGGCTCTCCGGCACCTTGTCCGAGAGGCTCCCTTTTGGTGGACATTCTCCACCACCTCGATCTTGTCTGCCTCAACACCGGTGCACCGACCTTCCTTTCTGACACAACACACACTTATTCCCATATAGACCTCGCAATATGCACTCCTCAGCTTGCCGGTCGGTTTAAGTGGTATGCACTTTCTGACATGTACTCCAGTGACCATTTCCCTTGTCATCCACTTCCTGCATCATTCCCCATCTCCTTGTCCCACCAGTTGGAACATTTCTAAAGCTGACTGGGGGCTTTATTCTTCCATGGCTGTTTTTCACGGTCAGAATTTTCCCAGCTGTGACAGTCAGGTCGAATACCTCACAGAGGTTATTCTCACAGCCGCCGAATATTCCATACCTCGTACATCCTCTTCTCCACGTCGTGTTCCGGTCCCTTGGTGGACTGCAGCCTGCAGCGACGCGCTTAGAGCCCGGCGCCGTGCTTTACGCACCTTTCGCCGCCACCCAACTTTGGAGAATTGCATAAATTATAAACATATGAGAGCTCAATGTCATTGTATCATAAACGACAGCAAAAGAGCTTGCTGGACTGCTTTTACTAGTTCTTTTAACCGTTTTACTCTCTCCACGGTTGTTTGGGGTGGCCTACGCCGTTTATCCGGCATCAAGGTCCACTCCCCGATTCCTGGCCTGACCGTCGAGAACGCAGTCCTCGTGGACCCCGCTGATGTTTCCAACGCATTGGGCCGTTTCTTTGCGGAGGTTTCGATCTCTGCCCATGACCATCCTGCCTTTCCTCCTCACAAACAGGTAGAGGAGGCACGGCCGCCTTCTTTCCACTCTTTTAATCGTGAACGTTATAATGTCGCCTTCACCATGCAGGAGCTAGACCATGCTCTCGTCCTGTCCCGATCTTCTGCTCCCGGGCCCGATTCCATTCATATTGAGATGCTGAAGAACCTTTCACCTGCGGGCAAGTGTTTTCTTCTTAGTACCTACAATCGCATATGGACTGAAGGTCATGTTCCCACAAGTTGGCATGAAGCCATTGTTGTGCCCATCCCCAAACCAGGGAAGGACAAACACCTTCCTTCCAGTTACCGCCCCATTTCTCTGACGAGCTGCGTCTGTAAGGTGATGGAACGCATGGTTAACACTCGGTTGGTCTGGCTCCTCAAATCTCGACGCTCCCTAACGAATGTCCAATGCGGTTTTTGTCGACACCGCTCTGCTGCTGATAACCTCGTTACGTTGTCGACCTTCATTATGAATAACTTTCTAAGGAAGCTTCAAACAGTAGCAGTGTTCTTAGACTTGGAGAAGGCATACGATACCTGTTGGAGAGCGGGCATTCTCCGCACATTGCACACATGGGGCCTTCGGGGCCGCCTCCCTCTTTTCATTCAAGCGTTCTTGGTGGATCGCAAGTTCTGGGTACGGGTGGGCTCTGTTTTGTCAGATACCTTTCGCCAGGAGAATGGGGTACCGCAGGGCTCCGTCTTGAGTGTGGCTCTCATTGCCATTGCAATCAATCCGATCGTAGATTGCCTTTCAGCCGACGTTTCCGGATCTGTTTTTGTAGACGATTTTGCAATTTATTGCAGCGCCCAGCAGACGTGTCTCTTGGAGCGTTGTCTTCAATGCTGTCTTGACCGTCTATATTCCTGGAGCATCACGAATGGCTTCAGATTCTCCACTGAGAAAACGGTGTGTATAAACTTCTGGAGATACAAGGAATTTCTTCCACCATCTCTACGTCTCGGCCCCGTTGCTCTCCCTTTCATGGAGACGACAAAATTCTTGGGGCTAATGTGGGATCGGGAACTTTGCTGGTCCACACATGTGTCCTACCTGGCTGCCCGTTGTGCCCGATCCCTTAATGTTCTTCGTGTCCTCAGTTGCACGTCATGGGGAGCGGATTGTACCGTCCTGCTTCACCTTTACCAGGCCATTGTTCAGTCGAAGCTCGACTACAGAAGCCTTGTATACTCTTCTGCATGGCCGTCGATTCTCCGCAGTCTCAATTCTATTCACCATCGGGGATTACGTCTGGCGACCAGTGTATTTTATACCAGCCCTGTTGAAAGTCTGTATGCCGAGGCTGCTGTACTACCCTTGACCACTCCGTGCGACATACTGTTGTGTCAGTACGCATGCGACCTGCGGTCGATGCCCAACCATCCATCTTACCGATTATTTTTTGACGACTCACTCGATCGCCAATATCAGTTGTCTGCGATAGCCTTGCTTCCACCTGGAGTTTGGTTTCGCCACCTGCTACAGCGGCTCAATTTTACCCTTCCTTCCACCTTTCGGTTGAGCGAAAGCCCATTGCCACCGTGGCATCAGGCCCAGATTCACACTCACCTTGAACCTAGTTCGCTCCCCAAGGAGAGCACTCCGGATTTGGTATACCGCTCGAGGCTTGTCGAACTCTGTTCGCGGTTTGATTATACCATATTTATTTACACTGATGGTTCCAAGAGCACTGACTGTGTCGGATCTGCCTTCGTCGTCGGGGACAACCCTTTCCAATACAAGCTCCCTGACCGGTGCTTGAATTTCACGGCTGAGCTTTTTGCCCTCCACCAGGCCGTTTTGTATACCTGCTGCCACCGCCAACCTTTCTATGCCATATGTTCGAACTCCCTTAGTGCCCTGCAGAGTCTTAAGGACTGTTTCTCGAACCATCCTCTCATGTATCGGATCCAACGCTCCCTCCAGTTGCTAGCAGATGACAGCTGTCACGTTTCTTTCCTGTGGGTCCCTGGCCACGTGGGTGTGCCCGGGAATGAGACCGCCGACATAGCAGCCAAGGCAGCAGCTCTTTTTCCTCGCATGGCTACCTTATGGGTCCCATCAGACGATATTCAACGGGCTCTTTGCCAAAGTATCGTGTCGTCCTGGCACAGTGTGTGGTTCTCACTATACGATAATAAATTGAGAACTGTAAAACCGATCCCGACCGCTTGGAGGACCTCCTTACGCCCCTCTCAGCGGGAGGACATCCTGGCCCGGTTGCGGATCGGTCACTGCCATTTCAGCCACCATCATTTGCTAACCGCCGATCCTGCAACGCTGTGCTCCTGCGGTGAATTGCTGACGGTGCGACATGTTTTACTGTCTTGTGTTAATTTTAATCATCTCCGTGTAGCCCTTCACTTTCCGTCTACTCAGGAGGAAATTTTAGCTGATGATACATGGGCAGCTGCTAGAGTTTTGCATTTTATAAACTTGGCCAATTTATCACAGGCTAAATAAACTTTTTAATTGTTCTTTATCCTTTGTTTTTAGCCTTCTCCTGATATTCTAACTGGCAGTTACCATTTTTATTTTTTAGATCTAGCGAATCTCTGATCTTGTCTGGGCGCTAATGACCTTAGCAGTTGTGCGCCCTAAAACCACAAAAAAAAAAAAAAGTGATCCATTGCACTGCTGAATCATCCATTCCCCAAGTCCACGGGCAATGACAATGGCACTCTGTCCCTTGGTGGACTGAAGAATGCCGCTCTGCAATACAGGCGAGACGAACGGCTCTGCAAAAATTAAAGTGCCTGCCCACTGCAGAGAATCTTGCGGCCTTTCGGTTAGCAAGGGCAAAATGCAGCAGGGTCGTAAGGGAGAGTAAGAAGAGATAATGGCAGCACTTCCTGAATTCTATTAATCATTCCACACCAAGCACTAAAGTATGGGAGACCATAAGGAGGATATCTGGAAGAGGACGACGGAGCCCCGTAGCAGCTTTAATGGCGAATGGTACTCTCCACACCGATCCATGAGGTATGGTGTAGTACTTCTGTGGTGCCCACACAGTGCAATTTGTGTGGGCACGAAAGATTGGGTGCTGAGAAGGGCAATTTGGACTTCAGGTCCACTACTGCAGAAGAATATAACTGTCCTTTCTCCATATGGGAGCTGGATACTGTGTTGTCTGCAGCTCGTGATACATGCCCTGGACAAGATAGGATACATTACAGTATGCTGCAGCCCCTGACAGAACGGAACAGAGAAATTCTCCTCTCAGTTTTTATTTATTTGGGCTTCAGGTCATTTTCCCCGACTCGTGGCGTGAAGTGGTTTTAGTTCAAATTTTAAAACCAGGAAAGGACTGCACGAGCCTGCGTAGTTATCGTAGCATAGCCCTCACTAGCTGCCTGGTCAACTGCCGCCTTGTCTGGGTGTCTGAATCCAGGCAACTCTTTAGTCGTTTTCTGTGTGGCTTTAGGAAATATCGATCCACCTTTGATAACCCGACCTTCCTGGAAGTGGCTATTAAACAGGCTTTCCTCCGCCAGCAGTATCCTTTTAGTCATCGAATGAGCTTAAGATACTACTTGAAGGCATCTAATCCTCAGGCAGCTCCATGAATGAGAATTCTGCAGTTGACTTCCCCTTTTTATTATTTCTTTTCTTTCTTCACAATATTTTAAGTGCAGAGTCGATGACATCCTTTTTGATCGTTTTGAGCAAGAGAAAGGTGTTCCTCAGGGTAGCGTTTAAAGTGTTGCTTTGTTTGCTGTAGCCATTAAGTCTTACGTCGATTGTCAAAAGTCCTGTCCAGTGTTCTCTATTTGTTGATGACTTCTCGATCTTTGCTCTTCTTCTAGCCTTGCAACGACAACTCGTCAGTTGCGACTCACTCTTAGACGGTTGGATGATTGGGTGAAAAAGAGCGGTTTTAAAATTTTCAACCGAGAAATCTGTGTGTGTTCTTTTTAACCATTCCTGTTCTATTTTAAACTTACGTGAACTGAGGATTAGGGACACTGTTCTTAATTTTAAAGAAACAGTGAGGTTTCTGGGCCTGATTTTTTGACTCAAAACTCACATGGTTGCCACACCTCAAGGACATGAAGAAATGGTGCCTCAAAGCACAGAGTATTTTTAAATGTCTCAGCCACAATTCATGAGGTGTAGATGGAAACTGTGTGCTTTGATTTTATCGGACCTTTGTGTGATCTCACCTTGATTATGGATGCATGGAGTATTGCTCTGCCAGACCCTCTTATTTGAAGATGCTAGACGTGGTGCACCACAAAGGGATTAGACTGGCTACTGGGGCCTTTAAAACTAGCCCCATTCCCAGCCTCTGTGCCGAGGCTGCTGAATGAACTGCCTCTATCCATCAGGTGACAGTTGCTCCTGGAGCACCAGGGATACAAAATGCTGTCGGCACCATACCCACCAGCAGACCACAGTGTAGTCCGGCCTCCTATGAAAAGGCGGTTTCAAACTCTGCAGCAGGCAACTCGTCCTTTTGGGATTCGCTTGAAGGACTGTCTTTCATGAATGAACTTACCTGATTTTACTGCACTACATTGCAGTTGGAACAGGTTTCCTACTTGGCTCTTCAGAGGCCTAGAATTATTTTAAAATTGTCAATTTTTTAAGAAAGGTTGCACTCCTGATTTTATATACTGATCTGAGTTCTTTAACATTTTAGATAGGCATTACAACTTAACGGTTGTTTACACCGAAGGCTCCAAGCATGTGGATTTTCTTGGCTGCTCCATAGTGTTCCCTGACCATATTACTAGAATTTGCCTCCCCACAGCCTTTACTGTTTTTACAGCAGAACTTCATGCCACCTTGAAAGCTCTCGATGAATTGTCGTGTTCAAGGCAATCGATTTCTTATCTGTTGTAATTCCCTCAGAGCCTGTACCCACAAGAGGAGGTTTGGCAGCTCATGCAGGACCAATTGTACTCCTTCCAGCACCGCGGGCAAACAGGTGTCATTCTGCTGGGCTCCTGGTCATGTGAGCATAAGGACAAATGAAGTTGCTGATCGCGCTGCAAAGGCAGCCTGCAGTGACCATCACATCACCTGTGGTGTGCAAATTACAGTACGCCTCATTTTACCTGAGTGCAATTCGTATCATGCTGCAAGGGCAGCTGTTAATCTTAGTCGTGATCTGCCCTCCATTTTATCTGATGATATGAGCGTGGCCAAAATTTTAAAGTTTTGTGACTCAACTTCGCTCTGGCCTAAGCTTCTAGGCTGGAGAGTTTAGTAGGTTACAGAGTGGCTCACCTTCTTTGTTTTCTCTGATCCACCAACAGTTACTACCTGTTAGGAAGCTTCTACTGCACTCGGATTCTTGTCACTTGTGATACAATGGCTTCTCTTTTTTGGCTGGCAAGGCATTCTGTATGAACTTCTGGCAATGTACAGTGTTTCCCCTACCAATTCTCCTCCTTGGTCCAGATGTTCTTCCATTCGTTGCCACAACGGAATTATTGGGACTCGTGTTCAACAGGGTACTTTGTTGGTCCTTCCAAATATCCTCCTTGTCTACTTGATGTACTTGCTCACTGAATGTTCTCATAGTACTGTGCAGTACTTCAATGGGTGCAAATTGGATCACGCTCCTCCATTTGGACTGATCCTTTGTCAACTCAAAATTTGACTATGGATGTATCGTCTACACCTGTATGATCATAAATTTTATGCGGTCTCCATCATCAAGGGATTTGTTTGACAACGGTAACCTTCTATACCAGTGTGATTGTATCTACACTGAATCTGCTGAAACACTGTTATCCTACTTTTTTTTTAATTTTTATTTTTATTCCTTCGACCATCTGTTTGCAGTGCATCCATCTTTTCTATTACCTTCTGGAGTTCACTTTTCTTTGTGGCTTCATCAGCTAGACCTTACACTCCATGCCATTTTCCCAATGGGTGTGAGCTCCTCCCACACCTTGGCTTTGTCCAAAGTCTGTATCAATTTGAATTCCATTCACTTCCAAAGGACTCCACCTCTTGGCCTGGTCTACTGCAATGAGTTTTTCTCACTCCACTGGCAGCTTGATAATAGTATCTTCATATACATCCCCCCCCCCCTCGGGGGCCCACAGCTCTTTTGTGGGCACGTGTGGTGTGTGCAAGGGGCCCCGAGCCGAAGTAGCCTTTCGTCCTCCCCAGGCTGCTTCACTCTCTCCCCCCGGTTCGTGCCTTTGCCCGGAGACGGGTGTCTGAGTAACTATAGGTCATCTCCTTTTCTACGCTTTCCTTTTCCTAAGGTCCTTCTTTCCTTTCACTCGTTTTTTCCGCTCCTTCCTCTTACACTGTTGTTTCTACCCTCTAGCCATCCATACCATCTCCGCTCCGGCATTTGAGATTCTCCCTTTTCTCACTTTTCTATCGCCCTCTTCCCATCCTCTATTCTTCTTCTTTCTTCCTTCCTTCCTTCCTTCCTTCCTGTGCGTCTGAAGGCCGACCCACGCATCCCCATGCGTAGCAGGTGATGGGCTAACGCGTAATTCCCCGCCCCGGGTAGACAAGTAGGGCACGTACGTACCTCTGGTAAAGGCCAGGCCCAGGGAGGGGTGATTACCCAAGCTGTAACCTTCCGACAGTGCCGATTGGTCCCTCCGTCCATTTCTCGGGAGGTGTGGACAATCACCTAAGGCGGGTGAGCCTTCAGTAAGGGTTCCCCATTAGGAAGGAGCGCGCCATTGGAGACGCCGGTAATCATGGGGGACACTTCCGCAATGACCTCTCTCTCTCTCTCTCTCTCTCTCTCTCTCTCTCTCTCTCTCTCTCTCTCTCTCTCTCTCTCTCTTTCCCCCTCCCTCTCTCTCTTCCCTTTTGACTTCGACCCAAAAACGAAAGTTGGATGCTCCTCAAACTAAGAAAATACTACTTAACGTTCCTAAGTTTCTCATTGTTACCCGTACTGATGGTCATGATTTCTCCAAGGTCAATCCCTTCATAATTCAGAAGGGTGTAGATGCCATTGCAGGTCTGTTGAAGAAATGTTCTCGTCAATGTAATGGGAGTTTGCTGTAAGAAACAGATAATGCCTTTCAGGCTCAAAAACTGATCCGAGCCACGCTTTTGCACACCTTCCCGGTAAAAGTCGAAGCCCACTGTACCCTTAACTTGTCACGTGGGGTGGTATATTCTCGATCCCTCGACCGGTTATCGGACGAAGAAATAAAGGACTATTTGACTGATCAGGGTGTCGTAGCTATCCATAGAGTTATGAAAAAGGCTGATACAGTTTTGATACCAACCCAAACCGTATTTTTGACAAGGTGGATCTCCCTTCCAAAATCAAAGCAGGCTACGAAATTATATCAGTTCGCCCCTATATCCTGAATCCCACACATTGTTACCAGTGCCACAGGTATAATCATACCCGTGAGTCCTGCCCTCGTGCAGCCAAATGCGTCACCTGCGGCAGGGACGCTCATGAGGGGGACTGTCCGCCTCCATCCCCTCACTGCAGCAACTGCATGGGCGACCATGCTGCTTCATCTAGAGACTGCCCTGTTTACAAGGAGGAGCGGGTAATCCAAGAAATAAGAGTACGCGAAAAAGTTTCGACCTCTGCTGTGCGGAAGATACTAGCTAGTCGAAAGCCCGCTGAGCTCCCAGCGGGTAAATACAGTGCTGTCCTTGCCTCTACTCGCCCTACTAAGGAGGTTGCCACACAGACATGTGACCTTACATTTAGCGACACGGTTGTCAGATCGGCAAGTCCAAAGATTGCCTGATCAACTTCTCCACTCACTTCCTCTCACCAAAAAACAGTCATCAGCAGCTCCTCTCAAATCACGGGCGTCTAAATCGGATACCCAGACTTCCAAGAAAGAGCCTGTCCGTGAAAATTTCTTAAGATCTGAGCCTGCACAACCTACGTCTGTGCACACGACTCATCGTCATTCCTCTAAGAAGCCACACAGAAAAGAGTTCCTCTCCTTCCCCACCACGGTGCGACTCGACTGTCACGCCATCTAGTAATGGCACCACTCGGTCTTCCTCTCTCTCTCTCTGGGGCGCGCTACTGCTGGCTGATCATCCGGCCCTCTACTGGCGGAGGAAGCTGCCCCTGCCGTTAAATCCAGGCAGGCGGCGGAAACTCCAGATGACCCTTTACATACAGATTCCAGTAGCAGCGTTCCCTTGAAGTCAGACCCTCAGTGGCCAGTGAGGTGATCTCCCCTCGCTTTTCTTCTCTATCTTCTCACCTTATGGATCTCCTTCAATGGAATATTCATGGCATTCGTTCCAACAGAGATGAATTGAAACTCCTACTCAGACTGCACCGTCCATTTGTGGTCGGACTTCAAGAAACGAAGTTATGCCCACGCGATGACATAGTTTTTTCACAATATACCTCAGTGCGTTTTGACCTGCCCCTTGTGGAGGGTATTGCAGCCCATGGAGGGGTTATGTTGCTCATCAGAGATTACATATACTACCACCCTATTCCACTGCACACTCAACTACAGGCAGTTGCCGTCTGCATCATTCTTCCCACCTTTTCCCTTTGTAACATTGTCTTCTGCCTTTACTAGGGCAGATGTGCTGCACCTTGTTGCCCAACTTCCTTCCCCCTTTTTGTTGATAGGCGATTTCAACGCCCACCACCCCCTATGGGGTTCTCCGGCCTCTTGCCAGAGAGGCTCCCTTTTAGCGGACATTCTCAACCACCTTAATCTTGTCTGCCTAAACACAGGTGCACCAACCTTTCTTTCAGATACGACGCATACCTACTCTCACTTGGACCTCTCGATATGTACTGCTAAACTTGCGCGTCAGTTTGAGTGGTATGTTCTCTCTGATACATACTCGAGCGACCATTTCCCCTGCATAATTCATCTCCTTCATTATACCCTACCTCCGGGTTCCACTAGTTGGAACATCTCGAAAGCTGACTGCGGACTGTTCCTATCATGGAAAACCGCCAGTGAGGAGAACTTCCCCACCTGTGACAGTTAGCTCAAATACCTCATGGAAGTCATTCTCAATGCTGCTGAATATTCTATTCCACGTATTTTGTCCTCTCCACGTCGAGTTCCAGTCCCCTGGTGGACTGCGGCATGTCGCGATGCTGTTAGAGCCCGGAGACGTGCTCTACGCACCTTTCGCCGACACCCAACGTTGGCGAACTGTATAAATTACAAACGTCTATGAGCACAATGCCGTCGAGTCATCAAGGAAAGCAAATGGGCCTGCTGGATTGCTTTTACTAGTTCATTTAACAGACTTACTACTCCTTCTTCTGTTGTCTGGGGAGGGGGGGGCTGCGCCGGTTATCTGGCACAAAGGTCCACTCCCCAATTCCTGGCTTGACCGTCTCAAATGAAGTCTTAATAGACACAGCCGCTATATCCAACACTTTGGGTCAATCTTTTGCAGACGTCTCGAGCTCAACACACTATCACCCCGCCTTTCTCCCTCGAAAACAGACAGAAGAGGCATGGCCACCTTCCTTCCAATCTCTCAATCGGGAAAGTTACAATGCCATCTTCACCATGCAGGAGCTTGAACATGCTCTCTCTGTGTCCCGATCTTCTGCTCCAGGGCCTGATACAATTCATATACAGATGCTGAAACACCTTTCTCTTGTGGGTAAATGTTTTCTCCTCCGCACTTATAATCGCATATGGATTGAAGGTCAGGTCCCCACACGCTGGCGTGAAGCAATTGTTGTTCCCATACCAAAACCAGGGAAGGACAAACATCTTCCTTAGAGTTATCGCCCCATTTCTCTAACCAGCTGCGTTTGCAAGGTGATGGAACACATGGTTAATGCTCGGCTGATTTGGCTACTCGAATCTCGCCATCTCCTTACCAACGTCCAATGCGGATTTCGTAGGCATCGTTCTGCTATTGACCACCTCGTTACCTTGTCGACCTATATTATGGATAACTATTTGCGTAAGTGCCAGACGGTGGCTGTGTTTTTTGATTTGGAGAAGGCTTATGACACCTGTTGGAGGGCGGGAGCTCTCCGCACGCTCCATACATGGGGCTTTCGCGGCCGCCTCCCCATTTTTATCCAAGCATTTTTACTAGATCGAAGGTTCCATGTACGAGTGGGCTCTGTTCTGTCGGACACCTTCCGCCAGGAGAATGGGGTGCCACAAGGATCTGTGTTGAGGGTGGCTCTTTTCGCCATAGCAATTAACCCAATTATGGATTGTCTTCCGACGTCTCTGGCTCCCTTTTTGTGGACTACTTCGCGATTTTCTGCAGTGCCCAGAGAACATGTCTCCTGGAACGCTGTCTTCAGCGTTGTCTCGACCGTCTTTACTCTTGGAGTGTTGCTAATGGCTTCCGGTTCTCCAGTGAGAAGACAGTCTGTATAAATTTCTGGAGATACAAAGAGTTCCCTCCACCATCTCTCCATCTTGGCCCCGTTACTCTGTCTTTCGTGGAGACGACGAAATTTTTAGGGCTTATATTGGACAGGAAACTCTGCTGGTCCCCGCATGTGTCCTATCTGGCTGGTCGGTGTATTCATTCCCTTAACGTCGTCCTTGTTCTTAGATGCACGTCATGGGGAGCGGATCGAACCATCCTACTTCACCTCTACCGGTCCACTGTCCGCTTGAAATTGGATTACGGAAGCTTCATTTACTCTTCTGCACGGCCATCCATTTTACGCCGCCTAAACTCGATTCACCATTGGGGGTTACGCCTGGCGATAGGAGCTTTTTACACAAGCCCTGTTGACAGCCTCTATGCCGAAGCTGCCGAATTACCTTTAACCTATCGACGCGACATATTACTGTGTTGGTATGCATGCCGTTTGCTTTCGATGCCTCACCATCCTTCCCATCCATCGTTCTTTAACGACTCCCTCGATAGCCAATATGGGCTGCCTGCGATTGCCCTGCTCCCTCCTGGAGTCATTTTTCGACACTTGCATCGGCAGCTCGATTTTACTCTCCCTTCCACGTTTCAAATAGGTGAAAGCCCAGTGCCACCTTGGCTTCAGGCTCAAGTTTGCATTCACCTCGAACTCGCCTCACTCCCGAAGGAGAGCACTTTGGATGCTTTATACTGCTCGAGGTTTCTTGAACTTTGTGCACGGCTCGAAAATCCCGTTTTCATATATACGGGTGGCTCAAAGACCAATGACGGTGTCGGATGTGCGTTTGTCGTCTGGGGTGACTGTTACCAGTACAGGCTTAATGCCCACTGCTCGAATTTCACAGCGGAGTTTTTTGCTCTCTATCAGGCTGTACTCTTCATCCGTCGACACCGTTCTCCTTCTTATGTTATCTGCTCTTACTCCCTCAGCACCAACCAGAGTCTGAGCGACCACTTTTCAGCCCATCCTATTGTGCACCGAATCAACCGCTCCCTTCAGTTATTAGCTTCTGACGGCCTTCGTGTTCGCCTCCTGTGGGTACCTGGCCACGTAGGCGTGCCAGGTAACGAGGCTGCTGATGCCGCTGCCAAGGCTGCAACTTTCTTACGTCTTATATCGCACGATATTCAAGGGGCTCTTTCGTGGCACCTTTTATTGTCATGGTATAATGTGTGGTCTTCACTTACTAATAATAAGCTCCGGACCATTAAACCGCTCCCGGTGGCTTGGGTGACCTCATCACGCCGCTCGCGACGAGATGAGATCATCTTGGCCCGGTTGCGGATCAGACATTGCCGGTTCAGCCACCGCCACTTGCTCAGTGGTGACCCCGGCCCTTTATTTTCCTGTGGCCACCCGCTGTCGGTGTGCCATGTTTTATTGTCGTTTTCAAATTTTACTCCTGTTCGGCTGGCACTACATCTGCCGGACACATTGGAAGAAATTTTAGCTGATGACGTGCGGGCTGTTGCTAGAGTATTGGATTTTATCAATTTGACCAATTTGTCAAGGGACATTTAGCTCTTCGCTTTGTTGTTTTTTATTCTATGTTTTTTAGCTGTTTTTATTTAGTCTTATTATCCTTGGGTATATCCCGGGTTTGATTCGGGCACTAATGACCTTAGTAGTTGTGCGCCCTAAAACCACAAATAATAATAATCTTCGTATACACCTATGGGTCAAAGACCAATTGCGGTCTCAGGTGTGCCTTTGTACTCAGCCATGATTTTTACCAATCTCATCTGCCTGACCAGTCTGGATCTTTACTGTGGAGCTCTTTGGTCTTTATTAGGCCTCCCAGTACATCAGGCAGCACTCACCCTCTCGTAGCATTGTCTATTCAGATTCTCTTAGTGCTCTGTAAAGCCCTTGCGTTTTAGATCCAATCCATCCGATGGTACAGTGGATTCATAAATGCCTCCACCCACTAACTGCCAGTGGGATGACTGTGGTGTTTCTGTGGGTTCTTGGCCATGTCGGAGTGTTGAAAAACGAGATTGTGGATGCTTTAGCAAAGGACACAACTTTCCTCCCTGGGCTAGCTACCTATTCTGTTCCTTTGGATGACCTCTGTGCCGTAGTCTCCAGGTGTGTGGTATCGCTCTGGTATGCAAACTGGTCTTGCCTTCAAGGGAACAAACTCCAGGACATCAAACCCCTCTCTATTGTTGCTCAACACGAGCAGGTCATTCTAGCTTGACTGCACACAGGACACTGTCGCTTCAGCCACCACGACGTACTATGTGATGATTCTGCTCCACTTCGTGGGCACTGTTCCCAACCCTTGACTATATGCCACCTTCTGGTGCTGTGCTGTGCTTCTTATTTATTAGTTTATTTTATTTATTATGTTTTTTAAAAAAGTCTCCGTTAAAATTTGTGTTTTCTGTCTGAGCTGTCTGATGTTTTTAGCTGATGATGTGCACTCTGTTGATTGTTTTACTTCTTATTCATCACATTAACGTGGTGAAGGAAATTCAACCCTGCTTGTGCATAGTCCTTGTAGTCAGTATGTTTTCTGATGGGCGTTTATAACCATAGTTGTTTTGCGCCTTTAAACAAAGAGGAGGAAAGGGAACTGCATGGATGACATCAGCTACATATTGTGTGCAGTACTCACTTCAAAGCCTAGTGGTTCTTAATTGCCTGGAGTTGTCATACAGCATCAAAACTTAAGTGACAAATCCTTGAGATAACCTATTCAAATTCATATCCAGATATTTAGATACAGGTTTTCTCTTGTTTCCCTGAATTGATTAACTGAAATGTCAAGTTAAATCCATTCAAATTCATAATGCCATTTCCCCCCCCCCCCCTTCCTTATTCTGTGACTTCTGTGTAATGAAATCATCATTATTAAAGTCTCACCTTATCTCCAGTTGAATGCCAAAGGCAACACTTCATTTGGTAGGTGGGTTACATTAGGGTGGGAGTGTGGTGGTGTGGGATGGGTAAAGGTGAGGTGGGTGGGAGACAATAAGAGGAACTGACTACACTTCAGGATATGATGATGGAAATCGAATCCCTGGTGGAAATTGTCATTCAGTTGTTTGTCGAGGATGGTGTTGATTTGGGAGGGTCACTCATTTGTGGCTGATTCTTGGGGTTGGTGTGTGGTTTATGGTGTGTGAAGATATGGCAGAGGAAACGTTCCTGTACTAGGTCTGGGAGAAGAGGAGGGGTGAGAGGGAGATTGTGCAAATGCCTGTTTGTGAAGGCCTTCCTGATACCTGCAGCATACTGGTCAAGAAAGTTTGCATCACACCTGGTCACTGTGGACTGTACATCTATGCTGATGACTCCCTTCTCCAGTGTGCTGTTAATATTACGAAGGCCTTCATAAGTGAGTATTAATCCCCAGACCCAGTCCAAAAAGAGATTTTGTATGTCGTTCCCTTCTACTCTAGCAGTAGTACCACCATCCCCAAGAAACAGCCACAAAGAGGAGTGGCTGCTCTTACATCCTGCCTCGACCAATACGACCCAGAACTGGAACAACCACTTATTATAATGGTGTGGTGTCTGTTCATTCAGGCATGTCCTAAAGAATATACTCCAACTATTTACACGCAAAGATAGTGTTAGCTTCACTTACTTCACTGCAGATACAGTCATACGTTCGACCTTACACAGGAATCTGTAATGGCGGGTGTAAGAGGGCATAGACGGTAGAGGCGCTACATAGCGTGCGACTTGTGGAAGTTCGAGACGGACGGGACGTGAGCGCGAGTAGCAGAGTGGTTGAGGTGACCTCTGGCCCAAAACGGGAGACCTGGGTTTGATTCCCGGCCTGGCTCACATTTTCACTTGTTGCCATTGTTTAATTTCAATGCCCTACTGCAGCCACTGTCAATCCTTTCCTTCCTAATCCTCCTTCCTTCCCCTCCTTCATCAATAATTTGGAAATGGAACAACCACACCACATCCTTTGTCAGGACTTCTATTATCCATAATTGTGCACGGAAATGAGGGACACGGTACCCGAGGTCCCTCCCACTCTTCCAGAAGTAGTGTCGCTTATCCCAGCCAAATGCGACGAGTTATAGTCCATACGTATGTCACTCGTACTTCCGACCCCTCGCCACAGGGATCGTATCCCTGTAGAAGACCCACATGCAAAAAATGACCAGTCCACCCGCCAAGCACTTTCCTACTCTAATCGAGCTGACTTCCATTGGAGGCACGGCCACCCGTGAAAGCAACCGAGCCAGGTTTCAGCTCTGCTGCAATCATTTCCCAACTGTACGACTACCGACCAGCTGCCCACCAGAATTAATTACCGTCGCAAACTACGATCGAGAGCACACTGGACTGTGCTGTGACAAAACGTGCAGCAGAGAGTAACTTCAATGGCTGCTGCACTACCTGGATACTCTCCTCCTCCATCAGCTTTTCTGAACTATACTAATAGTTTCCTTAAAACATGTCTTTTGCTTCTAAAATTGTCCTTGCCACAACCTTCACACACCCTTGGCCCAATGTTTCCCTTCTCTGCCCACCCCCCACCCCCTCAACTAAATTTCTGTCTACACACTACCTTCATGGTGCATTGCTCTCCATGGCTTAGACACGTATCACATGACTAGCTAGTCCAAATGTCTGAAATCCCTTCCTCCCCAGCCAGCTGGCTGCCTCACCCTTTCCTCCTGAGCTGCTAATTACCTTCACCCAACCCCATTTCCTGACTCCTTTCTTCAACCCACACAACTCCAACCATAATGTAGTCAAACTTCTTGAAGTGTACAATTCATACTCCTACTTGAATGTTAACGGGAAAGATAGAAAGTCTTCTGTTTTTGTGTGTCAGTGACTCGATACCTCTGCTTTTAGGTGAGAGGTCTCTTTATTCCTAAATGTAATTTTTTTAAAACCTGAACTTTCCTCCATGATGTTAGTGTGTTTTCTGTGAGTGGTCAGTGTTTAAATAGAAAACATCCATCCACAAAATATCAAGATTGAACCTTGTGTAAAAGTAAACTTATTACATTCAATGGGTACTAATGAATTTATCCCATATTTTTGGAAACATTTTTATTTCATTGTTTCGGCAACAGCACTCTTATTTAAATTTACATATAGAGAACAGTCTAGAGTGTGATAATCTCCCCCCCCCCCCCCTTTCCGACTAGTGTCGATCTTCTTTTAGACTATCTTCAGGAATTTAGCTCCATTGATGTTGTGAAGCTGGCAGGTAACTTGGAGCCTTCCAGTGCGTTACTGGAAGGCTGCCAGCTCCACATCATCAATGGAGCTAAATTCCTGAAGATAGTCTAAAAGAAGACCGACACTAGTCAAAAAAAAGAAGTAATTGCACTCTAGACTGTTCTATATATGTAAATAATGATTTTAAGCATTATTTGGTTTATATTAACACAAGATATTTCTTCTTTTACACTCTGCCCTATGTCAGTAAAGAATTACAGTTCTGTAGAACTCATATTGTTGTTGTATATTTCAAAGCCAAATAGGGTACAATAGAAACACTTTGCGTTAAAATGTATGTGGTTATTTGTTTCTTAGTATGTTCCTGTTTGCAAAGATCCATTGTCCTGTGTGTCTTAGTACTACTTTTTTCTTTTTCTTTTACTTTGCAATAGTGCATGCTCTACCCCCCCCCCCCCCCCCCCAATGTTGTATGTCTTTGACTTACATCTTGTATCTCTCTCTCTCTCTCTCTCTCTCTCTCTCTCTCTCTCTCTCTCTACATTTTCCATTATTTCAGAGTAACTTTGTGCTACTGAAATGAGAGAATATGTGATAATTATATAATTGACATTTCTCATAAACTGCAACATAAAAGGCAGTGATTACATTCTCTTCAGTCAAATTCTCTGAATTGCTAAATAAGTGACCAAATATCTCGTGCTCATGGTAAAAGTTTCTGCAAAGAGTAGCATAAACTTCACTCCGTTCCTACTGTGGTGGTACATGTTTCTACATTTATGTACATACTACACATTCCACCCAAAGGTGTTTGGTGGATACTCAGTACTACTACTACTACTACTGCTACTGCTACTTGCTTTTCTGTTCCACTTCCATATAGAGCGAGGGAAAAACGAAGGTTTGTATACATCCATACGAGCCTTAATCTCTCTGTTTTTATCTTTGTGATCTTTACACACAATGTAGGTTGGTGGCAGTAGAATCATTCTGCAGTCTGCCTTCAATTCTGGTCCTCTAAATTTCTTAAACAGTGTTTCTCAAAAAGAATGTTGCCTTTCCTCCAGCAGCTCCCATCTTAGTTTCACTAACACTCGCATATTGATGAAATCTACCAATTACAAACCTAGCCACCTGCCTCTATGTTCTTCTTTAAACTGATCTGGTGGGGATCCCATACACTTGAGTAATACTCAAGACAGGGTCGTAAAAGTGTTTCATATGCCATCTCCTTTACAGAGAGTGGGGGTAACCTTGAGTGGTGTGTCATTCAGAAGGTGACAAGAACATTGCAAGTCCCAATTTTAAATGTAAAGGTAAAGAAATCAACATTCTGAAGATTGGTTTGCTTTACTAGGCACGGTCCTGTTTGGAGGTGGTATGCCATTGCCTTCCTCCGACCTTCGAACTGACTTACCCAGCCAGTTATAGGGGGACCTACAGTTTAACGTGGGATCCGAACCACGGTGCTACTCGGTATTTTCCACATGAGCAATACTGTCAGAGGTGAAAGAAGTGGAAAGTGACAGATAAAAATCCTAAGACCTAGCGGGGATCGAACCCGCGACCCTCAGATTTGTAGTCTGGAACTCTACCACTGTGCAACCGAGGTGCACCATTTTAAATGTATTGTACACATTTATTTCTTCTTGGACTTACAAAGGAGCTGATTTACAGATTTTCCCCCTCTCATATAGATAGGCTATCAAGGCTGAATCATGATGTATCTATGGATGGATGTTTCTGGGGTAAGGGAATAGGCACCTTGATGAAATTTTCTTGTGGGGTTGTATAGGAAAATCTATTCTCCATTGAAACTATTAATTGTTTATGGGAACACTTTTTACATCTGTTATCACGTCATATCTTATGATCTCTTTCAGAAGGGCAAGATGCTCTTTCCAGCTTTGTGATATGGTCACTATGAGCTCCGATAAGTCGGTTGTCCGACGCAAAGCCGATTCAAATAATGGTGCTCAAGCAGCAGGACCTGTGCCAGGTGGTACAGAAGATACTCCTAATCACCTTGTTTACAAAAAAGTAAGTAAATACTTTCAATATATACGTTTCTGTATAGATGTGTGGAATACTATTGCTTTGTAAGAAACGTTAGGATAATTTGAGTGGTTGTAAGTACAACTAAACTATGCGATGTTATGAACTGTAAATATATGGTGAAACTAGCTTTAATTTCACAAACAAAATAAAAAAGAAAATATTAAATTTTTTCTATAGTAGTAGCATGGTAGTTAGTTAATTATTGTTTTTCTTTTTGGTTTCTGAGTGAAAAACTCAATATATTACTTAAGTTAATGACTTAGGATATATTGGGAATAATGAACAAAAACACCTGAGCTAAAAGATTTTCATTGTTCTATGAAAAACATGCTGCTTATTTTCCCACATAGTCCAATTTCAGGCTTGTACACCTCGGTCCACCTTTCCTGGTTCATAAATACCAAGGCTTGCAAAAATACCTTTCCATCTATAGCTGCAATAATCTCTTCATGGAACTTGAAACATTTTCTAGACACAAATTTTTTCATGTGTGGACACTAGTGGAAGCCGGAGATTACCAAATTGGGAACATGGATAGAATATTACAAGCATTGAAATTCAAATCCTACAGTTGTCTTTTCCACAAAATACTTTAATTAACTGGTATGGGAGTATCAGATTTCCTCTGTACTGGGCTAGAGTACCTAGACACGGTTCATATTTACATATCTGTGTACAACTCTCAATCCATTCTGATAATTTAAATTTTTCCAGTGCCTTGCTCCTCAGAAAAGATCTACTTATGTTTCTTGACTGACAAGTGTGCAAATTTAGCTTATGATGGGTGTTTCATTTACTGCAAACTGAGCATGGCTGAAATGTCAGAGTCAGTAAGATGGTCACATTTATTACCTAGAAACTGAAATGAGCATATGGTGTACATATATTCTTATAAATGTTATTAGAAATAACTGAAAAATGTAAGAATCCAGTGCGAGTACACAAACAAAATGTTGGAAAGTTTCTGGTTATTCTGGGTTTATCTGTATACTACATATAAATGACAAACATCACATGAAAAGAGCGAAAAAAAGAAAAGTTTTACGAGCTCTGTCTGTTATGTGGGACAATTATTTCTGTATCTACTTTCACGAAAATTGTACAGGGAAGTCTAAAAGAAAGTACATGAAACAAAAATAATTTCTTGTGTGGTAGGTAATCCTGGAAGCACGGAGGGATGAAAAGCCCTATGTTGCAGTCCTTGCACCACCACCACTGCCAGAAACAGACCTTGCAGTATTGAATTGTGTTCACCTAGTTTGCAGTAGGTGGAATTTTCATGGGAAAATGGCCTCTAAATTTGTGAATATGATGTGGGTTCTTCCTGCAAAATAGTTCCTCCCTTTTCTGCCAATTTCTTCCCCACTTTGGTTAAGAAGTCTGCGAGCAAAATGTTTTGCGTCCCAACTTCGACGTCGCTTTTGTGTCCCAGCCTCGTCGTAGGTGTCGGTGGCCGAGTGGAACGAGACCGACACAGGAACAAAGACAGCACGCTGGTGCAGGTACGGAGGGGAGCAGCCAGAAACTATAAACACTCGAGTAAATTAGAAAGAGATATATATTGCACAGAATGTAACAATACTTAACTTTTACATAGTACTGCAGAATGTTGATACATAGTTGTTAGAGGCCTGCCTAGTGTCTGTACGATAGCAAAGTCTTCACTGGTGCCTATCGGATTCCGAAGGTCCTAACTGGTTGCTAACTCAGTCCCAAGTGAACGGTGTCTTTCCGTGGTGGCCACGAGCGGGGTTGCAGCAGAGGGCGCTCGTGGCTGTCGTCGTGAGAACGCCGCGCCGTGCGTGCATGGCGGCGCGCGGCGAAAGTAGGTGGCGCGCACTTTGTACTTGTGCGACACCACACCCCTCCCCCCCAAACCACCGCGCCGTCGTGGCGTAGGGCTGAGGGCCACGGAGTCGGCACTGGGAGGAGGGCCTGGGCGGGGGCGTTACTGGTGGGACGGGCGTCGTAGCTGAGGCTGGGATCGAGACACCGTCCGCGCCTCGGCATCCGCCTTGTGATCCTCCAGGGAACCCACCGAAACCTGGGGAAGGGCGCGCACCCCCCCCCCCCCCCCGCCCCCACCCCCCGCCCAGAGGGAGCAGGTCATCTTCTGAGGTGCGTGGCCCAGGCGGCGGGGGCACGCACGGTCCCGGAGTCCCTCTCGTTGACGCTGGCAGCTGAGGCAGCGACGGAGGTGAAGGGGCTGACTGCATAGGAGGCGCGTCTACATCCATCGGGAGCTCGTAGCCCGGGGAAGCTGGGCCCGGCGGCGAGCGATGTGGCTGTGCTCCCTGGCGGTGAACTGGGTCTGGAATCAAGAAACCGGAGACAGGATCGCGCGGCCTGTGCAAGCGCAATTGGTTTGCGTGGTGCCGCAGCTCCGACCCTGTGGAAGAACGTACAACATACATATTGCGACCGAGCACGCGCTGAATGGTGCCCGGCAACCATGTCTTCTTCATACCAGCAAACACCCTGTACAGCACCGGCGTAGAAACCTGAAAACGCGAAGCGCCATACGAACCGACTCGGTGCGTGTGAGGCTGCAGCAGGTGAAGGAGAGTGCGGTGACGGCGGCCGTGTAGGTGCTCGGCAGGAGACGGGCCGTCACGTGGCATGCATCGATAGGTAGGCAGGAAAATTTGAAGAGCTTGCTGCCTGGAGTGCTGACCTTTCATCTTCTCCATGTGAGACTTGAATGTTCGAATGAAACGTTCTGCTTCACCATTGGACTGAGGGTGAAAAGGTGCAGTGGTAATATGCTGAATGCCATTCACACGACAAAACTGTTGAAATTCCGCACTAACAAACTGAGGTCCATTGTCACTGACGATAGTTTCAGGCAAGCCTTTGATGCAAAACACTGATGTTAAGGCACTGATTGGACTAGAAGCTGTCGTTGAGTTCATGGCAATCACAAAAGGAAACTTGCTGAAAGCGTCTACAACAATTAACCAGCGCGTATTCCAGAAAGGTCCGGCAAAGTCAATATGTAAACGTTGCCATGGTCCCTTGGGGCGTGGCCAGTCTGAGAAACGCTGTGGAGGAGCCGCCTGATGCTCCGCACAAACTGTACACTGTGATGTCATGCTCTCTATCTGAGCGTCCATACCAACCCAGGTACAATGACGTCTGGCCAGTTGCTTTGTCCTAACAATGCCCCAATGTCCTTGATGCAGGAGGCGTAACACTTCTCGTTGCAGGGAACGAGGAACAATCACTCTTGCTTGGTCGTTGTCGGTATGCAACAACAGTACACCCTGACTTAAAGATAATGCATGACGTTGTGCAAAATAACGTCGAACCAGAGGCCGATCAATGTCTTTGGCTCTGGCAGGCCACCCTGAGCGAACAAAACGTGCTACCACACTTAGGTCTGCATCCGCAGCTGTTTCCTGTGCAACCCGACGAGAGTTCAAAGGAAAGTCTGCGACAGCGGAAGCATCTCTGGAGTCTATCTGACAACATGCCATTTCCGAAGAATCAAACGACACATCCTGGCCAACCGGAATTCGGGAAAGTGTGTCCGCGTTGGCGTGTTTAGTGGTAGGTCGGTACAAAATCTCATACTGATAATTAGACAATATCAAGGACCATCTCTGAAGCTTTTGTGCCGTTCGTGGCAGAATTGGCTTTGTGGGTGAGAACAACGACGTGAGAGGCTTGTGGTCAGTCAACAAATAGAATTTTCTGCCATAGAGATAATGATGAAACTTTGTGACGCCGTAAATTATTGCTAAGGCCTCCTTTTCTATCTGACTGTAATTCTGTTGCGTCGGCGTCAGTAGCTTGGATGCAAAGGCAATAGGACGATCGTGAGAACCAATACGATGTGAGATTACTGCACTCAGACCGTACGATGAGGCATCGACTGCTAGCACTACAGGCTTCTGTGGGTCAAAGGGAATCAAACATGCATCACTGAGTAGTGCAGACTTTAGTTTGTCAAAGGCAACCTGACAATCTTTAGACCAAACAAAAGGAACATTTTTCCTACGTAAGTGATGCAGTGGAGCTGCAATCTGAGAGGCATTGGGAATAAACCTGAAATAATAGTTCAGCTTTCCCATTACTGCTTGCAATTCGTGCACATTCTTAGGAGGAGGCAAGTCTTTGATTGCTCTAAGATGTGACTGTAACGGATGGATTCCTTGGGCATTAATCACATGGCCTAGGTACTCTATTTCAGTTTGAAAAAACGAACACTTTGCTTTATTACGACGTAGACCTGCTGCAGTCAACACTTTGAAAAGGCACTCCAGGTTTGCTAAATGTTCTTCAACTGTACGTCCGGATACCACAATATCATCTAAATAGTTCGAGCAACACGGTACAGAAACTGTCAGCTGTTCCAAAAAACGCTGAAAAATAGCGGGGGCGGAAGAACTGCCAAAGGGTAGGCGTTGAAATTGAAAAAGGCCCATGTGAGTATTAATGACGAAAAACTGTTTTGACTCGTCATCAAGTGGAATCTGTAAGTATGCCTCTGCTAAATCAATCTTAGAAAAGAAACAAGACCGTCCTAATTTGTCCATTAGTTCGTCAGGTCTGGGCAGGGGATAAGTGTCTACAATTGTTTGACTGTTTACTGTTGATTTGAAGTCCGCACAGAGACGAAGTTTTCCTGACGGCTTGGGTATAATTACTATAAGCGAGGCCCACTGACTTGCAGAAACAGGAGAAATCACCCCACTATCTTGCCAACGTGTAAGTTCTTCGGCAACTGTATCACGCAAGGCGATAGGCACTGGTCTAGCTTTACGAAATTTTGGAACTGCAGAGTCTTTTAAAGTTACATGTGCCACGAAGTCTTTTGCACAACCTAGTTCCGGCGAAAACAAGTCACTATATTTGTCACACAATGCATTGATTTTATCCTGAGGCACTATTGACGAAATTTGAAGCACATCTCTTTGAATTGATAAACCAAACAAGTCAAAAGCATCTAGTCCAAAAATGTTCTGTGTCGATTTGGCCTGAAGAACTACAAAAGCAACTGTCTTTGTAACACCTTGAAAAGAGGCAGGCAGGCTACACGTTCCTAGCACGGGAATATTTTGACCTGTGTACGCTGTTAGCACTTGCTGTGACGGCGACAATTTTGGCGAACCCAGAAGTTCATAAGTATCTTTATTTATTAATGTGACAGTGGAACCAGTATCAAGCTGAAATTGCACCGACTTATTTTCTATGAAGAGAGTCACAAACAGTTTTTGCTTGCGGCGCTCGACAGGGGCGCGAATGTGGGCAACGTCTGCTACGGTTTGTTTACCGCGCTTGCGCGGGCCGCGTAGTGAAGTAAGCGGCGCAGTCTCGGCACGCAGCGGATTAACAACACTGTCACTAGATGGCACTACCGCCGGATCGGCGTCCGCGCAATGCGAGGCTACTACAGAGTCACTAACTACGGCACTAAACTTTTGAGTAGCTACTCCAAGTCTACTGTCACCATCTACACAGTACTGGGAACTAGTACAATGAGCAGTTCCAGAAGGCACTAGTTTCACTACAGGATTGCACTGTACATAACTATTTTGCTTGTCCCGAACCCTTTTCCGTTGCACAGATTTACGCGCTCGTCGGCGCTTGCTACGTGGTGAACTATATAGTTTTGCGCAGAACTACTTTCTTGCAATTGAGATCCAAGGAAAGCACTGTTCAATTCCACAGCCCGTATAACATTTACAGAATGAACTGTTCTCGCACTCTGCGAAGCACCGTTTCTAACGGTACCGTTCTTTGAGTTTTTAATTTGCATACACACAGACTGTACATGTCCTGATTTGCCACATTGATAACAGGTTGCGTTGCGACTAGGGCAATGAGCACGCTTGTGGCGAGACACACACTGGGGGCAAGATTTACGTACATTTTTCTGAAATGAGCGTTGGCACCCGTTATTCAAATCACTGTTTCTAACACGACGGGGCGACCTTTGTGTCGCACTTTTACACTGGCTACTGTTCACTGTCTGTTCAGCACGGCCGGTAGAAAAATAAGAATCACTAGTGCTATACTGAGAACTACGGCTAGGAAAGCGTCCGTTGCGGCGCACTGAATTAACACTGTGGCTTTGCATTTCTACATCTGCTAAGTCAAAAGTATCATGCGCTTCTATAAGCTGCAGTACACTGTCTAATGAAGGGTCTGACTGTTTCAGAATTGCTGCTCTAATTCTGGGGTCCTGAATATTCTGCGTAATCGCATCCCTCAACATCACGTCACTATACGAAAGTCCACAAGAGCAAGTAAATTTACATTGGCGGGTTAAGCCCTTCAATTCTGTAATCCACTCTTTGTGTGATTGCTGCGGTAATTTTTTAAGTCTGAAAAATCGGTATCGTGCAGCGGCTACAAGAACTTTTCTCTCATAATGAGCATTCAGTGCATCTACAATTTGTTCAAAGTCTACATCACGAGGAGATGCGAGAGGGAAAAGTTTTTGCAATAGTACGAAGGTCTGGGGGCCCACAATCGATAAGAAAAGGTTCTTCACTCTCTGACCTGTAATTTGATGAGCCGCGACGAGTTCTTGAAACTGTGCGAAATAGTCGCTCCATTCTTCCTCACGTTCGTTGTACTGGCGAAATGTAGGAAGCGGTGCAGCGGCAGGTGTGGGCTGCTGATGTGACGGCTGTTGTTGGTGAGCAGCCTGTGCCGTCAACTGCGACACGGCCTGCAGTAGTTGAGTGATTTGCGCCGTCTGTAACTGAATAATTTCCATTAAGTTTGGGTTCGGGGTAGTGGCCATACTGACCGACTAGGCGCCGCGCATACAAGTAACTTATAACAAAACACAAATGCAATATGAAAGAGGACGCTCTGCAACAAAAAAGTCCACAAACACGTAACTGAAAATGTTCCCCCAAAAATCTTATAATAAGGGTGGGTGGGCGGGAGCAATTTCTGCGTGCTCAGACTGCTGCTGTCTGGTTGCTGTAAGCGGGCTGGTCCAAGGTTCTATCACTCCTCGTCGCCACTTTTGCGTCCCAACTTCGACGTCGCTTTTGTGTCCCAGCCTCGTCGTAGGTGTCAGTGGCCGAGTGGAACGAGACCGACACAGGAACAAAGACAGCACGCTGGTGCAGGTACGGAGGGGAGCAGCCAGAAACTATAAACACTCTAGTAAATTAGAAAGAGATATATATTGCACAGAATGTAACAATACTTAACTTTTACATAGTACTGCAGAATGTTGATACATAGTTGTTAGAGGCCTGCCTAGTGCCTGTACGATAGCAAAGTCTTCACTGGTGCCTATCGGATTCCGAAGGTCCTAACTGGTTGCTAACTCAGTCCCAAGTGAACGGTGTCTTTCCGTGGTGGCCACGAGCGGGGTTGCAGCAGAGGGCGCTCGTGGCTGTCGTCGTGAGAACGCCGCGCCGTGCGTGCATGGCGGCGCGCAGCGAAAGTAGGTGGCGCGCACTTTGTACTTGTGCGACACCACAAAATGTTTTTACTAGTCTGTAAAAGATAACACTGTTCACTGTAGACATTATAAATAACTGGAGGAATAACTTCTTCCACTGCTTCAGTTCTTCGGGCAAATTGATAGTAGCTGGGAGATGATCTGCTGTCAACACCGGTTGTGTTCTTTTTGTAATCAATGATTACTCTGGCTTTACTACTTCTGCTTTTCCTCCCTTGGCGCTCACAGAAATGTTGGTGCTAGTAACTCTGTTTGTTGGAAAGGCAATAAACGTCTCGTTTGCCGACCACGGTGGCCGAGGGGACTGAGGCGCTCTAGTCACGGTCCGCACGGCCACTACGGTTGGGGGTTCGAATCCCCCCTCGGGCGTGGATATTTGTGCCGTCCTTGGGATTAGCTAGTTCATAAGTAGTTTGTAAGTTTAGGGACTGATGATCCTGTAGTTAAGTCCCATAAGCTATACAAACATTTGAACATTTGAAACTTCTCATTTGGACTTGCACTTCACTGCTAAGAGATGTCCTTTCCTTTGAAATTTTTGGTTTCAGCTGTTTGAACTGAGGTTGCAGACCTTTCCTGTTTTTTTAAATCACTGTTCCCACTCCCAAGTGTTTTATTTTTCCACAACATATCCAAAAGTAATGGGCTGGTATAGTATCTATCCATATAAATGCAATGTCCTTTTTCAAAGTACTCGGAACACAAGCAGTTTACAAGGCCCTGAATACTATTGTCAGCATTTCCTGCAAAGCCTGTATACACATAAATTTAGCACGAATCTGGTTTCTGAATCGCAGAGGGCATATAATGTTACACCATATTTATTGCATTGGTTCTTGATATACACCCTAAAGCAACCCTGCAACAAAAAAGACACATTGCCTCATCTGTTGTAAGATTCATGCCTTGATGGAAAGTACTTTTTCATTTGCTTATGAAGAAATCAAAGAAAGGCCTCACTTTGGGAAGTGGATCGTGCTTTTCTTCGCCTCTCTTCTGGCGTACACAGCATTGTCATTCAAATGAAACATTGACAGTATGGCAAAAAATCGATCACAACTCTACAATTTACTTGAAAATCCCGACAGTAGAAAAGTCTGTAGACCAATAATCACAGAGATTTTGGCAATTTTATGACACACACGTAAGCAAAATAATACTGAAAAAAACAGTAAATTTCATATATTGTTGCCGTAGACCGTTTGTGCCACATAGTTTTTTAGACTGCCTTTACGTTTCATTGCTGCTGTTGTACTGCCAGCATCACTAATTTGTTTCACTCTTGATGTATCATATTATGCAATCATCAAAGAAGTAACTAAAATATCAAACTTGTCAGTGATGTCTGAAAAAAAGGGAGGCAACACTGACGACCTCCTGGAACACTGGCAGCTGCGGCTGATCATCTAGTCCTGCTCCCCTTAGTAGAATCATGCAGGTGGCCAGGCAGCACAAGTGCTGACTGATTGTCTGTACCACTGTCTGCATAGAAATAAATGCAAACATCAGTACTAGAAAGTCGCAAATATAAATGAAATAGCCAACTCTACAAATTACTGAAACATACACATACCTGTATCACCATTTGTACTTTCATCTGGAGAGTATGAATCCTTTCTGTAACTATTCTCAATTTCTGATCCAGGCTCCCCATATAAAATATATAGGGTTTCGGACTCTGTGAGCGTGTTGCGGAACATTTCTACTTTTGTAAACACTTGCTAAAGAACAACTGACTTCAGCCTCCCACTTCTCGCAATCTCCACATTGTTAAGACAGCCGATAAGCGCTGCCTACTGGTGAACAAACAATAAATCGCCACGAGGTTGAGGTAGTCAAAAAGCACTGCCATCTAGTGAAAGACCAATTAATTACCTGCACATTAAGTAAACAAATTGATTGAGGGACACGCGTAAGACGGAAGGAACGATCTTGCCCGTATGCCCTACGAGCGCCATCGGCAACGCCCAATCGAGCGCACCCGTATGGCGAAAGGGTGCCGTCCTGGAAGTGCTATTATAGCCTATAGTCTTGTTTGTTACCTTTGTCCCCTTACCTCCACTTCCCTGAAATATACCCAGAACTTGCGCAATGTGAGGCAAAAGAAATTGCCCAGTCTGAATAATTTAATCCAGGAACAGATCTCTGTCCATGGCACTGAAGTGCAACTATTCCCAACTTCAGTGGTGTGTAGAGCTTCAGCTTGGTGTTTACATTGTCAAATAGGAGCAGTGTAGTAGTTAAGATAGAGTATATGTAGATATTCATTGCAGTTTAACCCATACTATTTTGTATTTTGAAAATCATTATTAGAGCAAATGGAAATGGTTGAAATGTAAGAACTCTATATAGGTAAAATTAAAACCAATGGAATGGATGCATGTTCAAATCTAACTGGAGTAATTTCAACAGATTTTTGGGGAAAAAAGGGCCATCTACTGTGTGTGGTTTTAAGGTAAGAGGCATGTATCAACTGATTGGCATATGTTTGTCATTACATGCAGTTTACAAAAGCAAGTGGCTGTGACTTCCAGTATCTTTTGTTTTAGTTTTAATATTCGTTCTTCAGTTACAGTAGGGCTATTCCATTGTTTCGCTAAAATAAAGCACAAAATATTTCTGATGTGATGATGTAGTGAGATTCTATCCAACGCATAATACAGCTATCAGTAAAGTAATCTGACAGGCTACCAAGAAGTAACCAATGTCTTCTTTGTAGCATAATTATTGGATAGTGCTACTGCAGTTCAGAAACACATTTAAAATGGAAATACACACACACACACACACACACACACACACAGGAATACTGGGATTTCTGAACTTGGGCATGCGCATTGCTCTGTTCCTGGACTCCAATTTATTCATGCAGGGCAATCTTTTTGCCTCTCATCTATATACATGAATGTTTGTATGTCCTCTATGTATTCATAAACCATTCATTCGATTGCAATTTGGGGAACTGTTCCTTACACCCACGAAGGTTCCTGACCCAAAAACAAAAGAGCACGACACACAGCTCAGGAGATATGACATCATAATGAGCGACCACCGTGTGAGAATACCCAGATTTATGCGTCAATTATTGGAAAATGGAAGGGACCTCCAACAAAGTTTGCATGAAATTTCGGACTTTTATGAAGCATTTTGTAACTGATCTTCCCCCCTCCCCCTCCTCCCCAAATGAAACAAACAGAATCTACTGCTTGCAACAGTTTCACTGTATATTCCGTTAAACTGTCACATCAGGCATGACCTTGTATCAAATAAAGTTAGCATTACAGATTTGCATGTTACTATTTATTTTCATCTGCAAGTCTCCCTTAATTCACTTGCATCCAAAATTAAGCAATCTGGTTTCTTAATCTCAATATATAAAAGCAAATGGACTCTCATTGACTAAACACGAAATCTCGAAAACTACTTCACCTATGAATGTGAAATTTGGCAGTAATGTAGTTTATAGGTAGGAAATGTCAGCTAAGAAAGTATTTTATGATATGTGCATGGCGGAGCATACTTCTCCTACAGACACATGAAATCTACAGTTTCATTTTGATCTCCATGAAATTTCGCACACTTGACCATCAAAACAAGAGGAAGGTCACCTTCTACCTTAAGTTTCATTCAGTGCATGGTGGATGGTACTGAACTTACGGAATTTTACGAAATGCATAGTTTTGCTCCAGTCTTTATGCATTTTTGAACACATGACCTTAAAAAAAAGAGGAAGATAACTGGGTACATAAACGTTTGAATGGTACATGACAGAGGGTACCTTGCAGAAAACTTTGCCGAGAGAGGAAAAGGTGGAAATGAACAGAGAGAGAGAGAGAGAGAGAGAGAGAGAGAGAGAGAGAGAGAGAGAGAGAGAGAGAGAGAGAGAGAGAGGGAGGGGGAGAGAGAGAAAGGACTGGGGGGGGGATATGGACTAAGAGTGTAGGATAAACAAATACCTGGGCAACGCCAGGTTTACATAAATACCAGCCTTTATATGAATGTTTTGCCTTGAGTTTTTTTTTCTTTGGTGTCCAATCTAAATTTGAAATCGGCACCAGTGACGGGAGTAAAAGAGTCTTTAAATCGTATGTAACTGAACCTTAACCCTTCACAGCTGATTTCCACAGCAGTCCACCTCTGCAAGGTAGTCTCCTACAGTAGTCCAGGCTAATGTAGCGTACAATATGTAGTTAGCTTATTTCAAATTAGATTATGTTAAATATAAGTACACACCATCTCTTTGGAAATGGTGAGCTGATATACATGGAGAAAAATTATTATTTTTATAAAGCAACATGATACACAATGTGGTAAGATATTTTGAAAGTCATCTGTGAAATTTACAGTTAGTGCATTTGGTAGTTGTTGTGACTATTAATTATCATTATCTCTGTATATTACTCTTCATTACTCATTTTGTGCAACTAGATGGTGTTAAGTATAGTGAAGTAAACAGAGAGCTGACATTTATCATGATTACACTGAGTTGGTTGTATCCATAAAGCCGACCGCAGTGGCCGAGGTGACTGAGGCGCTTCAGTCACGGTCAGCACGGCCACTACGGTCGGGGGTGTGAATCCCCCCTCAGGCATGGATATTTGTGCCGTCCTAGTTCGTAAGTAGTTCATAGGTAGTTTGTAAGTTTAGGGACTGATGACCCCGTAGTTAAGTCCCATAAGCTTAACAAACACTTGAACATTTGATTTGTATCCATAAAATAGCATTAAAATGATTAAAGAGTAATATTGTAGTAAAGTTGAATCATGTTTGCAGTGGCTTGTTGTGGGACTTCTGGGAATCTTAGTAAAAACTGGATTGTTTTTAATTTAGTAAATGTAAAAGTTCAGAATTGGTCAGTTGTGTCCTTGAAAGTAACAACACTTACGTTGTTTTAATATTATCCTTTGTAACACAAAGTACTGCCGATAAAACAAACCAGCCTTGATCATTCCACCCGCCTCCTCCTCCTCCTCCTCCTCATCATCATCATCATCATCATCATCATCATCATCGTGCAAAATAACATTATTTTATGGCATCAATTGCATGTGACATCAGTAATAAAAATAAAATCAGGAAAGAAGTCCTGCATCATTGTAGTTGTAGGTAAAATGCCCTTAAGTCAATTTTGGATAATACAATTAGATAAAGCAAATAACAAAAAAATTTGATAATGCATGTAGGTGGAAGCATGGAGTTAAAATCTGTGCCAAGGTCAGGATTTGAATCCGGGTGTCTTGCTCACTAGGCAGATATACTTAACGATTGTGCCACTACTAACACAACTAACAGATGTGACAAGTGTGTATTCTCTGCTTTAAACTGACAAAGAAAATGTTGGTTCTAAAGTTTGTACTTTAATAATGTTCTGAAAAATGGAATTAGTAAAAGATGCCTAAAGGAAGATGAGTTTTGATTACAGAGTGCCAATGTTGATACTATTACTACCTACCTTAGAAGAGAGATTACAGAAATGATTGTTTCTTAAGGGACCACAGTCATGTAGAACTTTTTTTTGGGTGGGGGGGGGGCAGGGAGGAATAAATGCAATTGTATTAAATACCCCAAAAAAAATACTAATCTGCAGTTGAGATTGCAGAAATTTCTTTTGATAATATATTACAAAAGACAGATTTTCTTTTATAGCATTTTAGGATTTAAAGAAAGCTTTTAATATTGTCGACTAGAATACGATATTACAGTTCTGAAGGTTGTAGGAATGACATATGGTACATGGAGCAAAAGATTATCAGTCTAACTTTTCTTAAACACGGCTATAGTTGTAAAAATAGGACATTTGTGTCAACACTCAGTTGTGGCACAATTAAGTAACAGGTAGCTAGGGTTCATCCAAAAGCATCACAAATTAGTTAATTTGTAATATGTGGAAGAGGAGAGTTAAGTCATAGAAGATCAAAGTCTGAATAAGGTAAGCAGGTTCAAATGGGCTATAGATTCTGGCAGTTACCTGCACAGGATAGACAATCAGAGAGACTGCAGCAAGCTAATATTTGGCCTGATGACAACAACAAGCTATTAATTACTCTGTATCTATACATACGTTATAATGGTTCAGCAGTTCAGTGGTGTATAGAATTTCATTTTCTGGGGTGGGGGATTCAGGTTTGTTAGAGTACAGATATTCAATTAGTGTGTTATCCCAACTTGAGATGGACTATCAAAGTTCTTTAATGATTATAAATGGAACACACAAGAGCATCATAAGTGGCTTGGCTTGGAAAAAAGATACTTTATTGATGTGACAATTGGGGGGAGGGGGATGGTTGACCCCTTGTTGTGCCCCTCCTCTGCCAGAGATTGCTGGTGCTCATTTGGTGTAATGTTGTGATAAGATCAAAATGTGGAACATACAAACGAAGCTGGGTTTACTGTATGCAAACAGAATATTCTGACTTCTGGAAGTATCTGAGGAAACTGCAATGGATTTGCAGAAAGGGTAGGAGATAAAAAGAAGCTTATGGGACTTGCATGGGTTAGTCTAATGACTTAAAAACTATGTTTAATAATTCTGTAAAATGTATGGGTTGTATTTATGGCAGACTGTAACACGTGGTGGGTTGGAATTCTTATGTTTCCCATTTTTCTCATACATGAGTAGAAATGGGAAGCAAGTGATTTATAATTTAATCTACAGTGGACTGTGTATCCTATTGAATTTGTAGTTTTAGGTAGAAGATTCAAATTTTTCACAATGGGTAGCTGTCTTAGAAGTTCATAGCATAAGCAGTTCATTTATAAAATGATTAGGTAAAACTAATCCCATTAATAATTCTCTTGAAAGAACCTAAAAAATGTGTATGAAAGCAGTATAAACAAATAATAGTAGATGTTTGTTGACATATATATTTTGATGGTGTTATCTCGGGTATTGTAACTAGTTTAGATTTGTAAAGTTACCATGGTCAGAAATTGTTGGTGATCAGTGACTATTGTAATTACAAAAAAACTTGATCCCTTATGTGGACTGCAATGTCCTTAAAGTGTTATTTCCCACATATTAGTTTTAATGTTTTATCATAGCAAGAGTGATTCCAGCCTTAACGAAAAGATGTTCTTGAGGAAACCAGTAACAGACGATAGGAGAGTCTTAAAGTTCAGTGTAAGTACAGATTAATTACTGCAGTATTGTTTTGGTTTTACACCTTATCTATTGTGGTTTAATATTCAGTATTGCTGTTACAGATGGACCAAGGAAGTAAATTGTAATAACATGGGAGTTTTGTTGTTGCAAAGCTTCTGCTTCCTCATGAGAACGTTCGTGGTTCAAGGTATGTTGTAACCATGATATCATGGGGAAATTAAAGCTAGCTCTCTCTCTCTCTCTCTCTCTCTCTCTCTGTCTGTCTGTCTGTCTGTCTGTCTGTGTGTGCGTGTGTGTGTGTGTGGGGGGGGGGGGAGTCTTTCATATTGGAATAATTCAGTCTAAATGTGTTTTGACTGATTTTTGTCACTGTTAGCTACAGATGGTCTGTCAATTAGATTTAAAAAAAAAAAAAAGAAACCTAACTGTAACAGGCTCTAAATGATATAAATAATAATGAAAATTTAATATGTAATTCCAAATGGCATACCAAGTTGGAATGCATGACAACGCTGATGGAAAATCATCTCTACTAGTAAAAACTTCATTTGCTCCTGGTAATGAAAGCAAAGGAAGCTGTAGTAGGACTCTCACTAAAGGTGTCTTAGTTCAACAGTAAAATAATGTGTGATGCGATTTTTACAATGCAGTGGTTTACACTAAGACACAGTGTGTTGTTCCAAGGTACAATTTGTATTTCACACAACTTAGTACAAAGTAAACAAAAGACTAAAGAAATGGATTACCACGTTCACTCGGACACTTACCTGTGCCCTAGGGGGGGGGGGGGGGGAAGAAGGTTTCATTAAACCCATTTCCGTTTCTTCCTTATTCTCTGTGCAAGTAAATATTACATAACTTTTTCCTTCTGACTTACTGAATGTTGTATGAAACTTCTATGTCAGTAAATTTGGTAGAAAACTACTACTATAAAGAAACAAAATGATTTTCTTTTGTTAAGTTGACATACTTTATATTCTTAACAATCTTTTAATTTTATTTCTTTTTATCTTTGAGGAAATAATTGTTGATATCGGCTATCTTGCATAATAGCAGTGAATTACATCAATTCTCTGTTGTCCACGTTCACACTAAAAATTCTACAATAATATGTAAAAATCTCCAAAGCAGTTCTGAAAATAAGTTTTAAATGAAGGATCAAACTCCGGTAGTGGAAGTTAAGTTAGCTTAAGGAAGGGCAAACCTATATTTCAAGCTGTTTTAGACGTGGAAAGGTTTTTCACACTGTTCACTGGAATACACTCTTTCAAATTCTGAAGGAAGCAGGGGTAAAATGCAGGGAATGAACGGTTACTTTTGCCTTGTACAAACACCAGACAGCAATTGTAAGAATCAAAGAGCGTGAAAGGGAAGCATTGGCTGGGAAGGGACTGAGAGAGGTTTGTAGCCTATCCACAATGTTAAGTCTGTACATTGAGCAACCTGTGAAAGAATGCAAAGAGAGAATTGGAAAAGGAATTAAAGTTCAGGGAGAAAAAACAAAAATTTTTTAATTTGTGATTCTTTCAGCGACAGAAAATGACCTGGAAGAGCAATTAAACGGAATGGACATTGCCTTGAAAGGAGATTATGAGATGAACATTTACAAGGGTAATGGAATGTTGTGTAACAAAATCAGATGATTCTGAGGCAATTCAATTAGGTAACGAGACGATAAAAGCAGTGGAAGAGTCCTGTTTACAAAGTATAAAATATAGAAGTTACAAAGTGCAGATGGCTGTAGAAGATCATCATCATCATCATAGACTGATTAAGCCTTTCAGCGTTCAGTCTGGAGCATAGTACCTCTAATAAAATTCCTCCATAATCCCCTATTCAATGCTAACATTGATGCCTCGTCTGATGTCATGCCCTTTACCTCAAAATCATTCCGCACCAAATCTAAGTACTTTCTTCTTGGTCTACCTCGACTCCTCTCACCCTGCGCTGCCGAGCTCGTGAGTCTGTTAGGTAACCTTGCTTCCCCCATGTGTGTAACATGACCCCCACCATCTGTCTGTTAGCTCTAACTGCTTCGTCTATGGTGTTCATTCCCAGTTTTTCCTTAATTTCCTCATTATGGACACCCTCCTGCCATTGTTCCCATCTATTAGTGCTTGCAATCATTCTTGCTACTTTCATATCTGTAACCTCTACCTTATGAATAAGATAACCTGTATCCACCCGACTTTCACTCCCATACAACAAAGTTGGTCGAAAGATAGAGCGGTGCACTGCTAACTTAGTCTTGGTACTTACTTCCTTCTTGCAGAAGAGTAGATCTTAGCTGAGCACTCACTGCATTAGCTTTGCTGCACCTCGATTCCAGTTCTTTCGCTATGTTGCCATCCTGTGAAAAAATACATCCCAGGTACTTGAAACTGTCTACCTGCTCTAACTTTGTTCCTCCTATTTGGCAGTCAATCTGCTTAAATCTCTTTCCCACAGTCATTACTTTCGTTTTGGAGATGCTGATCTTCATATCATAATCCTTGCACCTCTGATCGAGCTCTGAAATATTAGTTTGCAATCTTTCAATTGAATCGGCCATTACAACTAAGTCGTTCGCATATGCGAGACTGGTTATTTTGTTTTCACCTATTTTAATCCCGCCCTGCCAGTCTACAGTTTTCAACATATGATCCATGAATAGTATGAACAACAGTGGTTACAGGTTACAGCCTTGTCTTACCCCTGAAACTACCCTGAACCATGAGCTTAATTTGCCATCTACTCTAACTGCTGCCTGACAATCTACGTAAAGCCCTTTAATTGCCTGCAGAAGTTTGCCTCCTATACCATAATCTTGAAGAACTGACAGTAGCTTCCTCCTAGGAACACGGTCATAAGCCTTTCCTAGATCTATGAAACATAGATACAATTCCCTGTTCCACTCGTAGCACATTTCCATTACCTGCCGTAAGATAAATATCTGGTCCTGACAGCCTCTGAGGCCTAAACCCACACTGGTTTTCATCTAACTTATCTTCAATTAATAGTCGCACTCTCCTTTCAACAATACATGAGAATATTTTGCCTACAACGCTAATTAAAGAGCTACCTCGATATTTGTTTCAATCTTTTCTGTTTCCATGTTTGAAAATTGCCGTGATTACCGCTTTCGTCCAGTCAGACGGAACCTGTCCCGATTCCCATGCCTTCTCAATTATCCTGTGTAACCATTTGAGACCTGATATTCCACTGTATTTGACGAGTTAAAGGTGTAATTTAATCCACTCCAGCCGCTTTATTACACTGTAATCTACTGACCATTTTCTCCACTTCCTCAAATGAGATCCTGTTTCCATCGTCGTTCCTATCCCATTCGACCTGAAAATCTGACACATCATTGAACGTTTCGCCTACATTGAGCAATTCTTCAAAATATTCCCTCCATCTGCTCAAGGCATGCACAGGATTGACTAGTAGCTTTCCTGGCCTGTCCAAAACACTTGTTAATTCCTTATTCCCTCCCTTTCGAAGATTGCTAATTACGCTCCAAAATGGTTTTCCCGTGGCTTGACACAGAGTTTCTAGCTTATTTTCAAAGTCTTCCCATGATTTCTGCTTGGAGTCTGCAATTCTCCCTTTGGCTTTGTTTCTTGCTTCAACATAACTTTCTCTGTCTGCCTGATTTCTAGTATGGAGCCATTTTTGAAATTCCTTCTTTTTATTTTTACAGGTTGCTTTGACTTTGTCATTCCACCAGGCTGTCTGCTTCTTTCTACCTTTACACACTACTGTTCCAAGCCGTTCTCTAGCTGCTTCCAGTAGTGTCTCTGTACCTTGACCATTCCTCTTCCAGTGACTGTAAATCATTACATTCAACTAAAGTGGCACCTTTCCGAGATTATGTATTTCTGCCTAATTTCCTTGTCTTGAAGCTTCCCCACTCTTATCCTTCTACACATGGACTTGACTTTCTGCTCTTTTAGCCTCACAAAACCAATTTCACTGCAGATTAAATAATGATCAGTATCATCAAAGAACCCCCTGAAAACACGTGTGTCCTTGACTGTGTTCCTGAATTCCTGGTCTGTTATTATATAGTCAATGACAGATCTGGTTCCCCTTCCTTCCCAAGTATAGCGGTGAATGTCCTAATGCTTAAAGAAGGAGTTTGTGATAACTAAGCCCATACTGGAACAGATATCCAAGAGCTGTTTTCCGTTCCTGTTGGCCTCCATATCCTCTCCAAACTTACCCATAACCTTCTGTTCGATTTCCTGTCCTAGCGTTGAAATGAGTAAAACACTATCCTTATCCTTCACTCTAACTACTACATCACTAAGTGCGTTGTAAAATCTGTCCATCTCATCTTGATCTAACCCTTCACAGGGTGAATACACTGCCACAATCCTAATTTTCTTGCTGGAGATGGCCAAATCTATCCACATTAGTCATTCATTTACACACGTTATTGCAATTATGCTTGGTTCGATTGCTTTCCTGATGTAAAACCCTACACCCCACTGTCTCTTCCTACTTTGACTCCTGACAGGTAGACCTTGTATTCTCCGACTTTGACCTCTTTCTCTCCCCTTACTCTAACGTCACTAACAGCTATCACATCTAACCCCATCTTACTTGAAGCCTCTGCCAGCTCTACCTTCTTCCCAGTGTAATCCCCATTGATATTAATAGCTCCCCATTTCATTCCAGATCGTTTGCCAAGTCGTATTGGAGGAGTCCCTGGTCTGTCAATTAGAGGTTGGACTCGATCACCTCCAAAGGTCCGAGGC
Organism: Locusta migratoria; assembly: GCA_026315105.1. NCBI lineage: Eukaryota > Metazoa > Arthropoda > Insecta > Orthoptera > Acrididae > Locusta > Locusta migratoria. The sequence goes on from CM048755.1 coordinate 8,541,469, forward strand.
ATTTTGCTCCGATTGTTGCCAGCATTATATTGAAGTACCTTGGAAGCAGGTTGCTAGCCTTACTTACGCAGGGCCCCACTGGGTTTTACCCCTAACGGTTGAGGGACTAACCGGTGGATTTGGTAGTCTTTGCCGTCTGAGCACAAAGGTGGCTACGACTCGGAATATGCCAGAGATGCCCAACCTTATTCCAAAGTAACTGGTATCCCAACTGTCAGGACCACGTACTTGGCCACTCATACGTTGCCTGTGGTTCATGAACTAGGATATGACTACAGGAACCCACATCAAGTATTTCTCAAGAAGGGAAATTTGTTGACATAAAATTTTAATTTAAATGTTAGGAAGTCTCTTCCGAAAGCATTTTGTCTGGAATGTCGCATTGTATGGGAGTGAAATGTGAACAATACAGACTTCAGACAGAAAAATGATAGCTTTTGTATGTGGTGTACAAACGAATGCTGAAGATTAGATTGGTAGATCACATAAAGGAGGTACTAAACAAGAAATTTTTTATTGTATCTTGACCAAAAGAAGGGATCAATTTGTGGGACACATTCTGAGACATCAAAGAATTGACAGTTTAACACGGGAGGGAAATGTTTGGTCTAAAAATTGCAGAGGTAGACAGACGAATACAGTAGGCAACTTCAAAAGGATGTAGGTTGCTGTTCTTATTCAGAGATGAAGAAGCTTGCGCAGAATAGGATAGCATCGATATCTGCATCAAACCAGGCTATGGACTGAAGAGCGCAATAATTTATGTTTAATATTTTTTAAAAGGTAACACTTGCTTTAAACGAAGAAGAAGAAGAAGAAGAAGAAGAAGAAAAAGGGGGGGGGGAATGTTAAAGTTTAGTTTATCACACTAATTTTACTTCTGTTGTATATAATTACAAATTATGGAGTAAAAATAGCTACATTTTTTTTAACTGGGGAAATCTGGTAATTTACTTTTCTTGTCTATGTATGCCCCCTGTAATTGATTGGCAGCAGAATGTTTCAAACAACTTATTAGGTTCATCAGGTTTGATGACAAAACTACCTGGCAATAAAGAAAGGAAGCAAAGTTCACAGCTTCAACTACTGTATCTTATTTATTTTTATTTATTATGTTCTGCAGGATGCAATTGAGGAGCAAGTCTCCATGGTTATGAAAAAAGTCAGTGCATGAAATTGTAACAGAAGAGCAGTAATAGATAAAATGAAACTGTAACACAGATATTAGCTTAGTAATAAATTCCAGGAATTCCTTGACAGAGTAGAAAGAGTAAACCATGAGGAAACTATTATGTCTAGACTTGAAAATGTGTGGATTACTACTGCAAAGCTTTTTGATTTCTTGTGACAGCCCATTAAAAATGTGCAACAGAAGACTTGTACACCTTTCTGCACAAGAATGCAGTTAAGATTTCTGTTTAGTATTAACTACGGCAAAGCTTCTAACTCTTGGAATAAACAGATTGTTAACAACGAACAACATTAAAGAAAATATCTATTGAATGGCCAATGTCATAATTCCCAGACTTTGATCTGCGATTGACAAGAGGTTCATGTGCTTGCTCCACATTGTTCAAACCACCTGTTACTAAGCCATAAGTTATACGTACTGTAGGTGACACAATTACGTAGGTGTTGCCTTATCATTCCAATACATGCTAAAAACTTTGTGATCAAATGTTGAATATTTTTTCTGTCCCCCTCCTTTTTGTTGCAGCATTGAACCAGATGCAAAATTGGGGGGCATCTGTAAGAGGAACTTCATTGTTTACACCTGCGGATGTTAGAAGAGATTAGTTTGCAAGGTCTGAATTGCACTTTTCTGACTGTGCTGTTGTGTCCTCTGACCATTGAATTTTCCCTTTTTCATTTTTCTTGGTGTTCTTTTAGTAATATTCAGAATAGTTTTATGTTCTGTGGCATGTTTCAAATGACATTGGTAAAAATTCAAGATGCTTAGAGAAGAACATAATTCTGAGACAGTTTCTAGTTGTTTGAAATTAGTAATGACTTTGGTCTGGGTGTGGTTTGGTACCTTTGGTAGTAATCATGTGACCTAAAAAGAGATCACACTTCTTTAACATGAGAGCAGTTTTGGGTTAGTAGTCATAATTTCACATTACAACATAAGTGTAGTAAACAATGTGCTCTAAGTACTGAACTGTAGTTGTTGCAGAAGATAATTATGAGTTTCTGTTAGTGCCAGATTGAAAAGCAAAAATGTTCATGTTACAACACTGTACCGTGAAAGTACAAGCAGCAACAGTAATAATAATAATAATAATAATAATAATAATAATAATAAATATAAAGAATAAAACCAAAAGTGAAAAAGGATAATAAGAGTCGCTGAGTTGCTGACACACACAAATAGATAATTACATTCGCACAACTTAAATTTTCGGCCATGGCCTTTGTCAGAAAAAGTAACACATACATTCACACAATCACTCGGACAACGGTACGCACAACTATCATGTCCAGCCACTCCAGCGACACAAGCTAAACTGTGAGTGAGGTGGGAAGTGGAGGGGGAAGGTTGTTGTAAAAAGATGGGGATGGTAAGATCCACATTGTGTGATGGATTTTAAAGGTAGGATACTTTGCCTAACATATCCCCCTCCCCCTCTTTCTTCCGCACCCATTATCCTGTATCCATGTCTTCCTTACAACTGTGTATCACCACTTACAATATACCTGTAATTATAATAATTGTATTACTTTTATTTTACTTATTTTTTATTTTTTCCTATTTTTCCTAACTTTATTTTTTCCTTTTTCATTTTTAATTTTCTTCAGTATTCTTATCTCAAATTCCCCCACTCCCTCCCCACACTCCTCTACACCCCCCTTCCCTTCACTGTTTTCATTGCTGCAATTTAAATCCCTGCCTATTGGAGCCTTTAAAATCCATTGTGCAGTGGGGAACTTTGCATCCCACCTTTACCCAGCATCCTTCCCCCTCCACTCCTCACCTCACTCACAGTTTAGCTTGTCACTGGAGTGGCTGGACACGATAGTTGTGTGTACAGTTGTCTGAGTGATTGTGTGAATGTATGTTTTTCTTTTTCTGACAAAGGCCATGGCCAAAAATTAAGTTGTGCGCAATGTGATTATCTTTTTCCGTGTCCGTCATCAGCTCGGCGTCTCTCTTTACAGTGAGTTGTTATGTATCCTCTATTATTGATATTCCTATCAGAGTTTCCATTGTTAAAATAATAATATAAATGATCCTTCATTCAGCTACTATGATTCTCCAGCCAGCTTTAAATGATGTGAACAGAAGCAGTGCAACTATGTGCAATAAGCCGTACAGGTTATGTGGCTGTGTGGAAAGAGGGATAATTACTGGAAGAAATTTATACCGTGTACATCTAGAATTGCATGAACAGGATGAGGAAATGAAATAAGAGTAAATAACAGCTCTATATACTGTGAATAGAAATAATTACATAGGTTTAAATAAATAGCCAAAAGAATTACTACAGATATAAATAAAAAAACTATATAGTTAAAAGATGGCTAATGTTGATTAGTGAAACATTCCAGTATAGAAGAATACAATTTTAGTTACAGAATATGGAGATTTTTTTATCTTTATGATAAAATGATTCATTATTTTAATACCAGTGGGTCACTGCCCCCTACCACTTTTTATCATCTTGTATTCCATGCTTAAGAATCTTAGGCATCATAGGGTTGATTTTCTCAAGATGTGATAGTATCAAAAATGGCTGATAATGTTTTGTAGTTGCACATTTTGAGAAAACTCTATGCACATTTGCACGTTCTGACTTAATATATAATCTGATCATGTGGCTTCTGTTACAACTTGGCATTTTGTTCGTCAGTATGTCACAGTAAAGCATAGCTGCCAACTATTACGGATTGTCCGCAATTGTTACGGATTTATCGTCATATTTACGGAGTTACGGGAAGTTCGCAGCTGATAAAAGTTTTATATAAATAATTTATTTCATTTCTGAGTACGTTCAAATGTTTGTAGAACTTATAGAACTTAAATACGGGGTCATCAGTCCCTAAGATTACAAACTACTTATCAACTAGCTAAGACTAAGGACGGCACAAATATCCATGCCCGAGGTGGGGATTCGAACCCCCGACCGTAGTGGCCGTGCAGACCATGACTGGAGCGCCTCAGTCTCCTCGGCCACCGCGGCCGGCTCTGAGTACGTAGCAAAGCTGTAGGAAATGTTAAAAATAGCATTTCCGTTGGAACAAATCTGGATCAAATCCCGCCTATGATCACCTACACACCTACCAAATGCACGCTCACACACCCAAGATCTATGTAAATTCTATGGTCTATAATGAGTATAATGTCTTTGGTTCAAGCTTAACAGCCCACTTGTTTTAACGGGTGGCGGAAGTTAGCCAGTTCGTTTCCGAAGAGAAAAGCTTTTACTGGCTTTTCTCGCGGGTACCTCTTTTCATAGCAGTCTTGCGCAGCTAGAATAAAATATCAGTGATGAGCCATTTGTGATACCTCTGTTCAGTGGTTTCATTCGTCGTTTAAAATCCAAAACCATTTTGTGTATCCTTAGCTGCTAAGGATTTTATATTTAAAAAAAATGCAAGGAATTTCACCCTTTTCTGTTCTTTCGGCAGCTGTTAACATTCCGTAAAGACAGTTAATTTAAACTTACAGGAATATTTCTAAGCCACTCACGGTATTTACACAAATGTGTTAGGTTCTTCCACCTAAACTCTGTTTTTTGAAACAGAATAGTTTTTATACGGTTCGTGGCAGATATTTAGGAATACAGTGTCAGACTTAAATTTTTAAAATATTCTTGGGATACGGCCGTAGCCCCACGTCCTCTTCGGTCTTGTGCATCATTACGGACAGCCAATTGTAAAGGTTGGCTGTTATGCAGTAAAGGAACTCTGAAAGGAATAGTTTTATTTATGGGGCTTTGCATTTTGTTTTCACAATAATCTAGGTACAGATTCTGGACATGAAATTATTTGGTGCAGTGTATGTCAGTGAGCTATTGCATGAAAAGCTAACAGTTGAACCACAAATATAAAGGAATATCTTCAAACATTCTAACAGAACTAATAAAAGTAGTAGTAATTGTGGTGGTGGTGGTGGTGGTGGTGGTGGTGGTGGTGGTGGTGGTGGTGGTGGTGGTGGCGGTGGCGGCGGCGGCAGCAACAGCAGCAGCCCTTGTGATTGACATGGAAGTTTTGTGTGTTAAAAATTATCTCTGTTGCAGGATAGGGCATGAATATACACAAATAAATCCTTGCTGAGCAGAAAGCATGTAGATACAAATTTGGGGTTACATAGTCATTCTTCAGGAATAACTATTCCGCTGTCTGATTCATGGTAAGTTTGCTGTCAAGGACACACCAAGAATTAACAGTATGATGATTATAAATTTCACTTGGCTTTTCAGTCAGCCTGGAAAACAGTGCAACAGTATTAGACTATGCCATTTTGAGTAAATAAATGGAGTTGGAAAATGAATGTTCTGAGACTTGTAAAGATTTCTCAAGAAATGAGAGATTTATTCTGAAAATAAGATTTTAGGCTTCTTATGTAACAAATGTCAGTATTAAATTGTTATAAGCAGTTGTTAACTATAAAAGTGTATGCCTAGAGTAACTTGTGAATGATTTTGGGAAGAATGTAGATATAAATTCACAAACCATACTTCATAGATTATGGTAAAACAAGACAAAATATCTTGAATAAAAGCATTTGGTAAACTTCTTGCATCAAACTTGATGTGGCAACTTTACTGAGAACTTTTTATCCAAAGATGCTATTATGAAAGACTACATGGGCAGATAAATTTTCTTTCCAGAAAGAAAAATTAATTAAAAATGAGAGAGAGAGAGCGGGATGTGTTGCTAATCAGTGAGGCAGGTGAAATATTACAAAGGAGGCATGATGATGATGATACTATTTCTGAATTTATAAATACAACAAACTAACAATAATCCACAGGCAGATTATTTGCTTTATGTATTATCCACAACATATTTCTCTCACTTTTTCTTTTTGGTTGTATTTCCTTTAACCTCAGAGTGGTTGCTGGTGAGCCATAATTTGTCTTACAACATTAGCGTAATAAAAGATGTTCTGCAAGTGCTGAACTGTAGTTGTTGCTGGAGATAGTCATTAGTTTCTTTTAGTTTCAGACAATGTCTGAAGAAAAAATATTAACAATACAGCAGAAAGTGGAAATAATACACACTCAAAAAAAGTACATGGAAATAAAGTACTGATTTATTATAGTGGAAATTAGGATCCACAATAGTTACAGTTGGGGGGGGGGAGGGGGGCAAGGACAAGATAATTCAATTTGCTAGCAGTTATGAAATGTTTAAAAGGTTTGTCAAAGCCGAAGAGTAAGGTAATGACTGCATATGCAGATTCGGATAAACCCGTGTTGATATGGTTTCAGCAGAAAATGGCAGAGGGCACAGAAGTATATTTCAGTATGTGCCAAACAGGTTTAGCTTGGGGGATTGAAGGGGTTCAAAATGCAACGTTACCAGCCAATGAAAAAAGTTAAGAAACGGGGATAATAAGGCTACCTTGAAATTTTGTAATGACTTCCAAAAGTTTATTACATGAGAGAATTTAGAGCTAGATAGAGTATACTATGCAGATGAAAGTGCCTCCCCTCCCCCCTGGAAGTGTCTATCAACAGTCTTAGATTTTGAAACAAAGTGTGTGTTTGTGTAACTTGCCTGGTTGTAAATTCAGCAAGGAAAGAGTAGCTGTATTGTGGTGCTAGTGGTATAGGATCACATAAAGTGAAGTTTGGTGTGTCCTTGGATTTCAATTAAGCCAAGCGTGGAATCCGGCACTAAAATTTCTATGATCGCAACGCTAGCAGAACACAGAGTACAACGAAGGCAGAGCGCAAACTGAGGTCCGCCACTAGAGTCCAGAGCAGGAGGGAGCTACCGCCACCACCGCAGCATCCCGGTGTCCGCACTCGAGGTCAGTGGAGGGGGGTGACTGCAGGTATATATAGCACAGCCGCCGGTCCAGCGCCTCAGTCAGCGGGAGTAACCTGATGATGATGGCACGTTACGCTATCGAAAATTCGTTCCACAACGATCAATCCATCCGGCTGCATGCCCGAGATATCTTCACTCAGCATATTCGCCGGGAAAACCTACGAACACACAATAATAATGATAATGATAATAATAATAACAATAATAATAATAATAATAATAATAATAATAATAATAATAATAAAATAAATTAAAAAGATTGCTGTTTCAAAATTAGATACTGTTGGAAATAAAAATTAGTACACCCTCTTAAACTTTTCTAATTTACTCAAGATTTTTCGTTGAAACCGTGCAGATGGCGTGCATGAAATGGTGACATTTACATATCAATAGCTCAACTATTGCTAAAACACCCATATTAGTACATGGCGTAACCTCCACAGGTGGCAATGAAGGTGATGATTCTGGCATCTATTTGATCATACAAATTATGAATACTGTTCTGGTATACATTATTCCGTGCCTGTCCAACTTGTCGGTGTAGTTCTGTATGAATTGTGGACAGATTACACTCGCATCTCAGTTCTCATCCGTCATACCCCACATGTGCTTGACTGGAGAAAAGTCCTGAGATCGTGCTGGCCAGGGAAGTTGCTGCACATCTGCACAGTTCGGGCAAGCTTTATTCTGTTGGAGCAACACATTACTTTCATGCTGCAAGATTGGCAAAAGAAATGGTTTTACAACTTTCTGCATGTATTTCTTCCAGAAACACTATAGGTGAAAGAGAGCTATAGCTTGTTGCCGGCCAAGCCATAAGGCCTAGGAAAGGGCAAGTGTGTCTTGGACGATTGGGATTTATGCCACCAGTTGCAAGGTCTATGTTGTACACCCAAATGACTGCAAGTTAGGTGCAGCTTTATGGCTGTATGTATTACCTCTTAAACGTACACACAGATGGCACTCTCACAGCTATGTCACTATGCTATTTGTTAGCTGTCTGCTGTACCTTGAAACTTTTGTCATTACATGTACTATCCCCTATCTGGCATGTTAAGTTATCTGGTCAAAATCATCGTCATCTTTTCTTGTGACAATGTCTTTTTCCTTTCTCCTTTTTTTCCTTTGTAATTTAAATGCACAATTTACCTCACTATTTTAAGTATAAAGGGGTGTGTATGGACCAGACAGAATTCCAATCATTGTTCTATAATTACTTTGTGCTACAGGTGCAAGAACACACAATGGCAGAAGGTGCACCTACAAGTGCTTTATTACTACTTGAAAATCCTTAATCTCATACAATCAGAAGTATTCTGAAATAAGATAACAAGAATGTTTGTGTTGTAACAGTATAAGTTATTGCACACACAGGATGGTACAATATATACATCAATGAACAGTACTGTGTTGGCAAGTCACGGACACAGCTAATGTTTACATGTGAAACTGGCGAGAGCTACAAGAAGACTGAGGCACGCCTCGCACACCTCGAGACGGCGCTGCAGGCCCTCAGAGGCGGCGCCATCATGTGCCGGACCCGCCGTGGCGCGTCTTTCAGATGCCGTGGACAGATGGGACGCGGCTTGCAGTGGTGTGCTCAAACATGCCTCCCTCTTCCGGGAAGCTGACATCACAGGTGGAGGCGGAAGATGGCCGGCAACGCTGAATCGTGGAGGCCACGGGAATCGCCCACGTGACCCTGCAGCGGGGCGGGCGCCGGCTGGAGACGGCGTGTGCCTCCATCGCCTCATCTGCATCCGAGGGGATGTCGTCGGCACATCACTGTGCGGCCAACCAGTCCGGGGCACGTAGGGGTCCCCGCTAGCACAGGTGACAGTGACGGAGAGGCCGGTCGCATCTCGACGTCGCCACTGAAGGAAGACGTCTCCCCTGCCACCGTCCCCCCACCACCGGTGCACGAAATGACACGGCCGCATCGGTAGCAGGACCCGAGCAGGCAGGAGGCGACTGCTCAATGGTGGCATCGATTCCTGGCCAATAGACAAAACGCCGTGCAAGTACCTTCATGCGTGTGATACCCCAGTGACCCCAATGTAACAGAGTTAACATAAGAGCCCGTAAGTCGGATGGAATAATGACACGAGGCTCGTCGGAATCGGTACTGAGGAGGAGGACACTGTCGATAACTGACAGCCCGTGTCGAAGCTGGAAATAAGTACGCAGAGGGCCAGCCTCTTTGGCGGACAATCGCTCAGGCCACCCGTCGGTGACATGCTTAACCACCTCCCGGAGCACAGGGTCCCGACGGGTGGCTTGCGCAACTCTATTGGCCGTAATCGGAAGTCGCTGAACTGCGTTTTTCAAATGTTCGTCAATCTGAAAAATCACCACTTTGTCTTTGTCGAAGGAAGGGTCGGGGCCCATGGGCAGACGGGACAAGGCGTCTGCATTGGCACGGTGCAACGAGGGCCGATAATGAATTTCGTTGTGATAGGCACTCAAAAACAAAGCCCAACGCTGGAGACATTATGAAGTCCGGTCTGGAAGATAACGCGGACCAAACAGTGCCACCAGGGGTTTGTGATTCGTGATAAGGTGGAATTTAATGCCATAGAGGAACATATGAAACTTCCGAACAGTGTAAACAATCGCCAAAGCCTCTTTCTCAATCTGAGAATAATTACATTGGGCATCTGACAATGTCTTAGACGTGTAGGCAATGGGCTGCTCGGGACCGTCACCAGTCTGTGGGGCAACACCGCTCCAATCCCGTGCTGAGAAGCATCCGTAGCTAGGATTAGCTGTCGGCCTGGAGTAAATGTGCTGAGGCAAGGTGAAGACTTTAACATGATTTGATGTGTGCGAATGCCGCCTCACAAGCTGCAGACCACACAAACAGAACACCTTTCTTTCGAAGTGCGTTCAAAGGATGAGTGACCTCTGCCACATTAGGAAGAAATTTGGAATAGTAGCTGACCTTGCCCAAAAAGGACTGGAGTTCCTGCAAATTGGTAGGACAAGGAAGATGGTCAATCGCCGTAACCAATTCTGACCTAGGGCGGACATCATCTCGTGACACCCAGGTGTCCCAAATACTCAATTTCAGGTTGAAAGAACTGTGATTTTTGAAGATTGCATTTGAGCCCTGTTGCATGCAATTTCATGAACAAGAACCACAGGTTGTTTGAGGAGCCGGTGATGATGATATCGTCCAGATAGTTTGCACAGCACTACATGCTGGTACTCCACCTCAATCGTAAAGTGACTGAGCACTGGAATCGGCTGTTCACCATAGCCGACCAGACGACGAGAAGTTTTAACAAGAGGCGGCTTCCCAAGTGCCAAATACGTATACAAATTTACAAGAGAGACAGAGGCATCGGTATCAACTTGAAAACGGAACGTCTGATTTTGAATCAGAAGTGACATAAATCTTTGAAGAAGTGACCTGCTCCTGTCCAGGTGCGGTAGAAAGACAGTTTACTTCCCTTTGGGACTCGTCAGAATACGGCGGCCGACCGCGTGCAGAAGTCCGAGAAACAGCTGCCACATAGCCTTGTTTATGGCAGGACACGCACCGCGTCTGGTGGAAGGGGCTGCGCGGGCGATCATGCACACGAAAACAATCCGGACAAGAGGGAAAGTCGCGTCGTCGGAATTGAATGGCGGAAGGTAATTGTGAAGCACACAAAGACGACGAAGGGGGGGGGGGGGGGCGAAGAACGACGCCTGTGGGGGCACGAGGACTGTACCGCAGCCACCTCTACCATTTCCTCAAACTGATCCGCTGCCGCCTGAGACACCTCAAAAGCTTGTGCAATAGACAGAACATTGTCAAGGGTGGGATCCTGTAATTGCAAAGCCTCGTGACGCACAGCCCTATCAGGAGCCGAACGAACGACGACGTCGCAAATTAAGGAATCTGCATGTGACTGCTGACAATTTTCACACACAAAACCACACTTCTGACTCATACCACGGAGGTCTGCCACCCAGGACTGATACGGCTGACCAGGTTTCTTTCAGCTTTGATGAAAATCCAGGCGGGAGAGCACCACGTGCGTTTGCTGCCGATAATAAGAACTAAGCAATTCAGACATACGGGAAAAAGACAACGCGGCGGGCTCTGACAGCGGAGCTAGTTTTCATAGTAAATGAAAAGTATCGGGCTCGATCCATGACAAGAATAAAGACTTTTGTAAGTCAGGATCCGTTACCTTAAAAGCCGCAAAATGTTGCTGTTGACACCGCAAATAGGAGTCCCAGTCTTCCTTAGACTCTTGAAAAGCCAGAGGACGTAATCCACTCCATAAGCAAATCTAGCTGTTGCTGCTGCTTTTGCGGTAACTGAAACAACACCGGATCCATAACCACCACAAACAGAAAAACACGTGTAAGAACGAAACTCGTCGGCAATTATACTGTTCTAACAGTATAATTTATTGCAAACACAGGACGGTATATACATCAATGAACAGTACTGTGTTGGCAAGTCATGGATGCAGCTAATGTTTACATATGAAACCGGTGAGAGCGACAACAAGACTGAGGCACGCCTCACACACTGCGTGCTCGCCCGGTCGAGACGGCGCTGCAGGTCCTCGGAGGCGGCGCCATCGTGCGCCGGACCCGGCCGTGGCGCATCTTTCAGATGCTGTGGACGGACGGGACGCGGCTCGCAGTGGCGCGCTCCAACAGTTTGTAAAATATTTACTCTCTAATGCTACAACCTTTATTCAGCCAGAGGATGAAGTTGTTACTGCTGCCATGAAAACAATTTGTAGAGGCAGTCTGCTACAAAAACTTGTAGGGCAGCAGTCTTCAAACAATTAACTGTGCTTGACAAGATTTATATAGTATCAAATGTGGTTTAAGGTAAATCAACCAAACAATTATAGAAAAGTCATGGAAAAACATTAATCCTAAATTGATGAAATCACAAATCCCAGCAGTGGAGGAGGAGGAGGAGGAAAATTAGCTGCTGTAACATTCGCCAGAATGTGAAACTTCCTGATAAAATATTTTAGGATGGTTTGTTGTTGACCTCACAGGGCCAGTGAGGTCATTAAGTGTTGTGATTGTGCTAATGTTAAGGAGATAAAAGATAGTAATGAAGATCATGACATTTCTCTTAGATCTAGAAATGAAAACCAGTCATTTATCAGCACTTTAATGGGCTGAAGGGTTACTGGACTACTTGCAACAATATGATGCTTCACTTTATCAGTAATGTTTTAAATTTATAGCATGATAGATTAAAGGTAAGCTAACTCACTGAGACAGAAGCTAAATTAAGACAGTTTGTACCAAAGCAGTGCACTGTAATGTGTAATTGGATTTACTGTCTTCTTTGTAACTGCCGTATTTCTTTGCACTTACTATGGCGATTAAAGTATAACTTATTATAAATGTCAATTAGTTTGAGATTATAACATTTGTTTTTGAACAACTGTATGTACATTACCTATATGCTTTGCTATCACCAAAATCAAAATATCTGTGGTTTTAAAGTCCTCTATTGCCACAGATAAAAGTTTTTCTGTTCTTTCAAAATAATTTCTATCTTTCACAGCTGCTAACTTTTATTCAATTAGTGGCTTAATTAATGTTAAATATTAATTTCATATTACCATAATACATCTGTCGGTTATCATTTATGGTGTACAATTTACACAGTACCATACTTTCTGTCATAAGACTTAATTTTATGATGATGCAAATAATGTCAAATTATCACATAACAGTGGTGACATTAAACTCTCTCATTGTACTGGAATACTTAATGGATACACATTCAATACATTGTAGCAAAAATAACGTGCATAACCTTGTCAACTTATGTAGCTTTGCCTGTGAAGGAATCGTGTCAAATAGTGGGATGTGTTCGTATTCAAACCGAAAATGGCTGTAGCGAGTATCTGCCTAGTGTGTTGGAAACAGGAAAACTTGAGTAGCAGTCATCCTGTTTATCATTACTGTTAATACATTTGAAAGTGTAAGAATTATACTCAAGTGGTTATTCATCGTTTGGTATTGTGTAATCCAAAGAAACAACTGCACTTCGGTGGTCCATTCATATGTAGGTAATACACAATTATGAGAAGATATTGAATTTGTAAAGGAAGATTCCGCATTTTTAAATATAAAACAGATAACAGTTAAAATGAGTAATGTGTGAGTAGGCTGATGGGTCGATATACCCATGTCATGGATGTACACAACATAGGCGTTACAAAACCCGGTCAAACAATGGAAAGTAAAGTTTCAAATGACAATAATGAAATGGAAATGATCATATGGCTTTTTTTGGCCAGGAGATCCCACGTGGAATTGTTCGGCTGCCTAGTAAAAGTCTTTTTACTTCACACCACTTCGGTGACTTAAATGTCGGCGATGACGATGATGATGATGATGATGATGATGATGATGATGATGATGAAAATTAAATCGACCACACACAACACTCAGTCCTGTGCCAGGAATTGCACTCGGGGCCCCTGTGTGGTAGTCAGCGACGCTGCCGTCTTAGCTATGGGAGCGGACTTGACAATAATAGGATGACAGGAAACAACTCGGCATAAAGACAATCACATTCCCACAATTAAGTTCTCGGCCACGAGCTCCATATGAAAAAGAGCATAAATTCATTAACAATCACTCAGGCACAACTCCTGCGCACATGACTGCCATGTCTGCCACTGTGTGACAGCAAATATCAGTATTATTGAGAAATATTTCAGAAGTAAGGAGACCACTCACCATTTAGCATCAGTGGTTCTTGTCAAAGGTTTTCATTCTCTTTTGTGTGCGCCTGTCAAAACCTCAATGTTTCTGTTATTGTGCAAGAGTTCTCATTAACTCCTAAGTTGTTTACATTCTGCCAGAACTATTTTGTGACATATATTGAGGATTCCTATGATGGTTAGATGAATGAACAGAGAAGAACTTTTTTAAATGATCTGCCAAGGAGATTGTGTGTGTTTTGTTTCAATGTTCTGTTTTAAATTTACTTGAAATGAGGATGGGGACACTGAAATTTAAGACCTGATGAGATTCCTGGGCCTCACATTTGATTTGTAACTCTCATAGCTTCCCATCACAAGGACCTTAATCAAATGTCTCTAAAGTCACGAGAAGTTTTAAAATATCATAGCTCCAATTAATGCGGAACACACGGTACTTGGTTTTCTCCAGTTTTACAGAGCCTTAGCACAATCTTTGCTTGGTTATGGGTTCACGGTGTATGGGTCACAAAGACCATCCTATTTAAAAATCTTGCAAGTGGTTGCAAGCTGGTCACTGAAGCATTCAGAACAGACCCCATACCAACTCTGAGCTGAGGCTGCGGAGTTGCTACTGCCAATCAGATGACGGCTACTCATGATGTGCCCAGCATATGAAACACTGTCCACATCATTAACACCTGCATAGCATTTCATTGTTCTCCCTCCTGTGGAAAAGTTATTTCCTAATCAGCAGTGAACAATGATGTCGTGTGGGTTTGTGCAAAGACTTGCCTTTTAGATCTGGGTCAGGCTGGTATTAATGCCTTACATCAGGGTTTGAGTAAGAAAGATGCCACTAATATAAAAAGATCCTGAAGGCACTGGCAGGTGCAGTTTGTTCAGGCAACACCTCTTAAAGAGAAGGCCTCCACACTGTCGTGTCAGGTCACTGAGTAGACTGCCATCATATAGCTGGCTATAAAACACTGGGCTGTGTCCCAGCTGCCAGCCAGTCAGCTATGTGATTGCAGCCTACACCATGTGACATAACATGACAGCATGGAGGCCCTAGCTTTAGGCTGAGTTGGTTCAGGGCAAACGGCTTCTCATCCACTTAGATTCCCTTAGTGCACTATTATCGTTTTTAAGCAGTCGATACTTCACTTACTGTTCCTCCACCAATGGCTGGGGTAGGAGGTGTCATTTCCTGGGTGCTAGTGCATGTGGGGGTTCAGGGGTATGAACAAGCCGATTGGGCTGCTAAGACAGCCTGCAGAAAACGTGATGTGCCAGATTGCCTCCCCCCCCCCCCCCCCGGGCAGGACATACGTGTTGTGGCAGAGGTCTTAGCAGTTGAGAGGAAGAATGTTAATAAGCTGCAGTTGGTGAAATTAACAACACAACTGTGATCATCCTGCTGTCAGTTTCTTGGGCGGAATGAAGTGGTCTTATACACATCCAAATTGGCCACGCTCCATTTACACATTGCATTCCTACTCCAATGAAAGGATCCCCTGCTCTGTGATGCATTTGGTGTGGTCATAACTGCAATTTTAACTGAGTGTATTTTATATTATATTGATAGAGCAGAACTGAATCTTGGTGGGGGAGATTCTCTGTGTTTGCTGATGACAAGGCAAGTGTGACGAAAGTCTTAAAATTTTGTGATGAATCTGAATTTTAGGCTGGAGTCTTCAGTATGTTGCAGAATGGCTGTCTCATCCTTTTTATTCCTGTTGTCAGACAGCCATGGACATTAAGTTGTTGTAACTCTTACAACTTTCTCCTTTTGTAGGCAGATCATGCGATGAAATAATCCTTTTGTGTTTTAGTTTTGTTCCACACAAAGTTTGCTTACATTTTTCTCCTTTTATTTCCATTGCTGGTGTTTACTCCTGTTTTATTTACATTGTTCATGCTCTTATTATTGCGCTTGTTTGGATACTTAAGATGTAGGTGTCATAAGACACAACACTGTTGTTATCCAAGCCAAACATGAACATACCATCTATCAGGTGGGTAGTCACAATGTTCTGGCTTGATGACAAACATTGGTATATTAATGTTTGTTTTGTGGGAGTGTCAGAGATTATTCCAATTGAAATTGTTTTGTTTGACCTCAAGTGACTTTTGATCTTCCACACTTTAACTGCACCCTTCTCGCAAATATAGCCGATAACTGGAAAATACATTTTGTGTTAAGTTTGCATAATTTAACCATTACTCCTGCCTGTGCAAAATTTAAAAGTATTTAGTCACAACTTTTTGTATTGGGAACTTTGCAATGAATAATGAGAGAGAGAGAGAGAGAGAGAGAGAGAGAGAGAGAGAGAGAGAGAGAGAGAGAGAGAGGGGGGGGGGCTTTCATTTGTTGAAATTTAATGCCCTTACTCAACAATTTCATTTTTTAATATACTTTTGGTTCAGTTTCAGATGTAATATGCTGTGCAATGAGGGAGGTGGCAAGAAAAAGGAAGATGCAGTTCCAAAAGGAAGTAGCAGCTTTGTTAGTAGGGAAGAGAAATTTATTGTAATTATTTTATTCACATGGAAGGGGAAAAAATGGCAAGCTTGTCAAACTGGCAGAGTTGAGAAATTTGTATAAACAACTGCACTGTGCCCAATAAAACATTAATTGTTAAACAACAGTTTCTATCTTAATGGTGTTTCCTTTCCAGTCCCCTGAGTTTGTCTTTTAGTGTAAGAAAGAAATGTGTGCATTTTGTTTACCTGCAAATACAGTGATTTTTAAGGTGGAAAAAACTACAAAAAAATAAAGTTTTTTGAACAAAAATAATATGAATTTATGTTAATGCATATCAAATAAGGGGCTATTCATTGTTGATTTTCAGTATTGTTTCTTTTCCAGTCCTCTGTCTTGGCAAAACACACAAGTGAAGCCACTTATAACAATATCTTTGTAAATATATAGTGCAGATGACACAAAATTGATGAATGCCTGTAGGATTTGGTCCAATTTATTTACAGTTGTAATTGGCAAATTTATGGGTTCCAAAAAGTTAAAAAGCATTGCATGTTGTGCACAGAAGTGTATATATACTTCCCTTTCTTCTCCATCAACCGATACGTAGTACTCCAGATTTGGGTTAACAGTTGGCAAACTCAGTTCACCCTAAGAATAAATCTAAGACACAAATCACACTCTATATTATTGTGCATCTGCTAGAACCTCATTGATTTTCATTTTTCCTGGAGTGTAAGCCAAGCTGTCTCAAATAGTCAACTGTATTAATGATATGTTTTATGTTGTGTGTTACCCAGCAACTCGTACAAATGGTACAAATAAAGTGCAATAATGTGAATTACAGTAAAACACAAAAGGGATAAGCAGAGGAACAACTCAGTACTTAATGACACTTAATTTTTGAAAGAGAAGGAAATAATATATACCAAACTCCAGCAATATGCTGTTTTGAGGATCAGGCAGAAAACATAATATGCTCTTGTTCTTAGTTAAAATATTATTATTAACTATACAGGACAGTTTCTTTGCATAAGCTAGAAGTAATGCAAAAGCATGTTGTTGGTATTTGACTGTATGGTTAATTATTGGGTCCACTGAAAGTATCAATCACTCTTGTCTGGTAATCTCTTGAATAGCTTCCCTATCCAAATCCAAAGACTAAATTGCTGTACTGAAATTGTACTCTGCTACACAGATAAAGAGGTGATCTACAACAGAATCCATCCTTTGCAGAGACTACAACTGTAGACTATTTTTGAAATAGAGACTACATAGCCAAAAGATGTAAGACACACTTTTCATTTGAACACCTTAAATTTCAAATTATAGTAACATACTCATATGGTAGTTAACAAATAAGTGGGACCTACTTCCACAAACAGTACAACCCAGTATGTGTGCTAAGACTGCTGCGTAATCATCACTCTTTTTACATCAGGTTCATTCTTACAATGAACCAATTATAGAAGAGGAATAGCTATTTTAGAGCAGTATGGGTTAGATCAATAAAACGAACTGTGATCTTATATTACTCAGTGAAACAATTTTGTCATACAAAATTTCATAGTTCAACATTATCATTATTTTTGTATGATTATTAATGAAAATCTTTATGCGTGATTCACTCCGTTGACTAACTTGGCAAATGATTCCCCTTAGTTTTTTTAACAGTTTCAAATTAATTGAATCTTCTAAATATACACCATTTCCTTCATTTATTTTGGTAGTTGAGAATGGGGTTGAGACTGGGTTGTCTGTTGTTTAGTCTTTCAAAGGAAAGCAATGACATGTAGTCAGATTTGAATCTGGTGAGGGGTGGATTACATTAGTCGATGACACTTCGGTTAGTTCAAGAGTTGTGATATGTGGTGAGCAAAATAATTGCTGCGGTTTACAGGTGTAGAGAGAAATTAAATCACAGCCTGGCAATATAAAGAAAAGCATTTCTGAGAACAGAATTTTTTGGCATCTAATATCAATTTAAGTGCTAAGAAGTATTATCTGAAGATATTTGTCTGGACTGTACCCTCATATGGAAGTTGGATGTTTTTACCGGCCCCCCAGTGCTGCTGTAGCAGTTTTAGAATCATTCAAAGAAAGTCTACACCAGGTAGTGCATAGGTATCCGGGCCATGTAATATTAGTCGGGGGAGACTTCAACCTTAAGTGTATAGATTGGGACACATCTAGTTAAACTTCAGGTGGTACAGAAAAGCAGTCTTGCGAGCTACTTTTGGACACATTCTCTGAAAACTGTCTTGAGCAATTAAACCGGCAACCCACGCGCAATGGAAATATTTTAGACCTTATAGCCACAAACAGGCCTGACCTTATTAACGATGTCTGTGTAGAGACAGGAATTAGTGGTCATGATATTGTCATAGCGTTGATGGTGACCAAAGTTTATAAACCAACCAAGAAGGGTAGGAGCGTGGTTTTGTTGGGAAGAGCCGATAAGCAAAGGTTAGGATTGCACTTAGAAAATGATTGGGCATCGTTTAATTCCGGGACTATGGATGTAGAGGAATTGTGGACTAAATTTAACTGCATTGTAAATAAAGGGTTAGAGAAATATGTGCCAGTAAAGACGATTAAGGATGGAAAAGATCCACCGTGGTATAATAATAATGTTAGAAAGCTGCTTAAGAAGCAGAGACTGTTGCACTCTCGATTCAAAAAAAGAACATGCAAATGATGACAGGCAAAAGTTAGTAGAGATTCGTGCGTCTATAAAAAGATCGATGCACGAGGCATACAAAAATTACCACAGCCATACCTTACCAAAAGATCTTTCTGAGAACCCGAAAAAATTCTGGTCCTATGTAAAATCGATAAATGGGTCAAAGCCCACTGTCCAGTCACTCGTTGATGATTCCGGCGCAGTAATAGAAAAAGCAAACGGAAAGCTGAAGTTCTAAAAGTAATAGGTATTTCCGGTAGAGAAGCAGCTGAGATAGCTAAATACGAAAAAGTCTGCTGGTCCGGATAGAATACCAGTTCGGTTTTACAAAGAGTATTCTGCGGCATTGGCCCCCTACTTATCTTGCATTTATCGTGAATCTTTAATTCAGCGCAAAGTTCCTAGTGATTGGAAGAAAGCGCAGGTGACTCCCATTTATAAGAAAGGAAAGAGAACTGACCCACACAATTACAGGCCAATATCGTTAACATCTGTTTCATGTAGAATTTTGGAGCATATTCTCGGTTTGAATATAGTAAATTTCCTTGAAATGGAAAAGCTTCTTTCTATGAATCAGCACGGGTTTAGGAAGCATCGTTCATGTGAAACTCAGCTTGCCCTTTTCTCACATGACATCTTGCGAGCCATGGATGGGGCAACAGGCAGATTGTTTTTTCTCGACTTCAAAAAGGCGTTCTATGCGGTGCCACACTGCAGACTGCTAACGAAGATACGAGCTTATGGAATAGGTTCACAGATTTGTGACTGGCTGGAAGACTTCCTAAGTAATAGAACGCAGTACGTTGTTCTCGATGGCGAGTGTTCATCAGAGACGAGTGTATCGTCAGGCGTGCCCCAGGGGAATGTGATAGGACCGCTATTTATTTTCTATCTATATAAATGATCTGATGGACAGAGTAAGTTGTAATTTGCGGCTGATTGCTGATGATGCTGTGGTGTATGGGAGGGTGTCGTCTGGAACTGACTGTAATAGCATACAGGATGACGTAGACAAAATTTCTAGTTGGTGCGAAGATTGGCAGCTAGCTCTCAATGTAGAAAAGTGTAAGGTGATGCGCATGAGTAGAAAAAGCAATCCCATAATGTTCGAATACAGCATTAGTAGTGAGCTTCTTGATGCTGTCGCGTAGTTCAAATATCTAGGCGTAACATTGCAGAGCCATATGAAATGGAACGAACATGTAAGGACAGTTGTGAGTAAGGCGGACAGCCGACTTCGGTTTATTGGGAGAATTTTGGGAAGATGTACTTCACCTGTAAAGGTGATCGCATATAAAACGCTTCTACGACCACGTCTTGAGTATTGCTCAAGTGTTTGGGACCCGCAGCAGATCAGTTTAAAGGAAGACAGAAGCAGTTCAGAGGCGAGCAGCTAGGGTTGTTTCTGGTAGGTTCGACCAATGCGCGAGTGGCACGGAAATGCTCCAGGAACTCAATTGGGGATCGCTGGAGGAAAGAGGACGCTCTTTTCGTGAATTTCTGTTGAGGAAATTTAGAGGGCCGGAATTTGAAGCTGAGTGTAGTACGATCTTGCTGCCGCTTACTTACATTTCACGTGATGATCACAAAGACAAGATAAGAGAATTTAGGCTCGTACGGAGGCATATAGGCATTCTTTTTTTTTTTTTTCTCTCGTTCTATTTGGGAGTGGAATAGGAAAGGAAATGCCTTGTAGTGGTGCAGTGTACCCTCCGCCACGCACCTTACGGTGAATTGCGGAGTATGTATGTAGATGTAGATGTAATAAGCAATGCATACAGGAAGAAAATAGAAGCACCTGAAATGTGATACTGTAAAAGAATGCTGAAGCTTACAAGGGGAGCCCATGATGATGTAGTTTACAATGGGAACCCATGGTGTTGGGATCACACATTTACTTTAAACTTTGTACACCTTTAGTAGGCCATTAAACGTAATGTGTAAGCAATAAGGTGCAAAACTCTGGCAATTCTGAGAAAATTGCAAGAAGATTTACACATTATTATATAGCTTATGTACCTGTGTGTAGGTGCCAGATGTAGAGTTCACAGTGGTCAGGTCGTTAGCATATTTACTAATACTTCATGTAAATAATGTGATTTTAAAAAATAATTTCAAATGTCACACAAATTAAATAATGTAACCAGTAATGAAAAAATATAGGTTCAAAGTAAAGTTTGAGCGGCAGTTGAACATTTATGTTCGTCTTGCAAAGCTTGTACCATAACCACTTGACCACCATGAACTCTAATGCATACCTGCCAACTTTTATAGTTTATCTGTAAAATTTATGGAAACTTGAATATTTTAAGGCTTTACAGACGCAAGGTGTTTTAACATTTCACAGACAAAAATTCGAAACTTTGACATTCAATAACCACCCCACTTCTGTACTTATTCTTTTTTTAATTGTTTTGTGTGTGTGTGGAGGGGGGGGGGGGGTTACAGGCATGTATACAGTAGTTGATAACTCATTCTTTGGTATGAATGGTGGATGTTTGTGTTGTCATAGAATTGCAAGCCAGGATTACGTTCATCCCTGTGAATCTTAAGTGTCGACAGCATCTGCTCCTCAAATTCTATGTTTTCTTCATTCACTTGTTGTGATTTAAATCATTCTTTGACCACTAGAGTGGTGGTCTATGTTCACAAAGTTGTTTCTTCTTGAAAAAGTTTATCAGTTATGCAAGGAAGGCACTGTAAATACAGATCAGATTGTGAATGAGCTTCAGGGGTGGTTCACAGCTCTTGACTTTCGCTGCAAATCAATAAGCTACAAGTGATTCCAGCTGGACACAGGTATAACAAATCCTTACACTCACTGGACTTCTTAAGTGTTATTGAATTTCCACAGTAATGCTATTTTCACCATACCCCATAGCAATGCATAATGTGAAAGTCTTGTGAAGATAAATAGAACAGAGTTCAGATAATCCATGTACAATGGATGTCTGGAGTCTATATTTGTATTTTGAAGAGCAGGAGTTCTGGTCATGTTATGACAAAACATTTTGTTAAGACCTTTCACAGGAAGCTAAAAAGTACACAACAGTGGCTTTAAAGTGTAACTGGTATGTGATATGCAGTGTGTATTATATTTTTTGCCTGTTTTATCACATATCTGCTTAATTTATCAAGAAAGTCCTGTTATGAATGCTCCAAACCTATATTCACCAAGCCTGCTGCTGCGAAACATGGGTTTTTTAAATTGTTACGTTCATCTACATATCACTTGTGAATGATTAAGTAGATGTGATTTCATTGAAGTATCCTGTTTAAAGTATGCATTGTTTGTGTTAGTCCAGAAGTATTATTATCAACCTGGGATATGTCGAAAATCGTTAGATCTTTGCTGCACGTTAGTTTTACTGATAGCCCTTTACAGAAATTGCCAGATTTTTGCACTTTACTCATTCCACATTTTTTGTTGTAATGGCCTACAAAAGGTGTACAAAGTTTAAAGTAAATCTGTGATCTCAACATTTTAACGTCCCCTTGTTAGAGGGGTGGATTCTATATTAATTAGTAGGTTCTCATGACTAAAAGTAAGGGCCCTGTTGATAAGACACATTTTGAGATACTGATTGTGAGTTTAGCAATGGAAGTAAATGTGGAAGGCAAAAATTATAGTTTTGTGTGTGTGTGTGTGTGTGGGGGGGGGGGGGATACACCAAGCAGGTTTAAATGAATGTACGTTGTGGAAGTTATGAAGAGATGAAGTTGGTGCACAATAGACTTAGTTGGAGATCTGCTTCAAACCATTCATCAAATTCAAGGCTACTGCAGCATCAACAACAACAACATTGTTTACAGAATTGTTAGATGTTGAAAAATTATTGTTCAACTTGAAATGGGCCCCATTCCTTGGATATACTTGCTAATAAAGTACTTCAAACGTGCATGGCTATTCATTGCAGATGACAACAGAATCAATTTTATGCATCTGAAGTGATTTTAGGCGAGGCTCAGTTAACTTTTGTTTGCATACTGTAATTGGTTGCTCACTGTCTCATCATCTTGGGGATGTTCGAAGGGCCTCAGACGTGGTTAATAAGCGAAGAACCAATGATGCTTTTAATGTCCAAATGAGAAATATTTATTGTGCATTATGCTTATCGAAAAAAATATCACTTACATCTCCCTCATCTTGTATCCTAATTTTCATACATTTGTCAAAAAGCATGGCTCAAGACTTTTAGAATCTCTAATTCTTTGACCGTTTACATCATTAACATAACAGCTATGTTAACATGCATGATTTGCAAGACCTGATATGCAACTGCCCTTTGGCTGATTACAGGTACCCCTATTTATAATCTCTCCAAAGTTAATTGTGAAATTCTGCATGTAATTGATTCCCTGGTGCTGTTTCTTATATGCAGTATTGCATTTTATACAAGAGTACACGTACGCGCGCGCACGTGTGTGTGTGTATGTGTGTGTGTGTGTGTGTGTGTGTGTGTGTGTGTGTGTGTTTCACACATTTCTATAAAAGTAATTAAATAAGTATAGGTAGTGCATATGACTTTTGCCTAGATAGATTTTTTGACTTAAGTCTTCTGTGTATACAATCTGAATTATAGTGAAATTAAAGCATATTACTTTAATTTGTGTATTATTTCAAATGAATATACAAACAAACATTAGAAAGTAACTTTGTGAACTATAAGGTATCATTATCAGGATTGGAGATTTGGTAAGTAACAGTAAATTTCTGCTTCTTTATGTTTCAGATTTGAAGTTAAATGCATGTTGTTAGATAACACTAAATGTTTGTCGAAGTAAATAGTAAGTTACTTTGTGTAAAGATTAATATAAGTCACTTTAGAGCTTGTTCTGATTTTTAAAAATTCACTGCACAGCTTTATGTTGCGTTAATCAGTTGCACAATGGTATTTCAGTGAGTAATGTGGCTGAACAGTTTTATTGTACTTGTGACTATTATTAGCCAGACTTTGACATAAGTAATGCTGTTGCAGGAGAGTCATAAGCTAACAATGTAGTCTTTAAGAGAACAAGTTTTCATATACAAACCTCTCGTATTACGTATTTTTTCAGTATGGTTGAAAACAGCAAACTACAGCATTTTTTTTTCTCCAACAGATTCATAACTAAGATTTACAACACTGAGAAAACAATTTATATACTGTCTACATCTATATTTGTGGTGCACAAGTCAGTGTATATGTGATAGGTAGGGACAGGAAGAGAAAATGCATGTCTTGAGGTGCTTGAGAACTATTACTCTTAAAAGTGTGTCTCATAAAACTGTTTCAGATAAGTGCAATTATCCTCCCTCCTGGTTTAGTTAACACCCTAAAGATGGCAACAAGCTTTGGGAAAAGACTGAGCTGTGAATAGTGGTTTGACGTTTTGGTTGCGGCAAGTAAATTACTATACTTGCAAGTTGTAGCAGGCGTGTAAAACCACTTATTACGATTTTTCAGGAAAGTCCACACCAGTTTAAATATTGGTCAAGGTGCAGATGTTGTGATTGCACATTGAGTAATTTAATATTAAAGTTTAACCATCACACCTTGTAATGCTACAGATATGAGAGCAGTGCTGCACCTGTTGGAACATTTTCATGAACAAAAAGAATGTTTAGCAGTGTCCGTTTATAAACACCTTGTCACATGGGAACAATTAAATAAGCTAATTTGACAAAATCCTGCACACATTTGAATATATAATTTCGATGATCCCTTCAAAAAGTCACTTCATTGTTTAAAATTACATATTTAAGATCGATTGAAAACGTTTTTTGGGACAAAAATAAAAAAATTGAAGTTGGCCAGATGTTCTGAATGAGACTGAATCAAATGTTACAAACTAATTTGACTGTTTACTTACCATAGGAACAGTTTTGAGATTATTTTCACCGTAGCTTTTGTAGGATATTTTGTCAGATATTTTTTTTAACGGAAGTGTTTGGGTATATGTATAACCAATAAAAAATCCTAGAAATAAAACATCCATGTGCAGCTACATTTGCACGAGACACAAATAGTGTCCGAAATCACCCTATGGACTGGGGAGATTTTCATTCTTTGTCCAGTGTTTAGAAGTGTATGGGGGTGATTTCGGACACAAATGGGCCTTTTTTTAATTCTGTTCTCTTTCTGTTTGATTTTAGTGAATTAGGTTTGCAGTTGTAATTTTGCACAGTAATTTTAAAGAATCTCAGTAATTGTTCTTGATTTTTCTCCTAGCATATTAAGTACAGCGTATCCCCTCATTGTTTTATTTATTATTTGTAAAAGCAGTGAGTAGGCCTAAATTTTGCTTACACATTTTCTTTGTTTTTTAAGGTAATTTGACTACTTCTGAATAAAATAATACTTTTAACATGAATGCAAAGTGTCAGACTTGTCGTAGAATTGTCAGTTTCGGGGTATAGTAATGTTTTTCATTGGGTAACTGTAGCAGTGCGGGAATTGGGCAAGTGAGCGAGACTCGTCAGTGGTTTTGCAGGCTATGTGCTAGGGATAGGAAGATAGTGGAACAGGAGGGGAAAATTGCTGCCCTTCAGGCAGAGTTAGATCAGGCTAAGAGGGGTCTGAACAGGTTAAAGAGGGAGAAGGGTAATCACAGGTGGGAAGTGGCAACTGGTGGAAAGAAAAGGGCCAGAACTCGGACATCTTTGTGGTGAATGTAAAAAGTAAGTTTGATCTGTTGCTTCCGTTAGAAACTGATGAGTCTCAGATAGAAGTAGACGTAGTCAGGGCTGAACAAACTTTCAACAGGAATTTGAATAAGAATGAAGGGAAATCAGCAAAAAGGAAGAAAGTTTTGTTATTAAGTAGCTCACATGCCATAAGTGTAGGCCAAATCCTGCAGGATGAACTAGGAACAGAAAACAAGGTCACAAGTTTCTTCAAACCAAATGCTGGTCTGGGTCAGGTAACAGAGGATTTAGGTTCACTGTGTAAAGATTTCACCGAGGAGGACACCGTGGTAGTTATTGTGGGTGGTCGGGGGAACAGTATTGACAGATATTTGGGGTTCAATATAGAGTGTGACCTGGCAAAGATTGCATCAGCATCGATGCATACTAGTGTTGAGTTCGTGTCTGTTCTGGAGCACTACGACTGACCTCATTTGAACTCTTCTGTTAGGAGAGTTAATCTGGAGTTGGAACAGCTGCTTGGATCAGGTGCGAGGTCACACATTGGTGTGGTTCCTGTTGATTCACTCAGTAGGTGGGATTATACTAGATATGGCCTACATCTCAGTAGGAAATGGAAGGGTAAACTGGCTGGGCTAATAGCAGAAAATTTAAGGGGGGAGGGGGGTAAAATACCAGTAGTTACAGGTGTCACCATGCCTAGTAA
The DNA here is from genome assembly GCA_026315105.1 of Locusta migratoria. Taxonomy (NCBI): domain Eukaryota; kingdom Metazoa; phylum Arthropoda; class Insecta; order Orthoptera; family Acrididae; genus Locusta; species Locusta migratoria. Next base: position 8,567,659 of record CM048755.1, read on the forward strand.
AGCACTGTGGTGTTCAAACCAATCTTTGGATTGTTGACTGCTTTACCTTACAGGTGTCAAAGCAGTTCCTTTTTTAGGATAGGCAGGACAAAAAGAAGTTCTAAGAGAGGTCAATATTGAAACAAACCTTCAGTTTAATAAAGCAACTAAACAGTGTAACTCTGGCATATCAGATCAGCAAACACAACTGTTAGTTAAAAATCATCAATAATTATCAGAAATTTTATCTCCACCCAGTTCTGTAGCAGTCAATGTAAAATTGAATTTATCTTTAGTGCACCAAAATATTAGAGGCAAAGAAGCAAAGTATATGAACTACTTACATGTATTGATGAATTAATCATACAATCCAGTTGACATTATCTGCCTCTCTGAACATCATGTGACCACTGGTATAGATTTGCCAAGTATTCCAGGATTTCGATTAGCATCCTTCTTTTGTAGAGTGAAAATGGAGGATGGAGGAGTTGCCACATTCATTAGAAATTGTTATAAATTTAATACCATAGACATTCATAAATTTTGTTTAAAGTAGCATATGGACGCATGTGCAAAAGAAGTAGAATTTCAAAATAAATCATTTATAATAGTAACTGTGTACAGAGTATCAAATGGTAACTTCAATTTATTCATAAATCACTTTGAAGCTCTGTTGGCTTATTTGATAACAAGAAAGAAAGAATGAATTTGTGTTGGCTGGCGATTTTAATGTAGACTTCCTGGAAAAATCTCCCAGTAAATTGTTGCAGTCAGTAGCATTGTCATTCGACCTATTTCATACTGTTAATTTTCCAACGAGGATAGCTAAGGGCTCAAAGACAGCCACTGATAATATCTTTATAGAAATGTCAAATGATCAAAATTATATTATAAAACCAATAATAAGCAGCCTTTCAGACCATGACATGCAGTTACTTTTACTAGATATTAATACTGATCAGAATATAAAATCTATCAAATCTGAGTTTAAGACAATAGTAAGGAAGGGAAAAATTTATCATTTTAGAAAACTGCTCAAAGACATGAATTGCAGTGATGTCTACAGTGCTAATAGTATGGATGAGAAATACAACACTTTCATAAATAATGTCCTCAACTTATTTGAAAACTGCTTTCCCCCAAAACAAACACAGATTAGACCAAAGTCTACAAAGAAACCATGAATTACTCAAGGTATAAAGGTCTCCTGTAAGACAAAAAGGAAATGAAAGCTATCAGTTAGAAACAGTTCAGATGTAAATGCTTTAGATCATTACAAAACATACTGCAAGATATTGAAGACAGTAATAATGACATCAAAGCAAATGCATTATCAGAATAGGATAGTCCTATCAGACAACAAAATAATGACAATATGGGATATAGTAAAGGAGGAAACTGGTAGAACCGGATACGAAGAGGAGCACATAGCATTAAGAGTAGATGACACACAGGTAACAGATGTGTGCAGTGTTGCTGCAATTTTCAACAAACATTTCTTAAGTATTACGGAAAATATGAGATTATCAGGGTCAGTAGCTGCTGCAATGGAGTATCTCACACCTGTGACTACAAATAACAACAGTAAATTGAGTATGAAACTCACAATACCACTAGAAGAAATGTCCACCATAAAATCGTTAAAATAAAAAAAAATTCCAGTGGCTATGATAACATATCAACAAGTTTGATTCTGAGTTTAGTGATATTTTAAGTTATTTGTGTAACCAGTCTTTTATCTGTGTAACATTTCCTGAATGGTTGAAATATGCTGAAGTTAAGCCATTACATAAGAAAGGAGATAAAGAAACTCCATTAAATTTCTGTCCAATTTCACTTTTGCCTGCATTCTCAAAAATTTTAGAAAAGATAATGTACAGTCGTCTTCTTAAACACCTTACCACTAATAAACTATTATCCATATCACAATTTGGGTATCTAAAGGGTTCTGATATTGAGAAGGCTATCTACACATACAGTGAGAATGTACTTAATTCATTATACAATAAATTTTATGCCAGTGGTATATTTTAGTGACCTGTCAAAGGCATTTGACTGTGTAAATCACATATATTTTTGAGCAAATTGTAATATTACAGTATAACAAGCACTGCTGCAGAATGTTTCAAATCATATATCTCTAATAGGAAACAAAGGGTGTCAAAAGGAAAGAGAGGTGTACTGAACTATCAGGCTTCATCAAACTGGGAACTAATAACATGTGGGGTCCTCCAAGGCTCTATCTTAGGCCCCTGCTTTTTATTATGTATATCAATGACCTTTCATCATCAACGTTATCGGATGCCAAGTTTGTTTCATTTCCAGATGACACAAATATTGCAATAAATAGTAAATCAAATATAGCCTTAGAAAGATCGGCTAATGAAATTTTCATGGACATTAATAAATGGTTTTTAGCCAAATCTCTGTCGCTAAACCTTGAAAAAAACACACTATATGCAGTTTAGGACTTGTAAAAGGTTTGCTGCCAGTATATGGCTAGAGTATGACAACAAAGAAATAGAAGAAGTTGAAAGTGTCAAATTCTTAGGATTACTGCTGGGTAATAAATTTAACTGGGAGGGGCATACCACAGAATTGCTGAAGCATCTAAACAAGTCCCTGTTTGCTATGCGAATGTTGTCGGACATAGGAGATATAAAAATAAAAAAGCTAGCATATCGTGCATACTTTCACTGCATAATGTCATAAGGGATTATTTTCTGGGGCAACTCATCAGGCCAGGCAAAAGTTTTCAGAGCACAAAAACGTGTTACAGATCATTTGTGGTGTCAACTCAAGAACATCATGTAGAGGGACATTTAAGGAACTGGGGATACTTACTACTGCTTCCCAGTACATTTGTTCTCTAATGAAATTTGTTGTTAAAATATGTCTTGTTTTCAAACCAATAGCTCAGTCCATGGGATCAATACTAGAAACAAGAATAACTTGCATAAATATTTAAAGCCACTTACTTTGGCTCAGAAAGGTGCCCAATATTCAGCAGCACACATTTTCAATAACATGCCAGCAGCCATAAAAAATTTAACTCACAATAAAGTACAGTTTGAAAAGAGTCTAAAGGATTGTTTGGTGGCCAACTCCTTCTATACTCCATTGATGAATTTCTTACCAGAAGTGATTGATGTACGTTATTGTATATAATATTCACAAATATGAAGTCTGTGTTCAGTTTGACTTCAGTACAAGTTTTGTGCAGTAATGTGATCATTGTAAATCAGTGTTGTAAAAAAATTGATATCCTAAGAATTGTAATATGCACCTAGTATATTAGTATGTAGTAATAAGTTTTAAGTCCTATAAAATGTAATTTTCTTAAGAAAATTGTTTTTCCTGACTAATTCCACATCCACAAGGGCAATTACATTTGGGGTCTGTGGAAGGTACATTAACGCATATGCTCTCTTTTTGTTAGTATATATTGTGTATTTGGTTCTGACATGTTCTACATCCAAGAGGATTTCCTCAATTCGGATCTACTGGAAGGAAAAGTACATCTAATCTAATCTTAACATATTTTAACGACGTCCATCATTAAAATAAGGGGTAAGGACTGCGATAAGGAATTTTACTTATTACAGGCGTTTCCCTACGTTAATTTGCCATACTGAATATCTAGAACTGCTTTCTTTAAATTTTATAGGTCATAATTACACCGATCTTGGAACACCTTTCTTACTTTTATACGTTCTCGGCGTAGTCCGAAATAGCCACACAAAATATACAATTTCGAAAAAATCTCAATTACTTTGAAAATTTAGACAAAACTCGTCAGAAACTGGTACAAAACTTGTCACAGTGCCGCAGCTTACTGCTCTCGCTGGCAACTGACTACAATACTTTTCCGCCAGTCGGCACAACAGAAAGTTTCCGCTCCGCAACACAGCGAGAACATTCGACAATGAGACTGTCCGACTGATTACAGTGTGGTGCGTAAAATACGCAGCGCGGGGAGGCGGGAGAGAGAAGATAAACCATTTCGTCCGAAATCACCCCGTTTCACGGTACATAGATAATTAAAAATTAAGTGCTCTTTATTGGTAACCACTTCAGTTGAGAACAGCTGACTAATATGGCTAATTTTTGTTGTTAATAATCCATATAAGGTTTTTAGGCATCTAAATAGGGAAAGTGTCTGGGGAAAAGGGGAAAACTATAAAATTTAGAATAAAGTGAAAGTGATTTTTTTCGGTGTGTATAAACTTGGGACCATAACTTGAAATTTGAACAATTCATGTTTGTGAAAATTTTTTTGTTTTGTTTATAATGCTCCTGGAATTGTTTCCAAGAAAGAAATTCTTACATTTACAACGTAAAGTCAGAATTATGACAAACTGCAAAAAATCACATTTTTATGCACTGTGGATGAAATTGACAATAGGAACTACCAGGTGGTTGTAATTAAATTTTCCCTATTTAACACATTATAACACTGAAACTAATTACTGTACGAGTACCAAACTTGGTAGCATTAATGTCAAGAATATGGGGAAGAGAAATAATGTATAATCAATTGCATTGAAACACTTTTGATGTGCTGCTATGGTACATCATACCATTACAGTAGTTCCCATCAGTATTCAGTAAAGTGTGCACAGCAGAGTGAAGCATCTTATGTAATAATCATTGTACGTGTTCTCATAAAACGCCGCGGTGGCACTTGCGACTTTAACCCTCTCCTCGGGAGACGACTGGTATTCACTGCCATTGCTACCATAGCCTCTTCCCGCACTCGCCGTTGCGCAGCCGCTTGCATTGAGTTGTCATTATCATAATCATCATTATTTGTTAGTGTTACTACAGAATATGTTTCTAACTGATGCTCATCTTTCTACACTATAATAGATACCAGAAAACATGTGAATGATTCATCTTCTACTCCAGTACCATCTTCACGAAGAAGAGTTCTTCGTAACTTCATCTCAACCAGTCGCCGACCACTACACAAATAACGTCACAAAACACGACTTCAGAGGCCGGCCGGCCAATGTGCAATCCGGCATGGCACACATAAAGGCCTCTATCGGATGACTGCAGAGTTTTGCAGATGCGGGAGTATCACTAGTGCAATAAGGGATCTTTACATTATCTTTCACATGATTTTGGTGTATTTGTGATTGTTCAAGCCAAGTACGTTCCTTGTTAGACACCATTAAATTGATCTTAATGAAAGTTAGCAGATTGCGTAATTTTTCGTGGGGAAGGTTTCTATAGCAAGCCACTGTATCGGTGTATAGCGGAGGGTGCATTGCAGTAGACGTCGACTCCATTTTATCAATCATCATGAAGGTTGGCACACACAAATATTTCTACATGCATGTGAGTATTCTGCAATTCATACTATTCAGGGTAAATCGAATTATCTGAGGACAATTTCTCTATGTTCCACTTTCAAATAGAGTCCGGGAAAAACGAACATGTAAATCTTTCCGTTTGAGCTCTGATTTCTCTTATTTAACGATTACGATCATTTCCCCCTATGTGAGTGCAGGTCGAAGAAATATTTTCTTAAATAGATGTCGCCAAAACGAAACTTGCGTTTGTCGTAGTGATTGCCACCCAGGTCGTGTATAGTATCCGTGACACTCTCCCCTATTGCACGATAATACAAAACAATCTGCCCTTATTTATATATTCTCGAAGTCCTCTGTATCGACAAGCATTGTGTAGGCCATATCTTTAGTGGATTTGTTGCATCTTCGTTTTCTGCCAACAAAGTGCTGCTCTCGGTTCGTATTCACTACAAATTTATCTATGTGGTCTTTCCAGTTAAAATTGTTTCCAATTGTAATTCGTTGGTATTGACAGCCTCGAGATTTGTGCGCTTTATTGGTCACCTGGATTTCTTGTGCTACTCTTACTAGGCCTACCTGTAAAGAAGCAACATGGTGATAAAAACTGACTACATACGAAAGGGGTAAAGAAAAAAAAAACTCTGTTTTACAGGCCTCAAAAGGCTTTTCGGGTACCGGCCGACTACCGTGTCATCCTCCGTCCGAAATCATCAACGAATGCTGTGAGGTGGGGGCGTGGACTTGTCAAGCAAGTAGCTCCTCCACAAGAGGATCGTCAGCAGCGGCTCTATACTACAGGCGTGCCAGTCAAAAAACGAGATGCACACATTTTATTAATCCAGTATTTGAGGAGAGTGTGATAGGACCATTATTATTCTCTATCTACATAAATGACGACGGACAGAGGGTGTAGCAATATGCCGCTGATGATGGTTTGGTGTGAATGAAGGTGTCATCATTGAATGACGTTAGAGGACGCAGGATGACCTAGACAAAATTTCTACCTAGTGTGAAGAATTACAGATCTAAATGTAGACACAGATTATAGGATTAGTAGTGTGCTGCTTGACACAGTCGTTTCGCGTAATGATGCAGAGAGATATGAAATGGAATGAGCACGTAAGGACAGATGGTCGACTGGCAGAGTTCTGGGAAGATTAGGGTCATATGTAAATGAGACCGCAGGTAAGCGACCCCATCTTCAATATTGCTCAGGTGTTTCGGATCCTAATGAGATCGGTTTAAAGAAAGACTTAGAAGCAATTCAGAGGCAGGCTGCCAGGTCTGTTAGTGATGGGTTCAATCAATAAACAAGTGTTACAAAGATGCTACGGGAACTCAAATGGAAATTGCTAGAGGGAAGGCGATGTTCTTTTCGAGAAACACTCTTGAGAAAATTTAGAGGATCTGCTTGAAGCTGAATGCAGAACGATTCTACTGCCGCCACCTTACATTTTGCTTAAACAGGATGTTCAGCGTCCAGGAAAACCGGAAATACTTAGGGAATTATCTTGTTCTGGAAAACTCGAATTTTTGTATTTTTCCCAAAAACCCTGGAAAAGTCGAAGTACTAGATATGCTTTTCGGCAGAAACTTTTGTTTGCCTTCCGCTTGGCTCGATGCATTTCCTCACCAGTTTCTCACTACTGCTGTGTGCGCCGGCGGCCAGCGCATGCGCGGCCTCCGCCAGTTGCAATTGCAAATGCCAACTCGATCATGCGTTGATGAAAGGTTTAAACGAGTCTTTATTTGTAGAACCGTTATGGAGGGTGTATCGTGTAATGCCACTACGGTCGGGGGTTCGAATACCCCCTCGGGCATGGATATTTGTGCCGTCCTTAGTATTAGCTAGTTCATAAGTAGTTTGTATGTTTAGGGACTGATGACCCCATAGTTAAGTCCCATAAGCTCTACAAACTTTTGAACATCTTTTGTATCGTGTAATGCGGCCTAATATCACATATTCGTAGAAAACGGCAAAGTACTTTTGACAAGCTACACTGTAGATATCTATTCTGATCGACAAAAGTACTGTTTTTTTGCGAATATTAAGGATGTGGTTAGGCAGGAACCTAAGAGGACAGCTTAAATTATTGGGAGTGAACAAGCGGCGCGACATCTACAGTCTAGCTTGTCAAAAGTACATCGCCCTTTTCTACAAATATGTGATATTGGGCCTTATTATACGATACCCCTGAGGAGAGATCCGCGGTACCAGTCGAAAACGGTTCTACGAATGAAGGCACGTAAGGCTTACGACTTAAATAATGAAACACTGCAACAACATTTAGCACTATGCCTTTTGAGATTTTACTGGATGGTTAAGCACAAATATTTATGTGACGTTCACGTATGTGGTATTCTGCGTATTTTGATCCGTGCTGTGTCGTATTTTAGAGGTTATATGGTACAACACCACGGAAACTTCCATATGAAAAACAGTGGTGGTAATATGTGTGTGTTTAATGGAACATGCCGTACTTTACAATCTTAAGCCGATTACAGTGCGAGAAAGGCAATTAAATCCAAGAAATAGCGTATATTACGGACGAAAATGATCATTTCGAAAAGTTCTTAATACGTTTTCATGTAAAGCATAACATGCGTAACTCTCTGTGTTTCATTAATCAAGTACAGTAATAGCTATAAAAACATCAATTATATTTAATGACATTATGCGAAATGGTTAAAGCTCTTAATAAATAAATCCAGACACTAGTTTCCCCATGTTTGTCCTATTTTACTTTACATTTTTTGATTAAAGGAATATGACAAATTGAGTTAAATTATGACATTTATTTTGTCAGAAATTTCGCAGTTGGTTGGTACTAATTATCTGCTATTTAGTGTCAAGGTTGATAAACTAAAATGTTGTTCTTGCCCAAACGTAACCAGTGCTGTAAACTGTTTCTTTCCAATAAATATTAAGAATTAAAAGTCGTTAAGGTTCTAGGAAGAGGCTGCAAGGTGTCCAGTCTGCAAACGTACGGCTGGTGCTAGAGATATTGGGTATATTGACGAAGTTGTTTGCACGCTAGGGGCTTTCAATATGAAAGCTATTCGTATTTAAAAAGAAACAGTGGTCAGTACCATACCTCATAATGCTTTTCAGAGGTACATTGTTGCTTTGAAAATGTGGTATTCGCACAGGGCTTTTCATAGTAGGTCAATCAGTAGTACTGTAATTTTGAGCAAAACATTTAGCATTTCTGTTCCTTCGCAAGTAGGTTTTAAAAGAACACAGTTACGTATTTTTGCATACCAAGACTTAATTGCAATAGGCGTTTGTGAAACTATCCATTTTAATTTCGTCGATTTAAATGTTATGCATGCAGTTGGTTACATATACCGACTTCCTCTAAAATAGGGGATGTTAATGTACACACGTCACTTACAGTGACGAGTGTAGTATGTGACCCACAGTTGGATTTTGTGATCCGATCCCTGTAAACGACAGATATCTGCAGAAAATCCTGTCACAAACCGACAAACGGTTGCAACTCGTTCCGCACCACAACTGGAACGCCTCACTGGCAGTCATATTTAGTTGGAAATGGTGGCGACCGAAACTCGAACGCCTAAGGCCCTATTCACACGGGGATACTAGTCTCCAAGCGACTGAGATACTGTGCGACCATGAGGCCCGGCGCACACTTGACGCAGCAGAGGCAGAGGAGGGCAACAGCACGTGCTGCATGTCCACTGCAAACCTCTCCATGCAATCACATTTAATTCCTGAATCTCCTTCAAAACTCAGTTAATTTAATGTGTGTGTGTTCTGATAGAGTATAAGAGCAGTTAAGGGTCTGTTGAGCAAAGGCAAAAGTGACGAATACATGCCGAACTTCTCTGGTCCATAGAAGGTCATTTTAAGCTCTTGAGCTATTCCGACTAAACAGACGACAGTTCAAAGAGAGTCACATGCTGAGTAAGAAGGACTTAACAGAGAAGAAAAATAGTGTGACACATCATACCCACTAAAGAAAAATTATGGATATGTTTTAGGAATTTAATAAAGTCAGATTTATTTATCTTTCATTACTTTTATAATTCAGTGAAACAAGTGTCTCAGCAAATAATTGAAAGAACCTTTATACAACTGACATATTTAATCGTGATTGTGGCGCAGTATATACGATCAGAAACACTTTTCTTCTCGGTGACACCTGGTAAGCTTTTCATTTGTCTTAGATTGAAAGATATAACGATATGAAAATTTTTGCAAATCATAGTTTCCTTGTTTAAATGCATTTGCACGCAAAGTGTTTCATCACTTAGGTCTTTATTCGTTTGCTTTTTTCCTTCTTCGATGACGGCAGCTGTGCATGACATGCAGTATTTTATTACATTGCATTCCTATTTTGTCTCTGTCATCATTTCTAATGATAATTACCATCAGCAGCCATTATATTTGTTAGTAATTAGTGAAGCTAATGCTAATACTTTTGCAAATGTTGAATTTCTGAACATAGTATGGAATTCAGGTTGAGAAATACTGACGAGAGACGTTTCTAGCATCATCTATGGTTTAGCAGTGAGCTGAAGCTCCACGAAGGGGTGGACATTGTGTTTCAAGAAATTGAAGAAAGTCCCTGACAGTAAAAAAAATCTTTGCACGTCCCTTCTGGTTTCGCCGAACTTATTATTCAGTAGTAACGGGAATTTCAGCTTATATAGTGCTTTCATGCTTGCCACAAAGTTTACTGAAACCAGAGACTATAGACGGTAAAAATACACAATCAGTATCTTCGGCTTATGAATCTCGGTGTCTTTCTATTTCAGTAAGTTGGTCGTTTCCAGTTTGGGTCTGTATCGGCAGTACACGAAGAAGGGAGACACGAGGCAGCTCCGCACTCGGCACAGCAGGCGGCAACAGCCGCGCGTGTGCCGCGTAGCTGCCGACCGCGGCGCGTCAAACGCGTATCTCACGTATTTTCTCGAGAATCGAAAGAGATATAGCTCTCCTTCCACCGTTAAAAACAATTTCGATATGTTAGCTACATTTTGTTCGCAGTAATGTATGGTGTAAAACGCACCAAACGCAAACTAGCCAGCGACTCCTTTTTTCATTGCAAACTCTTCAAAATATGCGCGGCATTGTATTTTATTTTTTATTATAACAATAACTATGTACAATAACGAAAATAAAACCTCCCCAACGTCATGCGGTGGCTTTTGCCTAAATGATACAGAAAAATATTTTTTTTCTAGTGAGTAGTTTCTGCAAAATCGATTGTGGAAGCTGCGTTAGCGCAAAACACGCAGAAATAGGAAAATAGAATTTTTAATTTTTTTACGCAGAAAGTAAAAGTGATACAAAGAAACTAAATACAGAGAAGGTTGAAGCTTATATTCGTCTACATAAAACAATTTTTTTTTCGAAGCATATCGGATGACTTGAAATTTCACTTGGCGACAGAGGTGGAACAGAGGCGCAGGAAAACTGTGCGCCTCGGACAACCGGACAGAGGCGTGACCGAGGAAACGCCTGCCCTCCGCCTCGGCTGCGTTAAGTGTGCGCTGCCCCATTAGAAAGCATGCGTTACAGACGGACGGAGGCCTCGCCTCTGCCTCTCCTCTGCCTCTGCTGCGTCAAGTGTACGCCGGGCCTGAGACGCCGCATGTGTAGTTAAATGGGGCCGTTCACACGGGGGTACTCCGACATGCTGGTCGCTGTCTTCCAGTCTCTTGGTTGCAATCGTGCGATTGCGGGCCCTGAACCCAAAATCAGAGACGGGCCCTCCACCGTCTTTCTTTACTGTTGTATCAGTTCTTTGTAATTGCGAGTTTATAACTTAATCATGCTCTTTTCAGAATGTACTTTATCTTGGTATAACATGGTATAAATTTGATACGACAAGCTTCATTTATAAAATTATTATATTTAAAATTGAGACTTCACTTACAATGGCAACAGCAGCCCCTTAGAATTTGGTTTCGGGGAATTGGGGGGGGGGGGGATCAGCCAATTAACTTGGGAAGCTTTACAACATAAGTTGAACTAAAGGCTCAGATGTATTTCAATAGAGACAATATTAAATTTTATTCAATACAAATCTCTAAGGAGCAGCTTCAGCATACTTTTGAATTACTTTATCAGGAATTGGGTGAATAGTGAGGCTTTTTGTGTGTGTGTGTGTGGGGGGGGGGGGGTTGATCCCCTTCATGCCCCCTCCTGGCTACCACCCTGGGCCACAGTCCTAGTTGAGCTTAACAGAACACTTGTTCGTACTTCTGGCAAACGCTGCGCCAAGTAAGGCGGAATTGCTGTACACACATGAAAATCTCATCTTCGCAGGAAGTTGGTGAATAGAAAAAAAAAAAAAATCACTACATCGAAAGCTGATCCATCAATTCCTTTTAATGCCACACCAGAAGTAACGTCAAACTACTGCGCCAATGGCATGACTTGAGAACTAATCCCTAAGCGGTATGACAACCAGAGTAAAACTGGCAAAGAAACTAATTATATCATGTTTTATAGCAGCTATCTAGTCTACTTGGTATTTAATACTAGAAGGATCGCATGCAAGCTACTACGTATAAGAACCTCTGGGGGCCAAATTGGCTCCATGCAGTTTTATTGCTTATACGGCCAGACTGTGAAAGATAATTCAGTGTAAACATCATATGTACTTTTATTGGTTTTTTACAATGGAAATTCCAGATTGGAATGTTCATAATATGAGGATAGCTAGCAACTCACCATAAAGATGGTCACTGAGCTTCCAACAAACCCATATTCACATTCATACAATTTGTAAATTTTCGGCCATGACCGTCAGAAAAAAAAAATGTTCAAATGTTTGTCGAACTTATGGGACTTAACTACAGGGTCATCAGTCCCTAAGCTTACAAACTACTTGTGAACTAGCTAATACTAAGGACGGCACAAATATCCATGCCCGAGGGGGGATTCGAACCCCCGACCGTAGTGACCGTGCAGACCGTGACTGGAGCGCCTCAGTCCCCTCGGCCACCGCGGCCATTCACTCAATCAATGACGCAGCATAACTCATCCATACATGTCCTCCATCCCCAGCTGCCCTACTGCAATTAGTGCTGAAATTGTTGGCATTATTGTCGCATATTGAAACAAGAAGGAGATAACAGGGTTTTATTTCATACACAGTATTACAAGGAAACATGCACAAAAAACAGAGAAACACTATAAGGGGCCAAGTTGGTCATGCGGTCCTTCTAGGTAGTAATCTTAATATGTACGAATCTATCTGAGGGAGAACACTAAAAATGGGTGCACAATACTTTATATAAAGATGAAAAAATCACAGAAGTCAACTCATTTCATTTAAAAATTGATCCTTTGAGTATAAAATGATTTTTTAATGGCGTATAACGTGTTAAGCTGTACTTTTCAGAATACGTGATAGATTGATTTCTTATCACCTCCGTTTATCTTTCTTCTACACTGAATCACAGCAGTACTACCTCCCGGATAGTTCACCAATTGGCTTCGCTAAGTGAAATGTATGTGTTCAAATGTGCATAAAATGCGGGAAATTTAAGCTAAGACAATGTAAATATTCAACGAAATATACCAGTATGAGCTTAAAAACAACAAACTCGTACCTAAAACTAACACAACATAAAACTGGAGAAATAGGAATGTAACAACGTATTAGGTGCTTTTAATATTACAGTGACACTATTTTATTTATGGCTTTATAGTAAGCTGGTACATATATTTCCAAATTTTTAAGGCGGCCTCCCTAACATCTGATATAACATTTTTCGCATATTTCTGGAGTCCCCTCTGGCTGATGAAATAGAAATTCATTATTGCAATATCCAGTATTGTAATGTCAGATGTAGTGTTTCTATAAATTGATAATATGTAGGTAGGGAACAGCTAACCGTAAAGACTAACGTTGAGCCGCCGACAGACACAAATAAAAAAACACAAATACGCACAATTCTAAATTTTCGGCCGCGGCCTTCCACACTCATCGACACAATTACTCAGGCACACTCATCCACTCATGTCAGCCATCTCTGGCCGCCCAACACAGTGTCTATAAGTTGATAATTTCACGGCAAATATGAATATGCAGACCTTTCATTACAAATTATTCGTAGAACTGAAGATGTTGCAACCGGCTGAGGGCAGCCTCTGCAGACACTAGTCACCATTTTGAACCTAAAACGCCGCACTTTATCCAAAAAGGCGAACATCAAACACTTCTGGTGTTTCGACCCAAATCGGTGGCCGACCAGGCGACAAATCGTAATGTGTGTTGTCGCTGGTTCACACGAAGTACGACTGCCGTGGTATTCAACACTATTGTCCCGTTGAAGGAAAAGTAGTGACAACAATAACGGTGCGGGATTAGTGTGAATGCATCATTCTAAATCGGACGATTTTTTCCTTTTAGTAGGAAACAAGACTTGGTTAAATAGTGACAAATTTGGAAGGCGATCATGGCGGGGCCGCTTCCATTTCGGGCCACCCGGCGGCCATGGTACTTCATCCGGCTAATTGTTCTAAATTCATTGGATACTTTCATGATTGACAGACTGCAGGCCTACTGAAGACGGTGTACATGTGTAGAATTTCAAAGAAGCTGTCAGTATCTGCTAAAGCTGATGGATACTTTGAGATGGGATTGGTGACTAACTTTCAGTGCATTGCTTTCTAGCTCCACGAAAGCCAAAAATTGCCGCGGCGGATTAGCCGTGCGCACTGGGGCGCCGTGCTGCGGTGTGCATGACAGTTCGCGTCAGAGGTTTGAGTCCCCCCTCGGACATGGGTGTTTCTGTTGCCCTCGGGTTAGTTTACCTCAATTTGTAACCTATGTACTTATAACATAGTAGTTGAGTACGATAGATTTACAAACATTTTTTTGTGTCTCGTTTCCGCCGGTTGTCCTGGGTGTCGGTGGCCGAGTAGAGAGAGACCGACACAGGAAAATAGTATGCACGCGTGTGCAGGTACGGAGGTGACCAGCCAGTGGGACAGCAGAAACTTTAAACACTAGAACAAATTATTATTGTTGTTGTGGTCTTCAGTCCGGAGACTGGTTTGATGCAGCTCTCCACAATACCCTATCCTGAGCAAGCCTCTTCATCTCCACATAAGAACGGCAACCTACATCTGTCTGACTCTGCTTACTGTATCCATCTCTTGGTCTTCCTCTGCGGTTTTTACCCAACACACTTCCCTCCAACGCTAAATTCACAATTCCTTGATGTCTAAGAATGTGCCCTACCAATCTATCCCTTCTTTTAGTCAAGGTATGCCAGAATTTCTTTTCTCCCCAATTCTGTTCAATACCTCCTCATTAGTTACGCGATCTACCCACCTAATCTTCAGCATTCGCCTGTAGCACCACATTTCAAAAGCCTCAATCCTCTTCCTGTCCGCACTGTTTATCGTCCATGTCTCACTCCCATACAAGGCAATACTCCATACAAATGCCTTCAGAAAGGACTTCCTTAGGCTTAAATCAATATTCGATGTTAACATATTTCTGTTTTTCAAGAACGCTTTTCTACCCATTGCCATTCTGCATTTTATATCCTCTGTACTGCGACCATCATTTGTTATTTTACTGCCCAAGTAACAAAACTCATCTACCTCCTTTATTGATTCGTTACCTAATCTAATTCCTTCAACATCGCTTGTATTTCTTAGACTGCACTCCATTACCCTAATTTTGCTCTTGTTAATGTTCATCTTATATGCACCTTTCAGCACACTGTCCATTCCGTTCAATTGCTATTCCAGGTTCTTTGCTGTATCTGACAGAATTACTATGTCGTCGGCAAAACGCAATGTTTTTAATTCTTCCCCCTTAACTTTAATTCCTTCACCAAAATTCTCCTTGCTTTCCTATATAGCTTGCTCAATGTAGAAATTGAATAACATTGGAGAAAGGCTACAACCTTGTCTTACTCCCTTTCCAACCACTGCATCCCTTTCATGCCCTTCAACTCTGACAACCGCTGTCTGGTTTTTGTACAAGTTGTAAATAACCTTACGCTCCCTATATTTTACTCCTGCTTGCTTCAGAACTACACGTTTGTCTGGCCTCTCCACAGATACCCCTCCGCTGTGGTTGCACCTACGGTACGGCTATCTGTATCGTTGAGGCACGCAAGCCACCCCACCTCGGCAATGTCTGTGGTTCATGGGAGTGGTAGAATAAATTAGAACGAGATATATATTTCATAGAGATGGTACAATACTTATCTAAGAGAGCAGTAGACTAGTAGAATGTTGATACATAGTTTAGATAGAGGCCTGGCTACTGATGATTCCTAGTGCCTATCCGATAGCCAAGTCTTAACTGGTGCCTATCTGATTCCCAAGTACTGATGCAGTTCAGTGGTGGCCACGAGCGGAGCTGCAGGCAGAGGGCGCTCGTGGCTGACGTCGTAAGAACGCCGCGCCGTGCGTGCATGGCGGCGCGCGGCGAAAGTACGTGGTGCGCACTTTAGACTTGTGCGACACCACACATTTGAACATTTGAAAGCTAAAAACTGGTTAAAATAGATGAAATAGATGAAAAATTGTTCATAACTCGCAAATATTGTTGTCAAATCTTGCATTACAAAATTAAAAATAGGAAAAAAAAGATCTGAATTAATTTGATGCTTACAGCTGAAGTTGTTCAGCTGTCCTTTCACTTGCGTCAGATTTCCTACTGTTAATCTCTGATGAAATGCCAATTGTCTCAGCAAGCCGAGGAGAGACACAGGAAAGTACGATGCACACGTGTGCGGGCGTAAAGAGTCTGAGGTGACCAGCCAGGGGGACAGCAGAAACTAGAAACACTAAGCTAGATTAGTACAAGATATATGTTTCGAAGAATTAGTACAATACTTAACTTTCATAAGTTTCATTGATGTAGAGTAGTCTAATGCTGATACATTAACTGTGTAGAGGCCTGCCTACAGATGAGAGACTGTTCTAGTGCTTGACGTATTGCCAAGTGACCGATACAGTTCAATGGTGGCCACGAGCGGGGTTGCAGCAGAGGGCGCTCGTGGCTGACGTAAGAACGCGGCGCCGTGCGTGCATGGCGGCGCGCGGCGAAAGTAGGTGGCGCGCACTTCATACTTGCGCGACACCACACCCCTCCTCCCCCCCCCCCCCCCCAAAAAGCCGCGCCGTCGTGGCGTAGGGCTGAGGGCCACGGCGACGGCACTGGGAGGAGGGCCTGGGCGGAGGCGTTACTGGTGGGACGGGCGTCGTAGCTGAGGCTGGGATCGAGACGCCCTCCGCGCCCCGGTATCCACCTTGCGATCCCCCGGAAAACCCACCAAAACGAGGGGAAGGGCGCACACCTCCGCCCAGAGGGAGCAGGTCATCTTCTGAGGTGCGTGACCCGACAGGGGGGGGGGGGGCACGCACGGTCCCTGAGTTCCTTTCGGCGACGCTGTCATCTGCGGCGGCGACAGCGGCGGGGACGTCGGCGTCGGAGGTGCGTTGACCTCCATGGGTTCGATCTCTTACTCCAAGGACGCCGGACCCGTCGCCGAACGATGTGGCTGTGCTCCCTGTCGGTGAACTGGGTCTGGAATCAAAACACCCGAGACAGGATCGCGCGGCCTGTGCATGCGCAACTGGTTTGCGTGGCGCCGCAGCTCCGACCCTGTAGAAGAACGTACAACATACATATTGCGACCGAGCACGCGCTGAATGGTGCACGGCAATCTTCATTCCAGCAAACACCCTGTACAGCACCGGCGTAGAAACCCGAAAACGCGGAGCGCCATACGAACCGACTCGGTGCGTGGGAGGTGAAGGAGAGTGCGGTACGGCGGTCGTGTAGCAGCTCGGCAAGAGATGGGCCGTCACGTGGCATGCACCGATACGTAGACAGGAAAATTTGAAAAGCTTGCTGCCTGGAGTGCTGACCTTTCATCTTTTCCATGTGAGACTTGAATGTTCGAACGAAATGTTCCGCTTCACCATTGGACTGAGGGTGAAAAGGTGCGGTGGTGATGTGCTGAATGCCATTCACACGACAAAACTGTTGAAATTCCGCACTAACAAACTGAGCTCCATTGTCACTGACGATAGTTTGAGGCAAACCTTCGATGCAAAACACTGATGTTAAGGCACTGATTGTACTAGATGCAGTCGTTGATTCATGGCAATCACGAAAGGAAACTTGCTGAAAGCGTCTACAACGATTAACAAGCGCGTATTCCAGAAAGGTCAGGCAAAGAATGTGTAAACGTTGCCATGGTCCCTTGGGGCGCGGCCAGTCTGAGAAACGTTGTGGAGGAGCCGCCTGATGCTCCGCACAAACCGTACACTGAGACGTCATGCTCTCTATCTGGACGTCCATACCAACCCAGGTACAATGACTTTTGGCCAGTTGCTTTGTCCTAACAATACCCCAATGCCCTTGATGCAGGAGGCGTAAGACTTCTCGTTGCAGGGAACGATGAACAATAGTAGTATATCTATGGGAGTTTCAGCACAGTGAGATTCGCGCGTCTTTTGTTTTTTGGCGGGAAATTTGAATTATCCCCCATCCTTCCTCCTCGGCCATTTGCCTGACCGCAGATCAAAGGATACCGCCACAGGATGATTGATGGGTCTTCCTGGAAGAAAGAAAAGATGATTGATAGTTTACATTTAGGTCCTTTTGATTCGCTACTTGTCCGACTGCTTATCAAAGGACGCCGCCATAACGCACTTAAGGATGATTGACAGGTTGCAACATCTCCCTCGGCCACACACGACGCCCCGCCCCCCCCCCTGCCATCCCCCCCCTCCACCCCTCGGTGCTGCCGCCAGACAAGCGGCACCTCCGACAGGTCCAGACCTGTAGACCCATCGACATGTCTGTACTCGCACCCTGGACCACACACCTGGCCGGTTCGACGCCCCCCTCCACCCCTCGGCACCGCCGCCAGACAGGCGGCATCTCCGACAGGTCCAGACCTGTAGACCCCTCGACATGTCTGTACTCGCACCCGCGACCCCTACTCGCTCGGCCGATTGCCGGACCGCCGCCTCCGCCGCCAGATGCTACCCCCTCCTCCTCCCACGCTCGCGACCGGTTCTCAAAGGACGCCGCCACCCGCCCTACCCGCGAGAACAAACAATACCGCGACGATTGTCTTGAGCGCACCGACACCGCCCCCACAGGCCGACCCCTGCTCTCTTTTTACTGCGACCGCGCCCCGACAGGTCAGCAGCCAATTAAATTGCATATTTATTATTAAGCGCGCCGCAGCGATCCGTACGCCAGATCTCGATTTATGTAACAACAACAATTTCCGCCGTTTATTATTATTCTTGGAAAAAATAAAGCTACCATAGTGTTCTTCGTATGCTAAAAAACAATTTAGAACAGAAATGCTTAGTTGGTCTCGTATACTACAGCATGTAGTAGTAAAATATTAAAACTCGTATGCAAAATTTGCAAGTAAGAATTTCCACTCCAATCTCTCTCCATGCTCTTCGCATAGACTACAACCGACAGACGTGTTTAATAATAATAATAGCGCAGGTTACGGTAACGAACGCCACAAACTTACGTATCCATCTTAACATATACTCTTTCGATATACAGAAACAATTCTAACGAAAAGAAAAGAAATGGTCCGTTTCGGAATTCGACCGCAACCTTGCATCTATAAATGTATCTCTTCGTTTAGACGATGCAAGCAACAGCCATCGAACGGAATGTAACTTCTATGCCAACAACTCTTTCGATAAAACAGCAACAGCGGCAGCAGCAGAAGACGGCATATTGTTTATACAAAAATTCCAAATAACGAAAATCGCCAATGACATCTAGCACAATGTCTCTAAATATACATCTGCAAGCACCGTTAAACTCGTATGCAAAATTTGCAAGTAAGAATTTACACTCCCATCTCTCTCCAGGCGTGTTTAATAATAATAGCGCAGGTTAGATAATAAACGCCACAAACTTACGTATCCATCGTAACATATACTCTTTCGATATACAAAAACAATTCTAACCAGAGCCAATTAACGAAAAGAAAAGAAATGGTCCGTTTCGGAACTCGACCACAACCTTGCATCTATAAATGTATCTCTTCGTTTAGACGATGCAAGCAATAGCCATCGAACGGGATGTAACTTGCATGCCAACCACTCTTTCGATAAAATAGCAACAACAGTGGCAGCAGCAGAATACGACATAGTGTTTATACAAAAATTCCAAATAACGAAATCGGCAATGACATTTAGCACAAAGTCTCTAAATAAACATCTGCAAGCACCGTTAACAATCGTCCAGAACGCAGAACATGCTTTGCGTTTCGAGGAAGTGACGTGGAGGCTTCTCCAACCATCCCTTTATATATTCCAATACAACACCTTGTGGGAGTTGCGGAGGATGTGTGTCTTCGCTATAGCCTGGAGGTCCTCCCAGCTGCTGCGCTTCGGAACTCGCCACCGTCGCGTTGTCATATGCAAGGATTCGATTCTACGCACTTGTCTCTATACTACAAGTCCCGAAGAACCCAACTAGAATCTCGCCTATATGGAGGTTATTTAGTACTTCGCCTGGAAATATTTTCTCCATAATTTGGAGAACGTCCTGGAGTCTTACTAGGGGATAAAACCGCTGGTTATGGTGTGAATTTTGTGATCCGTGACCCAATTTACCCTAAAAAGAGAGATAGAGGTCTGTTTGCTGCATTTGAGCACTTACTTCGTCGTTGGGTCGAGAACAGGGGTATTACAATATACGATTACCGGATGGAGAGTGTTTTTGATCTTGTGCAAGACTCTTTAAGTTTTTTAAACGGTATCTGCAAAGTGTTTCTCCACCATGTGGGGGGCGAATAACAAACATCTGGGACAACAGATGCTTTGTAGTGTTTAATAGTGTCCTGCAATTTGTGTACTGGGGTAATAAAAATACCCGAAAATTGATCGGTGTACAGGTTAAACCTTCCAGATCGATAAAAGCTTGTACGTTACGTTCTATCAGCTTTTAGTTTCCATTGTCTACCTGTAAATTAGGTGGAGATTCGTAATACTGGCAGCGGCAAAGACGATATAAGTAGTACACTTAAAAGCTACATCAATGCAGGGGAAACTTACTTCTCCCAATCCAGAACATTGTTCTCCACACTGCCTCCAGATATAGATATCGCCGAATTAGGTCTGGTACCTACAAACAATATCGCTACGTGCAGTTAATGTCTTATGTGCGCGAAAAGAAAACTGGAAATGGCGGATATCGAGACCAAGAGAAGGAAGCTAGAATATATGGCTAAAGCAACTGCCATAAAAGACGAGTACAAACTAATGCTGGAGAAAGACGAAGCTATGGCATATGTGTAAGCCCGGCTTAAACGGAGGGTGTGGAGAAATCTGGTTACGACTGGGACTTATAAAATATTTGCTTTTTACAGTAAACAGTCATGGAGATTGGTCACGCGTCGGTGTACTGACCGAAAATAGCGGAAGACACGAAAAACGTATTGCATTATCGTTTGGAGAAGGGACTACATTGCATCCAAATGTGGTGGACTGGGGACAGTCATTTGCAGAGTTAAAAACGGATGGAATAACAAGCAATCGTTTGCAATAATCGTAAAACCTAGTGTTCCATACGGAAATTACCACAGGAGTTGGTAACGTACACACATAGCGACGCATAGTGCTATAACCAGGAAATAATGGGAAAAGTTAAAATACACGATTGTTCTCGTCTAGAAGCATTGCCCGAAGGTGCAGGAGGAAACGAAGATACGTAATGGAGTTCGAGAACATACCTTCCCTCTACCTTTCGAACTTCTGGCTGGAACTGGATCTAAAACTACGAGTTACAGCGGAGAAAATTAAAGTTACACATAACAAGAATAATAAAGAACGATTTGTATTCTGTGTCTAGCTTCTCGAGTAGAAAGTTTCGGTCTTATAGGGTTTAGGAGAAGATACCAGAAGACATGTTTCTTGTTAGCAAAGAGCAGTAACTCCTCGGTAAAGTATCTGTTAGGGAGGTGTAATTCTGTGTTGTTCTATTCTACAGCTAAGCAAAGCGTTCGTTTAAATCGATGTTGCTCGGTACATTGCTGCATGGATTGGGTTTTGACTTATTGCACATTGGTTCATCTTGTATAAATTTCGTTCTTCTTCTTCTTATCGAATTTCTAAAAAAACTATGTTTCGTTTCTGTAAGAGCTACATCGCAAATTTGCGCACATCCTACTGTCTGTATATGTATCTGCGTATAAAAGTTTAACGACTGCTTGTACGGTAAAAACATCGCTTGCGTCAGCTGCGAGGAAATCTATCTTCGCGAAAATAGCTCTCTTGTATTCGGAATCTGGTGCGGCCAGGAAAAATTAAACCGAAAACTTCTCTGGGTCAGGTGCGAGCGTGGACAGGTATGTTTACATGTATAGGACGTACACACGCTCCAAACCGGCGTCTACGATGAGTCAACAGGTCCGCACTCGCCTACAGCCAGAAATAACATGGAATGTGATTATGCATGCTAGCTTGCGCGAAGTACCTATTTCGAACTGTTTAGTCGTGCGATACGATGCAACGCAGATGTGGTCCACAATTGTGGAAATACATATAGATACTTCGTAGCATGGATGTGGGGCATTTATATCTTCTTTTAGCTGTGTTTACGAATGGATGTCTCTCGGTAGCGTATCGGAGATGATTGCAGTGGTAAATTAATGTTCTTTGGTCGATAAGCATCGAGTTAGAGTATTAGTTACCTACATTGGAAGTGCATTTAATCGTATGTTTAGTCTCTAAAGGATTGCTCTTGCAGATCGTTAAAAAAATCTGGTGTTGCATTAGTTCGAAATGGTGTAGACTATTTTGCGTTGCTGCTTGTAAGGATTATAAGAACTTGGCTTGGATCTAGATCTTTTCTTGTTGGCTGTTCTGTGCGTGTGCACGTCGCTCATTTTTTTACACTGTGTTACAGATGTTTATCGAGAGTAATAATTTGTTAGAAGGAGTGGAATACGATGGTGATTTGTGCGCGAATGCTCGAGGTATATAGTCTATTGGCTGATAGAGAGCGTTCCAGAAATATTGTCTGCCGGGCTATGCATTGGAAACAAAGTTGTGGTTGGATGTTAGGGACAGGTCAAGCAACCAACGTAGTTATTGGGTGGAGAGAGAGCGAGATCGAAACTTTATTAAAACGCTGTGTGTCTGGGAGATCTTGTCTGTTACTGATCGCGGTTATAACACCATCTGTGGTAACTTGTTTAGAGTTGGTACTGGGTTAGTGACGGATGTAAGGATAGCTCTGTCTGGGTTGTTACGAACGTATACATAGCTTGCAGCATGCTAGTTGGGACAAAAAACGAGTTGGAATGGCTAGCTTCTTTTGTTGTTGTAGGTTCGTGTTGACTGCAAGGTGTAGTTCTGTTACTGTGTTGGAAATGTTTGGCGCTTACAGAGAGTGCTTTAGGCTAGATGGGACGGAATGTAAGTAAAAAGTGTTGATATACCCTAAACATATACGTCACGGTAAAGCTCTATAGAAAACTGACTTTGGTGGTGCATTGATCTTTCGTCGAAGCATCGTCTGTTTAAGCGTATGCTAGTGTTGGCTACTTTACGGCTGGTGTGCAACACGTTACGTAGCGGATATGCCTGCTGCGGTAAATCATAATTCTTTCGTCGAAAATCAACGTGTTTTATAAAACTCCTATAGTTTCGTTACTTAAAGTGCGCTAGTTGTAGCCAATGGAGTGCGCGCGTGTGTGTGTAGTAAATTCCGCAAGTTCGATACTGCAAACGTTGGAGATAAGACGAAGTTACTATTTCTGGAATACATGGGGGGGGGGGGGGGGGGGGATATATACGTCCTGTGGGTATATATCTTATAAACTGCAGCTAATCGATGTTTTTTAATGGAGGCGCTCCCATCTATACTACAGCAGCAGCTTCGTGAAGATGGCTTCTATCTCCTGGATTTTTGGACAATACTTTAACCGAGTGGCGTTCGTATACGAGCATGACTTTCGGATGGGAGGAGCAATATCAAAGTGGTTGCAGGCGAGGAAACGACTGCTTAACGTGGTTGGCGTCGAATTGTAGAACCAAAATAAATTTGTCGAAAAATCACGAGCCCTGGTGTAAGCAAAGATATCGATTTTATAAAGAGTCCAGGCAGTTGATTGTTAGGACTTTTATTTTTTCGCCGGGTCGAGAAGATGGTATTACCAGGATGGAGGATTGTGTAAGAAGATTGTTTAAGTGTTCTAAAAGAGAAGATACGGTATTTACCAAGTGCGCCGTTGTAGTGTGCAAACGCTTTTAGATTTGATACTTGGGTATTAAGAGTACCAGAAAATTGACCGCTCTCTCGGACATTATGTGTTTTTTTTTTTTTTTTTTTTTTTTTTTTTTTAGTTTCGACTGTAAATTACTTGTAGAGTCGAGCAAGGAACTATACTTTTTTTAGCATTCCAGGACTTTATTATCCACAGACGTAGATATCGTCTACGTTATTCCACAAGTCCTAAGAAGAAGAAGAAGGGTAAACGAAAACTGGGTTATATGGCGAAGACACATGCTTTTAAAAGGAGGCTATTGTATATGTGCAAGCCCGGTTTAAACAGATAGTCTGGGGAAAAATATTTGCTTTTACAGTAAACAGGCGGGGGGATTGGTCCCGCATCGTTGTACTGGCCGAAATTAGCGGAACACACGACAAACGTGTTTGTACTGTGTGTGACTCCCATCCATTCCTTAGAGAGCAGGTTATGATCGAAGTGTGCGGGAGTTGGTTGCGATATGTTTGCGAACATTACGTTGCATGTACTCAGTTGTACTGTAATAAACAAAACAAAAATTGTAAACACTCCATGTCCTATATAGAATCATGTGTTGTGGCGTGTAGGTTAGCGTCTTCGTTTGCGGTGGACATCTACTTGTAATTAAAATAATAAATCTTAGTTCGGAATAGGAATTTTGTGGGTAAAGGGCGGGTCGAGCTGGAAATCTGTGTTGCATTGGGCAGGTAACTTCGGTTCTGTGGTTGCTGTATTGTCGAATAAGGGTGTTGTTAGGCCAATAATTTCGAAACGTTTTAGTGTAGACGGTCGGAATCGGTAAATTATTTCACGTATTTTTCTTTTATTTCGACTCTCCGTTGCACAATAGGGATTAAATGTCTTCTGGGGCGCTGGAATATCGGTGTCAGATAAATGTAGTTTGCATCGTAACAGGACATAGAGATTTCTTAGATGGGATGTGTACTGCTGTAGCAAGGAAATAAGAGGTAAAATTAAAATACCCGAACTCTCGGAATGCGCAGTTATACCTCGATCTAAGAAGAAGGAAACGTAACAGGGCAAGATCGCTAAAGAGAGAGAGAGTGTTAAATTTCGGAACTTTCGGCATGGCTCAGCTCCATTAAATAAATGCATTGCGAGCTATCCTTGTCAGAATGGTGCGTCTGCATAGAAGGTTTTGATCATTTGGAGATGTAACTTAGGTGTTTTTGTTTAAACACTTAGCATATGTTTCTTTTATGTAGTCTGCCGAGAGAGCGCTCTGCGTTCTGGACGATTGTTAACGGTGCTTGCAGATGTTTATTTAGAGACTTTGTGCTAAATGTCATTGCCGATTTCGTTATTTGGAATTTTTGTATAAACACTATGTCGTATTCTGCTGCTGCCGCTGTTGTTGCTATTTTATCGAAAGAGTGGTTGGCATGCAAGTTACATCCCGTTCGATGGCTATTGCTTGCATCGTCTAAACGAAGAGATACATTTATAGATGCAAGGTTGTGGTCGAGTTCCGAAACGGACCATTTCTTTTCTTTTCGTTAATTGGCTCTGGTTAGAATTGTTTTTGTATATCGAAAGAGTATATGTTACGATGGATACGTAAGTTTGTGGCGTTTATTATCTAACCTGCGCTATTATTATTAACAATATGCCGTCTTCTGCTGCTGCCGCTGTTGCTGTTTTATCGAAAGAGTTGTTGGCATAGAAGTTACATTCCGTTCGATGGCTGTTGCTTGCATCGTCTAAACGAAGAGATACATTTATAGATGCAAGGTTGCGGTCGAATTCCGAAACGGACCATTTCTTTTCTTTTCGTTAGAATTGTTTCTGTATATCGAAAGAGTATATGTTAAGATGGATACGTAAGTTTGTGGCGTTCGTTACCGTAACCTGCGCTATTATTATTATTAAACACGTCTGTCGGTTGTAGTCTATGCGAAGAGCATGGAGAGAGATTGGAGTGGAAATTCTTACTTGCAAATTTTGCATACGAGTTTTAATATTTTACTACTACATGCTGTAGTATACGAGACCAACTAAGCATTTCTGTTCTAAATTTTTTTTTTAGCATACGAAGAACACTATGGTTGCTTTATTTTTTCCAAGAATAATAATAAACGGCGGAAATTGTTGTTGTTACATAAATCGAGATCTGGCGTACGGATCGCTGCGGCGCGCTTAATAATAAATATGCAATTTAATTGGCTGCTGACCTGTCGGGCGCGGTCGCAGTAAAAAGAGAGCAGGGGTCGGCCTGTGGGGGCGGTGTCGGTGCGCTCAAGACAATCGTCGCGGTATTGTTTGTTCTCGCGGGTAGGGCGGGTGGCGGCGTCCTTTGAGAACCGGTCGCGAGCGTGGGAGGAGGAGGGGGGTAGCATCTGTCGGCGGCAGCGGCGGGGGAGGCGGCGGTCCTGCAATCGGCCGAGCGAGTTGGGGTCGCGGGTGCGAGTACAGACATGTCGAGGGGTCTACAGGTCTGGACCTGTCGGAGATGCCGCCTGTCTGGCGGCGGTGCCGAGGGGTGGAGGGGGGCGTCGAACCGGCCAGGTGTGTGGTCCAGGGTGCGAGTACAGACATGTCGATGGGTCTACAGGTCTGGACCTGTCGGAGGTGCCGCTTGTCTGGCGGCAGCACCGAGGGGTGGAGGGGGGGATGGCAGGGGGGGGCGGGGCGTCGTGTGTGGCCGAGGGAGATGTTGCAACCTGTCAATCATCCTTAAGTGCGTTATGGCGGCGTCCTTTGATAAGCAGTCGGACAAGTAGCGAATCAAAAGGACCTAAATGTAAACTATCAATCATCTTTTCTTTCTTCCAGGAAGACCCATCAATCATCCTGTGGCGGTATCCTTTGATCTGCGGTCAGGCAAATGGCCGAGGAGGAAGGATGGGGGATAATTCAAATTTCCCGCCAAAAAACAAAAGACGCGCGAATCTCACTGTGCTGAAACTCCCACAGCTATACTACTAACAATCACTCTTGTTTGGTCCTTGTCGGTATGTAACAACAGAACACCCTTACTTAAAGACAATGCATGACTTTGTGCAAAATAACGTCGGACCAGAGGCCATTCAATGTCCTTGGCTCTGGCAGGCCACCCTGACCGAACAAAACGCACTACCACACTTAGGTCTGCATCCACAGCTGTTTCATGTGCAACCTGACGAGAGTTCAAAGGAAAGTCTGCTACAGCGGAAGCATCTCTGGAGTCTATCTGACAACATGCCATTTCTGAAGAATCAAACGACACATCCTGGCCAACCGGAAGTCGGGAAAGTGTGTCTGCGTTGGCATGGTTAGTGGTAGGGCGGTACAGAATCTGATACTGATAATTAGTATCAAGGACCATCTCTGAAGCTTTTGTGCCGTTCATGGCGGAATTGGCTTTGTGGGTGCGAACAACGACGTAAGAGGCTTGTGGTCTGTCAACAAATAGAATTTTCTACCATAGAGATAATGATGAAACTTTGTGACACCGTTAATGATGAAACTTTGTGACGCCGTAAATGATGAAACTTTGTGACGCCGTAAATGATGAAACTTTGTGACGCCGTAAATGATTGCTAAGGCCTTCTTTTCTATCTGACTGTAATTCTGTTGCGTTGGCGTCAGTAGTTTGGATGCAAAGGCAATAGGTCGATCGTGAGATCCAATACAATGTGAGATTACTGCGCCCAGACCGTACGACGAGGCATCTACTACTAGCACTACAGGCTTCTGTGGGTCAAAGGGACTCAAACATGCATCACTGAGTAGTGCAGACTTTAATTTGTCAAAAGCAACCTGGCAATCTTTGGACCATACAAAAGGACATTCTTCATACCTAAGTGATGCAGTGGAGCTGCAATCTGAGAGGCATTGGGAATAAACCTGAAATAATAGTTAAGTTTTCCCATTACGGCTTGCAATTCGTACACATTCTTAGGAGGTGGAAAGTCTTTGATTGCTCGAAGATGTGACTAAGGGATGGATTCCTTGGGCATTATCACATAGCCTAGATACTGTATTTCAGTTTGAAAAAACTGAACTCTTTGCTTTATTACATCGTAGACCTGCTGCAGTCAACACTTTGAAAAGGCACTCCAGGTTTGCTAAATGTTCAGCTGTGCTCCCTGCGACCACAATATCATCTAAATAGTTCGAGCAACACGGTACAGAAACTGTCAGCTGTTCCAAAATACGCTGAAAAATAGTGGGGGCGGAAGAACTGCCAAAGGGTAGGCGTTGAATCTGAAAAAGGCCCATGTGAGTATTAATGACGAAAAACTTTTCTGACTCGTCATCAAGCGGAATCTGGAAGTATGCCTCCGCTAAATCAATCTTAGAAAAGAAGCGAGACTGTCCTAATTTGTCCATAAGTTCCTAAGGTCGGGGCAGGGGATAAGTGTCTACAATTGTTAGACTGTTCACTGTTGATGTCCGCACAGAGACGAAGTTTTCCTGACGGCTTGATTAGAATTACTAAAGGCGAGGCCCACTGACTCGCAGAAACAGGAGAAATCACCCCACTATCCTGCCAACGTTGAAGTTCTTCTGCTACTTTATCACAAAGGGCGATAGGCACTGATCGAGCTTTACGAAATTTTGGTACTGCAGATTCTTTTAAAGTTACATGCGCCACAAAGTCTTTTGCACAACTTAGTTCCGGCGAAAACAAGTCACTATATTTTTCATACAATGCATTGATTTTGTCCTGAGGCACTACTGACGAATTTTGAAGCACATCTCTTTGAATTGATAAGCCAAACAAGTCGAATGCATCTAGTCCAAATATGTTCTGTGTAGATTTGGCCTGAAGAACTACAAAAGCAACTGTTTTTGTTACACGTTGAAAAAGAGGCGGGCAGGCTACACGTTCCTAGCACGGGTATATTTTGACCTGTATATGCCGTTAACACTTGTTGACACGGCGACAATTTTGGCGAACCCAGAAATTCATAAGTTTCTTTATTCATTAATGTAACAGTGGAACCAGTGTCGAGCTGAAATTGCACAGTCTTATTTTCTATGGAAAGAGTCACAAAAAATTTGTGCTTCTGGCGCATGAACGGTGCGCGAATGTGGGCAACGTCTGCTACAGTTTGTTTGCTGCACTTGCGCATGCGCGGGCTGCGTACTGAATCGGCACACAGCATATTAATATCACTGTCACTAGATGGCACTACCGCCGGATCGGCGTCCGCGCAATGCGAGCCTACTACAGATTCAATAGCTACTGCACTAAAATTACTTTGAATTACTACAAGTCTATTGTCACTAGGTACACAGTACTGGGAACTATTAAAATGAGAAGTTGCAGAAGGCCCTAGGTTCACTACAGGATTGTACTGTACATAGTCACTTTGCTTGTCCCGAACCCTATCCGTTGCACAGATTTACGCGCTCGACGACGCTTGCTACGGGGCTCACTATATAGTTTTGCAGCAGGTGCAGAACTTCCTTGCATTTGAGATTCAAGACAAGCACTGCCTAAGTTCCCAGCGACTATGACATTTACAGAATGAATTGTTCTCGCACTCTGCGAAGCACTGTTCCTAAAGGCACCGTTCTTTGAATTTACATTCTTCATACACACTGACTGTACATGTCCCGATTTGCCACATTGATAACAGGTTGCGTTGCGGCTAGGGCATTGTGCACGCTTATGGCGAGATACACACTGGGGGAAAGACTTACGAACATTTATCTGCAAAGAATGTCGGCGCCCGTTTGTCAAATTACTTTGTCTAACACGACGGGGCGACCTTTGTGTCACGCTTTTACACTGGCTACTGTTCACTGTCTTTTCAGCACGGCCGGTGGAATTGTAAGAATCACTAGGGCTAGACTGAGAACTACAGCTAGGAAAGCATCCATTGCGGCGCACTGAATTAACACTGTGGCTTTGCATTTCTACATCTGCTAAGTCAAAGGTATCATGTGCTTCAATAAGCTGCAGTACACTGTCTAATAAGGGGTTAGACTGTTTCAGAATTGTTGCCCTAATTCTGGGGTCCTGAATGTTCTGCGTAATCGCATCTCTTAACATCACGTCACTATAAGAAAGTCCACAAGAGCAAGTAAATTTACATTCGCAGGTTAAGCCCTTAAATTCCGTAATCCATTGCATGTGGGTTTGGTCCGGTGATTTTTTTAGTCTGAAAAATCGGTACCCTGCCGCAGCTACGAGAACGTTTCTATCATAATGCGCATTCAGTGCATCTACAATTTGATCGAATTCTAGATCACGAGGAGAGGCGTGGGGGAAAAGTTTCTGCAGTAATACGAAGGTTTTAGTGCCCACGACGGAGAGGAAGAAATGTTTGACAGTCTGACCTGTAAGTTGATGAGCCGCGACGAGTTCTTGAAACTGCGAGAAGTAATCGCTCCATTCTTCCTCGCGTTCGTTGTACTGGCGAAACGTAGCTAGCGGTGCGGCGGCAGGTGTGGGCGGCTGTTGCGACAGCTGTTTTTCAGTTGCCGTCAACTGGGGCACCGCTTGGAGTAGTTGCGTGATTTGCGCCGTCTGTAACTGAATAATTTGCATTACGTTTGGGTTCGGTGTAGTGGCCATGCTGACCGATTAGGCGCCGCGCATACAAGTAACTTATAACAAAACACAAATGCAAGGTAAATAAGGAATCACTGCAACAAAAAGTCCACAAAACACGTAACAATATCGTCCCCCAAAAATCTTATAATAAGGGTGGGT
The DNA here is from genome assembly GCA_026315105.1 of Locusta migratoria. Taxonomy (NCBI): domain Eukaryota; kingdom Metazoa; phylum Arthropoda; class Insecta; order Orthoptera; family Acrididae; genus Locusta; species Locusta migratoria. Next base: position 8,597,881 of record CM048755.1, read on the forward strand.
GGACGGGAGCAATTTCTGCGTGCTCCGACTGCTGCTGTCTGGCTGCTGCAAGCGGGCTGGTCCACGGTTTCTGATATCCCATCCTCGTCGCCACTTTTGTGTCTCGTTTCTGCCGGTTGTCCTGGGTGTCGGTGGCCGAGTAGAGAGAGACCGATACAGGAAAATAGGATGCACGCGTGTGAAGGTACGGAGCTGACCAGACAGTGGGACAGCAGAAACTAGAAACACTAGAGTAAATTAGAACGATATATATATTTCATAGAGATGGTACAATACTTATCTTAGAGAGCAGCAGACTAGTAGAATGTTGATACATAGTTTGGGTAGAGGCCTGCCTACTGATGATTCCTAGTGCCTATCCGATAGCCAAGTCTTAACTGGTGTCTATCTGATTCCCAAGTACTGATGCAGTTCAGTGGTGGCCACGAGCGGAGCTGCAGCAGAGGGCGCTCGTGGCTGACGTCGTAAGAACGCCAAGTCTTAACTGGTGTCTATCTGATTCCCAAGTACTGATGCAGTTCAGTGGTGGCCACGAGCGGAGCTGCAGCAGAGGCCGCTCGTGGCTGACGTCGTAAGAACGCCGCGCCGTGCGTGCATGGCTGCGCGTGGCGAAAGTACGTGGCGCGCACTTTAGGCTTGTGCGACACCACACATTTGAACATTTGATAGCAAAAATGGTTAAAATAGATGAAAAATTGTTCATAGCTCGCAAATATTGTTGTCAAATCTTGCATTACAAAATTAAAAATAGGAAAGACAAAAAAGATATGAATTAATATGATGCTTACAGCTGAAGTTGTTCAGCTGTCCTTTCATTTGCGTCAGATTTCCTACTGATAATCTCTGATGAAATGCCAACTGTCTCAGCAACTACTGTTTTTCATTCAAAGTGATGTCATAATGTCTTTAAGTTAATCACTGGCATCGCTAGGTTGAGGGAAATTCCTTTGTTCTGTATTAACGACATTTTTTTTATCAATAGAGGTCAAGATATTGCGCCAAAATGATATCGAGAGGACTTCAAAAGCTGTCAAGTACTTCTTGAGATCCAAATCAATATTTTTGATAATATAGTTAATACAGAAGCAAAAATCTGAAGATCGAAGGATGTTGCTTCAAAATTTGGCGAAGTATTTGTAGCCTTTGATTGCAACAAGACTTAGATTAAGGGATAAGTTGTTTCAACGATTCCCAATGACCGCCCCGAATACAGAAGAAAGAATAAAAACTCTAAACATTTCTAAAAGATAATCACATAATTCAGTTCAGCAGCATAAGCACCGTCTCTGTTCAGTGAGGAGAAAACATTGCATACTGTGTTAATACTATTTCTTAGATCCAAATTCGGGACACATTACAACTTTTATGATTTGTATATAAATTTTCATTATATCAGAAAATTTTAGTGAAAGTAATAATTACAAAATATCAGTACAAATAGTATATTAATTTACACTTTATTTGTATTTTATACTATGAAGGAATGAGATCAGAACAACTGAATTTAATAGTGCAGTGAATTTTCTTCAGCAAGTCCCTAGTTTTCAACAACGTGTGAAAAAATTCTATACAAGTTTCATAATAATTTGCTCTTGTTACTAATATTGATTTCACAGTTTTTACGGCAAGCTGTGTTTTGTCACTTGTCGATATATTATTCATGTGGGGAAAATACCCTTTCAATAACAGCATTATATCCGGAAAGGCAGAAGAGAAACTGCACTGGCTTAAGCACACGCCCCTGAAATGAGAAACAATCTGAATCCATCTTTGACCTGAAAAAGTGGTGTAACAATCCATTCACCGATTTTCTCACTGGTGTAGTTTGTGCGCGTATGCTCAGTGGAAACAGTCTGAAACAGTTTCGACAATTTGTGATAAGTACCTAGAGTCTAACGAACCTTTTGTCAAAAAGTTACCCCATCATAATTAAAGCCAGGAATAAAATAGACCGATACAGGTGAGATAAATTTCTAAATCGGAACATACTTGTTAAATCCGAGACAAATAGGTGTACCGAATTACCTTTGAAAAAATTCGGGACAGACACAGAAAAATCTTGACTGTTCCGAAAAAGTCGGTACGGTTGGTCACCTCGGTTAATACACACATACAATACCAACCAATGGCAATAACTAAGAGCATTAGCCATAGTAATCCTTTAATATAAGCGGTTTATCATAAATATCTACTACCATTGCCTGTAGAATCTTCTAAAATTCCGTTGGGGGTAAAAACCGCAGAGGAAGACCAAGAGATAGATACAGTAAGCATATTCAAACAGATGTAGGTTGCCGTTCTTATGTGGAGTTGAAGAAACTTGCTCAGAATAGGGTATTGTGGAGAGCTGCATCAAACCAGTCTCCGGACTAAAGACCACAACAACAACAACAACAACAAAATATATTCAACATGTTTTTTCTAGTTGGTTTTTAATTTCAGTACCAAAAAAAATGAATCATTTAGGGTTGGGCTCCGGCCCCCTTGCGCACCGGGCCCTGGACCAGTGGCTCCCCCATTGTGGTGGCCACTTGCAATTGCAACATTTGGTTGTCCAACGTACGAAAAAATGTTTAATTTGAAATTAGAGGTAGAACACGTTTGCTAGCTTCCCGATGAGTTATAGACTTAAAACATTCAATAGCTCAGAATATAATAAATGGTTTTTATGAGATGTGTAGCGGAGTTGAGTTTCTGTACCACTCACACTGCCGGCCGGGCCGAGCCGAGATGTGCGGAGCCGGCTGACGCCTAGTCGGCGCAAGAAGAGCAAAATAAAAACAGAAGACCACTCCACCTTCCCCCCTCCCCACCTGTGTCGCTCCCTCATGATGTGTTAATGATCCATGACCAAAAACAAGTAATGACTATTTTTCTCGGATGGCGACCGATTACAATTGACAATGATCTGTTATGGTTTTACGGGAGATCATACTTTCTAAGAGGCATACAACTGATTTCTTGCTCACATTATATATATATATATATATATATATATATATATATATATATATATATATATCGTGTTTGAAACTAAAAGACGAGAATAAATTAATGTTAACTGCGACTTTGGTGTTGTACTGAAATAACGTTTTCTGAAATAGTTATTGGCTTTCTAGTTGAAATTGATAAAATGAAAAAGCCCAAAATTATACTGAAGTTTATAGGTATATCTACGCCTAAGTCGTATATAGTAATTATTTTAGATTTTGTATCTCTCGAAAAATTATTTAATTTAGCCTCACACACTACATGCCAGGCCAATAAAAGGAGAAACGTGTGCCACTTTATTTCTTGTTGTGTGTGTTACTTTTTGCGTCTTGGTGGGCTTGTCCCCAGCAGCAAGGTACCTTCACCCACTGTCAGCTGAAGATCGAAGGTGTTGTACTGAAATAACATTTTCTGACATTATACTTCGGCTACTATGACCGGCACAGTGATCGCATTATAATTGTCAAGATAGATACGAAGCCAACACCGACAACAGTAGTACAGGTTTATATGCCAACTAGCTCTGCCGATGATGAGGAAATCGAAGAAATATATGAGGAGCTAAAGGAAATTATTCAGACAATTAACGGAGAGGAAAACTTAATTGTTATGGGAGACTGGAATTCGGTAGTAGGACAAGGAAGGGAAGGGAAGGGAAGATAGTAGGTGAATATGGTCTGGGCAAAAGGAATGAAAGAGGAAGCCGCCTGGTAGAATTTTGCACAGAACATAATTTGGTTATAACAAACACCTGGTTTAAGAATCACAACAGAAGGTTGTATACGTGGAAGAGACCAGGAGACACCGGGAGATACCAGATAGATTTTATAATGGTAAGACATAGATTTCGGAACCAGGTTTTACAGTGTAAGACATACCCAGGGGCAGATATAGACTCTGACCATAACTTGTTGGCTATGAACTGTAGGCTGAAACTGAAGAAACTACAAAAAGGACGGAAAATAAGGAGATGGGACCTGGATAAATTGAAGGAACCTGAAGTTCTTAAGAATTTCAGAGGGAGCTTTAGGCAACAATTGACAGAAACGGGGGAAAATAAAACACTAGAGGAGGAATGGGTACAATTGAGAGATGAAATAGTGAAGGTAGCAGAGGACAAAATAGGTAGGAAGGCAAGACCTACAAAAAATCCTTGGATATCACAGGAGATACTAAATTTAATCGATGAAAGGAGAAAATATAAAAATGCAGTAAATGAAACAGGCAAAGTGGACTACAGACGACTAAGAAATGAGATTGACAGGAAGTGCAAAATGGCTAAGCAGGAGTGGCTAGAAGGCAAATGTAAGGATGTAGAAGAATGTATAAATAGGGGAAAAATAGATACAGCCTACAGGAAAATAAAAGAAACATTTGGAAATAAGAAAAACTGGTCTATGAATATCAAGGACTCTGATGGAAAACCAGTTCTCAGTAAAGAAGGGAAAGCTGAAAGGTGGAAAGAGTATATAGAGGGGCTCTAGAAAGGAAATGAACTTCGTGACAATATTGTAGGAAGGGAAGAGGATGTAGATGAAGACGAAATAGGAGATACTGTACTGAGAGAAGAATTTGATAGAGCCCTGAAAGACCTAAGTCGAAACAAGGCCCCTGGAGTAGATGATATTCCCTCAGAGCTACTGAAGTCTCTGGGAGAACCAGCCATGACAAACCTGTTTCACCTGGTGTGTAAGATGTATGAGACAGGCGAAGTTCCCTCAGACTTTAAGTAAAATCTTATAACTATGAATGGTAGTGATTTTCCGTCTTTTGCAACTACAATAAAATGCGATTTTTTCACACCAGACGCGTTTCGTTTTATTGACTGTAAAACATCATCAGTGGTCTGAAATAGTAGAAATCTACAGTTTGGTTTTTGTTTAGATCGAAAACAGTTCTTAAATGGACCCTGAAAAGTAGGCCTAATGTTTGGTACTTACGGAAATTTTGTCTTCTTTTCGCTTCACATCATGGAAGCGAAAAGAAGACAAAATTTCACATCATGGAAGCGAAAAGAAGACAAAATTTCCGTAAGTACCAAACATTAGGCCTACTTTTCAGGGTCCATTTAAGAACTGTTTTCGATCTAAACAAAAACCAAACTGTAGATTTCTACTATTTCAGACCACTGATGATGTTTTACAGTCAATAAAACGAAACGCGTCTGGTGTGAAAAAATCGCATTTTATTGTAGTTGCAAAAGACGGAAAATCACTACCATTCATAGTTATGAAAGCAACTACGGACATTATGGCCACACAAACGAAGAAAATCTTATAATCCCCATTCCAAAGAAAGCAGGTGCAGACAGGTGTGAAAACTACGGAACCATCAGTTTAATAAATCATGGTTGCAAAATATTAACACGAATTATATACAGAAGGATGGGAAAGCTGGTAGAAGCCGACCTCGGGGAAGATCAGTTTGGGTTCAGGAGAAATGTAGGAACACGGGAGGCAATACTCACTTTACGGCTTATCATAGAAGATAGATTAAGAAAAGGCAAACCTACATTTCTAGCTTTTGTAGATTTGGAGAAGGCTTTTGACAGTGTTGCTTGGAATAAACTCTTTCAAGTTCTGAAGCAAGCAGGAGTAAAATATAGGGAGCGTAAGGTTATTTACAACTTGTACAAAAACCAGACAGCGGTTGTCAGAGTTGAAGGGCATGAAAGGGATGCAGTGGTTGGAAAGGGAGTAAGACAGTGTTGTAGTCTTTCTCCATTGTTATTCAATTTGTACATTGAGCAAGCTATAAAGGAAAGCAAGGAGAAATTTGGAGAAGGAATTAAAGTTCAGGGTGAAGAATGAAAAACATCGCGTTTTTCCGACGACATAGTAATTCTGTCAGATACAGCAAAGGACCTGGAAGAGCAATTGAACGGAATGGACAGTGTGCTGAAAGGTGCATATAAGATGAACATTAACAAGAGCAAAACTAGGGTAATGGAGTGCAGTGTAAGAAAATCAGGTGATGCTGAAGGAATTAGATTGGGAAACGAAGCAATAAAGGAGGTAGATGAGTTTTGTTACTTGGGCAGTAAAATAACAAATGATGGTCGCTGTACAGAGGATATAAAATGCAGAATGGCAATGGGTAGAAAAGCGTTCTTGAAAAAGAGAGATTTGTTAACATCGAATATTGATTTAAGCCTAAGGAAGTCCTTTCTGAAGGCATTTGTATGGAGTATTGCCTTGTATGGGAGTGAGACATGGACGATAAACAGTGCGGACAGGAAGAGGATTGAGGCTTTTGAAATGTGGTGCTACAGGCGAATGCTGAAGATTAGGTGGGTAGATCGCGTAACTAATGAGGAGGTACTGAACAGAATTGGGGAGTTTTGTGTCCCAGCCTCGTCGCCGCTTTTGTGTCTCGTTTCCGTCGTAGGTGTCGGTGGCCGAGTGGAATGAGACCGACACAGGAATAAAGATAGCACGCTGGTGCAGGAACGGAGGGGAGCAGCAAGAAACTAGAAACACTACAGTAAATTAGAACGAGATATATATTGCACAGAATTTATACAATACTTAACTTTTACATAGAACAGTACTGCAGATACAGAGTTGAGCTAGAGGCCTGCCTAGTGCCTAACTGATAGCCAAGTCTTCACTGGTGCCTATCTGATTCCGAAGTGTCCACTGATTGCTATCTCAGTCCCAAGTGTGCGATGTCGTTCAGTGGTGGCCACGAGCGGAGTTGCAGCAGAGGGCGCTCGTGGCTGTCGTCGTAAGAACGCCGCGCCGTGCGTGCATGGCGGCGCGCGGCGAAAGTAGGTGGCGCCCACTTTGTACTTGTGCGACACCACACCCCTCCCCCCCAAACCGCCGCGCCGTCGTGGCGTAGGGCTGAGGGCCACGGCGACGGCACTGGGAGGAGGGCCTGGGCGGGGGCGTTACTGGTTGGACGGGCGTCGTAGCAGAGGCTTGGATCGAGACGCCGTCCGCGCCCCGGCATCCGCCTTGCGATCCTCCAGGAAACCAGCCGAAACATGAGGAAGGGCGCACACCCCCGCCCGGAGGGAGCAGGTCATCTTCCGAGGTGCGTGGCCCAAGCTGGGGGGCCCCGCACGGTCCCGGAGTCCCTCTCGGTGACGCTGGCATCTGCGGCGGCGACGACTGCGTCGGAGGTGCGTCGGCGTCCATAGGGATCTCGTAGTCCGGGGACGAACGATGTGGCTGTGCTCCCTGGCGGTGAACTGGGTCTCGAATCAAGAAACCGGAGACAGGACCGCGCGGCCTGTGTAGGCGCAATTGGTTTGCGTGGCGACGCAGCTCCGACCCTGTGGAAGAACGTACAACATACATATTGCGCCCGAGCACGCGCTGAATGGTGCCCGGCGTTCATCTTGTCTTGTTGCCAGCAAACACCCTGTACAGCACCGGCGTAGAAACCTGAAAACGCGTAGCGCCATACGAACCGACTCGGTGCGTGGGAGGCTGCAGCAGGTGAAGGAGAGTGCGGTGACGGCGGCCGTGTAGCAGCTCGGCAGGAGACGGGCCGTCACGTGGCATGCACCGATACGTAGACAGGAAAATTTGAAGAGCTTGCTGCCTGGAGTGCTGACCTTTCATCTTTTCCATGTGAGACTTGAATGTTCGAACGAAATGTTCCGCTTCACCATTGGACTGAGGGTGAAAAGGGGCGGTGGTTATATGCTGAATGCCATTCACACGACAAAACTGTTGAAATTTCGCACTAACAAACTGAGGTCCATTGTCACTGACGATAGTTTCAGGCAAACCTTCGATGCAAAACATTGATGTTAAGGCACTGATTATACTAGACGCCGTCGTTAAGTTCATGGAAATCACAAAAGGAAACTTGCTGAAAGCATCTACAACAATTAACCATCGCGTATTCCAGAAAGGTCCGGCAAAGTCAATGTGTAAACGTTGCCATGGTCCCTTGGGGCGTGGCCAGTCTGAGAAACGTTGGGGAGGAGCCGCCTGATGCTCCGCACAAACTGTACACTGTGACGTCATGCTCTCTATCTGGGCGTCCATACCAATCCAGGTACAATGACGTCTGGCCAATTGATTTGTCCTAACAATACCCCAATGTCCTTGATGTAGGAGGTGTAACACTTCTCGTTGCAGGGAACGAGGAACAATCACCCTTGCTTGGTCGTTGTCCGTATGTAACAACAAAACTCCCTGACTTAAAGATAATGCATGACGTTGTGCAAAATAACGTCGAACCAGAGGCCGCTCAATGTCTTTGGCTCTGGCAGGCCAACCAAAGTGAATAAAACGTGCTACCACACTTAGGTCTGCATCCGCAGCTGTTTCCTGTGCAACCCGACGAGAGTTCAAAGGAAAGTCTGCGACAGCGGAAGCATCTCTGGAATCTATCTGACAACATGCCATTCCTGAAGAATCAAACGACACATCCTGGCCAACCGGAAATCGAGAAAGTGTGTCCGCGTTGGCGTGTTTAGTGGTAGGTCGGTACAAAATCTCATACTGATTATTTGACAAGATCAAGGACCATCTCTGAAGCTTTTGTGCCGTTCGTGGCGGAATTGGCTTTGTGGGTGAGAAAAACGACGTGAGAGGCTTGTGGTCTGTCAACAAATAGAATTTTCTGCCATAGAGATAATGATGAAACTTTGTGACGCCGTAAATGATTGCTAAGGCCTCCTTTTCTATCTAACTGTAATTCTGTTGCGTCGGCGTCAGTAGCTTGGATGCAAAGGCAATAGGACGATCGTGACATCCAATACGATGCGACAAAACTGCACCCACACCGTACGACGAGGCATCAACTGCTAACACTACAGGCTTCTGTGGGTCAAAGGGAATCAAACATGCATCACTGAGTAGTGCAGGCTTTAATTTGTCAAAGGCAACCTGGCAATCTTTAGACCATACAAAAGGAACATTCTTCCTACGTAAGTGATGCAGTGGAGCTGCAATCTGAGAGGCATTGGCAATAAATCTGAAATAATAGTTAAGCTTTCCCATTACTGCTTGCAATTCATGCTCATTCTTAGGAGGAGGCAAGTCTTTGATTGCTCGAAGATGTGACTGTAAGGGATGAATTCCTTGGGCATTAATCACATGGCCTAGGTACTCTATTTCAGTTTGAAAAAACGAACACTTTGCTTTATTGCAACGTAGACCTGCTGCAGTCAACACTTTGAAAAGGCACTCCAGGTTTGCTAAATGTTCTTCAACTGTACGTCCGGATACCACAATATCATCTAAATAGTTCGAGCAACACGGTACAGAAACTGTCAGCTGTTCCAAGAAACGCTGAAAAATAGCGGGGGCGGAAGAACTGCCAAAGGGTAGGCGTTGAAATTGAAAAAGGCCCATGTGAGTATTAATGACGAAAAACTTTTTGGACTCGTCATCAAGTGGAATCTGCAAGTATGCCTCTGCTAAATCAATCTTAGAAAAGTAGCGAGACTGTCCTAATTTGTCCATTAGTTCGTCAGGTCGGGGCAGGGGGTAAGTATCTACAATTGTTTGACTGTTCACTGTTGATTTAAAGTCCGCACAGAGACGAAGTTTTCCTGACGGCTTGGGTATAATTACTATAGGCGAGGCCCACTGACTCGCAGAAACAGGAGAAATCACACCACTATCTTGCCAACGTTTAAGTTCTTTATCACGCATTCCGATAGGGACTGGTCTAGCTTTACGAAATTTTGGAACTGCAGATTCTTTTAAAGTTACATGTGCCACGAAGTCTTTTGCACAATCTAGTTCCGGCGAAAACAAGTCACTGTATTTTTCACACAATGCATTTATTTTGTCCTGAGGCACTACTGACGAAATTTGAAGCACATCTCTTTGAATTGATAAACCAAACAAGTCAAAAGCATCTAGTCCAAACATGTTCTGTGTAGATTTGGCCTGAAGAACTACAAAAGAAACTGTTTTTCGTACACCTTGAACAGAGGCGGGCAGGCTACACGTTCCGAGCACGGGAATATTTTGACCGGTATAAGCTGTTAGCACTTGTTTAGACGGCGACAATTTTGGCGAAACCAGAAATTGATAAGTGTCTTTATTTATTAATGTGACAGCGGAACCAGTATCAAGCTGAAATTGCACAGTCTTATTGTCAATGGAAAGAGTCACAAACAGTTTGTGCTTTTGGCGCTCGACAGGTGTGCGAATGTGGGTAACGTCTGATTGAACTTGTTTACTACGCTTGCGCATGCGCGGGCTGCGTAGTGAAGGAAGCGGCGCAGAACCGGCACACAGACTAATATCACTGTCACTAGATGGCACTACCGCCGGATGGGCGTCCGCGCAATGCGAGGCTACTACAGAGTCACTAACTACTGCACTACACTCTTGAGCAGCTACTTGATGTGTACTGTACTAGCTACACAGTACTGGGCACTTTTACAATAAGAAGTTGCAGAAGGCACTAGATTCACTACAGGATTGCACTGTACATTGTCACTTTGCTTGTCCCGAACCCTTTTCCATTGCACAGTTTTAAGCGCTCGTCGGCGCTTGCTACGTGGTGCACTATATAGTTTTGCCGTAGGCGCAGAACTACTTTCTTGCAATTGAGAACCAGGCAAAGCACTGTTCAAGTTCACGGCGTGTATGACATTCACTGCATGCACCGTTCTCGCACTTTGCGAAGCACTGCTACTAACGGTACCGTTCTTTGAATTTACACTCTGCATACACACTGACTGAACATGTCCCAATTTGCCACACTGATAACAGGTTGCGTTGCGGCTAGGGCATTGTGCACGCTTATGGCGAGATACACACTGGGGGCAAGACTTACGAACGTTTTTCTGAAATGAACGTTGGCGCCCGTTATTCAAATTACTGTTTCTAACCCGACGGGGCGACCTTTGTGGCGCACTTTGACACTGGCTACTGTTCACTGTCTGTTCAGGACGGCCAGTAGAATAAGAATCACTAGTGCTATACTGAGAACTACGGCTAGGAAAGCGTCCGTTACGGCGCACTGAATTTACACTGTGGCTTTGCATTTCTATATCTGCTAAGTCAAAGGTATCATGCGCTTCTATAAGCTGCAGTACACTGTCTAATGAGGGGTCAGACTGTTTTAGAATTGCTGCCCTAATTCTGGGGTCCTGAATGTTCTGCGTAATCGCATCTCTTAACATCACATCACTATAAGAAAGACCACAAGAGCAAGTAAATTTACATTTGCGGGTTAAGCCCTTCAATTCAGTGATCCATTCCTGGTGTGACTGCTCAGGTAATTTTTTCAGTCTGAAAAAATCGGTACCGCGCAGCGGCTACGAGAACTTTTCTCTCATAATGAGCATTTAGTGCCTCTACTATTTGTTCAAAGTCTACATCACGAGGAGATGCTTGCGGGAATAGTTTCTGCAGTAATACGAAGGTTTTGGGGCCCACCACGGACAATAAAAGATGCTTAACAGTCTGCCTGTAAGTTGATGAGCCGCGACGAGTTCTTGAAACTGTGCGAAATAGTCGCTCTATTCTTCCTCACGTTCGTTGTACAGGCGAAACGTAGGAAGCGTTGCGGCGGCAGGTGTGGGCTGCTGAAGCGGCGGCTGTTGTTGTTGATTAGCTGCTTGCGCTGTGAGCTGGGCCACAACTTGCAGGAGTTGCGTAATTTGCACCGTCTGTAACTGAATAATTTCCATTAAGTTTGGGTTCGGGGTAGTGGCCATGCTGACCGATTAGGCGCCGCGCATACAAGTAACTTATAACAAAACACAAATGCAATATGAAAGAAGGGCTCGCTCTGCAACATAAAGGTCCACAAAACACGTAACTGAAAACGTTCCCCCAAAAATCTTATAATAAGGGCGGGTGGGCGGGAGCAATTTCTGCGTGCTCCGACTGCTGCAAGCGTGCTGGTCCAAGGTTCTATCACTCCTCGTCGCCACTTTTGTGTCCCAGCCTCGTCGCCGCTTTTGTGTCTCGTTTCCATCGTAGGTGTCGGTGGCCGAGTGGAATGAGACCGACGCAGGAATACGGAGGGGAGCAGCCAGAAACTAGAAACACTAGAGTAAATTAGAACGAGATATATATTGCACAGAATTTATACAATACTTAACTTTTACATAGAACAGTACTGCAGATACAGAGTTGAGCTAGAGGCCTGCCTAGTGCCTAACTGATAGCCAAGTCTTCACTGGTGCCTATCTGATTCCGAAGTGTCCACTGATTGCTATCTCAGTCCCAAGTGTGCGATATCGTTCAGTGGTGGCCACGAGCGGAGTTGCAGCAGAGGGCGCTCGTGGCTGTCGTCGTAAGAACGCCGCGCCGTGCGTGCATGGCGGCGCGCGGCGAAAGTAGGTAGCGCGCACTTTGGACTTGTGCGACACCACAGGGAGAAAAAAATTGCTGTCATACCTTGACTAAAAGAAGGGATAGATTGGTAGGACACATTCTTAGACATCAAGGAATTGTGAATTTAGCGTTGGAGGGAAGTGTGTGGGGTAAAAATCGCAGAGGAAGACCAAGAGATGGATACAGTAAGCAGATTCAGACAGATGTAGATTGCCGTTCTTATGTGGAGATGAAGAGGCTTGCTCAGGATAGGGTATTGCGGAAAGCTGCATCAAACCAGTCTCCGGACTGAAGACCACAACAACAACATACTTCGGCTTTCTAGTAAAATTAAATGTTTGTATAGTCCATGGGACTTAACTACGGGGTCATCAGTCCCTAAACTTACAAACTACTTATGAACTACTTACGAACTAGGACGGCACAAATATCCATGCCCGAGGGGGGATTCGAACCCCCTACCGTAGTGGCCGTGCAGACCGTGACTGGAGCTCCTTAGTCCCTTTTTTTTTTTTTTTTTTTTTTTTTTTTTTTTTTTTTTTTTTTTTTTTTTTTAATGGTAGTTCATAACATGACGCGTTAACTCTTGAAGCTTTTTTTTTTTTTTTTTTTTTTTTTTTTTTTTTTTTTTTTTTTTTTTGGGTAGATCGTTGGTTTGCGGTCGTCGATTCAGTTCGTTCTAGGTTGCTCGTTGAATATTTGGCTCAGCTTTTTTTATTACAGAGGGCGTATAGCCCCCTGACCGGGCGCGCTGAGCCACGGCGCCCGGCGTCCCCTCGGCCACCGCGGCCGGCGGCTTTCTAGTGACCAAAACTTATTCACTGCCGTCTAATTAGAGATAGCGAACATTTCATTGATTTTTTTTATTTTATTCCTATTGTTCTCTCACTGTATTGACTCATCGGATTTTAAGCACAGAAGAAACAAGTTGTAATGTACACATCCTATGAATTTCGACTGACTTTTAGGAGAGTTTTTCCTTATGAGAACAGCTACAAAAATATATCGAATTTTGTATTTATTTTACGGAATTAATTGTAATACAAGGAAAAATGAACAACATTTTCACAATTGTTAATAAAAAAACAAGAAGCTATTATGCAGAGAGTTTTCTATGGGAGACAGGCTGGAGACGTGAGATACTTTGTTGCAGAAGCAACACCGTAGCCCAATCGGCTCGCCCCGGAAATATTAAACATTCCGAATGTCGTAAAATGTAAACTTTCACGGCCGGAATGGTCAAAATTACTAAAAATTTCCGGGCTATTATGCCGTGGTCTAGTGGATTTATAGTCGAAACCCAACGTTTCGTCCTCGACTGCGGAGGACATTCTCAAAGGGGATCGTGGCACTTTGAATGTCCGATACACACCCTGGCTCGCTACTAACTAAGCCAAACTCCGTTTACGAGGGCTCGCGCGCAGAGGTGTGACGTCAGATGTTTGACATGCGCGCGCAATTCGTCGTCGCCGATTGCCGCCGTCCGCTAATATCGTCCCATTGTGAAAGACTGTTACATTTGTTCTTCAACACCGGAATCCAGATTTCATTTAGTTTCACACCCTCCTCCATCCTATTTAAATTATTGGGGTGTTTAACAATTTCTATAGCCTCCCTGAACAGTCTTTCGAGGTATCCATTTGTGGCTGCTAAAATCTGAGTTTTATCAAATTGAATAAGGTGGTCCCCTGGTTGAAAAACATGTTCAGCAACAGCTGATCTGTCAATATCTCCCTTTCTACAGTTCCCCTTGTGCTCCTCTGGTCGTTTTTTGACTGTTCTTTTTGTGGTACCCACGTATACGTCTCCACAGCTACACGGAATCCTGTAAATTCCTGCTTTTTCCAGCGGTTTTGCCGGTTTCAGGTGATCGTGTGTCTTCCGAGTAGGTTTGTAAATAACGGCAACATTTCGTTTCGTCAAAATTTTACCGATGCGGTCGGTGACGTCCTTAATAAACTGACACGTCAACCTCAACGGGATTGATTCTAGAATCCTGTTTACCATGGAGAAGGAGGCAGACGGACAACTGAATTTTCTTGACGTGTCAGTTTTCAAAAAGGGGAATGGCAGATTGGGCCATATAGTTTATCGGAAGCCCCCACACACAGATCGTTATCTGCACCGGGATTCAAACCACCACCCACAGCAAAAGCGGGGCATTATAAAGACGTTGGCGGACAGAGCAAGGAACATCTGCGAACCGGAATTACTCGACGTGGAATTGAATCACCTGAGTAATGCTTTACTTAAGAATGGCTATTCGTCTACAGAGATAAGGAGAGCTTAGAGACCGACACGTAGAGTTGAAAACGATGAAAGGGTTCCTGTGAAATGTAATGTCTTCCTACCTTTTATTAAGGACGTCACCGACCGCATCGGTAAAATTTTGACGAAACGAAATGTTGCCGTTATTTACAAACCTACTCGGAAGATACAGGATCACCTGAAATCGGCCGGCCGCGGTGGCCGAGGGGACTGAGGCGCTCCAGTCACGGTCTGCACGGCCACTACGGTCGGGGGTTCGAATCCCCCCTCGGGCATGGATATTTGTGCCGTCCTTAGTCTTAGTTAGTTCATAAGTAGTTTGTAAGTTTAGGGACTGATAACCCCGTAGTTAAGTCCCATAAGCTTAACAAACATTTGAACATTTTTGAACCTGAAATCGGCAAAGGATGCTCGCAAACCGCTGGAAAAAGCAGGAATTTATAGGATTCCGTGTAGCTGTGGAGACGTATACGTGGGTACCACAAAAAGAACAGTCAAAAAAGAACAGAGGAGCACAAGGGGAACTGTAGAAGGGGAGATATTGACAGATCAGCTGTTGCTGAACATGTTTTTCAACCAGGGGACCATCTTATTCAATTTGATAAAACTCAGGTTTTAGCAGCCACAAATGGATACCACGAAAGACTGTATAGGGAGGCTATAGAAATTGTTAAACACCCCAATAATTTCAATAGGATGGAGGAGGGTGTGAAACTAAATGAAATCTGGATCCCGGTGTTGAAGAAGAAATGTAACAGTCTTCCACAGTGGGACGAACGAACGGCGGCAATCGGCAACGACGAATTGCGCGCGCATGTCAAACATCTGACGTCACACCTCTGCGCGCGAGCCGTCGTAAACGGAGTTTGGCTTAGTCAGTAGCGAGCCAGGGTGTGTATCGGACATTCAAAGTGCAACGATCCCTCTTGAGAATGTCCTCCGCAGTCGAGGACGAAAAGTTGGGTTTCGACAATAAATCCACTAGACCACGGTATAATAGCCCGGAAATTTTTAGTAATTTTGATTCCGAATGTCGTCGGCTCGGCGTGAACCGGCTGAAGCGGAGTCCTCTCGGCTCATCCAGCAATGTGAACACGGCCTAATTCTTTGTTTCCCTATTCCTGTCACTAATGTTTCGCGGTAAGAACAATTAATGGTAAACTCCATGTGAGCTCGAATCTCTCTAGTTTTTACCTTTATTGTCTTTTGGCAAGATATACATAGGAGAAGGCTACATATTGATTCATTCAGAGACGAAAACTGAAAGTAACATGAAAGTTATCACACGTCTGCTGTAATCTCAACAAAATGTCTGAAACCCATTTAAAAATTTGGGAATTTAGGAGAATCCGTGTACATCGAAGGAAACGACATTGCGACTGAGATATATCGAACGTTCGACTCTCGCTTCGCTAGCAATGACGGAAAACTGGCCGGCTGCGGTGACCGAGGAGACTGAGGCGCTCCAGTCACGGTCTGCACGGCTACTACGGTCGGGGGTTCGAATCCCCCCTCGGGTATGGATATTTGTGCCGTCCTTAGGATTAGCTAGTTCATAAGTAGTTTGTAAGTTTAGGGACTGATGACCCCGTAGTTAAGTCCCATAAGCTATACAAACATTTTTACGGAAAACTGTCATGGTGGAACAGCTGATTTATATAGCAAATTACGATGTTGTTTTTTGACGTGATGATTTTATGAAATTTTGGCGTATCTGAAGACCGGGATATCAACCGTTAGATTTGACCCGTGGCATTGGCATGTGCGTATTTGTAGGTGGCGTGAGTAATTAGGTTGTGGCTGAGTTGTAGACGATGGTATGTCGTGGATGGTGCATTCTGTTGTAATATGTAATTTACGAGGATACCCACAAATTATTTATTATCTACACTACGTAAGTATTAAGATATTATCGCGTATAAGTGTTTTCCGAGATGGTGAATACATCATGGGTTAAATCTGATGGTTGGCATCCTTGTCTTCAATTATGCCGATATTTCGGTAATTTCCAAGAATGCTTGCAATCGAAGGACCTCGGCCTGAAATGATATATATCTAACGTACAACTACAAATCGATTGTTTCTCAAACGGATATTCGGGCGCTACCCGCCCTCACGTACTAGAAAAAAAATTCTTGTTTAACCTAACCTAACTTTCACTTTAAAAAAAAGTCATCTGTAGCGTAGCTTTAAGAAGGTTAGGTAGTAGGTCAAACAAGAAGTTTTTTCTTTAGTGCGTGAGGGTGCGTAGCGCCCGAATCTCCGGATCAGAGACACTAAATCGTTTACAGTTGCACGTTCATATATACCGTTCTTGGAAATCACCGATATTTATTTCGGTATTTCAATTGGCAACCAAATATTGAGTCGGAAAAGTAAAAGAAAATATCACAAATTGAACGCAATCAAAAATACAATTTAAAACAACCACTTCGTGTTTGTCATATCGAATGTGGAGCAAGAATCGAACGTTGAATATATATAGGTCACAATGCCGTTTCCTTCGATGTACACGGATTCTTCCAAATTACCAAAAATTTTACGTGCACTACACCAAAAAACAGAAAATACTTCTTTAAATATTGAAAAATCAAACAGTATTCACATATATCATTGTCTACACACTGTGACCGTAATGACGTAGAAACAGAGGATGACACACAAAAGGTCAAAACACGAAATGTCCTTTGCAAAACTATTCCTCGACAAAATCGTTTCATGGACTACAAAATGGAAGATAATGTTCAAATGTTCAAATGTTTGTATAGCTTATGAGACTTAACTACGGGGTCATCAGTCCCTAAACTTACAAACTACTTATGAACTAGCTAATACTAAGGACGGCACAAATATCCATGCCCGAGGGTTGATTCGAATCCCGACCGTAGTGGCCGTGCAGACCGTGACTGGAGCGCCTCAGTCCCCTCGGCCACCGCGGCCGGCGGAAGATAATGAAATAAATGTCAGAGATAGAAAACCAGTTGAAATAGATCAACAGAGAAAAGGCCGCTGGATCTAATGGAGTACCAATTTGATTTTCCGTGGTGTATGGAAAGGAAGTTGCTCTCCCCCCCCACGCTCTCCCCCCCACGCTCTCCCCTCCACCCTTTATGATAGCAGCAGTGTACTGTAGATTTCTAGAGGACCAAAGCGTCCCTAATGATTGAAAACACACACACACACACACACACACACACACACACACACTCACAAGCACAAGCACTTCCTATTTTCAAAAAGGGTCGGCGAATAGATACGCAAAACTAAAGAATATTTTCTTTTACTTTGATCTGTAATTGAATTTTGGAACCTGTTTTATGCTTGTGTATTATGGCATTTCTGTAGACAGGAAATCTCCTCTGTAGGAATCAATATGGGTTCCGATAGCAACGATCATGTGAAACGCAACTTGCGCTATTTATCCTCGAGACCCAGGTTCCCAGGCAGATGCCCTGTTTCTTGTTTTCCACACTGCCGCCTGATGAACAGAGTTTAAGCATATGGAATATGTGATTGGATTGAGGAGTTTTTAGCTAACAGAATGCAGCATGTCATTTTCAGTGGCGATATGTCTTCAGACGTGAATGTGATTTCCGACGTGACCCAAGGGAGTGTTACAGAAACGTTGTTTTATAAAACATATATACATAATATCGTAAGTTGAATGATGCTGTAGTATATGGAGAAGTCACAACACCAGGAAAGTGCAGCGAAGTGCAGCAGGGTTCTTCAGCTTATTGGTGCATGGTGCAGGGAATGCTAAATGTTAAAAACAAAGATCCCTGTTATATATTTATTCAATAACAGGACAAACAATGGAAGCAGTTACTTTCATGAGGTAACTGGGAATAGGCATAAGGAGCGGTTCGAAATGGAACAACCGGATAAAATGAATTGTGGGTAAGGCAGATGCCAGACAGATAATCCTCAGCAAGTGTGGTCTGCCACCAAAGGAAGTAGGTTATCTAAACTTGACGCTCGAGTGTTGCTTATTACTGTGGGATCCGTACCACATAGGATTGATAGATGAGAGAAGATCCAATGGAGGGCAACAGGCTTCTACATCTACATACATACTCCGCAATCCACCGCAAGGTGCGTGGCGGAGGGTACACTGTACCGCTACTACGCATTTCCTTTCTTTTTGCTACAGGTTCATTTAGTAAGTGTGAAAGCATCGGCAGCAGACGCGGCGAGAGAGACCATCTGTATTGCGGTACAGCCTTCTGTCAAGTCCCGAGAGCATGAATTTTTCCCTCCTCTTTAGATCCACGAAAAGACCTCAAGGATAAAATTAGAAAGATTAGAGCCCTCCCGGAAGCGTAGCAGCAATCGTTTTCAAGAACCGTGTGCCACTGGAATAGGGGAGGAAGTGAAAATTGTACACAAGTAGCCTCCACCACACACCTCGATGTGGCTTACGGAGTATGACTGTAGATGTAGAACAGCGAGAAAATGAACCTGCCAGATGACATTCTCTATCAGTCCACACAGCCAACTCTCACAGATAAATCTTACATCCTCTCTCGAGTTGTGCGGTATCAAACAACAGATAATCAGGATTATGCATTTGTTGTTCGTGTCACAAACACATACGTTTAACATCTTCACTTAAATCCCTATATAAATTTCAACCAAAATAGTTACATACATTACTTCACTATTTGGAAAAAAGACTGAGGGTTGGGTGTGGGTGACCAACAGAGAACGGGTGGTCGGAGGAGGAGACTGGAGTTAAAAATACCCAGAAGAATGCAAATGAAAATGCCAACTGGATCAATTAAGTACAGTTGGACCAATTTAGCTAATTTTTTAAAATATGTTTATAACAGCTCGGAAAGTTTTTTAAACAAAGAAAAATGGGAAAAATTGTCGTGAAAATTGTAAAATTCAGAAAAGTGTTCTTTCGAAATTTTGTATGGCCGTAACTCCCGAACTGAACAATGGATGTGCGAAATTCTGTTTTTGTTTTGTTTGCTATTGTGCTGAAAATTCTGACAAACTGTAATTATAATAATTTTTGTACGTACTCTCAATCATAACTTGGAAGATGTAGGATAAATGTGGAGAGGGGACAGTTTTAATTGTGTCTCAATTCTTATCTCCTGCCTATCATCACTTCGACAACTTATCCTTTTATAAACAAAAATAATACATTTTGTGTGTCAAAGTAGTGAAACTCTGCTAGTCAGAAACGATATTCAAATATGGCCTCTTACTTAGCTTGCGTTTACCGCGAATCTTTAATTCAGCGCAAAGTTCCTAGTGATTGGAAAAAAGCGCAGGTGACTCCCGTTTATAAGAAAGGTAAAAGAACTGACCCACATAATTACAAAGGCCAATATCATTGACATCAAATGTTTCAAATGTTTGTACAGTTTATGGGACTTAACTACAGGGTTATCAGTCCCTAAACTTACAAACTACTTATCAACTAACTAATTCTAAGGACGGCACAAATATCCATGCCCGAGGGGGGATTCGAACCCCCGACCGTAGTGGCCGTGCAGACCGTACTGGAGCGCCTCAGTCCCCTCGGCCACCGCGACCGGCTCGTTGACATCAGTTTCCTGTAGAAGTTTATAGCATATTCTCAATTCGAATATAGTAAATTTCCTTGAGACGGAAAAGTTTCTTTCTATGAATCAGCACGGGTTTAGGAAACATCGTTGATGTGAAACTCAGCTTACCCTTTTCTCACATGACATCTTGCGAGCCATGGATGAAGGGCAACAGACAGATTGTGTTTTTCTCGATTTGAAAAAGGCACTTGACGTGGTGCCACACTGCAGACTGCTAACGAACATACGAAAAAATGGAATAGGTTCACAGATTTATGACTGGCTGGAAGACTTCCTAAGTAATAGAACGCAATACGTCGACGGCGAGTGTTAATCAGAGAAGTGTATCGTCAGGCGTGCCACAGGGCAGTGTGATAGGACCGCTATTTATTTTCTATCTATATAAATGATCTGATGGACAGAGTAAGTTGTAATTTGCAGCTGTTTGTTGATGATGCTGTGGTGTATGAGAGGGTGTCGTCTTTAACTGATTGTAATAGCATACAGGATGACTTAGACAAAATTTCTAGTTGGTGTGAAGAATGGCAGCTAGGTCTCACTGTAGAAAAATGTAGGGTGATGCGCATGAGTAGGAAAAACAATTCCATAATTTTCGAATACAGCATTAGTAGTGAGCTTCTTGATGCTGTCGCGTCGTTCAAATATCTAGGCATAACATTGCAGAGCGATATGAAATGGAACGAGCATGTAAGGACAGTTGTGAGTAAGGCGGACAGCCGACTTCGGTTTATTGGGAGAATTTTGGGAAGATGTACTTCACCTGTAAAGGAGACCGCGTATAAAACGCTTGTACGATCACGTCTTGAGTATTGCTCAAGTGTTTGGGACCCGCAGCAGATCAGTTTAAAGGAAGACATAGAGGCGGTTCAGAGACGAGCAGCTAGATTTGTTACCGGTAGGTTCGACCAATGCGCGAGTGTCACGGAAATGCTCCGGCAACTCAATTGGGGATCGCTGGAAGAAAGACGACGTTCTTTTCGTGAATTTCTGTTGAGGAATTTTAGAGGGCCGGAATTTGAAGCTGAGTGTAGAACGATCTTCCTGCCACCTACTTACATTTGCGTGATGATCACAAAGACAAGATAAGCGAAATTAGGGCATATAGGCATTCTTTTTTTCCTCTTTCTATTGGGGAGTGGAATAGGAAAGGAAATGCCTAGTAGTGGTACAGTGTACCTTCCGCCATGCACCTTACGGTGGATTGCGGAGTATATATGTAGATGTAGAACTGATTAATTATTGCATACTTCGCTTACTTTCATTCCCTAATGTCATATGGTATAATATTTTGGGGTAACTCTTCAAGTCAGTCAAAAGTCTTCAGAGTCCAAAAACGTGTAATACGTATTATTTGTGGAGTAAATTCACGGACGTCCTGTAGAAGCCTCTTCAAAGAACTGGGTATATTAACTACTGCCTCTCAGTATATTTATTCCTGAATGAAATTTGTCATAAATAATATATCCCTTTTCCCAACAAACAGCTCAGTTCATACATACAATACTAGGAATAAAAATGATTTACACAACGACTTAAAAGCACTTACTTTAGTTCAAAAAGGGGTCCACTACTCAGGAACACACATTTTCAATAATTTACCACCAAGTATAAAAAATTTAGCTACAAGTAAAGATCAGTTTAAGAGGAACCTAAAAGACTTTCTAGTGGCCAACTGCTTCTACTCCATTACTGAATATCTAAATTGTACCAAATGATGCATGTACTCATACTATATTGGTATTATTATATTATCAGCTATTAAAAAAACCTTAAAAATGTATATCTGTATTTATATTATTAGTATTATCAATTATTCAACTTGTAAATTTTGTTTCTTGTCATGTTCCACATCCACGAGGCTCTCCTCAACATGGATCTACGGAACTAAAAACTAATCTAATATAATCAGCAGCAGAATACTTGGTCCAAGTTTGACTATGAAAGATTGACACTACAGTATGATGCTCATGCAATTGTGCGGCTGAGGACGGGAAGTGCAGAATCAAACACCCTGAAATTGTAATATATTGTAACAGCCATAAATATCCCCTCCCCCCAGAGCTGCAATATCCATTGGTCGTCATTAGGAGCAGCTGAATGGTGCTGTGACATGTGGCACCTGTATAGTTACATGTAATTAACAAGATGCGCAGAATCACGTTTTGGCTCTCGGGACGCAAAATCTATCAGCACTCTGAAAATCACAGTAGATTACAGTTTCCGGCAATCCTGTTGGCTGGTGATATCAACAATAACAAGTTTGCCTCATTTAAAACGATTGTACATTCTGGAGTAACCGACATTTCTCTCTCCCACTGTGGACAGGGCGATAAACCCTAATCTTCCTTATTACAGTTCACCCAAGATTGAAGACTAACTCCCCAGGGCGCGACACTAAACCAGAGACAGACTTAAGTCTGTCTCATTAGAGCTTACACCAAATCTCCAGAAGGCTCCAGAACGCAGAGTATTCTTCCTCCATAGGCTCGCTTCCCTTCACACATTGTCGGCGAAGAAAATACGTACAGAATTGCCTCTCCACAAATGTAGTCACGGTTTAGAGTGCCGTACCAGTTACCACAAACCAACCATCACGTCTTCCTACTTTCTTTTCTATCTGAACCAACAAATCAACAAGCAGCAACTTGCACGTCACGCAATGATACATAATTACATATTCAATTTCGTGCCACTAGCCAGTGACTGAATCTCGACAACCAGCACACGGGGCCCGTTCCCATGCCCTCTTAAGCCAAGATTCCAGACAGACTATTCGCTTAAGACTGCAAGCAACAAACTTATTTACAAACTTGTGATCCTTATCTTGCCAAAACATAGTGCAAACACACTCTCTTGGCTTCCACTTCTGACAGAATTCAGTTATCGGAATTACTTCCAGGCCATCAGAACAGAATTTATGCTCCCCTGTAAGTTCCAGATACGTCAACTGATCTGCCTGCATGACAGGGCCCAGCCGTAAGATCCCAGAGCACCTCCCCTGTGGAGATATCTTACAAGTTACACTACTGCCCAAAAATTAACACCTCTCGTGCAGTGCGTTTGAATGCTCTAGTGGTTGTATGCCTCTTGCTGGCAGTCGGACTGCTACATCCCAATCTCCTGCATCTGTAGGGGTTAGAGGTCTGCACCTCGCTCGGTTGCTCGCTCGAATCGCGTGGTACACGTCGTTCTATGACAGTCCGACAGGTGTCGGTACTGAAGCTTGCGGCAAGGCGTGTGTCTGCGCTCGACTTCCTGCACGCTCGTTCGAGCGGAGCACGCTCGACTGGCCCGACCGTACACACTGCCCGCTCGCCACTCGGTCGCCCACCGCAGCGCCACTCGAGTACAAGGCAAATGTGGGGAGCAAACTAGACGCTACAGAATAAATTCTGACTGCGAAATTTGGAATTGTTTCCTTTCCCAGGTGCTTCGAAAGCTGTTCTCTCGATCCAGTTGAACTATCTATTCAGTTTCGCATTTTGTACTTTACCATACAAGTTATTATACGTGATTAACATAAAGTTTCTGTGGTAAGATCATTTACTAAATGAGTTTTCCATGATCTTCCTTGTTCCCATTTTGTGGACTGTTAATGCCTGTTTAATGGTAGGTGTTACTTGCCGTCTTAACGAGGAAATGATTGTATTTTATATCCGTTCCCCTTATCACTCTCAAGTCCTGGAATACTTTGTCCGTCTTTTACATTGATATTAAATATACGATATTGATGTACACCCATTAGGTTAAGTTTGTGCACCTCTCTCTGTTGCACCCCGTTAAAAATATATATTCCAGAAGCATTTTGGCACTGTGCCTGGTTGTTGCGCCTCTACCTTTTCCGAGTGAGTCCTTCACGGGAATTTTTCCAATTGCAACATTCATATATTTCCGACTGCCAATGTCGTCTTTCTTATCTACATAATAAAGAACTCATGCAAGCATTTGTGCAATATATAGCATCCGCGCTTTCTTCCGTCGTCAGGATCATATGCCGGTCTAATGCTCATATATCATGTACCTGTTTGAAATCCTCTTATTCGAACTGTTTAGTTTACACAACTGTACGAATGCATGGTGCTCCTGCTGTTTCAGTGGTGTCTGTGTTATATTTATTTAGGACCGTCTGAAGAATGTCACCCGGGTGCACCAGCCAAAAGAATGAAGTGCATGTTTTCGGAATGGCTGGACTGTGAAATGCGCGAGGCGCAATCCACAAATGATGTGGACCTTTATGTAGCACGAACTGATGGCGATGACGACGATCTTCTTGAATGGTAGAAACGCAACAGTACTCTCTTTTCTAAGCTAGCTGTATTGGAAAACAGTATTTTGTGTGCCCTCCTCAAATGCACCTAGTGAACGCACTTTCAGTGTGGCAGGGAACCTGTTCTCTGATAGAAGAACTCGACTCGATCTACAACGTGTCAATGATATTTTAAAAATAAATTGCAATTACAATTCCACTAACGAATAGTTTGGGGATAATGTTACTTTTCGATGTATACGATAATTTTCACTTTTGTACATTGCAATAATAACGTTGTTCGTTCCGTAGTTTCTCTTTAGATCCTTTACATTACTTTCAAATGTTGTAGTTAGTGAAAACAACCTTTTTGTCTCGTTTCCGGTGTAATGATATTGCGGTTACATGCTACTAAGCAGGAGTACACGTCTACAGCATAACTGATTATAGTTCCTTTAGTCTGACGCAACAGCAGCCCACACCTCAAAGCCACAGAGGCGCTGCCGTAGCGACTGGCAAGGAAACCTATCTGTCACTCTCCGATTTCTGTGAAATTTGGATTTGTTATAATACATGAAAAACTATGGGACCCGTATTTCTATTTTTATTTATTTATTTATTTTAAGCGGGGGAGAAACATATTTAATAGGTGAAACTGTCCCTCCAAAATTGGGGCTAAAATAGAAAAATCTTGATAACTTAGAGATTAATGAAGCTATTTTAATGATTTTTTAGTATGAAATTATCTTTTGATAAGAGATCGGCCTAGGTACATCGCAGGGGAGGAGTGACAATCAGGGGGGCAACTACCCCTAAAGTGACCAATTTTTTGTGCTCAAAATTTTTTTTATTGATTTAATCGAAGTTGAATCTATTAATATGTCTTTTATCAAAAGATACTTTCATAACAAAAATCATTAAAACCGCTTCACTAATCTCTAAGTTATCGCCATTTTGTTATTTTAGCCCAATTTTGGAGGGACCGTTTCACCCCGTAAATATATATTTTCCGACGCTTAAAATAAATTACGTGTCCCATAGTTTTTCATGTATTATAACATATGTAAATTTGATAAAAATCGGAGAGTGACACTTGGGTAGGTTTCCTTGTGAGTACAGCGGCAGCACTACGCTGTGCGGCCTGTGCCCGCCCCGCCCCACGCAGCCTCGTTCGAGTGTCAACACGCTCGCTGCGAGCGTAACACACTCGCCGCGCCACCGCCGAGCGTTGCGCACTCGACCGAATACGAGCGAGCGAAACCGGCGATTTGCAGACCTCTAGTAGGGGTGCTCCAGCGATAGGCCACGTAGATCACTTCCTCCTCGCTAAGCCACAAAACACCCATAAAGTCCTTTATCAACCCTCTCTCCCAATGTCGCATACCAAATGTTGTGTCTCGTTGCCGCCGGTTATCCTAAGTGTCGTGGGCCGAGTAGAGAGTGTCCGACACAGGAAAGTATGATGCGGGTACAGAGTCTGAGGGGACAGCTGACACTAGAAACACTAAGCTAGATTAGTACAAGATATATATTTCCAAGAATTAGTACAATACTTAACTTTCATAAGTTTCATTGATGTAGACTAGTCTAATGCTGATACATTAACTGGGTAGAGGCCCGCCTACAGATGAGAGACTGTTTTAGTGCCTGTCCTATTGCCAAGTGACCGATACAGTTCTGTGGTGGCCATGAGCGGGGTTGCAGCAGAGGGCGCTCGTGGCTGACGTCTTAAAAACGCCGCGCTGTGCTTGCATGGCGGCGCGCGGCGAAAGTACGTGGCGCGCACTTCAGACTTGTGCGACACCACAAAAAGCCTCATCCCAGTTTTCGACCAAACGAAATCGTGTCGAGTCCTGCAAATAATTGTGCTTCATATTACCCATGTAAATTATGTTTTCCTCCATAGTCAAACATATCTGATTAATAAATTTATGTGATTTCCTAACTGACGGGGTCTAGGGCTGCAATAGTGACAAAACATGATATCTACATATGTAAAACAAGGAATAGAGGGGCTTGCCTGCTTTCGCAACCCACGACCTACGGTAGATTTTTGTATGTGGAGTGTCACACTTAAGAAAGGGTTAGAGTGACAAAGAGCAGAAAAAATAATGACATACTCATTCTCAAAACATACGTATGTAAAGGGGTACTTTGCCAATTAATTTACATTGCATCACCCCCCTAGGCAATTAACTGACGGAAACACGCCCTGTTCCCAAGCAAAGAATTAAATTTGCTTGATGTTGGCTACATTACTTCAGACACATGTATCATTGGAAACATCACAGACTTTCAATACACACTAACTAAAACTGGTAAAGGCCCTACAGGAAACTCATCAAAACATTCACACATTCACTGACGTGAGGAACAACGAATATCCCTATCTTCACAATGTGCTGTGAGGACCATAAAAGATAAGAGAAATTAGGGCGTATACAAAGACGTATGAGCATTCATTTTTCGTCGCTTTGTTTGGCAGCTGAACAAGAAAGGAAACGACTGTTGGTGATGCCAGATATCGTTCGCCACCAGGGCCAGTGCAAGGCACGTGCGAAACGCTCGGCCGCATCAGAATTTTGATTTTTTATGTGGTCGCTGGCTATGAAAGCTATTGCTTCAATTCTTGTTTTGATTTTAGAAGAACAATTTTAGCCATTGTTGCGTTCTACACGAATGAAAAATACAGAATTCGTAAAGGCTGTTGACCGACGGACTCAAGACCGATCAGACGTAATTTTATTGCGTTTCGTAATCTTGGAAACAAAGGCGCGTTAAAATTTTGTTATAACTAGCGATTAGAGGCTATAATTTACATTGCTGTAATAGAGAAGTGGTTTTCATGTCCAGTACAGTACAGTAGAATATCTGGAAAAAATTTCAGAGTGAGCGGATTTCAGAATTGTTGTCGGGAGAAATGAATTTTAAATTACTTTTTACTTTTTAGATCAGCTTGATGCAGAAAGTCTTAACACTACTGACAGATAATTAGTCTGCATATAATTTCTACGTTCCCACTCGTAATTGGTATTGGACGGTACAGAACTAGCCAGTTAGGACCCTAAAATAGAATTAAGAATTTATTAAAATTTCAACATAATTCTGAACTCAGCCTTTATTAAAGCAAAACACAAAGATTTTCGACTTAAGCTGTCATTGGCCTTTGAATTAAGTAAATGGGGAACATGTGTCCCGCTTCCTAGGCAGTCGCGGTGCCCACTGCACCATCTGGATACAGCGGTCACATCTGACACGTCTCCTGCCAGAACAGATTTCCAGCTTATCCACACACTAGTGACGTGTCGTGCCCACTATCACTCAGAATTTCACAGAGTTCGAGCCTGGTGTGCAGCCTCACTATAAAAATGTTCAGTTCAGAGTAAGATACAAAAGTTATAATATTCAAATACGAATTAGCTACATAATTTCCCCAATGTAATGCTCAATATAAAGCTCAATAATAGTGTTCCACGTTTAAATGTGAAATTGTTCAAAATATAACTTTGCTTCATTGTGATGTTCAGGTCTAAGCGTTGCATGCCGCCGATATTGTATTGTGATGTGCCAATGTAACTTTCCTCGTTCATAGGATGTCAATAAATCTGTAAACACGGTAACAGGTAGGAAGGGGTATGCACGAGATAGCAGAGAGTTACATTCAGCAAGTTCTCAGTATAAACATAAATAATGGCGCGAAGAAAACTGTTCTGCAATAGTGTATTTACGTTCTTCCGGTCTTACTACGCTGCAAATAGTATATAGAGATCATATTTCCATTTCCTTGCAGAGACGTGTGGGTACTGGCCTACCTCTAAATGGATGCCAAATATGATAAAGATGTGGTAGCCACAAGTGAACTTGATTGCTTCAAAAAAGCGCCAATTTTAGCTGTAGCACTCAACCTTAACAGAGAAAATCCGGTGAGTGTAACTACTGTGAGATGTCCTCGAGTAGTGAACGTGTATCTGCTAAGAAACCATTCCTGATAGGAAGAAGAGGCGAGAAAGCATGAAAATTGGGCAATAAATCAGTGGGAAAAGCTACTTTTCATTGACCAAACGAAATTTGAGGTCTTTGCCACAAAGCGAAGAAAGTTTGTTCGTCTGTTGCCAGGTGAAAGAATGTTACACCAATGTTGATCTCGTGCAAATAAACGGAACAGAGAAGAAATAGGATTGCCATCGCATTTTACAGTGTGTTTCAAAGATATGTGGACGACGTCTGATTGGCAAGAGATTCGTTCTAGAGCAAGATAACGACCCTAAACATATTTCAAAACTGTGTAAAGCGTATTTTACAAACCATCTGACAACCGTAAGCACAATTGGTAATGTGCATTTACTTGGCTCGTAAGTCAGACTCATTGTTCTTCAAGATTGAAGTAAGGAAAATTTTTCTATTCTTTGAAAACTGGCAGGGTGGCAAATGAGGACGCGTCTTCCCAATAGCTAGAATGAAAAATAAAAGAAGAAAAGTGAAGAGATTCGGCGATGGAGACTAGTCTGTTAGCATTTACACACGAAAGAGCTAATTCATGAAATGACTGCAAGTGTGTGTTTTTTTCTGATGAGCGAGCGCGATGCAGCACGTTAATATTTTTCTATTTTCTTTCCATTACGGTCTTATTTCAGAAAATTTGAAAGAATGTCATCCCATTTGCTTGCAGTCCTTATATTTGCAGATGTTACTAGGAAACGCACAGTTTCTGCTACCGTATGCGCTACATCTGCAACAGCGAACAGCGAGTTCAAAAGAAAATGATGAAAATTTACGGATTTGAACCTCATTGACGCATGAAACCAGTCAGTCATCGGTATACACCTTTCTGTAATGCTTTCTGCGTCGTTGTATAGGAAGATTAGAGAAGAACAACACGATTGCACAAGGTACAAGAAAGTAAAACTAGATAGATGATTTAAGCTGATTTTAAAATAACGATATTAGATATTTTGGACTGCAGAAATAAAATTTTGTTTAATGTATAACCAATCTAGAATCCGGTTTGCCGAAGCGACACCAGTGTTTCAGCCCATCTTCTCAGCCCCCCCCCCACCCCCACCCACTCTCCTACCCTCACCACACTGTGCATAACATCTTCCCACCTCCATTTCTGAATGAAAAATTCGAAGTAAATCGATCATAAACTTTTCTACATTTGTGGTAAGTATTCTTTCATTATATAAGGGGTGTTCGAAAATTCTTGTTACAGACTTGGAGCTCTTTTACATAATAACTTCATAAGGAACTCGTGCCCGGAAATGTCATCCATTCACACTATGAGCATTTCTTTAGTTTTTGATACTGTGAAACAAATCTATACCACTGCAAGCTATTTGCTTTCCATATTTCAGAACGACGTAATATGGACCAAAACGAGGGCAAAATGTCTAGTAAACGTGAAATCTAAACTGTATACCAAGGAGCTTTGAGTGCGTCTTCATATTCGTATACCTGTATCTTCGAACTGTCTTGAGAAGTTAAACCGGCAACCCACGCGCAATGGAAATATTCTAGACCTTTTAGCCACAAACAGGCCTGACCTTATTAACGATGTCTGTGTAGAGACAGGGCTTAGTGATCGTGATATCGTAATAGCGTCGATGATGACCAAAGTTCATAAACCAATCAAGAAGGCTAGGAGCGTGTTTTTGTTGGGAAAAGCCGATAAGCAAATGTTACGATCGCACTAAGAAAATGAATGGACATCGTTTAATTCCGGGACTATGGATGTAGAGGAATTGTGGACTACATTTAAGTGCATTGTTAGTAAAGGGTTAGAGAAATATGTGCCAGTAAAGACGATTAAGGATGGAAAAGATCCACCTTGGTATAATAATAATGTTAGAAAGCTGCTGAGAAAGCAAAGGCTGTTGCACTCTCGATTCAAAAAAGAACACGCAAATGATGACAGGCAAAAGCTAGTAGAGATTCGTGCGTCTATAAAAAGATCGATGCGCGAAGCATACAATAATTATCACAGCCATACCTTAGCAAAAGATCTTTCCGAGAACCCGAAAAAATTCTGGTCCTATGTAAAATCGATAAGCGGGTCAAAGCCCACTGTCCAGTCACTCGTTGATCATTCCGGGGCAGTAATAGAAAGCAAACGGAAAACTGAAGTTCTAAATTTAACCTTTAAGAAATCTTTCACGCAGGAGGACCGCACAAATGTTCAAATGTTTGTTAAGCTTATGGGACTTAACTACGGGGTCATCAGTCCCTAAACTTACAAACTACTTACGAACTAGGACGGCACAAATATCCATGCCCGAGGGGGGATTCGAACCCCCGACCGTAGTGGCCGTGCTGACCGTGGCTGGAGCGCCTCAGTCACCTCGGCCACCGCGGCCGGCACCGCACAAATGTACCATCATTTGATCAACGTACAAATTCCGAAATGGGGGACATAGCAAAATGTATTTCCGTTGTAGAGAAGCAGCTGAGAGAGCTAAATACGAAAAAGTCTGCTAGTCCGGATGGAATACCAGTTCGGTTTTACAAAGACTATTCTGCGGCGTTGGCCCCCTACTTAGCTTGCATTTATCGCGAATCTTTAATCAGCGCAAAGTTCCTAGTGATTGGAAAAAAGCGCAGGTGACTCCCGTTTATAAGAAAGGAAAGAGAACTGACCCATACAATTACAGGCCAATATCGTTGACATCAGTTTCATGTAGAATTTTGGAGCATATTCTCAGTTTGAATATAGTAAATTTCCTTGAAACGGAAAAGCTTCTTTCCATGAATCAGCGCGGGTTTAGGAAACATCGTTCATGTGAAACTCAGCTTGCCCTTTTCTCACATGACATCTTGCGAGCCATGGACGAAGGGCAACAGGCGGATTGTTTTTTTCTCGACTTCAAAAAGGCGTTCGACGCGGTGCCACACTGCAGACTGCTAACGAAGGTACGATCTTATGGAATATGTTCATAGATTTGTGACTGGCTGGAAGACTTCCTAAGTAATAGAACGCAATACGTCGACGGCGAGTGTTAATCAGAGAAGTGTATCGTCAGGCGTGCCCCAGGGCAGTCTGATAGGACCGCTATTATTTTCTATCTATATAAATGATCTGATGGACAGAGTAAGTTGTAATATGCGGCTGTTTGCTGATGGTGCTGTGGTGTATGGGAGGGTGTCGTCTGTAACTGACTGTAATAGCATACAGGATGACTTAGACAAAATTTCTAGTTGGTGCGAAGATTGGCAGCTGGCTCTCAATGTGGAAAAATGTAAGGTGATGCGCATGAGTAGAAAAAAAATCCCATAATGTTCGAATACAGCATTAGTAGTGAGCTTCTTGATGCTGTCGCGTCGTTCAAATATCTAGGCAGAGCGATATGAAATGGAACGAGCATGTAAGGACAGTTGTGAGTAAGGCGGACAGCCGACTTCGGTTTATTGGGAGAATTTTGGGAAGATGTACTTCACCTGTAAAGGAGACCGCGTATAAAACGCTTGTACGATCACGTCTTGAGTATTGCTCAAGTGTTTGGGACCCGCAGGAGATCAGTTTAAAGGAAGACAGAGGCGTTCAGAGACGAGCAGCTAGATTTGTTACCGGTAGGTTCGACCAATGCGCGAGTGTCACGGAAATGCTCCGGCAACTCAATTGTGGATCGCTGGAAGAAAGACGCCGTTCTTTTCGTGAATTTCTGTTGAGTAAATTTAGAGGGCCGGAATTTGAAGCTGAGTGTAGTACGATCTTGCTGCCGCCTACTTACATTTCGCGTAAAGATCACAAAGACAAGATGAGAGAAATTAGGGCTCGTACGGAGGCATATAAGCATTCTTTTTTTCCTCGTTCAATTTGGGAGTGGAATAGGAAAGGAAATGCCTAGTAGTGGTACAGTGTACCCTCCGCCACGCACCTTACGGTGAATTGCGGAGTATGTATGTAGATATGTAGATGTATTGGTGAAGTGATCATAGCTCTTAAGTCATTCATGCAGAGTCCGTGATACGAAGATTTTTTTTCTTGTCTTGGTCCATGCTACCTTATCCCAAAATATGAAAAACAAAGACCTATCAGCAGAAGAAATTTGTTTGACAGTGATAAGGATAAAGAAGTAATCACAATGTCAGTAGATGACATTTCCGGACGTGAGGTTCTTATCAAAATATGTACTTACTCTCCTGTGCGAGTCCTCGAAATGTATACTGGGAATTACCGAAAACACTTTATATATCAACAGTTTGAAGCCCATGTCTGTCCTAGTGTAGTGTAAAAATCTGCAATAGCCGGTCAAGAACTTTTCGGTAAAAACGTTTCCCCTTTATATTACGCTTACATATGTTATGAAGACGTGACAGCAGAACTTGTCATACAAAAAACTGACTAATATTAACATTACACAAGCATTTATTCTTTTACTATCTCAAAAGAGGCTGCAATTTTGCAACTGGCACGGGGTGGCATTTAGACTTACGCGTGGTGACTTGCGGCGTAAGTAGTATAGCAAAGCCGGTACGACGCCACAGATAAGCGCCTGTGTCACCGACGCAGGTACCCTTACCCCCACCCCGACCGCTAATCAACGGACGACAAACAATGTGATTCTCATCCGACACTTACAAGGGGAATACCAAGTATGGTACCAACGGATTTTGATGGGTCGCAGGTATGTTTTGAGGGAATTTCTCCAGACCATCAAGGTAAAAGGATTTGTTCCAGTGGGCCTTGATTTCTAAGAAAATCGAAATCAGATTCGCAGCAAATTACCACATGTAATGTGTGTACTTACACATGCCGGTTACTGCTCAGCGAGACAGTGTGGTGTAATCGGCAAGGTGATAGGCTCCCATGCAGGAGACCTGGGTTCGATACCTAGTGGCAGGACAATTTTTAGAAATTGTAATTGCTACTTTTTTATATTTCAAAAAAAAATTAAAAGTAATTAAGCAAAGAAAAAGATATAAAGAAAGAAAAACAAAAATAGTGAAATGTCAAACGATTAAAAAACCAAGAAAATAAAAAAATAAAAAGTCTTCCCCTTCGGGTCATTTATTTTTCACCTTTCTTCATTTCTTTTCTTTTATTGTGCATAATTATATGCCTTTATACCCACTACTATGTTACAGACAGGATAATAGCAAATTAAACAGTAGCAACTATTTATTTCACTTATTTCCCAGTGTTATTTACCCACTGTCGCCATCGTCACTATCTTTAACACCTGTACAAAATTCTGGGTGATAATTGTCATAGAAGCACCGAAAACACAGAACACTGCAGCACCACGCACATCTAATAAATGCTACCGCTTTACAGGCGCAAGGTGTTTTCATCAGCGATACTGGAAAACATTGGTCGTTCATATTCAAAAACAATGTTCGGTCGTCAATTAATTGCGACGCAAACCAGGCATATATGGGAACGAAGACTGGTGCGCTGAACTGATGCAACAGTAATTAATGTATTCGAATCGAATCTTCTCGTGAAGCGATTTCGCGATTAGCTGTTAATAATTCAGGAGCATGTTGTAGTCTTTTAATGAAAAGTTTTACCTGACGGTAAAAATACACATCGCATGGTTGGCACATCAGGGTACACTTGGGTGGAATAACTTTAATAGTGCAAGTGCACGCTTTTGTTTCGTTAACGAAGATACTATCGTACAGTGTCTGGTCAATTTGCCCACTCTACGAATCGATAATTAAAAGAAATTTCTTCTGATTCACGTACAGCGAAATAACACCTTTCAAGAATGTTTCGTAGAGTTGCTTCGTAAACTTTCCAGATTTTGTGCAGGCCACAATCGCGTTTTTGAATCTTTCACTCAACGCGTCAACACTTTTTTTAACAATCGGACCAAATTTACCTGTTACTTCCTGCATACATAAAAACACGTATGGCACGATTTTTCCTGATGCAGTTAAAACATACTGCGCCGAGTATGAGTGGCTAATTTTGTTTAAATCTCGTTTTTTGACAAGAACAGATTTAACCCCTTTCTCTGTAAGTGTTTTATTGTACGTGAATTGATACTGGCATCCAGTTTGATCTGTATTTATAACATAATCAGGGTCGAAATTAGAGATGATGAGTCGCGTTTGGATCCGGAACTGCTCTGCAATTGCCAATACATCGTCCATTGTTGAGTACTCTCTTGAGCTGAAAAATTTCGTAATCTTACGCTGTTTGATCCCGTGTTTCTTTTTAAAACGTTCCACCCACATCGAGCTGGCTACGAACTGAAAATTATCCGAAACATACGGGATCGCAGCAGTCATCGCCCACTGTTGCAGAGTCCTCGTCGTCACCGAAAAATGAATAAATCATCATTAGTTGCATATGGGACTCATATAATCCTTGAGTTGTTATCGTAACAATAATTTGCCTGCGAAATACGTCTTCTATACAATATATTACCTGCTCCAATTCTGCCGAGCTTCCAGGAATCGTTCGTAGGTTTCCTGATATATAGTGGTCCATTTATCCACATTCGTTCCTCCTCTTTTGACGTCGTCTTTCCAACGATAAAGATGTTTTTTATGTTTCAAGCGAGAACATCCGTTCGCTTGCAGTGATTTTATGCTCCATTTTGGATGAGCTCCTGCAAGAGCGTCTGCTCTTTCTTTGTACGACAAAGGAATGTAATCTTTCTGCACTGGCGTGAATTCCTCGGCAACACACTCATCGTCATCTTCCTGTACACCCTTGCACTGCAATGTAAAGGATTGTGAAATCGCCACTTGCAATTTGAAAAACCAAAACAAATGCGTCAACGTAACGCTAATAAAAACAGTACTTACCTATGTATACTCGTGGTGTTCATCTATCTCGTCGACACCTATGAGTTCCTCAGCGTGAACTACTTGTCTGTCTGCCAACATGTAAAGTATTTAATTGGCAATCTCTTCGCCCATTTCAAGGGACGTTCCGGATATCATTCTTGGCGGTGTGTCTGTAAGCAGATTCCAATGACGAAGCAAAAATTTGGCGTATTTTAAAGCGTTAGTGAGTTCACCTTTTGTCTGCTCATCACACACATCCATTTCCGAAGAGGTTTCGTGTGGTGGGCCTGCTTTTATCATAGCGCATTTGTTCTCCACGTTGGACTACTAGCCGCACGCATGAACGACACGCCACAGAACAACAATAAATGAGAAGCGCAACTCCCGTGTTAAAAAATGGAAACACGGAACGATAACAGCGCCCCAAGTGATATGGAAATGAACTAAGACCGTAAACATTGCGGTTGCGTCCCCTGCACTAATACGTAGTCATTTAATGTTACTAATACCAATTTTCTGAACTTGCTAAGTACTTACTGGAAATGTTTTAGCTCCGTCTTTGCAAATACAATAAAATGCTTGTTTTTTTTTTTTTTTTTTTTTTTTTTTTCTTTTTCCTAGATGCGTTCAAGCTGCAGACAGTATATTATTGCATCTTCCTTGATACACTCAGTGATCAATTAAAACAATTTTATTGTGTTATAAGCATTCTTAAAGTCACTATTGTTTCTTAACGTGACTCAATTGTTATACCTGTTACCTATCTTTAATGTTTAACATTTGTCACAAAGTGTCAAAATTTTCGAATGAATTGTCATCTTAGGCCTACTATATCTTGACGTCAGTACCAATTATACAAACAGCTAGATATATGTGACAATCTTCTGGTGCACCATTTTCCCAATTTACCTTCACAGTAGTAACTATGAAACAACTTTGGACATGCCTATAGCAGTATTACTGTTGAACAAAGGTGCCCCCCCCTCTCGCCACAAAGTTTGGATTCCTAGTTTATTACCTAATAAATATGATTTTCTCATTTAATATTGAAATTAAATATCTTTTATTTCACATTTTGTAAATTGTGTATAAAGCACGCCCCAGACTGGCCAAAAGTACTAATTTTTCACCCCCCCCCCCCAGAAATTTTAATGACGCAGTTTACATCAGGACAACCCCCTCCCTTCCACCCCGTGGCCACCGCTGCTGTTGAAATAATTTTTATACTAATGGTCAGAATTACTATACTGCCACCAAAAATATGGTATCCTCTTTTCCATAGCTTACTAAACAGTTATTGAAGCATGTAGGCTTGTCATCTAAAATTAGACATTTATATTTCAGAAAACTAGGCTATATTAAAAAAAAACTATTAACCAATGACGTCCTTCAAAATGTTCCTACATCTTTTAATATGTGTAACTGATTCAAGACAAAGGCAAATAAATCATCAAATTAACTGAAAGTAAAATAGGAAACAGGGATAAAAATAGTAAGATGAAAACAGAAAGTAAATACTCTGTTTTTTTTTATTATTTTGTAACATGAAAAGCAGAAATAATTAATACATTTTATTTAAAGAAACGAAAACTAAAATTAATTTATACTTTTGTATATCTTCAACACAAAAAAAAATGACGGTTGAAACAGCCTTCAACTTTCCATTCAGTTTCTCCTTTGTTTTTCTGTTATTAGGTCTACAGGTGGTGTTATTACAATCTCTGGCATACTTGTAAATCAAAAGCGGTACACATTTCCTTTCCTCAATATATACTGTTCAGAAAACTGTGTTTCACAAAATGTTATTCCCTCAGGAAATATAAACAGTGAAAAGAATTTATCTTCCAATTTTTCCTGGTGACCATATTTATCTAAAAATGCATACAACTGTACAACTGTCTGTGAACATTTGCTAAAAAGGACATTAGTTTGTCACTTGCATATATTAATTGTGTGTTGGAGGTATCAAATTCCTTGAAATTTGTATATATGATCCTCTGTAGGTGTTGCTGACAACAGAGTTGTTTTACAGTCATCACAGTTGGTTTCAGAAGTTAGAGCCACGGTTTTCAGAATGTATATGCCAACGCCTGTCTGACATCGGCCTCCTCTACACCACTGTCACCACCACCACATGCACTATCTGCAAGGACACTGTATAACTGTGCAGTGGTCAGCTGTGGAGTCAATAAAGCTATCATTATGAGCTCCCAGAAATTGCGTTAAATTGCTCAATGGTGTGCATCTATCATCCTCACAGTTACCTAGTGACTTTACAAGTAGGGACACGTTATTGATTATAACCGTTTTCAGTGTTGCTTTGAACTCAAAACAGGTTGGGTTCGTGTTTGCAACACCATGCTGCCTCACACAACAAAAACATTCTCCAGTGGGTCTTGATTGAAAGCCCCCATGCTTAAACAATTGAAACCAATTTTCTTTACTCTATTCCAAATGAACATTAGTGATCTTACTGTAGTTTGCCAACTGAACATTTTTGTTTTATCTCTGCCTGTTCCTAGCTCCAACACCTTCCAATCATTCATTTCTTTTAATACACTGTACCACATTTGAGCATGTGGTGACTCTGCAGACAGGGCACACTTATTAGATTTTCCATCTTGTGGATAGTAGTTTAATCAATCAAACAAGCAGTCTATCTTTTCAACAAATTCTGCAGTGTATGTTGCTTCTCCAGGTAAAATATTAAATGCTACATAGATTTCAATAACTGCAGCAACTGAATGACTGAGCTGGGCTGCAGGTACCTTAACTTTTATTTTAGTAAAAGTATCCTCAAAATCAAAATGATTCCTATGCAACTTTGGCAAAGTCTTAAACTTCTTCTGTTGATCCAGAAGAAAAGCCCTGTGAATAAATTCAAAACCGGTCTCTTTTTTAAACCCAAATTGTATTTTATTTCCTAGAAGAGCATTTCTAGTATTCGTTAACAGGTGGGGAACATCATAAACCACTGCAACAGGTTCACCACTGACTAAAAACTGAAACGGACTGGTTTCAGAAGAAATGTCACTGCAAAGTTCTTCCAGTGCTTTTTGGTTGCTTGCACCCTGGTCACAAACTATAAAAACTCTCTTCAGCCATATTTCTTGCAATTGCCCTATAACGTAGGTAATGAAATGTGGTGCTACAGACGAATGATGAAAATTAGATGGGTAGATCACATAACTAATGAGGAAGTGCTTAATCGAATCGGGGAGAAATGGAATTTCTGGCTTATCCTAAGAGAAGGAATAGATTGGTGGGACACATTCTGAGACATCAAGGAATTGTCAACTTAGCATTAGAAGGAAGCTTGTGGGGTAAAAATCGTAGAGGGAGACCGAGGGACGAATATAGTAAGCAGATTCAAAAGGATGTAGGTTGCCGACCGTATTCTCAGATGAAGAGACTTGCACAGGACAGGGTAGCGTGGAGAGCTGCATCAAACCAGTCTGCGGACTGAAGACCACAACAACAACAACAACTTGAAACTGAGTTCTGAATGAAGTAATATGCAACAACCTGCAAGTTTTATGTATGCCTCTGACCATAAATGCTAATGCATGATTTGCATATAAATTTGACCTTCCTAAGTGTCTTAAATCCTGAAACCCTGAAATTTCTTGCTTGCTTGCATCATAATAAATCCTCTTTCCAAATACATTTCATCAAACAACAAAGCACAACATTTGTCACTGTTAGATAGTGAATCAACTTCTGATTTTAATACGTTCAACACAGCAGGATTTAATCCTGGCTCAAAAGGTACATCAGATAACAGAAATTTCAGATGCCTCACAGACGGAAGGGAAAAATGAACTGACAAATATTTGTATAGCCTTGGGCTTCGCTTATATAAGGACAGAGCAAATACCTTATCCTCAACTGTCCATCGCCTTGCATTTGCTGGTCGATGAGCGTTTCTTAATTGGCTTTTTATGAAATCTCTCGCTACAGAATTTAAATTGTTTTCTGTGAAACAGAAAATATTGTTGTCATATAAATCTTTGAGTGTTTTTAGTACACTTTTCTCATGGTGTAGCTTTGCTTTAAGTTTTGATAGCTTAACTACAGTATTCCTATGAATCTTGTACATTTTGGATTTTATTGGAATTACGTCTGCTTTCGAAAGCCCCGTACCCAAAACACCACTTTCCTCATTAAAAAATGTTTCAGATAAGAATGAGTACTCACCATTTGTAGATTCACTTCGAGAGGTAACGAAAACCACAACTAGTGCTGGGTAATTCAATAGTAGCATTAGTTTCGCTTCTAGTATTAGCAGACTGTATGTAATTAACTTGTGACATGGCACAGCTAGTGCTTCACTAACACCAGGTACACCTGATCCACTACTGGTATTAGTAGCTGTGCAAGGAGCAGTTGTTAGATGTTTTGGAAACACACCCCTGTTTAGCCTATGCCTAGTTGCATTCATAAAATCTTTTTCGCAAAAATGGTCCTCACAAACAAGAAAACTAGCACAGTCCACATCAGGTGACAGCTCACAAACACTTTTCCACTTCTGGAGTAACTCTTGAGGTTGGCTGGGAAACCTGTAGAAATGCTTGTTGTTAACTTTCTCGGATGAACAGACGTAATATCCAGATGAACAACCAGGGAACTTGCAGGAGTATTTCAACGTCAATTTCTTGAAAAAAACACAAATCGTGATTATATTCACTAGAATAGCTGTTAAAGAATAACAAAATAACTAACGGAAATCACACAGCTTAATTTGATACTACAATAAAAGACATTTAATTCATCTTTAATTAAAATATTGTCAGTTAAATATCATACCCCCGTATTAATTGTGGACATTTTTAGCAGAAACTCTCTTCCGTTCCAAGGTAAAGGCTTTGAAATATAGTACAGAATGTTATTGTGGCGAATATATTAAAGATTGCTATTCAGAAATCAGAACGCCGCAATAGAACAAGCCGCCTGTGTAGCCACCCAGCTCTCATTGGACAGTTGTCAGACAATTACATCGCTTCCAGATCACTCTAGCGCCCCTGGTGATATGGAAATGAACTACCCGGTATGTTTCCAGTTTTTATATATAGCTTTCACCCCCGTGCTTTTTTTTATTTTATTTATTTATTTATTATTTTTTTTAAATGGAACAAGGTGGAATGGGGAACCATCACTATCCAGCGATCTCCAATCCCTGATGGAGCAGTGTAGGAGGAAGGTAGGCTAACTTTATTTCCTTATTTTGCCATAAACTTTCGGGGCTGACTTGTAAGGGCCTGCAGGGCTTAAGCCCTCGACCCGTAAGGCACCCCGGATAGCTGGAGT
This sequence comes from Locusta migratoria, assembly GCA_026315105.1. Lineage (NCBI taxonomy): Eukaryota > Metazoa > Arthropoda > Insecta > Orthoptera > Acrididae > Locusta > Locusta migratoria. Next base: position 8,638,281 of record CM048755.1, read on the forward strand.
GGGGGGCCGCTCTATTTGCGAGAGCGCCGAAGGTCCAAGTATTCCTGGGCTATCTGTTTAAACTGCTCTTCCGTGAAAACGCAATAATTATTCAAATAATTAAAACCTTGACGGCCCACTAACCGCCAAATAGGACGCTGAATGTCTTCAGCTAATTGAACTGGGTGGTGTGGGGGTGGTGGTATTTTCGATTCGGGTAGGAACGGGTAATGGAGGTCTTCGTCGTCGCAGTCCTTGTTGCGGATCTTCGTCAATACTCGTAGCAGGACTCGTTTGACGTCCTGTTTCGTCGGCATCTCCAAGTAGATCGCGTCGTCTTCCGACACGCCCTCTCCCTCCACGTGCGCGGCGGCCGCCCCCTCAGGCGCAGCCTTGTCGTCAGTTCGTGTCGGAGGCGCGTCCACCTCCATCTTCGCCGCGCCCGCGTCCCCCGTCATGGCGGAGTCGAGGGAACCGGTTTCAGTCGCAGTATCAGTAGAACTGCAGCTCACCCCAGCATGCGGGGGCGGGATGTGGCTAATCGTCGCTTTGACGAGCCTCAACTCCCGCTCGAGGTCCGCAATTCGTCGCATCGCGGCGTCGAGGGCGGCGCGGTACTGCTCTCGTTCTGCCGCCATCGCGGCCTGAAGACGAAGCAGGGCGTCATCCGCCGCGGGATGCAGAATAACGTGTGCACCCGACGTGACGGCGTCGCCACCAGCCGACCCTCGAACGTTCCCACATGGTGGGTGGTGAGGCGCAGGGTACGGAACGGCCGCGGACGCGGCCGGCGTCGCAGTGCCCGTCCTCGGCTTCTCCGCATGTCCCGACTTCTGCTTCGTGCGCCATTCTTCAATGTACGGGCAACTGCGGACGTTGGCGGCGTGGGGACCGCCACAGTTGACGCACCGCTTGTCGGCGTCCCGCGGGTGCGTGCAGTGGCGCGTGTGGCGTGCGCCCGCGCAGCGCAAACACGCGAACGTCGCCGTGCAGTCCCCGGCCACGTGGCCGATCTGTTGGCAGCGGAAGCACCGCACAAACTTCCGTGCCCGCCGTCGGCGCTGCCTTCTACCCGCGCCATCACCTCGGCAGCGAGGTGGACTAACGCCGCTAGAACGCCACTTCGTGGCTGTCCCCGTCGATTCCTTGTCGCAGCTCGATTTGCCATCTCCGCTGTTTACGCGGCTAAGTGCAGCAGCGGCGCGACGCTCCTCTCCTCACGCTGGCGAGTCAGCTACGACGACTGTGTGACTACCCCCGTGCGACACGCTACGAATGACTAACCGACTGGCCGTAGCATAATAGTCCACTGGGACGCGCCACGTCATAGGAGGAGATAAGAACAGCACGGTCAGGAACTGTAAACATAGGTATTAAATGTTGCCCAAATATTGTAGGTATTAACAAAAGACTGTTTACTGATTTCGAAATATGCTTCAATCGCCTTAAAAGTGTGTTTCGAAAAAAAAACCAACAAAAAAAAAAAAAACAAAATGAATACAATAATCGTCGCCCAATACATAACATATTGAGCGAATATGACATGTTTTTATTCTGACCGTTTACTGCAAACGTTTACATAAGAATGGTTATAAAAATACATAATTATGCACAATCATCGAACATGTTTAAAAAGTAATTGCTCCATGTCGGACTCGAACCCAGGTCGCCTGCATGGCAGCCTCGCATCTTGCCCATCACACCACGCTATCTCGCTGAGCGATAGCCGCCATGTATAAGTCGACACGTTACGCATGGTAATTTGCTGCGAATTTGATTTCGATTTTCTTAGACATCAAGGCCCATTTGAACAAATCCTTTCAGCTTGATGGTCTGGAGGAATTCCCTCACAACATACCTACGACCCATCAAATTCCGTTGGTACCATACTTGGTGTTCCCGTTGTTAGTAAGACAATGACACTCTCTAGGACGAATGACGAGTAACAAGCGACATTCTCGTAAACTACATGATCGCACCCACAACTGGCCACTTGGGCTACTACCACCCCCATGCAGTCCACCACCACGCACAATTATTATTTTGATTCCTAATTCGCATATCAAATTAATTGAGACATCTTATGTTTATGCATTAACAATTAGAACATTCCGTATTATTTTTCATATCAATTTAATTTTGAACAACTTATGGGCAACTTTCACCGCCCCAACAGTCCTAAAGATCGCCGCCATCGCGCGACCTGGTGCGGGATTCCAACCCGCCGACACCCCCCCCCCCCCCTTCCTCCTCACACACACAAAAATTTACGAAAGTTATTACTTTTCGACATACTGGTTGCATTCTCTGTCCTACACCAACATTGAAAAAAAAAGGAGCCAATTATTTTATTTATAACAGTACTTTGAACAATACAACTACCTGGAATAAAGACTCTTAGATAACATCGAACATGTACATGCACTTAACACGAGAGTTTAGTAGACAACACCCCCGATTACTTTTTCATTCCCAATTTTCACATGAAAAAAATTGCGACATCCTATGTTTTTGCTTTACCAATTAGAACATTATGTTTTCTCGAAATTGGTACATACAGTTTAAGTAACGTAATATATCGAACCTTAATTACGACTCGCATGGAACGCAATTTTTCTGGTAAATATAGACACGGCATAAAGAAATTCGGTGTAATGCTACGGGTGGGTATACATTAAGTGTTGTATAACCTATGTACATTCATCGACCATTATTTAAAAACAAGTCTAACCAAAGTAAAATATTTAGGACTATCCAAAAAACTGTTCTGTCTTTCGGAAATTGATGCCCCCCCCCCCTAACATGTCTGGGCAAAATTAATGTCTCTCTTCGTATAGACGATGCGTGCAGCAGTCGACGAATAGCGCACGTTAGACAATAAACGGAATGTAACGGTAACTAACACCACCAACTTGTATGTCCACATTAACAAACACTCTTTTGGTAAAACATCAAGAACAACAGCAGCAGAAGAAATATTGTTTATAAAAAAATTCGAATTTACTGACGGAAATAGTGAAAATCGGCAAGAACATATCCGATTCAAGCACAATATCTGTATAGAAACTATAGATCATTCTCAACCACTGCGGCTTACACACACACACACACACACACACACACACACACACACACACAGTATTTTACCGACAATGCACAACAGGCGATGATAGCCCACTCGGTCATTGAAACGCCGCTATACCTGGAAGGAATGCGTCTGAATTTAGATTTGCAAGCGTTGTTATCAGACTTGCTCGCTGGGCTTAGACTAATGACAGCCTGCTCTCAAAAAATGTTTGTATAGTCTACGGGACTTAACTACGGGGTTATCAGTCCCTAAACTTACAAACTACTTAGGAACTAGGACGGCACAAATATCCATGCCCGAGGGGGGATTCGAACCGCCGACCGTAGTGGCCGTGCAGACCGTGACTGGAGCGCCTTAGTCTCCTCGGCCACCGCGGCCTGCCAGCCTGCTCTCACGTACGAATCAGACTACTCGGCCTTTGTGGCTGCTCTTAAGACAAAATTATCAGGTTCCGAAATTTAAGACGCTCTTTCTTTAGCGACCATGCCCTGTTACAATATTAGACACTGCACACATTTCTTTTCGAAATGTACTAAGTCTTTACAACGTTTCCTTAGACACAGGTGTCTACTATTTTCTCCCACGACCAGTTTTCGAACTCCATGTCTTCCTGTAATCCACCACTTTTATGGTTTTAATATCCACTTCTGTACCTTCCAACAATTCTTCCAGACGAGAAAATTCGAGTAGTTTAATTTTATCACTTATTTCCCTTATAAAGCAATTGCTACATCAGTACACATCTTCTTGCGTATATCCATCTTGCTGAAACTAAACATAGAAAAGGGAATATCTCTCTCTCTCTCTCTCTCTCTCTCTCTCTCTCTCTCTCTCTCTCTCTCTCTTTCTCTCTCTCTCTCTCTCTCTAACGACCATACCCTGTTACAATATTAAACTCTGCAAACGATTCTTTTCGAAATGCTCCGAGTCTTTACAACATTTATCTGACAAAGGTCAAACTTGCAAATACCGATAATCGAGTACTACAGAAGGCATTTAAAATTTTTGTTTCTCTACGTTTCAACGAAACTAATCCCTGTTGTACGAAGGTATTTCCTCGTAGAGTTATAATAAACAATAAAAAAAGCGTGAAATACACGCCTGGCCATTAAAATTGCTACACCACGAAGATGACGTGCTACAGACGCGAAATTGATATGCAAATGATTATATTTTCAGAGCATTCACACAAGGTTGGCGCCGTTGGCGAAACCTACAACGTGCTGACATGAGGAAAGTTTCCAACCGATTTCTCATGCACAAAAAGCAGTTGACCGGCGTTGCCTGGTGAAACGCTGTGATGGCTCGTGTAAGGAGGATAAATGCGTACCATCATGTTTTCGACTTTGATAAAGGCCGGATTGTAGCCTATCTCGATTGCGGTTTATCGTATCGCGACATTGCTGCTCGCTTGGTCGCGATCCAATGACTGTTAGCAGAATATGGAATTCGTGCGTTCAGCAGGGCAATATGGAACGGCCTCGTATCACTTGCAGTCGAGAGGCATCTTCTCCACATGGCTGTAACAGATAGTGCAGCCACGTCTCGATCCCCGAGTCAACATATGGGGACGTTTTCAAGACAACAACCATCTGCATGAACAGTTCTACGACGTTTGCAGCAGCATGGACCATCAGCTCGGAGACCATGGCTGCGGTTACCCTTGACGAACGAACCTGGGTGCAAGAATGGCAAAACGTCATTTTTTCAGATGAATCCAGGTTCTGTTTACAGCATCATGGTGGTCGCATCAGTTTTTGGCAACATGGCGGTGATCGCACCTTGGAAGCGTGTATTCGTCATCGCCATACTGGCGTATCATCCGGCGTCATGGTATGGGGTGCCATTGGTTACACTTCTCAGTCACCTCTTGTTCGCATCGATGGCACTTTTAACGGTGACCGTTACATTTCAGATGTGTTACGACCCGTGGCTCTATCCTTCTTCATTCGATCCCTGCGAAACCCTACATTTCAGTAGGATAATGCACGACCGCATGTTGCAGGTCCTGAACGGGCCTTTCTGGATACGGAAAATGTTCGACTGCTGCCCTGGCCAGCACATTCTCCAGATCTCTCACCAACTGAAAACGTCTGGTCAATAATGGCCGAGCAACTGGCTCTTCACAATACACCAGTCACTACTCTTGATAAACTGTGGTATCGTGTTGAAGCTGCATGGGCATCTGTACCTGTACACGCCATCCAAGCTCCATTTGACTCAATGCCCAGTTGTATCAAGGCCGTTATTACGGCCAGAGGTGGTTGTTCTGGGTATTGATTTCTCAGGACTTATGCACCCAAATTGCGTGAAAATGTTATAACATGTTAGTTCTAGTATAATATATTTGTCGCATGAATACCCGTTTATCATTTGCATTTCTTCTTGTTGTAGCAATTTTAATGGCCAGTAGTGTAATTTAAGGTCAGCAGTTTCCCAATCCCGACCGTCTACACTAATACTTTATTATTATTATTTTTCTTCGAAAGCACTGACCTAACAACGTCTTTCTTTGAAATGACACTCGCCAATACAGCAACGACGGAGCTGCACACAACCCCCCCCCCCCCAACCCAAGGACATAAAGGTAATACTTTACCTACCTGATAGCTATGAAGCAACACGCATACAACAGATTTACAGTTCTGTAGAACACGATCGACCCACCTTTTACGCAAAATATTGGCATAGAGAGAGAAAAGTTCGTATTCCAAACACAAATCAAGCTCCTTTCCTGTGTTAACTAAGACTTCTTCTTTCAGTCCACTGAACCAAACTCTGATTTTTTTGTTTTGTTAAATCGATAATTACAAGTAGCTGTCTACCGCAAATGAAGATGCCTACTCTATTAAGTAGAATGCTAATCTACACAACGCAACATCTGATCGTTAAAAGAAAAAAATAAAGCCATCACTGCAAAAAAAAACCAACAAAACTTACATATTTTGAAGTCTTATGCAAAGTACAGTCGATTATACATGATCCATGCTAATAATAACAGTGGACAATTCTTAAACATATCGACATTTAGTAGACCATTTACAGGCCAAAACATTCATCAATGACGCCGTCTGGGCTATCATCCACTATCGGAATAGTATTACACACACAAAAACGTTTGAACCAGCAACTTAAAGACCAAAGTAGTTCACCTTAGGTCTCACAAACGCCAGCACACGGTGCGAGAAGAGCGTCGGATAAACAGAGATCCAACATGTTGTGTATACACTTTTTTGTTACAGTACAACTGAGTACGTGAAACGTAATGATTTCAATCACTTCTATCGCATCACAACGAGAGACTCGGTCATCACAATGCAAGAAAACGTGACAGGCCTCTAACGGATACGCATACATCAATCATCATAGTTCTACACGTTTTTCTGATTTCAATGAAACACAATGTACCAATAAACTAACCGTTAAGTACAAATGTTTGTATAGCTTATGGGACTTAACTACAGGGTCATCAGTCCTGGCCGCCGGCCGGCAGCCGCTGAGCCTAAGTCCGAGCCGATCGCGACATGGGACAATAAAGGTGGCCGCGCTGATTCGCTTTAAGTCCAGCTATCTGCACTATCTGCCAACACTGTAGATTGCGGGAACTCATACAGTACTTCTTGTGTGCTGTTAGAAGTTGTGTAGGTCAGCTACATCCGTGGTCTTGCGGTAAAGTGCGTGACTTGCACCTGAAAGTATTAGCGATCGAAACCGACTGTTGACAAAAATTTTAATTTCACATTCCTCGTGCGTACTGATGCCACATGTGTAAGGGAAGCATATGCGTAACGTATTTCATTTTTAGATGCACTGATAATAACATTCCGGCCCAATAACATTGCTGCCTCTGGCCGAAGCACTTGGCAGTGCTCTCCGCGGCCCACTCGCCAGCAGCAACAGTATAGGCGCTGCGCTGCCTCGCCCTCTGCCCACAGCGCCTGCTGCCGCTCATCGCCCTGGATATGTAAAATGCTGTAGTGTTGCTGAGCGGTGATCCAAAAAAAAAGGTTGCGATGTGTATTTCATATACGATATCAACGGAGCAGACCACCCATTTTGAATGATGATCATATTATTACTAATACATAATACATTAGAGAGGCAAAACATTTTCATGGTCATTGATCCAATCAAATGGCACTCTACGATGGTTAACACTTATTTGTGGTTTAAATCGCGATCCTTTTTATTTCAGAAAAACCCTTCATGTAATTTGTTATTGTCATCACTTCATATGTTTTCATCAAGACACTGTGCGTAACTGCACTACAATGTTTAGTGTTATTGTTTGATTCCTTATGGTAAATGTATCAGCTAAATTATGTGAATACGTTTCAGCGCACGTTCTAAAGCAACACAGGCACACTGAAAGGTGTCTCATTTCTACAGCAGATATTTTGCATGAACGAACTATATTAATCATTATGTTCACTTCCTCTGTAAGCATCCCCTAGCATGTGGGTCTTAAGGAAATAGTAAAAATTCGCATCGAGGGAGGTCAATTCGAATTCCTTCAAAGGCGTTTGTATGGTGAAGCAAAGAAGACATCAATTGTAAAATTTCTAAGAAACACAAAATAAACAATAAAGCAACCTAATAAATGCGTTTTACAAGGATTAAAATTAAAATTGATCGATGAATTGTGCCACGGTTTAAATCAGTATTATGGAAAGCAATTGCACTGTTGCTTGTTAAAAGATAGTAAATTAACCTATTGACGTATCTCTTATTCATTGATTTAGAACAGATGTCGTAAAATACGGAGGGTGGTAATTTAATTAAATGGACTGAGTACAAATTTTGTAAATACATCTAATCCTAATTATCATTATCAATGAAGTTAATAAATGAGTAATCCGTGAATGTCCTCTGCCTACATATGGGTTTCAAATGAAGGGTGTTAAAAGAAGTGTTCCACATTTTGAGAGGAAGTTTTACAGATGAAACAAGACAAAAATGATCGTAATACATTAGCTCTAAGACGCTTATGTTAATGGATATGAGAACTTGTTGGCCTTCAATACTGTCAAACATACTCAACAAACAAATGTAACGGTAATAAAAAATACAAATTCAAAGCTCAACTTGAAATAAAAACTAATGGTACTAACAATAATGAAGCACAGTTCATCCACTTCACGAGGAGAATTATATGGAATTGGAGACGAACAGCAAGAGCAAACTATTTACGGTTGCTAACAATAGTCGTACTAGTAAATATATCAATGGTAAATATACGACCGCCTCCTGCGAAATGAATGATGTGGAGGACATTTTGGGACAACAGTCCGTAGGAATTTTGGAGAAAGTAGTCGTTTTGCACTTTCTTCCTTTTGTTAAAAGAAACTCTCCCTGGAAGTTGATGAGTGTATGTCATCTATTCATCAGCATTTTTCAATGCTGTTGTCTGCTTTCGGACTGAAGCCTTACTTAGAATGGCCTTTGGTAGCGCAGCATGGCTAAAAGCCAGTTAGCATGCTGTTTGTAGGAATGATGATATTGTGGGATGCCCAAGAAGTTCTTCCTATTGCTTGGCAGTATTGATTACGACGCTAGACAACTCTGATCGTTTCCTCATTTCCAGCATTCGAGGTATTTTCCAATATTCTTGAGGATATGAGTTTAGTCACTGAATTAATATGACTCTCTTATCCTGAATTAAATTTTCGACCGCAGAAAGGTCGACCCCTGTTTAAATTGCAAACAATTTTGTGGTTTATGTCGGGACTGTATTAACTGCCAACAAATGTCAGACAACTGAACCAATATTCTCATTTTAGGTCTGTGGCGCCATTCTCGTCTCCTGATCTACAGCAAGCATAGTTGATTAGTGAGGTATCGTTGTACTAGTGATGTGTGTGGCTTTAGGTCTATTTTTCTCCTCTGAAAAATGTCCTAAACGGTATTCAGCAACTAAATACAAAAACTCATTGCAGTGTGTCAACCAAGAGATCGGCATTTTTTATTGTTATTGTAATCGTTATCATTCTGCTGCTGTTATGTGGTAAACGTCATTGATTACTATCATTATTATCATTAATTCAGTTGCAAAAGCGTTCTTTCCCATGTGGCCAAGAGACCAGAAAGAATGTGTGGTTTTACGGAAAATACGACAATATGAGAAAGTAGGCAAATAATTTGTAATAATTTCTGTTGATTTATCATCATGACGACAGATACTAAGCAACAACACATGCAAGTCGTGGGTGGCATAATTCGAAGAATCCATCAGACACATGGATTCGGATTCTCATCATCATTTGTTGGCCGTACAAGGCTGTAACACTGCGAAATCAATAAGCTGGTTAGTAGTCTATGGATAACATTTATATGTTTGGAGATGAAAAACCTCAGAATTGCACATTTCTCACATATACAGTTTAGTTTCTGTGTTCATGGCCGTAATTTTAAGTATCCTGTCTTCTGAATCCCCAAATGAACTAATTACTGTGTTGCACACATAATCAGTTGACTATGTTTCTTCTGGCTTTCAAACAAACCAACATGTGAAATATTACTTGTACGGTCGTAAGGCTGCATTTTGAAACGCAGTCACTTTCAAGATGCGAAGTTTTTCGTGACGGATGAGTATTTGCAATAACTTTTCATGAAAAATTAAAAACAAAGTAGCTTTTGCTGAAACCTAACAAAGTAATTGTCTTAGTCTTTTTTTTTTAGGGGGGGGGGGGAGTGAAACTGAAATCGTGATGGAAGTTTACATGTCTCAGTCTTTGACCTGCCTTATGTTTGAAGAACAATATCAGTATGTTTAACTTCTCTAGTCTTTTGCTGAAATTATACCATAATGCTGTTAAGCATTAAAAGAACGCTGGTTTCGGTCTCACTGGACGAATTAAATATCTGCATCCTAAAGTGTGACGATGGAAATTATCAGGAGATAGCGCCGCGTATTAACCAAAATCCGCGATTTCTCTCTAGAAGCCCGTATGAGACGGGCGGAATTTCGCGTCGCTTATCGCTACACAGGTCTTCCTAGTACAGCTAAGAACTGGCAACATCGTTGCTAATATTTGGCAACACTGTGACAGTGCAGTTACTTCCGCAAGTGGTACTGAAGTTCACTTGGCATTTCTCTTCTACTTTCATGATTCATGCTGTTTAATGTCAATGTGATATGAGAGACAGAAATTTAACTTTTGCACTCAAGGAATGCTGTTATTCGCATAGGTGACTATCAGGTTATCTTTCGAGATACGTAAGAGGCTCAGCATTGAATATGTGAGAGACTGAGGGCACCAGGCGCCAGCGTGTGGTTGGTCGTGTGGTTCTGCTTGTCTCGCGATGCAATTGAGATGTGAACCGGCAGTCCTAATCCTGGTTGGAGACAGTGCGTTTGGCGGTGGTATTTCGCTTTACTTTGTTTTATTTTACTTTATACACTGCAGATTGCAAGAAGAAACTCTTTAATAGAATCAGAAGAAAAGCTTTATACAGTAAGGCTTTCAGAAAGGTCGACTCAAAATTACGGAAATGGTATTAGATGTCTTCTTTACTTCACCATACAAACGCCTTTGAAGGAATTCGAATTGACCTCCCTCGATGCGAATTTTTACTATTTCCTTAAGACCCACATGCTAGGGGATGCTTACAGAGGAAGTGAACATAATGATTAATATAGTTCGTTCATGCAAAATATCTGCTGTAGAAATGAGACACCTTTCAGTGTGCCTGTGTTGCTTTAGAACGTGCGCTGAAACGTATTCACATAATTTAGCTGATACATTTACCATAAGGAATCAAACAATAACACTAAACATTGTAGTGCAGTTACGCACAGTGTCTTGATGAAAACATATGAAGTGATGACAATAACAAATTACATGAAGGGTTTTTCTGAAATAAAAAGGATCGCGATTTAAACCACAAATAAGTGTTAACCATCGTAGAGTGCCATTTGATTGGATCAATGACCATGAAAATGTTTTGCCTCTCTAATGTATTATGTATTAGTAATAATATGATCATCATTCAAAATGGGTGGTCTGCTCCGTTGATATCGTATATGAAATACACATCGCAACCTTTTTTTTTGGATCACCGCTCAGCAACACTACAGCATTTTACATATCCAGGGCGATGAGCGGCAGCAGGCGCTGTGGGCAGAGGGCGAGGCAGCGCAGCGCCTATACTGTTGCTGCTGGCGAGTGGGCCGCGGAGAGCACTGCCAAGTGCTTCGGCCAGAGGCAGCAATGTTATTGGGCCGGAATGTTATTATCAGTGCATCTAAAAATGAAATACGTTACGCATATGCTTCCCTTACACATGTGGCATCAGTACGCACGAGGAATGTGAAATTAAAATTTTTGTCAACAGTCGGTTTCGATCGCTAATACTTTCAGGTGCAAGTCACGCACTTTACCGCAAGACCACGGATGTAGCTGACCTACACAACTTCTAACAGCACACAAGAAGTACTGTATGAGCTCCCGCAGTCTACAGTGTTGCCAGATTGTACAGATAGCTGGACTTAAAGCGAATCAGCGGCCAGGTTTTTTGTCAAAGATTGTACATTAAATCCTATTGGACAGAGGAGTTCGCTAGATTTACCGACACACCAGTCAATCTTCGGTGTTCTTATTAACCCAGTAAACAAGTGTATTTTGTAAATATTGGCTATTCACGTTTAATATACTTAAACGGTATTGTAAAGAGTCAAAATCACGATCTAGTCCGTAACTGTAAATTGTAGCCTCCAGTCTGGTAATGTCATGAAGAAGTAAAAGTATCCCGCAAACGCCTGTCAGGACACTTTATAAAATTGATGAGGTGAATACCGGTAATTTTATTGACACCAGAAGTCGTGATTCGACAAATAAATGTATTATATATTGTTTACTCGTCAATTCGACGTCAACCAAATGGAACAATCGATTCCAGCTGCCGCCTCTATGTCCACAATCACGTTTCTGTTCCCTATACAGCTTCCTTCCAACCGAAAGTCATTGGTGGATACTAGGTTCTTGCACATGCCCAGTTCGTTAAAAATCCCTGCGAAATCTTGTGGGATGCCCAAATCCAGGAGATAGTAAGCTACACGAAGCTGTTGTAGTATAGATGGCAGCTCCTCCATTACAACATCTAGTTTAATATCGGCTAGCCCTACTTTATGAGGTACAGCCACAGGAGTTACATATTTCCTCGAGATGTTCTCCAGTGCTTCCTTGCCGAGTTTCTCCAGTATTGCTGGTGCTCTCACAACACTGCCGCCAGCTAGGAGAAATGGTAACTTCGCCTTATCTCCATGGCTTGCAATGACGAACTTACCAAATTTACAACGCATGTATAAGTTAAAAGATGAGCAATAATTTACCATCGCAAATATCTATGTTACATAAAACAGTCGTAAAGTAAACACCACTAACACATGATCAAATAGGCAATACTCCGTAACGTACACAGCACAAAGTTGTTTACAACAACAAGAACATAATTCTAAATCGACTTCTTTATTTATTTATTTACAAATCCTGTATATCCACTTAGCGAGTGATTCGCTTGGATGTAGGACGAGTCAAGAAAATACAAATTACATACATTGTAAAAATATTACTATATGTAGACAAAAAATGGCTTTTCAATAAACAAAGTGATTCAATGCTGTTCAGTAATAAAAAAAACAACAACATAGGATTAAAAAATAAACAATATCTGTGAAAAAATGATTAATTGATACATCATACTGGATCATATTGCATAAAACAATTTAGCAGATCAGTAGCATACTTAGTTAACATTATTGCTGCAAGTGCAGAAGATCAGGAACCATAGGTAAACACCAACTATAGGGGATTACCACTGCTTTTTAAAAATATTCATCTAAAGTATATATAGAATTATCCAATAGGAACTGTTTCAAACAGTGTTTAAATGTTGATACATCAGTAACAGTGGATTTGATCAGAAAAGGTAGGGCAGTGAATACTTTTGTGCTTGTGTATTGCACTCCCTTCTGTACCATGCTAAGGTTCTTTAACTCAGAATGAAGGTCAGGGTTTCTCCTTGTATTGTGCTCATGCTATGAAGTGTTAGGTTTGTACAGAGTAATATTATTGCAAAGAAAACACATCAGTGAGTATACATATTGGGATATTGTTGTCAAAATTCCTAATTTTTTAAACAGGTTTCTACATGAATGCCTGGGCTGAACTCTGCACATGACTCTTATTATTCTCTTTTGAGCGGTAAAAATTTTTGTTACCTGGGGCTGATATATAATGGGGCAGAATATAATGCCATAAGACAGTAGGGAATGGAAATAACCGAAGTATGCAGATTTGATAGTATCAGTGTCACAAAATGAAGCAATGATACGAACAGCATGAGAAGCTGAACTAAGCTTTTTTTGAAGATTGAGAATATGGGTACTCCATTTCAGGTTATAATCAATATGTACACCCAGAAACTTAAAAGATTCTATACTCCTTAGGTCCTGATCATTACACTTAATGTTAACCTCTTCATGATGATTCCTACTTGGATGGAAATGGATAAACTGGGTTTTGTTGGCATTAAGGGAGAGTGCATTAGAATGAAACCAATTTAAAACTTCCCCAAATACATTGTTAGCTGTTTCCTCAATGTTTTGATTGCCTTCTTCGTTAACCAATATGGTAGTATCATCTGCAAAAAGGGTAAAATGTGTATCAAGGCTGGTACACATTGGAAGGTCGTCGATAAAGATGAGAAACAACAGGGGACCGAGAACGGAGCTCTTGCGGTACTCCGCAGTTGATATTGCCCCACTTAGATGATATAGGAGCTCCCTTTGTACTGTTAAGTACAACCTTCTGCTTTCTATAATTGAGATAGGATTTAATCCACATCCCAGCTGACCCCCTTAGTCCATAAAACTGAGCCTTACTCAATAGAATATCAGGATTGACACTGTCAAAGGCTTTTGACAAATCACAGAAGATTCCAATTGGGGGACATTCTTCTATTAATGGATTACAAGATTTGATTTGTAAATGAAAATACAGCCTGTTCACATGATAAACCTTGCTGGAAACCAAATTGACTTTTGTTGAGTAAGTTGTGCTTTAGAGCTCTGTCGCAACACAACATCATCCACAACAGGAAACAGACGCTGCATCGCATATTTTAAAGTATTTCAAACACTCTTTACTTAAATGCTATCCCAACTAGCCTGCGACACTCTATGTAAGTGCTTGTAATAACAACCATCTTCAATCCAGCGACTGAACTACAAATGCAATCAACGCTAACCTACAACAAACGGATCTAGCCATCCCACCTATTTTTTTAGTCAAGTTCTAAACCAACTAGCATGCGACAATCTCAACACCCAAAAAAATTTATTGAATGCCAAGAGCAGTCCTTTAGAGACTAAACAAACAATTAAACCCGCCTCCCAACCAAGGTAACTACCTAGCTTTAAATCACCTAACCATAGGGTTTATTGAAATCAATACTTCTCGACCAAAGAACAATGATTTATCACCACAAGCATCTTCGCTACGCTACCTAGAGGCATCAATTCGTAAAGTAAACACCACTAAAAGACGAGATAAATACACCACAGCCCTAACTCGTAACATACAACTAAGTATCAATATGCAGGCCACAAATGTAGAACACCTCTAGGTTGCAACGAACTGTACGACTAAACAGATCAAAATTGGTATTTCGCAGAAGCAAAGATACATCGTATGCACCAGATTACTAATACACGAGACCTAATTTTACATTGCTTCTATTAACAGCCATAAGAATAAAAAACGAACGATTTGTCACAGCTATACCGTCGCTCTTAATGCTCTATCAACACAATAAAGACCATCCCTAACCAACCTCTAGAGGTCATAAAGAGACATCCGCACACAACCGTATTACTGATAAATACTGCAACTCTTCTATGGATCATTCCTCGAAGTTGAAACAGATGAGTTATTTACTGTATGAGCTGAATACAACAGCCGTTATAACTTGCATGATGAAAACATAGTTCGCGATAACCTATTTTATACACAAACCCACATATACACAAACAGTCGGATAAGCGCTACATTTCGATATAAAGTCAAACTCCAGTCGATTTAAACGAACGCTTGCTTAGGTGTAGACAAGAACAACACAGAAGAACATCTCCAATAACTGACCAACTAACAGATACTCTACCAATCGAAGCATCGCTTTTTGACACATAACCTGTCCTCCGGTATTTTCTCCTAGATCCATAGACCAGTAAAGCTGAAACGTTCTACAGGAAAAGCTATAAGTCTTAACAACAAATAGCTGTTGCAAACTATTAGATATTTTAGGTAATCACATCGACGTTGGAATGCTACTCAGGACACAGGTCTTATGATCTACAGTAAACACCTCATAAGGGTGGTCTATATACACCGCAGAAGAGTAAAAGTCTCTTTCCACAGAGAGAAGAAACCTAGAATGCGTCTAACTCGTTTCCCATATCACGAAAAAGATACTGTGCTACAAAAGCTTACAGATCCAACTCTACCCCTTTTTAGGACAAGGCGAGCCACAGATCGATGATTTTCGCGTCAAAACCATAGGATTACAACGCAGCACACCCAAATCTAACCATTTTAGGACAAAACGAACCACACCTAGAAAGACACAGAAATGTTACTCGGATTATGCTTTTCTGTATGATCATTCTGTATGCTTTGATGTATCTTACCAGTCGATCCTATGAATGTTAGATCAGGGTATAGAGGAAGAAACAGAGCTGATGAAATAGAATATAACCGTCTCTAGTTAGGGTCAGGATTATACTAACCACAGAATCGAAGCAATCATCGACTGTGTTTTCCAGATAGAAGGCGATGCAGACGTTAACGACCACACAACATACCCCTGAGAACCTGGTAAAAACAAAAGATGGAGAGACAGAAAACTGTCTTCGTTATACAACTCTTATTACATATATTGTATACACCACACCCACCTTACAGAATATATCCATAGTCACAAGAATCCACAGTATTATTAACCATCCAGACCGATTTAGCTTAAACGTGTAGAATACATACTGTATCATATTTAGGTAATCATTATCTTCGACTACAGATGCATCAGTGTACATCGATCACACTGCAGAAGCAGTATAAGGCCGCTGCGGAGCGGCCGAGCGCCTTGAGGCGCTATGCTGCAATGCGCAAGCAAGCGGTGGTTCGAATCCCGCCTCGGGCATGGATGTTTGTGCTGTCTTTAACATAAGGTAGTTGATAAGTAGTTTGTAAGTTTAGGGACTGATGACCCCGCAGTTGAGTCCCATAAGCTTGACAAACATTTGAGCAGTATAAGGTATCTTACGGCGCCAACAGAAAAGTTGGGTCTGTGAAGAGAAGAATATTCCTAGATCGCTTATATTCGCATCCAGCAACACGATAAATTGAGCAGAGGCACGAAAAACTTTTAAAAAAATCTCTCTTCAGGGTAAATCAAGCTACCGATCACAGAAATTCACACCACAACCAACGGATCATGTCCTAGTAAGACTTCGACGCGTACTCCAAATTATGCTTTTGAGTGATATTTCTAGGCGAAAGATCAAATAACCTGATATGGGCGAGAGGTACAACGCATCCTTCGATTCTAGATGTATTCTTTGATGCTCGTGGTAGAGAGGCTGATCGATGACATGGCAGGGTGCGGCTCCTTACATATGACTGTTAGTTATTTAGATTGAATAGCTGCACTCTGCCGTGTGATCCATCTGTCTCTATACCACACGCTCCGAGGAATACACCGAGAATCGACAGGCCGGCCGCAGTGGCCGAGCGGTCTGCGGCGCGCCAGTCACAGTTTGCACCGCCGCTACGGTCGGGTTTTCGAATCCCACCTCGGGCATGGATGTTTGTGTCTTCTTTAGTATAAGGTAGTTCATAAGTAGTTTGTAAGTTTAGGCACTCATGACGCCGCAGTTAAGTCCCTTAATCTTAACAAACATTTGAACATTTAGAACAGAAGGATGTGTTGTTGTACCTCTTGTCCATATGGGGATTATTTGGTCTTTCATCTAAAAAATCACTCAAAAGCATAATTTGGGGAACGAGTCGGCGACACACTAGGACATGATCCGTTGGTTGTGGTATGATATTTGTGCTTAGTAGTTTGATTTACCCAAAAAAGAGATTTTAAGTTTACTGTGCAGCTGCTCAATTTTTCGTGTTGTTGAATGCGAATATAAGCAATCTAATAATCTTCTTCTGCTGACAGACCCTTTACCCTTCGGTGATGTGTGAAGATGGCTCTTGCGAGTTGTATGTTGGCATCGTAAGATACCTTACACTGCCTCTGCAGTGTTATCGGTGTGCACTGATACATCTGATTACCTAAAATACGATACAGTATGTATTCTACAAGGTTAAGCTAAATTGGTGTGGATGGTTAATAATATTGTAGACGGTTGTTACTATTGATATATTCTGTAAGGTGGGTGTGGTGCATACAATATATGTAATAAGAGTTGTATAACGAAGACAGTTTTCTGTCTCTCCATTTTTTGTTTTTACCAGGTTCTCAGGGGTATGTTGTGTGGTCGTTAACGTCTGCATCGCCTTCTATCTGGAAAACACAGTCGATGATTGCTTCGATTCTGTGGTTAGTATAATCCTGACCCTAACTAGAGACGGTTATATTCTATTTCATCAGCTCTGTTTCTTCCTCTATACCCTGATCTAACACTCATAGGATCGACTGGTAAGATACATCAAAGCTATTGCATGATGTACTTACCTGCGTGCAATCTAAATGTTTGATCTGCCGATGCGATTTCCTCTTAAACCTAAAGATGTGGTTAGTTGCATGAGTTGTAGAACCTAGCGATGTGTTTGGATTTAAATAGTTTTCCACCTACAATATTACACTAAAGCATAATTCGAGAAACATTCCGCTGTCTTTATAGAAGAGCAATCGAAGGTTTTGATGTGTATTTCTTTGATCTGTGGGTCTATTTACCTGAAAAAGTCACAGAAGTGCGTCTGTTGTGTGTGTGTGTGTTTTTTATTTTTTTACGTTATCGTAGCTCTGTACATTTTTCGCGATGCAGGATGCGACATATAAACAACCTAGGCGGTGGCTGATCTAATATGAAGCATTATAGGGTATAAATTATACGTACAAACGTTACTTATTATTTGCTGGAGGACATAAGACAATTGGCACTGGCTCTATTGTGTAAGATGATTGGTGTAACACACACGCATCTGCCAGTATTTGATTAGTGTTGAGCTTTTTTTTTTTTTTGACATCTGTTGAATCATACTCTACATCTCGCAACCTTGTATTGCAATCTTTCGTAAATGGCTAAGCGTTCGGTGTGTTGGCTTCTTGGACTTCAGGGGTTCACCTGTGGTTGAGAATTCGAGCTTGTCATTTAATTGGTGTAAAGATTTGGAACTGTAGCATGTATGGGGATTTTCAGGGCTATGCGGTGCATTTAATCTTTCTTGACAAATTTCTTCAATCATTATGACTGAGTGCTACCCGTCCAGCGATACTGGCACAGGTCCAGATAGAGACTATTGAATGGCCAGACCTGCTGAGAGTGGATACAGTATCTTGAATAGCTCGTACCAAAGAATTTATAGAGAAATTCTGGTCGAATACTTGCAAGCCACCCAGGGAGTCAATATATATGACAACTGACTCCCCAGAGGTGCTCAACAGCATGATATATGGTAACCAGCTCTGCAGTAAAAATACTGCTCCGACAAGGCAGGGGATGTTATTCATTGTGATCACCACGGACAAAGACAAAGCCAGTTGAGCCATCCACAACAGAACCATCAGTATAAACAAACTCTGCATCACGAAATGAGTCAGTGAGTGCCACAAACTGGTGGTACTGAAACTTTGGGATCATGTGCCAAATCCACATAGAGCTGCAAGTGAGGGAGGAACCATAGAGGCAATTGGGAAGGATAGTGAAAAGAGGAAGGGAGGGTAAGGTATTTGAGTGAAGAAAGAAGATATCAAACCCAGCTGACTTGACCTGGGTCATCGTCGTGGAGAGGAGAGTGCAGAAGATGGGAAAAGGAGCCAGTGGTTTGGGTTATCAGGCGAGGCATGAATGTTGGCAACATACGATGCCAGCAGCTGTTTCAAGTGGAATTGCAGGAGAGGGCCCCCTGCTTTTATTCTAAAAGAAGGCTCATCACCAGACTAGTGCGAAAAGTGCCTGTTGCTACCTGACGCCACAATGGAGGATTGGGTTGAGGATATGTAATGCTGAAAGCGATTCCAGTGAGACTAGATTGTCAATTGCTAAACGGCCCTGATGGAAGGCCCCCCCCCCCTTAAGTGGGGCCAGGAGGCTCTGAGCTTCAATGATCCACATGAGCCACTGACTCACCATACATTCAAGTAATTTACACATTACATTGGTGAGGTTGATAGGGCAGTAACTGTCTACCTCTAGTGGGTCAGCACCAGGTTTCAGCGGTGAGATGGTAATACTACCCCGCCGTTTGGCTAGGAAAATGCCCTCTACCCGGATGTGGTTGAAGAGGGTGAGCAGCAGAGTGGGGGAGAAATCTGCTGTGGATGTGATCTGGTCCTAGAGAGGTGTCAGGGCAAACTGTGAGGGCACTTTGGAATTTCCACGCACCAAACAGAGTATTATACGTTTCCTGATGGCATGTGTGAAATGATAACTGCTTATGTTCAATCTGCACATTGTCTGATGTTGCAGAATTGTGGGTATAGTGCTCTGCCAGGTGTTTGTCGATGGCGGCTGAGTCAGTACAGTTCAGTAGAGGGACAGGATATACCTGCTGAAGTGTGAAAGCTAAAAAGGTGCCGAACCTCTGACCACACCCAAGATGGGGAGGTGCGAGAACCAATGGTGACGATGTACCTATCCCAACAGTCCTGTTTGCTGAGTCAGTGGGCTCAGGCCCAGAGCCATTTGAAAGCAGTGAGATTTTCCACATAAGGGTGGTGCTGGTGGTGCTGCAGGACTCGCTGGCAGTCCTTGATAGCCTCAGCAATCTTTGGTGGCCACCAGGGCACTGACTTTCGCTGGATGGTACCTGAAGAGCAGAGAACAGTTGCTTTGGATGCAGAAACAATGGTGACAGTGACCTAGTCAGCTGCAGTATCTATATCAGCAGAAAGTGGGCCAACGACCATAGCAGCTGAGGTGCAAGCTGACCAATCAGTCCAACAGAGAGATCGTTTGGGTAGGTGGTCTGGGGGTTCAGATCGGAGAAGAGATACAAGAATAGGGAAGTGGTCGCTAACACAAAGGTCATTGTGTACCCTCCAATGGAAGTACAGGAGGAGACATGGGCTGCTGAGAGAAAGGTCGATGACTGAGTATGTGCCATGCACCACTGTAAAATGCTTGGAAGCACAGTGTTGAGGATGCAAGTGTCCTGCCGGCCGCGGTGGCCACGGGGACTGAGGCGCTTCAGTCACGGTCTGTACGGCCACTAAGGTCGGGGGTTCGAATCCCCCCCTCGGGCATGGATATTTGTGCCGTCCTTAGTCTTAGTTAATTCATAAGTAGTTTGTAAGTTTAGGGACTGATGACCCTGTAGTTAAGTCTCATAGACTTTACAAACAATTGAACAATTGAGCAAGTGTCCTGTTGTGCCAACAGGGCCTTTATATCCCTACCACAGTCCGAGACCTGGGTTCCACCCCATAGAGGGTGGTGGGCATTGAAGTCCCTCAAAAGGAGGAATGTTGGGGGAAGTTGGACGACCAAGCCTGCAAGGTGTGAGGGACACACTACCAAATCCGGGGCAATGTAAACAGGAGGGAGTGATTTCCTGATGCCCTGATTCTGACAGTAATGGCCTCGAGAGCCATAAAAAGTGGAACTGGTGTACTAGGTACAGTAGCAAGCACATAAAGACAGATTCCACCATAGTCTGAACGGTTCTTGTAGCAACCCCTATAGCCACAAAGGAAAGTGGCACATCAGTAGTCGTGACTCGGCTAGGTGGAGAAAGAAACCTTTGCAGTTCCACTGATGGATGACACTATCAGTGAACGTGGCCAACATAAAAGTGCGTAGAGGGCGGTTCAGGTCTTAGGAATGCTCGCCGCCACTGGCTGAGAAGCAGCTGAATCGATGTCCATCACATCTAAGGATCCGCTGAGATCTCGGTTCTGACTGGACACATGACGCTCCATGTTGTCTTCAGATGTACAGCTGGTCTCTTTCTCCTTCTTCTTTTCCTTTTTCGTCTTCTTCTTAATCTTTTTAAAGTGGCCTCTCTTCTCTTTTGGTTTCCTGAACTGGGAAGGCATTTCAGACTTGGTCTTATGGACCGAGGAAGACCCAGAAGTCCTATGACTCTTAGTCAGTGGCACTTTCAGCCACTGACTGTTGTCAGTAGGGGCAGAAACCATACAAGGAGGGAACCACGGGATCCTTTACTTGTGGGGGGAGCTGAAGGAGGCTGATTTTCCTCCTGGTCAGGCGTGGGGACTGATGTTCCCAGGGTTTGGGGGGGGGGGGGCGTCGGTGTTTCCAAGTTAGGTAACTTGGGAGCAGTGGGTGAAGGGGAGCCCCCAACTACAGTGGAGGCAGGCATAGGCGACCGGGCCTGAGGGTCCTTGAACAGATAGTCGCCAATGTGGACGCTGTTGTGGCATAAGGTGTTGAAAGGTGCACAGGATGTATCTTCTCGTATTTTCTTTTAGCCTCTGAATAATTAAGCCTGTTCAAGGTCTTGTATTGCATGATTTTTCTCTCTTTATGAAGGGTCATATTGTGCAGTCTGGCGAGCAGGTGGCATGGTGGTTTCTGCACTTCACGCAGACAGGAGGTAGGGTACATGTGACGTTTGTAGATGTAGGGATGTAAGGCCTGATGTCGCATTGGTATGCACACCTGTAGCGCACCTATTGTCCTTTGGACCTCTGTGGACACGGCAGATAAAATGGACGCCTCTTCTCTTCAAGTTCACGTTTAGTTCATCAGTCTGCAGTAAAAGATCATGATGAAATATAATTCCTTGGACCATGTTCTGGGTCTTGTGGGGATTGATGGAGACAGGAATATCACCCAGTTTCTCACAGACGAGTAGTGTCCTATATTGGGTGGGGGACGCCGTTTCTTTCTTTCTTTATTTATTTTTATTTATTGGTTTTTTCTGTTCCATAGGACCCAATTGAGGAGTGAGACTCCATGGTCATGGAACAAGTCAATACATTAATTGTTACACAAGAGTGGTAATAGAATATTTTTAAGTAGTCCTTTGCACTCGACAATCTCAAGACAAAGTGAAAAGAATAAATAAAAAAAAATGAATTAGTTTAATTGTTTAACTTTTCTAGGAGTTCCTCGACAGAATAAAAGGAGTGAGCGATGAGGTAACTCTTCAATTTAGATTTGAAAGCGTGTGGATTAGTGCTAAGATTCTTTAGTTCTTGTGGCAGCTTATTGAAAATGGATGCCGCAGAATACTGTACCCCTTTCTGCACAAGTGTTAAGGTGGTGTGATGCAAATGTAGATTCGACTTCTGTCTAGTATTCACCGAGTGAAAGCTACTAACTCGTGGGAATAAGCTGATATTATTAACAACAAGCGACATTAAAGAAAAAACGTATTGTGACGCCAGAGTCAAAATTCCCAGACTACTGAAAAGGGGTCGACATGACGTTCGTGAACTTACATCAGATATTGCTCGAACCGCCCGTTTTTGAGCCAGAAATATCCTTTTTGCATCAGGCGAGTTACCCCAAAAACCAATGACGCACGTCATAAGTGAGTGAAAGTAAACGTAATAGACTATTTTTCGTGTTGAAAAATCACTTATCTCAGATATTGTTCTAATGGTAAATAAAGCAGAATTTAGTTTTGGAACAAGATCCTGAACATGGGGTTTCCATGACAGCTTACTGCCTATATGAACACCTAGAAATTTGAACTGTTCAGTCTCACTTATCACATGCCCATTATGTGTAAACAGAATGTGAGCTTTCGTCAAATTATGTGTTAGAAATTGTAAAAACTGAGCTTTACTGTGATTTAACATCAACTTGTTTTCTACGAGCCATGAACTTCTCTCTTGAACTACATTATTTGATACTGTGTCAATATTACGAGCAACATCATTCACTACCAAGCTGGTATCATCAGCAAACAAAAATATTTTACAGTCACCTGTTATCCTCGAAGGCATATCATTTATATAAATAAGAAACAGCAATGGTCCCAAAACAGACCCCTGGGGCACCCCATACTTAATTGTGCCCCATTGGGATTGCACGTCATAGCCATTTTCTAAACTGCGGAGAATTACCTTCTGTTGTCTATTGCCGCGAGAGACCACGAACACCGACTGCCGGCGTGGCGCAGGGGATAGCGTCACGGATTGCGGTGCTGACTATCTTCCTCGTCGGTTGGTTCAACGTGAACGGGAGTGTGGAGCAGTAAGCAGTATAGCGCTCAGAGTAGCGAGAAGACAAACACGGGAAGTCAAATTGAGTAACTGATAACAAGAGATTAACACGATCCAGCATATACCGGAAGCCAATTTTTCTTCGAGAAGACACACTCAAAGCAAACACGTAAATGCGTCTGTTCCCTTCCGACGTCTAGCGACGACATCACAGAAAACGGCATGGAAGCCAGGCCGAGAAGGCAATTCATGGAGAGCGAAAGGATGGGCTAGAAGGGGAGTTGGGAAGCCCAAAAAATAAAGAAAGAAAGGTCGCTGGTTCAATACCACCCACCGGCAAAAATTTATTTCTTTGTAATTAACAATTCCAGAAGTTTATTACATCTTTTTTATGTTCATTTGTAAATTCTACTTGTTTCCTATGTTAACTGTTCAGGAAGATGTGATTCGACGGCAGATATACGCATTTTATTCGAGGAAGGAGTATCCGACACTCAAAAAACTACATGCTACTCTTGTATCAGCGGACCTGTTTGAAGGCAGTAAATCGTCCTTGTTACGAATCGTGAAAATTTCTGGAAGAAAGTTGTTAATGGAACGGCAAGATATTGCAGCTTGGCGATGCCGCTTTCTTAGAGAATTAGTAGGGACTAATTTTGACGATATCGTTTGGCTTGATGAGACATGGATGAATGCAGGACACACTTAAAAAAAAAGGTTGGACGGACGATACCATCAACGGTAGTATGGCAGCCCCGATAGGCAGAGGAAAGAGAATAATTGTAGCGCATGCCGGAAACTCAAAAGGTTTCATCCCAAATTGTCTGCTTTTATTCAGTTCAAAGAAGACCTCCGACTACCACGAAGAGATGAACCACAATACTTTCGTGAAATGGTTTGAAGACTCTGTGCTTCAAAACTTAACGAAGACATCTATAATTGTTATGGATAACGCTCCATACCATTCAGTTATCCAGGACAAGGCACCCATAAAGGCAACGAAGAAAAACGAAATTGTTTGCTGGCTACTGAAACGTAAGATACAGTTCGATGGCAATTTGACAAGGGCGGAATTATTAGAACTTGTATCACAACACAAACCAAAGAATCCCATTTACATTGTGGATGAAGTAGCCAAAAAATACGGGCATAAAGTGCTCAGATTGCTTCCCTACCATTGCCACTTTAACGCAATAGAGCTGATTTGGGCACAGGTTAAACAGCATATTGCTGTAGAAAATAGAAAATTCACATTAACTGAAGTGGAACGCCTGTTGAAAGAGGCAGTTGAAACAGTGACACCAGAAGACTGGCGAAAGGTAGTGCATCATGTGAAAGGAGTGATTCAGGAAGCCTGGAAGAATGAAGGTGTCTTACAACAATCCGTCGAAGACTTAATTATATCCGTCAATACCAGCAGCGACACAGATAGCTCCAGTGACTCTGAATTAAGTGGTATTTTCCCGTTGTCTGATTAGTGTATAGTGTACCTACTGCCAGCAAATAATGTGTTTGTGAATTTATTTAGTTTAACATCTCATTCTTGTTGTGAGACTAAAAATTACTGTTCAGCCAGCTCCCGTCACCTCCGTATGGTAAGTTACACTGCATTTTAATTAAAATTTATTTTTGTAGACACTAAGATGTTATTCAATGTGTGTAATAAATAGTTTTCGTGATCTGCAATGAAAAGAAGGAAAATTTTTCGGACGCCAAAATCTCGTACTTCAATAGCCCATGTAAAACTGGCGCTAAGTAAAATAAAGAAAATATTTTTTTGTGCTTAGAAGTATCACTGAGATTGATACTGTATGTAAATTTCAAAAATTTTACGTAAAGTTTGTAGGAAATAGAGATTTTAAACATCATACTTGTTACGAGTTCAATATTGACATAGATGCGTAAAAACGTAGTTTTCAGAAATTTATATACCGGAAACGCAATGCACTACGAAAACTTTTAAAGATTCGTTGCAAAGCGTGTTACTTTAGCAATGAATGGAAAAAATTATTGTTTTGAGACCAATAGTTTTTAATATATGATGTGATAAGTTTGAAGCTGTTAGCGAACTAGAAAAATTTTAATAGTTTCAAACAAATTAACGTAGCTCTTGCCCTAATTAAAATCAAGGATACATTTTTGACATACTGTGAGACTTTATATATACGTACATCGTGTGTGAATTTGAAATTTTTTATTCGATTCTTGTAAAAGTTACAGGCTTTAAAGCTATTTTCTATCGCCGCGTGGAGCGATGCGCTGTGGCGGCTGCCGCCAGCCAATACTTGACGTGACAACGCTGCAGCTTTGGCCCGCAAACGTCAAGTGACAACTAATTTAAATCAAACTATATATTAAACAGCTCATCACCAGGGTCGAAGAAGCAATACAGCTGGCTCGCATACGGACACTGGACGCCCAGGAGAAGGACCGTCAGCGGTATAACGACAAGCACCGACCTGTTGTGTACAGCCCAGGAGATCTGGTATGGATTTTTACCCCTGTACGGAAGGTTGGACTGTCAGAAAAGTTATTGAAGCGATACTTTGGTCCGTATCGTGTCATACGCCGCCTGTCAGACGTCACATACGAAGTTGAGAATTATGAGCCGTCGTCGAAACGTCAAAAACGAAGAGACATTGTCCACGTCTTGCACATGAAGCCTTACTATGATCCTGAAGAGCAGTTAGACAACAATGGCTTATTGTTCAAAGACTGGGGATAGCGTCACGGACTGCGGTGCTGAAGGTCGCCGGTTCAATACCGGCAAAAATTTATTTCTTTGTAATTAACAATTCCAGAAGTTTCTACATCTTTCTTATGTTCACTTGTAAATTCTACTTGTTTCTTATGTTAACTGTTCTTCTAATTTCTGGTAAATTCTGTCTGTGTATAAATAGCAGAGTACTCTGCCTGAGAGGCAGTCAGTGCTGCGTGTATGTTGAGTTCGTAATAAACGTGCTTTGAGTATAAGTGCTGTGTTCAGTTGTCTTCGAAGTCAAGCCTGCTTCCATTTCAACGCGACACTATTATTAATGTAAGAGGTGAACCAGTTGTGGGCTACTCCCCGTATTCCATAATGTTCCAACTTCTGCAACAATATTTTGTGATCAACACAATCAAACGCTTTTGTTAAATCAAAGAAGTCGCCTAATGTCCGTAGCCTCTTATTTAACCCATCAAGTGCCTCACAGAGAAACGAAAATATAGCATTTTTAGTCGTTAAACCACTTCTAAAACCAAAATGTACGTTTGACAACTAAAATGATCAATTAATCTTGAATATACAGCCTTTTCAATAACTTTAGAAAAAACCGATGGCATAGAAATAGGTCTATAGTTGTCTACATTATCCCTTTCTCCTTTTTTTATAAAGTGGTTTCACTATTGAGTACTTTAATCTGTTAGGAAACTGACCATTCTGAAAGGAAAAATTACAAATATGGCTTAGTACTGGACTAACATATGGAGAACAGTACTTTAGACTTCTACTAGATACCCCATCATATACACAAGAGTCCTTAGTCTTTAGTGATTTAATTATTGACTCAATCTCACTTATGGAAGTATCATGAAGGACCATTTCAGGTAACAGCCTCGGAAAAGCATTTTCTAAAAACGTTATATGATTACCTGTAGAAACTAGAGTTTTGTTTAGTTCCCCTACTATATTCAGAAAGTGATTATTGAATATTGCACATATATCTAATTTGTCAGTAACAGAAAAATTCCTAATACGCACTGACGTTATATCTTCTACCTGCTGCTGCTGACCAGACACTTCCTTCACGACTGGCCAGATAGTTTTAATTTTATCCCGAGAGTTTGCTATTCTTTTTGCATACCACATACTTTTTGCATTCGGAATGACATTTTTCAGAACCTAACAGTACTGTTTGTAATGAGCTACTGCATCTTCATTCTGACTGCTTCTAACATTTTGATACAACTCCCGCTTAGTTCTACATGATATTCTTATCCCCTTTGTCATCCACCCTGGCTGTCTGTTACTGGAAGTACCCTGTTTTGAGCGTTCTAGCGGAAAGCAACTTTCAAACAGCATAAGAAATGTGTTCAGAAAAGCATTATATTTATCATCTGCATTATCAGCACTATAAACATCTTGCCATTCTTGTTCCTTAATTAAGCTTAAAAAGGTCTCAATTGCAACTGGATTAACTTTTCTGAGTAGTTAATATTTATTTTTAACATTTGTTTGAGAACAAATACTTTTTAGAATTAAAAGTTGGGCATCGTGGTCTGATAGCCCATTTACTATTCTGCTGACAGAGTGCCCCTCTAATGATGAAGAATGAACAAAAATATTGTCAATGGTAGAACTGCTATTTCCTTGCACTCTCGTTGGAAAAAATACTGTTTGCATCATGTTATAGAAATTAAATAGATCTAACAGCTGACTTTTCCTTGAGCTATCACCTACACAATTAATGTTGAAATCTCCACACACAATTAAATTTTTATACTTCCTATACAGTGAACCCAGAACCAATTCCAGCTTGGGCAGAAACATTTTAAAATCTGAGTCAGGGGATCTATAAATAACAACTATTACTAGAAATGTTCAAATGTTTGTAGAGTCTATGGGACTTAACTACGGGGTCATCAGTCCCTAAACTTACAAACTACTTATGAACTACTTACAACTAAGGACGGCACAAATATCCATGCCCGAGGGGGGATTCGAACCCCCGACCGTAGTGGCCGTGGAGACCGTGACTGGAGCACCTCAATCCCCTCGGCCACCGCGGCCGGCCAACTATTACTAGTTTAGTTCTATTAACGATAACAACTCCTGCACAACATTCAAATATCTGTTCTGTGCAGTGTTTAGAAAAATCGATTGACTCCGATGAAAAATCGTTTTTTTACATACTTGGCCACTCCCCCACACTGAAAGGAACTCCTAGAGTAGAAGGCAGTTAACCTGTATCCTGGCAAAGGAAGTCTCTTAATTGTCACGCCACTTAAAAAGTGCTCTGAAATAACAATAATGTAAGAATCAGTATCAATAAGCAGTTCATTAACTTTATCTCTGATACCCTGTATATTTTGATGGAAAACGGTACTTCCCTTATTTCTTATATTCTTAGACTTTGTCAAAGGTGGTTCCTTTCTTAGAGAGACTTCCTTTAAGCAGGAATATCTATCAGCTGTCTTCAGTCTAAAAAAGGTGCAGCCCTAACACCAACTACTACAAGAATTTTTCCTTGAGTGACACCCCCACCCCCTACTACACTGTCACCTATGAGCTTTGCCAACCTCCCCTTCCCATGCCTATTGAGGTGCCGACCGTGCCTAGTAAAATCCGACCTTTGGATAGTCTCAACTGGCACCACTGCAATGTGATGCATGCCCTCCGACATCAGCGCCTTCTCAAGCCCCATGTTAACACGGCTGACAGCTGTATTAAGACAAGGCCTATCATGACGCTGAAACAGCTGCACGAAATGCACATTCTTGCCGCCAGTTTCAGTTGCTATCCTTTCCAGATCACTACCTATATCATATTCCCCGTCCCTATCAAGACTATTCCCGGCCCCACCCACTATAACTACCTGATCCTCTTTTAAGAAATTCCTACATAAGTTCCCTATGTTACAAGTGACCTGAGCTAACCCTGCAGTAGGCTTCACTATGCTGGTGACCTGGTACTCACTCCCAAGTACTTCCTGCAACTGTTGGCCAACACCTCTGCCATGAGAACTGCCTAGCAGCAGAACCTTCTTCCTAAGAGCCCTCTACAAATTTCGGCTTCGTAACAGCTGAGGTCTGCTGCGTACTTCGTACACCTACAGCTACAGGAGGTTCATCTCCACTCAACTCTGACAGTTGGTCAAACCTATTTGCAACTTGCAATGTAAAGCTATCTGAATACCTTCTCCTAGCTACCTTCTTGCCAACTGCCAGTTCCCATTCCCCAGCCCCCCTTCCCCTCCTCAACCTACCTAGTTCCTCTTCAGCGTTTTTCAACTGCACCTGAAGGACGCAGATCAAAAGCTCCTGTTCCTCTATCATCTTATTCCTACTGCAAATCCTACAGTTCCAGGAGAGAACCTCACCACAATGCCCAGTGACTTCCACACTGCACTCCCCCCACTCCCCCCATATGAAAATACTTACTACAAATCCCATACTGCAGCCCACTACGCACGACCTTACGACAGAGCCCACACTTTTAACTCACGGTAAAATTTCACAATTATTTGTTAAGAAAAACTAGACGTCTATGTTATGAAGTTACGTTTCTACAAAAGAACGAGGAAGTACCTCTTTACTACAGCAATCAACAAACCTCAGTCTCTACAAATCAAGTAACAACAACAACAACTAATAGTATCAGAAAAGAGCAAAGAACACTACCACAGAAACTTTACACTGTTGCTTGTATAAACAAGTTCAAATTCAAGCGTCACTAGTAAACTAAATAAACACAGTGAGAGTACAAGAGTTATCAAATATCGTACCGGTAACTTAAAGTTTCCCAACCTAAACTACGTTAAAAACAGCAAGTCACCTGTTGAAAAGTACTAAATTTAATAAATAACTAGCGTGATAACACCTCCTGAAATCTACTAACTTTAATAATTTAACTACAATAACACAAACACTTATTGGAACTTAGCTTTCGGAGACCGCTACGGCTGGAACCACTCGCCACCAGATGTAAACAAAGCAGTAAGACGTCGATGCTGGCGCACATGCGAACACAAATAACACCACTTAAAGCAAATACGGCACAACAAACGCTAAAATAACTGACGATCTTTTACTAGAACACCTCTAGATCGAAAATTATCACGAAATAACAGTTAACATAATCGTATTAATCCTAAATTTATATAAAAAATGGAGAGCGATGTGCACAGCAGTCCAGCTCTCGTGAGTCGTGAAGTTGTCTGTGCATTTCACTATCTGTATTTGTGTTGACATCAGGAAGTAGGGAGTTCAGCAGATATTCTGCCGACTCTCTCCATCCAGACGCCATTGAGCCATCATCTCTACGAATTGTTAACCTTCTCAGCCAACAACTTATATGGTCTTACCCATACGTCAAATTGCAACTGCCTTTACAAAAACTTTTCCCAGTGCTTTTTTTTCGTTTCCTGAAGCAATGTTCTGTAGCGTGACTTAGTTGCCCTGTATTCGTGAAGCCTGGCAGTGCGCTCTGATTGCCCTAAAGCACGCTGATAAGCTTTTCTCGTTGTTCTTACCCTTCGCCTCAACATGGAGAGTTCTGGACTCCACGGGACTACATTCTGACTTTTATAATTTATCTTTGGAATGTAAGTATGCTGTGCTCTTTGCAAAAGTTCGGTTAGTAGCTGCGCTCCCAGGTCTACGTGTATAAGTAACGATTCAATTGGAAATGCGGCAATTAAGCCATCCCAATCCGTTTTCCTAATGTCCAAACCAGTCATGCTTTCCTCTGCTTGATTCCCTCTATTATTATCACCTTTCCTATCGATGACAATAGCATTAAGAAATAGTGAACAGTAAAATTTATGATTAAGATGTGACTCTTCAAGCTATCTCGGCGGAAGTTGAATGTAGTCTTCACGGGTTTAACGCCGGATAACGTTGTGTAAATCCCACAATATTTCTTCGGAGCAACTGTCCGACATCTTCAGGTGGTTGTGGTTGCGCCTTGCTGATGCCCAAGTACGACTAATGGTATCTGCATATGGGCGCCGCTGTCCGTAGAACACGCTCGTGAAGACTGCGCAGACGCGCAATAATTTGCTGGTGGAGGGCGTCGAGCCATCAACAAGGAAAGTCACAGTGGCTATTTTTCGCGTGCGCTGTACGCTGTGTTTACAAACAGTACCACCAGACGTTACTCACTACAACTAAACCAATTTATGGCGCGTCCGTTATCGAAATGTTTAGACTTTCTCGTCGTGATTTGATAGTAGCCAAGTCGGGGTTCCAGGCTTTACTCAGTTGAAATCCCGTATCCCACTTGATGAGATTATCAGATGTACGAACATGTATTGCTTCTTTAATGACGCAATCCCGAAAGGATGATGCCGGGGATAAAATTTCTGTCTTCTCATAAAAAAGCCATGTCCTGTGTTCAGATAGTGTTCTGCAATTGCCGACATCTCTGGTTGATACAGGCGCTGTTCATCACTGCGTTCTTGTACTGCGCGACATGTCTGGCCTATATATGACGCTCCACAAAGGTGTCATCCAAATATCTCAAAAAATCTGACAAAACGGATATTCTGAGAGACAGATACATAATGCATTCAGGCCCAAGGGAGTTTAGTCCACAGAGCAGAATGAAGACACAAATACACCTTCCACCTTGGCATTCCTGCTGTACTTTGGTGCCATGTCGCCGATAATTGAAAGAGACCTTAGAGGACACGAAATTAAAGGTATGTTTCGACCATCTCCAAAACTGAGGAACCTGTTAGGATCGGTCAGGGATAATCTCGGTCTGCGAAAACGTGGAGTTTATAGGATCCCTTCTCTGTGTGGAGCGGCATATATAAGCCAAACGTGCCGCACAGTACAAGTACACTGTGATGTACATCAGCGTCTTGCACGCCTGTTACTAGGATGAAGCCGCTTCTTAGAGACTGAAAATCGCCCGTCGACGATAGTGTCATCGAGGCCAGGCCCGCGCACTCCGCAAATTGCCGACCGCCCACGCCACCGCCCCCGCCTCCACCAGTAGAGTAAGGGCAGCCACCACCACTTGCCCCAGCCCTCACCCCCACCAGTAACGTAAGGGAAGCCACCACCACTCGCCCCAGCCCTCGCCCCCACCAGTAACGTAAGGGCATCTACCACCACCCACCCCCAACAGTAACGTAAGGGCAGCCACCACCACTCGCCCCCAGCCCTCGTCCCCACCAGTAACGTAAGGGCAGCCCTCACCACTCGACCCCACCAGTAACGTAAGGGCAGCCACCAACACTCGCACCAGCACTTGCCCCCACCAGTAATGTAACGGGAGCCACACCACTAGCCCCAGCCCTCGCACCCACCAGTAATGTAAGGTCAGCAACCACCACTCGCCCTAGCCCTCCCCACCAGTAACGTAAAGTCAGCCACCACCACTCGCCCTGACCAGTAACGAAAGGGCAGCCATCACCACTCGCCCCAGCCCACCAGTAACGTAAGAGCAGCCACCAGCACTCGTCCCAGACCTCGCCCTCACCAGTAACGTTAGGGCAGCCACCACCACTCGCCCCCACCAGTAACGTATGGGCAGTCACCACCACTCGCCCCCACCAGTCATGTAGGGACAGCCACCACCACTCGCCCCCACGAGTAACGTAAGGGCAGCCACCACCACTCGCCCCCACCAGTAACGTAAGGGCTGCCATCACCTCTCGACACAGCCGTCGCCCCCAACAGTAACGTAAGGGCAGCAACCACCACTCGCCCCCACCAGTAAGGTAAGGGCAGCCACCACCACTCAACTCCACCAGTAACGTAAGGGCAGCCACCACCACTCGCCCCCACCAGTAACATAAGGACAGCCACCACCACTCGCCCCAGACCTCGCTCCCCCCAGTAAGGTAAAGGCAGCCACCACCAATCGCCCCAGCCCTTGCCCCCACCAGTAACGTAAGGGCAGCCACACCACTCGCCCCAGCTCTCGCCCTCACCACTAACGTTAGGGCAGTCACAACCACTCGCCCCCACTAGTAACATAAGGGCAGCCACACCACTTGCCCCAGCCCTCGCCCCCACCAGTAACGGCAGCCACACCACTCGCCCCAGCCCTCGCCCTCACCAGTAACATTAGAGCAGTCACCACCACTCGCCCCCACCAGTAACGTAAGGGCAGCCACCACCCTCGCCCCAGCCCTCACCCACAACAGTAACGTAAGGGCAGCCACCACCACCCGCCCCCAGCCCTCGCCCCCACCAGTAATGCAAGGGCACCCACCACCAGTCACCCCAGCCCTCGCCCCCACCAGTTACATAAGGGCAGCCACTACCACTCGCCCCAGTTCTCGACCCCACAAGTAACGTAAGAGCAGCCACCACCACTCGCCCCCACCAGTAACGTATGGGCAGCCACCACCACTCGCCCCCACCAGTAACGTAAGGGCAGCCACCAGTAACGTAAGGGCAGCCACCGCCACTGGCCCCAGCTCTCGCCCCACCAATAACGTAAGGGCAGCCACCACCACTCACCCCCACCAGTAACGTATGCGCAGATACCACCACTCGCCCCCACCAGTAACGTATGGGCAGCCACCACCACTCGCCCCCACCAGTAACGTGTGGGCAGCCACCACCACTCGCCCCCAACAGTAGCTTAAGGACAGCCACCACCACCCGCCCCCAGCCCTCGCCCCCACCAGTAATGTAAGGGCACCCAATACCAGTCACCCCAGCCCTCGCCCCCACAAGTAATGTAAGGGCAGCCACCACTCGCCGCAGCCCTCTCCCCCAGCAGTAACGCAAGGGCAGCCACTACCACTCGCCCCAGTTCTCGACCCCACAAGTAACGTAAGGACAGGCACCACCACTCGCCCCCACCAGTAACGTATGGGCAGCCACCACCACTCGCCGCCACCAGTAACGTATGGGCAGCCACCACCCGTCGCCCCCACCAGTAACGTAAGAGCAGCCACCACCACTAGCCCCAGCCCTCGCCCCCACCAGTAACGTAAAGTCAGCCACCACCACTCGCCCTGACCAGTAACGAAAGGGCAGCCATCACCACTCGCCCCAGCCCACCAGTAACGTAAGAGCAGCCACCAGCACTCGTCCCAGACCTCGCCCTCACCAGTAACGTTAGGGCAGCCACCACCACTCGCCCCCACCAGTAACGTATGGGCAGTCACCACCACTCGCCCCCACCAGTCATGTAGGGACAGCCACCACCACTCGCCCCCACGAGTAACGTAAGGGCAGCCACCACCACTCGCCCCCACCAGTAACGTAAGGGCTGCCATCACCTCTCGACACAGCCGTCGCCCCCAACAGTAACGTAAGGGCAGCAACCACCACTCGCCCCCACCAGTAAGGTAAGGGCAGCCACCACCACTCAACTCCACCAGTAACGTAAGGGCAGCCACCACCACTCGCCCCCACCAGTAACATAAGGACAGCCACCACCACTCGCCCCAGACCTCGCTCCCCCCAGTAAGGTAAAGGCAGCCACCACCAATCGCCCCAGCCCTTGCCCCCACCAGTAACGTAAGGGCAGCCACACCACTCGCCCCAGCTCTCGCCCTCACCACTAACGTTAGGGCAGTCACAACCACTCGCCCCCACTAGTAACATAAGGGCAGCCACACCACTTGCCCCAGCCCTCGCCCCCACCAGTAACGGCAGCCACACCACTCGCCCCAGCCCTCGCCCTCACCAGTAACATTAGAGCAGTCACCACCACTCGCCCCCACCAGTAACGTAAGGGCAGCCACCACCCTCGCCCCAGCCCTCACCCACAACAGTAACGTAAGGGCAGCCACCACCACCCGCCCCCAGCCCTCGCCCCCACCAGTAATGCAAGGGCACCCACCACCAGTCACCCCAGCCCTCGCCCCCACCAGTTACATAAGGGCAGCCACTACCACTCGCCCCAGTTCTCGACCCCACAAGTAACGTAAGAGCAGCCACCACCACTCGCCCCCACCAGTAACGTATGGGCAGCCACCACCACTCGCCCCCACCAGTAACGTAAGGGCAGCCACCAGTAACGTAAGGGCAGCCACCGCCACTGGCCCCAGCTCTCGCCCCACCAATAACGTAAGGGCAGCCACCACCACTCACCCCCACCAGTAACGTATGCGCAGATACCACCACTCGCCCCCACCAGTAACGTATGGGCAGCCACCACCACTCGCCCCCACCAGTAACGTGTGGGCAGCCACCACCACTCGCCCCCAACAGTAGCTTAAGGACAGCCACCACCACCCGCCCCCAGCCCTCGCCCCCACCAGTAATGTAAGGGCACCCAATACCAGTCACCCCAGCCCTCGCCCCCACAAGTAATGTAAGGGCAGCCACCACTCGCCGCAGCCCTCTCCCCCAGCAGTAACGCAAGGGCAGCCACTACCACTCGCCCCAGTTCTCGACCCCACAAGTAACGTAAGGACAGGCACCACCACTCGCCCCCACCAGTAACGTATGGGCAGCCACCACCACTCGCCGCCACCAGTAACGTATGGGCAGCCACCACCCGTCGCCCCCACCAGTAACGTAAGAGCAGCCACCACCACTAGCCCCAGCCCTCGCCCCCACCAGTAACGTATGGGCAGCCACCACCACTCGCCCCCACCAGTAACGTAAGGGCAGAAACCGCCACTGGCCCCATTCCTTGCTCCCACCAGTAACGTAAGGGCAGCCTCCACCACTCGCACCCACCAGTAACGTATGGGCAGCCACCATCACTCGCTCCCACCAGTAACGTATTGGCAGCCACCACCACTCGCACCCACCAGTAACGTAAGGGCAGCCACCACCACTCGCACCAGCCCTCGCCCCCACCAGTAATGTGAGGGAAGCCACTACCACTCGCCCCAGCCCTCGCCCACACAAGTAACGTAAGGGCAGCCACCACCACTCGCACCCACCAGTAACGTAAGGGCAGCCACCACCACCCGCCCCAGCCCTTGCCCCCACCATTAACATAAGTGCAGTCACCACCACTGGCCCAAGGTCTCGCCTCCACCAGTAACGTAAGGGCAGCCACCACCACTCGCATCAGCCCTCGCCCCCACCAGTAATGTAAGGGCAGCCACCACCACTGGCCCAAGGTCTTGCCTCCACCAGTAACGTAAGGGCAACCACGACCACTCACCCCAACCCTCACACTCACCAGTAACGTAAGGGCAGCCACCACCACTCGCCCCCACCAGTAACATAAGGGCAGTCACCACCACACGCCCCCACCAGTAACGAAGGACAGCCACCACCACTCGCCCCAGCCCTCGCCTCCACAAAAAACGTACGGGCAGCCACCACCACTCGCCCCAGCCCTCTTCCCTACCAGTAACGTAAGGGCAGCCACCACCACTCGCCCCCACTAGTAACGTATGGGCAGCCATCAGCAATCGCCCCCACCAGTAACGTAAGGGCAGCCACCACCATTCGCTACCACCAGTAACGTAAGGGCTGCCACCACCACTCGCCCCAAACCTCGCCCCCACCAGTAATGTAAGGGCATCCACCACCACCCGCCCCCACCAGTAACGTATGGGCAGCTACCACCACTCGCCCCCACCAGTAACATAAGAGCAGCCAGCGCCACTGGCCCCAGCCCTCGCCCCCACCAATAACATAAGGGCAGCCACCACCACTCGCCCCAGCCCTCGCCCTTACCAGTAACGTTAGGGCAGTCACCACCACTCGCCCCCACCAGTAACGTAAGGGCAGCCACCACCACCCGCCCCAGTTCTTGACCCCACAAGTAACGTCAGGGCAGCCACCACCACTCGTCCCCACCAGTAACGTAAGTGCAGCCACCACCACTCGCACCAGCACTTGCCCCCACCAGTAACGTAACGGGAGCCACACCACTAGCCCCAGCCCTCGCACCCACCAGTAATGTAAGGTGAGCAACCACCACTCACCCTAGCCCTCCCCCACCAGTAACGAAAGTGCAGCCACCACCACTCGCCCCAGCCCACACCCCCACCAGTAACGTAAGAGCAGCCAACAGCACTCGCCCCAGACCTCGCCCTCACCAGTAACGTTAGGGCAGCCACCACCACTCGCCCCCACCAGTAACGTATGGGCAGTCACCACCACTCGCCCCCACCAGTCATGTAGGGACAGTCACCACCACTCGCCCCCA
Source organism: Locusta migratoria (assembly GCA_026315105.1). Taxonomy (NCBI): domain Eukaryota; kingdom Metazoa; phylum Arthropoda; class Insecta; order Orthoptera; family Acrididae; genus Locusta; species Locusta migratoria. Next base: position 8,675,510 of record CM048755.1, read on the forward strand.
CGAGTAACGTAAGGGCAGCCACCACCACTCGCCCCCACCAGTAACGTAAGGCAGCCATCACCACTCGAGACAGCCGTCGCCCCCAACAGTAACGTAAGGGCAGCCACCACCACTCGCCCCCACCAGTAACGTAAGGGCAGCCACCGCCACTGGTCCCAGCTCTCGCCCCACCAATAACGTAAGGGCAGCCACCACCACTCACCCCCACCAGTAACGTATGCGCAGACACCACCACTCGCCCCCACCAGTAACGTATGGGCAGCCACAACCACTCGCCCCCACCAGTAACGTGTGGGCAGCCACCACCACTCGCCCCCAACAGTAGCTTAAGGACAGCCACCACCACCCGCCCCCAGCCCTCGCCCCCACCAGTAATGTAAGGGCACCCAATACCAGTCACCCCAGCCCTCGCCCCCACAAGTAATGTAAGGGCAGCCACCACTCGCCGCAGCCCTCTCCCCCAGCAGTAACGCAAGGGCAGCCACTACCACTCGCCCCAGTTCTCGACCCCACAAGTAACGTAAGGACAGGCACCACCACTCGCCCCCACCAGTAACGTATGGGCAGCCACCACCCGTCGCCCCCACCAGTAACGTAAGAGCAGCCACCACCACTGGCCCCAGCCCTCGCCCCCACCAGTAACGCAAGGGCAGCCACTACCACTCGCCCCAGTTCTCGACCCCACAAGTAACGTAAGGACAGGCACCACCACTCGACCCCACCAGTAACGTAAGGGCAGCCACCAACACTCGCACCAGCACTTGCCCCCACCAGTAATGTAACGGGAGCCACACCACTAGCCCCAGCCCTCGCACCCACCAGTAATGTAAGGTCAGCAACCACCACTCGCCCTAGCCCTCCCCACCAGTAACGTAAAGTCAGCCACCACCACTCGCCCTGACCAGTAACGAAAGGGCAGCCATCACCACTCGCCCCAGCCCACACCCCCACCAGTAACGTAAGAGCAGCCACCAGCACTCGTCCCAGACCTCGCCCTCACCAGTAACGTTAGGGCAGCCACCACCACTCGCCCCCACCAGTAACGTATGGGCAGTCACCACCACTCGCCCCCACCAGTCATGTAGGGACAGCCACCACCACTCGCCCCCACGAGTAACGTAAGGGCAGCCACCACCACTCGCCCCCACCAGTAACGTAAGGGCTGCCATCACCTCTCGACACAGCCGTCGCCCCCAACAGTAACGTAAGGGCAGCAACCACCACTCGCCCCCACCAGTAAGGTAAGGGCAGCCACCACCACTCAACTCCACCAGTAACGTAAGGGCAGCCACCACCACTCGCCCCCACCAGTAACATAAGGACAGCCACCACCACTCGCCCCAGACCTCGCTCCCCCCAGTAAGGTAAAGGCAGCCACCACCAATCGCCCCAGCCCTTGCCCCCACCAGTAACGTAAGGGCAGCCACACCACTCGCCCCAGCTCTCGCCCTCACCACTAACGTTAGGGCAGTCACAACCACTCGCCCCCACTAGTAACATAAGGGCAGCCACACCACTTGCCCCAGCCCTCGCCCTCACCAGTAACATTAGAGCAGTCACCACCACTCGCCCCCACCAGTAACGTAAGGGCAGCCACCACCCTCGCCCCAGCCCTCACCCACAACAGTAACGTAAGGGCAGCCACCACCACCCGCCCCCAGCCCTCGCCCCCACCAGTAATGCAAGGGCACCCACCACCAGTCACCCCAGCCCTCGCCCCCACCAGTTACATAAGGGCAGCCACTACCACTCGCCCCAGTTCTCGACCCCACAAGTAACGTAAGAGCAGCCACCACCACTCGCCCCCACCAGTAACGTATGGGCAGCCACCACCACTCGCCCCCACCAGTAACGTAAGGGCAGCCACCGCCACTGGCCCCAGCTCTCGCCCCACCAATAACGTAAGGGCAGCCACCACCACTCACCCCCACCAGTAACGTATGCGCAGACACCACCACTCGCCCCCACCAGTAACGTATGGGCAGCCACCACCACTCGCCCCCACCAGTAACGTGTGGGCAGCCACAACCACTCGCCCCCAACAGTAGCTTAAGGACAGCCACCACCACCCGCCCCCAGCCCTCGCCCCCACCAGTAATGTAAGGGCACCCAATACCAGTCACCCCAGCCCTCGCCCCCACAAGTAATGTAAGGGCAGCCACCACTCGCCGCAGCCCTCTCCCCCAGCAGTAACGCAAGGGCAGCCACTACCACTCGCCCCAGTTCTCGACCCCACAAGTAACGTAAGGACAGGCACCACCACTCGCCCCCACCAGTAACGTATGGGCAGCCACCACCACTCGCCGCCACCAGTAACGTATGGGCAGCCACCACCCGTCGCCCCCACCAGTAACGTAAGAGCAGCCACCACCACTAGCCCCAGCCCTCGCCCCCACCAGTAACGTATGGGCAGCCACCACCACTCGCCCCCACCAGTAACGTAAGGGCAGAAACCGCCACTGGCCCCATTCCTTGCTCCCATCAGTAACGTAAGGGCAGCCTCCACCACTCGCACCCACCAGTAACGTATGGGCAGCCACCATCACTCGCTCCCACCAGTAACGTATTGGCAGCCACCACCACTCGCACCCACCAGTAACGTAAGGGCAGCCACCACCACTCGCCCCAGCCCTCGCCCCCACCAGTAATGTGAGGGAAGCCACTACCACTCGCCCCAGCCCTCGCCCACACAAGTAACGTAAGGGCAGCCACCAACACTCGCCCCCACCAGTAACGTAAGGGCAGCCACCACCACTGGCCCCAGGCCTCGCTCCCACCAGTAACGTAAGGGCAGCCACCACCACCCGCCCCAGCCCTTGCCCCCACCATTAACATAAGTGCAGTCACCACCACTGGCCCAAGGTCTCGCCTCCACCAGTAACGTAAGGGCAGCCACCACCACTCGCATCAGCCCTCGCCCCCACCAGTAATGTAAGGGCAGCCACCACCACTGGCCCAAGGTCTTGCCTCCACCAGTAACGTAAGGGCAACCACGACCACTCACCCCAACCCTCACACTCACCAGTAACGTAAGGGCAGCCACCACTACTCGCCCCTACCAGTAACGTATAGGCAGCCACCACCACTCGCCCCCACCAGTAACATAAGGGCAGTCACCACCACACGCCCCCACCAGTAACGAAGGACAGCCACCACCACTCGCCCCAGCCCTCGCCTCCACAAAAAACGTACGGGCAGCCACCACCACTCGCCCCAGCCCTCTTCCCTACCAGTAACGTAAGGGCAGCCACCACCACTCGCCCCCACTAGTAACGTATGGGCAGCCATCAGCAATCGCCCCCACCAGTAACGTAAGGGCAGCCACCACCATTCGCTACCACCAGTAACGTAAGGGCTGCCACCACCACTCGCCCCAAACCTCGCCCCCACCAGTAATGTAAGGGCATCCACCACCACCCGCCCCCACCAGTAACGTATGGGCAGCTACCACCACTCGCCCCCACCAGTAACGTAAGGGCAGCCACCACCACCCGCCCCAGCCCACACCCCCACCAGTAACGTAAGAGCAGCCAACAGCACTCGCCCCAGACCTCGCCCTCACCAGTAACGTTAGGGCAGCCACCACCACTCGCCCCCACCAGTAACGTATGGGCAGTCACCACCACTCGCCCCCACCAGTCATGTAGGGACAGTCACCACCACTCGCCCCCACGAGTAACGTAAGGGCAGCCACCACCACTCGCTCCCACCAGTAACGTAAGGCAGCCATCACCACTCGAGACAGCCGTCGCCCCCAACAGTAACGTAAGGGCAGCCACCACCACTCGCCCCCACCAGTAACGTAAGGGCAGCCACCGCCACTGGTCCCAGCTCTCGCCCCACCAATAACGTAAGGGCAGACACCACCACTCACCCCCACCAGTAACGTATGCGCAGACACCACCACTCGCCCCCACCAGTAACGTATGGGCAGCCACAACCACTCGCCCCCACCAGTAACGTGTGGGCAGCCACCACCACTCGCCCCCAACAGTAGCTTAAGGACAGCCACCACCACCCGCCCCCAGCCCTCGCCCCCACCAGTAATGTAAGGGCACCCAATACCAGTCACCCCAGCCCTCGCCCCCACAAGTAATGTAAGGGCAGCCACCACTCGCCGCAGCCCTCTCCCCCAGCAGTAACGCAAGGGCAGCCACTACCACTCGCCCCAGTTCTCGACCCCACAAGTAACGTAAGGACAGGCACCACCACTCGCCCCCACCAGTAACGTATGGGCAGTCACCACCACTCGCCGCCACCAGTAACGTATGGGCAGCCACCACCCGTCGCCCCCACCAGTAACGTAAGAGCAGCCACCACCACTGGCCCCAGCCCTCGCCCCCACCAGTAACGTATGGGCAGCCACCACCACTCGCCCCCACCAGTAACGTAAGTGCAGAAACCGCCACTGGCCCCATTCCTTGCTCCCACCAGTAACGTAAGGGCAGCCTCCACCACTCGCACCCACCAGTAACGTATGGGCAGCCACCATCACTCGCTCCCACCAGTAACGTATTGGCAGCCACCACCACTCGCACCCACCAGTAACGTAAGGGCAGCCACCACCACTCGCCCCAGCCCTCGCCCCCACCAGTAATGTGAGGGCAGCCACTACCACTCGCCCCAGCCCTCGCCCACACAAGTAACGTAAGGGCAGCCACCAACACTCGCCCCCACCAGTAACGTAAGGGCAGCCACCACCACTGGCCCCAGGCCTCGCTCCCACCAGTAACGTAAGGGCAGCCACCACCACCCGCCCCAGCCCTTGCCCCCACCATTAACATAAGTGCAGTCACCACCACTGGCCCAAGGTCTCGCCTCCACCAGTAACGTAAGGGCAGCCACCACCACTCGCATCAGCCCTCGCCCCCACCAGTAATGTAAGGGCAGCCACCACCACTGGTCCAAGGTCTTGCCTCCACCAGTAACGTAAGGGCAGCCACGACCACTCACCCTAACCCTCACACTCACCAGTAACGTAAGGGCAGCCACCACTATTCGCCCCTACCAGTAACGTATAGGCAGCCACCACCACTCGCCCCCACCAGTAACATAAGGGCAGTCACCACCACACGCCCCCACCAGTAACGAAGGACAGCCACCACCACTCGCCCCAGCCCTCGCCTCCACAAAAAACGTACGGGCAGCCACCACCACTCGCCCCAGCCCTCTTCCCTACCAGTAACGTAAGGGCAGCCACCACCACTCGCCCCCACTAGTAACGTATGGGAAACCATCAGCAATCGCCCCCACCAGTAACGTAAGGGCAGCCACCACCACTCGCTACCACCAGTAACGTAAGGGCTGCCACCACCACTCGCCCCAAACCTCGCCCCCACCAGTAATGTAAGGGCATCCACCACCACCCGCCCCCACCAGTAACGTATGGGCAGCTACCACCACTCGCCCCCACCAGTAACATAAGAGCAGCCAGCGCCACTGGCCCCAGCCCTCGCCCCCACCAATAACATAAGGGCAGCCACCACCACTCGCCCCAGCCCTCGCCCTTACCAGTAACTTTAGGGCAGTCACCACCACTCGCCCCCACCAGTAACGTAAGGTCAGCCACCACCACTCGCCCCCAGCCCTCGCCCCCACCAGTAATGTAAGGGCACCCACCACCAGTCACCCCAGCCCTCGCCCCCACGAGTAACGTAAGGGCAGCCACCACCATTCGCCCCAGTTCTCGACCCCACAAGTAACGTCAGGGCAGCCACCACCACTCGTCCCCACCAGTAACGTAAGTGCAGCCACCACCACTCGCACCAGCACTTGCCCCCACCAGTAACGTAACGGGAGCCACACCACTAGCCCCAGCCCTCGCACCCACCAGTAATGTAAGGTCAGCAACCACCACTCACCCTAGCCCTCCCCCACCAGTAACGTAAAGTCAGCCACCACCACTCGCCCTGACCAGTAACGAAAGTGCAGCCACCACCACTCGCCCCAGCCCACACCCCCACCAGTAACGTAAGAGCAGCCAACAGCACTCGCCCCAGACCTCGCCCTCACCAGTAACGTTAGGGCAGCCACCACCACTCGCCCCCACCAGTAACGTATGGGCAGTCACCACCACTCGCCCCCACCAGTCATGTAGGGACAGTCACCACCACTCGCCCCCACGAGTAACGTAAGGGAAGCCACCACCACTCGCCCCCACCAGTAACGTAAGGCAGCCATCACCACTCGAGACAGCTGTCGCCCCCAACAGTAACGTAAGGGCAGCAACCACCACTCGCCCCCACCAGTAAGGTAAGGGCAGCCACCACCACTCAACCCCACCAGTAACGTATGCGCAGACACCACCACTCGCCCCCACCAGTAACATAAGGACAGCCACCACCACTCGCCCCAGCCCTTGCCCCCACCACTAACGTTAGGGCAGTCACAACCACTCGGCCCCACTAGTAACATAAGTGCAGCCACACCACTTGCCCCAGCCCTCGCCCCCACCAGTAACATAAGGGCAGCCACTACCACTCGCACCAGTTCTCAACCCCTCAAGTAACGTAAGAGCAGCCACCACCACTCGCCCACACAAGTAACGTATGGGCAGCCACCACCACTCGCCCCCACCAGTAACGTAAGGGCAGCCACCGCCACTGGCCCCAGCTCTCGCCCCACCAATAACGTAAGGGCAGCCACCACCACTCACCCCCACCAGTAACGTATGCGCAGACACCACCACTCGCCCCCACCAGTAACGTATGGGCAGCCACCACCACTCGCCCCCACCAGTAACGTATGGGCATCCACCACCATTCGCCGCCAACAGTAACTTAAGGACAGCCACCACCACCCGCCCCAGCCCTCGCCCCCACCAGTAATGTAAGGGCACCCAATACCAGTCACCCCAGCCCTCGCCCCCACAAGTAACGTAAGGGCAGCCACCACTCGCCGCAGCCCTCTCCCCCAGCAGTAACGCAAGGGCAGCCACTACCACTCGCCCCAGTTCTCGACCCCACAAGTAATGTAAGGGCAGGCACCACCACTCGCCCCCACCAGTAACGTATTGGCAGCCACCACCACTCGCCGCCACCAGTAACGTATGGGCAGCCACCACCTCTCGTCCCCAGCAGTAACATAAGAGCAGCCACCACCAATGGCCCCAGCCCTCGCTCCCACCAGTAACGTATGGGCAGCCACCACCACTCGCCCCCACCGGTAATGTAAGGGCAGAAACCGCCACTGGCCCCATTCCTTGCCCCCACCAGTAACGTAAGGGCAGCCTCCACCACTCGCACCCACCAGTAACGTATGGGCAGCCACCACCACTCGCTCCCACCAGTAACGTAATGGCAGCCACCACCACTCGCACCCACCAGTAACGTAAGGGCAGCCACCACCACTCGCCCCAGCCCTCGCCCCCACCAGTAATGTGAGGGTAGCCACTACCACTCGTCCCAGCCCTCGCCCACACAAGTAACGTAAGGGCAGGCACCAACACTAGCCCCCACCAGTAACGTATGGGCAGCCACCACCACTCGCCCCCACCAGAAACGTAAGGGCAGCCACCACCACTGGCCCCAGTCCTCGCCCCCACCAGTAACGTAAGGGCAGCCACCACCACCCGCCCCAGCCCTTGCCCCACCACTAACATAAGTGCAGCCACCACCACTGGCCCAAGGTCTCGCCTCCACCAGTAACGTAAGGGCAGCCACCACCACTCGCATCAGCCCTCGCCCCCACCAGTAATGTAAGGGCAGCCACCACCACTGGCCCAAGGTCTTGCCTCCACAAGTAACGTAAGGGCAGCCACGACCACTCACCCCAACCCTTACACCCACCAGTGACGCAAGGGCAGCCACCACCACTCGCTCCTACCAGTAACGTATAGGTAGCCACCACCACTGGCCCCCACGAGTAACATAAGGGCAGTCACTACCACACGCCCCCACCAGTAACGAAGGACAGCCACCACCACTCGCCTCAGCCCTCGCCCTAACAAAAAACGTACGGGCAGCCACCACCACTCGCCCCAGCCCTCTTCCCTACCAGTAACGTAAGGGCAGCCACCACCACTCGCCCCCACTAGTAACGTATGGGCAGACATCAGCAATCGCCCCCACCAGTAACGTAAGGGCAGCCACCACCACTCGCCACCACCAGTAACGTAAGGGCTGCCACCACCACTCGCCCCAACCAGTAATGTAAGGGCATCCACCACCACCCGCCCCAGCCAGTAACGTAAGGGCAGCAACCACCACTCGCCCGCAGCCCTCGCCCTCACCAGTAATGTAAGGGCAGTCACACCACTCGCTCCAGCCCTCGCCCCTACAAGTAATGTAAGGTCAGCAACCACCACTCGCCCTAGCCCTCCCCCACCAGTAACGTAATAGCAGCCACCACCACTCGACGCAACTATTGCCCCCACGAGTAACGTATGGGCAGCCACCACCACTCGCCCCAGCTCTCGCCCTTACCAGTAACCTTAGGGCAGTCACCACCACTCGCCCCCAAGAGGAACGTATGGGCAGCCATCAGCAATCGCCCCCACCAGTAACGTAAGGGCAGCCACCACCACTCGCCACCACCAGTAACATAAGGGCTGCCACCACCACTCGCCCCAACCCTCGCCCCCACCAGTAATGTAAGGGCATCCACCACCACCCGCCCCCACTAATAACGTAAGGGCAGCAACCACCACCCGCACCCAGTCCTCGCCCCCACCAGTAATGTAAGGGCACCCACCACCAGTCACCCCTGCCCTCGCTCCCACGAGTAACGTAAGGGCAGCCACCACCACTCGTCCCCACCAGTAACGTAACTGCAGCCACCACCACTCGTCCCAGCCCTCGCCCTTACCAGTAACGTTAGGGCAGTCACCACCACTCGCCCACACCAGTAACGTAAAGGCAGCCACTACCACTTGCCCCAGATCACGCCCCCACCAATAAGGTAAGTGCAGCCACCACAACTAACCCCCTCCAGTAACGTATGTGCATCCACCACCACTCGCCCCCACCAGAAACGTATGGGCAGCCACCACAACTCGCCCGCACCAGTATCGTAAGGGCAGCCACCACCACTCGCCCCAGCCCTCGCCCTCACCAGTAACGTTAGGGCAGTCACCACCACTCGCCCCCACCAGTAATGTAAGGGCAGCCACCACCACTCGCCCCCACCAGTAACGTAAGGGCAGCCACCACCACTCGCCCCAGCCCTCGCCTCACCAGTAACGTAAGGGCATCCACCACCACCCGCAACGTAAGGGCAGCCACCACCACTCGCCCCAGCCCTCGCCCCAACCAGTAACGTAAGGGCAGCCACTAACACTCGCCACAGCCGTCGCCCCTACAAGTAACGTAAGGGTTGCCACCACCACTCGCCCCCACCAGTAACGTAAGGGCAGCCACTGCCACTGGCCCCAGCTCTCGCCCCCACCAGTAACGTAAGGGCAGCCACCACCACTCACCCCCACCAGTAACGTATGCGCAGCTACCACCACTCGGCCTCACCAGTAACGTATGGGCAGCCACCACCACTCGTCCCCAGCAGTAACATAAGGGCAGCCACCACTACTCGTCCCAGCCCTTGCCCCCACCAGTAACGTAAGGGCAGCCACTACCACTCGCCCCAGCCCTCGCCCCCACAAGTAACGTAAGGGCAGCAAAACACCACTAGCCCCCACCAGTAACGTATGGGCAGCCAACACCACTCGCCCCCACCGGTAACGTAAGGGCAGCCACCAACACTCGCCCCATCCCTCGCCTCACCAGTAACGTAAGGGCATCCATCACCACCCGCCACCACCAGTAACGTAAATGCAGCCACCACCACTCGCCCCAGCCCTCGCCCCCACCAGTAACGTATGGGCAGCCACCACCACTCGCACCCACCAGTAACGTAAGGGCAGCCACCATCACTCGCCCCAGCCCTCACCCCCACTAGTAATGTAGGGGTAGCCACTACCACTCGACCCAGCCCTCGCCCCCACAAGTACCGTAAGGGCAGCCACCACCACTAGCCCCCACCAGAAACGAATGGGCAGCCACCACCACTCTCATCCACCAGTAACGTAAGGGCAGCCACCACCACTGGCCCCAGGCGTCGCCCCCAACAGTAACGTATGGGCAGCCACCACCATGCGCCCCCACCAGTAACGTAAGTGCAGCCACCACGACTCGCCCCCACCAGTAACGTAAGGGCAGCCACCACCACTCGCCCCCACCAGTAACGTATGGGCAGCCACCACCACTCGCCCCCAACAGTAACGTATGGGCAGCCACCACCACTCGCCCCCACCAGTAACGTATGGGCAGCCACCACCACTCGCCCCCACCAGTAACGTAAGGGCAGTCAACACCACTCGCCCCCACCAGTAACGTAAGGGCTGCCACCACCACTCGCCCCAACCCTCGCCCCCACCAGTAATGTATGGGCATCCACCACCACCCGCCCCCACCAGTAACGTAAGGCCAGCAACCACCACTCGCCCGCAGCCCTCGCCCCCACCAGTAACGTAAGGGCAGCCACCACCACTCGCCTCGACCAGTAATGTAAGGGCAGCCACACCACTCGCTCCAGCCCTCGCCCCCACAAGTAATGTAAGGGCAGCTACCAACACTCGCCCCCACCAGTAACGTAAGGGCTACCGCCACCACTGGCCTCAGCCCTCGCCCACACCAGTAACGTATGGGCAGCCACCACCACTCGCCCCCACCAGTAACGTAAGGGCAGCCACCACCACTGGCCAAAGCCCTCGCCCTCACCAGTAACGTAAGTGCAGCCACCACCAATGGCCCAAGGTCTCGCCTCCACCAGTAACGTAAGGACCCCACCACCACTCGCCCCAGCCCTCGCCCCCACAAGAAACATAAGGGCAGCCACCACATCCCGCCCCCCAGCCCTCGCCCACACCAGTAATGTAAGGGCACCCACCACCTGTCACCCCAGCACTCGCCGCCACGACTAACGTAGAGGCAGCCACCACCACTCGCCCCAGCCCTCTCCCCCACCACAAACGTAAGGGCCGCCACTACCACTTGACCCAGTTCTCGACCCCACAAGTAACGTAAGGGCAGCCACCACCACTCACCCCAGCCAGTAACGTATGGGCAGCCACCACTACTCGCCCCCACCAGTAACGTATGGGCAACCACCACCACTCGTCCCCACCAGTAATGTAAGGGTAGCCATCACCACCCGTCCCAGCTCTCGCTCCCACCATTAACGTAAGGGGTAGCCACCACCACTCGCCCCAGCCCTCGCCCTTACCAGTAATGTTAGGGCAGTCACCACCACTAGCCCCCACCAGTAATGTAAGGGCAGCCATTACCTCTCGCCGCAGCCCTCGCCCCCACAAGTAACGTAAGGGCAGCCAACACCACTACCCCCACCAGTAACGTATGGGGAGCCACACCACCCGCCCCCACCAGTAACGTAAGGGCAGCCGCCACCACTCGCCCCAGCCCTCGCCCCCACCAGTAACGTAAGGGCATCCACCACCACCCGCCCCCACCAGTAATGTAAGGGCATCCACCATCACTCGCCCCAGCCCTCACCCCCACCAGTAACGTAAGGGCAGCCACTACCACTCGCCCCAGCCCTCGCCCCCACAAGTAACGTAAGGGCAGCCACCACCACTCGCCCCCACCAGTAACGTATGCGCAGCCACCACCACTCGCCCCCACCAGTAACGTAATGGCAGCCACCGCCACTGGCCCAAGCCCTCGCCCCCACCAGTAACGTAAGGGCAGCCACCACCACTCGCCCCAGCCCTCGCCCCCACCAGTAACGTAAGGGCAGCCACCACCACTCGCCCCAGCCCTCGCCCCCACCAGTAACGTAAGGGCATCCACCACCACCCGCCCCCACCAGTAATGTAAGGGCATCCAGCACCACTCGCCCCAGCCCTCACCCCCACCAGTAACGTAAGGGCAGCCACTACCACTCGCCCCAGACCTCGCCCCACAAGTAACGTAAGGGCAGCCACCAGCACTCGCCCCCACCAGTAACGTATGCGCAGCCACCACCACCCGCCCCCACCAGAAACGTAATGGCAGCCACCGCCACTGGCCCAAGCCCTCGCCCCCACCAGTAACGTAAGGGCAGCCACCACCACTCGCCCCAGCCCTCGCCCCCACAAGTAACGTAAGGGCAGCCACCAACACTAGCCCCACCAGTAACGTAAGGGCAGCCACTACCACTCGCCCCAGCCCTCGCCCCCACAAGTAACGTAAGGGCAGCCACCATCACTCGCCCACACCAATAATGTATGGGCAGCCACCACCACTCGCCCCCACCAGTAACGTAATGGCAGCCACCGCCACTGGCCCAAGCCCTCGCCCCCACCAGTAACGTAAGGGCAGCCACCACCACTCGCCCCAGCCCTCGCCCCCACAAGTAACGTAAGGGCAGCCACCACCACTAGCCCCACCAGTAACGTAAGGGCAGCCACTACCACTTGCCCCAGCCCTCGCCCCCACAAGTAACGTAAGGGCAGCCACCACCACTCGCCCACACCAATAACGTATGGGCAGCCACCACCACCCGCCCCCACCAGTAACGTAAGGGCAGCCTACACCACCCGCCACAGCCCTCGCCCCCACCTGTAACGTAACGGCAGCCACTACCACTCACCCCAGCCCACGCCCCCACAAGTAACGTAAGGGCAGCCACCACCACTCGCCCCCACCAGTACCATATGGGCAGCCACAGCCACTCGACCCCACCAGTAACGTAAGGGCAGCCACCACCACTCGCCCCAGCCCTCGCCCCCACCAGTAACGTAAGGGCAGCCACTTCAACTCGCCACAGCCCTTGCCCCCACCAGTAACGTAAGGGCAGCCACTACAACTCGCTCCAGCCCTCACCCCCACAAGTAACATAAGGGCAGCCACCACAACTCGCGCCCACATGTAACGTATGGGCAGCCACCACCACTCGCACCCACCAGTACCGTAAGGGCAGCCACCACCACTCGCCCCCACCAGTAATGTAAGGGCACCCACCACTAGTCACCCCAGCACTCGCCGCCACGACTAACGTAAAGGCAGCCACCACCACTTGCCCCAACCCTCTCCCCACTACGAACGTAAGGGCCGCCACTACCACTCGCCCCAGCCCTCGAACCCACAAGTAACATAAGGGCAGCCACCACCACTCGCCCCCACCAGAAACGTATGGGCAGCCACCACAACTCGCCCGCACCAGTATCGTAAGGGCAGCCACCACCACTCGCCCCAGCCCTCGCCCTCACCAGTAACGTTAGGGCAGTCCCCACCACTCGCCCCCACCAGTAACGTAAGGGCAGCCACCACCACTCGCCCCCACCAGTAACGTAAGTGCAGCCACCACCACTCGCCCCAGCCCTCGCCTCACCAGTAACGTAAGGGCATCCACCACCACCCGCCCCCACCAGTAACGTAAGGGCAGCCACCACCACTCGCCCCAGCCCTCGCCCAACCAGTAACGTATGGGCAGCCACTACCACTCGCCCCAGCCCTCGCCCCCACAAGTAACGTAAGGGATTGCCACCACCACTCGCCCCCACCAGTAATGTAAGGGCAGCCACTGCCACTGGCCCCAGCTCTCGCCCCCACCAGTAACGTACGGGCAGCCACCACCACTCACCCCCACCAGTAACGTATGCGCAGCTACTACCACTCACCCTCACCAGTAACGTATGGGCAGCCACCACCACTCGTCCCCAGCAGTAACATAAGGGCAGCCACCACTACTCGTCCCAGCCCTTGCCCCCACCAGTAACGTAAGGGCAGCCACTACCACTCGCCCCAGCCCTCGCCCCCACATGTAACGTAAGGGCAGCAAAACACCACTAGCCCCCACCAGTAACGTATGGGCAGCCAACACCACTCGCTCCCACCGGTAACGTAAGGGCAGCCACCAACACTCGCCCCATCCCTCGCCTCACCAGTAACGTAAGGGCATCCATCACCACCCGCCACCACCAGTAACGTAAATGCAGCCACTACCACTCGCCCCAGCCCTCGCCCCACCAGTAACGTATGGGCAGCCACCACCACGCGCACCCACCAGTAACGTAAGGGCAGCCACCATGACTTGCCCCAGCCCTCACCCCCACTAGTAATGTAAGGGTAGCCACTACCACTCGCCCCAGCCCTCGCCCCCACAAGTACCGTAAGGGCAGCCACCACCACTAGCCCCCACCAGAAACGAATGGGCAGCCACCACCACTCTCCCCCACCAGTAACGTAAGGGCAGCCACCACCACTGGCCCCAGGCGCCGCCCCCAACAGTAACGTATGGGCAGCCACCACCATGCGCCCCCACCAGTAACGTAAGTGCAGCCACCACTACTCGCCCCCACCAGTAACGTAAGGGCAGCCACCACCACTCGCCCCCACCAGTAACGTATGGGCAGCCACCACCAATCGCCCCCAACAGTAACGTATGGGCAGCCACCACCACTCGCCCCCACCAGTAACGTATGGGCAGCCACAACCACTCGCCCCCACCAGTAACGTAAGGGCAGTCACCACCACTCGCCCCCACCAGTAACGTAAGGGCTGACACCACCACTCGCCCCAACCCTCGCCCCCACCAGTAATGTACGGGCATCCACCACCACCCGCCCCCACCAGTAACATAAGGGCAGCAACCACCACTCGCCCGCAGCCCTCGCCCCCACCAGTAACGTAAGGGCAGCCACCACCACTCGCCTCCACCAGTAATGTAAGGGCAGCCACACCACTCGCTCCAGCCCTCGCCCCCACAAGTAATGTAAGGGCAGCCACCAACACTCGCCCCCACCAGTAACGTATGGGCAGCCACCACCACTCGCCCCCACCAGTAACGTAAGGGCTACCGCCACCACTGGCCTCAGCCCTCGCCCACACCAGTAACGTATGGGCAGCCACCACCACTCGCCCCCACCAGTAACGTAAGGGCAGCAACCACCACTGGCCACAGCCCTCGCCCTCACCAGTAACGTAAGTGCAGCCACCACCAATGGCCCAAGGTCTCGCCTCCACCAGTAACGTAAGGACCCCACCACCACTCGCCCCAGCCCTCGCCCCCACAAGAAACATAAGGGCAGCCACCACAACCCGCCTCCCAGCCCTCGCCCACACCAGTAATGTAAGGGCACCCACCACCTGTCACCCCAGCACTCGCCGCCATGACTAACGTAGAGGCAGCCACCACCACTCGCCCCAGCCCTCTCCCCCACCACAAACGTAAGGGCCGCCACTACCACTCGACCCAGTTCTCGACCCCACAAGTAACGTAAGGGCAGCCACCACCACTCACCCCAGCCAGTAACGTATGGGCAGCCACCACTACTCGCCCCCACCAGTAACGTATGGGCAACCACCACCACTCGTCCCCACCAGTAATGTAAGGGTAGCCATCACCACCCGTCCCAGCTCTCGCTCCCACCATTAACGTAAGGGGTAGCCACCACCACTCGCCCCAGCCCTCGCCCTTACCAGTAATGTTAGGGCAGTCACCACCACTAGCCCCCACCAGTAATGTAAGGGCAGTAATGTAAGGGCAGCCATTACCTCTCGCCGCAGCCCTCGCCCCCACAAGTAACGTAAGGGCAGCCAACACCACTACCCCCACCAGTAACATATGGGGAGCCACACCACCCGCCCCCACCAGTAACGTAAGAGCATCCACCACCACCCACCCCACCAGTAATGTAAGGGCATCCACCATCACTCGCCCCAGCCCTCACCCCCACCAGTAACGTAAGGGCAGCCACTACCACTCGCCCCAGCCCTCGCCCCCACAAATAACGTAAGGGCAGCCACCACCACTCGCCCCCACCAGTAACGTATGCGCAGCCACCACCACTCGCCCCCACCAGTAACGTAATGGCAGCCACCGCCACTGGCCCAAGCCCTCGCCCCCACCAGTAATGTAAGGGCAGCCACCACCACTCGCCCCAGCCCTCGCCCCCACCAGTAACGTAAGGGCAGCCACCACCACTCGCCCCAGCCCTCGCCCCCACCAGTAACGTAAGGGCATCCACCACCACCCGCCCCCACCAGTAATGTAAGGGCATCCAGCACCACTCGCCCCAGCCCTCACCCCCACCAGTAACGTAAGGGCAGCCACTACCACTCGCCCCAGACCTCGCCCCACAAGTAACGTAAGGGCAGCCACCAGCACTCGCCCCCACCAGTAACGTATGCGCAGCCACCACCACTCGCCCCCACCAGAAACGTAATGGCAGCCACCGCCACTGGCCCAAGCCCTCGCCCCCACCAGTAACGTAAGGGCAGCCACCACCACTCGCCCCAGCCCTCGCCCCCACAAGTAACGTAAAGGCAGCCACCACCACTAGCCCCACCAGTAACGTAAGGGCAGCCACTACCACTCGCCCCAGCACTCGCCCCCACAAGTAACGTAAGGGCAGCCACAACCACTCGCCCACCCCAATAACATATGGGCAGCCACCACCACTCGCCCCCACCAGTAACGTAATGGCAGCCACTGCACTGGCCCAAGCCCTCGCCCCCACCAGTAACGTAAGGGCAGCCATCACCACTCGCCCCAGCCCTCGCCCCCACAAGTAACGTAAGGGCAGCCACCACCACTAGCCCCACCAGTAACGTAAGGGCAGCCACTACCACTCGCCCCAGCCCTCGCCCCCACAAGTAACGTAAGGGCAGCCACCACCACTCGCCCACACCAATAACGTATGGGCAGCCACCACCACCCGCCCCCACCAGTAACGTAAGGGCAGCCTACACCACCCGCCACAGCCCTCGCCCCCACCTGTAACGTAACGGCAGCCACTACCACTCACCCCAGCCCACGCCCCCACAAGTAACGTAAGGGCAGCCACCACCACTCGCCCCCACCAGTACCATATGGGCAGCCACAGCCACTCGCCCCCACCAGTAACGTAAGGGCAGCCACCACCACTCGCCCCAGCCCTCGCCCCCACCAGTAACGTAAGGGCAGCCACTTCAACTTGCCCCAGCCCTTGCCCCCACCAGTAACGTAAGGGCAGCCACTACAACTCGCTCCAGCCCTCACCCCCACAAGTAACATAAGGGCAGCCACCATCACTCGCGCCCACATGTAACGTATGGGCAGTCACCACCACTCGCCCCCACCAGTACCGTAAGGGCAGCCACCACCACTCGCCCCCACCAGTAATGTAAGGGCACCCACAACTAGTCACCCCAGCACTCGCCGCCACGACTAACGTAAAGGCAGCCACCACCACTTGCCCCAACCCTCTCCCCCACTACAAACGTAAGGGCCGCCACTACCACTCGCCCCAGCCCTCGAACCCACAAGTAACATAAGGGCAGCCACCACCACTCGCGCCCACCAGTAACGTATGTGTAGCCACCATCACTCGCCCCCACCAGTAACGTAAGGGCAGCCACCGCCACGGGCCCCAGCCCTCGCCCCCACCAGTAATGTAACGGCAGCCACCACCACTCACCCACACCAGTAACGTATTGGCAGCAACCACCACTCGTCCCCACCAGTAATGTAAGGGCAGCCACCACCACCCGTCCCAGCCCTCGCCCACACCAGTAACGTAAGGGCAGCCTCCACCACTCGCCCCCACCAGTAACGTACGGGCAGCCACCACCACTCGCCACTTCCCTCGCCCCCACCAGTAACGTAAGGGCAGCCTCCACCACTCGCCCCCACCAGTAACGTAACGGCAGCCACCACCACTCGCCCCAGTCCTCGCTCTCTCCAGTAACGTTAGGGCAGTCACCATCACTCCCCCACCAGTAACGTAAGAGCAGCCACCACCACTCGCTACAGCCTTCGCCCCCACCATTAACGTAAGGGCAGCCACTACCACTCGCCAAAGCCCTTGCCCCCAGAAGTAACGTAATGGCAGCCACCACCACTCGCGCACACCTGTAACGTATGGGCAACCACCACCACTCGCCCCTACCAGTAACGTAAGGGCAGTCACCACCCTCGCCCCCACCAGTAACGTAAGGGCACCCACCACTAGTCACCCCAGCACTCACCGCCACGACTAACGTAAAGGCAGCCACCAACACTTGCCCCAACACTCTCCCCCACTACAAACGTACGGGCCGCCACTACCACTCGCCCCAGCCCTCGAACCCACAAGTGAAGTAAGGGCAGCCACCACCACTCACCCCCACCAGTAACGTATGGGCAGCCACCACCACTCGCCCCCACCAGTAACGTAAGGGCAGCCACCATTACTCGCCCCCACCAGTAACGTATGGGCAGTCACCATCACTCCCCCACCAGTAACGTAAGAGCAGCCACCACCACTCGCTCCAGCCTTCGCCCCCACCAGTAACGTAAGGGCAGCCACTACAACTCGTCACAGCCGTTGCCCCCAGAAGTAACGTAAGGGCAGCCACCACCACTCGCGCCAGCCCTCGCCCCCACAAGTAACGTACGGGCAGCCACCACCACTCGCGCCAGCCCTCGTCCCTACCAGTAATATCAGGGCAGCCACCATCACTCGACCCCACCAGTAACGTAGGGGCAGCCATCAGCAATCGCCCTCACCAGTAACGTATGGGCAGCCACCACCACTCGCCCCCACGACTAACGTAAGGACAGCCACCACCACTCGCCCCCACCAGTTACATTAGGGCAGCCACCACCTCTCGCCCCAGCCCTCGCCCCCACCAGTAACGTAAGAGCAGCCACCACCACTCGCTCCTAACATTTACGTAAGGGCAGCCTCCACCACTCGCCCCCACCAGTAACATAAGGGCAGCCACCACCACTCGCCCCAGCCCTCGCCCCCACCAGTAACTTAAGGGCAGCCTCCACCACTTGCCCCCACCAGTAACGTAAGGGCAGCCACCACCACTCGTCCCCACCAGTAACGTAAGGGCAGCCACCACCACTCGAACCCACCAGTAACGTAAGGGCAGCCACCACGACTCGCCTCCACCAGTAACGTAAGGGCAGCCACCACCACTCGCCCCAGCCCTCGCCCCCACCAGTAACGTAAGGGCAGCCTCCACCACTCGCCCCACCAGTAACGTAAGGGCACCCAAACCACTCGCACCCACCAGTAAAGTAAGGGCAGCCTCCACCACTCGCCCCCACCACTAACGTATGGGCACCCAACACCACTCGCCCCCACCAGTAACGTAAGGGCAGCCTCCACCACTCGCCCCCACCAGTAACGTAAAGGCAGCCACCACCACTCGCCCCACCAGTAACATAAGGGCAGCGACCACCACTCGCCTCAACCAGTAACGTAAGGGCAGCCACCACCACTCGCCCCCACCAGTAACGTAAGGGCAGCCACCACCACTCGCCCCCACCAGTTACATAAGTGCAGCCACCAACACTCGCCCCAGCCCTCGCCCCCACCAGTACGGAAGGAGCAGCCACCACCATGCGCCCCTACCAGTTACGTAAGGGCAGCCACCACCATTCGCCCCCACCAGGAACGTAAGGGCAGCCACCATCACACGCCCCAGCCCTCGCCCCCACCTGTAATGTAAGGGCAGCCTCCACCACTCGCCTCCACCAATAATGTATGGGCAGCCACCACTACTCGCCCCCACCAGTACCGTAAGGGCAGCCACCACCATTCGCCCCCACCAGTAACATAAGTGCAGCCACCACCACTCGCCCCAGCCCTCGCCCCCACCAGTAACGTATGAGCAGCCACCACCACTCGCCCCCACCAGTTAAGTACGGGGAGCCACAACCACTCGCCCCTACCAGTAACGTAAGGGCAGGCACCACCACTCGCCCCCACCAGTAACATGAGGGCAGCCACCAACACTTGCCCCAGCCCTCGCCTCCACCAGTAACGTAAGGGCAGCCATCACCACTCGCCCCCACCATTAACATAAGGGTAGCCACCACCACTCGCACCAGCCCTCGCCCCCACCAGTAACGTAAGAGCAGCCACCACCACTCGCCCCTACCAGTTACGTAAAGGCTGCCACCACCACTCGCCCCCACCAGTAACATAAGGGCAGCCACCCCCACTTGCCCCAGAGCTCGTCTCCACCAGTAACGTAAGGGCAGCCCCACCACTCGCCCCCACCACTAACGTAAGGGCAGCCACCAAAACTCGCCTCCACCAGTAACGTAAGGGCAGCCACCACCACTCGCCCCCACCACTAACATAAGGGCAGCCACCACCACTCTCCCCAGCCCTCACCCCCACCAGTAACGTACGAGCAGCCACCACCACTCGCCCCTAACAGTTACGTAAGTCAGCCACCACCACTCGCCCCCAGCAGTAACGTAAGGGCAGCCACCATCACACGACCCAGCCCTCGCCCCCACCAGTAATATAAGGGCAGCCTCCACCAGCCACCTCCACTAGTAACGTATGGGCAGCCACCACCACTCGCCCGCAACAGTAACGTAACGGCAGCCAGCACCAGTCGCCCGCACCAGTATAATAAGGGCAGCCACCACTGCTCGCCCCAGCCCTCACCCCCACCAGTAACGTAAGAGCAGCCAAGACCACTCGTTCCTACCAGTTACGTAAGGGCAGCCACCACCACTCACCTCCACCAGTAACATATGGCAGCCACCAACACTCGCACCCACCAGTAATGTTTGGAAAGCCACAACCACTCGCCCCTACCAGTAACGTAAGGGCAGCCACCACCACTCGCCCCCACCAGTAACATAAGGGCAGCCACCCCCACTTGCCCAAACCCTCGCCTCCACCAGTAACGTAAGGGCAGCCACCACCGCTGGCCCCCCCAGCCCTCGCCTCCACCAGTAACGTAAGGGCAGCCACCACCACTCGCCCCCACCAGTAACATAAGAGCAGCCACAACCACTCGCCCTACCAGTAACGTAACGGCAGCCACCACCACTCGCCCCAACAGTAAAATAAGGACAGCCACCACTACTCGCCCCAGCCCTCGCCCCCACCAGTAATGCAAGAGCAGCCACCACCACTCGTTCCTACCAGTTACGTAAGGACAGCCACCACCACTCGCCTCCACCAGTAACATAAGGGCAGCCACCACCACTTGCCCCATGCCCTCGCCTCCACCAGTAACGTAAGGGCAGCCACCACCACTCTCCCCCACCAGTAACATAAAGCCAGCCACCACCACTCTCCCCAGCCCTCTCCCCCACCAGTAACGTAAGAGGAGCCACCACCACTCGCCCCTACCAGTTACGTGCGGGCAGCCACCACCACTCGCCCACACCAGTGACATAAGGGCACCCACCCCCACTTGCCCCAGCCCCCGGCTCCACCAGTAATGTAAGGGCAGCCACCACCACTCGCCCCCACCAGTAACATAACGGAGCCACCACAACTCGCCCAAGCCCTCCCCCTCCAGTAATGTCGGGCAGCCACCGCCACTTGCCCCAGCCCTCGCCTCCACCAGTAACATAAGGGCAGCCACCACCACTCGCCTCCACCAGTAACGTAAGGGCAGCCACCACCACTCGCACGAGCCCTCGCCTCCACCAGTAACTTAAGGGCAGCCACCACCACTCGCCCCCAGCCGGCCGCAGTGGCCGAGGAGACTAAGGCCCTCCAGTCACGGTCTGCACGGCCACTACGGTCGGTGGTTCGAATCCCCCTGGGGCATGGATATTTGTGCCGTCCTAGTTCGTAAGTAGTTCATTAGTAGTTTGTAAGTTTAGGGACTGATGACCCCGTAGTTAAGTCCATAGACTATACAAAAATTTGAACATTTGAACTCGCCCCCACCAGTAACATAAGGGCAGCCACCCCCACTTGCCCCAGCCCTCGCCTCCACCAGTAATGTAAGGGCAGCCACCACCACTCGCCCCAGCCCTCACCTCCACCAGTAACGTAAGGGCAGCCACCACCACTCGCCCCCACCTGTAACATAAGGGCAGCCACCACCACTCGCCCCAGCCCTCGCCTCCACCAGTAACGTAAGTGCAGCCACGACCACTCGCCCCTACCAGTTACGTAAGACCAGCCACGACCACTCGCCCCCACCAGTAACATAAGGGCAGCCACCCCCACTTGCCCCAGCCCTCGCCTCCACCAGTAATGTAAGGGCAGCTACCACCACTCGCCCCACCAGTAACATAAGGGCAGCCACCACCACTCGCCCTAGTCCTCGCCCCCACCAGTAACGTAAGAGGAGCCACCACCACTCGCATCTACCAGTTACGTAAGGGCAGCCACCACCACTCGCCCACACCAGTAACATAAGGGCAGCCACCCCAACTTGCCCCAGCCCTCGCCTCCATCAGTAACGTAAGGGTAGCTACCACCACTCGCCCCACCAGTAACATAAGGGCAGCCACCACCACTCGCCCTAGTCCTCGCCCCCACCAGTAACGTAAGAGGAGCCACCACCACTCGCATCTACCAGTTACGTAAGGGCAGCCACCACCACTCGCGCACACCAGTGACATAAGTGCAGCCACCCCCACTTGCCCCAGCCCTCGCCTCCACCAGTAATGTAAGGGCAGCCACCACCACTCGCCCCCCCAGTAACATAAGGCAGCCACAACCACTAACCCCAGACCTCGCCTCCACCAGTAACGTAAGGGCAGCCACCACCACTCGCCGCAACCAGTAACATAAGGGCAGCCACCTCCACTCGCCGCAGCCCTCCACCCTCCAGTAACGTAAGGGCAGCCACCACCACTCGCCCCCACCAGTAACATAAGGGCAGCCAACCCCACTAGCCCCAACCCTCGCCTCCATCAGTAAAATAAGGGCAGCCACCACCACTCGCCCCAGCCCTCGCCTCCACAAGTAACGTCAGGGCAGCCACCACCACTCGCCCCAGCCCTCGCCTCCGCCAGTAACGTATGGGCAGCCACCACCACTCGCCCCCACCAGTAACATTAGGGAAGCCACCACCATTCGCCCCAGTCCTCCCCCCTCCAGTAACGTAAGGGCACCCACCCCCACTTGCCCCAGCCCCCGCCTCCACCACCAATGTAAGGGCAGCCACCACCACTCGCCCCCACCAGTAACATAACGGAGCCACCACAACTCGCCCAAGCCCTCCCCCCTCCAGTAATGTCGAGCAGCCACCCCCACTTGCCCCAGCCCTCGCCTCCACCAGTAACGTAAGGGCAGCCACCACCACTCGCCTCCACCAGTAACGTAAGGGCAGCCACCACCACTCGCACGAGCCCTCGCCTCCACCAGTAACTTAAGGGCAGCCACCACCACTCGCCCCCAGCCGGCCGCAGTGGCCGAGGAGACTAAGGCCCTCCAGTCACGGTCTGCACGGACACTACGGTCGGTGGTTCGAATCCCCCCTCGGGCATGGATATTTGTGCCGTCCTAGTTCGTAAGTAGTTCATTAGTAGTTTGTAAGTTTAGGGACTGATGACCCCGTAGTTAAGTCCCATAGACTATACAAAAATTTGAACATTTGAACTCGCCCCCACCAGTAACATAAGGGCAGCCACCACCACTCGCCGCAGCCCTCCCCCCTCCAGTAACGTAAGGGCAGCCACCCCCACTTGTCCCAGCCCTCGTCTCCACCAGTAATGTAAGGGCAGCCACCACCACTCGCCCCAGCCCTCACCTCCACCAGTAACGTAAGGGCAGCCACCACCACTCGCCCCCACCAGTAACATAAGGGCAGCCACCACCACTTGCCCCAGCCCTCCCCTCTCCAGTAACGTAAGTGCAGCCACACCCACTTGTCCAAGCCCTCGCCTCCACCAGTAACATAAGGGCAGGCACCACCACTCGCCCCCACCAGTAACGTAAGGGCAGCCACCACCACTCGCCCCAGGCGTCCCGTCTCCAGTAATGTAAGGGCAGCCACCCCCACTTGTCCCAGCCCTCGCCTCCACCAGTAACGTAAGGGCAGCCACCACCACTCGCCCCCACCAGTAACATGAGGCCAGCCACCAACACTTGCCCCAGCCCTCGCCTCCACCAGTAACGTAAGGGCAGCCATCACCACTCGCCCCCACCATTAACATAAGGGTAGCCACCACCACTCGCACCAGCCCTCGCCCCCACCAGTAACGTAAGAGCAGCCACCATCACTCGCCCCTACCAGTTACGTAAAGGCTGCCACCGCCACTCGCCCCCCACCAGTAACATAAGGGCAGCCACCCCCACTTGCCCCAGGCCTCGTCTCCACCAGTAACGTAAGGGCAGCCTCCACCACTCGCCCCCACCACTAACGTAAGGGCAGCCACCAAAACTCGCCTCCACCAGTAACGTAAGGGCAGCCACCACCACTCGCCCCCACCACTAACATAAGGGCAGCCACCACCACTCTCCCCAGCCCTCACCCCCACCAGTAACGTAAGAGCAGCCACCACCACTCGCCCCTACCAGTTACGTAAGTCAGCCACCACCACTCGCCCCCACCAGTAACGTAAGGGCAGCCACCATCACACGACCCAGCCCTCGCCCCCACCAGTAATATAAGGGCAGCCTCCACCACCCACCTCCACTAGTAACGTATGGGCAGCCACCACCACTCGCCCCCATCAGTAACGTAACGGCAGCCAGCACCACTCGCCCCCACCAGTAAAATAAGGGCAGCCACCACTGCTCGCCCCAGCCCTCTCCCCCACCAGTAACGTAAGAGCAGCCAAGACCACTCGTTCCTACCAATTACGTAAGGGCAGCCACCACCACTCACCGCCACCAGTAACATATGGCAGCCACCAACACTCGCACCCACCAGTAATGTTTAGAAAGCCACAACCACTCGCCCCTACCAGTAACGTAAGGGCAGCCACCACCACTCGCCCCCACCAGTAACATAAGAGCAGCCACAACCACTCGCCCCTACCAGTAACGTAACGGCAGCCACCACCACTCGCCCCAACAGTAAAATAAGGACAGCCACCACTACTCGCCGCAGCCCTCGCCCCCACCAGTAATGCAAGAGCAGCCACCACCACTCGTTCCTACCAGTTACGTAAGGGCAGCCACCACCACTCGCCTCCACCAGTAACATAAGGGCAGCCACCACCACTTGCTACAGCCCTCGCCTCCACCAGTAACGTGAGGGCAGCCACCAACACTCGCCCCCACCAGTAACGTTTGGGCAGCCACAACCACTCGCCCCTACCAGTAACGAAAGGGCAGCCACCACCACTCGCCCCCACCAGTAACATAAGGGCAGCCACCACCACTTGCCCCAGCCCTCGCCTCCAAGAGTAACGTAAGGGCAGCCACCACCACTCTCCCCCACCAGTAACATAAAGCCAGCCACCACCACTCCCCCAGCCCTCGCCCCCACCAGTAACGTAAGTGCAGCCACCACCACTCGCCCCTACCAGTTACGTAAGACCAGCCACGACCACTCGCCCCCACCAGTAACATAAGGGCAGCCACCCCCACTTGCCCCAGCCCTCGCCTCCACCAGTAATGTAAGGGCAGCTACCATAACTCGCCCCACCAGTAACATAAGGGCAGCCACCACCACTCGCCCCAGTCCTCGCCCCCACCAGTAACGTAAGAGGAGCCACCACCACTCGCCCCTACCAGTTACGTAAGGGCAGCCACCACCACTCGCCCACACCAGTAACATAAGGGCAGCCACCCCAACTTGCCCCAGCACTCGCCTCCACCAGTAACTTAATGGGAGCCACCACCGCTCGCCCCCCGCAGCCCTCGCCTCCACCAGTAACGTAAGGGCAGCCACCACCACTCGCCCCCCCAGTAACATAAGGCAGCCACCACCACTTGCCCCAGACCTCGCCTCCACCAGTAACGTAAGGGCAGCCACCACCACTCGCCGCAACCAGTAACATAAGGGCAGCCACCTCCAATCGCCGCAGCCCTCCCCCCTCCAGTAACGTAAGGGCAGCCACCACCACTCGCCCCCAACAGTAACATAAGGGCAGCCACCACCACTCGCCCCAGCCCTCCCCCCTCCAGTAACGTAAGGGCAGCCACCCCCACTTGCCGCAGCCCTCGCCTCCACCAGTAACGTAAGGGCAGCCACCACCACTCGCCCCAGCCCTCGACTCCACCAGTAACGTAAGGGCAGCCACCACCACGCGCACCAGCCCTCGCCTCCACCAGTATCGTAAGGGCAGCCACCACCACTCGCCCCAGCCCTCCCCCCTCCAGTAACGTAAGGGCAGCCACCACCACTCGCCCCAGCCCTCGCCTCCACCAGTAACGTAAGGGCAGCCACCACCACTCGCCCCAGCCCTCACCACCAGCAGTAACGTAAGGGCAGCCACCACCACTCGTCCCAGCCCTCGCCTCCACCAGTAACATAAGGGCTGCCACCACCACTCGCCCCACCCCTCCCCCTCCAGTAACGTAAGGGCAACCACCCCCACTTGCCCCAGCCCTCCCCCCTCCAGTAACGTAAGGGCAGCCACCCCCACTTGCCCCAGCCCTCGCCTCCACCAGTAACGTAACGGCAGCCACCACCACTCGCCCCTACCAGTAACATAAGGGAAGCAACCACCACTCGCCCCAGCTCTCCCCCCTCCAGTAACGTAAGGGCAGCC
Organism: Locusta migratoria; assembly: GCA_026315105.1. Lineage (NCBI taxonomy): Eukaryota > Metazoa > Arthropoda > Insecta > Orthoptera > Acrididae > Locusta > Locusta migratoria. Next base: position 8,701,856 of record CM048755.1, read on the forward strand.
ACCCCTACTTGCCCCAACCTTCGCATCCACCAGTAACGTAAGGTCAGCCACCACCACTCGCCCCCATCAGTAACATAAGGGCAGCCACCACCATTCGCCGTGGCCCTCCCCCTCCAGTAACTTAAAGGCAGCCATCCCCACTCGCCCCAGCCCTCGCCTTCAACACTAACGTAAGTGCAGCCACCACCACTCGTCCCAGCCCTCGCCTCCACTAGTAACATAAGGGCAGCCACCACCACTCGCTGCAGCTCTCCCCCCCTCCAGTAACGTAAGGGCAGATACCACCACTTGCCCCAGCCCTCGCCTCCACCAGTAACGTAAGGGCAACCACCACCACTCGCCGCAGCCCTCGCCTCCACCAGTAACGTAAGGGCAGCCACCACCACTCGCCCCAAACAGTAACATGAGGGCAGCCACCACCACTCGCCCCAGCCCTCCCCTTTCCAGTAACGTAAGGGCAGCCACCGATACGTGCCCCAGCCCTCGCCCCCACCAGTAACATAAGGGCAGCCACCACCACTCGCTCCAGCCCTCCCCCCCTCCAGTAACGTAAGGGCAGCCACCACCACACGCCCCCAGCCGGCCACGGTGGCCGAGGAGACTAAGGCGTTCCAGTCACGGTCTGCACGGCCACTACGGTCAGGTGTTCGAATCCCCCCTCGGGCATGGATATTTGTGCCGTCCTAGTTCGTAAGTAGTTCATAAGTAGTTTGTAAGTTTAGGGACTGATGACCCCGAAGTTAGGTCCTATAGACTATACAAACATTTGAACATTTGAACTCGCCCCCACCAGTAACATAAGGGCAGCCACCACCACTCGCCCCAGCCCTGCCCCCTCCAGTAACGTAAGGGCAGCCACCCCCACTTGCCGCAGCCCTCGCCTCAACCAGGAACGTAAGGGCAGCCACCACCACTCGCCCCAGCCCACACCTCCACCAGTAACGTAAGGGCAGCCACCACCACTCGCCCCCACTAGTAACATAAGGGCAGCCACCACCACTCGCCCCAGCCCTCCCCCCTCCAGTAACGTAACGGCAGCCACCCCCACTTGCCCCAGCCCTCGCCTCTACCAGTAACATAAGGGCAGCCACCACCACTCGCCCCAGCCCACACCTCCACCAGTAATGTAAGGGCAGCCACCACCACTCGCCCCCACCAGTAACATGACGGCAGCCACCACCACTCGCCCCAGCCCTTCCCCTCCAGTAATGTAAGGGCAGCCACCCCCACTTGCCCCAGCCCCAGCCCTCCTCCCCTCCAGTAACGTAAGGGCAGCCACCACCACACGCCCCAGCCCTCGCCTCCACCAGTAACATAAGGGTAGCCACCACCACTTGCCCCAGCCCACCCCCTCCAGTAACGTAAGGGCAGCCACCACCACTCGCCCCAGCCTTCGCCTCCACCAGTAACATTAGGGCAGCCACCACCACTCGCCCCCACCAATAACATAAGGGCAGCCACCACCACTCGCCCCAGCCCTCCCCTCTCCAGTAACGTAAGGTCAGAAACCCCCACTTGCCCCAGCCCTCGCCTCCACCAGTAACGTAAGGGCAGCCACCACCACTCGCCCCCACCAGTAACATAAGGGCAGCCACCACCACTCGCCCCAGCCCTCCCCCCTCCAGTAACGTAAGGGCAGCAACCCCCACTTGCTCCAGCCCTCGCCTCCACCAGTAACGTAAGGGCAGCCACCACCACTCGTCCCAGCCCTCGCCCCCACCAGTAACGTAAGGGCACCCACCACCACAGGCACCATCCTTGCCCCCTCCAGTGACGTAAGGGCAACCACCCCCACTTGCCCCAGCCCTCGCCTCCACCAGTAACATAAGGGCAGCCACCACCACTCGCCCCAGCCCTCACCTCCAGCAGTAACGTAAGGCCTGCCACCACCACTCGCCCCACCCCTCCCCCCTCCAGTAACGTAAGGGCAGCCACCCCCACTTGCCCCAGCCCTCTCCCCTCCAGTAACGTAAGGGCAGCCATCCCCACTTGCCCCAGCCCTTGCCTCCACCAGTAACGTAAGGGCAGCCACCACCACTCGCCCCCATCAGTAACATAAGGGCAGCCACCACCACACGCCCTGGCCCTCCCCCCTCCAGTAACGTAAGGGCAGCCACCCCCACTTGCGCCAGCCCTCGCCTCCACCAGTAACGTCAGGGCAGCCACCACCACTCGCCCCCAACAGTAAATTATGGGAAGCCACCACCAATCGCCCCAGCCCTCCCCCCTCCAGTAACGTAAGGGCAGCAACCCCTACTTGCCCCAGCCCTCGCCTCCACCAGTAACGTAAGGGCAGCCAACACCACTCGCCCCCAACAGTAACATAATGGCAGCCACCACCACTCGCCCTGGCCCTCCCCCCTCCCCCCTCCAGTAACGTAAGGGCAGCGACCCCCCACTTGCCCCAGCCCTCGCCTCCACCAGTAACGTAAGGGCAGCCACCACCACTCGCCCCAGCCCTCGCCTCCACCAGTAACGTAAGGGCAGCCACCACCACTCGCCCCAGCCCTAGTCTCCACCAGTAACGTAAAAGCAGCCACCACCACTCGCCCCCACCAGTAACATAAGGGCAGCCACCACCACTGGCCCCAGCCGCCCCCCCTCTAGTAACGTAATGGCAGCCCCCCTCTTGCCGCAGCCCTCGCCTCCACCAGTAACGTAAAAGCAGCCACCACCACTCGCCCCCACCAGTAACATAAGGGCAGCCACCACCACTGGCCCCAGCCGTCCCCCCTCCAGTAACGTAATGGCAGCCCCCCCTCTTGCCGCAGCCCTCGCCTCCACCAGTAACGTAAGGGCAGACACCACCACTAGCCCCAGCCCTCGCCTCCACCAGTAACGTAAGGGCAGCCACCACCACTCTCCCCAGCCCTCCCCCCTCCAGTAACGTAAGGGCAGCCACCCCCACTAGCCCCAGCCCTCGCCTCCACCAGTAACGTAAGGGCAGCCACCACCACTCTCCGCAGCCCTCGCCTCCACCAGTAACGTAAGGGCAGCCACCCCCACTCGCCCCAGCCCTCGCCTCCACCAGTAACGTAAGGGCAGTCACCACCACTCGCCCCAGCCCTCGCCTCCACCAGTAACGTAAGGGCAGCCACCCCCACTCGCCCCAGCCCTCGCCTCCACTAGTAACATAAGGGCAGCCACCACCACTCGCTGCAGCTCTCCCCCCCTCCAGTAACGTAAGGGCAGATACCACCACTTGCCCCAGCCCTCGCCTCCACCAGTAACGTAAGGGCATCCACCACCACTCGCCCCAGCCCTCGCCTCCACCAGTAACGTAAGGGCAGCCACCACCACGCGCACCAGCCCTCGCCTCCACCAGTATCGTAAGGGCAGCCACCACCACTCGCCCCAGCCCTCCCCCCTCCAGTAACGTAAGAGCAGCCACCACCACTCGCCCCAGCCCTTGCCTCCACCAGTAACGTAAGGGCAGCCACCCCCACTCGCCCCAGCCCTCGCCTCTACCAGTAACGTAAGGGCAGCCACCACCACTCGCCCCAGCCCTCGCCTCCACCAGTAACGTAAGGGCAGCCACCACCACTCGCCCCAGCCCTCGCCTCCACCAGTAACGTAAGGGCAGCCACCACCACTCGCCCCAGCCCTCGCCACCACAAGTAACGTAAGGGCAGCCACCACCACTCGCACTAGCCCTCCCCCCTTTAGTAACGTAAGGGCAGCCACCCCCACTTTCCCCAGCCCTAGCCTCCACCAGTAACGTATGGGCAGCCACCACCACTCGCCCTAGCCCTCCCCTCCACCAGCAACGTAAGGGCAGCCACCACCACTCGCCGCAGCCCTCCCCCCTCCAGTAACGTAAGGGCAGCCCCCCCCCATCTTGCCCCAGCCCTCGCCTCCACCAGTAACGTAAGGGCAGGCACCACCACTCGCCCCAGCCCTCGCCTCCAGAAGTAACGTAAGGGCAGCCACCACCACTCACCCCAGCACTCGCGTCCACCAGTAACGTAAGGGCAGCCACCACCACTCGCCGCAGCCCTCCCCCCTCCAGTAACGTAAGGGCAGCCACCCCCACTCGCCCCAGCCCTCGCCTTCACCAGTAACGTAATGGCAGCTACCCCCACTTGCCCCAGCCCTTGCCTCTACCAGTAACGTAAGGGCAGCCATCACCACTCGCCCCAGACCTCGCCTCCACCAGTAATATAAGGGCAGCCACCACCACACGCCCCAGCCCTCCCCCCTCCAGTAACGTAAGGGCAGCCACCCCCACTTGCCCCAGCCCTCGCCTCCACGAGTAACGTAAGGGCAGCCACCCCCACTCGCCCCAGCACTCGCATCCACAAGTAACATAAGGGCAGCCACCACCACTCGCCCCAGCCCTCGCCTCCACCAGTAACGTAACGGCAGCCACCACCACTCGCCCCAGCCCTCGCCTCCACAAGTAACGTAAGGGCAGCCACCACCACACGCCCCAGGCCTCCCCCCTCCAGTAACGTAAGGGCAGCCACCCCCACTTGCCCCAGCCCTCGCCTCCACGAGTAACGTAAGGGCAGCCACCCCCACTCGCCCCAGCACTCGCCTCCACAAGTAACATAAGGGCAGCCACCACCACTCGCCCCAGCCCTCGCCTCCACCAGTAATGTAAGGGCAGCCACCACCACTCGCCCCAGCCCTCGCCTCCACAAGTAACGTAAGGGCACCACCGCCACTCGCCCCAGCCCTCGCCTCCAACAGTAACGTAAGGGCAGCCACCTCCACTCGCCCCAGCCCTCGCGTCCACAAGTAACGTAAGGGCAGCCACCACCACTCGTCCTAGCCCTCGCCACCACTTGTAACGTAAAGGCAACCACGACCACTCGCCCCAGCCCTCGCCTCCACCAGTAACGTAAGGGCGGCCAGCACCACTCGTCGCAGCCCTCCCACCTCCAGTAACGTAAGGGCAGCCACCACCACTCGCCCCAGCCCTCGACTCCACCAGTAACGTAATGGCAGCCACCCCCACTTGCCCCAGCCCTCGCCTCCACCAGTAACGTAAGGGCAGCCACCACCACTCGCCCCAGCCCTCGCCTCCACAAGTAACGTAAGGGCAGTCACCACCACTCGCCCCAGCCCTCGCCTTCACCTGTAACGTAAGGGCAGCCACCACCACTCGCCCCAGCCCTCCCCTTTCCAGTAACGTAAGGGCAGCCACCGATACGTGCCCCAGCCCTCGCCCCCACCAGTAACATAAGGGCAGCCACCACCACTCGCTCCAGCCCTCCCCCCCTCCAGTAACGTAAGGGCAGCCACCACCACACGCCCCCAGCCGGCCACGGTGGCCGAGGAGACTAAGGCGTTCCAGTCACGGTCTGCACGGCCACTACGGTCAGGTGTTCGAATCCCCCCTCGGGCATGGATATTTGTGCCGTCCTAGTTCGTAAGTAGTTCATAAGTAGTTTGTAAGTTTAGGGACTGATGACCCCGAAGTTAGGTCCTATAGACTATACAAACATCTGAACATTTGAACTCGCCCCCACCAGTAACATAAGGGCAGCCACCACCACTCGCCCCAGCCCTGCCCCCTCCAGTAACGTAACGGCACCCACCCCCACTTGCCCCAGCCCTCGCCTCTACCAGTAACATAAGGGCAGCCACCACCACTCGCCCCAGCCCACACCTCCACCAGTAATGTAAGGGCAGCCACCACCACTCGCCCCCACCAGTAACATGACGGCAGCCACCACCACTCGCCCCAGCCCTTCCCCTCCAGTAATGTAAGGGCAGCCACCCCCACTTGCCCCAGCCCCAGCCCTCCTCCCCTCCAGTAACGTAAGGGCAGCCACCACCACACGCCCCAGCCCTCGCCTCCACCAGTAACATAAGGGTAGCCACCACCACTTGCCCCAGCCCACCCCCTCCAGTAACGTAAGGGCAGCCACCACCACTCGCCCCAGCCTTCGCCTCCACCAGTAACATTAGGGCAGCCACCACCACTCGCCCCCACCAATAACATAAGGGCAGCCACCACCACTCGCCCCAGCCCTCCCCTCTCCAGTAACGTAAGGTCAGAAACCCCCACTTGCCCCAGCCCTCGCCTCCACCAGTAACGTAAGGGCAGCCACCACCACTCGCCCCCACCAGTAACATAAGGGCAGCCACCACCACTCGCCCCAGCCCTCCCCCCTCCAGTAACGTAAGGGCAGCAACCCCCACTTGCTCCAGCCCTCGCCTCCACCAGTAACGTAAGGGCAGCCACCACCACTCGTCCCAGCCCTCGCCCCCACCAGTAACGTAAGGGCACCCACCACCACAGGCACCATCCTTGCCCCCTCCAGTGACGTAAGGGCAACCACCCCCACTTGCCCCAGCCCTCGCCTCCACCAGTAACATAAGGGCAGCCACCACCACTCGCCCCAGCCCTCACCTCCAGCAGTAACGTAAGGCCTGCCACCACCACTCGCCCCACCCCTCCCCCCTCCAGTAACGTAAGGGCAGCCACCCCCACTTGCCCCAGCCCTCTCCCCTCCAGTAACGTAAGGGCAGCCATCCCCACTTGCCCCAGCCCTTGCCTCCACCAGTAACGTAAGGGCAGCCACCACCACTCGCCCCCATCAGTAACATAAGGGCAGCCACCACCACACGCCCTGGCCCTCCCCCCTCCAGTAACGTAAGGGCAGCCACCCCCACTTGCGCCAGCCCTCGCCTCCACCAGTAACGTCAGGGCAGCCACCACCACTCGCCCCCAACAGTAAATTATGGGAAGCCACCACCAATCGCCCCAGCCCTCCCCCCTCCAGTAACGTAAGGGCAGCAACCCCTACTTGCCCCAGCCCTCGCCTCCACCAGTAACGTAAGGGCAGCCAACACCACTCGCCCCCAACAGTAACATAATGGCAGCCACCACCACTCGCCCTGGCCCTCCCCCCTCCCCCCTCCAGTAACGTAAGGGCAGCGACCCCCCACTTGCCCCAGCCCTCGCCTCCACCAGTAACGTAAGGGCAGCCACCACCACTCGCCCCAGCCCTCGCCTCCACCAGTAACGTAAGGGCAGCCACCACCACTCGCCCCAGCCCTAGTCTCCACCAGTAACGTAAAAGCAGCCACCACCACTCGCCCCCACCAGTAACATAAGGGCAGCCACCACCACTGGCCCCAGCTGCCCCCCCTCTAGTAACGTAATGGCAGCCCCCCTCTTGCCGCAGCCCTCGCCTCCACCAGTAACGTAAAAGCAGCCACCACCACTCGCCCCCACCAGTAACATAAGGGCAGCCACCACCACTGGCCCCAGCCGTCCCCCCTCCAGTAACGTAATGGCAGCCCCCCCCTCTTGCCGCAGCCCTCGCCTCCACCAGTAACGTAAGGGCAGACACCACCACTAGCCCCAGCCCTCGCCTCCACCAGTAACGTAAGGGCAGCCACCACCACTCTCCCCAGCCCTCCCCCCTCCAGTAACGTAAGGGCAGCCACCCCCACTAGCCCCAGCCCTCGCCTCCACCAGTAACGTAAGGGCAGCCACCACCACTCTCCGCAGCCCTCGCCTCCACCAGTAACGTAAGGGCAGCCACCCCCACTCGCCCCAGCCCTCGCCTCCACCAGTAACGTAAGGGCAGTCACCACCACTCGCCCCAGCCCTCGCCTCCACCAGTAACGTAAGGGCAGCCACCCCCACTCGCCCCAGCCCTCGCCTCCACTAGTAACATAAGGGCAGCCACCACCACTCGCTGCAGCTCTCCCCCCCTCCAGTAACGTAAGGGCAGATACCACCACTTGCCCCAGCCCTCGCCTCCACCAGTAACGTAAGAGCATCCACCACCACTCGCCCCAGCCCTCGCCTCCACCAGTAACGTAAGGGCAGCCACCACCACTCGCCCCAGCCCTCGCCTCCACCAGTAACGTAAGGGCAGCCACCACCACGCGCACCAGCCCTCGCCTCCACCAGTATCGTAAGGGCAGCCACCACCACTCGCCCCAGCCCTCCCCCCTCCAGTAACGTAAGAGCAGCCACCACCACTCGCCCCATCCCTTGCCTCCACCAGTAACGTAAGGGCAGCCACCCCCACTCGCCCCAGCCCTCGCCTCTACCAGTAACGTAAGGGCAGCCACCACCACTCGCCCCAGCCCTCGCCTCCACCAGTAACGTAAGGGCAGCCACCACCACTCGCCCCAGCCCTCGCCTCCACCAGTAACGTAAGGGCAGCCACCACCACTCGCCCCAGCCCTCGCCACCACAAGTAACGTAAGGGCAGCCACCACCACTCGCACTAGCCCTCCCCCCTTTAGTAACGTAAGGGCAGCCACCCCCACTTTCCCCAGCCCTAGCCTCCACCAGTAACGTATGGGCAGCCACCACCACTCGCCCTAGCCCTCGCCTCCACCAGCAACGTAAGGGCAGCCACCACCACTCGCCGCAGCCCTCCCCCCTCCAGTAACGTAAGGGCAGCCCCCCCCCATCTTGCCCCAGCCCTCGCCTCCACCAGTAACGTAAGGGCAGGCACCACCACTCGCCCCAGCCCTCGCCTCCAGAAGTAACGTAAGGGCAGCCACCACCACTCACCCCAGCACTCGCGTCCACCAGTAACGTAAGGGCAGCCACCACCACTCGCCGCAGCCCTCCCCCCTCCAGTAACGTAAGGGCAGCCACCCCCACTCGCCCCAGCCCTCGCCTTCACCAGTAACGTAATGGCAGCTACCCCCACTTGCCCCAGCCCTTGCCTCTACCAGTAACGTAAGGGCAGCCATCACCACTCGCCCCAGACCTCGCCTCCACCAGTAATATAAGGGCAGCCACCACCACACGCCCCAGCCCTCCCCCCTCCAGTAACGTAAGGGCAGCCACCCCCACTTGCCCCAGCCCTCGCCTCCACGAGTAACGTAAGGGCAGCCACCCCCACTCGCCCCAGCACTCGCATCCACAAGTAACATAAGGGCAGCCACCACCACTCGCCCCAGCCCTCGCCTCCACCAGTAACGTAACGGCAGCCACCACCACTCGCCCCAGCCCTCGCCTCCACAAGTAACGTAAGGGCAGCCACCACCACACGCCCCAGGCCTCCCCCCTCCAGTAACGTAAGGGCAGCCACCCCCACTTGCCCCAGCCCTCGCCTCCACGAGTAACGTAAGGGCAGCCACCCCCACTCGCCCCAGCACTCGCCTCCACAAGTAACATAAGGGCAGCCACCACCACTCGCCCCAGCCCTCGCCTCCACCAGTAATGTAAGGGCAGCCACCACCACTCGCCCCAGCCCTCGCCTCCACAAGTAACGTAAGGGCACCACCGCCACTCGCCCCAGCCCTCGGCTCCAACAGTAACGTAAGGGCAGCCACCTCCACTCGCCCCAGCCCTCGCGTCCACAAGTAACGTAAGGGCAGCCACCACCACTCGTCCTAGCCCTCGCCACCACTTGTAACGTAAAGGCAACCACGACCACTCGCCCCAGCCCTCGCCTCCACCAGTAACGTAAGGGCGGCCAGCACCACTCGTCGCAGCCCTCCCACCTCCAGTAACGTAAGGGCAGCCACGACCACTCGCCCCAGCCCTCGACTCCACCAGTAACGTAATGGCAGCCACCCCCACTTGCCCCAGCCCTCGCCTCCACCAGTAACGTAAGGGCAGCCACCACCACTCGCCCCAGCCCTCGCCTCCACAAGTAACGTAAGGGCAGTCACCACCACTCGCCCCAGCCCTCGCCTTCACCTGTAACGTAAGGGCAGCCACCACCACTCGCCCCAGCCCTCACCTCCACCAGTAACATAAGGGCAGCCACCACCACTCGCCCCCACCAGTAACATAAGGGCAGCCACCACCACTCGCCCCAGCCCTCCCCTCTCCAGTAACGTAAGTGCAGCCACACCCACTTGCCCAAGCCCTCGCCCCCACCAGTAACATAAGGGCAGCCACCACCACTCGCCCCCACCAGTAACATAAGGGCAGCCACTAGCACTCGCCGAAGCCCTCCCCTCTCCAGTAAGGTCGGGCAGGCACCCCCACTTGCTCTAGCCCTTGTCTCCACCAGTAACATAAGGGCAGCCACCACCACTCACCTCCACCAGTAACGTAAGGGCAGCCACCAACACTCGCCCCAGCCCTCGCCTCCACCAGTAACGTAAGGGCAGCCACCACCACACGCCCCCAGCCGGCCACGGTGGCCGAGGAGACTAAGGCGTTCCAGTCACGGTCTGCACGGCCACTACGGTCAGGGGTTCGAATCCCCCCTCGGGCATGGATATTTGTGCCGTCCTATTTCGTAAGTAGTTCATAAGTAGTTTGTAAGTTTAGGGACTGATGACCCCGTAGTTAGGTCCCATAGACTATACAAACATTTGAACATTTGAACTCGCCCCCACCAGTAACATAAGGGCAGCCACCACCACTCGCCCCAGCCCTCCCCCCTCCAGTAACTTAAGGGCAGCCACCACCATGCGCCCTAGTTCTGGCCTGCACCAGTAACGTAAGGGCAGCCACCACCACGCGCCCCAGCCCTCTCCTCCTCCAGGAACGTAAGGGCAGCCACCACCACTCGCCCCAGCCCTGCCCCCTCCAGTAACGTAAGGGCAGCTACCCCCACTTGCCGCAGCCCTTGCCTCAACCAGGTACGTAAGGGCAGCCACCACCACTCGCCCCAGCCCACACCTCCACCAGTAACGTAAGGGCAGCCACCACCACTCTTCCCACCAGTAACATAAGGGCAGCCACCATCACTCGCCCCAGTCCTCCCCCCTCCAGTAACGTAACGGCAGCCACCCCCACTTGCCCCAGCCCTCGCCTCCACCAGTAACATAAGGGCAGCCACCACCACTCGCCCCAGCCCACACCTCCACCAGTAACGTAAGGGCAGCCACCACCACTCGCCCCCACCAGTAACATGACGGCAGCCACCACCACTCGCCCCAGCCCTCCCCCCTCCAGTAACGTAAAGGCAGCCACCACAACTCGCCCCAACCCTCGTCTCCACCAGTAACGTAAGGGCAGCCACCACCACTCGCCCCCCACCAGTACCATAAGGGCAGCCACCACCACTCGCCCCAGCCCTTCCCCTCCAGTAATGTAAGGGCAGCCACCCCCACTTGCCCCAGCCCTCGGCTCCACCAGTAACATAAGGGCAGCCACCACCACTCGCCCCAGCCCTTCCCCCTCCAGTAACGTAAGGGCAGCCACCCCCACTTGCCCCCACCAGTAACATAAGGGCAGCCACCACCACTCGCCCCAGCCCTCGCCTCCACCAGTAACGAAAGGGCCGCCACCACCACGCGCACCAGCCCTCGCTTCCACCAGTATCGTAAGGGCAGCCACCACCACTCGCCCCAGCCCTCCCCCCTCCAGTAACGTAAGGGCAGCCACCACCACGCGCCCCAGTTCTGGCTGCACCAGTAACGTAAGGGCAGCCACCACCACGCGCCCCAGCCCTCGCCTCCACCAGGAACGTAAGGGCAGCGACCACCACTCACCCCAGCCCTGCCCCCTCCAGTAACGTAAGGGCAGCCACCCCCACTTGCCGCAGCCCTCGCCTCAACCAGGAACGTAAGGGCAGCCACCACCACTCGCCCCAGCCCACACCTCCACCAGTAACGTAAGGGCAGCCACCACCACTCACCCCCACCAGTAACATAAGGGCAGCCACCACCACTCGCCCCAGCCCTCCCCCCTCCAGTAACGTAACGGCAGCCACCCCCACTTGCCCCAGCCCTCGCCTCCACCAGTAACATAAGGGCTGCCACCACCACTCGCCCCAGCCCTTCCCCTCCAGTAATGTAAGGGCAGCCACCCCCACTTGCCCCAGCCCTCGCCTCCACCAGTAACATAAGGGCAGCCACCACCACTCGCCCCCACCAGTAACATAAGGGCAGCCACCACCACTCGCCCCAGCCCTCCCCCCTCCAGTAACGTAACGGCAGCCACCCCCACTTGCCCCAGCCCTCGCCTCCACCAGTAACATAAGGGCTGCCACCACCACACGCCCCATCCCTCGCCTCCACCAGTAACATAAGGGTAGCCACCACTACTCGCCCCAGCCCACCCCCTCCAGTAACGTAAGGGCAGCCACCACCACTCGCCCCAGCCTTCGCCTCCATCAGTAACATAAGGGCAGCCACCACCACTCGCCCCCACCAATAACATAAGGGCAGCCACCACCACTCGCCCCAGCCCTCCCCTCTCCAGTAACGTAAGGTCAGAAACCCCCACTTGCCCCAGCCCTCGCCTCCACCAGTAACGTAAGGGCAGCCACCACCACTCGTCCCAGCCCTCGCCACCACCAGTATCGTAAGGGCAGCCACCACCACTCGCCCCAGCCCTCGCCTCCACCAGTAACGTAAGGGCAGCCACCCCATTCGCCCCAGCCCTCGCCTCCACCAGTAACGTAAGGGCACCCACCACCACAGGCACCATCCTTCCCCCCTCCATTGACGTAAGGGCAGCCACCCCCACTTGCCCCAGCCCTCGCCTCCACCAGTAACGTAAGGGCAGCCACCACCACTCGCCCCAGCCCTCACCTCCAGCAGTAACGTAAGGCCTGCCACCACCACTCGCCCCACCCCTCCCCCCTCCAGTAACGTAAGGGCAGCCACCCCCACTTGCCCCAGCCCTCTTCCCTCCAGTAACGCAAGGGCAGCCACCCCCACTTCCCCCAGCCCTTGCCTCCACCAGTAACGTAAGGGCAGCCACCACCACTCGCCCCCATCAGTAACATAAGGGCAGCCACCACCACACGCCCTGGCCCTCGCCCCTCGAGTAACGTAAGGGCAGCCACCCCCACTTGCGCCAGCCCTCGCCTCCACCAGTAACGTCAGGGCAGCCACCACCACTCGCCCCCAACAGTAAACTATGGGAAGCCACAACCAATCGCCCCAGCCCTCCCCCCTCCAGTAACGTAAGGGCAGCAACCCCTACTTGCCCCAGCCCTCGCCTCCACCAGTAACGTAAGGGCAGCCACCACCACTCGCCCCCAACAGTAACATAATGGCAGCCACCACCACTCGCCCTGGCCCTCCCCCCTCCAGTAACGTAAGGGCAGCCCCCCCTCTTGCCGCAGCCCTCGCCTCCACCAGTAACGTAAGGGCAGACACCACCACTCACCCCCACCAGTAACATAAGGGCAGCCACCACCACTCTCCCCAGCCCTCCCCCCTCCAGTAATGTAAGGGCAGCCACCCCCACTAGCCCCAGCCCTCGCCTCCACCAGTAACGTAAGGGCAGCCACCACCACTCGCCCCAGCCCTCGCCTCCACCAGTAACGTAAGGGCAGCCACCCCCACTCGCCCCAGCCCTCGCCTCCACCAGTAACGTAAGGGCAGTCACCACCACTCGCCCCAGCCCTCGCCTCCACCAGTAACGTAAGGGCAGCCACCAACACTCGCCCCAGCCCTCGCCTCCACTAGTAACATAAGGGCAGCCACTACCACTCGCTGCAGCTCTCCCCCCCTCCAGTAACGTAAGGGCAGATACCACCACTTGCCCCAGCCCTCGCCTCCACCAGTAACGTAAGGGCATCCACCACACCTCTCGCCCCAGCTCTCGCCTCCACCAGTAACGTAAGGGCAGCCACCACCACTCGCCCCAGCCCTCGCCTCCAGTAATGTAAGGGCAGCTGCCCCCACTTGCCGCAGCCCTTGCCTCAACCAGGAACGTAAGGGTAGCCACCACCACTCGCCCCAGCCCACACCTCCACCAGTAACGTAAGGGCAGCCACCACCACTCGCCCCCACCAGTAACATAAGGGCAGCCACCATCACTCGCCCCAGCCCTCCCCTCTCCAGTAACGTAACGGCAGCCACCCCCATTTGCCCCAGCCCTCGCCTCCACCAGTAACATAAGGGCAGCCACCACCACTCGCTCCAGCCCACACCTCCACCAGTAACGTAAGGGCAGCCACCACCACTCGCCCCCACCAGTAACATGACGGCAGCCACCACCACTCGCCCCAGCCCTCCCCCTCCAGTTACGTAAAGGCAGCCACCACCACTCGCCCCAGCCCTCGTCTCCACCAGTAACGTAAGGGCAGCCACCACCACTCGCCCCCACCAGTACCATAAGGGCAGCCACCACCACTCGCCCCAGCCCTTCCCCTCCAGTAATGTAAGGGCAGCCACCCCCACTTGCCCCAGCCCTCGGCTCCACCAGTAACATAAGGGCAGCCACCACCACTAGCCCCAGCCCTCCACCCTCCAGTAACGTAAGGGCAGCCACCACCACTCGCCCCAGCCCTCTTCTCCACCAGTAACGTAAGGGCAGCTACCACCACTCGCCCCCACCAGTAACATAAGGGCAGCCACAACCACTTGCCCCAGCCCTTCCCCCTCCAGTAACGTAAGGGCAGCCACCCCCACTTGCCCCAGCCCTCGGCTCCATCAGTAACGTAAGGGCAGCCACCACCACTCGCCCCCACCAGTAACATAAGGGCAGCCACCACCCCTCGCCCCAGCCCTCGCCTCCACCAGTAACGTAAGGGCAGCCACCACCACGCGCACCAGCCCTCGCCTCCACCAGTATCGTAAGGGCAGCCACCACCACTCGCCCCAGCCCTCCCCCTCCAGTAACGTAAGGGCAGCCACCACCACTCGCCCCAGCCCTCGCCTCCACCAGTAACGTAAGGGCAGCCACCACCACTCGCCCCAGCCCTCACCTCCAGCAGTAATGTAAGGGCAGCCACCACCACTCGTCCCAGCCCTCGCCTCCACCAGTAACGGAAGGGCTGCCACCACCACTCGCCCCACCCCTCCCCCTCCAGTAACGTAAGGGCAACCACCCCTACTTGCCCCAGCCCTTCCCCCCTCCAGTAACGTAAGGGCAGCCACCCCCACTTGCCCCAGCCCTCGCCTCCACCAGTAACGTAACGGCAGCCACCACCACTCGCCCCTACCAGTAACATAAGGGAAGCAACCACCACTCGCCCCAGCTCTCCCCCCTCCAGTAACGTAAGGTCAGCCACCACCACTCGCCCCATCAGTAACATAAGGGCAACCACCACCATTCGCCGTGGCCCTCCCCCCTCCAGTAACGTAAGGGCACCCATCGCCACTCGCCCCAGCCCTCGCCTTCAACACTAACGTAAGTGCAGCCACCACCACTCGCCTCACCCCTCGCCTCCACTAGTAACATAAGGGCAGCCACCACCACTCGCAGCAGCACTCCCCCCTCCAGTAACGTAAGGGCAGATACCACCACTTGCCCCAGCCCTCGCCTCCACCAGTAACGTAAGGGCATCCACCACCACTCGCCGCAGACCTCGCCTCCACCAGTAACGTAAGGGCAGCCACCACCACTCGCCCCAAACAGTAACATGAGGGCAGCCACCACCACTCGCCCCAGCCCTCCCCTTTCCAGTAACGTAAGGGCAGCCACCGATACGTGCCCCAGCCCTCACCCCCACCAGTAACATAAGGGCAGCCACCACCACTCGCCCCAGCCCTCCCCCCCTCCAGTAACGTAAGGGCAGCCACCCCCACTTGCCCCAGCCCTCGCCTCCACCAGTAACATAAGGGCAGCCACCACCACTCGCCCCAGCCCACCCCTCCAGTAACGTAAGGGCAGCCACCACCACTCGCCCCAGCCTTCGCCTGCACCAGTAACTTAAGGGCAGCCACCACCACTCGCCCCCATCAATAACATAAGTGCAGCCACCACCACTCGCCCCAGCCCTCCCCTCTCCAGTAACGTAAGGTCAGCCACCCCCACTTGCCCCAGCCCTCGCCTCCAACAGTAACGTAACGGCTGCCACCACCACTCGCCCCCACCAGTAACATAAGGGCAGCCACCACCACTCGCCCCAGCCCTCCCCCCTCCAGTAACGTAAGGGCAGCCACCACCACTCGCCCCACCCCTCCCCCCTCCAGTAACGTAAGGGCAGCCACCCCCACTTGCCCCAGCCCTCTCCCCTCCAGTAACGTAAGGGCAGCCACCCCCACTTGCCCCAGCCCTTGCCTCTACCAGTAACGTAAGGGCAGCCACCACCACTCGCCCCCATCAGTAACATAAGGGCAGCCACCACCACACGCCCTGGCCCTCCCCCCTCCAGTAACATAAGGGCAGTCACCCCCACTTGCGCCAGCCCTCGCCTCCACCAGTAACGTCAGGGCAGCCACCACCACTCGCCCCCAACAGTAAACTATGGGAAGCCACCACCAATCGCCCCAGCCCTCCCCTTTCCAGT
This sequence comes from Locusta migratoria, assembly GCA_026315105.1. Lineage (NCBI taxonomy): Eukaryota > Metazoa > Arthropoda > Insecta > Orthoptera > Acrididae > Locusta > Locusta migratoria. The sequence goes on from CM048755.1 coordinate 8,717,938, forward strand.
AACGTAAGGGCAGCAACCCCTACTTGCCCCAGCCCTCGCCTCCACCAGTAATGTAAGGGCAGCCACCACCACTTGCCCCAGCCCTCGCCTCCACCAGTAACGTAAGGGCAGCCACCACCACTCGCCCCAGCCCTCGTCTCCACCAGTAACGTAAAAGCAGCCACCACCACTCGCTCCCACCAGTAACATAAGGGCAGCCACCACCACTGGCCCCAGCCGTCCCCCCTCCAGTAACGTAAGGGCAGCCCCCCTCTTGCCGCAGCCCTCGCCTCCACCAGTAACGTAAGGGCAGACACCACCACTCGCCCCCACCAGTAACATAAGGGCAGCCACCACCACTCTCCCCAGCCCTCCCCCCTCCAGTAACGTAAGGGCAGCCACCCCCACTAGCCCCAGCCCTCGCCTCCACCAGTAACGTAAGGGCAGCCACCACCACTCGCCCCAGCCCTCGCCTCCACCAGTAACGTAAGGGCAGCCACCCCCACTCGACCCAGCCCTCACCTCCACCAGTAACGTAAGGGCAGTCACCACCACTCGCCCCAGCCCTCGCCTCCACCAGTAACGTAAGGGCAGCCACCACCACTCGCCCCAGCCCTCGCCTCCAACACTAATGTAAGTGCAACCACGTCCACTCGCCCCAGCCCTCGCCTCCACTAGTAACATAAGGGCAGCCACCACCACTCGCAGCAGCACTCCCCCGTCCAGTAACGTAAGGGCAGATACCACCACTTGCCCCAGCCCTCGCCTCCACCAGTAACGTAAGGGCATCCACCACCACTCGCCGCAGACCTCGCCTCCACCAGTAACGTAAGGGCAGCCACCACCACTCGCCCCAAACAGTAACATGAGGGCAGCCACCACCACTCGCCCCAGCCCTCCCCTTTCCAGTAACGTAAGGGCAGCCACCGATACGTGCCCCAGCCCTCGCCCCCACCAGTAACATAAGGGCAGCCACCACCACTCGCCCCAGCCCTCTCCCCCTCCAGTAACGTAAGGGCAGCCACCCCCACTTGCCCCAGCCCTCGTCTCCACCAGTAACATAAGGGCAGCCACCACCACTCGCCCCAGCCCACCCCTCCAGTAACGTAAGGGCAGCCACCACCACTCGCCCCAGCCTTCGCCTGCACCAGTAACGTAAGGGCAGCCACCACCACTCGCCCCCATCAATAACATAAGGGCAGCCACCACCACTCGCCCCAGCCCTCCCCTCTCCAGTAACGTAAGGTCAGCCACCCCCACTTGCCCCAGCCCTCGCCTCCAACAGTAACGTAACGGCTGCCACCACCACTCGCCCCCACCAGTAACATAAGGGCAGCCACCACCACTGGCCCCAGCCCTCCCCCCTCCAGTAACGTAAGGGCAGCCTCCCCCACTTGCCCCAGCCCTCGCCTCCACCAGTAACTTAAGGGCAGCCACCACCACTCGTCCCAGCCCTCGCCTCCACCAGTAACGTAAGGGCAGCCACCATTACTCGCCCCAGCCCTCGCCTCCACCAGTAACGTATGGGCAGCCACCCCCATTCGCCCCAGCACTCGCCTCCACCAGTAACGTAAGCGCAGCCACCACGACTCGCCCCAGCCCTCGCCTCCACCAGTAACGTAAGGGCAGCCACCACCACGCGCCCAGCCACCACCACTCGCCCAGCCCTCACCTCCTGCAGTAACGTAAGGCCTGCCACCACCACTCGCCCCACCCCTCCCCCCTCCAGTAACGTAAGGGCAGCCACCCCCACTTGCCCCAGCCCTCTCCCCTCCAGTAACGTAAGGGCAGCCACCCCCACTTGCCCCAGCCCTTGCCTCTACCAGTAACGTAAGGGCAGCCACCACCACTCGCCCCCATCAGTAACATAAGGGCAGCCACCACCACACGCCCTGGCCCTCCCCCCTCCAGTAACATAAGGGCAGTCACCCCCACTTGCGCCAGCCCTCGCCTCCACCAGTAACGTCAGGGCAGCCACCACCACTCGCCCCCAACAGTAAACTATGGGAAGCCACCACCAATCGCCCCAGCCCTCCCCTTTCCAGTAACGTAAGGGCAGCAACCCCTACTTGCCCCAGCCCTCGCCTCCACCAGTAATGTAAGGGCAGCCACCACCACTTGCCCCAGCCCTCGCCTCCACCAGTAACGTAAGGGCAGCCACCACCACTCGCCCCAGCCCTCGTCTCCACCAGTAACGTAAAAGCAGCCACCACCACTCGCTCCCACCAGTAACATAAGGGCAGCCACCACCACTGGCCCCAGCCGTCCCCCCTCCAGTAACGTAAGGGCAGCCCCCCTCTTGCCGCAGCCCTCGCCTCCACCAGTAACGTAAGGGCAGACACCACCACTCGCCCCCACCAGTAACATAAGGGCAGCCACCACCACTCTCCCCAGCCCTCCCCCCTCCAGTAACGTAAGGGCAGCCACCCCCACTAGCCCCAGCCCTCGCCTCCACCAGTAACGTAAGGGCAGCCACCACCACTCGCCCCAGCCCTCGCCTCCACCAGTAACGTAAGGGCAGCCACCCCCACTCGACCCAGCCCTCACCTCCACCAGTAACGTAAGGGCAGTCACCACCACTCGCCCCAGCCCTCGCCTCCACCAGTAACGTAAGGGCAGCCACCACCACTCGCCCCAGCCCTCGCCTCCAACACTAACGTAAGTGCAACCACAACCACTCGCCCCAGCCCTCGCCTCCACTAGTAACATAAGGGCAGCCACCACCACTCGCAGCAGCACTCCCCCCTCCAGTAACGTAAGGGCAGATACCACCACTTGCCCCAGCCCTCGCCTCCACCAGTAACGTAAGGGCATCCACCACCACTCGCCGCAGACCTCGCCTCCACCAGTAACGTAAGGGCAGCCACCACCACTCGCCCCAAACAGTAACATGAGGGCAGCCACCACCACTCGCCCCAGCCCTCCCCTTTCCAGTAACGTAAGGGCAGCCACCGATACGTGCCCCAGCCCTCGCCCCCACCAGTAACATAAGGGCAGCCACCACCACTCGCCCCAGCCCTCTCCCCCTCCAGTAACGTAAGGGCAGCCACCCCCACTTGCCCCAGCCCTCGTCTCCACCAGTAACATAAGGGCAGCCACCACCACTCGCCCCAGCCCACCCCTCCAGTAACGTAAGGGCAGCCACCACCACTCGCCCCAGCCTTCGCCTGCACCAGTAACGTAAGGGCAGCCACCACCACTCGCCCCCATCAATAACATAAGGGCAGCCACCACCACTCGCCCCAGCCCTCCCCTCTCCAGTAACGTAAGGTCAGCCACCCCCACTTGCCCCAGCCCTCGCCTCCAACAGTAACGTAACGGCTGCCACCACCACTCGCCCCCACCAGTAACATAAGGGCAGCCACCACCACTGGCCCCAGCCCTCCCCCCTCCAGTAACGTAAGGGCAGCCTCCCCCACTTGCCCCAGCCCTCGCCTCCACCAGTAACTTAAGGGCAGCCACCACCACTCGTCCCAGCCCTCGCCTCCACCAGTAACGTAAGGGCAGCCACCATTACTCGCCCCAGCCCTCGCCTCCACCAGTAACGTATGGGCAGCCACCCCCATTCGCCCCAGCACTCGCCTCCACCAGTAACGTAAGCGCAGCCACCACGACTCGCCCCAGCCCTCGCCTCCACCAGTAACGTAAGGGCAGCCACCACCACGCGCCCAGCCACCACCACTCGCCCAGCCCTCACCTCCTGCAGTAACGTAAGGCCTGCCACCACCACTCGCCCCACCCCTCCCCCCTCCAGTAACGTAAGGGCAGCCACCCCCACTTGCCCCAGCCCTCTCCCCTCCAGTAACGTAAGGGCAGCCACCCCCACTTGCCCCAGCCCTTGCCTCTACCAGTAACGTAAGGGCAGCCACCACCACTCGCCCCCATCAGTAACATAAGGGCAGCCACCACCACACGCCCTGGCCCTCCCCCCTCCAGTAACATAAGGGCAGTCACCCCCACTTGCGCCAGCCCTCGCCTCCACCAGTAACGTCAGGGCAGCCACCACCACTCGCCCCCAACAGTAAACTATGGGAAGCCACCACCAATCGCCCCAGCCCTCCCCTTTCCAGTAACGTAAGGGCAGCAACCCCTACTTGCCCCAGCCCTCGCCTCCACCAGTAACGTAAGGGCAGCCACCACCACTTGCCCCAGCCCTCGCCTCCACCAGTAACGTAAGGGCAGCCACCACCACTCGCCCCAGCCCTCGTCTCCACCAGGAACGTAAAAGCAGCCACCACCACTCGCTCCCACCAGTAACATAAGGGCAGCCACCACCACTGGCCCCAGCCGTCCCCCCTCCAGTAACGTAAGGGCAGCCCCCTCTTGCCGCAGCCCTCGCCTCCACCAGTAACGTAAGGGCAGACACCACCACTCGCCCCACCAGTAACATAAGGGCAGCCACCACCACTCTCCCCAGCCCTCCCCCCTCCAGTAACGTAAGGGCAGCCACCCCCACTAGCCCCAGCCCTCGCCTCCACCAGTAACGTAAGGGCAGCCACCACCACTCGCCCCAGCCCTCGCCTCCACCAGTAACGTAAGGGCAGCCACCCCCACTCGACCCAGCCCTCACCTCCACCAGTAACGTAAGGGCAGTCACCACCACTCGCCCCAGCCCTCGCCTCCACCAGTAACGTAAGGGCAGCCACCACCACTCGCCCTAGCCCTCGCCTCCAACACTAACGTAAGTGCAACCACAACCACTCGCCCCAGCCCTCGCCTCCACTAGTAACATAAGGGCAGCCACCACCACTCGCTGCAGCTCTCCCCCCCTCCAGTAACGTAAGGGCAGATAACACCACTTGCCCCAGCCCTCGCCTCCACCAGTAACGTAAGGGCATCCACCACCACTCGTCCCAGCCCTCGCCTCCACCAGTAACGTGAGGGCAGCCACCACCACTCGCCTTATCCCTCGCCTCCACCAGTAACGTAAGGGCAGCCACCACCACTCGCCCCCACCAGTAACATAAGGGCAGGTACCACCACTGGCCCCAGCCGTCCCCCCTCCAGTAACGTAAGGGCAGCCACCCCCACATGCCCCAGCCCTCGCCTCCACCAGTAACGTAAGGGCAGCCACCACCACTCGCCCCCACCGGTAACATAAGGGCAGCCACCACCACTCGCCCCAGTCCTCCCCCCTCCAGTAACGTAAGGGCAGCCACCCCCACTTGCCCCAGCCCTCGCCTCCACCAGTAACGTAAGGGTAGCCACCACCACTCGCCCCAGCCCTTGCCTCCACCAGTAACGTAAGGGCAGCCACCCCCACTCGCCCCAGCCCTCGCCTCCACCAGTAACGTAAGGGTAGCCCCCCCCCCCCCATCTTGCCCCAGCCCTCGCCTCCACCAGTAACGTAAGAGCAGGCACCACCACTCGTCCCAGCCCTCGCCTCCACAAGTAACGTAAGGGCAGCCACCACCACTCACCCCAGCACTCGCCTCCACCAGTAACGTAAGGGCAGCCACCACCACTCGCCGCAGCCCTCCCCCTCCAGTAACGTAAGGGCAGCCACCCCCACTCGCCCCAGCCCTCGCCTTCACCAGTAACGTAATGGGAGCTACCCCCACTTGCCCCAGCCCTTGCCTCCACCAGTAACGTAAGGGCAGGCACCACCACTCGCCCCAGCCCTCGCCTCCACCAGTAACATAAGGGCAGCCACCACCACACGCCCCAGCCCTCCCCCCTCCAGTAACGTAAGGGCAGCCACCCCCACTTGACCCAGCCCTCGCCTCCACGAGTAACGTAAGGGCAGCCACCCCCACTCGCCCCAGCACTCGCCTCCACAAGTAACATAAGGGCAGCCACCACCACTCGCCCCAGCCCTCGCCTCCACCAGTAACGTAAGGGCAGCCACCACCACTCGCCCCAGCCCTCGCCTCCACAAGTAACGTAAGGGCAGCCACCACCACTCGCCCCAGCCCTCGCCTCCAACAGTAACGTAAGGGCAGCCACCACCACTCGCCCCAGCCCTCGCCTCCACAAGTAACGTAAGGGCAGCCACCACCACTCGCCCCAGCCCTCGCCACCACATGTAACGTAAAGGCAACCACCACCACTCGCCCCAGCCCTCGCCTCCACCAGTAACGTAAGGGCAGCCATCACCACTCGCCGCAGTCCTCCCCCCTCCAGTAACGTAAGGGCAGCCACCACCACTCGCCCCAGCCCTCTCCTCCACCAGTAACGTAATGGCAGCCACCCCCACTTGCCCCAGCCCTCGCCACCACCAGTAACGTAAGGGCAGCCACCACCACTCGCCCCAGCCCTCGCCTCCACCAGTAACGTAAGGGCAGCCACCACCACTCGCCCCAGCCCTCGCCTCCACAAGTAACGTAAGGGCAGCCACCACCACTCGCCCCAGCCCTCGCCTTCACCTGTAACGTAAGGGCAGCCACCACCACTTGCCCCAGCCCTCGCCTTCACCTGTAACGTAAGGTCAGCCACCACCACTCGCCCCAGCCCTCGCTTCCACAAGTAACGTAAGGGCAGCCACCACCACTCGCCCCAGCCCTCGCCTTCACCAGTAACATAAGGGCAGCCACCACCACTCGCGCCAGCCCTCGCCTTCACCAGTAACGTAAGGGAAGCCACCACCACTCGCCCCAGCCTTCTCCTCCTCAAGTAACGTAAGGGCAGCCACCACCACTCGCCCCAGCCCTAGCCTCCACCAGTAACATAAGGGCAGCCACCACCAGTCGCCGCAGCCCTCCCCCCTCCAGTAACGTAAGGGCAGCCACCACCACTCGCCCCACCCCTCGCCCCCCCCGACAGTTCTCAAGATTGCCGCCCCCCACGAGACTTGAACCCACGCCCCTAAAAATAAAAATTTCAAAAGGTACCATTTATTGACGTACAGTCTGTATTACAACAAAGAATTTAATTATTCTGTACTTGGAACATTACAGTTACTGGTAATAACAGGAGAGCTTCGTAAAGAAATCGATCCCTCCAGCCGCCAGGCCACCGACCACCGCTCACAATTATTGTGACTCAAATGTTTTAACTAGAGCAGTCCGTTTAATACATCGAACCTTAAGTACAAACCGCAATTTTTCAGGTGAATAAAGATATTTCGTGTTGCTATAGGTGGGTGTCGTAAAAACATTTAGAACTAATGTTCCGTCTTTCGAAAATTGTTGGCTCCCTACGTTGCAAAATAAATGCATAGACGATGATTGCAATGGCAGACGAACGTAATGTAACGGTTACAAAAGCTACAAACTTGTATGTCAAACACTCTTTCAGTAACACAACAACAGCAGGAAACATATAGTTTATATACAAGAAATCGAATTTACTGGTGGAAATAACGAAAATAGGCAAAGACATCTAGCACAACGTCTGCGTAGGAACTAAAGATTTCCAACACACAAGGCGTTTTACCGAACATAGCGAAGGCCGCTTTTTTTGTGAGTCACCGTTACATCAGCACCAAACTGTTAGGAATGCATCTAAATATACATCAGCAAGTACCGTGACACTCGTTCCGAACCCAGACCAATGAGTAAAACACATACACACACAGTGCTCTCTCGGCAGGCCACATAAAACAAACATATGCTAACAAAAATCATAACATTTTAAGCATCTTCTCTCAAAAAACACCTAAGTTCGGTTACGTGTCAGCAGAGCAGTGTATCGATTGATCGAGTATTTGTTAGTTGGTCAGTTATCGGAGATGTACTTCTATGCTGTTCTAGTCTGCAGCTAAGCAAGCGTTCGTTTAAATTGATGTTGTGTTGGTGTATGGACTGGAGTTTGACTTTACTTCGCGATTTAGAGTATATCCGTTTATTTGTGTATAAAATAGGTTATCGCTAACTATAACGGCTGTTGTAGCCAACTTCTACGGTAAATAAACTCGTTTGTGTCAACTGCTAGGAAATGATCCATAGAAGTGTTGCAGTATTTGTCGGTAATACGGCTGTGCACGGATGTCTCTTTATGCCCTGTAGAGATGACCTTCATTGTGTCGGTGTTGCATTAAGAGCTGTGGTGAAGGTGTGACAAGTCATTCGTTTTTTTGTTTTTTTGTTTTTTTTTTTATTTTTATTTTTTATTTATTCTTACAGCTGTTGGAAGAAGTAATGTAATATTCTTTCTTCGTAAAATTAGCTGTCGTGTATTTGTAATCTGGTGTGTACGATGTATCCTGGCTTGTGCGAAATACCGATTTTGATCTGTTCAGTCGTACGGTTGGCTACAACCTATAGTTGTTCTACATTTGTGGACTACATATTGATACTTAGTAGTATGGTTATGTGTTAGGACTTGGGGTGTTTACGACTGGACGTCTCTCGGTAGCGTAGCAATAATGCTTGCGGTGGTAAATTATTGTTCTTCGGTCGAGAAGCATCGATTTCAATAAACCCTATGGTTAGGCGATTTAAAGCTGGGTTGTTACCTCGGTTGGGAGGCGCGTTTAATCGTTTGTTTAGTCTCTTAAACGACTGCTTTTGGCAGTCGATAAAAGTTTTCTGGTGTTGTATTAGTTGAAATGGTGTAGACTATTTTACGTTGTTGGTTGTAAGGAATATAATAAAAAGAACTTGGTTTTGATCTGGATCGTTCGTCGGTAGCTGTTCTGTGTGCACGTCAGTCATTTTTACGATGTAAGTGGTTGTTTATCGAGAGTTTCAAAAAATGTTTCAAATGTTTGTATAGCTTATGGGACTTAACTACGGGGTCATCAGTTCCTAAACTTACAAACAACTTATGAACTAACTAATACTAAGGACGGCACAAATATCCATGCCCGAGGGGGGATTCGAACCCCCGACCGTAGTGGCCGTGCAGACCATGACTGGAGCGCCTCAGTCCCCTCGGCCACCGCGGCCGGCGTTTATCGAGAGTAATGATTTGTTAGAAGGGAGGATAAGATGACTGTGCTCGAGTACTCGTTAAATGCACTAGGTATGTGGTCTAGCGACTGATAGAAGACGTTTTGGAAATACTGTCTGGTGGAGTATGCAATGCAAAAAGATGCATGATCAATCGGTTAGATGTTTGAGAGGGATCCACCCACGACGCGGAGATACCTAGATTGTCGCCACTTGCTAGTTAGTTTAGAACTTTAGTAGAAAAGAGATGTCGCGGCAGAATAGCCGTGCGCACTAAGGCGTCCAGCTGCGGTGCGCGTAGCCGTTCGCCGTTGGAGTTCGAATCCTCCCTCGGGCATGGGTGTTAGCGTGTTGTCCTTAATGTAAGTAGTTTGCAAGCGTAGGGAGTAATAACCACTGTAGTTAAGGCTCTTAGATTTACAAACATTAAAAAAAAGAGCTCTTTGTTGTAGTTCGGTCGTTGGGTTGGAGATGGCTAGCCCCACTTTATAAGATACAGCCACATGATTCCCTCGAGATGTTCTCCAGGGCCTCTTTGCCGAGTTTCGCTCCAGTATGCCGAGGGCCCTCACAACACCGTTAAACTAGGAGCTCTCATCTCCAGCTTCGTGTTGTTGTTGTTGTTGGGCATCCCACACGATTTCACTGTTTTTTTTTTTAATTTTTTTTTTAAACAAACTGTGTATGTGCAAGTACTTAGTAAAAAATGTTCAAATGTTTGAATAGCTTATGGGACTTTACTACGGGGTCATCAGTCCCTAAACTTACAAACTAGCTAATAATACTAAGGACGGCACAAATATCCATGCCCGAGGGGATTCGAACCCCCGACCGTAGTGGCCGTGCAGATCATGACTGGAGCGCCTCTGTCCCCTCGGCCACCGCGGCCGGCTTAGAGAGCAGGTTATGATCAATGTATGATGCGATATAAGTGCGATATAAGCGCTTTGGGGTGCGATATATGTGTTTGCGAACATTACGTTGCATGTACGCAGTTGTACTATAACAAAAAAGTGTAGACACACCCTGTTCTTTTAAGGTGTAGGTTAGCATCTTCGTTTTGCGGTACATATGTCGAGGGGGGTGGCAACAACGTAGTGGAAAGATAGATACGAGTTCGGTTTAGTGTAACGAAAAAAAAAAAAAAAAAAAGACAGAGAGAGAGAGAGATCACAGGAAAGGAACTTGGAGATGGAATTTTGGAACTTGGAGATGGAATTTTTGTGGGTAAAGGGTGGGTCGATCTTGCTCTACAGAACGGTGTTGCTTGCTAGCTATTAGGCAGGTAAAGTACTACCTCGGTTATGTGGTTGCTGTCATTTCGAATAAGGGTGTTGTTAGGTCAATGCTTTCGAAAAAAACGTTTCAGTGTAGACGGTCGGAAATCGGTAAATTATTTCACGTATTATTTTATTCCGACTTTCCAGGGAAATACAGATGTTTAATAGGGTTTGAACGTCTTATGGGGATTATCGGTATTTGACCTGTTGTAAAGAATCGTTTCTACATCTACATACATACTCCGCAATCCACCGTAAGGTGCGTGGCGGAGGGTACACTGTACCACTACTAGGCATGTCCTTTCCTATTCCACTCCCAAATAGAACGAGGAAAAAAAAGAAAAAAAAAGCCGCGGTGGAGTAGCCAAGCGGTCTAAAGCGTCTCGCTGCGGAGCGCGCGGTTGTCCGCCGTGGAGGTTCGAGTCCTCCCAGGGGCATGGGTGTGTGTGTTTGTCCTTAGGTTAGTTACCTAGGTTTAAGTAGTTTGTAAGCTACGGACTGATGACCACGCAGTTTGGTCCGATAGATTTACAACCATTTGAACATTTGAGGAAAAAAAGAATGCCTATATGCCTCCGTACGAGCCCTAATTTATCTTATCTTGTCTTTGTGATCACTACGCGAAATGTGAGTAGGCGGCAGCAAGAACGTACTACACCCAGCTTCAAATTGCGGCCCTCTAAATTTCCTCAACGGAATTTCACGAAAAGAACGTCGTCTTTCCTTCAGCGATCCCCAATTGAGTTGCCGGAGCATTTCCGTGCCACTCGCGCATTGGTCGAACCTACCAGAAACAACCCTAGCTGCTCGCCTCTGAACTGCTTCTGTCTTCCTTTAAACTGATCTGCTGCGGGTCCCAAACACTTGACCAGTACTCAAGACGTGGTCGTACAAGCGTTTTATACGCGGTCTCCTTTACAGATGAAGTACATCTTCCCAAAATTCTCCCAATAAACCGAAGTCGGCTGTCCGCCTTACTCACACTGTCCTTACATGCTCGTTCCATTTCATATCGCTCTGCAATGTTAGATAGATATTTGAACGATGCGACAGCATCAAGCAGCTCACTACTAATGCTGTATTCGAACATTATGGGATTGTTTTTCCTAGTCATGTGCATCACATTACATTTTATCTACATTGAGAGCTAGCTGCCATTCTTCACACCAACTAGAAATTTTGTTCAAATGTTGAAATGTTTGTATAGCTTATGGGACTTAACTACGAGGTCATCAGTCCCTAAACTTACAAACTTCTTATGAACTAACTAATACTAAGGACGGCACAAATATCCATGCCCGAGGGGGGATTCGAACCCCCGACCACGGTGGCCGTGCAGACGGTGACTGGAGCGCCTCAGTCCCCTCGGCCACCGCGGCCGGCAGAAATTTTGTCTAAGTCATCTTGTATGCTATTACAGTTAAAGACGATACCCTCCCATACACCACAGCATCATCAGCAAACAGCCGCAAATTACTACTTAATCTGTCCATCATTTATATAGATAGAAAATAACAGCGGTCCTATCACACTCCCCTGGGGCACGCCTGACTATACACTCGTATCTGATGAACACTCGCCGTCGAGAACAACGTACTGCGTTCTAATACTTAGGAATTGTTCCAGCCCGTCAAAAATTTGTGAACCTATAACATAAGCTCGTATCCTCGTTAGCAGTCTGCAGTGTGTCACCGCGTCGAACGCCTTTTTGAAGTCGACAAAAACACAATCTGCCTGTTGCCCTTCATCCATGGCTCGCAAAATATTATCGCGTTGAAATGGAAACAGGCTTGACTTCGAAGGCAACTAAACACAGCACTTATACTGAAAGCAGGTTTATTACGAACTCAACATACACGCAGCACTGACTGCTTCTCAGGCAGAGTGCTCTGCTATGTATACACAGACAGAATTTACCAGAAATTACAAGAACAGTTAACATAAGAAACAAGTAGAATTTACAAGTGAACATATTGAAGATGTAGAACCTTCTGGAATTCTTAAAGAAATAATTATTTTGCCGGTGGGCGGGCTTGAACCGGCGACCTTCAGCACCGCAGTCCGTGATGCTATCCCCTGCACCACGCCGGCAGTCAGTGTTCGTCGTCTCTCGCGGCATTGCTCCCTCTCCTGGAGAAATAGCGACCCGCTGTTATGTTCCCTGTGGAGCCAGCTGCAATGTCCTGGATCTTAACCCGTGTTATGGGTCCTCTGTATGACAGTTCAAGAGAATCCTTCCCTTCTCCGCGATTATCGACGACAGACGTTCCTGTCGCGGCTTCATCTGGAACATTACCGTCCTTAAAGTCCTTGAACAAGAAGCCATTGTCGTCTACCTGCTCTTCAGGATCGTAATAAGGCTTCATGCGCAGGACGTGAACAATGTCTCTTCGTTTTTGACGTTTCGACGACGGCTCATAATCCTCAACTTCGTATGTGACGTCTGACAAGCGTCGTATAACACGATACGGACCAAAGTATCGCTTCAACAACTTTTCTGACAGTTCAACCTTCCGTACAGGGATAAAAATCCATACCAGATCTCCTGGGCTGTACACAAGAGGTCGGTGCTTGTCGTTATACCGCTGACGGTCCTTCTCCTGGGCGTCCAGTGTCCGTATGCGAGCCAGCTGTCTTGCTTCTTCGACCCTGGTGATGAGCTGTTTAACATAGTCATCCTGAGTGTCGTCCGGTTGGAACGGGAACAGCGTATCCATTGTCGTCTCAGCTTCACGGCCATGGAACAGGAAAAACGGAGTGAAGCCTATGGTGTCTTGTCCTGCGGTATTGTAAGCAAATGTCACGACTGGCAGAATTGTATCCCAATCCTTCTGCTCAACATCGACGTACATCGACGGCATGTCGGCTAACGTCTAGTTAAAACGTTCTGTAAGACCATTTGTCTGAGGATGGTATGCAGTTGTCATTCTGTGGACAATGTTGCACCGTGACATTACCTCTGATACTAGTTTTGACTGGAATACTTTTCCACAATCAGATATCATGACACGTGGTGCTCCATGCTTCAAAATAATGTCTTCTACAAGGAATTTTGCGATCTCTGGAGCTTCTGCAGTCGGCACAGGTTTGGTGACAGCGTAGCGTGTGAGGTAGTCAGTGCAGACTATTATCCAACGGTTACCGGTTGTCGACTTCGGGAACCTCCCTAAAGGATCGATCCCAACTCGGTGGAATGGAGCTGCTGCCGGCGGAATCGGTACGAGATGTCCTGGAGGTAATTGCAGCACATGCTTCCGTCGCTGGCACTCTTTACAGTGACTCATAGTGCTTGACAGATCGGTAAAGAACTTTCCAGTAATACCTGCGTCTGATTCTGTCTAGGGTCTTCACGAATCCCAGATGACCGGATATTGGAGCATCGTGTAAATATTTGAGAATAGCTGGCTGGAGATGAGCTGGAACAACCAGTAGCCATTTGGGGCCCAGTGGATCGTATTTGCTCTTCTACAATGTTCCGTTTATAAGTTGGAACTCTCCATTGGTCGGTTCTCCTTTCTCCAAGGCCTCTATCGTTTTTAATAGTGCTGGATCTTCCCTCTGTTCAGCTGTAACGTCATCTAATTCAGTGAGAGCTGAAATTTCATTAATGCTGTTGTGTTCCACTAATGGATTCATCAAAGGCAGTCGGCATCCTTGTGTTTGCGCCCGCTCTTGAATACCATTGTGACATCGTACTCTTGGAGTCTTAGTGCCCATCTTGCTAGTCGACCTGATGGATCCTTCAAGCTAGTCATCCAACACAAAGAATGGTGGTCTGTCACGACGGTGAATAGTTTGCCGAATAAAGATGGCCGGAACTTGTTGATAGCCCAGATAACCGCGAGACATTCTTTTTCAGTTGTAGAGTAATTTATCTCGGACTTTGAGAGTACTCTTGACGCATAGGCTATCACTTTTTCAGCACCTTCCTGAACTTGTACAAGCACTGCGCCAATCCCATAACCACTGGCGTCTGTGTGAAGTTCCGTTTCTGCATTCTCGTCGTACAAGGCTAGCACTGGTGCGGAAGTTAGAGCCTTCTTAATTGGCCGGAAAGCTCTTTCTTATGTCTCATCCCAGTAAAATTTGGCGTCTCCCTGCAGAAGTTCTTGTAATGGTCGTGCCTTGTTACAAAATCCTTTTTATGAAACGTCGGTAGTATGTGCACAGCCCGAGAAAACTTCTCAAATCACGAATGTGCTGAGGAGTTGGAAATTCTGTGACTGCCCTTACTTTATCTGGATCAGGACGGACACCATCTCCGTTGACTAGGTGTCCCAAGATTTTTATCTCTTTGGCGACGAAGAGGCACTTCTTTGGATTGAGGCGGAGACCTCCAGTCTGAACACACTTCAACACAGTTGACAGGCGACTCAGATGTTCTTCAAATGTTTTCGAGAAAACGACAATGTCATCTAAATAGCAGAGACACGTCGTCCACTTAAGATGTCGAAACAAGTTGTCCATCATGCGTTCGAATGTGGCTGGAGCATTACATAAGCCAAATGGCATTACTTTAAATTCATAGAGGCCGTCAGGTGTAATAAAAGCCGTCTTCTCCCTGTCAGCTTCGTCAACCTCGATTTGCCAGTAACCTGTCTGCATGTCCATAGTTGAGAAGCATGTAGCTCCTTTTAAGCAGTCTAAGGTGTCGTCAATGCGCGGCAATGGGTAGACATCTTTCTTTGTGATTCTGTTCAGCCGCCGATAGTCGACACAGAATCGCCACGTGCCATCCTTCTTCTTTACGAGGACCACCGGAGACGACCAAGGACTCTCCGAAGGTTGAATAATGTCATCTCGCAACATCTTCGCCACTTCCTCCCGAATTATCCGTCTTTCAGCTGGCGATACTCTATACGAACGCTGGCTAATTGGCGGGTGATCCCCAGTATTGCTACGGTGCTTTATCGTGGGCCGTTTCGTCTGACTTTTACCCTACTGAGGTGTGAATGCATCCGAAAATTGGCGTAGTATACCTAACACCTGCTGGCGTTGTTCCTTGGTCAGTCCAGGCCCTATTGGCAGTTCCACGTTTGCTTCCTCCAGCGTGTTATCTGTACTAACAGCGGGGCATGGGTCTTCATTGATGACGTTGAGCTCACCGTCCTGGATTGGTTCAGCTGTCCCAATACACAGCCTTTGGGGATAATTTGCGACTGCTCGTGTCAATTTGTGATCCAAATCTCTCCTTGACCACCGGTAATGCTTATGATAGCCGCAGGTATGTAAATTTCTTTTGTGAGCCTGATATACTTTTTACTATCTACAAGAACTTCATAGTTTAACCAGTCATCTGTGTTTGTGACTGCAACTCTTCTCATTGTCAACGGCGGTATCGTCACACTGTCAATGACGAATATCTTCCCAGAAAATTCTGTATTACGTGTCTCTTGCGGAACAACTTCTTCAATTTGCAGCTCAGATCTTCCACTGTCAATGATAGCTTGGGATGCCAGAAGGAAGTTCCATCCGAGGATGACATTGTGACTACATTCTGTTAACACGACAAATTCAAACGGCTGCGTCCTGTTGTTGATGGTTATTCTTGCGACACAAGTTCCTGCTGGATAGACGTACTTTCCATTCGCGACCTTCAGCACAGTTGCCCCTGTATCACAGAACATTGTCTTCTTTAGTGTGCGGTGGTAATTATTCGACAATACAGAAAAAGACGCTCCTGAATCAACAAGTGCCCGGACAGGTTGGCCGTCGATTAAGACGTCGATGATACTTCCCGACATCTTAGCGACTGTCATCCATGGAGGATTTTCATCTGCGGAGCCCTCACCTCCGTAGATGGTCGCCTCGCTTAGTTTTCCTGGGCGCGGCGGCTAGGGGAGCGGCTGGTACCTCTGTACGGCGACGGTGAACGGCTGCGGCGCGTCGGGGAGCGCCTCCTCTCTCTGCAGTAGCGTACGACATGTCCAGGGCGTCCTCAGTGGAAACACAGTGGTGTGTTGTCTTCTGTACTCCAGACGTCTGTTCTTCTGCGGGGCGTCATAGTTTCCGGGGGAGTTGGCTGTGGTCGCGTCGGCCGGTTCATGGGCTGCCGTTTGGCGGCTGCGGCGTAAGTCATAGCAGGGCAACGCCATTCTTCACGTCAGGTGCGATTGACGGGGCAGACAGGAGCTAATGTTTGAAATACCTCGTCCTCAGCGGCGTCGGCTCCCTCGTGACTTACAGGGCTCACATCCATGGCCATAATCTGATGCTCGCTCGGTCTAATAGTCCTGGCTGCCATGCACTGTTGTAATTATTCTCTCACGATTTGTTGTATGAGAGAAGCGAAGTCATGATGGTCTTCTACAACGGCCATAGGGACTAAATTTGGGAGTCTGTCATACTTCTTGCGTCCAACCCTCCTTTGTTGCAGCTCTTCAATACGCTGGCACCACTTGATGAACTCTTCTGTCGTAGCGACGTCTTGTATCAGAAGAGCTTGGTATATATCTTCTGCAATTCCCTTCATCAGGTGCGTGATTTTGTCCGCCTCAGTCATGTTCGGATTGTCTATGTTACACAGGGCCAAAACACGCTGTATGTACGATTGTGTCGGCTCCCCATATCGTTGGGCCCGGTTCTTCGGTTGTTCTTCCGCCGAGCGGATTTGTCGCTGGCGGTCTCCAAACGTCTTCTTCAGTTCCGCCTGGAACGTTTCCCAGTCATTCAGTTTGTTTTCGTTGTTCTCGAACCATTGTTGGGCTGTTCCGTCCAGGTAGAAATAAACGTTGGCCAAGCACATCGTATGATCCCACCTGTTGTACTTTGCGACTCGCTCGAACCCTTTTAGCCATTTGTTGGGGTCCTGTCCAGCATCTCCAGAAAACACCGACGGGTGTCTGATGTGCAGCTGGCGTATTGCTGGTTTCGTCTCCATCGTTCTTCTGATAATACGGACTTTTGGAAGGATGTACTCGGTGTATCCCTTGTATTCGGTTCCAGTCCGTGTAAGAGACGGCTTTTACGTTGCCTAATCGGAGCCACGGTGATGCAGCTGTTGCACAGTGTACCCGGCGCCTCCACCAAACAATGTCACGTTGCAATGGAAGCAGGCTTGACTTCGAAGGCAACTAAATACAGCACTTATACTGAAAGCACGTTTATTACGAACTCAACATACACATAGCACTGACTGCCTCTCAGGCAGAATTTACCAGAAATTAGAAGAACAGTTAACATAAGAAACAAGTAGGATTTACAAGTGAACATAAGAAAGATGTAGAACCTTCTGGAATTGTAAATTACAAAGAAATAAATTTTTGCCGGTGGGCGGGATTGAACCGGCGACCTTCAGCACCGCAGTCCGTGACGCTATCCCCTGCGCCACGCACGCAGTCGGTGTCCGTTGTCATTCGCGGCAGTATCATGTGAGAAAAGGGCACGCTGAGTTTCACATGAACGATGTCTTCTGAACCCGTGCTGGTTCGTAGAATGAAGTTTTCTGTTTCAAGGAAATTTACTATATTCGAACTGAGAATATGCTGCAAAATTCTACATGAAACTGATGTCAACGATATTGGCCTGTAATTGTATGGGTCAGTTCTCTTTCCTTTCTTATAAACTGGAGTCAGCTGCGCTTTTTTCCAATCACTAGGAACCTTGCGCTGAATTAAAGATTCGCGATGAATGCAAGCTAAGTAGGGGGCCAGTGCCACAGAATAGTCTTTGTAAAACCGGACTGGTATTCCATCCGGACCAGCAGATTTTTCGTATTTAGCTCTGCTTCTCTACACCGAAAATACCTATTAGTATGTCCCCCATTTCGGATTTAGTACGTTGATCAAATGATGGTACATTTGTGCGATTCTCCAGCGTGAAAGGTTAAATTTAGAACTTCAGCTTTCCGTTTGCTTTCTTCTATTACTGCCCGGAATGATCAACGAGAGACTGGACAGTGGGCTTTGACCCGCTTATCGATTTTACATAGGACCAGAATTTTTTCGGGTTCTCGGAAAGATCTTTTGCTAAGGTATGGCTGTGGTAATTATTGTATGTTTCGCGCATCGATCTTTCTATAGACGCACGAATCTCTACTAACTTTTGCTTGTCATCAGTTGCGTGTCCTTTTTTTTAATCGAGAGTGCAACCGTCTTTGCTTTCTCAGTAGCTTTCTAACATTATACCACGGTGGATCTTTTCCATCCTTAATCGTCTTTACTGGTACATATTTCTCTAACCCTTTATTTACAATGCACTTAAATGTAGTCCACAATTCATCTACATCCATAGTCCCGGAATTAAACGATTCGCATTCATTTTCTAAGTGCGATCCTAACATTTGCTTATCGGCTCTTCCCAACAATAACACGTTTCTAGCCTTCTTGATTGGTTTATGAACTTAGGTCACCATCGACGCTATGACGATATCATGATCACTAATTCCTGTCTCTACACAGACATCGTTAATAAGGTCAGCCCTATTCGTGGCTATAAGGTCTAATATATTTCCATTGCGCGTGGGTTGCCGGTTTAACTGCTCAAGACAGTTTTTGGAAAATGTGTCCAAAAGTAGCTCGCAAGACTTCCTGTCTGTACCCCCTAAAATGTAACTAGAGAGGTCCAAATCTACACTCTTAAGGTTGAAGTCTCCCCCGACTAATATTACATGGCCCGGGTACCTACGCACTACCTGGTGTACTGGTGTAGACTTTCTTTGAATGACTCTACAGCAGCACTGGGGGGCCGGTAAAAACACCCAACTATTAACTTTATTCCTTTTAGACCTGTTATACGTGCCCAGATAACTTCACAGTTAACTTTTAACCTCGATCTCAGTAGAAACAATATCTTTGTCCACAGCAATGAACACTCCTCCTCCAGTTGTATCCGATCTATCTTTCCGATATACATTCCACGCCTCGCTAAATATTTCTGAAGTTGCCACTTAATGATTTAGCCAGCTTTCGGTGCCTAAAACTATCTGACCACAATAATTTCCATACAGTGCGGCAATTTCGGGAACTTTGTTTCTAATAGTTTGTAAGTTCGCGGCTAATATTTTGATATTCGAATTTTTGAGCCGAACGTGGCCTGAATTCGCTGTTTGAATGTTGACAGGCGTGTGCTCATCAGAGTTAGCGCCTAGCCTAAAAAACCCCGATGTACACTCCACAAGTACTCTACCCGAGTAGCCGCTTCCTTAGTGTAGTGCACCCCTGATATATCTAGGGCCGTCCTACAATTCCCCACCCGATAACGCAGATCCAGAAATCTGCAGCCATGACTCTCACAGAGTCGGCGAAGCCTCTGGTTCAGACCCTCCACTCGGCTCCAAACCAAAGGACCCCGATCGACCCTGGGAACAATGCTACAAATCGACAGCTCTGCTTGCACCCCGCGTGCGAGGGCAGCAGCCTTCACCAATTCCGCCGGCCGCCCGTAGGACCTGAGGATGTCCTCAGAACCCAAGCGACAAGCGTCATTAGTGCCGACGTGAGCCACGACTTGCAGTCGACCGTATCCCGTACCCTCGATAGCCGCCGGCAAGGCCGCCTCCACATCTCGGATGAGGCCCCCCGGCAGACACACCGAGTGCACGTTGGACTTCTTTCCGGATCTCGACGCTATCTGCCTAAGGGGCTCCATCACGCGCCTAACATTGGAGCTCCCAATAAATAATAATCCCCTCCCCCCGTACACCTGATCGGACCCTGCTGAAGGAGTGGCCACACGTCCACTCACAGGACGAACGGGCGTGGACGGACGTCCAGCCTCCATATTGGCCTTCCGCCTCGAGCGACGCGAACGCCGTACAACCCGCCACTCCCCTTGCGGAGAGGGCGGCTCGACCACGTCCGGTACACCTGAAGGTGCCTCGGTAGCAGGGACAGAGAGCGAAGCATGAGACATCCACTCGACGCACCAGACTCCCCACCATCGCTGCACCCCTAGACAGCAGCCTGAAGACGGCTGACCGTAGCCAGCAGCACGCTCAGCTGTTCGCGAACTGCGGCCAACTCCTTCTGCTTCCGCACACAGCAGGCACACATCCTAACCATCCTATCAATACAATTAAATGTAGAAAGTAGAAAACTAAATAATCAACTTTTAAGTAGCCTAGTACTTTAGTAAAGGCGGCTGGCAGCTGACTGAACTGTGGTCAGTGGTAAGTACACTGTCAAAACAACGAAACTGAGTCCGGAAGTTTTCAAAGTAAACAAGAATATCTATGAAATGCACCGTTATCAAACGCGCGGGAATATAAGCTTTCTCAAAGCAGAACACGAAATAAGGAAGTGACAATATGACACGTAGCTTACAGCAGACGAAAACTATAGACACGGTATTTATCAAAGTACGCGAGAATAAACTCTTAAAGCAGTAGCACAAACGAAATCTGTCACGTAGGTGAGAAGAAACCTCTTAAAAACAGAAACACTAACGAAAATTAAGAAATTAACTGGCAACGAAATTTCACGCAATTACAAAAAATGTTCAAATGTTTGTTAAGCTTATGGGACTTAACTACGAGGTCATCAGTCCCTAAACTTACAAACTACTTATGAACTACTTACGAACTAGGACGGCACAAATATCCATGCCCGAGGGGGGATTCGAACCCCCGACCGTAGTGGCCGTGCTGACCGTGACTGGAGCGCCTCAGTCACCTCGGCCACCGCGGCCGGCACGCAATTACATTATGATACTTAACGCTCTGGGTGATGAGGCAGCGACAACAGCTGCTACTGAACTGACTGCTAACTGACTGCATGCTAATCTGCCAAGTACGCCGCAGGAATAAACCTATAAAACCGAAGTACTAACGAAAATGAAGAACTAGACTGGCAAATTAAATTTGACAGAAATTAAATTAAGATACTTACGCTGTGACACTGGCAGCAGCTAGCACAGGACTGACTGATAACGAGCTATAGTAACGGTCTCTGACTTGTTTTGAAATACACCAGTCATTGTAAAAGGACAGAGAGATTCCCTTTGCTATGTTTAGATGGGTATACGCAACAATATGTGTTCTGCTGTAGCAGTAAAATTAAACTACCCGAATTCTTGGAAGGCGCATCTATACCTCGATCTAAGGAAACGTAACAGGGCGTTATCGCTAAAGAAAGAGAGAATTAAGTTTCGGCCTGGCTCGGCTCCATAGTAGTGCGTTTAAATAAATGCAGTTAATTAGATGCAGTTAATTAGGGCTCGTACAGAGGCATATAGATATTGTTTCTTCCATCTTTTTGTTTTAGAGTGTAATAGGAAAGGAAATGCGCAGTAGTAGTACAGTGTACCCACCGTCACGCACCTTACGGTGGATTGCGCAGTATATATTTAGATGTAGCTGTAATTCGTTCGAAAAACTTATATATGGCGGAAACTAACATTTATGGAACAAAACAGCCACGAGGAATTGTGCTAGTGCAGAAGAGAGACTAGCAGCTACTTTAAGTAAGTTTTGTTAATAAAAAAATCGCACTGACGTGTTTTACGGCACACTTTAGATTTGTAGTTTTATAAAGTTTTGCAAACACTGTGGACCAAAATAGTAATCTAAATAATAAAAAATTAATTAATAAGAGTGTCAAGAGTGTCTGAAACCCTTTTAGGAAAAAAAGATTGTAGGTAGTGGCGGGTTCCGAACCACTGACCTTCAGCGTCACATACTAAGGCATTGCCCACTACGCTATGGCTAACAATTGCGTTCCTTAATCTCACACTATTGATGGCCGTTGTTGACTGATGATAATATGGCCGTTGTAGACACTAGATTATCATTTATCGTACGAAGAACGACGTGGTTTTGTTAATTCTTCAGTGCGCCATTGCTTTGAAATGACAACGTGTACCTTACAATAAGAAAATCATCAACTACGCAACGCAAGATGGCTTATGCCAGAGAGAGTTCTGGGCGCGGAATGTCACGTGACATCTGCGAACGGCTGCTTTTCGTTAATTCAATGGAGGGTGTCAGAACTCCGTTATTTTGTAAGTATCTCTCAAACGATACGAGATCTGAAAAAAAAAAAAAAAAAAAAAAAAAAAAAAAAAAAAAAAAAAAAAAAAAAAAAACATAAGGGAACAGAGTTGTAGAGAATTTTCTCCTCTATAAATTCGTTTATTCAATTTTCGCGTCAGATGAAAGGTTTAATTGCAATTAAAATTACATTACAAACGGATTTTTTGGTATTACTAACGTATTTCTTGTCCGAAATATTTAAAAAAGCGAGGTTCTGGTCTCTGGTAGCCAACAATTATGTCTGTAAAATTTGGTGCCGATCGGTTGAACGGTTCGATCTAAAACGTGGGAACACGTAACAGCCAGACAGACATTGTCAAATCGCCGTTATTTTTGCAAATATGTCTGCAACAATGCAAGATATGAAAGAAAAACACAATAGAGCGAAATTGTAGAGAATTTTCCCCTTTACCAATTAGGTTATTCAATTTTCGTGTAAGATGAACGGTTTGTTTGCAATTACAATTATATTACAAACGGCTTTTTTTGGTGTTACTACCGTATTTTTTTGTAGGAAAATTTTGAAAGAATTATGTCTGTAAAATTTGGTGTTAATCGGTTGAATGGTTCGTCTTAAAAACAGGGAACACCTTACGGACAGACAGACAGACAGACATCCCAAAATCGCCGTTATTTTTGCAAATATCTATGAAACGATACGAGATCCGAAAAAAACATAAGAGAGCAAAGTTGTAGAGAATTGTGTCCTCTACATATTCGGTAATTCAATTTTCGTGTCAGATGAATGGTTAAGCCGTTATTTTCATTTAAATTTCGAGCTGTCAAAAGACGATCGCAAAGGCCCGCTTTTAGAGTTACTACCGTAACCTAAAGTGGGCCAATAATGGAATCAAATGAACGCAATCTCAAATTTTATTCCAGTGGCACTATTACGGTTATGAATTGACAGATGTTATGACACATTCGTCAATATCCCACTTAGCTCTCACATTACTTTTGGCTCGGGATTGTTCTGTTATTGTTGACTGGTTGGAGCACGATGGAAGGCATCAGATAAAATTGTGTTGGATTGTGCTGGCGGATGTACTGATCTTTGTGATTATAAGACTGTGATGGATGCCTACATGACGCCACATGGGTTTCTTATTAGGTCTTCGATATTTCTTGTCTGAAGGCTGTTCATTTTGGATTAAATGTTTCATTCAGCTAACAAGTGCTGTGATAACAAGACTGGCTTTCGCGCAAGTATAAGCAGTCCCATTGTTTCAAAAATGTTGAAATGTTTGTAGAGGTTATGGGACTTAACTTACAAACTTAGAAACTACTTATGAACTAGCTAATACTAAGGACGGCACAAATATCCATGCCCGAGGGGGGGGATTCGAACCCCCGACCGTCGTTGCCGTGCAGACTGTGAGTGGCGCGCCGCAGCCATCTCGGCCACCGCGGCCGGCGTAAATTAGTGTAAGTAATTTGTAAGTTTAGGGACTGATGAAAAAATGTTCAAATGTTTGTAGAGCTTATGGAACTTATCTAGGGGGTCATGAGTTCCTAAGCTTACAAACTACTTATGAACTAGCTAATACTAAGGACGGCACAAATATCCATGCCCGGGAGGGGATTCGAACCCCCGACCGTAGCGGCCGTGCAGACTGTGAGTGGCGCGCGGCAGCCCCATTGTTTCCTTGGTCTCTTCTGTTACTAGTACTTTCCTCCTTGTTCTCGTTTCCTGGCATGACCACTCATTACTATTATTTTCTTCCTAGTGTACGAAAAGTTTGCATCTCAAGGTAAGGTCTAAGAGCAGCAGGCCCGAGGGAGCACCGGAGCAGCATGGCAATTATACAGTTAAACTACTCCCCCGACTTAAATCGGAGTAGCATAATTTACTGCTATAAAACGCCTTCAGGTTCATAAATTCTATGCTACGAATTAATTACTTCTCGGAGCACGATTTTTTCTTTGTCGAATCTGTCTTATAAATTTGTGAAGCCAGAAAAGTAAGACATATAAATAATCTTCGAAACAGATTTGTTTAGCATAACGTAAAGTACAGAACAGGTCAAAAAATATACAGGGAAAATAAATTTCACAATTCCTATTTTCTTTTGATAGACAGTGACTCAGTATTTGTGCGCATTGTGAAAGGTCTGTTTTTTCTGCTTATTTAAAAAAATTGGGAGACTATAAATTTAGGGTTTGCAGTGGGTGACAGAAAATGACTGCATCTATGCAGAGGCGTCGGTCACCTGAGGAGAACGCTGGCAGCAGGCTCCACATTTGACCTTCTTACGGCTCCCGCTGGAAAGAGACGAAAGAAGCCACGCAGAGGACTGGCTGACGGCGGGGCACCCACTGCCTCCTGGAGGACATACGTTCACTCTGAGTTTACGTGGGCTCCCAAAGCCGGATTTCGTAACCGATTTCCCAAATACGCTTTTGGTTGCTCATGTAAACACTCCAAAATCGATTCTGGAAATCTACTTCTGTAACGCAGTTTTCCAGTTCCACAATCGATTTTCGTGCCCATGTAAACGCAAACGTTTTTGAAGCGTTCTTGGCGTTTCAGGTAGTGTTTTCTTGTTAAGAATTTTTGCCACTTATGGACAGAATGACATTTTCTACCGTGAAATAAAAGTAGAGATATTACGTCGAGAATGAATCTGTGTATTTAAATAAAGAAAAATACCGATTGTGCTGACTAAATCAGGAACTGAATCAGCTGTTTTTCAGCCGCCATATTAAGTGGACTAGGAAATCCAATTCAGACTATGACATGTAAACACGACAGCGAAAATCGGTTTTCGTCTCCCGGTAGATGTGTCGCATGTAAACGTAGGTACCCCTGGCTCGTACTGAGCCTCGCCATGCAGCACTGCTACTTCTTTGATGCAACTCCTAGACACTTCCTTGGGTATATGATACCGTGTTTCAGGCTCTTGTTCAGGGAGCGATAGGCAAATATATGTCATAGAGAACTCAATTTCTTAAACCTTTATCCTGTATTTCTATGTCTTTTTCTTCTCTGAGATTTTTGACTATTTTCTTGTCTCGTTCTAAAAGGTTCTAAAAGGACTGTCCCACTTTATTGTTTTGAAAAATTTTGGAAAATAGGTTTTACTATATTTATTTTAGTACATAGGATAGGATAGGATGTTTTGGGCGCACAACAGCAAGGTTTTTAGCGCCCTATTTTAGTACAGTTTTCATCAAACCTTGTATTCGTGTCTTGACGTTTATGTATGTTTTGACGTTTATTATGTCACGAATAAAACGGACTCGGTTGCAAATATTTTATAACTTTACTGGCTCGTTTAGCCTACATTAGGCATCTTCAGATCATCTACAAAGAAAATGAGTAATTACGAAAATGTGCTGACCCTAATTCGTGCGTGCATGCACTACCCTATAGAGGAAATTAAAGTTCTACATCTACATCTACATGGGATACTCTGCAATTCACATTTAAGTGCCTGGCAGAGGGTTCACCACCACCACCGTAATACTAATTTATCTCCCATTCCATTCTCGAATAGCGCGCGGGAAAAATGAACACCTGAATCTCTTCGTTCGAGCTCTGATTTCTCGTATTTTATTCGGATGATCATTTCTACCTATGTAAGTGAGAGTCAACAATATATTTTCGCATTCGGAGGAGAATGTTGGCGATTGGAGTTTCGTAAGTCGCCCACGCCGCAGCGATAAGCGCCGTTGTTCTTATGATTCCCATCCCAGATCCTGTATATTTCCGTAACGCCGTCTCCCCTGTATCCTGACAATACGAAACGAGCTGCTCTTCTTTGGACTCTTTCGATGTCCTCCGTCAACCCCCCTGATAAGGATCTCACACTGGGCAGCAATACTCCAAAAAAGGACGGACGACAGTAGTGTATCCAGTTTCTTTAGTAGTTCTGTTGCATCTTTTAAGGGTTCTGCCAGTAAAACGAAGTCTCTGGTTTTCGTTTCCCACGACATTCTCTACGTGTTCTTTCCAGTTTAAGTCTGAAGTAATAGTAATTCGTAGTTATTTTGTGGAGTTTACGGCCTTCACTTTAGACTGATTTATCTTGTAAACAAAGTTTAACGGTTTTCTTTTCGTACTCATGTGGACAACTTCACACTTCTAATTATTTAGACTCAATTGCCAATTTTTCACCATAGTGATATCTTATTCAGATCGTTCGGTAGTTGCTTTTGATCTTCAGATGATTTTACTAGACGGTAAATGACTGCGTCATCTGCAAACAACCTGAGAGAGCTACTTAGATTTTCCCTGAAATCGTTTATATAAATAAGGAACAGCAGAGGACCAATAACACTACCCTGTGGAACGTCCGATATCACGTCTGTTTTAGTCGATACCTTACCATCTATTACTACGAACTGTGTCCTCTCTGACAGGAAATCCCCTATCCAATCGCAAATTTTGGGCGATATACGATAACCTCGCAATTTGATTGAAAGCCGTTGTGAGGTACTGTGTCAAACGCCTTCTGAAAATCAAGAAATACGGAATCGATTTGCGAACCTTTGTCGGTAGCACCCATCACTTCGTGTGAGTAAAGAGCTTTGAACGATATTTTCTAAATCCGTGTTGACCTTGGGTCAATAGATCATTCTGTTCGAGATAATTCATAATATTTGAATACATGATATGTTCCAAAACCCTGCTGCAAATTGACGTCAATGAAATAGGCCTGTAGTTTAGTGGGTTACTCCTACTGTCTTTCTTGAATATAGGTGTGACCTGTACAACTTTCCAATCTTTTGGTACAGATCCTTCTCTGACAAAGCAGTTGTATATGGCTGTTAACTAAGGAGCTATCGCTTCAGCATAATCAGATAGAAAGTAATCTAATGGGTATACAGTCCGGACCAGAAGACATGTTCTTGTTAAGTAATTTTAGTTGCTTCACTACTCCGATGGTATCTACTTTTACGTTACTCATTACGGCCTCTGTTCGTAATTCGAAATCTGGAATATTGGTTTCGTCTTCTTTGGTGAATGAGTTTCTAAAAGCTATGTTTAGTAACTCTGCATTAGTAGCGCTGTCATCGGCAGCATCGCCATTTCTATCACGTAGTGAAGGTATTGTTTGTGTTTTGCCCCTAGTATATTTAACATATGAGAAAAATCTCCTTGGATTTTCAGTCAAATTTCGAGAAAGAGTTTCGTGTGATAAGTATTGTAGGCATCTTGCATTGAAGGCCTCGCTAAATTTCGAGCTTCTGTGTAGGATCGCCAATCTTGGGGATTTTGTGTTCGTTTAAATTTAGTATGCCTTTTCCTTTACATTTGCAACAGTGTCCTGACCTCTTTTGTGTACCAAGTGGGATCACCTCCTTCTTTTATTAATTTATTTGGTATAAAACTGTCACTTACTGTCGATACCACTTCTTTGAATTTGAGCCACATCTGGTCTACACCTACGTTTAGTGTTAGAAAAGAGTGGAAGCTGTCTTTCAACACGCAATGTATTTTATTTCTATCTGCTTTCCTGAACGAATATGCTTTTCGTTTATTTTTGGTACCTTTGGTACTTTCGATATTCAATCTTGCTACGGCACCTCTATGTTCACTAATTCTTGTATCCGTTCTGATGCTCGTTATGAGCTCAGGATTATATGTTGCTAAGAGATGAAGTGTGTTTTGACATCCATTTGCAATTCTAGTTGGCTCATGAACTAATTGTTCGAAGTAATTCTCAGAGAATGCGTTGAGTACAATTTCGAACGATGTTTTAAGCGTACCTCCTGATTTGAAAATATAATTTCGCCAACAGATCGAGGGTAAATTAAAATCGCCGCCTACTATTATCGTGTGAGTCGGGTACGTTTCTGTAATTAGACTCAGGTTTTCTTTGAGCCTTTCTGCTATTGTATCGCCAGAGACGGGAGGCCGGTAAAAGGAACCGATTATTAACTTCTCACGATTTTCAGGTACAACCTCTACCCATAATAGCTCGCAGGAACTATCAACTTCAACTTCGCTACACGAAAGACTACTTTTGACGGCGACAAACAAGCCTCCACCTATTTTGTTTGATCTATCCTTTCTGAAGACAGTTAGATCTTTTGCAAATACTTCTGCTGAACTTATTTCCGGCTTGAGCCAACTTTCAAAACAATGTTCAAATGTTTGTAGAGCTTATGGGACTTAACTACGGGGTCATCAGTCCCTAAACTTACAAACTACTTATGAACTACCTTATACTAAAGATGACACAAATACCCATGCCCGAGGGGGGATTCGAACCCCCGACCGTAGTGGGCGTGCAGACCGTGACTGGCGCGCCGCAGTCCCCTCGGCCACCGCGGCCGGCGCCAACTTTCACTGCCTACAATGATGTGTGTTTCGGTGCTTTCTTTTAACGCTTGAGGTTCTGGTATTTTCCCGACACAGCTACGACAATTTACAACTGTTATACCGATAGTTCCTAGATCTACATTTATCCTGTCATCCACCTGCACCCTTTGAGATTGCCCATTTTGTTTTTCCCCGAACTCCTCTATCCTAAAAAACCTCCCAGTCCACGCCACACAGCCCCCTCTACCCGTGTAGCCGCTTCCTGCGTATAGTGGACTCCTGACCTATTCAGCGGAACCCGGAAACCCACCACCAGATGGCGCAAGTCAAGGAATCTGCAGTCTCTGATTAAGACCCTCCACTCGGCTCTGTACCAGAGGTCCACAGTCGGTCCTGTCAACTATGCTGCAGATGGTGAGCTCTGCTTTCATCTTGCAAGCAAGACTGGCAGTCTTTACCACTTCAGATAGCCGCTCAAAACCTGAGAGAGTCTCTTCAGATCCGAAGCGACACACATCATTGGTACCGACGTGAGCCACCACCTGCAGTTGGCTGCATCCCGTACCCTTCATGGCATCCGGGAGGATGGTATGCACACGGAGTGCACGTTGGCCCTCTTCCCCTCCTTGGCAGCCATCTCTCTAAGGGGCTCCATCACCCGCCTAACGTTGGAGGGCCCAACTACAAGTAAACCCACCCTCTGTGAAAGCCCGGATCTTGCAGGCTGGGTGGTGACAGGGTGAGAGACACCATCCGACTCAGGAACGTTGTCCTGAGCAGATAGCGCCTCAAACCTGTTCGCAAGACGAACCGGGGAGGCCTCACGATCGGTCCCCCGGAATGTCTTCCGCCGCCTGCCACGCATTGAAGCGACCTCCCACGTAACCACAGGTGGGGTGTCTGCCTCACTGCTAGCAGTATCAGGGCATGTCGATGGCTCAGGCCGATCGGTGGAG
Organism: Locusta migratoria; assembly: GCA_026315105.1. Lineage (NCBI taxonomy): Eukaryota > Metazoa > Arthropoda > Insecta > Orthoptera > Acrididae > Locusta > Locusta migratoria. The sequence goes on from CM048755.1 coordinate 8,747,220, forward strand.
ACGACGGGAGTCCGTTCGGTCCCCACTACGGGCCAACAACAACGACACCCCTCGATCGCAGCCTCCAGCTGTGCAACCAAAGTTAACACAGTTTGAAGCTGGGAGCGAAGTGTCACCTGCTCAGACTGCATCCGCACACAGCAGTCACAGTCCCTATTCATGATTACAGTGCCGAGTAGACAAAAGCTGTAGTTGCGATGCACTCAAAAGAAGACTACACTGTTTGTTAAAACGCGGATTTGCATCTAATATGCACGAGAGCACAGTATAAATTTAAAAACTGAAACGAAAACGCGCAGACAAAAATCAAAATACTATATGTCGCTTTTAATGAGAAGCCGGTTTCACTTACAGAAGGCTGCGTCCGCTGGTGCTCGGCCGGCGGCTAAACAGACAGTTAATAACTTGGATATACCAACTGACAATTCATGAAATTAGGTATGGCCACAGAAACACCAGATCTGGTTATCCGCGGCAACGTAGAATGGAAGAACGAAGAAGCAAGGGGAGTAATCAAAAAACTGAGCAGCCGTTAAAACAAAGATCGCTGATATAATTTGCCTTAACTCGCTTCCAGGAGGTAAATGTTAACAGGAGCCCACTGCGGAACGTAGAATACGGGAAAACAAAGTTGTCACGGTTGATTCAATGTTAGAAGGACAGGTGGCGTTGGATGCCATCTATAAGGCGAAAACAAAAGACTCGGCTATGGCGGGCAAATTAACTCTAAAATTTAAAACAAAGTTATGTTAAAACTAAATGCCAGATTAGACATGCTTTAAGTCAACTAATAAAACACTCAAAAAAAGGGAAGTTAAAATACGACAGTAACCGGTTATGGTTAAAAGAAAGTCAAATGTATACACAATGAGAATGGATCAATAGTTGTACATAGTGGGAAGCCGCTAAAAATTTTTTAACGAAAAAGTACAAGCATGTACCATTAAAAACTTTTTAAAAATGTTTTAATTATTTTTGAAATTTTTAAAAATAACAAGACTAGATAACATTAAAAAGGGACATCATAATATCAAAATACTGTTGATTTCTGCTGATCATTCAGCAGACCCAACTAAGAACATTCATTTGACAATTTCAAATTCCTCCAGAAAATTACTTTTCCGGCCCTTTTAGGCAAAATGCAGAATTTGCATATTGTTAACAGTGAATGGTGTTTTATCTTACCTGTTTTTGTAAGCAGGTGTTCTCGTAATCTGGTTCTAAACATCCTCCCGTTTATCCCACGTATTGGGCATTACATTATGCGCGTTCTAACCGGTACACGCCTAACTTATGGTGATTACTTGTTAGGGCCAGCACATTATGAGGGAACTGATGCCGGACATTAGTGCCGGTAGGGAAGGCTGCAAAATTTTTATTCACATACGAAGCCACAAGAATGGAATGGGAAGATTTACCATCTTACATTGTTAATTACATTATATTATACTCATAGTAAGCTGTTTTTCTCATGACTGCAAGTATTAACAATAAGATTCTTTCTTCTTATGCAACAGTAATCAATAAAAATGAGAAATTATGAACATGGTGAAATTTAATATTAAATACATTATACACAATATCGCTCTTAAATGTTAAATTCTAATCTCCTTCTACGGCCAGTTTCTGAAAATCTTGTAATTACTTTTTCTATATCTATAGGAATCTGGTAATGAATATGCACAAGTGCAAGACCTGGTAGGCGGTTTACTTTCATAGATGTTCTAAAATCCGTTTTCAGCCGCCGCAACGTCGAGAATGATCTTTCGACAGATACAGTTGTTACTGGAAGTGTTGACAGTACTAATAAAAGCCTATGTATTATAGGATATACATCCTTGTCACACGTAGCTATGGTTGGAAGATCTTTTTGTCGTTCCCTTTCTTGATTCCATTTCTCTCGCCACAACAGCATTTCATCCCTTAACATGTGAGAAGCAATGTTTTTGTCTACGTCAAGCAGGGAACCGAAGCGATTGATGAGAGAGACTGTAATTTTTTCAGTTTCACCTACAGCGATCTTCACAATACTTTCTGGACTGAAAACAGAAAGCTTAAAAACATCCAAAGTTCAGCAGAGAATCTTTCTCGTAAATCACTTATAATGAAGTCCCGTAGGGGAGCATAGACTGTTACTCTGTAATATTCTTCTGCCGAATTTGTTTGAGGGTTGTCGCGATAAACTTGGCGTCGACCATGGCGAAGTATGCGAGGAATATTGAGCTCGACGCCAAGTTGATCCGCAAGATTCTCTGCACGTATCCATATGCTACTGAAGCTAGTGACCAAATTTTCTCGACGGCTGACTAGAATGTTAATAGTGTTCTTTACGTGTGAAGCACTGTCATTGAGGTCAATTGCAGGTTTCTGCAAAAGTTTGCTTAGAGGCTGCGTTAGAGACAGCACATCGCTCAGACATAGTAATGACAACAGAAACTGTGAGCTGCACAAATTTAAGATCAGAGAAGCAGCCTTACCAGCTGTGCTCGGGTCACGCCATTCAGCAATCTTTCCGAGAGTCTCCACAAAGATCAGCTGAAAACTGAAGAACACTTTCATGCCTCTCTACCAACCGGGTCTCACAAAGTGATTTGAGTGCACTACCCAAGATGTTCATTAAGACACTTTTTTTAGGATGCATCTTGAAGAAATTAATAACTTCTTTCATGACAGATACAGCATCCCGGATAGCAGGCACCTTGGAACTACGGGATATAGAATTATTTAGTTTGTGACTGTAGCATGGAGTCTTAACAGCGTTCTTGGCCTCCTTCTGCACTTCAGTGGCAGCACCTCGAGCTTCGGAAAGCATAACTGCACATCCATCAGTTCCAATTCCAACACAACGTTCCAGTGGAAGATTGAGCCTATTCTTCAGCTGGTACAGGACAATTTTACCAAGAGCCTTACCAGTTAACGATAACTCTTCAGCTGTGGAAGTTCCGTCTACCTGCTGTGCTGTGTTAACTAGCTGCCTGGATTCTTTGCAATCTTCATCAGACTGGTAGCCATCTTCGAGATTTGAATGAGCAAGTTCTGGAAACGCATCAAGGAAACTGATGAAGTCCTCACGGATATTATCGTTATGTATGTATCGTAACGTAAGGCTTAGCTGAGATGAGTAAGAAGCATCTGTTGTCTCGTCAAAAAGTGTGGAATAAAACTGGGATGAGCGTACGCTACTCAAAATTTGCTCAGAAATCTCTTTCCCACAACATGAAATGAGAGCATTTTGAGTTGTCTTACTTATATACGTAGCATTTGAAGAAGCTGACTGCAGGTGTTGCTCTAGTTTTTTATCCCAAGCAGACACTCCAAATCTCAGTAATTCTCTAAAATTTCCTTCGTGCACAGCAGCAATGGAGCTCTCGGAACTTGCATGTTTAGGAAAAATCTGACCATCATCTCTGTGCCCACGGAATGCTAGATTTTGCCACCCAAGGAAAATAACTGTTTCGACTATAGGGCGAAGTCGTTCCCTGTTTTCTTCCACTTCTTTGCTGCGCTGTTGGTGTACACGGTTTATTACCTCCAAGTGGGGTTTATTAAATGTGTTGAGGAATGCATTCTCCTGTTCTACAGCTCTTTTGCGATAAATGTGACTGGCATGTGCTTCCAAATCGCCATTCTGCCCTGAAATATCCTTGAAGTTAGTGAGCGGTTTGGTCACAAGTTTTTGTAATGGCACAGTTTTTTGACCTCCACCAACATCTCCAGTAGCAAAAAACGGACAATATTTACAAAATAAACCTTTACGTACATGTGAAAAGACAAGCCAAGGGTATTTGCTGAGGTATTTATACCCAAAATATCGCTTCACCTCTTTACCTTTCATCACGTGTAAGGAAAATGGAAATTCATACTCATCATTCGGTTGCCAGGGGTTCGATAATAGTTGATATTTTGTGTAGTCATCAACACTTTTATCTAAGAAATTTCCAATATCATAGGGGGCACTAGACTCAGCACACGAATTAGACTCAGGAGAAGTAGGCGTCAGCGACACGTCACTAAAACTGACACATGCGGTAGACTGGACGGGTTCAGAAGAAGCTGCTGTGACAGGAATCACATCCTCAGTACGTTCTTCCACATCAAACTGACACCCAGAAGTTACAGTACGCTTATGGACTGGCATAAAAAATGAGTCGATGCTTCGGGTTCGCTTCACTGACGATGTTGGTCGTTGATTTGCCTGTGGGATGAAGGAAAGTAAGAGGTACGTAGGTCCATATTCTGGAAGAAAAACGAAAGACACACGGGGTACATAAGCAGAATGATATTCGCAGCAGTAAAAGTTGAGGATTTATTATTTAATATAATGAAATTTTCATTTTATGATGACCAATGTAATGAAACAAAAATGTGAGTAAACGAGTTACCAATTTTAATACAATATGCTACTAACTGATTTCAGGAATATAAGGGGTAATGTGTCCCTTCTATTTCACTTTGGAGCTATTACAGTAACGGCAATTTCCTCGATCATAACAACTGAAGTAAACCACTAGCAGTAACATAAAATGCATTTTTATTTAAGTTAAATCAAAATGTAAATGCAACACAACGTGCTGTCGATAACACGTACGGAATATGTTATATACAAGGGTTGAAGTTGATTCGCTTTTGCTTAAAATTTGTTGCATTTGCATTTAAAACTAAAGATAATCGACGGGGCGTTAAACTCCAAGCTTCCTTCCTTCCTTCCACTAAAGATAAATGTTTGCTGATGTATGTAATTTATTCTTATTCTTACACGTGAATTGCTTTTTCTTAAAATTTGTTGCGTTTATGTAACCTATAAGCTGTTGCACAAGACAGGAAGATTATTTTTTTTTCTTTGTCTGTTCTTATCGCGCTTCAAGCCATATTGCCTCGTTTTTGCCTTGAATGTTTGTAGAGGGACTCGTGAGGTATCCATCCTTTGTTGTGCAGATTTTGACTTCTAACTTATATACGGTAAAATTTTTGTGAATGCTTAGTGAAGCAGGTGTTTTGAAACTAGAAAATTTCGACATGCTGACTTCAAGCTCTCAATATGTTGAAAGTCGAAAACGTTCACTGAAAAGGAAACTATAAAAGGCTTAATGTTTTCCTTCTTGTCAAAAGCTGTTTGTTACCAGAGGAAGAACTTTTGATCTGCGTTTTTTGATTATTGGAGAGGAAAGAAATGGCCGTGGAATATTCAACGAAACATTTCAGAATTTGCCTGGTGCGATCAGGGTAGCCACAGAAATCCTAATTTTGATGGCCCGACTTAGGACTAACCCAGGTCTCCCGAAGGCCCCATTCCGTGTTTCATCACGTTGTAAGGGTTTGCTGTAGAAAAATGAAATAATTTTTCCGCGTGGGGATGGCAGCACGGTCTACGGTACCATATCGTCGAGGACTGCGCGGCCGCTTTCACCGGAGACTCGATCCCTACCTCGGGCATGGGTGTGTATGCTGTTCTTAGAATAAGTAGTGTTTAAGGCTAGGGACCGATTACTGCAGCAGTTTGGTCCCATAGGACTTTTCACGCATTTGAACATTTTTTAAATAGCTGGCTAAAAATTTTATCAGCTATGTCGAGGATAAAAAATTTGAGTTTCAGATTCAAGTGACAAAACAAAAATGTGAAGAAGATTTACATTATTTTTAAAGATTCGATCATATTATGAGATAGCCGAGTAAAAACAGCTTTTGTTTCAATTAAACGACAATACTGGTTATAACACTGAAACATCGGGTCCTTGACAAATCTTTGCCATTAATTTAATTTCATACGTTTTGGTACAAATACATAAGGAGGCATCCAAAAATCATAAATTACGTGAAGTGCTTGGAGGGAGGGGGAATAGAAGCGAATCTCAGAAAATCTGGGAATAGAAGCGAATCTCAGAAAATCTCACGTGGTGGAGAAGGGAGGGCGTCTCGGCAAATATCACGTAATTTTTTCCGCAAGAAACAGTGTAAAACTGAAAGAAAATTTGGTTGAATTAAGTAAAACATGTTTCACTTCTAAAATATGCCAGAATCCAACAGAATAATATTTATCGCGGTTGTGCACAGTAGCCCATCGAACGTTTCTCTGCAGATACTCGACTTTTTTTCACGCACGTTTCTGTAGGAACTGGATCACAACAAGCGTGGCAGCATAAATGCTGTTCAGAGGTAAATCTCGCAACACTTTTTTATTAGTGTGGGAGGAGCGGGGGATGTCCGACGATGGCAAAACTGAATGATGGAACAAGCTATTATTGAAGTCGGTGTTCAGCCTCATGGCCCCTGACTGAACAGTTATGATCGATAAGCATCGTTAAACTTCGTGCTGTGTGAAAGTCCTATGGGACTTAACTGCTGCAGTCATCAGTCCCTAGTCTTACACACTAATTAAACTGACTTATGCTAAGGACAACACAAACAACTATACCCGAGGGAGGACTCGAACCTCCGCCGGGCTCGGCCGCCCGATCCATGGCATGAAGCCTTAGACCATGCAGGCAACCCCACGTGTTAAAACTTCGTGCTGTAACCGTACACTGTCGTCATGATTGCTTTAATATTATAGTACTACAAATAAGTACCGCATTTGATCACGGAGGTTTAGAGGAATGAGTCGTGACTCACAGGGGATAAAGTCTTTCTAAAAAAAAAAAAAAAAAAATGGAGTTTGGTGTCACGTGACCAGCTCATATATCCTAAATAAATGCCTTCATCAAGTTGTGGGCAAACTGAAGATCGATATCGAAAGTAGAAGCTCCAAATTATTTGAGTATTTCGAGAATTATAAAGCCTGGAGTATTTATCTTCAGGAATTTTCACAACTGAATGTAAGAAATTGTTGCACAAGAGTAAAACAATATGGTCATTATTACGTTCGGGGATGAAAAGACGTATATATTTATGTGTTCCCTGAACTGAAGTCATACTTTCCCTCACGGTGTAACGCACCTACGATCATTAAGGAGCTCAAGGAAAAACATCTACGAACATTACTTTACATATTTCATGTATCCACTCCAGAACTTCAAAAAGAAAGTAAATTGTTTGTTGAAGGTCTTGGAATCCTAACATTCATTAATAGCAGGTCACAGATTGTGAGGGTAATAAATATATGTGTAGGCCTATATAAATATCAAAGCTCTGGTAGAAGACAAATATAAAACTGGGTGGCTGCTGAATGCAGCTGTAGTTGAAAGATGTACAAAGATATCTTGAAAAGTGGTTGACTGCTGTGCAAGAATTCGTGTGTTTTATGTTCAAAATCTTGAGAAGTGCGCTTTACTAGAAAATGTGGAATGAACCGGCGAAGTCAATAAACTAGTGCAGTATAAAGGTTAACGAGGTATACCCATAATGTTAGAAGCTAATATTGAATGTCATGCTAAGTAAAATGACTGCTTTATTTTCTGTGGGTTTTTCGAATAAATTATGAAATATAAAGGTGCGAAATTAAGCTAGAAACCATGCGCAAAGTATTATTTTTACAGCATCACATTACGACTTTGTAGCTTCTTCTCCCCTGAGCTTTGTGTTAACTGTATTATTATTGTTCGGTATGTCAATGTCCTGGGGATCCTACAAAATAATGTCTCCTGATAAAAATAGCACTGATGAACGCTTCTAAAACAGTACTAAAATATTACTCATCTTTGCTTCAGCCTGGTATGAAATTTCTCCAATGAGTGGACAGATTCTCTGAACTGTATGAGATTAGACCGGAAGTTTAGTATTAGTGAAGAATTATGGTATGTTCTTTTCAAATTATCCCTTCACTCATCTAAAAGTTTCTGTATTGAGAATCCCGACTGAAATTTATAGGTAACCATAAAGAACCAGAATGTTTTAGTACTGCATAGAGGTTGCATTTTTAAATAAATTACGGCACGAACATTGATAAATAATAACCATGTAAAAAAGGATATCTTGCACTCTTTACCACAAACGTAAAATTTACAAATGTTAAATTAGACTCAGCACGGTATTTGGCACAGTTTCCACAATAACACGAACTGCGACGGTCTCCAGCTGCTGACTGAGGCCACACTGGAGCTGCAGGGCGGGGCAAAGGCAGGACAACGGCTCCCGGTTCATGCCAAGACATGACCAAAATTACTTTTCCATTTTCTTGCTGAAAAAAAAAATACTACATGTGTATGAAACAAAGCTACATCGCACTCCGGTGTCAGTTTTTCGATACAAATTCTCCTTCTGCTGTAAAAAATAAAAACCACCTCTCCCGGCTTTGTGCGTTTTCCTTGTAGTAGGATACTTCTCACTCAATTCTGAGGAAACTAATTGTCGTACCTCACTGAGTTTTGCACATCTTGCAGGCTAACATAACAGCTTCATAACGGAGTGTCTGTTTTTCCGGTATTCGCCATAGTTATTACGATACTTAATTTTCAGTTAACCTATCGCATAACATTTGAAGCTTTTGCAGTGAAAAATATAGTCGCTGACTACTTTTCGTTTGGTTAACTTTGGGTTATACATTACTGCGTACGAAATGTAGCCAACATTGTGAAATTGTTTTTAAACCTGAATAGAAAGCGATCCATCGCTCCAGTATAGCGAACTGGGTGTTTAAATTTGAGGGCGCTAGCGCCATGTGCACAACCACTGATCCTCTAGCCTGCAGCTCAGTCAGTCAACCTAGTTCTCTAACTCGTTTTAAAATATTGGTAGCATACAAGTTCGGATAAAAAAAAGACAGTTAATCTAGTTCTATGTCTTAAAGTTACAAATATTGGATTGCTAGCTGTCACTGACGGAAAATTGCAGGTTCGTAATGGTGACTGTAGGGTTCTAAGGAAAATAGAATGCTACTGTTTGTGTTGAATGCCCCTTCCGACATGCAATAGAAATGGGAAGACTAAAATTACCAGAAGAATTTTTGATAGGATCCAATAGAAAGCGTCCAAATGTTATCCAAGGCGCTGCAGCATTTTTCCCCTGAATCAATATTTAATTAGACTTTCTCCACAAAAAACAACAGCGGTGGGACATTAAAGATGTTTTGAACGGCACTGTTAAGTTGGAATATGCAGTTCGTATGTGCAGCTTAAGTGCATCTTCTTTCTAGTTGAGTTTAATGGAAGTAAATCAGTGGTGCTATAATGTAACTGCTGTTATAACTTGCAACCATCCACGGATGATGATGACGAAAAAAAGGTTTTGATCGCAAATTGCATAAAATGCCAAAACTGGAGTCACTAGTTGCTGGCATGGGGTAGTAACTGTTAGTTCACGACAGGGAAAAAGTTGCAACTGCTGTCCTATAACCTCAATATACATACAAAGTAACTATATAAGGCTTTCTATAGTCCATTGTGTGGCTGATACAGCAACCAGTCAAATTTTAATTTCAAGTAAAAACAGACTTGGTTGCAAAGTTGTTTTATTAATTACCAATGACGCGTTTCGCCCTCACAGCAGGCTATCATCATATTATCTGCGTGACAAACGTTACGCAAATTGCTACAACAGCCCCTGTTTCACTACTTTAAATGTTGTAGTAATTCTTGTGTAACGTTTGTCATGCAGGTAAGATGATGGCCTGCTGTGAGGGCAGAATTCGTCATTGGTAATTAATAACACCACTATGCAACCAAGACTGTTTTTACTTGAAATTACCCTGTTACTGACAGTGTACCATCTGTCACAGTGTATGTATTTTGAGATTATAGTAGGACAGCAGTTACAATTATTTCACTGTCAAGGTTCCTAATCACATACCGACATTAAATACTGTTCACGAACAAAAAATTTTTTGGTAAGTTAAATTGACATGGAATGGCAGCAAAGTAATTAATAATGAAGTAGCCTCGTGTTAGTGGCTCATAAAAAAAAGCCAATTTCACGTGAAACCTTTAGCAAAGAAGTAACCATTTCATATTCTGAGCTAAATAACCTATCTACACGTAAATTATCTTGAATGTCTAGTTGTTTGCTATATTAAAGTACTGGTATTCTTGCACCAATATGAACAAAAAGATGCAATTAAAGACATTGCAAAACCGGTTGTGCGAGTCTACAAAAGTTCAATAAAATTTATCTACAGTGAATTAACGGCCTTTCATTTAACACTTTTGAGATAAACGCGTCTTTATCAGCTCCCATTAAACACGACACGCAGCGCACAGCGTTGAAACCTCGGAACCCGTGAGCTGAAAGCGAACATAAATTGTTTGTTGCACGCGCCTGTGAAAGCGAGCTGAGGCGGGCGCGCGGGTGCACTGTGGCCACCCCACTGAGGTTTCCAGCCGCCTCCCTGCAGGGAGCGTGGAGCCGAGACTAGCGTTCTGTCTGCTTACCTGCTGCTCTACAACGGTGTCCACTCATCCAATGAGTATGTCATGGAAAAAGCGTTAATTTTTTCAACCAGCCTAGGTTCGAGCTCAACTCGTCCATAACGAACGGGACTGGCGACTAGATCAGTTTGGTTTGTAGTCGGTTTTCCACAACCATCTAGGTAAACAATGGAATGGTCCTCCAGTTCTGCCCCAGTTACACAAGGTATATAAATTAAAATAAACTGCGTGCCATGGTTTACGTCAGCCTTCTAAAACACATGGCATGGCAGAAAAAAAGAAAAGAAAAAAGCGCTCGCGCTTCGGGGGGGGGGGGGTCAATTGCCCGCTTGGATCCGCCCCTGCTCGTAAAGCTTAGCTATACCGTAAGAAAAGTTACCTAGGAAGGGGAGACGGATCAATTTATCTTTGGCTTTTGGTTCTACGGATGCGGACGGGATGTTAGACATCGACCGCTTTTCATTATAAATACTCCGAACCAGGGAAGTTTTATAGCCGTTATTTCTGGCTATGAGTTCTAAGTTATTAAACAATAATTTCATTCGTATCGAGGCGGTCATAGTTGAAGAAATTCTCCTGGGTAAGGGTAATAGTTTCTTCTATAGGGACATTAGAGGTTCTTTATATCCAAGGATAGTAAAATGGATCCAGTTTTATTCATATCATCCTTTAAACTGGTTGCTGCATCAGCCGCAGAATGGAGTGGAAGAAATTTTGTTTATTACGCTTTTAGTCTGGCACGCAGTTTCATTTGGGAAGACACCAATGGTTCACACACATGTAATAATAACAAAAATACAACATAACACAATGTAAGTATAACAAGTGACACATGTCATAGGAAAAATGTTCAAATGTTTGTGAAGCTTAAGGGACTTAACTGCGGGGTCATCAGTCCCTAAACTTACAAACTACTTATGAACTACCTTATACTAAAGACGACACAAACATACATTCCCGAGGGGGGATTCGAACCCCCGACCATAGCGGCCGTGCAGATTGTGACTGGCGTGCCGCAGACCACTCGGCCACCGCGGCCGGCAACTAGAAGTCTTTTGATTGCAAAGTGTTATTAAATGTTCCATATATACAGATACTTGTAGCTACTGCCACAGAAACAGCTAAAAATTTTAACTCCAGCGCACCGAAACCATGGATCAATGTCACCTCAACTTCAGAGGCAAGCATGTAACCATAGAGGTAGTGGGCAGGTATGGAGTCAATTTCTTCCTTACTGATTATGGCTAGAACGGATAGGCCACTACGGTCGGGGGTTCGAATTCCCCCTCGGGCATGGATATTTGTGCCGTCCTTAGTATTAGCTAGTTGATAAGTAGTTTGTAAGTTTAGGGACTGATGACCCAGTAGTTAAGTGCCATAAGCTTTACAAACATTTGAACATTTTTAGAACGGATACATTGCTATGTAAGAGAGCAGATTAGTTGCAGTTTCCACGTGGGATGACCTTTCTAAACCCCTGAACAGGAGTTAATGTCACTCAATGGATGAAAAACTAGTCAGATTATTCAATGGAAATTCCAGTTAAATTTTGAGCCTAATTCTGTTCCAACCAGGGAGTAACTCATCGGCAACAGAGTTGCTAAACTTATTCTGCGGTTTTGCCAAGTTTGAGTCATGCTGTCAGCAGGAAGAATACCAGCTGATGTGATAGCCAAGCGGGCTGGCAAGTGACTACAGCTCTTGCAGATTTCTTTATATTATTCACTTAGAAAATATGTATTTTGTTATGATCTCAATGGTACTATTCCCAAAGAGAAGCACACAAATGAAGAGACAACAACCCAGTACTGATTTCAAAAAGTGGACATTTATGGGAAGACTTCGTAAGCTCCAAATTATAGAAAGTTCTGAAGCAAGGATGGCTTCATTTGTTCATTTGTCAGAATGTAGAATAAGGAACACTTTTACTCAGACAGTAATGTACAGAATAATTCATCTTCAAGTCAAACTGTTATCTAGTCTACAAAATATTGAAAGAATGCGTTAATCGCTTTTTCTTAGTCAATTATGGTGTTTTTGAAAATTTGTGTTGCTATCTGATTAAAAGATGTCAGTTGCTTCCATTCCTTAGTCATTCCTTTGTGATGGCGCTATCCTATGATGATGTCCTGCGAATCAGGGTGCAGGGCTATTTATGACATTATATTGCTGGGGATAATTAGTTTCATATGGCTTCATTGACGATTAAATTTATGGACTATTTGAATTTTTATCATACCAAACGTTGTGACATATGAAACGGTTCGTAATCATGCGTATAGTTGGAATTCAACACCAGAAAAATACGAAGTACTTAATTAAAGCACAATCCCTTTGTCATAACGGCTGGACAATGTGGCACAGGTGACCGTTGTGGTAGCCTGGGTTGGGGAAAGTGTCAGCTCTGCAAATTTATCTTCCAGTAACAAGCACTAAGCATAATCGTCTGAAGCTGATCTAAACATGCTCGAAATGGGCTGTAATATATTAAACATAAAGCAATTATTATAACAACTAAATTAAAGCAATATTTACATTCACGACTACATATTACTAGCTGTGTATCACTGCAGCTGTAACACTACATAGAGATTTCAATATAAAACTGAGTTTACAGCCAGATGTTTATTTTCTCTTCCTATATTTTAAGTGAAAATGAATTCAACTAAAGGAAACATGTGAAACACTTTGAGTTCGTAATCATCAGATGCCAGAGTTCGTCTCACTTTGTCATTAACTTCTATAGTTTTGTTTATCAGTCGTAAGCGTACTTATGTCAATAATTTTACTGCATTTTGAATGGTGAAGCTAGAAGAATGGAAATGTTAGATATTCATCACAATACAATATTAGTGTTTACCTTAGGTATTAGTCTTCAGAACACCTACTCAAAATAGCTGACAACAGGAAAGCGATAGGCTCGGTATGAAACTGCATCCCCAACTGCAGCTCCAACACCAAGTGGTTGACATATGCCCAGGGAATATTCTTTTGACAGACGCGGCACATGGTGCCGTGAATGCACAAAACTGTCCCATATGGAGTTCTACTCCCCCAGGAACATCCACTTATTTGACTCGTTCCATAAGCGCCTGCATTTTCGGTCCATTTTTCTTCGACAAGATGTCACCTCATGGGCCTGTTAGTAATAGCTGCACCTTATAAAGCCCTCCTCGTGCAAGAGTTATTCCTGCTTTGCAGTGGAGAACTTGGGTCCATACCACTATTTTCATGAAAAATGGGGCGAAACCACACGTCGCTCGCTACATGAAACCTTCGAGAAACATTCATTGACGAACGCATCGTCTCCAGGTATTTTCAAGATGTTCGAGCTTCCATCTCCCCCGACATAAATCCATGTGACTGCTAGTTGTAGGGATATTTGAAGGCGCTTGTCTATTAAGGATGTATCCGGACTCTTGCTGATCTAAACGATAGCACAACCTCCTACGGGCGCTCCTTAGAGTACTCGGCCATTTCACCACGGCAACTGGATATGCTGTGGGCAACTGTCGACCGTGCCGTGTTACTGAGCGGGCAGACTGTAATGAACACAAAACCACCGTTATCGTCGCTCCTCCCACACCACTTTCTAGCAGAGAGCCTATATAGGGAAAGATTGGCCAATCGCCCGGTGTCCGCCATGTTTTTACCAGTCTGCATGCGGGACGTGCATTTAGATAACGACCCGAGCAGAAATGCAGCCACTTAACGATTAAGGCATCAATATGAGACCAAAGCAGATCTTCTAGTTTAATACTCAGTACGTTCTTAAAACAAATACCATTTGTCTGTCTTTAAATAGGCCTAACAAGTTTATGAGCAAACAAGTCTCGTGTGGTAGTGTGGATGCCTGTTGAATGGTAATAGCCATATTTTACGATGTTCTGGTAACCGAAAATTGAATGGAAAAAAAGTTATGATTCTTGTAATGTATCTCAAAGAAAAATATGCTATTTCAGATTTTCCTGTCAGATATCTATCGCTGAAACTCTTATCCCTTTCCGCCTCCGTATAATGAATTTTAAGTGTGTTCCTGTCGAACTTATAACATTTTCCTACTCTGGGAAATACAAAATAATAATAATAATTCTGTACATATTTAAGAACACTGTACCACAGAAAGACGGATAAACTCAATACTTTCTTTATCGAAACAGCAAAAAAGACTCAAAATAGGTAAGTGAATATTCCCCCTTTTCATGTTACATAGGTACCTTAACCAATTATAGAATTGTGAATAGCCGACATTACACAGGCAAGGTCTAGGTGCCAGCCGACCATGCGTTGATTTAGGGTTCTGAAGCTACGGGGGACGTTTGAAAACCCTGTGCAAAGTGCGAGAGACGTCACCAGCATCTTTGCAAAGAACGCATCCCAAGTTTCAGCCATATTGGTCTGTTTCTTTGTGTTTGGCATTCGTGTGAATCAAGGAAGTCGAATGATTGTCAAAGAATGGACGAAAAAGAATTTCGTGTGGTGATTAAACATTACTTCATGAAAGGCAAAACGCGTCAGGAGACTAAAGAGAAGCTTGATAAACATTATGGTGACTCTGAACCTTCGAATAGAACAGTTTATAAGTGGTTTCAAAATTTTCGGAGTGGCCATATGGGCACAAATGACTCTGAACGTTCTGGACGCCCTGTGGAGGTTACGACTGCAGAAATAAGTGATAAAATCCGTGGTATGGATGACACAATGTAACGGTTACTCACTGGGCAATTATGAAATGTCAGTACAGTTTTTTGTGGGTTGCCAGCTACGGGAAAGTGGGGTTACACGCGGACACACACACACACAGACACACACTCTGAATAAATGTCAATATCAACAACAGTTTTCAACTCTCTGCGGTGTGCGCCCTCTCCTACCTCGTTCAAACACCGTTCAGGCTTGCTTACCTGATTACACAGACTCGATTAAGTCCCATTGGATGTTTCCTCCGTCGGCCGTGGACTCTGACGGAATGTAAATCTCGTCGTGTGTTGCTGGAAATTAATATCACAGGAGAAAATGTTTCTGCCTACTTGAAATGAAAGCGGCCTTTATGAACAATTTTGTTTATTAACTTTAGTGTGGCTAACTACGTTGGAACCAGATTTACAAACTTCTGAAATATCCCGGTATTTAATTCTGTTGAGCACCTTCTAAATATTGAATCTGTTAATTATTAAATTTATCAACAATATTAACTTCTTTTCCTTTGCAGACTATCCTCGGGGCCGTAGCTCGTCTAATTCACACAATATCAGCACCAAAACTTCACCCGCACTGTTCGTCACTATAGAGCAGATAATTCTCATTAATATCACTTTATCTGGCGGTTAATTACGCCTAATTATACACTTCATGACCCTAGCCTTTCACATACGTGTTGACCGTCCTGTGGACTGTCGCTCTGACTTGGCGCCTATATGTTAGAATCTTTCACCCGATTGGCTGATTTGTATCAGCCAATAACAAATCACTTTCTGTAACTTTTAGTTATAGTAAAGCTGCACTTTTAAATGAATCTGAAATTGTAATTAATCTAATAAGACATGATCGTAATCCTTCGGTAGGTTGGAGTTATGTCTCAGAAAATATTATCGGCAAAATAATGAAATGAGAAGCACGCGGTTCCCGCCTCGACAGCGGCCGGGAAGAACCGCCCTGACTGCCGCAGTGAACGAATGCTTGCCACGGTACTGCACCATATGTCACGGCCGGTATCAACTAGCTCGGCTCGCTTCCGTGTGCGGCCCGCTATCCGAAACAAAACTGTCTGGACTGCAGAAGGCAGGCCAGACGAAAAGAAACGAAAATGTAATGGAATAAATCCCGAAATAAAATAGGGAACAATGTGGGGTAATACCACAAAAGTGCGTGAGATTGCTAGTGCTGTGGGCATCTCGAATGAACGTGTACATAATATTTTGCATAAATATCTGGACATGAGAAAGCTGGTCGCAAGATTGGTGCCGCAATTGCTCACGCTTGACCAAAAACGGAATCGTGTGAAGTGTTGCAAGGATGGTTTGCAGCTGTTCAGCAAGAATCCGCAACATTTTTAAGCGTCATTTCGTCACTGTGGATGAAACATGGATCCATTACTATACTCCTGAGACCAAAGAACAATCTAAACGATGGGTTACCAAGGGAGAATCTGCACTAAAAAGGTGAAGACCGGTCCTTCGTCCGGAAAGGTTATGGCGACGGTCTTTTGGGCTTTGCAAGGGATAATCCCCGTCGACTATGTAGAACAGGGTAAACCTATTACAGGTGCATATTATTCATCACAATTGGAACGTTTGAAAACCGAGCTACAAGAAAAACGCTGGCGATTGGCCCACGAAAAAAGTCCTTTTCCATCACAACAATGCACCAGCACACATCTCAGCAGTTGTGAGCGTAAAATTATTGGAAATAGGATTCCAACTTGTTTCACATCCCCCCTATTCTCCAGACTTGGCTCCCTCGGATTACTATTTATTAACCAATTTGAAGAAATGGCTGGTGGAACGAAGATTTCATTCAAACGAGGAGGTGATTGCAGGAATTAATAGCTACTTTGCAGGCTTGGATAATTCCTATTATTCGGAAGGGGTCAACAAATTAGAACAGCTTTGGACGAAGTGTATAATTCTAAAAGGACACTATGTCGAAAAGTAAAAATGGTTTTCCCCAAACACGTTAGTAGTTTTTATTTTTTCAAACGCCCCTCGTATGTTTAAACACATTTTACAGCATGACGTGTCAAAAATCAAAATCATAAACTAATAAAAAGCTAGAAAATATTGATAAATTGTTGCTGCTCACCGGATTCGAGCTCTTCAGAAAACAAAGTCAGTACGCACCCCCCTAGCCACAGGCGAATTTCACTTTAGGTAATGTATTTGTTAACTTTTATCAAGACCTTTCTTGCTTGGGGGGGGGGGGGGGCAGAAAATATTCACTTCACAAAGAGAGGAATAATTCATTCGTTCCATAAGTTGTCTTTACGTTTCCCGCGTTCTCAATTAACTTCACCGGCCGCTGTTTCTGTCTTTCTTCATTCCCTGGGAACACAAGCATCCCTAGGAACACAAGCATCTTCACTTCGGTTTTTACATTCAACAGTGGAACAAGCAGGCGTTTCTCCTAATTGTCCATAATGATTATGTTATGCACAGTATGAGTTACAATCAGTAAACCACTCCAAATCAACATTTAATTTTAAAAAATGCAGCAAAGTTCTAAAAATAGACCAACATCATGTTTATTGATGAAAGTTAATTTACCTAGTTAGAGCTGACAGCAGACTTGTGAATGTGCAGCAGTACCTACCGTAAAACAACCTGTACAGTGAAAACTGTCAGAAGACCCTCTACTGTACACAAAACCACACTGCAGCTATTCACACATAAGTTTGCTAAAACACACTGTCGTGGGCTTTCAGCCAATCAGCGGTATCACACTCCGCAGTAGCTGTGTGGGGCTCTTGTTGAAACAGAGAAGTTCCAGCCTTGTGCCTATGCCTTCACAAATGAGAATGGTACAGTCTTAGACAAAAAAATTGATAGCCGGCCGGCCGACGCAGAGGCTAAGTCCGAGTCGGTCGCGCAGTGTGGACAATAAATTCGATCGCAACCTCAGAATTCTACGTCCGGCAATATGCACGATCTGGCAACACTGTAGAATGCGGTACTATCAGTAGGAAGTGTTATCTCCTCCTCAAGGATGCTGTCTTCTGTTTGACTGCGTGGTCTCGTGGTAAAGGTCGCGGTTACAAGTGTATATGTAAGCAGTCGCGAGATCGAATCCAGCAACCTTAATTTTTTTTTTTATTAATCGCATATCGGCTGTCTTTGTTATCAGCGTGGAAGAACCTCAAATGTAACAGCGAAAACGCCCAGAAATAATTACACAAAAGAGCTCGCGGCTGCATCAAAACTGAACTGTTGACTCTCGGGAGTAGTGGGCACCGGCTACGGCGACGCGCCAGCGGCCGCATCGCGGCTGCCGCCTGCGGACTCAGTGACAGCGGCGCGCTGATGTGAGTCTATTTACCGGCTGTTATATCCTTACTTCAAGTTCTAGTACTTGTACTACAGTCACGTACTGAATTTTTCTGACTGATATATGAACATAATCTAAACGTCGAAAAGTGGAATCGGAAAAAGGGTAATAGGGGTGACTATAAACACATTCTTCTTGAAGGTCATCAAGCCGCTCAGTCAGGATTCCTACTCACGATTGTTACTAGTGACGAGTTATGATGCTCTCATGCTGACATATTAAGAAGAAATTAATGATTAAGTACTAAACGATTTGGTAAACTACCAGAACGTTGTCATTTTTCCCATAATCTGAGGAAATTTAGCGAGTAACCAAAGAGGTTTCTTATTGTTTTCGATGTGGATTCGTGCAACTCCTGTCACGAAAACAGCTAAAAAATTCTACTCCAATCAGACCCGAACCATTGACCAAAGCCACCTCTTCGTGGCAGACGACTACTTTACCTTTTTTTTTCCTTTTGCTACATGGGTAGTTCTTGTCCTTGCGGACGCTGTTCGTGTTGGTTCGTTTTGTTCTACGTGTTCTTTGGCTCAGCTTTTTTTATTACTCGCAACGTAAAGGACGAGGTTAGTTGAATTTCGCCATGTAAACAACTAATAGCATTCTGTCGCCTCTCGACTGAGAAACCAGTCAGATTATTCAATGGAAATTACAGGAAACATCAAGTGAATTTATGAGCATAATTCTGTGCCAGCCAGGAAGTAAGACCTCGGTACCAGCGTTGACAGGCTTACACTGCGATGTTGCCAAGCTTCAGTCATACTATCAACAGGAAGAATAATAGCCGAGGTGATTGCCAAGCGAGCTCGACAGAGACTTATCTCGCGCCTCGCGCGCCTGCTTGGGGTCCGAACACCTAAAGTATACGTCAATAAGCCCTGCTCGCAATTCCGTAACTAGCTTTAATGAGTCGACCGTTGTCACTAATAAAAGTATACAGATGCACCGACCGCTAACATAGTAATAAGTGTCAATTATTTGCGTATTCTGTCTTAAGCACAATGGCAACAAAAGTCATTCACGAGTGCTGTTTCACATGTCTTCGAGCATTTCCATTGAATATACTGAAAACATTAGATGTGAGCGTTAGTTTTCTTTACAATTATAGACTCAGAAAATATTTTGATATGACTGTCAGTGGCACAAGAGATGCAAACAAACGAAGAGAAATCAATGCAGCATTGTATTAATGATGTGAATATTTCTGGGAAGTATTCGTAACATGGAGTTCAAAATAATAAGAGCTTCTGTTATCCAAACATAGAATTAGGGACAGTAATGTATTGATTAATTTATGTTTAAGCTAAACTGTCATCCAGTCTACAAATATTGCAAAAAATGTAACGTATCACCTGTTGATTAGAGTCCCATTATATCCGCTAACAAAAACGAGCAGCGGATATACTGAAAACCTTTTGACTGTGCAGAACATTCAGGGCAGAAAGAACCCAAAATCCAAAATAACTGTTCAACTGTTTGTAAATGTATCGGACCAAACTGCGTGGTCGTCAGCCTACACACTACTTAAACCTAGGCCTACAAACTACTTAAACCTAGTTAAACTACACACACACCCACCCATGCCCCAGGGAGGACTCGAACCTCCACGGCGAGCAGCCGCGCGCTCCGCAGCGAGACGCTTTAGACCGCTCGGCTACTCCACCGCTGCAAATCCAAAATAACTATTGGCTACCGAAGCAGAGCATAGTGCTGATATTGTATGAGCAGTCGCACAGTGGTGGTTTTATTTTTTAATTTATTTACTTTTTTGATTGTTTCGTTTTTTTGTTTTACTCCAGCCGTTTTCATATGAATACAATCTTAAAGCTCCCACAATATTCATATCAGAACCATCGGGCCGTAATATGATGACACAGTTGATCAGATGGTTATAGAAATTGTAGTGACTGTTTTTATGCTGCCAATGGGTAACGCCAAATTGTCACTATGTCGGAATATATTCCGGATTAAGTTCTGTCTGTGAAAGAATTGCTCAACAGTTGGTAAACAGTATCGACAGCCCTGTATGTAACACAAACCCATCAGTTGCCAATTATACGCGGCTAAATTTCTATGACTTGAGTTTCCTACAAACGATTTAATTTCTTTCACAACAGTGTTATTACTTACTGAAAGTGTTCAACAAGCATGAGTCTATCAGTTCATTGTTCACATCCACTTCCTGCTCTCACCCCTACATCCACTGTAGAGGTCTAATAAATTATGGCACAAAATACAGGTTTATACCTACATTAATGGGGTTGTTGATGTTAGTTTTCCCGGCAGTATTCTGCTAATGTTCTGAAGATGAATACTCAATGTAAATACTAATATTCAGTTGGATGAATATCGGAGGTGTCGATTTCATTTCCACAAATCAAAAAATGGTGGAACTAAGCGAATAAAAAGCGTCTATATGCCAATAAATAAAAATGAAATAACAGTTAATGGAAGTTTACAAACTCCATCGGAAGAACATGAAAAATACTTTCTTGGCCTACCTACAAACCAATGCAACACAAATTCTTGTATTTCACAGAAATGCATTACTTAGGCCCTACTTTTGTTTTGGTCCATATCACTTGCACTAGAGAAGAGATAAAACATGCCAATATTTCATTAGTATTTCAGGTCGCCGGCCGCGGTGGCCGAGGGGACTAAGGCGCTCCAGTCACGGTCTGCACGGCCACTACGGTCGGGGGTTCGAATCCCCCCTTGGGCATGGTATTTGTGCCGTCCTAGTTCGTAAGTAGTTCATAAGTAGATTGTAAGTTTAGGGACTGATGACCCCGTAGTTAAGTCCCATAGACTATACAAACATATTTCAGGTCCTGGAACTCCGTCGATTATTACCGAGTTGACAATCACTTTCCGAATGATATTCGTTGTTTGAGACTGATTAAAGGGGCTTTACGACATCCTTTTATTAATCGAATTCTTTAAACTTCTCGGTAGTTGCAGGAAAGTGAATTCAGGTAGACAGCGGTAATATTGAAAATCTGTGCCGCAGCGGGACTGGAACCCTGCTTTCTTTTCCCTAGTATAGCTATTCGTTGAGGTCGTTGGATAGTTTTTTTCTATGTTGACTGGTAAGATTGATCACAGTTTCCCTCCCTTAAAAAAGACAATAACAAAAAGTTACAGATGCGGTCACTCCTCTGGCCGAGCGAGCTGTAAGAATCGCCTCAGCTGTTTATGCAAATAATATTCAATATGCATCAAGTTTTTCAAAACTTGTTGTCATTGGGTCTCTTATAGATATGACAGCAGTGGAGAGAGCTCGAGACGTATGTAAGGTGCCAGTAGTTTTGTACAAATCACCTCACAAAAGGGATTTCCCGTTTCAAGAAAGATCTTTCCGGTTTTCATGGTTTTACACATGAAGGAAGACTCGATAACTCACGTATGTCATGAACTGTGATGAGTTGACCATCATGCGACGTTTTCACTGGTCAGGCAGAATTCAAAAGTTGGGAGCAGGAGTATTGCACATCAGTTTCAAAGCGACAAAATCCAAGTTATTGCGTTTTTGCATAAACGTCATTAGTTCACTCATTAAGTATAATGCTGTTATTAGTGACTTATGCTGTAGCCTTTATGTTATCTTCTTAAATGACTGGTAGCTCTATCAAAATAGGGTGAAAATTCTGATCTACAGAGGGACTGGAACCATGACCCAAAGCAGCCCTCGCTTAAGAAGTAGACACGTCATCTCAGGGCTGCTGACGCGCTGCTATGTCTCAGTTTCTGCTTGTTCCACTGGTGGCTACAGCTAATCGCCAATTTCCCATGGTATGACCTCCTTGCACTTGAAGTAGAAAATAATGCGCCGATGTCGCACCGTTAAAGAAAATAACTGAGGTTATTCAACCAAACAGACAGGTAAATATTAAGTAAATTTATCGTGTTTCTGTGCCATCCCGGAAGTAACTCGGCGGTCACACCGGTGCCAAAGAGCTGTAAAACTTGCACTGCGCTCAAACCAGAGACTTACCGAGATTGCAATAAGTTCAACGAGCTGAGCGTTGAGCTCATTTTCCATAGTGTGATTGTGAGTAGGTGCACGGTGTAGTTAACCGACTCCCTTATGGTACCAATTACGAACGATACTTCCACCCTGTGACAATATTCAAATGAGAATTCTAGGCGTTTAGTACGACGGCACAGACAGGCAGACAGATCTTGCGCTACTGGTTCTTGACGCTCTACTACGTCGGATTGTTGGACTTTATTTTCTGCCCGTGAAAGAGATACTCAGCAGTAGGTAAATAAGCATCCACATTCTGGTACCACACACACAACCAGACAAATAATATGCCAGTTAATCGCAGTGAAATGCAATATGACCGTGTCTTTCTGACATCAACTATCTTTTCCGTTTTTCTATTTTCTGCTTTGGAGTAGTCTGACACCTCGTTTTGGATGTGAAAAACGATTTTTGCAGTCACCACACCATAATTCACACCCACTCCCTTCCCGGACAATGACAATTGCAACCGGAGATGTTAAATAAAATATGACACTGGATGCAATTTCATACCTATCCTATCTGCTTCTCGTTGCCAGCTTTTTTTGAGAGGTTATTGTACTTTTATTCTGAAAACATAAACACCTCCATTCTTACAGCTACACCAATCAAAATGCAGTTCAATGACTGACATAAATTCGTTTCTGACAGATAAACAATATTATAGTAGTAACTGGCAAGTGTGGCGAATTCTATAAGTCATCTGACGATTACGAATGCAGGTGTTTCGTAGGATTTTTGTAGTTGATGTTGAAGTCGTACCCGTATAAGAAGAGAAGGCGCCACCGACACTTACGATGTCAGTTTTTTTTTATAGATTAATCCCAACAACTCTACCGCTATGTAAAGCTGGTAGACAGCGTGATGCCGTGTTGCTCTCTAAGCATCCCTACTGTTCTGATATACAAATTCTACTGTCCAACATTAACGATGGTTACAATGTAAATGCTGCTGATGCTTTGCGCGAAACGTGAAAAGCTCCTTACAAATTAGAATTTTTGTTTCAGATTGCCTCGATTCCTGAGTTAGTTCTAAACAAATTCCAGGCAGTTCCACACTAATGAACAATTTCAGCTATCAAATTAAACGCATAGGAATTATCTAAGTGTAACTGCTGGATCTGATTTAAGTAATATTCAATTCTTGGATGAATGTGGCTCGGAAAGCAACGTCAATATTATTACAGTCCATCTCCTGTCTCTGAATGATCTGACAATTGCATTCATTCTGTAGAGCGTTGTTGCAACCGTGAGTCAGTGATGAATGAATACATGCGCAGCGATATTCACCGATTAAAGGAGGGGGCGGGTGTACTTCCCTTCTTATGTCTCCCCCACGTCTATACATAAAATTGTTTGGCATATAGCCGTTAGTCTCCGAAAGTTCTTGACCCATTGCTTTGAAATTCTGACTCAACACTGCATTCTAGCTCAGGAAGGTTTTTAGGTACACATTTCTTGAATATATTGTATATAACCTATAAATGTGTTACTTTTGCGATTTTTAGCATAAGCCTTTTTCCAATTATAAAGTTTATAGAAATTCATATATGACACATATTGAAGAAATTGGTATATGAAAACATTCACATATTTTATTAGAACATTGTGTCAACATTTCAAAGCTTTAGGTCAAGAACTTTCGGAAATTACGATTTTGAACATAACACTAAACATGGCTCTAGGTTAGAAAGAGTTATAAAATGAGATGAAAGTGGGGAGGAGACGAACAGGAAAAGCGTTAGGATGAGATGTAGAGGGAGAGGGAAGAGGTGCAGATGCACAGAAATAGGGGGAGGAGGATCGGATAGACAAAGAGAGAGGGGAGGAGATGGGGAGGAGAAGATGGACTACGAGTGGTGGAGGAGGATATGGACAGAGAGAGGCGGGAGGAAGTTATGGACAAAGAGAGGGCAATGAGGAGAGGTGCAGAGAGAGGGGACAGAGAGAAGGGGAGCAGAGAATGTAGGACATATATCCAATTCCCATCCATAAGGCAGTAGGAAATTACTTTTATAAGAAATGTATGGTTCCTCTTATCTTTCTTTTCCATTTAATCTGTAACAAACCACAGCAACGCGTGGACAGGTACAGCTAGTTCCATAGTAAGTAAAGTAGCACATCGTTAAGTCACAAGTAAAATTCGATGTCCGCAATTCCATAAATAAAGGGTTGTGAAGAATAGTTATGTAGGAAAGGAAGGAAAGTCCTGGAGTTTATTATGTTTACGATCCGGACTACTATTACGGAAAGGCGTCACATCAGACTTCGCAACCCTAGCATACTGATTTTATCATTTCACACTGACACAAGGGCTGTGATACTAGAGAAGGAAATTTATTATATGCTTCTCACAAAAGGTTATTACTTATGTACCACTATCGAGTGCAGGACAGTTCCTCATTTATTTTCGTGTGTGTTGCATGAATTTTGGTCTTATATAGGCTGTCTTCCTGTGCGGGTTAAGAAGAGAGCCATCGGAATAGAGACTGATTTTGGTTACGAGAAACCTGTGCAGATGGTGTCGGCATACTGCGTTCAGAGCCAAGACGACGTCTTCCTGTTTGTGTCTTGGCGTGTGCTGGAGTGGGGCACTGTTTACAGATGCACTTGTTGCGAGTGTCTACACCGGGAACGCACTACCTTTGCCAACTATTTTAAAAACGTAATACATTCTCCATTATTTCAATTTATGTAATTTACAGGAAATTGTTTGCGAAATCTTGAATTTTGTAGCTTTAGAAGTCATCAAAACATTCAACATTGATATTTTATGCATTTCTATTGTTGCTTGTCTTTTACGTACTCGCCCACACGCACACAAGCGCGCGCGCACACATGAACACACAAGCACACTCACTCTCTCTCTCTCTCACACACACACACACACACTGCTTGGCTTTTTGAGAAGGGACTATTCCTATAGCCAACACATACAGAATCATTTCGTAATATTTCTCTAAGGCGTCTGGGAACTGACTCTACTAACTGCCTTGATAATGTTTCATAGTGGTTTATATACCACCATGTATGTTCTACAATTTCCCAACGGTCACTTGCGTTTATTGATCCAAGTGGCAACGACCTCGTTACTTCCGCCCACGGCCACTACGGTCGGGGGTTCGAATCCCCCCTCGGGCATGGATATTTGTGCCGTCCTTAGTTGTAGGTAGTTCATAAGTAGTTTGTAAGTTTAGGGACTGATGACCCCGTAGTTAAGTCCCTTAAGCTTAACAAACAACAACAACAACTTCCGCCCACATATTCTCAGTAGGATTAAGGTCCAGTGACAGTGGAACGAACTTAGCTTTTTGCAATCTTGGCTGCGAAACCATTCATGAATGGCGCAGCTTTCATGGATGGGGCTGTGGTCCTGTAAACAAGGCATCAAGGTATTTCATCTATTTATATTTGAAGAACGTATTTGTAATTTACGCCCTGTATTAATGTTTTGTATACGGTGTGTAACAAGTCGGATTCAAATATCGCTAAGAGGCCTTTGTCAGTTAAACATTTCCGTGTCCATCATGTCAGATTGAGCATGACTGGCTGAATCATACCAAACGATGCAGTTTAGTGCTGATAAGAAGACCATCGGACCACTTACCCAACCAGGAGGAACCTCTACTGAATACCAGGCTTCTAACTAAAATAAAATGCGTACCATCTACACCAATAACGTGAGCCCTATATTAAGCAACTAACAGAAGTGCAGCAGCTATAGTCCGAAGTTATCAAGCCAACAGTACAGGTCAGAATGTGCATAAATATACGAGTAGCGTCTTATCAGTAGTTTGCTAATAATTGAGATAAACGCCATTTTAATTACGAAACGTGTATTTCCATGCTGCTTTGGTGATCATTTGCAACTATGTGATGACGAAACTAACATGCATACGTATTTACTCCACGTTTCGTAATAAAAATGGCGTTTATCCCAGTTATTTGCAAACGACAGATGTCCGCCTTTGATAACAAGCTACTCATATCATCGTACAGCATGAACGCAGGGTAGTATACAATATGTGCAAACGCCAGTCTGCTTTTGTGAGAGCCGAAGAGCATGAAAGGGACACAGTAGATGGAAAGGGAGTAACACAGGCCTGTAGCTTTTTCCCCGATGTTGTTCAATCTGTTCATTGATCAGGCTGTGAAGGAGAGAAAGGAGAAATTTGGAAAAGGATTAAAGTTCAGGGACAAGAAGTAAAGACTTTGCGATTTGCCGATGACGTAGTAATTCTGTCAGAGACTGCAATGGACCTAGAAGAGCAGTTGTATGGAATGGACAGTGTCTTGAAAAAAGGGTAAAACATAAACATTAACAAAAGCAAAAAAAGTTTAATGAAATTTAGTCTAAGAAAATCAGGTGATGTGGAAGGTAAAAGATTAGAAAACGAGACATTGAAAGCGGTAGATGAGTTTTGTTGGTTGTGTGTGTGGGGGGTGGGGGAGGGGTTGGAGGGTTGGGTTGTGGTTTGGAGGCACTAGACTACTCAGGTCATCAATCCCTATTTCGGATAAGGATGGGAAAGTAAATCGGGCGTGCCCTTTGATAGGAAGCATTCTGACTTTCGCCTGGAGTGATTTAAGGAAATCATGGAAAACCTAAATCAGAATGGCCGGAGGTGGATTTGAATCACCATCCTCCGGAATGCGGGTCCAGTGTGCTAACCACTGCGCTACCTCGCTCCGCTGAGTTCTGTTATTTGGGTTGTAAAATAACTTCTGATGCCCGAAGTAGTGAAGACATAAAATGTAGAATGCAATTGGAGGAAAAGTATTTCTGAAGAAGAGAAATTAGTAATTTAAGGGATATGGAGTCTTTTCTGAAGGCATTTGTCCGAAGTGTGACCTTGTACGGCAGTGAAGCGTGGACGATAAAGCAGTTCAGACAAGAGGAGGGTAGCACTCGAAATTTCTTGCAACAGGAGAATGCTGAAGAGTATATTGGTAGATGATGTGAGTAATGAGGACGTAGTGAACAGAACTGGCGAGAAAAGAAATTTCTGGCATAACTTGTCTAAAAGACGGGATCGATTCGTAGGGCACATTCTGAGTTTTGCGCAATATAGGGTAGCATGGAGATGGAGAACTGCATCAAACCAGTCTACGGACTGAAGACTACAACCACAACAAAATCACAAATCATTAAGTAGTGTATGTCGTTTACGATTATTCGAAAATAGTCATTTTAGATACAGTAATTTCAAAAATAAAGCTCCATCGTTACAGCAGACATTCTTCAAATGTGAAGTCCGTTTGTTACGGAATGAATTTCAGTATCTTCTTAGGCATTATCGTTTGCTGTACCAAAAAAGAATTAGGAACAAAATTTGTCGCACAGGTAATTGAAACACCAAATCTTGGAGTACTGTCCATATTTCATGGAGTATGCAGGTGATACACGAAAACATAGTTTATTTAAATTCCAAAAATTATTATTACTGCGATCAATTTTGACGTTAACCACGCATATCTGATCATTATAGTGAAAGCAGGCACGTTAAACAGATGCAGAACGGAATGTTGTATTTTTATAAAAACTTCCCATGAAATATTTTCTCTATTAGTCTTATGCAAGTTGCCTCCTTTATACATTTTTAGTGAAACCTTCAACCTACCTGAAAAAGAAACATCACAGGTTCAGTAAAGTAGAGTACCTGTTCGCGGTATAATTTTACACTGCAAGAGCCTACATGACTTCTCTCTACAAAGTTTTGATGAAAGAGTGCCTGATCAGTCTGTACTCAAGCGAACGTTATCCACACACGTGTTTGTAACTACCTACCAGAAATATAATTCATGTTTGAAGAAAGTTTCTTTATTAATGCAACTACTACGACAAAAGCACTTTTTTGAATAATTTTCCGTGGCATATTATAACGATGTTCTGTACACGTCCGCATGATAACCGCAAACCATAGCCACAGCATCACCCCCTGCTCTTTCTCAGAACAACGCTCACGTTAATGCTATAAATCAAATGTTCAAATGTTTTTAAGTCTATCGGGCCAAACTGCGTGGTCATCAGTCCGTAGCTTACAAACTACTTAAACCTAGGTAAACTAACCTAAGGACAACACACACACCCATGCCCCAGGGAGGACTCGAACTTCCACGGCGAGCAACCGCGCGCTCCGCAGCGAGACGCGTTAGGCCGCTCGGCTACTCCACCGCGGCTTAATGCTATAGGAGATGCGCAAAAACAATATCTATTTCGTCGGAAAACCCGGTAGCCACGTAGATTTAGAGGTCTAATGGTCTCCTTAGGAGGTATAAAAACACTGGACAGTTTGATGTTCGATGTTTGCAACAATACAGCGCACATAACTCCCATCGATGTCGTTGCGGGTAACGACCACACAAAGGAAGTTGAAAATTATAAATAGTGCCAGGATTGTCTAAATTCTTATACATTATGATTATGTGATGCTAATACTAGAATCCATATAATATATTAGTTTAAGTGTTGCAAATATACACCTTAAGAGATGTGCAGACGACACAAAAAGAATAACAGACGGATTATAAGAAAGAAAATGGGTCCCAGAGCAAGTACAGACGTTTGGAAAATCCATAGTAATGAGACCTACAAAAATCTGCAAAAAAAAAAAAAAAAAAAAAAATATATATATATATATATATCAGTCGGAGTGGTTAAGTGAGGGTTAACTTTTGTTGGACATGTATTAAATGAATGATAAAATGCTAAAGAAAAAATTCTTTGTATACTTCTGGTAGAATAAATCACACTAGCATGACGAAAGAAGTAAATAAATACATAGAAAGAAACAACATCAAATAATCTGAACTAATCACATTTGAGGTTCTTCCACGCTGAAAACAAAGACAGCCGATATGCGATTAATAAAAAAAAATTAAGGTTGCTGGATTCGATCTCGCGACTGCTTACATATACACTTGTAACCGCGACCTTTACCACGAGACCACGCAGTCAAACAGAAGACAGCATCCTTGAGGAGGAGATAACACTTCCTACTGATAGTACCGCATTCTACAGTGTTGCCAGATCGTGCATATTGCCGGACGTAGAATTCTGAGGTTGCGATCGAATTTATTGTCCACACTGCGCGACCGACTCGGACTTAGCCTCTGCGTCGGCCGGCCGGCTATCAATTTTTTTGTCTAAGACTGTACCATTCTCATTTGTGAAGGCATAGGCACAAGGCTGGAACTTCTCTGTTTCAACAAGAGCCCCACACAGCTACTGCGGAGTGTGATACCGCTGATTGGCTGAAAGCCCACGACAGTGTGTTTTAGCAAACTTATGTGTGAATAGCTGCAGTGTGGTTTTGTGTACAGTAGAGGGTCTTCTGACAGTTTTCACTGTACAGGTTGTTTTACGGTAGGTACTGCTGCACATTCACAAGTCTGCTGTCAGCTCTAACTAGGTAAATTAACTTTCATCAATAAACATGATGTTGGTCTATTTTTAGAACTTTGCTGCATTTTTTAAAATTAAATGTTGATTTGGAGTGGTTTACTGATTGTAACTCATACTGTGCATAACATAATCATTATGGACAATTAGGAGAAACGCCTGCTTGTTCCACTGTTGAATGTAAAAACCGAAGTGAAGATGCTTGTGTTCCTAGGGATGCTTGTGTTCCCAGGGAATGAAGAAAGACAGAAACAGCGGCCGGTGAAGTTAATTGAGAACGCGGGAAACGTAAAGACAACTTATGGAACGAATGAATTATTCCTCTCTTTGTGAAGTGAATATTTTCTGCCCCCCCCCCCCAAGCAAGAAAGGTCTTGATAAAAGTTAACAAATACATTACCTAAAGTGAAATTCGCCTGTGGCTAGGGGGGTGCGTACTGACTTTGTTTTCTGAAGAGCTCGAATCCGGTGAGCAGCAACAATTTATCAATATTTTCTAGCTTTTTATTAGTTTATGATTTTGATTTTTGACACGTCATGCTGTAAAATGTGTTTAAACATACGAGGGGCGTTTGAAAAAATAAAAACTACTAACGTGTTTGGGGAAAACCATTTTTACTTTTCGACATAGTGTCCTTTTAGAATTATACACTTCGTCCAAAGCTGTTCTAATTTGTTGACCCCTTCCGAATAATAGGAATTATCCAAGCCTGCAAAGTAGCTATTAATTCCTGCAATCACCTCCTCGTTTGAATGAAATCTTCGTTCCACCAGCCATTTCTTCAAATTGGTTAATAAATAGTAATCCGAGGGAGCCAAGTCTGGAGAATAGGGGGGATGTGAAACAAGTTGGAATCCTATTTCCAATAATTTTACGCTCACAACTGCTGAGATGTGTGCTGGTGCATTGTTGTGATGGAAAAGGACTTTTTTCGTGGGCCAATCGCCAGCGTTTTTCTTGTAGCTCGGTTTTCAAACGTTCCAATTGTGATGAATAATATGCACCTGTAATAGGTTTACCCTGTTCTACATAGTCGACGGGGATTATCCCTTGCAAAGCCCAAAAGACCGTCGCCATAACCTTTCCGGACGAAGGACCGGTCTTCACCTTTTTAGTGCAGATTCTCCCTTGGTAACCCATCGTTTAGATTGTTCTTTGGTCTCAGGAGTATAGTAATGGATCCATGTTTCATCCACAGTGACGAAATGACGCTTAAAAATGTTGCGGATTCTTGCTGAACAGCTGCAAACCATCCTTGCAACACTTCACACGATTCCGTTTTTGGTCAAGCGTGAGCAATTGCGGCACCAATCTTGCGACCAGCTTTCTCATGTCCAGATATTTATGCAAAATATTATGTACACGTTCATTCGAGATGCCCACAGCACTAGCAATCTCACGCACTCTTGTGGTATTACCCCACATTGTTCCCTATTTTATTTCGGGATTTATTCCATTACATTTTCGTTTCTTTTCGTCTGGCCGGCCAGCCGGCGATCAATTTTTTTGTCTAAGACTGTACATAAAAAAAAACAATTTGTTAGTTTTGATTGTCTTGGTTGTGCACTGCGAGGCAGATATATGACTTCGCTTTTTGATTTACTGTAGCTAACCTTAAATCTTTGTTTTTATTTTTTTTTCTCTCTCCCATGCATATAAACATTCACACACACACACACACACACACACACACACACACAAATGAATGCGGTGGTCCTTCATTAAATGTCGTGAATAGTTTTAAAAATGTGCACTGATATTACAATGGTTGAAGTTGTGTAGATTTACAAATATACAAGATATTTGCGTTTGTTTGCACCGTCGTAAATACTTTTCCTTGCATAGTAATTAACATAGTAATTAACATTTTTTGAACAAAGGTATGTTTCGGTGAAAGACTTTTGATAACCCCTGTGTTTGTCTGGGCATTGTGTTGTGGCCATTCTGTGGACTCTTTGCCCTAGATATAGGACTAATGGGTTCTGAGCATGTTGTAGCTTCTCGTTGAAAGCTTTTGCAGAGTGGCGGAAGCAAACCTTTACGTAGGGGACCCCGTCAGTGCAGTTCATCTGCTAGGTGGAGCGCCGTCTTGACTGCTCAGTTCTGGAGTCTCTGCAATCGTTCGAGGTTTGAGTCTGCTGTATTACCCCTTACCATTGCAGCATACTCGAGTACTGGCCGTACCAGAGTGAGGTAGAAGGTGACTCCCAGTCTTTATGACAGCGTGAACGGCAGATTTATCAGTGGATACAGCACGTGGAGTCTTCTGGGGCTTTCTTCAATGTGTGTTCGCCAGGGGAGGTGCCTATGTATTTCGCCGTTCTTCCCCAGGGCACAGGTTTTCCGCCTATTTGTATAGGCTGCCAGTTGTGTGGTAGCGATCTTCTCCCAGTGGGCAGGGCCTGGGTTCTGGTGGCGTTGAAAGACAGACGCCACTTCTTAGCCCAGTCACACAATGCGTCGCAGCTTTGTTTGTAGGTGTGCGGCGCTCATACTACGGGAGTATATCGGCGTGGAGTGCTACTCTGGGCTAGTCTGCTGTGTATAATGCATACAGAAGTGGCCCCAGGACGCTGCCCTGAGGAACCTCTGTATTGATGTTTCTGATTGATGATACTCAGTCATGTGCTCGGGCGTGGAAGATCCTTTCTTCCAGATAACTTCTCAGTAAGGTGACATATGATAGAGGGACTCCCTGCTCAAGTAACTTGGGTAACAGTCCCTCGTGCCATACACAATCGAAAGCTCGGGATACATCAAGGAAGACTGCACTGAAGAACTCCCGTTTCTCAATGCCCAGACGCTTCTTGGACGAGTCGAAGAAGTTGGTGAGTTGTGGCATGATTCCTGTGGAAGCCAAATTGTTCATCTGGCATCAGGTGTTCTGTTTCTACATGTTTTGTAAGTCGCTTGTTGTAGAGACGCTCGAATGGTTTTGACATAACTGGGAACAAGCTTATTGGTCGGTAGCTGGTTGGACTACGTGGGTCCTTGCCTACCTTTGGGATGGCGACTATCTCTGCGTGCCTCCATAGTGTGTAATCACCAGTTTCCAGAATCTTGTTAAACGCATTAGTCAGTATTGGGATGGAAGCTGGTGGAAGTTGCTTTATTAGGTGGTTGTTCAGAAGGTCTCGTCCACCAGTTTTCTTGATATTTAGTGATGTGATTTCTCCTGTACTGTCATTGGGTTGATCCTATCGTTTACATCTTGGGTGCAAAGGTACCTGGGGAGTCTATCATTGACTATCTGGCTGTATGCTTCGTCTACTGGGTCAGTTACAGGCATGAAATTCGTAATAAACACTTCTGCCAGGGCATTAACCTTGCCATCCGGCTCGCTGACGAATGTGTTGTTCACCTCTAGTAGTGCGCTTTTTGTCCTCTCCTCTCTAGACTCTTTGTTATCTTGTATGCAGATTGGTCTTTTAGTTGCAACGAAGCTGCTTTGCGGCACATGCCTGGTTCCTATGTCCTTGTACAGTCAACCTTCTGCATGCGGTTGACTTGTGGTTTGGTGCCTGCCATTCACGGGAGATGCAGTTATTTTCCCGGATGGCTTGTAGTATGGCTGGTGGCAGTCAATTCGGGCTGCGAGGAAAAAAGAATGCCTATATGCCTCTGTACGAGCCCTAATTTCTCTTATCTCGTCTTTGTGATCATTACGCGCAATGTAAATAGGCGGCAGGAAGATCGTTCTACACTCCGCTTCAAATTCCGGCCCTCTAAATTACCTCAACAGAATTTCTTGAAAAGAACGTCGTCTTTACTCCAGCGATCCCCATTTGAGTTTGCGAAGCATTTCCGTTTTACTCGCGCATTGGTCGAACCTACCAGTAACGAATGCTCGCCTCTGAACTGCTTGTACAGAATGTACGTTAAGTGTTCCGGCTCTCGGCAACCGCGCGAGCTGTAGTCACTTTCGAGGTAGCTCTAGGATCATGTCGGCTGAAATTATTCCTGCTGATATCATGCCAAGTCTGCAGAATACGCTTGGTAGCTCTGTTATCGAGGAGTTACTTCCTGGCTGGCACAGAATTAGGCTCACAATCCTAATTGATTTTCTGTCCAAACTCTTATTATCAAGGCTCCGTATAACAACATAGTGAAGCTTTTTTTTCCAAAATAAGCTTACAAGTGCAGTTAAATTTACAGTTCCCTCTCATGTCTTGGGACTTCAGCTATCCATCCCTTGCCGGCCGCGGTGGCCGAGATGACTGAGGCGCTCCAATCACGGTCAGCACGGCCACTACGGTCGGGGGTTCGAATCCCCCCTCTGGCATGGATATTTGTGCCGTCCTAGTTCGTAAGTAGTTCATAAGTAGTTTGTAAGTTTAGGGACTGCCCCGTAGTTAAGTCCCATAAGCTTAACAAACATTTGAACTACCCATCCTTTGTAAGATAGATTATTGTGAAAATTTGAAGAGAGGAAAATCTACACGGTCCTGAGATTCAGAAAATTGATAGAATTTGCTAACAATTCTTCGCAGTGTAGGGTTTGTGTCAGTACTTCCAGGAACGAATTTGGACAGAGTGTGAAGTTTCAATACCTAACCAAGGATGAGCGGAGTACTCAAAGAAGTATTGATCAAGTTGAAACTCGTACTCTGCGCAGTCCTATCATTGTGCGTCGCAAATCATCATATCCTAAATGTGTGAGGAGGAGACTGTTTCAATTCAAACAAATTAAAGAGCTACTGTAATTTTTTTTCATATGGATGTGTGTTCTGACCACTTAATGTCAGATTGTGTTGTGTCCGTGTAAGTTTTCATTTACAATTTCTAAAATATTACCTTTTTTTCAGATGGAGCAGATTGTTGAAAAAATGCAGGATGAAACAACAGGAGTACCTGTCAAAACAGTCAAAAGTTTCATGTCTAAAATACCATCCGTATTCACAGGTATGTATATGAGTGTGTCATTCATGAAGTTAGTGCCTGGAAAATACGTACAAAGATTAATAGTAGCTATCGTCATTATGTAATTGCATACCCAGTAGTCGCTGTGTTGAATATAACATTGTAGCAATGTGTTATGTTTGCGTTTTAGTTCTTTTCTATTCCTATGATTTTATAGAGTAAATATCGTGTCCCTGAATAACGTTTATTCCAGTGAAAGTGAATTTCGCTGCAGAGGTATTTTTATTTTATTTTGGTGTTTATTTCATAAATTTACTGTCAATTTCAAGGTAATATTGTCTCATCTTCGAACGCCTATAAGACTCAAAACACTCACACGATAATTTATCTTTCACACAACACTATAGATATTGGTCAATCGCATCTCGATTACCGCAGACACAATTAAACATGACGTCGTAATCAAATAAAGTAATTGCAGCTATCAATCAATATCTGTGGAACGTGTATAAGATTTTGTAAGTTATATAATTCCTTCACTTGTTGAAATACCTCTATGAAATCATGTCGATTTAAGAATATAAGAGGGAATGTTAGAAAGTAATGCGCATCAATTGTATTAGAAAAATACGTAACAAAACAAAAAAATCTCACAAATGAACTTACATATTTAATCTACTTTTTCACATAGTCACTAAAGCTCCCACCGTGGTACCAGTTACAATATGCTCTGTTCGTTTAGTTGGAGTGTGGCCCTTTATGGACTGCTGAGTTCACTACGGCAAAGTGATGAGAAGCCAAAAATTTCTTCCGTCGGTTCAAGGTCAGAGCTTGGATACAAATTTGCCGATTTTCTGCCGAACTGGGGCAGCAACGTGGGAGAGCATTGCCATGGAGAAGTTTGACACCGTCAGCATTAATGTCGTGGCATGTCAAGAAAGACACGTCGTCATGGCCAAGTTTTAATGTGGGATGCCGTCGCCACAATGGAGCCGTGCCCAGCCATGACAAAAATGTTCAAATGTTTGTTAAGCTTAACTGCGGGATCATCAGTCCCTAAACTTACAAACTACTTATAGACTAACTTATACTAACGACTACACAAACATCCATGCCAGAGAGAGGCTTCGAACCCCCGACGGGAACAGCCATAACACACCATCTACAGTACATTCCAAAATACTGTCACAAGCACTTTCGTCGAAGGATTGAGTCACTTCAAATTTTTTTCGCACTGGGAAACCAGCATGTTTACTCCATTGAAGTCTGTTTGATTTGGACTGTGTGGTGGTACATATACATCGCTATTTAAGAAAATCGTTTTCTGTGGCTTAACACGGTGCGTGATTCCCTTGTCCTCGTCTGTCAGGCTCTTACGCACCCGAAAAGCACTAACTTTGTGAAATCTCAACTTGTCATGAACAATATCATACACCCGCAGCATAAGAAATCTTGAACTGCTGCGATACGGTTTGCCGTTCGACACGCCGGTCGTTAAAAATTGGTGCCTCTGTGTGTGTTACTGGCCGCCTGTAGAGTGACGAATGAAAAGCTTGACGCGTCCTTCTTGGAAGAATGCAAACCACTAGGAGACACCGACACGACCCATGCAGTCATCCTCAAACACGCCCCTGCCAATTGCACTCCTCTATGCCCTACGGCCCACAAATATCGATCTTCACTTCGCTGATCTTTACAATTAAAAAGAATAGTTATTGTGCGTTACTTTCCTATTCCCTCGTATAAAATTATTAGACGGTTTTTAACTGAGATTTATAATCAGAATGCCGCAATACAGTCCTATATACTCATTGTATTTATTCAGCAGAAGAATGGTAATAATGTGGGATACTTTTGTTTAAAATGAATGTTTTCACCCATGTACAGGTAATATGACTGATGTGAATAACTACCAGTGTCAACAAGTATCTGCATTAGTGATTTTAACTGTTGGGGTTAAAACAAGTTTCGATTTGTTGTTAAGCAACAATTATTCACTATTAGAGAATTCATTCATCCCGTATAGGTGAAGTAGGTGCATATGCATAGATTGAAAGGTTCATATTATAACAAGTGAACATATAACTCGTATCAGTGTACTATATATAATCCTAGTAGCCGTAGCAGTGTCTAAAATCTAAAATGGGATATCAGTGGCGGACTACATCTACATCTACATGGGATACTCTGAAAATCACATTTAAGTGTCTGGCAGAGGGTTCATCGAACCACCATTATAGTATTTATCTCCCATTCTACTCTCGGATAACGCGCGGGAAGAAAGACCACCTGAATGTCTCCGTTCGAGATATGATTTCTCGTATTTTATTCTGATGGTCATTTCTACCTATGTAAGTGGGAGTCAACAATATATTTTTGCATTCGGAGGATAATGTTGGCGATTGGAGTTTCGTAAGTAGCCCACGCCGCAGCGATAAGCGCCGTTGTAATTATTCCCATCCCAGATCCTTTATCATTTCCGTAACGCTGTCTCCCCTGTATTGTGACAATACGAAACGAGCTGCCCTTTTCTGGACTCTTTCGATGTCCTCCGTCAAACCCACCTGATAAGGATCTCACACTGGGCAGCAATACTCTAAAAATGGACGGACAAGAGTAGTGTATGCAGTTTCTTTAGTAGTTCTGTTGCATCTTTTAAGGGTTCTGCCAATAAAACGCAGTTTCTGGTTCACCTTTCCCACGACATTATCTACGTGTTCTTTCCAGTTTAGGTGTGAAGTAATAGTAATTCCTAGGTATTTTGTCCAGTTTACGGCCTTCACTTTTGACTGATTTATCTTGTAAACAAAGTTTAACGGATTTCTTTTCGTACTCATGTGGACGACTTCACACTTCTCATTATTTAGAGTCAATTGCCATTTTTTACACCATAGTGATATCTTATTCAGATCGTTCTGCAGTTGATTTTGATCTTCAGATGATTTTACTAGACGGTAAATGACGGCGTCATCTGCAAACAACCTAAGAGAGCTACTTAGATTTTCCCCTAAATCGTTTATATAAATAAGGAACAGCAGAGGAACAATAACACTACCTCGTGGAACGCCCGAAATCACGTCTGTTTTAGTCGATGCCTTACCATCGATTAGTATGTACTGTGTCCTCTCTGACAGGAAATCCCCTATCCAATCGCAAATTTGGGGCGATATACCATAACCACGCATCTTGATTAAAAGCCGTTTGTGCGGTACGGTGTCAAAAGCCTTCTGGAAACCAAGAAATTTGGAATCGATTTGCGAACCCTTGTCGATAGCGCCCATCACTTCGTGTGAGTAAAGAGCTGGGGGGGGGGGGGGGGCTACCGCTCCGTACCTCTCGTCTTGGGGGGCCTCCAAATCTCAAAAGTTACTTTTTTACAGTAATACATATATTTCCCCCCTTTTGTTTTGCCGCCAACAGTCTTAGTCCGCCACGGAGGATTTTTATTTTTATTTATTTATATTTTTATTCATATTTAGCACCCAATGAATAGGAGGGCAAAATGTGACATATCCCCTACATTATATCAGACCGTCAAGTATTTTTTTCAGTGCATATAATGTGAATCGTAATTTTCGATAACACATCTAAATAATTTAAAAGTGTTGACGTGTTACCTGTTGGGCGTTCTTCATGAATTATATGCCACAAGTTCTGTAAATGTCTTTTCATGAAGGGCGGCACCTATAATGTGTGTGGCTCACAGTTGGATAATAATTATGTCGAACGTCTTGTGTCCTCTGGATTGAAAACTGAGATACCGTCACACCGTAAGCAGAACTTCGTCCAATCAATATTGTACGTGTGAGCGAAGAAACCACTCACTTATAAGCAGAGACGCCAAGTTTTCGACAAAATAAGAACAGCTTACAGATAAGTCCTTTTACAAGCTTAAGAATGAAATAAACTGAGGTGCTCGCTCGCGGCTTTGCCCCAGCATAATGCCAGCTGGGCGTCCACCGACTCCGCTTTCAGCTGGAGGAGGTAGGAATGAAACAATTAACAATGTTTGGTACAAACCCTATTACTGTTCTTGTCTGTAATTATTTCGTGTAACATCCATGCCGTTGCCAAATTAAAGACACTATCTGGAAATTATATGACGCTTCAATTATTGTAAAGCAGATTCGATAGTGAACAGATTCATAACATTTCTAAATCTCTATTTGCTGCGTCTGCCATATTTTAGAAGAGAATAATTTAGAATAAATTGGAGGTTAGTATCTTTGTTCTAAAACATGGGTAAAGTATGTAGACGCCTTTCACACAGAAATAAAGCAGGAAGGGTCACGTGGAGTGGAACAGACATTCCAAAGCGGGAGTCATATTCAAGTCCCTTATCATTCGTATCAAAATAGCCACCTCCAACCACATAAAACTCAAGACATTTTCTCCAATATCAATGCAGGATAAAATAACAATGAAAGAACGTAGCACAGCATATATCAATTATCAATGTAGTAGGTCGTGGAGGAAGGTTGTTTGTGGTCCTGTGGTTAAAGGGCTACGCTCCGGAAGTGAGGAAATGCACAATTTAGGTTGGATTTCATGAAAGCGATATCGGATATTTTAATTATGTAGACATCTGACAGGGCAGCTGAAATTGCTGTGACTGAAACGTGTACGAATGATATTTACATTCTTCCTTCTCACAAAGACGTAGTTGGCTTTCTATTTCAGAATGTGAAACTATTTCCGAGTATGTACAGTCGGTGACAGAATTCGCGAGACCCCTCGCCTAATCGCTATACACAACCGCAAAGTTTTGCTGCTTGGTGGGAAGTATATACAGCTGGCAACACGATCGTACATACTGTCGATTAGCCATCTGACACGAAATCTGAGAGGAGAAATGTTATCTTCCAGTATCGCAGCCAGTTGTAACAACACGCGTTCTTTCTATGCGACGTGAAGGCGACTTCGAAACCTGATTTTAGAAACTGCTTTACGTATTAGCCATAGCGTTTTAAGCTGTTCGCGACCGAAAAATTCCTTTCCACATTTCTTTTCTTACAGTTTCAATGAACAAAGACAGCAATTAGAATTGAGATGCTGCAGTCCGTGAATATTTTCGGACGTTACTGACACATTCAAATGGAAAAATTGCATGCATATCATAGAATTAATTCAATTACACGAATGGACTTTGTTATGAAGCTAAGTGTTACAGCATGGTGCATCATGTTCCGAGTATCGCTGACGGTTCCCGCCCACGGCCTGGGTTGCGCTATAAAGACGACAACGATTTGGCACCGCAGATCACTGATGGCATTTCCTAGAGTGAAGGTATCGTGTCATTTCCACTGGTTCTCTTTCTGTTGATGTTGCAACTAAGATATCAGCACAAATTTAACAAACATAAGCCACCTGTGTCACCACAAATTACAGTTCTGCTCAGATATTTGGTACTTTTCCATACTCCCTGTCTTATTGAAATGCCTAATAGCAAGCATTCAACAACATATTGGGCTATTATAATACCAGATACGATTATGTCAAATGAATGTGCAGAGAAGCAAACAAATGATAAAGATAAGCCTATTTATCTCGCCAAATGGCCAACTACTGATCAACGAGCGACAGTTAGATTACTGACTCTTTCACATTTTTCTTCTATTTTGAAATATGGCTCATCATGTTTCTCACGTAACAATAACAAACACACATGATAATTGCCGCGGTGGAGTAGCCGAACGGTCTAAAGCGCCTCGCTGCGGAGCGCGCGGTTGCTCGCCGTGGAGGTTCGAGTCCTTCCTGGGGCATAGGTTTGTGTGTTTCTCCTTAGGTTAGTTTACCTAGGTTTAAGCAGTTTGTAAGCTACGGACTGATGACCACGCACTTTGGTCCGATAGATTTACAGACATTTGAACACATGATAATTCAGTAACAATCTGTATCGCAATCATTGTGAGGAAATTATTACTCCGTAACCATGAAAATATATTGATAATACAATATGAAACATGTGCAACAGAGAATTGTGTTGCATCAAATGAATTTCTTTAAACTATCGTATCCAACACATAATTATATTTTTATTCCGTTTCTTTCAATAACGACGCAAAAGCTACGTTTTTCGTGTAAGCAACATTAGGAATATTAAATCGCTGTGACATTCAAATCCGTAGTCGTTTAATATAATCCTATTTCAATCCAGACAGTAGTACGACAACAAGAATTCCGAATACTGGCGAGCTCGGTGTTCGCCACTTGGCTTCCCCAGAGGTTAAAGAGATCTTTTGGTGTGAGTTGGTCACTGGTGAGTATCGAAGGCGATAGTTTCGCATACCAATCAAAAATATAAACCCGCCTAACCACCCGCACCTAGTAATACATCATGCAGGAAATAGACGTCTGAACAATCACCTTATAATGAAGTCGGTCATCTATTCAAAGAAGCAGGCATTAATTTGATAATGCAAACAGCAAAAAGAACTAGATTGAATAATTTGTAAAATCTCAAACCTAAGAGTCGACTTTTGGAGATTCTCCATCGTAGCAATTAGAGGAGTGAAAAATTCTAAAGCCAATTCCTTGGTTTTCGAATAAGCAGGCGGTTATTCTGTAGTAGGACAACATTACACACCGGTAGGTTTCAGTTACTGTGCAGAATACAAAACCACGGTTTTTCGTCAAAAGCGTGCGTAGTTTCCTGCCACTTATGAATAGGTAGTAGACCTAAGTTCCTGCAGAGATTCGATAAACGGCTATGCTATAGTATGTGTGGGTGGCGCCGACATAAATGCGCAGATGCGTAACACGAGGTCCTAGGATCGATCTGACATCCGCAGCACTTTTATTTTTAATTATTCACTCATTTTCACGAGTTTCAATCCGTATTTTTCACATACGTAACTTTTCTGTTCAGTAACAACTTTGGTTGCGAATATAGTTTTAACTCTTCATTCAGCCAGTTGATATGATAACAAAGAGAAGTTTTGAATGAATAAACGAAATAGACAGTCTATTTGCGTCAGATGTTCTGAGCAGATTGACACTGCCACCAGAAAAATGCAACAGATCGTGTGAGTCATAGCGTAAGTTTTTCCACAGACAGATAATAAACGTTGGTTTCAGGGCACATATCGTATGGATTTATAAATATCAAACAATATAGTAGTCACAATTTATTAGCTGAAATAAGTGCATACTGGAAAACGTTTTATTTATGTGGGTTCAAAACTTGACAAGCTCATACCAAGAGTGTAATAGCTACAACGACAATCTCCGAATGCGATTGTCTTGACAAAGGCTAATAATATCCCCTTATACGTATGCGTGCTGAAAGTCTCAACACTAGGGATCACTGGATGGGTCTCACCTACTTGGCCCAATCTGTGCGAGAAGAAACACGAATAGGAACCTTTTAAATTCCTACAATATCTCCCCTGTGTAGGCCATAGGAAAGGAGAAAACTCACGGCAAATGATCCAACTACAGATAGGTGCAATATCAGCTAATATTGAGGCTCACCATTGCTGATGACGGTGTTTTCGGTGTTGGGAAGTAGCTAAACGATTAGCTTTTGAATGAAACAGCACGGGTTTGAATCCCGTCCCTTCCAAAATAATTTTCTTATATTAACCCTTGTAGTTTTAATTATCAATTATAAAAATTCCAATGCATAGTATATATATTCAGCACTATCATTCCTTTCCTTCCTAATTCTTATTCCTTCACCTCGTTCATAAATATTTGCCAGTTCTTGTTTCTTTTTCTTTCGACCTCCTTATCTGCTCTTCTAGGCTGAACTGAACTTCGGTCACAAATTACGCCTTCATCGGCGATCTAGTAAAAAAATGTTCAAATGTTTGTAAATCTTATGGGACTTAACTACGGGTTCATCAGTCCCTAAACTTACAAACTACTTATGAACTACTTACGAACTAGGACGGCACAAATAGCCACGCCCGAGGGGGGATTCGAACCCCCGACCGTAGTGGCAGTGCAGACCCTGACTGGCGAGGCGCAGACCGCTCGGCCACTGCGGCCGGCCAAGAAACTCTACTAATACTGCTCAACATCCCGCATAGCCTCCTTCAGCCTCAAAGACGGCTCGAAACGAGAATACCCAATAAGCTTCGAATCGTTGCGGAAGCAGTATTAGCAGAATTTATTATTTATTTATAATGGTTTAGTATGTAACAGTATATTAGTGCTACTCATAGGACCCACTGTTTGGCTACCATTGGCAAAAAAACAAACGAGTCAAACTGTTTGAGAAACACCGAGGTTCAATAGAATAGAAAAAAAATTCACCTACGAAATGAAATCATTTTTAGTATATTTCTTTTAAAGCGGATGTAGTATGTTTTAACGTTCTAATCTATGATTTCATTTTAATATTGTGTACTTTTTTTCAATGAGGGAGGACAGTATTACTTTTAAACATTAATTTAGGGAATGAATAACATATTGTGAACAATTATAGTACAGAAGACGAAGCAAGTATAAAAAAGCGTTGTGGAAGGAGCAGGCTCGTCTGGAAGGGCGATGAAGGCCAACACAATGAAACCCTTTATCATAACTATTGTAGATGGTAAGCAGCCATAAACGACATGTCTTTTTATTCAGGTCAGAGGTTTCCAGTAGGTTTCTCGAAGTAGGTTGCAAAGCTCTTTGTACGATATATAGTAGGCCTAGTAATATTCCGGGTATATCGATAGTATACAAAGTAAGCGCCAATAACTTGGGCCGTGGAGTAATGGATTTTATACATTACTTTCAAATTTGTCTTGAAGCTGTGTATAAAACTCACTTCTGAACCAGCTAACAGATACAGAGACTATAACAGAGGTTCGAAACTTTTGTATTTTTTGTTCATACAACAGCGTACTTTGTTTCACCATTAGATTTCCCGAAGGTTAGTTCTTTGCATGCAGCTAAGACTATCGAAATGGTATTAAAAACATTAAAAACTCTTCAAAACCAACAAACAGACTAGACGTTCAAATCAATACGTAACTGTCATCTCATAAAAAAAAAAAAAAAGAAAAATAAAAGAAAAAAAGAAAAAAAAAGTTTAAATTTTTGTTAAGCTTATGGGATTTAAATGCGGGGTCATCAGT
Organism: Locusta migratoria; assembly: GCA_026315105.1. Lineage (NCBI taxonomy): Eukaryota > Metazoa > Arthropoda > Insecta > Orthoptera > Acrididae > Locusta > Locusta migratoria. The sequence continues at coordinate 8,790,912 of CM048755.1, forward strand.
CCCTAAACTTACAAAATACTTATGAACAAGCTTATAGTGCAGACGGTACAAACATCCATGCCCAAGGGGGGGGATTCGAACCCCCGAGGGGAACGGCCTCGCACATCGTAGCGTAGCGCCTCAATGGACTCGGCCGTTCCTCCGCGGCCATGTCATTATTAAGATATAATTTGATAGTTGAGAGAAAGGCGAAGCATGCTTCTGCTCAATCGCAGCGAATGTCTCGTCCTCCAGTAAGTGCTTGTGGCCGGCCAGAGGTTCGAACGGAAGTAAACGGGGCACTTCACAGCACGGCTAGCGCGTGTAAACAAACTTCCTTACACGACAATCTACTACAGCTAAATCTTACGAACTGTTATTCAGTTGGTCTCAGACGTTTCATGAATGATTCTTGCGTTAGGTATGTTGTTAATATGAAACTGTTCATTAAAGAAATCAGGGTGACAAAAATAAGACCACCTTTTTTTGCTAACTTGACATGCTTCATTTATTAAAAAAACCGTACTGCTTTCAATAAAGTCAGAGGACATAAAACAGCGATTGATAGTAGAATGAACACCCCAGAATACCAAGACCTTGCATGTGGGTGTTTAGTAGCGCGGTCGAGACTGTGAAAACTATCTTAGCTGTTGCGGGACAAGCCCCGCATCCCGTCCTAGCAGAGGCTCTATCGGTCGATTATGTGGCCGACGCAACGATGGACGCCGTTTCGATACTGAAACAGGACCCTCTATCATCCGACACCGTGCCTGCAGTTATTTTCGATACCCAACATCAACTGTCGGAAACAAATTCAACAGTTTCTCCTGTTGACGAGGTTTCTCAACCGAATGTCCCCGCGTGCGATGGAAACAGTCCCCCACGAGTGTCATCCCCTCAGAGAAACAAGAAGCGGAAGATTGCGCGCCAAGGTGCAAAGGAGAATGCGGCAATTCTACGCGAAAGGGCCAGGCAAATAGGTGGCGCACTCAGTCAGAAATCACCAGAGAATCACGGCAGGGACGTAAAACATGTGTCTGCTGATGCACCTTCGGAATTGCAAAACAGCTCAGTTCCTGCTAACGTGAATTCTGAGGAGATTATACAACACCAGCCCGGAAAGGATGACCCAATGATGACTGTGCAACCTCCCGAACACTCGGTACCTACACCTAACAAGCCTTCATCAACTGCCTGGACAGATTTAATGGAAATGGGGTCCAGTGACGAAGACGAAACAATGGATACATCTAGGAATACGACAATCATCGATAGTGCCACCAAGGTTGACATTGGTCACGACGGCAATGTCTCCCCCACAGACACTTCCATACAAGGTCAGTCGTCCGAGCCTTTCCCCAATGAGGAATACTTTTAACATCTTGGACTTGCTGGTGATAAGAATTCTTCGTCCTTCCGAATTGTTTCACAATATATGATGTAGTACTCCTTAAACTAATGAACATGGACATTAAACAAACCTACAATGTCACCACGCTAAACATCTCTAGAATAGAAAGTGCTGTTAAGATATGATCCCTGGTTGACTTTTTATATAACACCAGCGTTGATATTGCCTTGCTGCAAGAGGTACTTACTACATTAGATGTGCCTGGCTATATTACAATCGACAACGTTAACAAAGAAGACTCGGTAGGAACTGCCATCTTACTGCGTGATGGCATAACCTATACACACGTGCAGCGGCTAGCAAGTGGTCGAGGTATTTCCCTTCGTGTGAACGGCGTGCAGATAGTTAACATATATGCTCCCTCCGGTACTAGTCGTAGGAAAGAACGCTCAGATTTTTTTTCGAATTGACGTACCACTACTTATGAACCCTGTTCCCGAACAACTTATTTTCGGTGGACATCTACATCTACATCTACATGGGATACTCTGCAAATCACATTTAAGTGCCTGGCAGAGGGTTAATCGAACCACAGTTATACTATTTATCTCCCATTCCATTCTCGAAAAGCGCGCGGGAAGAAAGAACACCTGAATCTCTCTGTTCGAGCTCTGATTTCTCGTATTTTATTCTGATGATCATTTCTACCTATGTAAGTGGGAGTCAACAATATATTTTCGCATTCGGAGGAGAATATTGGTGATTGGAGTTTCGCAAGTAGCCCACGCCGCAGCGATAAGCGCCGTTGTTGTAGTGATTCCCATCCCAGATCCTGTATCATTTCAGTAACGCTGTCTCCCCTATATCGTGACAATACGAAACGAGCTGCCCTTCTTTGGACTCTTTCGATGTCCTCCATCAAACCCACCTGATAAGGATCCCACACTGGGCTGCAATACTCCAAAAATGGACGGACAAGCGCAGTGTATGCAGTTTCTTTAGTAGTTCTGTTGCATCTTTTAAGGGTTCTGCCAATAAAACGTAGTCTCTGGTTCGCCTTTCCCACGATATTTTCTACGTGTTCTTTCCAGTTTAGGTGTGAAGTAATAGTAATTCCTAGGTATTTTGTGGAGTTTACGGCCTTCACGTTTGATTGATTTATGTTGTAAACAAAGTTTAACGGATTTCTTTTCGTACTCATGTGGACGACTTCACACTTCTCATTATTTAGAGCCAATTGCCAATTTTTACACCATACTGATATCTTATTCAGATCGTTCTGCAGTTGGTTTTGATCTTCAGATGATTTTACTAGACGGTAAATGACGGCGTCATCTGCAAACAACCTAAGAGAGCTACTTAGATTTCCCCCTAAATCGTTTATGTAAATAAGGAATAGCAGAGGACCAATAACACTACCCTGTGGAACGCCCGATATCACCTCTGTTTTAGTCGATGCCTTACCATCGATTACTACAAACTGTGTCCTCTCTGACAAGAAATCCCCTATCCAATCGCAAATTTGGGGCGATATACCATACCCACGCAATTTGACTAAAAGCCGTTTGTGAGGTACGGTGTCAAAAGCTTTCTGGAAACCAAGAAATACGGAATCGATTTGCGAACCTTTGTCGATAGAACCCATCACTTCGTGTGAATAAAGAGCTAGTTGTGTTTCGCATGAACGATATTTTCTAAATCCGTGTTGACCTTGGGTCAATAGATCGTTCTGTTCGAGATAATTCATAATATTTGAATATAGGATATGTTCCAAAACCCTGCTGCAAATTGACGTCAATGAAATAGGCCTGTAGTTTAGTGGGTTACTCCTACTGCCTTTCTTGAATATAGGTGTGACCTGTGCAACTTTCCAATCTTTTGGTACAGATCCTTCTATGAGAGAGCAGTTGTATATGACTGTTAAGTAAGGAGCTATCGCTTCAGCATAATCAGATAGAAATCTAATGGGTATACAATCCGGACCAGAAGACTTGTTCTTGTTAAGTGATTTTAGTTGCTGCACTACTCCGATGATATCTACTTCTACGTTACTCATTACTTCAATTGCGTCCTGAATGACAAGGACCAGACTTCGACCACGAACAGGTGCATTGAGCTGCAACATCTAACTGCAGGTATGCGTCTCCACGACACATGGGCGCTTCGGCGTCATACTGTGAATTGTGACATTGCTCCGGTTAACATCTCAGACCACGCCTCACATCAGTGCTACATCAATCTCCAGCGCCAGCAAATTTATCGAGGCAAAGGGTACTGGAAACTGAACGTCAGCCTCTTGCAAGATACACAGCTTGAAGAGGAGGTGACAGAGGTGTGGCAACAACTCCAGCGCCACCGCGTACGTTATCCCACTGTCCTGCAATGGTGGATCAATTATTCGAAGCCTAAGCTGCGACGGGTACTCATGAACTATGCCCGTGAAAAGAGTTATTGGCAGAAAGAAACAATAGAACATTATTACAGATGTCTGAAAGACTTATACAACAATGTTGATACCCTAACCGGTGACACCTATTTACGGATTAAACGCTATAAGGCAAAAATAACCGATATTCAACGACGTCGCATGGAAGGACACATCACAAGATCCCACCCAAAGGACGTTGCTGCTGCAGAACGTGCTTCTCTGTATCACATTCTGCGGATAGCCAAACGGCGCAAAGCTCAGATGATTGAGGCAGTGGTTGATGATGCCGGGAAACGTTGTCACACGGCACCGTGACATTGCCGCTCACGTCCACGACTACTACCGTAAACTTTACCAGAGACAACCGGTGGATGAACCTCGCCTTGATACCTACCTTGCAGCACTGAGCTGTCGTCTGTCTCCGGAGGACAAAACAAACCTGGAATCGGCTTTTACAGAGGATGAAATAAAGCTCGCAGTTCACGGAGCAAAGAAAGGAAAATCACCTGGACCAGACGGCATCGGTGCCGAGTTCTACCAACGCTACTGGCACATCCTCTGACCGACGCTTCAAGAGTTGACAAACGACGTATGGAAGATGGGAGATATACCCCAGGCACTTATGGAAGGAAGGCATCATAATACCCCTGCCGAAGAAAGGCAACAGCCATAAAGTGGAAAACATGAGGCCCATCACGCTACTGAATGCAGATTTCAAAATCATCACAAGATCAATCAAACAGCGGATGCAACCCGTCATGAACAAGATACTATGTTGTCATCAATATAGCGCAGTCCGGGGGCGCAGTGCGATCTCTGCCTGCCTGTGACATGAGGGATATTATCTGCACGTACGCCGATAACAAAGCCCAAGGCGCTCTCGTATTCTTAGATTTCGAAAAGGCATATGACCGCGTGTGTCACGCCTTCCTCTTCCGCAGCATGGCGAAATTGGGGTTCGGAAATAAATTCATCGATCTCATCCGGAAACTCACCTCCGAATTATACTCCAGAATTCTCCTTAATGGACACTTTACTAAGGAGGTAATAATAGAGCAGTCTATCCGTCAAGGATGTCCGCTTTCTGTCTTGCTATATGCCTTGGCAGTTGAGCCTCTACTGAACAACTTGGCACAAACTGGCATCGGGATTCACATAGGCTCTCACACTGTGCCGTGTATTGCTTATGCTGACGATATTTGCATTGCTGTCTCTTCGATATCACAACTGACGTCCGTTGGAAATGAGTTGGCAGCATTCGCGCCCGTTTCAGGAGTAAAACTGAATAAAATTAAAACCACAGCCCTCCAAATTGGCCGTGGAATAGGAGATACATCGGCCGTTGAATGGTGTACACAAAAACCGTGTCACAAAACTCTCAGTGTTTCATTCGAGTCTGAACCAGACAGGTTTCTGACGAAAAACTGGAAAGACATGCTAAAAAAATTACTTGCCACATTGATACAACATTCTGATCGTGACCTGAATCTCATGCAGAAAGTCAGAACTGTACAGATTTCCATCACAAGCCGCATGAATTACCTTGCTCAAATACTGCCAATATCCGACCATCTCGCGAGCAGCATACAACGAGCGCTCTGCTGGTTCCTCCTCAGAGGCCACATATTTAAGGTGCAATATTACACTCTCACCTTACCCACTTCTAAAGGCGGCTTAAACCTCATAAATGTTTCGAAGAAATGCGCAACGCTGCTTGTCAACCGAATCAGGAAGGATGTCTACAATGGCAACACCAGCATAATTAAATACCTCACCACGCGGTGGAAACCACACAGCCTCGATGCTCCGATCAACATCAGCAATATTCCACTTGTTTACCGTCACGTCAGACGATATTACACGGACATGAGCTACATTCGGCACTGTGTCTACAATACCAGGAACTTAGATAACAAAAAACTGTATGAACTCCTTACGGTAACAAACCATAGGAATCGTATAGAAGCCAAGTACCCATTGACGCAATGGAATATCGTTTGGAGAAATGTGCACCACGATGTACTACCGTCATACGTAACAGCTGACTGGTATCTTGTCGTAAACGACAAAATAGCGACAAACGAAAAGCTACACAAGATAGGTCTTCATCACGTACCATCTTGCACGGTATGTAGACGAACCGACACGCTATTTCATAGATTCACGTGTGGACATGCAGAAGAAATTTCAAACTTTCTTCGCCAAAGATTATCGGTACTGGACCGTACGGCACCAAACTGCGTCGACCTTGAAGAGGTTCTTCGACCACAGAAACTGCGATATCCACGGTCAAAAAATAACGCAGCATCGTGGATCATCGGCCACACAGCATCCTTCGTCATACGCAATAGAGGAGCAACTTTCCATGACTACTACGCATACATAGCGAGAGAACATATGAAGATATACCTGCATAAGACTTACAGACTCACATTTCGCAATATGTTAAATATTCCAATTAATGGTTAAATGATGGAAGTCAAACACAATAATTAAATAACTCGACAGTGACGGCAATCGACCTTAACTTAGACCCACAACAACAAGATCATCCTAAGATTCTTTCACCGGACATAAGAGATGGCAACAAACTGAAGACTCGTCCCAGAAATTGTCCTTTTCTTCATTCAGGAAAAATGATTTTGTTTTCATTAAATATTTTCTTTTTGAATCACAGTTAAACAGATGTGTCAAAAATACACATTCATCATGGAATGATAATTTCTACATTAAATGTGGTCCCTATCCAATCAATAAAACAGAAATTGATTTTTTTTTAAATATTTTTTTTTACCTTATGAAGAGGTGAAACTACTGCCAGGGTGGCCTTTATGTTATGTTATTTGTGCAATTTACATTACTGTGGAGTTACTAATAATTTTACACTGTTATATAAAGCCATTACAACCTATAGCAAGGGATAAGGGATCAAGAAGTTTGGAGCACATAGCGACATGGCATGCACAAAGAAAAGTGGCGCTGTGCTTGCACTACAATTAAAAAAAAAAAAAAAAAAAAAAAAAAATAATAATAATAATAATAAAGCGTAGTGAACAAGTGCTTGGAGTTCAAAGTTGGAAGTCAAGGTTCGATTCCCAGGTACTCCTTTCATTTTTGTTCCACCTCGCAATGTAAACCTATTATTTATGAAATTTAAATTTACTTAGACGTTTCAGTATGCCACCAACGTTGATGTCAAGAGGTGTCTCAATTAAAGCACATTGAATCCTACAGCATCAGTTCAGTGCCACAATTCCCATCCATACACTTGGTATGCACAAAAATCAACAGTGAAAAGTTATTTACTTAAAAACTTGAATAAAGTATGCTTTGCACCGAAGCATATTTCGGATAAAATTTCTCGCTTAAAATACTTTGGTAAAGTCTGCATAGTGTGGAGATTTTCTTTGACGATGAACACTCTAAGGAATGTAAAATAACTTCGGCATATAAATACGTGCTACAATTTTTGAAATATTATTTTCATTTAATACTTCATCGAATTATGAAAATTAAATGACGAAATAAGATATATTAATTAAATTAGTTATAACGAAACCAAATATATATACTATGCATTGGAATTTTTATAATTGATAATTAAAACTGCAAGGGTTAATATAAGAAAATTATTTTGGAAGGGACGGGATTCAAACCCGTGCTGTTTCATTCAAAAGCTAATCGTTTAGCTACTTCCCAACACCGAAAACACCGTCATCAGCAATGGTGAGCCTCAATATTAGCTGATATTGCACCTATCTGTAGTTGGATCATTTGCCGTGAGTTTTCTCCTTTCCTATGGCCTACACAGGGGAGATATTGTAGGAATTTAAAAGGTTCCTATTCGTGTTTCTTCTCGCACAGCCTGGTCCAAGTAGGTGAGACCGATCCAGCGATCCCTAGTGTTGAGACTTTCAATACGCAAACGTATAAGGGGATATTATTAGCCTTTGTCAAGACAATCGCATTCGGAGATTGTCGTTGTAGCTATTACACTCTTGGTATGTGCTTGTCAAGTTTTGAACCCACATAAATAAAACGTTTTCCAGCATGCACTTATTTCAGCTAATAAATTGTGACTACTATATGACTCACACGATCTGTTGCATTTTTCTGGTGGCAGTGTCAATCTGCTCAGAACATCTGACGCAAATAGACTGTCTATTTCGTTTATTCATTCAAAACTTCTCTTTGATATCATATCAACTGGCTGAATGAAGAGTTAAAACTTTTTGATACTATATTCGCTACCAAAGTTGTTACTGTGCATAAAAGTTACGTATGTGAAAAATACGGATTGAAACTCGTGAAAGTGAGTGAATAATTAAAAATAAAAGTGCTGTGGATGTCAGGTCGATCCTAGGACCTCTTGTTACGCATCTGCGCATTTATGCCGGTGCCACCCACACATACTATAGCCATAGCCTTTTATCGAATCTCTGCAGGAACATAGGTCTACTACCTATTCATAAGTGGCAGGAAACTATGCACGCTTTTGACGAAAAATCGTGGTTTTGTATTCTGCACAGTAACTTAAACCTACCGGTGTTTAATGCTGTCATACTACAGAATAAACGCCTGCGGCTTCTAAAACCAAGGAATTGGCTTTAGAATTTTTCACTCCTCTAATTGCTACGATGGAGAATCTCCAAAAGTCGACTCTTAGGTTTGAGATTTTACAAATTACTCAATCTACTTCTTTTTGCTGTTTGCATTATCAAATTATGCCTGCTTCTTTGAATAGATGAACGACTTCATTCTAAGGTGATTGTTCAGACGTCTACTTCCTGCAAGATGTATCACTAGGTGCGGGTGGTTTGGCGGGTTTATATTTTTGATTAGTATGCGAAACGTATCGTCTTCGATACTCGCCAGTGACCAACTCACACCAAAAGATCTCTTTAACCTCTGGGGAAGCCAAGTGGCGAAAACCGAGCTCGCCAGTATTCGGAATTCTTGTTGTCATACTACTGTCTGGATTGAAATAGGATTATATTAAACGACTACGGATTTGAATGTCACAGCGATTTAATATTCCTAATGTTGCTTACACGAAAAACGTAGCTTTTGCGTCGTTATTGAAAGAAACGAAATAATAATACAATTATGTGTTGGATACGATAGTTTAAAGTAATTCATTTGATGCAACACAATTCTCTGTTGCACATGTTTTATATTGTATTATCAATATATTTTCATGGTTACGGAGTAATAATTTCCTCACAATGATTGCGATACAGATTGTTACTGAATTATCATGTGTTCAAATGTCTGTAAATCTATCGGACCAAAGTGCGTGGTCATCAATCCGTAGCTTACAAACTGCTTAAATCTAGGTAAACTAACCTAAGGAGAAACACACAAACCTATGCCCCAGGAAGGACTCGAACCTCCACGGCGAGCAACCGCGCGCTCCGCAGCGAGGCGCTTTAGACCGTTCGGCTACTCCACCGCGGCAATTATCATGTGTGTTTGTTATTGTTACGTGAGAAACATAATGAGCCATATTTCAAAATAGAAGAAAAATGTGAAAGAGTCAGTAATCGAACTGTCGCTCGTTGATCAGTAGTTGGCCATTTGGCGAGATAAATAAGCTTATCTTTATCATTTGTTTGCTTCTCTGCACATTCATTTGACATAATCGTATCTGGTATTATAATAGCCCAATATGTTGTTGAATGCTTGCTATTAGGCATTTCAATAAGACAGGGAGTATGGAAAAGTACCAAATATCTGAGGAGAACTGTAATTTGTGGTGACACAGGTGGCTTATGTTTGTTAAATTTGTGCTGATATCTTAGTTGCAACATCAACAGAAAGAGAACCAGTGGAAATGACACGATACCTTCACTCTAGGAAATACCATCAGTGATCTGCGGTGCCAAATCGTTGTCGTCTTTATAGCGCAACCCAGGCGATGGGCGGGAACCGTCAGCGATACTCGGAACATGATGCACCATGCTGTAACACTTAGCTTCATAACAAAGTCCATTCATGTAATTGAATTAATTCTATGGTATGCATGCAATTTTTCCATTTGAATGTGTCAGTAACGTCCGAAAATATTCACGGACTGCAGCATCTCAATTCTAATTGCTGTCTTTGTTCATTGAAACTATAAGAAAAGAAATGTGGAAAGGAATTTTTCGGTCGCGAACAGCTTAAAACGCTATGGCTAATACGTAAAGCAGTTTCTAAAATCAGGTTTCGAAGTCGCCTTCACGTCGCATAGAAAGCACGCGTGTTGTTACAACTGGCTGCGATACTGGAAGATAGCATTTCTCCTCTCAGATTTCGTGCCAGATGGGTTATCTACAGTATGTACGATCGTGTTGCCTAGCTGTATATACTTCCCACCAAGCAGCAGAACTTTGCGGTTGTGTATAGCGATTAGGCGAGGGGTCTCGCGAATTCTGTCACCGACTGTACTTAGGTAGGAACCCGAAACGATAGCTTACATTACTGCGTCTAAAACAAGTAGACTGCCAGTGACACGTAAACTGAGTCTTGCCGCAAATAGTTGGCTGTTTATAAATGAATATGTATCCATTTCCGAGGAACCTAAGAACACAGGTGACTGGAACCAGTGCCACTGACCGTATATTCTTCCTTGCTTGCCTGCTTGATGATGTTCAGGACCGAACTCATATAGACATTGGACTGCCATCAGTTATATTTTAATTCAAATTTATGATTTCGGCCGTATAAGATGTATTCGTGTGCCACATAATTTTTTTTTTAATTGACAGGTATGCCTGAGACGATATCCTCCTCAAATCACCAAGACGTTTGGTTTCATAAAATAGGTTGTCAAGCTCCATAACTCGGAAATGTACTGCATCAGTGCACAGAAACGAGACATAACAGAAAGTAAAATTTGTTTCATCAACAACACACTGCTATCATCCTGGTTTGCTCAAATGTTTGTGAAGCTTATGGGGTCATCAGTCCCTAATCTTACAAACTATTTATAAATTAGTTTATACACAAACATCCATTCCCGAGGGAGGGTTCGAGCCCCCGATGTGGAACGGCCTCGCGCACTGGTGCATAGTGCCTCAATGTGCTCGGCCACTCCGCCGCGGCCGGTTTGCATATCGTGTAGCTCTACCATTTACAGTACTAATTGGCGAAATCTTGATTGTGAATTATAAAATTACTGTTGTCGGTGAAGGGCCTAGCACTCCCTTTAAAAATGGCTGCTTCGGAATACGTAGCGATTTCCGAGTTTGCGGTTAGGCAAGAACATAAGAGAACAACTGCGGAAGACACGCGTTCCAAATCTTGGTCTGTTTATTTACAAATCATAGCGAAAGGGACTGGTACACCAAAGAACAGCCGCGGAAATATGCTCCTCTTTCTGAGAAAAATGCATCGGCAACTGTACTGCAAATAGAAACAGGGTCACTAAAGCATATCCAATTACTGGATTTAGCGAATTATTTATTTCCATTCTTGAAAAGTGAAGTGTCATTATTTCATCCATACTATAAACATTTTTAAGCCAGATAAATTTGTTTTCGTGTCCTAAAGTTGCCTCTCTTCTATAGCAAGCAAATATAGTTGTCGTCTAATATCGATTCTACGTATAGAAAGCGTAGCTCAGATCCAAATTTCTCATAGAACATATTGTTTTAAGTAGAGATAGCTCTACATTCTAAATAATAGTGACTGGGGTTTGATCACTAGTAATCACATCTGCGACGGAATAGCTCGTGGTCTTCCTCTGCTATTTTACGGCCTTGCCCCCTCCCCACCACACACACACACACACACACACTAATACTAAACTGACTATTCCTTAATGTCGCAAAATGTGCAGTATTTTTAATCAAGTTATAGCGCAGTGTTTTTGTCTCTATTTGTGTATCTAACACGAGTACTGTTCTATAGGATGACTTCTATTCGATTCTCGTGTGAACTGCGCGATCGGAGGCGCCATGTCGTGGTTTGAGCGATGGCCCCAGTTGGAGGTTGCAGTCCTCCCTGTGTGTGCTGTCCTCAGCTAAGCACAACAACTCAGGCTTTCCTGTAGCCACTCTGCATTTTATATCTTCTCTCCTCCAGCTGGTTTACTTCCCAAATAACACAGCTCAACAACTACTTCTGTTGCCTCGATTCCTGATCTAATTCCATCACCATCCCCTGATTTAATTCAGCTACATTCCGTTATCCTTGTTTGGCTCTTGTTAATGTTCATCTGATACCATCATTAAAACACTGTCAGTTTCGTTCAGGTAATCTTCCAGGTCCTTTTCTGTCTCGGACGGAATTATGTCATCGACGAACCCATTTTTTTTTTTTTTTTTTTTTTTTATTTCTTCTCCCTGAACTTTATTTTATTCTCCTTTCCAAATATCCCCTTGTTCCCCTTCACAGCTTCCTCAGGGTACAGACTGAATAAAGTTGGCGAAAGGCTTCAACCCTTTCTTACTCCCTTCCCAAACTCTATGCCCTTCGACTCGTATAACTGTGTGGTATCTGTACAAGTTTCAGTTAAGTTTTTGTTCCCTACATTTCACCCCTTTTACCTTCAGAATTCGAAAGAGTATATTCCAGATGATATTGTCAATAGCTTTCTCCAAATCTACAAAAGCTACAAACTTAGGTTTGGCTTTCCTTAACCTAGCTTCTAAGACGAGTCGTAAGTGCCATGAAACGTATGTTCAAAACGAACAGACATTGGTGATAGTGTGCAGCTATATACGGTGTTTCAGAGGGACAAATGAATATTTTTGAAGGAGTTGGTAGTATAAACGAATTAAAAAAAAGCCATATAGCATGTGTCAAATTATATATATATATATGAGGGAGGGCTCGAACCTCCGGCGGGATTGGCCGCCCAGTGCTTAGCATGAGCACGGGCTACAAATACAGCCATTTAACCCAAGTGAACTTAAAGCCGGAGCAGTTAACCAATTCTTCCGTCGCTTCATGATGGCTCGTCACCATATTCAATGTAAAGCGCAATTTTGTGTATGTTCTACAAGTTTAGTTTTATTTTTATTTCTTTCATGGTCACGAATTACAATGGTCTAAGCAATTTAACGAAATTTATCCGCAATAGCGAATTTTTACATCTCCCCTGTGTTATGTATAGATGTTTTACCAACGCTCACAAATGACAAATTGTGCCGGATCACGAACCGAACACGGATTTCCCACTTTCCGCGAACGGTCGCTACCGAACACTAATCTAGTCTCACATTCATCCCTTAGCACTCGCAGCTTACACTGTATTCCCGCACCAGGAAGGCATTTCCCCACATTTCGGTCGGTTCTGTAGTCTAATGGTAAGGCGAGCGCTCGCAAAACGCGGCAAATCCGGGTTCTAGTCTCGGTGCGGCACAACTTTACATATGTCACCATTTGGTAAAACATCTATACCTAATACAGTGGAGCTGTAAGAAATTCGCTACTGGGAATACGTTTTGTCAATTTTATTTAGTTAACCTGTTTTTGGCTTACAAGGCAATATTCAGACTTTTAATTCTCAAGATGGTCCGCATCTGAAACTACTTCGAGCAATAATTTCATGAACGCACTAGAATATTAAATTGTTGTGGAAACACACTTGACCTGTTGTTGTGGTCTCCAGTCCGGAGACTATAATAATGTTTGTTAAGCTTATGGGACTTAACTACGGGGTCATCAGTCCCTAAACTTACAAACTACGTATGAACTGCTCAAAGAAGTTTCGGGCGTGCAGCCGCATAAATTTTACTTCTTCTAATATTTCGGCTGAGAAACGTTCAGCCATCTTCAGAGACGAGTCAAAGACTGACGCTCCAGCACACGCTTCGTCCTTATATACGCGCGGGCCGCGCTACTGCGCATGCGGCCACAGATACAAGGCGCCAAAGACGTTACTCGGCGGCAAGGAAGTACACGTATGTGCAAATTATGTCGTGGCTGCATGGTCGATTACTGTGGAGAAATCGATATATTATGATCTGTGCTGTGGCGGCGTCTTTGTAAATTTATTATAGAAAGTGCCGGATTCCATGATTTATCTATACTGAAGCCACTGTCTCTGTTAATTAAATTGGTCCCCAAGCGAATTTCTATTGCTTATTTCACTACTGAGTCCCAGAAAGATGAAGTGGAAGCTAAAATTTTGACTTTTTCGTACGTCATAGAGTGTCCAGAATCAATACAGTGCTATGCTACTACCGATTTATTTGGTTGTAAAAGACGGGTATATCTCTGCATCTTTCCTGGACTGTACGTGTCGTCTGTCCTATGTACGAAAGGCCACATTCACAGGGGATCTTGTAAACCCCGGAGCTCCAAATCATCCTTTATAGAACCCAAAAGTGCTGCTGTCTTTGGTGGGGGTCGAAAACTTACTTTAACGTCGTGTTCATTCATAACCCGTCCGATTTTCGACGACAGGCTCCCAACATATGGCAAAAAAGCCATAGATTTAAAACTTTTTGAATCATCTTCTGTATTCTTTGCACGTACTTTGAACTACTTACGAACTAGGACGGCACAAATATCCGTGCCCGAGGGGGGATTCGAACCCCCGACCGTAGTGGCCGTGCAGACCGTGACTGGAGCGCCTCAGTCCCCTCGGCCACCGCGGCCGGCTCCGGAGACTGGTTTGATGCTGCTCTCCACCCTATTCTATACTGAGCAAGCCTCTTCATCTCCTCACAAGAACGCAACCCACATCAATTTGAATTTGTTTACTGTATTCGTCTCTAGGTCTCCCTCTGTGATTTTTACTCCACCCACTTCCCTCCAATGTTAATTCACGATTCCTTTGTGTCTAAGAATGTGTCCTACCAATTGATCTCTTCTTTTAGTCAAGTTGTGCGGAAAATTCCTTTTCTCCCTAATTCTGATCAGTACCTCGTCATTAGTTATGCGATCTATCCACCTAATCTTGAGCATTAGTCTATAGCACCACATTTCAAAGGCCTGTATCCTCTTCCTGTCTGAAATATTCATTGTCCAGGTTTCACTTCCGTACAAGACAACACTCCACACAACTGCCTTCAGAAAAGACTTCCTTACACTTAGTATTTGATGTTAGCAAATTCCTCTTTTTCAAAATCGCTTTCTTCCCATTGTCATCCTGCAATTTATATCCTCTGTACTGCGACCATCGTATGTTATTTTACTACCCAAGTAACAAAACTCATCTACCACCTTTATTGTTTCGTTACCTAATCTAATTCCTTCAGCACTGCGTGTTTTCCTTAGACTGCATTCCATTACCCTTGTTTTGCTCTTGTTAATGTCCATCTTATACGCTCTCTTCAACACACTGTCCATTCTGTTCAATTGCTCTTCCAGGTCCTTTGCTGTCTCCGACAGAATTACAATGTCATCAGCAAAACGCAATGTTTGCATTTCCTCACCCTGAACTTTAATCCCTTCTCCAAATTTTTCCTTTCTTTCTTTCACAGCTTGCTCGATGAATATCATGGGAGAAAGACTACAACCCTGCCTTACTCCCTTCCCAACCAGTGCTTCCATTTCGTGCCCTTCGGCTGTAATAACTGCGGTCTGGCCTTTGTACAAGTTGCTAATAACCCTCCTTTCCCTATATTTTACTCCTTCTAGAATTTGAAAGAGTGTATTCCAATCAACATTGTCAAATACTTTCTCGAAACTTATAAAAGCTAGAAATGTAGGTTTGCCATTACTTAATCTAAATAATTCGTGTTAAAATTATGCAACCATGTCTTATTAAACTTATGGTTCTGTAATTTTCACAACTGTCTGTGCCTTTTTCTTTTTGAATGGGATTTATTACATTTATCTGAGGGTATGTCGCCTGTCTCATACATCTTACATACCAGGTGAAATAGTTTTGTCATGGCTGGCTCTCCCAGAGACTTCAGTAGCTGTGAGGGAATGTTATCTACGCCCCCGACTCCCAACTTAGGTGTTTACAGGCTCTGACAAATTCTTCTCTCAGTATAGTATCTCCTACTTCCTCTTCCCTGTCCACAATATCGTCTGAAAATGTTCAAATGTTTGTAAATCTATCGGGCCAAACTGCGTGGTCGTCAGTCCGTAGCTTACAAACTACTTAAACTAAGGTAATCTAACCTAAGGACAACACACACACACACACCCATGCCCCAGGGAGGACTCGAACTTCCGACGGCGAGCAACCGCGCGCTCCGCAGCGAGGCGCCATAGACCGCTCGGCTACTCCACCACGGCATATATTGTCTCAAGTTCATTTCCTTTGTAGAGCCCTCCTATATACTGTTTCCGCCTTTCATATTTCCCTACTTTGCTGAGAATTGGTTTTCAATCTGAGTTCTTGATATTCATAGAGCTGTGTTTCTTTTCTAGAAATGTCTCTTTTTCCCCCATAGTTATACATTCTTCTACGCACTTGCATTTGCCTTCTAGCCACTCCTGCTTAGCCACTTCGCACTTCCTGTAAATCACATTTCTTAGTCGTCTGCTTCATTTACTGCATTTTTATATGTTCTCCTTTCATCAATTTAGTATTTTCCTGTGATATCCAAGGATTTTTGTAGGTCTTGCCTTTCTACCTATTTGACGCTCTGCTGCCTTCACTATTTTATCTCTCAATGCTACCCATTCTTCTTCTACAGCTTTATTTCCCCCCGTTTCTGTCAAGCTCCCTAAATCTCCCTCTGAAATTCTCAACAACTTCAGGTTCCTTCAATTTATACAGGTCCCACACCTTTCTGCAGTTTTTTTCATTTTTAGTTCATAACGAAAAAATAATTTTGGTACCTCCCGGTGTCCCATGGTCACTTCCACATGTACAACGTTATTAGACCTATTCCTGTTAATATCCCTAACTGATTTTGCATTTATAATCCTGTACTCGCCTGACCAGAAATCCTGTTCCTGTTTCCACCGAACTTCACTAATCCCCACTATATCTAACGTCAAGCTATCCATTTCCCTGTTCAAATTTTGTAACCTCTCTAGCCCATTAAGGTACCTAACATTCCACGCTCCGATCCCTAGAATGCCAGTGTTGTTTTTCCTAATGGCCACATTCACCTGAGTAGTCCCCGCCCGGAGATCCGAATGGGGAACTATTTACCTCCGTAATATTTTACCCATCATGATATATTCATACAGTAGAGCAGTATGTCCTCGGGAAAAGTAACGGCTTTAGTTTCCCCTTGTTTTTTGCAGTTCGCAGTAACTGTATGGCAAAGCCAGTCGGCCGCGGTGGACGAGGGGACTGAGGCGCTCCAGTCACGGTCTGCACGGCCACTACGGTCGGGGGTTCGAATCCCCCCTCGGGCATAGATATTTGTGCCGTCCTTAGTATTAGCTAGTTCATAAGTAGTTTGTAAGTTTAGGAACTGATGACCCCGTAGTTAAGTCCCATAGACTATACAAACATTTGATTTGAACCGTACATAGTTTACCACTTTTCACCAGAGACTAAGTTCTTCAGTCACAGTCCCGTAAATTTTCTAAGTCCACACATGCCAATCTCTTCAAATCACAAGTTCGTAACGCGGCTTGTCTGCCCAGCGTCACAACCTTTCACCACCGCGTCCAAGTTACGAGTCCCTTCCCACGCGTTCCAAAGCGTGCCCTCTCTGCTCCCAAAATTATATCCTTCC
This sequence comes from Locusta migratoria, assembly GCA_026315105.1. Taxonomy (NCBI): domain Eukaryota; kingdom Metazoa; phylum Arthropoda; class Insecta; order Orthoptera; family Acrididae; genus Locusta; species Locusta migratoria. Next base: position 8,808,256 of record CM048755.1, read on the forward strand.
GCGCATCCTAACGCCTGATCTTTAAAATATAATTTCCTTTCCAAAATATTATACATTTGAAAAATGTTCAAATGTTTGTATAGTCTATGGGACTTAACTACACGGTCATCAGTCCCTAAACTTACAAACTACTTATGAACTAGGACGGCACAAATATCCATGCCCGAGGGGGGATTCGAACCCCCGACCGTAGTGGCCGTGCAGACCGTGACTGGAGCGCCTCAGTCTCCTCGGCCACCGCGGCCGGCATACATTTGAATATCACAGAATTAAATTCTATGACCACCTTCCTACAAATGTGTTTACATTTAACAAACAAATATATATTTAACAATACTAAAAACGGCTGAGACTGAAGCTCTTTGCTCAGGTAGCGTTTCACCGTTCAAATATACTGCCGCCGTCGAAATATAGTTACACAATTAAAATTTAATTTATCATGGCTTTTTATGCAAATATATTCAGTTCTTGTCCACAAATACATGTAATTGTTTATGTATAAATTATCTACTGCATATATACTCTTTTTAGTTGGCCATGAAATATTTAAGTGGCAGTCTACAACATAAAACGAACGTTACTAAGAATAAAATAAAATATAATAAAATACATATATAAATGTAATGCAATTTGCTGGGTTCATGTTTTGTGTTTCTGTAGTGGAATCTATGTTCTGACACAAGAATATTACTACCTAAACGAAAAGTAGAGCCGGCCGCGGTGGCCGCGGGGACTGAGGCGCTTCAGTCACGGTCTGCACGGCCACTACGGTCGGGGGTTTGAATCCCCCCTCGGGCATGGATATTTGTGCCGTCCTAGTTCGTAAGTAGTTCATAAGTAGTTTGTAAGCTTAGGGACTGATGACCCCGTAGTTAAGTCCCATAGACTATACAAACATTTGAACTTTTCGAAAAGTAGAACAAGAGAGTAAAATAAAGCTTATTGAAAGAATACAGAAATAATGTGGTGCGTCTTCTAAGATAGGTAGTGTGGTGCAATGCTGCCCATTTGCTTTCTAAACTGTCACTGATAAACACTATGTATCAATAATTGTAAATATAAGTTTTATAATACATTGTTATAGAATTGAAATTCATCTTCATTTTATCTGTAAGGGATATTGAAATTGTAAGTACGGCGTTTGACTCTCACAAGTCTTCTGAATCCATTCATATAATTATATTAGCCGTACGATCATTCCCTGATTTTATGGATTTTTAGAATAATGTGTGTGGCTATATTGCATTCCAGTTGCAATCTGGGAGAGCCGCCCTCGCTCAGCCAAGACCGTTTCCGGTTTCCGAGCAGATTAGGAAAATCCTAACTACTTTAATCCATTCACTAGGTCCAAACTGTTAGCCGGCCAGCTGGGGAACCCAATGACCTGACATAACCCGCCTTTCACATGCAAACAATCTGCTTCCCCCTGTATCTGTAATGCCGCACATTCTCTCTCAAAAGCAATTAAGTTTCATCTCCAAATGATCAAAACCTTCTACACAAGACTTTTGCAGATGCACCACTTTGACAAGGATAGCATGCATTGCATATGTTTAATGGAGCTGACCCAGGCCGAAAGTTCCGAAATTTAATACTCTCTCTCTCTTTAGTGATCATGACCTATTACGTTTCCATAGATAGAGGTCTCCCATCATTTCGACAGGTAAGATTTCGGTCTTTCTATAATTCAGATAATATCCAGTTCTTCGCCTTCGGACAACTCCGAGAATTTGGGTAGTTTAATTCTACCTCCTGCGTACACCCATCTTATATTCGCATCCAACGACACGAAAAATCGTGCAGAGGCACGAAAAACTTAAAATGCAACAGACAGAACTGTATCTCTTTTTATGGTAAATCAAGCTACTGGGTACAAAAATTCACACCACAACCAACGGATGACGTCCTAGTGTGACTCACTTTTGAGTGATATTTCTTGGCAAAGTCCAAATAAACCCCATATAGGCGAGAGGTATAACGCATCCTTCGATTCTAGAGGTCGATAGATCAGACATTTAGACCCCACACAGATAATTACAACTTGTATTTTACCAAGCGATCCTATTAATCTTAGATCATGGTATAGACTAAGAAACAGAGCTGATAAAAATTGAATATAAACGCCTCTACTTAGGGTCAGGACTATACTAGCCACAGAATCAAACCTATCATTTACTGGGTTTTCCAGATAGAAGGCGATGCATACGTTAACGACCACACAACGTACCTCTAAGACCCCGGTAAAAACACAATGGAGAGACAGAACATTGTCTTCGTTATTCAACTGTTATTACATGTAGTGCATATACCACTCCCTCCATGTAGAAATTGTCCATAGTAGCAACACTCTACTGTATTATTAACCATCCAGGCCAAGTTAGTTTTACGTTGTGGAACACATACTGCATCGTATTTTAGGTAGTCATATCGCTCACTACAGATGCATTAGCGCGCATCCATAACACTGGAGAAACAGTGTAAGGTATCTTACGACGCCAACAAACAATTCGTAAGGGTTATCTACACGCACAACCGAGGAGTAAAAGGGTCTGTCAAGCGAAGAATATTCCTAGAATGCCTATATTCGCCTCCAATAACACAAAAAATGTGCAGAGGTATGAAAAGTTTCAAATGCAGTAGATAGACCTATATCTCTCTTTTTAGGGTAAATCAAGCCACTGATCACAAAATTCACACCACAACCAGCGGATTCTCCCCTAGTAATACTCGATGACGTTCTCCAAATTATGGTTTTGACTGATATTTCTAGGCGATGGACTAAATAACCTCCATATAGGCGTGAGGTACAATGCTTCCGTCGAGTCTAGGTGCATTCTTCGGGACTTATGGTATAGAGACGGACTGACCAGACGGCAGAGTATGGCTCCTAACATATGAATGTTATTTAGATTGAATAGTACAGACATCACATTATACAGGAGAACGTCCTGGAGTCTTACTAGGGGATAATTCGCTGGTTGTGGTGTGAATTTTATGATCCGTGACCCAATTTACCCTAAAAAGAGAGATAGAGGTCTATTTGCTGCAATTGAGCACTTACTTCGTCGTTGGGTCGAGAACAGGGGTATTACAAAATACGATTACCGGATGGATAGTGTTTTTGATCTTGTGCAAGACTCTTTAAGTTTTTTAAACGGCATCTGCAGAGTGTTTCTCCACCATGTGGGGGGCGAATAACAAACATCTGGGACAACAGATGCTTTGTAGTGTTTAATAGTGTCCTGCAATTTGTGTACTGGGGTAATAAAAATACCCGAAAATTGATCGGTTTACAGGTTACACCTTCCAGATCGATAAAAGCTTATATGTTACGTTTTATCAGCTTTTAGTTTCCATTGTCTACCTGTAAATTAGGTGGAGATTCGTAATACTAACAGCGGCAAAGACGATATAAGTAGTACACTTAAAAGCTACATTAAAGCAGAGGAAACTTACTTCTCCCAATCCAGAACATTGTTCTCCACACTGCCTCCAGATATAGATATCGCCGAATTAGGTCTGGTACCTACGAACAATGTCATTCTGCAAGTCCAGCGAAAGGAGTAAATGTATCACACAGGTTTAAGCCATCCCCCCATTAAAGGAATTACATCGCTACGTGCAGTTAATGTCTTATGTGCGCGAAAAGAAAACTGGAAATGGCGGATATCGAGACCAAGAGAAGGAAGCTAGAATATATGGCTAAAGCAATTGCCCTAAAGGACGAGTACAAACTAATGTTTCAAAATGTTTGTTAAGCTTATGGGACTTAACTACGGGGTCATCAGTCCCTAAACTAACAAACTACTTACGAACTACCTTATACTAAGGACGGCACAAATATCCATGCCCGAGGGGGGGATTCGAACCCCCGACCTTAGTGGCCGTGCAGACCGTGACTGGAGCACCTCAGTCCCCGCGGCCACCGCGGCCGGCACAAACTAATGCTGGAGAAAGACGAAGCTATGGCATATGTGTAAGCCCGGCTTAAACAGAGGGTGTGGAGAAATCTGGTTACGACTAGGACTTATAAAATATTTGACTTTTACAGTAAACAGTCAGGGAGATTGGTCACGCGTCGGTTTACTGACCGAAAATAGCGGAACACACGAAAAACATATTGCATTATCGTTTGGAGAAGGGACTACATTGCATTCAAATGTGGAGGACTGGGGACAGTCATTTGCAGAGTTAAAAACGGATGGAATAACAAGCGATCGTTTGCAATAGCCGTAAACCTAGTGCTCCATACAGAAATTACCACAGGAGTTGGTAACGTACAGACATAGGGACGCATATTGCTATACAGGAAATAATGGGAAAAGTTAAAATACCCGGTTGTTCTCGTCTAGAAGCATTGCCCGAAGGTGCAGAGCTATAAATGACTTGGAATGCAGGAGGGAACGAAGATACGTAATGGAGTTCGAGAACATAATAATTACAGCGGAGAAAATTAAAGTTACACATAACAAGAATAATAATGAACGATTTGTATTCTGTGTCTAGCTTCTCGAGTAGAAAGTTTCGGTCTTACAGGGTTTAGGAGAAGATACCAGAAGACAGGTTGCTTGTTACCAGAGAGCAGTAACTCCCTCGGTAAAGTATCTGTTAGGGAGGTGTAATTCTGTGTTGCTCTATTCTACAGCTAAGCAAAGCGTTCGTTTAAATCGATGTTGCTCGGTACATTGCTGCATGGAGTGGTGTTTGACTTACTGCACATTGGTTCATCTTGTATAAATTTCGTTCTTCTTCTTCTTATCGAATTTCTAAAAAACTATGTTTCGTTTCTGTAAGAGCTACATCGCAAAATTGTGCTATCCTACTGTCTGTATATGTATCTGCGTATAAAAGTTATAACGACAGCTCGTACGGTAAAAACATCGCTTGTGTCAGCTGCGAGGAAATGTTGCGGCCGCGGTGGAGTAGCCGAGCGGTCTAAAGCTTCTCGCTGCGGAGCGCGCGGTTGCTCGCCGTGGAGGTTCGAGTCCTCCCTGGGGCATGGGTTTGTGTGTTTGTCCTTAGGTTAGTTTACCTAGGTTTAAGTAGTTTGTAAGCTACGGACTGATGACCACGCAGTTTGGTCCGATAGATTTACAAACATTTGAACTTTTTTATTATTATTATTTTTTTTTTTTAAATATAAATGTTACGGTATTTGTCGGTAATACGTATGTGTGCGGTTGTCTCTTTATGGGATGATTGTGTATTAAGAGCTATGGTATAGCTGCAGCATTTCGATCGTTTTTTATTCTTATGTCTGTTGTTACAATCAATGTAAATCTATCTTCGCGAAAATAGCTCTCTTGTATTCGGAATCTGGTGCGGCCAGGAAAAATTAAACCGAAAACTTCTCCAGGTCAGGTGCGAGCGTGAACAGGTATGTTTACATGTATAGGACGTACACGCTCCAAACCGGCGTCTACGATGAGTCAACAGGTCCGCGTTCGCCTGCAGCCAGAAATAGCATGGAATGTGAGTATGCATGCTAGCTTGCGCGAAGTACCTATTTCGAACTGTTTAGTCGTGCGATACGATGCAACGCAGATGTGATCCACAATTGTGAAAATACATATAGATACTCAGTAGCATGGATGTGGGGCATTTAATATCTTCTTTCAGCTGTGTTTACGAATGGACGTCTCTCGGTAGCGTATCGGAGATGATTGCAATGGTAAATTAATGTTCTTTGGTCGATAAGCATCGAGTTAGATAACTTAAAGAGGATTAGTTACCTTCGTTGGAGGTGCATTTAATCGTATGCTTAGTCTCTAAAGGATTGCTCTTGGAGATCGTTAAAAAAATCTGCTGTTGCCTTTGTTCGAAATGGTGTAGACTATTTTGCGTTGCTGCTTGTAAGGATTATAAGAACTTGGCTTTGATCTAGATCTTTTCTTGTTAGCTCTTCTGTGCGTGTGCACGTCGATCATTTTTTCACACTGTGTTACAAAAATGTTTGTAAATCTATCGGACCAAACTGCGTCGTCATCAGTCCGTAGCTTACAAACTACTTAAACCTAGATAAACTAACCTAAGGACAACACACACACCCATGCCCCAGGGAGGACTCGAACCTCCACGGCGAGCAACCGCGCGCTCCGCAGCGAGACGCTTTAGTCCGCTCGGCTACTCCACCGCGGCACTGTGTTACAGATGTTTACCGAGAGTAATAATTTGTTAGAAGGAGTGGAATACGATGGTGGTTTGTGCGCAAATGGTCGAGGTATGTAGCCTATTGACTGATAGAAAGCATACCAGAAATATTGTCTGCCGGGCTACGCGTTGGAAACAAAGCTGTGGTTGGATGTTAGGGACGGGTCAAGCAACCAATACCAGTTGTTGGGTGGAGAGAGAGAGATCTAAACTTTATTAAAAATGTGCTGTGTCTGGGATACCTTATCTGTTACTGATCGCGGTTGTAACACCATCTGTGGTAACTTGTTTAGAGTTGGTACCGGGTTAGTGACGGCTGTAAGGAGAGCGCTGTCTGGGTTGCGTTTGGACGTATACAGAGCTTGCAGCATGCTAGTTGGGACCAAAAACGAGTTTGAATGGCTAGATTCGTTTGTTGTTGTAGGTTCGTTTTGACTGCAGGTGTACTTCTGTTACTGTGTTGGAAATGTTTGGCGCTTACAGAGAGTGCTGTAGGTTAGATGGGACGGAATTTAAGTAAAAAGTGTTGATATACCCTAAATATACGTCATGGTAAAGCTCTAAAGAAACCGACTTTGGTGGTTGTAAAATAAACTTTGCAATGATCTTTCGTCGAAGTATAGCCTGTTTAATCGTATGCTAGTGTTGTCTACTTTACGGCTGGTGTGCATTATGTTACGTAGCGGATATGCCTGCTGCGGTAAATCATGATTCTTTCGTCGAAAATCAACGTGTGCTATTTGTAGCCAATGGAGTGCGTGTGTGTGTAGTAAATTCTTCAAGTTCGATACTGCAAACGTTGGAGATAAGACGAAGTTACTATTTCTGGAATACAGGGGGGAAATATGTACGTCCTGTGGGTATATATCTTATAAACTGCAACTAATCGATGTTTTTTAATGGAGGTGCCTCCATCTATACTACAGCAGCAGCTTCGTGTAGATGGCTTCTATCTCCTGGATTTTTGAATTACACACAAGATTTCGAAGGGATTTTTTAAACCGAGCATGACTTTCGGATGGAGGGAGTCATATCAATGTAGTTGCGGGCGAGGATAAGACAATTGGAAACGACTGCTTAACGTGGTTGGTGTCGAATTGTAGAACCAAAATAAATTTGTCGAAAAATCACGAGCCCTGGTGTAAGCAAAGTTATCGATTTTATAAAGCGTCCAGGCAGTTGATTGTTAGGACTTTTATTTTTTCGCTGGGTCGAGAAGACAGTATTACCAGGATGGAGGATTGTGCAAGAAGATTGTTTAAGTGTTCTAAAAGAGAAGATACGGTATTTACAAAGTGCGCCATTGTACTGTGCAAACGCTTTATTTGATTACTTGGGTATTAAGAGTACCCGAAAATTTACCGCTCTCTCGGACATTATGTTTTTTAGTTTCAACTGTAAATTACTTGTAGAGTCGGGCAAGGAGCTATATTTGCTTAGCATTCCAGGACTTTATTCTCCACAGACGTAGATATCGCCTAAGTTATTCCACAAGTCCTAAGAAGAAGGGTAAACGAAAACTGGGTTATATGGCGAAGACAAAGGATTTAAAAAGGAGGCAATTGCATATGTGCAAGTCCAGTTTAAACAGATAGTGTGGAGAAAAATATTTGCTTTTACACTAAACAGCCGGGGGGATTGGTCTCGAATCGTTGTATTGACCGAAATTAGCGGAACACACGACAAACGTGTTTGTACTGTGTGTGACTCCCATCCATTCCTTACAGAGCAGGTTATGATCGAAGTATGCGGGCGTTGGGTGCGATATAACTGTTTGCGAACATTACGTTGCATGTACTCAGTTGTACTGTAACAAAAAAAAAAAAAAAAGTGTAAACACTCCATGTCCTATATAAGATCATGTGCTGCGGTGTGTAGGTTGGCATCTTCGTTTGCGGTAGACATATACTTGTAATTAAAATAATAAATCTTAGTTCGGATTAGTGGAATGCACAAGAAAGGAACTTGGAGTAGGAATTTTGTGGGTAAAGGGCGTGTCGAGCTGGAAATCTGTGAAGCATTGCACAGGTAACCTCGGTTCTGTGGTTGCTGTATTGTCGAATAAGTGTGTTGTTAGGCCAATACTTTCGAAAAGTTTTAGTGTAGACGGTAGGAAATCGGTAAATTCTTTCACTTTTTTTTTTCGACTCTCCGTTGCACAATAGGGTTTAAATGTCTTCTGGGGCGCTGGAATATCGGTGTCAAATAAATGTAGTTTGCATCGTAACAGGACATAGAGATTCATTAGATGGGATATGTGTACTGCTGTATCAAGGAAATAAGAGGTAAAATCAAAGTACCCGAATTCTCGGAATGCGCATCTATACATCGATCTAAGACGGGAACGTAACAGGGGAAGATCGCTAAAGAGAGAGAGAGAGTGTGTGTTAAATTTCGGAACTTTCGGCATGGCTCAGCTCCATTAAATAAATGCATTGCAAGCTATCCTTGTCAGAGTGGTGCGTCTGCGTAGAAGGTTTTTTTATCATTTGGAGATATAACTTAGGTGCTTTTAAACACTTAGCATATGTTTCTTTTAAGTAGCCTGCCGAGAGAGCGCTCTGCGTTCTGGACGATTGTTAACGGTGCTTGCAGATGTATATTTAGAGACGTTGTGTTAGATGTCATTGCCGATTTTCGTTATTTGGAATTTTTGTATAAACTATATGCCGACTTCTGCTGCTGCTGTTGCTGTTTTATCGAAAGAGTGGTTGGCATACAAGTTACATTCCGTTCGATGGCTGTTGCTTGCATCGTCTAAACGAAGAGATACATTTATAGATCTAAGGTTGCGGTCGAGTTCCGAAACAAACTATTTCTTTTCTTTTGGTTAGAATTCTTTTTGTATATCTAAAGAGTATATGTTAAGATAGATACGTAAGTTTGTGGCGTTCATAACGTAACCTGCGCTATTATTATTAAACACGTCTGTCGGCTGTAGTCTAAGCGAAGAGCATGGAGAGGGGAGTGTAAATTCTTACTTGCAAAATTTGCAGACGAGTTTTAATATTTTACTACTACAAGCTGTAGTATACGAGACCAGCTAAGCATTTCTGTTCTAAATTGTTTTTTAGCATTACACCGAAATTTTTGTTAAAAATACATACGACGAACACTGTGGTAGCTTTATTTTTTCCAAGAATAATGATAATAAACAGCGGAAATTGTTGTTACATAAATCGAGATCTGGCGAACGAATCGCTGCGGCGCGCTTAATAATAAATATGCGATTTAATTGGATGCTGACCTGGCGGGGCGCGGTCGCCGTGAAAAGAGGGCAGTACGCCCCTGCCCTGGGCGCACGGGTCGGCCTGTTGGGGCGGTGTCGATGCGTTCAAGACAATCGTCGCGGTATTGTTTGTAGGGCGGGTGGCGGCGTCCTTCGAGAAGCGGTCGCGAGTGTGGAGGAGGAGGGGGTAGCATCTGTCGGCGAAGGCGGCGGTCCGGCCATCGGCCGAGCGAGTAGGGGTTGCGGTTCGGCCAGGTGTGTGGGAGAGAGTGCGAGTACAGACATGTCGAGGGGTCTACAGTGCTGGACCTGTCGCAGGTGCCGCCTGCCTGGCGGTGGAGGGGGGGCGTCGTGTGTGGCCGAGGGAGGTGTTGCAACCTGTCGTTATGGCGGCGTCCTTTGATTCGTTATGGCGGCGTCCTTTGATTAGCGGTCGGACACGTAGCGTTGATGACAATCAAAAGGACCTAAATGTAAACTGTCAATCATCTTTCGTTCTTCCCGGAAGACCTATCAATTATCCTGTGGCGGCATCCTTTGATCTACGGTCTGGAAATTAGCCGAGGGAGGAGGGGTGGAGGGTAATTCAAATTTCCCGCTAAAAAACAAAAGACAGGCGAATCTCACTGCGCTGAAACCGGCACTACCCCACTACTTACGGCCAAACTTTCTGGAAACATTCCTCACACACAAAGAAAGAAAATATGTTATGTGGACATGTGTCTAAAAACCCTTAATTTCCATGTTAGAGCTCATTTTAGTATTTCTCTTTAAATGTATATTGCAATAATTTGTGCAGACAATTGTCAAAATACCCAATTGTTTCGTTAGTATGTAATGTACTTCTTCGATTCACGTCATCAACACAGATTTTCTGTGAACGTTTGGTCAGGTATTGTTGGTGATGTCTTGATTGGGCCTCATGTTCTTCCACCTACGCTCACTGGAGCACGTTATCATGATTTCATACGGGATACTCTACCTGTGCTGCTCGAACATGTGCCTTTACAAGTACGACACAACATGTGGTTCATGCACGATGGAGCTCCTGCACATTTCAGTCGACGTGTTCGTACGCTTCTCAACACCAGATTCGGTGACTGATAGATTGGTAGAGCGGACCAATTCCATGGCCTCCACGCTCTCCTGACCTCAACCCTCTTGACTTTCATTTATGGAGGCATTTGAAAGCTCTTGTTTACGCAACCCTGGTACCAAATGTAGAGACTCTTCGTGCTCGTAATGTGGACGGGTGTGATACAATACGCCATTCTCCAGGGCTGCATCAGCGCATCAGGGATTCCATGCGACGGAGGGTGGATGCATGTATCCTCGCTAACGGAGGACATTTTGAACATTTCCTGTAACAGTGTTTGAAGTCACGCTGGTACGTTCTGTTGCTGTGTGTTCCATTCCATGATTAATATGATTTGAAGAGAAGTAATAAAATGAGCTCTGGCATCGAAATTAAGCGTTTCCGGACACATGTCCACGTAACATATTTTCTTTCTCTGCGTGTGAGGAATGTTTCCTGAAAGTTTGGTCGTACCTTTTTGTAACACCCTGTATATGACTTGTGTGATTGGTTGCCAGTTGTCACTTGACCTATGTTCCACTCGCACTGTTGCATTAATAAAGCGCAACACCCTCATAATAGCACGGAGCTAGTAGCAGTACATTTTGTTATTGAACAGTGTTCGGCCATACTCAAGACTCGAAAGCAGACTGATTTCTTCATTTCTTGACTCAGGATCACAATACCAAGAAACATTTTCATTTGATTCCCATCTATATGCAGCCAGTATGCGTAACGATTCGACCTTCCTTGTTGGTCAATAAGGGGTAAACGGTAGAACAGAATAAAAAAAGATCCTTCAGTTCCTAATCAGATAGCTTTCATTACATCCGTGATGATGGGTTTGAGTTTCCAGCGACTCTATGTCATCATCATCATCATCATCATCATTACTGGAAGAATTAAATTCACTAGATGGGTTTTCAGAATCAGAAAACCTATCCAACAGTTTCCTTAACTGCTCATGCGATAGTCCTCTTGAACATTTTCAATCCCATGAACCACAGACATTGCCGAGGTGGGGTGCCTCAACGATACAGATAGCCGTACCGTAGGTGCAACCACAGCGGAGGGGTATCTGTGGAGAGGCCAGACAAGCGTGTGGTTCCTGAAGAGGGGCAGCAGCCTTTTCAGTAGTTACAGGGACAACAGTCTGGACGATTGACTGAGCTGGCCTTGCAACATCAGCTAATGTGGCTTTGCCACACAGTTACTGCGAACGGCTGAAAGCAAGGAGAAACTACAGCCGTTAGTTTTCCCGAGGACATGCAGCTTTACTGTATGAACATATGATGATGGCATCCTCTCGGGTAAAATATTCCGGATGTAAAATAGTCCCCCATTCGGATCTCCGGGCGGGAACTAATCAGGAGGATGTGATCACCAGGAAAGACAACACTGGCATTCTACGGATCGGAGCGTGAAATGTTAGATCCCTTAATCGGGTAGGGAAGCTAGAAAATTTAAAAAGGGAAATGGATAGGTTGAAGTTAGATATAGTGGGAATTAGTGAAGTTTGGTGGAAAGAGGAACAAGATTTCTGGTCAGGCGAGTACAGAATTATAAATACAATATCAGTTGGGGGTATTACAGGAGTACGTCTGATAATGAGTAAGAAAATAGGAATGAGGGTAAACTACAATGAGCAACACAGTAATCGCATTATCGTAGTCAAGATAGATTCGAAGCCAACACCGACCACAGTAGTACAGGTTTATATGCCAACTAGCTCTGCAGATGATGAGGAGATCGAAGAAATTATGAGGAGCTAAAGGAAATTATTCAGAAAATTAAGGGAGAGGAAAACTTAATTGTTGTAGGAGACTGGAATTCCGTAGGAGGACAAGGAAGAGAAGGGAAGATAATAGGTGAATATGGTCTGGGCAAAAGGAGTGAAAGAGGAAGCCGCCTGGTAGACTTTTGCACGGAACATAATTTAGTTATAACAAACACCTGGTTTAAGAATCACAAAAGAAGGTTCTATACGTGGAAGAGACCAGGAGACGCCGGGAGATACCAGATAGATTTTATAATGGTAAGACATAGATTTCGGCACGAGGTTTTAAACTGTAAGACATACCCAGGGGCAGATATAGACTCTGACCATAACTTGTTGGTTATGAACTGTAGGCTGAAGCCGAAGAAACTACAAAAAGGACGGAAAATAAGGAGATGGGACCTGGATAAATTGAAGGAACCTGAAGTTCTTAAGAATTTCAGAGAGAGCTTTAGGCAACAATTGACAGAAACGGGAGAAAATAAAGCAATAGAGGAGGAATGGGTAGCATTGAGAGATGAAGTAGTGTAGGTAGCATAGGACAAATAGGTAGGAAGGCCAGACCTACAAAAAATCCTTGGATATCACAGGAGATACTAAATTTAATCGATGAAAGGAGAAAATATAAAAATTTAGTAAACGAAACAGGCAAAATGGAGTACAGACGACTAAGAAATGAGATTGACAGAAAATGCAAAATGGCTAAGCAGGAGTGGCTAGGAGGCAAATGCAAGGATGTAGAAGAATGTATAAATAGGAGAAAAATAGATACAGCCTACAGGAAAATAAAAGAAACATTTGGAGGTAAGAAAAACAGCTCTATGAATAACAAGGACTGTGATGGAAAACCAGTTCTCAGCAAAGAAGGGAAAGCTGAAAAGTGGAAAGAATATATAGAGAGGCGCTATGAAGGAAATGAACTTAGCGGCAATATTGTAGAAAGGGGAGAAGAAGTAGATGAGGATGAAATAGGAGATACTATACTGACAGATGAATTTGACAGAGCACTGAAAGACCTAAGTCGAAACAAGGCCCCTGGAGTAGATGATATTCCCTCAGAGCTACTGAAGTCTTTGGGAGAACCAGCCATGACAAAATTGTTTCACCTGATGTGTAAGATGTATGAGACAGGTGAAGTACCCTCTGACTTTAAGAAAGATGTTATAATCCCCATTCCAAAGAAAGCATGTGCAGACAGGTGAGGAAACTAGAGAACCATCAGTTTAATAAGTCATGGTTGCAAAACATTAACACGAATTATTTACAGAAGGCTGGAAAAGCTTGTAGAAGCCGACCTCGGGGAAGATCAGTTTGGGTTGAGGAGAAATGTAGGAACAGGGGAGGCAATACTCACTTTACGGCTTATCCTGGAAGATAGATCAAGAAAAGGGAAACCTACATTTCTAGCTTTTGTAGATTTGGAGAAGGCTTTTGACAATGTTGATTGGAATAAACTCTTTCAAGTTCCGAAGCAAGCAGGAGTAAAATATAGGGAGCGTAAGGTTATTTACAACTTGTACAAAAACCAGACAGCGGTTGTCAGAGTTGAAGGGCATGAAAGGGATGCAGTGGTTGGAAAGGGAGTAAGACAGAGTTGTAGCCTTTATCCAATGTTATTCAATTTGTACATTGAGCAAGCTATAAAGAAAAGCAAGGAGAAATTGGGTGAAGGAATTAAAGTTCAAGGTGAAGAATTAAAAACATTGCGTTTTGCCGACGACATAGTAATGCTGTCAGATACAGCAAAGGACCTGGAAGAACAATTGAACGGAATGGACAGTGTGCTGAAAGGTGCATATAAGATGAACATTAACAAGAGCAAAACTAGGGTAATGGAGTGCAGTCTAAGAAAATCAGGTGATGCTGAAGGAATTAGATTAGGTAACGAATCAATAAAGGAGGTAGATGAGTTTTGTTACTTGGGCAGTAAAATAACAAATGATGGTCGCAGTACAGAGGATATAAAATGCAGAATGGCAATGGGTAGAAAAGAGTTCTTGAAGAGAAATTTGTTAACATCGAATATTGATTTAAGCCTAAGGAAGTCCTTTCTGAAGGCATTTGTATGGAGTGTTGCCTTATATGAAACATGGACGATAAACAGTGCGGACAGGAAGAGGATAGAGGCTTTTTGAAATATGGTGCTGCAGAAGAATGCTGAAGATTAGGTGGGTCGATCACGTAAGTAATGAGGAGGTACTGAACAGAATTGGGGAGAAAAGAAATTTCTGGCATACCTTGACTAAAAGAAGGGATAGATTGGTAGGGCACATTCTTAGACATCAAGGAATTGTGAATTTAGCGTTGGAGGAAAGTTTGTGGGGTAAAAACCGCAGAGGAAGACCAAGAGATGGATGCAGTAAGCAGATTCAGACAGATGTAGGTTGCCGTTCTTATGTGGAAATGAAGAGGCTTGCTCAGGGTAGGGTATTGTGGAGAGCTGCATCAAACCAGTCTCCGGACTGAAGACCACAACAACAAACAACAGGGCAGATAACTCTTACAAAATAATGCACTAAACATGTACAATTCACAAGGAGGACTGGTGAATACTGAAAGAATACACACAGATATTTCTTATGAGAAGCACAAAAGAGTAGAACTGTAAACGAATATAAGTACAGATAAAATTTAATATACGTACCGTACCGTAGAGCATATTGCCATAATGCATTAGAAATGTGCTATTGATAACATAATTGTCACTTTTAGAAAGTGTGCTACGAATATCGTGATTGTCACTAAGAGGAGGTAAAAGAATATGTTACGAAAACGTACTGCAATTAAAAAGTGGTACAAAGCATACATTAACCCTAATTGTATTTCTAGATATTTCTGTCAAAATTATTAAGCCACATGATAGCTGCAGAAGATTCCAAATTCATTTCTTGCGCTCCACCAGGAAAACAGCGTTTTGGACATTCACTTAGGATGTAGTCCTTAGTCTGGCTTTCCGATCCGCAATCACAAGCTGGAGAGTCCAAAATTTCCCCATTTGAAACTTCCCGACATTAAAATTGTGTGCCGGAACCAGGTTCGAGTCCCGGTTGCGGCACACAATTTTAATCTGCCAGGAAGTTTCATATCAGCGCACACTCCGCTGCAGAGTGAAAGTTTCATTCCATTTCCCCATTTGTTCAGCACATACCTGCAGCATCCGTGACCAACCCTAAATCTATTTAAGCGTCTCCAGGTTCATCGTGGGTGATCCATACCTTAAGTCTAGAAATGAGCAGATTTTATCACTTTATGATGACTCAGAGACAACCTCCTTCCATTTGCCTTGACACTCAACTAATGTAAATCTATCGAACCAAACTGCGTGGTCATCAGTCCGTAGCTTACAAACTACTTAAACCTAGGTAAACTAACCTAAGGACAACACACACACCCATGCCCCAGGGAGGACTCGAACCTCCACGGCGAGTAACCGCGCGCTCCGCAGCGAGACGCTTTAGACCTCTCGGCTACTCCATCGCGGCCCTCGACACTCAACTCTTGCGCAGTTATCGTCCGTCCAAACAGTCTGTATCGGGCGTCGATTGTCAGGAGTGGCTGAGCGGATGTTGTGGGCTAGATGAGAAATGCCGGGCTTACTGGCACACTTGAAGGTTTATTACGGAAGATAACAGTTACAGGAAATGGGGCCTACGAAGGATTGGCGCCCGTCACGGAGCAACACTGTGGTATAGAAGAAGAGAAGGCAGGAAAAAACGTGTGCGGCTTGCTGGGAAGAGAGCGGCGGCCCGGATCGCGAGGCCTCATGTCCGGCTGAGTGGCGACCGGCGAGCCCAATGTCAAGTCAAAGGTTTGCAACTTAGTCGGGCGATGGTGAAAGTCGGAGGGGAAAAGCTAAAGATTTGGAAAACTTTTTAAAAAATAAATTAATTTCCCTACCATGTTGCTAGGGGAGGAGCGCCGATCCGTACAAGGCCGGCGTGATTTAAGGCGTTCAGGGGGAAGGGTGTTAATCACCTCATGAATTGGGAGGCAGTGCAAATTAGATGTTTTTTTCTCATTCCCTTTTCGCTATCACAGAAGGGGTGATGTTTGCTGGAGCCGGCAGCCATGCAGTGGGGGTGGATTTTATATTTCCACTTACAGTCCTCATTGCTTCATTGAGGGTAACTTCTAATTTGTGAGTACTGTGGCTGTTGTACCAGACTGGTGCACAGTACCCCACTACTGAATAACATAATGCTACAGCAGCAGTTCTAACAGTTCTCCCATCTGCTCCCGATGTTGTTCCTGCTAGCTTATGGATGATATTGTTTCGTCTCTTAACTTTTTGAGAGGTTTGTTCAAGTGTTGGTTGTAGGTTACAGATCTATCTAGTATTGATCCAAGATAGGTTGGGTAATGGGTCTCTGCCCACTAAAAAGAACATTAATTTTTTTAGCCTCTCTGTTATTGAGGTGCAATCTGCTAACTTCTGACTTTAAAGGGTTCCGCTGTAGGCACTATTTCTTATAGCAAGTGAATGGAAAAACTGGTGGAATCCGAAATCGGGGAAGATCCGTTTCGATTTAGGAGAAATGTAGGAACACGGGAGGCAATACTCACATTAGGACCTATCTTACAAGGCGAACCTACGTTTTTAGCATTTGTAGATCTGGAGAAAGCTTTTTGACAATGTTCTCTGTAATAAACTCTTTCAAATTCTGAAAGTAGCAAGGGTAAAATATAGGAAGCGAAGAGATATATTGAGCTTGTACAAAAACCAGATAGCAGTTATTAGGGTCGAAGAGCATGAAAGGGACTCAGTTGTTGGGAAGGTAGTAAGACAGGGTTGTAGTCTTTCCCCACTGTTGTTCAATCTGTACATTGAGCAAGCTGTGAAGGAATGCAAGGAGAGATTTGGAGAGGGAATTAAAGTTCAGGGAGAGGGAATAAAAACCTTGTGATTTGTTGACGACATAGTAATTCTGTCAGAGACAGCAAAGGACCTGGAAGAGCAGTTGAACGGAATGGACAGTGTCTTGAAAGGGTAGTATAAGATGAACATTAACAAGAGCAAAAAAAGGGTAATATAATGTAATGTCGGGAAATCAGGTGCTGCTGATGGAATTAGATTACGTAATGAGGCAATAAAAGTAGTAGACGTGTTTTGTTATTTGGGTAGCAAAATAACTTCTGATGGCCGAAGTAAAAGATATAAAATGCAGAATGGCTATGGGAAGAAAAGCGTTTCTGAAGAAGCGAAATTTGTTGTTATCGAATATGCATTTAAATGTTTTCTTTTTCCTTTATTGTATTTTAATGCCCCGTGGGGCAGGCTGGCAGCAGCATCGTAAGCTGCTCTTCAGACCAGGGTACACATGAGTTTGACAGCGTGAATGGTAGTTTAAAACTGGAGATAAAATTGTGAAATTTAACAATAAAAAAAGAAAATTGGCCAATTAAAAACAATGCAATTAAGGCTTTAAACACACATAATCAGTATTAAAAACTGCCACGGTGGCTAAAAAACACAGATTTCGCACATTGATGTTGACGATAAGAGAGAGACAATTAAAAAACATGGCAACACATTGTTCTGCCTATGTGGCGGTTGCTGAAGTCTTAAAACCACGCTCACCACTTGACACTGACACAACACTTTAGCACGGAACACTGAGATCCTGCAGGGGGAGAGGGGAAGGGATGGCGGCGGAAGGGGGGAGGAAGGGGAAGGGTGGGGGAGTGGGGAAGGAAAACGTAACAACTCTGAGGGAGGGGAAGGGAGATCCAAGTAGGGGGGAGGGTGAAGAGTGGGGGCACGTAATATATGGGGAGGGGAGGGATTACAGCGGATAGGATGGCTAAATATCAGAACGGAGGGCGTCATCTGGGAGAGGCAGGTGACGAAAGTTACCCTGGGAGAGGATGTGGAGAGTGTGAAAGTGTAGGAGGGAGGGACGTGCTGGTACTGGCGTGGAAGAGGCCCGGGATTCAGCAGGAGGGGAGAGATAACAGGCTGACTGGATTCAATTTTGCAGTTGTTGTAGAGGATACGGATATGCTCGAGGAACTCTAGAAGGTGAGAGAAAGGAATGTGATCGTATAGGATCCGCACGGGGTAAGGGAGGCGGATGCGGTAAGCGAGGCGGAGGACGTAGCGTTCTAGGATTGGAGGGATTTATAATAGTGGGGGAAGCGGATATCCGAGCGGGATGGAAACTGCAAAGGACAAGATGCATCAAGGAATGATAGGTGTATAGGTTTGGGGAGGGGCTAAGTCCCCATATCTGGCCGAAAAGAAGCTCGAGGAGGTTGAGACGGGAGAGGGCATTTTGATGGACTGTTTGAAGGTGAGGGTTCCAGAAAAGCGAGCGATCCAGGGTGAGGCCAAGATATTTGAGAATGGATGTTTGGGGGATGGGATGGTTGTGGAGTGTGAGGTATAGGTTGCAGTGGGATTTGGTGGGGTTGGCAGAGAGGAGCCACTTGTTACACCAAGTGGAGAATTGGGAGAGGTGAGACTGGCGAAGATGCTGAGAACATGCAAGGGAGGGGGCAAGGTCTAGGAATGTGGTGTCATCAGCATACTGAAAGAGATGGACAGGAGGCTGGGGTTGTGGCATGTCAAGCGAGTAAATAAGATAGAGAAGGGGGAGAGGACAGACTCCTGGGGTACCCTAGCGGAGGGGTAAAGCAAGTGGGAGTTGGAGTTGTTGACAGTGACATAGGGTGGGTGGTGGGAGAGTAAGGAAGTGATGAAACGGACGTAATATTAATAGGAAGGGCGTAGGTTTGAAGTTTGAAAAGGAGACCAGAATGCCATACTTGATAGTGGGCTTTCTCGATCTCGAGGGAGACAAAGATGGCTTCACGAACGGAATTTAGCGGGACGGAAAGCAAGTGGGAGAGGCGAAGGAGTTGGTCATTAACAGAGAAAGTGCGTCAGAAGCCACACTGTGAGAGGGGGAGGACTTGGTGTTGACGCAGATGCTGATGAATGCAGCGCGAAACGATGGTTTCCAAAACCTTGCTCAACACCAAGGTGAGGCTGATAGGGCAATAGGAAGAGGCATCTGAAGGAAGCTTGCCAGGTTTGGGGAACATAAGAATATGGGAGGCTTTCCACAGGCCGGGGAAGAAGCCTGTGTAGAGGATGACATTGTATAGGGAGGCAAGGACAATACATGTTCAAATGTTTGTATAGCTTATGGGACATCAGACACTAAACTTACAAAATACTTATGAACTAGCTAACACTAAGGACGGCACAAATATCCATGCCCGACGGGGGATTCGAACCCCCGGCCGTAGTGGCCGTGCAGACCGTGACTGACGCGCCGCAGTCCCCTCGGCCACTGCGGCCGGCGAGGCAAGGACAGTATGGCAGGCCTCAGGGTAGGCAGGAAGGTGCCTGTAGGTTAAGCGGTCCTGGCCAGAGACGGTGTTGCATTTTGTGTGCAGTGTACGTTCGATGTCAAGGCTGGTAATAGGCGTGTTAAGTTCTGACGGAGGGATGTGGTCCAAGTACTGGAAGCCAAGGGCGAGGTGGGGGGTATCGGTGCGCTCGTGGACATCAGGAAAGAGTGAGAAGTCAAATTTGGGATCGCCAGGAACGGAAAGAAACATTGGAAAGGTGGGTGGCAAAATGTTCAGCGTTACTGTTATTGAAGTAATTTATCCATTTCAGCAACTGTTCAGGTTATAAATTAATAAAATTCAGGAACCAGTTGCTTGTGATTATTTATTTTAGACGACTGGTCTATTTTAGTATTGTTGCTTAATGAATGTAGATGGTATTAGGAGAATCAACACTAAATGTGAGGTCAAGCGCCTGAGACCGGTCGTCTAAAATAAATAATCACAACCAACTGGTTGCTGAATTTTATTAATTTACTTACTGTTATTAACGGTGTGCGGGAGTAGCTCCAAGTAAATAAGTACACGCACTGCTCTTGGTTACACTTCAACAACAACAGTCTTTTATTTTACACCAAAGAGAAAAAATACAATGAGTCATACAAAGATATCCTCTAATAATTAATGCGCTGCGACATCCTCCCCACCCTGGACAATCTCCAGTGGTATAACCAGTTGGATTGGCCTAGTAATCTCTCTTCGATCTGGCGTAGTGAGAACAACAGTCCGATGAACTCCATCCCGACCTATCCGTAAGTCCTTTACTCTCGCCCTTCTCCACATATGTCGGGGCAAGGTGTCTTCCTGCAGAAGGACAATGTCGCCGACTCTTATCTTCTGATTTCTCCTGGCGTTCTTAACTTCATGAAAACTCCTGCGTAGCTGTAAGTAGTCTTTCTTCCAACGATTCCAGAAGTCTTCTGTTAATTTCTGCTGGAGTTTGAATTCTTTTACTAAGTCCGTTGACTTTGAGGGCTCGGGACCTTTTGGTAAAGAAGAAAGTCTGCCCCCCACCAAGAAGTGTGCTGGAGTGAGCACTTCGTCATCGCCCTGTGAGATAGGTCTAGAATTGAGTGCAGCTTCAATACTTATAAGGACAGTTTGAAGTCTCTCTTCATCCAGACAGCTTCGCCCGAGTACTCTGCGAAGGCATCGCTTTACAGAACCAAACATCCTTTCCCAAAAGCCTCCCCACCAAGCCGCACATGGGGCGATGAACTTCCATTTGGGCGGTATACTGGTGGGTTTGATTAGACGTGAGGGTTTTCCACAGTTCAGATATTTCTCGGTTAGCTGCATGAAATGTCTTAGCGTTGTCACTATAAATTGTATGTGGAACACCCCGTCTGCTAACAAATCTTTGCATGGCTAATAAGAATTTATCGGCCGTGGTGGCACTAACAAGTTCAAGGTGGATGTCTCTAGTTACTGCACAGGTAAACAGAACAATGTAACATTTGGTACTTGTTATTCCACTTTTAGCGAATAAGGGTCCTGCAAAATCAATTCCAGAGACTTCGAAGGGTTTGTGTGGCGTCACTCTATCTGTAGGTAGTGAGGCCTCTATTGCTTGACCTGCAGCGTGATGAGCTATTTTGCAGGGTAAACAGTTGTGGAGGACAGTCTTTATGACACGACGGGCATGTACAATCCAAAATAATGATTTAAGTTCGAGGTGTACAATCCGAACCCCAAGGTGATGCAATCTAATATGAGTATACATTATCAATAGCTTTGTGAAATGATGATTCCCTTCCAGTATGAATGGATGCTGCTCTTCTTGAGTCAATTCCGAGTACTGTAGACGACCTCCTAGACGCAGTAGTCCTTCATCTAGGTATGGATTTAAATTCTTGATTTTTGAATTGTTGGGCAACGGTACGTTCTCCATTAAAGCTCTGATTTCTGGTAGGAAGCATTCTGTCTGTACTGATTTAATCCAAAATGCACGAGCTGCTGTCATTTCTTCTGCAGTGAATTCTCCGTGGATCCTTTCTTTGTTTGCAAGTTTCCTTTGGAAGCGAAGAACAAATGCAGTTGTGCGTAAAAGCTTCCAGTAAGAACTGAATCTAGTGGGATCTATTACTGGTTTTATAATCTGGACAAGTGAAATTTGCGAAGGTATGTATGATTTCTTATATTCTAAAGAGAAAGGAGAGGTGGTAACTTCATGAAGATCTTCTGGCCATTGAAATGGGTGCTGAGATAACCACGTCGGTCCCCTCCACCAGACAGATAATCCCTGTAGTGTTTTCGGACAGACACCTCTGGAAAGATAATCAGCAGGGTTGTCCTTTCCGGGACAGTGTCTCCACTGAGACGGCGAAGTGTGTGTTTGAATTTCAGTCACTCTATTACAAACAAATGTCTTCCAGGAATTAGGATTTGATCGTATCCAGGTTAGAACTATCGAAGAGTCAGTCCAGAGCGTTGCATTGCCAATGTCACAGTTGGTAGCATTGTAGTAATAACTCAGCAGTCTCGTTCCCAACAATGCAGCTAGCAATTCAAGACGGGGGATTGTTACTCTCTTGACTGGCGCTAAACGATTTTTGCTGCATGCTAGGTGTGTGTAAGTATTTCCATTGCCCTCACACACGACGTACAAGGCGGCACCGTAAACTCGCTCAGAAGCATCGCAAAAAACGTGAACGCACGAGCCTTTGTTCCCTGAGACAGAGATACACCTCGGTACAAATATATTGGATAGATCCGGAAGCGACGATAACCATGTCCGCCATTTCGAAGCAAGCTGGTGAGGCAAGATTTCATCCCAATCCAATCCTAGTAGCCATGTGTCTTGGAATAAAATTTTTCCGGTGATGGATACTGGCGATACTAAACCCAGAGGATCATAGAAGCTTGCAGTAACTCGTAACAAATTCCGTTTAGTTGCTATCATGTCTAGCGTTTTGTCAATGATAGACGTTTGAGGTAAACAAAGCACATCGTTAGCGGTGTCCCATAATACACCCAATACTGTAGCGTTCATTTTTTATGTCTTGTCCTTGGGACTTCCATATTTCGGTCAGGTGTGGTGAATTTGTTGCCCATTTCGACAATGGCAAGTGTATTTGTTGCATCAGCGAGGTCAGTTCGCAATAGAGATTCACTAATTCGTCTTGTTCTTCAGTTCCCGCTGCAATATCATCCATGTATGTATTCTTATGTATGACGGCTGCGGCCGTGGGGAATTGTGGCTTGTAAATAGTTGCCAGTTCTCTGAGAGTGGCTGATAACAAGAAGGGGCTGCATGCGAGACCGAAAGGAAGGCGTTTGAAGCGGTAAACAGTCGTCTCCCTTGTTTGAATCGGTTGTAAGTTTCCACTGACAGGGACTTTGTACCACAGGAATCTCGTGAGATCTCGGTCATCTGAGTGAAGAGCAAGCTGAAGGAAAGCTTGATTGATATCGGCTATAATGGCGAAACGTTGTAAGCGGAATCGTAGAAGTACAGCCATTACTTCTGGTAGTAGGTTAGGACCGATTTCTAAAACGTCGTTAAGAGATGGTGCTCCTTCTTCATGGGCGGACCCGTCAAAAACAATGCGCCATTTTATAGATCCTTGTTTTTCCCTTTTGACTATGTGATGTGGCAGATAAAAAGTGTCGGTATGTGATTCAGATGGAGCTAACTCAACATAGTCTTGTTTGATGTAATGCAACATCTGCGTGTCATAGGCATGTCTCAGCTCGTTGTTTTTTAGTAGACGCCTTTGCAAAGCAGCGAAACGATTTTCAGCATTTCGTAAGTTATCAGGAAGAGCAAATGTGGGCTTACGTGGGAGACGAACTACCCGCCGTCCATCTTGGATAAGGTGAGATGCATGAAACTCTTCCAAAACCGCGGACTCCCTCGTGCTCATTGCAGATTCTGGTTCTGAAGTAATACCTATCGATTCCAAATCCCAGAAACTCCTGATGTTATTGTCTGTTGGCTCTGATGTGTGGCTAATGAAGTTAACTGTAGTATGGACTGCTGAAACGCCTGGTCGACTTCCGCTAAGTATCCAGCCAAACTCTGAAGATATTAAGACTAGAGACGGAGATATTCGTATAGGCGACGTGTCGTGAACAATTTGCCAGTATTGGTCAGCTCCTATTAGAAGATCAATAGGAACGTCCATGTGTTCGCGCATGGGATCCGCCAGTGATAGATTACATGCGTGTTGCATAATTGTGGCATCTCGTGGTACAGAAGGATGGCTGACAAAGGAGTGCGAACTCTCAAAGGCGTTGATACTAACGTGCTTGTTATTCCACATACTTCTTAGATTCAGACGGACGCATCGGCGTGTTTCAGATGTGGACTCAAAAGTGTCGACCTTTAAGACACGAGTGTCAATCACTTGTAAATTCAGATTGGCAATCAAGGATCTGTTGACAAAGGTGGACTGACTGCCAGCGTCCAGAATACAACGTATAAGTTTTTCCTCGCCTTTGAGTCCTGTAATATAAACACAAGCTGTCTGTAGGTGCGTGAAACTGGTGCGTCCTGTGTTTACATTACCCACTGAACTAGCATTCGTTTCCGCTACACCAGATTTATATTCTTTGCGGTCACAAATAGATCTGTGATGGTTGCCTTTACAAAAAGAGCAGAGAGCCACGCCTTTCTTCGCGCAATTTTTGACAGTATGTCCTTGCTTGAGGCAAAGGAAACAGCGGTTACACGACTTCAGTACCTCTAGGCGCTCCTGTACCTGTAATACGGTTTGGCAGTCCTGAGCCCAATGACCTCGCTGAGCGCAGAACACGCAATACGGCTCTGGCTTCCGCTTATTGTTGCGTTTAGAACGAGTTTGCTTAGACTGTATGCTAAGAGCCGAAGCTGATGGTAGCACGTTTGAAACTGGTTGTACTTCTCCGCGGATCTTCTGAGAAATAAGCGCTCCGTCTATTTCTTCCGATAGAAACTCCATTAACTTTAAAACGTCTCCTTCAGAGAAGTTGTGTCTTTTTACGCGTATTATCCAGCGGCGACATATTTCTTCTGGGAAGGCACGCAACATCTTCGGAACTAACACTCTGCCATAGGCCTTGACGTCTTCTCCCAATGATTTTAATGCCTGTATTCTTCGGTTACATTTTATGAATGTTAAGTTGAGATTCTCTGGAGAAGCGAACTGAATAGGCGTAATCGCATCTAAATAATCTAGGTGCGCCTGCACGATTCTGTTACGATCTTCGTACCGTTCCCGCAAAATTCTCTTTGTATCCTCGTAAGTGGAAGCTGTTACGGCGATACCGTCGACGAGCATTTTCGGTTCACCTTCAAGACAGCCTCGCAGGAAGACGTGCTTATTAACAGTAGACAATGAGGGGGAGTTATCCACTGAACTTTCAAATTGTTCCCAAAATCTAGGCCAACTTTCCACGTCTCCTGAGAAAGGCTCTAATTTAATGGACGGTAATTTGACTGTCGTAGTAACTGCATTGGCCGGTAGGGTCGCGTGACTAGCGCTTAAAGTTGTTATTGATTCAGAGAGTTTTCTTTCAATGCCGTCGGCCGCGATTAAAATGGCACGCTTCGCCTTGTCAATATAGCCTTCACATGCAATTACATCGTTATTGTAATCCTCCTCTGACAGAAGGTATGGTATTTCGTCGTCCAACTGTATAACGATTGATAATGTTTCCTCCAGACGAGCCTTATAGTATTTACATTCGGAGAGCGGTGTCTCAGCTGAGAATTCTCCGATCGCTGTGACGAATCGAGTAATATTCGATCTCTGATGTGTTCGCTTTCTTTTCAAAATCTGTAATTTTTCTGTCGACATATTAGGAGAACTGTCGGAACTTGATCTTCTGACAAAACACTAGTTGTCGTGCACAAATAAATATTATGGCAGCAATGAGTAAACAAAGTAGACAGCTGCTAGTGACAAAAGCGGCGCGCAAACAGCCAAAGATAATAACAGTTGCGAGCTACTCCCGGTCTTCAATAATTGAAAATGAACTGTCAATACTTCACAGCAGTGTTATCAGCAGTAATTCAAGAAGCTGCAGTTTTACGTGAAAGGCAGATCAAGGCGAATTACTTAGTAAGCGTTGAAGTCTGTTTCCGCGAGCGTGATTGCTGCAGCGTAATGTTGCTTATCATACCTCAATACAACAGCTTAGCTGCTCCTCCTTATTAGCAAAGGCGGAAGTGTAGCGTGCAGAAACCCTCCCTCTTGCGGCTGCGGCGTTTTCTTCGCTCCTTTCCCGGGTTTCGGCACCAAAAAAAATGTGCGGGAGTAGCTCCAAGTAAATAAGTACACGCACTGCTCTTGGTTACACTTCAACAACAGTCTTTTATTTTACACCAAAGAGAAAAAATACAATGAGTCATACAAAGATATCATCTAATAATTAATGCGCTGCGACAGTCGGGGAAAGTATGGTCATTGTGGGGGAGAGGGTAGCTGGGTGCAGAGCGACTGCCAGTAAGGCGGTGGAAGACTTTCCAGTACTTGGAGGATTTGATTGGGAGTGAAGCATTAAGACGGGTGCATGTCTGTCGCCAGGACCGGGGTTTTTTTCGCCGCCAAGAGGTTTCTAATAAGTCGTTGGTAAGGAGTACCACAGCATGGTCACCGCCAATTAGGTCAAGGACTTCCGCCTGTAGCCACTCTATAAGGTTGGGAGAGGCAAGGACGATGTTGGGGGATGGTGTTGCTTTTGTGGCATGCAGGGCGAGGGAGGGGAATGGTGTCACCCCGAAGTGAGACGACAAACTGACGCCACCGCTGGAGTTCACCAATCGAACGGGAGGCAAGGTTAAGGTCAGCGGCAATCACATAGGTCGTAAAATTGCGGTCAATGTGGGAGAGGAAATCATAGGGGAACGTGACTGCAGATGTAAATAGTGGCCAGGGTGACGGTGAGGGAGGGAAGAATGAGGTGCTCGGTGGGTTTAGGAGAGTGAATTAAGCCAACAGGCATCATCGGATTGGGAAGAAATTACATGTGGTGTCCCACAAGGATCCATCTTAGGGCCATTGCTTTTTCTTGTGTACATTAATGATCTCTCATCAGTTACACTACCAGAAGCAGAGTTCCTTTTGTTTGTAGATGATACAAGTATTGGAATAAAAAGTACGTCAAGCATAGTGATAGAAAGGTCTGCTAATGATATTTTCACGAACATTAATAAATCGTTTAAAGCCAACTCATTGTCATTAAACTTTGAAAAGACTCACTACATGCAGTTCAGAATATGTAAGAGATTTCCTGACAGCATATGCATTAAGTACGAAGAAGAGCAGATATAAGAGGTTGACAATATTAAATTCCTGTGATTACAGCTTGATAATAAATTTAGTCGGGAGGAGCACACCACAGAACTGCAGAAACGACTCAACAAATCTGTATTTTCAATACGAGTGTTATCAGACATAGGAGACATAAAAATAACAAAGCTTGCATACTTTGCTTACTTTCGTTCCCTAATGTCATATGGTATAATATTTTGGGGTAACTCTTCAAGTCAGTCAAAAGTCTTCAGAGTCCAAAAACGTGTAATACGTATTATTTGTGGAGTAAATTCACGGACGTCTTGTAGAAGCCTCTTCAAAGAACTGGTATATTAACTACTGCCTCTCAGTATATTTATTCCTTAATGAAATTTGTCATAAATAATATATCCCTTTTCCCAACAAACAGCTCAGTTCATACACATAATACTAGGAATAAAAATGATCTACACAAGGACTTAAAAGCACTTACTTTAGTTCAAAAGGGGGTCCACTACTCAGGAACACACATTTTCAATAATTTACCACCAAGTATAAAAAATTTAGCTACAAATAAAGATCAGTTTAAGAAGAACCTAAAAGACTTTCTAGTGGCCAACTCCTTCTACTCCATTAGTGAATTTCTAAATTGTACCAAATGATGCATGCACTCATACTATATTAGTATTATTACATTATCAGCAAAAAATGATCTTAAAAATTTATGTATGTATTTATAAGTGTATGTATCTGTATTTATATTATTAGTATTATCTATTATTCAACTTGTAAATATTGTTTCTGACATGTTCCACATCCACGAGGATCCCCTCAACATGGATCTACGAATAACTAATCTAATCTAATCTAGCATTTCGGCCATCCTGATTTAGTTTTTTCGCGATATCCCTAACTCATCCAGGCAAATGCTGGGATAATTCCTTTTAAATGGCACGGCCGATATCCTTCTCCATTCCTGCCAAAACGTATCCGAGCGTGTGCGCCGTCTCTAATGACCACGGTATCGGCGGGATGTTACACTTCCTTCTGTCAATGCTACCTTCTCTGCTTCATCTGCATTAATTCCTCCGTTCCAGTCTGTCAGTCAGTCCCAACAACCTCAGGTTTCATTAATTTATCCGGATAACCAAATAATTTGATTTTTTTTATTTTTATTTTCACGACGTACTCCTTGAGCCTCGTTACTCCAGTCTCGGTTGCGATGATTGTCCACGGTACATCCTCAGACGGTACAAGAGACGTTTGGTGCCCGCGTTTCTCGTCCATTTGCATCCGCGATAAATCCGGTTCTTCTCCGTGATGGCAGTGAGAATATCTGGAGGCTGTTGGGGAGAGAAACCCGGAACAGAGCGCGGCGCTGGCGTAGTCGCCGAGGTGAAGTATTCAGCTGCGGCTCCACAACCGCTGCTGTCAGTGCGTCTCGCTAGCATTCCCAGTCGATACCGCTAAGCGAGGGGTAGCTGCACGCCACCCAGATTGAAGTCGAGGACTACTGCGTCACGGTCAGAGTCTATGGTGCTGGCAGGGATATTCTACAAAATTCAGCGATATCGATCACATCCGGCCGACCACGTGGAGGAAAGTGAGTGGGCCTTACGAAAGGGCTCACTGCAAGAGCCTCGTTCTGTTCGAGTGCCTAAAGAAGAAGACGTCCATTGGGTTTGATGACTCTAGACGACGCCAGTGGCTTCCAGTGTTGTCAAGGGCGATAGTGTGACAGGATAGTGGTGGCTGAGGCCATTTCTGATGTAGATGATCGTACCCCGCAGTGTTGTCAAGGGCGATAGTGTGACAGGATAGTGGTGGCTGAGGCCATTTCTGATGTAGATGATCGTACCCCGCAGTGTTGTCAAGGGCGATAGTGTGACAGGATAGTGGTGGCTGAGGCCATTTCTGATGTAGATGATCGTACCCCGCAGTGTTGTCAAGGGCGATAGTGTGACAGGATAGTGGTGGCTGAGGCCATTTCTGATGTAGATGATCGTACCCCGCAGTGTTGTCAAGGGCGATAGTGTGACAGGATAGTGGTGGCTGAGGCCATTTCTGATGTAGATGATCGTACCCCGCAGTGTTGTCAAGGGCGATAGTGTGACAGGATAGTGGTGGCTGAGGCCATTTCTGATGTAGATGATCGTACCCCGCAGTGTTGTCAAGGGCGATAGTGTGACAGGATAGTGGTGGCTGAGGCCATTTCTGATGTAGATGATCGTACCCCGCAGTGTTGTCAAGGGCGATAGTGTGACAGGATAGTGGTGGCTGAGGCCATTTCTGATGTAGATGATCGTACCCCGCAGTGTTGTCAAGGGCGATAGTGTGACAGGATAGTGGTGGCTGAGGCCATTTCTGATGTAGATGATCGTACCCCGCAGTGTTGTCAAGGGCGATAGTGTGACAGGATAGTGGTGGCTGAGGCCATTTCTGATGTAGATGATCGTACCCCGCAGTGTTGTCAAGGGCGATAGTGTGACAGGATAGTGGTGGCTGAGGCCATTTCTGATGTAGATGATCGTACCCCGCAGTGTTGTCAAGGGTGATAGTGTGACAGGATAGTGGTGGCTGAGGCCATTTCTGATGTAGATGATCGTACCCCGCAGTGTTGTCAAGGGCGATAGTGTGACAGGATAGTGGTGGCTGAGGCCATTTCTGATGTAGATGATCGTACCCCGCAGTGTTGTCAAGGGCGATAGTGTGACAGGATAGTGGTGGCTGAGGCCATTTCTGATGTAGATGATCGTACCCCGCAGTGTTGTCAAGGGCGATAGTGTGACAGGATAGTGGTGGCTGAGGCCATTTCTGATGTAGATGATCGTACCCCGCAGTGTTGTCAAGGGCGATAGTGTGACAGGATAGTGGTGGCTGAGGCCATTTCTGATGTAGATGATCGTACCCCGCAGTGTTGTCAAGGGCGATAGTGTGACAGGATAGTGGTGGCTGAGGCCATTTCTGATGTAGATGATCGTACCCCGCAGTGTTGTCAAGGGCGATAGTGTGACAGGATAGTGGTGGCTGAGGCCATTTCTGATGTAGATGATCGTACCCCGCAGTGTTGTCAAGGGCGATAGTGTGACAGGATAGTGGTGGCTGAGGCCATTTCTGATGTAGATGATCGTACCCCGCAGTGTTGTCAAGGGCGATAGTGTGACAGGATAGTGGTGGCTGAGGCCATTTCTGATGTAGATGATCGTACCCCGCAGTGTTGTCAAGGGCGATAGTGTGACAGGATAGTGGTGGCTGAGGCCATTTCTGATGTAGATGATCGTACCCCGCAGTGTTGTCAAGGGCGATAGTGTGACAGGATAGTGGTGGCTGAGGCCATTTCTGATGTAGATGATCGTACCCCGCAGTGTTGTCAAGGGCGATAGTGTGACAGGATAGTGGTGGCTGAGGCCATTTCTGATGTAGATGATCGTACCCCGCAGTGTTGTCAAGGGCGATAGTGTGACAGGATAGTGGTGGCTGAGGCCATTTCTGATGTAGATGATCGTACCCCGCAGTGTTGTCAAGGGCGATAGTGTGACAGGATAGTGGTGGCTGAGGCCATTTCTGATGTAGATGATCGTACCCCGCAGTGTTGTCAAGGGCGATAGTGTGACAGGATAGTGGTGGCTGAGGCCATTTCTGATGTAGATGATCGTACCCCGCAGTGTTGTCAAGGGCGATAGTGTGACAGGATAGTGGTGGCTGAGGCCATTTCTGATGTAGATGATCGTACCCCGCAGTGTTGTCAAGGGCGATAGTGTGACAGGATAGTGGTGGCTGAGGCCATTTCTGATGTAGATGATCGTACCCCGCAGTGTTGTCAAGGGCGATAGTGTGACAGGATAGTGGTGGCTGAGGCCATTTCTGATGTAGATGATCGTACCCCGCAGTGTTGTCAAGGGCGATAGTGTGACAGGATAGTGGTGGCTGAGGCCATTTCTGATGTAGATGATCGTACCCCGCAGTGTTGTCAAGGGCGATAGTGTGACAGGATAGTGGTGGCTGAGGCCATTTCTGATGTAGATGATCGTACCCCGCAGTGTTGTCAAGGGCGATAGTGTGACAGGATAGTGGTGGCTGAGGCCATTTCTGATGTAGATGATCATACCCCGACCACTGTGGGGCGGTCAGTGCAGTAGATGGTGTAGTTGGTTGCACGGACATTGACACCAGGCTTCGACCATGTCTGGTTGAGTAGACAAACATACATTGCTTCATCGCGCAGAAATTGGTGAAATTCACCAGATTTAGTACTTAGACCTTGTGCATTCTATGCGACAACCGTCAGATTGTTAGCACCGGCCAGTTTGATCTTGACTACCTAAAATAGGATGCAGTATGTATTCTACAAGGTTAAACTAATTTGGTCTGGATGGTTAATAATACAGTAGAGTGTTGCTACTATGGACATTTTCTGTATGAAGGGAGTGATGTGTGCATTAGATGTAATATGAGTTGAATAACGAAGACAATGTTCTGTCTCTCCATTGTGTTTTTACCGGGGTCTTAGAGGTACGTTGTGTAGTCGTTAACGTATGCATCGCCTTCTATCTGGAAAACCCAGTAAATGATAGGTTTGATACTGTGGCTAGTATAGTCCTGACCCTAACTAGAGGCGTTTATATTCAATTTTTATCAGCTCTGTTTCTTAGTCTATACCATGATCAAAGATTAATAGGATCGCTTGGTAAAATACAAGTTGTAATTATCTGTGTGGGGTCTAAATGTCTGATCTATCGACCTCTAGAATCGAAGGATGCGTTATACCTCTCGCCTATATGGGGTTTATTTGGACTTTGCCTAGAAATATCACTCAAAAGCATAAATTTGGAGAACGAGTCGGAGTCACACTAGGACGTCATCCGTTGGTTGTGGTGTGAATTTTTGTACCCAGTAGCTTGATTTACCATAAAAAGAGATAGAGTTCTGTCTGTTGCATTTTAAGTTTTTCGTGCCTCTGCACGATTTTTCGTGTCGTTGGATGCGAATATAAGAAATCTAGGAATATTCTTCTGTTGGCAGACCCTTTTACCCTTCAGTGGTGTGTGTAGATGACACTTGCGAATTGTCTGTTGGTGTCGTAAGATGTCTTATACTGCTTCTGCAGTGTTAGCGATGTGCGCTGATGCGACAATACGATTACCTAAAATACGATACAGTATGTTTTCTACATATTTAGATCGTTAGTAATACTGTAGACTGTTTTTACTACAGCTATATTATAGAGGGGGTGTTGTATACGCTATTTGTAATAAGAGTTGAATAGCAAATACCGTGTTCTGTCTCTCTATTTTTTGTTTTTACCAGGTTCTCAGAGATATGTTGTGTGGTCGTTAACGTCTGCATCGCCTTCTGTCTGGAAAACACAGTCGACGATTGGTTTGATTCTGTGGATAGTATAACGCATGTCCCTAACTAGCTATGTTTAGTTCTCCAGCTACAATATTACACAAAAGCATAATTCGAAGAACACTCCGCTGTCTTAATAGAAAAGCAATCGAAGGTAGTAATGTGTATTTCATTGATATATGGGTCTATTTACCTAAAAAATTGATATAATTGGATCTGCTGTATATTTTTTTACCCCGCAGCCCTGTAAAATTTTCGCGATGCAGGATGTGACAAATAACCAGCTTCGATGGAGCTCTGATCTAAACTTTACCTTCCCTGCGTATAAATTATACATACAAACTTACTTGTTACTTCCTGGCAGATTAAAATTGTGTGCCGGAACCGGGACTCGAATCAGCGCACACTCCGCTGCAGAGTGTAGTTTCATTCTGGAAACTTACTTGTTGTTTGGAGAAGGACATAAGACGAATGTCCCTAGTTCTGTTGTGTAAGAAGACCAGTGTAACACGTGGTTCTCCGTATAGAATGATAATGTGAAAAGCATATTTCGAGTAACATTTGTGTGCCTTACTAGGCGTGTGATTACTTAAAATATGTAGTAGTTTCTGTCTGCAACAGCTATTTTTTGTGTAGACTTATAACTTTTTGTGTAGATAGTTTCCGTTTTACGAGTATGTGGATCTAATAGAAAATACCGGAAGATAGGTTACGTGTCAGCAGAGCAGTGTTTCGATTGATCTAGTATTTGTTAGTTTGTCAGTTATCGGAAATGTACTTCTGTGCTATTCTAGTTTGCAGCTAAGCAAGCGCTCGTTTAAATCGGCGTTGTGTTCATGTATGGACTGAAGTTGGACTTTACATCGCAATTTAGAGCTAATCCTACTGTGTGTGTGTGTGTGTGTGTGTGTGTGTGTGTGTGTGTGTGGAGAGAGGTAATGCACGAAGGAGATGTGCTGATCTTTTAACTTATACCTGCGTATTAAATGGGAAAATTCCTATAGTTTGGTAACTTAAAGTGGCCTAGTTGTAGCTAATGGAGTGCGTGTGTGGAGAGTAGCGGCCGTCAAACACGGCCTGGCTCCCGCTCGTTCCCGCCAGAGGGAGCGGCTAGCGAGACCGCCGTACCCGGGAGCCGGCCGTGCCGATAATGCAGTCTCGGGAGCGAGAAGACTCGGTACTCCCGGCTGGCATGTGGAACAGCCGACAGCAGTGCGCATGCGCACGACCAGCCCTCCTCACGACGCTGTTAGAAATTATTGCGCCCGACCGCCACACGTCTACGACGGTGCGTTCACACTGCCGGCCGGGCCGAGCCGAGCGGCGATGTGCCAAGACGAAAAAGAGGGGGAAAAACAACTTTTCGATTTTCAAGTTGTAAGAAATTTTGACGGTATATAAGACCACATCGCATCGTTTTATCAACTTATTTAATCCTTACAAGCTTTGCCTTGCCTGTGAAAAAATAAAAAGTCTACTTTTCATTCCGCACGAGTTTTCAGTTTCGTAAAGCTCCTCACTCGATTTTGATGAAAGTATTCGGTTAAAAAATCTGATTTTTGGACACAGGGTAGTACAACAACTTAGCTTTCCAATAAAACATTCACCTTTTCGAAATTCGTAACAATCGTTTTCAAATGATTCTTTTTGTCAGGTATGCGCACTTGATTTACAAATCGTGTATTGAAAAAGTTCGATACTATGCATTTTAGGCAATACATTATAGCGAGTGAAATTGAGCTAAAAGAACAGAAAAGTTTTTGAAATGGTAGTAGCACTGATATCTACCTCCTTTCACAAGTAATTGTGAGTTATCTGAGCGGCATCATGTCGCGTCCGCAAGCCTACGAACTCGGCGTGTGTTGAGCGTGGCGTAAAGCACTGCAGTGCCGAAAAAATTATTTGCTGGCCACTTATGTTGGTCCCTCGTGATGTGTTAATAATTCATAACCAGAAAATAGCTATACCCTAATTTTTCTTGGGTGGCAACCGATTACAATGGACAATGATCTGATACGGTTTTATGTAAGGTAATACTTCACTTAAGAGGTATATAACTAGTTTGTTGTCTACATTGTACAATTAATGGAATACATATTTCGTGTTTCAAACTACAAGAGAAGAAACAATTAATGTAAACTGCGAATTTGCTGTTGATGGACTGAAATAAAATTTCTGAAATTCTACTCAATGACTTTCTAGTTGAGAATAATAAACGGAAGAAACTCAAAAATATACTTACATTTATTGATGCATCTACACCTAAGATTACACTATTTAGCCTTCTCTTAAGCCGGCCGCGGTGGCCGAGGGGACTGCGGCGCGCCAGTCACAGTCTGCACGACTGCTACAGTCGGGAGTTCGAATCCCCCCCTCGGGCATGGATATTTGTGTCGTCTTTAGTATAAGGTAGTTCATAAGTAGTTTGTAAGTTTAGGGACTGATGACCCCGCTGTTAAGTCCCTTAAGCTTAACAAACATTTGAACCTTCTCTTAATTTTCGCTTTTGTAACTCCCAGAAAATGTTCTACCACAAGGTGAAACAATTTATATACAGTGTCTCACATAAAAGCGCTATCCCTCAGACCGAGACTAAAGTAGGAGTACATAACAGTAAAATTAAATACATTTAGTTACCTTCTGATAAGGGATGCTGCAACTTATGGCCATGGGGGGTACGTCAGGTGGGCCAGATTTATGTGGTACACGCTGTACTATGTTTCAGCTCATCTCCATTTTCAAAGGACTCTACACGGTTCTCAGAATTTGTATTTATTTTGTTAGAAAGTTCTCTGATGGGAACTGCTTTTCTATGAACATTTCCAGAATCTCACAATTTTCCTTGTCTCCATGGTACTTTCATCGATTTATATACTTTCAATGAAAGGAAAACGCGCAGATTTAGTTTAGCTTCAGACAATGCAGATCAGTAAAGGATGAGAAGCAGGTGTCATTTGTTTCATGTTGTAATTTGTTTTTTCGTTTTTAGTGGGCTTGTGGCCAGCAACAAGAGATCGTCACCCACTGTCAGTGGAAGATCGAAGGAAACACAGGTGTGACCAGTACTTGTTCATTGCCATCTACTTTGAGCCAGCTAACTGTTAATTGATTTAATAATTTTATTACTATTTTTTGCACACTGTAGTGACTCAGAATTATAAACACATTAGAAATATGTAGTATGGACCCATCCCCAATTTCCACTAACATTTAGGAGAGTTTTTCCTTATGTGAAAAACTAAACATTTCTTAATTTTTTAAATTCATATTACAGAATTAATAGTATTAGAAGAAAAATAAACACATTATCATAAGTATAATTGAAAAAAATCATACAGAAGAGCTTCTGCTGAAAGCAGGCTGTAGACTTGTGATACTTGTGCTGCAGAAGCAACACCATACCCCAATCGGTTCGTGCCGGCGCCGAGTCGCTCCGGGAATATTAAAGATATCGAATGTTAAAAGAAGGAAATGCCGGCCGCGGTGGCCGAGGAGACTGAGGCACTCCAGTCACGGTCTGCACGGCCACTACGGTCGGGGGTTCGAATCCCCCCTCGGGCATGGATATTTGTGCCGTCTTTAGTATAAAGTAGTTGATAAGTAGTTTGTAAGTTTAGGGACTGATGATCCCGTAGTTAAGTCCCATAAGCTTAACAAACATTTTGAAGGAAGGAAATATTCTCTTAAATGTTAGTCTATATGGATGGAACGAGTGCATTACCACCTATTTCTTATGTTCATAAAATTCGACGTTCACTACAGTGTGAGAACAATAGTAATAAAACTAGGCGACCTGTGCAAATACTTTGAAGCATTAGTGGCCAGTCATGTGAAATGGAAATAAGTAAAATTAAATATTTATCATTTAAAAATATTTATTATAGATAGTAACAGTATACAGAATATTATATAAGCTTGTGTTTTCTTAAATTCCTATCACAATACTTATTTATCATAAATTGTAATTATAAAATAGATTCTTTTAAAATATAAGAAAGATAGAGGACCCGTGCGAATCAGACCCGTGCGAATACTTCGCACCTTTAGTGGAATGACTCAGACGTTGGGAAGACATGGAAGTAAAGTTGAATGTTCACGCATAGCTTTCTTTAGAATCAATCCGTGCGAGTGTTTAAAAGCACAAATGAAAGATCTTGATCCGTTGAGCGTTGTTAGGTCAAAGAGAACTGTGTACTTTACTTAGAACCGAAGATATCCTAAAACAAGCCGATTAAAATATTCAATGCAAGGACAGAAGGATCCCGCGTTTGAATGAAAGTAAAGGAGGGAGAGACTTAAGTTAATTATGATACTTGATGACAAATCTGCTAATAAATACCTTTCGTTTAAAGTGAAAATGAAGGACATGGGTAGGATAGAACGGCCTGACAGAATGACTTAAGTTTACAGCCAGGACATCCCCATAAGAAATATACAGAAGGAAATCCCGTTTGAGTGTAGAAAAAGTGGATGAATACCTTTAGTTTTACACAAAAATGAAAGAAATCAGCTGGGTAGTTTAGTCCGTCCGACTGACTTTAGTTTACGTAGATTCTTTTAATATACAATATAATAAAATCAATGAACTGTTAGCTGGATTCTTGAAGTGGCCAGCAATCGACCTTCTGCTGGCAGTGGGTTGGGATTCCTTATAGCTGGGGACAAGCTCTCCCCTTCACTCGGAAAAAAATAGAAAAAAGTGACAGACGCTTCTCATCCTTTGCTGACCTGTCCTGCAGTGTCTGAGGCTAAAGTAAACCAGCGTATGTTGAAAATTCGAAAGTACCATCTTGCAGACAAAGAAAATTGTCTTCAAATGATACAGCAAAATGTTCGTAGAAACGTTGTTCGTCTCAGACAGGTTACTAAAAGCAACTCAGTTCATTCTTACTTTCATCTCAGACGTGAAAGTACCACATTTATGTCGGACACACTATATACAATTATTTTCACCCTGTGGGAACACATTTTCCGAAAGCTACAAAAGCGAAAAAAAAAATGTTCAAATGTTTGTTAAGCTTATGGGACTTAACTACGGGGTCATCAGTCCCTAAACTTACAAACTACTTATGAACTACTTACGAACTAGGACGGCACAAATATCCATGCCCGAGGGGGGATTCGAACCCCCGACCGTAGCGGCTGTGCTGACCGTGACTGGAGCGCCTCAGTCACCTCGGCCACCGCGGCCGGCTACAAAAGCGAAAAGATATATATTGTGTCTTAGGAGTAGTCGCAGTATACATTACTTTGTTCTTCTCTTCTAGTTCCAAACACTAAATATAAATTCCATGAATTGTATTATGTGGAAAAAACCAGATGTATGCCTCTCAAAGTCAAGTATGATCTGCTGTAA
Organism: Locusta migratoria; assembly: GCA_026315105.1. Taxonomy (NCBI): domain Eukaryota; kingdom Metazoa; phylum Arthropoda; class Insecta; order Orthoptera; family Acrididae; genus Locusta; species Locusta migratoria. Next base: position 8,845,765 of record CM048755.1, read on the forward strand.
AACCGTAGCAGATGGTTGTCCATTATAATCGGTTGCCATCCAAGAAAAATTAGTTCATTATTGTTCTCTGATTATGGATCTCCAACACATCACGAGGGACCGACAAACGTAGCCAGCAATTCAGATTTTTCGGCACTGCAGTGCTTCACGCTGCGCTCAACACAGGCTGAGTTCGTAGACTTGTGATCGCGGCCCGAGGGCGCTCAGATAACTCGCAATTACTTATGAAAGAAGGTAGATATCAGTGTGATTACCATTTCAAAAACTTTTTTGATCTTTTAGCTCCATTTCACTCGCTGTAATATATGGTCTAAAAATCATAGAACAGTAACCTGCCCGCTATCTAACTTTTTCAATACACGATTTGTAAATCAAATGCATATACTTGCGAAATAGCGTCATTTGAAAACGATTGTTACGAATTTCGAAAAGGTGAATGTCTTATACGAAAGCTAAGATGTTTTACTATAATGTGTCCAAAAATCAGATTTTTTAAACGCATACTTTCATCAAAATCGAGTGAGGAGCGTTACGGAACTAAAAACCCGTGCGGAATGAAAATTAGCCTTTTTATTTTTTCACAGGCAAGGCAAAGCTAGTAAGAAAAAACTAATTTCATAAAACGATGTAGCGTGATCGTGTATACCATCAAAAATTTTTACAACGTGAAAATCGAAAAAGTGTATTTTCCCCTTTTTTTGTCTCGGGTACGTCCGGCGCACGGTGTGAACACGCAGCCGGCGGCGTGCGCCGACTAGGCTGAGGCGGCTCAGCCAAGCTCATCTCGTCCCGGCGGGCGCGACGAGAACCCGGGAGTATCGTGACTCGTCCTGCCCGAAACGTCTCGCTCTCGCGAGTGTGACGTCATCCTTCCCCCTCTACCAACCCTTTACCCGCCGTCAGCCGTCGAGAGCGAGGTGCGAGCGCTGCGGGAACCGAGCGGGAGTGGCGGCCGTTTTGACCGGCTCTAGTGGAGAGGTAATATTAAAGAAGGAAATGTGTTGATCTTTATGTTTTAATGCTGTCTTCTATCTCCCGGATTCGAGCAACACCTAAGATTTCGAAGGGATTAACAAAGTGGAGCTCGTATCCGAGTAAGACATCCGGTGGACGGAGACTGGCCAGTGCGGTTGTGGACATCGACAAGACAGTTGGAATCGGTTGCTTAACGTGGTTGGCGTTCAACTGCTGAGCGAAAATAGATAATAAATTTGTCAAATCAGTAGCCCTGGTTTCAGCAAAGTTATTGGTCACGACAATATCGATTTTATAAAGCGTCCAGAAAGGCGATTGCGAGAGACTTTTACTTTTTCGCCGGTTCGAGAGTATGGCATTACTAGGTTGGGGGAATGTTGTTATGGACTGTATTTACAAAGTGCGTCATTGTACAGTGTATCATTCCCATCCATATGGTCTTGGCTAACAAATGCCATATTGATTAGTTGTTCTGTTGTGTTTGGAGAGAGTTAAAAACTTTATTAAATTGCGTTTATGGAAACAGTCTGCGTTCTCTCAGGGAGATCTTGCTTGTTACCGATCGCTGTTATAAGGCCGTCTGTGGTAACTTGCTTATGAAGAGTGTATGTGGGGAACTTGGAGATGGTTATATATGACTGTGGTGACCGTAAGGATGGTCCTGCCTGGGTTGTTTCTTACGGTCATATACATAGATTATCACATGCTAGTTCAAATGTTCAAATGTTTGTACAACTTATGGGACTTAACTACGGGGTCATCAGTCCCTAAGCTTACAAACTACTTATGAACTAGCTAACACTAAGGACGGCACAAATATCCATGCCCGAGGGGGGATTCGAACCCCCGACCGTAGTGGCCGTGCAGACCATGACTGGAGCGCCTCTGTCCCCTCGGCCTCTGTGGCCGGCACATGCAAGTTAGTTTAGAACTTTATTAGAAAAGAGCTGGGATGGTTAGATCCTTTTGCTATATTTCGATCGTTGGGTTGGATATGGTTGTTGTTACATAGAGTGTTGCAAGCTAGTTAGGGTAGAAATTAAGTAAAAAGTGTTTAAAATATGCGCTGCAGTATCTGTTTCCAGTTGTGGATTATGCTGTGTTACGATAGAGCTCTAAAGAAGTAGATTTAGGATTATGTTCTTAAAATTTTGCGCTGTGTACGCTACAAAGTATTGCTTGTTTGATCGTGTGTTAGTGGTGTTTACTTTACAACTGATGCCATTTATATTTGGTGTGGTAAATTATTGCTGATCTTTTAACTTATACATGCGTAGTAGATTCGAAAAGTTGGTCATGGAGACAATGCGAAGTTACCACTTCTCCTACCTGGCGACGGCGTTGTGAGAGCCCTCGGCATTCTGGAGCGAAACTCGGCAAGGAAGCACTGGAGAACATCTCGAGGGAATCGTGTGGCTGTACCTTATAAAGTGGGGTTAGCCGGTGTTAAACTAGGAGCTCTCATCTCCAGCTTCGTGTTGTTGGGCATCCTACATGATTTCGCTGGTATTTTTTTAACAAACTGGGTATGTGCATTACTTATTACCCACTCGTGACTTTCGTTTGGAAGGAGGCTGTGTAGGGCAGTTGGAATCAATTGTCGACGACTTCATTTACTTGTCGAATCACCTTATCTATTTTATAGCAGGCATTTCGGGCTGGAGGTTACAGTATACGCTTACGGACTGGATCGGAAACGGGGATAGCTAATATTTACAATGTGCATCCCTTTACTGTACGTCAATCCCATCCATTTCGTAGAGAGCAGTTCTTGTGCTGTGTTTTGTGGGGCTAATAAGAACATCGAAAATTGACTTGTGTCTGTAAATCTAGCGAACTCTGGGACGTTTAAGGGTTAGTTTGCATTTGCATGGTAATGTGTAGAAATGTGATGGTCGATGTATGCGGGTGTTGGGGTGCAATATAAGTGTTTGCGAATGTTACGTTGCACTTACTCAGTTGTACTGTAACAAAAAAGAATAAAAAAGGTTTAGATACAGCATGTTCTTTGCGGGGGTGGGGGCTGTTTGGCCCAAGTGAGCATTTTGGGGGCGGTGGTGGGGGAAAGTAATGCAACTCGGATGATGTGATCAACAGAGTAACGGTACATCGGTGGTCGGGCAATTGGCCGAGAGCGCGGCCTAGGGGCGGGGTTATGCCCAGGTAGCGAAATGGTACCCTGGCGTCGTATGCCTATAGCTATACTATTAGTCAGTCCACTCGCAATGGAAATATTTTAGACATTATAGCTACAAACAGGCCAGACCTTATCAATTATATCATTGTAGAGACAGGGATTAGTGATCTCGATGTCGTCATAGCGACAACGCCCACCAAACTTAATAAACCGATTGAGAAGGCTAGAAGAGCTTTTGTACTAGATGAACAATTGTCAGCGTCTCACGTAAGCAATGAATGGGCATCATTTAGTTCCAGTACGGTGGATGTAGAGGAATTATAGGTAACATCTAAATGCGTTGTAACTAAAGCGCTAGAGCAATATGTGTATCAACGATGGGCCAATGTGGAGGCTGGCCGTCCGTCCACGCCCGTTCGTCCTGTGAGTGGACGTGTGGCCACTTCTTCAGCAGCGTCCGAGCAGGTACACGGGGGGGAGGGGATTATTAGTTACTGGAGCTCGCGTGATGGAGCCCCTTAGGCAGATAGCGTCGAGATCTGGAAAGAAGTCCAACGTGCACTCGGTGTGTCTGCCGGGGGGACCTCATCCGAGATGTGGAGGCGGCCTTGCCGGCGGCTATCGAGGGTACGGGATGCGGTCGACTGCAAGTCGTGGCTCACGTCGGCACCAATGACGCTTGTCGCTTGGCTTCTGAGGACATCCTCAGGTCCTACGGGCGGCTGGCGGAATTGGTGAAGGCTGCTGCCCTCGCACGTGGGGTGAAAGCAGAGCTGTCGATTTGTAGCATTGTTCTCAGGGTTGATCGGGGTCCTTTGGTTTGGAGCCGAGTGGAGGGTCTGAACCAGAGGCTTCGCCGACTCTGTGACAGTCATGGCTATAGATTTCTGGATCTGCGTTATCGGGTGGGGAATTGTAGGACGCCCCTAGATATATCAGGGGTGCATTACACTAAGGAAGCGGCTACTCGGGTAGCAGGGTACTTGTGGAGTGCAATGGGGTTTTCTTAGGCTAGGCGCTAACTCTGATTAGCACTCGCCTGTCAGCATTCAAACAGCGAAGTCAGGCCACGTTCGGCTAAAAAATTCGAATATCAAAATATTTGCCGCGAACTTACAAAGTATTAGAAACAAAGTTCCCGAATTTGCCGCGCTGCATGGAAATTGTTGTGCTCAGATAGTTTTAGGCATCGAAAGTTGGCTAAATCATGATGTGGCAAGTTCGGAAATATTTAGCGAGGCGTGGAATGTATATCGTAAAGATAGATCGGACACAACTGGAGGAGGCCGCGGTGGAGTAGCCGAGCGGTCTAAAGCGTCTCGCTGCGGAGTGCGCGGTTGTTCGCCGTGGAGGTTCGAGTTCTCCCTGGGGCATGGGTGTGTGTGTTGTCCTTAGGTTAGTTTACCTAGGTTTAAGTAGTTCGTAAGCTACGGACTGATGACCACGCAGTTTGGTCCGATAGATTTACAAACATTTGAACAACTAGAGGAGGAGTTCATCGCAGTGGACAGAGATATTGTTTCTACTGAGATCGATGTTGAAAGTAACTGTGAAGTTATCTTGGCACGTATAACAGGTCTAAAAGAAGTAAAGTTAATAGTTGGGTGTTTTTACCCCCCCCCCCCCCCCAGTGCTGCTGTAGCAATTTTAGAGCCATTCAAAGAAAGTCTACACCAGGTAGTGCGTAGGTATCGGGGCCATGTAGTATTAGTCGGGGGAGACTTCAACCTTAAGAGTATAGATTGGGACCTCTCTAGTTACATTTCAGGCGGTACAGACAAGCAATCTTGCGAACTACTTTTGGACACATTCTTCGAAAACTGCCTTGAACAGTTAAACCGGCATCCACGCGCAATGGAAATATTTTAGACCTTATTAACGATGTCTGTGTAGAGACAGGAATTGGTGATCATCGTATTGTCATAGCGTCGATGGTGACCAAAGTTCATAAACCAATCAAGAAGGCTAGGAGCCTGATTTTGTTGGGAAGGGCCGATAAGCAATTGTTAGGATCGCACTTAAAAAATGAATGGGCATCGTTTAGTTCCGGTAGTATGAATGTAGATAAATTGTGGACTAAATTTAAGTACATTGTACATAAAGGGTTAGAGAAATATGTGCCTGTAAAGTCAATTAAGGATGGAAAAGATCCACCGTGGTATAATAATAATGTTAGAAAGCTACTGAGAAAGGAAAGACTGTTGCACTCTCGATTCAAGAAAGAACATGCAAATGATGACAGGCAAAATTTAATAGAGATTCGTGCGTCTATAAAAAGATCTATGCGCTAAGTATACTATAATTACCACAGCCATACCTTAGCAAAAGATCTTTCCGAGAACCCGAAAAAAATCGGGTCCTATGTAAAATCGATCAGCGGGTCAAACCCCGCTATCCAGTCACTCGTTGATCATTCCGGGGCAGTAATAGAAGAAAGCAAACGGAAAGATGAAGTTCTAAATTTAATCTTTAAGAAATCTTTCACGCCGGAGGACCGCACAAATGTACCATCATTTGATCAACGTACTAATTCCGAAATGGAGGACATAGTAATAGGTATTTCCGGTCTAGAGAAGCAGCTGAGAGAGCTAAATACCAAAAAGTCTGCTGGTCCGGAAGGAATACCAGTTCGGTTTTACAAAGAGTATTCTGCGACGTTGGCCCCCTACTTGCATTTATAGCGAATCTTTAATTCAGCGCAAAGTTCCTAGTGATTGGAAAAAAGCGCAGGTGACTCCCGTTTATAGAAAGGAAAGAAAACTGACCCACATAATTACAGGCCAATATCGTTGACATCAGTTTCATGTAGAATTTTGGAGCATATTCTCAGTTCGAAAATAGTAAATTTCCTTGAAACAGAAAAGCTTCTTTCCATGAATCAGCACGGGTTTAGGAAATATCGTTCATGTGAAACTCAGCTTGCCCTTTTCTCACATGACATCTTGCGAGCCATGGATGAAGGGCAACAGGCGGATTGTGTTTTTCTCGACTTCAAAAAGGCGTTCGACGCGGCGCCACACTGCAGACTGCTTACGAAGATACGAGCTTATGTTATAGGTTCACAGATTTGTGACTGGCTGGAAGACCTCCTAAGTAATATAACGCAGTACGTCGTTCTCGACGGCTAGTGTTCATCAGATACGAGTGTATAGTCAGACGTGCCCCAGGGGAATGTGATAGGACAGCTGATATTTTCTATCTATATAAACGATGGACAGAGTAAGTTGTAATTTGCAGCTGTTTGCTGATGATGCTATGGTGTATGGGAGGGTGTCGTCTTTAACTGACTGTAATAGCATTCAGGGTGACCTAGACAAAATTTCTAATTGGTGCGAAGAATGGCAGCTAGCTCTCAATGTAGAAAAATGTAAGGTAGTGCGCATGAGTAGGAAAACCAATCCCATAATATTCGAATACAGTATTAGTAGTGAGCTTCTTGATGCAGTCGCGTCGTTCAAATATCTAGGCGTAAAATTGCAGAGCGATATGAAATGGAACGAACATGTAAGGACAGTTGTGAGTAAGGCGGACAGCCGACTTCAGTTTGTTGGGAGAATTTTGGGAAGGTGTACATCACCTGTAAAGGAGACCGCGTATAAAACGCTTGTACGACCACGTCTTGAGTATTGATCAAGTGTTTGGGACCCGCAGCAGATCAGTTTAAAGGAAAACATAGACGCAGTTCAGAGGCGAGCAGCTAGGTTTGTTACTGGTAGGTTCGACCAGTGCGCGAGTGACACGGAAATCATCCGGCAACTCAGTTGGGGATCGCTGGAGGAAACTCGACGTGCTTTTCGTGAATTTCTGTTGAGAAAATTTAGAGGGCCGCAATATGAAGCTGAGTGTAGTACGATCTTGCTACCACCTACTTACATTTAGCGTAATGATCACAATGACAAGATAAGAGAAATTAGGGCTCGTACAGAGGCATATAGGCATTCTTTTTTTCCTCGTCCTATTTGTGAGTGGAATAGGAATGAAAATGCCTGATAGTGGTACAGTGTACTCTCCGCCACGCACCTTAGGGTGAATTGCGGAGTATGTATGTAGATGTAGATGACCCACCGTGGTTTAATAACAATATTCGAAAAATGTTGAGAAATCAAACGCGGTTGCACGGTCGGTTCAAAAAAGGCCAAGCAGTTCAAATCTGTCAAAAGTCTGTAAAAACAGAGCGATGTGCGAAGCACGCAATAACTACCACCGTCACACCTTAGCAAAAGGTTTTGCTAAGAACCTAAACTAATTCTTGTCCTATGTAAAATCTGTAAGCGGATCAAAGGGCTCTATTCAATCACTTGTTGATGATTTTGGAGTGGTGATAGAAGACAGCAAAATGAAGGTTGAAGTTTTAAATTCGCCATTTAAGAAATCATTCACGCTGGCAAACATTCCTTCATCTGATGGTCGCATTAACTCTCAGATGGAAGACATAGTAATAAGAGTAGCTGATGTAGGAAAGCAGCTGAGAGAGTTGAAACAAACAAGTCGTCAGGTCCAGATGGGGTACCAACCCGGTTTTACAAACAGTGTTCGGCGGCACTGGCCCCTTACTTAGTTTGCATTTATCGCGAATCTTTGATCCAGTGCAAAGACCAAGAGAATGGAAAATTCACAGGTAACTCCCGTGTATAAGAAGGACAATAGAATAGAGCCACAAAATTACAGACCTATATCATTAACATCAGTTTGCTGTAGAAATCTTGAAAATATTCTCAGTTCTAATATAGTAGATTTCCTTGAGATGGAAAAGCTTCTGTCCATGCATCAGCATGGCTTCAGGATGCATCGATCGTGCGGAACCCAGCTTGCCCTTTTCTCTCATGACATCTTGCGTGCTATGGATGAAGGGCAAATGCATATTTCTCGATTTTCGAAAGGCGTTTAACATGGTACCGCATTACGGACTGCTAAGGAAGGTACTAATATATGAAGTGGCTCGAAGATTACTTACGTAACAGAACCAGTACGTTGTCCTCGATGACGAGTGTTCATGAGGGACTAGGGTATCGTCAGCAGTGCCTCAGGGAAGTATGATAGGACCGCTATTATTTTATATCTATACAAAAGATTTGAGGGACAGACTGAGTTGCAGTCTGTGGCTCTTTGCTGATGATGCTGTGGTTTAGAAGAGGGTGTCGTCATTGAATGACTGTAGTAGGATGCAAGATGACTTGACCAAATTTCTGGGTGGTAGGAGGAATGCTAACTAGCGAAAATGTTGAAAAATGTAAGGTGATGGAGATGAATAGGAGAAACAATTCGCTAATGATCGAATACAGCATTAGTAGCGTGCTGCTTGACAGAGTCGCGTCAATGAAATACATAGGCGTAACGTTGCACAGCGATATGAAATGGAACGTCCATAAGTTGTGGGAAAGCCAATGGTCGACATCGCTTTATTGGGAGACTTTTAGGAAGGTGTGATTTGTCTGTAAAGGAGCCCGCATATAAAACGCTTGTAGACCCCGTCTTGATTATTGCTCAATGTTTGGGATCCCCATCAGATCGGTTTAGAGAAGGACTTAGAGGCAGTTCAGAGTCGGGGGGCGAGGTTTGTTTCTGGTAGATTCGGTCAATGCGCGAGTGTTGCCGAAATGCCTCGGGAACTCCACTGGGTGTCACTGGAGGGAAGGCGACCTTCTTTCCGAGAAACACCGTTGAAGAAATTTAGACGGACGGAGTTCTGAGGCGGATTGCAGTACGATTCTACTCTCGCCAACCTGCATTTCGCGTAAAGACCACAAGGATTAGGTTAGAGAGAGGAGGGCTCGTACGGATGCATACAAGTATTCGATTTTCCCTCGATCTGTATGGGAGTGGAACAGGAAAACAAGTAATTAATAGTGGAATTGAGTACCCTCCGCCACGCACCTTTGAGTGGTATGTGTGTAGATGTAGGTGTGGACGATAGCCCACATTACGAACCGCTGCCCTCTCTCTTACAAGAGCTCCGCCAACAGAACAGATGCCGCAAACAATGGCAACGTTCCAGAAATCCTGCATATCGCTTCCTTTCTCCAGCGCACCCGGGTGGAATGGCAGTTGGAAAGCAATTCGGGCAAAACCCTCTCCAAAACGACCACTGCGGGGACTCACCGACGATCCTCTAATCGAGGCCGAGACATTTTCGACAACTTTTAAACAACAGATTTCGCCGCTGCGAGAACCGCTGAACATCGTGCCGAGAAAATACGAGATGCGCCTTGTTGACAGAATGTTAGCGGCCGAAGATCGGACGAGGCCCCGTCTAACAGCTCCCAGCGAAGTCCGGAAACCTAAAACCAACAAGACACCCGGAATCAACAAGATTACAAATTCTCTGCTCAAGAATTTACCACATAAGTCACTGGTCCTCCTGACACAGATTTACAATGGCTGTCTCATAACAAAATGTTTTCTTTCCGCCGAAACACTTGACAGTGTCCACGAACTTTGGACCTATAAGTTAACTGTAACCTTTGGCTTGTCCTTGGGACGTGAATCCTGGAAGCCATTATGACTGATGGCACGTTCCGCGCAGAACTTCTTCGCGTCGTCGAACACGTCATTCGTAATCTGAATATTTCTAAGGCCACCACAGTGGTATTCGTAGATGTGGAGAAGGCTTAAGGTATGGCGGTAACTTTCAATTCGTAAGCTATACGAACAGACATTAATTCCTGATTGGTACATTAAATTGATAGCAGATTTCCTCATGGATAGGAAAACGGTGGTCGTGATTGACAATCACTCCTCTGATACTAGACTGGCTCGGTTTTATAACTGTTGTTGTTGTGGCCTTCAGTCCGCAGACTGATTTGATGCAGCTCTCCACGCTACCCTGTCCTGTGCAAGTCTCTTCATCTGACAATACGTTCGGCAACCTACATCCTTTTGAATCAGCTTACTATATTCGTCCCTCGGTCTCCCTTACGATTTTTACCCCACACGCTTCCTTCTAATGCTAAGTTGACAATTTCTGGATGTCTCAGAATGTGTCCAACCAATCTATCCCTTCTCTTAGTCAGGTTATGCCAGAAACTCCTTTTCTCCCCGATTCGGTTAAGCACCTCCTCATTTACGTGATCTACCCATCTAATGTTCATCATTCGTCTGTAGCACCACATTTAAAAAGCTTCTATCATCTTTTTATTTGAACTCTTTATCGTCCACGTTTCAATCCCATACAATGTTACACTCCAGACAAATGCTTTCAGAAAGGACTTCCTAACATTTAAATTAATATTGGATGTTAACATGTTTCGCTTTTTTAGAAATGCTTCTCTTCCCAAAACCATTCTGCATTTTATATCTTCTTTACTTCGCCCATCAGAAGTTATCTTGCTACCCAAATAACAAAATTCATCTACTACTTTTATTGTCTCATTACCTAATCTAATTCCTTCAGCATCGCCTGATTTTCTGACATTGCATTCCATTACCTTCGTTTTCTCTTGTTAATGTTCATCTTATATCTTCCTCTCAAGACACTGTCCATCCCATTCAATTGCTCTTCCAGATCTTTTGCTGTCTCTGACAGAATTAATATGTCATCGGCAAACCGCAATGTTTTTATTTCTTCTCCCTGCACTTTAATGCCCTCTCCAAATTTCTCCTTCCATTCCTTCACTGCCTGCTGAATGTACAGATTGAACAACATTGGGGAAAGGCTACAACCCTGTCTTACTCCCTTCCCAACCTCTGCATCCCTTTCTTGCTCGTCGACTCTAATAACCGCTGTCTGGTTTTTGCATAGGTTGAATATAACTTTTCGCTCCCTATATTTTACCCCTGCTACCTTCAGAATTTGGAAGAGTGTATTCCAGTCGACATTGTCAACGTTTTCTCCAAATCGACAAACGCTAAAAACGTAGGTTTCTCTTTCCTTAGCCTATCTTCTAAGATAAGTCGTAATGTGAGTATTGCCTCCCGTGTTCCTACATTTCTCCTAAATCCGAACAGATCTTCCCCGAGGTCGGATTACGCATGTTTTTCCATTCGTCTGTAAATAATTCGTGTTTTGCACCCATGACTTATTAAAATGATAGTTCTGTAATTTTCACACTTCTGCACTTGGTTTCTTTGGAATTGGAATTACGATATTCTTCTTGAAGACGGAGGGTATTTCCCCTGTCTCATACATCTTGCATACCAGGTGATACAATTCTGGACGTCAGAGGTAACCTATCGTAAGTGCAAAAATGACAATTTTGAGGTTTTTATCGTAAGTGCTAGTTTAATTCATACCTTCTTAGGGGTAGAATACTGAATGCATATATTTTACATAAAAGAAATTCAGCAATGCGATACTATCGTATTTGCAACCTGAAACCAGTGGTAAACAATGGTAAATGACCATACGACAATTGACCTGAATATAGACCGCCACACTCTGTATCGTATTGGCTGTTACGATGGTTTGCCTCTAAGTGTTACGTTACTTCCGTATAGTTATACACATTGTAAATCACGTGCGAATAGCAGTGTGTTGTAGTCTTTGATGTTTGGAAGAGCATTTTATGACGGAATCGAAGATTACAATGGATTCTATTAGTGGAAGAAGTAAAAGGATCGTGGAATTAGCGCTGAAGTTAGTACAGGTAAACAGTATAAGTATTTCTAGTACTTGAAGAACTAATATTCTACAGTCTCATTACATCATCAGCTTACAACATTAAATCATTATGCGTAGCTAATATGCATTTTAAGATATTATTCATCATACTGGGATGTAACAAATATCTAAATGTACGTTCCGCGATTTAGGAGACAAATGATCTGGATGCTTTACCACCAGTCGACGGTAGTAATGTCGTCAAAAGAGAAGGGAATAATAATGATTGTAAGAGATTATATGTTGCCTCACACGTAATTACAAAAAATGTTAGTAGAAGAGTAGTTCAAGGGAGTGAGTTTAGGCGTGACACTTCATTACTTCTTTGAAGTTCGTGGCCAGAGACTACAAGTTTCCAAAACATTTTTCTTAAATCCTTTGAGTATTTCCGAAATGTCAAGACAGCTTTGTCCAAAAAATTAACGGTGGACTTATTGAACCAGACCAGAGAGGAAAGAAAGTTCCACCAAACAAGTTGGATGAAGAAATAAGGGACGGTATCAGAAACCACGTCAGGATGTTCCCCACAATCCAGAGTCACTACAGCAGAGAGAAAACAGGTAGATTGCATCTTGGCAGCCATTTCAGTATATCAAAAGTGTATTCATTGTATGTAGAGCACTGCAAGGAAAACAAAATGAAGCAAGAGTTAATTGCAAAGCAGTGGCTTTACCGTGACATATTTAACACTGAGTTTAATTTAAGATTCAAGGAACCTGGGACTGATGTGTGTGATGACTGTGAGTTTCAGGTGAAACTCAAAAATGATATAACAGCTGAAGAAGCAGTCCAAATTAAATCAGATTACGGTGCCCACTTGTCAGAAGCAGTTATAAGATATAAAAACAAGACCTTCGACAAAAATCGCTCAAAACAACCTGGATCAAAAGCAAAGGTTGTCATGTTCGATCTTCAGAAATGTTTGTCGACACCTCACCTTACTAATCCCAGTGCGTTTTATCTAAGAAAGCTCTGGACGTATAATCTGACAATCCTTGATGCTTCAGAGCAGAGATCCTATTGTTGCATGTGGGATGAAACAGTTGCAGGTCGTGGACCTAAAGAAGTATCATCTTGTTTGCTTAAGTGGGCCCTAGCTAACCTGCCAAAAACCCAAACTGAGGAACTTACGATATGGATCGTAACTTCCCCATGATTGTCATATTTTTGGATTCTTAGGTGTCTTCCTAATCTTAGTGATAAACCATAAATTCTTATTGAAGGGACACACTCATATGGAGGTAGATGGTGTACATGCTGTTATTGAACGCGCCAAAAGCAAACTGAGCCCAAATGAAATAATTGCTACTCCTTGGAATTGGCAACAGTTTGTTCGCCAGTGCAGATTCAAAGAACTCATTGAAGTACACGACATGCAAATGGCAGATTTCAAAGACTTTGAAAATCTTTTCAAAGGATCATCACCACCTTTAGTTAAACGGACAACCAAAAGTTTATCGTCTGGAAAATTTTTGGTTACCCAAGTTGTGCATCTACAAGTACGAGCAGAGAATTCAGGTTCTGTGTTCTATAAAAAAAGCATTTGATGGTGAATTTCAGGAGATTGATGTGCAACGGCGAATAAGAGGGGCAGTATGGCCGGAAGAGCTTCCTGCTATAAGAAATACTCTCAGACCTATTGCTACAGAGACGTATAAAGATTTACAAAAGCTGCTTAGGTGGGTGCCTGAATCTTTTCACTATTTCTACCAAAATATACCACAGATTATGTCAACACAAACTGAAAAGGACTCTGAAAAATATGAACATGATGACGTCATCAATTAATTGTACAAGGGAATTCTTTTTCTACATTTCGAATTTTGTCCTCAATTTGTTAATGAATATATGCTGAATTTGGACAGAAATGTTTGACATTGTCTCAGTTTTTAAAGTGGTTTAAGCTTTGTTACTTCTAGAGTAAGCTACTATGGTTGGAATTTATTTTGTTCAATTTACCTAAACTTTGCTGAGTGACTACTATTTGTGACTGCCTTTGTGAAAGGATAAAATTGTAACTCTTAATAAATCTACTGGTATTCAATAAGTATGAATGCCTTTATTTCTTAATTTCAGTACCAATAATTATCATATTCCTGTTCGTATTTCGTAGAATAATCCTGTATAATATAAACATTTATAAACGTAAAAAGGAACGTTTATAAACATAAAAAGCCATGCAAATGAACAGCAAACCTAATGTAATAAGCACCTTGACAATATCGTATGTGTAAATAAAGGCAGCTTCAAAAATATATTTATGTGAGGTAAAATATCGTAAGTGCTGTATCTCCCGTAACATTTCATAAAATATTTCTAAAAAAGAAGTACATGTAGAGACTAACTAGAAAAGATATAAAAATTAGAGCTCTTTATGATTGGGTGTTTGACTTATTCTACAGGTAACAAAATCCGAGTCGCAGCAGCTTCTTTTTGCTCTCCTGTAAAGTCAGCAAAATGTTACTTACGATAGGTTACCTCTGGCGTCCAGAATTTTCCACGACTGGCTCTCCTAATGATATCAGCAGTTCAGACGGAATATCATCTATTCCAGAGGCCTTGTTTCGACTCAAGTCCTTCAGCGCTCTGTCAAATTCTTCTCGCAGTATCAAATCTCCTATGTCATCTTCCTCCACTTCGTCTTCCATTTCTAGAATACTGCCTTCAAGTTTATTTCCTTTGTCTAGGCCCTCTATATATTCCTTCCACAGTTCAGCTTTCCACTCTTTGCTTAGTACTGGCCTTCCATCTGAGTTCTTGACATTCATACAGCTGCTTTTCTTGTCTCCAAATATCTCTTTTATTTTCCTGTAGGCGGTATCTATCTTTCCCCTAGTTATGCATTCTTCTACGGTTCTTTTCTGCATTTGTCCTGTAGCCACTCCTGCTTAGCCAGGCTGCACTTCCTGTCAATCTCATTTTTCAGACGTTTGTACTCCCTTTTTCCTGTTTCACTTGCTGAATTTTTATATTTTCTACTCTCATCAATTAAGTTCAGTATATCCTGTGTTATCCAGGGATTTCTATTAGGCCTTGTCCTTTTGCATATATGGTCCTCTGCTGCCTTCACTACCCTATCTCTCAGAGCTGCCCACTCTTCTTCTACGGTATTACTTTCCCCCGTTTTAGCCAATCCTTGCCTAGTGCTCCCTCTGAAACTCTCAACCGCCTGTGGTTCCTTAAATTTGTCCACGTTCCATCTCCTAACCTTCCTACCTTTCTGTAGTCTCTTAAGTTTTAATCTGCAGTTCATAACCAATACGTTATGGTCAGAGTCTATTTCTGGCCCTGGATATGTCTTACAGTTTAGAACCTGGTTTCTAAATCTATTCCTTACCATTATAAAGTCAATCTGATACCTTCCAGTGTCTTCTGGTCTCTTCCACGTATCACTATTACTCTTTAATATTTATGTGAATGACATGCTAACTGTATAAGGGAGACAGATCACACAGTTCGAGGACGATACGGCGTTCTTCACCAGTGGCCAACATGTACGAGCTAATATTAGAAAACTGCAGTAACAACTGGTGACTTGACGTAAAATAAACAAGGTTCGCTGTAATGCGACGAAGACGACGGCTATCTACTTTCGTAATAAAGGCCCCCGCCTCCCCACCATCTTACGACTCAACAGGAAAAGGACTTAGAGGCGGGAGGACTGATGACCTAGATGTTTAGTCCCCTTAAAACAACAACAACAACTTACGGGCGGCAACAGTGACGCGCCTAGCGGTCACTTTTGATCGACACTTCTTCCATCTTCGTCTCGTTGAGGCACTACGTATGGCATGGCAAACTATTCCCATTGTTTCACAGAACTTCTACCAGACTTGGACGATGCTGTATGGCAGCTCGGTCTGAGGGCTACTCAAATGGGACAGCTCCAGAACATGGTCCTGCCATGGATCCTGATTGCCGCCGAATCACGAGGCGCTGCAGATGACATGCTGCTGGATGCGATCAAAGTAATTACATCACAAGATATTACGTGATTTTGTCTACCACTGTGAGACTCTTTGCAGTTGCCTTGGCACCGGTTTTAAGTGCCTCGATCGTTAGCTTCCCCTTCAGTAACTACATAAAACAGTGGTACCATAGGTCCCACATACCGGCA
The DNA here is from genome assembly GCA_026315105.1 of Locusta migratoria. Taxonomy (NCBI): domain Eukaryota; kingdom Metazoa; phylum Arthropoda; class Insecta; order Orthoptera; family Acrididae; genus Locusta; species Locusta migratoria. Next base: position 8,861,590 of record CM048755.1, read on the forward strand.
CTTACAAGTTAAGTCTATTAAATAAATGAAGTAACTGCAAGCCTTACCTACTCCTATTCCATTCTGAAGTTTTTATCATCGCTGACGATGGCACTTCATAAAAAATAAAATTATGAAAAAAGCTCTGCCGTCGGTCCTCAGAATCGCTCTGATGAAGGTTGAACGATCTGCAGCCGAAATACCAGGAGAAAAGATATTTGGTTATGGCTGAATTCCCGTATTATATGGATCAACCAAATGATAACCTAATCCACAATTAACTTCGATACAGTGAAGCAGAAGGCCAGCGCAGGATAGACTGGTCATATGATGAGGAATGAGATATTTTGGGCGACTGAGGAAGTGTATTTATATGTCTTGATTTTAATTTAATGTCATTTTAGTGATTTTTCTCGCTGCACTGCTTGGTGAAATACTAAAATATTGTAACCCTAAATCAACCTTTAAATGATAAGTGAAAATTAAACTAGAAATTGTTGAACATGTTTGGCGATTTGTATTTACAGTATAAATTATCATATTAATAGTCACGGTAGGTAAAATTAGCTTCGATTTGTCCTCCCCCCTTCCCCAAAAACGTTTCGTGTGTGGTTTTCTGTGCATAGGTCTCTGAAGATATTGTAAGTTTGTTTGTGTGTATGTATGTGTGCGTGTGTATGTAAACGCGTGTGTGTCGAATCAAGTTTCCCTGTCACTGAGTTGCTATATTATCATTCAAAAGCAGTGGGCTTCGATTATATGAGTAGCCACTAATATAAATATTTCCTGTAATTGGCATAATTCATTTGAGACAAATGTCAAAATGCCACTTCACCTAGTCTTGTGCCTAATAAGATAATAGTGAAGCACCAGCAGTCCACTTCTCACCTTCCGTGCCCTCGCTCCACCAGCACAGACAAGTGTATAAATCTACAATTATAGTTACAAATCAAACTTGTATTACGTAACAAGTATGGATATTAATTGTTCATTTGGTAATACAGGAAAAAGATCATCATTAGTGACTTCATTATTGATATGCTGTTATAGAAAGAAAAAAAACAATTAAAACTACGGCAAACAAAATTGGCGATCCATTTAATAAACTGGTCTCGCGAAGATATTTGCTTAATTATTCGATTTCTATGGGCGAAACATGTAGCCACAACTCAAATTTAATTCCGACTCGTTTAGGTTTACGGAGAAAATGTAATGCCAACATGTCACTTAATTGTGTCGAAAGTTTGCGGACGGTAGAGGAAACGATGCTCACGAGGATTTCAGTTTGCGACCCAACACATCATCAATAGATGTGAACGCAACTCACGTGGAGGATCTTATTCAGGACAACGGGGATGACGATAAAGCTGAGAATGGCCTACAGAAGCGTTTATAGCATTGTTTACAATATTCTGCTTTAAGTTTGCTCCCGAGGGATTGACGTGATATTTTCAATTGCTTGATGCATTGTACTGTATAAGAAACGCTAAGGACTTCTCACCGAGGGCGTCATCTTCCTTCATGACAACACGAAACCACCTACAGCAAAGAAGACGACGACACTGTTGAAGCAGTTTCTCTGGGAAGGCGTCCACCTTCATCCTCGCTCCAAGTGACCCTCACTGGAAGTAACATCTAGGAGACAAATAATACACGTTTAGACGATGAGGTGAAACTCATTGAACGCACAAGAACAGCATTTTACCATCAGGGTATGTTCATACTCGCCCTATAAGCAGCACGGGCTTAAACAGATGTGGGAACTATGCCAAAAGTAACCTAGTGATTGCACCATCAGTTGGTTACATTAAATAAAATACTCACGTTTCACTGCAGGCTTTATTGTTACCTTAGTTTCTGATCACTCCTTTTATATATGTACTAGTAAAAGCCCGTCAGTCAACAGAATTAACTGCTGTTCTAGATATTATGAATTGTGATTTAGGATATCTGGGAAAGGTGTCTGCGAATTGAATTACCCAGGGAGGCGGCGAGGACGCCCCCTTCTACTTGCTAAATTGCAGTGGAGAAATATCCATCAAGTCTAGAACACAACATTAGTCTCTCGCAGTTACGTCACGGAAAAATGCTTACAATAGCTATGAGCGACAAACTGACACACGTAAGCTGCAAAAGTGCGCATAGCTGCTTATGGAACTCGACAACAGCTCTGCGCATGCGCAGTTGTACCGGCGACAAACTGGCACGCACTTAAGCCGCTCATATATAAGATATATAATAGTTTGCTTGGCACACGAGACGTCTAATGTCGATATAAGAAACTGCAACATAGATTGCACTGAGAAGTGACACTCAACCAAATATTTTTTGCCGTCTTGTTTCAGGTTCGGATTTGATAATGTGGATGCTAAAGAATTTGGATGTTGAAGACCAAGGTAAGTTTACTTTATTATCTACTGAATTTTTATTGATTATAGTTATTAGGGTCTATTATTACTGCTGTCATGTTGGCGGTTACTGGTGTTAACTCGGAGGAGGTCCTCTCAGAGGCTAGCCGCGCGGGAATAGCCGTAATATCACGGACTGCGCGGCCGTTTCCGTCGGAGGTTTGAGTCCTCCCTCGGTCATGTGTTTGTGTGTTGTCCTTAACATAAGTTAGTTTGAGTAGTTTGTAAGTATAAGGACCGGTGACTTGAGCAGTTTGCTCACTTAGGTTTACAAACATAAGAACATCTGTCAAAAGTTAACCAATAAATAGTGTCAAAGGTGCAACAAGTAGTTGTGAATACCGTTATCTGCGCGCTGTGTAACACTGATTGCCATTTTCATTGTAGTGATTCAGGAGAAAAAATGAGGACTGCGAGGAGTTAAATGGTTATACTCAGTGTTTCAATACAAACATTCAAATGGAATGGACAAATGTTTGTAGACGTGTTCATCGTTCCCTAGACTTACGAACTTCATAAAGCAACTTATTCTAAGGACGACACACACACCCGTGCCCGAGGGAGGACTCGAAGCTCCGGCGAGAGCACTGCAACGTGACGGACGGTCATTATCCGAGCGGTGCACAAACATTTATGTGCTTCACAAACATATGGCTTCTTTACGAGACACAATTTCCTTGTGGTCTGATTTTAATACGAACAGTGAGATACTTCATTCTACAAATTTGTTGATACCACTTCTGAAATGTGCCAGCTTTGTAAATACGCTGTCCACTCCGATAAAGTCCTGGCCGAACTCTCCGGAGCAGCCGTTTCAAAACTCCTTCGTTATGTTCCGTCGTCGTTTGCCCTAATTTGAAACAAAACTTGATGTTAGCGTGTTGTCCCTCCATTTTGCGCTCCATATTGCAATCACACGAGTTCTCAAAAATGGTTGTAAAGCTTAAGGGACTTGACTGCGGGGCCATCAGTCCCTAAACTTACAACTACTTACGAACTACATTACACTAAAGACGAAACAAACATCCGTGCCCGAGGGGGGATAGGAACCCCCGACGGCGGACGCAACACGCGCGGCTAATCCGCGACCGTGTTACCTGGGCTGCAGCGTGCGCCACATGTGGCACCATTCAGCCTACGTCTTATACCGACGGCTGCAACACGTTTGTGGGGGGCACACGGTAGCGACGACGTGCAAATTTTCCCGTACGACCATTTCACGAGTGCGCCGCGAATATCAGGAATCCGGAAAACGAATCTTCCGCATTGCTGCGGTCGGAAAAATATCCTGCAAGAAATCGACCGACAATGACTCTCGACGTGGCAGAACTCGAAACCTTCCGCAAACTGCTGCGGATTTCGATGGCGGGTCGTCGATGGAGGCAAAGTTCCACACAGCCTGTGCCCGACTGTACGGAGGCGACCTCGGCAGCTGCTGGAGGCGTGACAGCCAGAGAAGCTCTACAAACAGCACCGCACTCTTCACAACAGATCTGGACCTGTGGGCAGATGTGCTGCGCCACTAGAGCAGGGGCCCTACCAGTCTCTTCAGTGTATTATGACTGCAGGTTTCCCCATCTCAAATTTTGGACGTAGTTTAAGGCCGCCATTGGCAAAAATTAGTATAGACACTCCACGATCAGACTAGAAACGAAGTAGAAAAAATTAAAACTAAAGCTATAATTGAAATATGCATCTAGAAACTTGTTTAAGGCTGCAGTGTATCAGTATACAGGTGAGAGGTGGAGGCCAGCGTCACGTGTGCGACGTCTCTCACGCTGCACACGTATCAATATAATGTATACAAGGAACATTTATTGCAATATTTCAAAATTAATAGTATTTAATTACAGTTTTGTGTTTAGGTAAATTATGTGAATTTTTGGTAGATGCTGTGACATTACAGATACAGGGGGAAGCTGATTGTTTCCATGTGAAAGGCGGGTTTTACCAGACAGTTGGGTGCCGGCTAACAGTTTGGACCTAGTGAATGGAATACAGGTAGTCGGGGTCTCCCTAACGTGCTCGCAAACGGAAACCCACTGTCTCGGATGAGCGGGGGCTGCTAACCCAGATTGCAACTGAAATACAATATAGCCACACACATTATTCTAAAAAGCCATATAAAATCAGGGGATGATCGTACGGCAAATATAATTATATGAATGGATTCGGGAGACTTGTGAGAATCAAACGCCGTAATTACAATTTCAATATCCCTTACAGATAAAAAGCCGACAAATTTTAGAACAATAATAATAATAATATTATCAGACTTATATTTACAATTATTGATACATAGTGTTTGTCAGTAACAATTTAAGAAGCAAATGGGCAGCATTGCACCATGCTACCTATCTAAAAAGACGTACCACGTCATTTCCGTATTCTTTCAATAAACTTTGTTTTACTCTCTTGTTCTACTTTTCGTTGAGGTAGTAATATTCTTGTGTCAGAACATAGATTCCACCACAGAAACACAAAACATGAACCCAGCAAAGCGCATTACATATATATATGTATTTTAATATATTTAATATTACTCTTAGTAACGTTCGTTTTATGTTGTATATTGCCACTTAAATAATTCATGACCGACTAAGAATAGTAGATATGCAGCAGATAATTTATATATAAACAATTATATGTATTTGTGGACAAGAACTGAATATATTTACATAACAAGCCATGATAAATTAAATTTTAATTGTGTAACTATATTTCGACGGCGGCAGTATATTTGAACGGTGAGACGCTACCTGAGCAAAGAGCTTCAGTCTCAACCGTTTTAAACATTGTTAAATATATATTTGTTTGTTAAATGTAAACAACATTTTTAGGGAAATGGTCAAAGCATTTAATTCTGTGATATTCAAATGTATAATATTTTAGAAGGGAAATTATATTTTAAAGATGAGGCGTTAGGATGCGCGGAAGGATACAATTTTGGGAGCAGAGAGAGCACGCTTTCGAACGCGTGGGAAGGGACTCGTAACTTGGACGCGGTGGTGAAAGGTTGTGACGCTGGGCGGTCTGAAGCCGCGTTACGAACTTGTGATTTGAAGAGGTAGGCATGAGTGGACTGTGACTGCAGAACTTAGTCTCTGGTTGAAAAGTGGTAAACTATGGACAGTAGTAGGGCTGTGGAACTGTGATAATTCAGCAATCGTGTACTCGTGTGATGACAAACTGTGTTTTATAACAAATACTGTAATCGCGGATTAATTTGGAACTGCAATGTGCGATGGACTACACTAATTTACGAGTGATAATTTGAAACTTTTACTCTCGAATGCCTGTGATACTTATTGTGGCTCTCATGAACAATAGTTGGGGAAATATTCAGTTATTTACCGATGTATAAAGTAGGACCACCTCCGCATTTCATGTCCAAAATGAGTTATAAATATCATTTATAATGAATTACTTCGTGAGTGAATCAGTTCTTTATCTTAGAATCCATTTATTGGTTATTCAGAGGTTTAATTTATGTTTGTTTAAATATATTTTCACGTGATCATATGCAGATTGATAGATTGGCTAAACTACAGATTAATTATTGATTTTGTTTAAACAGATTGGCTAGCTGTTTAGGGCAAAGAAGCTGCCATACATAACTCACCCTTATGAACAAAGACAACGAGCCATAAACTTTTACTACCCTGAGTTATGTATTGGCCAAGTACCGATAGGAAAATCGCAGTGTGATAGTGAGCTGACGAATAGTTGGTAAATATTCAAGTAGTCTCTCGTTTGAAAGGTTTTTCAAATTTTAATATTCCGTCAGCTAATGGTACCAAGGAAAGAGGCAGTACACGCAAACATGGTTAATTACTTAAAAGTCGTGGATATTGTATCATTTAATATTTTCTAAATATTTGAACTGCATGTAGTTCTGGAAAGTTCGTAGTGTTTGATGGGGCGTATATGGAAAGCGTGGTTTGCGCGGACTTTCTCTGTGATCTGATTGGTTACCAATATCTTTAGGCAATCAGATTCTAAGGGGGGGGGGGGGAGCGGACCGCCCCGTTTCTCTTGTATTGGGGGACCTCCAAATACCTCAAAAGCAAGGTTTTTTTTATATATATATAGCGCCTTGTGTTAAGTCCTGCGATCTGGAGGAAAGTCAACAACTCCTACAATGATAACGGCAAAAAAAAAAAAAAAAAAAAAAAAAAGGCCTTTTGGCCGTACAATAACAAAACGCAAAGAATAGATGGCCAGTCGCTTAGGGACAAAACAATGAAAGCATACACACAGACAAAACAAATAGCCGGCTGAGTGTGCACTGCCCTCCACACGCACTCTCACATAGCAGGCCGTTTCTTCTGCAGTTTATGTTATTACGTGTATTATTCGGGAACTTTCACGTTTGGTTTGGGGCAAGAGAGTAGTCTGAGTTTATACGCGAAATTGTTAACATCTCCATGGTTGGGCTCCGAACTTACTGGAGGTATTTTGCTGAACGTGCTTCTTTACGGATTAAGAAGTGCATCAAAATACTTAGTATATATCGTGTGGACAGTCGAGTAGAGAAATTCCGGATTTTTTTTTTAAACGAAAATTATGACATTATGCAACATTGACACTGCGTGGCGTGTTACGCTAATCGTGAATGTGTGAAGATTTATTTGGACTGATTTGCGTAGCATTTTCGAGCATATTAAAATGAACATCTATTTTAAGAAAGTTTTTGGTGACAGGGTAAATTAATTACTATAAACTAGCTTTACTAGTGAGTGTGGAGTGTGGGTGTAACTATTGCGTCATTAGCACGGGCTTGGCAGTGAACTGTACCCTGAGAATGCTTTTAAATAATAATTACATCGTAAAAAATCCCGTGTTAATATCATTTTAACGCAATAGATCCCATCATTTATAAAGAATTTAAGAAAAATGCAACTGAATAAAAACCAGAATCTCCAAATAGTTTTTCTACACAGCTTTTTACAGTGGAATTACGAATCTCGTTTTTAGTCAGGTCAGCACTGGATGGACTGCTGAAAAAGTGGAGCCGGCCGCGGTGGCCGAGGGGACTGAGGCGCTTCAGTCACGGTCTGCACGGCCACTACGGTCGGGGGTTCGAATCCCTCCTCGAGCACGGATATTAGTGCCGTCCTTAGTTGTAGGTAGTTCATAAGTAGTTTGTAAGTTTAGGGACTGATGACCCCGTAGTTAAGTCCCTTAAGCTTAACAAACATTTGAACATTTGAAAAAGAGAATCGTCACGCTGTGAGTGGAACTACGAATTGACTGTTTCTCGATGGTACTAACCAGTTTGCCGAGTTGCAATTGGTGCATCTAGGCCCGGGTAACAACCGAAAAAGCTGTGAAGTTTCGAATCCGAGTATAATATAAACAATTGTAATAAGAACAGTGATGTAGTGGATCGGTTAGTGGTACGAACTGGCTAATAGGAACAGTGGCATTGTGACTATGAGACGGTGCAATATCGGTGTTATGCTACGCAAATTAAAAAACTTAGTAAAGAGTGGCAGCACGCTATAACGCCAGCCAGCTGTGGACAGCAGGCGCTGGGGCGGGAGGCGCACAACAGCGAGCTGCACATGTGCAAGCAGGCAAACCAGTAAGCTTAAATATAAATGATCAGTTTACTCAAGTTAAATGAGCAACAAACCAGTGCTATTAAAAAGTTAGCTGGTGACAGAAAAGTATAAAATAGAGATTAATGAAAAGATTGGACGACAGGCAGTTAGTTTAAAAAAAAACATGTGGGGTACAGATTTTCATGTACTGGAAACAAAAGTAAATGATAAGATTTCTGTTGTAGAGAGTAAATGTAATCAATCCTCTAACAATGTAAAAAGTTAATTAACACAAGCTATAAAAAGGGTTGCTACTGTTGCCAAACAAAGATGTGAACAAGTAAAGGAAGATGTTCACCAGGTTGAGCAGAAAGTAGGAGTGAAATATGTTAAACAATAAAATTTACCAAATGTGTAACTAATGCAAACAGTGTGAATGTGTTAGAAAACACAGTAGATACTTTGAATAACAAGATGCAGGCATATGATTCTAGATTGTCAAAAGCTGAACATAACATTAAATTTAATACTAACAGTAGTTGTTGTGGATTGGTGACGGAATTCGCAATGGTGCTGTTCATCCAAAAGAATTTCGGAAATTTTTTGAATATGTGTTGCGTACTGTGTGGACTGATCGTCATAAAATAGGGTTTATTGCTTGAAAATTTATGGGGGAAGCCAGAATATGGGGAGCAAATGCTACAGAGCAGTGTGAAACTTTAGAAATATTCAAGGAGGCATTTTTTAAGGAAGACTGGGGAAAACAAAGCAGATGGAGTTGTTAAATAGTTTTTGGAATGGAGAAAAACTTAATCCTAAGAAGGAAGGTGTTAAAAGGTTTGCTTTGAAATGGGTTAATAAGCTTTCATATTTAACTAATAAGTTGGAAACAGAGCAAATAATAATGGGATTGGAAGCTAACCTGTCTATGAATTGGGGAAAAGAAGGTATTGGTGCTCCAAGGGAACATTTAGCTGAATTTACAAGTTATTTTGAAAGGGTAAAGAGACCGAGACAGGAAGAGGCGCAGACCAACAGAAATTATGGGCCACAGCACAATGAGGAAACCAGACGAAAGGTAAATGTAAATAGAGTGGGTGTAGAGGTGGTCGAGGTTGGCGGCATGTTGCTGCTAGCAGGAAAGTAAACAGACAACAGGAGGGTAATAAGCACTCATGTACTCCGAGGGAAACCAAGTACAGCATGTGGGGTACGTAGTAGGCTTAACAGTGAAAGTCATATTACGGTAAACTGAAGAGGCTGGCGTTTACAAGACGGGAAATAGTATATTAAAGTTTCTAGTCAAACCTTGTGTAAGTAACATTAATTATGGTAACAGTGTAGAAAAAGTCGATTCCCATATAACAACTGAGGAAGATACAACAGAGGAGGAAGATGTAAAGAGGTGAAAATACGTATTTTTGTAGGTAGCTTAGAGGAATTCATACAGGACAGAAAAAAAGTATAAACACTGTAGAAATGAGACGTTGCCTGGAAAAAGTGTTGTAAGTGACAGTGCAGCTGATGTTCGGGTGGATTGCCAGAATTGCAAGAGAGGTACTGTAGAGGGATTTTGTACTGATATGCATTGTCCTACTGGAATTTGATGATTAATTTTGTTAGAGGACAACTAACTACTGGATGTGCAGAGGTTGTTTGGTGAATGAATAGTGACATACAGATGGAATGAGATAATTCTTAGAGAAAGGATGCTTGTCCTACTGAAGTATGTAAATTGTAGTATGTTGAAGTACGTGGAATTCATTAGAGAGGACATTTACATTAGAACCATTGATGTAACAAGTTAATACGTTAATGGGAACTGATGCTGACACGATTAATCTGAGTGGTAAATCATGTGAGAATTGAAAGGAAGTAATGTAAGGAATCTGTAAATATTTTTATTGATAAATTGAAGTGAATTTTATTACAGAATTTTGTACGTTCTTGATAAGAGTGAATTTTGAGAACAAATGAATGGTCGCTATAATATGAGGACTCATAATGTTATCAAATATTGTACAGGGTCGTTTGACCTTAGAGATAAGTTGTAAGGAAAGATGTTAGTAATTTATGGCAAGAAATTTAAGAAAGAAGTGCCTCAGTTTAAGTGATTGAAATAAGGTATGTTACCAGTAGCAACCTTTTGTTTTTATTAGTAGGTAAATTCTACCCTGAGGAAATAATGAATAAATTTTCTAGTGTTGTTTTAATTGACGATATTTTCAAAAGTATTAGTGGGGTCATTTCTCTATTAATTCACTTTGAGCAGAGGATTTCCAATAACTAAGAAAAAAAAATTATGTCGGGAAACGATAATGTAAGTAGTAGGCTTAGACAAGACTGTGGTTTCAGGTTGATGGCCACCTGTAAACTCGAATATGGGCGAGGACTGAGTCGGAAGTAGAGTGTGATGGACGCCACATTATATAGGTGTGATGTGAACACAGCGAAAGGTACAATGGAATGTTTTGTGAGGTCTGAAAACTCACTTGTCACCAATCACAGTGCCACAAAAGCACTTATGAAACGAAATGAATCTGTAAGATTTTTTTGAAAGCAAATTGATTCTAATATTTAGTATGATGTCAATGATTTTGTAATTTTTTAGACTAGGTTAGTTTTAGAACTGCCATGTCCGAAGTGTTTTGTCCTGTAGTTGCAAGATTGTGTTTCTGTCCGCTACTTTGTTCAATTATAAATATTTTATTGTTAGAAATTTTTATAATTAAAGGGGGCGGTAACCGCTATGTATATATGTAAGTGTGGGCCAGCGTGACGTCTTGGAGGCTGAGTACAGGCCAGCACTCTGCGCACGTGTATTCAACTCAACTATTTAATCAAAATATCCTCGGGTGTACTGCCGGTCTATAGTGTCCAACGGGCAAAATATTTCGGCGATCATACATGTCGCCATCATCAGGTGAACTGACGGACTGAGCTCCTGGAAACTCGCCGGCACGGAGATCCGCACGCTACGGCTGCTCGAAGGGAACTGGGTTCTAGCTCGATGCTAGCATGATTGGGCTATGGCCCTTGCAATTTTGAAGGTCCTGTGGACTTTGCCTAATGCCTTCTGTGTGTATATTTGTTACGAGTGAGGGGTTAGACTTCATGTGTCTCTATGTAATTGTATATAAGTATGTGGTGGTGTGCTTTCAGGTTTGTTTTCTTGTGGTTTGTTGTGTTGGATGTGTGTGCGCTTTGTAGTGTGTTATTCCCTGAATTGACGGGTTGTTGTGTTTTTTGGATGTTTGTAGTTAACATGGTTTGGGTCTGAACCGAGTGCAGATATGAGTTGGTGTGGTGAAATGTTTGATTTGTTGTAGAATGCTTGTGTGAGTTTCTGTATGGTGTGTGTAACTGTTGGCATGTTTGTGTCTTCGTGTATGTGTCTGTTGGTGACGAACCAGGGCGCATCTGTGATTATACGAAGTGCTTTATTTTGGAGCACTTGTGCAAGTGGGTGTCTGCAGCCATGCCCCAGACCTCACAGCCGTATAACATTTTGGGGAGGACGGTTGACTTATAAATTAGTAACTTAGACCTAGATGTTAGCCCATTACCTTTAAGTAGTGGGTAGAGTTGCATGAGACTACCCATACCCCGATTACACGCATCAGTGATGTGGGATTTCCATAGCAGCTTACTGTCAATTTTGAGGCCTAAATATTTAACCGTGTCACACCAGGGGAGGTCCCTACCATCAAGGTTTAGTTGACGGAAGGGAGGTCTCCTTCTGGTTGTGAACATTATTGCAGTACATTTATCCGGATTAATTTTGACTTTCCAAAGATTACACCATTGAGTAATTTGCTCAGGGTGTCGTTGGATGCGCATGACGGTGTAATTGGTGTTTGGGTGGCTTGCATAGACAGCAGTGTCATCTGCGAAGAGGGCAAGATGAGTACTGTCAAGCTTAGGTATATCATTTGTATATACACTGTATAAGGTAGGACCAAGTACAGACCCTTGGGGTACCCCTGCCTCTATTGGTTTAATCCTACTTTTACTCCTATCTAAACTAACAAAGAAATTCCTATTCACTAGAAAGGATCTGATTATTTTGACTATGTGGAGGGGACACTCCATCAGGTGCAGTTTGTAGATTATGCCGTCGTGCCAAACACGGTCGAAGGCCTTCTCAATATCGAGGAAGACTGCTCCCGTGCTCTGCCCTTCGGACCTAGCCTTGCAGATTTGCTCAACCACCCGGGTGGCTTGGGATATTGTGCCATGCCCAGCACGAAAACCGAATTGTTCAGGGATGGTCATTTGCCTCTCATTGAGGTAAGCCTGGAGTACTGTAAGGATATAAGACGTTCGAGGATTTTCCCTAGGAAGCTGAGGAGTGAGATTGGTCTATAATTTTGCGGAAACAGGTGGTTCTTGTTTCCGGTAGCGGGCCATTTAAATACCCTCGGCCCGAGGAGCGACCCCTCCGCGGTCCGCGCCCCGCGCCGCGGCCGCGCAGTGGAACCGATTGCGACGGCGTCTGAGATGACGTCGGTGTGAGGGCTCTGTCCGCCGTGGTCGTCACTTCGTTACGTTTGCTAGATTTACTCTTAATTAACCCAATCGCTGGTTCCCAAGCTTTGCTAAGATTATAGCCACAGTCACGGTTTATGAGGTCGTCACTTGTGCGAATTTCAATGGCCTCTCTAACGACGCAGTCCCAGTATCTCGACGTCTGTACCAGAATCCTAGTGCTTTCATACTCCATCGCATGATTCTCCGACAGACAATGTTGAGCGACCGCCGACTTGCTCGGATACATCAATTGTGTGTGCCTCTGGTGTTCAACGCATCGATCCTCGACGGTACTCATCGTCTGTCCAATATATGACTTTCCACACTGACACGGAATCTGGTACACGCCGCCCTTCCTCAAACCGAGATCATCTTTAGCGCTCCCCACCAGTGCACGAATTTTATTCGGCGGACAAAAAACAGTTCCAACCTGGTGTTTTTTCAAAATGCGGGCGATCTTCCCCGAGAGTGCGCCGGTATATGGAACGAACGCAGTGTCTACATTCTCCCTCGTGTTTTAATCCGTTTCCACAGGTTGTGTTGTAGTGGTTGGGCGGAGAGCCCGCTGAATCTGCCACTCTGAGTACCCATTTTTTCGAAATACAGTTCTCAGGTGCTCCAATTCCTGGGGTAGACTCTCTGCGTCGGAGATAGTGCTCGCCCTATGTACTAGAGTTTTAAGTACCCCATTCCTCTGTGAAAGGTGGTGACAGCTGTCTGCGTGTAAATACAGATCAGTGTGCGTTGTCTTCCGATATACACTATGACCCAGGGTGCCATCAGCTCTTCTCTTGACCAAGATGCCAAGGAACGGCAATTTACCCTCCGTTTCAGTCTCCATAGTGAATTTGATGTTGGGGTGTATGGAGTTCAGATGTGTAAGGAAGTCAAGGAGTTTATCCATACCGTGTGGCCAGATGACGAAAGTGTCGTCCACGTAACGCAAAAAGGAAGTAAGTTTCCATTGAGATGATGCCAGGGCTTCCTCCTCTAAATTCTCCATGTACAAATTTGCGACCACAGGGGAGAGTGGGCTAACCATGACGACTTCCTCCGTTTGTTCGTAGTATTCGCCATTGAAAAGAAAATACGTAGAGGTCAAGACATGCCTAAAAAGTTCGGTGGTCTTCTCGTCGAATTTCTGACCAATCAAATCTAGTGACTCTCGAAGGGGCACTCTTGTAAACAACGAAACGACGTCGAAACTCACCATGATATCTGACTCATCCAGCCTGAAGTTGTTAAGGCGTTTAACAAAATCCAACGGAATTACGGATTTGATGAGGGCATTTACCCATATAAGGACTTAATATTCCCGTCAAGTAGTTGGCCAACAAATATGTAGGTGCTCTGATGTTACTGACAATGGGACGTAAAGGCACCCCATCTTTGTGAACCTTAGGGAGTCCATAAAGTCTTGGCCGGTCCGGTACCGCGGGGCGCGGACCGCGGGGCGCGGACCGCGGAGGGGTCGCTGCGCGGGCCGAGGGTATTTAAATCGCCCGCTACCGGGCTAGAACCCACCGACTTATATTCCTTACCAAAGGAATCAAAGGCCAGACGTGATAGACATGGCTCTCATCAAGGGCATAACAGTTACCCTCAACCTTGAGGTTGTAAACGATCTGCCTTCCAACCACACCCCCGTTATACTTCACACGGAAGAAACACTGCAGTACAATGAACCACGCAGGATACTAAATTACAAGCGCGCAAATTGGGCTCTGTTCAAGGAAACGCTTGATAATCGTATTCCTGATACTCACGAGATTACTCAAACAGAACAAATTGATGAAGCTGTTGAAGTCCTCACAACTGCTGTCCAAGACGCAATAGCCGAATCCATACCACTACGTGCCACACAACAACACTCAGCGGCCCTGCCCCAGGAAATCCTGGGCCTTATCTCAATGAGAAACCGACTCAGGAGATACTGGCAGCGTACCAGGCGTCCGGTGTATAAACATCACGTCAACAGGCTACAGGGTATCATACGGGGTAAAATAACAACATTCAAAACGACACAATGGGACCAGAAACTCGCTGGACTTGATACCACACGTCCTGGAGTGTGGGCTCTGGCCAGACACTTCACCAGGGAGAAACTCTACACGCCTACCTTACAGGGACCAAACGGCCCAGCATACTCAGCGGAAGAGAAAGCTGAGCTAATGGCCCAAACACTAGCAGCGTCATTCACACCGAACCTGGCTCCTTCCGACCCAGTGTTCACACTAGAGACGGACCAGGTGATCACACGCTTCATGGCCCAGCCTCCGCGCAACGAAATTAGACGTACTAGCACACATGAAATCACATGGGCCATCAAGCACACCACAGCCAGAAAAGCGCCTGGCCATGATGGCATTCAAAACCGGGTTCTCCAGGAGTTCACGGATAGAGCAGTAGAGTACCTGACACACATCACAAATGCCATCCTGCAACACCAACACTTCCCTGCCTTTTGGAAGGCGGCCAAGGTCCTGATGTTCAGGAAGCCAGGGAAAGACAACTCCCTCCCACAAAATTACCGACCCATCAGTCTGCTGAGCTCGCTCAGTAAGATAGTTGAGAAGGTAATACTTAAACGTCTCACTCGGCACTGCATCACCAATGACACCCTAAGACCGGAGCAATTCGGATTTAGGAATCACCACTCCACAACACAACAACTCCTCCGCGTAGTTGAACACATAACAGACGGCTACAACAAAAACAAAGCCACTGGGGCGGTGTTCCTGGACATCGAAAAAGCTTTCGATCGTCTCTGGCACAACGGCCTTACACGCAAACTTAACGACGCCGCGTTTCCCGACGGACTCGTGCATCTCATACACTCATATCTCACCAACAGAAGCTTCAACACTGACGTGCAGGGCAAACAGTCTACACGACATGGTATTCAAGCCGGAGTACCCCAAGGCAGCATCCTGGGGCCCCTCTTGTTTAACCTATACATTAATGATTTTCCATCCACACATAACACGATGACTGCAATCTACGCAGATGACACCGCCATCATGGCGCAAGATTGGAAGCCATCAAACATTAACTCACGCCTACAGACAGCACTCAGAACTGCCGAACCTTGGTTGGAGAAATGGCGTGTTAAAGTCAACGTCGACAAGTGTGAGGCAGTTCTGTTCACACGCAGACCGAAACACTTGCGCAAACACCAACACTGTAGACCAATTACTCTACATACACGCCCAATACGCTTCCGTGAGAAGGTCAAATACCTTGGTGTCTGGCTGGACCGGAAACTCATATGGGGGGACCACATACAACACATGACCAACAGAGCAAACGCGAGGCTCAAACAACTCTACCCGATGCTCAACAGGGAAAGCAAACTGAATAGCCGGGTGTCGAGGAACCTCTACATGACACATATTAGACCTCTGATGACGTACGGTGCTCCGTGCTGGGCATACGCGGCGCCAACACGGCTGCGCCGCCTGCAGCTCATACAGAACAAGGTACTACGCATCATTAGCAACGCTCCACGACACACACGCACCGTGGACCTTCACAATGAATACCGCCTAGAGCGCCTCTCGGTGGTATTCAAGAAACTCGCCACACGACTATACAGAAACTCGAGACACTCGAACAACCCCTTCATCCTACGCTTGGGGAACTACGATCACAACCATAGGTGGAAACATAATCGGCCAAAAACACTTCTCCTCAGAGACTAACCACCTACGGCCGTAGGGAACACCAACTCACAAACACGATGAACATGGCAAACCCCTGCAAAACAGCAATCTGACTGGCAATGCCAGCTGAGCCCACAGCCGACCTACAGGCAAGGCAGGGAAACCATATTCATCGCACTAAACACAAACAAACCTAAACAGTCCCGCACACTTAGCCAGTTCTATGACCGAACTGCCTAACCATCTTGACAGACTTGGCTATGTTACAGGTATTCTGCCACAGCCGACCCAGGAGGCATCATTGGAGCTCAGCTGCAGCAGAACCTCGCAGCAAAACGGACTGATTCTTTATGACAAACCTAGCAAAGTTAATGGTACTGAGAAAATACCCATCACTAACATTACCAACCCTTGCATGATCTGTCGCAGATAGCATACCGCTACTGCCCTTCATACCTACCCCACTGTCGCAGAGGTTTTTTTCCCTTGGCTCTTGCCTAGGCACTTTTTTTCCTCTGCCCTTACATACCTTTACCCTTCGTATACCTTTCGACCAATTCTATCTCCAGATGCACCGTATTAATGGGTGATCGCGCCCACACGTACGGATAACATCGCGGTTCCCACATCCCGTGATCCACCTTAGCAAACTAACTTAATTACGGAGGTGACAGTAGAACTTTTGTGATGGTCACCACGTTGGTGTGGGCGTGGAGGGGCCCCATCCTTGCCGGCTAGAACCCACTTCCCTTCGAGCAGCCGTAGCGTGCGGATCTCCGTGCCGGCGCGTTTCCAGGAGCTCAGTCCGTCACTTCACCTGATGATGGCGACATGTATGATCGCCGAACTATTCTGCCCGTTGGACACTATAGACCGGCAGTACACCCGTGGATAATTTGATTATCAAATACGCCGGGAGAAACTGAAGAATCATAACTATTTAATGTTTTATTGAAAGATTTGAAAGTTAATAATAAGTTTGTGTTTAGGTACATGTATGTCAATTTTTGGTAGATGTGATAGTGGGCTGACGAATAGTTGATAAATATTGAAGTAGTCTCTCGTTTGAAAGGTATTGCCAATTTTAATATTCCGTCAGTTTATGGTAACAAGGAAACAAGCAGTACACGCATACATGGTTAATTACTTAAAGTCGTGGATATTTTATCATTTAATATTTTCTAAATATATGTACTGCATGTACAACATTGAAACCGGGTGGCGTGTTACGCTAATCGTAAATGTGTGAAGATTTATTTGGACCGATTTGCGTAGCATTTTATGACCATATTGAAATGAACACTGTGAGATTACCGCCCAAGAGAAATATTCGTAATTAATAGCATTTGGTAACTAAACAGTATGAAGTTCACTGCAAACATTGACCATGCCAATGCACCAAATTTTACACAATTGTAATCTTAATAATTATGGAAGCAATCTATGTACGCAGTTGGGTGACAACATTTATAGTTAGGCCATAGGTAGAAATTCTCCACGTTGAGATTTGCTGTGTGCTTGTAGCTGACGGGAGGCCAGCGAGCAGGCCGACGGTGGTGGCTTGTTACAGCTTAGGATTTTCCAGGTTCGTTTCCGGTGAGGGGAGAGAGGGACAATGGCGAGTGCCAGGTGCAGTGCACTGCACAGCGTCAAATAAAATATTCTAATACCGCTGGCATTTGAAGTAATACGATGCAGTCAGGGACCTTTAAGGCCCTCATTACAAAATAGCCTGTTGACAAATAAACAATACATTAGCTGATATAGTCACATCTGGCGTTATATGTTTAATTGACAATGAAAAGTAATAAATTACCAATGAATACAAGACAGTTACACAACTAGCATGGCAATGTTTGTTTATAAAAATAATATATTAACTATTTCTCATTTTAGTTTCAATTAATCTTGTGTATTTTATCTTGTAATATTCATTTAAATCACTTATCTGTGATATAAGAAATTGCACGATTATAATAAATAGTACAAAGGATGTTTATACTAATATAAAAACGTAAGAAGATATTTGTTTAATGTGTACTGTAATTATCTTGATTTTAAGTAAAGTTTTAGAAATGTATTGGCTGAGCGCTGTACGTTGGAAGTCGGTTAGAACAGCTCACATGGGGAAGTTGATGACGTAGGGAAACAACCCGGCAGTTGGGCTTTTGGCGCGCGCGCGTGAGGGCAGGAAGTGACGAGTCGGGAGCAAGTGGTGTAGCTGGCCGGGCGGGTCGCTCTACGAGAGTCGGCATGTGGATGTCCAGGTGGAGACTATAGATTTTTGTGTGGCAATTGCCAAGTGTGGTTGCTCGTCGTAGACTGCACCAAGTTGTATCGAGTGCTACTGTGTGTTGTGAATATTTGGCCTGTGGAACAAGGTGTGCATCGTACTGAATTAAAGTGTCTGTGTTTTGTTAATGTAACACGTGTCGTCGCATAGGCATGAACATAAACGGTGTTTGGGACAGGCACACGGTGTGAAAACTATTTGCGACAAATATTCATTTTGTCTGGGGGCTCACGAGGTATAACTTTATTTGATAAGTGTCGACGTACAGACGTATCAGCCACAGGGTTTTAATATGGTGTAATAAACAACATAAAGTGAACTTCCACGTGTTTTCAAAGATAGTAGTTAGTACACCCTTTTTCTCACATGAACTTACTTTGTTATGAATTTTTTTGTTAATCATATGCAGGGAAGGAAAGCTGCGAACGTGTGATATCATCCCCTAGAAAACGAGTCAAACAGTAGCAATCACAGTTCCAGTGTTTTTGCATGTTTAGGAATTTGGTTCGCAGTTGGTGGTTGTGAGTTTTAAAAATTAAACTCTCACCCCGATCTTCAGCCTCGCATTTGGAGGCTCGTTACGGGATACGTTCACGCTGGACTTGGTCGGACGGAGAGATTAGGTTGTGTAAAGGGCAGTGAACAGTTACGAACAGTTTCAAACAAGTGCGCGGACGCGACGGACAATTTCAAGTGTGTGTGGCGGCTGGCACCATACAGCGGGATAAATTCACACTGGTCTTGCTCGGACAGAGAGGTAGGGTGTGCTTAGGACAGTGATAGTGGACAAAACAGTTAGCATAATCGGACGTTACGTAAACGCGTCGCGCGGTTAACGACGGTTGGTGACTGGCAGAGTTCGGGCGCGGGCATCCGTAACAGGCGATCGACGGCGCATCGGCCCGGCAGCAGTGAGCGGCGGCGCGCGGGATCCACGCACTCAAATTTCATCTTCTGCAACGGACGGCAGTGATCGGGGGGACTTCGCAAGTCGTCAGCGGAGCGTCACGGCCCAGTAGCTTCGATTCTACAAAGGATAAGGGATGCAGTAAGGATATATTCCAGCCACAGCTTCTACAACAGACGGCAGCGAGCGTTGCGGACGTCGCAGCTCGTTGCAGCAACTTCTGGATTAAATGATAAAGCAGCTGGCACTATAAATTCTTGTGTGTTAATCAAGCTTTCTTGTGATACCGATAATGGAGCAGGTTTTTAAAAAGTCGCCAAGCGACTTAGATTCAGAGGGTAGCATACCAGAGAGGGTAAATACTGGGGGAATGTTGTTGACACCGGAGATGATCGCAGTCATGTTAGCGAGTTTTAGCTCAAATTTAGAATCAAAAATAGAAAATTCACACTCAAATTTAGAATCAAAAATAGAAAATTCAAACTCAAATTTAGAATCAAATTTAAGATCAGAAATAGGAACTGTAAAATCAGAAATAGAAACTGTAAAGTCAGAATTGAAAGCAGACTTTAAGGCAGACATTGGGGCACTACAAAATTCAATGATTGGATTAAAGGCAGAAATAATCACAGACATTGACAGAAAGATAGGAAGTCTAACAGAACGGTTTGAAAATAGGGAAAAGGAGATACATGCCAGAATTGGTGCTATTGAGACTGAGGTAGGAGGCAGGTTAGATGCTGTGAAACAAATATGTGATCACAGGAATGAGGGCACTATGCAAACGTTGGCTGAGGTTGACAAGACGATGGTGGCAGGTATTGAGGAAACAAAAACTTTGTTGTCAGGAAAATTAGAGAATACAGAATGTAACTTTAGGAAAAAGATAGAACAAGTAGTGACAGTAAACAATACTGAGATTGAGAAGGTGAACACTAGAATAAATAATCTAGAATTGTGTACTGCATCAGGAAGTACTAATTGGTCCATGGTGCAGACACCTAATGGCAAAAAGTTTTCAGGAGTGGGTAATTATCATCCAGTAGATTTTTTGGCTACATGCAAGGACCAATTTGTGCCTGGTATGTCAGACCAGTGTAAAGTGAAGTTAGCAAAGAGAATTCTTGACTGTTGTGCTCAAACTTGGGCAAATCAGTGTGCTGATAAATTTGTTACTTTTGAGGCGTTTGAAAAATTGTTTTTAAATAAATATTGGGGGGAGGCCAAGCAAGCTAAGATACAAAATGAATTCTTGAACGGGCCAAACTACGTGAAAGCGAGACAGAGCATGAAGGAATTTTGTCAGGAGGAACTTGAGAAACTAGTGCATTTAGATACACCTTTGAGTCTTTTAGCAGTAATTTCCTCTTTGTGTAGGAGGTTACCTGCAGATTTGCATTGGCAGTTAATTCACCATCCCACAGATTCAGCTGAGAATTTCATTGAATTTGTAGAAAGGATAGATCAGGGTTTAGGTATAGAACGACAGTTCAGGGGGACACAGCATGTTAACCACAATGAAAACAGAGGCAGTAGAAATGGGGGTCACAACCAGGGAAACCACAATAGAGAGAGGAATTTAAATGAAAATTGGAGAGGTAACAATAACAGAGGAGACAACTGGGATAATAGAAGCCAGAGGTAAACATGGGAAAATGATTGGAGAAATCAAAGGCAGGAAGGTGGAAATAGGAATGGGGATAACAGTAGGAGAGAAAATCAGAGACAGAATCAGGGAAACTAAGATTTGTTCCAAGTGAGGTCCGTTTCGGGACAAGGAACTATTCTAATAACAGGACCAGAAGATGGGATAACAGGGGATCTAATGATCATAATTACAGTAGTAATAGAGATGGGGAGAGAAGGGAGAACAAACTATGTCACATGGACGGAGATGATGAGAGGAAGAGGAAGGAGGAGTTCACAAGGGCAAGGATAAAGAAAAGAGGGAAGAAATCATAAATGAAGTGAACAGGGAAAGAGAGATAACAGAGGAAATTTGTGTCAGATGGATGCAGTCATGGGTAATAAGGAAATTTTTGAGAGGTGGTTTGTGCAACATGACAAGAGAAATGCAAACAGGAGGAGGAATGCTCGAAACAAGGACAATAAAGGAGAGTATGATGTGGGAAGTTTATTTGATAATAACATTAAAGAGGATAAAAATAGTGTTGGGTTAGCCTTAGTTTTGGGTAGGTCAGAGGCACAAGTGTTGACTGAATGTGAAAGTATGAATGTAAATATTGATAGTACTGGAGCCAGCATAGAAGTTGTGGAATGTATGAATGAGAGTGAATGTTTTTCTAAATTAAATGTAAATAAATGTGGTCCAGTAGGGACAATGAATGACACTGAAACCTACTGTAAATGTTAATATAAATGTGAAGATCTCTGAGGAAGGCCAAGTAGACTGTGTAGATGCACAAACCAGAAATTTAATTGGGAAAATAAACTGGGTTAGGAAGTGGGCACCAGATGATTGGCTATTGCACAAATATGATTACTTGGACAGTTTAGGCAAACAATATAATAGGGACCAGACTTATTACAATGTGTTGAAAGAGTTTGTGAATGGGGACAATGAGCATGATCAATTAAGGGGATTAGGTATGTGTACCCTAGATCATGATGAGATAAGTGAGGGACTGAGAGTTGTACAGGAGGGGTTAGGTGATGAGGAGGAGAAAATACAATTTTTTAATGATTCATAATAATGAACAGTGTCATGAAATGGATATTGATGGGTTAAAGTCAGGTTGGGTTAATAAAGAAGTACATGAGTATGGGCAAGATGATTGGATTCAATTCCTCAAATATTTAAAAACAGTAGAGCCAGTGGCATGGGAAAAAGAAAATTATGGTTTTGCAAGAAAAATAGGGGTGTTAAATGCAGGGAACTCAGAATTTGAAGTAATCATTGAGGAGGAGCTGTTTATTCAAGATTTATTGGTGATGAAAGGTCTATGTTTAAATCTAATGTTAGGAAGTGATTTTCTGTGCAAATATGAAGCTCAGTTGGAGTATAAAGATAAAGTGTCAGAATTAAGTCTGGAGGGATGCATGAAGAGGGTGAAATTCAAAAAGTTTGTAAATGATAAAGATTTAATGTCATGTTTACACAAGTAACTGCCATAAACCAGTGTAAATCATAAAGTATGTGATCCAAAGCAGTGTACATAGTAGTTTAAGAATTTGTGTATATTTATTCTGTGGTCTGTGTTAGTATTTATGTATGTGTTTAGATTTAAGCATTGGGGTCACGTTTACATGCTTTCTTTATATATTCTTTTTCTTGTTGTTGTTTGTGTTAAAACATGTGCTTGTATCAGATTTGCAGTTCAACAGTGGTACATGAGGTAAATATGTATATGTGTTGGTGAAAGGTGCAATTGTTGCCAGGACTCATTCCTGAAACAGCAGCTGAGAGGGATAGTGTGTTTATTGTGTCGTCATAATTTATGTATGAGTAGTGAAACTATTTTTAGGTAATTCTATGAATGATAATTAAATTGTTTTTATTTTTTTATGTATACTAATCTTGAGTCAGGACTAGAGGACATATATATATATATATATATATTGTTTTCAATTGATGCTCACAGGCTGCAGGAGTTGTAGTTACTGTTAAATATAGACGTGCTAGGAGTAACTTAGGATAGTATGGGCCAATAAAGTCTCACACCAGCAAAAATAAATGTTTTTGGTGCGAGGGGGTAGGATTTGTATTTATGCTTGTAGGTGTCATTTTGATAGAAGAGAAAATCCTCTATGATAACATTCTTTTGGTAGTATTATTTGAGCTTTAAGATATATTTTTGACACAGGCAGGTTGTTGATGTTTTATTTGATGGAGTAATACACCAAGTAGGCCACATATTCTCTTGTCTGTTTCATCTGAAGCTATGGCTGATGAGAGTGCAGGCATGTGGTCTTGGGTTAATCTGCTCATGACTAACACAAGCCACTGTGAGTTCTTAATTCTGTTGATTTGCATGTTACTGTACATGCCTCAATGCTTAGTTTCAATTGCACCAAGTCTGTATGGCAGAGGGGTGGGATACAAATCCAACCAAATCCTGGTGTCCAGACAAACTTTTGTCTATGTTGACTCATGAGTGCCTTCTGCTCTTCCTGTTCCATGTAAGGTGCATATGACGTGTGTGAACAAGAACGCTTGATCCAGTGCCATGAATCTAAGCTGCAACAGCATGTTGGTTGAAATGACGGAGGCATAGGACCATACACCATGGGCCAGAGTTGCTGCAACGATGACTCTGGGGTTCTCGGTGTCAAAGTGGTGAGAGATTTCCTTTAAACAAGTGCAGTGTATCCAGTCAAAAGTTTTTATAGTGATAATTTTAGTTTTTCCATGTAGGACAAGATCTTCCAAAGACTAAAAGTTAATACTATTATAAATTTGGTGCCAATTCTGTATATAAACAACAGGCACACTTAAATTTCATGGATGTAATTAGTTATAAGGACCTTTTCTTAAAAATATGCACACACTATATGTGGTCTTAATGGTACAATTATTGGGAAATTTTCTCGCTGCCCTGTTTTTACTTATTTATTTTGCAGTAGTTGAGATCATTATTGGTATTGTGTTTGAGTCAATCCGATTCAATAATTTTGTAATTTTAATTTTGCTCATTCTAAAGTATTAATTTTGGTGCTACTTGCACTATCCTGCACATGGTTTTGATGCCGCAAGTGGGTGTATTGTGAGATTACCACCCAATAGAAATATTGGTAATTAATAGCATTTGGTAATTAAACAGTATGAAGTTCACTGCAACAATTGACCATGCCAATGCACCAAATTTTACACAATTGTAATCTTAATAATTATGGTAGCAATGTATGTACGCAGTTGGGTGACAACATTTATAGTTAGGCCATAGGTAGAAACTCTCCACGTTGAGATTTGCTGTGTGCTTGTAGCTGAGGGGAGGCAGCGAGCAGGCCGACGTTGGTGGCTTGTTCCAGCTTAGGATTTTCCAGTTCGTTTCCGGTGAGGGGAGAGAGGGACAATGGCGAGTGCCAGGTGCAGTGCAGTGCACAGCATCAAATAAAATATTCTAATACTACTGGCATTTGAAGTAATACGATGCAGTCAGGAACCTTTAAGGCCCTCATTACAAAATAGCCTGTTGACAAATAAACAATACATTAGCTGATATATTCACATCTGGCGTTATATGTTTAATTGACAATGAAAAGTAATAAATTACCAATGAATACAAGACAGTTACACAACTAGCATGGCAATGTTTGTTCATAAAAAAATATATTAACTATTTCTCATTTTGAAACTTCCTGGCAGATTAAAATTGTGTGCCGGAACCGGGACTCGAGCCTGGGACCTTTGCCTTTCGCGGGCAAAGGTCCCAGGTTCGAGTCCCGGTTCCGGCACACAATTTTAATCTGCCAGGAAGTTTCATATCAGCGCACACTCCGCTGCAGAGTGAAAGTTTCATTCTGGTATTTCTCATTTTATTTTCAATTAATCTTGTGTATTTTATCTTGTAATATTCATTTAAATCACTTATCTGTGATATAAGAAATTGCACGATTATAATAAATAGTACAAAGGATGTTTATACTAATATAAAAACGTAAGAAGATATTTGTTTAATGTGTACTGTAATTATCTTGATTTTAAGTAAAGTTTTAGAAATGTATTGGCTGAGCGCTGTACGTTGGAAGTCGGTTAGAACAGCTCACATGGGGAAGTTGATGACGTAGGGAAACAACCCGGCAGTTGGGCTTTTGGCGCGCGCGCGTGAGGGCAGGAAGTGACGAGTCGGGAGCAAGTGGTGTAGCTGGCCGGGCGGGTCGCTCTACGAGAGTCGGCATGTGGATGTCCAGGTGGAGACTATAGATTTTTGTGTGGCAATTGCCAAGTGTGGTTGCTCGTCGTAGACTGCACCAAGTTGTATCGAGTGCTACTGTGTGTTGTGAATATTTGGCCTGTGGAACAAGGTGTGCATCGTACTGAATTAAAGTGTCTGTGTTTTGTTAATGTAACACGTGTCGTCGCATAGGCATGAACATAAACGGTGTTTGGGACAGGCACACGGTGTGAAAACTATTTGCGACAAATATTCATTTTGTCTGGGGGCTCACGAGGTATAACTTTATTTGATAAGTGTCGACGTACAGACGTATCAGCCACAGGGTTTTAATATGGTGTAATAAACAACATAAAGTGAACTTCCACGTGTTTTCAAAGATAGTAGTTAGTACACCCTTTTTCTCACATGAACTTACTTTGTTATGAATTTTTTTGTTAATCATATGCAGGGAAGGAAAGCTGCGAACGTGTGATATCATCCCCTAGAAAACGAGTCAAACAGTAGCAATCACAGTTCCAGTGTTTTTGCATGTTTAGGAATTTGGTTCGCAGTTGGTGGTTGTGAGTTTTAAAAATTAAACTTTCCCTATTTAAAACTCTCACCCCGACCTTCACCCTCGCAACACCTCTTTTAGAACATGGTAAATGAATGACCATAAACTGGCTTTACTAGTGAGTATGGAGTGTGGGAGTAGCTATTGCGTCATTATCACGGGCTCTGTGAAGCAGAAAGCTTTAAAATAATAATTACATCATACAAAATCCCGTGTTAACATCATTTTAACGCAATAGATCCCATCATTTATAAAGAATTTAAGAAAAATGCAACTGAATAAAAACCAGAATCTCCAACTAGTTTTTCTACATAGCTTTTTACAGTGGAATTACGGTTCTCGTTTCTAGTCATGTCAAAACTGGATGGATTGCTGAAGAAGAGAATCATCACGAGGTGAGTGGAACTATGAATGGGCTGTAACCAGCCAGGTTGGTGAGTTGCAAACCATTCCTTTACGAAGCCCCAGCCGCCCCGCCTGCTCCAGTCCACCACCGCTTCCGATTATTTTTTATTCCTAAGTTGCATATCAAATTAATTGCGACATCCTATGTTTTTGCATTCACAGTTTTCCATAAATAACGTTTCGTTTTCTATTGGAAATTGCCAGTGAGCAACAGTAGATGTCTTGCTGTTCTTACGTAGTATTTAACAACAATTGCCGGCCGCGGTGGCCGAGAAGACTGAGGCGCGCCAGTCACGATCTGCACGGCCACTACGGTCGAGGGCTCGAATCCCTCCTCGG
The DNA here is from genome assembly GCA_026315105.1 of Locusta migratoria. NCBI lineage: Eukaryota > Metazoa > Arthropoda > Insecta > Orthoptera > Acrididae > Locusta > Locusta migratoria. Next base: position 8,888,070 of record CM048755.1, read on the forward strand.
GCATGGATATTTGTGCCGTCCTTAGTATAGGGTAGTTGATAAGTAGTTTGTAAGTTTAGGGACTGATAACCCCGTAGTTAAGTCCCATAAGCTATACAAACATTTGAACAACAATTGTTTATAAACAAATACCAGTGATGATTTGTAAGTTTATTAAATTGAAACGAGTTTGTGGTAGAGGGGTTGGAAGGACGGAAGCGTGATGAGGAGGTCAGGTAGTGACATTGAATCAAAATTCCTTGGTTCGAAACTTGGTCAGAACCATCCATCACCTAATTTTCTTTGGCGAGGAAAAAATATAATTTTCCTCACTAATTGCCATTACATTTTAATCCAATTGAAGGGGTCAATAAAAATACGTACATTTATCGAAATTTATTTAAAAAACAATTATAACCGAAGTCTAAAATTTAGGACTATCCAAAAATATTAATGTTCCGTTTTTCGGAAGTCGTTCGCCACCTAAGGTCTCTGGGCAAAATAACTGTATACTACATCTTGATCCACTGTTAGGTATTGTAATATTATTACAATTCGTAAGGTATGCAAAATTTGTATGTAAGATATAATAAAGAATTTCATGTCACTAGTATATGTGCAAGTACTTCCATTGCCACCAACCACACTCTTTGTATAGACTATGCATGCAATAGCCGACGGACTTGTTTAAAAGAATAGTGGGCGTTAGATAATAAACAGTATGTAATGGTAACGAACATCACAAGTCAAAAAAAGAACTTACGTGACCATCTTAACAAACAGGCTTCGATGTCCCGATATGTAACACAACAACAGCAGCAGAAGACATTCTTTACCTTAAACAAATTCTCCCGATTCATGCGATAGACACCACGGAAACGGGTAATATGTATTCACAAGCAACAAACGACCTAGAGGAGAACATCGCTTTAAAAATAAAAACATGTAAAAGTAACGTGAATACAGGTCGATCCCCACTGCGATCGTGTCGAGACACCTAAACTAAACACTAGTACCAAGCTGTCAGTGTACCACGATCGTAACCTGTATCCTTACCACTTCCACATAAAGCACACAACCGTCAGACATACTAGACGAAAAAAGAATTTTTTAATTTATTGCTTCGAACCTTTCTTTGAGAAACGTACACAATTTATCCATTGATGCAAACTATTCCAGGTAGTGTCTTCGAACTAACACAGACTTGAAAATATCGTCTTTGCTGGAGCAAGTATACGAATCTCCACATAATTTACAGGTGGACAATTGAAACTAAAAGCTCACAGAACATACTGTATAACGTTTCCTGGTCTATCATGTGGGAGTTTTACGTGCACACCAGTCAATTTTTAGGTATTGTTATTAACCCAGTAAACAATTTTCAAAACAAGATTAAACACAACAACTGTTCTCTAAGGACTATGTTAGCTGAGACCACGTGAAGGGGACTGACCCACTGTACGGGGGTGAACTTTGTAAATATAGGCTATCCTCGTTTTAAAACAGTTAAACAGTTTTATAGAGGGTCTTTCCATAATTGTGTATTGTAGCCTCCAGCTTGGTAATGCCCTGACAAGTTCTCAACCCAACGAAGAAGTAAAAGTCTCCCATAAATGCCTGTCTGGACTCTTGATAAAAATCGATAATGTGATTACCGGTAATTTTATTCACACCATGAATCGTGATTTAACTAATAAATTGATTATATATTTTTTACTCGGCAATTTGTCGTCAACCACGTTAAACAATCAATCCCAATTCTACAGTCAATATCCACAATCACATTGCTGTTCCCTGTACAGCTTCCTTCCATGCGAAAAACATGGGTGGATACTAGGTACTCCCACAATTCCAGTTTGTTAAAAATCCCTACAATATCTTGGGTGATGCCAAAATTCAGGAGATAGAAGTCACCTACACGAAGCTGTCATAGTGTAGATGGCAGCTCCTCCACTACAACATCTAGTTTAACATCGGCTAGCCCTACTTTATGAGGTACAGCCACAGGATTTACATATTTCTTCGAGATGTTCTCCAGTGCTTCCTTGCCGAGTTTCTGCAGTATTCCACGTGCTGTCACAATGCTGCCACCAGGTAGGACAATTGTTAACTTCGCCTTATCTCCATGGCTTGCAATAAAGGTACTTGCGGAATTTAATACGCAGGTATAAGTGAAAAGATCAGCACATTTCCTTCTTTAACATTACCTCTCCACACACACACACACACACACACACACACACACACACTATAATGGTTACAAATAGCCCATCTGAAATAACCAAACTATAGGAGATTTATAAAACCCATTGATTCTCGACCAAAGAACAGTAATTTACCACCGCAAGCATATACGCTACATAAATGTTGCCATTCGTAAACACCACTAACACACAAATAGCACGATTCGACGAAAGATAAGGTAATGTACACAGTGCAAAAAAGTTTGTTAAGCTTATGGAACTTAACTGCGGGATCATTATTCCTTAAACTTACAAACTACTTATAAACTAACTTATACTAAAGGCAACACAAACATCCATGCCCGAGGAAGGATTCGAACCACCAACGGGTGCAAAGATTTTACAACCACATGAACATAATCCGAAATCGACTTCTTTAGAGCTCTATCGCAACACATCATCCACAACTGGAAACAGACACTGCACCGCATATTTAGAGTATTTCAGTCACTTCTGGCCCACTTTAGGTTATGGAAGTAAGACTAAAAGTGGGCCTTTGCGATCCTCTTTTGACAGCTCGAAATTTAAATGAAGATAACGACTTAACCATTCATCTGACACGAAAATTTGTAGAGGAGAAAATTCTCTACAACTTTGCTCTCTTATGTTTTTTTTTTTTTTTTTTTTTTTTCATATCTCGTTGCGTTTCAGAGATATTTGCAAAAATATGTCTGTCCGTCTGTCTGTCCGTGACGTGTTCCCTGTTTTTAAGACGAACCGTTCAACTGATCAGCACCAAATTTTACAGACATAATAGTAGGCCGCCAGAGACCGGAATCTCCGTTTTCCAAATTTTTGGACAAAAAATACGGTAGAAATACCAAAAAAAGCCGTTTGTAATATAATTGTAATTGCAAACGAAAATTCAATAACCTAATTAGTAGAGGGGAAAATTCTCTACAGCTTCGCTATATTTTTATTTTTTTTCTTTCATATCTTGCATTGTTGCAGAGATATTTGAAAAAATAACGGCGATTTGACGATTCCCAATTTTTAGGTCGAACCGTTCAACCAATTGGCACCAAATTTTACAGACATAATTGTTTGTTACCAGAGACCATAACCTCGCTTTTTCAAATACTTCGGATAAGAAATACGTTAGTAATACCAAAAAAGTCGTTTGTAATGTAATTTTAATTGCAAATAAACCGTTCATCCGACGCGAATGTTGAATAACCGAATTTGTAGAGGAGAAAATTCTCTACAACTTAGCTCCATTATGTTTTTTCATATCTCGTATCGTTTGAGAGATATTTGCAAAAATAACGGAGATTTGACACCCTCCATTGAATTAACGAAAACCAGCCGTTCGGAGACGTCACGTGACATTCCTCGCCCAGAAGTCTCTCTGCCATACGCCATCTTGCATTGCGTATTTGATGATTTTCTTATTGTAACTTACATGTTGTCATTTCAAAGCAATGGCGAACTGAAGAATTAACAAAAAGACATCGTTCTTCATACGATAAATGATAATCTAGTGTCTACAAATGACATATTAGCATCAGTTAATAACGACCATCAATAGTATGAGATAAGAGGACACATTTGTTGATTGATAGCCGTAGCGTAGGTCGGTGGTTCGGAACCCGCCACTACTTAATTTTTTTTCCTAAAAGGGTTTCAGACACTCTTATTAATTAATTTTTTATTATTTAGATTATTATTTTGGTCAAAATGTTTGCTAAAACTAAAACTACATATCTAAAGTGGGACGTAAAACACGTCAGTGCGATTTTTTGCTTAAATTCTATCCCATCTAACCTGTAGCACTCTGTAAGTGCTTGTGACAACAACCATTTCCAACCCAGCGATAAGACTACACCTGCACGTACAACGAACGGATATAGCCATTCCAGCTCGTTCTAACCACTACCTCACTCGTACACAAACAGCCATTGTATTTCCCCTTCTAACAAATCACTACTCTTGATAAACATCTGCAAAGCAACCAATTACATAGTAAAAATGATTGACACACACACACGCGCGCGCGCGCGCTCGCGCGCGCGAAGTACAGCTTACAAGGAATAATCCAGATTGCGAGGTTATTTTATAAGGACTGTCTGTGGAGAAGCTTTTATTAACACTAACAAATTCACTGCATTAAATTCTGCTCTGTGTAGGGGATGATATAAACTCGTCCACAGTCCCCACCGGCAAATGATTAATTAAAACACAACTAAAATTAAGAAGAAGGTTGCATTACATACAAATAAAGTTCACAATACTTTGCAAATTTTAATTGGTTTTAAGGTATGCATTTTTATCATTGACTTTAACTGAAACTTGTACAATTGGCTTATAATGTGACCTGTATGTTATTCTAACTGGCTCTTTTGTATTTATTTTAGCATTGATAATGACCACACAGTGGTCGAAATCTAGATTTGCAAACAAATAAAAATTTATATTTTTTACGACTGATTGCTGAAATAATTAACACAAATCAAATACAGTCGTGGAGCACCAATTCCAACATGGAATCGAGACCGCGAATACTTAGTCTTTATATTCACAGTTTATTTGACAAAAACAATGTTAAACAACAGATATGGAATGAATGAATGTTTATGTGAATTCTGTTAACACTTCCTGATAAGATGCACTTTTACAGTTTCCAACGGAAATGTATTGAAGTCACTGTGCCTAAACTTCACACGCTGCAATCTTCTAATTCAACGTAGCACTCGGCAACTCGAGAAGAAATCATGCAAGTTTAACAGTAACTCGCCACACTCGATTAATCTTTCTAGGTTCGACCACACTTTTACACTCTGAAAACTTTTAAAGTGTCATTGTTCGGAAGGTCGCGGCATAACTTGGCCGTCGCGATGCCAGCCAAACACAGACTGCCCCACGTGCTTGACGCTTCACGTCTATTGGCGGGCCTCGACCGTTGAGTCGATTGCTGTTCCTCCTCGAACTGGTGCCTGGCGTTGTGGATCGTCCTATGAAAAGAAGCCACCCTTGCTGCTAGCAGCCTGATAGCTCAATTTTCTTCTCTCTGTTTTACTCGTCACCCATCTTTCTCGGTCGACTGCTAGGCAGGCGACAGTTTCCCACTGATAAGGGGGGCAGATGGGGTGCGAATTAAGGAGCTTATAGTCCTTTGAAGCAATAACCTCCCTTAGATACTGGGGGTGCCGGTGAGTTTGTGGGGAAGTTGAGGTTTCTGATGAGAAGGAAGGAAGGGATATGGGTTGTTGAAATAGGGATATGTCCGGTCTCGGATGGAGCAGGCAAGATTGGAGAGGAACGCCTCGACGTCCGGCATTTGCAGGACCTCTCGTTTGGCGCCAAGACCCTGTTCCTCCGGAGCGACGACTTGTGTCGTTCTGCAGGTCGGTCCGCTCTGCCCTCTCGGGGGATGGGGCAGGTTCTTCTTCCGTCGCCTTCCCCTCTTCTTCCCTTCGTCACTCCAGCTACTGACGTAAGTGCAGCGGCACGAGGGCCACCGCACTTGTTCGCGCTCTCGCGTGTGTCGTGCGCCTGCTTCTAGACATTGTACTGTCTTCTTGTTCTCGTTCCTTCCGGCCATATTGGACAGCTGAGCTGCGAGGTGCCCTGGTGAAGAAGGCAGTGCGAGACGAGAGCTGGGTAGCAGCCGAATGGCCGCCCAGCCTTTATATACTTCCCCATTGCCACCCGTCGCCAACGTACAACGCTATTGCCAAGTATACCGTTCATTCTTACATATACATACACTAAACACAAATAAACATGAAACTGATCATTTCATTTCATGAAATTTCATTTCTCCTATGGAGCGATTAAATACAAATTAATTATTTAAAGAAATAAAATTGAACAATGTGATTTTATGGTATAATCATTTTCTAATATGGCACCTGTGAACAAACACTGCCATGCTGGTCGTGTACCTGTCTTGTACTTTATGTTATTAACAAATTTATACAATCATATTAGGGAATTAGGTTTCCTGTGATCAGTATTATTTTACGTCGACTGTAAGCATATCAGGTGATGCACCTTGTTGAGACCTTTTATGGGAGCACTCGCTCACCTCTGTATCGTAAAAGGTTTACAATGTACGAATTTTAAACTAAACACTAAATTGCCGTATTTTCATTCTATTAAAATTTTTTATATGTACTTAATAGGAGGGATGTCTGTGCGTCACTAGACGTGTCATATTGTCGCGTTGAAATGGAAGCAGGCTTGACTTCGAAGGCAAATAAACACAGCACTTATACTGAAAGCACGTTTATTACGAACTCAACATACACGCAGCACTGACTGCCTCTCAGGCAGAGTGCTCTGCTATTTATAGAGAGACAGAATTTACCAGAAATTAGAAGAACAGTTAACATAAGAAACAAGTAGAATTTACAAGTGAACATAACAAAGATGTAGAATCTTCTGGAATTGTTAATTACAAAAAAATAAATTTTTGCCGGCGGGCGGGATTGAACCGGCGACCTTCAGCACCGCAGTCCGTGACGCTATCCCCTGCGCCACGCCGGCAGTTTTTTTATTTTTATTTTTTTTATTTTTTATTATTGGGCCTCCCTTCTTCTCTTACAGCCCATCCATGCTATTACCTTTTTCGCCTTCTTCGGCTAGCTTCTTTGCTATGGTTTGTTACAAATATGTATGTTAAATAAAGAAATGCCTCTTCAGTGGCTAACCGAGCAACAAAATAAATTTCCCAACTGTTGATCCATAAAAGAAAATGTAGTTCCTCAAATGTAAATATAGTAATTTCTACTGATATCTAATTTCCAAATATTTTGTCTTTCAAGATTAACGTATTTTCCTGAGCCTGATACTTGATCGGGCATTTTGTCGACAAATTGAGTTGCTCGTCATGTGTTTATGTCAAGTTACGTTTTTCGGTAGCTGCATTGCCGTTTCAGGGTTCTGCTGAGGCCTTCACTGCTACCGTATTATTATTTTACCTTATCCCACACCCTGTCTCTCAAACAATGCTTTTAATCTATTTCCAAAGCGTTTTTGATGGCTTTTCCTCCTATGTTCTTTGTAATATTCTGTATGTAAATACTGTTCATATTCCACAATATTATCTTCGCCTCTGTTGTGAATGACATAGTTGATGTAATGAATGGCCAGTCAGCCATACACAATAGCATTATTCTTCAATTCGGGAGAAGAGACATTTTGTGGTAGAAGTATATCATTTATTGTGATTTCTCTACCATCACTGCCTTTTATAAAGGCAATTTGTTTCTTCACATCATTCCAAATATTTTTTTTCCTTCACAGACAAAACGGTGTTTTATGGTGTCTGTTACTGGACATTTCTGACAGACGTTGGTATTGCTTTTCCCAATATTACACAGTCTGTCATTTGTACAGATGATATTATTTACGACCTTATACCATGCTGTCTGCACGTCTGAAGGTAATATTTTATTATGAATATTTTTCCAAATGGACTTCCAATTTTGATTTGGATTCATTTGTTCCATTTTATTTCAATTTTCTTTCGTTTTAAGACGGTCCATTATGTACTTGCAGGTTCGTTTATGTTTATCTTCCATGATACTATGCAGGTAACTTATCTCTTGGTAGAAGCACCGAATGTGCTTCAACTTGTAATTTATTCTATGTATATTGACAGGTGGTTGCAAGATTTCGGGTTTTACGGCATTAATTAGGCCGGATGTGACACTATGTGGATAAGTTTCTATAATCTGAAGAGTACGTTTGAATGAAAAGTGCTGTAGCCTTACGACGGATGTCAGTGAGTCCTAGGCCTCCCTCTTCAGGCTTCAGTGTTATCGTAGTGACGCCCACCCTAAAGATCTCACCTTGCCAAATATATCGGCAAAGTGTACTCATGATATTTTTCGATATGTCGATTGTTATGGGGAATATTTGTCCCACATATATTGCCTTCGAGAGAACAGTACAGTTTATGATTTTAATTTTCTGAATCAGGTTTAAATGTCTAATTCGGTTTCGTATTAGGGCACCTCGAATATTTGCTGATGTCTTCCTCCAATTGATAGTTATCGTCTTTAAAGGATCTCTGTAAAATGTGATACCTAAGGTTGTGTGATGGTCCACTGATTGCGCCCACTCTAGTCTAACATTTGTAAAACCGTTAAGATTTAAGAACGAGCTCTTTGTCTCGTTTATTTTGGCTCCTGTAGCACTGCAGTACAGCCGAACGAGTTCCGTCCGTATTTCTACATCCTCTGAACTTCTGACAAGTACGCCAACATCATCAGCGTAAGCATTAGTTGCACGACTTTCGCCTAGTATAGTTACACCCTCTAGCTCATTGTTAAGCCGTCGTAATAAGGGTTCCAGGGCAACAATGTATAATAAAATTGACAATGGACTGCCTTGAGGGACGCCATTTTTGATCTCTATGGGTCTGGTGTAATGGCCATTGATTAAAATTTTTATTTTTATTCCTTTCAAAAGATTTCGTAAAACAACCAAGTAATTTTCTTGAAAACCCATGTATTTCATTGTTTGGAATAAATATTCGTGGTTCACCCTGTCGAAGACTTTCGAAAAATCTATAAAAGCTATGCCTGCCCTGGCCAAGGTTGTAGAAAAAATCCCGATGATGTCCCTGTACTCGGACACAGTGTTAAAAATACTCCTACCAGGAAGACATGTTTGATGTTGTCCAATTATTTTATCCAAGACAGGTCGAAGTCTTTCTTTCATTACCCTAGCTATGATTTTGTAATCAGAGTTCATTAAACAAATAGGCCTCATTTTTGTCAGTTCTTTTACTTCTCTGTTCTTCCTTTAGGCAAAAGTACAGTAACGCTCTCTTTCATTTCGTCAGGAACATGCGCTCCATTTAACGCTTCATCAATGACAGCTGTGAATTTGTTGCCTATGATGTGCCAATAAGTTAGATAAAACTCGAAGGGTAAACCATCTGGACCTGGCGATTTTGTGACAGGTGCATTTTTGAAAATGTTCAAATGTTTGTAGAGCTTATGGGACTACAGGGTCATCAGTCCCTAAACTTACAAACTACTTAATAACTAGCTAACACTAAGGACGGCACAAATATCCATGCCCGAGGAGGGATTTGAACCCCCGACCGTAGTGGCCGTGCAGACCGTGACTGGAGCGCCCTCAGTCCTCTCGGCCACCGCGGCCGGCTGCATTTTTGAGTATGTCTAGAACGTCGTCGCACGTTATTTCACTTTTGAGACCTCTATTTTGTTCCTCAGTTACTTTGTTCTCGATGCCACTGTCTCTGATTAATTCCGTTGCGTCAGACGGTGTGTACTGGTCATCACTGTATAACAACTTGTAAAATCGGTGAGCCTCGTTTAAAATATCTTTTTGTTGCTCTAAAATCTCATGGTCTTTAGTACGGAGTTTCTCTATAAAAGTTCTTCTTCTATTTTTTTCGTGTTGAATTAGGTGGTAAAGGGATGCAGTTTCTTCTTCCACCGTAGTTCGCACACACGATTTTATTCTAAGTCCTTCCAGTTGTTTCCTTTTGAGACTGCCTTTTGAGCCTTTACTTTATTGATGTTGATTCTGACTGCCTCTGACAATGGCATTTCATAGAGATCCCTCAAACAAGAGTAATGAAATTCTACAGTGTCTCTAAACCACCTAGCTCTTTCGCGTCCGTATGACATTAGAGTTGATCTTACTTTCCGTTTTGCACAAAGCGTCCACCAATCTATAGTGGACCGATATTTGTGAGTCTGTCTTAAAGACGTCTGCCAAGATTCGTCAATTTGCTCAGCTAAAGCAATTTCGGGAAGCATGTCAATGTTTAGTTTCCATAAAGGCCGGCCCCAGTATGTCTTCTGCTTCGTGAGTACCATGCTACACCTCCTAGGTAGATGATTGGAAAATTTGGTCGGTATTACTTCGACTGCACTGATGTTAGGCCCAAAATTTGAAGAAACATATATTCGATCAATCCTGCTTTGCGTTTTGTTGCTGAAGTACGTAAATTTGACAGACGTTGGGTGTTTTATTTTCCATACGTCCTTCCACTGCAAATTCTCCACGAGGCTCATTAGTTCTTTAGAGACATTGAAATTCGGTTGTTGATCCTTTCTGTTTATGACATAGTTCCAATCTCCGCCAATGACAACTTCGGCAGGATTGTCTTTCAATAAAAATACGATATCATTTTTTAAGAAATTGACCCTATCCTGGCGAGCATTGGTTCCGGATGGTAAATATACATTGATGACTGTAATATTTAAAATCTTGCACCTTATGCCTCTCCCGGAGTCTAAAAAGCACGTATCGGTGACCTCGATTCCATCCTTGACTAGTATGGCAGTGCCACATGCTCTTTCTGGGGCTACATTTAAAATTTCTTTGTATCCAGGGATGTCTAAGCGGGTAAACAGTACTTCCTGTAATAACGCAACATCTGTATCCGATTGGTAGAGGAAGTCTTTAAGGGCAGCGATTTTGGTATTGCTTCGTATCCTGTTCACATTTTAGGTCGTAATGTGATAAGTTTGCTGCATTTTAGGTAACGGTTGTGACAATCGGGCTATATTCTAGGAGTACTGCTATTCCGGTTTCTCTTTTCTCTGAAATTATCACATACTTCCATCGTTGTACTATTTTAATTGGCCTTTTCATTTATTGCTTCAAAATGTTCAAATGTTTGTATAGCTTATGGGACTTAACTACGGGGTCATCAGTCCCTAATCTTACAAACTACTTATGAACTACTTACGAACAAGGACGGCACAAATATCCATGCCCCAGGGGGATTCGAACCCCCGACCGTAGTGGCCGTGCAGACCGTGACTAACGCGCCTCAGTCCCCTCGGCCACCGCGACCGGCTTTATTGCTTCCGTAAGGAATTCATCTTGTTCTCTGTCGTCTGCCCCAGAGGAGAGATGAATTTTCCGTTCCTGTTGGTCCTTGTCTGGTCGTGTCGGCGTCTTCGAGTACTCTGGTATCCACGTACAGTCTGTCGTCGATTCTCTCAAGTGAATCTCCTTCACCCGCCTTTGAGTTTTCTCTGATGGTACGTAGCCTCTCCCTTAAGGGAGGAGCCATTATGATGAACCAGTCTCCTCTTTTTGTTGCGTTTCCGAGATTTCCTGGGCGACCTGGACCGCTCTGCAGTTGTGTCTGGAGACTTTTCGGAAGAATCCGGTGATGAAATCACTGATAGAGAATTTTCCTTTAATTCGGTATAATCACTGAATTCGGTTGTGGCATACTGTGCCATTTGTGTACTAATCTCTAGAGCACTTGATGGGGTGTCACATCTGTCGTCCTCTATTTGGTTTTCAATGGTGCTGCTGTTCGCATTTCTGTCATCATTATCTTCCTCATTCAAAGGACACTCTGTAACTTCTGAGCGTCCCCCATTTCCTAATCCTTCTATTTCATGGATGGAATTTACTGTGGACTGAGGCGCAGACGTTGCAAAATTATCGCTTGCAGGTTTCACCTGTGTAAAAGAAATAGGGGAAACATTCGGTTCATTTACCGTGAGTGTGGATGGACCTGCTTCGAAAACAGTTTCTTTTTCGTTATGGTGTTCTACAGTTACTTGATTTGCGACCTGTGGGGGAACTATTCTATTCTGCACAGCATCACACACATCCATGTTGGTCCTGGACCACAGATGGGTCTCCCTGTTCTACTAGTTCCTGAGCCATCGGTCTTCTCGGCGAAGCGGCAGCAGCGTATTTTAATTTCATCTGTACTAAGGGCTCTGTAGTGGTAGCCTCGGCATTAGATAGTTGGGGGACTCTCCGTCTACTGCACTCATCACGAATGTGCTCAGTGGAGTTACACAGAGCGCATGTCCTCGGCTGACTGTCATAGATAACGAGGGCCCTATACCCACAAATGTTACGAAAGATGGAATGTGAGTTCTGCAGCTCTATTTTAGTCTGGCGGACACCATTCAGAACAGGAAACATGTGTGGTTCAGACCACTTTTCCGCAACATTTGATATTATTCTACCATACGCCTGAAGGACTCTGTTTATTTCAGCAGCCGGTATCTCGAAAGGAAGTTGGAATACACGAACGGTCCGTATTCCCATTCCAGCAAATGATACGACAACGTCACTAATGGCGCCGTTCCCCCACATTTTTCAACAATCGACGCACATAAATCACAGCTCGAGAGCTTTACATAAGCAGCAGGACTCACAATCGACAAATGTACGCCTACAATATCATCTGGATTTATCATCACTTTTCAAGAAAGCCACGTTCTAATCTCCATAGCTTTAGGACGAATGAAACTTCGGTCAAATATGAACTTAACTGTGTCTTTTCTTTGGTAAGTTTGAGTACTCATATTGTCTTTCAAATCGCGAAGCAAATAATATAGTGTTAGCGCGCTCGCAGCAGCGACTAACCTGGAGCGCACGTAAACAGCGAGGCGTACGTCTCTCGCGGCATTGCTCGCTCTCCTGGAGAAACAGCGCCCCGCTGTTATGTTCCCTGTGGAGCCAGCTGCAATGTCCTGGATCTTAACCCGTGTCATGGGTCCTCTGTATGACAGTTCAAGAGAATCCTTCCCTTCTCCGCGATTATCGACGACAGACGTTCCTGTCGCGGCTTCATCTGGAACATTACCGTCCTTAAAGTCCTTGAACAAGAAGCCATTGTCGTCTACCTGCTCTTCAGGATCGTAGTAAGGCTTCATGCGCAGTACGTGAACAATGTCTCTTCGTTTTTGACGTTTTGACGACGGCTCATAATCCTCAACTTCGCAGGCGGCGTATGACACGATACGGACCAAAGTATCGCTTCAATAACTTTTCTGACAGTCCAACCTTCCGTACAGGGGTAAAAATCCATACCACATCTCCTGGGCTGTACACAACGGGTCGGTGCTTGTCGTTATACCGCTGGTGGTCCTTCTCCTGGGCGTCCAGTGTCCGTATGCGAGCCAGCTGTCTTGCTTCTTCGACCCTGGTGATGAGCTGTTTAACATAGTCATCCTGAGTGTCGTCCGGTTGGAACGGGAACAGCGTATCCATTGTCGTCTCAGCTTCACGGCCATGGAGCAGGAAAACGGAGTGAAGCCTGTGGTGTCTTGTCTTGCGGTATTGTAAGCAAATGTCACGAATGGCAGAATTGTATCCCAATCCTTCTGCTCAAAATCGACGTACATCCACAGCATGTCGGCTAACGTCTTGTTAAAACGTTCCGTAAGACCATATGTCTGAGGATGGTATGCAGTTGTCATTCTATGGACAATGTCGCGCCATGACATTACCTCTGATACTAGTTTTGACTGGAATACTTTTCCACGATCAGATATCATGACACGTGGTGCTCCATGCTTCAAAATAATGTCTTCTACAAGGAATTTTGCGATCTCTGGAGCTTCTGCAGTCGACACAGGTTTGGTGACAGCGTAGCGTGTGAGGTAGTCAGTGCAGACTATTATCCAACGGTTACCGGTTGCCGACTTAGGGAACCTCCCTAAAAGATCGATCCCAACTCGGTGGAATGGAGCTGCTGCCGGCGGAATCGTTACGAGATGTCCTGTAGGTAATTGCAGCACATGCTTCCGTCGCTGGCACTCTTTACAGTGACTCACATAGTGCTTGACAGATCGGTGGAGACCTTTCCAGTAATACCTGCGTCTGATTCTGTCTAGGATCTTCACGAATCCCAGATGAACGGATATTGGAGCATCGTGGAAATATTTGAGAATAGCTGTCTGGAGATGAGCTGGAAGAACCACTAGCCATTTGGGGCCCAGTGGATCGTAGTTGTTCTTATACAATGTTCCGTTTATAAGTTGGAACTCTCCATTGGTCGGTTCTCCTTTCTCCAAGGCCTCTATCATTTTTAATAGTGTTGGATCTTCCCTCTGTTCAGCTGTAACGTCATGTAATTCAGTGAGAGCTGAAATTTCATTAATGCTGTTGTGTTTCACTAATGGATTCCTCGAAAGGCAGTCGGCATCACTGTGTTTGCGCCCGTTCTTGAATACCACTGTGACATCGTACTCTTGGAGTCTTAGTGCCCATCTTGCTAGTCCACCTGATGGATCCTTCAAGCTAGTCAACCAACACAAACAATGGTGGTCTGTCACGACGGTGAATGGTTTACCGAATAAATACGGTCGGAACTTCTTGATAGCCCAGATAACTGCGAGACATTCTTTTTCAGTTGTAGAGTAGTTTATCTCGGACTTTGAGAGTACTCTTGACGCATAGGCTATCACATTTTCAGCACCTTCCTGAACTTGTACTAGCACTGCACCAATCCCATAACCACTGGCGTCTGTGTGAAGTTCCGTTTCTGCATTCTCGTCGTACAAGGCTAGCACTGGTGCGGAAGTTAGAGCCTCCTTAAGTGCCCCGAAAGCTCTTTCTTATGTCTCATCCCAGTAAAATTTGGCGTCTCCCTGCAGAAGTTCTTGTAATGGTCGTGCCTTGTTACAAAATCCTTTTATGAAACGTCGGTAGCATGAGCACAGCCCGAGAAAACTTCTCACATCACGAATGTGCCGAGAAGTTGGAAATTCTGTGAGTGCCCTTACTTTATCTGGATCAGGACGGACACCATCTCCGTTGACTAGGTGTCCCAGGATTTTTATCTCTTTGGCGACGAAGAGGCACTTCTTTGGATTGAGGCGGAGACCTCCAGTCTGAACACACTTCAACACAGTTGACAGGCGACTCAGATGTTCTTCAAATGTTTTCGAGAAAACGACAATGTCATCTAAATAGCAGAGACACGTCGTCCACTTAAGGTGTCGAAGCAAGTTATCATGCGTTCGAATGTGGCTGGAGCATTACATAATCTAAATGGCATTACTTTAAATTCATAGATGCCGTCAGGTGTAATAAAAGCCGTCTTCTCCCTGTCAGCTTCGTCAACCTCGTTTTGCCAGTAACCTGTCTGAATGTCCATAGTTGAGAAGTATGTAGCTCCTTTCAAGCAGTCTAAGGTGTCGTCAATGCGCGGCAGTGGGTAGACATCTTTCTTTGTGATTCTGTTCAGCCGCCGGTAGTCGACACAGAATCGCCACGTGCCATCCTTCTTCTTTAAGAGGACCACAGGAGACGACCAAGGACTCTCCGAAGGTTGAATAATGTCATCTCGCAACATCTTCTCCAATTCCTCCCGAATTATCCGTCTTTCAGCTTGCGACACTCTATACGAACGCTGGCTAATTGGCGGGTGATACCCAGTATTGATACGGTGCTTTATCGTTGGCAGTTTCGTTTGACTTTTTCCCTGCTGAGGTGTGAATGCACCCGAAAACTGGCGTAGTATACCTAACACCCGCTGGCGTTGTTCCTTGGTCAGTCCAGGCCCTATTGGCGGTTCCACGTTTGTTTCCTCCAGCGTGTTGTCTGTACTAACAGCAGGGCATGGGTCTTCATCGATGACGTTGAGCTCACCGTCCTGGATTGGTTCACCTGTCCCGATACACATTCCCTTGGGGATAAGTTGTGACTGCTCGTGACAATTTGTGATCCAAATCTCTCCTTGACCACCGGTAATGCTTATGATAGCCGCTGGTATGAAAATTTCTTTTGTGAGCCTGATATACTTTTTACTATCAACAAGAAATTCATGGTTTAACCAGTCATCTGTGTTTGTGACTGCAACTCTTCTCATTGTCAACGGCAGTATCGTCACATTGTCAACAACGAATAACTTCCCAGATAATTCTGTATTACGTGTATCCGGCGAAACAATTTCTTCAATTTGCAGCTCAGATCTTCCACAGTCAATGATAGCTTGGGATGCCTGAAGGAAGTCCCATCCGAGGATGACATTGTGACTACATTCTGTTAACACGATAAATTCAAACAGCTGGGTCCTGTTGTTGATGGTTATTCTTGCGACACAAGTTCCTGCTGGATGGACGTACTTTCCATTCGCGACCTTCAGCATATCACAGAACATTGTCTTCTTTAGTGTGCGGCGGTAATTATCTGACGCCGCGGTGGAGTAGCCGAGCGGTCTAAAGCGTCTCGCTGCGGAGCGCGTGGTTGCTCGACGTGGAGGTTCGAGTCCTCCCTGGGGCATGGGTGTGTGTGTTTGTCCTTAGGTTAGTTTACCTAGGTTTAAGTAGTTTGTAAGCTACGGACTGATGACCACGAAGTCCGATAGATTTACAGACATTTGAACATTTTTTTTTTAATTATCTGACAGTACAGAAAAAGACGCTCCTGAATCAACAAGTGCCCTGACAGGTTGGCCATCGATTATGACGTCGATGAGATTTCCCGACATCTTAGCGACTGTCTTCCATGGAGGATTTTCATCTGCGGCGGCCTCACTTCCGTTGATGGTCGCCTCGCTTAGATTTCCTGGGCGCGGCGGCTAGGGGAGCGGCTGGTACCTCTGTACGGCGACGGTGAACGGCTGCGGCGCGTCGGGGAGCGACCTCGTCTAGGGTACGGCGATGGCCTTCTTCGCATAGGTCGACTGAACTCATCAGCAGGTGACTGCCTTGGATAGAACTGCTCCGACGGCTGACGTCTTGCGGCAAAATAATCATCGAATACTCGCCTCCTCTCTATGCAGTAGCGTACGACATGTCCAGGGCGTCCACAGTGGAAACAAAGTGGTGTTGTGTTGTCTTCTGTCCTCCAGACATCTGCTCTTCTGCGCGGCGTCGTAGTTGTCGGGGGAATTGGTTGTGGCCGCGTCGGTTGGTTCATAGGCTGCCGTTTGGCGGCTGCAGCGGAGGTCATAGAAGGGCGACGCTATTCTTCACGTCGGGTGCGTCTGGCGGGACAAACAGGAGCTACTGTCTGAAATACTTCTTCCTCAGCGGCGTCGGCTCCCTCGTCACTTACAGGGCTGACATCCATGGCCATAATCTGATGCTCGTTCGGTCTAATAGTTCCGGCTGCCGTAAATTGTTGTAATTCTTCTTTCACAATTTGTGGTATGAGAGAAGCGAAGTCATGCTGGTCTTCCACAACGGCCATAGGGACTACATTCGGAAGTCTGTCGTTCAGCCCTCCTTTGTTGCATCTCTTCAATACGCTGGCACCACTTGATGAACTCTTCTGTCGTAGCAACGTCTTTCATCAGAAGAGCTTGGTACATATCTTCTGCAATTCCCTTCATCAGGTGCGTGATTTTGTCCGCCTCAGTCATGTTCGGATTCACTATGTTACACAGGGCCAAAACATTTTGTATGTACGACTGTGTCGGCTCATCATGTCGTTGGGCCCGGTTCTGCAATTGTTCTTCCGCCGAGCGGATTTGTCGCTGGCGGTCTCCAAACGTCTTCTTCAGTTCCTCCTGGAACGTCTCCCAGTCATTCAACTTGTCTTCGTTGTTTTCGAACCATTGCTGGGCTGTTCCGTCCCGGTGTTGGTGGTGCCTCGCGGCAATATGAAACCCTTTGAGAAACTGTGTCGCACTTCTCTGTCTTAATTGTGTTTTATTTTTAAATTTAACTTTATCGTATACAATACACTGTCGCCTCGCTAGGCGCGCGGTGGATTTCCTTGACGTCACGGGCTTTCCAAGCAAGCGCTAAGCAGTATACGTTAGCGGCGGAAAAATACCACTTCCGTTTTGGACCAGAGACTATACACAGCACGGGTAATATCTTTGGGCTTTATGTGACAGTCGCCATTTTATATTCTGAGTATTCAGAAACAGTGACTTTTAAACTTGCAGTATGCCATTATGATGCCTTTAGGAGTTATCACGAAAACGCGAACCTTACAAATAAATAGTACTTTTAACAAATGAATAGCGAAACTATTCAAGTTTAGGTATATATACTTTTAAAGTGACTTTTTGGGGGTATGTGATAGTAGCGTAATGGAGAGTGTTGTGGACTCGTAATTCGATCCACTGTGTAATCATAGATTCTGATCACCTCGTCTCATAAATATTTTATTTCATCTTTTAATTTTAATTGAACTTCTCTGAATGTGTTAAAAGTTAGTTCTACGTTTCTATCTTTTATTTGCATTTACAACTGATCAGAAAACAAAGGACGAAACCGTTTTTTGATAGTAATTTCCGACTATGTGACGATTTCCGAGTGTATGTTTAGGGGAATACTGTCCAAATAACAAACCGTTGTAAATGTAATGATCTTTTCGGATGCGTAACATCACTTAACAAAATAGACTGAAAAGGATAAATATTTCTGCATTTGACAGTAGACCGACGCCGGTCGAGCCGGCCGCAGTGGCCGAGGAGACTGAGGCGCTTCAGTCACGGTCTGCGCGGCCACTACGGCCGGGGATTCGAATCCCCCCTCGGGCATGGATATTTGTGCCGTCTTTAGTATAAGGTAGTTCATAAGTAGTTTGTAAGTTTAGGGACTGATGACCCCGTAGTTAAGTCCCATAAGCTTAACAAACATTTGAACATTTGTCCGAGTCGGTCGCGCAGTGTGGACAATAACATCGATCGCCCCTCAGAATTCCGCCGATATGCACGATCTGACAACACTGTACAGTGCGGTACTGTCAGGAGGAAATGTCGTATTATTCTCGAGGGAGCCCTGTGCTGGATCAGCTCGTTGTAAGGGTCGCATTTACAAGCAGTCGCGAGATCAAATCCAACAACTTTTTTTTTTTAACTGCATGTCGGCTGTATTTGTTATCAGCGTGGAAGAACCTCAAGTGTAACAGCGAAAACTCCCAGAAATAATTACACAAAAGAGCTCGCAGCTGCATCAAAACTGACCTTCTTAGTCTAGGAGTCCTCTACGCTTGCAATAGGCACCGGCTACGGCGACGCGCCATGGCCGCATTCAGTCTATTTACCGGCTGTTATATCCTTACTTCAAGTTCTAGTTCTTACATTCGAGTCACGTATTGAATTTTTCTGACCGATTTATCCACATTAAACGTCGTAAAGTAGAATCGGAAAAAAGAAACGTAGGGGTGACTATTACTACATTATTCCGAACGTCATCAGGATTTCTACTCACGATTGTTAGTAGTGATGAGTTATGATGCCCTTATGCTGAGATCTTAAGAAGAAATTAATGACTGATTACTAAAAGATTTTTTATACTGAGGAAAATATGAAACCACAACGCCATGGAATGCTCATTTTTTGCAAACAACTGAGACACCGTTTAGTCGCACTGTAAGGACAAATGACCTAAAATTTACACAATGTATTAGTACTACACCATAATAGTTCCTGCTGATTTCACGAACAAAACATCTATTCAAATGTTCAAATGTCTGTTAAGCTTAAGGGACTTAACTACGGGGTCATCAGTCCCTAAACTTACAAACTACTTATGAACTACCTACAACTAAGGACGGCACAAATATCCATGCCCGAGGGGGGATTCGAACCCCCGACCGTAGTGGCCGCGCAGACCGTGACTGAAGCGCCTCAGTCCCCTCGGCCACCGCGGCCGGCAAAACATCTATTAGTGTGCTTTGGAAGTCAACCATTTCTCACACTTCCGATCATATGTCCTCAAATGTTTATCTTTCCTGCCCCTATTCGAATAATCTTCGACAAAAATTATTTCCCGTCGAACATCGATTGGCGTCATAATCAGCTTGGAATCAGTTCGTTTCTACAGGGACGGAGTCGGTAAACTACCAGAACATTGTCAGACTTTCCCATAATCTGAGAGAATATAGCAAGTAAACACAAGACGTTTCTTGTTGTTTTCGCTGTGGATTCGTATAACTCCTGTCACGAAAAGCGCTAAAAAATTCTACTCCAATGATATCGGAACAATGGACCAAAGCCACCTCTCAGGGATAGGCGACTACTTTACATCTAAGCTAGCGAGCAGCTGTCATATACATCGCTACAACATATAAGTCGAAACGTAAGAGGCGAGATTAGTTGCAATTTCGCCGTGTAAACAATTTTTATGGATCCAACTGCATGAGCTAATAGCTTTCTGTCGCCTCTCGAGTGAGAAACCAGTCAGTTTATTCTATGGAAATTACAAGAAACATCGAGTGAATTTATGAGCATAGTACTGTGCCATTCCGGAAGTAAGACCTCGGTACCAGCGTTTACAGACTTACACTGCGATGTTGCCAAGCTTCAGTCATACTACCAACAGGAAGAATAAGAGCCGAGGTGATTGCCAAGTGGGCTCGACAGAGACTTAGCTTGCATCTCGAGCGCCTGCTGAGGGTCCGAAAACCTGAAGTATATGTCAATGAGCCCAGCTCGCATTTCCGTAACTAGCTTTAATGAGTCGATCGTTGTCACTAATAAAAATATACAGATGCACCGACCGCTAACATATTAATAAGTGTCTCAATTATTTGAGTATACTGCCTTAAGTGCAATGACAACAAAGGTAATTTAGCAGTTCTGTTTCACATTTCTCTGAGCATTTCCATTGATTATACTGAAAACATTAGATGTAAGCATCAGTTATATTTATAATTAGAGACTAAGAAAAAATCTTTTTTGATATTGCTGTCAGTGGCACAGACGAACGAAGAGAGGCAAACAAACGAAGAGAAATCAATGCAGTATGGTTATAAAGATGTGAACATCTCTGGGAAGGCTTCGTAACATGGTGTTCAACATAATGAGAGCTTCTGTTGTCCGGACGCAGAATTAGGGACAGTTATATATAGATTAATTTATCTTTAAGCCAAACTGTCATCCAGTCTACAAACATTGCAAAGATGAATGGTATCACCTGTTGATTAGAGTCCCAATATATCCGCTAACAAAAACGATCAGCGGATGTACTGAAAACCTTTTGACTGTGCAGAACATTCAGGGCAGAAAGAACCTAAAATAACTATAGGTTAACGAAACAGAGCATAATGCTGACATTATATGCAGCAGTTACACAGTGTTATTTTTTATTTTATTTTATTTTTATTTTTATTTATTTATTTATTTTTACTCCAGCCATTTTCATATGAATACAAGCTCCGGGCTCCCACAATATTCATACCATAACCGTCTGGCAGTAATATGATGACACAGTTGATCAGATGGTTATTGAAATTGCAGTGACTTTTTTTATGCTGCCAATGGATAACGCTGCTTTTTCACTATTTCGCAATATATCGCAGATTAAGTTCTGTCTGTGTAAGAATTGCTCAACAGTTGGTGAACAGTATTGACACCCTTCCATGTAACACAAACCCATCAGTTCCTAATTATACTTCCTACAAACGATTTAATTTCTTTCACAACAGTGTTATTTCTTTCCAAAAGCGTCCAATAACCACGAGTCAATCGTTTACGTCCACTTCCTGCTCTCAGCCCTACACCCACTGTAGAGGTCTAATAAATTATGGCACAAAATACAGGTTTATACCTACATTAATGGGGTTGTTGATGTCAGTTTTCCTGGCAGTATTCTGCCATTGTTCTGAAGATGAATACTCAACGTAAATACTAATATTCAGTTGGATGAATATCTGAGTTATTGATTTCAGTTCCACAAACCAAAAAATGGTCGAAATAAGCGAATAAAAAGCGTTTATATGCCAATAAGTAAAAATGAAATAACAGTTAATGGAAGTTTACAAACTTCATCGGAAGAACATGAAAAATACTTTCTTGAGCTACAAACCACTGCAATACAAATTCTTTGATTTCACAGAAATGCATTACTTAGACTTTACTTTTGTTTTGGTCCATATCACTTGCACCAAGAAGGGATAAAACATGGAACTCCTTCGATTATCAGCGAGTTGAGAATTACTTCCCGTATGATATTCGTTGTCTGAGAGTGATTGAAGGGGCTTTACGACGTCCTTTTATTAATCGAATTCTTTAAACTTCTCGGTATTTGCAGGATAGTGAATTCAGATAGACAGCGGTGATATTGAAAATTTGTGCCGGAGCGGGACTGGAACCCGGCTGTCTTTTCGCTTGTAGATCTATTCTTTGTGGTCGTTGGATAGTTTTGTTCTATGTTGACAGGTAAGATTGGTCATATTTTCCCTCCATTAAGGAAAAAAAATACAGATGAGGTCACTCTTCTCGCCGAGCAAGCTGGGAGAAACGCCCTGGCTATTTATGCAAATAATATTCAACAAGCTTCAAGTTTTTCAAAACATGTTTTCATTGGGTCTCATATAGGTATGTTAGCAGTGGAGATAGCTCGAAGCGTGTGTATGGTGCGAGTGCTTTTGTGCATATCACATCACAAAAGAGATTTTCCGTTTCAAGAAAGGGCTTTCCGCTATTCATGATTTTACACATGATCGATAACTCACGTAAATCATGAACTATGATGAGCTGACCATCGTGCGACGTTTTCAATGGTCAGACAGGATTCAGAAGTTGGGAGCAGGAGTATTGCACATTCAGTTTTAAAGCGACAAAATGAAAATTATTGCGATTTGCATAAATGTCATTAGTTCACTCATTAAGTATAACTATAATACTTTTATTAGTGACTTATTCTGTAGCCTTAATGTTATCTTTTTAAATGGCTGAGCCCAAACGAAAGGCAATGGCATTGTGAACGTGATGTAGTCTGCGGTGCTAGTGAGTGAACAGAAATCGATGCCCCGCGGTGCCCTCCTCTAGCGTAAAGCAATGTCTATTAATATGTCCTGACTGAAATCACGGCCTATATGTGTAGCGGATAGTGTTACTTTCTTCGTTTTCTTGTGACATCGTGTAATACACATTTTATAAGCCACTTGATCAGTCATGATTACCGGATTCCACATCCCATCTGCATCCATTGCAAAACAACGAATTACGAAAATAGGAGGTTTTACATGCTGTAAATTACGAAAGACATCGTAATTCACTCTTCAGATGAACTCCTTGTAGATAAATTTCCTATGATTATTGCTGATTACGCACGAATTATATTTAACTGCTTTTTTTTCAGACAGTAAACGTAATAGCACTTCAACGGTATTCATTCATCAGGCATTGTTTGTGAAGAGGCCAAAACATGTCAAATACTTGTTTCTCGGAGTGGGAAGTTTATTTATTCAAATAACTAATGGGCTATACATTTCGTAACAGTGGAAATACTGCAGCAAACTGACTGCTTAATTGTAACATATAAACTTGTGTAATGGCTGTCATTTCAATTACGTAGCAGAAGGTAATTTGCCTAAACCATTATTTTCAGATTTCATTATTTACCATACGATTTAACCTTGTCTCTTCTTAGTCCAATTCAAACAGTTGTATCGTATATTGGACTGAAGCAGACAACCGAGTGTTTTCTTTCAAATGTTAACTTTTCCTGGTTCTATTCTATGCTTCTTCTTGATGGTCTGCTGTTCATAAGAAGAGAAGACGCCACCGACACTTACGATGTCAGCGCTAGATTAAGCCCACCAGCACTACCGCGTTGTAAAGCCGGTAGACAGCGTGACGCCGTGTCGCTCTCTTAACATCCCTACTTTTCTGATACAGAAATTCTACTGCCCAACATTAGCGGTGTTTAAAATATAACTGCTGCTGATGCTCCACCGCGAAACGTGAAAAGCGCCTTACAGATTAAAATTTTTGTTTCAGCATGCCTCGATTCTTCAGTTTGTTCTAAATAAATTCCCGGCAGTTTCACACTAATTCAGCTATCAAATTAATCGCATAGGAATTATCCATGTGTAACTGCTGGATCACTCGAGTGATTTAAGTATTATTTAATTTTTGGTTGAATATCGGTCGGAAAGCGACGTCAATTTTGTTACATTCCATCTCCTGTCTGACAATTGCGTTAATTCTGTAAAGGGTTGTGGCAACTGTGAGTCAGTGATGAATGAACACATCCGCAGCGATATTAACCGATGAAAGGGGGGGGGGGAGGGGCGGATATACTTCCCTCCTTATGTCCTCATGTCTATATATAAAAATGTTAGACATATAGCCGGTAATATGCGAACGTTGTTGACCCATTGCTTTGAAATTATGACACAACGTTGCATTCTAGCCCAGGAAGGTTTTGAGGTACACATTTATTGAATATATTATATATCTATATCTATAAAGAGTGCGGCTCCGTAGCACAGTGGTAGACTGTCAGACTACGAATCCGAAGGTCGTGGCTTCGATCCCCGCCAGGTCCTAGGATTTTTATCTGTCACTTTCCACTTCTTTCACCTCTGGCAGTGTTGCTAATGTGAAAAATCCAGAGTAGCACCGTGGTTCGGAACCCACGTTAAATTGTAGGTCCCCCTATAACTGGCTGGGTAAGTCAGTTCGAAGGTCGGAGGAAGGCAACGGCATACCACCTCCAAACAGGACCATGCCTAGTAAAGCACTGTGGTGTTCAAACCAATCTTTGAATTGTTGACTGCTTTACCTTATCTATAAATGTGAATGTCTGTTCGGTGTACGTTTATCACGTCTGAACCACAAGTCATAAAGAGCTAAAAATTTGTACAGTTACTAATGTCTACCCGGGGAAGGCTTTAGGCACGGTTTTATGGCGCTCGGATAGCTAATTATCTTTATATATTAATGTGAATGTCTGTTCGGTGTACGCTTATCACGTCTGAACGACATGACGCAGAGACTTAAATATTTGTACAGTTACTAATTTATACCTGAGGAAGGTGTTAGGCACGGTTTTATAGCGATCTGATAGATATTTAGTAATTTGAAGAATATAACGCGACATAATTACTCTTTGAAAATTATATTTACTCTTTGAAACTGGTTTGATTTGATTTGATTTGATTTTTCCAGGGAAGCCAAAACAGTCTTGGTCTGACCCGCCACTGCCCGCACCGAAACTAAGTTTATTGTGCGGTATCGCTCCCTGTTTATCTAGTAAAGCCAACCAATGCCCTTGAGCAGAGCAAGGAGTCCCTTTACCAGTTCTTTGTTAGACACAATTTCTTCGGGTCTAGTTGTCCCAAATGTTCTGTGCCTTTTACTCTCCAATTCAATGCATTCGAAGATTAGATATGTTGCAGTTTCATCATCGTCATCACAGATCCTACATTTAGGGTCCTCTTCTGTTATTCCCATTGTATGTAGGTGTTTTTTGAAATTCCCATGGCCTGTCAGCAATCCAACCATGAGTCTAATCTCTCTCCTGTTCAGGCCCAGGATTGCAGAGCTTCTTTTAAAACATGGCTTTGGCATCATTACCTTGCCATGTTTTTGTTGGTAGACTTTGGTCCAATATTCTACGTGCTGTCTTCTGAGCCTGTTACGTAGCTCCAATTTGATCATTGCCTTGGTGATTGTCAGGTCAGGTTCCGGTCCAATAAATGGAGTCTCTGCCCCCATCCTGGCTAATCTGTCGGCATGTTCGTTGCCACTGATCCCCGAGTGGCCAGGGACCCACAATAGGTTTACTCTATTGCTTTCCCCTAGCTCCACCAGAACCCAGTGACATTCTGCAACAATTTTAGACCTTGTTGCAGGAGGTGCCAGTGATCTCAGGGCTGCCTGGCTGTCTGAATAGATATAGATGCTACGATCTTTGTAGCACCTACGCAAATTCTCCTCCATACACGCCCTGATGGCAGTGATTTCGGCCTGGAATACTGAGGCCAGTTTTCCTAGAGAGATGACGCCCTCCAGTCTTGGCTGCACCCCATATACCCCGGCCCCAACACCTTGGTCGGATTTTGACCAGTCAGTGAACCAGACAATATCTCCCGTATGGTGTCGAACTATTTTCTCCCATTGCTCTCTACTTCCAATTGTTATATTGAAAGGCTTGTTGAAGCAGTATGGGGTTATAACATAGTTGGCTGGCATTTCCCCAACCTTTCCTATATTTACCTCACTCACTATTTTAGTGTGTGATTCTGGATATCCCAAAGACTTCCAGTTGTTGCCAGATTTGAGTCTGTATGCACCAGCCGCTGCCTCCATCTTGACCCAAAGGTGTAATGGGGGCATATCCAGCATAGTTTCCATCCCAGCAGTTGGTGTGCTTCTAATTCCGCCTGTTATGGCTAATCAGGCTAATCTCTGCACCTTACCAAGCTCCTTAGCAGCAACCTGCTGTTCTACCTTCTTTAATCACACAACTGCCCCATAGGTGATCCTGGGTCTAATCACTGTGGTGTATATCCAGTGCATACCCTTGGGGATCAGGCCCCAATTTTTGCCACAAGCTCTCATGGTACTCACAAGAGTACCTTTTGCCTTGGAGCAAATATTCCTGATGGGAGGGGTCCATGTCAGTTTCTCATCTAGGGTAACCCCTAGATATTTCACTGTCCCCTTCACAGGTAGCGCTTCATTGAAAAGCTTTATATTCCAACTTGAATGTTGTATATGCTTCTTTGTGAATGGTACAACAACAGTCTTCTTAGGACTAACCCCCAGATCCTGTTTTCTACACCATTCTTGCACAATGTCCAAAGCACCTTGTGCCATATTCTTTACTGTGTCAGCTAATTTACCAAGTATTACTATGACAAGATCATTTGCGTATCCTTGGCAAAAGTACTGCCTAGAGTTTAATTCTCCAATGAGATCATTCACCACTAGATTCCACAATAAAGGGGAAAGAACTCCTCCTTGCAGGCAACCTCTAGTGGTGTTGATTACCATTTTTTCATTCATCATGGTAGCCTCTACCTTTCTTCCACTGGGCATGGCCCTAGTCCACCTACATATAGTGGTCCCTAGGTCATGCACCTCTGCTGCCCTAACCATGGAATCGAAGGTCGTGTTGCTAAAAGCCCCCTCGATGTCCAGGAAGATACAGAGGGCTATTTCCTGAAAGTGTAGTGCTTTCTCCACCTTCCCATCGAGTTGGTGGAGAGCTGTCTCACATGATTTACCTGGCTGATATGCATGTTGGTTTGAATGTGGAGGAGCCCTACTTAACCTCCTTTCTCCAACATGCACATTAACCAGCTTTTCCAATGTCTTAAGAATGAAGGAGGACAGGCTGATTGGTCTCATATCCTTGGCCTTGGTATGATCAATTCTCCCTGGTTTCGGAATGAAGACAACCTTCACTGCCCTCCAGGCATTGGGAATGACTCCTGCTGCTAGGCTAACCCGGAATAACCTGCATAGGAATCTAATAAGATTTTCTCCCGCTTGTTGCAGGAGAGCTGGGAAGATTCCATCGGGGCCAGGTGACTTGAATGGTTGAAATGTTCCCACCGCCCATCGGACCTTACTGAAATTGACACACTCCTTGGCCAAATCCCAGTCCTCTTTGCGAATACCTGAGAACCTTTGTCTCTCAGGAATCGTATTCTGGTCTGAGTTATCCCCCAGAGTATATTGAGGAAAGTGAGTCCTGAGGAGCAGTTCCAGCGATTCATGTGCTGTCTTTGCATACTCCCCATCCTCCTTCCTCAATGTTCCTCCTGGATTAGTTGGTACCCTAGTGAGGATTTTATGAAGTCTTGCTTGAGCAGCCATTCCCTCCACTTCCTCACAGAATACCTTCCAGTATGCCTCCTTTTCCCGTCTGATGGCAAGGTTGTAATTGACAAGGTCCTCACGATATTTTGCCCATTGTCCCTTGCGCCTCGCAAGGTTAAACAGTCTTCGTACCTGTTTCCTTTGCATTTCCAGGTTATTATTCCACCAAGACACACTCCTATTTGTGCACTTCTTGGTGATTGAGCAGTTGTCCTGGTATGACGTCACTATAGCAGAGGTTACAACCTCTGCTACTTCCTCAAACTCTGCTGGATTCCTTATCAAAGTTTTAATTTCCGATAGGCTGAAGACAAGGTCTTTTCTATATGTCTCCCAGTCCGTTTTCCTGGGGTTCCTATAGGCCATGGTCTGTCTGGTTCCCATTTCAACCTTGAATTTAATAAACATATGATCTGATGAGGATGGCTCCAGGACCACATGCCACTGTTTGACGTAACTTCCCATCATCATGGAACCAAAAGTTATGTCAATTACTTCTTCCCTTCTACTATTCCTGAATGTGGGTTCATCACCCCTATTCAGGATCTCCAAGTTGTTGGATAGGAGAAATTCAAGAAGGTGCTCACCTCTAATGTTGGTGTCCTTGCTGCCCCACGATAGATTGTGGGCATTGGCATCACATCCCACCAACAATTCGTTACCTTCCGTCAGTCTCCTCACTTCCAAAGGAGGAGGAGAGCTGTCTTCGTAAGGATGGTATGCTGAGGCCAAAACACTTTCCCTCGTGATACCTTCCTCACATTGCTGCATCCTGATGGTCACCAAATCCCTGGAACAAAAATACATCATTGGTATGAAAGGTATTCCATTTCTAACATAAATGCACGTTCTGGAGTTTTTTAGATTTCTAGCATAAATCAGCTTACCTCCAGTGCCACCGAGGCCCGATACACCCCCTTCTTATAAATAGGGTTCTTGTATCAGGGCCACGTCCACCTCCTGTCTCCCCAGGCGACGGCTTAGGGCAGCAGTGGCCCCTTTACTGTGCTGCAGGTTTATCTGCAGCACTTCCAGTCCCCATCTTGCTGCCATTATGCCTTTAAGGTATTTGATTACCCTGACAGCAACCTGTGAGAACCCTAAAAACAGTTTCAGGCCTTGCTCTCGCATTGCCTTCAGGGACTTCTCTCCGACCTCCACCACCAGGGTTCGTCCTTCTGGAACGACCTTTTGGTTAATTACCCTCCAATCCTCTGTCAAGACTTTTGGGTTCTGGACCCTTATTTTCTCAAACAGAGTCTTTGGAGGGACATCCTTAAGCATCTTTGGTACCCATATTGATACCTTTGCGGTCTTCAGGAGTTCGGTTGCTGTCTTGACCAGCAGCTTCGCAACCCCCCCACAGGGATATCATGGGCACATTGTCCTTAAGCCATTCTGCTGATTGCTCCCCCTTGCAGACAAAAATGAGGGCACCGCGATCTAGATAGACCCTCCTGAATTTGGGTCCTGGACCAGCGTCCCCCCCAATCTCGTCAAAGAGGGCCATCTGCATGAGCTCCTCCTGCTGCGAGGTGATGCTCACCAGTGGGTATCCTTCTTGGACAACCGCCATTCTAAAGACCGAGACTGCAGTACTATAGGTCTGTTTCCCTATTTAATGCCTCAGCCTTTTAGGATCACGCTTGTCCAGAGAGGAGGGAGTCTTAGATTCCTCCCTAACCCTCTTGCCACCTGTCTTTGATGTCGAGGGGGTCTGTGTATCCCCTTCGACCTGAGGCAGTTTCTTTTTGGGGGTCTTGGGCTCTATCCCTTTTGATTCCCTCCACTTATGTTCAGGAAGCCATTCTTTTCCTTCCTTTTGCTTCTGTTCCTTGAGAAGTTTCCTCCTCTGAGCCCCAGACAAGGCCTTAATCCTAATCTGGTCCAACTTCTCTGTTACAGTTCCCACTTCTTCCTCAGGTCTAGACCCTGAGTGAGAAGTAGGAGTGCACTCCATCGGTCCTGATCCCAATGTCTGAGTATCTGAGGTCTCAGATTACCTCTCGGATTCTTTTAAAATAATTTTTTTTTCTCTGTGTTCATCTTAGTCCCACGAGATTTGGGGATTTATATGGTCCACACCACGATAACCCCACGCGGTGCAAGGCTACTTACTCAGGGAGGTCGCCTGGTATCCCTGAGACACATCCACCCATGTGCCACGCACTCCTCGGCACGGATCGCATCACACCTTGGATTGGGAAAGGAATTGGGAAAGAACTGGGAGAGGATAAGGAAGACGGGACGTTGTGGGACACGCTTGGTCTGATCCATCAGCTGAGGCCTTTCCGGCAGTAGGTTCTCTACCTTCCGTATAGCCCTCTGCTTCACGCAGATACGCAAGCCTCTCCACCCGCACGGACAGTGCTTCGTCAAGGTGGTGTTCCCCGGAGAGGTCCCCCTATAACTGACTGGGTAAGTCAGTTCGAAGGTCGGAGGAAGGCAGCGGCATACCACCTCCAAACAGGACCATGCCTAGTAAAGCACTGTGGTGTTCAAACCAATCTTTGAATTGTTGACTGCTTTACCTTATCTATAAATGTGAATGTCTGTTC
This sequence comes from Locusta migratoria, assembly GCA_026315105.1. NCBI lineage: Eukaryota > Metazoa > Arthropoda > Insecta > Orthoptera > Acrididae > Locusta > Locusta migratoria. Next base: position 8,918,069 of record CM048755.1, read on the forward strand.
GGTGTACGTTTATCACGTCTGAACCACAAGTCATAAAGAGCTAAAAATTTGTACAGTTACTAATGTCTACCCGGGGAAGGCTTTAGGCACGGTTTTATGGCGCTCGGATAGCTAATTATCTTTATATATTAATGTGAATGTCTGTTCGGTGTACGCTTATCACGTCTGAACGACATGACGCAGAGACTTAAATATTTGTACAGTTACTAATTTATACCTGAGGAAGGTGTTAGGCACGGTTTTATAGCTATCTGATAGATATTTAGTAATTTGAAGAATATAACGCGAAATAATTACTCTTTGAAAATTATATTTACTCTTTGAAACTGTTTTTATTGGTTGCATTGTTGCTTGAGGGTTGATAATGATAAAAGGGTGGAGTACATTGGGATCGCGCTGCAGCGAAAACTACAGAACGCAAACGAATGGTCTGTGTGTAATTATTGCCCGAAGTCTCCCGTTGTACGCCATAGCAGTTTCATGCCGATAACTATAAGGGGGTGGAAGATATGGAGGTTGAAAGTCGTCTAATTATTGAAATATTCGGACTGAAGGCCAGCGATGACGTTTGCGACTCTATAGGAAGGAGGTTACATAGAGCGAAACGTGATGCCACAGACCATATCTTTGGTCTACGCGTGCTACAATGTCTTCAGCTCTTTCTCTGAAGCATAAGCAAACGAATAAGGAAATATAAGAATAAATAAATATAGCAGTAAAAAAGAAATTTCTTTTAATACATCTCTTTAAAAAAATCGATTTGACGTTTCGCGCATTACATCAAGTGATTAAAAATATTTGTTTCTAAAAAAGGTGTTGTATTTCATTTCATCCTTCAAAACCAGTCTCATAGCACACTACTGAAAGATAGCTTATCTATCATAACCAACATGCGAGCGCAGCCGCTGGTTTAAGCTAGTAACCTACAAATGCGTCACTTTTGCGATTTTTCGTGTAAACCTTTTTTCCAATTATGAAGTTTATAGAAATTCATATATGACACATATTAAAACATTTGGTATATGAAAACATGCACATACTTTTTTAGAACGTTGTGTCAACATTTCAGAGCTTTAGGTCAAGAACTTTGGGAAATATACGATTTTGCACATAACACTAAACATGGCTCTAGGTTAGAATGAGTTCTAAGAGGAGACAGAAGTGAGTAGAAGACGAAACAGGAGAGCGTAATGATGAGATGTAGAGGGAGAGGGAGGAGGTGTAGATGCACAGAAAGAGGAGGGAGGAGGATCGGATATACAAAGAGAGAGGGGAGGAGATGGGGAGGAGAAGATGGACTACGAGTGGTGGAGGAGGATATGGACAGAGAGAGGCGGGAGGAAGTTATGGACAAAGAGAAGGCAATGAGGAGAGGTGCAGAGAGAGGGGACAGAGAGAAGGGGAGCAGAGAATGTAGGACATATATCCAATTCCCATCCACAAGGCAGTAGGAAATTACGTATATAAGAAATGTATGGTTCCTCTTATCTTTCACTTCCGTTTAATCTGTAGCTAGCCACAGCAACGCGTGGATGGGTACAGATAGTGCCATTGTAGGTAATGTAACAACTTTCAGTCACAAGAAAAATTCGACGTCCGCAATTCCATAAATAAAGGTTTGTGCAGGAAAGGAAGGAAAGTCCTGGAGTTTATGATGTTTACGGCCCGGACTACTATTACGGAAAGGCATCGTATCAGACATCGCAACCCTAGCAACCACTTCACTCTGACACTAGGGCTGTGATACGAGAGAGGGAAATTTATTATATGCTTCTCACAAAAGGTTATTGCTTGTGTACCACTATCGACTGGAGGAAAGCTCCTAATTTATTTTTGTATGTGTTGCATGAATAGGTTGTCTTTCTGTGCGGGGTAAGAAGAGAGTCATCGGAATAGTCTGATTTTGGTTACGAGAAACCGGTGCAGATAAGTGTCGGCACACTGCGTTCAGAGCCAAGACGACGTCTTCCTGTTTGTGTCTTGGCGTGTGTTGGAGTGGGGCGCTGTTTAAAGATGCACTTGTTGCGAGTTTCGACACTCGGAACGCACTGCCAACTATTTTACTAACCTAATACATTCTCCATTATTTCAATTTATATAATTTACAGGAAATTGTTTGTGTAATCTTGAATTTCGTCATTAAAACATTCCACATTGATATTTTATGAATTTTTATTGTTGCTTGTCTTTTACACACACACAAGCGCGCGCACACACTGCTTGACTTTTAGAGAAGGGACTACTCCTAATAGCCTACTCATCCACCGTCATTTTTCTAAGGCGTCTTGGAAATGACTCCACTAACTGCCTTGTTAATGACATGATGGGTAGTCGGGTATTCTGCCGGATGTCAGTGTCTACTGGAGCTACGTAACTCGTAACCTTCATCAGGTGCTGCGTGAGACTGCCTTCTGAGTTGATGTTACAAAGGCCTCATCGGCTTTGTCGATATTCCGTGTATTGGTGTCTGTGTGTGGGTTGGTTGTATTGTTGGGGCACTTTTTATTTCACTTTGGGGGGGAGGGATTATTAATTTGATCGGACTTTAGTCCGACAATCCTCCTTTTGTTGATATTTTTACATTTCATTTCTTTTCGTTGTTGTTTTGATTCAGCTAATTGTCACTGGGTCGTCGTACTGATTGTTTGTGGTTTTTGTGACTTTTTATTGTAGTAAGTTTGCTCTTTTTGGCCGAAGGCTTGTTAAATGGATACATTCTAAATTTATGGTTCCCTGATATATTTGTTACATTTCTATTTTTCGTTATAATTATGCTATTTTATAATTGACGGGTTCCTCTATTAGGCTTCTTTTGTATATTCCAGCGTTAGGCTTGACATTTCCTACGTTGGCTAATTGTCTGCATTCATCTCGTATTAAATCTAATTTTTTGTATACTTTTTTGGCAAATTTTTGAATCGTTACTTCTATGGTGTCCATCTCCAGAGCTTGAGGCATATCTGTCACTCTGGTCCACGGTTTTGCGTGTAAGCTCCATCTGAGGACTTTGTTTTGAACAACTTTAAGTTGTTTTTGGTTGTCTTGCTGCTGTGCCCCATGAGGTGCAGCCGTACGCCATTGATGTTAGGACGGTGGTTTTGTATAAAGTTATTTTGGTTACTAAGTTGAGATTGTTGTAGCTGAAGAGTGGGAATATGGCTTTAGCTAAGTTCAGGCCTTTTGTCCTCTTCTCAGCGATGTGGGTGTGGTACAGAAATTTTGTGTCCAGTGTTACACCAAGGTACTTGATATTTTTTCTCCATGGTAGTTCTTGGGCATTCAGTCGTAAGTGTTCATCAAGATGTGGTCTTTTTTTTTGTAAAATACATTTCTGCGAATTTTTCAGCGTTTAGTTGCATCTTGTTCTTCCGGCACCATTTTTTGACCAGTGTAACTTGTCTTTGGAGCCTTCTGATGGTGATTAGTTCCCTTTTTTCACTGTGTAGAATGCCGTGTCGTCGGCGAACTTAGCAACGTCCACCCCTGTTTCCAGGGGGATGTCGTTGGCGCATACACTGAACAGTGGCGGCGACAACACGGATCCCTGTGGTATTCCGGCTCTTACGATTCTCGTGGTCGATTCTTGCCCGTCTATTTCCACCACAAAGCATCTGTCTTTGAGGAATCTGTCAAGTAACTTGGTCTAGGTGTCTGGTGGACTTTTTGTACGTCATGTTTCTGCTGACGTGCTCGGTGAGCCGAAGTACTAGCAGTTCTGCCGATACCTTTCTTTGGAGCCCGAATTGTTGTGGCCTCAGTGTGTTATCTTCTGCCAGATGTGTTTGTAGTCGGTTTAAAATTATTCTTTCGAATATTTTTCCCATGGTTTGCAGGAGGCTAATGGGTCTGTTGTTTTCTGGTTTGCTGGAGTCTTTGCCTGGTTTGGATATGGTGATCAATTTGGCTTTTTTCCAGTTGGTGGGGAAGTAGCTCAGTTGCAGGCAGCGGTTGAAGATTCTGGTTAATAGGACTATTGATTTTCGTGGGTGGTTCTTCAGGTGTGTGTGTATGTGATTTTGTCTAGGCCAGGTGCTGTTCTACCGTTCCGTTTTCTAATTTCATTTTTAACTTCATAGGGTGTGGTGTGGTGAGTACTGGTGGTGATTGTGGCACTGAGTCTCGGAGTTCTGCAAGTTCCCGAGCTATGGTGTTATCGTAGTTGTGATCCTCTTTTGTGCGGACTTGTATTGCTGTTGTTGAATTTTGTGTTTCAAAGGTGTCTGCAAGTACTTCGGCTCTCGAAAAGGCGTCAAAAACTGTAGCCAGTGTAGTAACTAAAGCCCTTTTCCCAGTTGCTGTCCCTTTCATGTTTTTTACTATTTGCCACTCGTCTCGTGTTTGCAGCCTGAATTGTTCCATTTTATCCTCCCATACCTCTGATCTCTATTCCTTGAGCCGCTTCTGAAGTTCCCTAGACAATGTGTTGGAGTCTGCTCTGTCTCTGGGGTCCCGAGTGCGCTGCCATCTTCTGCGTGCGGCGTTTTTTAAATGTCGGAGTTTTTTGAGGAAGGGGGGGGGGGAAGATCGTCTGGACGTTTGTACGTTTCTCTATTTTGGTGGTGGTTGTGGCATTTTTGGTGGCTTGCTGGATGTCGCTGGTGAGCTTTTGGACGTGGTGGTCTATGTTTTCAGTGGTGGTGAGGTTTGCTGTTGGGTTTGTTCCTGCAGTTATTTCGGTTCGGAATTGTTCCCAGTTTGTTGCGTATTTCTTCTGAGCGTAGTTTGGAGGCGGTGTTACTCTGTTTAATTTAATGATGATTGGGTCGTGGTTTGAACTGAGGTTGTGATGTACTGTCATGTTGATATTTCGTGGTATGCCTTTGTTGATGATGATGTCAAGTACATCTGGCTGCTGGTTAGGTAATCGCGGATAATGAATGGGTTCATCAGGCCCCTGAACTGTGAACTGTAATCTGTCTTCCAGTTCAAGTAGCCTGTTCCCTTTTGTTGTAGCGACTTCGAATTCCAAAAGGGATGCTTTGCATTACAGTCCCCTGCCTGCAGGACTGCAGCGAAGTCTTCTTCGACTATAGGTCGTTTGAGGGCCTCTAGGTGTTGAGTTTCTGGAGTTTTTAAGAGTTGGTGTGTTGTGCAGATCGCCGTGCCGCCTCCCATGCGGTTTAACCTGTCTGTTCGGTGTCCAGTCATGTTACGGAGTTTCAAGGTGTCGTGTGGTTTGAGGTGTGTCTCTGAGACTAGTAGGATACCTACGTCGTTTTCAGTTATGGAGGTCTGTAGATCGTTTTATTTATTTATTTTTATCTTTTTTTAATTTTTTAAAATATTTATTTTTTGTATTTAATTCCATTTGTGATCCAGTTGCAGATAGTGAAGTTTTTTCTTGAAAAGTTGCCTTGATAATGGTTCATAGTGGTTTATTTGCCACCATGTATGTTCTATATTTTCCCAAAGGTCGCTTGCGTTTGTTGATCCAAGTGTCAACGACCTCTTTACTTCCGCCCACGTATTCTTAATAGGATTAAGGTCCGGTGACCGTGGAACGAACCCCATCAACTTTATGTGATCTTGGCCGCGAAACCATTCTTGAACGGTGCGGCTTTGATGGATGGGGCTGTAGTCTTGTAAATAAATAGGTATCAAGTTGTTTCATCTATTTATATTTGAAGAACGTTTTTGTAAATTACGCACTGTATTAGTGTTTTGTTTATGGTGTCTAGCAAGTCGGGTTCAAATAGCGCTAAGAGGCCTTTGTCAGTTAAACATTTCCGTCTCATGTCAGATTGAGCATGACTGGCTGAATCATACAAAACGATGCAGTGTAAAGCTTATAACAAAACCATCGGACCAGTTACCCAACTAGGAGGAACCTCTACTGAATACCAGGCTTTTAACTGAAGTATAATGCGTACTATCTATAGCACTAACGTGATACCTTTACTAAGCAACTGACAGAAGTTCAGCGGCTATAGACCGAAGTTATCATGCCGACAGTACAGGTCAGAATCTGCATAAATATATGAGTAGCTTCTTATCTGTCGTTTGCAAATAATTGAGATAAACGCCATTTTATTTACGAAACGTGTATTTCCATGCTGCTTTGGTGATCATTAGCAACTAAATGATGACCAAACGAGCATGCATACGTATTAACTCCACGTTTCGTAATAAAAATGGCGTTTATCACAGTTATTTGCAAACAACAGATGTCCGCCTTTGATAACAAGCTACTCATATCATCGTACAGCAAGAACGGAGGGTAGTATACTATTTGTGCAAACATCAATCAGATTTTGTGAGGGCCGAAGGGCATGAAAGGGTCACAGTATTTGTGAAGGGAGTAAGATAGGCCTGTAGCTTTCCCCCCAATGTTGTTCAATGTGTTCACTGAGCAGGCTGTGAAGGAGAGAAAGGAGAAATCTGGAGAAAGGATTAAAGTTCAGGGACAAGAAGTAAAGACTTTGTGAATTGTCGATGTAATAATTCTGTCAGAGTCTGCTGTGGACCTTGAAGAGCAATTGTATGGAATGGACAGTGTATTGAAAAGAGGGTATAAAATCAATATTAACAAGAGCAAAAAAAAGGGTAATGGAATGTAGTCTAAGAAAATCAGGTGATGTTTAAGGTAATAGATTAGGAAACGAGACATTAAAAGTGGTAGATGAGTTTTGTTGGTTTTGTGTGTGGAGGGAAGGGGGAGGGGTTGGAGGTTTTGGGATGTGGTTTGCAGGCACTAGACTACTCAGGTCATCACTCCCTATTTCGGATAAGGATGTGGAAGCAAATCTGGCGTGCCCTTTGAAAGGATGCATCCTGAAATTCGCCTGGAGTGATTTAGGGAAATCATGGAAAACCCAAATCAGGATGCCCGGAGGTGGATTTGAACCACCATCCTCCCGAATGCGGATTCAGTGTGCTAACCTCTGCGCTATCTCGATCCGCTGTCTTCTTATTTGGGTTGTAAAATAACTTCTGAAGCCCGGAGTAGTGAAGACATAAAATGTAGAATGGAATGGGAAGAAAAGTATTTCTGAATAAGAGATATTAGTCATTTAAGGGATATGAAGTCTTTTCTGAAGGCATTTGTCCGAACTGTGGCCTATTAAGGCAGTGAAGCGTGGGCGATAAAGCAGTTCAGACAAGAAGAGGATAGCTTTCGAAATTTCGTGCAACAGGAGAATGCTGGAGAGTAAATGGGTAGATCATGTGAGTAATGAGGACGTACTGAACAGGACTGGGGAGAAAATAAATTTCTGGCATATCTTGTCTAAAAGACGGATTCAATTGGTAGGGCACATTCTGAGACACCAACGAGTTGTCACTTTAGTATTGGAGGGGAGCGTGTGGGGTAAAAATCGCAGTGGAAGACCACAAGATGGATACAGCAAGCAGATTCAAAGGGATGTGGGCTGTCTTTCTTCTTCAGGGACGAAGAGTTTTGCGCAAGATAGGGTAGCGTCGAGGTGGAGAACTGCATCAAACCAGTCTACGGACAGAAGACTACAACAACACACCACATCATTACGTAGTGTATGTCGTGTAAGATTATTCAAAAATAGTCATTTTAGACACAGTAATTTCATTAATAAACCACCATCATTACAGCAGACTTTCTTCAAATGTGTAGTCTGTTTGTTACCGAATGGATGGCAGTATCTTCTTAGGCATTATCGTTTGTTGTACTGTCGTGTCCCACTGACGAGTCCGGAGAGGGAGAAGAAGGACTGCAAGGATTGCGCGTCAAAGACTTACTTGACAAAGACTTACTTGAAGCGGTGGGCTGCCTTCTCGTAGCCTGCTCTGCTGAAAGGAAGGCTATGTGGTGGGATAGAGTACGGAACTCGGCTGGTAAATCAGAAGATACTGGCTTCAATCATGAAACAGGGAGTAAGGATGCTGATACTGGAAGTATCCCTGGCACATCCCATCTATCTACACTTCTATTTACAAGTTCGAATACAAGTCTTCTTAGCAACATAAGTACTCATTGCTCCCCGAACCTAAGTCCCAATAGCAGAGGCGGACGCATCAGACTAAGTGTTGCCTACATAGAGAAGGATCTAAGTCCCATTCTGGCGACTTGATGCTAACACTCTCCTAACACCCTCCTCCATCAACTGCTCTCCCTTAGTACTCTGTGACCAGTCCTTTTATAGGATGAAGTGCGCTCGGCACCACCCTTTATCGGAGATTCATAGTCAGTAATGCGCACGGCACCAATTGTTCTGGAAACATTTAGAACGGTGTGTGTATGCGTTGGCTGGTGATGCCCACGTGCTCAACTGGTCGTACTCCGTTATGTTTGCTCTGTCCAAGGGTTGCTGCAGGCCTCGTGGTGCCCCAGCAAACATTAAACATTATATCTGTACACAGTCGTTCTTGCTATCAGTGTAAACATTAAACATAAGTTTCGTTTCTGCACGTCCGCCTCGCTGGTCTGATGGCTACAATTTTACAGCCTGTATCTGACTTGATTCTACCCCTAATTTCTATCATTCGCGACAGTACCAGAAAAGAATCAGGAACAGTATTTGTCGCACAGGTAACTGAAATACCAATTCTTAGAGTACTGTCCACATTTCATGGAATATGCAGGTGATACCCGAAAAAAAAGTTCATTTAAATTCCAAAAATTATTTTTACTGCGATCAATTTTGATGCTAACCACGCATATCTGATCATTAGTGTGAACACAGGCACATTAAACAGTTGCAGAAAAGAATGTTCTCTTTTTATAGAAAGCTTCCTCGAAATATTTTCTTTATTAGTCTTATGTAAGTTGCATGCTTTATACATTTTCAGTGAAACCTTTAACTAGCCTGCAAAAATAAACATCACAGGTTCAGTAAAATGGAATAAATGTTCATGGGATTTATTTTTACACTGCAAGAGCCTACGTTTCTTCTTTACAAAGTTTTGATCGAAAAGTGCCTGATCAGTCTGGACCCAAGCGAACGTTATCCACACACGTGAGATTGTAACTACCTACCAGAAATATAATTCATGTTTGAAGAAACTTTGTTTTTATCTTCACCTGCTATGACAAAAACACTTTTTTGAATAATTTTCTATGGCATATTATAACGATGTTCTGTGCACGACCGCGTGATGACCGCAAACCATAGCCACAGCACCACTCCATCTGAGAACAACGCTCACGTTAATGCTGTAGGATATGCGTAAAAATAATATCTATTTCGTCGGGAAAGCTTGTAGCCACGTACTGATTTACAGGTCTAATGGTCTCCTTAGGAGGTATACAAAAACTGGACAGTTTCATATTCTGTGTTCAAATGTTTGTACAGCTTATGGGACTTAACTACGGGGTCATCAGTCCCTAAACTTACAAACTACTTATGAACTACTTACGAACCAGGACGGCACAAATATCCATGCCCGAGGGGGGATTCGAACCCCCGACCGTAGTGGCCGTGCTGACCGTGACTGGAGCGCCTCAGTCCCCTCGACCACCGCGGCCGGCGATATTCTGTGTTAGGGACAATACTGTGCACATAACTCCCATCGATGTCGTTACAGATAACGACCGCTCAAGGAACGTTGAAAATTATAAACAGTACCAGCATTGTATAAATTCTTATACATTATGATTATGTGATGCTAATACTAGAATGAATATAAAATATTAGTTTTAATGTTGCAAATATACACCTTATCAGATGTGCAGACGACACAATAAGAGTAATAGAGGAATTATAAGAAAGAAAATTGGCCCAACAGAAACTACAGACTTTCCGAAAAACCGTAGTAATGACACCTACAAAATTATGAAATAAATTTCAGTCGGATTGGATAATCGAGAGTTAACTTTTATTGGACATATGTATTAAATGAATGATAAAAAGCTAAAGCAACAATTATTCGTGTACTTCTGGAATAATAAATCAACAATACATTAGTAAAGAGGTAAATGAATAATTAGAAAGAAAGAACATCAAATAATCTGAACTAACGACAATATAGAATGTAATAAAGTTAGAAGCTATCGAAAGAAGACGAAATAAGAAATTGAAAAAAAAAAAAAGAGAAAAAGAAAAGAAGTAAACTACAACATGGGAGACTACAACGGATAAATTAATCTATACATAACTGTACCTAATTCTACTTTCGGATAACAGAAGCTCTTATTATTTGAACTCCATGTTACGAAGCCTTCCCAGAGATCTTCACATCGCTAAAACAATGCTGCATTCATTTCTCTTCATTTGTTTTCCTCTGTTTGGCGATTGTGCCACTGACTGCGATATCGAGAAAGATATTCAAAAAAATGTTTGTTAAGCTTATGCGACTTAACTACGGGGTCATCAGTCCCTAAACTTACAAACTACTTATGAAGTACTTACGAACTAGGACGGCACAAATATCCATGCCCGAGGGGGGATTCGAACCCCCGACCTTAGTGGCCGTACAGACCGTGACTGGAGCGCCTCAGTCCCCTCGGCCACCGCGGCCGGCTATATTCTCTCAGATTATGGGAAAGTCTGACAACGTTCTGGTAGTTTACCGACTCCGTCCCTGTAGAAACGAACTAATTCCAAGCTAATTATGACGCCAATCGATGTTCGACGCGTATCTTCGTCCGGAAATAATTTTTGTCGAAGTTTATTCGAGTAGGGGCAGGAAAGATAAACATTTGAGGACATATGATCGAAAATGTGAGAAATCAGCAGGAACTATTATGGTGTAGTACTAATACATTGTGTAAATCTCAGCATAAGGGCATCATAACTCATCACTAGTAACAATCGTGAGTAGAAATCCTGAATGAGCGACCTGATGACGTTCGAGAATAATGTAGTAATAGTCACCCCTACGTTTCTTTTTTCCGATTCTACTTTACGACGTTTAATGTGGATAAATCGGTCAGAAAAATTCAATACGTGACTCGAATGTAGGAACTAGAACTTGAAGTAGGATATAACAGCCGGTAAATAGACTGAATGCGGCCATGGCGCGTCGCCGTAGCCGGTGCCTATTGCAAGCGTAGAGGTCTCCTGAGACTAAAAAGGTCAGTTTTGATGCAGCTGCGAGCTCTTTTGTGTAATTATTTCTGGGAGTTTTCGCTGTTACACTTGAGGTTCTTTCACACTGATAACAAATACAGCCGAGATGGAAAAAAAAAAAAAGTTGTTGGTTTTGATCTCGTGACTGCTTCCATATACGCTTGTAAATGCGACTCTTACCACGTTTTTTTTTCCTTTTGTAAATACACCGTTATATGATTTTAAACGAAAACGATCTTCCTGGAAAAGGGAGCAGTAGAAAAAAGCTGCCACACTGAAAATAAACTGTTCTTGTTGAATCCTCAACAGCAGATAAATAAATGAAAGAATATGTTGTTCTTGTATCCATTGACAGTAAATCTTCCCTTGATTCGAAATGTCAAACATACATTCTTCTGCAAACATGCGTTGGGAAAGCTCAGAAATTGAGGCATAATGATGTCGTCATGTAGTGTGTGTACGTAGCACCAGTTGTCGAGGAATCACTGATTGTGTAAGTTAGCGAAGAGCTTCTTGTAGTTCTTTCTCTTCATAGGCTTCTGGTGCTGTGTATGGAGGTACAAGTGGAAACTATATTTGCTTTTCGCTTCTTCTGTCAGTATGTAGTGCAAAGCGTGCCCTTTTATCCAGTTAACGGCATTTCTTTTCATGGCTGGGTAAGGCACGTTGCTGGGGTTTAGAAGGTCCTTCGGTTTAACGGTATGTGGAGCCGTACGGCTGACTATGGCTATAAGTTGTCGTGTGATTTGCCAGATTTCATCTACTTCAGCGTAAACCAGTCAACGCTCTTCAGCGTCAAATAAATTGCAAGTCGGACAGTTGGGTGAATCTGAGAGGTGGATGCGATGCAACTTAGAATTGGTCGCTAGTTTCCTGTTGACGGCTTTATACCACGTAGCTCTGACAGTGGTCGGTAGAAATCGGCTGCTGATGTTGCTCCTGATGGCCTTCCAGTCATAAATAGGGTATTTCTGTTCCACAACATTCCCCGGTCTCGTTTTCATCAACGTGTCATATATAGTTATCGCTTTGGCCGTCTGCTGAACTGTGATCGTTGAGGGAAGATAACTGAGTTCAACTAGAAATTGTTGAAAATGATAAAGTCCTATGGGAACGTGCCGAACGTCAATGGGTGGGGTGAAATCTGTAAGAGCAATTTCCGTTAGTAAGTTGGCTGTGAATGAGTTAGCTGTCATCTTCCAGAGCTTCAGCATATTGCTAATAAATAAAGCTTTAGATTTCATGAAGATATCAGTAAGGTTGAGCCCCCCATTTTCAGCTGACTTTAAAGAGATTCCCACGACTGATGAAGTGGCCGAAAGCCGACATTTCCTTGCAGCAGTGGCACCTAGCATGGGTAAAACTTGTGCGACATATTTGATCTTGGAAGCTATGTAGATATTGACTTTGTAAAAGTGACAGTTTTGCTTTTTAAGACAATTTTCAGAAGAAAGGAATCGGTTTGTGTCGTTGTATTGTGTGTTTATATTATTCGATAGACTGGCATATGATTGCGAGAGCTGGTATTAATGTAATAATTGCATCATTACAAGAAAACCCGAGAAGGTGACAAACTGTCAAAAAAAAAAAAAAAAAAAAAAAAAAAAAGTCTGTTACGATTTGTGAGTTGAAGAACCACAAACACAATTACATGTGGTATTAAGACAACATGAATTAAACATCCCACTGATGATGCTGCAACGCCAGCGAAACATGTATGGGAGAAATTAAAGCCGACCGCGGTGGCCGAGGTGACTGAGGCGCTGCAGTCACGGTCAGCACGGCCACTACGGTCGGGGGTTCGAATCCCCCCTCGGGCATGGATATTTGTGCCGTCCTAGTTCGTAAGTAGTTCATAAGTAGTTTGTAAGTTTAGGGACTGATGACCCCGTAGTTAAGTCCCATAAGCTTCACAAACATTGGAAAACATTGGAGAAATTAAAAAAACATTTGTGTTTGCTCAAGGCGGACCTTACCAATAAAGCAAATTTATGATATTGACAAGGGTTTTCTTTTGGATTTCGTCAATGTGTCGCATACTGTGTTGCCTGACTCTGGCCCTCACGCCGTTAAGCAGGTTCCTGTAGTTAGCTGCTACCGTTTCTTTTATAATTAATTCCTAAAATTGTCCGCTGGTCGACCACTGGAAGTTGTACGTTCTGCACCAATAGTCCTTGGCCTAAATGGTTCTGTTTAATGTTGCACCTGATGCCGGATCGTAAATGTTGATAGTCTCCAATGTCCGTTCTATGTCTTCATTGTTGGTGACTATGACACCTACATCATCTGCGGAGGCCTTGCAGACAATTCTTTGATCGTTTATGCGTAGATCTTGTATTTGTTGGTACAGCGATGCGAGCAAAGGCTCGATAGCAATGGCGAACAAGGCCGTGGACATGGGATATCCTTGCTGCATTGAACTCTTGAAATGAATACTCCTGGTGAACTGGCCATTCACCATACTTTTGGATGAGCTGTTCTTTAAAATCTTGGTGACGAGGTTTACAAAGCGGTGTGGAAAGCCCATTCCAGACATCGTTTGGAGGGGGTAATCATGATTGACCATGTCAAACGCCTTTTGAAAATCTAAAGTCACTAGTGCGCAATTAATATAGCCGCGAGAGACCACGAACACCAACTGTCGGCGTGGCGCAGGGGATAGCGTCACGGACTGCGGAGCAGAAGGTCGCCGGTTCAATCCCGCCCACCGGCAAAAATTTATTTCTTTGTAATTTACAATTCCAGAAGGTTCTACATCTTTCTTATGTTCACTTGTAAATTCTACTTGTTTCTTATGTTAACTGTTCTTCTAATTTCCGGTAAATTCTGTCTGTGTATAAATAGCAGAGCACTCTGCTTGAGAGGCAGTCAGTGCTGCGTGTATGTTGAGTTCGTAATAAACGTGCTTTCAGCATAAGTGCTGTGTTTAGTTGCCTTCGAAGCCTACTTCCATTGCAACGTGACATTGTTTGGTGGAGGCGCTGGGTAGACTGTGCAACAATACTGGGGACCATCCGCCAATTAGCCAGCGGACTGGACTCACCAAGGAACAACGCCAGCGGGTGTTAGGTATACTACGCCAATTTTCGGGTGCATTCACACCTCAGCAGGAGAAAAGTCAGACGAAACGGCCCACGATAAAGCACCGTATCAATACTGGGGATCATCCGCCAATTAGCCAGCGTTTGTATAGAGTGTCGCCACCTGAAAGACGGATAATTCGGGAGGAAGTTGAGAAGATGTTGCGAGACGACATTATTCAACCTTCGGAGAGTCCTTGGTCGTCTCCAGTGGTCCTCGTAAAGAAGAAGGATGGCACGTGGCGATTCTGTGTCGACTATCGGCGGCTGAACAGTATCACAAAGAAACATGTCTACCCATTGCCGCGTATTGATGACACTTTAGACTGCTTGAAAGGAGCTACATACTTCTCAACTATGGACATGCAGACAGATTACTGGCACATCGAGGTTGACGAAGCTGACTGAGAGAAGACGGCTTTTATTGCACCTGACGGTCTCTATGAATATAAAGTAATGCCATTTGGCTTATGTAATGCTCCAGCCACATTCGAACGCATGATGGACAACTTGCTTCGACACCTTAAGTAGACGACGTGTCTCTGCTATTTAGATGACATTGTCGTTTTCTCGAAAACATTTGAAGAACATCTGAGTCGCCTGTCAACTGTGTTGAAGTGTGTTCAGGCTGCAGGTCTCCGCCTCAATCCAAAGAAGTGCCTCTTCGTCGCCAAAGAGATAAAAATCCTGGGGCACCTAGTCAACGGAGATGGTGTCCGTCCTGATCCAGATAAAGTAAGGGCAGTCACAGAATTTCCAACTCCTCAGCACATTCGTGATGTAGAAGTTTCCTCGGGCTGTGCTCATACTACCGACATTTCATAAAAGGATTTTGTAACAAGGCACGTCCATTACAAGAACTTCTGCAAGGAGACGCCAAATTTTACTGGAATGAGACAAAAGAAAGAGCTTTCTGAGCACTTAAGGAGGCTCTAACTTCCGTACCAGTGCTAGCCTTGTACGACGAGAATGCAGAAACGGAACTTCACACAGACGCCATTGGCTATGGGATTGGGGCAGTGCTTGTACAAGTTCAGGAAGGTGCCGAAAAAGTGATAGCCTATGCGTCAAGAGTACTCTCAAAGTCCTAGATAAACTACTCTACAACTGAAAAAGAATGTCTCGCGGTTATCTGGGCTATCAACAAGTTACGGCCGTATTTATTCGGCAAACCATTCACCGTCGTGACAGATCACCATTCTTTGTGTTGGCTCACTAGCTTGAAGGATCCATCAGGTCGACTAACAAGATGGGCACTAAGACTCCAAGAGTACGATGTCACAGTGGTATTCAAGAACGGGCGCAAACACAATGATGCCGACTGCCTTTCGAGGACTCCATTAGTGGAACACAACAGCATTAATGAAATTTCAGCTCTCACTGAATTAGATGACGTTACAGTTGAACAGAGGGAAGATCCAACACTATTAAAAATGATAGAGGCCTTGGAGAAAGGAGAACCGACCAATGGAGAGTTCCAACTTATAAACGGAACATTGTACAAGAGCAACTACGATCCACTGGGCCCCAAATGGCTACTTGTTGTTCCAGCTCATCTACAGCCAGCTATTCTCAAATATTTCCATGATGCTCCAATATCCGATCATCTGGGATTCGTGAAGACCCTAGACAGACTCAGATGCAGGTATTACTGGAAAGGTCTCTACCGATCTGTCAAACACTATGTGAGTCACTGTAAAGAGTGGCAGCGACGGAAGCATGTGCCGCAGTTACCTCCAGGACATCTCGTACCGATTCCGCCGGCAGCAGCTCCATTCCACCGAGTTGGGATCGATCTTTTAGGAAGGTTCCAGAAGTCGACAACCGGTAACCGTTGGATAATGGTCTGCACTGACTACCTCACACGCTACGCTGTCACCAAACCTGTGCCGACTGCAGAAGCTCCAGAGATCGCAAAATTCCTTGTAGAAGACATTATTTTGAAGCATGGAGCACCACGTGTCATGATATCTGATCGTGGAAACGTATTCCAGTCAAAACTAGTATCCGAGGTAATGTCACGGTGCAACATTGTCCACAGGATGACAACTGCATACCATCCTCAGACAAATGGTCTTACGGAACGTTTTAACAAAACGTTAGCCGACATGCTGTCGATGTACGTCGATGTTGAGCAGAAGAATTGGGATACAATTCTGTCAGTCGTGACATTTGCTTACAATACCGCAAGACAAGACACCACAGGCTTCACTCCGTTTTTCCTGCTCCATGGCCGTGAAGCTGAGACGACAATGGATACACTGTTCCGGTACCAACCAGACGACACTCAGGATGACTATGTTAAACAGCTCACCACCAGGGTCGGAGAAGCAAGACAGGTGGCTCGCATACGGACACTGGACGCCAAGGAGAAGGACCGTCAGCGGTATAACGACAAGCACCGACCAGTTGTGTACAGTCCAGGAGATCTGGTATGGATTTTTACCCCTGTACGGAAGGTTGGTCTGTCAGAAAAGTTATTAAAGCGATACTTTGGTCTGTATCGTGTCATACGCCGCCTGTCAGGCGTCACATACGAAGTTGAGGATTATGAGCCGTCGTTGAAACGTCAAAAACGAAGAGACATTGTTCACGTACTGCGCATGAAGCCTTACTACGATCCTGAAGAGCAGGTAGACGACAATGGCTTCTTGTTCAAGGACTTTAAGGACGGCAATGTTCCTGATGAAGTCACGACAGGAACGTCTGTCGTCGATATTCGCGGAGAAGGGAAGGATTCTCTTGAACTGTCATACAGAGGACCCATGACACGGTCAAGATCCAGGACATTGCAGCTGGCTCCACAGGGATCATACCAGCTGGTCGCTGTTTCTCCAGGAGAGGGAGCAATGCCGCGAGAGACCACGAACACCAACTGCCGGCGTGGCGCAGGGGATAGCGTCACGGACTGCGGTGCTGAAGGTCGCCGGTTCAATCCCGCCCGCCGGCAAAAATTTATTTCTTTGTAATTTACAATTCCAGAAGGTTCTACATCTTTCTTATGTTCACTTGTAAATTCTACTTGTTTCTTATGTTAACTGTTCTTCTAATTTCCGGTAAATTCTGTCTGTGTATAAATAGCAGAGCACTCTGCCTGAGAGGCAGTCAGTGCTGCGTGTATGTTGAGTTCGTAATATAGGTGCTTTCAGTATAAGTGCTGTGTTTAGTTGCCTTCGAAGTCAAGCCTACTTCCATTGCAACGTGACAATATTGAGAATATGCGCCGTTGCTATTATGTCGCGATATCCGCACACTGATTGTAAAATTGACCTGTCTTTGCCAACACTAGTATGGTACGCACCAGTTACCTCATTCATTATCAGTTCCAGCCGTCGGGCTAAAATGCGGGTCATGATCTTGTAATCACTGTTAAGCAGTGTTATTGGTCTTAGATTCTCAATTTGCGCAGAACGTGGATTTTTGGGGATAAGTACAACGAATCCGGCAAGGAAATCCTCTGGGATGTCACTGTCTGAATCCATGAGTTTTTTGTAGATCAGGAATAGTTTGGGTTTCAGCTGCCTGTAGAAAACCTGGTAGAACTCGGCAGGCAGGCCATTGGGTCCCGGTGAGTTGTTTTTGGGACTGTGTAGGACGGCAGTGTCCAAATATTATTCGTCGATCTCAGCGACCAGGGTGTCAGAGGCCTCAGTGCTGAGCCGTGCTCGCAGGTGTCGGAACAAATCTCCCTGCGCCTCAGCGCTAACCGCACCGCCGGACATGAGAGTTGTGAAATATTCATATATTTCAGTTTTAATTTCATTTTGTGTAGTAAGACTGGTTCCATCGGGTCTCTTGATTTCGGTGATTATTTTCTGTTGACCTATCTTTTGTTCCCGGATAACGTGGAAAATCGACGATTCTTCACCTTTGAGTGCATTCTGTATACGTGCCCTAACTTGATAGCCGTTTAATTGCTTTCGCTTCAGAGACAAAATTTTGGATTTAATTCTCTTTATTTGGACATAATTGTCAATGACTGATCCGTCAAGCGTGTATAATTCCCGCAAACATTGGAAGTAAAATTCAAATGTCCTCTTGTACCAATAAGCTTTCTCCTTGGAGTAGTCAATCAGCATTCTCCTCAATTTAGGTTTGGCACAGGACATCTACCAGCTAACAGCGGAATTGTACGACGGGAGACGTCGTTCGCATGCCTCCCATGTTTCGTTGAATCTTTCACGACATTCCGCATCGTGCAGGTGAGTGACGTTTAATTTCCAATACCCTCGTGCACGGTAGGTCCCTTGTCGATCCATGTTGATTGTACTTATATAAGCGCAGCATGGTCGGTGAAGCTGGTTGGCCATATTTCGGCGTGCAAAATACGGTCGTTCATACTATTCGATACGTACATCCGATCTAATATACTTGCTGAAGTTCGCGTAATGAATGTGAAACCTGGTGCATCACCGTGTGTGTATTCCCACGTATTGGTCAGGCGAAGTTCTTTAACAAGATAGTCCAATTCAGGAGAGGTGTTGAAATTAGGGACCTGTCCTTTGGGCTCAGGGCACAGTTAAAGTTACCTGCTAAAATAATGTTGTCTTGACGGTGTCCAAACAGAGGTACGATTTCATGTTTGTAAAACACCGCTCTATTGCGTGGATTTCCGCATCCTGATGGGGCACACACGTTAATTAGCCTAACGTTATGAAAGGTGCAATCTATTCCTCTACCATTAGTCAATCTTTCGATGCTGTGTACAATTATGTCCTCTTTCGCTAAAATTGCAGTCCCCAAGACGTTGCCGTTACCGGCATTGCTGTGAGCGTTATACCCACGTATATTGTCTAAGGCAATGTCAGTCACTTCTTGGAGCATAGCAATATCTACATCTGCAGCATATAAAAAGTCTTTTAAACAATCCAGCTTTACTGAACTTCGTATACTAGTTATGTTTAAGGTAGCAATTCGATAGGCCTGAAAAGTGTTCATAATTGGGTAGATAACCGGTATCGGGAAAAGACGTCACTATCAAACATTATAGTACGTGTCAGTTTCGTATCCGCTGGCCTTGTCATGATTCGGGAGGTAATCAGTGGCATTCGGCGATGCTTCACCTTGAACGATGTCTAGTTCGCTCATATCGACATCTTCCATTTGATCCTGTGACCAGTCGTTGGACGGAAATCTTGTATTACTATCCACAGCAGTCGTTTGCGGTTTCCCATCACTACCGCGCTGACTGGCTTCCGGTGGGATCTCGGCTTTGGTAGCAGTTGGTACAGGGGCTGGCAGGGAAGCGTTGAAGTGGTTCCCCGCGTTGTCAGGTAAAGTACTAGCTATTTGTCTGGCTTTTTCTCGCAGTTTGGAGGCAGTTTCTGCTGCACCTTCATGTGCAATCCTCCGATTTTTATGAGTTCGAGAGGAACGTTTTTTCTTTGGGGATGTATGAGCTTGTACAGAAATTGTTAGTTCAGTTTCCGTACTTGTGTCATCAGTAGGTGTGTCCTCTATATTGCTGCTGGTCTGTTCTCGTGCCGGTTGTGTCGGCAAATCGGTTAACTGCGATACAGCAGATACAACCGCCACAGTGTCTGGGATTTCCATCGGAACCTCTTGGTCAACCTGGGGTGTTAGTGGTTGTGCCGGCAAATCGGTTGCCTGTGATGTAGCAGAGACAACTTCGGCAATGTCCGGGCTTTGCATCGGGACGTCTTTGTCAATGACAGCAGGTGACTGGTTCAGTTCCGTGGCGGGAGTGTCGAGCTGTCTGCCGCTGGCAGCGGACGCATATGTCACAGGCAGCAACGCGAGGCCGACGTCATCACGGCAGCTGAGCCACGCGCCGCTGCAGGCACTCGGCGCGCACGTGTCCCTGTGCAGCGCAGGTGCGGGGCTGCCCATCGTATGACACTATGGCGCGGTACCCGCAAACATTTATGTACGATGTAATATGCTTGTGAAGGTCGACCTTAAGTTGGCGGATACCATTCAGTACGGGAAATTTATGAGAGGTTGATCATTTCTCAGCTACATTGCTAAGTACTTTCCCATACTTAGACACCACTGCATTTATTTCCTCGGCCGAAACCTCGAAAGGCAGTTGGAATATTCGTACGGTCCCGATTCGAGATTCTGCACGGGTAGCTTCGACATCGCCAATGTGTCCATCGCGATGTTTGAACTTTAAAGTTCCTCCACGAGATTGAACTACCTTTTTACATAGTTCCGCACTTTTCAACTTTACAAAAACGTCACTGTTTACAATAGACATAGAGATTCCTATAATGTCGTCAAAATTCAACTTCACAGTTTCTTCAAGGAACGTTTCAAAAAAAGAATTCGGTCTCGGACGGCTACGATCCGATGTGAACTTCAGCGTATCGATACGAAACGGTTCAGACATCGTGGACTCATCTTTCAGAGACTTCGACCCACGAATAAGTTACAGCTACAAGCTGCAACAGCGAAAACACTCACCGAGCGAAAGCGCAATCGGCCGCAGCCCTCAGCACACGACCGCTCACGACCACTGCCGCCGGCGAACTATATACTCTCGTACATGCGACTCTTACCGCGAGACCGAGAGCTCATACAGTACAGTGCTCCCTCGAGAAGGAGATGACACTTCCTCCTGACAGTACCGCATTCTACAGTGTTGTCAGAAGGTGAATATCGCCGGACTTTGAATTCTGAGGGGCGATCGAATTTAGTGTCCACGCTGCGCGACCGACTCGGACTTAGGCTTTGCGTCGGTCGGCCGGCGATCAATTTTTTTGTCTAAGACTGTACAATCCAAACAATCTATCGGACAATCTATCGGTATTGGCAATGATAAGACAAATACCGTAACTGTCGCTGCTGCTGGACCTTCAAGATACTGGGAAATACAGATGTTGTAAAGACGTGTTCCAAATTCTTAACGACTGTACATTTTAACCTTTTATGGCCATTGTTGACATGTTGTCCGTTGGCATATACCTCGAGATTTTCTGTCGAAGTTGGAGGTTTGTCAGATGTTTCTCCCAGTATGAGCTGCTGACATTGCCCAAGTGTCACCCTCCAAGAGCAATGACGTTTGAAACCTTAACAGTGCTAGCCAATCTGAGTCTGAATTGGTGGTAGCGAAATGTCAGTTACAAATCAAACAAATGTGGGCTGAAAACTCCGAGACAGAAGCCAGCAGGCTCTGTGTACAACAATAGATTGTGGCTGGGTACATGATTTAAAGAACGTTATTACAGATTTTTTTTTAAATAAGTAGTTGAATAGTCACCTAAAGATCCGTACTGTCTGTGAAACAGTTAATTTTCACTCGGACTGTAAAGAATATTAAGCAATAAGTAAAGAAACAACAAGCTATTTCGCGAGTAATCAAAGACTGACATAAACACTAACCGAGTGTCAACCAAAATAGCATGATCGTCTGCTTTGTTTACATTCTAAGCTGTCACTTAGCCTACTCAAAGATCTCGACGACACAGATTCTATACTTGTGACGGCACTTGCAGTTGGTATTTTTGCTGACTCGCCGGCCGGCCGTTTGCGCCTTTCACACACACCAGCTCTCCGCTGGCCAGCCCTCTATAAGCTCTAGCTTCACATCATTTCACAAATTACAGATCTATACAGATAAAGCATTCCCATCGATATCACCTGATATAATGCTAGCAGAATTAATAAAAGAAAAGAGTGTAACAATTTTGTGAATTGCAAGATCAGTGTTTGCGGTGCTTTTAATCTATCTTGATACATTTCTCCAAATATAATGACTGAGTGCTACTCTTTGGGCGGTACTGCCACAAGATCAACACAAAGTTCTTTTTCTTATATATATCTGTTCATTACAACAAGCAACGCAAAATAGTCTACACCGTGTCGAACTAATACAACACCTGAAAAATTTTATTGAATCGCAAGAGCAATCCTTTAGAGACTAAACAAACGATTAAACGCGCCTCCCAACGAACTAACTAGCCCGCTTTAAGTCACCTAACTATCGGGTTTATTGAACTAGGTGCTTCTCGAGCGAAGAATAATAATTTAACTCCGCAATCATCTCCACTAAGTTACCAAGAGGCATCCATTCGTAACGTAAACACCACTAAAAGACGAGATAAATACGCCATAACTGTAACACATAATTATACTACTACGTATCATTATGTATTTCCGTAAATACGGAATATCTTTGTCTTCCAACGAATTGTACGACTAACCAGTTCGAAATATGTATCCGTGCAAGCCAGAATACATTGTCCGTACCAGATTATGAACACACGAGAGCTAATTTTACGAAGATAGAATTACGTTGGTTCTATCAAAAGGCATAAGAATAAAAGAACCGATCCAATTGTCACATCTATGCCATCGCTCTTAATGCAACTCAACCCACTAAAGACCATCTCTAACTAGCCTCTACAGCTCATAGCGAGACAACCACGTACAATCGTATTACTGACAAATATTGCAACACTTCCTTGCAATTGACACAAACGATGTATTTACCGTGCGAGATGACTACAGTAAACGTTATAAATTGCATGATGAAAATATACACTGCTGGTCACTAAAATGCTACACCACGAAGATGACGTGCTACAGACGCGAAATTTAACCAACAGGAAGAGGATGCTGTGATTTCCAAATAATTAGCTTTTCAGAACATTCACACAAGGTTGGCGCCGGCGGTGACACAACGTGCTGACATGAGGGAAGTTTCCAACCGATTTGCCGGCCACTGTGGCCGCGGGGACTAAGGCGCTCCAGTCATGGTCTGCACGGCCACTACGGTCGGGGGTTCGAATCCCCCCTCGGGCATGGATATTTGTGCCGTCCTTAGTATTAGCTAGTTCATAAGTTGTTTGTAAGTTTAGGGACTGATGACCCCGTAGTTAAGTCCCATAGACTATACAAACATTTGAACATTTTCCAACCGATTTCTCATACACAAACAGAAGTTGACCGGCGTTGCCTGGTGAAACGCTGTGATGGCTCGTGTAAGGAGGATAAATGCGTACCATCATGTTTCCGACTTTGATAAAGGTCGGATTGTAGCCTATCGCGATTGCGGTTTATCGTATCACGACATTGCTCCGCGCGTTTGTCGCGATCCAATGACTGTTAGCAGAATATGGAATCAGTGGGTTCAGGATCACAACGGCCTCGTATCACTAGCAGGCGAGATGACAGGCAGTTTATCTGCATGGCTGTAACGGATCGTGCAGCCACATCTCGATACCTGATTCAACAGATGGGGACGTTTGCTAGACAACAACCATCTGCACGAGCAGTTCGACGACGTTTGCAGCAGTATGGACTATCAGCTCGGAGACCATGGCTGCGGTTACCGTCGACGCTGCATCACAGACAGGAGCGCCTGCGATGGTGTACGCTACGACGAACCTGGGTGCACGAATGGCAAAACGTCATTTTTTCTCGGATGAATCCAGGATCTGTTTACAGCATCATGATGGTCGCATCCGTTTTTGACGACATCGTGGTGAACGCACATTGGAAGCGTGTATTCGTCATCGCCATACTGGCGTATCACCCGGCCTGATGGTATGGGGTGCCATTGGTTTCACGTCTCGGTCACCTCTTGTTCGCATCGACGGCACTTTGAACAGTGACCGTTACATTTCAGATGTGTTACGACCCGTGGCTCCACCTTTCATTCGATCCCTGCGAAACTCTACATTTCAGCAGGATAATGCACGACCGCATGTTATAGGTCCTGTATGGGCCTTTCTGGATACGGAAAATGCTCGACTGGTGGCCGAGCAACTGGCTCGTCACAATACGCACAATACTCTTGATGAACTGTGGTATCGTGTTGAAGATGCATGGGCATCTGTACCTGTACACGCCATCCAAGCTCTGTTTGACTCAATGCCCACGCGTATCAAGGCCGTTATTACGGCCAGAGGTGGTTGTTCTGGGTACTAATTTCTCAGGATCTATGCACCCAAATTGCGTGAAAATCTAATCACATGTGAGTTCTAGTATAATATATTTGTGCACTGAATACCCGTTTATCATCTGCATTTCTTCTTGGTGTATCATCTTTAATGGCCAGTAGTGTAGTTAGAAATAAACTATTTTATACACAAACAGTCGGATGAGCTGTAGTTTGCGATGTAAAATCAAACTCCATTCCACACACCAACGTGTCGCACAACATCGATTTTAAACGAACGCTTGATTATCTGTAGACTAGAACAGCGCAGAAGCACATCTCTGATAGCTGACCAACTAACAGATACTCTACCGATCAGGGTATTGCTCTTCTGACACGTAATCTGTCTTCCGGTATTTTCTCCTAGCTGAAACGTTCTACCAAACAAGCTATAAGTCTTTACAATAAGTAGCTGCTGCAGATGCAAACTGCTACATATTTTAGGTAATCACGTCGACGTTGGAGTGCTCCTCCTCACACTTAATCTCCCTACATATCCCATAATCTGCAGCAAACACCTCGTAATGCAGGTCTATGTACACCACAGAAGAGTAAAAAGGTCTTTCCACAGAGGGAAGAAACCTAAGATGCTTATACCTATCTTTCCACATCGCGAAAAAGATACTGTGCTGCAACAGCTTATAACACACTAGATCCAACTCTTCCTATTTTAGGACGAAGCAAAGTGTTTCACATCAAAACTATAGGATTACAACACAGCAGACCCACATCTAACACTTTTTAGGACAAAACGAGCCACACCTAGTAAGACAAGTTCCAATTCTTTACCCACATTAAATAACAAGCTCCAACTCTCAAGCACAGGTGAATCCCTTGCGGCTCACTAGTCAACACTCTGACCCTTAGCCATTTACAGTAGACTGCAATACGAGATATAGGCCTACAGGAGGATTCGGCAGCTGAATACGAATCAAATACCTGCAGGTGTTCCAACAATCCTCTCACACGACAGAGCCAGTGTTCTCCAGCAAACAACAAGTAATTTATACGCTCGAAAGGTAAAGTTTTTATCAACGTTCCGTCTAGGTTGTTTACATGTCACCTCCTGACCTATGATAACTTAAAGAAACACGACAGACGCACTTGTATATGTTTTTAAGGTAAATAAACCCACAGATCAAACAAATACACATAACAACCTACGAATCTTTTTCTATTAAGACATCGAAATGTTCGTCAAATCATGCTTTTATGTAATATTGTAGGTGAAGAACAATTTAAATCCAGGCACATCGCCGGCCGCAGTGGCCGCGGGGACTGAGGCGCTTCAGTCACGGTCTGCACGGCCACTACGGTCGGGGGTTCGAATCCCCCCTCGGGCATGGATATTTGTGCCGTCCTTAGTTGTAAGTAGTTCATAAGTAGTTTGCAAGTTTAGGGACTGATGACCCCGTAGTTAAGTCCTTTAAGCTTAACAAACATTTAAAAAAACATTTTCCAGGCACATCGCGAAAATGTAGGACTCTTGCAACTAACCACGTCTTTATGTTTAAAAGGAAATCACATCGATTCAGCAGACGGTTAGATCCCACACAGATAAGTACAACGCACAATAGCTTTGATATACCTTACCCATTCATCCTCCAAATGTTAGATCAGGGTATAGAGGAAGAAACAGAGCTGATAAAAATAGAATATAAAAGCCTCTAGTAGGGGTCAGGAACTGTACCAACCACACGACCAAAGACGCCCGGAGTGCCCGGGTTTGGAATGAATTCTCCGGGTCTACGGGCCAATGACTCCATCTCCGGGCTTGAGTGTAACCTTCATCACAACTCTCTTTTTTTTCCACACTTTTTAAGTACTATACTCATGTAGCGACGATCTACATCGAACTTAACGTAACTTAACCCTTTCCTGCCCGACGGGACTTGAAAGTCCCGGCCCATTTCCAGCGTCATAAAACAAAGTGAAAAATGATATCTGACTTGTGCGACTGACGGGACGTCAGGGTCCATGTAATCTATCATATACAACTCTGACTGGCCGGGATTGTTCAGAATCAGAGAGCAGTAAACAACTGTCTGTTTGACGCCTGTGTGCAGGATCTCGTCAGGCGACTTTTGCTGTCACAAAAAGACGCTGTTTTGTCTTCTCACATAAGTAATTTGGTTTTTTCATGTTTTAACTGATGGGCATTGAAATTATTCAATGAATAATAGAGCTCTTTTTTTTATATAGCGTTCAAAACTGTGCCTGGAAGTTGGGGTACTGACTGTGTCAAAGGCATTTTGTGCGTGTTCTTATTATAGTTGTCTTTGTTGCTGGGTGTCAGTAACGAATGGTTGTAGTTTTTTTACGAATTACGAAGTATGAATACGATTCAGGGATCACTTCAGTTTCCTCCCCCTCCCGCCCCTTTCAGATCAATATCTAAAAAGGTATTCCGATATAAAAATTTTGCTCTATGTTTGTTGCTGGTAAATCGTTATGTTAACAGAGATAAGCATTTCATAATGTCTCCCAATTGCATTATGTCCTCTTGGGTTTTGAAGTCCCATTTTATAATTTTTTTCTTTTAAATTTCTTGAGTCAAGCAAGAAAAACACAATTATGTGAATACACTAATGTGTTTTTATTCAATTTGGTAGTAAAATAACCGAATATAAAGTTATGTGCTCGAATATTTGATAGTCTGGGCAGGAAAGGGTTAAACGAAGGACGAACACAACATCCATGCCCTAGGGGGGCATTCGAACCTCTGGCGGGAGCAGCCTCGCGCACCGTGGCAAGACGCCTCAGTGCGCTCGGCCATTCCCGGCCGGCTCCTCTCTAGTTCAAATCAAATGTTTGTTAAGCTTATGGGACTTAACTACGGGGTCATCAGTCCCTAAACTTACAAACTACTTATGAACTACTTACGAACTAGGACGGCACAAATATCCATGCCCGAGGGGGGATTCGAACCCCCGACCGTAGTGGCCGTGCTGACCGTGACTGGAGCGCCTCAGTCACCTCGGCCACCGCGGCCGGCTCCTCTCTAGTAATTATGAATAACTTTATATAAATGACAATTTCTTATTGCAACAAACGCTACTTTTCTATTCTTCCTCTGAAATCTTTTCATTGTTGCGTGGGTAGTAATCGGCTAGCGCATTATTAATCAAACAATGTTGCGGCAACGTGTCAACTGGCGACGTCTTTTATTTGAGTTCGTTCGATCATTGTTTGTTATCAGTTTACGGGCAATTTTTGGAATACTCGGATCGCTTGTGAACAGACAAGCTTACATTAACTCAGATTAGTGAGTAATAACAGTGAAATTAAGAGACGATATCTAAGTTCGTTCCGTGAAGAATGGTTGCAGGAAGAAAATTATAAAGAGTGGCTACAAAAAGTCGATACTGATGAGTGTATGTGTAAGTGCAGAATATGCAATATCTTATTTACTGTTAAGTACGACGGAGTGAAAACTGTGAATAAACATTTGCAATCAGAAAGACACAAAGCGAATATTACCACACAAAAGGAGAACCAGTTGCTTCCTAAATTCTTGCTGAAACAATTTTCTGCAGAAGACGACAAAGTCACTGCAACGGAATAACTTTGACTTACCATGGTGTGAAACACCACTATTCTTACAATTCTCAATATTGTGGATATGAGCTATATTCTTATGTTTTTAGAGATTCCTCAGTGGCAACGAAAGTAAGATGCGACCGAACAAAAATCGAGGCATTAGTAAAAACTGTGCTTCTGTCTTATGCTAAAGAGAAGCTACTAAGCAAATTAAAGCAAAATGTCACGTTTTCATTAGGCATTTTTTCTTTTTAAAATTCACGTGTAATCCTGGTTGGGGGGGGGGCGGGGAGTTGGTCGCAGTTGGGGGGGCCAAGGGGGAGGGGGGCACGTCTGGTCTCCGGGCCTGCCTCGAGTTCAATCTGGTAACCCTATGTGTGTGTTTGTCTGTAGGTTAGTTTACTGTGGTTTAAGTAGTTTTTAAGCTACGGACTGATGACCACGCAGTTTGGTCCGATAGATTTACAAACATTTCATTTCATTTGTTATTAGAGTCGAAGGGCAAGAAAGGGCGGCAGAGGTTGGGAAGGGCGTAAGACAGGTTGTAGCCTTTCCCCAGTGTTGTTCAAACTGTACATTGAGCAAGTAGTGAAGGAATGGAAGGAGAAATTTGGAGAGGGAATTAAAGTTCAAGGAGAAGAAATAAAAACTTTTAGGGTTACCGATGACATAGTAATTTTGTCAGAGACTGCAAAGGATCTGTAAGAGCAATTGAATGGAATTGACAGTGTCATGAAATGAAGATATAAGATGGACATTAACAAGAGTGAAACGAGGATAATGGAATGAAATGTCAGAAAATCAGGTGATGTTGAAGGAATTAGATTAGGTAATGTGACAATAAAAATAGTAGATGAGTTTTGTTATTTGGGTAGCAAATTAAGTTCTGATGGCCGAAGTAAAGAAGATATAAAATGCAGAATAGCTGTGGGAAGAAAAGCGTTTCTAAAGAAGCGAAACTTGTTAACATCCAATATTAATTTAAATGTTAGGAAGTCCTTTCTGAAAGCATTTGTCTGGAGTGTAGCATTGTATGGGAGTGAAACGTGAATGATAAGGAGTTCAGATAAAAAGATGATAGAAGCTTTTGAAATGTGGTGCTACAGACGAATGATGAAAATTAGATGGGTAGATCACGTAACTAATGAGGAGGTGCTTAACCGAATTGGGGAGAAAAGGAGTTTCTGGCATACCCTGACTAAGAGAAGGGATAGATTGGTGGGACACATTCTGAGACATCACGGAATCGTAAACTTAGTATTAGAAGGAAGTGTGTGGGGTAAAAATACTAGAGGGAGACCGAGGGACGAATACAGTAAACAGATTCAAAAGGATGTACGTTGCCGAACTTATTCTCAGATGAAGAGACTTACACAGGACAGGGTAGCGTGGAGAGCTGCATCAAAGCAGTCTGCCGACTGAAGACACCAACACAACAACAACAACAACAACAACAACAACAACAACAACACACACCACTCCCACCTTACAGAATTTATCCATAGTAATAAAATGGTACAGTATTATTAACCATCCAGACCAGTTTTGCTTTACCTTGTAGAAGACATACTGTAACGTATTTTAGGTAATTATATCATCGACTACAGATTCGTCAGCGCACATCGATAACACTGCAGAAGCAGTATAATCCCGCAAAATGCAAAGGTCCGAAGTTGGAGTCCCAGTTGTGACACACAGTTTTAATGTGCCAGGAAGTTTCATGTCAGCGCACACTCCGCTGCAGGGCGAAGGCCGCCGCAGTGGCAGAGCGGTTTGCGGCGCGCCAGTCACAGTCTGCACGGCCGTTATGGTCGGGGGTTCGAATCCCCCCTCGGGCATGGATGTTTGTGCCGTCTTTTGTATAAGGTAGTTCATAAGTAGTTTGTAAGTTTAGGGACTGATGACCCCGCAGTTAAGTCCCTTAAGCTTAACAAACATTTGAACATTTTGAGCAGAGTGAAGGTTTCATTCTAGAAACATCCCTTAGACTGTGGCTAAGCCATGTCTCCACCATATCCTTTCTTCCAGGAGTGATAGTCTTGCATGTTTCGCAGGAGAGCTTCTGTGAAGTTTGAAAAGTAGGAGGCGAGGTACTGGCGGAAGTAAAGTTGTGAGGCGGCATCGTGAGTCGTGTCGGGATAGCTCAGCCGGTAGAGCGCTTGCTTGTGAAAGGCAAAGGTCCAGGTTCGAGTCCCGGTTCTGGCACTCAATTTTAATCTGCCGGGTTTTTTCAAACTGTAATTGTGTGAGTACTTTGTATCCACCCATGACTTTCACATGGAATGAGGCTGTACAAGATATAGCAACGTGATTGTGCACATTTACTGGATAATTGGAATTGATTGTTCAACGTGGTTGACGTCAAATTGCCGAGTAAAAAATATGTAATAAATCTATTAGTCAAATCACGATTCCTGGTGCGAATAAAATAACCGGTAATCACATGATTGATTTTAGAAAGTGGGTCGAGAAGATGGCACTACCAGGCTGGAGGCCTGAATGTATCGTGGTTTTGAACCTCTACAACACTGTTTAAGCGTTTTAAACGAGAATAGCCTATATTTTACCAAGTGCACCCGTGTACAGGGCATCCATGTTCTCCAACAAATTCCTTAGAGAACAACCTTTGTGTTTAATCGTGTTTTGCAAATTGCTTTGGGTTAATAAGAACACCTGAAAATTGACTGGTGTGCACGTAAATCTTCCAGAAGATAAAGTCCATGAAAAGTTATACAACATGTTCTGTCAGCCCTTAGTTTCAATTGTCTACCCGTAAATTACTTGGAGATTCATAATACTGGCTCCAGAAAAGACGATATAAGTATTATACAGAAGAGTGATATTGAAACAGATTCTGCATATTTCCTCCAATCCAGAACTTTATTCACTACAATGCCTCCAGTTACAGATATCGTAGGACTAGGTCTGATACCTACAAACAAAGCCATTCCCCAGTTTCTAAGAAAGAGAGTAAATCCATCGCACAGACGTAAGCCATTCCTCAGTAAAGAAATTACACCCCTAATGTCTTATGTGCATATTTTCGGCGGTTATACGTTATCTGGTGTGACGAATTGAGCTAACTTGAGTTATCGCTTATTTTGCTCTGTGTGATGACTTGGTGTTTAAGTACAGTCGCCTATTATTTACTTGGATGGTTCATCCGCATGTGTTCTTTTTACACATGACCTTGAATTATGTGAGATTTGATGGTGTTTGTCGGAGAGCTCCTTTCCCACACTGATCATCTTAGAAAAGTTGGTTACATTCACCCCGTTTACATGGGTTCCCAAAACCGGATTTCGTAAACCGATTTTTCAAATCTGCTTTTGGTTGGTCATGTAAACACTCCAAAATCGATTCTGGAAATCCACTTCTGTGAAGCGGTTTTCTAAGTTCCACAATCGATTTTCGTGCCCATATAAATGCAACCGTTTTTGAAACGTTCTTGGCTGGTCAGATTGTGTTTCTTGTTAAGAATTTTCGGCTCATATGGATAAAGTAACTTTTTTTTTTCAGTGAAAGAGATGTATAAATATTAGAGTGAGCACTGAAGCTATGTATTTAACTATCGAAAAATAGCGATTGTACTGACTTAAATCACGAGCTGAATCAGCTGTTTCTCAGCCGCCTTCTTAAGTGGGTTATGGACCCGCTTCACGCTATACTATGTAAACAGGACAGCGAAAAACGGTTTACGAATTTCGGTTTTCGTCTTCCGGAAGATGTGTCGCATGTAAACGTAGTGTGTGTGTCTAAATGCGTTGGCCTGGATGTTGTACATTTACCATCAAAGAAGCTATTTGTTGAGCTTAAAGCTGAGTAATTAGTTTCTGAAACATACTGAACGTTGTTCATTTTGCTTTGATAATAAACACTAAGAACATATTAATATGCACACGAACACTAAAACACAGTAAGTAATTGATTACATCGTTAAGTGACTGTAACAAAATGAATCTGTTACGATGAAGAGACAAGCTACCTTCCGATGACGTGTAACTGTAAGCAGCAAGCCTCCTAACCCTATGCGTGTGCAAAGGCTGCTCTTTCCCACATCTTTCCAAACAGTTAAATATTTGTTACAACGAAGAGCATAAATGTAATTTACACTCAAAATCGCGACACGTTTGCAAAAACTCCAAAGTATATGTGGCAAGTAACAATACAAAAGTTATTGTTGTTACCGTATCTCTTAAAAAGATGATTGGGTTTTAAAGAAACTACTTGCAGTCGGTCTCGAACCCACTACTTTCGACAGCGCAGAGCGATGCTGTTTTTGATTAACCGTGAATGCGCCGAAAACAAATATTGCCGCGAGAGTACGACTGCAGTCGCGGCTCGGCCGTCGCAGCGGTCGGACGCGTGTGCGGAGCTCTCGCCGGTGTCGCTCACTGGCGTTTACATTCGCGCTCGCTTGCATCGATAAGTTATTAATTTGAAATGGAGTCACAATTCAGAAAGTATACTTTGAAGTTCGGTTTTAGTTTTGATATAGAACGTCCAAAAATATTCGAATTCGACGATTGGTTCTTCGGAAAGTTTAACGTACCTGAAGAATATCTGTTTGGTATGTCTTACGACTTCCTGAGCAACATTTATGTGGTGAAACTGAGGAACGACGAGATCTGTCAGAAGATAATGACCGTGACCAACGGGAGTGCCGAGTACGAGACCACCTCTGGTGAGGTGGGTCGAATTACCATTACTTATGCCGGGTTAGGCCTTCGCGCGATTAAAGTTCACCTGTTACCGTCTGAGCTAGATTTGCAATATATCGCGGAGGCTCTTTCCGAGTACGGCACCGTGTACGGCGTAACTATTGATAAATGGGGAGGTAACGTGCACTACAACGGTTTACGAACTGTGAAAATCGATTTGAAATGTCATATACCTTCCTTTGT
This sequence comes from Locusta migratoria, assembly GCA_026315105.1. NCBI lineage: Eukaryota > Metazoa > Arthropoda > Insecta > Orthoptera > Acrididae > Locusta > Locusta migratoria. The sequence goes on from CM048755.1 coordinate 8,950,476, forward strand.
GAATGTATTTGGATTCCGGGCACTTGTTGTGTACGAGGGACAACCGCGTACCTGTTCTGCTTGTAATTTGCCAGGCCACCTTAGGGCGGAATGTTCGCGCAAAAAATCTGTACAGTTGCCTGCCGGGGTAGACGCGGACTGCAGTACGCGCGGCCCACCTGCCCGGTGACGTCACTGCGGCGGCAGGGAGCCGTACGAGATGACGAGCACATGTCCGCACGCGCACTCCCCTTTTGTTTCCGAAACCCGTTCCGCACGAGACTACGTCACTGACGATACCAATGTAGCAGAGTCTGTCACGAGAGACGAGAATTAGGCCCGCGAATCAGCGAAAGCCATCCGTGATGCCACAAACGTCCCTCCACCTAAGCCGTCGAATAGTATGGAACAATTGTAAACTGAAAAACGAGGAGACCCTCCCTCACCTACACCTACAACTCGTGATATTCCCGAGACGAGTGATTCAAATCCGACTGCTCCTGCACCTGCAACTCCTACTTCCGAGAAATCGAAGAAGTCGTCTTCTAACTTACCGAAAGATGCGACAGGCCGTTCGTCGCCTGAGAAAAAGAAGGTTCGTGTTGCTCGCGAAGGTGTTACGGAGGCCACTAAGGAATTGCGTATGGTAGCGCAGCGGGTAGCTGTAAAACTCAAAAACAACCAGCCGGAAGCGTCGAAAGCGGCCGCAGTTACTAGTGGCGAGCCTATGGAGTCCGACGACACGAGAAAAACCGCCGGACCGTGTGTGGTTTGCGGACGATGACATAGAGGGTAATGAGGAACACTGATAAAGTGTATTACTGCAAGTGTTCGAGTATGTGTACGTGGATAAGTGGCATTCTATTGTTAGTGTGTCTGCTCCTAATCGTACTTGTGCGTGATTATGGCTACACACATAAAAGACTATCTAATGTCTGCTAATTTTACGTACAACATTACTTCGATCAATATCAATAGAATTGAGAACCACGTCAAACTTCGAGCCCTCACGGCCTTCCTGTATAATACTAACGTAGACATTGGGCTACTACAAGAAGTCTGTGTAGAACCACAGGTGGCGGGATTTCTCACAATCGCGAACATCAGCAAAGAGAATCATACTGGAACTGCAATTGTTTTACGTGACGGAATCCCTCATTCAAACATTATACGGCTTACGAATGGACGCGGAATCTCCTGTAACATCAATGGCATTCAGATTATCAACTTATACGCACCATCCGGCAGTAATCGCCGAAAAGAACGCTCCTCGTTTTACAGAACTGATGTGCCATTTCTAATTAACACCTACGCCAATAACTGTATTATTGGAGGAGATTTTAATTGCGTAATTTCACCAACCGACCAAACCCCGAATTTTAATAAATGTATCGATCTCAACCACCTCATCCAAGGACTGAAATTCCTCGACACCTGGGAAATAATCCACGGCGACCGCATAGCGTACACGCACATCTCCAACAACTCCGCCAATCGAATAGATCGGATCTATGTTTCTGACGCCCTTCGCAGAAATGTAGCCAATAGTGATATTGCACCCGTCAGCTTTTCCGACCATAGTGCTCACCAATGCTATGTCAATCTCCAACGACCGCAAGTCTTTCGCGGCAGAGGCTATTGGCGGATGGATAGCGGTCTGTTGCGCGACCAACAGCTTCACACAGAAGTGCAACAGGCGTGGGAGCAGGCCAAGCGCTCTCAGACCAGGTACCGGACGACCATAGAATGGTGGCTATCTTGCGCCAAACCGAAGCTTCGAGCAACGGTTAAAAGATTTGCTTACCAGAAATCATACTGGTACAAACAAAGAATAGAATTCTACTTCACATGTCTCCGCGAGCTGTACCATTCCACTGACGTTCCGATAACAGACACCTACCGCCGAATACAGAAGTATAAAGCGAAAATAACGAATTTGTATCGCCAACAAATGGAAAGCACGATCACAAGGTCGCAACCGAAGGACATTGCGTCGCAAGAAACAGCTTCCTTCTATCATACGTTACGGATAATGAAGCGTCAGAAAGCAAAGTTCATCGAGGTGGTCGAAGATAGTGGTAGGAATGCAGTCACACAACAACGGGACATTTTATCACACGTATGCAGGTACTACAGAGAACTGTATGACACTTACGAAATGGATGAAGCACTTTGCAATGAAGTCCTCAGTGAAATACATTGCCTCCTGTCACGTGAAGACGTTGCCACACTTGAGAGCCCATTTGTTGAAGACGACATAAAACAGGCCGTGTTCAACGCCGCGAAGCGAAAGTCTCCCGGACCTGACGGACTCTGCGCTGAATTTGCGGATCTGCTGGCCCAAACACTGATTCAACTGGCCAATGAAATGTGGCAACTCGACTCTGTTCCGGACGAAATTAAGGAAGGTTTTATTGTGCCTATACCCAAAAAAGGCAATAGTAAAAAGATCACCGAACTGAGACCTATCACATTGTTAAACTCAGATTTCAAAATCATAACGAGGGCTGCTAAACAGCGACTGCAACCATTGCTCCAAAAAATACTGGGACCACATCAATATGCTGCAGTGCCTGGGCGCAGCGCGATAACAGCTGCCTGCGAGTTACGGGACGTCATATGCACCCTGAAGCACAATCAAGATCCTGGCACGCTTCTGTTCCTAGACTTCGAAAAGGCATATGACCGCATCAACCATGATTACCTTCTTAAAGTACTGACGAAGATGGGTTTTGGCCAGCGTTTCGTCAAATTAATCAAGCACTTCCTCTCTGATGCTCCCTCGCGTGTTTTGCTCAATGGACACCTGACAGACAAAATAACTATTAAAAGGTCTATCCGGCAAGGCTGCCCCTTATCCATGGCGTTGTATGCCATTGCAGTGGAACCACTGCTTGTCAACATTAACTGTCGATCACAAGGAATCAACATAGGAGCCAAAAAGGTGACCTGTATTGCCTATGCTGACGACATCTGCTTAGCTGTTGAATCCACTGCAAACCTCATGGAGCTGCGGACCATTGTAAACGATTTTACCAAGGTTACTGGTGCACAGCTCAACACCAGGAAGACGATACTGCTGAATATAGGTGCAGGAATTGGTGATGCTACGCACCATGATTGGTGCGAGACAGCGACTGAACATAAAAGTCTCTGTGTCTTTTGGAGAGCGGAGCCCGATGCTATGGCAACAAAGAACTGGACTGGCATGCTGCAAAGGGCTACAACACGTATTTATTCCGACAGAGAATTAGATCTGTTGCAAAGAGTTCATACAGTTAAAATCTCCATAGCAAGCAGAATGTGCTACCTCGGCCAAATCCTGCCAGTATCCGACCCACTCTCAACAATCAAACAACAAGCGTTTTGTTGGTACGTATTGAGAGGCCATCTCTTCAAAGTATGTTTTGAAACACTAACATTACCAACTTCACGGGGAGGAGTTGGTCTCATCAGTGCCAAACACAAGTGTCGGACTCTCCTAATAAACCGTATACATAAAACCGTCACCATAACCACTCCGAGTTTAATAAAGGACCTCACATCTCTCTTGAGGCCATGCAGCTTCAGCCCTCTGCTAAACGAAGACTTGATACCGATAGCCCTCCGTTACATCCGGTATTACTACAGCGAATTCAGCTACATCCACCATGCCGACGACGTTTTCCCACCTTATACGAACGCCAAGATCTACGACTTTCTCACCAGAGGAATAAGTGACAACAGAGTAATACAGAAGTACCCAAATGTCAAATGGAACATCATCTGGAAGAATGTCCATAGCTCTGTACTGCCATCACGCATTAGATCTGCGTGGTACATGATCGTCAATGATAAAGTTCCCACGGCCGAAAAGCGCCACAACATCAAGATGTGTCCTTCGCCGGCTTGCGCCACACGTGGTCTCGTTGACACTTTACCTCACAGGCTCACCTGTGGAACAACGGGACAGATTATTACAGTAATGCGACAACGCCTGGCGATAATCGACCGTACGGTTCCACACACCGTCGACATCAATGAATTACTCAGACCCGACAAGTTACGATATCCACGAAGGGAAAACAACGCTGCGATTTGGATGTTAGGTCACACGGCTGCATACGCTCTTGACAATCGTCACGCTACCCTTGACGATTACCGAGCGTACCTCGAATACGAACACAGCGCCATACAAGTACTCCGCGACTATAAGGACACATATGGGAACATGCTGCAAATTATGGTACAAATGTGACGATAGTTCAAGTCAGTGAAACTGAAAAAATAGCACAATAGAAACACAGCCATACCTTAGCAAAAGATCTTTCCGAGAACCCGAAAAAATTCTGGTCCTATGTAAAATCGATAAGCGGGTCAAAGCCCTCTGTCCAGTCACTAGTTGATCATTCCGGGGCAGTAATAGAAGAAAGCAAACGGAAAGCTGAAGTTCTAAATTTAACCTTTAAGAAATCTTTCACGCAGGAGGACCGCACAAATATACCATCATTTGATCAACGTACTAATTCCGAAATGGGGGACATAGCAATAGGTATTTCCGGTGTAGAGAAGCAGCTGAGAGAGCTAAATACGAAAAAGTCTGCTGGTCCGGATGGAATACCAGTTCGGTTTTACAAAGACTATTCTGCGGCATTGGCCCCCTACTTAGCTTGCATTTATAGCGAATCTTTAATTCAGCGCATAGTTCCTAGTGATTGGAAAAAAGCGCAGGTGACTCCCGTGTATAAGAAAGGAAAGAGAACTGACCCATACAATTACAGGCCAATATCGTTGACATCGGTTTCATGTAGAATTTTGGAGCATATTCTCAGTTCGAATATAGTAAATTTCCTTGAAACGGAAAAGCTTCTTTCCATGAATCAGCACGGGTTTAGGAAACATCGTTCATGTGAAACTCAGCTTGCCCTTTTCTCACATGACATCTTGCGAGCCATGGACGAAGGGCAACAGGCGGATTGTGTTTTTCTCGACTTCAAAAAGGCGTTCGACACGGTGCCACACTGCAGACTGCTAACGAAGATACGAGCTTATGGAATAGGTTCACAGATTTGTGACTGGCTGGAAGACTTCCTAAGTAATAGAACGCAGTACGTTGTTCTCGACGGCGAGTGTTCATCAGAGAGAAGTGTATCGTCAGGCGTGCCCCAGGGGAGTGTGATAGGACCGCTATTATTTTCTATCTATATAAATGATCTGATGGACAGAGTAAGTTGTAATTTGCGGCTGTTTGCTGATGATGCTGTGGTGTATGGGAGGGTGTCGTCTGTAACTGACTGTAATAGCATACAGGTTGACTTAGACAAAATTTCTAGTTGGTGCGAAGAATGGCAGCTAGCTCTCAATGTAGAAAAATGTAAGGTGATGCGCATGAGTAGAAAAAACAATCCTATAATGTTCGAATACAGCATCAGTAGTGAGCTTCTTGATGCGGTCGCGTCGTTCAAATATCTAGGCGTAACATTGCAGAGCGATATGAAATGGAACGAGCATGTAAGGACAGTTGTGAGTAAGGCACACAGTCGACTTCGGTTTATTGGGAGAATTTTGGGAAGATGTACTTCACCTGTAAAGGAGACCGCGTATAAAACGCTTGTACGACCACGTCTTGAGTATTGCTCAAGTATTTGGGACCCGCAGCAGATCGGTTTGAAGGAAGACATAGAGGCGGTTCAGAGGCGAGCAGCTAGATTTGTTACCGGTAGGTTCGACCAATGCGCGAGTGTCACGGAAATGCTCCGGCAACTCAATTGGGGATCGCTGGAAGAAAGACGACGTTCTTTTCGTGAATTTCTGTTAAGTAAATTTAGAGGGCCGGAATTTGAAGCTGAGTGTAGTACGATCTTGCTGCCGCCTACTTACATTTCGCGTAAAGATCACAAAGACAAGATAAGAGAAATTAGGGCTCGTACGGAGGCATATAGGCATTCTTTTTTTCCTCGTTCAATTTGGGAGTGGAATAGGAAAGGAAATGCCTAGTAGTGGTACAGTGTACCCTCCGCCACGCACCTTACGGTGAATTGCGGAGTATGTATGTAGATGTAGAAACAGAGGAAAAAATGTGAAATGTACTACTTATGACGTCGGAAATTTCAGAGCACGGACGCATCAAAGTTAAGAGATGACAAACTGCACACACAACAACAAAGGTATGATGTTCTAAGAGTTACGTATAGAAGACACGGAATATTAACCTACCTTATCGAGAAGACGAGCTTTGAAGCACTGTGCAGACGAAGCTACCGTGGGAGAAGGATTTTTATTTTATTCAATTTAACTTTTCTCTTCGGTTTATCTTACGTTTTATTTATTTATTTATGGAGAACTCCAACATTTCTTTTGATTTTCTTATCGGGCAAGAGCCTAATTATTTTCGTCAGAAGTATACGGCCATCTGTTGTGGAAATAAATAAATGCATTGGAGACGAAACTGCAACAAATCCTTTTGTCCGAATGGAAATTTATTTACTTTATATCCACGAGGGAGAAAAAAAGAGTAGCCGAGCGGTCTGGGGCGTCTCGCTGCGGAGCGTGATTTAAAAAAAAAAAAAAAAAAAAAAAAAAAAAAAAAAAAAAAAAAAAAAAAAAAAAACAAATAGCGTCACAGACTCCGGTGCTGAAGGTCGCCATTTCAATCCCGCCCGCCGGTAAAAATTTATTTTTTGTAATTAACAATTCCAGAAGGTTCTACATCTTTCTTATGTTCACTTGTAAATTCTACTTGTTTCTTATGTTAACTGTTCTTCTAATTTCTGGTGAATTCTGTCTGTGTATAAATAGCAGAGCACTCTGCCTGAGAGGCAGTCAGTGCTGCGTGTATGTTGAGTTCGTAATAAACGTGCTTTGAGTATAAGTACTGTGTTCAGTTGCCTTCGAAGTCAAGCCTGCTCCCATTTCAACGCGACATTGTTTGGTGGAGGCGCCGGGTAGACTGTGCAACAGCTGCATCACCGTGGCTCCGATTAGGCAACGTAAAAGCCGTCGCTTACACGGACTGGAACCACAATACAAGGGTTACACCGAGTACATCCTTCCAAAAGTCCGTATCATCAGAAAAACCTTGGACACGAAACCAGCGGTAAGCCAGCTGCACATCAGACACCCGTCGGTGTTTTCTGGAGACGCTGGACAGGACCACAACAAATGGCTAAAAGGGTTCGAGCGAGTCGCCAAGTACAACAGGTGGGATCATACGATGTGCTTGGCCAACGTTTATTTCTACCTGGACGGAACAGCCCAACAATGGATCGAGAACAACGAAGACAAGTTGAATGACTGGGAGGCGGAAGAACAACTGAAGAAACGGGCCCTACGACATGGTGAGCCGACACAGTCGTACATACAAAATGTTTTGGCCCTGTGTAACATAGTGAATCCGAATATGACTGAGACCGACAAAATCACGCACCTGATGAGGGGTATAGCAGAAGACATGTACCAAGCTCTTCTGATCAAAGACGTCGCTACGACGGAAGAGTTCATCAAATGGTGCCAGCGTATTGAAGAGATGCAACAAAGGAGGGTTGAACGAAAGAAGTATGAAAGACTGGACTCACCAAGGAACAACGCCAGCGGGTGTTAGGTATACTACGCCAATTTTCGGGTGCATTCACACCTCAGCAGGAGAAAAGTCAGACGAAACGGCCCACGATAAAGCACCGTATCAATACTGGGGATCATCCGCCAATTAGCCAGCGTTCGTATAGAGTGTCGCCAGCTGAAAGACGGATAATTCGGGAGGAAGTTGAGAAGATGTTGCGAGACGACATTATTCAACCTTCGGAGAGTCTTTGGTCGTCTCCAGTGGTCCTCGTAAAGAAGGATGGCACGTGGCGATTCTGTGTCGACTATCGGCGGCTGAACAGAATCACAAAGAAAGATGTCTACCCATTGCGCGCATTGACGACACCTTAGACTGCTTGAAAGGAGCTACATACTTCTCAACTATGGACATGCAGACAGGTTACTGGCAAATCGAGGTTGACGAAGCTGACTGGGTGAAGACGGGTTTTATTACACCTGACGGCCTCTATGAATTTAAAGTAATGCCATTTGGCTTATGTAATGCTCCAGCCACATTCGAACGCATGATGGACAACTTGTTTCGACATCTTAAGTGGACGACGTGTCTCTGCTATTTAGATGACATTGTCGTTTTCTCGAAAACATTTGAAGAACATCTGAGTACCCTGTCAACTGTGTTGAAGTGTGTTCAGACTGGAGGTCTCCGTCTCAATCCAAAGAAGTGCCTCTTCGTCGCCAACACCTAGTCAATGGAGATGGTGTCCGTCCTGATCCAGATAAAGTAAGGGCAGTCACAGAATTTCCAACTCCTCGGCACATTCGTGATGTGAGAAGTTTTCTGGGGCTGTGCTCATACTACCGACATTTCCTAAAAGGATTTTGTAACAAGGCACGTCCATTACAAGAACTTCTGCAGAGAGACGCCAAATTTTACTGGGATGAGACATAAGAAGAGCTTTCGGGGCACTTAAGGAGGCTCTAACTTCCGCACCAGTGCTAGCCTTGTACGACGAGAATGCAGAAACGGAACTTCACACAGACGCCAGTGGTTATGGGATTGGTGCACTGCTTGTACAAGTTCAGGAAGATGCTGAAAAAGTGATAGCCTATGTGTCAAGAGTACTCTCAAAGTCCGAGATAAACTACTCTACAACTGAAAATAATGTCTCGCAGTTATTTGGGCTATCAACAAGTTCCGACCGTATTTATTCGGCAAACTATTCTCCATCATGACAGACCAACATTGTTTGTGTTGGCTGACTAGCTTGAAGGATCCATCAGGTCGACTAGCAAGATGGGCACTAAGACTCCAAGAGTACGATGTCACAGTGGTATTCAAGAACCGGCGCAAACACAAGGATGCCGACTGCCTTTCGAGGACTCCATTAGTGGAACAAAACAGCATGAATGAAATTTCAGCCCTCACTGAATTAAATGACGTTACAGCTGAACAGAGGGAAGATCCAGCACTATTAAAAACGATAGAGGCCTTGGAGAAAGGAGAACCGACCAATGGAGAGTTCCAACTTATAAACGGAACATTGTATAAGAACAAGTACGATCCACTGGGCCCTAAATGGCTATTGGTTCTTCCAGCTCATCTCCAGACAGCTATTCTCAAATATTTCCACGATGCTCCAATATCCGTTCATCTGGGATTCGTGAAGATCCTAGACAGAATCAGACGCAGGTATTACTGGAAAGATCTCCACCGATCTGTCAAGCACTATGTGAATCACTGTAAAGAGTGCCAGCGACGGAAGCATGTGCTGCAGTTACCTACAGGACATCTCGTAACGATTCCGCCGGCAGCAGCTCCATTCCAGCGAGTTGGGATCGATCTTTTAGGGAGGTTCCCTAAGTCGGCAACCGGTAACCCTTGGATAATAGTCTGCATTGACTACCTCACACGCTACGCTGTCACCAAACCTGTGTCGACTGCAGAAGCTCCAGAGATCGCAAAATTACTTGTAGGAGACATTATTTTGAAGCATGGAGCACCACATGTCATGATATCTGATCGTGGAAAAGTATTCCAGTCAAAACTAGTATCAGAGGTAATGTCACGGCGCGACATTGTCCATAGAATGACAACTGCATACCATCCTCAGACATATGGTCTTACGGAACGTTGTAACAAGACGTTAGCCGACATGCTGTCGATGTACGTCGATGTTGAGCAGAAGGATTGGGATACAATTCTGCCAGTCGTGACATTTGCTTACAATACCGCAAGACAAGACACCACAGGCGACATTGTCCATAGAATGACAACTGCATACCATCCTCAGACATTGTCTTACGGAACGTTGTAACAAGACGTTAGCCGACATGCTGTCGATGTACGTCGATGTTGAGCAGAAGGATTGGGATACAATTCTGCCAGTCGTGACATTTGCTTACAATACCGCAAGACAAGACACCACAGGCGACATTGTCCATAGAATGACAACTGCATACCATCCTCAGACATTGTCTTACGGAACGTTGTAACAAGACGTTAGCCGACATGCTGTCGATGTACGTCGATGTTGAGCAGAAGGATTGGGATACAATTCTGCCAGTCGTGACATTTGCTTACAATACCGCAAGACAAGACACCACAGGCTTCACTCCGTTTTTCCTGCTCCATGGCCGTGAAGCTGAGACGACAATGGATACACTGTTCCGGTACCAACCAGACGACACTCAGGATGACTATGTTAAACAGCTCACCACCAGGGTCGGAGAAGCAAGACAGGTGGCTCGCATACGGACACTGGACGCCAAGGAGAAGGACCGTCAGCGGTATAACGACAAGCACCGACCCGTTGTGTACAGCCCAGGAGATCTGGTATGGATTTTTACCCCTGTACGGAAGGTTGGACCGTCAGAAAAGTTATTGAAGCGATACTTTGGTCCGTATCGCGTCATACGCCGCCTGTCAGATGTCACATACTAAGTTGAGGATTATGAGCCGTCGTCATAAACGATGAGACATTGTTCACGTCCTGCGCATGAAGCCTTACTACGATCCTGAAGAGCAGGTAGACGACAATGGCTTCTTGTTCAAGGACTCTAAGGACGGTAATGTTCCTGATGAAGCCACGACAGGAACGTCTGTCGTCGATAATTGCGGAGAAGGGAAGGATTCTCTTGAACTGTCATTCAGAGAACCCATGACACGGTCAAGATCCAGTACATTGCAGCTCGCTCCACAGGGATCATAACAGCGGGTCGCTGTTTCTTCAGGAGAGGGAGTAATGCCGCGAGAGACCACAAACACCGACTGCCGGTGTGGCGCAAGGGATAGCGTCACGGACTGCTGTGCTGAAGGTCGCCGGTTCAAGCCCGCCCAGCGGCAAAAAAGTTGTTCTACATCTTTCTTATGTTCTCTTGTAAATTCTACTTGTTTCTTATGTTAACTGTTCTTCTAATTTCTGGTGAATTCTGTCTGTGTATAAATAGCAGAGCACTCTGCCTGAGAGGCATTCAGTGCTGCGTGTATGTTGAGTTCGTAATAAACGTGCTTTGAGTATAAGTGCTGTGTTCAGTTGCCTTCGAAGTCACGCCTGCTCCCATTTCAACGCGACAATATGAAGGGCAGATGTTGCCTTCAGGGAGGATTTGCGCATGCGCAGGGCGAGGTGCGCAGTAGCTCCATTGTTTCGCTTGGACAATTCGTGCGTAACAGCCAGACATCTAGTAGCCAGGAGCTACAGTGTGTAAACTGTTAGATGGCAGAGTTGTGAGGGGGGAGCGGGTAGCAGAGGAAGCAAGCCACGTCAGCCGTGGGCGCCCGAGTTGTACCGTTCACTCTGTCATCTCACAGTTAAAGGGTATATTACACGGAGCGTATTTAGTCGCTAGTCGCTGGCGTCTGTTGTCGCTCGGCGTATGGGCGAATAGCGCATGAATACGCTGACGTAATGACTTCAGATGCTAGCGTCTTCGTAAAAACAATTGAAACACGACGTAACATATGATACATTGTTTTGGAGGTTAGGTGATACCAAACATTTCTGTCTCCCAAGGTGCGACATGGTCGGGAATTTATATCAGTGATCCATTTTGTAATTACTTTTAATATCTTCATTTACGTCGTTCCGTCAGTGGTGACCATTTTCAAGTCTACAGCAAATCGGAAACGACAAATTTAGTAATAGACTACGGTATCTTATAAAACATAAACAAGGCATTACAGTCATCAATATATAAAAAAAACGTGTTAAAAATATTATATATCATACTTGTTGTTACATTCCTTAATGAAGATCCACTTATGCTGTGACGATGCCATATGGCTATATTACATGTATTGATGACTGTAATGCATTATTTGTTTTCTAAGGTAGTCTAATACTTGATGTATCCTTCTGTTTCTTATTCGCTGTAGACTTGAAAATGGTCATCCTGACCTAAACCGGTCGTCAAAACGCCTCGCAATCCACTTTTTAATCTATTTTCTTTTATTCTTTTCTACTTTCCCGTTTTGCTGTAGGTTAATTAATTGTTCTTTTAAAACTGTTGCGAGAAACAACGCCAGCATTTACAATTTCTTCGACGTTTTGACTCGACTGGTGGCTACTGTAGACGCTCCCGTATATGACACGGGGCGACCAAAAACGCCAGCGACTAAAAACGCCAGCGACCAGCATCTAAAGTAGCCCACCCTTCAACTTTAGACGCTCGCGTTTCGAAGCAGCGACTTTGTTCGCTGTCCCTGCTTACACGGAGCGAATTTAGCAGCTGCGTCCAAATACGCCGGCGACTAGCGACCAAATTCGCTCCGTGTAATATACCCTTAACAGCTCTAACGGCGAAGTTTCCCCTGGACCTCAGCCGCGCATGCGCATTGCATTAAGCGGCCGCGCTACCACGCGTATACTTGCTTTCTCAAATGTTTGTTAAGCTTATGGGACTTAACCACGGGGTCATCAGTCCCTAAACTTACAAACTACTTATCAACTACCTACAACTAAGGACGGCACAAATATTCATGCCCGAGGGGGGATTCGAACCCCCGACCGTAGTGGCCGTGCAGACCGTGACTGGAGCGCCTCAGTCCCCTCGGCCACCGCGGCCGGCTACTTGCTTTCTCCGTGACGTAAAACGTTTCTCGTGCGATAAAATGATTTGAATGTGCATTTAAAATGATATGATAGAAGAACAAAACGAAGAATGATAGTTTAAAAACACTTTTTATTTTTTTATTTATCTACTCTTTTTTCATGACGAGGTATTTTCCAGGTGTTCACTGAACTAGTGAGCACGCAGGGCGCGCCGCAACTGACCAAGTGAGACACCGAAAAGCCACTCTCACTAGCCTTTAGATAATCATCGTACTACAACATTTTTAAAATTAAGATGATTAAGCGCTTATTGAAACATCCGTTGTACTCATTTGAGGTAACAAACCTTTACGAAACAAACTGTGTTGATAGTTTGTAAGACTATAGAAAAGAAGAGGAATGAAATGTAAAAATGTTTCTGTTAAAATCGTCTTGTCATAAACAATATAATTATTTAATGACTAAAACTGTTCAATAATATGTGGTCTAAGTTTAATAAAACATTGTGAATTGTGAAATTTATTCTGTTTTAGTGGAAGCCCTACACCTTGCTCATTTGATGGCTGCGCATGGATACTTTTTTCCCATTGATGATCATATGTTAACTGTCAAAAATGACAATACTTTCTACAGATTTCAGGTACGCATCACACCATAGTACTGATTCATTTGGTAACAAAAATTCTGACATAAATCTAAAACTACATTTTTCAACTATGCTTTCAGACACCATACTTCTGGCCATCAAATTGTTGGGAACCAGAAAACACAGACTATGGTAAGCTGTAGTTGTACTGGTTAAATTACTCTATTGTTAGTAATCTTGAAATCCATGTATCCTTATCTGCTAGAAATTGCTTATTTCTAGCTGCTGTTTGAATTTAGTCTTAGTTATGTATACAGTGCTGTTGTGCAGGAAAGAAAAATGATTAACTTCTATTTGTATATTAAAATTTATTTAAACACTTGAGAGTTTCTTTGAAATACGAATAATAATAAAAATTATAAGGCAATCATCAGGACGTATTGAGAAAAATATTTAATTTTCCTCCGTTTTTAATGTCATTATCCCATTTGCATGGGGTCGGCTGTGGATTTGGAATGGTTACTTTTAAGAGGTGGCCAGAGCCCCTTCCTATTACGACATTGGGGAAATTTTTTTAAGCTTTCTATATTCATTACTGTGCGGTATCTACACACAACAAAAATTTTTGCATCACCTTGATTGCAAGATCTTCTGAACAGAGTCATAACAGCATGAAGTACGCTGTTTGTGTGGACTGTAGTTCCGCCATGCCTAGAAGGTCAATTCCCAAGTTTGATCGTATCCGCATTATTACTTCATGTCGGGGGGACTCTCATGGAGGGAAGTCTCCAGATCTCTCAGAGTGACGTGAAGAAGGTACATAAATACAGCAAATGTCGATAACTTGCCTCACTCTGCTGAATAATCATTTTTATGCACCCACAGGACGTCGCGTTTCGGCTCAAACTACATGAAATGCGACGTCCATGGCGAGGTCCAGTTTTGACATCTAGACATTATGCAGCGCAGAACAAAGAGGCCCAACAGCGTGCAGATTGGACTCGTCAGAATTGGCATCAAGCGCTATTCACAGATGAGACTTCAAGCAGACAGTCGTCATAGACGTTTTTGGAAGCAGCGTGGTCAGCATGAACTAAATAGTCATACCATTTGGCGAGTGCAACAAGCTGGTGGTTTCGTAATTTTTTCGGGTCATTATGTCGGGCCACCGTACGCCACTGGTGATCGTAGAAGGCAATCGAACGCTATAATAAAATGACACTCTCCGGCGTATAGTGCAGCCGTATCGGCAAAATCGTCGGTGAGGGATTCTTTATGGATGACAATTCTCGTACTCATCGTGCACATTTTCTGGATATGATCCTTCGTGATAATGACATCGCTAGATTAGAATGATCAGCATGTTCTCCAGGCATGGAAAGGGCTGTTTTTGGACGAGACGATCTACCAGCCAACATGAGCGATCTAGGAGGTTAGACAACCTGGTCTAACAGTCCCTCGATGATTTAGTGGACAGTGTGCCACGACGAATACAGGAATGCATCAGCGCAAGAGGACATTTTACCAGCTATTACGGATACTGGTGTATTATGTGATCTGGAACACGAATTCAGATTGTCTAGGTTACTGTCATACAACTTCTCAATTTCTGTTGTCAACTGCAGGTTGTGGCTCATGTTTTTAATAATGAGGTATGTCAGTTTGGATTGGAAGGGATTCTCTCTGGAGCCCTGTGGCTAACTGAAATTTTAAAGGCTGCCGTTCTTGCTTGTCAGATAGTCGACAGGACCGATAGCAGACTTCTGCTACCAAAACAGCCAAACCGAGGGTTGTCTGTGACAAAGAAGGTATCGGAGAGGTAGGAGGAAATTTTCTGCCTTACTGGTGTTGTAGGGGAAAGGAAGGTTATTTTGAAGGAGAAGAGGGTAGTTGGGGGCGGAGTTACTGCCAGTAAGGCGCTGGAAGGCTTGTCAGTACTTGGAAGAGTGAATGGGGAGTACGACATTAAGATCAGTGCATGTATGACGCAAATCCTGGCGTTTCTTCGTGGCTAGAAGGTTTATAACATGCCTTTGGCTCTGCCAGTCGTGTAGGAGTGTGTCTCAGTCCCGAATGCACACAAAGGAGTGGTAAAAGTGACTATATTCTCCTATGAGGAGGAAGGCTTGTGGAGGAAGGGTGTGGCGGTGTGGGTGGACAGCTTCGGTGGGGATCTGGAGTCGAATAGTGTCACAAACGGTCTGACGGAGGAATCGGGTGGCGTAGTCAGTATCGGCAGGGAGTGGAAGCGGAAAGGACGGCTTGCGACTGAGGTATCTTTGGACCCGGTCGGCCTGGGAGTACTCGTGGACAAATTTAGGAGGGGGTCAGGATCGGGAACGTCGGCACGGCCACGGTGGCACGGCCACGGTGGAAGTCTACGGCGAGTAGGATAGGGACACAGTCACTGCCAGTAAGGTCGAAGACGTCCACCTCGAGGTGCTCGAGGAGGTTTGGAGAGGTCAGGATGACGTCATTGGTGATGTTACTTTTAGGGCAAGTCGGATGAAGGAAGGGGACAATGTCGCCCCAAAGTGAGATGGTGATAACCTGCCGCCCCTGACGGAGTTCAGTGTGGAGGCAGAAGGAGAGGTTAAGGTCAGCGGAAACCGCACGGGTCGTGAAGGATCTACCGAATTTGGTTAGGAGGCCGTAACCACTCCGAACTCTAGCAAGTACAGGGAGGGGGCCATCAGTGCAACGGTGGCGGTAAGGAGAGGTGCTGACGGCACAGTGGTGCTGTACAAGTGTCTCATTTAGGAGAAAGGTGTTCACGCAGTGTCGGGTGGGCTGTGCCCGAAAAAGTGCTTATCGGCTCGGAGTGTGTAGGACGGGTGTGGCACGGAGACTGCGAAGAGGAGGCAAAGGCGTAGACGGGAAAAAACGTTCAGGGTATTCGGCCGGAAGAAGGTGAAATGGGAGTTGTTGTGGGCGAAGGTGGCACACGTTTCGATCGGGAATACGGTGCGGGCAGCGAGGGCAATCTGTTGAAGGATCTGGGGACATTGGAAGGGGTGGCTGTTCTGGAGGGCTGTGGTTACAAACTGGATGACGTCCTCAAGGATTGAAGGGGGGGAGAGGGAGTTGCTTAGGTACACGGATGGGGATGGTGAGCTCAGGAATGGGGTGTGTCTTACATTTGTAGGAATAGGTGTGCTAATGACCGCCACAGGTGTGGCAGGTGGGGGGTTAGACGAGAGTCAGGCACTGTTTAAGGAACTGGGAAGACTTGTAGTGAGGACAGGTGTGGGACTGTGTCAGTTTTCGGTGAGGTGATTGTTGTACACGAGGCGTCGTGCACAATGATAGGAGAGGGATCCTCATTGTAGCAGCGGTCATAGATTAGCACTCCCTCAGTGATGAGTTGCTCGAGGGACGATGCGAACTGCCGCGTGGGAGTAGCCGAGCGGTCTGGAGTGCCACGTTGTGGATTGCACGGCCTCCCGAGTCGGAGGTCGAAATCCTCCCTCGGGCGCGGATGTTTGTCTTGTCCTTAATATAAGTAGTTTGTAAGTTTAGGGACTAATGGCCTGCAGTTAAGTGCTATAAGCTTTACAAACATTTGAAAATTTGACGATGCGGATTCTGTAAAAAGCCGCATCGAGAAAGAAGCGCCAGCGGCATTGTGGATACGGAGTGTTCGGTACGGGCATCGAGCTGGCCCGGCACCTCTTCCTCCGTGATCGCTGCTCTTAATTTGGTTATCACAGTACTGAGGGTGGGTGGTGGGGAGAGGAGGTGGTGCATTAGGGAGTTAGGGTGGCTCTGGGACCGTGGTGGGGAGAGGAGGTGGTGCATTAGGGAGTTAGGGTGGCTCTGGGACCGAGGTGAATGCGGGGGAGGCACTACAGGAGGTCAGTGTGGAAGGTGGGAGTTCCGGATTTAGCGACAGTGTCCTCGCGGGGGATAATCTGGGAGACGAATGCGGCAGGGAAGTACTTCTCGAGTTCCAGAGACGATGTCTCGTGGACCGAGAAACGAGGATCGGGACAGGAGATGATGTTGCTGTGGATCTCAGGTGATTTGAAAGAAGAGGGAAGGGCGGTGGTGTCAATAGAGGTGGTGGAAAGAGGGGGGCAGAGGTGACGGTGGGGTGGGATCCGCCCCGGACTGCTCGGATGTCGACGTTTTGGAAACGGAGGGGGCCGTGGCAGGGACCGAGGCCCGGGGCCCGGCCGGTGGCAGTCGGGGTCGTTTGTCTGCCACAGCGTAGGTGGAAAGGGAGATCAGGGGACAGTCGGCGTAGTGCAGATGCCTGCGACGGGCACGTATACGCGGTAGATGTGACGTTTGTCAGTGGACGACCGTCGGGGTAGTGAGATGTGGGCGACAGACACGAAAGACAGTGTAAGACGAAGAATGTCGACGAGAATAGAGATGAAGATGAAGACGTGAAGATCCGTAGGAAGACTCGGACAGGCTCGGACGAAGACACGAACGGAGAGCCGGCCGAGGGCCCGGACGGAGGTGTGAGTGGCGGCGGAGAGCGGCAGGAGGCAGCGGCGGCGCTGGCCACGTTCTACACGTCTAACCTTTTCCCAGGAGGGATGGAAGAGCTAAGCTGCAGTCACGGTATTTATACTGTTTTTCCAGTGCCAAATGTGTTGATGTTTTTCACATTCGTCAGGGGGTGACATGCACGATACAGTTTAGTTTTACGTGCTGCACTCAGTGGTTGAAGAGAAACAGAATTTTTATTGTTTAATATCGATTGTTAACTTCGATTCCAATGTGACTGGATAATATTAATGACAAAATTCCCATTTTTATCCAGCTAAAAGCCATTTTGAAAATTTATAATTGGTGAATCAATTTAGAATTGGTGGAAATACATCTTGCTGACAATCTTATAAATGGTAACAGCAACTTTCAGCGGGATAAAAGTTGGACTCTTGTAATTAATATTATCTAGTCACAAAAGATGTATATGACATTCAGCAGTGTAATAATTTTTGTTTCGATATAATGACACACAAAGATGATGACCCCAATTTAGAAGCTTGGGTCAATGAAATCAAATCTAGCTATAACCTTCAGTGTTGTTCTACCACCACAAGATACAAGCAGCCAACATAATCCACTCCTTAGAAGGGAAGGCTTTCTTCTTCTTATTTTGTACAGTGCTGAATGTGATATATTGAATAAGTACAGCATTGACTGTATTTTCCTTGATGGGACTAATGGAACTAACGGTTATGATATGAGACACAGTTTTCCATGTGAATTTCTAATTTTGATCAGGTTTGATTAAGAAGTGCTACCATTGTTTCTTTTTTAAATAAAATAAAGACTAAAGTAATAAAAATATGTCCTCAGGTATTTATTTGTGATTTAACTGAGGCATTTTATGATGCTTGGATTTCACAAATGGAAGAGCCTGTGGGAAGACTTCATTGCTCGTGGCACTCTGTTAGGGCATGGAGGGAGAATATATTTTCTAAAATTAAATCTAAGGAAAGAAAACCTGAAACTTATAAGATTGTGAGGCGTGTAATGTAGGAAGGAGATGTTGTAACTGTTTAACATGTATATCCTTTAGCACTAGAGCGACTGATTTCAGATCCTCTTACAACTGCATTTGGGTTGTATCTGCTTGAACATTAGTCCTAAAGCACCATGTGCTGAGCACGTTGTTGCTGCTCCAACAGTGGGATCAACACAAACACGAATATTGAAAGAATAAACTACATTTATATGCGTGGCAAAATATGAAACACCTTGACAAGTCCATCCACGCATTAATGAGATACGTCAGGGACAAATTATTTGACAGGCTCCTTGTTCTGACAAAGGGAAAACTGACAAGCAAATTCCAGGGTATTTGTACAAAGCACAATGTAAAAGCAGAAGTTATTGATACGGTGTATGGAACAGAAACTATTGGTTGAAAGTAACTGCCATAATTTTACGAATTTGAAATATTGAAACATTTTGACTGTTTCAGGGCAATGAAATAAATTCAAAGGTGAAGTTGAAAATTTGTGCTGTATTGGATTTCGAACCCAGATTTCCTGCTTCGGACCAGCAGTCGCTCTCTCTGTCTCTCTTCACAGGTAGATGGATGCTTTGTGGTTGTTTTGGGTTGTTCCTTGGATCAGTTTTTTATTACAGCCACACTATACAGCCGCGCTTCCCTTCTCGACTTGCAGCACAGTAGGATGGTAGTGCCCCCTCCCTCTCGCTCGCAGCCTATACTGCAAGGGATTGGGTGTATTAATTAAGGACTGACCAAATATTCGGTTTTGGCCAAAATATTGGTTTCGGCTGCAGTTTTGGTTTCAGCAAGAAATCAGCTGAATCTATGCCTTGTCGAAACTAGCTTTTGTGATCTTACAAATCTAGTTGGGTCACGTTCGGGATGGATTCAGTGCACGTAAAAATTGTATTTTGGTGTTAATCACAAATAACCCAAATCATATCTTATAGTGGTTTTCTCAGACTGTTTTTTGTAACAATTTTACTTATTCAGTCTATAATTAATTTATTAATTTTTAGCTTTTATAGATATGAAAAAGCTTTTGACAGTGTTGATTAGGATACACTCTTTCAAATTATGAATCCAGCAAGTCTAAAATATGGAGAACAGAAGGTTATTTACAACTCGTACTGAAACCAGACAGCAGCTGTAAGAGACCAAATGCATGAAAGGGAAGTATTGGTTGAGAAGGTAGTCAGACAGGGTTGTAGCCTTTCCCTAATGTTATTCAAACTACGTTGATCAGGCTGTGAAGGAAAGCAAGGTGACATTTGGAGAAGTAATGAAAGTTCAGGGTGAAGCAATAAAAACTTACCAATGACATTACCATTTTGTCAGAGACAGCAAAGGGCATGGAAAAGTAACTGAGTGGAATAGACAGTGACTTGAAACGAGTGTGTGAGATGAATATTAATAAGAGAATAGCAAATTTAATGGAAAGTAGTCTAAGAAAATCAGGTGATGCTGAAGGGATTACATTAGGTAATGAAATAATAAACGTGGCACATGTGTTTTGTTACTTCGGTAGTAAAATAACATACAGTGGTGAGTGTTGCCTTTATAGGAGTGGAACATGGATGATAAATAATTCAGACGAGAAGAGAATATAAGCTCGTCAAATGTGGTGCTACAGATGAATGCTAAAGATTAGGTGGGTGGATTGTGTAACTAATGGGGAGGTACTGAATAAAATTAAGGAGAAAAGACTTTTCTTCCATACCTTGACTAAAAGAATGGATTAATTGGTAGTACAAAGTCTTAGTCATCAAGTAATCATCAGTTTATCATTGGAGAGAAGTGTGCAGCGTTAAAATTGCAGAGGGAAACCGAGAGATTAAAACAGTAAGCAGGATCAAATGAATGTGGGTTGCCATTCTTATGAGCAGGCTTGCTCAGGATAGAGTACAGTGCAGAGCTGCTCTGGATTGAAGACCACAACAACAACTATTCCATACCAGATCTAGATGTTCAGATTCATTAATATTTAAACGTAAGTAAAATTTAGATTTCATTGTGTTCTTAAAATAAGTACTTATGTTTGTTAACAGCTGTTTATCTCTGCAAACGGACTATGCAGAACAAGACACGACTGGAGCTAGCTGATTATGAGGCAGAAAACTTGGCACGATTACAAAAAATGTTTTCCAGAAAGTGGGAATTTATTTTCATGCAAGCTGAAGCACAAAGTAAAGTAGATAAGAAACGTGACAAATTGGAAAGAAAAGTACTCGACAGTCAAGAACGTGCCTTTTGGGATGTACATCGACCCATGGTGAGACTCAACTGTCCATTTTCTGAGATTAGTGTAGAATAAAGGGGCTGCAGTAGTTAGAATATACATTGCTTATTTTGATTTGTGCTTCTGTAGTGGTTCCTGTGGAACACAATTTGTGTCTGGTACCTAAAATAAACTCATGTTTTTTTTTCTGCTGAACATATTTGTTCATTACATAACAAACGTTTATTGTATCTGTAAAAACTCCCTTCCTTACTCTTCATCAGGGCCAGCCAGAAATTCTGCACATGTGCAACATGGCGTGAACTCCACTCAAGTAATTCACGTTTCTAACCACAGGGGTAAAGAGACAGGGTGTGTTGCGCTCTCGCTTGTACCGCGTGGAGCCATCGTCGTCCATAACAGTAGGCGCTGTTGCTCGCTGCCTCACCTAGGCAGCACTTCCGTACCTGCCCTGCCCTGCACTATATCTTTCCTCTATACATTTCTGCTTGGACATCTGTGCAGTTTTCAAAGCCTTTTCTGAGAGTTTACTGTCGTAAACACTACCTTTTCATAATAGTTAACAACCAAATGCATATACTGAATTTAAAGTTAATATTAATTAGAAATTAATATGGTATTAGAGGAATAAGAGTTGGTCATTTCATTGATAAAAATTTCCACAAATACATGTTACAATGAAAATGAAAGAAGTAATAATAGGAAAAGGAAGATGTAAGTGGCAATGAAAAAGTAAAGATTGTTTACAAATTTCCTGTTGCTTCCTGTCTCAGGTTTCTTTGTTTGATGATTTTTCTGATGTATCACCAACATGAGTGGGTGGCATTGCCATAGCTTCACCGTCCAGTTTGAATTTTGGCAGAATTATATAACCGTAAATGGTGAGTTAAATGTATGAGCAAAACAGGGCAATTCCAGACATATTTGTTTGCTAGTCAGTGAAAGCACCTTCAGAAATGTTCAGAGGGATATTCAGTTCTCATTATTGCACAATAATTCGAAAAATTCTGGGAAAGTAAAGACATTTGTACTCTCAGTACAAAAAAAAAAAAAAAAAAAAAAAAAAAAAAAAAAAAAAAAAAAAAAAAAATCTAATCAGGCAAAAGTTAGTAGAGATTTGCACTTCTATAATAAGATCATACAATAACTATCATTGTCGCGTAATTAAACACAATTTATTTACGACATACTACATTCAGCTGTAACATAAGCACAGACTACTTAACAACAAAAGACTAACTACACATAACAAATGAACAGACACAAGTCAGAGATATGTATGCACAGAGTAATCGCACTTCGATAAATCGACACACTTCATACTTTACCAAAAGATCTTCTGAGAACCCCAAAAAAAAAAAAAAAAAAAAAAAAATCCTGGTCCTATGTAAAGTGGATCAAAAGCCTCTATCCAGTCACTCTTTGATCATTCTAAGGTGGTGATAGAATACAGTAAAATTAAGGTTGAAGTTTTTAATTTAACATTTAAAAAATCATTCACACAGAAGGTCCATGCAAACATACCTTCATTTGATGATCACACTAACTTCCAAATGGAGGACACGGTAAATAGGCATAGCCAGTGTAGAGAAACAGCTGTGAGAGTTGATAACAAACAAGTCACGTGGTCCAGATGGGGTATCAGTCCATTTTACAAAGAGTACTCTGCAGCATTGGCCCATTACTTAGCTTGCTTTTATCATGAATCTTTGATCCAGTACAAAATTCCAAGTAAGAGGAAAGTGACTCCCATGTATAAGAAAGGCAAAATTACAGACCAATATCATTAAAATTAGTTTGTTGTAGAATTCTTGAACATATTCTCAGTTCTGATTTAGTAAATTTCCTTGAGACGGAAAAGCTTATATCCATGCATCAGCACAGCTGTAGGAACCATTGATCATGTGAAACTCAGATTGCCCTTTTCTCTCATGACATATTGTGAGGTATGGATGAAGGGCAACATGCAGTGTGCATATTTCTCAATTTTCGAAATGCATTAGATGCAGTGTCGCACTGCAGACTACAAACGAAAGTACCAACATATGGAATAGGTACCCAAATAAGTAATAGCACCCAGTACATTGTCCTCAATGCTTGGAGTTCATCAGATATTAGGGTATCATCAGGAGTGTCACAGGGACATTTGATAAGACCATTATTATTTTCTATCTTTACAAATGATCTGACAGAGAGAGTTATTTGTGTGTCGTTGTTTGCTGTGGTGTTCAGGAAGGTGTCGTCATTGCAGTAGGATGCAGGATGACATGGGCCAAATTTCTAGTTGGTGTGAGGATTGGCTGCTAGCAGCTAGTGATGCAGATGAATAGGAGAATACAGCATTAGTAGTGTGCTGCTTGACATAGTCGCATTAATTAAATATTTAGGCATAACGCTGTACAGTAATATGAAATGGAACAAGCACATAAGGACAGTTACCAAGCGAGGTGGTGCAGTGGATCAAATCCACTGCACGGTGGATCAAATACATCTCTGTCCATCGAGATTTAGATTTTCTGGCCAATTTCCTTCCCCATCCTTACGCAAATAATCTGAGTGTAAGCTCTGCCCCTAATGACCATGTTGTTGACGGGGTGTTAAACACTAATCTTTCTTCCTTTTTCTTATATAAGGACAGTTGTGGGAAATGTTGATGGTCAGCTTCAGTTTATTGGGAGAATTTTGTGAATACGTGATTTGTCTGTAAAGGATACCGCATATAAAATGCCTGTGAAACCTGTCTTGAGTATTAATCAAGTGTTTGGGATACCCACCAGATTAAGGCAGATGCATACAAGTATTCATTTTTTACTCGATCTACATGGGAGTGGAACAGGAAAGTAAGTAACTAGTAGTGATACTAGGTACCCTCTACCACACACCTTTTAATGCATTGCAGAGTATGTATGTAGATGTAGAATAATTTCAGTCACTCCCATGAGCCACAGACATTGCCTAGGTGGTGTGACACAATGCACAATTCACATCACTGTACCATAAGTGCAACCACAGAAGAGGAGTATCTACGAAGAGGTCAGAAAGAGCAGTCAAAGCAGACTTTTCAGTGATTTCATGGGCAACAGTCTGATGATACACTGATCTGGTCATGTAACATTAGCCAACATGGCCCTGACATACAGTTACTGTGAATGACTGAAAAGAAGGCAAAACTGCTGTCATTACGTTTCCTGAGGACATGAAGCTCTGTTAGATGGATACATGATGATTGTATCCTATTGGCTATTATATCAATGTGATTCTATATTTATAATTTCCCAGAAGGCTTTTGACACCATACCTCACAAACGGCTTTTAATCAAATTGTGCACTTATAGAATATTGTCTCAGATATGTGACTACATTTGTGGGTTTGTGTCAGAGATTATACAATTTATAGTCATTGATGGAAAGGTAACCACTAAAACTGAGGTGATATCTGGCATTCCCCAGGTAGTGTTATAGGTCCTCTGTCATTCCTTATTTATGAAAACAATTTGGGAGAAAATGTGAGCAGTCCTCTTAGGTTATTTGCAGACAGGTTTATCATATACTGAAGTCATCACAAGATCAAAACCAACTGCAGAATGATTTATGTAAGATATTTGAAAAATTAGCAATTGACCCTAAATGATGGAAAGTGTGAGGTCATCCCCACGATGAGGTCATCCCCACGAGTACTAAAAGCGATCCATGAAACTTTGTTTGCAAGATAATTCAATCAAATCAGTAGGCCGCAAATTAAACTAAATACCTGGGAATTACTATTATGACAGACTTAAATTGGAAGTAACACACAGGAAATGTTGTGGGGAAGGCAAACCATAGCTCCGTTTTATTCCTAGGCTGTGTTTATCAGTGGAACACTTGGAAGATGCCACAAAATGGCAAAAGAGTCTGCCTGTACTGTGATTGTTCATCACCTTTTGGGATCCTTATTATGTGGAATACAAGTGACACAGGAGGAGCATCTCTGGAAATGGCATGAGCTGGCTAATCTTTCTAAAGCCAGAATACCAATGAGAATGAATGTAAACAAAAAGTAATAGTTAACAACTCACCACAAACTACGCTGAGCTGTGACAGGCACTCATGCACATAGAATTCAAGCTTTCAGCCATTAGCTGTCAGAAAAAAACATGAATCACACAGGTACACCTCAGAGACATGCAAGTGTGTTGAATATGTAGACACCACATACTGTTGTAGCTTAAGTGATAGCTAACAGACACAGACAGCCTGCCTCTGCTCATCCACCCACCCTTAAAAAAGAGAAAATATTTGCCAGAGACTACCCGACAGGTAGTACAACTTACATTTATTTTAGTATGTATTTTGAGAACTGATAAGTTTAATCTTAATTATCACGCTAAAAGCAGAAACAATTCACTTTTAACATCAGACTTTATTCCAAGAAGCAACAACAAACAGTGAAACACAGAAAATGCAAAGATCGCTATCAGAGATTTAGTTAGTATACAATCTTTAAATTGCGCTCTCAACACCCCTCCCCAATTTAAGGATTTCACATTTAACAGATAATAAAATCAAATCATATTTACACACACATTTTACACACAGTCGTGTTAAACCCAACAAACGTCTCAATGCGTTGAATCTAGGAGCTGGTAGTCCTTTGGTATAGATATCTGTAGTCTGGTCTTCTGTACGCACATATCCAACAGTAATGATTTTACGTTAATGAAGTTGCCGCACAAAGTTATATTTTACACTGATGTGCCGCAACCGACGATGTTCCCATTTTTCCAGTATCCTTATACAGGACTGATTGTCTTCAAATACACGAATTGGTAGCTGCTGTGGGATTCCAATATCATCAAGTAAGTATTTTACCCACAGTAACTCAGCAGCAGCTGTTGCCAGAGCTACATATTCTGCCTCCGTAGAAGACAAAGCAACACTTGTCTGTTTCTTTGTTGCCCAACAGATTGTATTTCCAAACAGCTGTAAAAGGTAGCCAGAGGTTGATCTTGCATCTTCCTTTTTGTTCCAGTTTGCATCGGCATAGCCTAAAAGAACATGTTTATTTCCTTTATAATAATATAGTTTCATATTGATGGTTCCTTTGATGTATCTTAAAACTCTTTTCAACCATCTCCAGAGTTCTTCTGATGGGTGGTTTTGGTATATGCTCAAGAAGTTGACTACAGCACACAAATCAGGTCTTGTTGCTGCTGTTGCATACATCAAACATCCAATCAGCTCTCTGCATGGTTTATCAGTCCTTTTTCCTTCTTTGATTTCCTGTTTAGCTTCCATAGGTGTCTTGACTGGTTTACAATCTTGCATGTTGAAGCGTTGTAACAAACTCTTCAAATATGATGTTTGTCTCAGACACATTTCGCCTTCATTCTTTGAAATCTCAATACCCAAGAATGATTGTGGTTCTCCAAGTTCCCTTACTTTAAACTTCTGCTTTAATTTAAATTTCACTTTTTCCATTTGCTCTTTATTATTTCCTACCACCAAAATATCGTCAACATAGAGCACAATGTAAATAAAAAGTTCATTTGAAAACATGTAGTAAAGACATTTATCTGCTTCTGACTGACTGAATCTTATAGAGGTAAGAAACGAGTGAATAGAATGATTCCATGCTAGTGGTGCTTGCTTCAGTCCATATAATGATTTTTGTAATTTACATACTAAACTAGTTGTGTCTTCCAGATCTTCAAAAATAGCCACTACTTCAGGAATATCCATGTATATTTCTTCCTTGAGTAATCCATGAAGAAAAGCATTAGCAACATCAAATTGTTCCATATCCAGTTCTTGTTGTACTGCAATTGCAAGTATTATTCTAACTGTTGCAACCGAGCCACTGGTGCATAAGTTTCCTCATAGTCAAATCCCTTTTTCTGTGAACATCCTTTAGCCACAAGTCGAGCCTTGTATCTTATGATATTTCCATCTTTGTCTTTCTTCAGTTTGAACACCCACTTACTGCTGATGGTCTTCCTTCCAGCGGGTAGTTTAACAAATATCCAAGTCTTGTTTTCCTTTATAGAATCAATTTCATCCTGAACAGCTTGATACCAGTGTTCCTTATCTTCACGATTTGCAATATCCTTGTAACTCTTTGGCACATCATCAACAAATGTTTCAGCATTCAGAGCTAGAACACCATAGTCATCTAAATATTTAGGAGGGTTCCTCTTCCTGGTAGAACGCCTTACTACTTCCTTTTCTGTTTCCTCTTCATCACTGGTCAGTTCTGGTATGGGCATTCTTCCGTGATCCTCATCAGTTGATTTGACATCTTCTTCAGTGAATCTAGCTTCATTCTTGTCTTTGTGTTCCTTCTCTGAAGGTTGATGTACAGGTTCTGTAACCCAGTCCTCTACTGGTGTACTTTCAAAATAAAATCTTCCTTAAAAAAAAAAAAAATTCCTTCCTGTAATTATTTTTCCTTCCTCTGGACACCAAAGTCTGTAGCCATTTGGACAGCAGCCAGTAAAGTAGCACATCAATGACTTACTGTCAAACTTCCCTGTTCTCAGTTCCTTTGGTACCAGCAGAGCAATACAACCAAATATTCTCAATTTACTCAAATTAGGTTCCTCACTATACCACAAAGCTGCAGGAATATTTCCATCCAAGGCAACAGTAGGACTTCTATTGAGCAAGTATACGGCAGTACGAACAGCTTCTGACCAAAATATCTTATCCAGTTTACACTGAAGTATTAAACAATGAGCTTTCTCAATAAGAGTTCTGTTCATTCGCTCTGATACTCCATTTTGCTGAGGAGTATATCTGTTTGTACACTCAAAACTGTATACCTTGTTCTTCAAAAAGTTGCTTTAACTCATTTGACATGTATTCACGACCTTTATCACATCGAAATATTATTTTTAAGTTAAAATGAGCTGTAGACATGGCATGAAACATCTTCACGTAGCGAGTCACTTCGGACTTGGATTCCAGCGGGTAGGCCACAGTGAAGTGTGTAAAATCATCAACAAATGTGAGCACATATATCTTTCCATCAAATGATTCCGGTGAGATTGACCCACACAAGTCACTGTGGATCAACTCAAGAGGCCTGGTAGCACGCTTCCTAGTATGATTATATGGTAGCTGTGACTGTTTTCCTTCGACACAATATGAGCATTGATCCATGGGGATTCTTGAATTGTCCAATTTCATACCAACAACCTGAGACTGGAGACGTTTAATGCTATCATAACTCAAATGACCTAATCTGCTGTGCCACAGTTGTACATTTGTTCCAGTAGAACCAACTGACAAGGCTTTACACTGCAAAAAGTTTAAAACATATAGCTGAGATTCATTTCTCTTTGCAGTGGCAATGACTTCTTTTCCCTTTTTAATTAAACCTTGACCCTTTTCAAATGTTATACTAAAACCATTCATTTCAAGTTTTCTAAATGACAACAAATTATAATTGAGATCAGGTACAGATAAAACATCTTTAATTGTAATCCCTATTTCCTTTCCTTTCACCACACTAGTGACATTAATTTCTCCCTTTTTTTTGGCCTCAAGAAAGA
This sequence comes from Locusta migratoria, assembly GCA_026315105.1. Lineage (NCBI taxonomy): Eukaryota > Metazoa > Arthropoda > Insecta > Orthoptera > Acrididae > Locusta > Locusta migratoria. The sequence goes on from CM048755.1 coordinate 8,978,860, forward strand.
CACCTGACTTTGCTACTTTCACTTTAATTGATTTTTCCAGTTTCTTCAAATTACTGAGAGGTATTCTATTGTTAATCAAGTGTTCTGTTGCTCCAGAGTCCAAGAACCAGTTGATATTGTTTGCTGCTTGATCTCCACTTGATGCTGCAAAAAAAAAAAAAAAAAAAAAAAAAAAAAAAAACCATTTTCCTCTTTAGTATCAGCACCGAGTTGCTGTTTCCTGAGTTCTTGTTTCGTAATTTAACTCTGCAGTTAGCCCTTTTGTAACCTGGTTTTCCACAGCGATGACAAGTAAAGTTGAAAGAATTCCCCGAATTACCTTGCTGATTTCTTGTTTTATTGGCCTCTGACGAACCTTTTTTGTGATTCTGTTGCGTCTGAAAAGCTGTAGGAGGCGGTGCGTCGTCATTTTTTATTTTTCCCGACTATTCCCTTCCGCTTCGAGTCTTCATCCAGCAGGCTGTTTTTCACGAAGCTCAGCGTCAAATCTTTCATCGAGAGTGTTTCAATAGCTGTGACAACTACGTTGTATTCCACTGGCATCGTTAAAAGTAGATGACACTGAACCACAGCATTAATAAAGCCTTTAATCATGTATATGTTCTGAAATGAGAAACATTCTTCCCTCCTAAAGTGGTGTCCTGTCAGCTGCCTAACCTCTACTTCTTTCCAGTCTATCTCTGAGCTACTCAATCCTAATCCTTTACCATAGGAATCATATCCGTGATACAAGACCTGCACAGTCCATCAACCCAGAACTTTGTATTCCAGTCCCATCACTCCGTCAGAGGCCAGGGACCTGTGAAAGAAGCAGTGCAATTTACCAACTCTGCTGCTCTCATTACACATCTTTATACATTGATATGACTACTAATAAGATGTCCATCAGAATGAATGGCCTCCATCAAACTGTGGGCAAAAGCAGGGTGGTACACTCTACTGCACAGGCTGCTGTTGATTATAACATTCTTTTTTCAATGGCTGCCTTTCAACTGGGACCATGTGTATCCTCCCCTCCACCACCAGCATTTCTGAACTGTGCAGATGGGAGCTATACTTACAACAAATTCTAAGGTCTGACACTTATTGTCCCTACACCTCATGCGTAACAGTACCCTCCACTCCCCCACCACCAATCCCCTCCCTACACCACCAAGGGAGGTGGCGCAGTGCTAACACATTGTGAAGGACGGTCGTTCAAATCCACCTCCGGCTATCCAGATTTAGGTTTTCCGTAATTTCCCTAAATCACTCCAGGCAAATGCCGGGATGGTTCCTTTCAATGGGCACAGCCGATTACCTTCCTATCCTTACCCAAACAACCCGAGCGTAAGCTCCGCCTATAATGACCACGCTGTCGAAGGGGCGTTAAACGCGAATCTTCCTTCCTTCCCTCCTACAACTTCTCCAAACTGTGTGCTGCCTTTTTTTCTTTTTCCCCATATCTGCACCTCCCCTTTTAACTCCTTCCCTCCCACCTCCCTTACTGCATTCCAAGCTGCATCTCACATTTCCATCTATCTCTTTTCAGCTCGACTACTAAAATGACAAAAATGGGAAAAATATAAAGACGTGAAAGTAATTGAAAAGAAACAGTATCAGGAGTAACCTGTTTATATAACGACAGTGTTACATGATCTGCAGTAAATGATTTTCTGCTGCATACATGCTTTCCAGGAACCTTTGATTACTTGTAAGACTATAGTAAACTGGTACATTTAGAAACGGAGATGGTATGGCAGATAAATCACTTTTCACGTGCAGGAGTTTAGGTTTATTTGTGGTTGGTGCCCAAAGAAACTTATTTAACCCACCGACTGCTTTCCAGTTTCAAAAGTGCATATTGTTCATTGCTGATGTCAGTTGCAGTTTAATTACATGCAGTTGGCCTTGTTGTTTGTCTCAAAGAACAAAGTGTTAGCAAATACTATGGAACATTTCAGGTACTGCATGTATACTACAAATTTATTTGTACTGATACAGTGACATTGCCTTGCAGATTATTATCTGGTCTAAGTTGTTGGCCAGCCGGGGTTGGATAGGGTGCATCAAAATTTAACAAATTTATGTATTACAACAATCATAATATATATCTCTACACTAAATTTTAGTGTTTTATTTTTAAAAAATCATTTTTATTCCATTATAAAGAAAATTAATTGATACATTCTCTTTCCTTGCAGACAAAAAATTCCCATATGGAATATAGCGAATTTTGTTTTTTAAGTCTCTTCAATTTTTCTTTTAAACTTTACGAGTGGTAGGTTCTGCATATCCATGGGAGGTGTTCTGTAAATATTTATGGTGATTTTTGGAAAGCTGCCTCTTATTTTGGACAGTTGAAATGATGGCACATTTATGTCCTATTTGTTGTGGGCACTGTAATGAAGTACCGTATCTCGTGCCTCTTACTGAAATAATCTAGATAATTTTTAACATAATGAAAGGGCAAAAATACATAATGGGGGAAAGCAATCGTGTATGAATAATAGCCTGTAGTGCTTCTATTCCGTACTTGATGTAATAATTTCTTGCTGCATTCTTTTGCAGTAGTAGCATATCTTTGCAGTCTGATGAATGATGCCAGTTCTATAGTTCGTAGGCAACATCACTATGGAAGAGAATGTGGTGCACTGTAACAGATGTAAAAGTAAGTAAAGCAGTCAACAATCCGAAGATTGGTTTGAACACCACAGTGCTTTACTAGGCATGTTCCTGTTTGGAGGTGGTATGCCGTTGCCCTCCTCCGACCATCAAGCTGACTTACCCAGCCAGTTATAGGGGGACCTACAGTTTAACGTGGGTTCCGAACCACGGTGCTACTCGGTATTTTTCACATGAGTAATACTGCCAGAGGTGAAAGAAGTGGAAAGTGACAGATAAAAATCCTGGCGGGGATCGAACCCGCGACCTTTGGATTTGTAGTCTGGCACTCTACCACTGTGCAACCGAGGCGCACTCTGTAACAGATACCCATCTGTAATTACACTTTCTAATCTCCTCAAGAGAGATATTACATGTAACAGTTTCTTGCATATATGTGTTCAGTGTGTCCATTTCATGTGAATTTGTAGTCTATTACAGAACCCAGCAGTTTCATAAATTCAATGTTTTTCATATGTGTATTTTTGCTGAGGCTTCATATCATTCATTTTTTTGTGTGTATTTATTTTCATCTTATTTGAGATGAACAGTACCTTGTCCTTTCCTAATATCTGATCTGCTTTAGTTGGATTTCCCCCTTTGCATTATGAATAGTGCCATAACAAGTTGCTATGTGTTACCATTTGGACTTATATAATTTACAGAACTGAGATAGAAGGGCAGGACTATGGCAGAACCTTATGTTCCTACTTGGACTGAAACAATCTGCCATCTGTTTCCCACCTAGTACTCAAGGACTGCTAAACAGTACATCTAGCACAATATGATATCAGTTTAGTTTCTTGAGTAAGATCTAATGAGGAATGCAATTGAATGCCTTTCTCAGATGACACAGTCTGAGTGCCACACACTCTTCCTTCTCAAATACCAGCTTCATTATTATTATTTTTAATAAGTCCAGTCCAGCAGTAGTTGTAGACTTTCCCTTTTGAAAACCATGCTGTGGATCATTGAAAAGATTGATTACCTCAAAGTAATCAAGAAGCTGACTTTTCTTAATAGATTCAATTACTATAGCTAAAACTGGAATGATTGAAATTGTCCTATACCGTGATACTTGATTCGTATTTCCAACTTTGTAAATTGGTACAGTCCATGCCAATTTCAAGAAGTCTGGGAAGACTCCTGAAGATAAGCAATTGTGTATTGCTTTGACTGGTGGCTGAACCATTACAGTGATGATTTTCTTTATGATATACTGCCCACAATTCACACTGCTAATTTTGTTTATGTATTAGTTGCTTATCTGGTGAACTGTTTTCCACCCCACCCCCTTCAGCTCACCCAATTAAATTTTCCATATTACACATTACAAATCTATAACTACACAGTGTTCTGTAATATGTGTTTAGTGCAGTATTTTCAAGGAAACCTTTCATTAACTGTCTGCACCGGTTGCATTTTGTGGCAGGTTAAATGTGACCAAATGACATGAATAATTTTTTCAATACTTCTCCATTATTTTGATAACCACATATTTAGAAATTTGAATTATGTACATGCATGTCTAAAGTCTTACCTCACTCTGTTTCTAAACATCAGCATGTGGATGCCCTCACTATGGATCAATTGGAATCAAATGAAATGTACATCTAATCTAATGTAATCTAGAAACTATGTAACATGTAGCCAACTAACTGAATGTGATATATGTTGTTTCTTTCAAACCAGTATCCAGATGACATAAGTGAAAGCATCACTCATATATAACTTAAATTATTGAAATATACTAGATTTTTAGAAGTGGTTTTCAATTATTTGCATCTGTAGTCCTTTATTTTAAGCAATTGTTTTTGCCTAAGTAGAATGTTTTCTCTGTCTGGACTAAAAGAACTCCTCACGAATTTCTGTATATTTTATATTAATTTTCTCTAACAAACTTTGAATGAATCCCATTTGCAAATACTGAAACTATGGTAGCTTTGTGAATATTGTAGAAATATTCATGATGCATTACGCCTGTTCTGAAAGAGAGGAAAAATTACAATTACACAATAACTCATTCTGTTACAGCCAGGCTGTGTAAATACCACAGAAATTGATATAAAGAAAGCATGCAGAATGAATAAACCATTGAAAAGTAGTAAACATCTACAGCTGGGTGTGGCTGGTGGCCGCATCTCACCCTCAACATTGGAAACTGATGTTGCTACACCCATGGAACATTTAAAGAGACACATAACTATGCTACGGAAGCGTTTAGATAGGCGGAATATTAAAGTTTCTAAAGTAGCAGAGGCGTGAGTATATTTCTTAGTTTTCAGTTCACTCTTTTCTGAAGTACCTCCCAATGGTGAGTGTTCTTCTTATGTACTATGAAATAACTTTTTGTCATTTCAGAAATCATTTAAGATTTTAATCAACATAACAAAAAGTTTGTAGAGGTAATATATGAATATCTTTCGCCAAGGATGAAATTTTTGTGAATGTTCAATTCCTTACAATGGCAGACACTTTGTTAAACAGCAGAAAGATAGTGAACACTCGGTTTATTATCTTTCCCCAATAATACATAACAAGTAAAACGTCCCAGAACAGGTACACAACTGAGGACAATTGCAAGCTACATTGCACTTATATCAACAAAACATGTCTGAAACACATTAGTATTATTTCCATTCTTAAACATGGACACTGCACATCATACTTAAGCCAAAGCAAGGCATCCAACATTGGTAATACACACATTTCCCTGCGGAGGAATTACATAATGAAATATACGCGAGCACTCATGTGTAGTAGACAAGGTGTGGTGTCGGTTTGATGTGTGAGGCATGCAGGGCTATCATATGGTTAACACAAACACTCACGAAAAGTAGGAAATCCAGATGTGAATCGTGGTCTTACAGAATTTTCACACATCACCAATGAATTGTGCAGCCGATGCTGATTCGTATTTACTATTGTGAATACATTTCTCGTATTCTTCGCAGCTGAAGTCACTATAGCTTCTCGAAAAGTGCCACATGAGCCTGCTGTCGGTGTTATAAGACTCATCTGCTCCTGCCGTTTTAAAAGTGCTCGGCAGTATCTCTTCTACAGTCGTAAGTTTATTGTAGAAGTAATCCCTAAGGATAAGCGCGCAGAAGTGAACACGATACTGGCCATCAGAAACAACAGACAGCAAACATTCAAGTTATTAAGTTTCCTCAATAATACACAATAAAGAAGTACTACAAGAATAGGTACTCGAGGGCAAGTTGACACTTATATTAACTAAGTAGTATGGTGGAGGCCATGCTGTGTCACCTTTGGCAGAGAGCCAAGGTGGAACACGCATAGTGATGCTGTGGTGATCCAGCATTGTGCTGCACAATTGGCTTAGTAGGAAGGGTTAGAGCAATTTTGAGTTTCACAGTAAAAAGTCGCACTAAAGAATATTGCAGTGCACTCTAATTAGAATGAAATTATTCATCGATCAAGGAATTTATAGCATGTTAGGAGATATTCTTCATTCATTCAGGACCAGATATTTTCAAGTGTGCACTTTAATTTTCGTATTTAGTGAGCAACTACAGAGCTCTCTCTCTCTCTCTCTCTCTCTCTCACACACACACACACACACACACACACACAGACACACACACACACACACACAACTTAAAGGGAAATTTACACATTGCATTTGAAGAGGTACAGGTATAGAGAAAGGAGGGCACAAGAATTGCTGTATACAACGGTATTCTGATGGCACAGGGACGATTATTTTAAGGAATCTCTTCAACTACAAGCACTTTCATTTTCTGCTTTAGCCTCTTAGATTCGACTTGGACACATGAAATGTGTTGTATGGCCTCGACTATTCCTAAAATGAACAATGGTGTGGTTTTGCTACTGACAATGCATAGCACCAGGGCAGGTGCTACATGTGCAGCTGCACAGGGCAGCAAAATTTGGGGGGGGGGGCAAATTTATGCCATAGAATACTTTTTTTAAATATTATTTTAATGTTAATTGAATCATCATTATTCAGAGTTTGGATTACAGCAATAAATTTTAAAATTCAGGTTGTTGTGTTGATAGCAGTGATGTATCAGTTTGAATCCCAGATGCCAGGGCGAAGGGGGGGGGGGGGGTTGGAGTGTAAAATAAATTACTGCACAGCGGCGTCACACGCATACCCTAAACGTGACCCTGCATATCACAAATGTAATATATCGGGAGAGTTAGTAGTAGAGAGTGAATTTGGACTATAATAGTATCAAAGGAGGAGTAGACAATGTAGATCACATGAACTCTTCCTACAGTATTTTCAGGAAAAGAAAAATTTATTAAAACAATAACATGCCAACATACATGAACCTGATGTAGATACAGAATTTCTGCAAAGTTTTCTTCCAGATATGAGGGCAATGACAGCTCAACAAAAATGGCAGGTCTTCCTATTTGGCTGCGGCTGCAGAATGTGTAGGCATGTATTCATGTTGCAGGTTTTCCCTTATGTACAATTGACTGGACAGTGGAATGGTCTTTTAGAACACCCAGTTGTACAGTATGAGCAAAACACAAAATTGCATTCCTTTCATTTTGTTCTTCGTATGTACACTCACAAATGATTATGCAGTAACACCATTAGAAAGTGTTTTAAACAAATGCTAGCTTAGCAAAAATTGATTGATGTGTGTGTTAGCTTGAGATAACTCTTGAATTTAAAGTATGTAGGTTAGTAGTGAGATTCTTGAGTTCTTGTGGCAGCTTATTGAAAATGGATGCTGCAGAATACTACACACCTTTTTGCACAAGGGTCTAGGAGGTGTGATCCAAATGTAGATTCAATTTCTGTCTAGTATTCACCAAGTGAAAGCTGATAACTAGTGGGAATAAGGTGGTATTGTTAACAACAAACAACATTAAAGAAAATATGTATTGTGACACCAATATCAAAATTCCCAGACTACTGAAAAGAGGTTGACACAGCGTTTACGAAATTGCTGGAACCGCTCGTTTCTGAGCCAAAAATATCCTTTTTGCATCAGTCGAGTTACTCCTAAAAATAACTCTGTACATCGTAACTGAATGAAAGTAAGCAAAGTAGACAACTTTTTGTGTTAAAAATCACTTATTTCAGATACTGTTCTAATGCTAAATAAAGAAGAATTTAGTTTTTGAACAAGATCCTGAACAAGGGCTTTCCATGACAACTTACTGTCTATCTGAACACCTAAAAATTTGAACTGTTCAGTCTCACTTATGATAGGCTCATTATGTGTAATCAAAGTGTCAGCTTTTGCTAATTATGTGTTAGAACTTGTAAAAACTGAGTTTTCTGTGATTTATCAAATTTATTTTCTACAAGTCATGAACTTATCTCTTGAACTGTATTATTTGATACTTCACTACCAAGCTGGTATCATCAGCAAACAAAAATATTTTACTATCACCTGTTATACTCGAAGGCATTACATTTATGTGAATAAGAAACAGCAGCAGTTCCAAAACAGACCCCTGAGGCATCCCAGACTTAACTGTGGTCCATTGAGTCTGTATGTCATAGCCATATTCAACACTGTTCTGCTGTCGATTATTAAAGTAGGAGGTAACCAGTTCTTATTCCACAATGCTCTAGATCCTGCAACAATATTTTGTAATCAACACAGTCAAATGCGTATGTTAAATCAAAGAAGACGCCTAATATTCACAGTCTTTTATTTAACCCATCAAGTGCCTCACAGAGAAATGAAAATTTAGCATTTTCAGTCGTTAAACCACTTCTGAAACCAAACTGTACATTTGAAAACAAATTATGTGAACTGAAATAATCAATTCACTTTGAATATACAGCCTTTTCAATAACTTTAGAAAAAACAATGGCATAGTAATAGGTCAATAGTTGTCTACATTATCCATTTCTCTTTTTTTATGGAGTGGTTTCACTACTGAGTACTTTAATCTGTCAGGAAACTGACCATTCTGAACGGAAAAATTACAAATATGGTTAAGTACTGGGATAACTTCAGAATTCTGCTAGATGTCCCATCATATCCACAAGAGTCCTTAGTCTTTACTGATTTAATTATTGACTCAATCTCCCCTTTGTAAGTATCATGGGGGACTATCCCAGGTAACAGCCTTGGAAAGCTATTTTCTAACAATGTTATATGATTACCTATAGAAACAAGGGTTCTGTTTAGTTCACCTTCTATATTCAGAAAATGATTATTAAATACTGTACATATACCTGACTTATCAGTAACATAAACATTTCTATTACATCCTCAACCTTGTGCTACTCACCAGACACTTTCTTCGTGACTGACAAATGGTTTTAATTTTATCGTGAGAGTTTGCTATTCTTCTTGCATACCACATACTTTTTGCCTTCTTAATGACATTTTTCAGAACCTTACATTACTGTTTGTAATGAGCTACTGCATTTTCATTCTGACTGCTTCTAACATTTTGATACAATTGCCACTTTGTTCTACATGATACTCTTATCCCCTTTGTCAGCCACCATTACTTAGCTATTTTTTTTAATATCAGCTGGAAGTCCATCTCCACCACATGTATGTCCTGCTCAGTGACTGCTACACAACTGCCACTGAACCAACATGATACATTTTGTAGCCTTTATAATTGTAGTAATATCTAGTGAAGTGAATAAGTGATGCAGGAGAATTGGAATTGCTTGTGAACCACAAGCATGCACTGTATCATCACTACTACTCCTTTACTTTGGGGAGTTCCTTCTTTTCTCTTGGTAAAAAAAAAGGTAAAGTAGTCAACAATCTGAAGATTGGTTTGAACACCACTGTACTATCCTAGGCACGTTTCTGTCTGTAGGTGGTATGCCATTGTCTTCCTCCCACCTTCAAAGTGACTTTCTGGCAGATGTTGAACTCTGGCAAAAGGAAATACCAAAACACTTTCATCGCTTCCTAACAGAAATTGAGAGTTGTGACTGTCACTACCTGTAAGAATTCTAAAATGGTGCTCAAGTAAAATAATTACATTTTGATATTCATCATACCTAATTCAGAAATTACAGCACATAGTTCCAAATGTAATACTTAATCAGTGAAACTAAATTCTTTTTCAGGTGTATCAGCTACTTTGAACAGTATATTGAGTATGATCCATTTTTTACTCCCCCTGAGCTTACTAATCCATGGATATCAGACAGTACTGAGCTATGGGAACAGGAAAAAACAGCGTGAGTTTTGCTAATTATTTTTAGAGCTAGAATAAATAATATGTTGGTCACCTAAACTACATTCACCTATGTATCCCTTTCAAGAACTATTTAAGAAACACACTGCTTCTGTACAGGCTTATTAAATGTGCAATTTTTATATGATCTGATTTCAGCTGGACCTTATGTTTGGTTGTGATAATAAATTTCCAAATTTGGAATTTGCAAAATAACAAAGATGAAAAGATTAAACTTTGCTAATCCTTTGTTATCAGATTATTTCAATATTTTAAGGTCCTCTGGCAGTACATAACAGAAAACAGGAGTGAATTATTATGAAACAATCAAGCCTTCTAAACCACATTCAAAGGTATAAGATAGCATAAAAGTTACTGTATAAGTATCGAGGTGATAAGAGACATTGGTGCATGTTACATGTTACTGCTCAAAATATCACTGAATGATTGGTCACCAATTAATTTTTTATTTATCATCTTATTATACGTCTTGGGGATAACACCATCATCAGAGCTGGGAAAATGAATCCCAAGTGTCCTGACACCTTCTACTTCATTCTGTAACACGACGAGTGCTCACACTTTACAGAATAGAGTATGAGGCGATGGAGTACATTTATTGATTTTGACAGATCTGATGATGAGGCTCTCCCAAAATACATAATAAATAACAAAATATATTGGTGACCAAGACAAGTGTATCACCATTAAATGCTGGAGATGGCTCCAGGTCTCACGAGAGACTTCCTGTCTGAAATATTAAAAATATTAAACAAAATATGTTTCGTATATTTGGAATTTATGATTTTTATATTGGGTAGCTGCAGAATAGTGCATATTTTCATATACTTGCAGGAAAGAAATTTCTGCTCGCCGAGTAAAACGCTGGGCATTCAGCCTTCAGGAGTTGCTACAAGATCCCGTAGGGAAGGAACATTTCACAAAATTTCTCGATAAAGAATTCAGCGGTGAAAATCTCAAGTAAGTCTCGATTCCGAGTACTATCTGTCACGTAATACTTTAGTGTTATCGAATTAAAAGTTGTGCCACAGCTGGGATTCAAACCTGAGACCTCCTGCTTACTAGGAAAGTACTATAACCACTAAGCCGTGGCAACGTAATGGATACGGTGATCGGATGGACAGTCTTAAGGAACATCTAGCTCCACAACTCAGACTTGATTTCTATCCCGTGTTCCCCTGTATAAATGTTGCTGAGGCTCTCCAATAGTAGAATAGCACCCCAGGAATGAAAATGATCCTGCCTTGTACCTCAGGCACAAGTGATATAAATATCAAATAATAAATTGTTCTCCAGAGACATATTTTGATTAGAAAAATATACTAAAGATATTAAATTGAAGGATAGGCATCGAATTAAAGTTTAGACCACGGCCAGGGTTCGAACCCGGACCTCCCGCTTACTAGATGAGCACTAGACCCACTAATCCACTGTGGCCTAATATGGTGATTACACTGATTGTCTTAAGGCAGATTATTTGATATTTATATCACCTGTGCCTGAGGCACGAGGCAGGATCACTCCAATTAACATTTGTTACTGCTGTGCTATTGCAGAGCCTCGGGAACCTCGATACTTATTTGCATAGGGGAATGTGAGGCAGATGTGAAGTTTATGTTGTCGAGGTAGATGTGCCTCGAGATAGTCCACGCAATCACTGTATCCGTTAGGTCGTGGTGGCGTAGTGCTTATAGTGCTTACCTAATAAGCAGGTGGTCCTGGGTTCGAATCCCAGCTGCAGCACAAATTTTAATTCAGTGCCTCTCCTTCAATTTAATATTAATTCTATAGTTTAAGACAGTTATACAATGAGAAACAACATAAATCATCATTTATAAATGTTTTTCAAATTTTTAGGTTGTTCTTTTTAGTTCTTAACAAGCACACAGCAACATTGTGCAATTATGTGTCTCCGTTGATATGTGTGTTGGTACTTAGAAAATTGAGATGTATATATATTTAAAATTGGTTACTAAATACTTCAGTATCAGTTACATCTTATGCGACATTACAAAGTCCGACAAAACTGCACATTCTTGCATAATAATTGATGCGGTGAATGTGCCTCTGCTGCACCGGGAATGAACTTGTGACAATAAGCAGTTTTGCCCGAGAATGCCTGGAGCTCCTTGATATCAGTCAGTTGAGGGAGAGCTCTGGTAACAGTAGTGTTCTGACACAAAGGCTTAATCCCTTCATGAGATTTTTAAGTCCAGCAGATTGCAAAAGCTGGTACGAGCCAATAAATGCTGCAGTTTTTCTACTATGGAGGGCACTGTAATGATAACATCATCCAGATAATTATGCAACTTGGCACAGATGCCAAGGAAATGTTGGAAAATGGCTCTGGTGCTGGGTAAGGCACTTGGAAGGGGTTGGTATTGATAGAGGCCAAAAGGGTTATTGACAACTACAACTTTTGTATATTCTTTGTCCAAAGGCACCTTATGATAGGCTACCAACAAATCTATTTTTGAAAATCTGTCCCGTGCCAGTTTGGTTACTATTTCATCTCATCGTGACAAAGTATAGGGTAAATGGATGATTTTCAATGGAAAAGACCATTCACTAGCCAGAATGGGCTGAATAGCCTCCAATAACACAAATCTATTCAGCTCAATGTTGCTCGGGTCACGTAATATCAAAGGTATAAGACATGCTAAAAAAATAAAAAAAATTTAAAAAAAAAAAAAAATAAATAAAAAGTAATACATAAAAGTAAAACCATAATGTAATATGAGCTTCAAAATTGTTAGCACTGGTGAGGCCTTCCAAAAACATACATAAAACTGATCATCATACCATCGTCAATGTTTACTCCATTACTATAGAACCACTAACATTGAACGATGACAGCAACTGTAGCAGAAAAGAAAGGCATTATTCATTGTTGCTTATTTGCAAAATTTGTCACCAACTTACTCTTCCTAATGCAAAAATATTTTTTTACCACCGACCTACATAGGGAGACGTGATCATCATAATAATATAAGAGAAATCAGATTGAAAATGAGACCTTTAGTTGATTCTTTTCCCTCACACACTATTAGAGAATGGAGCTATACAGAAATATCATAAAAGCGGTTCGATGAATCCTCTGCCATGCACTTCCGTATCATTTGCAGAGTATTTATGTAGATGTATCTCCGTACTGTAATAAAAATTTGAGTTGTTCTGTATGGAAGGTCAACTGTTTTTTTTTATTTTTTTATTTTTTTTTTTTTTTTTTTTTTTTTTTTGTATAAAAACCCGGAATTCATATTCAGTAACCAGCAGCTGCTTGACTTAAAAGCATTTAAGATTTATGATTGAAAGGCTAACAGATTGTCTTGCAGCAAGATTGTTACTGACTTTTTTATTCATTTATTATTATTATTATTATTAGTAGTAGTAGTAGTAGTAGTAGTATCATTAGAGAAAGGCCAGTTACTGCACAGAAAGTATTGGCATTCGTACATGCTGTGGGGGTTAAATTTTACTTACTGTCCTGACGGCCACACATGATAATGTTGGCCATCATGTGACGTTGGCCTTAGCCAACCATGTGACAATGCAAATGTTATGTGATGAAATCTTCGTTCTACAAGGGCAAAAGTTTTCATTGAGCGGACAAGGATACATACAACAACCTGTCAACCATAGAGCAGGAACAACATTATTTATTTACTTCTTGGTCTGTACAAAAGATCTTGGCAGAGATTTTCTACCATGTTGTTGATGTTGCCAGCATAATCATGTGAGGCCGCCAGTATGGTAAGTTTACCTCGTTATGAACAACTATACGGTAGAAATACTACAGTGATGGATCATAAATGCCACATTCTATACATACTAATTAAATAATAGGGAATAAAGGGCACACTGATTAAAGAATTGCAAATAATGCTATGGAATTACAAGAAATAAGAAAATAAGAAACAAAACTTCATGGCGATACTTAGACCTTATTAAACATTACATTAATTTCACCACTTGTACGTCTTTTACACCGCCACCCCACTTGCTATTTGGAACTGGTACTTATTATTCTCCTTCTGTTAGATTTGCATGTATTTATATCTTTTAAGAAACATCTTTTCTTTTACACGAATGTCGGATGCTAGGTTGTAAGAAACTAATGGTATGGGAAAAAATTCTAACTCTACATTAAATTTGCCATCTCCCCTTGTTAGTATAAAATCTGTCATTTCAGGCTTTATGTTGTATCTTATTTAAAAATTGTAGGCTCACTTGTATGTGTTTTAATATGGTAGATAAACCTAGAATTTAACTGGTTATTTCAATGCAGATAGTGAGCGTTTTGCTGTTCATTTACATTTATAAAGCTGACATGTCATTTTGGTTTACTGCAGTCACTTAGAAATGAATCTTGAGTTCAGTAACTATAAGCTGCAGACACACGAGTGTCAATTACTCTTTGACACTCTCTGTTGTTGTTGTTGTTGTTATGGTCTTCAGTCCGGAGACTTGTTTGATGCAGCTCTTCACCCTACTCTATCCTGAGCAAGCCTTTTCATCTCCTCATAAGAACTACAACTCACATCCATTTGAATCTGCTTACTATACGCGTCTCTTGGTCTCCCTCTGCGATTTTTACCCCACACACTACCCTCCAATGCTAAATTTACGATTCCTCGATGTCTAAGAATGTGTCCTACCAAGCAATCCCTTCTTTTAGTCATGGTATGCCAAAAATTCCTTTTCTCACGAAGTCTGTTCAGTATCTCTTCAATAGTTATGCGATCTACAAACGTAATCTTCAGCATTCTTCTGTACCACCACATTTCAAAAGCCTCTATCCTCTTCCTGCCCGCATTGCTTATCGTCTATGTTTCAGTCCCGTACAAGGCAACACTCCACACGAATGCCTTCAGAAAAGACTTCCTTACACTTAAACTAATATTCGATGTTAGCAAATTTCTCTTTTTCAAAAATGCTTTTCTTCCCATTGCCATTCTTCATTTTATATCCTCTGTACTGCGAGCATCGCATGTTATTTTACTACCCAAGTAATAAAACTCATCTACCACCTTCATTGTTTCGTTACCTAATCTAATTCCTTCAGTATCACCTGATTTTCTAAGACCGTATTCCATTATTTTTGTTTGGCTCTTGTTAATGTTCATTTTATATGCTCTCATCAACACTCTGTCCATTCCATTCAACTGCTCTTCCAGGTCCTTTGCTGTCTCTGACACTCTCTATACAGTTTATGTACTAGTAAGTTATAAGTGCATGTGTCGTGCTTCAGCAAAATGAAACACTACTGTTTCAATACAATTCATCTGTTCCGCCTTCCTGTATTAGTTATTTGAAACACTAATTTTGTGAAACAGTGAAACTGACATGAAACTGTGAAAGAGACATGAACCATGAAAGTGACATGAAGAAACAAATTCAGCGTATTGACTATCTATTGGAAATGCGATCCGAAACAGAACAGAATGAAACCCTTGCAGGTTCCAAACCATGAAACAAGGCAGTTTTGAAACACTGAAACAGTTATGCATATTGAAAAATGGTTTTGAAACCATGAAACAGTACGGTAGCCAACATCAATAGAAATCAAAAAATTATCCGCAGATGGTCTAATTTGCATGTGCATGTTAACTACTAGATTCTCTTTGCCATGCAATAACAAATTTAAGTTATTAAAATACTCATTTATGTCAGCTGGTAATTATAGGGCTGATATCCTGTTTTAGCCACGGTGGAGTAGCCGAGCGGTCTAAACCACCTCGCTGCGGAGTGCGCAGTTGCTCGCCATGGAGGTTCGAGTCCTCCCTGGGGCATGAGTGTGTATGTTGTCCTTAGGTTAGTTTACCTAGGTTTAAGTAGTTTGTAAGCTACGGACTAATGACCATGCAGTTTGGTCCGATAGATTTACAGACTTTTTTTATCCTGTTTTAATCATTCACACAATGCACTGCTAACCTGAATAAATTTTTCCCAACTAAGCCAACAAACTAAACAAAATTCACATACTTGTTACCATCTTTCTACTTCAGTAGATTGTGACTCTTCTTGAATGGAGAAATGAACAGTCAAAGTGTCCTTTGGAAATTCACTTTTGAGTTCATTTATGTATCTATGTCATTATTAATCCTGGTTATCAGACCTCTGTGTGCATTGCCTTCTTCCTACTCATAATGATCTGCATAAGATGAGTGTAACGAAGCCATTTGTTGTAATTAAATACAAGAAAATCTGGATGTCCATCCTCCTCAATAAATATAATTGATTTAGCTTCTGTAACATCATAGATGTTACTGTTCACAGGTTGTTGCATGAGTCAAAACATAATACGGCCAGAGGGCAGTTAATTGCCCCTCCCATTCATCTAAATGGGTGCCAAACCATTGCAGTGAGCACTGTGTGGGATGATGTTAAAATAGCCTGTGGATTATGTCATGTTTGTGAGAGCACTGTGGCAGAATGTAGATTTTTGGGCATAGTCTGAAATTAAAGCAATTTTTTTTAACAGATTTTGGGATGCTGTGCAGGAAGTAAAAGCTTTACCGCAGAAGGATGTTCAGGACAAAGTAAATGAGATATGGGTAGAATACTTGGCACCTGATGCCAGCTGTCCAATAAATGTTGATTCTCGTTCTTATGAAATCACTAAGAAGAACATGGAAAGTCCTGATCGATGGAGCTTTGATGTAGCTGCAGTGAGTACATTTCTTTGTTAATAATTTGCCTTATATTCTCAATATTTTCATCTTGTTGGACCTCTGATTTGTTAATTGTATTTTACCATGTTATTCACAATGATGTTTTTGAAGCAGTTGGGAGCAAGAATATTGCTTCCAAGTAATAAAAAATACAGAATTTTCCTCGGCATGAAAAGGAATTTTATTCTTGAATCATTTTCATGGCACATAGCATTAATGTTGGTAATATCATGCAAGCAATGAGAGAAGATTACATTTCATTATTCCTAAATGTGAATACTTCATTTTTTGTAACAGCAAGAATTTTCACCTGGAATTTTAAATTGGTGGTGTGTTAATTTTTGGTGGCTGTGTTTTGATTTTGTGATGAAGGAGGAGATTTTGCTAAGACCCCATGAAGATTTGTCCTGCAACTGATATGAATTACATAATTATTAATATGACGACAGACAGCAACTCACTGTAAAGACTATCACTGAGCCACAGATAAGCACACAGAAAAGACAATCACATTCGCACAACTTTAATTTTGAAGCTAGTGTGATTATCTTTTTTACATGCTTATCAACAGCTCAGTGATTGTCTTGATGGTGAGTTATTACCTATACTACTGTAATTGATATTCCAACCTGAACTTTCCATTGTTAGGATTACACAATTATTTAAAGCCATTTGAAGAAAATTATCTATGATATTTTAAGTTTGTATTTGTAAACTGTACTCTGATGAATTTGTTATTACCATGGCACCATTGACACAGTTCTTTGTTAACAATGAATTTCAGCAGTTTCATTTGAAACAGATGACGAAAGATGCAGACACTAACTAATGTTTCTGAATTCCTTCAGATATTTTGTATTGTTTTACCCATTGCCTTGTGCTCTAATTGAGGATTGTGTGTTCTTATATATTTAGATTATATCAGTGGAAAGTCCAGGTAGGGATGTTAATAAGAATAATGACGATAGCTGGAAGTCAGTGTAAAAATGATCGCTGATCTGCAGGCAGGCAGGCACGCAGGCAGAAAAGATAATCATATTAATACAAATAAATTATTGTATGTTCAGACACACAATCACTCAGGCACAACTCATGCAGACATCTCTGGCTGCTATGGCTCCACTGAGACTTTAATAGTGTGTGAGGAGGGGAAATGAGAGGCAAACATGCAGAGCAAGGATGGCGATAGAAAGTTCTGGTGGAGTGTGCAGGTACTGGGTGGAAATGTGAGCTGCAGCTAGGAATGTAGGGGCGAGTGGAAACTGTAAATGCAGAGGCAGCGTGTGTTTGTTAAGGAGACATTGATTTTGAGAAGGTGTAGGATGGGGAAGGGGATTGCTGGCTGTGGGGTGCAGGTTACATTAGGATGGTTGTAGGACTGTGGATAGCTCCTATCTGAAGAGGTGCTGGTTTAAGCAGGGATTCATATGGCCCAGCCATTCAAGTCCAGCATGTTATGTTCAAATGCACAGGCTGTTCCACCCTGCTCTTGGCCAAATCTGGTGAGGGCTGTTCATTTTGATGGACAGCTGGTTGACCATCATAACAATGTAAATAGCTGTGCTATGATGGCAGCATAATTAGTAAAATGGCCAGATCTTGCATAGGGGTTTTCACAGGGATGTGATCCCGGTGGTAGGTGGTTGGGATTGGGAGTGACATAAACGTGGACTAGGAATGATGGGTGACAGAAAAACACTAGGAGGGTTTGAAACAATCTTGGATAGTATCGAAGGGTAGTAGGATGCAAGATGACTTGGTCCAAATTTCTAGGTGGTGTGAGGAATGGCAGCTAGCTCTAAATGTAGGAAAATGCTAGGTGACGTAGATGGGTAGCATTAGTAGTATGTTGATTGTCAGAGTAGCAGCAACTAAATATCTAGGCATAATGCTGCAAAGCCATATGAAATGGAACAACCGTATAAGGACAGTTCTGGGAAAGGCGGATGGTCAAATTCTGTTTATTGGGAGAATGTTGGGAAGATGTTATTTGTCTGTAAAGGAGACTGCCCATAAAATGCCTGTATGACCCTGTCTTGAGTATTTCTCAAGTATTTGAGGTCCCTACCACATCAGTTTAAAGGTAGGCATAGAAGCAATTAAGAGGTGGGCGATCAATGTGTGAGTGTTCCTGAGGTGCTTCAGGGAAGATGATGATCTTACCAAGAAACACTGTTGAAGAATGTAAATACAAATAAACAATCCCTGAGAGAGATTTTTGTCTCGAATATCTCAAAGACATTAATGATAAATATGAAGCATTGAATTAAAATTTGTGATGTGACTGGGAATTGAACTGGGACCTCCGTGCTTACTAGGCAGATGTCTTACCGCTAGACCACCGCGTCACTAGTGATTAAGGAGCCTCAGAATAGTCTAAGCGCGATGTCCTTTACGTCACAAACTTTAATTCAGCTTCTGTGTTCCATAGAACATTTATATCACCTTAAACAGCAATGTTCCGATATGCCCATTGTCGAGCTATTCCGCTGCATGGAGAGCCTTGGCAGAAGTGTCAATGTTCTATGGAACACAGAAGCTGAATTAAAGTTTGTTACGTGAAGGAAATCGTGCTTACAAGGGAATGGTCCAATGAGACATGTCGAATTTTTTACGCAGGCAAAAGACAACGAAAGATATGCACTGTCAAAATTTTAGCTGCTAAGAGGCACTGAAAGTATTTTTTTAAAATAGCTGAAAATCGCCAAGTTTGTAGCGCGCCAGTGGCGGTAGAAATGTACGCCCCTACTGGCTCTGTAGAACAGCGCATGCGCAACTAGGCGCGCGCGCGCACGTGCCTTTATTCGCAGAACCGTTTTCGAGTGGTACTTCGGCTCTCAACGACATACTTTGGAGGCAACATTCACTTGGGTGAAACAGTTTTCACACTACCTTTTGCAATCGTGACGTAATTGTGACGTAGCGGCCCTGTGAAAACGACCTGAAACCAGACTATCGATTTGTCGATCGCTGTTGCGAGTTAATGTTTAGGACTGTGTAAAGGCCAATTCACACGTCACGTTACCGTCCGTCAGAACATTCCGCAATGTATTTCTAATGGCGACATTCACACTGTCCGTCAAGTCACCTTTCTCGTGAAGAATGTTTTAACAGAACGCCCGTCTGCTAACATCGGAAGTTAACCTACTTTCGTCACGCGAATTACATGTTGCAGTCGACGATTGCATTGTTTATATGAAAAATGTGTCTTAGTCATCTTTATTTTGTTGTTATACTTCGTTTTAATGGAAAATCTCAAATGTTTCATGACGACTTAAATATTTTTGTCAATTGAGTGTCCCCCTAAAATCGAGGTTGGATATCTGAAACCAAAAAATGGTTTATGTTATGTAACATTGTAACAGAAACGACTGAAGCAAACTGTTTATTTGAATGAGATTGTAATTTGATTACGTATTTTTCATTAAATAATATTTTAAATGAAAAAGTCAGTTCTAATGAAGGATCTAATGAAAGACAAAACGTTTAGTTGTTTACGACGGTATTAAAGTGGAAGCGGGCACATCGTAACGAATAAACAGGCGCTATTTATACTCTTATAAGTATTGTTTGATGTTTTCATATTTTTATTTTTTCGCTTAAAAATTGATGTCGATGTTTAATAGGAATGTGACTGTATAGCGCGTGCAATACTTCCCATTTCAATCAGAAATTTTTGTTTGTTGTGTACAATGCTTGCCCGTAAACGATAATCAGTGTTTAAAAAGTAGTAGGTAGCCTACTTACTGCTTTTAAATATCCCGTACAGCACTGTAGTAACCAATCTATGAAACACATATATGCTTATACTTCGTTGTAGAAATTACCAATTTACTAGTAGGCCTAATTATGAATAGCATTGAGCTTTTCTGATATCAATGTGCTAATACGAACAAATGCTACTTACAGTCAGAATGACATTAATGGAACACGTTTAAATAACATTCCAGTCAAATATCCCCTTCAATTACTATAATTTACAACACGTTTAAATAACATTCCAGTGAAATATCCCCTTAAATTACTATAATTTACAATTGCCTGTACCAGGTAAAAAAAAAAAACTTCACCTTTCTTTATACACTTTTCTATTGCCCTATGGTGTATTTTCTCAACAGTAAACTAGTTTAGCGAACTGGCTGATCACAGCATAGGCCTATTTAAAATTATTTAGCTTTATCTCAAGTACACAAGTAATCGAAAGGCACGCATCTCACACTGGCTCGTTCACAACTCGATAGTCGAAAGCTGACGGGTGACGTCACGATTGCAAAAGGTAGTGTGAAAACTGTTTCACCCACATTCACTTGTTCTTCCATGTCACAGACGCCATTTTGATTTGCCGTATATCTCACAGTTTTGGTGGTTTTGGTTTTATAACTCGCAGTAAACCGTTACAGGGCAACAGCGAATTAACGACTAATTACAATTCATCTAAGGATGAATTTATCATAAGTAAATGTAATTAAAATCAAGTTAAGAAACCAACTTGTGGGAACGAATATATAAAAGTTGAAGCTAGTAATAACATTATGTTGCTGTGGTGTAATAGGTAGTGTGCTGAACTTCCAAGCGAGAGGTTCTTCGAACGAAACCCGTCCTATGCAATTTTTTTTTTCTAATCTTAGCGTTTGCAACACATTGTGAGAGTTATTTATCCACAACACTTTGTGGAATTTTCTTATTCACATAACAGAATTATGTTATCGAGTACTCTTCTATGCTGTCTCAGGAGTTAATAACTTCGATTTGGTGATTTTTATGTGTGACTGAAGAACGGAGAATGAAATTGCTGCTGCAATTGGTACGTTCAGCAATGACATTTATGTTCTTCCTTCCCACAAATATTTGACTTTGTTCCAACTATGCTGCGATTTTCGAGAATATGGTTGAAGACAAAATTAGGAGAACGTTGAAATTGCTGGTACAGTAAGTGAAATGTGTATCAATGACATTTAGGCCTACACCATTCGCATGTCAGAAAGATGTGGCTATTTATTTGCGAATGTTTTGCCGCTTAGTTTCGAACATATCGTGATTTTCGAAAGTGTGCATACACCGACATTCATTGTCACTAGTATTTGGTGGCTTGATTCTGAATATGTCACGATTACAGTGTGTGTGGTTATCTAAGATCCTAACAGGATAAATTTAATTTTCTGTTGCAAGTGCATACAGAACATTCAGAACAACGTCGTCTGCTGGCATCTCTACACGTGTCTTTAATGGGCAGTCTTTAGGCCTATAGACACTGTGTTCGCTGTCCTCTTTAAGATCTTAAAACGTAAACAAAGGCATTTAACTGTAAAAAAAAAATAAAGTATTTGTCGTAATTATTTAATGGACGTTAGCTTTTAAGTTACATTGTTCAATGATACGCGAGCTACGTGTCTTGGAATTCAAACGCGAAACTTCCACTTTTCCAAATAATACGAGTCAAATGCAGCATTCTGACAGTGGATTGTAGTCTCGGAATCGAAAAGTACAAACAACATTTTACTTTCAACTCGGAATATAAATACATAACAGGTACGGAAATGCAGGTAACACTTTCCAATTACACAATTAAACAAGTAATGAACAACTGGTTTAATTCGTCTGCTAGAATGGCTACCGCAGGCTTAACAACCACAGATATATATATTTATCGTTGCCTCCAAAGTATGTCTTTGAGAGCAGAAGAGCCGAAGTACCACTCGAAAACGATTCTACGAATAAAGGCACGTCGCGCGCAGACACACACACAGTCGAGATCGGCGGCATATTGTAAACAGGAAACACGACACAACCCGATCGTAATTTCTGAAGGACATATCAGGTTATCGTTCGTCTGTTAACTATTATCAGTTGAATTTTGCAGTATTGGTAAGTATTGACAAAAAAGATAAAGCTGAATTAATATTTATTGTGCTTTCGTCAGACGTGCCTGCGTATAGTATCTTTTTTTTCCTCTTCCAGTTTTACAGTCATGTGGAATCCAATTAACGTTCTCAATTTAGCAAAGATGAAATACAGAAAACTGGTTTGCAGCCGAAATCACCTACTTCTCCTGAGGACGTACATAGGTCTATGTGTCATTTGTTGATTGATTTCTTTGACATTCATTTTAATGATATCGACATTTCGTTTAAAATTGTGGAGATAGGAAATAACTGTGACGATTCTACGAACAGTGACTCGGACGACGTCAGTTGTGCCAGTAATAGTTCTGAAGAAGAATACCTTCCAAGTCTAAAAAAAAAAAAAAACACGTACTACATCAGCTTTCAGCGACAAAGAAAAGGCAGTGAAATATTGGTTAAACGAAGGAGGGAAAAAACGCTTGAAGTTAAGCAGTGTACAAAGGCATTTTTGTTTCGTAAAATCTGAGCGTGAAGTTAATAAATGGAAGAAAGAATTACATGAAGTAAGAAATATGTGCCAAACGGAAACTCGAAAACATATGAAAGAAAAACTCTTCGAAAGATTTATAACTGATCGTGAGAGGCAATGCACCGTTACCGATGGAGATCTACGAGACTGGGCCCCTCCGAATTGCATCTGACACGAACATTGCTAATTTCCAGGCTTCGTCGACCTGGCTACAAAGGTTCAAATAGACAATGCCAGAGAGAAGTTCATAAGTGACATAAAGACGAAACTTGCTGTTATCCCTGCAACAGCTAGTTATAACGCTGATCAGTCAGATTTCGTGAAAGAACTGCATGCAAGTCAATTGCCCAATCAATGAATGCAATGACACATTCATATACAATAATGCCACTGATAAGTACGAGCGATTTACTAAATGTTCAAATGTTTGTATAGTCTATGTGACTTAACTACGGGGTCATCAGTCCCTAAACTTACAAACTACTTATGAACTACTTACGAACTAGGACGGCACAAATATACATGCCCGAGGGGGATTCGAAACCCCGACCGTAGTGACCGTGACTGGAGCGCCTTAGTCCCCTCGGCCACAGCGGCCGGCGAGCGGTTTACTGTTTCCGCAGCTGTATGTCTTCAAGAACCTCAAGGCAAATTAGGACAAAAAAAATTGGACTGTTTAATTGCAAAAATCTTGTAATCGACGTATCAAAATCTGGAAAATTGGGAAAGAATAATTTTCAACATTTCGTTCTAAACGTATTCCTACCAGCTGTAGAAACTAATTCATTACTTTTGTTGGATTCATGGTCTGGACATAATGATGGCTCTGTTTTTGTGGAGGACGGCGAAAAATATGTGGATGTAATGTGGATTGTGCCTGGAACTACTAGTGCGATTCAACCTCTCGATAAATAAAGTGGAAAGCATTTTTTTAGGAAATTATCAGACAACATAATTTCCCATACCTCTCTCTCATTTCAGGTTTATCAGCGGAACAGTATTCTTAAGCTCCAGTCATTTGTGCATTACCAGTTTTCTTCG
The DNA here is from genome assembly GCA_026315105.1 of Locusta migratoria. Lineage (NCBI taxonomy): Eukaryota > Metazoa > Arthropoda > Insecta > Orthoptera > Acrididae > Locusta > Locusta migratoria. Next base: position 9,002,781 of record CM048755.1, read on the forward strand.
CCACGCTTTACGAATTTAATCAAGTATGCCTGGTATGCAGCACAGCCACAATATGCAGAACAACGGCCGGGACCATTCCTGACTCCATCCCAGTTCTGTCTAAATAAAACTAGTGGTTACTGCCAAGTGCCTGAATGCATCAATTTTTCCTTTGTCCGGGGTGCCTGGTGCAAGAAAAATATTTGCCGCGGTGGAGTAGCCGAGCGGTCTAAAGCGTCTCGCTGCGGAGCGTGCGGTTGCTCGCCGTGGAGGTTCGAGTCCTCCCTGGGGCATGGGTGTGTGTGTAGGTTAGTTTACCTAGGTTTAAGTAGTTTGTAGGCTACGGACTGATGACCACGCAGTTTGGTCCGATAGATTTACAAACAACAACAAAAATATTTGTTTTTGTCATTCAATAGACACTTCGCATTTTTGTGATGACTACATGGAATAAATAAAGAACTATTTCACTGATAGTCAAATGCACAAAATTCAAAAATTGTTTTAAGGAATGGCCGACAGGAACTGTTATAAAATGTGGTACTGCTAGACACATTTCATTTCAACAAATTACAAGTCCACATTGACGGAAGTCGTCTATGACAACAAACATTGTCATGAATTTATTTTCTCTGCTAACCACTTTTATCAGAATTTCATGTGCAAGAGTTGAACTGTCGGTATCGAGTTATTCAAAAAATGTTTGTATCGTTAAAGACAGGTGTTCACCAGAGCAAACAAACTAACAAGGATGAGCAAAAGAAAATGGCGCAGGCGTGTCACCTCCTTAGATGATGCTCGACAAAAATCTGCTCAATGCCAATAAGAAGAATTGCAGCTGACATACAAGAAAAATTTTGGACCAGTGCTAAGGGGAGATGGAGATGGATTCCATGTAAAGTGCACGATCTCAATGCGTGTCTCGCTTCCATATATCTACAACTACATACATACTCCGCAATTCACCGTAAGGTGCGTGGCGGAGGGTACACTGTACCACTACTAGGCATTTCAAAAATTCAAATGTTCAAATGTTTGTTAAGCTTATGGGACTTAACTACGGGGTCATCAGTCCCTAAACTTACAAACTAGGCATTTCCTTTCCTATTCCACTCCCAAATAGAAAGAGGAAAAAAAGAATGCGTTTATGCGTCCGTACATGCCCTAATTTCTCTTATCTTGTCTTTGTGATCACCACGCGAAATGTAAGTAGATGACAGCAAGATGGTACTACACTCAGCTTCAAATTCCGGCCCTCTAAATTTCGTCAACAGAAATTCACGAAAAGAACGTCGTCTTTCCTCCAGCGATCCCCAATTGAGAGCATTTCCGTGACACTTGCGCATTGGTCGAACCTACCAGTAACAAACCTAGCTGCTCGCCTCTGAACTGCCTTTATGTCTTCCTTTAAACTAATCTGCTGCGGGTCCTTTGGTCGTAGAACCGTTTTATACGCGGTCTCCTTTACAGATGAAGTACATGTTCCCAAAATTCTCCCAATAAACCGAAGTCGGCTGTCCGCCTTACTCACGACTGTCCTTACATGTTCGTTCCATTTCATATCGCTCTGCAATGTTACGCCTAGATATTTGAACAACGCGACAGCTTCAAGAAGCTCACTACTAATGCTGTATTCGAACATTATGGGATTGTTTTTCCTACTCGTGCGGATCACTGTACATTTTTCTACATTGATAGCTAGCTGCCATTCTTCACACCAACTAGAAATTTTGTCTAAGTCATCCTGTAAGCTATTACAGTCAGTTAAAGATGACACCCTCCCATACACCACAGCATCATTAGCAAACAGCCGCAAATTATTACTTACTCTGTCCATCAGATCATTTATATAGATAGAAAATAATAGCGGTTCTATCACACTCCCCTGGGGCACGCCTGACGATACACTCGTCTCTGATGAACACTCGTGTTCTATTACTTAGGAAGTCTTCCAGCCAGTCACAAATCTGTGAACCTATTCCATAAGCTCGTATTTTCGTTAGCAGTCTGCAGTGTGGCACCGCGTCGAATAGGGTTGCCAGATTGAACTCGAGGCAGGCCCGGAGACGAGACGTGCCCCCCTCCCCCTTGGCCAATGACTCAACCCCCCCCCCCAACTGCGACCAACTCCCCCCCCTCCCCAACCAGGATTACACGTGAATTCTAAAAGGGAAAAAAATGCCTAATGAAAACGGAACATTTTGCTTTTATTTGCTTAGTAGCTTCTCTTTAGCATACGGCAGAAGCACATTTTTTACTAATGCCTCGCTTTTTGTTCGGCCGCATCTTACTTTCGTTGCCACTGAGGAATCTCTAAAAACTTAAGGATATAACTTATTACCACAATATTGAGAATTGTAAGAATGGTGGTGTTTCACACCATGGTAAGTCAAAGTTAATCCCGTTGCAGTGACTTTGTCGTCTTCTGCAGAAAATTGTTTCAGCAAGAATTTAGGAAGCAACTGGTTCTTCTTTTGTGTGGTAATATTCGCTTTGTGTCTTTCTGATTGCAAATGTTTATTCACAGTTTTCACTCCGTCGTACTTAACAGTAAATAAGATATTGCATATTCTGCACTTACACATACACTCATCAGTATCGGCTTTTTGTAGCCACTCTTTATAATTTTCTTCCTGCACCCATACTTCACTGAACGAACTTAGATATCGTCTCTTCATTTCACTGTTATTACTCACTAATGTGAGTTAATGTAAGCTTGTCTGTTCACATAGGATCCGAGTATTCCAAAAATTGCCGGTGATCTGATAACAAACAATGAAGGAACGAAAACAAATAATAGACGTTGCCATTTGACACGTTGCCGCAACAGTGTTTGCTTAATAATGCGCTAGCCGATTTCTACCGACTCAACAACGAAAAGTTTAAAGAGGAAGAATAGAAAAGTAGCGTTTTGCTGCAATAAGAAATTGACATTTATATAAAGTTATTCATAATTACTAGAGAGGAGACGGCCGGGAATGGCCGAGCGCACTGAGGCGTCTTGCCACGGTGCGCGAGGCTGCTCCCGCCAGAGGTTCGAATCCCCCCCTAGGGCATGGATGTTGTGTTCGTCCTTAGCGTAAGTTACGTAAAGTTCGATGTAGATCGTCGCTACATGAGCATAGTACTTAAGAAGCGTCGTAAAAAAATTAAAAAAAAGTTAAGATGAAGGTTACATTCAAGCCCGGAGATGAGAGTCATTGGCCCGTAGACCCGGAGAATCATTCCAAACCCGGGCACTCCGGGAGGCGCCCGGAGATCTGGCAACCCTAGCGTCGAACGCCTTTTTGAAGTCGAGAAAAATACAATCCGCCTGTTGCCCTTCATCCATGGCACGCAAGATGTCACGTGAGAAAAGGGCAAGCTGAGTTTCACATGCACGATGTTTCCTAAACCGGTGCTGATTTATAGAAAGAAGCTTTTCCGTTTCAAGGAAATTTACTATATTCGAACTGAGAATATGCTCCAAAATCCTACATGAAACTGATGTCAACGATATTGGACTGTAATGGTAGGCCTATGTGTCAGTTCTCTTTCCTTTCTTATAAACGGTAGTCACCTGCGCTTTTTTCCAATCACTAGGAATTTTGCGCTGAATTAAAGATTCGCGATAAATGTAAGCTAAGTAGGGGGCCAATGCCGCACAATATTGTTTGTAAAACCGAACTGGTATTCCATCCGGACCAGCAGACTTTTTCGTATTTAGCTCTCTCAGCTGCTTCTCCACACCGGAAATACCTATTACTATGTCCTCCATTTCGGAATTACTACGCTGATCAAATGATGGTACATTTGTGCGGTCCTTCTGCGTGAAAGATTCCATACAAATTGAGACACATAAATTCTTCCTTCCCTTCGCCATTTTGAATACTCCGTCAAAAACAGTGCGCTCGCCGTGCACAATAATCCTCACTGAGTAGGAAAGTTTCGTGCTGTGGCTCAAACAGAGTATAGTTGTATGCTGAATATTAGCCCCAGAAACTAAAAACCAATAACACACAATTCGCAGGCAATGTTTGCTACCTCGTGTTCTCTTCCTTTCCCTCTAGTATAAACGATTCAACCCATACACAAGTGAAGTTTCTGCAAATGCTCATTCGTTCATGTTCGCTTTCACCACTACATTGTAAACCAGACTTTAGGAGCTTAATATTGGTGACTGAACTCTGCATAATTCCGCTACGTGATTCGCCGAGTTGGGCGTTTTTTTTTTTTTTTTTTTTTTTTTTTTTTTTTTTTTTTTTTTTTTTTTTTTTTTTAATACTTGCAGTGCCTCGGAGCAGCTAAGACTGGGATTGCATTTCTTTCGTTGTCTTCTTTCTGTGCAAAAAATTTCAGGGTATGTTTCAACGTGTCTTATTGGACTGTTCCTTTGTTGGACTATTCCGTGGTGCCTTAATCACTAGTGATGCGGAGGTCTAGCGGTAAGACATGTGCCTAGTAAGCGTGGAGATCCGGGTTCAGTTCCTGGTCACATCACAAATTTTAATTCAATGCTTCATATTTATGATTACTGTTGAAGAAATTTAGAGGGCTGGAATTTGAAGTGGACTGCAGAATGATTCTGCTGCTGCCAACTTTTATTTTGCATAAAGACCTCATAGATAAGATCACAGAGACTAGGGTTTGTACAGATGCATACAAGCATTTGTTTTTTCCTTGTTCTATATGGGAGTGGAAACTAGCAGTGGTACTAGGTACCCTCTGCTATGCATCATTAGGTGGATTGCAGAGTATGTATGTAGATGTAGATGATGATAAATAATCAAAGCCCTGCAATTAAGTGGTACATTTGTTCAAGTTTGGAGTGGTATTGAGTAACAATGGGGGTGCTTCTTTATGGCTGGCTATTGTCAGCGAGGGGAGTATTGTAGGTCTGTAGGGATATGACACAGGAAATCTATTTGTGGTTTAGCTCTGGGTTAATGCTTGTCTGAGGAGGTCTTTGAAAGATGTTGAGCATACTCTCATCACTGGTACTGTTGGTGGTTGGTAGCTTTAATGTGGACAGAGGTGTGGATGGAGTTATCAATACGGTGGAGGACCAGCTGTAGAGTATGGGAGAGAAGGGGTTGAGATTGTGAAGAAATGAGGCTAGGGTGTCCAGGCCCTGAATCCAAATCAGAAAAATATTATCAATCAAAATGAACTAAACCAGGGATTTCGGGTTTCAAGATGTTTCCTCTAAATGGCCCATAAATAGCTTTCCATAGGAGGATGCCGTACTAGTGCCCGTGGGTACACTGCAGATTTTATTGTATACTTTTCCTTCAAAGGTAAAGTTGTTTGTCAGGATGTATTCAGTAAGGGTTATGAGAAATGAAGTATAGGGCTTCAAGCGTGAAGTACACTGAGAGAGGTGGTGTTTGAGAGTGGCAAGACCATGGCCATGAGGGATCTTGTTGTACAGAGAAGTTGCATCAATAGTGACAAATAAGAATCCAGGGAATAAATGGATTTTGGATAGTTGAGGAAGGAAGTGGTTTGTATCTTTGATGTGGAAAGCTAGATTTCAAATATTTGTTAGTTGGTGTTGGTCAATGGCATCAGAAATTCTTCCAATGGGAACACAGTAACTAACAACAAGTGGGTGTGAGGAATTCTTGGAAGGGGAAGGTTAGATGGGATTGAGGAATGACCACAGTTGGATGTTGGTATGAACTGGGACAGGTTGGCTTTGGTTGATGGGATTGTGGCAAAGTAGTGTTTCCACTGTCAGAATTGACATAAGGAGATGAAGTATTTGAGAAGTCCAGCATAGTGAAATTTAAGTGTGGAGCTGAAGGTAAGAACTTTGGATAGGACTGAAACATCTGTGTGGGTTGAGGGTTTTGGTGGAAAGGTTAAGAACAGTGTTTTGTTGCTGTATTGGTTCTGCATATTGTGGAGTTTTGCAAACATAAGTTCCACCACTGTTGGGACAAATTGCAGAAGGCTTCCACCAATTTTCTGTAGCTACATCCTGCAAGTTGTACCAGTATGAAACCATCCCAAAAGTTGATAATGACCTCCTATGCCTGCTGAAATTCTATGGCTCTTCTAACAACCTATTCCACAAAGCTACCTGCCTCTTCACACCAACACCCCACACACCAATAATCTACAAGCTTCCAAAGATCAACAAATGAAATAATCTTGGCTGCTCAACTGTAGCTGGTTACTGTGCTTCCAGTGAAAGATTTTAGGACCTCATTGACCAACACCTCCAACTAACTGTCTAAAATATAGCTTCCCACATCAGTCACCATCTCTACAGCATCCCCAGCCATTTATTTCCTGGATCCTTCTTCATCACTGTTGATGCTACATCCCCATACACCAATATCTCATGGTCTTTCCGCTTTCTAACAAGACTTTTCTCAACATCTATCAGGCTCCAATCCCAATACCTGATTCCTTGTAACCTTTACCAAGTATAGGTTATCCTAATAATTAACTACCTTTTCTCTATGGTGATAGTATAGAATCAAACCTGCATCACAGCCATGGGCACCCATATGGCACCCTACTATGCAACCTTTTGTTATAGAAGAAACATTTTCCAAAAACCACAAACCCTTGATTTGGTTCAGGTTCAGTGCTGATATTTTTGTGATTTGGACTCAGGGTCAGGTCATGGTGTACTTGGTCCTTCACAACCTCAAATCCTTCTCTCCCATCCTCTTCACTTGGTCCCCCTCAACACGGCATTCCACCTTCCTGGATGATAACCTCGAAATTACTGCTGGCTCTATCTACACCTGTGTTCAGAATATATGTAAAAACTACTAACAATAACTGTTATGGCAGCTGTCATCCAATCCACACCAAAAAAATCCTTCACACACAGCTTGCCACCCATGGACAGTGTAGTTTCCCTCCTCGGCCACCGTTAAAGTCTCATTGAGGTCACAGCTGCCACAGACAGTGGTTATGTGTCCATCAGTTGTGCCTGAGTGACTGTGTAAAATATGTGTGTTATTTTTTCTGATGAATTTTGTGGCTAAACATTTAAGTTGTGTCAATATAATTGTCTTTATTTTTGTGCCTGTCCCTGGCTCAGGGACCATTGTTGTAATGTTAGTTAAAACTTCATTATTATTGTTCTTATATTTTAGAATATAAGCATTACCTCTCTGAATTACATTTAATCAGTGTGTCGTACTTAATATTGTATTTGATTTTTTCCATTTCAATTTAAAGGTCAGAAATAGTTTCAAAACTACCATGAGCATATTGTTATCCAACTTATGTTATTCTTTTGTACTGTGAACACACACACATTTTTGTGCTCCGAGAAAGAGAGAAAACTTAAGACTAAAGCTTGTTGTAAGTTTTTTAATGATTATTTCAAACCTGAATATTATTCACCAGTGCTGTACTGAGTTAATAGTCAAGTAATATTTTCTTTTTCAGGCACACGTTTATCACTTAATGAAAAGTGACAGCTATTCACGATACTTAAGATCTGAAATGTACAAGGAATTTTTAAATGGTTCAAAGAAAAAGGTAAGTTATGTATCTATTTACACACTTCAGTATACACACAAAATTTTCTCATACACTGACTGTACAGAAATCATGAGATACTTCCTGATTTCATGTCAGAGCTTCTTTTGCCTAGTGATGCGCAGCATCTCAATTTGGCATGTAATTAACAAGTCACTGAGTGTCTCCTGCAGGAATCTATAGATGTCAATAATTAGGAAAGTGTTGCCAGTGCAGGATTTTGTGAACAAACTCACCTCTCAAGTGATGCCTCATTAACGTTCAATGAGATTTATGTCAGACAGCCAAATAATTGAATGGAATTTTTCAAAATGTTCTTCAAACCAATTGCAAAAAAATTGTGGCTCGGTGTCATGCCACATTATCGTCCACAAAAAGTGCAGTGTTGTTTGGGAATGTGAATGGGTGAAAATAGTCTCCAAGTAGGCAAACATAACAATATCCAGTCAATTATTGGCTCAGCTGAGCCAAATGACCCAGACCATTCCTTATAAAAACAGCCCACATCATTACGAAGACCCACCCCCACGAATCACAGACATTGTCGAGATGGGGTGGCTCATGTGCCTCAACAATACAGTTAGCCGTACCGTAGGTGCAACCACAGTGGAGGGGTATCTGTGGAGAGGCCAAGCAAACATGTGGGTCCTGAAGAGAAACAGCAGCCTTTTCAGTAGTTACAGGGGCAACAGTCTGGATGATTGACAGTGCTGGGCTTGTAACATCAGCTAATGTGGCTTTGCCATTCAGTTACTGTGAACAACTGAAAGGAAGGGGAAACTACAGCAGTTACTTTTCCCGAGGACATAGGAGTTCTACTGCACGAATATGTGATGACGGTATTTCCTACAATAAATATTCCTAAAGTAAAATTGTCTCCCATTCAGATCTCTGGCGAGGACTACTTGGGGATCAGAGCATTGAATGTTCTATCCCTTAATGAGGTAGATAAGTTTGAAAATTTAAAAATAAAAATGGATAGGTTGACGTTAGATATGGTGGGGATTGTTGAAGTTTTGTGGCAGGATGAACAGAATTTCTGGTCAGTTGAGCACAGGGTTATAAATATGTGACTTCACACTGTATCCTCATACAGCATTTATCATAGCTAAGATTAAAGCAAGTGTGACTATACGCTGTAACAATAGATAAGTTTGAAAATTTAAAAAGAAAAATGGATAGGTTGACGTTAGATATGGTGGGGATTATTGAAGTTTTGTGGCAGGATGAACAGAATTTCTGGTCAGTTGAGCACAGGGTTATAAATATGTGACTTCACACTGTATCCTCATATAGCATTTATCATAGCTAAGATTAAAGCAAGTGTGACTATACGCTGTAACAATCTGCATATCGGGCTACGTACGGTTACGATTTAGAAGTTCGGTTCACCGTTATCTTGGGGTCGAACTGTACGTGTCTACTTTCGTGCCCCAGACTATTCCTTAGCTGCAAATATCTTTTACCTTTGATCCTGTAGTTAATAAAAACACTCTTTGCATAGGTTAAAGTTTGTAAAACAAATAAGATATATTACATAAAATAACTGGTGCATTAATAAGAAGGATTTTATTCTAACGTTTGCAAATGATCCATGGAAAATCAGAGAATTAGTTGAATAAGGGTTTTTCAAACATATTGGTTCCTTATTGGAAGTGATCAGAAGATTTAGTAATCATAAATAGAATAAAAAGGTTAAACAGTTGCATTGTCTGCAATAAGAAATTGGTAGCACTTTTTCCCAAATAAGTTATCATAGCTATACGAAACACAGAAACTCAGTATATCTCGAAATCAATCAACATCAAATTGTCAACAGTTCAAAATATTTTTAAGTTTCTCAAACGCCAGTTCGACACTCTTAAGTTCTTGTATAAAAACATATCAGCTGCGCTGGCATTCACTTGTTTTTGCGAAGTTTAGAGTCCTGAGAAGTGACCGTTCACTGCACAAATCTTAACACTCTCCTATCATCCGGGAGGGTCCTTCTTCTGCACACACCCCTTACTCGCTCTCCTCCCTCCCAAACACACACTCCCTGTCCTTTGGCTGCTTCCTCATTGACCGATTTCCATCCCTTCCAAAATCGAATACATCTTAATATGAGATATTTCTTTAAGTAAAATCTGAAACCACTTCCTTACTAATATAACATTATTTAAATACAAAAGAGGACTGTTAGTATTATATGAAGTCTGAAAGAAAGAGACAAATCAGCTTTCATGAGCTTGACCGCTCATGCCACACAATACTTACATAAATTACTGGTAAATTGTACAAAAAATCGACACACTAAATTAAATATATGAGAGGTAAACCGTGTCTCTTGCATTTTCAGCGTTACTGTGTAGAATATAATGATCTGTTTGCCGGCTGCGGTGGCCGAGGGGACTGAGGCGCTCCAGTCACGGTCTGCACGGCCACTGCGGTCGGGGGTTCGAATCCCCCCCTCGGCCATGGATATTTGTGCCGTCCTAGTTCGTAAGTAGTTCATAAGTAGTTTGTAAGTTTAGGGACTGATGACCCCATAGTTAAGTCCCATAAGCTATACAAACATTTGAAAATTTTTGAATGATCTGTTTATACTTCCATTATAAATTTATATCAGTTGAAATCAGTCATTAAATAAATATACCTATGTACAAGTGTGACATTTAAAAAGTTGACAGCTAGAGACAATAAGCTATCATCTAAACCAGAGTTTGTTGAAATTGTATGACACATTCAAAATTTGGTTATTTTAAACTTGATTTTTCTATATTTTCATATATTAGTCATAAATATTTGTAATTTTTGAGATACTGAAATTATTTTTAGAATCATGAGATGCATGTAATAATTCCGACATTTTAGATATCTTAAATGTTGATGGTAAATAATTTTATAGATTATTTTATTTCATTCTGAATTACTGGAGTGTGGAACTCACAGAAGTCCTCCAGACACCCTTACGAAACACTCAGCTAACAACCGTCATTAGTTTTGAGTACAAAGCGTGGCCCTTTCTCGATTTCTGTCGATTTGGACAAACCCCGACTTGCTGCTCGGTTTAACTTGATACGTGGCCTGTCTGGCAGCTGCCCCAACCACTTGCTGTGGTCCACTGTCGGCCATTAATCTTTCCACACAATACCATTACTTATACTGATTGCGTGACTCTACGAACATTACTCCCGTAAAGTCACAAATACAAAATCAGTTGTGAGTAATGCAGGAGTAGGTCTAATAATGCGTAAGAAAATAGAAATGTGGGTAAGTTAATATCAAAAGCAAAGTGAATGCATTATCATAGCAAAGCTAGACACAAAACCATCACCAACCACTCTAGTAAAAGTTTATATGCCAACTAGCTCTGCCAATGATGAGAAGATTGAAGAAATGTTTGAGTAAATAACTGAAGTTATTCAGATAATTAAGGGAGAGAAAATCTTGATTGTCATGGGGAACTGGAACTCAGTAGTAGCAAAAGGGAGAGAAGAAAAATAGTAGATGAATGTGGACTGAGCAAAAGAAATGAAGATGAGTTCGCCTGGTAGAATTTTGCACTAATCATGATTTAATCTTCACAAACACTTGATTTAATCATCACAAAAGTAGGCTGTATATGTGGAAGAGACCAGGGAAGACTAGAAGTTACGAGATTGATTTCATAATGGTAACTCATAGGTTTAGAAACCAGGTTTTAAACTGTAAGACATAGCCAGGTGCTGATATAGACTGAACATAACTAGTGGTTATGAACTGTAGATAAAGCTGAAACAGCTGCAAAAAAGGCAGACTAATTGGAACTTGGATAAATTGAAGGAACCAGAAATTTTTGAGAGTTTCAAAGAGAGCATTAGCAAATGATTGACCAAAGTAATACAGTAGGAGAAGAATGGGTGGCTTTGAGAGACTCAGTAGTGAAGGCTGCAGAGGATCATAAAGGTAGGAGGACATGACTTAATATAAATCAACTGGGTAGCACAGGAGATACGGAACTTAATTGATGAAAGGAAAAAAAATATAAAAATGAGGCAAGTGAAGCAGGCAGAACAGAGTACAGACAAGTCTAGAGTGGCTACGCAAGAGTGGATAGAGGAGAAATGGAAGACTATAGAATAATGTGTAAGTAAAGGAAAGATAGATACAGTCTACAGGAATATAAAAGAGATGTTTGGAGACCAAGAAGTTGCTGCATGAATATCAAGAACTCAGATGGAATACTGGCACTAAACAATGAAGGGAAAGGTGAAAGGCGGACGCTATATGTAGATGGCCTATGCAAGGGAAATGAAGGCAGTATTGTAGAAATGGAAGAGGAAATAGAAGATCAGATATGAGACACAATACTGTGGGAAGAATTTGACAGAGCACTGAAAGATTTGAGTCGAAGCAAGGCCCCGGGGGTAGATGATATTGCCTCTGAACTGCTGATATCATTGGGAGAGACAATCATGAAGAAATTGTTCCACCTTGTGTGCAAGTTGTACAAAACAGAGGAAATATGCTCAGAATTCAAGAAGACTTTAATAATTCCAATTACAAACATAGCAAGTGTGAAAATTATAGAACTATCAGTTTAAAGTCATGGTTGCAAAATACAAACAAGAAATATTTACAGACAAATGGAAAGAATGGTAGAATCTGACCTTGGGGGTGGGGGTGCAGTTTAAATTTAGGAGAAATGTTGGAACACGTGAGGCAATTCTCACATTATGACTTATCGTAGAAGATAAGTTAAGGAAAGGAAAACCTACATTTCTAGCTTTATTAGATTTAGAAAAAGCTTTTCACAATGTTGGCTGAATACACTCTTTCAAATTTTGAAGGTAGCAGGGGTAAAATATAGGGATGTAAAGATATATTCAACTTGTACAAAAACTAGGCAGCAGTTGTTAGAGCTGAAGGACATGAAAGGGAATCATTGCTTGGGAAGGGATGAAGACAAGGTTGTAGCCTTCCCCAATGTTATTCAATCTGTACATTGAGCAAGCTGTGAAGGAATTAAAGGAGAAATTTGGAGAAGGAATTAAAATTCAGGGTCAAGAAATAAAAACTTTGTGGTTTCCGATGACATTGCAACTCTTGTCAGAGACAGTAGAGGACCTGGAAGAGTAACTGAATCGAATGGCCAGTGTTTTCAAACACACAATAAAAGTAGTAGATGAATTTTGTTATTTGGGTAGCATCATAACTTCAGATACAAGAGTAAAGACAATATAAAATACAGAAAGGCTATGGGAAGGAAACCATTTCTTAAGAAGTGAAATTTGTTGACATCTGATATTAATAGAAATGTTAGGAAATCTTTTCTGAAAGCATTTGTCTGGAGTGTAGCATTGTTTGGGAGTGAAACATGGACAATTGGGAGGTCACGCCGATAGATCATAGGAGCTTTTGAAATGTGGTGCTACAGGCAAATGCTGAAGATTAGATGGGTAGATCATGTAACTAATGAGGAGGCAGTGAAAAGAAATGGGGAGAAAAATGAATTTCTGGAATCTTGGTTAAGAGAGGGGGTAGATTGGTGGGACCTGAAACATCAAGGAATTGTCAATTTAGCATTAGAGGGAATTGAGTGGAATAAAAATTATAAAGGGATACCGAGAGATGAATACAGTTAGCAAGATGTAGGTTGCTGTTCTTATTTGGACATGTAGAGGCTTGCACACTACAAGGTATCATGGAGAGCTGCATAAAACCAGTCTGCAGACTGAAGACCACAACAAAAACAACATTATGGAAACACCAGCTTGCCTAGTACCTTGTTAACAACTTTGGTTCTTGGGTTTGTGGCTGTAGCACTAGCATATCCTAAGGCAGTAATACACTCCATCTTTGTTTTAGGAACAGGCACTAGTAATTTACAACATGAAGCGGTAGTTTTTCTTAGCAAAGCATTACAATTATGCCCTCTTTTGTCAGCAGCATAAATGTTTTTGAGGGTGTAACCTTTTTAACTCAATATGTCCATTAGTTTGATTTTAATAGTCTCATTTCCTGATGCATCAGCAGATAGGTCTCCTTCCTGTATTTGAAGGTCACAAATACTGTGATGTTACTTAAAGCCCATGAACCACAGACACTGCCAAGGTATGGGTGGCATCTGTGCCTCAGTGATACAATTAGCCATACCATATGTGCAACCACAGTGGAGGAGTATCTGTGGAAAGGCCAGACAATTGTTTGGTTTCTGAAGACAGGCAGCAGCTTTTTCAGTAGTTGCAGATGCAACAGTCTGGTTGATTGACTGACCTGGTCCTGTAACATCAGCTAATGTGGCTTTGCCATACCATTAATGCGAATGACTGAAAGCAGGAGGAAACTAAAGCCATTACTTTTTCCAAGGGCATGCAGCTATACTGTATTAATATATGTTTATGACATCCTTTTGGGTAAAATATTCCTGAGGTAAAATAGACCCTCATTCGGATCTCCAGTGGGGACTCTTCAGAAGGATGTCATCATCAGAAAGAAGAAAAAAAAGTTTAGGTTGGAATTTCATATAGTGGGGATTAGCAACGTTCAGTGGATAGATGAACAAGATTTCTGGTCTGGCGAGTACAGGGTTATAAGTCCAAAATCAGTTGGTGGTATTACAGGAGTAGGTCTAATAATGAATAAGAAAATAGGATTGTGGGTAAAGTACTGTGAGCAGTGAAGTGATTGCATTATTGTATCCATAAGGACTGGAATGCGGTAGTATGAAAAGGAAGAGAAGGAAAAATTGTAGGTCAATATGGAGTGGGGAAAAGGAAGGAAAGAGGAAGCCACCTGGCATAAATTTGCATGGATCATAAACACTTTGTTCAGGAATTGTGAAAAATGGTTGTATACATGGAAGAGACCAGGAGACACCAGAAGGTACTAGATACATAATAGTCAGAAATAGATTTTGAAACCAGTTTTTAAACTGTATGACATATCCATGGGCAGTTACAGACTTTGACCATTTCTTATTTTGTGTCTCAGCCTCGTCGCCGGTTGTCGTAGGTGTCGGTGGCCGAGTAGAAAGAGACCAACACAAGAATAAAGGATGCACGCTTGTGCAGGTACGGAGGTGACCAGCCAGTGGGACAGCAGAAACTAGAACATTAGGCTAAATTAGAACAATATATATATTTCGTGGAGTCTTGGTAATACTTAACTTTTACATAGTTCTTGACTGCAGAATGCTGATACATAGTTTAGATAGAGGCCTGCCTACTGATGATTCCTAGTGCCTATCCGATAGCCAAGTCTTAACTGGTGCCTATCTGATTCCCAAGTGGCCGATGCAGTTCAGTGGTGGCCACGAGCGGAGATCCAACAGTGGGCGCTCGTGGCTGACATAAGAACGCCCCGCCGTGCGTGCATGGCGGCGCGCGGCGAAAGTAGGTGGCGCGCACTTCATACTTGCGCGACACCCCCCTCCCCCCCCAAAAAAAAAACTCCGCGCCGTCGTGGCGTAGGGCTGAGGGCCACGGCGACGGCGACGGCACTGGGAGGAGGGCCTGGGAGGGGGCGTTACTGGTGGGACGGACGTCGTAGCTGAGGCTAGGATCGAGACACCGTCCGCGCCCCGGTACCCACCTTGCGATCCCCCGGAAAACCCACCAAAACGAGGGGAAGGGCGCACCCCTCCGCCCAGAGGGAGCAGGTCATCTTCTGAGGTGCGTGGCCCGGGCAGGGGGGACACGCACAGTCCCGGAGTTCCTCTCGGTGACGCTGTCATCTGCAGCGGCGACAGCGGCGGAGGCGCGTGACGGGCCGTCACGTGGCATGCACCGATACGTAGACATGAAAATTTGAAGACCTTGCTGCCTGGAGTGCTGACCTTTCATATTTTCCATGTGAGACTTGAATGTTCGAACGAAACGTTCTGCTTCACCATTGGACTGAGGGTGAAAAGGTGCAGTGGTGATATGCTGAATACCATTCACACGACAAAACTGTTGAAATTCCGCACTAACAAACTGAGGTCCATTGTCACTGACGATAGTTTCAGGCATACCTTCTATGCAAAACACTGATGTACTAGACGCTGTCGTTGAGTTCATGGCGATAACGAAAGGATTATTGCTGAAAGCGTCTACAACAGTTAACCAGCGCGTATTCCAGAAAGGTCCGGCAAAGTCAATGTGTAAACGTTGCCATGGTCCTTTGGGGCGTGGCCAGTCTGAGAAACGTTGCGGAGGAGCCGCCTGATGCTCCGCTCAAACTGTACACTGTGACGTCATGCTCTCTATCTGGGCGTCTATACCAACCCAGGTACAATGACGTCTGGCCAGTTGCTTTGTCCTAACAATATCCCAATGTCCTTGATGCAGGAGGCGTAAGACTCCTCGTTGCAGGGAACGAGGAACAGTCACTCTTGTTTGGTCGTTGTCGGTATGTAACAACAGAACACCCTGACGTAAAGACAATGCATGCCGTTGTACAAAATAACGTCCAACCAGAGGCCGATCAATGTCTTTGGCTTTTGCAGGACACCCTGAGCGAACAAAACGTGCTACCACAATTAGGTCTGCATCCGCAGCTGTTTCCTGTGCAACCCGACGAGAGTTCAAAGGGAAGTCTGCGACAGCGGAAGCATTTCTGGAGTCTTATCTGACAACATGCCATTTCTGAAGAATCAAACGACACATCCTGGCCAATCGGAAGTCGGGAAAGTGTGTCTGTGTTGGCATGTTGAGTTGTAGGTCGGTACAAAATCGCCGGCCGCGGTGGCCGAGGGGACTGAGGCGCTTCAGTCACGGTCTGCACGGCCACTACGGTCGGGGGTTCGAATCCCCCCTCGGGCATGGATATTTGTGCCGTCCTAGTTCGTAGATAGTTCATAAGTAGTTTGTAAGTTTATGGACTGATGACCCCTTAGTTAAGTCCCATAAGCTGTACAAACATTTGAACATTTGATTTTAGTACAAAATCTCATACTGACAATTTGACAATATCAAGGACCATCTCTGAAGCCTTTGTGCCGTTCGTGGCGGAATTGGCTTTGTGGGCGAGAACAACGACGTGAGAGGCTTGTGGCCTGTCAACAAATAGAATTTTCTGCCATAGAGATAATGATGAAACTTTGTGACGCCGTAAATGATTGCTAAGGCCTCCTTTTCTATCTGACTGTAATTCTGTTGCGTTGGCGTCAGTAACTTGGATGCAAAGGCAATAGGACGATCATGAGATCCAATACGATTTTATTTATTTATTATTTATTATTTATTATAGATCATTAGCGCCCAACACTGCCCATAGTAAAATCGAACCGGGGTTAGAACTTAAATGGCTTTCACCTTATTTGCACGATGTATAAAAAAGTAAAACTCTGTTAGAAGAATGCGGATCATCAGCTAAAATATCAGACATTTCGACTGGTAAACATAGATCATGACGGAGACGATTAAAAAACTGACATTGCACTAAAAGATGGTACACAGTAAAAGGTTCATCACAGTGCTCACACAAGGGAGCAGGATCACCACGTAGTAAATACTGGTGGCTATAACGGCAGTGGCCAATACGAAGCCGAGCCAGAAGAATCTCCTCTCGGCGGGAGGGTCGAGATGACGTTGACCAGAGATCAGGCACAGGTTTAATGGCTCGCAATTTGTTCCCTGACAGGGATGACCAATGTAAAAACCAACGGGAGATAATACGCTGGGAGACACCAGTGCGAAGGTCATCAGAGCTAGTAGAAAAGGTAGATAGCCTAGGAAGGAAAACTGCCTCCTTGGCTGCTGTATCCGCAGACTCATTCCCCAACACTCCCACGTGGCCAGGGACCCACAGAAACGTCACAGTAGTTCCGCTCGCTGAAAGAGAGGTAAGGCAATTGCGGATGCTTTGTACCAGGGGATGGGCAGGATATAGCGTGCGAAGGCTCAACAGAGCACTCAGAGAGTCTGAGCAAATGACAGTCTTATTGAGCAAGTTTCGTCGGATGTATTGGGTGGCTTGATATAATACATACAGCTCAGCTGTAAAAATGGAACTCCACTCAGGAAGACGATATTTAAAAGAGACGTTGCCAAGTACAAAGGCACACCCAACACCCTGGTCTGTCTTTGAGCCATCCGTGTAGATGAACAAATTGTCATCAAATTTGAACCGCAGTGCGAGAAATTCTCTCTGGTAAACGAAACTTTCTTTGGAAGAGAATGAAGGTCAACGTTAACACAGACTTCGGGGCTTCGCCACGGTGGAGAGGTGCTCCCTCCAGTCGAGAAAATAGCAGACATTGTAACGAACGCAAGCGTACTCCCGGTGGTAGCAGAGCAGACGGGCGCATGGCGAAGAGACTGTCAAGTGAGTCATTAAAGAAAACTGCATACGTTGGGTGTCCTCGCATGGACGACAAACGGCTAGCGTACCAGCTAAGTAGGAGTTCCCGACGGTAAGAGAGGGGTAGTTCCGTCGCCAGACGGATACCTTGGTGGTGGATTGTGTTAAGGCGGCGCAGTATGGACGGTCGAGCCGAAGAATAAACGATGCTTCCATAGTCCACTTTGGACCGAACTATGGTGCGATGCAGATGGAGGAGAGTAGACCGATCAGCTCCCCACGAGGTGCCACTTAACACCCACAGCACATTGAGAGAGCGGGTACAGCGAGCTGCCAAACGGGATATGTGGGGAGACCAACTTAGCTTCCTGTCGAAAACGTCGTGGTATCCACAAATGGAAGTACTATGGGGCCCAGACGAAGGGACGGGGGAAGGAACTCCTTCCGCCGCCAGAAGATCATGCAGACTGTCTTGTTAGCGGAGAATCGAAAGCCAGTGTCCATACTCCACGTGTGGAGAGTGTCTAGGCACCGCTGAAGGCGCCGCTCCAGGAGACCCGTTTGCTCAGAGCTGCTGTAGATCGCGAAGTCGTCGACAAAGAGGGACGCCGACACTCCCGGTGGAAGATGATCGGCTATAGAATTGATTGCCACTGCAAATAAAACGACGTTCAGGACCGAGCCCTGGGGGATCCCGTTCTCCTGAATAAAAGTGCTCGATAAAACCGAACCAACACGCACTTTAAAAACACGTTCTGTTAAAAATCCCCGGATAAAAATTTGCAGGCGACCCCGAGAACCCCATGTATGCAGAGTGCGGAGGATGCCCATCCTCCAGCAGGTGTCGTATGCCTTTTCCAGATCAAATAACACCGCTACTGTGTGGCGCTTCCGTAAAACGTTATTCATTACTGAAGTAGATAGGGCGACAAGATGATGCACCGCAGAACGGTGCTTGCGATACCCACATTGGATATTAGAAAGGCGATGTCGCGGTTTCATGCCACCATACCAGGCGCCCATGAATCATGCGTTCCATCACCTTGCATACGCTACTGGTGAGGGAAATGGGGCGGTAACTGGAAGGGAGAGATTTGTCCTTCCCAGGCTTTGGTATGAAAATGACTATGGCTTCACGCCAGCATCGCGGAAAGGTGTTTTCTATCCATATGCGGTTGTATGTGGCCAGTAGGAATTGCAAACTCGTTGGTGAAAGGTGCTGTAACATCGCTACGTGAATGCCATCTGGTCCTGGAGTGGAGGACTGCGAAGACGAGAGTACGTGGTGGAGCTCTCGTACAGTAAACTCGGTATTGTAGCAGTCACGGTTCTGAGAGGTAAAGGGCAATGGAGTCGCCTCCACCGTCAGTTTCCTAGCAAGGAAAGCGTCAGTGTAGTGTGAAGAGCTAGAGACCTCTGCAAAATGTCGACCCAGTGCGTTGGCTATTTGTGGAGGATCGACGACGATGTCAGTTGCGACACAGAGACCAGGAATCGGAGAATGAGCCACAGTGCCTGAAATGTTTCTGAGGTTACCCCAAATGCTGGAGGAAGGGGTAGACCTATTAAAAGAGCTGTTGAATGAGCGCCAACTGGCGCGTTTACAGTCGCGAAAAAGGCGACGACAATAGGCCCGCAGCCGTTTGTATCGGATGCAGTTGTCGAGCGTGGGCCGTTGTTTGAAGGTTCTAAGGGCACGTCGCCATACTCGCAGAGCGTCACTGCTTTCCGCGGTCCACCACGGGACAAGGGGACAGCGTGCTTGGGTAGTCTTACAGGGGATGGAACATTCCGCGGCTGTGAGAATAACTGTGGTAATGTGTTCCACTTGGTCATCTGTGCTAGGATAGTGATAAGTACCAAAATCCGCCAGTGACGAGTAGAGCTCCCAGTCCGCTTTGGTTATCTGCCAGCGGTGTGAATGCTCAAGGGTGTCAGGCGTCATTAGGTGAATTACACATGGAAAATGATCGCTTGAATGTGAGTCTGAGAGAACAGACCATTCAAGACGCCGTGCCAGCTGAGCAGTGCAGATAGATAGATCTATATGGCTGAAAGTGTTTGTGGAGTCCGAAAGATAAGTTGGTTCACCAGTGTTAAGGCAGATGAGCTGAAGGTGGTTCAGTATATTTGCCAGGAGGGAGCCCCGTGGACATGGTCGTGGGGAGCCCTAAAGGGGGTGGTGGGCATTGAAATCGCCCACTAACAAAAACGGACGTGGAAGCTGTTCAATAAGATCTAGAAGATCAGATCTAGTGACGGGAAACGAGGAAGGAGCGTAAATGTTGCACAGTGTGAAGATAAATCCAGGAAGGTATATCCAGACAGCAACAGCTTGTAGTGGAGTACACAAAGGGACCAGTGTACTGTGTACATCATCCTGAATGAGCAACATTATGCACCCGTGGGCTGGAATTCCTGCCACTGGTGGAAGGTCAAAGCGAACGGCAGTGTAGCGTGGGAAAATAATTCGAATACCAGGGAGCAATTGTGTCTCCTGTAGAGAGAAGATAATTGGGTGATATGTTCGCGTTAGAAGCTGCAGTTCTGTCCAATTCGACCGGATACCACGAATGTTCCATAGAAGAATATCTATAATAGGATAAAATGAGATGAAGGTGGACATCAGCCCGACAAAGGCGGCGGGCCACAATGCGAATGTTCGCAACTGGTGGTGTCTGAGACGGGAGGGTCTTGCTCCATATTCTCAGAGATGACCACAGCAGCTGCGTGAGGGTGGTCGGCAGCCCCATCTTTGGCTGATGGACCTGGAGAGACTATAGGCTTCCAGGGGATGCCATCGTCACATTGTGAGGTAGAAGGGGGGGGGGAGTTTTCCTCCTATTTGACTTCTTGGAGCCCTGGTGAAGCTCCATGGTTGGCTCAGATGTTTTGGAAGGGGTGCAGAGGAAATCCTCACGCGAATGCTCCTTCTTAGACTTATGGGTCTCTATCTGTGGTTTCACAGCTGAAGATGAAGATTTGGAAGAGGTATTCACACTTTTCGTCGAACGTGACGCCATTGTCGATGTAGACTGTTTGACGACTACTGTAGTAAACTGTAGGTCACATGTCTGTGTGGCCATATCCCATGTTGGTGGACGTGCTGCAACTACAGTACTGTAGTTACCACGCAGTGGGGTAGTAGGCTTACGACTGGCGTACATCTTTTTGTGTCCCAGCCTCGTCGCCGCTTTTGTGTCTCGTGTCCGTCGTAGGTGTCGGTGGCCGAGTGGAATGAGACCGACACAGGAATAAAGATAGCACGCTGGTGCAGGTACGGAGGGGAGCAGCCAGAAACTATAAACACTAGGGTGAATTAGAAGAGATATATATTGCACAGAATGTATACAATACTTAACTTTTACATAGTACTGCAGAATGTTGATACATAGTTGTTAGAGGCCTGCCTAGTGCCTGTACAATAGCCAAGTCTTCACTGGTGCCTATCTGATTCCGAAGGTCCTAACTGGTTGCTATCTCAGTCCCAAGTGAACGATGTCGTTCACTGGTGGCCACGAGCGGAGTTGCCGCAGAGGGCGCTCGTGGCTGTCGTCGTAAGAACGCCGCGCCGTGCGTGCATGGCGGCGCGCGGCGAAAGTACGTGGCGCGCACTTTGTACTTGTGCGACACCACACATCTTACGTTCAACTTGTATTGGAACCTTTTCCTTGACTCGTATTTCCTGTATGGCCCGTTCATTGGCAAACAAGGGACATTCCCGGGAGGAGGCAGCATGATTCCCGTTACAATTGATGCAATGGGGGGATGGTAGTGGACAATTCCCCTCATGTGCCTCTTTACCACAGGTGACACATGTTACCGGATTCTTGCACGGCTGGCTTGTGTGATTGAAGCGATTGCACTGATAACACCGAGTAGGGTTACGGATATAAGGTCGTACTGTGACTACCTCATACCCTGCCTTGATCTTTGGTGGCAGAGCCACTCGGTTGAAGGTCAGGAACACAGTGCGAGTGGGGACTAAAACATTGTTCTTTTTTTACATCACTCGGTGTACTGCGATGACGCCTTGCTCTGCCAGATATTCCTTTAGTTCATCCTCAGTCAGACCGACCAAACAAGCCGAGTAGACTACCACTCGGGAATAATTGAGGGTTGGATGAAGCTCAACACGAACCGGGTAGCTATGGAGCAAAGTAGCCTTAAGCAGCCGCTGTGCCTGGGAGCCGCTTTCTGTTTCCAATAGTAGTGTTCCATTACGCAGGCGGTTACAGGTCTTAACTGGGCCGGCAATGGCATTGACCCCTTTCTGAATAATACATGGGTTCACAGACGAAAAGGATTGTCCTACTTCAGTACGGTTAACCACAAGGAACTTTGATGTCTGTAAAGTCTTCTGTTCAGAGACACTACTGTCCAGTACGTCAACTTCTAGAGAATCTTTACATTTTCTTTTTTTGATAACCATCGCAGATGTATCCCCCACGATTGCCAGTGTCTCCGATGGCACGCTCCTTCCTGCTGGGGGTCCCCAACGGAAGCACACCCGCCTTGGGTGATTGTTCCCACCCCAGGTCACACCTCCCGATCTACAGACAGAGGGACCAATCGACGAATTGGGAAGGTATCAGCGCAGGCAATCGCCCCTCCCCTGGCCTGGCCTTAACCATGGGGTACGCACGCACCCTGCATGCCAGCCTGGGGCTGGAACTTACGCATTACCCAGTCACCTATATGGGTGGCCTTCAAGTGCGTACAGGGAGGAGGAAGAGAGAAATAGTAGGAGGAGAAGCCTCAAACGCAGACTCGGAGGCAAATAAAGAGGTGAAAGAAGAGCTTAAGCCATAAAGGTCAGAACTTCGGTTCAACAAAGGATGCACAGACTCGGTCCCCAAATGTCACGGAAAGGAAAGAGTGCCACAAAGGCTGGGGCCCCGTCCTCGCCACGCACGTACTCACCACAGAGCGGTGAGGCATCCGCTGCTAGCACTACAGGCTTCTGTGGGTCAAAGGGAACCAAACATGCATCACTAAGCAGTGCAGACTTTAATTTGTCAAAGACAAATAGCGGGGGCGGAAGAACTGCCAAAGGGTAGGCGTCGAAATTGAAAAAGGCCCATGTGAGTATTAATGACGAAAAACTTTTTTGACTCGTCATCAAGCGGAATCTGTAAGTATTCCTCTGCTAAATCAATCTTAGAAAAGAAGCGAGACTGTCCTAATCTGTCCATCAGTTCCTCAGGTCTGGGCAGAGGGTATGTGTCTACAATTGTTTGACTGTTCACTGTTGATTTGATGTCCGCACAGAGGCGAAGTTTTCCCGACGGCGTGGGTATAATTACTAAAGGCGAGGCCCACTGACTCGCAGAAACAGGAGATATCACCCCACTATCTTGCCAACGTTTAAGTTCTTCCGCAACTTTATCACGCAGGGCAATAGGCACTAGGCACTAGGCAATAGGCAATAGGCAGCTTTACGAAATTTTGGTACTGCAGATTCTTTTAAAGTTACATGTGCCACGAAATCTTTTGCGCAACCTAGTTCCGTCGAAAACAAGTCACTATATTTTTCACACAATGCATTGATTCTGTCCTGAGGCACTACTGACGGAATTTGAAGCACATCTCCTTGAATTGATAAGCCAAACAAGTCAAATGCATCGAGTCCAAAAATGTTCTGTGTAGATTTGGCCTGAAGAACTACAAAAGCAACTGTTTTTGTTACACCTTGAAAAGAGGCGGGCAGGCTACACGTTCCTAGCACGGGAATATTTTGTTCTGTATATGCCGTCCACACATGTTGAGATGGCGACAATTTTGGCGAACCCAGAGTTTTTTTTTCTTTATTGTAATTTCAATTCCCCTGAAAAAGGGGCGGGTCGGCAGTGCTCACAGGCGCTCTTCAGCCTACAGAAATAAAATTTGACAGAGGAGAAACATAAAAACACAGAGGAGATAAAATTTTGGAGATAACACATACATAAAACGGAGATTTAAAATGGACATAAAACAACGTACATAAAATGGAGGAAAACGATGGTGACATAAAACATTTGGAACGGCGAAAGTGGTGAATACAAAAAAGTTGCTCGAAGTCAGTGGCACACATACAATTAAATTGAGCATAGGGCGGCGGCTGTGGTGAGACCGTCGCTATTGAGGAGTTAAAACAAAAAACACAACACACACTCGGAGAAATACACAAGTTAAAACTGACGGTGTCGGCTGTGGGTTGGCCTTCTACTAGCTAAAGCACACCACACTTGTCGAAGCACAAAGGAGGTTCTGTAGATGGTGGGGCACCGACAGCATTGAAGATGTGGTGTGGGGGGAAAGGGGATGAAAGGAGAGGGAGAGGGTGGGGAAGAGCCACAGAGCCGGTGGGGAAGGGACGGGGGGGATGATGTCCCAGGAAGCCACGGGGAAGAAGGATAGGGGAGGGTGGTAAGAGGAGGATCTGGAGGGTCGGGAGACAGAGGAGGGGAGAAGGGATGGGAAGGGAGGGATAGTCAGGGCCCTCAGGGAGAGAAGGGGGAGAGGGAGCAAGGAGAAGGATCACAGCTGGTATGAAGGGTAGATGTCAGGTCAGAGAGCATCATCTGGGAGGGGGAGGGTACAGAAGTTGCCACAGGAAAGGATCCGGAGGGTGGACAAGTGGAGAGCAGGGGGAATACAGTGGTGGAGGCGCGGCAATGGACCAGGTGCATAGAGGAGGGGATGGACTAAAGGATTAGGCGGATCTGATTTGCGGGATATGTAACGGAGGCAGAGATGTTCAATAAAGAGAACGAGTCGGGGGAAAGGAATGAGATCATAGAGGATCCATGTGGGGGGCAGGGGGATAAACGGGGATACGGAAGGCGAGGCGGAGGGCATGGCGCTCCAGTATCTCCAGAGATTTGTAGAAGAATGGGGGAGCGGAGATCCAGGCGGGATGGGCGACACAGAGGGATAAAAAAGACGAGAGTCGGTGTTGTGGATGGTAACATAGGTGGGGCGGTTGGAGAGGAAGGAGGCAATGACCCAGATGAGGTTGATGGGAAGAGCATAGGTTTGGAGTTTGAAGAGCAGGCCAGAGTGCCAGACCCGATCGTAGGCCCGTTCTAGGTCTAAGGACACAAAGATTGCAGCACGATGGAATGTAGCTGGAGGGAAAGGAGTTGCGTAAGTCGAAGCAGTTGGTCGGCAGTGGAGAAGGAAGGACGAAAGCCACATTGGGTGTCTGGGAGAAGGTGGTGGTGGTGGAGGTGGTGATGGATGCGACGGGACAGAATGGATTCGAAGACCTTGCTGAACAGTGGGGTGAGGCAAATTGGGCGGTAGGAGGATGTATCAGAGGGAGGTTTGTTGGGTTTGAGGAACATGAGGACTCGTTGAGAGATTTTCCACAGGCGGGGGTAGCAGCCAGTGTAGAGGATGGTGGTATAGAGGGAAGCAAGAGTGGTGAGGAAAGGGAGGGGACATTCTTTGAGGTGGCGGTATGTGATGCGATCGTAGCCGGGAGCTGTGTTGCGTTTGGTGTGCAGTATCAGTTGTATGTCATGTGCAGTGATGTTAATGTCTGATGGGGGGATGTTTTCCAGGTAATGGAAGCCGAGAGCCAGGGGTGGGATGGAGACATCGGTTTTTTCATGGACATCTGGGAACAAGGAGTAATCAAAGTTAGGATTGTCAGGGATGGAGAAGACATCAGAGAGGAAAGAGACAAAATGGTTAGCCTTACTGGCATTATCAGGAAGGGGCTGGTCAAGGTGGAGGAGAGGGTACGTGGGCATAGGTTTCGATCCATTGAGGCTGTGGAAGGCGTTCCAATACCGGGACGAGTTGATGGGGAGGTGGGCATTAAGCTGTGTCACTGTCTGATGCCAGTCCCGGCGTTTT
This sequence comes from Locusta migratoria, assembly GCA_026315105.1. NCBI lineage: Eukaryota > Metazoa > Arthropoda > Insecta > Orthoptera > Acrididae > Locusta > Locusta migratoria. The sequence goes on from CM048755.1 coordinate 9,028,338, forward strand.
TTGGCAGTCAGGAGGCTCCGCACGTGTCGCTGGAGTTGCCGGTGGCGGAGGAGTGTATCCCGGTCATGGGTTCGCAGGAAGGAGCGGTACAGGCGGCGGGATTCCCGCAGGAGAAGGACAGCCTGTGGAGGGAGTGTGGGATGGTGCGGCTGGACAGCTTTGGTAGGGATGTGGGAATGGATAGCATCAGACAAGGTCTGCTGAAGGAAGGAGGCAGCTTGGTCGATATCATCGGGAGAATGGAGGGGGAGAGGGTGGCTTTCGACCTGATGGGTTATGGAGAGGCGAAAGGCTTCCCAGGCTGCTCGGAAGTAGTCATGGACGAGTTTAGGAGGTGGAGCCGGCGAGGATTCTGTGGGCGATGGACATTGTGTGTGAGGGTAAGGAGAACAGGGTCGTGATCACTGCCTATGGGGTCAAGGACGTCGGTGGTGATGCGCCCAAGGAGATTGGGAGAGACAAGGACGACATCAGGGGTGGTGTTGCTACAGGGTCGGGTGTGGCGTGGGAACGGGACAATGTCGCCATTGATGGTAGGAATGAACTGATGCCACCGACGAAGTTCAGCAGGAGTGCGGGAGTGGATATTGAGCTCAGCGGCGACTTCGTAGGTCGTGAAGGTGCTATCGATGTGAGCAGGGAAGTCACAAGGGATGGGAACATGGGAGCGGACATAAATAGTTGCACAAGTGACAGTGAGGGAAGGGAGGAAGAGGGTGTGGATGAGATGTTCATAAGGGATGTTGAGGAGGGGATGTGGCCGAACGGGTGGTGTTGGAGATGGCCGAAAGCTACTCCACCTCATGCCGGGGGATGGGGAGAGTCGTGACGGTGTAGGATATAGGGTGTGGTACTGACATGTATGTGAGGGAGGAGGAAGGTTTCGTTGAGGAGAAAGTCATCCTTGAGGTGTTGGTTTAAGGTGTTCATCAGGAGGAGCTTATTGGTGGGAAGGGAGCGAATATTGGAGTACAGGATGTTAAATCGTTGCTGCGCCATTATGAGGTTGAAAGGTGGAGAGAGGGAGAGGAAGAGGGAGCGGGTGTGGGGACTAAACTGGGGTGTGAGGACGGTCGGTTCGGGAGAAGGTGAAGTGGATGTGATTTTGGGAGGTTGTAGCCTTAAAATCAAGGTTGAAGAGGGAACGAGCAGCCAGGGAGACTTGGCGGAGGGATGTGAGGGCGCTGGAAAGGGTGGAACCCAGAAGTTTTTTTTCCTTTATTGTGTTTTCACACCCGCTATTACACCAGTAGGCTGGCAGCAGCTCCAGAGGCGCTGCTCTTCAGCCGAGAGAATAAAATACATGGATGAGATGAAAAAAAAAGCAACGGAGGAACAATGACATAGACAAGGTGACAATTCGAAGTACAGATGACAGATGATCAAAATTAGATTTAGTCAGTTAAAAATGAGGAGCCACGGTGACCTAAAAAGCACATGTAGGACGACAATAACACAGGATGGCGAGTACATGGAGACACTAATTAAAATACACGGTGTGACACTTGTCTGGTTGCGGTGGACGCAGTTAAAAAACATACACTTCACTGGAGCACAGCACACAACACTTCATGTAGCACTGTTAAAACTGTCGTCCAGGACACAGAGATGTAGGGGAGGGAAGCGTAGGGGAGAGGAAAAACGGCGGGAAAGGGGGCGGCAGGGAGGAGCCGTAGGAACTCCATGGCAGGGAGGGGGTAGCCAAGCGAGGGAGTTGAAGGGCGGGGGGTGGGGTGATCAGAGCTGGTAGGACGGGTATATGTCGGAACGGTGGACGTCATCAGGGAGGGGGAGGCGGCGGAAATTACCCTGGTAGAGGACATGGAGGATGTGGAGATGAAGGGAAGGGGGTATAACGTGTTAGAGGTGTGGCAGAGGCCCAGGGTTGGTAAGGATCGGGTGGACCTGGGGGTTGCGGGAGTCTATTTTACGGGTGGTATAGAGGATATGGATATGCTGGAGATATTCAAGGAGGTGGGGAAACGGGATCAGGTCATACAGGATCCGTGTGGGGGAAGGGAGCCGGATGCGGTACGCGAGGCGGAGGGCGTGGCGCTCAAGGACTTGAAGGGTTTTATAGTAGGATGTGGGAGCGGAGATCCAGGTGGGATGGAAGCTGCAAAGGTCAGGACGCATGACGGAGCGGTAGGTGTAGAGGATGGTGGAGGGGCTGAGACCCCACGTCCGGCCGGTGAGGAGTTTGAGGAGGTTAAGGCGGGAGAGGGCTTTCTGTCGGACAGTGTGGAAGTGGGGGGTCCAGGAACGGTTACAGTCGAGGGTTAGGCCAAGGTACTTCAGGGTGGGGGTGTGGCGGATAGAGCGGTTGTGGAGGGTAAGGTAGAAATCGTGGAGATGGAAGGAGGGGGTGGTATGACCTATGATAATTGCCTGGGATTTGTCAGGGTTGACGGAGAGGAGCCACCGGTTACAACATGAGGCGAACTCGGTGAGGTGGGACTGGAGCAAAACCTGGGAGCGGGCAAGGGAGGGGGCGAGGGCTAGGAAGGCGGTGTCGTCAGCATATTGCAGGAGACAGAAGGGAGGCTCGAGTTGGAGCATGTCGGCAGAGTAGATGAGATAAAGGAGAGGAGAGAGGACGGAGCCTTGGGGCACCCTGACAGAGGGGTAGAACAAACGGGAGTCGGAACTGCAGACAGTGACATAGGAGGGGCGGTGAGAAAGGATGCAATGAGGCGGACGTAATTAATAGGAAGGGCATAGAACTGGAGCTTGAAGAGGAGACCGGAATGCCATACACGGTCGTACGCTTTTTGGATATCGAGGGAGACAAATATTGTGGATCGACGGGAGTTGAGTTAGACAGATAGGAGATGAGTTAGTCGAAGGAGCTGGTCGTCGACAGAGAGGAGGGTCGGAAGCCACATTGGGAGAGGGTGAGGAACTGGTGGCGATGGAGGTGCTGATGGATACGATGGGAGAGGATGGTTTCCAGGACCTTGCTGAACATGGAGGTAAGACTGATGGGATGGTAGGATGAGGTCTGGGATGGGGGATTGTCAGGTTTTAGGAACATGAGAATACGGGAGGTCTTCCACAGGTCGGGGTAAAAGCCAGTGAAAAGGATGACGTTATATAAGGTGGCAAGAGCTTCGTGGAAGGAGGGGGGGCAGGTTGGGAGGTGGCGGTAGGTCAGCAGGTCGTGACCGGGGGCCGTGTTGCGTTTAGTCCGAAGAGTGTCGATTATGTCATGGGTGGTAATGGGTGTGTTCAGTTCTGAGGGGGGGATGTGGTCCAAGTACTGGAAGCCAGGGGCGAGCAGAGGAGTGGAGGTATCGGTTCACTCATGGACGTCTGGGAAGAGAGAATAGTCAAAGAGAGGATCATCAGGAATGGAAAAGACATCGGAGAGGTAGGAGGCAAAGTGTTCTGCCTTACTGGTGTTGTCAGGAAAAGGATGGTCATCATGGAGAAGCGGGTAGTGGGGGGAGGAGTGACTGCCAGTAAGGTGGCGGAAGGCATGCCAGTACTAGGAGTTGACAGGGAGCGTTGAATTGAGGCAGGTGCATGTCTGGCGCCAGTCCCTGCGTTTTTTCGCGGACAAGAGGTTTCGGATGTGGCGTTGGATTTGCCGGTGGTGTTGGAGTGTATCCTGGTCACTGGTCCGGAGGAAGGAGCGGTACAGACGGCGGGATTCATGGCCTGTGGAGGAAGGGTAGGATGGTGAGGATAAATTGCCCGGGTGGGGATGTTTGCCTGGACCGCGTCAGCAACGGTCTGCTGGAGGAAGGAGGATGCATGATCAATATCGGTGGGAGTGCGGAGGGGAAGTGGGTGGCTTCCGACCGAGGTGTCAATGGAGCGACGGTAGGCATCCCAGTCGGCACGGGAATAATCATGAACGAGTTTGGGAGAGGGCATAGGACAGGGAGCATGGGCAGGGCGGGCTCGGTGGTCAAGGGTAAGTAGGACAGGGGCGTGGTCACTGCCTATAAGGTCGAGGACATCCGCCGTGATGCGCCCAAGGAGGTTGGGAGACGCCAGGACGACGTTGGGCGTGGTGTTGCTTTTGGGGCGGGTTGGGCGGGGAAGAGGAAGGACGTCGCCCTGGAGCGAGGTGGTGACGAACTGACGCCACCGCCAGAGTTCAACGGGCGGAGGGGAAGAAAGGTTAAGGTCGGCGGCAATCACATAGGTCATGAAGGAGCGGTCTATGTGGGTGAGGAAGGCATATGGGAGGGGATCAGAGCTGCGGATATAGATGGTAGCGAGGGTGACAGTAAGGGATGGGAGGAAGAGGCTGAGGATCAGGTGTTCGGTGGGGTCATTAAGGAGAGGTTGGAGCCGGACGGGTTGGTGGCGGAGGTGGCCGATCGCCACTCCGCCTCGGGTGAGGGGTGGGGGGCCATCAGTACGGTGGAGGACGTACGGAGCGGTGCTGATAGGATGGCGGGGTTGGAGGAAGGTCTCATTCAGGAGGAAGGCATCCACCTGGTGGTGGGAAAGGGTGTGCATAAGGAGGTGTTTATTGGCAGGAAGAGAGCGGATAGTATGATAAAGGAAGGTATAGGAAGGGCTTGCCATAGGAGCCGAAAGGGAAGGGCGAGAGGAGGGAGAGGGGGCGACGGGAAAAGACGGTACGGTGTGTCTAGACTAGAGTAACTTGCTGGGAGAAGGTGAAGTGGGAATGTGCACGGGAGAGGGTGGCGAAGGTTTCGAGGTGAAAGACGGAACGGGCAGCAAGGGCGATTTGTTGGAGGGTATGGGGACGCTGCAAGGGATGGATGTTCTGGAGAACGGTCGTGACAAATCGTATGACGTCCTCTACGGTTGGAGAGGGGCAGAGGGAGTTGTTGGGATGGAGAGGGGGATCGACAGGACGAACAGGGACGGTAAGCTCGGGAGTGGTGGTGGAGGGGACGGATTTACATTTATAGGAGTAGGTGGGATGGGGGCCACCACAGGTGTTGAAGACAGGAGGGGAGGCGAGGTTGGGACAGTGTTTGTGGAGGTGATTGGACTTGCAGTGAGGACAGGTGGGTGGGTTGCGGCAGTGCTGTGTCAGGTGGTCGTTATAATCGAGACACCTGGCACTGCGGTAGGATTGGGGTGGGGAGCGGGAGGGTTCTACCTTGTGGCGGCGGTCATAGATGAGGGCCCCCTCGAGGAGGAGGCGATCAATGGAGGATGCGGATTCAGTGAAAATCCGCATCTGGTAGGTGGGTCCGGTAGCATTACGGATCCGCTTGGCAGAGCGAAGGGAGATGTCTGGGTGGGCGTCGAGTTGGCCCAACACCTCGTCCTCCATGATAACCGGACTGAGTTTTGTTATCACAGAGGTGAGGGTGGGCAGACGGCGGGGAGGGAGAGGTTGACGGGGGGAGGAGGAGGTATAGTACGGGTTGAGGGTTGCGTGGGGGCTGAGGTGGATCGCAGGGAGGCACTGAAGCATGTCGGTATGGAAAGTAGGGCTGGGAGATTTGATAAGGACAGAGTCCCTATGGGGGATGAGTTGGGCGATAGGGGCGGCAGGGAAGTACTTTCGGAGTTCCAGGGAGAGAGTACGATTGTCGAGGAAGCGGGGATCAGGACGTGAGAGGAGGTAGGTGTACAGATCCGGTTGGGGGGGGGGGATGGGTGCAGTGTCCATGATGTCGGCAGGCTGTGGAGGTGGAGGAGGAGCCTTCTTAGAGGCGGAAGGGACGGGGTCAGCTCTTCCACGTTTGGTGGTCTTTTTACGGGCGCCAGTGGAGGAGGAGAATTACGGGACGGGGTAGATGGGGATGTGGCGGGGGGCGGCGGTAAAAGGCGGCGACTGCGGGGTGTCGGCCACCGTGGCCCGGCGATGGGTGATCTGTGCAACCCAGAAGTTCATATGTGTCTTTATTAAATTATGTGGCAGCGAAACCAGTATCGAGCTGAAATTGCACAGCCTTATGTTCTATGTAAAGAGTCACAAAAAGTTTTTGCTTGTGGCGCTCGACAGGTGCGCGAATGTGGGCAATGTCTGATGCAGGCCGGCCGTGGTGGCCAAGGGGACTGAGGCGCTCCAGTCATGGTCTGCACGGCCACTACGGTCGGGTTTTCGAATCCCCCCGCGGGCATGGATATTTGTGCCGTCCTTAGGATTAGTTAGTTCATAAGTAGTTTGTAAGTTTAGGGACTGATGGCCTCGTAGTTAAGTCCCATAAGCTATACAAACATTTGAACATTTGTTCTGATGCAGTACGTTTGCTGCGCCTGCGCATGCGCGGCGGCGCAGAATCGGCACATAGATTAATATCACTGTCACTACATGGCACTACCACCTGATCGGTGTCCACGCAATGCGAGGCTACTGCACTAAAATTACTTGGAGTAGCTACATCAAGTCTACTGTCACTAGCTACACAGTACTGGGCACTTTTACAGGGAGAAGTTGCAGAAGGCACTAGGTTCACTACAGGATTGCACTGTACATAGTCATTATGCTTGTCCCGAACCCTTTTCCATTGCACAGTTTTACGCGCTCGACGGCTCTTGCGACGTGGCTCACGACATTGTTTTGCAGTAGGCGCAGAAGAACTTTCTTGCATTTGAGAATCAAGAGAAACACTGTTCAAATCCACAGTGTGTATAACATTTACTGTATGAACTGTTCTAGCACTCTACAAAGCACTGTTCCTAACGGCACCGTTCTTAGAATTTTTAGTCTGCATACACACTGTTTGTACATGTCCTGATTTGCCACATTGATAACAAATGGCGTTGCTACTAGGGCATTGCACATGCTTGTGGCGAGATACACACTGGGGGCAAGATTTACGGACATTTTTCTGAAATGAGCTTTGGCGCCCGTTATTCAAATTACTGTGTCTAATACGACGGGGCGACCTTTGTGTCGCACTTTTACACTGGCTACTGTTCACTGACTGTTCAGCACAGCCGGTAGAATTACAAGAATCACTAGAGCTAAACTGAGAATTGCGGCTAGCAAAGCGTCCATTGCGGCGCACTGAATTTACACTGTGGCTTTGCATTTCTACATCTGCTAAGTCAAAGGTATCATGCGCTTCAATTAGCTGCAGTAAACTGTCTATTGAGGGATCAGACTGTTTTAGAAATGCTGCCCTAATTTTGGGGTCCTGAATGTTCTGTGTGATCACATCTCTCAACATCACGTCACTATATGAAAGTCCACAAGATGAAATAAATTTACATTAGCGGGTTAAGCCCTTCAATTCCGTAATCCACTCTTGGTGTGACTGCTGCGGTAATTTTTTTAATCTGAAAAATCGGTACCGCGCCGCAGCTACGAGAACTTTTTTCTCATAATGAGCATTCAGTGCTTCTACAATTTGATCGAATTCTAGATCACGAGGAGATGTGTGGGGGAAATGTTTCTGCAGTAATACGAAGGTCGCGGTGACTACCACAGAGAGGAACATATGCTTAATAGTCTGACCTGTAATTAGATGAGCCGCGACGAGTTCTTGAAACTGCGTGAAGTAATCGCTCCATTCTTCCTCACGTTCGTTGTACTGGCGAAATGTAGGAAGCGGTGCGGCTGCAGATGTGGGCAGCTGTAGCGACGGCTGGTTTTGTTGTTGGTGAGCCTGTGCCATCAACTGCGACACCGCTTGGAGTAGTTACGTGATTTGCGCCGTCTGTAACTGAATAATTTCCATTAAGTTTGGGGTCGGGGTAGTGGCCTTGCTGACCGATTAGGTGCCGCGCATACAAGTAAATTATAACAACACACAAATGCAATGTGAAATGAGGAGGCACTGCAACAAAAAGTCCACAAAACACGTAACTGAATATGTTCCCCCAAAAATCTTATAATAAGGGTGGGTGGGCGGGAGCAATTTCTGCGTGCTCCAACTGCTGCTGTCTGGCTGCAGCAAGCGGTCTGGTCCACGGTTCTTCTATCGCTCCTCGTCACCACTTTTGTATCCCAGCCTCGTCGCTGGTTGTTGTAGGTGTCGGTGGCCGAGTGGAAAGAGACCGACACAGGAATAAAGGATGCACCTTTGTGCAGGTATGGAGGTGACCAGCCAGTGGGACAGCAGAAATAGAACATTAGGCTAAATTAGAACAAGATATATATTTCGTGGAGTCTTGGTAATACTTAACTTGACTGCAGAATGCTGATACATAGTTTAGATAGAGGCCTGCCTACTTATGATTCCTAGTGCCTATCCGATAGCCAAGTCTTAACTGGTGGCTGACGTCGTAAGAATGCCGCGCCGTGCGTGTATGGCGGCACTTCATACTTGTGCGACAACACATCTTTTTGCTTATTAACTGTAGACAAACTGAAGAAACTGCAGAAAGGTTGGAATATAAGGGGATGGGACCTGGATAAATTGAAGGAACCTGAAGTTCTTGAGAGTTTCATAGGCAGCTTTAGGCAACAATTGACCGAAACAGGGGGAAATAACACAGTAGAAGGTGAACAGGTAGCTCTGAGAAAGGAATAGTGAAGGCAGTGGAAGACAAAATCGGTAGACTGGCAAGACCTACAGAAATCCTTGGATATAACAGGAAATACTGAATTTAATTGATGAAAGTAGAAGATATAAAAATGCAGTAAATTAAGCAGGCAAAATGGATTACAGACTACTAAGAAATGAGATTGACAAGAAATGCACAATAGCTAAGGAGGAGTGGCTAGAGTCCAAATGCAAGTCTGTAGAAGAGTGTATAACTAGGGGAAAGTAGACACCACCTGCAGGAAAATAAAAGAGATGTTTGGAGACAAGAAAAGTAGTTGTATGAATATCAGTAACTCAGAGGGGAAACCAGTTCTGAGCAGAAATGGGAATGCTGAAAGATGGGCTCTACAAAGTAAATGGACTTAGAGACAATATTGTAAGAAGGGAAGAGGAAGTAGATGAAGATGAAATAGGAGGTACTGTATTGAGATAATAATTTGACAGAGCTCTAAGAGACCTAAGTCGAAACAAGGCCCCTGAAGTAGATTTTATTTTTATTTTTATTTGGCATACTTATTCCATGGATTGATACAGGCGAGTATTTCACTTGGATGTGGATCGTGTCAATACAATTGTATACATGTAATTAATACTACACAATAATAATACAGTTCAATAATACAGATAATAATATGTATTTTTTTACTGACTAGCTAACATTTCATTAGTATTGTAAACACTTCCTAACATTAACAATAATATTGGAGCGGATATCTAATAACTGAATTACAATATACATCTGTAATTAAGAAAGTGCATTATTTAAGGAAAAGAATTCATCTATTGAGTGCAGTGGATGGTCAAGCAGGTATTTCTTTAACATACATTTGAACAACATTTCATTTCCTCTTTTAAATTTAATATTATTAGGGAGTGCATTAAACGTCTTAATGGCAGCTTATTTTACCCCCTTCTGTACAAGTGACAAATTCTTTAATTCAAAATGGAGATCATCTTTACTTCTAGTATTATAGCTGTGGTATGAACAATTTGTTTCATACTGAGTATAATTTTTAATAAGAAAGTTCATCAAAGAGTATATGTACTGACATGTTGTTGTCAGTATTCCTAACTTTGTGAAAAGTTTCCTACATGAGGTTCGTGGAGGAACCCCACACATGATTCTGACTGCATTCTTCTGAGCTGTTAAGATTTTTTTTATGCATGTGAATTACTCCAGAAGATTATGCCATAACTCATTAATGAGTGAAAGTATCTTAAGTAAGTTGCTTTTAAAATGTTGATGTCCCCAAAATGATTAATGATCCTTAAGGCAAAATTCCCTCAGACCTACTGAATTCTATGGGTGAGACAACCCTGAAAAAAACTATTTCACCTGGTGTGCAATATGTATGAAACAGGTGGAATACCCTCAGACTTCTAGAAAAATGTAGTAATCCCCATTCCAAAGAAAGCAGGCACAGGTCTGTGTGAAAATTACAGAACCATAAGTTTAATCAGTCACAGTTGCAAAATTTTTACACAAATTATTTACAGAAGGATGGAGAATCTGGTAGAGGCTGACATTGAGGGAGATCAGTTTGGATTCAGGAGAAATGTAGGAACATGGAAGGCAATACTAACATTACGACTTAGTCCATTCAGACCCAAGGTTGTAGATGATGTGACATTAATATAGAGAGGGGCGTTTAAGATACAAAATACATAAAGTAAATCATTATAAAAAAGAAAATGAATTTATTTTCAAAAATTTTGTACCCACACAATTTTGTATTTTGGGCCTTCACTACAATTTTTTATGACCCACACCATTGTACAGTAATGTGCCTTTGAAATAAATGACATAATAACATCACATGATCATATAAAATCAACTAGCTGTCAGATATGATATCTTCACATGTCAAAAGAAGGATATCAACACCTTATCAACAAGTCTTTCTTGCCGCCATTGTAAGTGTACTGGAAGTTTGCCAACTTTGCCGACTGCTGGTGTCACCCGCTGTAGAAAGACAGAACTAAAACACGTTGCATATGCTACCACAGTCCATCCACAATTGTGTGATACAGGCCTGAACTTCCTAGCACGAATAATAATGAAATAAAGCAAGCAAAACCAGAACCACACAATTGTGCATGCAGGGCCTGAAAGGGTTACTTAGAAGAATAGAGTAAGTAAAAGCAAACCTACATTTTTAGCTTTTGTAGGTTTGGAAAAAGCATTTGACAATTTTGATCAGAATACACTCTTTCGAATTATGAAGGCAGCAGGGTTAAATATAAGGAACGGAAGCTTAGTTGCAAATTGTATAATTATTAGAGTTGAAGAATATGAAGGGGGAACCACTGGTTGGGAAGGGAGTGAGACAGGGTTATAGCCTTTCTCCATTGTACATTGTACATTGAGAAAGCTGTGAAGGAAATCAAGGAGAAATTTGGAGAAGGAATTAAAGTTCAGGGTGAAGAAATAAAAACATTACGTTTTGCTGATGACATTGTAATTCTTTCAGAGACAGCAAAGGACCTGGAAGAGTAATTGAATGGAATGGACAGTATGTTGAAAGGAGCATATAAAATGAACATTAAAAAGAGCAAAACAAGGGTAATGGAAGACAGTCTAAGAAAATCAGACAATGCTGAAGGAATGAGGTTAGGTAACAAAACAATAAATGTAGATGAGCTTTGTTACTCCCGCAGTAAAATAACACACAGTGGTCAGAGTATAGAGTATAGAAAATGCAGAATGGCAGTAGGTAGATAAGAATTTTTGAAAAAGAAAAAATGTCTAACATCGAATATTAATTTAAGTGTAAGGAAATCTTTTCTGAATGCATTTGGATGGAGTGTGCCTTATACGCGAATGAAACACGGATGCTAAACGGTTCAGTTAGGAAGACGATAGAGACTTTTGAAATGTGGTACTACAGAAGAATGCTGAAGACTGGGTGGAAAGATTGAGTAAGTAATGAGGAGGTACTGAACATATGTAATTGGGGAGAAAAGGAATTTCTGGCATACCTTGACTAAACAAGGGATCAATTGGTAGAACACATTCATAAACATCAAGGAATTGTGAATTTAGTAGTGGAGGGAAGTGTGTGGGGATAAAAATCGCAGAGGGTGACCGAGAGAGAAATACACTAACAGATTCAAATGGATGTGCATTGCTGTTCTTGTGAAGAGGCTTGTGCAGGATAGAATAGGGTGGAGAGCTGCATCAAACCAGTCTCTGGACTGATGACGACAACAACATACTTAATGCATTTTAACCATTCAGTGCTCACTTCAACATTTGATAGCCCACCAAGATTTCCATTACATTGAATTTCCTTTTCACAAAAAATGGGACCAAAGGTTGGTTCCCCTTGTGAGTTCTTTTGTGTGAACCACTTGTAAACAGCATCATTTAGAACCATAATGTATTTATGCAGACAGGAGCATTATGTGAAAATTTACACAAATTTTGGGATTCAGGTCTGTGTATTCTCCTTACTATCAATGTTCAGAGACAGAGAAACTCAATATCTTTGATATATATTGAGACAAAATATGTCTCTGGATGTTGATTTACTATTTGATATTAAGATCGCATGTGTCTGAGATGCAAGAAAGGATCTTTCCCATTAACATTCATTACTATTTCACTATTGGAGAGCCTCAGCAATGTTGATATGTATTTATATAGGGGAATATGAGGCACAACTGAAGTTTTTGAGAGACATGCTTTAAGACAGTCCATGCAATCACTGTATCCAGTGAGTTGTGGTGGCTTAGTGGTTATAGTACTTGCCTAGTAAGGAGGAGTTCCTGAGATTGAATCCTGACCATGGCACAAATTTTAATTCAGTGCCTCTTCTTCAATTAAGTAAAATTAAATATTACCTTTTGAGCTTACAATAAAAGCTCATAGAGACACTAATACTCCCCATACTGGAGACTGTCTATAATGTTATGAGAAATGTAGGATATAATTGATAACTTACTTATTTTATTATAGAATAAAATCTGCTCCATTTGTATAATGACTTTAATTAAGCCATGACCAGTTTTTTATTAGCAAAAAGCAAAAGATCTTGATAGGGGTCAGCAATCATGGTGCAGTTATACATTGTAAGAACTATTTCCATAGTGCTATATCTATCAATCGTAGCTGTCAATTAAACATTTCAGCAAACTATCATTGTCATGTGTCAAAAATTTATTCTAACTAAATCTTATGTTAATAATTGGCCAAAACACCATTTATAGTTCATTTAGATTTAAATTAGCTTTCTGTAATACTTTTACTCTTCTGTCTTTGAATGGAAACTGCCACAAAATTTATAAATCTATTGATTTTTAACAAAATTAGTTTCATTCTGAAGAAAAGAAAAAGTATCAGCATAATTTCCATCTGATTTTAATGACTTACTCCAATGTTGTGTATCAAATTACCAGCCAAAAATGTCTTTACAAACATAAACCAAATTCTGCCAAGATTGAAATCAACCAAATGTGCTTTCCTCCACATGTTGGGCACAAAATGTACATGTACATGCTAATGGCTTTCATAAATTACACTTTGTAAGATAAGATAAGATCTTTATTGGTCTAGGTAATCATGTAGTAGACATATGGTACATTATGATGTAGAACAAGTCAAGTAACAAAATAATATTATAGAAGACGAATTAAATTTACATTGATTACTACTTTTTTTTTTACTAAAGATACAAAATTGAAACAAGTAGTAAGTTATACATTTATAAAACACATGGGGTTAGAAACATTTATAGAACACATCACTAGGGCACACTCAAAAATTCTAGTGAACTTCCTGAAAGAACTCATGCAAACTATAAAAGCAGTGATGATTCAAATATGCCTTTGTAGCTGATTTGAACGTTGCCAAGTCCTTTATTGTTTTAATTTCTTGGGGGGAGTTTATTATAAATAACTTTCCCATAGTGCAAGGTTCTTCCTTTTTTATTAAGATTAGTGTGCACTGACTCTATGAAAGTTTCCTTTATGCCTGGTATTGTAAGATTGAATATTTTCATTTTCTTTTAAAACGAGTGGTTTTTTCCACAGCATATTTTTTTTTACAAATACAAATACATACATACGTGGAAGTGGAAGGATTTTTAGTTTTTTAAAGATTGCTCTACAGGTTTTATTCCATTTTACACCTTCCATAACTCTTATAATCCTTTTCTGTAGCCTAAAGAGCTTTTGGCACAGAGATGTGTTACCCAGAAAATAATACAAAATTTTAGTTGAGAGGAAATATAGGCAAACAGGTAAACAGTCTTCAGGCACTCTTTGTTGCAGCATCCTTCTAATATTCTCATTCAGTAGCATGCAGTACTTAGTTTATTATGACGTTTTTCAATATGTGTCTCCCACTTGAGATTATTTTGGAGCCACGGACCCAATTACTTTATGTTGTCTACAGTTTGAATGTACTTATCACATAACTGAACCTGAAGAGAGTGCTCACATTTTTTTACATTGTAGAAATTAAGTGCTACTGTCTTACTTGCATTTATTATCAACTTGTTATCATTGAACAAATGTTCATTGTTGTTCAGTGTCGCAGTTGTAGATTTCTGAAGCAATTCTGTTCCTCGGCCACTAATTGGAACACTAGTATCATCAGCAAATCGGATAGTATTCTCATAGATTTTGTTCGGCTCATTTACATATAATAGAAACAGAAGTGGTCATAATAGTGAGCCTTGTGGCACTCCATATCTAATGTCTTTATACTTTGAATAATGTTGAGTTAATTTGTTGAGGTTTTGGTGTTGCACTTCAACTACTTGCTTTCACTCACTAAGGTAAGATTTTATCCAGTCATTTGGTGTTCCTCTAATCCCAATGTTGTTAAGCTTAGGTAATAGTTTTTTTTGTTCTATAATATCAAAAGCTTTGGATAGATCTAAACATACCCCTATGTCAGTTTCACCATTATCTATTTTTTAAGACTTCACTTAAAAGTTCAAAAATTGCTGTATCAGTTGATCGATCCTTCCTGAAGCCATGTTGTGTTGTAGACAGTAAGTTGTGTTTATCAAGGAAGTCTGCTACTCTTCTTTGAAATTTTTTTTCTAATATTTTTGAGAAAACTGACAACAGAGCAATGGGCCTAAAGTTGGCAACTTCATCCTTTTTACCTTTCTTAAATAGTGGTTTGATCTTGACACTTTTTAAGCATGTTGGGAAGGTTCCAGTTTGAAAAGAATTGTTACAAATGTGAACAAAAGGTCTGGCAATGAGATCTCCACATTTCTTAATAAGGCTATCAGGGATGCGGTCTATTCCATAGGAGTGATTTATTTTTAACGTTCTGATAATTGATAGCACATCATTCTGTGTTGTTGAAAGGAGAAAGAGTGAAATGGGATTTATACTAGGACTTTCAGATGAAACATGACAGCTCTTAGTGGAAGGTTTGATTCCAGGTACTAATTGCTCACTTATACTACTAAAATAATTGTTGAATACATTTGCTATTTCTTCAGGATCAGTGATTTCTTTGCCATTACGGCTCAATTTAATATTAGAATTTTGGGGAGAGTCATTTTCAGTTTGCTGCTTAACGACATTCCAGACAGCTTTCATTTTGTTATTGGAATTTTTTTATATAGCAGTCCTTTGCCATTACTTTGGCTTCTTTGATCACTTTTTAAAGTATCACTTTATATCTTTTGAAATATCAAGGTATTCATTGGATACTAAGGGAGACTTGGAGATTTCACATAATCTTCGCTTTTCAGCACATGGCTTTTTTATACCTGTTGTTATCCAGCAGTTTTTTTGTCAATGTTACTAGATTTGATCTTCTGTTTTTTATTTGGAAATGCTGCATTACAATAATGTGACATAATATCCATAAATGCATTGAACTTTTCATCTGTGCCTACACTTGTATACACTTCAGTCCATGTTTCCTTCCTTAGCAAATTCCTGAAGTGCTCAATATTTTGATAGCTGAAGTTTCTTCCTATTTTCTCTGTTTCTGTTTGTGTAATTAAACTCAGTGTTGGTGCTTTTTCAAGAAGCTGTGCATAGTGGTCACTGTATCCCATGTTGATATTTTTTCCTGTGTATTCAGGACTTTCCCTATTTATCAGTATCATGCCAATTGTGGTGCTGGATACCCTTGTGACTCTGGTGGGGGACTTTATAATTGGGAACAAGTTGTATGTTGTAAATATAGCCATGAGATCATCTCTCTCATTTGATACTTTGTTGAAGTCAACATTAAAATCTCCCCACATTGTAATAGTTTTGTTCAGGTCCCTGACAGAATCAAGAGTGTATTCAAGTTTGTTGTAGAATAGTTTTATATTTGACCTAGGGCATCTATACAGGAAAATGATGATTGTTTTTACTGAGGTAAGTTCTATAGCAGAAATTTCAAAATCACTTTCTTTACCAAACTTTTCCAATGATTCTAATCTGCAATAGTTGATACCATATTTTACAAGAATACATATTCCTCCATGTGTAGAAGTTTTTTTACAGAAATGAGATGCTAAGGTAAAACCCTGTATCTTTGTAATTTCTAACATCTCATTTGTTAGCCAATGTTCACTAAAGCACATTACAGATACTTCTTTTAACCAGTCTGTCAACAATATTTCTAGCTGACTGATTTTGTTTTGCATTGATTTGACATTGTGGTGGATCACTATAAACTTGGGGCTTCTACTTGGCATATTTGATTCATCACTTGCCTTATTTGATGTCTGCTTTCTTCGCACTTTCAACTCAAGGGCACTCCTGGGCTGCACTATGGAGGTAGTATTTTCATCTGAGGCTAGTAAAAATCCTCACTTCTTGATGGTGGATGTCTTGTTTTAGCAGGTAGATTAGATTAATACTTGTTCCATAGATCATATATACAACATTTCATAATGATGTGGAATGTGTCAGTTTAGTAAATGTTGTCTACACTTGATAATCAATATTTTAAAGATTTTTTATTACATTTTTGTTGTTTTTTATTTATATTTTTTAATGTTTTAAGTTTAGTCTAAAAATTCATCTACATTGTAGAAGGAGTTGACATTCAGAAATTCCTTTAATTTCCTTTTAAATACTAGTTGGCTATCTTTCAGACTTTTGATGCTAATTGGTAAGTGACCACAAAATTTTTTGGCAGCATTATTCACCCCTTTCTGAGCTAAAGTTAGATTTAACCTTGAATAGTGAATACCATCCTTTCTCCTAGTGTTGTAGCTATGCACACTGCTATTACGTTTGAATTGGGTCGGATTGTTAATAACAAATTTCATGAGTGAGTATATATATTGTGAAGCTACAGTGAAGATCCCTAAATAAACGTCTGCAGGATATTCTTGGGTAGGCTCCAGCAATTATTCTGATTACATGCTTTTGTGCAATTAATATGTGGAGGTTTATAGGATCGGGTCGGATAAGACACGAACACTCCAACTTTCATACACTGACTTTATTATAACACGTTTACACTATACAAATGTCAGGCGGGAACTGGTGTTTCCGCTTCCTTACAGCAAAGACCTTTCGTAACACAGAAAGATACTACACTCGTCCAAAGTTGTTAGGTATCGATCCCCACATAGCCCCCCCCGGCAGTATGGAGTACATGAAAAAAAAAAAAAAAACTTAAAAGATTAAAATTACACAGCTGGTAGGGGATGCAGAAAGGTGACTGGCAGCTCTTGTGCATCCTCAGGTAGGGGGCGGTTGGTGGGTGACCGTGGGGCAAAACCCGGCACGGTAGTCTCGAAGTCCTTGAGGGTGGATGGTGGGCGAAGCCGACGTCCAAATCTTGTCGATTGTTGTGGGGGGCCTCGATGATCTGCTGGGAACCGCACAATGACGGTTCCGTTCGGGCGGACGAACGCACGTAGATTGCCTGCGGAGGCGAGGTGGGAAGCTGTGATGCGTCGAACCACACGTTGCACTACACCACCTTCCTGATCACTTTTATCGTCACACGCGAGCATGATGAACACTGAAACACCCTGCACTAACACGCTGAGGTTACAGATATGATCTGGGTCAACCCTAGTTTTGAATTCTACCTCGGTAGCAGTGGAGGGAGGCGTACTTCTGCAAGTGGGGGTGGCAAAACCCCGACATAAGGAGGGTGATGCATCCGAGGCGGGTGTGGTAGGAGTAGTTGTGGCAGGCAAACGGCCAGGGGAAACAGGTGTGGAGGACCGATGTGGACACAATTTCTTGCCGCTTGATGGGCGCAACGAACTTGTGCAGGAAGAAGGGGTTGAAAGGGTGAAGTTTTGTGAGGAGGGAGTCATGCGAGGTGAAAATCCTCGGAAAGGATGGGGATCAGAGGGCTGACTCGAATGTTGTGGACCACCAGAAAGGTAGTTGTTCGAAGAATGGGTGAGGGGTTGTGAAGAAGAATGACTCCGATTGCCTGAGTCGTTCGAAGAGGGTGGGGGTGAGGGTGTGGGGGAGTCATCGGAAGCGGGCTCAACTAGAGCCGGTTTCACTCGGTTCAGTGAAACGGTAGTTTTGGAACCGTGCAGGAGAATGTCCATGGTGTTTGCCGCACGACGGAGCACCTTGTGAGGACCAGTATAAGGCGGCTGAAGGGGGGCCTTAATGGTGTCGTCACGCAGGAAAACATATGTGCACGAACTAAGTGCAACGGGTACATAAGTACGAGGTGGTGTGTGGTGTGCCGGAGGTTGTGGGTGAAGTTTGCTACAATGTAGTTTGACGCGTTCTACCAGGGATGGAAGCTCTGAAGGCGAAGCCACGGGCGTGGGGGCAACTAGTTCACCTGGTAAAACAAGGGGTTGACCATAGACAAATTCAGCTACTGAACCTTTTAAATCTTCTTTAAAAGTGGTGCGTAACCCCAAAAGTACGAAGGGCAGGGCCTCAGTCCAAAGAGGGCCATGGCAGCGTAAGGCAGTTTTAAGAGTCCTATGCCATCTCTCGACGAGTCCGTTGCTCTGAGGATGGTAGGCAGTTGTATGGATCTTGGAGATGCCGCACAACCTACAAATGTCAGAAAACAGAGCGGATTCGAATTGGCGCCCCTGATCGGTTGTCAACACTGCCGGGCACCCGAAGCGTGCTATCCAAGTGTCTATAAAGGCACGAGCAACAGTCTCAGAAGTGATGTTCGGGAGTGGGGTGGCTTCGAACCAACGTGTAGTCCTATCTATGATGGAGAGTACGTATCTGAACCCCTCAGAAGGAGTGAGTGGGCCTACCAAGTCTATGTGTAGGTGTTGGAAACGTTTGTGTGGTTGGGAGAAAGTACCCAGCGGGGGGGTGGTGTGCCTGGAAACTTTGTTTTGCTGACATGGAATGCACGATCGGGCCCAGACTTGGCAATCGCGTCGCATGTCACGCCACACAAAACGCTCAGTAACAAGTCTGGTGGAGGCTCGCACTCCAGGATGGGCTAGGCTATGCAGTTTGTCAAAAACTTGTCTCTGTAGGTCCTTGGGAATGAAAGGTCGCAGAGAACCGGTAGATTCGTCACACCACACTTCTCCGGTCACACCTGGGAAAGTAGTTTTGACGGGTTTAAGGGAAGAGTCGTGGTCATTGATGAGCTGCATTATGTTTGGGTCAGCTGACTGCCGCTGCGGGAGGTCTGATAGGTCGAGAACCGAAGTGACAGCTCCGACACGGGACAGGAAATCTGCTACAATATTGTCTGCACCTTTAATGTATCTGACGTCACTTGTAAATTGTAGGATGTAATCAAGATGACGGAAACGTCGTGGCGGAGGGTCAGACGGAGGTTTCTGGATGGCGGCCACAAGGGGTTTGTGATCCGTGAGGATATAAAAGCCACGTCCCTCAACTTCCGTACGAAAATGTTTCACTGCCTCATAGACAGCCAGCAATTCTCTGTCAAAGGCAGAATATTTCTTTTGCGCGTTATTCAGCTTCTTTGAGAAGAACTGGAGGGGGGATGTAACGTCTCCGACAGATTGACTCAAAACAGCACCTATAGCACAGTCACTTGCATCTGTTGTAATAAAGAGGGTGGCATCTGGATGCGGGTGAGCCACAGTTACAGCATTTGCTAATAGATGCTTCAGTTTCTCGAAGGCTGTTTCCATTACTGGGGTCCACGGAACCTGCCGGATGCCGGTAGTGTTTTGGCCTGCCAAGGCATCTGTGAGAGGTGCCTGAACCTCAGCAGCAGCTGGCAAATGTTTCCTATAATAGTTAACTGTTCCTAGGAAACGACGTAATTCTTTATAAGTGTCAGGTCGTGGTAATTCTAAAACAGGTTTGACCTTGTCAACAGGGGGTGTGAGGCCCTCAGCTGAAACAACATATCCCAAAAACAGAACTGAAGGTTTGTGAAGTTGCAGCTTCTTATTATTAAGCTCTACACCAGCTGCAACGAGAGTGTCCTTAACTATCTGCAAATGTTCCTTATTCTTTTCCACAGTAGGGCTGAAAATCAAAATATCATCGAGGTAGACGAAACAAAAGTCTAAGTGGAACAGCACCTCGTTGATAAACCTTTGCCAGGTTTGAGCAGCATTCCGCAACCCGAAAGGCATGAATCTGTATTGGAACAGTCCGAAAGGTGTGGTGATTGCCGTTTTTTCTATGTCCTCCGGGGCCATAGGAATCTGGTGATAGGCACGTTTACAGTCTATCACCGAGAAACACCGGGCGCCGGCCAAAGCGTGGTTAAAGTCTGACACGTTGGGGACGGGATATTTATCGATGATGGTACGAGAATTAAGCTTCGTATAGTCTCCTACCATGCGCCAAGTGCCGTCTTTCTTTGCGACGAAATGAATCGGACTCGACCAACATCCCGAAGAGGGTTCAATAATTCCACCTTTTATTAGTTCGTCGATCTGTTCGCGAGCAACGGGCATAAGTTCGGGTTTGAGACGACGAGGGCGGCACGAAATAGGCGGTCCGTCAATCAGGCGTAGTCTATGAACAGTTCCGTTACTCACTAAGGCAACGCGGGGCGCCGTGTGCGAGGGAACAGTTTGTATAGGCGCGAGCGTATCGGCCTCCGAGCGAAGCTGCGGCGCTGGCGTCGAGAGTTTACACGATTGCCAACTGCCCGTAGGTAGAGAGTTGCAAACAGGCGAGCCGCGTTGGGTTGAGTTGGTACACTGAGTAATAGTTGCGGAAGGCGCCGCTGGCGAGGCTGAGGGCAGCAGCGGGCGCATAGAAACAGCTGATTGCTGTGAGTTATTGACACTAGCCTGCGCGCGGAAATTTGACTGTCCGGGTAGGCGGGAAGGCGGGGTAGCACTCGTAATAACACTGTCAGAATGAGGACGAGCGCAAACGCAGTTACAGGTAGAGGAATCCCTGTCACAGTTGCGCGCGGGCGCAGGATCACTAGAACACTGACTAACCTGTAGTACTGAAGGCGGGCAGGATGCTTGAAGACTGTTGAGCTGTTCGCGGACAGATGACAGCTCTGAGCTTAAATCCTGCAGCCGACGATGAAGTTCGTGATTCGTAGATTCGATTCGCTCTGCGAGCCACTTGTTTGACCACTCGAGAGACTCGCCGGGGAGATTAGCGCTTTTGGTAGCTAGGCGAACGTTATCTTTGTCCTTAGTTAGAACACTGGCAGGCACACAAGAAATATACAAGTTGCACGCCGGATAGAACACGCGATCGCTTGCTAAATCTATTGTTATTTTGTAATGCCTAAGAAAATCTATACCTATTATAGGTTCTTCGACTTGAGCAACTAAAAATCTCCACTCTAACTCGCACTTGGGGGCGAGGGTGACATTAAAAGAGGTTAGGCCGGTGCACTGAAGATGCGATGCGTTGACTGCTCGAAGTGTAGTCTTCTGCCGGTGAATCTTCCTGTTAGCGAGGCGAGCAGGGAGCAGTGACACATCGGCTCCGGTGTCCACTAGAAAATTTGTTCCAGAGGAGAGATCTTTCACGTACACCCGGCCATGGTTTCTAGTGGCGTGTGACACAGAATGTAAAGTTGGGTGGCGCTCGTTTAGTTTGCAGGAGGTTGCGCCGCTGCCTACCTGCGATTGTAGTTTGGGTAGGAGCACGGTGGTTTGCAATTGCGTGCTTGCTCTCCAAATCTATAATGGAAGAAACAGTATGTCATTGCTGGGGGCGGAGGAAGCTGCGACCCATGATCTTCCGCGGCGTCAGAAGCGCCGTCGCTGCGTCGAGATGAAGGTGCCGGTAGAGCAACTGACTTGACAGATCTTGTATTAGACGGTCTAGAAGCGCTGGCGCGGAGTTCGCGTAGCCGGGCAGAATGGACTCTATCGGCGGCGCGTAAGAGTTCGTTAACTGACCTGTCCTCGTATGCGGAGATTGCAGTCTGTACAGGCAGAGGCAGTTTCTCTGTCCAAATCTCGGTGAGTGTATCGTTTGGCAAGTCGTGTTCGCTGACAAGTAAACGGAGGCATCGCCACAACTGTGATGGAGACCTGTCGCCGAGACGCTCTTCATATATTAGTTGTCTGACATTCTCTCTCCTTGTTTTGGACACACGTTGCAGAATCGTCTGCTTGGCTGCCGTGTACTTCCCTGTCGAGGGAGGGTTCTTGACAAGGTCGTAGATTAATTCGACGCGCTCGTGGAGATGGTTCACAAGGCAGTAAAAACGCGCGTCGTCGTCAAGCCCGTAAACAGTGAAAGTTTGCTCTACCAAGTTAAACCAAAACTCTGGGTGAGCAGGTTTGAAAGGAGGTAGCGTGGGCATGTTCTCCAACCGTCGAACAACAGTCTGTGCGAGCGAATTGTCCCTGTTAGCAGGCGATGGATTCTGGAGAAACTGCGGCGACATATTATAAAATTGGTGAAAAGGGTTCGCGTGCAGAGCCTCAGAGGCAACATCGTGTGTCGGAAGTCGGGTAGATGGGTCCCATTGGCGTGGCGGATGAATATTGCACTGCTGACGATTAGGAGTTTGAACGCCGGCTGCCGCATTGTTCGTGTTCAAAACATTTTCGACCGACGCAGGAACACTGAAGTTATGGTCGTAAACGTTCGAGGCACCCTCATGAACCCTATTACACACGTTGTTTACACCCGGTGTGGCGAAAAAGGTGTCCTGCACACGAGGTTCAACAGGCGCGGAATGATATGTAACGGGCGGCCTTTCAAATGCCGTAGCGTTCTGTTGAGTAGAGTTCAGCCTTAAAAATTCCGCTGCATTAGCGGGATCGGAAGGAAACCTCGGCGTAGAGGAGAGAACCTCTCCAGCATTGCTGTCCCTTGTAAGATTGCATTTTGGCGGGCTAACAAAGCCGGAGTCCATAGTAGGCACGGGTATACTGACGAAGCTTGCACACAGAGTAGCATTCCCGGAGCTGTAAGAAATTTGCTGTCCTTGTCGGTATTCGGCAGGTGGAGGCACACTCACGGGACGGCAGAATCCGGGCGGCGGAGGTCCGTTAGGTGAAGCCATTGTGCACAGTACGGACAATAGGCGGCATGCGAACGCGGGAGCGCGAATATCGCGGTAGACGCGGATGGAAAGCACTTCGGGCGGTAACTCGAAAGCGACACTTGATCGGGGTCACCAATGTGGAGGTTTATAGGATCGGGTCGGATAAGACACGAACACTCCAACTTTCATACACTGACTTTATTATAACACGTTTACACTATACAAATGTCAGGCGGGAACTGGTGTTTCCGCTTCCTTACAGCAAAGACCTTTCGTAACACAGAAAGATACTACACTCGTCCAAAGTTGTTAGGTATCGATCCCCACAAATACTTTTTTACTCAATGTTGAAATGCCCCAGAATATGATCCCATATGAAAGCAATGAATGAAAGTAGGCGTAGTAAGCTAATTTTGCAATGACTCTGATAGCACAAGTAGCTGAACTCAAACGTTTCAGGAGATCTTCAATCTGTTTCTTCCAATTCAATCCCTTGTCAATGCAAACATCTAAAAATTTAGAATATTCTACCTTAGCTACAGAGTTATGTTCAAAGTCTAAATTTATTAATGGTGTCATGCCATTTACTGTATGAAACTGTATATACTGGGTTTTATCAAAGTTTAATGAGAGTCTATTTGTAGAGAACCACTTAATAACTTTCTGGAAGAAATCATTTATAATTTCATCAGTTAATTCCTTTTTGTCAGGTGTGATAGCTATACTTCTATCTTCAGCAAAAGGTACTAGCTTAGCATCTTCGTGAATGCAGAATGGCAAATAATTAATGTATATTAAAAACAGCAAAGGAACCCCATTTTTGATAACTCCTCAGTTAGAAGAATTACTTGTTTCATCTATATCATGTGAACTGCTTATTTCAACTTTCTGCTCTCTTTCAGTTAAGTATGATTTAAACCATTTGTGCGCTGTCCCACTCACATGACAATACGTAAGCTTATCTAGAAGAATCCCATGATTTACACAATCAAAAGCCTTTGAGAGATCACAAAAAATCCCATTGGTGATGTCCGGTTATTCAAAGCATTTAATATTTCATGAGTGAAGGTATATACAGCATTTTCAGTTGAAAGGCTTTTTTGAAAACCAAATTGACATTTAGTTAGAACTAATATGTGAAGCAACTTGAGAATACATATCTTTTTCAAAAAATTTGGATAAAGCTGTCAGAAGTGAGATGGGGCAGTAGTTGTTGACATCGGACTTATCCCCTTTTTTTATGCAAAGGTTTAATGATAGCATATTTCAGTCGATTTGGGAAAATACCCTGCTTTAAAGAGCTATTACAAATATGACTAAGACTCCTACTTAACTCCTGGAAACAAGCTTTTAATACCCTGCTGAAAATGTCATCAATTCCATATAACCGTTTACTCTTGAGAGAGTTTACTATTTTCCTAATTTCTGAATGAGAGGTGGGTGGAATTTCAATTGTATCAAATTGTGTGGGTATGGCCTCGTCCATTAATTGTCTTGATCCTTCTAATGAACATTTAGATCCTTTTTTCTCTACAACATTTAAAAAGTAATCATAAAAATGTTTTCAACTTCTGACTTTTTGTTAATAAAGTTTTCATTTGTTTTAATGGTAATACCCTCTTCCTCTGTTCTTGCTTGCTCTGTCTTCCCTTTAAAAATATTCCAAATTGTTTTAATTTTATTATCAGAGGAGCTAATCTCAGACATGATGCATATGCTTCTTGATTTTTTAATAACTTTTCTTAATGTAGCACAGTAGTTTTTATAATATTTTATTGTTTCTGGGTTATTTATCTTTCTTGTGGATAGATATAGTTCCCTTTTTCGGTTTCAAGATATTTTTATTCCTTTAATAAGCCATGGTTTTTAGTATGGTTTCTTGCAATTAAATTTAACTAATTTCTTGGGGAAATAGTTATCAAATACCCTTACAAATGTATCCTGAAATAAGTTATATTTTAAATTAACATCATGTTCCTTATAAATCTCATCCCAGTCTTAACTACTGTAGACTTTCCTTGAAATTTCTAGTTGTTAAGTTTCGAATTACTGAACGGAGCTATGTCATACAATGTTACTAGCTGTGCACCATGATCAGAAAGACCATTCTCATTGGGACAAGCAATTATGCTGTTAAACTTATCTTGGTGTATAAAAAAGTTATCTATCAATGTACTGCTGTCCTTTACTACCCCAGTAGGAAAAACAATCACTGATGTCAGATTGAATGAGCCCAGTAAAACTTCCAGGTCTTTCTTCCTATTACACTCTTTCAGTGAATCTACATTAAAATCACCAAAAATAATAATTTGCTTCCCCCCTATCTGACAGATAGCACAACAAGGCATCCAAGTTTTCCAGAAATAACTGAAAGTTTCAAATGTTCAATTGTTTGTAGAACTTATGGGACTTAACTACGGGGTCACCAGTCCCTAAGCTTACAAACTACTTATGAACTATCTTATACTAAGTACAGCACAAATATCCATACCCGAGGGGAGGTTCGACCCCCAACTGTAGTGGCTGTGACTGGCGCGCCGCAGAATGCTTGGACACTGCGGCCGTCACTGAAAGTTTCCTGAAGGGGACCTCTATACTGTTACACTTATAAGATAGTCTTCATTGAGTTTAAGCTGGCAGGCACACGCTTCAATATGCTGCTCTACACAAAACGTTTTTGTTTCTAAATTTTTTACACTGTGAGAGCTTTTGTCATGTATGGCAACTCCTCCTCTTATCTTATTATCTCTACTTACATTTGAAGCTAATTTACATCCACTGACATTCACATTTTCCATACCAGTGACAATATGATGCTCAGGCATTCTAACGACCGTCTCCCCTTTTGGGAATGACTCAAACTGAGCCCTAATATTTTCCTAAATCACGGAAAGTTTTATTAGTTCACAGTCTCTATAACAAAGTCGTTCCACTGTAGGTGAAGTTGAACTTATCTTATATGGTGGCTGAAGTCCATTGCGTTGTGAGCAGTCTTCGGCATTCACTAAAAGATTTGACGTTACAGGACCTTTTCGTAAATCATAAACATATCAGTTGATATGGAAACGATCCACCCCCATGAACCACACACATTGCCGAGGTGGGGTGGCTTGCGTGCCTCTACGATTCAGGTAGCCGTACCGTAGGTGCAACCACAGCGAAGGGGTATCTGTGGAGAGGCCAGACAAACGTGTGGTTCCTGAAGAGGGGCAGCAGCCTTTTCAGTAGTTACAGGGGCAACAGTCTGGATGATTGACTGAGCTGTCCTTGTAACATGAGCTAATGTGTCTTTGCCACACAGCTACTGCGAACGGCTGAAAGCAAGGGGAAACTACAGCCGTTACTTTTCCCGAGGACATGCAGCTCTACTGTATGAACATATGATGATGCCATCCTCTCGGGTAAAATATTCCGGAGGTAAAATAGTCCCCCATTCGGATCTCCGGGCGGGGACTACTCAGGAGGATGTTGTCATCAGGAAAGACAATACTGGCCTTCTACGGATCGGAGCATGGAATGTTAGATCCCTTAATCGGGTAGGAAAATTAGAAAATTTAAAAAGGGAAATGGATAGGTTAAAGTTAGATATAGTGGGGATTAGTGAAGTTCGGTGGCAGGATGAACAGGATTTCTGGTCAGGTGAGTACAGGATTATAAATACAAAATCAGTTGGGGGTATCACAGGAGTAGGACTGATAATGAATAAGAAAATAGGAATGCGGGTAAACTACTATGAGCAGCACAGTGATAGCGTTATCATTGTTAAGATAGATATGAAGCCAACACCGACAACAGTAGTACAGGTTTATATGCCAACTAGCTCTGCCGATGATGAGGAGATCGAAGAAATATATGAGGAGCTAAAGGAAATTATTCAGACAGTTAAGGGAGAGGAAAACTTAATTGTGATGGGAGACTGGAATTCGGTAGTAGGAAAAGGAAGAGAAGGAAAAATAGTAGGTGAATATGGACTGGGCAGGAGGAATGAAAGAGGATGTCGCCTGGTAGAATTTTGCACGGAACATGATTTAATCATAACAAACACGTGGTTTAAGAATGACAAAAGAAGGTTGTATACATGGAAGAGACCAGGAGACACCGGAAGGTATCAGATAGATTTTATAATGGTAAGACATAGATTCCGGAACCAGGTTATAAACTAAGACATACCCAGGGGCAGATATAAACTCTGGCCATAACTTGTTAGTCATGAACTGTAGGCTGAAACTGAAAAACTCCAGAAAGGTAGGAAAATAAGGAGATGGGACTTAGATAAATTGAAGGAAAGTGAAGTTCTGGAGAATTTCAGAGGGAGATTTAGGCAACAATTGACAGAAACAGGGGGAAATAAAACTGTAGAAGAGGAATGGGTAGCATTGAGAGATGAAATAGTGAAGGCAGCAGAGGACAAAATAGCTAGAAAGGCAAGACCTACAAAAAATCCTTGGATATCACAGGAAATACTAAATTTAATTGATGAAATGAGAAAACACAAAAATGCAGTTAATGAAACAGGCAAAATGGAGTACAGACGACTAAAAAATGAGATTGACAGGAAGTGCAAAATGGCTAAGCAGGAGTGGCTAGAAGCCACATGCAAATCTGTAGAAGAATGTATAAGAAGGGGTAAAGTAGATAACGCCTACAGGAAAATAAAAGAGACATTTGGGGACAAGAAAAGCAACTCTACGAATATCAAGAACTCAGATGGGAAACCAATTCTCAGCAAAGAAGGGGAAACTAAAAGGTGGAAAGAGTACATAGAGCAGCTCTACAAAGGAAATGAACTTAGAGACGATGTTGTAGGAAGGGAAGAGGTAGTAGATCAAGATGAAATAGGAGATAGTATACTGAGAGATGAATTTGACAGAGCCTTGAAAGACCTAGGTCGGAACAAGGCCACAGGAGTAGATGACATACCCTCAGAGCTACTAAAGTCTCTGGGAGAGCCAGCCATGACAAGACTATTTGAACTGGTGTGTAGGATGTATGAGACAGGCGAAATACCCTCAGACTTTAAGAAAAATGTAAGAATCCCTATTATAAAGAAATCAGGTGCAGACAGGTGTGAAAATTATAGAACCATCAGTTTGATAAGTCATGGTTGCAAAATTTTAACACGAATTATCTACAGGAGAATGGAAAAGCTGGTAGAAGCTGACCTTGGGGACAATCAGTTTAGATTCAGGAGGAACATAGGAACCCGGGAGGCAATACTCACTTTACGTCTTATCTTAGAAGATAGATTAAGGAAAGGCAAACCTACATTTTTAGCTTTTGTGGATTTGGAGAAAGCATTTGACAATGTTGACTGGAATACACTCTTTCAAATTCTGAAGTCAGCAGGGGTAAAATATAGGGAAAGGAGAGTTATTTACAACTTGTACAAAAGCCAGACCGCAGTTATTAGACTCGAAGGGCATGAAAGGGAAGCATCAGTTGGGAAGGGAGTAAGACAGGGTTGTTGCCTTTCTCCAATGTTATTCAACTTGTACATCGAGCAGGCGGAGAAGGAAAGCAAGGAAAAATTTTGAGTAGCTATTAAAGTTCAGGGGGAAGAAAAAAAAAAACATT
This sequence comes from Locusta migratoria, assembly GCA_026315105.1. Taxonomy (NCBI): domain Eukaryota; kingdom Metazoa; phylum Arthropoda; class Insecta; order Orthoptera; family Acrididae; genus Locusta; species Locusta migratoria. The sequence goes on from CM048755.1 coordinate 9,056,694, forward strand.
GCGTTTTGCTGATGACATTGTAATTCTGTCAGAGACAGCAAAGGATCTGGAAGAGCAGTTGAGTGGAATGGACAGTGTGTTGAAGAGAGCGTATAAAATGAACATTAACAAGAGCAAAACAAAAATAATGGAATGCGGTCTTAGAAAATCAGGCGATGCTGAAGGAATTAAATTAGGTAACGAATCAATGAAGGTGGTAGATGAGTTTTGTTACTTGGGTAGTAAAATAAAATGCGATGGTCGCAGTACAGAGGATATAAAATGCAGAATGGCAATGGGAAGAAAGGCGTTTTTGAAAAAGAGAAATTTGCTAACATCGAATATTAGTTTATGTGTAAGGAAGTCTTTTCTGAAGGCATTCGTGTGGAGTGTTGCCTTGTACGGGACTGAAACATGGACGATAAGCAATGCGGGCAGGAAGAGGATAGAGGTTTTGAAATGTGGTGGTACAGAAGAATGCTGAAGATTACGTTTGTAGATCGCATAACTATTGAAGAGATACTGAACAGACTTCGTGAGAAAAGGAATTTTTGGCATACCCTGACTAAAAGAAGGGATTGCTTGGTAGGACATATTCTTAGACATCGAGGAATCGTAAATTTAGCATTGGAGGGTAGTGTGTGGGGTAAAAATCGCAGAGGGAGACCAAGAGACGCGTATAGTAAGCAGATTCAAATGGATGTGAGTTGTAGTTCTTATGAGGAGATGAAAAGGCTTGCTCAGGATAGAGTAGGGTGAAGAGCTGCATCAAACCAGTCTCCGGACTGAAGACCATAACAACAACATGGAAACGATTTTATTTCCATTTAAATAAAGTTTAAATCAATGAAATTGTTTTACAATAAAAAAAATGCAACAGCAAGCCAACAGAGTTGCTTACAGGTTTGTGACTGCTAGAAGACTAACTAAACATGGTTTCTCTCAAACATCTTTCTACATAACCGCTTAATAAGATTGATGACAAAGTTTTGTAATTCACAGTTAAACAATATTCTTTTACATATGCCAAAATACAGAAATTAAAACATTACATTTAAGCTTTGACTATTTATCTCAATGTATGTTCATGTTTCATGATATTTGTATTTAATGTGGTACACAAATTTAAAGTCATCCTTTGACTAGTGTTTACAGTGCTCAAATTATTTACATTATTTGTGTTTTCGAAGTGCACACATATTTGTTTTGCCAATATTATGTAGGCGTACTATTATTGTGACATGGAATTTTAATGTATTTCAGTTTGCGGTCTAATTTTTTATTAATATTGATTTGTATATGGTTGTCATAGTTTTGTTAATTTCGAAAATAGTTTCTTAGTACCAAAAGGATTATTAATTTTAGTGCATGAAAAATTATCAGTATTTAATTTAGGATCTAGTGATATATAAAACATGGTGTGCCCTAATTTATTTAAACAAAAGGTATATATGAAATCATGTTGTGCAATAGTTATAACATGTAGTATTGTTTTTTTATACAAATTAGTATCTATATAGGTTCAGCAATTTCCGGAACTAAGTGTAACGCATTTTTAGTGTTTGCAGCTATTGTTTACGAAAGTATTAAAAATTGAAAATTATGTAAAAAGACAGCCATAGTTATGTTTAAATCAACGGACTATTTCTTAAGTGTTTTACTAATAGAGTTAATAGAATTTCAAACTGAAGGCAAAAATGTGATATTTTACATGTCCGGTAGTGAAGTTTTATTTTAGGTGTCAGATATTTCGTGTTTATATGTTGGCAACTGATTTTTGTAAGGAGCGTGTGACATAGCAGAAACGTTACAACATTCATAGTATATCTATCACATTTTCAGTTTCTATATCATCTAAACAAACCAAAAGCTCATCTATTTTATTCTTTAGTCGTCCAATATTCTGGTGAAAAATGCTAACATTATTTTTTACTTTACTTTTCTGAGAAACATTTGTTTTTTCAACATTTTAGCACCTGCCTGCCTGAGCTACTCACTGGACACTGATCTTAGCCCAAAAAAGTACTTCAATGCATTGCAGTGTCCCCCCTTAAGGATTTTGCTATCAACCCAGCTAGTTTCCCCTCCCCTTTCCTACTGAGATGCAGGCCATGCCTAGTGAAATCCCACCTATCAATAGCATAAACAGGAACCGAACCTATGTCCGACAGAGTAGCCGCCCTAAGCAGTTGATCAGTCTCAATATTGACCCTCCTAACAGAATGGTTCAATTGGGGTCGATCATACCGCACAAAAGCAGGCAACAGTCCAACATTTGTCTGGGTCGTTGCAGAAGCTATTTTAACCAGACCAGACTCAATACTGTAGCCCTGATCCCTAACAATGCTGTTTCCCACCCCACGTATAATCTCTACCACCTGGGCTTGAAAAAGTTTGTGACCTGGTACCTGTCACCTAGTTTTTCCTGCAAAATCTGGCCTGCACCTCTTCCATGGCTACTTCCTAACAACAGAACTTTTCTCCTACTATCTACTTTTTTTTGAAACCATTGGTTTCCTGGTGAAAATCTGTTGTTTCCTAACTGCACCCACTTCTAAAGGAGCCTCTTCCTCACTTAATTGTGGTAGCAAGGCAAATCTGTTCGTTGTGCCAATTGTGAAGCTGTCAGATACTGCACTATCTCTGTGGCCCCTGTTCCCTGCTACCACTTCCCACCCCTTATCACCCTTCTCCCCCCTTAACCTCGTATAGGTTGTTTTCTACTTCTGGGAACTTCAGATGGTGCACCATGATTGGCGGTTGTTGTGGAAGAACTGTTTTCGTATATTATGTTATTCAGTTCGATTTGTTCCATGATCAATGTGTTTGATCTCTCACACAGAAATCGCTTGCCCTCGTAGTTCAGGTGGAGTCCACGTTTAGTTTGCACGCATTTATCCAATGTACCTACATCCAGAATCGAACATTTTGCATGGTTAAATATATCAGTTTAATTCTTGCATTTGTCTTTCTGATTTCTTTGTTGATACATGAGTTGTATGTTAAGTCATGTCGATGCGATATGGTAGCAACAACAGTATTTTTTGATTTGTTTCGTTCAAGAAACATTGACAGACTTTCCACACAAGAATCAGCTTCATTAAAAGCAACATCATATGTGCCTGCTATACTTACAATAAAATCATTGTCAAGTGTCTTTTTGCGTTCTAAATCTACATCTATTATGATTTTTTTCTTGCTCCTGGCTTTACCACACTGCTAACTTGGATTTTCTGCTTTACACTTTGTAGTGTTTCTGCTAACTTTCTGCCGTGGCTATCAGAAAGCAAAAGAATGTTGCATTTCGGTCTGAAATTAGGTGTGAGTTTGCTAATATTTCCGCGCTGTTTATGGAGCTTGATTTTTCTTGTTAACTGTAATTTTTTTTCACTTTACTGAACTAATTCACAACCTTTAGTAACAGGACATCGATTAATGTTGCAATTTTCTTCTGTTGCCTGGTTTGTTTTTCCTCTCACACACAGATTTTTTAGTGTGTCATTACTATTTGTTGGTAGTACACTGTATCTGTTTGTATCAGTGAACAAAATGTCATTTAGCGAGTTTGATACTTGTTTGGCACATTCATTCCGTTTCTTATATTTCCCCACTGCTCCAGTTTTCAATTTTTTTACTACAGAACTGTAACTTTTCTTCATTTGAACTGAATGTATAACTGCACTAGATGCCATCTTGTCCATAAACAGAGGCTTTCTCTGAGTTCTGTAAATGAAATCATAAAAAAGAGCAAAGAACATTACTGATATTTTACTCTGCAGTAGTGACTGTGTGGTGACTTTTTGCGATTATCATTGTTGATGTAGCTGTGAAATCATAAATTATTAGTAGTTATTTACAGTTTTTATTCTTTACAGTCATGTTTAGTTATGTAAAATGCACTCTAGTGTATTTACTTATTCTCTCTGTTACAAAAGTATTTCCAAACAATAATGTTTATTTTAATGTTGCAGACATCTGTGAAAGGAATTCGGTCCATAGTTTCTTTCTCAGCTCGCAAGGAAACAACATCTTCATAGTGTGGTTTTGTTGGAAGAAAATAATTGTCTGAAGTATATAACTCATGAGAGCCACAAGCCAAAGTCATAAGAATGATGGTCAAATATTATGTGAAGATGGAATTTTATATATATACTGGTGAAGGAAACCATCCGATTTGGTGTTTAAATTTCATTATGGAAGAGGAGTTGTGAACCCATAAGTGATATTTTTGTAACTTTTAGCACCCTTACTTACAACGCAGTGGTTATATGTATTGGGGTTGCTAAGTGTAAATGAGAAATTGTTGTTAAGAACTATTCTATTAGGAATGTGAATGTAAATTGATAATTTAAGTTTTAGAATGTTTAGAAGTTAAATGTAATTGATGCATTACAAGACTACTCTTCATGCATTGTAATGGGACTGTCACTGTCATGTACATAATTTGAGAAGCTTTTTTGTTGGCAGGCTATAACCAAAGTTACTTTGTTATGTGGTGTGAAACTATTTTCAGCTCTTAGTGCTGTAGAGTGTGTACCATTCATCTCCAAATATTTAGATTTATGTATGTAGAACTTATCATATCTTACCTTTATGGTCCCATAAACCTTTCAAAAATCAGGATTTTGTTTTATTGGTTGCACAAATGGAGGATTAATAATTTGCACATTATTTAAGCATATGTAGCTACTTTAATTCCAATATTGTTTTGTTTTTATTGTGTGTTTGATAATTTTGACTTTCATTATTGCATATCAGTGCATCTTTATACTGAAATTAGCTTCTCATACTCTATAATTTATAGAACAAAAGGTGCAGCACAAAGTATAACCATATCAAGGAGATTAATTTCAGCCACTGCAATTTTTACAATGCTGCCACCTGTGAAACTAAGTATTAAAATAACAGTAAGTGTAAACTTGGTAAATGAGATTTAGAAAGCTAAGATAGTTGTTATATTATCCTTATGTAAAGAGACTTAGTAGTCTGACTTAATATTTTGTAACTTAAGCACAGAATTTGTAGAGTCAAGAAGTATATGAAACATTTGATGTTTGTATCATTCACAAAGTGTTCTGCAGTCGACATGTTTTCTGTTTCCTAGTGCCATAATTGAAGGGTCACAATATCCACTGAGAGTGCAACATGATCTGTTTCTGGAGATATTGATGCAGATGTGGGTTGAAAATGTAGGCAAGAAACTCCAGTGTTATGGAGTTCGTTCTAAGTAGTATTATTTACAATGTAATTCAGTGTTCAGTAGCAGATTGTAATATTACTAAATATCTTCATTTATTGTAGCAAATTGATAGAAAATACCAATATCAATTTTAGTGGGAAATGTTTACATTTTCAAAATTCATTTTCACTCTGCTGTATGTTGGTTCATTTGCTTATGCGCTTGAAACAACTCTAGATATCTATGGGTAGTACAGTAGTTGTGGTTCCAGAAGACTACCAAACCCACAGCTGTATATCGGTGTCTGAAACTATTTACAAAGTTATTGCACAATATTCTCACTTAATTATGTATATCTTGTCTAGCATTGATATTGTGATTGTTTCTTTATTTATTATTTGTTACTGATTTCCATATTACATTTAAGTAACAAATAATCATCTGTGATCGATTTATGTTGTAAGAAAAGACTGTATAACTGGCAGAAAAAATTGCTCATGATAAATACTAAGGATATTTATATATGGTGCATTTTGTGAGAATTCTGAAGTTTTATTATGCCTTTTTTGTCTGCTTGTGTTTTTTAGTTTATTTTATGAATTTAAGCCAGTCATTTTACAACAAAATAGAAGAAATAACATGCAATCTGGTTTTAAGAACATCAGTACATTCTTCAATTTATACTGTACAGTCACTGAAAAGTACGAATGTATGGTAGGTATATAGGGCTAATCGAAGTATATTGACAGCAGGAATGATGTATCAGACAAAGATTTTTAGAGGTGTCATAACAGGTGCAATATTTTAGATTATTTCATGTTTCACTTTAAAAAGCTTTAATGACCTAAACACAGTACTTGTATTTAGTGTTAAGGAGAATAATGACATTTGGTGATAGCATATAATAAATGTCAGACAACAAAACACAGATATAAGTTTCACAATAAATGAAGGATATTATGTTTGTGTCATTATACAACCCTTTCTGGCACTTGAAGTATTATTTACATTTATGTGGTTTTCAGAAGATGTGCTCAAATAAATGCTCAAATGAAATTTTTTGTCATATTCATACATGTTAAAGAGGTTTTGTGTTAAAATTGCTGCTTGTTTGTTGTATTTACTCTGCAGTACAACATTAGGAATTTTATTTATTTCACCGAAGCACTCACTTCACCTCAGTTATTGGATCCATAGAAGCATTGAGTGAACCACACAGTATTGTACAACCTGTATTATTGTGTAGATGTCTAACCATTGCCTTACATGACCATTTAAATTTGTACTTAGAAAGGGCTCAGATAAGATATAAAAGCATTTGAGTCGCAGATATTATGCCCAATTAAACAAGGGTGCAGTAAGGGGGAGAGAGAGACCATTGTATCTGAGGTACAGTGAGTGAATTTGTGAAACATGTGTAGTGTGCACACAATTGAGTTTGCTGTTCAAGTTAGAACCAGAAAAGTATCTTGAATGCATCCACTTACCAATGATAATAACTTTGAAGTGTTGAATTTGTACCTCAAACCAAAAATTAGAAACATATCTTGTACACATACATTTATCAATTATAATAGTTTGTTTTAGAAAATTAAATATGTTGAAATGTGTGAAATTCAATTAGCTCATTATGTTAATTTCTATATTACATGACCAGAAAACAGTTCTATAATCTTATAAAAGAATTACTTACCCACACTTTCTGCTTGTAAAATTACATACATAATCAGTTAAACTTTGCCACGAGTTGAATGTAACTTCCTAACATTTGTTATTTGTTTTTCTTACATATTAGACTTGTGTTATTTTTCCTGTCACTGAATTATGGACAAAAGATTCCCAGTATTCTATTACTAATATGATTTTCATCGAACATGAGAAAAAACACTCATTCAGTTTTCCTGTGAGATATATTAGTTCACACAGGACTTTTGTATAAAACCAATATATGCAGTTACAAAAAAGTTGGTAAATTAGATTTGAAAGAGTGTTTGTGCACTTAAAATAACTCTTAATACTGCAGGTATTTATTTCAACCAAATTTATGCAATGCTGAATTTTCACTTCCTAAAAAGTATCTTAAATAATTAGGTCCTCTTTCTCATTTCAATATTGGACATTTAACATATAGATCATTTTAAAATTTCAGCTCAGTTTAATAATGCATGATTAAAATACAAATAAAACTATACAGGTTTATAAGTTCACATTTTACTTCACATAATACAGTAATTTAATATTTACTTTTTCTATTCACAGCTGTTTAATTCTTTTATTATTCAAAATAAAAACATATTGTGTGTGCGTAATTGAGTGACAGACATTGTTCTCTTCCATTAAAAAGATATTACTATTACCAGTGAAATTAATTATCATAAATGAATGTTCTGAACTGCTTGTAAATAATAGTTAAGTGACTAATCAATCACTCACATCATGTATGGAGTAGCAATTAGACTCAACAGTAGATTGACCAGTTGAAGGTTTCAGCGGAGGAATATTCAAACCCACAAGAGCATACGTTGTGTGACTTCATTTTGTGTCTTTGATTAAATTAAAAGGCAAGAACATAAATATAACGAGAGAAAGCAATTTGATAGTAGCTATTGTATCAAACATTTCATATAGAACTTCAGCTTTCCTGTGTGTGGTTTATTTGAAAACACCACAGATAATATGAGCAAATTAACCCTTGAAGGTTAGTACTCGTTTCCACTAAACATATGAATTGTTGATTGTGGCAGCAGAGAGGAATTTATACAGAGAAGTTGTTGTGTAAGGTATATATTCAATTTTTTTAATTTCCCTACCAAATTAATTTTTGAATAAGTCAGTAGGCATCACTATATAAAGGTATCTCTACACTATAAGGGCAATCGTTGTCTATCCTCTCAGTTATAACATCATAATCATGTAATCAAACTCATAAGCCAGTCAACAAATAGTAAATAAACTGTAGTACGATGTGGACTGCAGTTAAAATGTGAGCTGAACTATGGTTTCACACATGAAATAGCGAAACATAGGTGAAATCATTCATCAACTATTTTGAAAAGTTGTTTCCATCATGATAATTTATTATGAATTTCTGAAGAAGAAGATTAGGTAAATTATAGGTCATCAACGATGTTGCATTTGGTATCCTTCTTTTTGGTGTAGTATATGCAACAGAGTTTAATGTTCTTGTAACTTATAGACCCTTTTATACCAAGATAATACTCGTCTTTGGCAACCAATTACATTATTTACAGAGTCAGAAATACATCGATACATTTCACTTTTATTAGTTCAGCATTCTTCTCTTGTTGAGACACCACAAACAACAAATAAACTTATATGTGTATATGTGGACCTACTTTAAGAAAAGTATGGAAGGAAAGTTATGATCTCAGTAACAGTAACGACAATAATGATTTTCCACTGTCAAGTGGTCTCCTCTGCTCCCACCCACTGACTTTGCTGCATCAGTCTCTCTCTCTCTCTCTCTCTCTCTCTCTCTCTCTCTCTCTCTCTCTCTGATTTTTTAAATTTTATTTAGTATCCTCTTTTTAAATTAAATATTCAGTGTTGTGGATAACTAATACTTTTCTTAATTGTATTGGCGTCATTGTCCTTACCCACTCATTCAAGTATTATTCTCTGTCCAAACACAGATTTAATGTTCTGGAAATAAATATTATTATTTCAAGAGGAATGTTTTTGAAAAGGATGACTCTTTCCCAGCTTGCTGTTATTTAGACCATATATTACACAGACAGTACTCTCATATATCTGTGCATGATATGAAATTGTAATAGTATGTTGTCAAATTTGCATCATTTATTATATGTACATATTTCAGACTGACACATAATTCACACTCTTCAACTCACATCCAGTGTACATATTTGGTTACACAATTGGAATGCATGAAAATGTTAGCTGTTGACACAGTCTAGATATTTATTAAATGTGCATGTTGATAATTTTTTAATTATTACTATTATAAGATCTCTTGTATTTTCAGTTATGTGTAATGGCCAAATGAAAACATTGTACACTGATACTGTTAAAATGTTTAGATTTCTTATACAGTTGTATATTGTATTGTTGTGTACACAATACACAAATTATCACTTCATGTGACACCATTTAACCTTAATATACTTACACATAATTGGGTCAGTTTGCTTTGTGTGTTGTTCAGTTTTTCTGGAAATTTTGACATACATACAGTATTTGATTATGATTATATTTTGCTCAATGTGTTCAACAACTGTAAATATTTTCAGCTTTAGTTGCAGTGTAATGTAAACATTGCCTAATATGAAGCATTAACCTTCATTCATATGTGGGAACTCCTCATTCTTACTTTTATTCCTATTGCAACTAGGAAATCATAAGATTTCCCAAAAATATGCCTTTTACAATTTTTTTGAAACACATGAAACCCTGCAAAATATTTCCAATGACCTTCATTTTTTTAAATTATACCAACTGCAGTCTTTAGTTCATCATTGGCAAAACTGTATATATATTTAGTGTCTGTAGTGTTTGGAAGTGACTCCTACTAAATTTCTATAAACAATACCAAAATGTGGTTACAAATTGCTAAAAACTAAGAAGTAATTGTTGCTGACAGGTATTGTTAATGTTAATTCTTTCCCATGTGGTGTGCACATAAACATGTGTTCTTAGATATGAAATGTAACATTGTCTTTTCACAGTTTGAAATACCTAAAAGTTATTAACAATTATATTTTCACAAAAAATTTTAGCATTTTGTCATATATTTTATAATTATTGAAATTATGTATAACTCATGTATGTTTACTAGTGGGTCCATTGCTATATTCCTTAGAATTTTTCTATGGAGAAATTTTATAGTATTTTTGTTGGGAAGAAATATGTATTTGTAAAGCAAAGATGAAATTTCTGCGTCATCTTCCTGTGTCACTAATGAATGATATGGTGTATTGTTAAGGCACTGGACTCACATTTGAGGGGGACACACAGCAGATATTTATCTCGTCATCTACATTTATGTTGATGAACTAGTTCATAGATGAACATCTACATGTCAGTGCCCAATAGGCACAATATTTTGGCAAATGGCCCTTTTTGTATCATCAGGTGCACTGACAAACAGTATTCCTAGGAGCTCGTACAGGCTTTTTCTCCTCCCTTCCACCTGGCATTCTGTACAAGTTACACGTCCAGATGAAGGCGTGTGTCCAGAACTCCTCTCCTTCTGCTGCAAAGTCATTCTGTTTTAGGTTCATACCCAAGGACATGTATTGCCAGCATATTTGCGGTTGACTGTCCCCCAAGTCAGTTTGTTGTGGGAGCAACAGCAAAGATGCTGACAGCATACTTTCCTGGGCTTCAGTGGCAGATGGAACAGCTTGGCAGCAAGTGGAGGGTTGCAAAAGAGGAGATGCTGGACACATTCCCACACCTGTGGTGCAGATTTTGTGTAGGGAGGGTAAGGCATTCAGTTTGTCATTGCACCCGGTGATGCAACATCATCATTTGCCGAAGAATTGTGCGCATTAGACATGGACATTGAGCTGTTCAACTATGAACTAATTTGTCATGAATTATGTTGATACAAGTTAAAGTATATTACCACATTTAAGTTTTCATAATTTCCGTATATTGCACTTAGCAAATATCAGAATGGGTCCTCCAAAAAGAAAATTCCCCAATCTTCCCTTGTCATTGTCCCTCAAGAGCTTATGATCTATCTGTAATGTTCTCACCGTCCACTGGACATTAAACCTTATCTTCTTTTATTCTCTCTCGACCTCTCAAGGAAATTTGTGCTACTCTCCACCACCCTCTCCCCCTTTACCCAACCCCTCACTCCCTGTTTTTTATTATTGTTTATTTTCCCATTGCTACAAGAATGAAGAATTTACAGCAAGAATGCTTTAAAATCTGTAGGACAGTTGTGTATTTTCCAATTTTAAATGTTTTCCTAATACGAAAAAAAAACTGAAATGATGCAAGAAGAAAGTAATGAAAATATGAAGTGTAAATAAAATCACTGATTTGTTGTACTGAAGTAGCAGCAGTTTTTATCTTTCCTTAGAGTTTAAAAAAGAAAAGTCTCTTTGACAGTCATAATGGCGAGGATGATAATGTTATTGTTGGTGAATCAATTTGACCATTCACTTTGTATTAATGTTTACTCATAATATTTTCTGTGAAACTGTTTCTGAATTGACAAGACAAATATTTAAAAAAGTGTGCATGTGGAGATACTGATAACTCTATAATAGAAAAAGTGTGTAATTTATTGTTTCCATCTGTCAGACATTAGTAATTTTTATTTTTAAAGGTGGACATAGTCGGTAGACAGTTATCATTTTGGATGTTGTCATTCATATTCCACACCATGGGAGCTTTAGTAGCTACGCTGGCATTACTGTTACGTAGTGTAAGAAACGTTCTTTCCATTACTTGCATAATGTGATTTATATATTTATTGAAAACCGCTTCTTGTTAATTTATAGAAGATGATATGAAATTGCAAAATACATTTTAAAGTTTTCTTGCATTGTGTGTTTGACACTAATGTATTAACAAGAACACTAATATTATTTTCATAGTGGATATAAAAGTGTTGTGAATGGGAAAAAAAGATATTTACTGCATATATATATAAGTTTGAAGATATTTTTTAATTGAGAAGTAGATGTGTAGAGAGGCCTTTTTGTGATTTCAGAAGTTTCTATGGAAATACAATTTCTAGAATTACTGTTGAATTTGTTTTACTTAGTTTTTTAATGGATGGAGTGTCAAAATTGGCATGGTCTGACTATTTTAAAGGTTTCCATTAAAAAACTTAGAGAAAACATGTTCAACTATCTAATACGGGTATTTAAAATGAAGATCAGACTTTCCAAGAGAAGCTTATGATGTTTTATGCTTAGTTACACATATTTCTAATTATGTGAATTAATGAATATGTTCTCAGATGGGGTTCATACCCTATAATTCTGTACATGGTACTGATTTTTAATGTGACTTTTTTACTACATGTTAAGAACTTGTCCATGCAGAGCTGTAGTGGCAGTATATTGCAGTGTGTTTAATAAAAAGACATTAAAATAGTTGAAGAAAACTGTTTACCACTTGTAAAGTATCATTCAAGAATTCCTTTATTTCATACATCTGATTGTCATATATGGTAGATGTTTGAGATGTTACTCCATAGACTGAAAGTAATCATTGACGAAATGATACATTTGGAATCTCATAGTCATGGTTAATTAAACATAAAAGTTTAATCGTAAGCAGAAATAACTAAACGTAGTGTGAAAATCTAACTTGTGTTAAATATGAACATTTATGATACTTCTGGTGGTCTTGTTAAAAAGTCAGTGTTTAATTGGGAATCTGTATTATGTTATAAAACATAATCAATCACACAAACCAATTTAAGCCTTTGTTGATCAGTAGGTGGCTACACCAGCCAACCCCTGCCCCCTTATTATTATTATTATGAAACAAAAAACCCTGGGTCCTTTGGGGATGCTTAGGAACTGGTGTATAGTGGTTGTAGTGTAAGTCAAACAGGAGTCATTGCAAAATCATGTGTGGGAATGAGTTTAACAGGTCCTTGTGTACAAAATCTAGTTTCCCCATGAGGCTTTGGCACTATGGGTTCAATAGGGCCCATGGTCTCAACAAACTGTTTATCAAATTCTATAACTGACAATGATGAACCTTGACCAAGATCAGTTCAGCTGGTAAACATAATACTTGTAATTAGTGAAATCTTCTGACTTTTAGCTGCCTCCAGAAGCTGGTCTGTCATTTTGTAATGTGTGAAAAATTTGTGGTGGACTGGGACTCAAATCCAGATATCCTTTGGCCATTCAAGTACCCTCTTGAGACCATCTCAGACTTCCATATATGACACTTGCCAACATACCCTAATCCTCACACACATTTAGTGTGATTCCTGCAACTGGAAGAGACAAATTTATATCATTATTTTTCTGTTTTGGCATGTGATATTTACTGTGTATGTTCTAAAGGAAGAGCCTTTAGATGATGATCCACAACTATATATTCAATAATGAGATATTTATTAGGAAATTGTGAAATCTATTTTTCCCATGCATTCATAAGCTGATCTATCATTTTGACTCATGAAAATTTCTGTTGGACTGGGACTCAAACCGGATGATCAACTAAATGTGTGCAAGCATTAGGGATGTAGGCAAGTGTGATATATGGAAATTTGGTTAGGTCTAGAGAGAATGCTTGGGTAAATGAGTCTGCTCGTGAAATGCAGGAGATTCTGGTTTGAGTCCCAGTCTGACACAAATTTTCATGTGTCACAAAATGATAGACTAGCTAATGAAGTTAGATTAAAGTCAGAGGATTTTGCAATTTGAGTGTCAATATCTGATTGTTTAAATATACCAGGTGATCAAAAAGTCAGTATAAATTTGAAAACTTAATAAATCATGGAGTAATGTAGATAGAGAGGTAAAAATTGACACACATGCTTGGAATGACATGGGGTTTTATTAGAACGAAAAAAAAAAAGTTCAGAAAATGTCTGACAGATGGCACTTCATCTGATCAGAAAAGCAATAATTAGTATAACAAATTAAGACAAAGCAAAGATGCTGTTCATTACAGGAAATGCTCAATATGTTCACCATCATTCCTCAACAATAGCTGCAGTCGAGGAATAATCTTGTAAACAGCACTGTAAAGCATGTCCGGAGTTATGGTGGCAAGAGTGTCGGATGTTGTGTTTCAGCATCCCTAGAGATGTCAGTCGATCACGATACACTTGCGACTTCAGGTAACCCCAAAGCCTGTAATCGCACAGATTGAGGTCTGGGGAACTGGGAGGCCAAGCATGACCACACGATCATCACCAATCGACGCGCGCAAGACATCTTTCATACGTCTAGCAATATGGGGTGGAGCACCATCCTGCATAAAAATCGTACATTCCAGCAGGTGTTTATCAGCCAGGCTGGGGATGATGCGATTCTTTAACAAATTGGCTTACCTCACACCCGTCATGGTAGCAGTTACAAAACCAAATGAAGCGCCATCTGTTGGACATTTTCTGAACTTTTTTATTTGTTCTAATAAACTCCATGTCATTCCAAGCATGTGTGACAATTTTTACCTCTCTACTTACAATATTCCATGATTTATTAAGTTTTCAAATTTATACTGACTTTTTGATCACCTGGTAGCTGTGGACCATCACCAATGTCTGTTCATTTGGAACAGATAAAATAATGTAATAATGCTTGGGATTTACATGTGGCCTGGAGCAGTGCAAACATCTGCAGTACAGGTTATGTGGCTCTGTGTATAGCACGAAATTAAAGCAACATACGTTTTTCCCCTCCTGTATCAAATTCATGGTATAATCAAACAAACTATCAAAAGATGCCCATAAACTATATTCTGCATGTAAGGTGGCATTGTGGTCAGGGTACAACCATGCCAACAATGCTGTCAGGCCACCTATCAAACTGATTAGTGTTTCCTGGGTAGTGCCACACCCAGAATTGTTGTGTACAATTTCACAGAAGGATCAATACGGCACAGAGAAGACGCCTACCAGAATCTCTGCAGTGAGGGAGCAAAGCACGAAAGGTAAAGGGACAGTCTCAAACGGGTGTGGCCTGATGGTTTAATGTGTAATGTTCGTTGTTTCTTGTATTTGTTGACAGTTTATAGAGACCCAAACAGTTGCACCAAGACAGAGGCATTTTCAAGTGTTTGTGACATAATAAAATAAAAAGGATTTTTATTCAGCTGCAAGGGCATGAGCTTGTACCATCATAATACTGGATTGCAACTGCCACCAAACCTTGCATAATCTACTGGAAGACTTATCTTGAGGCAAACAGTGTACAGTTAACTTTGTCAGAGTGGCTTTTGTTGTCAGAGACCTGCTGTATGCATACCATTGAAACATTTTCAGAGTAGGTAAAGTCTCAAGTGGAGTCGTCAGTGTACAAACATTAACTGTTTCTAACAGTCACATGAGGTATAGGGTACACACCCTCACTTCTTACCTAGTTATGTCCATTTTAGCCATTGCAAACCTCTGCTGGGTGAGGCGACATATGTGCCACCAGCAGTCACAGTGTGGCACATATGAAATGCTCTGTGTTCTAGAAAACTGTCACCTCAGCCTTTGATGTGAAATAAATGCCTGTGAATTCATCAAAAATCGTCTGCCATTCTTTGTTGTGACTGTTGCTGTTTCATGCAGCCTTCTCTTAATATCCACAACAAGGTTAAACAAAATTATGAAAAAAAACCTCTGATTCTAATCTGGGTTTGATGGTATTTGCAACCAATAAATTCCAAGCCAAGTGTCCTTTTAAACCAAGCTCTTATTGCTGCAGTACATTGTAATTACCAAATTACTTGTGGCCATTAAATTTAGATGTGCCACAGTGTTATTTGAGGGAGACAATGCTGTTGGCATTACACTAATATCAGACCATGTGTCAACGAAAAGTCCTCTCTTGACTGACTCATTGCTTCATGATCAGTTGTTTGGAATGGTTTGATGTAGTTGCCATAGTCTTTTCTGTCAACACTTGAAGGGGCATATCTCTGTCTCATGCTAAATTGTTTTATTTCAGTGCAAAATATTAAATTATGTAGTTCTTAAGTGCTGCAAAACTGCAGGAATGTAATATCTATATCTACATGGGGTATTCTGCAGGTAACATCTGCGTGCCTGACAGAGGGTGCCTCCTGGGCAACATTATCTGTGTTTTCTTTCCAATTTAATCTATATTACCTTTTTTCCCCACAATTATTTGTTGTAATGAATCTGAAAGTAGATTTTGTCTGTTGAACACTTACAATGGCTTTTAGATTGCTAACTTTGACAATAAACAAAAGTGGCAGGTTGTCTGTAAGTTGTAATTTATGCTGAGTTGAGCTTTGGCTTCCTACTTGTTGTCGGGGCACTTCGTCTCTAATGTCTTCTATTTACAACTGCTACTAACTTCAGTGATCTAACAGCTTTATTACTACAGTAGAACAGTGAATTGGTACACGGCACAGAAAAATAACTCGTTAAATGAGTGCGATTAAACACGAAGAAATTTACGACACGCTTTCACAAACCTTATTACTTCCACGTATAGTTTATACCACAGATTCCGATTATCTGCAGACACACACAGACCGAAAGTGGCAGCAATGTACAGCAGACAGATTATTTATTTATTTATATCCCACGAATCCAATACAGCGAGACATTCGCACGGATGTAGGATGTGTCATGTTATTCCAAATTATACCAAAGGAACACATAAAAATCCCTCATGCAAGAGGAGATATAAGGTAAAATACACATTAATAGGTAAAGACAAAAATTACACTTAAAAAAGTTACAAGATCTTATTAGGTACCTTACATAATGGCATAGTAATGTTAACAGTGAGTCTAACTATTGTTATACAGAGAGTACATCTGATGTAATGAAAAGAAAGAATCAATCACGGTTAACACAATTGACTTATTCGTCAGTTGAATAAAAGGAATTATCTATTAGATAATATTTGAGCTGTTGCTTAAATTTGGAAAGCTCATGGACGAGTGATTCAGTGATGGTGGGAGAGTATTTAATACCTTGCAGCTCATAGCTCATATAATGGACTCCATTTTGTACAGTACTGAGATTGTTTAGTTCATAATGAAGTTCCAGTTTCCTCCTAGTGTTGTATAATGTGAATAATTGGTTTCGTATAGTTCCTCATTTTTACCAACAAAACATATAAATCCCCAATTTTCTAAAGAGCTTCCTGTAAGAATGTCTGGGCCAGACTCCACACATTATCCTGATTATCCTTTTTTTGGGCAATGAATATTGTTTTCGAAAGTAGCTGATTGTCCTAAAAACTATGCCATACAACAATAAAGCGCAGAAGTAACTAAAATCAGCAGTTTTGTGGTGTCTCAGTCACAGACAGTAGGAATAATTCGAATAGTAAATGTTGCTGAGCTGAGTTTTTTGTGAAGTTGTAAAATGTGGTCAGACCATTTCAGAGTGCTATCAATGTGTACACCCAAGATCTTAGATGGCTCAACATGTAGCAGCTCACTGCCATTACATTTAATACTTAATTGACCCTTCACTTTTTTCGTACTTGGATATAAACAAATTGTGCCTCGTTAACATTAAGAGATAACCCATTATTTAAAAACCGATTAAGTACTTCACTAAAGACAATATTCGCCGATTCCTTGAGGTTGTGGTTTGGAGTTTTGTTGCTGAGGATGGAGGTGTCATCAGCAAAAAGAGTGAAATGAGTTTTAAAGCTAGTACACGAGGGAAGGTCATCGATAAAGATGAGGAAGAGAAGGCCGATAGATGAGCAGCTAGCTGACACAGAGTGCCCTTCAGAGTCGTTTAACGGGACCTTTGCTTCCTTTCAGTTAGGATTTTATCCACGAGCCAGCTGATACCGTAATATTCGGCCTTTGCGAGGAGGATTTCGTGAGTAACACTTATCGAATGCTCTAAAAAGGTCACAAAAGATACTTACAGGAGATACTTTTGTGACCCAGCCTCGTCGCCGCTTTTGTGTCTCGTTTCCGTCGTAGGTGTCGGTGGCCGAGTAGAAAGACCGACACAAGAATAAAGGATGAACGCTTGTGCAGGTAGGAGGTGACCAGCCAGTGGGACAGCAGAAACTAGAAACACTAGAGTAAATTAGAACGAGATATATATTGCACAGAATTTATACAATACTTAACTTTTACATAGCTGAGTACTGCAGAAGGCTGATACATAGTTGAGCTAGAGGCCTGCCTAGTGCCTATCCGATAGCCAAGTCTTCACTGGTGCCTATCTGAATCCGAAGAGTTAACTGGTTCCTATCTCAGACCCAAGTGAACGATGTCGTTCAGTGGCGGCCACGAGCGGAGATGTAGCAGAGGGCGCTCGTGGCTGACGTCGTAAGAACGCCGCGCCGTGCGTGCATGGCGGCGCGCGGCGAAAGTAGGTGGCGCGCACTTTAGACTTGTGCGACACCACACCCCTCCCCCCCAAACCGCCGCGCCGTCGTGGCGTAGGGCTAAGGGCCACGGCGACGGCCCTGGGAGGAGAGCGTGGGCGGGGGCGTTACTGGTGGGACGGGCGTCGTAGCAGAGGCTGGGATCGAGACGCAGTCTGGGCCCCGGCATCCACCTTGCGATCCCTGGGGAAACCCACCAAAACCTGGGCAAGGGCGCAAGCCTCCGCCCAGAGGGAGCAGGTCATCATCTTCTGGGGTGCGTGGCCCAAGCTGGGGGGGCCCGCACGGTCCCGGAGTCCTTCTCGGTGACGCTGTCATCTGCGGCGGCGACAGCAACGGCGACGACTGCGTCGGAGGCGCGTCTACGTCCATGGGGATCTCGTAGTCCGGGGACGCTGCGCCCGGCGGCGAACGATGTGGCTGTGCTCCCTGGCGGTGAACTGGGTCTGGAATCAAGAAACCACAGACAGGATCGCGCGGCCTGTGCAAGCGCAATTAGTTTGCGTGGCGCCGCAGTTCCGACCCTGTGGAAGAACATACAACATACATATTGCGACCGAGTACGCGCTGAATGATGCCCGGTAACCACTTCTTCCCAGCAAACACCTTGTACAGCACTTGCGTCGAAACCTGAAAACGCGTAACGCCATACGAACCGACTCGGTGCGTGGGAGGCTGCAGCAGGTGAAGGAGAGTGCGGTGACGGCGGTCGTGTAGCAGCTCGGCGGGAGACGGGCCGTCACGTGGCATGCACCGATACGTAGACAGGAAAATTTTAAGAGCTTTCTGCCTGGAGTGCTGACCTTTCATACTTTCCATGTGAGACTTGAATGTTCCAACGAAACGTTATGCTTCACCATTGGACTGAGGGTGAAAAGGTGCAGTGGTGATATGCTGAATGCCATTCACACGACAAAAGTGTTGAAATTCCGCACTAACAAACTGAGGTCCATTGTCACTGACGATAGTTTCAGGCAAACCTTCTATGCAAAACACTGATAATTTGTCAAAGGCAACCTGGCAAACTTTAGACCATACAAAAGGAACATTCTTCCTACGTAAGTGATGCAGTGGAGCTGCAATCTGAGAGGCATTGGGAATAAACCTGAGATAATAGTTCAGCTTTTCCATTACTGCTTGCAATTCCTGCACATTCTTAGGAGGAGGCAAGTCTTTGATTGCTCGAAGATGTGACTGTAAGGGATGGATTCCTTGGGCATTAAGCACATGGCCTAGGTACTCTATTTCAGTTTGAAAAAACGAACACTTTGCTTTATTTCAACGTAGACCTGCTGCAATCAACACTTTGAAAAGGCACTCCAGGTTTGATAAATGTTCTTCAACTGTGCGTCCTGAGACCACAATATCATCTAAATAGTTCGAACAGCACGGTACAGAAACTGTCAGCTGTTCCAAAAAGCGCTGAAAACTAGCGGGGGCGGAAGAACTGCCAAAGGGTAGGCGTTGAAATTTAAAAAGGCCCATGTGAGTATTAATGACGAAAAACTTTTTTGACTCGTCATAAAGCGGAATCTGTAAGTATTCCTCTGCTAAATCAATCTTAGAAAAGAAGCGAGACTGTCCTAATCTGTCCATCAGTTCCTCAGGTCTGGGCAGAGGGTATATGTCTACAATTGTTTGACTGTTCACTGTTGATTTGATTTCCGCACAGAGACGAAGTTTTCCCGACGGCGTGGGTATAATTACTAAAGGCGAGGCCCACTGACTCGCAGAAACAGGAGAAATCACCCCACTATCTTGCCAACGTTTAAGTTCTTCCGCAACTTCATCACGCAGGGCAATAGGCACTGGTCCAGCTTTACGAAATTTTGGTACTGCAGATTCTTTTAAAGTTACATGTGCCACGAAGTCTTTTGCACAACCTAGTTCCGGCGAAAACAAGTCACTATACATTTCACACAATGCATTTATTTTGTCCTGAGGCACTACTGACGAAATTTGAAGCACATCTCTTTGAATTGATAAACCAAACAAATCAAATGCATCTATTCCAAAAATGTTCTGTGTAGATTTGGCCTGGAGAACTACAAAAGAAACTGTTTTTGTTACACCTTGGAAAGAGGCGGGCAGGCTACACGTTCGTAGCACGAGAATATTTTGACCTGTTTATGCTATTAGCACTTGTTGAGACGGCGACAATTTTGGTGAACTCAGAAATTCATAAGTGTCTTTATTCATTAATGTGACAGCGGAACCAGTGTCGAGCTGAAATTGCACAGTCTTATTTTCTATGGAAAGAGTCACAAATGTTTTTGCTTGTGGCGCTCGACAGTGCGAGCGTGAAGGTCGGGGTGAGAGTTTAAAATAGAGAGAGTTTAATTTTTAAAACTCACAACCACCAGCTGCGAATCAAATTCCTAAACATGCAAAAACACTGGAACTGTGATTGCGACTGTTTGACTCGTTTTCTAGGGGATGATATCATACGTTCGCAGCTTTCCTTCCATGCATATGATTAACAAAACAAATTCGTAATAAAATCAAGTTCATGAGAGAAAAGGGTGTACTAACTACTACTTTTGAAAACACGTGAAAGTTCACTTTACGTTGTATTTTTCACAATCTTAGAACCCTGTGGCTGATACGTCTGTACGTCGGCACATTTACCAAATAAAGTTATAGCTCGTGAGCCCCCAGACAAAATTAATATTTGTCGCGAATTGATTTCACACCACGTGGCTGTCTCAAACACCGTTTATGTTCATGCCTATGCGACGACACGTGTTACATTAACAAATCACAGTCACTTTAATTCAATGCGATGCACACCTTATTCCACCGGCTAAATATACACAAACACACAGTAGCACTCGATTTAACTTGGTACAGTCTACGACGAGCAACCACACGTGGCGATTGCCACAGACAAATCTCAAGTCACCACCTCGAGATCCACATGCCGACTGATGCAGAGCGACGCCGCCCGGCCAGTTCTCCACGTGCTCCCGACCTCGTCACTTCCTGCCCTCGCGCGCACGCCAAAAGCTAAACTGCCGGGGTTTTTTCCCCCTACGTCATCAACTTCCCCATGTGAACTGTTCTAACCGATTTGCTAACGTACCACACTCAGCCAATACATTTCTAAAACTTTACTTAAAATCAAAATAATTACACTACACATTAAACAAATATTTTCTTACGTTTTTATATTAGTATAAACATTCTTTGTACTGTTTATCATAATCGTGCAATTTCTTATATCACAGATAAGTGATTTAACAGAATACTTCAAGATAAAATACAAAAGATTAATTGAAAATAAAATGAGAAATAGTTAATATATTATTTTTATAAACAAACATTGCCATGCTAGTTGTGTAACTGTCTTGTCTTCGTTGGTAATTTATTACTTTTCATTGTCAATTAAACATATTACGCCAGATGTGACTATATCAGCTGATGTATTGTTTATTTATCAACAGGCTATTTTGTAATGAGGGCCTTAAAGGTTCCTAACTGCATCGTATTACTTCAAATGCCAGTAGTATTACAATATTTGTGCATTGCACTGTGCCTGGCACTCGCCATTGTCCCTCTCTCCCCTCACCGGAAACGAACTGGAAAATCCTAAGTTGGAACAAGCCAACAATGTCGGCCCTCTCGCTGGCCTCCAGTCAGCTACAAGCACACAGCAAATCTAAACGTGGAGAATTTCTACCTATGGCCTAACTATAAATGTTGTCACCCAACTGTGTACATACATTGCTACCGTAATTAATAAGATTAAAATTGTGTAACATTTAGTGCATTGGCGTGGTCAATGTTTGCAGTGAACTTCATACTGTTTAATTATCAAATGCTATTGATTACCGGTATTTCTATTAGGCGGTAATCTCACAACAGGTGCACGAATGTGGGCAACGTCTGATACAGCTTGTTTGCTGCGTTTGCGCATGCGCAGGCTGCGTGCGGTAGGAAGCGGCACAGACTCGGCACACAGCGGATTAACAACACTTTCACTAGATGGCACTACCGCCGGATCGGCGACCGCGCAATGCTTGGCTACTACAGATTCACTAACTACTGCGCAATAATTACTTTGAGTAGTTATATCAAGTCTACTGTCACTAGCTACACAGTACTGGGCACTTTTACAAGGAGAAGTTGTAGAAGGCACTAGGTGCACTACAGGATTGCACTGTACACAGTCATTTTGCTTGTCTCAAACCCTTTTCCGTTGCACAGAATTACGCGCTCGACGACGCTTGATACGTGGCTCACTACATAGTTGTGCAGTAGGCGCAGTAATGTCTTAAATTTGAGATTCAAGCAAAGCACTGTTCAAGTCCACAGCGTGTATGACATTCACTGCATGCACTGCTCTCGCACTTTGCGAAGCACTGTTTCTAACGTTAATGTTCTTTGAATTTACACTCTGCATACACACTGACTGAACATGTACCAATTTGCCACATTGATAACAGGTTGCGTTGAGGCTAGGGCAATGTACACGCTTGTGGCGAGATACACACTGAGGGCAAGACTTACGAACATTTTTCTGAAATGAACGTTGGCACCCGTCATTCAAATTACTTTGTCTAACACGACGGGGCGACTTTCGTGTCGCACTTTTACAATGGCTACTGTTCACTGACTGTTCAGCACAGCCGGTAGAATTACAAGAATCACTAGGGCTAGATTGAGAACTATGGCTAGGAAAGCGTCCTTTACAGCGCACTGAATTAACACTGTGGCTGTGCATTTCTACATCTGGTAAGTCAAAGGTATCATGCGCTTCAATAAGCTGCAGTACACTGTCTAATGGTAGGTCAGACTGTTTAAGAATTGCTGCCCTAATTCTGGGGTCCTGAATGTTCTGCGTAATAGCATCTCTCAACATAACGTCACTGTAAGAAAGTCCACAAGAGCAAGTAAATTTACATTTGAGAGTTAAGCCCTTCAATTCCGTAATCCATTGCATGTGGGTCTGTTCCGGTGATTTTTTCAGTCTGAAAAATCGGTACCGCGCAGCGGGTACAAGAACTTTTCTCTCATAATGAGCATTCAGTGCATCTACTATTGCATCAAATTCTAGATCGCGAGGAGGTGCGTGGGGGAAAAGTTTCTGCAGTAACACGAAGGTGTTGGTGCCCACAACGGATAATAACAGATGCTTCCCTCTCTGACCTGTAATTTGATGAGCCGCGACGAGTTCTTGAAATTGCGCCAAATAGTCACTCCATTCTTCTTCACGTTCGTTGTACTGGCGAAACGTAGGAAGCAGTGCGGCTGCAGGTGTAGGCTGCTGATGCGACAGCTGTTGTTGAGTTATCGTCAACTGCGCCACTGCTTGAAGTAGTTGCGTGATTTGCACCGTCTGTAACTGAATAATTTCCATTAAGTTTGGGTTCGGGGTAGTGGCAATGCTGACCGATTAGGCGCCGCGCATACAAGTAAATTAGTACAAAACACAAAACTGAATATGTTCCCCCAAAAATCTTATAATAAGGGTGGGTGGGCAGGAGCAATTTCTGCGTGTTCCGACTGCTGCTGCCTGGCTGCTGCAAGTGGGCTGGTCCACGGTTCTTCTATCACTCCTCGTCGCCACTTTTGTATCCCATCCTTGTCGCCACTATTGTGTCCCAGCCTTGACGCCGCTTTTGTGTCCCAGCCTCGTCGTAGGTGTCGGTGGCCGAGTAGAAAGACCGACACAGGAATAAAGGATGCACGCTTGTGCAGGTAGGAGGTGACCAGCCAGTGGGACAGCAGAAACTAGAAACACTAGAGTAAATTAGAACGAGATATATATTTCTTAGAGACTTAGTAATACTTAACTTTTACATAGCTCAGTACTGCAGAATGCTGATACATAGTTGAGCTAGAGGTCTGCCTAGTGCCTATCCAATACCCAAGTCTTCACTGGTGCCTACCTAAATCCGAAGTGTTAACTGGTTCCTATCTCAGTCCCAAGTGAACGATGTCATTAAGTGGTGGCCACGAGCGGAGTTGTAGCAGAGGGCACTCGTGGCTGACGTCGTAAGAACGTCGTGCCGTGCATGCATGGTGGCGCGCGGCGAAAGTAGGTGGCGCGCACTTTAGACTTGTGCGACACCACAGATACTTTATTATTAAAAGACTCTAAGATTTGCCGAGTGAAGGAAAAAATAGCTTGTTCTCTTGAAACACCCCATTGAAATCCAAACTGGCTACGGTTTAATACTTTATGATTACTTTATGACAAGGTGGTCAATAAGTCTTTTTTCGACCAATTTCCCAAGTATTTTAGAGAAAGTTGTTAAAAGGTTGATAGGCTGATAATTGGTAAAATCAGTTTTATCACCTTTTTTAAAGAGAGGTTTAATAATAGCATACTTTAGTCTCTCAGGAATAATCCCATGCTGGATAGATTCTCTAAATATATGGCACAGTAATTTGCTTGTTGGCTTATGGCACTCCTTCAGTAATCTTGAAGAGATACCATTGATGCCAACAGAATTCTTACTTTTCATCTCTCTAATAATTTTCTCAACTTCATGTACTGTGACAGGAGACATTTTAATCTGCTCAGTTTTTTACCATTGACTTTTTGAAGTGATAACGTGGCTTAATTAACAGAACAAGTTATTCCACTTTGTGCTGCTGATACTAGAAAGTGGTTGTTAAAAATCTGTAATTATCTCAACATTGTTATAAATTGTATCATTTGTGTTTTCTGTAGGAGGCATTTTTCCTGTTTCCATTTTTATTATGTTCCATATGGTTTTAATTTGTTATTAGAGGTATCAATCTCTGATTTTATAGACATACTCTTCGTCTTTCTTAGAACTTTTTTTAAGTATAGAGCAGTATAGTTTGCAATGTTTTTTCTTTTCTCGACTATAACTGGATTTGATGAGACACACAAAATCCTTTTCTTTCTGCAGGAGGTTGTAATGCCCAGAGTTAACCAGTTTTTATTAGAATAGGTCTTGCATTTGAATTTGGCAATCCTTTTTGGAAAGACCACTTCGAATAGCACATAAATTCATTAAAAAAGCATTATATTTATCATTAACAATTTCCAAGATCCCAGTCAATTACAGAAGGTATTGATAGATTGGGTGTTGATTACTCTGAAAGTGTTACTGCAAGAGTTGTTCTTACGAAGAGGACTAACACCTTCAATTGAGATTAGCTGACCATCATGGTCTGAGAACCCATTTAATACACATTTTACAGTTGTGTTTAAATTTCTGCTTCTGTCTAAGAAGATGTTGTCAATTCAAGTGACAGAATTAGCTGTGACTCTAGTGGGAAAATCCACCAGTGCTGTTAAAGTGAATGAGTTCATTACTGTAAATGTGATAAGTCATTTCTTCCCATGTTATCAATAAGAAAGTTAAAATTAAAGTCACCTAAAATTATAATATCTTTAGTTTTTGAAAAAAGATGAGATAATAGAGATTATACCTGTTTTAGAAAAATACAGGTTTTGCCAGTAGGAGTCCTATGGAATAAGAGCAGAGTAATTTCAGAAAATTCAGTACAGATTACAACACCACAGACATCACAGTGTTGATCAAAGCAGTATCCACTCAAGTCTAAGGATCTATAAGCTATTTTGTTCTTAACACAAATTGCCACTCCACCTTTTTTCTAGAGAAAGTCTATACAGTGGCGTAGCTATGTCATCAAGGGCCACGGGGCAAAAATGACATTGGGGCCCTCTTTACACTAATACTGTACAGATGCAAAACTACTTCATCATCAGCTTCTTACCGCCCACTGGAAGACTAAATACAACCAAGTAAATTATTACGTGTCACGCAGCAGATAATATTTAATCGTACTCTCTAATATAAGTATGAAAGTTTGTTTGTTAGTTATACTTTCACGCAAAAATTACTAGGTGATTTGGATGAAATTTTGCAGAGGGATAGAGATAGAGTTGGACCTGGCTAGGACGTACAGATGTAAAGCCCCATGGGATATTTTTCGTCAGCGGTGACAGCAGGCAGACTTTTGTCAGGGCCGACAACTCACTCTCGCTAAACTACTGCGCTGTTAGCTCATTACGTTGATAGCCCAGTCGAAGAAGCAAAATAGGGAAAATATTCGTGTAGGATGGTTTCATCAAAAGTAAGCTGCCGGATTTTGTTTGAAGAAACACTATGGATTGAGCCGTGCCCCTACCAGGCTTCTTGAAGTATATGTTAGTGTCTGGCCAGGAAAAAGTAATAAGTAAAAAACTAAGCCGATATCTTCGCTTATTATCGTGACAGTGGGGTAGAGGGCAGCGTCTTGATGCACAATTCACTATTGAGAAAAAGTAATTGTTACATGAAACTTCTGATCCGTGAATGTAAGTTAACCTTTAAATTGCAGAATAAACAAATAGTGTGCGGGTATAAAAGTACCTTAAAAGATTGCGTGATGTGCTGAATTTTCACAATTACTTTAAAACATAGTGAACTTGTTTGTTTTTCACATAGAAGAACTGATCAGAATGCGGTGGAGGGTATAGTATTAGTGTTGTTGTTAAGGTCTTCAGTCCTGAGACTGGTTTGATGCAGCTCTCCACCCTACTCTATCCTAAGCAAGCCTTTTCATCTCCTCATAAGAACGGCAACCCACATCCACTTGAATCTGCTTACTATACGCGTCTCTTGGTCTCCCTCTGCGATTTTTACCCCACACACTTCCCTCCAATGCTAAATTTACGATTCCCCGATGTCTAAGAATGTGTCCTACCAAGCGATCCCTTCTTTTAGTCATGGTATGCCAAAAATTCCTGTTTCAGTACCTCTTCATTAGTTATGCGATCTACCCACCTAATCTTCAGCATTCTTCTGTAGCACCACATATCAAAAGCCTCTATTCTCTTCCTGTCCGCACTGCTTATCGTCCGTGTTTCACTCCCGTACAAGGCAACACTCCACACAAATGCCTTCAGAAAAGACTTCCTTACTCTTAAATTAATATTCGATGTCAGCAAATTTCTCTTTTTCAAAAATGATTTTCTTCCCATTGCCATTCTGCATTTTATACCCTCTGTACTGCGACCACCGCATGTTATTTTACTACCCAAGTAACAAAACTCATCTACCACCTTCATTGTTTCGTTACCTAATCTAATTCCTTCAGCATCGCCTGATTTTCTAAGACCGCATTCCATTATTTTTGTTTTGCTCTTGTTAATGTTCATTTTATACGCTCTCTTCAACACACTGTTCATTCCGTTCAACTGCTCCTCCAGGTCCTTTGCTGTCTCTGACAGAATTACAATGTCATCAGCAACACGCATAGTTTTTATATCAGCGCACACCCTGAACTTTAATCCCTATTCCAAATTTTTCCTTGCTTTCCTTCACCGCCTGCTCGATGTACAAATTGAATAACATCGGAGAAAGGCTACAACCCTGTCTTACTCCCTTCCCAACTGATGCTTCCCTTTCATGCCCTTCGAGTCTAATAACTGCGGTCTGGCTTTTGTACAAGTTGTCAATAACTCTCCTTTCCCTGTATTTTACCCCTGCTGACTTCAGAATTTGAAAGAGTGTATTCCAGTCAACATTGTCAAATGCTTGCTCCAAATCTACAAAAGCTAAAAATGTAGGTTTGCCTTTCCTTAATCTATCTTCTAAGATATGACGTAAAGTGAGTATTGCCTCCCGGGTTCCTATGATCCTACTGCATCCAAACTGATCTTCACCGAGGTCAGCTTCTACCAGGTTTTCCATTCTCCTGTAGATAATTCGTGTTAAAATTTTGCAACCATGACTTATCAAACTGATGGTTCTGTAATTTTCACACCTGTCTGGGCCTGATTTCTTTGGAATGGGGATTATTACATTTTTCTTAAAGTCTGAGGGTATTTCGCCTGTCTCATACATCCTACACAAGAGTTCAAATAGTTTTGTCATGGTTGGCTCTCCCAGAGACTTTAGTAGCTCTGAGGGTATGTCATCTACTCCTGGGGCCTTGTTCCGACCTAGGTCTTTCAAGGCTCTGTCAAATTCATCTCTCAGTATAGCATCTCCTATTTCATCTTGATCTACTTCCTCTTCCCTTCCTACAACATCGTCTCTCAGTTCATTTCCTTTGTAGAGCTGCTCTATGTACTCTTTCCACCTTCAGCTTTCCCTTCTTTGCGGAGAACTGGTTCCCATCTGAGTTCTTGATATTCGTAGAGTTGCTTTTCTTTTCCCCAAATGTCTATTTTCCTGTAGGCGGTGTCTACTTTTCCCCTTGTTATACATTCTTCTACAGATTTGCATTTGGCTTCTAGCCATTCCTGCTTAGCCAGTTTGCACTTCCTGTCAATCTCATTTTTTAGTCGTCTGTACTCCATTTTGCCTGTTTCATTTACTGCATTTTTATATTTTCTCCTTTCGTCAATTAAATTTAGTATTTCCTGTGATATCCAAGGATTTTTTTGTAGGTCTTGCCTTTCTCCCTATTTTGTCCTCTGCTGCCTTCACTATTTCATCTCTCAATGCTACCCATTCCTCTTCTACAGTTTTATTTCCCCCTGTTTCTGTCAATTGTTGCCTAAATCTCCCTCTGAAATTCTCCAGAACTTCACTTTCCTTCAATTTATCTAAGTCCCATCTCCTTATTTTCCTACCTTTCTGCAGTTTTTTCAGCTTCAGCGTACAGTTCATGACTAACAAGTTATGGTCAGAGTCTATATCTGCCCCTGGGCATGTTTTGCAGTTTATAACCTGGTTCCGGAGGTCTGTCTGCGCACTACGTCATCTGTAATTTATGAGATGCATTGCGGAATGGCCGGTATAACTTTGTAAAACACCTTGTAATTTCCTTTTGCGACGTAATGGGGTAGACAGAGTGGGGGCTCGCTATTCGTTTTGCAGGCGCACAGAGAACGGCAATGCCTGACCATTCCAGCGGTCTGCCCTTTCCCGCCCTCCAACCTCCCTACCCTTCCTGCTGTCACCTGTTACATCCCCACAACAAATCATATGCCCAATACTGTTCTACTGTACTGAACTATGCTGTATGCATTTAATATTTTATCTTAGTCCATTCTGTTTAACAATAACTACCGTATATTAACACATTGGCTGCCAAAGGTATACTTGGGTTACCGTCCCCCGGGGACCATTTACTTTTTTCCGTATTCTGCTTTAGTTTGCTTGAAGTAAGCAATTTAAGTACAAATAAGTTGAAAATATTGCAATTTAGTACCTTAGATTATGTTTTTTGTGTGAGTTACATATGACTCACACGGCGCCAGATTAAAGTGCCAGGTTTGTCATTTGCTATGTCGCTAATAATTATGGGTTGGTACTCCTGTAAGTCTTTCATTCCACAACATTGTTGGCGTACAATTCCATTATTGTTTTTCTGCATTGTTACTACAGTCTCTATTCGGTGTTGTTTGCTCCGTTACACAGTAATATTGTAGCAGGAGAAAGTGTCTCCTAGAAGTTATGTAGATGAACAAAGGCATGTACAGAAGCTTAAAATGAAGTTATGGACATAAGAAGATACTACTGAAATGGAAAAGTAAGAGGAATGTGTTGATTCTGAGTATTGTTCATGGAGAGGAAGAAGCTGAAGTTCAAACCAAGACGGGCACAAATAAAAAACTGGGAATCACAATTGATTATAATCAAACATTTATAGATCTCTCTCGCCAAATGAACGCCTATTTTGCCTAAGGCGGGGTGTGGAATGGTAAAGGAAGCTTGCAATTGAACTGCTGACAGGGTCAGCACTGGTTAATGCTCGTGACTTACCGATACATCAACAACAAGATCATCTGAATCACAGAATTCAAAGAGGAAGTGACTTTGTTCAAATGTTTGTAGAACTTATGGGACTTAACTACGGGGTTATCAGTCCCTAAGCTTACAAACTACTTATCAACTTGAAACTTCCTGGCAGATTAAAATTGTGTGCCAGAACCGGGACTCGAACCTGGGACCTTTGCCTTTCGCGGGCAAGCGCACTACCGACTGTGCTATCCCGACACAACTCACGATGCCGCCTCACAACTACAACTCCACTTCTGCCAGTACCTCGCCTCCTACTTTCCAAACTTCACAGAAGCTCTCCTGCAAACACGCAAGACTAGCACTCCTGGAAGAAAGGATATGGTGGAGACTTGGCTTAGCCACAGCCTAAGGGATGTTTCCAGAATGAAACTTCACTCTGCATATCCTTTCTTCCAGGAGTGCTAGTCTTGCGTGTTTGCAGGAGAGCTTCTGTGGAGTTTGGAAAGTAGGAGGCGAGGTACTGGCAGAAGTGGAGTTGTGAGGCGGCATCGTGAGTCGTGTCGGGATAGCACAGTCGGTAGTGCGCTTGCCCGCGAAAGGTAAAGGTCCCAGGTTCGAGTCGCGGTTCCGGCACATAATTTTAATCTGCCAGGAAGTTTCATATCAACGCACACTCCGCTGCAGAGTGAAGTTTCATTCTGGAAACATCCCTTAGGCTGTGGCTAAGCCATGTCTCCACCATATCCTTTCTTCTAGGAGTGCTAGTCTTGCCTGTTTGCAGGAGAGCTTCTGTGAAGTTTGGAAAGTAGGAGGCGAGGTACTGGCAGAAGTGGAGTTGTGAGGCGGCATCGTGAGTCGTGTCGGGATAGCACAGTCGTAGTGCACTTGCCCGCGAAAGGCAAAGGTCCCAGTTTCGAGTCCCGGTTCCAGCACACAATTTTAATCTGCCAGGAAGTTTCAAGTTGATCCGCAGCAGAGTGAAGTATCATTCTACTTATCAACTTGCTAAGACTTAGGACGGCACAAATATCCATGCCCGAGAGGGGGTTCGAACCCCCGACCGTAGTGGCCTTGCAGACCGTGACTGGAGCGCCTCAGTCTCCTCGGCCACCGCGGCCGGTGAAGTGACTTTGAAACTACTCCATACAGAAGATGCCGATGCCGATGCCCCTGAGAAATCTCTCACCGTAGCCACCGAGCTGCCTGCAGAATGTGATCTTGTGAACATGGGAGCAACAAGTCATAGGTGTACGGATGCTACGAAAAAATGAAGAATGAATTTGGACGAGAGCAAGCTGTCAAACAAACAACATGGAAATGTAAGAAATTGTGACTCATATTTTGCGAAGAGTGTTTCTGGATAAAGCACAGTGCATGCAGGCGTTAGGGATACAAAGTGGAATTACCCATTTTTTTCAGTCTGTTTCATTGTTATAATTAAAACTGTATGTGATATACAATCTAAGTTATAGTAATATGTAACACCAAATAATAAATTATAAAAACAAGGAAACTCCAATATGACTGGGCCATGTGAGTTATATGTTGTTGTTGTGGTCTTCAGTCCGGAGACTGGTTTGATGCAACTCTCCACAATACCCTATCCTGAGCAAGCCTCTTCAACTCCTCATAAGAACGGCAACCTACATCTGTCTGAATCTGCTTATTGTATGCATCTCTTGGTCTTCCTCTGCGGTTTTTACCCCACACACGTCCCTCCAATTCTAAATTCACAATTCCTTGATGTCTAAGAATGTGTCCTACCAATCAATCCCGTCTTTTAGTCAAGATGTGCCAGAAATTCCTTTCTCCCCAGTTCTGTTCAGTACCTCATCATTAGTTATGCGATCCACCCACCTAATCTTCAGCATTCTTCTGTAGCACTACATTTCAAAAGCCTCAATCCTCTTCCTGTTCGCACTGTTTATCGTCCATGTTTCACTCCCATACAAGGCAACACTGCATACAAATGCCTTCAGAAAGGACTTCCTTAGGCTTAAATCAATATTCGATGTTAACAAATTTCTCTTTTTCAAGAACGCTTTTCTACCCATTGCCATTCTGCATTTTATATCCTCTCTACTGCGACCATCATTTGTTATTTTACTGTTGACGTAACAAATTCACCTATCTCCATTATTGATTCGTTACCTCATCTAATTCCTTCAGCATCACCTGATTTTCTTACACTGCACTCCATTACCCTTGATTTGCTCTTGTTAGTGTTCATTTTATATGCACCTTTACGCACCCTGTCCATACCGTTCAACTGCTCTTCCAGGTCCTTTGCTGTCTCTGACAGAATTACAATGTCATCAGTGAAGTGTCTTGTAAACTAAGTCGTGACTGTTCTATCAAGACAATTTATTGACTGAAATAGTGGAGCTCAGCCACGCAACAATAATTCTTCTTATAATTATAAAATAACAATTTTCCTTAGTTTCTTCAGTATAACTCTCTTGAAAATATTGCAATACACTTGACAACCAAAATTCACAAGCAATACAGCTGCTCCTAACGCAGAGTAATGAAAGATAGAAATTATTACGATCCTTTGGTTCCTGCGTCCCTGGTGTAGCCTTCCGTGGAGAGCGGAGGTTGCCGGGAGTTGGGCAGCGCGGCATGGCGAGACGACGGCCGAGAGACTCCAGCGGCGACTCCGTTCCTCGAAGGCGGCGCGGTCCAGGACGCCGTGACGTGGCTGTAGGGCCGGCGCGGAAGGAGACACTCGAGTCTGCTCGGCGGTCCGCGGCGTGCTGTGATAGGCCGCTTTCGTGTCTACTTCCCCCACGTCAAGTAGTCCGTGGTGTCACCGATACTGCGCCGGCCCAGCGACATCTCTCGGCCACGGCTGGCCTGCGTGCCTCGTGACGTAGCTGAGTCGAGGCGAGGCGCGGGGTTTAAGCAGGGACACCGTTGCGCGGGGGAGCGTGTACTGGCGCACTTTTGTTTGTTGTCGTTGCGCGCCACGGCAATCAGCAAAACGCAAGGTTTTTATTTCTTCACCCTGAACTTTAATTCCTTCTCCAAATTTCTCCTTGTTTCCTTTATAGATGGCACAATGTACAAATTAAATAACATGGAGAAAGACTACAACCCTGTCTTACTCCCTTCCCAAAAACTACAACCCTTTCATGCCCTTCAACTCTGACAACCGCTGTCTGGTTTTTGTACAAGTTGTAAATAACCTTACGCTCCCTATATTTTATTCCTGCTTGCTTCAGAACTTGAAAGAGTTTATTCCAACCAACATTGTCAAAAGCCTTCTCCAAATCTACAAAAGCTAGATATGTTGGTTTTCTTAATCTATCTTCTAGGATAAGCCGTAAAGTGAGTATTTCCTCCCGTGTTCCAACATTTCTCCTGAATCCAAACTGATCTTTCCCAAGGTCGGCTTCTACCACCTTTTCCATCCATATATAATTCACGATTTCAAGTGTCAATAACTACTCTCGAGCTCTTGAAAACTGGAGGCCACGAAGATGATTTATTACTGGTGCCATAACGTACTGTAATACCAAGTCACAGCACGCTACTGTGAGTTACAACTGCACCACGGAGCTTTAAATGGAAAAAGTCCGTGAGTCGTATTTACTTCACGTGACCCGAAGAGAAGACTTCCTGTAACTTTTATTTAACTCATGTGGCAGTCAATTGTTTTCTAAAAGTTGAGAATTTTTCTATTTCTTGTAACACGCATACTATTAGTCCTTGTTAAAAATTCATTATTATTTTTCGCGCCTCACTGTGTATCACGAACTTAATGAGTGGCGTTTTTCAAGTCGTGGGGATTTCGTTCGTGTTTCCTCACGCACCAAAGGTAGAATGAAAGAATACCTACTGGAGTAATACAATGCTTCGAACTGTTAGATTACAGATGTTGGCAAATATATGATTTCTGATCGGTAATTATCGGTAAGCGTTTTCGTGACTGCAGTACATTATAGTAATAATATGGGTACACAATTAAAAAGTAGTCAATTTTATTTTAACATTATTATTTTACAATCTTTTCCTGGCTTTGGTTTTTGCAAAATCATCAATAAGGTCTGTTAAATCTAGACCTGATACAGCCTTGTTTTCGATTGCTATGAGTGATAAATGTCCGAGTCAAGCTTGAGCCATACTGTACCTCAGATGTGTTTTGATAATTTTTAATTTGCTGAACGACCTTTATGCTGCTACAGAAGAATAAAACTGTGGTAAATACTTCCGTAACCTCACATTCTAATAATGCATGTTTTGTTATAATTTCCTTACATAAATGACGAACTGTCCATGTTGGGGTCAATTTCGGCAGGAGAAATTCCACATTCCTCCATTCAACTGAAATATTTTTTTTTGTGTGTGTCCCAGCCTCGTCGCCGCATTTGTGTCTCGTTTCCGTCGTAGGTATCGATGGCCGAGTAGAAGGACAGACACAGGAATAAAGGATGCACGCTTGTGCAGGTAGGAGGTGACCAGCCAGTGGGACAGCAGAAACTAGAAACACTAGAGTAAATTAGAACGAGATATATATTGCACAGAATTTATACAATACTTAACTTTTACATAGCTGAGTACTGCAGAAGGCTCATACATAGTTGAGCTAGAGGCCTGCATAGTGCCTATCCGATAGCCAAGTCTTAACTGTTGCCTATTTGATTCCGAAGTGTTAACTGTTTCCTATCTCAGTCCCAAGTGAACGATGTCGTTCAGTGGTGACCACGAGCGGAGTTGTAGCAGAGGGCGCTCGTGGCTGACGTAAGAACGCCGCGCCGTGCGTGCATGGCGGCGCGCGGCGAAAGTAAGTGGCGCGCACTTTAGACTTGTGCGACACCACAGCCCTCCCCCCCAAACCGCCGTGTCGTCGTGGCGTAGGGCTGAGGGCCACGGCGACGGCACTGGGAGGAGGGCCTGGGCGGGGGCGTTACTGGTGGGACGGGCGTCGTAGCTGAGGCTGGGATCGAGACGCTGTCCGTGCCCCGGCATCCACCTTGCGATCCCCCGGGAAACCCGCCAAAACCATGGGAAGTGCGCACGGCTCCGCCTCCGCGTGTTCCAGGCGGCGGGGGCACGCGCGGTCCCGGAGTCCTCGGTGACGCCGTCAGCTGCGACGGCGACGGAGGCGGAGAGGCGGACTGCGTAGTCCGGGGACGCTGGGCCCGGCGGCGAGCGATGTGGCTGTGCTCCCTGGCGGTGAACTGGGTCTGGAAAAAAGAAACCCGAGACAGGATCGCGCGGCCTGTGCAGGCGCAATTGGTTTGCGTGGCGCCGCAGCTCCGACCCTGTGGAAGAACGTACAACATACATATTGCGACCGAGCACGCGCTGAATGGTGCCCAGCATCCATGTTGTCTTCCCAGCAAACACTCTGTACAGCACCGGCGTAGAAACCTGAAAACGCGAAGCGCCATACGAACCGACTCGGTGCATGGGAGGCTGCAGCAGGTGAAGGAGAGTGCGGTAACGGCAGCCGTGTAGCAGCTCGGCAGGAGACGGGCCGTCACGTGGCATGCACCGATACGTAGACAGGAAAATTTGAAGAGCTTGCTGCCTGGAGTGCTGACCTTTCATCTTTTCCATGTGAGACTTATATGTTCGAACGAAACGTTCCGCTTCACCATTGGACTGAGGGTGAAAAGGTGCGGTGGTGATATGCTGAATGCCATTCACACGACAAAACTGTTGAAATTCCGCGCTAACAAACTGAGGTCCATTGTCACTGACGATAGTTTCAGGCAAACCTTCTATGCAAAACACTGATGTTAAGGCACTGATTGTACTAGACGCCGTCGTTGAGTTCATGGCAATCACGAAAGGAAACTCGCTGAAAGCGTCTACAACAATTAACCAGCGCGTATTCCAGAAATGTCCGGCAAAATCAATGTGTAAACGTTGCCATGGTCCCTTGGGGCGCGGCCAGTCTGAGAAACGTTGCGGAGGAGCCGCCTGATGCTCCGCACAAACCGTGCACTGTGACGTCATACTCTCTATCTGGGCGTCCATATCAACCCAGGTACAATGACGTCTGGCCAGTTGCTTTGTCCTAACAATACCCCAATGTCCTTGATGCAGGGGGGCGTAACACTTCCCGTTGCAGGGAACGAGGAACAATTACTCTTGCTTGGTCGTTGGCCGTATGTAACAACAGAAAACCCTGACTTAAAGACAATGCATGACGTTGTGCAAAATAACCAGAGGCCGATCAATGTCTTTGGCTCTGACAGGCCACCCTGAGCGAACAAAACGTGCTACCACACTTAGGTCTGCATCCGCAGCTGTTTCCTGTACAACCCGACGAGAGTTCAAAAGTCTGCGACAGCGGAAGCATCTCTGGATTCTATCTAACAACATGCTATTTCTGAAGAATCGAACGACACATCCTGGCCAACCGGAAGTCGGGAAAGTGTGTCCGCGTTGGCATGTTTAGTGGTAGGCCGGTACAAAATCTCGTACTGATAATTTGACAGTATCAAGGACCATCTCTGAAGTTTTTGTGCCGTTCGTGGCGGAATTGGCTTTGTGGGTGAGAACAACGACGTAAGAGGCTTGTGGTCTGTCAACAAATAGAATTTTCTGCCATAGAGATAATGATGAAACTTTGTGACGCCGTAAATGATTGCTAAGGCCTCCTTTTCTATCTGACTGTAATTCTGTTGCGTTGGCGTCAGTAGCTTGAATGCAAAGGCAATAGGACGATCGTGAGATCCAATGCGATGCGACAATATTGCACCCAGACCGTACGACGAGGCATCAACTGCTAGCACTACAGGCTTCTCCGGGTCAAAGGGAATCAAACATGCATCACTGAGTAGTGGAGACTTCAATTTGTCAAAAGCAACCTGGCCATCTTTAGACCATACAAAAGGAACATTCTTCCTATGTAAGCGATGCAGTGGAGCTGCAATTTGAGAGGCATTGGGAATAAACCTGAAATAGTAGTTAAGCTTTCCCATTACTGCTTGCAATTCCTGCACATTCTTAGGAGGAGGCAAGTCTTTGATTGCTCGAAGATGTGACTGTAAGGGATGGATTCCTTGGGCATTAAGCACATGGCCTAGGTACTCTATTTCAGTTTGAAAAAACGAACACTTTGCTTTATTGCAACGTAGACCTGCTGCAGTCAACACTAGACACTCCAGGTATGCTAAATATTCTTCAACTGTACGTCCGGATACCACAATGTCATCTAAGTAGTTCGAGCAACACGGTACAGAAACTGTCAGCTGTTCCAAGAAGCGCTGAAAAATAGCGGGGGCGGAAGAACTGCCAAAGGGTAGGCGTTGAAATTGAAAAAGGCCCATGTGAATATTAATGACGAAAAACTTTTTTCACTCGCCATAAAGCGGAATCTGTAAGTATGCCTCTGCTAAATCAATCTTAGAAAAGAAGCGAGACTGTCCTAATCTGTCCATCAGTTCCTCAGGTCTGGGCAGAGGGTATGTGTCTACAATTGTTTGCCCGTTCATTGTCGATTTGAAGTCCGCACAGAGACGAAGTTTTCCTGACGGCTTGGGTATAATTACTAAAGGCGAGGCCCACTAATCGCAGAAACAGGAGAAATCACCCCACTATCTTTCCAACGTTTAAGTTCTTTGGTAACTGTATCACGCAGGGCGATAGGCACTGGTCTAGCTTTACGAAGTTTTGGAACTGCAGATTCTTTTAAATTTACACGTGCCACGAAGTCTTTTGCACACCAATTTCCGGTGAAAACAAGTCACTGTATTTTTCACACAATGCATTTATTTTGTCCTGAGGCACTACTTACGAAATTTGAAGCACATCTCTTTGAATTGATAAACCAAACACGTCAAATGCATCTTGTCCAAAAATGTTCTGTGTAGATTTGGCCTGAAGAACTACAAAAGAAACTGTTTTTGTTACACCTTGGAAAGAGGCGGGCAGGCTACACGTTCCTAGCACGGAAATATTTTGACCTGTATATGCCGTTAGCACATGTTGAGACGGCGATAATTTTGGTGAACCCAGAAGTTCATAAGTTTCTTTATTAATTAATGTAACAGCGGTACCAGTATCAAGCTGAAATTGCACAGTCTTATTATCTATGCAAAGAGTCACAAAAAGTTTTTGCTTGTGGCGCTCGACAGGTGCGTGAATGTGGGCAACGTCTGATACAGCTTGTTTGCTGCGCTTGTGCATGTGCGGGCTGCGTACGGTAGGAAGCGGCCCAGAATCGGCACATAGATTAATATCACTGTCACTAGATGGCACTACCGCTGGATCGGCGTCCGCGCAATGCGAGGCTACTGCACTCAAATTACTATGAGTAGCTACATCAAGTCTACTGTACATAATCATTTTGCTTGTCCCGAACCCGTTTCCGTGGCACAGATTTACGTGCTCGTCGGCGCTTGCGGCGTGGCTTACTACATTGTTTTGCAAGAGGTGCAGAAGAATTGTCTAGCATTTTAGAATCAAGCAAAGCACTGTTCAATTCCACAGAATCTATGACGTTGACAGTATAAACTGTTCGTGCACTCGGCAAACCGCTGTTTCTAACAGTACCGTTCTTTGAGTTTACATTCTGCATACATA
This sequence comes from Locusta migratoria, assembly GCA_026315105.1. Classification (NCBI taxonomy): domain Eukaryota; kingdom Metazoa; phylum Arthropoda; class Insecta; order Orthoptera; family Acrididae; genus Locusta; species Locusta migratoria. Next base: position 9,095,090 of record CM048755.1, read on the forward strand.
CTGTCTGTACATGTCCTGTTTTGCCACATTGAAAACAGGTTGCGACTAGGACAATGCGCACGTTTGTGGCGAGATACACACTGAGGGCAAGACTTACGAACATTTTTCTGATAAGAGCGTTGGCGCCTGTTAATCACATTACTGTTTCTTACACGATGATGCGACCTTTGTGTCGCACTTTTACACTAGCTACTGTTCACTGTCTGTTCAGCATGGCCGGTAGAATTTAATGAATCATTAGTGCTACACTGAGAACTACGACTAGGAAAGCGTCTATTGCGGCGTACTAAATTTACACTGTGGCTTTGAATTTCTACATTTGCTAAGTCAAAGGTATCATGCACTTCTATAAGCTGCAGTACACTGTCTAATGAGGGATCAGACTGTTTTAGAATTGCTGCCCTAATTCTGGGGTCCTGAATGTTCTGCGTAATAGCATCTCTTAACATCACGTGACTATAAGAAAGTCCACAAGAGCAAGTAAATTTACATTTGCGGGTTAAGCCCTTCAACTCAGTGATCCATTCCTGGTGTGACTGATCAGGTAATTTTTTAAGTCTGAAAAATCGGTACTGTGCCGCAGCTACGAGAACCTTTCTCTCATAATGAGCATCTACTATTGCATCAAAGGAGATGCGTGGAGGAAAAGTTTCTGCAGTAATACGAAGGTCTTTGTGCCAACTACGGCAACAAAGAAGTGTTTGATCGTCAGACCTGTTAGTTGATGAGCTGCGACGAGTTCTTGAAACTGTGCGAAGTAGTCGCTCCATTCTTCCTCACGTTCGTTGAACTGGCGGAACGTAAGGAGCAGTGCAGCTGCAGGTGTGGGCTGCTGAAGCGATGGCTGGTTTTGTTGTTGGTGAGCCTGTGCCGTCAACTGCGACACAGCTTGGAGTAGTTGCGTGATTTGCAACGTCTGTAACTGAATAATTTCCATTAAGTTTGGGTTCGGGGTAGTGGCCATGCTGACCGATTACTCGCTGCGCATACAAGAAAATTAGTACAAAACACAAATGCAAGATAAATGAGGACGCACTGCAACAAAAAAATCCACAAACACGTAACTGAATGTGTTCCCCCAAAAATCTTATAATAAGTGTGGGTCGGCGGGAGCAATTTCTGCGTACTCCGACTGCTGCTGTCTGGCTGCTGTAAGCGGGCTGGTCCAAGGTTCTATCACTCCTCGTCGCCACTTTTGTCTCCCAGCCTCATCGCCGCTTTTGTTTCTCGTTTCCGCCGTAGGTGTCGATGGCCGAGTAGAAGGACCGACACAGGAATAAAGGATGCACGCTTGTGCAGGTAGGAGGTGACCAGCCAGTGGGACAGCAGAAACTAGAAACACTAGAGTAAATTGGAATGAGATATATATTTCTTAGAGACTTAGTAATACTTAACTTTTACATAGCTCAGTACTGCATAATGCCGATACATAGTTGAGCTAGAGGCCTGCCTAGTGCCTATCCGATAGCCAAGTCTTAACTGCTGCCTATTTGATTCCGAAGTGTTAACTGGTTCCTATCTCAGTCCCAAGTGAACGATGTCGTTCAGTGGTGACCACGAGCGGAGTTGTAGCACAGGGCGCTCGTGGCTGACGTAAGAACGCCGCGCCGTGCGTGCATGGCGGCGCGTGGCGAAAGTAGGTAGCGCGCACTTTAGACTTGTGTGACACCACAATTTTATACAGTATAAAGTCTATTATCCGAAGGAATTTGGGGACATGGATATTCGGAAAGCCGGTTTATTCGGATATTCGAACTGTACTCTTCTATTTGCCAATAAGAAGTACTGTACAGTAAAAGTATTTTTACTGTATTTGGAGGAGCGCGGTCCTTCACATTGCACGCCGCAACACTTGGAAAACGTAGCAGTTGCTGTGAGCAGCTTTGATGCTGCCACTACTTCTGCTGCTACGTCGACTGTAGTGTACCGATTGTTGGATACATTGACTGGCCGCTTCGCCTGTCAGCAGCGCCACATAGTGGCGTCTTGTGAAGGCCTAATTAGAAGTATTGTTCAGCCAGCCGGTGGCCCAGTGCGGCTACTGTGGGAAACTTGGTTTGAGGGGAAGTGGACGATGGGGTGAGACTGTGAAAAAAATTACATAAAACATTCGACGCTCTACTGTAACTTTTTTCGATCGTCGTTCACGAGGGCCGAGGGGTCCCTGAGACACTGCGCCGCCTAGCACTATGATAGCTACGCCACTGTGTCTATAGTAATGAGCTACTAGATTATAGTTATTTAGTTGCAGCATGTCAAAACCAAGTTTCATAATATGCTCACTAAGACTGATTACATCAGCATTAGTAGTAATAAAGTCATTATCTAAAATGTTAATGGACAGCTCTTCTATTTTACTTAATAAGCCTTGGATGTGCCAGTGCCAGCTGCCGCCAGTGTCACATCGTAAACAGCGTAAGTATCTTAATTTAATTTGTGTCAAATTTAATTTGCCAGTCTAGTTCTTCATTTTCGTTAGTACTTCTTTTTTACAGGTTTATTCCCGCGTACTTGGCAGATTAGCATTCAGTCAGTTAGCAGTCAGTTCAGTGCCAGCTGTTGTCGCTGCTTCATCACCCAGAGCGCTAAGTATGATAATTGCGTGAAAATTCGTTGCCAGTTAATTTCTTAATTTTCGTTAGTATTTCTGTTTTTAAGAGGTTTCTTCTCACCTACTTGGCAGATTTCGTTTGTGCTACTGCTTTAAGAGTTTATTCTCGCGTATTTTGATAAATACCGTGTGTATAGTTTTCGTCTGTTGCAAGCTACGTGTCATACTGTCACTTACTTATTTTGTGTTCTGCTTTGAGAAAGCTTATATTCCCGCGCGTTTGATAATGGTGTATTCCATAGATCCATAGATTTTGAAAACTTCCGGACTCAGTTTCGTTGTTTTGACAGTGTACTTACCACTGACCACAGTTCTGTCAGCTGCCAGCCGCCTTTATTAAAGTACTAGGCTTCGTAAAAGTTGATTATTTAGTTTTCTACTTTCTACAGTTAATTGTATCGATAGGATGGTTAGGATGTGTGCCTGCTGTGTGCGGAAGCAGAAGGAGTTGGCCGCAGTTCGCGAACAGCTGAGCGTGCTGTTGGCTACGGTCAGCCGTCTTCAGGCTGCTGTCTAAGGGTGCAGCGACGGTGGGCAGTCTGGTGCGTCGAGTGGGTGTCTCATGCTTCGCTCTCTGTCCCTGCTACCGAGGCACCTTCAGGTGTACCGGACGTGATCGAGCCGCCCTCTCCGCAAGGGGAGTGGCGGGTTGTACGGCGTTCGCGTCGCTCGAGGCGGAAGGCCAATGAGGAGGCTGGAAGTCCGTCAACGCCCGTTCGTCCTGTGAGTGGACGTGTGGCCAGTCCTTCAGCAGGGTCCGAGCAGGTGTACGGGGGAAGGGGATTGTTAGTTCTACATCTACATACACACTCCGCAATACACCGTAAGGTGCGTGACGGAGGGTACACTGTACAACTACTAGGCATTTCCTTTCTAATTACACTCCGAAATGGAACAAGGAAAAAAAGAATGCCTATATGCCTCCGTACGAGCCCTAATTTCTCTTATTTTGTCTTTGTGATCTTTACGCGAAATGTAAGTAGGCGGCAGCAAGATCGTACTACACTCAGCTTCAAATTCCTGCCCTCTAAATTTACTCAACAGAAATTCACGAAAAGAACATCGTCTTTCTTCCAGCGATCCCCAATTGAGTTGTCGGAGGATTTCCCTGACACTCGCGCATTGGTCGAACCTACCGCCAACAAATTTAGCTGCTCGCCTCTGAACCGCTTCTATGTCTTCCTTTAAACTGATCTGCTGCGGGTCCCACACACTTGAGCAATACTCAAGACGTGGTCGTACAAGCGTTTTATACGCGGTCTCCTTTACAGGTGAAGTACATCTTCCCAAAATTCTCCCAATAAACCGAAGTCGCACTTAGAAAATGAATGGGCATCGTTTAATTCCGGGACTATGGATGTAGAGGAATTGTGGACTAAATTTAAGTGGTTTGTAAATAAATGGTTAGAGAAATATGTGCCAGTAAAAACGATTAAGGATGGAAAAGACCCACCGTGGTATAATAATAATGTTAGAAAGCTGCTGAAGAAGCAGCACTCTCGATTCAAAAAAGAAGACGCAAATGATGACAGGCAAAAGTTAGTAGAGATTCGTGCGTCTATAAAAAGATCGATGTGTGAAGCATACAATAATTACCATAGCCTTATCTTACAAAAAGATCTTTCCGAGAACCCGAAAAAATTCTGGTCCTATGTAAAATCGATAAGCGGGTCAAAGTCCACTGTCCAGTCACTCGTTGATCATTCCGGGGCAGTAATAGAAGAAAGCAAACGGAAAGTGAAGTTCTAAATTTAACTTTTAAGAAATCTTTCACGCTGGAGGACCGCAAAAATGTAGCATCATTTGATCAACTTACTAATTCCGAAATGGAGGACATAGTAATAGGTATTTCCGGTGTAGAGAAGCAGCTGAGAGAGCTAAATACCAAAAAGTCTGCTGGTCCAGATGGAATACCAGTTCGGTTTTACAAAGAGTATTCTGCGGCATTGGCCCCCTACTTAGCTAGCATTTATCGCGAATCTTTAATGCAACGCAAAGTTTCTAGTGATTGGAAAAAAACGCAGGTGACTCCCGTTTATAAGAAAGAAAAGAGAACTGACCCACACAATTACAGGGCAATATTGTTGACATCAGTTTCATGTAGGATTTTGGAGTATATTCTCAGTTCGAATATAGTAAATTTTCTTGAAACGGGAAAGCTTCTTTCTATGAATCAGCACGGGTTTAGGAAACATCGTTCATGCGAAACTCAGCTTGCCCTTTTCTCACATGACAACTTGCGAGCCATGAATGAGAGCAACATGCGGATTGTGTTTTTCTCGACTTCAAAAAGGCGTTCGACGCGGTGCCACACTGCAGACTGCTAACGAAAATACGAGCTTATGGAATAGGTTCACAGAATTGTGACTGGCTGGAAGACTTCCTAAGTAATAGAACGCAGTACGAGGTTCTCGGCGGTGGTGTTCATCAGAGACGAGTGTATCGTCAGGCGTGCCCCAGGGGAGTGTGATAGGACCGCTATTATTTTCTATCTATATAAATGATCTGATGGACAGAGTAACTTGTAATTTGCTGCTGTTTGTTGATGATGCTGTGGTGTCGTCTTTAACTGATTGTAATAGCATACAGGATGACTTAGGCAAAATTTCCTGTTGGTGCAAAGAATGGCAGCTAGCTTTCAATGTAGAAAAATGTAAGGTGATGCGCATGAGTAGGAAAAACAATCCCATAATGTTCGAATACAGTATTAGTAGTGAGCTTCTTGATGCTGTGGAGTTGTTCAAGTATCTAGGCGTAACATTGCAGAGCGATATGAAATGGAACGAACATGTTAGGACAGTTGTAAGGCGGACAGCCGACTTCGGTTTATTGGGAGAATTTTGGGAAGATGTACTTCAACTGTAAAGGAGACCGCGTATAAAACGCTTGTACGAGCACGTCTTGAGTATTGCTCAAGTGTGTGGGACCCGCAGCAGATCAGTTTAAAGGAAGACATAGAGGCGGTTCAGAGGCGAACAGCTACGTTTGTTACTGGTATGGTCGACCAATGCACGAGCGTCATGGAAATGCTCCGACAACTCAATTGGGGATCGCTGGAAGAAAGACGACGTTCTTTTCGTGAATTTCTGTTGAGTAAATTTAGAGGGCAGGAATTTGAAGTTGAGTGTAGTACGATCTTGCTGCCGCCTACTTACATTTTGCGTAAAGATCACAAAGACAAGATAAGAGAAATTAGGGCTCGTACGGAGGCATATAGGCATTCTTTTTTTCCTCGTTCCATTTCGGAGTGTAATTAGAAAGGAAATGCCTAGTAGTGGTACAGTGTACCCTCCGTCACGCACCTTACGGTGAATTGCGGAGTATGTATGTAGATGTAGATGTTCCGATGGAAGTTTGTGAATTTATTAGCACTGTCTGAGCATTTGAGTTGTTTGATTGGGTCAGTATTCATTAAGTATTAACATTGGGCTTACTTGAAAAAAAAAATGCCATTGCCTCTTATGTTCCTCCTCTATGTGGCTCATTAGTTCTCCTTCCTTCTGCATATCATGCTTCACTGTGGTCAAATCTTAATTTATAAGTGATAACTTATATTGCCACCCCCATGAACCACAGACATTACCGAGGTGGGGTGGCTTGCGTGCCCCAACGATGCAGATAGCCGTACCGTAGGTGCAACCACAACGGAGGGGTACCTGTGGAGAGGCCAGACAAACGTGTGGTTCCTGAAGAGGGGCAGCAGCCTTTTCAGTAGTTACAGGGGCAACAGTCTGGATGATTGACTGAGCTGGCCTTGTAACATCAGCTTATGTGGCTTTGACACACGGTTACTGCGAACGGCTGAAAGCAAGGAGAAACTACAGCCATTACTTTTCCCGAGGACATGCAGCTCTACTGAATGAAAATATGATGATGGCATCCTCTTGGATAAAATATTCCGGAGGTAAAATAGTCCCCCATTCGGATCTCCGGGCGGGGAGTACTCAGGAGGATGTTATCATCAGGAAAGACAATACTGGCATTCTACGGATCGGAGCGTGGAATGTTACATCCCTTAATCGGGTAGGAAAATTAGAAAATTTAAAAAGGTAAATATATAGGTTGAAGTTAGATATAGTGGGGATTAGTGAAGTTCAGTGGCAGGATGAACAGGATTTCTGGTCAGGTGAGTACAGGATTATAAATACAAAATCAGTTGGGGGTGTCACAGGAGTAGGACTAATAATGAATAAAAAAATAGGAATGCTGGTAAACTACTATGAGCAGCACAGTGATCGCATTATCATTGTCAAGATAGATACGAAGCCAACACCGACAAAAGTAGTACAGGTTTATATGCCAACTAGCTCTGCCGATGATGAGGAGACCGAAGAAATATTTGAGGAGCTAAAGGAAATTATTCAGACAGTTAAGGGAGAGGAAAACTTAATTGTGATGGGAGACTGGAATTCGGTAGTAGGAAAAGGAAGAGAAGGAAAAATAGTAGGTGAATATGGGCTGGACAGAAGGAATGAAAGAGGAAGTCGCCTGGTAGAATTTTGCACGGAACATAATTTAATCATAAAAAACACGTGGTTTAAGAATCACAAAAGAAGGTTGTATACATGGAAGAGACCAGGTGACACCGGAAGGTATCAGATAGATTTTATAATGGTAAGACATAGATTCCGGAACCAGGTTATAAACTGTAAGACATACCCAGGGGCAGATATAAACTCTGGCCATAACTTGTTAGTCATGAACTGTAGGCTGAAACTGAAAAAAACTCCAGAAAGGTAGAAAATAAGGAGATGGGACCTAGATAAATAGAAGAAACGTGAAGTTCTGGTGAATTTCAGAGGGAGATTTAGGCAACAATTGACAGAAACAGGGGGAAATAAAACAGTAGAAGAGGAATGGGTAGCATTGAGAGATGAAATTGTGAAGGCAGCAGAGGACAAAATAGGTAGAAAGGCAAGACGTACAAAAAATCCTTGGATAACACAGTAAATACTAAATTTAATTGATGAAAGGAGAAAATATAAAAATGCAGTAAATGAAACGGGCAAAATGGAGTACAGACGACTAAAAAATGAGATTGACAGGAAGTGCAAAATGGGTAAGCAGGAGTGGCTAGAAGCCAAATGCAAATCTGTAGAAGAATGTATAAGAAGGGGAAAAGTAGATACCGCCTACAGGAAAATCAAAGAGACAATTGGGGACAAGAAAAGCAATTCTACGAATATGAAGAACTCAGATGGGAGCCAGTTCTCAGCAAAGAAGGGAAAGCTGAAAGGTGGAAACAGTACATAGAGCAGCTCTACAAAGGAAATGAACTGAGAGACGATGTTGTAGGAAGGGAAAAGGAAGTAGATCAAGATGAAATAGGAGATATTATACTGAGAGATGAATTTGACAGAGCTTTGAAAGACCTAGGTCGGAACAAGGACCCAGGAGTAGATGACATACCCTCAGAGCTACTAAAGTCTCTGGGAGAGCCAGCCATGACAAAACTATATGAACTGGTGTGTAGGATGTATGAGACAGGCGAAATACCCTCAGACTTTAAGAAAAATGTAATAATCCCCATTCCAAAGAAATCAGGTGCAGACAGGTGTGAATATTACAGAACCATCAGTTTGATAAGTCATGGTTGCAAAATTTTAACACGAATTATCTACAGGAGAATGGAAAACCTGGTAGAAGCTGACCTAGGGGAAGATCAGTTTGGATTCAGGAGGAACGTAGGAATCCGGGAGGCAATACTCACTTTACGTCTTATCTTAGAAGATAGATTAAGGAAAGGCAAACCTACATTTTTAGCCCTTGTAGATTTGGAGAAAGCCTTTGACAATGTTGACTGGACTACACTCTTTCAAATTCTGAAGTCGGCAGGGGTAAAATACAGGGAAAGGAGAGTTATCTACAACTTGTACAAAAGCCAGACCGCAGTTATTAGACTCGATGGGCATGAAAGGGAAGCATCAGTTGGGAAGGGAGTAAGACAGGGTTGTAGCCTTTCTCCGATGTTATTCAATTTGTACATCGAGCAGGCGGTGAAGGAAAGCAAGGAAAAATTTGGAATAGGGATTAAAGTTCAGGGGGAAGAAATAAAAACATTGCGTTTTGCTGATGACATTGTAATTCTGTCAGAGACAGCGAACGACATGGAAGAGCAGTTGAATGGAATGGACAGTGTGTTGAAGAGAGCGTACAAAATGACCATTAACAAGAGCAAAACAAAAATAATGGAATGTAGTCTTAGAAAATCAGGCGATGCTGAAGGAATTAGATTAGGTAACGAAGCAATGAAGGTGGTAGATGAGTTTTGTTACTTGGGTAGTAAAATAACATGCAATGGTCGAAGTACAGAGGATATAAAATTCAGAATGGCAATGGGAAGAAAAGCATTTTTGAAAAAGAGATATTTGCTAACATCGAATATTAATTTAAGGGTAAGGACGTCTTTTCTGAAGGCATTTGTGTGGAGTGTTGCCTTGTACGGGAGTGAAACGTGGACGATAAGCAGTGCGGACAGGAAGAGAATAGAGGCCTTTGAAATTTGGTGTTACAGAAGAATGCTGAAGATTAGGTGGGTAGATCACAAATAAGTAATGAAGAGGTACTGAACAGAATTGACGAGAAAAGGAGTTTTTGGCATACCCTAACTAAAAGAAGGGATCGCTTGGTAGGACACATTCTTAGACATCGAGGAATTGTAAATTTAGCATTGGAGGGAAGTGTGGGTGGTAAAAATCGCAGAGGGTGGCCAAGAGACGCGTATAGTAAGCAGATTCAAGTGGATGTAGGTTGCCGTTCTTATGAGGAGATGAAAAGACTTTCTCAGGATAGAGTAGGGTGGAGAGCGGCATCAAACCAGTCTCCGGACTGAAGACCATAACAACAACAACAACAACTTATATTGACTTCTGTCAATATTTGCAGATATGATCCATGATATCTGACATAAGTAAAACTTGAAATTAAAGAAACATGGCTTAAACAACATTGTAATTACCAAAATCTTGAAGGTTTTTAATGCTGTAGAATGTCTCAGAGTTTCATTCATAGTGATGTAACAATAGTGTATGGTATACGTAAATTTGACCTGTTCCAATGGCATAATAACATCCAGTGGCCGGCCGCGGTGGCCGAGGGGGCTGAGGCGCTCCAGTCACGGCCACTACGGTCGGGGGTTCGAATCCCCCCTCGGGCATGGATATTTGTGCCGTCCTAGTTCGTAAGTAGTTCATAAGTAGTTTGTAAGTTTAGGGACTGATGACCCCGTAGTTAAGTCCCATAGACTTTAAGAAAAAAAAAATAAATAAAAAAAGACAACATCCAGTGACTGTGTGCTGGGGTCACTGATCTCTCACCTTATGCTTGTTTCTTTACATGACTGTTAATTGAAAAATAAAGTCTGTGGAAATTTCATTGTGTTTAATCACACAACACAAACATGGAATATTTTGTGTCAATGAGAATATGTTGTTTCTCAAGATCAATTGAAGGGTTATTTCATGGTATGTTTATTTTTATTTTTATTTTAGAATTTATGAGAGTAAAGTGTTACTGAATCATCATAATGTTCCATGACAATAAATGTAACTTTTCTATCATCCATTAAATATTAAGATTAGGGGTTTTACCATTGAAATAAATCTTAAATAACCCGATCTTAAAGTTCTCTTAAAAGCATTAGAAATAATTGTCATACTCCAGAAGACAGACCAGCTGTGGTAAAAACATTTGAAGACTACAGATGCCACTTTATATGTATTGTAGTGTGAGGATTAATGTCTATAAACAAATGGAAAATGTTTCACTACTCAATTAAAGGTACAAAATTACCATGAGTACAGGGCCCATTGTGTGAGGAGAGGGGAAAATCAGAAAGTTATCATATAGTTTTCATATCTCATTTCAGTAAGAGTTCCAAAAGTTTGTCTTTCCATGATATGACACATCCATAAATTATGCCTCAAAAATAACAGTTTTGAAAGTATTTTAAATTTATGGCCATCCAGAAATTTATGTAAATTTAGGGGGAGGGGCCATATTTATCTGCCTTTAACCAATAACAGTTGGCTATAGCTTATTCAACTTTTCTTATGTCGTCTCAGCCTGGGTGCCATCCATAAATTATATCACATGTTGTGGGGGAGGAAGGAGGCCAATGAAGTGTGACACTGGGGAGGGGGGATAGTCGCAAGGTTTGTGATGTTAGATCTATAAATATAAAATATCACAACTATAAGAAGAAAACCTAAGGAAAATGTTTATTTGACTTATCCTCAGTCATACAGTTGATGATGTTATATCTATAAATATAAAACATTACAACTTGTGGAGCTTTTTTTTTTTAATGGACATACATTAAAGCCACATTTCTTAATACATCAGTAGGATGTAAAAGGGCATACTGGCACATAAAATTGATATCAAATTAGAGTAATTGCGTATTTAGAGTAAATGCATAATTGCAATTACGTGTACTTAGAGTAATTACATGTACCTAGAGTACTTGCTATTATATGTACTTAGGGTAATTAGTTATTTATTATTGTAATTATTCATTGTTATTGCAATTGCACATGTTCACTTCTCCACGTCTGGCATGCAACTGAGCTCACCACAAGGCATCACGTGACTAACTACGTGACTAACCTCCCACCCCCACCCTACCACGTGACCACCACCGACCAATGAGAGCACAGCACGTGACTACCCCCTCCCCCACACCCACCCCCACCCTCAGATTTTTTTTCCTTTATTGTGTTTTCACACCAGCTATTACACCAGTAGGCTGGCAGCAGCTCCAGAGGCTGCTCTTCAGCCGAGAGAATAAAATACATGGATGAGATGAAAATTAAAATACAAGACAGGCGGAAAGACAACAGAGGAACAATGACATAGACATGGTGACAATTCGAAGTACAAACAGTTGACAGGTGATCAAAATCAGATTTAGTTAATTAAAGTGAGGAGTCACGGTGACCTAAAAAGCACATGTAGGATGACAATAACACAGGACGGCGAGTACACGGAGACACTAATTAAAATACACGGTGCGACACTTGTCTGGTTGTGCTGGACGCAGTTAAAAAACACACACTTCACTGGAGCACAGCACACAATACTTGACGTAGCACTGTTAAAACTGTCGTCCAGGACACCGAGATGTAGGGGAGGGAAACGTGGGGGAGAGGAAAAACGGCGGGGAAAGGGGGCGGCAGGGAGGAGCCGTAGGGACTCCAGGACAGGGAGGGGGTAGCCAAGCGGGGGAGTGGAAGGGGAGGGGGGAGAGGGGGCACTTTATCTATGGGTGGGGGATCAGAGCTGGTAGGACGGGTATATGTCGGAACGGAGGACATCATCAGGGAGGGGGAGGCGGCGGAAATTACCCTGGGAGAGGATATGGAGGGTGTGGAGATGACGGGAAGGGGGTATAACGCTGTAGAGGCGTGGCAGAGGCCCAGGGTTGGTAAGGATCGGGTGGACTAGGGGCTTGCAGGACTCCATTTTACAGGTGGTATAGAGGATACGGATATGCTGGAGATATTCAAGGAGGTGGGGAAACTGGATCAGGTCATACAGGATCCGCGTGGGGGAAGGGAGCCGGATGCGGTAGGCGAGGCGGAGGGCGTGGCACTTGAGGACTTGAAGGGTTTTATAGTTCGATGTGGAAGCGGAGATCCAGGCGGGATGGAAACTGCAGAGGACAGGACGCATGAGGGACCGGTATGTGTACATCTACATCTACATCTACATAGATACTCTGCAAATCACATTTAAGTTCCTGGCAGAGGGTTCATTAACCACCTTCATAACTTTTCTCTACCGTTCCATTCTCTAATAGCGCGCGGGAAGAAAGAACACCTAAATCGTTCCGTTTTCGATCTGATTTCTCTTATTTTATTGGGATGGTCATGTCTCCCTAAGTAGGTGGGTGATAGCAAAATATTTTCACATTCAGAACTAAAAGTCGGTGATTGAAACTTCGCAAACAGATCACGCCGCAATGAATAACGTCTTTCTTTTAATGATTTCCACCCCAATTCGTGCAACGTTTCCGTGACGCTTTCCCCCCCCCCCCCCCATAACGTGATAAAACAAAACGAGCTGCCCTTCTCTGAACCTTCTCAATATCTTCCGTCAGTCCCACCTGGTGAGGGTCCCACAAGGGGCAACAGTACTCAAAGAGTGGACGCACAAGTGTGATGTAGGCAGTCTCTTTGGTGGAGCTGGTGCATCGTCTAAGCGTTCTGCCAATGAAACGTAACCTTTGGTTCGCCTTCCCCACAATATTTTCTATGTGTTCTCTCCAGTCAAAGTTGTTCGTAATTGTAACTCCTAGGTATTTGGTAGAATTTACGACCTTAAGGTTTGACTGATTTATCGCGTAATTGAAGTTCAGCGGATTTCTTTTAGTGGTCATGTGTATTACTTCACACTTTTCTTTATTTAGTGTCAATTGCCAATTTTCGCACCAAGTAGAAATTTTGTCTAAATCGCTTTGCAGTTGCTTTTGATCCTCTGTTGACTTCACTAACCGATAAACGACAGCATCATCCGCGAACAGTCTAAGGGAGCTATTCAGATTATCTCCTAAATCGTTTATAAACACGAGGAAGAGTAGGGGACCTATAACGCTTCCCTGTGGAACGCCAGATATCACTTCTGTTTTACTCGATGACTTACCGTCAATTACAACGAACTGTGTCCTTTCTGATAGGAAATCGTGAATCCAATCGCACAATTGGGGAGATATTCCATAAGCACGCAATTTCATTAGAAGCTGCTTGTGGGGTACAGTATCAAAAGCCTTCCGGAAATCCAGAAATATGGAATCGATTTGAGATCCCTTGTCGATGGCACTTAACACTTCATGTGAATAAAGGGCAAGCTGTGTTTCGCAAGAGCGATACTTTCTGAATCCGTGCTGACTATTGGTTAATAGGTCGTTCTCTTCGAGGTAGTACATAATATTCGAACAAAGTATATGTTCCAAAATCCTACTGCAAATCGACGTCAATGAGATAGGCCTGTAATTTTGGGGATCACTCCTATTGCCTTTCTTGAATATTGGAGTAATTTGGGCAACTTTCCAGTCTTTGGGTACGGATCTTTCGCTGAGTGATCGGTTGTAAATTATAGCTAAGTACGGAGCTATTTCATCAGCATACTCTAAGAGGAATCTAGTTGGTATACAATCTGGCCCGGAAGATTTATTTTTGTTTAGTGACTTAAGTTGTTTTACTACTCCAGGAACATCTACTTCTAAGTTTCGCATGCTGGCAGCTGTTCTTGGATTGAATACTGGAGTGTTCACTTCGTCTTCTTTGGTGAAAGAATTTCGGAAAACTGTGTTTAGTAATTCTGTCTTAGCAGTACTGTCGTCGGTAGTATTACCATTGCTATCGCGTAGTGAAGGTATTGTTTGTGTTTTGCCGCTAGTGTACTTCACATATGACCAGAATTTCTTTGGATTTTCTGAAAGATTACGAGACAGGATTTCGTTGTGGAAACAACTATAAGATTCTCGCATTGAAGTCCGCGCTAGGTTGCGAGTTTCAGTAAAAGATTGCCAGTCTTGCGGATTCTGTGTCTTTTTAAATTTTGCATGCGTTTTTCTTTGTTTCTGCAACAGTGATCTGACCTGTTTTGTGTACCACGGGGGGTCAGCCCCCTCTTTTATTAATTTATTTGGTATAAATCTCTCGATTGTTACTGATATTATGTCTTTGAAAGTAAGCCACAACTGATTTACACTCGCATTTTTAGTTTTGAAGGACTGGAGACTATCACTCAGGAAAGCGTGAAGCGAATTTTTATCTGCTTTATTGAATAGATATATTTTTCGTTTATTTTTGGTGCATTTGGGAATTTCGATATTGAGTCTCGCTACTACAACTCGATGTTCGCTAATCCCTGTATCTGTTTTGATGCTCTTTACTATCTCGGGATTATTTGTTGCTAGGAGATCAAGAGTATTTTCGCAACCACGTACTATTCTAGTGGGTTCATGAACTAACTGTTCGAAGTAGTTCTCAGAAAAAGCATTCAGAACTAGTTCGGACGATGTTTTATATTTGCCCCCGGTTTTGAATACGTAATTATGCCAACATATCGAGGGTAAATTAAAGTCGCCACCGATTATAACAGTATGCTTCGGATACCTATTTGAAATATGATTCAAGCTTTCTTTGAACATTTCTGCAACCGCATCGTCTGAGTCAGGGGGCCGATAGAAAGATCCAATTATTAATTTATTTCGGTGGTCAGGTATAACCTCTACCCAGACCAATTCACAGGAAATATCTGCCTCAATTTCGTTGCAGGATAAACCGTTTGTAACAGCAATAAACACGCCACCCCCTGTTTTATTTATTCTATCCTTTCTGAAGACCATTTGGCCCATTGAAAAAATTTCGGCCGAATTTATCTCAGGCGTCAGCCAGCTTTCAGAACCTATAACGATTTGTGCCTCAGTACTTTCTATCAGCGCTTGGAGCTCTGGAATTTTCCCAACACTGCTACGACAATTTACAACTGTTACACCAAGGGTTTCTATGTCTACTTTCTTCCCGTGTCTGACCTGCCACCTTTGAGACTGAAACCCATTTTGTGTATTCCCGAGGCCATCTAACCTAAAAAACCGCCCAGTCCACGCCACACAGCCCCCGCTACCCGTGTAGCCGCTTCCTGAGTGTAGTGGACTCCTGACCTGTAGAGGATGGTGGAGGGGCTGAGACCCCACGTCCGGCCGGTGAGGAGTTTGAGGAGGTTAAGGTGGGAGAGGGCTTTCAGTTGGACAGTGTGTAGGTGGGGGGTCCAGGAAAGGTTACGGTCGAGGGTTAGGCCAAGGTACTTCAGGGTGGGGGTGTGGCGGATAGGGTGGTTGTGGAGAGTAAGGTAGAAATCATGGAGACGGAAGGAGCGGGTGGTACGAGCTATGATAATTGCCTGGGATTTATCAGGATTGACGGAGAGGAGCCACCGGTTACACCATGAGGCGAACTCGGTGAGGTGGGACTGGAGCAAATCCTGGGAGTGGGCAAGGGAGGGGGGCGAGGGCTAGGAAGGCGGTGTCGGCAGAATATTGTAGAAGATAAACAGGAGGCTCAGTTGGGGTATGTTGGCGGAGTAGACGAGATAAAGGAGAGGAGACAGGACGGAGCCTTGGGGCACCCCGGCAGAGGGGTAGAACAAACGGGAGTCGGAGTTGCAGACAGTGACATAGGAGGGGCGGTGGGTGAGAAAGGAAACAATGACACGGACATAATTAATAGGAAGGGCATAGAACTGGAGGTTGAAGAGGAGACCGGAATGCCATACACGGTCGTAGGCGTTTTGGATATCAAGGGAGACAAAAATTGCGGAGCGATAGGAGTTGAGTTGGACAGATAGGAGATGAGTAAGGCGAAGGAGCTGGTCATGGACAGAGAAGGAGAGTTGGAAGCAACATTGGGAAAGGGGGAGGAACTGGTGGTGATGGAGGTGCTGATGGATACGATGGGAGAGGATGGTTTCCAGGACCTTGCTGAACACGGAGTTAAGACTGATGGGACGGTAGGATGAGGTCTGGGATGGGGGCTTATCAGGTTTTAGGAACATGAGAATACGGGAGGACTTCCAGAGGTCGGGGTAAAAGCCAGTGAAAAGTATGACATTATATAAGGTGGCAAGAGCTTCGTGGAAGGAGGGGGGCAGTCTCGGAGGTGGCGGTAGGTCAGCCGGTCGTGGCCAGGGACAATGTTGCGTTTAGTCCGAAGAGTGTCGATTATTTCACGGGCGGTAGTGGGTGTGTTCAGTTCTGAGGGGGGGATGTGGTCCAAGTACTGGAAGCCAGGGGCGAGCGGAGGAGTAGAGGTATCAGTTCACTCATGGACGTCCAGGAAGAGAGAATAGTCAAAGAGACGATCATCAGGAATGGAAAAGACTTCAGAGAGGTAGGAGGCAAAGTGTTCTGCCTTGCTGGCGTTGTCAGGAAAAGGACGGTCTTTATGGAGAAGCGGGTAGTGGGGGGAGGAGTGACTGCCAGTAAGGCGGCAGAAGGCATGCCAGTACTTGGAGCAGTTGACAGGGAGCGTGGAATTGAGGCAGGTGCATGTCTGGTGCCAGTCCCGGCGTTTTTTCGCGGACAAGAGGTTTCGGATGTAGCGTTGGATTTGCCGGTGGCGTTGGAGTGTGTCCCGGTCACGGGTCCAGAGGATGGAGTGGTACAGACGATGGGATTCGCGAAGGAGAGGGATGGCCTGTGGAGGACGGGTAGGACGGGTGGGACGGTGAGGATTAATCGCCTGGGTGGGGATGTGGGCATGGACAGCATCAGCAACGGTCTGCTGGAGGAAGGAGGAGGCATGATCAATTTCGTCAGGAGTGCGGAGGGGAAGTGGGTGGCTTGCGACTGAGGTGTCAATGGAGTGATGGTAGGCATCCCAATCGGCACGGGAATAATCATGAACGAGTTTGGGAGGGGGCATAGGACGGGGAGTACGGGCAGGGCGGGGGCGGTGGTCAAGGGTAAGTAGGACAGGGGCGTGGTCACTGCCTATAAGGTCGAGGACATCCGCCGTGATGTGCCCAAGTAGGTTGGGAGACTCCAGGATGAAGTCGGGCATGGTGTTGCTTTCGGGGCGGGTTGGGCGGGGAAGAGGAAGGACGTCGCCCCGGAGTGAGGTGGTGACGAACTGACGCCACTGCCGGGGTTCAGCAGGCGGACGGGAAGAAAGGTTAAGGTCGGCGGTAATCACATAGGTTGTGAAGGAGTGGTCTATGTGGGAGAAGAAGGCATACGGGAGGGGAGCAGTGCTGCGGATATAGATGGTAGCGAGGGTGACAGTAAGGGATGGGAGGAAGAGGCTGAGGATCAGGTGTTCAGTGGGGTCATTAAGGAGAGGTTGGAGCCAGACAGGGTGGTGGCGGAGGTGGCCGATCGCCACTCCACCTCGGGCGAGGGGTGGGGGGCCATCGGTACGGTGGAGGACGTAGGGAGCGGTGCTGATAGGATGGCGGGGTTGGAGGAAGGTCTTGTTCAGGAGGAAGGCATCCATGCGGTGGTGGGAAAGGGTGTGCATAAGGAGGTGTTTATTGGCAGGAAGAGAGCGGACATTATGATAGAGGAAGGTATAGCAAGGGCTTGCCATTGTGGCCGAAAGGGAAGGGAGAGGGGGCGACGGGAAAGGACGGTACGGTGTGTCTAGACTAGGGTAACTTGCCGGGAGAAGGTGAAGTGGGAATGTGCATCGGAGAGGGTGGCGAAGGTTTCGAGATGAAAGATGGAACGGGCGGCAAGGGCGATCTGCTGGAGGATATGGGGACGCTGGGAGGGATGGATGTTCTGGAGGACGCTCGTGACAAATCGGATGACGTCCTCTATGGTTGGAGGGGGGCAGAGGGAGTTGTTGGGATGGAGAGGGGGATCGACAGGACGAACGGGGACGGTAAGCTCGGGAGTGGTGGTGGAGGGGACGGATTTACATTTATAGGAGTAGGTGGGATGGGGGCCGCCACAGGTGTTGCAGACAGGAGGGGAGGCGAGGTTGGGACAGTGTTTGTGGAAATGATTGGACTTGCAGTGGGGACAGGTGGGTGGGTTATGGCAGTACTGTGTCAGGTGATCGTTATAAACGAGACACCTGCCACAGCGGTAGGATTGGGGTGGGGAGCAGGAGGGTTCTACCTTGTGGCGGCGGTCATAGATGAGGGCCCTCTCGAGGAGGAAGCGATCAATGGAGGACGCGGATTCGGTGAAAATCTGCATCAGGTAGGTTGGTCTGGTGGCATTACGGATCCGCTTGGCGGTGCGAACAGAGATGTCTGGGTGGGAGTCGAGTTGGCCCAACACCTCCTCCTCCGTAATAACTGGACTAAGTTTGATTATCACGGCGGTGAGGGTGGGTGGATGGCGGGGAGGGAGAGGTGACAGGGGGAGGAGGAGGTATAGTATGGGGTGAGGATTGCGTGGGGGTCGAGGTGGATGGCAGGGAGGTGCTGAAGCATGTCCGTATGGAAAATAGGGCTGGGAGATTTGATTAGGACAGAGTTCCTATGGGTGATGAGTTGGGCGACAGGGGCGGCAGGGAAGTACTTCTGGAGATCCAGGGAGAGGGTACGATTGTCAAGGAAGCGGGGATCAGGACGGGAGAGGAGGTAGATGTACAGATCCGGTTTGGGGGGGTGGGTGCAGTGTCCATGATGTCGGCAGGCTGTGGAGGTGGAGGAGGAGCCTTCTTAGAGGCGGAAGGGACGGGGTCTGCACTTCCACATTTGGTGGTCTTTTTACGGGCGCCAGTGGAGGAGGAGAAATACGGGACGGGGTCGATGGGGATGTGGCGGTGGTAAAAGGTGGCGACTGCGGGGTGTCGGCCACCGTGGCCCGGCGATGGGTGATCCGTGCAACCCAGAAGTTCATATGTGTCTTTATTAATTTATGTGGCAGCGGAACCAGTATCGAGCTGAAATTGCACAGCCTTATGTTCTGTGTAAAGAGTCACAAAAAGTCGATGGGGATGTGGCGGGGGGCGGTGGTAAAAGGTGGCGACTGCGGGGTGTCGGCCACCGTGGCCCGGCGATGGGTCATCCGTGCAACCCAGAAGTTCATATGTGTCTTTATTAATTTATGTGGCAGCGGAACCAGTATCGAGCTGAAATTGCACAGCCTTATGTTCTGTGTAAAGAGTCACAAAAAGTTTTTGCTTGTGGCGCTCGACAGGTGCGCGAATGTGGGCAACGTCTGATGCAGGCCGGCCGTGGTGGCTGAGGGGACTGAGGCGCTCCAGTCATGGTCTGCACGGCCACTACGGTCGGGTTTTCGAATCCCCCTGTGGGCATGGATATTTGTGCCGTCCTTAGGATTAGTTGGTTCATAAGTAGTTTGTAAGTTTAGGGACTGATGGCCTCGTAGTTAAGTCCCATAAGCTATACAAACATTTGAACAGGTGGAGGAGGAGGAGGGAGGGGGAGGAGGAGCCTTCTTAGAGGCGGAAGGGATCGGGTCCGCGCTTCCACGGTTGCTGGTCTTTTTACGGGCGCCAGTGGAGGAGGAGAAAGACGGGACGGGGTCGACGGGGATGTGGCGGGGGGCGGGGCCCCGTTGCGGTGCGGCGGTAAAAGGCGGCGACTGCGGGGTGTCGGCCACCGTGGCCTGGCGACGGGTGATCCGTGCTGGTGAGATGGGGGGGGGAGTCTGCAGGGGAGGTGAGGGGGAGATACACGGTGGCTAGGGGTGGAGCAGAGACGTGGGAGGCGGCTGTGGTGGAGAGGAGCACGGAGAGGGAGATGTCGTGGGAAGGGCGGGCGTGCGTGGAGCTCCAAGTCGTGACGGTGGGGGCGGTGGTGGGGGTGGTATATAAAATGGCGGTGGTGACGGTGACGGGGGTGTTGGACATTGCTAAGGACAAAGAGGGAAAGATGTCGAAGAGAAAGAAAAGGTGGAAAGTTCAAGGTAAAGCTGGCGACCACTGCAGGTGGCCGGCTGGAACTGGCGGAAGCCTCGGGCCGCGGTGGAGCGGCGGGAGACCACCGGCAGCTGGCTGGAGGGCGGCCGCGGAGACGACGCCGGCGGCGGTGACCAGGCAGCAAGGACCGACCCGAGGGGATCGTAGCGACGGCGACGGGGCGGCGAACCGGTCCGGCGGTCAGCGGGACCCCCTGGGCAGCGGTGGCGGCGGCGAGACGATCCCCGGGCTGGACTGGGGCAGCGGGGCGGCGAGCAGGTGCAGCAGGGCCTCCTGGCGGCAGGGCAGGGCGGCGACAGCCCCAGCAGCGAGCAGCAGGTCCTCCTGGCACTGGAACGGCGACGGCGACGGGCAGCAGGGACGGCGGCAGACCTTTCGTTGACGGGAGACTTTCGGCGGACTTCTTACCCCAATTACTGCATAGGTTTCTACTGCACCCTCAGACTGCACCTGTTTCTATATATAACAACAAATCAAAGCATTCTGTTCGGTAACATGATAAAAAAAGAGACTTAATTAGAGCTCATATCGCATCCAAAATTAGATGTGCATATAGATGAATCATAGATATGATCATCTGTAATGCCATATGTATGTACTCCCATTACTCTAGTAATTATATCGAATTTTCAATCATTAGCCATTGAAATCGACTGAAAGCAGCCGTTCCAACCGCTGACAACAGATGGCTCTGATCCCACCTCTCTCCCCACCCAGCGCCTACACAATGAAGCCGTGTGTGCAGACGCTGGCCACCTGCATCCTCCTCTGGAGCTGACCAGTCTCTATTGTGTGCCTCAGTCCGCCGCTGCGACCGAGGAGACGCGGCACACAGGCTGACTGCCCACTCACCCAGCTTCAGCCAACACCATCTATAGACAAGGCCTTACAACAGGCCGTGACTACGTCACACTTAGAGGCCCCGGCCACCATCTGACTGGCCTGCCGCTGCGCGGCGGTGGGCGTGCCCCAGCGGCCAGCCAGTGAGGTGGCGGCCGCGGCCTCTAAGTGTGTCGTAGGCACGGCCTGTTGTAAGGCCTTGTCTCTAGGAGGTGTTGTTCAAAATGTTTCAAATGTTTGTAAAGCTTATTGGACTTACCTACGGGGTCATCAGTCCCTAAACTTACAAACTACTTATGAACTACTTACGAACTAGGACGGCACAAATATCCATGCCCGAGGGGGGATTCGAACCCCCGACCGTAGTGGCCGTGCATACCGTGACTGAAGCGCCTCAGTCCCCTCGGCCACCGCGGCGGGCAGGAGGTGTTGCTTCAGCCCCCTGACGATCATGTACTTGCGTACATACGCGAAAAGACTACCGTAGTGCATTTACGGAGCCCGCCGCGGCATGCGCGCAATTTTTCCAGTCGAACCCAGCGCGCCGACCGGGCCGCACCCCGCACCTCGCGAAAGAATTGCCGCGGAGCCCGCGCCGAAAATTTTTTATTATTATTTAACGCACCACCGCCCGTCCTCCGGCCGTAGAACGCGGAAGAGCGAGCTGCCACGACCTGCATGTGAAGTCTGCACCGAAAAAATTATTTATTATTTAACCGTGCCACCGCTCGTCCTCGGCGACGCGGACACAGCGATCCGACCGCCCCCATTATTATTTTTTTCCTACGAACGTTATAGCTCCTTGTACTGCCTCTACACCAACGTCCGCGAAGTTCTAATTTGCAGTGGAACAGTCCGCCCGCAAGAAAACAATTTGCTGTGTCTCTCTGGCAAGATAAGCACAACTCAGACGGAAAATAGCGTCCATTCAATCCCATGCCGATACCTGTTCCGCCTCAGCCTTTCAAAACAGCGCGCGCGGCCGACAGGCGGCGGTGAATCACACACGTGCTCTGGCCGAGCGTTACCTGTAAAGGCTAAGCAAATAGTTCCACTCCACACGCGCGAGGAAGAAGCGCTCGGCATTGCACTCTGCGGACAAACCTTAAAAATTATCAAACGTATATCACTTCTCAAAAACAGTGACAGCAACGACCGAATCATGCTGTTTTTTTACGAACCTGTCTCTCTCTTTCCTATTCCCCACAAGTAAAAACAATCAAGCAGAGAATGCGAGAAATATGTTTGTAATGTAACGTATATCGCCCTTTCTCGAACCAGTATTATGTAGGGAAAAAACGCGTCAGGCTTATTGCATACGTCATATTCCAATACACACACGCGACCACATTTATTTATTATTATTATTACGCACTGCATCCAGGTTGCATGTGTATCCATAGCAGAAACATTAACTGAAAAAAATGGAAATATCAGTCAAAACTATCATTTGGAGAACGTCCTGGAGTCTTGTTAGGGGATAATCCGCTGGTTTTGGTGTGAATTTTGTGATCCGTGACCTGATTTACCCTAAAAAGAGAGATAGAGGTCTATTTGCTTGAGCACTTACTTCGTCGTTGGGTCGACAACAGGGGTATTACAATATACGATTACCGGATGGACAGTGTTTTTGATCTTGTGCAAGACTGTTTAAGCCATCCCCGATTAAAGAAAGTACATCGCTACATGCAGTTAATGTCTTATGTGCGCGAATAGAAAACTGGAAATGGCGGATATCGAGACCAAGAGAAGGAAGCTAGAAGATATGGCTGAAGCAACTGCCATAAAGGACGAGTACAAATTAATGCTGGAGAAAGACGAAGCTATGACATATGTGTAAGCCAAGCTTAAACAGACTCTGTGGAGAAATCTGGCTACGACTGGGACTTATAAAATATTTGCTTTTTTACAGTAAACGGTCAGGGAGAATGGTCACGCGTCGGTGTACTGACCGAAAGTAGCGGAACACATGAAAAATGTGTAGCATTCTCGTTTGGGGAAGGGACTACATTGTATCCAAATGTGGAGGACTGGGGGCAGTCATTTGCAGAGTTAAAAGCGGATGGAATAACAAGCAATCGTTTGCAATAATCGTAGAACCTAGTGTTCCATACGGAAATTACCAAAGGAGTTGGTGACGTACACACATAGCGACGCATAGTGCTATAACCAGGAAATAATGGGAAAAGTTAAAATTCCCGATTGTTCTCGTCTAGAAGCATTGTCAGAAGGTGCAGAGCTATAAAGGACTTGGAATGCAGGAGGAAACGAAGATACGTAATGGAGTTCGAGAACATACCTTCCCTGTACCTTTCGAACTTATGGCTGGAGCGGAAATAGGAGACGGCGATATGGATATAAAAATACGAGTTACAGCGAAGAAAATTAAAGTTACACATAACAAGAATAATAAAGAACGAGTTGTATTCTGTGTCTAGATGTAAATAACCTTATTTCCTGTATGTAGACATATGTGCTAAATGTAGTAAAAGTATTGTGCTGTACAATTTGTGTTCTTATTTACTGTCTACGGAAGCATGAGATTAAAGATCCTAGCTCTGTTGTGCGAGAGGATTAGTGTAAGAAGTACGTATCTCCCAGTTTTTGCTTAGTATGAGCCTCATTTGGACATCCACCGAGTACTAGAAGAAGTGTTTGGGGTTAAGTGTTTGCAGTATTTGTCGGTAATACGCATGTGTGCGGTTGTCTCTTTATGGCTTGTAAAGGCTGTCTTTATTGGGATGATGGTGTATTAAGAGCTATGGTATAGATGCATCATTTCGATCGTTTTTATTTTTATTTTTATGTCTGTTGTTACAATCAATGTAATTCTATCTTCGTAAAAATAGCACTCGTGTATTCGGAATCTGGTGCCCCCGGGAAAAATTAAACCGATAACTTCTCCAGGTCGGGTACGAGCGTGGACAGGTATGTTTACATGTATAGGACGTATACACGCTCCAAACCGGAGTCTACGATGAGTCAACAGGTCCGCACTCGCCTGCAGTCAGAAATAACATGGAATGTGAGTATGCATGCATGTATTTCGATAGTTCAGAGCGAACAGCTGGATTGATTCCTTTGCTCTAAAAAGGGCTAAATACGTGCCCGCTCTGCTGTAAACGGGGAAAAAAATCTGTAACAGCAATTTCTTGTAGAGACTTACAGGGATTAGGAGAAAAAAATATCAGAAGACAGGTTGTCATATAGCGGTGATTCCGTGTTGTTGTATTCTACAGCTAAGCAAAACGTTCGAATGTTTGCTGTGGTCTGAGTTATTCTTATCGATTTTCTAAAACACTATAGGTTTCGTTTCTGTAATATATATATATCGAAAAATTAGCGCACATCCTACTGTTTATGTATAACGACCGCTGTACTCGTCTTGTATGGTAAAAAGGAAACGTGTTTGTGCCAGATGCGAGGGTATAATACATGGAAATGTTGCAATATTTGTCGGTAATACGCTTGTGTGTGTGTGTATGGTTGTAAATTCCGGAAAATTGTCTTGCATGTGCTAAAAATACCGATTTTTTCGAATGCACTTATATAAATTTCAAGCTCTTCTACAGAAAAAAATAGCGTGAAATACCTATTTCGGATGCAATTTCTTTAAAAATTAAGTAACTTTCAACCTCTTCTCCAGAAAAAAAAAATATCGATTCGTTACAATACCGAGGTGATTCGTCTGGGAAAATAGCATGGAATGCTGTTGGAGTAGTTGTATTATTATTTAGGATACATAGTTAAAATCCTGAACGCTGCTTGTTGACAGTTGTGCATGCGATAACTCAAACCTAACAGTTGGATGGTTTCCTCTTTTTTTTTTTTTTTTTTTTTTTTTTTTTTTTTTTTTTTTTTTTTTTTTTTTTTAAAGAAAGAAAGACCGTTTAGTCATACGATTCATTGCGAAACAGGGGTGATTCTTCTTTCCCGAAAAAAAAGAAATAGTGTCTCAGCCTCTTACAGGGAGCTGAGTTGTAGATGCGTACATAGAAACAAAGTGTAACGCTTGTGGTGTATTCATCTCATCTGTTAGTGTTGCTTACGATGTGAATGGATGCCTCCTGCTAACGTCGTGGTGAAGTTGGTGGTTGAAAATTATTGTCCTTCGGTCGAGAAGCATCGAATTCAATAAACCCCTATGGTTAGGTGATTTAAACCTAGGTAGTTACCTTCTTTTGGAGGCGTGTTTAATCGTTTGTTTAGTCTCTCGATAAAAAAATTTCGGGTGTCGTATTAGTAGATATATAAATATAAGAAAAGAGTTTGTTGTTGATCTGAATCGTTCCTTGTTAGCTGTTCTATGTGTGTCAGTCATTTTTACGATGTAATTGGGTGTGTTACAGATGTTTATCGAGAGTATAGATTTGTTAGAAGGTGGAATACGGCGACTGTTTGTGCTCGAATTGTGAGATTACCGCCCAATAGAAATATTGGTAATTAATAGCATTTGATAATTAAACAGTATGAAGTTCACTGCAAACATTGACCATGCCAATGCACTAAATGTTACACAATTTTAATCTTATCAGTTATGGTAGCAATGTATGTACACAGTTGGATGACAACCTTTATAGTTAGGCCACAGGTAGAAATTCTCCACGTTGAGATTTGCTGTGTGCTTGTAGCTGAGGGGAGGCCGGCGAGCAGGCCGACATTGGGGGCTTGTTCCAGCTTAGGATTTTCCAGGCTCGTTTCCGGTGAGGGGAGAGAGGGACAATGGCGAGTGCCAGGCACAGTGCAATGCACAAATATTCTAATACTACTGGCATTTGAAGTAATACGATGCAGTTAGGAACCTTTAAGGCCCTCATTACAAAATACCCTGTTGACAAATAAACAATACATCAGCTGATATAGTCACATCTGGCGTAATATGTTTAATTGACAATGAAAAGTAATAAATTACCAATGAATACAAGGCAGTTACACAACTAGCATGGCAATGTTTCTTTATAAAAAGTAATATATCAACTATTTCTCATTTTATTTTCAATTAATCTTGTGTATTTTATCTTGAAATATTCAGTTAAATCACTTATCTGTGATATAAGAAATTGCACGATTGTGATAAATAGTGCAAAGGATTCTTGAACGGTTCACGGGAGTACCGTCGGATACTATTGTAATAATCGCACAATATTTCTGCGAGACAGCTGCTCGCCATCTTCAGGTGAACTGCCGCTGTTGCTTCTCAGCTCGCAATATATATGGTGGCTCGTTACCACGGCGCAGGCGCCGCTGCTGTGACGTCATGGCAGACCAGAGCGTCGACGGCGTGAACATGGAGAGCCCCCTACCGGAGGGCCGTTGAACGGGCCGCTGGTGGTCCGCGCAGGCGCGGCGCGGGCAAGAGCGGCCGCTGGCGGTGGACCCCTTGTGCGCGCGCCAACCGGAGGAAAAAGTACGTGTTTTACGAGTCTTGACTTTGATGACCCATCTGCGTCGATTGGTGACCATCGTCTGTCTGCGGCTGACGTTGTCTCAGTACTGCCAAGGCCGGTTCCCATGCTTTACTAAGTTGGAATCCCGTGTCTCTATTAATTAAATTTCTTGCAATACGTATTTCGACGGCCTCTTTAATTATTGAGTCCCAATAGGTGGAAGCGGAAGAAATGATCTTCGTCTCTTCGTAATTAATGCAGTGTCCCGAATCAAGACTGTGTTCAGCTACAGCCGATTTTTGTGGTTGACACAATCTTGTGTGGCGTTTATGTTCGTCGCATCTGTCTTTCACAGTGCGACACGTCTGTCCAATATAAGACAATCCACACTGGCACGGGATTTTGTATATACCCGGTCTTCTGAGGCCGAGGTTGTCTTTAACGGATCCCAGCATTGTCTGCACTCTCGCTGGAGGGCGGAAGACACACTTTATATTATGTTTTTTAAACAGTCTGCCAATCTTGAACGACACACCACCGACATAGGGCAGAAAAACCATCTTAGTGGAGCTCTCCGTTTCTTCTAGTTCCTCTTCAGGTTTCGAGCGAGCTGGTCGAAATGCAGCACGAATTTGTTTCTCAGTGTAGCCGTTCTGGGCAAACACAGAGCGAAGATGGTTGAGTTCTGCTTGTATACAATCTGCATCTGAGATCGCTCTTGCTCTGTGTACGAGTGTCCGTAGTACACCGCTGCGTTGAGATGGATGATGACAGCTCGTAGCATTCAGATAAAGGTCGGTGTGTGTAGGTTTACGATACACACCATGTCCCAAGGAACCGTCTCCATTTCGGCGAACCATGACGTCCAGAAACGGGAGCTTACCATTTTCTTCCAATTCCATAGTAAAACAGATGTTCGGGTGGAGTGAGTTGAGATGGTCTAGGAACGAAGGCAGTGTGGCAGACCCATGTGGCCATACGACGAAGGTATCGTCCACATACCTCCAGAAACATTTAGGTTTCAATGGCGCCGTCTGAAGGGCTTTATCCTCGAAATCTTCCATAAAAAGATTAGCTACTATGGGAGACAGAGGGCTGCCCATAGCAACACCGTCAGTCTGCTCAAAATATTCGTTGTTAAATAAAAAGTAGGTCGAGGTGAGCACATGTTTAAAAAGATGTAAAATGTCCTCTTCCAGCGCGGCCCCAATGAGTTGTAAGGAGTCCATTAGAGGCACCCTTGTGAACAGGGAGACCACGTCGAAGCTCACCAATAGATCTGTAGATTCCAGGCGTAGGTTCTTGAGACGCCGTATAAAATCTTCCGAGTTCCGAATGTGGTGTTCACATTTTCCGACCACAGGGCTGAGGAGAGTTGCCAGATGCTTAGCCAGATGATAGGTTGGGGCTCCAATATTGCTTACAATCGGTCTTAGCGGAACTCCACTTTTGTGCACCTTTGGTAAACCGTAAAGGCGAGGTGGGACAGGCGCTCGTACTCTTAAACTCTTCTTCAGAGGTTCCGGAAAGTCGCTGGATTTGAGGAGGGCGGATGTCTTCCGTTGTACTGCATCCGTCGGATCTTTCTGGAGGCGACGATACGCTGAGTCCTGTAGTAAATTCATCATCTTGTCAGTGTAAGACGTCGCAGGCAGAAGAACAGTAGCGTTGCCCTTGTCAGCTGGTAAAATCACGATCTCTGTGTCTTCTCTTAAAGAGCGGAGTGCTTTCCTTTCTTCAAAGCTGATGTTTTGCTTAGGTGCGGGCATCCTTGTTATGGCCCTGCAGGCCTCTCGCCTTATTTCTTCAGCAGTATCAGTCGGAAGTTTAGAGACACCTTGCTCAACCGCACTGATGAAGTCCTTGATAGGTAAGGTTTTCGGAGTGGGCGCAAAATTAAGTCCCTTTTCCAACACTGACATCGCGGGTTCGCTCAGTGGTTTATCTGTGAAATTCAACACAGTCCGTCCATTAAATGTGTTTTCTTGCGATGATCGACGTGTAAGAAGCTGGAACTTGGAAGTTTGACGCGCCGTGGTTTGCTGCCGCGTCCAGTCCGAAAGCGCCCATGAAGCGGTGTCCACCCACTCCCAGGAATCCACAGACAGACAAGACGAGATCTTCAAATGGAGTGAAAGCAGATTTTTGGAGACACTGTCTAATTCACGCCTGGTGTAACGGATTCTTTCTCTCACCAGTGCCTTGCTAGCACGTTGATCTCAGATGCAGATTGTATACAAGCAGAACTCAACCATCTTCGCTCTGTGTTTGCCCAGAACGGCTACACTGAGAAACAAATTCGTGCTGCATTTCGACCAGCTCGCTCGAAACCTGAAGAGGAACTAGAAGAAACGGAGAGCTCCACTAAGATGGTTTTTCTGCCCTATGTCGGTGGTGTGTCGTTCAAGATTGGCAGACTGTTTAAAAAACATAATATAAAGTGTGTCTTCCGCCCTCCAGCGAGAGTGCAGACAATGCTGGGATCCGTTAAAGACAACCTCGGCCTCAGAAGACCGGGTATATACAAAATCCCGTGCCAGTGTGGATTGTCTTATATTGGACAGACGTGTCGCACTGTGAAAGACAGATGCGACGAACATAAACGCCACACAAGATTGTGTCAACCACAAAAATCGGCTGTAGCTGAACACAGTCTTGATTCGGGACACTGCATTAATTACGAAGAGACGAAGATCATTTCTTCCGCTTCCACCTATTGGGACTCAATAATTAAAGAGGCCGTCGAAATACGTATTGCAAGAAATTTAATTAATAGAGACACGGGATTCCAACTTAGTAAAGCATGGGAACCGGCCTTGGCAGTACTGAGACAACGTCAGCCGCAGACAGACGATGGTCACCAATCGACGCAGATGGGTCATCAAAGTCAAGACTCGTAAAACACGTACTTTTTCCTCCGGTTGGCGCGCGCACAAGGGGTCCACCGCCAGCGGCCGCTCTTGCCCGCGCCGCGCCTGCGCGGACCACCAGCGGCCCGTTCAACGGCCCTCCGGTAGGGGGCTCTCCATGTTCACGCCGTCGACGCTCTGGTCTGCCATGACGTCACAGCAGCGGCGCCTGCGCCGTGGTAACGAGCCACCATATATATTGCGAGCTGAGAAGCAACAGCGGCAGTTCACCTGAAGATGGCGAGCAGCTGTCTCGCAGAAATATTGTGCGATTATTACAATAGTATCCGACGGTACTCCCGTGAACCGTTCAAGAATATGTTACGTCGGGAAAGCCTGAAACAGCACAGTGCAAAGGATGTTTATACCAATATAAAAACATAATAACAAATTTGTTTAATGTGTAGTGTAATTATTTTGATCTTAAGTAAAGTTTTAGAAATGTATTGGCTGAGTGCTGTAAGTTGGCAAGTCAATTAGGAAGTGACGAGTCGGGAGCAAGTGGTGTAGCTGCCCGGGCGGCGTCGCTCTGCATCAGTCGGCATGTGCATCTCCAGGTGGAGACTATAGATTTTTGTGTGGCAATTGCCAGGTGCGGTTGCTCGTCATAGACTGTACCAAGTTGTATCGAGTGCTACTGTGTGTTGTGAATATTTAGCCGGTGGAACAAGGTGTGCATCGCAATAAATTAAAGTGACTGTGTTTTGTTAATGTAACACGTGTCGTCGATAGGCATGAACATAAACGGTGTTTGAGACAGGAACATGGTGTGAAAACAATTTGCGACAAATATTCATTTCGTCTGGGGGCTCAAGAGCTATAATTCTTTTGATAAATGTGTCGACGTACTGACGTATCAGCCACAGGGTTCTAATATTGTGAAATAAACAACAGAAAGTGAACTTTCACGTGTTTTCAAAAATAGTAGTTAGTACACCCTTTTCTCTCATGAACTTGACTTTATTATGAATTTTTTTGTTAATCATATGCAGGGAAGGAAAGCTGCGAACGTGTGATATCATCCCCTAGAAAACGAGTCAAACAGTAGCAATCACAATTCCAGTGTTTTTGCATGTTTAGAAATTTGGTTCGCAGTTGGTGGTTGTGAGTTTTTAAAAATTAATCTTTCCCTATTTTAAACTCTCACCGCGACTTTCACCCTCGCATTTGGAGGCTCGTTACAGGATAAGTTCACGTTGGACTTGCTCGGACGGAGAGATTAGGGTGTGCATAGGACAGCGAACAGTTACGAACAGTTGCAAACAAGTGCGCGGACGCGACGGACAATTTCATGTGTGTGTGGCGGCTGGCAGCAGAGAGCGGGATAAATTCACACTGGGCTTGCTCGGACAGAGAGGTAGGGTGTGCTTAGGACAGTGATAGTGGACAAAACAGATAGCATAATCGTGGACGATACGCGAACGCGTCGCGCGTTTAACGAAGGTTGATGACTAGCACAGTTCGGGCGCGGGCATCCGTAACCGGCGATCGACGGCGCATCGGCCCGGCAGCAGTGAGCGGCGGCGCGCGGGATCCACGCACTCAAATTTCATCTTCTGCAACGGACGGCAGTGATCGTGGGGACTTCGCAAGTCGCCAACGGAGCGTCGGGGCCCAGCAGCTTCGATTCTACAAAGGATAAGGGATGCAGTGAGGACATATTCCAGCCACAGCTTCTACAACAGACGGCAGCGAGCGTTGCGGACGTCGCAGCTCGTTGCAGTAACTTCTGGATTAAAAGATAAGTAAAGCAGCTGGTGCTATAAATTCTTGTGTGTTAATCAAGCTTTCTTGTGGCACAGAAAATGGAGCAGGTTTTTAAAAAGTCGCCAAGCGCCGTAGATTCAGAGAGTAGCATACCAGAAAGTCCAGAGAGGGTAAATACTGTGGGAATGTTGTTGACACCGGAGATGTTAGCAGCCATGTTAGCGAGTTTTAGCTCAAATTTAGAATCAAAAATAGAAAATTCAAACTCAAATTTAGAATTAAAAGTAGAAAATTTAAACTCACATTTAGAATCAAAAATAGAAAATTCAAACTCACATTTAGAATCAAATTTGAGATCAGAAATAGGAACTGTAAAATCAGAAATAGAAAATGTAAGATCAGAAATAGATACTGTAAAATCAGAAATAGAAACTGTAAAATCAAAATTGAAAGCAGACTTTAAGGCAGACATTGGGGCACTACAAAATTCAATGCTTGGATTAAAGACAGAAATAATCACAGACATTGACAAAAAGATAGGAAGTCTAACAGAACGGTTTGAAAATAGGGAAAAGGAGATACATGCCAGAATTGGTGCTATTGAGACTGAGGTAGGAGGCAGGTTAGATGCTGTGAAACAAATATGTGATCACAGGAATGAGGGCACTATGCAAACGTTGGCTGAGGTTGACAAGACGATGGTGGCAGGTATTGAGGAAACAAAAACTTTGTTGTCAGGAAAATTAGAGAATACAGAATGTAACTTTAGGAAAAAGATAGAACAAGTAGTGACAGTAAACAAAACTGAGATTGAGAAAGTGAACACTAGAATAAATAATCTAGAATTGTGTACTGCATCAGGAAACACAAATTGGTCCATGGTGCAGACACCTAATGGCAAAAAGTTTTCAGGAGTGGGTAATTATCATCCAGTAGATTTTTTGGCTGCATACAAGGACCAATTTGTGCCTGGTATGTCAGACCATTGCAAAGTGAAGTTAGCAAAGAGAATGCTTGACTGTTCTGCTCAAACTTGGGCCAATCAGTGTGCTGATAAATTTGTTACTTTTGAGGCGTTTGCAAAATTGTTTTTAAATAAGTATTGGGGGGAGGCCAAGCAAGCTAAGATATAAAATGAATTCTTGAACGGGCCAAACTATGTGAAAGGGAAACAGAGCATGAAGGAATTTTGTCAGGAGGAACTTGAGAAACTAGTGCATTTAGATACACCTTTGAGTCTTTTAGCAGATCTGCATTGGCAGTTAATTCACCATCCCACAGATTCAGCTGAGAATTTATTGAATTTGTAGAAAAGATAGACCAGGGTTTAGTTATGGAACTACAGCTCAGGGGGACACAGCATGTGAACCACAATGAAAACAGAGGCAGTAGAAATGAGGGTCACAACCAGGGAAACCACAATAGAGAGAGGAATTTAAATGAAAATTGGAGAGGTAACAATCACAGAGGAGACAACTGGGAGAATAGAAGCCAGAGGGAAATATGGGAAAATGATAGGAGAAATCAAAGGCAGGCAGGTGAAAATAGGAATGGGGATAACAGTAGGAGAGAAAATCAGAGACAGAATCAGGGAAACTAAGATTTGTTCCAAATGAGGTCCGTTTTGGGACAAGGAACTATTTTAATAATAGGACCAGAAGATGGGATAGCAGGGGATCTAATGACCATAATTACAGTGGGAATAGAGGTGGGGAGAGAAGGGAGGAAAAACTATGTCACATGGACAGAGATGATGATAGGAAAGAGGAAGTAGGAGTTCACAAAGGCAAGGATAAAGAAACGAGAGAAGAAAACATAAATAGAGTAAACAAGGAAAGGGAGAAAAGAGAGGAAAGTGTATGTCAGATGGATGCTGTTATAGGTAGTGAGGAAATTTTTGGGTATTGGTTCATGCAACATGACAAAAGAAAGGCAAACAGGAGGAGAAAGGATAGGAATGAGAACAGTAAAGAGGAATATGATGTGCGAAATATATTCAATAACAAATGTAAGGAGGATGACAATAGTGTTGGGTTAGCCTTAGTTTTGAGTGACTCAGAGGCACTCAATTGTGAATAGTGATAATGATAGTTGTAAATTAACTGGTCCAGCAATAAAAATGAATGGCACTGGAACCAGCACAAAAGTGATACATGGGATAAGTGGTGTTGAGTGTGTGAATGAGAATGAATGGAGTTCTGAATTAAAAAAAAATTAAATGTGATCCAGTAAAAACAATAAATGGCACTGGGTCTAGTATGAATAATGAGAGAAGTGTGAATGTTTCTGAAGTAGGTGAAATTGTCAATGCTGATGTAAACCCACCTGTAACTGATGATGTGTTGGGACAGGACAGAGGTATTATTGAGAAGATAAAGTGGATTAGGAAGTGGGCACCAGATGATTGGCTATTACACAAATATGAGTATTTGGACCGACTTGGAAAGCAATGTAATTGGGATCAAACTTACTATAGCCTGGTAAAAGACTTAGTGAGTGGGGACAATGAATACAATGAATTAAGGGGATTAGGCATGTGTGCTGTAGACCAAAATGAAGTAGATGAGGGATTTGGTCTATTACAGGAGGGGATAGATAATGATAAAGAGAGTGTACAAACTTTTGTAGTATACAACAATGAAGATTGTAAGGAAATGGATTGTGATGGGGTAGGAGCAGGGTGGATTGATAAAGAAGTAAGTGAATATGGTCCAGATGATTGGGTCCAATTCCTTAGACACTTAAAATCAGTGGAGCCAGTGACATGGGTAGAAGAGAAATATGGGTATGCAAGGAAACTTGGGGAGCTGAGTGCAATAAACCCAGAATTTGGGAAAGCATTCAGTGAAATATTTGGAAATGATGAGGACATACAACCATATTGTTATGTAGGGGAAGTAAATACGATGGTTAAGAACTGTATGCAAGAAATTGAGGACGATTTGTTGGCAGAAAATGAACTTGAGGAAGATGTTATTGAAAATGTACAGCCCATTATAAATGTTAAGGTAGAAGGGGTTAGTGAAACTGCATTGATTGATACTGGAAGTACAATTAGTGGTATTTCAGAGGATTTCTACAATCAAATCAAGAGTAGAGGGACAGTAGAGTTTCCAGTTACTGTGGTATGGATAAAGAATGCTACTGGCAGTTATAGCAAACCAGTGAATAAGGAAGTAGTGTTAGACTTGATGATTGAGGATGAATTGTTTAGTTAAGGTTTACTTGTCATAAAGGGACTTTGCTTAAATTTAGTGTTGGGAAATGATTTTTTGTGCAAATATGGAGCACAACTAGACTATTAGGACAAGGTTATAAAATTTAATGTAGGGGGTCGTATGAAGAAGATTAAATTTAAGAACTCTGTTGATTAAAAGAATCTGATGGCATGTATACAGATAGCACAATGTGTTATGAATGAAACTGAAGTTGAGGAAGAAATACGGAGGAAGGTAGTGAGACAAAGGGGATAAGTGAAAGCCAAAAGGAGGAATTGTATTATTTATTGTCTAGGTATAAGAATGTGTTTTCTGAAAACCCAGGAAAAATCTTAGATTTTGAATATGAAATTAGGGTAAAACCATGTGAACCAGTTAAAGCTAAGCCTTATGCTATAGCCATATCTGAAAGGGAATCACTCAGAACTGAATTACAACGGATGCTGGACTGGGGCATAATTGAAAGATATCGAAGCGAGTACAGCATTCCCATGGTAGTGGTAAAAAAGGACAAATCTGTGCGGTTAGTGTTAGACGCCAGAAAATTGAACAAAATTATAGTTCCTGAAACAGATCATTCAGAGAACATGGATGAACTGATTCAAGGGTTCCATAATGTGAAACTTATGACCAGCATGGATCTGACTGCCGGATTTTGGCAGGTGCCGCTGGCTGTTGAGAGCACGAAATACACGGCTTTCTTATTTGAAGGCAGGGCATATCAATATAAGGTTCTTCCTTTTGGCTTGTGTATTTCTGTTGCTGTTTTCATTAGAGCTTTGAGTTATGTGTTGGGAGATGAACTGATGAGAAGGCTTACAATTTATGTGGATGACATATTGGTTGCTACAGCTACTTGGAAGGAGCATTATCATTTATTGCAGGATGTTTTTACAGCTTTAGTTGCAGTGTGAATTTGAGAAAGCAGAAATAAACTTTTTAGGTCATGTGTTGTCTTCAGAAGGATTTATGCCTAATGGGGATAAGATTAAGGCAATAGCAGAATGTACAAAACGTAAGAATCGGAAGCAGTTAAAATCGTTTATCGGCATGACTAGTTTCTACACAAAATACGTAAGTAATCAAAGCCTGAATTCTCCAAATTTGTCACGGTGTGTCCTGGGTGTGGTCTGATGAATGTGATAGGGATTTTGAAAGAATCAAAACCAGTCTGTGCAATAGCAAACTCTTACATTACCCAGACATGTCTCTTCCACTTTACTTAGCCACAGACAGCTCAGACTATGGAATAGGAGTTGCTCTCTTTCAAAGAAAAGAAGTGGATGGTGAGATTGAACACAGAAGCATATCATTTGCAAGCAGGGTCCTATCAAAACATGAGCGGAGATATGGTATTTCGGAGAAGGAACTTTAGGCTATAGTTTGGGGTTTTCTATAATTCAGAATTTACGTGCAAGGTCATGAGACAATTGTTATGACTGACCATAAGGCATTGAGCTTGCGAGCGTAAAGGTCGGGGTGAGAGTTTAAAATAGGGAAAGATTAATTTTTAAAACTCACAACCACCAACTGCGAACCAAATTCCTAAACATGCAAAAACACTGGAACTGTGATTGCGACTGTTTGACTCGTTTTCTAGGGGATGATATCACACGTTCGCAGGTTTCCTTCCCTGCATATGATTAACAAAACAAATTCATAATAATATCAAGTTCATGAGAGAAAGGGGTGTACTAACTACTATTTTTGAAAACACGTGAAAGTTCACTTTATGTTGTTTATTTCACAATATTTGAACCCTGTGGCTGATACGTCTGTACGTCGACACATTTACCAAATAAAGTTATAGCTCGTGAGCCCCTAGACAAAATGAATATTTGTAGCAAATTGTTTTCACACCACGTGGCTGTCTCAAACACCGTTTATGTTCATGCCTATGCGACGACACGTGTTACATTAACAAATCACAGTCTCTTTAATTCAATGCGATGCACACCTTGATCCACCGGCTAAATATTCACAAACACACAGTAGCACTCGATGCAGAGCGACGCCGCCCGCCCAGCCACCCCACGTGCTCTCCCGTCTCGTCACTTCCTGCCCTCGCACGCGCGTGCACCAAAAGCTCAACTGCCGGGGTTTTTTCCCCTACGTCATCAACTTCCCCATGTGAGCTGTTCTAACCGATTTGCCAACGTACAGAGCTCAGCCAATACATTTCTAAAACTTTCCTTAAAATCAAAATTACACTACACATTAAACAAATTTCTTCTTAGGTTTTTATATTGGTATAAACATCCTTCGTACTCTTTATCATAATCGTGCAATTTCTTATATCACAGATAAGTGATTTAACTGAATACTTCAAGATAAAATACAAAAGATTGATTGAAAATAAAATGTAAAATAGCTAATATATTATTTTTATAAACAAACATTGCCATGCTAGTTGTGTAACTGCCTTGTATTTATTGGTAATTTATTACTTTTCATTGTCAATTAAACATATTACGTCACATGTGACTATATCAGCTAATGTATTGTTTATTTGTCAACAGGCTATTTTGTAATGAGGGCCTTAAAGGTTCCTAACTGCATCGTATTACTTCAAATGCCAGTAGTATTGCAATATTTGTGCATTGCACTGTGCCTGGCACTCGCCATTGTCCCTCTCTCCCCTCACCGGAAACGAACTGGAAAATCCTAAGTTGGAACAAGCCACCAACGTTGGCCTGCTCGCTGGCCTCCCGTCAGCTACAAGCACACAGCAAATCTCAACGTGGAGAATTTCTACCTATGGCCTAACTATAAATGTTGTCACCCAACTGTGTACATACATTGCTACCATAATTAATAAGATTAAAATTGTGTAACATTTAGTGCATTGGCATGGTCAATGTTTGCAGTGAACTTCATACTGTTTAATTATCAAATGCTATTAATTACCAGTATTTCTGTTGGGCAGTAATCTTACAAGCTATGTGCAGGATTGTAAGTTACTAAATCAAAGGCTGGCACGTTGGGCACTAATACTCCAACAATTCCAGTATAAGATAGAATACATAAAGGGCACTGAAAACGTAGTTGCTGACAGCCTGTCCCGTTTGCCTATTAAAGGGGATGAATCTATAGAACTTGAGGGTGAAGGCACTGAATTCCACATGATGTATATTAAAAGTGTTGATGGGGAAAACATATTAGGGACATCTGTAAGGACATGAGGTGGATACAGAACACTGATCCGATTCTCAAACTGGTCAAAACAAACATGAGTACAATAGGGCACGAAAAATTAGATAAATATTACAAGATCTATAAGGGGGTATTGTTTAGGAGAAAGAATGTTGAAAAAGAAGAATGGCGGGTATGTTGGCTATAGGAACATGTCCAGTCATTGATAGAATATATACATTTGTCACATGGTCATTATGGACCACAAAAGTGTTTGGAAAATATTACAGGATTATGTTATTTTTAACAATATGGATAGAAGTGTTAGGAAACAGTTAGGTGCTTGTGATATATGCCAGCGTGTGAAGCATAGCACTGTGGCTAGCCAAGGTGAAATGCAAAGCATTTTACCTAAGAGTGTGGGTGAGCTGTTGGCAATTGACCTTTTTGGACCATTACCAGCAAGTAGGGGTGGACTAAAATAAGTCATACTTACTGTTGATGTGTTTTCAAAATATGTAAGGCTATAGGGTATCAAGAAGGCTACCAGCAAAACAATAATCCGTAAGCTAGAGCTAGATTATTTCAAAAAACATGGAAAACCTAAGGCATTGCTGTCAGACAATGGTTCCCAGTTTGCATCTATGGCATGGGTGTGAAACATATGAAGATTTCAGTTTACCATCCAGCGAGCAATCCTGCCGAGCGATACATGCGCGAGTTGGGACGGCTATGCCGAACATACTGTAGTAATAACCACAAATCATGGGCAGAGTACATTGTTTCTTTTGAGGATGTCATGAACAGTGTTAAAAGTAAAGCAACAGGATATACACCATATGAGATAATGATGGGCAAGAAGGCACCGAATCTAATAGGTGAGATTGTAGATTTCCCACCAGGGGATCAGGTGACACCACAAGAACGGATATAGCTGGCGACCGAGCAGATGGCTAAGGCAGCAGCTAAGAGGAAAAACAGAAATGACAGTAGGTACAAGCCAACTAAGTACAAAGTCAATGACCTAGTACTAGTAAAAACTAAAGAAAAGTCTAGTGGCATTGATGGAGAAATAAAGAAACTACTTGAGTTATATCATGGGCCATTCTGGGTAGCAGCATGTCCGTACCCAAAAGCTTACCGGTTGGAATACCCCAAGTCTGGAAAACCGTTGGGGTTAAGAAATATTACTGAGTTGAGGCTATATAAGCAACTGGATTAAGCCAGTTTGCAGCCTCATGTGAATATTAGGTTTAGGATCTGTATTTATTTTTTGTGATTTATGTATGTCTAGATTTAAGAGTTTTTGTGGAGTAACTTGACAAATTGATAATTATTTTCACTTGGTTTACTCTCTATTTTTGCGTTGCTTTATTTTTGTTGTTTATGTATATGTGTTGGTGAAAGGTGCAATTGTTGCCAGGACTCATTCCTGAAACAGCAGCTGAGAGGGATAGTGTGTTTATTGTGTCATCATAATTTATGTATGAGTAGTGATACTATTTAGTTAGGTAATTCTATGAATGATAAATAAATTGTTTTTATTTTTGTTTATGTATACTAATCTGGAATCAGTATTAGAGGACGTGTATATATATATATATATATATATATATATATATATATATATATATATATATATATATGGTCTTAATGGTACAAATATTGGGAAATTTTCTCACTGCCCTGTTTATTTATTTATTTATTTTTGCATTAGTTGAGGTCAGAATTGGTATAGTGTTTGAGTCAATCCGATTCAATAATTTTGTAATTTTGAATTCTGATCATTTGAAAGTATTAATTTTGGTGCTACTTGCGACATCCTGCACATGGTTTTGATGCCGCAAGTGGGCGTATTGTGAGATTACCACCCAATAGAAATATTGGTAATTAATAGCATTTGATAATTAAACAGTATGAAGATCACTGCAAACGTTGACCATGCCAATGCACTAAATGTTTCAGAATTTTAATCCTATCAATTATGGTAGCAATGTATGTACACAGTTGGGTGACAACATTTATAGTTAGGCCATAGGTAGAAATTCTCCACGTTGAGATTTGCTGTGTGCTTGTAGCTGACGGGAGGCCAGTGAGCAGGCCGATGATGGCGGCTTGTTCCAGCTTCGGATTTTCCAGGTTCGTTTCCGGTGAGGGGAGAGAGGGACAATGGCGAGTGCCAGGTGCAGTGCAGTGCACAGCGTGAAATAAAATATTCTAATACTACTGGCATTTGAAGTAATACGATGCAGTCAGGAACCTTTAAGGCCCTCATTACAAAATAGCCTGTTGGCAAACAAACAATACATTAGCTGATATAGTCATATCTGGCGTAATATGTTTAATTGACAATGAAAAGTAATAAATTACCAATGAGTACAAGGCAGTTACACAACTAGCATGGCAATGTTTGTTTATAAAAGTAATATATTAACTATTTCTCATTTTATTTTCAATTAATCTTGTGTATTTTATCTTGAAATATTCAGTTAAATCACTTATCTGTGATATAAGAAATTGCACGATTGTAATAAATAGTGCAAAGGATGTTTATACCAATATAAAACATAATAACAGATTTGTTTAATGTGTAGTGTAATTATTTTGATTTTAAGTAAAGTTTTAGAAATGTATTGGCTGAGCGCTGTACGTTGGCAAGTCGATTAGAACAGCTCCCATGGGGAAGTTGATGACGTAGGGAAAAAACTCGGCAGTTGGGCTTTTGGCGTGCACTTGGGCAGGAAGTGACGAGTTGGGAGCAAGTCGTGTAGCTGGCCGGGCGGTGTCGCTCTGCATCAGTCGGCATGTGGATCTCCAGGTGGAGATTATAGATTTTTGTGTGGCAATTGCCAGGTGCGGTTGCTCGTCGTAGACTGCACCAAGTTGTATCGAGTGCTACTGTGTGTTGTGAATATTTAGCCGGTGGAACAAGGTGTGCATCGCACTAAATTAAAGTGACTGTGTTTTGTTAATGTAACACGTGTCGTCGCATAGGCATGAACATAAACGGTGTTTGAGAAAGGCACATGGTGTGGAAACAATTTGCGACAAATATTCATTTTGTCTGGTGGCTCGCGAGCTATAATTCTTTTGATAAATGTGTCGACGTACAGACGTATCAGCTACAGGGTTCTAATATTGTGAAATAAACAACAGAAAGTGAACTTTCACGTGTTTTCAAAAATAGTAGTTAGTACACCCTTTTCTCTCATGTACTTGACTTTATTATGGATTTTATGTTAATCATATGCAGGGAAGGAAAGCTACGAACGTGTGATATCATCCCCTAGAAAACTAGTCAAACAGTAGCAATCACAATTCCAGTGTTTTTGAATGTTTAGGAATTTGGTTCGCAGTTGGTGGTTGTGAGTTTTTAAAAATTAATCTTTCCCTATTTTAAACTCTCACCCCGACCTTCACCCACGTAGAATGCTCAAGGTATGTGGTATATTGACTGAGAGAAAGAGTTCCAGAAATACTGTGTGGTGGAGTATGCAAAGCAAAAGAGGTACATGATTAATGTTCGGAAAGGATCTACCAACGACGTAGAGTTACCGAGTTATCGTTTGCTAGTTAGTTTAGAGCTTTAGTAGAAAAGAGCTGTGTTGGAGATGGTTGTTGTGCCGTATGCTAGATGGAGTATTGCCTGTTTGATCGTGTGTTAGCGGTGTTTAATTTAACGAGTGGTATGCGATGGTAAATTATTTCCGATCTTTTAACTTATACATAAGTAGTAAATTCGACTAGTTGGTCATGGAGACAATGCGACGTTACATGGCGGCACACTGGATCGAAAGTCGGCAAGGAGACTCTGGAGAACATCTCGAGGAAATCGTTTGGCTGGAAATCCTTTACCACATCATACAGATTAAGAATGGCGTGATGGATGTTGTACATTTTTGGCATCGGAGAAACCGTTTTTCAGAGTTTAGGAATGCTGGAATAACTACAGAAATTCCACAAGAGTGGGAAGAGCAGATGGTGTTCGAAAAATGACGTGGGTTGAGCGTCATATTAGATTTCGAAGTGTACTAAAAACGATTGGTATTTTTACACTGTACTGGTTAACATGCGTGAAAATTGATAGAGAGGGTTCGAAAAATCTGTTGAGAAAAGCTTATACGTGTAATTTTTACGTGGAGAGTCTATATGTCATCGACTTTATTTTTCTCGAGTAGCGGAAACTGTATCATATGGCGATAGAGAGCGTGGAAGCGTTGTAAGGAATGTGTGATTGCATGCGATTAACATTTTTCCGAATAATTACTTTCGAAAAGTAGGGCAACACGTTTTCTATATGGGTGAGAATATCATGGAATTCGGTTGGGTTATAGCAGAGGGCTTGGAGAAAAATATTTGTTTTTACGGTAAATAGCCAGGGAGAATGGCCACTAATGGAAAACATGTCGCGATCTACCCAGTTGAGGGTTATACGGAATAAGTCGCAAACTTATATCTCTCGCGAAAAATAGCGTTAATATTAGATCGTGTAGTTACTTTGGGGAAAAATGTGCATTGTCAGCTGGTGTGTGGAAAGAATTATACAGATTAATGTCAGGACGGTGCGTTGATATCATTGTGGAATCGTCGAAAACGAGTGGATTCGAGCATGTTTACCACATCACACAGATTAAGAATGGTGAACTGGATGTTGTACATTTTTATCATCGGAGAAGCTGTTTGCAGAGAAAATAACTACAGAAATTATACAAGAGTGGGAAGAGCAGAGTGACGTAGATAGTCACGTGATGCCTTGGGGTGAGCTCAGTGACGTGGAGGAGTGAACATGTGCAATTGCAATAACAATAAACAATTACAGTAAATAAATAAACAATTACCCTAAGTACATATAACTGCAAGTACTCTCGTTACATGTAATTACTCTAAGCACACGTAATTGCAATTATGCAATTACTCTAATTATGCAATTACTCTATTTAATTTGATATCAATTTTATGTGCCAGTATCCCCTTTTACATCCTACTTACATCACCTGTTGTAAATGTTCAGTGGTAGAATGCTCGTAGATCTCGTAGCTCGCCTGCAAATAATACATAACAAAATAACAAGACGTCAGATTCTTGGGAGTCTTGTGGAAACTACTAGTATGACACGTTTCATTTTTTATGTGTATTTATTTATCCATTGTTGGTGAAGCACAGAAGTAATACAAAGGTAAGACTGCATGACTACACTTAGACTGACTGACAACAATGCTAACTACTGACTGATTACTACTTTAAGACTGACTCATTACTAACATTATACTACTTTATACTGGCTCTGTTCGCGCCAATTCGCGCGTATTAATATCTATTATAGTTTTTCTAGAATATTCTAGAACATGGAAGTAATAAAGTTTCACATTTAATAATTTGTTCATGAAACGTAAATCAGTTTTGCTTGATGTAAAGATACAAAAAATTATGACAAATGCAATAAACATATTTCTACATCAAAATAAAATAATACAAAAGATCGTAAGTAAACAACAATTAGTGCAGTGTTAATATATGTTTACATTATTGTTCGACATTAAGCTTCAACAATTTAATTAAGTTTGTTGGAAGACCCTAGTAATGCAAATGTTGCTGCACAAGCCGCCACCACCACCATCATGGAATGGAATGAAATGCAAATGATAATCAATGTGACTTGACAGAAGCGCTATAAAATGCTTATACAATATAAATATGGAATATTAGGTTAGAATACTACGACCAACTATGGTATCGTATACTTCAGTTATTCAAACAAACGGGACCCTCCTGGCTAAATACATTACAAAACCCATCCCCCCCCTCACACAATGTCAGACATCACATCTGGATGACATTGTGTGATTACAGAATTGGTTGTATTTACAATCAGCAAATATTTTAATTTTGGACTACATATCTGTTAAATTCAATTTTAAATCATGTTACAGTCTATAGCACTTCAAGCATAAAATGACTGATTTTATAGAAAACAGTTACCAAGCAAAATATTTTACTACTGATGATATGATTTCTGAAATGCACAATTCTCTAAATTGAAGTACTAGGACATAAGATACAGAAGAACAATAAACTGTTTTATAGAACAAGCAGACAAATTTTTGTTAAACTATCATTACATAGTATAGATACAGACTGAAGTCATACTGGATAAACTTAATGAAGTTGTATGTTAATAAGTGTACACTACATTTGTGTAAACAGTACATCAATTTCAAAAACTGAGGAAACATCAAGTTTCAGACAGACAGTATAAAATGATTACTATAAGAATCAATGTAACAAACTTTTGGTTCCAAGTGTACATGGAGCAAACTCCCAATGAAATATTACAATTTTTAAATACCGGAAACAATTTGACAATGCAAAACAACC
The DNA here is from genome assembly GCA_026315105.1 of Locusta migratoria. Taxonomy (NCBI): domain Eukaryota; kingdom Metazoa; phylum Arthropoda; class Insecta; order Orthoptera; family Acrididae; genus Locusta; species Locusta migratoria. The sequence continues at coordinate 9,138,671 of CM048755.1, forward strand.
ACCAAATTTCAAATTGCATACAGATGCAAGAGCTTTACAATAACACACCTAGCAAACAGTCACAAAAACATTAATCATGATAATTATTTGAGGATTAATGCTATGTGAATATTAACAGCAAAATAACCAGTGATGTGTCTTAATGACAATATAAAAGTGTAAAGCTAGTTTATGACATTAATTAGCAAATGTAACCAGAAGTTTTATTATTAGAAACCCTACCAGTTCTGTACTTGTGCGAACCGCACACAAGCACCTAAACATTTGTGCAAAATATGCTGCTGTAAATTTTACATCCGCAGCCTGCACAGCTACAGGTCAGCAGATGGGCATAACGCCACCTTTAAAACTACGGCTGCTGACCTCACCATGGAAATTCACTTATAAAAAATTATTAAATTCATATTATTTCATGAACATAGTATCCTTTCATATTATTTTATGAATGCAGTATCTAATAGAGGTCTGCACCTCGCTCGGTTGCTCGCGCGAATCGCGAATTACATGTCGTTCTACGACAGTCCGACAGGTGTCGGTACCGCAGCTTGCGTGTGGCTGCGCTCGACTTCCTCCACGCTCGACCGTCCACCTGCCCGCTCGCCACTCGGTCGCCCACCGCAGCGCCACTCGAGTCCAAGGCGAGTGTCAGGAGCAAAATAGACGCTGTTGATTGCCTCCTGGTGGTGGTGGTCGCAACAGTCTGTAGTTAGCCAATACGACAAAATCGTGGCAAACTAAATGGTTACAACAACGAAACTCGAAAGAGCTCGTAACATTTAGAGTTCTAAATTTTACTTACGGTGACGTAGTGTGCAACTACAGAGCAATAACAATATAATCGACTTTCCGGACTTTCCAAATACTGTTATATCAAACCAAACCAAAATCCGTGGCTGATGTACAAAAAAATTACAGAAAAGGACTACTTATAAAAAGAAATGATATCCCATAAAAAACATAAAATGTACAAAAATGAAAGTCTAGCGACGAATTCCTTCCACCGTAAAACGTCCTGAGGTCTTATGGGAAACCAAGTCGGCTTTCTTTTCTTTATTTATTTTTTTTTTTTCCATGAAGATTGAGGTTCCAGTGGTTTATTCCACGATTAACGCCGCCAAAGACACCGTCCGTTACATTAAAATAATAATAATAATAATAAAAGCAGGTGACGTGAATGCGTTAGAGACAAGCCTGAAGCAAGAAACGGAGACGAGGTGGAATAGCTTATTTAAATGCTGTAGTTAGCCAATACGACAAAATCGTGGAGATAGTTGCGGCAAAGGCGTCTCTGATAAACTAAATGATTACAACAACGAAACTCGAATGAGCTCGTAACATTTTTCAAGCCATTGAAAGAAGCAACTGATGTGCTCGAAGGCGAGAAGTTACCTAAAATTCAGCTTCTTGTGTTATGGCTGCAGAAACTGAAAAGTCATTGCAACATAGCCCCCAACACAGATGTACTTATCTTTCACTTATTGCCAATCCTGTTTTAAATTAAAATGTTCAAATGTTTTTATAGCCTATGGGACATAACTACGCGGTAATCAGTCCCTAAACGTAAAAACTACTTATGAACCATCTAACACTAAGGACGGCATATCCATGCCCGAGGGGGGATTCGAACTCCCGACCGTAGTGCCGTGCAGACCGTGACTGGCGCGCCGTAGTCCCCTCGGCCATCGCGGCCGGCAATCCTGTTTTTCTCTTTCCTATGCGGTGCGTGTCCAGCGAATGCAAATTATAGCATGTTGTAAGCACCAGTAGTAAAGTCACTACTGGTATATAGCGATATGATACAACCGTCATGTTATGTTACTGTAGGTGCTACGAGTGCTCAAAGAGCGTTGTCTCCGTCTCATGGAAGTAAAAGTGGAACTCCAGACGTTGCACAGAATAGCAACATTTATGATGTCCGTTACAGAGAGAAATGACACTTTACATGCCGTGTATCAAATTTGTGATGAAATATCGGTTCCAGGTAAGCAGGAATAAATGTATGACGTTCCGGTACGTCACTTTATTACTTTGGAATTGTTTCCTTTCTTTGTTATTCCCATTTTGTGGGCTATTATGGCCTGTTTAGTGATAGTGTTACTTGCCGTATTAACGAGGAAATGATTGTATTTTATATCCATTCCTATCACTCTCACGTCCTGGAATACTTGGTCCGTCTTTTATATTGATATTAAATACTCCGATATTGATGTACGTCCGTTAGGTTTGTGCATTTCTCTCTGTTGAACCCCGCTAATACATATTCTCGTAGCATTTTGGCACTATGCCTGGTTGCTGCGCCTCTGCCGTTGTGGAGGAACCGAGCGGTCTAAGGCGCCTTGCCGCGGAGCGCTCGGTTGCTTGCCGTCGGAGGTTCGAGTCCTCCCTGGGGCATGGGTGAGTGTGTTTTCCTTAGGTTAGTTTACCTTAGTTTAAGTAGTTTGTAAGCTACGGACTGATGACCACGCAGTTTGGTCCGATAGATATACAAATATTTGAACATTTTTTAAAAATTATTTTTATTTATTTATTTTAGCTGTGCCTCTACCTTTTCCGAGTGAGTCCTTAACGAGATTTTTTCCAATTTCAGCATTCATATATCCCCCACTGATCCCCCACTGCCACTGTCGTCTTTCTTACATATATAATAAAGAACGCATGCAAGCCTTTGTGCGATATATGGGATCTGCGCTTTCTTCCATCGTCAGGGTAGTATGCCAGTCTAATGCTTACATATCCTCTACCCATTTTAAATCCTCTTGTTCCGATTGTTTACTTTACACAGCTGTACGAATTTATGGTGCTCCTTGTGTTTCAGTGATATCTGTGTTATATTTATTTAGGACCGTCTGAACAATGTCACCCGGGTGCACCAGCCAAAAAGAATGAACTGGATGTTTTCGGAATGGCTGGACTGTGAAATGCGCGAGGCGCAATCCACCAATCAAGTGGAAAACTTTATTTAGCACACATTGAAGGTGATGACGACGGTCCGCTTGAATGGTGGAAACGCAACAGTACTCTCTTTCCTAAGTTAGCTGTATTGGCAAAAAGTGTATTTTGTGTGCCCGACTCAAATGCAGTTAGTGAACACACTTTCAGTACGGCAGGGAACCTGATTTCTGATAGAAGAACTCGACTCGATCCACTACGTGTCAATGATATTTTAACAGTACACTGCAATTACACTGCCACCAACGAATGGTTTGGGGATAATGTTATTACTTTTCGATGTATACTTTGTTGTACGGTAACATTCAGTTTTGTACAATGCAATAAAAACGTTGTTCGTTCCGTAGTTTCTCTTTGGATCCTTTATATTACTTCCATATATCGTAGTTGGTGAATATAGGTATAACGATATTGCGGTTACATGCTACTATGCAGGAATGATTTGAGTTCCTTTAGTTAGTGGGGGAGCAGCCCACAGCTCAGAGCCACACTGCGCGCCCCGCCCCACGCAGCCTCGTTCGAGAGTCAACACGCTCGCTGAGAGCGAGCGCTACGCACTCGACCGAAACCGGCGATTTGCAGTCCTCTAGTATCTAATACAATCCTCATTCCAATAACCTCCATGAATAACAACAAAAGACCCTACCCATCAAAGTCAATGTTAACCACATCAAAACTTTACATAATCGAAACACAAAATACATATTAGGTTTGGTACACAGAAGTCCTAGTCAAATGTAATATACAATGTGTCAGTTCAGTTAAATAATCCTAATCAAATTTTTACATTACAGGTACCTCTTCAAGTTTCTTACACAAAATCATTTAACCCCCCACTTTATAAATAATTTTGTACAAGACTGTTCCCAGTATGAAATTTACCACAAATAGATAAAATTCAGGAATTAATTTGAAATATCACATGAAAGCATCTAATAATACAAATATCTATTGCTCATTCAGTTCAAAAACATTTCATGATTATGGTGTATGTTAGTGTGTATAACAGATTTAGTGAAGCATGAATGATGCATCTTACTTACAGAAATCAATTTGAAGTTCCATGAAATGAAAGTATCCAACTAAAAAGATTACTTATTAAAGATCTCAAGATTTAGTAAAAAAAAATCAAACATTAGTAGCAGAAGCATGTAACATACAACTATTTCAGATTACTCAAACAAGAGGCTATGTGTAACATGGAAGTACTATTTTACGAAAAGTGTAACATTACAGACTAAAGATTCTCAGAATATCCTACATAAAGCACTTTAGAAAGCAAAAAAATCATCACATCAGAAACTTGATCTAGCAGTTTAAAGAATAAACATTTCACAACTATTGCCTATTGCATCTGTAGATTATTTGGATTATGCAACAATTTTAGTTTAGTACAAGAGATACTGTCATCTGTTGAATTAATTCAAAAATGAAAGTGTCTACCAAGGGCTGTTACAAAATTTTTGTGACAGTGGCAAATACTATCAGAACATTTTCATATTAGTTAATCAAAAGACTGTGTGACCAGAAAAAGCCATCTTATCCAAAATTTTTCATTATAGACAGTTAAATTTGATTATATCATCAATAGTCGCAAAATGTTTTGCACAAAGTACTTCAGAAACAATACTACCATCACAGAAACCTAATCAGTTTAAGCAATAAATATTCTTATAGCTTTCAGAAATAATGTGAAAGCACATCTGGATGCATAGTATATGACACATTTACCAAGAAACAGAATGCATAGAAAAATATGAAAAGGAACCTAGCTTACAGAATGATATTTTAGTCAGTTTCATGAAAATGTACCTCATTATGTTTCTTATACCAGGTAATTTTGTATAACAATCATAGTAATTACATAGAACATTGTTTTACAACATACACAGACCTACCATCAGTGAACATTTTAAACTTACATATTAACATTTACCAAAACTTCAAAAGACTCAACAGATGTCAAATAGTTTACCAAAAGTTTATGAATGAAGTCAAAAATAATTGTACAGTCCAGTTTAAAGCAAATAAAGTCAATTATAATGCCTGAGCTTGCTTGGGATTGTGTTTCAATTATTAATCCAGAATTAATGCACCATATGTGACGCTTTTTTACTGGACATACAGTAAAGCCACATTTTTTAATACATCACCTGTTGTAAATGTTCAGTGGTAGAATGCTCGTAGATCTCGTAGCTCGCCTGCCAATAATACATCACAAAATAACAAGACGTCAGATTCTTGGGAGTCTTGTGGAAACTACTAGTATGACACGTTTCATTTTTATGTGTATTTATTTATCCATTGTTGATGAAGCACAGACGTAATACAAAGGTAAGACTGCATGACTACACTTAGACTGACTGACAACAATGCTAACTACTGACTCATTACTAACATTATACTACTTTATACTGACTGTGTTCGCGCACTCTTGGAAGAAAGGATATGAATTCAGTTTCTGTGCATACTATTGGCAGGTGGGACTTCACTAGGCATGGGCTGTATCTAAATATGATCGGTGAGGGTAAACTGGCTGGGTTGATAGCAAAGTCCGTAAGGGGGGACACTGAAACTCATGGGAGTGCTAAGATCAGTGTACACTTGACAGCAAAACAAGTGGATCACCCCTGAATTCCTAAGTGAAGAACGCACCTGACGCTATGCAACCACCATTGCACAGCTGCGTAGCAGGTCGTCAAATAATTGCACAGTACAGTTATTACCTACCCACAATATGTACTAAGTAAGTCTCCTATTTCTCCTTATGGCATCCAGGCAAGGTACAAACCAATACTTTCGTACAACAAATATTAGAATAAACGTAATTAGAGATGAGACAGTAACACTTGTAAATTAAATTTAGTTGCAATAAGTGAAAAGTCAGATACGTTATCACACTTGTTTAGTGACATGATAGGTTTTTTTTGTTCATGATCTGAATCTGAACGCACTGTTAAAAAAAAAAAAAAAAAAAAAAAAAAAAAACAGTTGTATGCCTGATCTAGATGCGATTACAGGTCACGCACTTTTTCGTGGCCCCTCTCTGATCGGCGGAAGTCGGCTGAGCTCGTGTGTCAACGGAATGTTTATGCTTTCTACCAACCTTACCTCGTAACAGCATTGTACACCTTAGACCTCGTCATTGTACTGTTGATTTGTGCTTCGTATTGATTATTGTCTTCCACTTTGTTATTTGCTAAAATAAGTCCACATACCCCGACGACTTCTTTTATAAGAAAGAAGGCTGTCCTTGAAAGTTATGTGAAGAATGTTAATTCTGATTTTTATTCTGTTACGACAATAAAAAGAGGCAGAGAGCGTTGTTACACCCGCTTAATAAGTCCCTTTCAAATATTATCATTTCGTAGATATGCGTTCCACTTTTCTATTACTCAAACATTAAAGTGATACTTAATTTCGTGTTCCACCTTACATGTTGTTTCTTTTAAAACCTGTAATCTATACGCCGTAAGCTGCCGGCACTGGGGAAAAGAGGCGGGGCTTGTTCTAACAGCCAATACGCTATGAGCTGAAGGCAAGCTTCACCTCGCAAAATTCTCCGCTCAGGGGCCACGATTAAGTGCGCGTGATCTCTAGGCATAAATAGACGTAAAACACTGACGTTTTCATTAGTTTCTTAGACCGATGTCTGAACCCAGAAATAAATGATAATCTTAGCACTGTACCAGGAGTTGCATGAAGCTCCTATTGTTGCTGAGAGGTAACCGCTGAAGATACGTAATGTAGTGCAATTCACAGATGTCATAATCATAAAGTTGGGAATAGTATACAGTGTATTGATGACTTGTTAACTAAGCGCAATCAGATGTCACATATCAAATATGTTCAAAAAAAATGTTCAAATGTTTGTTAAGCTTATGGGACTTAACTACGGGGTCATCAGTCCCTAAACTTACAAACTACTTATGAACTACTTACGAACTAGGACGGCACAAATATCCATGCCCGAGGGGGGATTCGAACCCCCGACCGTAGTGACCGTGCTGACCGTGACTGGAGCGCCTCAGTCACCTCGGCCACCGCGGCCGGCAAATATGTTCACAAATAGCGTTATACTGGTACCTGAAACAACGATACAATTAATTTTTTCCCCGGCAGGGACTCGAACCCAGCACCATTTGCTATTTTATATAGGAAGAAATACTGCTGATATATTTGTCTTTTCCGGGCACTCCAACCCTACACATACCGTCACTCTTGACCTGACACCATGAGGCGTCAACTATCACATTGTCGTTCACCAGTAGTTGGGATCACACCGTTCGTAGAGACGTGGAAGGCGTATGGTGTTTTGCGAAAACTTTGTTTAATTTAGTAAATGGACATGTGCAAATTTTATTTGAAACAAGGCAGAGTCCTGCGTTCTTTATTGGAGTTACTGGAGGTGTAGATGATATTTTTCTGGCCGTTAAAAACTTTAACCCGCAGCTGGAATCGGACACATACCGTAGCTTTTACAATTTAACCTCATCCTAGCCTCCAGCGAATTACAGATGCGTTGGCATAATGTTTTGTCATAAATGGAGTACTCATTAGACAGTACGACCAAAGGGCTCAGAGGTGTCTGGCTAGGTAAGACATTCTTGGCCGCACGGGATGGCCACGTATTGTGAGGCGCCTTATCGCGGATTTTGCATGATATTATACTACGTTTTAGTATGATACATTACGATTTGGTATGGCATTTTGTAATAAGCTTATTTAACTATGAATTCATTATTATAAAGATTGTTGGGTAGCTGTTGCCACGATAACTTGAATATTAGGCATTTTTATAGTTATGAGGAACGTGGATTATGCGTTAAAAATTGATATTCGGAAAGTAACTTCGTTTTGACATTCATTCATCACTTTCAGGAACACAAAATAACTTCGATGAAGAAGGTTTCCGTGATTTACTAGTATGGTCAGTGACAAGGTATCCGATAACTGGCAAGTGTGTCGAGCAATTATTCTTCACGGTGTGGTTGCCTTCAATAGTCATGCTGAGGTTACAAAACAGCAATGTGGATTCTTATACAATGTCGCATCGAAAATGCGATTACATGCGAAGCATAATATCCAACTGGGAAGGATGGGGGAGAACTTCAGTCTCTGCCATTTCAAAGCTTGGATAGTTGTATTTGTCGGAATAGATGTCCATTTTAATGGCGACTATAGTGCTTGCACGGTAAGGTTCAGTTGTCCATTACATTCACGTGCTTTTCGAGAGTCAACGACAGAGAAATAGTGAAAGTGATTAAAAAAACTGCCAAGCACAAAATTGTGAAAAGAAGCACGGAGATGCAGAGCCGGCCGCGGTGGCCGAGGAGACTACGGCGCGTCAGTCGCGGTCTGCACGGCCACTGCGGTCAGGGGTTCGAATCTCCCCTCGGGCATGGATATTTGTGCCGGCCTTAGTGTTAGTTAGTTAATAAGTAGTTTGTAAGTTTAGGGACTGATGACCCCATAGTTAAGTCCCATAAGCTATACATACATTTGATTTGATTTTGGAGATGCAGATATATATTTAAAGGGAGGGGTAGCAGGAGGGAGGGCGGGTTCTAGGAATGAACAGGAGTGCAGAACTGGGAAATAAAAGAGTGAAATGCTTGCAAAGTACTCCTTACTTATATATCACAGTTTGTTTTAGGGCCGAGAGGAAAGGAACGAATGCTTTACAGAACGAAGGATGGATTATCGGAGATATAAAATAACACTGCTTCATAGAGAGGACCCATGGACAGTAAACAAAGCAGACATTAAAAGAGACAGTATTGTTTTAACGGAAACCACAATTTTTTTACAGCTTTTTGGGGGAATAGACCAAAAGGGCAACTGAGGTTATAATATAAGGGAGATGACAGAGAGAAAGGAGGAAAAATTACCAACGAAGAAATACAAGACAAATCGTTTACATATTTTGTTAAGGACGAAGGGTGTATTAATGGATGGAGGGGAGGAGAGAGACGTATCTGAAATAAAAAAAATTACTGTAACAGCGTCCATCTAAACTGATTACTCTGTATGCATGGAGTCTAGGTATAAATGAATAAAAATAGGATATTGAGTGAAATGAGAAGCATGGAATTAATATTTGTGCCACGGGCGGGAATCGAACCCAGACCTCCATACTTTCTTTAATTCAATGCTTTTCCTTTCATTTAATTTCTTTGACATACTGACGCGGAAAACTGTCTCTAGGTAAATGTTCAAATGTCTGTAAATATATCGGACCAAACTGCGTGGTCATCAGTCCGTAGCTTACAAACTACTTAAACCTAGGTAAACTAACCTACGGACAAACACAGACACCCATGCCCCAGGGAGGACTCGAACCTCCGCGGCGAGCAACCGCGCGCTCCGCAGCGAGGTGCTTTAGACCGCTCGGATACTCCACCGCGGCGTCTCTAGGTATATAAATTTATAATAAAATAGGATAATAAAGGAACTGTATATTTAAAAAAAATCAATTTAAAGGCAGCTCAAAGGAAAAAGAAACTCATTTTATTTCTTCTATAGTCTCACTTAGGAGATTTAAAAAAGAAAACAAAAACATTTTAAAGTACTAATAATTTATTCAGAATCCCTCATTATTTGTTTCTTTCATAATACATCTCACAGTAGAATCTATAACGCCGTCAGACCAGCTTCCCTTCAGTAAGAGCGATGACTCTATCTCGAGTTGATTGCTCGCAGTGAGACGGCCTGATTCGTATTTCGTCTGTCTGCTTTTACTATGCCAGGAAGTAAACATTCTGTATTTACGTCAGAGCCCCACTCTGCGCTGTGCTGGGGGCTGTTGGGCATCACTGCGACCGCCAGCTTGCTGGCTTCCACCAAGCCTCGCCTTGGCACGAGCTGTGGTTGACTGGCCAGCCCATAGCTCTCGAGCCACGGCTAATACAGACACAGACTGCAAAACCAGGCTCAAACGTTTCTGCCAACCTACCCAAGTGTGTAGTATTAACTATCACAGCTAGAGCTAATTTGCTATAAAATGAGCAACAACTTTATCTTTTGACATTTCATTCAAATATTTAACGAAGTTAAAGAATAGAATCATGATAAACGCAGCTACCACAAAATGTTTCACCTAGATAGCAGTCATACGACACAGGAAACTATCTTTTCAGCGCTCTGCATTAGATTTAAACACAATAAAATATGTATTCAACATAGAAAGTGCCAAAAAGGATATATGCGAGTTCTAATTACCAATTTATTATTCTTAAAATTCAGATCAATTATTCGAATGTGCGTGGTATGCCAAGTTCAACAGTCCCTAAAATTACAAAATGTTCAAATGTTTGTAAAGCTTATGGGACTTAACTACGGGGTCATCAGTCCCTAAATTTACAAACTACTTATGAACTACTTACGAACTAGTATGGTGCAAATATCCATGCTCGAGGGGGGATTCGAACCCCCGACCGTAGTGGCAGTGCAGACCGTGACTGAAGCGCCTCAGTCCCCTCGGCCACCGCGGCCGGCCCTAAAATTACACACTACTTAAACTAACTTATTCTAAGGACAACACACACACACCCATGCCCGAGGGAGGACTCGAACCTACTACGCGAGCAGCAGCCCGATCCATGACATGGCACCTTAGACCGCGCGGGTACTCTGCGCGGCCTTCTTACAATTGTAACATACTTTGTATGGTAATGAGTACAAAAGCTTTTTGCATTAGTAGGAGAAGGTTGGTGATTGAAATCTCATAGAAGAAGCGTGCTACACTGAAAACTCTTTTTTTTAAATATTTTTCTTCCCCACCTCATCACCCTGCCGTCTCTGCTCCCCTCCCAAACTTAGGGAAAAAAATGACAACATCCGAGACCTTCTTTCCGCTAATTCACTATACCGCACAATCTGATAAATTTTTCAACTTTTTCAGTGTCCTCCCTCTATACCGTCAGGTAATAATCGCACATTGCTCAGCAATACTGCGGAAGAGGTGGAGCAATTGTAGGGTTTATAGCTTCCTAGGGAGGCTAATGGTTGTGTCAATAACAGGCGCTTGTTTTATCTTCACCAAAACATGTATATTTCGTAGTTAACGTTGTTTCCAATTGTATCCACCAGAAATTTTGTTAGTTGTATAATCCTTAAATTTGTTCTCTTTATAGATTTCTCAAGGACTGACGAAAATTTTCTGGTAATCATGTTGTGAACTATACGCATATTTATGTTTAGGGTCAATTGTCGAATTTGCATCGTGAAGATATAACTTGAATATCATTTTAAAATTGGCTCTGCTTTTCTGAGGTGCTTATTAGACAGCGGCATGATCTGCCACAAATATTTCTCAATTCGATATAGCAGTTTGTAGCTCTGTCAGAGAGTGGCTAAAATGTTACTCGCGCTCCAATTTGTAACTGAGAGCTACTGCCTCTAAATCTTTCAAGAGCGTCGACATTTTCATGAAGGAAGAGAACAGCTGCAGCGTGACTCGCCTCCTCATTGCCCTTGCCCTTGCCATTGCCTTGAAGGCTGATGCAGGTAATTGAGAAATTAAGGATCGAGAATAGTTGTAGTTGTTACGTGAAATTCATTACCCTTGTCTGTAATCATATATGTGGTAAGTGCCGGCCGCGGTGGCCGAGGAGACTGAGGCGCTCCAGTCACGGTCTGCACGGCCACTACGGTCGGGGGTTCGAATCCCCACTCGGGCATGGATATTTGTGCTGTCCTAGTTCGTAAGTAGTTCATAAGTAGTTTGTAGGTTTAGGGACTGATGACCCCGTAGTTAAGTCCCATAAACTATACAAACATTTGAAACATTTTTGTGGTAAGTAAATGACACACCGAACTTCAATTTTCAGACATTTTAATTGGAATACCACCAATAAGTGAATCTTGAAAGGTTCTTCTATATACATATATGTGTGGTGACCGTTCTTTCGAAAGAACAGACACCACATAAATACACATAATTAAGGAGAAGACGAGAACAACTCCAGCCTTCAGCGCAAATGCACACTACACCTGAACTCTCGAGATAATCGGCAAAGTGCAACGAGCAGTGAGTGCAAATTGTAAACGGCAACTACGTGAGCAGTGTGAGGAATTTTGAGTCTTGTGGGTGACGAGGGGGGAGAGGACTGGTAGCCCGCGCACCTGCGATGATGGTTGTTTTCCCCGCTCGTGCAGTGGTTACCGTAACTGCTCAGACAGCAGTAAGAATGGGCCCGAATTCCGGCTGGGCACAAGTGTTCAACTTCCCCAATGCGTGCACTCAGTGGCCACCAGCAGCTTGTGTCGGATTATTTCTTTTAATCTAGATTCTTCTCTGTCATTCCAGGAAGCAGTACAACTATCACTAGACATGATTCACCGTGTTGTCATTTCACTACCATAGTCGTACCAGAAAGATCATTTGTCTACAGGCAATGTCTTTCTCGAGTGGTCCAACACCTTAGGAGAACATCTTGTGCGCACATTATGCATGGCTTAATTACTTCTCCTACGATGTGAAGTCGAGCATTGTTGTTTTTATAGTGAGAGAGACGAATGGAATGTTGCACAGATATATAAAGAAAATAAAAGTAATCCACTGAGTTACAGATCCATTGAATTGATATCGACATGTAGCAGGACGTTTGAACAAATACTTTTTCCAGCGTTATGAAATATCTAGAAAAATTATCAAACCGTCAAAGGTTTCTAAATCTTTACTCTTGTGAGACATTGGCGATACTATATGTTCATGATCTACTGAGTACTCTCAAACTAATTTCATATTTATAGACTGCCAAAACAATTTTTGTTATCTTCAACGACGCAGTGGAGTGGCCAAGCGCATTTGTAAGTTAGAGACTTTGAAAGATCTCTTGGCAACATAAATAAAATATGTGATTATTTTTCCTTTGAGCTACCTTTAAATTGAAGTTTTTTTTTTTAATATACAGTTCCTTTATTATCCTATTTTTATTATAAATTTATATACCTAGTGACAGCTTTCTGTGTCAAAATGTCAAAGACATTGAGTGAAGGGAAAAGTATTGAATTAAAGTAAGTATGGAAGTCTGGGTTCGATTCCCGCCCATGCCACAATTTTAATTTCAACAGTTATCCGTATCAATATGTCAAAGACATTGAGTGAAGGGAGAAGCATTGAATTAAAGTAAGTATGGAGTTCTGGGTTCGATTCCTCCCTGTGGTACAAATTTTAATTCAATGCTTCTCCTTTCATTCAATACCCTATTTTTTATTACCTTTATACCCAGCCTCCATGCAAACAGAGTAATCCGTTTAGATGGACGCTGTCAAAGTAATTTTTGTTATTTCAGATACGTCTCTCTCCTCCCCTCCATCCGTTAATACACCCTCTGTCCTTCACAAAATACGCAAACGGTCTTGCATTTATTAATAGTTAATTTCTCTTCTGTTCTCTCTCTCTCACTCGCTGTCGCCGCTCTTGCAACATAACCTCAGTTACCCTTCTGGTCGGTTCCCTCACAATACAGTGATAAAATCTATTGATTTCCGTTGACAGCGTGCTGTCTCTTTTAATTTATGTTTTCGTTACTGTATATCAGTCCTCTCTATGAGACCGTGTCCTTTCATACCCCCTTACCTATAATAAATTCTTCGTTCTGTGAAATACAGAGCTCTGGTGTTTCCTTTGACCTCCTCTGCTTTCATCCTAACAGCCTAAATCGTTACACATGGTATATATTTCCCGTTTTAGAAACCGCTTTTCTAATGCTTAAACGACGCTCCTTGTTACTTTTAAGATGCGTAATATTTCATTTATTATGGTAAGAGCTATGTTACATTCTTGAGCGCCGCGCAGAGTAGATGCGCGGTTTAAGGCATCATGTCTTGAATTGGGCTTCTGCTCGCGTCGATGGTTCGAGACCTTCCTCGGTCTTGGGTGTCTGTGTTGTCCTTATGTTAAGATAGTTTAAGTAGTGTGCAGACTGATGACGTTAGCAGTTAAGTCCAATAAGATTTCACACACATTTTTCATACAAACGTGAGCGAAACGAGACTATAGTTAAGTAAGCATACAGCAACATGCCATACAAAATCACCACAGAGCATGCTAAAACGTAGTATATTATCATACGCAATGCTACATAATTCACACACATTCACATACATAATGTATGTAACTTTTTTGTTATTGTCCTAATGGACAAATCACCTGAGGTCATTAGTTCCTACCTAGCCTTACATGCTACTTTAATTAATTTACGCTAAGGAATACACGCGCGCGCGCGCGCACACACACACACACACACACACACACACACACACACACACACACACACACACACACACTACATATGCCGGAGGAAGGAGTCGAACCTCTGGCTGGAGCGACCGCAACTCCGCGACAAGACGCCTCAGACCGCGAGGCCAAGAAATTACTGTTTCGTAGACAGATACCGCCGAACTATTTTACTTCTTGTACCATGTGTTCTGCACTCCATTTTGACGAAAAACATTATACTACCACATCTGAAAATCGGTAGTTGATCGGGCTGATGCCATCTTGCAAATCACATTACACATTTCCATTCGCTACTGAGTAGAACAAAGTAGAATTAGTTTTCGTTGTTTCTTCAAAATTCCAAACCCCTCCAGGTCTCTATGAACGCCGCGATCCTAATTACTCGTAAACGAGATTGGGAGGGTTGTTACCTAGTCATCTGAGGTCAACGCTGACTATAGGCGCGGGGTTGGAGTCCCAGGCAGCATAACGTTATTTATTGCGCTACTTCAAAATGTTTGTAAATGTTTGTTAATCTATCCGACTCAACTGCTTGGTTATTAGTCCGTACCTACTTAAACTAAGGTAAACTAACCTAAGGACAACACAAACACCCATGCCCGTAGGAGGGACTCGAACCCCCGACGACGAACAGCCACGAGCACCGCAGCAAGGCGCTCCAGTGCGCACGGCTAATCCGCCGCGGCTTGCGCTACTTCTAGCCGAACATATGCACATCCCGCTAATGGTGAGAACAGTAACTATTTCATCTCTTGGCGTATATATAATAAATAGCGAATAGAGCCGGAGTTGGGTCCCTGCCGGGAAAGAAGTCAATTGTATCGTCATTTCAAGTTCAAATATAGCGCTATCTGTGAATTTATTTAATATCTGACGTGTGATCCATATAGGTACTGCGTTCTATTCCACAATTTTATGACGTTTGACACCTGTGAGTTGCACTGTATTGTATACCTTTAGTGGTTACCTCTCAGAAACAATTTGAACTTCATGCCATTCCTGGTGCAATGCTAAAGTTAACCTGGTTCGAACATTGGCCTTGTAAACCGATACCAATGAAAACATCAATGTCTTACGTTTCTTCATGCCTAATCTAGTCTCGATCAGAAACGCAAGCTTTTTTGGTCAACAGTGCGTTCAAATTCAGAGCACGAACAAAAACTCATTGTGTCACTGAATGAGTTTGATAAGGTACCCGATTTGTCTCTTATTGTAATTAAATTGAATTTACGTTGCTCTCTCGACTCTAATAACTTGTATTCTAATGTTTTTGTATGACGGTATTGAATTACACGTGGACCGACTGCCATAAGGAGCAATGTTCTCTACTGCTTCTTTGGTACCCATTGTGAATAGTCGAACGACTGTACTCTACAGGGGTTTTGAATGTGGAGCACCCGCAACACAGCTACGTTAGTTGGTTTGCATTCAGCAGTGATCCACTTTTTTTGCTGTCAAGTGTACATTGAGAAGCTCAGACAGGTAAGTTCTAAAACTGTTAAAATATCACAAGATTCTCACAAAAGTAGAGCAAAAAATAATGTTAGTATATTTCATCAAAATATTGGAGAATTAAACAATAAATTAGATGAGATTCTGGTTTGCTTGGAAGATATAGAAACCAAGGATGTAGTAGATGTACTATGCTTCTCTGAACATCACTTGTCATTGATATGAAGAAAGTAAATTAATCTTGAATAATAACCTAGCACAGCAGATGCTCCACCAACTGAAGGCTGAAGATGGTCGGAAAGAGACCAAAAAGGGAGACAGGGCAGAAAACTGTATTACCATCAAACTGAATAAAAGACCTACTAACAGCAACTAACAAGTTGATATTATTTTTAATGACCCTTCTTTAAACATTGTGGATAAAATAGGATCCAGAAGTTCATTAGAAGAGGGTAGACTGTTAATAGAAGAAGCTATACCTACGCAATCTGATAGAACTGAGACTCCACTCAACTCTCTTCTCAAAATTAGTTAAATAATAAACTCCCTAAAAAGAAAAATCTCAAATGAATTTGATGGCATTTCAAACAGAGTACTAAAAACTTGTTCCCAACAGAGCAATAGGATTCTCAGCCCCATATCTAATATAAGATATATTCCACGAGAGATAAATACGATTTTATTAAAAGGTTGGAAGAAGGTGAACATGCAACCACGTTATCTATTGAGACCAGGGTGGGGAAGTAGACAATTACGGATATATAAAAAAAGAAAAGCATTGCTAACTTTATGACTAAGCTTGATTCTACTGACATACTGAGAAGCCATAAAACTTTGAAGCTGCTGCTTACAAGTGGTTTACACAAAAGAGAGCTGAAGGGGAACATCTCTCTGCGTGAGAAGGCAACGGAAAACTTGTAGGGCTGTCGAATTTTAAAGCAACCAACGGCTGCTTAAAACACCCGGCTTTTGTGAGCGTACAATACGAGGAGAGAAAGTGTCGGCTGATTCTTTCAAAATCAAACTAAGGGACGTATTAAGAGAATAAGATTATGCTTTCGAATACGTTTACAATACCGATGAAAAAGGGCATAATCGAAAAGAAAAACTCTTGTTTCGTGTCACGAATTAGAAGCACCTGATCCTAAAATTAGCAAGGATCGTTTGACTGCTTTGGTTTGCGCTAATCTTACTAGCTAAAGAATTGGAAGCAATACTTCTCCTTGACAATGCACCAACTCATCCATCATGTGACATTTTAAATGCAAATGACAAGTTCATAAATGTAATATTTCTTCCAGCTAACGTAACCTTCGACGCGTTAGTATCCAGTGGCGTGGCGTGAAGCGGGCCACGGCACATGTGTCGAGCTGGCCGCTGCAACTCGGAAATAAAATACGATTCCATTCCGCTTCTGTACTGTACCAGCCTATTACATCGCATATTGACAAAGTTCAAAACAAGACGTAGCCTAAGCAAGCGTTTGTCACGTACAAACTCTTGTAAAATCGTTTGCCAAATTAAAACATAAAGGACAGCACAAAATCGTATACAAAACACTGTGCAGGCACGCTGTAGTTCTATGTTCAGAGACCAGAGTTATTCATACAGGGTGGTCGGAAATCTTATTTTAACCTCTTTGGAAATTCCCGTTACAAACTTCTAGGAAGGGCCGTTTTTAGGTATGCGACGCCCCTGTGCAGTCAGAAATTTTTCGCTCCCCTCCCCCCCCCCCACCACCATCTGGGATTCAAACAGATCTCAACGGAAAAAGAGGGAGAGAGAGAGGAAAAAAGAACGAAAAAAAAATCACTTCTCTAGATATGCCACTGCTATCAACACAACAATCAGAATTTTAAAATTTATTGCTGTTATCCGAACTCCGAATAATGATGATTCAAATAACATTAAAATATTTTTAAAAAAGTTTCAACGGCAAAATTTTGCCGCCCTGCCTAATACGGCCCTGCTTCTAGGACTTGCAGAGGGTAGTGAGTACATAAAGGACCCATGTCCGGAAACGTATCGTTTCCGTTTTCGACAGCTTCAATTAAGTGAAAAGTGATGTGGTGCACCATCATGCTGAAACCATATTTTCTGACGGACATTCCAAGAACAGGTCCAGTACGCGTCGTAGGCAGTGAAAGTTGGCTCAAGCCGGAAATAATTTCAGCAGAAGTTTTTGCAAAAGATCTAACTGTTTTCAGAAAGGATAGATTAAACAAAATAGGTGGAGGCGTGTTTGTCGCTGTCAAAAGTAGTCTTTCGTGTAGTGAAGTTGAAGTTGACAGTTCCTGTGAGTTAGTATGGGTACAGGTTGTACCTGAAAATCATAAGAAGTTAACGGACTGATAACCGTAGTCGTTTCGTCCCTTTAAAGCAAACCATCCATCCATAAGAAGTTAATAATTGGTTCCTTTTACCGGCCTCCCGACTCTGACGATACAATAACAGAAAGGTTCAAAGAAAACCAGAGTCTAATTACAAAAACGTACCCGACTCATACGATAATAGTAGGCGGAGATTTTAACTTACCCTCAATCTGTTGGCGAAATTATATTTTCAAATCGTGAGATATGCATAAAACATCGTCTGAAACTGTACGCAACGCATTCTCTGAGAATTACTTCGAACAATTAGTTCATGAGCCAACGAGAATTGTAAATAGATGTGAAAACACTCTTGATATCTTAGCAACAAACAATCCTGAGCTCATAACGAGCATCAAAACGGAAACAGGTATTAGTGAACACAGAGCTGTCGTAGCGAGATTCGAATCCCCCCTCGGGCATGGATATTTGTGCCGTCCTTAGTGTTAGCTAGTACGTAAGTAGTTTGCAAGTTTAGGCACTGATGACCCCGTAGTTAAGTCCCATTAGCTATACAAACATTTGAACATTTTGAATATCGAAAGTCTCAAAGTTACCAAAAATAAACGAAAAGTATATTTGTTCCGGAAAGCAGATAGAAATAAAATACATTGCTTCTTGAAAGACAGCTTCCACTCATTTCTAACACTAAACGTAGGTGTAGACCAGATGTGGCTCAAATTCAAAGAAGTGGTATCGACAGCAATTGACAGTTTTATACCAAATAAATTAATAAAAGAAGGAAGTGATCCTCCTTGGTACACAAAACAGGTCAGGACACTGTTTCAAAAGCAACGGAAGAGGCATACTAAATTTAAACGAACACAAAATCTCCAGGATTGGCGATCCTACACAGAAGCTCGAAATTTAGCGAGGATTTCAATGCGAGATGCGTACAATACTTATCACAACGAAACTCTTTCTCGAAATTTGACTGAAAACCCTAAGAGATTTTGGTCATATGTTAAATATACTGGGGGCAAAACACAAACAATACCCTCACTACGTAATAGTAATGGCGCCGCGGCCCAGAGTTGCCCTCTACATTTGCTCTAAAATCCCCCTAAATCGGAATAAATCCCCCTAATAAAAGCAAACGGGGTGGGGGGGGGGGGGGGCTAGGAGCTGCAGCCGGACTGCTTTGCGATAAGAAAATAACGAAAGTTCTTGTTTTTGAGACTTCTCGCTCTCTCTCTCTCTCTCTGTCTCTCTCTCGCCATATATTAAAATTAAGAGCCATCCTCACAGGCACGAACGTAGAGGTGCAGTACCGAAAGACAGCTCATAATAAGAAATAATTGCAATCTTACCTTTCAGCAAAGGGTCCGTTTCCCAGATCTTCGCATTCTTTTGTACACACTTTCTCTTATTTTTGGTAGCCATTTTGACCAATAAAACAACGCATTTACATCACAACCTGAGCTGGTCATTAAAGTAAAAATAATAATAATAATTTCGTGTGGCTCATTGGCCTGGTGCAAGTCTTTCAATTGGACGCCACTTCGGCGACTTGCGTGTCTCAAGCCTACCCCAGTTATCCAACCGGGCAAAGGAGACCTACAGCTTAACGTGGCATCCGAACCACGAATCGTTTCTGGCGACTCCTCACATCGTTCAGAAGTGAAGGATGGGTTACAGTGCCAACTGAAAAAATCCGAGGTCCGACCGGGTTTTGAACCCGCGACCCTTCCAGTCGATCCCAGTCGAGCACTTTACCCCAAGACCACCAGGCTCGCCCCGTAAAAAAAAAAAAAAAAAAAAAAAAAAAAAAAAAAAAAATGATGGATCACCAATGCAATACAATGATCGCTAACGCACTAGCACGTGACTTAGCTGTATTTCAGTACAGTGTCCTCGGGAAATACCAGCCCATTAACTACTAGAGAAAAAAACTGGTATTGTTGAGCGACAGGATGGGGGTGGAGAGAGGGAAAATATGCGCCGCCTCCGTGCGCTGTACGTAAACGGTGCAGGCAAGATCAACAGAAGAAACGATGAAAACAGCGCGACAGCGTAGTCAACACAGCACGCTGCACGGTTGGCAGTACCGCAACACGTCTTCCGATTGCTACCCACACATTTGATGCAAAAATAAATAAATTCTCTTCTTTCCCCTAAAAATCCCCCTGACACTTCTTTTTCCCTCTGAAAATCCCCCTAACATTTCTTTCCCCCTAAATTCCCCCCTGAAAAAAATTTCCCCCCCTAAATCTGGGGGGAAAACCCCCAAGTTGGCAACCCTGCCCCGGCCGATGACAGCGCTGCTAGAGCACAGTTACTAAACGTAGCTTTTAGAAACTGGCCGGCCGCGGTGGCAGAGGAGACTGAGGCGCTCCAGTCACGGCCTCTACGGTCGGGGGTTCGAATCCCCCCCGGTCAGTCTGCTGGCGGTAGGAAGTGTGCTGTCCGCTGCGCCTGCTCGCTTCCGCGTGGGTAAGTCTTCGTGCTTGCCACAGTTTCGTGCTGTAATTGTATAAGTTGTTGAGGAACTATGAGTAGATGTCAGTGATGGCACAACCTACAAGAAAAGATATGCTGAAATTAACGTTTGACAACCGATACGTGCGACCGAGGTCTTTCGAAATCGAGAATTGGCTTGAACAAGATGTAAAGTTATCAGCAAACGATCTTATTGGTATCCATATTTCGATTGTAACCTGCGTAGTTTTTGTGAAATTGAGCAGTGCTGAGCTATGTGACAAAGTTGTGGAGTCTTGTGAAGGCATGCTAAAATTTAAATATTCTGATGGGCGTGTTGGAGATGTTACCGTTTCCCATGCAGGGTTTGGCATTCGGACTATCCGAATATTTAAGCTTCCTTTCTAAATAACTGAAGAACAGATAAATGCAGTAATATCACCGTTCGGGACAGTGCTTTCTAACGTTGCAGAGAGGTGGTCGAGCGCCCACAAGTTTCCTGTACTCAATGGTGTACGCCAACTTAAAGTTAAGTTACGACAGCATATCCCGTCATACATTAATGTGTGTGGGTACAGGGGTATTGTCATCTATGACGACCAACCGCGTACTTGTTCTTTATGTAACAAGCCAGGACATGTCCGCATTAACTGTATGCAGAGGCGCGTGGCGCAACTGCCGACAGGCGAGCCCGCCAAACCCCAGACTATGACGTCACTGCCCGTCACTTACGATGCCGCAGCTCGCGCGCAGCCGTCTGCCTGTCCGATCCCGGAAATGACTGCAGCCATCGCCGGTGCTGAGACTGAAATAACTATGGATATAAGTGATATCGTACCGGAAGACGTACCTGAACCCCATCCACTTACGACAGCTGCTGCACCTCTGCCGACGCAGGTGACTGAAATTTCTAAGGATATACGTACTATTGTACCGGAAGATTTATCAGAGCCCCTACCACCTCCGACAGCGGCTGCAGCTCTGCCGACTCAGGTGACTCCAATCGAAAAGTTGCAACACCCCCCGGCAACTGAGGAAGCAACACCTGTAAAGAACCAGAAATTGGCATGGGTAATGAATAACGCCCGTCAAAGAGGAACTTCCCCAGAAGGACTAGGAAAAGGAGGTTGGCACACCAAGGTTCAAATGAGACCGCACCCCCTTTGCGTCAGAAAACGAAGGAAATAGGGAGCAGCCTCCGCCAGAAGGACGCCACCGAACTAAAAGAGGCTCCGGCTAAGGAACAGAACCAAATTCCCGTACCGGGAAAACAAGACACAAAAGGAACGACTTACAAGACCACTGGAGAACGAACGAAAGGAAGTCTGTCTTCGGAAGCTCCCCACGACCTTCCACAGGCGCCCAAAACTAACTGGGCGGACGACGAGGCCACCGACACGGCGGATGAGGAGATGCATGAAAGCGAAGCGGCAAGCACACCACCCTCACACCAGGATGACAAATTTAATGACGATGTCGCAATCAAAGATGAATTCTCACTTCAGAGACGAATCCCCGACCCCTTTGACACCGATGAATATTATTAAGATGTTTTTAAAACGTGACTTTCATATGAAGATTTTGAAGTTTGTTTTAGAAGATCGATAAATTAGGAAGAAACATGCCTGAACGACAAGCATACAAGATCGCCACAATCAACCTGAATAAGATACAAAGCTCGTTCAAACTACAAAATTTAAAGGACTTTATATATGCCTCTGATAGTGACATCGTTTTATTACAAGAAGTGACAGGAATTGATCTTGACCACGTAACTGGATTCAACGCAATAGTAAACCCCGGCAATAGTACAGAAATGGGCACGGCTATACTTACAAAAGAGGGCATCATCTTAGAAGACATTGTAAAATTACCAAACAGTAAAGGACTAGCGGGTACCATAAATAAGACAGGTCTGATAAATGTCTATGCTCTCTCAGGTTCAAGCAACAGGCAACACCGGGCGAAGTTTTTTAAAGAGGAAATTGTTCCTCTGTTTGGAACCCGGTACGACCATATTATCATGGGAGGGGATTTTAACTGCGTTCTCCATGCAAAGGCTCAAACTCCGAATTTTAACAAGTCAACTGAACAAGAACGCATAGTAACAGACTTACGACTAACGGACTCCTGGGAGCACATGCACGGTGCAGCCCCTGGTTTTACACACGTGACCAACCACTCGGCGAGCAGGCTTGACAGGATATATGTCTCGCAAACTTTAAAAGACCACATATTACAGTCCGAAGTCTGGCCAACGGCATTTTCGGATCATGCCGCGTTCATATGCACACTTAATATGGACAAACAGGGGACTTTTCGAGCGAGAGGTACCTGGAAACTAAATGTATCTCACCTGAACGACCATATTTGTCAGGAGGCGTTCCAAACCCTGTGGCGAGATTGCGAAAGCAAATTCACCTCTTACAACTCCGGTATAACCTGGTGGCTAAATTACGCCAAACCCAAAATACGAAAGTTTTTCATCAATTATGCGAAAGAAAAAAGCTTTTGGTACAAATCAACAATGGAGTGTTACTTTCAGTGTCTAAGGGATCTGCACACGTCAGATGCAACAGTTGTCAGGAATTACGAAAGAATTAAAAAGATCAAAGCAAAAATTCTGACACTTCGGCGCAAACAATTAGAAGGATACCAAATAAGGTCGCGGGTCCAGAATGTAGCACCACAAGAGGACACTTCAATATATCACGTGATACTTGAATCCAAAAGAGCCTCGCGCAGAATATTAACTGAATTAATAACTGCTGACGGAAGAAAGCTGACGAAGCACTCTGAAATCAAAGAGGCACTAATACAACATTTTACCTCCTTATTGTCCAACCACCCGATTGACGAACAGCTTCAGGACGAACTATTGACCAACCTGCAAGGCAGAGTAACCCACGCGGAAGCGCTCAGTCTTACTTCAGAAGTTACTGAAGACGACGTTCTAGAAGCCATCAATGACAGTAAGAAAAACAAGTCGCCAGGACAAGATGGAATCCCAGCCGAATTTTATCAGCAGTTCAGGGAACTTATAACTCCTAAATTCACTGTTATATGTAATGAACTTTTAAACCCTGACGTTGTTGTTCCAACAGAATTCCGAGAAGGTATGGTAGTTTTAGTGCCCAAGACCTCGACTTCTAAAGCCGTCGGCAACCTGCGGCCAATCACTCTATTAAAAAGCGACTACAAAATCTTTGGTCGCATTATAGCGCGAAGATTGCGTAACACCATGACCGGCGTCATCGGCGCATACCAAACAAGTGTAGGCAAGGACAGAAGGATTCTGCAGACACTCTGTGGTTACAAGGACCTCATTTCAACGGCCGATGTCTGCAAAATCAAGTGTGCAATAGTGTCGTTGGATTTTGACAAGGCATTTGATAGAGTTAATCACCAGTTTTTGCTTCGAACTATGGATGCAATGGGATTCCCACCGCAGTTCATTGCCGTCATACGCAACACACTAATGAATAACTCAGCCAGGGTTGTCATCAATGGACAGATCAGCCGTCCGATTCAAGTCACCAGTTCCATCAGGCAAGGGTATCCGATGTCAGTGGCACTCTTTGCGATCGCCATCGAACCCCTTCTCGCCTCTCTTACAGAGAATCTACGGGGTCTGTATATAAGAGGTGAAAAAATTGTGTGTCATGCGTATGCTGATGACGTTGGTTTCGTCGTTACGGATGGTAATGAAGTACAAACCGCACTACAAATAGTAGCAAAATATGAACAGGCAGGTGGTGCGAAACTGAACAGAGTGAAGTCCGGGATATTCGACATTGGTCGTGGACTAGGATCGCAGATACAAGGACAGTTACCTGCTCTTTCAACCATGAAATGTCTAGGAACTGATTTTAAAAGAAGTATACAAAACACTGTTGCTGTGAATTACAGGAAAATACTTCACAGCATCCGTGCCAGTGTCCAAGAGCACAGCATCAGGAAACTAGATGAACTCCAAAAAGTATCTGTGGCTAATATCTACATCACCTCCAAAGTAAATTATGTTGCACAAGTGCTACCCTTGCCAGCAACGATGGCTAATGCATTACATCGGCACTGGGACATTTCGTGAGCCGAGGCCGCATATTTAAGGTCACGTATGATACTCTGATGTTTCCAACGTATTATGGCGGGTTAAATCTCACAGACGTGAGAATAAAGGCGCGGGCTTTATACATATCAACCATGTATAAGCACTGGAAACAGCCAAATGGTAGCCTCGCTGGGCATTTGCTGAATGAAGTTGCCCCTGAAGATCTCCATGCACCAATCAATGCACGACATATACCCAACGGTCTGTACCACCTCAAATATTTTTAGTGGAGTATAGCTACCTACATGACAAAATCCCCGACAAGTACATCGTTAAAGTAAAACATCTTTACAACAACCTGATCAAAACGAAGGCCAGGAACAATATAGAACAAAAATATCCGTTCATCAATTGGAATGCCATCTGGGAGAACATAAACAGTACACACCTGCCAACATATGCGAAGTCGAGCTGGTATTTCGCTGTCAACAGAAAACTGGCAACAAATTCCCGACTTCATGCTATTCATTTGGCAGAGACACCGATGTGTGCATACTGAAATGTACAGGACGATGATGAACACACGTTGTTGTGTGCTAAGGTAACAGAAATATGGCACTACATCAAACAGAAGATAGCGGGCATCTGTAGGACCTCGCCCAATGTGATAACGCCGGCTCTGTTTTTAAACCCAGATGAAATACCTTCCCCAAGAACGAGGAGGAACGCTAACAACTGGCTGAAAGGACAAACAATACATTACATCCTATCCAGACAATCAACCCCCAGGGAGGGCTTCACGGCATATCTCGCAATTGAGCACCATATGTTAATGCGTACTAAAAAATATAAAGAGAACTTTGCAAACTTTTTAATTAAAACAATAATGTAAACTAACAAAAGAAAGGAGAATTATTTACGCAGGAAAGGCGGTATCCAAAGGACATACTTCTGATTAACACCCTTTAGACATGAGTTAAGAGCATATTTGATGAATTAAGTGAAAGTAGAAAAGAACGTAGTTTAAAGGACTACCTATACTAAAAATTACAAGTTCAGTTTTTGGTGTTTTAGTTTAATTTTCAACATTGAAGAAGCTGGATAATATCTGTATAATTATACACTTTTCCATTTAACAGAAGTAAAAATTTTGTTAGTTTTGAGACGAAAAATATAGTCTCACCACACGAATCAAGGAAGAATTTATTTATTTACTTTTCTGTATCCTATTATACTGAGCCAAACAAGCAGTATAATTCTATGGATGTGGAGAAAAATTTGGCTCATGCAAGAAGTTTTCTTTTTCTTTGTCAAAGTGGAATGAAAGATTGATGTACAAATATAGTTTCTACGGAACACATATAATTTCAAAGTGGCAGTCTGAAGCCGACGCCGAAGAAGGCGACCGTGGCGAGCGCAAGGAAGGGCTGAAGGGGAGGAAGGAGGCATGGATATTTGTGCCGTCCTAGTTCGTAAGTAGTTCATAAGTAGTTTGTAAGTTTAGGGACTGATGACCCCGTAGTTAAGTCGCATAAGCTTAACAAACATTTGAACTTTTTTTTTTAATTTTAGAAACTCATTCACGAAAGAAGACGAAATCAATATCCCATATTTCGAATTACGAACAGAGGCCGTAATGAGTAACGTAGAAGTAGATATCATCGGAGTAGTGAAGCAACTAAAAACACTTAACAAGAACAAGTCTTCTCGTCCGGATTGTATACCCATTAGATTTATATCTGATTATGCTGAAGCAATAGCTCCTTACTTAACAGCCATATACAACCGCTCTCTCAAAGAAGGATCTGTACCAAAAGATTGGAAAGTTGCACAGGTCACACCTATATTCAAGAAATGCAGTAGGAGTAACCCATTAAACTACAGGCCTATTTCATTGACTTCAATTTGCAGCAGGGTTTTGGAACATATCCTGTATTCAAATATTATGAATTTTCTCGAACAGAATGATCATGGTCAACATGGATTTAGAAAATATAGTTCATGCGAAACACAACTAGCTCTTTACTCACACGAAGTGATGTGTGCTATCGACAAGGGTTCGCAAATTGATTCCGTATTCCTTGATTTCCAGAAGGCTTTTGACACCGTACCTCACAAACGGATTTTAATCAAATTGCGTGGTTACGGTATATCGCCACAAATTTGCGACTGGATAGGGGATTTCCTTTCAGAGAGGACACAGTTTGTAGTAATCGATGGTAAGGCATCGACTAAAACAGAGGTGATTTCGGGCGTTCCACAGGGTAGTGTTATTGGTCCTATGCTGTTCCTTATTTACATAACGATTTAGGGGAAAATCTAAGTAGCTCTCTTAGGTTGTTTGCAGATGACGCCGTCATTTACCGTCTAGTAAAATCATCTGAAGATCGAAACCAACTGCAGAACGATTTGAATAAGATATCAATATGATGTAAGAATTTGCAGTTGACTCTAAATAATGAGAAGTGTGAAGTCGTCCACATGAGTACGAAAAGAAATCCGTTAAACTTTGTTTACATGACAAATCAATCAAATGTGTAGGCCGTAAACTCCACAAAATACCTAGGAATTACAATTACTTCTGACTTAAATTGGAAATACCACGTAGATAATGTCATGGTTGTTGTTGTTGTTGTTGGGTTGTTTAAGGGGGACTAAACTACAATGGTCATCAGTCCCCCAATGTCATGGGAAAGGCGAACCACAGACTACGTTTTATTGGCAGAACCCTTAAAAGAGGCAACAGAACTACTAAAGAAACTGCATACACTACGCTTGTCGGTCGTTTTATGGAGTATTGCTGCCCAGTGTGGGATCCTTATCAGGTGGGTTTGACGGAGGACATCGAAAGAGTATAGAGAAGGGCAGCTCGTTTCGTATTGTCACGATACAGGGGGGGGGGGGGGGGGACAGCGTTACGGAAATGATACAGGATATGGGATGGGAATCATTACAACAACGGCGCTTATCGCTGCGGCGTGGGCTACTTATGAAGCTCCAATCGCAAACATTCTCCTCCGAATGCGAAAATATATTGTTGACTCCCACTTACGTAGGTAGAAATGATAATCAGAATAAAATACGAGAAATCAGAGCCCGAACGGAGAGATTCAGGTGTTCATTTTTCCCGCGCGCTATTCGAGAATGGAATGGGAGGTAAAATAGTATAACGGTGATTCGATGAACCCTCTGTCAGGCACTTAAATGTGATTTGTAAAGTATCCCATGTAGATGTAGATGTAGAAAGACTGAGTATGCGGGACCCGTGAGCTCGGATGGAAGGAGGTATGGTCCAATCACACGAGCGTCCAGAAAACCTGCCCACATGTTAATTCCAAACCTGTATTGAAATCCCTGAACATGCGTGGCATGAGGATTCTCATCCGCCCAGACATGACTATTTCGAGCATTCAGAACACACTCTCTTGTGAACCTACATTCATCTGTGAAGAGAACTCGACACGGAAACAGGGGCGCGACGGTGGAGGAACCGTGTGGGGAAGGCGACGCATTGTGGAAAATCTGCTGGACCTTCTGGAATTCTTGACGGTACCAGGATAGGGGGCTCTGCTGTCCCTAAGGAGACGTTGACGAGTTACACATCTCAACTGAAACTGTTGTAGAACAGAAATGATACGTTCCTATTCTAAATGTAATGTACTCACTACCCTCTACAAGTCCTACAAGTTTGCAACGGGAATTTCCGACCACCCTGCAGAGATTACTGGGCAGCTGCCTCAGTGTGGGAGCCGTCGAAATGCCACGAGATGACACCAGCAATCTGTACTGTCATCGCCACTACACACGTGCTTATGCAAAATTTCGAGGCAATTGGATAAGTGCCTCAAAACAGAGACATGACATTTGACCAAAACAAATATGCCGTAAACTAGGGCTGCCTGAGCTCTGAGGATTATCTTCAGCTCAAAACGAAAAAAAAAAAAAAAGAGTTTCGGTCTCTTGTCAGAGGCCAAGAGAATTGCTTTTACGACGGATAACAGAAGCGCCTTATGTGTGGACAGACGAGAGGCTCCCTTGTCGCTCGTTTGTTACAGTGAAAAATTATTGTTTCATTTATTTCTCAAACTTTCTTTTATACACACACCATCAAGGAATACAGATTGTTCGTAAGACTTTTTTTTTAATTCGTACCTTTAACAACTTCATACATAATCAGTTTAATGTTTTTACAAAGTAAACTTTATAAATAGGCCAATTATAAATTTGTCAATATTAATATGAACTAGTTGCTTTTCTTATTTGATTTGAGCTCAAGTAACCTTGAATTACATTTCTAAACTTCAAATGCGGTGTCATTGGGGGCGCGAGTTGCCTGTAGCATACATTCCTTTAAAATGTCTTTGAAAATGTGGCTATAATAGACGGAGCTCACGTTCGGATTTTTGTGTAAGGTTGGGGAAGGGAATTGGCGTTTCCCTTTCGAAGGAACCATCACGGCATTTGCCTACGGTGATTTAGGAAACCTAAACGTGGATGGCCGGAGGTGTGTTGTGGAGAGTGTGACCACAGCAGCGCAGTGGTAACACACTGAGCCCGCATTCGTGAGGCCTCCAGATATAAGTTTCCCGTGTTTTCCCTAAATCACTCTAGGCAAATGCCAGGATGGTTCCTTTCAAAGAGCGCAGCCTATTTCCTCTTACGTCCCTTTGCAACACCCGAGCGTGAGTTGCTTCTCTAATGACTACGCTGTCGATGGTACGTTAAACCCTAAGCTTCCTGCCTCCTTCCTAAGCACGATTTCCAGAAAGTTATTTTTCTAGTTTTTCCAAATAGAAGAAGAGATTGCTCTCATCAGATGCACGGAGTTAAGATAAAAAGCCTGGCAAGTGTTAGCTTTGAACGATATTTTCTTCTTTAAAAGACATTGTTGGGAAACTGAAATCGTAAGAACGTGTAGAGAAAAGTCTTTTTACAGTTATTTTGAAGCACAATCAGGGCCCTAGTCAGATTTTATATATATATATTTTTTTATTTTTTGTGAGGGGGGATCAGACAGTAAAAACTGTAAATTATGACATACATTCTAATTTGTGAAGCATTACAACATAATTTTTGGGGGGGGGGGCAGTTAATGAATTGATCCCCTTAATCCCCACCCCCAATGGCTACAGCCCTGAGCAGAATATACAGTATAAATGCTTAAAAATATCCCGAAGTCTTCAAATTTGTTCACTGTTTCTCTGAGAATATTTGTCACATAAAATACCCAAACATTTTAACATAAAATATTTTCCATAATTTCCCACAAAAATAAGAGCCACTCACTTCTTACTTTTTATCCTCCTCCATATTGCCGCGAGACCGCGAGTTAACCAACTGCGGGCGTGGCGCAATGGGTAGCATCACAGATTTTGGTGCTGAAGGTCGTCGGTTCAATCCGGTCCACCGGCAAAAATCTATTTCTTTCTAATTATCATTTCCAGAATGTTCTACATGTTTTTTTTATGTTCACTTGTAGTTTCTATATGTTTCGTATGTTAACTATTCTTCTAATTTCTGGTACATTCTGTCTGTGTATAAATAGCAGTGCACTCTGTCCGAGAGGCAGTCAGTACTACATGCCTTCGAAGTCAAGCATGCTTCCATTTCAACGCGACATTGTTTGGTGGAGGCGTCGGGTATCCTGTGCAACAGCTGCATCACAGTGGCTCCGATTAGGCAACGTAAAAGCCGTCGCTTACACGGACTAGAACCGGAATACAAGGAATATACCGAGTGCATCTTTCCGAAAGTCCGTATCATCAGAAGAACCATGGACACGAAACCAGCGCCAAGCCAGCTGCACATCAGACACCCATAGGTGTTCTCTGGAGACGCTGGACAGGACCCCAACAAATGGCTAAAAGGGTTCGACCGAGTCTCATAGGTGAGAGTGTAGTAGGGGGTGGGGGTTTCACTCATGGAAAAATTCCTGTAGTAGTTGGTGTTAAGGCTGCATCTTTTTTAGACTGAAGACAGCTGATAGGTATTCCTGCTTAAAGGAAGTCCCTCTAAGAAAGGAACCACCTTTGACAAAGTCTAAGAATATAAGTAATAAGGGAATTACTGTTTTTCATCAGAATATACAGGGTATCAGAGATAAAGTTAATGAACTGCTTATTGATACTGATTCTGACATTATTGGTATTTCAGAGCACTTTTTAAGTGGTATGACAATTCAGAGACTTCATTTGCCAGGATACAGGTTATCTGCCTTCCACTCTAGGAGTTCCTTGCAGTATGGGGGAGTGGCCATGTATGTAAAAAACGATTTTTCATCGGAGTCAATCGATTTTTCTAAACACTGCACAGAACAGATATTTGAATGTTGTGCAGGAGTTGTTAATGTTAATGGAACTAAACTAGTAATAATTGTTATTTATAGATCCCCTGACTCAGATTTTAAAATGTTTCTGCCCAAGCTGGAATTGGTTCTGGGTTCACTGTATAGGAAGTATAAAAATTTAATTGTGTGTGGAGATTTCAACATTAATTGTGTAACTGATAGCTCAAGGAAAAGTCAGCTGTTAGATCTATTTAATTCCTATAACATGATGCAAACAGTATTTTTTCCAACGAGAGTGCAAGGAAATAGCAGTTCTACCATTGACAATATTTTTGTTCATTCTTCATTATTAGAGGGGCACTCTGTCAGCAGAATAGTAAATGGCCTATCAGACCACGATGCCCAACTTTTAATTCTAAAAAATATTTGTTCTCAAACAAATGTTAAACATAAATATCAACTAGTCAGAAAAGTTAATCCAGTTGCAATTGACATCTTTTTAAGCTTAATTAAGGAACAAGAATGGCAGGATGTTTATAGTGCTGATAATGCAGATGATAAATATAATACTTTCCTTAACACATTTCTTACGCTGTTTGAAAGTTGCTTTCCGCTAGTACGCTCAAAACAGGATACTTCCAGTAACAGACAGCCAGGGTGGCTGACAAAGGGGATAAGAGTATCATGTAGAACCAAGCGGGAGTTGTATCAAAATGTTAGAAGCGGTCAGAATGAAGATGCAGTAGCTCATTACAAACAGTACTGTAAGGTTCTGAAAAACGTCATTAAGAGTGCAAAAAGTATGTGGTACGCAAAAAGAATAGCAAACTCTCGTGATAAAATTAAAACTATCTGGTCAGTAGTGAAGGAAGTGTCTGGTCAGCAGCAGCAGGTAGAAGATATAACGTCAGTGCGTATTAGGAATTTTTCTGTTACTGACAAATTAGATATATGTGCAATATTCAATAATCACTTTCTGAATATAGTAGGGAACTAAACAAAACTCTAGTTTCTACAGGTAATCATATAACGTTTTTAGAAAATGCCTTTCCGAGGTTGTTACCTGAAATGGTCCTTCATGATACTTCCATAGGTGAGATTGAGTCAATAATTAAATCACTAAAGACTAAGGACTCTTGTGGATATGATGGGGTATCTAGCAGAATTCTAAAGTACTGTTCTTCATATGTTAGCCCAGTACTAAGCCATCTTTGTAATTTTTCCTTTCAGAATGGTCAGTTTCCTAACAGATTAAAGTACTCAGTAGTGAAACCACTTTATAAAAAAGGAGAAAGGGATAATGTAGACAACTATAGACCTATTTCTATGCCATCGGTTTTTTCTAAAGTTATTGAAAAGGCTGTATATTCAAGATTAATTGATCATTTCAGTTCACACAATTTATTGTCAAACGTACATTTGGTTTTAGAAGTGGTTTAACGACTGAAAACGCTATATTTTCGTTTCTCTCTGAGGCACTTGATGGGTTAAATAAGAGGCTACGGACATTAGGTGTCTTCTTTGATTTAACAAAAGCGTTTGTTTGTGTTGATCACAAAATATTGTTGCAGAAGTTGGAACATTATGGAATACGGGGAGTAGCCCACAACTGGTTCACCTCTTACTTTAATAATAGACAACAGAAGGTAATTCTCTGCAGTGTAGAAAATGGCTATGACGTGCAATCCCAATGGGGCACAATTAAGTATGGGGTGCCCCAGGGGTCTGTTTTGGGACCATTGCTGTTTCTTATTTACATAAATGATATGCCTTCGAGTATAACAGGTGATTGTAAAATATTTTTGTTTTCTGATGATACCAGCTTGGTAGTGAAGGATGTTGATCGTAATATTGACACAGTATCAAATAATGCAGTTCAAGAGATAAGTTCATGGCTAGTAGAAAACAAGTTGATGTTAAATCACAGTAATACTCAGTTTTTACAGTTTCTAACACATAATTTGACGAAAGCTGACATTCGGATTACACATAATGGGCATGTGATAAGTGAGACTGAACAGTTCAAATTTCTAGGTGTTCATATAGACAGTTGGCTGTCATGGAGAGCCCATGTTCAGGATCTTGTTCCAAAACTAAATTCTGCTATATTTACCATTAGAACAATATCTGAGATAAGTGATTTTTCAACACGAAAAGTAGTCTATTACGCTTACTTTCACTCACTTATGACGTACGGCATTGTTTATTGGGGTAACTCGCCTGATGCAAAAAGGATATTTCTGGCTCAAAAACGAGCGGTTCGAGCAATATCTGGTGTAAGTTCGCGAACGTCATGTCGACCCCTTTTCAGTAGTCTGGGAGTTTTGACTCTGGCGTCACAATACGTTTTTTCTTTGGTGTCGTTTGTTGTTAATAATATCAGCTTATTCCCACAAGTTAGTAGCTTTCACTCAATGAATACTAGATAGAGGTCTAATCTACATTTGCATCACACCACCTTAACACTTGTGCAGAAAGGGGTACAGTATTCTGCGGCATCCATTTTCAGTAAGCTGCCACAAGAACTAAAGAATCTTAGCACTAATCCACACGCTTTCAAATCTAAATTGAAGAGTTACCTCATGGCTCACTCCTTTTATTCTGTCGAGGAACTCCTAGAAAAGTTAAACAATTAAGCTAATTTATTTTTTCTTTATTGATTCTTTTCACTTTGTCTTAAGATTGTCGTGTGCAAAGGACAATTTAAAATTTTTCTATTACCATTCTTGTGTAACAATTAAGGTATTGACTTGTTCCATGACCATGGCGTCTCACTCCTCAATTGGGTCCTATGGAACAGAAAAAACAATAAATAAATAAAAATAAAACAGGTGGGATCATACAATGTGCTTGGCAAACGTTTATTTCTACGTGGACGGAACAGCCCAGAAATGGTTTAAAAACTGCGAAGAGAAGCTGAATGACTTGGAAACGTTCCAGACGGAACTCAAGAAGACGTTTGGAGACCGCCAGCGACAAATTCACTCGGCGGAAGAACAACTGAAGAACCGGGCCCAACTACATGGTGAGCCGACACAGTCATACATAAAAAAATGTTTTGGCTCTGTGTAACATAGTCAATCCGAATGTGACTGAGGACGACAAAATCATGCACCTGATGAAGAGTATTGCAGAAAACGTGTACCAAGCTCTTCTGATAAAAGACGTCGCTACGACGGAAGAGTTCATCAAGTGGTGCCAGCGTATTGATGAGATGCAACAAAGGAGGGATGGACGAAAGAAGTATGACAGACTCCACAATTTAGTCCCTATGGCCGTTGTGGAAGACCAGCATGACTTCGCTTCTCTCATACGACAAACTGGGAGAGAAGAATTACAACATTTTATGGCAGCCGAGACTATTAGACCGAGCGAGCATAGGATTATGGCCATTGATTTAAGCCCTGTAATTCACGAGGGAGCCGACGCCGCAGAGGAAGATGTATTTCAGACATCACAGGGTGTTGGATGGACAGTGATCAAAATAGGTGTGATGGATGTTGTTACCTGTTTCAATGATGGTGTAATTAGCAGGACAAAAGTAATAGACAAATTAAGAATCCAAGCAGGAAATATGATCTGATCTGACTGCCATAGATCGTCAGCGACTAGCTGAAGCTGAAAGGGCTACGGAAGCCACCACTAGAGTCCAGAGTAAGGAAAAGACTCGCGAAAATGTCTGCAGAAGATAAAGAAGCAGCTCGCCAGCACGATTCTGTCACTGGAATGCTCTGAAAGAAACATACGGCGAGTAAAAAACACCGTGAACATTCTTTTCTCATTTTCTCGAAACTTCAGAAGATTTATCTTCATAATGGTTTTAGGTGTGGTCATCAAATTTCTCCCAATTGAAGAATGGGACCGTATCTTTGTATTACGCTTAATACATTGCAGAAACAATCTATGTTTGTCATTCTGTAAATAATTTTAACGGTAATTTTTAGACAAAATAGTAATGAAGTATAATAAAGGTTTCTTCTATTTCCTTAGGTATACTCCAAGTTACAAAACAAGGGGTATTATGTGTTCCTACGAATGTTGACAGCAGCATGCCACAGTCTAATTGCCATTAGGCTGGCGATGCACTAGAAAATGGTTCCAGTATTATGAAAACATCTATTAGGCAAAATATTGTAATTCTTATGTTGTTTGTAAATCTATGGGACTCAACTGTGTGGTTTTTAGTCCGTAGCTTACAAACTACTTGAACTAAGGTAAACTAACCTAAGGACAACACAACGCCCATGCCCGAGGGGGGAATCGATCCCACGACGGCGACCAGCCGCGTGCACAGCAGCAAGGCGCCCCAGTGCACACGGCTAATCCTCCGCGGCTTGTAATTCTTAAACTATAACAGATATTTCAATGAATTTCTTATTACAGGTTGACTTAATGTCATTCAGTGTTGCTACAAAATGGCAACTTCCTCGGCATTGTAGACGAAGAGTAATGTGCACCGAAAGCAAGGCATCAAACTGCACTCCGTTGACGTGCAGGTCCCCTTAACAACTGTGCGCAAATGGCATTCAGTCATTCGCGGTTTGTATTCGTAGCCATTTCCTCGCTTTCGCTGTCAGGTGTTGGTTCATCGAACCCAAACATGTTTGTAAACCTAAGGGACCAAACTGGTGTGGTCATCGGTTCCTAGACATACAAAGTAACTTATGCTAAGAACAACAGACATACCTATGCTCGAGGAGGACTCAAACGTCCGACGGGGAGGGGACGCGCATTCCGTAGCATGGCGCACGGCCATTCCTGCGCGGCTCATCTAAGTTGTGCTTTCTCCACTTCGGCGCTAGTAATATAGAAAGCTTTTGTTTTCTATTGTAACGTCACATGCCAAAAAAACCGAGCGAGGTGGCGCATTGGTAACATTGGACTCGCATTCGGGAGGATGGTGGTTGAAATCCACCTCCGGCCATCCAGATTTAGGTTTTCCTTGATTTTCCTAAATCACTCCAGGCAAGTGTCGGGATGGTTCCTTTCAAAGGGCACGGCCGATTTCCTTCCCCATGCTTACCCAAACAACCCGAGCGTAAGCTCCGCCTCTAATGCCCGCGACCGGCCGCGGTGGCCGAGCCGTCTGCGGTGCGTCAGTCGGTCTGCACGGCCACTACGGTCGGGGGTTCTAATCCCCCCTCGGGCAAGGATATTTGTGCCGTCCTTAGGATTAGATAGTTGATAAGTAGTTTGTAAGTTTAGGGACTGATGACCCGGGTAGTTGCGTCCCATAAGCTGTACAAACATTTCAACATTAATTACCGCGCACTAATCTTCCTTCCTTCCATGGCATAAAGTGAATTACTGCCACTTTGCGTTGCAGCCATTTTTTCGTCACTTTCAGTTGTGATCGTACAAGTCCTGGAATTTCTGGAAATAGTTAAAAATAAAAGTTCGGAATAAGATGTTAGAAATTTTGCTTGTTAAAATATTGAAATACTGAATGCAAACAGCCTTTCAATAAACAAGGCATTTGGCGCTATACTTTGGCGACAAGTAGGACTGGAGAATAGTCAGTATTATAAAAGTGTGAAGGTTAGTAAGGCAGATGAAGGCCGGCATCAGAGGCGGGCCAACGCAGACAGGAGCCGTGTGCTCGGAAGCTGTTTTTTCAATGGTTGCCTTTATTTTTAGGAGAGCTATTGTTACGTTTCTTTTACGAGTGAAAAACACAGAATTGGTATTAGCAGTTAGCCGTTGCAGTCAAGACCGATCAGAGGCAATTTCATTGTGATTCATAAGCTTCGAAGAGGAGGCGCGTTCTAATTTGTTGTAACTCGCGATTATAGGCTATATTTGATATAACAGGGCAGTATTAAGAGCTGTTAGACTTACAAGATAGAACAGTAAAATATCTGGAAAAAATTCGGAATGTCGGGATTTGGAATTGTTTTCGTGAGAACAAATTGAAATGTTACTATTTACTGTTCAAATCAACTTTGTGACGATACTGCTGGCCCCCTCATCTCAATGTTATCGTACGATACCCTCTGCCTGGTCCTCTCATCTCAATGTCATCCTGCGATACCGTCTGCGTCGGATCCGGAATCGTGTGCTTCAATAGTGATACATTTTGCGTGTGAAGTTAAAAACGAAATAGCCAGCCTAGGAATCAGTGTAGGACAGTGTCTCGCTGATACTGTGATTAAAACAAGTGATATATTTCATTAATTAAGAGATTTGTATAAGACGTTTCCAGATAATTCTATAAACAATACTTTTGTCATTGTACATTATTTCAATAAATAGGCAGACGAAGGGTAAAAACCTTTGTAAAACATAAAGAAATGAAAATAAATAGCATTGTATATATGTTAGGCTCGTAAACAAGTTGTGTTGACCAGCTAATTGTGTTATTTCGACTGTTACATTAATTATCAATATTGAATTCTTTGTATATATTGACTAACTTGAGATTTTGAGTATATTTTGTGAATGGCCATGAGATTTGATAGTTCAATATATATGTTAGGAACATGTATGATGTACTCGTTAACTAATTAATTGACATTTAATATTTTGGTTTGTTGTCAAACAAAAAGTAGCGTGATTAATTCTTAAAACGATATGTGGCTTGTAAAATTATTGTATGTATAATTTTCATTTTATATTGTGGTTATCTTTGTGTACATGAAATATTTTTCTGTTGTGTTCGGTAATTGTAAATTAGTATATTCTATTGTTATGAACAATGCTTAATGCAACGTCATTATTGTCATGGTTACATATTTGCCTCACCGCCTTGCGTGGGGGAGTTCGAGTTTTGGCTTTTCTGAAGTGCACTGGAACCTATGTCAGTTTGTGTTTTGAAATGGAAGTACTAACGTTCTGATGCTTTGTAATTTGTATATGTTTTGAAGTTGTTATGTTTTGGTAAAGAAGAAATTTGATTCAAATTAAAGAAGAAGTGGAAAAATTGTACCTACGAGTATTTATTTCTACCACGACGCCCCAGGAGAATACTGTTGCAGCGAGCAGAACCGCCATACATCGCAATGTTAAAAAGATGAGTATTATGTTGGAAAGTGATAGAATGAACTGTAATTACTTATATAGCATATATAAATGTTTTAACTTCCTACAGAAAATGTTAACAAATGTTCAAATGTTTGTTAAGATTATGGGACTTAACTGCAGGGTCATCAGTCCCTAAACTTACAAACTACTTATGAACTAACTTATACTAAAGACAACACAATCACCCATGCCTGAGGGAGGATTTGAACCCCCAACGGGAAGCGGCCTCAATGCGTTCGGCCACACTACTGACAGATAATTAATTTATACGTCCCTACTCGCACTTAGTTGTGCATTTTACAGAGTCAGCCAATTCGTATCCTGTACCATTAGTCAGAAAAGTTTTAAAATTCAAACAATTTGCAACAAATTTCAACCTAATTATGAACTCGGCCTTTATTGAAGCAAGACACTAAGGTATTTTCGACTTTAGCTGTCACTGGACTTTGAATTAAATAAATGGGGGAGCGTGAAAATTTGTGATGGGCCGCGTTTAGAACGTGCTTACTGGGCAGTGGCGCTGACCGTGTGGCACTGCAACTGACCCACGGTGCGCAGGTACATCACGTGAAACACGGACGCCCACCAAAGCGATCGAAAATCTGCCCTTACTTTTATTTGCACGCCTGTGTATCCTGCACGCCTGGCCTGGCGCTAAACAGGGAATATCAGCAACCTAGCTCCCCTTCCGAGCCCGTGTCCAAAAAGTAGAAGGGGGTTCTGCAGTGCGACCACCAGCAGAGCAGCAGGCGAGTCCAGCTTGGCGCGGCTAGCGAGCTTCCACATTCGACCGTCAGCAAATCCTTCTACTATATCCAAATTTTTAGTTAGCTTTGGGTTCCCCCTTTTTTAACCACCTTATGTAGTCACGCCCCCACCCCCTATGCTTTCAAATTCAGGCGCAGACAGGAATCGCAGGCGTGCCCCCTTCTTTTCTTTAATGCAAAAATGTTAATTATCGTGCTATGTCTTTTAATTTTAGTAGTTAGAGTTAGATGAATAAATTCCTTAATTATACCCGATTGTTTCTTTATAACCCTCAGCCACAATCAGATACCAACAATAGATTTTTATTGCTTTGCCACAACAGCAGCAGATCTCCACAGCCTACCCTGGCAGACCAGTGGCACAGGCAGGATGTGCTTCTAGGGGGCCCCACGACCACTCACCCGACACCCGAGATATTACGTTTTGGATTCCTAATTTATTACACAATATAAATGGCTTTCAATGACGCAGTTTGCGTCATGCCTCCCCCCCCCCCCCCCCGTGGGCACCTCTGGCCTACTGAATTTATTGATGGTAAAGGGTTCTTATCATTCGCTATCAGAAATATAAGAAATTTGCCGATTTTATAACTGTTTAATTAACACGAGACTCTTATGTGTAAAAATTGAACTAAAGTAACACTCTTGTTGATGATTCCACCTGACCTGCTAAGCGCATATGAGCAATCGGCAGCATCAAAGCCGGCCGCGGCTAACAGTAGCATCACGCAGTTAACTCGTGCTTGCCAAATTATAGTTACATTGTCACTTATAACGTGTGTACTATTTCAAATTTCGGTTCCAGACTGTTTTTTTTATTATTATATTTTAAAATTAAAAATCTTTAGGGGGTGCTGCACCACTGTGCCAAACCCAATTTCCAAGTATCCGCCACCCTATAAACGAGCAATACAAAATAATATGGCTTCTTAAACAGACTCTTGTCACGAGATTCTGTATTTGGTCAAGAGTCTGGACATTATATTAAATGTCTGGAGTCTGGACATTATATGAAATGTTGGGAGAACCGAGACTATTCGCAAGCCTAAGGACAAGTAGAATAGTTCATACACGTTGCTCGTAAGTTATTTTTTTTCTTCGAGTTTGAAGACACGACAATCTCTCCTCTATTATTTGAAAAACTGGTAGGGTGGCAAAAAAGCACGCCTCTTTCCGATAAAGAGAATGGAAAATGAGGGGAAGAAAAGTGAAGTGATTCGGCTATGGAGACTAGTCTGTTAGCACTTACTGAATTACCAGGCACGAAGCAGTTGTCATGACATTCGGCCAAGTGTCTGTTCTTTCTAATGAGCGAAAGCAGTACGGTTCGTTAATATTTATCTATTTACCTTACATTACGTTCTTAATTTTAGCATTATAAAGCAAAAAGTTATGAAAATAAGAAAGAGTTCATCTCAATTTCTTTCAGTGACCTGAAACCCTCTCTATGTAGGTGTAAATACTACTACTATTCGCAAAGTTTCTGCTACGCGCCACATCTACAACAGAAGAAAGGAATAAACATTTATGGAGTTGAGCCGAACTGACGCATGAAGCCAGACCCTCTCATCCACATGTACTTTACTGTGACATTTCTTCGTCGTTGTATGGGGAATTTAAAGCGATCACGCAACATAGCAAAGAAAGTGAGGCGGTTATGCAGGTGATTCTGGCACGTAGTCCCCGTAAAAATGACATCATCAACGTAGTTGGTATAACCTGGGTTGGCACGGTTAATTATTCCAGATATCTCTGGTGCAGAAGAAATCCCAAAGGGCAAATGTTTGTATTTGTATAGGCCAAAAGGTGTGTTGATGACCACGATTCGTTGCAATGCCTCATCGAGTGGGATCTGTAAATACGCGTTGGCCAGGTCGATTTTAGAAAAGTATTCGCCTCCGACAAGCTTTGTGAGGAGGTATTTTTGACATTGAATGCGGTAGGTTTCTACTTGCTCCTGAGCATAATTGGTTTATTTAAATTCTCCAGAGAGTGAGAGGGAGCCGTTTGACTTTACTGTCGGCGTGGCACAGACACTTGTTTTGACAGGTTCAGTGACCACATTATCGTGCAAGCGGTCCAGTTGAAGCTTTACAGCCATCTGTAGCAAGACTGGGAGAGGAAGCGCGCGGCATCACATCTGGACGTAATGCAATATGTGCCTCAAAATTGGTGGCGCAGTCCAGGCTACGTTCAAACAGAGATGCAAAAGAAGCACACAGGTCATTGAGTTCGAGGAAAGGAATGGTGTCCGAAATGACCTCCACCTCATTTGTGATGGAGAAGCCAAACAGGGAGAAAGCATCCAGGCCGATTTTGTTTCCAGCTGAGTGGCTATTGACGACAAATAGTGTCGTGTGACCTTTTTGTAGGCTGCCACCAAAGTGGTAAACTGGCCTTTGATTGGGATTGAGATGTCGCTGTATGCAACCAAGCTGTGGGAGGGTGGGCTCAACGCTGGTTAGCCCAGCCGAGCATACATTGTGAGGTTCACCGTGGAGACTGTCGCCCCTATGTCCACCTGGAAGCGGACTTGTTAATTTGCTATCATGATATCAATTAACAATTTGTTGGCGGAACAATGGCCTAGAGTTTCTGTACTGTCCGTGGCCGCCATTGAGGATTGGAGGGTGATTGTCCTGCCAATGCAAATGGAATGCAGAATGGAGATGTCCATCTTTTCCGCAACCGCTGCAGTGTGCCCAGTGATGTAGACAATCTGGCCATTGGTGCAGGGTAAAACACCAGT
Source organism: Locusta migratoria (assembly GCA_026315105.1). NCBI lineage: Eukaryota > Metazoa > Arthropoda > Insecta > Orthoptera > Acrididae > Locusta > Locusta migratoria. The sequence goes on from CM048755.1 coordinate 9,179,980, forward strand.
ACAAGATGGAAGACCACGTTGTTTACGCCAACAAGGAGTGACTCATTGTTCAGAAGCCACATCGGACAGTGACGGATCACGACTGCCGGCGAGGCAAGAATTTACGATGGTTCCGATCCCTTTGTGGTGGTTGTACCGCTGCTACTTGGGGACGAGCTTTGAGGCGTTCATTCGCTGCCTTCGCTATCTCGAAAGAGTGTACTATTTTCAGGATGTCCAGCTTGAAGACTGCAGTACACATTTGGGGGTTGGGAGCCAACTGGACGACGACATCACTAATCAGAGAATTTGCATATGAGGCTTTACAAGATGGGTTGGAGCAAGTGAAATCGAAACGCTGACTAAGTCCTTGCAAATCCGTCACCCACGACTGGTAGAATTAACCTAGTTGTTTGAGTTACTGAGGGAATTCGAGGAACACTGTTACTACGTATTATAATTGCGAATAATAATGTGCACATTTCTGTAAACGTCAAAACCATGGAATTGGCGAGGGGAGCCGACTTCAATAAGAAAAACGTCTCAAGGAAACCCCAAGAAAGAAAGACTGATCATTGGAGGGAATCATCAGAAACCTGGAATAGGGCAAAGTGCTGCAAATAAGTGCCCCAATCCTCTTTGGTGTCATGAAATGGCGGAAACGCAGGTGGGTAGAAATCCCCCGAGGAAGTGAAGACAGACCAGAAGGTTTGGGAAACCTGAACCTGTAAGCGTTCTGCCAAAAATTGAATGTCCTGTCGTATCACGTCAGTTTGTTCCTTTTACAGGAGCAGCTGTTGTTGTTGTTGTTGCTGCTCCACGAGCTGCAGGAGTTTGTCGTCCTTGAGACGCTGTAAACCTTTTAGGTTGTTGCCACTAGTAACACGTCAGTTTGTTCCTGCGAAAGGAGCAGCTGTTGTTGTAATTGCTGCTGTTCCACAAGCTGCTTGCGTTTGTCATCATGAAATGACCTTGTCGCCAGTTGTAACACGTCAGTTTGTTCCTGCGAAAGGCGCATCTGTTGTTGTTGCTGCTGTTCCACAAGCAGCACGAGTTTCTTGCCAAGAGACGCTGTAAACCATTTACCTGCGATGTGCCAGCTGTTATTGTTTTTGCTGCTGCTCAATGAGCTGCTTGAATTTGTCATCATGAGATGCTGTTAACTTTCTACCATTTCGGCAGTTGTAACACGTTAGATTGTTCCTACGAAAGGGAAAGCTGTTGTTGTTGCTGCTGTTCCACGAGCTGCACGAGTTTGTGTCCCATGAGACGCTGTTAACCTTCTACCTTGTCGACACTTGTAACATGTCAGTTTGTTCCTGCTACAGGAGCAGCAGTTGTTGTCGTTCCTGCTGCTACACGACCTGCACGAGTTTCTTGTCATGAGAGGCTGTTAACCATTTACCTTGTCACCAGTTGTAACACGTCAATTTGTTCCTGCGAAAGGAGAAGCTGCTGCTGCTGCTGCTGTTGTTGTTGTTGTTGCTTCTGCTCTACGAGGTGCATGAGTTTGTCATCCAAGGGGGGGGGGGGGGTGTTAACCTTTTACATTGTCACCACATGTAACACGTCAATTTGGTGCTGCGAAAGGAGCAGCTGTTGTTGTTGTTGTTGTGGCTACTCCACGAGCTACATGAGTTTGTCGTCCATGAGAGGCTGTAATACTTTTACTTTGTCGCCACATGTAAAACGTCTGTTTGTTCCTGCGAAAGGAGCAGCTGTTGTTGTTGTTGTTGCTGCTCCAAGAACTGCACGAGTTTGTCGTCCATGAGACGCTGTTAACCTTTTAACTTGTCGCTATATGTAACACATCAGTTTGTTCGAGCTACAGGAGCAGCTGTTGCTGTAGTTATGCATGCTGCACGAGCTGCACAACTTTGTCGTCCGTGAGACACTGTAAACCTATTACCTTGTCGCCAGTTTAACATGACAGTTTGATCCTGCGAAATTGGCAGCTGTTGTTGTTGCTGCTGCTCCATGAGCTGCATGAGTTTGTTATCATGAGATGCTGTTAAACTTTTACATTGTCGCCAGTTGTAACACGTCGGTTTGTTCCTGCAAAAGGAGCATTCGTTGTTGCTGCTGCTATTCCACAAGCAGCACGAGTTTCTTGTCATGAGACGCTGTTAACCATTTACCTTGTCAACAGTTGTAACACGTCAGTTTGTTCCTGCGAAAGCAGCAGCTGCAGTTGTTGTTGTGTCTGCTCTATGAGCTGCAGGAGTTTGTCGTACATGAGACGCTGTTAACCTTTTACCTTGTCACCACTTGTAACACGTCAGTTTGTTCCTGCAAAAGGAGCAGCTGTTGTTGTTGTGGCAGCTTCACGAGATGCATGAGTTTGCCGTCCATGAGACCACGAGACGCTGTTAACATTTTACCTTGTTGCCAGTTGTAACACGTGCGTTTTTTTCCTGCTACAGGAGGAGCTGTTGTTGTCGTCGTTGTTTCAGCTCTACGAGCTGAGATTGTCATTCAAGACGAGGTGTCAACACTTGTAACCCGTTTGTTTGGTCCTGCGGAAGGAGCATCTGTTGTTGTTGTTGCTGCTGCATGCGTTTGTCGTCCATGAAACGCTGTTAACATTTTACCTTGTCGCCAATTGTGACACGTCAGTTTGTTGCTGCTAAAGGAGCATCTGTTGATGATGTTGTGGCTGCTCCACAAGCTGCACGAGTTTGTCGTCCATAAGACCCTTTTTACCTTTTATCTTGTCGCCAGGTGTAACACGTCTGTTTGTTCCTGCGAAATAGCAGTTGTTGTTGTTGTCGTTGCTGCTCCAAGAACTGCACGAATTGGTCATCCGTGAGACACTGTTAACCTTATACCTTGTCGCCACTTGTAACACATCAGTTAGTTCCTGCGAAAGGAGCCGCTGTTGTTGGTATTCCTGCTCTACTAACTGCATGAGTTTGTAGTCCATGAAACGCTGATAACCATTCACCTTGTTGCCACTTGTAACACGTTAGTTTTTTCCTGAGAAAGGAGCAGCTGTTGTTGTTGTGGCTGCTACACAAGCTGCATGAGTTTATCATCATGAGACTCTGTTAAACTTTTACCTTGTCGCCAGTTGTAACACGTCAGTTTGTTCCAGCGAAAGGAGCTGCTTTTGTTATTTTTGTGGCTGCTCTACGAGATGCACGAGTTTGTCATCCATAAGACGCTGTTGACATTTTACCTTGTCACAACTTGTAACACATCAGTTTGTCGCTGCGAAAGGAACAGCTGTTATTGTTATGGCTGCTCCACCAGCTGCAAGAATTTGTCGAATATGAGACGATGTTATCCTTTTACCTTCTCGCAAGTTTAACACGTCAGTTTTTTCCTGCTAAGGGTTCAGCTGTTGTTGATGTTGCTGCTACTCAATGAGCTGCATGAGTTTGTCGTCATGAGACGCTGTTAACCTTTTACATTGTTGCCAGATGTAACACGTCAGTTTTTTCCTGCGTATGTAGCAGCTGTTGTTGTTGTGGCTGCTCCACGAACTGCATGAGTTTGTTGACCATGAGACGCTGTTAACCTTTTACCTTGTCGCCACTTGCAACATGTCAGTTTGTTCCTGAGATAGGACCAGCTGCTGTTGTTGATGTTGCTGCTACTCAATGAGCTGCATGAGTTTGTCGTCATGAGACGCTGTTAACCTTTTACATTGTTGCCAGATGTAACACGTCAGTTTTTTCCTGCGTATGTAGCAGCTGTTGTTGTTGTGGCTGCTCCACGAACTGCATGAGTTTGTTGACCATGAGACGCTGTTAACCTTTTACCTTGTCGCCACTTGCAACATGTCAGTTTGTTCCTGAGATAGGACCAGCTGCTGTTGTTGATGTTGCTGCTACTCAATGAGCTGCATGAGTTTGTCGTCATGAGACGCTGTTAACCTTTTACATTGTTGCCAGATGTAACACGTCAGTTTTTTCCTGCGTATGTAGCAGCTGTTGTTGTTGTGGCTGCTCCACGAACTGCATGAGTTTGTTGACCATGAGACGCTGTTAACCTTTTACCTTGTCGCCACTTGCAACATGTCAGTTTGTTCCTGAGATAGGACCAGCTGCTGTTGTTGATGTTGCTGCTACTCAATGAGCTGCATGAGTTTGTCGTCATGAGACGCTGTTAACCTTTTACATTGTTGCCAGATGTAACACGTCAGTTTTTTCCTGCGTATGTAGCAGCTGTTGTTGTTGTGGCTGCTCCACGAACTGCATGAGTTTGTTGACCATGAGACGCTGTTAACCTTTTACCTTGTCGCCACTTGCAACATGTCAGTTTGTTCCTGAGATAGGACCAGCTGCTGTTGTTGATGTTGCTGCTACTCAATGAGCTGCATGAGTTTGTCGTCATGAGACGCTGTTAACCTTTTACATTGTTGCCAGATGTAACACGTCAGTTTTTTCCTGCGTATGTAGCAGCTGTTGTTGTTGTGGCTGCTCCACGAACTGCATGAGTTTGTTGACCATGAGACGCTGTTAACCTTTTACCTTGTCGCCACTTGCAACATGTCAGTTTGTTCCTGAGATAGGACCAGCTGCTGTTGTTGATGTTGCTGCTACTCAATGAGCTGCATGAGTTTGTCGTCATGAGACGCTGTTAACCTTTTACATTGTTGCCAGATGTAACACGTCAGTTTTTTCCTGCGTATGTAGCAGCTGTTGTTGTTGTGGCTGCTCCACGAACTGCATGAGTTTGTTGACCATGAGACGCTGTTAACCTTTTACCTTGTCGCCACTTGCAACATGTCAGTTTGTTCCTGAGATAGGACCAGCTGCTGTTGTTGATGTTGCTGCTACTCAATGAGCTGCATGAGTTTGTCGTCATGAGACGCTGTTAACCTTTTACATTGTTGCCAGATGTAACACGTCAGTTTTTTCCTGCGTATGTAGCAGCTGTTGTTGTTGTGGCTGCTCCACGAACTGCATGAGTTTGTTGACCATGAGACGCTGTTAACCTTTTACCTTGTCGCCACTTGCAACATGTCAGTTTGTTCCTGAGATAGGACCAGCTGCTGTTGTTGATGTTGCTGCTACTCAATGAGCTGCATGAGTTTGTCGTCATGAGACGCTGTTAACCTTTTACATTGTTGCCAGATGTAACACGTCAGTTTTTTCCTGCGTATGTAGCAGCTGTTGTTGTTGTGGCTGCTCCACGAACTGCATGAGTTTGTTGACCATGAGACGCTGTTAACCTTTTACCTTGTCGCCACTTGCAACATGTCAGTTTGTTCCTGAGATAGGACCAGCTGCTATTGTTGATGTTGCTGCTACTCAATGAGCTGCATGAGTTTGTCGTCATGAGACGCTGTTAACCTTTTACATTGTTGCCAGATGTAACACGTCAGTTTTTTCCTGCGTATGTAGCAGCTGTTGTTGTTGTGGCTGCTCCACGAACTGCATGAGTTTGTTGACCATGAGACGCTGTTAACCTTTTACCTTGTCGCCACTTGCAACATGTCAGTTTGTTCCTGAGATAGGACCAGCTGCTGTTGTTGATGTTGCTGCTACTCAATGAGCTGCATGAGTTTGTCGTCATGAGACGCTGTTAACCTTTTACATTGTTGCCAGATGTAACACGTCAGTTTTTTCCTGCGTATGTAGCAGCTGTTGTTGTTGTGGCTGCTCCACGAACTGCATGAGTTTGTTGACCATGAGACGCTGTTAACCTTTTACCTTGTCGCCACTTGCAACATGTCAGTTTGTTCCTGAGATAGGACCAGCTGCTGTTGTTGATGTTGCTGCTACTCAATGAGCTGCATGAGTTTGTCGTCATGAGACGCTGTTAACCTTTTACATTGTTGCCAGATGTAACACGTCAGTTTTTTCCTGCGTATGTAGCAGCTGTTGTTGTTGTGGCTGCTCCACGAACTGCATGAGTTTGTTGACCATGAGACGCTGTTAACCTTTTACCTTGTCGCCACTTGCAACATGTCAGTTTGTTCCTGAGATAGGACCAGCTGCTGTTGTTGATGTTGCTGCTACTCAATGAGCTGCATGAGTTTGTCGTCATGAGACGCTGTTAACCTTTTACATTGTTGCCAGATGTAACACGTCAGTTTTTTCCTGCGTATGTAGCAGCTGTTGTTGTTGTGGCTGCTCCACGAACTGCATGAGTTTGTTGACCATGAGACGCTGTTAACCTTTTACCTTGTCGCCACTTGCAACATGTCAGTTTGTTCCTGAGATAGGACCAGCTGCTGTTGTTGTGGCAGCTCTACGAGCTGCAAGACTTTGTCATAGATGAGATTATGCTAACCTTTTTCCTTCTCGCCAGTTTAAGACTACAGTTTGTTCCTGTGAAATGGGCAGCTGTTGTTGCTGTAGCTGCTGCTCCACGAACTGCATGTGTTTGTCGTAATGAGACTCTGTAAGCCTTTTACCTTATCGCCAGTTGTAACATGTCAGTTTATTCCTGCAAAATTAGCAGCTGTTGTTGTTGTTGCTGCTGTTCCACCAGCTGCACGAGTTTGTCATCAATCAGATGCTGTTAACCTTTTACTTTGTCGCTACTTGTAACATGTCAGTTTGTTTCAGCTACAGAAGCAGCAGTTGTTGTTGTTCCTGCGTCTCCACGAGCTGCACGAGTTTCTTGTCATGAGACGCTGTTAACCATTTACCTTGTCGCCAGTTGAACATGACAGTTTGATCCTGCGAAAGTGGCAGCTGTTGTTGATGTTGCTGCTGCTCCAAGAGCTGAATGAGTTTATCATCATGAGATGCTGTTAACCTTTTACGTTGTCGCCACTTTTAACACATCAGGTTTTCCTGCGAAAGGAGCAGCTGTTGTTGTTGTTCCTGCTCTACAAACTGCACGAGTTTGTAGTCCATGAGATGCTGTTAACCTTTTACCTTGTCGCCACTTGTAACATGTCTACTTGTTGCTGCTACAGGAGCAGCTGTTATTGTTGTTGTGTCAGCTCCATGAGCTGCAGGAGTTTGTCGTACATGAGACATGTTAACCTTTTACCTTGTCGCCACTTGTAACACATCAGTTTATTCCTTCGAAAGGAGCAGCTGTTGTTGTGGCTACTCCACGACCTGCATGCGTTTGTCGTCCATGAGACACTGTTAACCTTTCACCTTGTCGCCATGTGTAACACGTCAGTTTGTTACAGCGAATGGTTCAGCTGTTGTTGATGTTGCTGCTACTCAATGAGCCACATGAGTTTGTCGTCATTAGACGCTGTTAAATCAAATGTTCAAATGTTTGTAAAGCTTATGGGACTTAACTATGGGGTCATCAGACCCTTAACTTACAAACTACTTATGAACTACTTACGAACTAGGACCACACAAATATCCATGCCCGAGGGGGGATTCGAAGACCCGACCATGACTGCATGAGTTTGTTGTCCATGAGACGCTGTTAACCATTTACCTTGTCGCCACTTGTAACATGTCAGTTTGTTCCTGAGATAGGAGCTGCTGTTGTTGTTGTCGCTGCTCCACGAGATGCAAGAGTTTGTCGTAGATAGATGGTGCTAACCTTTTTCCTTCTCGCCAGTTTAACACGACAGTTTGTCCTTGCGGAAGGAGCAGCTGTTTTTGTTGTTGCTGCTACTCAATGAGCTGCATGAGTTTGTCGTCATGAGACTCTGTAAACCTTTTACGTTGTCGCCAGTTGTAACACGTCAGTTTGTTCCTGCGAAATTAGCAGCAATTGTTGTTCTTGCTGCTGTACCACCAGTTGCACGAGTTTGTCATCCATGAGACGCTGTTAACCTTTTACTTTGTCGCTACTTGTAACATGTCAGTTTGTTTCTGCTACAGAACCAACAGTTATTGTTGTTCCTGCTTCTCCACGAGCTGCACGAGTTTCTTTTCATGAGATACTGTTAACCATTTACCTTGTCGCCAGTTGTAACAGGTCAGTTTGTTCCTGCAATCGCAGCAGCAGCTGTTGTTGTTGTTGTGTCTGCTGCATGAGTTGTACGAGTTTGTCGTACATTAGACGCTGTTAACATTTTAACTTGTCAATACTTGTAACACGTCAGTTTCTCCGTGCTACAGGACCAGCTGTTGTTGTCGTTGTGGCTGCTCCAGGAGTTCCACAACTTTGTCGTATATGAGACGCTGTTAACCTTTTACCTTGTCGCCAGTTTAACATGACAGTTTGATCCTGCGAAAGTGGCAGCTGTTATTGTTGTTGTGGCAGCTCCACGAGCTTTTACCTTGTCGCCACTTGTGACACGTCAGTTTGATGCTGCGAAAGGAGCAGCTCTTGTTGATGTTGTAAATGCTCCACCACCTGTATGAGTTTGTCGTGAATAAGGCGCTGTAAACCTTTTACGTTGTCGCCAGTTGTAACACGTCAGTTTGTTCCTGCGAAAGGAGCAGCTTTTATTGTTGCTGCTGTTCCACGAGCTTCACGAGTTTGTCACCCATGAGATGATGTTAACCTTTTACCTTGTCGCCAATTCGAACACGTCAGTTTGTTGCCGGGAAAGGAGCAGCTGTTGTTGTTGTGGCTGTTCCACGACCTGCAAGACTTTGTCGTAGATGAGATGGTGCTAACCTTTTTCCTTCTCGCCAGTTTAAGATGACAGTTTGTTCCTGCGAAAGGGGCAGTTGTTGTTCTTGCTGCTGCTCCACGAGCTGCATTAGCTTCTCGTCATGATACTCTGTAAACCTTTTACCTTGTCGCCACTTGTAAAAGGTCAGTTTGTTCCTGCAAAGTGAGCAGCTGTTATTGTTGTTGTGGATGCTCCACCAGCTGCTCGAGTTTGTCATCAATGAGACACTGTAATACTTTCAGCTTGTCGCCACTTCGAACACGTCAGTTTGTTGATGAGAAAGGAGCAGCTGTTTTGTTGTTGTGGGTGCTCCACGAACTGCATTAGTTTGTCGTCCATGAGACGGTGTTATCCTTTTACCATATCGCAAGTTTAACACGACAGTTTGTTCCTGCGAAAGGGGCAGCTGTTGTTGTTTTGTTGCTGCTGCTCCACGAGCCGCATGAGTTTGTCGTCATGAGACTCTGTTAAACATTCACTTTGTCGCCAGTTGTAACATGTTAGTTTGTTCCTGCGAAAGGAGCCGCTTTTGTTATTGTTGTGGGTGCTCAACGAGATGCACGAGTTTATCATCCATGAGACGCTGTTAACGTTTTACCTAGTCGCAAATTGTAACACATCAGTTTGTCGCTGCGAAAGGAGCAGGTGTTTTGTTGTTGAGGCTGCTCCACGAGCTGCACGCGTTTGTCGTCCATGAGACACTGTTAACCTTTTACCTTGTCGCCAGGTGTAAGACGCCATTTTGTTACAGCAAATGGTTCAGCTGATGCTGATGTTGCTGCTGCTCAATGAGCCAAATGAGTTTGTCATCATGAGACGCTGTAACATTTTACATTGTTGCCAGATGTAACACGTCAGTTTGCTCCTGCGAAAGGAGCAGCTGTTGTTGTTGTTGTGGCGCCTCCATGAACTGCATGAGTTTGTTGACCATGAGACACTGTTAACCTGTTACCTTGTCGCCACTTATAACATGTCAGGTTGTACCTGAATAGGAGCAGCTGTTGTTGTTGTGGCTGCTCCACGAGATGCAAGACTTTGTCGTAGATAGATGTTGCTAATTTTTTCCTTCTCGCCAGTTTAACACGACAGTTTGTCTTTGCGAAACGGGCAGCTGTTGTTGTTGTTACTGCTGCTCCACGAGCAGCATTAGTTTCTTGTCATGAGACGCTCATAACCTTTTACCTTGTCGGTAGATGTAACACATCAGTTTGTTCCTGTGAAAGGAGGAGCTGTTGTTGTTGTTTCTGCTGTTCACCGAGCTGCAAGAGTTGGTCATCCATGAGACGCTGTTTACCTTTTACCTTGCCACCACTTGTAACACGTCAGTTTTTTCCTGCGAAAGGAGCAGCTGTTATTGTTGTTCCTGCTCTACAACCTGCACGAGTTTGTAGTCTATGAGAGGCTGTTAACCTTTTATCTTGTCGCCAGTTCGAACATGTCAGTTTGTTACTGGCAATGGAGCAACTGTTTTGTTTTTGTGGCTGCTCCATGAGCTGCAAGACTTTGTCGTATATGAGACGGTGTTAACCTTTTACCATCTCGCTAGTTTAACACGACAGTTTGTTCCTGCAAAAGGGGCAGCTGTTGTCGTTGTTGCTACTGCTCCACGAGCTGCATGATTTTGTCGTCTTGAGACTCTGTTAAACGTGTACCTTGTCGCCAGTTGTAACACGTTCGTTTGTTCCTGCGAAAGGAGCAGCTTTTGTTGTTGCTGCTGTTCCACGAGCTGCACGAGTTTGTCACCCATGTGATGCTGTTAACGTTTACGTTGTCGCCACTTGAAACACGTCAGTTTGTTCCTGCGAAAGGAGCAGCTGTTGTTGTTCCTGCTCTACGAACTGCACGAGTTTGTAGTCCATGAGACGCTGTTATCCTTTTAACTTGTCGCCACTACTAACACATCAATTTTGTTGCTGGGAAAGGATCAGCTGTTATTGTTGTTGTGGCTGCTCAAAGGGCTGCATGAGTTTGTCGTCTATGAGACGCTGTTAACCTATTACATTGTTGCCAGATGTAACACATATGTTTGTTCCTGCGAATGAAACAGCTGTTGTTGTTGTTGTTGTGGCTGCTCCACGAACTGCAAGACTTTAGCAGACGTAGCAGAAATGGTGCTAAACCTTTTCCTTCTCGCCAGTTTAACACGACAATTTGTTCCTGCGAAAGGGGCAGCTGTTGTTGTTGTTGCTGCTGCTCCACGAGTTGCAGGAATTTGTCGTCATGAGACCCTTTAAAACTTTTACCTTGTCGCCAGTTGTAGCATGTCAGTTTGTTTCTGCGAAATTAACAGCTGTTGTTGTTGTTGCTGCTGTTCCGCGAGCTGCACGTGATTGTCATCCATGAGACGCTGTTAACCATTTACCTTGTCGCTACTTGTAACATGTCAGTTTGTTCGTGCTACAGGAGCAGCTGTTGTTGTCGTTCTGGCTGTTCCAGGAGCTGCACAACTTTGTCGTCCATGAGACGCTGTTAATCTTTTACCATGTCGCCACTTTAACATGACAGTTTGATCCTACAAAAGTGACAGCTGTTGTTGTCACTGCTGCTCCACGAGCTGCATGAGTTTGTCTTGCTGAGATGGTGATAATCTTTTACCTTGTCGCCAGTTGTAACACGTAATTTTTTCCTGCAAAAGCAGCAGCAGTTGTTGTTGTTGTTGTTGTTGTTGTTGTGTCTGCTTCATGGGTTGCACGAGTTTTTCATATATGAGACGCTGTTAACATTTTACCTTTTCGCCAGATTAACATGACAGTTTGATCCTGCGAAAGTGGCAGCTGTTGTTGTTGTTGTTTCTGCTCTACGAGCAGCACGGGTTTCTTGTGATGAGACGCTGTTAACCTTTAACGTTGTCGCCAGTTGTAACACGTCAGTTTGTTCCTGCGAATGGGGCAGCTGTTGTTGCTGTTGCTGATGCTCAACGAGGTGCATGAGTTGGTCATCCATTAGACGCTGTTAACCTTTTGCATTCCGCCACTTGTAACACGTCCGTTTGTTCCTGCGAATGTGGCAGCTGTTGTTGCTGTTGCTGCTGCTCAACGAGGTGCATGAGCTTGTCGTCATGAGACGCTGTTAACCTTTTACCTTGTCGCCACTTGTAACACGTCAGTTTGTTACTGCGACAGGAGCAGCTGTTGTTTATGATTCTACTGTTCGACAAGCTGCACGAGTTTGTCGTCCATAATACGTTATTAACCTTTTACCTCGCCGCCACTTGTAACATGTCATTTTGTTCCTTTATAAGGAGCAGCTGTTATTGTTGTGGCTGCTCCACGATGTGCATGACTTTGTCGTCCATGAGAGGCTGTTAACCGTTTACCTTGTCGCTACTTTTAATACGTCAGATTGTTCGTCCTACAGGAGCAGCTGTTGTTGCTGTTGCTGAACAGTTTGTCGTTTATGAGACGCTTTTAACCTTTTACCTTATGGCCACTTCTATCACGTCAATTTGTTCCTGTGAATGGAATGGTTGTTGTTGTTGTTGTTGTTGTTGTTGTTGCTCCACGAGCAGCACTAGTTTGTCCTTTATGAGACGCTGTTACCCTTTTACCTTGTCGCCACTTGTAACCCGTCAGTTTGTTCCTGCGACAGGAGCCGCTGTTGTTGTTGATGCTACTGTTCGACAAGATGCTCGAGTTTGTCGTCCATGAGACACTGTTTACCTTTTACCTTGTCGCCACCTGTAACATGTCAATTTGTTCCTGTTACAGAAGTAGCTGTTGTTGCAGTTGTTGTTGCACGATCTTGTCATCCGTGATACACTGTTTACCTTTTACCTTGTCGGCACCTGTAACACGTCACTTTGTTCCTGGTACAGAAGCAGCTGTTGTTGTTGTTGCTGCTCCAGGTGCTGCACGAGTTTGTGATAAATAAGATGCTGTTAACCTTTTACCTTGTTGCCACTTGTAACACGTCCGTTAGTTCCTGCTACAGGAACAGCTGTTGTTGTTGTTGTTGGTGGTGCTGCTCCACGATCAGCACGAGTTTGTCGTGCGTGAGATGCTGTTAGCCTTTTAGCTTGTCGCAACTTGTAACACGTCAGTTTGTTCGTGCTACAGGAGCATTTCTTGTTGTTGTTTCTGCTCTACGTGCTGCTCGAGTTTGTCGTCCATGAGACGATGTTAACCGATTACCTTGTCGCCAGTTATAACACGAAAGTTTGTTCCTGCTACAGATGCAGCTGTAGTTGTTGTTGTTGCTGCTCCACGAGCTGCACGAGTTTGTCGTCCATGAGACACTGTTTACGTTTTACCTTTTCGCCACCTGTTACATGTCCATTTTTTCTGTTACAGAAGCAGCTGTTGTTGTATTTGTTGCTCCACGAGTTTGTCGTCATGAGACACTGTTAACCTTTTACCGTCTCTTTAATTGTAACACGACAGTTTGTTCCTGCTACAGATGCAGCTGTTGTTGCTGCACGAGCTTGTCGTCCATGAGTCGCTGTAAACGTTTTTCCTGGTCGCCAGTTGTAACACGTCAGTTTGTTCCTGCTACGAGTTTGTGGTCCCTGAGACGCTGTTAACCTTTTACCTTGTCACCAGTCGTAACATGTCAGTTTCTTACTTCTACAGAAGCAACTGTTATTCATGTTGTTGTTGTTGCTCCACCAGCTGCACGAGTTTATCGTCCATGAGATGATGTTAACCATTTACCTTGTCACCAGTTGTAACACGACAGTTTGTACGTGCTACAGGAGCAGCTGCTGTTGTTGTTGTTGCTGCTTCACGAACTACACAAGTTTTTCATCCATGATACGCTGTTAACTTTTTACCTAGTAGCCAGTAGTAAGACGTCAGTTTGTCCTTGCTACAGATGCAGCTGTTGTTGTTGTTGTTGTTGTTGCTGCTGCTCCACGATCTGCACGAGTTTGTCGTGCATGAGACGCTGTTAACCGTTTACTTTGTCGCCACTTGTAGCACGTCAATTTGTCCCTGCTACAAGATAAGCTGTTGTTGTTGTAGTTGCTGTTCCATGACCTGCGAGAGTTTTTGGTCCATGTGACGCAGTTAACCTTTTACCTTGTTGCCACTTGCACCTTTTATATCCCAACCTCGTCGCCACTTTTGTATCCCAGCTTCGTCGCCACTTTTGTGTCTCGATTCCGCCGGTTGTCCTGGGTTGCAGTGGCCGAGTAGAGAGAGACCGACACAGGAAAATAGGATGCTCGCTTGTGCAGTGTGGAGACGTCCAGCCAGTGGGACAGCAGAGACTAGAAACACTAGGCTAAATTAGAACCAGTTGTATATTTCGTAGAAATAAGATAATACTTATCTTTTACAAAGTTCAAGACTGCAGAATGCTAATACGTAGTTAGAGGCCTGCCTACTGATGATTCCTAGTGTCTATCCGATAGCCAACTCTTAACTGGTGCCTATCTGATTCCCAAGTGGCCGATGCAGCAGTCGTGGCCACGAGCGGAGTTGCAGCAGAGGGCGCTCGTGGGTGACGTCGCAAGAACGCCGCGCCGTGCGTGCATAGCGGCGCGCGGCGAACGTACGTGGCCCACACTTCATACTTGTGTGACACCACACCCGCCCCCTCCCCCCCCCCCCCCAAACCGCTGCGCCGTCGTGGCGTAGGGCTGAGGGCCACGGCGACAGCACTAGGAGGAGGGCCTGGGCGGAGGCGTTACTGGTGGGACAGGCGTATGTAGCTGAGGCTGGGATCGAGACGCCGTCCGCACCCCGGTTGCGATCCCACGGGATACCACCAAAACGAGGGGAAGGCCGCACACGTCCGCCCAGAGGGAGCAGGGCATATTCTTCTGAGGTGCGTGGCCAAGCTGGCGGTGCAGGCACGGTCCCGGAGACCCTCTCGGTGACGCTGGCATCTGCGGCGTTGACAGCGGCGGGGACGTCTGCGTCGAAGGCGCGTCTACTTACATGGGGGTGATCTCGTAGTCCGAGGACGCTGGACCCGTATGCGAGCGATGTGGCTGTGCTCCCTGGAGATGAATGGGTCTGGAATCAAGAAACCAGAGACAGGATTGCGCGGCCAGTGCAGGCTCAATTGGTTTGCGTGGCGCCGCAGCTCCGACCCTGTGGAAGAACGTACAACATACATATTGCGACTGAGCACGCGCTGAATGGTGCCCGGTAACCATCGCTTGTGTCCAGCGAACACCTTGTACAGCACTGGCGTGGAAACCTGAAAACGCGAAGCGCCATAAGAAACGACCCGGTGCGTGGGAGGCTGCAGCAGGTGAAGGACAGTGCGGTGACGGCGGCCGTGTAGCAGCTCGGCAGGAGACGGGCCGTCACGTGGCATGCACCGATACGTAGACAGGAAAATTTGAAGAGCTTGCTGCCTGGAGTGCTGGCCTTTCATCTTTTCCATGTGAGACTTGAATTTTCGAACGAAACGTTCTGCTTCACCATTGGACTGAGGGTGAAAAGGTGCGGTGGTGATATGCTGAATGCCATTCACACGACAAAACTGTTGAAATTCCGCACTAATAAACTGAGGTCCATTGTCACTGACGATAGTTTCAGGCAATACTTCGATGCAAAACACTGATGTTAAGGCACTGATTGTACTAGACGCCGTCATTGAGATCATGGCAATCACAAAAGGAAACTTGCTGACAGAGTCTATAACGATTAACCAGCGCGTATTCCAGAAAGGTCCAGCAAAGTCAGTGTGTAAGCGTTGCCATGGTCCCTTGGGGCGTGGCCAGTCTGAGAAACGTTGCGGAGGAGCCGCCTGATGCTCCGCACAAACTGTACACTGTGACGTCATGCTCTCTATCTGGGCTTCCATACCAACCCAGGTACAATGACGTCTGGCCAGTTGCTTTGTCCTAACAATACCCCAATGTCCTTGATGCAGGAGGCGTAAGACTTCTCGTTGCAGGGAACGAGGAACAATCACTCTTGTTTGGTCGTTGTCGGTATGTAACAACAGAACACCCTGACTTAAAGACAACGCATGACGTTGTGCAAAATAACGTCGAACCAGAGGCCGCTCAATGTCTTCGGCTCTTGCAGGCCACCCATAGCGAACAAAACGCGCTACCACACCTAGGTCTGCATCCGCAGCTGTTTCCAGTGCAACCTGAGGAGAGTTCAAAGGGAAGTCTGCGACAGCGGAACCATCTCTGGAGTATCTGACAACATGCCATTTCTGAAGAATCAAACGACACATCCTGGCCAACCGGAAGTCGGGTAAGTGTGTCTGAGTTGGCATGTTTAGCGGTAGGTCGGTACAAAATCTCATACCGATAATTTGACAATATCTAGGACAATCTCTGAAGCTTTTGTGCTGTTCGTGGCGGAATTGGCTTTGTGGGTGAGAACAACGACGTGAGAGGCTTGTGGTTTGTCAACAAATAGAATTTTCTGCCATAGAGATAATGATGAATCTTTGTGACGCCGTAAATGGTTGCTAAGGCCTCCTTTTCTATCTGACTGTAATTCTGTTGCGTTGACGTCAGTAACTTGGATGCAAAGGCAATAGGTCGATCGTAAGATCCAATAAGATGTGCACTCAGACCGTACGACGAGGCATCCACTGTTAGCATTACAGGCTTCTGTGGGTCAAAGGGAATCAAACATGCATCACTGAGTAGTGCAGACTTTAACTTGTCAAAGGCAACCTGGCAATCTTTAGACCATACAAAAAGAACATTCTTCCTACGTAAGCGGTGCAGTGAAGCTGCAATCTGAGAGGCACTCGGGATAAATCTGAAATAATAGTTAAGCTTTCCCATTACTGCTTGCAATTCGTGCACATTCTTAGGAGGAGGTAAGTCTTTGATTGCTCGAAGATGTGACTGCAAGGGATGGATTCCCTTGGCATTAATCAGATAGCCTAGGTACTCTATTTCAGTTTGAAAAAACGAACACTTTGCTTTATTACAACGTAGACCTGCTGCAGTCAACACTTTGAAAAGGCACTCCAGGTTTGATAAATGTTCTTCAACTGTGCGCCCTGACCACAATATCATCTAAATAGTTCGAGCAGCACGATACAGAAACTGTCAGCTGTTCAAAAAAACGCTGAAAAATAGCGGGGGCTGAAGAACTGACAAAGGGTAGGCGTTGAAATTGAAAAAGGCCCATGTGAGTATTAATAACGAAAAACTTTTTCGACTCATCATCGAGCGGAAGTTGTAAGTATGCCTCTGCTAAATCAATCTTAGAAAAGAAGCGAGACTGTCCGAATTTGTCCATAAGTTCGTCAGGTCTGGGAAAGGGATAAGTGTCTACAATTGTTTGACCGTTCACTGTTGATTTGAAATCCGCACAGAGACGAAGTTTTCCCGACTGCTTGGTTATAATTACTAAAGGCGAGGCCCACTGACTTGCAGAAACAGGAGAAATCAAAATAAATGTTTAAATGTTTGTATAGCTTATGGGACTTAACTATGGGGTCATCAGTCCCTAAACTTACAAACTACTTATCAACTAGCTAATACTAAGGACGGCACAAATATACATGCCCGAGGGGGGATTCGAACCCCAGACCGTAGTGGCCGTGCAGACCGTGACTGGAGCGCCTCAGTCTCCTCGGCCACCGCGGCCGGCCAGGAGAAATCACCCCACTATTCTGCCAACGTTGAAGTTCTGCAGCAACTTTATCTCGAATTGCGATAGGCACTGGTCCAGCTTTTTTTGGTACGGCAGATTCTTTTGAAGTTACATATGCCACGAAGTCTTTTGTACAACCTAGATCCGGCGAAAACAAATCACTATATTTGTCACACAATGCAATGATTTTGTCCTGAGGCACTACACACGAAATTTGAAGCACATCTCTTTGAATTGATAAATCAAACAAATCAAATTCATCTAGTACAAAAATGTTCTGTGTAGATTTGGTCTGAAGAACTAAAAAACCAACTGTTTATGTTACACCTTGTAAAGTGGCGGGCAGGCTACACGTTCCTAGCACGGGAATATTTTAACCTGTATACGCTGTTAGCACTTGCTGAGACGGCGACAATTTCGGCGAACCCAGAAGTTAGTAAGTGTCTTTATTAATTAATGTGACAGCGGAACCAGTATCATGCTGAAATTGCACAAACTTATTTTCTATGTAAAGAGTCACAAAAAGTTTTTGCTTGTGGCGCTCGACAGGTGCACGAATGTGGGCAACTTCTGATACAGTTTGTTTGCTGCGCTTCCTCATGTGCGGGCTGCGTGTGGTAGGCAGCGGTGCAGAATCGGCACATAGATTAATATCACTGTCCCTAGATGGCACTACCGCCGGATCGGCGTCCGCGCAATGTGAGGCTACTACAGATTTACCAGCTACTGAACTAAAATTACTTTGAGCAGCTACATCAAGTCTACCGTCACTAGCTACACAGTACTGGGCATTTTTACAAGGAGAAGTTGCAGAAGGCACTAGGTTCACTACAGGGTTGCACTATACATAGTCATTTTGCTTGTCTCGAACACTTTTCCGTCCCACAGTTTTACGCGCTCGACGACGCTTGCTACGTGGCGCACTACATAGTTTTGCCGTTGGCACAGAAGAACTCTATACCTACAAATCCCTCATCCGCCCTGTCCTCTGTGTCACCCATCCCACCTGGATCTCCGCTCCCCCATCCTTCTACAAACCTCTGGAGATACTGGAGCGCCATGCCCTCCGCCTTGCCTTCCCTATCCCCCATTATCCCCCCTCCCCCACGCGGATCCTCTATGATCTCCTTCCTTTCCCCCGACTTGTTCTCTTTATTGAACATCTCCGCCTCCGTTACATATCACGCAAATCAGATCTGCCTAATCCTCTAGTCCATCCCCTCCTCTCTGCACCTGGTCCATTGCCGTGCCTCCACCACTGTATTCCCCCTGCTCTCCACTTGTCCACCCTCCGGATCCTTTCCCGTGGCAACTTCTGTACCCTCCCCCTCCCAGATGATGCCCTCCGACCTGACATCTACCTTTCATACCAGCTGTGATCCTTCTCCTTGCTCCCTCTCCCCCTTCTCTCCCTGAGGGCCCCGCCTATCCCTCCCTTTCTGTCCCTTCTCCACTCCTCCGTCCCCCGTCCCTCTGGATCCTCCTCTTACTGCCCTCCCCTATCCTTCTTCCCCGTGGCTTTCTGGGACAATGTCCCCCCCCCGTCCCTGCCCTACCGGCTCTGTGGATCCTCCCCACCCTCTCCCTCTCCTTTCATCCCCTTTCCCCCCACACCACATCTTCAATGCTGTCAGTGCCCCACCATCTAAGGAACCTCCTTTGTGCTTCGACAAGTGTGGTGTGCTTTAGCTACATTGTTTTATTTTACAACAGTGGACGGCCAACCCGCAGCCACCACCGTCAGTTTTAACTTGTGTATTTCTCCGAGTGTGTGTTGTGTTTTTTGTTTTAACTCCGCAATAGCAGACAGTCTCACCATAGCCGCCGACCTATGCTCACTATAAATTGTGTGTGTGCCACTGACATTCGAGCAACTGTTTTTATTCACCACTTTCGCCGTTCCAAATGTTTTATGTCACCACCGTTTTCCTCCATTTTATGTACTTTGTTTTATCTCCATTTTAAATCTCCGTTTTATGTATGTGTTATCTCCAAAATTTTATCTCCTTTGTGTTTCTATGTTTCTTCGCTGTCAAATTTTAATTCTGTAGGCTGAAGAGCGCCAGTGAGCACTGCCAGCCAGCCCCTTCTTTAGGGGAATTGAAACCACAATAAAGAAAAAAAAAACAGAAGAGCTACCTTGCATTTTAGAATCAAGAGAAGCACTGTTCAAGTTCACAGTGTGTGTGATATTTACAGAATGAATTGTTCTCGCACTTTGCGAAGCACTGTTCCTAACGACGCCGTTCTTTGAATTTACATTCTGCATACACACTGACTGTACATGTCCCGATTTGCCTCATTGATAACAGGTTGAGTTGCGACTAGGGCAATGCGCACGTTTGTGGCGAGATACACACTGGGGGCAAGACTTACAATCATTTTTCGGATAAGAGCTTTGGCGCCCGTTTGTCAAATTACTTTATCTAACACGACGGGGCGACCTTTGTGTCGCACTTTTACACTGGGTGCTGTTCACTGTCTGTTCAACACGGTCGGTAGAAAAATAAGAATCACTAGGGCTAGACTGAGAACTATGGCTAGGAAAGCGTCTGTTACGGCGCACTGCATTAAACTGTAGCTTTGCATTTCTACATCTGCTAAGTCAAAGGTATCATGCCCTTCAATAAGATGCAGTACTCTGTCTAATGAAGGGTCAGACTGTTTTAGAATTGCTGTCCTAATTCTGGGGTCCTGAATTTTCTGTGTGATCGCATCTCTCAACATAATGTCACTATAAGAGAGTCCACAAGAGCAAGTAAATTTACATTTGCGGATTAAGCCCTTCAATTCCGTAATCCATTGCGTGTGGGTCTAGTCCGGTGAATTTTTTTAGTCTGAAAAATCGGTACCGTGCCACAGTTACAAGAACTTTTCTCTCATAATGAGCATTCAGATCTACAATTTGATCGAATTCTAGATCATGAGGAGATGCGTGGGGGAAAAGTTTCTGCAGTAACACGAAGGTCTTGGTGCCCACAACTGATAATAAAAGGTGCTTCACTCTCTGACCTGTGAGTTGATGAGCCGCGACGAGTTCTTGAAATTGCGCCAAATAATCATTCCATTCTTCCTCACGTTTGTCGTACAGGCGGAACGTAGGGAGCGGTGCAGCGGCAGATGTGGGCGGCTGAAACGACGGCTGTTGTTGGTTAGCTGCCTGTGCTGTTAACTGGGACACTGCTTGGAGTAGTTGCCTTATTTGCACCGTCTGTAACTGAATAATTTCCATTAAGTTTGCGTCCAGCATAGTGGCCATGCTGACCGATTAGGTGCCGGGCATACAAGTAACTTATAACAATACACAAATGCAATGTAAATGAGGACGCACTGCAACAACAAAAAAATCCACAAACACGTAACTGAATATGTTCCCCCAAAATTCTTATAATAAGACTAGAAACACTAGGCTGAATTAGAACAAGTTGTATATTACGTAGAAATAAGATAACACTTATCTTTTACAAAGTTCAAGACTGCAGAATGCTGATACATAGTTAGAGGCCTGTGGAGCAGAGTTGCAGCAGAGGCCGCTCGTGGCTGACGTCGTAAGAACGCCGTGCTGTGCGTGCATGGCAGCGCACAGCGAAAGTATGTGGCGCACACTTCCTACATGTGCGACACCACAATTTGTTCCTGCTACAGGAGCATTTCTTTATCTTGTTGCTGCTCCATGAGCTGCATGAGTTTGTCGTCCATGATACGCTGATAACCTTTTACCTTGTAGCAAGTAGTAACACGTGAGTTTCATCCTGCTACAGTTGGAGCTGTAGTTGTTGCTGTTGCTTCTCCACGAGCTGCACGAGTTTGTCGTCCATGAGACGCTGTTTACCGTTTAATTTGTCCCCACCTGTAACACATCAATTTGTTCCTGTTACAGGGGCAGCTGTTGTAGTAGTTGTTGCTGCACGAGTTTGTCGTGCATGAGACACTACTAAACTTTTACCTTGTCGGCAGTTGTAACACATCAGTTTGTTGCTGCTACAGGAGCAGCAGTTGCTGTTGTTGTTGCTGCTCCACGTGCTGCACGAGTTTGTGGTCCACGTGACGCTGTTTACAATTTACATTGTCGGCAGTTGTAACACGTCAGTGTGTTCCTGCTACAGGAAACTGCTGTTGCTGTTGTTGTTGCTGCTCCACGACCTGCACGATGTTGGGTTCCATGAGACACTGTTAAACATTCTCCTTGTCACCAGTTGTGACACGTCAGTATGTTCCAGCTACAGGAGCATTTCTTGTTCTTGTTGCTGCTCCACGTGCTGCACGAGTTTGTGGTTCATGAGACGCTCTTATCCTTTACCTTGTCTCCATCTGTAACGTGTCAGTTTGTTCCTGCGACAGCAGCAGCTGCTGCTGTTGTTGTTGTTGCTGCTTCACTAGCTGCACGAGTTTTTCGTCCATGAGCCGGTGTTAACCTTTTTCCTAGTCACCAGTTGTGACACGGCAGTATGTTCCTGCTACCGGAGCATTTCTTGTTCATGTTGCTGCTCCACGTGCTGCACGAGTTTGTGGTTTCAGAGACGCTGTTATCCTATTACCTTGTCGCCATTTGTAACATGTCAGTTTGTTCCTGCGACAGCAGCAGCAGCTGCTGCTGCTGCTGTTGTTCTTGTTGCTGCTTTACTAACTGCACGAGTTTGTTGTCATTGAGCCGGTGTTAACCTTTTTCCTTGTCGCCAGTTGTGACACGTCAGTATGTTCCTGCTACAAGAGCATTTCTTGTTCTTGTTGCTGCTCCACGTGCTGCACGAGTTTGTGGTTCATGAGACGCTGTTAACCTATTACCTTGTCGCCATTTGTAACATGTCAGTTTGTTCCTGCGACAGCAGCAACTGCTGCTGTTGTTGTTGTTGCTGCTTTACTAACTGCACGAGTTTGTCATCCACGAGCCGGTGTTAACCTATTTCCTTGTCGCCAGTTGTGACACGGCAGTATGTTCCTGCTACCGGAGCATTTCTTGTTCTTGTTGCTGCTCCACGTGCTGCACGAGTTTGTGGTTCATGAGACGCTGTTATCCTATTACCTTGTCGCCATTTCTAACATGTCAGTTTGTTCCTGCGACAGCAGCAGCAGCTGCTGCTGCTGCTGTTGTTCTTGTTGCTTCACTAGCTGCACGAGTTTGTTGTCATTGAGCCGGTGTTAACCTTTTTCCTTGTCACCAGTTGTGACATGTCAGTATGTTCCTGCTACAAGAGCATTTGTTGTTCTTGTTGCTGCTCCACGTGCTGCACGAGGTTGTGGTTAATGAGACGCTGTTACCCTATTACCTTGTCGCCATTTGTAACATGTCAGTTTGTTCCTGCGACAGCAGCAGCTGCTGCTGTTGTTGTTGTTGCTGCTTCACTAGCTGCACGATTTTGTCGTCCATGAGCCGGTGTTATCCTTTTTCCTTATCGCCAGTTGTGATACGTCAGTATGTTCCTGCTACAGGAGCATTTCTTCTTCTTGTTGCTGCTCCACGTGCTGCACGAGTTTGTGGTTCATGGGACGCTGTTATCCTATTACCTTGTCGCTATGTGTAACATGTCAGTTTGTTCCTGCGACAGCAACAGCTGCTGCTGTTGTTGTTGTTGCTGCTTCACTAGCTGCACGATTTTGTCGTCCATGAGCCGGTGTTAACCTTCTTCCTTGTCGCCAATTGTGACACGTCAGTTTGTTGCTCCTACAGGAGCATTTCTTGTTCTTGTTGCTGCTCCACGTGCTGCACGAGTTTGTGGTTCATGAGACACTGTTATCCTATTACCTTGTCGCCATTGGTAACATGTCAGATTGTTCCTGCGACAGCAGCAGCTGCTGCTGTTGTTGTTCTGCAGCCTCAATAGCTGCTAGTGTTTGTCGTCCATGAGCTGGTGTTAACCTTTTTCTTGTCGCCAGTTGTGACACGTCAGTATGTTCCTGTTACAGGAGCATTTCTTGTTCTTGTTGCTGCTCCACGTCCTGCACCAGTTTGTTGTTCATGACACGCTGTTATCCTATTATCTAGTCGCCATTTGTGACATGTCAGTTTGTTCCTGCGACAGCAGCAGCTGCTGCTGCTGTTGTTGTTGTTGTTGCTTCATTAGCTGCACGAGTTTGTTGTCATTGAGACGGTGTTAACCTTTTTCCTTGTCGCCAGTTGTGACACGTCAGTATGTTCCTGCTACAGGAGCATTTCTTGTTCTTGTTGCTGCTCCACGTGCTGCACGAGTTTGTTGTTCATGACACGCTGTTATCCTATTATCTAGTCGCCATTTGTGACATGTCAGTTTGTTCCTGCGACAGCAGCACCTGCTGCTGCTGTTGTTCTTGTTGTTGCTTCACTAGCTGCACGAGTTTGTTGTCATTGAGACGGTGTTAACCTTTTTCCTTGTCGCCAGTTGTGACACGTCAGTATGTTCCTGCTACAGGAGCATTTGTTGTTCTTGTTGCTGCTCCACGTGCTGCACGAGTTTGTGGTTCATGAGACGCTGTTATCCTATTACCTTGTCGCCATTTGTGACATGTCATTTTGTTACTGCGACAGCAGCAGCTGCTGCTGTTGTTGTTGTTGCTGCTTCACTAGCTGCACGAGTTTGTGGTTCATGAGACGCTGTTATCCTATTACCTTGTCGCCATATGTAACATGTCAGTTTGTTCCTGCGACAGCAACAGCTGCTGCTGTTGTTGTTGCTGCTGCTTCACTAGCTGCACGATTTTGTCGTCCATGAGCCGGTGTTAACCTTCTTCCTTGTCGCCAATTGTGACACGTCAGTTTGTTGCTCCTACAGGAGCATTTCTTGTTCTTGTTGCTGCTCCACATGCTGCACGAGTTTGTGGTTCATGAGACACTGTTATCCTATTACCTTGTCGCCATTGGTAACATGTCAGATTGTTCCTGCGACAGCAGCAGCTGCTGCTGTTGTTGTTCTGCAGCCTAAATAGCTGCTAGTGTTTGTCGTCCATGAGCTGGTGTTAACCTTTTTCTTGTCGCCAGTTGTGACACGTCAGTATGTTCCTGCTACAGGAGCATTTCTTGTTCTTCTTGCTGTTCCACGTCCTGCACCAGTTTGTTGTTCATGACACGCTGTTATCCTATTATCTAGTCGCCATTTGCGACATGTCAGTTTGTTCCTGCGACAGCAGCAGCTGCTGCTGCTGCTGTTGTTGTTGTTGCTTCACTAGCTGCACGAGTTTGTTGTCATTGAGACGGTGTTAACCTTTTTCCTTGTCGCCAGTTGTGACACGTCAGTATGTTCCTGCTACAGGAGCATTTCTCGTTCTTGTTGCTGCTCCACGTGCTGCACGAGTTTGTTGTTCCTGACACGCTGTTATCCTATTATCTAGTCGCCATTTGTGACATGTCAGTTTGTTCCTGCGAAGGCAGCACCTGCTGCTGCTGTTGTTGTTGTTGTTGCTTCACTAGCTGCACGAGTTTGTTGTCATTGAGACGGTGTTAACCTTTTTCCTTGTCGCCAGTTGTGACACGTCAGTATGTTCCTGCTACAGGAGCATTTGTTGTTCTTGTTGCTGCTCCACGTGCTGCACGAGTTTGTGGTTCATGAGACGCTGTTATCCTATTACCTTGTCGCCATTTGTGACATGTCATTTTGTTCCTGCGACAGCAGCAGCTGCTGCTGTTGTTGTTGTTGCTGCTTCACTAGCTGCACGAGTTTGTGGTTCATGAGACGCTGTTATCCTATTATTTGTCGCCATTTGTAAGATGTCAGTTTGTTCCTGCGACAGCAGCAGCTGCTGTTGTTGTTGTTGTTGCTTCACTAGCTGCACGAGGTTGTCGTCCATGAGCCGGTGTTAACCTTTTTCCTTGTCTCCAGTTGTGACACGTCAGTATGTTCCTGCTACAGGAGCATTTCTCGTTCTTGTTGCTGCTCCACGTGCTGCACGAGTTTGTTGTTCCTGACACGCTGTTATCCTATTATCTAGTCGCCATTTGTGACATGTCAGTTTGTTCCTGCGAAGGCAGCACCTGCTGCTGCTGTTGTTGTTGTTGTTGCTTCACTAGCTGCACGAGTTTGTTGTCATTGAGACGGTGTTAACCTTTTTCCTTGTCGCCAGTTGTGACACGTCAGTATGTTCCTGCTACAGGAGCATTTGTTGTTCTTGTTGCTGCTCCACGTGCTGCACGAGTTTGTGGTTCATGAGACGCTGTTATCCTATTACCTTGTCGCCATTTGTGACATGTCATTTTGTTCCTGCGACAGCAGCAGCTGCTGCTGTTGTTGTTGTTGCTGCTTCACTAGCTGCACGAGTTTGTGGTTCATGAGATGCTGTTATCCTATTATTTGTCGCCATTTGTAAGATGTCAGTTTGTTCCTGCGACAGCAGCAGCTGCTGTTGTTGTTGTTGTTGCTTCACTAGCTGCACGAGGTTGTCGTCCATGAGCCGGTGTTAACCTTTTTCCTTGTCTCCAGTTGTGACACGTCTGTATGTTCCTGCTACAGGAGCATTTCTTGTACTTGTTGCTGCTCCACGTGCTGCATGAGTTTCTGGATCATAAGACGCTGTTATCATATTACCTTTTCGCCATTTGTAACATGTCAGTTTGTTCCTGCGACAGCAGCAGCTGCTGCTGTTGTTGTTGTTGCTGCTTCACTAGCTGCACGAGTTTGTCGTCCATGAGACGGTGTTATCCTTTTTCCTTGTCACCAGATGTGACACGTCAGTATGTTCCTGCTACAGGAGCATTTCTTGTTCTTGTTGCTGCTCCACGTGCTGCACGAGTTTCTGGTTCATGAGACGCTGCTATTCTATTACCTTGTTGCTATTTGTAACATGTCAGTTTGTTCCTGCGACAGCAGCAGATGCTGCTGTTGTTGTTGTGCAGATTCACTAGCTGCAAGTGTTTGTCGTCCATTCGCTGGTGTTAACCTTTTTCTCGTCACCAGTTGTGACACGTCAGTATGTTCCTGCTACAAGAGCATATCTTGTTCATGTTGCTGCTCCACTTGCTGCACGAGTTTGTTGTTCATGAGACGCTGTTATCCTATTATCTTGTCGCCATTTGTGACATGTCAGAATGTTCCTGCGAGAGCAGCAGCTGCTGCTGCTGTTGTTGTTGTTGTTTTTGCTTCACTAGCTGCACGAGTTTGTTGTCGTTGAGACGGAGTTAACCTTTTTCCTTGTCGCCAGTTGTGACACGTCAGTATGTTCCTGCTACAGGAGCATTTCTTGTTCTTGTTGTTGCTTCACTAGCTGCACGAGTTTGTCGTCCATGAGATGGTGTTAACCTTTTTCCTTGTCGCCAGTTGGGACAAGTCAGTTTGTTCCTGATACAGGAGCATTTCTTGTTCTTGTTGCTGCTCCACAAGCTGCACGAGTTTGTCGTCCATGAGCTGGTGTTAACCTATTTCCTTGCCGCCAGTTGTGACACGGCAGTATACTCCTGCTACAGGAGCATTTCTTGTTCTTGTTGCTGCTCCACGTGGTGCACAAGTTTGTGGTTCATGAGACACTGTTATCCTATTACCTTGTCGCCATTTGTGACATGTCAGTTGTTCCTGCGACTGCAGCAGCTGCTGCTGTTGTTGTTGTTGCTGCTTCACTAGCTGCACAATTTTGTCGTCCATGAGCCGGTGTTAAAATTTTTCCTTATCGCCAGTTGTGACACGTCAGTATGTTCCTGCTACAGCAGCATTTCATGTTCTTGTTGCTGCTCCACGTGCTGCACGAGTTTGTTGTTCATGCGACGCTGTTATCCTATTACCTAGTCACTATTTGCAACATGTCAGTTTGTTCCTGCTACAGCAGCAGCAGCTGCTGTTGTTGTTGTTGCTGCTTCACTAGCTGCACGAGTTTGTCGTCCATGAGCCGGTGTTAACCTTTTTCCTTGTCGCCAGTAGTGACTCGTCAGTATGTTCCTGCTACAAGAGCATTTCTTGTTCTTATTGCTGCTCCACATGCTGCACGAGTTTGTCGTCCATGAGCTGGTGTTAACCTATTTCCTTGCCGCCAGTTGTGACACGGCAGTATACTCCTGCTACAGCAGCATTTAATGATCTTGTGGCTGCTGCACGTGCTGCATGTAATTGTGGGTCATGAGACGCTGTTATCCTATTGCCTAGTCGCCATTTTTGACATGTCAGTTGTTCCTGCGACAGCAGCAGCTGGTGCTGTTGTTGTTGTTGTTGGTGCTTCACTAGCTGCATGAGTTTGTCGTCCATGACCCGGTGTTAACCATTTACTTGTCTCCAGGTGTGACACGTCAGTATGTTCCGGCTTCAGGAGCATTTCTTGTTCTTGTTGCTGCTCCAGCTGCTGCACGAGTTTGTGATTCATTAGACGCTGTTATCCTATTACCTTGTCGCCATTTTTAACATCTCAGTTAGATCCTGCGACAGCAGCAGCTGCTGCTGTTGTTGTTGTTGCTGCTTCACTAGCTGCACGAGTTTGTCGTCCATGAGATGGTGTTAACCTTTTTCCTTGTCGCCAGTTGGGACACGTCAGTTTGTTCCTGATACAGGAGCACTTCTTGTTCTTGTTGCTGCTCCATATGCTGCACGAGTTTGTCGTCCATGAGCTGGTGTTAACCTATCTCCTTGCCGCCAGTTGACACGGCAGTATACTCCTGCTACAGGAGCATTTCTTGTTCTTGTTGCTGCTCCACGTGGTGCACAAGTTTGTGGTTCATGAGACACTGTTATCCTATTACCTTGTCGCCATTTGTGACATGTCAGTTGTTCCTGCGACTGCAGCAGCTACTGCTGTTGTTGTTGCTGCTTCACTAGCTGCACGAGTTTGTCGTCCATGAGCCGGTGTTAAAATTTTTCCTCATCGCCAGTTGTGACACGTCAGTATGTTCCTGCTACAGGAGCATTTCTCTTTCTTGTTGCTGCTCCACGAGCTGCACGAGTTTGTGGTTCATGAGACGCTGTTATCCTATTACCTTGTCGCCATTTGTGACATGTCAGTTTGTTGCTGCGACAGCAGCAGCTGCTGCTGTTGTTGTTGTTGGTGCTTCACTAGCTGCATGAGTTTGTCGTCCATGAGCCGGTGTTAACCTTTTTACTTGTCTCCAGGTGTGACACGTCAGTATGTTCCTGCTACAGGAGCATTTCTTGTTCTTGTTGCTGCTCCAGCTGCTGCACGAGTTTGTGATTAATTAGACGCTGTTATCCTATTACCTTGTCGCCATTTTTAACATCTCAGTTAGATCCTGCGACAGCAGCAGCTGCTGCTGTTGTTGTTGTTGCTGCTTGTCTAGCTGCACGAGTTTGTCGTCCATGAGCCGGTGTTAACCTTTTTCCTTGTCGCCAGTTGTGACACGTCAATAAGTTTCCCTCTACAGGAGCATTTCTTGTTCTTGTTGCTGCTCCACGTGCTGCATGAGTTTGTGGTTCATGAGACGCTGTTATCCTATTATCTTGTCGCCATTTGTGACACGTCAGTTTGTTCCTGATACAGAAGCATTTCTTGTTCTTGTAGCTGCTCCACATGCAGCACGAGTTTGTCGTCCATGAGCCGGTGTTAACCTTTTTTCTTGTCGCTAGGTGTAACACGTCAGTATGTTCCTGCTACAGGAGCATTTCATGTTCATGTTGCTGCTCCACGTGCTGCATGAGTTTGTGGTTCATGAGACGCCGTTATCCCATTACCTTGTCACCATTTGTAACATCTCAGTTAGTTCCGGCGACAGCAGCAGCTGCTGCATTTGTTGTTATTTTTGCTGCTTCACTAGCTGCACGAGTTTGTCGTCCATGAGCCTGTGTTAACCTTTTTTCTTGTCGCTAGGTGTAACACGTCAGTATGTTCCTGCTACAGGAGCATTTCATGTTCATGTTGCTGCTCCACGTGCTGCATGAGTTTGTGGTTCATGAGACCCTGTTATCCCATTATCTTGTCGCCATTTGTCACATCTCAGTTTGATCCTGCGACAGTAGCAGCTGCTGCTGTTGTTGTTGTTGTTGTTGTTGTCGTTTTTCCTTCACTTGCTGCACGAGTTTATTGTCATTGAGCCGGTGTTAACATTTTTATTTGTCGCCAGTTGTGACACGTCAGTATGTTCCTGCTACAGGAGCATTGCTTGTTCTTGTTGCTGCTCCACGTGCTGCTCGAGTTTGTGGTTCATGAGACGCTGGTATCATATTACGCCATATGTGACATGTCAGTTTGTTCCTGTGACAGCAGCAGCTGCTGCTGTTGTTGTTGTTGCTGCTTTTGTCGTCCATGAGCCGGTGTTAACCTCTTTCCTTATTCCCAGTTGTGACACGTCAGTATGTTCCCGCTACAGGAGCATTTCATGTTCTTCTTGCTGCTCCACGTGCTGCACGAGTTTGTGGTCCATGAGACGCTGTTTTCCTATTACCTTGTCGCCATTTATAACATGTCAATTTGTTCCTGCGACAGCAGTAGCTGCTGCTGTTGTTGTTGTTGCTGCTTCACTAGCTGCACGAGTTTGTCGTTCATGAGATGGTGTTAACCTTTTTCCTTGTCGCCAGCTGGGACACGTCAGTTTGTTCCTGATACAGGAGCATTTCTTGATCTTGTTGCTGCTCCACATGCTGCACGAGTTTGTGGTTCATGAGATGCTGTTATCCTATTACCTTGTCGCCATTCGTAACATCTCAATTTGTTTCTGCGACAGCAGCAACTGCTGCTGTTGTTGTTGTTGCTGCTTCACTAGCTGCCCGATTTTGTCGTCCATGAGCCGGTGTTAAAATTTTTCCTTATCGCCAGTTGTGACACGTCAGTATGTTCCTGCTGCAGGAGCATTTCTTGTTCTTGTTGCTGCTCCACGTGCTGCACGAGTTTGTGGTTCATGAGACGCTGTTACCCTACTACCTTGTCGCCATTCGTAACATCTCAATTTGTTTCTGCGACAGCAGCAACTGCTGCTGTTGTTGTTGTTGCTGCTTCACTAGCTGCCCGATTTTGTCGTCCATGAGCCGGTGTTAAAATTTTTCCTTATCGCCAGTTGTGACACGTCAGTATGTTCCTGCTGCAGGAGCATTTCTTGTTCTTGTTGCTGCTCCACGTGCTGCACGAGTTTGTGGTTCATGAGACGCTGTTACCCTACTACCTTGTCGCCATTTGTGACATGTCAGTTTGTTCCTGCGACAGGAGCAGCTGCTGCTGTTGTTATTGTTGCTGCTCCACATGCTGCACGAGTTTGTCGTCCATGAGCTGGTGTTAACCTATTTCCTTGCCGCCAGTTGTGACACATCAGTGTGTTCCTTCTACAGGAGCATTTCTTGTTCTTGTTGCTGCTCCACGAGTTGCACGAGTTTGTAGTACATGAGATGCTGTTATCCTATTACCTTATCGCCATTTGTGGAATGTCAGTTTGTTCCTGCGACTGCAGCAGCTGCTGCTGTTGTTGTTGTTGGTGCTCCACTAGCTGCATGAGTTTGTCGTCCATGAGATGGTGTTAAACTTTTTCCTTGTCGCCAGTTGGGACAAGTCAGTTTGCTCCTTATACAGGAGCAGTTCTTGTTCTTGTTGCTGCTCCACATGCTGCACGAGTTTGTCGTCCATGAGCCGGTGTTAACCTTTTTCTTGTCGCCAGTTGTGACACGTCATTATGTTCCTGCTACAGGAGCATTTCTTGTTCTTGTTGCTGCTCCTCGTGCTGCACGGGTTTGTGGTTCATGAGACGCTGTTATCCTATTACCTTGTCGCCAATTGTGACATGTCAGTTTGTTCCTGCGAAAGCAAAGCTGCTGCTGTTGTTGCTGTGCAGCCTCACTAGCTGCACGTCTTTGTCGTCCATGAGCTGGTGTTAACCTTTTTCTTGTCGCCATTTGTGACACGTCAGTATGTTCCTTCTACAGGAGCATTTCTTGTTCTTGTTGCAGCTCCACGTGCTGCACTAGTTTGGTGTTCAAGAGACGCTATTATCCTATTACCTAGTCATTATTTGTAACATGTCAGTTTGTTGCTGCTACAGCAGCAGCAGCTGCTGTTGTTGTTGTTGCTGCTTCACTAGCTGCACGAGTTTGTCGTCCATGAGCCAGTGTTAACCTTTTTCCTTGTCACCAGTTGTGACACGTTAGTATGTTCCTGCTACAGGAGCATTTCTTGTTCTTGTTGCTGCTACACGTGCTGCATGAGTTTGTGGTTCATGAGACCCTGTTATCCGATTATCTTGTCGCCATTTGTGACATGTCAGTTTGTTCCTGCGACAGCAGCAGCTGCTGCTTCTGTTGTTGTTGTTGTTGTCGTTGTTGCTTCACAAGCTGCATGAGTTTGTTGTCATTGAGCCGGTGTTAACCTTTTTACTTGTCGCCAGTTGTGACACGTCAGTATGTTCCTGCTACAGGAGCATTTGTTCTTCTTGTTGCTGCTCCACGTGCTGCACGAGTTTGTGATTCATGAGACGCTGGTATCCTATTACGCCATTTGAGACATGTCAGTTTGTTCCTGTGACAGCAGCAGCTGCTGCAGTTGTTGTTGATTCTGCTTTACAAGTTGCACGAGTTTGTCGTCCATCAGCCGGTGTTAACCTATTTCCTTGTCGCCAGTTGTGACACGTCAGTATGTTCCTGCTACAAGGGCATTTCTTGTTCTTGTTGCTGCTCCACGAGCTGCACGAGTTTGTGGTTCATGAGACGCTGTTATCCTATTACCTTGTCGCCATTTGAGACATGTCATTTTGTTCCTGTGACAGCAGCAGCTGCTGCTGTTATAGTTGTTGCTGCTTTACTAGCTGCACGAGTTTGTCGTCCATGAGCCGGTGTTAAGCTTTTCCCTTGCCGCCAGTTGTGACACGTCAGTATGTTCCTGCCACAGGAGCATTTCTCGTTCTTGTTGCTGCTCCACGTGCAGCACGACTTTGTGGTTCATTAGATGCTGTTATCCTATTACCTTGTCGCCATTTGTAACATCTCAGTTTGTTCCTGCGACAGCAGCAACTGTTGCTGTTGTTGTTGTTGCTGCTTCACTAGCTGCACGAGTTTGTCGTCCATGAGCCGGTGTTAACCTTTTTCCTTGTCGCCATTTGTGACACGTCAGTATGTTCCTGATACAGGAGCATTTCTTGTTCTTGTTGCTGCTCCACATGCTGCACGAGTTTGTCGTCCATGAGCTGGTGTTAACCTATTTCCTTGCCGCCAGTTGTGACACGGCAGTATTCTCCTGCTACAGGAGCATTTCTTGTTGTTGTTGCTGTTCCACGTGGTACACAAGTTTGTGGTTCGTGAGACACTGTTATCCTATTACCTTGACGCCATTTGTGACATGTCAGTTGTTCCTGCGACAGCAGCAGCTGCTGCTGTTGTTGTTGTTGCTGCTTCACTAGCTGCCCGATTTTGTCGTCCATGAGCCGGTGTTAAAATTTTTCCTTATCGCCAGTTGTGACACATCAGTATGTTCCTGCTACAGGAGCATTTCTTGTTCTTGTTGCTGCTCCACGTGCTGGACGAGCTTGTGGTTCATGAGACGCTGTTATCCTACTACCTTGTCGCCATTTGTGACATATCAGTTTGTTCCTGCGACAGCAGCAGCTGCTGATGTTGTTGTTGTTGGTGCTTCACTAGCTGCATGAGTTTGTCGTTTATGAGCCGGTGTTAACCTTTTTACTTGTGTCCAGTTGTGACACATCAGTATGTTCCTTCTACAGGAGCATTTCTTGTTCTTGTTGCTGCTCCAGCTGCTGCACAAGTTTGTGATTCATTAGAGGCTGTTATCCTATTACCTTGTCGCCATTTTTAACATCTCAGTTAGATCCTGCGACAGCAGCAGCTGCTGCTGTTGTTGTTGCTGCTGCTTCACTAGCTGCACGTGTTTGTCGTCCATGAGCCGGTGTTAACCTTTTTCCTTGTCCCCAGTTGTGACACGTCAGTATGTTCCTTCTACAGGAGCATTTCTTGTTCTTGTTGCTGCTCCAGCTGCTGCACAAGTTTGTGATTCATTAGAGGCTGTTATCCTATTACCTTGTCGCCATTTTTAACATCTCAGTTAGATCCTGCGACAGCAGCAGCTGCTGCTGTTGTTGTTGCTGCTGCTTCACTAGCTGCACGTGTTTGTCGTCCATGAGCCGGTGTTAACCTTTTTCCTTGTCCCCAGTTGTGACACGTCAGTATGTTCCTTCTACAGGAGCATTTCTTGTTCTTGTTGCTGCTCCAGCTGCTGCACAAGTTTGTGATTCATTAGAGGCTGTTATCCTATTACCTTGTCGCCATTTTTAACATCTCAGTTAGATCCTGCGACAGCAGCAGCTGCTGCTGTTGTTGTTGCTGCTGCTTCACTAGCTGCACGAGTTTGTCGTCCATGAGCCTGTGTTAACCTTTTTTCTTGTCGCTAGGTGTGACACGTCAGTATGTTCCTGCTACAGGAGCAATTCATGTTCATGTTGCTGCTCCACGTGCTGCATGAGTTTGTGGTTCATGAGACCCTGTTATCCCATTATCTTGTCGCCATTTGTCACATCTCAGTTTGATCCTGCGACAGTAGCAGCTGCTGCTGTTGTTGTTGTTGTTGTTGTTTTCGTTTTTCCTTCACTTGCTGCACGAGTTTATTGTCATTGAGCCGGTGTTAACATTTTTATTTGTCGCCAGTTGTGACACGTCAGTATGTTCCTGCTACAGGAGCATTTCTTCTTCTTGTTGCTGCTCCACGTGCTGCTCGAGTTTGTGGTTCATGAGACGCTGGTATCATATTACGCCATATGTGACATGTCAGTTTGTTCCTGTGACAGCAGCAGCTGCTGCTGTTGTTGTTGTTGCTGCTTTTGTCGTCCATGAGCCGGTTTTAACCTCTTTCCTTATTCCCAGTTGTGACACGTCAGTATGTTCCTGCTACAGGAGCATTTCTTGTTCTTGTTGCTGCTCCACGTGCTGCACGAGTTTGTGGTTCATGAGACGCTGTTATCCTATTACCTTGTTGCCATTTGTAACATGTCAGTTTGTTCCTGCGACAGGAGCAGCTGCTGGTGTTGTTGTTGTTGCTGCTTCACTAGCTGCACGATTTTGTCATCCATGAGCCGGGGTTAAAATTTTTCCTTATCGCCAGTAGTGACACGTCAGTATGTTCCTGCTACAGGAGCATTTCTTGTTCTTGTTGCTCCTCCACGTGTTGCACGAGTTTGTGGTCCATGAGGCGCTATTATCCTATTACCTTGTCGCCATTTTGACATGTCAGTTTGTTCCTACGACAGCAGCAGCTGTTGCTGTTGTTGCTGTTGTTGCTTCACTAGCTGCATGAGTTTGTCGTCCATGAGATGGTGATAACCTTTTTCCTTGTCGCCAGTTGGGACACGGCAGTTTGTTCCTGATACAGGAGCATTTCTTGTTCTTGTTGCTGCTCCACATGCTGCACGAGTTTGTCGTCCATGAGCTGGTGTTAACCTATTTCCTTGCCGCCAGTTGTGACACGGCAGTATTCTCCTGCTACAGGAGCATTTCTTGTTGTTGTTGCTGTTCCACGTGGTGCACAAGTTTGTGGTTCGTGAGGCACTGTTATCCTATTACCTTGACGCCATTTGTGACATGTCAGTTGTTCCTGCGACAGCAGCAGCTGCTGCTGTTGTTGTTGTTGCTGCTTCACTAGCTGCCCGATTTTGTCGTCCATGAGCCGGTGTTAAAATTTTTCCTTATCGGCAGTTGTGACACATCAGTATGTTCCTGCTACAGGAGCATTTCTTGTTCTTGTTGCTGCTCCACGTGCTGGACGAGCTTGTGGTTCATGAGACGCTGTTATCCTACTACCTTGTCGCCATTTGTGACATGTCAGTTTGTTCCTGAGACAGCAGCAGCTGCTGATGTTGTTGTTGTTGGTGCTTCACTAGCTGCATGAGTTTGTCGTTTATGAGCCGGTGTTAACCTTTTTACTTGTGTCCAGTTGTGACACGTCAGTATGTTCCTTCTACAGGAGCATTTCTTGTTCTTGTTGCTGCTCCAGCTGCTGCACAAGTTTGTGATTCATTAGAGGCTGTTATCCTATTACCTTGTCGCCATTTTTAACATCTCAGTTAGATCCTGCAACAGCAGCAGCTGCTGCTGTTGTTGTTGCTGCTGCATCACTAGCTGCACGTGTTTGTCGTCCATGAGCGGGTGTTAACCTTTTTCCTTGTCCCCAGTTGTGACACGTCAGTATGTTCCTGCTACAGGAGCATTTCATGTTCTTCTTGCTGCTCCACGTGCTGCACGAGTTTGTGGTCCATGAGACGCTGTTTTCCTATTACCTTGTCGCCATTTATAACATGTCAATTTGTTCCTGCGACAGCAGTAGCTGCTGCTGTTGTTGTTGTTGCTGCTTCACTAGCTGCACGAGTTTGTCGTTCATGAGATGGTGTTAACCTTTTTCCTTGTCGCCAGCTGGGACACGTCAGTTTGTTCCTGATACAGGAGCATTTCTTGTTCTTGTTGCTGCTCCACGAGTTGCACGAGTTTGTAGTTCATGAGACGCTGTTATCCTATTACCTTGTCGCCATTTGTGGAATGTCAGTTTGTTCCTGCGACTGCAGCAGCAGCTGCTGTTGTTGTTGTTGGTGCTCCACTAGCTGCATGAGTTTGTCGTCCATGAGATGGTGTTAAACTTTTTCCTTGTCGCCAGTTGGGACAAGTCAGTTTGCTCCTTATACAGGAGCATTTCTTGTTCTTGTTGCTGCTCCACATGCTGCACGAGTTTGTCGTCCATGAGCCGATGTTAACCTTTTTCTTGTCGCCAGTTGTGACACGTCATTATGTTCCTGCTACAGGAGCATTTCTTGTTCTTGTTGCTGCTCCTCGTGCTGCACGGGTTTGTGGTTCATGAGACGCTGTTATCCTATTACCTTGTCGCCAATTGTGACATGTCAGTTTGTTCCTGCGAAAGCAGCAGCTGCTGCTGTTGTTGCTGTGCAGCCTCACTAGCTGCACGTCTTTGTCGTCCATGAGCTGGTGTTAACCTTTTTCTTGTCGCCAGTTGTGACACGTCAGTATGTTAATTCTACAGGAGCATTTCTTGTTCTTGTTGCAGCTCCACGTGCTGCACTAGTTTGTTGTTCAAGAGACGCTGTTATCCTATTACCTAGTCATTATTTGTAACATGTCAGTTTGTTGCTGCTACAGCAGCAGCAGCTGCTGTTGTTGTTGTTGCTGCTTCACTAGCTGCACGTGTTTGTCGTCCATGAGCCAGTGTTAACCTTTTTCCTTGTCACCAGTTGTGACACGTTAGTATGTTCCTGCTACAGGAGCATTTCTTGTTCTTGTTGCTGCTACACGTGCTGCATGAGTTTGTGGTTCATGAGACCCTGTTATCCGATTATCTTGTCGCCATTTGTGACATGTCAGTTTGTTCCTGCGACAGCAGCAGCTGCTGCTGCTGTTGTTGTTGTTGTTGTCGTTGTTGCTTCACAAGCTGCATGAGTTTGTTGTCATTGAGCCGGTGTTAACCTTTTTACTTGTCGCCAGTTGTGACACGTCAGTATGTTCCTGCTACAGGAGCATTTCTTCTTCTTGTTGCTGCTCCACGTGCTGCACGAGTTTGTGATTCATGAGACGCTGGTATCCTATTACGCCATTTGAGACATGTCAGTATGTTCCTGTGACAGCAGCAGCTGCTTCTGTTGTTGTTGATGCTGCTTTACTAGTTGCACGAGTTTGTCGTCCATGAGCCGGTGTTAACCTATTTCCTTGTCGCCAGTTGTGACACGGCTGTATGTTCCTGCTACAGGAGCATTTCTTGTTCTTGTTACTGCTCCACGTGTGGCACGAGTTTGTGGCTCATGAGACACTGTTATCCTATTATCTTGTCGCCATTTGTGACATGTCAGTTAGTTCCTGCGACAGCAGCAGCTGCTGCTGTTGTTGTTGTTGCTGCTTTTGTCGTCCATGAGCCGGTGTTAACCTTTTTTCTTGTCGCCAGGTGTGACATGTCAGTATGTTCCTGCTACAAGGGCATTTCTTGTTCTTGTTGCTGCTCCACGAGCTGCACGAGTTTGTGGTTCATGAGACGCTGTTATCCTATTACCTTGTCGCCATTTGAGACATGTCATTTTGTTCCTGTGACAGCAGCAGCTGCTGCTGTTATAGTTGTTGCTGCTTTACTAGCTGCACGAGTTTGTCGTCCATGAGCCGGTGTTAAGCTTTTCCCTTGCCGCCAGTTGTGACACATCAGTATGTTCCTGCCACAGGAGCATTTCTCGTTCTTGTTGCTGCTCCACGTGCAGCACGACTTTGTGGTTCATGAGATGCTGTTATCCTATTACCTTGTCGCCATTTGTAACATCTCAGTTTGTTCCTGCGACAGCAGCAACTGTTGCTGTTGTTGTTGTTGCTGCTTCACTAGCTGCACGAGTTTGTCGTCCATGAGACGGTGTCAAACTTTTTCTTGTCGCCAGTTGTGACACGTCAGTATGTTCCTGCTACAGGAGCATTTCTTGTTCTTGTTGCTTCTCCACGTGCTGTACGAATTTGTGGTTCATGAGACGCTGTTACCCTATTACCTTGTCCCCATTTGTAACATGTCAGTTTGTTCCTGCGACAGCAGCAGCTGCTGCTGTTGTTGTTGTGCTGCCTCTCTAGCTGCAAGTGTTTGTTGTACATGAGCCGGTGTTAACCTTTTTCCTTATCACCAGTTGTGACATGTCAGTATGTTCCTGCTACAGGAGCATTTCTTGTTCTTGTTGCTGCTCCACGTGCTGCACGAGTTTGTTATTCATGAAACGCTGTTATCCTAATACCTTGTCGCTATTTGTAACATGTCAGTTTGTTCCTGTGACAGAAGCAGCTGTTGCTGTTGTTGTTGTGCAGCATCACTAGCTGCACGAGTTTGTCGTCCATGAGCCGGTGTTAACCTTTTTCCTTGTCAACAGTTGTGACACGTCAGTATGTTCCTGCTAGAGGAGAATTTCTTGTTCTCATTGCTGCTCCACGTGCTGCACGAGTTTGTGGTTCATCAGACACTGTTATCCTATTACCTTGTCGCCATTTGTAACATGTAAGTTTGTTGCTGCGACAGCAGCAACTGCAGCTGTTGTTGTTGTTGTTGTTGCTTTACTAGCTGCACAAGTTTTTCGTCCATGAGCCGGTGTTAACCTTTTTTCTTGTCGCCAGTTTTGACACATCAGTATATTCCTGCTACAGGAGCATTTCTTGTTCTTGTTGCTGCTCCACGTTCTGCACGTATTTGTGGTTCGTGAGACACTGTTATCCTATTACCTTGTCGCCTTTTGAAACATGTCAGTTTGTTGCTGCGACAGCAGCAGCTGTTGTTGTTGTTGTTGTTGTTGCTTTAAACTTTTTCTTGTCGCCAGTTGTGACACGTCAGTATGTTCCTGCTACAGGAGCATTTCTTGTTCTCGTTACTGCTCCACGTGCCGCACGAATTTTTTGTTCATTAGACGCTGTTAACCTATTACCTTGTCGCCATTTGGAACATGTCAGTTTGTTCCTGCGACAGCAGCAGCTGCTGCTGTTTTTGTTGTTGTTGTTGCTTCACTAGCTGCACGAGATTGTCGTCCATGAGCCGGTGTTAACCTTTTTCCTTGTCGCCAGTTGTGACACGTCAGTATGTTCCTGCTACAGGAGCATTTCTTGTTCTTGTTGCTGCTCCACGTGCTGCACGAGTTTGTGGTTCATGAGACGCTGTTATCCTATTACCTTGTCGCCATTTGTAACATGTCAGTTTGTTCCTGCAACAGCAGCAGCTGCTGCTGTTGTTGTTGTTGCTGCTACAATAGCTGCACGTGTTCGTCGTCCATGAGCCTGTGTTAACCTATTTCCTTGTCGCCAGTTGTGACGCGTCAGTATGTTCCTGATACAGGAGCATTTCTTGTTCTTGTTGCTGCTCCACGTGCTGCACGAGTTTGTGGTTCATAAGACGCTGTTATCCTATTACCTTGTCGCCATTTGTAACATGTCTGATTGTTCCTGCGACAGCAGCAGCTGCTGCTGTTGTTGTTGTTGCTGCTTCACTAGCTGCATGAGTTTGTCGTCCATGAGCCGGTGTTAACCTTTTTTCTTGTCGCCAGTTGTGACACGTCAGTATATTCCTGCTACAGGAGCATTTCTTGTTCTTGTTTCTGCTCCACGTGCTGCACGAGTTTGTGGTTCATGAGACACTGTTATCCTATTACCTTGTCGCCACTTGTAACATGTCAGTTTGTTGCTGTGACAGCAGCAGCTGCTACTGCTGTTGTTGTTGTTGCTGCTTCACTAGCTGCACGAGTTTGTCGTCCATGAGCCGGTGTCAAACTTTTTCTTGTCGCCAGTTGTGACACGTCAGTATGTTCCTGCTACAGGAGCATTTCTTGTTCTCGTTGCTGCTCCACGTGCTGCACGAGTTTTTTGTTGATGAGACGCTGTTATCCTATTACCTTGTCGCTATTTGTAACATGTCAGTTTGTTCCGCCACAGATGCAGCTGCTTCTGTTGTTGTTGTTGCTGTTTCACTAGCTGCACGAGTTTGTCGTCAATGTGCTGGTGTTAACCTTTTTTCTTGTCGCAAGTTGTGACACGTTAGTATGTTCCTGCTACAGGAGCATTTCTTGTTCTTGTTGCTGCTCCACGTGGTGCACGATTTTGTGGTTCATAAGACGCTGTTATCCTATTACCTTGTCGCTATTTGTAACATGTCAGTTTTTTCCTGCTACAGGAGCATTTCTTGTTCTTGTTGCTGCTCCATGTGCTGCACGAGTTTGTGGTTCATGAGAGAGTGTTATCCTATTACCTTGTCGCCATTTGTAACATGTCAGTTTGTTCCTGCGACAGAAGCAGCTACTGTTGTTGTTGTTGTTGTTGTTGTTGCTTCACTCGCTGCACGTGTTTGTCGTCCATGAGTCGGTGTTAACCTATGTACTTGTCGCCAGTTGTGACACATCAGTATGTTCCTGCTACAGGAGCATTTCTTGTTCTCGTTGCTGCTCCACGTGCTGCTCGAGTTTTTTGTTCATGAGACGCTGTTATCCTATTACCTTGTCACCATTTGTAACATGTCTGTTTGTTCCTGTGACAGGTGCATCTGCTGCTGTTGTTGTTGTTGCTGTTTCACTAGCTGCATGAGTTTGTCGTCCATGAGCTGGTGTTAACCCTTTTACTTGTCTCCAGGCGTGACACGTCAGTATGTTCCTGCTACAGTAGCATTTCTTGTTCTTGTTGCTGCTCCAGATGCTGCAGGAGTTTGTGATTCATTAGACGCTGTTATCCTATTACCTTGTCGCCATTTTTAACATCTCAGTTAGATCCTGCGACAGCAGCAGCTGCTGCTGTTTTTGTTGTGCAGCCTCACTAGCTGCACGTGTTTGTCGTCCATGAGCTGGTGTCAACCTTTTTCTTGTTGCCAGTTGTGACACGTCAGTATGTTCCTGCTACAAGAGCATTTCTTGTTCTTGTTGCTGCACCACGTGCTGCACGAGTTTGTTGTTCATGCGACGCTGTTATCCTATTACCTAGTCACTATTTGCAACATGTCAGTTTGTTCCTGCTACAGCAGCAGCAGCTGCTGTTGTTGTTGTTGCTGCTTCACTAGCTGCACGAGTTTGTCGTCCATGAGCCGGTGTTAACCTTTTTCCTTGTCGCCAGTAGTGACACGTCAGTATGTTCCTGCTACAAGAGCATTTCTTGTTCTTGTTGCTGCTACACGTGCTGCATGAGTTTGTGGTTCATGAGACCCTGTTATCCGATTATCTTGTCGCCATTTGTGACATGTCAGTTTGTTCCTGCGACAGCAGCAGCTGCTGCTGCTGTTGTTGTTGTTGTTGTCGTTGTTGCTTCACAAGCTGCATGAGTTTGTTGTCATTGAGCCGGTGTTAACCTTTTTACTTGTCGCCAGTTGTGACACGTCAGTATGTTCCTGCTACAGGAGCATTTCTTCTTCTTGTTGCTGCTCCACGTGCTGCACGAGTTTGTGATTCATGAGACGCTGGTATCCTATTACGCCATTTGAGACATGTCAGTATGTTCCTGTGACAGCAGCAGCTGCTTCTGTTGTTGTTGATGCTGCTTTACTAGTTGCACGAGTTTGTCGTCCATGAGCCGGTGTTAACCTATTTCCTTGTCGCCAGTTGTGACACGGCTGTATGTTCCTGCTACAGGAGCATTTCTTGTTCTTGTTACTGCTCCACGTGTGGCACGAGTTTGTGGCTCATGAGACACTGTTATCCTATTATCTTGTCGCCATTTGTGACATGTCAGTTAGTTCCTGCGACAGCAGCAGCTGCTGCTGTTGTTGTTGTTGCTGCTTTTGTCGTCCATGAGCCGGTGTTAACCTTTTTTCTTGTCGCCAGGTGTGACATGTCAGTATGTTCCTGCTACAAGGGCATTTCTTGTTCTTGTTGCTGCTCCACGAGCTGCACGAGTTTGTGGTTCATGAGACGCTGTTATCCTATTACCTTGTCGCCATTTGAGACATGTCATTTTGTTCCTGTGACAGCAGCAGCTGCTGCTGTTATAGTTGTTGCTGCTTTACTAGCTGCACGAGTTTGTCGTCCATGAGCCGGTGTTAAGCTTTTCCCTTGCCGCCAGTTGTGACACATCAGTATGTTCCTGCCACAGGAGCATTTCTCGTTCTTGTTGCTGCTCCACGTGCAGCACGACTTTGTGGTTCATGAGATGCTGTTATCCTATTACCTTGTCGCCATTTGTAACATCTCAGTTTGTTCCTGCGACAGCAGCAACTGTTGCTGTTGTTGTTGTTGCTGCTTCACTAGCTGCACGAGTTTGTCGTCCATGAGACGGTGTCAAACTTTTTCTTGTCGCCAGTTGTGACACGTCAGTATGTTCCTGCTACAGGAGCATTTCTTGTTCTTGTTGCTTCTCCACGTGCTGTACGAATTTGTGGTTCATGAGACGCTGTTACCCTATTACCTTGTCCCCATTTGTAACATGTCAGTTTGTTCCTGCGACAGCAGCAGCTGCTGCTGTTGTTGTTGTGCTGCCTCTCTAGCTGCAAGTGTTTGTTGTACATGAGCCGGTGTTAACCTTTTTCCTTATCACCAGTTGTGACATGTCAGTATGTTCCTGCTACAGGAGCATTTCTTGTTCTTGTTGCTGCTCCACGTGCTGCACGAGTTTGTTATTCATGAAACGCTGTTATCCTAATACCTTGTCGCTATTTGTAACATGTCAGTTTGTTCCTGTGACAGAAGCAGCTGTTGCTGTTGTTGTTGTGCAGCATCACTAGCTGCACGAGTTTGTCGTCCATGAGCCGGTGTTAACCTTTTTCCTTGTCAACAGTTGTGACACGTCAGTATGTTCCTGCTAGAGGAGAATTTCTTGTTCTCATTGCTGCTCCACGTGCTGCACGAGTTTGTGGTTCATCAGACACTGTTATCCTATTACCTTGTCGCCATTTGTAACATGTAAGTTTGTTGCTGCGACAGCAGCAACTGCAGCTGTTGTTGTTGTTGTTGTTGCTTTACTAGCTGCACAAGTTTTTCGTCCATGAGCCGGTGTTAACCTTTTTTCTTGTCGCCAGTTTTGACACATCAGTATATTCCTGCTACAGGAGCATTTCTTGTTCTTGTTGCTGCTCCACGTTCTGCACGTATTTGTGGTTCGTGAGACACTGTTATCCTATTACCTTGTCGCCTTTTGAAACATGTCAGTTTGTTGCTGCGACAGCAGCAGCTGTTGTTGTTGTTGTTGTTGTTGCTTTAAACTTTTTCTTGTCGCCAGTTGTGACACGTCAGTATGTTCCTGCTACAGGAGCATTTCTTGTTCTCGTTACTGCTCCACGTGCCGCACGAATTTTTTGTTCATTAGACGCTGTTAACCTATTACCTTGTCGCCATTTGGAACATGTCAGTTTGTTCCTGCGACAGCAGCAGCTGCTGCTGTTTTTGTTGTTGTTGTTGCTTCACTAGCTGCACGAGATTGTCGTCCATGAGCCGGTGTTAACCTTTTTCCTTGTCGCCAGTTGTGACACGTCAGTATGTTCCTGCTACAGGAGCATTTCTTGTTCTTGTTGCTGCTCCACGTGCTGCACGAGTTTGTGGTTCATGAGACGCTGTTATCCTATTACCTTGTCGCCATTTGTAACATGTCAGTTTGTTCCTGCAACAGCAGCAGCTGCTGCTGTTGTTGTTGTTGCTGCTACAATAGCTGCACGTGTTCGTCGTCCATGAGCCTGTGTTAACCTATTTCCTTGTCGCCAGTTGTGACGCGTCAGTATGTTCCTGATACAGGAGCATTTCTTGTTCTTGTTGCTGCTCCACGTGCTGCACGAGTTTGTGGTTCATAAGACGCTGTTATCCTATTACCTTGTCGCCATTTGTAACATGTCTGATTGTTCCTGCGACAGCAGCAGCTGCTGCTGTTGTTGTTGTTGCTGCTTCACTAGCTGCATGAGTTTGTCGTCCATGAGCCGGTGTTAACCTTTTTTCTTGTCGCCAGTTGTGACACGTCAGTATATTCCTGCTACAGGAGCATTTCTTGTTCTTGTTTCTGCTCCACGTGCTGCACGAGTTTGTGGTTCATGAGACACTGTTATCCTATTACCTTGTCGCCACTTGTAACATGTCAGTTTGTTGCTGTGACAGCAGCAGCTGCTACTGCTGTTGTTGTTGTTGCTGCTTCACTAGCTGCACGAGTTTGTCGTCCATGAGCCGGTGTCAAACTTTTTCTTGTCGCCAGTTGTGACACGTCAGTATGTTCCTGCTACAGGAGCATTTCTTGTTCTCGTTGCTGCTCCACGTGCTGCACGAGTTTTTTGTTGATGAGACGCTGTTATCCTATTACCTTGTCGCTATTTGTAACATGTCAGTTTGTTCCGCCACAGATGCAGCTGC
This sequence comes from Locusta migratoria, assembly GCA_026315105.1. NCBI lineage: Eukaryota > Metazoa > Arthropoda > Insecta > Orthoptera > Acrididae > Locusta > Locusta migratoria. The sequence goes on from CM048755.1 coordinate 9,223,601, forward strand.
TTCTGTTGTTGTTGTTGCTGTTTCACTAGCTGCACGAGTTTGTCGTCAATGTGCTGGTGTTAACCTTTTTTCTTGTCGCAAGTTGTGACACGTTAGTATGTTCCTGCTACAGGAGCATTTCTTGTTCTTGTTGCTGCTCCACGTGGTGCACGATTTTGTGGTTCATGAGACGCTGTTATCCTATTACCTTGTCGCTATTTGTAACATGTCAGTTTTTTCCTGCTACAGGAGCATTTCTTGTTCTTGTTGCTGCTCCATGTGCTGCACGAGTTTGTGGTTCATGAGAGAGTGTTATCCTATTACCTTGTCGCCATTTGTAACATGTCAGTTTGTTCCTGCGACAGAAGCAGCTACTGTTGTTGTTGTTGTTGTTGTTGTTGCTTCACTCGCTGCACGTGTTTGTCGTCCATGAGTCGGTGTTAACCTATGTACTTGTCGCCAGTTGTGACACATCAGTATGTTCCTGCTACAGGAGCATTTCTTGTTCTCGTTGCTGCTCCACGTGCTGCTCGAGTTTTTTGTTCATGAGACGCTGTTATCCTATTACCTTGTCACCATTTGTAACATGTCTGTTTGTTCCTGTGACAGGTGCATCTGCTGCTGTTGTTGTTGTTGCTGTTTCACTAGCTGCATGAGTTTGTCGTCCATGAGCTGGTGTTAACCCTTTTACTTGTCTCCAGGCGTGACACGTCAGTATGTTCCTGCTACAGTAGCATTTCTTGTTCTTGTTGCTGCTCCAGATGCTGCAGGAGTTTGTGATTCATTAGACGCTGTTATCCTATTACCTTGTCGCCATTTTTAACATCTCAGTTAGATCCTGCGACAGCAGCAGCTGCTGCTGTTTTTGTTGTGCAGCCTCACTAGCTGCACGTGTTTGTCGTCCATGAGCTGGTGTCAACCTTTTTCTTGTTGCCAGTTGTGACACGTCAGTATGTTCCTGCTACAAGAGCATTTCTTGTTCTTGTTGCTGCACCACGTGCTGCACGAGTTTGTTGTTCATGCGACGCTGTTATCCTATTACCTAGTCACTATTTGCAACATGTCAGTTTGTTCCTGCTACAGCAGCAGCAGCTGCTGTTGTTGTTGTTGCTGCTTCACTAGCTGCACGAGTTTGTCGTCCATGAGCCGGTGTTAACCTTTTTCCTTGTCGCCAGTAGTGACACGTCAGTATGTTCCTGCTACAAGAGCATTTCTTGTTCTTATTGCTGCTCCACATGCTGCACGAGTTTGTCGTCCATGAGCTGGTGTTAACCTATTTCCTTGCCGCCAGTTGTGACACGGCAGTATACTCCTGCTCAGCAGCATTTATTGATCTTGTTGCTGCTGCACGTGCTGCATGTAATTGTGGGTCATGAGACGCTGTTATCCTATTGCCTAGTCGCCATTTTTGACATGTCAGTTGTTCCTGCGACAGCAGCAGCTGGTGCTGTTGTTGTTGTTGTTGGTGCTTCACTAGCTGCATGAGTTTGTCGTCCATGACCCGGTGTTAACCATTTACTTGTCTCCAGGTGTGACACGTCAGTATGTTCCGGCTTCAGGAGCATTTCTTGTTCTTGTTGCTGCTCCAGCTGCTGCACGAGTTTGTGATTCATTAGACGCTGTTATCCTATTACCTTGTCGCCATTTTTAACATCTCAGTTAGATCCTGCGACAGCAGCAGCTGCTGCTGTTGTTGTTGTTGCTGCTTCACTAGCTGCACGAGTTTGTCGTCCATGAGCCGGTGTTAACCTTTTTCCTTGTCGCCAGTTGTGACACGTCAGTATGTTCCTGCTACAGGAGCATTTCTTGTTCTTGTTGCTGCTCCACGTGCTGCATGAGTTTGTGGTTCATGAGACGCTGTTATCCTATTACCTTGTCGCCATTTGTGACATGTCAGTTTGTTGCTGCGACAGCAGCAGCTGCTGCTGTTGTTGTTGTTGGTGCTTCACTAGCTGCATGAGTTTGTCGTCCATGAGCCGGTGTTAACCTTTTTCCTTGTCGCCAGTTGTGACACGTCAGTATGTTCCTGCTACAGGAGCATTTTTGTTCTTGTTGCTGCTCCACGTGCCGCACGAGTTTGTGGTTCATGAGACGCTGGTATCATATTACGCCATTTGTGACATGTCAGTTTGTTCCTGCGACAGCAGCAGCTGCTGCTGTTGTTTTTGTTGCTGCTTAACTAGCTGCACGAGTTTGTCGTCCATGAGCCGGTGTTAACCTTTTTCCTTGTCGCCAGTTGTGACACGTCAGTATGTTCCTGCTACAGGAGCATTGCTTGTTCTTGTTGCTGCTCCACGTGCTGCATGAGTTTGTGGTTCATGAGACGCCGTTATCCCATTACCTTGTCGCCATTTGTAACATCTCAGTTAGTTCCGGCGACAGCAGCAGCTGCTGCATTTGTTGTTATTTTTGCTGCTTCACTAGCTGCACGAGTTTGTCGTCCATGAGCCTGTGTTAACCTTTTTTCTTGTCGCTAGGTGTAACACGTCAGTATGTTCCTGCTACAGGAGCATTTCATGTTCATGTTGCTGCTCCACGTGCTGCATGAGTTTGTGGTTCATGAGACCCTGTTATCCCATTATCTTGTCGCCATTTGTCACATCTCAGTTTGATCCTGCGACAGTAGCAGCTGCTGCTGTTGTTGTTGTTGTCGTTTTTCCTTCACTTGCTGCACGAGTTTATTGTCATTGAGCCGGTGTTAACATGTTTATTTGTCGCCAGTTGTGACACGTCAGTATGTTCCTGCTACAGGAGCATTTCTTGTTCTTGTTGCTGCTCCACGTGCTGCACGAGTTTGTGGTTCATGAGACGCTGTTATAATATTACCTTGTCGCCATTTGTGACATGTCATTTTGTTCCTGTGACAGCAGCAGCTGCTGCTGTTGTTTTTGTTGCTGCTTAACTAGCTGCACGAGTTTGTCGTCCATGAGCCGGTGTTACCCTTTTTCCTTGTCGCCAGTTGTGACACGTCAGTATGTTCCTACTACAGGAGCATTGCTTGTTCTTGTTGCTGCTCCACGTGCTGCATGACTTTGTGGTTCATGAGACGCTGTTATTCTATTACCTTGTCACCATTTGAATCATGTCAGATAGTTCCTGCGACAGCAGCAGCTGCTGCTGTTGTTGTTTTTGCTGCTTCACTAGCTGCACGAGTTTGTCGTCCATGAGCCGGTGTTAACCCTTTTTCTTGTCGCCAGATGTGACACGTCAGTATGTTCCTGCTACAGGAGCATTTCTTGTTCTTGTTGCTGCTCCACGTGCTGCACGAGTTTGTGGTTCATGAGACGCTGTTATCCTATTACCTTGTTGCCATTTGTAACATGTCAGTTTGTTCCTGCGACAGCAGCAGCTGTTGCTGTTGTTGCTGTTGTTGCTTCACTAGCTGCATGAGTTTGTCGTCCATGAGATGGTGATAACCTTTTTCCTTGTCTCCAGTTGGGACACGGCAGTATGTTCCTGCTACAGGAGCATTTCATGTTCTTCTTGCTGCTCCACGTGCTGCACGAGTTTGTGGTCCATGAGACGCTGTTTTCCTATTACCTTGTCGTCATTTTGACATGTCAGTTTGTTCCTACGACAGCAGCAGCTGTTGCTGTTGTTGCTGTTGTTGCTTCACTAGCTGCATGAGTTTGTCGTCCATGAGATGGTGATAACCTTTTTCCTTGTCGCCAGTTGGGACACGGCAGTTTGTTCCTGCTACAGGAGCATTTCTTGTTCTTGTTGCTGCTCCACATGCTGCACGAGTTTGTCGTCCATGAGCTGGTGTTAACCTATTTCCTTGCCGCCAGTTGTGACACATCAGTGTGTTCCTTCTACAGGAGCATTTCTTGTTCTTGTTGCTGCTCCACGTGCTGGACGAGCTTGTGGTTCATGAGACGCTGTTATCCTACTATCTTGTCGCCATTTGTGACATGTCAGTTTGTTCCTGCGACAGCAGCAGCTGCTGATGTTGTTGTTGTTGGTGCTTCACTAGCTGCATGACTTTGTCGTTTATGAGCCGGTGTTAACCTTTTTACTTGTGTCCAGTTGTGACACGTCAGTATGTTCCTTCTACAGGAGCATTTCTTGTTCTTGTTGCTGCTCCAGCTGCTGCACAAGTTTGTGATTCATTAGAGGCTGTTATCCTATTACCTTGTCGCCATTTTTAACATCTCAGTTAGATCCTGCGACAGCAGCAGCTGCTGCTGTTGTTGTTGCTGCTGCTTCACTAGCTGCACGTGTTTGTCGTCCATGAGCCGGTGTTAACCTTTTTCCTTGTCCCCAGTTGTGACACGTCAGTATGTTCCTGCTACAGGAGCATTTCATGTTCTTCTTGCTTCTCCACGTGCTGCACGAGTTTGTGGTCCATGAGACGCTGTTTTCCTATTACCTTGTCGCCATTTATAACATGTCAATTTGTTCCTGCGACAGCAGTAGCTGCTGCTGTTGTTGTTGTTGCTGCTTCACTAGCTGCACGAGTTTGTCGTTCATGAGATGGTGTTAACCTTTTTCCTTGTCGCCAGCTGGGACACGTCAGTTTGTTCCTGATACAGGAGCATTTCTTGATCTTGTTGCTGCTCCACATGCTGCACGAGTTTGTGGTTCATGAGATGCTGTTATCCTATTACCTTGTCGCCATTCGTGACATCTCAATTTGTTTCTGCGACAGCTGCAACTGCTGCTGTTGTTGTTGTTGCTGCTTCACTAGCTGCCCGATTTTGTCGTCATGAGCCGGTGTTAAAATTTTTCCTTATCGCCAGTTGTGACACGTCAGTATGTTCCTGCTGCAGGAGCATTTCTTGTTCTTGTTGCTGCTCCACGTGCTGCACGAGTTTGTGGTTCATGAGACGCTGTTACCCTACTACCTTGTCGCCATTTGTGACATGTCAGTTTGTTCCTGCGACAGGAGCAGCTGCTGCTGTTGTTATTGTTGCTGCTTCACTAGCTGCACGATTTTGTCGTCCATGAGCCGGTGTTAAAGTTTTTCCTTATCGCCAGTTGTGACACGTCAGTATGTTCCTGCTACAGGAGCATTTCTTGTTCTTGTTGCTACTCCACGAGTTGCACGAGTTTGTAGTACATGAGACGCTGTTATCCTATTACCTTGTCGCCATTTGTGGAATGTCAGTTTGTTCCTGCGACTGCAGCAGCTGCTGCTGTTGTTGTTGTTGGTGCTCCACTAGCTGCATGAGTTTGTCGTCCATGAGATGGTGTTAAACTTTTTCCTTGTCGCCAGTTGGGACAAGTCAGTTTGCTCCTTATACAGGAGCAGTTCTTGTTCTTGTTGCTGCTCCACATGCTGCACGAGTTTGTCGTCCATGAGCCGATGTTAACCTTTTTCTTGTCGCCAGTTGTGACACGTCATTATGTTCCTGCTACAGGAGCATTTCTTGTTCTTGTTGCTGCTCCTCGTGCTGCACGGGTTTGTGGTTCATGAGACGCTGTTATCCTATTACCTTGTCGCCAATTGTGACATGTCAGTTTGTTCCTGCGAAAGCAAAAATGCTGCTGTTGTTGCTGTGCAGCCTCACTAGCTGCACGTCTTTGTCGTCCATGAGCTGGTGTTAACCTTTTTCTTGTCACCAGTTGTGACACGTCAGTATGTTCCTTCTACAGGAGCATTTCTTGTTCTTGTTGCAGCTCCACGTGCTGCACTAGTTTGGTGTTCAAGAGACGCTATTATCCTATTACCTAGTCATTATTTGTAACATGTCAGTTTGTTGCTGCTACAGCAGCAGCAGCTGCTGTTGTTGTTGTTGCTGCTTCACTAGCTGCACGAGTTTGTCGTCCATGAGCCAGTGTTAACCTTTTTCCTTGTCACCAGTTGTGACACGTTAGTATGTTCCTGCTACAGGAGCATTTCTTGTTCTTGTTGCTGCTCCACGAGCTGCACGAGTTTGTGGTTCATGAGACGCTGTTATCCTATTACCTTGTCGCCATTTGAGACATGTCATTTTGTTCCTGTGACAGCAGCAGCTGCTGCTGTTATAGTTGTTGCTGCTTTACTAGCTGCACGAGTTTGTCGTCCATGAGCCGGTGTTAAGCTTTTCCCTTGCCGCCAGTTGTGACACGTCAGTATGTTCCTGCCACAGGAGCATTTCTCGTTCTTGTTGCTGCTCCACGTGCAGCACGACTTTGTGGTTCATGAGATGCTGTTATCCTATTACCTTGTCGCCATTTGTAACATCTCAGTTTGTTCCTGCGACAGCAGCAACTGTTGCTGTTGTTGTTGTTGCTGCTTCACTAGCTGCACGAGTTTGTTGTCCCTGAGCCGGTGTTAACCTTTTTCCTTGTCGCCATTTGTGACACGTCAGTATGTTCCTGATACAGGAGCATTTCTTGTTCTTGTTGCTGCTCCACATGTTGCACGAGTTTGTCGTCCATGAGCTGGTGTTAACCTATTTCCTTGCCGCCAGTTGTGACACATCAGTATGTTCCTGCTACAGGAGCATTTCTTGTTCTTGTTGCTGCTCCACGTGCTGGACGAGCTTGTGGTTCATGAGACGCTGTTATCCTACTACCTTGTCGCCATTTGTGACATGTCAGTTTGTTCCTGCGACAGCAGCAGCTGCTGATGTTGTTGTTGTTGGTGCTTCACTAGCTGCATGAGTTTGTCGTTTATGAGCCGGTGTTAACCTTTTTACTTGTGTCCAGTTGTGACACGTCAGTATGTTCCTTCTACAGGAGCATTTCTTGTTCTTGTTGCTGCTCCAGCTGCTGCACAAGTTTGTGATTCATTAGAGGCTGTTATCCTATTACCTTGTCGCCATTTTTAACATCTCAGTTAGATCCTGCGACAGCAGCAGCTGCTGCTGCTGTTGTTGTTGTTGTTGTTGTCGTTTTTCCTTCACTTGCTGTACGAGTTTATTGTCATTGAGCCGGTGTTAACATTTTTATTTGTCGCCAGTTGTGACACGTCAGTATGTTCCTGCTACAGGAGCATTTCATGTTCATGTCGCTGCTCCACGTGCTGCATGAGTTTGTGGTTCATGAGACCCTGTTATCCCATTATCTTGTCGCCATTTGTCACATCTCAGTTTGATCCTGCGACAGTACCAGCTGCTGCTGCTGTTGTTGTTGTTGTTGTTGTCGTTTTTCCTTCACTTGCTGTACGAGTTTATTGTCATTGAGCCGGTGTTAACATTTTTTTTTTGTCGCCAGTTGTGACACGTCAGTATGTTCCTGCTACAGGAGCATTTCTTCTTCTTGTTGCTGCTCCACGTGCTGCTCGAGTTTGTGGTTCATGAGACGCTGGTATCATATTACGCCATATGTGACATGTCAGTTTGTTCCTGTGACAGCAGCAGCTGCTGCTGTTGTTGTTGTTGCTGCTTTTGTCGTCCATGAGCCGGTGTTAACCTCTTTCCTTATTCCCAGTTGTGACACGTCAGTATGTTCCTGCTACAGGAGCATTTCTTGTTCTTGTTGCTGCTCCACGTGCTGCACGAGTTTGTGGTTCATGAGACGCTGTTATAATATTACCTTGTCGCCATTTGTGACATGTCACTTTGTTCCTGTGACAGCAGCAGCTGCTGCTGTTGTTTTTGTTGCTGCTTAACTAGCTGCACGAGTTTGTCGTCCATGAGCCGGTGTTAACCTTTTTCCTTGTCGCCAGTTGTGACACGTCAGTATGTTCCTACTACAGGAGCATTGCTTGTTCTTGTTGCTGCTCCACGTGCTGCATGACTTTGTGGTTCATGAGACGCTGTTATTCTATTACCTTGTCACCATTTGAATCATGTCAGATAGTTCCTGCGACAGCAGCAGCTGCTGCTGTTGTTGTTTTTGCTGCTTCACTAGCTGCACGAGTTTGTCGTCCATGAGCCGGTGTTAACCCTTTTCCTTGTCGCCAGATGTGACACGTCAGTATGTTCCTGCTACAGGAGCATTTCTTGTTCTTGTTGCTGCTCCACGTGCTGCACGAGTTTGTGGTTCATGAGACGCTGTTATCCTATTACCTTGTTGCCATTTGTAACATGTCAGTTTGTTCCTGCGACAGGAGCAGCTGCTGGTGTTGTTGTTGTTGCTGCTTCACTAGCTGCACGATTTTGTCATCCATGAGCCGGGGTTAAAATTTTTCCTTATCGCCAGTAGTGACACGTCAGTATGTTCCTGCTACAGGAGCATTTCTTGTTCTTGTTGCTGCTCCACGTGTTGCACGAGTTTGTGGTCCATGAGACGCTATTATCCTATTACCTTGTCGCCATTTTGACATGTCAGTTTGTTCCTACGACAGCAGCAGCTGTTGCTGTTGTTGCTGTTGTTGCTTCACTAGCTGCATGAGTTTGTCGTCCATGAGATGGTGATAACCTTTTTCCTTGTCGCCAGTTGGGACACGGCAGTTTGTTCCTGATACAGGAGCATTTCTTGTTCTTGTTGCTGCTCCACATGCTGCACGAGTTTGTCGTCCATGAGCTGGTGTTAACCTATTTCCTTGCCGCCAGTTGTGACACGGCAGTATTCTCCTGCTACAGGAGCATTTCTTGTTGTTGTTGCTGTTCCACGTGGTGCACAAGTTTGTGGTTCGTGAGACACTGTTATCCTATTACATTGTCGCCATTAGTAACTTGTCAGTTTGTTCCTTCGACAGCAGCAGCTGCTGCTGTTGTTGTTGCTGCTGCTTCACTAGCTGCACGTGTTTGTCGTCCATGAGCCGGTGATAACCTATTTCCTTGTCGCCAGTTGTGACACGTCAGTATGTTCCTGCGACAGGAGCATTTCTTGTTCTTGTTGCTGCTCCACGTGCTGGACGAGCTTGTGGTTCATGAGACGCTGTTATCCTATTACCTTGTCGCCATTTGTGGAATGTCAGTTTGTTCCATGCTGCATGGGTTTGTCGTTTATGAGCCGGTGTTAACCTTTTTACTTGTGTCCAGTTGTGACACGTCAGTATGTTCCTTCTACAGGAGCATTTCTTGTTCTTGTTGCTGCTCCAGCTGCTGCACAAGTTTGTGATTCATTAGAGGCTGTTATCCTATTACCTTGTCGCCATTTTTAACATCTCAGTTAGATCCTGCGACAGCAGCAGCTGCTGCTGTTGTTGTTGCTGCTGCTTCACTAGCTGCACGTGTTTGTCGTCCATGAGCGGGTGTTAACCTTTTTCCTTGTCCCCAGTTGTGACACGTCAGTATGTTCCTGCTACAGGAGCATTTCATGTTCTTCTTGCTGCTCCACGTGCTGCACGAGTTTGTGGTCCATGAGACGCTGTTTTCCTATTACCTTGTCGCCATTTATAACATGTCAATTTGTTCCTGCAACAGCAGTAGCTGCTGCTGTTGTTGTTGTTGCTGCTTCACTAGCTGCACGAGTTTGTCGTTCATGAGATGGTGTTAACATTTTTCCTTGTCGCCAGCTGGGACACGTCAGTTTGTTCCTGATACAGGAGCATTTCTTGTTCTTGTTGCTGCTCCACGAGTTGCACGAGTTTGTAGTTCATGAGACGCTGTTATCCTATTACCTTGTCGCCAATTGTGACATGTCAGTTTGTTCCTGCGAAAGCAGCAGCTGCTGCTGTTGTTGCTGTGCAGCCTCACTAGCTGCACGTCTTTGTCGTCCATGAGCTGGTGTTAACCTTTTTCTTGTCGCCAGTTGTGACACGTCAGTATGTTCCTTCTACAGGAGCATTTCTTGTTCTTGTTGCAGCTCCACGTGCTGCACTAGTTTGTTGTTCAAGAGACGCTGTTACCCTATTACCTAGTCATTATTTGTAACATGTCAGTTTGTTGCTGCTACAGCAGCAGCAGCTGCTGTTGTTGTTGTTGCTGCTTCACTAGCTGCACGTGTTTGTCGTCCATGAGCCAGTGTTAACCTTTTTCCTTGTCACCAGTTGTGACACGTTAGTATGTTCCTGCTACAGGAGCATTTCTTGTTCTTGTTGCTGCTACACGTGCTGCATGAGTTTGTGGTTCATGAGACCCTGTTATCCGATTATCTTGTCGCCATTTGTGACATGTCAGTTTGTTCCTGTGACTGCAGCAGCTGCTGCTGCTGTTGTTGTTGTTGTTGTCGTTGTTGCTTCACAAGCTGCATGAGTTTGTTGTCATTGAGTCGGTGTTAACCTTTTTACTTGTCGCCAGTTGTGACACGTCAGTATGTTCCTGCTACAGGAGCATTTCTTGTTCTTGTTACTGCTCCACGTGTGGCACGAGTTTGTGGCTCATGAGACACTGTTATCCTATTATCTTGTCGCCATTTGTGACATGTCAGTTAGTTCCTGCGACAGCAGCAGCTGCTGCTGTTGTTGTTGTTGCTGCTTTTGTTGTCCATGAGCCGGTGTTAACCTTTTTTCTTGTCGCCAGGTGTGACACGTCAGTATGTTCCTGCTACAAGGGCATTTCTTGTTCTTGTTGCTGCTCCACGAGCTGCACGAGTTTGTGGTTCATGAGACGCTGTTATCCTATTACCTTGTCGCCATTTGAGACATGTCATTTTGTTCCTGTGACAGCAGCAGCTGCTGCTGTTATAGTTGTTGCTGCTTTACTAGCTGCACGAGTTTGTCGTCCATGAGCCGGTGTTAAGCTTTTCCCTTGCCGCCAGTTGTGACACGTCAGTATGTTCCTGCCACAGGAGCATTTCTCGTTCTTGTTGCTGCTCCACGTGCAGCACGACTTTGTGGTTCATGAGATGCTGTTATCCTATTACCTTGTCGCCATTTGTAACATCTCTGTTTGTTCCTGCGACAGCAGCAACGGTTGCTGTTGTTGTTGTTGCTGCTTCACTAGCTGCACGAGTTTGTCGTCCATGAGCCGGTATTAACCTTTTTCCTTGTCGCCATTTGTGACACGTCAGTATGTTCCTGCTACAGGAGCATTTCTTGTTCTTGTTGCTGCTGCACGAGTTTGTGGTTAATGAGACGCTGTTATCCTATTACCTTGTTGCCATTTGTAACATGTCAGTTTGTTCCTGCGACAGGAGCAGCTGCTGCTGTTGTTGTTGTTGCTGCTTCACTAGCTGCACGAGTTTGTCCTCCATGAGCCCGTGTTAACCTTTTTCCTTGTCGCCAGTTGTGACACGTCAGTATGTTCCTGCTACAGGAGCATTTCTTGTTCTTGTTGCTGCTCCACGTGCTGCACGAGTTTGTGGTTCAAGAGACGCTGTTATCCTATTACCTAGTTGACATTTGTAACATGTCAGTTTGTTCCTGCGACAGACGCAGCTGCTGCTGTTGTTGTTGCTGCTTCACTAGCTGCACGAGTTTGTCCTCCATGAGCCCGTGTTAACCTTTTTCCTTGTCGCCAGTTGTGACACGTCAGTATGTTCCTGGTACAGGAGCATTTCTTGTTCTTGTTGCTTCTCCACGTTCTGTACGAATTTGTGGCTCATGAGACGCTGTTACCCTATTACCTTGTCCCCATTTGTAACATGTCAGTTTGTTCCTGCGACAGCAGCAGCTGCTGCTGTTGTTGTTGTGCTGCCTCTCTAGCTGCAAGTGTTTGTTGTACATGAGCCGGTGTTAACCTTTTTCCTTATCACTAGTTGTGACATGTCAGTATGTTCCTGCTACAGGAGCATTTCTTGTTCTTGTTGCTGCTCCACGTGCTGCACGAGTTTGTTATTCATGAAACGCTGTTATCCTAATACCTTGTCGCTATTTGTAACATGTCAGTTTGTTCCTGTGACAGAAGCAGCTGTTGCTGTTGTTGTTGTGCAGCATCACTAGCTGCACGAGTTTGTCGTCCATGAGCCGGTGTTAACCTTTTTCCTTGTCGCCAGTTTTGACACATCAGTATATTCCTGCTACAGGAGCATTTCTTGTTCTTGTTGCTGCTCCACGTTCTGCACGTATTTGTGGTTCGTGAGACACTGTTATCCTATTACCTTGTCGCCTTTTGAAACATGTCAGTTTGTTGCTGCGACAGCAGCAGCTGTTGTTGTTGTTGTTGTTGTTGCTTTAAACTTTTTCTTGTCGCCAGTTGTGACACGTCAGTATGTTCCTGCTACAGGAGCATTTCTTGTTCTCGTTACTGCTCCACGTGCCGCACGAATTTTTTGTTCATGAGACGCTGTTATCCTATTACCTTGTCGCCATTTGTAACATGTCAGTTTGTTCCGCCACAGATGCAGCTGCTTCTGTTGTTGTTGTTGCTGTTTCACTAGCTGCACGAGTTTGTCGTCAATGTGCTGGTGTTAACCTTTTTTCTTGTCGCAAGTTGTGACACGTTAGTATGTTCCTGCTACAGGAGCATTTCTTGTTCTTGTTGCTGCTCCACGTGGTGCACGATTTTGTGGTTCATAAGACGCTGTTATCCTATTAGCTTGTCGCTATTTGTAACATGTCAGTTTTTTCCTGCTACAGGAGCATTTGTTGTTCTTGTTGCTGCTCCATGTGCTGCACGAGTTTGTGGTTCATGAGAGAGTGTTATCCTATTACCTTGTCGCCATTTGTAACATGTCAGTTTATTCCTGCGACAGAAGCAGCTACTGTTGTTGTTGTTGTTGTTGTTGCTGTTTCACTAGCTGCACGAGTTTGTCGTCCATGAGCCGGTGTTAACCTTTTTTCTTGTCGCCAGTTGTGACACATCAGTATGTTCCTGCTACAGGAGCATTTCTTGTTCTTGTTGCTGCTCCACATGCTGCACGAGTTTGTGGTTCATGAGACACTGTTATCCTATTACCTTGTAGCCACTTGTAACATGTCAGTTTGTTGCTGCGACAGCAGCAACTGCTGCTGCTGTTGTTGTTGTTGTTGCTTCACTAGCTGCACAAGTTTTTCGTCCATGAGCCGGTGTTAACCTTTTTTCTTGTCGCCAGTTTTGACACGTCAGTATATTCCTGCTACAGGAGCATTTCTTGTTCTTGTTGCTGCCCCACGTGCTGCACGAGTTTGTGGTTCATGAGACACTGTTATCCTATTACCTTGTCGCCTTTTGTAACATGTTAGTTTGTTGCCACGACAGCAACAGCTGCTGTTGTTGTTGTTGTTGTTGCTGCTTCACTAGCTGCACGAGTTTGTCGTCCATGAGCCGGTGTTAAACTTATTCTTGTCGCCAGTTGTGACACGTCAGTATGTTCCTGCTACAGGAGCATTTCTTGTTCTTGTTGCTGCTCCACGTGCTGCACGAGTTTGTGGTTCATGAGACGCTGTTATCCTATTACCTTGTCGCCATTCGTAACATGTCTGATTGTTCCTGCGACAACAGCAGCTGCTGCTGTTGTTGTTGTTGCTGCTTCAGTAGCTGCATGAGTTTGTCGTCCATGAGCCGGTGTTAACCTTTTTTCTTGTCGCCAGTTGTGACACGTCAGTATGTTCCTGCTACAGGAGCATTTCTTGTTCTTGTTGCTGCTCCACGTGCTGCACGAGTTTGTGGTTCATGAGACGCTGTTATCCTATTACCTTGTCGCCATTCGTAATATGTCTAATTGTTCCTGCGACAGCAGCAGCTGCTGCTGTTGTTGTTGTTGTTGCTGCTTCACTAGCTGCATGAGTTTGTCGACCATGAGCCGGTGTTAACCTTTTTTCTTGTCGCCAGTTGTGACACATCAGTATATTCCTGCTACAGGAGCATTTCTTGTTCTTGTTTCTGCTCCACGTGCTGCAAGAGTTTGTGGTTCATGAGACACTGTTATCCTATTACCTTGTCGCCACTTGTAACTTGTCAGCTTGTTGCTGCGACAGCAGCAGCTGCTACTGCTGTTGTTGTTGTTGCTGCTTCACTAGCTGCACGAGTTTGTCGTCCATGAGCCGGTGTTAAACTTTTTCTTGTCGCCAGTTGTGACACGTCAGTATGTTCCTGCAACAGGAGCATTTCTTGTTCTCGTTGCTGCTCCACGTGCTGCACGAGTTTTTTGTTCATGAGACGCTGTTATCCTATTACCTTGTCGCCATTTGTAACATGTCAGTTTGTTTCTGCGACAGGTGCAGCTGCTTCTGTTGTTGTTGTTGCTGTTTCACTAGCTGCACGAGTTTGTCGTCAATGTGCTGGTGTTAACCTTTTTTCTTGTCGCAAGTTGTGACACGTTAGTATGTTCCTGCTAGAGGAGCATTTCTTGTTCTTGTTGCTGCTCCACGTGGTGCACGATTTTGTGGTTCATAAGACGCTGTTTTCCTATTACCTTGTCGCTATTTGTAACATGTCAGTTTGTTCCTGCTACAGGAGCATTTCTTGTTCTTGTTGCTGCTCCATGTGCTGCACGAGTTTGTGGTTCATGAGAGACTGTTATCCTATTACCTTGTCGCCATTTGTAACATGTCAGTTTGTTCCTGCGACAGAAGCAGCTACTGTTGTTGTTGTTGTTGTTGTTGTTGTTGTTGCTTCACTAGCTGCACGTGTTTGTCGTCCATGAGTCGGTGTTAACCTATGTACTTGTCGCCAGTTGTGACACATCAGTATGTTCCTGCTACAGGAGCATTTCTTGTTCTCGTTGCTGCTCCACGTGCTGCTCGAGTTTTTTGTTCATGAGACGCTGTTATCCTATTACCTTGTCGCCATTTGTAACATGTCAGTTTGTTCCTGCGACAGGTGCATCTGCTGCTGCTGTTGTTGTTGCTGTTTCACTAGCTGCACGAGTTTGTCGTCCATGAGCCGGTGTTAACCTTTTTCTTGTCGCCAGTTGTGACACGTCAGTATGTTCCTGCTACAGGAGCATTTCTTGTTCTTGTTGCTGCTCCACATGCTGCACCAGTTTGTGGTTCATGAGACACTGTTATCCTATTACCTTGTCGCCACTTGTAACATGGCAGTTTGTTGCTGCGACAGCAGCAGCTGCTGCAGCTGTTGTTGTTGTTGTTGCTTCACTAGCTGCACGAGTTTGTCGTCCATGAGCCGGTGTTAAACTTTTTCTTGTCGCCAGTTGTGACAAGTCAGTATGTTCCTGCTACAGGAGCATTTCTTGTTCTCCTTGCTGCTCCACGTGCTGCTCGAGTTTTTTGTTCATGAGACGCTGTTATCCTATTACCTTGTCACCATTTGTAACATGTCAGTTTGTTTCTGCGACATGTGCAGCTGCTGCTGTTGTTGTTGTTGCTGTTTCAATAGCTGCACGAGTTTGTCGTACATGAACCGCTGTTAACCTTTTTTCTTGTCGGAAGTTGTGACACGTCAGTATGTTCCTGCTACAGGAGCATTTCTTGTTCTTGTTGCTGCTCCACGTGGTGCACGATTTTGTGGTTCATAAGACGCTGTTATCCAATTACCTTGTCACTATTTGTAACATTTCAGTTTGTTCCTGCTACAGGAGTATTTCTTGTTCTTGTTGCTGCTCCACGTGCTGCACGAGTTTGTGGTTTATGAGACACTGTTATCCTATTACCTTGTCGCCATTTGAAACATGTCAGTTTGTTCCTGCGACAGAGGCAGCTGTTGTTGTTGTTGTTGTTGTTGTTGCTTCACTAGCTGCACGTGTTTGTCGTCCCTGAGTCGGTGTTAACCTATTTACTAGTCACCAGTTGTGACACGTCAGTATGTTCCAGCTACAGGTGCATTTCTTGTTCTTGTTGCTGTTCCACGTGCTGCACGAGTTTGTGGTACATGAGACGCTGTTATCCTATTACCTTGTCGCCATTTGTAACATGTCAGTTTGTCCCTGCGACAGCAGCAGCTGTGCGGTTGATGTTGTTGCTGCTTCACTAGCTGCACGAGATTGTCGTCCATGAGCCCGTGTTAACCTTCTTCCTTCTCGCCAGTTGTGACACGTCAGTATGTTGCTGCTACAGGAGCATTTCTTGTTCTTGTTGCTGCTCCACGTGCTGCACGAGTTTGTGGTTCATGAGACGCTGTTATCCTATTACCTTGTCGCCATTCGTAACATGTCTGATTGTTCCTGCGACAGCAGCAGCTGCTGCTGTTGTTGTTGTTGCTGCTTCACTAGCTGCATGAGTTTGTCGTCCATGAGCCGGTGTTAACCTTTTACCTTGTCGCCAGTTGTGACACGTCAGTATATTCCTGCTACAGGAGCATTTCTTGTTCTTGTTGCTGCTCCAAGTGCTGCACGAGTTTGTGGTTCATGAGACACTGTTATCCTATTACCTTGTCGCCACTTGTAACATGGCAGTTTGTTGCTGCGACAGCAGCAGCTGCTGCAGCTGTTGTTGTTGTTGTTGCTTCACTAGCTGCACGAGTTTGTCGTCCATGAGCCGGTGTTAAACTTTTTCTTGTCGCCAGTTGTGACAAGTCAGTATGTTCCTGCTACAGGAGCATTTCTTGTTCTCCTTGCTGCTCCACGTGCTGCTCGAGTTTTTTGTTCATGTGACGCTGTTATCCTATTACCTTGTCACCATTTGTAACATGTCAGTTGGTTTCTGCGACAGGTGCAGCTGCTGCTGTTGTTGTTTGCTGTTTCAATAGCTGCACGAGTTTGTCGTCCATGAACCGCTGTTAACCTTTTTTCTTGTCGCAAGTTGTGACACGTCAGTATGTTCCTGCTACAGGAGCATTTCTTGTTCTTGTTGCTGCTCCACGTGGTGCACGAATTTGTGGTTCATAAGACGCTGTTATCCAATTACCTTGTCACTATTTGTAACATGTCAGTTTGTTCCTGCTACAGGAGCATTTCTTGTTCTTGTTGCTGCTCCACGTGCTGCACGAGTTTGTGGTTCATGAGACACTGTTATCCTATTACCTTGTCGCCATTTGAAACATGTCAGTTTGTTCCTGCGACAGAAGCAGCTGTTGTTGTTGTTGTTGTTGCTTCACTAGCTGCACGTGTTTGTCGTCCCTGAGTCGGTGTTAACCTATTTACTTGTCACCAGTTGTGACACGTCAGTATGTTCCAGCTACAGGTGCATTTCTTGTTCTTGTTGCTGCTCCACGTGCTGCACGAGTTTGTGGTTCATGAGACGCTGTTATCCTATTAAATAGTTGACATTTGTAACATGTCAGTTTGTTCCTGCGACAGCAGCAGCTGCTGCTGTTGTTGTTGCTGCTTCACTAGCTGCACGAGTTTGTCGTCCAAGAGATGGTGTTAACCTTATTCCTTGTCGCCAGTTGTGACACGTCAGTATGTTCTTGCTACAGGAGCATTTCTTGTTCTTGTTGCGGCTCCACGTGCTGTACGAATTTGTGGTTCATGAGACGCTGTTACCCTATTACCTTGTCCCCATTTGTAACATGTCAGTTTGTTCCTGCGACAGCAGCAGCTGCTGCTGTTGTTGTTGTGCTGCCTCTCTAGCTGCAAGCAGCTGTGCGGTTGATGTTGTTGCTGCTTCACTAGCTGCACGAGATTGTCGTCCATGAGCCCATGTTAACCTTCTTCCTTCTCGCCAGTTGTGACACGTCAGTATGTTGCTGCTACAGGAGCATTTCTTATTCTTGTTGCTGCTCCATGTGCTGCACGAATTTGTGGTTCATGAGACACTGTTATCCTATTACCTTGTCGCCATTTGTAAGATGTCAGTTTGTTCCTGCGACTGAAGCAGCTGCTGCTGTTGTTGTTGTTGCTGCTTCACTAGCTGCATGAGTTTGTCATCCATGAGCCGGTGTTAACCTTTTTTCTTGTCGTCAGTTGTGACACGTCAGTATATTCCTGCTACAGGAGCATTTCTTGTTCTTGTTGCTGCTCCACGTGATGCACGAGTTTGTGGTTCATGATACGCTGTTATCCTATTACCTTGTCGCCATTTGTAACATGTCAGTTTGTCCCTGTAACAGCAGCAGCTGCTGCTGTTCTTGTTGTTGCTGCTTCACTAGCTGCACGAGATTGTCGTCCATGAGCCCGTGTTAACCTTCTTCCTTGTCGCCAGTTGTGACACGTCAGTATGTTCCTGCTACAGGAGCATTTCTTGATCTTATTGCTGCTCCACGTCCTGCACGAGTTTGTGGTTTCATGAGACACTGTTATCCTATTACCTTGTCGCCATTTGTAACATGTCAGTTTGTTCCTGCGACAGAAGCAGCTGCTGTTGTTGTTGTTGTTGTTGTTGTTGTTGTTGTTGTTGTTGTTGCTTCACTAGCTGCACGTGTTTGTCGTCCATGAGTCGGTGTTAACCTATTTACTTGTCGCCAGTTGTGACACGTCAGTATGTTCCAGCTACAGGAGCATTTCTTGTTCTTGTTGCTGCTCCACGTGCTGCACGAGTTTGTGGTTCATGAGACGCTGTTATCCTATTACCTTGTCGCCATTTGTAACATGTCAGTTTGTTCCTGCTACAACAAGAGCAGCTGCTGCTGCTCTTGTTGTTGCTGCTTCACAAGCTGCATGAGTTTGTCGTCCATGAGCCGGTGTTAACCTTTTTTCTTGTCGCCATTTGTGACAGTTCAGTATGTTCCTGCTACAGGAGCATTTCTTGTTCTTGTTGCTGCTGCATGTGGTGCACGAGTTTGTTGTTCATGAGACACTGTTTTCCTATTACCTTGTCGCCATTTGTAACATGTTAGTTTGTTCCTGCGACAGCAGCAGCTGCTGCTGCTGTTGTTGTTGTTGTTGTTGCTTCACTAGCTGCACAAGATTTTCGTCCATGAGCTTGTGTTAACCTTTTTTCTTGTCGCCAGTTGTGACACGTCAGTATATTCCTGCTATAGGAGCTTTTCTTGTTCTTGTTGCTGCTCCACGTGCTGCACGAGTTTGTGGTTCATGAGACACTGTTATCCTAATACCTTGTCGCCACTTGTAACATGTCAGTTTCTTTCTGCGACAGGTGCAGCTGCTGCTGTTGTTGTTGTTGCTGTTTCACTAGCTGCACGAGTTTGTCGTCCATGAGCCGGTGTTAAACTTCTTCCTTGTCGCCAGTTGTGACACGTCAGTATGTTCCTGCTACAGGAGCATTTCTTGTTCTTGTTGCTGCTCTACGTGCTGCACGAGTTTGTGGTTGATGAGACACTGTTATCCTATTACCTTGTCGCCATTTGTAACATGTCAGTTTGTTCCTTCGACGGAAGCAGCTGCTGCTGTTGTTGTTGTTGCTGCTTCACTAGCTGCACATGTTTGTCGTCCATGAGTTGGTGTTAACCTATTTACTTGTCGCCAGTTGTGACACGTCAGTATGTTCCTGCTACAGGAGAATTTCTTGTTCTCATTGCTGCTCCTCGTGCTGCACGAGTTTTTTGTTCATGAGACGCAGTTATCCTATTACCATGTCACCATTTGTAACATGTCAGTTTGTTCCTGCACCAGCAGCAGCTGCTGATGTTGTTGTTGTTGTTGTTGCTTCACTAGCTGCACGAGTTTGTCGTCCATGAGCCGGTGTTAAACTTCTTCCTTGTCGCCAGTTGTGACACGTCAGTATGTTCCTGCTACAGGAGCATTTCTTGTTCTTGTTGCTGCTCCAAGTGCTGCACGAGTTTGTGGTTCATGAGACGCTGTTATCCTATTACATTGTCGCCATTAGTAACTTGTCAGTTTGTTCCTTCGACAGCAGCAGCTGCTGCTGTTGTTGTTGCTGCTGCTTCACTAGCTGCACGAGATTGTCGTCCATGAGCCCGTGTTAACCTTCTTCCTTGTCGCCAGTTGTGACTCGTTAGTATGTTCCTGCTACAGTAGCATTTCTTGTTCTTGTTGCTGCTCCACGTGCTGCACGAGTTTGTGGTTCATGAGACGCAGTTATCCTATTACCTTGTTGCCATTTGTAACATGTCAGTTTGTTCCTGCGACAGTAGCAACTGCTGCTATTGTTGTTGTGCAGCCTCACTAGCTGCACATGTTTGTCGTCCATGACCCGGTGTTAACCTTTTTCTTGTCGCCAGTTGTGACACGTCAGTATGTTCCTGCTACAGGAGCATTTCTGGTTCTCGTTGCTGCTCCACGTGCTGAAAGAGTTTTTTGTTCATGAGACGCTGTTATACTATTACCATGTCGTCATTTGTAACATGTCGGTTTGTTCCTGCGACAGCAGCAGCTGCTGCTGTTGTTGTTGCTGCTGCTTCACTAGCTACACGTGTTTGTCGTCCATGAGCCGGTGATAACCTATTTCCTTGTCGCCAGTTGTGACACGTCAGTATGTTTCTGCTTCAGGAGCATTTCTTGTTCTTGTTGCTGCTCCACGTGCTGCACGAGTTTGTGGTTCATTAGACGCTGTTATCCTATTACTTTGTTGACATTTGTAACATGTCAGTTTGTTCCTGCGACAGAAGCAGCTGCTGCTATTGTTGTTGTGCAGCCTCACTAGCTGCACATGTTTGTCGTCCATGACCCGGTGTTAACCTTTTTCTTGTCGCCAGTTGTGACACGTCAGTATGTTCCTGCTACAGGAGCATTTCTTGTTCTTGTTGCTG
Organism: Locusta migratoria; assembly: GCA_026315105.1. Taxonomy (NCBI): domain Eukaryota; kingdom Metazoa; phylum Arthropoda; class Insecta; order Orthoptera; family Acrididae; genus Locusta; species Locusta migratoria. The sequence continues at coordinate 9,243,703 of CM048755.1, forward strand.
CTCCACGTGCTGCACGAGTTTGTGGTTCATGAGACGCAGTTATCCTATTACCTTCTTGCCATTTGTAACATGTCAGTTTGTTCCTGCGACAGTAGCAACTGCTGCTATTGTTGTTGTGCAGCCTCACTAGCTGCACATGTTTGTCGTCCATGACCCGGTGTTAACCTTTTTCTTGTCGCCAGTTGTGACACGTCAGTATGTTCCTGCTACAGGAGCATTTCTTGTTCTTGTTGCTGCTCCACGTGGTGCACGATTTTGTAGTTCGTAAGACGCTGTTATCCTATTACCTTGTCACTATTTGTAACATGTCAGTTTGTTCCTGCTACAGGAGCATTTCTTGTTCTTGTTGCTGCTCCACGTGCTGCACGAGTTTTTTGTTCGTGAGACGCTGTTATCCTATTACCTTGTCGCCATTTCTAACATGTCAGTTTGTTCCTGCGACAGAAGCAGCTGTTGTTGTTGTTGTTGTTGTTGTTGTTGTTGTTGCTTCACTAGCTGCACGTGTTTGTCGTCCATGAGTCGGTGTTAACCTATTTACTTGTCGCCAGTTATGACACGTCAGTATGTTCCTGCTACATGAGCATTTCTTGTTCTTGTTGCTGCTCCACGTGCTGCACGAGTTTGTGGTTCATGAGACGCTGTTATCCTATTACCTTGTCGCCATTTGTAACATGTCTGTTTGTTCCTGCGACAGCAGCAGCTGCTGCCTTTGTTGTTGTTGTTGCTGCTTCACTAGCTGCACGTGTTTCTCGTCCATGAGCCGGTGTTAACCTATTTTCTTGTCGCCAGTTGTGAGACGTCAGTATGTTCCTGCTACAGGAGCATTTCTTGTTCTTGTTGCTGCTCCACGTGCTGCACGAGTTTGTGGTTCATGAGATGCTGTAATCCTATTACCTTGTCGCCATTTGTAACATGTCAGTTTGTTCCTGCAACAGCAGCAGCTGCTGCTGTTGTTTTTGTTGCTGCTTCATTAGCTGCACGTGTTTGTCGTCCATGAGCCGGTGTTAACCTATTTCCTTGTCGCCAGTTGTGACACGTCAGTATGTTCCTGCTACCGGATCATTTCTTGTTCTTGTTGCTGCTCCACGTGCTGCTCGAGTTTTTTGTTCGTGAGACGCTGTTATCCTATTACCTTGTCGCCATTTCTAACATGTCAGTTTGTTTCTGCGACAGGTGTGGCTGCTGCTGTTGTTGTTGTTGCTGTTTCACTAGCTGCACGAGTTTGTCGTCCATGAGCCGGTGTAATCCTTTTTTCTTGTCGCCAGTTGTGACACGTCAGTATGATCCTGCTACAGGAGCATTGCTTGTTCTTGTTGCTGCTCCACGTGCTACACGAGTATGTGGTTCATGAGACGCTGTTCTCCTATTACCTTGTCGCCATTTGTAACATGTCAGTTTGTTCCTGTGACAGCAGCAGCTGCTGCTGTTGTTATTGTTGTTGCTTCACTGGCTGCACAAGTTTTTCGTCCATGAGCCGGTGTTAACCTTTTTTCTTGTCGCCAGTTTTGACACGTCAGTATATTCCTGCTACAGGAGCATTTCTTGTTCTTGTTGCTGCCCCACGTGCTGCACGAGTTTGTGGTTCATGAGACACTGTTATCCTATTACCTTGTCGCCTTTTGTAACATGTTAGTTTGTTGCCACGACAGAAACAGCTGCTGTTGTTGTTGTTGTTGTTGCTGCTTCACTAGCTGCACGAGTTTGTCGTCCATGAGCCGGTGTTAAACTTTTTCTTGTCGCCAGTTGTGACACGTCAGTATGTTCCTGCTACAGGAGCATTTCTTGTTCTTGTTGCTGCTCCACGTGCTGCACGAGTTTGTGGTTCATGAGACGCTGTTATCCTATTACCTTGTCGCCATTCGTAACATGTCTGATTGTTCCTGCGACAGCAGCAGCTGCTGCTGTTGTTGTTGTTGTTGCTGCTTCACTAACTGCATGAGTTTGTCGTCCATGAGCCGGTGTTAACCTTTTTTCTTGTCGCCAGTTGTGACACGTCAGTATATTCCTGCTACAGGAGCATTTCTTGTTCTTGTTGCTGCTCCACGTGCTGCACGAGTTTGTGGTTCATGAGACACTGTTATCCTATTACCTTGTCGCCACTTGTAACATGGCAGTTTGTTGCTGCGACAGCAGCAGCTGCTGCTGCTGTTGTTGTTGTTGTTGCTTCACTAGCTGCACGAGTTTGTCGTCCATGAGCCGGTGTTAAACTTTTTCTTGTCGCCAGTTGTGACAAGTCAGTATGTTCCTGCTACAGGAGCATTTCTTGTTCTCCTTGCTGCTCCACGTGCTGCTCGAGTTTTTTGTTCATGAGACGCTGTTATCCTATTACCTTGTCACCATTTGTAACATGTCAGTTTGTTTCTGCGACAGGTGCAGCTGCTGCTGTTGTTGTTGTTGCTGTTTCAATAGCTGCACGAGTTTGTCGTACATGAACCGCTGTTAACCTTTTTTCTTGTTGCAAGTTGTGACACGTCAGTATGTTCCTGCTACAGGAGCATTTCTTGTTCTTGTTGCTGCTCCACGTGGTGCACGATTTTTTGGTTCATAAGACGCTGTTATCCAATTACCTTGTCACTATTTGTAACATGTCAGTTTGTTCCTGCTACAGGAGCATTTCTTGTTCTTGTTGCTGCTCCACGTGCTGCACGAGTTTGTGGTTCATGAGACACTGTTATCCTATTACCTTGTCGCCATTTGAAACATGTCAGTTTGTTCCTGCGACAGAAGCAGCTGTTGTTGTTGTTGTTGTTGTTGCTTCACTAGCTGCACGTGTTTGTCGTCCCTGAGTCGGTGTTAACCTATTTACTTGTCACCAGTTGTGACACGTCAGTATGTTCCAGCTACAGGTGCATTTCTTGTTCTTGTTGCTGTTCCACGTGCTGCACGAGTTTGTGGTACATGAGACGCTGTTATCCTATTACCTTGTCGCCATTTGTAACATGTCAGTTTGTCCCTGCGACAGCAGCAGCTGTGCGGTTGATGTTGTTGCTGCTTCACTAGCTGCACGAGATTGTCGTCCATGAGCCCGTGTTAACCTTCTTCCTTCTCGCCAGTTGTGACACGTCAGTATGTTGCTGCTACAGGAGCATTTCTTGTTCTTGTTGCTGCTCCACGTGCTGCACGAGTTTGTGGTTCATGAGACGCTGTTATCCTATTACCTTGTCGCCATTCGTAACATGTCTGATTGTTCCTGCGACAGCAGCAGCTGCTGCTGTTGTTGTTGTTGCTGCTTCACTAGCTGCATGAGTTTGTCGTCCATGAGCCGGTGTTAACCTTTTACCTTGTCGCCAGTTGTGACACGTCAGTATATTCCTGCTACAGGAGCATTTCTTGTTCTTGTTGCTGCTCCAAGTGCTGCACGAGTTTGTGGTTCATGAGACACTGTTATCCTATTACCTTGTCGCCACTTGTAACATGGCAGTTTGTTGCTGCGACAGCAGCAGCTGCTGCAGCTGTTGTTGTTGTTGTTGCTTCACTAGCTGCACGAGTTTGTCGTCCATGAGCCGGTGTTAAACTTTTTCTTGTCGCCAGTTGTGACAAGTCAGTATGTTCCTGCTACAGGAGCATTTCTTGTTCTCCTTGCTGCTCCACGTGCTGCTCGAGTTTTTCGTTCATGTGACGCTGTTATCCTATTACCTTGTCACCATTTGTAACATGTCAGTTGGTTTCTGCGACAGGTGCAGCTGCTGCTGTTGTTGTTTGCTGTTTCAATAGCTGCACGAGTTTGTCGTCCATGAACCGCTGTTAACCTTTTTTCTTGTCGCAAGTTGTGACACGTCAGTATGTTCCTGCTACAGGAGCATTTCTTGTTCTTGTTGCTGCTCCACGTGGTGCACGAATTTGTGGTTCATAAGACGCTGTTATCCAATTACCTTGTCACTATTTGTAACATGTCAGTTTGTTCCTGCTACAGGAGCATTTCTTGTTCTTGTTGCTGCTCCACGTGCTGCAGGAGTTTGTGGTTCATGAGACACTGTTATCCTATTACCTTGTCGCCATTTGAAACATGTCAGTTTGTTCCTGCGACAGAAGCAGCTGTTGTTGTTGTTGTTGTTTTTGCTTCACTAGCTGCACGTGTTTGTCGTCCCTGAGTCGGTGTTAACCTATTTACTTGTCACCAGTTGTGACACGTCAGTATGTTCCAGCTACAGGTGCATTTCTTGTTCTTGTTGCTGCTCCACGTGCTGCACGAGTTTGTGGTTCATGAGACGCTGTTATCCTATTACCTAGTTGACATTTGTAACATGTCAGTTTGTTCCTGCGACAGCAGCAGCTGCTGCTGTTGTTGTTGCTGCTTCACTAGCTGCACGAGTTTGTCGTCCAAGAGATGGTGTTAACCTTATTCCTTGTCGCCAGTTGTGACACGTCAGTATGTTCCTGCTACAGGAGCATTTCTTGTTCTTTCTGCTGCTCCACGTGCTGTACGAATTTGTGGTTCATGAGACGCTGTTACCCTATTACCTTGTCCCCATTTGTAACATGTCAGTTTGTTCCTGCGACAGCAGCAGCTGCTGCTGTTGTTGTTGTGCTGCCTCTTTAGCTGCAAGCAGCTGTGCGGTTGATGTTGTTGCTGCTTCACTAGCTGCACGAGATTGTCGTCCATGAGCCCGTGTTAACCTTCTTCCTTCTCGCCAGTTGTGACACGTCAGTATGTTGCTGCTACAGGAGCATTTCTTATTCTTGTTGCTGCTCCACGTGCTGTACGAATTTGTGGTTCATGAGACGCTGTTACCCTATTACCTTGTCCCCATTTGTAACATGTCAGTTTGTTCCTGCGACTGAAGCAGCTGTTGTTGTTGTTGTTGTTGTTGTTGTTGTTGTTTCACTAGCTGCACGTGTTTGTCGTCCATGAGTCGGTGTTAACCTATTTACTTGTCGCCAGTTGTGACACGTCAGTATGTTTCAGATACAGGAGCATTTCTTGTTCTTGTTGCTGCTCCACGTGCTGCACGAGTTTGTGGTTCATGAGACGCTGTTATCCTATTACCTTGTCGCCATTTGTAATATGTCTGTTTGTTCCTGCGACAGCAGCAGCTGCTGCTGTTGTTGTTGTTGCTGCTTCATTAGCTGCATGAGTTTGTCGACCATGAGCCGGTGTTACCATTTTTTCTTGTCGCCATTTGTGACACGTCAGTATGTTCCTGCTACAGGAGCATTTCTTGTTCTTGTTGCTGCTCCACGTGCTGCACGAGTTTGTGGTACATGAGACGCTGTTATCCTATTACCTTATCGCCATTTGTAACATGTCAGTTTGTTCCTGCGACAGCAGCAGCTGCTGCTGTTGTTGTTGTTGCTGCTTCACTAGCTGCATGAGTTTGTCATCCATGAGCCGGTGTTAACCTTTTTTCTTGTCGCCAGTTGTGACACGTCAGTATGTTCCTGCTACAGGAGCATTTCTTGATCTTGTTGCTGCTCCACGTCCTGCACGAGTTTGTGGTTTCATGAGACACTGTTATCCTATTACCTTGTCGACATTTGTATCATGTCAGTTTGTTCCTGCGACAGAAGCAGCTGCTGCTGTTGTTGTTGTTGTTGTTGTTGTTGTTGCTTCACAAGCTGCACGTGTTTGTCGTCCAAGAGTCGGTGTTAAACTTCTTCCTTGTCGCCAGTTGTGACACGTCAGTATGTTCCTGCTACAGGAGCATTTCTTGTTCTTGTTGCTGCTCCAAGTGCTGCACGAGTTTGTGGTTCATGAGACGCTGTTATCCTATTACATTGTCGCCATTAGTAACTTGTCAGTTTGTTCCTTCGACAGCAGCAGCTGCTGCTGTTGTTGTTGCTGCTGCTTCACTAGCTGCACGTGTTTGTCGTCCATGAGCCGGTGATAACCTATTTCCTTGTCGCCAGTTGTGACACGTCAGTATGTTCCTGCGACAGGAGCATTTCTTGTTCTTGTTGCTGCTCCACATGCTGCACGAGTTTGTGGTTCATGAAACGCTGTTATCCTATTACCTTTTCGCCATTTGTAACACTTCAGTTTGTTCCTGCGACAGCAGCAGCTGCTGCTGTTGTTGTTGTGCAGCCTCACTAGCTGCACGTGTTTGTCGGCCATGATCCGGTGTTAAACTTTTTCTTGTCACCTGTTGTGACACGTCAGTATGTTCCTGCTACAGGAACATTTCTTGTTCTTGTTGCTGCTCCACGTGCTGCTCGAGTTTTTTGTTCATGAGACGCTGTTATCCTATTACCTTGTCGACATTTGTAACATATCAGTTTGTTACTGCGACAGCAGCAGCTGCTGCTGCTGTTGTTGTTGTTGTTGCTTCACTAGCTGCACGAGTTTGTGGTCCATGAGCTGGTTTTAACCTTTTTCCTTGTCGCCAGTTGTGACACGTCAGTATGTTCCTGCTACAGGAGCATTTCTTGTTCTTGTTGCTGCTCCACGTGCTGCACGAGTTTGTGGTTCATGAGACGCTGTTATCCTATTACTTTGTCGCCATTTGTAACATGTCAGGTTGTTCCTACGACAGCAGCCGCTGCTGCTGTTGTTGTTGTTGCTGCTTCACTAGCTGCACGAGATTGTCGTCCATGAGCCCGTGTTAACCTTCTTCCTTGTCGCCAGTTGTGACTCGTTAGTATGTTCCTGCTACAGTAGCATTTCTTGTTCTTGTTGCTGCTCCACGTGCTGCACGAGTTTGTGGTTCATGAGACACTGTTATCCTATTACCTTGTCGCCATTTGTAACATGTCAGTTTGTTCCTGTGACAGAAGCAGCTAATGCTGTTGTTGTTGTTGCTGCTTCACTAGCTGCACGTGTTTGTCGTCCATGAGCCGGTGTTAACCTATTCCCTTGTCGCCAGTTGCGACACGTCAGTATGTTCCTGCTACAGGAGCATTTCTTGTTCTTGTTGCTGCTCCACGTGCTGCACGTGTTTGTGGTTCATGAGACGCTGTTACCCTATTACCTTGTCGCCATTTGTAACATGTCAGTTTGTTCCTTTTTTTTTTTTATTATGGGACTTAACTACGGGGTCATCAGTCCCTAAGCTTACAAACTACGTATGAACTACTTACGAACTAAGATGGCGCAAATATCCATGCCCGAGGGGGGATTCGAACCCCGACCGTAGTGGCCGAGCTGACCGTGACTGGAGCGCCTCAGTCACCTCGCCCACCGCGGCCGGCAGTTTGTTGCTGCGACATCAGCAGCCGCTGCTGTTGTTGTTGTTGTTGTTGTTGCTTCACTAGCTGCACGAGCTTGTCGTCCATGAGCCGGTGTTAAACTTTTTCTTGTCGCCAGTTGTGACACGTCAGTATGTTCCTGCTACAGGAGCATTTCTTGTTCTCGTTGCTGCTCCACGTGCTGAAAGAGTTTTTTGTTCATGAGACGCTGTTATCCGATTACCATGTCGTCATTTGTAACATGTCAGTTTGTTCCTGCGACAGCAGCAGCTGCTGCTGTTGTTGTTGCTGCTGCTTCACTAGCTGCACGTGTTTGTCGTCCATGACCCGGTGTTAACCTTTTTCTTGTCGCCAGTTGTAACACGTCAGTATGTTCCTGCTACAGGAGCATTTCTTGTTCTTGTTGCTGCTCCACGTGGTGCACGATTTTGTGGTTCGTAAGACGCTGTTATCCTATTACCTTGTCACTATTTGTAACATGTCAGTTTGTTCCTGCTACAGGAGCATTTCTTGATCTTGTTGCTGCTCCACGTGCTGCACGAGTTTGTGGTTCATGAGCCGCTGTTATCCAATTACCTTGTCGCCATTTGTAACATGTCAGTTTGTTCCTGCGACAGAAGCAGCTGCTGTTGTTGTTGTTGTTGTTGTAGTTGTTGTTGCTTCACTAGCTGCACGTGTTTGTCGTCCATGAGTCGGTGTTAACCTATTTACTTGTCGCCAGTTGTGACACGTCAGTATGTTCCTGCTACAGGAGCATTTCTTGTTCTTGTTGCTGCTCCACGTGCTGCACGAGTTTGTGGTTCATGAGACGCTGTTATCCTATTACCTTGTCGTCATTTGTAACATGTCTGTTTGTTCCTGCGACAGCAGCAGCTGCTGCTGTTGTTGTTGTTGCTGTTTCACTAGCTGCACATGTTTCTCGTCCATGAGCCGGTGTTAACCTATTTCCTTGTCGCCAGTTGTGACACGTCAGTATATTCCTGCTACAGGAGCATTTCTTGTTCTTGTTGCTGCTCCACATGCTGCACGAGTTTGTGGTTCATGAGATGCTGTAATCCTATTACCTTGTCGCCATTTGTAACATGTCAGTTTGTTCCTGCAACAGCAGCAGCTGCTGCTGTTGTTGTTGTTGCTGTTTCACTAGCTGCACGTGTTTGTCGTCCATGAGCCGGTGTTAACCTATTTCCTTGTCGCCAGTTGTGACACGTCAGTATGTTCCTGCTACAGGAGCATTTCTAGTTCTTGTTGCTGCTCCACGTGCTGCTCGAGTTTTTTGTTCGTGAGACGCTGTTATCCTATTACCTTGTCGCCATTTCTAACATGTCAGTTTGTTTCTGCGACAGGTGCGGCTGCTGCTGTTGTTGTTGTTGCTGTTTCACTAGCTGCACGAGTTTGTCGTCCATGAGCCGGTGTAATCCTTTTTTCTTGTCGCCAGTTGTGACACGTCAGTATGTTCCTGCTACAGGAGCATTTCTTGTTCTTGTTGCTGCTCCACGTGCTACACGAGTATGTGGTTCATGAGACGCTGTTCTCCTATTACCTTGTCGCCATTTGTAACATGTCAGTTTGTTCCTGCGACAGCAGCAGCTGCTGCTGTTGTTGTTGTTGCTGCTTCACTAGCTGCACGAGTTTCTCGTCCATGAGCCGATGGAAACCGTTATACTTGTCGCCAGTTGTGACACGTCAGTATGTTCCTGCTACAGGAGCTTATTTTGTTCTTGTTGCTGCTCCACGAGCTGCACAAGTTTTTGGTTCATGAGACGCTGTTATCCTATTACCTCGTCGCCATTTGCAACATGTCAGTTTCTTCCTGCCACAGTAGCAGCTGCTTCTGTTGTTGTTGTTGTTGCTTCACTACCTACATGAGTCAGTCGTCCATGAGCTGGTGTTAACCGTTTTTCTTGTCGCCTGTTGTGACACGTCAGTATGTTCCTGCTACAGGAGCATTTCTTGATCTTGTTGCTGCTCCACATGCTGCACGAGTTTGTGGTACATGAGACGCTTTTATCCTATTACCTTGACGCCATTTGTGACATGTCCGTTTGTAGCAGAACGAGTTCTTCGTCCATGAGCCGGTGTTAACCATTTTCCTTGTCGCCAGTTGTGACACGTTAGTATGTTCCTGCTACAGGAGCATTTCTTGTTCTTGTTGCTGCTCCACATGCTGCACGAGTTTGTGGTTCATGAGACGCTGTTATCTTATTACCTTCTCGCCATTTGTGACATGTCAGTTTGTTCCCGCGACAGCAGCAGCTGCTCCTATTGTTGTTGTTGTTGTTGCTTCACTAGCTGCACGAGTTTGTCGTCCATGAGCCCGAGTTAACCTTCTTCCTTGTCGCCAGTTGTGAAACGTCAGTATGTTCCTGCTACAGAATCATTTCTTGTTCTTGTTGGTGCCCCACGTGCTACACGAGTTTGTGGTTCATGAGACACTGTTATCCTATTACCTTGTCGCCATTTGTAACACGTGAGTTTGTTCCTGCGACAGCAGAATCTGCTGCTCTTGTTGTTGTTGCTGCTTCACTAGCTGCACGAGTTTGTCGTCCATGAGCCCGTGTTATCCTTTTCCTTGTCGCCAGTTGTGACACGTCAGTACGTTCCTGCTAAAAGAGCATTTCTTGTTCTTGTTGCTGCTCCACGTGCTGCACGAGTTTGTGGTTCATTAGACGCTGTTATCCTATTACCTTGCCGCCATTTGTAACATGTCAGTTTGTTTCTGCGGCAGCAGTAGCTGCTGCTGTTGTTGTTGTTGTTGTTGCTTCACTAGCTGCACGAGTTTGTCGTCCATAAGCCGGTGTTAACCTTTTTCCTTGTCGCCAGTTGTGACACGTCAGTACGTTCCTGCTAAAAGAGCATTTCTCGTTCTTGTTGCTGCTCCACGTACTGCACGAGTTCGTGGTTCATGAGACGCTGTTATCTTATTACCTTGTCGCCATTTGTAACATGTCTGTTTGTTCCTGCGACAGGAGCAGCTGCTGCTGTTGTTGTTGTTGCTGCTTCACTAGCTGCACGAGTCTGTCGTCCATGAGCCGGTGTTAACCTTTTTCCTTGTCGCCAGTTGTGACACGTCAGTATGTTCCTGCTACAGGAGCATTTCTTGTTCTTGTTGTTGCTCTACATGCTGCACGTGTTTGTGGTTCTTGAGACGCTGTTATCCTATTACCTTGTCGCCATTTAAGACACGTCAGTTTGTTCCTGCGACAGCAGCAGCTGCTGCTGCTGTTGTTGTTGTTGTTGCTTCACTAGCTGCACGATTTTGTCGTCCATGAGCCGGTGTTAACATTTTTCTTGTCGCCAGTTGTGGCACGTCAGTATGTTCCTGCTACTGGAGCATTTCTTGTTCTTGTTGCTGCTCCACGTGCTTCACGAGTATGAGGTTCATGAGACGCTGTTATCCTATTACTTTGTCGCCATTTGTAACATGTCAGTTTGTTCCTGCGACAGCAGCAGCTGCTGCTGTTGTTGTTGTTGCTGCTTCACTAGCTGCATGAGTTTGTCGTCCATGAGCCGGTGTTAACCTTTTTTCTTGTCGTCAGTTGTGACACGTCAGTATGTTCCTGCTACAGGAGCATTTCTTGTTCTTGTTGCTGCTCCACGTGCTGCACGAGTTTGTGGTTCATGAGACGCTGTTATCCTATTACCTTGTCGCCATTTGTAACATGTCAGTTTGTTCCTGCGACAGCAGCAGCTGCTGCTGTTGTTGTTGTTGCTTCTTCACTAGCTGCACGAGTTTGTCGTCCATGAGCCGGTGTTAACATTTTTCTTGTCGCCAGTTGTGGCACGTCAGTATGTTCCTGCTACTGGAGCATTTCTTGTTCTTGTTGCTGCTCCACGTGCTTCACGAGTATGAGGTTCATGAGACGCTGTTATCCTATTACTTTGTCGCCATTTGTAACATGTCAGTTTGTTCCTGCGACAGCAGCAGCTGCTGCTGTTGTTGTTGTTGCTGCTTCACTAGCTGCACGAGTTTGTCGTCCATAAGCCGGTGTTAACCTTTTTCCTTGTCGCCAGTTGTGACACGTCAGTATGTTCCTGCTACAGGAGCATTTCTTGTTCTTGTTGCTGCTCCACGTGCTGCACGAGTTCGTGGTTCATGAGACGCTGTTATCTTATTACCTTGTCGCCATTTGTAACATGTCTGTTTGTTCCTGCGACAGGAGCAGCTGCTGCTGTTGTTGTTGCTGCTTCACTAGCTGCACGAGTCTGTCGTCCATGAGCCGGTGTTAACCTTTTTCCTTGTCGCCAGTTGTGACACGTCAGTATGTTCCTGCTACAGGAGCATTTCTTGTTCTTGTTGCTGCTCCACGTGCTTCACGAGTATGAGGTTCATGAGACGCTGTTATCCTATTACTTTGTCGCCATTTGTAACATGTCAGTTGGTTCCTGCAACAGCAGCAGCTGCTGCTGTTGTTGTTGTTGCTGCTTCACTAGCTGCACGAGTTTGTCGTCCATGAGCCCGTGTTAACCTTCTTCCTTGTCGCCAGTTGTGACACGTTAGTATGTTCCTGCTACAGGAGCATTTCTTGTTCCTTTTGCTACTCCACATGCTGCACGTGTTTGTGGTTCTTGAGACGCTGTTATCCTATTACTTTGTCGCCATTTGTGACACGTCAGTTTGTTCCTGCGACAGCAGCAGCTGCTGCTGTTGTTGTTGTTGCTGCTGCTTCACTAGCTGCACGAGTTTGTCGTCCATAAGCCGGTGTTAACCTTTTTCCTTGTCGCCAGTTGTGACACGTCAGTATGTTCCTGCTACAGGAGCATTTCTTGTTCTTGTTGCTGCTCCACGTGCTTCACGAGTATGAGGTTCATGAGACGCTGTTATCCTATTACTTTGTCGCCATTTGTAACATGTCAGTTGGTTCCTGCAACAGCAGCAGCTGCTGCTGTTGTTGTTGTTGCTGCTTCACTAGCTGCACGAGTTTGTCGTCCATGAGCCCGTGTTAACCTTCTTCCTTGTCGCCAGTTGTGACACGTTAGTATGTTCCTGCTACAGGAGCATTTCTTGTTCTTGTTGCTGTTCCTCGTGCTGCATGAGTTTGTGGTTCATGAGACACTGTTATCCTATTACCTTGTTGCCATTTGTAACATGTCAGTTTGTTGCTGCGACAGTAGCAGCTGCAGCTGTTGTTGTTGCTTCACTAGCTGCACGAGTTTTTCGTCCGTGAGCCGGTGTTAACCTTTATTCTTGTCGCCAGTTGTGACACGTCAGTATGTTCCTGCTACAAGAGCTTTTTTTGTTCTTGTTGCTGCTCCACGAGATGCACGAATTTGTGGTTCATGAGACGCTTTTATCTTATTACCTTGTCGCAATTTGTAACATGTCAGTTTGTTCCTGTGACAGTAGCAACTGCTTCTGTTGTTGTTGTTGTTGCTTCACTAGCTACACGAGTCTGTCGTCCTTGAGCCGGTGTTAACCTTTTTCCTTGTCGCCAGTTGTGACACGTCAGTATGTTCCTGCTACAGGAGCATTTCTTGTTCTTGTTGCTGCTCCACGTGCTGCACGAGTTCGTGGTTCATGAGACACTGTTATCTTATTACCTTGTCGCCATTTGTAACATGTCAGTGTGTTCCTGCGACAGCAGCAGCTGCTGCTGTTGTTGTTTTTGCTGCTTCACTAGCTGCACGAGTCTGTCGTCCATGAGCCGGTGTTAACCTTTTTCCTTGTCGCCACTTGTGACACGTCAGTATGTTCCTGCTACAGGAACATTTCTTGTTCTTGTTGCTGCTCAACATGCTGCACGTGTTTGTGGTACATGAGACGCTGTTATCTTATTACCTTGTCGCCATTTGTGACATGTCAGTTTTTTCCCGCGACAGCAGTATCTGCTGCTGCTGCTGTTGTTGTTGTTGCTTCACTAGCTGCACGAGTTTGTCGTCCATGAGCTGGTGTTAACCTTTTTCTTGTCGCCAGTTGTGACACGTCAGTATGTTCCTGCTACAGGAGCATTTCTTGTTCTTGTTGCTGCTCCACATGCTGCACGTGTTTGTGGTTCATGAGACGCTGTTATCCTATTACCTTGTCGCCATTTGTGTCACGTCAGTTGGTTCCTGCGACAGCAGCAGCTGCTGCTGTTGTTGTTGTTGTTGTTGCTCCACTAGCTGCACGATTTTGTCGTCCATGAGCCGGTGTTAACATTTTTCTTGTCGCCAGTTGTGGCACGTCAGTATGTTCCTGCTACTGGAGCATTTCTTGTTCTTGTTGCTGCTACACGTGCTTCACGAGTATGTGGTTCATGAGACGCTGTTCTCTTATTACCTTGTCGCCATTTGTAACATGTCAGTTTGTTCCTGCGACAGCAACAGCTGCTGCTGTTGTTGTTGTTGCTGCTTCACTAGCTGCACGAGTTTATCGTCCATGAGCCGGTGTTAACCTTTATTCTTGTCGCCAGTTGTGACACGTCAGTATGTTCCTGCTACAGGAGCTTTTTTTGTTCTTGTTGCTGCTCCACGAGCTGCACAAGTTTGTGGTTCATGAGACGCTGTTATCCTATTACCTTGTCGCCATTTGTGACATGTCATTTTGTTCCCGCGACAGCAGCAGCTGCTGCTGCTGTAGTTGTTGTTGTTGTTGCTTCACTAGCTGCACGCGTTTGTCGTCCATGAGCCGGTGTTAACCTTTTCCTTGTCGCCAGTTGTGACACGTCAGTATGTTCCTGCTACAGGAGCATTTCTTGTTCTTATTGCTGCTCCACGTGCTGCACGAGTTTGTGGTTCATGAACGCTGTTATCTTATTACCTTTTCGTCATTTGTAACATGTCAGTTTGTTGCTGCGACAGCAGCAACTGCTTTTGTTGTTGTTACTTCTTTAGCTGCACGAGTTTGTCGTTCATGAGCGGATGTTAACCTTTTTCCTTGTCGCCAGTTGTGACACGTTAGTATGTTCCTGCTGCAGGAGCATTTCTTGTTCTTGATGCTGCTCCACATGCTGCACGAGTTTGTGGTACATGAGACGCTTTTATCCTATTACCTTGTCGCCATTTGTGACATGTCCGTTTGTTCTTGCGACAGCAGCAGCTGCTGCTGTTGTTGTTGCTGCTGCTTCACTAGCAGCACGAGTTTGTCGTCCATGAGCCAGTGTTAACCTTTTTCTTGTCGCCAGTTGTGACACGTCAGTATGTTCCTGCTACAGGAGCATTTCTTGTTCTTCTTGCTTCTCCACGTGCTGCACGAGTTTGTGGTTCATGAGACGCTTATATCTCATTACCTTGTCGCCATTTGTAACATGTCAGTTTGTTCCTGCGACAGGAGCAGCTGCTGCTGTTGTTGTTGTTGCTGCTTCACTAGCCGCACCAGTCTGTCGTACATGAGCCGGTGTTAACACTATTTCCTTGTCGCCTGTTGTGACACATCTGTATGTTCCTGCTACAGGAGCATTTCTTGTTCTTGTTGCTGATCCACGTGCTGCACGAGTTTGTGGTACATGAGACGCTTTTATCCTATTACCTTGTCGCCATTTGTGACATGTCCGTATGTTCCTGCGACAGCAGCGGCTGTTGCTGTCGTTGTTGCTGCTGCTTCACTAGCAGCACGAGTTTGTCGTCCATGAGCCGGTGTTAACCATTTTCCTTGTCGCCAGTTGTGACACATCTGTATGTTCCTGCTACAGGAGCATTTCTTGTTCTTGTTGCTGCTCCACATGCTGCACGAGTTTGTGGTTCATGAGACGCTGTTATCTTATTACCTTCTCGCCATTTGTGACATGTCAGTTTGTTCCTTCGACAGTAGCAGCTGCTTCTGTTGTTGTTGTTGTTGCTTCACTACCTACACGTGTCGGTCGTCCATGAGCCGGTGTTAACCGTTTTCCTTGTCGCCTGTTGTGACACATCTATATGTTCCAGCTACAGCAGCATTTCTTGTTCCTGTTGCTGCTCCACATGCTGCACGAGTTTGTGGTACATGAGACGCTTTTATCCTATTACCTTGTCGCCATTTGTGACATGTCCGTTTGTTCTTGCGACAGCAGCAGCTGCTGCTGTTGTTGTTGCTGCTACTTCACTAGCAGCACGAATTTGTCGTCCATGAGCCGGTGTTAACCATTTTCCTTGTCGCCAGTTGTGACACGTTAGTATGTTCCTGCTACAGGAGCATTGCTTGTTCTTGTTGCTGCTCCACATGCTGCACGAGTTTGTGGTTCATGAGACGCTGTTATCTTTTTACCTTCTCGCCATTTGTGACATGTCAGTTTGTTCCCGCGACAGCAGCAGCTGCTCCTGTTGTTGTTGTTGTTGTTGCTTCACTAGCTGCACGAGTTTGTCGTCCATGAGCCCGTGTTAACCTTCTTCCTTGTCGCCAGTTGTGACACGTCAGTATGTTCCTGCTACAGGAGCTTATTTTGTTCTTGTTGCTGCTCCACGTGCTACACGAGTTTGTGGTTCATGAGACACTGTTATCCTATTACCTTGTCGCCATTTGTAACACGTGAGTTTGTTCCTGCGACAGCAGCACCTGCTGCTGTTGTTGTTGCTGCTTCACTAGCTGCACGAGTTTGTCGTCCATGAGCCCGTGTTAACCTTTTCCTTGTCGCCAGTTGTGACACGTCAGTATGTTCCTGCTAAAAGGGCATTTCTTGTTCTTGTTGCTGCTCCACGTGCTGCACGGGTTTGTGGTTCATAAGACGCTGTTATCCTATTACCTTGCCGCCATTTGTAACATGTCAGTTTGTTTCTGCGGCAGCAGCAGCTGCTGCTGTTGGTGTTGTTGTTGTTGCTTCACTAGCTGCACGAGTTGGTCGTCCATAAGCCGGTGTTAACCTTTTTCCTTGTCGCCAGTTGTGACACGTCAGTATGTTCCTGCTACAGGAGCATTTCTTGTTCTTGTTGCTGCTCCACGTGCTGCACGAGTTCGTGGTTCATGAGACGCTGTTATCTTATTACCTTGTCGCCATTTGTAAAATGTCTGTTTGTTCCTGCGACAGGAGCAACTGCTGCTGTTGTTGTTGTTGCTGCTTCACTAGCTGCACGAGTTCTTCGTCCATGAGCCGGTATTAACCTTTTTCCTTGTCGCCAGTTGTGACACGTCAGTATGTTCCTGCTACAGGAGCATTTCTTGTTCTTGTTGCTGCTCCACATGCTGCACGTGTTTTTGGTTCTTGAGACGCTGTTATCCTATTACCTTGTCGCCATTTGTGACACGTCAGTTTGTTCCTGCGACAGCAGCAGCTGCTGCTGTTGTTGTTGTTGCTGCTTCACTAGCTGCACGAGTTTGTCGTCCATGTGCCGGTGTTAACGTTTTTCTTGTCGCCAGTTGTGGCACGTCAGTATGTTCCTGCTACTGGAGCATTTCTTGTTCTTGTTGCTGCTCCACGTGCTTCACGAGTATGAGGTTCATGAGACGCTGTTATCCTATTACTTTGTCGCCATTTGTAACATGTCAGTTTGTTGCTGCGACAGTAGCAGCTGCTGCTGTTGTTGTTGCTTCACTAGCTGCACGAGTTTGTCGTCCATGAGCCGGTGTTAACCTTTTTCCTTGTCGCCAGTTGTGACACGTCAGTATGTTCCTGCTACAAGAGCTTTTTTGTTCTTGTTGCTGCTCCACGAGCTGCACGAGTTTGTGGTTCATGAGACGCTGTTATCTTATTACCTTGTCGCAATTTGTAACATGTCAGTTTGTTCCTGTGACAGTAGCAACTGCTTCTGTTGTTGTAGTTGTTGCTTCACTAGCTACACGAGTCTGTCGTCCTTGAGCCGGTGTTAATTTTTTTCCTTGTCGCCAGTTGTGACACGTCAGTATGTTCCTGCTACAGGAGCATTTCTTGTTCTTGTTGCTGCTCCACGTGCTGCACGAGTTCGTGGTTCATGAGACACTGTTATCTTATTACCTTGTCGCCATTTGTAACATGTCAGTTTGTTCCTGCGACAGGAGCAGCTGCTGCTGTTGTTGTTTTTGCTGCTTCACTAGCTGCACGAGTCTGTCGTCCATGAGCCGGTGTTAACCTTTTTCCTTGTCGCCAGTTGTGACACGTCAGTATGTTCCTGCTCCAGGAGCATTTCTTGTTCTTGTTGCTGCTCCACATGCTGCACCTGTTTGTGGTTCATGAGACGCTGTTATCCTATTACCTTGTCGCCATTTGTGACATGTCAGTTTTTTCCCGCGACAGCAGTATCTGCTGCTGCTGCTGTTGTTGTTGTTGCTTCACTAGCGGCACGAGTTTGTCGTCCATGAGCTGGTGTTAACCTTTTTCTTGTCGCCAGTTGTGACACGTCAGTATGTTCCTGCTACAGGAGCATTTCTTGTTCTTGTTGCTGCTCCACATGCTGCACGTGTTTGTGGTTCATGAGACACTGTTATCCTATTACCTTGTCGCCATTTGTGTCACATCAGTTGGTGCGTGCGACAGCAGCAGCTGCTGTTGTTGTTGTTGTTGTTGTTGTTGTTGCTCCACTAGCTGCACGATTTTTTCGTCCATGAGCCGGTGCTAAAATTTTTCTTGTCGCCAGTTGTGGCACGTCAGTATGTTCCTGCTACTGGAGCATTTCATGTTCTTGATGGTGCTCCACGTGCTTCACGAGTATGTGGTTCATGGGACGCTGTTCTCTTATTACCTTGTCGCCATTTGTAACATGTCAGTTTGTTCCTGCGACAGCAGCAGCTGCTGCTGTTGTTGTTGTTGCTGCTTCACTAGCTGCACGAGTTTGTCGTCCATGAGCCGGTGTTACCCTTTATTCTTGTCGCCACTTGTGACACGTCAGTATGTTCCTGCTACAGGAGCTTTTTTTGTTCTTGTTGCTGCTCCACGAGCTGCACAAGTTTGTGGTTCATGAGACGCTGTTATCCTATTACCTTGTCGCCATTTGTGACATGTCAGTTTTTTCCCGCGACAGCAGTATCTGCTGCTGCTGCTGTTGTTGTTGTTGCTTCACTAGCTGCACGCATTTGTCGTCCATGAGCTGGTGTTAACCTTTTTCTTGTCGCCAGTTGTGACACGTCAGTATGTTCCAGCTACAGGAGCATTTCTTGTTCTTGTTGCTGCTCCACGTGCTGCACGAGTTTGTGGTTCATGAACGCTGTTATCTTATTACCTTGTCGCCATTTGTAACATGTCAGCTTGTTCCTGCGACAGTAGCAGCTGCTTCTGTTGTTGTTGTTGTTGCTTCACTACCTACACGTGTCGGTCGTCCATGAGCCGGTGTTAACCGTTTTCCTTGTCGCCTGTTGTGACACGTCAGTATGTTCCTGCTACAGGAGCATTTCTTGTTCTTGTTGCTGCTCCACGTGCTGCACGAGTTTGTGGTTCAAGAGACGCTGTAATCCTATTACCTTGTCGCCATTTGTAAAATGTCAGTTTCTTCCTGCGACAGTAGCAGCTGCTTCTGTTGTTGTTGTTGTTGTTGCTTCACTACCTACACGTGTCGGTCGTCCATGAGCTGGTGTTAACCTTTTTCCTTGTCGCCAGTTGTGACACGTCAGTATGTTCCTGCTACAGGAGAATTTCTTCTTCTTGTTGCTGCTCCACGTGCTGCACGAGTTTGTGGTTCATGAGACACTGTTATTTTATTACCTTTTCGTCATTTGTAACATGTCAGTTTGTTGCTGCGACAGCAGCAGCTGCTGCTGTTGTTGCTGTTGTTGCTGCTTCACTAGCTGCACGAGTTTGCCGTCCATGAGCCCGAGTTAACCTTCTTCCTTGTCGCCAGTTGTGACACGTCAGTATGTTCCTGCTACAGGGGCATTTCTTGTTTTTGTGGTTGCTCCACATGCTGCACGAGTTTGTGGTACATGAGACACTGTTATCCTATTACCTTGTCGCCATTTGTAACATGTCAGTTTGTTCCTGCGACAGCAGCAGCTGCTGCTGTTGTTGTTGTTGCTGCTTCACTAGCTGCACGAGTTTGTCGTCCATGAGCCGGTGTTAACGTTTTTCTTGTCGCCAGTTGTGGCACGTCAGTATGTTCCTGCTACTGGAGCATTTCTTGTTCTTGTTGCTGCTCCACGTGCTTCACGAGTATGAGGTTCATGAGACGCTGTTATCCTATTACTTTGTCGCCATTTGTAACATGTCAGTTTGTTCCTGCGACAGCAGCAGCTGCTGCTGTTGTTGTTGTTGCTGCTTCACTAGCTGCACGAGTTTGTCGTCCATGAGCCCGTGTTAACCTTCTTCCTTGTCGCCAGTTGTGACACGTTAGTATGTTCCTGCTACAGGAGCATTTCTTGTTCTTCTTGCTGCTCCTCGTGCTGCATGAGTTTGTGGTTCATGAGACACTGTTATCCTATTACCTTGTCGCCATTTGTAACATGTCAGTTTGTTCCTGTGACAGCAGCAGCTGCTGCTGTTGTTTTTGTTGCTGCTTAACTAGCTGCACGAGTTTGTCGTCCATGAGCCGGTGTTAACCTTTATTCTTGTCGCCAGTTGTGACACGTCAGTATGTTCCTGCTACAGGAGCTTTCTTTGTTCTTCTTGCTGCTCCACGAGCTGCACGAGTTTGTGGTTCATGAGACGCTGTTATCTTATTACCTTGTCGCCATTTGTAACATGTCAGTTTGTTCCTGCGACAGCAGTAGCTGCTGCTGTGTTGTTTTTGCTGCTTCACTAGCTGCACGAGTCTGTCGCCCATGAGCCGGTGTTAACCTTTTTCCTTGTCGCCAGTTGTGACACGTCAGTATGTTCCTGCTACAGGAGCATTTCTTGTTCTTGTTGCTGCTCCACATGCTGCACGTGTTTGTGGTTCATGAGACGCTGTTATCCTATTACCTTGTCGCCATTTGTGACATGTCAGTTTTTTCCCGCGACAGCAGTATCTGCTGCTGCTGCTGTTGTTGTTGTTGCTTCACTAGCTGCACGAGTTTGTCGTCCATGAGCTGGTGTTAACCTTTTTCTTGTCGCAAGTTGTGACACGTCAGTATGTTCCTGCTACAGGAGCATTTCTTGTTCTTGTTGCTGCTCCACATGCTGCACGTGTTTGTGGTTCATGAGACGCTGTTATCCTATTACCTTGTCGCCATTTGTGTCACGTCAGTTGGTTCCTGCGACAGCAGCAGCTGCTGCTGCTGTTGTTGTTGTTGTTGCTCCACTAGCTGCACGATTTTGTCGTCCATGAGCCGGTGTTAACATTTTCCATTTCGCCAGTTGTGGCACGTCAGTATGTTCCTGCTACTGGAGCATTTCTTGTTCTTGTTGCTGCTCCACGTGCTTCACGAGTATGTGGTTCATGAGACGCTGTTCTCTTATTACCTTGTCGCCATTTGTAACATGTCAGTTTGTTCTTGCGACAGCAGCAGCTGCTGCTGTTGTTGTTGTTGCTGCTTCACTAGCTGCACGAGTTTGTCGTCCATGAGCCGGTGTTAACCTTTATTCTTGTCGCCAGTTGTGACACGTCAGTATGTTCCTGCTACAGGAGCTTTTTTTGTTCTTGTTGCTGCTCCACGAGCTGCACAAGTTTGTGGTTCATGAGACGCTGTTATCCTATTACCTTGTCGCCATTTGTGACATGTCATTTTGTTCCCGCGAAAGCAGCAGCTGCTGTTGCTGTAGTTTTTGTTGTTGCTTCACTAGCTGCACGCGTTTGTCGTCCATGAGCCGGTGTTAACCTTTTCCTTGTCGCCACTTGTGACACGTCAGTATGTTCCTGCTACAGGAGCATTTCATGTTCTTGTTGCTGCTCCACGTGCTGCACGAGTTTGTGGTTCATGAACGCTGTTATCTTATTACCTTGTCGCGATTAGTAACATGTCAGTTTGTTCCTGCGACAGTAGCAGCTGCTTCTGTTGTTGTTGTTGTTGCTTCACTAGCTGCACGAGTTTGTCGTCCATGAGCCCGAGTTAACCTTCTTCCTTGTCGCCAGTTGTGACACGTCAGTATGTTCCTGATACAGGGGCATTTCTTGTTTTTGTGGTTGCTCCACATGCTGCACGAGTTTGTGGTACATTAGACGCTTGTATCCTATTACCTTGTCGCCATTTGTAACATGTAAGATTGTTCCTGTGACAGCAGCAGCAGCTGCTGCTGTTGTTGTTGTTATTGCTTCACTAGCTGCACGAGTTTGTCCTCCATGAGCCGGTGTTAACCTTTTTCTTGTCACCAGTTGTGACACGTCAGTATGTTCCTGCAACAGGAGCATTTCTTTTTCTTGTTGCTGCTCCACGAGCTGCACAAGTTTGTGGTTCATGAGACGCTGTTATCCTATTACCTTGTCGCCATTTGTGACATGTCATTTTGTTCCCGCGACAGCAGCAGCTGCTGCCGCTGTTGTTGTTGTTGTTGTTGCTTCACGAGCTGCACGCGTTTGTCGTCCATGAGCCGGTGTTAACCTTTTTCCTTGTCGCCAGTTGTGACACGTCAGTATGTTCCTGCTACAGGAGCATTTCATGTTCTTGTTGCTGCTCCACGTGCTGCACGAGTTTGTGGTTCATGAACGCTGTTATCTTATTACCTTGTCGCGATTAGTAACATGTCAGTTTGTTCCTGCGACAGTAGCAGCTGCTTCTGTTGTTGTTGTTGTTGCTTCAATACCTACACGAGTCGGTCGTCCATGAGCCGGTGTTAACCTTTTTCCTTGTCGCCTGTTGTGACACGTCAGTATGTTCCTGCTACAGGGGCATTTCTTGTTTTTGAGGCTGCTCCACATGCTGCACGTGTTTGTGGTTCATGAGACGCTGTTATCCTATTACCTTGTCGTCATATGTGACACGTCAGTTTGTTCCTGCGACAGCAGTAGCTGCTGCTGTTGTTGTTGTTGTTGTTGCTTCACGAGCTGCACGAGTTTGTCGTCCATGAGCCGGTGTTAACCTTTATCCATGTCGCCAGTTGTGACACGTCAGTATGTTCCTGCTAAAGGAGCATTTCTTGTTCTTGTTGCTGCTCCACGTGCTGCACGAGTTTGTGGTTCATAAGACGCTGTTATCCTATTACCTTGTTGTCATCTGTAACATGTCAGTTTGTTCCTGCAACAGCAGCAGCTGCTGCTGTTGTTGTTGTTGTTGTTGCTTCACTAGCTGCACGAGTTTGTCGTCCATGAGCCGGTGTTAACACTATTTCCTTGTCGCCTGTTGTGACACATCAGTATGTTCCTGCTACAGGAGCATTTCGTGTTCTTGTTGCTGCTCCATGTGCTGCACGAGTTTGTGGTACATGAGACGCTGTTATCCTATTACCTTGACGCCATTTGTAACATGTAAGATTGTTCCTGTGACTGCAGCAGCTGCTGCTGTTGTTGTTGTTGTTGTTGCTTCACTAGCTGCACGAGTTTGTCGTCCATGAGCCCGAGTTAACCTTCTTCCTTGTCGCCAGTTGTGACACGTCAGTATGTTCCTGCTACAGGACCATTTCTTGTTCTTGTTGCTGCTCCACGTGCTACACGAGTTTGTGGTTCATGAGACACTGTTATCCTATTACCTTGTCACCATTTGTAACACGTGAGTTTGTTCCTGCGACAGCAGCATCTGCTGCTGTTGTTGATGTTGTTGCTGCTTCACTAGCTGCACAAGTTTGTCGTCCATGAGCCGGTGTTAACCTTTATCCATGTCGCCACTTGTGACACGTCAGTATGTTCCTGCTAAAGGAGCATTTCTTGTTCTTGTTGCTGCTCCACGTGCTGCACGAGTTTGTGGTTCATAAGACGCTGTTATCCTATTACCTTGTTGTCATCTGTAACATCTCAGTTTGTTCCTGCAACAGCAGCAGCTGCTGCTGTTGTTGTTGTTGTTGTTGCTTCACTAGCTGCACGAGTTTGTCGTCCATGAGCCGGTGTTAACACTATTTCCTTGTCGCCTGTTGTGACACATCAGTATGTTCCTGCTACAGGAGCATTTCTTGTTCTTGTTGCTGCTCCATGTGCTGCACGAGTTTGTGGTTCATGAGACGCTGTTATCCTAGTACCTTGTCGCCATTTGTAACATGTGAGTTTGTTCCTGCGACAGCAGCAGCTGCTGCTGTTGTTGTTGTTGCTGCTTCGCTAGCTGCACGAATTTGTCGTTGATGAGCCGGTGTTAACCTTTTCTCTTGTCGCTAGTTGTGACACGTCAGTATGTTCCTGCTACAGGAGCATTTCTTGTTCTTGTTGCTGCTCCCCGTGCTGCACGAGTTTGTGGTTCATTAGACTCTGTTATCCTATTACCTTGTCGCATCTGTAACATGTCAGATTTATCCTGCGACAGGTGCAGCTGCTGCTGTTGTAGTTGTTGCTGTTTCACTAGCTGCTGTTTCACTAGCTGTTATGCTATTACCTTGCCGCATCTGTAACATGTCAGTTTGTTCCTGCGACAGGTGCAGCTGCGTCTGTTGTTGTTGTTGTTGCACGAGTTTGTCGTCCATGAGCCGGTGTTAACCTTCTTCCTTGTCGCCAGTTGTGACACTTCAGTATGTTCCTGCTACAGGAGCATTTCTTGTTCTTGTTGCTGCTCCACGTGCTGCACGAGTTTGTGGTTCATGAGACGCTGTTATCCTATTACCTTGTCGCCATTTGTAACATGTCCGTTTGTTCCTGCGACAGCAACGGGTACTGCTGTTGTTGTTACTGCTGCTTCACTAGCTGCACGAGGTTGTCGTCCATGAGCCGGTGATAACCTTTTTCCTTGTCGCCAGTTGTGACACGCCAGTATGTTCCTGCTACAGGAGCATTTCTTGTTCTTGTTGGTTTTCCACGTGCTGCACGAGTTTGTGGTACATGAGACGCTGTTATCCTATTACCTTTTCGCCATTTGTGACATGTCAGTTTGTTCCTGCGACAGATGCAGCTGCTGCTGCTGCTGTTGTTGTTGCTGCTTAACTAGCTGCACGAGTTTGTCGTCCATGAGCTGGTGTTAACCTTTTTCCTTGTCGCCAGTTGTGACACGTCAGTATGTTCTTGCTACAGGAGCATTTCTTGTTCTTGTTGGTGCTCCACGTGCTGCACGAGTTTGTGGTACAAGGGACGCTGTTATCCTATTACCTTGTCGCCATTTGTAATACGTGAGTTTGTTCCTGCACCAGCAGCAACTGCTGCTGTTGTTGTTGTTGCTGCTTCACTAGCTGCACGAGTTTGTCGTCCATGAGCCAGTGATAACCTATTTCCTTGTCGCCAGTTGTGACACGTCAGTATGATCCTGCTACAGGAGCATTTCTTGTTCTTGTTGTTGCTCCACGTGCTGCACGAGTTTGTGGTTCATGAGACGCTGTTATCCTATTACCTTGTCGCCATTTGTAACATGACAGTTTGTTCTTGCGACAGCAGCAGCTGCTGCTGTTGTTGTCGTAGCTGCTTCACTAGCTGCTCGAGTTTGTCGTCCATGAACCGGTGTTAACCTTTTTCCTTGTCGCCAGTTGTGCCACGTCAGTAAGTTCCTGCTACAGGAGCATTTCTTGTTCTTGTTGCTGCTCCACGTGCTGCACGAGTTTGTGTTTCATGAGACGCTGTTATCCTACTACCTTGCTGCCATTTGTAACATGTCAGTTTGTTCCTGCGACAGTAGCAGCTGCTGCTGTTGTTGTTGTTGTTGCTGCTTCACTAGCTGCACGAGTTTGTCGTCCATGAGCCGGTGTTTAGCTTTTTCCTTGTCGCCAGTTGTGACACGTCAGTATGTTCCAGCTACAGGAGCATTTCTTGTTCTTGATGCTGCTCCACGTGCTGCACGAGTTTGTGGTTCATGAGATGCTGTTATCCTATTATCTTGTTACCATTTGTAACATGTTAGTTTGTTCCTGTGACAGCAGCAGCTGCTGCTGTTGTTGTTGTTGCTGCTTCACTAGCTACACGAGTTTGGCGTCCATGAGCCAGTGTTAACCATTTTCCTTGTCGCCAGTTGTGACACGTCAGTATGTTCCTGCTACAGGAGCATTTCTTGTTCTTGATGCTGCTCCACGTGCTGCACGAGTTTGTGGTTCATGAGACGCTGTTATCCTATTACCTTGTCGCCATTTGTAACATGACAGTTTGTTCTTGCGACAGCAGCAGCTGCTGCTGTTGTTGTTGTTGCTGCTTCACTAGCTGCTCGAGTTTGTCGTCCATGAACCGGTGTTAACCTTTTTCCTTGTCGCCAGTTGTGCCACGTCAGTAAGTTCCTGCTACAGGAGCATTTCTTGTTCTTGTTGCTGCTCCACGTGCTGCACGAGTTTGTGGTTCATGAGACGCTGTTATCCTACTACCTTGCTGCCATTTGTAACATGTCAGTTTGTTCCTGCGACAGTAGCAGCTGCTGCTGTTGTTGTTGTTGTTGCTGCTTCACTAGCTGCACGAGTTTGTCGTCCATGAGCCGGTGTTTAGCTTTTTCCTTGTCGCCAGTTGTGACACGTCAGTATGTTCCTGCTACAGGAGCATTTCTTGTTCTTGATGCTGCTCCACGTGCTGCACGAGTTTGTGGTTCATGAGATGCTGTTATCCTATTATCTTGTTACCATTTGTAACATGTCAGTTTGTTCCTGTGACAGCAGCAGCTGCTGCTGTTGTTGTTGTTGCTGCTTCACTAGCTACACGAGTTTGGCGTCCATGAGCCAGTGTTAACCATTTTCCTTGTCGCCAGTTGTGACACGTCAGTATGTTCCTGCTACAGGAGCATTTCTTGTTCTTGATGCTGTTCCACGTGCTGCACGAGTTTGTGGTTCATGAGACGCTGTTATCCTATTACCTTGTCGCTATTTGTAACATGTCTGTTTGTTCCTGCGACAGCAGCTGCTGCTGCTGTTGTTGTTGCTGCTTAACTAGCTGCACGAGTTTGTCGTCCATGAGCTGGTGTTAACCTTTTTCCTTGTCGCCAGTTGTGACACGTCAGTATGTTCTTGCTACAGGAGCATTTCTTGTTCTTGTTGGTGCTCCACGTGCTGCACGAGTTTGTGGTACAAGGGACGCTGTTATCCTATTACCTTGTCGCCATTTGTAATACGTGAGTTTGTTCCTGCACCAGCAGCAACTGCTGCTGTTGTTGTTGTTGCTGCTTCACTAGCTGCACGAGTTTGTCGTCCATGAGCCAGTGATAACCTATTTCCTTGTCGCCAGTTGTGACACGTCAGTATGATCCTGCTACAGGAGCATTTCTTGTTCTTGTTGTTGCTCCACGTGCTGCACGAGTTTGTGGTTCATGAGACGCTGTTATCCTATTACCTTGTCGCCATTTGTAACATGACAGTTTGTTCTTGCGACAGCAGCAGCTGCTGCTGTTGTTGTCGTAGCTGCTTCACTAGCTGCTCGAGTTTGTCGTCCATGAACCGGTGTTAACCTTTTTCCTTGTCGCCAGTTGTGCCACGTCAGTAAGTTCCTGCTACAGGAGCATTTCTTGTTCTTGTTGCTGCTCCACGTGCTGCACGAGTTTGTGGTTCATGAGACGCTGTTATCCTACTACCTTGCTGCCATTTGTAACATGTCAGTTTGTTCCTGCGACAGTAGCAGCTGCTGCTGTTGTTGTTGTTGTTGCTGCTTCACTAGCTGCACGAGTTTGTCGTCCATGAGCCGGTGTTTAGCTTTTTCCTTGTCGCCAGTTGTGACACGTCAGTATGTTCCAGCTACAGGAGCATTTCTTGTTCTTGATGCTGCTCCACGTGCTGCACGAGTTTGTGGTTCATGAGATGCTGTTATCCTATTATCTTGTTACCATTTGTAACATGTTAGTTTGTTCCTGTGACAGCAGCAGCTGCTGCTGTTGTTGTTGTTGCTGCTTCACTAGCTACACGAGTTTGGCGTCCATGAGCCAGTGTTAACCATTTTCCTTGTCGCCAGTTGTGACACGTCAGTATGTTCCTGCTACAGGAGCATTTCTTGTTCTTGATGCTGCTCCACGTGCTGCACGAGTTTGTGGTTCATGAGACGCTGTTATCCTATTACCTTGTCGCCATTTGTAACATGACAGTTTGTTCTTGCGACAGCAGCAGCTGCTGCTGTTGTTGTTGTTGCTGCTTCACTAGCTGCTCGAGTTTGTCGTCCATGAACCGGTGTTAACCTTTTTCCTTGTCGCCAGTTGTGCCACGTCAGTAAGTTCCTGCTACAGGAGCATTTCTTGTTATTGTTGCTGCTCCACGTGCTGCACGAGTTTGTGGTTCATGAGACGCTGTTATCCTACTACCTTGCTGCCATTTGTAACATGTCAGTTTGTTCCTGCGACAGTAGCAGCTGCTGCTGTTGTTGTTGTTGTTGCTGCTTCACTAGCTGCACGAGTTTGTCGTCCATGAGCCGGTGTTTAGCTTTTTCCTTGTCGCCAGTTGTGACACGTCAGTATGTTCCTGCTACAGGAGCATTTCTTGTTCTTGATGCTGCTCCACGTGCTGCACGAGTTTGTGGTTCATGAGATGCTGTTATCCTATTATCTTGTTACCATTTGTAACATGTCAGTTTGTTCCTGTGACAGCAGCAGCTGCTGCTGTTGTTGTTGTTGCTGCTTCACTAGCTACACGAGTTTGGCGTCCATGAGCCAGTGTTAACCATTTTCCTTGTCGCCAGTTGTGACACGTCAGTATGTTCCTGCTACAGGAGCATTTCTTGTTCTTGATGCTGCTCCACGTGCTGCACGAGTTTGTGGTTCATGAGACGCTGTTATCCTATTACCTTGTCGCTATTTGTAACATGTCTGTTTGTTCCTGCAACAGCAGCTGCTGCTGCTGTTGTTGTTGTAGCTTCACTAGCTCCACGAGTTTGTCGTCCATGAGCGAGTGTTAACCTATTTCCTTGTCGCCAGTTGTGACACGTCAGTATGTTCCTGCTACAGGAGCATTTCTTGTTCTTGTTGATGCTCCACGTGCTGCACGAGTTTGTGGTTCATGAGACGCTGTTATCCTATTACCTTGTCGCCATTTGCAACATGTCAGTTTGTTCCTGCGACAGCAGCAGCTGCTGCTGTTGTTGTTGATGCTGCTTCACTAGCTGCATGAGTTTGTTGTCCATGAGCCAGTGTTAACCTTTTTCCTTGTCGCCAGTTGTGACACGTCAGTTTGTTCCTGCTACAGGAGCATTTCTTGTTCTTGTTGCTGCTCCACGAGCTGCACGAGTTTGTCGCCCATTGTAAGATGTCAGTTTGTTCCTGCTACAGGAGCAGTTGTTGTTGTCGTTGTAGATGCTGCTGCACGAGCTTGTCGCCCATGATACCCTGTCAATCTTTTACCTTGTCGCCGGATGCAACACGTCAGGTTGATCCTACTACAGGAACAGCAGTTTTTTTTTTTTTTTTTGTTGCTGCTCCACGAGCTAAACGAGTTTGTCGTGCATGACACACTGTTAACCGTTTACATTCTCGCCCCTTGTAATATGTCAAATTGTTGCTGCAAAAAAGAAGCTGTATTTGTTGTAGTCGCTGTTCAATGATCTGCGAGGGTTTTTGGTCCATGAGACACTGTTAACCTTTTACCTTGTTCGACAGTTGTAACATGACTGTTTGTACCTGCTACAGGAGCCGCTGTTTTTGTTGTTGTTGTTGTTGTTTCTGCTCCACGACCAGCAAGAGCTTGGGGTCCATAGGACACTGTTAAACGTTTACGTTGTCACCAGTTGTGACACGTCATCTTGTTCTTGCTTAATGAGCAGCTGTTGTTGTTGTTGTTGTGGCTGCTCCATGAGCTGCATGAATTCGTCGTCCATAAGACGCTGTTGACTGTTTACCTTGTCGCCACTTGTAACATTTCAGTTTGTTCCCGTTACAAGAACTGCTGTTGTTGTTATTGTTTCTGCTGCTCCACTACTGCACGAGCTTGGCTTCCATGAGAAACTGTTAACCTTTTCCCTTGTCGCTAGTTGAGACACGTCAGTTTGTTCCTGCTACAGGAGAATTTCTTGTTCTTGTTGCTGCTCCACGAGCTGCACGAGTTTGTCGTCCATGATACGCTGTTTAACTTTTACCTTGTCGCCAATTGTAACACTTCAGTTTGTTCCTTCTACAGGAGCAGCTGTTGTTGTTCCTAGTACTGCTCCACGAGCCGCAAGAGATTGTCATCAAGAGACATTGTTAACCTTTTACCTTGTCACCAGTTTGACATGTCAGTTTTTCCTGCTACAGGAGGATTTCTTTCCTTATTGCTGCTCAACGAGTTTGTCGTCCATTATACGCTGATAACCTTTTACCTTGTAGCCAGTAATAACACATCAGGTTGTTCCTGCTACAGATGCAGCTGTTGTTGTTGTTGTTGCTGCTGCTCCATGAGCTGCACGAGTTTGTTGTCCATGAGACGCTTTTAACCCTTTACCTTATCGCCACCTGTAACACGTCAATTTGAACCTGTTTCAGAAGCAACTGTTGTTGTAGTTGTTGCTGCATGACATTGTCGTTCATAAGATGCTGTTAACCTTTTACCTTGTCGCCAGTTGTAACACATAAATTTCTTCCTGCTACAGGAGGAGTTCTTGTTGTTGTTGTTGTTGTTGTTGTTGTTGCTCGATGTGCTGCACGGGTTTGTCGTCCATTAGATGGTGTTAACCTTTTACCGTAACGCCAGTTGTAACACAATTCTTTGTACCTGTTACAGGAGCAGTTGTTGTTGCTTTTGTTGCTGCTCCACGACCTGCGTGAGCTTGGCCTCCATGAGACACTGTTAACCTTTTACCTTGTTCCAGTTGTAATATTTCAGTTTGTTCCTTCTACAGGAGCAGCTGTTGTTGTTCTGGGTACTGCTCCACGATCTGCACGAGTAGCCGGCCGCGGTGGCTGAGGAGACTGAGGCACTCCAGTCACGGTCTGCACGGCCACTATGGTCGGGGGTTCGAATCCCCCCTCGGGGATGGATATTTGTGTCGTCTTTAGTATAAGGTAGATGATAAGTAGTTTGTAAGTTTAGGGACTGATAACCCCATAGTTAAGTCCCATAAGCTTAACAAACATTTGAACATTTTTTCTGCATGACTTTGTCATCATGAGATGCTGTTAACCTTTTACCTTGTCGCCAGTTGTAACACGTCAGTTTGTTCTTGTGACATGAGCAGCTGTTATTGTTGTTGTTACTGTTCCACAAACTGCACGAGTTTGTCGTGTATGATACACTGTTAACCTCTTACCTTGTTGCCTCTTGAAACACTTCATACTGTTCCTGCATAAAGAGCAGCTGTTGTTGTTGTTGTAGCTGCTCCATGTGCTACACCAGTTTTTGGTCTATGAGACGCTGTTAACGTTTTACCTTGCCACTAGTTGTAACACGTCGGTTTCTTCCTGCCAAAGGAGTAGCTTTTTTTGATGTTGCCGCTGTTCCACGAGCTGCACAAGTTTTTCATGCATGAGACGCTGTTATCCTTTTTTCTTGACATAACACGTCAGTTCGTTCCTGCCACAGGAGCAGCTATTGTTATTGTTGTTGCTGCTCCACGTGCTGCACGAGTTTGTCTTTCATAAGACGCTGTTACCCTTCTACCTTGTCGCCACTGGTAACACACAATTTTGTTCCTGCCAGCCACGGTGGCCGAGAGGACTGAGGCGTTCCATTCATGGTCTGCACGAACACTACGGGCATGAATATTTGTGCCGTCCTCAGGATAAGCTAGTTGATAAGTAGTTTGTAAGTTTAGGGACTGATGACCACGTAGGTAAGTCCCATAAGCTTTACAAACATTTGAACATGTTTTGTTCCAGCATAAGGAGCAGCTGTTGTTGTTGTTGTGGCTGCTCAATGAGCTGCATGAAGCTGTCGTCCATGAGACGATGTTAACCTTTTACCTTGTCGCCACCTGTTACAAGTCAATTTGTTTCTGTTACAGGAGTAGCTGTTGTTGTTGTTGTTGCTCCACGAGCTTGTCTTCCATTAGACACTGTTAACCAATCACCTTGTCGCCAGTAGTAACACATCAGTTTGTTCCTGCTACAGATGTAGCTGTTGTTGTTGTTGCTGCTGCTTCACGAGCTGCACTAGTTTGTCGTAAATGAGACGCTGTTAAACACTTACCTTGTCGCCAGTTGTAACATGTCAATTTGTTCCTGGTACAAGATCATCTGTTGTTGTAGTTGCTGTTCCACGTGCTGCACGAGTTTTTGGTCTATGAGACGCTGTTAACCTTTTACCTTGTTGCCACTTGTAACTCGTCAGTTTGTTCCAGCTACAGGAGCATTTCTTGTTCTTGTCGCTGCTCCACGAGCTGCACGAGATTACCGTCCATGAGAAGCTGCTAACCTTTTACCTTGTCGCCAGTTGTAACACGTCAGTTTGTTCTTGCGACAGGAGCAGCTGTTGTTGTTGTTGTTGCTACTGTTCCACAAGCTGCACGAGAATGTCGTCCATGATACGCTGTGTACCTTTTACCTTGTCGCCACTTGTAACAAGTCAATTTGTTCCAGGAGCAGCTGATGTTGTTGTAGTTGTTGCTGCTCCACTAGCTGCACGAGTATGTCGTACATGACATGCTGTTAACCTTTTACGTTGTCGCTAATTGTAACACGTCAGTTTGTTCCTGCTACAGGAGCAGCTGTTGTTGTTGTTGCTGTTCCACGTGATGCACGAGTTTTTGGTCCATGAGACGCAGTTAACCTTTCACCTTGTCGCCAGTTGTAACATTTTAGTTTGTTCCAGCTACAGCAGCAGCTGTTGTTGTTGTTGCTGCTGCTGCTCTACTAGCCGCACGAGTTTGTCGTCCATGAGACGGTGTTATCATTTTACCTTGTCGCCTCTCAGTAATAAACCATCACAACGCCCACATATTACTAGGGACAGAAAGTTGGCTAAAACCAGATATAAACAGTAATGAGATTCTAAACTCAGACTGGAGTGTTTACCGTAAAGATAGGCTGGACAGTGAAGGGGGTGGCGTGTTTTTAGCCATGAAAGTGTACTAGTATCGAATGAAATAGGCGGAGATCCGAAGTGTGAAATAATTTGGGTGAACGTCACGGTTAAAGCAGGCTCGAACATGGTAATCGGATCCTTCTATAGGCGTTCTGGCTCAGCAGCTGTTTTGGCAGATCACCTTAAGGATAATTTGGATGATATTTCGAGTAGATTTCCCGATCATGCTATAGTTTTGGGAGGAGATTTTATTTTACCTGATATAGATTGGGAGACACAAACT
This sequence comes from Locusta migratoria, assembly GCA_026315105.1. Lineage (NCBI taxonomy): Eukaryota > Metazoa > Arthropoda > Insecta > Orthoptera > Acrididae > Locusta > Locusta migratoria. The sequence goes on from CM048755.1 coordinate 9,275,695, forward strand.
TTATTACAGGTGGCAGGGACAAAGAATCCAATGAAATTGTTTTGAGTGCATTATCTGAAAACTACCTTGAGCAGTTAAACAGAGAACCAACTCGTGGTGACAACATATTAGATCTTCTGGTGAGAAACAGACCCGAACTATTCGGAAAAGTTAGTGCGGAACAGGGAATCAGCGATCATAAAGCGGTTACAGCATCGGTAAAATACAAATAAAATAAAAATATTAAAAAATGTAGGAAGATTTTTCTGTTCGGAAAAAGTGACAAAAAGGGGATTTCAGAGTACTTCATGGTTCAGCTCAGAAGTTTTATCTAAAGTACAGATGGTGTTGAGGAACAGTGGTCTAAGTTCAAAGCCATCGTACAATACGCATTAGACGAGTATGTACCTAGCAAGGTTGTAAGAGATGGAAAGGAGCCACCGTGGTACAACAACCGAATTAGAAAGCTGCTACGGACGCAAAGGGAACTTCACTGCAAACATAAACGTAGCCAAAGCCTTGTAGACAAACAAAAAGTACACGAAGCGAAATGTAGCGTGAGGAGGGCTATGCGAGAGGCGTTCAGCGAATTCGAAAGTAGAGTTCTTTGTACTGACTTGGCTGAAAATACTAAGAAATTTTGGTCTTATGTCAAAGCGGTAGGTGGATCATAACAAAGTGTCCAGACACTCTGTGACGTAAATGGCATTGAAACAGAAGATGACACTCTATAGGCAGAATTACTAAATGTATTTTTCCAAAGCTGTTTCACAGAGGAAGATTGCACTGTAGTTCCTTCCCTAGATTGCCGCACAGATAACAAAATGGCAGATATCTAATTAACTGACAGAGGGATAGAAAAATAATTATAATCGCTCAAAAGAGGAAAGGCCGCAGGGCCTGATGGGATACTAGTTCGTATTTACACAGAGTACGCGAAGGAACTGGCCCCCCTTCTCGCATTGGTGTATCGTAGGTGTCAAGAACAGCATATCGTTCAGAAAGGTTGGAAAATGGCTCAGGTTATCCCCGTTTTCAATAAGGGTCCTCGAACAGATGTGCAGAACTATAGACCTATATCTCTAACGTCGGTCAGTTGTAGCATTTTGGAACATGTATTATGTTCGAATATAATGACATGTCTCGAGACTAGGAATCTGCTCTGTAGGAATCAGCATGGGTTTCGAAAAAGGCGTTCGTGTGAAACCCAGCTCGCACTATTCGTCCACGACACTCAGAGGGCCATAGACACGGGCCAAACGTTTAATGAACAAAGTTCAAATGTACAAATGTTTGTAGAACTTATAGAACTTAACTACGGGGTCATCAGTCTCTAAGCTTACAAACTACTTATGAACTAGGTTATACTAAGGACGGCAAAAATATCCATGCCCGAGGGGGAATTCGAATCCCCGACCGTAGTGGCCGTGCAGACCGTGACTGGAGCGCCTCAGCCTTCTCGGCCACCGCGGCTGGCAAACAAAGTAAGAGCATATGGTCTATCAGACCAATTGTGTGATTGGATTGAGGAATTCCTAGATAACAGAAAGCAGCAGGTTATTCTCAATGGAGAGAAGTCTTCCGAAGTAAGAGTTATGTCAGGTGTGCCACAGGGGTGTGTCGTGGGTCCGTTGCTGTTCACGATATATATAAATGACCTTGTGGATAACATCGGAAGTTCACTGAGGCTTTTTGCGGATGATGTTGTAGTATATAGAGAGGTTGTAACAATGGAAAATTGTATTGAGATGCAGGAGGATCTGCATAGAATTGACGCATGGTGCAGGCAATGACAATTAAATCTCAATGTAGACAAGTGTAATGTGCTGCGAATACACAGATAGTAAGATCCTTTATCATTTAGCTACACTATAGCAGGGCAGCAACTGCAAGCATTTAATTCCATAAAGTATCTGGGAGTAGTCATTAGGAGGGATTTAAAATGGAACGACCATGTAAAATCAATCGTTGGTAAAGCAGATGCCAGACTTTAGATTCAGTGGAAGAATACTAAGGAAATGCAGTCCGAAAACAAAGGAAGTAGGTTAAAGTACACTTGTTCGCCCACAGCTTGAATAATGCTCACCGGTGTGGGATCCGTACCAGGTGGGATTGATAGAGGAGGTAGAGAAGATCCAACGGAGAACAGCGCGCTTCGTTACAGGATCATTTGGTAATCGTGAAAGCGTTATGGAGATGATCGACAAACTTCAGTGGAAGACTCTGCAGGAGAGACGCTCTGTCGTCGGTACGGGCTATTGTCGAAGTTTAGAGAACACACCTTTACCGAGGTGTCTAGCACCTCCCTCCTACGTATATCTCGCGAAGAGACCGTGAGGATAAAATCAGAGTGATTAGAGCCCACACAGAGGTATACCGAAAATCCTTCTTTCCGCGAACAATCGATAGTGGTACTCAAGGTACCCTCAGGTGGCTTGCGGAGTATGGTTGTAGATGTAGATATAGATATTTGTACTAGCTCCAGGAGAAGCTATTGTTATTGTTGTTGCTGCTCCACGACCTACACGAGCTTGTCGTTCATGAGACACTGTTAACCTTTTACCTTGTCGCCATTTGTAACACATCAATTTTTTCTTGCATCAGGAGCAGCTGTTGTTGTTGTTGTTGCTGCTCCACGAGATGAACGAGTTTGTCGTCCATGAGACGCTGTTTACCTCTTACCTTCTCGCCAATTGTAACACGTCAATTTGTTCCTGCTACAAGATCAACTGTGGTTGTTGTAGTTGCTGGTCACCAAGCTGCACGGGTTTTTGGTCCATGTGACGCTGTTAACCTTTTACCTTGTTGCCAATTGTAACACGTCAGTTTGTTCCTGCTACAGGAGCATTTCTTGTTCTTGTTGCTGCTCCACGTGCTGAACGAGTTTGTCGTCCATGATACGCAGTTAACGTTTTACCTCATAGCCAGTAGTAACACGTCAGTTTGTTCCTGCTACAGATGCAGCTGTTGTTGTTGTTGCTGCTCCACGAAATGCATTAGCTTTTTGTCCATGAGATGCTGTTTACCTTTTAGCCACCTGTAACACCTCAATTTGTTCCTGTTACAGGAGCAGCTGTTGTTGTAGTTGTTGCTGCACGAGATTGTTGTCAATGATACACTGTTAACATTTTACCTTGTCGCCATTTGTAACACGTCAGTTTGTTCCTGCGACAGGAGCAGCTGTTGTTGTAGTTCTTGCTGCTGCACCACTAGCTGTACGAATTTGTCGTCCATGAGCCAGTGTTAACCTTTTACCTTGTCGCCAGTTGTAGCACAATTATTTGTAGCTGCTCCAGGAGCAGTTATTGTTATTGTTGTTGCTGCTCCACGACCTGCATGAGCTTGTCGTCCATGAGACACTGTCAACCTTTCACCTTGTAGCTAGATATGACACGTCAGTTTGTTCATGCTACAGGAGCATTTCTTTTTATTGTTGCTGATCCACGAGCTGCACGAGTTTGTCGTCCATGAGACGCTGTAAACCTTTTACCTTGTCGCTGTTGTAACATGTCAGTTTGTTCCTGCTACAGGACCAGCTGTTGTTATTGTTGTTGCTGCCCCACGAACTACACGAAATTGTCGTCCATGTGACGCTGTTTACCTTTTACATTGTCGCCACCTGTAACACAAGAAATTTTTCCTGTTACAGGAGGAGCTGTTGATGTTGTAGTCTTTGTTGTTGCTGCACGAGCTTGTCCTCCATGAGACACTGTTAACCTTTTAGCTTGTCCCCAGTTGTAACATGTCAGTTTGTTCCAGCTACAGGAACAGCTGTTGTTGTTGTTGCTGCTGTCCCACAAGCTGCATGAGTTTGTCATCAATGAGATGCTGTTAACATTTTACCTTGTCACCTGTAGTAACACGTCAGTTTGTTCCAGCTACAGGAGCAGCTGTTGATGATGTTGCTGCTCCACGAGCTGCACGGGTTTGTCGTCCATGAGACGCTGTTAACAATCTACCTTATCGCCAGTTGTAACACGTCAGTTTGTTCCAGCTACAGGAACAGCTGTTGAGGAGCAGCTGCTGAGGAGCAGCTGCAAGAGTTTGTCGTCCATGAGACACTGTTAACCATTTACCTTGTCGCTATTTGTAACACGTTCATTTGTTCCTGCTACAAGATTAACTGTTGTTGTTGTAGTTGCTGGTCCACGAGCTGCACGAGTTTTTGATCCATGAGACGCTGTTAACCTTCTACCTTGTTGCCACTTGTAACACGACAGTTTGTTCATGCTACAGGAGCATTTCTTGTTCTTGTTGCTGCTCCATGAGCTGTACGAGTTTGTCGTCCATGAGACGCTGTTAACTTTTTACCTTGTCCCCAGTTGTAACACGTCAGTTAGTTCCTGCTACAAGAGCAGCTGTTGTTGTTGTTGTTGCTGCTCTTTGAGCTGCACGGATTTCTTGTCCATAGGACGCACGTAACCTTTTACCTTGTCTCCACTTGTAAACCTTAGTTTGTTACTGCTACAGGAGTAGCAGCAGCAGCAGTTGTTGTTGTTGTTGCATGAGACGCTCTTAACCATTTACCTTGTCAGCAGTTGTAACACTTCAGTTTGTTCCTGCTACAGGAGCAGCTGTTGTTGTTGTTGCTGCTGCATGAAACGCTGCTAATCATTTACCATTTCGCCAGTTGTAACACGTCAGTTTGTTCCTACTACAGTAGCAGCTGTTGTTGTTTTTGTTGTTGTTGTTGCTCCACGAGCTGCAGAGGTTTGTTGTCCATAAGACGCATTTACCCTATTACCTTGTAGCCAGATGTAACACATGAATTTGTTCCTGCTACAGGAGCAGCTGTTGTAGTTGTTGTTGCTCTCCACGAGCTGCACGGGTTTGTCGTCCATGAGACGCTGTTAACAATCTACCTTATCGCCAGCTGTAACACGTCAGTTTGTTCCAGCTACAGGAACAGCTGTTGAGGAGCAGCTGCTGAGGAGCAGCTGCAAGAGTTTGTCGTCCATGAGACGCTGTTAACCATTTACCTTGTCGCTATTTGTAACACGTTAATTTGTTCCTGCTACAAGATTAACTGTTGTTGTTGTAGTTGCTGGTCCACGAGCTGCACGAGTTTTTGATCCATGAGACGCTGTTAACCTTCTACCTTGTTGCCACTTGTAACACGACAGTTTGTTCATGCTACAGGAGCATTTCTTGTTCTTGTTGCTGCTCCATGAGCTGTACGAGTTTGTCGTCCATGAGACGCTGTTAACTTTTTACCTTGTCCCCAGTTGTAACACGTCAGTTAGTTCCTGCTACAGGATCAGCTGTTGCTGTTGTTGCTCCTGCACACGAACTGCTCGAGTTTGTCATCAATGAGACGCTGTTAACCTTTTAACTTGTCACCTGTAGTAAAATGTCAGTTTGTTCCTGCTACAGAAACAGCTCTTGTTGTTGTTGCTGCTGCCCCAAGACCTGCACGACTTTGTCATCAATCAGACTCTGTTAACCATTTACATTCTTGCCAGTTGTAACACGTCAGTTTATACCTGCCTCAGGAGCTGCGGTTGTTGTTGTTGCTGCTGCACGAGCTTGTCGTCGATGCTGCACTGTCAACCCTTTACCTTGTCGCTAGTTTAACACTTGTTTGTTTCTGCTACAGGAGCAGCTGTTGTTGTTGTTGCTGCTGCATGAAACGCTGTTAATCATTTACCATTTCGCCAGTTGTAACACGTCAGTTTGTTCCTACTACAGTAGCAGCTGCTGTTGTTTTTGTTATTGTTGTTGCTCCACGAGCTGCAGAGGTTTGTTGTCCATGAGACGCATTTACCCTATTACCTTGTAGCCAGATGTAACACATGAATTTGTTCCTGCTACAGGAGCAGCTGTTGTAGTTGTTGTTGCTCTCCACGAGCTGCACGGGTTTGTCGTCCATGAGACGCTGTTAACAATCTACCTTATCGCCAGTTGTAACACGTCAGTTTGTTCATGCTACAGGAGCATTTCTTGTTCTTGTTGCTGCTCCATGAGCTGTACGAGGTTGTCGTCCATGAGACACTGTTAACTTTTCACCTTGTCCCCAGTTGTAACACGTCAGTTAGTTCCTGCTACAAGAGCAGCTGTTGTTGTTGTTGTTGCTGCTCTTTGAGCTGCACGGATTTCTTGTCCATAGGACACACTTAACCTTTTACCTTGTCTCCACTTGTAAACCTTAGTTTGTTACTGCTACAGGAGTAGCAGCAGCAGCAGTTGTTGTTGTTGTTGCATGAGACGCTCTTAACCATTTACCTTGTCAGCAGTTGTAACTCTTCAGTTTGTTCCTGCTACAGGATCAGCTGTTGCTGTTGTTGCTGCTGCCGCACGAACTGCTCGAGTTTGTCATCAATGAGACGCTGTTAACCATTTACATTCTTGCCAGTTGTAACACGTCAGTTTGTACCTGCCTCAGGAGCTGCGGTTGTTGTTGTTGCTGCTGCACGAGCTTGTCGTCGACGCTGCACTGTCAACCCTTTACCTTGTCGCCAGTTTAACACTTGTTTGTTTCTGCTACGGGAGCAGCTGTTGTTGTTGCTGCTGCATGAAACGCTGTTAATCATTTACCTTTTCGCCAGTTGTAACACGTCAGTTTGTTCCTACTACAGTAGCAGCTGTTGTTGTTTTTGTTGTTGTTGTTGCTTTACGAGCTGCAGAGATTTGTTGTCCATGAGACGCATTTACTCTTTTTCCTTGTAGCCAGATGTAACACATGAATTTGTTCCTGCTACAGGAGCAGCTGTTGTAGTTGTTGTTGCTGCTCCACGAGCTGCGAGTTTGTCGTCCATGAGACGCTGTTAACCTTTTACCTTGTCGCCACTTGTAACACGACTGTTTGTTCCTGCTACACTAGCAGCTGTTGTTGTTGTATTTGCTGTTGCATGGGCTGCATGAGTTTGTCGTCTATGACAAGCTGTTAACCTTTTACCCTGTCACCGGTTGTAACACGTCAGTATGATCCTGCCAATAGAGACTGTTGTGGTTGTAGTTGCTCGAGTTGCACGAGTTTGTTGTCCATGAGACGCTGTTAACTATTTACCTAGTTGTCAGTTGTAACACGTCAGTTTGTTCCTGCTACAGGAGCAGCAGTTGTGGTTGTTGTTGCTGCTCCAGGATCTGCACGAGTTTGTTGTCCATGAGACGCGGGTAACCATTTAACATGTCACCAGGTGTAACAAGTCAGTTTTTCCTGCTACAGGAGGAGCTGTTGCTGTTATTTCTGTTCCACGAGCTGCACAAGTTAGTTTTCCATGAGACACTGTCAACCTTTTACATTGTCAGCACTTGTAACACATCAGATTGTTCCTGCCACTGGAGCACCACTTATTATTGGCTGTCGCCAGTTGTAATGCGACAGTTTGTTCCTGCTACAGGAGCAGCTGTTGTTGCTGTAGTTGCAGACCCACGTGCTGCAGGCGTTCATCGTCCATGAGACGCTGTTAACCATTCAACTAGTTGCTAGTTGCATTTCTTGTTCTTGTTGCGACTCCACGAGCTGCACGAGTTTGTCGTCCATCAGACGCTGTTAACCTTTTACCTTGTCGCCAGTTCTAACACGTCAGTTTGTACCTGGTAGAGGTGCAGCAGTTGTTGTTGTTGTTGTTGCTCCACGAGCTGCACGATTTTGGTGTTCCATGAGAGGCTGTTTAACTTTAATGTTGTCGCCAACTGTAACTCGTCAATTTGTTCCTCTTACAGGAGCAGCTTTTGCTGTTGTCGTTGCTTCTCCATGAGCTGGAAGTTTTTGTTGTACATGAGTCACTGTTAACCTTTTACCTTATCGCCATTTGTAACACCTTTATTTCTTTATTTTGCCATAAACTTTCGGGGCTGACTTGTAAGGGCCTGCAGGGCTTAAGCCCTCGACCCATAAGGCACCCCGGATAGATGGAGTTGGGGGGCCGCTCTATTTGCGAGAGCGCCGAAGGTCCAAGTATTCCTGGGCTATCTGTTTAAACTGCTCTTCCGTGAAAACGCAATAATTATTCAAATAATTAAAACCTTGACGGCCCACTAACCGCCAAATAGGACGCTGAATGTCTTCAGCTAATTGAACTGGGTGGTGTGGGGGTGGTGGTATTTTCGATTCGGGTAGGAACGGGTAATGGAGGTCTTCGTCGTCGCAGTCCTTGTTGCGGATCTTCGTCAATACTCGTAGCAGGACTCGTTTGACGTCCTGTTTCGTCGGCATCTCCAAGTAGATCGCGTCGTCTTCCGACACGCCCTCTCCCTCCACGTGCGCGGCGGCCGCCCCCTCAGGCGCAGCCTTGTCGTCAGTTCGTGTCGGAGGCGCGTCCACCTCCATCTTCGCCGCGCCCGCGTCCCCCGTCATGGCGGAGTCGAGGGAACCGGTTTCAGTCGCAGTATCAGTAGAACTGCAGCTCACCCCAGCATGCGGGGGCGGGATGTGGCTAATCGTCGCTTTGACGAGCCTCAACTCCCGCTCGAGGTCCGCAATTCGTCGCATCGCGGCGTCGAGGGCGGCGCGGTACTGCTCTCGTTCTGCCGCCATCGCGGCCTGAAGACGAAGCAGGGCGTCATCCGCCGCGGGATGCAGAATAACGTGTGCACCCGACGTGACGGCGTCGCCACCAGCCGACCCTCGAACGTTCCCACATGGTGGGTGGTGAGGCGCAGGGTACGGAACGGCCGCGGACGCGGCCGGCGTCGCAGTGCCCGTCCTCGGCTTCTCCGCATGTCCCGACTTCTGCTTCGTGCGCCATTCTTCAATGTACGGGCAACTGCGGACGTTGGCGGCGGCGGCGGCGGCGGCAGCGAGGTGGACTAACGCCGCTAGAACGCCACTTCGTGGCTGTCCCCGTCAATTCCTTGTCGCAGCTCGATTTGCCATCTCCGCTGTTTACGCGGCTAAGTGCAGCAGCGGCGCGACGCTCCTCTCCTCACGCTGGCGAGTCAGCTACGACTTTTTGTAACACGACAGTACGTTATTGCTACAAGAGCAGATGTTGTTGTTATTGTTGCTACATAAGGCGCTGTTATCCTTTTACCTTATCTCCAGTTGTAACACATCAGTTTGTTTCTGCTATAGGAGCAGCTGTTGTTGTTGCTGTTGCTACTCCACGAGCTGCACGAGTTTATCGTCCATGGGACGCTGTTAACCTCTTACCTTGTCGCCAGTTGTAACATGTCAGTTTGTTCCTGGAACAGGAGCAACTCTTGATGGTGTTGCTGTTCCACGAGCTTCAAGAGTTTTTCGTCCATGAAATACTTTTAACCTTTTACCTTGTCGCCAGTTGTAACACGTCAGTTTGTTCCTGCTACAGGAGCAGCTGTTGTTGTTGCTCTTGGTGCTCCACGAACTGCACGAGTTTATTGCTGCTGCATGAGACGCTGTTAATAATTATCTTGTGGCCATTTGTTACATGACAGATTGTTCCTGCCACAGGGGCAGCTGTTGTGGTTGTTGTTGTTGCTGCCCAACGATCTGCACGAGTTTGTCGTGCATAAGACGCTTTTAACCTTTTACCTTGTTTCCAGTTGTAACACGTCAATTTGTCCCTGCTGCAGGAACAGCTGTTGTTGAAGTTGCAGTTCCATGAGCTGCAAAAGTTTGTCGTCAATGAGACGCTGTTAACCTTTTACCTTGTCGCAAGTTGTATCATTTCAGTTTTTTTCCTAGAGCAGGAACAGCCTTTGCTGCTGTTGCTGTTCCACGAGCTGCACGAGTTTGTCGTTCATGAGACGCTGTTAACCTTTTACCTTGTACTTGTAACACGACAGTTTGTTCCTGCTACAAAAGGAGATGTTGTTGTTGTTGTTGCTGCATAAGGTGCTGTTAACCTTTTACCTTATCGCCAGTTGTAATACATCAGTTTGTTTCTGCTAAAGGAGCAGCTCTTGTTTTTGTAGTTGCTCTTCCACGACCTGTACGATTTGTTGTTGATGAGACGCAGTTAACCTTTTACATGTCAGATTGTTCCTTTCTACAGGGGCAGCTGTTGTTGTTGTTGATGCTGTTCCTTGATCTGCACGGGTTTGTCGTCAATGAGACGCTGTTAACCTTTTACCTTGTCGCCAGTTGTAACACTTCAGTTTCTTCCTGCAGCAGGAACAGCCGTTGCTGTTGATGTTACTGCTCCACAGGCTGCACAAGTTTATCGTTCATGACACGCTGTTAAACATTTACCTTGTCGCCAGTTTTAAAATTCAGCTGCACGAGCTTGTCGTCCATAGACACTGTTAACCTTTTACGTTGTCGCCAGTTGTGACACGTAAGTTTCTTGCTGCCACAGGAGCATTTCTTGTTCTTGTTGCTATTCAATAAGCTGCAAGAGTTTGTTGTTCATGAGATGATGTTTACCTTTTACCTTGTCGCCACCTGTAACACATCAATTTGTTCCTGTTACAGGAGCAGCTGTTGTTGTTGATGTTGTTGTTGTTCCTACTGCTGCTCCACGAGCTGCATGAACTTGTTGAACATGAGATGCTGTTAACCTTTTACCTTGTCGCCAGTTCTAACATGTCAGTTTGTTCCTGTTACACGAGCAGCTGTTGATTGTTGCTTCTCCACAAGCTGCACGAGTTTGTGGTCTCATGTGGTCTCATGGACGACAAACACGTGCAGCTCATGGAGCAGCAACAACAACAACAACTGCAGCTCCTGTAGCAGGAAAATACTGATATGTTACAACTGGCGACAAGGTAGAATGTTAACAGCATCTCATGGACGAGATACTGGTGCAGAACGTGGAGAAGCAACAAGAACAAAAGCTGCTCCTGTAGCAGGAAATTGACGTGATTCAACTGGCGACAAGGTAAAAGGATAAATGCATCTCATGGACGACAAACCCGTGCAGCTCGTAGAACAGCAGCAACAACAACAGCTGCACCTGTAGCTGCTACTTATTGCTGCTTTACAAGCTGCACGAATGTGTGGTAAATGAGATGCTGTTAATATTTTACCTTGTCGACAGTTGTAACATGTCTATTTGTTGCTGCTACAGGAGCAGCTGTTATTGTTGTTGTTGCTGCTCCAGTAGCTGATGAGTTTGTTGCCCATGAGACACTGTTAACCTTTTACCTTGTCGCCAGTTGTGACACGTCAGTTTGCTCCTGCTACAGAAGCTTTTCTTGTTCTTGTTGCTGCTCCATGAGCTGCACGAGTTTGTTGTTCATGAGACGCTATTAACCTTTTACCTTGTCGCCACTTGTAACACGCCAGTTTGTTCCTGCTACAGGACCATCTGTTGTTGTTGCTGCTCTACGAGCTGCACGAGTTTGTTGTCCACGAGACACTGTTAACGTTTTACCTTGTCGCCAGTTGTAACACGACAATTTGTTCCTGCTACAGATGCAGCTGTTGTTGTTGTTGTTGCCGCAGCTGTACGAGCTTGTCGTCCATGAGCTGCTGTTAACCTTTTACCTTGTAAACTGTTGTAACACATCAGTTTGTTCCTGCTACAGGAACAGCTGTTGTTGCTGTTGTTGTTGCTTGTCCACGAGCAGCAAGAGTTTGTTGTCCATGAGACGATGTTAACCTTTTACCTTGTCTCCACTTGTTACACGTCAGTTTTTACCTGCTACAGGAGCAGCAGTTGTTGTTGTTGTTGCTGCTCCACGAGCTGCACGAGCTTGTCGTCTATGAGATGCTGTTTACCTTTTACCTTGTCGCCATTTATTAACATGTCAAATTGTTCCTGTTACAGTACCTGCTGCTGCAGTTGTTGTTGTTGTTGCTGTTGTTGTTGCAGGAGGTAGTCGTGCATGAGGCACTGTTAACGTTTTATCTTGTCGCCTGTTGTAAAACATCAGTTTGTTTCTGCTACAGGAGCAGCTGTTGTTGTTGCTCTTGCTGCTCCACGGACTGCACGAGTTTGTCGCCCATGATACGCTGTTAACCTTTACCTTATAGCCACTTGCAACACGTCAGGTAGTTCCTACTACAAGAGCAGCTGTCGTTATTGATGTTACTGCTCCACCAGCTGCACGAGGTGGTCATCCATCAGGCGAAGTTAACCTTGTACCTTGTCACCTGTTGTAACACGTAAGTTTTTTCCTGCTACAGGAGCAGCTGTTGTTGGTGTTGCTGTTCCAGAAGCTGCACGAGTTTGTCATCAATGAGACGCTGTTAACCTTTTACCTTGTCGCCAGTTGTAACATGTCAGTTTGTTCCTGTCACAGCACCTGCTGCTGCTGCTGCTGCTGCTGTTGTTGTTGTTGTTGCATGAGGTTGTCGTCCACGAGTCACTGTTAACCTTTTATCATGTTGCCAGTTGTACCCTGTCAGTTAGTTCCTGCTACAGGAGCAGCTGTTGTTGTTGTTGTGGTTGCTGCTGCTCTACGACCTGCATGAGTTTGTTGTCCATGAGGCGCTGTTAACCTTTTACCTTGTCACCTGTTGTAACACGTAAGTTTTTTCCTGCTACAGGAGCAGCTGTTGTTGGTGTTGCTGTTCCAGAAGCTGCACGAGTTTGTCATCAATGAGACGCTGTTAACCTTTTACCTTGTCGCCAGTTGTAACATGTCAGTTTGTTCCTGCTACAGGAGCAGCTTTTGTTTTTGTTGTTGCTGCTCCACGAGCTGCACGAGTATGTCGTCCATGAGACACTGTTAACCTTTTCCTTGTCGCCAGTTGTAACACTTCGCTGGCTGCAGTGGCCGAGGGGACTGAGGCGCTTCAATCACTGTCTGCACGGCCACTACGGTCGGGGGTTCGAATCCCCCTCGGGCATGGATATTTTTGCCGTCCTTGTTCGTAAGTCGTTCATAAGTAGTTCGTAAGTTTAGGGACTGATAACCCCGTAGTTAAGTCCCATAAGATTTACAAACATTTGAACATTTTTTTTTGTAACACTTCAATTTGTTACTGCTACACGAGCAGCATTTTTGTTGTAGTTGTTGTTTCACAATCTGCACGTGTTTGTCGTCCATGTGACACTGTTAATCTTTTACCTTGCCAGTTGCAACACGTCAGTTTGTTCCTGCTACAGGAGCAGCTGTTGATGATTTTGGTGCTCCACGAACTGCACGAGTTTGTCGTCCATGAGACGCTGTTATCCTTTCACCTTGTCGCCTGTTGTAACACGTCAAATTGTTCCTGCTACAGGAGCAGCTGTTGTTGTTGTTGTTGTTACTGCTCCACCAGCTGCGCGGGTTTGTCAACCATCTGACGCTGTTAACCTGTTACCTTGTTGCCACTTGTAAGATGTGAGTTTGTTCCTGCAACAGTTGCAGCTGTTGTTGTTATTGCTGCCTTACGAGCTGTATGAGTTTGTCGTCCATGATACGCTGTTAACCTTTTACCTTGTCGCCAGTTGTAACACGTCAGTTTGTTCCTGCTACAGGAGTATTTGTTGTTCTTGTTGCTGCTGCACAAGCTCACGAGTTTGTCGTCCGTGAGACGCTTTTAAACTTTTACCTTGTCGCCAGTTGTAACAAGTCTGTTTGTTCCTGCTACAGGAGTAGCTGTTGTTGTTGTTGTTGTTGCTGCTGCTCCACGAGATGCACGAGTTTGTCATGCATGAGACGCTGTTAACCTTTTACCTTGTCACTATATGTAACACGTTAGTTTGTTCCTGCTACAGGAGAAGCTGTTGTTGTTGTTGTTGTTGTTGTTGTTGTTGTTGCTGCTCCATGAGCTGCAGGAGTTTGTCGTTCATGAGAAGCCTTTAACCTTTTACCTTGTCGCCAGTTATTGTGACCGAAGTGTGACCGGACTAGAGAACAAACGACTGGAATGAGCAATCCACCGAGAGCGTCTGCGGGGAGTCGCTGCAAACAAACAACATGCAATGACGCAAACGGTGGTGATAGACAACCTCAACAAAACGAAACTGCCAATCCAAAACGCAGCCAACTCGAAAACCTAAATGTAGGTAGGTATGATCCTGGGAAAATAGTGATATAGAATACAACGACACAGAGCGCAGTCAACCTGTTTGCTGTGGCTCCGCGCTTTATTTAGCAGGGCTGCCTGTGCAGATGTCCGGCGCAGCACTGCAATGTTCGCAGGCTGTGCACACTGCTGTTGAAAACCACCTACCTTACTGGCTGGACGCTGGCAAGCAGTGGGCTACGCCCCAGGGCCAACCATTCAGCTGGCGGCCGCGGTGTGACGTAGCAAGGGCTGTTTGGTGGCCTTGTCTGTAGGTGCTGTTGACTCCATTTAGGTCTGGTAGGCTCTCAAACTCGTCATACCGGGATACCAGATATACCAATACACGCTCTTTGCTTTAAAATTTTGGAAGAAAGTAATATGGACCAAATGTCTAAGATGCATACATTTGAACTTCGAACAACATCGTCATATTTGGTTGTCTACTGCTTACATGTGTCTTCTACTTGTGAAGTACTCTTAATTCTTAAGGTATTCGTTGTAGATTCCATGTTTAGCAGACTTTTATTCTTGTGTTCATCATTGTTAGCTCCTCCCAAAATATGGAAAGTGTAGAGCTTGCAGCAGAAGACATTTGTTTCACAGTGACAAAGATAAAGAAATGCTCCTAGTGACACTGAATGACATTTTCGAACTAGAGGTCCTTACCAACATATGTACTCAGTTTCCTGTGTAAGTCCTGGAAATTTTTAATGGAAATTCTCGAAAACCGTTTATTGCATAAATATAAAGCCCGTGTTCTTATGATCGTTCATCAGTGTTTGGTTTAAAAATTTGTAATAAATCGGTCGAGAATCTTCAAGGTTTTCAGTAAAAACTCTTCCAACTTTGTTTATTAGTCCTACATATATACTTCTATGTTTTTATGTAATCGTCAAACACATTTTTGTATGAAACATCTGACAAGAGAAGTGTCATAAAAAATCTGTTGTTGTGGTCTTCAGTCCGCAGACTGGTTTGATGCAGCTCTCCACGCTACCCTGTCCTGTGCAAGCCTTTTCATCTGAGAATATGAACGGCAACCTAGATCCTTTTGAATCTCCTTACTGTATTCGTCCCTCGGTCTCGCCCTACGATTTTTACAACACACACTTCCTTCTAATGCTAAGTTGACCATTCCTCGATGTTTCAGAATGTGTCCCACCAACCTATCCCTTCTCTTATTCAGGATACGCCAGTACCTCCTTTTCGCCCCAATTCTGTTGAGCACCTCCTCATTAGTTACGTGATCTATCCATCTAATCTGCATCATTCATCTGTAATTTTTGTGTCCCTGCCTCGTCGCCGCTTTTATGTCTCGTTTCCGTCGTAGGTGTCGGTGGCCGAGTGGAATGAGACCGACACAGGAATAAAGATAGCACGCTGGTACAGGTACGGAGGGGAGCAGCCAGAAACTAGAAACACTAGAGTAAATTAGAACGAGATATATATTGCACAGAATTTATACAATACTTAACTTTTACATAGTACTGCAGAAGGCTGATACATAGTTGAGCTAGAGGCCTGCCTAGTGCCTGTACGATAGCCAAGTCTTCACTGGTGCATATCTGCTTCAGAAGGTCCTAACTGGTTCCTATATCAGTCCCAAGTGAACGATGTCGTTCAGCGGTGGCCACGAGCGGCGTTGTAGCAGAGGGCGCTCGTGGCTGTCGTCGTAAGAACGCCGCGCCGTGCGTGCATGGCGGCGCGCGGCGAAAGTAGGTGGCGCGCACTTTGGACTTGTGCGACACCACAGTAATACTACATTTCGAAAGCTTATACTATCTTTTTGTCTGAAGTCCTTATCGCCCACGTCTCACCCGCATACAATGCTACACTCCAGAGAAATGATCTCAGAAAGGACTTCCGAACATTTAAACTAATATTGGATGTCAACAAATTTCGCTTCTTCACAAAAGCTTTTCTTCCCATAGCCATTCTACATTTATGTCTTATTTACTTTGGCCATCAGAAGTTATCTTGCTACTTAAATAACAAAACTCATCTACTACTTTAATTGTGTCATTACATAATCTAATTCCTTCAGCACGCCTGATTTTTTTACACTACATTCCATTACCGTCGTTTTACTCTCGTTAATGTTCATCTTATACCTTCCTTTCAAGGCACTGTCAATTCCGTTTAATTATTCTTCCAGGTCCTTTGCTGTCTCCTGCAGAATTACTATGTCGTTAGCAAACCGTAAGGTTTTTATTCCTTTCCCTGGACTTTAATTCCCTCGCCAAATTTATCCTGATTTTAACATTATGGCGGTGTTTTATGTATCTTACACGAGGAGGCAGGTTGGCTTGCGACGGCTCTGGAGTCCAGCGTAGAGATGAACAACGTCAAATCGCAGCTTGCACGTTCTAAAGCCATAAAGAGGTCACAGCACGTGCTATCCTACCTTCCTCTTATTGAGTCATCTGTATTAAAGAATTGCCACTACCTACAACATACAAGGAATTAAGCAGATTTCTTGGAATGGAGAATTTTTAGCGCAAACATTTGCGCTCAACCACTGCCACGCTGCCAGGTAAAGCCACATGCTGCTACTTAGATGCCAGACATGAGCAGTTTGAGGGCTGCACTAGCATCAGCTGTCATTCTTAGGCATCCTATACCGGACGCTCCAGTTTCCGTCACCGTGACTTGGCAATTGGCGCAGTCTTACATCACCAGAGCCACTCAAATTCTTCAGAAAGTTCACCTCGTTCCAACAAAAGAGCTCTTTGCGGTGTGTGAGGCAGTAAGACACTTCGGGGACAATGTTGAGGGATGTGATTTCGTTATTTCCACCGACCACAAACCTCTGACTGATGAAATGAAGTCCAGCACATGGACCTTACATCCAAGTTTTCAAAAGACGTCAGATACATTTGTGGAGCCAATGATGTAGTGGCAGATTGTTTTTTATGAGTGGACTCTGTAATTTCCACCTCTTGATAACCAACTAGTCTGTATTATTATTCTAGTTTAAGTAGACCTGTTCCTTAATACACTCCCCAAAATTTAGTTGGCTGTTTTGGTGGGTACAAATAATAATAATAATAATAAAAACACTTAACTTGTGATGTTCTCTTGGTATGACGTTGCGTTGTTGCTGACACTTCTGCGATCTTCGTATGCTGTAAATGTCAGGCGTTGGATCCGTTTAAATGGCAAGTCAGACGCTTCCACATATTTCGTATTTCATTTATTGATCATCATTCTGTAGTTTCAGATAATTTTTCAGACTTTTATTAGAGACAACAGTAACACTTCTCTTTACAGTGACACCCGCTTAAACTGTGATTTTATCACGGCTGCCTCTCTTCCAGTACATTACTAATAGGGGGAAACATTTTATTAATGACATTTACTTTAAACATTCTACTTCTGTTCAGAGACCGCTAATAAACTTTAAAAGTTTATTTATAGAATATTTGAATACTTTTAGTACATTATAACTCATTCTGGCATTAAACATATATTTTGTAGCATGATCAGTGTTTTAGTATTTAATTTGACTTTGTTTTCAGAAGTTTCAAAAGAGCAATGTAAAGTTATGGTTTTTTCATAACTAATAGAATAATCCTAACATACTATACATCTTATTATTAAAGTGTATTAGATTTTCTGAGCAAATAGTACAAAGTTTTCTAATGAGAATTTACAGTAACTTAACTACTGAATATTAAATCATTTATTTTGCACTATATTTCTTTATTATGTTAAATGCCAAATGAGTGATTGTATCATGTTCATTATGATCTACTACTTGTATGGTAATACTATTCATAATAATTTTTAACCGAGCGAGGTGGCGCAGTGGTAACGCACTGGACTCGCATTCGGGAGGATGGTGGTTCAAATCCACCTCCGGCTATCCAGATTTAGGTTTTCCGTGATTTCCCTAAATCACTCCAGGCATATGCCGGGATGGTTCCTTGATTTCTTTCCTCATCCTAACCCAAAAACTCCGAGCGTTAGCTCCGTCTCTAATGGCCAAGCTGTCGACGGGACGTCAAACCCTAAGCATTCATTCATCCATCCATCCATCCAATAATTTTTAAACATTGAGCAAAATTGTTGTCTATGTGCAAATGTGCAATATTGCCCACATCAACAGACTGCCGGCGTGGCGCAGAGGATATCGTCACCGATTGCGGTGCTGAAAGTTGCCGGTTCAATCCCGTTCACCGGCAAAAATTTATTGCATTGTAATTACCTTTTCCAGAATTTTCAACATGTTTCTTACGTTCACTTTTAATTTCTACTTGTTTCTTGTGTTAACTATTCTGTGTATAAATAGCAGAGCACTCTGCCCGAGAGGCAGTCAGTGCTGCGTCTACTTTTAGTTCGCAATAAACCTGCTTTCAGTGTAAGTGGTGTGTTCAGTTGACAACCCTGCCCTCGAAGTCGAGCCTGCTTCCATTTCAACGCGACATTGTTTGGTGGAGGCGTCGGATATCGTGCGCAACAGCTGCATCACAGTGGCTCCGATTAGGCAACGTAAAAGCCGTCGCTTACACGGACTAGAACCGGAATACAAGGGATATACCGAGTACATCCTTCCGAAAGTCCGTATTATCAGAAGAACGATGGACACGAAACCAGCGGTAAGCCAGCTACACATCAGACACCTGTCGGTGTTCTCTGGAGACGCTGGACAGGACCCCAACAAATGGCTAAAAGGGTTCGACCGAGTCGCCAAGTACAACAGGTGGGATCATACAATGTGCTTGGCCAACGTTTGTTTCTACCTGAACGGAACAGCACAGCAATGGTTCGAAAACAACGAAGAGAAGCTGACTGACTGGGAAACGTTCCAGACGGAACTCAAGAAGACGTTTGGTGACCGCCAGCGACAAATCCGCTCGGCGGAAGAATAACTGAAGAACCGGGCCCAACGACATGGTGAGCCGACACAGTCATACATACACAATGTTTTGGCCCTGTGTAACATTGCCAATCCGAATGTGACTGAGACCGACAAAATCACGCGCCTGATGAAGGGTATAACAGAAGACATGTACCAAGCTCTTCTGTTAAAAGACGTTGCTACGACGTAATTGTTCATAAAGTGGTGCCAGCGTATTGAAGAGATGCAACAAAGGAGGGTTGGACGAAAGAAGTATGACAGACTCCCCAATGTAGTCCCTATGGCCGTTGTAGGAGAACAGCATGACTTCGCTTCCCCCATACGACATATGTGAGAGAAGAATTACAACAGTTTATAGCAGCTGGGGCTATTAGGCCGAGCGAGCATCAGATTATGGCCATGGATGTAAGCCAGGTAAGTCACGAGGGAGCCGACGCCGCTGAGGAATAGGTATTTCAGACAATTGTTCCTGTCTGCCCCGCCAATCGCATCCGACGTGAAGAATGGCGTCGCCCTGCTATGACTTACGCTGCAGCCGCCAAATGGCAGCCCATGAACCGGCCGACGCGGCCACAACCAACTCGCCCGGCAACTATGACGCCCCGCAGAAGAACAGATGTCTGGAGGACAGAAGACAACACACCACTTCGTTTCCACTGTGGGCGCCCTAGACATGTCGGACGCTACTGCAGAGAGAGCAGGCGAGTATACGATTATTTTGCCGCAAGACGTCAGCCATCAGAGCAGTTCTATCCCAGGCAGTCACCTGCTGATGAGTTCAGTCGACCTATGGTAAGAAGCCCATCGCCGTACCCTGGACGAGGACGCTCCCCGACAAGCCGCAGCCGTTCACTTTCGCCGTACAGAGGTACCAGCCGCTCCCCTAGCTTCCTCGCCCAGAAAAACTAAGCGTGGCGACTATCTACGGAGGTGAGGCCGCCGCAGATGAAAATTCTCCATGGACGACGGTCGCTAAGATGCCGGGAAATCTCATCGACGTTATAATCGACGGCCAACCTGTCCGGGCACTGGTTGATTCAGGAGCTTCTTTCTCTGTACTGTCGGATAATTATCGCCGCACACTAAAGAAGACAATGTTCTGTGATACGAGGGCAACTGTGCTGAAGGTGGCAAATGGAAAGTACGTCCAGCCAACAGGAACGTGTGTCGTAAGAATAACTATTAACAACAGGACCCAGCCCTTTGAATTTCTCGTTTTAACAAAATGTAGTCATAATGTCATCCTCGGATGGGACTTCCTTCGAGCATCCCAAGCTATGATTGACTGTGGAAGATCTGAGCTGCAAATTGAGGGCCGGCCGCGGTGGCCGAGGGGACTGAGGCGCTCCAGTTACGGTCTGCACGGCCACTATGGTCGGGGGTTTGAATCCCCCCTCGGGCATGGATATTTGTGTCGTCCTTAGTCTTAGCTAGTTCATAAAGAGTTTGTAAGCTTAGGGACTGATGACCCCGTAGTTCAGTCCCATAAGTTCTACAAACAATTGAACGTTTGATTTAGCAAATTGAGGAAGTCGTTCGGACGGGTACACGTAACACAGAATTTTCTGGTATGTTATTTGTCGTTGACAATGTGGCAATCCCGCCGTTGACAATGAGAAGAGTTGCAGTCACAAACACAGATGACCGGATAAACTGTGAAGTACTTGTTGATAGTGAAAAGTTTATCAGACTCAACAAAGATATATACATACCAGCGGCTATCATAAGCATTACCGGTGGTCGAGGAGAGATTTGGATCATTAATTGTCATGAGCAGTCACAACTTATCCCCAAAGGAATAAGTATCAGGACAGCTGAACCAATCCAGGACAGTGAGCTCAACGTCATCAACGAAAATTCATGCTCTGCTGTTAGTACAGACAACACGCTGGAGGAAACAACCGTGGAACGGCCAATAGGACCCGGACTGACCACGGAACAACGCCAGCGGGTGTTAGCTATACTACGCCAATTTTCTGGTGCATTCCCACCTCAGCAGGGATAAAATCAGACGAAACGGCCCACGATAAAGCACCGTATTAGTACTGGGGATCATCCATCAATTAGCCAACGTTCGTATAAAGTATCGCCAGCTGAAAGACGGATAATTCGGGAGGAAGTGGAGAAGATGTTGCACGATGACATTATTCAACCTTTGGAGAGTTCTTGGTCTTCTCCGGTAGCCCTCGTAAAGAAGAAGGATGGCACATGCCGATTCTGTGTCGACTATCGGCGGCTGAACAAAATCACATATATGTCTACCCGTTGCCGCGCATTGACGACACCTTAGACTGCTTGAAAGGAGCTACATACTTCTCAACTATGGACATGCAGACAGGTTACTGGCAAATCGAGGTTGACAAAGCTGACAGGGAGAAGACGGCTTTTATTACACCTGACAGCCTCTATGAATTCAAAGTAAAACCATTTTGATTATGTAATGTTCTGCCCACATTCGAACACATGATGGACAACTTGCTTCGACACCTTAAGTGGACGACGTGTCTTTGCTATTTAGATGACATTGTCGTTTTCTCGAAAACATTTGAAGATAATCTGAGTCGCTTGTCAACTGTGTTGAAGTGTGTTCAGACTGCAGGACTCCGCCTCAATCCAAAGAAGTGCCTCTTCGTCGCCAAAGAAATAAAAATCCTGGGTCACCTAGTCAACGGAGATGGTGTCCGTCCTGATCCAGATAAAGTAAGGGCAGTAACAGAATTTCCAACTCCTCAGCACATTCGTGATGTGAAAAGTTTTTTCGGGCTGTGCTCAAACTACCGACGTTTCATAAAAGGATTTTGTAACAAGGCACGTTCATTGCAAGAACTTCTGCAGGGAGACGCCAAGTTGTACTGGGATGAGACAAAATAAAGAGCTTTCTGGGCAGTTAAGGAGGCTCTAACTTCCGCACCAGTTCTAGCCTTGTACGACGAGAATGCGGAAACTGAACTTCACACAGACTCCAGTGGTTATGGGATTGCTGCAGTGCTTGTACAAGTTCAGGAAGGTGCTGAAAAGGTGATAGCCTATGCATCAAGAGTATTCTCAATGTCCGAGGTAAATTACTCTTCAACTGAGAAAGAATGTCTCACAGTTATTTGGGCTATCAACAATTTCCGGCCGTATTTATTCGGCAAACCATTCACCGTCGTGACAGACCACGATTCTTTGTGTTGGCTGACTAGCTTGGAGGATCCATCAGGTCGACTAGCAAGAGTGTCACTAAGACTCGAAGGGTACGACGTCACAGTGGTATTCAAGAACGGGTGCAAACACAAGGATGCCGACTGCCTTTCGAGGAATCCATTAGTGGAACAGGACAGCATGAATGAAATTTCATACCTCACTGAATGAGGTGACGTTCCAGCCTGCTATTCTCAAGTATTTCCACGATGCTCCAATATCCGGTCATTTGGGATTCGTGAAGACCCTAGACAGAATCAGACGCAGGTATTACTGGAAAGATCTCTACAGATCTTTCATGCAGTATGTGAGTCAGTGTAAAGAGTGCCAGCGACGGAACCATGTGCCGCAATTACCTCGAGGGCATCTCTTAGCCGGCCGCGGTGGCCGAGCAGACTGAGGCGCGCCAGTCACGGTCTGCACGGCCACTACGGTCGGGGGTTCGAATCCCCCCTCGGGCATGGATATTTGTGCCGTCCTTAGTATTAAGTAGTTCATAAGTAGTTTGTAAGTTTAGGGACTGATGACCCCGTAGTTAAGTCCCATAAGCTATACAAACATTTGGACATATTTTTGGCATCTCGTACCGATTCCACCTGCAGCAGCTCCATTCCACCGAGTTGGGGTCGATCTTTTAGGGAGGTTCCCGAAGTCGACAACCGGTAACAGATGGATAATAGCCTGCACTAACTACCTCACACGCTATGCTGTCACCAAACCCTTGCCGACTGTAGAAGCTCCAGAGATTGAAAAATCCCTGGTGGAATACATTATTTTGAAGCATGGAGCACCACGTGTGATGATATCTGATCGTGGAAAAGTATTCCAGTCAAAACTAGTATCATAGGTAATGTTACGTTGCGATATTGTCCACAGAATGACAACTGCATACCATCCTCAGACAAATGGTCTTACAGTACGTTTTAACAAGACGTTAGCAGATATGCTGTCGATATACGTCGATGATGAGCACAAGGATTGGGATACAATACTGCCAGTCGTGATATTTGCTTATTAATAGCGCAAGACAAGACACCACAGGCTTTACGCCGTTTTTCCTGTGCCATGGCCGTGAAGCTGAGACGACAATGGATACGCTGTTCCCGTTCCGACCCGACGACACTCAGGATGACTATGTGAAAGAGCTCGTCACCAGGGTCGAAGAAGCAAGACAGCTGGCTCGCATACGGACACAGGACGCCCAGGAGAAGGACCGTCAGCGGTATAACGACAAGCCCAGGAGATCTGGTATGGATTTTTACCCCTGTACGAAAAGTCGTTCTATCAGAAAAGTTATTGAAGCTATACTTTGGTCCGTGTCGTGTCATACGCCACCTGTCAGACGTCACATACGAAGCTGAAGATTATGAGCCGTCGTCGAAACGACAAAAAAGGAGAGACATTGTTCACGTCCTGCGCATGAAGCCTTACTACGATCCTGAAAAGCAGATAGGCAAAAATGGCTTCTTGTTCAAGGACTCTAAGGGCGGCAATGATACTGATGAAGCCACGACAGGAACGTCTGTCGTCGATAATCGTTCAGAAGGGAAGGATTCTCCAGAACTGCCATAAAGAGGACCCATGACAAGATCAAGATCCAGGACATTGCAGCTGGGAACCTAACAGCGGGTCGCTGTTTTTTCACGAGAGAGACCAATGCCGCTAGATACCAAGTTAACCGACTGCCGGCGTTGCGCAGGGATAGCGTCACCGATTGCAGTGCTGAAGGTCGCCGGTTCACTCCCGTCCACCGGCAAAAATTACTTTCTTTGTGATTATCATTTCCAGAATGTTCTACATGTTTCTTATGTTAACATTTTCTACTTGTTTCTTATGTAAACTATTCTTATAATTTCTGGTACATTCTGTCTGTGTATAAATAGCAGAGCACTCTGCCCGAGAGGCGTGTACTTTCAGTTCGCAATAAATCTGCTTTCAGTGTAAGTGCTGTGTTCAATTGACAACCCTGCCCTCGAAGTCAAGCCTGCTTCCTTTTCAACGCGACAATATGACGTGAAATATTTCATATCTATTAGTTTCAGCAATATTATATTTTCGCAGATAATAAGTTGTAAATGTTTGTATATGTTCAGGACGTTAGTGTGCTTTGTATTCGAATATTTTAATGATGACTTAGGTTTTGGTTTCAATTTCAGTTTTTTATGAATGTTAACAGGGACATATATCTAATTTAGACATTTTTATATAGTTAGTTTGTTCATTTATTTAGTAACGTTGAAGTAACTGGTGAAATCTAGTATAGGCCTCTCGGTAATTTTCGTGTAATGTTGGCACTACTGTTTATATACAGAACGTGAGCAGCACACATAATCATTAAAACTTAATGTCCTCCTCAATCAGTGTCAAGACACTATCCCGCATGCTCGTACCTGACAGTGAGCTGCAAGACTTGGTCTCCCCTGCTAAGCTTTGTGTACTGTAAGCTGCCACCTGTCATTTGCACTCGACTGAGCTGCCCGACAGGCGAGAACACACATACGCCGCCTCTCCTTTACCCTGACACCACCCAACAGATGTTAGGCTGACCTTTATTATTTTGTCTGGGATGATGCTGTTCGGCTGCCTCTGCATCCACATATTCAGGCCAACACACAAGTTCTCAGGAAATACAGCGACAATTTTACTCAGAGGGAAATCAGTAATGATTATGCACATGTTACCACCTGCATGATCACGTCTGTCAAGAGTTCTCCTCCCTCAATGACTGATTCGTCCCTCATTTCTCCTCCTCCTTTGTCTGAGGGTACCTTAATGTCACGAGAATTCTGAGATTTATTCGTGCCTCCTCTGTTCGAGGTTTTTGCTGGTGCATGTGATGCGGTGTACAGCTATGATGCTGGCGATAATTTGGTGAACGATTCGTGTGATGACTCCTTCCTTTTGCCCCCCGGCCGATGCTGTCACTGCCTGGCCAATGACATCACATCATCACATCCTAATCAGCTCCACACTACGCACACATATGGGCACCGTGGTGGTTGCCTGATTATGTCCCAGACTACCTAGATAGAGGACAGCGCCGTCATCACAGAGCTCTGCTCTTCTGCCAAGGGTCTTGTGGCAACATCGATACTACAATGATAATAACGATCTTTGCTGTTGTTAACCTTGTTATTGATGTCGCCTTCTTGTTTTATGTTCTCAGAAGTGAATGTATGCAGAGCATTCGAGTGTTCTTCAAGGACAATAAATCATTTAATTTACTGCGTGTGGAAATTCATTATTTCACTGTCTTACATTAAATCCCCCCACAGTTTGTTTGTTTGTAATTCATAAAATCTATAGTTTTATCTTGATAACATGTTGCACACATGACCTTCAAAACAAGAGGAAGGTCACTGTCTACATAAAGTTTCGTATTATGCATGGTAGAGAGTACCCTACAATACCATTTGACCAATCACCACTGAAGCTGTCAGAAAGAGGGGAAAGAACAAAACTGACAGAGAGAGAGGACAGGTGCATGTGGGATGAGGGGGTCGGGAAGAAGGAAATGGGCCAATCGTTAGGAGTACCCCAGGGAAGTATTATAGGACCGTTATTATTTCTATATATATAAATGTTCTGACAGACAAAGTGAGTTGCAATCTCCTGCTGTTTGCTGATGATGCTGTGGAGTACAGGAAGGTGCCTCATTGAATGACTGTAGTATGATGCAAGGTGACTCGGACCAAATTTCTAGGTGGTGTGAGCAATGGCAGCTACCTCTAAATGTAGAAAAATGTAAGGTGATGCAGACGAGTAGGAGAGACAATTCTGTAATGTTCGAATACAAAAAAAAAAAAAAAAAAAAAAAAAAATGTTCAAATGTTTGTATAGATTATGGGACTTAATTACGGGGTCATCACTCCCTAAACTTACAAACTACTTACGAACTAGAATGAAACTTTCACTCTGCAGTGGAGTGTGCGCTGATATGAAACTTCCTGGCAGATTAAAATTGTGTGCCGGAACCGGGACTCGAACCTGGGACCTTTGCCTTTCGCGGGCAAGCGCACTACCGACTGTGCTATCCCGACACGACTCACGATGCCGCCTCACAACTTTACTTCCGCCAGTACCTCGCCTCCTACTTTCCAAACTTCACAGAAGTTCTCCTGCGAACCATGCAAGGATAGCACTCCTGGAAGAAAGGATATGGTGGAGACATGGCTTAGCCACAGCCTAAGGGATGTTTCCAGATTGAAACTTTCACTCTGCGCTGATATGAAACTTCCTGGCAGATTAAAATTGTGTGTCGAAACCGGGACTCGAACCTGGGACCTTTGCCTTTCGCGGGCAAACGCACTACCGACAGCATCGGTAATTTCAGCCGTAAATAGAAATATTAAAAAAGGTAGGAAGATTTTTCCGTTCGGAAAAAGTGACAAAAAGGGGATTTCAGAGTACTTGACGGCTCAGCACAGAAGTTTTATCTTAAGTACAGATGGTGTTGAGGAACAGTGGTCTAAGTTCAAAGCCATCGTACAATATGCATTAGATGAGTATGTACCTAGAAAGATCGTAAGAGATGGAAAGGAGCCACCGTGGTACAACACCAGAATTAGAAAGCTGCTACGGAAGCAAAGGGAACTTCACTGCAACCATAAACGTACCAAAAGCCTTGTAGACAAACAAAAAGTACACGAAGCGAAATGTAGCGTGAGGAGGGCTATGCGAGAGGCGTTCAACGAATTCGAAAGTAGAGTTCTTTGTACTGACTTGGCTGAAAATCCTAAGAAATTTTGGTCTTATGTCAAAGCGGTAGGTGGAACAAAACGAAGTGTCCAGACACTCTGTGACGTAAATGGCACTGAAACAGAGGATGACACTCTAAAAGCAGAATTACTAAATGTATTTTTCCAAAGCTGTTTCACAGAGGAAGATTGCACTGTAGTTCGTTCCCTAGATTGCCGCACAGATTACAAAATGGCAGATATCGAAATAATTGCCAGAGGGATAGAAAAACAATTAAAATCGCTCAAAAGAGGAAAGGCCGCAGGACCTGATAGGATACCAGTTCGTTTTTACACAGAGTACGCAAAGGAACAGCCCCCCTTCTCACAGTGGTGTATCGTAGGTCTCTAGAAGAGCATAGCGTTCCGAAAGATTGGAAAATGGCGCAGGTCATCCCCGTTTTCAAGAAGGGTCCTCGAACAGATGTACCGAACTATAGACCTATATCTCTTACGTCGGTCAGTTGCAGAATTTTGGAACATGTATTATGTTCGAATATAATGACATTTCTCGAGACTAGGAATCTGCTCTGTAGGAATCAGCATGGGTTTCGAAAAAGGCGTTCGTGTGAAACCCAGCTCGCGCTATTCGTCCACGACACTCAGAGGGCCATAGACACGGGTTCTCAGGTAGATGCTGTGTTTCTCGACTTCCGCAAGGCGTTTGATACAGTTCCCCACAAACGTTTAATGAACAAAGTAAGAGCATATGGTCTATCAGTCCAATTGTGTGATTGGATTGAGGAATTCCTAGATAACAGAAACCAGCAGGTCATTATCAATGGAGAGAAGTCTTTCGAAGTTAGAGTTATGTCAGGTGTGCCACAGGGGAGTGTCGTGGGTCCGTTGCTTTTCACGATATATATAAATGACCTTGCGGATAACATCGGAAGTTCACTGAGGCTTTTTGCGGATGATGCGGTAGTATATAGAGAGGTTGTAACAATGGAAAATTGTATTGAGATGCAGGAGGATCTGCATCGAATTGACGCATGGTGCAGGGAATGGCAATTAAAGCTCAATGTAGACAAGTGTAATGTGCTGCGAATGCACAGAAAGAAAGATCCTTTATCATTTAGCTACACTACAGCAGGTCAGCAACTGGAAGCAGTTAATTCCATAAATTATCTGGGAGTAGTCATTAGCAGGGATTTAAAATGGAACGACCATATAAAATCAATCGTCTGTAAAGCAGATGCCAAACTTAGATTCATTGGCAGAATTCTAAGGAAATGCAGTCCGAAAACAAAGGAAGTAGGTTACAGTACACTTGTTCGCCCACAGCTTGAATACTGCTCACCTGTGTGGGATCCGTACCACGTGGGATTGATAAAGGAAGTGGAGAAGATCCAACGGAGAGCAGCGCGCTTCGTTACAGGATCATTTGGTTATCGTGAAAGCGTTCTGAGATGATCGCTAAACTCCAGTGGAAGACTCTGCAGGAGAGACGCTCTGTCGCTCGGTACGGGCTTTTGTCGAAATTTAGAGAACTTACCTTTACTGAGGAGTCTAGCAGTATATTGCTCCCTTCTACGTATATCGCGCGAAGAGATCGTGAGGATAAAATCAGAGAGATTAGATCCCACACAGAGCCATACCGACAATCCTTCTTTCCGCGAACAATACGTGACTGGAATAGGAGGGAAAATCGATAGTGGTACTCAAGGTACCCTCCGCCACACACCGTCAGGTGGCTTGCGGAGTATGGTTGTAGATGTAGATGTAGATATAAGGACAGTGATAGGGTAGGTGGATGGTCGACTTCTGTTTATTGGGAGAATTTTGGGGAAGATGTGATTCATCTGTAAAGGAGACAGCATATAAAAATCTTGTGCGACCCTATCTTGAGTATTCTTAAGTGTTTGGGATCGCAACCAGATCAGTTTAAAGGAAAATATAGTAGCAATTCTGAGGCACGCGGCTAGGTTTGTTACTGGTAGGTTTGATCAATGCACGAGTGTTACTGAGATGCTTCCAGAACTCCAATGCGAGTCGATGGATGGGAGGCGGCGTTCTATTCGAGAAAAACACTGTTGAAGAAATTTAGAGAGCCGGAATTTGAATTGGACTGCAGAACTATTCTACCTACATTTAGCGTAAAGGCCACAAAGATTAGTTTTCCCTCGTTCTATATGGGAGTGAACAAGAAAGCAAGTAAATGGTAGTGGTACAAGATATCCTTCAGTACGCACCTCTGGGTGACTGTATGTCTGTAGATATAGAAATGGTAGATCGCAATAAAAACACAATGCGGGAAATATTACTGTTAATTAATTGTTGATTAAATGTGCTATCATTTTAATCAGGAGGGGGGTAGAACAAAATGGACAAACACAGGGAGATGGATGTAGTGGCGACAAGGAGGGAGAGGAGGTAGAAGAGTAGATAGAGCAGCTGAAGAAGTGAACAGGAAGAGGAGGGAAGAAGGAGATGGACAGAGAGAGTGGCGAAGGATATGGACAGAAAGAAAGGAAGAGAAGGAGGAAATGGTCGAGAGGAAGACAAGATAAACTAACAGCAGTCTGGAGAGGATTTTAGATAGTACAAGTTAATATATTCTGCGTGTTTTTACGAGGGCTGTTGAAATGAAAATGTACGGACGGATATAGTGGGCATAATTGAATTTCTTTATTTAAGAGTAATACAAGAGGCCTGAACACAACTATCCCAGAATTCCTGTAGCTCTCAAAAATGTTCAAATGTTTGTAGAGCTTCTGGGGCTTAACTACGGGGTCATCAGTCCCTAAACTTACAAACTACATATGAACCAGCTAATACTAAGGACGGCACAAGTATCCGTGCCCTAGGGGCGGATTCGAACCCCCGACCGTAGTGGCCGTGACTGGCGCGCCGCAGTCCTCTCTGCCGGCTCCTGTAGCTCTGACAGTCCTCTACTGTATCCTTCTTTTCATCGTCTGATTTGAAGTGCTTCCTGGCGAATGCTCAAGCTGCTCCCACTTGAACTTGGCGAGCATACTGTAGACAAGTGCACGCACACTAGGATCACAACCCCCGTGAGCAGCCCAGGCCGTTTGCTCTTGATGGACAGAGTACATGTCACTGTTAATGGGTTTTCGGTGAATATCGGACCTCAGATATCGAGCATCACCTTGTCTGCTGCGGGCACAGTCTGGAATTTTTTAGGGGAAGGTGATGATGCATGGTTCGCGTTAGTACAAAGCGGCATATTCATATTTCAACCGGTTGGTCGTTACGTCATTTTATACCTTTTCGTACTAACATCCCTCCTACATTTTGAGCTGATTATTTTCATGTTATTATGACAAATTCTGTATCATTGTGAGGTCATCAATGAAATAAATAAATCAAATTAATCAAGTCAATTAAAGGACCGTTAGATATGTAGCTGTTGCTCCTGCTTATGTGAAGTAATGTTATCCTTCACACCCTTATCAAATTAACCTTCTCAACATTTGCCATCAGAAAATCACCAAAACCCAAATGAGGATTGCTGTACAAGAATGTGAAGCACCATCTTTCCAAATGAGAGTTATGTCAGTTGTCACCACTGCACCAAAATGCTCTTTTTATAGTTATTATAAAATTACTGCAATGTATAACTTGTATTATGCAATATATTTAAACACTTTGATGTTGTATATACTTTTAACTTAGATAATCAGTGATGAAGGAGCATAGGAAAGGCAAAACACTAAAGAAATTATCACTGACTTCACCAAATCCTGTTTTTATTAATACTCAGTATATAATAATTTTGTAACTCTAATAAACTTAACCAAATACATATAATCATATTACTGCCAATGCTTTATACATAATTGCTCAAAATTAGTTTTGTTTCATTTAAACAGTATGATTCATAAGTTTAAATGATACTAATATTTCTTCTAGCAAGTACAAAAAAACGCCTTTGAATTCAATGTTAGATTATATTGCAAAAATAATAGAAATGAGATTTTTCCCTCTTCTGAAACTATTCAGGGGCATAACATTCATGCCAGCATGGTATGTACAAAAATATGTAGAGGGGGAGTACTGTGTATCATAATGTTGTTATGCTGCATAATCAGATGCTAAAGAATTCAAACAGATAGCAAATTCACATAACTTTAAAGTGAAGCTGAAAGAATACTAAATTGACCACTGATTCCATTCCCTTTTGGAGTTCTAAGAAGTCTATAATTATTAATGTTATTGAACAAATATACTTAACCATACCATTTTGTAAATCACCTCACTGTTTTCAGAAATATTAGTAGTGTGCAATATCTGTTAAATTATGTGTGGAAATCAAATTATGTATAAATTGGAATTACCATTTTGTTTCTCAGAAATGTTATCAATGTACAAAATGTGTTGAATTGTGTTTGGAAATCAGATCATGTATACTTTTTAACTGCTACATTAAACTGACTTGTCCTGTGTCATATGTGTAAATTGTGTACTGAATCTTGATTTGTTTGAACTTGAACTATCTTAAAATAATTGAGCTTTCGTTGAGTTCAGGCCTCTGCTCGCATACATTCATTGTTAATTATTCACCAGTTATTGTTTCACCATTTCCAAAGTAATCAATTAGAGGAATCGCTTAAATCTGGAAAACACTGGTTGTAAGTAATTGCTGTGGGGCTTTCAGTTTCATATTTCCTTCGCAGTCCCACCATTTACAGTCATTATTGGTTTATTTTGAACATAATCCATGCATTCAAACAACCAAGCTGGTTGGTAGCCCTGCACTAGGCGAGATGCACTGGTTTGTGCTCTTATTAAGATACATAATTAATTAATTTAATACCAATATCTAATTAAATACGTTTATTAGTATGTACTGAACCTTACCATGAAGCTTTCAGTTTTCTTTGGGGATTCTTCCAGAAAACAATAAAAGATCTAATAGTAGTGTTACATGTGTATTTCTGTTTACATTTTGTTGTAGTAACTGAAAAAAAAAATTCATTTAATTGTTCTTTATTCTTTCTAGAAAGTACAGTGTAGCATATTCGTTAATTATTTTCTTTATTAGGCCTAGACCGAGCGAGGTGGCGCAGTGGTAACGCCCTGGACTCGCATTAGGTAGGATGGTGGTTCAAATCCACCTCCGGCCATCCTGATTTAGGTTTTCCGTGATTTCCCTAAATCACTCCAGGCAAATGCCGGGATGGCTCGTTTCAAAAGGGCACTGCCGATTTTCTTCACCATCCTTACCCAAAACTCCGAGCGTTAGCTCCGTCTCTAATGACCAATCTGTCAACGGGACATTAAACCCTAAGATTCCTTCCTATTAGGCCTATTTGAAAAATTCATTTTAAATTTTAATTTGCTGACTCTAAAAACTTTTAACATCTTTGTTTGCATACATTTATGAGTGGACCTAATTTTCTTATATTTATTAATTTAAATGACTTATTCTCAATACAGCATTAGTTTTACTATGACTGAAAAGTTGCTCACTTGCCACAGAACAGTTACCTCCAGGTTTTGGTGTGATGATTCCAGTAAATTTTTCTAACAGGGTGACTGTAAATGGTGTGGGAATTGGGTAACAGTATCTGATTCATCAATAGTTCTGTAAGATGTGCAATAGAGATAGGAAGGTAGTGGAAGAGGACAGGAACATTACGGTCCTTCAGGATGAGTTAGATCAGGCAAGGAAAGATTTGGACTGGTTAAGTAGGGAGAAGGTTAAAGAAAGGCGGCAAGTGACTACAGGCCCTTCTAGAAACAGGCTTTGAACTTCATCAGACAGCTTTGTGGTTAGTGCAAAAGTTAAGATTGACCTGCTTCTTCATTTAGAAACTGTTGGGCTCACACAGAGGTAGATGCAGACAGGGCACAACAAACATTCGGAACGAAATTGAGTGCCGGCTACAGTGGCTGAGCGGTCTGCGGTGTGCCATTCACGGTCTGCACGGCCGCTGCGGTCGGAGGTTTGAATCCCCCCTCGGGCATGGATGTTTGTGCCGTCTTTAGTAAAAGCTAGTTCATAAGTAGTGTGTAAGCTTAGGGACTGATGACCCCGTAGTTAAGTCTGATAAGCTCTACAAACATTTCAACATTTGAACGAAATTGAGTAAGAATGTAGGAAAGCTAGCAAAGAGAAAGAAAGTTTTGCTATTAGGTTGTTAACATAACAGAGGTATAGGATACCTTCTGCAGGATAAATTAGGCTCAGAATACCATTTTATGGAGTGCTGGTCTAGGCCAGTTTACAGAGGATTCAGGTTATCTATGTAAAGACTTTTCCAGAGCCCGCAAATGATTACAGAAATATAAGTATTGCCTTCACAAAACCAGTGAAAGTAATGTCTACTATAAAATACTTGAAATCAATAAATTATGGTGGCTACAATATCAATGAAGTTGATTAAACTGTGTTTCTCTAAGTTTAGTGATATCTGAACTTTTTTATATCCTTAGTGGTTGAAATATACTCATGATGAGCGTTTGTATTAGATAGAAGGTAAATAAATACCATCAAACTGCCAATGTTACATTTTAGGGCCCTTATTTTTTGTGTAGAACAAACACAGTAACATTTACGGACATTGAATTAATTTTGTTTGCAGATGACACAAACAATGCAACAAATACTAAATTAAGTATAGTCTTAGAAATGTCAGCTAATGAAATTCACAAAGATATTAATAAATAGATCCTAGACAATTATTTGTCACTAAACCTTGAAAACACATACTATATATAATTCGAACTTTTAAACGTTTTACTGCCACTATATGCCTAAAATATAATGAAAAGCAGAAAGGTGACTGTTAAATTTGGGAGATTACATATTGATAAAAATTTAACTGACAGATGCATACCACAGAACTGCTGAAGAGCCTAAGCAAATCTTTGGTTTCTATGGAAATGATATCAGAAATAGATGATATTAAAATAGCATACTATGCTTGCTTTCTTTTCATAATGAGGTATGAGATTATTTTCTTGTGTAACTCATAAAGCAAAGCTAATGTTTTTAAATCCCAAAAAGTGCAATAGGATTTATTTATCATGTGAACTCAAGAACGTCCTGTAGTGGGCTGTTGAAGAAATTGGGGATACCAATTACTGTTTGTAATATATTTACCCCTTTAATGAAATTTGCCATTAAAATAAATATTTTTTCACACCAACAATTCAGATCATAGAATCAACATTACCAACAAGAATAACTTTGCACAATGGTTTAAATTCACTTACATTATATCAGAAACATACCCATGATTCAGCAGTATGGCCTACACATTTTCAATAATATCTCAGCAGTCCTAAAAAGTTTAACTTATAAAAGATTAGATTAGATTATTGTGTATCTTATTAATAATATTACATTATGTGAATATTGCACACAATCTGACATTTAAACAATACTTTTGTAATAATTTTTATTTGATGATGCAAGGCTATAACAGTCCAAGAATTATCACATGAACCTAAGTGTACTGAACATTTAATATTTGGTAACAAGGTTTATATAGTTTTAAAAAGAAATATGCAAATAATTTTGTTTATACATATTCCATATCCAAAAGGGCAATTTCACTTGGGATATGTAGAAGGTATATTATCCTATCTACTTCTATGTTGTAAATATTAGTTGTGCATGATTGTTTTTGACATGTTTTACATCCAAGAGTATCTCCTCATTAGTGATCAATCAGAAAAAGGTGTGCATATAATTTAATGAAGTGGAGGAAGATCAATGCCCATCCATAGTTACAAATTTATGGACAAAGTGAAATGGCGAAAAACTTGCTCTTCCGATTTATTTCTATCTATGGTCAACAAAATGCTCCTATCTCACAAAAAGTTTTCTCATATATATATTCTTCACCTAAAATCCGTCATAACTTTTCTGCTGATTTGTGTATGGCATCAACTATATTTTATACCTCCAACTGTAAACTGTCCATTACTATATTGTCCTTTTTATTTCTATGGTTGGGGACTACCTTCAGCAAAAATGGACGACATTCAAATTCAGCTTCTTATTTCTTAAATGTTGAAAATCAAGGAACAGCCTTTTTTTAAATTTTCTCCAAATCTGGATATATTTCCATCGGTGATATATTGACAAAAAATGAAAATTTTAATACACAACAATGTTCTGGTCTATCCAGCTAAAGAATACATAGACAACACAGCTACATCGAAACACTTTGTGAAGAAGCTGTGGCATATTAAACTACATACAACAATATAACATAAATAATGTCTAATTTGTAACAAATCCATATCTAAAGCAGGCTAAGAAAATTTCTTCTTGCACTCAGAAAACTTGCTAGTGTGCTTTTACTAAATGAAATGAAATTTACTGACTGAATGATGTGTTCTTAGAAGTGACCACAATTTTTATTTACATCGAATTATTTAAAACATTAGTCCACTCTTTCGAACAACTGAAAACAATATAGTTAGTTTTCAATTAAAATCTATTCATTTGTGTATGACACATGTTCTATCACAAGACATTTACTTGTCAATCTTATCTGTGAATAATAATTTCAGGGTGTTTGTGGAAATTTCCTATGTCTTTGGATACAATTTTTTTCACTGACTTCAGTATAGAACTGTTTGAGAACAAGTACCAGATAATTGTACTGCATATTTTAATGCAATTATTACAGATATAATACATTTTACTATTATAAGAAATTGATCATTACCAAGTATGAAGCCACAAATTTACTGTTCAAGAACAAGATTTATTTTTCTATTACAGCAATTCAACTAGAAATCTGTTTCATTAAAATCACACAAATTCACCATTGTCATATTGTGAAAGTATATTCAGTTTGTGTTTACCTTTCTTTTCTTGGTGTTCGGTTTTTCCCTATTTTGGATTTCACACAATATCAGCCACAAATAGTGGTTGGGATACTTGCAGTAATCTATTTCTAGCTGTGATTTTGGTGTGCCTTCTATGTTCTTTACTTTGTTAATAAAGTAGGGTACAGAAATTGATGCAATAAATGAAATGGCAGTAACAAAAGCATATATTAACTGTCCAATCAAATTTTGCTGAATGAGAGCTGTACTACTGTTTTGTCCACCAAGAGGAAATTTAAATGAAAAAAGTGGGACAGTAAAGTCAACAGTTGTGCTGAATTTAGAAGCATGTTTAAGGTAATGGCCAGCAAGAGAATTCAATGTTTGGAGCTTGTAGTTAGTTCCTGTTGGTTTTGATCTCATAAGTGAAGTCTCTTCTGTTGAAGTATAGCCCAAAAAATTTAGAAACAACACTGTACTTGTAACAGTGACTGTGTAACTCATTGCCTGAAACAAACAAAACACATGTCAGTGCTATAAACAAACATGTAGTATTAAGCAAATTCATTACTGACCAATAGAAATTCCTGTTGAGGCAGGTTATCCTAACTAGCATATAGAATACATGTCTTCTAGGTACTTATTCACTTCTTGAAATAATGTTTTTGTAATTATAACATTTATTAAAAGTCACAGGAAATTATGTTAGCTGTTGTTAATGGCCTTTCTTTTTGTATTACTAGTTTAGATCTCACGATCTTCAACATGTCATATAAGATTGATGACATAGCATATTTATATATGGTACAGGTTGTAACAAAAAGGTACAGCACAAATTGCAGGTCACATTTCTCGCTCATAGACAAAGACATATTGTTATATGAACAAAGGGCACACACGAATAACCAGAAACTGCGAATTCTTACACCGGTATCCTACCAGTAACTATGGCACCAATGACTACAAAGTTTTTTAATCACAACCTCGACCAGCTGCTGCCCCATATTCCAAGACAGTATGGGGCTACATCTACCAAAATACAAAAAGGTTATTGCACATCGAGAATATAAGTTTGACTACTAAATGAGAAAGTTGCAGTAGTAGTTCAAACACAAAGGTGCAAACTGCGTCATTGAAATTTCTAGGGGGAAGGGGGGGTTGATAGATTAGTACTTTTGGCCAGCCTGGGGAGAAGGTTATGAAACAATTTACAAAACGTGAAATAAAAGATATTTAATATTAAATAGCGAAACCATATTTATCCAGGCCCTAATATGTCGGGTGTGGGGGGTCGCAGTTTGGGCGGGAGGAGTGGGGGTGAGTAGTTGGCCAAGGGGGGGGGGGCTGGCTAATCACAGGAATAAAACGGATTAGGTAGTAAAATCTCCAGCCAAAAAGATTACGACAGTTTCAAGACACATCACAGAATTTTAAAACTCTGCTTAGGCTCGTCTTGTCATTAACCTAAATAGAAGACCAATCATCACCAAGATTCCCTCGCCTTCCCAGCAGGATATAAAACCCCTCAGTTAAAATGTAGAGTAGGCCCTACAGTCATCTGCACGTCACAGAACCTGAGGGGGGGGGGGCTCTCGTCGAAGTGAAAAAGCATATGTAAGAAGGTAGTGGCCAGTTCTGAGAGGTCAGTAGGATGAGAATTTCTTTATGAGAATTTCTTTGTCTCGTTCTGTAAGGTGTTGTAGCATACTGTAATAATGTCCAGAGCAGCAGAGCTCCCACATGGCAAAGGTGCAGTCGTACTCTTCATCATTGGTGGACCTGTTACCCTCTCCGCAGCTACTATGTGGCGCTGGAAATTAGGATCCTGACTGGCAGTGGCAGGGTGGAGTGACCGAGCGTTCTAAGGCGCCTTGCTGCGAAGAGCGCAGTTGCTCGCCGTCGGAGGTTCGAGCCCTCCCTCAGGCATGGGTGTATGGGCATGTTCTTAGGTTAGTTTAATTAGTTTAAGTAGTTTGTAAGCCTAGGGACTGATAATCATAGAAGTTACTTCCCACAGATTGACAAATATTTGAAGATTTTTATTGTGGTAGGCTGCCACAGTCTGTGCATTGTCTCGTGAGCTTGTTCCCAGACTGCCATTCCCAGTTACACCAGCAACTGTGTACCTTCCTCCTCTCCCAGAAATCTTCCTGGTAGTTTCCTAGAGTTTTGTACTTTTTGTGGAACGACTAAAAAACTCCAGAAACAGTTGCCTCAAACTCTTCTTGCTCTCACGAATAACCTGGCGACATTTACCCAGTAGGCTGAGAGGTTCTCTGCAGTTGGCAAACATTTGCACTAACACAGAGCTGCCCACTTGCTCTTAAGGGTAGAGTGCAATTCAACATTCCTCCGAGGTACAGGTTGACTTTTTGGTCTGCCTGATGATTGTGGAATAGATGCATCAGCAGCATGGTGGATCGTTTAGATAACATGATCTACCCATTCTTGTAAACTAATCCCATAAAGTTTGCTTTAAGGTGTCCTGTCTGCTCTATTGAGAACTCATTGCAGTGGGTACCTTACAGGCTCCATTACGCCTCGCTGGTGGATTAAGTTTGACAGTGATGGTTCCTACAATCTATGGCAGAGAACGACCCCATCGCAGTGCAGAAATGAGTGCTATTTGACCAGAGAAGCCTCTCAATTGCTCTGGGCAGGTCTGTGAGAACCTCTTCACTGTGCATGTTACATGGGTCCAGATAGAGGGAGCATGTACACGACTCAAAACAATTAGGGCATCAGGTGAGATATCAAGCACAATATACATATTCTAACGTATTATATTCAGGTATTGGTTTCAATTGTAATTTGTGTGTAATACACTAGGACATTTAGCTGTCTCAGCTCTTTAACATGGTGTTCACTTAGAATGGGGCTACCATAAGAGTGCCGTCTAGTATGTGGGTCGCTGAGAGCTTGCTCCATCTCCAAACACAAAAATACCATTTTACTGTTTTTTAAAAAGGTTGGCATGTTTTAAACACCACATATTTCGGTGAATATTGGAAATACACAAAAATACTTAGTGGGTTGAAATATAGAGTAAAATGTAATTTCTTATTAAACAGAAAAGGCGTGATCACAAATGAAATTTACACTACGGTAATATACATTGCACGAGACATTGTCGGTAGAGATAGAGCAAACTAACGGTTGTTTATGGATCCCCGATCTGGTAGTACGGGTACGTGTATTATCGATTCACTATTAATAGAACTAACTTCGACTGTATGCCGGATGAAGTGATATTCTGTATTAGACAGCATGCAAACATTCATGGAAAATATGCAAATTGTGATGTCATTGAATTATATTTAAAAATCAGAAAACGCGCAGTATTTCAACACAGAATACTAATTTTATATTGCCGCGAGACCTCCGTTAAGCAACTGCGCAAGGGGTAGCCGTAGCTTCACCAACTGCTGTGCTGTAGGTCGCCGGTTAAATCCCGTCCACCGGCAAAAATTTATTTCTTTCTTCTTCTTATGTTCACTAGTAATTTCTGCTTGTTTCTTATGTTAACTATTCTTCTAATTTCTGGTAAGTCCTGTCTGTGTATAAATAGCAGAGCACTCTGCCCGAGAGGCAGTTCGTGCTGCGTGTACGTTTCAGTTGGCAATAAACCTGCTTTCGGTATAAGTGCTGTGTTCACTCGACAACGCTGCCTTCCAAGTCGAGGCTGCTTCAATTTCAACGCGACAATATAGAGGTGTATCAGAGTAACTGTTAGTAATTTTTCGTTGTCATAGAGACACGAATATAATGCTTATTTATCAATAATACTGTATTTGCAAGTGCTTGATTTTCTATACAAAGGCTATTGTAATCACTCATACTTATTCCAACTGTTCCTGTTATCGTAGAAACAATGACCTACCGAACGTAGTTTGTTATTATGATTCACAGAATATCTTCTGTACAATTCATTTGAGGTGTTAAAATAAATTACATTGCTTGTTACAAAAGTTCGGAAAGACAGACTTACTAATTACTGAACTTGCAAAGCAAATTATATTTCCAGTTTGCAGTAGGGGTCCTATATAATTCTTTTACTTCTATATTTCCAGTATTCACACATCTGACTTTCACACATATTAGTACTTAGAATTTCTATAGATAGCTTTAGCTACAAATTTAAATAACATTTGTATATATGTTAGAATTTTCAGTATAACTATGTCCTAGAAAGAAAGCAGTTTGTCGTACATTTGTGTAACGAGACATGCTAAGACCATAAATTTTATTTCACAATTAAGTGTTTTGAGCACTTTTTTTCTACACTGTAAGTTCAAAATAAGCATTTATGGACGTTGCTTTATTAAAAAAAACTGTACTTCCATGCTCCCTATTATATAAGAAAACACGTAATAATTTTGTTGTACACATTCTATGTTTTTCTATTACAATAGAAATAACCTAGAATGTAGTGAAACAAGAAAATAGTCGTAAAACCATGTCTCAAATTTCCCACTGTGGCTTTGAAAGACCTAACACGCCGATCAAATGAATGAGTGAGAAAATAGTAATAATAAAAATGAGGAAGGAATACCAACACTATAACTCTTTCATGGACTAGAAGGCTTGCTTTCGAAAGTAGCGAAGAAAACAGTTATAGAAGAAAAAGGCTGATACAACTTAAGAGTTTACAAGCTTTACTTCGGGTGCTTTTGACTGATTCATTAACACCTTCCAGTAGTCATGTTTTTGACTGCAATAGAACTAGCACAACTGTACTCAGGTGGTTACATGGCGATATGGAAATATGAAGATTTTACAGCACATAGGGGCATTCCATAAAGGGACCTCATAAGTCCCATTTTTGCCTCGTCCCTTTTCTTGCTGGGGAGCCATATGTAAGGCCCATATAATTTTATTTTATACATTAGTTTAATTTCCTTTCACGTCACTTTGAATGATTCGTTCATGTGTCAGTTCGCTGCAATATGGAATGCTCCCTCAGTAGGGTTCCTATCCGAGTCCGGGCCACGCCGCCCCCGCGCCGCAAGGTCCAGCCACCGATGACGTCATCCAAGTACCGTTACTCCTACCCGCTCGGCCACTTACCGGACTGCAGATCAAAGGATGCTGCCACAGGATGATTGATAGGTTACACGTAACTGCAATGAATCGCAAACGCCTACTTGTATGCCGCCGCCGCTGCGGTGGTCGCTGGCCTGGCAGGGTCAATTTGTTTGCGAAACTCTAGAGTTATTCCCGGTAATTGTGCTGTTCCAAGTACGGAATAATTAGATCCTTTGTTGGTGCAATACAAACTATACGTCGATAAGTAGTAACTTTGGAATTTTTAATTTAGGGCGCGGGTTCGAGTCCCGGATCGTGTCGCGCGAGGGGCGGTAATCTTTAGAACCGTCCGTGGGGTGGAGGTTGGGTGTGCACACGCAAGTGCATACTTGTGGAGGCTGTTGCCCTTGTTACTGTTAAAACCCATAAGTAGTTAGAATTAAATTGATATGCAAATTTCACTGGAGGCGGAGGTCGGGAGTTGGACGTCTGTCGGGGGGCGGAGGGGCGGCGGCGGCATACAAGTAGGCGTTTGCGATTCATTGCAGTTACGTGTAACCTATCAATCATCCTGTGGCAGCATCCTTTGATCTGCAGTCCGGTAAGTGGCCGAGCGGGTAGGAGTAACGGTACTTGGATGACGTCATCGGTGGCCGGACCTTGCGGCGCGGGGGCGGCGTGGCCCGGACTCGGATAGAAACCCTACTTCCCTCATTGCTCGTTTCCTGGCGTGATCACACTTTTTAGTAAAACAGTCATCAGTGGATTCACGTGTAATATACAACACCCCATGTGCCTACATCACTGTCAGTGGTGCTTTTCGTACCTTTTATTTCTACAAATGTTTGGATAACATCATCAAAGCCCATCTGCCTTGCCAAATCAGCTTTAGTTGCCCAAGTCCGCAACTCTGTGAGACGTTCTCGATGCATTGTTGATCTGAGTGAATTTTTAACAGGAGCCAAAGCGGTGAGAAGTTGGTGTACAGGGGGCACGCAGACGGCCCCACCTGACCGCTGCTACAGCAGGTCGCGGCTCTCACCGCATGTACTGTGCG
Organism: Locusta migratoria; assembly: GCA_026315105.1. NCBI lineage: Eukaryota > Metazoa > Arthropoda > Insecta > Orthoptera > Acrididae > Locusta > Locusta migratoria. The sequence continues at coordinate 9,317,091 of CM048755.1, forward strand.
CAGTCTGATATTTTACATTCTCGTGTTTTACATCTGAGCATCTCAGAGGGCCCAAATCCTCGACTGACCTGGGGCCTCCAGGAGACTTGGGCCCTGGGGATTTTGCCGCCCCTCTCCGTCTCTCCTCAGGGCTGTGTGCGATCACCTCGGACGGCCCGTACAGTTGCACACCTGCGTGGCGCGGACAGTACGATGTTATCGATCAGCGCCATTTTTAAGTGAGTGTAATATCCAGCTCTGAAACCGTTGTGGGAGGTGCCGGTCTGGTTGCAATGTATCTTCCGAGTGCATCCCAGACATGCTCGATTGGGTTTAAGACCGGTGAACGAGCTGGTCACTCCTTTCGTCATCTTCGAGCATGTTAACAACCAGTGCAGCTCCGTTGGGTCGAGCGTCATGCTCCACCAGAAGAAACCCATCTCCTATGGTACTAGCATAAAGCACAACAAAAGTCGAAGAATCTCGTCTCTATGCTTCTGGGGAGTCAAAACGCCATTCTCGACGACATAGAGGTCCGTACGTCCGCCAATACTGACTCCCGACCAAACCATTCGTCTACCACCGTGATATCGTGATGCTTCCTGTACAAAAGCAGGATTGTCCCGGTGAGGGAACGACGCTTGTCCGGCTGAATACGAAATCTCGACTCCTCTGAACAGGACCCCGCGCCATTCGTTACGACTCCAATCCCCAAGTTCCTCCGCCAAGTTTCTGCAGACTAATGGTGTTGTGGTTTTAATGGTAGACACACTATAGGCCGCTGTGCGAAGAGACCACATTTCTGAAAGTGATTTTGGACTGTGTGTTGGTATTGAGCGTCCTGTTACTGTCTGTAGGGTGCATTGCAGCTTTTTGTCTCGATGGGCTGTTAACCAGAGATAACGGTCAACTCTTACCTGTGGAGGGCTTTGGCCTCGGTTTGTTTTATCAGTCACACTTTGGGAGACTGCAGCCACTTCCCTCTGTGTCTGTCCCGCTTCCAGCCTTCCTATGGCTCTCCGTGCCATAGCTTTGGCTAAGTCATGTTACTGTTGCATTGCACTGTCTGGTCGCTATACTATCTGAACCAAACTGCTCGTGTAATTCGTTTGTTAAACAGATGTCAACACCAACCCCCTGTGCAGCAACGTTTTGCTAATACCACTATCTCAGCTGCCATAATGTTTTCATCTCCACTCCGTAGAACCGAGAGAAAGACATCGAATCATTTTAGTTCATTCTGCCAGTGACTACTTCAGAACCTACATATCTCAACTGATCCCCTCAGAGGTGCCCACAGGGGGGTGGGGTCATGACGCATACTGCGTCACTGAAATTTCTAGGAGGAGGGAGGGTGAAAAATTAGTACTTTTTTTATCTTATAACGTTTGAATTTACTCATAATGACCATTTTTGTTAACAATAAACCAATGTTTATATACAAAATGAATTTATCTTCCGAATCCAGGACCTAATATCTCGGGTGTGGAGGGGTGGGGTGTTGGTCGCAGTTTGGGGGGGGGGGGCGCCTCTGGACCCTCTAATTGTTTCGAAAAGTATAGCTACTCGATGACATTCATATACGGACACTGCAACTTCTTGGAAGTTTGTGGTGAGAGAGAGGGTCTCCTAGTGATATACTGTAGTAAGAAAATAGTCATTCTGCTTCTCCAGTACGGTCATCCTTTCTATGGAGAACATAACCGTCAGTGGCGCCTCGTCCGGGTGTGCAGGTCGTGCGGCAATGCCTGAATAAAATCTTAATCAGTGTAAGGTCCAATATGTCCGTCATTGTTATCGATAGTGCCCCAAGGCGCATTCTGGTACAACTTAACTCTCGCCAGCTTAGCCCCTGCAACGCGCCTGTGACTGTGCATGCGTCAGCTACCAGGGCGTTGGTTTCCTCAGCGAGTCGTCCGCTGCTGGCTGGCGTGGTGTTTACGTTGTATGTATCTGAATATTGCGATAGTTATGAATTGGGTAGTGAAAGCATTGTATAAAAATTGTTACACAGTCCTTTTCCATTACTATCTTATCCAGAGGAGAAACAAATTATTGACAGTGGCAGACCATGTCATATTTTAACAGTATCAACGTGTGGAAAGGCATCTAAGATTCATTTTCTTACTGAGTTGTATGATTTATCAGATGTGATGTGGCGAACAGATTTTACTGTTGGGCAGTGGCAGCGGGCGCCTAAAATGACTGAGGGTTCACTACTTCGCGACATTTTTGAAAAAACGACCAAACATTTGTGGCAAGTAACGATACAAAAGTCATTACTGCTTCCAGAATCTGTTATAAACGCGAACGTTGCGGGGACACAGACGCCAACCCTCGTGGCACAACGTCATCTCTGTACCCCACAGCCATTCCCATAGTAGGTGACTTACGACATCATTATTATTATTATTATTCGTATTACGATCTTCTGAAGGTTTTTACACCTGACGCATCATTAGTTGACGTTTATTTATAAGAAATTTTACCAAGTTTGACAAGTATTTTATAAATTTTCAATGTGCCAAAAACAACTGTGAGGTGCATATGTTGCAGGCTTTGCGCATGCGCAAAGTGAAGTACGGGACTAGCAGCTATATCTTGCGTTCGGGCCAGTTCGTGCGTTTCCGTCTGACTCCGAGTATCCCTGAGAGCTACTGCCTTCATCAGCGCAAATGCGCATACTACTAGCGACGTTTCTTCTCGCCAGTATGGACTCAGAAAACGATCTGACGCTCAGCAGTGCCTGTGGCAGGTGGGCGTGCTGCCTACAAGACTTAAAAGTTATAAAAACACTTTGATAATACAGATAAAATGATCTGATTCCACAATGAAACGATGAATGATGGTTTAAGTGTACAATTTATTTATCTATTTAACGGAATCAGAAAGTATACTTTCGAAGGCCGCGCGTGGTCTAATGCGTCGTGCTACGGATTGGGCGGCCTTTCCCGCCGAAGGTTCGAGTCCTCCCTGGGCATGAGCTTATGTTTTGTCCTTAATGTAAGTTAGTTTAAGTAGTTTGTAAGTCTAGGGACTGATGACCGTAGCAGTTTGGTCCAATAAGTTTACAAACATTTGAACATTTGATACTTTAAAAGCCACGGGGAAAATTCAGGGTGTGCCACCGAAGGAAATTACATGGAATTTCTTCATGCATATCCAGAGTTTGATCCTCTGTTGAAAGGACATTTAGCAACGTCTATGGATTTCCGTGGCACTTTGGAAAGCTTTCAAAATGATTTAATAAACGCAGCATCTGATGTTTTCATAGATGAAATCAGTAATAAAATTAAGAATACGTATTTTGTGGATATTGTGCTCGAAGAAAATCAGAGATAACCACCAAATGACTGTTGTAAAATTCATTTTGTTACTTTTCAGTACCAAAAAAAAGAGTTGTGAAATGTTTTCTTGCCTTTTGTTAGGCGTGCACTAACAAAGTTAAGCAGGCCTTTTTAATCACGTAGATGAAATAATTGAGCGACACAACTTTGTGGATAAACTATGATGGCGTAGCCATCATGAATAGCCACCTCAATGGAGCCAAAGTAAAGTTCTGGAGAAATATCCTAAGCCTCTGGAATGCCTCTAATGACTGTCGGACAAAACACTTACATAGATCGTAGCGTGTGTTGGAGACGAATTTAATGAGTGGAATTACAGAAATACGCAAATTTATCATTTCTGGTTTCAATATTTCCATCCCCTACATCATCTTTTGGGAGGTCAAATCCTACAATGAAGAGGATACTGCTGCTCTACTCAAACGCAGAATCGGATGTCTAAATGAAACCTTATCTCCATTGAGAATGTATTACATGCCAGATTCTACGAAGCAGTAACCAAGAAATTATTGCAAAGGAAAAGATGGGTGGATTCAGAGTTCAAATAACTACATTTAAACTGCTTTAGTGCTTCTGCTTTTTTTATTTATTTTAGCGAATACAATGACCTCTGAGATTATTTAAACCAATTTCTGGTCGAATTCAGCTTCTTTGATAATAATTCAAAATTGTATTAACACTGTAAGATCTCCCCACGGATGTATAACACACCCAGCTAAGGGACGCGCATGGCAACACCCTACACCTGTCGTTTGCCCATCCTCCTGGAACCCCTTGTGGTGAACGCATCTGCTCAACACATTCGGTAGTCAGCACGCTTTCCAGCTCCAAATTAGTATTCCGGTGACGATCACTTCAACCAGCGACTCACAAATGAGTTTCCTCTGATTTCCAGAAAAAGAGAGCTCAATTGTAAAACATAACGAAGTTTTTTCTTTGCCAGTGCCTTAAGATCCGAATCAATAGATGCCACTAATAGCCTCGTATCTCAGGATTTCTAGGTAGCCGGCCGCGGTGGCCGAGGGGACTGCGGCGCGCTAATCCGGTCTGCACGGCCACTGCGGTCGGGGGTTCGAATCCCCCCTCGGGCATGGATATTTGTGCCGTCCTTAGTGTTAGCTAGTTGATAAGTAGTTTGTAAGTTTAGGGACTGATGACCCCGTAGTTAAGTCCCATAAGCTATACAAACATTTGAATTACTAGATAGTTTGAAATTTTCCTCCTGGAGACAAACACACATTAGTAGTTTCTCCACATACGTCCTGATCCCCCTATAAAGGGGATAACACATTCAGCCTCTCCTTCTGCCAGGGAGGGTCAGCCTGGGGAGAAATGATTGCCCCACACTTAAACCCAGCTCCATGAGCTATGCACCCTAGTCAGATGAAGCATAGTGACAATGACATAGTCCGACAGTTTACTGTCGGGTTTCGCCTGTGGTGGAAGCTTTGTGGTGGCTATTTTTTTTTTTTTTTTTTTTTTTAATTTGCCTTGGGTTGTTTGATGGGGGCTACAGTTATATCGTAGTAGCTGGAATGGGTGTTTGGGCATTCTCTGCAGTTTGAGGGATCAGGGGCTCCGCAAAAGCGTTTTTTCAGGTCTTTTTTTATGGGTGGGAGAGGTATTGGCACTTATGTGTTACAGGTGCACTGGCATGTGCAGGTGTTAGTGCCAACAATAATAAGCTCAGTTGTCCTGGAGGCATCAGTTTTGGCAACCAGGTCTTGCAGAGTGGAGGTGAAAGAGGTGGCAAAAGGTCACAAGCCTTTGAAGGTGTTTTTGGCCTCAGCAAGGGATATTAGTTTAGTTTCCTAATCTACTATATTTTCTTTCCCTCATAGTAAACCCTACAATCTGTACTCCAGACAGGATGTTTCCCCGGTCAATTGACACACTTTTCAGGTGAGATGAAAACACTACTTACCGCATTTGGCACAGATGGCTTCTCCCAGGGGGCATGCCCAAAGCGCCACACTGGATTTGGGACATGAGGTCATACAGTCAAACGAAGGAAGCCTGGCCCGGAGTTACGTACCATCGAACGTGACAATAAACGAGTCGGATATCGTTAACTCCCCATTCACACTTTTCATAATATTTTGAACATCGACAATTCTTTTGGAAGCCCACTCTTGCTTCAGTTTCTCTTTCGAACATCAACAAGGTCTCGACGTGTAACTACATCTTTACTATAATTTAAAGTATTGTGGAGTTGTTTTATACGGCATACTCCGCAAGGTACTTAGCCTTAGTAAGGTTTGCTGCTTGTTGAGAGTTAGGTGTCTTTACCAACAGAGTTCCATTGTGAAACCGTTTCAATTAATTTAAGTCACCTGTTGTACCCTGTAGCGCCTTTTCTATATGGAAAGGTGAATTCTTTTCATATGAACAATCTCACTGAAACGATACTGTTGTATCGCTCCATGTAACTTCCATTAATTGGTACGTGTTCTCAAGAAAACAACAGAGTTGTGTACGTATTTATTTCAATTTCATTTAGAGACGGGCCACTTTATCATGAGTACTGAGCACAGTGGAGGCAGGAATGCTCAGTGTTGTATTATTACTATTAATTGAGCCTCGCTCCGCAGCGAATGTGGGTGAGTCTCCGTGTGTGGCTGGGAAGCAGAGCTTTCCTGGCAGGTGGCTGTCTTACGGTTCGCAAGTTGGTATGGGAGTCGGTTAGGTGCGTGCCTCCTCCCAAGCTGAACCGGAAAGGCGGTTAGGCGAGCGATCGCCAGAGTCCACCGAGTGGATGTGAGAATAGTATTTGCTAAAGCGTGGATTTCGTGAAATTTTGGGTCAGCCTAACGGGAAAATATTTGTTATAGAGGAGCGTTAGGAAAAGTCATTTTTTCTAATTTTTTCAGGGGCGTTTCATTGGTTTAGAATGTTAGAGACTTGGACTTGTAACTTCCAAAGGTTCGTGTGGTGCATGAGCCATCGGGCATGCGCCAGCGTGTGCCAATATTCGGCCAATTGTAGAGTGCAAATGTTTCTGTGATGCGCAGGAGTGCTTTCCTGGTAAATTCCGTGGCGACGCGACATCAATTTTGAGTTCTTTTCTTTGTGATTCGGATTCAGTCCATGTTGGCTACGTTGGTGTATGTTGAGTTTTCGTCAGATTAGTTATGGTGGAAAGTGGAATATCATTTTTGCAGTGGCTATTTATTACCCTGTTGTGCGTGTGGAGGAAACTCGTTGCTTGAAATTACGTGTGATTTTTCTAATTCTTTTGTCTTCCGCACTTAGATACACGTGTTCGTTACCGTGCCACATGGCGGGGTACGTCTCACAAAGAGAAAAGTGTGTTAAGAACCTTTCTGATCTGATTTAACGTAATTTCATTAAATTACTGATAAGTAGTAGGCGTCCGCGATGTACGATTACTGACCGTTACAGATGTTTTTGAGGAGTTTAGCATGCAGGACGCCACGTGCACTGTGTGAAGATGGAACACTCTGCTAAGCTTAATGCCGTAATGTTTGGCTGATATTTAGTATTCTGTTCCCCGTGATGAGTATTTCATTTCGCCGGCCGCGGTGGCCGAGGGGACTAAGGCGCTCCAGTCACGGTCTGCACAGCCACTACGGCCGGGGGTTCGAATCCCCCCTCGGGCATGGATATTTGTGCCGTCCTAGTTCGTAAGTAGTTCATAAGTAGTTTTTAAGTTTAGGGACTGATGACCCCATAGTTAAGTCCCATAGACTATACAAACATTTGAACTTTTTTTTATTTCATTTCCTCTCAATGATCTTTGAAGATTTTTACTTAACCACCATGGGTTACCGTAGTTAAATGCATGCATGGAAGTTGCTTGCGAGTAGAGTCCATGCATTAGACCAGTAGTGTGTGTGAACGTGAACAGAAGGAAAGCATATGGTCCCTTTTTTAATCCTTCCGCCGAATAGCGATTAGCGATAATTTAAGATAGGAGAGAATAGGATTGTTAATGATATGATTCAGTATTCTTGTTTTGATGCAGTATAGAAAAGGATTATCAATAAATTTGTTATAGGTAAAGGTTATACTCTTTCTTTTATGCAGAAAATGTCCCATCCTCATTTGTGTGTCACTATTAAGATGAAAAGTTACGATATGTACACTCTTAAAGATAAGCGACTTTCTAGTTGGCAAGGCGTTTTTCCGTTGCGCGATATTCAATCTGAACAGGGAACTGACTGTATTGAGGCTCCTTAGTCATAAAAAAATCGTCTAGGTCAGTTTAAATTTCAAATATGCTCGAAACAGAATGGCAACTGGTAGGATAAACGAGGAGGCGGTACGCTTTCATCGTCTCTTAATGATAACAAACATATACTGTGTAGCAGCATGCGCTCTGTTACTTTGAACTGTACTCTTTTTATGTAATTCTAAGTCCAGAGGACTGGTTTCCGAAGCCCACTTTTTGGACTCGATGTTGATGCCCCCAGTACAACACCCAGCCCGCTGGGAAGTGGAAAGGAAGACGAAGGATCCATCTGGGTCCTACAAGCAGCTAGAGAAGAAACAGGCCTGAGGTGCGCCAGTTCCCAGATGCCGGCTGCTGGTGCCTCGCAGCACATCTTGGGACTGGGGGTCTCCTCCTTTGCGACTGAGCGGTCGAGCCAAAATCCCCAGCAACACGTTGGTCCCTGAAGCATTCCAGAGGTTACAGCGCATACCAGAGACCCTGAGTTCGCCTAGCCCATGCTAAGAAATTAAATAATGTTCAAGTTTTTGTAAATCTATGGGACTTAAGTAGTGATGTTATCAGTCCCTAGGCTTACAAACTACTTTAACTTAAACCAACCTAAGGACAAGACACACCCATGCCCGAGGGAGGACTCGAACCTCCGACCTGCGAAATAACTTTATCTGCATCATCCAAAAACTCCATTAAAGACAGTAAAGATTCTTTAAGCGATTTTACTATTTTTTATATATAAAAGCCCAAAACCTTTCTTAAGATTTTTACCCTCAGACAAAACATACGTGATAACGATGAAAAACTATGAAGTAGTTGAAATACCAGTTTTCTCAACTGTAATAACTGATACTAAATCAGCAGCAGCTATTTATTTTCTTACTCGATCATGATGAACCGCCAACATACAGGAAAGTAAATAATTTTGAACATGTTTCGAAATTCTTTGCAAACAGTAGCCTTCGTAACGTGGGCACTACGCGCAACATTAAAAACTGTTTGTAAATCTATTGGACCAAACTGTGCGGTCATCAGTCCGTAGCTTACAAACTACTTAAACCTAGTTAAACTAACCTAAGGACGACACACACACACCCATTCCCCAGGGAGGACTCGAACCTCCACGGCGAGCAACCGCGCGCTCCGCAGCGAGAGGCTTTAGACCGCTCGGCTACTCCACCGGGGCACGCGCAACATTGAGTACAACAGTGAAATTCATAAAACTTCGGAAAATTCTTTGATTTGATGAATGCGAGCTCAAAAATACCACAAAATTTAATAGTCCATAATTCTGGAAAGTGCGTAACGATGTTAACGAATCTGAACATTGACTTTCTACCGGCTGGTTTAAAAACACTATCCAGTTGTCTAACATGATGTTTCCCTAAAATACTGTTGTCCAACTGTGCATTCATATTTGCCTGACACCGTTCATTTTCCTTTATCCTTTGTGCTAAATGTCTGACAAGGAGAGCACATGGGAATCGGATTTTAGAATTTCTTGATATTTCAGGACGTAAAAAACAACCAGCAAAAGCCATTCGACGCAACTCTCAAACAGTCTCGAGAAAATCGACTTTGAAGTTTGGCTAAATACACGTGAGTACCAATAATTAAGAGACCTCAGGAGGTGGCGTTCTGACTTCACAACAATAGAATCCTGGGCTCGAATGACACTGTTGTAGAATATTTTTAATTTTAGAATTCAGGTATATAAATCGTTTTGACTTCTCTAATGCCACGTGTTATGCCAGTTTTTGTTTATGTGTATGTAGACGAGCTGAAAACCTTGTCATCACGTAAAACAGTGGTTGGGTAGGTTAGCTGCTTGGAAAGCCATTAGTAGCTACGGAGGTGACTTTCCAAAACCAGTGTCGTAGCTCTTCACAAACTGAACAATCAAAGACTACGGTCGTCAACTAATAGTTAAGCCAATACTGTAAAAAATATAACTTACGTTTTTTTATTGAATCCATCATTAACAATACGAATAAAGGGAAATACTCTTCGTAAAAATTATAATTAGATATTGAAATTATGTAAGTATTCGAACACAATGAAAAAAAAACTCTGCCACCAGAGGATTCGAACCACTGCCCGCGCGGTTTTAATGCCAGAACGCTACCACCTGCGCTACGTCGAAAGATGCTGCAATTGATTTACTAATTGGTACTTACCCTTACTTGCAAAATTTCAGAGTCGACTTTCTCTAGAATTTTTTAGAGTTGCATCGAATGGCTTTGGCAGATTGTTGTTTGAATTCTGAACTGAATGTAAAAAAATTCTAAAATCCTATAGCCATGTGGTCTCCTTGTGATATCATCAACACCTCTTATCGTTCAAGTCGTTTCACACCCAGCATTCTCCTTTAAAAGCAACAAACGCAAAACAGTACAATTTGTTTATAACATCACAGCCACATAGCCAGTCCTCTGTATCGTAATGTAGTGGCGGTGCGTTATATTGTTGCAGCTTTGCACAAATTCCAAATTTTTTAAAACTATGTATGTCCCCTTTCCTTACATAATTTGCCGCTTAGGAAGCCTAAGCTATACTATGAAATATGTTAGAATCAAGTAATTCGTACAACATCCATCGCGCCGCCTGCCTCGTGACCAGGTGAGATGGTTTGCATTCCTGCTGGGCCCACGCCAGCGGTGGGTCACGCCATAGGGGGTTCTGGCCCCAGTGTAGTGCCCTGCTTCTCCCAGCAGTTTTCTTCTGTAGCATGTCACTGTGCCACCCAATACTGACATTTCAACAGCAGTCACATTCACAAATGAGCTACCAGTTTCGATCATTAACCGGTTCTGTTAGCCTAGCAGAGTTTATAATAATCAACAACCGAGGAAAGACGTTCACTGAGAAAACTACTGAAGCTAATTTTCATAATTTGCTTTACGTCAGTCGAAGCAGAAAGCTGCTTTTCAAGTTTTAAGAGAATGAAATCTTTCTTACAAAACTCTGTACACCAGGAAAGATTCTCAGCCTTGGCGAGACTTTCCATTGAGAGACATTTTGTGTTGGAGATAAAAAAAATGTTCAGATGTTTGTAAATCTATGGGACTTGACTACTATTGTTATCAGTCCCAAGGCTTATAAACTACTTCGTCTAATTAACCTAAGGACCATACACACACCGCGCGCGAAGGAGAACGCGAACCTTCCACAGGAAGGACCGTGAGCCTTAACTGCTTTGGTTACTAGTCCCTAGGACAGGAGTAGCAACCACAAAAACTTTGCGATCTACTATTTCATACTACCGTATCAAAGTGATCTAAATCTTTTAAAAATACAGTAATTGCTACATTTTTTTATTTTGCAAGACTATAAAACAACCAAATTTAACAATTAAACCTTTACATAAACACTGTTTGTTCAAACCATAAAATTTCATTTAAAAATTTTTACAATTATCATGATTTGAAACTTGCGTAATGTTCTGTTAACGTTGTCCTTGATATTTGGTGTACAACTTTTAACACTTAGTGGAATACAGGAGACCAAGTGTTCGTGAGTTTACCTTATTCTGTGTTTAATATATAAAAAGGAATGTATACAAGTTCGCATTTTATGCGCTGCCGTACCATTCATCCTATGCAGTGTTTTTCAACCTTTTCGAATATGTGAGCCCTTCCAAATAAAAATATTCTCCCGACTCCCTCCTTACCGTAACAAACCTATATCATCCCAAAGAAAACAAATTTAATGTTCTTTCTTTGCTACAGTTTTCTCTTAAATTATTGGACGAAGTGTCTTTGTGCATTTTTCTGAATGAAACACATTATCCCACTTTTACATGATTTCCCAGAGGAAACTATATTTTACTTAAAGAATGTTTCAAATTTCAGGCAAGACTCAAAAACGAATTATACTCACTTTAAAAAAATCCCACTGTCTAGACAATTTGTAAAAACGCAGATACATTTTTATCGAAATATTCAAAATCATTGAATCATGTTCTTTTAACTATCGATTGGTTCCTGAAAACACAGGACCACAGAGAACTCGTAATATTAACATTAAATAAACGTACGTTTTTGGATTTCTGGTAGCCCAGTTATTTTATGGTGCAAGTTCTTCTTCCTGTGACAACGAACCCCCGACCAAGACTCTGCAACCGTGCAGGTTCCCATAGTCATGAAAATTTGCATGCTTGTTCTTCAAAATAAGAGGAAAGTCATTGTCTTCTTAAAATGTAGTATGGTGCATAGCGCAGAGTTCTTTGCCTACGAACGTCGAAAAGGTTAATCCAATGTTGTTGAATTTGCTGCACTTAACCTTCAAAACAAAAGGAACATCAGTGTCTACCTAAGATTTCATTAGGAGCATGCGGTAGGTAGCTTGCAATGAACGTATTAACTGATCACTATAAGAGTTAACAGAGCTTTACAATTTTTCACGGGTGGAGGATGTAATGAATGCAGAAGGAGTCGAACAGATAGATGAGGAGGTGGTAGGTAAAGATGGGTAGAATGGTAGCTGAAGATGGGCGGAGAGAGTGGTAGGTAAAGATGGGCAGAGAGAGTGGTAGGTAAAGATGGGCAGAGAGAGTGGTACGTGAAGATGGGCAAGGAGTGTGGTAGGTGACGTTTGGCAGAGAGATCGGTAGGTGAAGATGGGCAGCGTGAAAGGTGAAGTTGGACAGAGTAGGAGAGAAGATGGACAGAGTGGGAGGAAAAGATGGGCAGAGTGGGAGGTGAAGATGGGCAGAGTGGGAGCTGAAGATGGGCAGTGGGTGAGGTGAAGATGGGCAGAGAGAGTGGTAGCTAAAGACGGGCAGAGTGGTAGGTGAACTTGGGCACAGTGGGAGGAGAAGATGGTCAGAGTGGGAGATGAAGATGGGCAGAGAGAGTGGTAGGTGAAGATGGACAGACAGAGTGGTAGATCGAGATGAGCAGAGAGAGTGGTAGGTGTTGTTGGGCTGAGAAAGTGGTAGGTGAAGATGGGCAGACTGGGAGGTGAAGATGGGAAGAGTGGTAGATGAAGATGGGCAGAGAGAGTGGTAGCTGAAGTTGGGCAGAGTGGTAGGTGAAGTTGGGCTAAGTGATAGGCAAAGTAGGGCAGAGAGATTGGTAGGTGAAAATGGGCAGAATGGTAGGTAAAGATGGGCAGAGTGGGAAGTGAAGATCGGAAGAGTGGTAGGTGCAGATGGGCAGAGAGAGAGGTAGGTGAAGATGGGCAGACAGAGTGGTAGGTGATGATGGGCAGGGAGACTGGTAGGAGAAAATGGGCAGAGTGGGAGATGAAGATGGGAAGAGTGGTAAATGAAGATGGGCAGAGAGAGTGGTAGCTGAAGTTGGGCAGAGTGGTAGTTGAAGTTGGGCTTAGTGGTAGGTGAAGACGGGAAGGGTGAAGGTGAAGAGGGGCAGAGTGGTAGGTCAAGATGGGCAGAGTAGTAGGTGAAGATGGGTAGAGTTGGAGATGAAAATAAGCAGAGTGGTAGGTGAAGATGGACAGATAGAATGGTTGGTGAAGATGGGCCGAAAGAGTGGTAGGTGAAGATGGGCAGCGTGGTAGGAGAAGATCGGGAGAGTGGTAGTTGAAGTTGTGCAGAGTGGAGGTAAAATTGGGCCGTGATAATGGTAGGTGAAGTTGGGCTGAGAGAGTGGTAGGTGAAGATATAGCAGAGAGAGTGGTAGGTGAAGATGGGCAGAATGCAAGGTAAAGATGGGCAGAGTGGGGGGAGAAGATGGGCAGAGTGGGAGGTGAAGATGGACAGAATGTGAGTTGAAGATGGGCAGAATGGGAGTTGAAGATTGGCAGAGAGAATAGTAGGTGAATTTGGGCAGAGTGGTAGGTGAAGTTAGGCAGAGAGAGTGGTAGGTGAAGATGGGCAGAGAGAGTGATAAGTGAAGATGAGCAGAGAGTGTGGTAGATGAAGATAGGCAGAGTGGTAGGTGAAGATCAGCAGAGTGGTAGGTGAACATGGGCAGGGTGGTAGGTGAATTTGGGCAGAGAAAAAGGTAGTTGAAGTAGGGCTGAGAGAGTGGTAGGTGAAGATGAGCAGAGAGAGTGGTAGGTGAAAATGGACAGAATGGTAGGTAAAGATGGGAAGATTGGTAGGTGAAGATGGGCAGAGAGGGAGGTCAAGATGGGAAGAGTGAGAGGTGAAGATGGGCAGAGTGGGAGGTGAAGATGTGCTGAGTGAAAGGTGAAGATGGGCAGAGTGGGAGGTGACGATAAGCAGACTGGCAGGTGAAGATGTGCAGACTGGGAGGTAAAGATGGGCAGAGTGGTAGGTGAAGATGGAAAGAAAGAGTGGTAGATGAAGATGGACAGAAAGAGTGGTAGGTGAAGACGGGCAGAGAGAGTGGTAGGTGAAGACGGGCAGAGTGGGAGGTGAAAATGGGCAGAGTGGGTGGTGAAGATGTGCAGAGTGGGAGGAGAAGATGGGCAGAGTGGGAATTGTAGATGGGCAGAATGGGAGTTGAAGATGGGCAGAATGGGAGGTGAAGATTGTCAGAGAGAATGGTGGGTGAATTTGGGCAGATTGGTCGGTCAAGTTGGGCAGAGAGAGTGGTAGGTGAAATTGGGCTGAGAGAGAGGTAGGTGAAAATGAGCAGAGAGTGGTAGGTGAAAATGGTCAGAGAGCGGTAGGTGAAGTTAGGCAGAGGGGTAGGTGAAAATGGGCAGGGTGGTAGGTGAAGATGGCCAGAGACATTGGAGGGTTAAGATGGGCAGAGAGTGTGGTAGGTGAAGATGGGAAGCGTAGTAGGTGAAGATTGGCAGAGTGGTAGGTGAAGTTGGGCAGAGTGGGACATGAAGATAGGAAGAGTGGTATGTGAAGATGGGAAGAGTGGTATGTGAAGATGGGCAGAGGGAGTGGTACGTGAAGATGGGCAGAGAGAGTGGTAGGTGAAGATGAGCAGAGAGAGTGCTAATTGAAGTTGATCTGAGGGAATGGTAGGTGAAGATGAGTAGAGCGTGTGGTAGGTGAAAATGGGCAGAGAGTGGTACGTGAAGTTAGGCAGAGGGGTAGGTGAAAATGGGCAGAGTGGTAGGTGAAGATAGGCAGAGTGGTAAGTGAAGATGGGCAGTGTGGTTGGTGAAATTCGGCAGAGTGGTAGGAAAAGTTGCGCAGAGTGGTAGGCAAAATTGGGCTGAGAGAGTGGTAGGTGAAGCTGAGCAGGTAGAGTGGTAGGTGAAGATGGGCCGAGTGGGAAGTGAAGATGGGCAGTGTAAAAGGTGAAAATAGGCAGAATGGTAGGTGAAGATGGGCAGAGTGGAAGTGAAGATGGGAGGAGTGGTAGGTGAAGATGGGCAGAGAGCGTGGTAGGTGAAGGTGGGCCGAGTGGTATGTGAAGTACGGCAGAATGATAGGTGAAGATGCTTAGAGTGGTAGGTGAAGATGGGCAGAGTGGTAGGTGAAGATGGGAAGAGTGAAGGTGAAGAGGGGCAGAGTGGTAGGTGAAGTTGGAAAGAGTAATAGGTGGAGATGGGCAGAGTGGGAGATGAAGATAAGCAGAGAGAGAGGTAGGTGAAAATGGGCAGAGTGGTAGGTGCAGTGGGGCAGAGTGGTAGGCAAAATTGGGCTGAGAGAGTGGTAGGTGAAGCTGAGCAGGTAGAGTGGTAGGTGAAAATGGGCAATGAGAGGTAGGTGAAGATGGGCAGAAAGAGTGTTTGATGATGTTGGGCAGAGTGGTATGTGAAGTTGGGCAGAGTGGAAGGTAAAGTTGGGCAGTGCGGTAGGTGAAGTTGGGCAGAGTGGTTGGTGAAATTTGGCAGAGAGTGTGGTAGGTGAAGTTGGGCTGAGAGAGTGGTAGGTGAATTTGGGCTGAGAGAGTGTTAGGTGAAGGTGAGCAGAGAGAGTTGTAGGTGAACATGGGCAGAGAGTGGTTGGTGAAATTGGGCAGAGGGATAGGTGAAAATGGACCGACTGGTAGGTGAATATGTGCAGAGTGGGAGGTGAAGCTGGTCAGAATGGGAGGTGAAGATGGGAAGAGAGTGTGGTAGGTTAGGATGGGCAGTGTAGTTGGTGAAGATTGGCAGAGTGGTAGGAGAAGTTAGGCAGAGTGGTAGGTGTAATTGTTCTGAGAGAGTGGTAAGTGAAGATGAGCAGAGAGAGAGGTAGGTGAGGATGGGCATAGTGGGAGGTGAAGATGGGCAGAGTGGGAGGTGATGATTGGCAGAGTGTGAGGATGGGCAGAGTGGTAGGTAGAGATGGGTAGAGTGGGAGGTTAAGATGGGCAGAGAGGGAGATGAAGATGGGAAGAGTGGTAGCTGAAGATGGGCAGAGTGATAGGTGAAGATGGGCAGAGTGGGAGTTGAAGATAGGCAGACTGGCAGGTGGAGATGGGCAGAGTGGGAGCTGAAGATGGGAAGAGAGGTAGGTGAGGATGGGCAGAGAGTATGTGAAGTTTGGCAGAGTAGTAGGTGTAAATGGGCAGAGTGGCAGGTGAGGATGGGCAAACTGGGAGGTGAAGATGTTCAGAGAGGGCGGTAAAGATGGGAAGAGTGGTATGTGAAGATGGACATAGAGAGTTGTAGGTAAAGAGGGGCAGAGAAAGTGGTAGGTGAAGTTGGGCTAACAGAGTGCTAGGTGAAGATGAGCGGAGAGAGTTGTAGGTAAAAATGGGAAGAGAGTGGTAGGTGAAGTTGGGCACAGGGGTAGGTGAAAATGGGGAGAGTGGTAGATGAAGATTGGCAGAGTATGAGGTGAAGATAGGTAGAGTGGGAGGTGAAGATGGGCAGAGTGGGAGTTGAAGATTTGCATAATGGGAGGTGTAGATGGGACAGGAGAGTGGTAGGTAAAGATGTGCAGAGAGCGGCAGGTGAAGTTTGGCAGTGGGGTAGGTGAAAAAGGGCAGAGTGGTAGGTGAAGATGGGCAGAGTGGGAGGTGCAGATGGGCAGAAATAGCACGTGAACATAGGCAGACTGGGAGGTGAAGATGTTCAGAGTGGGAGGTAAAGATGGGAAGAGTGGTATGTGAAGATGGGCAGAAAGAGTGGTAGGTAAAGATGGGCAGAGAGAGTGGTAGGTAAAGATGGGCAGAGAGAGTGGTAGGTGAAGTTGGATTAAAAGAGTGCTAGGTGAAGATGAGCAGAGAGAGTGGTAGGTGAGGATGGGCAGTGTGGGAGGTGAAGCTGGAATGAGTGGGAGGTGAAGATGGGCAGAGTGGAAGGTAAAGAGGGGAAGAGTGGGAGGTGAAGATGAGCAGAGTGGGAGGTGAAGATGGGCAGAATGGGAGGTGAAGATGGGCTGAGAGAGTGTTAGGTCTAGATGAGCAGTGAGAGTGGTAGGTGAAGATGGGTAGTGTAGGAGGTGAAGATGGGCAGAGTGGGAGGTGAAGATGGGAAGAGTGGTATGTGAAGATGCGTAGAGTGGGAGGTTAAGATGGGCAGAGAGGGAAATGGAGATAGGAAGAGAGGTAAGTAAAGATCGGCAGAGTGAGAGGTGAAGATGGGTAGAGTGGCAGGTGAAGATGGGCAGAGTGGGACGTGAATATGCCAGAGTGGGAGGTCAAGGTGGGCAGAGTGGAAGGTAAAGAGGGGAAGAGTGGGAGGTGAAGATGAGCAGAGTGGGAGGTGAAGATGGGCAGAATGGGAGGTGAAGATGGGAAGAGAGAGTTTTAGGTGAAGATAGGCAGAGAGACAGGCAGAGAGAGTGGCAGGTGAAGACGGGAAGAGAGAGTGGATGGTGAAGACAGACAGACAGAGAGTGGTAGGTTAAGACGGGCAGAGAAAGAGGTGGATGACGACGGGGAGAGAGAGAGGTAAGTGATGACGGGCAGAGGGAGTGGTATGTATAGATGGGCAGATGGAGTGGTAGGTGAAGACTAGAAGAACGAGTGGTAGGAAATGAAATGAAATGTTTGTTAAGCTTATGGGACTTAACTACGAGGTCATCAGTCCCTAAACTTACAAACTACTTATCAACTACCTTATACTAAGGACGGCACAAATATCCATGCTCGAGGGGGGATTCGAACCCCCGACCGTAGTGGCCGTGTAGACCATGACTGAAGCGCCTTAGTCCCCTGGGCCACCGCGGCCGGCCGAGTGGTAGGTGAAGACGGGCAGAGAGAGGGGTAGGTGAAGATGGGCAGAGAGTGTGGTAGGTGAAGATGGGCAGAGAGAGTGGTTGGTGAAGACAGGCAGAGAGAGTGGTAGGTGAAGAAAGACAGAGAGAGATGTAGGTGAAGACGGGCAGAGAGAGTGTTTGGTTATGTCGGGCAGGGATAATGGTTGGTGAAGACTTGCAGAGAGTATGGTTGGTGAAATGGGCATAGAGAGTGGTAGGTGAAGACGGGCAGATAGAATGGGAGGTGAAGACTTGCAGAGAGTATGGTTGGTGAAATGGGCATAGAAAGTGGTAGGTGAAGACAGGCAGAGAGAGTGATAGGTGAAGATGGGCAGAGAGAGTGGTACGTGAAGATGGGCAGATGGAGTGGTAGGTGAAGTCGGGCAGAAAGAGTGGTTGGTGATTATGGGCAGAGGGAGTGGTTAGTGAAGTTGGGCTGAGTTGAAGGTGATGACGGGCCGAGAGACTGGTAGGTGAAGACGGGCAGAAAGAGTTGTGGGTGAAGACGTGCAGAGATGGTGGTTGGTGAAGATAGGCAGGGAGCATCTTTGGTGAAGACTTGCACAGAAAGTTGTTGTTGAAGATGGGCAGAGAGAGTGGTAGGTGAAGTCGGGCAGTAAGATTGATTGGTGAAGATGCGAAGAGAGAGTGGTTGGTAAA
The DNA here is from genome assembly GCA_026315105.1 of Locusta migratoria. Classification (NCBI taxonomy): domain Eukaryota; kingdom Metazoa; phylum Arthropoda; class Insecta; order Orthoptera; family Acrididae; genus Locusta; species Locusta migratoria. The sequence continues at coordinate 9,335,287 of CM048755.1, forward strand.
GACTGGCAGAGACAGTGGTAGTTGAAATTAGGCAGAGTTTAAGGTGAAGATGGGCAGAGAGAGTGGTTGGTGAAGATGGGCAAAGAGAGTGGTTGGTGAAGATGGGCAGAGAGAGTGGTTGGTGAAGTTGGGGTGAGTTTAAGGTGAAGGTGGGCAGAGTGAGTGGTAGGTGAAGACAGGCAGAGAGAGTGATAGGTGAAGATGGGCAGAGAGAGTGGTACGTGAAGATGGGCAGATGGAGTGGTAGGTGAAGTCGGGCAGAAAGAGTGGTTGGTGATTATGGGCAGAGGGAGTGGTTAGTGAAGTTGGGCTGAGTTGAAGGTGATGACGGGCCGAGAGACTGGTAGGTGAAGACGGGCAGAAAGAGTTGTGGGTGAAGACGTGCAGAGATGGTGGTTGGTGAAGATAGGCAGGGAGCATCTTTGCTGAAGACTTGCACAGAAAGTTGTTGTTGAAGATGGGCAGAGAGAGTGGTAGGTGAAGTCGGGCAGTGAGAGTGGTCAGTGATGACGGGCAGAGAGAGTGGTTGGTGAAGACGAGCAGAGAGAGTGGTTAGTGAAGTTGCACTGAGTTGAAGGTGAGAGTGGTAGGTCAATGCGGGCAGAGAGAATGGCAGGTGAAGTTAGGCAATGTGGTAGGTGAGAACGTGCAGAGAGAGAGGTATGTGAAAAGGGGAGAGAGAGTTGTATGTGTAGATGGGCGGAGAGATTGGTCGGTGAAGACCGGCAGAGAGTGTGGTAGGTGAAGATGGGCAGAGAGAGTGGTGGGCGAAGACGGGCAGATAGTGTGGTAGGAGAAGATGGGATGATAGATTGGTTGGTGAAGACGGCAGAGAGAGTTGTGAGTGAAGTTGGGCAGAGTGGTAGGTAAATACGGGCAGAGAGAGTGGGTGGTGATGACAGGTATAGAGAGTTATAGGTATAGATGGGCAGAGAGAGTGGTAAGGGAAGGCAGGCAGAGAGAGTGGTAGGCGAAGACGGGCAGAGAGAGACGTAGGTGATGACAGGAAGGTGTGTGGTGTGTGAAGATGGGCAGATGGAGTGGTAGGTGAAGACGGGCACACAGAGTGGTTGGTGAAGATGGTCAGAGAGAGTGGTAGTTGAAATTAGGAGGAGTTTAAGGTGAAGATGTGCAGATGGAGTGGTAGGTGAAGACGGGCACACAGAGTGGTTGGGGAAGATGGGCAGAGACAGTGGTTGGTGAATACGGGAAGAGAGAATGGTAGTTGAAGTTAGGGAGAGTTTAAGGTGAAGATGGGCAGAGATAGTGGTAGTTGAAGAAAGGCAGAGAGAGTAGTAGGTGAAGATGGGCAGAGAGGCTGGTATGTGAGAACGGGCAGATGGAGTGGTAGGAGAATTCGGGCAGAGAGAGTGGTTGGTGAAGACAGGCAGAGAGAGTGGTTAGTGAAGTTGGGCTGAGTTGAAGGTGAAGACGGGCAGAGAGAGTGGTAGGACAATGCGGGCAGAGAGAGTGGTAGGTGAAGTTCGGCAGAGAGAGTAGTAGGTGAAGACGGACAGAGAGAGTAGTAGGTGAATATGGGCAGATAGAGTGGTAGGTGAAGAAGGGCCAACTGGTAGGTAAGGATGGGCAGAGAGAGTGGTATGTTTAGATGGGGAGAGAGTGTCTTCAATGAAGATGGGTGGAGAGAGTAGTCATTGATGACAGGCAGAGAGTGTGGTTGGTGAAGATGGGCAGAGAGAGTGGTAGTTGAAGTTAGGGAGAGTTTAAGTGAAGATGGGCAGAGAGAGTTGTAGGTGAAGACGGGCAGAAAGAGTGGTTAGTGAAGACGAGCAGAGAGAGTGGTAGGTGAAGACGGGCAGAGAAAGTGGTAGTTGAAGTTGGGCTGAGTTGAAGGTGAGGTCAGGCAGAGTGATCATGGGCAGAGAGAGTGGTATGTGAAGATGGGCAGATAGAGTGGTAAGTGAAGATGGGCCAAGAGACTGGTAGGTAAAGTTGGGCAAAGTGGTAGGTGAGGACGGGCAGAGAGAGTGGTATGTGAAGATGGCGAGAGAGTGGCTGGTGCAGACGGGCATTGAGAGTGGTAGGTGAAGACGGGCAGAGAGAATGGTAAGTGAAGGCAAGGTGAGATGGTGGTTGGTGAAGATGGTCAGAGAGAGTGGTAGTTGACATTAGGCAGAGTTTAGGTGAAGATGGGAGAGAGAGTGTGGTAGGTGAATTCGGGCAGAGGGCGTGGTAATTGAAGATGGGCAGAAAGAGTGGTTGGAGAACATTGGCAGAGACAGTGGTTAGTGAATACGGGCAGAGAGAGTGGTAGTTGAAGTTGGGGTGAGTTTAAGGTGAAGGTGGGCAGAGAGAGAGGTAGGTGAAGTCGGGCAGAGTGAGTTGTAGGAGAAGACGGGCAGAGAAATTGATAGTTGAAGTTGGGCTGAGTTGAAGGTGTAGTCGGGCAGAGAGAGTGGTACGTGATCATGGGCAGAGGTAGTGGTAGGTGATGATGGGCATAGGGAGTGGTAGGTGAAGACGGGCAGAGAGAGTGGTTCGTGATGACAGGCATAGAGAGTTGTAGGAGTAGACGGGCACAGAGAGTTGTAGATGAAGGCGGGAAGAGTGGGTGGTTCGTGAAGACAGGCAGGGTGAGTGGTAGGTGAAGACGGGCAGAAAGAGAGGTAGGTGAAGACGGGCAGCGAGAAAGGTAGGTGAAGATTGTCAGAGAGAATGGTAGGTGAAGACTGGCAGAGAGAGTGGTAGATGAAATTGGGCAGAGGGAGTGGTTGGTGAAGACGGCAGAGAGATTAGTTGGTGAAGATGGGCAGAGAGAGTGGTAGGTGAAGTGGAGCAAAGTTGTAGGTGAAGATGGGAAGAGAGTGGGGTAGGTGAAGACAGTCAGAGAGATTGGTAGGTGAAGGCATTCAGAGAGATTGGTAGGTGAAGACGTACAGAGAGAGTGGTAGGGGAAGACTTGCAGAGAGAGTGTTTGGTGATGACAGGCAGAGAGGGTGGTAGGTGAAGTCGGGCAGAGAGAGTGGTTGGTGATGACGGGCAGAGAGAGTGGTTAGTGAAGTTGGGCTGAGAAGAAGGTGAAGATGGGCAGAGAGAATGGTAGTTCAATGCGGGCAGAGAGAGTGGTAGGTGAAGTTGGGCAGGGAGAGTGGTTGGTGAAGTCGGGCAGATAGAGTGGTGGGTGAAGACGGGCAGATAGCGTGGTGGGTGAAGTCGGGCAGAGAGAGTGGTGGGAGAAGACAAGCACAGAGAGTGGTAGGTGAAGCCGGGCAGGGGTAGTAGTTGGTGGAGACTTGCAGAGAGAGATGTTGGTGAATTCAGGCAGAGAGAGTGGTTGGTGAAGACGGGCAGAGAGAGTGGTTGGTGAAGACTTGCAGAGAGAGTGTTTGGTGATGACAGGCATAGAGAGTTGTAGGAGTAGACGGGGAGAGAGAGTGGTAGGTGAAGACGGGAAGAGAGAGAGTGGTTGGTGAAGATGGCATATGGAGTTGTAGGTGAATTTGGGCAGAGTGGTATGTAAATACGGGCAGAGAGAGTGAGTGGTGATGAGAGGCATAGAGAGTTGTAAGCGTAGATGGGCAGAGAGAGTGGCAGGGGAAGCCAGGCAAGGAGATTTGTAGTCAAAGACGGGAAGAGAGAGTGGTTGGTGGAAACGGGCAGAGAGGGTTGTAGGTGAAATTGGGCTGAGTGGTAGATGAAGACGGGTAGAGAGAGTGGTAGGTGACGATGGGCAGAGAGAGTGGTAAGTGACGATGAGCACAGGGAGTGGTAGTTGAAGATGGAGCAGAGAGTGGTTGGTGATGTTGGGCAGAGAGTGTGGTAGGTGAAAACAGCAGAGAGGGTGCTAGGTGAAGACCGACAGAGAGAGGGCTATGTGAACATGGGCAGACAGAATCGTAGGTGAAGACAGGAAGACAGAAAGGTAGAAATGCAAAGATGGGCAGAGGTGTTGGTGAAGAGGGGCAAGAGAGTGTGGTTGGTGAAGGCGAGCAGATAGAGTGGTAGGTGAAGGGAGCAGAGAGAGTGGTAGGCGAAGACAGGCAGACAGAGTGGTATGTGAAAATGGGCAGAGGGAGAGGTAGTTGAATGTGGACAGAGAGTGTGATTGGTGAAGTCGGTCAGAGAGAATGGTCGATGAAGATGGGGAAGTAGTAGGTGAAACTGTGCAATGTGGTAGGGGAAGATGGCAGAGAGTGTGGCAGGTGAAGGCGGGCATAGAGAATGGAAGGTGAAGACGATGAGAGAGAGTGGTTGGTGATGACAGGCAGAGAGAGTGGTGGTTGACGTTGGGTTAAGTTGAAGGTGAAGTCGGGCAGAGAGTGTGGTAGGTATGACGTGCAGAGTGTAGTCGAGCAGAGAGAGTGGTAGGTGTAGACGAGCAGATACAGTGGTCGGTGAATACGGAAAGAAAGAGTGGTTGGTGAAGACGGGCAGAGAGAGTTGTTGGTGAAGTTGGGCAGAGATGGCGGTTGGTGAAGATGGGCAGGGAGAGTTGTTTGTGAAGACCTGCAAAGAGAGTTGTTGGTGAAGACGCACAGAAAGGAGTGGTAGGTGAAGACCGGCAGAGAGAGTGGTTGGGAAAGACGGGCAGAGAGAGTAGTTAGTGAAGTTGGGCTGAGTTGAAGGTGAAGATGGGCAAAGAGAGTTATAGGTAAAGACGGGCAGAAAGAGTGGTAGGTGAAGACGTGCAGAGATGGTGGTTGGTGAAGATGGGCAGGGAGAGTGGTTGCTGAAGACCTGCAGAGAGAGTTGTCGGTGAAGATGGGCAGAGAGAGTGGTTGGTGACGACGTTCAGAGACAGTGGTAAGTGAAATTGGGCAGAGTTGTAATTGAAGACTGGCAGAGAGAGTGATAGGTGATCACGGGCAGAGATAGTGGTAGGTGGAGACGGGCAGAAAGAGTAGTAGGTGAAGAAGGGCAGAGAGTGTAGTATGTCAATATGAGAAGAGAGTGTGGTAGGGGAAGATGGGCAGAGGTAGTCGTAGTTGCAAATGGGCATAGATAGTGGTATGTGAAGCTGGACAGAGAGAGATATAGGTGAAGACGGGAAGAGAGAGTGGTAGGTGAATAGGGGCAGAGAGAGTATTTGGTGAAGACGGAAAGATTGAGTGGTTAGTTAAGATGGACAGAGAGAGTGGTTGGTGAAGACATTCAGAGACAGTGGACGGTGAAGTTGGGCAGAGTTGTAATTGAAGACAGGCAGAGAGAGTGGTAGGTGATCACGGGCAGAGAGAGTGGTAGGTGAAGACGGGCACATAGAGACGGGTAGGTGAAGTCGGTCAGAGAGAGTGGTAGGTGACGATGGTCGGAGAGATTGGTAAGTGAAGACGGGCAGAGAAAGTGGTTGCTGATGACAGGCATAGAGGGTTGTAGGATTAGACGGGCACAGAGAGTGGTAGGTGAAGGAGGGAAGAGAGAGTGGTTGGTGAAGATGGCCAGAGAGAGTGGTTGGTGAAGACGAGAAGAGAGTGGTTGGTGAATACGGGCGGAGAGAGTGGTAGGTGAATACGGACAGTGAGAGTGGTAGTTGAAGACGAGCAGAGAGTGTTGTAGGTGCAGGCGATGAGAGACAGTGGTTGGTGATGACAGGTAGGTAGAGTGGTGGTTGACGTTGGGCTAAGTTGAAGGTGAAGTCGATCAGAGTGTGTTAGGTATAACGGGCAGAGTGAGTGGTAGGTGAAGTCGAGCAGAGAGAGTGGTAGGTGTAGACGGGCAGAGAGAGTAGTTGGTGAAGACGGAAAGAGAGAGTGGTTGGTGAAGAAAGGCAGAGAGAGTGGTAGGTGAAAATGGGCAGAGAGAGTGGTAGGTGATGTCAGGCAGAGAGAGTGGTAGGTGAAGACGGGCAGAGAGAGTGGTAGGTGAAGACGGGCAGAGAGAGTGGTAGGTGAAGATGGGCAGAGAGAGTGGTAGGTGAAGTCGGGCAGAAAGAGTGGTTGGTGATGACGGGCAGAGAGAGTGGTAGGTAAGGCGGTGCAGAGATCATGGATGGTGAAGACGGGCAGAGATGGTGGTAGTGAAGACATGCAGATAGAGTGGTATTTGAAGAGCGTCAGAGAGAGTGGTTGGTGATGACACCCATAGAGAGTTGTAGGTGTAGACGGGCAGAGAGAGTGGGAGGTGAAGACAGGCAGAGAGAGTGATTGGTGAAGATGGGCAGAGAGAGTGGTAGATGAACTTGGGCAGAGTTGTAGGTCAAGACGGGCAGAGAGATTTGTAGATGAAGATTGGCAGAGAGAGTGGTAGGTGAGGACGGGCAGAGGGAATTGTTGGTGAAGACGGGGACAGAGACTAGTTGGTGAAGACGGGCAGAGAGTGTGGTTGATGAAGACGGGCAGAGACGGTAGTAGGTGAAGATGGGCAGAGTGGTAGATGAAGACGTGCAGAGAGATTGGTAGGTGAAGATGGGCAGAGAGAGTGGATGGTGAAGACGGGCAGGTAGTATGGTAGATGAAGTTGGCAGAAAGAGTGGTTGAAGAAGACGGGTACAGAGAGTGTGGTAGTTGATGATGGGCTGCGTTGAAGGTGAAGACAGGCAGTGAGATTGGTAGGTGACAAAGGGCAGAGAGAGTTTTAGGTGAAGACGGGCAGAGACAGTGGTAGGTGGAGACGGGAACATCGTGAGGTAGGTGAAGATGGCAGTGAGGGTGGTAGGTGAATATGGGCAGGGAGGGGGCTAAGTGAAGATGGGCAGTGAGAGTGGTAGGTGAAAATGGGTAGAGAGAGTGGTAGGTGAAGATGGGCAGAAAGAGGGTTAGGTGAAGGCAGGCAGAGTGAGTGATAGGTGAAGACGGGCAGAGAGTGTGGTAGGTGAAGACGGGCAGAGAGAAAGTTAGATGATGACGGGCAGAGAGAGTGGTAGATGAAACTGGACAGAGAGAGAGGTTGGTGAAAATGCGCAGAGAGAGTGTTTCGTGAAGTCGGGCGCAGGGAGTGGTAGGTAAAGGCATGCAGATAGGGTGGTAGGTGAAGTCGGTCAGAGAGAGTGGTAGGTGAGACGGTCATAGAGAGTGGTAGGTGAAGACGGTCGGACAGATTGGTAGGTGAAGACGGTCAGAGAGATTGGTAGGTGAAGACAGGCAGAGACAGTGGTATGTGAAAATAGGCAGAGAGAGTGCTAGATGAAGTTGGGCAGACATAGTCGTACTTGCTGATGGGTAGAGAGAGTGGTATGTGAAGATGGGCAGAGAGAGTGGTAGATGAAGACGGACAGAGAGAGTGGTAGGTGAAGACAGGCAGAGAGAGTTGTTCGTAAACACGGGCATAGAGAGTAGTAGGTGAAGACGGGCAGAGAGAGCAGTAGGGGCATACGGGCAAAGGGAGTGGTAGTTGAAGACAGCCAGAGAGAGTGGTTGGTGAAGACGAGCAGAGAGTGTAGTATGTGAAGACGGGCAAAGAGAGTGGTAGGTGATCATGGGCAGAGAGAGTTGTAGGTGAAGACGCACAGATAGAGTGGGTGGTGATGACAGTTATAGAGAGTTGTAGGTGTAGTCGGGAAGAGAGAGAGGTAGGGGAAGACAGGCAGATAGAGTGGGAGGCAAAAACGGGAAGAGGGAGTGGTTGGTGATGACAGGCAGAGAGAGTGGTAGGTTAAGTCGGGCAGAGAGAGGCATTGGTGATGACTGGCAGAGGGAGTGGCATGTGAAGATGGGCAGATGGAGTGGTAGATGAAGACGGGCAGACAGAGAGATGGGTGATGTTGGGTAGAGTGGTAGGTGCGGACAGGCAGAGAGAGTGGTATGTGAAGACGTGCAGAGAGAGTGGTAGGTGAAATTGGGTAAAGTGGTGAGTGTAGAAGGGCGGAGAGAATGGTAGGTCAGGATGGGAAGAGTTTGGTAGGTGAATATGGGCAGAGAGACTGGATGGTGAAGACGGGCAGATAGTGTGGTAGGTGAAGTTGGCAGAGAGAGTGGTTGGTGAAGACAGGTAGAGAGAGTGGTAGTTGAAGTTGGGCTGCGTTGAAGGTGAAGACAAGCAGAGAGATTGGCAGGTGAAGACGGGCAGAGAGATTGGTAGATTAAATTGGGCAGAGACAGTAGTTGGTGAAGTCGGGCAGAGAGAGTGGTTGGTAAAGAAGGGCAGAGAGAGTGGTAGGTGAAGATGGGCACAGAAATTGGTTGTTGAAGTTGGAAAGAGAGGGTGGTTCGTGAAGACGGGCAGAGAGAGTGGTTGGTGAAGATGGGAATGGAGTGTGGTAACTGAAGACGGGCAGAGAGAGTGGTTGGTAAAGACGGGCAGAGGTAGTGGTAGGTGAAGATGGGCAGACAGTATGGTAGCTGAAGACGGCAGACAAAGTGGTATGTGAAGACAGGTAATAAAGTGGTAGGTGAAAACAGGCATAGAGAGTAGTACGTGAAGTTGGGCAAGGAGAGTGGTAGGTGAAGATGGGCAGAGTGGTAGGAGAAGATGGGCAGAGTATTAGGTGAATATGGGCAGACTGGTAGGTGAAGATGGTCAGAGTGGTAGGTGAAAATGGGAAAAGTAGTAGGCGAAGATGATCAGAAAGAGTGTGATAGGTGAAGACGGGCAGAGTGGTAAGCGAAGATGGGAAGAGAGTGTGGTAGGAGAAACTCGGCAGGGAGAGTGATAGGTAAAGACGAGCAGATAATGTGGTAGGTGAAGACTGGCAGAGAGATTGGTTTGTGAAGCTGGGCAGAGAGAGTGGTAGGTGAAGTTTCTGCATAGTTGTAGTTGAAGACAGGCAGAGAGAGTGGTAGGTGATCATGGGCTGAGAGAGTGGTAGGCGAAGATATGCAGAGTTGTAGTTGAAGACAGGCAGAGAGAGGGGTAGGTGATCTCGGGCAGAGAGATTGGTAGGTGAAACTGGGCAGAAAGAGTGGTAGGTGAAGACGGGCACAGGGAGCAGGGAGTGGTAGGTGAAGGCAGGCAGAGAGGGTGGTAGGTGAAGTCGGTCAGAGAGAGTGGTAGGTGAAGACGGTCATAGAGAGTGGTACGTGAAGACGGTCGGACAGATTGTTAGGTGAAGACGGTCAGAGAGATTGGTACGTGAAGACTGGCAGAGAGAGTGGTAGGTGAAGACGGGCAGAGACAGTGGTATGTGAAAACAGGCAGAGAGAGTGTTAGATGAACTTGGGCAGACATAGTCGTACTTGCTGATGGGTAGAGGGAGTGGTATGTGAAGATGGGCAGAGAGTGTGATAGATGAAGACGGACAGTGAGAGTGGTAGGTGAAGACGGGCAGTGAGTGTGGTAGTTGAAGACGGGCAGAGAGAGTGGTAGGTGAAGACGGGCAGAGAGAGACGTAGGTGATGACAGGCAGAGGGAGTGGTATGTTAAGATGGGCAGAGGGAGTGGTATGTGAAGCCGTGCAGAGAGAGCAGTTGGTGAAGACGGCATAGGGAGTTGTAAGTGAAGATGGGCAGAGAGAGTAGTAGGTGAAGAGGGGCAGAGAGATTGGTAGGTGAAAACAGGGAGAGAGTGTGGTAATTGAATACAGAAAGAGAGAGTGGTAGGTGATGTCAGGCAGAGAGAGTGGTAGGTAAAGATGGGCAGAGAGAGTTGTACGTGAAGATGGGTAAAGAGAGTGGTAGTTGAAGATGGGAAGAGAGAGTGCTATTTGAAGAGCGGCAGAGAGGAAGGTTGGTGATGACAGGCAGAGAGAGTTGTAGGTATAGACAGGCAGAGAGAGTAGTAGGTGAAGGCGAGCAGAGAGAGTGGTAGGTGAAGGCAGACAGAATGTGTGGTAGGTGAAGACAGGCAGAGTGAGTGGTAGGTGATGTTGGGCAGAGAGAGTGGTAGGTGAAGATGGTCAGAGAGAGTGGTTGGTGAAGGCGGTCAGAGAGAGTGGTAGGTGATGACTGTCGGAGAGATTGGTAGGTGAAAACAGTCAGAGAGAGTGGTAGAGGAAGACCGACAGAGAGAGGGCTATGTGAAGATGGGCAGACAGAGTGGTACGTGAAGACGGGCTGACAGAATGGTGGGTGAAGAGGGGCAGAGAGAGTGGTAGGTGAAGACTGGCTAAGAGAGTTGTAGATGAAATTGGGCAGAGAGAGTGGTTGGTGAAGTTAGGCAGAGAGAGTGGTTGGTGAAGACAGGCAGTGAGAGTGGTAGGTGAAGTGGCGCAGAGTTGTAGGTGAAGATGGGCAGAGTGGTAGGCAAAGATGGTCAAAGTGGTAGGTAAAGAACGGCAAGAGAGTGTGGTATGTGACGACTGGCAGAGAGTGTGATAGGTGGAGACGAGCAGATAGAGTTTTAGATGAAGATAGGCAGGGTAATTGGTAGGTAATTTTGGGCAGAGGTGTAGTTGAAGACAGGAGAGAGAGTGGTAGGTCATAACGGGCATGGAGAGTGGTAGGTGAAGACAGACGGTGAGAGTGGTAATTAAAGAGGGGCAGAGGGAGTGATTGGTGTAGATGGGAAGAGACAGATTTTGGGGAAGACGAGCAGAGAGTGGTTGGTGAATGCGGGTAGAGAGAGTGGTAGGTGAATTTGGACAGAGAGAGTGGTAGGTCAAGACGGGCAGTGAGGGTGGTAGGTGAAGACGGGCAGAGAGAGTGGAAGGTGTAGACGGGCAGAGAGAGACGTAGGTGATGACAGGCAGAGAGTGACGTAGGTGATGACAGGCAGAGGAAGTGGTATGTGAAGACGGGCAAAGAGAGTGGTAGGTGAAGATGGGCAGAGAGAGTGTTTGGTGAAGATGGACTGAGGGAGAGGTATGTGAAGACGGGCAGAGAGAGTAGTAGGTGAAGTTGGGCAGAGAGAGTGGTAGGTGATGTCGGGCAGAGAGAGTTGTAGGTGAAGACAGGCAGAGAGAGTGGTATGAGAAGACGGGCAGAGAGATTGGTATTTGAAGACCGGCAGAGAGAAAGGTTGGTGATGACAGGCATAGAGAGTTGTAGGTGTAGACAGGCAGAGAGAGTAGTAGGTGAAGGCCGGCAGAGAGTGTAGTAGGTGAAGGCCGGCAGAGAGAGTAGTAGGTGAAGACAGACAGAATATGTGGTAGGTGAAGACGGGCAGAGAGAGACGTAGGTGATAACAGTATGAAAGTGACGTAGGTGATGACAGGCAGAGGGAGTGGTATGTGAAGACGGGCAAAGAGAGTGGTAGGTGATCATGGGCAGAGAGTGTTGTAGGTGAAGACGGGCAGAGAGAATAGTTGGTGATGACAGGTATAGAGAGTTGTAGGTGTAGACGGGAAGAGAGAGAGGTAGGGGAAGTCGTGCAGATATGGTGGTTGGTGAAGACAGGCAGAGATGGTGGTAGTGAAGATGGGCAGAGATGGTGGTAGTGAAGATGGGGAGAGAGAGTGGGATTTGATGGGGGCAGAGAGAGAGGTTGCAGATGAAAATCATAGAGAGTTGTAGGTGTAGACGACAGAGAGAGTGGTAGGTGAAGAGGGGCAGAGAAAATGGTATGTGAAGTTTTTCAGAGCTGTAGGTGAAGACTGGCAGAGAGAGTGGTAGGTGAAGACGGGAATAGACAGTATTGGTAGGTGAAGATGGGCAGAGAGAGTGTTTGGTGAAGATGGACTGAGGGAGGGGTATGTGAAGACGGGCAGAGAGAGTAGTAGGTGAAGTTGGGCAACGTGGTAGGTGAAGACGGGCAGAGAGAGTGGTAGGTGAAATTGGGCAAAGTGGTGGGTGTACTATGGCGGAGAGAATGGTTGGGGAAGATCGGCAGAGTGTGGAAGGTGAAGATGGGCAGAAAGAGTGGATGGTGAAGACGAGCAGATATTGTGGTAGGTGAAGTTGGCAGAGAAAGTGGTTGGTGAAGACGGGTCGAGAGATTGGTAGTTTAAATTGGGCATAGAGAGTGGTTGGTGAAGACAGGCAGAGAGAGTGGTAGGTGAAGATGGGCAGACAGTATGGTAGGTGAAGACAGGCAGAGAAAGTCGTATGTGAAGACAGGCAAGAGAGTGGTAGGTGAAAACAGGCATATAGTGTGGTAGGGAAGCCCGACAGAGAGTGTGTTACGTGAAGACAGGCAGAGAGAGTGGTTGGTAAAGACGGGCAGAAGAGTAGTAGGTGAAGACGGTCAGAGAGAGTGGTAGTTGAAGTTCGGCTGTGTTGAAGTTGATGACGGGCAGAGAGATTGGTAGGTGAAGACGGGCAGAGAGAAAAGTAGGTGAAGATGGTCAGAGAGAGTGGTAGTTGAAGTTCGGCTGTGTTGAAGGTGATGACGGGCAGAGAGATTGGTAGGTGAAGACGGGCAGAGAGAAAGGTAGGTGAAGATGGGCAGAGAGAGTGGTACGTGAAGACGGGGAGAGAGTGTGGTTGGTGGAGACGGGCAGAGAGAATGGGTGGTGATGACATGTATAGAGAGTTGAAGGTGTAAACGGGAAGAGAGAGAGGTAGGAGAAGACGTGCAGAGATGGTGGCTGGTGAAGACGGGCAGAGATGGTGGTAGTGAAGACGGGCAGAGATGGTGGTAGTGAAGACGGGCAGAGATGGTGGTAGTGAAGATGGGCAGAGAGAGAGGGTGCTGACGTGGGGCAGAGAGAGTGGTTGCAGATGATAGGCATAGAGTGTTGTAAGTGTAGACAGGCAGGCAGAGTGGTATGTGAAGATTGGCAGAGGGAGTTGTACATGAAGATGGGCAGAGTGGTAGGTGAAGATGGGCAGCGAGAGTGGTAGGTTAAGATGGGCAGAGGGCAGAGGGAGTGGTATGTAAAGATGGGCAGAGGGAGTGGTATGTGAAGCAGTGCAGAGAGAGCAGTTGGTGAAGACGGCATAGGGAGTTGTAAGTGAAGATGGGTAGAGAGAGTAGTAGGTGAAGAGGGGCAGAGAGATTGGTAGGTGAAAACAGGGAGAGAGTGTGGTAATTGAATACAGAAAGAGAGAGTGGTAGGTGATGTCAGGCAGAGAGAGTGGTAGGTAAAGATGGGCAGAGAGAGTTGTACGTGAAGATGGGTAAAGAGAGTGGTAGTTGAAGATGGGAAGAGAGAGTGCTATTTGAAGTGCAGCAGAGAGAAAGGTTGGTGATGACAGGCAGAGAGAGTTGTAGGTATAGACAGGCAGAGAGACTAGTAGGTGAAGGCAAGCAGAGAGAGTGGTAGGTGAAGGCAGACAGAATGTGTGGTAGGTGAAGACAGGCAGAGTGAGTGGTAGGTGATGTTGGGCAGAGAGAGTGGTAGGTGACGATGGTCAGAGAGAGTGGTACGTGAATACGGTCGGAGAGATTGGTAGGTGAAGACGGTCAGAGAGATTGGTAGGTGAAGACAGTCAGAGAGAGTTTTAGAGGAAGACTGACAGAGAGAGGGCTATGTGAAGATGGGCAGACAGAGTGGTAGCTGAAGACGGGCAGACAGAATGGTGGGTGAAGAGGGGCAAAGAGAGTGGTAGGTGAAGACTGGCAAAGAGAGTTGTAGATGAAATTGGGCAGAGAGAATGGTTGGTGAAGACAGGCAGAGAGAGTGGTCGGTGAAGACAGGCAGTGAGAGTGGTAGGTGAAGTGGCGCAGAGTTGTAGGTGAAGATAGGCAGAGTGGTAGGTGAAGATGGGCAGAGTGGTATGTGAAGATCGGCAGAGAGTGTAATAGGTGGAGACGAGCAGATACATTGTTAGTTGAAGATTGGCAGGGTGATTGGTAGGTAATTTTGGGCAGTGTTGTAGTTGAAGAGAGGCAGAGAGAGTGGTACGGCATACTGGGCATGGAGAGTGGTAGGTAAAGACAGACGGAAAGTGTGTTAATTAAAGACTGGCAGAGGGAGTGATTGGTGTAGATGGGCAGAGACAGATTTTGGTAAATACGAGCAGAGAGAGTGGTAGGTGAAGATGGGCAGAGAAAGTGGTAGGTGAAGACGGACAGTGAGAGATATAGGTGAAGACGGGCAGAGAGAGTGGTAGGTGAAGACGGGCAGAGACAGTGGTAATTGAAAACAGGCAGAGAGAGTGTTAGATGAAGTTGATCAGACATAGTCGTACTTGCTGATGGGCAGAGAGTGTGGTATGTGAAGATGGGCAGAGAGAGAGTTAGATGAAGACGGGCAGAGAGAGTGTTAGGTAAAGAGGGGCAGAGAGAGACGTAGGTGATAACAGTCACAGAGTGACGTAGGAGATGACAGGCAGAGGGAGTGGTATGTGAAGACGGGCAAAGAGAGTGGTAGGTGATCATGGGCAGAGAGAGTTGTAGGTGAAGACGGGCAGAGAGAATGGTTGGTGATGACAGGTATACAGAGTTGTAGGTGTAGACGGGAAGAGAGAGTGGTAGGTGAAGAGGGGCAGAGAGAGTGGTAGGTGAAGACTGGCAAAGAGAGTGGTTGGTGAAGACAGGCAGTGAGAGTGGTAGGTGAAGTGGGTCAGAGTTGTAGGTGAAAATGGGCAGAGTGGTAGGCAAAGATGGGCAAAGTGGTAGGTAAGGAACGGCAAGAGTGTGTGGTATGTGAAGACTGGTAGAGAGTGTGATAGGTGGAGGCGAGCAGATAGAGTGTTAGATGAAGATAGGCAGGGTGATTGGTAGGTAATTTTGGGCAGAGTTGTAGTTGAAGACAGGAGAGAGAGTGGTAGGTCATAACGGGCATGAAGAGTGGTAGGTGAAGACAGACGGTGAGTGTGAAAATTAAAGACGGGCGGAGGGAGTGATTGGTGTAGATGGGAAGAGACAGATTTTGGTGAAGACGAGCAGAGAGTGGTTGGTGAATACGGGCAGAGAGAGTGGTAGGTGAAGACAGACAGAATGTGTGGTAGGTGAAGGCAGGCAGAGAGAGTGGTAGGTGTAGACGGGCAGAGAGAGACATAGGTGATGACAGGCAGAGAGTGACGTAGGTGATGACAGGCAGAGGAAGTGGTATGTGAAGATGGGCAAAGAGAGTGGTAGGTTATCATGGGCAGAGAGAGTTGTAAGTGAAGACGGGCAGAGAGAATGGGTTGTGATGACAGGTATAGAGAGTTGTAGATGTAGACGGGAAGAGAGAGAGGGAGGGGAAGACGTGCAGAGATGGTGGTTGGTGAAGACGGGCAGAGATGGAGGTAGTGAAGACGGGCAGAGCTGGTGGTAGTGAAGACGGGCAGAGAGAGTGGGAGTTAACTTGGGGCAGAGAGAGAGGTCGCAGATGAAACGCATAGTGAGTTGTAGGTGTAGACGGGCAGACAGAGTGGTATTTGAAGATGGGTAGAGGGAATTGTAGTTGAAGATGGGCAGAATGGTAGGTGAAGATAGGCAGAGAAAGTGGTAAGTGAAAATGGGCCGAGAGAGTGGTAGGTGATGTCGGGCAGAGAGAGTGGTAGGTGAAGATGGGCAGAGAGAGTTGTACTTGAAGATGGGTAAAGAGAGTGGTAGGTGAAGACGGGAAGAGAGAGTGCTATTTGAAGAGGTGTAGACAGGCAGAGAGAGAGTAGTAGGTGAAGGCGAGCAGAGAGAGTGGTAGGTGAAGACAGACAGAATGTGTGGTAGGTGCAGACAGGCAGAGATAGTGTTGGTGAAGACGGGAAGAGAGAGACGTAGGTGATGACAGGCAGAGGGAGTGGTATGTAAAAATGGGCAGAGGGAGTGGTATGTGAAGCGGTGCAGAGAGAGCTGTTGGTGAAGACGGCATAGGGAGTTGCAAGTGAAGATGGGTAGAGATTGTAGTAGGTGAAGAGGGGCAGAGAGATTGGTAGGTGAAAACAGGCAGACAGTGTGGTAGGTGAAGACAAACAGAGAGAGTGGTAGGTGAAGACAGACAGAGAGAGTGGTAGGTGAAGATGGGCAGAGAGAGTGGTAGGTGAAGGCAGACAGAATGTGCGGTAGGTGAAGGCAGGCAGAGTGAGTGGTAGGTGATGTTGGGCAGAGAGAGTGGTAGGTGAAGATGGTCAGAGAGAGTGGTTGGTGAAGACGGTCAGAGAGAGTGGTAGAGGAAGACCGACAGAGAGAGGGCTATGTGAAGATGGGCAGACAGAGTGGTAGGTGAAGACGGGCGACAGAAAGGTGGGTGAAGAGGGGCAGAGAGAGTGGTAGGTGAAGACTGGCAAAGAGAGTTGTAGATGAAATTGGGCAGAGAGAGTGGTTGGTGAAGACAGGCAGAGAGAGTGGTTGGTGAAGACGGGCAGTGAGTGGGGTAGGTGAAGTGGCGCAGAGTTGTGGGTGAAGATGGGTAGAGTGGTAGGTGAAGATGGGCAGTGTGGTAGGTAAAGAACGGCAAGAGAGTGTGGTAAGTGAAGATCGGCCAGAGAGTGTTGTGGGTGAAGATTGGCAGAGAGAGTGGTAGGTGAAGATGGGTAGACAGTATGGTAGGTGAAGATGGTCAGAGAAAGTGGTATGTGAAGACTGGCAAGAGTGTCATAGGTGAAAACAGGCATATAGTGAGGTAGGGAAGCCCGACAGAGAGTGTGTTAGGTGAAGACAGGCAGAGAGAGTGGTTGCTGAAGGTGATGACAGGCAGAGGGAGTGGTATGTGAAGACGGGCAGAAAGAGTGGTAGGTGAAGTTGGGCAGAGTTGTAGGTGAAGACGGGCAGAGAGAGTGGTAGGTGATGAAGGGCAGAGAGAGTGGTAGGTGACGATGGTCAGAGAGAGTTATAGGTGAAGATGTTCAGAGAGAGTGGTAGGACGCGATGAACAGATGAGGAAATTGACAAAGGTGCATGGATAAAGTAGGTGAACAGTGGGAAGGACAGAGGTGAACTTGAGACTGGTATAAATAGTTTCCTGTGAGATGCCGGGTATCAGTAATTTTTTGATTATACTGATATCTAGGATCAATTATTCGGACAGGTAAGTACAAACATTTCCAGTGGAAAATAAATATTTATAGCTTATGTTTAGCCCGTACCACAGAAATCTTTTGAAAATCTACAAACCGGTCGGTGAAATCATCTCAAAGTGGCGACCCATCCATACAGTATAAAGACTCAGAAGGTCGTAGGTCAGCATGAAGGCACCATGAAGTTAATATTCGCGCCTCCTCGAACCGTACGATCCCGAAATTCACCGCTTTCTGCAAAGACGTGCACTATGCACTGCATAAAGTTTTCCGTGATTTTCCTAAATCACTCCAGGCAAATGTCAGGATGGTTCCTTTCAGAGGGCACGGCGGATTTCCTCCCACATTTTTCGCCTAAAATCCGAGCGTAAGCTCCGTCTCTAATGACTGCTGCGACAAATAACTTGATTCTACATTTTTTCTTCTGTTCTGTCAGCATTCACGCGATGCACCAAATAAGCACAGGCAATCTACCGATAGATCGCGATCGACGTGTTACTGACCCCTGCCCTAGGCTTTCAAACTAAACTAACCTAAGGACAGCCCACACATGTCCCAGTGAGGACTCGAACCTCCGATGGCGAGCAACGACCCGCACCTTGGACCGCTCGGCTAGTGTCTGGACCATTGCACTGCGGTGTCATGGGGATAGCAGCCTTTAATCAGCGGGTGGCTGAGAAAAACAGAGCAGATTTTCAGTGCAGATGAGTAGGAACAATTCTACTTTTCATCTATAACACGTCTCTTAGTTTCAGTCTTTGAAGTAAAGAATGAATTTTATTTCGATTAGGAATGTAACTCATTACGTACCGATAGTTAATCAATTGTAGCAAGCGCTTTGCCACGGACATTTTCCTGTTACTAATACAGGGTGAGTCACCTAACATTACCTCTGGATATATTTCGTAAACCACATCAAATACTGACGAACCGAACGTGAGGAGAGGGGTAGTGTAATTAGTATTTCAAATGTTTCAAATGTTTGTAAAGCTTATGGGACTCAACTACGGGGTCATCAGTCTCTAAACTTACAAACTACTTATGAACTACTTACGAACTAGGACGGCACAAATATCCATGCCCGAGGGGGGTTCGAACCCCCGACCGTAGTGGCCGTGCAGACCGTGACTGAAGAGCCTCAGTCCCCTCGGCCACCGCGGCCGGCTGTAATTAGTGAATACAAACCATAACAAATGCACGGAAGTATGTTTTTTAACACAAACCTACTTTTTTTTAATGGAATCCCTTTAGTTTTGTTAGCACATCTGAGTAGCGCTCCCCCGCTGTTCGATCGTGTGTATCGGAGAGCACCGAATTAAGTAGGGATCCAAAGGGAACGGTGATGTATCTTAGGTACAGAAGAGACTAGAACAGCACATTACGTCCACATGCTAAAACCTTTATTGGTCTTTTTCACTGACGCACATGCACATTACCATGAGGGGTGAGATGCACGTACACACGTGGTTTCCGTTTTCAATTACGGAGTGGAATAGAGTGTTGTGAGCTTACCGTTCTTTGTGGGATTGAGCATGCCACCTAAAGTCTATGCTGTTACTGTATTTGTTACCAAATGTCACTCTCTCCTTTGGTTGTTATTAGAGTGCTACTGTACCCACTACACAGTTCTGCAGTGCAGACCGTCATAGTGGCGAGTGCGCTAAACACACCGATTAATAGGACCTCCCTACTCGGGTAATAGTAAATGGCCCAAATCAGACCGTTCAAATGCGCAACGGAAACAATTTTAATCTGAGCTTACATGGGCACCTATTATCAGTGGCACTAAACATCAGCTACACAGCCTCTTTTATTCTTTAAACAGTGAAATCTTAGTCAATTTAGTTAGCATGTGCATTCATTGATGGGGGAATGATTTGAGGTATGAAATTAGAGCACGTATTTAATTATTGTCTCATATTTATTAGGTTCATAGTCCTCTTACTATTTCTAACAAGTTACAGTCAACATTTTTTTAAACAAAACTCGTTTCTATGTCCGTTATTAATTTTAACATTTGAAAAAAATCGGTTCTCAGACTCTTATTAGAATTAGCATAATGTGGCCTCGTAACGAGGTCTCCTTGAAGCATGGGAAAGGTAAAACATGCAGGGCTCAAAAGTCATCACGGTTAGTATGGTGCTACTGATTGACTATTGCCACTTTACAGTTAAGGTCGAACTGTGAATAAGATCTTTTAAAAATATTGGGGCAGTTAAATGGGTAGCCAGACAGGAATATCAAGAATGCATGCAACACTTCTTAAATCTAAACATCCTACTCTTAACACGTTTCTTTTGTGCATATCATTTACAGTACACTCAGGACGGACGCTCTTGCTTATCAATAAATTCTGCGTCTGCAAGGCTTTCAAATAACGCACCTTATTGTCCGCCCTGGTACTCACCAAGTTCATCACACGATATCCTATCTGAATTTACATTTAGAACCTTTAAATCATTTTTGTGGGCATCAAATCAATTACCACGTTGCCTGCCCGCAGCAACTTTTACTTCTCTTTTATTTGTGGTTAATTGTGACACGCATTTTTCTTAAAAGAATGAAATTAGGATGAGCGTTGGCGTCATTGCGTCTGCCAACAGATCTGGATGAAATACCGATCTACTGCAATGCCCAACAAAAGTTGAGAAAAATTTGACTCGCACGTTAATTAAAATCGAACACACGCATTTCCTACTGTTGCTGAAAAAGAAAGAACATTGATATACATTTAAACACTAGTTGTAGGTGGAATCCTGTGGCTCCCTGGGCCACGTGAACTTTCCCATATCTACTTTACAAAGAAAAGTCGCGGCAGAATTAACCCAGAAAATTACGGCTTGGCTCGCCGATTACAACCCTATTAGAAGTTACTTTTTAAACATAACGAAAGAATGATCTAGTGCTTCCTAGTCAAAGTTGCTTTTCTTCATAAGGAACAACGGCCATGCAGAAATTTACGAGTCCCTAACGTGGTGATTTTATTGCAATTTTAATTATGAATTTATCGAGGGTTTCTACCGTCGGTGACAGAATTAGCGAGGCCCCTCGCCTAATCGCTATGCGCAACCGCAAAGTATGGCTGCTTGGTGGGGAATATAAACAGCTAGGGGACACGATCGTACATACTGTCGATTACACGGGTACCTGAGACGAAATCTGAGAGGAAAACAGTTATCTTTCAGTATCGCAGACTGTGGTAACACGCGTGCTTTCTATGCGACGTCAAGGTGACTTCGCAGACAGATCTTACAAGCTGCTTTGCGTTTTAGCCATTGTGTTTTAAGCTATTCGCGACCGACATATTCCTTTCCACATCGGTTTTCTTATAGTTTCAGTGAACGATGACAGCAATTAGAATTGAGATGCTGCAGTCCGTGTATACTGTCTGACGTTACTGACACATTCAAATGGAAAATGTGCATGCGTAACATAGAAGTAAATGAATTGTAAGACAGGAAGCAAATTATCGACATTAGCCACTACTTAAAGTAACCTTCATCAAAAAAAAAAATTCAAATGCTTGTATAGTCTATGGGACTTAACTACGGGATCATCAGTCCCGAAACTTACAAACTACTTACGAACTAGGACGGCACAAATATCCATGCCCGAGGGGGGATTCAAACCCCCGACCGTAGTGACCGTGCAGACCGTGACTGGAGCGTCTCAGTCCCCTCGGCCACCGCGGCCGGCGTAACCTTCATCACACAAGTGCAAGTAGACAAATATCTAATGGTGTTTCAGCGACACACTTGCTGGAATCACGCTACAACACTCATTCGTTGAGCGAGGAGACAAAACAGATTCTGTTGTAAACATTTTGTTACGAAGCTAAGAGTTACAGTGCACCATGATGTTCGGAGCTATTACGTGATGGTTTCCATCCACCGCCTCAGTTGCGCTTTATAGACAAGAACCGTTTGGCGTGGCAGATCACTGATGGTGTTTTCGAGAGTAAAGATATCGTTATATATGTCATTTCCACTGGTTCTCTTTCGGTTGACGTTACAACTAAGATATCAGCAATGACCACGCTGTCGACGGGACGTTAAACCCTAAGCTTTCTTCCTTCCCTTTAAGATATCAGCATAAGTTTAACAATCATAAGCCACCTGCGTTACCACAAATTACAGTTCCCCTCAGTTTTTTGGTACTGCTGTAATAAGTCAACAGGCATAGTAGATCGACCTTGGAACAAAAGTTCTAACGGTACCCAAAGAAAAAGAAACACTAGAGTTGCAGAATATAGTGGACATGAATTTTATAAATTGCACATGTAATACAGAAACGAATATTACAATTGCTCCAGTAAGAACAGCAAAGGTCATCAAAACTACCAATGTGGACAAGTGAATGTGAACATCCGTAGCTGCATCTAACTGTTCCATAGTTCATGTCTTATTAAAATACCTAATGGTAAGCATTCGACCACATATTGGACTATTATAATACCAGATACGATTAAGTGAAATGAATGTGCAGAGAACGAAACTATGCTAAAGATAGCTGCGGCGGAGTGGCCAAGCGCATTGACGCGCTATGCTGCGATGCACGAGGCCGTTCCCCCTCGGGGGGTTCGAATCCCCCCTCAGGGATAGCTGTTTGTGTATAACGTAGTTCATAAGTAGTTTGAAAATTTAGGGACTGATGACCCCGCAGTTAAGTCCCTTAAGCTTAAAAACATTTGAACATTTTTAAGCTAAATATAAGCTTATCTCACCTGATGGTCAACTATTAATCAGTGAATGACAGGTCGATTACTGCGTTTTTCACATTTTACTTCTATTTTGAAATATGGCTCATTATGTTTCTCAAGTAACAAAAAATTTTCAAATGTGTGTGAGCTTTTATGCCACCAAACTGCGTGGTTATCAGTCGGTAGACTTACTCACTAATTACTTGACTAACTTACTCTAAGGGCAACACAAAAGCCTATGCTCGAGGGAGGATTCGAACCCCCGACCGTAGCGGCCGTGCAGACCGTGACTGGCACGGCGCAGAGCTCTAGGTCACTGCGGCCGGCTCTCACGTAACAAAAACAAACACACATAATAATTGAGTAATAATCTGTATCACAAACTTTATGAGGTAATTACTGTGGTTAGTCACAGACTTATTCCGTAACCATGAAAATGTATTGATAATTAGAAATGTAGCAAGTGCAATAGAGAAGTGTGTTGCATCAAATGAATTTCTCTAAACTATCCTATCCAACTGATGATTTTATTTTTATTCCGTATCTTTCAATAACGACGCAAAAGCTACGTTTTTTGTGTAAGCAACAATAGGAAATTTAAATCGCTGTGACATTCAAATCCGTAGTGGTTTAATCTAATCCATTTTCACTCCGGACCGTAGTACGAATTAACAATAAGGGCGAGCTCGGTGTTCGCCACTTGGTATCCCCAGAGGTTTAGAAGATCTTTTGGTGTGAGTTTGTCACTGGCGAATATGGAACACGAAACGTGTTTCGCACACTAATTAAAAACATCAACCCGCCAAACCACCCGAACCTACGAATACATCATGCGGGAAGTAGACATATGAACAATCACCGTAGAATGAAGTTGGTCATCTTTTCCAAGAAAAAGGCATTAATTTGGTAATGCCAACAGCGAAACTAAGGAGGTAGAGTAATCTGTAAAATCTCGAGTCTAAGAAACGACTTCTGGTGTTTCTTCATGGTAGCAATATTAGAGGAGTAAAAGATTCAACCGCGGATTTCTTGGATTTAGAAGCCGCAGCCGTTTATTCTGTAATAGTACAGCATTACCCACCGGTGGGTTATAGTTACTGTGCAGAATACAAAACCACGTTGATGTTTTCTTTTTTCTTTTTTTTTTTTTCTTTTTTTTTTTTTTGTCAAAAGCGTGCATAGTTTCCAGATAAGGTCTACCACTTCTGAATAGGTAGTAGGAATATGTTCCTGCAGAGGTTAGAAAAACGGCTATACTAAAGTATGTGTTGGTGGCGCCGGCGTAAATGCGCAGATGCGTAAGACGAGGTCCTATGATCGAGTTGATATCCGCAGCATTTTTGTTTTTTAATATGCACTCATTTGCACGAGTTTCAATCCGTAGATTTCACGTACTTAACTTTTCTGCCACTTCACTGCCACCGGAAAAATGCAACAGAGATGCTATGGGTCAAAGCGTAAATTTTTTCTACAGACCTAATTTTTGATCTTGTTGCTGCATAATTTTTTTAAACGTAGGTTCTAGGGCACATATCGTATGCATTTATAAATATCAAACATTATTGTAGCCACAATTTATTAGCTGAAGTAAGTGCGTACTGGAAAACGTAGCCCTTATGTGGTTTCAAAACTTGACAAGCACATACCGAGTGTGTAATAGCTACCACGACGAATACGAAGGCTGATAATTGCCCCTTGTGTGTTTGCGTGTTGAAAGTCTCAACAGTAGGGATCGCTGGATGGGTCTCACCTACTTGGCCCAAACTGTAAGAGAAGAAAGACGAATATGGACCTTTTAAATTCCAACAATATCTCTCCTATCTAGGCCTTAGGAACAGAGAAAACGCGCGCCAAAATTTTCAACTACAGATAGGTGCAATATCAGCTAATACTGAGGCTCACCATTGCTGATGACGGTGTTGTGTAGAGGCTAAGCGATTAACTCTTGAATGAAACAGCACGGGTTCGGATCCCGTCCCTTCCAAAATATTTTTCTTATATTATATTAGTATTTGAAATTTTAATTATCAGTTATTAAATTTCAGTGCGCAATTAATATATTTGGTTTCGTTATAACTATTTTTTTAATTAATAAGCCTTATTTAATCATTAAGTTTTCATAATGCCATTAAGTATTAAATGAAAATATTATTTCCAAAAAGTATAGAACGTATTTATATGCCGATGTTATGTTATATTCCCAAAGGTGATCATCGTCAAAGAAACAAACTCCACATTATGCATACTTTATGAAAGTATTTTAAGCCAGATATTTTATCCGAAATATGCATACTTCATTCTACTTTTTATTGTTCATTTTCGTGCGTGCCAAGTGTATCGAATCATTGGGGTGGAAATTGATGCACTGAACTGATGCTGTACGATTTAATGTGTTTTGAGTCTCCCCTTGACATCAACTTTCGTGAAACATTGAATGTTTATGTAAATTTAAATGTCATAATTAAAAGGTTAACATTGAGAGGGGTGATGTAAAATGAACAACAATCGAAGGAGTACCGGGAATCAAACGTGGGCCTCTAAATTGGCAATCCAAGCGCTTGTCCACTACGCTACTCACTCTCGTCGACACAGTAAGCAGCATATGTAGCACCTATTTCTACGTGACAAACTTTCGGGGCCGTATTCCCTTTGGCTTAGGCCAACTCGGCGAAATATTTTGGGAATTTGAAAGGTTCATCTACTTCCTTCTTGTCGCAGGGTTTGATAATAAAAAATCAGTGAAACTCATCTATTTCGCAATCTACTCTGGACAGTCATAAACATTATACAGTGTAATTGAAAGAGGTCAAACCGTTGAGGGAAAGTTGGCATCCATCCTTGAGAGTGAAAATTCCAAGTGTGGGAACATCCTCAGCCACTGAGACGCGTTGTGTATTCAGGGTCCTCTTATAGCGACAGTCGTCAAAATTAGGGAAATAACGTTGATGGAGAACAAAAAGTGAGGGAGAAGTATGTAGACCACTCAGGATTCTAAACACCCACCTGCAAAGACTTGGTATATTGAAGGTGTTCATTCTACTATCAATCGCTGTTTTATTTTATTGAAACCAGAACAGTTTTTTTTAATAAAAATAAATGAAATGTGTCATGTTTTTTTCACTCTGATTTATTAATGAACAGTTTCATATTACTAGCACACATAACGCAAAAATCATTTATGAAACGTCTGAGGCCAACTGAATAACAGTTGGTAAGATTTAGCTGTAGTAGACTGTCGTGTAAGGAAGTTTGTGTACACGCGCTCGCCGTGCTGTGAAGTGTCCCGGCCGGCCGCGGTGGCCGAGGGGACTGAGGCGCTCCAGTCGTGGTCTGCACGGCCACTGCGGTCGGGGGTTCGAATCCCCCCTCGGGCATGGTTATTTGTGCCGTCCTTAGGATAAGCTAGTTGATAAGTAGTTTGTAAGTTTATGGACTGATGACCTCGTAGTTAAGTCCCATAAGCTATACAAACATTTGAACATTTTTGAAGTGTCCCGTTTACTTCCGTGTAAACATGTCGCTGGGCACAAGCACTGACTGGAGGACGAGACATTCGCTGCGATTGAGCAGAGGAATACCTCGTCTTTCCTCGAGTGCTCACGGATATGTTTGGACCTGTCTTTTATTCTGTGCACAGTTAGCCTTATGAGGCCTGGTTTTCCTGATACCGATCTAGTAATGGGTTCTCGTCCCGGGTTATGTAATTGTGCACAGAATTTAAAACTGTATTTTTGGATCGTTTCGGATAGCTCGCCGGTTAGTTGCCATATTTAGCGGTAATTCTTACATTGTTAAACAACAAATGTATAATATCCGCGGTGCAGTAGCCCAGCGGTCTAAGGCGCCTCGCTGCGGAGCGCGCGGTTACTCGCCGTCGGAGGTGCGAGTCCTCCCTAGGGCATGGGTGTGAGTGTTGTACTTAGTTTAGTTTAACTTAGTTTAAGTAGTTTGTAAGCTACGGACCGATGACCACGCAGTTTGGTCCGATAGGATTACAAACATTTGAACAAATGTATAATACCTTCAAAAAATGTTCAAATGTTTGGTAAGCTTAAGGGACTTAACTACGGGGTCATCAGTGCCTAAACTTACAAACTACTTATGAACTACCTACAACTAAGGACGGCACAAATATCCATGCTCGAGGGGGGATTCGAACCCCCGACCATAGTGGCCGTGCAGACCGTGACTGAAGCGCCTCAGTCCCCTCGGCCACCGCGGCCGGCAATACCTTCTTTACCTTCGAACATTAACATGCGGTGATGCTTTAAAAAAGGTGTGTATGGTCTATTAAAATTGTATTCTGTTGAATGTGTAACACATTACACTTGAAGCAGGTTTCAAATTCTATCTTCATGAGGACATGATAGTTACATACTGATTTGAACAACGCGATTGTTTGTTGGTTTTAAGTTTTTAATATGATTCCAATAGTTTTTAGCTGCAAGCAAAGAACTAACTTGCAGGAAATCTGATCGTGAAACAAAGTATTCTGTTGTATGAACAAAAAATATAAAAGTTTTGAACCTCTTGTCATAGTCTCTGTATCTGTCATCTGGTTCAGAAGTGCGTATTGGACATGACTTCAAAATGAATTTGGAAATAATGTCGTATAAGTTCCCTTACACCACGACCAAAGTTGGTAGCGATTACCGTGTATACTATCGATATACCGGGATTATTGCAACCTACTTCGAGTAAAAAAAATACTCATGCCTCTGACCTGAAAGTAAACATATCACATCATTTATGGCTGTTTACCATCAACAATAGTTATGATAAAGGGTTTCATTTTATTTTTTAATTGATCTTCATCACCCTTCAAGAAGAAATTGCTTTAACCACAATGCTTTTTAATACTTGCTTCGTCTTCTGTACTTTAATTTTTCACAATATGTTAACTCACTTATTCTCTATATTAATCTTGAAACGTAATGCTCTTCTCTCTCAGTGAAACAAATCACAATAACAAAAAATCATAGATTAGAACGTTAAAACATACTGCGTGCGCTTTAAAAGAAATAAAGTAGAAATCATTCCATTTCGTTGGAGAAATCGTGTTTCTATTCTACTGAACCACTGTTTTACTCAAACTGACACGTTTGCTTCTTTTCCTATGGTAAACAAACGATGGATCTCATGAGTAGCACTCTTACACCACACCCCTACTAAAACCATCATAAATGAATGAACTACTTCAAATAATTTTGCTCAGAATCAGGTAAAGCTGCCTAATGCTTCCGCACGATTCGTATCCTATTGGGTATTCTTGTTTCTTATTGAATTGGTGTGGTGTCTGTGATTTCGGACATGTTCGGACATGTTTTTGGAGACGTCTGCTCGAAGGAGGAGGAGACACGCATTCGATTCCCGGCCTGGCACACATTGTTTAGTTTCAACGCCCTAATGCAGCCACTGCCAATTCTTTCCTTCCTAATCCTTCTTCCTTCACCTCCTTTATAAATATTTGGAAATAATTGTTGCTTTTTCTGTGGGCCTGTTTACCTCCCCTTCTAGCCTGAACTTTGCTCTCAAATTACGCCTTCATCGGCGAGCTTCTACTGTGCTTTAAAATTTTCTGCATATGTTTTAAAAACTATTCTGCACAACCATTTTTTTAGAGATTGATGAATTTATAAAATGAGTACAACTTCTCTCGGAAAAATAAATCATACGAATCCTGATGAAAATTTGTTTCTGCGTCCTAATATACTTACACCTTTTCCTTAAAATAAAAGTAAATAACACTTCCTTACAGGAAATAAATTATTTGACAGGTTAAAAAACTAAGGCCGCAGTGGAGTGACCGAGCATATTGAGGTGCTATGCTCCGATGTGGGAAGCCGCTCCCCGTCGGCGGTTCGAATCCCCCCTCTGGCATGGATATTTGTGCTGTCGTTAGTATAAGTTAGTTCATAAGTAGTTTGTAAGTTTAGGGACTGACGATCCCTCAGTTAAGTCCCATAGCACGTTACAAGAATCTTGACTGGTGTCAGGCCGCGGCCGAGCGCATTGAGGCGCGATGCGCGAGGCCGTTCCCCGTCGGGGGATCGAATCCCTCCTCGGGAATGGACGTTTATGCCGTCTTTAGTATCAGCTAGTTCATAAGTAGTTTGTAATTTTAGGGACTGCTGACCCCATAGTTAAGCCCTATAAGCTCTACAGACATTTGAACAATTTGTGAATGGTATCAGAAAGCTGGTGGCGACGGTACGGTGAATGTCCCTTTTCTCTTACTGTTCTGGCCATTTGTGCCCACATATAACGAGACGAACCACTATCTCGTAAGCGAAATTACAGATTGTATTTTCAAGTTACTTGCTTCACTAATCAGTGTTACGTCTGCAGCCGTGGAGTGGGCAAAACGAGTGCCCGAACGCTGTCGCAGTCTGTTCCCTGCCAGCAGCGTTTTTGCAGCAGGTATTATACGCAACGTGTTTCTGTACACGCCACATGTCTCGTTTGACTGAGGCAGAGAAGGGTGCTATAGTCGCACTACATGAAGAAGGATTTTCGAATGGTTATCAAAAATGATGTTCAAATGTTTGTAGAACTTATGGGACTTAACTACGGGGTCATCAGTCCCTAAGCTTACAAACTACTTATGAACTAGCTAAGACTAAGGACGGCACAAATATCCATGCCCGAGGGGGGATTCGAACCCCCGACCGTAGTGGCCGTGCTGACCGTGACTACAGCGCCTCAGTCCCCTCGACCACCGCGGCCGGCTCGACTGGTTATATAGCAAGGACTATGGGAGTTCATTGGTGAATGGTTTCCAGGTGGATCAAAGGGATGGAGGACGGTAAATTGAACGAACGGCCTCATTCTTGTGTTCGCCGCAAAACAGCAGCAGCTCAGGATTGGCAGATATGTCTTTTCAGTGAAAACCATTCATTTCTCAACATGCGACAGTTTCAGCAGTCTTTGATCCCTGCTATTAGGAAGGTGGACTGAGAGCGAAAAACGTTCTGTAAAAGAGACAATGTCTGCTTCCCACAGAGAAGCCCTGCTTGCTTTTACTGCAGTAGAAATTGTGAGAATAATAAAAGGAAAAGGACATTCACCGTCCAGTCGCCGCCAGCTTTCTGATGCGATTCAAGACGCTTGGGAAGAGTTACTTGAATGTCCATGTTACATGGGTTCACTGCCCTACAGACTTCGAGCCGTTGTTGAAGCGGAAGGTGGCTATACGCGATATTGAGCAGAATTAGTAGAGATTGGTTGCTGTTGTTTTCTTCATTTTTTGACCAGTCAGAGAATATATTTCTTGTAAAGAAGAGTTAATTTACTTTTTTTATAAGGAAAAGGTGTAAGTTTATCGGGACGCACAAACTAATTTTTATCAGGATTCGTAATATTTATTTTACTGAGAGATGCAGTACTCATTTTCTAAATTCAATCAATATCTAATAACACATGGTTGTGCAGAATTGGTTTTTAAAACATCTGCAAAAAGTTTCAATACAAAGTAGAAGGGCGCCGATAAAGGCGTAATTTGAGAGCTGAGTTCAGGCTAGAAGGGGAGATAGCAGGCCAACAGAAAAAAGAAACAGAATTCACAAACATTTATTTAGGAGTTGAAGGAAGGGGTATTCTACATCTACATCTACATACATACTCCGCAATTCACCGTAAGGTGCCTGGCGGAGGGTACACTGTACCACTAATAGGCATTTCCTTTCCTATTCCACTCCCAAATTGAAAGAGGAAAACAAAGAATACCTATATGCCTCCGTACGAGCCCTAATTTCTCTTATCTGGACTTTGTTATCTTTACGCGAAATGTAAGTAGGCGGCAGCAAGATCGTACTACACTCAGCTTCAAATTCCAACCCTCTAAATTTACTCAACAGAAATTCACGACGGCCGCGGTGGCCGAGGGGACTGAGGCGCTATAGTCACGGTCTGCATGGCCACTACGGTCGGGGGTACGAATCCCCCCTCGGGCATGGATATTTGTGCCGTCCTTAGTCTTAACTAGTTCATAAGTAGTTTGTAAGTTTAGGGACTGATGACCCCGTAGTTAAGTCCCATAAGTTCTACAAACATTTGAACATTTGATTTGAGAAATTCACGAAAATAACGTCGTCTTTCTTCCAGCGATTCCCAATTGAGTTGCCGGAGCATTTCCGTGACACTCGCGCATTGTTCGAACCTACCGGTAACAAATCTAGCTGTTCGTATCTGAACCGCCTCTATGTCTTCCTTTAAACTGATCTGCTGAGGGTCCCAAACACTTGAGCAATACTCAAGACGTGGTCGTACAAGCGTTTTATACGCGGTCTCATTTACAGGTGGAGTACATCTTCCCAAAATTCTCCCAATAAACCGAAGTCGGATGTCCGCCTTACTCACAACTGTCCTTACATGCTCGTTCCATTTCATATCGCTCTGCAATGTTACGCCTAGATATTTGAACGACACGACAGCATCAAGAAGCTCACTACTAATGCTGTATTCGAACATTATGGGATTGTTTTTTCTACTCATGCGCATCACCTTACATTTTTCCACATTCAGAGCTAGCTGCCAATCTTCGCACCAACTAGAAATTTTGTCTAAGTCATCCTGTATGCTATTACAGTCAGTTACAGACGACACCCTCCCATACACCACAGCATCATCAGCAAACAACCGCATATTACAACTTACTCTGTCCATCAGATCATTTATATAGATAGAAAATAATAGCGGTCCTATCACACTCCCCTGGGGCACGCCTGACGATACACTCGTCTCTGATGAGCACTCGCCGTCGAGAACAACGTACTGCGTTCTATTACTTAGGAAGTCTTCCAGCCAGTCACAAATCTGTGAACCTATAACATAAGCTCGTATCTTCGTTAGCAGTCTGCAGTGTGGCACCGCGTCGAACGCCTTTTTGAAGTCGAGAAAAACACAATCCGCCTGTTGCCCTTCGTCCATGGCTCGCAAGATGTCATGTGAGAAAAGGGCAAGCTGAGTTTCACATGAACGATGTTTTCTAAACCCGTGCTGATTCATGGAAAGAAGCTTTTCCGTTTCAAGGAAATTTACTACATTCGAACTGAGAATATGCTCCAAAATTCTACATGAAACTGATGTCAACGATATTGGCCTGTATTTGTATGGGTCAGTTCTCTTTCCTTTCTTGTACACGGGAGTCACCTGCGCTTTTTCCAATCACTAGGAACTTTGCGCTGAATTAAAGATTCGCGATAAATGCAAGTTAAGTAGGGGGCCAACGCCGCAGGATAGTTTTTGTAAAACCGAACTGGTATTCCATCCGGACCCGCAGACTTTTTCGTATTTAGCTCTCTCAGCTGCTTCTCTACACCGGAAATAGCTATTACTATGTCCTCCATTTCGGAATTTGTACGTTGATCAAATGATGGTACATTTGTGCGGTCCTCCTGCGTGAAAGATTTCTTAAAGGTTAAATTTAGAACTTCAGCTTTCCGTTTGCTTTCTTCTATTACTGCCCCGGAATGATCAACTAGTGACTGGACAGAGGGCTTTGACCCGCTTATCGATTTTACATAGGACCAGAATTTTTTCGGGTTCTCGGAAAAATCTTTTGGTAAGGTATGGCTGTGATAATTATTGTATGCTTCGCGCATCGATCTTTTTATAGACGCACGAATCTCTACTAGCTTTTGCCTGTCATCATTTGCGTGTTCTTTTCTGAATCGAGAGTGCAACAGCCTTTGCTTTCTCAGCAGCTTTCTAACATTATTATTATACCAAGTGGATCTTTTCCATCCTTAATCGTCTTTACTGCCACATATTTCTCTAACCCTTTATTAACAATGCACTTAAATGTAGTCCACAATTCCTCTACATCCATAGTCCCGGAATTAAACGATGTCCATTAGTTTTCTAAGTGCGATCCTAACATTTGCTTATCGGCTCTTCCCAACAAAAACACGCTCCTAGCCTTCTTGATTGGTTTATGAACTTTGGTCATCATCGACGCTATGACGATATCATGATCACTAATTCCTGTCTATACACAGACATCGTTAATAAGGTCAGGCCTGTTTGTGGCCTAAAGGTCTAGAATATTTCCATTGCGCGTGGGTTGCCGGTTTAACTGCTCAAGACAATTTTCGGAGAATGTGTCCAAAAGTAGCTAAAGTAGCTCGCAAGAGGCTTCTCTGTACCACATGAAATGTAACTATCGAGGTCCCAATCTATACTCTTAAGGTTGAAGTCTCCCCCGACTAATATTACATGGCCCGGATACCTATGCACTACCTGGTGTAGACTTTCCTTGAATGATTCTAAAACTGCTACAGCAGCACTGGGGGGCCGGTAAAAACACCCAACTATTAACTTTACTTCTTTTAGACCTGTTATACGTGCCCAGATAACTTCACAGTTACTTTCAACATCGATCTCAGTAGAAACAATATCTTTATCCACAGCGATGAACACTCCTCCTCCAGTTGTATCAGATCTATCTTTCCGATATACATTCCACGCTTCGCTAAATATTTCTGAACTTGCCACATCATGATTTAGTCAGCTTTCGGTGCCTAAACCTATCTGAGCGCAATAACTTCCATGCAGTGCGGCAAATTCGGGAACTTTGTTTCTCATACTCTGAAAGTTCGCGGCTAATATTTTGATGTTCGAATTTTGGTTCCGAACGTGGCCTGAATTCGCTGTTTGAATGTTGACAGGCGAGTGCTCATCAGAGTTAGTGCCTAGCCTAAAAAAAAACCCATGTGCACTCCACAAGTATTCTGCTACCCGAGTAGCCGCTTCCTTAGTGCAGTGCACCCCTGATCTATCTAGGGGCACCCTACAATTCCCCACCCGATAATGCAGATCCAGAAATCTGCAGCCATGACTGTCACAGAGTCGGCGAAGCCTCTGGTTCAGACCCTCCACTCGGCTCCAAACCAAAGGACCCCAATCAACCCTGGGAACAATGCTGCAAATCGACAGCTCTGCTTGCACCCACGTGCGAAGGCAGCAGCCTTCACCAATTCCGCCAGCCGCTCGTAGGACCTGAGGATGTCCTCAGAACCCAAGCGACAAGCGTCATTGGTGCCGACGTGAGCCACGACTTGCAGTCGACTGCACCAAGCACCCTCGATAGCCGCCGGCAAGGCCGCCTCCACATCTCGGATGAGGCCCCCTCGGCAGACACACCGACTGCACGTTGGAATTCCTTCCGGATCAGGACGGTATCTGCCTAAGGGGCTCCATCACGCGCCTAACATTGGAGCTCCCAATAACTAATAATCCCCTCCCCCCGTACACCTGCTCGGACCCTGCTGAAGGAGTGGTCACACGCTCACTCACAGGACGAACGGGCGCGGACGGACGTCCAGCCTCCACATTGGCCTTCCGCCTCGAGCGACGCGAACGCCGTACAACCCGCCACTCCCCTTGCGCAGAAGGCGGCTCGACGACGTCCGGTACACCTGAAGGTGCCTCGGTAGCAGGGACAGAGAGCGAAGCGTGAGACACCTGAGGTGTCCCACTCGACGCACCAGACTCCCCACCATCGCTGCACCCCGAGACAGCAGCCTGAAGACGGCTGACCGTAGACAACAGCACGCTCAGCTGTTCGCGAACCGCGGCCAACTCCTCCCGCGTCCGCACACAGCAGGCACACATCCTATCCATCCTATCGATACAATTAACTGCAGAAAGTAGAAAACTAAATAATCAACTTTTAAGAAGCCTAGTACTCTAATAAAAGCGGCTGGCTGCTGACTTAACTGTGGTCAGTGGTAACTACACTGTCAAGTCAACAAAACTGAGTACGGCAGTTATCAAAATAAACAAGAATAGCTGTGGAATACACCGTTATCAAACGCGCGGGAATATAAGCTTAGCGCTGTTTACGATGTGGCACTGGTGACAGCTGGCACTGGACTGACTGACAACGAGCTTTAGTAACGGTCTCTGACTTGTTTTACGAAGGAAAGGATTGACAGTGACTGCATTAGGGCATTGAAATTAAACAATGGCGACAAGTTAAAATGTGCGACGGGCCGTGAAACGAATCCGTGTACCCGGCTTCAGTGCAGAATTCGCCTTAACCACTTGCCCATCCTTGCTAGCGCAGCGTCTGTATTAAACTTTCATAAATCGCACGCTATGGCTGTAGCCCCCTATCTTCCATGCCCTCTTACTCTCACCGGTGCCGGCCGCGGTGGCCGAGGTGACTGAGGCGCTCCAGTCACGGTCAGCCCGGCCACTACGGTCGGGGGTTCGAATCCCCCCTCGGGCATGGATATTTGTGCCGTTCTAGTTCGTAAGTAGTTCATAAGTAGTTTGTAAGTTTAGGGACTGATGACCCCATAGTTAAGTCCCATAAGCTTAACAAACATTTGAACTCTCACCGGTAAGGATTCCCGTGCGAGGTTGATCGTATGACCGCATCTGTAGTGAAGTGATGGAGGCAAATGTCCTCTTCGCGTGTAAATGATTATTAAAATGGTGTGGTGTCTGATATTTCTGACATGTCCGAAATAACAGACACAACACCAATATAATTAGAAACAAAATCGTTGCGGAAGCAAAAAGCGGCTATACTTGATTCTGAGCAACATTAGCAGAATACGTTGATTTATTTATACTGGTTTAGTATGTGATGGCATTAGTATACTACCCATAGCACGCACCGTTTGGCTACCATAGGCAAAAAAGGAAACGAGTCACAGTTTGAGAAACACCGAGGTTCAGTAGAATAGAAACAAGATTTCACAAACTAAATGAAGAAAATTTTTAGTATATTTCTTTTAAAGCGTACGCAGTATGTTTTAACGTTCTAATCTATGATTTCATTTATTATTGTGAATTTTTGACCCACTTTAGGTTACGGTAGTAACACTAAAAGTGGGCCTTTGCGATCGTCTTTTGACACCTCTAAAGTTAAATGAAATTAACGGCTTAACTATTCATCTGGCACGAAAATTGAATAACCGAATTTGTAGACGAGAAAATTCTCTACAACTTTGCTCTCTTATGTTTTTTTTTCATATCTCGTAGCGTTTCAAAGATATTTGCAAAAATAACGGCGATTTTTAGATGTATGTATGTCTGTCTGTCCGTAACGTGTTCTCCGTTTTTAAGACGAACCGTTCAACCGATCAGCACCAAATTTTACAGATATGATTGTAGGCCGCCAGAGACCAGAACCTCCTTTTTTCAAATTTTTCGGACAAAAAATACGGTAGTAATACAAAAAAGCCATTTGTAATATAATTGTAATTGCAAACGAACCGTTCATCTGACACGAAAATTGAGTAACCTAATTGGTAGAGGAGAAAATTCTCTACAACTTAGATGCCTTATGTTTTTTTTTTTTTTCATATCTCGTATCGTTTGAGACATATTTGAAAAAATAACGGAGATTTGACACCCTCCATTGAATTAACGAAAACCAGCCGTTCGGAGATGTCACGCGACATTCCTCACCCAGAATTCTCTCTGGCATACGCCATCCATCTTGCGTTGCGTATTTGATGATTTTCTTATTGTAACTTACACGTTGTCATTTCAAAGCAATGGCGCACTGAGGAATTAATCTAGATGATAATCTAGTGTCTACAAATGCCATATTAGCATCAGTTAAGAACGGCAATCAATAGCATGAGATTAATGGACTTATCTTTGATTGATAGCCGTAGCGTAGTGGGCAAGTTGTTGGGCTAAGACGCTAAAGGTTGGTGGTTCGGAACCCGCCACTACCTAAGTTTTTTTTCCTAAAAGAGTTTCAGACGCTCTTATTAATTAATTTTTCATTATTTTGGTTATTATTTTAGTCCAAAATGTTTGCAAAAACTTATAAAACTACAAATCTAAAGTGGGCCGTAAAACACGTCAGTGCGATTTTTTTCAATGAGAGAGAACAGTATTACTTTTCAAGATTAATTTGATACTGCAAACTGCTAACCCGAGGAGGTATAGTAACTTGTAAAATATCGAGCCTAAGAGTCGACTTTTGGTGTTTCTTGATCATAGCAAGAGCCTTACTGTGTAGAAATTAGGAGACAAATTAAAAATACAGATTCGAACACTTATCTCTCGGATTTAGAAGCCGACGCCATTTATTCTGACTAGTACTGCCTGTGGTCGAAATTCGACCAGTTGTGTTTGCAAAGTCATGAAAATGAAAACAAAAATGTAATTGGAATTTAAGGAGCACTGCAAATTTATAGGTCTTATGGGAATGCTATGAGAATAGATGAAAGAAAGGGCAAAGAGAAAACATCAGAGACTTAAAGATATAAATGAGGGAATTAATTGCTTTATTTCACAATTTAGCATTGTAAAACATTTTCCGTTGTCGTTGTCCTCTATGTTGACAAATATAAAATTTCAAACCATCGAAGGATCGAACTCTACTTGCTGCAACATATAGCTGACCATGTGTGAAAACTGGATTTCTTAATAGAATCCCGACGTATTCAAATGTTTGTCCTTGTGACTTATTAAAATACTACATTCACATACGGAGTTGTTTAATTATATTTAAAAACTATAGTTAAATGTTAAGAATTGAATATTACGAAGAATTAAAATAAAATAAAATGTTAATCGAACAAGGGATCCTAAGAGTAGACTTCCAAGCGCAAACTGACCTTTTTTTTTTATGGAAATCATTTTAAATAAAGAATATTGTCATCTAGAAAACTTTTTATAATACTAATCAAACATTTCAAGAATCTCAGCACTGCGGCTTCTCAAAGCTCGTCTTCTCGTAGAAATATTGGCTAATGTTTCCGTGTCGCATTCGTTATGTTGAGATACGTCGAGTTCCTAAGTCCTTAGCCTACAGTATCCTCTCTTAGCACGAAAAGCACCAGTCGCAGAGATCTCAGCATTGCAGCATTCATTGCCTCATAGCATAATGATGTGACTGTCGCACGTTGCAGTTGATCTTCCTACTAGTTGTGGGCGGTAACTATAATGCTAACTGAAAATCCTCTTAAAAGTAAATTAAAACCTTCCTTGCACATTTAGTAGGGGTGTCTATAAAATAAATATTCATCTGCTCTGTCACCCTCATACAAAATCAAACGAATCATGCCTTTTAGTACACTCACAGTAACGAGAAATAAATAAGACTTGTATGGACGTGAGCACGGTTTTTTCATTCCCTTTACCCTAGTTTGGAAGAATATCCATGCTATGGCGCAGGGCACACCTCATAGTTAAACTGAAGGGAAAACCATCATACTAAATAAATTATGAATTAATAAATAATAAAGAATGAACTGTCCAAAGTGTTCGTATATTTATAGCATACCGTCATTTAAAGCCACCGTTAGAAAATTCTGAAATTTGCCTTTGTATTGTCGTAAACGTTTAATGGAACGATATTCAGCAGCGAGATACAATTGAAAATCACAAAGCGTCGGTGTTTTATTTGTTAACATGTAATAAAGATACTGTCCTACTAACCAGGTGTAACAATTGTTTTTTTTTTTTATTTTGGAAATAATTGCCAGTCAGGGTGGAATGCATCTCGTAGTCGTATAGAGGAGCATGACGTCCTGTTTACAAGAGCTAGTTTTTTCCGCGTCCAACTCCAGATTTGTGTTTGGTCTCGACATTGAAATACATGTTCTAACGTTTCCACCAGTCCACAGTTTTCACAATTTGCGGTAGGTCGTAGATTAATGTTAAACATTTTCTCCCCTGTGGGTATCACCGCATTTACATCATACCAGAGAGAACTAATACCAGAGCGAAGAAGTGGATTGCTAATGTTCATCCAGACTGCTCTCTAGTTTAAACCGGTATATTTCGTTTCTATACGGTTGTTCTGCTGCCGTTTTATTAATACACTATAAATAGCCGCAGAGTTGAATTGTTGAGGGTATTGGTAAAAGTAGCTCAGCTCCACAAAATACTTACGTACGTGCACCAGCTCGGAATGTATGTGTCCGACATTTATTGGAGCTGTCATATCCCATGGGCGTAACTGATGGAACAGACTTGTTGTGATACCCATCTGAGTGCCTTGTATAATCCGAGATGTCCGTGTCAGAAAAATCGCACTGCGACTCAACATCTTTAAGGGCTACCCCACCTCTAAATCGAGGTAAAGCAATAGCCTTGAAAGAGACTTTAAAA
Organism: Locusta migratoria; assembly: GCA_026315105.1. Taxonomy (NCBI): domain Eukaryota; kingdom Metazoa; phylum Arthropoda; class Insecta; order Orthoptera; family Acrididae; genus Locusta; species Locusta migratoria. The sequence continues at coordinate 9,372,667 of CM048755.1, forward strand.
ATGTTACCCCGCCAAACGTACCATCCAGCTAGTGATAAAAATCTATTGACTATTTCACGAGATATAGGTAGCACAGCGGCAACATGATAGATCTTGCTGAAAACGTAAGTATTGACAAAAATTGCTCTCTGAATCCTGTCTAAGAATCGCATATTGTGCTCACGAATCATAGCTCGGATGACATTGAGCTCCTGTTCCCAATTCACTTTCACCATTTCTCGCGGGTTTGGGGTAATGATCAAGCCAAGATGCTTCATCTGGTCGGTTGTCTCTAACCAAGTATAGTTTGCGTTCCGAGCCTGTGGTCCTACATGTAGAACTTTAGATTTTCGTTCATTAATTTTTGCACCGCAGGCGCTGGCGTACTGCTGCACGAGTCGTTTTACTGTTTCTAGCTCTTCGTTGTTATTTATAATCACTCTAATATCGTCAGCATAAGCATGAAAAACCGTCTTCGTATTCAGTGTTTGAAGACCTGGTAAGGTGACATGGAAGATCTTTAACAGTGGTTCTATTGCAATGGCGAACAGAGTCGTAGAAAGTGGACACCCCTGTCGCACGCCTCGTTGAATTGGCACAGAAGTTGTTAAATGTCCGTTAAACTTCACGCAGGAACACGTATTACCAATACATTTCTTTATTAACTGTACGACTCTCTGATTAAAACCCATTTTATCAGTGTCCTGAACAAAAAACTATGATTCACTCTATCAAAAGCCTTGTCGAAATCAAAAAATACAATCGCCAATTTAGTCTTGCAAATCCAGGTCAAGCCGACCGCGGTGGCCGAGGAGACTGAGGCGCTTCAGTCACGGTCTGCACGGCCCCTACGGTCGGGGGTTCGAATCCCCCCTAGGGCATGGATATTTGTGCCGTCCTAGTTCGTAAGTAGTTCATGAGTAGTTTGTAAGTATAGGGACTGATGACCCCGTAGTTAAGTCCCATAAGCTTTACAAACATTTTTTTTGAAATCCAGGTCAAATATGCAATACCCCTATATTCGGTCAAGGCGTTCACCATTGAACGACCACTAATAACACTCATTTGGTAAGGTCCAAGTATTTTCTTAAGGACTTATTTAAGTCTGGCGTTTAAAATCCTAGTAAAGATCTTGAAATCCACATTCAGTAAAATTACCGGTCGAAAGTCACAGAGCGTATTCAAGTATGCCGTTTTGGGTACTAGCACAATCGACGGGCAAGCCGTCTAAACCAGCCGCTTTTCTCTTCGCCGCACTCTTAATGATTGATTTGCCTTCCAAATTAGTAATATCGGCCAGTACATGTGCGTGGTCCGCCTCATCTACCGTAGGCGTAATATTGGTTAGAAAATCCTCTCCCGCCACTACATCTATGTCAGGCTGGCAATAAAAGTGACTGAAATAATTTACTATGTAAGTCTTAAGCGCGCGCTGTTCATTATACACATATCCGCCGTCGTCCGTTAGTTGACTGATTATTTTTTTGTCTGCCCTGTTTGCGTTCTCTTACTACGTGAAACAACGACACTGTCTCGTTACAGATGTAATCGGAAGCGTGTGCTCTTATTCTCGTTCCGTCCAGTTTTTCACGGACTAAAGCGGTGATGTTGGCTTTGAAACGTTTAATGTGAAGAATATTTTCCGGCAACGCCAAAGGGTCATTATATAACTGCCGGAGGCCGGTAAAATAAAACTCCAAAGTCTGGTTCTTCCAATAAGCCTTGACCCTGGCATACTGACAAATACATTTTTTTTATCTTCGGTTTCACTAGCTCAGTCCACCAATAAACACGCTCCCTATATCTGTCTTGTCGCTGTAGGCACCATTGCCATGTAGCAAGCAAATCAGTTTTGAGGCTAGCGTCCTCTAACAATGCAACATTCAGCTGCCACACACCGTGACTCAAAAATGATTTTTTAGGGGCATGTCTGAGCGTTATATTATACGCACAATGGTCGCTAAAATTAACTGGCCATGCTTCACAATCCCGTACACTGTTTAAAACGTCTCTAGCTATATAAAACCTGTCCAGACGAGTAGCGGAAGTCACAGTAATGTAAGTGTAGCCGATGACCTGTGGGCGAAGGTAGCACCAGGTATCGTTTAAGTCCAGCCCATCAGTTAAATCTTGTAACTCTCGACAATAATTAAAGTTCGGAAACTGGTTCTTCTTTACGCAGAACACAGTTAAAATCACCTCCCAATATAATCTTCGAAAATCCACTGGCTAGTAAAGACACAATTTCATCTCGATAAAATACACCCCTATCTTTTCTGCCTGTAGATCCTGTCGGGGCATAGTTGTTGAGCAGAAGGAAATCTTGAAATTGTGCGGCAATCCCTCGTCCTGAGTCTAAAATCACTTGAGATCGGCAAGCGACGCCTGCTTTGAACAAAATCACAGTTCCTGCCTTATCACCGATATTTATGATGGACTCATAACCCGTTATATTTCCTACTTTGGTTGTAACTACTTCTTGTAGGGTAGCTATGTCAATATCAGCAGCACACAAATTGTCTTTCAAACAGGTTATTTTGACATCGGATTCAATCCGATTTAAATTCGCGGTTGCAATTTTGTAATCCTGCATAGGAAAAGGGAAAGAGTACCGTATCATTCGACGTCCTCAACCCAGGGAGGCATCCGGCCCGTCGTATGCGTCTGGGTGGTATCCATAAGCTCATCAGTCCCCGAACAGTCGGTAATCATTCCCACGTCCATCTCCTCCGTATGATGGACTATCGGTCCCGTGTCTTCTCTGCTGCTTTTCTCGCGTTCTGCTGACCGTAACTGCTTAATGGTGCGCTGCAACTTCTGTTCTAGGGTGCGAATCACCTCTTCAGTCTGCTTACGTGCAGGTTTCTTTTGTTTTGCTCTTTCTTGAGCACGCGTGTCTTCGTCAAGACCGTTATCTTCCGAGCCTTTGGAGGCAGCTCCTTTGGAGATTGCTTTTTAGCGGAAGCTACCTGGGCCTGAGAAGAGACAGCGTATTTCATACCCCCGGAGTCTTTAGTTGGTTGACCCTCTGCGGAAGTTATCATATTAGTGTCGAGATTCTGGAACGGAAATTCAACACCGCTACTGTCAGCATGGGAACTATGTTGTTTTCCGGGGAGGCTGCTGCCTCGCTTTCACCGCTACTTGGTGTGCCGCGCTGTTTATATCGGCAGCGGTCCCTGCTGCAACCACGTGCTGGATGTGCGTGTTCGTCGTAATCGGTGCGGCAAGTTTTTCGGCATATGTGGGTTTATTGCCACCTTGCCCTACTACTAATGCGTCTGTCTGTTGCACTCTACGCACTGGTTTGTTACGCGGACATTCAGCCTTTAGTTGGTCTGTAGCACCACAAATTACGCAAGTCCAAGGTTGCTCGTCATACGAAACAAGTTCGCAGCCCTTACGCCATTATCGACATTGAAGTGCTTTAACCCACTCCACTGTTCTTTGTGGATTTCTAGTACATTTCCATACTGTGACAGAGATTCACTTATTCGGTCTAAGTCAATTTCAAAAGGCAGGTTAAATATACGAACTGTTCGTAAACCGAGTCCAGCATGACTAACAGGAACTTTACAAAGTTCGCCTTTTGAATTAACGAACTCGGCAGTACCTTCTGTTAGAGCCATCACACGCAAACAAGGTTCATCGCTTACAAGCTTGACATAAACAGCGTTAGCTAGAAAATCGTAAGAAAATCCTACAACTTCCTCATCTTTCATTCGCAATTTATCGAAAAAGAAATCAACTAATTCGTGCACTTGTGGTCGGCTAAATCCAAACGGAAACTGAAATCGCAATGTGTAGCGTCGTAACTGATCCTCCATCGCAAAAGCCATGCTATACTCACAAGTCCCCAAACAGCTGCGGCACACGCGCAGAGTAGGAGCTCCGGTGAAACTGAGCTAACTTCACCTGTATGAATAAGCCACCAATAACAGGTTACAATAGAGTGGCAAAACTAATGGAGAATTTGGAGTATCATCCTAAAATTTCTTTTTACCACTCTTAACCGCTACGTGCACACATAATTTTTATACTCACAACATGTATGAGAATTATGTATGTTTCGTTGGCCTTCTTGTATGATTAATATTAAAAATCTGTACCCTCAGTTTCGTGTTAGCGTGTTAATACAATGATACGAACGCCGGGCCGATGTAGTAGGACAGCATTACACACCGGTGGGCTTCAGTTACTACGCAGAATACAAAACCACGGTTTTTCGTCAAAAGGGTGCGTGGTTTCCAGATAAGGTATGCCGCTTCTGAATAGGTAGTAGGCCTGTTTTTTCGCCAAAGTTCGGAAAAGGGCTATGCTACAGTATGTGTTGGTGGCGGCGGCGTAAATGCGCAAATGCGTAAGACGAGGTCCTAGGATCGAGCCGATACTCGCAGCAGGTTTGCTTTTTTAATATCCACTCATTTGCACGAGTGCACGAGAAGACAAGCTGCAAGCCGTATATTTCACATACGTAACATTTCTGCCCAGTAACAATTTTTGAAGCGAATATAGTATCAAAGAGTTTTAACTCTACACTCAGCCAGTTCATATGATGACTTATAGTAACAAAGAGAACTTTTGGACGACTGAACGAAATAGACAGTCTATTTGCGTGCAGATATTCTGAGCAGATTATTACTGCCACAGAAAATGCAACATGAGTCACAGCGTAAATTTGTTCCACAGACAGATAATTTTTTGATCATGTTTCTACATAAATAATTTCCTCAAACGTAGGTATCAGGCGCATATCGTATGCATTTATAAATATCAAACATTATAGTAGCCACAATTTATTAGCTTAAATAAGTGGATACTGAAAAACGCTGCCTTTATGTGGGTTCAAAACTCAACAAGCACATACCAAGAGTGTAATAGTTACAACGACAATCTCCGAATGCGATTGTCTCGACAGAGGCTGATAATTGCCCCTCATGCGTGTTGAAAGTCTCAACACTAGAGATCGCTGGATGGGTCTCACCTACTTGGCTCAAACTGTGCGAGAAGACTCACGAATACGAACCTTTTAAATTTCTACAATATCTCCCCTGCGTATCCACAGGACAAGAGAAAACGCTTGTCAAAAATTTTCCAACTACAGATAGACGCATTATCAGTTAATCTTGAGGATCAGCGTTGGTGCGTAGTGGCTAAGCGTTTAGCTTTTGAATGAAACAGCACGGGTTCGAAACCCGCCCCTTCCAAAATATTTTTCTTATATTAGCCTTTGCAGTTTTAATTATTAATTATGAATTTTCAGTGCATAATTGATATATATGGTTTCGTTACAACTAATTAAATTAATTAATACACCTTATTTAATCATTTAATTTTCATAATTCTATGAAGTTTCAGATGAAAATAATATTTCCAAATGTTGTAGCAGGTATTTATATATCGAAGTTATATTACATTCCTTAGGGTGTTCATCGACAAAGAAGCATAAACTTCACACTATAAAAACTTTATCAAAGTATTTTAAGGAAGTAATTTTATCCGAAATATGCTTCGGCACAAAACACACTTGATTCAAGGTTTAAAATAAATGACTTTTCACTATTGTTTTTGGTGCATACCAAATGTATCGAATCATTGCGGTGGAAACAGGGGCACTGAACTTTTGACGTCAACTTTTGTGGAACACTGAAATGTTTGTGTAAATTTAAATTTCATTAAAATAAGGTTAACATTGCGAGGGGTAATACAAAATGAACACGATTCTACGAAGTACCGAGAATCGAAACTGGGCCGCAAATTTTGCAATACAAGCCCTTGTCCACCACGCTACTCACATTTAACGTAGACTGGGACTCAATAATCTAATCAAATGTTCAAATGTTTGTAATTCTGTCGGACCAAACTGCGTGGTCATCAGTCCGTAGCTTACAAACTACTTAAACCTAGGTAAACTAACCTAAGGACAACACACACACACACACACACAGACACACACACACACACACACACACACACACACCCATGCCCCAGGGAGGACTCGAACCTCCACGGCGAACAACCGCGCGCTCCGCAGCGAGCCGCTTTAGGCCGCTCGGCTACTCCACCGCAGCACTCAATAATCAGCTTAGATAACACCTATTTCTATGTGGGAAACTTTTGCGACCGTATTTGCTTTCCCTTTGGCCAAAACGCGCGAGATATTTTTGGGAAATTGAAATCTTTCGTCTGCTTCCTTCTTCTCGCAGAGTTTGAACCAAATCGGCGAAACCCAAGCCGCGATCTACTCTGATCATTCATAAACATTATGCAGTATAAACTGAATGACGTTGGAGTCCTTGAGGGAAAGTTCGCACCCCTCCTTGTGAATGAAAATCCAGGACTGATAACATCCTCGCCTATGGTCCACGGACGGAGATGCATTATGAATGCGAAACGCAGGGTCCTCTTACAACTACAGTCGTAAAAATTGTGTGAATAAAGTGAATGGAATCGTTTGTCTCTTTATAAAGAAGCTTTCGGCTGTAGCAACGAATGCCATATCTGCGAAACAGCAACGAATCTAAATCATTAATACGAACGTGTTTCTGTCGGTATTTCGAGTCGTGGGTGTTCTGTAGTTGAAAGGCACATTCTGTAGCAGGAGAGTAATTTTGCGACAAATTTAGGACAAAAAGTGTTGGATACGTATGTTGACCACTCAGGCTTCTTAATAAATGAAGCGTGTAAAGTTACCACAAAAAGGTGGCCATGTTATGACACCCTGAGTTGCTATTTAGCAGTTTCGTATTACTGACACACCTAATACAAGAGTCATTTTTGAAACGTATGAGGCACACTGAATACCATTGGGAAGGTTTTGCTGGAGTAGGTTCTCAAGTAAGAAACTTTGTTTATACGCGCTCGCCGTGCTGTGAGTGCCCCGTTTACTTCCGCGTAAACCTCTTGCGGCCCCAAGCACGAGACATTCGCTGCGATTGAGCAGAGTAGAGGAATGCCTCGCCTTTCCTCGAATGCTCAGGATTGTCGTCCTAGTCTACATGATTGTGCAGTGAATTCAAATGTTCAAATGTTTGTTAAGCTTAACCCTCCGTCGGGCGCAGTCGGCCTCACAGGCCAGCAAAACACTTTTTTGATTCCCGTGCTTAACAGTGGTGGCCCAGCGGCCCGCCTCTCCGTTTACTCGCGTAACTTTGGGAACCTCACACAGTGCCGATCCGCAGGCTGCTATCGGTTTCCACGCGGATCACGGGGAACTCCTTGGGCCTCGCAGGCCGTCTGCGCCCGATTACGTTATAGATTTTAAAGTGAGATTTTTCAAGATATTTTTATTTTATTACTTCGTTTCAATCAAACTAAGTCTGTCCTCTGTGATTTTCACCGTTACCTTCGGAAAAAAAGAAGACTTTGACGACCCGGCCCTTCAGAATGAGTGCGCCTGATCGAGTTCTAATTTCAGTTTTTCTTTCTTTTCCTACGTTATCACATCCATATTTTCTGCTTAAATGTCCAGAAAAGTATATTATGCCTCTAAGCCAATGATCTTGTGGAAATAATGCGCCCCCTCGAGGACGAAACTGCTGAAGATCCAGCCGCACTCAAAGATTTAGTCGATGAGAGAGACACCCACTCTCAGGATGAGGTAGGAGAAGGCAAGGAGGACTCAGCAACTGAACAGGAAGTTTAGGGAACAGCTCGGGAATATGAAGAAGAGAAGAAAATATGTGAAGAGTTTTTATTTTGGAAACGATAAGGCGACGAAGTAGTCTAAGTAGATACCTTCTACTATTCATAGTGTGAAGAGTCACATCATTATTACACAACATCCGGTGTAAAAGATATTGCTTCAAATAACGCTAACAATTGCAAAACCTCGTGTCATCAACTTCTAACTGGACAATTTACCCTGTGTATACTATGAATATATGTGGCATGTCGATTCGGCTGCAAACTCGACTGAAAAAATTTTTACGCCACAAGTAACGGGAAAGTTCTCCTACATTACCTCCCAAATGGCTAAAACGTCGACCATGCGTGGCTGAAACAAGACTTAGGAGGATGATGAATCACGAATGTTCAGCTTGTCATCAACTAATCTGCTTGAGCGACGTATACGTTCTGTGCCATACCTGTGTTTTAGCTGTTGATTTGGGAGCTATAGCATCGGTTTTTGGCTGCAAATGTGGCGAGAAAAGATGATTCCATGTCCGAATAGACTGCCTAATGTCCTTTAAAAATAACTTCATTACTTTTATGGATGTCTGTTCGACCAATTTTTAATGCTCTTTGTGGGAAATTGGTAATTTTGGTTACTTTAGTTTAAGGTGTATTGTGTTCAATGGATCCATTATTATGCTTTCTGTTTGCTGTAATTCGTTCCTTTAGATCCTCTTCAAGACTAGTGAACACGCATTCTGAATTTGATTTAACATGGCGGAGTTAGTCCACAAAATATGTAGGTGGCCTCTCAGGCCGGGTGCGCCTGATTTTGTTTCATCTGGAGGTGCGCCCGACGGAGGGTTAAGGGACTTAACTGCTGGGTTATCAGTCCCTAAACTTACAAACTACTTATGAACTACTTACGAACTAGGACGGCACAAATATCCATGCCCGAGGGGGGATTCGAATCCCCGACCGTAGTGGCCGTGCAGACCATGACTGGAGCGCCTCAGTCCCCTCGGCCACCGCGGCCGGCGTGCAGTGAATTAAAAATTGTATTATTGGTTCAAATGTTCAAATGTTTGTAGATCTATCGGACCAATCTGCGTGGTCATCAGTCCGTAGCTTACAAACTACTTAAACCTAGGTAAACTAACCTAAGGACAAACACACACACCCATGCCCCAGGGAGGACTCGAACCTCCACGGCGAGCACCTCATCTGCTGCTGTTTTGTGGCGAGCACCAGAATGAGGCTGTTCGTCCAGGTTACCATCCTCTTCCATCCGTTTGATCCACCTAGCAACCGTTGACTTACGAATGCCCATAGTCCTTACTATGTAACCGTTCGAAAATCCTTCTTCATGTAGTGCTACTATAGCACCTTTGTCTGCCTCAGCCAAATGAGGCATTTGGTGTGTACGGAAACTTAACGTTGCGTTCCACACCCGCTCCGTCACTGGTTTTGTCCCACTCGACGCGAGGCCTACGAGAAAGACAGGCCCTGGCGCGCACGTCATGCGACGTAAGCATACCAGTCCTGAGCCGGCCGGCCGGCTACCTGCTTGGCACGGCCCACCAGGAAACGTTAGATACAGCATTTCTCCTAGCAGAAGTCCCGCCCATTTTCTCCCCTCCACACCTGGCATGTCCGTGCTCTCCCACCAAAAATCTCTCTGGGCGGTTCATGATCTTTGCTCTCAGTAGAAACCTGCTTGTTTTGTTTATAGTGGTTATGTTATCTAGCAGAAAAACTGTTACTATTACTCTTTCGCGTTGCGTGGTTCTACTGGTAGCGGTGTGTAATTAGAAGTGTAAATAAGTGCCATGAAATATAAATAAAGCTCTATGTCCCTGAAGCTGCGTATTTCCAAATTCGAACCGTAAGATCTGAATGGAATCGTACCTCCGATTAAAAATTATGCAACGTGGTGTGAATATATTCTCAAAGTTATTATTGGTTTCCACATTACAAAGAATATAACGTTTGACTCTTTTGTAATTCACTTGCGATAAATAAACTGCAACACACAATTTCGTTGACTATTTGTCCATTGTGATGTAGGTTGTATGAAATTTGCAATCTGTTTTTGGCATTGAATGTTGTATATAGTCCTAATGGGGACGTCATAGATACCATAATCTTCCGTATTCACAATAATTGACTTCGTTAATTCGCAACTATTCGAGATAAGGCTAGGCAGTAGGTCCTGCCTGCATTTGTTGTAATTTACTAGCGATGTATGAAAATAGTATGCATTAAAACACTTGGTAAATTTGAGAAAATATATGTGAGACAAAGGAGATTATTCCAAGTGTTTTACTTTTTATGAAGTGTATGTAAAATATTGCTTGCCCCCCCCCCCCCCACGCCATTCCACCCCCTGCTCAAATAATTTTGTTCTGTATTGGGTTACCTTTCGAAATGTAGTCCAACATGAGTGAAAAATCGTTGACTTAGATACAATCACCAGTGAATGTATACAAATATATAATTTTTTGTTTATTTTTTTCGTTTCGTTTAACAGAAGATGAATAATTCTGAACCAAATGATGTAGAAACCTGATAATGTAAAATAGTGCACTCACAGAGCTGTTCTTCAATTTATTTTGGGAAACACTTCACACACTACTAATGTGGGCGATTTCATATGGAGTGGAGGTATACCATTAGATGTAAGAGTTCTATGAAAGCTAGGTAACAGGGAAAAGTAAGTAGTTTTCCAGGGGAGTACACAGAAGAAAGAAATGTCACACTGTTGCTAAATTTCAGCTTAATCTTGAATAGATCACTGAATTAAAAGATCCCTTTTCACTTCAAATGTAAAATTCATTCAAAGGTGACCATTCTACCACTTACTGTAATCTGCCCAAGCTGATCTGTTACAATATGAAGTAGGTGATACCATCCTCCCATAACACACAAATAAAACTTATACTGTTTTAGTGTTACACTGTGCATTATACTGTTATGTGGTTTAGTCACCTTGGTTGCAGTGATTTGAAATATCTGATAATTAATGAAAATAATACAAGTTTGCTACATTCAGTTAGTGCCTATGCTGGCAAAAGAAAAAGTAACCGGTACAGATGAATGACAACTTGGTGAAAAGCTACAAGTCCGAAAATTTTGAAAATAGAAATTTTCACACAACTATCTCAATATAAGAAGACTCTAGCTATGGTTCTAACTCAGCTATCATAAAGGAATGGAGCAAATGTGAAGTAAAGTAGTTGCAGATTATATGTAAAACAAGGAAAAAGCACCCACACACCTATAGCAGGTTGATGTATAGACAACTGAAAATAGCATTCTCACTATAAACGTTTGTGTGTATCTGTGCTCCACACATTAATAAACTGTAGGTGGCTTATTATCGTTTCTTTATTTTATGTATTGCTTGAATGAAGAATTTCTACTAATGTCTGTTGGGGTGTGCATTAATATGCCATTAGCCTACTACTTCCAACTACAACTTCCACCTTGTCACTTACTATTCTGGACTTGTCACCAGACAGCAGTAGATATAGGCTGGAGAACAGTGAAACCTTTGATAATTTCAGTGTATCAATTCTGAAGTCTTACAGAGAACTTGTAACCATATGTGATATCTGCTGCTTCCACGCCTCTACAGAAACCCAAATAAGTCTGTTTTTATGAAATTAGTTGACTCATATGGTTGTGATGTTTACTTTTCTTTGTAATGCTGTTTTCTTACATACCACGCAACTTTCCAATACATTCTGTCATAAGCATTTTGTAAGTGAAATTGATTTTACATTTAAGTGCTGGTAATCCAGTGGCAGAACACACCATGACAGTGGCTAACATCCTATAACAAACTACAAGAAAAAGTTATTTGCTTATTTACTCAGACTGCACTGATGTCTAGCTGTGCAGTTTAGTAGTATTTTTTATTTGCACAGTACGTTTTTAAAGGCAAAATTGTAAAATTGCAACCCATTTAAGAGTCATGTGAGACTGCAGAAGTATCCAAGATATTTCAAGCAGACTGAATCTAAGTTCAAAAATATTAAGTGAGAAATTCTTCAGAAATATTATAAGATGCCCATTAAAACATTTGCTGAATTGGCACCAGCTTCCACAGAAAATAGGATTTAATACTTGACTGTTACATAACATCAAGGTCCTTAAATACAAGTACACTAAATTTAGGTGAATTTGTTGTGAAGAAATAGTACAAGGAAAAGTCCCCACTCCAAAACACTGAGAAATGCAGACTCAGTGTTTTGGACACGATCAGGAAAATAAATAAATAAAATAAATGGATGAATACTTGGAAGCAATGTAACTAGAATCTAACTGAAAAGTAAGTTTCAGAGTTTAGACAAATTCTAGCTGTACTTTCAAAGGGTACCCTAATAACTTATTAGCTACTGATATCACATGTAGGCCTGTTTTATGTTGTGCCCTTGAGGGTTACAGTGAGAAAGAAAACACATGTTTGAAGAAATACATTACTGACAGCTTCTTTCTCGAAGCAGGCATAATTTCTCGATTATCAAAGTAGTGTTTGGATGGAATGCAATGACGATATTAGATACAAGTGTTGTCTGAAAATCGACAAGCAAGTTCTTGGTATAATATAAATGCGTGATTATACTGTGGTGTTTCCAAGTGCTCCTAGAATGAAGATATCATAGCCACATTTCTTACAATAACAGTGCCAGAAAAACAAGAAAATGTGTCTTGTTTCCAATATGCAATAATTCCATTGAAATCGATCTTATAAATTCACGTAAATGATAATTTACGTTCTGAGAAACCTGTAGGCCTACTGAAGTAATTTTGAGTTGTTTATGAAAACTCGGCTTTAGAAAAATCGACTGTATCCCACAGTAAACTTTTACTTATGGGCACAGCTCCCTACTGCACTGATGTTGGCAATGACCAGTGAATGCTTTCGTGTTGACTGTGAAATAAAATAATGCTCTTTCTACTTTATGGTTGATACTTTCTTGTATGTATGCTTCTCCATTCAGTAATTTACCTTAGTAAAGCGAATATTTCGTTGCCAACATTAGAACACCAAGCCGTCGCCCTCCCCCCCTCCCTGCCACAAGTAAAATGTAACCCCCCTTGTCTTTACGACTCAACTGAAGACGGGGATACCGCCCGTGACGTCATAGATGTTTGTAGAAGGCGTGAGTAATTATGTGGTGGCTGTGTTAAAGACGATAGTTTGTTTACAAACAGAAATGATTACAGATTATTATTTTGTGCTTAGAAAGTGAGCTGTACCTCCTCTCTGATGGTTAGGTTAGAGAGGTTTTCTTTTCTTCCCCCACGTGACTTTTTCGACTGAGATCTGTGATCGATGGTGTATTTTGTTATCAGTAATTTACGAGGATAACTACAGATAATTATGTAATCTACAATACAAAAGTATTAAGATATCCCGCATACGGGTTTTCCGAAGTTTCGTTGACAATTTTGGCTAAAAGCTAACAGGTGGTATCGCAGTCTTCAGTTATGCCGGCTTAACATCCAAAATTCAAAGGGCGTCATTTATGATACGACTTACCCTGAAGGAAAGGTTTGTACTAAGTGAATAAAGTGATGAAAATTCGCTAAAATAGCAATTAACGATGACCATTTTTTTATTAGCGGAATAGTGGCCACAAAAATCTTGAATCATTTTTATTTCCTTTCGTCCATTGCTGGTGACGTTTTCAGATCAGTTAAGTGCAACAGATACTATTATTCCTTAATAATACATCCCACTGCACAACAGTGTCTTGGAAAGACGTTAATATCAGGTGATTTGCAAAATATATTCGTATGTTTTACTTGGAAAAAAGTCTATTTGGTTTTACGACTGACATATCTGCGACATTAAAAGCCCTTGGTAGCAACTGGGCAGACCAAGGGCGTGGCTAAGTATGTGGTAGAGAGTGGAGGGGGTAAATGGGCGGAGCTTCTGCCGGGAAAAATGCTGTATCTAAGGTTACGTCGGCCCACCGGCTCACAGCGGCCGGCCAACTAGCTAGCCGGCCGGCCGGCTCAGGACTGCTATGCCTACGTTGCATGACGTGCGCGCCGGGGCCTGTCTTTCTCGTAGGCATCGCTCCACGACTGCAGACGTAACACTGACTGGTGAAGCACGACAGTCACTGTCGAGTCGCCACCAGGTTTCTCATGTGATTCAGGTCTCTTGGAACATTTTGAAACAAAATCCGCTTCGACTGCAATAAACTTTATTTAAAAAAAGCACTACCGGTTTCGCGTCCTGTAGACGCATCATCAGGTGCTAAAATTCCTTAGAAAAACATATCTGCCATTTAGCCTTCCCCGCGTTCACATTAAATTTAGAACGATTGAAAGCTTAACTTCACGTCCTCGTTAAAAAGTATAAAACTTGAACGCTGTTGTGTTAGTGATTGTTTTTAAAAATATACTGGGGGTGGAGGGCAGGTGAAACCGTGCCATGTGGAAGCAGTGTTGCCGCTGCACCGACCGAGGCAATACTCTTGGAACCAGTTACTTGAATGTCCACGTTACGTGATTAGGGTTGTGGGTTCATTGCCCGACGGACTTCGAGTCGTCTTTGAGGCTGAAGGAGGATATACGGGATGTTGAACAGTATTAGTAGAGTTTCTTGGCCGGCCGCAGTGGCCGAGTGGTCTGCGGCACTCCTGTCACGGTCTGCACTGCCACTACGATCGGGGGGGCGAATTCCCCCTTGGGCATGGATATTTATGGTGTCCTTAGTATTGGCTAGTTCATAAATAGATTGTAAGTTTAGGGACCGATGACCCCGTACGTAAGTCCCATAAGCTCTACAAACATTTGAACATTTTGATTTGATTTCTTGTTTTGTTTGCTTCGTTTTTTAAGCAGTCAGAGAATTTATTTCTTATGAAGAAGAGTTATTTACTTTTATTTTAAGGGAAAGTAGTAAGTTTAAACTGTATGTATAAAACTAATTTTCATCAGGATTCGTAATAATAATTTTTATTTTTCATGAGAAGAACTATTCAGTTTCTAGATTCAATAAAAATAATAATAAAACATGGATGTGCAGAACTGTATTTAAAACATCTAAACATCTGTAAAACGTTTAGATTACAAATCGCCGATGAAGGCGTAATTTGTGAGAGAAGTTCAGTTCAGCCTAGAAGAGCAGATAAGGAGGTCCAAAGAAAAAGAAACAAGAACTGCCAAATATTTCTGAAGGATGTGAAGGAATAAGAATTAGGAAGGAAATGAATGATAGTGCTGAATTAGGGCTTTGAAATTAAACAATGGCGATAAGTGAAAATATGAAGCGGGGCGGGAATAGAAACCGTGTCTCCCGCTTCGGGCCCGCGGTGAACTTTACCACGTGGCTACCGGTGCTCACCCCGCGTCCGTTTCAAACTTTCACAAATAGCACGCTGTGGCTGTAGCGCCCATTTCGTGCGAGGTCGAACGTCTGACCGCATATGCGGTGAAGTGATTGAAGAAACGCCGTCTTCGCGAGTAGTAATTAATTATATTGGTATGGTGTCTGTTACTTCGGATATGTCCGAAATAACAGACTCCACGGCAATATAATAAACGAGAATACCCAATAGGCTTCGAATCGTTGCGGAAGTAGTATTAGCAGAAGACTTTCATTTATTTATAATGGTTTAGTATGTAACAGTATAAGAGTGTTACTCATAGGACCCACTGTTTGGCTACCATTGGCAAAAAAAAGGTCAAACAGTTTGAGAAACATCGAGGTTCAATAGAATAGAAAAAAATTCACCTACGAAATGAAATCATTTTTAGTATATTTCTTTTAAAGCGGATGTAGTATGTTTTAACGTTCTAATCTATGATTTCATTTTAATATTGTGTATTTTTTTCAATGAGGGAGTGCAGTATTACTTTTAAACATTAATTTAGGGAATAAATGACATATTGTGAACAATTATAGTACAGAAGACGAAGCAAGTATAAAAAGCTTTGTGGAAGGAGCAGGTTCGTCTGGAAGGGCGATGAAGGCCAAATAAAAAATAAAACACAATGAAACCCTTTATCATAACTATTGTTGATGGTAAGCAGCCATAAACGATATGTCTTCTTTTTCAGGTCAGAGGTTTCCAGATCATTTTTTTCTCGAAGTAGGTCGCAAAGCTCTCTGTACGATATATATTAGTAATATTCCGGGTATATCGATAGTATACAAGGTAAGCGCCAATAACTTGGGTCGTGGTGTAATGGATTTTATGCTACATTAGTTTCAAATTCGTCTTGAAGCTGTGTACAAAACGCACTTCTGAACCAGCTGACAGATACAGAGACTATAACAGAGGTTCGAAACTTTTGTATTTTTTGTTCATACAACAGCGTACTTTGTTTCACCATTAGATTTCCCGCAGGTTAGTTCAAAATCAAATGTTTGTATAGCTTACGGGACTTAATTGCGGGGTCATCAGTCCCTAAACTTACAAACTACTTATGAACTAGCTAACACTAAGGACGGCACAAATATCCATGCCCGAGGGGGGATTCAAACCCCCGACCGTAGTGGCCGTGCAGACCGTGACTGACGCGCCTCAGGCTCCTCGGCCACCGCAGCCGGCGTTAGTTCTTTGCTTGCAGCTAAGACTATCGAAATGGTATTAAAAACACCAAAAATCCTCAAAACCAACAAACAGACTAGATGTTCAAATCAATACGTAACTGCCATGTCATTAAAAAAGTACAAACATCCATGCCCAAGGGGGGATTCGAACCCCTAAGGGGAACGGCCTCGCTCATCGTAGCGTAGTGCCTCAATGCGCTCGGCCATTACTCCGCGGCCATGTCATTATTAAGATATAATTTGATAGTTGCTTCGAGTTTAATGTGTTACATATTCAATAGAATACAATTTTAATAGACCATACACACCTGTTTTTACAGCGTCACGACGTGTTAATGTTCAAATATAAAGAAGTTATAATAGACTTATTGTTTAATAATTTAAGAATTGGCGCTAAATATGGCAACTAACAGGCGGGCTATCTGAAACCATCCAATAATAAAATTTTTAATTCAGTGCACAATAATATGACCTAGGACGAGAATCCATTAGGAGATCGGTGTCAGGATAACCAGGCCTCATAAGGTAAACAGTCCATTTAAGAAAAGACAGGTTCAGACACATCAGTGGGCAGTCGAGAAGAGGCGAGGCATGCCTCTACTCTGCTCAATCGCAGCGAATGTCTCTTCCTCCCGTCAGTGCTTGTGGCCGCCCAGAGGTTTGAACGGAAGTAAACGGGGCACTTCACACCACGACTAGCGCGTGTAAACAAACTTCCTTACACGACAATCTACTACAGCTAAATCTTACCAACTGTTATTCAGTTGGTCTCAGACGTTTCATAAATGATTCTTGAGTTAGGTATGTTGTTAATATGAAACTGTTCATTAAAGAAATCAGAATGACAAAAATAAGACCACCTTTTTTTTGGTAACTTGACATGCCTCATTTATTAAAAAAAACCGTACTGCTTTCAATAAAGTCAGAGGAAATAAAACATTGATTGACAGTAGAATGAACACCCCAGAATACCAAGACCTTGCATGTGGGTGTTTAGTAGCTTGGTCGACATACGTCTCCCTCACTTTTTGTTACAAATTTTTCGCAAAATTACTCTCAAGTTACCGCATGTGCCTTTGAACTATAGAACACTCACGACTCAAAATGCCGTCAGAAACACGTTCGTATTAATGATTTAGATTCGTTGCTGTTTCGTAGATCAGGCATTCGTAGCTACAGCGTAAAGTTTCTTTATAAATATTAACAAACTACTTCATAAACTTTATTCCCACAATTTTTACGACTGTCGCTGTAACAGGACCCAGAATTTCACAAAAATATCGCGTCTCAGTCCGTGGATCATGGATGAGGATGTTCCTACTGCTGGAATTTTAACCCACAAGGAATGGAGAGGGGGAGGGGGCAGACATTTCCTCAACGATTCTGTCTTGTAGTTTATACTGTAGAATGTTTATGACTGAGAGTAGATTGCGGATGGTTTTCACCGATTTTGTTCAAACCCTGCGAGAAGAAAGTTGACAAACCTTTCAAATTCCCAGAATATCCCGTCCGAGTTGGCCAAAGGGAAAGCGAATACGGTGGCGAAAATTTCTCACAGACAAATAGGTGTTATATAGCCTGCTTAATAAGAGCCAGTCTTCGACTAGTGTGAGTAGCGTAGTGGACTGCAGTCTGCTTGCGGCAGCGGCGGTGTAAGGAGGTCGCGCGGTGCCTCGCTGCGGCAGCGGTTTGTTTACTTCCGCGTGGGGTAAGTCTGTTCGCTTACGCCAGCGTTTACTGTAGTGTGTATTGTGAAAATGAAAACGCAGTAATGGATAACATTAATAGACGCGACACGTTGAAATTTACATTCGAACGAAAATTTGCCCGACCAACGTCCTTTGAATTTGAAGATTGGCTTATAGAAGTTGCTAAGATCCGACTCGAAGACATAATTGGATATCATATGTCGATTATCAATAGTGTCATGTATGTGAAACTGGCATCTGCCGAATTATGTGAAAAAGTAGTGCAGGACACAGGTGGTTCATTGAAATTTAATCATAGAGACGGCAATATAGGTAATGTCACTGTTGATCTTGTTGGTTTCGGAGTTAGAACTGTTCGGATTTTTGAGTTGCCATTCGAGGTTCCAGCTGAAGCAATAAACTCGGTAATTGCTCCATATGGTAGAGTACTCAGCAATTTTGCCGAGAGATGGTCCAGCGCACATAAATTGCCTGTTTTGAATGGTGTTAGGCAACTGAAGGTTGAACTGTGCCGACATATACCGTCATATATAAATGTTTGCGGTTTTAGAGGCATTGTTATGTATGACGGTCAACCGAAAACCTGTGCCATTTGTAATTTACCAGGGCACGTTCGCGCTGACTGTATCAAACGACGAATTGCTCAGCTCCCAACCAGCGAAACAATTCAGCCCCCGAATATGACTATCTTGCCAGCTACGTATGTAGCTGTCGCACGTGGTCAGCTGACAGAGCCATTAATTAGTGAGATTCCTTTAGACAATATCCCACCTGATGACGTCGTGCAAGACATTGTAACTCAAATGGACATCCCGGAGAGCACGCCAGAACAGGCACTACAGAAAGAAGCCATTGACCAGTCTCCTCCACAATCAGCGGAAGAAATTCCGGTATGTAAAGAGGATACGGGAAAGCAGGAAACAGCTGACAACCAGACACCAGTAAGTCAGCCTGAGACCTTCGCAGACGGGCAGAGTAGCTCTCCAGCAAAGTCACCACGAACCCACAAGAAACGACGACTGGCCCGCGAGGGGGCAGAGGAGAAGGCTGCTCCTTTACGAGCAAAGGCAAAAGAAGTGAAGGAAAAAATATGTGGAAAGTCACCAGATGGTTCAGCTAAACAGAAGCAGTCAACCAAGCCCAGTAAGGAAACCCCAGATATGACGTCCGACAAACTTACTTCGGAACATGCATACCCAACGCAGAACCAAGAACAGCAAAATACTTTGCCTTCCAAATTTATCACTGGCGTCGACTGGACAGGGGAGGTAGACATGGAGGACGCTTCCGGAGATTCTGGAAACGCAGCACATGATCTTCCAACTGCTGCTGCGGTGAAGAATAAAAATAGTACGGAAGCAATGGAAATACCAGAAGCGGAGAAAGAAGAGGACTCGGATTTCTATTAACTGTAGGCAATTTTCACTTCATAACCCACATGTGTGATCGTCAAGCCTATAAAATTGCAACGTTAAACATCAATAAGAGTCGCAGCTCCATTAGGCTCCGTCATATTCAAGATTTCCTGTATTCTGCTGATATTGATATTCTTTTTCTACAGGAGGTTGCAGACATTAAGTTAGAAGAACTATTCGGATACAACGTCATAGCAAACCCAGGTCGTGGTGCAGATTTGGGGACTGCTATCTTATTAAGAGAGGGAATTGTGGCGCAAAACATAGAAATGCTTGTCAACAATCGAGGGATCGCCGCCACCATCAATAACGTTAGAATTGTAAACATCTACGCCCCCTCAGGATCCAATAACAGGCGACGCAGAGCGGAGTTTTACACGGAGGAGATTCTTCCGCTACTTACATCAACGTCTGATCAGCTTATCGTGGGGGGAGATTTTAACTGTGTTCTGCACCCTAAAGATCAGACACCTAATTTTAACAAATCCGTGGAATTGGAACGGATAGTAAAGGATTTACTTTTAACAGACAGTTGGGAGCATAAGTATGGAGTAACTCCTGGTTTTACGTATGTGACAACTCATTCGGCAAGTAGATTAGACAGGATATATGTATCAGACAACTTAAAACACCAAATTATACATTGCGAGGTATGGCCAACTATTTTCACGGACCATGCTGCATATATTTGTACTTTAAACTTGCAGAAACAGGGAACGTACCGTAGTAAAGGAACATGGAAACTTAATATCTCACATTTAAATGATCAAGGATGTAAGGATGCCTTCACACATGCGTGGAATGAAAGTCTCGCCAAGTATAGGACATATAATTCGGCAATCCAATGGTGGCTACAATGTGCTAAACCCAAATTAAGGAAAGCCATGCTACATTACTCAAGGGAGAAGAACTGGTGGCTTAAGCGAACCATGGAATTTCACTACTCAAGTCTAAGGGAACTATATAAACTGGACGCGACAGTAATCGAGAACTACGCCGAAATTAAAAAAGTGCAAGCTAAACTACTACTTCTTAAACGAAAACAGTTAGAAGGTTTGAAAGTCAGATCTCGAACCCAGGACTCGCTACACGATGAAGGGACGTCAATCTACCATCTGGCACGTGAGAGTAAACGAGGACGGCAGAAGATACTCACAGAACTAAAAACTAGAGACGGCGCAATCTTAACTCAACAGAAAGATATTAGAAATGAGATTCAGACTGTCTACACGGAATTGATGTCTGAGAAAACGATTGATGACAACGCCTTTGAAGAACTGACTAACAATTTAACGAACAGACTTACCCCTTCTGAATATGATGAACTTATAACACAAATAACAGAAGACGAGTTGGAAGATGTGGTGTTCCACAGTCCCAAGAATAAATCTCCGGGAAGTGACGGACTCCCGGTGGAGTTTTATCAAGCCTTTTGGTCGCAAATGAAGACACAACTGTTAGAGATATGTACAGAATTAATGAAACCGGATCTACAGGTTCCTCAAGAGTTCAGTGAAGGACTTGTCGTCTTAGTCCCAAAGCGCGCAAATAGTAATGCTATCTCGAATCTTAGACCGATTACTCTTTTGAATAGCGATTATAAACTTTTTGCACGTATTCTTGCAAAAAGGATGAAAAATGTAATGAATACAATTACGGGACCTTATCAAACCAGTGTCGGGAGAGATAGAACCATCTATCAAACATTAGTTGATTACCGCGATCTAATATCGGTGGCAGACGCATGCAAAATTAAATGTGCAATAGTAAGCTTGGATTTTAATAAAGCTTTCGATAGAGTGAACCACCGATATTTGTTCAACGTCATGCGGTCGCTAGGTTTTCCCCTGAATTTCATCAGTGTAATAAGGAATCTATTACAAAATAGCATATCACGGGTGATTGTCAATGGACGACCAGGTGACATAATCCCGGTAAAAAGCTCCGTAAGACAGGGGTGACCCATGTCGGCGACACTTTTTGCGATCGCTATAGAACCACTGCTATCCACACTGACGGCGCGTTTAAAAGGAATACAAATACACGGCCAGAAGTTAGCGTGTCGAGCTTATGCCGACGACGTGGGATTCCTGGTCAACGACGCGAATGAGGTAGACACCGCACTTCAGATAACTCGGATATACGAAAAGGCATCCGGTGCACTATTAAATTGGCAAAAATCGGGCATCATGAACATAGGCAAAGGAATAGGCTTGCCCAATCATCACAAGTTGACAGAGGTGTCCAAGTTGCAATGTCTCGGTGTCGATTTTCGTAAAACAATTCGACAAACCGTTGCCGCGAATTACAAACAGCTATTAGCTAAGATACGGGCGTGTGTACAACTGCACAGTGTCAGGAAATTAGATGAGCTGCAAAAAGTGGCGCTGGCGAATACCTACATCATGGCCAAGGTGAACTACGTGGCTCAAGTCCTGCCGATACCTCACGACATAGCGCAAAGAATGCTGGCAGCTCTTGGACACTTCGTATGTCGTGCACATATTTTCAAAATCAAGTACGACACCCTGACTCTCCCTTTGCTACTAGGTGGCTTGAATCTCATTGATATACACAAGAAGGCGCAAGCACTCTACGTGTGCCAAACGTATAAACAATGGAAGCTGTCAACCAACACTTTGACTAGTCACCTGTTGGAAGAAATAGCCCCACTAGACCTACGACCGCCAATCAATGTCAGTCATTTATCACATGCCTTGCAGCACTTGAGGTGTTTTCTTCTCGACTACAGTTACATACGAACGAGAATTCCTGAAAGAAAAATGACAACAGTTAAGGAAATATACCAGGCACTATTGTTAAACAAACAAAGAAATGCGATAGAATGGAAATTCCCGAATAACGACTGGAAAGCAACGTGGGAAAACATCCACAGTTCTGACTTACCTTCACAAGTAAAGGCAACGTGGTATATGACGGTTAATAGAAAAACTCCGACGATGTCCAGACTACATAAAATTCACATAAAAGACTCTCCCATGTGCCCCACATGTAATTTAGTCGACAGCGACGAACACCGTTTTGTCTGCAGTATCAATAAAGAAATATGGGAGTACACAAGGCAAAAGTTGGCGCAGGTCAGACGAACTTCGCCAAATACAATAACACCGGCCGATGGCCTCAACCCCGACACAATTCCATATCCAAAGACAAAACGAAATGCGGTAAATTGGATAATGGGCCATACCGTGTACTATATTTTTAGTACAGAACCAAAGAGAAAGGAGGACTTCATACACTACCTGATAATGCAACACGACCAGATACGAAGAAAGAAGAAATACAAGGAGCGTTATGCCAACTTCCTGATTAAAACTATAATGTAATACATACAGAACACTCAATCGGAGAAAGATTAAACAATAAGGAATATACATGGAAGATGTTCTTTTATTTTGCTAACGTTTTGATTTTGCCTTTTTACAATAACAAGAACAAAATAGAAAAAATTAAGGGGCATACTGTTTGCCGACGAAGGCATTTATGTTAATATAGCATTCAGTTATGAGTTTATACTTACATAATGTGTTTATATGTACAGGTACTATGTCCCTTTCAAAGAAGACCTATTTAGTTACTTTAAGTCAATTTCTGTGCCTGGAAGAAATCTTTATTTTTGCTCTCGATAAACACGAAAGGTAATAGAGAGAGATTTATTTTACAACATTTTATATTTATTTTACAACTATTTTAATGGAGTTCAGAACAGAACGGTATACAAACCGCAACAACAAACATGGCAACGGATAATATACAGAAGCAAGACTTTTACTTCATTTTCAAGAATTATTTCGTTAAAAAAAAAAAAAAAAAAAAAAAAAAAAAAAAAAAAAAAAAATGTGGACAAGCGCTTGGAGTGCAAATTTTGAGGCCAAGGTTCGATTCCGCGGTACTCCTCACATTTTTGTTCATTTCATATTACCCCTCGCAATGTAAACCTTTTATTTATGAAATTTAAATTTACTTAAACGTTTTAGTGTGCCGTGAACGTTGATGTCAAGAGGTGTCTCAATTAAAACACATTCAATCCTACAGCATCAGTTCAGTGCCACAATTCCCATCGATACACTTGGTATGCACAAATATACAGTCAAAATTTATTTACTTAAAAACTTGAATAAAGTATGCTTTGAACCGAAGCATATTTCGGATAAAATTTCTCGCTTAAAATACTTTGGTAAAGTCTGCATAGTGTGGAGTTTTTCTTTGACAATGAACACCCTAAGGAATGTAATATAACTTCAACATATAAATACGTGCTACAATTTTTGAAATATTATTTTCATTTAATACTTCATCGCCGCGGTGGAGTAGCCGAGCGGTCTAAGGCGTCTTGCTGCGGAGCGCGCGGTTGCTCGCCGTTGGAGGTTCGAGTCCTCCCTGGGGCATGGGTGTGTTTGTTGTCCTTTGGTTAGTTTACCCTAGGTTAAGTAATTTGTAAGATACGGACTGATGACCACGCAGTTTGGTCCGATAGATTTACAAACATTTGAACATTTGAATACTTCATCGAATTATGAAAATGAAATGATAAAATAAGATATATTAATTAATTAAATTAGTTATAACGACCACTCCCATGAAACACAGACATTGCCGAGGTGGGGTGGCTTGCGTGCCTCAACGATACAGATAGCCGTACCGTAGGTGCAACCACAGCGGAGGGGTATCTGTGGAGAGGCCAGACAAACGTGTGGTTCCTGAAGAGGGGCAGCAGCCTTTTCAGTAGTTACAGGGGCAACAGTCTGGATGATTGACTGAGCTGGCCTTGTAACATCAGCTAATGTGGCTTTGCCACACAGCTACTGCGAACGGCTGAAAGCAAGGGGAAACTACAGCCGTTATTTTTCCCGAGGACATGCAGCTCTACTGTATGAACATATGATGATGGCATCCTCTCGGGTAAAATATTCCGGAGGTAAAATAGTCCCCCATTCGGATCTCCGGGCGGGGACTACTCAGGAGGATGTGATCATCAGGAAAGACAATACTGGCATTCTACGGGTCGGAGCGTGGAATGTTAGATCCCTTAATCGAGTAGGAAAATTAGAAAATTTAAAAAGGGAAATGGATGGGTTGAAGTTAGATATAGTGGGGATTAGTGAAGTTCGGTGGCAGGATGAACAGGATTTCTGGTCAGGTGAGTACAGGATTATAAATACAAAATCAGTTGGGGGTATCACAGGAGTAGGATTGATAATGAATAAGAAGATAGGAATGCGGGTAAACTACTATGACCAGCACAGCGATCGCATTATCATTGTCAAGATAGATACGAAGCCAACACCGACAACAGTAGTACAGGTTTATATGCCAACTAGCTCTGCCGATGATGAGGAGATCGAAGAAATATATGAGGAGCTAAAGGAAATTATTCAGACAATTAAGGGAGAGGAAAACTTAATTGTTATGGGAGACTGGAATTCGGTAGTAGGAAAAGGAAGGGAAGGGAAGATAGTGGGTGAATATGGTCTGGGCAAAAGGAATGAAAGAGGAAGCCGCCTGTTAGAATTTTGCTCGGAACATAATTTAGTTATAACAAACACGTGGTTTAAGAATCACAAAAGAAGGTTGTATAAGTGGAAGAGACCAGGAGACACCGGGAGATACCAGATAGATTTTATAATCGTAAGACATAGATTTCGGAACCAGGTTTTGAAATGTAGGACATACCCAGGGGCAGACATAGACTCTGACCATAACTTGTTGGTTATGAACTGTAGGCTGAAACTGAAGAAACTACAGAAAGGTAGGAAAATAAGGAGATGGGACCTAGACAAATTGAAGGAACCTGAAGTTCTTAAGAATTTCAGAGGGAGCTTCAGGCAACAATTGACAGAAACAGGAGAAAATAAAACAGTTGAGGAGGAATGGATAAAATTGAGAGATGAAATAGTGAAGGCAGCAGACGACAAAATAGGTAGGAAGGCAAGACCTACAAAGAATCCTTGGATATCACAGGAGATACTAAATTTAATCGATGGAAGGAGAAAGTATAAAAATGCATTAAATGAAACAGGCAAAATGGAGTACAGACGACTAAGAAATGAGATTGACAGGAAGTGCAAAATGGCTAAGCAGGAATGGCTAGAAGGCAAATGCAAGGATGTAGAAGAATGTATAAATGGGGGAAAAATAGATACAGCCTACCGGAAAATAAAAGAAACATTTGGCGATAAGAAAAACAGCTCTATGAATATCAAGGACACTGATGGAAAACCAGTTCTCAGCAAAGAAGGGAAAGCTTAAAGGTGGAAAGAGTATATTGAGGGGCTCTACAAAGGAAATGAACTTCGAGACACTATTGTAGGAAGGGAAGAGGATGTAGATGATGATGAAATAGGAGATACTATACTGAGAGATGAATTTGACAGAGCACTGAAAGACCTAAGTCAAAACAAGGCCCCTGGAGTAGATGATATCCCGTCAGAGCTACTGAAGTCTCTGGGAGAACCAGCCATGACAAAATTGTTTCACATTGTGTGTAAGATGTATGAGACAGATGAAGTACCCTCAGACTTTAAGAAAAATGTTATAATCCCCATTCCAAAGAAAGCGGGTGCAGGCAGGTGTGAAAACTACAGAACCATCAGTTTAATAAGTCATGGTTGCAAAATATTAACACGAATTATATACAGAAGGATGGAAAAGCTGGTAGAAGCCGACCTCGGGGAAGATCAGTTTGGGTTCAGGAGAAATGTAGGAACACGGGAGGCAATACTCACTTTACGGCTTATTCTAGAAGATAGATTAAGAAAAGGCAAACCAACATTTCTAGCTTTTGTAGATTTGGAGAAGGCTTTTGACAATGTTGATTGGAATAAACTCTTTCAAGTTCTGAAGCAAGCAGGAGTAAAATGTAGGGAGCGTAAGGTTATTTACAACTTGTACAAAAACCAGACAGCGGTTGTCAGAGTTGAAGGGCATGAAAGGGGTGCAGTGGTTGGAAAGGGAGTAAGACAGGGTTGTAGCCTTTCCCCAATGTTGTTCAATTTGTACATTGAGCAAGCTATAAAGGAAAGCAAGGAGAAATTTGGAGAAGGAATTAAAGTTCAGGGTGAAGAATTCAAAACATTGCGTTTTGCCGACGACATAGTAATTCTGTCAGATACAGCAAAGGACCTGGAAGAGCAATTGAACGGAATGGACAGTGTGCTGAAAGGTGCATATAAGATGAACATTAACAAGAGTAAAACTAGGGTAATGGAGTGCAGTGTAAGAAAATCAGGTGATGCTGAAGGAATTAGATTAGGTAACGAAACAATAAATGAGGTAGATGAGTTTTGTTACTTGGGCAGTAAAATAACAAATGATGGTCGCAGTACAGATGATATAAAATGCAGAATGGCAATGGGTAGAAAGACGTTTTTGAAAAAGAGAAATTTGTTAACATCGAATATTGATTTAAGCCTAAGGAAGTCCTTTCTGAAGGCAATTGTATGGAGTGTTGCCTTGTATGGGAGTGAAACATGGACGATAAGCAGTGTGGACAGAAAGAGGATAGACGCTTTTGAAATGTGGTGCTACAGAAGAATGCTGAAGATTAGGTGGGTGGATCGCGTAACTAATGAGGAGGTACTGAACAGAATTGGGGAGAAAAGAAATTTCTGGCATACCTTGACTAAAAGAAGGGATAGATTGGTAGGACACATTCTTAGACATCAAGGAATTGTGAATTTAGCGTTGGAGGGAAGTGTGTGGGGTAAAAATCGCAGAGGGAGACCAAGAGACGCGTATAGTAAGCAGATTCAAGTGGATGTGGGTTGTCGTTCTTATGAGGAGATGAAAAGGCTTGCTCAGGATAGAGTAGGGTGGAGAGCTGTATCAAACCAGTCTCTGGACTGAAGACCACAACAACAACAACAGTTATAACGAAACCAAATATATTAATTATGCATTGAAATTTTTATAATTGATAATTAAAACTACAAAAGTTAATATAAGAAAAGTATTTT
This sequence comes from Locusta migratoria, assembly GCA_026315105.1. Classification (NCBI taxonomy): domain Eukaryota; kingdom Metazoa; phylum Arthropoda; class Insecta; order Orthoptera; family Acrididae; genus Locusta; species Locusta migratoria. Next base: position 9,399,938 of record CM048755.1, read on the forward strand.
GAACGGAACGGGATTCAAACGCGTGCTGTTTCATTCAAAAGCTAATAGTTTAGCTACTTCCCAACACCGAAAACACCGTCATCAGCAATGGTGAGCCTCAATGTTAGCTGATATTGCACCTATCTGTAGTTGGAACATTTGGCGTGCGTTTTCTCTTTTCCTATAGCATACACAGGGGAGATATTGTAGGAATTTAAAAGGTTCAAATTCTTGTTTCTTCTCGCACAGATTGGGCCAAGTAGTTGAGACCCATCCAGCGATTCCTAGTGTTGAGACTTTCAACACGCAAACGTATAAGGGGATATTATTAGCCTTTGTCAAGACAGTTGCATTCGGAGATTGTCGTTGTAGCTATTACACTCTTTCTATGTGCTTGTCAATTTTTCAACCCACATAAAGGCAACGTTTTCCAGTATGCACTTATTTCAGCTAATAAATTGTGACTACTATAATGTTTGATATTTATAAATCCATACGATAAGTGCCCTGAAACCAACGTTTATTATCTGTCCGTGGAAAAACTTACGCTATGACTCACACGATCTGTTGCATTTTTCTGGTGGCAGTGTCAATCTGCTTAGAACATCTGACGTATATAGACTGTCTATTTCGTTCATTCATCCAAAACTTCTCTTTGTTATTATATGAACTGGCTGAATGAAGAGTTAAAACTTTTTGATACTATATTCGCTACTAAAGTTGTTACTGAGCAGAAAAGTTACGTATGTGAAAAATACGGATTGAAACTCGTGAAAGTGAGTGAATAATTAAAAATAAAAGTGCTGCGGATGTCAGCTCGATCCTAGGACCTCGTGTTACGCATCTGCGCATTTCTGTCGGCGCCACCCACACATACTATAGCATATCCTTTTATCGAATCTCTGCAGGAACATAGGCCTACTACCTATTCATAAGTGGCAGGAAACTACGCACGCTTTTGACGAAAAACCGTGGTTTTGTATTCTGCACAGTAACTGAAACCCACCGGTGTGTAATGCTGTTCTACTACAGAATAAACGGCTGCGGCTTCTAAAACCAAGGAATTAGCTTTAGAATCTTTCACTCCTCTAATTGCTACGATGGAGAATCACCAAAAGTCGACTCTTAGGTTCGAGATTTTACAAATTATTCTATCTACTTGTTTTTGCTGTTTGCATTATCAAATTAATGCCTGCTTCTTTGAATAGATGATCGACTTCATTCTAAGGTGATTGTTCAGACGTCTACTTCCTGCATGATGTATTCCTAGGTTCGGGTGGCTTGGCGGGTTGATATTTTTGATTAGTATGCGAAACATATCGTCTTCGTTACTCGCCAGTGACAAACTCACACCAAAAGATCTCTTTAACTTCTGGGGAAGCCAAGTGGCGAACACCGAGCTCGCCAGTATTAGGAATTCTTGTTGTCGTATTACTGTCTGGATTGAAACAGGATTAGATTAAACGACAACGGATTTGAATGTCACAGCGATTTAATATTCCTAATGATGCTTATACGAAAAACGTAACTTTTGCGTCGTTATTGAAAGAAACGGAATAAAAATATAATTATGTTTTGGATACGATAGTGTAAAGAAATTCATTTGATGCAACACAATTCTCTGTTTCACATGTTTCATATTGTATTATCAATATATTTTCATGGTTACGGAATAATAATTTCCTCACAATGTTTGCGATACTCAATTATGATGTGTGGTTGTTATTGTTACATGAGAAATATAATGAGCCATATTTCAAAATAGAAGAAAAATGTGAAAGAGTCAGTAATCGAACCGTCGCTCGTTGATCAGTAGTTGGCCATTTGGCGAGACAAATAAGCTTATCTTTATCATTTGTTTGCTTCTCTACACATTCCTTTGGCATAATCGTATCTGGTATTATAATAGCCCAATATGTTGTCGAACGCTTAATATTAGGCATTTCAATAAGACATGGACTATGGAAAAGTACCAAACATCTGAGAAGAACTGTAATTTGTGGTGACACAGCTGGCTTATGTTTGTTAAATTTGTGGTGATATCTTAGTTGCAACGTCAACCGAAGGAGAACCAGTGGAAATGACATGATACCTTCACTCTCGGAAATACCATCAGTGATCTGCCGCGACAAACGGTTGTCGTCTTTATAGCGCAACCGAGGCGGTGGGCGGAAACCGTCAGCGATACTCGGAACATGATGCACCATGATGTAACCCTTAGCTTCATAACAAAGTGTTTAGAACAGGATCTGTTTTGTCTGCTCTCTCAACGAATAAGTGTTTAGCGTGATTCCAGCCAGTGTGCCGCTGTTGCACCCACTAGACATTTGTCGACTTGCACTTGTGTGATGGTTACCTTAAGTAGTGGTTAATGTCGATAATTAGCTTCCAGTCATGTAATTGAATTAATTCTATGATATGCATGCAATTGTTCCATTTGAATGTGTGAGTAACGTCCGAAAATATTCATGGACTGCAGCATCTCAATTCTAATTGCTGTCTTTGTTCATTGAAACTATAAGAAAAGAAATGTGGAAAGGAATCTGTCCGTCGCAAATAGCTTAAAACGATATGGCTAATACGCAAAGCAGTTTCTAAAATCAGTTTTCGAAGTCACCTTCACGTCGCATAGAAAGCACGCTTGTTACAACTGGCTGTGATACTGGAAGGTAACTTATTTCCTCTCAGATTTCGTGTCAGATGGGTAATCGACAGTATGTACGATCGTGTTGCCTAGCTGTATATATTTCCCATCAAGCAGCAGAACTTCGCGGTTGTGTATAGCGATTAGGCGACGGGTCTCGCGAATTCTGTCACCGACTGTACCTTACATACGACTCGTTGGGGAATTCTATGAGAACTCCGGAACTATTTACCAAGAAGCCCACGGCAGCCGACGGATCCTCGACGACTAGTTACTTAGCATGACGACGGAGAGCAGCCGAGTGCCGAGCGCGTCCACCGGGGCGAAAGTCCCTGGCCCAGAGATAGTGGGGGGGATAGAAGTCTCACAGTCGATCTTTAGCACAGGTCGAAACACCCGCTACTCTTTGCATTGACCAGTGGCCCGCGAAATATGTCTCTGCTCTACAATTCAACTCTAAGTATTGTGGCACTAAATAAACTACACAATTACAATAATTAGTCTAATTAAGAAAATCAAGAAGGAAGGAAGGTGCTTCAAGGAGGTCCTGGGTTAATAATAGAAGAAATAACACCGTTTTGCCCATCTTGCTTCTTAAGTCGTTCAGTATTGCTAATATCTATGTATGGGCTGACCATTCGTCACCTGAATTATGTAAAATAGCAACTACCAAACTGAGTGACCATGAGGGGTCACACCGCTGAGTGTGTCCCGACATGTCAGGCCAATAGTTGTTCAAAGTGGTGGCCATCATTTGCTGCAGTGGCGTAGCTAAGTAGTGTGCCACCCCGAGCGGTGATCCAACTTGTCACCCCCACCACCCTCCAACACCACCACCGCTACTCTCGCCAACCTTACAAAGAATGGAAAAAATTTCAAGGAGAGAGGAATAATTTTTTTGATACATATAATGAAATGAGCAAAATTGAAAGTTAATTAGTTTGTAAACAGTCTGTATGAAAGGAAATAATAAAAACTAGTGTTTATAAATAACATAGTTTAATCGATTATTAATCAAGCAGAACCAATAGCTAAAGACTGTCTTAATGACTGGTGACTTTCACATGCAGTTTACAATCTCACCCGTCTAACATTCTCTGCAGAAAATTTTGAAATTGCATGGTCAAAGTCAGTAGCTTTAGCCACACTATTTTCAACTGACAAAATTGCCAAATTAGAGAGTCTTGCTTGGCTCATAGTAGACCTAAGGTAATTCTTAATGAGTCTCAGCTTTCAGAAACTTCTCTCACAGGTCGCTACCGAAACACACAAAGTTAAGAAAAATCTTAATGCAAAAGTGAGGTTCGGAACAGATTCAAAAAAATGTTCAAATGTTTGTTAAGCTTATGGGACTTAACTACGTGGTCATCAGTCCCTAAACTTACAAAATACTTATGAACTACTTACGAACTAGGACGGCACAAATATCCATGCCCAAGGGGGGATTCGAACCCCTAAACGTAGTGGCCGTGCTGACCGTGACTGGAGCGCCTCAGTCACCTCGGCCACCGCGGCCGGCTCGGAACAGATTCAGAAATTTCATATTCAACAACAAACAAACCATACAAGAGATTCTTCTTTTAGGACATTAGCAGCCTGCACAAATCTTCGCAGCCGTAGAATTTCTGCGAGGATATCTTCAGAAATCTCATTGTAATTGTCAATTAAACATTTTACAATCATGGGAAGTTCCTCTTCTGAATAGGATTTCTGGTCTCTAAAACAGCAAAATGTTCTGATATACGCTCCATGTTTCTGCAACCTGCATCAGTTTCTTGTTGGAACTGTCGATGCACTCTTAACACTGACCTTCTCGGTTCCTGGTGCAAAGTCAGCAGTGCAAAGTCAGCATCTCGTCTGCAGCCTTTCACCCAGACATTTTCTTCTTCCTAATATTTCTTATTTTTTCGACAGGAATTCCCATCTCGTCACATGTGTCCTTCGCAAATCGAAAGGCTTCGTCCACAAGTAAATAGAAATCCCCATATTGATTTATAGGAAACACTTGTTAGTTGTCTTTAGATTTTTAGTCAAATATTACTTAAAAGAGCAATCTTCCTGAAATACAATAAGTTAGTAATCGGTTGTCTGTTGTTGTATAGGAGAAAATGCTTTTATGCATTTTTTTACGGAGGTCAGATATTTATGAACAGCAAACAGTAAGGAGATTTGTTCTAGCCGGCCGCAGTGGCTGAGCGGTCTGCGGCGCACCAGTCACGGTCTGCACGTCCACTACGGTCGGCCGTTCGAATCCCCCCTCGGGCATGGATATTTGTGCAGTCCTTAGTATTAGCTAGTTCATAAGTAGTTTGTAGGTTTAGGGATTGATGACCCCTTAATTAATTCCCATAAGCTCTACAAACATTTGAACATTTTGTTCTATTTGACCTCACAATTGCATCAAATAATAAAACCATATGGTATTTTTTTGTAATTTCCTACGATTTTTATTACACACTATACCAGAGCTTTCCAAACTTTTCCTAGTCGCGACACCATTTCGAATTAATAAAGTTTTACAAGAAACAAACTGATTTTAATTAGAAAGATTTATCTACATAAATGATACTTTGAAGGAATATTAATTTTCATGATTCACTTGTACTTAAAGTGCACACTGAACGAACTGAAGGATGTTAAGTATTTTTTGCATAATGTTATGTCTTATTTTATCTTACGATTTTGCTGTTGTTGCGACATCCTTAGTGGCACTACGCGACACCCCTGGGTGTCGTGACATCCAGCTCGGAAAGCTCTGTACTGAACATAATAACGTACCACATTGATAACCACGGCGGAAAACAGTTCTGGTTTTATGCTGGACTAGTTCATGCAAAAAATGTTCAAATGTTTCTCAAGCTTATGGGACTTAACTACGGGGTCATCAGTCCCTAAACTTACGAACTACTTATGAACTACTTACGAACTAGGGCGGCACAAATATCCATGCCCGAGGGGGGATTCGAACCCCCGACCATAGTGGCCGTGTTGACCGTGACTGGAGCGCCTCAGGCGCCTCAGTCACCTCGGCCACCGCGGCCGGCCTAGTTCATGCACGTTTGACCACTTGAACACCGTAGCACAAAGTAAATTCGTGCTATATAATTAATACGGCTGGTTTAGCTAAATGGCCGTTTATTTTAACGTTCAAATTACGAAAAAGTAACACAGTGACCGTTTATACTTTAAAAGAGGCAGCAACATCTGAATAAGTATCGCAATCACTTTTAAAGCTGGGAGAAACATCTGGTTCTCAAAAAATCATCAAAAAGAAAAAAATTCAGGCATTTGGCATCAGCAGAAAAGAAACCTCTTGTTATCTTTCTTACAACTATGGGAAGAAAAAGTTGTATTAAAAAATTCATAAATAATTCCATTTACTTACGTGCAAATGAATAAATATTTCATTCGCTCTTCTGAATATTGCGGAAGAAAACTCTGGCGTCCGGTCACTCACGATAATAGATGAAGAATGGCAACAGCCCCGTAGACCATTAACAATGGTACATTAGCGTGGAAAAAAAGAAAAAAAAAGAAAAGAAACCTCTGACAAGTTTCGTTACCCCCTTGGAGTTGGTACCCGGTGCGGACCGCACCCCCCTAGCTACGCTACTGCACAGTTGTAATCTATGGCGTAATGAATGTCGTACACGCCGCAGTACATCTGGTGTAATGTCGCCGCAGGCTGCCACAATACGTTGTTTCATATCCTCTGGGGTTGTAGGCACATCACGGTACACATTCTCCTTTAACGTACCCCACAGAAAGAAGTCCAGAGGTGTAAGATCAGGAGAATGGGCTGGCCAATTTATGCGTCCTCCACGTCCTATGAAACGCCCGTCGAACATCCTGTCAAGGGTCAGCCTAGAGTTAAATGCGGAATGTGTAGGTACACCATCACGCTGATACCACATACGTCGACGAGTTTCCAGTGGGACATTTTCGAGCAACGTTGGCAGATCATTCTGTAGAAACGCGATGTATGTTGCAGCTGTTTGGGCCCCTGCAATGAAGTGAGGACCAATGAGGTTGTCGCCAATGATTCCGCACCATACATTTACAGTCCACGGTCGCTGTCGCTCTACCTGTCGGAGCCAGCGAGGATTGTCCATGGACCAGTAATGCATGTTCCGTAGATTCACTGCCCCGTGGTTTGTGAAACCCGCTTCATCGGTAAACAGGTAGAACTGCAAAGCATTCTCTGTTAATGCCCATTGACAGAATTGCAAAAAATCAAATGTTTGTATAGAGTATGGGACTTAACTACGGGGTCATCAGTCCCTAAACTTACAAACTACTTATGAACTAGCTAATCCTAAGGACGGCACAAATACCCATGCCCGAGGGGGGATTCGAACCCCCGACCGTAGTGGCCGTGCAGACCGTGACTGGAGCGCCTCAGTCCTCTCGGCCACCGCGGCCGGTGACAGAATTGCTGATGTAGCGACACATGAAACGGGTGAAAGCAGTGACGGTGCAGTATGCGATGACACTAATTTGACTCAGTCCACCGGCTCTCGCAATGTCCCGTGTACTCCTGTGTGGATTCACGGCAACAGCAGCTAACACACCAACTGCACCCGCTTCTCCTGTGACGGGCCTGTTACGGACCCATTTGCGTGCTAAGACCATACCTGTTGCATACAGTTGGCGGTAGATGCTTTGAAATGTGCGGCACATTGGATGCTCTCTGTCCGGGTACAGTTCTGCATACACCCTGCAGGCTTCAGCTGCATTTTGTCGACACTTGCCATAGATGAGTATCATCTCTGCCTTTTCACAGTTCAAATACACCATGGTCACAGTTCCTAAAACACTACACTATCACAGACGTCTGGTAACACAGTGTACTACAGTTAGTCTGCATGCAAAGACGAATGCAGCAGCAAGCGCTACATGCGGACATTGCGACAGCTAGACCAAACCACAACAGTGTACTACAGCCATACTCGTAAACACAGTCGTCATCGTAAACATGTCCCTGCAGATGCTGCTCGCCGACCGGGGCCCTTTTTTTTTTTTGTGGTTTTAGGGCGCACAACTTCTCAGGTCATTAGCGCCCAGATCGGAACAGAGATTCGCTAGATCTCGAAAAAATTTATAACTTCCAGAAAGGAGAGTGTCAAGAGAAAGCTAAAACAGAAGGATAAAAAACAAATAGAAGGGTTAAATATCCTTTGATAAATTAGCCATGGTGATAAAACGTAAAACTCTAGCAGCTGTTCGTGTGTCATAAGCTAAAAGTTCCTCCAGAGTAGACGGCAAATTAAGGACTACACGGAGATGATTAAAATTAACACAAGTTAGTAAAACATGTTGCACCGTCAGCAATTCACCGCAAGAGCACAGCGGTGAAGGGTCAGCGGTTAGCAAATGACGGTGGCTGAATCGGCAGTGACCTATCCGCAACCGGACCAGGATCATCTCCTTTCGCCGAGAGGGGCATGAGGAGGTCCTCCAAGCGGTCGGGATCGGTTTTACAGTTCTCAGTTTGTTGTCGTGGAGTGAGAACCACGAACTGTGCCAGGATGACATAATACACCGGCGAAGAGCCCGTTGAATATCGTCTGAGGGGACGCAAAAGGTAGCCATGCGACGCAAAAGAGCTGCTGCCTTGGCTGCAATGTCGGCAGTCTCATTCCCGGGCACACCCACGTGGCCAGGGACCCACAGAAAATAAACGTGACAGCCGTTATCTGCTAGCAACTGAAGGGAGCGTTGGATTCGGTACACGACAGGATGGGTCGAGAAAGGGTCCCTAAGACTCTGCAGGGCACTAAGGAAGTCAGAGCAGATGGCATAAAAGCAATGGCGGCGACGGCGGCAGCCTGGTGGAGGGCAAAAAGCTCAGCCGTGAAATTTGAAATTTTGATGACACACAATCGGATTGATTGCAATGGCAAAGAGAGCCACGCTCAAGACGGAGTCCTGTTGCACCACATTTTCCTGGCGACAGGTATCTGACAAAACAGAGAAACAGAGCCCACCCGTACCCGGATCTTGCGATCCGCCAAAAACACTTAAATAAAGAGAGGGAGGCGGCCACTAAGGCCCCATGTGTGCAAAGTGCGGAGAATGCCCGCCCTCCAACAGGCATCGTAAGCCTTCTCGAAGTCGAAGAACACTGCTACCGTTTGACGCTTCCTTAGAACGTTATTCATAATGAAGGTCGACAAGGTAACGAGATGATCAGCAGCAGAGCGGTGTCGACGAAAACCAAATTGGACATTAATCAGGAGGCGTCGAGATTCGAAGAGCCAGACCAACCGAGTGTTAACCATGCGTTCCATCACCTTACAGACGCAGCTCGTGAGAGAACTGGGGCGATAACTGGAAGGAAGATGTTTGTCCTTCCCTGGTTTGGGGATGGAGACAACAATGGCTTCACGCCAACTTGTGGAAACTTGACCTACAGTCCATATGCGATTGTAGGTGGTAAGAAGGAAACACTTGCCCGCAGGAGAAAGGTTCTTCAGCATTTCAATATGGGTGGAATCGGGCCCTGGAGCAGAATATTGGGACAGGGCGAGAGCACGGTCTAGCTCCTGCATGGGGTGAAAGAGACATTAAAACTTTCTTGATTAAAAGAGTGGAAAGAAGGCGGCCGTGCCTCCTCTGCCTGTTTGCGAGGGAGGAAGGCAGGGTGGTAATGGGCAGAGCTCAAAACCTCCGCAAAGGAGCGGCCCAAAGCGTTGGAAACATCAACGGGAGCCACAAGGACTTCGTTCTCGACGGTCAGGCCAGAAATCGGGGAGTGGACCTTGATGCCGGATAAATGGCGTAGGCCACCCCAGACAGCCGAGGAGGGAGTAAATCGGTTAAAAGAACTGGTAAAAGCAGTCCAGCAAGCTTTTTTGTTGTCTTTTATAACACGACGACATTTCGCTCGCAGTCGTTTATAATTTATACTATTCTCCAACGTTGGGTGGCGGTGGAAGGTGCGTAAAGCACGTCGCCGGGCTCTAAGAGTGTCGCGACAGGCTACAGTCCACCAAGGGACCGGGACGCAATATGGAGAAGAGGATGTACGAGGTATGGAATGTTCGGCAACGGTGAGAATAACCTCTGTGAGGTGTTCAACCTGACTGTCACAGCTGGGTAAATTCTGATCGTGAAAAACAACTATGGAAGAATAAAGCCCCAGTCGGCTTTAGAGATGTTCCAACTGGTGGAACGAGTAGATGGGGTACGATGCAGAAGGTGGATTACACAAGGCAAATGATCAGTCGAGTACGTATCAGAAAGTGCATACCACTCGAACCGACGCGCAAGCTGAGGAGTGCATATCGCGAGGTCCAAGTGGGAATAAGTATGTGTTGTGTCAGAAAGGAAGGTCGGTGCACTGGTGTTGAGGCAGACAAGATTGAGGTGGTGGAAAAGGTCCACCAAAAGCGAGCCTCTCGGACAAGGTGCTGGAGAGCCCCATAGGGGGTGGTGGGCATTGAAGTCGCCTACCAACACGAAAGGTGAAGGGAACTGGTCAACGAGGTGTAGCACATCTGCCCTAGTAAGGGCAGACGACGATGGCGAATAGGTATTACAGAGAGAAAAGGAAAAGGTGGAGGGAGTGTTGCGGACGGCAACTGCCTGTAGGTGAGTATGCAATGAAATGGGATGGTAATAGACGTCGTCCCGAATGAGCATCAAAACCCCACCATGGGCTGGAGTACCTTCCACAGGGTGCAGGTCGAAACGCAGAGAGGTGTAGTGGGGGAAGTCTGCATGATCACATAGACGTAACTTTGTTTCCTGGAGACAGACTAGAGGCGGGCAGTGCAATCAGAGTAGTAGTTTTAATTCCTTCCGATTGGAACGAATGCCGCGAATATTCCATTGAAGGAGCGCCATGATAAAAAATGAGAGAAGAAAAGAGGGAACAAGCTAGCAGGTCACCTCGACGGCCGCTGAGGACCGGAGCACTGCTATCGCTATCTAGAGGCAGATAATCGTGTCCCATGGGTTCGACTGACGTGCCGCCACCTTTCTGAGTTGATCGGTAGGGGGCAGTATCCTCCGCCGGTTGCCCGGCTAACAGTAGTGCGAGACAGAAGATGACCGGGGCCGACTACTGTTGGGCCGCGTGATGGATGAGTCATGCCTCGGCGGGGAAGGAGAGGAACTCTTTCTTTGTTGGCTCTTTTGGAAGAGTGACGGTGAGAGGAGGCAGTTGACGGTCGAGAAGCCTGAGTACAGAGAAAATCTTCACAGACAGGTTCCTTTTTCGAAGTCCGGGCATCTTGTTTAGGAGCCCATGGTTTATTAGAGGTTGACGAAGACTGAACTTTAGAAGCAGCAGGAGGAAGTGGGGACGTGGCACAGGCAATCTTCGGGCTGGCCGATCGCACAACTGTGTTAGCGAAAGTGAAATCACTGGTCTGTGTACCTGCATCCTTAGTAGGTCGAGTGGAGGTGAGGACCTTACTGTATGTGCCGCTGGACGGACAGTGGGCTTCTGACTCGCCAACAACTTTCGAGCAGCAGATGTTGAGACCTTTTCCGTGACCCGAATTTGCTAAATGACCTTTTCGTCTTTATAAACAAGGCAGTCCCTAGAGGAAGCAGCATGGTCACCATTGCAATTAAGGCAGTGAGGGGACGGAGGTGGGCAATCGCCCTCATGGACGCCCCTACCACAAGTGACACATTTTGCTGTATTGGGGCAAGATTGATGGTGTGGTTGAATCTATGGCATTGGAAACAGCGCATAGGGTTTGGTACATAAGGGCAGACAGAGATAACTTCATATCCTGCTTAGACCTTGGACGGGAGTTCAACTCTGTCGAACGTCAAAAACACAGTACGAGTTGGTGTTAGCTGGTTGTCGACCTTTTTCAACACCCTATGCACGTCCGTTATACCCTGATCAGACTTGTAGTTTTGTATTTCTTCGTCTGACAACCCGTCAAGGTATCTCGTGAAAATTACCCTCCCGTGACGAGTTGAGCGTATGATGCGCTTCTACTTTGACAGGAAACGTGTGTAGCAGCGTAGTCCGTATCAGTTTTTGCGCCTGGAAAGCACTGTCCGCTTCAGGCAACAATGTTCCATTGCGCTGCCGCGAACAGGTCTTAAAAGGGCCAGCAATCGCATCAACACCTTTCTGAATTACGAAAGGATTAAAAGAAGTGAAATCTTGACCGTCAGTTCGAGAAACAAACAGAAATTTTGGAATATTAGGCAAAGTTTTCTAATGCTGAGGTGAATCGATCTTTTTTTGCGTCCAAGTCACAGTAGAAGAGAAGGAAGTCTTTGCGGAGGAAGTATCCCCCGTGATTACTGACGTCTCCGATGGCGCGCTCCTTCCTAGTGGGGGCCCTCTGAGGGCTTACCCGCCTTAGGTAATTGTTCTCACCTCAGGTCACACCTCCCGAGAACGGACGGAGGGACCAATCGGCATGTTCGGAAGGTACCACCTGGGGTAATCACCGCTCCCTGGGCCTGGCCTTTACTAGGGGGTACGTATGTGCCCTACTTGTCTACCCGGGGCGGGGAATTGCGCGTTACCCCGTCACCTGCTACGCATGATAATGTGTGGGTCGGCATTCAGTCACGCACAGGGAGGAAAGAAGAAGAATAGAGGAAGTGGAGAGAAAGAAGTGTGTCAAACGTTGAAGCGGAGACTAAATGAGGAGGAGAGGAAGGCTAGAAAGGTACATCAAGGAGAAAAAGACAGAATCAAAGGTTAGGAAAGGAAGAAACCGAGGAAAAAGGAAACCTAGGGCAGGAAACCACCTTGAATCGCAATGGACGCCCGTCTCCGGGCTAAGGCATGATCCGGGAGGGAAAGTGAAGCAGCCTGGGGCGGGAAAAAAAGCTGCTTCGACTCGGGGCCACAAAAGAGCTGTGGGGGGGGGGGGGGGGACCATGACCCGTGTTTCTTACAATACGCAACTCAACGTCGGACGTTTCAAGCGTCAACTTTAGGTTACAATATCTCTGGATGTAATTAGCAGTTTACAATGCAACAAACGGCAATGATTACGTATTTGTTTTTATGTTCAGATGTGCTAACAAAACTAACGGGTTCCATTTTAAAAAAAAACGTAGGTTTGTGTTAATAAACATACTTCCGTGCATTTTTTTTTATGGCTTGTATTAACCAATTACACTAGCCCCTCTCCTCACGTTCGGTCTGTGGAATCGGTTCGTCAGTATTTGATGTGGTTTACGAAATATATCCGGCCGATTTCTTTCATTTTTATTTTAAACGAAAGGTATTCATCCACAGATTTGTCATCAAGTATCAGAATTTTTATAACTCTCGCCTTTCTCTTTCTATACTCAAATGCGATTTCCTTCTGTATATTTCTTATGGGGATGTCCTTGCTGTAAACTAAAATCAGTCGGTCAGGCCGTTCTATCCGACCGATTTCCTTCATTTTCGCAGATTTGTCCTCAAGTATCAGAATTAATTTAAGTCTCTCCATTCTGTATTTTTATTCAAACGCGATATTCTTCTGTCCGTGAAATGAATATTTTAATCGGTTTGTTTTACAATATCTTATGTTCTAATTAAGGTACGCAGTTCTTTTCGACCTAACAACACTCAGCGGATCAAGCTCTTTCATTTGCGCTTTTAAACACTTGCATTGATTGATTCTGAAGAAAGCTATGCGTCAACATTCAACTTTACTTCCATTTTTTCCAACTTTGTCATTCCACTAACGATGCGAAGTATTCGCACGGGTCCTCTAGTAAAATATTAATCATAACATAAAACAATACGTTAGTTGTAATTTCTGTATACAACGACTTTCATTGACTCAAAAGATGAATTAATAATCCTATGTCACATCGCTCACATTATCCAATGGAAATGACACAAAAAATCAAGTGAATTTATCTGTTTAATTCTGTGACATCCAGGATATAACTAGTTGCTCACACGTTGCCAATTTATTTACCAATTCTGCATTAGACCGACGCCAGGCAGGACACCTCTGCAGAAATGAAGTTACCATCAGATAATTCCCGTCATTATCTGCATACCGCTACTGGTAAACGTCTGTAATTTACTAATATTTAGAAGCAGTTGCCCAAAAATAGTTAAATATTTAGTTTTTTACACGTCTAGGAAATATTTTTCAAGTTAATATTAGACGTTTGTAATCATTCGTTTATACATCAACACTAAACTGATTGATGAAGACCTTAGTTGATAACAGGTGTGGCGTTGCCTTTAATTGATTTTACTCGTGCTTAACAACGGCATTTCTAAAATACTAAACTGGAGAATAACGCTAATTCAAAAGAACGTCACCTATTTCAAGCTGCATTACAAATATTATGATTCAGGTGATCAACTACTTTCCTTTCAATAAACTCAATTTTTGGCCCACTTTATGTTACGGTAGTAACACTAAAAGTGGGCCTTTACGATCGTCTTTTGACAGCTCGAAATTTAAATGAAATTAACGGCTTAACTATTCATGTGGCACGAAAATTGAATAACCGAATTTGTAGAGGAGAAAATTCTCTACAACTTAGCTGCCTTATGTTTTTTTCATATCTCGTATCGTTTGAGACATATTTGCAAAAATAACGGAGATTTGACACCCTCCATTGAATTAACGAAAACCAGCCGTTCGGAGATGTCACGTGACATTCCTCACCCAGCACTCTCTCTGGCATACGCCATCCATCTTGCGTTGCGTATTTGATGATTTTCTTATTGTAACTTACACGTTGTCATTTCAAAGCAATGACGCACTGAGGAATTAACAAAAACACATAATTCTTCGTACGATAAATGACAATCTAGTGTCTACAAATGCCACATTAGCATCAGTTAAGCAGGGGCGTAGCTAAGTAGTTTGGCACCTGGTGCGTTGATACAACTTGTCACCCTCCCTCCCCCCCCAAACACCACCAACACTCTCGCCAACCTTAGAAAGAATGGGAAAAAATTTCAAGGAGAGAGGAATAAATTTTTGATAGACATAATGAAATGAGCAGAATAGAAAGTTAATAAACAGTCTGTATGAAAGGAAATAAATAAAACTAGTATTTATAAATAACATAGTGTAATCCATTATTAATCAAGCAGAACAAATAGCTAAAGACTGTCTTAATGACTGTTGACTTTCACATGCAGTTTAAAATCTCACCCGTCTAACTTTCTCTGCAGCAAAGTTTGAAATTGCATCGTCAAAGTCAATAGCTTTAGCCACACTATTTTCAGTTGACAAAATTGCCAAGTTAGAGAGTCTTGCTTGGCTCATAGTAGACCTAAGGTAATTCTTAATGAGTCTCAGCTTTCAGAAACTTCTCTCACAGGACGCTACCGAAACACACAAAGTTAAGAAAAAACTTAATGCCAAAGTAAGGTTCGGAAAAGATTCAGAAATTTCATATTCAACAACATTTTAAATGTTTGTTAAGCTTAAGGGACTTAACTACGGGGTCATCAGTCCCTAAGGACAGCACAAATATCCATGCCCAAGGGGGGATTCGAACCCCCGAACGTAGTGGCCGTGCTGACCGTGACTGAAGCGCCTCAGTCCCCTCGGCCACCGCGGCCGGCATTCAACAACAAACAAACCATACAAGAGAATCTTCTTTTAGGACATTAGCAGCCTGCACAAATCTTCGCAGCCGTAGAATTTCTGCGAGAATATCTTCACAAATCTCATCGTAATTGTCAATTGAACATTTTACAATCATGGGAAGTTCCTTTTCTGAATAGGATTTCTGGGCTCTAAAACAGCAAAATGTTCTGATATACGCTCCATGTTTCTGCAACCTGCATCAGTTTCTTGTTGGAACTGTCGATGCACTCTAACATTCACTTTCTCAGTTCCTGGTGCAAAGTCAGCGTCTCGTCTGCAGCCTTTCCCCCAGACATTTTCTTCTTCCTAATATTTCTTATTTTTTCGACAGGAATACCCATCTCGTCACATGTGTCCTTCGCAAATCGAATGGCTTCGTCCACAAGCAAACAGAAATCACCATATTGATTTATAGGAAATCAGTTGTCTGTTGTTGTATAGGGGAAAATGCGTTTATGCATTTTTACGGAGGTCAGATATTCATGAACAGCAAACAGTAAGGAGATTTGTTCTAGCCGGCCGCAGTGGCTGAGCGGTCTGCGGCGAGCCAGTCACGGTCTGCACGGCCACTACGGTCGGCGGTTCGAATCCCCCCTTGGGCATGGATATTTGTGCCGTCCTTAGTAGTAGCTAGTTGATAAGTAGTTTGTAAGTTTAGGGACTGATGACCCCGTAGTTAAGTCCCATAAGCTCTACAAACATTTGAACATTTTGTTCTATTTGACGTCACAGTTGCATCGAATAATAAACCCATATGGTTTTTTTATTATTTTAATTTATATATTTATTTATTTATTTATTTATTTTTGTAATTTTCTACAATTTTTCTTACACACTATACCAGAGCTTTCCAAACTCTTCCTATTCGCGACACCATTGCAAATATATAACGTTTTACAAGAAACAGACTGATTTTAATTAGAAAGATTTACCTATATAAATGATACTTTGAAGAAATAATAATTCTCATCATTCGCTTGTACTTAAAGTGCACACTGAACGAACTGAAGGATGTTTAGTATTTTTAGCACAATGTTCTGTCTTATTTTATCTTAACATTTTGCTGTTGTTGCGACACCCCTGGGTGTAGTGACATCCAGCTTGGAAAGCTCTGCACTGTAGATCATGACATACCACATTGATAGGCGCGGCGGAAAACAGTTCTGGTTTTATGCTAGACTAGTTCATGCACGTTTGACCACTTTAAGACCCTGGCACAAAGTAAATTCGTGCTATATAATTAATACGGCTGGTTTGGCTAAATGGCCGCTTATTTTAACGTTCAAATCACGAAAAAGAAACACAGTTACGTTTATACTCTAAAAGTGGCAGCAACATCTGAATAAGTATCCAAGCTGGGAGAAACATCTGATTCTCAAAAAATCATTAAAAAGAAAAAATTCCGGAATTTGGCATCAGCAGAAAAGAAACCCCTTGTTATCTTTCTTACAACTATGGGAAGAAAAAGTTGTATTAAAAATTCATAAATAATTCAATTTACTTACGCGCAAATGAATAAATATTTCATTCGATCTTCTGAATATTGCGGAAGAGAACTCTGGCGTCCGGTCATTCACGATAATAGACGAATAATGGCAAAAGGCAACAGAAGAAAAAAAAGAAACATCTAACAAGTTTTGTCACCCCCTTGGAGTTGGTACCCGGTGCGGACCGCACCCCCCTAGCAACGCTACTGCAGTTAAGAACGGCCATCAATAGTATGAAATTATAGGACTCGTATTTCGATTGATAGCCGTAGGAGAGTGGGCAAGGTGTTGGACTATGACGCTAAAGGTCGGTGGTTAGGAACCCGCCACTTCCTAAAATGTTTTTTCCTAGAAGTGTTTCAGACGTTCTTATTAATTAATTTTTATTATTTAGGTTATTATTTTAGTTCAAAATGTTTGTAATAACTTATAAAACTACAAATCTAAAGTGGGCCTTACAACACCTCAGTGCGATTTTTTTCTTATATGTAGTACTCGCCTAATTATTTTACCATCAGTATCTACTTCAATGATGAACAAAAAAGATTTCTCATTTTCAAACCTGACATCACACAGCAGTTTAAGTAATCTGATTTAGCCGAGACTGTTTACCCGTGCACTTTCCCATTGGAAAATACGGTGTTTACTTATTGCACTTCATAACTATAGTGCAACACATATTGACGTGTAAGTGGCAGGGTGCCACAGTGACATTCTACGAATGCAAAGGTCACGGTTCGATCTCCGGCTAAGCCTAGGATTCTTATATCAGTTTTCACTCCTTTCACCTGTTGTTTATGTGAAAAATGCCTAGTTGCACCGTGGTTCGGAATCTACGTTAAGCTGTAGATCCCCCGTAACTCGCCAGGTCTGAGGAAGGCAACGGCATACCACATCCAAACACGACCATGCCTAGTAAAGCACTGTGGTGTTCAAATCATTTTTCGGTTTGTTGACTGCTGTAACTTTTTACTTTAAGTAAGGAGAATTTAATAGTGTGCATTTTCACTTCTGTATATGCCTGTCCTAAATTGGCCCTTATCAATTCATACCTCAGGTGTACAACATCGCCGGCCGCGGTGGCCGAGGAGACTGAGGCGCTCCAGTCACAGTCTGCACGGTCACTACGGTCGGGGGTTCGAATCCCCCCTCGGGCATGGATATTTGTGCCGTCCTTAGTATTAGCTAGTTTGTAAGTGGTTTGTAAGTTTAGGGACTGATAACCCCGTCGTTAAGTCCCATAGACTTTGCAAACATTTGAACATTTTTGTACAACATCATATTGATATCAGCAACGTATCTAGAAGTAATAATTACCTAATTTTGGGCAACTGTTTCTAAAAATTAACAAAAAGCATTACATGGGCTTCAGTCACACGTTCACCAGCAACGGTATGAAGGTAACAATTGCAATACTGACAGTAATAATCGAGTGACTTCACACTCTGCAGTAGTATGTAGCAACTAATAAACTTGGGAATCCGGCCGCGGGGACTGAGGCGCTTCAGTCACGGTCTGCACGGCCACTACGGTCGGGGGTTCGAATCCCCCCTTGGGCATGGATATTTGTGCCGTCCTAGTTCGTAAGTAGTTGATAAGTAGTTTGTAAGTTTAGGGACTGATAACCCCGTAGTTAAGTCCCATAAACTGTACAAACATTTGAACATATTTTTTGAGCTTGGGAAAATTTGCTACTGGTTTCATATCAGTTGTATGATGACTAAAAGCGTCTTTACATCCTACAAAGATAAAACTAGCGTGATTTCCGTCTCAGAAGGTTGCATATAACTTACCATTTATTTGACAGCCGCATTGTCTTCACCATTTCGAATGTGTACGCTGGAAAATTTTACCTGCTGGATCGCTTATAGGTCGGTTTTCGCAAGTTAATTCTTCAGTTCCCCCTTCTGGAGTATATTTTAACGGGCACAAACGTATCTATTTATCTCGTACTTCATCTCTGTTAACCCCAAGTGAAGAACGTCAGAGTGCGACGTAGTTGAAAACACATATCAGTTCGCTACCAACAGTGGCAAAGACGGTTACGTTTGGAAGTAACAAGCAGCATACGTGGCAATCAGTAATTCTTGTCACCAAAAAGCTTTTTTTTTACATTTCAAAATTTGATGTAATTTAATAAAACAATGCTAATTTAAGATCAAAGGACTCTTATCGTTCTCTGAACTTACAGACATTGAAAATCTTTGTTCTGGACTGGGATTCGAATTTGTAACTCTTCGCAATAGATGACCCTCTCAAATCCATGTAGTTCGATCATTTCATTGCTTCTAGAAGACTTCAAACTCCTCTAGGTCATCACGAAAGGCAGATATGTAAATTCGAACCCTAGCCTAGCACAAAAATAATCATAATTTCAGGACATAGTAAAAGCACAATGGACTACTAGTGAAAAATAGTTTTCATTCTTAATGTCTGTTCACATGTTGTCAACAATAACGATAGGTGTCGTTATTTCGAGTCATACATCCACACATCTTGTTACTGTTAGCAACTGAGACATAACATAACAGAGAGCAACAGCGGTGTGTGTGGGGTTAAGTATCCTTATTTCAGATTGAAACATCTCGCTGTTTGTGAAAATTTTGATAGTTAAAATCTGATTTTACTTAATTAACAATCAGCTTAGGTACTTCTTACTTGTGAATGAAGGTATATTTAACGTCTTTCGTGGCTTCTTAACAGGGACAAAGGTACTGATAGGTTTCTCGGTTCAGTAAAAAAGTAAATATTTACCTGTAAGTTCCGATCTGCGAACTCATATTTGTGAAAACTTCGATGTTTGATAAGTTTATGTTTATCAGCTATAACTATCTTACAATTAGACGTGATCGAGTGTCGATAAGGCATAAAAGCTTTACTTAGAAATGGCTGCAGAAGATGAGTTTCATTCTTGAAGCAAAAGAAAATAATTCGTCATAACAATCAAACTTCTCCACAAATATTTGTTCAATAATGAGTACAGATATATTGCTGGTGAATCGCTGATAATATTGAAATTCCCATAAGGTGTTTGCCGCTGTTAACAACGTTTGTCTTATCCGGATAGTTCGATAATCGGTTTATACAAAACCACTCGACACAAGAATGACGTTTCGCATCTATAAGAAAAACATTCAGAGACCAAGAATAGTTGGAATTGCTATAGAATTTTATGAGTTGCGATCTTGTCATAAAATGTCCTGTTCATAACAATACTGATTTTTCTCCTAGGATTTATGCATGATTTATATGACAGAGTTTGTTGTCTTAGACTGTAATGAGTATGATAAAGCTTTTGAAAATGTAACTTATTGTAATAAAGTTGAGTTCCGTGGAACGCAAATCAGGTCGTTCGTTTCGCCTTTTTCCTCTTTTTTTACGGTGTCTTACTTAACTGTAACAGGTTAACAAAAATTGCTTGAAGAAGATCTATAACATTAAAATATGAAGCACTGAGATATTATCAAATTGTTTCCAAACTCACACCAGTCCTGAAGGAAACCAGCGCTCCACTCGTACCAGCAAGAAGATGCCGCACTTACTGTGCAACTTGGGCTCAGTTCGAACTGTGCTTCCGAAAAGACATTGAAATTCTTTACATCACTGGCACTTCAAAACGTAACACAAAGTGGTGCTGAGTAGAATATGTATGATGCGCTTCCCTGCATAGTAACGCTGTTTTGGACGTTGTGAGTCGCTTACGTTATTAGCGGAAACTGCCTAGCGCTTACTCATAATACCATCAGGACAGCGCCGTGTGAAACTAGCACATTTTGGAACTCTTTTACACATCAATCACACGAAGTAAGTTTCTTAATAAGAAAGGCACATTTTCTAACCACGATGGATGTTCAGAAGAATGATTTTTTTTTTTCACAAGACAGGTCTATTTACTGATTCTCATAATTTTGACGATTCTTCTCAAACAAGTCTCCCACGAATGCGATGCGCTTGTCCCAGCGTTTCTACCAGTCTTCAAATACACGCTGGAAACCCTTTTTCAGAGGTCCTTCAAAACAGCCTCCGCAGCCTTCACCACTGCTGCTGATGATGGACAATGACTCCCACGAAAGGCGTTTCTTCAGGTTAGGGAATAGAAAAAAGTCGCACGGGGCTAAATCCGAACTACAGGGAGGGTGAGGGATATTCAGCAAAAACAATGGTAACATGTGGCCGCGCATTATCCAGCCTGCTTTACGGAAATGTCTTCTTTTGCGCCTGATATGGACTTGCAATGTTTTCAGGACAACCCTATAGTATTGCCCAGTTACAGGTACGACATGTTGATAAACCATTCCATCAATATGACTTCGCCAGCAGAAGCGACCGCTTTTGGGTTGGGAGAGTTCCATACTGAGCACTGCCATTTGCTCTCAGGATAGCTAAATTTCATCAGCAGAGATAAAATCTGAAAAAAACCTCCTAATCTCGGTCTAACATGAACTTTAACTGCATGCAGACCTGCACGCAAATGTTCGGGAATCTATAGCCTTGGACTCCATCTCGCACAACCACATCCCATGTGTAATATCGCTGTCACCAACGTGTGGATGGCAGCCAATGAAACGTTCAGTAGTCTATTTATGAAAGTGATCTTAGGTTAATTGGTCGGTCCTCTTTCACAATGACAGCAGCAATGTTGATGTTTTCTTCTGTAGAGCAGTCACTGGGCACCGGGTCCACCTTGTCTCCCATCTTTAAACATTTTATACCACCTTCGAGCTGTGCTGTAACGAAGAAAGGGCTATCCATCAGCCTCCTATAACATTGTAGAGGCCTCATCTGAAGATTTCTTGAGTCGAAAGCAGAATTTGAAAGCCGCGTAATGTTCCTCGCGTGTTACCTCCACGGAACTTGCCTGCATTTCACAGGAAGTCCCAACACTGAAACTACAAAATGTTCTAATGTTTGTAGAACTTATGCGACTTAACTACGGGGTCATCAGTCCCTAAGCTTACAAACTACTTATGAACTAGCTAATCTTAAGGATGGCACAAATATCCATGCCCGAGGGGGGATTCGAACCCCGACCGTAGTGGCCGTTCAGACCGTGACTGAAGCGCCTCAGTCCCCTCGGCCACCGCGGCCGGCACTGAAACTACTACGGCGTGATTGTTTCACATTAAGCTAACAGAATATCGTAAGATTAAAGTTTTGCGCGGTAAATTATTACCGTAAAAATTGTTTATTGAGCAGCCCTTGTAGTATTTTAGTCTCGGCTGCACCAGGGTGGTTTCAAAAGTTCTCGGGATCACCAACAGAGGTCAGCGATAGCGCAACGAGTTATTCGCGTGATATCCATTGAACTGTTGCCTGTAAACACGTGACGTGCCACCTCTCTGATCTCTGTGGCGGGGAAGTGGATCTGTCGTTCCCGCGAAGTGATTTGTGAAGACGGAAAAGATGTAGATTCGAGTAGTGATTAATGCGTGAAAAATAGGACATACCGCACATAGCGATTTCCAGAATATTCAACTGTTGCCAAATGGGAAATGAATTTAAATTTGGTCGGGAGAGCTAAGTGGCTGGCCAAGATGTGTCACCACTATAGAAATCACTGCAAAAGTTCGCAAAACGGTTACGGAGGCTCGGCTACAAAGTGCGTCCAATTGCTTACGCTTGCCAGATAATATCTGAAAGGGTATATCACATTTTAACTAAAGAATTAGAAATGGAAAGATTATCTGCAAGATGGGAGCCGTAACTCTCGACGCCGGATCAAAAACGCATGACAATGGACATATCAGAACAAAGTTTGCCTCATTTTAGGAGAAATAAACAATATTTTTTACGCCGGTTTGTGACTATAGATGATTCGTGGGTGCATTACTAAAGCCCAGAGACAAAACAATAGTCAAATCAGTCGAAACATGCTGATTCTCCGCCACCAAAGAAAGCATAAACAAATCAGTGTTCTTCGCTAATCTCCTGGACAAATTGCAACAAAAGATGCGCGTAAAAAGGCCAAGTTTAGCAAGGAAGAAAGTCATCTTCAATGTAAACAATGCGCGCCCGCACACATGTGCCGTCGCCATGGCAAAATCACAGCAGTCAACTGATGCCACGCCCGCCTTGTTCATCTCATATGGCTACGTAAGACTTCCCAAAACTGAAAATGTATCATGGTGGACGAAGATTCACTTCAAACTAAGAACTGGCAGCTCGAGTTGACAACTACTTTGCAGGACTGGAGGAATCTCATGTTAGAGATGGGTCCAGGTACTGGAACAACGTTGGACCAAGTTCATTAATCTACAAGGAGACTACATTGGAAAATAAAAAATAAAAATATGTTTCAGTGATCTAAGTACTTTTTTTATTCCGTTCCGAGAACTTTTCAAACCACCCTCGTATAGTTTACAGTTCTCGTGTGAATAAAGTAATTCACTTGAGTACTACTATTTCCCTATGTTTTCACTAATCTTTGTACGTTCGTATCTTAAAATACGCTGGCTGCCTCTTCCGCTCGACTACACACAAACGTTCGTATAGGGATGCAAGCCGCAGAATCTATACTGAACACAAAACCATCAATCATCTGGGATATAAGTTTTTTGTGTCACCTATCAAATTACGTTCTCGTGGATAAGTCACGAAACTCACCGATCTATTTTAAAAAATAGTCAATTTTAGTATTGTTCCTCCCCTTCCCCCGGCTTACGCTCATACACCTCAGCACAACACAGATATCTGATAACGCAGCATACATTTCACTTGACCCCGCTAAACGTATCGTCATATTTCCTTCATTTCGTAAACTGCTGAGTATCTTAAGGAATTCGTAAAAGAATAATACGCTGCTGTTTTCCTTCATACCATCCGCTCTGAATATGGATCTGTACAACAGAGACTTAACTGTTATCTTTTGCTTTCAAGTAAAAAAAAAAAATACCATGCAAATTCAAATGAATGAAACACTTAATAATGATTCACCTTTAAGAATACCACGTTATTTGTGGTGGCCACGTTTGTAGCAGCTGAATATACAGGTACTTAAACTGTAGTTGTTTCCGACGAAGAACATTTTTTACATGCTGAACATAAAGTAAGCACAGGCAAATGACAGTTTCTGTTCTGATGCTATGGAACATGGGTATATTTCCTGTCCTTGGTGTAAGTTAGTTTAAGTAGTTTGTAAGTCTAGGCCAGTAGTTCTCGAATTCCGGGGAATTTAAAGGCCACAAATAATTTTTGGTGCACTATATACACATTATTCGGGAATATTTGACAACAGTCAATACAGGAAATAAATACTGTGATAAAATAACAATTAAATCAATTCGGTTTTAACTTCGCGTCAAGACTACAGAGAATACAACTTTTATTAATAAAAAACAGATGAACAATTTCTTTGTGTAAAAATGTGAGTGACTCGTGTGTGACCCAACGCGACGGCCGTGTGCCGTGCTGCCCCCTACCCTGCCGAGACGAAAGGCAAGAGAAAATAATGCAATAAAACTAAAGATTAATACAAATGAAACGTACCTTACGTCTACTCTTTTTACTGTTTATGAGAAACATGAGCCTGATGTGTCCTCGCGATTTCTTCGACGTTTGGAGATATATTTACAAGACAAACTCTCATTTCCTTGTCAATACATTGAAAAGTTCCTCTCTTCTTACATTTAACTGTGAGAGTAGTAAATCCTAATTCACATAAATATGACGTCGAAAATTGAAGTAAAATGTTCAAAGACTTTTTAGATTGTAGTTTTGGTCTTCAGTCCGGAGACTAGTTTGCCGCAGTTCTCCACACTACTCTATCCTAAGCAAGTCTCTTCATATCCTCATAAGAACGGTGACTCACATCCATTTGAATCTACTTACTGTATTTGTTTCTTGTCTCCCTCTGCGATTTTTACCCACACATTTCCTTCCAATGCCAAATACATGATTCCTTGATGTCAGAGTGTGTTCTACCAATCAATCCCTCCTTTTAGTCAAGGTATGCCAGAAAATTCCTCTTCTCCCCCAATTATATTCAGTAACTTCCTATTAGTTAGGCGATCTACCCACCTAAGTTCCAGCATTCGTCTGTAGCACCACATTTCAAAAGTTTCTAGCCTCTTCCTGACTAAACTATTTATCGTCCATGTTTCACTACCGTACACGGCAACATTCCACACAAATGTATTCAGAAAAGGCTTCCTAAAATTTCAATTAATACTAGATGTTAACAAATTTCTCTTTTTCAGAAACTATTTTCTACTCCTTGCCATTTTGCATTTTATATCATCTTTACTGTGACCATCGTATATTATTTTACTGCTCAAGTAACAAAACTCATCTACCACATTGTTTCGTTGCCTAATCTAATTCCTTCAGCATCGCTTGACAACATTCCATTACCCTTGTTTTGCTCTTGTTAATATTCATCTTATACGCACCTTCCAAAACACAGTCCATTCCGTTCAACTGTTCTTCCAGGTTCTATGCTGTCTCTGACAGAATTACAATGTCTTTGGCAAACCGCACAGTTTTTATTTCTTTGCCCTGAACTTTAATTCCTTCTCCAAATTTCTCCTTGCTTTCCTTCACAGCTTGCTCGAAGTACAGATTGAATGACATCAGGGAAAGACTACAACCCTGCCTTACTCCCTTCCCCACCAATACTTCCCTTTCATGCCTTTCGACTCTAATAACTGCTGTCTGGTTTTTATACAAGTTGTAAATAAACTGCCGTTATCTATATTTTACCCCTGCTGACCTCAAATTTTGAAAGAGTGTATTTCAATCAATATCGTCAAAAGTTTTCTCAAAGTCTACAAAAGCTAGATATTTAGGTTAGCCTTTCCTTAATCTATCTTTTAAGATAAGTCGTTATGTGAGTATTGCCTCACGTGTTCCTACTATTCTTCTAAATCCAAACTTATCGTCAATGAGGGCATATTATACCAGAATTTCCATTCTTCTATAAATAATTCGTGTTAAAATTTGTCAGCCGTGATTTATTAAACTGAAGGTTTTGTAATTTTCACACATGTCTGCACCCGCTCGCTTTGGAATATGGATTACTACATTTTTGTTGAAGTCTGAGGGAATTTCGCCTATCTCATACATCTTGCACACCAGATGAAATAGTTTTGTCATAGCTAACTCTCACAGAGACTCGAGTAGGACAGAGAATGTCATCTACTTCAGGCGCATTTTTTTTCGACTTAGGGTTTTTAGTGCTCTCTCAAATTCTTCTCTCAGTATAGTATCTCCTATTTCATCTTCATCTACTTGCTCTTCCCTTCTAACAATATCGTCTCTAAGTTCATTTCCTTTGTAGAGTCCCCCTAATAGTCCTTTCACCTTTCAGCCTTCCCTTCCTTGCGCAAAACTGGTTTTCCATCCGAATTCTCGATATTCGCACAGCTACTTTTCTTGTCTCCAAATCTCTCTTTTACTTTCCTGTAAGCGAGTAGTAGAGCTGTGAGGGTATCACGCCAATGAGATTCGCCCATCGACGATAGTGTCATCGACGCCAGACGCCGAACCGCAGATCAAAGGATGCCGCCACACTCGAACAATAGGATGACTGACAGGTCAATAGCGCACTTCCCGGAAGGACAGGACGATCGACACTTTACACGTAATTGCGACGCTACTCGTGCCACCGCTGCCTCGCACTTATACGATTGCCAGCCGCCCCCTCGACATGTGCTGGCCGCCACGCCGCCCCTCCACCTCAGATGCCACCCCCTCAAAGGACACTGACACCCGCCCTACCCGCGAGGACAGAGGCGTACTGGTCAGCAGCCAATTAAATTGCATATTTATTAAGCGCGCCACAGCAATCCGTACACCAGATCTCGATTTTTTTTATTCGCATATAAAATTTTTAATTCTGACAACCTATGTAATAATTTCCGCCGTTTATTATTCTCGGAAAATAAAGCTACCATATTGTTCTTCGTATGCACTTTTAACAAGAATTTCGGTGCAATGCTAAAAAACAATTTTAAACATTTAGAACAGAAATGTTTAGTTGGTCTATGGATAAAAAATAACCGTACACTACAGTTTGTAGTGAAATATTAAAACTCGTATTCAAAATTTGCAAGTAAGAATTTATCGATGTGCAAACACTCCCATCTCTCTCCGTGCTCTTCACATAGACTACAAATACAATAGCCGACAGAAGTGTTTAATAAAAGCGCAGGTTAGATAATAAACGATAACTAACGCCACAAACTTACGTATCCATCTTAACATATACTCTTTCGATATACAAAAACAATTCTAGTCAGAGTCTAACATTTGGGACTAACTAAAAGAAAATAAATGGTCCGTTTCGGAACTCGACCGCAACCATAGATCTACAAGCAAAATAAATGTCTCTCTTCGTTTAGACGATGCAAGCAACAGCCATCGAACGGAATGTAATGGTAACAAACGCTACAAACTTGTATGCCAAACACTCTTTCGATAAAACAACAACAGCAGCAGCAGCAGAAGACAACATATCGATTATACCAAAATTCCAATTTACTGGTAGAAATAACGAAAATCGGCAATGACATCTAGCACAACGTCTGTATAGAAATTAATGATTTCCAACACACAACGCAATTTACCGAACATAGCGAAAGCCGCTCTGTCAGCCGGCACCAGACTGTTAGGAATGCGTCTAAATATACATCTGCAAGCACCGTTAACAATCGTCCAGAACGCAGAGCGCTCTCTCGGAAGGCTACATAAAAGAAACATATGCTAAATGTTTAAACAAAATCTCTTAAAAACACCTAAGTTACATCTCCAAATGATCAAAACGTTCTACGCAAGACCTCTGCCGACGCACCACTCTGACAAGAATAGTGGGCATTGCATTTATTTCATGGAGCTGAGCCAGGCCGAAAGTTCCGAAATTTAACACACTCTCTCTCTCTTTAGCGATCTTGCCCTGTTACGTTTCCTTAGATCGAGGTATAGATGCGCCTTCCGAGAATTCGGGTAGTTTAATTTTACCTCTTATTTCCTTGCTACAGCAGTACACATCATCTTGCGTATACCCATCTAAGGAATCTCTATGTCCTGTTAAGATGCAAACTACATTTATCTGACGCAGGTCAAACACCGATATTCCAGCGCCCCAGAAGACATTTAAATCCTATTGTGCAACGGAGAAGGGAAATAAAAAAAATACGTGAAATAATTTACCGATTTCCGACCGTCTACACTAAAACTTTTTTTTTCCTCGAAAGCACTGACCTAACAACACCCTTTTTCGACAATAAAGCAAACACAGAACCGAGGTAGTACTTTACCTCCCCAATGCAACACTGATTTTCAGAAAAAGTTCGACCTGCCCTTTACCCACAAAATTCCTACTCCAAGTTCCTTTCTTGTGATCTCTTATCATTCCACTAATCCGAACTCGTTTTTTTTTAATTACAAATAGATGTCTGCCGCAAACGAAGTTGCCTAGAACGCTAACCTACACACCGCAACACCTGATCCTATATAGAACATGGAGTTTCAACACTTTTTTGTTACAGTACAACTGAGTACATGCAACGTATTAACGTAATGTTCGCAAACACTTATATCGCAACCAGCGCCCGCATACATCGATTATAACCTGCTCTCTAAGGAATGGATGGGTTACGGTCGTGGGTTCGAATCCCCTCTCGGGCATGGATATTTGTGCCGTCCTTAGTCTTAGCTAGTTCATAAGTAGTTTGTAAGCTTAGGGACTGATGACCCCCCTAGTTAAGTCCCATAAGTTCTACAAACATTTGAATGGATGAAAGCCACACACAGTACAAACATGTTTGTCACGTGTTCCGCTAATTTCGGTCAATACAACGATGCGAGACCACCCCCCCCCTTCCCCGCCAATTTAGTGTAAAAGCAAATATTTTTTTAAGACGCAATCGCAGCTAGATTTCCCCACACTATCTGTTTAAACCGGGCTTGCACATACGCAATAGCCTCCTTTAAAGACCTTGTCATCGCCATAAAACCCAGTTTTCGTTTACCCTTCTTCTTAGGACACAGGAGATATCTACGTCTGTGGAGAATCAAGTCCTGGAATGCTAAAATATGCTTTAATATAACTCCTTGCTCGACTCTCCAAGTAATCTCTCCAACTGATCTCTAAAAGCGTATGTTAGCCGGGACCATATGGATGGGAGCAATGCACAGTACAACGGTGCACTTTCTAAATACCGTATCTTCTCTTTTAGAGCACTTAAACAATCTTCTTGAACGGATCCATAACCACAATCCTCCATCTTGGTAATGTCATCTTCTCGACCCAGCGAAAAAATAAGTCCTCACAATCGCCTGTCTGGACGCTTTATAAAATCGATATTGTAGATACCGATAACTTTGCCTACACCAGGGCTCGTGCTTTTTCGACAAATTTATTATTATTCTACAATTCGATGCCAACCACGTTAAACACTCGTTTCCAATTGTCTTATCCAGGCCGGCCGCGGTGGCCGAGGAGACTGAGGCGCTTCAGTCACGGTCTGCACGGCCACTACGGTCGGGGGTTCGAATCCCCCCTCGGGCATGGATATTTGTGCCGTCCTTAGTTGTAGGTAGTTCATAAGTAGATTGTAAGTTTAGGGACTGATGACCCCGTAGTTAAGTCCCATAAGCTTAACGAACATTTGAACAATTTTGTCTTATCCTCGCCCGCAACCATGTTGCTGCTGCTCCTTCAATCCCAAAGTCATGCTCGGTTTTCCCTTCGAAATCTTGTGTGTCGTCCAAAAATCCAGGAGATAGAGCCATCTACACGAAGATGCTGCTGTAGTATATATGGGGGCACCTCCATTAAAAACATAGATTAGTTGCACTTTATAAGATATGTATATATCCACAGGACGTACATATGTTCCCCCCTGTATTCCACAAATAGTAACTTCCACCTATCTCCAGCGTTCACAGTATCGAACATGCCGAATTTATTACGCAGGTAGATCCGCACATATGCACTCCATTGGCTACAACTAGCGCACTTTAAGCTGCCAAACTAAAGGGGTTTTATAAAACACGTTAATTTTCGATGAAAGAATTATGAGCTACCACAGCAGACATATCCGCTACGTAACGTAATGCACACCAGCTGTAAAGTAGACAACACTAGCATACGATTAAACAGACGATGCTTCGACGAAATATCGCTGCAAAATATTTTTTTTTTTTTTTTTTTTTTTTTTTTTTTTTTTTTTACAACCACCAAAGTCGGTTTTCTTTAGAGCTCTACCGTGACGTGTATTTAGGGTATATCAACACTTTTTAATTAAATTCCGACCCATATAGCCTACAACACTCTCTGCAAGCGCCAAACATTTCCAACACAGTAACAGATCTACAACATGCAGTCAACACTAACCTACAACAACAAACGAATCTAGCCATTCCATCTCGTTTTCTCGACCCAACTAGCATGCTGCAAGCTCTGTATACGTCCAAACGCAACCCAGACAGGTCTATCCTTACAGTCGTCACTAATCCAGCACCAACTCTAAGTTCCTCCGCATAAACAAGTTACCACAGACGGTGTTAAACCGTGATCAGTAACAGACAAGATCTCCCAGACACAATGCATTTTTTAATAAAGTTTCGATCTCTCTCAACCCAATAACTGCATTGTGACTGAAGGCGAGTGCGGACCTGTTGACTCATTGTAGACGCCGGTTTGGAGCGTGTGTACGTCCTATGCATGTAAACATAGCTGTCCACGCTCGCACCTGACCTGGAGAAGTTATCGGTTTAATTTTTCCTGACCGCACCAGATTCCAAATAAAAGAGAGCTATTTTTAAGAAGATAGAATTACATTGATTGTAACAACAAACATAAGAATAAAAAACGATCGAAATGCTGCAGCTATGCCATAGCTCTTAATACACCATCATCCCAATAAAGACATCCTTTACAACCCATAAAGAGACAACCGCACACATGCCTATTACTGACAAATACCACAACATTTCCTCGCAGCTGACAAGTGATGTTTTTACTGTACGAGATGACTACAGCAGTCGTTATGACTTTCATACGCAGATACATACACAGACAGTAGGATAAGCGCTAATTTGTCATGTAGCTATTACAGAAACGAAACATAGTCTTTTTTTTAGAAATTCGGTAAGAAGAAGAAGAAAAACGAAATGTATACAAGATGAACCAATGTGCAATTAGTCAAACTCCACTCCATGGAGCAATGTACCTAGCAACATCGATTTAAACGGTCGCTTTGCTTAGCTGTAGAATAGAACAACACAGAATTACACCTCCGTAACAGATACTTTACCGAGGGAGTTACTGCTCTCTGGTAAGAAGCAACCTGTCTTCTGGTATCTTGTGTGTCCTCGCAGAGTGGCGCTCGCGGGGCAGTGCAGCGACGCGGGTGCAACGGACAGCTTGCCCTTTATTCACATCAAGGGATAAGTGCCATCGACAAGGGATCTCAAATCGATTCCATATTTCTGGATTTCCGGAAGGCTTTTGACACTGTACCCCACAAGCGGCTTCAAATGAAATTGCGTGCTTATCTCCCCAATTGTGCGATTGGATTCACGATTTCCTATCAGAAAGGACACAGTTCGTTGTAATTGAAGGTAAGTCATCGAGTAAAACAGAAGTGATATCTGGCGTTCCACAGGGAAGCGTTATAGGTCCCCTACTCTTCCTCGTGTTTATAAACGATTTAGGAGACAATTTAAATAGCTCCCTTAGACTGTTCGCGGATGATGCTGTCGTTTATCGGTTAGTGAAGTCAACAGAGGATCAAAAGCAACTGCAAAGCGATTTAGACAAAATTTCTACATGGTGCGAAAATTGGGAATTGACACTAAATAAAGAAAAGTGTAAAGTAATACACACGACCACAAAAATAAATCCGCTGAACTTCAATTACGCGATAAATCAGTCAAATCTTAAGGTCGTAGATTCTACCAAATACAACTTTGACGGGAGAGAACACATAGTAAATATTGTGGGGAAGGCGAACCAAAGGTTACGTTTCATTGGCAGAACGCTTCGAAGATGCACCAGCTCCACCAAAGAGACTGCCTACATCACACTTGTGCGACCTGTCCTGGAGTACTGTTGCCCCTTGTGGGACCCTCACCAGGTGGGACTGACGGAAGATATTGAGAAGGTTCAGAAAAGGGCAGCTCGTTTTGTTTTATCACGGTACGGGGGGGGGGGAACGTCACGGAAATGTTGCACGAATTGGGGTGGTAATCATTAAAAGAAAGACGTTATTCGTTGCGCCGTGATCTGTCTGCGAAGTTTCAATCACCGACTTTTACTTCTGAATGTGAAAATATTTTGCTAGCACCCACCTACTTAGGGACACATGACCATCCCAATAAAATAAGAGCAATCAGATCGAAAACGGAAGATTTAGGTGTTCTTTCTTCCCGCGCGCTATTAGAGAATGGAACGGTAGAGAAAAGTTATGAAAGTGGTTAATGAACCCTCTGCCAGGCACGTGAATGTGATTTGCAGAGTATCTATGTAGATGTAGAGGGTGCCACTGCCGCCACACCATTTTATGCTTCCGCGCGAGGCAGCCAATCGAGACGAGGACAATCGGATTCCGCGCATCCAACGATCGATGTGAGATCCCTCCGCCGCCCGCGATATAGGCGGGCGCAAATCCGACGCCAGCAGTCTACAGAGTCTACAGTCGGAGTCTCAGCGTGCCCGTCCCAGACAGTCTTCACACGTCCTCGATAGTTAGTCTGCCGTGTCCGTAATCCACGTCTGTATGGGACAGTCGCCGGCCGCGGTGGCCGAGGGGACTGAGGCGCTCCAGTCACGGTCTGCACGGCCACTACGGTCGGGGGTTCGAATCCCCCCTCGGGCATGGATATTTGTGCCGTCCTTAGTCTTAGCTAGTTCATAAGTAGTTTGTAAGCTTAGGGACTGATGACCCCGTAGCTAAGTCCCATAAGTTCTACAAACATTTGAACTTTTTTTTTTTCTGGGACAGTCGGTATTAAAAAGTGACAGTCGGTGTGTGGCCGTCAGAAACAGTATTCCTGTGGGGACATTGTTACGCATGTCACAGTAACCTGCAGACAAGCTAGAGATATAAAAAAATGTTCAAATGTTTGTAGAGTCTATGGGACTTAACTACGGGGTCATCAGTCCATAAACTTACAAACTACTTGTGAACTACTTACAACTAAGGACGGCACAAATATCCATGCCCGAAGGAGGATTCGAACCCCCTACCGTAGTGGCCGTGCAGACCGTGACTGGAGCGCCTCAGTCCCCTCGGCCACCGCGGCCGGCCTAGAGATAAATTGGCGTAGGTTTGTGGACTATGGAATGGTGACTGTATTGTATTTACAGAAGACTGCTTCGAGGCATTGGATATTGCTTGCTCAGAAACTACGAGCAAAGAAAGTTAAGTTGCATTTATCTTTGTTATTGTCGTGTTCATGTGTTTAAGAGTGGTGCTACTAATTTCTGTTATCTGAATCGTGCCCTTGAGTTGACCTGACTGACTATCGTCCACCTTATGTACATAACATAAAAGACAACGTTTTGGTGACGAAGTGTGAAAAAAAAAAAAACAAAAAAAAATACAGAAAAGCTTGTGACTAACGGAAGTTTGAACTGACGTTTTAAATTTCTTTCACTAATCAGTTCCTTTCAAGAAGATTTGTTGACGACAGTAATCTGTTCCGTGTTCACCTTTTTTTTTCAGATACAATGACGACGGTACCGATCGTGCTCTTACTACAGCAACTTTCGCACACGCAAGAACTAATGGTGGGTCGCCTGGAGGCAATGGAATCAAAAGTGAGTGACAAAAATGTGCAATCAATGCAGATCAAGCTACCTCCGCCGCCGTTCCCAGTTTTCGACGGACGACAGGAGCAATGGAGAATTACATGCAACGGTTGGAACAGCACTTCATTACTCATCAAATCTCAGGTGATGTAGAACGACGATCTTTTTTCTTGTCTAACTCAGGACCAGCCATTTATCAGTTACTAACGCAACCGTCGCCTACTCGTGATCCTGTGCTGCTTAGTTACGCGGAGATTAAAGACTTGCTAGCTACGTATTTTGACTCGCAGATTCATGTCGCGGCTGCACGACATAATTTTTTCTCTGTAAGAAAAAGCCACAGCAGTCCTATAGGGAGTGGATCACGCAATTGAAAGGTCTGACGCGCGACTGTATATTTTTGTGTGAAAACGAAAAGTGCAAGAAATCTTATGCAGACTCTCTTAATCGTGATATGTTAATCGTGCATTCTCCTGATGACAAGTTGAGGAAGGATCTCCTTAGTGTAACAAATCCGTCATTGCAAGATTGTATGCCCCTCATTAAGGCTTACGAACAGTCGCGGGCTTCCGTTGATGTCTTGCAAGACAACAGCTGTGAAGTGTTTGTCACGCGGGGCACAGGCGCCGCGTAAACAAGGTCAACCTCACGGCAGACAGGCTAAGCACACACGGTCGGCACACAACCAAAATGTTTGTTAAGCTTATGGGACTTAACTAGGCTGTGGCTAAGCCATGTCTCCACCATATCTTTTCTTCCAGGAGTGCTAGTCTTGCGTGTTTGCAGGAGAGCTTCTGTGAAGTTTGGAAAGTAGGAGGCGAGGTACTGCCAGAAGTAAAGTTGTGAGGCGGCATCGTGAGTCGTGTCGGGATAGCACAGTCGGTAGTGCGCTTGCCCGCGAAAGGCAAAGGTCCCAGGTTCGAGTCCCGGTTCTGGCACACAATTTTAATCTGCCAGGAAGTTTCATAATTGGGTCTTGATTTGTTTCACGCCTTAGGTTTCACCGTTCGTGAGGCAACACATCAAGTGAAAAGTGACGTTGGCAGTTGTTGCAAAAGTATGAGGACGTGTTCTCCGCTACAGCCCACGGCAGTCCCAAAATTTTGCCGGGCACGCAATATTCCCTTTGCATTTAAAGATAAGGTTAAATAGGAACTTGATCGATTGGAAAGAGATGAAGTCATTGCCGGTCGCGGTTGGCCGAGGTGACTGAGTCGCCCCAGTCACGGTCAGCACTGCCACTACGGTCGGGGGTTCGAATCCCCCCTCGGGCATGGATATTTGTGCCGTCCTAGTTCCTAAGTAGTTTGTAAGTTTAGGGACTGATGACCCCGTAGTTAAGTCCCATAAGCTTTACAAACATTTGAACATTTGAATTTGAATGAAGTCATTGAAGCTATTACATGTAGTGTATGGGCGACGCCTATAGTATTTTTAGTAAAGCCCAATGGTTCATTACGTATATGTGGAAACTTGAAACATACAACAAACTCTGAGTCCATTATAGACTCTTACCCAATTCCGAAGCCGGAAGAATTGTCTAAACTAGGAGGAGGTGCCTATTTTGCGAAGCTCGACTTAAAAGAAGCTTACTTGCAACTTCCCCTGGATGACGACACACAAACGTTTATGGTGATAAACATGCCTTTTGGTCTATATAGATACAAGCGTTTGCCGTTCGGAATTGTCAGGGCCCCTTGTATATTTCAACGGTATTTGGAACAACTGCTTCGGCAGTGTAAGAACGCTGTTAACTACTTGGATGACATAATCGTCTCGGGAACATCCCCGCAGAATCTGTTAGAAAATTTGGACTCAGCCCTTAAAGTACTTCAACCGGCGAAATTACGTTGTAAAAGGGACAAGTGCATCTTCTTTCAGACAGAAGTGCAGTATCTTGGTCATATGTTATCTGTGGACGGCATCAAACCAACGCCACATCACTTAGAAGCTATTAAACAACTTCCAGCGCCCAAAGACGTAAAATGATTGCGAGCGGTGCTTGGTCAAATAAATTATTATAGGAAATTTATTCCAAATGCAGCTGCTATTTGTGAACCTTTGCATAAATTGCTGCGCAAAAAGATCAGGTGGCACTGGTTAACTGAATGCCAGAATGCTTTCGATAGGTTAAAACAGTGTTTATTGAATGCGCGATGTCTGACGACGTATGACCCGCACAAAATGGTCATCATTGCTGCGGATGCGTCGGATTACGGCATAATGTCTCACAATCGGCTGTGGAAAGACCAATCGCGTTCGTTTCAAAGACTTTGACAGTAGCCCAGCGCAATTATAGTCAAATAGAGAAAGAGGCTTTGGCCATCGTTTTCGCTGTGAAGAAATTTCACGATTACATTTATGGAAGCAAATTTGTTCTCCTCACGGACCACAAGCCTTTAGTGGCATTATTTGGCCCTCATAATAGTCTTCCCATCAGAACTGCTCAACGATTGCAACGATGGGCGCTTCTGCTCTCAAATTACGATTATGAAATAATACATCGGTCCACGGCTCAACACGCGAATGCGGATGTGCTTTCACGTTTACCGTCAGGCCACGACAAGAATTTTGATGTTTCTGCTGACGTATATTTTGACATAGATGTCATTAGTAAAGAGGTTGTGGACAATTTTCCGGTTAATGCAAATTTAATAGCTAAACTAATTCTACGAGATCCAGTTCCATCTAAGGTAAAGCAATATGTCTTACACCAGTGGCCGCATGACAAAAAGTTATTGCCGGCCGAGGGGACTGAGGCGCTTCAGTCACGGTCACTACAGTCGGGGGTTCGAATCCCCCCTCGGGCATGGATATTTGTGCCGTCCTAGTTCGTAAGTAGTTCATAAGTAGTTTGTAAGTTTAGGGACTGATGACCCCGTAGTTAAGTCCCATAAGATTTACAAACAGTTGCAGTTGAAAAAGTTATTGACTCAGTCTGAAGTCAAATCATATTGGAACATGCGTCACGCTCTCACGGCTTACAAAGGGGCTCTGTCGGTTCACAATGACGCCGGAAAAACGAGAGTGGTCATCCCGGCGGCGCTTCGCGCAAAAGTGTTACAGATGTTACATCAGTGTCATTGGGGAATTGTACGCACCAAACGTATGGCTAGGGAACATTGTTATTGGAAAAACATTGATAAGGACATTGAATCTATGTTAGCTAAGTGTCAGAGACATCAGGTGGCTCCGCCAAGGCAGTACTTTCCGTGGCCGCCGGCTTCAGAACCGTGGTCCCGCATACATGTTGACTACGCACGACCGTTTCTCAACAGTTATTGGCTCGTGCTTATCGACGCATTCTCAAAATTTCCTTAAGTGATACAAATGCGTTCAATCTCGTCTATAAAAACGATTCAAGCTTTGATGAAAGTGTTCTCCATTGAAGGATTACCACAGGCATTGGTGATTGACAACGGCACGCAATTTACCTCCCAAAATTTTAAGTTGTTCTGTGACGCGAATGGAATTTCACATTTTCAGACGGCACCATATCATCCTGAAGCAATGGGTTGGCCGAAAGATTTGTGCGATCTTTTAAGACGCATATGTTAAAGTTGGTATAACAGTACACAAAGGACGACGCGTTGCTCATATTTCTGTCGCAATACCGGGCAACTCCCCACGATGTGA
Organism: Locusta migratoria; assembly: GCA_026315105.1. NCBI lineage: Eukaryota > Metazoa > Arthropoda > Insecta > Orthoptera > Acrididae > Locusta > Locusta migratoria. The sequence continues at coordinate 9,436,985 of CM048755.1, forward strand.
AATCGCCGGCAGAGAAGCTACACAGAAGACATGGCACACCTGGCATTGCTGTCAGGAAACTAGGTCGTGTCATGTATAAAGTACAAACGGAGTATTGAATTCTGACACGACATGCGAACCAGATCCGGCGCCAACGCCATGTGGCACTCTCGTTCCTTTTTGAGGACGCCACCCCGCAGGCAGCGGGGAGCCTCAGCAGCATTGGTGCTCAAAACAGCCTGTTTCGTAACAAAATCCCCAAAGTTTTTTTTCTCAACGGTTCTGTATGTTTTTGGGTGCGCTGAATTCGAATTTCAAGTTTGCTGCCTTGCAGGAGGTCGGCTTCACAACGAAAAACTCAAAAATGTTCAAATGTTTCTTAAGCTTATGGGACTTAACTACGGGGTTATCAGTCCCTAAACTTACAAACTACTTATGAACTACTTACGAACTAGGACGGCACAAATATCCATGCCCGAGGGGGGATTCGAACCCCCGACCGTAGTGGCCGTGCAGACCGTGACTGGAGCGCCTCAGTCCCCGCGGCCACCGCGGCCGGCACGAAAAACTCAAAAAAAAAAAAACCTCAAAATTTACGCAGTTTTTTCAGTTTCTTGTTTATATCTCGAAAATTATACGTTTCTCGAAGATGTTCATTCTGAACAAAATTAAAGTACACACAATTTCATACAAAATGCACTACTCATGTTTGATTTTCTGACGAGCAGTATAGTCGCTAGAACTCAATGAAAAATAGCAAATTTTCGCCCTTCTGCGAAAACGTCGAAAACGCACAATTGCACACCCTACAACTCGAGAAATATACATATTATCAATAAAATCCCTACACCGAGTGAAAGTACATTAAATTTCCTACAAGGGACGTCTATAATATTCCATTTTCTCGTAATGGGGGCAAGCACCAAAAAGAAACGAGCAATGCTTTCTGCGCTCTATAGTGTAACGCCCCCTCCCACCCATCTATCTCTCGCCAGCGCAACATTTTCGATGTGTTGCACTGAAAAGTGATGCTTTGAATGGATTAATGAGAAAGTATGATTAAAAAATCATCAAATTATATTTAGAACATTTTAGTTACATGACACTGAGCAGAAAGCTGAATATGAAATCAGCATGTGTTATGAAATGAGAGAGCGTCGAGCCCAGGATTGGGTTATCAAATGTTGTAAAAAAAAAAGCCTCCTACACCGCCTAAAAATACATTAAATGTCAATCAGCTGAGTCAGTGGTTGAACCCTGTCCTCACCCCCTAACGGGACGGTCCTTCCATTCCTTTGTTGGCCACATCCCTGCTAATAGGTTTCCCTTCCAGACACTTTCGAGCGTCTAGCAGCCCATTTGATCTTATCTTGCGGTAGTTTAGTCAGGTCAGAGTTGCCAACGTTTTGTGGTCGAATCTTTAAAGCTGCAATATTTTTTTACTTTTCTGTGCCAAGTTTTTATTGTATGTGCATGCATAATGTCTCGTGCGGAAAGTGTAATTTGTGGCAAACTGTTTGAAGATAGGACACAAAGGAGTGTTGTGAGAGAAAAGGGTTTGAAAACTTTCATTCAAGCCAGTAAGAAGCGACAGGATGGCAAGTTTCTAATATTTAAGAGGAACACTGAAATTGAGGTTCATGGAAAAATGCAGGATGAATTACGTGACAGCCGGCCGCGGTGGCCGAGGGGACTGAGGCGCTCCAGTCACGGTCTGCACGGCCACTACGGTCGGGGGTTCTAATCCCCCCTCGGGCATGGATATTTGTGCCGTCCTTAGTCTTAGCTAGTTCATAAGTAGTTTGTAAGCTTAGGGACTGATGACCCCGTAGTTACGTCTCATAAGTTCTACAAACATTTGAACATTTTTGAATTACGTGACAGGAAAGTCTATTGCTGCTTATTTAAAGAGGGCTCAAAAAATCCTGAATCAAAACCGTTACGTTCAATTATACCTGAGTTTGCCTTTAAAACTCACTGTTCCTGCCTGGAGAGGAGGTGCCTCTGGACTACGCCAAGATACAAATAAAAAAGCCCCCCCTCAAAACGTAATTTGGTATACCCTGTGAGGAAATTAGCCGTTAGAGAAAATGTGCTCACACTGGCGAGAAACTTAAATAATGAATATGGGCGCAGTATAGTACGACGTGTAGAGACCAGTTACTGATTTGGTAGCAGCTGATGCGCAGTACCATTTCCAGGCTCCACCGACTCTTCATGGAGTTGGCTGACCCTCTGGAGATGAGGTGGAAGATGCTATGCAAGCAATTTAATGTTTTCTAGAAAACAACGAGGAATGTCAATTCACCATGGAAGAATTGATGGAGCAGATTGAATGTCATTCCCGTCCATATCAGAGCACTATCAGAAGACACCTGCTTCAAAAGTATGGCGACGACATTTTAATTACAACAAGCAAACCTTACGTTTTATGTTTCAAAGCCACTGGACACAAAATCATTAATGAATCCTGGTATCGAGATATTCAGAGGCTACCAGAGATAGAAGAAAAGCGTGCCATAATTGAAGCAGCTGCTGCCATAATTGTGGAACACATAAGATCGCAAGTATATAATGTGACTGAATACCCCACTTCAGAAAGGTTTCTAGAGGAAACTGAGGTTGTCATTCCTGAGACTCTTCGAATTTTCATGGACGCTGTGGTGCTGAGCAAAAAGCGAATGGATCTAGAGAAATGGAAGAAAAATTCAGCATCCATTGCACATTGTATAATCAGTGCTGTGCGACCTGCGTCATTCCTCTCACCTCTTCTTCTGCAACTTATATCTTGCAAATGCAAGACGGATTACCATGGTCGGAGTGGGTGCAAGCGAGCAGGACTTTTCTGCACGAAACTGTGCCAGCAATGTGAAGGATTGTGCTCGAATATTGACGACACTTTGAATACAGAAGACGAAGAGGACGTGGCCGAGCCACTTGCAGCACCACTGTCTGAAGCAGCTGAGATGAAAGAAGGTATTAAATCATGTAATATTTGGCAGCATCATGCGTCTTTATTAATCAATTTTTCTCTGTCATAATATTAATCATTCAATTACATTTTTTCAGTTGAAGATCAACTACTGACTGTTCAGCCTAGACTCTGCAAAGCCCCTGATAGTTTACCTAGACCTTACGTTGCTCGGGATCCTTTACCTGGACCTTCACGTGACCAAGAAACATTGACTGTGCCGAAAACACCCAAATGGAGACGAATAAAATAACTGTGCATATAACATCAGTAGAGGTATTTCTTCATACAAGTATCCAACCAATGTTTGTTAAGCTTAAGGGACTTAACTGCGGGGTCATCAGTCCCTAAACTTACAAACTACTTATCAACTAGCTTATCCTAAGGACGGCACAAATATCCATGCCCGAGGGGGGATTCAAACCCCCGACCGTAGTGATACAAGTATCGCTACACAACTTATTTGTCTTTTGTAATCATATTGTAACACCAAAGGCACTCTTTTTTTTCCAAATGAAAAACCTATAGGAAAGAGATGACCCAATCCTGAACTCAACATTCACTCATTTCATGATACATGTACTCCATGTTACTATGTAACTTCAGCATTCTGTTCAATGGCATGTACCTAATGGGATCTAAATATAATTTGATAATGTTTTTTCCAAACATGCTTTCTCTTTAATCCATCCAAAACATCACTTTTCAGTGCAACACATCGAAAATATAGCGCCGGCGAGAGATAGGCAGGTGGGAGGGGGCGTTACACTATAGGGCGCAGAAAGCATTGCTCGTAATTTTCTTTTTGGTGCTTTTCCCCATTACGAGAAAATGGAATATTATAGACGTACCTTGAAGGAAATTTAATGTACTTTCACCTGGTGTAGGGATTTTGTTGATAACATGTATATTTCTCGAGTTGTAGGGCGTGCAATTGTGCGTTTTTGACGTTTTCGCAGAAGGGACAAAAATTTGCTATTTTTCATTGAGTTCTATAGCCTATATTGCTCGTCAGAAAATCAAACATGAGTAGTGCATTTTTTAGGAAATTTTCTCTACTTTAAGTTTGCTCAGAATTAACATCTTCGACAAACGCATAATTGTGGAGATATAAGCAAGAAACCGAAAAAAGTGGGAAAATTTTTAGGGTTTTTGAGTCTTTCGTTGCGAAGCCGACCTCCTGCGAGGCAGCATACTTGAAATTCGAATTCAGCGCCCCCAAAAACATGCAGAACCGTTGAGAAAAAAACTTTCGGAATTTTGTTACGGAAAAACTACCATTTGACTGGGCTAGCAGCCGTCATCCGCCCTCGACGTCGACGGGGCGCCTCCGTCCACAGATGTGGACCTGATGGATGCTGACAGCCCGTGACTCCCATGGGGGGGATGTTGTGCCCGTTCTCGAAGAGTGCGCGCTCCCGCTAGAGACGTGGGCGCAATGGGCACCAACAGAGGGTACCACCACAGTCTAACATATACAGTCACGACACTCACTGCTGTAAAAGTTGTTACCAACTGACAGTTGCTGCGACACTAGCGCTCCTAGCGGTGGGCAAGCTGCCGAAGTAGCGCTGTTTGTTTATAATCGCTTTTGTATGTAAATAACGAAATACTTACTATAATTTTTGCGTTACAAGCATTATTAAAATATCGAGAGAAAAAACATAACACAGAAATTAATATGAAAACAGCTTCATTTAAATGATTCAATGGTATAAGGAACAACTCTGTCATGAACAAATACTTACGAATATGTGTATATTTGCAGCTTATTCCGCTAAAAGTGAGTTGCATATAAACATAATGGTATAATAAATTTATATTATGGTCTGTTCTTACTATGACAGCCAGTTTTTGACGTGTATCAATACGGTACGGAGTCTAATGATTCTCACATTTTTACACGTCACTCGTCTTTCTTATACGTGCATATTCTTTTAAATGTAATTACTTTAGCTTTAAAAAACCAATGTTTTGATGATTTTTGCCGTTTGAGGTTCAGATGTGGCAACAATTGTGGAATTGGGTTCTTCTTTGTTGGAAAACAGTTTGGTTGCTTTTATCGTTATATTGCCAAGTTTGTGACGTCTTTCCCTCAGCTACAGCTGTGACGGTTGATTTGGTATGTTAAATACCGTATTTATTGCATTCTGCATACGTTTCCTATGTTCCACTCTCACCGATTTTACTGGAACTGTAATGAAGAATACTTAACGTTCCTGCGTAGAAATTGACGTCTCTCTGCTAAAGGACATGTCTACTGGTGTTTCCAAGGCATTTTTATTTCTAATAGAAAATAAAATTACTCATTTAAAGCCTGTAAGTTACAGGCTGATTCTAAATTAACTGTCCTGTAATGTACCGTTTCGTACCTTATCAGGGATCTTATGAAACCCAAGAAAGACAAATGGGGAGGTATTTTTAAATTATTACCTATTTATAAGGCACTACATACGTTCCCTAATATAAAAAGTCAACCTAAACGATACTATTCGCACTCATCAACTATCGTGTTCAGAAACGTAGCTTGCCGGCCGCTTGGAGCGCTGCTATCGCAGCGTATAACAAAAATCTGTGGGAGTGTCGTGACTGTATATGTTAGACTGTGGTACCACTGCCAATCGAGACGAGGACAATCGGATTCCGCGCATCCAACGATCTATGTGAGATCCCTCCGCCGCCCGCGATATAGGCGGGCGCAAATCCGACGCCAGCAGTCTACAGAGTCTACAGTCGGAGTCTCAGCGTGCCCGTCCCAGACAGTCTTAACACGTCCTCGATAGTTAGTCCGTGTCCGATATCCGCGTCTGTATGGGACAGTCGGTGTTGAAAAGTGACAGTCGGTGTTGAAAAGTGACAGTTGGTATGTGGCCGCCAGAAACAGTATTCCTGTAGGGACATCGTTACGCATGTCACAGTAACCTGCAGACCAAGCTAGAGATATATTGGCGTAGGTTTGTGGACTGTGGAATGGTGACTATTGTACTTACAGAAGACTGCTTCGAGGCATTGGACATTGCTTGCTCAGAAACTACGAGCAAAGAAAGTTAAGTTGTATTTATCTTTGTTATTGTCGTGTTCATACATAATGTGTTTAAGAGTGGTGCTACTAATTTCTGTTATGTGTATCGTGCCCTTGAGTTGACCTGGCCGACCATCGTCCACCTTGTGTACATAACATTCTCCTAAACCCTGTAAGACCGAAACGTTCTACTCGAGAAGCTAGAAGTCTTTACAACAACAATTAACTGCTGCAGATGCAAACTATAACTTATTTTAGGTAATCACATCGACAAAGAACGGGATTACATCCCTTTTTTCAAGTCAAAAGTAGCCACAGATCAGAGAAATTCAAATCAAAACCACTGGTTTCTTACCTAGTAAGACACCTAGTTGTTATTCGAAAATGGTTTTTGCGTGATCATTCTATACAAAGAACCATTTAAAATAAAATTAAAAAAGAAAAAAAAAAACAGCACGTTATAGTACAACTCTTTATCCCTAACCACTTCTTCTTGTACTCGGCGGATGTTCCAATGAGGCTCATAGTAAGCAAAAACTGGGAGATTCGTACATCTTACACTAATCCTCTCGCATAACAGAGCTAGTACCTTTAATCTTATGCTTCCGTAGATAGTAAATAAGAACACAAGTTTTACAGCACAAAACTTTTACTACATTTAGCATATATGTCTACATACAGGAAACAAGGTTATATACATCTAGACACAGAATACAACTCGTTCTTTATTATTCTTGTTATGTGTAACTTTAATTTTCTCCGCTGTAACTCGTAGTTTTAGATCCATATCGGCGTCTCCTATATCCATTCCAGTCAGAAGTTCGAAAGGTACAGGGAAGTTATGTTCTCGAACTCCATTACGTATCTTAGTTTCCTCCTTTATAGGTTTTATAACCAGCTCTGCACCTTCTAGACAGAACAACTTTTCCCATTATTTCCTATATAGCATACTGGTTATAGCACTATGTGTGTACGTTACCAACTCCTGTGGTGATTTCCGTATGTAACACTAGGTTTACGACTGTTGCAAACGGTTGCTTGTTATTCCACCCGTTTTTAACTCTGTAAATGACTGCCCCAGTCATCCACAATTGGATACAATGTAGTCCCTTCTCCAAACGAGAATTCAATACGTTTTTCGTGTGTTCCGCTATTTTCGGTCAGTACACTGACGCGTGACCAATCTCCCCGACTGTTTACTGTAAAAAGCAAATATTTTATAAGTCCCAGTCGTAACCAGATTTCTCCACACCCTCTGTTTAAGCCTGGCTTACACATATGCCATAGCTTCGTCTTTCTCCAGCATTAGTTTGTACTCGTCCTTTACGGCAGTTGCTTTAGCCATATATTCTAGCTTCCTTCTCTTGGTCTCGATATCCGCCATTTCCAGTTTTCTTTTCGCGCACATAAGACATTAACTGCACGTAGCGATGTAATTTCTTTAACGAGGGGATGGCTTAAGTCTGTGATACTCTTTTCGCTGGACTTGCGGAATGACATTGTTCGTAGGTACCAGACCTAATTCGGCGATATCTATATCTGGAGGCAGTGTGGAGAACAATGTTCTGGATTGAGAGAAGTATGTTTCCCTGCGTTAATGTAGCTTTTAAGTGTACTACTTATATCGTCTTTGCCGGTGTCAGTATTACGAATCTCCACGTAATTTACATGTAGACAATTGAAGCTAAAAGCTGATAGAACGTAATGGATAAGCTTTTATCGATCTGGAATGTTTTTACCTGTACATCGATCAATTTTCGGGTGTTTTTATTACCCCAGTACACAAATTACAGTACACTATTAAACACTACAAAGCATCCGTTGTCCCAGGTGTTTGTTATTCGCCCCCCACATGGTGGAGAAGCATTCTCGTTTAAAACACTTAAACAGTCTTGCACAAGATCAAAAACACTATCCATCCGGTAATCGTATATTGTAGCTTCCAGCCTTGCAATACCCATGTTCTCGGCCCAACGACGAAGTAAGTGCTCAAATGTAGCAAATAGACCTCTATCTCTCTTTTTAGGGTAATTAAGGTCACGGATCGCAAAATTCACACCACAACCAGCAGTTTGGCTCCTAGTAAGACTCCAGGACGTCCTCCAAATTATGGTTTTGACTGATATTTCCAGGCGAAGTACTAAATAACCTCGATATAGACGACAATTCTAGATGTGTTCTTCGGGACTTGTGGTATAGAGACAGGTGCGTAGAATCGAATCCTGCATATGACAAAACATTCACCTGAAACGCGATGGTGGCGAGTCCCGAAGCGCAACAGCTGGATTCGTATTCTATTAACACTGATACAAATATTACGTTGTACTTATAGAGTATATGAAAAAATGTCTTTACTACTAAGACAAAGTGTTTCTTACACAACTCCTCCCAATGCGATACTTTGAACTATCATATAGGTAAAAAAAGGGGGTTCGCTACGCTTTCAGCTGCTGAGTTTCAGCTACTTTCAGCATCATCCAACACACTAACATTCTACAGATCGTGTCACGTGACCGTACTAGGGAGGAAAGAAGGTAGATTAGAGGCTAACGTTCCCCTGCGTAAATGTTGACTAGTACAGCGCGGTAAATTTAGGCGCTGTACCCCTAAGTTGTAGCGGTATAAATTGCACAGCATGTTAGCAAAGATAGAAGACTGTTAGTTACTGGTCAAGTGACACGATCTGTGGAGTATAAATGGATGCACGATCGCCTCCGCTGATCAGTCGTCTGTGGTAGCTGGAAGTATCAACATGGGCTCCTCGGACGTGCTAAGCATTCCGCAGCTACTGGGAAGGAAGACAAGACCAACGGACGAATGTTTTGGATTGTGGCTCTTACTGGAAAACCTGGACAGTATTGTTACTGACATTGGTAGCATAAATTACGCCGAAGATGCTACGCTCCTCTGTAAGAAGAACTTGGAGGTCCCTACACCGATTACAGAGCCTTTTTGCGACATTATGGTAGTTAAAATCTGCGATCAAGTGGACTGCCAGGAGCAGACAGAGAAGAGCCGGTCTGTAATGTTAAAGAAGGAAATGTCTGGGTCTTTCAACTCCTATCTGCGTAGTAAATTCGATAAGTTCCTCACTGCAAGACATGGTTAAAGCCAAGTTGTCTTTTTTCCTACATTGTGGCACTGGTGTGTCAGCAAGAGGAATACTACAAAAACTCGGCAAGGAAGAATTGGAAAACATCTCGAGGAAGTATGCAAATCCTGTGGCAATACCTTATAAAGTGGAATTAGCTGATGTTCAATTGGATGTTTTAATGGAGGAGCTCCCTGCTATACTACAACAGCTTCGTGCAGATGACTTCTATCTACTGAATTTGGACATCACACAAGATTTTGCAGGGATTTTTAACAAAGTGGAGATGTGTGACTATCTCGTATCCAACCACGACTTTTGTATGGAAGGAGATTGCACAGGAAACCGCAACGTGATTGTGGACAACGATGAGACAGTTGGGATAGATTGTTTAACGTAGCTAACATCGAATTGCCGAGTAAAAATATACAATAAATTTATTTGTCAAAAAACAGAGGCCTTGGTAACCACATTATCGATTTTATAAAGTGTCCAGACAGGAGACTGCGAGAGACTTCTTCGTTGGGACAAGAACATGGAATTACCAGGCTGGAGGCTACGATATACAATTACCGGATAGATGGTGTTTTCGACCCTTTGCAAGATTGTTTAAATGTTTTAATCGAGAACAAACGGTATCTGCAAAGTGCACCCCTGTATAGTGTGGCAATCTCCTCCATGTGGATGCGTTTAACGAATTCGCTACAGAACAGTTGCTGTGTTGTGTTTAATCGTGTTTTGCAATTTATTTACTGGGGTAATAAGAACACCCGAAAACTGACTGGTGTACAGGTAAATCTCCCAGACACAAAAGACCGAGAAAAGCTTATAAATTATGCTCTGTCAGCTTTTAGTTTCAATTGTCTACCTGTAAATTACGTGGAAGTTCGTAATACTGACTCCAGCAAGGACGATATAAATATTACACAGAAGAGCTACATTAAAGCAGGAGAAACATATTTCTCACATTCCAGGACGTTATTGTCCACGATACGGCCAGATGTCGATATCGCCGAATTAGGTCTCGTACCCACAAGCAACGTTATTCCACAAGTCCAGCAAAAAAGATTAAATCCAGCCAACAGACTTAAGCCTTTCCCCATTAAAGAAATCACTCCTCTAAGTGCAATAAATGTGCTGTGTGCACGGAAAAGACGATTGGAAATGGAGAAGATGGACGTCAAGAAACGAAAACTGGATTATATGGCGAAGACATCTGATTTAAAGGAAGAATACCAATCGCAATTGGAAACAGAGGTGGCTATTGCAGATATACAAGCACGACTCACTTATTGGTTTAAACACACTATATGGAGAAATCTCGCTGTGACTGGGGAGTATAAAATAATAGCATTTACAGTAAACAGCAAGGGAGATTGGTCACGTGTTGGAGTACTAGGCGACGATGGCGTTTACTACATTAAGGGATACACGAAAAATGTGTTTCTAAGGCTACACTCCCGTTTTGATCTGCTTAAAAAGAGTGGTTACGTTGTATCTAAGTGTGGCGGGATGGATGTTGTCCATCTACCTACAGAAAAACCATTTGCGGAACTAAAAACGGACGGAATAACAATATTTAACCAGCATTCGTTTGCAAAAGTTTTAAACTTAAAGTTCTATACGGAGTTGCTAGAAGATTGCGTATCAGAAGAGATACACAGGAGGATGTGGAGTGCTACAACGGTCGTGCTATTCAGGAAATAAGAGGAAAAATTAAACTACCCAGCTGTTCTCGACTGGAAGAAGGAACAGAACTGACTGTTAAAGAGGTACTTTACCGGAACAACAGGAGATACGTAATGGAGTTCGAGAATGTACATTCTTTGTACTTATCTAATTACAGGTTGGAAAAGGAAGTGGAAGATTCCAATGTGGATCTAAACTACAAGTTAAAAGTTAAGCTGGATGTTATTAAAACCAAGCTAAACAAACATAACGAAAGACTTGTTTTCTATGTGTAAATGTATATACAAGAAATTGGTTTTATTAATCTTGTAAACGAATATTTGTGTACTTATTTTCTAACCTACCAAATAACCTGAAAAATCCTCTATTCACTGTGATCTATGTGTATATAATTTGGTCAGAATGCCAATTTCTATGTAGAAGATATAAATTTAAAATCCTAAGCAGAAATTTCTGTGGAGTGTGTACTAGATTTGTTTTAATAGTCGTATTTTGTTGTAAATAAAATTTACAGTAAAAATGCTCCATTGGAAAAATTTCAAGTAGGTTCTATTACAGCAGTAAAAGATGTAGGCAAATCAGAACGTATTGGATTTCGAAAACTTACCTTCCCTGTACTTATCGATGTAATGGCTGCAGGCATAAATGGAAAGATATAGACGTAAATTTTAGCTAAAAGTTAAAACTATATTGGATGTTATAAGAGCTACACCAAACAAAAAGAAACAAAAGATAGAGCGAAAATAATGCACTGTTATACGTGCATAGAGTATGGAATGTTGCTGAAAGTGGTTGAAACTCAGTAGCTGAAAGCGTAGCGAACCCCTTTTTTTACCTATATGATTAGCGGTCGGGCGAGTAGCATCGATGACAATCAAAAGGACCTAAATGTAGGGAAGTGCGCTATTGACCTGTCAATCATCCTGTGGCGGCATCCTTTGATCTGCGGTCTGGCAATTGGCCGAGCGCGCGGCGTCGATGACACTATCGTCGGCGGGTGATTCTCAATGTGCTGAAAGCGGCGTTACTATACTACTTAGGCGGTATCTATTTTTCTCATATTTGTACATTGTTCTACAGACTAGCATTTGGGCTCTAGCCACTCCTGGTTGGCTATTTTGCATTTAGTGTCAATCTTATTTCTTAGTCGTCTGTCCTCCATTTTGCCTGCTTCATTTATTGCATTTTTATATCTCCTCCTTTCATCAATTAAATTCACTGTTTCCTGTGAAATCCAAGGACTTTTTGTCGGTTTTGTCTCTCTACCTATTTGGTCCTCTACCGCCTTCTCTATTTCTTCTCTCAAAGGTACCCAGTCATCTGCTATTGTGTTTCTTCCCCTGGTTTGTGTCAATTGTTGCCTAAAGGTCCCTCTGAAACCCTCAAGAACCTCAGATTCCTTCAATTTATCCAGATCCCATATTTTTATTTTCCTACCTTTCTTCAGTTTATTTAATTTCAATCTGCAGTTCATAACCAGTAAGATAATTTCAGAGTCTATATCTGCCCTATTTTAGATATCGACTCATACCCTTCTTTTATAAAAATCCAAAATCTTCAAGAGATATATGTTAGCTAAAAGGTTACAGGTCACACCCGTAGGTGTTCTAGGGCGCACCATTGGCCCCTGGCACACACTCTGAGAACCACTGGTCTAGGGACTGATGACCATTGTGAAAGTTTTGTGGCTTGTAAGAAGAAGCACATAGAGAGGGCAGAAAACAAGTGTGTGTGTGCGGCGCTAACTGGCCGCACTATGCTACCAGTGTTATGTGTGTATCCAAACAAGGTGCTGATGTATGTGAGATCGCTTGGAGATGCAACAGTTAACTGCTGCCAATAACGTTTACATACATGTCTTTGAGGGAGAATGCTTCATAAAAAACGATATGATGAGTTGTTTAAACCTTCAGTAATGTATATCAGCAGGGCTGTAAGAACGTATATGTAATAAATAAACTGATATTAGTTCGTATTTTGCGGCAACTTCCAAGTTTTAGCTATTATTCTTAAGATGTTCTATCATAGTTATGTAGACAGCAGAGAGATGAATTTCTTGGTGCATGAGAGATGAGTGGAGTGACGAGTCGAATCAACTTTCATAGTGGCCTCTCGGCTGGGGCTGTGTGTCTGAAGAAGAGTGGGCTGGACGACACATTACAAGGAACCTTGCTCCAGTCAAGTTTTCCACCAGATGGCTCTCAGATCGAGTGCATGAGTGTGAATCGTAATCTATAAGCGTGAATGTATGTTCGGTGTACGTTTATCACGTCTGAACCACAAGACGCAGAGACTTAAATATTTGTACAGTTACTAATTTATACCTGAGGAAGGTTTTGGGCACGGTTTTATAGCGACCTGATAGATATTTAGTAATTTGAAGAATATAACGCGAAATGCGGAACAATAATTCCTCTTTGAAAATTATATTTAATCTTTGAAAATGGTTTTATTGGTTGCAGTGTTGCTTGAGGATTGATAATGATAAAAAGGTGGAGTATATTGGGATGGAAAGTTATCGGTGTATATAAAATTATACGCGTGTGTGTGTGTGTGTGTGTGTGTGTTAATATTTCGCTCTGCAGCGAAAGCTACAGAACGCAAACGAATGGTCTGTGTGTAATTGTTGCCCGAAGTCTCCCGTTGTACACCATTGTAGTTCCATGCCGATAACTATAAGGGGGTGGAAGATATGGTGGTTGAAAGTCGTCAAATTATAAAAAAAATTCGGACTGAAGGCCGGCGATGGCGTTTGCGACTCTATAGCAAGAAGGTTACATACAGCAAAACGTGATGCCACAGACCATATCTTTGGTCTATGCGTGCTGCAATGTCTTCAGCTCTTTCTCTGTAAGTACAAGCATAAGAATAAGTAAATATAAGAATAAATAAATAAAGCATTAAAAAAGCAATTTAATACATACAAATTGCAACACAGGCTATAAGGAACAATGTATGTATTATTTATTGTAAATCATGAAGCACTTCTCATAATTTTATTCTTTTATTTGAATGTTGATTAAAATGTTTATTAATAAAGAAGCTATTGTATTTCATTTCATCCTTCAAAACCAGTCTCATAGCACACTACTGAAAGATAGCTTATCTATCATAATCAACCAACACGCGAGTGGAGCCGCCGGCTTAAGCTAGTTAATATTATAAGTATTAGAACAATTGGAGTGCATACCTGTGGCATTACATATAGGTTTATTTATGTCCCATCTATATGTACATGCAGTGGCGGCTCGTTGGTGGGGCCCAGACAGAAAGTTAGTACCCAGTATAATGGAAGTGTTCTTTATGTAACCTCCATTTATATAACATTTTAACACATTCGAAAGATATTAAATATGTTGTGCAGTAATTAATATAATCCACGAAACACGGTAGCTAATAAAAATTTATACAAATGTGCAATAAACATTTTTTTTGGGGGGGGGGGGGTTATGTGTCTGTGATATTATATTTCGTGTAGTCCACCAGCTCCGCTGGTTTTCCGTGTACTTGTGTGGGTGTCTGAGTTTATGCTGTGGTGACATAATTTATTGTAGAACTTGGGGGCTTTGACGTGTTTGGATTCGAACCGAAGTTCAGCAGCTCTTCTGATGCTGAATTTCGTACTTCTGTGTACTGATTGTGACGTCAAAATAAAAATGAACTGTGGGAGGACGCATGTGACTTGGTCCCCACTGGGAACGCACCAGAGAGACAACAGGGACCCCCCTGGCTTTTGCCTTACGGCCAAGGTAAAAACTCTGGGAAAAACCTTGGGTACGAACAGTTTCGTGTGTATTTTGCCTAACTAGAACGTTATCAAATAAGGTCTGTGGTCTGACAGGTTATTTATACAGTAAAAGTGCACGTCAGTTCTTCTGAATTACTCTGTTGTTGAAGTTTGGAATATCTTTGATTTCCTCCTTGTGAATGGAATAAACAGCCAGTGAGTTCAGCCTTTCCTGATTCATACTGTTCCTGATGAAGGTTTTGATTGTTTTTAAGGTGCTGGAACAGCGCTCTGCTTCTGCTGTTGAAATTGGTGTAGTTGGCGCCATTTGTAATGTTTTGTGCACTTCAGTGAATGATTCTTCAAAGAAATGTGCCACAAAGAAAGCTCCCAAACCGATGTAAATGTCTCTGAATGTATCATTGCAATAAATCACTGACAGTTCATTTTTCAGTTCATTGTGCCAAATAGACTGTAGTTTAATGAAAAAGTACTGACCAAACTGGCTGGGAAATGTTCTCTAAAAAAAAAAAAAAAAAAAAAAAAAAAAAAAAAAAAAAAAAAAAAAAAAAACTTACTGTTTTGGATCAATGATTTCGAAGATGCTAAATACATGAGAGTTTTGAAATATTCCTTTCAGTTGGTTGGTTATAATGTACCACACTTCTTTGGCATCTGCTGTCAGATTAAGGTCATTGCTACATTTGGAACGTTTTCTTAGAGGAGCAATACACTCATCATCAGAAACTCCAAACCCTTTAATGTTCTCTCGTATTTCAGATACAGCACACTCAAAAAGATATAATGAATTGAATGTGGTAACGTTATTTGCACTCTGCAGCTGAACTGTGTTATGAAAAATATCAATGTGTTTTTATGATATCATAAAAAAAATAGGAGGAACAAAAAGTGTGAATGGTGAAGTAAATTTCTTAAGGCAAATGCTTCTCTCATTGTAACAACATCCCAGGAATCCTCTTCTTCAATCTTTTCAAAACATTCCAATAAGTACAATTTGTTTTCTTTCATAGTATTTACAATGCAGGACTGGAAGTTCCTTCTAGTTGAAGAGAGTGAAGGAAATCTTTTGTTGCAGACTGTCTGTAACAAATCCCTTTGCTTGGGAGATGAAGGGAAAAAAGTTGTGAAACCAACAATATTTGCGAAGAACAACCTTATAGACTTTATGCTTTTACTGCAAGCATTCACTTGGTATGTGGGAAAGTGCTGTGCCTGTACACTGCTCTGACTGTCGCTGTCGCTCGTTTACTGGGGCGCCACCGTATGCTTGAGCAGTGAGTTTTTCTTCAACACTGAAAGGTTCCAGACGTCTTTTTGAAACCTCACTAAGTCCATATGCTGACCTATCATTAACGTTTTCAAAGGAAATAAATCTTTCAAGAGGTTTCTTCCGCTTAATATACCGCAGTATATAGACAAACTGACTGCACGTAATATCTGTTGTTTCGTTAGCCTGCACAGAAACTAAAGCGGCATCATTAATCTCTTTAATTAGTTCTTCGATGTAAACTTGATACATACAGTCCAGAGGCTCATTTTGTATTATGTCTGACGTATACTTACACACGGAATTAGAGCTGCTTAAGTGATCATCTAATACACTGTCAAAATTTCCCGAAAGGGATAACAAGTCTAAGAAATTGCCACGGTTTGCTGACTTGTTTTTCATTGTGAGCTCTTAAAGCTAACTCACGAGTTAAACAAAACAATAAGCACTCTACTATTCTGTTTAATGTGTGACTGGTCTTCGTAAATAATTCATTGTGTTTCTGAATTGACGTTTTATACGCTGAATTAATCTGAGAAGTTATGTTAATTGTGCCAAACATTTTATATTTACATATAGACGACTCCATCTGGAGTCTCGTGCAGAGCGAGTTCATTAAAATTATTGAAACAGGGAGAAACAGCTTTGGCCGCATTGAAACCTTTATTTGAATTACCAATCGATTTCAGTCATTGTGCCGCGGTGGAGTAGCCGAGCGGCCTAAGGTCGGATCCACACATTGGAACCAACGTTGGTTTGCCCAATGTATGGATCGGTGAAATACCATAGGAACCAACGTTGGCGCCAACGTTGGTACGGCTCCGTTGCTTGTCGGTATTTCGGCCAAACATCTAAGGACGTTGGCCTAATGTGGGTACGTCGTCCACACATTGGCGCCAACGTTTCATTCTATTTTTGTCGTCTGCTCGTCTCGAAACTGTTTCTTTCTCGCCGTTTATTTTAACGTTTTAAAATCTCATTGTAAAAATTATACTGTATCAGAAAGTGATTCATTTGTGAAAGCAACCACAAAAATCGAAATGCCATGGCAAAACTTAGGCGCGATCAGTGAATTTTTTTTTTTTTTTTTAATTTTGACACAATTACTGAAGGCAATTTTTAAAATTAACATTTCCTGCCAAGTTCCACACATTGCTTTGCAAACTTCAAGCTCTACCAGTGATATGAATGACATAGTTATTTTAGAAAGGAAGTGTAGACTCCTGTAGCAAGAAAACGAAGAATCAGCCTTCAATACCAAAAGAACTTTAGCAAGTGTAGTGTCCCTCCAAAACGTATGGGTGTCCTTTTTTATTTTAAGTTCAATCACTTAAAGCGCAGGTCTAAATTTTAATAATGTGTATAGACTACTTGTAACATATTTTAAAACTTACTGATTTCGTAATTAATGTTCGGTAGAAAGTGATACAACACACCCCATCATCTTTTACATATGTTTCCTTTTTTGGTTTTTAGTTACAAAATGTAATTGTTCACTCTGACAACCGTTAATGCATCGTCCGCGAGTTGTGTCAGATATGTTTACGTTGGTTCTCGACGAATTCAACTGAATGTTGGCTCCAATGTGTGGACGCTGCCTTAAAAATATTGGCCACCGTTGGTTCCAATGTGTGGACGCGGTGTAAGCGTCTCGCTGCGGAGCGCGCGATTGCTTGCCGTCGGGGGTTCGAGTCCTCCCTGGGGCATGGGTGTGAGTGTTGTCCTTAGGTTAGGTTACCTTAGTTTAAGTAGTTTGTAAGCTACGGACTGATGACCACGCAGTTTGGTCCGATAGACTTACAAACATTTCAACATTTGATCAGTCAGTGTCTGACCATCTTCAGTGCTAGAGTCGAAGCCCTGTGGGCCCACAAATACTACCGGTTTGCATGTTAACATTACATAACAGCATATAGTGGGTGTCAATCACATTATCTCTACTTACATGTGCAACTAATTTGCATCCATTGATATTTACCTTTTCCATATCAGTGACAATGTAATGCTCAGACAGGCATAGTACATCTATTACATTAATAGTTTCTAAATCTTCTAAACAAACCAAAAGCTCATCAACTTTATTCTTTAATTCCCCAATATTTTAATGAAATATACAAACATTCTTTTTCACGTTACTTTTGTATCTTTAAAATTTTTAACATCTTTAGTACCTGCCTGACAGTTTGTCACTGGACACTGATCTTAACCTAAAAAAGAGTTTCTACCTTGAGTTGTAGTTTCTCCCCCCCCCCCCCTTTAAATTTCCTGTTATAAGTCCAGCCAATTTACCCTTCCCTTTCCTGTTGAGTTGGAGGCCATGCCTAGTATAATCCTACCTAGAGAGAGAATCAACAAGAATCACACCAATCCAGGACCCCACACCAGATCAAAGTACCCATTCCAGCTCCAAATTAACTCTTCTGACAAAAGAGTTCAAGTGAGGCTGATCTTGGCGCTCCAGAACCGACACAAACTGAACACTGGTATGAGTCGATGCTGAGGCAATCTTTGCCAAGTCACACTCTATGCTGTACCCCAGATCTCTGTCAATACTATTGCCCGGCCCACCCACAATAACCACGGTGTCTTCTTTAGCAAAGTCTTTACAGAGTGAACCTAAATCCTCTGTCACTTGCCCCAGACCAGCACTCGGCGTGAAAAACTTGTGATCTAGTATTCTGAACGTAATTCATCCTGCAGAAGTTGGCCAACACCTCTTGCATGCGAACTACCTATCAACAAACCTTTCTTCCTCTTTATTGATTTCCCTACATTTTTATTCAATTTGCTATTGAAAGTTTGTTGTGCCCTGTCTACATCTACTTCTGCCTGAGGGTCATCAGTTTCTAATTGAGGCAACAGGTCAAACCTGTTTTGAACATTAATAACCAAGGTGTCTGAAGAAGTTCTTGGCCTGTTCCTTATGCCTGTTGCCACTTCCCACTCCTGTTTACCCTTCTCCCCCCTTAACCTATCCAGTTCACGTCTGGCCTCATCTAACTCGGCCTGAAGGGCAGCAATTTTCCTCTCCTGTTCCACAATCTTCCTGTCTCTACTAAACAGTCTACAAAACCACTGATGAGACTAGCTCACATGCCCGATTCCCGCGCCACTACACACCCTATGAAAAAGGTTACTACATCCATCACACCAGACCCAGAAGCTAACAGCTCTACGGCATGTCAGACACTTTATCCTCATGATACAAATAGATTTTATTGTTACTAAGACAATTAAGTTACCGGCAAACAATGAAAATAGGTATACGAAAATTTAGGCCTACTCGCGACTATGTAAACAGTAGGTGTTCAGAAATTTGTTAGTAGAATTACAATAATATACCGATATAAAGGGGCAGCAAAAGTATTTAAGACACTAATATGTGTGTAGACTAGCAGTAATTGCACTTAAAATTGCGGAATAAAGATTAATCTGTAAGCTCCAAAGTTCGGATTACCAGCGAGTATGTACACAAAATGAACTTTTCGTGATTACTATGAAACTACGCAAGTAAAACAAAAACCTTTTAATAGTACGATTGAAGAGCACACTAATACACGTATTAACCCTGCTGTGTTCCTCAAAAAAGGTATACACATATGGTCTTTTGGGTCATGATATCCCGGTGTGGTATTTCAAGGGTATAATGAAAATAAACTGTTAAAAATTATTATAATAATGAATGTAGGTTTATTTGTTACAATATTCATAAATTTTACACTATTAAATGCCAACAATATCAACAATGAAGGAAGTTCTCGCCCTCAATGATCTGTTGCACAACAGTTTTACATGGCGTATGATCACAGGCACAATCACAATAGAAAATTAGTATAGAGTTTTACTTTTTACAATTTGGGTAGAGGTATCTAACATGTGTTTTACAAACATGTTTGTTACAATTTGAACACTCCATTGGGGTCTTGTTGTCGCAACTCGAAGGACAGAATTTGTATCTGGAACGTTTGCAATTTTGGTTGCCACCGATGTAGCTTGATGTTGGTGGATTTCCTGTTTGTATTTTTCTAAAAATTGCCGCTGACTGTTCATTTCGTGTCTGCATTTTTCTAGCTACAATGTAAGGAGAAACTAGGAGGCTTCCCAATTCATCAATAAATATTCTTCTTTTGTAAAGAACATTTTTTTCCATCCTGGATTTATTTCTCTCCATAGCACAAAATCATTGTAGGCAGAAGTATCAATAATATTATATAAGATGATCATTGGCCATCTGTTGGTTTTCCTGTTGCATGTATATGTGCCAATAAGCTGATCCAATGTATCAACAGCTCCCTTACTTGCATTGTAGTCTAATATCATTTTTGGTTTCTTGTCTTCTCTGTTGCTTATTTCCACGCTGTTGTGCATTGTGCTCATCAAGACAACCTGTTTGTTCTTCCTTGGAACATAAGACACGATGATGGTGTCCTTAGTAAAAAAAGAACTTTGAAGTGTGAACATCTTCTTTGCTTGATATATTGTTAGGGAGTTCAGGCTTATTTTTTCTCACTGTGCCCAACATTGTAAGATGTCTTTTGAGAAGTCCTTGGCCTAATGCATATTCGTGAAGAAGTTGTCACATGTGACATTTTGTCCTTTTAGCTCATAAGTCAGATCCATGACAACCCTCATACCTTGATTTTTCTTAGGTGATTGTCAGGTAATTTTCCTGCATAGATTTGTGTCTTCAAAATATAAGAAGTGGCACTATCACACAATGTCCATATCTTTACCCCATATTTTGATGGTTTGCTCGGTATATATTGTTTGAATGGACAACGTCCACGGAAAGCCACAAGTTGCTCATCCACAGTTGCATTTGTGCCAGGATTATATAGTTTTGAAAGCATTTCCACCCACTTATCCCACAGATCTCTTATAGGTGCCAACTTCGTGCTCTTCGATCAGATTTGTCATCGAAATGTAAGACACGTGAAATGCAACAGAACCGTTTCAGCGACATTACGGCAGGAAAAATGGCTCTTCCCGTTTCTGGATCCCACAGACTCTTTGTTGATTTACCATATGATTTGTACACACCAGCCAGTAATAACAGGTCAATATAGGCCTGAAGTGTAATTTTATCTAATGCTTCCCAGCCATCTCCATAAACTCTTTGACCCTCAATATTAGTCATTTCCACCACGATACTCTGAATATTATCATTCATCATAACAAGAAAAGATGATTTTATGTCACTTACTCTGGCGAAAGCGTATCTTGTCGGACCAGGAGTCACGTTTATAATGTTTGCACTAGATGCTCCTCCAGTTTACGGAAAAGATTGTAAGCTCCATGAGATCTTTTTGTCTTTAGACTGAATGGATTCAACAGCATGTACATTGTCATTTGATATGTCAGCATCTAAAATGCCTTCAGATTCAGATGAAGGATGAATGTTGTCATCGCTGGTGTGATTTTCATCTTCAGAAATAGTATCCTCACTGTCAGATGTATTTACTAAAGCTTCCAATTGCTCATTAGAAAGAACTGTTTTCGTCATAATAGCTCCACAAACGTTACTACGATAATATAGGAGCTGCGTCTGCACACAACAGATGAGAAAATGTAACTGTGAGTGATAATGTGGTACAATAATTTGAACGCAATCAGCGACTTCGATTGTTGAGTAGCCTTCACACATTACAACAATGAAGAATCAGAAGTTTACTTTGTCATGAAACCCGTGTGCATACTTCACACATGACGAAATAAAACTTGACTATGCTATCTGTACATTATGTGAATTTTTAATTGCCCCGGGTCATATTGCCCCAAAGAACACAACTGTAACAAATTAAGTTTTAGGAAGGGTGAAAAAGTATTGATTTTAATTTGAAATTTGAAGTATTTATAATGTCTCGAAAAACAAAGTCTTCAAGTTTGAAGAAATAATATTTAAATATTAAAAAGCTATGAAAGAACAAATTCCTTTTCGGGTCATAATGAACTGAAGATAACAGCAGGGTTAAATTAATTAAAAGTGTTTAAGACAGTTTATTACTTCTAAATTACTTATTAAACATGAGAGCTGTAACTCCAGGCGAACGGGCAGCAGGACGCAGGGCTACCAACAACCTGATAGAAGAACGAAATGAAGAATGATAGTTCACTGAACTAGTGAACATAAAGGACGCGCCGCCCCTATCTAATTCCTTCAACATCGCCTGACTTCCTGATGCTACATTCCATTATCCTTGTTTTACTCTTGTTGATGTTCATCTTATATCCTCTTTTCAAGACGCTGTCCATTCCATTCAATTGCTCCTCAAGATCCTTTGCGGTCTCTGACAGAATTACTATGTCATCGGCAAACTGCAAAGTTTTTATTTTTTCCTCCCTGAACTTTAATTACCTCTCCAAATTTCTCCTTACATTCCTTCACTGCTTGCTCAATGTGCAGATTGAACAACATTGGGGAAAGGCTACAGCCCTGTCTTATTCCCTTCCCAATCTCTGCGTCCCTTTCATGCCCTTCGACTCTAATAACTGATGTATGTTTTTTGTGTAAGTTGAATATAACTCTTCGCTCCGTATATTTTACCCCTGTTATCTTCAGAGTTTGAAAGAGTTTATACCAGTCGCCATTGTGTGAGATTACCGCCCAATAGAAATACTGGTAATTAATAGCATTTGATAATTAAACAGTATGAAGTTCACTGCAAACATTGACCATGCCAATGCACTAAATGTTACACAATTTTAATCTTAATAATTATGGTAGCAATGTATGTGCACAGTTGGGTGACAACATTTATAGTTAGGCCATAGGTAGAAATTCTTCACGTTGAGATTTGCTGTGTGCTTGTAGCTGACGGGAGGCCAGCGAGCAGGCCGACGTTGGTGGCTTGTTCCAGCTTAGGATTTTCCAGTTTCGTTTCCGGTGAGGGGAGAGAGGGACAATGGCGAGTGCCAGGCACAGTGCAGTGAACAGCGTGAAATAAAATATTCTAATACTACTGGCATTTGAAGTAATACGATGCAGTTAGGAACCTTTAAGGCCATCATTACAAAATAGCATGTTGATAAATAAACAATACATTAGCTGATATAGTCACATCTGGCGTAATATGTTTAATTGACAATGAAAAGTAATAAATTACCAATGAATACAAGACAGTTACACAACTAGCAACGTTTGTTTATAAAAATAATATATTACCTAATTCTCATTTTATTTTCAATTAATCTTGTGTATTTTATCTTGACGTATTCAGTTAAATCACTTATCTGTGATATAAGAAAATGCACGATTATGATAAATAGTACAAAGGATGTTTATACCAATATAAAAACCTAAGAAGACATTTATTTAATGTGTAGTGTAATAATTTTTTTTTAAGTTTTAGAAATGTATTAGCTGAGTGCTGTATGTTGGACGTCGCTTAGAACAGTGCGAGCGAAAAGGTCGGGGTGAGAGTTTAAAATAGAGAAAGTTTAATTTTTAAAACTCACAACCACCAGCTGCGAACCAAATTCCTAAACATGCAAAAACACTGGGACTGTGATTGCGACTGTTTGACTCGTTTTCTATGGGATGATATCACACGTTTGCAGCTTTCCTTCCCTGCATATGATCAACAAAACAAATTCATAATAAAATCAAGTTCATGAGAGAAAGGGGTGTACTAACTACTATTTTTGAAACACGTGAAAGTTCACTTTATGTTGTTTATTTCACAATATTAGATCCCTGTGGCTGATACGTCTGTACGTCGACACATTTATCAAATAAAGTTATAGCTCGTGAGCCCCCAGACAAAATTAATATTTGTCGCAATTTGTTTTCACACCATGTGGCTGTCTCAAACACCGTTTATGTTCATGCCTATGCGACGACACTTGTTACATTAACAAATCACAGTCACTTTAATTCAATGCGATGCACACCTTGTTCCTTCGGCTAAATATTCACCAACACACAGAAGCACTCGATTCAACTTGGTGCAGTCTACGACGAGCAACCACACGTAGCGATTGCCACACACAAATCTATAACCTACACCTGGAGATCCACATGTCGACTGAATAGCGCGCCACCGCCCGGCCAGCTACCCCACTCGCTCCCGACTCGTCACTTCCTGCCCGCGCGCGCGCGCGCCCAAAGCTCACCTGCCGGGGTTTTTCCCCTACGTCATCAACTTCCCCATGTGAGCTGTTCTAACAGACTTCCAACGTACAGCGCTCAGCCAATACATTTCTAAAACTTTACTTAAAAAAATTAATTACACTACACATTAAACAAATGTCTTCTTAGGTTTTTATATTGGTATAAACATCCTTTGTACTATTTATCATAATCGTGCATTTTCTTATATCACAGATAAGTGATTTAACTGAATACTTCAAGATAAAATACACAAGATTAATTGAAAATAAAATGATAAATAGTTAATATATTATTTTTATAAACAAACATTGCCATGCTAGTTGTGGAACTGCCTTGTCTTCGTTGGTAATTTATTACTTTTCATTGTCAATTAAACATATTACGCCAGATGTGACTATATCAGCTGATGTATTGTTTATTTGTCAACCGGCTATTTTGTAATGAGGGCCTTAAAGGTTCCTGACTGCATCGTGTTACTTCAAATGCCAGTAGTATTAGAATATTTTATTTCACGCTGTGCACTGCACTTTGCCTGGCACTCCCCATTGTCCCTCTCTCCCCTCACCGGAAACGAACTGGAAAATCCTAAGCTGGAACAAGCCACCAACGTCGGCCTGCTCGCTGGCCTCCCATCAGCTACAAGCACACAGTAAATCTCAACGTGGAGAATTTCTACCTATGGCCTAACTATAAATGTTGTCACCCAACTGTGTACATATATTGCTACCATAATTATTAAGATTAAAATTGTGTGACATTTAGTGCATTCGCATGGTCAATGTTTGCAGTGAACTTCATACTGTTTAATTATCAAATGCTATTAAATACCAGTATTTCTATTGGGCGGTAATCTTACAATACCCCCACTTGCGGCATCAAAACCATGTGCAGGATGGCGCAAGTAGCACCAAAATTAATCCATTCAAATGAGAATAATTTAAAATTACAAAAGTATTGAATCGGATTGACTCAAACACTATACCAATTATGACCTCAACTCATGCAAAAATAAAATAAAATAAATAAATAAAAATAAACAGGGCATTGAAAAAGTTTCCCAATATTTGTACCATTAAGACCACTTATAGTGTGTGCATATTTTTAAGAAAGGAATCCTTATAACTAATTATGTCCATGAAATTTAAGTGTGCCTGTTGTTTATATACAGAATTGGCACCAAATTTATAATATTATTAACCTTTAGTCTTTAGAGGACCTTGTCCTACATGGAAAAACTAGAATAATCACTATAGAAACTTTTGACGGTGTACACTCCACTTGTGTAAAGGAAATCTCTCACCACATTGACACTGAGAATCCCAGAGTCATCGTTGCAGCAACTCTGTTCCATGGTGTATGGTCCTATGTCTCCATCATTTCAACCAACATGCTGTTGCAGCTTAGATTCATATCACTGGATCAAGCGTTCTTGTTCACACACGTCATATGCACCCTACATGCAACAGGAAGAGCAGAAGGCACTCATGAGTCAACATAGACAAAAGGTTGTCTGGACACCAGGATTCGGTTGGATTTGTATCCCACCCCTCTGCCATCCAGATTTGGTGCAATTGAAACTAATCTTTGAGACATGTACAGTAACATGCAAATCAACAGAATTAAGAACTCAAAGTGGCTTGTGTTAGTCATTATCAGATCAACCCAAACCACCATGCCTGCACTCTCATCCGCCATAGCTTCAGATGAAACAGACAAGAGAATGTGTGGCATACTTGGAGTATTACTCCATCAAATAAAATACCAACAACCTGCCTGTTTTAAAATATATCTTAAAGCTCAAATAATACTACCAAACGAATGTTATCATAGAGAATTTTCTCTTCTATCAAAATGACACCTACAAGCATAAATACAAATCCTACCCCCTCGCACCAAAAAAAATTATTTTTGCTGGTGTGAGATTTAAATTTGGATCCCTGTCATCAGCCTCATGTGCTTTCCACAAGTATTCCCCACAATAAAATATCTAAGGTTAAAGTATAATTTCAAAATTAGTTTATCACAAGACATCTACATTTTTTAAATAAAATATCACCAAATCCTATTGATACTAATGCTAGACAGAAAAATAGTTCTCATCAACTGTTGTTGCAGAAATTGTTCAGTCAACAGTTGAGCACCAGAAACCAAAATGTGTTATCAGAATCACCATACCCTATTAGACACATTACCTACCAAACACTCAAAGAGACAGACATTAAAGAGCAAATACTTTCTCTCATTGAAACATTTCTCAATCCAACCCACCTTTAGCCAAAACAGCTACAAGAAACATACATTCCTCACTTCTGACCCATATGGTCAGTCACACACCCACATATGCAACCCTGTCAGCTGACATTTTCATCACAATTTATCTAAGCCACAGACCCCACTGCCTGCATCAATGTCCACCACTTTCTCATTTTCCGAGTCACCCCACAACTCACACCACATATCCAGCCCTGCTCACATATACACATAGACATAAACAGTACACTCCCACTTCCTCTATCCTTTAGTGTTGGCATACATACATACATATTTACTTCATGTACCACTGTTGAACTGCAAATCTGATACAAGCGCATGTTTTAACGCAAACAACAACAGAAAAACATTTACAAAGAACTCTTGTAAACTTGACCCCAATGCTTAAATCTAAACACACAAGTAGATACTAACACAGACCACATAATAAATATACACAAATTCTTAACCTACTATCTACAATGCATTGACTCTCATATTTCATAATTTACACTGGTTTATGGCAGTTACTTGTGTAAACATGCCATTAAATCTTCATCACTTATAAAATTTTTGAATTTCACCCTCTCCGTGCATCCCTCCAGATTTAATTCTAGCACTTTATCCTTATATTCCAACTGAGCTACATATTTGCACAGAAAATCACTTCCTAACACTAAATTTAAAAGTGGACCTTTCATCACCAATAAATCTTGAATAAACAGCTCCTCCTCAATGATTACATCAAATTCTCTGAGTTCCCTGCATTTAACACCCCTATTTTTCTTGCAAAAGCATAATTTTCTTTTCCCCATGCCACTGGCTCTTCTGTTTTTAAATATTTGAGGAATTGGATCCAATCATCTTGCCCATACTCATGTACTTCTTCATTAACCCAACCTGACTTTAACCCGTCAATAGACATTTCATGACACTGTTCATTATTATGAATCATAAAAAATTGTATTTTCTCCTCATCATCACCTAACCCCTCCTGGACAACTCTCAGTCCCTCACTTATCTCATCATGATCTAGGGTACACATGCCTAATCCCCTCAATTGATCATGCTCATTGTCCCCATTCACAAACTCTTTCAACACATTGTAATAAGTCTGGTCCCTATTATATTATTTGCCTAGTCTGTCCAAGTAATCATATTTGTGCAATAGCCAATCATCTGGTGCCCACTTCCTAATCCAGTTTATTTTCCCAATTAAATTTCTGGTTTGTGCATCTACACTGTCAACTTGGCCTTCATTTACAGTAGGTCCATTGTCATTTATTGTCTCTATTGGACCACATTTATTTACATTTAATTTAGAAAAACATTCACTCTCATTCATACATTCCACAACATCTATGCTGGCTAGAGTATCATCAATATTTACATTCATACTTTCACATTCTGTCAACACTTGTGCCTCTGACCTATCCAAAATTATGGCTAACCCAACACTGTTTTTATCCTCTTTAATGTTGTTATCAAATAAACTTCCCACATCATACTCTCCTTTATTGTCCTTGTTTCTGTCATTCCTCCTCCTGTTTGCATTTCTCTTGTCATGTTGCAAAACCCAATCCCCAAAAATTTCCTCACTACCTATAACAGCATCCATCTGACACAAACTTTCCTCTCTTTCCTCCCTTTTATTGTTTACTCTATTTATGTTTTCTTCCCTCTTTTCTTTATCCTTGCCCTTGTGAACTCCTACTTCCTCTTTCCTGTCATCATCTCTGTCCATGTGACATAGTTTTTCCTCCCTTCTCTCCCCATTTCTATTCCTACTGTATTTATGGTTATTAGATCCCCTGTTATCCCATCTTCTGGTCCTATTATTAGAATAGTTCCTTGTCCCAAAACGGACCTCATTTGGAACAAATCTTAGTTTCCCTGATTCTGTCTCTGATTTTCTCTCCTACTGTTATCCACATTCCTATTTCCACCTTACTGTCTTTGATTTCTCTAATCATTTTCCCATGTTTCCCTCTGGCTTCTATTCTCCCAGTTGTCTCCTCTGTTATTGTTACCTCTCCAATTTTCATTTGAATTCCTCTCTCTATTGTGGTTTCCCTGGTTGTGACCCCCATTTCTACTGCCTCTGTTTTCATTGTGGTTCACATGCTGTGTCCCCATGAGCTGTCGGTCCATAAATAAACCCTGGTCTACCCTGGTCAATTTTTCAAACGCCTCAAATGTAACAAATTTATCAGCACACTGATTTGCCCAAGTTTGAACAGAACAGTCAAGCATTCTCTTTGCTAACTTCACTTTACACTGGTCTGACATACCAGGCACAAATTGGTCCTTGCATGCAGCCAAAAAATCTACTGGATGAAAATTACCCACTCCTGAAAACCTTTTGCCATTAGGTGTCTGCACCATGGACCAATTAGTGTTTCCTGATGCAGTACCCAATTCTAGATTATTTATTCTAGTGTTCACCTTCTCAATCTCAGTATTGCTTACTGTCACTACTTGTTCTATCTTTTTCCTAAAGTTACATTCTGTATTCTCTAATTTTCCTGACAACAAAGTTTTTGTTTCCTCAATACCTGCCACCATCCTCTTGTCAACCTCAGCCAACGCCTGCATAGTGCCCTCCTTCCTGTGATCACATATTTGTTTCACATCATCTAACTTGCCTCCTACCTCAGTCTCAATAGCACCAATTCTGGCATGTATCTCCTTTTCCCTATTTTCCAACCGTTCTGTTAGACTTCCTATCTTTTTGTCAATGTCTGTGATTATTTCTGCCTTTAATGCAAACATTGAATTTTGTAGTGCCCCAATGTCTGCCTTAAAGTCTGCTTTCAATTCTGATTTTACAGTTTCTATTTCTGATTTTACAGTTTCTATTTCTGATCTTAAATTTGATTCTAAATTTGATTATGAATTTTCTATTTTTGATTCTAAACTTGAGCTGAAACTCGCTAACTCCGGTGTCAACAACATTCCCCCAGTATTTACCCTCTCTGGTATGCTACCCTCTGAATCTAAGTCGCTTGGCGACTTTTTAAAAACCTGCTCCATTATCGGTATCACAAGAAAGCTTGATTAACACACAAGAATTTATAGTGCCAGCTGCTTTATCATTTAATCCAGAAGTTGCTGCAACGAGCTGCGACGTCCCCAACGCTCGCTGCCGTCTGTTGTAGAAGCTGTGGCAGGAATATGTCCTCACTGCATCCCTTATCCTTTGCAGTATCGAAGCTGCTGGGCCCTGACACTCGGTTGACGACTTGCGAAGTCCCCACGATCACTGTCGTCCGTTGCAGAAGATGAAATTTGAGTGCGTGGATCAATCGCGCCGCCGCTCACTGCTGCCGGGCCGATGCGCCGTCGATCGCCTGTTACGGATGCCCGCGCCCGAACTCTGCCAGTCACCAACCGTCGTTAACTGCGCGACGCGTTTACGTATCGTCCGATTATGCTAACTGTTTTGTCCACTATCACTGTCCTAAGCACACTCTACCTCTCTGTCCGAGCAAGACGATTGTGAATTTATCCCGCTCTCTGCTGCCAGCCGCCACACACACTTGAAATTGTCCGTCGCGTCCGCGCACTTGTTTGCAACTGTTCGTAACTGTTCACTGTCCTATAAACACCCTAATCTCTCCGTCCGAGCAAGTCCAACGTGAACTTATCCCGTAAGATTATCGCCCAATAGAAATACTGGTGCTGGCCGCGGTGGCCGAGGTGACTAAGGCGCTCCAGTCATGGTCAGCACGGCCACTACGGTCGTGGGTTCGAATCCCCCCTCGGGCATGGATATTTGTGCCGTCCTAGTTCGTAAGTAGTTCATAAGTAGTTTGTAAGTTTAGGGACTGATGACCCCGTAGTTAAGTCCCATAAGCTTAACAAACATTTTTAGAAATACTGGTGATTAACAGCAATTGATAATTAAACAGTATGAAGTTCACTGCAAGCATTGACCATGCCAATGCAATAAATGTTACACAATTTTAACCTTATTAATTAATGTAGCAATGTATGTACACAGTTGGGTGACAACATTTATAGTTAGGTCATAGGTAGAAATTCTTCACGTTGAAATTTGCTGTGTGCTTGTAGCTGACGGGAGGCCAGCGCGCAGGCCGACGTTGGTGGCTTGTTCCAGCTTAGGATTTTCCAGTTCGTTTCCGGTGAGGGGAGAGAGGGACAATGGCGAGTGCCAGGCACAGTGCAATGCACAGCGTGAAATAAAATATTCCAATACTACTGGCATTTGAAGTAATACGATGCAGTAAGGAACCTTTAAGGCCCTCATTACAAAATAGCCTGTTGATAAATGAACAATACATTAGCTGATATAGTCACATCAGGCGTAATATGTTTAATTGACAATGAAAAGTAATAAATTACCAACGAAGACAAGACAGTTAAACAACCAGCATGGCAATGTTTGTTTATAAAAATAATATATTAACTATTTATCATTTTATTATCTACTAATCTTGTGTATTTTATCTTGACGTATTCAGTTAAATCACTTATCTGTGATATAAGAAATTGCACGATTATGATAAATACTACAAAGGATGTTTATACCAATATAAAAACCTAAAAGATATTTATTTAATGTGTAGTGTAATTATTCTGATTTTAAGTAAAGTTTTGTAAATGTATTGGCTGAGCGCTGTACGTTGGCAAATCGGTTAGAACAGCTCACATGGGGAAGTTGATGACGTAGGGGAAAAAACCCCGGCAGGTGAGCTTTTGGCGCACGCCCGCGCGCGAGGGCAGGAAGTGACGACTCTGGAGCACGAGGGGAGCTGGCCGGGTGGCGTCGCTCTGCATCAGTCACCATGTGGACCTCGAGGTGGAGGTTATAGATTTGTGTGTGGCACTCGCCACGTGTGGTTGCTCGTCGTAGACTGCACCAAGTTGAATCGAGTGCTACTATGTGTTGGTGAATATTTAGCCAGTGGAACAAGGTTTGCATCGCATTGAATTAAAGTGACTGTGATTTGTTAATGTAACAAGTGTCGTCGCATAGGCATGAACATAAACGGTGTTTGAGACAGCCACATGGTGTGAAAACAAATTGCGACAAATATTAATTTTGTCTGGGGGCTCACGAGCTATAACTTTATTTGATAAATGGGTCGACGTACAGACGTATCAGCCACAGGGATCTAATATTGTGAAATAAACAACATAAAGTGAACTTTCACGTGTTTTCAAAAATAATAGTTAGTACACCCCTTTCTCTCATGAACTTGATTTTATTAGGAATTTGTTTTGTTGATCATATGCAGGGAAGGAAAGCTGCAAACGTGTGATATCATCCCATAGAAAACGAGTCAAACAGTCGCAATCACAGTTCCAGTGTTTTTGCATGTTTAGGAATTTGGTTCGCAGCTGGTGGTTGTGAGTTTTAAAAATTGAACTTTCTCTATTTTAAACTCTTACCCTGACCTTCACCTTCGCATTTGGAGGCTCGTTACGGGATAAGTTCACGTTGGACTTGCTCGGACGGAGAGATTAGGGTGTTTATAGGACAGTGAACAGTTACGAACAGTTGCAAACAAGTGCGCGGATTCGACGGACAATTTCAAGTGTGTGTGGCGGCTGGCAGTAGAGAGCGGGATAAATTCACACTCGTCTTGCTCGGACAGAGAGGTAGAGTGTGCTTAGGACAGTGATAGTGGACAAAACAGTTAGCATAATCGGACGATACGTAAACGCGTCGCGCAGTTAACGACGGTTGGTGACTGGCAGAGTTCGGGCGCGGGCATCCGTAACAGGCGATCGACGGCGCATCGGCCCGGCAGCAGTGAGCGGCGGCGCGATTGATCCACGCACTCAAATTTCATCTTCTGCAACGGACGACAGTGATCGTGGGGACTTCGCAAGTCGTCAACTGAGTGTCAGGGCCCAGCAGCTTCGATACTGCAAAGGATAAGGGATGCAGTGAGGACATATTCCTGCCACAGCTTCTACAACAGACGGCAGCGAGCGTTGGGGACATCGCAGCTCGTTGCAGCAACTTCTGGATTAAATGATAAAGCAGCTGGCACTATAAATTCTTGTGTGTTAATCAAGCTTTCTTGTGATACCGATAATGGAGCAGGTTTTTAAAAAGTCGCCAAGCGACTTAGATTCAGAGGGTAGCATACCAGAGAGGGTAAATACTGGGGGAATGTTGTTGACACCGGAGATGTTCGCAGGCATGTTAGCGAGTTTCAGCTCAAGTTTAGAATCAAAAATAGAAAATTCATACTCAAATTTAGAATCAAATTTAAGATCAGAAATAGAAACTGTAAAATCAGAAATAGAAACTGTAAAATCAGAATTGAAAGCAGACTTTAAGGCAGACATTGGGGCACTACAAAATTCAATGTTTGCATTAAAGGCAGAAATAATCACAGACATTGACAAAAAGATAGGAAGTCTAACAGAACGGTTGGAAAATAGGGAAAAGAAGATACATGCCAGAATTGGTGCTATTGAGACTGAGGTAGGAGGCAAGTTAGATGATGTGAAACAAATATGTGATCACAGGAAGGAGGGCACTATGCAGGCGTTGGCTGAGGTTGACAAGAGGATGGTGGCAGGTATTGAGGAAACAAAAACTTTGTTGTCAGGAAAGTTAGAGAATACAGATTGTAACTTTAGGAAAAAGATAGAACAAGTAGTGACAGTAAGCAATACTGAGATTGAGAAGGTGAACACTAGAATAAATAATCTAGAATTGGGTACTGCATCAGGAAACACTAATTGATCCATGGAGCAAACACCTAATGCCAAAAAGTTTTCAGGAGTGGGTAATTATAATCCAGTAGATGTTTTTGCTGCATGCAAGGACCAATTTGTGCCTGGTATGTCAGACCAGTGCAAAGTGAAGTTAGCAAAGTGAATGCTTGACTGTTCTGCTCAAACTTGGGCAAATCAGTGTGCTGATAAATTTGTTACTTTTGAGCCGTTTGAAAAATTGTTTTTAAATAAGTATTGGGGGGAGGCCAGGCAAGCTAAGATACAAAATGAATTCTTGAACGGGCCAAACTATGTGAAAGGAAAACAGAGCATGAAGGAATTTTGTCATGAGAACTTGAGAAACTAGTGCATTTAGATACACCTTTGAGTCTTTTAGCAGTAATTTCCACTTTGTGTAGGAGGGTACCTGCAGACTTGCATTGGCAGTTACTTCACCATCCCACAGATTCAGCTGAGAATTTCATTGAATTTATAGAAAAAATAGACAAGAGTTTAGTTATGGAACGACAGCTAAGGGGGACACAGCATGTGAACCACAATGAAAACAGAGGCTGTAGAAATGGGTGTCACAACCAGGGAAACTACAATAGAGAGAGGAATTTAAATGAAAATTGGAGAGGTAACAATAACAGAGGAGACAACTGGGAGAATAGAAGCCAGAGGGAAACATGGGAAAATGATAGGAGAAATCAAAGACAGGAAGGTGGAAGTATGAATGGGGATAACAGTGAGATAGAAAATCAGAGACAGAATCAGGGAAACTAAGATTTGTACCAAATGAGGTCCGTTTTGGGACAAGGAACTATTCTAATAATAGGACCAGAAGATGGGATAACAGGGGATCTAATAACCATAAATACAGTAGGAATAGAAATGGGGAGAGAAGGGAGGAAAAACTATGACACATGGACAGAGATGATGATAGGAAAGAGGAAGTAGAAGTCCACAAAGGCAAGGATAAAGAAAAGAGGGAAGAAAACATAAATAGAGTAAGCAAGGAAAGGGAGAAAAGAGAAGAAAGTATGTGTCAGATGGATGCTGTTATAGGTAGTGAGGAAATTTTTGGGGATTGGTTTTTGCAACATGACAAGAGAAATGCAAACAGGAGGAGGAATGCTAGAAATAAGGACAATAAAGGAGAGTATGATGTGGGAAGTTTATTTGATAATAACATTAAAGAGGATAAAAACAGTGTTGGGTTAGCCTTACTTTTGGATAGGTCAGAGGCACACGTATTGACAGAATGTGAAAGTATGAATGTAAATATTGATGGTACTGGAGCCAGCATAGATGTTGTGGAATGTATGAATGAGTGTGAATGTTTTTCTAAATTAAAAGTAAATAAATGTGATCCAGTAGAGACAATAAATGACACTGGACCTACTGTAAATGTTAATATAAATGTGAAGATCTCTGAGGAAGGCCAAGTTGACAGTGTAAATGCACAAACCAGAAATTTAATTGGGAAAATAAACTGGATTAGGAAGTGGGCACCAGATGATTGGCTATTGCACAAATATGATTACTTCGACAGACTAGGCAAACAATATAATAGGGACCAAACTTATTACAATGTGTTGAAAGAGTTTGTGAATGGGGACAATGAATATGATCAATTAAGGGGATTAGGCATGTGTACCTTAGATCATGATAAGATAAGTGAGGTACATGAACTTATACAGGAGGGGTCAGGTGATGATGAGGAAAAAATACGATTTTTTATGATTCATAATAATGAAAAGTGTCACGAAATAAATATTGATGGGTTAAAGTCAGGTTGGGTTAGTAAAGAAGTACTTGAGTATGTGCAAGATGATTGGATCCAATTCCTCAAATATTTAAAAACAGTAGAGCCAGTGGCATGGAAAAAAGAAAATTATGCTTTTGCAAGAAAAATAGGGATGTTAAATGTAGGGAACTCAGAATTTCAAGTAATCATTGAGGAGGAGCTGTTTATTCAAGATTTATTGGTGATGAAAGGTTTATTTTTAAATCTAGTGTTAGGAAGTGATTTTCTGTGCAAATATGAAGCTCAGTTGGAATGTAAGGATAAAGTGCTAGAATTAAGTCTGGAGGGAAGCATGAAGAGGGTGAAATTCAAAAATTTTGTAAATGATAAAGATTTAATGGTATGTTTACACAAGTAACTGTCATGAAGTATGAGATTCAATGCATTGTAAATAGTAGGTTAAGAATTTGTGTATATTTATTCTGTGGTCTGTGTTAGTATCTACTTGTGTGTTTAGATTTAAGCATTGGGGTCAAGTTTACAAGAGTTCTTTGTAAATGTTTTTCTGTTGTTGTTTGTGTTAAAACATGTGCTTGTATCAGATTTGCAGTTCAACAGTGGTACATGAGGTAAATATGTATATGTGTTGGTGAAAGGTGCAATTGTTGCCAGGACTCATTCCTGAAACAGCAGCTGAGAGGGAGAGTGTGTTTATTGTGTCATCATAATTTATGTATGAGTAGTGAAACTATTTAGTTAGGTAATTCTATGAATGATAATTAAATTGTTTTTACTTTTGTTTATGTATACTAATCTGGAATCAGGACTAGAGGACGTAAATATATAGTTTTCAATTGGTGCTCACAGGCTGCAGGAGTTGTACTTATTGTGAAGTATAGACGTGCTAGGATTAACTTAGTATAGTATGGGCCAATTAACTCTCACAACAGCAAAAATAATTTTTTTTGGTGCGAGGGGGTAGGATTTGTATTTATGCTTGTAGGTGTCATTTTGATAGAAGAGAAAATTCTCTATGATAACATTCGTTTGGTAGTATTATTTGAGCTTTAAGATATATTATAAAACAGGCAGGTTGTTGGTATTTTATTTGATGGAGTAATACTCCAAGTATGCCACACATTCTCTTGTCTGTTTCATCTGAAGCTGTGGCGGATGAGAGTGCAGGCATGGTGGTTTGGGTTGATCTGATAATGACTAACACAAGCCACTTTGAGTTCTTAATTCTGTTGATTTGCATGTTACTGTACATGTCTCAAAGCTTAGTTTCAATTGCACCAAATCTGGATGGCAGAGGGGTGGGATACAAATCCAACTGAATCCTGGTGTCCAGACAACCTTTTGTCTATGTTGACTCATGAGTGCCTTCTGCTCTTCCTGTTGCATGTAGGGTGCATATGACGTGTGTGAACAAGAACGCTTGATCCAGTACCATGAATCTAAGCTGCAACAGCATGTTGGTTGAAATGATGGAGACATAGGACCATACACCATGGAACAGAGTTGCTGCAACGATGACTCTGGGGTTCTCAGTGTCAAAGTGGTGGGAGATTTCCTTTACACAAGTGGAGTGTACACCGTCAAAAGTTTTTATAGTGATAATTCTAGTTTTTCCATGCAGGACAAGGTCCTCTAAAGACTAAAGGTTAATCATACTATAAATTTGGTGCCAATTCTGTATATAAACAACAGGCACACTTAAATTTCATGGACATAATTAGTTATAAGGATTCTTTTCTTAAAAATATGCACACACTATAAGTGGTCTTAATGGTACAAATATTGGGAAACTTTTTCACTGCCCTGTTTATTTTTATTCATTTATTTTATTTTATTTTTGCATGAGTTGAGGTCATAATTGGTAAAGTGTTTGAGTCTATCCGATTCAATACTTTTGTAATTTTAAATTTTGCTCATTTGAATGGATTTATTTTGGTGCTACTTGCGCCATCCTGCACATGGTTTTGATGCCGCAAGTGGGGGTATTGTAAGATTACCGCCCAATAGAAATAATGGTAATAATTAGCATTTGATAATTAAACAGTATGAAGTTCACTGCAAACATTGACCATGCCAATGCACTAAATGTTACACAATTTTAATCTTAATAATTATGGTAGCAATATATGTACACAGTTGGGTGACAACATTTATAGTTAGGCCATAGGTAGAAATTCTCCACGTTGAGATTTACTGTGTGCTTGTAGCTGCCGGGATGCCAGCGAGCAGGCCGACGTTGGTGGCTTGTTCCAGCTTAGGATTTTCCAGTTCGTTTCCAGTGAGGGGAGAGAGGGACAATGGGGAGTGCCAGGCAAAGTGCAGTGCACAGCGTGAAATAAAATATTCTAATACTACTGGCATTTGAAGTAATACGATACAGTTAGGAACCTTTAAGGCCCTCATTACAAAATAGCATGTTGATAAATAAACAATACATTAGCTGATATAGTCACATCTGGCGTAATATGTTTAATTGAAAATGAAAAGTAATAAATTACCAATGAATACAAGACAGTTACACAACTAGCATGGCAATGTTTGTTTATAGAAATAATATATTAACTATTTCTCATTTTAATTTCAATTAATCTTGTGTATTTTATCTTGAAGTATTCAGTTAAATCACTTATCTGTGATATAAGAAAATGCACGATTATGATAAATAGTACAAAGGATGTTTATACCAATATAAAAACCTAAGAAGACATTTGTTTAATGTGTAGTGTAATTAATTTTTTTAAGTAAAGTTTTAGAAATGTATTGGCTGCGCGCTGTACGTTGGAAGTCTGTTAGAACAGCTCACATGGGGAAGTTGATGACGTAGGGGAAAAATCCCAGCAGGTGAGCTTTTGGTGCACGCCCGCGCGCGAGGGCAGGAAGTGACGAGTCGGGAGCGAGTGGGGTAGCTGGCCGGGCGGCGGCGCGCTATTCAGTCGACATGTGGATCTCCAGGTGTAGGTTATAGATTTGTGTGTGGCAATCGCTACGTGTG
This sequence comes from Locusta migratoria, assembly GCA_026315105.1. Lineage (NCBI taxonomy): Eukaryota > Metazoa > Arthropoda > Insecta > Orthoptera > Acrididae > Locusta > Locusta migratoria. Next base: position 9,474,571 of record CM048755.1, read on the forward strand.
GTTGCTCGTCGTAGACTGCACCAAGTTGAATCGAGTGCTTCTGTGTGTTGGTGAATATTTAGCCGAAGGAACAAGGTGTGCATAGCATTGAATTAAAGTGACTGTGATTTGTTAATGTATCACGTGTCGTCGCATAGGCACGAACATAAACGGTGTTTGAGACAGCCACATGGTGTGAAAACAATTTGCGACAAATATTCCTTTTTGTCTGGGGGCTCACGAGCTATAACTTTATTTGATAAATGTGTCGACGTACAGACGTATCAGCCACAGGGATCTAATACTGTGAAATAAACAACATAACGTGAACTTTCGCGTGTTTCAAAAATAGTAGTTAGTACACCCTTTTCTCTCATGAACTTTACTTGATTATGAATTTTTCTTGTTAATCATATGCAGGGAATTAAAGCTGCGGACGTGTGGTATCATCCCCTAGAAAACAGTAGCAATCACAGATCCAGTGTTTTTGCATGTTTATGAATTTGGTTCGCAGTTGGTGGTTGTGAGTTTTAAAAATTAATCTTTTCCTATTTTAAACTGTCACCCCGACCTTCACTCTCGCAATTGTCAAAAGCTTTCTCCAAATCTACAAATGCTAATAATGTAGGTATGCCTTTCCTTAGCCTATCCTCTAAGGTAAGTCGTAATGTGAGTATTGCCTCCCGTGTTCCTAAATTTTTCTAAATTCAAACTGATCTTCCCCAAGTTTGGTTTCCACAAGTTTTTCCATTCGTCTGTAAATAATTCGTGTTAGTATTTTGCAACCATGACTTATTATATTAAACTGATAGTTCTGTAATTTTCACATTTGTCTCCACTTGCTTTCTTTGGAATTGGAATTACTACATTCTTCTTGAAGTTGGAGGGTATTTCCCCTGTCTCATACATCTTGCATACCAGGTGGAACAATTTCTTAATGAATGGATCTCCTAACAATATCAGCAGTTCAGACGGAATGTCATCTATTCGAGGGGCCTTGTCTCCATTCAAATATTTCAGTGCTCTGTCAAATTCTACTTGCAGTATCGTATTTCCTTTCTCCTCTTCCTCCACTTTGTCTTCCTTTTCTAGAATACTACCTTGAAGTTTATATTCTTTGTACAGGCCCTCTATATATTCCTTCCACATTTCAGCATTCTCCTCTTTGCTCGTCAATACATCTATTTATACAGGTAGGTCAGTAGTTCACTAATGTAGTCAATTATTCTTTTTATAATATTGATGGACAGATAAAAATATCAACACTCGCAGAAGGGTCCAGAGATTTAACATCTGCTAGAATGTCCTCAGGATTTACTTCCCTAAAATTAAAATCAGAGAGTAAAACTGTTTCCGCGAAAAACTTCATCGCTCGACCAAGGATTTGTTGGGTTTAACTCTTAAAAGCGGCTTGTTAATTTCAAATAACTGATCCTGGCAGGGAACTGCCAGATAAAAGTCGTTTGTTAACTTTCAAATAACTAATCCTGGCTCGAAACCGCCAGATAAAAGAGCTGCAGTTAGTTAAAACTAACAAGTCCTAGGAAAAGGGATCCAAGATAAGAGATTTGCGCAACGGAATACATGAGGTTTCCTCGGGGAAGCAGAGGGAAACAATAATTATAAAACGGATCTGAGGTTAAATTACAAACAAGGGAAAATTTAACTAATTTGGTTTATTGCCAGTTCACATGTAAATGGGGGCAACACCAATTTTAATTACACAATAAAAGTGTATCCCACTGTAATTTACAAGGTACTAATTTTGTTCACACACCAAGAGGGGTCAGATAAGCTAAACGAGGATGTAAAGCATATAAAAACAGGAGGATTGGTAGGACATGGGACACAATCATTCACAAGCACGTAGCTGTGACACTCTCACAGAAGACTGTGACATGAAATACAGCACAATGCACAACCAGGAAGATAAGTCGAATCTGCCAAGTTACGATATTCATAACCACGTGCACTCTGTTCCACTTCCAATACCTGGAAGGGGCCACTAAATTTCACACAAACCTTACACACGAGTGAACTGATAAGAAGCCAGAAGGATCCGGAAAGGTGTTACGGAAATAGTAAGAGGCAGCATTATTTCAACGCCTGAAGGGCTGGAAAACGAACAAAGAATAGGTCTTTGTTCCATATGCTGTAACGGACACCAAACTAAAACTCACTAGTCATCATGTACCGTTTTTAACAGAAATCAAAGTCACACCGGAAAACATACACGAGAGGAATACGCCACATTCTCAAGAGTGACATAATTCACACACCATTTAGACCATTTGGACATCTTACCTAAGCCAAAACCGGAGAGAGAGTAACGATGCCACTCCGATACGTACGAATCCTCACGCCAAAGCTTCCAAACAGCATGGCGGAGACATACCGTACTCGCGCAAAGAGTCTAACTGCCTGTGCGAGGTCGATCGGTACACGCGTGACTAATAGCAGCCCCCTAGTGGGAAGTGGGTGAACGAGGCAGGCGCAGAGCACACACCAACGCTCCTAGCGTTAGCGAGTGGAAACAAGGCATAAGCGAACGACGCACACCAGAGCTCCCTGTGGCGAAACGAGGCAAATGCAGAACGCAGTAGAAACGTATCACTCACACACAGGGTAAATACAGGGTGGGGAGCATGACTATATGTCAATGCAAGTTAATACCTTATCTTATAGTCAATAAATGAATAAGTTTTTAAACTGAAAATAGAATCTAACAAGTACAAAGCCTCTATAACTTCAAAGGGAGGTAAGCAAACATTAAAATAAATGAAAATAGGCAGAGATCCGTCTTTCACTCTGTTTCCACAAATTTTTTCCACTGACTGAATAAAAAAATTGTTAAAAGTGTTTGACGATAATTTCATAACCTCTTTATTGCCACTGTTGGAGATTGAACTGATAACTTTTCATGCAGTTTTACATTTATTTCTAGATCTGTTAATTATACCTAAATTGTAAGATTTCTAGCAAGCATTAATGGCACTTGGTTTCTATTCTCTGATACCTTCATTACACACTAATCTAGCATTTTCTGCCTTATACTGTCTATACAAATCTGTATACAACAATACTTTATTTTTCAGTTACAATAATTGGGGTGTATACCACTCCCATTGGTTCTTAAAATTTCTCTTTTTTTGCTTGAAAGGGGATTGATCTTGCACTTTTTCTTTGGAATATACTACTCAAAAAGCGAACAAAAAACTGTAACACATTTGTAAAACATATCACTGGAGCAATGTTGATAACTGTCGATTAAACCTTTCCATTTAAAATAGCATAATTCATTTTGAAATTGTATAAATTTACCTCATCCAGGTCTTAAAACTACCATCTTAGTACATTTACAGGAACTGTAGCTGTTCTCTTATCAAGTAACTCAATATTACCGATACGTAAATTGCATATTACGGCATCATGGTCTGAAAACTGAAAAGTGACCACATCTGTGGTACAATATGCCCTATCGACGTTTGAAAAAATGTTATTGAGGCCTACTGATCCCCTTATCATTTTGGAATTTAAAAAATTAAATGATATTGCCTTAATAGATTTTTTTGACGCATTGACACTTTGATAAGCTTCTGTTCCATCAACTGCTAAGTTGATTTCTCCCCCTATGTAGATAACCATTATTACAAGAACATGAGTATCGATAGTACTCGTTTCAGTCATAGTAATTCAAGCAGTTTTCTTAGGTTCCTATCTAATTACACACTTGCAAATCGGAACATGTTCATCTACAATCACCCAACTACTTGTGAAAAGACAGAATATAAATGTCACTGGCAAGTTACTCGTTTAAGCTGTAGTTATTTACGCTTTCTTCTTAGGTTCCTATACAAGTACACATTCGGAAATAGCCACATATTCGAAATAGACATCCAACTACGTCTATGTGAGAAGGAAGATTATAAATACTTGTTTCAGTCACAGCATTTAAACGCTCCTGTTAGGTTCCTACACGTTTTCAGTTTGATATATCATAACGTACACGGAAAAAAGACTATGGAATACTCTAAAACAGACTTGCAATAATTAATATTATCGTCCTTGCATAATGTATAGAAGTAGGAAGTGTGACCGATTCTGGTAAAGTTTTATTATGAAAAGTCTTGTACTGGTAGTGAATACAGACATTAATATAACAAATTAAAAAAGATTTACAAAAAGGATATTATTTCTGCTAAGAAAGAAGCCAATGGTATCTACATTTCTCAGGCTATTAATGAATGCCAAGCAGCCTGGAAAATAATTAAAGCAGAAGCAGGTCTCAAAGTAGTAAATCCACCAATACTGCTAAGTGCAGATGCGCTGAACAAAAATTTTATACATTCAGGTCAGTCAGCAATAGATCACAGTAATTTAGATGACAATGCAAATAGTTTTCTTACTTCACTAGAAACAGAGCTGAAGGTAGACAAGCTAAAATTTAGGTAGCATGCAATCTATCCCAAGGACATACTGGATGTTGCCAGATCCCTGAGCAACTCCAGGACTGAAGACATATATGACCCCTCTAATTTTACTATAAAAAGAATAATAGAATATATCTGTATTCCATCGTGTCAGCTTATAAAATGTTTTTAAAGGGAACGTATCCAGATTGTCTAAAACAGACAATCGTATTGCCGATATACAAGAAAGGAGACAGAACTTCACCCCAAAACTACCGACCAATAGCAATAGTACAAATAACATCGAATATTATTGAAACATTAATGAAGAACCAATTAAATGATTCTTTTTAGTGTAACAGCCTACTCGACAAGGCCCAGTATGGGTTCTGAAGTGGGCTATCAACAGTTAAAGCAGTACAAGAAGTTGTACGTTCAGTACTACACGACTTTGAAAATAGGCAACATGCCTATACCACTCTAGTAGACCTCTCTAAAGCATTTGACACTATCACATGGATTACTGACAAAGAAGCTCGAAACTTATGGGATAATAGAAAAAGAACTAGCATTAGTAAAATCATATCTGGCAAACAGAAACCAAATGGTTCTTATGAACCCAACTAATAACAAAAAATCTGATCCACTGAAAGTACAATATGGAGTCCCTCAAGGATCTGTATTGAGACCTTTCCTATTTATTGTCTATGTGAATGACTTCCCTAACTTATTGCCTTTTAAAGCTGTAATTTATGCTAACGACAACTTTTATTACCTCACATAATGATGTGAATGCCATCAAACAAATGAACAACTCCATGATCGAAAAGGCAACACAGTGGTTTCAGGAAAATAGGGTCACATTAAATAATAATAAAACTGAACACATCCTCTTCTCTCTTGGCAATATTAATAATGAAAAAAATCACCCAGTGAAGTTGTTAGGTATCTACCTTGATAGCAAACTATGTTGGAATACTCACACAGAAAAGCTCTGCAGTAAATTGGAAAGAGTTTTATATTTCTGAAGAAAACTAAAGGACTGTGTGACTAAAGAACTCATGCTTATGGCATATTATGCTTTCTTTCCATACACACTTGCATTACGAAATACTTTTTCGGGGAAACTCCGCTGGAGCAGAAGTCTTCCTCTGTCAAAAGAAATCCATCAGATACATTTCTGGCTTAAGAAAATTAACTTCTTGCAAACAGTACTTTGCTCAGCACAAGATATTTACCGTGCCCAGCCTCTATGTACTAAAAGCACTTATGCACAGAGCTGAGGAGAGGGGGGAACAGCGGGGAACAAAATCACCGGGGCCAGGCCTAGGAGGGGGGGGGGGACTTTTTGAGGGCCCAGGCTCCTCAACTGGCGAATATCAGACAGCTGTTAAATACATTTTGTAACATATTGAGTTATAAAATATCTACACAGATTGGAACATTTATCACTTATTTGTAGATGACAAATGTCTGTGTTGTGAAGTAAGCGATATTGTATGACACCCCCACTAACATAAAGTTCCCACTAACATAAAGTTCCACATGGCAGTTCAGTTTTAGATTTGGTGTTCTACGAATGAATAAAACAACGTCTGCACTGAATGGGCTGTCCAACTGCATGAACGCTGCAAGGTGACAGATACAGTATTAGCGCAATAATGCTCACTGTTTATAGAGTCATGTGACTATTGCTCGGCGGTGTTGCTAAAGGGACACTGCTTTTTGCGGTCAACAGCTCATCTGTATATCGAGTTCATAGCGAACATAAAGCTAAGTAAAAGAGGAAATCATTTCTTGATGAAGGCATGAATGAAGTAACAGTTTTGAATTCAGATCTCTTCAAGGTAAATGTTTTGGCCCACTTTAGCTTATGGTAGTAACACTAAAAGTGGACCTTTGCGATCGCCTTTGGGAGCTCGTAATTTAAATGAAAATTACTCCTTAACCGTGCATCTGTCACGGAAAAGCAATACATGCATTTGTAGAGGAGAAATTTCTCTACAACTTTGCTCTTTTATTATGTCTTTCACTGTACTGTATTTGAAGAAAACGCCTTTTGCTACTGCAAATGAAGGGTTTTATTTTATTTAATTTACCCATACGCGTTTCGCCTTTGACACAAGGTATCATCAGTGATTGTTCTGAAATATTTACATGTTTCTGTTTACTCATAAAGGTTGGGTTTTTTAAATATGTACAAAACATTTCGTTTCTGATTCAAAACAGTTCGTTGTTTGCTATAAAATGGTGTACTTACAGCACTTGCTACTCCATATCAGTGTCTTTCCGGCAACCAGGTCGAAAGGTTCCACTTTTTTCTGTAAAACTTCCCATTTTTCTGGTTCCACTGTCATCTGCTACCATACTGAGTCCACTGTAGTTTGTTTCGTAGTGTTGCCAACTTTCTCAGCTTAATTGACGTCAACTATTTCATTAAAAGTGTGTTGAAGGTATCTCTCTCTCTCTCTCTCTCTCTCTCTCTCTCTCTCTCTCTCTCTCTCTCTCTCTCTCTCTCTCTCTCTCTCTGTGTCTGTCTGTCTGTCTGTGTGTGTGTGTGTGTGTGTGTGTGTGTGTGTGTGTGTGTGTGGTCGGTTTGTGATTATGTGTTGGGATTTGTGTCTATCATATGGTCAATCAGTGAGAACAGTGGTTGATTAGTCAGGTTTATTTGGTCATTTTGTAGCAACTTTTTCCTAGCTATTGTTTTGTATATGTGATAATTTTCTTCTAATGTTAGGAGATTTTTCATTGTTTATTCTAATTATCTTCATGTCTTTTCATATTGTGATGGGTTTGTGGTTAAATTCTTTCAGATGTTCTGCAGAAGTGGAGTGGTTTGTCCCATATTTCCATGCCCTGATATGTTCCTTGTATCAGGTATCAAATGTTCTGCTGGTTTGTCCTACATGCCTTCTATCACATGCGTTGCACTGTAGTTGGTAAACTCAAGCTCTTTGTTAGATATCTGTGTCTTTTCTGATTTTTGGGATATAGTAAATGTCAAAGGTATGTTTGTTGTTTTCCTTTTTGATGGTTATATCCAAAATATATCCCAAAAATCAGAAAAGACACAGATATCTACCAAAGCGCTGGAATATACCAACTACAATGCAACGCATGTGATGGAAGGTATGTAGGACAAACTAGCAGAACATTTGATACCCAATACAAGGAACATATCAGGGCATGGAAATATGGGACAAACCATTCCAATTTTGCAGAAGATCTGAAAGAATTTAACCACAAACCGATCACAATATGAAAAGACATGAAGATAATTAGAATAAACAATGAAAAATCTCCTAACATTAGAAGAAAATTATCACATATATAAAACAATAGCTAGGAAGTTGCTACAAAATGACCAAATAAACCTGACAAATCAACCACTGTTCTCACTGATTGACCATATGATAGACACAAATCACAACACAATCACAAACCCAACAGTCCTCCACTCCCACATAGACAAAAATAAATAAATAAATAAAATAAAATAACAATTAATACACACAGACACACACACACCCACACACCCACACATGCGCGCACACACACACACAGAGAGAGAGAGAGAGAGAGAGAGAGAGAGAGAGAGAGAGACCTTCAACACACTTTTAATGAAATAGTTGAGTTCAATTAAGCTGAGAAAGTTGGCAACACAACAAAACAAACTACAGTGAACACAGTATGGTAGCAAATGACTGTGGAACCAGAAAAATGGGAAGTTTTTGAGAAAAGAGTGGAACCTTTCGACCTGGTTGCCGGAACGACACTGAAATGGAGTAGCAAGTGCTGTAAGCACACCATTTTATAGCAAGCAACGAACTGTTTTGAATCAGAAACGAAATGTTTTGTATATATGTAAAAAATCTAACCTTTATGTGTAAACAGAAACATGTAAATATTTCAGGACGCTCACTGATGATGCCTTGCGACAAAGGCGAAACGCGTATGGGTGAATTATAAAAATAAAACCCTTCATTTTCTGTAGCACAAGGTGTTTTCTATTAAAACAGTAAATGAAATACATAATATTCAGCTGCTGCTCAAATGGCCACTGCAAGCAACGTTTTCACTTGCTTATGTTTTTCAATATCTTGCATCGTTGCAGAGATATCTGCAAAAATAACGGTGATTTGACGATGTCTGCCTGTCTAATGTGTTCCCACTTTTTAGGTCGAACCATTTAACCGATCTGCACCAAATTTTACAGACATTTGTTGGCTGCCAGAGACCAGAACCTCACTTTTTCATATATTTCGGACAAAAAATACGTCAGTAATGTAAAAAAGCCTTTTGTAATGTAATTATAATTGCAAATAAACCGATCATCTGACTCGAAAATTGAATAACCTAATTTGTATAGGAAAAAATTCTCTACAACTTTGCTCTGTTATGTTACTTTCATATCTCGTATGGTTTGAGAGATATTTGCAAAAATAACGGCGATTTGACAACGTCTATCGATTTTATGAAAACCAGCCATTCGGAGATGTCACGTGACATTCCTCGCCCAGAACTCTTTGTGGCATACGCCATCTTGTGTTGCGTATCCGATGATTTTCTTATTATAACTTACATGTTGTCATTTCAAAGCAATGTCTCGCTGAATAATTAACAAAATACGTCGTTCCTATTGAAAAAATTTAACTGCAGCAGTCACTTTTTACTAATATTTTTATTAGCACAGCGCATTTCGGCAGCAATTTGCCATCATCGGGTGCATTTCACAGTTACTGGTTCATTATTGTTTTATTATGTTTTGTGTTGTAGGTGCCAGTGAGGTTATGGTTTGACGTTTTACCTGTTAAGGAAGATATAGCTATTTTAGTATTATGTTTCATGATTATAGCTTCTTGATTATAGTAGTGTCGTATTTAATTACAGTTTTGTTGATAATCTTGTTGTCTGGCACACACAGCACAAGAACACAGTTACATACACACCACATTGTATTAGATGTTTATACTGTACAACAGGGGTGGTCAACCAGTGGCCCGTGGGCCACGTGCGGCCCGCGAGCCGATAAATTTTGGCCTGCGGAGTTGTTTCATAAGTAACAAAAATTTTACTTTCATATCTTGCAAAATCTTGAAATAGCATTCCATCAAGCGTCTTCCATATCATATCGATTAACAATTGGTATATATCATTACATTCATTCAACTATTATTAAATTTTCACTATATTCCTTTTTGAAATAATAATATTAATACAGTACAGTATCTTTAGTGGCATGTGGCTCAGGCGGTGGATGATCCGAGAAGTAAGGGGACGCGAGAGGCAGCATTGGTCGCAACGCGACTGTCCGCCAGATGTGTGCCAGCTTCAAGCTTGCAGAGGGAGATGCGGACGTCGCCGCTGCGAGAGGACCGCCGGAAAGAAGGGTAGCTTTGGTAGCTGCCTAGCCTCCTGACGATCGCGCGTGGCAGGAGGAGAGAGAACAACGCCTTAGACACAGATACTGGCCCTCGGGATTAGGAATCCATAGCGCTGAGATGTGGTAACCGTAGGTTGGAGTCACGTAGCGTGCACCTTCATTGCTGCCACATCAGCTCCAGCTTGTAGCACGCCCAATACACAACGGATTCTACAGCCCTCTTCGATCAGACAGAAGGTAAGAATTCGCTGCATCGTGCGACAGAGGACCCTTCAGATTGATGTTGCATTCTTTGAACCGCAATCGCTTCAGATACTGCTTAGCATTGAAAGTCGAAAATAATTTTTTTGAATAGTCTCCAGGTACTGGAGGGTAGTGTCCGGTACACCGACGAGTTTAACAGACTCGAGACTTTTTATTTCCCTTATTTTGTTTAATATAATACGTAGATTTACATGTGAAAAAGAAAATGAATCAAACTGAGTGAATGGTAATAAGGGCACGATTAGTAGCAGCTGTAACTGAAACGGAGTAGTATTTCAGTTAAAACCAGCTTTTATCTTTTTACAAGTGATCTATGATGCATTCCATTATTTTTAGTAGCTTGCATGTATTTTATGTATACAGTTATGGCGGGTAGGAACACCAGTCGACATTACCAATGGTTTATGCCTCAATACCAGCTTTCAATTTCCGTAGTACAAAATATATAAAACTTTAATTGTAATATTGTGGTTTTACTGATGATGACGTTTCTGTACTAAAAATGTACAGATGTGACGCCCGTAATGCAAGTTTATCCAAGTGTCTTTCTGTGTTATTTACAGCAACTAATAACGTTATAGACTAAAAACGTAGAATAATTTTCAGTAAGAATCACAAAAAAAGATGAAATTTTAAAGTAAGGCTACCAGGTTAAGTGAAGCACCAGCAATTTTTATATTTATGATACATGACGTTCAGAACTAAAATACCGATTTCCCAAAGCAGTTGAATACTAATATCAAACATTCCTGAGAGAACAGACTATGACGTTTCCCAAGTACGTGTAATGCCGTACTTAAATGAAACACTGATACTTGGCGAGCAGTGTACTTCCGTGGCACCACCATTTAAGCTGAAGATATGTATTGCAACTGGTTATAAAAAATATTCAGTATTGAATTCCCTGTCAAGGAAACTAAAGCGCAATAAATAACTAAATGCGCTGTTAGGCGACTGTAAGAAAATCGGTCCGTTATCTTACACATGCAGAAAGGCTACTGAAATTTTACAAAATATGTCGTTTTTATTTTTCTAATAAATCATCAATGCGACAAAAACAAGTGTGAGGGGCGTAAGTTGCCTTCAGAGAAGTTTTCCGCATGCGCATTGCAGATAAATGATCTGCTATGAGAATGAAATGAAGAATCATAATTTAAAGACACAATTTCATTTTTACATGATCACCTTCTCCGGGCCCTCACTGAACAATGGGACACCTCCAATGTTTTGCGGTGTTAAACAATTTCGGGAAACTTTAAAGTAGATTTTGTAGTGAGTTTTTGAGTTGCATGGAATTACTTTATGTAAGTGATATTTCATTCTGAACTTCACATACAACATATATATTTAAAAAAATAACAATACTTCGATTACCGTATGGTCTCTTTGTCAGTCCGAAGACGTAAACTTGGAATGTTGCCAACTATCAAAGAAGTAAGAACTAAGAAAATAAAAATTATAGAGGAGTTGAGAACTTTTCAAGATAGGTGGACAATAAACTATATGTTGTGGAATATAAAAAAAACTATATGTCTAATATGCAAGCAGTCTGTCCCTGTTCCAGAAGACTATAGTGTCAAACGGAATTACGAGACTAATCATGCAGTCATGTTTGACAAGTACAAGAGAGAATATCAGCAAGATAAAGTAAAAGACTTAAATAGGAAACTTTGTACTCAAAAGCAGTTATTTACAAGAGCTAATTCTCAGACAACATGCTATGTGAAAATGAGTTATGCAGTAGCTCTGATACTGGCAAAAAAATCAAACCCATATTCAGATGGCGAAATGTTAAACGAATGCTTTGGGACCGTCGTCGAAATGGTGCGTCCACAAAACAAACAGGATTTCTCAAAAATCAGCACTTCTCGTCAAACTATTGCTAGACGTGTGTCCATCTTGGAAGACAAACTAAAGAACATTTAGAAAATCGTGTATCTGAGTTTGTTCCATTCTCTAGATTTGGACAGTAGTGCACATATTCCGGTACCGCCCAAGTGGCAATACATGTCAGTGGTGTTAATAAAACAAAAGAATTAGCGGAATTGTATCTACCTAGGGATACCATGGCCATGAGATTTACATCCTCATTAAGTCGGTTTTCATTAAGACTTGACAACTTATCGGGGCTAACAATGGATGGGCCTCCAGCAATGGCTGGGAAACACGATGGTTTAGTTCAGTTAACTGAAAATGAGTCCCGCAACGTTGGCTATATATCGGTGTTAAACTATCATGGCGTTATCCCTCAAGAGAATTTATGTGCCAAGTCCCTCAAAATGGACATGTCATGAAGGTAGTTGTCAAAACAGTGAACTTTATTAAGTCTAGAGGTTTGAATCGCCATCAGTTCCAAGAAAGTTTGAAATCTTTACATTCAGAGCACGATAACATTTCGTAATATACAGAAATGAGGTGGTTAACCCGTGAAAAAATTTGGAAAAGAGTGATTTGAAACAAGAAATATTACCATTCTTTGAAAGCAAGTCAAAGAAATTTCCGACTCCAAGGAAAAGATCAGCTGATTAACGTCATGCATGATTTTATTTCTGCATTACAAAGGAAACGTTTTGGGAGCAACAATTACAAGCAAAAAATGTTCACACATTTCTCTACACTGTCAAAACAGTCGGACATCACGAAATGGCCACGATTAAATACGCTTCTTTAACCTCTGAGTTGAAATAGGAATTCGTAACCTGATTTTAACATTCAGGAAACATCGTATGTTTTCCTGTTTTTGCTATGCCACTGTCTGTAGACATCTGTTCACTACCGGTACGTTTACAAACGGAATGCGATGCCCAATTAAAAGAGAAATCTTATTAGGTTTTTTTGGAAATTTCTATAAAACATATTTAGACGAAAAATATGCAGCGTTTTACAAACAAGCTATAAAATGATTTCATTATTTGGAAACACATGCGTGTGAGTCGGACGAATTACATAAAATCTTATATGAGTACACGAATTACTGATGTTCATCTGGAAAAATCTTTCGTGTAACAACCTAACTTGATGTCAAAAATGACTCACTTACTTCAGTTGAAACAAAGACAGCCCAGTAAATTTTCTTCATAAAATTGTATAATAATTTGTACAATAAATATACTGTAATCACATTTGTTGTATATTATTTAAAAATTAATTAATATTTCTTGCTTTTTTGGTTCGCAAAACAAAAATTGGTAGTGCAGCCTGCGGGGTAATCCGCTCTGAAAGATTTGCCCCGCCTGCTGTAAAGGTTGGCCACCCCTGCTGTACAAAGATCCTTACAGCTAAGATAACTTACGTACATCATTATTTACAGAGAATATGCCATAAAAAGTGCATTTGTAGATAGCATGTGTTGAAACAGATGTTGCTACATTTTAAAGAATTATTCAATCAGAGTTAGGATTTTACATTTTAATAAAAAATACATTCAACACTAGAGAAATTTTTAAAGAAATTGGTATTGTTGCTTTCCAATTTATCATTTAGCAGAGGCTCATCATGTAATTTTTCATGGATGAAGATTTCTAGTTCTTCATAGAGGTTCATTATATGCCCCTTGTCCATTTTATGCAGTATATGAAGATCACTCTTTATATTCTGGAGTGGATGTCCTGTGTTCTTTATATGGGTAGCTGCTGCTTGGAATTCATGATTGTTTACAAATTAATTACGAGATTTACTTAATTGGTAACGCTTAACCACAAATATAATTATGTATTAGACACTGATATGTGTGGAAACTATTAGAAAATGCACTTAAAACTAAGGTGCCCCGCTAAATATGCACCCTCGGAAATTAGGCCTAAAAGCAGTAAAAAAACAGACTTTTCGCTGTTACTAAAACAATAGGCGAATATAAGAAAAACTGTTATTGGTGGGCTTTAAGAGTACGCCAATAAACGCATTTAATTAGTTAAAAACGTTAAATTACAGTTTATTACTAGCTAAATTCCTTATCTTTTGCGAGCGCTCTTCAACAGCACGTTCGATCTTGCACAGGGCCGCCAACCCAATGAAAGAGTAATGACCCAGAAACAGTCAAATATTATAAAAACTACTGTACTACATTAAGGAAAGTTATTAAAAAGTCCAGAAGCATGTGCATCATGTCTGATAACAAAATTAAAACAATTTGGAATAGTATTACCAGGGAGACAAAGCAACCAAGAGCACAGGGAGACCGCATTACCATCAAAGTGAATGATGGTTTTCAACTAACAAGCTAGAAGTTGAAAACATTTTTAATAATTATTTTTTATATGTTGTGGAGAAAATAGGATCTAAATGTTCATTACAGGAAGCTAGGCAGTTAATGGAACACAATTCGATACAATAGAAATTCCACCCACCTCTCCTTCTGAAATTAAGAAAATAATAAATTATCTCAAGAGCAAACGGTCACATGGAATTGATGGTATTTCCAGCAGGATAATAAAATCTTGTTCTCAAGAAGTAAGTATGATTCTTAGCCACATATGTAATAGTTCTCTGAAACATTACATTAGTGGAGGAAAAATAACAACCGGAAGTGCCTGTAATTTCGCAATCAGAAGTGTAGTATCTGTGTCTTCAAGATCTTTGAGTAGGCTACGCAACACAAAGTGACACCTCAGAATGAAAACAAAGCAGACGATCATGCTATTTTTTGTTGACACCATAGACTTACTAAATAAAGGTACACTTTGGTAGTGTTTAACTCAGTCTGTTCATTACTAGCGAAATAGCTTGGTGTTTCTTTAGGTATTACATAATATGCTTTCCTGTCTGAGTGAAAAATAACTGTTTCACAGACAGTACGTATCTTTCAGTGATTATTCAACTACTTATTTTTTTAAATAAATATTCAATAATAACGTTCCTTAAATCGTGTACCCAGCCACAGTCTATGTTGTACATAGGCCCTGTTGGCTTCTGTCTAGGAGTTTTCAGCCAACGTTTGTTTGATTTTACAACTTACGTTTCGCTACCGCAAATTTAGATTCAGATTAGCTAGCACTTTTAAAATTTTATACTTCATTGATCTTGGAGGGTGAAACGTGGGCAATGTCAGCAGCTTATGCTGGAGCGAAACGTCTGTCTAACCTCAAACTTCGACAGAAAATCTCGGGAGATGCCAACAGACAACATGTCAACAAACGGCCATAAAAGCTTAAAATGTACAATAGATAAGAACTTGGGAAACGTCTTTAAACATTTGTGTTTCTCAGTATCTTGAAGCTCCAGTAGCTGCGACCGTTATTTATCTTATAATTGCCGATACCGATAGATTGTTTGGATTGTACCTACCTTGTACCCACAATCAAACATTTTAATGCACACTGTCATTAGCCCCTGTTCTGCAGATGAATAAGAAGCTGCTTATAAAATATTTATGTTATCACATTACTCAGAAAAACCTGTTAGGTTATCAATGTGTTCTTTATTAATGACTCCACCAATGAATAATGTCTTCTGTCATCAAGTCCCAGATACAGAAATATTTAACCTTCACAGTGTACTTTGTTAAGTTATATTACCCATCCCAAAATATTATTACATTTACAGTGATTTGTTATTAGGACAGTATTCCCCTAAACACATACTCGGAAATAGTCACATATTCGGAAATTACTATCCAAATAACTGTTTCGTCCCTTGTTTTCTAATCAATTGTAAATTTAAATAAAGTAAAGAAATGTAGAACTAACTTTTAATACATTCAGAGAAGTTCATTTAAAAACATAAAGACGAAAAAAAAAAAGATTTTATGAGAGGAAACGATCCGAACTTACACCTCCACATAGTACAAATTACGAATCTACAAAGTTATCTTTTACCCTATAAGGACACAAGTTGGAAGAGGCTCTTGATTACTTATACCTACACTTGAATAGTTACGTTGTTAATTTGCTACAAACTACTATTTATTTGTAAGGTAGGCGTTTTCGTGAATACTCTTAAAAGCATCATAATTTCATTCTTAATATTTAAAGATCACAATTTCTGAATAAGCTCAATATAAAATGGCACCTGTCAGATCGTGCCAAAGATTCTATCCGTGCTGTGTATAGTCTCTGGTCCAAAACGGAAATGCGAATACGGAAACTACCAGGGGTTTAGCAGTCTCCCCACCACATTGTCACAGCTGTAACCGAGCGACCAATGATATGGCGCTCCAGAAAAGCCAATAGGAAGACTCTGTGATTCACGCGTGTGCATATGAACACTGGTGAGGCGTATTGCAATAATATTCTACCTACGTGTTCGCTCGTGTTGCCTCTAGATTGAAAACGGCCAATTGTACTTCTTTTTCGAAAGATGTGTTTTAACATATGATTATGACGTTCAGTGTTTGTTTTTTCGTATTGCTGTTTTATTCAGTAAACTCAACAATCAGATGAAATAAGCGCATAGAATTCGAATGCACAGAACTAGAATTCTGTCCGCAATATCTGCACTCAAGTCAAGTGATATGGGAACAGCACTGCAGGCCATATAGAGCCAAACGTATTTCAGGCATTATTAACTCGTTATTGGATGCAGATATATTTCAGAAGTATCGTAAAACTATGTACAAATTTTAATAGTCATCTTAAAAATGATATTCATTGGATGAAGATGGTTTACACATGCGAAGATCGAGAGTGTGATGGTTTTTTATGAGAAGTGAATTTTTTTTTTCCAGGACGGAATTGACAGTCAACCACATTCTTTTTGTTTTCTACAGCTGTTAAACGAATGTCTATTCGAATTATGTTTCAAAGACGCACATATACACATAAAAAGAAAAAAAAAATCTTACAGCAAATGACAACCTTACACAACTATTTTCAATCTTTGCTTATCGTTTTGCGTATTTCACTGCAAGGAGGCAGTTACTTACAGCATTTTTCATAATCTTCATTGAGTAAGTTCAAAGGCTAAATAAGGTAAAGCAGTCAACAATCCGAAGATTGGTTTGAACACTATAGTGCTTTACTAGGCATGGTCCTGTTTGGAGGTGGTATGCCGTTGCCTTCCTCCGACCTTCGAACTGACTTACCCAGCCAGTTATAGGGGGACCTACAGTTTAACGTGGGTTCTGAACCACGGTGCTACTCGGTATTTTTCACATGAACAGTACTGCCAGAGGTGAAAGAAGTGGAAAGTGACAGATAAAAATCCTAGGACCTGTCGGGGATCGAACCCGCGACCTTTGGGTTTGTAGTCTGGCACATTACCACTGTGCAACCGAGGCGCACCAAATGCTAAATAGGAAGCAGTAATTATCATGGAATGAATCAAATTTGTAATGGTTTGAAAAATAAGATAGTTTCTCCTTTAGGTGCTGCGTTCAGTCTTTTGCTGTTATGTCTAAGTTAGGAACAGGAGACTGATGACCCTTCTGTTTAGTCCCCTTAAAAGTCCCAAAACAACAGACATTAGGTAGCTTTTGTTATAGGAAGTTTTGATCCAGACACTAATGAAAGTCCATGTCCATATACCAACAAGCATGAAAACTCTTTGGAGGAAATAAGGACAATTGAGCAAACAATCTTGGAAATTATACAAACCACACTCATTCATGAGAACATTGACTCATAACGAAATAAAGCACAGCCAACATAGATTTTTTTGATCATCTTAATTACATTTTGTATAAACTTTTTACCATTATGTAAGGCACAATAGCACAAGAGCAACATTAAGGGAAATGAACAAAACTGGAATAAAAATAAACCAAGGTATCATCAGAAGTGAAACTAAATCAGTATAGCATCTTGTTAACGTCGCTATTTAACACTGGAGCAAATAGATAGAAACTAAACCGTTATTCTCTTATAAACATTAGACGATCTACATAAAGTGAGATGTTATGTAGCTAAAGCTGGTGGTAATGAAACTTAAGGTACTGGCCTAACATGTGTTCATACTTGCAGAAAAGAAAAAAAAGGAAAAAAAACATGATACTATGCATGATTTGCCTAAAAACCTAACAATATGATACTGTTGTACAACAGGTAGGAATACACTAAAAAAAAAAGTGAAATCAGCAGCGCCTCCCCTCCTTTAGAATAAACAGAGTTGCGGGTTAAATTGGTTTACTATTGCTTATCCAACTAACTACTCCGACTTGGCTAAAGCCACAGATAAGAAATAATATACATTTAGAATCTTCCATCATACTATTAGAAGCTTAATTTAAAAAATACTAACATTTCCATTCATGAAAATAAAAGGAAGGTGGCATTTCAGTAGATGTGTGTACACCAAAACATCATGTGAAAATTACTGGAGTAGAACTGATTCATCTTGATTGATACAAGCTGATAAATTACTGTATAACTAATAAAAAGGAAGATGAAGCGGCTGGTTGCCAACATCTAGCTGTGTTATTTTCCACAACAAAAATTCCCTACAGGACCCAGGGTAGTCAAATGTTAACAGTAAAATCTTATACTAATATAAAACCATTATAGAAACAATACTTGGAAAAATTTAACTCTTCCATATACATACTCTTGTCAGTGAAACGTATTTTAAGAAGTGGCCATGCTAATTGACTCAATCTGAACTTCTTGATCACTTCTCAGTTTAGATTTCATAAAGGGCTCTCTGCACTAAGAGGAATACTTGGCATGTGACCATGTAGCTGGATTATACCACCACATAAAATGCTCCAGTGTAAGAAATAAACCTATACTGAAAGTTTCTGGAATATATATACACGTGGTGTCTTTTCTGGGAGAACAGACGACACTTCTGATCCTGCAGTTGTTATTCTTTCCTATTCACAGAATTGGGGTAGAGATGGAAATTTGTGTCTGACGGGAGGCAAGCTTAGGTAGACCCTGCAGGTGCGGTGATCATAGTTTTCTCAGTGGTGTAGTGGTCAGTGCAACTGCCTAGAAAGCAGGAGACCCATGTTCAAATCCCGGCTGGGTACACATTTTCAGCTTTGCCCATTCACAGTTGATGTCATATATTGTGTGAATACTTATGGAATATTTTGTGGTCCTTCAGAAGTCTGGACTCTGCTAGTCAGTTCCCAGAAACTGACAAATGCCTTAAAAATGTGGCATTGGACTTTGTCTGTTATATTTTGAGTAACTTCTTGCTCTGGAGTGTCTTGAAGTTTCTGCAAAGCTATTCTTCTACTAATGAAGTATTAAAAGGCATATTTAATATAATAAGACAAGATTATCAAAATATCCACGGGTGTACTGCCGGTCTATAGTGTCCAACGGGCACAATATTTTGGCGATCAAACATGTCGCCATCATCAGGTGAACTGACGGACTGAGCTCCTGGAAACGCGCCGGCACGGAGATCCGCACTCTACGGCTGCTCGAAGGGAACTGGGTTCTAGCCCGGTAGCGGGCCATTTAAATACTCTCGGCCCGCGCAGCGACCCCTCCGCGGTCCGCGCCCCGCGCCGCGGCCGCGCAGTGGAACCGATTGCGGCGGCCTTCCTCAAACCGTGATCGTCTTTGACGATCCCAATCAGTGCACGAATTTTATTCGGCGGACAAAAAACAGTTCCAGCCTGGTGTTTTTTCAAAATGCGGGCGACCTTCCCCGAGAGTGCGCCGGTATATGGAAGGAACGCAGTGCCTGCATCCTCCCTCGTGTTTTCATCCGTTTCCACAGGTTGTGATGTAGTGGTTGGGCGGAGAGCCCGCTGAATGTACCACTCTGAGTACCCATTTTTTCGAAATACAGTTTTCAGGTGTTCCAATTCCTGGGGTAGACTCTCTGCGTCGGAGATAGTGCGCGCCCTATGTACTAGAGTTTTAAGTACCCCATTCCTCTGTGAAGGGTGGTGACAGCTGTCTGCGTGTAAATACAGATCAGTGTGCGTTGTCTTCCGATATACACTATGACCCAGGGTGCCATCAGCTCTTCTCTTGACCAAGACGTCAAAGAACGGCAATTGAACCTCCGTTTCAGTCTCCATAGTGAATTTGATGTTGGGGTGTATGGAGTTCAGATGTGTAAGGAAGTCAAGGAGTTTATCCATACCATGTGGCCAGATGACGAAAGTGTCGTCCACGTAACGGAAAAAGCAAGTAGGTTTCCATTCAGATGATGCCAGGGCTTCCTCCTCGAAATTTTCCATGTACAAATTTGCGACCACAGGGGACACTATAGACCGGCAGTACACCCGTGGTTATTTTGATCATCAAATACGCCGGGAGAAACTGAAGAATCACAAGACAATATTGGTTTTCATCACCTCTCCTGAGTACATATCTACTGCACAGCCAAGTCAGATTTCAAATGTACAATATTTTAACAAGACAGAAAAACTGTAGTCATATAGTGTACACTTTACATTGATTCTTCTGGGTGATGTGAGTCTCTTTCTCCATGCTGCACTTGCATGCAAAGTGTCTGCATGCAGATTTCATACGCCTGCATAAACAGGATTTGACACATAGTATCTGACCTTATCACATTAAGTTTCCAAAATATAGACAATTTGATTATCTTTGGACGTTATCATGGCATGTAGTATAATAAGTTACACATGATCTCACAAGTGAAGTATTGATAGAGGTAAGTTCTGTGACCTTGTCAAAGTCTTTAACTGTGCAAAACATAAAATTATACTTAACAAAGTAAAATGTCAGTGCATGAATGGCCTTCCTCCGCAATAGAGGACCTCACTAGCAGACTAGTCTTGGGCAAGTAGAGTGCGAAAACAATCATTTACAGTACAGTGGAAGTGTTCAGTGGTAGATATGCAAATGAACATGCATTTTTCAGCAGAGTCATAACACAGCTATTTTATCTTGACATTGTTTCCATTCAATGCAGTCTCTGCGTATGTGCCCTATAAAAAGGAACCAAGACTTATTGACAACACAAAAATACTAACTAGAGAGTCCTGATTAAACTCGAGCTGATATAACTATAATAATATAGTGAGGACAGTTTACAACTTACCGCAAAGACGTAGCGACGAGCTGCGATAGGCACATACAAAAGACACACACATACAACACATTCAGCTATCGGCCATGGCCTTCTTCAGAAAATAGAACACTCAAGCAATCACACCGGCACACAACACAGTCATACAACCATCACCTCCGACTGCCGCACTTCGAATCACGCTCTGCAGTGAATCAGGGACGGAAGGGGAGGGGAGAGGGGATAGGAAGATAACGTCACGGTGGTGGGGATGGGTTAGATGGGAATAACGAGATGCAGCTTAGGAATGGAGTGGGGAGGCGGGTGAGGGGAGAAAATAAAATAAAATAAAGTAAAATAAATATCTATACAAAATGCGTGCACACTGCAAGTACACAAGACCGCATACACACACACACACACACACACACACACACACACAGATCGCACATTCACACACCACTCAAAATAGGCGAAATTTGGGATAGAGAGGTAGGAACTGTAAGGTATGGAAAAAAAATACAGGGAAGTTATCGTAGGTTGAGGCATGGTTGATTTTGGGATTGGAGAATGTTTTGTAGGGACAACTCCCATCTGTGCAGTTCAGAAAAGCTGGTGGTGGATGGGAGGCTCCAGATGGCCCGAGTTGTGAAGCAGCCATTGAAATCAAGCATGTGCTCCGCTGCATGCTGTGCCACAGGGTGGTCCACCTTGTTTTTGGCCACACTTTGGCGGTGGCCATTCATCCTAATGGATAGCTGGTTGGTGGTCATGTCAATATAGAAAGCTGTACAGTGTTTGCAGCACAGTTGGTAAATTACGTGGCTGCTTCCGCAAGTGACCCCGCCTCTGATAGGTAGGATAAGCCTGTGACAGGACTGGAATAGGAAGTGCTGGGTGGGTGGATTGGACAGGTCTTACAGCGGGGTCGTCCACAAGGATATGATCCCTGTGGCAGTGAGCTGGGTTTCGGGGTGGCATAAGGATGGGACTAGAATGTTGTGAAGGTTGGGAGGGCGATAGAACACCACTTTAGGAGGGGTGGGAAGGATCTTGGGCTGGATATCTCTCAGTTCTGGGCACGAGGATAGAAAATCAAAGCCTTGGCAAAGGATGTAATTTAGTTGTTCGAGACCATGGTAGTACTGGGTGACAAGGGGAGCGCTCTTTTGTGGATGGTTACTGGTGTTAGGAGGAGGATTTGGGGTGTGTGAGGATATGGCATGGGAGATTTGTTTGCGGACTACGTCTGTGGGGTAGTTTCTGTTTGTGAAGGCCTTTGTGAGACCTTCAGCATATTCAGAAAGGGAATTCTTGTCACTGCAGATCTGCCGTCCATGGGTGGCCAGGCTGTAAGGAAGGGATATTTTTTATGTGGAAGGGATGGCAACTGTCAAAATGTAGGTACTGTTGGTGGTTGGTACGTTTAATATGGACGGAAGTGTGAATGGAGCCATCAGTGAGGTGGAGGTTGACATCCAGGAATGTGCAATGGTAGCTTGAGGAAGACCAGGTGAAGTGGATGGGAGAGAAGGAATTGAGGTTCTGAAGAAAGGAGGATAGGGTGTCCTGGCCCTGAGTCCAGATCATGAAAATATTATCAATGAACCTGAACCAGGCCAGTGGTTTCAGGTTTTGAGATACTAGGAAGGATTCCTCCAGACGGCCCATGAACAGGTTGGCATAGGAGCATGCCATTTGGGTGCCCATGGCTGTGCCTTGGATTTGATGGTAAACTTTCCCCTCAGAGGAAAAGTAGTTGTTAAGTAGGATGAAATTGGTGAGGGTTATGAGGAATGAGGTGTCAGGCTTGAGTTCAGAGGGACGTTGTGACGTTGCAGCAGAGCACATGCTTGATTTCAATGGCTGCTTCACAACCCGGGCCATCTGGATCTTCCCATCCACCACCAGTTTTTCTGAACTGCACAGATGGGAGTTATCCCTACAAAACATTCTCCGATCCCGAAATCAACCAGGCCTCAACCTACGATAACTTCCCTATATTTTTCTCCATACTTTACAGTCCCTACCCCTCTATCCCAAATTTCGCCTATTTTGAGTGGTGTGTGAATGTGCGATCGTGTGTGTGTGTGTGTGTGTGTGTGTGTGTGTGTGTGTGTGTGTGTGTGTGTGCGTGCGTGCGTGCGTGTGTGCGTGTGCGCGTGCATGTGTGCGCGTGCGTGTGTGCATGCATGCATGCATGCGTGTTGTGTGCGGTCCTGTGTACTTGCAGTGTGCACGCATTTTCTATATATATTTACTTTACTTTATTTTATTTTATTTTCTCCCCTCACCCGCCTCCCCACTCCATTCCTAAGCTGCATCTCGTTATTCCCATCTAACCCATCCCCACCACCGTGACGTAATCTTCCTATCCCCTCTCCCCTCCCCTTCCGTCCTCGATTTGCTGCAGAGCGTGATTCGAAGTGCGGCAGTCGGAGGTGACGGTTGTATGACTGTGTTGTGTGCCTGTGTGATTGCGTAAGTGTTCTATTTTCTGAAGAAGGCCATGGCCGATAGCTGAATGTGTTGTATGTATGTGTCTTTTGTATGTGCCTGTCGCAGCTCGTCGCCACGTCTTTGCGGTGCGTTGTAAACTGTCCTCACTATATTATTAATTCCAACCTGGACTTTCCATTATTATATGATATAACTATAAAATAGATGAAGTGGTTCACAGCTACTGGTTTAAAGTTTTAACCTCACAAAGAGACACATTATGTAACAGCTGTGCCACAAGGAATTTTATGCTCTGTTCTTCATTTTGTGTGTGTCTGCTTCTGGGGTTAAATTTTTGATTGAGTGATTTATTTAAAAGTCCAATGTAAATTGTTACTTGGATTAATAAAGAAATCAATCAATTAATCAAAAATTTAATCCCATCAGATATTCATTAATTGCCATACACAGAATTTTTCCAAGTATTGTTCCTATAATTGTTTCATATTAGTATAAGATTTTACTGTTAAGTGTTAACATTTGACTACCCTGGTCCTTGTAGGGAATTTTGTCGTGGAAAATAACAGCTAGATGTTGGCAACCAGCCACTTCATCTTCCTTTTTATTAGTTATGCAGTAATTTATCAGCTTGTATCAATCAAGATGAATCTGTTCTATTCCAGTAATTTTCACTTGATGTTTTGGTGTACACACATCTACTGAAATACCACCTTCCTTTTATTTTCATGAATGGAAATGTTAGTATTTTTTTAAAAATTAAGCTTATAATAGTATGATGGAATTTTCTAAATGTATATTATTTCTTATCTGTGCCTTTAGCCAGTCACGGTAGTTAGTTGGACAAGCAATAGTAAACAGATTTAACCTGCAACTCTGTTTATTTTAAAGGAGGGGGCTGCTACTGGTTTCACTTGTGGTACCTTTTTTTCGGTTTGTTCTCTTTCCTGTTGTACAACAGTATCATATTGTTATGGTATGTAGGCAAATCACACATAGTACATGTTTTTTTTCTTTTTTGCAAGTATTGACACGTTAGGCCATTACTGTATGTTTCATCACCACCAGCTTTAGCTACATAACATCTGAGTTTATGTAGATCGTCTAATGTTTATAAGAGAATATTAAAATAAGTCTGTTGTTTCATATAAAGAAAGTAAAGGTTGAGTTTCTGTCTGTTTGCTCCAGTGTTTAGTGATGTGTAACGTGGTGCTATATTGATTTAGTTTAACATCTGATGATACATACCACTATTTATTTTGATTCCAGTATAGTTCGTTTTTCTTAATTTTGCTCGTGTACTATTGTGACTAGACTTACACAATGGTAAAACTTTATACAGGATGTAATTGAACAGGATCAAAAAAATAAAAGATGGCTGCACTTTATTTCATCTTGAGTGAATGTTCTCATGAATGAGTGAAGTTTGTATAATTTCCAAATTATTTGCCCAAATGTCCTTAATTTCCTCCAGATAGTTTTTATGTTTGTTGGTGGTATAGGAGATTGGCTTTCATTAGTGGGAGTATCAATTCTTTCTAGGACAAAAGCTACCTGATGTCTGTTCTTGTTGTTTTGGGATTATTTAAGGGGACTAAACAGAAGGTGATCAGTCCCCTGTTCCTAATTGAGACACAATTCAGCAAGAGACTGAACTGAGAACTCAAAGGAGACGCTGTCTGTATAGTAACGTATTTTTCAAAGCATTACAAAATTCATCCATTCCATGCTGATTAATGCTCCCTATTTAGCCTTTGAACTTACCCAATGAAGGTTATGAAAAACGCTGTATTAACTGCCCCCTTGCATTAAAAAAACCAAAAGGATAAGCAAAGACTGAAGATAGTTATGGAAGAGGGACTGATGACCTCGTAGTTAAGTCCCATAAGCTTTACAAATATTTGAACATTTGAACAGTTATGGAAGGTTGTCATTTAATTTAAGAATTTCTTTACTTTTTCCGTGGATATGAGTGTCTTTGAAATATAATTAATTCGAGCAGACATTCGTATAACAGCTGTAGAAAACAAAAAGAATATGGTTGTCTGTCAGGTTCCATTCCGTCATGGGGTGGGAGTTGGGGGAATAAACTAAAATTTCAGTTCTCATAAAAAAGCATCACACTCTCGATCTTTGCGTGTGTAAACCAATTTCATACAATGAATATAATTTTTAAGACATCTATTAAAATGTATACGTAGTTTTACGGTAGTTCTGAAAGATATCTGCATGTAATAACGAATTAATAACGTTTAAATACGCTTAGCGCTACATGGCCTGCAGCGCCTTTGCCGTTTCAGTTGACTTGACTGCCGATATTGCGGAGAGAATTTTCGTTTTGCACGTTTGAGTTCTATGCGCTTAGTTCATCTGATTGTGTGTTTACTGAGTAAAACAACAGTATGAAAAAGCAATGGACATCATAATCTAACATATGTTGAAACATATCTTTCAAGAAATAAGTACAATTGGCTGTTTCCAATCTAGAAGCTACACAAGCGAACACAAAAGTAGAATACTACTGCACTACACATGTTAACTTAGTTCATATGCACGCGCGTGAAACACATCGCCTCCCCATTGGCTTTCCCAGGGCGCCATATCATTGGTCACTTGGTTGGAGCTGAGACGATGTGATGGGGAGAATGCTAACCCCCTGGTCGTTTCCATATTCGCAACGGAAATGATATTTTTCCGCCGCTAACGTATACTTTCTCTGAAGTAGGGTGTTTTTTCCTAGTGTGACATTGGTGACACTGCGCCCGCGCGAACGTTTCGAGTATTTGCTCCAGTAAATAATTCCAAAAATCGTTGTTTTTAAGCTATATTTAATCGTTTCCAGTTAATATAAATAGTATATAACTATTGTTACATTAGTGGAAGTGTTCGTGTAGTGTTTAATAAGGAAAAACGGTGTAAAAAGGTTATTTTTCTTCTCGCGCCTATAGCACGTATTTGTAGGCCTGATTTAACGCGCGAGAATCTTTGTAAACAGTGACTAAAACTTATATATAATTACCCATTGTTCTATTTTTCACTCTCTGCATATAGTAGTTAGGATTTATAAAGTCTATCAGAAGTAAATTTTGTGATTTATCAAAAGTGTTTATAGCCATAAATTTTGTTTTTGTGATCGTGTTTTTTAGGCCTAATTTTTGTTTTCGTGAGCGAGTTTCTTTATATCCAGTGCCCTTTCAGTTAATTATATTTGCGTGAACAGATTTTAGTGTCTCTTGGTGTAACTTTCACGTTTTAGTCAGTACTTAATCAAGTTTTTACGATTTCTATTTTTACCATGGGTGAGAAGTGTGTGACATGCCGTAGGATCGTTAGTTCCGGGGTGTGGTGTGATGGTTGTAGTGGTTTCTTTCATTGGGGCGAATGTAGTGGCGTGGGAAATGGGGACATAAATGAGGCTCACCAGTGGTTTTGTAGGATCTACAATAGAGATAGGAAAATAATGGAACAGGAGGGAAAAATTGCAACTCTTCAAGCTGAATTAGATAAGGCAAGGAAGACTCTGAGCAGGTTAAGGAGGGAGAAGGGTGATCAGCGGTGGGAAGTGGCAATAGGTAAGAGGCTTAGGACAGTTTCAGACAGCTTTGTCCTTAATGTGAAAAATAGATTTGACCTGTTGCCTCAGTCAGAATCCGATGAGCCTCATGTAGCTGAAGCTGTAGAAAGCACACAACACACTTTCAAGAATGATTTGAAAAAGGTAGGGAAAACTGTGAAAAGAAAGAAAGTCTTGTTGTTAGGTAGTTCCCATGGTAGAGGTGTTGTCCAACTACTGAAGCCAACTAGAATTGTAAATGGATGTGAAAACACAATTGATCTCTTAGCAACAAATAATCCTGAGCTCATAATGAGCATCAAAACGGATACAGGTATTAGTGAACACAGAGCTGTAGTAGCGAAATTGAATATCGAAAGTCCCAAAGTTACCAAAAATAAACGCAAAGTATATTTGTTCAGGAAAGCAGATAGAAACAAAATACATTGCTTCTTGAAAGACAGCTTCCACTCGTTTCTAACACTAAACGTACGTGTAGACCAGATGTGGCTCAAATTCAAAGAAGTGGTATCGACAGCAATTGAAAGTTTTATACCTAATAAATTAATAAAAGAAGGAGGCGATCCCCCTTGGTACACAAAACAGGTTAGGACACTGTTGCAAAAGCAAAGGAAAAGGCATACTAAATTTAAACGAACACGAAATCCCCAGGATTTGCGATTGTACTCAGAAGCTCGAAATTTAGCGAGGATTTCAATGCGAGATGCCTACAACATTTATCACAACGAAACTCTTTCTCGTAATTTGACTGAAAACCCAAAGAGATTTTGGTCATATGTTAAATATACTCGGGGAAAGTCACAAACAATACCTTCACTACGTGATAGTAATGGCGATCCTGCCGATGACAGCGCTACTAAAGCAGAGTTACTAAACTTAGCTTTTAGAAACTCATTCACTAAAGAAGACGAAACCAATATTCCAGATTTCGAATTACGAACAGATGCCGTAATGAGTAACATAGAAGTAGATATCATCGGTGTAGCGCAGCAACTAAAATCATTTAACAAGAACAAGTCTTCTGGTCCGGATTGTATACCCGTTAGATTTCTATCTGATTATGCTGAAGCGATAGCTCCTTACTTATCAGTCATATACAACCGCTCTCTCATAGAAGGATCTGTACCAAAAGATTGGAAAGTTGCACAGGTCACACCTATATTCAAGAAAGGCAGTAGGAGTAACCCACTAAACTACAGGCCTATTTCATTGACGTCAATTTGCAGCAGGGTTTTGGAACATATCCTGTATTCAAATATTATGAATTATCTCGAACAGAACGATCTATTGACCCAAGGTCAACACGGATTTAGAAAATATCGTTCATGCGAAACACAACTAGCTCTATATTCACACGAAGTGATGGGTGCTATCGACAAAGGTTCGCAAATCGATTCCGTATTTCTTGATTTCCAGAAAGCTTTTGACACCGTACCTCACAAACGGCTTTTAATCAAATTGCGTGGTTATGGTATATCGCCCCAAATTTGCAATTGGATAGGGGATTTCTTGTCAGAGAGGACACAGTTCGTAGTAATCGATGGTAAGGCATCGACTAAAACTGAGGTGATATCGGGCGTTCCACAAGGTAGTGTTATTGGTCCTCTGCTATTCCTTATTTACATAAACGATTTAGGGGAAAATCTAAGTAGCTCTCTTAGGTTGTTTGCAGATGACGCCGTCATTTACCGTCTAGTAAAATCATCTGAAGATCAAAACCAACTGCAGAACGATCTGAATAAGATATCAGTATGGTGTAAAAATTGGCAATTGACTCTAAATAATAAGAAGTGTGAAGTCGTCCACATGAGTACGAAAAGAAATCCGTTAAACTTTGTTTACAACATAAATCAATCAAATGTGAACGCCATAAATTCCACAAAATACCTAGGAATCACTATTACTTCAGACTTAAACTGGAAAGAACACGTAGATAATATCGTGGGAAAGGCGAACCAGAGACTGCGTTTTATTGGCAGAATCCTTAAAAGATGCAACAGAACTACTAAAGAAACTGCATACACTGCGCTTGTCCGTCCATTTTTGGAGTATTGCAGTCCAGTGTGGGATCCTTATCAGGTGGGTTCGACGGAGGACATCGAAAGAGTCCAAAGAAGGGCAGCTCGTTTCGTATTGTCACGATACAGGGGAGACAGCGTTACGGAAATGATACAGGATCTGGGATGGGAATCATTACAACAACGGCGCTTATCGCTGAGGCGTGGGTTACTTGCGAAACCCCAATCGCCAACATTCTCCTCCGAATGCGAAAATATATTGTTGACTCCCACTTACATAGGTAGAAATAATCATCAGAATAAAATAAGAGAAATCAGAGCTCGAACAGAGAGATTCAGGTGTTCTTTCTTCCCGCGCGCTATTCGAGAATGGAATGGGAGATAAATAGTATAATTGTGGTTCGATGAACCCTCTGCCAGGCACTTAAATGTGATTTGCAGAGTATCCCATGTAGATGTAGATGTAGATGAAGGAAGAGCTAGGACCAGAGTACCAGGTCACAAACTTTTTCAAACCAAATGCTGGCCTGGGTCAGGTAACAGAGGATATAGGTTCTTTATGTAAAGATTTCACAATGGAGGATACCGTGGTTATAGTGAGTGGTCCGGGAAACAGCATTGACAGACTCTGTGAATATTCTAGAGAGAGTGACCTGGTGAAGATACCATCGGCAACGAAGCGTACTAGTGTGGGGTTTTATCTGTCTTGGGTCGCCATGATTGGCCTCATTTGAACTCTTCTGTCAGGAGAGTAAACTTGGAGTTGGAACGGCTACTCATGTCAGATGTGGGGTCCCATATTGGTTTGATTCCTGTGGATGATATCTGTAGGTGGGACTATACTAGGCATGGCCTTCACCTCAACAGGAAAGGGAAGGGAAAACTGTCAGGGTTGATTGCAAGTAACTTACGGGAGGGGGGCACTGTCACAAATGGTAGAATACCAGTGGTTACAGGTGTCAGAGGGATGTCTTTTTTAGGTTAGGGAGGGGGGAAAGAAAACCAGTTTTGACCGAGCTTGTAAGCCACCCTCAGTTTGGAAAATCAGATAAACAGGAAATAGACTTTAGCAAACAATGTTTAACAGAAAGTACTCAGAAACTTCCAGTAAATGTTAGTCAAGCTGTTAGTATGCAATATCAGTTATCTTTATTACATCAAAATATTCCAGGACTCAGAAATAAACTTGATGAACTACTCATTTGTATTGATGAAATAGATTCCTCTAACCCAATTGACATAATTTGCCTCTCTGAACATCATGTGGCCACTAGTATAGTTACGTTAAACATTCCAGGATTTATCAATAAAATTCTTCTGGGTATGAAACCGCGTCGTCATTTTATAAATTCCACCGACGTTTCGGCCGCTGTTGCAGGCGGCCTTCATCAGGGTCTGTGTCTGACTGCTGAATATACGATATATTGGGATTTATATAGCTGCGGATGAGGGAAAGGAAGGGGGACGTTGGTTTGCCTTTATTGGTGGTTATATTATTTCACGCCATTGGTGGAAATCGGCAATGATGATTGGTGTTTTAGAGGCTAGTTTTCCATGTGACTGGGGGTTACATTCTTCCCCCTTATTGGTCAAAATGGACGTTTCCGATTGGCTTTTGTATTAGAAGTTGCTATTGGCGGAATGGACCTGAGAGAACGGACGGCGGTTGTGCCGTGCCGCTGTTGACTTGTCGCCTGGCGCAGACGGCGGCGGGCCGGTGCTCTGCGTGTTCGCTGCCGTTGTGGTCTCCGGGGCAGTCTGCGCGAGTCCTTCCGCGCGCGGTGCCGTCACGTAGCGTTGCGACTGCTGGCAGCCAAGAGGCCGGCAGCCTGTAGCCATCCTCCCTGTTCATATTGGCGGGACGCTTCGCTATTTCTATAACCTCTCTAATTTTCCTCCTCGCTGAGAATGGTTGTTTCGCCAGCACGCGGGCCTCGCTGAAAGATAACTGTTTTCCGCACTGATTGTGATGCTCAGAAACCGCTGACTTCGTGTGCTGTCCAACCGTATGTATCTTTCATGTTCTGAAAGCCTCGTGGAGATTGCTCGCCCGGTCTCTCCTATATAAACCAGCCCACACTCGCAGCTTATTTCATACACGCCGGCATTGCTCAGTTTGTCAATTGCGTCCTTAGTTGAACCTAGGACATCCTTGGTCTTATTGGTGCTGCGGAAGACTGGCTTGATGCCTGCCCGACGTAGAACCTTACCCACACGCTCAGTGACGCCCTGCACGTAAGGTAATAGGGCGATGCATTGTGCTTCCTCTTGCTCCCCTCTATTCCTTTCATTCCTCCTGGACATTGTTTTATGTATCTCGCCCAGTCCGTAGCCATTAACCGCAAAGGTGGATCTGAGATGTCGTAGTTCCGCCTGTAGGTGATCGTCATCGCTGATCCTGTGGGCCCTCCTTGTTAGTGTTTGTAGGGCGGATTTCTTCTGCATGGGGTGGTGGTGGGAGGAGGCGTAGAGGTACCTTCCCGTGCTGGTAGCCGGTGGAATTTATAAAATGACGACGCGGTTTCATACCCAGAAGAATTTTATTGATAGTGACAACAGCCGCGGAAGCCTACGTTTGCATTCCAGGATTTAATTTAGCTTCACACTTCTGTAGAGTAGATATGAAGGGAGGAGGAGTTGCCACATTCATTAAAAACTACTATAAATTCAAGAATATTGATATAAATAAATTCTGTCTAGTGCAGCATTTTGAAGCTTGTGCAACAGAAGTAGAATTTCATAACAGATGCTATATAATAGTAACTATTTACCGAGCACCTGCAGGAAATTATAATCTATTCCTAAATCACCTAGAAGCTCTATTGCGTTATTTAACAGGAAGAAATAAAGAAATAAGAAATCCAGATTTTCTTATGCAGTCCTCCAGGAAAAATTTATTGCAATCAGTAACTTTGTCTTTCAACCTAACACCTACCGTAGACTTTCCAACTAGGATAATTAAAACCTCTAGGAAAGCAATTGATAATATTTTTATACACAAATCAAAGAAAGAAAAATCATAAAACCAATAATAAATGGCCTATCAGATCACGATATGCAGCTCCTTGTTTTAGGTATGGATTCTAAACAGATTATGAAGACTGCAAAATGTACATACAGGAGAGTAGTCAACCCATCAAAAATTGAAAATTTTAGAAAACTCCTCAAAGACACGAACTGGAATGATGTGTATAGTGCTCATGTCATGAATGAAAAATATAACATATTCATTAATAATATTAGTATCATGTTTGAAAACTGTTTTCCTCTAAAAGTAACTCGAATTAAACAGAAGTCTATAATAAAACCATGGATTACACAGGGAATAAAGATTTAATGTGAGACAGAAAGGAAAATGTATCTATCAGAGTAGTTGCAATGATGATGATTTAACGAAATATAAGGAATATTGTACAATATTTAACAAAGTTAATCAGGCATCTAAACAAATGCACTATGAAAAGAACATAGCAACATCAGGAAACCAAATAAAAACAATATGGGATATAGTGAAAGAGGTGACTGTTAGAACCAGAAAGAAACAAGAGCAGCAGGAAGCATTAAGAGTAGATCAGACATTAGTAACTGGGCATAGTGTGGCAAATCTATTTAATAAGTACTTTATATCTGTTACTGATAGTATGGAATTGTCTGGGTTAGTAAATAATGCCCTTGAATATTTGAAACTAGCATTTACAAATATATTCACGTACATGAATATATCACTCACTTCACCACAAGAAATAACTTCCATATTAAAATCTTTAAAAACAAAGAATTCTAGTTGTAACGATGAAATATCAACAAACTTAATTAATACTTGTTCTTGTGAACTTAGCACAATTTTAAGTTATTTGTGTAATTAGTATATTATAATGGGAACATTTCCTGATTGGCTAAAATATGCAGATATTAAACCTCTATTCAAGAAGGGGGATAAAGAGATACCATAAAACTAGAGACCCATTTCACTTTTGCCAGCATTCTCAAAAATTCAAGAAAAGGTAATGTACAAGCTTCTCAACCACTTAACCTCAAATGGCATATTGTCTAGAACACAGTTTGGATTTCTGACAGGTTCTGATATCGACAAGGCTATTTACACTTACAGTGAGAATGTACTTAATTCATTAGATAATAAATTGCAAGAATCGGGTATTTTTTGCGATTTGTCAAGGGCATTTGATTGTGTGAACCATAACATCCTTTCCAGTAAATTAGAATTCTACGGGGTCACGGGAAATGCTGCAAAATGGTTCAAGTGGTACCTCACTAACAGGAAACAAAGGGTGTCAGTGCAAGTGACTAGTGAATTAAGCCAACAGTCATCATCGGATTGGGAAGAAATTACATGTGGTGTCCTACAAGGATCCATCTTAGGGCCATTGCTTTTTCTTGTGTACATTAATGATCTCTCATCAGTTACACTACCAGAAGCAGAGTTCGTTTTGTTTGCAGATGATACAAGTACTTCAATAAAAAGTACGTCAAGCATAGTTATAGAAAGGTCAGCTAATGATATTTTCATGAACATTACTAAATGGTTTAAAGCTAACTCATTGTCATTAAACTTTGAAAAGACTCATTACATGCAGTTCAGAACACGTAAGAGATTTCCCGCTAGCATATGTATTAAGTATGAAGAAGAGCAGATAGAAGAGGTTGACAGTATTAAGTTGCTGGAATTATAGGTTGAATATAAATTTAGTTGGGAGGAGCACACCAAGGAACTACAGGAAAGACTCAATAAATCTCTTTTTTCAATACGAGTGTTATCAGACGTGTAATACGTATTATTTGTGGAGTAAATTCACGGACGTCCTGTAGAAGCCTCTTCAAAGAACTGGGTATATTAACTACTGCCTCTCAGTATATTTATTCCTTAATGAAATTTGTCATAAATAATAAATCCCTTTTCCCAACAAACTGCTCAGTTCATACGTTCAATATTAGGAATAAAATGATCTACACAAGGACTTAAAAGCACTTACTGTAGTTCAAAAAGGGGTCCACTACTCAGAAACACACATTTTCAATAATTGACCATCAAGTATAAAACATTTAGCTACAAATAAAGATCAGTTTAAGAGGAACCTAAAAGACTTTCTAGTGGCCAACTCTTTCTACTCCATTAGTGAATTTCTAAATTGTACCAAATGAGGCATGTATCGGTATTCATACTATATTAATATTATTATATTATAAGATAAAAATGTATCTGTATTTATATTATTAGTATTATCCATTATTCAACTTGTAAATTTTGTTTCTTGACATGTTCCACATCCTCAACATGTATCTATGGAACGAAAAACTAATCTAATCTATAGACTGAAATATGCTATTGTCAAACCACTGCACAAAAAAGGGGATACGTCTGATGTGAACAACTACCGCCCAGTCTCACTTTTGACAGCCTTATCCATAATTCTTGAAAAAGTAATGTATTCTATAGTAGTTTCACACATAGGTAAAAATAAATTTCAGAAAGGCTTTTCAACAGAAAATGCTATATATATTTTCACCAATGAAATATTAAATGCTGTGAATAACCGGACATCACCCATTGGGATTTTTTGTGATCTTTCCAAGGTTTTTGATAGTGTAAATCATGGAATTCTTCTAGATAAAGTATTGTGGTATGAATGGGACAGTGTACAAATGGTTTAAATCATACCTAACAGGAACAGTGCAGAAAGTAATACTTTTAAAACAGAAATTGTAATTTATTAAACTTGTTTGGAATCTGTTTACCAGGGATGTTTTGGTTACGTTACACTTTTACTGCTGCCAAGTGGGTTATATACATCTTTCTAGTATAGTAATGCGTTTTATTTTTCGTTTATTAGTCCTCAAGTCATTTTTATTGATTCGTCTTATAGTTTAACTTCAAGTAACTACGGTACGTAATTCGTTTTTCAGTCTACAGAAATGTTGTAAATAGCTGCACTGTTAATTACCGTGAATATAAATTGTGAAAAGAATAGTTTGTATGAAACGTCTAGGGACTTAACTACAGCTTCATTGATTTGCCCTGAACAATTAAATTAAAATATCCACTAAATGTTAGGGTACCTTTTAATCATTCTGTTTGTAAGTGAAATTTTTTTTATGAAACGTGCAATTGTTTAATAAATACTGGCGAATCAAAATCATCAGATGGAACTAATGGTATCTTGGCTATTAATATGAATGTCCTACCAATTCCAGTGCTATGAATACAAGCTTAAAAACTCAAGCCACTGCAGAAATTCTAGACACTCCAGTCACGGTGTGCACGGCCACTACGGTCGGGGGTTCGAATCCCCCCTCGGGCACGGATATTTGTGCCGTCCTAGTTCATAAGTAGTTTGTAAGTTTAGCGACTGATGACCCCGTTGTTAAGTCCCATAAGCTTTACAAACATTTGAACATTTTCTTGAGGAGTGTGCCCGCAGTGTGCTGCAGTTCCCGCGCCTGCTGCTGGTGGTCCCGCTGGTTCTGCCGCTCACCGGCCGCCAGTCGTCGCCGCCTTCAGTGGCATCGCCGCCTGTGCGCTAGCCCACGCCACCACCTCGCTGTGTCTGCGTGTGCTTCGTGTTTGTGTTATCTTCGTGTTCTGATGTGTCACTTCTGTCCACCACCGTTTCGTCGACCGTCACCTTCACCTCTGCCTCCCTCGCCCCCACCACACACGCAGGAGCGTCAATCTCCCCTCCTCCCAGCTACCGACCCCTCACTCCTTACCACCTCATTAACGACTGCACCCCCTCCTACTCGAAACCCTGCCTTCACCTTCTCCTCAGAAACCTTTCCTCCCCTCCACAGCCCCCGAGATCCGGCCGCCGCAGTTTGCACCCCGCGAGCCGCCGGCGATTTCCCCCTCTCCTCACCCGCACAGGTCGTCGCGACTGTGGGGCCACTGCGTCATCTCCCCGTCGACCCCGTCCCCACTCCCGCCTCGCAGCCTGCCCGGAAAAAGGAGTAGAAACGTGCTGCTTCCGATCCTGCTTCTTCACCTCCACGAATAAAGCCGCCCATCCCCTCGCTACCGGCCCACCCGGCCCCGTGGAAACTGCTCCTTTCCCCCCAGCTCCAGGTGGCGCAGTGGTAAGACACTGGACTCGTATTCGGAAGGACGGTGGTTCGAATCCACCTCCGGCCATCCAGATTTAGGTTTACCCTGATTTCCCTAAATCACTCCAGGCAAATGCCGGCACGGTTCCTTTGAAAGGGCACGGCCGATTTCTTTCTGCATCCTTACCCGAACACTCCGAGCTTCCTTCCTTCCTGCAGCCCTTTCCCTCGTCCCCATCCTACACTCTCCACTCCTTCGTCCTGTCCGACCCCGATCCCTAATTTCTCGACACCCGACCCTCACCCTCCTCTTCCGCCAAAATGCCCCCTCTGACCCCTCTCCCAAATCGTCCCCTGGAGGCATTCGGTCGTCCTCGAATCCGCAGAACTCGACCTCCACTCCCTCCTCCTACAAAAGATCCCCCGTATTCATTTTGGCCACCGTGCCCCCCTCGCTCCTCTTCCTCCGTCCACCTCCTGCCTCCAAATCCCACATCCCCTCCGCCCCCCCCCACTCTCACCGCCACAATCACCGAACTAAACCTGGCGATAACTGAGGTCGAGGTGCCGGAGGAATTGCGGCAGGATCCCTGCCTTAACATCCGTCCCCCGTCGCATTAATGATGCGCGTCTTCGTGGAAGACGCGCGCTCCGTCGACCGCCTCCTCCGTAATGGGGCCCTCACTGTAACCGCCTGCACCCTGTTGAATGCTCGCGCACTCCTCCCCAATCTTATCGCTGCTCCCGCTGTCTCACTTACAATGATCACCTTACTGAAAACTGTCGCCTCCCTCCTGTCTCTCCCTATTTTCGAGGACCCCATTTCCAGACCTCCTTTCCCAACCTTCCCAGCCCCCCTCCTGCAAAACCTGCAGCGAGGCTCACCCAACCTACTCCTAAGTATAAATCCCCTCCCCTCAAGTCAAAGCTGAATTCACTGTCCCCATCCGTCCCACCGATCCTGCTATCCCCGCCAACAACTCCCTCTGCCCAGCCCCCACTGAGGAGGACATCATCAGGTTCCTCACCATTGTCCTTCAAAATATCCATCCTTTTGAACGACCCCACACTCTTCACCAAGTCTCCCTCGCCGCCAGTTCACTTTTCAACCTAGATTGTAAAGCGACAACATCCCAGAACCACATCCACTTCTCCTTTTCCCACACCAACAGCCGCCAGCCCCTCTTTTAGTCTCTCTCCTTCCCCTTCCCTCCCCTCGATTCTTTATCCCTATCATGGCGCAGCACCATGTTACCCTTCTTTACGCCAACAATCGCTCCCTTTCCACCGAGAAACTCCTTCTCATGTACACCCTCTCCCATCATCGCGTGGATGCCTTTCTTCAGAACAAAACCTTTCTCCTTCCCCACCACCGTGTTACTACCAACCCCTACCTCCTGCACCGCCGCGACTCCCCCCACCACCAGCTCGGGGCAGAGTGGCTTTTGGCCTGGTTCAGCCACATCCCCCCTTAATATCCCTAATGAACACCTTATCCATACCTTGTTCCTTCTTTTCCTTAAAATTACCTGTGCCGCCATATACGTCCGCTCCTGCACCCTTCACACCTATGATGTCCTGACCCATATTGACTCCTCCTTTTTGACCTATTTGATCACTGCCGACCTCAATATCCATTCCCACACCCCCATCTAACTCCGCTGGTGGCATCAGTTCCTTCCCACCATCAATAGCGACGTCATCCCCCTCCCCCAGCATAACCACACTTGCAGCAACACCACCCCTGACGTCGTCATCGCTAAAGTCCTTGACCCTATTAGGAGTGACCATGACCCTGTTCTCCTCATTTTAACAAAAATGTCCATCGCCCCCACAATCCTCACCTGCTCCCACCCCCTCGCCTCGTCCATGATTATTCCCAAGCAGACTGGGATGTCTTCTGCGTTACCCTCACCCATCATATCGAAAGCCAAACCCCTTTCCCACCACTCCCCTGCTGACATAGACCACACAACCTCCTTTCTCACAACAGACCTACGTTCCCACCAAAGCCATACACCCTCACCATCCCACCCTTCCCCCAAAGACAACCCTACTCCTCCGGAAATCCCGCAGCTTATACCGTTCCTTTCTCTGTACCCATGACTGGGATACACTTTTACGCCACCGGCAACTAAAGTGACACATTCTTTCGACTACAAAAAAACGCCGCACTGGCGGCAGACAATTACATGGCTCAATGCCCACATCCCCATAGACTCCTCCCGGTATTGGAAAACATTCCACCACCTAACTGGCTCCCAACCCAAGGCGCTCCAGTCACGGTCAGCACGGCCACTACGGTCGGGGGTTCGAATCCACCCTCGGGCATGGATATTTGTGCCGTCCTAGTTTGTAGGTAGTTCATAAGTAGTTTGTAAGTTTAGGTACTGATGACCCCGTAGTTAAGTCCCATAAGCTTAACAAACATTTGAACATTTGAGCAGTTCAGCAATCCGCTTTTGTTTTAGGCCTCTCACTTATGCACAGTGATCATTTCACCTGAATTCAACACAAGACAAGAAAACCAATACCGTGTGCACTGTGAAATTATATCCATTCATTTCAGAAACAGAACACGAAACAATGAGTAGCGCACCAAAAAAACAAAGCGGAACACAGAAAGCATTCGGCAACGGCTGCAGTACAATTGTTTGCGGAGATAGGCATTGTTATAAGACGAGCTAGTTCCGGCCTGACCACTTGTGAAACCACCCCTACCTAAAACCTCAGCAAAAGCGACTTGCCTGTCACTCCCTCTCATTCCTCAACGCGCAGAGGTACTACGCAGTGTGTTTCTCACGCGAGACCAAATGAAAAGCACTTTACCGTAATAATGAAGATGACTGACTGCAATATAAAAATAAAAATAATAATTGAAGTAGATTTTTGCGGATTTTAAAAATGAAGGAGATTTTGCATTTTTGTAACCATCCGGAAGTAGCAAAGTAGTTCCCCCTCCCCCCCCCCAAGAAAAAGAAGAAGATCTCCTTTTAAAGAAGGGGTAGGGGAAGCTTAGCGGACACTTAAGTTGGGACACCTGTTTGGAGCGCGGGACAGGTGGTATGTCTCCTCCACAGCGTGGCTTCCGCTTGCTTTTAAATTTAACGGCTACAGGAAATTCTCCATTTTGAGCAATTTTTACATTAACCAAATGGGTAAGGTATAAATTACTCTGCCCCTTCCATTCGATTGTCTTCTAAGTAAGTAATCATTCTGTGATGCTCCTTGATTGGTGAAAATGAATAAAACGTCCTAAATAAATTGATTTAATTTTGCTACTCTTTAATTAAGGATCCGTTCGGTCAGTTATTGGTATTCAAGAGTTCGTAATTTTACTGGCAACTCGAATCTGTGGTCTGAATAACATAATAATGTATTTATTTATTTTTGTTAGGGCACAGTCGTTGCGGCCGTGCATTGTGTGCCCTCAAAAAGCCTGTGCGTTCTACCTTCTGGGCTGGTAGTTTTCTCTGAAACTTTTCGTCAGCCCGACTCCTCTTCCTGCGTTTCTGAATTCAAATGGAAAGACTGTAATATTTACCCACCTTCTTGGCTTTAAAAAACACCGTAAAGTGCATCACTGTGGCATTATTCAAACCCAAACAAACGAATATTCACAATATTTTTATGGCGTCGAAGCAACTATAGGACAAACATGGCGAAAAAAAAATCATGTGCCTCGATTTCAGCCAATCACAGCTGCAGTAAGCTGCAGTTCATGGTTCCCTACATAGGCTGGTGGGAAAATAACTGCAGCGTATTTTAGCAATTGCAGGACTTGTTAGGTACATACTCTGTATGTGTTTGCTGTTTGATCAGACATGAATTGTACTTCAATAAGCAGCAACGTAAACGATTATGGCATATCGTAAGATGTTTCAAGGAAACAATGAGTAGCCTAGCGCGCTGCTGTATCAAGTGACTCATGTTCAAGTCTACCTACTTTCGATTTATTTTACTTGCTTTTATTATAATGTTATGTTTTCTGTCATCTTAGCAACAAATAATCCTGAGCTCATAACGAGCATCAAAACGGACACAGGTATTAGTGAACACGGAGCTACCGTAGCGAAATTGAATATCGAAAGTCCCAAAGTTACCAAATATAAACGAAAAGTATATTTGTTCAGGAAAGCAGATAGAAACAAAATACATTGCTTCTTGAAAGACAGCTTCCACTCGTTTCTAACACTAAACGTACGTGTAGACCAGATGTGGCTCAAATTCAAAGAAGTGGTATCGACAGCAATTGACAGTTTTATACCAAATAAATTAATAAAGGAAGGAGGCGATCCCCCTTGGTACACAAAACAGCTCAGGACACTGTTGCAGAAGCAAAGGAAAAGGCACACTAAATTTAAACGAACACAAAATCCCTAGGATTGGCGATCGTACTCAGAAGCTCGAAATTGAGCGAGGATTTCAATGCGAGATGCCTACAATACTTATCACAACTAAACTCTTTCTCGAAATTTGACTGAAAACCCAAAGAGATTTTGGTTATATGTTAAATATATTAGGGGCAAAACACAACCAATACCCTCACTACGTGATAGTAATGGCGATCCTGCCGATGACAACGCTAATAAAGCAGAGTTACTAAACATAGCTTTTAGAAACACATTCGCCAAAGAAGACGAAACCAATATTCCAGATTTCGAATTACGAACAGATGCCGTAATGAGTAACGTAGAAGTAGATATCATCAGAGTAGTGCAGCAACTGAAATCACTTAACAAGAACAAGTCTTCTGGTCCGGATTGTATACCCATTAGTTTTCTATCTGATTATGCTGAAGCGATAGCCCCTTATTTAACAGCCATATACAACCGCTCTCTCAAAGAAGGATCTGTACCAAAAGATTGGAAAGTTGCACAGGTACACCTATATTCAAGAAAGGCAGTAGGAGTAATCCACTAAACTACAGGCCTATTTCATTGACGTCAATTTGCAGCAGGGTTTTGGAACATATCCTGTATTCAAATATTCTGAATTATCTCGAACACAACGATCTATTGACCCAAGGTCAACACGGATTTAGAAAATATCGTTCATGCGAAAGACAACTAGCTGTTTACTCACACGAAGTGATGGGTGCTATCTACAAGGGTTCGCAAATCGATTCCGTATTTCTTGATTTCCAGAAGGCTTTTGACACCGTACCGCACAAACGGCTTTTAATCAAAATGCGGGGTTATGGTATATCGCCCCAAATTTGCGATTGGATAGGGGATTTCCTGTCAGAGAGGACACAGTTCGTAGTAATCGATGGTAAGGCATCGACTAAAACAGAGGGGATATCGGGCGTTCCACAGGGTAGTGTTATTGGTCCTCTGCTGTTCCTTATTTACATAAACGATTTGGGGGAAAATCTAAGTAGCTCTCTTAGGTTGTTTGCAGATGACGCAGTCATTTACCATCTAGTAAAATCATCTGAAGATCAAAACCAACTGCATAACGATCTGAATAAGATATCACTATGGCGTAAAAATTGGCAATTGACTCTAAATAATGAGAAGTATGAAGTCGTCCACATGAGTACGAAAAGAAGTCCGTTAAATTCTGTTTACAAGATAAATAAATCAAAAGTGAAGACCATAAACTCCACAATATACCTAGGAATTACTATTACTTCAGACTTAAATTGGAAAGAACACGTAGATTATGTCGTGGGAAAGGCGAAGCAGAGACTGCGTTTTATTGGCAGAACCCTTAAAACATGCAACGGAACTACAAAAGAATCTGCATACACTACCCTTGTCCGTCCATTTTGGAGTATTGCAGCCCTGTGTGGGATCCTTATCAGGTGAGTTTAACGGAGGAAATCGAAAGAGTCCAAAGAAGGGCAGCTTGTTTTGTGTTGTCACGATATAAGGGAGACAGCGTTACGGAAATGATACAGGATCTGGGATGGGAATCATTACATCAACGGCGCTTATCGCTGCGGCGTGGGCTACTTGTGAAACTCCAATCGCCAACATTCTCCTCCGTATGCGAAAATATATTGTTGACTCCCACTTACATACGTAGAAATGATCATCAGAATAAAATACGAGAAAGCAGAGTTAGAACAAAGAGATTCAGGTGTTCTTTCTTCCCGCGCGCTATTCGAGAATGGAATGGGAGATAAATAGTAAAATGGTGGTTCGATGAACCCTCTGCCAGGCACTTAAATGTGATTTGCAGAGTATCCCATGTAGATATAGACGTAGATCTGTAAGTTACAACAGACAAATGTGAATCATCATTTTCTAATGAAAATGACATTTTACTTTGAATTGTGGATTTTATGAAAACTACTCGATACGGATATATGAAATTGCTTCTGCACACCAATAATAGCTACTGCATAATAATTCCCACTTTTTAGTGGCGAGAATGCTGAAACGAAATATCCTTGCAGGTTAATAAGCCAGAAAGTATCATCAAGAACACTAGTGCATGTTCATTTCTTCACAGAAAGATCGAATTATTGTCCATTAGTCTTAAACAGAAGAGACATAAAATATCCAGAAAAATGCGTCTGCTGATTCTGTCCAGCCTGTTGAATTTTTACATCCAGTAAATGTCTTCCAAATTTTTACGATTAGCACTGTATGTAGAGAAAGCTCTGTTGATCAAGTGCATGTGCATTTTTCTGGGATATTTGATATCTCCTCTTTTTTCTGATAATTCCCAAAAATTTCTTCTTTCTTCCTTCTTCCGAGGATAAATGAACATGTACGAATTTCACCAATGTTATGACGTTTTCTGGCAGATAAACATCAGTTCAATATGCAAGGAAATTTCGCTTCAGCATACAGGATTGGGTGTACTAGGGGACAAAACTGCAGAGTCATCATTCCCTTTCAGCATATAGCAGGCTGTTCCAGCTCGCGAGCTAGTAGTCCGAGCATTCTGTAACGGCCTAATGCTAAATTTGAAGAAATTATTACCTGAAAAAAATGAGCGTGTGGGAAATTAAATATCAAATAGTTTCAATTTTATGAATCTCGAACCTAGATGGCGAAATATGCTGAAAAAA
Source organism: Locusta migratoria (assembly GCA_026315105.1). Classification (NCBI taxonomy): domain Eukaryota; kingdom Metazoa; phylum Arthropoda; class Insecta; order Orthoptera; family Acrididae; genus Locusta; species Locusta migratoria. Next base: position 9,517,613 of record CM048755.1, read on the forward strand.
TTAGCAAAGTTCACAATAACGGTTTTTACTAAATAAATTAAAAAACGATAACTCCGATGGGAAAATGTTAAATTAGGAAGTTGTAGCCGTTAAGATTATCTAAAGATTGCTTTTTTGATTTGATACGGCTCGAGATATATCGAAAAAACACTTAAATTTAAAAAAAAACTAGATTCCTTATAACTCGACAACATTCATGTTTCCAAACTTATTGTTTACCACAAGTATGGCACGAAATAAACAAAGACCTTTTTCGAAAAAATAAAAAATATTCAGTATTTTTTTAGATAGGCTATATCGATTTTTTTTAAAGGGGTCTTCTAGAAAATTGGCTAGAGTTGGTGAGGAGATCGACCTAGAGAAACGGTTTTTCGTCTGTTTCTTCGTGAAGAGTTGTAATATCATACTATTAAATAATTTTTTAGATTTTGTTAATTATAAGTATCAAAGAATGAGTTTGAAAAACGTTTACTTATTTTGGGAGCGTTTTCTTCAACTGACTATTTTTATGTTATGAAAGGAATTGTTAAAGAAATGTGTTGCTGACATTTTTTCACAGACTTTAAAATAATGTTGCTCTACGATCTTCTGGAGCCGAGATAAATATTTTTCTTTAAAAAAATGTGGTGGACCTAATTTAGATTTTAAAGCGATGTGCTTCATATTGAATGCTCCTACTAGTAAGTATGTTGCATTGTTCTCTAGCGTTACTGGTAAGCGCACACCACTGGTCCGTGTTCTCTCTAAACGGCCCGCACTCGCAAAATCTTTCATATACTTTTGGAAACATTTTTGTTTCCTTTGGGAAACAACGTCCCTCTTTTATTTCTTTTTTTCTTTTCTCTCTTCATTTAAAAAAAAAATATAAAAACAGTGTAGGGTGGACTGCATAGTCCAGCAATGTCGTCACAAGAAAGGCTTTTTGTCTGCAAAAACTGAGGTAGAAGATTTTTTTATATTGTGTATGTGGTTGACAATGTGTAGAATACATGTATTCGTTCTTCAAAACCCTAGGAAAAACATTTTTTTGGCCAAAAAACTGTAAGTTTTTGGGACTTCAGATTTACACCTATTATTCGTAAACTATGCATATTACTGAAGATGTTATCCTTACCAAAATAAAAGAGCAGTATATTTTACGTCGATTGACCTGTTCAAACGTCGAAATGTCGAAAACGTCATTTAGCAGCAATCACTTTTCAAAAGATGTCATTTTTACTAACTTGCCTAAAAAGTCGGCTACAATGTCTGTATCTCAAACACGGCTACTCAAAATGTAAACTCTCAAATAATGGAAATTGTAAAGCATCAAATTTCATGTTAAAAACTACCAAGTTTTTATAATTGTCATTTGTACAAATTTTATTAAAAAAAGTTCAAATTTTTGTTAAGCTTAAGGGAGTTAACTGCGGGGTCATCAGTCCCTAAACTACTTATGAACTACCTTATACTAAAGACAGCATAAACATCAATGCCCGAGGGGGGATTCGAACCCCCGAACGTAGCAGCCTTGCAGACTGTGATTGGCGCGCCGCAGACCGCTCGGCCACTGCGGCCGGCAAATTTTATATCACTCGAATGTAAATACATATTGGCCATTACTGTGTACTTGGTTCCTTTTAGCACATGAATCTTAGCATTTAAGGCATAGATAGGGTAAGGTCGGCCGAATCGGGTCGGGAGATGAATGGGGTCAATTTTAGAAATTCCCGCCTAATCGCCATGTACGAAGTAGTATGGGAAGTGCTGCTACACAGCGGTGACTGTTGGAACTCTGTGTATGAGTTAGAAAGTGATAGACATGGTCAACCGTGTTCGTTGTTGTGTAAAATTTTTTGTAAGATTGCGCTGTTTGCGGTACGCTCCTTTAAAAGTTAGACGCTCGCTCGCGCACACAACCAGCAGTCAGTAATTTACCTAATATGAATAAATTAGGATTGCTTTTGATACTTTTATTATGAAACACTCGTAATGTTCTATAAAATATTTATTTGCAGTACAAAACAATAATTACGTCTATATCGTTTATAATAATCTTGCCGGCCGCGGTGGCCGAGGGGACTGAGGCGCTTCAGTCACGGTCTGCACGGCCACTACGGTCGGGGGTTCGAATCCCCCCTCGGGCATGGATATTTGTGCCGTCCTAGTTCGTAAGTAGTTTGTAAGTTTAGGGACTGATGACCCCGTAGTTAAGTCCCATAAGCTTAACAAACATTTGAACATTTATAATAATCTTAGGACTAATGAAATCTCGTCTTCTAAGGAACATAAAGAATTGAAAAACAAAAGAACCACTACATGTTGGTTAGCTTTTGTGCCCTAATCACCATATGTTTGGTCTTTGGACATATCACACAATATTGCAATGTGTGCATTACACAATAACTTTTGACAATGTGCAGAATGGCAATAAATACTTTCACTTCTATAATTTCGGACTCGTTACAATCCCTATCCCTTGAAAATCGTTGCTTTATTTTTCTAATATGAATATTCGTATACGTAAATATTTCAGTTGGCATTTCATCGCTAATAAAAAGACGAAAACAATCCACAATATCTTTGGCATCTTTTGCCAGTTTTTACCCCCTGTCTACCAATAACGATATTGTGCGCTCTTGTCCTCACATTGGAACGACCTGAATTGTAACACCACATTGTTTGCTTGTCTTTACCTAAGTAAAATAACTGACTTCTTGTTTGGATTGAAGAAATGTCACCTTCACTTTCTTCTGATGATTGTTCCGATTCAGTACAGTGATCGCTGTGTTCAGTGGTCAAGTCACTATCACATCGAGTAGATTCATCTTCAATATCTTCTATATCATCTTCTTCAAGCCATGACAGAATTTTTTGCTTCTATTCTATCCATGTTCAAATGTTCAAATGTCTGTAAATCTATCGGTCCAAACTGCGTGGTCATCAGTCCGTAGCTTACAAACTACTTAAACCTAGGTAAACTAACCTACGGACAAACACACACACCCATGCCCCAGGGAGGACTCGAACCTCCACGGCGAGCAACCGCGCGCTCCGCAGCGAGCTGCTTTAGACCGCTCGGCTACTCCACCGCGGCTTCTATCCATCTACAAAAATTAAAAAGAGTATTAGTTTATGAATTTCATAATACTTATTCATAGTAAATAAAAAATAAAGCAATAAACTAAGAGCGGTAACCGTAAAGCGAATTCTAAAGATTTTGTGTAGCGAAACATATACTTAGGTGGATACTCGCGCGATGAGCTAAATACCGACGACTTGGCCAACCAACTGACCTCTTCCAGTGAAACACACACACCTACAGCGTACAAAACTCAGCTACTGAGCGAACGAGAGCCATGCCGATTGTTTTAAAATTACTGTGAGCAAAATGATCATAGCGCGAGCTCTCGCGGGTAAAAATATTCTCCTCTGTAAAACATCTTTGGATTCAAATTCATATATCTCTGGTAATTCATTTAGTAATTTGTTAAGTATTCGTTTAGAAGTAAGTTCATTTAATGGAGAAAAGGTTATGGTGTTACCGGTGCATAGATATGCCTGTGCAGGACTGCCAACCTAGGGAAAAAATAATTTGCATTTCCGCCGAATCGGGTCAATGCAATCCGGGTGAAAAAAGTCAATCCTTTTATTTCGTTTTATTGCAGTTATTATGTTGTTTCGTTTTTTATTATTTCGTTTTCGGTTTTTTATTGCAGATGTAGAAATACAAAAGAAAACCTTTACTTTGTGGAGCGAGAATGACATACAAAATGCAATTAAAGCTTACCGAGAGGGTAGAAGTAAGCGCCATGCCGCAGAATTGTTTGGGTACCGCATTCCTATCTACAACGGCGCCTGCAAAGTGTAAAGAATTTCCAGCAAAGGTAAAAGGTGGTCAAACAATATTTAATACGGAGCAAGAAACAGCACTTGTTTCTGTTATGTGCATGTGGCTTCCCGTTGGATTCAGACCTGTCAGAAGGGCTGCCTACGAGTTCACAGAATGCCACAGAATAGAGTATTTATTCATTTTCTGACGCCAAAAACATGGCAGGTAAGGAGTGGCTAAAAGGGTTCATGGAACGAAACCAAAATTTGTCTTTGAGAAAAGCGGAAGGGCTTTGCCTAGCCAGATGCAGTGGTTTGAATAAAGAGGATGTGGGTCACTTCTTTTCCTTCTTAAGAAAAACTATGAAGGATCTTGATTTATTGAATAAGACTCAGCTAATTTAAAATGCTGATAAATCAGGTTGTCAAATAAAGAAGAATCCAACAAGAAAAGTTATTGCTGAAAAAGGGAGCAAAGCTGTTTATGCACAGACTTCCGTAAAAAGAGGAGAGCTTGTCACAATTTTAGCTTGTGCTAATACCACAGGGAGCTTTATCCCTCCTATGGACATATTTAAAGGTAAAAGGTTTTTACCTTAATTTTGCGACGGTTTCCCAACGGGTCCCTGGTAACAATGATAGATTCTGGATGGATTAATGAAGAAGCATTTCCAAAGATGATGAAACATTTTCAGTCACACCGGGTTCCTGGGCACTGCATTTTAATTGTGGACAGTTATGCATCTCACAAAACGTTAGAAGCTCTCCAGTTTCGTGAAGCAAATAAGATAAGTATGATATGCTTACCAAGTCACACAACTCACCGCCTGCGGCCACTAGACAGGTCATTTTTTAAACCACCAAAATCATATTACGACAATGAATGTATGAACGTTATTCATAATACAAAAGGAACAAGGAAGATCAACAAGCTCTCATTTGGAAACATTTTCAAGGTTGCATGGATGAGAGCGACAACACCAGCGATTGCAGAAAGTGGATTTCGTTCAACTGGCGTTTTTCCATTGAACTAAAACGCAGTGGCTGAAAAAGAATTCATACCGGCTAGCATATCGTTCATCCAAGAAAACAAATCCAAGGAAACTGAACTTGAGTCTTCGTCTGCTCCTGCTAGCCCTAGCCCAGGTCATGGCAGTGGCCAAACAGTGAAAGACGGCTGTCTGCTGCCTTCCCTAAATGTTAATCTTGTATTTTATTTAAAGTCGCTTAACGACAAGCTATTCGTTTTCTGAGGCATGAGGAGTAACGTAGCCTTTCAGCTCTTGTTTTTAAATGTTATTATTAGTAATCGTATTTACCTTCATTTGTGTTAGATTTATGTTATTAATTTATTAGTGTGTCAATCAATGTGGCAACATGAACGACTTCTCCGTCTTGCCACCGTGCCTATAAGAGTGTAAAATGTTTTGTCTCTGCATGTGTGAGTATGAGAATATTTTGGAGTGCTAGTGTGTCTGGAAGTATGAGAAATTTAGTCTTGGGCGATGCTCTCTGGACTTTCGGCGATAGGTGGCTAGTACCAACCTCTCTTTCTATGCTCTCCAAAGAGTTTCCACACCCTTTCGTTGCAAGTTAGGTTGGCAAGAGGCTGGTGTGAGCCTATACGCGCCCTTATGCAAATCTCTGTGTTTCCCCCACCACCGGGCAGAGGCCCACATGGCCCGCCAAAGCCTCACTCGTTCGGTGGCTGTCCTTCGGAATGGTGAGTTAGATCTGCTCTTTCAGCGTGGAGATGGCAGCAATTCGTTGTTCAGTTAGTTCAACTTAGGTTTTAGAACTTGCATTCATTTTCGGAGTAAGTTTCTCTGAGCATGCATCGAAAGATGCGCGACTACTAAGCAGGATTTTTGCTTCATGTAATTCATGTGCAATTTTACTGTTCGTTTTCTCTGTCCGCGAGTAACAGGTACTCCACGTTGTGTGTTCTCAGGACAAAGCCTTCAGCGGAACCCGTGTTTGTTCTATGCCCTTCAGCCTAGAATAACAGCATGTATCCTTCCATTTTCTGGTAGTACTGCGTGATCTTCCCTCTTCCGCCTGTTGTAAATTGCGGTTTGTAAAGTCTGTACTAGCCCTGTACAACCTTTCTCATTTGCTTGCTTATGAACTGCTGTGCATTTCTATATGTTGCATGCCGTATTTCATTTTGTTTTTCGGCGACTCCGCATTTATTAAACTTTGATGATTTTTGAGATAGGATTTCATCCGTCTCTGTAAAGTTCGTGCTATCACGTATATCTGTGTTTCTTTCGTTTCCTTACAACATTCTACGTATTTCGATGCGTTGCATGCCGTATTTTGTATTTGTTTTACCGCGAATCTGAATTTATTAAAGTTTGATGATTTCTGACAGCGGACCTCATCCATCTCTAGAAAGTTCTCCGATCGTGTGGAGCAGTGTTTCTTACGTTTCTTTGTAACATTCCACGCATTTCTATGGGTTGCATGCTATAGTTAATTTTCGTAATATTTTAGTAACTGATTTTCTTCTTTTTACTGGATTTCGGAACCACTTGGTGCGCGCCTCAGTTAGTTTGTCAGCGCTTGGTTTAGCTTCAAATGTAAACAGATTTTGTTGCTATACGCGCCATCTTCTGTTAAGAAAGAACAGAACCAGCCACGTACGAAACTAATTTTTATTGTGTTGTGTCCTTCGTCTTGGCTCGCTGAAACTTCGCCTACGAGATCGACGGCCGTTTCTGCCTTGTTCAGCACGATGATTTTTATAAGTTTCTCTTGCATTGCGTGTGTGTGTGGATGACTGCTTATCTGTAAATCCTCCCCCAACTAAAATTCAATTCAGTGTAAATAAAATAAGATCCCCAGCTGTTTACATATTACGATTTTATAGTATACCACTCGTCTCTTTGTGCTGTGCCCCCATTGCTCAATTGTTTTCTTGCGCACGTCGCCTGGGAGAGAGAGCGAGAGACATTGTGTGTGCGGGGGTGATGTGCTGTTTAGTATTAGACGTTCGAGTGGTTCCTATGAAAAACCGAGATCGTTTCAGTTAGGCGTATGGCGATTAATAATAATAACGCCAAGTGCTGCTGGTTTATGTAGTGCCGGTTATTAAATAATAATCATCTTTTTCGGTGGGGGCTTCACATGGGAGGCGCGCGGCTGTTTAATTCAGGGTTGAGGCTGACAGCAGGGGATGGAAAGTGGTGCGCTTAAATACTAATTTTCGGCGCGGCAATTGTTTCTGCGGGGCGCGGTCTTTTAGTTCACTGTTGACGAGCTGGGGTCGACCGGAAAAATTGCGTGCGCGCTCTTCGGCGGACTCCGTAAGTGGACTACACTAGTTTTTTTCCAATTACAGAAGTCAAATGTAATTACCTTAATTGCATCCTTTCTATGTTGCTGCTGTCCCTCCGACACTCTGCATCTGAATGACTGCAGAATATCCGTTGGGAATGGTCATGTTCTGTGCTCTCATTGGTCGGTGGTGGTCACGTGGTAGGGGTGGGGGGTGACGTGGGGTGAGCTCAGTTCCACGACAGACGTGGAGGAGTGAACACATGCAAATGTAATTACAATAAACAAATAAATAAATAAACAATTATTCTAAGTACATAATTACTCTAATCAATTTGATTATTTTGGCTGTTGAAAAGGCTTTTGCATTCTACTGTGGTAAATAATACGTTTGGAAACGTGAATGTTGTCGAGTTATAAGGAATCTAGTTTTTAAAGAATTTTTAGTGTTTTTTCTATATATCTCGAGCCGTATCAAATCAATTGATTCGTACAAAAAAGCAATCTTTAGATTATATTAAGGGCTACAAGTTGCTAATTTAATATTTTCCCATCCGAGTTCTGGTTTTTTATTTATTTAATAAAAGCCATTTTTGGAACTTTGCGAATTCTTTCGGCAAATTTCGCCATCTAGTCTCGAGTTTCATAAAACTGAAACTCTATTTGAAATTTAATTTCCTACACGCTCGTGTATTTTTGAGGTAATAAATTTTGCGACCACATCTCACCAATGCTTGGGAGCGGTCAGCTGGTCGCGAGCTTTAGTCGGATGCTGTCGCTCCACAAGGCTCAGGCCTAGAGCTCCTAAAAACATCCCCTTTTGCATTCCGCGCGAATGCTAAACACAACACATAGCGTATATGAACTGTGTTGTTTTGTTCAAGTTTAGTGAAACATTTTGGAAGTGCCGGCATAGAGCCTTAGATCGTGCTACTGTGAGCTGGCATTCTTCTCTTGTTTACATCGATATGTAGATCAGACACAAAAATCTCACGTTTTCTTTACTTATTGCTGTTTTTCTGTCCAAATAAAGATAAAAGCGCAAGAAACACACACATATATATATATATATATATATATATATATATATATATATATATATATATATATTTCTGTGATAAAAATCGCGTACTACGTTTAATTCTGCCAAAACTGATCGTCTAGATAAAAGTTTTAAGCGATCTTGGCTTGTATTTGAATAATGACTGTCAATATGCGATATTTGTTTGCCGTCCTGCAAAAAATGTTCAAATGTTTGTAGAGCTTATGGGACTTCAAAATGATTGTTAAGCTTAAGGGACTTAACTACAGGGTCATCAGTCCCTAAACCTACAAACTACTTATGAACTACCTACAACTAAGGACGGCACAAATATCCATGCCCGAGAGGGGATTCGCACCCCCGACCGTAGTGGCCGTGCAGACCGTGACTGGAGCGCCTCAGTCCCCTCGGCCACCGCGGCCGGCGCCGTCCTGCAGTGAGTGTATGTTGTCCACTGTGATAAATATACCACATCTGATTGATGTACTCACGTTGCTGAATGTCTTCTATTACGTTATTGAAAAAGTTTCAGAACGTATTACAAACACTAAAACGAAAAAGAACATTAATGTACAGGATCTAAAGTTTACGGTCGTAGAGGCACATTGTGCCGATGTTGGCAACAACCGTTGAATGTTATTGAAAAACCTAATCGTATAGAATGAAGGGAATAATCCTTTGTGTTGACAATCAAATAAATAAATAATTCTGTTTCTTCTTTACGTTGACAGGCTTTTATATGTAACAGTACCCTTGTCTTGTCAGTAATTTAATAATCCTGGTAAAGCAAACATTTCGTTGCCAACATTGGCACACTACACCGCCCAGCCGTAAGTAAAATTTACACAGTATTCTTTGCCAGTTATGTTATAGTCTCTTATAGATAAGCGTCAATGTTGGCATTTAAAGACACATATTGTGCTCTAGAAACAGAATGTTCTGGGATGTTTTGCTGTGCTATGATATTATGCGGCTGCTAACTCCCTACAGGAAGCTTTCCTGTTAAGAGGTAGTACTATCAAAAGAGCTAAACAAAAGCTTACGTTCGAATATCACAGACGATTTTTACTATTAAATATTGTCGCGTTGAAATGGAAGCAGGCTTGACTTCGAAGGCCAGAATGTACCAGAAATTACAAGAACAGTTAACATAAGAAACAAGTAGAATTCACAAGTGAACATAAGAAAGATATAGAACATTCTAGAATTGTTAGTTACAAAGAAATAAATTTTTGCCAGTGGACGGGATCGAACCGGCGCACTTGAGCAGCGCTATCCCCTGTGCCATGGCGGCAGTCGGTTTACTTGGTGTCTCGCGGCATCGCTCCCTCTCCTGGAAAAACAGCGACCCACTGTTATGTTCCCTGTGGAGCCAGCTGCAATGTCCTGCATCTTAACCTTACATGGGTCCTCTGTATGGCAGTTCTAGAGAATCCTTCCCTTCTCCACGATTATCGACGACAGACGTTCCTGTCTGGGTTCATCAGTAACATTACCATCCTTAAAGTCCTTGAACAAGAAGCCATTGTCGCCTACCTGCTCTTCAGGATCGTAGTAAGGCTTCATGCGCAGGACGTGAACAATTTCTCTTCGTTTTTGTCGTTTCGACGACGGCTCATTATCCTCAACTTCGTATGTGACGTCTGACAGGCGGTGTATGACACGATGCGGACCAAAGTATTGCTTCAATAACTTCGGCGGCGTCGGCTCCCTCGTCACTTACAGGGCTTACATCTATGGCCATGATCTGATGCTCGCTCGGTCTAATAGTCCCGGCTGCCATAAACTGTTGTCATTCTTCTCTCTCAATTTGTCGTATGAGGGAAGCGAAGTAATGTTGGTCTTCCACAACGGCGATAGGGACTACATTGGGGAGTCTGTCATACTTCTTTCTTCCAACCATCCTTTGTTGCATCTCTTCAATATGCTGGCACCACTTAATGATCTCTTCCGTCGTAGCGACTTCTTTGATCAGAAGAGCTTGGTACGTACATGTCTTCTACAATACCCTTCATCAGGTGCGTGATTTTGTCGGCCTCAGTCATATTCGAATTGACTATGTTACACAGGGCCAAAACATTCTGTATGTATGACTGTGTCGGCTCACCATTGTCATTTGGACCGGTTCTTCAGTTCTTCCGCCGAGCGAATTTGTCGCTGGCGGTCTCCAAAAGTTCAAATGTTCAAATGTTTGTTAAGCTTATGGGACTTGACTACGGGGTCATCAGTCCCTAAACTTACAAACTACTTATGAACTAGCTAATACTTAGGACGGCACAAATATCCATGCCCGAGGGGGGATTCGAACCCCCGACCGTAGTGCCCGTGCAGACCGTGACTGGAGCGCCTCAGTCCCCTCGGACATCGCGGCCGGCTCTCCAAAAGTCTTCTTAAGTTCCGTCTGTAACGTTTACCAGTCATTCAGCTTGTCTTCGTTGTTTTTAAACCATTGCTGAACTGTTCCGTCCAGGTAGAAATAAACGTTGAGCAATCACATTGTATGATCTCACCTGTTATACTTGGCGACTCGGTGGAACCCTTTTAGCCGTTTGTTTGGGTCCTGTTCAGCGTCTCCAGAGAACACAGACGGGTGTTTGATGTGTAGCTGGCTTACCGCTGGCTTCGTGTCCCTGGTTCTTCTGATATGAACTTTCGGAAGGATGTACTCGGTATATCCTTTGTATTCCGGTTCTAGTCCGTGTAAGCGACGGCTTCTACGTTGCCTAATCGGAGCCACGTTGATGCAGCTGGTGCACATGATACCCGGCGCCTCCACCAATGTCGCGTTGCAATGGAAGCAGGCTTGACTTCGAAGGCAACTAAACACAGCAGTTATACTGAAAGCACGTTTATTACGAACTCAACATACACGTAGCACTGACTGACCCTCAGGCAGAGTGCTCTGCTATTTATACACAGACAGAATTTAGCAGAAATTAGAAGAACAGTTAACATAAGAAACAAGTAGAATTTACAAGTGAACATAAGAAAGATGTAGAACATTCTGGAATTGTTCGTTACAAAGAAATAAATTTTGCTGGTGGACGGGATTGAACCGACGACCTTTAGCATCGCAGTCGGTTGCGCTATCCCCTGCGCCACGGCGGCAGCCGGTTTACGTGATGTCTCGCGGCAATATTGCTTCTAGGAATAATAATAAATATTTATTTATAATACATAACTGAGGGCTCGGTCTGGGTCCCCAGTTTTTGGGCCGACAGTTAATGATCCATTTTTTCTTCCCCTCAGAATCTCTCGGGAAACTAAACATTCTGTAGCCACATCTGTAATGATCTGAGCAGGTTATGGCAACACAACCACCCATAATGTCGTGCTACAGTGCCGTGACGCAAATCCTATAGCACCGCATTATAGTCAAGATAAGAGCTACCGGAATGAAAATGGCGGATGAGTCAGTTCGTACTTACAGGAGCCTGCTGGCCTGTGACAGTCACGAGGAACTGCAGCCGCGATGCAATTCACAGCTGTTTCTCAAATAAACAGCCCTAGCCTACAACTGAGATCGCCATTCTTCTCCATGAAAATGCGGTACACGTGACACCTGGTTACCCTTCATCGATGACGTTTCTTTATTATAAATAGTGTAAACGCTACGTGATCCTAAATCTCAACGGTCTGATTCCATGACTGGAACTTAGTACAGCATTTTATGGTGGTATTATTTATATTTTTAAATGCCTGTTTCATGTAACCAAGGTAGGAGTATTTCTTAAGTCGTGATAACGAATTTTCCGATTATTAGTTAATAAATTTGTCATTGATTTTTCGAAGTTGTTGATAGAGTAGCAAAACAAGTCAGATTATGATTGACTGATTTATCACGCTGAACTCCATGCTAAATTCCACCAGTTCAATCGTAAAATATGGCGATATGACTTTTACAATGAAGTGTTTTCGAAAAAAGCATTTTTTTCATTCCAGTTGAAAGAATTAGTACTTTTGCGTTTTGCATAAAAGCTTACTTCAGGCAAATTAGTAACACACCACCTTAATTGCCAATAACTAGACTTACCCGTCTGTCATAAATGTTCGCGTACAGTAACTCGCGGAACAGTGGCAACACTAAATGGTATAACGACCGAGCCTCAATTATCACAAGAAATGCGACCAATACTAATTTTTTCAATTTAGGAAGACAGTGCTAGAAAAAACTGAACCTATTTGCTTCCTCACAAAAACTGTGAGACACACAAGCAAAGAAAGGGGCTATAGATTTTTTTTTTAATCTGGGTCAGAATAACTAATTAAGGCAATAAAAATATGAGTAGCCTATTATCAAAGACGCACAACTGTCGTTGGCGAGAAACTGAGATAAACGTCGTTTTTAATTGCGAAACGTAGAGCTAATATATTTATAAGCTGATTTGAGCATTATCAACTTTAATACTCGAGGATTTATACCTGGAGGTGGCTGATATCAATTTGATTGCTCAAGCACATTCAAATTAAGTTTAAAAATACAGATGTCCGTCTTTGAAACCAAAACGTGTAGTGTCCGCTTTTGATGTGAACACGCTTTCAGATGTCCGTGTTTGATACACAGAGATTCGCTTACTGCTGACGAGAATCTTTTACAGATGTATAATCTGGGACGTTATCGGAATATCGACATGAAGTAGAAAATATTAAATTCTGAACTCTATTACATATTGGAAAATGAAGAACTACAATAACATAATAATCTTTTTTATTTTATATACAAAATGAAATGTTATGTCACTGAATCTCTAAAATTTTTAGCATAAGGTCTGTTGAAACTGTCGCCAGCTTTCCTTAAACATCCTTACGTTGTTTCTGACATCGATCTTCTTTCAAATGTTCAAATGTTTGTTAATCTTAAGGGACTTAACTGCAGGGTCATCAGTTCCTAAACTTACAAACTACTTATGAACTACCTTACACTAAAGACGGCACAAACATCCATGCCCGAGAGGGGATTCGAACCCCCGACCGTAGCGGCCGTGCAGACGGTGACTGGCGCGCCGCAGACCGCTCGGCCACTGCGACCGGCGATTTTCTTTCCAGCAAGTCATAATTTCGTACAACAAACCTTACAATAGAACAGTGTAGTTTACAAGTTAGTCTTACCTTTGTTTCCTTTCAACGTTTATTTTCCATTTTTCAGGTTGGCTCAACCGCTTCCTAGCTCTCCCTTCGGACGCTGGTGATATAATATGTCCCATTTCACTCACTTTAACATGGTTATTACTAATAATACTACAAAAAATTACTGAAATCTTAAGAACTGGCTAATACGTCTTAGTAACTCGCACATACTGTCGCCATATCTGATTTTCGAGGTCATGTGATCATATACTGTGTTCCCATTGGTGCACACTGCTTCATTCAACAAGTGTCCGAATTTGATATCAAGCTCTTATGTAGGTGTCCGCTTTTGATGTGAACAGTCAAATTTAACGTGTGATTTATCACATTTACGAATTTTTTTGGAAAAAACGGACTTCACCAAGAAAAGAACGGAAAACCTTCCCTTACAATCGACTGCTAACTAAATTTCGACCATTAGGTCAGATGTCCAGGTTTGATATTATGCTACTCATATAACATTATGAACCGACTATGCAGAAATGACAATTAGAATGAAATGACTATCGTTTGTACAACTAACAAAATATGTATTGACTTTTTTGTCTTTTACAAATTTTATGCAACACAGGTGAACAGATATCAGGTGTTACCTTGCTTGCTGCAGCGATGCGCAGCATACTCTTCGTTGTAGGGTTCTGAAGCACTTATCATAACTACTCACTAAAGTACATTGTACTACGTGGGCTGGCTTTAAAGAAGCAGGCTACTTGACATTTTCTGTTGTTCTCACAGTAGCGAGAGCTGAACCAAGACGTCTACTTTTGGCGTGCTTGACGTCAGCTTCCCCCACTACCGTAGCTCCGAGCTGTTCATTATAATTTCCAGTTGACAGAAAACATAGAATTCAAATAAAAGTTAGTAAAAATAGCCAAACTGCATTTTTGGACACTGTACCGATTTATTGGAAATAAACTCTCGTCGTTTAGCCACCAGCAAAAGCCATGGTTTTCAGTAAATAGTTTCGATCATAAGTTCATCTCGTGCGATATATAGTTATATTTATGTGTATTGAAATAAAATTCATACATCATACTGTCTGACACGACAGTGTTTGGCCATGCCTGTGGTAGAGAGTCGCCGAAGTACGTAGTGCTGCCACTAGGTGTCAGGCGCAACGAGTTCTTTTCTTGGCATGAAAATGAACTGCAATGTATTCGAACTATTTTGGGATTTGTAACACACTATGTCGCGGAGACAGCATGTATACGAGTCGTAGCGCGGCCGCTTAATATAGGCGGCAGTGGGCGCAGCGTCCCAATGCGCATGCGTGGCTAAGGTTCAAATTCTCTTCTGAACCCCCTGTACGCAGTATATGGGCACTCCCGCTGCAGGGAGGGGAGAGAGGAAACGCCGCTTTTAACATTGGCTGTAGAGCTGGTAGAGACGCCGGCTCCTGGCTGCTCGAACTCTGGCGGTTACGCACGAATGGTCCCGAAGCATGGACAGTGGAACTACTGCATACCACGCCTTGCTTTGCGCATCGGTAAATCTTACATTAAGGCGACATCCGCCCTTCATAGTTGTTTATGGTGCAGTGAAGATTCATCAAAAACACGTCATATTTGGTAAAATATAATATAACTATAAAGACGCATCAACATAAAAGCCTTCAAAAGAGCAGATTATGAATAATAATGTAGTCACTACTCTCTAGGTAGCGAGAGCAGCCGTATGGTTAGCGGCATCGCGTTGCGCCGTCGAAGGCAGTGGGTTCGAGACCGACTGCAAGCAGTAGTTTCTTACACCCAATCCTTTTTTAATAGATACGGGAACAATAATGACTTTTGTATTGTTACTTGCTACATATCTTTAGACGTTTTAGCAAATGTGTAGTGATTTTGAGGCTAAATGAAATACTCTTTATTGTAACAAATGTTTAACTGTTTGAAAAGGTGTGGGGGAGAGCAGCCTTTGCGCTGCTTAGTGTCACGTGACCCGAAGTTAGCTTGTCTCTTCATCGGAACAGATTCATTTTGTTACAGTCACTTAACAGTGTAATCAGTTACTTACTGTGTTTTTGTGTTCATATGAATATTCACATGTTCTTCTACATCTACATCTACAACCATACTCCGCAAGCCACCCGACGGTGTGTGGCGGAGGGTACCTTGAGTACCACTATCGATTTTCCCTCCTATTCCAGTCACGTATTGTTCGCGGAAAAAAGGATTGTCGGTATGCCTCTGTGTGGGCTCTAATCTCTCTGATTTTATCCTCACGATCTTTTCGCGCGATATACGTAGGAGGGAGCAATATACTGCTAGACTCCTCAGTAAAGGTAAGTTCTCGAAACTTCGACAAAAGCCCGCACCGAGCGACAGAGCGTCTCTCCTGCAGAGTCTTCCACTGTAGTTTAGCGATCATCTGCGTAACGCTTTCACGATAACCAAATGATCCTGTAACGAAGCGCGCTGCTCTCCGTTGCATCTTCTCCACTTCCTCTGTCAATCCCACCTGGTACGGATCCCACACCGGTGAGCAGTATTCAAGCTTTGGGCGAACAAGTGAACTGTAACCTACTTCCTTTGTTTTCGGACTGCATTTCCTTAGAATTCTCCCAATGAATCTAAGTTTGGCATCTGCTTTACCGACGATTGATTTTATATGGTCGTTCCATTTTAAATCCCTGCTAATGACTACTCCCAGATAATTTATGGAATTAACTGCTTCCAGTTGCTGACCTGCTGTAGTGTAGCTAAATGATAAAGGATCTTTCTTTCTGTGCATTCGCAGCACATTACACTTGTCTACATTGAGCTTTAATTGCCATTCCCTGCACCATGCGTCAATTCGATGCAGATCCTCCTGCATCTCAATACAATTTTCCATTGTTACAACCTCTCTATATACTACCGCATCATCCGCAAAAAGCCTCAGTGAACTTCCGATGTTATCCGCAAGGTCATTTATATATATCGTGAACAGCAACGGACCCACGACACTAACCTGTGGCACACCTGACATAACTCTTACTTCGGAAGACTTCTCTCCATTGAGAATGACCTGCTGCTTTCTGTTATCTAGGAATTCCTCAATCCAATCACACAATTGGTCTGATAGACCATATGCTCTTACTTTGCTCATTAAACGTTTGTGGGGAACTGTATCAAACGCCTTGCGGAAGTCGAGAAACACAGCATCTACCTGAGAACCCGTGTCTATGGCCCTCTGAGTGTCGTGGGCGAATAGCGCGAGCTGGGTTTCACACGAACGCCTTTTTCGAAACCCATGCTGATTCCTACAGAGCAGATTCCTAGTTTCGAGAAATGTCATTATATTCGAACATAATACATGTTCCAAAATTCTACAACTGACCGACGTTAGAGATATAGGCCTATAGTTCTGCACATCTGTTCGAGGACCCTTCTTAAAAATGGGGATGACCTGCGCCATTTTCCAATCTCTCGGAACGCTATGCTCTTCTAGAGACCTATGATACACCATTGCGAGAAGGGGGGCCAGTTCCTACGGTACTCTGTGTAAAAACGAACTGGTATCCCATCAGGTCCTGCGGCCTTTCCTCTTTTGAGCGATTTTAATTGTTTTTCTATCCCTCTGTCAATTATTTCTATATCTGCCATTTTGTAATCTGTGTGGCAATCTAGGGAAGAAACTACAGTGCAATCTTCCTCTGTGAAACAGCTTTGGAAAAAGACATTTAGTAATTCCGCCTTTAGAGTGTCATCCTCTGTTTCAATGTCATTTACGTCACAGAGTGTCTGGACACTTTGTATTGATCCACCTACCGCTTTGACATAAGACCAAAATCTCTTAGGAATCTCAGCCAAGTCGGTACAAAGAACTCTACTTTCGAATTCGTTGAACGCCTCTCGCATAGCCCTCCTCACGCTACATTTCGCTTCGTGTAATTTTTGTTTGTCTACAAGACTTTGGCTACGTTTATGTTTGCAGTGAAGTTCCCTTTGCTTCCGTAGCAGCTTTCTAATTCCGTTGTTGTACCACGGTAGCTCCTTTCCATCTCTTACGACCTTGCTAGGTACATACTCATCTAATGCATACTGTACGATGGCTTTGAACGTAGACCACTGTTTCTCAACACCATCTGTACTTAAGATAAAACTTCTGTGCTGAGCCGTCAAGTACTCTGAAATCCCCTTTTTGTCAATTTTTCCGAACAGAAAAATCTTCCTACATTTTTTAATATTTCTATTTACGTCTGAAATTACCGATGCTGTAATTGCTTTATGATCGCTGATTCCCTGTTCTGCATTAACCGTTCACAATATTTCGGGTCTGTTTGTCACCAGAAGGTTTAATATGTTGTCACCACGAGTTGGTTCTCTGTTTAACTGCTCAAGGTAGTTTTCAGATAATGCACTCGAAACAATTTCACTCGATTCTTTGTCCCTGCCACCTGTAATAAACGTTTGAGTTTCCCAATCTGTATCGGGTAAATTAAAATCTCCTCCCAAAACTATAACATGATCAGGAAATCTACTCGAAATATTTTCCAAATTATCCTTCAGGTGTTCTGCCACAACAGCTGCTGAGCCAGGAGGCCTATAGAAGCATCCGATTACCATGTTCGAGCCTGCTTTAACCGTGACCTTCACCAAAATTATTTCACACTTCGGATCTCCTTCTATTTCCTTCGATACTAGTGCACTTTTTATCGCTATAAACACGCCTCCCCCTTCACTGTCCAGCCTATCTCTGCGGTAAACATTCCAGTCTGAGTTTAGAATCTCATTACTGTTTACATCTGGTTTCAGCCAACTATCCGTCCCTAGTACTATGTGGTTATTGTGATCGTTTATTATTGAGAGCAATTCCGAGATCTTTCTATAGACGCTCCTGCAGTTAACTACTACTACATTGATCATTTCCTTCCCTGTTGTGTTCTGCCTACTGCTACCTTGTCGCGGCTCAGGAGGCATCTTGTCGGGCCTAGGGAGGGAATTCTCTAACCTAAAAAAAAACCATGTGCACTCCGCACGAACTCCGCTACCCTTGTAGCCGCTTCCTGCGTGTAGTGCACGCCTGACCTATTCAGGAGAACCCTTCGTGGTTATTATCAAAGAAAAATAGACAACGTCCAGTATCTTTTAGAAACAACTCAGCTTACAGCTTGGAACAAAAGCGTGAAATAAAGAAGCTTGGTAGGCCGACGCCTCAGCTCGAGTTGAAGCAAGCACACATCTTTTAACGAAAATATATCTAAAGGGAGGGGGGGTTCAACGGGGCGCTTTCTCACGTCAGCACTAATGAAGGAAACAACGCAGATGTTTGTGAAAAATGTTTGTAAATCTAATCGGACCAAACTGCGTGGTCATCAGTCCGTAGCTTACAAACTACTTAAACTAAGATAAACTAACCTAAGGACAACACACAGGCACATGCCCCAGGGAGGACTCGTACCTCCACGGCGAGCAACCGCGCGCTCCGCAGCGAGACGCTTTAGACCGCTCGGCTACTCCACCGCAGCGATGTTTGTGACATTATTAACAATGCATGGGGGGAAATCGTATATGATAAAGCAAACAGGCTGTAGCTATTCTCTTATATGTATTTTTTAATGTATGTGTACACGGCCTCCAGTAGGAGGCTATGGTCTATATTTATATATTTTCGCTTGAAAATAGATGTCGAATTTTTGAAATGTTAATTCACTTCCCAGCACTTCACCGAACTAAGTTGACCAAAAATATACATATAAAGTTTATTTTGGGCATCAATAAAATTTAGCAATGTTGCTTCCTCAATTCCGTTATCAAACTGACTTTTACCTCACTTTACCACAGGGAAGCGTTATAGGTCCCCTACTCTTCCTCGTGTTTATAAACGATTTAGGAGATAATCTGAATAGCTCCCTTAGACTGTTCGCGGATGATGCTGTCGTTTATCGGTTAGTGAAGTCAACAGAGGATCAAAAGCAACTGCAAAGCGATTTAGACAAAATTTCTACTTGGTGCGAAAATTGGCAATTGACACTAAATAAAGAAAAGTGTGAAGTAATACACATGACCATTAAAAGAAATCCGCTGAACTTCAATTACGCGATAAATCAGTCAAATCTTAAGGTCGTAGATTCTACCAAATACCTAGGAGTTACAATTACGAACAACTTTGACTGGAGAGAACACACAGAAAATATTGTGGGGAAGGCGAACCAAAGGTTACGTTTCATTGGCAGAACACTTAGAAGATGCACCAGCTCCACCAAAGAGACTGCCTACATCACACTTGTGCGTCCTCTCCTGGAGTACTGTTGCCCCTTGTGGGACCCTCGCCAGGTGGGACTGACGGAAGATATTGAGAAGGTTCAGAGAAGGGCAGCTCGTTTTGTTTTATCACGTCACGGGGGAAAAGCGTCACGGAAATGTTGCACGAATTGGGGTCGAAATCATTAAAAGAATGACGTTATTCATTGCGGCGTGACCTGTTTGCGAAGTTTCAATCACCGACTTTTACTTCTGAATGTGAAAATATTTTGCTAGCACCCACCTACTTAGGGAGACATGGCCATTCCAATAAAATAAGAGAAATCAGATCGAAAACGGAACGATTTAGGTGTTCTTTCTTCCCGCGCGCTATTAGAGAATGGAACGGTAGAGAAAAGTTATGAAAGTGGTTGATGAACCCTCTGCCAGGCACTTAAATGTGATTTGCAGAGTATCTATGTAGATGTAGATTGTAACTCGTAACGTCACCTTTACAGTTGTGTATTGGGCTAAGGGAATTGACGTGTTGGACAGTGGGAATTCTCACGGTACTGTGACGTGACGGCCAGTATGAATTGGCCAAATGACGTAATGGTGATTGTAACAACACCTAGGCCATATGGTATAAAAATTGAATGCTCAAATGTTTGTAATCCGAAGGGACCAAACTGTTAAGGTTCGGTCCCTAGCCTCACACACTATTTAACCTAACTCATTCTAAGGACAACACACACATCCATGCCCGAGGGAGACTCGAACCTCTGGTGGGAGTGGCCGCGTACTCCGCGACATTCCCGTGCGGCGCACGTGGTTTCACTGTCTTTTTGATAAATGTAGTCTTCCGAAACTATTTTATATTTTGTGCTAAATTATTGAACTATTCACTGTTTAATGCGGTTGAATCATCGTAGTATTTTCTGTAGTCATAGGAACTTGAGAATGACTCCATAGTGCACCAAAACTAATAGTGCATTGGTAATTAGATGGGAGTATTTAATTTGACAAGTGAAGACTATTTTAGCTGGTGGCGCCAGCAGCAGAAAACATCTGCACTACTCGAAGGACATCCACTCATTTCGGAGAGCTGGCAACGTTACGCTGCCCCTAGATGCAAAGTATTTGTTTCCTGACTGCGCGTCGCCTCCAGGCCTCCTGCGGCTGCCCACAGCCAGCGCAACAATCGTCAACTTACCGTGGACAAACAATACTGTAGCTGTTTCATTAGCAAACTGCCAGTAAATATGTCGCGCTAAGTTTTATGTTCCCTCAAAAACGTAAAATCAGGTTTCCTATGTTTGCGTTGTACTGAATCAATTTCTTCTTCGTGCTTTGAAAATTTGCTGCGCAAAACGAGATAAGTTTTCGAGAAAGCTTTCGCGATCAACAAAATTACACTTGAAACTTTCTGCCAGATTAAAATTGTGTGTCAGAATCGGGATTATAACTTGGGGACCTTCGCCTTTCGCGGGCAAGCGCTCTACCGTATGAGCTATCCCGGCACGATTCACGGTCCGTCCACACAACTTTACTTCTACCTACTTTCCAAACTTCACAGAAGTTCTCCTGTAAACCTTTCAGGACTAGCACTCCTCATCCCTTAGGCTGTAGTTAACACATGTCTCCACCATATACTTTCTCCCAGGAGTGCTAGTCCTGCATTCTGCAAGGTCTGCTGAACTTCTGGGAAGTTTGGAAAGTAGGAGGGGGGAGGACTGGCAGAAGTAAAGTTGTGAGGACGGACCGTGAAGTGTGTCGGGATAGCTCGGACGTTAGAGCACTTGCCCGCGAAAGCCAAAGGTTCGAATCCCGTGCCAGCACACAATTTTAATCTGACAGGAAGTTTCATATCAGCGCACACTCCACTGTAGAGTGAAAATTACACTATACTGTGTTTTACGAAGAATTTCCACTGCCATGGAAATCCTTTGTATCTGATGTGTGGAAAAATGCCGTTGAGATTTCTAATTTGCTCCAATAACTGGAAAATAGAAACGTGTAGCTTAAAATAAAACTATAATGGATGGCTGTACTCTCTCTTAGTGTCAAGGAAAAGAATCCAGAGAGATGAACCGCAAACCAAAAACACCTGAACGCGCTAGCCTGAACGCAGCCCTTGAAATCCACAGTTCTTTCAAATAGTTAAATCCTTTATTTACGTTTGAGTAAAACATACACAAAAGCTCATTTATCTCCCAAGAAATCACGAAACAATAAACAACTTTTATTTTTTTCTATCGTAAATTACTGAGAAAAAAGTGCAAGAAGCAATTAACTAGAACACAAAACTCAAATTACGTTATGTTAATTACGGGAATTTTGCATGTTCAAATCACAATTACGTGCTGCCCGTAAGTAGAAGTTAATCATTGTAATGCTGATATTCTTACCCTTCCTCACCCTCACTTCTCTCTCATTTTTCGTAGGACCGTTTGGGGGCACGTGTCTCTGTGCTTCAAACTCATTGTAAACACGCCATAACGCCAACAGCACGCAAAAAACTATCCTGTACATGACGTCTTAAGTTTGCTTTGGAGTTTCAACTGCTTTGAATTATTATTCCACCGACACACAATTTGAGCAAAAGGAATCGTATTATCCATCCGACATAAAAAATTGGAACACATCAGCATAAGCTGGCCAAGGCATGCGTGTATCTTCTGCCTTCTCCACGTCGAAAGGTGTGGAGAAAAATCAGGGACTGCATGTAACACGCCAGGTATTTGTCATAGGCCTATACTCATAATAAAATGTTATCAATGAATGAGCAATATTAAATGTTATAACGATAATAAAACTTGTAAATCATACATTTGCAACGTACGTTGTTGAAAAGATGTAATTTTGGAACAAATATCGTTTCTTTTTTACTTTTCACTAACATCAAAGCCTGGAAATCTTCAGTTTGAGATTCTGACAAAAAATGTTACGCTACTTGCGACAAAAAAGTAACGATACTTCCGTTAGATCGTTAACCGATAAAAGTTACTTAGTTACAGTTAAAGTTACTTTATGCAAATAATAACGCCGTTACCGTCCGTTACCTTCGAGAAGTAACTGTTACTAGTAACGGGGTTAGAAGTAACGCGTTACTTCCCAACCCTGTTTAGGGCAATAACGCACACGAACCCGGAAGTTACCAGAAGGTGAATTTAGGTCGACTATCGATATTTGTGGTCGAATCATGTCACTCGACGCCATGACCACAACATACAGACGACGATTTCAAAAAATGTTCAAATGTTTTTTAAGCTTATGGGACTTAACTACGGGGTTATCAGTCCCTAAACTTACAAACTACTTATCAACTACCTTATACTAAAGACGGCACAAATATCCATGCCCGAGGGGGGATTCGAACCCCCGACCGTAGTGGCCGTGCAGACCGTGACTGGAGCGCCTGTCTCCTCGGCCACCGCGGCCGCGACGACGATTTGTGCCACGCGCGAATATCAATTTTTTGCATCTCGTTTCACTCACAGATGATCTATTAGGTTTATATCTAATCAAGAAAATCGTAAATCGGTACTTATTGGGAAATAAACAGCCAATATTTTCTTTTAAGCGAATGCCAGGTATTTGACAGTCATCAGTTGTTTTTAATTTCACATTTATGGTTCACGCCTTTATTACTTTAGCATTGTAATGCTACATGATGCGTAAACGGATGTAAAGTAGGATTATATTAGTATGTTGGCCACGAAATACGTTTTACTTTTCTGTAATGTCTCGTTTCCAAATTTTCGATTTGTGCTTAATTATGGAACTTGACAACCTGTTTTATGAAACTAACCGTAGACTATGGTGATGGGACAATGACACGTCTGAAAATTTAAATTTTTTATGTGGCACATGAAAATGGATTTTTCGACTGAAATCATAACTATAAATTACAAATAATTGATGAAAATCTAATGTCCTTCCAAAAATTTGTTTTTGACTGATACACCTATTAGTTGCAAGGAAAAATATAAATGTCACTGGTACTGTACTCGTTTCAGCCACAGTAATTCAATCTGGTTCCTCATGTTAGCCGCGCGGCCTGGAGCGCCGTGTTGCGGTGAGCGCGGCCGTCCGCCGTCGGGCGTTCGAATCCCCCCTCGGGCATGGATATTTCTGTCGTCTTTAGTATAAGGTAGTTCATAAGTAGTTTGTAAGTTTAGGGACTGATGGCCCTGCAGTTAAGTCCCTTAAGCTCTACAAACATTTGAACACTTTTCCTCATGTTTCTGCCTAATTATACTGTCGGAAATCTGCACATATTGTTTTATAAACAGCCAACTGTTTGTGACAAGGCAGAATTTAAATGCCACTGGCAGGGTACTTGTTTCAGCAGCAGTAATTTAAGTTTTCTTCTTAGGGTCTTACCTAAGTACAAACTAGGAAATAGCCACATATTCTGAAATAGATTGCCAGCAAAGGCTTTGTAAGAAGGAAGAATACACATATGATTCATACTCGTTTCAGTCGCACAAATGTAAGCTGTACTGTTAGGTTTCTGCATTACGACACTCTCGGATATGACAAAGTATTCAGAAAAACAACTGCATAATAGTATATTACCGACTTATAACACATCAAGATTATTGTCCCAGATTCTGTTACGAACGAAAAAAATTTCTGTTCCCACAGGACTCGAACCGAAAAATTTCCTCCATAGGCTGGAATGTCATATATCGTACTAAAGACCATACTCACTTCATATCTTCAGGTGCTAAATTTCTTATTCACATATGTTCTGCTTTGGGTTTCATCATTATTGTATCAATAATTGATACTCGTTCTTCATTGACATTTAATGAAGTAAAGTGAAACATCTGTGATAATTCCTCAATGTACTATCGCCTTAAAATGTTATATTGTCTTGTTGGATTTCAACAAGTTGACTGCAAAGCAGAGACCATAGAGTAGAAATATGTCTGGAGTGAGCATTCAGATTCGCAGAATAGATCTTGTATTGTCAACATCTATTGCCGTTGTGGTCACGTGACCTCGGGACGACGTACGTTTGTGTGTAATGGGGATGACCTAAACAGTGACTTTCCGATAACAGTGATTTCTGTGAATGCTACTTTTCGGTAGCTGTGACATATAGTTGCGATTTGACACGGTTTAAAATGAAGTTAACGAATTCACATCTCATCCTTTCAAAACGTTACCAATTATGATTTCTCCAATTTCTGCGAATTCTACAAGGAATCACCAGATGTGCTACTTTAAGGTGACATACACGTTGCAACTGGCGGTCGTTGGCAAATGTATATGCTAACTGGTTATTCTGGGTAAAATTTTACTTACAACCTCGGCGGCGTAGTTTGCTGATGTTGGCAACAACCATTTAATTGTCTTTGAAAACTAAACCACATAGAATAAAAGGGAATAATTTTTCATTTTGATCGTGAAATGAATAAAATTATGTTCCTGCACTTTGATCAACAGATTCTTGTATGTACTCATGTGTGTTCAGAAAATTTACTATACTCGTATATTCAACATTTTGTTGCCAGCTATTACCACACTACGTGGCCGAGGCCATAAGTAAAATTTAAAAGTAGCCTATTTATGTATTTAACAGTAGCCTATTTATGTCCAGGTAAACTGTGTCAGTGTAACGAAAGTGATAAGTTCTTGCCTGTAAATTGTGCAAATTGAAAATATGAACATATTGTTAAAGAAATTAAGCGATTTGGAAGGATGAAAAGTCTGTTCTCTTGTCAAAGCCATTCCATATTTTGTAGTTTTTATGGTTATTGATAAGGCATTGATTATGCATTTTAAAGCTGCTAACATGCAAATGAAAAAAATTGTTACAAAGGAATCATCGAGTTTAAAATTTACCTGTGAAGTGCAGTACTGAAAAAAGTTTCAATTTTATGAATGGACTACTGTTACACATTTGGTAAAGTGTGTGACTTTGTCGTGAACGAAGGCTATGCTATACATCTGTCTCTTGCAACAAATTTGATTCGACATTCAGGTTCGTTGTCTTCAGCAATTCTCAAATGAATTATTACATTTCAAAATCATATAGTGTACACAACCAAAATTCCAGGGTTTATCAAAATAACTCTGATAGTAAACCTGCGCCTGCAAAAGTGTCTGAAAAAATACAACGTGGACAATGATACAAATACTGTAACCTTTAAATTTTGCGGAAAGCAAAAGGCCAATTCACAATGGCCTTCACGTCAAACTGTATGTTACGTCACGTCGGCTTCCTGTACTGAGCAATCGAAGTGGAGGTATATCCGTGATAAAAAAAGATTGGGTATAGTGTCAGATTTGAGAAAATGACAACGATGAATTTATTTAATGACCATAGTAAAAGGTCATGTTTTTGATCAATTGTATGTGGGAAAGTTCAGAAAAGACAAACATCACTTCAGAATGTCGACATGAATTTTCTATCGAAACCATTGATCAATATTCTAACACATAAACCATAACTCAGCTGTGTTCACTTCAGTAAGTTTTCATTTTGCGATATCTGACATTCCGATATCACTTCTGGAACAACACTCAATGGGAAAAAAAATCAGTTTGTAATGGAACATCACCACGGAAATAAATGTCATATACTGAAAATTAAGAAACAAAACAAAAAACACAAAATCAATTACTGTCACAGTACAGATCCCGATGAAAATAAATTAAATTTCGATGTCACCAGATCACTACGTTGTTAAAACTCTGCCACCGAGAAACCCTAACATGACATGACGTGATGCTTTAACAAACAGCGTCGTCCCTAGATCACGTGACAACTCTACCTTAATGTTGAGAACATGCACAGAATGTTATGCTCACTCGAGAGATATTTGTGCTCTATGGCAGAGAGCACAGCACAGAGGCAAGAATAAAGGCGGCGCCCTGGCGACACAGCTGAAAAGCCAAGGGTAGCCATCTTAACACTGCTGTACCACACTCTCGCTAATGTGTCATTTTACCCCTTTACTTGTGAACCAATCTGTGCTACATCTTTGCTTGTACTGCAGCGTATTTATCTCTCTTATGATTTTAGATTTCCTAAGGATGAAAGTCATCCCCCCATTTAACATACTGTTTACGAATGGAGAAGGAATAAATAAATATTTCATTTTTATTACATCAATGATTTCAAAAGCAAAACCTAGTTTCAATGTTGATAAAACTAACATCACAAAACTTCCCAGTTCAGAAACAAAAAGTAGGTTTCTTTAAGAATATTTTTTGAATGGGTTAATTTTACACATAACATTCAATAAAACATATTTGCATAAGTAGATGTCAATTAACCGCTTCTTTTTTCTCCGCTTTTTTTAGGAGTGCCTATTCTGTCATGTCAATTTCACCTGTTTCATTCGCAAGAAATGAAGCTTTTGCTTATTTACTGGCACTTTTGAAACTCTGATATAAGGTTTTCGTCTATGATCACTAACTTAATTCCTTCGTTATTCCTTTTTGTACTTCATAAATTACTTGTCAGCTAAACGAAAAAGGACTGGCGTTGAAAGACTATGAATTTAAAGTAAGTACTAGTAGGTAACAAAATAAACAAAGTTCAATATCAAACTATTTATACTGGTACCTAAAAGAACAAAACATATTGGACATTGTTACCCTCTTAAGGAAACTGTATTTCACACCAAAATAAGAAATTGGTTTGAGACCTCAACCTAAGCTAATTAACCAATAACAAGAAATCATTACTAATATAAAATGATTTCCGAGTCACAGATGAAAATTAGAAAACTGTTATACTGCCTTGGCTAACATATATGTCATGCAGCAAGTATACTTACTACTGCAGCAATAGAGTTTTCTTCTTCCTCAGTGTCAATGTTATCCAAACTGAAAGTAGCTTTTCTGTTTACAACAACTCATAATTTATATTTTGTGTGATTCTCCACAGTTATATTCTATTTGACAATAGAATAAATTTGTCCACAATGAAACATACGTTTATTGTTAAGCCCTATAAATCACATTGCATTACATTATAAGAACGTCATGTATCTGCTTCTTCATTGTTTAATAATTAACGACAAAGACAAATAATTTTGGTTATCTCTTCAGATATATGTACTGATCAGAACTGCAGTCAATCTGTTACACATTAGTAGATAACTGCTTCAGTACATGATTCTACGGGGTCATCAGTCCCTGTTGAATGATTTTAAACGAGCACCTCAGAATTTGAAGGCAATAACGAAAATTAATATCGTCAAAATAAACATGGATGCATCTTGTGAACACACACCGTCAATCTATCCAGGGAATATTAGTTTCATAAGTGGTGGCCAACTAACAAGTAGCTACTCAAATGTGTATGAAAATATTGCCTATCTAAGATCTGCAGGAAGTTTATCTCATATCTATATCTATAAATGTGAATGTCTATTCGGTGTACGGTTATCACGTCTGAACGACAAGACGCAGAGACTTAAATATTTGTACAGTTACTAAGTTATACCTGAGGATGGTTTTAGGCATGGTTTTATAGCGATCTGATAGATATTTAATAATTTGAAGAATATAACACGAAATGCGGAACAATACTCTTTGAAAATTATATTTACTCTTTGTAAATGGTTTTATTTGTTGCGTTGTTGCTTGAGGGTTGATAATGATGAAAGGGTGGAGTATATCGGAATGGAAAGTTATCGGTGTATATAAAATTCTACGTGTGTGTTTGTGGAAGGAAGGAAGCTTAGGGTTTTACGTCCCGTCGACAGCGTGGTCATTAGAGACGGAGCTTACGCTCGGATTTTTGGGGAAGGATGGGGAAGGAAATCGGCCGTGCCCTTTGAAAGGAACAATCCCGGCATTTGCCTGGAGTGATTTAGGGAAATCACGGAAAACCTAAATCTGGATGGCCGGAGGTGGATTTGAACCACCAACCTTCCGAATGCGAGTCCAGTGTGTTACCACTGCGCCACCTCGCTCGGCTGTGTCTTTGTGTTAATATGTCGCTCTGCAGTGAAAACTACAGAACGCAAACGAATGGTCTGTGTGTAATTGTTGTCCGAAGTCTCCCGTTGTACACCATAGCAGTTCCATGCCGATAGCTATAAGGGGGTGGAAGATATGGTGGTTGAAAGTCGTCAAATTATAAAAAAATTCTGACTGAATGCCAGCGATGACGTTTGCGACTCTATAGCAAGGAGGTTACATACAGCGAAACGGGATGCCACAGACCATATCTTTGGTCTATGCCTGCTACAATGTCTCCAGCTCTTTCTCTGTAAGGAGACGCATATGAACAAGGAAATATAAGAATAAATAAATAAAACAGTGAAAAATATTTTTTTTTTTAATACAAATAAGGTAGTTTACCAGAATGCCCTAAAATGAAATTAAAATGAATTTCGGCATTACTCTCACTATACGTGTTGAGATATTGCAACACAGACTATAAGGAATAATGTATATATTATTTATTGTAGATCATTAAGCACTAAACATAATTTTATTTTTTCATTTGAATGTCGATTAAAATGTTTGTTTCTAAAGAAGGTACTGTATTTCATTTCATCCTTCAAAACCAGTCTCATAGCACACTACTGAAAGATAGTGTATCTATCATAAGCAACCAACACGCGAGCGGAGCCGCGGGTTTAAGCTACTATAGAATATTCTCAAGCAAGTGAACACAATGACATGCATAATAAAGCAAACAATTATGTTATAATGATAGTTTTTGTTATTTTAGTCTGTGTATTTCATCCTGTGAAACTGTAGGTATTAAAATATTTAACCGGAATAATAACATTCTCGCATAACTGTAACCGGCAGATTTCCTTCGGGGTCTATAAATGCCCACAAGTTCCGCATCTCTCCAGTTATTCTTCTGATTTTGGAAAATAGTTCGCCAATAGGCGATGTTGACATCCTGCTGTCGTTAAAAAAGTATCCTAGTAGAAACGGACTTTGTTCTTGCAGGAAGGGACGCGCCCCTAGTATACTGTACATGTTTTCTGCTTCTGCAGCGTATTTTCTTTCTCCGACGCCGTACAGAGAATGAAACGACACCACTCTCCACTGACACTTTCATTTTTCTTTTTTAATTTTCAAAAACCAGAACAAACAAACAAACTATGTTTTCTGCCGCATTCCTATGGAAAGACAGAACAAGTACTGCAACAGAAGAGACGACGGCACAGTGCCCCTAGACGGCCCAGTGCGTTTCATCAGATACTGCCAGCATCTAACTCTGAGTTTCAAAATGCAAAAGCCCTCTAATTAACATAACGAAATTTCACTTTTTGTGTTGTTTCCATTTAATTTCTTCTTGCTTTTTTGTCAGTAATTTACGATAAAAATAAATAAAAGTTGTTTATTGTTTCGTGATTGCTTGGGAGTTAAATGAGCTATTGTGTATATTTTACTCGTACGTAAATAAAGTTAAAGGATTTAACTATGTGAAAAAACTATGGCTGGCGCATTCAGATGTTTTCGGCACACTGTTTATCTGATTCTTTTCCTAGACACTAAGAAATGGCACTCCCACCCAAAACAGTTTCATTTGAAGCTACACGTTTCGATTTTCCAGTTATTGGAGCAAAGTAGAAATTTCAACGGCATTCTTCCACACATAAGAGACAAAAGATTTTCGTGGTAGTTTTTTTCTTATGCAGCGAATATTGCCACAGTTACGTTGGTCTGCTCCCAGGTCTGCAGCACATGCAACTACCACAGCGAAGCTACGTGGGTGGGTTATTTTTCAAAAAACTTTCGTGGTAGTAGACATTCTTCTCGAAACACAGTCGAGTGTTATTTTCAGAATCAAATTTTCACACTGCAGCGGAGTGTGCGCTGATATTTAACTTCCTGGTAGATTAAAGTTTCAAGTGTAATTTTGTTGTTCGCGAAAGAGTGGTTTGAAAACTTATCTCATTTTGCATAGCAACTTTACAAAGAATGAAGAAGAAATGGATCCAGTGCAATGCAAACACAGGAAATCTGATTTTACATTTTGAGGGAATGTCAAACGTAGCGCGACATACTCGTATTTACTGGCTGTTTGTTTCTGACCCGTAGTTGGGCAACCTTTTCTCGCTGTTTTTCCAATTTATGCTTTGTTTGGTAGTGACACAGTTTCTCCGGTTACTGTACTGTCCATGCTTGGTAAGTTGACGATTCGTTTTGGCAGCTGCAGCAGGCGTGTACCGTGGCTGTCGAGGGGTGGGCATCAGCGAGCAGAAGGCAGCGTCGTAGTAACCTGCAACAATGTGTGCAGTAATATTTAGCAGCAATCCGAAATAAATGGATGTCCTTCAAGTAGTGCAGATGTTTTCTGCTGCTGGCATCACCAGGTAAAATCGTCTTCACTTGTCAAATTGCCGGCCGCGGTGGCCGAGGGGACTGCGGCGCGCCAGTCACGGTCTGCACGGCCACTACTGTCGGGTGTTCGAATCCCCCCTCGGGCACGGATATTTGTGCCGTCCTTAGTATTAGCTAGTTCAGTTTGCAAGTTTAGGGACTGATGAAAATGTTCAAATGTTTGTAGGGCTTATGGGACTTAACTACAGGGTCATCAGTCCCTAAACTTACAAACTACTTATGAACTAGCTACAACTAAGGACGGCCCAAATATCCATGCCCGAGGAGGGATTCGAACCCCCGACCGTAGTGGCCGTGCAGACCGTGACTGAAGCTCCTCAGTCCCCTCGGCCACTGCAGCCGGCTTAGGGACTGATGACCCCGTAGTTAAGTCCCATAAGCTCTACAAACATTTGAACATTTGAACTTGTCAAATTATATACTTCCATCGAACTACCAGTGCACTACTAGTTTCGACGCACTATGACGTCATCCTGAAGTTCCTATGATTAAAAAAATATTTCAATAATTGAACCACGTTAAACAGTGAAAAGTTTAATAATTTATCAAACCATGTGCGCCGCACGGGAATGGCCGTGTGATCTGGGGCGCAACGTCGTGGATTACGCGGCCACTCCCACCAGAAGTTCGAGTCCTCCCTCGGGCATGGCTCTGTGTGTGTGTGTGTGTGTGTGTGTGTGTGTGTTGTCCTTAGAATAAGTTAAAGTAGACTAGGGACCGATGACCTTAGCAGTTTGGTCCCTTCGAATTACAAACATTAAAACTTTTTTTTTAAAAAAACGTACTTCGTTTTTGTACAGTCATCATTAAGTTCAAATGTTTGTACAGCTTATGGGACTTAACTCTGAGATCATCAACAGTTTCCGAAGATGATGCCGGGTGCGCTACCTCGGCGGGCAGAGCTCGTGTGTGTGTGTGTGTGTGTGTGTGTGTGTGTGTGTGGCGCTTCAGGGCTCGTCACCACCACGTTTCCGCTAAAATGTTTTGTCAGATGCATGATTCGAACCCAAGCTTCCTTTCTGGGTTCTAGATCTTAAAACTAACGCCTTAGACCGCTCGGATATGTGAATCGGTATGTTTGGTGTGTTGTGCTGTGTGCGATCTGTCTGATCTAAAGACATCTAGAATCGAAGGATGCGTTGTTCCTCTCGCCCTTATTGGTATTATTTGATCTTTCGCTTAGTAATAACACTCAAAAGCATAATTTCGTGAACGAGTCAGTCATACTAGGACATGATACTGTGAGATTACCGCCCATTACAAATACTGATAATTAATAGCATTTGATAATTAAACGGTATGAAGTTCACTGCAAACACTGACCATGCCAATGCACCAAATGTTACACAATTTTAATCTTAATAATTATGGTAGCAATGTATGTACGCAGTTGGGTGACAACATTTATAGTTAGGCCACAGGCAGAAATTCTCCACGTTGAGATTTGCTGTGTGCTTGTAGCTGAGGGGAGGCAGCGAGCAGGCCGACGTTGGTGGCTTGTTCCACCTTAGGATTTTCCAGCTCGTTCCCGGTGAGGGGAGAGAGGGTCAATGGCGAGTGCCAGGCGGAGTGCAGTGCACAGCGTGAAATAAAATATTTATTTATTTATTTGTTTTTTCTGTTCCATAGGACCCACTTGAGGAGTAAGACTCCATGGTCATGGAACAAGTCAATACATTGTTACACAAGAATGGTAATAGAAAAATTTGCACACGACAATCTTAAGACAAAGTGAAAAGACTCAATAAAGAAAAAATGAATTAGCTTAATTGTTTAACTTTTCTAGGAGCTCCTCGACAGAATAAAAGGAGTGAGCCACGAGGTAACTCTTCAATTTAGATTTGAAAGCATGTGGATTAGTGCTAAGATTCTTTAATTCTTGTGGCAGCTTATTGAAAATGGATGCCGCAGAATACTGCACCCCTTTCTGCACAAGTGTTAAGGTGGTGTGGTGCAAATGTAGATTAGACATCTCTCTAGTATTCACCGAGTGAAAGCTACTAACTCGTGGGAATAAGCTGATATTATTAACAACAAAAGACATTAAAGAAAAAACGTATTGTGACGCCAGAGTCAAAATTCCCAGACTACTGAAAAGGGGTCGACATGACGTTCGCGAACTTACACCAGATATTGCTCGAACCGCCCGTTTTTGAGCCAGAAATATCCTTTTTGCATCAGGCGAGTTACCCCAAAAAACAATGCCGTACGTCATAAGTGAGTCAAAGTAAGCGAAATAGACTACTTTTCGTGTTGAAAAATCACTTATCTCAGATATTGTTCTAATGGTAAATATAGCAGAATTTAGTTTTGGAACAAGATCCTGAACATGGGCTTTCCATGACAGCTTACTGTCTATATGAACACCTAGAAATTTGAACTGTTCAGTCTCACTTATCACATGCCCATTATGTGTAATCATAATGTCAGATTTCGTCAAATTATGTGTTAGAAATTGTAAAAACTGAGTTTTACTGTGATTTAACATCAACTTGTTTTCTATTAGCCATGAACCTATCTCTTGAACTGCATTATTTGATACTGTGTCAATATTACGAGCAACATCCTTCACGACCAAGCTGGTATCATCAGCAAACAAAAATATTTTACAATCACCTGTTATACTCGAAGGCATATCATTTATATAAATAAGAAAAAGCAATGGTCCCAAAACAGACCCTGGGGCACCCCATACTTAATTGTGCCCCATTGGGATTGCACGTCATAGCCATTTTCTACACTGCGGAGAATTACCTTCTGTTGTCTATTATTAAAGTAAGAGGTGAACCAGTTGTGGGCTACTCCCCGTATTCCATAATGTTCCAACTTCTGCAACAATATTTTGTGATCAACACAATCAAACGCTTTTGTTAAATCAAAGAAGACGCCTAATGTCCGTACCCTCTTATTTAACCCATCAAGTGCCTCACAGAGAAACGAAAATATAGCGTTTTCAGTCGTTAAACCACTTCTAAAACCAAACTGTACGTTTGACAGGAAATTATGTGAACTAAAATGATCAATTAATCTTGAATATACAGCCTTTTCAATAACTTTGGAAAAAACCGATGGCATAGAAATAGGTCTATAGTTATCTACATTATCCCTTTCTCCTTTTTTATAAAGCGGTTTCACTACTGAGTACTTTAATCTGTTAGGAAACTGACCATTCTGAAAGGAAAAATTACAAATATGGCTTAGTACTGGGCTAACATATGGAGAACAGTACTTTAGAATTCTGCTAGATACCCCATCATATCCACAAGAGTCCTTAGTCTTTAGTGATTTAATTATTGACTCAATCTCACCTATGGAAGTATCATGAAGGATCATTTCAGGTAACAGCCTCGGAAACGCATTTTCTAAAAACGTTATATGATTACCTGTAGAAACTAGAGTTTTGTTTAGTTCCCATACTATATTCATAAAGTGATTGTTGAATATTGCACATTTATCGAACTTGTCAGTAACAGAAATATTCCTACTACACACTGACGTTACATCTTCTACCTGCTGCTCCTGACCAGACACTTCCTTCACAACTGACCAGATAGTTTTAATTTTATCCCGAGAGTTTGCTATTATTTTTGCGTACCACATACTTTGTGCATTCTTAATGACTTTTTTCAGAACCTTACAGTACTGTTTGTAATGAGCTACTGCATCTTCATTCTGACTGCTTCTAACATTTTGATACAACTCCCGCTTAGTTCTACATGATACTCTTATCCCCTTTGTCAGCCACCCTGGCTGTCTGTTACTGAAAGTACCCTGTATTGAGCGTTCTAGCGGAAAGCAACTTTCAAACAGCATAATAAATGTGTTCAGAAAAGCATTATATTTATCATCTGCATTATCAGCACTATAAACATCCTGCCATTCTTGTTCCTTAATTAGGCTTAAACTAAGTATTCTAATACTACTTGCATTTGAAGTAATACAATGCAGTTAGGAACCTTTAAGGCCCTTATTACAAAATAGCCTGTTGATAAATAAACAATACATTAGCTGATATAGTCACATCTGGCGTAATATGTATAATTGACAATGAAAAGTAATAAATTACCAATGAATACAAGACAGTTACACAACTAGCATGGCAATGTTTTGTTTATAAAAATAATATATTAACTATTTCTCATTTTATTTTCAATTAATCTTGTGTATTTTATCTTGAAGTATTCAGTTAAATCACTTATCTGTGACATAAGAAATTGCACGATTATAATAAATAGTGCAAAGGATGTTTATACCAATATAAAAACCTAATAAGAAATTTGTTTAATGTGTAGTGTAATTATTTTGATTTTAAGTAAAGTTTTAGAAATGTATTGGCTGAGCGCTGTACGTTGGCAAGTCGGTTAGAACAGCTTACATGGGGAATTTGATGACGTAGGGGAAAAAACCCCGGCAGTTGAGTTTTGGCGCGCGCGGCCGAGGTAGGTAGTGAGGAGTCGTGAACGAGTGGTGTAGCTGGCCGGGCGAGGCGTCGCTCTGCACGATCGGCATGTGGATCTCCAGACGGAGACTATAGATTTTTGTGTGGCAATTGCCAGGTGTGGTTGCTCGTCGTAGACTGCACCAAGTTTGAATCGAGTGCTACTGTGTGTTGTGAATATTTAGCCGGTGGAACAAGGTGTGCATCGCACTGAATTAAAGTGACTGTTTTTTGTTAATGTAACACGTGTTGTCGCATAGGCATGAACATAAACGGTGTTTGAGACAGGCACATGGTGTGAAAACAATTTGCGACAAATATTCATTTTGTCTGGGGGCTCACGAGCTATAACTTTATTTGATAAATGTGTCGACATACAGACGTATCAGCCACAGGGTTTTAATATGGTGTAATAAACAACATAAAGTGAACTTTCACGTGTTTTCAAAAATAGTAGTTAGTACACATGAACTTACTTTATTATGAATTTTTTTGTTAATCGTATGCAGGGAAGGAAAGCTGTGAACGTGTGATATCATCCCCTAGAAAACGAGTCAAACAGTAGTAATCACAGTTCCAGTGTTTTTGCATGTTTAGGAATTTGGTTCGCAGTTGGTGGTTGTGAGTTTTAAAAATTAATCATTCCCGATTTAAACTCTCACCCCGAACTTTCACCCTCGCAATACGTTGGTTGTGGCGTGACATTCTGTGCTCAGTAGCTTGATTACCCCAAAAAGAGAGAGATGTCGGTGTGTTGCATTTTAAGTTTTTCGTGCCTCTGCTCAATTTTTTTCGTGTTGTTGGTTGCGACTGTAAGCAATCTTTTACCCTTCGGTAGTTTGTGTAGATGACACTTGCGAATTGTCTGTTGCCTTATACTGCTTCTGCAGTGTTACCTAGGTGCACTGATGTAACTGTAGTCGACGATATGTTTACCTAAAATGCGATACAGTATATATTCCAGTAGATTCAACTAACTTGGTCTGTATGGTTAATAGCCGCGGTGGAGTAGCCGAGCGGTATAAGGCGTCGCGCTGCAGAGCGCGCGGTTGCTCGCCGTGGAGGTTCGAGTCCTCCCTGGGGCATGGGTGTGTGTGTTGTCCTTAGGATAGTTTACCTAGATTTAAGTATTTTGTAAGCTACGGACTGATGACCACGCAGTTTGGTCCTATAGATTTACAAACAAACAAACATGTATGGTTAATAATACTGTAGACTGTTGTTAGTATGGAAATATTCTCTAAGGTGGGTGTGGTGCATACGATATATGTAATAAGAGTTGAATAACGAAGACAGTGTTCTGTCTCTCCATTTTGTGTTTCTACCGGGTTCCCAGAGGTATGTTATGTGGCCGTTAACGTTTGCATCGCCTTCTATGTGGAAAACACAGTCGATGATTGGTTCGATCCCGTGGTTAGTATAGTCCTGACCTTAACTAGAGGCGTTTATATTCTATTTTATCAGCACTGATTCATCCTCTATACCCGGATCTAACATTCAAAGGATCGAGTGGTAAGATACAGAAAAGCTCTTGTATGTTGTACTTATCTGAATGGTGTCTAAATATCTGATCTATCGACTCGATTTCCTCTTAAACATAGAGACGTGGTTAGTTCAAATCTTTGTTCAAATGTCTGTAAATCTATAGGACCAAACTGCGTGGTCATCAGTCCGTAGCTTACACACTACTTAAACCTAGGTAATCTAACCTAAGGACAAACACAGACACCCATGCCCCAGGAAGGACTCGAACCTCCACGGCGAGCAACCGCGCGCTCCTCAGCGAGGTGCTTTAGACCGCTCGGCTACTCCACCGCGGCACGTGGTTATTTGTAGGAGACGTACAACCTCGCGATGTATTTCGATTTAAATAGTCCCCCAGCTACAATATTACGGGTCTATTTACCTTAAAAAGGGATTGAAGTGGGTCTACTGTTTTTTTTTTTTTTTTTTTTCATATAGAATGATCATGCAAAAAGCACATTTCGAGTAGCATTTGTGTGCCTTACTAAGTGAGCCTCGTTTTGTCCTAAAAAGAGTTAGATGTAGGAGTGCTGTGTTGTAAGCCTATGATTTTGATGTTAAAATCATCGATCTGCGGGTCGCTTTGCCCTATAAAGGATTAGAGTTGGATCTAATGTGTTGTAATGTGGTGTAGCAAGCATCGTGTCGACCGAGTTAGAGGCATTCTAAGTTTCTTCCCTCTGTGGAAGGAGCCTTTTACTCTTCTGCGGTGTATATAGAGTACCCTTATGAGGTGTTTGCTGTATGTCCTAAGATCTGTAGGGGGATCAAGTGTGTTGATGAGCAGTACTACGTCGAAGGAGTCGTACAACCTCGCGATGTGTTTGGATTTAAATAGGTTTTTTTTATAAAGTCTATGGAACTTAACTACGGGGTCATCAGTCCCTAAACTTACAAACTACTTATGAACTACTTACGAACTAGGACGGCACAAATATCCATGCCCGAGGGGGGTTCGAACCCCCGACCGTAGTAGCTGTGCAGGCCGTGACTGCAGCGCCTTAGTCTCCTCGGCCACCGCGGCCGGCTTTAAATAGGTCTCCAGCTACAGTATTACTGGTCTGTTTATCAAAAATAAAAATAAAATAAAATAAATAAATAAATAAATAAAAATAATAATAGTAATAAGGGGGGGGGGTGGTAGAAGTGGGTATGATGTGTTTTTTCTATAGCCCCGTGTATTTTTCGCGAGGCATGATGTGGCAGATGAACAACCTAGATGGAGCGCTGGTCTAAACTTTACCTTCCGTGCATATAAATTACATATACAAACGTTACTTCTTGTTCGCTGTACAACATAAGACGAATGGTGTTGGATCTGTTTTGTACGAATATTGGCGGAGCACGTGGTTCTTCGATAGAATAATCATTCAAAAAGCACATTTCGATTAATATTTGTGCTTCTTACTAGTTGTGGTTCGTTTTGTCCTAAAAAATGGGGGGGGGGTTAGAGTTGGATCTAAGGTGTTGTAAGCTGTTGTAGCCCAGTATCTAGGTTTCTTTCCTCTGTGGAAATAGCCTTTACTCTACGGCGGTGTGTATAAACCAGCCTTAAGAGGTGTTTGCTGTAGGTTCTAAGATCTGTAGGGGGGATCAAATGTGCTGAGAATCGCTCCAACGTCGTTGCGATTACCTAAAATATGTAGTAGTTTGCATCTGTAACTGCTACTTGTTGTTAAGACATAGCTTTTCGTGTAGAACATGTCGGTTTTACAGGACTATGGATATGGAGAAAATACCGGAAGATAGGTTATGTGTAAGACGAACATTGCTTAGACTCATCGAGCATCTGTTAGTTGGTCAGTTATCGGATATGTATGTCTGTGCTCTTCTAGTCTACAGCTAAGCAAGCGTTCGTTTAAATCGATGTTGTGCGATATGTCGGTGTATGGAGTGGAGTTTCGCAATTTAGGGCTTATCCTACTGTTTGTGTGTCGATGTTGCATTAAGAGCGAAAGGTATAGCTGTAACAAATCGTTCGTTTTTTATTCTTATGACTGTTGATAGACGTAATGTGATATTCTATATTCGTAAAATTAGGTCTCATGTATTCGTAATCTGATGCGGACGATGTATCTTGGCTTGTGCTAAATACTGATTTCGATCTGTTTAGTCGTAGGTGTTCTACAACTGTGGACTGCATATTGATACTCAGTAGTATGGTTATGTCTTGGGGCTTGGGGTGTTTACTTTACGAATGGACGTCTCTCGGTAGCGTAGCGGAGATGTTTGCGGCGGTAAATTATTGTTTTTCTTCGATCTAGAATCATCGATTTCCACAAACCCTATGGTTAGGTGATTTAAAGCTGGGTAGTTACCTACGTTGGGATGCGCCTTTAATCGTTCGGTTTGTCTCTAAAGGAATGCTCTTGACATTCGATAATAATTTTCGGGTGTTGTAGGTTAGATTTGACTGTTGTTACAGCCTCTTACAGAGAATAGAGTTGTAAAGCAGAGGCGTCGCTTAGTTATAGATGCACCCATAGAAAAAAAGTGTATTGGTTGTACTTGGGATGCGGTGTATTCATCTCATCTGTTAGTGTTGCTTACGATGCGAATGGATGTCTCCTGCTAGCGTTGTAGTGATGTTTGTGGTGGAAAATTATTGTTCTTCGGTCGAGAAGCATCGAATTCAATAAACCCTATGGTCAGGGGATTTAAAGCTGGGTAGTTAGCTTCTTTGGGAGGCGTGTTTAATCGTTTGTTAAGTCTCTAAAGGACTGTTATTGGCGTTCGATAAAATTTTCGGGTGTTGTATTAGTTCGAAATAGTCTAGATTATTTTTTGTTGTTGTTAATTGAAAGGATTAGCTATATAAATATAAGAAGAGCTTGTTGTTGATCTGAATCGTTCCTTGTTACCTGTTCTATGTGTGTCAGTCATTTTTATGGTGTAATTGGGTGTGTTACATATATATTGATTTGTTAGAAGGTGGAATACGATGACTGTTTGTGCTCGAGTGATTGTCAAACGTACGAGGTATGTGGTCTAGTGACTGACAGAAAACGTTTCAGAAATACTGCCTAGTGGATATGCAATTCAAAAAGGTGCAGGATCAATCGGTTAGATGTTCGGAAAGGATCAACCAACGACGCATAGGTACCGAGTTGTCGTTTGCTAGTTAGTTTAGAACTTTAGTAGAAAAGAGCTGGGATGGTTAGATCCTTTTGCTGTAGTTCAGTCGTTGGGCTTGGAGATGGTTGTTGTTACATAGAGTGTCGTATGCTAGCTGGGGTAGAATTTAAGTAAAAAGTGTTTGAAATATGCGATACAGTGTCTGTTTCCAATTGTGGATGATGCAGTGTTGCGCTAGAGCTCTAAAGAAGTCGCTTTAGGATTATATTCTTAAAACTTTGCACTGTGTACGTTACGAAGTATTGCCTGTGTGATGGTAAATTACTTCTGATCTTTTAACTTATACATGCGTAGTAAATTCGACAAGTTCGTCATGGAGATAAGGCTAAGTTACCATCTCCCCTATCTGGTGGCGGTGTTGTGAGAGCATCGGAATACTGGAGAAACTCGGTAAGGAGACACTGGAGAACATCTCGAGGAAATCATTTGGCTGTACCTTATAAAGTAGGGCGAGCCGATGTTAAACTAAATTTCCATCTTCGTGTTGTTGGGCATCCCACACGATTTCGCAGTGATTTTTTTTTTAAACAAACTGGGTATGTGTAAGTACTTAGTATCCACCCATTACTTTCGCTTGGAAGGAGGCTGTGTAGGGCAGCTGTAATCGATTGGCGTAGAATATATTTGTCGAATCACGAGGTCTGGTGTCGATAAAATTACCGGTAGTCGCCTTATCTAGTTTATAACAGGCGTTTGCGGGGTACTTTTATCTCTTCGTTAGGCACTACCAGACTGGAGGTTGCAATATACACTTAAGGACTAGATCGGGAACGGGGACATCCAATATTTACAATGTGCTCCACTGTACTGTGTGTCACTCCCAGCATTCCTTAGAGAGCAGTTCTTGTGCTGTGTTTTGTTGGGTTAATAACACCGAAAATTGACTGGTGTGTCCGTAAATCTAGAGCACTTTGAGACGTTTGCGGTCTTAAGGAGTAGTTGATTGCGATTGCAGGGTAATGCGTAGAATTATTGTGATCGATGTCGCGTTTTCCTCCGTTGTTTGCTGTCGTTTGAGCCCTAAGGCTTTCGTCTTTAAACGTTTTTGTTTGTGTAATACTATTCCGAGAGAGAGGATGATAGTGCATACGGCCTCTTTGATGAATGTTTTGGTCTCTAGAGGGTCTACTAAATTTCGCTGTGTCTACTATCATTATTAGGATGGGTTATCGCCGGCCGCGGTGGCCGAGGGGACTGAGGCGCTTCAGTCACGGTCTGCACGGCCACTACGGTCGGGGGTTCGTATCCCCCCTCGGGCATGGATATTTGTGCCGTCCTTAGTATAAGGTAGTTGATAAGTAGTTTGTAAGTTTAGGGACTGATGACCCCGTAGTTAAGTCCCATAAGCTTAACAAACATTTGAACATTTGATGGGTTGAAACTTCCTGGCAGGAGTGCTAGTCTTGAGTGTTTGCAGGAGAGCTTCTGTGAAGTTTGGAAAGTAGGAGACGAGGTACTGGCGGAAGTACAGTTGTGAGGCGGCATCGTGAGTCGTGTCGGGATAGCACGGTCGGTAGTGCGCTTGCCCGCGAAAGGCAAAGGTCCCAGGTTCGAGTCCCGGTTCCGGCACACAATTTTAATCTGCCAGGAAGTTTCATGTCAGCGCACACTCCGCTGCAGAGTGAAGTTTCATTCTGGTATTTGATGTGTTATCTATCATCGCCTGTACTTTGGCATAGGGTTTCGAAATATGCGAGGGTTGTTGGCTATAAATTTTCTGATGTTGCAGTGTGTAGGTAGCATCTTCGTTTGCGGTAGACCGCTACTTTAAAAAAACAAATACGAGTTCGGTTTAGTGGAATGAAAAAAGAAGTCACAGGAAAGGAACTTGGAGTAGGAATTTTTTTTGATCTAAGGAACTGTCGGCATGTTTCGAAAAGAAAAATGTGTATTGTAACAGGGTACGAGAGGGAGTATTAAATTTCGGAACTCGATAATTTTAGGAGCGACTGGTATGATTTATACGAGAAAGAAAAATGGTGTTGTCGTTAGATGGGGCTTGTATGTGGAAGCATGTTTGCTTTCAGGATGGGAGGCTGACGCTGACTGCTGTTGTCAGGCTGGGTCCAGCTCCATTAAATAAATG
Source organism: Locusta migratoria (assembly GCA_026315105.1). Taxonomy (NCBI): domain Eukaryota; kingdom Metazoa; phylum Arthropoda; class Insecta; order Orthoptera; family Acrididae; genus Locusta; species Locusta migratoria. Next base: position 9,559,558 of record CM048755.1, read on the forward strand.
CAATGCGCGCTATCTTCGTTAAAGTGGTGTGCCTGCAGAGGTCTTGCGTAGAACATTTAGCATAGGTTTGTTTTATGTAGCTTGCCTAGAGAACACTGCGATCGCACTGTGCATGGAGCTACGTTACTGTTAGGTGTTTAAACGATGATAGTTCGTACCGTTTCCGAGAGAAATTGTTAAGGTATCTGTGTTACACGTCTAGAGTGTTTGACGCTCAGGTTTGGGGCGGAAGTTACCGTTACATTACGTTCGTCGGCTGTTGTGAGCATCGTCTATACAGTTATTTTGCCTAGTCTAACAGACGGATGGGCTTTAAACGCATTCCTTGCTATTTCTGGCTGTAGGTGGACGCTTTCACCTGGCAGGCTGCTCGACCCCAGAGGACTGGGCGGTCTAATTTTAGCCACACTAGCGCGAGGGCGGAGGGCTTTGCACTCGTTTAGATTTGTTTAAATAAATCGTTTCTATGTAAGTTACGAACTATCGCGAGGTCCTGGAATCGATGGTAATTGTTTATAAACATTTGTTGTTAAACATTACTTCCGAGAGAAATATTCTTCCTTAATAAATACATACTAAGTACGACTATTATGCAAAATAATAATCGGAGGCGTACCTGTCGGCGGCGACGGTGGCGGCGGGATATGTAAATTCCATATGTAATGTTGTAATGCATAATGTAATAGGGGGCGGTGGTGGCTGGGGAGGGGGGCGGCACTCTGCTTGTGGAGGTGGGCATGTTCCATGTTATTATTCCAGGCAATAGTACTGTCCAAACAACACAATAATTGGCTCCTATTTTCCAATGTTGGTGTATGTCTAAGTACTAACATTTGAAAAAAAAAAAAATCCTAGGGGCGCAGGTTCGAGTCCCGGATCTGATCGTGTGGGACCGCAATCTTTAGGGTCGTCGGTGGGGTGTGGTAGTGGGGGACAGGGGGCGGGGTCTGTGCTTACTTGTGGAGGCAGTTGCCTTTGTTACTGATGGAAACATAGGTTGTTACAATGAAATTGATATGCAAATGTAATTGGAGGCGGTCGGGCAACTGGGCGTCTGCTAGGGGCGAGGTGTGTGGCTGAGGGGGGTGTGGTGGGGTGGACAGGTCTGGGCCTGTCGGAGGTGCCGCCTGTCTGACGGAGGCGGCTCGGGGGTGGGTTTTTCCGGCCGCCATCTCGAACTTTGAAGGCGGCCAGTGCGTTATTGCCCTTAATGTACTAAACCCGAGTGTCTGTGACAAATCTGCAACGTACTATTGCCTCGACATAATATATTGCCTTTATTTTGCATGTCGTCTGCATAGTTGCAGAGGAGCAAAGGTTAACAGCGGAAATATACTCCTCTTTCTGAGGCAAATGTATCAGCTTAAATTTCGTAGAGTGGCTAAAACACGAGTTACAGCGCTAATTGTGGCAACCTGTGTAAACTCGGCCGCCATATTTTTGGTGGTCAGTACGCTTGACAGGAGTCTGTCTATCGTATGTTGTGCTTGAGCTTGCAGCGTTGTATTTAGTGTATATTGTATTTAGTGTTTATTGTCTGTACACGTTTTGCTGATGAAATATGTTCAAAGTGTGTTCAACATTTAAATGCACAAATCAAAGTGATAGACAAGTGCGTCATCCGGGAACACAAAATGTTTTGCCTTGTTTGAGCTCAGTCTGTCTGAACTTGATGTACATCAGTATTCAACAGTTAATCTTTATTTGAAACTGTGGAACTGTAAACAGGTAAAATTCTCGAATGTATGTGGGGTACCAGCTGTCTGTCGGATGCCAGTTCAATTTGCCTCAAATATGGTGGACCTATTGCCATTCTAGTTCGTTGATCAGCGTCTACTCTGTTCTAACCTCCTTGCTCTACTCTCTGCTTCCCCATTACTTGACCTTAAGCCGTCGACACACGGAGCGTGTGTCTGAACGTGTGCAGTCAACGTGCCGAGTCCAGCGTGCGGATGAAAGCTCGGAGACGGCGCGACTTGTGCATACGAGACGTGTGACTCGACGAGCTACACGCGACCGCAGCGAGCTCGAGCGACAGTTTTTGGTGGAATCAGGTTATGAATCACTCTGTTTACGAAATCAAAAGAGTGGAATTCCTGCTTCACCTCCATTAAATCGCTTATTTCCGCGCTTGTGCATATGTTCGTTAAGTTATGTGATATACGTCTACATATGTAACAACAAAATATGTATGAACATAAGACTCAAATAAAAGTTGCATGTTATGTCAATAAGTGCAGCGAATTATAAAAGTTTCATGACAAACTGTGCGATATAAAATTAGAAAAGGCCTTCACATGAGGCAAACATTATTGCAACAGTCTCGCTTTTTAGTAAAACTTAAACGTCATTCTTCCACGGTCAATGTTACTGTTCGGTAGAAGAATGTTAAGAACGTGTAAAATGCAATATGTGAAACATTAAAGTGCGTATTTTACTTTAAGTAAGGTGCATACTGTCCTGTTAATTAAAACGAATCCAACAAACTCACTATTCAGAGGATGCACACTTCTGTTTTCATAGCATCAAATATTATGCAGTATATTTTATGAAATTTATCGGAAAGCCTTTAGATCTATCAGAACACCCGAATAAAAGAAGAAAAAATATTGGCTTCTGATGCGATTTGAAACAGCGCCATAAGATATCTTCCATGTCACAGTACATGCAGTTGCTGCCTACACTACAGCCACTAACCTACTTACATACTGACGCCAAAGGTATTAGACGTGTTGTAACTACTGGTAGATATGTCGGTTCCTAACATGTAATTACAACAAATTATGTAAATAACAATTCATGTTGTTAGATATTGAGTCCGTCTTCCCTAAAACGGAAGATTACTGTAATACAGAAATTTTTTAACCACATAAGACATTTCCAAACATTTATTACAACAAATAGTAGCTGTAATGGCCGGTTTTGGAGAGATTCTCAATTTACTCAGTTCTTTTACTTGCTTTCAAATGTCATACGTTCATAAGATCTAACTTACATACATAAAACCCATGAAATACGACGGCCAATATGGCGTCTTCGTCTCTACTTCGAAAAGAGCTGCGCCCTCCCCGGATAGACAGGTGGTGTGACGTCGGGGGCGTTCTGCCACCTTATTGGCGATCGTTCAGACACGCGTTGAGAAATATCTGGCATGCTCGATACCAAAGAGGTATAGAAACAACATAGAGAGGCTACAGGCGCTCTGGGTGGCAGCACTAAGCAACACTGGCCGCCATATTTGAGAACGTCAGATTGAAGCAGCAGACGCTTCTGTTTGTAATCTAAACTAACGTGTAAGCGCTATTATGAGTGGTAAATCAACCCCAGTCTATGTTCGGCGTACAATTGCAGCAACCGCAGTGATAAAACTGTTGGAATATCATACATAAAGAAAGAGATATGTAATTATATAGGTCGTTGTGTATCAGCGTGTATTTGCCTCTAAACATTCATTATACTTAACTTTCACATTTACCAAGTTTCAAAATTATGTTTACTTCACGTTACAAAAGTAGACAAAAGCATGTTAACCATTGGGTAAGTAGCCTAGGTATATGAACTGTAATTAAATTATTCTTTATACAGATTTCCTTAGAAAAACAAGGACTTGCTAACCCAATGGATAACCAGTATGAGGCGTGATAAGTGGCAGCCTACAAAATATAGTTACATATGCTCTTGTCATTTTGAAGAAAAGTTATGGATGCCACCACCGATCGAAAAAATGTTCAGATGTTTGTAATGCTTAAGAGACTTAACTGCGGGGTCATCAACTCCTAAACTTACAAACTACTTTATACTAAAGACGACACAAACATCCATGCACGAGGGGGGATTCGAACCCCCGACGGCGGACGGCCGCGCGCACCGCAACACGGCGCTCCAGTACGCACGGCTAATCCACCGCGGCCCACCGACCGAAATCGGCTTCTTGCAAATGCCATTCCAACACTATTTTCGTTTGCTGAGCACCTACAGAAAGCAAAAGCTGTAAGGAGAGTACCAAGGAAACGTCAGATTGTGGATAGCTTGATAAATACGTAATGTACTTCAAAGCATGAAACATCATTTGAACCACAGGCAGAATAAAAGGTAATTAATGACTTTATAGAATTTCGCCTGTATTTACAGGGAAGATATGTCGGCAAATACAAACGATTATTGACATTATAGTAACATCAAATAATGCAGCAGTTCGACGGTTGTAAACATTACACTTAGGATGCAGTAGTAAACGAGAAATGCTATTCGTAGTGGGAATTACTTTCCGAAATGCGTCGTCCAGAAATTAAGGAAAAATCGGGACTGGCAATGATTAATATTAAACCTATGATTCAGCGTTAGCAGACGCCCAGTATCACCTGGAGTGACAGTGACGTTCTCAAAGATGGCGGCAACCTTTCCAATTTGCTTCAACTATGGCGGCACTGTGGCCAGTCTGTTGTGTTTTCTCGATACTGCCCGACACGTAGGGAAAGCCTCGGCAACGTGTGGTTCGCGCGTTGTGACGTCAGAAACGTGCCATGTTGGCCACACCACCACCACCTAAAGAGAAGGCCGCGTGACATCAGGCAGAGTAGGTTGCGCGCGCATAGCTGACTGGCTCGCTGCTTCGGCATAGTGGGCCGTGCCCCAGTGGCTACCCAGTCAGCTATGCGCGCGCAACCTACTCAGCCTGACGTCACACGAGAGCGCCGCGGCCCTCTCTAGGTCAGTGCTTTCCAAACTTTCCCTTATGGCGACACCCTTTTATAGCTTACAGTTTTGTGAGACACCCTTTCACTAATATAAATACACATGGTAGAATTTAGATGGTTCTAGCGGGGGGTGGGGGTGGGGGGACGGAAATAAAGTATCTCTTAAATGTTGTTTGTAAACGAAACTGAAATCCTCGTACGCATTGACATGTTTAATGTTGATCCTGACTGCAGCAATTACGTACTCATCGCAAGAGAAGGAAACATTGGGAATTACGGAGATGTACAACAGAGTAACACCGCAGACAACAATGCCTAACTCACACAGTAATACTTGCTTCTTCTACATGCGACACAACTTCCGAAACACGAAAACTGAATTCCGGAAATCGTTTTCGCCGTCGTGTGTACATTTCAGGGCCAGATACGGTTTTGCTGGATCGATTGAAAACGGCATTTAGCTGCTCGGATTTCTTATTTAGACAGCACAGTGGCTGTTCCCTTTCAGTTCAATATTATCACATTATTTTCAGACATAAAGAGGATGTATTTCTGACAAGTGATGAATTATTATTTAAGTTCTATTGTTAGGTTATTGCTTCACCACGACCTCGGAAATCCCGACATACCCGGAAAAAATGGATAAATATTTGTGACAAGCAAGAATATGAATGTCATTTCTGGTCCCAGAACCTATTACATACGGAAAACTGAGAGAGAAAATATTAACGCATACCAGGGTTAGAGCCAATGATCACTGCATTTAAAATACTACTTTCGATTAATCACCCGGCCATACTCCACACTAAACATCGCTACTGAATAGCTTTAGTCAGTGGAAAATTGTGACTGCTTTTACAATCTACGACAGCTTTTACAGCCACTGTGTCATTGACTGACATTTAATTGTAAGAAACGCTACCGAGGGTGACGTGGCTTTGATAAATCCATTGAAAACGCTCAGGTGCAGCTTTTTTTTAGAAGGAAAGCAAAAGGAAACAGTTGTGCACATCTAGAACACTCCCTCTTAAATATTTCTTCTATTTCGTGAACATGCAATGATATACGTGCAAACGAATTGCATACATATTCAGGCACATAAAGTGAGGACATACTGTGATAATAAATATTGTAAACAACCTGCTGATGCTACGCAGTGGAAGGGGGTCGGCTCCAAATATCTCAAAAGCACCACTACTGTACCACTACTAGGCATTTCCTTTCCTATTCCACTCCCAAATTGAACGAGGAAAAAAAGAATGCCTATATGCATCCGTACGAGCCCTAATTTCTCTTATCTTGTCTTTGTGATCTTTACGCGAAATGTAAGTAGGCGGCAAAAAGATCGTACTACACTCAGCTTCAAATTCCGGCCCTCTAAATTTACTTAACAGAAATTCACGAAAAGAACGTCGTCTTTCTTCCAGCGATCCCCAATTGAGTTGCTGGAGCATTTCCGTGAAACTCGCGCATTGGTCGAACCTACCGGTAACAAATCTAGCTGCTTGCCTCTGAACCGCCTCTATGTCTTCCTTTAAACTGATCTGCTGCGGGTCCCAAACACTTGAGCAATACTCAAGACGTGGTCGTACAAGCGTTTTATACGCGGTCACCTTTACAGGTGAAGTACATCTCCCCAAAATTCTCCCAATAAACCGAAGTCTGCTGCCCGCCTTACTCACAACTGTCCTTACATGTTCGTTCCATTTCATATCGCTCTGCAATGTTACGCCTAGATATTTGAACGACGCGACAGCATCAAGAAGCTCACTACTAATGCTGTATTCGAACATTATGAGATTGTTTTTTCTACTCATGCGCATCACCTTACATTTTTCTACATTGAGAGCTAGCTGCCATTCTTCGCCCCAACTAGAAATTTTGTCTAAGTCAACCTGTATGCCATTACAGTCAGTTCCAGACGACACCCTCCCATACACCACAGCATCATCAGCAAACAGCCGCAAATTACAACTTACTCTGTCCATCAGATCATTTATATAGATAGAAAATAATAGCGGTCCTATCACACTCCCCTGGGGCATGCCTGACGATACACTCGTCTCTGATGAACACAAATCTGTGAACCTATTCCATAAGCTCGTATCTTCGTTAGCAGTCTGCAGTGTGGCACCGCATCGAACGCCTTTTTGAAGTCGAGAGAAACACAATCCGCCTGTAGCCCTTCATCCATGGCTCGCAAGATGTCATGTGAGAAAAGGGCGAGCTGAGTTTCACATGAACGATGCTTCCTAAACCCGTGCTAATTCATGGAAAGAAGCTTTTCAGTTTCAAGGAAATTTACTATATTCGAACTGAGAATATGCTCTAAAATTCTACATGAAACTGATGTCAACGATATTAGCGTGTAATTGTGCGGGTCAGTTCCCTTTCCTTTCTTATGAACGGGAGTCACCTGCGCTTTTTTCCAATCACTAGTAACCTTGCGCTGAATTGAAGATTCGCGATAAATGCAAGCTAAGTAGGGCGCCAACGCCGCAGAATAGTCTTTGTAAAACCGGACCGGTATTCCATCCGGACCAGCAGACTTTTTGGTATTAGCTCTCTCAGCTGCTTCTCTACACCGGAAATACCTATTGTTATATCCCCCATTTCGGAATTACTACGTTGATCAAATATTGGTACATTTGTGCGGTCCTCCTGCGTGAAAGATTTCTTAAAGGTTAAATTTAGAACTTCAACTTTCCGTTTGCTTTCTTCTATTACTGCCCCGGAATGATCAATGAGTGACTGGACAGTGGGCTTTGATCCGCTTATCGATTTTACATAGGACCAGAATTTTTTCGGGTTCTCGGATATGTTTTGCTAAGGTATCGCTGGGATAATTATTGTATGCTTCGCGCTTCGATCTTTTTTATAGAAGCACGAATCTCTACTAACTTTTGCCTGTCATCATTTGCGTGTTCTTTTTTTGAATCGAGAGTGCAACAGCCTTTGCTTTCTCAGCAGCTTTCTAACATTATTATTATACCACGGTGGATCTTTTCCATCCTTAATCGTCTTTATTGGCACATATTTCCCTAACCCTTTATTAACAATGCACTTAAATTTAGTCCACAATTCCTGTACATCCATAGTCCCGGAATTAAACGATGCCCATTCGTTTTCTAAGTGCGATCGTAACATTTGCTTATCGGCTCTTCCCAACAAAAACACGCTCCTAGCCTTCTTGATTGGTTTATGAACTTTGGTCACCATCGACGATATGACGATATCATGATCACTAATTCGTGTCTCTGCACAGACATCGTTAATAACGTCAAGCTGTTTGTGGCTATAAGGTCTAGAATATTTCAATTGCGCGTGGGTTGCCGGTTTAACTGCTCAAGAAAGTTTTCGGAGTATGTGTCCAAAAGTAGTTAGCAAGACTGCTTGTCTGTACCACCTGAAATGTAACTAGTGAGGTCCCAATCTATAGTCTTAAGGTTGAAGTCTCCTCCGACTAATATTACACAGCCCGGATACCTATGCACCACCTGACATGAATTTTGGCCTCATTTTGTTTTGCGGCCGATAGCCTTAGTCCGCTAGTATTTTTCATATATGGATTAAGGAGGCCTACTGAAGTGTAAAAGTTGCAACAAAATGCTTTTATTTTCTCTGCAGTATGTTGTAAGTCACCAATTACAATTAATGTGTCTAGTAAAAGGTTTTTCTTTGTCAAGGTTTCTATGGACATTATTAATGTAGATTTACCTTTTCTGAAGATTAGAAATGACATTGTTCATACCGCTTTTCTTCATTCTGCGCTAAAATAAAGTGCATACATTATGTCTCAAACCATGACAGCGTTTTCTTTTATAGCTCGCCGTTGCCCGTCGGGGGTTAGATTCCCCCGTCGGGCATGGATGTTTGTGCCATCTTTAGTATAAGAGTATTGGAGTAATGGGGGTACTGGCGCAGTATCTCGGTACTTGACTCCGACGACATCATCCAAGATGGCGGCGAAGACCATTGACCTCTGACGTCAACCAAGATGGCGTCGTTTCCGGTTCCGGAACAAAATGGCCGCCGTTCCCGGTTCCGGAACAAAATGGCCGCCGTTCCCGGTTCCGGAACAAAATGGCCGCCGTGGCCACGTGACGTGATCCCTATTGCCGGTTCTACCTCAGGCTACCCATAATACATTGCACAATGAAATCTTTCCAGATGGCGTCCCCCGGGAAATTTGAATTTTGATTTTTGCTTGAATGCTATTGGTGCTTTCCAATTTTTTTTGGTGGGAGAAACTTATATTTTCAACCACTAGATGTCAGCACAAGAAGCCCCACCGTTCCTGCCCCTCCCACCCCCATGACAATGGCAGGAATATCTTTCAGTCTGCTCAAGGAACTCGAAGGGAGAGGTCAAAGCAGCAGCAGCAGCAGCAGCAGAGTCCAACACTGAATGTGAATAATGTTATTGCATGTGTGTAAATATGCAAATTACCTCATTACTCCCTGGTGTTCGAATCCAGTACTCCTTATTCAATGACCCCCATTACGCATTTGCTCCCGAGGACCACGCCTCCTTCTCCTATTGCCGCTTCTGCGCCAGGGTACGCATGATGCATTGCGAAATGACGGCATCCAAGATGGCGTCGTTTCCTGTTCCGGAACAAAATGGCCACCTGAGAAAATCCAGGACCACACCGTCCTCATTCAGTGTGCTCCAAGAGCCAGCAGGGTGAGGACCTCTTCCCTCCAGAAGCAGCAGTTGCAATGTTGTTCATAAGTATTATTTAACATCAGTGTTTTAAACAATTCTATGTAACATCTAAAATTTATTTTGGCAGGAAAGTCACAATTTCCGAAACATCACTATGTTTATCGGAAAACCTTAGGTGGATAAGAAGGGAGCAACAATCACAATGCAGAAGAAGTCAGCCCTTGCAAGTCTATAATGACTGACGCACTTAGATGAATAGGAAGGAAGCAACAACCACAAAGCGCATCAGCCCTTGCTAGTCTATGTGATTGCTGTAGGAAGGATGCCCATCAAACAACCACGAATTAGTAAGAAACCAATTCCTGGTTGGCCTTGGAAACTCTCGCCTCCAGGCTGGTGGATGCCCACTCAACCTTTTTTTTTTTTTTTTTTTTTTTTTTATTTTCACGCCGGCAGAGTCGGCAGGCTGGCAGCAGCATCAGGCGCTGCTCTTCAGCCGAGCGTACATGAAAATTACAAATTAAGATTAAAAACCATGTCATAAGGGTAAAAACAAGATTTCAACACCCACATGGGCAGGCTGACAGCAGCCTGCAATGCTGCTCTACAGCCGAGCGAATGTAACACACTGACAATTGGTTTAGAAAATGAGACACATCGTGATAAATTTATGCTTTAACATAATGACATGATGAAAATGGCGGAAAATGAAAATGCAAAAGACTGATAGTGAGTAAAATGTTTTGCAACGGCAGCTAAAAAACACACATCGTGGACAATGAAACACAAGGAGATGACAATGATTAAAAGATAAACAACACGCAGCACTGTTGCCATGGGGCTGATGTACGACGTTAAAACCATAGAAAGACGAAACACTCTACACACGATGCACTGTACACTGTTAAAATCACTTTCGTTGCACTGGCCCCGCAATAGGGACGGAGGAGAAAGAGGAGGAGGACGTGGGAAGCACGGCAGGAGGGGAAAGGGGTGATGGTAGGGGAGGAGGGGAGGGACCGGAAGGACTCCTGGGGAAGCGGACGGGGGGGAGGAGGGGGCGACGATCTACAGGGAGGGCTTAAATTCGGAAGGAGGGATAGATGTCTGGACGGTTGCGGAGAACGTCATCTGGGAGAGGGAGGTGGTGGAAGCCACCCTCAGAGAGGGTATAGAGGTGAAGGGAGGGAGGTATGTGTCGGAAAAGGCGCGGCAGGGGCCCGGGATTCGACAGCACAGGCGATACTGGTGGGTGACGGTACTCTATCTTGCGGTGAACGTACTTGAGGTGGATATGCTGAAGAAATTGGACCCGGTGTGGGAAAGGGATAATGTCATAGAGGATCCACGTGGGATAAGGGAGGCGGTAGGCAAGGCGGAGGACTTGAAGGATATAGTAGTAGTAGTAGGGGGAGCAGCCCATACACTCAGGCCAGTACAATATATAGTACAAAGTCTGTGCACTGAATTTCGGTAATGTAATAGAAAGCACCTTAATTACAGATCATATTGCATACAAAATTAGATGTATCCAGTCTCTCTTCTCCAAGCCATATTAGTATTCTCTCAAAGTGCAACATAAACGTTCTTACAACGATAAAAACTGCTTGGCGACGAGTCCGGGTGCCGCAGTGCGTTTAAGGTAGATGCGCGCGTAAAATGAATCTCTCCACGCAGTCACTGACCACGTGCGCCCCCGGCGGTGCGTCACTCGACTACCTGTGGGGAATCGGCTATTGTGCCGTACTGAAAGCAAACGTGCTTCTCGCCACACGCGCGCTTGTCAACAGATTCCTGCGAACTGGAGGCGCTCTTAACACTATCAAAATTACCAAACGTGTGGCTATCTTCAACCAAGTTGAAGCTCTCTCTCGATCCTATTCCACGAATGAAGAACTTGACAAAACTCTGAGCATAATAAGTGATTCGAGATAGCATAGCGGTTAGGTGTCTCGTATCTGATTAACATCAGATCTTCGGCTAATGGCATACGTTGCGACCGATAAACAAACGTAACACCCAACCAATTACATCGTAAAATAATCCAGCACTTCGATAGAGTAACAAATGTAAAGTAATATAGTTACAAACCATCCGAACACACAATTCCCCCACAAGAGCCGCGTACTTAGAGGTTCTATGAGTCAAAAGACTTCTTGCAATGATCTCCACCCGAAGTCGTGCATTTTGGGACTAATGTTCTGTCTGCTAGCCTAGGCAAAATAGCTGTATAGACTATGTTCACAACAGCCGACGAACGTAATGTAACGGTAACGACAATCCCAAATCCGAGCGTCAAACACCGTAGGCTTGTAACACAACTTCCGTAGCAAATTATCTAGGAAACGGTGTGAACGATCCTCGTTTAAACGCTTAACAGTATTTTTAAAAAAAATCATACCGTTTTAAGCATCCTCTCTCAAAAAACATCTGAGTTACATTTCCAAATGATCAAAACCTTCTACGCAAGACCTCTGCAGATACATCACTTTAATTCCACATCCTGTGTATACCCATCTAAGGAATCAATCGTTCCTGTCACAATGCAAACGATTCTTTACAACAGGTCAAATACCGATAATCGAGCAGCCCAGAGGACAATTAAACCCTATTGTAGAACGGAGAATCACAATAAAAAAATGTGTTAAATAATTTTCCGATTTCCGACAGTCTACACTAAAACTATTTTTTTCTCGAAAGTATTAGCCTAACAACACCCTTATTCGACAATACAGTAACCAGGGAACCGAGGTAGTACTTTACCTACCCAAATGCAACACAGGTGTTCAGAACAAGATCGATCAGCCCTTTACCCACAAAAATTCCTACTCCAAGTTCCTTTCCTGTGACTTCTTTTTTCATTGCACTAAACCGAACTCGGATTTATTTTTTTAAAGTATCTGTCTACCGCAAACGAAGATGCTAACCTACACACTGCAACACCAGAAAATTTATAGCCAACATACCTCGCATATTTCGAAGTACAGGCGGTGATAGATAACCCATCTAATAATAATAGTAGACACAGCGAAATTTAGTAGACATTCTAGAGACCAAAACATTCATCCTCTCTTTCGGAATAGTATTACGCAAACAAAAACCTTTGAAGACGAAAGTAGTGCGTCTTAGGTCTCAAACGACAGCACACAATGCAGGAAAACGGGACATCGATCACAATATTTCTACGCATTACCATGCAGTCGTAAAACTACTCCTTAAGAACGCAATCGTCCCAAAGTTCGCAAACTTCTCAGAGTGCTCTAGATTTACGGACACACCAGTCAATTTTCGGTGTTATTAACCCATCAAAACACAGCACAAGAACTGCTCTCTAAGGAATGGCTGGGAGTGACACACAGTATAGGGCTGCACTTCGTAAATATTGGCTGTGCCCGTTCCCGATCTAGTCCTTAAGTGTATTTTGCAACCACCAGTCTGGTAATGCCGAACGAAGAGATAAAAGTACCCCGCAAACGCATGTTATAATACAGATAAGGGACTACCGGTAACTTTATAGACACCAGACCTCGTGATTCGACAAATGTATTCGACGTCAATCGTTTCCAGCTGCCCTATACAGCCTCCTTCCAAGCTAAAGTAATGGGTGGATACTAAGTACTTACACATACCCAGTTTGTTTAAAAAAAGTCACTGCGAAATCGTATGGGTTGCCCAACAACACGAAGATGGAGATTTAGTTGAACATCGGCTCGCCCCACTTTATAAGGTACATCCAAATGATTTCCTCGAGATGTTCTCCAGTGTCTCCTTGCCGAGTTTCTCCAGTATTACGATGCTCTCACAACACCGCCCCCAGATAGGGGAGATGGTAACTTAGCCTTATCTCCATGACGAACTTGTCGAATTTACTACGCATGTATAAGTTAAAAGATCAGAAATAATTTAACATCGCCCACCACTTGTACATTAAACACCACTAACAAACGATCAAACAGGCAATACTTCGTAACCTGAGGTCACCACCCAGCCTGCAAGATCCGGGCTTTCACAGAGGGTGGGTTTGCTTGTAGTTGGGAGCTCCAACGTTAGGCGGATGATGGAGCCCCTTAGAGAGATGGCTGCCAAGGAGGGGAAGAATGCCAACGTGCACTCCGTGTGCATACCAGGTGGAGTCATTCCAGATATGGAACGAGTCCTTCCGGATGCCATGAAGGGTACGGGGTGCAGCCAACTGCAGGTAGTGGCTCACGTCGGTGCCAATGATGTGTGTCGCTTTGGATCTGAAGAGATCCTCTCAGATTTTGAGCGGCTATCTGAAGTGGTGAAGACTGCCAGTCTTGCTTGCAAGATGAAAGCAGACCTTACCATCTGCAGCATAGCTGACAGGACCGACTGTGGACCTCTGGTACAGAGCCGAGTGGAGGGTCTAAATCAGAGGCTCAGACGGTTTTGCGACCGTGTAGGCTGCAGATTACTTGATTTGCACCATCGGGTGGTGGGTTTTCGGGTTCCGCTGAATAGGTCAGGAGTCCACTATACGCAGGAAGCTGCTACACGGGTAGCGGGGGCTGTGTGACGTGGACTGGGCAGTTTTTAGGATAAAGGGCTTCGGGGAAAAACAAAATGGGCAATCTCAAAGGGTGCAGGCGGATGGCAGGAGAAATGTACGTTTGGGAAGTATCGGTATAACAGTTATAAATTGTCGTAGCTTTGTCGGGAAAGGACCAGAACTCCAAGCGTTAGTAGAAAGCACCGAAACACACATCATTGTAGGCAGTGGAAGTTGGCTCAAGCCGGAAATAAGTTCAGCAGAAGTATTTGCAAAAGATCTGTGTTCAGAAAGGATAGATTCAACAAAATAGGTGGAGGAGTGTGTATCGCCGTCAAAAGTAGTATTTCGTGTAACGAAGTTGGAGTTGATAGTTCCTGCGAGCTATTATGGGTAGAGGTTGTACCTGAAAATCATAAGAAGTTAATAATTGGTTCCTTTTACCTACCTCCCGACTCTGACGATACAACAGCAGAAAGGTTCAAAGAAAACCTGAGTCTAATTACAAAAACGTACCCGACTCACACGATAATAGTAGGCGGTGATTTTAATTTACCCTCGATCTGTTGGAGAAATTATATTTTCAAATCAGGAGGTACGCATAAAACATCGTGCGAAATTGTACTCAACGCATCCTCTGAGAATTATGTCGAACAATTAGTTCATGAGCCAACTAGAATTGTAAATGGATGTGAAAACACACTTGATCTCTTAGCAACAAATAATCCTGAGCTCATAACGAGCATCAAAACGGATTCAGGTATTAGTGAACACACAGCTGTCGTAGTGAGAGTGAATATCGAATGTCCTAAAGTTACCAAAAATACACGAAAAGTATCTTTGTTCAGGAAAGCAGATAGAAATAAAATATAGCCGGCCGCGGTGGCCGAGGGGACTGAGGCGATCCAGTCACGGTCTGCACGGCCACTACGGTCGGGGGTTCGAATCCCCCCCTCGGGCAGGGATATTTGTGTCGTCCTTAGTCTTAGCTAGTTCATAAGTAGTTTGTAAGCTTAGGGACTGATGACCCCGTAGTTAAGCCCCATAAGTTCTACAAACATTTGAAATTTTTTGAAATAAAATATATTGCTTCTTGAAAGACAGCTTCCACTCGTTTCTAACACTAAACGTAGGTGTAGACCAGATGTGGCTCAAATTCAAAAAAGTGGTATCGACAGGAATTGACAGTTTTATACCAAATAAATTAATAAAAGAAGGAGGCGATCCCCCTTGGTACTCAAAACAGGTCAGGACACTGTTACAAAAGCAAAGGAAAAGGCATACTAAATTTAAACGAACACAAAATCCCCAGGATTGGCGATCGTACACAGAAGCTCGAAATTGAGCGAGGATTTCAATGCGAGATGCCTTCAATACTTATCACAACTAAACTCTTTCTCGAAATTTGACTGAAAACCCAAAGAGATTTTGGTCATATGTTAAATATATTAGGGGCAAAACACAAACAATACCCTCACAACGTGATAGTAATCGCGATCCTGCCGATGACAGCGCTACGAAAGCAGAGTTACTAAACATAGCTTTTAGAAACTCATTCACCAAAGAAGACGAAACCAATATTCCAGATTTCGAATTACGAACAGAGGCCGTAATGAGTAGATATCATCGGAGTAGTGCAGCAACTAAAATCGCTTAACAAGAACTAGTCCTCTGGTCAGGATTGTATACCCATTAGATTTCTATGTGATTATGCTGAAGCGATAGCCCCTTACTTAACAGCCATATACAACCGCTCTCTCATAGAAGAATCTGTACCAAAAGATTGGAAAGTTGCACAGGTCACACCTATATTCAAGAAAGGCAGTTGGAGTAACCCACTAAACTACAGGCTTATTTCATTGACGTCAATTTGCAGCAGGGTTTTGGAACATATCCTGTATTCAAATATTAAGAATTATCTCGAACAGAACGATCAATTGACCCAATGTCAACACGGATTTAGAAAATATTGTTCATGCGAAACACAACTAGTTCTTTATTCACACGTAGTGATGGGTGCTATCGACAAGGATACCCAAATCGATTCCGTATTTCTTGATTTACAGAAAGCTTTTGACACCGTACCTCACAAACGGCTTTTAATCCAATTGCGTGGTTATGGTATATCGCCCCAAATTTGCGATTGGATAGATTTGCTGTCAGAGAGGACACAGTTCGTAGTAATCGATGGTAACACAACGACTAAAAAAGAGATGATATCGAGCGTTCCTCAGGATAGTGTTATTGGTCCTCTGCTGTTCCTTATTTACATAAACGATTTAGGGGAAAATCTAAGTAGCTCTTAGGTTGTTTACAGATGACGCCGTCATTTACCGTCTATTAAAATCATCCGAAAATCAAAACCAACTGCATAACGATCTGAATAAGATATCACTATGGTGTAAAAATTGCCAATTGACTCTAAATAATAAGTATGAAGTCGTCCACATGAGTACGAAAAGAAGTCCGTTAAATTCTGTTTACAAGATAAATAAATCAAAAGTGAAGGCTATAAACTCCACAATATACCTAGGAATTACTATTACTTCAGACTTAAATTGGAAAGAACACGTAGATAATGTCGTGGGAAAGGCGAAGCAGAGACTGCGTTTTATTGGCAGAACCCTTAAAACATGCAACGGAACTACAAAAGAATCTGCATACACTACCCTTGTCCGTCCATTTTTGGAGTATTGCAGCCCAGTGTGTGATCATTATCAGGTGGGTTTGACGGAGGACATTGAAAGAGTCCAAAGAAGGGCAGCTCGTTTCGTATTGTCACGATACAGGGGAGACAGCGTTACGGAAATGATACAGGATCTGGGATGGGAATCATTACAACAACGGCGCTTATCGCTGCGGCGTGGGCTACTTGCGAAACTCCAATCATCAACATTCTTCTCCGAATGCGAAAACATTGTTGATTCCCACTTACATAGGTAGAAACGATCATCACAATAAAATAGAAAAATCAGAGCTCGAACAGAGAGATTCAGGTGTTCTTTCTTCCCGCTCGCTATTCGAGAATGGAATGGGAGATAAATAGTACAATGGTGGTTCGATGAACCCTCTGCCAGGCACTTAAATGTTATTTGCAGAGTATCCCATGTAAATGTAGATGTAGAACGTACACAGCACAAAGTTTTCAGAACATAATCCTAAAGCGACTCCTTTAGAACTCTATCTGCGCGGCCACTACGGTCGGGGGTTCGAATCCCCCCTCGGGCATGGATATTTGTGCCGTCCTTAATGTTAGCTAGTTGATAAGTAGTTTGTAAGTTTAGGGACTGATGACCCCGTAGTCAAGTCCCATAACCTATACGAGTGCTCTCACAACACCGCCACCAGGTAGGGGAGGTGGTAACTTAGTCTTATCACCATGACGAACTTGTCGAATTTACTACACATGTATAAATTAAAAGATCAGAAATAATTTACCATCGCACACCACTCGTAAATTAAACACCACTAACACACGATCAAACAGGCAATACTTTGTAACGTACACAGCGCAAAGTTTTAAGAACATAATCATAAGGCGACTTCTTTAGAGGTCTATCGCAACACAACATCATCCACAACTGGAAACACACTGTAGCGCATATTTCAAACACTTTTTACTTAAATTCTACCCCAACTAGCATACGACAATCTATGTAACAACAACCATCTCCAACCGAACGACTGAACTACAGCAAAAGGATCTAACCATCCCAGCTCTTTTCTACCAGAGGTCTAAACTTACTAGCAAATGACAACTCGGTAATTCTGCGTCGTTGGTGGATCCTTTCCGAACATCTAACCGATTGATCCTCCCACCTTTATGCATTGCATACTCCACCAGGCAGTATTTCTGAAAGGTTTTCTATCAGTCACTAGACCACATAACCTCGTACGTTTGACTATAACTCGAACACACAGTCATCGTATTCCACCTTCTAACGAATCAGTACTCCGATAAACATATGTAACACGTCCAATTATATGTTAAAAATGACTGACACACATAGAACAGCTAACAAGGAACGATCCAGATAAGAAACAAGCTCTTTTCTTATATTTATATATCTAATCCTTACCAGTAAAATGAAAAAAAAAAAATAGTCTAGACCATTTCGCACTAATACAACACCAGAGAATTTTATCGAACACCAAGAGCAGTCCTTTAGATACTAAATAAACGCCTCCCAAAGAAGGTAACTACCCAGCTTTACATCACCTAACCATAGAGCTCATTGTAATCGAAGAACAATAATTTACCGCAGCAAGCCTCTCCGCTACGCCACAGAGAGGCGTCCATTCGTAAAGTAAACACCCCATGCCTAACACATAACCATACTACCGCGTATCAATATACAGTCCACAAATGTAGAACATCATGTTGCAGTGAACTGTACGACTAAACAGGTCGAAATCGGTATTCGCACAAGCCAAGATACATCGTCCGCACCAAATTACGAATACATGAGACCTATTTTACGAAGAAAGAATATTACATTACTTCTATCAACAGCACGAAGAATAATAATAAAAAAAACGATTTGTCAGAGCAATACCTTCGCTCTTAATGCAACATTGACACACAATAAAGACAGCCTCTAAGTCAAACTCTAGTCCATACACCAAAGTATCACACAACATCGATTTAAACGAACGCATGCTTAGCTGTAGGTTAGAACAGCACAGACGTACATCTCCGATACTCGAAACTAACAGATACACAATCATGGGAAGCAATGCTCTTCTGACACATAACCTATCTTCCGGTATTTTCTCCTGTATCCATAGTCCTGTAAAACCGAAACGTTCTACACGAAATGCTAGGTCTTAACAACAAAATCTTTACAGATGAAAACTACTACATATTTTAGGTAATCACAACGACGTTGGAGCGATCCTCTCCACACTTGATCTTAGCACCAAAAGCATACATCTCTTAAGGTTGGTCTACATACACAGCAGAAGAGTAAAAGGCTCTTTCCACAGAGGGAAGAAACCTAGATACTGGGCTACAACAGCTTACAACACCTTAGATCCAACTCTAACCCCCCCCCCCCCCATTTTTAGGACAAAACGACCCACAGTTCGATGATTTTCACATCAAACCTCAGGCTTACAACACAAAACATTAACATCTAACCCTTTTTAGGACAAAACGAACCACACCTAGTAAGACGCACAAATATTACTCGAAATGTGCTTTTTGCATGATCATTCTATACGAAGAACCACGTGCTCTACGAATATTCGTACAAAAAACAGACCCAATACCATTCGTCTTATGTTTTACAGCGAACAACAAGTAACGTTTGTATATGTAATTTATATGCACGGAAGGTAAAGTTTAGACCAGCGCTCCATCTAGGTTGTTCATATGCCACATCATACCTCGCAAAAAATACATGGGGCTACAGAAAAAACACTTCAGACCCACTTCCATACCTTTTTTAAGGTAAACAGACCCGTAATACTGTAGCTGGAGACCTATTTAAATCCAAACACATGGGATAGGGGGACCCAACTACAATATATTACACCAATCTTCTTACACAACAGAACCAGGGTCATTCGTCTTATGTCCTCCTCCAAACAACAAGTAACGTTTTTATGTTCAAATGTTTGTAAAGTTTATGGGACTTATCTACGGGGTCATCAGTCCCTAAACTTACAAACTACTTATGAACTACTTATGAACTAGGACGGCACAAATATCCTTGCCCGAGGGGGATTCGAACCCCCGACCGTAGTGGCCGTGCAGACCGTGACTGGAGCGCCTTAGTCTCCTCGGCCACCGCGGCCGGCTACGTTTTTATGTATAATTTATAGGTTGTGCGAGGTTGTACGTCTCGTACAACCAACCACGTCTTTATGTTTAAGAAGAAATCGCGTCGATAGATCATACATTTAGACACCACGCAGATAAGTACATCATTTCAAGAGATTTTTTGTATCTTACCACTGGATCCTTTGAATGTTAGATGCGGGTATAGAGGATGAATCAGAGCTTATAGAATATAAACGCCTCTAGTTAGGTTCAGGACTATAATAACCACAAAATCTAACCAGTAATCGACTGTGACTTCCACATAGAAGGCGATGCAGATGTTAACGGCCACACAACATACCTATGAGAACCCGGTAAAAACACAAAATGTAGAGACAGAACACTGTTGTCGTTATTCAACTCTTATTATATATTGCCGCATGAGAACATGTACACCGTCTGCCGGCATGGCGCAGGGTATAGAGTCACTAATTTTGGTGTAAACGTCGCCGGTTCAATCACGCCCACCGGTGAAATTTTATTTCTTTGTAATTAACAATTCTTGAATGTTCTACGTCTTTCTTGTGTTCACTTGTAGTTTCTATATGTTTCTTATGTTAACTATTCTTCTAATTTCTGGTACATTCTGTCTATAAATAGCAGAGCACTCTGCCCAAGAGGCAGTTAGTGCTGCGTGTATGTTAAGTTCGTAATAAACCAGCTTTCAGTATAAGTGCTGTGTTCAGTTGCCTTCGAAGTCAAGCCTGCTCCCATTTCAACGCGACAGTATTTTGTGGAGGCGCCGGGTACACTGTGCAACAGCTGCATCACCGTGGCTCCGATTAGGCAACGTGAAAACCGTCGCTTACACGGACTGGAACCGGAATACAAGGGATTTACCGAGTACATCCTTCCAAAAGTCCGTATCATCAGAAGAACCATGGACACGAAACCAGCGGTAAGCGAGCTACACATCAGACACCCTTCGGTGTTCTCGGGAGACGCTGGACAGGACCACAACAAATGGCTAGTCGCCAAGTACAACAGGTGGGATCATACGACATGCTTTGCCACCGTTTATTTCTACCTGGACGGAACAGCCCAGCAATGGTTTGAAAACAACGAAGACAAGTTGAATGACTGGGAGACGTTTCAAGAGAAACTTAAGAAGACGTTTGGAGACCGCCAGCGACAAATCCGCTCGGTGGAAGAACAACTGAAGAACTGGGCCCAACGACATGGTGAGCCGACACAGTCGTACATACAGAATGTTTTGGCCCTGTGTAACATAGTGAATCTGAATATGACTGAGGTCGACAAAATCACGCACCTGATGAAGGGCATTGCAGAATACATGTACGTACCCGCCAATCGCACCCGACGTGAAGAATGGCGTCGCCCTGCTAACTTTCACGCTGCAGCAGCCAAACGGCAGACGCGTGCACAACCAACTTCCCTGGCAACTATGACGCCGCGCAGAAGAACAGATGTCTGGAGGACAGAAGACAACACACCACTGTGGGCGCCCTGGACATGTCGCATGCTACTGCAGAGAGAGAAGGCGAGTATTCGAGGACATGTCGCATGCTACTGCAGAGAGAGAAGGCGAGAATTCGACGATTATTTTGCCGCAAGACGTCAGCCATCAGAGCTGTTATATCCCATGCAGTCACCTGCTGAAGAGTTCAGTCGACCTATGGGAAGAAGCCCATTGCCGTACCCTAGACGAGGTCGCTCCCTGACGCGCCGAAGACATTCACCGTCGTCGTACAGAGGTACCAGCCGCTCCCCTAGACGCCGCTCCCAGGAAAACTAAGCGAGGCGACCATCTACGGAGGTGAGGCCGCCGCAAATGAAAATCCTCCATGGACGACAGTCGCTAAGATGTCGGGAAATCTCATCGACGGCCAACCTGTCCGGGCACTTGTTGATTCAGGAGCTTCTTTTTCTGTATTGTCAAATAATTACCGCCGCACACTAAGGAAAACAATGTTCTCTGATAAGGGGGTAACTGTGCTGAAGGTCGCGAATGGAAAGTACGTCCAGCCAGCAGGAACTTGTGTCGCAAGAATAACCATCAACAACCAGTCCCAGCCGTTTGAATTTGTCGTGTTAACAGAATGTAGTCAAAATGTCATCCTCGAATGGGACTTCCTTCAGGCATCCCAAGCTATCATTGACTGTGGAAGATCTGAGTCGCCTGTCAACTGTGTTGAAGTGTGTTCAGGCTGCAAGACTCTGCCTCAATCCAAAGAAGTGCCTCTTCGTCGCCAAAGAGACAAAAATCCTGTTGCACCAAGTCAACAGAGATGGTGTCTGTCCTGATGCAGATAAAGTAAGGGCAGTCACAGAATTTCCAACTCCTCAACACATTCGTGATGTGAGAAGTTTTCTCGGGCTGTGCTCATACTACCGACGTTTCATAAAAGGATTTTGTAACAAGGCACATCCATTACAAGAACTTCTGCAGGGAGACGCCAAGTTTTACTAAGATGAGACAAAAGAAAGAGCTTTCTGGGCACTTAAGGAGGCTCTAACTTCCGCACCAGTGCTAGCCTTGTACGACGAGAATGCAGAAACGGAACTTCACACAGACGCCAGTGGCTATGGGATTGGTCCAGTGCTTGTACCAGTTCAGGAAGGTGCCGAAAAAGTGATAGCCTATGCGTTCAGAGTACTCTCAAAGTCCGACATAGCCTACTCTACAACTGAAAAAGAATGTCTCGCAGTTATATGAGCTATCAACAAGTTCCGGCCGTACTTATTCGGCAAACCATTCACCGTCGTGACAGACCACCATTCTTTGTGTTGGCTGACTAGCTTGAAGGATCCATCAGGTCGACTAGCAAGATGGGCACTACGATTCCAAGAGTACGATGTCACATGGTATTCAAAAACGGGCGCAAACAGAAGGATGCCGACTGCCTTTCGAGGAATTCATTAGTGGAACACAACAGCATGAATGAAATTTCAGCCCTCACTGAATTAGATGACGTTACAGCTGAACAGAGAGAAGATCCGGCACTATTAAAACGATAGAGGCCTTGGAGAAAGGAGAACCGACCAATGGAGAGTTCCAACTTATAAACGGAACATTTTATAAGAGCAACTACGATCCACTGGGCCCCAAATGGCTACTGGTCGTTCCAGCTCACCTCCAGCCAGTTATTCTCAAGTATTTCCACGATGCTCCAATATCCGGTCATCTGGGATTCGTGAAGAACCTAGACAGAATCAGACGCAGGTATTACTGGAAAGGCCTCTACCGATCTGTCAAGAACTATGAGAGTCACTGTAAAGAGTGCCAGCGACGGAAGCATGTGCCGCAATTACCTCCAGGGCATCTCGTACCGATTCCGCCGGCAGCAGCTCCATTCCACCGAGTTGGGATCGATCTTTAAGGGAGATTCCCGATGTCAACAACCGGTAACCCTTGGATAATAGTCTGCATTGACTACCTCACACGCTACGCTGTCACCAAACCTGTACCGACTGCAGAAGCTCCAGAGATCGCAAAATTCCTTGTAGAAGGCATTATTATGGAGCACCACGTGTCATGATATCCGTCTGCGGAAAAGTATTCCAGTCAGAACTAGTATCAAAGGTAATGTCGCGGTGCGACATTGTCCACAGAATGACAACTGCATACCATTCTCAGACAAATGGTCTTACAGAACGTTTTAACAAGACGTTAGCCGATATGCTGTCGATGTACGTCGATGTTGAGCAGAAGGATTGGGATACAATTCTGCCAGTCGTGACATTTGCTTACAAAACCGCAAGACAAGACACCACAGGCTTCACGCCGTTTTTCCTGCTCCATGGCCAGGAAGCTGAAACGACAATGGATACACTGTTCCCGTTCCAACCGGACGACACTCAGGATGACTATGGTAAACAGCTCATCACCAGGGCCGAAGAAGCAAGACAGCTGGCTCGCATACGGACACTGGACACCCAGGATAAGGACCGTCAGCGGTATAACGACAAGCACCGACCTGTTGTGTACAGCCCAGGAGATCTGGTATGGATTTTTACCCCTGAACGGAAGGTTGAACTGTCAGAAAAGTTATTGAAGCGATACTTCGGTCCGTATCGTGTCAAACGCCGCCTGTCAGACGTCACATACGAAGTTGAGAATTATGACCTGTCGTCGAAACGTCAAAAACGAAGAGACATTGTTCACGTCCTGCGCATGAAGCCTGAAGAGCAGGTACGCGACAATGGCTTCTTGTTCAAGGACTCTAAGGATGGTAATGTTACTGTTGAAGCCACGACAGGAACGTCTGTCGTAGATAATCGTGGAGAAGGGAAAGATTCTCTTGAACTGCCATACGGAGGACCCATAACAAGGTCAAGATCCAGGACATTGCAGATAGCTCCAAAGGGAACATAACAGTGGGTCGCTGTTTCTCCAGGAGAGGGAGCAATGCCCCGAGAGACCACGTACACTGACTGCCGGCGTGGCGCAGGAGATAGCGTCACTTACTGCGGTGCTGAAAGTCGCTAGTTCAATCCCACCCACCGCCAAAAGTTTATTTTTTTTTGTAATTAACAGTTCCAGAATGTTCTACATCTTTCTTATGTTCACTTGTAATTTCTACTTGTTTCTTATGTTAACTGTTCTTCTAATTTCTG
Organism: Locusta migratoria; assembly: GCA_026315105.1. Lineage (NCBI taxonomy): Eukaryota > Metazoa > Arthropoda > Insecta > Orthoptera > Acrididae > Locusta > Locusta migratoria. Next base: position 9,583,835 of record CM048755.1, read on the forward strand.
GTACATTCTGTCTGTGTATAAATAGCAGAGCACTCTGCCCGAAAGGCAGTTAGTGCTGCGTGTATGTTAAGTTCGTAATAACGCAGCTTTCAGTATAAGTGCCGGATTCAGTTGCATTCGAAGTCAAGCATGCTCTTAGATTAGATTAGATTAATACTTGTTCCATAGATCATGAATACGACACTTCGTAATGATGTGGAACGTGTCAGTTAAATGAAGTGTGTCTATACATAATATTACATGATAATCAATATCTGAATTATTATTTTTTTATTTTTTTATTTTTTAAGGTTTTCCTAAAGTACTAACTTTTATCTAGAAATTCATCTAATGTGTAGAAGGAATTGCCATTCAGAAATTCTCTTAATTTATTTTTAAATGCTAGTTGGCTATCTGTCAGAATTTTGATACTACTAGGTAAGTGACTAAAGACTTTTGTGGCAGAAAAATTAACCCCTTTCTGTGACAGAGCTAAATTTAACCTTGAATAGTGTATGTCACCGTTTCTCCTAGTGTTGTAGCTATGCACACTGCTGTTACATTTGAATTCAGTTGGATTGTTAATAACAAATTTCATAAGTGAATATATATATTGTGAAGCTACTGTAAAGATTCCTAGATCCTTAAACAAATGTCTGCAGGATGATCTTGGGTGGGCTCCAGCAATTATTCTGATGACCCGCTTTTGGGCAATGAATACTTTCTTACTAAATGATGAATTGCCCCAGAATATGATGCCATAAGAAAGCAGAGAATGAAAATAGGCATAGTATGCTAGTTTACTGAGTTGTACATCACCAAAGTTTGCAATCACCCTAATAGCATAAGTAGCTGAGCTCAAACGTTTCAGCAGATCTTCAATGTGTTTCTTCCAATTCAACCACTCATCAATGCATAAACCTAAAAATTTTGAATATTCTACCTTAGCTATAGATTTCTGGTTGAAGTCAATATTAATTAGTGGTGTGATGCCATTTATTGTGTGAAACTGAATATACTGTGTTTTTTCAAAATTTAAAGAGAGTCCATTTACAGAGAACCACCTAATAATTCTCTGAGATACTTCATGGACGATTTCATCAGTTAATTCCTGTGATTCGGGTGTGATAGTGATACTTGTATCATCAGCAAAGAGAACTAGCTTGTCATCTTTATGAATATAGAAAGGCAAATCATTAATATATATTAAGAACAGCAAAGGTCCCAGTACCGAACCCTGTGGCACCCCATGCTTGATAGTTCCCCAGTTTGAGGACTCGGCTGTTTTTTGCATATTATGTGAATTACTTATATCAACTTTCTGAACTCTTCCAGTTAGGTATGATTTAAACCATTTGTGCACTTTCTCACTCATACCACAGTACTTAAGCTTATCTAGAAGAATTCCATGGTTAACACAATCAAAGGCCTTTGATAGATCACAAAAAATCCCAACGGGTGATTTACGGTTATCCAGAGCTCTCATTTCAACGCGACAATATATCGTATACACCACACCCGCCTTACAGAATATTTCCGTAGTAACAACATGGTGTGTATTATTAACCATACAAACCAAGTTAGTTGAATCTAGTGGAATATAAACTGTAACGTATTTTAGGTAAACATATCGTCGACTACAGTTACATCAGTGCACATCAATAACACTACAGAAGCAGTATAAGGCATCTTACGACACCAACAGACAATTCGCAAGTGTCATCTACACACACCACCGAAGGGTAAAAGGGTCTGTCAACAGAAGAATATTCCTAGATTACTTATATTCGAAACCAAAAGCACGAAAAAAAATTTAGCAGAGGCACGAAAAACTTAAAATGCAACACACCGACCTCTCTCTCTTTTTAGGGGTAATCAAGCTACTGAGCTCAAAAATTCACACCACAACCAACGGATCATGTCCTAGTATGACTCCGACTCGTTCTCCAAATTATGCTTTTGAGTGATATTTCTAAGCGAAAGACCAAATAATTCCAATAAGGGTGAGAGGAACAACGCATCCTTCGATTCTATATGTCTTTAGATCAAACAGATCGCACACAGCAAAACACACCAAACATTCCCACTCACATATCTGAGGGGTCTAAGGCGTTAGTTTTAAGATCTAGAACCCAGAAAGGGAGCTTGAGTTCGAATCATGCATCCGACAAAACATTTTAGCTGAAACGTGTGGTGTGGCACAAGTCTAAAGTGCGCGCCACGTACTTTCGCCGCACGCCGCCGCCATGCACGCACGGCTCGGCGTTCTTACGACGTGAGCCACGAGCGCCCTCTGCTGCAACTCCGCTCGTGGCCACCACTGAACTGCGTCGGTCACTTGGGATTAGGATAGGCACTAGAACACGCTCTCATCAGTAAGTAGGCCTCTAGCTAGTTAATGTATCAGCATTCTGCAACCATGAAACTTATGAACGATAAGTATTGTACTATTTCTTCGATATATACATCTTGTACTAATCTAGCTTAGTCTTTCTAGTTTCTGCTGTCCACTGGCTGGTCACCTCAGACTCTGTACCTGCACACACGTGCATCCTATTTCCCTGTGTCGGTCTCTCTCTACTTGGCCACCAACACCTAGGACAACCGGCGAAAACGAGGCACAAAAGTGGCGACGAGGAAGGGTTAAAAAAAACGTGGTGGCGATACTATCATTCTTTCAACTACCTTTCCGCTACCTTTCCCACTACCTTTCCGCTACCTTTCCCACTACCTTTCCGCTACCTTTCCCACTACCTTTCCCACTACCTTTCCGCTACCTTTCCCACTACCTTTCCGCTACCTTTCCCACTACCTTTCCGCTACCTTTCCCACTACCTTTCCGCTACCTTTCCCACTACCTTTCCGCTACCTTTCCCACTACCTTTCCGCTACCTTTCCCACTACCTTTCCGCTACCTTTCCCACTACCTTTCCGCTACCTTTCCCACTACCTTTCCGCTACCTTTCCCACTACCTTTCCCACTACCTTTCCCACTACCTTTCCCACTACCTTTCCGCTACCTTTCCCACTACCTTTCCGCTACCTTTCCCACTACCTTTCCCACTACCTTTCCGCTACCTTTCCCACTACCTTTCCGCTACCTTTCCCACTACCTTTCCGCTACCTTTCCCACTACCTTTCCGCTACCTTTCCCACTACCTTTCCCACTACCTTTCCGCTACCTTTCCCACTACCTTTCCGCTACCTTTCCCACTACCTTTCCGCTACCTTTCCCACTACCTTTCCGCTACCTTTCCCACTACCTTTCCGCTACCTTTCCCACTACCTTTCCGCTACCTTTCCCACTACCTTTCCCACTACCTTTCCGCTACCTTTCCCACTACCTTTCCGCTACCTTTCCCACTACCTTTCCGCTACCTTTCCCACTACCTTTCCGCTACCTTTCCCACTACCTTTCCCACTACCTTTCCGCTACCTTTCCCACTACCTTTCCGCTACCTTTCCCACTACCTTTCCGCTACCTTTCCCACTACCTTTCCGCTACCTTTCCCACTACCTTTCCGCTACCTTTCCCACTACCTTTCCCACTACCTTTCCGCTACCTTTCCCACTACCTTTCCGCTACCTTTCCCACTACCTTTCCGCTACCTTTCCCACTACCTTTCCGCTACCTTTCCCACTACCTTTCCGCTACCTTTCCCACTACCTTTCCGCTACCTTTCCCACTACCTTTCCCACTACCTTTCCGCTACCTTTCCCACTACCTTTCCCACTACCTTTCCCACTACCTTTCCCACTACCTTTCCGCTACCTTTCCCACTACCTTTCCGCTACCTTTCCCACTACCTTTCCCACTACCTTTCCGCTACCTTTCCCACTACCTTTCCGCTACCTTTCCCACTACCTTTCCGCTACCTTTCCCACTACCTTTCCGCTACCTTTCCCACTACCTTTCCCACTACCTTTCCGCTACCTTTCCCACTACCTTTCCGCTACCTTTCCCACTACCTTTCCGCTACCTTTCCCACTACCTTTCCGCTACCTTTCCCACTACCTTTCCGCTACCTTTCCCACTACCTTTCCGCTACCTTTCCCACTACCTTTCCCACTACCTTTCCGCTACCTTTCCCACTACCTTTCCGCTACCTTTCCCACTACCTTTCCGCTACCTTTCCCACTACCTTTCCGCTACCTTTCCCACTACCTTTCCGCTACCTTTCCCACTACCTTTCCCACTACCTTTCCCACTACCTTTCCCACTACCTTTCCGCTACCTTTCCCACTACCTTTCCGCTACCTTTCCACTACCTTTCCCACTACCTTTCCGCTACCTTTCCCACTACCTTTCCGCTACCTTTCCCACTACCTTTCCGCTACCTTCCCACTACCTTTCCCACTACCTTTCCGCTACCTTTCCCACTACCTTTCCGCTACCTTTCCCACTACCTTTCCGCTACCTTTCCCACTACCTTTCCGCTACCTTTCCCACTACCTTTCCGCTACCTTTCCCACTACCTTTCCGCTACCTTTCCCACTACCTTTCCCACTACCTTTCCGCTACCTTTCCCACTACCTTTCCGCTACCTTTCCCACTACCTTTCCCACTACCTTTCCGCTACCTTTCCCACTACCTTTCCGCTACCTTTCCCACTACCTTTCCGCTACCTTTCCCACTACCTTTCCGCTACCTTTCCCACTACCTTTCCGCTACCTTTCCCACTACCTTTCCGCTACCTTTCCCACTACCTTTCCCACTACCTTTCCGCTACCTTTCCCACTACCTTTCCGCTACCTTTCCCACTACCTTTCCGCTACCTTTCCCACTACCTTTCCGCTACCTTTCCCACTACCTTTCCGCTACCTTTCCCACTACCTTTCCGCTACCTTTCCCACTACCTTTCCCACTACCTTTCCGCTACCTTTCCCACTACCTTTCCGCTACCTTTCCCACTACCTTTCCGCTACCTTTCCCACTACCTTTCCGCTACCTTTCCCACTACCTTTCCGCTACCTTTCCCACTACCTTTCCGCTACCTTTCCCACTACCTTTCCCACTACCTTTCCGCTACCTTTCCCACTACCTTTCCGCTACCTTTCCCACTACCTTTCCGCTACCTTTCCCACTACCTTTCCCACTACCTTTCCGCTACCTTTCCCACTACCTTTCCGCTACCTTTCCCACTACCTTTCCGCTACCTTTCCCACTACCTTTCCGCTACCTTTCCCACTACCTTTCCGCTACCTTTCCCACTACCTTTCCGCTACCTTTCCCACTACCTTTCCCACTACCTTTCCGCTACCTTTCCCACTACCTTTCCGCTACCTTTCCCACTACCTTTCCGCTACCTTTCCCACTACCTTTCCGCTACCTTTCCCACTACCTTTCCGCTACCTTTCCCACCTACCTTTCCGCTACCTTTCCCACTACCTTTCCCACTACCTTTCCGCTACCTTTCCCACTACCTTTCCGCTACCTTTCCCACTACCTTTCCGCTACCTTTCCCACTACCTTTCCGCTACCTTTCCCACTACCTTTCCGCTACCTTTCCCACTACCTTTCCGCTACCTTTCCCACTACCTTTCCCACTACCTTTCCCACTACCTTTCCCACTACCTTTCCCACTACCTTTCCGCTACCTTTCCCACTACCTTTCCGCTACCTTTCCCACTACCTTTCCGCTACCTTTCCCACTACCTTTCCGCTACCTTTCCCACTACCTTTCCGCTACCTTTCCCACTACCTTTCCGCTACCTTTCCCACTACCTTTCCGCTACCTTTCCCACTACCTTTCCGCTACCTTTCCCACTACCTTTCCGCTACCTTTCCCACTACCTTTCCGCTACCTTTCCCACTACCTTTCCGCTACCTTTCCCACTACCTTTCCGCTACCTTTCCCACTACCTTTCCGCTACCTTTCCCACTACCTTTCCGCTACCTTTCCCACTACCTTTCCCACTACCTTTCCGCTACCTTTCCCACTACCTTTCCGCTACCTTTCCCACTACCTTTCCGCTACCTTTCCCACTACCTTTCCGCTACCTTTCCCACTACCTTTCCGCTACCTTTCCCACTACCTTTCCGCTACCTTTCCCACTACCTTTCCGCTACCTTTCCCACTACCTTTCCGCTACCTTTCCCACTACCTTTCCCACTACCTTTCCGCTACCTTTCCCACTACCTTTCCGCTACCTTTCCCACTACCTTTCCGCTACCTTTCCCACTACCTTTCCGCTACCTTTCCCACTACCTTTCCGCTACCTTTCCCACTACCTTTCCGCTACCTTTCCCACTACCTTTCCCACTACCTTTCCGCTACCTTTCCCACTACCTTTCCGCTACCTTTCCCACTACCTTTCCGCTACCTTTCCCACTACCTTTCCGCTACCTTTCCCACTACCTTTCCGCTACCTTTCCCACTACCTTTCCGCTACCTTTCCCACTACCTTTCCGCTACCTTTCCCCACTACCTTTCCGCTACCTTTCCCACTACCTTTCCCACTACCTTTCCGCTACCTTTCCCACTACCTTTCCGCTACCTTTCCCACTACCTTTCCGCTACCTTTCCCACTACCTTTCCGCTACCTTTCCCACTACCTTTCCGCTACCTTTCCCACTACCTTTCCGCTACCTTTCCCACTACCTTTCCCACTACCTTTCCGCTACCTTTCCCACTACCTTTCCGCTACCTTTCCCACTACCTTTCCGCTACCTTTCCCACTACCTTTCCGCTACCTTTCCCACTACCTTTCCGCTACCTTTCCCACTACCTTTCCGCTACCTTTCCCACTACCTTTCCCACTACCTTTCCGCTACCTTTCCCACTACCTTTCCGCTACCTTTCCCACTACCTTTCCGCTACCTTTCCCACTACCTTTCCGCTACCTTTCCCACTACCTTTCCGCTACCTTTCCCACTACCTTTCCGCTACCTTTCCCACTACCTTTCCCACTACCTTTCCGCTACCTTTCCCACTACCTTTCCGCTACCTTTCCCACTACCTTTCCGCTACCTTTCCCACTACCTTTCCCACTACCTTTCCGCTACCTTTCCCACTACCTTTCCGCTACCTTTCCCACTACCTTTCCGCTACCTTTCCCACTACCTTTCCGCTACCTTTCCCACTACCTTTCCGCTACCTTTCCCACTACCTTTCCCACTACCTTTCCGCTACCTTTCCCACTACCTTTCCGCTACCTTTCCCACTACCTTTCCGCTACCTTTCCCACTACCTTTCCGCTACCTTTCCCACTACCTTTCCGCTACCTTTCCCACTACCTTTCCGCTACCTTTCCCACTACCTTTCCGCTACCTTTCCCACTACCTTTCCGCTACCTTTCCCACTACCTTTCCGCTACCTTTCCCACTACCTTTCCGCTACCTTTCCCACTACCTTTCCGCTACCTTTCCCACTACCTTTCCGCTACCTTTCCCACTACCTTTCCCACTACCTTTCCGCTACCTTTCCCACTACCTTTCCGCTACCTTTCCCACTACCTTTCCGCTACCTTTCCCACTACCTTTCCGCTACCTTTCCCACTACCTTTCCGCTACCTTTCCCACTACCTTTCCCACTACCTTTCCGCTACCTTTCCCACTACCTTTCCGCTACCTTTCCCACTACCTTTCCGCTACCTTTCCCACTACCTTTCCGCTGCCTTTCCCACTACCTTTCCGCTACCTTTCCCACTACCTTTCCGCTACCTTTCCCACTACCTTTCCCACTACCTTTCCGCTACCTTTCCCACTACCTTTCCGCTACCTTTCCCACTACCTTTCCGCTACCTTTCCCACTACCTTTCCGCTACCTTTCCCACTACCTTTCCGCTACCTTTCCCACTACCTTTCCGCTACCTTTCCCACTACCTTTCCCACTACCTTTCCGCTACCTTTCCCACTACCTTTCCGCTACCTTTCCCACTACCTTTCCGCTACCTTTCCCACTACCTTTCCGCTACCTTTCCCACTACCTTTCCGCTACCTTTCCCACTACCTTTCCGCTACCTTTCCGCTACCTTTCCCACTACCTTTCCGCTACCTTTCCCACTACCGTTCCCACTACCTTTCCGCTACCTTTCCCACTACCTTTCCGCTACCTTTCCCACTACCTTTCCGCTACCTTTCCCACTACCTTTCCGCTACCTTTCCCACTACCTTTCCGCTACCTTTCCCACTACCTTTCCGCTACCTTTCCCACTACCTTTCCGCTACCTTTCCCACTACCTTTCCGCTACCTTTCCCACTACCTTTCCGCTACCTTTCCCACTACCTTTCCGCTACCTTTCCCACTACCTTTCCGCTACCTTTCCCACTACCTTTCCCACTACCTTTCCGCTACCTTTCCCACTACCTTTCCGCTACCTTTCCCACTACCTTTCCGCTACCTTTCCCACTACCTTTCCCACTACCTTTCCGCTACCTTTCCCACTACCTTTCCGCTACCTTTCCCACTACCTTTCCGCTACCTTTCCCACTACCTTTCCGCTACCTTTCCCACTACCTTTCCGCTACCTTTCCCACTACCTTTCCCACTACCTTTCCGCTACCTTTCCCACTACCTTTCCGCTACCTTTCCCACTACCTTTCCGCTACCTTTCCCACTACCTTTCCGCTACCTTTCCCACTACCTTTCCGCTACCTTTCCCACTACCTTTCCGCTACCTTTCCCACTACCTTTCCCACTACCTTTCCGCTACCTTTCCCACTACCTTTCCGCTACCTTTCCCACTACCTTTCCGCTACCTTTCCCACTACCTTTCCCACTACCTTTCCGCTACCTTTCCCACTACCTTTCCGCTACCTTTCCCACTACCTTTCCGCTACCTTTCCCACTACCTTTCCGCTACCTTTCCCACTACCTTTCCGCTACCTTTCCCACTACCTTTCCCACTACCTTTCCGCTACCTTTCCCACTACCTTTCCGCTACCTTTCCCACTACCTTTCCGCTACCTTTCCCACTACCTTTCCGCTACCTTTCCCACTACCTTTCCGCTACCTTTCCCACTACCTTTCCGCTACCTTTCCCACTACCTTTCCCACTACCTTTCCGCTACCTTTCCCACTACCTTTCCGCTACCTTTCCCACTACCTTTCCGCTACCTTTCCCACTACCTTTCCGCTACCTTTCCCACTACCTTTCCGCTACCTTTCCCACTACCTTTCCCACTACCTTTCCGCTACCTTTCCCACTACCTTTCCGCTACCTTTCCCACTACCTTTCCGCTACCTTTCCCACTACCTTTCCGCTACCTTTCCCACTACCTTTCCCACTACCTTTCCGCTACCTTTCCCACTACCTTTCCGCTACCTTTCCCACTACCTTTCCGCTACCTTTCCCACTACCTTTCCGCTACCTTTCCCACTACCTTTCCGCTACCTTTCCCACTACCTTTCCGCTACCTTTCCCACTACCTTTCCGCTACCTTTCCCACTACCTTTCCACTACCTTTCCCACTACCTTTCCGCTACCTTTCCCACTACCTTTCCGCTACCTTTCCCACTACCTTTCCGCTACCTTTCCCACTACCTTTCCGCTACCTTTCCCACTACCTTTCCGCTACCTTTCCCACTACCTTTCCGCTACCTTTCCCACTACCTTTCCGCTACCTTTCCCACTACCTTTCCGCTACCTTTCCCACTACATTTCCGCTACCTTTCCCACTACCTTTCCGCTACCTTTCCCACTACCTTTCCGCTACCTTTCCCACTACCTTTCCGCTACCTTTCCCACTACCTTTCCGCTACCTTTCCCACTACCTTTCCGCTACCTTTCCCACTACCTTTCCCACTACCTTTCCGCTACCTTTCCCACTACCTTTCCGCTACCTTTCCCACTACCTTTCCGCTACCTTTCCCACTACCTTTCCGCTACCTTTCCCACTACCTTTCCCACTACCTTTCCGCTACCTTTCCCACTACCTTTCCGCTACCTTTCCCACTACCTTTCCGCTACCTTTCCCACTACCTTTCCGCTACCTTTCCCACTACCTTTCCGCTACCTTTCCCACTACCTTTCCCACTACCTTTCCGCTACCTTTCCCACTACCTTTCCGCTACCTTTCCCACTACCTTTCCGCTACCTTTCCCACTACCTTTCCGCTACCTTTCCCACTACCTTTCCGCTACCTTTCCCACTACCTTTCCCACTACCTTTCCGCTACCTTTCCCACTACCTTTCCGCTACCTTTCCCACTACCTTTCCGCTACCTTACCCACTACCTTTCCGCTACCTTTCCCACTACCTTTCCGCTACCTTTCCCACTACCTTTCCGCTACCTTTCCCACTACCTTTCCCACTACCTTTCCGCTACCTTTCCCACTACCTTTCCGCTACCTTTCCCACTACCTTTCCGCTACCTTTCCCACTACCTTTCCGCTACCTTTCCCACTACCTTTCCGCTACCTTTCCCACTACCTTTCCGCTACCTTTCCCACTACCTTTCCCACTACCTTTCCGCTACCTTTCCCACTACCTTTCCGCTACCTTTCCCACTACCTTTCCGCTATCTTTCCCACTACCTTTCCGCTACCTTTCCCACTACCTTTCCGCTACCTTTCCCACTACCTTTCCGCTACCTTTCCCACTACCTTTCCCACTACGTTTCCGCTACCTTTCCCACTACCTTTCCGCTACCTTTCCCACTACCTTTCCGCTACCTTTCCCACTACCTTTCCGCTACCTTTCCCACTACCTTTCCGCTACCTTTCCACTACCTTCCACTACCTTTCCGCTACCTTTCCCACTACCTTTCCGCTACCTTTCCCACTACCTTTCCGCTACCTTTCCCACTACCTTTCCGCTACCTTTCCCACTACCTTTCCGCTACCTTTCCCACTACCTTTCCGCTACCTTTCCCACTACCTTTCCGCTACCTTTCCCACTACCTTTCCGCTACCTTTCCCACTACCTTTCCGCTACCTTTCCCACTACCTTTCCGCTACCTTTCCCACTACCTTTCCGCTACCTTTCCCACTACCTTTCCGCTACCTTTCCCACTACCTTTCCGCTACCTTTCCCACTACCTTTCCCACTACCTTTCCGCTACCTTTCCCACTACCTTTCCGCTACCTTTCCCACTACCTTTCCGCTACCTTTCCCACTACCTTTCCGCTACCTTTCCCACTACCTTTCCGCTACCTTTCCCACTACCTTTCCGCTACCTTTCCCACTACCTTTCCGCTACCTTTCCCACTACCTTTCCGCTACCTTTCCCACTACCTTTTCCGCTACCTTTCCCACTACCTTTCCGCTACCTTTCCCACTACCTTTCCGCTACCTTTCCCACTACCTTTCCCACTACCTTTCCCACTACCTTCCACTACCTTTCCGCTACCTTTCCCACTACCTTTCCGCTACCTTTCCCACTACCTTTCCGCTACCTTTCCCACTACCTTTCCGCTACCTTTCCCACTACCTTTCCGCTACCTTTCCCACTACCTTTCCGCTACCTTTCCCACTACCTTTCCGCTACCTTTCCACTACCTTTCCGCTACCTTTCCCACTACCTTTCCGCTACCTTTCCCACTACCTTTCCGCTACCTTTCCCACTACCTTTCCCTACCTTCGCTACCTTTCCCACTACCTTTCCGCTACCTTTCCCACTACCTTTCCGCTACCTTTCCCACTACCTTTCCGCTACCTTTCCCACTACCTTTCCGCTACCTTTCCCACTACCTTTCCCACTACCTTTCCGCTACCTTTCCCACTACCTTTCCGCTACCTTTCCCACTACTTTCCGCTACCTTCCCACTACCTTTCCGCTACCTTTCCCACTACCTTTCCGCTACCTTTCCCACTACCTTTCCCACTACCTTTCCGCTACCTTTCCCACTACCTTTCCGCTACCTTTCCCACTACCTTTCCGCTACCTTTCCCACTACCTTTCCGCTACCTTTCCCACTACCTTTCCGCTACCTTTCCCACTACCTTTCCGCTACCTTTCCCACTACCTTTCCCACTACCTTTCCGCTACCTTTCCCACTACCTTTCCGCTACCTTACCTTTCCCACTACCTTTCCGCTACCTTTCCCACTACCTTTCCGCTACCTTTCCCACTACCTTTCCGCTACCTTTCCCACTACCTTTCCACTACCTTTCGCTACCTTTCCCACTACCTTTCCGCTACCTTTCCCACTACCTTTCCGCTACCTTTCCCTCTACCTTTCCACTACCTTTCCGCTACCTTTCCCACTACCTTTCCGCTACCTTTCCCACTACCTTTCCGCTACCTTTCCCACTACCTTTCCGCTACCTTTCCCACTACCTTTCCGCTACCTTTCCCACTACCTTTCCGCTACCTTTCCCACTACCTTTCCGCTACCTTTCCCACTACCTTTCCGCTACCTTTCCCACTACCTTTCCGCTACCTTTCCCACTACCTTTCCGCTACCTTTCCCACTACCTTTCCGCTACCTTTCCCACTACCTTTCCGCTACCTTTCCCACTACCTTTCCGCTACCTTTCCCACTACCTTTCCGCTACCTTTCCCACTACCTTTCCGCTACCTTTCCCACTACCTTTCCGCTACCTTTCCCACTACCTTTCCGCTACCTTTCCCACTACCTTTCCGCTACCTTTCCCACTACCTTTCCGCTACCTTTCCCACTACCTTTCCGCTACCTTTCCCACTACCTTTCCGCTACCTTTCCCACTACCTTTCCGCTACCTTTCCCACTACCTTTCCGCTACCTTTCCCACTACCTTTCCCACTACCTTTCCGCTACCTTTCCCACTACCTTTCCGCTACCTTTCCCACTACCTTTCCGCTACCTTTCCCACTACCTTTCCGCTACCTTTCCCACTACCTTTCCCACTACCTTTCCGCTACCTTTCCCACTACCTTTCCGCTACCTTTCCCACTACCTTTCCGCTACCTTTCCCACTACCTTTCCGCTACCTTTCCCACTACCTTTCCGCTACCTTTCCCACTACCTTTCCCACTACCTTTCCGCTACCTTTCCCACTACCTTTCCGCTACCTTTCCCACTACCTTTCCGCTACCTTTCCCACTACCTTTCCGCTACCTTTCCCACTACCTTTCCGCTACCTTTCCCACTACCTTTCCACTACCTTTCCGCTACCTTTCCCACTACCTTTCCGCTACCTTTCCCACTACCTTTCCGCTACCTTTCCCACTACCTTTCCGCTACCTTTCCCACTACCTTTCCGCTACCTTTCCCACTACCTTTCCGCTACCTTTCCCACTACCTTTCCCACTACCTTTCCGCTACCTTTCCCACTACCTTTCCGCTACCTTTCCCACTACCTTTCCGCTACCTTTCCCACTACCTTTCCGCTACCTTTCCCACTACCTTTCCGCTACCTTTCCCACTACCTTTCCGCTACCTTTCCCACTACCTTTCCCACTACCTTTCCGCTACCTTTCCCACTACCTTTCCGCTACCTTTCCCACTACCTTTCCGCTACCTTTCCCACTACCTTTCCGCTACCTTTCCCACTACCTTTCCGCTACCTTTCCCACTACCTTTCCGCTACCTTTCCCACTACCTTTCCCACTACCTTTCCGCTACCTTTCCCACTACCTTTCCGCTACCTTTCCCACTACCTTTCCGCTACCTTTCCCACTACCTTTCCGCTACCTTTCCCACTACCTTTCCGCTACCTTTCCCACTACCTTTCCCACTACCTTTCCGCTACCTTTCCCACTACCTTTCCGCTACCTTTCCACTACCTCTTCCACTACCTTCCGCTACCTTTCCCACTACCTTTCCGCTACCTTTCCCACTACCTTTCCGCTACCTTTCCCACTACCTTTCCGCTACCTTTCCCACTACCTTTCCGCTACCTTTCCCACTACCTTTCCGCTACCTTTCCCACTACCTTTCCGCTACCTTTCCCACTACCTTTCCGCTACCTTTCCCACTACCTTTCCGCTACCTTTCCCACTACCTTTCCGCTACCTTTCCCACTACCTTTCCGCTACCTTTCCCTACCTTTCCCACTACCTTTCCGCTACCTTTCCCACTACCTTTCCGCTACCTTTCCCACTACCTTTCCGCTACCTTTCCCACTACCTTTCCGCTACCTTTCCCACTACCTTTCCGCTACCTTTCCCACTACCTTTCCGCTACCTTTCCCACTACCTTTCCGCTACCTTTCCCACTACCTTTCCGCTACCTTTCCCACTACCTTTCCGCTACCTTTCCCACTACCTTTCCGCTACCTTTCCCACTACCTTTCCCACTACCTTTCCGCTACCTTTCCCACTACCTTTCCGCTACCTTTCCCACTACCTTTCCGCTACCTTTCCCACTACCTTTCCGCTACCTTTCCCACTACCTTTCCGCTACCTTTCCCACTACCTTTCCGCTACCTTTCCCACTACCTTTCCGCTACCTTTCCCACTACCTTTCCCACTACCTTTCCGCTACCTTTCCCACTACCTTTCCGCTACCTTTCCCACTACCTTTCCGCTACCTTTCCCACTACCTTTCCGCTACCTTTCCCACTACCTTTCCGCTACCTTTCCCACTACCTTTCCCACTACCTTTCCGCTACCTTTCCCACTACCTTTCCGCTACCTTTCCCACTACCTTTCCGCTACCTTTCCCACTACCTTTCCGCTACCTTTCCCACTACCTTTCCGCTACCTTTCCCACTACCTTTCCCACTACCTTTCCGCTACCTTTCCCACTACCTTTCCGCTACCTTCCCACTACCTTTCCGCTACCTTTCCCACTACCTTTCCGCTACCTTTCCCACTACCTTTCCGCTACCTTTCCCACTACCTTTCCCTACCTTTCCGCTACCTTTCCCACTACCTTTCCGCTACCTTTCCCACTACCTTTCCGCTACCTTTCCCACTACCTTTCCGCTACCTTTCCCACTACCTTTCCACTACCTTTCCGCTACCTTTCCCACTACCTTTCCGCTACCTTTCCCACTACCTTTCCGCTACCTTTCCCACTACCTTTCCGCTACCTTTCCCACTACCTTTCCGCTACCTTTCCCACTACCTTTCCGCTACCTTTCCCACTACCTTTCCCACTACCTTTCCGCTACCTTTCCCACTACCTTTCCGCTACCTTTCCCACTACCTTTCCGCTACCTTTCCCACTACCTTTCCGCTACCTTTCCCACTACCTTTCCGCTACCTTTCCCACTACCTTTCCGCTACCTTTCCCACTACCTTTCCGCTACCTTTCCCACTACCTTTCCGCTACCTTTCCCACTACCTTTCCGCTACCTTTCCCACTACCTTTCCGCTACCTTTCCCACTACCTTTCCCACTACCTTTCCGCTACCTTTCCCACTACCTTTCCGCTACCTTTCCCACTACCTTTCCGCTACCTTTCCCACTACCTTTCCGCTACCTTTCCCACTACCTTTCCGCTACCTTTCCCACTACCTTTCCGCTACCTTTCCCACTACCTTTCCGCTACCTTTCCCACTACCTTTCCCACTACCTTTCCGCTACCTTTCCCACTACCTTTCCGCTACCTTTCCCACTACCTTTCCGCTACCTTTCCCACTACCTTTCCGCTACCTTTCCCACTACCTTTCCGCTACCTTTCCCACTACCTTTCCCACTACCTTTCCGCTACCTTTCCCACTACCTTTCCGCTACCTTTCCCACTACCTTTCCGCTACCTTTCCCACTACCTTTCCGCTACCTTTCCCACTACCTTTCCGCTACCTTTCCCACTACCTTTCCGCTACCTTTCCCACTACCTTTCCCACTACCTTTCCGCTACCTTTCCCACTACCTTTCCGCTACCTTTCCCACTACCTTTCCGCTACCTTTCCCACTACCTTTCCGCTACCTTTCCCACTACCTTTCCGCTACCTTTCCCACTACCTTTCCCACTACCTTTCCGCTACCTTTCCCACTACCTTTCCGCTACCTTTCCCACTACCTTTCCGCTACCTTTCCCACTACCTTTCCGCTACCTTTCCTCACTACCTTTCCGCTACCTTTCCCACTACCTTTCCGCTACCTTTCCCACTACCTTTCCGCTACCTTTCCCACTACCTTTCCGCTACCTTTCCCACTACCTTTCCGCTACCTTTCCCACTACCTTTCCGCTACCTTTCCCACTACCTTTCCGCTACCTTTCCCACTACCTTTCCGCTACCTTTCCCACTACCTTTCCGCTACCTTTCCACTACCTTTCCCACTACCTTTCCGCTACCTTTCCCACTACCTTTCCGCTACCTTTCCCACTACCTTTCCGCTACCTTTCCCACTACCTTTCCGCTACCTTTCCCACTACCTTTCCGCTACCTTTCCCACTACCTTTCCGCTACCTTTCCCACTACCTTTCCGCTACCTTTCCCACTACCTTTCCGCTACCTTTCCCACTACCTTTCCGCTACCTTTCCCACTACCTTTCCGCTACCTTTCCCACTACCTTTCCGCTACCTTTCCCACTACCTTTCCCACTACCTTTCCGCTACCTTTCCCACTACCTTTCCGCTACCTTTCCCACTACCTTTCCGCTACCTTTCCCACTACCTTTCCGCTACCTTTCCCACTACCTTTCCGCTACCTTTCCCACTACCTTTCCGCTACCTTTCCCACTACCTTTCCGCTACCTTTCCCTACCTTTCCCACTACCTTTCCGCTACCTTTCCCACTACCTTTCCGCTACCTTTCCCACTACCTTTCCGCTACCTTTCCCACTACCTTTCCGCTACCTTTCCCACTACCTTTCCCACTACCTTTCCGCTACCTTTCCCACTACCTTTCCGCTACCTTTCCCACTACCTTTCCGCTACCTTTCCCACTACCTTTCCGCTACCTTTCCCACTACCTTTCCGCTACCTTTCCCACTACCTTTCCGCTACCTTTCCCACTACCTTTCCCACTACCTTTCCGCTACCTTTCCCACTACCTTTCCGCTACCTTTCCCACTACCTTTCCGCTACCTTTCCCACTACCTTTCCGCTACCTTTCCCACTACCTTTCCGCTACCTTTCCCACTACCTTTCCGCTACCTTTCCCACTACCTTTCCCACTACCTTTCCGCTACCTTTCCCACTACCTTTCCGCTACCTTTCCCACTACCTTTCCGCTACCTTTCCCACTACCTTTCCCACTACCTTTCCGCTACCTTTCCCACTACCTTTCCGCTACCTTTCCCACTACCTTTCCGCTACCTTTCCCACTACCTTTCCGCTACCTTTCCCACTACCTTTCCGCTACCTTTCCCACTACCTTTCCGCTACCTTTCCCACTACCTTTCCGCTACCTTTCCCACTACCTTTCCGCTACCTTTCCCACTACCTTTCCGCTACCTTTCCCACTACCTTTCCACTACCTTTCCGCTACCTTTCCCACTACCTTTCCGCTACCTTTCCCACTACCTTTCCGCTACCTTTCCCACTACCTTTCCGCTACCTTTCCCACTACCTTTCCGCTACCTTTCCCACTACCTTTCCGCTACCTTTCCCACTACCTTTCCGCTACCTTTCCACTACCTTTCCGCTACCTTTCCCACTACCTTTCCGCTACCTTTCCACTACCTTTCCCACTACCTTTCCGCTACCTTTCCCACTACCTTTCCGCTACCTTTCCCACTACCTTTCCGCTACCTTTCCCACTACCTTTCCGCTACCTTTCCCACTACCTTTCCGCTACCTTTCCCACTACCTTTCCGCTACCTTTCCCACTACCTTTCCGCTACCTTTCCCACTACCTTTCCGCTACCTTTCCCACTACCTTTCCGCTACCTTTCCCACTACCTTTCCGCTACCTTTCCCACTACCTTTCCGCTACCTTTCCCACTACCTTTCCGCTACCTTTCCCACTACCTTTCCCACTACCTTTCCGCTACCTTTCCCACTACCTTTCCGCTACCTTTCCCACTACCTTTCCGCTACCTTTCCCACTACCTTTCCGCTACCTTTCCCACTACCTTTCCGCTACCTTTCCCACTACCTTTCCGCTACCTTTCCCACTACCTTTCCGCTACCTTTCCCACTACCTTTCCACTACCTTTCCGCTACCTTTCCCACTACCTTTCCGCTACCTTTCCCACTACCTTTCCGCTACCTTTCCCACTACCTTTCCGCTACCTTTCCCACTACCTTTCCACTACCTTTCCGCTACCTTTCCCACTACCTTTCCGCTACCTTTCCCACTACCTTTCCGCTACCTTTCCCACTACCTTTCCGCTACCTTTCCCACTACCTTTCCGCTACCTTTCCCACTACCTTTCCGCTACCTTTCCCACTACCTTTCCCACTACCTTTCCGCTACCTTTCCCACTACCTTTCCGCTACCTTTCCCACTACCTTTCCGCTACCTTTCCCACTACCTTTCCGCTACCTTTCCCACTATCTTTCCGCTACCTTTCCCACTACCTTTCCCACTACCTTTCCGCTACCTTTCCCACTACCTTTCCGCTACCTTTCCCACTACCTTTCCGCTACCTTTCCCACTACCTTTCCCACTACCTTTCCGCTACCTTTCCCACTACCTTTCCGCTACCTTTCCCACTACCTTTCCGCTACCTTTCCCACTACCTTTCCGCTACCTTTCCCACTACCTTTCCGCTACCTTTCCCACTACCTTTCCGCTACCTTTCCGCTACCTTTCCGCTACCTTTCCCACTACCTTTCCGCTACCTTTCCCACTACCTTTCCGCTACCTTTCCCACTACCTTTCCGCTACCTTTCCCACTACCTTTCCCACTACCTTTCCGCTACCTTTCCCACTACCTTTCCGCTACCTTTCCCACTACCTTTCCGCTACCTTTCCCACTACCTTTCCCACTACCTTTCCGCTACCTTTCCCACTACCTTTCCGCTACCTTTCCCACTACCTTTCCGCTACCTTTCCCACTACCTTTCCGCTACCTTTCCCACTACCTTTCCGCTACCTTTCCCACTACCTTTCCGCTACCTTTCCCACTACCTTTCCGCTACCTTTCCCACTACCTTTCCGCTACCTTTCCCACTACCTTTCCGCTACCTTTCCCACTACCTTTCCGCTACCTTTCCCACTACCTTTCCGCTACCTTTCCCACTACCTTTCCGCTACCTTTCCCACTACCTTTCCCACTACCTTTCCGCTACCTTTCCCACTACCTTTCCGCTACCTTTCCCACTACCTTTCCGCTACCTTTCCCACTACCTTTCCGCTACCTTTCCCACTACCTTTCCGCTACCTTTCCCACTACCTTTCCCACTACCTTTCCGCTACCTTTCCCACTACCTTTCCCACTACCTTTCCGCTACCTTTCCCACTACCTTTCCGCTACCTTTCCCACTACCTTTCCGCTACCTTTCCCACTACCTTTCCGCTACCTTTCCCACTACCTTTCCCACTACCTTTCCGCTACCTTTCCCACTACCTTTCCGCTACCTTTCCCACTACCTTTCCGCTACCTTTCCCACTACCTTTCCGCTACCTTTCCCACTACCTTTCCGCTACCTTTCCCGCTACCTTTCCCGCTACCTTTCGCGCTACCTTTCCGCTACCTTTCCCACTACCTTTCCGCTACCTTTCCCACTACCTTTCCGCTACCTTTCCCACTACCTTTCCCACTACCTTTCCGCTACCTTTCCCACTACCTTTCCGCTACCTTTCCCACTACCTTTCCGCTACCTTTCCCACTACCTTTCCGCTACCTTTCCCACTACCTTTCCGCTACCTTTCCCACTACCTTTCCGCTACCTTTCCCACTACCTTTCCGCTACCTTTCCCACTACCTTTCCCACTACCTTTCCGCTACCTTTCCCACTACCTTTCCGCTACCTTTCCCACTACCTTTCCGCTACCTTTCCCACTACCTTTCCGCTACCTTTCCCACTACCTTTCCCACTACCTTTCCGCTACCTTTCCCACTACCTTTCCGCTACCTTTCCCACTACCTTTCCGCTACCTTTCCCACTACCTTTCCGCTACCTTTCCCACTACCTTTCCGCTACCTTTCCCACTACCTTTCCGCTACCTTTCCCACTACCTTTCCGCTACCTTTCCCACTACCTTTCCCACTACCTTTCCGCTACCTTTCCCACTACCTTTCCGCTACCTTTCCCACTACCTTTCCGCTACCTTTCCCACTACCTTTCCGCTACCTTTCCCACTACCTTTCCGCTACCTTTCCCACTACCTTTCCGCTACCTTTCCCACTACCTTTCCGCTACCTTTCCCACTACCTTTCCCACTACCTTTCCGCTACCTTTCCCACTACCTTTCCGCTACCTTTCCCACTACCTTTCCGCTACCTTTCCCACTACCTTTCCGCTACCTTTCCCACTACCTTTCCCACTACCTTTCCGCTACCTTTCCCACTACCTTTCCGCTACCTTTCCCACTACCTTTCCGCTACCTTTCCCACTACCTTTCCGCTACCTTTCCCACTACCTTTCCGCTACCTTTCCCACTACCTTTCCGCTACCTTTCCCACTACCTTTCCCACTACCTTTCCGCTACCTTTCCCACTACCTTTCCGCTACCTTTCCCACTACCTTTCCGCTACCTTTCCCACTACCTTTCCGCTACCTTTCCCACTACCTTTCCGCTACCTTTCCCACTACCTTTCCGCTACCTTTCCCACTACCTTTCCCACTACCTTTCCGCTACCTTTCCCACTACCTTTCCGCTACCTTTCCCACTACCTTTCCGCTACCTTTCCCACTACCTTTCCCACTACCTTTCCGCTACCTTTCCCACTACCTTTCCGCTACCTTTCCCACTACCTTTCCGCTACCTTTCCCACTACCTTTCCGCTACCTTTCCCACTACCTTTCCGCTACCTTTCCCACTACCTTTCCGCTACCTTTCCCACTACCTTTCCGCTACCTTTCCCACTACCTTTCCGCTACCTTTCCCACTACCTTTCCGCTACCTTTCCCACTACCTTTCCCACTACCTTTCCGCTACCTTTCCCACTACCTTTCCGCTACCTTTCCCACTACCTTTCCGCTACCTTTCCCACTACCTTTCCGCTACCTTTCCCACTACCTTTCCGCTACCTTTCCCACTACCTTTCCGCTACCTTTCCCACTACCTTTCCGCTACCTTTCCCACTACCTTTCCGCTACCTTTCCCACTACCTTTCCGCTACCTTTCCCACTACCTTTCCCACTACCTTTCCGCTACCTTTCCCACTACCTTTCCGCTACCTTTCCCACTACCTTTCCGCTACCTTTCCCACTACCTTTCCGCTACCTTTCCCACTACCTTTCCGCTACCTTTCCCACTACCTTTCCGCTACCTTTCCCACTACCTTTCCGCTACCTTTCCCACTACCTTTCCGCTACCTTTCCCACTACCTTTCCGCTACCTTTCCCACTACCTTTCCGCTACCTTTCCCACTACCTTTCCGCTACCTT
Source organism: Locusta migratoria (assembly GCA_026315105.1). NCBI lineage: Eukaryota > Metazoa > Arthropoda > Insecta > Orthoptera > Acrididae > Locusta > Locusta migratoria. The sequence goes on from CM048755.1 coordinate 9,605,078, forward strand.
TCCTACTACCTTTCCGCTACCTTTCCCACTACCTTTCCCACTACCTTTCCGCTACCTTTCCCACTACCTTTCCGCTACCTTTCCCACTACCTTTCCGCTACCTTTCCCACTACCTTTCCGCTACCTTTCCCACTACCTTTCCGCTACCTTTCCCACTACCTTTCCGCTACCTTTCCCACTACCTTTCCGCTACCTTTCCCACTACCTTTCCCACTACCTTTCCGCTACCTTTCCCACTACCTTTCCGCTACCTTTCCCACTACCTTTCCGCTACCTTTCCCACTACCTTTCCGCTACCTTTCCCACTACCTTTCCCACTACCTTTCCGCTACCTTTCCCACTACCTTTCCGCTACCTTTCCCACTACCTTTCCGCTACCTTTCCCACTACCTTTCCGCTACCTTTCCCACTACCTTTCCGCTACCTTTCCCACTACCTTTCCGCTACCTTTCCCACTACCTTTCCCACTACCTTTCCGCTACCTTTCCCACTACCTTTCCGCTACCTTTCCCACTACCTTTCCGCTACCTTTCCCACTACCTTTCCGCTACCTTTCCCACTATCTTTCCGCTACCTTTCCCACTACCTTTCCCACTACCTTTCCGCTACCTTTCCCACTACCTTTCCGCTACCTTTCCCACTACCTTTCCGCTACCTTTCCCACTACCTTTCCCACTACCTTTCCGCTACCTTTCCCACTACCTTTCCGCTACCTTTCCCACTACCTTTCCGCTACCTTTCCCACTACCTTTCCGCTACCTTTCCCACTACCTTTCCGCTACCTTTCCCACTACCTTTCCGCTACCTTTCCGCTACCTTTCCCACTACCTTTCCGCTACCTTTCCCACTACCTTTCCGCTACCTTTCCCACTACCTTTCCGCTACCTTTCCCACTACCTTTCCGCTACCTTTCCCACTACCTTTCCCACTACCTTTCCGCTACCTTTCCCACTACCTTTCCGCTACCTTTCCCACTACCTTTCCGCTACCTTTCCCACTACCTTTCCCACTACCTTTCCGCTACCTTTCCCACTACCTTTCCGCTACCTTTCCCACTACCTTTCCGCTACCTTTCCCACTACCTTTCCGCTACCTTTCCCACTACCTTTCCGCTACCTTTCCCACTACCTTTCCGCTACCTTTCCCACTACCTTTCCGCTACCTTTCCCACTACCTTTCCGCTACCTTTCCCACTACCTTTCCGCTACCTTTCCCACTACCTTTCCGCTACCTTTCCCACTACCTTTCCGCTACCTTTCCCACTACCTTTCCGCTACCTTTCCCACTACCTTTCCCACTACCTTTCCGCTACCTTTCCCACTACCTTTCCGCTACCTTTCCCACTACCTTTCCGCTACCTTTCCCACTACCTTTCCGCTACCTTTCCCACTACCTTTCCGCTACCTTTCCCACTACCTTTCCCACTACCTTTCCGCTACCTTTCCCACTACCTTTCCCACTACCTTTCCGCTACCTTTCCCACTACCTTTCCGCTACCTTTCCCACTACCTTTCCGCTACCTTTCCCACTACCTTTCCGCTACCTTTCCCACTACCTTTCCCACTACCTTTCCGCTACCTTTCCCACTACCTTTCCGCTACCTTTCCCACTACCTTTCCGCTACCTTTCCCACTACCTTTCCGCTACCTTTCCCACTACCTTTCCGCTACCTTTCCCGCTACCTTTCCCGCTACCTTTCGCGCTACCTTTCGCGCTACCTTTCAATATTTCAAATACCTTTCCACTATGTGAGATTACCGCCCATTAGATATATTGGTAATTAATAGCATTTGTAATTAAACAGTATGAAGTTCACTGCAAAAATTGACCATGCCAATGCACTAAATGTATGAAAAAATTGTTGAAATGTCTTGGTCGCAGTTAGCTTTATTTCATGACGCCTTTCGAGAACATCATCATCAGACTGTGGTACAAAAGAAGAAAATTACATTTTTAGATGTATATAGGACGTAATAATGATATCTATAAGGAGTATAAACCATATTAATACATGTATACTTACAAAAGATTTTAAAAAACGATGGGAATTACACCATCTTGGTATAGATTCCTGATTACAAATTTAAAATGCCATCATGGATGTCTGGTGAAGGTGTTCAACCAGACTTACATGCTCAACTGTGGTGAGAGGGGGGAAACACCGTAACAGGTAACCTAGGCCCCATTCGCCACCAGATGGCGCAGGGTTGGCATTGAAAGTTACGTGAATAAAGCTACACATAAAACATCTTGGGCATACTATACTGTGTGCAGTCATAGAAACTGTGAAAGTTGCGTGAATAAAACTACACATAAAACATCATGGGAAAATATACTGCGAGCAGTCATAAAAACTGTGAAAGACATTTCTACGAAAATGTGTTATGTCATAAAAATATATATAACTGTGAAAGACATTTCTACAAAATGTGTCAAGTCATATAAAACTACACAAAACACCAACTCAAGCACATCAAAACCATTAACGGGACAGGGCGTGGGAGGGCCAAAGGATAGGATTTGGCGTTAAAAAATTCGCATCACGGCCACTGCGACGTTAGTGACACGGCCGCTCATCACAGGCTGCAAGCTAACATTGCATAATAATCTTTCACAAGTACCAGGTAGAAAATTATATGAAGGGGCAATACGTCATATAATATTTATGTGCCATGATGTCGAGACAACTAACAGTTCGACAATATGAGTACAATCAAGGTTTAAAACCGAAACTAATGACAAAATAGGCAGTATACAAGTGCCATTGAATCACAACAATTTTCGTATAAGTGGTAGGTGGATGAGGTGTGGCGATTTTTTTTAAGTTGATTTTTTACAAAAAATATTACATGTTACATAAAACATAATATATGTTGTAAGATACAACATACGTTACATATGTAACATGTAATATTTTTTGTAAAAAATCAACTTAAAAAAAATCACCACACCTCATCCACCTACCACTTATACGAAAATTGTTGTGATTCAATGGCACTTGTATACTGCCTATTTTGTCATTAGTTACGGTTTTAAACCTTGATTGTACTCATATTGTCGGACTTTGTTAGTTGTCTCGACATCATGGCACATAAATATTATATGACGTATTGCCCCTTCATATAATTTTCTACCTGGTACTTGTGAAAGATTATTCTGCAATGTTAGCTTGCAGCCTGTGATGAGCGGCTGTGTCACTGTAACGTCGCAGTGGCCGTGATGCGTATTTTTTAACATTTGTTATGTGTTTTGTGCTGTATTTGGCAACGCCAAATCCTATCCTTTGGCCCTCCCACGCCCTGTCCCGTTAATGGTTTTGATGTGCTTGAGTTGGTGTTTTGTGTAGTTTTATATGACTTGACACATTTTGTAGAAATGTCTTTCACAGTTATATATATTTTTATGACTTAACACATTTTCGTAGAAATGTCTTTCACAGTTTTTATGACTGCACACAGTATAGTATGCCCAAGATGTTTTATGTGTAGTTTTATTCACGTAACTTTCAATGCCAACCCTGCGCCATCTGGTGGCGAATGGGGCCTAGGTTACCTGTTACGGTGTTTCCCCCCTCTCACCACAGTTGAGCATGTAAGTCTGGTTGAACACCTTCACCAGACATCCATGATGGTATTTTAAATTTGTAATCAGGAATCTATACCAAGATGGTGTAATTCCCATCGTTTTTTTAAATTTTTTGTAAGTATACATGTATTAATATGGTTTATACTCCTTATAGATATCATTATTTCGTCCTATATACATCTAAAAATGTAATTTTCTTCTTTTGTATCACAGTCTGATGATGTTCTCAAAACGCGTCATGAAATAAAGCTAACTGCGACCAAGACATTTCAACAATTTTTTCATACATGCCAACGTAAGGTCGCGTGTCCACAAGAATGGATGGTTTTATGAACCAAGTGATAAATGCACTAAATGTTACACAATTTTAATCTTAATAATTATGGTAGCAATGTATGTATGCAGTTGAGTGACAAAATTTATAGTTAGGCCATAGGCAGAAATTCTCCACGTTGAGATTTGCTGTGTGCTTGTAGCTGAGGGGAGGCGGTGAGCAGGCTGACGTTGGTGGCTTGTTCCAGCTTAGGATTTTCCAGGCTCGTTTCCGGTGAGGAGAGAGAGGGACAATGGCGAGTGCCAGGTGCAGTGCAGTGCACAGCGTGAAATAAGATATTCTAATACTACTTGCATTTGAAGTAATAAGATGCAGTCAGGAACCTTTAAGGCCCTCATTACAAAATAGCCTGTTGATAAATAAACAATACATTACCTGATATAGTCACATCTGGCGTAATATGTATAATTGACAATGAAAAGTAATAAATTACCAATGAATACAAGACAGTTACACAAATAGCATGGCAATGTTTTGTTTATAAAAGTAATATATTAACTATTTCTCATTTTATTTTCAATTAATCTTGTGTATTTTATCTTGAAGTATTCAGTTAAATCACTTATCTGTGACATAAGAAATTGCACGATTATAATAAATAGTGCAAAGGATGTTTATACCAATATAAAAACCTAATAAGAAATTTGTTTAATGTGTAGTGTAATTATTTTGATTTTAAGTAATGTTTTAGAAATGTATTGGCTGAGCGCTGTACGTTGGCAAGTCGGTTAGAACAGCTTACATGGGGAATTTGAAGATGTAGGGGAAAAAACCCCGGCAGTTGAGTTTTGGCGCGCGCGCGCCTGGGCAGGAAGTGGGGACTCGAGACCACGTGGTGTAGCTGGCCGGGCAGCGTCGCTCTGCATCAGTCGGCATGTGGATCTCGAGGTGGTGACTTGAGATTCGTCTGTGGCAATCGCCACGTGTGGTTGCTCGTCGTAGACTGCACCAAGTTTGAATCGAGTGCTACTGTGTGTTGTGAATATTTAGCCGGTGGAACAAGGTGTGCATCGCACTGAATTAAAGTGACTGTTTTTTGTTAACGTAACACGTGTTGTTGCATAGGCATGAACATAAACGGTGTTTGAGACAGGCACATGGTGTGAAAACAATTTGCGACAAATATTCATTTTGTCTGGGGGCTCACGAGCTATAACTTTATTTGATAAATGTGTCAACGTACAGACGTATCAGCCACAGGGTTTTAATATGGTGTAATAAACAACATAAAGTGAACTTTCATGTGTTTTCAAAAATAGTAGTTAGTACACCCTTTTCTCACATGAACTTACTTTATTATGAATTTTTTTGTTAATCATATGCAGGGAAGGAAAGCTGTGAATGTGTGATATCATCCCCTAGAAAACGAGTCAAACAGTAGCAAACACAGTTACAGTGTTTTTGCATGTTTAGGAATTTGGTTCGCAGTTGGGGGTTGTGAGTTTTAAAAATTAATCTTTCCCTATTTTAACTCTCACCCCTAACATTCACCCTCGCATTTGGGGGCTCGTCTTGGATAAGTTCACGTTGGACTTGCTCAGACGGAGAGATTAAGGTGTGCATAGGACAGTGAACAGTTACGAACAGTTGCAAACAAGTGCGCGGACGCGACGGACAATTTCAAGTGTGTAGCGGCTGGCAGCAGAGTGCGGGATAATTCACACTGGTCTTAGGACAGTGATAGTGGACAAAACAGTTAGCATAATCGTGGACGGTACGCGAACGCGTCGCGCGGTTATCGACGGTTGGTGGCTGGCAGAGTTCGGGGGAGGGCATCCGTAACCGGCCATCGACGGTGCATCGGCCCGGCAGCAGTGAGCGACGGCGCGCGGGATCCACGGACTCAAATTGCATCGTCTGCAACGGACAGCAGTGATCGTGGGGACTTCGCAAGTCGCCAACGGAACGTCGGGACCCAGCAGCTTCTATTCTACAAAGGATAAGAGATGCAGTGAGGACATATTCCAGCCACAGATTCTACAACAGACGGCAGCGAGCATTGGGGACGTCGCAGCTCGGTGCAGCAACTTCTGGATTAAAAGATAAGTAAAGCAGCTGGCACTATAAATTCTTGTGTGTTAATCAAGCTTTCTTGTGGTACCGAAAATGGATCAGGTTTTTAAAAAGTCGCCTAGTGACGTAGATTCAGAGAGTAGCATACCAGAAAGTCCAGAGAGGGTGAATACTGGGGGGAATGTTGTTGACACCGGGGATGATCGCAGCCACGTTAGCGAGTTTTAGCTCAAATTTAGAATCAAAAATAGAAAATTCAAACTCAAATTTAGAATCAAATTTAAGATCAGAAATAGGAACTGTAAAATCAGAATTGAAAGCAGACTTTAAGGCAGATATTGGGGCACTACAAAATTCAATGTTTGCATTAAAGGCAGAAATAATCACAGACATTGACAAGAAGAAAATAAGGAAAAGGAGATACATGCCAGAATTGGTGCTATTGAGACTGAGGTAGGAGGCAAGTTAGATGCTGTGAAACAAATATGTGATCACAGGAATGAGGGCATTATGCAGGCATTGGCTGAGGTTGACAAGAGGATGGTGGCAGGTATTGAGGAAACAAAAACTTTGTTGTCAGGAAAATTAGAGAATACAGAATGTAACTTTAGGAAAAAGATAGAACAAGTAGTGACAGTAAACAATACTGAGATTGAGAAGGTGAACACTAGAATAAATAATCTAGAATTGTGTACTGCATCAGGAAACACTAATTGGTCCATGGTGCAGACACCTAATGGCAAAAAGTTTTGAGGAGTGGATAATTGTCATCACCAACGCGATACAATCAATCTCTCCACTACCTTTCAACTATCTTCCCACTACCTTTCAACTACCTTTAGCCTATCAGAGAGCACGTGTTCGTGTCCGGGAGCATGCTTTGCATTTCCGAAGATGATGCCGGTTGCGTTACCTCGCCTGTGTGTGTGTGTGTGTGTGTGTGTGTGTGTGTGTGTGTGTCACCACCACGTTTCAGCTAAAATGTTTTGTCAGATGCATGATTCGAACCCAAGCTCTCTTTCTGGGTTCTAGATCTTGAATTGTCTGTTGGTGTCGTAAAATGCCTTATACTGCTTCTGCATGTGCACTGATGTAACTGTAGTCGACGGTATGTTTACCTAAAATACGATACAGTACATATTTCACTAGATCAACTAACTTGGTCTGTATGGTTAATAATACTGTAGACTGTTGTTACTATGAAATATTCTGTAAGGTGGGTGTGGTGCATACGATATATGTAATAAGAGTTGAATAACGACGACAGTGTTCTGTCTCTCCATGTTGTGTTTTTATCGGGTTATGAGAGGTATTGTGAGATTACCGCCCAATAGAAATACAGGTAATTAATAGCATTTGATAATTAAACAGTATGAAGTTCACTGCAAACATTGACCATGCCAATGCACTAAATGTTACACAATTGTAATCTTATTAATTATGGTAGCAATGTATGTACACAGTTGGGTGACAACATTTATAGTTAGGCCATAGGTAGAAATTCTCCACGTTGAGATTTGCTGTGTGCTTGTAGCTGACGGGAGGCCAGCGAGCAGACCGATGTTGGTGGCTTGTTCCAACTTAGGATTTTACAGTTCGTTTCCGGTGAGGGGAGAGAGGGACAATGGCGAGTGCCAGGCACAGTGCAGTGCACAAATATTGTAATACTACTGACATTTGAAGTAATACGATGCAGTTAGGAACCTTTAAGGCCCTCATTACAAAATAGCCTGTTGATAAATAAACAATACATTAGCTGATATAGTCACATCTAACGTAATATGTTTAATTGACAATGAAAAGTAATAAATTACCAACGAAGACATGACAGTTACACAACTAGCATGGCAATGTTTGTTTATAAAAATAATATATTAACTATTTCTCATTTTATTTTCAATTAATCTTGTGTATTTTACCTTGAAATATTCAGTTAAATCAGTTATCTGTGATATAAGAAATTGCACGATTATGATAAACAGTACAAAGGATGTTTATACTAATATAAAAACGTAAGAAAATATTTGTTTAATGTGTAGTGTAATTATTTTGATTTTAAGTAAAGTTTTAGAAATGTATTGGCTGAGCGCTGTACGTTGGCAAATCGGTTACAACAGCTTACATGGGGAAGTTGATGACGTAGGGGAAAAAACCCCGGCAGTTGAGTTTTGGCGCGCGCGCGCACCTGGGCAGGAAGTGGGGACTCGAGACCACGTGGTGTAGCTGGCCGGGCGGCGTCGCTCTGCATCAGTCGGCATGTGGATCTCGAGGTGGTGACTTGAGATTTGTCTGTGGCAATCGCCACATGTGGTTGCTCGTCGTAGACTGCACCAAGTTAAATCGAGTGCTACTGTGTGTTTGTGAATATTTAGTCGGTGGAACAAGGTGTGCATCGCATTGAATTAAAGTGACTGTGATTTGTTAATGTAACACGTGTCGTCGCATAGGCATGAACATAAACGGTGTTTGAGACAGCCACGTGGTGTGAAAACAATTCCCAACAAATATTCATTTTGTCTGGGGGCTCACGAGCTATAACTTCATTTGGTAAATTTACCGACGTACAGACGCGACAGCCACAGGGATCAAATATTGTGAAATAAACAACATAAAGTGAACTTTCACGTGTTTTCAAAAATAATAGTTAGTACACCCTTTTCTCTCATGAACTTGATTTTATTATGAATTTGTTTTGTTAATCATATGCAGGGAAGGAAAGCTGCGAATGTGTGATATCATCCCCTAGAAAACGAGTCAAACAGTCGCAATCACAGTTACAGTGTTTTTGCATGTTTAGGAAATTGGTTCGCAGCTGGTGGTTGGGAGTTAAAAAAATTAAACTTTCTCTATTTTAAACTCTCACCCCGACCTTCACCCTCGCATTTGGGGGCTCGTCCGGGATAAGTTCACGTTGGACTTGCTCGGACGGAGAGATTAGGGTGTGTATAGGACAGTGAACAGTTACGAACGGTTGCAAGCAGATACGCAATCGCGTCGTGCGTTTAACGACGGTTAGTGACGCAGAGTTCGGGCGCGGGCATCCGTAACCGGCGATCGACGGCGCATCGGACCGGCAGCAGTGAGCGGTGGCGCGTGGGTTCAACGCACTCAAATTTCATCTTCTGCAACGGACGGCAGTGATCGTGAGGACTTCGCAAGTCGCCAACGGAGCGTCGGGGCCCAGCAGCTTCGATTCTACAAAGGATAAGGACTGCAGTGAGGACATATTCCAGCCACAGCTTCTACAACAGACGGCAGCGAGCGTTGGGGACGTTGCAGCTCGTTGCAGCAACTTTTGGATTAAAAGATAAGTAAAGCAGCTGGCGCTATAAATTCTTGTGTGTTAATCAAGCTTTCTTGTGATACCGATAATGGATAGTGTTTTTAAGAGGTCGCCAAGCGACGTAATTTCAGAGAGTAGCACACCAGAAAGTCCAGAGAGGGTAAATACTGGGGGAATGTTGTTGACACCGGAGATGTTCGCAGCCATGTTAGCGAGTATTAGCTCAAATTTAGAATGAAAAATAGAAAATTCAGAATCAAATTTAAAATCAGAAATAGAAAATTCAAACTCAAATTTAAAATCAGAAATAGAAAATTCATACTCAAATTTAAAATCAGAAATAGAAACATTAAAAACAGAATTGAAAGCAGACTTTAAGGCAGACATTGGGGCACTACAAAATTCAATGCTTGGATTAAAGACAGAAATAATCACAGACATTGATAAAAAGACAGGAAATCTTACGGAACGGTTTGAAAATAGGGAAAAGGAGATACATTCCAGAGTTGGTGCTATTGAGACTGAGGTAGGAGGCAAGTTAGATGATGTGAAACAAATATGTGATCACAGGAATGAGGGCACTATGCAAGCCTTGGCTGAGGTCGACAAGAGGATGGTGGCAGGTATTGAGGAAACAAAAACTTTGTTGTCAGGAAAGTTAGAGAATACATAATGTAACTTTAGGAAAAAGATAGAACAAGTAGTGACAGTAAACAATACTGAGATTGAGAAGGTGAACACTAGAATAAATAATCTAGAATTGTGTACTGCATCAGGAAACACTAATTGGTCCATGGTGCAGACACCTAGTGGAAGAAAGTTTTCAGCAGTGGGTAATTATCATTTAGATTTTTTGGCTGCATGCAAGTACCAATTTGTGCCTGGTATGTCAGACCTGTGTAAAATGAAGTTAGCAAAGAGAATGCTTGACTGTTCTGCTCAAACTTGGGCAAATCAGTGTGCTGATAAATTTGTAACTGTTGAAAAGTTGTTTTTAAATAAGTATTGGGGGGAGGCCAAGCAAGGTAAGATACAAAATGAATTCTTGAACGAACCAAACTACATGAAAGGGAACCCAGAATTTGAAGTAATCATTGAGGAGGAGCTGTTTATTCAAGATTTATTTGTCATAAAGGGACTTTGTTTGAATCTAATGTTAGGAAGTGATTTCCCGTGCAAATATGAAGCTCAGTTGAAGTATAAAGATAAAGTGTTAGAATTGAGTCTGGAGGAATGCATGAAGAGGGTGAAATTCAAAGATTTTATAAGTGATAAAGATTTAATGGCATGTTTACACAAGTAACTGTCATGAAGTATGAGATTCAATGCATTGTATATAGTAGGTTAAGAATGTGAGTATATTTATTCTGTGGTCTGTGTTAGTATCTACTTGTGTGTTTAGATTTAAGCATTGGGGTCAAGTTTACAAGTGTTCTTTGTAAATATTTTTCTTTTGTTGTTTGTGTTAAAACATGTGCTTGTATCAGATTTGCAGTTCAACAGTGGTACATGAGGTAAATAAGTATGTATATATGCCAACACCAAAGGATAGAGGAAGTGGGAGTGTACTGTTTATGTGTGTGTATATGTGAGCAGGGCGGGATATGTGATGTGAGTTGTGGGGTGACTCGGAGAATGAGAAAGTGGTGGACATTGATGCAGGCAGTGGGGTCTGTGGCTTAGATAAATTGTGATGAAAATGTCAGCTGACAGGGTTGCATATGTGGGTGTGACTGACCATATGGGTCAGAAGTGAGGAATGTATGTTTGTTGTGGCTGTTTTGGCTAAAGGTGGGTTGTATTGAGAAATGTTTCAATGAAAGAAAGTGTTTGCTCTTTAATGTCTGTCTCTTTGAGTGTTTGGTGGGTAATGTGTCTAATAGGGAATGCCCTCTGTATTGTTATATTAAACTGATTCTGATAACACATTTTGGTTTCTTTAATGGTGCTCAACTGTTGACTGAACAATTTCTGCAACAACAATTGACGAGAACTATTTTTCTGTCTAGCCTGAGTATCAATAGGGTTTGGTGATACTAAATTTTAAAAAATTTAGATGTTTTGTGATAAACTAAGTTTGAGATTAGACTTTAACCTTAGATATTTTATTGTGGGGAGTACTTGTGGAAAGCACATGAGGCTGATGACGGGGATGCAAATTTAACCTCACACCAGTAGAAATAATTTCTTTTGGTGCGAGGGGGTAGGATTTGTATTTATGCTTGTAGCTGTCATTTTGATAGAAGAGAAAATTCTCTATGATAACATTCGTTTGGTAGTAATACTCCAAGTAGGCCACATATTCTCTTGTCTGTTTATCTGAAGCTATGGCTGTTGAGAGTGCAGGCATGGTGGTTTGGGTTGATCTGATAATGACTAACACAAGCTACTTTGAGTTCTTAATTCTGTTGATTTGCATGTTACTGTACATGTCTCAAAGATTAGTTTCAATTGCACCAAATCTGGATGGCAGAGGGGTGGGATACAAATCCAACCGAATCCTGGTGTCCAGACAACCTTTTGTCTATGTTGACTCATGAGTGCCTTCTGCTCTTCCTGTTGCATGTAGGGTGCATATGACGTGTGTGAACAAGAACGCTTGATCCAGTGCCATGAATCTAAGCTGCAACAGCATGTTGGTTGAAATGACGGAGACATAGGACCGTACACCATGGACCAGAGTTGCTGCAATGATGACTCTCGGGTTCTCAGTGTCAAAGTGGTGAGAGATTTCCTTTAAACAAGTGGAGTGTACATCGTCAAAAGTTTTTATAGTGACAATTCTAGTTTCTCCATGTAGGACAAGGTTCTCTAAAGACTAAAGTTTAATAATATTATAAATTTGGTGCCAATTCTGTATATAAACAACAGGCACACTTAAATTTCATTGATGTAATTAGTTATAAGGATTCTTTTCTTAAAAATATGCACACACTATAAGTGGTCTTAATGGTACAAATATTGGGAAATTATCTCACTGCCCTGTTTATTTTTTATTTATCTATTTATTTATTTTTTTGCATTAGTTGAGGTCATAATTGGCATAGTGTTTGAGCCAATCCGATTCAATAATTTTGTAATTTAAAAATTTTGTCCATTTGAATGTATTAATTTTGGTGCTACTTGTGCCATCCTGCACATGGTTTGGATGCCGCAAGTGGGGGTATTGTGAGATTACCGCCCAATAGAAATACTGGTAATTAATAGCATTTAATAATTAAACAGTATGAAACAGTATGAAGTTCACTGCAAACATTGACCATGCCAATGCACTAAATGTTACACAATTTTAATCTTAATTATTTTGGTAGCAATGTATGCACACAGTTGGGTGACAACATTTATAGTTAGGCCATAGGTAGAAATTCTCCACGTTGAGATTTGCTGTGTGCTTGTAGCTGACGGGAGGCCAGCGAGCAGACCGATGTTGGTGGCTTGTTCCAACTTAGGATTTTACAGTTCGTTTCCGGTGAGGGGAGAGAGGGACAATGGCGAGTGCCAGGCACAGTGCAGTGCACAAATATTGTAATACTACTGGCATTTGAAGTAATACGATGCAGTTAGGAACCTTTAAGGCCCTCATTACAAAATAGCCTGTTGATAAATAAACAATACATTAGCTGATATAGTCACATCTAACGTTATATGTTTAATTGACAATGAAAAGTAATAAATTACCAAGGAAGACATGACAGTTACACAACTAGCATGGCAATGTTTGTTTATAAAAATAATATATTAACTATTTTTCATTTTATTTTCAATCAATCTTTTGTATTTTACCTTGAAATATTCAGTTAAATCAGTTATCTGTGATATAAGAAATTGCACGATTATGATAAACAGTACAAAGGATGTTTATATTAATATAAAAACGTAAGAAAATATTTGTTTAATGTGTAGTGTAATTATTTTGATTTTAAGTAAAGTTTTAGAAATGTATTGGCTGAGCGCTGTACGTTGGCAAATCGGTTACAACAGCTTACATGGGGAAGTTGATGAAGTAGGGGAAAAAACACCGGCAGTTGAGTTTTGGCGCGCGCGCGCCTGGGCAGGAAGTGGGGACTCGAGACCACGTGGTGTAGCTGGCCGGGCAGCGTCGCTCTGCATCAGTCGGCATGTGGATCTCGAGGTGGTGACTTGAGATTCGTCTGTGGCAATCGCCACGTGTGGTTGCTCGTCGTAGACTGCACCAAGTTAAATCGAGTGCTACTGTGTGTTTGTGAATATTTAGCCGGTGGAACAAGGTGTGCATCGCATTGAATTAAAGTGACTGTGATTTGTTAATGTAACACGTGTCGTCGCATAGGCATGAACATAAACGGTGTTTGAGACAGCCACGTGGTGTGAAAACAATTCCCAACAAATATTCATTTTGTCTGGGGGCTCACGAGCTATAACTTCATTTGGTAAATTTACCTACGTACAGACGCGACAGCCACAGGGATCAAATATTGTGAAATAAACAACATAAAGTGAACTTTCACGTGTTTTCAAAAATAGTAGTTAGTACACCCTTTTCTCTCATGAACTTGATTTTATTATGAATTTGTTTTGTTAATCATATGCAGGGAAGGAAAGCTGCGAATGTGTGATATCATCCCCTAGAAAACGAGTCAGTCGCAATCACAGTTCCAGTGTTTTTGCATGTTTAGGAAATTGGTTCGCAGCTGGTGGTTGTGAGTTTAAAAAATTAAACTTTCTCTATTTTAAACTCTCACCCCGACCTTCACCCTCGCAGTATGTTGTGTGGCCATTAACGTCTGCATCGCCTTATATGTGAAAAACACAGTCGATGATTGGTTCGATTCTGTGGTTAGTATAGTCTTGACCCTAACTATATTCTATCAGCTCTGATTCATCCTCTATACCCGGATATAACGTTCAAAGCATCGAGTGGTAAGATACAAGAAATCTCTTGTATGATGTGCTTATCTGCGTGGTGTCTAAATGTATGATCTATCGACGCGATTTCTTCTTAAACATAAAGACGTGGTTAGTTGTAGGAGACATATAACCTCGTGATGTATTTGGATTTAAATAGTCCCCCAGTTACAATATTACGGGTCTATTTACCTTAAAAAGGGATAGAAGTAGGTCTGTTGTGTTTTTTTTCCGTAGCTCTGCAATTTTCGCGATGCAGGATGGGACAAATGAATAGCCTAGATGGAACGCTGGTCTAAATCTTTATCTTCCATGCGTATAAATTATACATAAAAACGTTTCTTTTTGTTTGGAGGAGGACATAAGAATTCTGTTGTGTAAGAAGATCGGTGTAACACATGGTTCTTCATATAGAATGATCATGCAAAAAGCACATTTCGAGTAGCATTTGTGTGCCTTACTAAGTGAGCCTCGTTTTGTCCTAAAAAGAGTTAGATGTAGGAGTGCTGTGTTGTAAGCCTATGATTTTGATGTTAAAATCATCGATCTGCGGGTCGCTTTGCCCTATAAAGGATTAGAGTTGGATCTAATGTGTTGTAATCTGGTGTAGCATCGTGGCGACCGAGTTAGAGGCATTCTAAGTTTCTTCCCTCTGTGGAAAGAGCCTTTTACTCTTCTGCGGTGTATATAGAGCACCCTTATGAGGTGTTTGCTGTAGTTCCTAAGATCTGTAGGGGGGATCAAGTTGTGTTGATGAGCAGTACTACGTCGAAGGAGTCGTACAACCTCGCGATATGTTTGGATTTAAATAGGTCTCCAGCTACAGTATTACGTGTCTGTTTACGTTAAAAAGAGTGATGGAAGTATGTTTGATGTGTTTTTTCTGTAGCCCCGTGCATTTTTCGCGAGGCATGATGTGGCATATGAACAACCTATACGGAGCGCTGATCTAAACTTTACCTTCCGTGCATATAAATTACATATACAAACGTTACTTGTTGTTCGCCGTAAAACATAAGACGAATGGTATTGGGTCTGTTTTTTGTACGAATATTGGTGGAGGACGTGGTTCTTCGTATAGAATGAACATGCAAAAAACACATTTCGAGTAACATTTGTGCGTCTTACTAGGTGTGGTTCGTTTTGTCCTAAAAAAGGGTTACATGTTAATGTTTTGTGTTGTAAGCCTGTCGTTTTGTCCTAAAAAAAAGGGGGGGTTAGAGTTGGATCTAATTTGTTGTAAGCTGTGTCGCTCTGTGGAAAGAGCCTTTTCTGCTGTGTATGTAGACCAACTTTAAGAGATGTATGCTGTTGGTGCTAAGATCTGTAGGGGAGGGATCAAGTGTGGAGAGGAACGCTCCAACGTCGTTGTGATTACATAAAATATGTAGTAGTTTGCATCTGTAACAGCTGTTTGTTGTTAAGACCTAGCTTTTTGTGTAGAACGTTTCGGTTTTACAGGACTATGGATATAGGAGAAAATACCGGAAGATAGGTTATGTGTCAGAAGAGCATTGCTTCGAATGATTGTGTATCTGTTAGTTGGTAAGTTATCGGAGATGTACTTCTGTGCTGTTCTAATCTACAGCTAAGCATGCGTTCGTTTAAATTTGTTGTGCGATACGATGGTGTATGGACTATTGTCTTTATTGTGTGTTAATGTTGCATTAAAAGCGAAGGGCCGGCCGCGGTGGCCGAAAAGACTATTAAGGTGAGATTCCGAACCCGGCGGCAAGCGGCAGTCGTCGCTGAGCCGCGACAGGCGGCACCACTGGTCCCCATTGTCTGCAATGCGAGCGATGCGGAACGCGGCGGCGGCGGCACTGGTCGCCGTATACCTGCTCCGGCGACCGGCGGCCGTCCGGTCCCGAACCAGTGGTGTCGCTGTCGCCGACCCGACCCCCCGCCGAAGACAGGTTTTATGACAACACCCAAGGGAAATGACTTCTTCAGACTCTGACGAGCTGCGGCGGAATGGCCGAGCGCATTGAGGCGCTATCCTACAATACGCGAGGCTGTTCTCCGACGGGCATGGCAGTTTGTGCCGTCTTTATAATAAACTAGTTCATAAGTAGTTTGTAAGTCTAGGGACTGATGACCTTGTAGTTAAGTCCCATAAGCTCTATAAACATTTGAAAGTTTGAACTCTGACGAAAAGAAGTCCGTAAACACAGTAGCAACATATCCTGTAATATTTAATGCAGGAAATAACGAGTACAGAAATGTTTTAGTAAAAGATATCTGGAAAGCTACAGCACAGTAGTTATCAAGGAATGGATTCATATGTGCATTGTTTGTAACTATGTATTTTCACGGTAGTATTTTTAAAGAAAACGCCTTTTACTACTTACTACAGTGAAAATACTTAGTATTCAGCTGCTGCTCAAATGGCCACCACAAGCAAGATTGTTTATAACCACTGAAGCACTTGGGGATATGTCCTCAAGAAACTGTAAATTGAGATTTTGTTCGTTTTAATTTATTGAGACATCATTGCATTGGATGTAATTAAAAGCAGAAGACATAATTGCCTTGTCTCTTCTACAGTTCGGATTGAAACTTGCATTTGTTGTTTGTAACAGGGAAGAAGAGTTGTCAAGTTCCACGAATAAATATATAATAGGCCTGGAACTGTGCTTAATCAGTCGGGATTTTTTTTCTTTGTAAATTCTGATAAACTATTTAATTACGAGTACGGATGTATGCCTGTAAATGTTTGACGTGGCATATCAATGAAGACTCATTAATATTTTGTAACACGATTTGCTTCATTTTTGTAGCAACTTAGTGCAGTTTCCTCAATACTTAACTATTAAAGTAAAAACTAAACACAAACGGTGGTTTATGTGTAAAAGAATTAAGAAATTAACTGTCGGTAATTACGTAAATGGTGTTTTTAAAAATGATTATGTAGAGCAATAAAGCGTTTTGTGTAAAATACTGTCAGGACAGGTTTATTTACTTCAAGTCCACGAGAGGTGACAATAGATTAATGTTACGTACCAACAAAGAAAATAAAACGAAATAAAACTAACGATGGTACAATATTAAAAGAGTGAAAGGAAAGAAAAGAGGCAAAAGTTACTAAAGGCTTTTATGCGACGCAAATACCATGTTGAATTATTTTCTGGACGTATCAGAGCAGTTTTACGGAGTTCATTTCCAATATATAAAGCAGTACCGAAAGAAAAATAATAGTCGCATTGCTTCTGATTACGAAATGATGGGCCCACAGTGCAACACAAATCAGCAATCAAGAGATAATAACACACCTTCAACATTCACATCGCTGGGACTGTTCCGTACCAGTTGTTGAGCAGATAGTAAATAATGCACGAGTTTTTGCGTACTTCTCAGAGTAAAATGTAATTTTTCTTCTTCAGTTATTGCATTTCTTAGACACTATGGTTTTATGTCATCCAAAATAGAACTCTGTACGAAGTTGAACTGTCTTTTATTTAAACGTCAACAGCTCCTGAATAATTCGTCACTAAACTTTTTTTTAAATCAGCGGCCTGTAACTTCCCTCGGCATCTGTACGTTTACATAAAGGCATTACCAGCTATCGTGTTTTCTTAGTATGGAACAAAGCAACGTCATCGTCTTCGCCCTCCAACTACAGCGCAACAACGGCGGCAGTCCGACCGCGCTTCTCGCCTGCCGCTGCGTTCCGCAACGGGTCGGCAGCAGGCAGCAGGCGGCTGCGTCTCGGTCGTTATCGGCAGCGGCAGTGGGTCGCTGTCGCCGTGTTCGGACTCGCACCTTTTTAAGGCGCTCCAGTCACGGTCTGGACGGCCACTACGGTCGGGGGTTCGAATCCCCCCTCGGGCATGGATCTTTGTGCCGTCCTAGTTCGTAAGTAGTTCATAAGTAGTTTGTAAGTTTAGGGACTGATGACCCCGTAGTTAAGTCCCATAGACTATACAAACATTTGAACATTTGTAAAGCGAAGGTATTGCTGTGACAAATCGTCTTTTAATTATTATTCTTAGTGCTGTTGATAGAAGTAATGTAATATTCTTTCTTCGTAAAATAGGTCTCATGTATTCGTAATTTGGTGCGGACGATGAATCTTGGCCTTTTTTTAGCTATTTTGAAAGCATTTATTTTAATTATTCTTTTAATTATACAATAACCCAATACCTATACATAAATGTGTCTTCTTATGCTACTACATTTTTTGTGCTTTTTATGCTACTTCTAATGTTTCTACTGAGCTACATGATATGTTTTGGTTTTGCTGTTGTGTCTGCCGTATGTGCTATGTCATGCAGGGTGCGTTGGCATGTTGTGTTTCACGTGCAAGTCACTACTGCTACGTTTAGTGTCTTATTTTGTGTCCCCCCCCCCTGCAGTGCTCACAGGTGTGTCAGTAATGTACAAACCTGCTGGTTGGCCTGTGCCCCCCGAACTAATTACGGAGGGCGTGCCCCTGGCACTGGGCTGGCCTTTTGCAATGCAGTCCTTGTGTTGTTGCCGTGTTTTCTCTTAAGCCTAACTTAATCTAACTTATATCTAGCGTCGCAATCGGTGATTTGGCTGCACTCAGTCCTCCTGATCCAGGGCACGGCGGAGTACCCCGGCGGCACGGCCTGGTGCAGCAGTCATGCCTGGAAAAAATGTCTCATAATCGGTTTATAAATTCATGTCTGATGTGGTTTGAGATTTTGTCGGTTAATTCATTGAGAATTTGAAAATGTGCTTCATGTCCGATGAGCTGGTATGTGTCTGAGTTAGGTAGTTGTAGTCTGAGATGAGAGACAATATGATCGTATGTAGGGCACTCGAAAGTGACGTGTTCAGGAGTTCCTTCCGGAGCTCCACAGCCACACTCTGGAGTCGTCTAGTTCTTGAACCGACATAGATGCGTCGGGTACGGGCCATGGCCGGTGAGAAAGTGAATCAATCCTCTGCTTGGCTGGAAGTATCCCATTTTAAGTCTTTCTGACACATTTGGGAGGAACTGGTGTGTCCTCCATCCAGTGTTGTCCTGGTCCCAGATGTTTTGCCAAATTTCTAGTCCCCGAATTTCGATTTCCCTTTTCCCCTCCACCCTGGCTTCCATGATCTCCTGTATTTTGTCCCCATTTCCCCTTTTCAGCCAGTACGCCGCCGCCAGCTTCCGAATCTTGATATCTAGAGGACAAAGCCCCATCAACACCAAGAGGCATCTTGGCGTGTGCGAATACCGATTTCGACCTGTTTAGTCGTACAGTTCACTGCAACATGTTGATGTTCTACATTTGTGGACTGTATATAGATACGCGGTAGTATGGTTACGTGTTAGGCCTGTGGTGTTTACTTTACGAATGGACGCCTCTCTGTGGCGTAGCGGAAATGCTTGCTGCGTTAAATTATTGTACTTCGATCTAGAATCATCGATTACAATGAGCTCTATGGTTAGGTGATGTAAAGCTGGGTAGTTACCTACGTTCGAAGTAACGTTTAATCGTTCGTTTAGTCTCTAAAGGATTGGTCTTGACATTCGATAACATTTTTCGGGTGTAGTAAGTTGGATCTGACTGTTGTTACGGTCTTTTACAGGGAGTTCAGTTGTAAAAGCAGGGGCGTTGCGAAATTGTAGATGCTCACATAGAAAAAATGTTCAACTGTCTGTAAATTTATCGGACCAAACTGCATGGTCATCAGTCCGTAGCTTACAAACTACTTAAACCTAGGTAAACTAACCTACGGACAAACACACACACACCCATGCCCCAGGGAGGACTCGAACCTCCCCGGCGAGCAACCGCGCACTCCGCAGCGAGGTGCTTTAGACCGCTTTTTTTTTTTCTTTTTTTTTCTTCTATAGTTCAGTCCTTCAGTCCTTCCTTATGTTCCCTTTCATGGAAATTTTGTAAAGTAAAAATACTTCTTCAAGCAATAATGAAACTCAATCTGTTCTTATATTGTCTGTTTCTTAAATGAAGATTATTGCAGCTTTTTCCCTTTGCTGAAAAAAAAAAATACAGAAAGAAATGTAGCTTCTGTTGGTATAAATATTGTTCATGCTAAATGAAATGTAAGTTCTTGCACATAAGCGGAAAAAGAAATTAATTACAATAAAAATGAAATGCACAGGTCTCCTTTCTCTTCGGTTCGATTTCAGTGCACTCGCCGCATCAGAGTTCGTCTTCTCGAAGTTTGTTGTTTATTTCGTCCGTTTCTTTCTCTTGCGGTACATCGGTTTCCCGAAACATTATTATTCTCTTTTTTTTTAGGGGGGGGGTGGGAGGGGGGTGGGAGGGTGTATCCTCTCATAACTCTGGTAGCGTCATACGATGAAAGATCCGCGTTCTTACGGTAAAACATTTAGGAAATGAACTTGTGGAAACTAATTTTCATTCATGTCTGGATCATAATTCTCAACATGTTACCATATCTTTCTTTGTAGTCACTGTGTCCACATATCTTTGCGTGCTCATATTCCATGTATGAGCAGTAATCTATAAGCGTCGCCTGACGGTTGAAGATGACGTAGGCAGCAGTGTGTCCTAAGACCCAAAGAGCCGCGTTGTTCTTCTTCCGGGGATACCGAAATTTCTCTGGTCGTATGAGTTCCGTAATCTGGATGTTCTGCGGCACTGTACGGTCTATTATGGCCAATTTTTCCCGCATATGTGCCACTATAAGCCTCGCATTACCGCAGGTAAACCTGTGTATTAACGTGTCCACGAGACCACATATTGCACAATCAGGTGTTGGGCTCAGGTGAATGTTGTTGAGCTTGTGGGTACCTTGTCATTAGTGATTAAATACCACGTGGATCTAATGCGTGATGGCAAAAAGGTACTGTGGATGTTTCGCCAAATGGTATTCCATTTTGCATGCGAGCACTTTTGAATGACTCTATTGTCTCTGTTATCTGTTGTGAGGAAGTCATAAATTTTCTTGTTCGTGTAAGGCGGCCGGATGTTGTCGGAATGTCTTAGGTAGCTGATTTCACTGCAATAAATCCTAATGTGACGAAATGATACTGGTACCACGGCTTCATGGATAGGTGGCATCATACTGCGTGGCATCCAATACAACGTTAAAAATTTAATTAAACTCGATGGCTCTTTGGTGATGGTTTTAGTGATCCGGTTGATTAATAATGTTAGACATTTATGCCTGGCACTGATTAGCCCAAGTCCCCCTCGGCCAGTTGGTAATGTCAACGTGTCGAAGCTTACTTTGAAAAGTTGGCCTCTTAGGACGTACCAACAGAATGCTTTCTGTATGGTGTCCGCTAGTTGATGAGAGACAGCCATGTAGTACATTCTACTTGCTATAGTTATCCTTACGGTGTGCACCCTTTGCAAAATGTTCAAGTCCCTATTAGAGTAGATGTATGTTGTCGCTCTAATTTTATGCAATATGTCCTTCCAGTTTTTGGTTGCCATGTCGTCTGGTTTTGCACACCAGTAGACGCCGAGTGTTTTGTGGTGCATTCTAGTTGCACACCAGCCGAGATGGGTCGTGTCGCCAATGCCTCTTCCTATGTGAAGCAGCGTAGTCTTCTTCGTGTTCAACTTAGCGCCAGTGGCCGTAGTGAAGTTGCTGATGAGATCCCTTACATTCGAAAGATCTTCCAGAGATGTCACCGCTAAACAAACGTCGTCAGCGTACGCAACGCAAGTGATCTTCTCAGTTCTTATAGTGATTCCAGGTGATGTGCTTGTTATGGTGACGAGTAATGGTTCAACTGCTATGGCGTATAACGCCATTGATAATGGACAACCTTGCCGAATAGATCGTCTGATCGGTATTGGGTCAGTCAGGTGGCCATTAATGAGCACGCGAGATGCGGCGTTGTAAATACAGTGTCTCAGTAGGTGGAGGAAACGTCGTCCAAACCCCATCTTCTCCATTACCTGGAACAGGTAGTCGTGGCTTATGCGGTCATACGCCTAGGAAGAGCAGAGCGCCGGGTTCATTGTTGTGTGCAAACATGCATATGACGTCCCGAAGTTCGCAGGCGGCCGTTATGACGCTGCGTCCCGGTACCCCACCAAATTGGTGTTTCCCGAGTATTTTGCTCAGTAAGGGTTGCACTCGTTGCTTAATCGCTCTCTTTATGATTTTCAAATCTGCATTTAATAATGTTATAGACCGCAGTTCACTAACTTTTCTGCTGTTGCCCTGTTTTGGTAAAGGGACAATAAGTCCTTCCTTCAGTTCGTCTGGTATAGAGTCCTGCTGCCACATTTCGTTGGCGAGTTGAGTCAATGTAGAGCCCAAGATGTGCCAGTAATGTTGAGAGAATTCTGCGCTTAGGCCGTCGGGTCCGGGTGACTTCCTGTTTGCGGCACTAAAGACTGCCTCTTTGATATCGTCTTCACTAAATGGAGATTCAAGCGCTTCATTATCTTCTGGTGAAATGATAGGTGCTATGCCAGCAATAACGTCATTACAGTGTCCGACGTTAATGTCTTGTCCGTCATAAAGGTCTGTATAGTAGCTACGTATCCGTGACGTAATATCCCGCTGTCTTGTGATAATGGTCCCTGCTCCGTCTTCAACCCATTCAATGAGTTCAGATTTTTGCCGCCGCAGCGTACGTAATGAGTGAAACAATGACGCTGTTTCCTATAATGCGATATCCTTCGGCTGTGAACGTATTATGGCTCCCTCCATTCGTTTGCGATACAAGTTGGTAATTTTCGCCTTGTACTTTTTAATGCGCCTGTAAGCATCGTTGGTAGGCAAATCGGTGGCGTGATATAGCTGACGAAGGCATGAGAAATAAAATTCTATTGTCTCTTTATACCAATAGGATTTCTGGTATGCGTAACTTTTAACTGTTGATCTAAGTTTAGGTTTCGCTTTTTGTATCCACCAGTCTATGACCGATCGATATTGAGTTTGGGATCGTTTCGCTTGTGTAAATACCCGCCGAATTTCTTCTTCCAGCTGTTTGTCTTTTAATAGGCTGGTGTTCAGCTTCCAGTATCCTCTCCCACGAAATACCTGAGGGCGGTGGAGGTTCATGAAGCATTGGTGGACACTGTGATCCGGAAAGCCAACGGGGGCGATGTCACTATTAACTACTTGTCGCCCTAGGTCTTCAGAGACAATAGATGCGGTCGATTCGACTGGCTTAATTGTTGGCGATATAGGTGTACGCAATGCGGTCGCCATGTATTTTTTCCCATGTATCTATCAGTTTCATCCCTCTGATTAGGTGGTCCAGTTCTAAACAGTTGCCGGCCGTGGTAGCCGAGGAGACTGGTGCCGTCCTTAGTATAAGGTTGTTGATAAGTAGTTTGTAAGTTTATGGACTGATGACCCCGTAGTTAAGTCCCATAAGCTTAACAAACATTTGATTTTTCTAAACAGTTTTTGAAGTGTGGCGTCTGATCCTTGGCTGAGACGACTCAATTAAAATCTCCCCCTACAACACAGTTCGCGGCATTGTCATTAATTAAGAATGGCACATCATTTTTATAAAAGGAGGCGCGTTCTTGCCGGCGGTTGTTGCCTGACGGTGCATACAAGTTTATAATTTGAACGCCATTAATGTCACACGATATGCCTCGGCCGTTCGTGAGCCGCACGATGTTGGTATAAGGAATGCCGTCACGTAGCACGATTGCTGTTCCAGTATGATGTTCGACACTGATATTCGCTATCGTGACAAATCCCGCCACATTTGGTTCTACGTTGACCTCCTGCAGTAGCCCGATGTCTACGTTACTGCTATATAGGAAGTCTGTGAGCGCTCTGAATTTTATCTCACTCTGAATCTTATTAATGTTGATAGTTATGATGTAGGTGAAGGTATCACTCATTTGTAGGGGAGGGGGTAATCACAAACGTATAACTACTATGTCAAACACACACACACACACACGCAGCACGCATTGAAAATATTCAAATGTTTGTAAATCTATCGGACCAAACTGCGTGGTCATCAGTCCGTAGCTTACAAACTACTTAAACCTAGGTAAATTAACCTAAGGACAACACACACACCCATGCCCCAGTGAGGACTCGAACCTCCACGGCGAGCAACCGCGCGCTCCGCAGCTAGACGCTTTAGACCGCTCGGCTACTTCCCCGCGGCGCAGCACGCATTATTTGAGACTTATGTGGCCCTCGTTCGATTCCATTTCCACATCCTGCCACCATGGATCGACTAGAGTATCTCGTGTACTGCCGTCAGGCTCCGTGGTCGCCGCGGCAGTGGCGCTGTGTATATCGGTTTCGTCAGGTGGTCTGGTTGCCGGCCACGGTGGCCGAGGAGACTGAGGCGCTTCAGTCACGGTCTGCACGGCCACTACGGTCGGGGGTTCGAATCCCCCCTCGGGCATGGATATTTGTGCCGTCCTTAGGATAAGCTAGTTGATAAGTAGTTTGTAAGTTTAGGGAGTGATAACCCCGTAGTTAAGTCCCATAAGGTTAACAAACATTTGAACTTTTTTTTTTTTGTGGTCTGGTTTTTAGTTTTGCGGCAACCTTTTGTGCTGCTGATCGGAGGTGTTCGGCATTTTCTGAAGCACCTTCACGAGCTACGCGTAATTTCTTTTTGTCCGGCGAGGTTTGTCCTTTATCTTGTTTGTTGGACACAGACGGAGACTTTTTAGATTTTTTTGAGGAGGGAACTGCTCGCTCAGGGGCAACCGACTGTACTTCAGTCGCCCCCGAAGGATCCGGAACATTTTCCGTTGTATTTTGCGTTATTTGCGAACTACTATCTTCGGTATTTTGTGCTTGTGTTAAGGAAGCAGGTGTAGGTACTTCGGATTTGGTGCTAGTAGCTTTCGACGGTTCGCCGTGTGCACTTTCTTATGGTCCAGTGACTTCTGTCAAATTTGTAGGTGTATCTGGTGTACTCGGAGCAGAAATTGTTTTACAACCGACATTCGATGTGGGGTTTGGTTGTTTAACTGAGGGAGCGTCAGACATCTCCACGTCAGAGCTGACGGGCTCGGAGCTCGCTTGCGGTACCTCAGACACTGCCGCCGCCAGAGCGAGCACTACGTCATCCGGCGGGGCTGTGACAGCATCAGGACGTGTAAACAAGCGGCTCGCGACTGTTGCGCCTCGCTGTCTGCCTTCCGCGTCTACCTCCAAAGGTAATTGCACAGGACGCCTGCGCGGACATTGTGCTCTGTAATGGCCAGCTAAGTTACAGAAAGAACAGGTGCGAGGTTGCCCCTCATATACAACGAGGGCCCGGAAGCCACATACATTTATGAAGGATGGTATGTGTTTTTCTAAGTCAATTTTGACAGACCTCACACCATTATTTACCTTATAATGCAAATTTCCGCTCCACCGGTCGGCTGTGACTGCGTATACGGTACCGTAAGTGGAGAGAGCATTATTTGTACGACCCAGATGTAATTCAAAAGGCAGCAAGTGCACTTTCACGGTTCTAAGACCCAGCCCCGCATATGTAATTGTCACTTTGCTCACCTGGCCATTGGTTGTCTTGTACTCAGCTGTCCCATTGGTCTTCTCCATGATCTTCCGACAGCAGTCATCGTCTTTCGGCTTCACCGTGTACACGTTACTGATGAAGTCGTACGCCACGCCGAACACGTCTTCTTCTGGTACATTGAAAGTTCCGAAGAACCAGTCCTCAAACTCGTAGATTTTCGGACAGTCTATTTCAAAACTGAAACTAAATTTCAAATACATTTCCTTATTTGAGATTCCATTTCTACTCAATCAGTAATCACACGCGCGCAAAAGTAAACAAAGCCGGCGGCGCCGACTAGCTCGCTCTAGCCGCACGTCCGACCGCTGAGGCCGTGCGGCCGCCAATGACGAAACCGCTCGGCTACTCCACCGCGGCGAGCACAAAGTGTAGTACTTGTACTTGGGATGCGGTTTATTCATCTCTTCTGTTAGTGTTGCTTACGATGCGATCGGATGCCTCCTGCTAGCGTTGTGGCGATGTTTGTGGTGGTAAATTATTGTTCTTCGGTCGAGAAGCATAGGGTTCGACAAATCTCAGTTTGGTGTCTTCGATGTATCTTGCTAGTTTTGCGGTGATGTTTGCGGTGGTAAATAATCGTTCTTCGGTATAGAAGCATCGAATTCAATAAACCCTATGGTTAGGTGATTTAAAGATGGGTAGTTACCTTCTTTGGGAGGCGTGTTTAATCGTTTTAGTCTCTAAAGGACTGCTCTTGGTGTTCGATAAAATTCTCTGGTGTTGTAATGGTCTAGACTATTTTTTTCGTTGTTATTTGTAAAGATTAGATATATTAATATAAGATAAAAGCTTGTTGTTGATCTGGATAGTTCCTTGGTAGCTGTTCTATGTGTGTCAGTCATTTATACGATATAATTGGATGTGTTACATATCTTTATCGGGAGTACTGATTCGTTAGAAGGTGGAATACGATGATTGTTTATGCTCGAGTGATTGTCAAACGTACGAGGTTATGTGGTCTAGTGACTGACAGAAAACGTTTCAGAAATATTGCTTGGTGGAGTATGCAATTCAAAAAGGTGCAGGATCAATCGGTTAGATGTTCGGAAAGGATCCACCAACGACGCATAGTTACCGAGTTGTGGTTTGCTAGTTAGTTTAGAACTTAAGAAGAAAAGAGCTGGGATGGTTAGATCCTTTTGCTGTAGTTCAGTCGTTGGGCTTGGACTTGGTTGTTGTTACATAGTGTCGTATGCTAGTTGGGGTAGAATTTAAGTGAAAAGTGTTTGAAATATGCGATACAGTGTCTGTTTCCAATTGTGGATGGTGCAGTGTTGCGACAGAGCTCTAAAGAAGTCTCTTTAGGATTATATTCTTAAAACTTTGCACTGCGTACGTTACGAAGTATTGCCAGTTTGATCGTGTGTTAGTGGTGTTTAATTTACGAGTGGTGTGTGATGGTAAATTACTTCTGATCTTTTAACTTATACATGCGTAGTAAATTCGACAAGTTCGTAATGGAGATAAGGCTAAATTACCATCTCCCCTATCTGGTGGCGGTGTTGTGAGAGCATCGTAATACTGGAGAAACTTGGCAAGGAGACACTGGAGAACATCTCGAGGAAATCATTTGGCTGTACCTTATAAAGTAGGGCGAACCGATGTTAAACTAAATCTCCATCTTCGTGTTGTTGGGCATCCCACACGATTTCGCAGTGATTTTTTTAGCAAACTGGATATGTGTAAGTACTTAGTATCCACCCATTACTTTCGCTTGGAAGGAGGCTGTATAGGGCAGCTGGAATGGATTGACGTCGAATACATTTATTTGTCGAATCACGAGTTCTGGTGTCTATAAAGTTACCGGTAGTCCCTTATCTGTATTATAACAAGCGTTTGCGGGGTACTTTTATCTCTTCATTTGGCATTACCAGACTGGAGGTTGCAATATACACTTAAGGACTAGATCGGACCGCCGTGGAGTAGTCGAGCGGTCTAAAGCGTCTCGCTACGGTGCGTGCGGTTGCTCGCCGTGGAGGTTCGAGTCCTCCCTCGGGCAAGGGTGTGTCCTTAGGTTCGTTTACCTAGATTTAAGTAGTTTGTAGGCTACGGACTGATGCCTACGCAGTTTGGTCTGATAGATTCACAAACATTTGAACATTTGACTAGATCAGGAGCGGGGACAGCTCATATTTACAAAGTGCAGTCCTGTACTATGGCCGGCCGCGGTGGCCGAGGTGGCCGAGGTGACTGAGGCGCTCCAGTCACGGTCAGCACGGCCACTACGGCTGGGGGTTCGAATCCCCCCTCGGGCATGGATATTTGTGCCGTCCTAGTTTGTAAGTAGTTCATAAGTACTTTGTAAGTTTAGGGACTGATGACCCCGTAGTTAAGTCCCATAAACTTAAAAAACATTTGAACTTTTGAGCCTGTACTATGCGTCACTCCCAGACATTCCTTAGAGTGAAGATCTTGTGCTGTGTTAATAACACCGGAAATTGACTGGCGTGTCCGTATATCTAGAGAACTCTGGGACGTTTGCGGTCTTAAGGGGTACTTTTGCGACTGCATGGTAATGCGTAGAAATATTATGATCTATGTCGCGTTTTCCTGCGTTGTGTGCTGTCGTTTGAGCCCAAAGGCGCACTACTTTCGTCTTTAAACGTTTTTGTTTGCGTAATACTATTCCGAAAGAGAGGATGAATGTTTTGGTCTCTAGAATGTCTACTAAATTTCGCTGTGTCTACTATTATTATTAGATGGGTTATCTATCACCGCCTGTACTTCGAAATATGCGAGGTATGTTGGCTATAAATTTTCTGGTGTTGCAGTGTGTAGGTTAGCATCTTCGTTTGCGGTAGACAGATACTTTAAAAAAATAAATCCGAGTTCGGTTTAGTGCAATGAAAAAAGAAGTCACAGGAAAGGAACTTGGAGTAGGAATTTTTGTGGGTAAAGGGCTGATCGATCTTGTTCTGAACACCTGTGTTGCATTTGGGTAGGTAAAGTACTACCTCGGTTCCCTGGTTACTGTATTGTCGAATAAGGGTGTTGTTAGGCCAATACTTTCGAGAAAAAAAAATAGTTTTAGTGTAGACTGTCGGAAATCGGAAAATTATTTAACACATTTTTTATTGTGATTCTTCGTTGTACAATAGGGTTTAATTGTCCTCTGGGCTGCTCGATTATCGGTATTTGACCTGTTGTAAAGAATCGTTTGCATTGTAACAGGAACGATTGATTCCTTAGATGGGTATACACAGGATGTGGAATTAACAAAGACCTGCAGAGGTCTTGCGTAGAAGGTTTTGATCATTTGGAAATGTAACTCAGATGTTTTTTGAGAGAGGATGCTTAAAACGGTATGATTTTTTTAAACATACTGTTAAGCGTTTAAACGAGGATCGTTCACACCGTTTCCTAGATAATTTGCTACGGAAGTTGTGTTACACGACTACGGTGTTTGACGCTCGGATTTGGGATTGTCGTTACCGTTACATTACGTTCGTCGGCTGTTGCGAACATAGTCTATACAGCTATTTTGCCTAGGCTAGCAGACAGAACATTAGTCCCAAAATGCACGACTTCGGGTGGAGATCATTGCAAGAAGTCTTTTGACTCATAGAACCTCTAAGTACGCGGCTCTTGTGGGGGAATTGTGTGTTCGGATGGTTTGTAACTATATTACTTTACATTTGTTACTCTATCGAAGTGCTGGATTATTTTACGATGTAATTGGTTGGGTGTTACGTTTGTTTATCGGTCGCAACGTATGCCATTAGCCGAAGATCTGATGTTAATCAGATACGAGACACCTAACCGCTATGCTATCTCGAATCACTTATTATGCTCAGAGTTTTGTCAAGCTCTTCATTCGTGGAATAGGATCGAGAGAGAGCTTCAACTTGGCTGAAGATAGCCACACGTTTGGTAATTTTGATAGTGTTAAGAGCGCCTCCAGTTCGCAGGAATCTGTTGACAAGCGCGCGTGTGGCGAGAAGCACGTTTGCTTTCAGTACGGCACAATAGCCGATTCCCCACAGGTAGTCGAGTGACGCACCGCCGGGGGCGCACGTGGTCAGTGACTGCGTGGAGAGATTCATTTTACGCGCGCATCTACCTTAAACGCACTGCGGCACCCGGACTCGTCGCCAAGCAGTGTTTATCGTTGTAAGAACGTTTATGTTGCTTTTTGAGAGAATACTGATATGGTTTGGAGAAGAGAGACTGGGGCCCCTTAGGTACACACAAAGCTTTCCCCAGTGTCCTGGCAGTTTGTTTCGAAAGGCTGAGACTGGATGGAGGGGGTAACAGGTATCAGCGGCCTCTACCGACAGTGTTTGAAAGGAGTGGGGGGGGGGGGGGGGAAGAGGTATCAGCGGTCTCTATCGCCAGAAGGCTCAACTGTCTGAGTTCTGCTTTGCTCACAAGGAGAGACAGACAGCAAATCGTTTTCTTGCGTGCGATTTTGTAAATGACTGTATATGTAGTTGCGTAAATAGGGTATATGAACGTAGCTTTACAGATGACTTTCGTTATGTCCCAAGTATATGTACATCTAATTTTGTATGCAATATTATCTGTAATTTAGGTGCTTTCTATTACGTTACCAAAACTGAGTGAAACTGAATTTGTAGTACATATTGCACTCGGAGCCTGCGAAAGCGCGCTACCGAGCTCGTTCTGTGTTAGAGAGCCTTTAGGATAGCATAGGTTGTGGCAGGCACAGAGCCAATTGTCGTCGTCTTTTTGCGCGCTACGACACGGGCAGAAGAGGCGGCCACAGGAGAAAGGAGGCCGAGGAGCGGGCGCCGGACGTTCAGGAAACTGAACCCGACACCGAGACCGGAGGAAAGAAGAAGAAGCAGACAGAAGAGGATCACGCAGTCATTCCTCCTTTGTACATTCAGTGTGAAGGCACAGGACGGATCGACCTGTACGATCGGATCGGAGACCGCTGCCAGCACGAGGTCGCTGTGGAATCCTCGGATTGTGACGGCACCGTCCAGCTGCTAGCGGCGAGCGCGGGCGACTGCAGGGCTCTCAGAGACGTCGCGGCTCCCCACACGTCGCCGAGCCCCCGCAAAAGGAGAGAGACTCCCGAGGGGCCGCCCCGGCTGCCGTCGAGGAAGGACTGCGGCGAGCGGGGTTCGGCGACGCCGTCGTCCGGTTACGAGAAGAGGCCACCCCCGTTTATCGCGGTCGTACATGCGGCAGACGACCCGGAGAAGATCTTCGCACTGCAGAAGATCCCGGGTTTCCCGACGAAAGCGGAAGCTCTCCCGCTCGATCTGGACCGTAAGCCTCAGTGCTACAGATACGAGGGAGAAGGACACGTCGCGAAGTACTGTCGCGAGGTGCGCCGAGTGCTCCGAGAGAGTCGCATTGTGGCGGGCGGCCAGAAGACGCGCCTTCGATGTCGCCGACTGGCGAGGCTGTCCGCCTTTTTCGAGTAGTAGCCAAACCGGCTGCGTAGCGCCAGTGCCGCAGTGTCGGCGGAGACGCAGGCGACGACGACATCGCGCCTCCTGCCCGCGATCCGCCGCGGACGGAAAGGGGCCGCGCCACACGAGGCGTGCGGGAGAGGAGCGGCCGGCAGTGCGGCTGCTGCGCTCTGGGGCGAGGCGGTGGCCGAGCACGAGACTGCGGAGGACGGATGTGACGACTGGCGGCCGCCACCTCAAGAGATGGCAGTTCTGCCGGACCGATCTCTTTGTGACGACCGTTAGCACTGACGACGGTATCCGATGCGCGATACCCGTTACCGACGTAACCCTACCTCGCGCGATCTGTCGCAGTTAGCGTACGACCGCTACTGCCCTCGCGACCTACCCCACTGTCGCAGAGATTTTTTTTCCCTCGGCGCTCGCCTCGGCACTTTTTTCCCTCTGCCCTTACGTACCTTTACCGTTCGCTTACCTTTCGACCGATTCTATCTCCCGATGCACCGTATTAATGGGTGATCGTGCCCACACGTACGGACGACATCGCGGTTCCCGCGTCCCGTGATAAGCCTCAGCAAAATAACCGAACGCGGACGTGACAGTAGAACTTTTGAGTCGGTCACCGCGTCGGTGTGGGCGTGGAGGTGCCCCGTCCCGTCGGCCGCGAAAGCCCGAGTGCTGCCCCGTGCGAGCTGTTAAATTGCCGCCCCCGTCTATTTTCTTTCTTTTTTTTTTACGAAACGTTTGTGGATTTTTATTTAAACCAATCTGTAGTGGTTCACGGTGTGGGTTCCTTTAGTCACGTCCTAGTTCACGAACCACGGGTAACGTATGAGTGGCCGAGTAAGTGGTCCTGACAGTTGGGATACCAGCTACTTTGGAATAGGGTTGGGCATCTCGAACATATTCTGAGTCGTGGCCACCTTTGTGCTCAGACCGCAAAGACTACCAAATCCACCGGTTAGTCCCTCAACCGTTAGGGGTAAAAACCAGTGGGGCCCTGGGCAAGTAAGGCTAGCAACCTGCTTCCCAGGTACTTCAATATCATGCTGGCAACAATCAGAGCAAAATGCCTCGGACCTTTGGAGGTGATGGAGTCCCACGTCTAATTGGCAGACCAGGGACTCCTCAGATACGACTTGGCAAACGATCTGGAATGAGATGGGGAGCTATTAATATCAATGGGGATTGCAATGGGAAGAAGGTAGAGCTGGCGGAGGCTTCAAATAAGATGGGGTTATATGTTTTAGCTGTTAGTGATGTTAGAGTAAGGGGAGAGAAAGAGGATGAAGTCGGAGAATACAAGGTTTACCTGTCAGGAGTCAAAGTAGGAAGAGCACAGTGGGGTGTAGGATTTTACATCAGGAAAGCAATCGAACCCAGCATAATTGCAATAAGGTATGTAAATGAACGACTAATGTGGATAGATTTGGCCATCTCCAGTACGAAAATTAGGATTGTGGCAGTGTATTCACCCTGTGAAGGGACAGATCAAGATGAGATGGACAGATTTTACAACGCACTTAGTGATGTAGTTGTTAGAGTGAAGAATAAGGATAGTGTTTTACTCATGGGTGATTTCAACGCCAGGATAGGAAATCGAACAGAAGGTTATGAAAAGGTTATGGGTAAGTTTGGAGAAGATATGGAGGCCAACAGGAACGGAAAACAGCTCTTGGATTTCTGTTCCGGTATGGGCTTAGTTATCACAAAATCCTTCTTTAAGCATAAGGACATTCACCGCTATACGTGGGAAGGCAGGGGAACCAGATCTATCATTGACTATATAATAACAGACCAGGAATTCAGGAAGACAGTCACGGACACACGTGTTTTCAGGGGGTTCTTTGATGATACTGACCATTATTTAATCTGCAGTGAAATTGGTTTTGTGAGGCCAGAAGAGCAGAAAGTCAGGTCCATGTGTAGAAGGATAAGAGTGGAGAACCTCAAGACAAGAAAATTAGGCACAAATACATAACAATGATCTCAGAAAGGTACCAGTTAGTTGAATGTAATGATTTACAGTCACTGGAGGAGGAATGGTCAAGGTACAGGGACACACTACTGGCAGCAGCTAGAGAATGTCTTGGAACAGTAGCGTGTAAAGGTAGGAAGAAGCAGACAGCCTGGTGGAATGAAACAGTCAAGGCAGCCTGTAAAAATAAAAAGAAGGCATATCAAAAATGGCTCCATACTAGAAATCAGGCAGACAAAGTTATGTTGAAGAAAGAAACAAAGCCAAACGGATAATTGCAGAATCCAAGCAGAAATCATGGGAAGACTTCGGAAACAAGCTAGAATCTCTGGGCCAAGCCGCGGGAAAACCATTTGGAGCATAATTAGCAATCTTCGAAAGGGAGGGAAGAAGGAATTAACAAGTGTTTTGGACAGGTCAGGAAAGCTACTAGTCAATCCTGTGGCTGCCTTGGGCAGATGGAGGGAATATTTTGAAGAATTGCTCAATGTAGGTGAAGCGTTCAATGATGTATCAGATTTTCAGGTAGAATGGGATAGGAACGACGATGGAAACAGGATCTCATTTGAGGAAGTGGAGAAAATGGTCAGTAGATTACAGTGTAATAAAGCGGCTGGAGTGGATTAAATTAAGCCGGAACTCGTCAAATACAGTGGAATATCAGGTCTCAAATGGTTACACAGGTTAATGGAAAAGGCGTGGGAATCGGGACAGGTTCCGTCTGACTGGACGAAAGCGGTAATCACGCCAAATTTCAAACATGGGAACAGAAAAGATTGCAACAACTATCGAGGTATCTCTTTAATTAGCGTTGTAGGCAAAATATTCTCAGGTATTGTTGAAAAGAAAGTGCGAGTATTAATTGAGGACAAGTTATATGAAAATCAGTGTGGGTTTCGGCCTCTTAGGGGCTGTCAGGACCAGATCTTTAGCTTACGGTAGGTAATGGAAAAGTGCTATGAGTGGAACAGGGAATTGTATCTATGTTTCATAGATCTGGAAAAGGCTTATGACCGTGTTCCTAGAAGGAAGCTACTGTCAGTTCTACAAGATTATGGTATAGGAGGTAAACTTCTGCAGCAATTAAAGGGCTTTACGTAGACTGTCAGGCAGCAGTTAGAGTAGATGACAAATTAAGCTCATGGTTCAGGGTAGTTTGAGGGGTAAGACAAGGCTGTAACCTGTCACCACTGTTGTACATACTGTTCATGGATCATATGTTGAAAACAGTAGACTGGCAGGGTGGGATTAAAGTAGGTGAAAATAAAATAAGCAGTCTCGCATATGCTGATGACTTAGTTGTAATGGCCGATTGGATTGAAAGGTTGCAAACTAATATTTCAGAGCTCGATCAGACGTGCAAAGATTATGATATGAAGATCAGCATCTCCAAAACGAAAGTAATGTCTGTGGGAAAGAGATTCAAACAGATTGAGTGCCAAATAGGAGGAACAAAGGTAGAACAGTTACAGTTTCAAGTACATCGGATGTATTTTTTCACAGGATGGCAACATAGCGAAAGAACTGGAATCGAGGTGCAGCAAAGCTAATGCCGTGAGTGCTCAGCTAAGATCTACTCTCTTCTGCAAGAAGGAAGTAAGTACCAAGACTAAATTAGCAATGCACCGCTCTATCTTTCGACCAACTTTGTTGTATAGGAGTGAAAGTCGGGTGGATACAGGTTACCTTATTCATAAGGTAGAGGTTACAGATATGAAAGTAGCAAGAATGCTTGCAGGTACTAATAGATGGGAACAATGGCAGGAGGGTGTCCATAATGAGGAAAGCTGGGAATGAATACCATAGATGAAGCAGTTAGAAAACAGACTGAAATGATGGGGTCATGTTACACGCATGGGAGAAGCAAGGTTACCTAAGAGACTCATGACCTCGGTAGTGGAAGGTAAGAGGAGTCGAGGTAGACCAAGAAGAAAGTACTTAGATTCGGTGCAGAATGATTTTGAAGTAAAAGGCATAACATCAGACGAGGCATCAATGTTAGCATTGAATAGGGGATCATGGAGGAATTTTATTAGAGGTACTATGCTCCAGACTGAACGCTGAAAGGCATAATCAGTCTCTAATGATGATGATGATGATGATGATGATGATGACCAATCTGTAGGAAATGTCATCAATCAATCGCAATTTTTGTTTTTACTTTTCACATCTACCTAGGTTTCGGCCACTGAGTGGCCAGCCTCAAAGCTTTTAATATGTGCTTACATCTAAACCGCCATGTTGACAGTTACGTTCAGCATGACTATATAGATGTAAACATAACTCAAAGCACTGTGAATATCCACACTGTGTTCGAAATCTATGTAGATCTGGAAAATTAAAAAAAAAATGCGACTGATTGATGACATTCTCTACAGATTTGTACAAAACAGTCGCTGGGCACCAGCTCAAAAATGGAGTCAAACCTGATTGAAGAAATCTATCTAATTTTAATAAGCCTTGTGAATTAAAAGAAATGTTCAAATGTGTGTGAAATCTTATGGGACTTAATTTCTAAGGTCATCAGTCCCTAAGCTTACACACACTCAACCTAAATCATCCTAAGGACAAACACACACACCCACGCTCGAGGAAGGACTCGAACCTCCGCCGGGATCAGCCACACAATTCACGACTGCAGCGCTTAGACCACTCGGCTAATGCCGCGCGGTATGAACTTACAGTTAACGTAAACATTTTTCAATGGTTGTGAACAGATAATGTATTCAACGGAAAACAGTACATAAATCTTGGCAAAGTGCTAGTGTGCGAGTAGTATTGTCAAACAAAAGTGCCAGTCAGAGTTTAATTGTTGTTCGTACAACCGGAGACAGGTGTTTCGTGGATCAAAATCAAAACGTCCGACTATCACTCAGAAACGGATAGCAAAAATTTTTAAAACTACGTCAAACCCAACTTATGTCAGGCTTACTACCAATGTCTTTATACCTTGTAATTACTCGCAGCATATTTACCCATTCGGAATACTTCTAGTCATTATAGGTGTTCGAAATGTTTGACTATAGTAATGTTCAACGACTTTTTCCATAATGCGGGAAGAATAAAACACTCAGAAACTGCCATTGAAGGGCTTAGCAAAATTTCTTCAGGCTTAATACATAATCGCAGCATCGAACATTGCATTCAAATTTCCAAATTAGATCTCGTCTTCTGCAAAATGAATTGAGTAAAGGCACGGCGCGTTGCAGGCTGGCAGAGGCGTGTGCGCCACACTGCTCCTCCAGCGTAAATACGACAGAAATCAGTCCTTCTCCCTCCCCTTGTTCAACAGGGGCGGCCGGCAGGTTGTCGTGACGCTGTGCCACAGATCCCGAAGCCGCTCCCTCCGAGGTTTGGCTTCCAATCCCCTCTTGGGCATGAATGTTGAGTTTTGTACTTAAAAGTAAAAAAAAGGGGGCGGCACTTCTGCCGCTCCTCGGAAAGTGCAGCCCTGTGCCTTGCGCCGGCCCCGATTCTACTGGTCTGAGTGACTGGCCATCCACCAGCCTGGAGGCAAAAATTTCCAGGCCAACCAGGAATTGGTTTCTTATTAATTCTTGGGTTGTTCGATGGGCATCCTTCCTACAGCAATCACATAGACTTGCAAGAGCTGATTTCTTGTGCTTTGTGATTGTTGCTCCCTTCCTATCCAAGTAACCATTTCTGATAAACACAGTGATGTTTCGGAAATAGTGCTTTCTAGCCAAAAATAATTTTTGAATAGTGTCTCTTGAGGCTTCCTTCCTATCCAACTAACGATTTCTGATAAACATAGTGATGTTTCGGAAATTGTGGCTTTCCGGCGAAAATAAATGTTTGATGTTACATAGAATTGCTTAAAAACGTTGATATTGTTAAATAATACTTATGAACAACATTGCAACTTCTGCTTCTGGAGGGAAGAGGTCCTCACCCTGCTGGCTCTTGGAGCCACTGAGTGAGGATGGTGTGGTCCTGGATTTTCTCAGGTGGCCATTTTGTTCCGGAACAGGAAACGACGCCATCTTGGATGACGTCATTTCGCAATGCATCACAGGTACCCTGGCACAGAAGCGGCAATAGGAGAAGGAGGCGTAGTCCTCGGGAGCAAATGCGTAATGGGGGTCATTGAATCAGGAGTACTGGGTTCGAACACCAGGGTGTAATGAGATAATTTGCATATTTACACACATGCAATAACATTATTCACATTCAGTGTTGGACTCTGCTGCTGCTGCTGCTTTGACCTCTCCCTTCGAGCTCCTGGAGCAGACTGAAAGATGTTCTCGCCATTTTCGTAGGGGTGGGAGGGGCAGGGAGGGTGGGGGTTCTTGTGTTGACATCTAGTGGTTGAAAATACAAGTTTTTCTAGCCAAAAAAAAAAAATTGGAAATGACCAATAGCATTCAAGTTAAATTCAAATTTCCCGGGGGACGCCATCACGAATGACGCCATTGCACAATGCATTTCGGGTACCCTGAGGCAGAGCTGGCAATAGGGATCAGGTCACGTG
The DNA here is from genome assembly GCA_026315105.1 of Locusta migratoria. NCBI lineage: Eukaryota > Metazoa > Arthropoda > Insecta > Orthoptera > Acrididae > Locusta > Locusta migratoria. The sequence goes on from CM048755.1 coordinate 9,642,459, forward strand.
GTCACGGCGGCCATTTTGTTCCGGAAACGGAAACGACGCCATCTTGTATGACGTCTCAGGTCAATGGCCTTGGCCGCCATCTTGAATGACGTCATCGTGGTCAATGACTGAGATACTGTACCAGTGCCCCCATTACTCCAATGCTTATATCTAGGTAGTTGATAAGTAGTGTGTAAGTTTAGGGACTGATGACCCCGCAGTTATGTCCCTTAAGCTTAACAAACATTTGAATTTTTTATAGCTCAAATAACAACAGAATATGGGTGGTAATACTACATTCCACACAAATGTACTACTTAATATACATACGAAATTACTGGTATCATCGTGTCCTTTAGAACAGTCATTGTTACAGTTTCTCCCCACTTTATGCGCACGTGCGTTGGAATGTACATTAAAAAAATGTATGTGGTCTTTCGCGACTTACCGCCCACAGATACTAGCTTCAGAATCTAACGTGCTATCCATTACGCTATAGCGCATAGCTGAATATTAAATTTCCAAACTCTTCTCTAATTAAAGGAAAATGATAATTATTAATGTAGCACTTTCGGACACCAGATTATAATTAATCGTACTAAGAAAGACGTGTTTTGATAATTCTTCAGTGCACTATTGCTTTGAAATAACAATGCCTGAGGTCAAGGCTGGCGCAAGCCCAAGCGCCGCTCCGTGCGAGCTGCTCAATTGCCGCCCCCCACCCCCATTTTCTCTCTCTCTTTTTTTTACAAAACGTTTGTGGAATTTTATGTAAACAAATCTGTAGGAAATGCCAGTCTCAAAGCTTTTACATCTAACGGCCGCCCCGCAGTGGATACACCGGCTCCCCTCAGATCACAAAAGTTAAGCGCTATCGGGCTTGGCTAGCACTTGGATGGGTTACCGTCCGGGATCCTTGGGCCCTCGCGGCCTGTATGGGGCGGAGTTTAGTTTAGTATATCTAAACCGTCATGTTGACAGTTACGTTCAGCCTGACGGTATAGGTGTAAACGTAACTCAAAGCACTGAGAAAAGCCAAACTGTACCCGAAATCTATGTAGAAGTGGAAAATATAAACAAAAATTGCGACTGATTGGTTACATTCTCTACAGATTTGTACAAAACAGTCGCTGGGAACCAGCTCAAAAGTGGAGTCAAACCTGATTGAAGAAATCAAGTTAATTTTAATAAGCCTTGTCAATTTACAAAAATGTTCAAATGTGTGTGAAATCTTATATTACTGTAGGGTACACTATTCAGGAGATGAAGTCATAAGAATTGAGCCGCGTGAAATTGAATTTCAGGCCGAATTTCTCTAAAGACGCAGGTGAATCGGTCAAAGAGTGGGGCGGAAGACAATGGAGACGGGAAGAATAAGGAGATGGAGTAACAGAATAATGCAATAAATACCCATCCGAGCATCGACAGGTACTAATGCTAGTCGAATTATATTAATTTACTACACTGCGATTGTTCATTTCAAAGAACTGACACTCGGCAACTGTCGTAATTTCCGTGTGTCAGTTCTTTCGAGTCTGATTATGGAATAAAAGGAGTCACTAATCAGTTCTTTCGAGTCTGATTATGGAATAAAAGGAGTCACTAATTAGTCATCCCACCCCCATGAACCACAGACATTGCCGAGGTGGGGTGGCTTGCGTGCCTCAACGATGCAGATAGCCGTACCGTAGGTGCAACCACAGCGGAGGGGTATCTGTGGAGAGGCCAGACAAACGTGTGGTTCCTGAAGAGGGGCAGCAGTCTTTTCAGTAGTTACAGGGGCAACAGTCTGGATGATTGACTGAGCTGGCCTTGTAACATCAGCTAATGTGGCTTTGCCACACAGGTACTGCGAACAGCCGAAAGCAAGGGGAAACTACAGCCGTTACTTTTCCCGAGGACATGCAGCTCTACTGTATGAACATATGATGATGGCATCCTCTCGGGTAAAATATTCCGGAGGTAAAATAGTCCCCCATTCGGATCTCCGGGTGGGGACTACTCAGGAGGATGTGATCATCAGGAAAGACAGTACTGACATTCCACGGATCGGAGCGTGGAATGTTAGATCCCTTAATCGGGTAGGAAAATTAGAAATTTTAAAAAGGGAAATGGATAGGTTGAAGTTAGATATGGTGGGTGTGGTGTCGCACAAGTCCAAAGTGCGCGCCACCTACTTTCGCCGCGAGCCGCCATGCACGCACGGCGCGGCGTTCTTACGACGACTGCCACGAGCGCCCTCTGCGGCAACTCCGCTCGTGGCCACCACTGTACGACATCGTTCACTTGGGACTGAGATAGCAACCAGTTAGGACCTTCGTAATCAGATAGGCACCAGTGAAGACTTGGCTATCAGTTAGGCACTAGGCAGGACTCTAGCTCAACTATGTATCAACATTCTGCAGTACTATGTAAAAGTTAAGTATTGTATAAATTCTGTGCAATATATATCTCGTTCTAATTTACTCTAGTGTTTCTAGTTTCTGGCTGCTCCTCTCCGTACCTGCACCAGCGTGCTATCTTTATTCCTGTGTCGGTCTCATTCCACTCGGCCACCGACACCTACGACGGAAACGAGACACAAAAGCGGCGACGAGGCCGGGACACAAAAGTGGCGACGAGGAGTGATAGACGATCCGTGGACCAGCCCGCTTGCAGCAGCCAGACAGCAGTAGTAGTCGGAGCACACAGAAATTGCTCCCGCCCACCCACCCTTATTATAAGAATTTTGGGGGAAGATATTTTGTTACGTGTTTTGTGGACTTTTTTGTTGCAGCGCGTCCTCTTTCATATTGCATTTGTGTTTTGTTATAATTTACTTGTATGCGCGGCGCCTAATCGGTCAGAATGGCCACTACCCCGAACCCAAACTTAATGGAAATTATTCAGTTACAGACGGCGCAAATAACACAACTCCTGCAGGCTGTGGCCCAGCTCACAGCGCAAGCAGCTAACCAACAACAACAGCCGCCGCTTCAGCAGCCCACACCTGCCGCCGCAACGCTTCCTACGTTTCGCCAGTACAACGAACGTGAGGAAGAATGGAGCGACTACTTCGCACAGTTTCAAGAACTCGTCGCGGCTCATCAAATTACAGGTCAGAAAGTGAAGCATCTGCTATTATCTGTGGTGGGCACCAACACCTTCGTGTTACTGAAAAAACTTTGCCCGACGTATCTCCTCGTGATGTAGACTTTGAACAAATAGTAGAGGCACTAAATACTCATTATGAGAGAAACGTTCTCGTAGCTGCGGCACGGTACCGATTTTTCAGACTTAAAAAATTACCGCAGTAGTCACACCAAGAGTGGATTACGGAATTGAGGGGCTTAACCCGCAAATGTAAATTCACTTGCTCTTGTGGACTTTCGTATAGTGACGTGATGTTGAGGGATGCGATTACGCAGAATATTCAGGACCCCAGAATTAGAGCAGCAATTCTGAAACAGTCAGACCCTTCATTAGACAGTGTACTGCAGCTTATAGAAGCGCATGATACTTTTGACTTAGCAGATGTAGAAATGCAAAGCCACAGTGTTAATTCAGTGTGCCGCAACGGACGCTTTCCTAGTCGTAGTTCCCAGTCTAGCCCTAGTGATTCTTATTTTTCTACAGGCCGTGCTGAACAGACAGTGAACAGTAGCCAGTGTAAAAGTGCGACACAAAGGTCGCCCCGTCGTGTTAGAAACAGTGATTTGAATAACGGGCGCCAACGCTCATTTCAGAAAAATGTACGTAAATCTTGCCCCCAGTGTGTGTCTCGCCACAAGCGTGCTCATTGCCCTAGTCGCAACGCAACCTGTTATCAATGTGGCAAATCAGGACATGTACAGTCTGTGTGTATGCAAATTAAAAACTCAAAGAACGGTACCGTTAGAAACAGTGCTTCGCAGAGTGCGAGAACAGTTCATTCTGTAAATGTTATACGGGCTGTGGAATTGAACACTGCTTTCCTTGGATCTCAATTGCAAGAAAGTAGTTCTGTGCCTATGGCAAAACTATATAGTGCACCACGTAGCAAGCGCCGACGAGCGCGTAAAACAGTGCAACGGAAAAGGGTTCGGGACAAGCAAAATGACTATGAACAGTGCATTCCTGTAGTGAAAATAGTGCCTTCTGCAACTGCTCCTTGTAATAGTGCCCAGTACTGTGTAGCTAGTGACAGTAGAGATCAAGTAGCTACTCAAAAGTGTAGTGCAGTAGTTAGTACATCTGGACTGGAGTAGCTTCGCATGCTTGCGCGGACGCCGATCCGGCGGTAGTGCCATCTAGTGACAGTGTTGTTAATCCGCTGCGTGCCGAGTCTGCGCCGCTTACTTCACTACGCGGCCCGCGCAAGCGCAGTAAACAAACCGTAGCAGACGTTGCCCACATTCGCGCACCTGTCGAGCGCCGCAAGCAAAAACTGTTTGTGACTATCTTCATAGAAAATAAGACGGTGCAATTTCAGCTTGATACTGGTTCCGCTGTCACATTAATAAATAAAGATACTTATGAACTTCTGGGTTCGCCAAAATTGTCGCCGTCACAGCAAGTGTTAACAGCTTATACAGGTCAAAATATTCCCGTGCTAGGAACGTGTAGCCTGCCCGCCTCTTTTCAAGGTGTAACAAAAACAGTTGCTTTTGCAGTTCTTCGGGCCAAATCTACACAGAACATTTTTGGACTAGATGCTTTTGACTTGTTTGGTTTATCAATTCAAAGTGCTTCAGATTTCGTCAGTAGTGCCTCAGGACAAAATCAATGCTTTATGTGAAAAATACAGTGATTTGTTTTCGCCGGAACTAGGTTGTGCAAAAGACTTCGTGGCACATGTAACTTTAAAAGAATCTGCAGTTCCAAAATTTCGTAAAGCTAGACCAGTGCCTATCGCCTTGCGTGATACAGTTGCCGAAGAACTTAAACGTTGGCAAGATGGTGGGGTGATTTCTCCTGTTTCTGCGAGTCAGTGGGCCTCGCCTATAGTAATTATACCCAAGCCGTCAGGAAAACTTCGTCTCTGTGCGGACTTCAAATCAACAGTGAACAGTCAAACAATTGTAGACACTTATCCCCTGCCCAGACCTGACGAACTATTGGACAAATTAGGACAGTCTCGTTTCTTTTCTAAGACTGATTTAGCAGAGGCATACTTACAGATTCCACTTGATGACGAGTGAAAAAAGTTTTTCGTCATTAATACTCACATGGGCCTTTTTCAATTTCAACGCCTACCCTTTGGCAGTTCTTCCGCTCCCGCTATTTTTCAGCGTTTTTTGGAACAGCTGACAGTTTCTGTACCGTGTTGTTCGAACTATTTAGATGATATTGTGGTATCCGGACGTACAGTTGAAGAACATTTAGCAAACCTGGAGTGCCTTTTCAAAGTTTTGACTGCAGCAGGTCTACGTTGCAATAAAGCAAAGTGTTCGTTTTTTCAAACTGAAATAGAGTACCTAGGCCATGTGATTAATGCCCAAGGAATACATCCGTTACAGTCACATCTTCGAGCAATCAAAGACTTGCCTCCTCCTAATAATGTGCACGAATTGCAAGCAGTAATGGGAAAGCTGAACTATTATTTCAGATTTATTCCCAATGCCTCTCAGATTGCAGCTCCACTGCATCACTTACGTAGGAAGAATGTTCCTTTTGTATGGTCCAAAGATTGCCAGGTTGCCTTTGACAAATTATCAGTGTTTTGCATAGAAGGTTTGCCTGAAACTATCGTCAGTGACAATGGACCCCAGTTTGTTAGCGCGGAATTTCAACAGTTTTGTCGTGTGAATGGCATTCAGCATATCACCACTGCACCTTTTCACCCTCAGTCCAATGGTGAAGCAGAACGTTTCGTTCGAACATTCAAGTCTCACATGGAGAAGATGAAAGGTCAGCACTCCAGGCAGCAAGCTCTTCAAATTTTCCTGTCTACGTATCGATGCATGCCACGTGACGGCCCGTCTCCTGCCGAGCTGCTACACGGCCGCCGTCACCGCACTCTCCTTCATCTGCTGCAGCCTCCCACGCACCGAGTCGGTTCGTATGGCGCTACGCGTTTTCAGGTTTCTACGCCGGTGCTGTACAGGGTGTTTGCTGGTATGAAGAAGACATGGTTGCCGGGCACCATTCAGCGCGTGCTCGGTCGCAATATGTATGTTGTACGTTCTTCCACAGGGTCGGAGCTGCGGCGCCACGCAAACCAATTGCGCCTGCGCAGACCGCGCGATCCTGTCTCCGGTTTCTTGATTCCAGACCCAGTTCACCGCCAGGGAGCACATCCACATCGTTCGTCGACGGGTCCGGCGTCCCCGGACTACGAGAACGTCCCGATGGAGATTGACGCGACTCCGCCGCTGTCGCCGCCGCAGATAACAGCGTCGCCGAGAGGAACTCCGGGACCGTGCGTGCCCCCGCCGCCTGGGCCACACACCTCAGAAGATGATGACCTGCTCCCTCTGGGCGGGGGCGGGCGCCCTTCCGCTGGTTTTCGCGGGTTTTCCGGCGGATCGCAAGGTGTATACCGGGGCGCGGACGGCGTCTCGATCCCAGCCTCAGCTACGACGCCCGTCCCACCAGTAACGCCCCCGCCCAGGCCCTCCTCCCAGTGCCGTCGCCGTGGCCCTCAGCCCTACGCCACGACGGCGCGGCGGTTTGGGGGGGAGGGGTGTGGTGTCGCACAACTCCAAAGTGCGCGCCACCTACTTTCGCCGCGAGCCGCCATGCACGCACGGCGCGGCGTTCTTACGACGACAGCCACGAGCGCCCTCTGCGGCAACTCCGCTCGTGGCCACCACTGTACGACATCGTTCACTTGGGACTGAGATAGCAACCAGTTAGGACCTTCGTAATCAGATAGGCACCAGTGAAGACTTGGCTATCAGTTAGGCACTAGGCAGGACTCTAGCTCAACTATGTATCAACATTCTGCAGTACTATGTAAAAGTTGAAGTATTGTATAAATTCTGTGCAATATATATCTCGTTCTAATTTACTCTAGTGTTTCTAGTTTCTGGCTGCTCCTCTCCGTACCTGCACCAGCGTGCTATCTTTATTCCTGTGTCGGTCTCATTCCACTCGGCCACCGACACCTACGACGGAAACGAGACACAAAAGCGGCGACGAGGCCGGGACACAAAAGTGGGGATTAGTGAAGTTCGGTGGCAGGATGAACAGGATTTCTGGTCAGGTGAGTACAGGATTATAAATACAAAATCAGTTGGGGGTATCACAGGAGTAGGACTGATAATGAATAAGAAAATAGGAATGCGGGTAAACTACTATGAGCAGCACAGTGATCGCATTATCATTGTCAAGATAGATACGAAGCCAACACCGACAACAGTAGTACAGGTTTATATGCCAACTAGCTCTGCCGATGATGAGGAGATCGAAGAAATATATGAGGAGCTAAAGGAAATTATTCAGACAGTTAAGGGAGGGGAAAACTTAATTGTGATGGGAGACTGGAATTCGGTAGTAGGAAAAGGAAGAGAAGGAAAAATAGTAGGTGAATATGGACTAGGCAGGAGGAATGAAAGAGGAAGTCGCCTGGTAGAATTTTGCACGGAACATGATTTAATCGTAACAAACACGTGGTTTAAGAATCACAAAAGGTTGTATACTTGGAAGAGACCAGGAGACACCGGAAGGTATCAGATTTTATAATGGTAAGACATAGATTTCGGAACCAGGTTTTAAAGTGTAAGACATACCCAGGGGCAGATATAGACTCTGACCATAACTTGTTGGTTATGAACTGTAGGCTGAAACTGAAGAAACTACAAAAAGGTAGGAAAATAAGGAGATGGGACTTAGATAAATTGAAGGACAGTGAAGTTCTCGAGAATTTCAGAGGCAGCTTTAGGCAACAATTGACAGGGGGAAATGAAACAGTAGAAGAGGAATGGGTAGCATTGAGAGATGAAATAGTGATGGCAGCAGAGGAAAAAATAGGTAGAAAGGCAAGACCTACAAAAAATCCTTGGATATCACAGGAAATACTGAATTTAATTGATGGAAGGAGAAAATATAAAAATGCAGTAAATGAAACAAGCAAAATGGAGTACAGACGACTAAAAAATGAGATTGACAGAAAGTGCAAAATGGCTAAGCAGGAGTGGCTAGAAGCCAAATGCAAATCTGTAGAAGAATGTATACGAAGGGGAAAAGTAGATACTGCCTACAGGAAAATAAGAGAGACATTTGGGGACAAGAAAAGCAACTCTATGAATATCAAGAACTCAGATGGAAAACCAGTTCTCAGCAAAGAAGGGAAAGCTGAAAGGTGGAAAGAGTACATAGAGCATCTCTACAAAGGAAATGAACTTAGAGACGATGTTGTAGGAAGGGAAGAGGAAGTAGATCAAGATGAAATAGGAGATACTATACTGAGAGATGAATTTGACAGAGCCCTGAAAGACTTAGGTCGGAACAAGGCCCCAGGAGTAGATGACATACCCTCAGAGCTAATAAAGTCTCTGGGAGAGCCAGCCATGACAAGACTATTTGAACTGGTGTGTAGGATGTATGAGACAGGCGAAATACCCTCAGACTTTAAGAAAAATGTAATAATCCCCATTCCAAAGAAATCAGGCGCAGACAGGTGTGAAAATTACAGAACCATTAGTTTGATAAGTCATGGTTGCAAAATTTTAACAAGAATTATCTACAGGAGAATGGAAAAGCTGGTAGAAGCTGACCTCGGGGAAGATCAGTTTGGATTCAGGAGGAACGTAGGAACCCGGGAGGCAATACTCACTTTACGTCTTATCTTAGAAGATAGATTACGAAAAGGCAAACCTACATTTTTAGCTTTTGTATATTTGGAGAAAGCATTTGACAATGTTGACTGGAATACAATCTTTCAAATTCTGAAGTCAGCAGGGGTAAAATACAGGGAAAGGAGAGTTATTTAAAACTTGTACAAAAGCCAGACCGCAGTTATTAGACTCGAAGGGCATGAAAGGGAAGCATCAGTTGGGAAGGGAGTAAGACAGGGTTGTAGCCTTTCTCCGATGTTATTCAATTTGTACATCGAGCAGGCGGTGAAGGAAAGCAAGGAAAAATTTGGAATAGGGATTAAAGTTCAGGGGGAAGAAATAAAAACATTGCGTTTTGCTGATGACATTGTAATTCTGTCAGAAACAGCAAAGGACCTGGAAGAGCAGTTGAATGGAATGGACAGTGTGTTGAAGAGAGCGTATAAAATGAACATTAACAAGAGCAAAACAAAAATAATGGAATCCGGTCTTAGAAAATCAGGCGATGCTGAAGGAATTAGTTTAGGTAACGAAACAATGAAGGTGGTAGATGAGTTTTGTTACTTGGGTAGTAAAATAACATGCGATGGTCGCAGTACAGAGGATATAAAATGCAGAATGGCAATGTGAAGAAAAGAGTTTTTGAAAAAGAGAAATTTGCTAACATCGAATATTAATTTAAGTGTAAAGAAGTCTTTTCTGAAGGCATTTGTGTGGAGTGTTGCCTTGTACGGGAGTGAAACATGGACGATAAGCAGTGCGGACAGGAAGAGGATTGAGGATTTTGAAATGTGGTGCTACAAAAGAATGCTGAAGATTAGGTGGGTAGATCACATAACTAATGAAGAGGTACTGAACAGAATTGGTGAGAAAAGGAATTTTTGGCATACCCTGATTAAAAGAAGGGATCGCTTGGTAGGACACATTCTTAGACATAGGGGAATCGTAAATTTAGCATTGGAGGGAAATGTGTGGGGTAAAAATTGCAGAGGGAGACCAAGAGACGCGTATAGTAAGCAGATTCAAATGGATGTGGGTTGCCGTTCTTATGAGGAGATGAAAAGGCTTGCTCAGGATAGAGTAGGGTGGAGAGCTGCATCGAACCAGTCTCCGGACTGAAGACCATAACAACAACAATTAGTCATCGCCGTATCACTTCACTTTTCTTCGCTTTTTTTTCATTCTAGCTATTGGGACGACGCATGATAATTTGCCGACTTGCCAATTTTTGAAGTAACAGATAACAAGAAAAATAAATTTTCCTATTCTGCAATACTAATTGTATGTTATATGAAAACTACTTACATATTAAATCCCAAGTTGCATGAAATTCGGACGCACCAGTTATCCTGTTCGTACGAAATGCAATGAAAGTGCTTCTGACCAATCTTGGTCAACTATCGAAACTAACTGTATAGTTTTCGTCGTAGAGAACGCAACAATACGTATTGCCTGGAAAGGCGAAGTGGTGAGGCGGCAGTGCCAGGAACTACAATAGGTCACGTGGCAGTGAAGAAGCAAGAAGCTCACAATAAGTACGTGACCGATGATATGGATACATGTATTCTCGGGCAGCAATTTCTATGGCATTACGAACAGCACAAATAAATACCAACTTTGCGAAAACTGCACAACTATTCTCAAACATAAATGAGCTCCAAAGCTAGCAAGGAAATCTTTAGAAGCAATGTTCTGGCTATGGATTTTCGGTTTAGAAGGTGTCAAAATAAACCTTTTTGTTTTCTGCGGACGAGAGGGCATTATTGTTAAAAAACCATACTTTCTCTGGTTTTCATCAGAATCAAAGCGACCAGTAGTTTAAAAGTTAAAGCAGTCAACAATCCGAAGATTGGTTTGAACACCACAGTGCTTTACTAGGCATGGTCCTGTTTGGAGGTGGTATGCCGTTGCCTTCCTTCCGACCTTCGAACTGACTTACCAAGCCAGTTATAGGGGGACCTACAGTTTAACGTGGGTTCCGAACCACGGTGCTACTCGGTATTTTTCACATGAGCAATACTGCTAGAGGTGAAATAAGTGGAAAGTGACAGATAAACATCCTAGGACCTGGCGGGGATCGAACCCGCGCCCTTTGGATTTGTAGGCTGGCACTCTACCACTGTGCAACCGAGGCAAGTAGTATTGTCAAACAAAAGTGCCGGTCAGAGTTTAATTGTTGTTCATACTGGCGGAGATGTGTATTTCACGGCTCAAAAACGAAAATATCCGACTATCACTCTGAAACGGATAGCAAAGTTTTTTAAAAATACGTCAAACCCAACTTAGGCCAGGCTTACTACCAATGTCTTTATATCTTGTAATTACTCGCAGCGTATTTACCCATTCGGAATACTTCTAGCCATTGTAGGTGTTGGCAGGGCCGGATCTAGGACATTTGCCAAGGGGGGGGGGGGGCAAGCTTAAATTTGTCGCCCCTTCTTTCACCCCCCCCCCCCTCTGTAAGAATCGACGTTTTCTCGCTAAATGTGTTACATATTTCTAAATAAATGTCACAATCTCACAACATGAACTTATTTTATTGACTGAATAAAGAACAAAGGAAAACAGAACAATTTTAATACATACAAAAATATTACAAGATTACTCATCGTACAAAAATCAATTCAAAATTTCGCTTTTAGAGCTTTTTTGGTTGCAAAACTGTTTTTGACATCATCATACTTTAGAGAAGCAGCTCGTTTGTTCTCTTTGGATATTATACTCAGATTTTTTAAGCAGTCGTGCTCCTCAAATGTATTTAATTAGGTTCTGTTTGCTGAAACTTCTTTCTCCAGACGAAACAGAAACTTTCAACTTCAAGTTCTTCCTTGCTAAGATCTTCTGCCAGTTCCGCTACTTTGGCCTTCAAGTCCTCCACTTCCATTTCTCTAATTTGCACACCACACAGAAAACTAATTTTTGCACCAATTTTCTCAAGTGGAGAAAAAACCTGGTACTAAGCTCTGTCAATTGTTCCTTTTTTTCTGTGAATGTTGAATACTTCATCCTCACAAAGCTCATCGGCCATTTTCTTCTTTCTTCGAATCTTTTTTTTCGGAGAATACTATACCGTTGATACCTCATTATCTTCTGCTAGCAATTTGGCCTCAGAAATAGCTTCAGAGGTACAAGAATCCCGGGAAGTTTTGAGAAAGCCCAAAAGACCTTGAATATTTCGAACAGCTTTATCAATTGTAAAGTATTAACTTCGCAGAAACTGATTAACATGAGCAATTTATTTTAATTTTGCATACCAGAAACAAGTTAAAGTAATGAATTTGAGTTTTCTCATATTTTTTAAAATAGATCTTGTCTCTGATTTTGTTTCTGGTGTTGACAATTTACAAGTTTCAGTTTCTTTCAGGGCCTTCAAAACTTTATGAAAATGCTTGTAAACAGCTTCAACTGCATCTAGTCTTGCAGATCACCTAGTCTTGTTGAATGTCTGCTGAATTTGCTCCTACTAAATTTGAAGAGTGAGCAGCACGTGGTACGAAATAGGCCAGTTCATTCTTCTGAAGTATTCTTGACTGCACCCCTTTGTACTTTTCAGCCCTGTTTGCCCCATTGTCATGAGACTGCCCCCTGCTGTACTTTATGTTCAATCCATCTTGTTCCAATTTTTGCAGTATCTCTTGACTAAGGCCTTCTCCTGTTTTGTCTAACTGTAAAAAAAGTCAGTAAAACTTTCCGCAACCTCTGAGTCATTCGATTGACATATCGAATTACTTGTGTCATCTGCGCATTGTGGCTGATATCTGGAGTGCAGTCAAACATCAGTGAAAAGTATTTAGCAGCTAAAATATCTTTAATTATATCTTGTTTTATTTTGTCAGCAATCAAGTCACGGAACTCATCTTGTATATTTTTGTAAAAATAGCTAATCTGGCCTTTCTTGTGGCGTTCAATACGCAGACGAAGGGGGACACTATAGTATATGAGTTATGAGATCAATTGTATTTATAAATTTGCCGCTATGTGGCTCACCAAAATCACCATCTTCTTTTGTTCCTCTAAAAGGACTTCCTTGCTTAGCTAGAAAAAGGACAGCATCAATAATACAGTGAGATTCCTCCTGTTTTATCTGGTCTTGCTGCCCAGTGTGCGATACGTATCAGGTGGGTTTGTCAGGGGACATCCAAAGAGTCGAAAGAAGGGCAGCTTGTTTTGTATTGTCGCGATACAGGGAGACAGCGTCACGGAAATGATACAGGATCTGGGATGGGAATCATTAGAACAAAGGCGTTTATCGCTGCGACGTGGGCTACTTACTAAACTACAATCGTCAAAATTCTCCTCCGAATGCGAAAATATATTGTTGCCCTCCACTTACATAAGTAGAAAAGATCATCCGAATAAATGCATGAAATCAGAGCTCGATCAGAGAGATTCCGATGTTCTTTCTTCCCGCGCGCTATTCGAGAATGGAATGGGAGATAAAAAGTATAAGAGTGGTCCGATGAACCCTCTGTCAGTCAGTTAAATGTGATTCCACCGATACCGAGAGAGGACTCTAGCTCTTTAATGCTTTTGACTTTCAATAAGAAGTGTGCGCACCTGAAATTCTTTTTTTTTTATAAGTGCTGGAACGTTATTCAAATTCACCTGTTGTTCAAATATTACCTTGGTATGAAATATAAATATTCATTTATCTGAAAAAGGAAATCTATGCAAATTAATAAACATTGTGCATTTACTTATGCAATAACGCAAACATCTCCCTCATTCTGGCTAATATCTAGTAGATTTTTAAAGTTTGATTAGCTGAAGTACCTGTGACAGGGCAACACTGAAGTCAGCAACAAGGAATTTTAGTTTTATTAAATGATTTCGGTGTTTCTTGCAGTCATTTTACTTTAAATAATTTTGTGTCAGTTAATTTTATTAAATTATACCAGAAAGATACATTCCGTCACAAACAAACAAAACGAAAAAAAAATCGGTCAAAATTTGAGCCCGGGGCAACTGCCCCCTTTGCCCCCCCCCCCCCCCCACCCATAGATCCGGCCCTGCTGGGTGTTGGACATGTTTGACTGTAGTAATGTACAACCATTTTTTTTTTCTTCATAAAGCGGGAAAACACTCGGAAACTGCCATTAAAGGACTTGGTATGTGACCGCAGTACCGAACATTACATTCGAATTTCCAAATTAGATTTCGCATAAGAATACTGGCGTCTTGGCGTGTTCGCCTGACTACTTCCCTCTCTGTTACTCCGGCGTAAACAAGACGGTGCTGCCACAAAGCCACAGTGGCGAGGGAGAAATTAGTCCTTCTCCCTCTTTTTGTTCAACTGGGGCGGCCGGCAGGAAGTTGAGGCGCCATGCCATAGTCCCCGAAGCCGCTCCCTCCGAGGTTTGGTTTCGAATCCCCTCTTGGGCATGAATGTTGAGTTTGTCCTAAAAAGAAGTGTCGCCACGTGCGGCAGCACGTGCCTTGCGCCGTCCCTGCCTGGGTTGCAAACTTGCAATACGAAAATAAGCGACTACACAAACTAAAATGGCGTATGCTAGGGAAATGTTTCCATCGGATCCCGAATCGTCGACTTCGTAGCAGTTCGGTAACCTTCGTTAATATTCGTATGTGGAGCCGTAGTAGCCGGTCTGAGTGTAAGGATCCCTGTTATGTACACCCCTGATTATCTGATTACACATTTGTTGCCAAGAATTAGCTTCTAAACCATTTTCGAGCATACGGTTGTTGTTAGTTATGGGAACTTAATTAACTTGTTAGATAAGGTTTATTTTTTATTTTTCAGGTTTCTTTATTATAATTTTAGAGGGTTTTTGTCGTCTTAACTAGAGCCAATATTGGAATCCGTGTTGGCTACCCTGCAGCAAGCCATATTACAGTTGTTTAACTTGTTTACTATTACTTATAACATCTCTGAAATATTGATGTTCTGAAGTCGTAGTCGCCCAAACAAGTGGTTGCCGTGTCTTTAGCGCTATTTTTCTTAGCTGTATTTATAAGTTAGTTATGGTATAATGTGCAAAGTGTGACTGTGTCCGAGTAGTCTGTCATTCGGCCTGATAGGTGCAAAAGTGATAACCGAAAATGCGACAGTCTAACAGAGACGCAGTATTCGCAAGACAAGGGAAGGAAGAGTGTGATAAAGTATTAACAACAGATTTAATCAAGCAAGCCAGACGATCTGGCACGTTAGATTTATCGAAGCAGGGTCTTGCTTACGGTAAGCTCTTTAATGAAGTGAAATGCATGCCACTGTAGTAATGTAGAACTTCGTGAGTTAATGGGAAATTAATTCTACTTCAGGGTAGGACTGTAGGTGGTAAAGTTGAAGGTATGTTTCATTAACATTTTTTGTGAATGAATCGTTCCGGTACATAACGTTATTGAAAATTCACAACACAACAGTTTCATATAATTGAAGAGAGATTTATATCCCTGTACCACAAGAACTGCTTATTAATATTGCAGTATCTCGTAATTAATGGTGCACTGTTTAAATTTCAGCTTTGTAGCAATTACTTGTTAAATCACTTATGTATGTAACAGTGTTTATATTAATAAAAACACCATTAAATGTCTCATGTCAGCTTCTCATGCTGCAATGTCTTCCTGATTTTCATTGGATAACTATGTCCTCATTTGGAGGTTGTATAAATTGCTGTGCAAGTACAACCACCGTGGGGAGTTTGGTAAACTTGTGGTTCATGAGAAACTAGCCTGACTAAAAGGTTTTTTGAATAGTAAACACATCTGTTAATATACAACATAAGATAATTTAAATGTCAATTATTAATGTAAACTCTTGGTTAATGATTGATTTCAAGCAATCATTGGTGATGCACATGAATTTATCTAGATTGTCTTCACTTCTTTGACACAATGCAGTATTTTCCCGACGATAATTTTGAAGCCTCTTCTCGGTACCTTCAGTAGAGTCTGTATTTTGTACTTCAATTTCAGTAGCTCTGACAACAACAACAAAGAAATGTTATAAATTGTTCATTTGCATAGTTGCTGATATAGTTATTATGGGGATGTTTGTCGGTCTGTGCAACTACAAATAAGAGGTGACCTTTTTATTATCGTACCAGACGCATTTCGTTTTATTGATAGTAAAACTCCTTCAGTGGTCTGTAATTATAGATATTTACAGTTGGCTTTGATATGTGGATCTAAAACAGTTAGCAAAATGTACAATGTACTGTTTGGTTACTTATGGAAATTTAAGGTCCTGGTTTTCACCTTACATCATGTAGTGCCAATTTGTTTCCTGCAATATTCTCTTATTTGTAGTTGTGTGGATGGACAAATATCCCCATCATAAATGTTATTAATTCATTATTGTCAGTGTTTTCTATCCCAGCAACAAAAATTGAAGTACCGTACAGCTGACAATTCTGATGACAGTATAACTTCTGTTTGTTCTGTTGAGACTATTAATGAAGTTGTAATAACTAGAAATCCTGAATTCTGTAACGAACACTATTGGGGGTGCGTGGTAACAAGAACTCCTGGTAAGTTTGTAGAATCCGTGTACATCGAAGGAAACGGCATTGCCATCAATATATATATCGAATGTTCGATACAGTGTTTCTGAACCGGAGATTCTTAAGGCTACACTACAGATCACTTTAAGTCAAAGTTGGGTTAGATATAGGTTAAATAAGTTTTTTTTCAAAGTACGTGAGGGCACGTAGCGCCCTTAATCTCAAGTTCAGAAACACTATATTGAACATTCGATATATATTGATGGCAATGCCGTTTCCTTCGATGTAAACGGATTCTACCAAATTACCAAACTCCCCGTGGGTTGTGGGCAGTAATTCAATAATTCAAGTATATGAAACAGCCTCGAGTAAATAACCCTAATGGATACATAATGAACAAATAGGCCGACATAGAATTTCAAAGTTTAGGAAAGAGTGAATGTATAAATATACAGTGATAAATGGTAACTTGGAATAATTCCATTACCCCCTTTGGTAGCAGAAAGGATGTGATGGTGATTTAGCAACCGGTTTTGGGCACACAGATAATAAATTGTTTAAATTACAGTTCAGATCGGACAGCAAATAATGTGCCATTTCTGGAGTGCCAACTGCGACATCAATAGTTCAAAAAACAGAAGCATTTAAGTGTTCTACAAATAGAGGCCCTTTAGAAGGTCTCGCCATACTACTATTCTGGAAACCTGAAATGCTGTGGTACTCATCCTAATGAACATTACTCAAGTACTCAAAATTTTGCCAAACTGCAGAGCTCTTTACTACTATAGTGGGGATTATAACACTAGAACTGTGTTAGGTTGGTACCTGCAGAATGGTTCTTGACACTAGAGAAATGTGATTATATGGGAGCACTTATTGTGCATATGTATTACTTGCCAGTAGCCTCCCCTTGTGTTCTGGCCTAGTGACTAGCAACATTGAGCTGGCACCTGTTTGTCAGTCCAGCTTGGTCAGCCACCGAGGCTGCTTCTCTTGCAGTTTGCCGCAGACAAGCTGGCAGTTGACAAGCATCCAAGAGTGTAGTGTGTACAGATGTCTGCGTAAGGTGTACTTAATGCCATCCTAGACAGTGTTGACAATTTGTTATGAAGCATCGGTATGTACTCTGTTGTTGCTAGTCGTGTAGTAACTGAACTTTACTCCACTGTACTGATATGCCGGACTCCTGAAAGTGCTTCCAGAGTTGCACTGGAACAGTGGTACTGGTTGGCTCCTTTTCATCAGCACTCTAACAGTCCGATTAATGAGCACTGCGAGTTGTATGGCTGCTGCTCGGTTGTTAAGTCATCTGTCAGCAAAGGGGTTGGCAAGAATCGATGCAAAAGCCACAAGCAACAGGTTGTGGCTATTTGGACAAAGTCATCTCAGCATGGAACAGTAGTGGCACAGGAAGTACTGTAACATCTAACACATCAGTATCAATACATTGTAATAATTGAATTAAGTGTTATCAGTATCGACACCATCAGTGCCAGCAATCGAGTTTGTGTTTGATACTGTTCAGCAGTAGTGATTCTGTCCATTATGACTGCACATAGGCCTACCCTTTGTCAGCTGTCAGCAATCCTTGTGTTGCTACATTTGCTGAACAATTTGTTAACTGTATCTTCATGTCTCTCATTATGTCCAAAGTAGGTTACACCTTGTTGCTTCACACAATATAAGTAAATGAATTGTTACAATCATTGGTCAAAGCTGACATATTGTATTGTGGTCTTCATTTGTGTCAAGATTGTGGTCACATGTGCTAGAGTTTGGTGTGAGTAGGAGTGTGAATGTCTGTGTATCTTCTGATGTTGTGTGGCAGAAAGTTTACATTCTGTGAAGGTGATCGTTTATGCTAGATGCTGGTCTACTACTGTTGACAGAATACACTATAAATACTTAGAAAATAAGAACAGATATAGTATTGTACCTTCCAGATCCCAAATTGGCCTTATGGCTGTAGGATCGGTGAAAATAAAGGTACATATTATGATTCTTAAGCTATTGCAGCCACACATCACATCATCAAATAAAGACATTACAATGATTGCCTTACTATCCAATATTTGTTGAGATGTAAGATTGTACTACATAAATCAGTCCTGCTATAAGCTGAAATTTCCTGTGTCTCATGTGTCACAAGTTAGAACACAATTTTATTACACCAGATATCAAGTTATTGCATGTTTGGTTAGCAATACTACAGTATGTGTAATTTAAAGTAATGGGATGTACACTTCAGTGTAGATCATTTGTGTAAGTGTAGGCAATATAAAAGTGTCAAGCGGGAAAATCGTGGGAAGTAGCTAACAGTTTTAGGACAGGGAGATTTTAAATATTTATATAACAATAAGACCCACACACATCCATATTAAACTATCAGAAATTTCTTTCACCATAGCTAGCTCAAATTAAGATACTTGTACCAAAGAAAAACCCAGCACAACCATGAAAAATCATTGCAAACCCCACGATACCTGTGACCCTCGCACAACACAAAAACCAAATTACACTTCACCTACATAGCCAGAACAAATGTCTTGATATAGGAAATAAACATATTTTAAAAACCAAAAACCCGAAGTTGTCCAATTAAAGTACACAAAACTATGAACCTAAACAAACATAAATACATAGTGCACATATTCTGCAAACAATTCAAAATCCCGTAAAAATGAGAGTTCTCCTGAAGACAGGGTTACCGCCCGATAGCTTTGACCCGTGATGTCATCGCAGCGCGGTAGTTTTGAGGTGCATGCGTGTCTGTAGAAGGCCTAAGTAATTATGTGGTGGCTGAGTTAAAGACCATAATTTGTTTAGAAGCAGACCATAGAGTATAGATTATGATTTCGTGTTTAAAAAGTGATATGTAGCTTATTTCTGATGGTTAGGTGTAGGTAAACAGAGATTTTTTCCGCAAGTGAGCGCGGAAGGCGCGAATTTTTGGGCTGAAACCTGTGATCGATGGTACAATCTGTTATCTGTAATCTATGAGGATAACTACAGATTATTTGTTATCTACAATACAGAAGTATTAAGATATCCCATATACGGGTTTTCTGCCGTGCTGACGTCATGGGTCAAATATGACAGGTGATATCCCAGTCTTCAGTTACGCCAAAATCTGATTGTAGTCACAATGTCATCTTGTTGTACAATCCACAATGAATGACTAGTAAACATTTTGTCATGCCATTGTAAAATGTAGGGCCACAAGTAATTCTTATCACTAATAATACCAGTACCTAATGCAAATATAAAAGCATAGTCACTAATACATGAAATCAAAGTGGCTTACTAGCAAAGTGGCACAAACTATTGTAGTCAACTTAACACTATGTAGGATCATCATAAATTGACTCACTAACATAAACTGTTGCAAGTAATAAACATCCAGCACAATAATGGGGCATCAACAATGATGGGCTGACACAAAAACAGCTCATCGCCATGTTGTTACACAACATACTTATAATAGGTCAGAAAATATGGGTAGAATTGAACTCTTCTGTCAACCCTAATATATGCTGAAATTGACTTAATTTATTTAAGTGATACTATTCAACTTTTTTTCTTCTATTAAGTGGATTCCTTTCCAGAAATGTTAAGGGGTGGAGAAAAGATTGCTACTCTAAGTTTGTGTTCTAGACAAATTTGCTGCGTACAATCTGGAAAGCACTGCAGCACAGATTAGTTTGTAACATTCAGAATCTTTTTATCTGCTACAGTTCCTCTAGTTGCTTAGGAGTTGTTCAGCACATGTATGTAGCATATAACATTTTCTAAGCTCCTTTTTGTGTAATGCCAAGAAAATATATTTTTTCTGCTGGTTTTGGGACAGCATGGATTCAAGAGCTTATGAAAATGCCATTTTTCATCTGAAAGGACCTGTGCTGCCCATTTCAGGCAGTAATTTATTGTGAAGTCATGTTGTCATTTATGTCATGGCAACGCACACACAAGCTGTTTAATCCGTGTCTGACTTCCCTATGTACATGTAAGAATATAGAATCTTGCACCTATAACTGTGAATAACTGGTAAGCTAGTTGAAACTCCAAAAGCTTTCGGCTGAGCATTCCTTCGACATATCTAGTGGTAAGAGTGATTGCTGGCTGCTCGTATGCCTTTATATACGCCGTATGCTGACTGTGACATCATTAGTGCGTGTGTCATCACCATAACTGACCAACAGGACGTTAAGCCCTAAGCTTCGTTCCTTCCACCTTGTACTACATGGATCCTGCACTGTGCTGAGCTACAGGCCGGTCTTTAAAAAAGTAAAGCAGTCAACAATCTGAAGATTGGTTTGAACACCACAGTGCTTTACTAGGCATGGTCCTGTTTGGAGGTGGTATGCCATTGCCTTCCTCCGACCTTCGAACTGACTTACCCAGCCAGTTATAGGGGGACCTACAGTTTAACGTGGGTTCCGAACCACGGTGCTACTCGGTATTTTCCACATGAGCAATACTGCCAGAGGTGAAAGAAATGGAAAGTGACAGATAAAAATCCTAGGACCTGGCGGGGATCAAACCCGCGACCTTTGGATTTGTAGTCTGGCGCTCTACCACTATGCAACCAAGGAGTGGCCAGTCTTTATAGAGGATGTTCTCTGTGATTTTAATTCCGATGGCTTCTTTAGTGACGCAACCCTAGAACCTGCTAGTAAGTTTTGGCAGAGGTATCCTCGGATTTGATTTGGTGACCATTTTTCAAAAGCACGGTCAGCTGATGTGGTAGTGTGAATGATAAAACGTCTCACGTTCCTTTCTGCATTGTTCTATAGTTCGTTTTGTTCAATGTATATATCACTGGACACACTCACAGGCTACAGAATGATAAGAAAGTAAGGTTCTTTACCTGCTCTTCAGCTATGGTACTTATGGTTTTTCTCAAAGGTCATGTCACTTATTTCATGGCCATTGTATCTGTTACTCCTGAAGACTGTGTAAGTGGTTGAGTTCATGTAGCAGGTTATCAGTGGCTGATATTCTTGCATGATGTACCAATGTATGGAACACAGTGTGCATCTGTGCCGGATGGCGACTGCTGCTAGGGTACACGCAGTGTCGGTTTTCTATAGCCGCTGCGATTAAGGCAACCATTTCATTTGCAGCTTATGAGGATGTCACCTACCTCCGTGGTGAATTGGATACTCATATTAATGCTGTTCAGATGTTCCAAGACTCGTCAAGCTTCTCTCTCCCAATGACAAATGTGTCATCAAGGTATTGAAAGAAATATCTCAGATTTAATGGTAATATCCTCAGAATTTTCTGTGAAGAGATTTGCAACAGTGGGAACTAATGGACTTCAAAGTTCAATCAGTCTGATTGTAATATTGGCTGTTGTTCAGAAAATAGGAAGGTGTAAGAGTGCACTTCCTGTACAATGGTCAACATTGTGGCCAGTCTGATGGCATTGCTACAGAAAGCCTGTTAGCCCCAGGTATTACTAACCTCTCTGTAGAAACTTTTTAGGATATTGCCTAAGGCAAGGTACCATTAAAACCTAGGTGTTTCTTCAAATATATTAACGATACATTCATTCAGCCGCATAGGAAATGACGTGATCAGTGTCAATAGAAAATTTACTTACCTATATGGCACAAAAAGCCCATGTTATGTAGGTGAATTGTGCAAGAACAATATCAAATACTTTATAACCTGCCCTATAACTAAACCACTTACAGAAAGTCTTCAAAAATAATGGATACAATGGCCATGAAGTAAGTGAAAAAAATCCAACGAAGAGCAGGAAAAGAAGCTTTCTGTTTTACTTTTCTGTCACACAAGATTACCTGTTTGCTGAAAAGACACAATATCAGATCAATCTTTAGGCCTTAACAAAAATCCAATTATAGATGCAGGCTGTCTTGAATCTCCTGGGTACACAGCATGTGTGGCCAATGTTAAGACAATCAACAACATAGACATGGACATTAGATATCTAATTTTGGGATTCACTATTTATTTCACTAGTGTTTTGTTGCATCCTTTTTGTTAACCAGAATTATTTAATAAGTAATGCAGTGGGCATACTCTTTTATTATCTCTTTAGCATAGACCATATAAAACATACAAACACTTCTCTACCACAGTGATGCCTGACTAACTTGTTGTAAGGTTGCAATTTGGCATACAGATGTTGATGTTGTAATGTCACCATTGAAGGTAAAGGAAAAGGTAGCATTTACATAACTGTTAAAGTTTTAAAAAGTCTCTTTCAGGTATAGGTAAGTGAATGGAAAGTTCAGCATAACTGTTTCTTATACAGTTACAATTACTTTGCCAGATTATTTTTTTATTAGGTTGAAGTATAATTTTATTGTCAAGAAAGAAGGAGAAATTATCAGAGAAAGGCCTCCAATCCCCTGTCGCTAATCTCCGAATGGCCTAATGATAGTTTCTTTCGAAATTTGGCATATCTGAATATATCATCATAATATGTTCTCTAGCATAGAGAATGATGAGCAAAAAATGAATTATTGTGATAGGACATGATTATTGGGACCTACACATTTGGGAGTACCTTTACAGAGGTTTTATGAAAATTAAATTTGACCAAATGTCAGTTTTTATTTTTATGTAGAACCTTCAAACACAGTCATTTGGTCTGGAAAACAAAAATATGAGCTGCTTAGCTCTGAAGTGTACTTCACAAATTAATCACCAGAAATTCTTCTCACCTCTGTAAAGGCTTGCTATGCTGATCAGCTGCAGGATTCAGGGTCAGAAAATCTGTCAAAAGATGAAGCATTCAATTCTTAGGAATTTTGCTACTGCTCGTAAACTACTATGCCAAAATAAATTCCACAGGTCTTTGGAATTATGGAGACTGGCATTGCTATAAATGTGTGCAGCAGTGCTAAAAGATTAATGATGAACATGTGTGCATACCAGTTGAACTGTATTTACTGTGTTATCCTTGGAATGATTATCCTGCCATACAATTAATTTATCAATTAAAATGTTTTAGGCACTAATATTCTCAGACTGTACAGGTGCTTAGGAATGAGACACTTTGTAGAAGCCACAAAGGAAAGACTTTTTTGGGGGGAAATAAGTTGGTTGTAGTTCACTGGATTGATCAAAGGTCCAGCTTGAACCCCCACGAAACAATTGAAGTTAATTAGGAAATCAGTGTGTGCCAGGTGAGTTAGCCATGTGGCATGGCACAGTTATCAACCGTGACTTTGGTGAAAGGAAACTAATTTGGTATAACAACTAGTAGAAGGCTTTATTATAAACAGTGAAAGCAACAAAGGTGATACTTTACACTATTTATTATGTGGCCGTTGTCTTTGGAGCAAACACAGTTGAGACCAGAGACTTTTGGTCCCATATTTTATTCACATTATGCTTAATTTACTTGGTACATAATGTTAGTATTTCTCTTAGGTTCATTTTTGGTGAACAATTGCACTGTTAGTAAACTATTAAAAGATCCATAGTTTCTTCAGTCAGTATCAGATGTCAAGAAAAGCTATTGGCTACCA
This sequence comes from Locusta migratoria, assembly GCA_026315105.1. Lineage (NCBI taxonomy): Eukaryota > Metazoa > Arthropoda > Insecta > Orthoptera > Acrididae > Locusta > Locusta migratoria. The sequence goes on from CM048755.1 coordinate 9,666,141, forward strand.
AAATTTTTAGAATACTAGTAAAGGAAATGTCAAAAGTGTTGTGCATAATAGAAGAATAGATAGACTACTAAGAAAATTAATCTCATCTTGATGGGAAAAATAGTTTAAAGGTCTATAGGCTAATGTTAAAAGTAAAGAAATTCAGTCATGGACCTGCCATTTGTGGAGGCAGCCTAGCACTTCATTAGCTTTGATTGGGGGGGGGGGTTAAATATATAATTACAGAGTACACTGTGGCTTCCAGTGAATGTAGAAACGATGATAACATAAACTTCTGACATAACCGGTGACATTGTAGTGATGAAAGAATTTATTATTTCTTTGTACCTAATATTTTTTTAGGCCGCTGAGAAATATATGAGCAGCTTATTTAAGCAATTTAGCAAACTTAGAGTTAAACAATTTTTTTAAATTGTGAATTGTGGAATTAGTATATTTTCTTATTGCCTTAGGCACCATTAACTTTAATTCATTGGGAATGGTTCTGCATGGTAGGCATAATCAGTTTAAGTTAAATAAAAAAAAAAAAAAAAATATCTTTCAGAATACACAGCTGTCTGTGACACTAAAATGTGTGGATGTCCACTTTTGGTAAGAGTATTCTTGCAGGTATCTGTTTTTGGTTCACAAAGTCTATTTCACAGTGCTGTGAATCTTTTTCGAAAGTAAAAAAGTTAAAGCAGTCAACAATCCGAAGATTGGTTTGAACACAACAGTGCTTTACTAGGCATAGTCCTGTCTGGAAGTGGTATGCCGTTGCCTTCTTCCGACCTTCGAACTGACTTACCCAGCCAGTTATAGTGGCACCTACAGTTTAACGTGGGTTCCGAACCACGGTGCTACTCGGTATTTTTCACATGAGCAATACTGCCAGAGGTGAAAGAAGTGGAAAGTGACAGATAAAAATCCTAGGACCTCGTGGGGATCGAACCCGCGACCTTTGGATTTGTAGGCTGGCACTCTACCAATGTACAACCGAGGCGGAAATTTCTAGGAATTTGGGCACAAATCGAAATAAATAAATTTTTAAACTTTACTGTATTGCTGAATAAAGTAAAGAACTACTGTGATTCTGATAATCATTTGAGCACTGCATACAAAATAAGGTGTTACGCTTAGTGATATTTTACACATATTACTCATTAATTTGAATTGTATCTTGTTTGAATTTTGAAATCCCACGTTATAAGGAAATTGCCAGAGTAACTTTAAATTTTTATCTATCTTCAGAAATTGAATCTGAGTACACATGAATGTGATCTCAAATGGGCATTAAAATGGGATTAACATCAAAATAATTCTTCTGTGTTTCACATTCATGCTGGATAAATCTTCATTGTGAGCTTTGTGTGACCGACAGTTAAATGAAAGAATTAGGGACAAGACAAAAAAAAAGAGAAAAAGGGGGGCATTCCATTATTTTTGGGGCATTTTTAGCTGTAATTTATAAAACAAAAAAAATTTAAATTTTCAATAGCATAATGATGCCAGTTTGCCCACTTTTTTGACCAAGGTTACTGAAGTAATAACATAAAGTATATTTCTGTCATCTTTAGTGTGCAATTTCTTTTCCAGTCCGTGACCTGAAGACCCTTCATTTAAATGCAAAAATATACAAAAGTGAAAAGATATAAGAAATAATAAAATAAATAGGACTATTGAACATTTCATAATATCACAAAAACTTAAAGGTTATAGATCCATCTGGAACACTTCAAGGATGTTATAACCTGCTTCTTTACACATTTAAAGATCTTACTGTTGGCAACAGCTACACTATCCTCAGTTGAAGATAGATGGCAGGACTTCCTTGTGTTAAGAAAATTCCTACAGATGTCAGTAACACAAAAATATGTTCAGATACAAAACAAAACAATAGCTGGACATTTACAAAAAACCTTAAAATGTGGGACAGTTGGTCACCCTACACGAGCTGGTCTCTGTACTAAATTTTTGTACAATTCAGGATTGGGAAGATTCTTCCAGTTTCCTCCAAAATTTTTGACTAACAACTTTTCAATATCTGTTTTCTAACTTGATTGGTACACCAATGATAATGTTCTGAGGGCTCTTCCAGCTCCTGCTTATTTTAGAAAACACTAGCTATGCTCCCCTATCTAACTTGAAACAAGTTTTCCTTTCACCAATGGCTTCATTTTCTGCAAAGCTATGCTATTGCTGTTTGACGTGGAGCTTACTTGCTGCTTGGCTTTTTCTTCCCAATATTTTCCTGTGAGTTTTTGAATTTCGTACTTCTCACTCACTTTGTGATTTTCAGCTTCAATAGTGGTATTTTGTTTCCTTAGAATTAATTCTACTAGGCCAAGCACACGATCTGAAGGTTGGAAAGTGGTAGTTAGCAGAATACCTGAACACCTGAATACCTGAACACACGAAACAATGAAACCACTATAACAATTACATTTGCATATAAAGGTATTTTTAAACATTTGAAGAAATTATACAAAAGTGTGAACAGAACTATATATAAAACTCTAGTAAACATCTTTATCTGTTACTAGACTAATTATAAAGTTACACTGAAAGCTGGGAGTTTGTAAACATGTTTGCTTTGTTGGTTGAAGTATTGAATTTTAGTATTTATTTTATTTTGGTGTGTATTTTTAACATTAACCTGTGAAAGCTCACTAACAAGACTATCACTTCAGGCATCAGCTCTTAACTGCCTGACAGTTGTCTGCTGATGCCTGAAGTGTCAGCGTCACTTGGAAACTTTAGCAGGTTTTATTTAATGTAGCTGAAATCCGTGGGTACCAGTAGATTAGTACTGGCCTCCATTGTGGCTAAGCAACATAATACATAATATTTTTATGCCGATTAGGGGGCCTGAAGATGATACAACGAAGTGTGGTAAAATTTCCATAACTTAGTGGCTGAAGGTGTTCTATACTTTTCCCTTAGGTGTGCTACTGCTCAATACAATTATTAATCCAGCCACTGCACAACAGACCTTTTACAAAAACCTTACATACTATATTTAAGGAGGAGGCAGGTGAAACCTGAGAAAGTAAACTGAGAACAGGTCAAAACAGGTCAAGTGACTGAAAACTTGAACAATATGTAAATTATCCTGTTATTTAAAAAAACAATGAAGATGATATAATGGACATTAAAAACACTGTACTAGCAGACAACAAAATTACAGTCATGCTGTAGAGTATACAATAAACAGAGGACAGCCCTGCCTAACAACACTCTCACACAGGTAATTTGCTGTCTCTCAAATTGTTTGAAGGAAAAGGGCAACTAGATAGCTATGAAGCACACAGTTACAAGAATTCGGCCGACACACATTTCCTAGTGGCAGCCGGTCCCACATACCGATCACGGCGTGTAGTCGAGAATGCTCAGAGTGGTGTCTGTCGTCGCTTCTTTATCCCTTGACGTCCGGCCCGTAACTCCACATTTTTATTCTCCTCTCTCGACTTCACCTCGTACCGGTGCCCGTGTCGCGGTGCACACTTCGCCACACTGCCACCGAGTCGTACAGTGACGACTGCCGCACGACGGTTCAGTTTTCAAACGTCTGCGGTTCTGTGACATCTTACGGTGGCACACCAACAGTACTCGCGGTGGTTAGAAGGAAGGGGAGGGCGCGGGGGCCGGACGAAGGAAGGAGCTTCTTCCGGAAGACGGGCAGGTCTGAGCCGAGATCGATGAGGTAGGATAAAAGTGAGGGGGGGATCGTGGTGGTCCAACAGAAAAGGTGCTGGCAGACTGCTGCAGTGTTAGGTGTGCTTCTGCCTTTGTTTGACTGCCACAAGTACAGTGGCCATCAGTTAGCAGTGTCAATGCTGCAGAGGGTGTGACTTGAGCACACGGGTTATGTCACGTGGGTTTGATGCCTTGCCTCGACACTACGTAACCTCCGGGCGTGCTTCGGCGACTGCCGTGTGGCGCGGTAGTGGAACGTTACGTGCGCCGGGGAATGGGGACTTCCGCTAGACCGCCTGGGTCGAGTGATAGGAAATACCTCTACAAACAAAAACCTCAATCCAGAGGTGAGCTACGTGCCGACGGGACGCGCAGCTGTCGAGGCGGAACGGTCGCTAGCGAGTGACCTCTGGGGATACTACTGCATGTCGGTCGTATGAGGCTTACCTAGGCATGTGGTGCTCTGTCTAGGCAGATATTTAGTTCCCTAGCTGCTCGTGGGACTGTGATGGATCCTTTGAGAAATTTTAAACATCCCGGTGGGACGGGTGTGGCACTGGGGGTAACAACACCCAACCTATCGCACTACAGGAAAGTGGAATAGAATGAGGGTAGAGTTGGGCCAGATGTATACTGTGCAATATATATTTCACAAATAAGTGAAAAAGAAAAAGAAAATTATGACACACACACAAAGGGAAATTTTTGTTACAAGTAGCCTCAGATATTGTTCATAAGATTAGATTAGTATCCTCAATCAGAACAAAGTGCACACATTTTAATTTGTAGGCAGGATGCCTGGGTATAGTTAGCACATGTGGGAGAGTTGAACAAATGAACAACAGAACTTTACCTTTTGAAAGTGTGGGGAAAATACTCGTGGCCATGTCCATTCTGGCTACAGGTTGGTGTATGGTATGATAGTCCGTGCAGCCCAGTAACAGTGGATATGCCACTAGTTCTTTATACAAAACAGGGGACCAACTAGGTTTGTAGGTCACTAATGCTTTAAGGCTGATTCACCAGAATTTGTCCTTGACAGCTGTGGTTCAATGCTCTGGTCCTCGTTGGAGAGCTGGTACACACAAGTGCACGCTCAGGCAGGCAGGCAGAGCACTCTTACTACATAATCTCTGAACTGCTCATCACTTGCAAATGTGGAAAAATGAGTCCCTGCATGCCGATGGGAGGCCTAGATGCTTAATGGAGAGAAAACGATTCTCACATCAGTAGGTGGGGTTAGTGTGGGTGGTTTGGAGAGTGCTAGCAAACTGAGGAAATGTAGCCTTCTGGGACAGACTTTGGGGGGGGGGGGGGCGCTTGTGTAAATCAGTATTTCTGAAGTCGCCAGAAGTGTATCGCAGAATATACACTCTGGCAACCTAAAATGGAACACCCTGAAGGAAGCCTCCAAATTGAGTGAAATTTGCAGCATGTATTTGGCACAGTGAGAGATGCACACGGTTAGCATTTCAGCACAGAAGCACATCACAGCTGCCAGTAGTGCCACCCGCAAACATTAAAAATGGGGAATAGATGGGCTTGTGAACTTAATGGAATTGTTCTCTTTTCTGGTTGTTTTGCATACGCAGCATCAGGATGCTTTGTAGAAGACAGCAAATGTCTTTTAAGATCATTTTGGAGTTTGAACAACAGCTGCCTGTAGGTACTGCAGATTGTCCTTCAGAGAAATCGTCAATTTGTGTCAGCCGCCGGGGGGGGGGGGGGGGGGGAACCAACCAACCAAACAAACAAACAAACAAAAAACTGTGATGCGGGTTTGTAATTGATTAATTGATAGATGCAGGAGAGATCAACAGATGACAGGTCTGATTGTACCCACTTCGTGGCACCCCTCGTGTCTTGAGCACACTTAGTAATTTGTGTGTGCCTTACGCAGTATGGCTGTCATCATTTTCATAGGCAAAACTTTGTTACAAATGTATTCCCATTTAAAACACTCTTTGTTACTGACTTGATCATTGCATTCAAAATAAATCGTTACAATACATATTTACAGCCATCTACTTCCTACAAAGGCAAGTGCATACTCATTCACATTTGCGTAGTAGTAGTAGTAGTAGTAGTTGTATGCACTTATGAGAGATACCCGTACTCACCAGTGATGATAGTGCACGATCCTGTACTGCTTAAGACCTACAAGAATAAAGGCATTGGCATGCAATACGGCACACCCAGTAATTCGACCGTCGGTGATACCAGATTGACTTCTTTTAGCTCGCAGTGTTCTTTCGGAGACAATCCCTTCTGTGTGAATGCACACTAAGCTCGAACTTGCCTAGTACGGGGTCCCTCAACTGAGGACTGGCAAACTCCAACAAACCTCTGACACCGTAACCTTTGGGCCCACTTCAGTGAGCACTGTGTGGTGGAGCAGACACAAAATCTACATTTAGTGAGCATTTTGCAGTATCCAGAATATGAAGGGAAAAAATAAAATCACACTAAACTGACAGCAAATATTACAGCCCCGTCCAGAAATGGACGTAAGTTCTTATGTACAGATTCCGTAAGGCCCTTCAGTTTCTCCTCCGTCTCGGATACTTCAATGTTAAGAGCGAAATTTTTGGTGTGACATCAGAAATTATGTATAGAATTTCAGGGTGGCCACCGAACCTTGAAACCGGGAAAAAGCCTTCAATTTCAGCCAGAAACCGGGATTTTTAACCCATGAGATCTCGCGGCTATAAGAGTTAAGATTGTTCGCGTAGACTATTGCTCAGATTAGACGACCAGTTCGAAATGTCGACTCCCATGAACCACAGACATTGCCGAGGTGGGGTGGCTTGCGTGCCTCAACGATACAGGTAGCCGTACCGTAGGTGCAACCACAGCGGAGGGGTATCTGTGGAGAGGCCAGACAAACGTGTGGTTCCTGAAGAGGGGCAGCAGTCTTTTCAGTAGTTACACAGTTATTGCGAACAGCCGAAAGCAAGGGGAAACTACAGCCGTTACTTTTCCTGAGGACATGCAGCTCTACTGTATGAACATATATATATGATGATGGCATCCTCTCGGGTAAAATATTCCGGAGGTAAAATAGTCCCCCATTCGGATCTCCGGGTGGGGACTACTCAGGAAGATGTGATCATCATGAAAGACAATACTGGAATTCTACGGGTCGGAGCGTGGAATGTTAGATCCCTTAATCGAGTAGGAAAATTAGAAAATTTAAAAAGGGAAATGGATAGGTTGAAGTTAGATATATTGGGGATTAGTGAAGTTCGGTGGCAGGATGAACATGATTTCTGGTCAGGTGAGCACAGGATTATAAATACAAAATCAATTGGGAGTATCACAGGAGTAGGATTGATAATTAATAAGAAAATAGGAATGCGGGTAAATTACTATGAGCAACACAGTGATCGCATTATCATTGTCAAGATAGATACGAAGCCAACACCGACAACAGTAGTACAGGTTTATATGCCAACTAGCTCTGCCGATGATGAGGAAATCGAAGAAATATATGAGGAGCTAAAGGAAATTATTCAGACAATTAAGGGAGAGGAAAACTTAATTGTTATGGGAGACTGGAAATCGGTAGTAGGACAAGGAAGGGAAGGGAAGATAGTAGGTGAATATGGTCTGGGCAAAAGGAATGAAAGAGGAAGCCACCTGGTAGAATTTTGCACAGAACATAATTTGGTTATAACAAACACCTGGTTTAAGAATCACAAAAGAAGATTGTATACGTGGAAGAGACCAGGAGACACAGGGAGATACCAGATAGATTTTATAATGGTAAGACATAGATTTCGGAACCAGGTTTTAAAGTGTAAGACATACCCAGGGGCAGATATAGACTCTGACCATAACTTGTTGGTTATGAACTGTAGGCTGAAACTGAAGAAACTACAAAAAGGTAGGAAAATAAGGAGATGGGACCTGGATAAATTGAAGGAACCTGAAGTTCTTAAGAATTTCAGAGGGATCTTTAAGCAACAATTAACAGAAACGGGGGGAAATAAAACGGTAGAGGAGGAATGGGTACAATTGAGAGATGAAATAGTGAAGGTAGTAGAGGACAAAATTGGTAGGAAGGCAAGACCTACAAAAAATCCTTGGATATCACAGGAGATACTAAATTTAATCGATGAAAGGAGAAAATATAAAAATGCAGTAAATGAAACAGGCAAAATGGAGTACAGACGACTAAGAAATGAGATTGACAGGAAGTGCAAAATGGCTAAGCAGGAGTGGCTAGAAGGCAAATGCAAGGATGTAGAAGAATGTATGAAGAAGGAAAAAATAGATACAGCCTACAGGAAAATAAATGAGATATTTGGAGATAAGGAAAACAGCTCGATGAATATTAAGAATACGGATGGAAAACTAGTTCTCAGCAAAGAAAGGAAAGCTGAAAGGTGGAAAGAGTGTATAGAGAGGTTCTACAAAGGAAATGAACTTAGAGGCAATATTGTAGGAAGGGGAGAGGATGTTGATGAAGATGAAATAGGAGATAATGTACTGAGAGAAGAATTTGACAGAGCCCTGGAAGACCTAAGTCGAAACAAGGCCCCTGGAGTAGATGATATTCCCTCAGAGCTACTGAAGTCTCTGGGAGAACCAGCCATGACAAAATTGTTTCACCTGGTGTGTAAGATGTATGAGACAGGTGAAGTACCCTCAGACTTTAAGAAAAATGTTATAATCCCCATTCCAAAGAAAGCAGGTGCAGACAGGTGTGAAAACTACAGAACCATCAGTTTAATAAGTCATGGTTGCAAAATATTAACACGAATTATATACAGAAGGATGGAAAAGCTGGTAGAAACCGACCTTGGGGAAGATCAGTTTGGGTTCAGGAGAAATGTAGGAACACGGGAGGCAATACTCTCTTTACGGCTTATCCTAGAAGATAGATTAAGAAAAGGCAAAGCTACATTCCTAGCTTTTGTAGATTTGGAGAAGGCTTTTGACAATGTTGATTGGAATAAACTCTTTCAAGTTCTGAAGCAAGCAGGAGTAAAATATAGTGAGTGTAAGGTTATTTACAACTTGCATAAAAACCAGACAGTGGTTGTCAGTCGAAGGGCATGAAAGGGATGCAGGGGTTGAAAAGGGAGTAAGACAGGGTTGTAGTCTTTCTCCATTGTTGTTCAATTTGTACATTGAGCAAGCTATAAAGGAAAGCAAGGAGAAATTTGGAGAAGGAATTAAAGTTCAGGGAGAAGAATTAAAAACATTGCGTTTTGCTGACGACATAGTAATTCTGTCATACAGCAAAGGACCTGGAAGAGCAATTGAACGGAATGGACAGTGTGCTGAAAGGTGCATATAAGATAAACATTAACAAGAACAAAACTAGGGTAATGGAGTGCAGTGTAATGAAATCAGGTGATGCTGAAGGAATTAGATTGGGTAACGAATCAATAAAGGAGGTAGATGAGTTTTGTTACTTGGGCAGTAAAATAACAAATGATGGTCGCAGTACAGAGGATATAAAATGCAGAATGGCAATGGGTAGAAAAGCGTTCTTGAAAAAGACAAGTTTGTTAACATCGAATATTGATTTAAGCCTAAGGAAGTCCTTTCTGAAGGCATTTGTGTGGAGTGTTGCCTAGTACGGAAGTGAAACATGGATGATAAGCAGTGCGGACAGGAAGAGGGTAGAGGCTTTTGAAATATGGTGCTACAGAAGAATGCTGAAGATTAGGTGGGTGGATCGCGTAACTAATGAGGAGGTACTGAATAGAATTGGGGAGAAAAGAAATTTCTGGCATACCTTGACTAAAAGAAGGGATAGATTGGTAGGACACATTCTTAGACATCAAGGAATTGTGAATTTAGCATTAGAGGGAAGTGTGTGGGGTAAAAACCGCAGAGGATGACCAAGATATGGATACAGTAAGCAGATTCAGACAGATGTAGGTTGCCGTTCTTATGTGGAGATGAAGAGGCTTGCTCAGGATAGAGTAGGGTGGAGAGCTGCATCAAACCAGTCTCCGGACTGAAGACAACAACAACAACAACAACAACAACAACAACAACAAGTGCAAATAAGTAATCCCTGTAGTTTTAGTAAGAAAAACCTCAAAGTTTAATATTTAAAAGTAACAAAAACATTTTCAAAAATAATCCTGGGTGGTTTAAAAAGTTTTATAATTATAGGTTACATATTCCGTTATCTATTTCTGTATTTATGTCGAAGTGTAGTTCAGCCACCTGACTCAATTCCTCGCGATGTACGTCGAAGAGACGCGATGTTATCGTAAGGTGCGACTGCGGTAATTGCAGCTATAATGAAAGGCGATATTTATTTTTTCTACATTTTAGCAATTTTAGTGATTCACCCCCCTCCCCCCCCCCTCCACCCCACCCCACCCCTCTGCTGCAGTGACACTCATCAACACAGATTTCATCTTCTTATTCTGTGTTGAAAAATCTCTTAACGGAACCATTTTGTTGATTTTAACTATAAACTCCATAAAAGTTGGTATTTTGATGCTTCATTAGCATAGGCGCCGACTACGGGTATGCCAGTCACGGTCTACGGTCGGGGGGGTTCGAATCCCCCCTCGGGCATGGATGTTTGTGCAGTCCTTAGTATAAACTAGTTCATAAGTAGTTTGTAAGTTTAGGGACTGATGACCCCACAGTTGAGTCCCAGAAGACTTACAAACAACAAACATTCTGTAAACACAGTCCTCATAACTTGCAAAGGTATTTGTGTTTTAATTGGCAGCTCTACAAAATTCTTGAAACGCAACAGCTAGTAATAGATTTTTTCTGAATTTGAATTTTCAGGCTTCAACAATTTGTCAACAATTGAACATAGTAGTTGGCCCTTAGTTTCTGCTCTTTTTGACCTGTGTCACCTGTGCATGGAATTACGTCTTAACCCTTTCCCTCCCCTCATCTTTATCTGTCCGTCTAGCCAGAACCATTTGTTCAAAGATTGTAAATAACGTTGCAGGGCTTCCAATAATTCATTGTGACTAGATTGTCTATCATTATCTTGAGGAAACAAAATGCATTAAGCTACAATGCATTGTCAAAATATATATCATTGCTTGATGTCTAAGTTGGAGTAAATGCAACAATACTTTCAAATAATTGTATCAAGGTAAAGGAAAGAAAATAATTTAAAAACTTTACTACTAAATAATTGTCCAATGTCGAAATTAGTAGTCAACAGTTTGAAAATGTTATTAATTACGATAAAGGAAACATATCCTGCTCACGGATGCCATCTGTAGTCATTCCAAATTTCTTTTGAAAACCTAAAAATAATCAACAATTCTGTCAAATATACATTAATCCAATCATTATTTATAGATACTTGCAAAAAATATTTTTGTTCATAAATCAATAAAATTTGGGGTTACAAGGGTTGTCTTGCCTGTGAAAATATATAATATAAACTTATAATCGTGACGGTGACAGTGATACGGAATCGATAGCATGTATGCTTTGTATACGTTTTTAGCTTTGCTTTGTATTTATTTATTTATTTATTTTTTTTTTTTTTTTCATTTAGAAATATCTGGGTATGCCACTGATAATATCCCAAGATTTTCAAAAGTCGGCGCCTATGTTTGTTAGTAATAATTATAGACGATTCCCACGACTGGCCTAACATTGGTAATATGTAAATAGTAAACACAGTCACCATGTAGGAATTGTTGATGGCTGAACTTTTTTCATGTGGGCCCGGCTAGTGGCTAGCGCCAATGAGGAGACGCGATAACAATTACGAGGATATTAATTTACTTAGCAAACAAGGGTACATCGAGAACCTGACAACCATAGAGCAGGAACAGCGTTAATTATTTATTTTATGATAAACACAAAAGATTATCGCCCTCATATGTTAATGGGTGTTCAAAAAGCATACATTCACGCAACGCCACCTAGTGAGCGCTACACGGGCCCATGTGAAATACAGTTCTAACATTGTTGATTGCTACTTTTTGACATGCCAATTGTCCTCCAAAAAGATGTAAGTATAACTCTGTAATACGGTACCTGACTTTTGCGAAAAGGCAACTGAAAACCATCTTTATGAACAATCTAAATGAAATCTTGAAAGAGATGAAAAGATTGTTCATATCCTGAAGGTAAAGTAAATAATAATTTTATGTATTGAGTTCTCGATCACTAGTTCATGAGATGTGACTGTATTTTAATGTATCAGGAAGTCTAGTATAAATGAATCGAGCTATGTTGCATAAATGAATGCAATTCACATTAAAACATACAGTATCCCCCAACTGCTTGAACTCAACTTAGTCTATTATACAGGGTGTAAATTTTAAGTTGACAAACCGGAATAACTCGGAAAAAACAGTAGATATTCAAAAGATGGCAGAGGCTTAGGAAATAATACTCAACCTGAACCATTTCAACCATTGGGGGGGGGGGGGGGGGGTTGTAGTGTCAAGTGTAAAATTTTAAATGGGAACCCCAACATTTTTATTGCAGATTCAGATTCAAGTATGGTCTGGTTGATCTTTTGCGACAGATGGCGCTGTAATAGTAAGAAATACTTGCCATACTGGTGAAGAAAAGTACTAAACAGGAAATAAAATCCCCAAAGTGATCCCTCCCTCTCCCCACAGTGGACTGGGGAGTCTTCCAAAGTGATACCTTAGTCCAGATTGCCCATCTACATCTACATGCGTACTCCGCAATTCACCGTAAGGTGCGTGGCGGAGGGTACACTGTACCACTACTAGGCATTCCCTTTCCTGTTCCACTCCCAAATTGAACAAGGAAAAAAAGAATGCCTATATGCCTCCTTACGAGCCCTAATTTCTCTTATCTCGTCTTAGTGATCTTTACGCGAAACGTAAGTAGGTGGCAGCAAGATCGTACTACACTCAGCTTCAAATTCCGGCCCTCTAAATTTACTCAACAGAAATTCACGAAAAGAACGTCGTCTTTCTTCCAGCGATCCCCAATTGAGTTGCCGGAGCATTTCCGTGACACTCGCGCATTGGTCGAACCTACCGGTAACAAATTTAGCTGCTCGCCTCTGAACCGCCTCTGTCTTCCTTTAAACTGATCTGCTGTGGGTCCCAAACACTTGAGCAATACTCAAGATGTGGTCGTACAAGCGTTTTATACGCTGTCTCCTTTACAGGTGAAGTACATCTTACCAAAATTCTTCCAATAAACCGAAGTCTGCTGTCCGTCCTACTCACAACTGTCCTTACATGCTCGTTCCATTTCATATCGCTCTGCAATGTTATGCCTAGATATTTGAGCGACGCGACAGCATCAAGCAGCTCACTAATAATGCTATATTCGAACAAAATGGGATTGTTTTTTTTACTCATGCGCATCACCTTACATTTTTTCACATTGAGAGCTAGCTGCCAATCTTCGCACCAACTAGAAATTTTGTCTAAGTCATCCTGTATGCTATTACAGTCAGTTACAGATGACACCCTGCCATACACCACAGCATCATCAGCAAACAGCAGCATATTTAAACTTACTCTGTCCATCAGATCATTTATATAGATAGAAAATAATAGAAAATAATAGCGGTCCTATTACTCTCCCCTGGGGCACGCCTGACGATACGCTCGTCTCTGATGAATACTCGCCGTCGAGAACAACGTACTGTGTTCTATTACTTAGGAAGTCTTCCAGCCAGTCACAAATCTGTGAACCTATTCCATAATCGTATCTTTGTTAGCAGTCTGCAGTGTGGCACCGCGTCGAACGCCTTTTTGAAGTCGAGAAAAACACAAAACGCCTGTTGCCCTTCGTCCATGGCTCGCAAGATGTCATGTGAGAAAAGGGCGAGCTGAATTTCACATGAACGATGTTTCCTAAACCCGTGCTGATTCATGGAAAGCTTTTCCGTTTCAAGGAAATTTACTATATTCGAACTGAGAATATGCTCCAAAATTCTACATGAAACTGATGTCAACGATATTGGCCTGTAATTGTGTGGGTCAGTTCTCTTTCCTTTCTTATAAACGGGAGTCATCTGCGCTTTTTTCCAATCACTAGGAACTTTGCGCTGAATTAAAGATTCGCGATAAATGCAAGCTAAGTAGGGGGCCAACGCCGCAGAATAGTCTTTGTAAAACCGGACGGGTATTCCATCTGGACCAGCAGACTTTTTGGTATTTAGCTCTCTCAGCTGCTTCTCTACACCGGAAATACCTATTGCTATGTCCCCCATTTCGGAATTACTACGTTGACCAAATGATGGTACATTTGTGCGGTCCTCCTGCGTGAAAGATTTCTTAAGGGTTAAATTTAGAACTTCAGCTTTCCGTTTGCTTTCTTCTATTACTGCCCCGGAATGATCAATGAGTGACTGGACAGTGGGCTTTTACCTGCTTATCGATTTTACATAGGACCAGAATTTTTTCGGATTCTCGGAAAGATCTTTTGGTAAGGTATGGCTGTGATAATTATTGTATCCTTCGCGCATCGATCTTTTTATAGACGCACGAATCTCTACTAGCTTTTGCCTGTCATCATTTGCGTGTTCTTTTTTGAATCGAGAGTGCAACAGCCTTTGCTTTCTCAGCAGCTTTCTAACATTATTATTATACCAAGGTGGATCTTTTCCATCCTTAATCATCTTTACTGGCACATATTTCTCTAACCCTTTATTAACAATGCACTTAAATGTAGTCCACAATTCCTCTACATCCATAGTCCCAAAATTAAATGATGCCCATTCGTTTTCTAAGTGCGATCGTAACATTTGCTTATCGGCTCTTCCCAACAAAAACACGCTCCTAGCCTTCTTGATTGGTTTATGAACTTCGGTCACCATCGACGCTATGACGATATCATGATCACTAATTTCTGTCTCTACACAGACATCGTTAATAAGGTCAGGCCTGTTTGTGGCTAAAAGGTCTAGAATATTTCCATTGCGCGTGGGTTGCCGGTTTGACTGCTCAAGACAATTTTCGGAGAATGTGTCCAAAAGTAGCTCGCAAGATTGCTTGTCTGTACCGCCTGAAATGTAACTAGCGAGGTCCCAATCTATACGTTTAAGGTCATCTCCGACTAATATTACATGGCCCGGATACCTATGCACTACCTGGTGTAGACTTTCCGTGAATGATTCTAAAACTGCTACAGCAGCACTGGGGGGCCAGTAAAAAACACCCAACTATTAACTTTACTTCTTTTAGACCTGTTATACGTGCCCAGATAACTTCACAGTTACTTTCAACCTCGATCTCAGTACAAACAATATTTTTATCCACAGCGATGAACACTCCTCCTCCAGTTGTATCCGATCTATCTTTCCGATATACATTCCACGTTTCGCTAAATATTTCTGAACTTGCCACATCATGATTAAGCCAGCTTTCGGTGCCTAAAACTATCTGAGCGCAATAACTTCCATGCTGTGCGGCAAATTCAGGAACTTTGTTTCTGATACTCTGAAAGTCCGTGGCTAATATTTTGATGTTCGAATTTTTGTTCCGAACGTGGCCTGAATACACTGTTTGAATGCTGGCAGGCGAGTGCTCATCAGAGTTAGCTCCTAGCCTAAAAAAAACCCCATGTGCACTCTACAAGTACTCTGCTACCCGAGTAGCCGCTTCCTTAGTGTAGTGCACCCCTGATCTATCTAGGGGCACCCTACAATTCCCCACCCGATAACGCAGGTCCAGAAATCTGCAGCCATGACTGTCACAGAGTCGGTGAAGCCTCTGCTTGCAACCCGCGTGCAAAGGCAGCAGCCTTCACCAATTCCGCCAGTCGCTCGTAGGACCTGAGGGTGTCCTCAGAACCCAAGCGACAAGCGTCATTGGTGCCGACGTGAGCCACAACTTGCAGTCGACTACACCCCGTACCCTCGATAGCCGCCGGCAAGGCCACCTCCACATCTCGGATGAGGCCCCCCGGCAGACACACAGAGTGCACATTGGAATTCCTTCCGGATCTGGACGCTATCTGCCTAAGGGGCTCCATCACGCGCCTAACATTGGAGCTCCCAATAACTAATAATTCCCTCCCCCCGTGCACCTGCTCGGACCCTGCTGAAGGTGTGGCCACATGTTCACTCACAGGACGAACAGGCGCGGACGGACGTTCAGCCTCCACATTGGCCTTCCGCCTCGAGCGACGCGAATGCCGTACAACCCGCCACTCCCCTTGCGGAGGCGGCGGCTCGACGACGTCCGGTACACCTGAAGGTGCCTCGGTAGCAGGGACAGAGAGCGAAGCGTGAGACACCTAAGTTGTCCCACTCGACGCACCAGACTCCCCACCATCGCTGCACCCCGAGACAGCAGCCTGAAGACGGCTGACCGTAGACAACAGCACGCTCAGCTGTTCGCGAACTGCGGCCAACTCCTCCTGCGTCCGCACACAGCAGGCACACATCCTATCCATCCTATCGATACAATTAATTGCAGAAAGTAGAAAAATAATTAATCAACTTTTAAGTAGCCTAGTACTCTAATAAAGGCTGCTGGCTGCTGACTTAACTGTGGTTAGTGGTAACTACACTGTCAAATCAACAAAACTGAGTCCGGCAGTTTTCAAAATAAACAAGAATATCTGTGGAATACACCGTTATCAAACACACGAGAAAATATGCTCAGCGCTGTTTACGATGTGGCACTGGTGGCAGCTGGCACTGGACTGACTGACTGACAACGAGCATTAGTAACGGTCTCTGACTTGTTTTGAAATACACCAGTCAAAGACGAAGGCTAAACGCAACGGTATTTATCAAATACAATAGAATAAACTATTAAAACAGTAGTACAAATGAAATCTGCCAAGTACGCGGGAATAAACCTCTTAAAACAGAAGTACTAACGAAAATGAACTAGACTGGCAAATTAAAATTCACCCAAATTAAATTAAGATACTTAGCGCTGTTTACGATGTGACACTGGTGTCTGAATACCAGTTATGAATTGCCGAAAAACACTTAATTGAACTAGCCGAGAAGAAATGTACATCTGGTATCATTTGGTTGGGTTCTGAAGTGTCATCAATATGATTAACTTTTTTCTTTCCTGGGTGGTACATTTCTTCAGCAGTATGGCAAATAATTCTTACCATTACAGTGCAATATGTGGCCTGTTGAAAGAAAAAACAATCAAACTATACATGATTTGGTCTATAGAATCTGAATCTGCAATAAAAAATGGGAGTTTCCTTTTAAAATTTTACACTATCCACCCACACCGTTCTCAAACGGTTGAGACAGTTCAAGTTTAGTATCATTTCCTAAGTTTCTGCCGTCCGTTCATAATGGTGAAAAGCGTTGAATATCTACTGTTTTTTTTCTTTCCCCCCCCCCCCTCCTTCCCCCCCCCCCTCCTTTTCCTCTTGTTATTCTGGTTTGTCAACTTAAAATGTGCACCCTTTACTATAGGGTAACTCGGGGTGAGTTGGACCACTGGGTGAGATGGACCAGTGACATATTTCGTGAATGCACCCCTAGAGGCCAGCACCGTTCACTTGTGAATAAGCTCTTTGTTGAACGAATGTCGTGCAAAAGTGTTGTTGTTATTATTGTCTTCGTTCAGGAGAAAAATCCCATTTTCTGTTGTGGTAAGTCAAAAAGTTTTATCATGTAGTTACGTTCTTTTATTATTATGACACAGTTTGCATACTATTCCTGTAGTTTTATTACTAAAAGCTTGACTAATGTGTTGACATGTACCTAGCCTAAAATGGCCACTGAGCTCTAAAACTGCAGGCAATCGGGATAGATGGACCAGTTCTATTTGTGTGTGATGGATGATGCATTTCAATTAGGGAGAGATGGCCACAATTAAATATATCTTAAGTGACTATGGATATTACATTAATATTTTAAAAGTTTATCGAATTACATTTTTTGCATAGTTGGTATTTTTCTCTTCAGAAAAATGCGAACTAATTACAAAAGGACCAATTCTTGTGAGCGAGACAAATGGACCAAAGATGGATTGATGGCTATACATACTGTGTGGGGTATCGTGGGTGTCAATGCTGCAGCTACAGCTTTTGGTTCACCTAAAACTACACTGAAAAGAAGTCTGCAGTCAAAAAAATTATTCTAAGGGCAGTATGGGACCTCAGCCTTTACTGGGTGTTGAGAATGAACGAAAAGTCATCGCTCACAATTAGAAACTTCAAGAGCAAGGTTTTGCACCATGTAGAGATTCGGTATGGAGTATGGCATTTGAATTAGCTGAAAGGCTAAATATACAACACACTTTCAATAAAGAATTTAAAAAAGGCTGGTTACGACTGGATTCATTCCTTTCTTAGACGCAATGCCAATATGAATCCCCACATTAATGTTGTTCATCATTTGCTAATAAGTGTAAGAGCTGTGGTAGCAGAAAAATATCCTAAAGTGTGCACAAAATCTACAAATCAATGAAAATTCAGTGTTCGCTCACTATTTACAAAAAACTGATAAAATTGTTTGGTCTGAAATGTCGTACTGTATTCATTACTACGTATTACAATAAAAATATATGATTTCCATTCACTCTTTTCTTCATGTGTAGCAATTATTTACGTGGTCCATCTCTCCCACTACACTGGTCCACCTCACCCACACACCTACGGGTGAGATGGACCGCTGATGTAAATTTTTATTTCGTTGTGGGACGGCCCCAGTAATGTACTGCATGTAAGTTTATATGACAATATATAGGAAAATGTTGCCAGAACTTGATGAGCTCTGCCCCCCACCCCTCCCCAACACCAATCCTGGATTCGCCACTGCTTGGTGTATATATATTACAACATGACATGGTTCAACTTGGATGACATGTAACTTGGATATGTAACTAGTTTCTTTACGGTATAGTTGTTTGCTAACCCCCTTTGAGCAAAATTTTTGTGAAAACTTGGAAAATAATTATTTTTAACCTGGAAAAAAACCTTGAATTTGAAAATGAAGATTTGGTGGCCACCCTGAGTTGAAAATAGCTATATCTTTGTCCTTAATACACTATGTTAGGAAGAAATGAAAGTGAGTATGAACTTCAAAATAAATTTTCTATACTTCACTAAAAAGTGTATAACATTTGTTCCTCCAATATTGTTCCTCATGCAACCCTCGAGGGGCACAGCATTAAATTGCAGAATACGTGCTCGGTGAACCTGGGGTCCCTCAGCTGGGAACTGGTAAGCTCCGCCAGTTGTAACCTCTGGACGCGTTTCGTCCTGGTGCGACAGAGGAACATCGTGCGTCTCGGGGAATGGGGATCGTGGCTCGACCGTGTGGGCCGTGAGGAAGGAAAAAAACCTGTATATAAAACCCCTCAATCCTGAAGTGCACTGCACACTAATGGAATGCGTGGCTATCGAGGCGGCACAGTCGCTAGCGGGCAACCTCTGGGGGTACTGACAAACCTCATTTGTACGAGGCTTACCTAGGCACGAGACCTCTGTTTTTATTTCCCTAGCTGCTCGTGGGACTGAGATGGAGACATCAACATTTTCACACCTCCTAGTGGAATGGGTGTACCACGGGCAGATACCATTACTCAATCTAACAGGAGGGCTCAGGTGGACAGTTCTCCTGCTTTTGGAATAAGGGTGGTTTTTTTTCTCTCCAGTAGTAACAAAACACACGGTGTTATGCAGTGTATTTTATTGTCGTGAAATGAGAAGAGTGCACGTTTGAGTGTTTCACCTTTCTACATTAAAAAAGGGCTTCGAGCCAAATGCTGGCAGCTCATAATCAGTCGAAAGCTTGCGGAATGGACATTACTGAGTAAAACGTAGAGTTACCAGCAGGAAACTAACTTGAAGAGTGCAAAATTCGTGGGTGAGTATGCTGTATACACAGAGTTCCATAACACCTTGAACTATAGCAAAGGTGTAATGCCGTGTAGGGATCTTTTCGAATTCTTGACAGGAGAACTCGGAACTGAGTGCACACTAGAGGACATTGTGGATGTGCAAAGTATTATGAGAAGAGTGGGTGGGACTTGGTGGATCTGACTTATTCATCCTCATCTTCAATAACCCCAAACTTCCAGAACATATCAAGGCAGGCTCCTTCGTCAGAATGTCCGAAAATATGTCCCCGACTCGATGTGCTGCTTTAGAAGCCAGTGCTTTGGACGTACCACCCTGGGGTGCGAGGGTGAAGTCACTTGTGGCATTGGTGCAAAGGTCGGAGCAGATTGTACACCACCAGTCGAGTGCGTAAATTATTCTGGTGACCACCCTGTCTGGATTCGAGAATGTGGAGTCTACCTTGAGGAGAAGAGGTTAAGGAAATTAAGAACACGAAGCTCATCTCGTATGCTGAAATCGAGAAGATCTTAGAGGCCATCCGACCACCAGTCTATGCCATGTTTTTTGCTTGTGTTCTTCAAAAGACAGTTGCTAAAAGTGTCGCCATGCAAGTAGAGTTTGTTAGTATTAACAGGAGGGTATTCATAATGATGAAATCGAAGAAAAACTGGGAATGAACACCATAGATGAAGCAGTTAAACAAACAGTCTGAGATGGTGGGGTCATGTTACAGGCACGGGAGAAGCAAGGTTACCTAAGAGACTCATGAGCTCGGCAGCAGAGAGTAAGAGGAGTCAACGTAGACCAAAATGAAAGTACTTAGATTTGGTGAAAAATGATTTTGAAGTAAAAGGCTTAACATCAGAAGAGGCATCAATGTTAGCATTGAATAGGGAATCATGGAGGAATTTTATTAGAGGCACTATGCTCCAGTATGAACGCTGAAAGGTATAATCAGTCTCTGATGATGATGGAGATGATGATGATGATGATGATGATGATGATGATGATGATGATGATCATCATCATCATCCAATCAATCAATCAGTCAATCATTATTACTTGCACTTATCAGTGCACCTGCAAGACAGCAGTAGAATAAAGTCCTGTTAACCCCCTCCCTCCTCCCCCCCCCCCCCCCCCAACAACATCAGGCAAAGCTACACACATGTACACCTACTCTAGAGCCCATGGCTTTTCCAACAGCAGGGGCTGGCCAAAAATCCACCACAGCCACTACTACTGCAACAGGAACCCATCCCAAGCCACATAAGGCCAAAAAAGCATCCGGAAAGTCTCGACCACAGGTCAAAACTGAAAGTAAACTGCGAGATCCTGTTACTTACATTATACTAGATGCTACATCTGACTCAGCTCCGGAGTCCATCTGGGGCAGTCATCTCACCCCAGGTCAGATCCTCCACCCCCTTACAGTCTCCCCACCTTAGCGGAAAGAGAGGTTGAAGGTGCAACCTCCATAAAGGGTGGCAATGTGCAGGGATTCAGGACACATGTCTAGGAACTCCATTGACTATCTCAGGGTAGACTTATGTGTGTGTGTCTCCAGCAGATAAATTTCAAGCCGTCTGACAACCCTGAGATAGGTGGTTACACTGTACATAGAAAGGATGAACGTAGTGGAGAGAGAGCTAAAAGCAGAGTGGCTATTTTTCTTAATATCATTCCAAGCTCCTCTCTCACCACAAGACTCCAAGCAATCAGTGTCTGTACATGTGTTTTATCGACTGACAATTTGCTCTCTCTGTGAAACAAACAAACAAGTTCTGTCTGCTCCCCACGAAAAGTGGCTCAGACATTTTAAAAGACAGGGTCTTGAGGCACCACAGTTTCAAGTTTTTAAGGTGTCGCAGTCATGTAACTTTGGAGTCAAACGTGAGACCCATAAACCTCATTATGTCTTTAAAAGTTAGTACTGTACCCCTCATTGTCAGCTCAGGTAAGTTTAAAACAGAATGAGAATGGTTAAAAAGAAGACGCAAAGGCTTCAGTTGAGAACTTAAAACAAGTCTTCCCTGCTCATTCATTCACCATTTGGAGAGTTAATTGCAACTGACATGTTGTTTCAAGGCTGGAAGAAGAGGAGGACAGAGATGTCATCAATAAATAATGATCACTAGACAGAACATAATAGTTTTAACTGCTATGGCAAACAGTCACAGTTAAAACACTACCCTGAGGGGCACCACTACCCTGCCCAATGCCATCTGAAAGGGTGTCACTGATTTAATACCTAAAATCGTGCGGAGTAAGAAAGAATGCATAAAAACTTGAAGATGGCCAAATAACCCCAGTCACGGAGGTCCCTGAAAATAAGATGCCTCCAAGTAGTATCATAAGCTTTTTCAATGTCAAAAAATACACCCAAAAGGTGATGCCTTCACTGGAAAGCCTGTTGCATAGCTGCCTCCAGGAAGGTCAGGTTATCAAAGATGGATCAAAATATCTTGAACCCACACTGAAAGCAGACTCTAACAAGCTGCCTGGATTGTAACAGCCAGATAATACGATGATTGAATATCTGCTCTAAGGTCTCTACCACACAGCTAATAAGGGCACCACTACAATAGCGACAAGGGGTTGAGTCCTTTCCAGCCTTTAAAAAGAAGAATTACAATTATTTGACGCCATGAATTGGGAAAGTGACTGGACACCCAAATTACATTAAAAAAGGCGATGAGGATTTTTTGTTACACTGTTAGCTGCAGTAGCATAGTATAACATATACTACCATCGTCAGGGCTTGCGTCATGAGATGCAGATAGTGCAGTGCAGTAACAAGCTCCAACATGGAAAAGGTGCAGTTGTAACCTTCATCATTACTGGAACTGAAGTTTGAACCATCCCTCTCCACAGCCAACCTTTGGCACTGGAAAAATGAATCTTAACTGGTGGTGGACGTGGCTGTGGTGAAATAGGCTGTCATAGTCTGCACAATGTCTCATGGGTTGGTCAGTAGAATACCATTTCCCATTACATCAGCCACTGGGCACTTTTCCCCTCTCGCAGGTATTCTCCCATACCTGTGAACTTTAGGTGGAATGATTAAGGGTATTCAGGAATTGTTGACATGATCATTTATTGCTCTCTCAAATAGTTTCACAACATTCTGCCTTCACCACCCGAAAGGTGGACAGGTTCTTTGCAGTTGCCCTGCTTTTGAACCTACTCAGAGCTGCACACTTTGTCCTTATTGCATAGTGGCATTAGTTACTCCATCGAGGGACGGGCTGCCTTTTCAGTTGTCCTGAAGACTGTGAAATGGAAGCTGCAGCATTGTAGCCAATCATTTGGGTTATATGATCCACCCAGTCATGGACACTGTCACAATATTCAAACTCAGCAATTTGGCTGTAAAGTGTCCAGTCTGCTCTACTGTGCATCCATCATGGTGGTTGCTGTATACATTCCATTCCATCTGGCTGGTGGATAAGGATTGGAAAGTGATTACTTCCATGAAGATCATTGAGCATGTCCCATTGCTGTGTGGACAAGGGCTGGAGAAAGTGAGAGATCTATGGCAGAGAATGAACCTGTTGGAGGACAGAAGGCTGGGGACGATCAGATAAGGACAAGACCTAGAATTTGTTTGAAACATCAGAAATAATTAGTCCGTCCCTGTCCATTTAGAGTATATTAGTCCGTCCCTGCCCATTTAGAGTGTCATAAAACAAAGTGCAAAATGATAACCGACTTCTATGTTTGCCGGGACGCTAGGGTTCCTCTGGTGTATCGTATTCACTGGTTGAGATTGTTCATGGTCTCTGCTCAAAGAGAGCAGTAAACGACAGACTGTCTTATGTCTGTGTGCACAATTTTATCAGGGAGTTTTGTTGTCACAAAAAGCCCCTGTTGTATGTATTCTGATGTTGGTAATTTGATTTTGTATTGTTTTAGTTAATGGAAACATACATTGTTCAAGAATTGTGATCTTATTTAAAATTATGGCTGGAAGTTTTTAGTACCGACAGTATGTCAAAAGCATTTTGTGCAAGTACTTTTGTAGTTGTTTTTTGTTGCTAGGTGTCAGTAATAAGTGGTTGTAGTTTTGTTGTCTTTTGTTTACGAAATACGAATATGGTTCAGGGATAGCTACAATGTGCTTTTTCCCTCCTTCAGTTCAATATCTACCATGGCATTTTGATATAAAAACTCTGGTATCTGTTTGTTACTGGTAAATCCTTATGTAATTTCATGAGAATTTCATAATGTCTCCTAACAGCACTATATCCTGCTGGACTCTGAAATCCCCATTTTTTGGCATCAAATAAGAAAAACAAAAGTGTGTAAATACACTAATGTACTTTTTCACTTTGGTAGTAAAATAACCCAAGTGTTTTGCTCGAATATTAAGATAGCTTTGGCAGGAAATGGTTAACTGCTGAAAGGACAAAATTATAAAAATGGAGCAGGCAAAAAGCACTATAGACAGTTAAAAACTAAGGCTGACAGGAAGTGAAAATTGGCTAAGCCAGAGTGGCTAGATGACAAATGCAAGTATGTAGGACAATTCGTAACCAGGGAGAAGATAGATATCACTTACAGGAAAATGAGAGATGTTTGTAGACAAGTAAAGCAGCTGTATCAATATCAAGAGCTCAGATGGAAAACCAGTAGTAAGCAAATAACTGAAAGGAATATGTGGAGTGGAAAATGAAGGCAGTATTGTAAAAAGGGAAGAGGGAGTAATGAGGATGCAATATGAGATAAAATACCGTGAGGAGAATTTGACAGGTCACTGAAACGTTTCAATTTAAACAAGGCCCCTAGACTAGACAATATTCCCTATAAACTTCTGATATCCTTGGGAGAGCCAGCCATGACAAAACTCTGCCACATGGTGTGCAAGATGTATGAAACAAGTGAAATAATCTCAGATGCCAAGAATAATCAATCAGGGAATTATTATGAAATGATACAACAAAGTTAGTGGACAAGTTTTGTTATTGGGGCAGTAAAATAACTTCTTATTAGTGAAGTAAGGAGGATATATAATGTGGAATGGCAGTTGACAGAAAAGCATTTCTGAAGAAATCTGTTAACATTGAAGGTTAATTTAAGGGTGAAGAAGTATTTTTTGAAGGCTTTTGTCTGGAGCGTAGCCTTGTATGGGAGTGAAATGTGGACGATAAATGGTTCTGGCAAGAACAGTAAAGATGTTTGAAATGTGGTGTTGCAAATGAATGCTCATAAGATGGGTAGATCATCTTCATTTAAAATGAATTATGCCTTTCAGTCCCCCCAGGGGGCCCACAGCTCTTTTGTGGGTACGTGTGTGGCGCGCACGGGTCCCCGAGCCATTGCAGCCTTTTTTCCTGCTTTCCCCAGGCTGCATTACCCCTCCTAGTTCCCCCTCCTTCCCATCCCAATTCCTCCTTCCCACCCTCTCCAACCCCATCTCTCGGTGGTACTCTGGATGACTGCTTGGCTATCCCATGGTACCGATTGTCCTGCACTTTGGTTTTGTCTGCTGTGTACACCGGTTTTTGGCCCAGTTTGGTCCCCCTCGGGGTTTGACCTTCCATACCAAATTGTCCAATAGTGTGTGAGCCAATTGGGGAAGAACTCCCGACCTAGCCCCTACGGCGCGGGTCCTATCCTTTCCTTTCCACTTCCTTTCCTCGCTGTAGCCCCCATCCCCCGCTAGGTCCCCAGCACGTGTAGCCAGTCCGTGTGGGGGGGGGGGGGCTGTTATGTACCCTTTGGCTGAGCCCCCTGACACCACAGGGATCACACTACTGGTGTCTGAGCTGCGACCTCTCCATGCAAGCCAAGGAGTTGATGCCTGTCCTCGGGGGTATCAGAACTCCCGGCAATGGCCATCGTGCCAGGTGGCCTTTGCTGAGGCTGGGTGGCGCCCATGGAGAGAGCCCCGGTTTCGGAGTGGGTGACACCAGGGCGGACGTCTAGCCCCATGAAAAGAGTTAGACTCCAAAATGGTCGTGCATCGGCCGTCTCTCAAGACAGGAAGAGATCGTTTAATGCTGCTACTGCGGATAAGAGGATATTTCCCTCCCTTGCTACCCCTTGGGAGGAAGGCCAGGCTCGCCGGTTAGGAGCAAAACCCTTTCCTCGCTATCTCGTTTGCTCAAAGACTGATGGAGGAACTTTTACTACCACCAAACCTCTGTTCTTTGTCGAGACCGTAGAGGACAAGTTTGGTGAAGTGGAATCTATGGGTAAGCTTAGATCTGGCTCATTACTCATTAAAACAGTCTCGGAAGCCCAGTCTGAAGCTTTGCTCGCCTGCACCACCCTTGGCGACATTCCAGTAACAATTGTCCCGCACAAATCCTTGAATATGGTACAGGGTGTGATATTCCACCGGGACCTCCTCCTTCAAACTGATGAGGAGCTTAGGGCCTATCTCGAGCGGCGTGGTGTACATTTTGTTCGCCGCGTTCAGAGGGGACCTAAAGATAACCACGTCGATACTGGGGCCTTTATCTTGGCCTTCGAGGGGGACACACTCCCAGAGAAGGTCAAGATAATGATATATTGATGTGAAGTGAAGCCCTACATTCCACCTCCCATGCGGTGTTTTCGATGTATGAGGTTTGGTCATATGTCCTCTCGCTGTACAGCAGTCCCAGTATGCGGTGATTGTGGACGTCCACTACATGAGGGGAGCCCCTGTGTTCCTCCGCCGGTGTGCGTCAACTGTCAACACCACCTCTCTTCACAGTCGCCAGATTGCCCTATGTTCAAAAAAGAAAAGAAGATACAAGAGTACAAATCCCTGGAGCGTTTGACGTACCCTGAGGCCCGCAGTAAATATGAACGTCTGCATCCCGTGCAAATGGCGACGACCTTCGCTATGACGTTATCGTCTAGCCTTTCACCCTCCCCTTCCCACTCCCATCTCCCCCCTACACACCGTCCACACCCCTCCCTCACATCTCCCTCTCCTGTAGCTCCTGTAGCCCTCCCTTTGTGTCCCACCCCTTCCCAGCCGGAGAAGTGCACCCCTTCTCCGTCGCCTGCCGGTGACAGTGCCCTATCTCAGGGCCTTCCGTTCCGGCGTTCCCCAGATCGGAGATCTTCGACCTCCAGCCAGCCATCGGACTCCCAGTCAGTGAGTTCAAAGGTCGCCCGATCCTCGTCAGTACCAGACCTAACTGACAAAAGTCCTCTCTCTGGGGCGGGTCCTGCCCGTCCCACACGAGAGGAGGAGAAGAAGGAGAAGAAGAAGAAGAAACAAAAGTTACAAGATAAAGCCCCTCCGGTACCACCGGAGGTGCCGACTGTGCTTTCGCAACTCGCTCATCCCATTGAGCCCGAGGCTGATCAGCTATTTATGGATGTTGTCCCTTCTTCTTTGGTGACGGACGCTGACAAAGCAGCGTGACAGACGTTATGCCATTCGCTTCCCGCCTAGATCCTCGTGATGTGATCATCCAATGGAACTGTAATGGTTACTACCGTCACCTCTTGGAGATTAAACAGCTAATCTCTCTCTCTTCTGCGGCCTGTGTCGTCCTGCAGGAATCGAGGTTTATGGATGCACATTCACCGACCCTCCGTGGGTTCCGTGCTTTTTGTCGGAACCGGGTTGGTCCCCTCCAGGCGTCTGGTGGGGTTTGTACTTTGGAGAGGAATCCAGGTACTGACAATATCTGTCCGGACCAAACTCCATTGGAAGTGGTTGCTGTCCGGGTTCACTTGGACACTCCATTGACCATTTGCAACCTCTACCTCCCACCTGACAGGCCACCTACACTCACGTCCCTAGTGGCCCTCCTTCAGCAACTCCCCCCTCCTTACCTCATCCTTGGGGACTTCAATGCCCACCATCCTTTGTGGGGCAGTGCTTATACATCTAGCCGGGGCCGTCTCATAGACCAGTTTCTTGCTGACCACAATCTGAGCCTTCTCAACGATGGTTCCCCAACTCATTTTAGTGCCGCTCAGGGCACCTTTTCTCCCATAGACCTCTCTCTCACTTCTCCTTCTCTCCTTCCTTTATTTCACTGGTCGGCGTATGACGACCTCTGCGATAGCGACCACTTTCCGTTGATCCTTTCACTTCCCTCACGCCTACCACGAGCCCCCCGCTGGGTATTCCATCGTGCTAATTGGCCGCTATATACATCCCAGGTTGTGTTCCCATCTTCCCCCTCAGGCTGTATAGATGATATTATAAGCCAAATGACCAACATGATTACCCAAGCTGCCAACGCCGCTGTTCCTCGGTCGACAGGCCCTCCTACTCGCCGGCCTGTCCCTTGGTGGAATGCAACTGTTGCCGCAGCCATTCGCGAGCGCCGTAGGGCCTTGCAACATCTTAAGCGCCACCCATCGCTCGCTGGTCTAATAAATTTCAAACGTCTGCGTGCCAGAGCTCGTTACTTAAGCAAACAAAGTAAGCGGACATGCTGGGAGCATTTTGTCTCCTCGTTGGGTTCTTTTGTCCCTTTGACAAGATTGTGGGATATGCTCCGATCTATCCAAGGTAGCTGGAGGCCGTCTTCCGTCCCTGGTCTTGCCCTGCCTGATGGGGTCTGCACAGAGCCATCTGTTGTTGCAGAACATCTTGCAACTCACTTCGCCAATGTATCAGCGACAACTTCATATCCGGCGACCTTTCTCCTTCAGAAACACCAGGCCGAAACCTTCAAATTAGGCTTTACTTCTCACCAGGTGGAACCATATAACGAACCTTTTACTGACTGGGAGCTGTCGCTGGCCCTCTCCTCTTCTCGTGATTCAGCACCTGGCCCTGACGATATCCATAATCAATTGCTGAAACACCTTAACCCCTCACAACGACAATTTCTCCTAAAAGTTTTTAACCGTATTTGGCTTCAAGGGGTGTTCCCCTCCCAGTGGAGGGAGAGTATTGTGGTCCCTGCCCTCAAGCCTGGCAAGGACCCGTCGGCGCTGGACAGTTATCGACCAATAAGCCTGACAAGTGTCCCCTGTAAACTACTTGAACGGATGGTAGCCCGCAGATTATGCTGGGTTCTTGAATCCCGGGGACTTCTCTCACCTTACCAGTGTGGGTTCCGGGAGGGACGATCCCCTATTGACCATTTACTTCGACTGGAGACTGCGATCAGACAGGCCTTCTCTAAAAGACATCATCTGGTAGCAGTCTTCTTCGATCTGCATAAGGCGTACGACACTGCTTGGCGTCATCATATTTTACGTTCTCTTCATGACTGGGGCCTCAGAGGCTCCTTACCAATTTTTATCCGTCAGTTTTTATCCCACCGCCTGTTCCGTGTCAGAGTTGGCTCTTCCTTTAGCTCCCCTCGGATACAGGAGAACGGTGTCCCCCAGGGGACACTTTTTCTAATCGCCATCAATGGGTTGGTGAGCTCTGTTGGGTCACTGGTAACCCCGGCATTGTGTGTCGACGATTTTTGCATATGGTACAGCTCCTACTCATTAGCCTCTACTGAACGTCAGCTCCAGAGCGCCATTCGGCGGGCTTCAGTGTGGGCTACGTCCCATGGTTTCCAGTTTTCCTCATCAAAAACGAGGGTGGTGCACTTTTGTCGTCGTACTACAGTTCACCCTGATCCAGAACTGTTCTTGGGTAATCAGCGCCTGGAAGTTGTAGCACAGCATCGTTTCCTGGGTCTTCTCTTTGACAAAAAATTGACTTGGATGCCCCATATTCGCCACCTAAAGATTAGTTGTATGTGGAAACTCAATGCCCTATGTTTCCTTGCTCATTCATCTTGGGGTGCAGACCGAACAACTATCCTCCGTATCTATCGGGCTCTAATCTTGTCCCGATTGGACTATGGGTGTCAAGTTTATGGCTCGGCAGCTCCTTCTGCCCTGAAATTATTAGACCCGGTTCACCATTATGGTGTCCGCTTGGCTACAGGTGCATTCCCGACTAGCCCGGTTGACAGTCTCCTTGTTGAGGCGGGAATCTGCCCTCTTCAGGTCAGGCGGCATCAGCTTCTGGCGTCTTATGCCATCGCCATCCGGCAATATCCTGCTCATCCCGCTTACCAGGTTCTTTTTGCATATGAAGGGCTTCGACCCCCTGATACCCGGCCGCGGGCGGGCCTTCCCGTCGGACTGCGGCTTGCCTCTCTTTGCCGGGATTTCCATTTCCCTTCGCTAGATTGCGCCCCCCATTTTACTGCACGCACACCTCCGTGGATGGTGCTGCGACCACTAATTCGGGCGGATCTTTTCCAGGGCCCAAAAGCTTTAATTTCCCCCATGGTCTTTCGGCGTTTGGTGCGCCCAGTAATAGAAGAGTTTCAGGGAGCCTCTATCTTCTACACTGATGGCTCGAAAACAGCGGGCCACTCCGGATATGCTTTTACATCTCCTGTTGGGGCGGAATGCCATTCTCTGCCAGAGGCATGCAGTGTGTTTACGGCAGAGCTGATGGCGATTTATAGAACCCTCTGTTTTATTAAACATTCTGCCGTGGAACGTGGTTTAATCTGTGCTGACTCCATGAGCAGTCTGCAGGCCATTGATCGTTGTTTCCCCTCCCATCCTTTAGTTATTTCCATCCATGAACTCCTTGCTGACCTTCATCGTGCTGCCTGCTCCGTTACCTTTCTCTGGGTGCCAAGCCATGTTGGTATTACAGGGAATGAAGTAGCTGACCAGTTGGCTAGATCGGCAATTACTCGCTGCCCGTCTCCCTTTCAAATTCCGGGTGCGGATCTGTGGGTGCAGATCAGATCTTTGCTTCACTCCTCATGGGATAGCAGTTGGAAAGCTACTGCCCCTTCCAATAAACTCCGCACCATCAAAGATACGACTGCAGCTTGGAGTTCATCTTTACGCCCTTCCCGGAGAGAATCAATTGTCCTCTGTCGCCTCCGTCTCGGACACTGCAGGCTGACCCATGGATTTCTTTTACAAAATGACAATCCACCACATTGTGATTGTGGAGCCGTACAATCCGTGTCTCATATTCTGACTGAATGTCCTCTCCATTCGACACTTCGTGGCGACTATGGCCTACCGCCTGCATTGCCTTTAGTTTTGGCGGATGACCCACGGATGGTTGATCGCGTCCTTGCCTTCCTCCGTGAAAGTAGATTTTATTGTCAGCTCTAGGACTCGCTTGGTCGGGGTGAGTGGGTTTGTGATTCTTGGCTGATTGTGGGGTTTAGAGCCTTATCCCCATCAGCCCCCCCCCCCCACTCTTTTACATTTTAATGTAGTTTTATTTCTCCCTGCTCTGGAGCTATGATACGTTGACCACTGTGCCATTAGTACCTTGTGGTTTAGGCTGGAGGTAGCTTCCAGAGCTGTGGGATCGGACACTGTAGCATTTGCTGCCCTGGGTTGGTCTTAGTCTTGTTGGCGAGTCGATTTTATTTCCTAGTGTAATGGTCTTTTGGCTTTCACCTATTTTTCGTTGGGTTCCGTGGCGTATACAATTTGGGGTTGAAGGGACTGATGACCTCGTTGTTTGGTCCCTCATGTCCACCACCACCACCACCACCACCACCACCATGCCTTTCAGTGTTCAGTCTGGAGCATAGTACCCCTTATTAAAATTCCTCAAGAATCCCCTTTTCAGTGCTGACAATGATGCTTCGTCTGGCGTTAAGCCTGTTGCTTCAATATTATTCTGCACTGAATCGAAGTACTTTCTACCCCTCCTACCCTCTACTGCTGAACCCACGAGTCTCTTAGGTAATCTTGCTTCTCCCATACATGTAAAATTACCCCACCACATTGGCCTGTTTGCTCTAACTGCTTCATCAATGGTGTTCATTCCCTGCTTTTCTTTGATTTCTTCTTTACAGACACCCTCATGCCATTGTTCCCATATATTAGTATTCACACTCATCCTTGCAAATTGCATATCTGTAACCTCAACCTTATTAATTAGGTACCCTGTATCCACTCATCTGTCACTCCCATACAACAAAGTAGGTCGAAAGATTGAACGGTGTACTGCTAATTTTGTCTTGGCACACACTTCCTTCCTGCAGAACAGAGTTCCCTTGTCTATACCATTCATTTTTTGTGTGAGTAAAGAGCTACTCGTTTCACAAGAAAAATATTTTGTAAATCCATGTTGACTGTGGGTCAGTAGATGGTATGTTAGTCTGTTCTAGCTTGTGAGCAGCTGGGCACCAATGGGCACTGTTGGGCAGCAACAAGCAGACATCTAGTGTGTCTAATGTCACTGGTGGATGGGACTGGGCAAGAAATACAGTAAAAGTTGACAGTTCATATTGCAGTGTAGTGTTGAGTGTTCATTTGTTTACAGCAGCAGCAGCAGCAGCAGCCGACCAATCGTAACACAAATGGTGACAGCCAGTCAGATATTATCATGTAACAGCTGTAATTTATTCATAATAAGTTATTACTTTATTGTGCTGACTGTGAAGTAAGTAATTAATGCTATTGCTGCTCTGTGGTTGACAGGTTATCAATGTACCCTTGTCCACTCAGTAAATTGACTGTAATCGTCACCGAAACAATTTGTAACAAAACATTGACATGAGCAGCGCAAATTGAGCTCAATATAAATCAGCAAATTTCATTGGCTGCTGTACACTATTAAGTGATTGGCTGGTCACGTGCAGTGGCCATAACCAACATCTGAACACTCAACACTATGCCGCGACACGGATTGTAAACTTAAGTCCAAAACACTGCCTAAGAAGAGAAAATGTACGGAGGGGGAGGGGGGGGGGCAAAGAAGACAAACATGCAAACATTTGATTTACATTAAAACTCCGTTTTTACACTTTTCAAGGCACTTAATGAAAATTGTGTAAAATGCAGGAAATAATATTTTAAATGGTAAAATATGCTTACTGGATAACTCTTGAATTTTCGTAGTTTTGTAATATTTGTACATAATAGGCATCTAAATACTCACAAGGAAGTTTGTTTACTATATAATAAAATAGTACAAAATTTGCACAACCTCTAAGTGCCAGGCGAAAATGGAACTGGTAACTTTATAGGAAGTTGAAATTTTGACGTAATTTCATTCATTATAATTGACTTTGTCAGTAAGCCTTTAACTGGCATTCATTATTTATGTAGTGAAACTTCACAAGTTCTGTACTTTTTTATTTTGTGGTGTTTCACTCAATGATATTCGAGAATGTATTCTCTTTTTAGAGTTGAAATACATGCATAAGTATTTTTGTGACATCTGCACAGGGTTAGCATCTCACACTGTAATCACATTTTTGAGGTTTTAATACACTGCGCCACCTTCAGTGTGCAGAAAAACATACTGTTCATAAAACTTCACATTATGTATACATATTTGCATTTCACAATAAGAATAAATTCTCTAAACGCATCATGCAAAACGTGAAAAGTACCAGTTGCATAAACAAAGCTAAGCTGACAGTTGGTGCGGTAGCAGGCGCGTACTGCAAACAACGAAACTCGAAATATACGTTTGAATAAACACAGTGTCAAGAAACGTGACTGTGTAATATTTATAAACACTATACTTGAAGGCGAAAGCCGTGCCAGTGTCAATGTCAATTACGCCATTTTTTTCTTCGTGAACATGGTTTCAAAAACATAAAACATGGGAAAAGTGTAAATATGTTGATGCAGAAATGGGGGCGAATTAACATTGTGAACATAGGAAATTTGACTAAACCACCAAAAATTGTGTAAATGGTGGGAAAACGTAAAATCTGGGAATGTAAAAGCGGGGTTTTACTGTATTGTAGCAAATAGATCTCTGTTTATTCACGATTGATGATTACTTGTCACTCCTTGAGCTGTTGTAAGACACGGAATACTCTTATGTGTTGGACCGTTAAGCTGGCACCTTTCTACAGTTTTTGCTCTTTTCAGTAGAGAAAACAGTTGCTTACAGCATTATATTGACTCAGACATAGGTATGCCAGCTGCATTTCTGTGAAATTTGGGAAAGTCTTACGAATGAAGATCCTGATGTGATGTTCCTCTTGATTTTTAGGCCAAGAGTGCAATTTTCTTTTCGCAGTCGTGAATGGTACAGCAGCACGTAAAATACAAAATCAGCAACGCCAATTTCGACTTTTGACAGTTACTTTGGATTTTCCCTTTTTTCTTCAAAACCACCCATAAACCATTTCTGAATTTCAGTGACACTCACAGAAATTGATTTATATGTATATAGATTTTGCGTCATATTTACTTGCTACTTAATTACTCCATTCAGTGTGACAATGAGTTTATGTTATTGCCCAGCTCATTTTAGTGCATCGTTTGAAGAGAGATGTAGTGATGCTGTATATTATACTACTTCATTGGATCAGACCTTAATGATGCACAAAACACTGAGGCAGTTCATCTTTCTAGAGAAACAAAAACTGCTCATCCCAAGTTGTTGAAAATGGCAACGAGCTTCTTATAGCCCTCAGTCACTATGTCCACTACAAAGTACAAGATGTAACCTATGCGCTACGATGTAACTAAGTGATAGACATTTAATGCAACAGTACATGTGCACAATAAAATGGACCTTTTTGCGAGGCCTTCCTCCTAGTGCCCACTCGCCGAGCACGCCTGTGAGCGCCCTTGCCCTGTGGGGCAGACTTGGAATGGCCTGGAGTATGCGGTTTCAACATGACAGTGCCCCAGCCGTCTTTGATGTTTTGTCCACAAGCACCTGTTCCGTGGCCAGAGTGATCATGATTTTTTCCTCTGAGGTTTTGGGGTCATCACTTTGGAAATGGGCGAAGACCTACTTGCTAGGATCCAAGCTGCCTGTCTCCTGGTACAATTAACCCCAGGGATCTTTGAGAGAGTGCAGCAGAATTTCATGTGCTGTTGCCACGTTAAGCATTGAGATAGGCAGTCAACAATTTGAACAATTAGTATGAGCTATGTTGTTACTATGTGGTGTACACTTTGTATGTTTATAGCACAATAAATATGCATTTACCACAAGGGGTTCTTTAACTCAATATAATCAGCTGAGGACCCACTACCACTGGTTTAAGTTTGACCCGAAAGGATTGGACACCCCTTTTCAGAGAATCAATTTCATTAAAAAAAGATGTTGACTTTTACACAAGTGTAAATCTGTCATATATTTGAAAATGTTGAGTTGGTTTACGTTCTAGGAGGCGATCCAATGATGATATTGTGAAAAGATATAAAAAAGCCAAGATCACTGATCATCAATTTTAATTTACGACAACCGGTTTCGCTGAACTATGTCAGCATCATCTGGTCAAATAAAATATTTTACAAGGCCTTAATCTTGTAATGTCAATCAGCTGTTATATAACAATTTACAGTGCATAGGTGCACTATGTCATTATAATAAAACATAATTATCACAGTGAGTGACAATAGTAAGTGAGTGAGTTTGCTATTGTCACTCACTGTGATAATTATGTTTTATTATAATGACATAGTGCACCTATGCACTGTAAATTGTTATATAACAACTGATTGACATTACAAGATTATGGCCTTGTAAAATATTTTATTTGACCAGATGATGCTGACATAGTTCAGCGAAACCAGTTGTCGTAAATTAAAATTGACGATCAGCGATCTTGGCTTTTTTTTTTTATATCTTTTCACAATTTGAAAATGTGTTAACAGTGAATTGCTTCTAGAATTGTTCAATCATAGCTAGTATTCCCAAGACTTTCTTTGACCAGAGGATCAGCTGTCAGTGTCAGCCCAGTCTAACATAGATTATGAGCATTAATGACTTACATTGCATTTAATGTAAATGTGTTGATGTACATATCAAATGTTCTGAAATTATAATCTATAATATAAGGGAAAGGTAACACTGACCTATAGCGTGTTCGCCCCCCCCCCCCTTTCTCCCACAGATACACAAATGTATGCTGTATAATCCTGCAGCAACAGCAGGACTTATTGTTTATACTGGAAGGTAGAAAGATTAGGGTTTAATGTTCTGTTGATGTCATGGTAATTAGAGACGAATCACAAGCACGAATTGTTTTGCTGAGGATAGGGGAGGAAATTGGCCGTGTAACTTAAAAAGAACCATTTTGACATTTGATCAGAGTGATTTAGGAAAACCACAGAAAACTTCAATGTGGATCGCCAGAGGCCGATTTGAGCTGCCGTCGACCCAAAAGGGTTAGGCAGTTTCAGTATGTTAACCACTGTGCCACGTTTCTGGATTATTGAGAATGGCTGCTTGAGATGGAGGAGAGAGGGTGAGGAAGGCTGCAGGGAGTAGTAGCAGGAAAGAGGAAGATCTTTGAACTAAAAACTCTGCTCTTCAATTTTTAATGTGCAGTGGGAGTTACTGTAAAGTTCAGTATTACTGCCAAAAAATCATAACAGGTGTTAAAGTGTAATTGTTTAACCCCTGGATGTAAGATTACCTTCATCTACACACGTTAATGAAAGATCATAATGCTGTTAGTAACTGATATTATAAAACAATATACACTTTGTAAATTATGATAGAGGAGGAGAATGTTTCATTTCATTAATAGAACCTTCTTCATATGCTATTTGGTTGTAAGGGGTAAAATAATAACACTTATTTTGATAGAAAAATTACAAAGAAGACTCGGGTATGAATTTGAAATGAAGATAAAAATTACTTTTGCCTGGAGCTGAGGCTACATAGTTTGTTTTAGTTGAATTTGTGTTTATTATAACAAAATATAGCAAATGAAAGTTGGAGATAAGCTTAGAAAAAGTAATACAGTAAAATATTTTTAAATTGATCATCAGTATCTTTATTGTTGTTGTTTTTGTTGTTGTTTTTCTGTACATTAAAACAAATTTAAAACTAGTTATAAAAATTCATACATATTCTATAAAAAGAAATACATTTTCTGATTTAGTTCCAGAAAAAGTGTGGACATTGGAGTACTTAGATGACAGTGAACGTAAAAATTTAAGTGTTGACATGGATACACAGGAAGAAGAGGAGAAGTGGTGGGAATACTCACCTTTAACAACACTGATTCTGAACCACAATTGCATTACGGAAATTTCTCCTGATATATCAAACTTGGATGCATTGACCATATTGAAAGTAAATATATTAATCCATGTCTTTTTTGTGTGTTTTTATTTATTTGTGTGGTGTTCTAGTAGCAATTGGTGAATCTGGGATGGTTGTAAGAAAGAACTGTAAATAAGACTTACAAAGTACATTCACTAAGTGTCTCACGAGCATTGACCCCATTTTTAGAACATAACATAACTGATCCAATAGTTGGCAGTAACACACCTTTTAGTTGCTCATGTTGACTGGTAACAGCCTGGATCCAGTAGTCTGTGCACATGGTAAATAGTGGCTTGGCAGTGCTAGATAAGTATATTCTGATCTGTTGCATTTGTGTTTCAGTGATATAGTGAACTGTAAGTGGATATTTTCTATTTTCACTCCATCACCAGATTCTGTTCTTAACTCCAGATAAAAACACAAAGGTAACAACCATCCCATCTGATGCAACTTGCCTTGTTCATACTTTAGCTTTGTATTTCTTTTGCCAGTGGGATTAAAAAAAAAAAAAAAAAAAAAAACACTAAACCTTTTTGACAGAGTTGTACTCGACAACATTGATATTGATCTCTGCAGTTGCGACAGTATCATAAACTGTCATGCACTCGTCCATAATCAGTCCAGTGCACCCGTATTCAACAACACTATCTAGCATGTCTGGAAGAAAGCTGCATTTTCAGTTGCATGTGATGCTTTTGATGCTTCTGATAGTGTTATTTGGAATGCAGAAGAGTCAAGGTGCTCAATACCCACCCACAGATATGCATCATTTATAATTACTGCTGTGGCCTAATGAATATTATATTAGTATCAGTGATACACTTTGTGAATGTATCTTGTTAGTAACTCTCCAGTGGGCTGATTAATATTATTTCAGTATTGGTGAGACACTTTGCGAATATACCGTGTTATTAACTGTCTAGTAGACCCCACCTAGCCACACATAACCACTACTTTACCCATAAAATGTTGATTGTGCTATTTATTGTTATAATGGAAACAATTTTTGTAATGGTTGAAAGTCTCTGAACATTTTTTGTTTTAGCTGCAATTGAAACAATTGTAATATAGGTGTAAGCAACCTTTTTCAAGACAAGCAGGCTGAATTCACATAGTTGCTAAGGTCGTGGGCTGCATTGCCTTGCGGAGTATTGCACCGATACGAATCACACCCTTTTCCTAACATGATACGCCCGAGGTTTGTCTGGGCTGTGTAGTATTCTGTGCCACCAGCAATCTACTACTGTCTCTGGCTTTATCCTCTACGGTGAGCTCTGTACCGACCCGTCGATCCATCCGGATCGCTTCGGGACAGTGTCGGCAGCCTTTTCTTATATGCCTACTTTTCTACATAAGAAAAGATAAGTTGAAGCAAACTCCCCTCTTTTCACTCCCTGTCAGGCTGAACCACATAATGACCCTTTTACAGACTAGTAACTATTGCAGGCTATTGACATTTTACATGGCACAGCCCCTGACCCAGATTCTATTCACAGTGAGATATGATATGAAACTCATTCCCTAGAGGCAACATTGATACTCGTGGTCTTCAACTACATTTAACTTAAAGGCATCTTCCTCTTGCAATGGAGCTATAGGTTTGTTGTCCCAACCCTAAAGCAAGGCAAGAACTAGTCTTTCAACAGCCATCAGCCAATTAGTCTTAAAAACATATTTGGTAAACTGCTGAAAAGAATCTTCCTGTAGTTCAAACTGGGTGGTTGAATCTCAGGGCCTTTTGTCATTCTATCAGTACAATTTTTGTGACAGATGACCTACGACCAATCATCTGATTCATATGGAAACAGCAATATGTTAGCCTTTTTCTAAATGCCAACACCTTATATATGACTTACATAAAGTTTGGTGTTATTACACTCACCCTCCATGAATGGGCCTTCCAGCAGTTTTTGTCACATTGGTTGTTCGGGTAAGAGTTGGCAATTCACTCAGCTCCCTACGGATCCAGGAAAACGGTATCCCGCAGCGTTCTGTGTTGTCACACTTGGCCTCATTGCCATTATTGCACTGGTGACTTCTGTTGGACCACTGATTACCCCCATCATTATATGTTGTTATTTTTGCATATGGTACAGAGCCCACTCAGTATCCTCTGGCTGAATGCCAGATCCAAGGTGCTGTTTGATGTGCCCCTCCATGTATTGTTTCCCACGGTTCCCAATTTTCTCCGTAAAAAAAACAAGCAATATGCATTTTTCATCACACTTCAGTCCTTTGTGATCCAGAACTCTCTTTAGGTATGCAACATCTGGATGTAGTAACACAGTACTCTTTCTTTAGCCGGCTGTATGATGGAAAATTGACCTGGCTGCCCCATATCCATCAACATAAGACAACCTGAATACAGACACTTAATTCTATCTGCATTCATGCTCACTCATCCTGAGGTGCAAACGTATTACGCTTTTCCATATTTCTGAGTTCTCGGTTTGTCTAGACTGTATTATTTATTGTTGTCAGGATTACACCTCACGGGTGTCTTCTGCTCTGAAACTGCTAGACCCCATCCATCATTGTGATGTCTGCCTGCTACTGGTGCTTTCCGGACTAGGCCTGTAGATAGTCTAATTACTGAAAGTGAGGATCTTTCCTCTCCTTATTTTAGGGAATGAGCATTTGATCTCTTACGCAATCACCATTTGCAGATTCTTGTACCGTCCCTCGTACCTCGTCCTCTTATAAGAGGAGGAGTACCTACCTCCTGATTCCCATCCTCAGGTGGGGTTACCAATTGAAATGTGCCTTGTCTCTCTGTGCTGAGATCTCCACCTTCCCTCCGTGGACTGTGCTTACCAGTTTTTCTACCCCTCTCCCCCCCCCCCCCCCCCCTTGGATGGTGCCTAGACTGCAGATTAGGACTGACCTGTCTTCATAGTCGTAAGAAGTTGTTCACTCCCTCAGTTTTCTGATGTTTGTTATACTCGGCCATTGAAGAGTTCAGGGGTGCTATCATCTTTTACGCTGATCGCTCTAAAAGTGTAGATAAGGCACGGTACACTTTTGTGTATCCAGTTCATTTGGAACACTCCTCTTTGCTAGGAACATATAGTGTGTTCACAGTTGAGCTGATAGCTATAATAGAGCCCTGAGCAGCCTGCAAGCTGTATACAGATAATATTCTGACAACACTTGGTCTTTGCTATCCATGACCGACTTTCTGACCTCGGGCATGCCTCCTGCTCACTTGTCTTTTTCTGGGTCACATGTCATGGGTATGTTGGAGAATGAAGTACCTAACTGTTTGGCTACAGAAGAAGCTTCTTACACCCCCACCCCCATGTGCAGATTTACGGGTGTATATCAAATCCGTCTTCACTCAAATATGGAACAAGATCTGGTGAGCGACCCCAAGACTAATAAACTCCATGCAGTCAAGGAAACAAATGCAGCCTGGTGCTCTTTCTTCTTCTCTTCTTGGAAAGAATCCAGTATATTTTATTGTCTATGCATTGGAAATACTGGACTAACTGATTATTTTATTTTGTGTAACAAATCACCTCCATATTGTAGTTGTGGGCTGTACAGACAGTGGAATGCTCCCTCTTTTTAACCCTTTGTACTAAGATGATGATTCATGGATGATTGACAGAGTCCTAAATTTCCTATGTAAAAGTGGTTTTTATTTTCATTTATATTACATTACCTTTTGAGACTAGGTTGGTAGTGTCTCTTGTTTTGCACTCAGTTTAGGTACACATGACCACACTCCCATGGGAAGGTCCCATATTCATCCTTCTGTTTTAATAATTCTTGTGACTTAGTCTCCCCACCTTTGAGACTTTTGTGTGTATTGGTGTGGATGATGTTGGGTTAACCATCTCCAGTTGTGTGTAGTGGATGTTCTGCTGTTCAGTAATCCTTTTTTCCATTCTCTTCTTTTATTATTAACTGTACCACTGAGGCCACTGATATTCTTAGCTCCCTTGCTTTTGTTGTTTCAGCCTTGTTATTGTATCTGTGCATGCTTTTAGTAGAAACCTTTACTTTTGAACATGAAGCTCATGGATTGAGGGACAGATGACTTTGGTTATTTTGTCTCCCCCCCCCCCCCCTGAAGTAAATAAATAAATAGCAAATCAGTCAAAAACCCAACACACCAGTCAGCAAACTATGCCACTAAACTCATATTTTTGGGCCTGCATTGAATTTATATCATCCCTGTTTCATATGTTTACATTTATTTATGTATCTGGAACAATATTTCTTTAGTGTTCTACATGAGTGCTGTCACTCTCCAACAAATTTCTTCTGTGGATTGGGATCGTTCACATGTTGTATCCAGCCCATGGGCCCCTGCTTGCCTGTAATTTTTAATTTCCATCAAATTATGCCTTAGATGTACATACAGTATTATTGTAAGACAATAATGTAGGATTCTCCTTAATGTTTTTCTTTTCTTTTTTTCTTAAGTAGAAACTACACTGTTTATTTACATCCTTAAATATTTATTTCTGATTTCAGTTGACATATTCAAAAACAAATATGCTAATGTGATGTAGTTTTGTTCCTTCCTTTAATTTGCAAAGTAATAAATTTCATTACATCATTAGGTATACATAGATCTACTAGGGGTTCTGCTTTGATCTAAACTATTCTAATTTATCAATATGTCCATAATTGTCAATTTAAATATTTGTATCTAGTTCTAAGAACTTTTCATGTTACCTATTTGTTTTCCTCCAAAATTCACATTGTCTGATCCTATGAATTTTGGTGTTTTATGGTTTCATCCAAATATTTTTTGTTCATAGGATTTGTAATAGCATGTAGCTATGAGGTCCAGATATTAGAGTTATTAGATTTTCATATTCGTTAATTTTGGCAAAAACAGAGTTAAAACTGGCTTTGTCATTATTGCTTGTCTCATATTTAGTCCAGTCAACTAACGACAATCAGGGCAAAAAGTTGGTGTAGTTTTGAAATTCTTGCTCTTTTTTTAGGAATTAGTGTCATGTACAACAGATCAATATACTAATTGTGTGTGTGTGTGTGTGTGTATGTGTGTGTGTGTGTGTGTGTGTGTGTGTGTGTCAAAAACTGTGATTTCTCTATTAATTTTCTCTCTAGGATTAAGTCTTTGCCTCCCGGATGATGGGAAAATTGCTAATTATTAAAAATGGTGTTATAATGGTGTACAACTAATGTTGATTGTTAAATGAAGTGAATTGTTAACCAGTATGAAATAGATGTGTATTGCATCTAAGTACAGTAGAAACCTTTCAAGAGATAAGCTGTGTTGTGTGGATGTGATGGGCTGAATGGAGGGTGTACATGTGAAGCAAGCCAGGTTGGTGAAGTGAGGTCATATGCTTATGTCCTTCATAGGTCTCCCAACTGAAGAGGGAACCTAAGTCCCCACTCTCTCTAGCCCTTTTATGCAACTACAAGGAGTTCTTATTGTTTCTGCAATTAGTGCAGCAAGGTCTGTAAGTGTAAATGTAAGATATATTTTGAAATATCTTTATTGTTTATTATTTTGTTCAGGTTGTAAAGAATGGATTCTTTAAGGTGCAAATTTATACTTTTCTGTATATTTTACTTTGAAAACTTACTGGACAATGTACATCAATTTCCTTATAAGATTTGGCAGTTATTGTTAAATAGTTCATATTGAACCTGGTGTGCAAGATGTATGAGATATGTGAAATAACGTCAGACTTCAGAAAGTGTCATAATTCCAATGCCAAAGAAAGGAAAATTACATAACAATCAGTTTAATAAACCATTATTCCAAAATACTAATGGAAAATATTTACCGATGAATGGAGAAACTGGTAGAAGCTGACATCTTGCAAAATTTGTTTGGCTTTAGGAGAAATGTAAAAACATGAGGCAGTACTCACCTTATAATTATAAGTTAAAAGATAGGTTAAGGAAAGGCAAACCTACATTTTTAGCATATGTAGATCTGGAGAAAGCTTTTGACGATGTTGACTAGGATACATTCTTTCAAATTCTCAAGGTAGTGGGGGTAAAATATAGGGATCAAGAAGTTATATTCAACTTGTACGAAGACCAGACAGCAATAAAAACTTTGCAGTTTGTGAAAGACATTGTAATTCTGTTAGAGAGAGCAAAGGACATGGAAGAGCAATTGAACGACATGGATAGTGTCTTGAAAGAAGGTTATAAGATCAACATTAACAAAGGTAATGGAATGTAGTCTAAGAATATCAGGCAATAATGAAGGTATTTAATTAGGTATTGATACATTAAAAGTAGATGAGTTTTATTATTTGGGTAGCAAAATACCGTAACTTCTGATGGCTGAAGCAGAGAAGATATAAATTTCAAGTAGCTATGGGAAGGTGTGTGGTTTTGAAGGGAAATTTGTTGAAATACGATATTAATATAAATGTTAGAAAGTCCTTTCTGAATGCATTTGTCTGCAATGTAGCATTGTATGTGGATGATAAGGAGTTCAGATAGATGATAGAAGCTTTTGAAATGTTGTGCTACAGACAAATGCTGAAGATTAGATGGGTAGTTCACATAACTAATGTGGTACTGAACAGAATTTGGGAGAAAAGAAATTTGTTATATCTTGACCAAAAGAAGGGATTGATTGATAAGACACATTCTGAGACTTAAAAAAATCGACGGTTTAGTATTGGAGGGAAGTTTGGGGGTTAAAAATGACAGAGGAATACCCAGAGATAAATACAGTAAGCAGGTTCAAAAGGGTGTAGGTGGCTATTCTTATTCAAAGATGTTGAGGCTTGCACAGGATAGTGTGTGGCGGAGATCTGCTTTAAACCAGTCTCTGGACCGAAGACCACTATTACTACTACTTAATTATTGGATTAATATATTTTGTATTGTAATTTTTCTCATGTTTAATTAAAATACACAAACATTGAGTGATTTTGAAAGATTTGTCTAAGAAATATAGTGAGTTATGTTTGTTTGAATTTTCTTATATCCTGTGGTCTCATGAAAAAAACAGCTTATCTGCTTTTATTAATTGAATTTGCATATCACTGATTTTGTCTGTCTATTATCCCTCTGAATTCTTAAAACAAACCATTGATTACAATTATGGTAGTATATTGTTGCAAATGAAGCACTGGAAGACAGTAAATGTGTGGTGTAGTGCAAAAAGTGTTAGACTATGAAGCAATATTTTTCGAAGCTCACAGTTTATCAAACTTCTGCGTCCTCAGTTGTACTTACTTTGAAACATAAATAGGTTTTTAGAATGGCTAGGAACTGTGACTGCTGCGAACGGATGCAGGCAGAGTTGGTGACTCTTTGCTCGCAGCTTCAGGTGTTGTTGGCTTTGCTGGCAACGCTTGAGACTACGGTGGGTGGGTGCCGCTGTTAGGAGCCGCTCACGGTGGTGCAGTAGACACCCTGTGCATCTGTTGTGCCCTCCAATCGGCCTGCGGCTGTGGCCATCCTGCTCACTGTCCGCGAGAGGGTCGCCCCCCAATCCGTGGTGTATTTGTAGGTCTCCTCAGCGCGTGTCTGGCAGCCTAAAACTTCCCTGG
Source organism: Locusta migratoria (assembly GCA_026315105.1). Lineage (NCBI taxonomy): Eukaryota > Metazoa > Arthropoda > Insecta > Orthoptera > Acrididae > Locusta > Locusta migratoria. Next base: position 9,709,992 of record CM048755.1, read on the forward strand.
GGACTGAAGTGGGGGGGGGGGGCCTCCCCTGTTAGTCTTACGAACAGATTTGAGCCGCTGTCTGTGGCAGAGGATGTTCCTGACGCAGATGGTGTCGCATGTACTGTACTCGCCCCTCTGCCTGCGAGATTCAGGCACTCACAGAGGGTGGGTTTGTTAGTAGTTGGGAGCCCCAACGTTAGTAGTCCCTTAGGAAAATGGCTGCTAGGGAGGTGAAGAAGTCCAGTGTGCACTCCGTGTGCAAAGGGGGGGGGGTGGCGGGGGGTGGGGGCGGGAGAGTCATTCCAGATGTGGAATGGGTCCTTCCGAATGCCATGAAGAGCACAGGATGCAGCCAGATACAGGTGGTGGCTCATGTCGCGACCAACTTTGTACATTGCACGGAAATGTTGCACAAATTGGGATGGAAATCATTAAAGACGTTATTCATTGCAGCGTGATCTGTTTGCGAAGTTTCAATCACCGACTTTTGAATGTGAAAATATTTTGCCAGCACCCACCTACATGACCATCCCAATAAAATAAGAGAAATCAGATCGAAAACGGAACAATTTAGTTAGGTGTTCTTTCTTCCCACGCGCTGTTAGAGAATGGAACAGTAGAAAAAAGTTATGAAAGTGGTTAATGAACCCTCTGCCAGGCACTTAAATGTGATTTGCAGAGTATCTATGTAGATGTAGATAGGGTCCTGGGTTCGAGACCTACTCTGGCTGTACGTTTTAATTAGAACGTACAGTTCTAATACCTTCCTGATGTATTGAGAAATAATGTTCCAGAAGTTGGTGTTAGTGTGTGTATATACTGTCTAGTCCATTCTGTGTTCTTGTGTGTGTGTGTGTGTGTGTGTGTGTGTGTGTGTGTGTGTGTGTGTGTGACAGGTGCTGAATAAATCGTTAGTGAGTTTAAACCAGTATTCTTTAATCGACCAACTACATCTTACGACCCCACTGCATGACATTACTCAGATAGAGATGCCAGGTACTGCTAACTTGGGAATGTACACTTCCTTGTCAAGAAAGTGGCTCCTATCGGGCCACGACATAGACATTGTTTGTATGACAGGAAACTAGAGTTTGAGCTGTACTATACTGAGTGGAAGGTATTGGAGATGTTATAAGAGAAGATAAATAACATGATGCCAACAGCTTGCAAACACGTGAGAGATCCTTCAGTGTTCTCTGGTGATAATGGCAAAGATCCAAACAAGTGGTTCAAGGGATACGAGTGTATCTCTAAGGTAAGAACTGGGACAACATAATATGACTGGCTATAATGCTATGTACATAGCGAGGACAAACTGATGAGCTGAGTGGTAGTCCATACGGAACTGCAGAAATACTTCGGAGGTGCACAGCGATAGAAATGTCGAGCTGAAGAAAAACTGAAATGCAGAGCACTGTGTGAATGAGAGACTACAAAAGCATGCATTAAAGACATCTTGGGTCTGTGTAAGATACTTGACCCTAAGGAAGAGGAGGAAGACAGTTACTTAGCACAGAGGACACGTTTCGTGCACTTCTCGGGAATATTTTGACACCAGATGACTTCATAAATTGGTGCCAATATGTTGAGACAACTCATTAAAAAAAAATGGATTTAAAAAGTTTGAGCGACTTCTGAACATCGTATTGATGGCTGCCATGGAGGAAGAAACCGATCTTGCAGATGTCATTTGTGAAATAGATATAGAAGTAGTTCAAAATGCTCTGGGTGTGCACATTGAGCTGAGAACACACGCACTTCAAAAGGTAAGGAAGGAAGTAGAACAAACACTTACTCCAATCTCTTGCCTTTCAGTTCCATCAAAAATGGTGAAACAGTACACACACCTGTTTGTACCTCGAGAAAAACTGATGTTCGTATAAGTGGGACAAACCAGTATGTTTTCATTGCGTCCAGTCGGTGTCGTACGGTATGCTACTGCTGGAAGCGGTGGCAAATATTTGCTTGTGCCAGTGCCAGTAGGTGAATAGCAGACCTATGTTGATGCTAACTACAGGATGAAGAAGAAAGACGAGAGGGTGTATGTCGAAGACAACTCGATCACTATTGTTGCAAGCTATCTGTTGGAGAGGATGCTCCCTCTTGCCTTCTTCCACAAATTGACAATAAGTTGGACTATTTGAGGGGAGCTTAGTTTTTCTCAATCGTCGACCTCTACTCAGGATTGCCTTTATGCTCCGTGTGAGCCCTAATCACTCCGATCTTACCCTTGTGGTCGCTTCACGAGATATATGTGGGGGAAGTAATGTTTTGGGCGACTCTTCACGAAACGTAAGCTTCTCGGAACTTTGTAACATGCCTGTATTGTGATACAGAACATCTCTCTTCCGGTGTCTGCCACTGGAGTTTCCTAAGCATCTCTGTGACGCTTTCACACTTACTAAATGACCGTACTGCCCTCTGTTAGATCTTCTCCACGTTTTAACCCTACCTGGTACGAGTCTCACATTGACGAGCAATAATCGAGCATTGGCCGAATGAGAGTTTTGTAACCTATTTCTTCTGTTGACCGGCTACATTTCCTGAGGTTTCATCTAGTGACTCTGTCTGACATCTGCCTTGCCTGCGATTGATTTAATATGGTCATTCCATTTGAAATTGTCCCTTTTGTATACTCCTAGATATTTTATGGAAGTAAAATCAGTCAGTGTTTGTCTTGCTGTTGTGTAGTTAATATAATAAAGGACCTTTATTTCTATGTAACCACAGAACTTTAATCTTGTCTATGTTGAGGAGGCTCAATTGCCGTTCCCTGCACCTTGTGTCAATACACTGCAGATCCTCCTGCGTTTCTCTACCTTTTTTCCAGTGTTGCGACTTTACTGTGAACTACAGTATCGTCCGCTAAAACCATTCAGTTGTTACAGAATATCATTCACTTAATTGGTTAACAGGTCTTACGAAACTCTCATGATGACTTGTCCGGTGGACACTACATCTTCAAGAGTGTGATGTTACTATAGTTTACAAGTGTGGAAGAAAACCCCAAGATGCCAACTGCGTGTCAAGCAATCCAGTGGAAGATCAGCAAGAGAATGATGAAGATAGTGATTGTTTAGCTACACTTCGTGATCTTTCTGATGAACAGGACGACGACGACAAGCTACACAAATTATCTATGTATTGAATTGATAAAAGAATTTGAATGGAAAATAAGATAGTTAATGGATTACTTTGAAAGAAAAATTTAGTCCCCTCTGGAAAGAGGTGGTTAGCAGTGATTCATGAACACATGTGCACAGAGATTCTACAGAAATTCCATAATGCACCTTAGTTCAGTCATTTAGGATTTATAAAAACATGGCAGAATTCATAAGGGGGTGTTTTTTGACATCTTTCCAGTATGTTGACATTGACCTATTCAAGCAATTTCCAACTTATGTTAGTGGCAATAGATAGATTACTATTTGTGCTGATTATCTAACCTGGTATGCCATTAGAAAAGCTGTGAAATCAGCTGAGGCACCTGAAGGAGGCAGATTCATTGTCAAAGACATTTTATTAGAAATTTGAGCATCGGATTGAGGAAAAGATTTTTAATCGAGACTTGTGACAAACGGTCATTGCAACATCACACATCACATGACAACTGCTCACAATTCTGAAACTGAAGGGTTCACCGAAAATCGGCAAAGCAATTGGGATTAGGTGTTTTCTTTTGTAACATTCACCTACAATGAGGCCAAACAAGAGAGCACTGGATTTATGCCATTCTGCACAGTCATGGAGCAGGGACAATGGACATGTCTTTTCAGTTTAGGCTGATGTGAATGCCAATTACTTCTGTCAATCATTAACCAGCTGAGGAGGCTCATTAATTGGTGACTCTGTGTGCTACAGGCTCAGGATAAGTACTGTCAAAGGTATAACGCAAGTCATTGCCCCGTTTTGTTCCAGCTTAGTGACCTCGTCTGGATCTACCGTCCTGTTTGGAAGGATGTGCTGTCTGAGAAGTTACTCAGACATAATTTTGGGCCATACGAGGTCAGAAGACCAGTGTCCAACATTACTTACAAAGTTGAAGATTGTGACCCCAATACGAGAGGGAAGGTTCCATGTGCTGCAAATGAAGCCACAGAGAGAGCCGTGGCTCAGGATAAATTAGGAGCTCCAGCAAGACTCAAAACAAGCACCAGCCGTTGGAAGCTACCGTGTGCAGGGCCAACAACTCGTTCCCACAGCAAGAAGATGTAAACAGCAAGATACTGTTCTCATAAGGAGGGAGCAATGTTGACAAACGAAGTACTGGAAGGCAGCAAACACGTGGTGTAGTGGATAAAATGTTGAACTCTGCAGAAAAGGGTCCTGGGTTCCTGGCCAGAGTCACTCCATTCTGTGCTCTCATACACGTGTGAGAAGTGCTAAATAAATCCTCACTGCGATTAAACCAGTGTTTATTAATCAACCAGCTACATACCACGACACCACTACGTGACAATATTATCGATCTTTAGCAATTTTGATTTTGACCTTCAGCCACTTTTACATTGCCATTAAGGTATTAATTTTTTGGACATCTTGTGTTATGATTGTTAGCATGGATTTGTTTGCAATAATAAATTTTGTAAGTGGCTGAAATACTATCATGTATCTTGCTTTCCAAATATCACAGTTTATAAGCCAATTTTATCAAAAAAAATCAGCAATTTTGTGTATTGATGTATAGAAATGCAGTTGCGTGGTGTGGTGGGTACAGCGAATGGAGCAAGGTGTGTCGGATGGCTGAGATTGATACGAGCTCAGAAATGCTAATAGAACATGTGTGTGTAGTGCAGTTCTTCCTTCTGCTGCTCGGTAGTTTGGATGAACTATAGTGTTTCGGTGTTTGATTGAGAATGGAAAGTTGCCAATGTGATGTGCTGGGTGCCTGAAGCAGCACTAAACTGTCGGAATTTGTCAGCAACATACTGTGAACTATCTTTAGGTACCTCAATCTCTGATAATCCCAAGCAAATAATTGTCGACACGGCACAAATCGTGGAATCCTTGCCGTGGTGTTATTCGTTGGCAATACAAAAGGAACTTTACTGATTGTGTCCGTGGCACTAAGTCAATGTATGTTTCAGAAGGGGTCCATAAAATCAAGATGTGACCTTTGACACAGTTCCTAAGGTCTCGGTGAAGAATTGTTGAGACGGGGCCACATAGTTCTTAGTGCAAGTGCGGCATTGTGTGCAGTCATTTGTTCAGTTTGGCAATCCATGCCATGCCAAACGAAGTGACTATTCACTGATTCTCTTGTGTGTACGACACCTCAGTGCCGACACACATGACGGAGTCGAGTCCGTACGCAACAAAATCACTACCAGGTACGATGTGAGAGTGTGCTGGTGAGCAAAGTAGCAGCATATGAGTGAATTTTGGATTTAGCATGCCAAACTAGACGGACTGCTGCAAATATAATGCAACAAAATTCACAAAGCAGAGGCCATGACATGAGCAATTTGGTGCTAATGCAGAGGCAATTCCTGCACAGTATCTGAGTCCTGTGCAGCCACAAATGAAAATGAAGCAGCAGAAGAATAAAAATAAGAATCGTGGCCAACAGGAAGACGTGAGTGAGTTTGTGTTGGCATGTTTATAAGGAGTGGGCCAATAAAAAATTTTGTATTGGTAACTGGAGGAAAAAAGAACCCACTGCTGCAACTTGTGTGTGGTACATTGTGGAATAGCCTAGAATGGATAAAGTTTGTAAAGGCTTGTGGTCTCTCACCAGGAAAAATTTTCAACCAAACACCTACCGGTGAAATTTGGCTATGCCACACAGAATCCCAGTAGTTTGTTTTCCATTTGAAAGTAGTCGCATTGAGCATCTGTTAACAATTTAGATAAAAAAGCAATTGGGTGATCGTGAGAACGATGTCTGGGGCAAAATCGTCTTTCAGCTTTTTAAAGGCGTTCTTACAATCCTGTGACTAAACCAAAAGAACTTTTTGTATTGGAGTCGATACGAGGAGGCTGCGACCTGAACAGTGTTTAGAATGAATCCTATATAATATGTTAATTTGCCCCTAACAGACTGCAACTGGTATACATTATGAGGGTGCAGAAGCTCAAGAGTAGCCTGCAAGTGAAACTGAAGGGGGTGAACACCCTGTGCATTGTTGACAGAACCGAGGTACTCCAGTTGTCAGAAAGGAGACATATTAGTCCTTATTACATTTCCTCCCAGCATCGAACAGGGAAGAGAACAGATTTTGTAAATATCTTTCAACTGTGCAACTATTGAGATAATTGGAATGGGAAGGATCCGTAGCCGTCACTTGTTGATAATAGTGCTGGAAGATGGCCAGTGTCAAAGCATTACTAAATAGCAACTACAAAAACTTAAACAAGTAAAGATAAGTATTGACAGCAAACAATTGTGCTTGTTCATCAAGGAGAATCTTCAGATAAGTTTGGGTAAGTCAATTTTGGAAAAGAAAAGCCAGACTCCAGTTTGTGTATTAACTCTTCCAGACGTGGCAACAGAAAAGTGTAAACCACTGTTCGAGGGTTCTCTGTGTATTTAAAATCGGCCAACAGTGTCTGCCTGAGGGTTTGCTTAAAATTTCAATGGGTGACGCCCATTGGCTGACAGCAGTCGGAACAGTTACACCATTGTCCTGTATGTGAAACAGAGTGAGCTTTGCAAAAGTGTGGATGCACATTGTATTTCGTTCTAAAGTGCATGATAAAATTGTGTGCTTCTCAAAGTCCTTAAGAAAATAATGATTCAAATTCAGCATAGGGATGGTCCATACTGTCCACCAGAACAAAGGATCTAACAAAAAGTACACTTCTGAATCTTTAGTCCAAACAAACCAAAACAGTCCAAAAGGTTTTGTGTTTTTCTGGTGCCAGGTGGCTTGTGAGCATTGGAGCATGCCTTTATTATGCAATCTCTTGCACAAAATGTCTGTGTTAAGGAAGGCCAATGAAACAATTCCTTAGTATTCTGTAGTGACAAGTCTCCCTTCTCATGAAAAGAATTTCACTGAACCAATGACGATATTTGAAAGTCCATTGCACCTAAAATGGTGCAGAGATTTGGGAGTGCTTCTAGTGGTCCTATCACAGAGCCGCTAACATATTTTGAATAAGCTGCTTTTGAACTGTCACTTTTGGCTATCACCTCAACAGGAAAGATGACCACAATGGTAATGGGGTGCAAGGTGGTGTACCAGTGCTTGTCAGGGATATAATTTCACTCCTCACCTGTACCTTAACTACAATGGTATAGGAGTTGCTGTTCATGTATTGGTCCATATTAGTATCACAGTGTGCTCTCTCTATTCATCACAAGGTGAGCATCTTTCAAGTGAGCTCCTGACACAGCTCACTGAAAAACTCCCCTGTCTCTTTCTCCAGTTTGGAGATTTCAATGAACACAGTGATTTCTGGAGATCTAACACCACTTTCCCCAGGAGTCATAGGGCTGAGAATGTGATATACACAACAATTGTATTGCTGTGCACAGGTCAGGCTTTACAGTTCAGCACTATTAGTTCATCTTTGACTATAGACATTCCTTTCTGCTTGCCTGCTCTTGCAGACATTGCTGAGTGAGGAATGGGAGAGATCTTCATCGCCGGAACAACTAAACAGTGCGGCTACATCTACCAGATGGAGTGGATCGTGGCAGGAGACTGTCGAGATGGCTGTTGAACAAGACTAACTGGATGTCTTTTGGGCAGTTTGCTATTTTCAAGCAGTGTGAAGGTTTCCATTACTGGGTAGATTGCATTTCAACAGTGATTCATGCTGCTGCCAGTGCATCCATCTCAAGTTCAAAGCTAACATTTCGGAGACAGGCTATCCCTTTGTGAAATGGTGAGTCTCAATCTGCAATCTGTGCTAGGAGGGCAGCTTTGTAACTATTCAATCAGTTCCTTACAGTTGAGAATCTTGTAAATTTCCGAAGGGGCAAAGGCGTGGGTGTGAGAGATCATCGGAGTAAGAGGTGATCTTGGCAAGAGTTCTTGAACTCTTCCACTTGCTACACATGCATAAGTATGGGAAGCCATTAGGAGGATCTCAAGGTGGAACTGCTGACTGAAATAGCAACTGTACTAGGGCAAGTGTTTCTCTTATCCTCAAGAGACATTGCTCAAGTAATGGCACAATCATACAAATCCATCACGTCAGATCCTAGCCGGGCTTCAACCTTTCGTCAGTATTGGAAGGTACTGGAGAGAATGGGTTTTAATTTTTGTTCAACTAACATCGAAGAATGCAACCAGTCTTTCCCACTGTGGGAGCTGGACACTACTTTGTCAGTAGCTCGTGATGCTACATACAGTCGTGCCGATATAACATACGACGCGATGAAACAGTTAGGCACGTGCACAAAGGAGGTCCTGCCCTCAGCTTTATAGTAAAATTTGAATGACAGGAGACTTCCCAATTTGTGGAAAGAATTTTAATCCTGGTTTTAAAACCAGAGAATGATTGTGTACACAGTTCACTTGGAGGCCTTCGGCCCTGCAACTGGTACAGTACACTAGAGTTCTGGGTGTGTAATACGAGAGGACTCACTGTCCTCCCCTTATTTCCACTCAGACAAATAACACCACTTGTATAAAAATACTTAATTTATCGTAAGCAAATAAATACAAAACATACGAGGTGCCCGCCAGCTGCGCCTCTCGGCGAACTGAGAAGCGTGTGCTTGCTGCAGTGTCCCCACGCTAATCGCATGTCTGCTTACTGTGGGGTCTCCGTGGTACCTGCCAGTCCCACACAAAGGGACGGGATGCTCCAGATAGAAGCGCCCGACACAGTTACAAACTTCCTGACAGGGAGCAGGCTGTACTGGACACGCACACTTGTCCAGTTGCAGACATTTGGCTCTAGGAGGCCCAAACTGAGATGCAAATCTCAACATGCTCCCACTCTAAAATGAGTCTTCTCATTTTACAACATAATAATAAAATCAACAATAAGAAAATTAAAATACATAGCAAATCATGAAATCAATACAATTATATCTGAGATCATGGCAAAATGAAGTGTAGCAACATATGTACACAAAAACGACCAACACAATGGGCAACAAACGTGAACTAAGGATAGAAAACACACATAAACGGCAATAATTTACAATCTCCCTGAAAAAGAATCGTGAAAGGGATAAACATATAAACATAAATCAGAAATATTGCACTTGCCTAGCACAGGAAATGTCTAAGATACAAAAACAACAAAATAATGAAGTAAATAATAAGAATGTTAGTAAATCAACACCAAAAAGCTGTCAGATAAACAACAATAGAAAAGTCCATAGCTTCTCAACTGAGTTTATAGCTGTAAATAACAGTTTGCTATGCAACTTCATCATGCACCATTACAGAAATGGTAGGGAGTGCATCAGTCATTGTGACTAGCATTATTAAACAACAAGAAGTTACCATCTTACTGCATAAAAATCATGAAAGGGGACTAAGATTGAGACACAGAAAATATACAGTTGCAACACACACAAAACATACATAACGCAGTTAAGACACAAGAACAACAACAAATATATAGAACATATGCAGCTGCAAAGAGAGATTAAGCTGCAAACCCTTCACTGTAAACAGCACTTTGGTAGTGAACCTTCACCATTTAACAGCTCTCAAATTATGAGGAAAACAATTTTTCACTGCTGAGGTAAGGGGCACACTTTTGCTATTGGTCTCTCGATCTGTCCACGGGCAGGGCAGTTTTTACTATAACTACACGCACACGCTTATTAGCACCAGGAAACGGCTGCTTGAAGACTCCCGACCTCAGTACCGAGGGAGGCAAGTTATCTTCCTTGACCGGCACATCACCAATCTGAGGTTGCCGAGCTCCTTCTGATGTCCATTTAGTGTGTTGCTGCAGCCGATGCAGGTACTCGGTGAACCGTCTCTTCCAAAAGGACTGCTGGAGTTGTTGTACAAGTTGGAAACTGTTGGCAGAAACATCAAGGAATGAGGGTCAGGATGAGCACAAATACTCTGTCCAATGAGGAAATGATGAGGATTGGAAGCAGATGGAGAGTGCGCAACGGCCTCTTAAATCTCCTCTCGACATGCGGTCATAGAGAGGTCTGCTGTCGCGATTCACCTAAGATTTTACAGTCGGGCTTCACTGGTGAGTGAATGATGAATCGGTTGCCTTTGTCTTGAGCGGTGTGGTGCTGAAAATGTGCTTCACACAGTTTATCCTGCTTGCTCACGGTTTTGGTTGACAGTTTCTATTGCTCCCAAAACCTCTGGAGTTAGGAGTCAAAGTTGTCACCTCTAACAAAGCATATTGTGACTGTAGAATGAGTCATGCTGCACGAAGATGAGGGAAGCCTACCATACAAAATCCATCCGAATTTCGCGTCAATCGGTGTTGGATGATTTGGCTTCTCTAGCCTTTCCCTTCCGACAACATCGAAGAAAACCTCGGCACCGTGAATTTAATCTACCTTGCCAGGCTCGTTGGAAGTGTGGATCGGCAAGAGGTAGATCATGTGGGACATTCCAATTTCTTATATCTATATAACTGGCCGGTAAATCACTAGTTACAGTATCGACAATAGTACATGTGGTTCTAACATGAAAAGTGTTGAGCCTAGATGACAATTCAACACTAAAAGTGTGAGATACAGAGACTGCAAAAGCATTGTTTATGACATTGGACAAAAAAGAATGTTTAATCTGTTTCAATTTCAGTCACTCTGTCACGTCCTTGGATATGAAGGAAAGTTGACTTCCACTGTCTAAGAGCGCCCTACAAGGTTGCTGTTTACTCTCACTGTCCTTGATGATGACAACAGCTGTTGCCAACAAGGCATTACAATCATCACCAGTTTTCCCCTTTGTAGCCTGGTAAGTCAAGGAACAACCTTGAGATTCACCATTCTGTCCAGTCTTCGAATCAGATGGCTTGTGGAGCAGTATATTATGCTTTCTCTTACATGTGTCACAAGGAGAAACCTTACATTTACTTGATAAGTGACTGGGACAAAGGCACAAAAACAGCTTATTTTTGGCGACAAGTGCACGTCGATCGTCTATATCTAACCCTTGAAAGCCCTTGCATTTGGTGATAGCATGAGATCCATGACAAACATTGCATCTCTTCTCAACATCCGCACTAGCAAGATGATCCCTTCTCACATGTTTTGTTTTGTTGAAATTACTAGTATTTCCTTGAGGTGCTGTCTCTAAATCTTATCAGTTCAAGAGCCTGACATTTAGTCTCCAAAACAAATTCCGGAACAAACATGCGCGATCGTAATTACTATTTTATGCGTACAGATTGCATCCAGCCTGGAGGACCATGAAATATACACAGTTCACTTGCAGGCCTCTGGCCCTGCAACTGGTACAGTACACTCAGGTTCTGTGTGTGTAATAAGAGAGGACACACTGTCCTCCCCTTACTTCCACTAAGACAAATAACACCACTTGAATAAAAATACTTTATTTATTGTAAGTAAATAAATACAAAAAATACGAGGTGCCCACCAGCTGTACCCCTCGGCTAGCTGAGAAGCGTGTGCTCACGGCAGTGTCCCCCATGCTAAACGCATGTCCACTCACTGCTGGGTCTCAGTGCTACCTGCCCGATCCCCACAAAGGGACGAGATGCTCCAGGTAGAAGCACCTGACACAGTTACAAACTTCCCGACAGGGAGCAGGCTATACTGGACACACACACCTGTTCAGTTGCAGACATTTGGCACTAGGAGGCCCAAACTGAGATCCAAATCTCAACAGACTGCACTGACCCTCCCTCAGTAATTAGGAAAGTGTTAGCCATACTAGCTGCACGGGGAGAGACTTTGGAGTGTATGGTCAAATTCACATAGTATGGGACCTCAAAACCAGTTATTTACGAAGTCATTCCCATTGCTGGCTCCAGAGGTATCACTCCACTCTCGATAACCTAACTCTTCTCAGAATAGGGATTCAACAAGCTTTCCTATATAAGCAACACCTCATCAGTGTTTTCTTTGATCTGGAAAAGGACTACAATACTATTGGAAGGTTAATGTTTTGTTGCAGCTCCGAGGGTTTTTGTGGATGTCTGCTTGCGACATTACAGGTACAGGGGCAGGGGGAAGCTGATTGTTTCCAAGGTGGGTTATGTCATGCTGTTGGGTTCCCCAGCCGGCTGACTGACAGTTTGGACCTAGTGAATGAAATACATGTAGTCAGGGTTTCCCTAATCTGCTCGGAAACAGGAAACGACTGTCTTGGATGAGCGAGGGTGGCTCAGATTGCAACTGAAATACAATATAGCCACACACATTATTATAAAAATCCATATAAAATTGGGGAATAATCATACAGCAAATATAATTATATGAATGGATTGGGAGAATCAAACACGGTAATTACAATTTCAATATTCCTTACAGATAAAAAGCCTATAAATTTCAGTACTATAATAATAATATTGTAAGACGTATATTTACAATTATTGATACATAGTGTTTATCAATAACAGTTTAAGAAGCAAATGGGCAGCATTGCACCATGCTACCTATCTTAAAAGACACACCATGTTATTTCCGTATATTTTTTCAATAAACTTTGTTTTATTCTCTTATTCTGCTTTTCGCTGAGGTAGTTATATTCTTGTGTCAGAACGTACATTCCACCACAGAAACACAAACATGAACCCAGCAAAGCGCATTACATTTATATATGTATTTCACTATATTTAATATAATTCTTAGTAACATTTGTTTTTCATGTTGTAGACTGCCATTTAAATATTTCATGGCTGACTAAAAATAGTAGACATGCAGCAGATAATTTATGTATAAACAGTTATATGCATTTGTGGACAAGAACTGAATATATTTGCATAAAAATTCATGATAGATATTAATTGTGTAACTATATTTTTATTGTGTAACTATATTTAGACGGCGGCAGTGTATTTGAACACAGAGATGCCGCGCTTAATAGCTACCTGAGCAAAGAGCTTCAGTCTCAACTGTTTTTAGTATTGTTAAATATATATTTGTGAAATACATAATTTACGGGACTGTGACTGCAGAACTTAGTCTTTGGTGAAAAGTGGTAAACTATGCATGGTAGGACTGTGGAACTGTAATAATTCAGTAATTGTGTACTCGTGTGGTGACAAACTGTGTTTTTAACAAATACTGTAATTAAACGCGAATTAATTCGGAATGGCAATGTTCAATGGACTTCACTAATGTACGAGTGATAATTTGCAACTTTTACTGTAGAGTGCATGTGATACTTATTGTGCCTCTCATGATAAATAGTTGGAGAAATATTCAGTTATTTACCAATGTATAAAGTAGGTGCACCTCCGCAGACTGACTAAACTACAGATTAATTGTTGATCTTGTTTAAACAGATTCGGTAGCTGTTTAGACCATAGAAGCAGACATACATAACTCACCCCTATGAACAGAGACAACGAGCCATAAACCTTTTACTACCCCATGTTATGTATTGCCCAATTGTTATTGGTGACTACTGATAGGAAGGTCACAAATGGGGGCTCGTCCGGGATGAGAAATAGTTTTTGTCCAGTTTTAGTGAAATTCTGTTCGAATAGTTACAGTAAATTGTGCAGTACACTCATTTAGAAGCGAAGTCTAATGCATATTGAGTGATGTGTGGGGGCTCAGAGCTTTATAATACAGCAGTAGTTTCGTGCCTGTTATAATACGAAGATAGGAGAGGTATAGGACTCGGTATTTGGTCCGGAGAAGAATGTGGTGTGCCAGTTACAAATACAGCAGCGCAGAACTTCACATCGTGGACACAGACGCAGTCAACAGTGGCCAGCGGCTTTGATTACTACACGGTGGCAGTTCCAGGAGGCGGTCAACATACGTTGGTGGCAGAGGCACCATGGCAGAAAAGCTAAGTACCAACGTCGATTATGTAAATGTGAGTGAGTCTGGGGCTGGATCTTTCATTAACGAAATGCCAGTAATTAAGAAGTTACCAAGCGTGTGTGGCTCTGAAAATATTAGCGGATATGCTAGCCCGAGATCTGAGGGAGAAAATGTAACTCGGAAGGGCTATAGTGGGGCTAGTAGTCCAGTTGCTGCAAAGATAGATGATATGGCAGGAAGTTCATTAGAAATCAGACTTTACATGTGGATAATGGGGTTAAAAACCAGATTTGGGTGGTATAATATCAGAAGTGAGTAATGAAAAATCTGAATTAAAAGCAGATTTGTGTAATGTAAAGAAGGAATTGGGCTTTGGTTTGAACAAAGTTCAAGTAAACATGGAAAGTATGAGGGCAGAATTAAGTAGTAATATTGAAAATTGATCATTTGAGTTGGAAAAATTTAAATCAGAAGACAGAAGTGGGCAAAATAGGGGAGGAAGTTGATTCTGTTAATAATAAAGTCAGTGCATTAGAGATAAATTTAGGTAATAAATGGAAAAGGTACAGCACAAATTGAACAGCAATGTAATGAAGACTGTGTGACAAGATAATTTTGAAAAGGCAACTACAGCTGAAGTAAATAATCTAGTGGATAGAATGGCGGGTTGTGAAATTTAGATAATATAATGTAGTGGGAGAATTGATCAGGAAAAGGTGCAACTACAGCAAAGAGAGAGAGAGAGAGAGAGAGAGAGAGAGAGAGAGAGAGAGAGAGAGGAAGTGCGAGCTGAAATAGGCAATGATGCAAATGTTAGTCCACTTGTAAATAATCTGTGGTTTTCAGCTGGAAATAAGTGTTTTTCTAATGATGGCAATTACCACCCAGTAGATTTTCTTGCTGCGTGTAAGGATGGTTTTGTTAGGGGGATGAGTGACCAAGATAAAATTAAATTGGTAAAAAGACAACTTCAGGGTAGTGCATAGTTGTGGGCTAATTTAAATTATCATTTGTTAGAGACCTATAACAAGTTTGATTTGTTTCTTCAATAAGTACTAGAGTGAAGCAAACCAAACATGGCTTCAAAACGAATTTCTTAATGGTCTAAATTTCAAGTATGGCAGTGGTTCACTGCGCGAATTTTGTGTGTGCAAACTGAATCAGTCAATGCATACAAATTGGCTGCTGGGAGTTCTGACAGAAATTACGACATTAAAGAGGCGATTACCAGATTATTTGCAATGGGATTTGGTGCATAGTCCGACGCAATCGATTCATGAGTTTTTAGATTTGTTGAAAAGTTGGTACGAGCTTTAAAGTTTATACCAAATCACAGTAACGGAAGAGGAAATGGTAGTCAGAATTGCAACCATAATAGTAATAATGGTAATTATGGGAAACATAGTAATAATGGTAACTTCCTGATTGAACAAAATAACAATGATAATCAGGGGAATAAATTTTATAAAGGTCAAGGCAGTGGGAATTATTAGGAGAGAAATCATGGAAGGGAAGATAGTGATGTGTGGTCAGGAAACTGAGAAACACTGCCTCTCATTTGCGGGGATGGCGAAACAAACCTGCGATAAATAGGACACTGTGCTGTGATAATTTTGTGGGAAATAGATGTGATTGGGGGGCGAAGGAAGTTGTGGAAATATGTGTGATAGGTAAATCCGTAAAAGTTTGTAATTTAAAACAGCGTGGCTGTCATAAAAATCAGTATTATTTTGGCTAATCATTTGAATCAGATGAAGATATGGGTTTACAAAAACTATTTGGTGAAGAGAGAATGAGTGATGGAGTGAATGAATGTATGCTAAATAGCTCTAAGTCTAAGAAAGGGTATGAGGAAAATTTGAATTTGGTGGAGATGAAGTGTGCAGAAAATTCAGAGAAGTTATTGACCAGTAGCGACAAATGCAACTGTGTGTACTAAAATTTGTGAATTTGAGGCGACGGATGTAAGTGGTGTATTTTGTGAAGGCATCATAGCTAAGGGCACGCCAGCTGGTAACAATTTAAGTGGTAAATCGGTGGATGTGAGTAAAGTTGATAGGGAAAACGGCGTAGCATTGGTCTCATCGGCTGGTGATGAATTATATTATGTATGTGGCATGATAGGTGATTTATTGTCGAAGGGAAATGAAATAGGTGAGACATTTGATGAATTTGAAGCTACTGAGATAGATGCTACTGAGGAAGGAATTTGCGCCTTTGTCTGTCTATTGATGAGGATTATCCAATAGCTCTTGATGGTATTATGAATTGTGAATGGAAGGTGATAGATGAAAGTGTAGATTCTACGTTAAAGGTACCATTATCTGTAGTGAAGGAAGAAAAGTTTTATATTGGCGAAACAGATAATATTTTGGAGGAAAATTTGATATGGGTTACAGATGCAGATGTGAAACTGAAATTGTCAAATAACGAGTGTACTAAAGATCTGAACGAGGAGCAATGCAGTAGTGAAGTAGTACATAGTGATTGTTTGGAAATAGATTTTAATAACTCTGTGTTCAATGATAAATCAGCAGAAGTGAATGATATATGTAATAAGGTTGTAAGTGCATCAGCTGAAGTTGATAATGTTATTTGTGATTGTGAGATATTTGGAAAGAACGGTGATGTATGTGGGGAAGATATTGTATGTTCTGAAAATAATTATGTGAATGAAGCAGCTAGTATAGCGACTTTTCCTATTCATGAAAGCAATTTTGAGGTCGACAAGGACAGATGTAGAGAAGTTAAATCATGTAATTTGTGGGCTCAATTTACGAAGGGAGGAGAAAGTGACAGCATTATTAATGACAATTATGGTGAGTTAGGAGAAGGGGTAAACATTGATTGGTTTGGCAAAAGTGAAAGCGATTTTCTGTAACTGACAGCTGTTGTTGGCACGGGAAGATTTTAAAGTCAAATTTACTGCACTTATGGGTTAAAGAAAAGTTTAAAATAGCAAGGGAAGCTGAAAAAGAGGTTGTGTGTGTGTGTGTGTGTGTGTGTGTGTGTGTGTGTGTGTGTGAAAAAGGAGCATACAGGGTATTTAAGCAATTATTTTATGGGGACGACAAAATTGAAAGGTGGACTAAAGCTTTGTGTACTATTGATATGGAAGAAAAGGGAAGAGAAATTGAGAATGGCTTGTTGCATGAAAATCTTTTAGATTGTTGCACAGCCAGTATTTGATAGATGTTGGTAAAGCAAGAGTAAATGCACTTCTGGTTTTGGGAAGTAACATAGCAGCTTTGTCAGAAAGTTTTCTGTCCTGAATAAAGACCAAACATTTATCTATATTCCCAGTAAATAGTGTAACAATTAAGACAGCTACAGGGGAGAAGAGTAAGCCCATCAGGCAGGAGATGAGTTTAGAATTTTAATGTTGTGGCTACGAATTTAATGTCAAATGTTTTGTGATAAGTGGGTTGGTGAGTGATGTAATATTAGTTACAGATTTTCTATGTAAATATAAAACCTCTCTCAACTTTGTAGAAAGATATCTAGAGTTTGAAGTAGAAGGAGTAAGACAAAAGGTGAAATTCAAGAACTTATTAACGAGGGAGCGATGTGTTGCCCATACTGAAATGACTGGGGTAGAGGAGGAGAACAAAAAGGAATTCTGTGAGCGCACTTTGGTGCATGGAGTTTGATGGGATAATGTTGAGGGAAATGATTTATTAAATGTTTCTATAATTTGTGGTTTTAAAAATAGGAGTATAGTTGCCAGAATTGTGGTATTATTTTAAAGAATGTTGTCTCACAAATTTTGGTGCGATAAGGTCGGATTAACTTCACAGTAAAATAAAAAAAAAAAAAAAGGTGGTGGTTGGAGAATTGCAGCATATTGTAAATTATAAGAAGGATCTTAGTGACACGAGTGGTTTATATATGGTTTGATATGGAAATTAAATTTGTGTTTAATATTTAGGGATTAAAATGTGTTGTAATTGGGGTATAATTTAACAGGGAAAGTTTTCGAGGGAAGTTAGGGTTCATTGCTTAAGAGTTTCTTTTTAAATTTCATAAATCAGCAATAGGGGAGACAAGTGTTGCAGAAATAAGTTACTATAGTGTGGACATGTTTTCTTGTGGGAACATGGACAGACTGATGGTAAAAGCAATATTTATTACTTGTAAGTTGATGGTGTTTTATTGCATTGCTGTTGAAGAGTGTGTGTCGATTCCACTGGGGGGAAGGCATTCAAAGCTGGAACCTTGGGGATTCGGTTGGGTTTCTATATATTGGCAACTATACAGTAGTCGAATTTCAACAGGTGTTTTCATTCCGTCCAGAGGAACTGGCTGCAGAGTCGAACACATTCCGACAAGGTACGATGGTGGCGGAGAGTCGGTGACAGTGCTGCGGACGGTGGAACCACATCGTTGGAATGATGAGGTGCAAGGGCGCGTTAAAGTGATATTTGCTGAGTGAAATTAGTGTGCTTCCCACCATAGGAACATATACTTCTCTGGGCATTTAATTAGTACGCCATAAAATTTATAATTTATGTTAATTTAGATTTAAATCTTATATATGACGCGCAAATGGTACACTGGTTCATATACTTCTGATTTATACACTTCGTTCGAACACAGTAGTTGGTAATAATTTTAATTTTTTTATTAATTTAAGAGAAAATGGTCAAACAAATTTTGATGCTACTTGTCATGATAATTTGCCAGGCAAATGTATCATATCAAGTGGAGGTGTATGACATTACAGATACAGGGGGAAGCTGATTGTTTCCACGTGAAAGGCAGGTATTGTCAGGTTGTTGGGTTCCCCAGCCGACTGGCTAACAGTTTGGACCTAGTGAATGGAATACAGGTAGTCAGGGTTTCCTTAATCTGCTTGGAAACAGGAAACGACTGTCTTGGTTGAGCGAGGATGGCTCTTCCAGATTGCAACTGAAATACAATATAGCCACACAAATTATTCTAAAAATCCATATAAACTCAGGGAATGATCATACAGCAAATATAATTACATGAATCGATTCAGGAGACTTGGTAGAATCAAATGCTGTAATTACAATTTCAATATTCCTTACAGATAAAAAGCCTATAAATTTCAGTACTATAATAATAATAATATAAGACATATATTTACAATTATTGATATGTAGTGTTTATCAGTAACAGTTTAAGAAGTAAATGGGCAGCATTGCACCATGCTACCTATCTTAAAAGACGCACCACGTTATTTCTGTATTCTTTTAATAAACTTTGATTTATTCTCTTGTTCTGCTTTTGGTTGAGATAGTAATGTTGTTGTCAGAACGTAGATTCCACCACAGAAACACAAAACATGAACCTAGCAAAGTGCATTACATTTATGTATGTATTTTATTTTATTTAATGTAAGTCTTAGTAACGTTTGTTTTTTCATGCTGTAGACTGCCATTTAAATATTTCATGGCCGACTAAAAATAGTAGATATGCAGCAGATAATTTATATATAAACAGTTATATGCATTTGTGGACAAGAACTGAATATATTTGCATAAAAAGCCATGATAAATATTGTGTAAGTTTATTTCGATGGCAGCTGTATATTTTAACAGTGAGACGCCACGCTTAATAGCTACCTGAGCAAAGAACTTCAGTCCTAACCGTTTTTGGTATTGTTAAATATATATTTGTTTGTTAAATGTGAACATCATTTGTAGGGAGGTGGTCAAAGCATTCAATTTTGTCATATTCAAATGTATACTATTTTGGAAGGGAAATTGTATTTTAAAGATGAGGCGTTAGGATACAATTTTGGGAGCAGGGAGAGCACACTTTTGAACACTTGGGAAGGGACTCGTAACTTGGACGTGGTGTTGACAGGTTGCGACGCTGGGCGGTATGAAGCTGCGTTACGAACTTGTGATTTGAAGATATAGGTTTGTGTGGACTGTGACTTCAGAACTTAGTCTCTGGTGAAAATTGTTAAACTATGCACGGTAGTAGGGCTGTGGAACTGTGATAATTCAACAATCGTGTACGCATGTGCTGACAAACTGTGTTTTATAACAAATACTTTAATTTGGAACTGCAATGTTCGATGGACTTCACTAATTTACGAGTGATAATTTGGAACTTTTACTCTAGAGTGTGTGCGATACTTATTGTGCCTCTCATGAACAATAGTTGGAGAAATATTCAGTTATTTACCGATTAATAAAGTAGGTTCACCTCCCCATTTTCATGTCCAGCATAAGTAATAAACTTCATTTATGAAGAATTACTTCATGGGTGAATCAGTTCTTTATTTTAGAATCCATTTTGTTGGTTATACAGAGGTTTAATTTATGTTTGTTTAAATATATTTCCACGTCGTCATATGCAGATTGATAGACTGACTAAACTACAGATTAATTATTGATCTTGTTTAAATGGATTGGGTAGCTGTTTAGGGCATAGAAGCTGACATACATAATCTCCCCCCTCCCCCCCTCTATGAACAGACACAATGAGCCATAAACATTTTACTACCCTGAGTTATCTATTGCCCAATTTTTATTGGCGAGTACCAATAGAAAGGTCGCAGCCTCCCCCAGTAATTATAAAAGTGTTAGCCATACAAGCTGCATGGTGAAAGAATTGTATTGTACCGTCAAATTAATGTAGTGTGGGACCTCAAAACGAGTTAATTACAAAGTCACTCCCATTGCTGGCTCTGGAGGTATCACTCCACTCTTGATAACCTAACTCTTCTCAGAACAGAGATTCAACAAGCTTTTCTATATAAGCAACACCTCATCAGTGTTTTCTTCGATCTGGAAAAGGACTACAATACTATTGGAGGGGTAATGTTTTGTTGCAGCTCTGAGTCGGGTTTTTGTGGATGTCTGCTCACTTTATTCAGCCTTAACTTTCGAAAAGGTATTTTAGTTATAAGGTCGGGAGTGCCTCGTCCGACCGTTAAACACGTCGGCTGCCACAATGATGTCAGAGGCACACCAGAGCCTCTCCTGCTGTGGCTGCCAGCAGCCGATGTGTTAAGCGAGAGAACAGTGTCCTTTGAGGGAGTGTTCTGAATGGGACGGCTTTCGCCATTGTGATTGACAGTATTTCCACATTGTGGATGGCACCCACGCCAGCCTCGTTAGACGGTAGTCAGTCAGGCAAACGGCGCCAGTCTGATTAGTGCAACGCTAAAAACTTGTAGTGGCCATTTTGCTACCTTCCCTCTGTTGGTAACCACATAAAATTAAGTAGAAAGGTTCTCTGCATTGCACTGCCACATAGTGAGTGGAGTTTTAACTATTTATATGCTACAAAAGGGCTTTGTATTTCTCACTCTCTTTAGAGTCCTACACTGCTTTTGTGTGCTAACTGTGTTGCCCGTATTCTGCGTATCCTAGATGTGGCAAATTTCCATGAGAGCGAAGCTTTCGGTGCCCTGGAAGAAGAAATAGACAATTCTGATTCAGAAGGAAAAGATTATTATCTGTGAGAATCATATGGACAAGTTTTTTTTTTTTTTTCCTCTAGAATAGATAAATGATGTTTAATTGTTTCAAATAATACAGCCAACTCAATTATTGCATTCATTGTTTGAAAGCTGTAATTTTCGAAAAACTTGTTATAATCACAAGTCCAGCTACCCCATCCAGGCTCACTTATGCCAGTCTCGAATGTGTTAAGACCATGGTTGCTCTAAGTACAATTCTGAATGACCCATTCGTTTTATTATAGTTTTATATTTGGATCAGGGAATACAAGAATTAAATAACGCATCCGACAGGTCCAACGTTATCTTTTCAGTGGCCAGATAGGGTTGATATTTGTTGCATTCCATTTCTAAATATACTATGAACAACCAGCAACAATGGCAGGCAGGCAATATCAAATTCAGAGTGCCAGAATGATAAATGAGAAATAGAATAATTTGTAGCTAATTTATTTTTTAGAATACGTTGTAGCCTAAATTCTATTTTTTACATAATGAGTTGAATAAATTGTTACTCCTGTATATGGCTGTAAATGTGGATATTATTTTAAATAAAATTTTGTTTCTGTATATTGTAAAACAGGATAAATTTGTTAATAATTTTTACTATCATTGAAGTTGTCACTTCCCTAAAGATTTTTTAAAGACTGTTTTAAAGAAATTTTTTTTCTCTTTCCAATTATACCAGCCAGAATGGTGTTGTGCAGCTACAGAATGTACATGGGAATTTGTAATTTAAGTTGTGGACATTTAATTGAAAGTAATGTATCTGTTTTGTAGGCTCAAATGACCCTTCATAATGTCATTACAACAAATCTGATAAAATATTTGAATTCCACAGAACGTTTTGTACTAGTATGGAAAATTTCAGATCTTTCCTACCTCAATTTTACGAGAAATAAAACTACTTACTAAAATCACAGCACTTGTGGGTGAATTTTTTACTATTTTAGGCTATAAATCTGGATCCTCTAGCTCAGGAATTGCTGAAGATTGAGATATGAAATTTTAAACCAGTCATTATAATGTAAATAAGTTGTGTGTACAATATTTGATGAAAATTTGAGATCGGGTTGTTTTGCCATTCGTGTGGTTCGTATAAGATGGCATGACCAAACTTGATTGTAGACATCAAATGAGTTAGTTTGTCACTATGTGTACTTAATTATTTGAGGATCATTTTGATGAAAGTAAACTCTCCATATGAAACTTATTCCAGTAGTTTGCTATTACTTATAATGCTCTGCAACTGTAAAGCTGTAAAGTGTTAGTATGCTTGTGTATACATTTGCAAGACACCTGTTGATGGTACAACATGGAAATAAAGTATACTTAATTGAAATCAGTTTTTAAAAAATTCCATTATATTTCACAGTATCACACTCTTTTGCAATAATGCCAGAGGGTACAAAATTTGCAGGTTTACTTGCAAATATTTGTACTACCAAGTAACTCGTATACGAGTTGCTAGAATAGACAAAATCACATAAATTTCAACTATCATTTTCTCTTGAAAAATACTGCATGTCTGCACATAAGCAAGAATAGTTGTCCTCTTATTTTCACACTTGTTTAACCTCGCAAGTTTCAAAGTAACCTAACAAGTTTTTATTTATTTATTAATTATTATTATTATTATTATTATTATTATTATTATTATTATTATTATTATTATTATTATTTTGGTACAAAAGCACAAAAATGTGCATAACGCTATGTGACAAGTGCGCATGATAAATCTACATATACACACAAATTAATCTGAACCTGAGGTGTAACTGCATAGGTGTGCACTTGGTGTGGGTTCCTGTAGTCATGTCCTAGTTCATGAACCACGGGCAATGTATGAGTGGCCAAGTAAGTGGTCCTGACAGTTGGGATACCAGTTACTTTGGAATAAGTTTGGGCATCTCGGACATATTCTGAGTTGTAGCTACCTTTTGTGCTCAGACGGCAAAGACTACCAAATCCACTGGTTAGTCCCTCAACCGTTAGGGGTAAAACCCAGTGGGGCCTTGGGCAAGTAAGGCTAGCAATCTGCTTCCCAGGTACTTCAATATCATGCTGGCAACAATCAGAGCAAAATGCCTCGGACCTTTGGAGGTGATGGGAGTCGCACCCTCTAATTGACAGACCAGGGACTCCTCTGATAAGAGTTGGCAAACGATGTGGAATGAGATGGGTGGCTATTAATATCAATGGGGGTTACACTGGGAAGAAGGCAGAGCTGGCGGAGGCTTCAAGTAAGATGGGGTTAGATGTTTTAGCTGTTAGTGACGTTAGAGTAAGGGGAGAGAAAGAGGACGAAGTCGAAGAATAAAAGGTCTACCTGTGGATAGATTTGGCCATCTCCAGTAAGAAAATTAGGCTTGTGGCATTGTATTCACCCTGTGAAGGGACAGATCAAGATGAGGTGGACAGATTTTACAACACACTTAGTGATGTAGTTGTTAGAGTGAAGGATAAGGATAGTGTTTTACTCGTGGGTGATTTCAATGCCAGGATAGGAAATCAAACAGAAGGCTATGAAAAGGTTATGGGTAAGTTTGGAGAGGATATGGAGGCCAACAGGTATGGAAAACACCTCTTGGATTTCTGTTCCAGTTTGGGTTTAGTTATCACAAACTCCTTCTTTAAGCATAAGGACATTCACCACTATACTTGGGAAGGAAGGGGAACCAGATCTATCATTGACTATATAATAACAGACCAGGAATTCAGGAATGCAATCAAGGACACACGTGTTTTCAGGGGGTTCTTCGATAATACTGATCATTATTTAATCTGCAGTGAAATTGGTTTTGTGAGGCCAAAAGAGCTGGAAGGCAGGTCATTTGTAGAAGGATAAGAGTGGAGAAGCTTCAAGACAAGGAAATTAGACACAAATACATAACAATGAACTCGGAAAGGTACCAGTTAGTTGAATGTAATGATTTAGTCACTGGAAGAGGAATGGTCGTGGTACAGGGATGCACTACTGGAAGCAGCTAAAGAATGTTTTGGAACAGTAGTGTGTAAAGGCAGAAAGAAGCAGACAGCTTAGTGGAATGACAGTCAAGGCAGCCTGTGAAAAGAAAAAGAAGGCATTTCAAAAATGGCTCCATACTAGAAATCAGGCAGACAAGCTTATGTTGAAGATAGAAACAAAGCCAAATGGATAATTGGAGACTCCAAGCAGAAATCATGGGAAGACTTTGGAAATAAGCTAGAAACTCTGGGTCAAGCTGTGGGAAAACCATTTTGGAGCGTAATTAGCAATCTTCGAAAGGGAGGGAATAAGGAATTAACAAGTGTTTTGGACAGGTCAGGAAAGCTGCTAGTCAATCCTGTGAATGCCTTGAGCAGATGGAGGGAATATTTTGAAGAATTGCTTAATGTAGGTGAAACGTTCAGTGATGTGTCAGATTTTCAGGTAGAATGGGATAGGAATGACGATGGAAACAGGATCTCATTTGAGGAAGTGGAGAAAATGGTCAGTAGATTACAGTGCACTAAAGCAGCTGGGGTGGATGAAATTAAGCCGGAACTCATCAAATACAATGAAATATCAGGTCTTAAATGGTTACACAGGATAATTGAGAAGGCGTGGGAATCGGGACAGGTTCCGCCTGACGGGACGAAAGCGGTAATAACACCAATTTTCAAACATGAAACAGAAAAGATTGCAACAACTATTGAGGTATCTCTTTAATTAGCATTGTAGGCAAAATATTCTCAGGTATTGTTGAAAAGAAAGTGCGAGTATTAATTGAGGACAAGTTAGATGAAAATCAGTGTGGTTTTCGGCTTCTTAGGGGCTGTCAGGACCAGATCTTTAGCTTACGGCAGGTAATGGAAAAGTGCTATGAGTGGAACAGGGAATTGTATCTATGTTCAATAGATCTAGGAAAGGCTTATGACCATGTTCCTAAGAGGAAGCTACTGTCAGTTCTACAAGATTATGGGATAGGAGGCAAACTTCTGCAGGCAATTAAAGGGCTTTACATAGACTGTCAGGCAGCAGTTAGAGAAGATGGCTAATTAAGCTCATGGTTCAGGGTAGTTTCAGGGATAAGACAAGGCTGTAACCTGTCACCATTGTTGTTCATACTATTCATGGATTAAATGTCGAAAACAGTAGACTGGCAGGGCGAGATTAAAATAGGTCAAAACAAAATAAGCAGTCTCGCATATGCGGATGACTTAGTTGTAATGGCTGATTCGATTGAAAGGTTGCAAACTAATATTTCAGAGCTCGATCAGAGATGCAAGGATTATGTTATGAAGATCAGCATCTCCAAAACGAAAGTAATGTATGTGGGAAAGAGATTTAAACAGGTTGCATGCCAAATAGGAGGAACAAAGTTAGAACAGATAGACATTTTCAAGTACCTGGGATGTATTTTATCATCACAGGATGGCAACATAGTGAAAGAACTGCAACGGAGTTGCAGCAAAGCTAATGCAGTGAGTGCTCAGCTAAGATCTACTCTCTTCTGCAAAAAGGAAGTAAGTACCAAGACTAAGTTAGCGGTGCACCGCTCTATCTTTCAACCAACTTTGTTGTATGGGAGTGAAAGTTGGGTGGATACAGGTTACCTTATTCATAAGGTAGAAGTTACAGATATGAAAGTAGCAAGAATGATTGCAGGCACTAATAGATGGGAATAATGGCAGGAGTGCGTTGTAAAATCTGTCCATCTGATCTTGATCTGTCCCTTCACAGGGTGAATACACTGCCACAATCCTAATTTTCTTGCTGGAGATGGCCAAATCTATCCATCAGTCATTCATTTACATACCTTATTCCAATTATGTTGGGTTCAATTTCTTTCCTGATGTAAAACATCACCACTGTCTCTTTCTACTTTGACTCCTGAAAGGTAGACCTTGTATTCTCCGACTTCGTCCTCTTTCTCTCCCCCTTACTCTAACGTCACTAACAGCTAAAACATCTAAATCCGTCTTACTTGAACCCTCCGCCAGATCTGCCTTCTTCCCAGTGTAATCCCCATTGATATTAATAGCTCCCCATCTCATTCCAGATCATTTGCCAAGTCGTATCTGAGGAGTCCCTGGTCTTTCAATTAAAGGTGGGACTCCCATCATCTCCAAAGGTCCGAGGAATTTTGCTCTGATTGTTGCCAGCATGATATTGGAGTACCTGGGAAGTAGGTTGCTAGCCTTACTTGCCCAGGGCCCCACTGGATTTTGCCCCTGAAGGTTGAGGGACTAACCGGTGGATTTGGTAGTCTTTGCTGTTTGAGCACAAAGGTGGCCATGATTCAGAATGTCAGAGATGCCCAACCTTATTCCAAAGTAATTGGTATCCCAACTGTCAGGACCACTTCCTTGGCCACTCATATGTTTCCCATGGTTCATGAACTAGGACATGACTACAGGAACCCACACCATGAACCATCAATTTGTAACAGAGGTAGCTTATACCCTGATTAATACGAGAGTTGCCTTTCATAAGGCACCGTAAGGTGCATGACGGAGGGTACCTTACAATGGGTTAATACATGTTTCTTTTAACACTGAAACAGTTGGACGAATTTGAATGAAATTAAGAATGAAGATAGTCTACACTCTGAATTAAGGCATGAGCTACCTTCAGGATTCCACAGTATGGTGCATGACGGAAGGTAGCTTACAGTGGCTTAACACGTTTGTTACTCTTCACGCTGAAACGGCTGGACAGAATTGCATGAAATGTGGCATGTAGATAGCTTATACCCCAAATTAATACATGGGCTACCTTTCATAAGCCTACATAGGTGCACGATGGAGGGTACGTTTCAACAGTCGTCCAAATTGTTTCATGACCAGTTAAAATCAGCACATAATTCTATGTTTTCATGAAGGAGATTTTTATAATCTGCAGGACAGTGAATTTAGCATGGCAGAGGGTGCCTTGCGACTTTATCACTTGACCTATCACCATGAAACTTTTTCGCATATGTATGTTTCCATATATAGGAGGGAGAGTAGGTGGAGGAGATGGACAGAAAGGGAGGGGGGAGGAGGCGAATGAGGGAGGGGGGAGGAGACGAATGAGGGAGGGGGGAGGAGGCAGACAAGTTAAAGGAGATGAACAGAGGGAGGGGCGGAGGAACTGGACAGAAAAAGAACTGGAGGAGATGTGGTAGGAGCAGGCGAACAGAGTGATCGTAAAGGAGGAGACGACTAATATATACAAGCTAACAGTTTCAAATTACAAACGTTATTTGCACAATTATTTCTTCTGTGGTAGCAACGTGCCGGGTACCAGCTAGTGTTAAATATACAAGGGGCAAAACACAAACAATACCCTCACTATGTGATAGTAATGGTGATCCTGCCGATGATAGCGCTACTAAAGCAAAGTTATTAAACACAGCTTTTAGAAACTTGTTCACCAAAGAAGACAAAACCAATATTCCAGATTTCGAATTACAAACAGAGGCCGGAATGAGTAATGTTGAAGTAGATATCCTTGGAGTAGTGAAGCAACTTAAATCACTCAACAAGAACAAGTATTCTGGTCCAGACTGTGTACCCATTTCTATTCAATTATGCTGAAAGTTCCTTACTTAACAGCCATATACAACCACTCGCTCAAAGAAGGATATGTACCAAAAGACTGGAAACGTCCATGAGAATCAAGTTTGATGATGTCAGACATTGACTCAGACCATTACCTCACATGGGTTAGAGTGAAATTCTCTCCAAAGAGAGTTCACCACAAAAACAAAAAATTCGACACATCCAAAAATTCGAGACTCCATGATCACAGAAGAATGGGAAAAAGAACCAACGAACAACTGAACCGACTACTGCAACAAAATCGTTAGAAAAGTCGAAGAATTGATCTCACTTAAAAGAAAGGCAAAACACCCATGATGGAATTCCAACTGTGATCAAGCCATCATCAATCGCTGTCTTGCCTTCCAAAAATACAACAACAAAATACATGAAATCCTACAAGAATTACTTGACATCCACAAACAGACAAGCAGAACTAGTAGGAAAACCAAACGCAATTATGTCACTGAACAACTAAAATCAATTGAGGACAACTTCAAAAACTACAACAGTAGAAATTTCTTCAGGACTTTCGCAAGCAGTTGACCTTCAAAAAACAAGATGGAAAACTTGCACTCACCAACCAAGAAAATGGTGATGAATTGGCACACTACTTTCCCACCTCCTTAATTTCCTCAAGCCATCCGACCAATTCCCACACACATCCCCGAAACACGCGAAACGTGACACCGACCTACCGACACAAAAGAAATCCAGCATCACATCAAAAAACTTAAGTATGGAAAGTCATCAGAAGATGGAATCATAGCAGAACTACTGCAGAAAAACAGAAGGTGACTTCACATTCAGCAAAAACATAATTGGACTGTTGGAGGTATTGAAGATCGAGCACAATCCTGATCAGTGGAGACTTTTCAGCAATGTTACAAAAACAAATCTTAAAGAATTTCTTATACATAATGGTAATTAGTTTCCTTTCTTTTCTGTGGTGTATGTCACACAAATCTTTGTTTTTTACCTGATTTATGTTACGAGGGTTGTACCAAAAGTAAGGTTCCCAATGAGCTACAGCCTTGAGGGAAGGTGCTAGGCTACATCCGACGACAGTGCCGTGCCATTCCCCCACTCTCGATCCTGCCCGTCCTCGATTCGGTGGGATTAGATTAGATTAGTTCTTTGTTCCGTAGATCCATGTTGAGGAGATCCTCATGGATGTGGAACATGTCAAGAAACAAAATTTGCAAGCTGAATAATAGATATACTAATAATACAGATATACATATTAAAATTTTTTTATTATTTTGCTTTGTTTTGTTTTTGTTTTGAGGTGATAATAATACTAATATAGTGTGAATACCGATAGATGCATCATTTGGTACAATTTAGAAATTCACTAATGGAGTAGGAGGAGTTGGCCACTAGAAAGTCTTTTAGGCTCCTCTTAAACTGATCTTTATTTCTAGCTAAGTTTTTTATACTTGATAGTAAATTATTGAAAATGTGTGTTCCTGAATATTTGGACCCCTTTTTGAACTAAAGTAAGCACTTTTGAGTCCTTGTGTAGATCATATTATGTATGACAAATTTCATTAAGGATTAAATATACTGAGAGGCAGTAGTTAATATACCCAGTTCTTTGAAGAGTCTTCTATAGGACGTCCGTGAATTTAATCCACAAATAATATGTATTACACGCTTTCGGACTCTGAAGACTTGGAGTTACCCCAAAATATTATACCATATGACATTATGGAATGAAAGTGGGCAAAGTATGCAAGCTTTTTTATTTTTATGTCTCCTATGTCTGATAACACTCATATTGAAAATACAGATTTGTTGAGTCGTTTCTGCAGTTCTGTGGTGTGCTCCTCCCAACTGAATTTATTATCAAGCTGTAATCCCAGGAATTTAATACTGTCAAGCTCACCTATCTGCTCTTCTTCATACTTAATGCATTTGCTGGCAGGTAATCTCTTACATGTTCTGAACTGCATGTAGTGAGTCTTTTCAAAGTTTAATGACAACGAGTTGGCTTTAAACCATTTATTAATGTTCAAGAAAACATCATTAGCAGACCTTTCTATAACTATGCTTGACATACTTTTTATTGCAATACTTGTATCATCTGCAAACAAAACGAACTCTGCTTCTGGTAGTGTTACTGATGAGAGGTCATTAACGTACACAAGAAAAAGCAATGGCCTTAAGATGGATCCTTGTGGGTCACCACATGTAATATTTTGCCAATCTGATGATGATTGTTTGCTTAATTTACTAGTCACTTGCACTGACACCCTTTGTTTCCTGTTAGTGAGGTACCACTTGAACCATTTTGCAGCATTTCCCGTGACACCATATAATTGTAATTTACTTAAAAAGATGTTTCAGAAATCCAAACTGTGTTTTGGACAATATGTCATTTGTGGTCAGGTGTTTGAGAAGCTGCTTGTACATCACCTTTTCTAGAATTTTTGAGAATGCTGCTAAAAGTGAAATTGGTCTGTAGTTTGATGGTATCTCTTTATCCCCCTTCTTAAATAGAGGTTTAATATCCACATATTTTAGCTAATCAGGAAATGTTCCAGTTATAATAGACTGGTTACACAAGTAACTTAAAATTTTGCTAAATTCACAAGAACACACTTTAATTTTGTTGATATTTCATCATAACCACTAGAATGCTTTAAAAACAAAGATTTTATCATGGAAGTTATTTCTTGTGGTGAAGTGAGTGACATATTCATGTACCTGAAGTTATTTATAAATGCTAGTTTCAAATATTCAAGGGCATTATTTACTGACCCAGACAATCCCATACTATCAGTAACAGATATAAAGTATTTGTTAAATAGATTTGCCACACTATGCCCATCAGTTACTAATGTCTCATCTACTCTTAATGCTACCTGCTCTTGTTCCTTTCTGGTTATACCAGTCTACTGTTTCACTATATCCCATATTGTCTTTATTTTGTTTCCTGATGATGCTAACTTCTTTTCATAGTGCATTTGTTTTGATACCTGACTATTTTTTTTTAAATATTTTACACTATTCTTTATATTTAGTTAAATCATCATTGCAACTACTCTTGGCTGATAGATACATTTTCCTTTTTGTCTTACATTAAATCTTTACCCCTGTGTAATCCACGGTTTTATTATAGACTTCTGTTTAATTAGAGTTACTTTTAGAGGAAAACAGTTTTCAAAATGATACTAACTTTATTAATGAATACGTTATATTTTTCATTCATGCCATGAGCACTATATACACCTTTCCAGTTCATGTCTTTGAGGAGTTTTCTAAATTTTTCAATCTTTGGTGAGTTGACTATTCTCCTGTATGCAGATTTTGCAGTCTTCATAATCTGTTTAGAGTCTATACCTAAAACAAGGAGTTGCATATCATGATCTGATAGGCCATTTATTATTGGTTTTATGATATGATTTTGTTCCTTTGATTTGTCTATAAAAATATTATCAATAGCTGTCCTAGAGGTTTTAGTTATCCTAGTTGGAAAGTTTACGGTATGAGTTAGGTTGAAAGACAAAGTTACTGACTGCAATAAATTTTTACTGGAGGACTGCATGAAGAAAATCTGTATTAAAGTCACCAGCAACCAGGATTTCTTTATTTCTTCCTGCTAAATAACCCAATAGAGCTTCTAGGTGATTTAGGAATAGATTATAATTTCCTGCAGGTGCTCGATAAATAGTTACTATTATATAGCATCTGTTATAGAACTCTACTTCTGTTGCACAAGCTTCTAAATGTTGCTCTAGACAGAATTTATTTACATCAGTATTCTTGAATTTATAGCAGTTATTAATGAATGTGGCAACTCCTCCTCCCTCCATATCTACTCTACAGAAGTGTGAAGCTAAATTAGATCCTGGAATGTTTAACATATCTATACCAGTGGCCACATGGTTTTCAGAGACGCAAATTATATCAATTGGGTTAGAGGAATCTATTTCTTCAATACAAACGAGTATTTCATAAAGTTTATTTCTGAGTCCTGGAATATTCTGATGTAATAAAGATAATTGATATTGCATGCTAATGGTTTGACTAACATTTGATGGCAATTTCTGAGTACGTTCTGGTAAACATTTTTGCTAAAATCTATCTTCTGTTTATCTGCTTTTCCAAACTGAGGGTGTCTTCCAAGCTCTCTCAAAACTGGTTTTCTTTCCCCCTCTCCCTATCCTAAAAACGGCATCCCTCTGACACCTGTAACCACTGGTATTTTACCATTTGTGACAGTGCCGCCCCCCCCCCCCCCTCCGTTAGTTACTTGCAATCAACCCTGACAGTTTTCCCTTCCCTTCCCTTTCCTGTTGAGGTGAAGGCCATGTCTAGTGTAGTCCCACCTACAGATACCATCCACAGGAATCAAACCAATATGGGACCCCATATCTGACGTGAGTAGCCGTTCCAACTCCGACAGAAGAGTTCAAATGAGGCCAATCATGGCGACCCAAGACAGATAAAACCCCACACTAGTATGCTTCGTTGCCGTTGGTATCTTTACCAGCTCACTCTCTCTAGAATATTCACAGTTTCTGTCAATGCTGTTTACCGGACCACCCACTATAACCCAAAATAAAGAACCTATATTCTCTGTTACCTGACCCAGACCTGCATTTGGTTTGAAAAAGTTTGTGACCTGGTACTCTGATCCTAGCTCTTCCTGCAGTAGTTGGTCAACACCTCTGCCATGGGAACTACCTAACAACAAGACTTTCTTTTCACAGTTCTCCCTACCTTTTTCAAATCCTTCTTGAACGTTTGTTGTGTCCTTTCTACAGCTTCAGATACATGAGGCTCATCAGATTCTGACTGAGGCAACAGGTCAAATCTATTTTTCACATTAAGGACAAATCTGTCAGAAACTGTCCTAATCATGTTTCCCCTGTTACCTGTTGCCACTTCCCACTGCTGTTCGCCCTTCTCCGCCCTTAACCTGCTCAGGGTCTCCCTTGCCTTATCTAATTCATTGTGGAAATAAAATCCGCTACCAGTCACAATTTTTGGGGGTTTATTAGAACACTACCGGTTTCGGGCTTGGGCCCATCCTCAGGTGTTTACATTAAGACAACTGTTTAAAGAAAACATTAATTACTTTGTACTTATCAATACATAGGTATCCTATAGATAAACGTATATATTGATAAGCACAAAGTAATTAACGTTTTCTTTAAACAGTTGTCTTAATGTAAACACCTGAGGATGGGCACAAGCCCAAAACCGGTAGTGTTCTAATAAACTGCCAAAAATTGTGACTGGTAGCGGATTTTATTTCCACAACCTATTAGGAACAGTCATGGAGTTCAACATCCATAATGGATAAAATTCACTTATCTAATTCAGCTTGAAGAGGTGCAGTTTTCCCCTCCTGTTCCATTATTTTCCTATCTCTATTGTAGATCATACAAAACCACTGGTGAGCCTCATTTATGTCCCCCACTTCCCCCCCCCCCCCCCAATGAAAGAAGCCACTACAATTATCACACCACACCCCAGAACTAATGATCCTATGGCATGTCACACTTCTCACCCATGGTAAAAATAGAAACCGTAAAAACTTAATTATGTACTGACTAAAACGTGAAAGTTACACCAAGAGACACTAAAATCTCTTCACACAAATATAATTAATTGAAAGGGCACTGGATAAAAAGAAACTCGCAGACGAAAACAGAAGTTAGGCCTAAAAACATGCTCGCAAAAACAAAATTTAGGCCTATATACACGGATTACTATACACACTTTTGCTA
This sequence comes from Locusta migratoria, assembly GCA_026315105.1. Lineage (NCBI taxonomy): Eukaryota > Metazoa > Arthropoda > Insecta > Orthoptera > Acrididae > Locusta > Locusta migratoria. Next base: position 9,743,554 of record CM048755.1, read on the forward strand.
AATCACAAAATTTACGCTGTTTTCCTTTTATTTGTGTCTGATAGACTTTATAGATCCTAGCTACTATATGCAGTGAGAGAAAAACAAAAGAAAATGTCGATCAGTGTTGGCTTGGCAGCTGTGAGAAATGGAAGTGTTGATTGCCGCTTCCGCCAAGTGCGAGGTTCGAGGAGTAATCCGTTTCTCCATGCAAGGAAGTTACCACCCGTGGAAATTCATCAGCAACTTACTGAGGTTTATGGTGAAGAGTGCATGTCTGTTCAGCATGTCCGCAAATGGTGCAGGGCTTTTGCTGAGGATTGCACGGAAGTTCACGATGAAGATCAGAGTGGAAGACCACCAGTTTCAGATGTGATTGTCCAGAAGATCAATAGTGAGCAGCTCAAAGATCAGAGGGTCACTGTCTGTGAACTTTTCGAATGCTTTCCTGAAGCTTCTCATGGCACAATTGAAAGAACCTTAACAGAAACGTCGGGTTATCGCAAGGTGTGTGCTCGCTGGGTTACGCTTACGGACGGACACGAGGAGCAACGCCTCGACTGGGCTCGCAAGTTTCTTCAACGATGTGAGGGGGGAGGCAATGAGAAGAGGTTGTTGTACTCTATCGTCACAGGTGATGAAACGTGGGTGTTTCATTACATCCCCAAAACAAAGCAACAGTCTCGTCAGTGGCGTCACTCCAGTTCACCACCACTAAAGGAATTCAACCAAATACAGTCGGCAGGAGAGATTGTGGCGTCTGTGTTTTGGGATCGTAGGGGGGTGCTCCTCATCGATATCGTGCAACCTGGGATGACAATATTGTGAAACATTGACCAAACTGCGGCGAGCAATCCAGAATCGCTGCCTAGGATGACTGACAGAGAGTAGTGCTTCTTCCCGACAAAGTTCGACCCCACGTCGCTCGTCAAACACAGGAGCTTTCGAAGAAACTTGGGTAGACTGTTATGCACCGTACCCCGTACAGCCTGGACTTAGCACCCAGCAATTACCACGTCTTCCCCAAGCTAAAGGAACACTTAAGTGGCAAACACTTCAAGAGTGACAATGAAGTCCGAGCAGAGGTCATGCGCTTTCTGAATGGGTTGGCGGGAGACTACTTCGACTTTGGAATACAAAAGCTAGAGCACCAAATTCAAAAGTGTATCGAAAGAAATGGAGACTATGTTGAAAAATAGACAAACGTGAGCTTTTCAACGATGAATAAATTAATAACAATATCAAATATTTTCTATTTGTAAAAAATATGGGAACCTTACTTTTGGTACAAATTTTATTATGACGGTCATCTCTCCCCATGTGAGTGCTTCACATTTGGAAGAGAAAGTTAGTGAAAGCAATTTAACAAATAGCTCTCATCACAACAAATAACACCTTTGTTTTACTGATTTCCACCCCAACTCGTTCATCATATCCATGACACTCTCTTCCCTATATCACAATATTACTATATGAGCTGTCCTCTGAACTGTCTCTGAATCGTCTGTCAGTCCCACCTGGTGTGGATCCCACATTGCGTAACAGTACTTCATAATAGGATGCGCAAGTGTAGTGTAAACAGTTTCATTAGTAGAACTGTTGCACCTTTTAAGCGTTCCGCCAATGAAATGTAGCCTTTGGTTTGCCTTCCCTACAATATTTCCTGTGTGTCCTTTCCAATTTAAGTGGCTCGTAATTGTTATTCCTGGGTATTTAGTTGAATTTATGGCTTGTAGATTTAACTGATTTATCATGTAAATGAAGTTTAACAGATTTCTTTTAGTAGTCATATGGATGACCTCACACTTTTCATTATTAAGGGTCACTTGCCAATTTTTGCACCATGCAAATATCTAAATCAATTTACACTTGCCTTTGATCTTCTGGTGACTTTACTAACCAATAAATGACAGTGTCATCTGCAAACAGTCTAGGAGAGCTAGTCAGATTGTCTCCTAAATCGTTCATAAAAATAAAGAACAGTAGGGGCCCTATAACACTTCCATGGGGAACGCCAGATATCACTTCTGTTCTACTTGATGACTTACCCGTCAGTTAAAACGTACTGTGTCCTTTCTGACAGGAAATCATGAATCCAATCTCTCAAACATGGTGATATTCCATAAGCACGCAATTTGATTAGAAGACACTTGTGAGGCACAGTGTCAAAAACCTCCTGGAAATTTAAAAATATGGAATCTATTTGACATCCCTTGTCGATAGCACTCATCACATCATGTGAGTAAAGAGCTAGCTGGGTTTCACTAGAACAATACTTTCTGAATCCATGTTGACTATGGGTCAATAGCTTTCTCTTTGAGGTAGTTCATAATATATGAGGAAAGTATATGTGGAAAAATTTTGCTACGAACCGACATCAATGATGTAGGCCCCTAATTCTGTGAATTACTCCTATTGCCTTTCATGAATATTGGTGTCACCTGTGCAACTTTCCAGTCTGTGAGTACAGATCTTTCACTGTGTAAGTAGTTGTATATGATAGATAGGTATGGGGCTATTGCATCAGTATACTCTGAAATGAACCTAATTGGTGTACAATCAGGACCAGGAGACTTACTTTTGTTAAGTGGTGTAAGTTGCTTTAATACTCCAGGGGTATCTACCTCTAAATTACGCATGCTGGCAGCTGTTCTTGATATGAACTCTGGAGTATTTGTTTCATCTTCTGTAGTGAAGGAATTTCGGAAAGCTGTGTTAAACAATTCTGCCTTAGCAGAACTATCATCAGTAGCATCACCATTGCTATTGTTTAATGAAGGTATGGATTGTGTTTTGCTGCTAGTATACTTTACATACGACCAGAATTTCGTAGGATTCTCTACCAAATTATGTGGCAGGGTTTCGTTGTGGTAACTATTGTAAGCTTCTCACATTGAAGTTCGAGCTAAATATCTAGTTTCTGTAAAAGATTGCCAGTCTTCAGGGTGTTTTGTGCTTTTAAATTTGGCATGCTTTTTTCTTTGCTTTTGCAACAGTGTGTACCACAGCTGGTCTCACCCATGTCTTGTTAATTTGTTTGGTATAAATCTGTCAGTGGTTGTCAATATTATTTCTTTGAATGTAAGCCACATCTGATCTACACTCTCATTGTTAGTTTTGAAAGACTGGAAATTCTTATTCAGGAAAGCTTAATCAAAATTTTATCTGCTTTTTTGAATAAATATACTTTTCTTTTCATTTTGGTGGATTGGAAAGTCTGGTATTCAGTCTCTATAAGACAACTCTGTGTTCAGTAATCCCTGTGTCTGTTTTGATACTCTTTATTAGTTCCAGATTATGTGTTGCTAAGAGGTCAAGTTGTTCTCACAACATTTACTATTCTAGTGGGTTCATGAACTAATTGCTCGAGATAATTATTGGTGAATGCATTCATTGCAATTTCAAATGAAGTTTTATCCTTGCTTCTGTTTTTGAAAATGTATTTTTGCCAACATATTGAAAGTAAGGTAAAGTTGCCACCAATTAAAATTGCATACTTTGGGTATGTTTTTGAAATGTGATCTATACTATCTTTGAACATTTCTGCAATCGAATCATCTGAATCGAGGGTTCGCTATAAAGAACCAATTATTAATATATTCTGGTTCTCAGGTATAACCTCTACCCATACCATCTCACAGGAGCAATCTACTTCAGTTTTGCTACAGGATAACCCACCTGTGACAACAATAAATAAGCCACCACCTACTTTATTTGATCTATCTTTTCTAAACACCATTTGCTTCAGCCAGCTTTAAGTACCTATAATGATTTGAGATTCAGTATTTTCTATTAGCATTTAGAGCTTTGGTACTTTCCCCACATAGCTACAACAATTTACAACTGTTAGACCAATAGTTTTTATATCTGTGTTTGTCCTATCTTTGACCTATACCCTTTGAGATTGAAATCCTCTCTGTGTGTTCCCAAAGCCATCCAACCTAAAAAAAAAAAAAAAAAAAAAAAAAAAAAAAAAAAAAAAAACCCAGTCCATGCCACACAGCTCCACTACCTGTGTATCCGCTTCCTGCATGTAATGGACTCCCGATCTATTCAGCGGAACCTGGAACCCCACCACCCAATGGTGCAAGTTGGCTGCCTACACAGCTGAGCCACTGATTCAGACCCTCCACTTGGCTCTGTACCAGAAGTCCACAGTCAGTCCTATCAACTATGAAGAGAGAATTTCTTCTGATCCAGAGCGACACACACTATTGGTACCTTTATGAGCCACCATCTGCAGTTGGCTCCACCCCATACCCTTCATGGCATCCGGAAGGACCTGTTCCACATCTGGAATGACTCCACCTGGTAAGCATATGGAGTACATGTTGGCCTTCTTCCCGTCTTTGGCAGCCGTGCAGCCATCTCCTTAAGGGGTTCCCAACTATAAGCAAACTCACCCTCTGTGAAAGCCAGGATCTAGCAGGTTGCGTGTGACCTCAGGACGAGTGACATCGTCCTGCTTGTGAACATTGTCCTGAACAGGTAGTGGCTCAAAAATGTTCGCAAGACAGACCGGGGAGGCCTCATGATCGGTCCCCTGGAATGTCTTACGCTGCCTGCCATGCACAGGAGCGACCTTCCACACAACCACGGGTGGTTTGGCTTCCTCATTGCAGGCAGTTACAGGGCTTGTCACTGCCGCAGCCCGATCGGTACACACACTGGGCATCCATTCGGTTCCCACAATCGGCCAACAACAAGCTGTGTAATTGAGGTTAACACAGCCCGAAGCTGGGAGCGAAGTGTCACCAGCTCAGTCTGCATCTGCGTACAGCAGTCACAGTCCCTATTCGTGGTTACGATACCCAGAAAGACTAATGACTATAAAGACACGATGTAGACTCGACAGAGGATAACTAAGGTAAAGGGAGATGACTAGAGCTGGTACTAATCCAAGGAAAACAAACTGGACGACTGTCGAGGTTCACACAGCAGAACAGTACAATAACCAGATAATTCACGTGAATCTATATCTAATATACAAGTGATACAGGAAAAATTTACTAAACAGATGTAAGAATCTCACAGAACAGTCAACGTATATCACTTCTAGTAGGAAGCTGGTTACACTTAAGAGTATTGGTGTACTCAGTACTGTGCTCAAAGAAAGACTACACTGTTTCTTAAACACAAATTTCAATCTAATATGCACGAGAACACAGGATAAATTTACAGACTGAAATGTAAAAGTGCAGGGAAAAAAATTACTGTGCATTGCTTCTAATCATAAGCCTGGTTTCACTTAGGAAATATGAAGGGGGTATCTGTTGTGTCAGCCGGCAGCTAAGCAGATAATTTGCTTCTTTGTGGAACCTCGATGTTCAATTGTGAACTGTCCTTATGCTCATGTGTCATGACTGCTTTATGTCATCTCCCTGTTCTTTCCCACTACAATGTCGTGAACCTGGTCATAGTGAGCTGTTGTCAAGTATTATTTAAGAAAGACGTTTCAGTTGTCTTCAAGTCATGTGGACCTGCATCCTGAGTTGTTATTGAGTTCTGTCTTTGTAAATAAATGTTTTGTTATTGTAATAAATGTACTTAAAGAAATGTCAGTAGCATCACTCAACTATGGACACTACATATAAAATATCATTACGTCACAAACGAGAGCTAATAAATAAATGTAAACATCATTTTCATATTCAGTTACACTAAAAACATATGGGAAACAAATTGTCTTCAACGTAATATTCAGAGTTTGAAATAGAACTGTGTAATGATTACAACTGTGTAGTTACAGTGAATACTGTGTTGTTAGCCTTCAAGAAAGTCTCGGAAGAAAGTTTTGTGCCAACTGGCAAGGACCTCTCATTAGACTGTGTGCATACCGGTAGGTCAGTTCAGGCATATGTTAGAATTCAATAACTGTCTACATATACATATATAAATGTCACCCCACTTTACCTGTACAGATACCAAATAAGTCTGATTCCTAAAAATAAACTATTAGAAACAGTGAAAATAAAGAGTTCTAGTCAGCACAGAATATGAACTGAGAGACTTACAAGGAGTAATGAAAAGTGGCAGAAGTGAGATTAGCAATAAATTTAATATCAAAATTTGGGCTCGCAAAGTAAAGTGAAAAAATTCTGCTGACTTGAAAGCAAAGTGAGGCATGTCGGAGGTATTAACAAGGGTCTAACACCAGAAAATAACTGATAACTCACTAAACCTTAATTTAAGGAAGAAATTTATGAAATTGTCTATTTGGAGCACATCTTTGTATGATGTGAATTGGTGACTGGCAAATGAAGAGAACTGAAATGTTTGAGATATAGTGCTGTAAAAGGATGTTCACTGATAAGAAACTGTTAGGTTCTCCACAGAAAGGAATATGTGGAAAATACTGATGAGAAGATGACACACAATGCTAGAACAGTGTTATAGTGCAGGGAACTGTAGAAGGCAAGAACCGTAAGGGAAGACAGAACTTGAAATATATCCATCAAATAATTGAGGATGTTTTGTGCCACGTTGAAGTAAATAGGTTGGCACTGGAAAGGAAGTTGGAGGTGACAGCATCGTACCAGTCAGTAGACTGATATCAGAACTCACTCCCTCCCTCCCTCCTCCCCCCCCCCCCAAACAGAAAGGAAATAAAATAAAAACTGATAAAGTATGTTATTTTGAACATATGTAATCTTGTTGGGCATTTTGCACTTTAGAGCTACTGTACCCTGAAAGAATAACATGGCTATCAATTGACAGGAGTTCTGGTTGTGGGCCCTGACAGTCATGCCAGCTATGATAATTGAGGACACCCTCGGTAGTATAATGGCTGTTTTTTCTAGGTCGGACATTAATGTGTGTGGGAATATGAGAGTAGGAAATTACATGATTTCATTGTGGAAATAATTTCTCTTACCAAGGTTTGAAATATCACTTATCTCTAGAGAGAAGTGTGTGGGGTAAAAGTTGAAGAGGGAGACCAAGAAACAAATACAGTAAGGAGGTGCAAACTGATGTGGCTTGCCGTTCTTATAAGAATATGAAGAGAACAGAACAGAACACACATGCTCCTTCATACATAACATAGGCACAACTCACTAACACACGACCGTCTTCTCCAAATTCCAACAGATTTTCTTATGTTGGAATAATAAACTTTCGTGAAACAGAAAAGTTGCTGTCTGTGCATCAGCATGCTTTCTAAACCATCACTAATGTGTCCTTTTCTTATATATTGCATGAAGGCCAGCAGGCGGCGTCCATATTCCTTGATTTGACACAATGCCTCTTTGTAAACTGTTCATGAAGGTTCAATCGTACCGAATATGTACCCCGACATTGAGTGGTTCAAGGATTTCTTAAGTAATAGAACCCAGTACATTCTCCTTAATGGTGAGCATTGATCGAAGAGAAATGTATCGTCAGGATTGCCCGAGGTATGTGTGACAGGACTACTATTACTATGGATGAACAATGGTTATTAGACTTCGTACGGGGAATATTCTATTTTTAATCGTTTCTGAAATGGCATGTTCCATGTGTCTACTTCCCACATCCAGTGTCAAGAGTGTACTGAGAATAACAAATTCCGGGCAATAACTCCCATCGCGGACAGTGCAGTAGCTTCTGACGTGCACTTAATAATGGAGCAGCGGCATTTGTGTAGAGTTGTCAGTGCTGACAACAGAGTGTGAGATAACTACAGAAATCACATACTGTGAACATATATCTTAGGGCAGTGTTTACTGTCAATGGGCTGTGACAACAGACAATTGATTGAGAGTGCCTTCGCGAACAGGACATAATCACCTGAAATTCTCTCCTGGGCTTGTGACAATATCAGTTAAACTCTAGATGGCTCGAATACTGTGGCACGCTCAGGTGCATCCTGATTTTAGTCGGTAAGAGCAGACGGTAGGGTCTGTGTGTGGCGCAGTCCCACAGAGCCGTGGACCCGAGTTTTCAATGAGGCACTGTGAAAGCTGTTGGTGGCTCCATTATGGTGTGGGCTGTTTTCTCCTAGAATGAACTGGGTCCATCTGAACCGATCCTTAACACAAAATGGTTATGTTCGGCTTTGTGGAGACTATTTGCAGCTGTTCATTACTTCATGTTTCCAAACAGTGGTGGAACGTTATGTTACAGGTAACAATGTGCCACATAACTGGGCCACTATTGTTCCCAATTGGCTTGGAAAACATACTAAACAGTTCCAGTGAATGTTTTGGCCACCCAGATCGACCAACATTAATCCTGTTGTGCATTTCTGGGACATAATCGAGATGTCACTTCGTACACAAAATTCTGCACGAGTAACACATTCGTAATTATGGTTGGCCAAAGAGGCAGCAGGGTTCAATATTCCTGCAGCGAACTTCCGACAACTTAGTTACAAAGGTTTCAAGCCAAGATCAATGCTTTTACTTTAATTATGATGACTGGTTTTGATGCTGTGTTGTCAACAAAATTGATTTTTAAATTTGTTGTACAGAGTACATGTCATGTAGTCAAAAAATGTAATGTTTCAAAATATATGAATATAAATACAATAAGCCATGTTTTCTCCACTCATTATGATACTGTAATTGCTACCTGTGTTACAATTAGTTCTATACGCCTTATGGTTAATTGTAACACGCCTTGTGTTTACGATATGACGACTGAGTGCTGGACCAGTCAGAAGTACCCTTTTGTATATATATTAATATATTTTGAAACATTTTTTTCTCTACATTACTTGTACTCTGTACAATAAGTATCAAACTCAGTTTTGAAGATCATATGATGATGCCAATAGAGGATCAAAACCATAAGTAAAATAAAATCAGCGGTCTTTGCTTGAAATGATTTGTTACTAAATTACTTGAGCACCCCAACTGCACCTAATATGAGCACCACACATTGCAACAACTTGCTGAGTCCATGCCATGTCAAATTGCTGCTCTTCATGGCAAAAGGAGATTAGATGGAATATTGGGAGGTAGCCCAATACATTTGTCACCTCGGTGTATAAATGATCTGAGACAGGTGAGTAGCAAATCTATGGCTGTTTACTGATCATGCTGTGCTGTAATGGAAAGTGTTGCTAAGTGAGCATACAAGGAAACAAGACTTAGGCCTAGACAAGATTTCTAGTTGATGTGGTGAAAGGCAACTAACTTCAAATGTAAAAAGATTCAAATGAATGCTGAAGTGTGTGGAAAACAATCCTGTAATATTTGAATACAACATTAGTGATGTGCTGTTGGAAGCAGTATAATTGATTAAATATTGTGGCATAATGTTCCAGAGTGTTAGGAACTGAATGAGTGTGGAAGAACAGTTATGAAGAAGAACTAGAACAGTGGACATTAGATGCAAGGAACACCAACGACCTACCAGGCTGTGGCAGGCCACAAAATCAGCAATAGCTGAACATTGCTTGGAGATGGAACATTCCATGGAATACCACAAAACCAAGATCTTGGCCCAGACCCCTAGATTCTGGGATAGCATCATCACAGAATCAATAGAGATAATAGAGATCAACCTAGCATGAAACTTGATCAACCGTGAAGCTGTATACAAACTAAGCACTCCGTGGAATCCGGCACTGGAACTCGTGAGGCAACACTGGAATAAAGTTACCAACTGCAACAACGAGCCAAGGGAAGACCAGGAAGCTATGAATGCCATGGGAGGCGGCCATAACATCTACATCTACATCTACATCGATACTCTGCAAATCACATTTAAGTGCCTGGCAGAGGGTTCATTAACCACCTTCATAACTTTTCTCTACCGTTCCATTCTCTAATAGCGCGCGGGAAGAAAGAACACTTAAATCGTTCCGTTTTGATCTGATTTATCTTATTTTATTGGGATGGTCATGTCTCCCTAAGTAGGTGGGTGCTAGCAAAATATTTTCACATTCAGAACTAAAAGTCGGTGATTGAAACTTCGCAAACAGATCACGCCGCAATGAATAACGTCTTTCTTTTAATGATTTCCACCCCAATTCGTGCAACATTTCCGTGACGCTTTCCCCCCCGTAACGTGATAAAACAAAACGAGCTGCCCTTCTCTGAACCTTCTCAATATCTTCCGTCAGTCCCACCTGGTGAGGGTCCCACAAGGGGCAACAGTACTCCAAGAGAGGACGCACAAGTGTGATGTAGGCAGTCTCTTTGGTGGAGCTGGTGCATCGTCTAAGCGTTCTGCCAATGAAACGTAACCTTTGGTTCGCCTTCCCCACAATATTTTCTATGTGTTCTCTCCAGTCAAAGTTGTTCGTAATTGTAACACCTAGGTATTTGGTAGAATTTACGACCTTAAGGTTTGACTGATTTATCGCGTAATTGAAGTTCAGCGGATTTCTTTTAGTGGTCATGTGTATTACTTCACACTTTTCTTTATTTAGTGTCAATTGCCAATTTTCGCACCAAGTAGAAATTTTGTCTAAATCGCTTTGCAGTTGCTTTTGATCCTCTGTTGACTTCACTAACCGATAAACGACAGCATCATCCGCGAACAGTCTAAGGGAGCTATTCAGATTATCTCCTAAATCGTTTATAAACACGAGGAAGAGTAGGGGACCTATAACGCTTCCCTGTGGAACGCCAGATATCACTTCTGTTTTACTCGATGACTTACCGTCAATTACAACGAACTGTGTCCTTTCTGATAGGAAATCGTGAATCCAATCGCACAATTGGGGAGATATTCCATAAGCACGCAATTTCAATAGAAGCCGCTTGTGGGGTACAGTATCAAAAGCCTTCCGGAAATCCAGAAATATGGAATCGATTTGAGATCCCTTGTCGATGGCACTTAACACTTCATGTGTATAAATGGCAAGCTGTGTTTCGCAAGAGCGATACTTTCTGAATCCGTGCTGACTATTGGTTAATAGGTCGTTCTCTTCGAGGTAGTACATAATATTCGAACAAAGTATATGTTCCAAAATCCTACTGCAAATCGACGTCAATGAGATAGGCCTGTAATTTTGGGGATCACTCCTATTGCCTTTCTTGAATATTGGAGTAATTTGGGCAACTTTCCAGTCTTTGGGTACGGATCTTTCGCTGAGTGATCGGTTGTAAATTATAGCTAAGTACGGAGCTATTTCATCAGCATACTCTGAGAGGAATCTAGTTGGTATACAATCTGGCCCGGAAGATTTATTTTTGTTTAGTGACTTAAGTTGTTTTACTACTCCAGGAACATCTACTTCTAAGTTTCGCATGCTGGCAGCTGTTCTTGGATTGAATACTGGAGTGTTCACTTCGTCTTCTTTGGTGAAAGAATTTCGGAAAGCTGTGTTTAGTAATTCTGCCTTAGCAGTACTGTCGTCGGTAGTATTACCATTGCTATCGCGTAGTGAAGGTATTGTTTGTGTTTTGCCGCTAGTGTACTTCACATATGACCAGAATTTCTTTGGATTTTCTGCAAGATTACGAGACAGGATTTCGTTGTGGAAACAACTATAAGATTCTCGCATTGAAGTCCGCGCTAGGTTGCGAGTTTCAGTAAAAGATTGCCAGTCTTGCGGATTCTGTGTCTTTTTAAATTTTGCATGCGTTTTTCTTTGTTTATGCAACAGTGATCTGACCTGTTTTGTGTACCACGGGGGGTCAGCCCCCCTCTTTTATTAATTTATTTGGTATAAATCTCTCGATTGCTACTGATATTATGTCTTTGAATGTAAGCCACAACTGATCTACACTCGCATTTTTAGTTTTGAATGACTGGAGACTATCACTCAGGAAAGCGTGAAGCGAATTTTTATCTGCTTTATTGAATAGATATATTTTTCGTTTATTGTTGGTGAATTTGGGTTTCGACATTGTCTCGCTACTACAACTCGATGTTTGCTAATCCCTGTATCTGTTTTGATGCTCTTTACTAGCTCACGATTATTTGTTGCTAGGAGATCAAGGGTATTTTCGCAACCACTTACTATTCTAGTGGGTTCATGAACTAACTGTTCGAAGTAGTTTTCAGAAAAAGCATTCAGAACTAGTTTGGACGATGTTTTATGTTTGCCGCCGGTTTTGAATACGTAATTATGCCAACATATCGAGGGTAAATTAAAGTCGCCACCAATTATAACAGTATGCTTCGGATACCTGTTTGAAATGTGATTCAAGCTTTCTTTGAACATTTCGGCAACCGCATCGTCTGAGTCAGGGGGCCGATAAAAAGATCCAATTATTAATTTATTTCGGTGGTCAGGTATAACCTCTACCCAGACCAATTCACAGGAAGTATCTGCCTCAATTTCGTTGCAGGATAAACCGTTTGTAACAGCAATAAACACGCCACCCCCTGTTTTATTTATTCTATCCTTTCTGAAGACCATTTGGCCCTTTGAAAAAATTTCGGCCGAATTTATCTCAGGCGTCAGCCAGCTTTCAGAACCTATAACGATTTGTGCCTCAGTACTTTCTATCAGCGCTTGGAGCTCTGGAATTTTCCCAACACAGCTACGACAATTTACAACTGTTACACCAATGGTTTTTATGTCTACTTTCTTCCCGTGTCTGACCTGCCCCCTTTGAGACTGAAACCCATTTTGTGTATTCCCGGGGCCATCTAACCTAAAAAACCGCCCAGTCCACGCCACACAGCCCCCGCTACCCGTGTAGCCGCTTCCTGAGTGTAGTGGACTCCTGACCTATTTAGCGGAACCCGAAAACCCACCACCCTTTGGCGCAAGTCGAGGAATCTGCAGCCGACACGGTCGCAGAACCATCTGAGCCTCTGATTCAGACCCTCCACTCGGCTCTGAACCAAAGGTCCGCAGTCAGTCCTGTCGACAATGCTGCAGATGGTGAGCTCCGCTTTCATCTTGCAAGCAAGACTGGCAGTCTTAACCACTTCTGATAGCCGCTCAAAACCAGAGAGGATCTCTTCCGATCCAAAGCGACACACATCATTGGTCCCAACATGAGCCACCACCTGCAGCTGGCTGCACCCTGTGCTCTTCATGGCATCCGGAAGGAGCCGTTCCACATCCGGAATGACTCCCCCGGTATGCACACGGAGTGCACATTGGAATTCTTCCCCTCCCTGGTAGCCATTTTCCTAAGGGGCTCCATTACCCGCCTAACGTTGGAGCTCCCAACTACCAACAAACCCACCCTCTGTGAGTACCCGGATCTTGAAGGCAGAGGGGCGAGTACAGGACAAGCGACACCATCCGCATCAGGAACATCCCCTGCCACAGACAGCGCCTCGAATCTGTTGGCAAGACTAACCGGGGAGGCCTCCACTTCGGTCCCCCGGGAAGTCTTACACCGCCTGACACGCGCTGAGGGGACCTCCCAATCCACCATGGATTGGGGGGCTACCTCCTCGCGGGCAGTGAGCGGGCTGGCCACAGCCGCAGGCCGATCGGAGGGCACAACAGACGCACAGGGCGTCTGCTGTACCCCCGCGAGCGGCCCACAACAGCGGCGCCCACCCACCACAGTCTCAAGCGTTGCCAGCGAAGCCAACGCCGCCTGAAGCTGCGAGCGAAGAGTCACCAACTCTGCCTCCATCCGTTCGCAGCAGTCACAGTTCCTAGCCATTCCAAAAACCTTTGTTTCTTCCAAGTAAGTACGTCAGAGGACTCAGTAGTTTGATAAACAACGAGCTTTGCAAGGTATAAACCTAACGCTGAACTGTTTATTAACGGCGAATCTGAAAAATATATACGCGAGCTAATAAATAAAAAATTCAGTAACTGAGCTGACAAATAAACGCGATTCTTAATAAACAAACACGCGAGCACACTAAAGTATAAAGAGCTGCAAGAGAAAGTACACACGAAATGTAAATAAGTCGCTTCTATTAAGAAGCCGGTTACCGTACAATGTAGAGCTGCTGCTGGTCACGTGTGCACTGGCCGCCGGTCACTGAGCACTGAGCACGGTCGTGGACAGAATTGTGAACACACAGAGAGCCAGGAGGGCGCGACTCGCGGGCGCGAACCTAATAGTCAACACCAGGTCGCCACGACCGCCGCTGGGGGCGGCCAGAATGGGCACGGACTGCAGAGTGAACACCAAGAGTGCCAGGGATGCGAGACTCGTGGGCGCGGATCCAATAGGGAACTAAAAGACGCCATGACCGCTGCTGGGGGCAGCCAGAACGGGCGCAGACGTCTTATTGAACACCAAAAGCGCCAGAGATGTGAGACTCGCAAGCGCGAACCTAGTAGGGAACGCCCGATTGGGTGCGGACCGAAAACTGGACATGAGGCAGTGGCCAGGCATAAATATCTCACCCAGTCAACCAGGCAACACCTGAAGAAGACACTGAGTAACAGTCATCGAAATATCGTGTTTTGGAAGACGCTGATATCCAGCAGAAGACCAGACTTCAACAAATGTCAAAAATCGCCGGGAAAGTCTAAGAAATTGCAAGATGGCAGATGTTCAACTTTGTTTTAATAAGAGATTTTTTGGGAAGATGTGGTTCATCTGTAAAGGAGATCATGTATAGAAACACCAGTGTGGCTGATTTTTTGAGTGGTGCTTGAGTGTTTGGGATCCTAATGAGATCGGATTAAAGGAAACTATGGAAGCAATTCAGAGGCAAACTACTAAATTTGTTACTGATCAGTCTGATCAATGTATGAGTGTAACAGAGATGCTTCAGGAGCTCAAATGGGAATTCCTGGAGAGGGGGCAACATCTTTTTGAGGAACAGTTTTAAGGAAGTTTAGAGAACCAGCATTTAAAGCAGAATGAAGAATGATTATACAACTGCCAACTCACATTTTGAATAAGGATCACAATAATGAGAGATATTAGGGTACATCCCAATAGTTGATTTTACCTTGTTCTATTTGGAAATAAAACAGGAAAGGAAATGAGTAGCAGTGGTGTAAGGTATTCTGCACCCCACACTGTTTTGGTGGCCTTTGAGGTGTGTACGTAGATGTACATACTTATCTGATAATCACATATGACGGTGTGCTATGCCTTGGGTGTCATTGTAAAGTTTGATTATTACAAGTAAAATTTTATGGAGAAGAATTTGAATATTTATATAGTCATATTTATATAGTCATTAAATAAAACAGAATTAGCATCTGGTGTTCCTAAAGGAAGTGTTTGTAGGCCCTGTATTCTACAAAGAATTTGGGATACATTCTGATGAGCCATTTTAGATTGAAGATACTACTGTAATTCAGAATCTAGTATAGTTATTAGAAGATAAAAATGAATTTCAAAATGGTTTAGACAATGGATGCCATGGTGCAAAAAGTGGCATTTGACTCTTGTTAATGAAAAGTGTGAGTTATCTGAATGAGTACTAAAAGGAATCTGTTAAATTTCAGTTACATGCCAAATCGCACAGATCTAAATATCTAGGTATTACATTTACAAACCACTGAAATTGGAACAATCAGATGGAAAACATTGTACCAAAGGCGAACCAAATATTTGGTTTTATTCGTAGAACAGTTAGATGCAACAGATTTACCAAAGAGAGTACCTGCTGTTATGTTTGTCGAACTGCTTCTGAAGTATTAAATACTTGTATGTAGTCCTTTCCAGACATGATTCAGGGAGAACGTTGAAGAATTTTAGGGAAGGGCAATTTGTTTTGTATTATCATAAAAAATGTGTCATGGATGTGATATGCAAGTTCAGGTGGCAGTAATTAAAACAAAGGCATTTTTCATTGAGGTGAGATCTTTTCACAAAATTTCAACCACCAATTTTCTGCCTGGAGTATGGAAATATTATGCTGATGTCCACCTACATAGGGAGGAACGATCACCTCAATCAAATAAACCGAGCGAGGTGGCGCAGTGGTAACACACTGGACTCGTATTTAGGAGGGCGGTGGTTCAAATCCACCCCTGGCCATCCAGATTTAGGTTTTCCGTGATTTCCCTAAATAACTCCAGGCAAATGCCGGGACGGTTACTTTCAAAGGGCATGGCCGATTTCCTTCCCCGTCCTTATCCAAACGATCCGAGCATGAGCTCCGTCTCTAATGACCACGCAGTCAATGGGACGTTAAACCTTAAGCTTCCTTCCTTCCTAATCAAATAAGAGACATCAGAACTTGTATAGAAAATTTAATTTTTGCACAAAAAGTTCAATTTCTCATTTTTCCCCAAGTTTGAGAGTAAAACTGCCGGTCATTCACTTTTTTGTCACACAGTATTTCAGTGACATAACTCACTGTCTTTGTCAGGTGCTCTCTCGAGTCTCGAGGGCACCTGACGAAGAAAGCAAGTTACACCATCGAAATACTGTGTGAGAACAGTGGCACAAATGGTAGAATACCCGACCATTTGATACGTGAACACATTGCGAGGAAAGGCTGAAGAATTTCAACATTAGAGAAATAATCTAAATGATTCAGTGAACCCTCTGCCAGGCATGTAAGTTGAATTAAAGTGATGTTATGTAGATGTAGGTCTGAGATGTTACACAGTCATAAAAGTGTGTCATATTTGTGGGTCCATTCATTCAATCAATTTATTATGGAAAACAGCTAAGATCGCTTATAATTTTATTTAGATTAAACTGCCAGCTTTGGATCTTATATTTCATTCATGTCATTACCACAATGATATTTCCGTAATAAAAAGTTACAAAGTACTTGACTACATTTCGCTTCTGCTTTACATATAACAATGCTGTGTTAAATGTCACCTGAACTGTACAAATGTACTATCAGAACTTAAACTTGCCCATAACATTGCTAAGTTATAAATTTCCTTCTATTATGCATACAAATGGCTGTATTGTACAGGATGACCAACAAGCCTAAAATAGTTTAGGGAAATAATTCAAAAATTTTATTTCAAAACTTCGCCTAAGTTTTACAAGTGTTCTTCCACTGCGACATACATCTTGGCGACGTTACCAAGGCTGTCCACCTTGCAGGACAGAGCGGGACAGAACCAGTATGGAATGCCAATTCTAAAATCACGCAACCCTTCTGGCGTCTGTGCTGAAACTACTGACGTTTCCGTGCTACCGTGGAGCCAATAGAACACACCCACGTTCGATCGCATGTGCTACTGCTGGAAGACTCGGTGGTGCGAGAATCGGTTCCTTCTCTCTCTTCAGTTTTAGTTCTCGTGCAGAACAGACGCACTCCGGAGGCCTAGCCTCCGTGTGGGGCGAATGGCCGCACGTCGTCTGCTCCCGCCTAGTGGCTGTTCGGTGTCGGCCATCGACTGTGTGAACTGTTACCGTAACCTTTACCTTTTCCATTTTCTAATCCGCTAACTTAGATTGGCACTCATTCGTCGCATCCGACCCCAGGGCGAGTCTCGCCACGTATTCCGTATGTCAAGAATATACCCAATATTAACTTGAAGCCTTTCTCTTATTTGCCAATCGGCCACCCTTTCCTAGGGCGCCCACAAGCCTTCACCGCTCCGCCTTCCGTCCTGATGACACCTCCAACCCGTCTTATTTGTACAGCAGTGGGATGAGTTGTACAATGTTCCTATCATCCGTGGGGTAAAGATTAAGTGCTGTACAGTATGTAGTGGCACAGGTTTGTGAAAGGATTTACTCCAAAATCTTGAAAAGTTTTCTTTCTTCTGTGTGTGCCTGTCATAAACTTGACAGTTCTTGTTTTCAGTGTGTGGCCTCATTTGCCCCTAAAGTATTCACATTCTACCCAAACGTTTCTAGTGTAACTAAGTTATCAGATGAAACTTCCTGACAGATTACAACTGTGTGTCAGACCAGCATTTGAACCAGGGACCTTCGCCTTTTGTAGGCAATAACTCGATTGACTGAGCTGCCTGGCACACCTCACAGCTTCACTTCTGCCAGTATCTCTCCTACTTTCCAAACTTCACAGAACTTCTCCTGTGAGGAAGTTAGTAGGCGAGTTATTGGCAGAAGTGAAGCTGTGAGGACAGTTGAGGTAGCTTGGTCGGCAGAGCACTAGTGTGCAAAAGGAAAAGAGCCTGGTCTAAATTCCAGTCTAGCACTCAGTTCTAATCTGCCAGTAAGTTTCATTTCAGTGGCACACTTTACTGCTGAGTGAAAATATTACTTTGTCAAGATACCAATTATTTATGGAATTAATTCAACCAACTGTGGGCTAGGTAGTGATTTTACAGGGTGCCTGACAATAAATTCATGTTACACACTCCTATAGGTTGTAATGGGGACTTAGTTGATCAAGTTTTACATAGAAACTCGTGTCTGGAAATGTCACTGTGACCTTTTATAATTAGAAACAAATCTGCTGTTCCAAGCACTTTGCTCTACATATTTTGAGAAGATGTACTAAGTACCAAAAGAACCAAAAAGTCTATTAAATGTGGACTCTAAAATGCATTCCTTAACCCTCCAGCAGGTGCGCATTTTCACGGTGCAAGATTAGTCGCGTGACGCACTGAGTGCACCGTGTACGTTAACTTGGCCCTCGTATGCTTTTCGTATGAACTCACGACATCACTGATATTAATGTTACTTTTTTTTAAAGGGCAGATGTACAATCATTCAATCGTATATTAACAGTATCGAAATATTACATGTTTTTGGCCTAATTAATATAAATGTATTTTCACACTACAATTCAAAATACTAATTAATAGCATTACATGTCTAATAAAGAAATATGTACACATTGTTTATCACTTTCAGTGCAAAAGTGGTTCATTATTTGATATGATAGTCAATGGCAATTTTTATAATAAACATAGATGTAAATCTAAGCACATAGATTATACAATTTCAGTGACAAAGAAATTGTTTGCTGTGAGCATTGAAAATATATTCATACTGAATGTCTACTGAAATATTATTACAACAGCCTAGGTTGACAACTCAGTAATTGAGATGGTTAAGAATCAGATCTCTTAGTCACATGAGTCTGTA
Organism: Locusta migratoria; assembly: GCA_026315105.1. NCBI lineage: Eukaryota > Metazoa > Arthropoda > Insecta > Orthoptera > Acrididae > Locusta > Locusta migratoria. The sequence goes on from CM048755.1 coordinate 9,762,330, forward strand.
GTTGTAACATGACATATTTCACACAAGTTAGTAATAATCACAAGCTTTCTGCAAACAAAACTCTTACATGTATCTGATGTACAGATGTTGTCAGGAACCTTTGAAGGAATAGTGAAATATCCTTATGAACGCTTGGAATTTTGGCTCTATGTACTAGATGTGGTTTCTTGAGATCATAAGTCAAGTTCGTTAGAAAAATCCTTCTTGCAACCGTATGATTTTGTCCATTTGAGTAAAATAGGATACGGCCAATGATGCTCACAATTTCCATCAGAGCAAAAAAGATTACTCAGGGCCTTCTTCTCGCAATATGAGCTACAGAATATGTGCCACACATCTGGTCAACTGTATCGATGCCCCTTTCCTTTAGCACTGAGAAGTACAAGACTGCACACAACAAATGGTGAAGATAACAAGGGAGGAATACCTAGTTTTTCAAATGTCTCCTTTGTTACCAACATGACAAATACAATGTTTGTATAACTTTGCCAGTGTGCCTGCCGTAGAGTTAACAGCTGTGAGCACTTCTCCAATAGAAGAGATGTTCCATAGCATTAAAAAATGTGCTACTACTCATAGATCTTGGCGTATGCATCATAGAGCCCACGTTTAGTATATTTTTTCTTTTCTTTTTGTGCATGGTAAAATTTTTTCCAAAATCTTGAAAGCAAAGAACTTGTAGTACAAGAGACCTCTGACACCTCTATAAGTGTAAAACATTAATTGTGAAATGCCCAGCCAGTAACTGAAATAGACTGGTGGTCTACATACAAATCACACATCTGAGCACATAAAATGGAGAACATTAAAACCCTTAACAAATCAAATGTGACATTACTAGGAAGTGTGGAACTCTTTTCAGATAGGTCTTCAAACTCAAGTTGTCATAGAAAGAAGGTTTAATCAGAATCTTATTGTCGCACAACGTAAAAGACAAATAATTGATTTAATGTGTAGGGGACTTGTCATAATATATCCATAACAAATAATGAATACAATGAAATTACAAAATCTGAATACATATATGGTATGTTTTTTTTTGTTTTTACTGTACTCAAATACTCGGGTCATCATTTGAGAATTCACCAGCCGAATAATAGAATATAAAAAAATATATAAATAATAGAATTTCTGTACCAGAGTGCTGCATAATTTTCTCTTTATTGTGTCAGTTTCAAACTTTTGAAATTTTTTTTAGTAGTTTGTTGCATATTCTCAATTCCATTTAATGTGGAGCCTGTGCATAAAGATTGAAAGTATAAAACTTTCTTTGTTCCTAGTTTCATACCTGAGCTGAAAGTTATTTTGAAGAAAGAGTTCAGGATTATTATTTGTGAAAATAATTATTGCAAATAAGTAGAATAAGGGAACACTTGCTATATGTAAGTATCTTAATAGTGGCTGACAAGATTCTCTTGGCTTTGGACTGCGTGTTTCAAGTAATTTTTTTCTGCAGTGTTAATATCTTATCATGGTACTATCATTTCATCAAAAGATAATACTGTGTCTCACAATTGATTCAAAATAGCTATAGTACACTATTTTTTGTGTGTCTATACCAGTTACATTGGCTCAGATTGACATAACAAATACTAGGCTGTTTACAGTATTTCATTTCTTAGGTAGACTATAAGTGAGGACCGTGATAGATTTCTGTCCAGCTGCATTCATAAGAATGTAACATGTTCTGCTTTATATACAGGTGGCATCTGTTCCGAAAGAACAGACGTCATTTCTGATCCTGCAGTTGTTATTCTTTCATATTCACAGAATGTTTGACATCAACTACGAATGGGCAAAGATGAAAATGTGTACCTAGCCGGAATTCGAATCCGGATCTTCTGCTTTCTAGGCAGTTGCGCTGACCACTACACCACTGGGGACACAGTGATCACTGCACCTGCGAGGACTAACTAAGCACGCATCCAGCCAGACACAAATTCGCAGCTTTACCCTGCCCACAGTACTCAAACTCATAGTTTCATAAACTAATTTCCGTAAGAGTAAGGGCCCGTAACATTGTTCACCCCTCCCCACTAACGAAAGGGTAATTGTCCGTCACCGGCATGTATATGTCAGGATTTCCTGACTATTTTGATAGTCATTAGGACTTAGGCAATACTCATTTGCAATTTTCTCCAGAATTATACACTGTAGAACCAAAAGCCAAAAATTGTGTTGATTTTCTTTCCTAATTACATATAAATTTGTGCAGTATTCCAACCAAAGTCATGACTGACAGTTGGTGATTTCTTCTTGTTGATTTGAAACATAATCCGTTTATCTGTTCAGTAATCAGATGTTAGTAGTTTTATGGTTACTTCTTTCTTAAAGGATATTTTGTTTGCTCATTAAGATATTGTGTCATCTCATTGTGCAAGACAAATGTTAACTTCAACATGATTTTACTGAGTTTTAGTGATTATAATTACAGTTGACAACTAACACTACAGTTCAGTCTCAGATTGTATTATATTGTATGTATTATTTATTCTGTGGATCACATATTGTACAAAAATATACATTTTATAGGACAAGTAATTTATCATGAAGAAATTTGTAATTTTCGAACATTGTTAACTCTAAAAATTATACAGTGAGAAAGAAAACAGAAAACTGCTCACTAATGTCGTCACACACAAATTATACAAACAGTGAACAAGATCAACTAAGAATTATGTAGGCAATGGATTTTCACTCAAAAATTTACACAAATAATCACTGAGGTACAGAAATATGAAAATGACCACTGGAAATACAAACAAAATTGAAACTTCCTGGCAGATTAAAATTGTGTGCCGGAACCGGGACTCGAACCTGGGACCTTTGCCTTTCGCGGGCAAGCGCACTACCGACTGTGCTATCCCAACACGACTCACGATGCCGCCTCACAACTTTACTTCTGCCAGTACCTCGCCTCCTACTTTCCAAACTTCACAGAAGCTCTCTTGCAAACACGCAAGACTAGCACTCCTGGAAGAAAGGATATGGTGGAGACATGGCTTAGCCACAGCCTAAGGGATGTTTCCAGAATGAAACTTCACTCTGCAGCGGAGTGTGTGCTGATATGAAATTTCCTGGCAGATTAAAATTGTGTGCCGGAACCCGGTTCTTGCACTGAATAGAAGCAAGCAGTGCTTTGTCTAAAATGTCTTTAGTTTCTTTTTAAATATTAGCTCTGGTGCAAGATTTATTTGATCTGGAATCTTGTTGCTTAATTTAACACCAAAGTGAATTATAGATTTTTGGTATTATAATGTCCTTGAAACGTGTTGGTGGATATTTGATTGTCCTCTGGTAAAATGAGTGTAATCTCTTTTTTTTAAATAATTTTCCTGTTCTTATAAGGTATTCGCTGGTAGATATGATTGTTTCTTGGATAAATTGGCATGTCATGTTTAGAACATGTTTACAAAGTTATATTTACAGGATTCCACAGGGCCACAAATTATCCATAGTGCTCTTTTCTGTAGTTTAAATATATTTGAGCTGTAAGTTGAATTTTGCCTCAAGATGATTCCATAGGGGAGCAAGAAGTGGAACTGTGTGTGGTACACTTGCATTACTGTGGATTTACTTAATCCATAGCACAATGATGAGAAGTTCTTCAATAAGTTGTTAATATGTTTATCCAATTTTAAATTCTGTTGAATCCATACACTCCAAAAGTTTGTTTCATTTACATTTTCAATTACATTATTATTATTATTATTATTATTATTATTATTAAGCTTTACTTGGATAGGTTTTATTTTATTTTATTATTATTATTTTTTTAGAGGCAATTTTTTGTTAAACCACTCAGAAAGTCTTTTCAAAGAGTTATCAGACATTGACTGAAGGTATCTGGGACTAGATCCAGTAACACTTTCCTTGTATCATCAACAAACAATAGTTTTTTGTGGTCTCATATGATTAACAAGGTCATCTACGTAAATGAAGAAAAGTAATGGTCCTTGAATAGAGCCCTTAGGAACCCCATATTTTTATTCATCTATTATCAGAGAGGAAAACTATTACTTCTTTGGTTCTGTTTTGATATTAATACCAAATTGAAGTTATACTTTCTGTGTGCAGTTTTGAGAGTTCATAGCCAGCTACGTGCCCCACTTGTTTTGCCTCTTCTTTCCAGTCTATCAAACTGTATTTTATGATCTATTACATTAAAAGCTTTAAAACGATCTAAGAAGATACCTGCAGCTATATTATGTTGGTTGGTTGATGTTACTGTGTGGTCCAACAGTTCAAAAATTGCTGTTTGGGTGGACATAGATTTTGTAAAGCAGTGTTGTCGAATGCTGACAGGTGCATGATTACTTATGTCATTTATAAGTCTATCATAAAAATGTTTTGCCAGGATGCTTAATATGGAGAATGGTCAATAATTGGATGCTAAATATTTTCCTTGGATAATAGAAAATTAAAAATCCTAATATTGTCATCAGATAGGTTCTTGTTTGAACTACTTTTTTCGAGCTGATTTCACTTTTTCCTGCATCAATGCTCAGTAACAGCGCATCATTGTCACTGTTCCTCATGCTCAGTACTTCTGTAGCTAGTGTCAGTTGTAGAATCTGAGATATAGTTGATTCATTTATGCAAGATTAAAGATAATAACTCTTTATGTTTTTTCGTATATTGTTTGCTGAAAAGGGGCTTCATATGGTATTTCAGTCTCGTTAACTTTTGTGTATGTACCAAACTTTTTTGTAGTAGACACAGGTGACAGCAATCTTTATGACATACATAACTTGACAAAGGCATAACATCATTTTTAATTACAGGTCTCAGACAACAATCTACAGTCACTTCCAAGTGAAATTGGGATGCTACGCAACTTAATGGAACTCTATATTGACAACAATAAACTGAAGAATTTGCCTGAAGAGATGTCACAGCTCAAGAATTTGCTAATTTTTAATTTAGCACATAATGAATTTGAGGATATTACGTTTGACATTGCTTGCTTAAATATGCTCCAAAATTTGGTAAGTTTATACCACGGCTCCTTGTTCCTACTTGAAGTTCTAAAAACAATTAATTATTCTATAATCACACCGTGTAGTGTTAAATGATTTGTCAATCTTCATATTGAAAATACTAGTGTTAAGTCACTATGATGACTTGATGTTATAACTATTTTTCTTAATGATGACTATACAATGTTGTTTATTTTTCTGTGTGTCTGTTGCAATGTGCACTTGACAGTAAATTGTACTTATTGTACAAGGGTATCATTTCTGACATCACACTCACATCTCGTATAACTGCATACCTTTTTATGAAATGTATAACAGATTCATTCATTTAAGAAGTTCCAAAAGTTATGTATTTTAGTTTCAATTATTTGCATGTTGTAAATTACCATTGTGTATGATGTTACTGCCCATGATAAAATATTAATGAGACATTAGTACTTTCTGACACATATAAAGCAAAAAAACATATAAAACAAGAGATTCCAGTCATACACTATCACATAGTGGCTTTTTCTCTATTGCTATGTTGTTGCTATTATTGTAATAGAAGTAATAGTAGTAGTAGGTGGTAGTAGTAGTAGTAGTAGTAGTAGTAGTAGGTTGTTGTTGTTGTTGTTGCTGCTGCTGCTGCTGCTGCTGCTGCTGCTGCTTCAGCCTTCAGTCTGAAGACTGGTGTAATGCACCTATCCAAGATACTCTATCTTGTAGAAGACTCTTCATTTCTGCATAACAATGGCAATCCCATCCATTTAAACATGCATACTGTACTCATCTCTTGGTTCCCCTCTACAGTTTATATCTCCTCCCACATACTTTCCTTTACTGCTAATTAACTATTCCTTGATGTCTCGGAATGTATTGTGTGTCCCATCAATTGATACCTTCTTTTCTTCAAGATTTGCCAGAAATTTCTTTTTCTCCCCCCATTGTCTTCAGTACCTTTTCATTAGTTGCGTGACCTACCCATCTAATCTTCAGTATTCTTCTATAGCACTACATTTTGTGAGCTATCCTCTTCTTACCTCAACAACTTATCATCCATGTTTTACTCTTGTATAAGGCTACACACCAGACAAATGTATTCAGAAAAGACTTCCTAACATGTAAATTAATACTGATGTTAACAAGTTACTTTTCTTCTGATATGCTTTTCTTGCCATTCCATTCTGATTTTGTATCTTCTCTGATCTGACCATCATAAGATGTTTTACTGCCCAAATAATAGAACTCATCTACTACTTTTACTGTCTCATTTACTAATATCATTTCCTCAGCATTGCCTGATTTAACTATATTCCATTATCTTTGTTGTGGTTTTGTTAATGTTCCTATTTTACCCTCCTTTAAAGACTCTGTACATTTCATTCAGTTGTTGTTCTAGGTCATTTGCTGATGGAATGCCAATGTGATCAGCAAGTTAAAATATTTTTGTTTTATTTCTATGGGCTTTTGATTCCCTTTCTGAATTTCTCTATGCTTTCATTCACAGCTTGCTCAGTGTACAGATTGAATAATATTTAAGAAAGGCTACACCCCTGTCTTACTCCCTCCCCAATCAATTGTGTCTGTTTCATGCCCTTCAACTCTAATAACAGTTGTTTGGTTTCTGTACAAGTTGTATATAACTTTTCATTTTTAATAATTTAAGAGTGTTATTCCCATTAACAACCTGCAAAGCTTTTCCTAAATCTACAAAAGCTATAAATGTAATTCGCCTTTCCCTCTCCTGTCATCTAAGATAAATCATGCAGTCAGTGTGATGTTCTCCTAAATCCAAACTGATCTTCCCAGAGGTAAGATTCTACCAGTTTTCTATTTTTCCATAAATAATATCAATAGTTTGCAACCATAATTTAATAAAGTCATAATGCTGTAGCATTTACACCTGTCTGTATTTACTTTATTTGGAATCTGAATTATTATTTTCTTATTGATGAAGTCTGAGGGTATTTTGCCTTCCTTATACACCTTGCATACCAAATGGCATAGTTTTATCATCATGGCTCTTCCAGACATTGGTAGCTCTGAAAAAAATGTCATTTATTCCAGGAGTTGTGTTTCAATGTTGGTATTTCAATTATCGGTTAAATTGTCAGTGTAGTATCATATATCTTATATTCCCCACTTTCTCTTTCAACAGTATTAGCTCAGAGTTCATTTCCTCATGATATGCCCTCTATAAATTCCCTCCACCTTCAAGCTTTTCCTTCATTGCTTAGCACTAGTCTTCAGTTTCAAATCTTGATTTTGATACAGATCCATTTCTTTTCTCCAGACATCTCTTTAATCCTTTGGAGACGAGCAACATAGCTACTTCATCAATCGGACACAACACCAAAAATATGAGTGACATACTTCCGACCTTGGCTGATTTTCTGTTTTGTTAATGACTTTCAACACATTACTTACATCTTTTGTTGGTATATTAGTACTCTCTCGTTATTGTATCACCAATAAATGAATAAATAAATTTTCACAGGCCAGCAGCTGTCACTGTTTAGGCAGGAATATAATATATTGGGAGTAACTTGCTTTCCCACGCTCCTGCTTGTCTATTTCAGATGCTCCAGTAGTGCAAAGCCTTTGTTCGATTGTTGTTTTTGGCGGAAAAGTCATGTTTGAATTTTGTCATTGCCTTATGGGATGAAGTAATAGGGTTTCTACTGAACAATAGTGGTTCGGAACTTGACGAATAAGTCTCTAATTTTGACACTATTGTTTTTGAAAACGACACATTTCCATAATATAAAATCTTTGGCTCTGGAGTAAATATTTGTTTATGTACAGTATTCTGTACAACTTTTAGTATAACTGTGAAACTCAATAACAGCCAGTTGAATGTCACCCATTTTACTCAGTCCTCAAAGTATTAATTTTTCTGCATGTGGTATCTACCTTTCCCTACACACTCTTTCTGCACTTCAAGATTACCTTATTTTTTAGTCGTATTCCATGTCACCTGCTATGGTTGCTGAATTTTTGTATTTTCTCCTTTTAGCAATTGTATTCAGTAAGCACTGTAATATCAAAGGATTTTTACTGGGCCCTTCTCTTTAGCCCTCTGCGGCCTTTACTATTTCATTTATTAAAGCTACCCATTTGTCGTCTACTACACATTGGTTTCCTCCTTTTCAGTCAATCATTACCTAATATGCTCCCTTCGAAACTTTCAAGAACCTCAGGTTCTTTTAATTTAAGCAGGTCCCATCTTTATTTTCCTTTTATTTTATTTTTTTATATTTACAGTTCATTACAAATAAGACTGGTCAGAACTCTATGTACATCACTGGCTGTGACTTACTGTTTCAAACCTTGTCCGAAATCTTTGTCTTACCATTATAAATCAATCTGGTACATTCCAGAGTCTCCTCGTCTATTCCACATATAAATTTTCTTCCATGATTCATAAACCAAAGGGTTTGTGATTATTAAATTGTGCTCTGTGAAAAAATTCTCCTTTTTCATTCATTTTTGCCAGTCCATGAGTGCCTACTATTATTCCTTCTCTTCCATTGCCTAATATTGAATTCCAGTCCTCCATCATAATCAAGTTTTTTTCTCTCTCTTAACTGTCTGAATAATTTATTGAATCTCATTACATATTTTTAAAAATATCCTTATCACATTGATAGAGTTAATTGGCTTATAAATTTGTACTGCGGTGGTGAGTGTTGGCTTTGTGTGTATCTTGTCTATGATAATACATCCAGTATGCTGTAACAATAGATAAATAACACATTTTCTTATTAATTATTAGTCCTACTTCTACATTACCCCCCTCCCCTCCCCCTCCACTGACTATATTTGAAGCCTTGTTCCCAAGCCCTGCGATTTGACGAGCATCCTTACAGACTTGTGCTCTGTTGTCACTCCTTGGGGCTTGTCGGATTCCAACCTTCAGTCGTTCCCACACTGTAGAAAGACTTGTGGCTTTGGAAATTTTGAGCGGCCACAAGCCACCAACAGATGTCAGTGTATCGATGATAACAGAAGCCCAGTTCTTTAAAGGACACAAATCCGGACAGTGAAAATAAAGAATTTCCACTGATCATTGTGGATGCAGAGTACATTTGACACTGAAGTAGATGGTAAAACAATTCCGGGGTATTGGTTAAATGACCAAAGTGCAATGAATTTCTTTTTATCTGTAAAGAAATTAATGACAAAACCAGGAGAAGAAGGAAGAGTTGTTTGTGAATCCTTTGCTGAGATTTTCCAAGTGGCAAATTACCTTGGCAAGAAAAGTAGTGATAAATGACAAACACTTCTATAAAATTGATAACTGGTGTGTGATTTGCCTGAATACTTTGAGACACAGTTACACGATGCCAACAAAACGGATAAAGACAAGTACTGTTAGTTAATAATTTTGTGGCAGGAAGTTTGAATGACTTGAATGTCTATGAGAATTTTGTTTCCTCACATGGCAACAGTTTCTAAATTCTATGAACCGTTCCACTAAGACTTCAGTTGTACGGAAGACTATCAGGAGGATCTCGGGAAGAGGAGGGAGGTGCCCAGTAGCTGCTGTGATGGGGAATGGTATACTTCACACCAACCCGCATGGCATTGCCCAGACTATGGCAGCCTATTTTTCAACAGTTACATACCGCCTCCGCTGGTTAAGATCCAGCTTTCCAGTGCCACTGGGTGGCTGCTGAGAGGGTTATTTTGGGCTTTCGGTCCAGCATTGAGGAAGATTATAACTGCCCCTTCATTATGTGGGAGCTGGATTCCGGATTGTCTGTGGCTCGTGACACCTCACCGGGGCACGACAGAATCTTTTACTCTATGATGTGGCACCTGATGAGGCAAAATCAGGAAATCCTCCTCAACATTTTTAACTACATCTGGGCCTCAGGCCAATTCCCTGACTTGGAGGGAGGCCATTTTAATTCCTATTTTAAAACTCCGAAAGACCGCACAGGACCGAGTAGTTATCATTGTGTTGCTCTGACTAGCTGTGTAGGAAAGCCCTTAGAGCGGATGATCTACCACCACCACGTCTGGATGCTGGAATCCAGGCAGTTCCTTGGCCGCTTTCAGTGTGGATTCAGGAGATATCGCTCCACCTTTGATAACCTGGCCGGCCGCGGTGGCTGAGGTGACTAAGGCGCTCCAGTCACGGTCACCACGGCCACTAAGGTCGGGGGTTCGAATCCCCCCTCGGGCATGGATATTTGTGCCGTCCTAGTTAGTAAGTAGTTCATAAGTAGTTTGTAAGTTTAGGGACTGATGACCCCGTAGTTAAGTCCCATAAGCTTAACAAACATTTGAACATTTTTTTGATAACCTGGCCTCCCTGGAGGCAGCTATACAACAGGCTTTCCTGCGTCAGCATCACCTTCTGGGTGTATTTTTTGATACTGAAAAGGCCTATGATACTACTTGGTAGCATCTTATCCTAAGACAGCTCCACAAATGGGACTTTAGTGGTTGTCTTCCCCATGTTATTCAGTCCTTCCTTTGCCCAAGTTCTTTTAGATACCGAGTGGGAGACACCCTTTCTGAGCGCTTTGAGCAGGAGAACGGAGTCCCTCAGGGTAGTGTTTTAAGTGTGACTTTGTTTGCAATAGCTATTAACAGTATTACTTCTGTCACGAAAAGTCCTGTGCAGTGTTCTCTTTTTGTGGATGACTTCTCTGTCTTTTGCTCTTCATCCAATCTAGCAACGACTACACATCAGTTGCAACTGACTCTTCACCGATTGGATGACTGAGCATGAAGGACTGGTTTTACTTTTTCCACCGAGAAGTCTGTGTATGTCCTTTTTAACTGTTCACGTACTATTTTTAATTTACCTGAACTGCAGATGAGGGGCTCTGTGCTCACCTTTAAAGACACAGTGTGGTTTCTGGGCCTCACATTTGATTCTAAACTTACGTGGTTGCCACACCTTAAGGACCTGAAGACCTGGTGCCTGAAAGCACTGTCAATTTTAAAATGTCTTAGTCATACTTCTTGGGGAGTTGACAGAACCTGTTTGCTTCGGTTTTACAGAGCCTTCGTGTGATCCCGTCTTGATTACGGGTGCGCGGTTTACGGGTCTGCATGTCCATCTTATTTAAAGATGTTGGATGCAGTACAACATCCAGGGATTCGGCTGGCAACTGGGGCATTTAGGACGAGCCCCATACCGACTCTGTGTGCTGAGGCTGCAGAGCCACCACAGTACATCAGGCGACGACAGCTTATGGTGTGCCAGGCATACAAGTCACTGTACCCACACCTTTCACACCGACATACCGTACCATTGCTCAGCCTCCATTGGAAAGGCTCTTTCACAATCAGCAGTGAGCAACGAGGACATATGTGATTTGTGCGAGGCATTGCCATCTTGAAATGGGGTTGGCTGGTTTTAATGTTCTACAATGTGGCTGCAGCAGGGTTCCCCCTTGTCTTCTCCAGAGGCCCAGACTTATTTTAGATATGACGAGCTTCAGAAAAGAGGAGACTTCTAATTTTACTTTTCAGTCTGTGTTTTATAATGTTTTAGATAACCATCGCGGTTTTACAGTGGACTTTAAAGATGGCTCCAAGCAAGGGGCAAGGGGACACCATCGGTTGTTCCATTGTGTTCCCCAACCATGTTAAGGTTCGACTCCCTGAATATTATTCTGTTTTATCGTCAGAGCTACATGCTATCTTCAAGGCACTACAGGTGATACATCGAATACAGTGAAAACGATTTCTGAAGAGGCTGATCGGGCTGCCAAAGAGGCTTGCAGAGCACCTGAAGTGGCAATGTGCCCGATTCCCTTGCAGGATATTACTTCTTTGTTTCGGCAGCGGTCTCTGAAATTATGGGAGGAAGAATGGCTTTCAGTGGCCAATAACAAACTGCAGTTGCTGAAGCCCTCTGTACGTCCGTGGCACTCCTCCTCCCAGCCTATCGGGAGGGATGAAGTCGCCCTCATCCACCTCCGAATCGGGCACTGCCCATTTACACGTGGTTTCTTATTCTGACTAGATCCCCCAATCTGTGATGTCTGTGGTGTACAGATTAGTGTCCTTGACATTTTAATTAAGTGTGACTTATATCGTGCAGAGAGGGTAGTGGTGAATCTTGGTGTAGATTTGCCTTCAATTTTAGGTAATGATGAAGAAGTGTGAAGAAAGTTTTAAACTTTTGTGACTTGTCTCAACTCTGGCCTAACCTTTTAATATGTTGCAGAGTGGCTGGCTCACCCTTTTTTATCGATGTGGTCGGCCAGCTATGGTCGTCTGTTTATTTGTTTTTACTATCTCTCTGACCTTTTTCATGGAGTATTATTCTCATCTTCACCTCCAACCTTTACTTTTTGTATTTTACGTCAGTTGCTCATGCTACTGCTCTCTTTTATTTTATTTAGTTTGTTCGCACTCCTTGCTTCTTAATTTTATAACTTTGTCCGGGCACTGAAGACCTTGCTGTCGAAGGCCCTATCCCTTTGTTTCCTCACACATCCTACTGCCTTTCATTATATAGATTCTTTCATTGTTTGAGAGAACTAGGACCTATAATTGAGCAAAACTATTAATGAGAAAGAAATAAAACATTAAAAATGCCCATAAAAGTGTTTACATTATGGGACATTTCAGTTTTCCTCAGTGTGCTGATACTGTGTGAAAATGATGCTAACTTCTTGTATGCAAACAATTCCAGCATTCACACATTATTAGTACCAGCCCCAGTTATTGTTTTATTCTCTACCTTTAACACCAGCTTACTTTAAGTTGCCATAAAATTTTCATTCATTTTTCTCAGCTCCTTTACAGAACTCTGAAAACCTATGCTACCTTCAGTTTGCTTCCAAGCAGTGTACACTTTGTAACTCTTCAGGCTTTCCTGGTGATCTGTTCACACAGTTGAAGGATTGGGACTTTTGCCAGATCATAGACATTCTGGCACAATATTTTGATGGTGTAAGTTGCTGTCTTCTAGAGGTGCTATCCGAGAACGATCTTTCGGTGGATCGAGTCTGGTATTTATGCCCCCTCACTGCTGGGCACTTCGTAACTGGTCTGTGGCTGCCGAACACGGTTCCAATAGTCTCCTCTGTTTGTTTTGGTGTTTTGACTGCTGTCTGTGCCCAGCTCAGTCATCCTCTGGGTACACAGTTGTCAAACGAGGTTCACGCCGTGAGTGTTTCCTCCTCACTCCGTGCCCATCGAGCATTGTTGTGGCAGTCCTCTCTGCTTGCTGGTGTTCGGACAGCCGTCTGCGCCCCGCTTCGAGATCCTCTAGGGCCGCGGTGTTTATCTGAGGTCCACACCGTTCTGTGTATCCCATTCGCAATCCTCACCCTCCGTGTGTGGTTTCAGTGGCTCTCTCTAGTCTCGACGGAATTCTGACGGCTGTCTGCACCCAGCCGGAATTCTGACAGCTGTCTGTGCCCAGCCCTACTGTCCTACGGCCGTTTAGTCATCAAATGAGGTCCGCACCACACCGAGTGTTCTATCCACAGTCTGTGCCCACTCGGCATAGTGCCAGTGGTTGTCTCTGGTCTCCGGTCTTTGGTCTTCGGTGTTCCAATGGCCGTCCACAACTGACCGAGTGTCTCGTACGTTGTCCGCACCCATCTGACATGTTTGCATGGTTGTCTCAGGTTGCCAGTGTTCTGACTACCATCTGTACCCTGCTTGGCCGTCCTCAGAAATAGTTGTCATCACCTGTGCTGTCTTATGGCTGTTTTCTTGAAACATCTTGAAGTGCTGAGCTTTTGGGGTCTTTTGAAGTTTGAGAGCTGGATTCCAATCAGTGCTGAGTTAGTATCCACTGTCCAATTGATGAGATTCTTCGTGACTTTGATTTTGATGGATTCCTTTATGACACTATCCAAAAATCTTGGGCTCTGTACCACAATCTTGGTGTCATTGTAGTTCATCGAGTGACAAAGTTTTAGAAAATGCTCTGCTATAGCCGATTTGTTGCATGTCCAAGTCTGGTGTGCCTCTGGTTGTTCTTTACACCCGATGTCCACAATTCCCATGGTCTGACCTATGTCCGACATCCCACACTGGCATGGGAGGTTATAAATACCTCACTTGCACAGCCCCCGGTCATCCATTACATTCCCCTGCATTGTCACAATTTTTGACGGTGGGCAAAATATGCTTCTGATCTCGTGTTTCATCAAGTCCTGTATTTTTGGCAGAGACTGGTCCAGCATATGGCAGGTATGCCACCTTCTTGGCCTTTTCCGGTTCTTCTTCTGGATCTTGTGGTCGACTGGAAGGTCGAAGTGCCCTACGATTGTCTCTAGAGGCCCGTAGCCGTAATAGAGCATTGTCTAGAACTCGATCATTCGACAAACTACAGTGACACCGAGATTGTGACACGACCCCAAGATTTTGGGACAGTGTCATAAAGGAATCGATAGAGATTAAAGTCACTGATAATCTCATCAATTGTGGCAGTGGATACCAGCTTGGCACTGCATAGAATCTGGCTCTTGAGCTTCTAAATACCAAATGCAGGGAACATTGAGATATTACAGGAGACCGAAAAAATATCTGTGAGACAGCACAGATGACAACAATTTTGGAGGAAGGCCGAGCTCGGCACGGACTGCAGCAGAACACTAGCAACCCAAGATGACCTAGGAAACAGTGCCGCACTGGTACGGATTGCATACGAGACCCGGTGACATGTGGATCTTGGACGATGACCGTGATCCGGACGATGGCCGAGCTGCGTGCGGACTACTGTCGGAACACCGGTGACCAGAGACTAGCACTGGCAATATTCCATATTAGCATGAACCGTGGACGGAACACTTGGCGTTGTGTGGATCTCGGTAGACGACCGCGAGCTCGAAGGAGGGCGGGGCTGGTGTGGATGGCTTTCGGAATACCAGCGATGTGATAGAACCACTGAGACCACACACAGAAGGTGCAAGCCCTGAATGGAACGTGTCGAGCAGTGTGACCACCAGAGCCCCTGATGACCACCAGAGCCCCCAGAGGATGTCCGAGCAGGGTGTGGGCAGTTGCTGCAACACTAGTGACTAGAGACGTCTGCTAGAATTATGCCAGGCAGGCACGGACTGCAGAGGAAACACTCGGCACGGCGTGAACTACATTTGACTGCCGTGTCCCCAGATGACGACCGAGCTGGGCGCAGATGACACTCCGAACACCACCGTCGAGCAGAAGGGGCCGTTGAAATTGTATCTGGCAGACTGGGACCGGTTACAAAGTTCCGAGCACTGGTGGGACATAAATATTGGGCTCGATCTACCAAAAGACCTTTCTCAGGTAGTACCTGAAGATGACAGCAAGTTACGCCGTCAAAATATTCTGCCAGAACGTTGTAAACATGTGGGAGAACTACCGTTACTTAACCATGTCAGCATACACTTTGTGGTCAGCATTTTGCAGGTTCCCGATAGAAGGTTCTTCCTCATATAGGTCTAAAAATTCCATTATCACTTCACTGGACGCTCCATAATTATTACACACTGAAAATTGTTAAAAAACTGAATGTCTTCAAAATCCATTTACACAAACGAAAGCAAACAGTAACAGATCATAAGAACAGGTGATCCAGTCACACTCGGGTTTGTTGTCCTTTGAGCCACAAGCCTTTTATGTTTTAAGGGTTTACCATCAATTCGAGGAAAACACCGAGCTTCTTAGAGTCACAACAAGTTGTTGTGTTCTCGTGATGTGAGACCTTACTAACTTCAGATGAGGCTTGTTGAACCACAGGCCGTGGGAACAGGGCTTAACACTGTACTCATCTGACTAGATGTCCAATTTGTCCTACCAGTTAACTTCACTAATCTGCACTGTAAATTCAACCTATCTATTTCCCTATTCAAATCATCTTACTTATCTAGTCTATTTTGATATCTAAAAAATTATTATTCAAAATAGATAGTGCCTTATCAATACTTACCTCAGCTCTGTACCGCCAACAGTAACACCAAAAAGAAGAAAATAATCACTGAAACAAGCTTTCAGAAATTAAATTTGCTTCAGCTGGAAGAGAGAGGAGGGAGGAAAATGGGGATAGAAAGGAAAGTGGTTTTGGGTTACTCACAACCTAGGCGTAAGTTGATTAATTGAATATTTAGCTATCTAACATTCCACATTTCAATCCATAAAATGACAGTTTATTTATTTATTTGTTGTCTCTCTCTGATGTCGACATCCTCCAGAATAGTCCAAATCCAAAGATCCTAATGGGGAATTATTTTGCCACCAGAATATTTTACCCAAGACTATGCCATCAACTTGTATCCATACAGTATAATCAGATGTCCATGGGAAAATTAATGACTATAGTTTCCTCTTGTTTTGAGCAGTTTGCAGTAACCATATGGCAGTTCCACATTGGCTGATGTTAAGAAACCGAAGCAGTCAATCATCCAGAGTGTTGTCCTTCAATTACTGAGAAGGCTTCTGCCCCTCTTCAGGAACCACTTATTTGTGTGATCTCTCCACAAATATCCCTCCAAGTGGTTACACCAACAGTATTGCTATCTGTATAGTTGAGGTATGCCAGCCACCCCACCTCGGCAAAGTCTGTGATTCCTGGGGGACTCACTATTATAAACTGGGCTACTGAAATGTTGTCATTATATGTGACTGTTGCCCTGGATTGTATGTGACATTTGTGTCAATACGAAATACAAATTTCTGAGATGATGGATGAAGCTGACAGAAATCACACCACTGTGACTTATTTATGTTATGTGAAACCTTTTTACACATCCAGTTACTGTATTACGAATGTTCCAGATAATTCTGTTCTGTGAAAATTCAGCTGTAGTACTATTTGGGTATACGAACTGTTTACATTTGGGTCACGGCAGATAATATTCGGCTTACGAAGCTTATGCTGTTGGCGTCTGCAGTTACTGTGTTACTGTTAGAACACAAAAATGATGAATAAATAGAAGTTGGATGTGTCCTTGGCTGTGAGGATGGGATGAAGAAAGGGATGTGTACTACATGTTAATTAAGGAACTCTTGTCAGGTGACCTATTGATTTCTGAAATTTTTTATGAATGAATGTTGAGTGTTTCAGCAAGTTGGTTTTGTTCATCCAAGGGCAAAGTAAATGCCAAAATATGGTGAAAAAAGAGATTATATCACAACTGTCCTTTACTCAGTAAACTATAAATTTTGTTTTGCACATTTGCAGTGGAACTCCTGGCATCACACTCTCAAGTTTTCACACAAGTGTTTCAAGCTTCTTCTTTCTGGGATGATACAACATTATACAACTTTATATAATAAAAAGTTGAGCAACAAGACATATTCAAACTTAGTTTGAAATAAACACATTTTTTCATAAAACATTATAATAGAGGAATTTCCAAATCAAACAGTATTGGTTCAGCCCTGTATACACCAATCAGTAGCACAATTCCATTTCTGTTACACTTCATTGATGGATGATATATGCCTCCAATGCAACTAGCAATTTCAGTGTGGACACAGCTGATTCCACGCACAAAGTGGCACAACAAGCTCACTTCTGCAGTCAGGTCACAACTAGCAAATTTAGAATCTGCCCTATAGCTTACTAGCTAATATGAAACATTGTTTGTGCTCATGAAATGCTGATAGTTTTGCCTTTATGTCACTGAATAGTGCACAACTTTATCTGCTTATTAGTAGCTCAATCATTATGTAAATTGGGAATTACAGGGCTCAAACTCTACTTGACCTAGGGTTGAGTTGTAGAGAGCCTCATGAGGTCTCAGGACATGTGAAATATGAACATGCGCAATCCCAATTGCTTCTGTGCTGCTTCTGGGTTGTTATCAACCATTCATATCTCATTCTGCCCTCCTGCCCACACAGACTGCTCAGCGGGAAGTAAATAATAACCATTACAGTGACCACTTTCCGCTGTGAGTTCACATACCCAATGGTGAAGTACTTGGAAGTTGCCAAAATGGATAAGCAGCAGGGCTGACTGGTCATTTTTCAGCCATCTAGCAGTGTTGGAGCACTGAGATGAAATATAGGAATCAGTGCACTGTATTACATGAGTGATCCACTGTATCACTGTCTTATCTGTCCTAAAGTCCTCAGGTCATCTTTGGAGGCAGTCTGTGTCTTGATGGACTGACGAGTGCTGCTTAGCAATCTGGGGCAGGCATCTGGCTGTACAATGGTGTGTAAGTGCCATCCAGGAACAGACATCCTCACAACCATTATTAGAATCACAAGAGCCAGGCTCAAAGCATAATTACGGAGAATGAGAAAAGGTCATAGTAATCATTCATGAACTCGGTTAACTCTTCCAGTTGTTCTACAAAAGTATAGGAAACCATTAAGATGATTTATGGTAAATACAGTGGTTTACCAAAAGCAGTACTGCTGAAACAAGGGTGTCTCACCCTAAAGATATCACCCAGACAATGGGAGAGCATTTTGCAAAGGCTAGAGCAACAGCTGGCCAGGAACTAGCACAATGGCACTACCATGTGACTGTGATAAGAGGTGAGATGGCTTTAAGATCCAATTGTTCTGAGTCTTATAACTGCCAATTCTCCATGTGGAAACTGGATTCAGTACTGTTTGCAGCTCTTGATACTGCACCCAGTCACAAATAAATCCAGTACTGCTTGCTTCAACATTTGCCAAAGAAATTTTCCTCGAATATGTCCCAATACTTACTGAAGCATTACTCTGGCAAGTTGTGTAGGCTATTCCACAAACACACTGCAACAGAAACTCATACAGAACATTCAATGTGATCATGACCCATATTCTGATTCTGAAATATAGAAAATAACACCCCAATAATGCTCCATGTTGTACCCATGCCAAGATGTCGACACCAGGTACACAGAACACATCAAAGCCTACACACAACATCAGCAATAGCAACTCACATACACAACACAGGCCAGCCATTTACTAAAATGGAGTAAAACTTCAAAGTACTCCAGCGACTAAATAAAGGATTTGAAATGGATTTGTTTGAAGAACTGGAAAGTACCGTATATTCACAGCTCAAGAAATAGTAAGATAAAATACTAAACGAAAAACTTGAAGGTGAATCAGTTAATTTCGTTTGCTGTTTTGACAACATACTTATATAAAATTCTAACAAATAGAAAGTAATCTCCATTGCAAATAGCCATAAACAAATAATAGCCAAGATTATTAAGAAAAAAACACCTTGTTTCAAAGTGTATCATACTGCCTGAAAAATTTATTACTTTATCTTTGTTAACTCCATGCAATAACATTTTGGTATCCATTTATATAGGTACATTTGTTTTATAAACATTTATGTATACTGTGCACAAAATGTTAGTTGTGATGTTTGATGGGCGTAGGATTCTACTCGTGTGGACTGTCAAGAAACTGTAAGAAGTAGTTTTTCAAATATTTCACAATTTACTATGTAAAAAGTTTGACCAATAAATAAATTTCACGAATTTAGTGATGGAAGTGAAGACAACAAAATAATGCAAATTGTCACACATCAAAACACCAGAACTAAAATGGAATAGCTCAAAAATGCACTTGAAAGTGGGAAGTATTTCCCGAAATGTGTCCTGCTAAACAAATATAAAATTGTTACTGGTAGCAGAAGTGTTATTTATAAACAAATTCATTGTTTCCACAGTCACAGGCTTTCTAGACCCATTTTCAAATTAATAAAATCAAAATAAAGTTGATGTTTATGAATAAATAATGATTCTTTATGAAAAACAAAAATGCCCACACCACATATTGCATTGAGGTAACATTACATTTTTGTTTTTATTTGTGTGTGGCACATTTGATATCCTGTAGCTAATGCAAGTTTTTATCTGTGATGAATGTTTTTACATTTTATTACAACATACAAATATTATAACTTTCTTTTTTTAATCGCCAAAATACAAATGATATAGTTTTATTTCAGTTGATTCTTGGTCATTGACAGTAGCATTACATTTAATTATTTGTTAATATGTATGACACTATAGTTATCTGAAACTGACACACAGTTTCGACCTACAATTAGTACATTCAATTTAAAATTTTATGATATGTATAAATTTTGTTCCCCGGGTTACATGAACCACAGACATTGCTGAGGTGGGGTGGCTTGCGTGCTGTACTGTAGGTGCAACCACAGCAAAGGGTTATCTGTGGAGAGGCCAGACAAACGTGTGGTTCTTGAAAAGGTGCAGCAGCCTTTTCAGTAGTTACACGGCCAAAAGTCTGGATGATTGACTGAGCTGGCATTGTAACATCAGCTAATGTGGCTTTGCCATGCAGTTACTGCAAATGACTGAAAAAGAGGGGAAACTACAATCGTTAACTTTTCTTGAGGACATGCAGCTCTACTGTACAAATATATGATGATGTCATCCTCTCAAGTAAAATATTTCGGAGGTAGAAATAGTCCCCCATTTGAATCTCGGAGGTGGGTCTACTCGGGAGGATGTTGCCATCAGGAAAAACAAAATGGACATTCTACTTATCGGATCATTGAATGTTTTATCCCTTAATTGGGTAGGTAAGTTAGAAAATTTGAAAAGAGAAATGGATAAGTTGAAGTTAGATATGGTGGTAATTATAATTAGTAAAGTTTGGTGGCAGGATTTCTGGTGAGGTGAGTACAGGGTTATAAATACAAAATCATTTGGGGGTAACGTAGGAGTAGGTCTATCAATGAATAAGCTAAATAGGAATGTGGATAAGCTACTATGAACAGTACAGTGAATGCATTATTGTAGCCAAGATAGACACAAGTCAACACTTACCACAGTGGTACAAGTTTCACAAGGTGCTACATGGTCGCGAATTTATATCGGTGATACTTTTTGTAATTACTTTTAATATCTTTATTTACCCCAATGGTCACAAAATTTCTACTTGTTTTGACGACCAGTTTCGGTCAGTGATGACCATTTTCGAGTCTACAGCAAATCAGAAACAGGAGGACACATTTAATAATAGACTACATTGTAAAACATAAATAATCCATTACAATCATCAATATATAAAAACGTTTATTATAGTGTAGGTATTTCGGTTATCCGTCTATGCAACTGATTTATTAAAATATTTTATTGCCATTTATTATTTGGAAGGCATCATCAGTGGCCTGTATTATATACATGATTATGTTTTACAATATTAATGTAGTTTTGAATTAAGTTGTTAATCTTGCAGGTTTTGTTGAATTTAATGTGCTGTATTGTTTTGTGGAGTCTTAGATGAATATTCTTAAATCAGTTGCATAGACGGATAACCGAAATACCTACACTATAATAATATAATATAGCAACTGTGGGAAAAACAGGACAAAAGGAACTAACAATTTAAAAACGTGTTTAAAAATATTACACAGCATATCTGTTGTTACAGTCCTTAAAGTAATATAGTCATAATGGCATCAAAACAGCATAAATGTATTTTCATTAATTCGTCATGATTTAAGTTTAAAATAAACATCGAAATTGGCCAAAGAGTTGGTGACAACGTTTTTGCTATGCTACTGTGCAGAACAAACTGTAGTTCAGTAGCTGTTTACTAGTAATTTGGTTGTACAACCGCTAGGTGTCGTTACTGTGGTTCTTAACATATTCAGCTATAATTTAATTATACTAAAGATAAAAAAAATTGCTAGAAAGGATCTCTTATGTTAGTTTATAAAAATTTACAACTGAAAACTATAATAAACTGTGTAAGTTTAAAAATGTTTAGTTGTCTGAAGTTTGAACGGGAGACGCTGCATCAGAAATGGATACTACGTGCTTACACGAGTCACCTTTTTTAAAAGCACTAACACAGGCAACAAAACATTGTACAAACAGAGGAGGGTTAGACAAATTTGACAGTGACCTCAGTTACATCAGAAAATTAAAAATCTTGATCATGACAAGGCCAGTTGTACATAAGCGAGGCATCTTGTGCTTAAAGCAGGATGTTTTCAAAGAAAGCAAAGTAGCATTGGGTATGAAATCACCCTGTCTATTGAGCAATTTGTTTGGCTCTCGTTTTTGGCTTCATAAATTGCTAGCTCTTCTAAAAGGTCGAGAGTATGGCCTTTTTGTGCTTGGTGCAGAATATATGTGCTATTCACAATGGTCCTTATAGTATGACCAGTTTCTGCTAAATGCAATCCTAGAGCAGTTTTGTTGCTGGGCTGTAGATGCTCCTTAAAGCTGATACTGAATGAATGGCCAGTTTGACCAATATAATATTTATCACAATTATTACAAACAGTTTTGTACGCTCCACAGCTATCAAATTTGTCACGTGCGCTTATGCTTCACGTGAAGTGTAAGGATGTTGTTGACTTGAAAACCACATCTAACTTATTTTCTAAAACATTTTTCTATTTGTTGGGACACCTGACCATGAAATTTCATTGGAATGGTTTTCAGTCTTTCTTTCTCAGTTTCGCCTACTGGGCCTACATTTCTGTGTCTGTTATTATTCTTTTGTTTCTTTATCCTGTTGTATGGGCACACGACATTGTTTAGTGTAAAACTGTTAGCTATTGCAATTTGTTTCAAAATGCCGATTTCTTTATGTATTTCCTTGTTATCCAAAGGTAAACTCGATTGCCTATGAATCGTAGAGGTGAAAAACCTTTTCTTATATTGCGGTGGATGACATGGACTGGCATTGATAATAACATCTGTGCAAATGGGTTTTCTAAAAATTTAAAATTTATCTTTTTATGATGTAGCGTGTCCTGTTCAAATTTCAGGCATCTACACATTTTTGAACTTACACAGTTTATTACAGTTTTTAGTTGTACATTTTTATAAACTAACATAAGAGATCCTTTCTTGCAAAATATTTTTGTCTTTTGCATAATTAAATTATAGCTGAATACGTTAAGGACCACAGTAACGACACTTAGCGGTTGTACAACCAAATTACTAGTAAACAGCTACTGAACTACAGTTTTTCTGCACAGTAGCGTAGCAAACACGTTGTCACCAACTCTGTGGCCCATTTCAATGTTTATTTTAAACTTGCATCACGACACATTAATGAAAATACATTTATGCTGTT
This sequence comes from Locusta migratoria, assembly GCA_026315105.1. Lineage (NCBI taxonomy): Eukaryota > Metazoa > Arthropoda > Insecta > Orthoptera > Acrididae > Locusta > Locusta migratoria. The sequence continues at coordinate 9,785,288 of CM048755.1, forward strand.
TTGATGCCATTATGGCTATATTACATTAAGGATTGTAGCAACAGGTATAGTGTATAATATTTTTAAACACATTTTTATATATTGATGGTCGTAAAGCATTATTTATGTTTTATAAGGTAGTCTTTTACTAAATGTGTCCTTCTGTTTCTGATTTGCTGTAGACTTGAAAATGGTCATTCTTGACCGAAACTGGACTTCAAAAGATGAGACATTTTGTGATCATTAGCGTAAATAAAGATATTAAAAGTGGTAAAAGTTGATATGCCAACTAACTCCACCAAAGATGAGATCGAAAAAATGTATGATGAGATAAAAGAAATTATACAGACAGTTAAGGGAGAGGAAAACTTGATTGTAATGGGGGCTGGACCACTGTAGTGGGAAAAGGAAGAGAAGATAGGTGAATATGGATATGGGAAAAAGAATGAAAGAAGAGGCTGCATTTTGCATAGAGAAAATTTAATCATCACAAACACTTGGTTTAAGATTCATAAAAGAAGGTTGTGTATGTGGAAGAGGCCAGGAACATCAGAAGGTACCAGATTGGTGTTATAATTCTAAAACAAGGAATTTGAAGCCAGTTTGTAAACTGCAAAGTATTTACTGGGATAAATATAGATTCTGACCATAACTTATTGCTTATGAATGATAGTTTAAAACTTAAGAAACTCCAAAAAGGTAGCGAAGTGTGGAGAGGGAACCTAGGTGAATTGAAGGAACAGGAAGTTGTCTAGAATTTTAGAGGAAGCATTAAGCAAGGATTGACGGAAGTGGGGCAAAGTAATATGGTAGAAGAAGAATGGGGTAACTTTAAGTGATAACGTAGTAAAGGTCACAGATGATCATGTAGATAGGACGACAAGACATAATAGAATTAATTGGAAAACACAGGAGATACTATATTGAATTCATAAAATGAGAAGATATAAATGTGCAGCGCATGTAGCAGACAAAAGGGAGTACAGATGGCTATAAAATGAGGTTAACAGGAAGTGCAGATTTGCTAAGCCAAAATGACTAATGACTAATAGAAGTCTGTAGAAGAATTTAAAGTAGGGTAAAAATAGATATAATTAAAGAGAGACAAAACTTTCCTGGCAAATTAAAATGGTGTGTCGGATCCGGGATTCGAACCTTTTGTGAGCAAGCGCTCTACCGACTGAGGTATCCCTGCATGCTTCATGGTCCATCCTCGCAGCTTTACTTCTGCCAGTACTTCACCTCCTAATTTCCAAACTTCACAGAAGTTCTTCTGCGAAAGTTGCAGGACTAACACTCCTGGAAGAAAGGATATGGTGAAGGCATGGCTTAATCTCGGCCTAAGGGATGTTTTCTGTACAAAATAACTTCTGGCCAAAGTAATTAATGATTTCAATTTTATAAGGGTTGTATGATATATGCAGTGCAGTTGTGGTGAAACTATGCCAAAAACTGTTTACACACCATGTATTTGAATTGTCCCAGTCATTTACGTTTACTTTTTCAAATAGTTACCCAGAATTTGGAATGATGTCAGGCCGAAATGTAGTCTGCGCATCCAAAGCTTTACTTACACAATGTTCAGTTGATCAGAGACATTCGTGTAGCTTATTTCCACTACAAGTTGTTATTCTAAGGTACTAGTTTTATGTACCTTGTGGCAATAATGAGGAGCCAAGATGTTCAAAGGTATTCATAGTTATTGATGAATGAGTTTCAACTAGGAAACACATGATGTGACCAAGATCTGAAAAGTCTTAGTGGAGCTCTGAGTGTGGTTTACATTCAAGTAGGGTTGTGTCCGAGTGGTTCGGCCGAATCCATTATTCGCTGAATCTAGCACACTGGCTTCGGATTCGAGATTCGGCGCATAATGGCCGAATACTACCGAATCCTGAATCCAAAGTGTTATATGGAAACCTGCAGTTACGAATGTTGGAGTTTACTTCAGTGCGCTTTCATCTGCGTTATTGACTTTATTTTCCATAGATCCACTGCATGACGCGATGTCACAAAATGAAATGACCTCAGTATATAAATACTGCCTAAAACTTTTGCTATCGTAAAAAAAAAAAAAAAGGGAGGGGGGGGGGGGCGCCTTTCAGTTATAAGTAGCAACAAAAATAAATTTCTTCACGTAAATGGCAACAATGCATAAGGCTTTAGGATTCTTGCCTCATTCTGATTTCAAGTATTGTTTCGTCTAATTTTGAGAAGTGCTGGGATATGTGAATTGTAATGAAGCAGTAGGATTTCAAGAAGAAAAATATTTATTATGTGGAAAAAAAAGTTGTAATGGTGCACCCTTGAGGCGGGATGACGTAAATTCAGCAACCACTTGACGTTTGTTTCAATAAATCGTTTAAGGTCTACATCTACATCTACATACATACTCGAGCATAAACAAATGTACACCGACTGCCTTTCGAAAAGTGACAGACAACTGACACTAACGGGTCGTATAAACGCGCAAGTGATCCAATGGAATGATGATACATGGAAGTGGGTTCCAAATCAGATTGCGTAACAGGCATTTAAAAATGTTGGAGATCGAATGCTGTAGACTGTACGAGGGATGATATTCTGTAGTACGAAGGAACTGTGTAACAAGGAATTAAATAATAGCGATTTAAAATTACCGTACCGGTATCTAATTTTATAAACATTTCGCAAAATGCCTGACGCTACAACCACTGCCTTCGTGCTACAACTTATGTATTTTTCTATTAGAGGCAAGGGATTGTTCCTATGAATCGTGAATTCCACACTCTTTTTGCCATAAGAATAGTACAAATGTAAACATTACGTCATGTAATCTTCTGTGTTAGCTGTTACCACACTTAAATTCCGTCCACCTAACAAACCCGAAAGACAACGGTGAACGCGGAAGAATACGTTTCACGTTAATGTTTACATTTGTATTATTCTTATGCTGAACGGAAATAGTTAGAAATGATGCACGGCAACTGACTTCTAGTACTGATTTTTAAATCTTCTACGAATAAAAATTCTATGCAGACTAGTTACGTGATCTTAAATGTTTGAAAGAATAAATGAATCTAAAATATATCATTGCTTAACCTTCCGGAATGCTCAATCTGCGCATTACTTTTCACAGTTCTGAAATGTCTTCGTGGAAATAACAAGTACACACACGTCGAATAAACGCGGATTTCTCTCTGTCTGAATGTCCTGTCCGTCACTTATGGAATGCTTGATATGTCACTATAAAATTATTTAACATTTACACATCCTATTTTTTAACTTACAAAATATCTGTTTATCTTCTCAGATTTTATTTTTGAGTCTTCGCCTTTGAAAAAAGAAGAAAAAAACGTAATCCTTTCCTTTCATTGTTTTTTATTTCACAATATGAAATATTTTGTAACAGAATGAAGAAAGTTTCTTATTATATTTTAGATCATAATATTTATATCAAAATATTTCATACAAATTTCTTTTAAGTGTAGGGGGTATTAAAAAATCCTTAAGTTTGAAAATAAAAATCTAAGTGAAATTTTAATTTCTTAAATTTTACTGTTAATATTGTCATTAGGGATTCACCCCAGAAGGCTTTATCTTCATCACTGTGTGTGATAGAGTTGTAATTGTTTTTAAATACATGTGCTTGAGTTGACAGATTATTTGGGTTCGAGATTCGGAAGATTCGATTTGGGTTCGGTATTCGGCAAATGTTTTATTTAAGATTCGGTATTCGGATTCGATTCGGTAAAATTGGGATTCGACCCATCCCTACATTCAAGTATTTCATATGTGGTCTCAGAAGCCATTAAGTGAAAGAATTTGCTCTGATACACAATGGAAAATTGTCTCCACACACCCACTTTGTTCTACATCCAAAAAGATCTTACCAAGTATAGCTAATCTAATCTGTACAGATTTCATAATGATGGGAGCAGTTGAATGTTTGGTAAGTTATGAAGCAATCTGTACGCAACAAGATTGATTGGTACCATCTCTTTACTACTACTGGGTGACATCAACAATCCTGATGAATAACTTGATGACGCTGTTGTCACAACGTAACGCACAATACTTTTGTGGTGGTCTGCAAAATTGCTGATTGAGCAAGAGAAAGTATTTGCTCTAACATGAGATCTAGGTGTTTTAACACGTCACATCACATACGATTTCTGGGTGATAATTGGATCAAAATGTTCATAATTATTCAGTTAGAGTATCATTTTGTATTTTACATATTGGGTCTTCAAAGATTAATTTGTATTTTCAGTTAATAATGTGAAGACCAGCGTTGCATATAATTTTCCTGGCCACTTTGGATGTGTGTGAACCTGCAGCATAGCTCATGTTACATGTTTTTGACTACTGCTAATTAGCATGGGTGTCATGAATGTGCACTGGCCATTGATTTATAACAGAATTCTTCAGATTATCTTGCGATCTGTGTCTACACCTCCACTAAACTGCAGACGTAACACTTCCAACTGTGATGAAAAAATATTGCATCTTTAACAGTCTCAAATTTTCATGTCACTTTGTTTGTGAGGAATTTTGCTGATTCCTATGTGCAGCTGCAGTTTCGGCACTGGTCTGCAGTCGAGTTTGATTTAAGGCTGTATATAGTCATTCCGAAATGCCTTCAATATTTTTTGTGTTGCTTACTCATACAGTTTTTATCAAGCTGGATTCCATCAATGATTTTTGACATACAAACATGGCAGCAATATTTGTGCCAGTCAATTGCCCCCAATTCTATAGGGATGTCATCGTCACTTGATGCACAGCTGAATCACGTCAGTAGTTAATCGTTCATCTGTTGAGAAAGAAAATCCATAGTTTGTTGATAATTCAGCATTCAGTTGAACACAATTGAGCTATTATTATACCGTCAGTAGAGCAAAAACTGTGCTGTATTATAGGTGGGTACATCTATAAAACCTTTTCTTGTACTAGAAAAAAGGGAAGGAAAGGTGCGAAATTTTAGGGTTATAAAAAATTAACTCTTTATGATCAGAACCGTGACAAAGAGTCGGTGCAAAACAGCACAACATCCAGTCACAGAGCTACAAATTCTGCATTCCAATTGGCATGCTGCACAAAAACACGACAGATTGGAGAGACAAAGATGATCTTATTGCAGTTGTAGGCTGCTAAAAGTTCATTCTACCAGTCATCTAGTCAAATGTTGGCACTATTCCACACTTTATTACAACCAAAAAAATATACCTTGCGAAGCCCATTTGTTCAACTCCAGTTCAGCTCGTGGAACTAAATAGAAAAAAATCATAATAATAAGGCAATAAATCCATTAATGTAACAGATACCAGATTTCATAAGTAAACAAAATCTCTCAAATAAACCTGTATTAAGTTGGTTTCCCTATTCTCCACTTCAGTACTCATTTTAGTTTATGCTTTGGATTTACTTGTATGTGGATGTAATTTCAGATCATTGAATCAAATAGGTGGCATCATTATTCATATTGTCACATAGTATTGCCATAGGATTTAGCTGGTTTATTAACAAACACTAGTTTAAACTTGGTGATTTTATTTAGCACTTTATCCATCACACACAGCTTCCACACACTATGATGCCTGTCTTCATCCCAATCCAAACATTAAACTTCCTTTGGGCATAATCAGGTTCTTAGGCTGTTTTTCTTTTTTAGGAGTGTAAACCTGCATTTGACTTGATTGTTTTACTGTTTTTGACCTACTGTGTGGCGAGAGATTAGAGCCAGTGTTTGTTCCACTTCCTTCCTCATTCTCTCTAGGAGTGACTCTCTTCTCTTCTTGACATGCACTACCTGTGCTTTTAGACCTTATTCTGTAGCTGTATCACCTGTAAGATCAGTTCTCATTGTGCTGGCACTATTTTATGAAGTTTTCTGCTGTTGAAAGTTCCTTCATGTGTAGTGCCTGGTACATGTCCTCAGCGCCCCCCTTTCCTCCTTGGACTACATTTCTTTTCCCTTCCCCATACTCACGACTTTCCCTCTCCACTAGGGGACTGATGACCTTAACATTTTGCTCCCCTTGTCCGAAACAAACACTCGTGCTCTCATCGACCTCTTACATAAGATGTACAACTTTCCCTCCCTCCTCCAGCTTAGGGTCGACTATCTTACACAGTCTTTAATGTCTTTAATATATGCTTTTGTAGTCTCACCTTGATGCTGCACATCGTAGCTGGTTGATTAACTGAAACTGATTTAACTCAGTGATGATTTATTTAGCACTTATCACACATGTATAAGAGCATAACATAAACTAACTCCAGCCGGATATTTACACAGTATATATACACTAACAGAAACTTCTGGAACATTATTTCTCAATACATCTAGAAGGTACTAGAACTGTATCTTCCAATTAAAATTTATAACCAGGGTGGGTCTCGAACCCAAGACCCTTTGCTTTGCTTTGCGGTGTGCAAGCATGTGCGACCGCTCCCTGTTTGACTGAGTCGGTAGGGTCAAATGCACTAACCCACGTGGGCTGCTTGCTCTATTTTTGACAGAGCCTTTATTGACTAATTGTGGAACTAATTACATGTTCGGTTTTCTGGCCATTAATATTATTACAGTCTTCCTCTGAAAGGGCCTTCATGATGATATCTTGAGACTTAGAAGAATGTATTATTGGCTTTATCTTCTTTCAAATCTGATAAACTCAAAATTACATTCATTTTCGACAACTTTTATACTTAAATTGTCTTGTAAAACAAAATGTGAATTAAAAAAAATAATAATAAATCATTTACCAAGGCATCAAAAAGCTTACATTATTTGCCCATTCAGTTTATTATTTCTGGCAAAGGAAATAAACACTTCAGAAGGGGGGGGGGGGGGGAACAGCATCTGGTGTGTAAATCAGAAAACTAGTAAAGTTTCATAATTGTATAGTAGTGTTTTGTCACACTAATGAAAGAACCTTTCATTAGTACCACATTTTAAACACGTTGTCATTTATAATGTGTTGTTGGTAGTGGTGTGTGCGTGCGCGCGCGCGCGTGTATGTGTGTGTGTGTGTGTGTGTGTGTGTGTGAGAGTGAGAGAGAGAGAGAGAGAGAGAGAGAGAGAGAGAGAGAGAGAGAGAGAGAGAGAGAGTTAACTTTGCTTATTTACCTGTCTCTCTTGTGTACTTTACAATGACTTGAAAAATCTATTTTGCATGTTATTTGTTTATGTTCTGCATTGTTTTGTTTTGTGTCTGTCTGTTCAAACGTCTGATGTCTTTTGAATTCTGTAAAGCTTTGAGAAATTTGTGGAATAGAATATCTGTGATAAGTGAAGTATGCTGTAGTGTTTGGATTATTTTTCCAATTAATCTGGCTTTGTTTTGTTTAACATGTATAATGTAAATATTGTATTGTTCTGGAAATTCCTTTTGGTTACATAATTTCTGTAAGTACTGCAATGGGCTGCTATTTGCAGGACCTCAGCTTCAACAGTCTGAAATTCCTTCCTCCTGGACTTGGCTTTTTAACACATCTAACAAGTTTGGATCTCTCTCATAATCAACTCACCGGGATTCCTCCAGATCTTGTCAATCTTCTTGGTTAGTATGGTGCAGAGTAGAATTTACACAGTAACTGTTCTCTTTTCCTTGTATAAAATATTACTGACCTTCCCCTTAATCCCAGCTCCTTGTACATGAATCACTTGTAAATTCTGTAAATATATTTTTGGTAGAAGGGACAGTGTATAGTCTTTTGTATGTGTGCGGTGTTGTTGGTATTGTTGTTGTATCTCTTAACCACTATTGTTACTTCTAGTTCTCTATCAAAGAAAGATACTGAATTTAATACAATGTAAATAAATTATACACAGAGTCTCAACTTAAGTAACTTGTAGCAGCAGAAGTTTTATTAATTTTATTAACAATACCTCTAGACAATGAAATTCTTAAATATTACGATTATTACTTTACTCTCCATAATTATAACTTAAATATTCTTAAATATTCTTAAAATATTCTTAAATATTACGATTATTACTTTACTCTCCATAATTATAACTTAAATTTAAATTGAAATAAGGGAACCAGCTCCAGTATTACACTATGTAGATCATATCTTTTTACTAGACAGAAATGTTTGAAGATATTTTTACAAGAATGAATGAGTCAGGTAACTTTATGAAATTGTGTATCTGTAGCCAACACAGTAGCTCTGCCTCTTTTGGAATATTTCTTAGACTATTAATCTTTCTTCTGTTCTCAATCTCTCTATTATTCTTGATTTGCAGTAGTTAAATATTTCGTCATGTACATTGTAGTAAATGTTAAATGACTGAATAATCTTTAGGTAACTCATATATTTCATATGTGTACCTGTTACAGTCATCATTTTCTACTTTGAGCTTCTTCAATATAAAGATGAAATTGCCAGTGAAATGCAAAGAGTGGTTCAATCTCTTTTGTACTCTGTACAGCCCTAAAGTCATAGGACCTGTAAATAAATAAGTCATAGTTTCTGTGCAGCGATTAATTACCATACTTCTGCATTTGTTGCTATTGAAAGAATTTAACATGATGGAAATAGTAAATTGTCAGTGGCTTCCTAGTTTAAGCTATTATTTTATGAATGCTTACACAGTTGCAACATCATGATGTTTATTTTGTTCTGTCAAAAGTTATAAAGAAGAAGCAACTGTGCTGTTTAAAAATCAGTCATAATTTTTTTTAACTGCAGCGAACACAGTAAATTTTATAATTAGTTGATGTGTTAGAAAATTTGGTAAACTTTGTTAATGGAATCAGACTATTCTGAATGATTCAAGAATGTTACATTTTGTTCTTGGAGGACTTATAAAATTAATGCAATACAGCTGCCCTTTCCTGCAGTTTAGGTAAGATCACCCATATCTCTCTAGGAATTACCGTTATTGCCCTATATCTGCAAAAGATAACCATAAAACTAAAACAAAAAAGGCTTTGAACTATTATAATGGTTGTTATGTTAAAGAAATATTTTGACTATTAATTTTAGCCTATTACTTTACTGCTTAAATGTTTATCAATTTCCTGTTTCCTGTAACAGCATTTTAATTGCCCCAGAGCAGCCATACTCAACCTTTCTCCTCCTTGGGCCAAATTCTAGAAACTTTTATTTGAAATGGGCCACAACATTATCATGGGACAAAATAACACTGCGAAATAACTACACCCATTTGTTTTATTATCAAAATCTATCTTAATATATAATTGTTAATAGAAGAGTACATTGCTTTTTGAAATATATTTAAATCTATTGTTAATTAACAATTTTAGAATTTGTGCACATGTTCTTTATACAAATCATAATTACTTTCAAAGAAAGATATGTCAGAACTTAAAATGTTTGAGTAGCTATTTGAATCTCTGCTGCTACAGTATTTTGACAGCCATTTCCAAGCATTTACATTTTTGTTAAATATCTTTTTTCGTAAGTTAATCAATGGAGGCTAAAGTCTTGCTCAGCGGCATGAGAAGCGTCTCTCGGTGCGTCCATAGCAGCGTTAGGTTGCCAATGTATGATCTGTACGAAATAGTACTGAAGTGAGTTTTAACCTTCTTTTTACGAGGCCAATTACTTTTACTGACTGGACAGGAGTACATCGAAAAATATTATTATTTTTACGAATATGTCATGATTTTAAAGGTTGTGGTTAGGCAGGAACCTAAGAGCACAGCTTCAATTGATGTGAGCGAATGTTATGATTTTTACAAACATATCGTGATTGTAACGGATGTGGTTAGACAGGTATCGAAGAGTACAAATTAAATTGTTGCTTTTGTTCTACCAAATTACCAAATTGACATTTAAAAAAATCATAGTAATTCATATCATTTTAGAGACAGTTGTTACGTAAATTGAAATGCGTATACCTAAGTGTTACATCTGAACAGAAAGACATTGCATGTGGAGAAGCATAGTATTATAGTGTGCAATGTTCTACATTCTAATGCTGTGATTTGAAAATAAAATCACAGAAAATTGATATTAACACATTCATTTTCACATCTTGTAAGCATTGTGTGCTGCCATTCATCCCAGTATCCACAGCGAATGTTGCCAACACTAGCACAGTACGTCACGTAAGTACATTAGGCCATGCCGCCGGTCGAGATTTATTTAGTGATTAAATTTTTTTTTTTTTTTCAAGGCGACAGGATGAGTGTTGTTCTTCACGGGTTTGCGGCCGAATTATGTCAATCTGCTGATATGATATTTCGGTGGTCCACCTGGCTGCCATCTTCAGGTATGACTGGTGCACAATCACGCCGAAACTGAGAACACATCAGTTACAGTGGCTCCTTTATACTGCGGGGATAGGACAGTGCGCATGTGCAACAAGTGGAAGAACGCCCTCTGGGAAGTGAAGAGTATTGCAGCGCCACCAGCGGTAGAAGTTAGCCAAAGCGAGTAATCGAAAATTAAGGAGGAGCTGGTCGAGAACTAGACCGTTGTTGTTTAATATAAGATAAAATGGAATTCCACGTTTTACTCAATGGAAATCCTTTTTCCCTATTTATAAGATTATGTGATTATCTTATTTTGATCTATTCCTTAAGCACACAATCCCAATAACGTGAGGCTGGAGCAATAATTTGCATATCTTTAAATGACATCTTATGCCCTTTATTAATACGATGTGCAGCCACTGCAGACTTTTCTGGTTGCAACAGATGTGTTGTGTGTTCTTTGATGTTCTACACAATGGTCGTGAATCATACAAATTGTCTGTCCAATATATACCTTTCCACAGTGGCAGGGGATTTTATATACTCCAGGCTTCCTCAATCCCAAATCATTTTTTACAGATCCCAGAAGAGAGCTGGTTTCAGATGAAGGCAATAAGATACTTTTGATGTATTATTTTTGAAGGATTCTTGATATTTTTGAATAGATACTTCCCGCATAAGGTAAAAATGCAATTGATTTTGAAGTGTCCATGGGTGGTTCACGTGGTGGTCCGAATTGGAAAGCTCGACTGATTTGATGATTATTATAGCCATTCTGCCTAAAAACAACCTTAAGAAGATCCAATTGTTGTGTCAAATATTCAGAATCTACAAGTGAACGTAGAACACCCAACCGTTGATGTGGTGGATGACAGCTAGTAGCGTGGAGATAGCGGTCTGTATGTGTGGGTTTACGGTACACGCTGTGCCCCAAAGTCCCATTTTCTATTTTATGAACTAAAACATCCAAGAAAGGCAATTTACCATCCTTTTCAATTTCCATCGAAAACTTTATGCGTGGATGAAGACAGTTAAAATGATCTAGAAACCGATGAAGGGCTTGCATTCTTTGTGGCCAGACAATAAAAATATTATCCACATATCTAAAAAAAAATGTAGGCTTAAGAAAAGAAGTGCAAAGAGCAATGTCTTCAAAATCCTCAATAAAAAGATTGGCGACGATTGGGGAGTGAGGACTCCCCATCGGCACACTGTCAGTTTGTTCAAAAAAATGCATCATTGAATAAGAAGTACGTGGAACTCAATACATGGTGACATAGTTCAGTGGTTTTGTCATCCAAAAGCTGACCAATTAACAACAAGGACTCCTCCAAAGGTACCTTAGTAAAAAGTGAAGCAACATCAAAACTTACAAGAATGTCAGATGTTCCAATATGTAGGGACTTCAAACAATGAATAAAATCAGTCGAGTTAGATACATTATGCTCACACTTCCCGAAATAAGGACTGAGAACAGATGCAAGATGTTTGGCTCTTCACACTTCTTTTCTTAAGCCTACATGTTTTTTGAGATACGTGAATGATATTTTTATTGTCTGGCCACACAGAATGGAAGCCCTTCATCGGGTTCTAGATCACTTTAACTGTCTTCATCCATGCATAAAGTTTTCGATGGAAATTGAAAAGGATGGTAAATTGCCTTTCTTGGATGTTTTAGTTCATAAAAAAGAAAATGGGACTTTGGGGCACAGCATGTACCGTAAACCCACACATACGGACCGCTATCTAAAGTATCTTATTGCCTTCGTCTAAAACCAGAGCTCTTATAGGAACTGTAAAAGATGATTTTGGATTGCGGAAGCCTGGAGTATATAAAATCCCCTGCCATTGTGGAAAGGTATATATTGGACAGACAATTCGTATGATTTACGACCATTGTGTAGAACATCAAAGGCACACACGTTTGTTCCAACCAGAAAAGTCTGCAGTGGCTGAACATTGTCTTAATGAAGGGCATAACATGTCATTTAAAGACACGCAAATTATTGCTCCAGCCTCACATTATTGGGATTGCATGCCTAAGGAATAGATCAAAATAAGCGTATCAGATAATCTTATTAATAGGGAAAAAGGATTTCCATTGAGTAAAACGTGGAATCCCATTTTATCTCTATCAAACAACAACGGTCTAGTTTTTGACCAGCTCCTTCTTAATTTTCGATTACTCACTTTGGCTAACTTCTACCGCTGGTGGCAATGTATTACTCTTCACTTCCCAGAGGGCGTTCTTCCACTTGTTGCACATGCGCACTGGCCTGTTCCCGCGGTATAAAGGAGCTGCTGTAATTGATGTGTTCTCAGTTCTGGCGTGATTGTGCACCAGTCATACCTGAAGATGGCGGCCAGGAGGACCACCGAAATATCATATCAGCAGATCGACATAATCCGGCCGCAAATCCGTGAAGAAAACAACCACCATTATTACGCCGGGAAAATCTACAGAATTACGACAGGGTGAGTGATGACTGTGAACTGCCACTATAGTACTTGCCAGAGCTGGACAGTGTTAACCAAAAAGTTTATTAATCATTAACCCACTACTAAAATAGTTCACTTGGTTAAACGTTAAAGCGTCGCTTTATGGACAATTTAACGGGAGTTAACATTAATCGTTAACTCGGAACTGTATTGTGCAGCTATGAAATATCGCCTTCAGTCTCTGAATTTATATGTGTGTGTTGTCGTACCATTGAAATAGAGCAAAATAAGTAAAACATATTACCCTATATAATATATGAAAAAAACAAAAACAACGGAAAAAAAAGAAAAAATATTTTAAGAAAAACCTTAGTGCTGGAAACAATGTAAGACTTCGGGATAAAAGATAAAATATTACATTAATGTGTATTAATCGATAACAGACTTTGAGTCAACAGTCGTCTTGACTTCTTGTCTATCCTAATCACGTCTCCCGTCCGCCAAAAATTCTCACCATCCCACGCTACAAATGTAGCGTTCCTCGACCATATTCCTCAGTGTTCACCATCATGGATTCTTCTCACACGAGGCGCAAAAATTTAATAACATTAGCGACGAAGACTGGAACCCAGAACGCCGTCATCGCATGTTTGTGATTGTGTGAAAGAGTTTTGCAGAAATGGTAATTGTGATAGGCAAACTGGTGTATATGTATTCCTCTGACTTCTAATTTCTCTTTCTTCTAGTAATTGCCTGTTAAGGTGATCATATTTGCAAAAGTGGGACCAGTTTTATAACTACTCACTACTCAGAATGCAAAAATGCCCTGTGATTGTTATACATTATTGAAGCTTACATTGAAATGAGTAACAGGTACCAAATCATAATACAGCAAATATAACATAAAACATACATATATTCACAAATACTGTCTAAGATACACTCATGTATTAAAAATTAGTAAAAATCTTCCATGGGTAACATCATACAGCTTTTGAGTTGCATATTAAGCACAGTGATTTCCCAACACACTTTACAAATACGACTCTTCATAGTAAGCATCAACAATGGCACATTTATATTCGAACCTTCTTTGCTCACGCCGAATGCTCGCAAGACAGATTAATAGTGTCACACTCGATAGGATTCAGAACGCATTCTTCAGCGCAGCAAAAATGACATGATTGCGGGCACTGTCCCAGCTGCCACAGCCGCCACCTGGGGAGGACAGGGAGGGGGAAGCACTGGGGCAGCACGGGGTGTGCAAACACTCGAGGGGGGGCTGCTTCACAACAAACCACGTGCGTTGTGGAGAACGTGCTGCTTACATTCAGGTCACTGTCTTCATCAATTTCGTTGGTACATTTCTTGCCCATTTTTATCAGCCAGTCATTAGAGATTTTTATTGCAAAATTTTGAATACTGGACCACTAGCTTGCCGGGCCACTCAAAAAAGCTTGGTGGGCCACAAGTGGCCCACGAGCTGCAGGTTGAGTACCGCTGCTCCAGAGTGTCAGGTAGCTACACTAAAAAATAAATATGATTCCTATACAGCTTTCAACTAGTTTCACTGTTCTTTATTTGATTGGCTGCAGTATTTTCAAACGGGGTGATTCACAGAACAATGCTGCCAGTGTTGAGAACCATAATAAAAACAGGAAGTCTATGTTTACATAAGTTTGCTGGAGACAGACAAATAAAATGCTTGAATTACCTGTCTCAGACAGAAATTGATGTACTTTTTTATCTTCTTTCTATTTGATTTTAGTTGGTTTCATCATAGTTAATTATGTTGCTAGGCAGAAGATTTTCCAGCATTGATTTATGCTGTCTCTTTGTTAACTTCTTTGTAACCATTTTTAATATTTTCTCTTGGGCGAACAGGTAGATCTTTTGAATGCCACCTGATGAATAAATGCACCCATTCTTCTCCTGGTAAACTGGTTGGAAATTTACTCTTTTTTTGGGTCAGAGTTGTCAAGCTAGGATTTAACTAAATATTTAATGCTCAGTTTATTGAAATGAAATCCCCAATGTCCAGACCTCAAGATACTTTGCTTTGACATTTCTTCTCCTCGCTCATTTAGCACTGGTTGTTCTCCCAATTTTTTTGGGGTGTGTTTTGTCCACTTTATTTTGTAAGGTTGACCTTGGTACACCATACAAATCACTCACACTGCTGTATGTTAATTTGCCACATTCAATATCATGAACTGTTTTGTTTAAAAGTTCTGGGTCATAATTAAACTGAACTTGAGAGACCTTCTTGATTTTATATGTTCTTGGCATTGTCCGAAATCACACCACACAGTACACAATTTTTAAAAACCTCCAATATTTTTTAACTTCACACACAACTCTCTACAAATTTGTACAGAACTTTCCACAGTGCCACAGCCTACTGATGTCATTAGCAATGACACTATAAAACGTTTCTACCTATCAAAACAATAGAAAGTTTCCACACTGTAACATAGTGTGAACTTTTGAGTGAGACTATTTGTCAGTTTATTACATTGGTAAACAGTTGACCAAAAATACAAGTCTTGGAATGTGGGAAGTACTGTCTTACGCATATAAGTGGAACATTGTGGAGGTAATTAGTGGCAATTCATTGCTTTGCACCGAGAAAGAGAAGATAAACTGTTCAGAGTCATCCCGGGTAATGGTACATAGAAAGTTAATTCTGAGAACTTAATGTTATTTATTGCACAGCATTCTGTTTTCCTTTGTAGAATATTTTCTAATTGTATAATTCTACATCTTCATCCACGTGCCGTTACGAATAAAAATGAGAACTTACTGTGGATTAGAGTCTCAGAGCAAAGTACATTCTCTGAGTAAGACCTCTTTTTCATATAGATAGAAAACGTGAAGCATAGAACCTTCTGCTCAGAAAGTTCTTTCTCACTGCGTACCATCATGCTTGATTAAGTTTCATGTTGCTATGTCCAACACAGAATAAACACATAATCTTAAATTTCATTCAACCACCTCAAACTAACTTTTCAATGTATAGATATTTAATAGGTTTCTACATGTTCTGGAAGAGTTGCAGATGTTTTATTTTACTTTTATGTGCAGCAACAAAGTGGAAAGATGATATACAGACAATTTCAACAATACATTTTCCGCCGACATTGTGGCGGCTGCCACTTCGTTCTGCAACTGTGCACTATAAGTTGTTTTAATCACCATCGGGAGTAAGTGAAAAAGATGCCCACCTGAGTGATTGACAACTTCTTTGCTTATCTGTGT
The DNA here is from genome assembly GCA_026315105.1 of Locusta migratoria. Classification (NCBI taxonomy): domain Eukaryota; kingdom Metazoa; phylum Arthropoda; class Insecta; order Orthoptera; family Acrididae; genus Locusta; species Locusta migratoria. The sequence continues at coordinate 9,801,175 of CM048755.1, forward strand.
ATATTCTGCACACCTGTCCCTACCAGGTTCGAGTGCTAAACAGAGAGGTGTTCAGTACTGGCTTTTCTGGAACCTAGCTCCCCTTCCAAACACGTGTCCCAAGAGTAGAATGGGGACCACGGCTCTAAAGTGCCTGTTATTCGCCACAACAGTCAGTCGACCACGAGCAGTGCGGAGCAGCAGGTGAATCCGATGTTCAGGCTCCACATTGACCACGTGCAATTCTTTCACATTTTGCAAGTCATGAGTTAGGTTTGGGCTCCCCTCCTTTTTTAACTAAATTACGAGATCAGTCATTAGTGCAAAAATTTATACAACTTCATCCTACTCGTATCGTTTCGCTTTCCACTCCTCCCTCCCCCCCTCCTGTGCTTTCGAACACGATGTCACAGATGGGAATTACAGGTGTGCCCATTTTTATTTTAGTGCAGAATTCTATTCATTGCATTATGTATTTTAATTGCAGTAGGTAGTTTTTTAAAAAATAAATTTTTTAAATGTAGTCGATGACCGATCCTTTATAATCCACATTCCTGAGTCAGATACTAACAGTATGTTTAAGTTGGTGAAATAAACTTTTTGCTACACTGGTGACCCCCCACACACGGCCATGCAATCTTCTGTCCTCGTTTTCTTTATATGAAAACCTTGCTTCCACTGACCCCTCATGCTCACTCTAATGCGTGCACCGTGACCCACCGTAAATCGCATCCCTTCGTTAGCTTTGTCGCAGGTACCGTTTTGTAATGGGACTGCCCAGCTGCTCGCAGTCCAAGCGCTCTGTGCGTAGCTTACGGGCGGCATTTCCTGTCATGGACTACACGATGTCTTAGGACGAAGAAAAAAACTGAAACAGTCTGACACAAAATTCCCCCACTAACGCTGTTTAATTGCAGCAAACCTGAACAGTGGTTCGAAGTAGCAGAAATTTTGTTTGGCCATTCACATACTCGGAGGAGGACACGTTCGCCGAACTTATTGAACGTTTAGAGCCGGCAGCTCTCGATGCAGTATCATTGTTCCTTAGAACAAACAGCTGTGAATGATACCAGCTTTGATTAGAAAGTATGGTGTCTCGGCAAATGCATGCACTCAGGCACTATTCACATCTCGTGTCATTCCCTCATGCTTCCCTCCTAAATGCTCGAATGAATTCGCTACCCGATGTATTGCCACCTTGCCTACTTATGGAGATGTGGAAAACACATCTGCTGCAGTATATCCACTATGAAATTTCCATTTCCAAGATGACAAACGTAGACGACGTGGCTGAAATGGCCGCCAATGCTATTTTTATAGATCACTCCCAGGCACATGCAGCTGCCGCCGCGACCCCCTTTCTCCCCTCTCCCGTCCAGCCGCTGAGCAGCCCTTGCCAGCCTCGGTTCCTGTGGCTGACCCCCCCCCCCCCCCTCCCGGTCCTCCGGCAGCTTGGAGCAGTGCGTAGAACAGCTGGCAGCTGGCCAGGGAGATGGCGCATCTCTCGGTCTACCGTTCCTCGTGGATACTGGGCTTGGACCTCTCTCTCCTTTCCCCTAAGCTGTCCCCGGTCCCTTGTCCCACACCACCTTTCCACCTCACAGCGGCTAACGGTTCATCTGTCGACACTTATTCCCCCACACCCTTGATCTTGACCTTGCTCAGCGTCACATTTGGACTTTTATCATTGTCGACGTCACTGATCCGATCCTCGGTACCAATTTCATTTCTGCTTTATCCCTCATCTACAACTTATGCAAACACTGCTTCACAGACTTGGCCACGAATCGTTCCATCCCCTGCTCCACTAAACCTACCATCTTTGTAGAAGTCAAACAGGTTACCTAACTGGCCACTTCTCAGAGTTCCTCTCAGATTCACCCCTCCTTACCTGCCCACCCACAGCCCCCCCCCCCCCCCCGAGAGGTATTCAACGGTGCATTATATCGCCACCACTTCTGCCCCCCCCCCCCCTCCATCCACTGCCACCCATGCCACTCCCTTCCGCTACACGTCCTTTTGCCCCGGCTGATATCGAGTCTTCAATAGCCACTGGTATTCTCCACTCTTCTAAGAGCTCTTGGTCCTCTGTGCTCTATCTTACGACAAAGAAGAACAGTATGCTGACGACATGTGGCAATTGCAGGACACTCAACACCTGCACTATTCCGGACCGTTACCCCCGTCCCTCTCCTCCACTCCTCCACTCGTATAAAGCTTGATTGCGCCAAGGCCTTTATGCACATGCTAGTGGTGCCTAAAGAGGTTCCGAAGACAGCTGTCGTCACGCCCTTAGGGCTGTTTGAGAGTCGTTTCATGATCTTCAGGTTACAGAATACCACTCAATAGTGGCAAAGGTTTCTGAATAATATCCTATGCTGTGCCGCCAACTGCTTCACATACTCTGATGACATCTTGATTTTCTCTAGATCGCTAGAGGTGCATTGCGAGCACTTGCACGAGGTATTCACACACCTCAAGAGGGCCGGTTTAATTCTCAGCCTCGACAAATGCCTTTTCGGTATTCCTGAGCTAGAATACTTAGGGCACTGGGTGTCAGCGGCAGGTTCTTGCACCTCCCTGACAGGGTTCAGGTCATTCTCAACTTTCTCCATCCCTCCACCTTGAAGGAGCTGCGGAGTTTTCTGGGAATGCTAAATTTCTACAGGCATTTCGTTAAGACTGCTGCCAATATTCAGGTTCCCCTCATGGCTGCATTATGGGGCAACAAAACATCTGTTAGAAGGCCGGCTCGTCCACAACAAAACACACTGCTGGCACTGGTAACAGATGCGAGCCAGTTAGCTATCGGCGCCGTATTACAACAACACATTGGCAATACTTGGCAGCCCCTTTTCTCAAAACTTAACTCGGCCCCAACAGCTGTGGACCGCATACGACTGCGAGCTATTCACAATATTTGAGGCCGTGCGTTACATTCACCCCTCTGTGGAGGGCCGTGTTTTTACAATCTACACGGATCTCCCCCCCCCCCCCCCCGCATCATAGGTTTTTGCAGTAACCCCATATTTCACCACAGTAGTTCAAACACAATGAGTTTACGCCCAATTGTCCACGGATATACAAAACGTCCCCGGCGTGTACAACACTGTGGCCGACTGCCTCAATCGGGTGTGTTCCCTCGCCACACCTTATGAATACGACATCCTCGCCACCACACAGTCAATCGATCCTGCTTTTAGCTGACCTGAAATCCGGCCCGTGCCTTTCCTTGCCCGGCACACGCACCTCGGCCCACATGGAATGGCAGAAATTTTTCTGGCCGGGCATGCAACAAGGTCGTTCACTGTGGGCCCTCATCTGTGCAAAGTGTTGCTGTTGCTTCTTTTCTGACTGTGGAGCACCATTTCTCTCACGTACATATCAATATTGTTGGACCACTACCATTGTCAGACACTGGGCAATGCCTATTATCTATGATCGATCGCTTCATACGCTTGCCTGAGGCCATTCCCCTTATGAACATTTCAGCAGAGCCGGTCCAGCACGCTTTTGTAAGTACTTGGATTGCACGTTTTGGTCGTCCCTGACACATCGTGTGTGACTGTGGCCTACATCCCGACTATTTAAATTCCTTGCTGTGGCTCACATCTTCGCTGCACAACTTCCTAGCACCCTGCATCATATGGTCTTATTGAGTGGCTTCATCACAACCTAAAAGCAGCACTTCCTTGCCACGATGCTTCATGGACATCTGCTTTACCCGTGGTGTTGCTAGGCTTGCGTGTTGTGCATAAGCTGGACTTGAATGCTTCAGTGGCTGACCTAGTGTGCGGTCAGCTGCTTACACTTCCAGTGATTTTATGGTGCCTTTGTCAAGGTATTCACCATTCCCAGTGCCGCCAGAGTACATCATTCAACTCTAGCAGCAAATGGCCAGCCTGCAGCTGGTACTGTCCGGGCACCACTCGATGGACTACAGTTTTATCCATAAGGACCTCTCCACGGGTCAGATGTCACGCTGTGAACAGATGCCCAGCAGCCTCCTCTGCACCCACAATATACCGGCTGTCACAAGGTTCTTCAATGCAGAAACAAGACCACGAGAATCGTGATCACCGGCAAGCGATTCACGGTTTTTTCGACAGACTGAAATCGGCGTATATGTCGCCCGGCGACGACCCACCACCGGGGGCCACTGTGCCACGCCCACCAACACTGGCGCAGTCAGTGGCACGCCGGCTGTCACCCAGTGCTCCACCCCAAATGACACCTCTGAGAGAAGAGTCGGTACCACACGGCCGCCCGCTGCCAGCTGACTCACCACAGCAGTCGACAGCGTAAATCTCCACCACACCCGTCATTGGTGCACCGATCGTGACACACCACCGGCCCCTTCACCTTAGGTCTCACGGCAGTGCGGGACCCCATGCGCTGCACCCCGTCAGACATCACGTGAAGTGACAGCTGCACACAGAGGCTCTCACTGCCACTAGTACAAGTGGCGGCATCCTATGAGACGACGCACACGCCGTTTGGTGTTCGTGCACTTCCCTATCATCCCAGACGCAGACGCTCGATGTACGACTGCCGACGTCACCTCTCGGCACCGGGGTAAGTGTGAGGCTGCCGCCACTCTGTTCTGCAACTGTGCACTGTGCATTCGTTATAAGTTATTTTTATCTCCATTGGGAGAAAGTGAAAAAGACACCCACCAAAGTGATTGACAACTTCTATGCTTATCTTATGTATATTCTGCTCCCTGTCCGTAAGAGGTTCGAGAGCTGTGCGGGCAGGTGTTCGGTAGCTGCATTTCGGCAACCTAGCTCCCCTTCCATACCCAGGTCCTGACAGTGGAAGGGGGACCACGGTTGTAAAGTGCCTGCTATTCGTCACGACAGTCGTTCGACCGTGAGTAATGCGGAGCAGCAGGTGAGTCCGGCTTGGCGCAATAAGCAGGTTTCACATTGAACGTGTGCAATTATTTCACATTTTGCAAGTTGTGAATTGGGTTCCGGCTCCCCTACTTTCTTAACTAAATTAAGAGGTCATCAAGAGTTCAAAAATTTATTCAACCCCGTAGTACTCGTAACGTTTTGCCTTCCACCCCCACCTCCCCGTGCTTTCAAACACGATGTTGCAGACAGGAATTAAAGTCATTCCCATTTGTATTTCATTGCAGAATTCTATTCATTGTATTGTGTATTTTAATTGTAGTAAGTAGTTTTTTTGTTTTTATTTTTTTATTTTTTTGTTTTTATAAATTTCTTAAATGTACTCGATGACTGATCCTCTGTAATCCACATCCAGTGTCTGATTCTAACAGTAGTTTTAAGTCGATGGAATAACCTTTTTGCCACAATGTTACCAAATTTATGACATATGGGAACTTAAAAAACATAAAAGTGACACATTATGCAAACTAAATCTTTTTCATCCACCTTAAACTAGAACTTTGAATTTTATAACAACAGATACTTGTGGTTAAACATGACTCACAGTGGTCTGGTCACACATTAAGTATTTGTTGCAAGAAATAGATGGCTAGGTTTGTAATTGATTAGTTATTAATTTTTCTGATCCACCTACTTTTGTCTAATATGACGGAATTTAAGATTTATGTTATCAGACTAGTATCTTAAATAGGCCAATTGGTATTGCTGGAATGAACAAAAGTATTGAAGCTATATTTATTTTGTGTGATACAGATTTAAGGCCTGAAATGAACTTCATTTGGAATTAGCTACTGATAAAGTCTTCCTATTAAATTTTAAAGTGCAAAACAATATTTTTACTGTGTATTTATTATCCAGTTTATTCCAGCTTTGCTTCATGTTTATGGTAATAATAGAAAATCTCCAGTGACATCATTGTTGTCACTTTGAAGATTTTTGGTAAGTAACTGATTCTCCAGCCATATAATTTTTCCATTATTAAATCTATGTAACTTCTATAGTTTCGTTCACATTTCTTCAGTCAATGTATAAGGTATCACTGGTTTGATTTCCAAGCAACATAGATTCTGCCATCTATAGTAAAAATAAAGGCAGCAAAAACCAGTAAAAATTATCCTCAACAGGATTTACTCAGCTCAAAGTATGCTACAGAGCTCACTTCAGATTGCTAGAGAATGTTTTTTTCTGCTTGTGACAAGCTTATCTATTTTTATTCATATGAAATCAGAGAATGTTCTTTGCATTGAGCAACTTCTCCCACCCTTTTACACAAGTTGATAACATTCTTAGGTGAAGTATATTCTCTGAGCCCCTTTATTCATGCAAACCTGACAAAGTTCTCCAAAATTTTGAAAGTAGAGTGCATTGTCTTATTCATACAACCCTAAATCTACTTACCTATTCAGCAAACCACCCTGTAGTACTTAGGTTGTACCACCTCTAGACACTTTCTTTTCTGTTTCATTTCCAAATGTAGTGAGTGAAAATGACAATCTGTATGCTTCCCTAAGAGGGCTAATTTCTAATGTCTTATCACTATGATTCATAGTTGATATTTAAGTTGTGGTAGTATAACCATTCTACAGTCAACTTCAAATTTCTAGGTTTTCTTGATAGAGTTAGCTGAAAAGAATGTCTCATTCCCTTGTGGGATTTTCCGTTGTGTTCCAGAAACATCTCCAATACTCATGTGTTTATTAAACCTACTGTCAACAAATTTTATCTATCTTTTATCCAAACTGGTGGGGGTCCCAAAACCTGTACAGCACCGAAGAAAGGCCACACTAGTGGTCTATGCAATTTTCTTAAAGGTTTTTCCAATTAACCCAACTTGACCATTTTCCTTCCTATAGATGGTATTTATGTATGCATTCCATTTCATATCACTTTGCAGTGTGGCACCATGCTATTTAATTGATGGTGACTGTTAGGCAGCATACTACTAATACTGTCTTTGAACATTATAGGATTGTGTTTCATACTCATCTGGATTAATTTTACATTTTGCCATATTTAGAACTATGTGCCATTCATCAGACTAATAAAAATTTTGTGTAAGTTATCTCATGTTGTCCTAGAATGAGTCAGTTAACACCTTCCCATACACCCATACACCATTATCTTATAGCTGTGGAATTATGCCACCATGTCAGTCAGATCATTTATACATGTTGGCTTACAGAATAACAGCAGTCCTATCATATTTTTTTAATTTTATGTTTACATTTATCGTTTTACGCAGAACCCAATGAGGAGGAGGTCTATATGGTCATAGAAAGAGCCAGTACATGAAATTTTAACAGAAGAGAAGTAATAAATAAAATAAAATGTACAGGAATCTGAGGCACACAACAAGCCTAAGCATAAGTGAACAAAATAAAAAATATACAATAGAAATTAGTGTGATTTTTATTTTGCCTGGAGTTCTTCGACTCAATAGAAAGAGGAATCTTTTCAGTTTATGCTTGAAATTACATGGATTATTACTAAGATATTTAAGTTCTTGTGGTAGCTTATTGAATATGGAAGTAGCCTAATTATTCACACCTTTCTTTACAAGGGTCAAGGTGGTGTGATTCAAATACAAATTCCATTTCTGTCAAGTATTAACTGAACTCTTCGGAATAAGCTAATTTTGTTAACAACAAAAAACATTAAAGAAAATATGTATTGAGAGGTGATGCAAGAATTCTCAGGCTTCTGAACAGGGCTTGGCAAGAGGTTTGTGTGCCCAGTCCACATATTGCTTGAGACAAAAATATTCTTTTTAAATTAGAAGAGTAGCCCCCCAAAAATATCACCATACATAATTAGCAAATGAAAATAAGCAAAATAGACGATTTTTCATGTTAAACTATTGCTTATGTCAGATACGGTTCTGTTTCCCGAACTTGAGATTTCGTGACACCTTGGCACATATCTCGAGACCTAGAAACCTGATCTGTTCAGTCTAACTTAACATATAGCCATGCTGTGTAATCAAATTGTCAGTTTTTGTTTAATTGTGACTTACTGTGATTCAGCATTGGTTTATTTTCTACATGCCATGAACTTATGTTGTGAATTGCATTATGTGATACTGTGTCAGTATTGCAAACAATGTATTCACTACCAAACTGGTGTCATCAGCAGATGGAAATAAATATTTTAGAGTTACCTAGATGATGAATATTCTACTTTGTTCAACACACTTTTTGAAAGTTACTTTACATAACCATATCTGTAATTTCTCCTTTCAGAATGGACAATTTCCTGACAGATTAAAGTACTCAACAGTGAAACCAGTTCATAAACAGGGGAAATGGACCATGTAGATTACTTTTGAACTATTTCTATGACATTGGTGTTTACTAAAGTTATTGAAAAAGCTGTATATTTGAGGTTAATTGGTCATTACAGTTCACATAATTTGCAATCAAGTATACAGTTAGATTTTATAAGTTACTACAACCGAAGATGCTATATTCTCTTTTCTCTTGATACACTGGATGGATAAAGTAAAAGGCAGCCAAAACTAGATGTCTTCTTTCATTTAATTAAAGCATTTGTTTTTATTGATCATAAATCAATGTTTCAGAAGTTGGAACATTATTGAATGAGGTGAATAACTGATAATGGTTCACCTCTTACTTTAATAACAGACAGTAGATAGTAATTCCATGCAATATTCAAAATGGATATGATATGCACTCACAATGGTACAGAGATAAGGGGAGTGTGCTCAGAGGTCTGTTCCATTTCTTATTTATTTACATGTTATGCCTTTCTAGTATATTAGGTAATGCTAAAATATTGCCGCGAGAGACCCCGAACACCAACTGCCGGCGTGGCGCAGGGGATAGCATCACGGACTGCGGAGCAGAAGGTCGCCGGTTCAATCCAGCCCACCGGCAAAAATTTATTTCTTTGTAATTGACAATTCCAGAAGGTTCTACATCTTTCTTATGTTCACTTGTAAATTCTACTTGTTTCTTATGTTAACTGTTCTTCTAATTTCTGGTAAATTCTGTCTGTGTATAAATAGCAGAGCACCCTGACTGAGAGGCAGTCAGTGCTGCGTGTACGTTGAGTTCGTAATAAACGTGCTTTCAGTATAAGTGCTGTGTTTAGTTGCCTTCGAAGTCAAGCCTGCTTCCATTGCAACGCGACATTGTTTGGTGGAGGCGCCGGGTACACTGTGCAACAGCTGCATCACCGTGGCTCCGATTAGGCAACGTAAAAGCCGTCGCTTACACGGACTGGAACCGGAATACAAGGAATACACTGAGTACGTCCTTCCAAGAGACCATATCATCAGACGAACTATGGAAACGAAACCAGCAGTAAGCCAGCTACACATCAGGCACCCGTCGGTGTTCTCTGGAGACACTGGTCAGGACCCAAACAAATGGCTAAAAGGGTTCGACCGAGTCGCCAAGTACAACAGGTGGGATCATACGATGTGCTTGGCCAACATTTACTTCTATCTGGACGGAACGGCCCAGCAATGGTTCGAGAACAACGAAGACAAATTGAATGACTGGGAGACGTTCCAGGAGGAACTTAAGAAGACGTTTGGAGACCGCCAGCGACAAATCCGCTCGGCAGAACAACAACTGAAGAACCGGGCCCAACGACATGGTGAGCCGCCACAATCGTACATACAGAGTGTTTTGGCCCTGTGTAACGTAATCAATCCGAACATGACTGAAGCGGACAAAATCACGCACCTGATGAAGGGAATTGCAGAAGATATGTACCAAGCTCTTCTGATAAAAGACGTCGCTACGACAGAAGAGTTCATCAAGTGGTGCCAGCGCATTGAAGAGATGCAACAAAGGGGGGGTTGGACGCAAGAAGTAAGACAGACTCCCAAATGTAGTCCCTATGGCCGTTGTGGAAGACCAGCAGGACTTTGCTTCTCTCATACGACAAATCGTGAGAGAAGAATTACAACAGTGCATGGCAGCCGGGACTATTAGACCGAGCGAGCATCAGATTATGGCCATGGATGTGAGCCCTGTAAGTCACGAGGTAGCCGACGCCGCTGAGGACGAGGTATTTCAAACATTAGCTCCTGTCTGCCCCATCAGTCGCACCCGACGTGAAGAATGGCGTCGCCCTGCTATGACGTACGCTGCAGCCGCCAAACGGCAGCCCATGAACCGACCGACGCGACCACAGCCAACTCCCTCGGTAACTATGACGCCCCGCAGAAGAACAGACGTCTGGAGGACAGAAGACAACACACCACTGTGTTTCCACTATGGACGCCCTGGACACGTCGTACGCTACTGCAGAGAGAGGAGGCGAGTATTCGATGATTATTTTGCCGCAAGACATCAGCCGTCAGAGCAGTTCTATCCAAGGCAGTCACCTGCTGATGAGTTCAGTCGACCTATGGGAAGAAGCCCATCGCCGTACCCTAGACGAGGTCTCTCCCCGACGCGCCGCAGCCTTTCACCGTCACCGTACAGAGGTACCAGCCGCTCCCCTAGCCGCCGCGCCCAGGAAAACTAAGGGAGGCGACCATCTACGGAGGTGAGGCCACTGCAGATGAAAATCCTCCATGGACGACAGTCGCCAAGATGTCGGGAAATCTCATCAATGTCATAATCGACGGCCAACCTGTCCGGGCACTTGTTGATTCAGGAGCGTCTTTTTCTGTGTTGTCGGATAATTACCACCGCACACTATAGAAGACAATGTTCTGTGATACGGGGGCAACTGTGCTGAAGGTCGTGAATGGAAAGTACGTCCATCCAGCAGGAACTTGTGTCGCAAGAATAACCATCAACAACAGGATGCAGCCGTTTGAATTGGTCGTGTTAACAGAATGTAGTCACAATGTCATCCTCGGTGGGACTTCCTTCAGGCATCCCAAGCTATCATTGACTGTGGAAGATCTGAGCTGCAAATTGAAGAAGTTGCTCCGCCGGATACACGTAATACAGAATTTTCTGGGAAGCTATTCGTCGTTGACAATGTGACGATACCGCTGTTGACAATGAGAAGAGTTGCAGTCACAAACACAGATGACTGGTTAAACTGTGAAGTCTTTGTTGATAGTAACAAGTTTATGAGGCTCACAAAAGAAATTTACATACCAGCGGCTATCATAAGCATTACCGGTGGTCAAGGAGAGATTTGGATCACAAATTGTCGCGAGCAGTCACAACTTATCCCCAAGGGAATGTGTATCGGGACAGCTGAACCAATCCAGGATGGTGAGCTCAACGTCATCACTGAAGACCCATGCCCTGCTGCTAGTACAGACAACACGCTGGAGGAAACCAACATGGAACTGCCAATAGGGCCTGGACTGACCAAGGAACAACGCCAGTGAGTGTTTGGTATACTACGCCAATTTTCGGGTGCATTCACACCACAGCAGGGGAAAAGTCAGACGCAACGGCCCACGATAAAGCACCGTATCAATACTGGGGATCATCCACCAATTAGCCAGCGTTCGTATAGAGTGTCGCCAGCTGAAAGACGGATAATTCGGGAGGAATTGGAGTAGATGTTGCGAGATGACATTATTCAACCTTCGGAGAGTCCTTGGTCGTCTCCTGTGGTCCTCGTAAAGAAGAAGGATGGCACGTGGCGATTCTGTGTCGACTATCGGCGGCTGAACAGAATCACAAAGAAAGATGTCTACCCACTGCCGCGTATTGACGACACCTTAGACTGCTTGAAAGGAGCTACATACTTCTCAACTATGGACATGCAGACAGGTTACTGGCAAATCGAGGTTGACGAAGCTGACAGGGAGAAGACTGCTTTTATTACACCTGATGGTCTCTATGAATTTAAAGTAATGCCATTTGGATTATGTAATGCTCCAGCCACATTCGAACGCATGATGGACAACTTGCATCGACACCTTAAGTGGACGACGTGTCTCTGCTATTTAGATGACATTGTCGTTTTCTCGAAAACATTTGAAGAACATCTGAGTCGCCTGTCAACTGTGTTGAAGTGTGTTCAGGCTGCAGGTCTCCGCCTCAATCCAAAGAAGTGCCTCTTCGTCGCCAAAGAGATAAAAATCCTTGGGCACCTAGTGAACGGAGATGATGTCCGTCCTGATCCAGATAAAGTAAGGGCAGTCACAGAAATTTTCAACTCCTCAGCACATTCGTGATGTGAGAAGTTTTCTCGGGCTGTGCTCATACTACCGATGTTTCATAAAGGATTTTGTAACAAGGCACGTCCATTACAAGAACTTCTGCAGGGAGACGCCAAATTTTACTGGGATGAGACAAAAGAAAGATCTTTCCGAGCACTTAAGGAGGCTCTAACTTCCGCACCAGTGCTAGCCTTGTACGACGAGAATGCAGAAACGGAACTTCACACAGACGCCAGTGGCTATGGGATTGGTGCAGTGCTTGTACAAGTTCTGGAAGGTGCCGAAAAAGTGATAGCCTATGCGTCAAGAGTACTCTCAAAGTCCGAGATAAACTACTCTACAACTGAAAAAGAATGCCTCGCGGTTATTTGGGCTATAAACAAGTTCCGGCCGTATTTATTCGGCAAACCATTCACCGTCGTGACAGACCACCATTCTTTGTGTTGGCTGACTATCTTGAAGGATCCATCAGGTCGACTAGCAAGATGGGCACTAAGACTCCAAGAGTACGATGTCACAGTGGTATTCAAGAACGGGCGCAAACACAAGGATGCCGACTGCCTTTCGAGGAATTAGTGGAACACAACAGCATTAATGAAATTTCAGCTCTCACTGAATTAGATGACGTTACAGCTGAACAGAGGGAAGATCCAACACTATTAAAAATGATAGAGGCCTTGGAGAAAGGAGAACCGACCAATGGAGAGTTCCAACTTATAAACGGAACATTGTACAAGAGCAACTACGATCCACTGGGCCCCAAATGGCTACTTGTTGTTCCAGCTCATCTCCAGCCAGCTATTCTCAACGGAAGGTTGGACTGTCAGAAAAGTTACTGAAGCGATACTTTGGTCCGTATCGTGTCATACGACGCCTGTCAGACATCACATACGAAGTTGAAGATTATGAGCCATCTTCGAAACGTCAAAAACGAAGAGACATTGTTCACGTCCTGTGCATGAAGCCTTACTATGATTCTGAAGAGCAGGTAGACGACAATGGCTTCTTGTTCAAGGACTTTAAGGACGGTAATGTTCCTGATGAAGCCACGACAGGAATGTCTGTTGTTGATAATCGCGGAGAAGGGAAGGATTCTCTTGAACTGTCATACAGAGGACCCATGACACGGTCAAGATCCAGGACATTGCAGCTGGCTCCACATGGATCATAACAGCGGGTCGCTGTTTCTCCAGGAGAGGGCCCCTCAGGGGCTCAGCATTAATTTGCTGAGTACGGGCTTGGCGAACCCGGGGTCCTGAGCTGTGGGCTGTGTCGCGCCAACAGTCCACTACACCGTAAGCTCTGTGCGTGCCTCAACGACCATCGCTCGGCGCGACGGTGGAACGTTGTACGTTTCAGAGCCCGGGGATCTTGGCTTCATCGCCCGGGTCGCGAGGACGGTACAAACCTCTATAAAAAAAACCTCAATCTCAAGGTGTGCTACATGCCGAGGTGATGCATGGCTGTTGAGGTTGAACAGCCGCTAGCGAGCAACCTCTGAGGAACCTGTCGCACCTCAGTTGTATAAGGCTTACCCAGGCAAGCGGGGCTCTGCCTGGGTGGACCTTTAGTTCCCTAGCTGCTCGTGGGACCAGGATGAAACGAGCAATCAATAGCGTCGCCACACGCAAACCTGGCATCTCTAAGCGTGGAAGAAACGAGTACAATGCTGCAGAGTACGATCCCCAAACGTTCCCTTCCCTGGCTACACCATGGGAGGAACGTCGGGCAAGAAAGCAGGGTGAGGCTTATGCCCCTAAATATCTAGTTTGACCCGCACTGATGGGGACTCTTTTAAGACAACTAAGCCCTTGTTCTTCGTCGAAAACTTGGAGGACAAGTATGGTGAGGTGGAAGGGATGTCTAAGATGCGGTCAGGGTCTGTCTTAATAACGACGTCATCCCCAGCCCAGTCACGGGCACTGCTTGCCTGTGACAAGCTGGGTGATGTTTCCGTTACCATTACACCGCACAAGACCCTAAATATGGTACAGGGTATCATCTTTCATAAAGACCTCTTGCTGCAGTCAGATGACGAATTGCGTGCCAATCTAGAACGGCGGGGAGCACATTTCATTCGCCAAGTCCATAGGGGTCCGAAAGACAATAGTGTCGCGACCGGTGCCTTCATCTTGGCTTTCGAGGGTGATTCATTGCCCGAGAAGGTCAAGGTGATGGTCTACCGGATCGACGTAAAGCCCTATGTTCCTCCCCCTATGCGCTGTTTTAAATGCCGGAAGTTTGGCCATATGAGCTCCCGATGTGATGCCAATGCAACATGTCGGGAGTGTGGACGTGCGGTTCATCCGAACGTCCCTTGCACGCCGCCTCCAGTATGTGTCAACTGCGGCCAGAATCACTCCCCTTGCTCGCCTGTCTGCACAGTTCTGCACCAAGAAAGAAAGATCATCGAGTACAAGACCAGAGACCGACTGACGTACTCAGAGGCAAAGAAGAAGTACCATAAGCTCCACCCTGTGCGCCAGGTCAACACCTATGCCATAGCAGTCTCACTGTCATCCTCCACTGTGCCTATGAACCAGTCAGTGCAATCCGTACCAGTGGGCTCCCAGGCCCAACAAAATATCCCTGCCCCCTTACCAGCTGGGGGTGCTTCCTCTTCGGTGGCTCCCACACTTTTCACCGTGGGAGCAACACCCGCTAAATCATCGGGGACGCGAGTCCCCACCTCTAAGCCGGAGAAGGAGAAGCCTTCTCCGGCCCCTCTCGCTGAGAAGGGGAAACCCCCTTCTGTGGCTACTCAGAGCGCTCCGGAGGATCCTGGCCACTGGCCTACAGATCCACAACCTGCCGGTCGATGAGCTTCTTGCTCTTCTTCCGTCCCGGATGCCGCTTCTGGGAAGCCCTCTCGGCCCAGCAAACCAAAGGGCCAGCGAGAGGAGAAGAAGAAGAGAAACAAGAAAAAAGAATGTTCGGTGGCTTCAAAGCCACAACCACCCACATCCTCTTCTTCAGAGGATGAAGTCGAGATCCTCGCATCTCCTGAGGATCTCGCAATTACTGATTCCCTAGAAACTAAGATCTCTGGTTCTGTGGATTCAGAGCGCGTGGTAGCAGATGATCCAATGGAGTGATCTGCTCCTTTATTCATCATGGAGGTACAGCCAGGAGATAACATCATCCTCCAGTGTAATTGTGGTCGCTTTTTCCACCACCTGCCTGAGCTACGACAGCTTCTCAGCCAAACACCTGCTTTCTGTATCGCTCTTCAGGAAACATGGTTTCCAGCGATGCGGTCCCCTGCCCTTCGAGGCTACCGGGGCTATTTTAAAAATCGCTCTATCTATGGCAGAGTTTCCGGTGGAGTCTGCGTCTATGTCCTAGCCACTGTCCCGAGCGCTGCCGTGCCTCTTCAAACGCCACTAGAGGCGGTTGCTGTTCGCCTCCGGGCAGTGCAAGACATTACCATATGTTCGGTCTACCTCCCGCCTGATGAGGTTGTCTCTCCTGTAGACCTCGCTGCCTTGATCACCCAACTTCCCCCACCCTTCCTTCTTTTGGGGGATTTCAATGCCCACCACACTTTGTGGGGTGGCACACAGACCTCGGCACGGGGTAGAAATGTTGAGACTCTACTGACGCAGCTGAACATCTGCCTCCTGAACACTGGTGCTGCTACGCACTTTAGCGTGGCACACGGTACATTCTCTGCCATAGATCTGTCTGTCTGTAGCCCAAGCCTGCTTCCACACTTCACTTGGAGGGTCCACGATGACCTGTGTGGCAGTGACCATTTCCCTATCTTCCTGTCGCTCCCACAGTGTCCACCTGCTGACCGTCTGCCTCGCTGGTCCCTCCATAGGGCCGACTGGCCAGCATATTCCATAGCCGCTGTGCTTCCCTCTCCTCTTCTGGCTGTTATCGACACCGCTGTTCAGCAGGTCACACGTGCCATCATCTCTGCTGCCGAGAACACCGTACCTGTCTCACTTGGATCACTCCACCGTAAGTCAGTGCCCTGGTGGACGCCGGAGATAGCTGAGGCCATCCGGGAACGTCGGCGAGCACTACAGCACCACCGACGCCACCCTTGTGTCGAACATCTTGTTGCCTTCAAGCGTCTTCGTGCACGGGCACGGCGATTGATCCAGCAAAGCAAGAGGTCCTCCTGGGAGCGCTATGTCGCCTCCATTGGCTCCCGAGCATCACCTTCACGGGTATGGTCGCAAGTTTGACGCCTCTTTGGCCACCGCCCACCAGTGGGAATTCCGTGTCTCGGCATTCAGGGTACGATTTGCACTGACCCTCTCATAATAGCTGAGCATTTGGCACACCACTATGCTCGCACCTCAGCGACCGCTGCATATGATGCGGATTTCCGCGCCCTTAAAGAGCGCACAGAGCGAAAACAGATATCCTTTCGAACGCGACGCCAGGAAATCTACAACATCCCTTTCAGCGAATGTGAGTTCGAAAGCGCCCTTGTCGCATGCCCAGCCACGTCCCCTGGACCCGACCGCATTCATAGTCAGTTCCTCCGACATCTGTCAGCAGACTCTAAATGCCAACTTCTCTCCTTGCTGAATCGTCTTTGGGTTGAGGGTGTCTTCCCGTCCCAATGGCGGGATAGCATCATCATCCCAGTGATGAAGCCTGGGGCTGATCCACAAGTGGCTGATAGTTACCGCCCAATCAGCCTCACCAACGTTCCGTGCAAACTCCTCGAACGGATGGTGAGTCGGAGGCTTATGTGGATCCTTGAGGACCGGGGACTCCTGGCCCCACAACAGAGTGGGTTCCGTTGTGGCCGCTCCGCTATCGATAATCTCGTGTCACTGGAGTCGGCCATCCGTACAGCCTTTGCACGCCGCGAACATCTGGTTGCTGTATTCTTTGACCTGCGAAAAGCGTACGACACCACCTGGCGCCACCACATACTGTCTACGCTGTACGACTGGGGCTTACGCGGACCGCTCCCTGTATTCATACAGAATTTTCTCGCGCAACGGTCTTTTCGTGTTCGTATTGGTTCCTGTTTCAGCTCCCCTCACTATCAAGAAAACGGTGTCCCACAGGGATCTGTTCTTAGCGTCCCTTTATTTTTGGTCGCTATCAATGATCTTGCTACGGCTGTGGGGTCATCAGTTTACACCTCGTTGTATGCCGATGACTTCTGCATATATTTCAGCTCCATTAGCATCGGCGTTGCTGAACGGCGGTTGCAGATAGCTATTCGAAAGGCGCAGTCGTGGGCGTTTACTCATGGTTTTAAATTTTCCGCTAAAAAACCCGGGTGATGCATTTCTGTCGGCGTCGGGCGGTCCATCCTGAACCCGAACTGTATCTCGCTGATGACCTGCTGTGTGTCGAAGAGACACACCGTTTTTTAGGCATGTTGTTCGACAACCGTCTCACCTGGGTGCCACACCTTCGCCAGCTCAAACAAAAGTGCTGGCGACACCTTAATATTCTACGCTGTCTAAGCCATACTGTTTGGGGAGCGTCACGCCCAACGCTCCTGCAACTTTATAAGGCGCTCATCCAGTCGCGCCTAGACTATGGCTGCGTAGTATATGATTCGGCTGCACCTTCAGCACTGCAAACATTAGACCCAGTCTTACATTCTGGAGTTCGTTTGGCGACAGGGGCTTTCCGCACGAGCCCTGTGACAAGCCTACTAGTTGAAGCTGGGGTCCTTCCTCTGCGGTTCCGCCGGCAACACCTGCTGGCTTCGTACGTTGCCCATGTTAAGTCCTTGCCACACCATCCGAACCACCGGCTTCTTTTTCCAGGCACTGCACTCCCTATCCCTCCAAGACGACCTCGGTCGGGTTACCCAATATCAGTCCGCATTCGTTCTCTACTTTCGTCCCTCGAATCCCAACCACTCCCTGCCATTTTCCACTATTCCTTTCAAACCCCTCCTTGGTCCATTCCCCATTTGCAGCTTTGTCTGGATCCGTCCAATAGATCAAAGGACTCCGTTTCTCCAACGCAACTCCAACACTAGTTCCTGGATCTCTTCAACTCTTTCCGTGGTGCTGAAGCTATCTATACTGATGGGTCCCTAGCAGATGGTCGTGCTGGGTATGCATGTCTCCATGGTGACCATGTCGAACAACATTCATTGCCCCATGAAAGTAGTGTCTTCACTGCAGAGCTGGTCGCTATACTCAAGGCTCTAGAACACCTCCGAGCCTGCCCCAGGGGGTCATTTGTCATCTGTAGTGACTCCCTGAGTGGCTTGCAGGCACTTGACCAGTTCTTCCCTCGTCACCCGTTAGTGCAGTCCATTCAAGACACTACTTACTCTCTTGGCAAATCTGGCCAATGTGTGGTCTTCCTGTGGACTCCTGGCCACGTCGGCATACCGGGGAATGAACGTGTTGACCTGTTGGCCAAACAGGCCACCACTGCGCCACCCTTCACCATTGGTGTCATGGAATCAGACCTCAGGTTATCATTGCACAAGAAGGTGCGTGATGCTTGGAGTGCCGAATGGTCTACCATGGGTGCAACAAACAAGCTCTGAGCAGTGAAGCTATCGACAACTCTGTGGAAGTCTTCACTGCGGCCCATACGTCGAGAGTCAGTTGTCCTCTGCCGCCTCCGTATTGGGCATACCTGGCTGACCCATGGTCATCTTCTCCGCCGTGAGGCCCCACCTGTTTGTCGGTGTGGAGCAGCGCTGACAGTCGTCCATCTTCTGATGGACTGCCCAGTTTTAGCTACGTTGCGCCAGTCTTTTAACCTACCAGACGCGCTACCTTTAGTTTTAGGCGACGATGCCTCCATGGCTCATTCTGTTTTAAGTTTTATTCGCGCAGCTGGTTTTTACAACTCCATCTAGTGGTGGGTGCTATAGCCTGATACTTCAGGTCCCCACCTATCCAGCCATTTTAAACCCTTTTAAGAACCTTCTGTAATTTACTGAGGGGTTTTAGTGTGTGAAGTATGGCTGGCTCATCCTGTTTTTTTTTTTCCTGTGATCAACCAGCCATGTTTTTCTGCTGTCCAGTTTTAGCTGAGATCTCGACTTTGTTTTCCCTATTGTGTGTCTTCCTTTTGTGTTGTCAGCGACTTCTCCAATGTCAGCTTACCCCATTTGTGAGTTTTCATCTTCGGAGCTGTGTTTTACTTTTTATACTCTTGACAGAGGACTCTTAGCTAGGAACAGGGGACTGATGACCTAGCTGTTTAGTCCCCTCAAAACCAACAACAACAACAACAACAACAACCAGGAGAGGGAGCAATGCCGCGAGAAACCCCGAACACCAACTGCCGGCGTGGCGCAGGGGATAGCGTCACGGACTGCGGAGCAGAAGGTCGCCGGTTCAATCCCGCCCACCGGCAAAAATTTATTTCTTTGTAATTGACAATTCCAGAAGGTTCTACATCTTTCTTATGTTCACTTGTAAATTCTACTTGTTTCTTATGTTAACTGTTCTTCTAATTTCTGGTAAATTCTGTCTGTGTATAAATAGCAGAGCACTCTGCCTGAGAGGCAGTCAGTGCTGCATGTACGTTGAGTTCGTAATAAACGTGCTTTCAGTATAAGTGCTGTGTTTAGTTTCCTTCGAAGTCAAGCCTGCTTCCATTGCAACGCGACAATATTTCTATACATGATAATTCTTACAATCAAGAAAACAGCAACCAACCACATTTAATTATGCTATTCATTTACAAAATAGTGCTATTACCACATTTTCAGATGGCTGGTCTCGTCTACATACTTTAGTTGTCATCTACATTTTGCTTACACTCATAATTTAGCCTTGTGGTGAAAAGTTTTTGTTTGCAATCTGTCTCATCATCAATAGTCATAGTTACAGTCAAGTAAGTAATTTCAATAATTTTTTTGTATGGTAGAGCACCACCTAACCAAGAATTTTTCCCCACAAGGCAAAAATAGTAGCATAACCCAGATGCAGATGACAAGAAATGTATGTAGACATGAACAGCCATCTGAATATGAACTTATGGTTTTAAACCATTAAGGATGCTCTTTTGTAAATAAACAACTTGATTAAATCTGCTTGGTTGTTGTTTTCATAACTGTACGAATCATCCTGCACAACCGCCAGCCAAAAATGTCAGTTTTCGACAAAATGGCATTAAAATATTTGTTTGCTGATGACACCAGCTTGGTACTGAGGATGTTGTTTGTAATATTGACAGAGTATCACATAATGCAGTTCAACACAATAATTCTTGGCCTCTAGAAAATGAATTGATGCTAAATCAGTTTCTGACACAACACACAATTAAACAAAAACCGAATTTAATAGTTCCATCTAATGTAAATTTTTCACGCAGTTAATAGTTGACAAATATCAAATCTGTATTTGGATCACACTTCCTTCAGTCTTGTGCTGTATTCTGCTGCTTCCACTTTCAGTAAGCTGCCACAATAAATCAAAAATCTGAGTAGTTATCCATGCACTTTCAATACTAAACTGAATAGTTTCCCCATGTCTCACTTTTTCTATTCTGTCAAGGAACATCTGGCAAAAAGAGCTAAGTTTTTGTTATGTTGTATATTATGTTTAGTTATGCTGAGGCTTGTAATGTACATAAGATTCTGGTAAATTTTTTTCTTTGCCTTAGTACTACTCTTCTGTTAAAATTATGTGTACCGTGTGACAGTACAGCTGCCAGGCTGGCATTTATTTTTATAAACATACATGCTGGGCATGATCGCATCAGTCTAAACGTGATACTTTGAGCACGCACATGGCTTGCCGGGTACTGTGCCATCACGAGCAAACGACTGGATGTCACATGACTAGTAAAACACACTCTCTGTTGGTATGAATCAAGCCTGCTATGCCAGAGAGCCAGAACTCTGCCAAATACAAAGATAACAGAAAGAAATTAAACACTTCAAAACGAAGTGCTCTAGTAGAAATGTAATACCTTCAGATTAAAGAGAATGTTAAGATGAATAAAGCTTTAGTTTTTCAACTATTTAACAGTAAACAATTTTCTAACAATTATAATTGTAAAAATATATAACTGGAGAACTAGTGATTCAACTGTAATGTGTATAGAGGGAATCAATAGGTCAGGCAGAACTCTACTCTATCAGACTCTGATTTCAAAAGTGTTGTAACTTATACCATTTACAAATTATTCAATAACAATTTTTTTCTGACAAACTTTTGTTCTTTTAGGTGTAGGATTTATTTAAATAAGCAAAATAATGGCAGAACACACATTCGATGAATAGTAGGAATCCATGCCATGTAGAGTAGGTAAATTATTTATTTATTTTGCAAACTCTGAAATGGCAGTTACGAACTTGTAACTAAATATGCATTTATTTGCAAAACTATTCAATGGATAAGGAAACTAATTACAGCACTGGAATTTTTATTGAATTTCTGATCAAATTGATATAAAACTTGTATTGAACCAATCCTGTTTAAAGTTTTTGTTAAATTATCCAATTCAGAGAATTCTTATAAAAAAGGTTCTCCATCTTGATTTAGGCCAGTCTGCATCATAGCCTGCTAGAAGCAGGATCTGTGTTGGTCTGCAGTGAGACTTGCAGTGTGAAGCTCCATTGGTACAGGCTTGTTGAATTAGAAGCATTTTCTTATCTGGGGGTTAAAATATGGGATTTTGAATTTTTCGTGTGAACCTGGTATCAATTGAGACGTAGTAAATTTTTTAGTTGAAGTGTACAGTTACAAACTTTACACAGTCTCTCAGGAAATTGGTGAACTTTGTTGAGTAATACTTCACACATGTGTTTATCATGGTTTTGGAACTGTGACTTGAAACATTAATTTATTTTCAAGCTAGCAAATTTTGTACATTCATTTTGATAAGGCTGATCTTGTACTGATCGATACATTTGGACTTGATGTATTCTCGTGAAGAGGTCATTTGAACAATCTTAGCAAATCAACTGTTAACTTAATTTCAGGATTTATACTGAAACTGCGCGCTATTAACAACATATTCACTAAACTGGGTTGATACTCTCCAGGACAACCATCTTTGTTGAGAAACTGAGCAAAATATTCAAAAAAGACTAAACCATCTCTCTCTCTCTCTCTCTCTCTCTCTCTCTCTCTCTCTCTCTCTTTCTCTCTCTCTCTGTGTGTGTGTGTGTGTGTGTGTGTATTGGCTATTTGTAGAGTTAATCCAGACTGTGGTGATTTATTGAGCTGTGTTTTTATAAATAATTTTGGACATGGGAAGTGAAAAGTGTACCGTTTGCCCCTAGAATTGAAACAAGGCTAAACACTTGCATAGAAATTCATCTGTATCACTTCTCCTGTCTTGGTGTAGTGTAGTGTGGACAAACTGTATTATTCATTGCATACTGTGTGCTGGAGGCACGAGCTACAATTCCAGTGTCTATATACGTATAAACTGAAAATTTATATTAGGAGCATAAACTTTTCTGTAGCAACGTAAACGAAAGCTTAGAGCCGGCAACGAACCCGAAGAACAGTGAAGCGTCGTGAGTATGGAAACGAGCAGGGGAGAGTGTGAAACAAGTGCTGTGACCTGAGGGAAGAAGTCACAGAGAATGCAGCAGTCACGGAGACAAGTGTCCTGCAGCGCCGATTTGGCCTACTGTAAGTTACAGCAACAATTGCCGGTAGCCGATACAGCTTCGCCTGCACTATGTGACCTCGAGAAACAGCATCGAGGCAGCAGTCCACGGCAACTTAGCGTGCCTCACAGCAGCAGCAGCCAACAGTTGGTACAAACAATCTGCATAACTTATATCTGTAAAAATGAACTAGACTCCAAAACAGCTGGAGCAATTGGGAAATCTTCAGATTAGCCTAGCCGGTGATCCTGTGAAGTTTGGTAGTGATCAGATCAAGATATTTATTAACATACATGTATAAGTTTATGCTGAGCACTTGGAATGACTATAGCACTGCCACTTGG
The DNA here is from genome assembly GCA_026315105.1 of Locusta migratoria. NCBI lineage: Eukaryota > Metazoa > Arthropoda > Insecta > Orthoptera > Acrididae > Locusta > Locusta migratoria. The sequence continues at coordinate 9,824,053 of CM048755.1, forward strand.
AATTCTAGTATCATTTCGTGACTGTTCATTATGATAGTGCTGTTACGGTTGACTCTTTCTTTGCTAAGGTCCCTACTGTTGTTCCGATTGCCAGACTTAAATATGTTACACTGTAATATTAATACTGTATGTAAATATGGATTAAACAGGATGAGGATTGGATAATTGTAGTATGCATTGTGTTTAATCGTGTTACATACAACATAGTGATGAATAAAATACGTACACACATTGATTTTTATAGATGTAGAATATAAATTACACCTTGTGAATCTGGGCAGGTTGCTAGTTTATTTATAAAAATGTAGCTCTCTTGCCAAGCGAGGTGGAACGAGAAATCGAGAAGTCGGCTAGTGATTGTGAAATGGTGGCTAGTGGTGGGAGTGTCCTCCGAGCCGAGAGAAACAGGAACAGGCAGTAGGAGAGCAGCCAGATCAAATGCTCAATGTTATTTTGCATAATGTGCAGCCATAATAGTAAACTCTAATAGGGAATTAGAAGATTCTATGGGGATTTTAGGAAGCAATTTGAATTGCAGGATACAGAGCTCAATACAAAATTCCAATAGATAGTCAAGATATTTATTGGAAAGTAAAATTGATAGTACCAGTGATAAGACTGGGAAGTTAAGTAGTCAATCTGGGAGTTGAACAAGAATCTTAGAACTGTGGAACAAAATCTCCTGTCTAGGGTCAATGTGGTTAGGGCTGAATTGAAGGGAGAAATTGATTCATGGAAGCAGAAGTGTGATGCTAGGAAAGAGGAGACAAGGTAAGCTGTATTTAGAGTTGATGCAAAAGTTTGTGGCTGGCGATGTGACAAAAGCTTTGCTGATAGGTGAATTGGAAAACACAGCGAGTGAGCTTAGAAAGGAGATGAAACAGGTTGTAGCTATAAAATAATGGTGCTTTTGAAAAAGTACTTACTACAGTAAATAATTTAGTAGTCAGAGGATCTACAGTGGGATTTATTTATCCAACAGATTCTGTTGAAAGATTTCTTGAATTTTTTTTAAGAATGGGTCGGGCATTATTGCATAAGAATAATAATGGGTGCAAAGGTCAGGTGAACAATCAGAGGGAGCAAAAAGAGAGTAAAAATAACAGGAATTGGGGAAATAATCGACATGATTATAACAGAGAGAAATTTCAATGAAAATTGGAGTAATATGGAAAGGTTTTATGATGGAAACAAAGGGATGCGGAAATAATAATAGGAACGGGCACAGACCAATGCAAGAAAATGAGAATAGAAATGGTATCAGCATGCAGAAAGTTCAGAAAACCAGGTTTATCTCAAATAGGTCCACTTTGGGACAGGAAATAATGCCAGATGCAGGACCAAGAGTTGGGAAAATGATTACACCCAGAGCAACAGGGTATCATGGAGGAGTCACAATGATCAAAATAAATATAGAGAAAGAAGGGAGAAAATAATGTCATATGTATGGTAATTTTGGGTATGGAAGATTTTTTAGGTTGGTTTGAACAGCTTGACGAGAAATGCAAATTGAAGGAGAAAGTTAGGGAGTGTAGGAGTAATACAGTAGATGTAATAGTGTTGGCTTGGCTTCTGTTTAGTGGAAGTCGTAACTGGTTCAATGAAGTCTGATGATGAAGTAAACTCTACTGACATTTGCATGCAAGAGTTTGAACAACCACCTTGGTGGTGTAAGCAACGAAATAATATTAATAATAATAATAATAAAATAAAATAAAAAAGGTGATTTTGATTCAGATGATTAGGTAGAAAGGACCAAATGGATGAAACGGTCTGCTCCATAGGGATGTGTAGTTGTTATAAATATGATTATGTTTGTAGGTTGCATAAGCAAAGTGAAAGGGATAAGGCTTACTATAATTCTCTTAAAGAAATATTTGAATATTATGAAGAATTTGATGTTTTAAGGAGAGAGTCAGTGCTCATGATAGAAGAATATAGGACTGAAAGCAATAATTGCAGTGTTTCAGATAGTGGTAATATACAGATTGTGAAAAATGTGGTAAAGCTGATGAAATACAAAATGTTCTATTTTATAATGATGAATAATATGCAGGTGTGAATGAAGTTAAATTAAATGCAGGTTGGATGGTGAAAAATGAATGTGACTTTGGTGCCAGTGCCATGTGGGAATGTCCATGCAGTCTGGGGGCATCACATTACAGATTGCGTAGCTGGTCATGTCTGAGGTTTGAATTCTCCCTCCAGCACGGGTGTATGAGTCCTTAGTATAATTAGTTTAAATAATCTGTAAGTCTAGGGACCAATGACCAGAGTAGTTTGGTTCTTTAGAATTACAAACATTTTGCAAAGTATTTTTGGAAATTAGAACCTAAACTATGTGAAGAGGAATAATTCGGTTTTGCTAGGAGATAAAAAAATTTCAGGATGCTTTTGGAGTGATGTTTTCAGGGGATGATGAAATAGTCATATGGTGGGCAAGATGTGTTCATAATGGAACAAAACTGTGTATGTGAGGGTAGAGGAAGATCTTTTATTTTTAACTGAACTAGAACATAATCTTGTTGAAAAGGTGCAACCAATAATAATGTTCCAAGTAGCTGGGGTTTGTGAAACTGCTCTGGTAGATACTGGGAGCTCAATTAGCGGTATGGCAGAGGATTTGTATTGCCAGATTAAGAATATGAAAACAGTTGAATTTTCAGTCACAAGGGTAAGGATAAAGAATGCACACCAGTGAGGAGTAAAGTGACTGTATTAGACATAAACATTGTGGGAGAGTTGTTGAGCCAAGCTTTCATGGTAATACAGAACTTAAGTACAATGTACTATAAGACTCAGATGTTGAAACTGAAGACTGAGAGGGGAAGAAAAAAAGAAAAATTTAATGGTGCACTGACATGGAAGCTCTAGTGGCCAGTTTGAGTGTTGAACATAAAAGAGAAGAGCCAGCAATGAAGAAGGTGTAGGGTAAATCAACCAGATGTGTATAACAGGTTAAGGATTAATTTACAATTTTTTATTATTACCATGGCTACATTGTTTCTAAGGTGTATATAGATAAAACTTTAATATTGGAAATGTGTTTGTATTCATTTCTGGGGGTTAATTTATTGTTTATATGTCATTTATAGGTATAAGTTATTTTGGATGGGTATTTTCTTGTATAGTATGTTTCTGTGTTATTAAATTTAAGAATTTGGGGGAGGGGGTGTCATTGTTTACAAAGTGTGGTATTTGCAGTGCATTTTTACCTGCTATCTGTGTAATTGTGAAACCTGAGAGTGGGAGCTATTGAGGTTGTGTGTGTGTGTGTGTGTGTGTGTGTGTGTGTGTGTGTGTGTGTGTAATAATTTGTCACTGTTGTGATTTTAGAAGTGTTGCTGCACTGTAGTGTGTGAATAATTTTATTTGAATACACACACCAAAAATTTTTTGTATGTTGGGGACCAGCTGGTAGACCGATTATGCTGAGCAATCACGACAGAAATGAAAGCTTCAGTGAATTTTATGTTATCAAGCAAGCATTCATACGTGAAAGAGGCTGCCATTTTATACAGAATAGGGATTTACAACCCAAACACTTTCTTCTATGTTTTCTTGCAATCTGTCTGTAAAATGAGTTCAAATAATAAAGAAACCATAACAGGAGAACTTTGATCCTATTTATGATATCCTCAGTAATGTCTGACTCAAGTTCATCTCTGAAGACTTTTGTCATTGTAAGACTATCCAGGCTTCCAGTTTTGAGTGATTCTGCCCAAAACTTTAGCTTCTTTTTAAATCATTTGACATAATCACCAGCATAAAAAATAGTCACTGCTTTTCCTTGGATGGACAAAATCATTAGGTTTTGTAAAAATTATCAGATAAATATGCCAACTTTTAGCCAATGATTGTCAAACAACTTCTCTCCCAAGGTGAAGTCATTTTCTGTCTAGATGCCTGACTTTGTTTGTCAGTTGGAAGAGGCGCATTAAGCTTTTACCACCTTACTTCTGTGTGAAGAAGTAAAGATCTATACAGACCACCCGTGTCATCATACAAGGTTTTTAACAGCCTGCTATTTTTAGGTTGTGATTCTATAAAATTCATTATTGTAACTGTTTTGTCCAAAACTGTTTTCATAGAAGGTGGCAGTTTCTCTGTAGTAAGAGCATTGACATTGAAGTATTCAGTGACTCCTGCTGCACCCTTGGCTTTTTCTTTTATTTTTGCGACAGCACCTGATGTCTTACCAGTCATCAATTTCACTCCATCTATGCACACGACAACACAGTTGTTGCATGGTATGGTTTTCTCTGTGAAAATATTCCTCCAATGATTTAAAAATTTCAATGCCAGTTGTCGTAGTCTTCAATGGTTTGCACAGAAGAAGAGCCTCATCAAGATTCGATGTGTGGGTAGCGCACAAATACCATTAATATTGTCAAACCAGCTACATCAGTTGATTCGTCCATCTGAAGTGAAAATGCCGTGAATTTTATTCCTGAAATTAAAGTACCTTTCACATCCTGTGATAAGTCCCAGATTCGTAGAGAAACTGTATCATTTGACAAAGGAACTGCTTCTAAGATTTTAGTGGCCTTTTTGCTCAATGTGCATTCAACATTGTCTTTTACACAAGGCTTGCTAAGCTTTCCAGCGATAGTGTGGGCTTCACCAGTTTGAGAAATTCTGTAACTTACATTTAACTATTTGCCAAGACTTTGCCGCAAATTATGCACTGGAGGTGATTTCAGTGGTCTTTGAATCCAATATCCATGTGAGAATTGTGATATCTTCTTTTAAAGTTTGGGAACTGTGGGTCTGGTCTCCGTGAAAATACAGCTAAGTAACTTGGGGATTTCAGGAAGCTGTGTTGCAACCTATGTCGCTGATTCACCTGAAAAACAATCCTGTTCAGTACCAGTAACACCTCCATCTTCTCCACTGCAGTTAGAAAGTAATACACCCATAAGCTTGGTGCAGTAGTGGCATAAATAAAGATAATATGAGGACAAAAGATGAAAGAGACACGAAAATATTACATGAAGCTTTGTAGTTATAAAAATACGTACTTAAGAACTGTGCAAACAAACTAAACAGAAACAGAAATGCTACAAATCTACCTTTTCAGTTTTGAAAAACTGGCTACTCTGTTGGGGACTGTGTCTCTTCTGCATCATATAAAACCAACATTTGAATAATATGTACCTCTTTGAATCTAATGACTGCATTTTGTGTACCGTAACACTAGACCGCAAGTCCACTGAACGTAAACTAGGTCTATCAGGCGACAACATCTTACAAGCACTTCGAATGAAGTGCTGTAGGTGTCTTAATTCCAAAACTTTCTAATATATATCACAACAGATGGCAAGTTACGATTTGAGACTATATGATGTAAAAAGAGTAAACTTGTTAACAAAATAGTTTGTTTACAGTAGCTTGATAAAGACTGCGGATCTGACCTTGTTCCTTGCAATATTTTTGTGCAGAAATGGAAAGTGTACCAACACACATACTTCAGCTTCACATGTAGTTCTGCCTTATTTCCATATAAATACTTTTGTGATGGTACAACAAAAGAAGCAGAAATCACTGTGTATTTGATGCTCCTTTCCTTCCACTACCCTCTTTGCACACTGCTCTCATGCTCCTCCCAAAGAACAGACACACACGCGCGCACACACACACACACACACACACACACACACACACACACACACACACAGAGAGAGAGAGAGAGAGAGAGAGAGAGAGAGAGAGAGAGAGAGAGAGAGAGAGAGAGAGATGGCAAGGCATGTATCAGCAGCGCAAAGCAAACAACACAGCAAGTGCATGGAGCCCGAGAAACATTGGTACTATACAAATGCTGCTGTGACGTACTGTACGTCACAGGCAGTTTTGACATCACTATGGGCCTATCGGACTCTCTGGCAAGCAACTGCCCCACGCGCTTCTGTATACATTTGGCACAGACTTGACCTGTTGAGTTACAAGCTGCACACGCTCTTGACTGGTCCTTACACATTACTTATGCATGTTACCTGCAAATGGTTATTAGACGGCATAATCTGCTTCATCAATTTGACTTTCAATTGGTACTCCCCCTTATAATACAGGACCATCTTTCTGCAGTGTTTTTCAGTATTTCCATGTGGGGATAGAACTGCATTAATCTGATTCCTTGTGAATTCGAATCAGTGTTCAAACATATGGAAAGTTTGCATGCAAAGATCTACATCTCCAACAATTATAACACAGTCCTTGAACTTCATTGTTCCACCACTAGATTCAACTGTTTTTTACACAATTTGGGGTCGCAAGTTTTACAAAATTAACGCTGCTGATAATCGGAAGGTGGATCACGATAATACCTTCAAATACTATATTTACTTGTTCCTCTAATCAACCATTGTTCAACCTCAAATGACTTAGGATGGACAAAGTTACAGTTGAACGTAAATTTAAGGGAATCTTTTCTTGTTGCTTGCTACATCACTGAATCGTATTTTTTTCTAAATGCAGAGGCTTACCACGTGGGCAAAGTATGGCGCAGCACTTAGCAGAACACTTGCCACTTCCAGCGTGTCCACCAAAAACGCTGAAACATTCAGCCATGGAATGGAACACATGGAAGGTGCTAAATTATGTCTTTACTTGATACTTAAGGGCGCAAAATATCACTATATTGAAATCTTTGTCCCATTTATTTACTAAAAAAATAATAATAATTAAAATATTCATAATTTTTCACGGACCACACTCACATGGTATACTATAGACTTCAGGTGTTCTGAGACCTGCTGCATCTTTAACTAGCCTCATTAATTGATGAATTTTTGCTGGTCTGAAAACAGATTTAATTTTGTGTCTTTTTAAGCAGGTGGCTTATCTTGCCTCACACAGTTACAGAATGGCAATAAAGCAAGCTTCTTTTCCTGTTCCTCTTCCATGTTCTTACTGTTGTTATAACCTGAAATCATGTCATTTATTTCATGGTGACTGTATCCATTGGTCCTGAACTCTTTGTGTATGTGGTTCAATTCGTGGGGCAGGTTGTCGGTATCTGATATTGTTCTTGCATGATGCACCAACGTTTGTGCCGAGTGATGATGGCTGTTGACATGCAAGTACAGATCTGTGTGAGTAGGTTTTCTGTAGACGCTGTGGCCAAGGTATCCATTTCTTCTGACGGACAAGGACATCGAGGAAGGGCAGTGCGTTGTCTTTTGCTACCTCCATTGTGAATTGGATGTTCTTGTTAATGCTGTTTAGGTGTCCCAAGAACTCTCCAAGCCTTTCTCTCCCACGAGGCCAAATGACGAACGTGTCGTCGATGTACCGGAAGAAACACCTAGCTTTTAATTGTGCCGTTTCTAGGTCCTCATCCTCAAAATTCTCCATGAAGAGGTTTGCAATAACTGGAGCTAATGGACTTCCCATCGCAACACTGTCAGTATCATCATCATACTGGCTGTCCTATACAAAATAGGAAGACGTAAGAGTGTGCTTAAACAGTTCGACGACTCACCGATAAAGAACTGAGGTCCAAGGTCTAAGTAGTCCTTGATAGGCACATTGGTAAAGAGTGACACCACATTAAAACTGACCACGATGTCACTTTCACCGAAACAAGGACGGTCGATTCAGTCGATAAAATCGCCAGAGTTTTATATACGGTGTTCAGTGTTTGACAAACGGAGCGAGGAGATCGGCCATTTACTTTCCGAGCTCGAATGTCAGTGAACTGATGGTAGACACAATGAGTCTGAAGGGTGTCCCATCTTTGTGGATCTTCGGTAAACGTATGCAGTAGGTGGTCTAGGTGCCTGTCTTCCAATGCTGAATTTTTAACAAGCTCAGATGTCTTCCTTATTATTCTTGATGTCGGGTTGCATGGGAGCTTCCTGTAGTATCCTTGTCTATTAGTGTGCAAATCTTCGTATTCCATAACGACAATGGCGCTCCCCTTGTCCACGGGAAGGACACCAGTGATGTCACGGTTTGCAGCTAGCGTATATAAGGCCACACCGACAGCCACCAGTCAGTCATACCACTTGAGAATGCTTGGTTGAAAGTTCGTGGAATTTTAACCACTCGACGCGGTCGGAAACCCGAGAACTCTTTATTCAAAACTGTTGCTGCGAGACTCTGCATTCGTACATTAGATGATAATTGTTTACTGTTACCTGACATTGCAGGAAGGAAGTGATCTGATTGAGTTTAACAACTACTCCCAAAAGGAAATTTAATGAAGATAACAGTTTTAAAGTCATTTATTTACTGATGACCTGTTGTGATAATCAAAGTCATCATCTTATCATCACTATTGTTTACTATTAGTGGTCACCTGACTGTACGTGTTTGAATAAAGGTTAAAATTTTTACATGCAAACTTTGCATGAAATCATTAAAAACCTGATTATAGTACATTAAAATTTACATGTTACTGCACAGACTGTGCAGCTACTTACAGCCTGTGCAGTAACATTTAAATTTTAATGTACTGAAAGAAGACTTTTAATGACTTTTCTCTAAATATGTACAAGTGGGTGACCACTAATTGTTAATAATACTGATCAGATGATGATGACTTAAATCATTAAATAAATGACTGTAAAACATTTCCTTTTGGGAGTTGTTACTAGATACTTCTGTTGTTTGGCCTCAAGGTAATGAGAATTGAAACAGCTTTTTTGGAACATCTAAATTCACGCCATCTATTTATTCATTTTACCATGGAGATGGAAAGAATGGGTGCCTTGCCTTTCTTGATGTGTTGGTCTGGAGGAAACTTGTTGGTACATTGCAACATGCTATTTATAGGAAGCCAACCCACACTAACTTCCATCTGCAGGCTGATAGTTGTCACCCTCTGGCTCAGTGTGAAGGGGTTCTTCACTCTTTGCTGCACAGAGCAAATGTCATTTCAGAGCCTGAAAGTTTGTCAGCTGAGTTATCCCATCTTGAAATGGAAATTTTTGACAGAATGGTTATAGTGAAAGACAAATTAAATAAATGTTGCACTGCGCTATTGACAAACTGTGCAACCGGGGAGTGATGATAGACTGAGATAGCACCCAAGTCTTTTTGCGTTACACAGGTAGCATCTGTAAGAGGATTGGCCCTATTTTGCTGAAGTATGATGTGAAATGTGTTTTTGAACCACCACGTAAAATAAAGGCACTATTATAATGTCTGTAAAGGTGGATCTCGGTTTGAATAAGGCTGTTGTCTATTGAACCCCCCTGCAGTTATGGCATGTCATATATTGGTCACACTGTCAAGTCTGCAGAGGACCTGTGTTCTGAACATAAGCATCACTCACATTTATAGCAGACAAACAAATTTCCTATTGCAAAACATTGCTGAGACACCTGAGGAATATTAAAACATGAATAATCTGGCATGCACTTCCAGCTATTGAGACTGTGTTATTAAGAAAACAGTTGTAATTAAACTAGCAATGAACCTCATAAATAGTGAACGAGGTTTTGACTTAAATTTTGCATGGAATCCAACTCACTCTCTGTCTTGTCAAAAAACAGAGGGACAGAATTAATGCCACCTCAACTGTTTGATACTATAGTCAGTTTCTGTGCTCAGAGTGCTTTTTCTCTGCATTATCATTATTTTTCTTTTTTGAAAATTGCCAGGTCTTCTTAAGTCACACTATCAGCCGTCAGTGATGCTGTTACCCAGCTTTGTAAACATAAGATGTTCAAACTATTGAGGGAATTTAGAGGGCCAGAATTTGAAGCAACTCAGAACTACTGTATTGCTGCCACCTTATGTTTTGTGTGAAGAACACAAAGATAACATAGGAGGAATTAGGTTTTAGGAGGCGTACATACATTACGTTTTCCCGTGTTGTGTCTGGGAGAGGAACAGAAAAGGAGATGGCTAGTCACGGTACGAGGTGACCTCTGCCATGCTCCCTACAATTTATTTCAGAGCTTGTATGTAGATGTAGATGAAGACATCATATGACATAACTTCCTCTTATTACGAGAAAGCATATTCGATATCTAACACAGCATTAGCAATTAAAAGTAATGTGTTGGAAAAAAAGTTGCTAATCAAAATAAAATTTTACTTGACAGTTAATAAAATTGTTCTTACACCCTTATTTATTATCCAGAAAAAAGTAAAACATTACATTCACAACAGAATGTAGAGATGTCGAATGATTTGACTTCATTCTACCAATGACAGTACTTCAGAACCTAGATATCTCGACTGACCCCTAATTTCTATGACCAGTGCATTTACACAGACTGTAAACCACTCATCTATACGTTCTGACAAAACAGTGATAAAATGCTCACCAAATCAGCATAAACAACTAGAATTTATTTCACAGTTCAACACTGATGTGTATGATACATCTCAGGAATGGAAAACAGTAGCAGACTGCATGTCTCATATAAGCAGTATAATGAATGCAGTGGAATTTGTTCAGCCCGCCAATGCACCTCTAGTGGCCACACGACACAACCAGTCGCAAACTGCACCTCAAATACAGCAAAGAAGGCCGGAACTTGAAAAACATCCAGAATACTATACACATACTGTATGGCACGTCACTGCATCTACATACACACTTCGCATTCCACCCAAAGGTGCATGGCTGAGGGTACTCACTACCACTACTAGTTACTTGCTTTCCTGTTCCACTCCCAAATAGAATGAGGGGAAAAAACGAATACTTGTATTCATTTGCACACGTCCTAATCTCTCTGATCTTATCTTTGTGGTCTTTACGTGAAATATAGGTTGGTGGCAGTAGAATCATTCTGCAGTCCATCTCAAATTCTGGCCCTCTAAATTTCTTAGACAGTGTTTCTCAAAAAGATCGTTGCCTTCCCTCCAGCGACTCCCATTTGAGTTCCCAAAGTAGCACTCGTGCATTGATCAAATATACCAGTTAAAAACCTAGCTGCCCACCTCTGAACTGCTTCTTTGTCCTCCTCTAAACCAATCTGTTGGGGATCCCAAACACTTAAGCATTACTCAAGATGGGGTAGTATAAGTGTTTTATATGCGGTGTCCTTTACAGAGAAATCACATCTTCCCAAAATTCTTCCAATAAACTGATGTTTACTATCTGCCTTCCCCACAACTGTCCTTACATGCTTTCGTGTCACTGTGCTGCGTTATGCCTAGATATTTAAATGATGTGACTCTGTCTAGCACGAAAAAGTCTGCTGGTCCGGATGGGATACCAGATCGGTTTTACAAAGAGTATTCTGCGGCATTGGCCCCCTACTTAACTTGCATTTATCGTGAATCTTTAATTCAGCGCAAAGTTCCTAGTGATTGGAAAAAAGCGCAGGTGACTCCCATTTATAAGAAAGGAAAGAGAACTGACCCGCACAATTACAGACCAATATCGTTGACATCAGTTTCATGTACAATTTTGAAGCATATTCTCAGTTTGAATATAGTAAATTTCCTTGAAATGGAAAAGCTTCTTTCTGTGAATCAGCACGGGTTTAGGAAACATTGTTCATGTGAAACTCAGCTTGCACTTTTCTCACATGACATCTTGCGAGCCATGGATGAAGGGCAACAGGCGGGTTGCGTTTTTCTCAACTTCAAAAAGGCGTTTGACGCGGTGCCACACTGCAAACTGCTAACGAAGATACGAGCTTATGGAATAGCTTCACAGATTTGTGACTGGCTGGAAGACTTCCTAAGTAATAGAACGCAGTACGTTCTTCTCGACGGCGAGTGTTCATCAGAGATTAGTGTATCTTCAGGTGTGCCCCAGGGGAGTGTGATAGGACCGCTATTATTTTCTATCTATATAAATGATAAGATGGACAGAGTAACTTGTAATTTGTGGCTGTTTGCTGATGATGCTGTGGTGTGTGGGAGGGTGTCATCTGTAACTGACTGTAATAGCATACAGGATGACTTAGACAGAATTTCTAGTTGGTGCGAAGAATGGCAGCTAGCTCTCAATGTAGAAAAATGTAAGGTGATACGCATAAGTATGAAAAACAATCCCATAATGTTCGAATACAACATTAGTAGTGAGCTTCTTGATGCTGTCATGTCGTTCAAATATCTAGGCGTAACATTGCAGAGCGATATGAAATGGAACGAACATGTAAGGACAGTTGTGAGTAAGGCGGACAGCCGACTTCGGTTTATTGGGAGAATTTTGGGAAGATGTACTTCACCTGTAAAGGAGACTGCGTATAAAATGCTTGTACGACCACATCTTGAGTATTGCTCAAGTGTTTGGGATCCACAGCAGATCAGTTTAAAGGAAGACATAAAAGCAGTTCAGAGGCGAGCAGCTAGGTTTGTTACTGGTAGGTTCAACCAATGCGCGAGTGTCACGGAAATGCTCCGGCAACTCAATTGGGGATGGCTGGAGGGAAGACGACATTCTTTTTGTGAATTTCTGTTAAGGAAATTTAGAGGACCGGAATTTGAAGCTGAGTGTAGTACGATCTTGCTGCTGCCTACTTACATCTCGCGTAGTGATCACAAAGACAAGATAAGAGAAATTAGTGCTCGTACGGAGGCATATAGGCATTCTTTTTTTCCTCATTCCATTTGGGAGTGGAATAGGAAAGGAAATGCCTAATAGTGGTACAGTGTACCCTCCACCACGCACCTTACGGTGAATTGCGGAGTATGTATGTAGATGCCAGCTGTCACCAGTGCCGCATCGTTAACAGCGCTAAGCTGCCGCACTCAGTTTCATTGATTCGACAGTGTAGTTACCACTGACCACAGTTCAGTCAGCAGCCAGCTGCCTTCATTAGAGTAGTAGGCTTCTTTAAAGTTAATTATTTAATTTTCTACTTTCTGCAGTTAATTGTATCAATAGGATGGATAGGATGTGTGCCTGCTGTGTGCGGACACAGGAGGAGTTGGCCGCGTTTCGCGAACAGCTGAGCGTGCTGTTGTCTATGATCAGCCGTCTTCAGGCTGCTGTCTCGGGGTGCAGCAATGGTGGGGAGTCTGGTGCGTCAAGTGGGACACCTCAGGTATCTCATGCTTCGCTCTCTGTCCCTGCTACTGAGGCACCTTCAGGTGTACCGGACGTCGTCGAGCCACCTTCTCCGCAAGGGGAGTGGCGGGTTGTACGTCGTTCACGTCGCTCGAGGCGGAAGGCCATTGTGGAGGCTGGACGTCCGTCCGCGAGCGTTTGTCCTGTGAGTGAAAGTGTGGCCACTCCTTCAGCGTGGTCCGAGCAGGTGCACGGGGGGAGGGAATTATTAGTTATTGGGAGCTCCAATGTTAGGCGTGTGATGGAGCCCCTTAGGCAGATAGCGTCCAGATCTGGAAGGAATTCCAACGTGTGACGTTGACGGTAATGTAGAATGAAGCTCCCACGAGAAAAAGGGGTGGTTGTACTCTTCATCAGCAATGAAACTAAGTTCAAATTGTCCATTTCCATAGCCACTCTGTGGTGCCAGGTAGCAGGGTCTGACCGGCAATGACGGTGCCTGTGGAGAAATAGACTGCCGTAGTGTGGGCTGTGTCTCGTAGTTTGGTTTGAGAGTGCCATTACCTATTACAGAAGACACTGGGCATAGCCGCCCTCTCTGAGGTATCCTTCTGGTAGTCTCCTATGCCCTGGCATTTTGTGGAATGATTAATAGTATTCCTCACCTGTTGCCATGATCTATTTTTAGTCTCTCATATAATTGGGCAATATTGTGCCCTCGCCCCTCAAAGGCCTATGGGGTTTTCTGCAGTTGGCAGGCACCTAAAGTTATGCATCGCCACACGCCTTTTCCTCATTATAGAGCAGCATTTGTCACTCCACGGGGGAACAGACTGCAATTTTAATTGTCCTGAAGTCTTTTGGATGGATGCTTCAGTGGTTTGGTGGATGTTTGGGTAAGTTGATCCAAGCACCACTGGAAGATGTCACATTGTTGAAGTTTAGAAATTCTGCTGTACAGTGTCCAGCCTGCTCTACCGAGCACCGACCGTTTTTGCTTTTTGGTGACAGCACCATGTGTGGCACGTTATTTCCAGTTGGGAAGTGATCACTTCTATGCATATCTTTGACCACTCTACATTGAGCAGTGTGGGCAAGGGTCGGACAGCAAAGCCTGAGATGGATAGCTGAGAATGATCTAGTTGCACTCCAGAAGTGTGTGCTCTGACCTGTATTTGACAAATGTGCACATGAGGACAAGATAAGCCTCTCAATTGCTCTACCCCTATGTGCGTGTAGTTGCCGAGACCCGAAGCACGTTATGTGCATTGAAATCACCACAGAGGCTCATTAGATGGAGTAGCTGAGAACGAAGGACGTGGGGAGCCTCTTTGTCGAGCATATTTTGTGGAAGCAGATGAAGTGATCGTGTAGCCGATGAGTGATATATATGTACCACCACTGTGACTGCTTGTAGGCTTGTGATGAGGGAGTGGGGTAAGAAGTGGTAGGAGATGCTGTTGAAAATAGCCACTCCGCTTTAGCTCTCTCTCTCAAATAGTTATCCTTTCTGTGGTTAACCGTCAAATAACCCATGGATGTTAAATGGTTTAAAGTTATCAGGCTTGATTCCTTGGTGGAACTTGTGCTCAACGACTGTAATTTGACTTGTAGAAACTTTTTCAGCAATCAGTCATAAGTATTATTTATTAACAGATCTAGATTTCAACCACTGTGTGGCCATTATTAATGCTTAAAATAAAATGAGATGTTTGACATATTTTAATCATTCTATTTTATACATTGATAATGACCACACAGTGGTCGAAATCTAGATCTGTTAATAAATAATACTTAAGACTGATTGCTGAAAAAAATTCTACAAGGTTTAAAGCTGATCTCTTGGAGACAAATACATATAAATCTACTTTCACATAGCAGACATAGTTACTTCTCAAGTATTCTACATCCCTTAAAGTTCCATTGGAGTATGGGAGCCAGCTAAGACTTTCTTCTCGATGTGATGTGAAACCTGTAAAAAGAGGAATATCAGTGTTTAACATGATTGTCCCAGACGTACATTAATTTCCATGGGCTCTGTAGCTGAATCAGATGAAATGTGGAATCACCTGAGTCTGTGTCTTTCGGTTTGCTGTTTTAGCCATAGGTTGGTTTTTTGGAGCTACTATAGATGTTGTATTATTGAATAGGATATGGTGTTGGAAGTGCCAGGAGCCTAGCAATGTAGGTATCTGCAGCTTATTCCAAGATTATTTACTCGTGCGGCTGGTTTTTACAACTCTATCTAGTGATGGGTGCTGTGGCCTGCTGTCTTCGGCCACCACCAGTCCAGCTGTTTTTCCAGGCCCTCATGTGAGGGACCTAGGGGTTCTTAGTGTGTGCAGTATGGCTGGCTCATCCTGTTTTATTTTGTGATCAGCCAGCCAAGGTATTCTGCTGTTTAGTTTTAGTTATGTTCCTTCCTTTGTTTTACCAATTGTGTGTGTCTTCATTCTGTATTGTTTCCGACAGGTCCACTGTTAGCCTGTCCCTTTTGTGCGTTGCCATTTTCTGAGCTCTGTTTTTACTTTTTACTTTCTTGACAGTGGCCTCTCAGCTAGGAACAGGGGGCTGATGACCTAGCTGTTTAGTCCCCTAAAAACAACCAACAACCAAGATTATTGGGGTAACAACAAAGTGAAACATCTGCTGCTTTACATGTGCAATGACAAACAATGCAAAAGATATATTAAATGAAGGAGGTTTCATGAACTGATAGATCATCTTGGCCTCAGCATGTGAGATGCCCTCTCTTGTCATGAAATCCTGCACCTTACATTCTTCAAGGTAGGCACTACATTCCCTACTCCAAACGGGGTGGTCTCCAGAACAATTAACACACTTAGTAGGAGAGGAACAAAAGTCTCCTTCATCAGCAGGTTCATTACATTTGATGTAAGTGGCCTCTCCATTACATCCCATGCTAGTGTGCCAAAAATGCTGGCATTTAATACAATGCTTTGGATTTGGGACGTAAGGCTGTATGTTTAATCCAAGGTAACCTGTCTTAACATCTGGATAAATGAGTCAGATTTTACTAACTTTCCGTCCACCTTTTCCATAATGTTTCAGACATATAGGTACTTGCTGGAGCCCTCTCTTGTTGACTTGAAGGTGTTATAAAGTTTAGATTCAATGGCATGTTCCCCAAAGGCATTTAGCTTTTTGGAGGTATACTACTCCCATTTCACAAACGTCAATGTACCATCAATGCCCTCTATTCCTTTTTTAATATAAAAAGTGATACGTTTCTAAAACTGACCTAATTCCTTTTAACTATTGTAAATACATTGTGGGTTGCACAAAGTGCTCAGTTACTATACATACATCCATTCGTCTTTATTCCTGAAGGATGACTGACTAACCAAACTCTCTTGTTACATGTGTTCCATCACATCAGCATGCAGCACACCTTGAGACAGAGGTTTTTTTAGAGTTTTTTCCTTGTGACCAGGGGGTTAAACCAAGAATCTCCATTCCTTGTGACACAATATTCCACTGCCACACCACACAGTGGTCACTGAAGCATCTAGAGCTTATAGTGACAGAGAACTAATGGTACTGACCAGTCCCCAGCTCACGCAATGCGGGTGTGTGAAGCCTATAACTCACCAAACGAATGCTGATCCTCCTGTGGAAGAGGCAGGGGGAGGGTGTTGAAAGCAGTGATACATCTTCTCCACAGGAAGTAGGTCGTTAATCAGATAGAGTTATGCGTACAGATGAATGGCTTTACATTAACGTAAATACTTGATGCATATTCTGACAATGGTTAATTGTGAGCCACATGTACACACCCAATATACTGGCATCCTTACAGTTTCCCAAGTTGGCATGTGGTGACCTTCAACTAGGAAGATCTTTAGCAGATGCAGTTATCAACAACGTACACTAATCAGTCATAGCATCATGAACCCCTACCTACAACCAATATAACCCTGTCCAGATGACAAGAGCATCACCTGAGAAGGTGGAATGGGAAGTGTACATGTTCTACCCGAGTTTGACTTCGGGCACATTGTGATGGCCTGGAGCAGCGGTACTACACCTGCGGCCCGTGGGCCACTTGTGGACCGTGAGCTGTTTTGCGTGGCCTGGCAAGCTAGTTGACCAATATTAAAAATTTCGCAACAAAAATCTCTAGTGACTGCCTGATAAAACTGGGCGAGATGCATACAGCGAAATCGATGAAGCCAGTGCCCTGAATTTAAGCAGCATGTTCTCCACAACACATGTCATTTGTTGTGAAGCTGGCTCCACTAGAGTGATTGTGTGCCCCGTGCTGCCCTGGTGCTTTCCCCTTCCCTGTGGTGACTGTGGCAGCTCAGAGAGCACTCACAATTGCATCCTTTTCTGAATCCTATCAACTGTGACACTGGTAATCTGTCTTGCAAGCGTTCAGCATGAGCAAAAACGGTTCGGATACGAGTGTGCCATTTTTTTATGCTTACTGGGAAGATTCGTATTTGTTTGCAAAGTGTGTTTGGATAACATTGTGCTTAATATGCAACTCAACCGTAAATGTATAAGCACCGCAAGTGCACTACCACTACGAACACACAATGGGGGCAAGGTAAAAATAATCGTTACTATGCATGACTGTTCTGTGTTTCAAATCGCGACTTCTGCTTTTTGAAAGAAATTTGGACAGTTTTCCCTCTTTAAATTATCGAATTTACGTAATTTACAGACATTGCAGAAAGAATTTGAATATGGGTTAAAAAGTGAAAGAAACAAAACCTTAACTCAGATTTTTATGATGCCTTTTTCGGTGCGCCCACAGGATGGCCCATCCAGAGTCCGACTTGAGTTGACAATAATACCCTGTGATTCAGTTGTGACAATCTGCTATTACCATTACATTGCAGATTTGATGTCATCATATAAAGAGAGTATCTGTAAAAATGTTATACTTGAAAACTTAAACAGTGCATTACAAACTGTTGTTTCTGTAACATGTCTCTGACATTCAGAGTTCCACAGAGTTAACGCACTGTTTTTATTATTAACTGCCAATGTAAACAGAGGGGTGTTATAAGTCAGTGTAAAAGTTAAATCAAATTTAAGCACGAAAACTTTCAAACACTGTCATTTATTTACTTTTGAAACATGAGCAGGTGAGAGCCTAAAGCTGTATGAAGTTACCTAAGCAAGATTTTTGTTAATTTTTAATACTTGAGTGTATCTTACACAGTAGCTGTGAATATATGTATGTTTTATCTTATATTTGCTATATTATTATTTGGTGCCTGTTACTCATTTCATTCTAAGTTTCAATAATGTATAACAATCACAGGGCATTGTTGCAGTCTGAGTAGTGAGTAGTTATAAAATTTGTCTCACATTACCAAATATGATCACCTTAACAGGCAATTATTAGAAGGAAAAAATAGTAGAAGTCAGAGGAATACACATTATGCCAGTTTGTCTACGGAAATTACCATTTCTGCAACACACTACAATGTCAATAATGTTAACATAGTTTTTAATTCAGTAATATTTGGTATGTAATGTGTTTCACCCTGTTCGCTTGCAAATTAAAATGTAAAAATGTTTAGGAGGCCACTGATTACATAAACATAATTCTACATGGCAACAGATAATTGTTCACAATTCCAACAAATGTCATATGCAAAGACCGAGTATTTTGTGTGTTGTATCTTTGTTTACCATCTCTGAGAACCTAAGCAATAGCATCTTTGTCGACACCTGTCAACAGTTTATCTGATGATGGCCTAATAAGCCGAAAACTAGTTTGTAAATAAACAAAAAGTTAGTAGAACAGAAACAGTTTTTGTTTAAACCTTACAAACGTAACTGCTTGGGAATGGGGTAGGTTGCAGCAGAGTTTCAGATGGCCTCTCAAACTTTTTGTCACATATCTTTCTTTGAAATTAATTATGATTTGTCTAAAGCACAAGTGCACAAATTCTAAAAAGCTAAGAAAATATTAATTAACAATACATTCAGCTATATTTCAATAAACAATGTACTCTATTGTTAACAATTATATATTATAATAGATTTTGAATATAAAACAAATGGGTGTAGTTATTTTGTAGTGTTATTTTGCCCTGTGATAATTTTGTGCCCCACTTGAAATAAAACTTTCGAGAATTTGGCCCGAGGAGGAAAAATGTTTAGTATGGCTGGCTTGGAGACTTGTCATGAACATTTCAAAAACTGCACCAGTATTACAGCGAGAAAAACAGGTTGAAAATTACTAATCTTAGTTACTATCATGCACTGACAACTCTTCAAAAGTACTAAATTTAATTATTAACTACAATGCACAAATAACTTATAATAACTTAGCTTTCAGTGACCACTGCAGTTGCAACTGCTCAACGCGAAATGTAAACATATAACTGAGACCTCGATGCGTGGTGCGCACAGACACGCCAAACTGCTTATAAGTACTTAGCTTTCAGAGACCACCACAACTACAACTGTTCACGATAGAAGGTAAACGCACAAGTGACACTATGATACATAGCACACAAACACTCACAAATATCAGGCTGCATCAAACAATAAGGCATAATAAGCTCTGTGACAAATGTAAATTCACTAATAAATCACTTAAAGAGAAAATTAACACAAATAATCATTAAAATAACTGTCTAAAACCAAAAACTATATAAAACTTGGAGGGAGATTTGAACACCTGTCCAGTATTTGTTAGAACTGTTACAAACAGAAAAGAAATTTTATAATACTATCTTTGTACTAGGTACCCTCCACCATCCACTTCCAATGGATTGTAATGTATTTAAAAAAATTGTGTGTAATAAGGATTTTGTGGAGATTGGGAAGAAAATGGAAAACAAGTATCAATAGTATGAGGGTATCAGGTATGAATGATCTCATTTCTGATCTCAAGTAGAGATGCCCCAGTCTGTAAAGGTGACTTCAGATTTGGTTAAGGACCAGGTAAATATCAGTTGGAAAATAGAAATTGGCTATTGAGGGCATTGGAAGTGTTACTTATCATCACAAGCACAAATATATCAACTATGAATCTGTACTGTTATAATAATATTGTAGTTCATAGATGTTAGTCAGTACCTTTTCCTGTTGGCCCATGAATAGTTTCATAAAGGAAAAGGAAATCCTAGTTCTTATGACAATCTCTAAGATTTGGTGATTGCTTTGGCCCTAAAGAGCAAAGAAGTTGCTGATTTCTGTGAGGTTGGCTTGTGTTTAAAGGAAAGAGTTTTCGGGAAACTTCCAGGTGGGAGCTGGGAAGGTAGTGTTAAAGTGTAGAGGTGTCACATTTTTGTGGGAAGTCAGTACAGAATGAAGTCGCACTGGTGACAAGAAAGATTTGGGGAAAGTAAGTGAATTAAAAGTGTTCAGATCTTTAATGTGAGATGGGAATACTGCTTTATGTATTTCTGTCTGTTTAATTCAGAGATACATCTCCCAAGTATGGTACTGATTAGTCCATCTGTGTCATTGGAGGTTGCAAAGATTTAGTGGCTTTCCCTTCAATTTCATACAAAAATTGAAATTGTACCTCATATTAGAAGGTTTAAGCTAGGTTGCTACTAGGACTCTAATACAATCATTCAAATGTATTTACTTACCATTTTGACCACTATGCTATCAAATATGATGGAATACCACAATCTTTCTAATGGATGCATCTCAACGTAATCTTTTAACATGTTACGGAAATCATGAAAAATTAAACCCGGCAAGTCTGGATGTGGGACTAGCTCCTGCTGATTGTCTGTCCTGTTTTTTACTTCAAAATATTGACTGCAATACAATAATTTTGGTAGTGTCAGACCAGGCCAGGCGTGTAGCCCTGCTGTGGGCACTAGTAGCCACACAGCAGTTTACCTGTTAAAACAAATTTATTTTGATTAATTGAATTTAAAAAAGTAAATGAATATATTATAATTATTATATGATGATAATATTTTCTTTTTGTGTGTGTTTAATATAGTAATTATTTTCAAAGTGTCATTTACATGAAATAAATATTAATCACAGTCTGTTTCTTGCAGTGTTAAGAACACTCCAACTGAATGACAATCAAATAACAGAGCTGCCTCCTTTGGGAGAACTTAGAAAATTGCAGTCCTTGAATTTGGCAAATAACATGCTCACAAAACTACCAGATTTTATGGGATGTGAAAACCTGAAAGAATTGTTTGTGGGGTACAATGTAATAGAGGTAAAATATTGCAGTACAAACATTATGTTTGCTAATACTGATGTACTTCTGCATGACATAGGAATGTAAGCAATTTAATCAAATTGTTTTAATTATGTGCCAATGTCTCTTTTTATTTTTGCTGTAGTTGAAACACCTCCAAGTGCGTTTAAGCAAAAAAGACTTAAAATTAGTTGGAAATTTAGAAAAAATTAATAAAAATCAGAATACGGTAGAATTAATGGAGTATTATTATTATTATTATTATTATTATTATTATTATTATTATTACTACTATTATTATTAACATATTAAACACATAACTTTATACTTGTTTATGTTGATGCTTACTTGCCATTCCCTGGACCGTGCATCAATATGTTGCAGATCCCCCTACGTTTCACTACCCTTTTCCAGTGTTGCAACTTCTTCATAAACTACAGCATCATCCACAAAAGCCTCATTGAACTCTGATGTTATCCATGCGGTCATATATATATTGTGAAAAAGCAGTGGACCAAAACACTCCCTCGGGGCATGCCTGATATAACTTTAATGTCACATGACTGTATGGAATGTATGGGAAATATCATTTGTGCATGTTCTGTTGGCGGTGTGTGGGTTTAATGTGGACAGAGGTGTGGCTGGCGTCATCAGTAGGGTGGAGGTTGTGTACACTTATAAACACTTTTTACAATTTCTTTGATAGTATTGGACTCGTGCCTTATCATACATTACATATATGTGTAATGTATCTGTAACTTAATGGAAGTTTCCAGAAGCTGTTCATCTTAATTTACAAAAGTATTTTGTCTTCTTACAGATAGCAAATACAATATTGTTAGTATCAGACAGAACAGCGACTTACTCTGTTAGATTTTGTACTTACTTCAAATATTTGTTTAATTATGTTCTTGATATTTTCATGGAGAGTAAGATGCATTTGTACTGGGAACTCGTGTAAGATTTTGGAGCACTCAGTTTGATTGGAATTTAAACAGATTTCCCTAACTATAAGATATTTGATGAACTATTTGAAATGGTCTTGCTTGTTAAACACAGCAGATGAACATAAGATATAAATTAATAACTAGCAATATACTGTCCCACATCATCTACAACTGCCTGTTAATGCTCAGATCTTTGAATTCACTCCTGACTGCAGTATGTTGGTAGCACTTTCTCCCCTAGCATTTTATGCTGTATTAACTGACAGTAAAACTGTGCAGTCAACATTATGATAAGGTGGTGGGTATCACAAATTCTGCCACTGACTGTACATAAAAATCCTTACATGCAAACCAAAATGTGTTGATCTGGTTTTATCGAGCACTTTTGCACTTTTATTTAGGAGAACAGGGTCCTCCAGGGCTCGGTCCTGAGCGTTGTTTTATTTGCAGTGGCAATCAATTCTATAGCCGATCATCTACCACCAGGAGTATCGGCATCTCCCTTTGTCGACAACTTTGCGATCCACAGCAGCTCTGAGCAAATGGGTCTCCTGGAGCGGTGCCTTCAGAGGTGCCTAGACACTCTCCACATGTGGAGTATGGACACTGGCTTTCGATTCTCGGCTGACAAGACAGTCTGCATGAACTTCTGGCGGCGGAAGGAGTTCCTTCCCCCGCCCCTTCGTCTGGGCCCCACAGTACTTCAATTTGTGGAGACCACGACGTTCTTGGGACTTGTTTTTGACAGGAAGTTAACTTGGTCTCCTCACATATCTTGGTTGGCAGCTCGCTCTACCCGCTCTCTCAATGTGCTGGGGACAGTCTGGCACCTCGTGGGGAGCTGATCAGTCTACTCTCCTCCATCTGTATCAAACCATAGTTCGGTCCAAACTGGACTATAGAAGCATCATTTATTCTTCGGCTCGACTGTCCATACTGCGTTGCCTTAACACAATCCACCACCAAGGGATCCGTCTGGCGACAGGAGCGTTTCACACTAGCCCCGTTGAAAGCCTCTACTCCGAGGCCGCTGAACTACCCCTATCTTACCGTCGGGAACTCCTGCTTAGCAGTTACGCTAGCCGTTTGTCATCCATGCGAGGACACCCAACGTACGCAGTTTTCTTTAATGACTCACTTGACGGTCTCTTTGCCGTGCGCCCGTCTGCTCTGCTACCACTGGGAGTACACGTGTGTTAGTTACTTGGGCAGCTCGGCGTTACAATGAATGATGCCTGCTATTTTCTCGACTGGAGAGAGCACCTGTACACCGTGGCTAAGCCCCGAAGTCCGTATTAACTTGGACCTTCATTCTCTTCCATAGGACTCCACGTGTAGTTTCATTTACCGGAGAGAATTTCTCGCACTGTGGCTCAAATTTGATGACAATTTGTTGAGCTACACTGGTGGCTCAAAGACAGACCAGGGTGTTGGGTGTGCCTTTGTACTTGGCAACGCCTCGTTTAAATATCGTCTCCCTGAATGGAGTTCAATTTTTACAGCTGAGCTGTATGCATTATATCAAGCCACCCAATACGTCCGGCGAAACTCGCTCAATAAGAGTGTCATTTGCTCGGACTCTCTGAGCGCTCTTTTGAGCCTTTGCACGCTATATCCTGTCCATCCCCTGGTACAAAGCATCCGCAAGTGCCTTACATCTCTTTCAGCGAGCGGAACTAGTGTGAAGTTTCTGTGGGTCCCAGGCCACGTGGGAGTGTTGGGGAATGAGTCTGCGGATACGGCTGCCAAGGAGGCAGTTCTCCTCCCTCGGCTGTCTACCTTTTCTACTAGCTCTGATGACCTTCGCGCTGGTGTTTCCCGCCGTATCATCTTCCGTTGGTTTTTACATTGGTCATCCCTGTCAGGGAAGAAATTGCCTGATCTTTGGTGATCAAAGTCACCTCGACCCTCTCGTCGAGAGGAGATTGTCCTGGTCCGGCTTCGTATTGGCCACTGCCGTTATAGCCACCAGTATTTACTTCGTGGTGATCCTGCTCCCTTATGTGAGCACTGTGATGAACCTTTTACTGTGTACCATCTTTTAGTGCAATGTCCATTTTTTAATCGTCTCCGTCATGATCTATGTTTACCATTTGAAATGTATGATATTTTAGCTGATGATCCGCATTCTGCTAACAGAGTTTTACTTTTTATACATCGTGCAAATATGGCGAAAGCCATTGAAGTTCTAACCCTGGTTCGATTTTACTACGGGCAGTGTTGAGCGCTAATGACCTCAGCAGTTGTGCACCCTAAAATCACAATTAAAAAAAAAAAGCCAACCAAAACCTTTTTTTGCAAATTGTTATCACAACTTATGCTAACTTTTTTTCAACATTTCACATCAAATGTTTTTGAGGCATACAATCACAAGGTGGTTTATGTTAGGACCTGCAGTCAACAGGATTTTGAAAGAAGGGGGATGGCATTCAGTTTTACTTTTTACATCTACATATTTATACATTCTCAACAAGCCACCGTGCAGTAAGTGATGAAAGACACATCTTACCTCTACTAGTAATTTATTTTATTGTACCATTCTCAGCTTGAGAGAGGGAAATGACTGTTTATATCCTCAGTAAAAGCCCCAGTAACAGCATCTGTAACTGGCTACAATTCAGAAATCAGATATAAATCATCACCTAATAAACAGTCAGTTCAAGCATTTACTACCTCTAAATACGAAACACCTGACGATGGCATTAAATGCCGAAAGATATCTTCTGTGAGAAATAAATAAATAATTAATTACAGTGTTTGGACAATACTTTCACAATATGGCAAAATACGACATTTGTAACACTGTGGGCCCGAGATATAACATATCCATAACATTCACATATTAATCGAACCTATCAGTAACTAACATATCGGTCCACCTCTAAATTGCTTCTGTGTTCCTTTAAACTGATCTGGTGGGGATCCCAAACGCATGAGCGGTACTAAAAATGCTTCACACTGATATACCGTACCCAGTTATGTTTCTGTTGAACCGCATCTTCCCAAATTCTCCCAATACATTGAAGTCCACCATCTGCCTTCCTCCACAACTGTCCTTACATGCTCGTTCCATTTCACATTACTCTGTAACATTATGACTGGATATTTAATCAATACATCTGTCCAGCACTACACTTTTAATACTGTATGTGAATATTGTATGATTGTTTTTCCTACTCATTTGTGTCACCTTAAATGTATTTTTACATATTAGAACTAGCTGTTATTCAACACAAAAATTAAAAATGTTGTGTAAGTCAACTGATTTTCCACTACAGTCACTTAATGATGACACCCCCTCATACCACACCATCATCAGCAATCAGCTACAAATTGATAGTTAATCTGTCCATCAGATGATTTACATAGATAGAAAATAGTAGCAGTCCTATCACACTTCTCTGGGGCACTCCGGACGATACCTTAGTCTTTGATGAACACTCACTTAAGTAATATTAGCATATACCTCAGAAAAGGGATTCTTCTAATGTTTATTAACATCCCAATGCTATTGTGAGTGCTTAATGAAAATCTTCACTCAAAGCATAATTTTATTTCTTAATTTCATCTGCAGAACTGGTCATTAAGTTCATATAATTTTTTTAGAAAGTCAAACAACTTTGATTTAAAAATAGAGAAAACCTTTGTGGGTTATTTGTTGAAGATTTATGTTTTGAGAAAAACTCAGTGTGTTTATAATATTTTTTGTAATGTTAATATGAATGTAACGGAAGATTATAGTAAACTGAAGGAATGTGATAAGTTGTAGTTTCTAAAGAATGCCACAAAACATTACATTGCAAGTTTAATTGATGATGGAAAAGTCATCCTTCTCAAGTGCTCAACTGAAAAGTATTAGGTTTTTAGAGTTAAAAGAAAGAGTACAGAGAAGAGTCAACAATGTCATGTTAAAGATTGAAAAAAGATGCCATTCGATCCCCAGAAAGTTTTCCCATTGGATAAGTAAAACATTCTACAGTTTGATAAAGATGATCCAGTTTTGATTAAAAAAGGTGGGGGTGGGGGGAAGAAAAATAGGTATTTACAATTACCGATAGCAGCTTATCTCAAGAAGAGTCTCATCATCCATATAGTTATAGTATCCAAATGTTTCAAACTTTGTTGTTTAGTCCATTTAAAAATGAAACCAACCAACCTTCAAACTTTGTTAAGGTGTCTCTTACATTGACCCACTGAAATGCAATCATGGAATTTATTCCAGTTGAACCAAGCCTTAAGGGAGAATGAGGCAGTGGTGCAATGTGCCCATTGATTCACAGCTCATTAGATGTGGACAGCATGCTCATGCAAATTATATTGTTTATGAGGAAGAATATGAAAGGAAAAGAAAAACTGAATTTTAAGAAAAGCAAAATGACAATCAAAATGAAAGACATGTTGAAGAAGGGGTTGAAAAGATTAATTACTTGAAAAACTCATTGGTTATGAGATAGTTCCTCTGAAAGATAAAAGAGAAGTACACCCAAAGTGACATAAGAAAAACTTCTCTGAAGCTTCAGGTAAACTGAAGGAAGTGCTTGAATGGAAGCAGAACTGGCCTTGAGTATGCTTGAGGCTGCACAGATTATGAAAATAAAAGGAATATTGAAAGAAAGAAAGGAAGAAAGGTAGGTAAAGCCATTCAGAAAAATCCAAAGAGAGGAAAATTTAGTATGATTACTTCATTTTTTGCTAATGTTCCTAGGAAACAGAAATCCAAAAATATTATGTTGAATCTTTTCCATTTTTGATGTATAGAATATCACTAGGTGTAAAAATTTGAAGTAGATTTTTTTAAATTACAATTATGAAAATCGAATTACCAATATACCTGAGTTAATAAATTTGTATGAAAGGGGAGGGATGGCTGTATGCCATGCAGAATCATATGAAAGACATTTATTATGATCTTAAATAGTGATGGGTAGAATCCAAATTTTATCGAATCGAATCCGAATACCGAATCTTAAATAAAACGTGCCGAATTCCGAACCCAAATCGAATCTTGAACCCAAATAATCTGTCAACTCAAGTGCATGTATTTAAAAAGAATTACTACTCTATCACAGCCAGTGATGAAGATAAAGCCTTCTGGGTTGGATCCCAAATGACAATATTAACAGTAAAATTTAAGAAATTAAAATTTCATTTAGATTTTTATTTTAAATCTTAAGGGGTTTTTAATACCACCTACCTTTAAAAGAAATTTGTATGAACATTTTGAGATTAATGTTGTTTAGACGCTCTAAAAGATAATAAGAAACTTTCTTAACTCTATTACAAACTGTTTCATTTTGATGAAATAAAAAAAGAAAGCTGTGCTAGATCAGGTCTTCCAATCGCGATCCGGGTTCATACACTCCTTTCCTCACTTCATTCCCTACCTCTCCCTGACTTTTTTTTTCTGCCCATCCCGAGTCCCTCCTTGGTCCATCCCCCGTTTGAATCTCCCCCTGCAATTGTCCTGCGATCCAAAGGCGTTAGTTTCACCACTGACACTCCGTTGTAAATTTCTGGCACTCCTTGCTACTCACCGTGATGCATAAGTCCTCTACACTGATGGCTCCCTGGTAAATGACAGAGCCAGCTACGTTTTTGTTCATGGCGACCACGCAGAACAACAGTCACTGTCACCTGGCTGTAGTATTTTTACAGCTGAACTGATCGCCATATCTCGTGCTCTTGATCACCTGAAAACATGCGCCTGGAAGTCGTATGTAGTGTGCAGCGACTCCCTTACTGGCCTGCAAGCCCTTTCCAAATATTTCTCTTCCCATCCGTTGGTGCAATCCATTCAAAATGCCATCGCTTCACTCGGCAAGTCTGGCTATTCGGTGGACTTTATTTGGACCCCCGGCCATATTGGCATCCCGGGGGAACGAGCGTGTCGATCAGCTGGCTAAGCTGGCCACCACCGCTCCTCCCCTAGATATTGGTATCCCAGAACGGGATATCCAATTGGATTTGTGCTACAACGTTTTTGAGTCTTGGAACACACAATGGGCAACACTCAGCACTCCCAACAAGCTCCGAGCGATAAGATCCTCTACGGCCGTCTGGAAGTCGTCTTTCAGGCCTTCCCGGGAGGGACTCTGTTGTCCTCTGTCACTTACGTATTGGCCATACGTGGTTGATGCATGGCTACCTTTTACATAAAGAGGACCCACCGAATTGCCGTTGTGGAAGTTTGTTGACAGTGGTCCACATCCTGTCGGACTGTCCACTTTTAGCCGCCTTGCGGCAGTCTTTTAATCTACCTACTGAGCCTGCCTTCATTTTAGCTGACACTGCCTCAATGGCTGACCGAGTTTTAGATTTTATACAAGCAGCTGGATTTTATCGTTCTATTTAGTGGAGGGCTCGTGCCTGGTGTCTCAGGTCCCCACCCCTCACCTTTTAATCTGATGTTTTTCTTACTGCTACCCTGTTTTTTTTTTACTTCTAGGTTTTTAGTCTGTACAGAGTGACTGGCTCATCTTGTATTTGTTTGCGATCTGCCAGCCACTGTTCCCTGCTCTATTTTAGCTTAGTTCACCCTTCGCTGTGTGAGGATCAGAGGAACGTAACTCCGTTTCAGCTGCTTCACAGGAAAGATGAAAAAAGGTATTTTAAGATGTAATTTTTTTGTTTCAATGGCGTAATATAAACTTATATTCGAATAAAATTAATATTATGTCACTGAAACAAGAAATTTTCATCTGAAAATTTTTGTATCATCTCTCCTGTGAAGTAGCTGAAATGAAGTTGCGTTCTTCTGATCCTCACGCAGTGACTTGGTCTCTCCTATTCCTGTCTTCTTCAGTGGTGTTGAGAGTAAAAAGTTCATTGGCACTTTGTGCCCCTTATGTCTTTCTCCTGGGTGTTGAGCTTTATTTTATCCTTTTCTTACTTGGATGTCTTGTCTTCGGCTGGCCGCGGTGGTCGAGGGGACTGAGGTGCTCCAGTCACGGTCTGCACGGCCACTATGGTCGGGGGTTCGAATACCCCCTCGGGCATGGATATTTGTGCCGTCCTTAGTATTAGCTTGTTCATAAGTAGTTTGTAAGTTTAGGGACTGATGACCTCGTAGTTAAGTCCCATAAGCTATACAAACATTGTTGTCTTCGGTAGGAACAGGGGACTGATAACCATGTAGTTTAGTCCCCTCTAAACCCCAAAACAACAACAACAACGATTTAAATGTGGTAACAGCTAACACTGAAGATTACATGGCGTAATGTTTCCAGTCACTGGGTATGCTTCCTTTTGTCCAAATGTCTTTAATTACTGTGTGAATTTTCTGCCATGCGGATAAGCCCCCTAGTTTCCA
Source organism: Locusta migratoria (assembly GCA_026315105.1). Classification (NCBI taxonomy): domain Eukaryota; kingdom Metazoa; phylum Arthropoda; class Insecta; order Orthoptera; family Acrididae; genus Locusta; species Locusta migratoria. The sequence goes on from CM048755.1 coordinate 9,853,395, forward strand.
CATTTCTGCTACTATCCCATCTTCTCCTGGTGCCTTGTTATTCTTCAACGACTTGATAATTTCGCTGATTTCTTCTATTGTAGGTGGCTCCAATGGTGGATTTTCATGTTGTGGTTTTTGAAAATGTAATCTGTCAGTAGGCTCTTCACATTTCAATAGATTTTCAAAATATTCAGCTAACAGTTGGCAGTTTTCTCTATTGCTTAAGATCATGTTTCCATTTTTATCTTTAAAAAGTAGACTTGGTGATTGGAATCCTGTCAATACGTCCCTGAAAGTTTTGTAAAAGTCCCTAGTGTTGTTCTTTTTAAAATCTGAATCCTTTTCTTCTAATCTGTGTTTATCATATTTTCTTTTTACTGATCTGATGATTTTTGCTGTTTTCTTCTTTAAACTCTTCCCAATATTCATATTTTTTATTACTGTTCCATTTTTTCCATGCCTTTAGTCAATTGTCAATCGCTTCGTCACATAACTCATTCCACCATCTGTGTCTCGGTATTCTTCGTGCTTGTCCCATTTCTTTAACTGAATCTATCATTGTTTCTTTAATTTCTTCCCAGACTTCCATTTTTCGTGTGCTTAATATATCACAGAATTTATACCGATTTTTGTATGAAGAATTTAGTGTTTACTCTTTGAAATCGTTTTGGTTTTACTTTAGGTTTGTTGGGTTGAAAATTGGTCTTTATTTCTGTCAGATAATGGTCTGAGTCTATATTTAGGCCTTTCCTCACTCTAACATCCAAGATTTCCTTGTGGTTGCAAGTAATTATTGCCACATGATCTAGTTGATATTCACCTTGACTTGGATTTGGTGATAACCATGTTTTGTTCTTCCTTGCAAGTTTCCTGAAAAATGTTGTCATTAGTTTTAGGTTAAATTGTTTACAAAAGTCTATGAGTCTTTCCCTGTTTCTGTTTGTTCTTTCATGTGCTGGATAGTCTCCCACTATTGATTTAAATTTTCTTTCTTTGCTAACTTGTGCGTTAAAGTCTCCCACTAAAATTTTGATATTTTCATCTGGTAGTTTGGATGTTTCAGATTCTAGCATTTCCCAAAAATATTCCACTTTTTCAATGTTTGTTCTGTTGTGTTGGTTGATAGGTGCGTGTGCATTTATAATGGTATGATGCTTATTACCTGACTTAAAAGTCAAAAATGAAATTCTTTCTGATGGGGACTTAAAATTTGTTATGGATCCTATATATTGCTGTTTGACCATAAAGGCTGTCCCTAACATAGTCGTATTATTGGAATTTCTAATGGCTGGTTTTCCTTTGTAAATTCTGTATCCACCTGACTCAATAGCATTTTTATCCAGATATCTTGTTTCCTGAAGAGCTAATATGAGTATGTTCCGTTTACTGAGAGTGTCTGTTAGATGTTTCAGTTTACTGACTTTCATTAGTGTGTTGATGTTCAGAGTGCTCAGTAGGTGTTTTTTCTTGGGCCTTATTTTTGAGGTAGTCCTAGGAAGCTCCAACTCTTCCTCAGATGATGTTCTAGGCTCTCCAGAATCCAAAGGCCTAGTTGCATCGCTATGACTAGCGATGGAAGATTGGTTACTTCCTGGAGTAGTTTCCGTTTTGAAATTTACCATCATGTCTTAGGTTAAAGTTTAGTTGGGAAAAGATAGTTGAACCTTTCCATGATTAAAATTCAAGCATTTAGCTTAGAATTGTAAATGAGGCCGCTACTGACATGTGGAACAGACGCCTTTTGTAGCCGCCTACTGTGGGAACAGACGCTACAGTCCTGTGCTTTTACGTAAAAGCCTGCCTCTTCCGCCAGTTCTGCCGTTGAGGTCTTCACCGTACCCTGGCAAGGGGCCCTCACAAGGTGCTATTACCCGGGCCAGGTGAACCGAGTTTTTTTAACGAGGTGTTACTCCTCCCCCTCCTCTTTTTTCAACCGGGCTTGCGACTGGTTTTGGCAGAGTTAATTTTATTAGACTTATAGTACAAATTTTACAAAATGTTTATAACAGCAATTAGATAGCGGTATGGTAAATCTGAACAGCTATCACTTGATTCCTTGTTACTCAGTTCCTTCATAGTACAGAGCATCATCCCTCCTACAATTTAGTGCATACGATATCGAACATTTTTAAATGCCTGCTATGCAATCTCATTAGGAACCCACTTCCATGTATCATCATTCCGTTGGCACACTTTCGTGGTTTACACAACCCGTTGGTGTCAGTTGTCTGTCACTTTTCGAAAGGCAGTCGGTGTATATGTGTCTAAGCTTGACCTTAAACTATTTATTGAAACAGACGGCAAGTGGTTGCTGAAATGAAGTCATCCCGCCTAGATGGTGCACAATTAGATTTTTATCCACATAATAAATAACTTTCTCCTTGAAATCCTAGTGCTTCACATACCCCAGCACTTTACAAAATTTGGCAAAACAATACATGATATCAGAATGAGGCAACTCGTGCAAGAATCCTAAAGCCTTATGTATTGTGGATATTTACGTGAAGAAATTTTTGTTGCTACTTGAATTATTTGAAAGGCTGCTACATTTGATGTTTGGCAATACTAAAGCTCTATTTCCTCCATAGGATGGTGTATTAAAATTCAATAGTCGGCCATAAAAAGGAAATTAGACTCATTTTCCTTTTTTTATTTTTATGAGCACAAAAGTTTTTGCACCAGTATTTACATTTGCGCCTGCTAAGCAAGCCTGTGGAGCACTGCTTATATTAGATGGGAAAAGTTACTTGTGGCAGCTCCTAGTGCCATTTATCAGAACTATTCAAAGTGAGGTCGTTACGTTTTATGACATCATGTTTTTCAGCAGATCTATGGAAAATAAAGTAAATAATGCACGAAAACACACTGTTATGCAAAGTAAACAACAACATTCATAACTGAAGGTTTCCATATAACACTTTGGATTCGAGATTCATTAGTATTCGGCCATTTTGCACCGAATCTCGAATCCGAAGCCAGTGTGCTAGATTCGGCGAATAATGGATTCGGCCGAACCACTCGAACACAACCCTTATATTAACCAACCTTTTTGGTAGGAGTTTCTGAAAAAAAAAATTGTCACCTTTTAATCATATTATTCAAGGGTCACCATGGCTCATCGTACTGACTTTGTTTGCTTTGTGTTTGAACGCATTGCACCATGGCAAGAAAAGTGACAAGTCAACAAATGGATATTTTTAGTTTATCAGTGAAAACTGTGCATGAAATACATCACATCTGTTTCTCACAATTTTTCTTCTTGAGGGCAGTAGTGTCAGTTTTACTGTTAGCTAGTTCATGATTTGTTATGTTATAATACAATCACTTTTATCAAGTATTGCATTTTTCAGATGTGTCACTATTCTTGCTGGTGTGTGATGTATATTTGGCATTGCTGTTGCAAGTGCACGTATTTTACATCCACTTATTTATAATACATTTCATTTGGTATCTCATAACGGAGACTACATTTCTTTTTCAGGAATTATCTGTCACTGATGTTGAAGGGTTGACAGGGATTAAAACACTTGACATGAAGAACAACAGCTTAAACTCACTGCCAGAAAATATTTACATGATGTACCATGCAGTAAGGTTAGATTTGAGAGGAAACAGACTAGAGGAGTAAGTATTAGATTTTTATTTATATTTTATACTTTTGTAAGTTGTAAAACCAAGATTGAAGTAACAATATGAGGATAGTTTCCAACTTACTCCAAAGATGCAAATTGAACTGAGATCACCACATGAAAATGCACTCCTACAGAAAGTAACTAAAATGTCAGCTACAACCTTCATCAGAAAAGACACTTACTCTCATTCATCCAATCACACAGACACACTTCACAATCACACAACCATCACCGTTGGCTGCTGCCGTCTGACTTAGAACACAGCAGCCAGAGATGATTGTTGTGTATCTGTACACTTGTACGAATGAGAGTGCGTGTTTTTTTTCTGCCGAAGGCTCTGGTCAAAAGCTTCATTTGATTTAATTTGATTTGATTTGATTTGATTTTCTCAGCAAGCCAAAACAGTCTTGGTCCAACCTGCCACTGCCCGCACTGAAACTTAAGTTTATTGTGCGGTATCGCTCCCTGTATATCTAGTAAAGCCAACCAATGCTCTTGAACAGTGCAAGGAGTCCCTTTACCAGTTCTTTATTAGACACAATTTCCTCAGGTCTGGTTGTCCCACATGTTCTGTGCCTTTTACTCTCCAATGCAATGCATTCGAAGATTAGATGTGATGTAGTTTCATCACCGTCATCACAGATCCTACATTTAGGGTCCTCTTCTGTTATTCCTATTGTGTGTAGGTGTTTTTTGAAATTCCCATGGCCTATCAGCAATCCAACCATGAGTCTAATCTCTTTCCTGTTGAGGCCCAGGATTGCAGAGCTTCTTTTAAAACATGGCTTTGGCGTCATTACCTTGCCATGTTTTTGTTGATAGAGGTCAAAAGCTTAGATATGTATGTACGATTGTCCTTTCCATACACCTGTTGTGCCTTGATGTATGGTTTTGTGGTGAGTTGCAAACTACTCTCATTATACTGGGTGATAAAAAAGTCAGTATAAATTTGAAAACGTAATAAATCATGGAATAATGTAGATAGACAGGTAAAAATTGACACACATGCTTGGAATGACATGGGGTTCTATTAGAACAAATAAAGAAAAAAAAGGTCAAAAATGTCCGACAGATGGCGCTTCATCTGATCAGAAAAGCAATAATTAGTATAACAAATTAAGACAAAGCAAAGATGATGTTCTTTACAGGAAATGCTCAATATTTTCCCCATCATTCCTCAACAATAGCTGTAGTCGAGGAATAATGTTGTGAACAGCACTGTAAAGCATGTCCGGAGTTATGGTGAGGCATTGGTGCCGGATGTTGTGTTTCAGCATCCCTAGAGATGTTGGTCGATCACGATACACTTGCGACTTCAGGTAACCCCAATGCCAATAATCGCACGGAGGTCTGGGGACCTGGGAGGCCAAGCATGATGAAAGTAGTGGCTGAGCACACGATTATCACCAAACGACACATGCAAGAGATCTTTCATGCATCTAGCAATATGGGATGGAGTGCCATCCTGCATAAAAGTTGTAAGTTTCAGCAGGTGTTTATCAGCCAGGCTGTAACATATCGGGGTACCTCTCACCCATCACAGTAGCAGTTACAAAACCAGAATCACGCAGTTCCTCGAAGAAAAACGGCTGGATAACGGTAGACATGGTTATAAAACCTCATCTCGTTCGAAGCTTGTGTCAATTTTTACTCTCTGTCTACATTATTCCGTGATTTATTAAGTTTTCAAATTTATACTGACTTTTTGATCACCCGGCATTTTAAAATTCCAACCAGGACTTTCCATTGCAAGGTTGAAATCAAGTTTTTGAGTAGCTGAAAGTGAGCCATTAGTTTTAGATGCATATTGCTGAATTGCATTCTTTTTTATCTTTATTCTTACTGTAGAGAACTCCTACTTTATACAATACCATCACATTAGCCTTATGGTGGGTGAGCCTCACATTTACATCTATATAACATCTCCACAAATCACCAAATGGTGCTTGCATAAGTGTACTTTGTACCACTACAAGTCATTTATTTTCCTGTTCCAATTATAAATGGAACGAGGGGAAAACGATGTTCTATATGCCTCTGAACTAGCCCTAATATTTCAAATTTTATCTTCATAGTCATTATGTAAAATGTTCATTGTTATAACTGTAATTATTTCGCAGTCACCTTCATCTACTCCCATACTCAGCAAGCCACCTCACAGTGTGGCAGAGGGTACTTTGCGTACCATCGTCAGTTCCTCCTATTCTAGTCACATACGGTGCTCAGAAAAATGATTACCTGTTGCCTCCGTGGGGGTCCTAATCTCGGTAAAAGTCACTAGTTTTGCACCTTTATGAATATAAAATGCCAAGTCATTAATATATATTAATAAGAACAGCAAAGGACACAAGACCAAGCCCTGTGGGACCCCTTCTTGATAGCTCCCCAGTGTGATTTGAGGAAACAGCTGCTTGTGCGCTGTGTGAACGACTTATTTCATCTTTATGCACTCTTGCAGTAAAGTAAGAATTAAACTATTGGTGTGCTGTCCTGCTTATAACACAGTACTTGAGCTTATCTAGAACAATTTTATGATTTACACAATCTAAAGCCATTGAGAGACCACAAAAAATTGCAACCTGAAATGTCTGGTTGTTCAAAGCATTTAATATTTGATCAGTAAAAAAGTATATAACATTTTCTATTGAAAAGCCTTTCTGAAAACCAGTTTTGTCAGTACTATTTTTAGAAGTATGCCAAGCTACTCTTGAATACATTACTTTTTCCAGAATTTTAGATAGAGCATTGAGAATTGAGAGTGGGCGATAGATGTTGACATCGGACCTATCCCCTTTTTAATGCAATGGCTTCACAATAGCATATTCCAGTCTACTGGGGAAAATATCCTGCTTCAGAGAGCTATTACATATATGGCTGAGAATCCTGCTTATCTGTTGGGAACAAGGTTTTAGTAATCTGCTGGAAATGCCATCGGTTCCATTTCCATTTGAGCTTTTACTTTTTAGTGAGTTTATTATTTTTCTAATTTCAAAGAGGTATGTGGGTGCAATTTCAATTGTATAGGTATAGTTTCTTCCATTAACAGCCTTGCCATTTCTAATAAACTTCTATACTCTTTTTTTCTCCACGGCATGTTGTAGTGTGGGGATATTAAATAATTTGAGGCCAGAAACTGCCCAGGGAACTCTGTGCAGTTTCCAGGCATACACACAGTGGGTAAGCACCCAGAAAAATCATGGCACAGCAAAGTAGTGATTGTTGAAGTTGTTCTCTAAGTTATTTCGTATGGCAATCCTCGAGATACTTGGAGTCTGAATATTCAACAAGGAACTATCCCTGGTTGTAAACGGACTAGCCAGTTCCAAAAGAAAGGAAAAACCAATTGTTAACATTACCAAATACAAGAACGATATAATAACTCAACATTATGCAGTGTTTTAATGGAAATACACGGTAAAGGAATGACACAATGTAAAAAATGATCGTTAAAATATTCTCAAATTTTGACTTTTTGTTAGTAAATTTATCATGCATTTAGTTGTCCAGTTTCCCTTTCAGTAATATTCCAAAGTGTAAAATTTTATTATCAGAGGTAGTAATCTCAGACATGAAACACACGCTTTTGGACTTTTTGATTACTTTTCTTAGTGTAGAACAGTAGTCTTTATAATATTTGACTGTTTATGGGCCATTACTCTTTCTTGCTGTTATCTCTTTTCCAGTTACAAGATATTTTTATTCCTTTGGTAAGGCATGGTTTTTTACATAGCTTTTTACAATTATATTGAACTTTTTTCTTCGGGAAACAGTTTTCAAATACACATACCAATGTACCATGAAACAAGTTATATTTTACATTAGCATATGGTCCCTTGTACACATAATCCATTATTTAACATATTGTCACGTTGCAAACTGCCGGTGGTCTGGAATTCAAAGGCTGGTTGGTAATAGAGCACAACACGTTTATTGTGAAGACAAGCATACACTCAGTACAGACTGACTCCTGCTTGGAGTGCTCCACTATTTATACATAGAAAGAATTTTCTGGAACTTACAAGTACATAAGAAACATGGAGAACATTCTAGAAATAGTAAATACAAAAAAATAAATTTTCTTCTTCCTGTGGCGGGAATTGAACTGGGGACCGCAAGCTCAGCGATCTGTGATGCTAACCACTGGACTGTGCGTGCTGTAAGATGACTCGCAGAATTGCTCCCCTTCCTGAAAGAACAGCAACCCACTGTTCAGTTCCCTTTTCAGCCTGCTGCAGTGTCCTGGATCTTGTCATATGGCAGTTCTGGAGAATCCTTCACTTCTGCCTGCAAGACTTCATAATTACCATAAGTCTTCAGACTCCTTGAACAAGGGTCCGTTTCTGTCTCTGTTCTCTGGGATCATTTTAAGGCTTCATACGGAGGACGTGCACGATGTCTCTTCGTTTTTGTTATTTTGAGGATTGTTCATAATCCTCTACTTCGTATGTAACTTTTCCAATAGCCCAACTTCGGTACAGTGGTAAAAATCTATACCAGATCTCCTGGGCTGTGTACACAACAGGTTGGTGCTTGTCGTTATGCCGCTGGCGGTGCTTCTCCTGTGTGTCCAGTGTCTGTATGCTAACCAGCTGTTTTGCTTCTTCAACCTTGATGAGTTGTTTTACACTGTCATCCTGAGTATCATCTGGTTGGAACAGAAACAGAGTATCCCTTGCCGCGGTGGAGTAGTCGAGCGGTCTAAAGCTTCTCGCTGCGGAGCGTGCGGTTGCTCAAACCTCGCCGGACAAAAAGAAATTACGCGTAGCTCGTGAAGGTGCTTCAGAAACTGCCGAACACCTCCGATCGGTAGCACAAAAGGTTGCCGCAAAACTAAAAACCAGACCACCTGACGAAACCGATATACCCAGCGCCACTGCCGCGGCAACCAGGGAGCCTGACGGCAGTACACGAAATACTCTAGTCGATCCATGGTGGCAGGATGTGGAAATGGAATCGAACGAGGGCCACATAAGTCTCAAATAATGCGTGCTGTGCCGCTGGCGAGTAGCCGAGCGGTCTAAAGCGTCTCGCTGCGGAGTGCGCGGTTGCTCGCTGTGGAGGTTCGAGTCCTCCCTGGGGCATGGGTGTGTGTGTTGTCCTTAGGTTAGTTTACCTAGGTTTAAGTAGTTTGAAAGCTACGGACTGATGACCACGCAGTTTGGTCCGATAGCATGGGGCAGGAAAAACAGGCGTAAAGCCTGTGGTGTCTTGCCTTTCTGTATTATAAGTCAATGGCATGACTGGCAGTATTGTATCCCAATCCTTCTGCTCAACATCAACTTACATTGACAGCTTATCTGCTAAAGTCTTGTCAAAACATTCTGTAAGACTATTTGTCTGAGGATGGTAGGCAGTTGTTACTTTGTGGAAAATGTGATATTAACTCTGATACTAATTTTGACACGAATACTCGATCAGATATCATCACACATTGTGCACCATGCTTCAAAATAATGTCTTCTACTAGAAATTTTGAGATCTCTGGGGCTTCTGCAGTCGGCACAGGTTTCGTGACAGCGTAGCGGGTGGGGTTACTGGCTGTCGACTTCAGGAACCTACCTAAAAGGTTGATTCCAATCCCGTGGAATGGGGCTACTGCAGGTGGAATTGGTACCAGATGACCTGGAGGTAATTGTGGCTCATGCTTCCGTCGCTGGCACTCCTTGCAGTGACTCCTTATGCTTGACAGATCGGTAGAGACCTTACCAGTAATCCTTGCATCTGATTCTGTCTAGGGTCTTCACAAGTCCCAGATGATCAGATATTGGAGAATCGTGGAAATACTTGGAAAATAGCTGGTCAGAGATAAGCTGGAACAAACAGTAGTCATTTGGGCCCAGTGGATCGTAGTTGCTCTTGTACAATGTCCCATTTATAAGTTGAAACTCTCCTTTGGTCGGTTCTCCTTTCACCAAGGCCACTATAGTTTGTAATAATGCTGGATCTTTCCTTTGTTCAGCTGTAATGTTACCTAATTCATTGAGGGCTGAAGTTTCATGCACACTGTTCTGTTCGGCTAATGGATTCCTTGAAAGGCAGTCAGCGTCCTCATGTTTACGCCCATTTCTGAATACCACTGTGACATCATGCTCTTGAAGTATTAGTGCCCATCCTGCTAGTCGACCTGATGGATCCTTCAGATTGATCAGCCAACTTAAAGAATGGTGGTCTGTCACGACAGTGAATGCTTTACAGAATATATATGGCTAGAACTTGTTGATAGCCCAGGTAACGATGAGACACTCCTTCTCGGTTGTAGAGTAATTCATCTTGAACTTTGAGAGAACTCTTGATTCATAAACTATCACCTTCTCAGCACCTTCTTGAACTTGTACAAGCACTGCACCAATCCCATAACAACTAGTGTCTGTGTGAAGCCCAGTTTCCACATTCTCATTGAATAAGGCTAGAACTGGTGCGGAATTTAGAGCCTTCTTAAGTTTGCAGAAAGCTCGTTCTTTTGTCTCATCCCAGTAAAACTTGGCATCTCCCTGCAGAAGGTCTTGCAATGGACGTGCCTTGTTACAAAAACCTTCTATGAAACTACGATAGTATGAGTACAACCCGAGGAAACTTCTCACATCACAGATGTGCTGAGTAGTTGGAAATGCTGTGACTTCTTTTACTTTATCTGGATCAGGATGCACACCATCTCTGTCGACTAGGTGCCCCAGGATTTTTATTTCTTTGGTGACAAAGAGACACTTCTTTGGGTTGAGGTGGAGTCCTGCTGTCTGAACACACTTCAACACAGTTGACAGGTGGCTCAGATGTTTCGCAAATGTCCCTGAGAAAACGACAGTGTCATCTAGATGACAAAGACACATTGTCCATTTAGATGTCGAAGCAAGTTGTTCCATCATGTGTTCGAATGTGGCTGGGGCATTAAGCAGTCCAAACAGCTTGACACTGAATTCATAGAGGCCGTCAGGTATAATAAAAGCAGTCTTCTCCCTGTCAGATTCGTCAACTTTGATTTGCTAGTAACCTGTCTTCATGTCCATGGTTGAAAAGTATGTAGCTCCTTTCAAACAATCTAACATGGTGTCATGCACGGCAATGGGTAGACATCTTTCTTTGTGATTTTGTTCAGCTACCGATACTTGACACAGAAACGCCACGTGCCATCATTCTTCTTCACGAGTACCACTGGAGATGACCAGGGGCTCTCTGAAGGTTGAATGCAACATCTTCTCCACTTTTTCCCAAATTATCCGTCTTTCAGCTGATGACACTCTGTACAAACGCTGGCTAATTGGTGGATGATCCCCAGTATTTATACGATGTTTTATTGTGGGCCATTTCGTCTGGCTCCTCTCCATTCTGGCTCTGAATAAATCGGAAAATTGGTGTAGTATGGCTAACACCTGCTGACGTCACTGTGTCAGACTGGCCCCTATATGCAATGCCATAGTAGTTTCCTCTAGTGTGTTGTCGGCAGTAACAGAAGAGCATGATGAGACTTCGTCAGTAACATTGAGCTCACCGTCCTGGACTTGTTCAGCTGTTCAAATACACATTCCTTTAGGAATGAGTTTCGATTGCTCAAGAAAATTAGTGATCCAAGGTTCTCCTCAATCACCTGTAATGCTTATGATAGCCACTGGTATGTAGATTTCCTTTGTTAAACTCCAAAAAATACCTAGGAATTAGTATTACTTCAGACTTAAACTGGAAAGAACACGTAGATAATGTCATGGGAAAGGCGAACCAAAGACTGCATTTTATTGGTAGAACCCTTAAAAGATGCAACAGAACGATTAAAGAAACTGCATACACTACACTTGTCCATCCTTTTTTTGAGTATCGCTGCCCAGTGTAGGATTCTTATCAAGTGGGTTTGACGGAGGACATTGAAAGAGTCCAAAGAAGGGCAGCTCGTTTTGTATTGTCACAATACAGGGGAGACAGCATTACAGAAATGATACAGGATCTGGGATGGGAATCATTACAACAATGGCGCTTATCGCTATGGCATGGGCTACTTACGAAACTCCAATCGCCAACATTCTCCTCTGAATGTGAAAATATATTGTTGACTCCCACTTACATACGTATAAATGATCATCAGAATAAAATACGAGAAATCAGAGTTCAAACTGAGAGATTCAGGTGTTCTTTCTTCCCGCACACTATTCGAGAATGGAATGGGAGATAAATAGTATAATGGTGGTTTGATGAACTCTCTGCCAGGCATTTAAATGTGATTTGCAGAGTATCCCATGCAGATGTAGATGTAGATCTGATTAGTTTTTTGTGGTCGACAAGCCCTTCACCGTCCAACTGGTCATCTCACCTGCTGACTGGAACTCTCGTCATTATTAACGGTGGGATCTCAACATTCTCGACAGCAAACAACCTCCCAGGTAAGTCAATGTTACCTGTACTCGTCAGAACGGCTTTCTCAATTTGTAACTCAGATCTCCCACAGTCAATGACAATCTGGGATGCATGAAGGAAGTCCCATCTGAGGATGACGTTATGGCTACATTCTGTTAAAATGACAAATTCAAAAGGCTGCGTCCTGTTGTTGATAGTTACTCTTGTGACACATGTTCCTGCTGGCTGGGCGTATTTTCCATTTGCGACCTTCAGCACAGTTGCTCTTGTGTCACAGAACATTATCGTCTTTAGTTTGCGCATAATGTGATCCCACCTATTATACTTGGCGACTCATTTGAATCCTTTCAGCCATTTATTTGGGTCCTGTGCAGTGTCTCCTGAGAACACCGACGGGTGTGTTACGTGCAGCTGGCTTACCGCCGTTTTTGCATCCACGGTTCTTCTGACGATACGGACTTTTCGATGGTGGTAATCGGTATACCCTTTGTATTCCGGTTCTCGTCCACGTAATCGACAGCTCTTAGGCTGCCTAATCGGAGCCACAATGATGCAGATGTATTGCAGAATACCCAGCGCCTCCACCAGAAAGTGTCACGTCGCAAACTGCAGGTGGTCCGGAATTTGAAGGCCGGTCGGTTATAGAGCACAACACTTTACACTGACAACACATTTATTGTGATCACAATTGTACACTCAGTACAGACTGACTCCTGCTTGGAGTGCTCCACTATTTATACATAGAAAGAATTTCCTGTAACTTACAAGTACATCAAACATAATAAACGCGTAGAACATTCTAGAAATAGTAAATACAAAAAAAAAATTCCTCTTCCCATGGCGGGATTTGAACTGGGGACTGCAAGCACAGCGATCTGAAACGCTAACCACTGCACCACGTGTGCCGTCGGAAGACTCACAGCAATATAAACATAAAAAATAAACTCGACTACAATAACACAATGTATTTGAATGAGAATTACGTATATCATTCACGTTGCTACTTTCATGGAAGCTCGAAACACACATTCTGTTGCCTGCACTGCATTTCTATTGAACACTGAAAATTGAAGCAGATCAAACCCAAACACAAGTGTCCTGGTTTTTTACTCTTTGAAATCTGATCAGCCTATCCATGCACCACCCTCTCCTATAGTGGCACCTTCCTTGCAGGAGACAATGTGTGTTTCTGATACTGAGGTGGCTGCTGCCCACGCTAGTTGCTCCATCTGTTGTCCCGATATATTCTATCAGTTGGGGCTTTATTCCTATCATTACTGACACTGCCACATGGTCCATAGTGTCTCTATGTGCAGGTTCCTTCCTGTGCCCTCGTTGCCATTATTCAGCCCAATTGCTACAGTACACTATGGCCCTCCACGTCTTCAGAAGCTGATTAGCCTATGGGGATGAATGTCATCACAATTTGGCTGCTGCCATCACCGTTGTCACGTGCCCCCGGTCACCCAGACGGGCCTCCGGTCACCTCACCTGCGTCGGCAATGGTTCGGCTAGTTCCCCCTTCCCATGTTTTAATTACAGGTATACTGTGTGTCTTAACAGCTGATGACGAGTCATTACACTGTCCCCAGTTGACCGTAGAGTGCAGCTGGGCCTGATGTACCCTCGTGCACTTGGATTTTTAACTGACAGTGAAATTATTAGGCACTTGGAGAATCAAAAGTGTCATTCTAATATGTGTGTGTGCAGCTCGAAACGTACTGTGTACACGGGAAAACGTGGTGACAAATGAAAGAGAATTAAATTGCAAACCCAATGATACGTAGGTTAGATGCGTAAGCAGTATCGGAGGAAACAGTGTGACAAATAGAAGTGTGGGTAATAAATTTATTAAATAATTTGCATCTCGAAAAGTATTCGTCACATCAAAATGATCTTGCACCGAGTTTGTAACTCTTGTTACTATGTATCAGAAGAATTATGTATGTGTTCAGTAAATTTAATAATTGAAACACTTTTATTGACACTGGATCAGATAGGGACTCTCCAGTGCAGATATTTGTAGGAGAAGTTTTGAGAAGAGTCGGAGCACGTACAGGCGGTAAGAATGCCGTGGACAGTGCTCGACTTTAGTCTCTGGCCCAGTAGTAGGAACTTACTGTCATTTTCACTTTCTGCAATTCATAGCTGATTTATTTTATTTATTTAGTGAGTTTTATTCATTACACTGGGAATTTGAGCATCATAGAGATTTCAGTTGAGCAGCAGTCTGCTGTTTAGCATTTGTTTTTAATAAACTATTTTATTCACTGCAAGGACATTTGTCTAGCCACAGCAAGCACACAAAGGAATTCAAACACACACCGCAGCTTTTGGCCACAGCCTTCATCAGAACAAGGACATATACAGTATTCTGTCACATAGGCTCCCCTCACAGACAGATCTCTGCCTGCTGTGTTCTGACTAATTCCTCTGCAGAGATGGGGGTGGGGCAGGAGGAACAGGAAGGATGCAAGATAGTGGTGAAGATGGATATAGCAATGCCCTACAGACAGACCACGTAGATACTAGATGGGTGGGAAGAGAAGGGTTGGGTGTGTGGGGAAAATAGATTGAGACTTGGATAACTTCCATCTGTACAGTTCAGAAAAGCTGGTAGTGGGGAGAGGATCCAGATGGCCCCCGTCGTGAAGTGGACATTGAAATCGAGCATGTTATGCTCGGCTGTGTATTGTGAACAGCCCACAACATTATATAATCCTGTGCAGTTATTATTTCAATTTTTGTAAACATACTAAATTTTCAGCTGTACCTTCTGAAAAAGATTTAATATACCCCAAGACATACAGAAAAAGCCTTGTATAAACATTTATGAGTGTGAGCTAGATAATAGAGGGACTGTCATTGTCTGTATTTACACTCTTTGCTATGAATTGCTCCTTGTATTGTTTGTGCATTCCTATGACTATTGCTACTCTCTGGAATTTACTTCTGGCCAGCTGTTCACTTAGTGAATGCCTCCAGTTTTACCTGTTAGTTCCGCTGGTCTTTTTGTAACTTTCAGTAAAAGTGATCATAAATTATCTTCTTCTTATACTGAACTGGCTAGAAAATGAGTAATCGCTATTGGAATAAATAATCACTCGATCCTGGTGATACACTTAGTACTCTCATTCACTCTCTACACATTCGTATCTGTAGTGTCAGATGGTACATATATTATTAAAATTAATTCAAAATTACAATATTGTTATGTACTGAATCCCTGTAGTATAATTTTTCTATAAGGCCTGCTTTCAATTGCCTTTGAATGTGTAACATTGATGATACTTGTATTCGTTTCTCTAAATAATAAATTGTACCACTGATATTTCGACAGTGTTCTTACTTAAATTTGTGTATTTCATGTTACAGTTTGCCTGCTACTTTGTCCCTTCTTCCTCATTTAAACACCTTACTGTTAGAGGGTAATCCTCTATCAGAAGTACGCAAGGATGTTTTATTGTGTGGAACACCTTACTTACTACAGTGGTTGCGCAAGAAGATAGATGATGATAATCATCCGGAAGGCAGCACTGAACAGGCTATACATGTGGAATTTCCTGACAGGTAAACTCAGTTTCATGAAATGAAAAATATATAAAACTTGAAAGAACATGTTTGAGACTTGAAAGTAACCAAATATTTTTGACCATACATTCTTTAATATTCACTGAGTTACTCTTTGTTTGATAACTGAAGGACTTTAGGGCCTATGAATGGTGAATAGTAATTTCATTGAGCAGCGGTGTTTGGAACATTATGTATGGTCTGTCTCATTATGTATGTCTTTACATAGTCACATACTTCTGTCCACTTTAGATTTCTTGAAGAGTGTATGTGTGTGTGTGTGTGTGTGTGTGTGTGTGTGTGTGTGTGTGTGTGTGTGTGTGGTGCAGTTGAGGTACCTGGATTCTAATGTTATTTCACAACTGATCACTATTTTCATGTCATAAATTTTCAACTTTCAACATTCACTTCTGCACAATGATCCAAAATGGATTCAAACATAGACAACATTATAGCATATATTCTATTCCCTGTAAAGGGCATGATCATGGAGTTTTACTACATCCATTATGGATCAGATTCACTAAATAAATAACATTAATATTATTCAGCATACCTTTATTTTATGTTTTTTCATTCAAAATAAGTTACTGACTCTTAATGAAATACAAGGTGGCTGTGAGTGTAAAAGTGTGTAATTCCAGTATGAGAAAAAGTTACAGTTATGTAAAGTTTACTCAATTTCATCCTTTCAGCTAAAACAGTAATCATTATAAGATAGTTAAAAGATACAGTCTTGACTATAGAGCATATTATTGTCTTTGAATTTCAATTATGCATTTTGCCTGTGCTAGGCATCTTCAGATTATAGAAAATTGATCACTTCATGCACCATCTGTAAAAATGATGACAACATGTAAATGCATCAACGAAATATGTGTAAATTGTCAAAAAGTGAGAATTCCTCCATGTCTGCTGAGGGGGTTCCTTGCCTGTTTGAAGGATGCAACATGATTTTGGAACATGAAAAGCAGAGCTTCATGGAACCAGAGCACAAAATGCATAAGCATCCTTGCTGACAAGCATGGAAAACATTCTATGTTTGTCAACAGGGTCAGTTACGTTGTGCTCCTGTTCCATGGAGCTTCGCTGTTCATCTGTTCCAAACTTTTGTAGCATCATTTGTGTGTGTTCAAACGTTCTTATCCTTTCACTGTGTCAACAATATGATGACTCGGAATTATAATTTACTTAATCTACTGTTATGTATTTACCCTGCAAATCACGTTTAACTGCCTCGCAAAAGGTTCCTCGAACCACTTTCATACTATTTCGCTACCATTCCATTCTCCAATAGTGCACAGGAAAAAGGAACACCTAAATCTTTCCATTTTTGATCTTAATTCCCTTGTTTTATTATGATGTGCATGTCTCTTTATGTAGGTGGGTGCTAATAAAATATCTTCCCATTTGGAGGAGAAAGTTGGTGAAAGAAATTTTGCAAATACAACTCGCTGGAATTAATAACACTTTTATTTTAATGATTTTCACCCCAACTGATCCAACTGATGCTTGTTTTCAGTGAGACTCTCTCCCCTGTTTTATGATAGTACAAAGTACGCTACCCTTCCCTGTACTTTCTCTATATCCTCCATCAGTCCTACTTAGTGAGGCTTCCACAGTGTGCAGCAATATTCCAGAATAGTATTGATAAGTACAGTGTAGACAGTTTCTTTCACAGATATATTGCATTTTTTAAGTGTTCTGCCAATGAAACATAACCTTTGGTTCACCTCCTGCAAGATATTTTCTATGTTCTTTCTAGTTAAAGTTGTTTGTAATTGTAATTCCTAGGTATTTAGTTGAATTTAAGGCCAGTGGATTTGAGTGATTTATCATGTAAATGAAGTTTAACAGATTTTTTAAGTGCTCATATGGATGATTTCACACTTTTTTTTATTTAGAGTCAATTGTCAATCTTCACACCATGCAGATATATTATTTAGATAGTTTTTCAGTTGCCTTTGATCTTCTGGTGACTATACTAGCCAATAAACAACAGCATCATCCATGAACAGTTGAAGAGATCTTCTCGGATTTACTCCTAAATTGTTTATAAAGACAAGGAACAGTAGTGGCCCTATAACACTTCTGTTTTACTTTCCGTCATTTACTATGTATTGTTTCCTTTCTAACAGAAAATCCCGAATCCAGTTGCACAATTGAAATGATATTCTATAAGCACACAATTTTATTAGAAGCCACTTATGAGCTACAGTGTTAAATCTTCCAAAAATATGGATTCAGTTTGATTTCCCTTGTCAACAGCACTTGTCATTTTATGTGAGTAAAGAGCTAGCTGTGTTTCTATTGACTATGGGTAAATAGATTGTTCTCTTTGAGGTAGATTGTAATGTTTGAAAAAAGTATATGCTCCAAACTCCTGCTACAAACAGGCATCAATGACATAGACCTGTAATTTTATGGATCACTGCTATTGCCTTTCTTGAATATTGGAATGACCTGTACAAGTTTTCAGTCTCTGGGTACAGATCTTTCACTGAGCTAGAGGTTGTATAAGATAGCTAGGAATGGAGCTGTTGCATCAGCATTCTCCAAAAGGAACCTAATTCTATACAATCTGGATTAAAAGATTTGCTTTTGTTTAGTGAGTTAAGTTGCTCGTCTACTCAAGGTATATCTGCTTCTAAATTAACCATGCTGGCAGCTGTTCTTGTTTTTTATTTCTGGAGTATTTGCATTGTCTTCTGTGGTAAAGGAATTTCAGAAAGCTGTATGATAATTCTGCTTTAGCAACACTGTCATCAGTAGCATCGCCATTGCCATCATTTAGTGAAAGTATTGATTGTGTGTTGCTACTAGTATACTTTATATATGACCAGAATTTCTTTGGATTTTGTACCAAATTATGTGATAGAGTTTTGTTGTGTAAACTATTATAAGCTTCTTGCTTTCCACTTTGAGCTAAATTTAGAGTTTCTGTGAAAGATTGCCAGTCTTAGGGATTTTGTGTGCATTTAAATTTGACATGCTTTTTCTTTGGTTGTTTCTTGTTTTTTTCCTAAGAGTGATCTAACCTGTTTTGTGTACCGCAGCAGGCCAGTCTCCTTTTTAAAATTTGTTTGGTATAAATCTCTCAATTGCTATTTATATTATTTTTTGAATGTAAGCCACATCTGATCTACACCAACATTGTTAGTTTCAAACGACCGGAGACTCTCATTCAGCAAAGTGTTTGGGGAATTCTTATCTGCTTTTTCAAATAGATATATTTTTCATTTAATTTTGGTGGATTTGGGAATTTCAATATTCAATTTCATTCTGACAACTCTGTGTTCACTATTCCCTGTATCTGTTGTGTTGCTTTCATTAGCTCTGGATTATTTCTTGCTAGGAGGTAAAGTGTGTTTTCACAACCTTTTACTATTCTAGTAGGTTCATGAAATAATTGCTCAAGATAATTTTCACAGAACACATTCAGTACAATTTCGGGTGATGTTTTATGCTTGCCTCTGGTTTTGAACATGTTATTTTTCAACATATCAAGGCTAAATTGAAGTCACCACCAATTGTAATTGTATGTTTTTTTTTAAATTGATTCAAGGCTTATTTAAAAATTTCTTCAATCATGTCATTAGTGTCAGAGGGTTAGTAAAAATAACCAGTTTTTAATTTATTCTGGTTGTCAGATATAACTTCTAACCGTACAAACTCACAAGAACTACCTATTTCAGTTTCACTAAAGGATAAACCTCTTGTGACAGGAATGAACACACCTCCACCTATTTTATTTAACCTATCCTTTGTAAAAATTTCAGCTGAACTTATCTCTGGCTCTAGCCAGTTTCCACTAGCTATAATAATTTGTGCTTCAGCACTTTTTATTTGTGCTTGGAGCTCTGGTACTTTCCCCACACATCTACGGCAATTTACAACTGTCAGACCAGTGGTTCTTAGAACTGTGTTTGTCTTAATGTGACCTGCACTGTGAAACCCTTTTTGTGTGTTCTTGAGGCCTCTATCCTAAAAAATTTACCAGTCGACACATCACAGCCCCCACTACATGTGTACCTGCTTCCTGCTTGTGTTGGACATCTGCCCTATTCAACAAAATCCAGAACACCACCACCCTACTGCAAAAGTTGAGGAATCTGCAGCCTACATGGTCTCAGAACTGTTTGATCCTCTGATTCAGATCCTTCATTCGGCTCTTTACCAAAGTCCTGTCAACTATGCTGCAGATGGTCAGATATGCTTTCATCTTGGAAGCAACACTGGCAGTTTTTACCACTTAAGATAGCTGCCCAGAACAGGAGAGAATCTCTTCCATTACAAAGTGACACACACACAATTGGTAATTACACAAGCCACCACCATGTGCAGTTGGTTGCACCCTCTGCTCTTTTATGGCATTGGGAAGGACCCGTTCCTCATCTGGACTGACTCCACCTGATATGCACATGGAGTGCACACTGAATTTCTTCACCTTCCTATTAGTCATATTCATAAGGGGCTCCATTACTCACCTAACATCGGAGCTCCCAACTACAAGCATTCCCACACCCTCTCTGATTCCCCAGATCTTGCAAATTGAGAAGTGACCTCAGAACAAGCAACACCAACTAACTCAGAAACAGTTGTTTGGCACAGATAGCACCTCAAACCTGTTGGTAAGAAAAATCAGGGAGGCCTCTCACTCGACGCCTCTGGAGGTATTCTGCTGCCTGCCATGCCTCGAGGCAACCTCCCATGTGACCATTGGTGGGATGCCAGCCTCATTGTGAGCAGTAACAGGGCAACAGGGCTGGCCAGAGCCACGGGCTGATAGGTGGACACATCAGACGTAATCTCATAGGCTTTCCCAGTGATTCGTTGACATCTTGTGAGATTGGGTATACTGCCGTAGTCCGTGTCTTGCCGACGTGATATTATGTATTTGCAACTTTGGCTGTAAATACACTTTACAGTCTGAAGGTTAGATTTGGACCATTCACAGTGAGCAGATGATATATTTCTCAATTGTAAGAGTTTGGAGTGTGTACTAATGTTATTTGCTAAGCTATTGTCAGATAAGTTCAGTAGAAGCAGATGAATCCCATTTGAAAATATTTAAGTTTGGCTATAAGAGCTTACCCACTCAACAGACATAGGGTATTTCTTAATTTTCAACAGTTTAAATACATTGGCCCGTACATTTACATTGTGTCATTATTTCTATGGCTGGTATGCACCATGATCATTTTCTGTGAGATAAAGATGCCTATTACAGGTGAAACACTTGATTGAAATTTGAAGAAAATAGAAAGCTATGCTGCCAAGATTGTAGCTTTTATCTTACAGCCATATGGTTATAAAGGGAATTTGCGAGAATTGTAACACTGAAGTAACTAACTTAAAAGAACAAGTTTAAAGCTTACAGTTATTAATCAACTATTTAAGAAGTGAAATCAACATACTGAAGAATGAAAGCTGGGAACTACAGATGAAACAGAAATCAAGTGAAGTGACCCAAGCAAAATGTTATCAATTCTCTGGAAAGTAGTGATACACAAAGATAGGACTTCAGCCGCATCAAGAATTACAAACTTCGCAACAGCAGGTATGTTTATGGATAAGAATAAATATGGTGTTCTGCAATCAAGATACTGTGTTAAGTACTGTGCAAATGATTGAGAACTTAAAAATCCAAGTCACTGAAACTGATTGGTCATTGTGAAAATAATAACTAATGGGCATTAACAGGTAAAAAGAGTAGTGTGTTTTTTCTAACAAGAGTAGTGTGTTTTTTCTAACAGAGAGCCATAGCAGAAAACTATCTAGTATGTTTAGTAAAAACAGTCAAGACCCTTGGGTGTGTAGTGTTCATTTACAATAAGTTGACAATTCATGCGGGGGCTGTTGGGGATGGTGGCTGTTGGTAATTGCTGTAGGCCATTATACCCACAAAGGGGTGTCAAATGGTGAGGGAAAGGTAGCTTCTGCTGCTTGCCACATTGCTGGAACCATTGGCTGTAACACTGTGTACGGTAATAGGGGCAGAGTAAGACAAAATTTGATCTTAAATACAGGGTAATTATAATTAATGTTAAACTTTCAAAACTCTCTAAAAATAACACCACTGGTCCAAATGAAGTCAAATTGATATGGAATATTTTCAGAGAAGGGGGAAAACATATGGAAGAAGAAAAATAAATAGTGTGAAAATTGATCAATAAATGGCACTATAAGCACCATAATTTAATAGTGGTTGACTACAAATGACAAATTAGTCATACAACAATGCCTAAGGTGTACGTTAGACATTGAACAAACTGTATTACTCAGTGTGCATAGGTGTACAGGTGTAATACTGTTAGTTACATAAGCCCATCCACCACGGCAAGGTCATTTCACATTGGATGGGAAAAATGGGTTTTTAATTGTCCTGGGACCAAAAACCACATAAAAAGCACCAACCACATCAGTTTTTAATTGTCCTGAGGCCAAAACCTATGTAAAAAGCATCAATCAAAATCAAATCTGATTTTAAATTTCCATATGACTGGTGCAAAACATGTTCAGTGTGCTGTCCACCATTTTCTGCATCAAGTTGAAATTAAAAAACGGCATGTTCCATAGTTGATTGAATTGTTTCTGGTATCACGTTCAGAGTGTGTCTTACAGTGTGTGCCTTCAATGCAGATGAGTTCACAATTGAAACACTTAACACAAAATCTTTGATAGCTCCACAGCCAGAAGTCATAAGGATTGATATCAGGTGATCAGGACAGCCAGGCTGTAGGGAAACGGTGGCTTATAATCCTATCATTTCCGAAATGGTGATTCAGCAGCTGTTTAACTGGATTTGCAATCTGCAGAAGTGCATCATCTTGTGTAAAATCACACATACACACTGTTGGAGAGCTGGAATGACGTGGTCTACATCTACATCCATACTCCGCAAGCCACCCGATGGTGTGTGGTGGAGGGTACCTTGAGTACCATTATCGCTTCTCCCTTCTATTCCAGTCACGTATTGTTCGTGGAAAGAAAGATTGTCGGTATGCCTCTGTGTGGGCTCTAATCTCTCTGATTTTATCCTCATGCTCTCTTCACGAGATATACGTAGGAGCAAGCAATATACTGCTAGACTCCTTGGTAAAGGTATGTTCTCAAAACTTCGACGAAAGCCCGTACCGAGCAACAGTGTGTCTCTCCTGCAGAGTCTTCCACTGGAGTTTATCATCTTTGTAATGCTTTATCAATTACCAGATGATCCTGTAACGAAGCACGCTGCTCTCCATTGGATCTTTTTATACTTCCTCTATCAACCCCACCTGGTATGGATCCCACACTGGTGAGCACTATTAAAGCTGTGGGCGAAAAAGTGTACTGTAACCTACTTTCTTTGTTTTTAGACTGCATTTCCTTAGGATTCTTCCAATGAATCTGTCTGGCATCTGCTTTACCGACAATTGATTTTATATGCTTGTTCCATTTTAAATCATTCCTAATGCCTACTCCCAGACAGTTTATGGAATTAACTGCTTCCATTTGCTGACCTGCTATAGTGTAGCTAAATGATACAGGATCTTTCATTCTATGTATTCACAGCACATTACACTTGTCTACATTGAGATTCAATTGTCATTTCCTGCATCACGCGTCAATTCGATGCAGATCCTCCTGCATTTCAGTACAATTTTCCATTATTACAACCTCTCTATATATTACAGCATCATCCGCAAAAAGCTTCAGTGAACTTCCGATGTTATCTACAAGGTCATTTATATATATCGTGAACAGCAATGGACCCATGACACTCCCGTGTGGCACCCCTGACATCACTCTTACTTCGGAAGGCTTCTCTCCATTGAGAATGACATGCTGCATTCTGTTATCTAGGAACTCCTCAATCCAATCACACAATTGCTCTAATAGACCATATGCTCTTATTTTGTTCATTAAACGTCTGTGGGGAACTGTATCAAATGCCTTGTGGAAGTCAAGAAACACGGCATCTACCAGAGAACCTGTGTCTATGGCCCTCTGAGTCTCGTGGACGAATAGCGTGAGTTGGGTTTTACATGATCGCCTTTTTCGAAACCCATGCTGATTCCTACAGAGCAGATTACTAGTCTCCAGAAATGTCATTATACTCGAACATAATACATGTTCCAAAATTCTACAATTGACAATTGGCCTATAATCCTGCATATCTGTTCGACGTCCCTTCTTAAAAACGGGGATGACTTGCACCATTTTCCAATCTTTCGGAACACTACGCTCTTCTAGTGATCTACAGTACACCACTGCAAGAAGGAGGGCAAGTTCCTTCGCTTACTCTGTGTAAAACCGAACTGGTATCCCATCTGGTCCTGCGGCCTTTCCTCTTTTGAGCAATTTTAATTGTTTTTATATCTCTCTGTCAATTATTTCGATATCTGCCATTTTGCAATTTGTGCGGCAATCTAGAGAAAGAGCTTTGGAAAAAGTCATTTAGTAATACAGCCTTTAGAGTATCATCCTCTGTTTCAATGCCATTTTCGTCACAGTGTCTGGAGATTTTGTTTTGATCCACCTACCTCTTTGACATAAGACCAAAATTTCTTAGGATTTTCAGCAAAGTCAGTACATAGAACTTTATTTTCGAACTCGTTGAATGCCTTTCTCATAGCCCTCCTCACGCTACATTTTGCTTCGTTTAATTTTGGTTTGTCTACAAGGCTTTGGCTATGTTTATGTTTGCAGTGAAGTTTTCTTTGCTTCCGTAGCAGTTTTCTAATTCAGTTGTTGTACCATGGTGGCTCCTTTCCATCTCTTACGATCTTGCTTGATACATACTCATCTAATGCATATTGTACGATGGCTTTGAACTTTGACCACTGTTCTTCAACACTATCTGTACTTGAGATAAAACTTCGGTGTTGAGCTGTCAAGTACTCTGAAATACACGTTTTGTCACTTTTTCCGGACACGAAAACCATCCTACGTTTTTTATTTCTATTTAATGCTGAAATTATTGATGTTGTAACCACTTTATGACCGCCAATTCCCCGTTCTGCGTTAACTGTTTCGAATAGTTCGGGTCTGTTAGTCACCAGAAGGTCTAATATGTTGTCGCCATGAGTTGGTTCTGTGTTTAACTGCTCGAGTTAATTTTCAGATAGTGCACTCAAAACAATTTCACAGGATTCTTTGTCCCTGCCACCCATCAGAAATGTTTGGTTCTCCCAGTCTATATCAGGTAAATTAAAATCTCCTCCCAAAACTACAACACGATCGGGAAATTGACTCAAAATATTTTCCAAATTTTCCTTCAAGTGTTCTGCCACAACAACTGCTGAGCCAGGAGGCCTATAGAAACATCCAATTACCATGTTCGAGCCTGCTTTAACCTCGCCCTTCAGCCAAATTATTTCACACTTCGGATCTTCGTCTATTTCCTTCAATACTAGTGCACTTTTTATTGCTATAAACACGTCTGCCCCTCAACGTGGTCGAGAAAAAGACACTCGTAGCGCTTGCTGATGACGGTATAGGTAACAGGATTGTCCAAAAAAAAAAAAAAGGATTTACAATAAATGATGCCACAAACCTACACCACACTGTGAACTTTTCAGGATAAAGCGGTAGTTGTCGATTTGCATCTGGATTATCTGTTGCCCCTATTCGAGAACTCTTTGTATTGACATATCCTGTCAGATGCAACTGGGCTTCTTCTTCCACGGCCATTCGTCGCCCACTTTCATGCAAGCAAGAGATTCTGAAGTAACAGTCTCTCTTTCTGGCAAGTCAACAGGAAGCAACTTGAGCACATGAGTTATTTTGAATGGATAGCAACTAAGGATGTTTGATAGCTTTTTATTAATCATGTTCACAAGTTTGTCCAATGTTCAGGCAATTCTGCGCACTACACGTTTTCTCATCACCACTTGACTTCTCCTGCATTGCTGTGGCCACTTCTTCCACTGATGTTGAATTAATTTGTTAACTCCCTATACTAGGTTGCACACCAAAGGAACTTCTGAATCATTCTCTCCAGACTCACAGCAGTCATTGGACTAACGCCTTTGTTCTGCCCTTAAGTGTCCAGAACTTCTGCAGAGTGACTTGTGCACAGTCATCATTCTTGTGAAACATCTTTACAGAGTGCAATCCAGCATTGAGACAGTCACGGTAAACGTCTCGGACGTGAAATGAGGGGAAGCCGTGCACCTGGCATATTTGTACCGACTGTGATGTATGGTGTGTGTGACAGATATTTTCATTTACTTATTCTGACACGTACGGCACCGTCTATTAATCAGTTTTCACTTTATTTTTCTTCTGTCATACACCCCCCCCCCCCTTCTCCGATAATATTCTGTTGTAATTTGACATCGTTCTGACTGTTGGTGTTATTTTTCAGCGTTTTGAAAATTTAACTTTTAATTATAATCACCCTTTAAATATCTATTATTAGTGCTAATTTCCTCAGTTTCTGGCAGCACCATTAAAATTGTCAAGTTATTGTGGACAAACAGTAGTTTGGTCAAACCTGGAGCAGGTACTAAACATGTTGAAGGCACTAGCATTCAGACAAAAACCACACAAGAAAATGTAAAACCTCTACAGGATTTTATGGCAAAGACTAAATCAGGAAAACAGTTGTTGCTCTGATACCGCAAAGAACAATCTAATTTATAGTTCATGCATAAATAAATACAGAAAACAAATATTACAATAAAGAAACTTTGCTCAGTATAACACTAATTATGCCATGCTCAATATAAGTAAATTTCTTCATAACATTCATGCCAATTGAGGTTTCCACGTGAACCCATACCTCAGATGTATTTAACAGTAAATAGTAAGGCGGATATACAGACTGCCTAATGAGCGATCCTGTCAATTTTCCTAAGGAGCCTCAACACCTTACTCAGTGGTTGATTATCCAATTCAGGATGGAGTTGTTGATGTTCTTAATATAATCTAAATTTTTCTAGAGCAAAGAGAGCTGTGAACACCTCATTCTCAGAACTGAGTACTTCAACTCAATGGTGACAACTTCCTTGGGGCATAAGCTATCAGATGATGATTCCCTCTTGATTTCTTGTAAGAGGATGGCTGCCAGTCCAATACTGGAAACATCAATCCGTACAGTTAATGGCAATCCAAAATTAAGAATAGCCAGTACCAGAGCATTTCTCAGGGTAGTCTTAATAGCCTCAAATGAGGTTTGTTGTCTTTTGCACCACTCGGAGACCTCCTTCTGTCATAACTCATTAATGGGACCCGCAAACTGTGGAAAGTTTGGTACAAACTTGGGAAAATAATTGGCAATCCCGATTAACGTGCCTATATTTGAATGGTGAAAATTTATCTAAGTCATTGTTTGCTCCTGATTATCTCCAACCCATCAGAGGAAACTAAATGCCTCAAAGAGGAGATCTGAAAATGGGCCAAGTTGATATTGCAGAGTTTAATGGTGAGACCCACTCTCCCCAAATGGGTAAAACCTGAAGGTTTCACAGGTGTTCATTAAAAGTGCTACTATAAATAACTACATTGTCCGAGTAATTACAGGGACATCTGAATTTAAGATTCTTGAATACATTATTCAACTAGCAAGACAATACCGCTGCTCCAATAGAAAGGCTGAAAGAAATTCGTTTGAACTTATAAAATTTCCAGCCAGTATAGAAACTGGTGATATACTTAGGATCCTCAATGACAGGGATCCGATAATATGCCTGATACAGGTGTAATATGGTGAAGAAATGTGTTACTGGGAATAAAATGAAATAGTTTTGGAGGTTGGGCAGAAGGGATTCTAAGAAAATCTTTTTGTTCAACTTCCTATAATATTGTCTTGTAAACATATTTTGTGTTGAAACCTATCAGTAACCTCTGGTATATCTTTTATGTACATGTGGAAAGCACCCAAGGAGCCCCAACAGATGGGAGCACTCAACTAACCACAGAAACTGCAGTCCTGGCCTTGCACCACGCCAACTTGGGTAAACTTGTGTAGTGAACACAATGCTGTCCAAATACTTGGACAGAATTTCAAGGAAAAGGCTCTCCCATTGTAATCTTACACGAGCCCAGTGCACTCGATGAAGTCACAACCCAACAACCAATTTACGCAAAAATTCTTAATTACCGACAATTTAAATGTTCGAGGAAAAATTATACCTCTGTTGCAATTAATAAAATTTATGTAACAACATAAATTTTATTAATTGCAACAGAAACGTATTTTTTCCTTGGACCAACAGTTTAATCAACCATGAGAAATGAAGAATTTTTAGCCTTCCCCAGATATCCCTGCCAAAGGCAACCCTTGCCCATTAACAGCATGACTTCCCTTAGTTGAGGAAAAGAGGGAAGGTAGCTAACAAATGCCTCAAAATTCAAGATACCATTAGTAGCTGAATAAAGACAACTTACTGCCAGAGTTAAACGAGGTACAAACCGGCTCTCGGTTCACGACATCTGACCGATAACCAATTTAACGAGCACGCAAAACTTAGGTGGCGTAGCATGCTTATTCACTCGTGGCAACTTCTGGTGTCAGATATT
The DNA here is from genome assembly GCA_026315105.1 of Locusta migratoria. Taxonomy (NCBI): domain Eukaryota; kingdom Metazoa; phylum Arthropoda; class Insecta; order Orthoptera; family Acrididae; genus Locusta; species Locusta migratoria. Next base: position 9,881,426 of record CM048755.1, read on the forward strand.
GAGCAGAGCCTGCATTGGACTGGGCATTCGTGCAGTAAATGCCAGCTATTACCACACTGATAACCAGATCTAGATTTAGTTTGTCAAGTTTCCTCGTACGTGTATGGACGAAGATGGGAAGGTAGTAAATTTTTTCTAGTTTTTGTTGGCAAAATGCAAGCCCTCAGTAGTTGCCACTAAACCATTTAACTCCAACAGTAAGGCACATTTGCTCGAAAACATAACCCGGGAGAGTTCTTCAGCTTTCATCCCTTCCAAAATATTCCAAACAATTCAGACTCAGTTACCTGAAATTACAAAGTGGCCACTGCCATGTGTATCTCATCATAATAACCCACCAAACTTTCTTGGAGCAACTGTACACACTAAAAATCGTTGTTCTCCAGTTCAGCTTTAATGTGAGAGGAATCCTAAGTTAAGTGAAATGTGTCTGAAAATCATGCTATGAAACCTGACCTCAACAAATCTCAGAGCACACCCTACTTAATAACCCCCGAATTAAGGGATACAAGAGTAATGTTTAAAGCTTTCCCGGCGTACAGATATTTCCATAAAATCTCAGGCGAACTGCCGGATGTCTGTAACTTCTTGCCACGATATTTCAGCACAGTGTCTTCTGGCCATCTTCAGGTGAGTACCGCCGAAGTACTGGTGAAGACTCACTGAGCTGTGCTATTTATGCCCAATTAAGCCGACATTGCGCATGCGCGTACTTAACATGTGCTTTCACTACAACTATGTATGCTGCTCAGAGCGCCCTCCGTGGTGGAGGCTTGCCGCTTCGATATCACATGAGAATAGTAGCATTTCCTTTGTCAGATTTGAGTACTACTGTATCCACGTCTGTTCGTAAGTTACGGAGGGCAGCCCTCTCAATAGGCGAGATATTGCTCTTCGGCGGTGTGGCTCCCGTCAATATACGATAAGACTCTCGACGAACGTCTTCCGCTTCATCTGTAGAAAGACGGTGCACAGCTTCTTCAATGGAAATGCTACTGTTCTCATGCCACGGGAGGACTACATTAATAAGATCAACATTTTATTATGTGACTCAACATATCGCAAAGTTGACAAGGATCCAACAAACCGAGTGGTGCGAAAAACAGCTGAACTTCTATCAAATAGTTGTCTATCGAAGGAGGTCATAAAGAGACTGAAACCAAGCAGTTCAGTTCCACCTAGGCTATATGGACTGCCTAAGATCCACAAGGAAAGTGTGCCATTATGTCCAATTGTGAGCAATATTGGAGCAGCCACTTATGACCTGGCTAAATACTTGGCGTCTTTGCTCAAACCTGAAGTAGGCAAGTGTCCACATCATATAAAGAATTCTAATGATTTTATCAGCAGACGTCAGTCACTTCAGCTGCAAAGTAATGACTTGTTGGTCAGTCTTGATGTGGTTTCACTGTTTACAAAGGTGCCTCTTGTGGACTCTCTACACCTCATTGGCAACGTGTTTGGTGAAGACATTACAGCGCTATTTGAGCACACGCTCTCCTCTACATATTTTTGATTTAACAACGAGTTTTATGAACAATCCGATGGAGTTGCCATGGGGAGTCCTTTGTCTCGCCTGGTGGCCAATCTTTTTATGGAAGATTTTGAGGAGAGAGCACTTGAGTTAGCTACTTTTAAACCAACAGTGTTTTGGCGATATGTTGATGACACTTTTATAGTGTGGCCTCATGGCGTGGAGCGTCTCCAAGACTTTTTACGTCATATGAACTCCATACATGAAAACATAAAGTTTACTCTGGAGATCGAGAAAAATGGTTGTTTGCCATTTTTAGATGTTTTCGTGCGACGCAAAAGTGATGGCTCACTTGGTCATTCGGTATACAGGAAGCCCACTCATACAGATTTGTACTTACAAGCTACTAGTTGCCACCATCCAGCACAAACAATGGGCGTCCTCAAGACTTTAATCCATCGGGCCAAACCATCTCTGATGCCGACAGCCTTCACACAGAACTGGAACACCTGCAGAGAGTATACTTAAAGAATGGATATACAAGGAAGCAAGTAAATTGAGTGATGCACACCTCCAAACGACAGAACAAGGAAGAAGAAGAGGCTTTCAAATCGACTACTTAGCTCCCATATATTGGGAGTATTTCATCGCAGATAGGCAGAATACTAAAAAAGCATAAAGTAAGAGTCATCTTTTGCCCCCCTCCTAAAATTTCATTGCTGTTGGGTTCTGTCAAAGACGATCTGGAGCTGCTTAAAGCAGGTGTTCACAGGGTTCCGTGCGAGTGCAACAAGTCATACATAGGGCAGAGGACGTGCACTGTGCAGGACCGAATTGTGGAAAACATCAGCGTCAAACTCGGCTACTCCAACCCACCAAATCCACAATCGCCGAGCATTGTATTTCCACAGGTCATTCAATGAACTACAATGAAATGAAAGTTGTGGCCCATACATCGAACTTTTGGAGCTCAATTATTAATGAAGCTGTGGAAATAAGATTGTCTGACACTGAGACTCTTATCAATCGAGACAGCGGTTTCCAAATGAATGCTGCATGGAATCCTGTCATTGATAAACTTTGTAGTCAGTGTAGTTTCCTGCAACTGAATGACAATGAGAATCAATGTGATATCGGAGCGGCAAGCCTCCACCACGGAGGGCGCTCTGAGCAGCGTACGTAGTTGTAGTGAACGCACACGCTAAGTATGCACATTCGCAATGTCGGCTGAATTGGGCATAAATAGCACAGCTCAGTGCGTCTTTGCCAGTACTTCGGCGGTACTCGCCTGAAGATGGCCAGAAGACTCTGCGCCGAAATATCGTGGCAAGAAGTTACGGACATCTGGCAGTTCGCCCGAGATTTTATGGAGATACAAGAGTAGCACAACGGTTTGCTGGGATACATGCATGTTGTCAACATTTTTTCTAAATGTGCTGCCATCCAAAGGATGGACTCTGTTTCATTTAGACGATCAGTGGGAAGTTTTGTAAAACCCTGTAATAGGTATAAAATGGGATTAGATAACCTAGAAAATTCATCGGTCACTGGCTTATTGGCCTGACATTCCCGTGCAGAAAAAGCTCTCTTAGATGCCTGCTAAGCGAGACCGCCCTGCTGCTCGGTGATCCTGGCCCGCCTTATCTAATCCGTCGCCACCTGCAGTTCTATAACCTGATTGAGGAGTCTATCGACAAGGCTCCGGTGTCTCGTGCTTAACTGCAAGCTCTTTATGTTGGTAAAATTGTTAAATGCAATGGATCAGATGGGCCTGTACCTTAGGTCTAACTTATTGGAGTGGGCTGGCTGCCCTTTAGAAAATTGGCATTTTGGCACAATTATATGAGAGCAGCTGATCCTGTCTCCCCCACACCGTCGACGTGTCGTTCCAGGTGTGCTGTATCGCAGAAACGTGTGATTGCAATTGCACAGATACTCTATATCCAATACTGGAATTATTTTTGTTGACAAATGTGTGATTGATTGACAGATCAATGTATTAATAAGAACACTCATTTTGGTCAATTTCCATCACTAAGGCCTATACCCTGAGCACAGTGTACAGGTTAATCAGTGGGTCATACAGAAGATAATACGCAAAGTGGTGGAGTGTAGACAGTTACTTACAAGTACTTTCAGCATGCACAGATTCAGTATGCAAGGAGCCAGCTCACAAAAATTTTAATGTGAAAGTCACTGTCATACCACCTACTGTTGTTAAGGAGCAGTGCCAAACATGGGATCAGTTTTACTCAGGCTGCTACCCTTGTGGACCCATGACCGTATCATGTTATTCAGCCTAGCAGAGACAGTTTTTGTGAGCTAAAGTATCACCTCTGATATCACAATTGGACCATTAAAATGTACTCCACACATCTACATCCATACTCTGCAAGCCATCTCATGGTGTGTGGCAGAGGGTACTTCATCTACCATTGACACTTCCTCTTATTCCAGTCGTGTATGGTTCATTGGAAAGATGATTGCTGGTATGCCTCCATGTGGGCACTAATATCTCTAATTTTATCTTTGTGGTTGCTTCGTGATTTGTACATAAGAGGAAACAATATATATTCGTTAACTCTTAATGAAATGTGTGCTCTCAGAACTTTGAAAGAAGCCCATACCACAATACAGAACATCTCTCTTGTAGAATCTGCCACTGGAGATTTCTAATCTTTTATATGACACTGTCACACTTACTAAATGAGGCCATAATGAAGCATGCTGCTGTCCATTGGATCTTCTCTGTCTTCTATATACTTACCTGGTACAGGCTGTACACTGATGAGCAATACTTAATCAAGCTCTGGGAGAATGAGAGTTTTTTAACCTACTTCCTTTGTTTATGGACTACACTTCCTGAGGATTCTTCCAATGAATCTCAGTCCGGCATCTGCCTTACCTTCAACTGATTTTATATGGTTGTTCCATTTAAAATCTCCCCTTATGTCTATTATCAGATATTTTATGGAAGTAACTGCTTCCAGTGTTTATCCTGTTATTGTGTAGTTGTATAATAAAAGATCTTTCTTTCCGTGTGAAGGCACCTCAGTTGCCATTTCCTGCACTGTGTGTCGATACACTGCAGATCATCATGCCTTTTGCTATACTTTTCCAGTGTTGTGACTTCTCAATAATAAACTACTGTATCATGTGCAAAAAACCTCTTGGGATTTCTGATGTTATCTACGAGGTCATTTATATATATATTTTAAAGAAACTGTCCTATAACATTCTCCTGGGTACGTCTGAAATCACTTTCACATCTGAGGACTTCCCTCCATTGAGAATGACATGCTGCATTCTGTTAGAAATGTCTCAGTCCAGTAACAGTTGATCTGGTATTTCTTATGCTCATACGTTGTTCATCAGGTGATGGTGCAAAACAGTATGAAATGCTTTGTGGAAGTCAAGAAAGACAGAATCTACTTCGGATCCTGTATCTACTGTCCTTTGAACCGTGTGGACGAATAGCACAAGCTGTGTTTCACATGATCATTACTTTCGAAAACAGTGTCGATTCCTGCAAAGGTGATTTCTGGTTTCTGGAAATGACATAATACTCAAACATAAAATGTATTCCAAAATTCCTAAACTGACCAATGTCAGATATCTGTGTCTATAGTTTTGCGCATTTGATTGGCAATCCTCCTTGTAAACTCCATGTAAAATCGAACTGGTATCCCATCAGTTCCAACGGCCTTCCCTCTGTAGAACAATTTCAATTGCTTTTCTATTTCAGTATCTGGCATGTTGTCATTTGTGCAGCAGTTTAGAGGAGGAACTATAGTGCTATGTTCCTCTGTGATACAGCAGACATTCAGTATTTTGGCCTTTTGTGTGTCATTTTCTGTTTCAGCACCATTATTGTCACAGAGTGGCTGGCTATCTCATTTCAACTCACAGGACCAAAATTTCTTAGGATTTTCTGCCAAGTTAGTTCATTAAACATTGCTCTCAAAGTCATTAAACACCTCTCACATAGCAGCCCTTATGGTAATTTTCACATCATTCTTTGGTTGTCTGCAAGATTTCGGCTACAATTACATTTGCAGTGAAGTTCTCTTTGCTTTTGTAACAGTTTCCTAACTTGGTTGTTGAACCATGGTGGATCTTTCCCATCTGTCATAATTTTACTCGGCACATACTTATCTATCATGTATCACACTGTGCTCTTGAACTTCATCCACTGATGCTCGACACTGTTAGTGTTAGAGATGAAATTTTCGTGTTGAGCAGTCAAGTACCCTGAAATCTGCCTCCTTTTGCATTTACTAAACAGGAAGATCTTCCTATCTTTCTTGATGTTTCTATTTACAACTGCGTTCATTGAGGCTTTATGCCCTTGTGATCTGTTATTCCCTGTTCTGTGGTGACTGAAACAAAAAGTTTTGATATATTTGGCATCATCAGGTCTAACACATTATGTCCACGAGTCAGCTCTCTATTTGACTACTCGAGGTAAGTTTTGGATACAGCCCTTAGAACAATATTGCTCAATTCTCTGTTCCTGCCACCCATCTTAAACATGTTTGTCTCCCAGCCATTATCCAGTAAGTTAAAATCTCCATCTGAAACTATAACATGACTAGGAAATCTGCCACTATTGCTGCCTAGCCAGATGGTCTACAGATACTTCCAGTGATCATATTGTCGCGTTGAAATGGGAGCAGGCTTGACTTCGAAGGCAACTGAACACGGCACTTATACTGAATGCATGTTTATTACGAACTTAACATACATGCAGCACTGACTGCCTCTCGGGCAGAGTGCTCTGCTATTTATACACAGACAGAATTTACCAGAAATTAGAACAACAGTTAACATAAGAAACAAGTAGAATTTACAAGTGAACATAAGAAAGATGTAGAACATCCTGGAATTGTTAATTACAAAGAAATAAATTTTTGCTGGGGGGTGGGATTGAACCGGCGACCTTCAGCACCGCAGTCCGTGACGCTATCCCCTGCTCCACGCTGGCAGTCGGTGTATGTGGTCTCTCGCGGCAATATTTAAGCCACGTTTTACTCTGACTTTTGCCCAAATTATTTCACATATCAAATCTCTATCATTTTTGTGTGATACAATGGTATTTTTTTATTGCTGTAAATGTGTATCCCTCTTCACTGTTCAGCCTAAGTTACTAATGACATCTGGTTTTGCCAGCTTTTCACCCCTAGTACTAAGTAGCCATTGTGACTATCTAAAAGTGAGAGCTAGTCTGGAATCTTTCCATAGATGCTCTTGCAGTTAACATTTATCACTTCTTTCTCCATTCTGTTGTGCCAAGTTCTTCCCTGACCAGCATCAGTAAGCACCTTTAATGGGCCTGTGGGAGAATTTCTCTGCCCTAAAAAAACCCACATGTCCACTTCACATGTACTCTGCTATCCTAGTAGCTGCTTCCTGATTGTAGTGCACCCCTGACCTATTCAGGGGGATTATACATTTTTCCACCTGGTAACAAAAGTCGAGAAATATTGACCCGAGATTGCCACATAATTGGCTTAGCCTCTGGTTTAAGCCTTCCATTTGACTCCAAACTGAGGTCCATGTTCGGATTTACACATAGGAAGGTTAAGTCGGGTACATGAGAAACCATCACACATTTATAAAAATTTGTGCAATGCTTGCCACTCACCACAGCACTAGACCAGTGCTAACCAATAACGCCAATAAATAGTGGTGTGGCACTCTTTAAATACTAATTACAATTAAAAACTAAAGGGTAGATACAGTTTAATAAAATACAGGAGCAACTGCACATATATAAACCACCATGAGACCAAAACTTTCTTTGAAGCGCATTGTCATTAGATTAGATAGCTTACCAAAATAAAATTGGGCATCATCCACAGGCTGACTAGCTATCAGAGCACTCACTTAACAGTATAAATTTCCTTTTACAATCCAAGTGGAGCGGTGAACATCCACTACATCCTAGAACAAACGAGTTGAACAGTCAGTGAATATAGTAAATGACAATTTCATACTTGTCACTTGTGTCACACAGAATAAACTTTGCCTATAGGCAGACAAGAAAGTGTAACTGTATAACAAAAACCCAGTTTTCGTATGATATTTTGAAACTGCACCCATAGATAAGTATCAAACCACAGTTTATGGCTCAAGCCAGCACGTCGTCTCCGAATACCCAAGATATGATGCAAATTCCTGCCCAGACAGAATTCTGGTCCACCTCACAAGCCATGCAGTCACTGATTTTCTTCCTCTGCTTGCCACACACCACTCTCTCCTCAACTTTACACCATAAGGCCCACTAATATGTACCAACATTGGTGCAAGATTCTAGTGATGCTTACCACCAGGAAATATTGGTACAGGAGGAGATACTTGACGCGTTCTCTAGATCTTGGATTTAATGTTTGTAGAGAAACTTAATTGATCACAACATGTTCTGACTAATGTGGTAAAGATAACATTTACAAAACAAAACAGCTGATCTCTTAACTGCCAGTATATCATCATTGACACTTTGTATAACTTACTTTACATGGACATTATTGCTAAAATTATAGTTGTTAATAAAATAAATTTTTTGTTGTGTAATATAAACATTGTATGAAATATTACATACTTAATACTCTTTCTTTTGTCATTCATACCGTATCTATATTTTGCCCTCAGATTTCATTTCCAGCCCAAGAATGTGTGATTGCAGTAACCATGACTCTTTTACCTCCATTTTATTTTCTTCTTAAATTATAATATCTTCTGTATATGGTATTGCTACCAACACACATGTTTTATATGGTATTGGTACCAACACTTATATGCTATTACTTGTTATTAGGTATGTCTTACAAGCAGCTCGTTGTTTGAATCTGGCAAAGCAAGATTTGACAAGGGTTCCCTCAGATGTATTTGAAGAAGCATTTGCTGCATCTGTAACAGCCATTGATTTATCAAGAAACAAACTCACTGAATTACCAGAAGGGTAAGTACTTTCTACAGCACATCTTATATCATTTTGTGTAGTCATTGGTGAAGTATTATTATTTTTGGTGCTCTTTTTCCTACTGATACCGAGCTAGGTGAAGCAGCGCTAAAACACTGTACTTATATTTGGAAACAGCAATTAAAACCTCTATCCAATGAGCCATAGATAAGTGTTCTGTGATTGCCATTAATGCAACGATTGCTAGTGGCCATTCTCCGTGCTCTTGAGCATATGCGTACCTGCTCAGGTGAGTCTTTCCTTCTTTGTAGTGACTCCCTGAGCATCTTACGCGCCCTGGACCAGGGCTACCCACGTTCGCCATTGGTAATGGCCATCTGAGACACTGTTTTTGCCCTTGGTCGGTCTGGTAGGACTGTGGTGTTTCTTTGGTCTCCTGGACACGTCGGCATCCCAGGCAACGAACATGTCGATGGGCTTGCCAAACAGGCGGTTAATGCCCTTACCTTAGAGATCGGTCTCCCAGCTCCAGATCTCCATTCCTTGTTGTGCCGCCGGGTACATCAGCTTTGGGATGCTGAGTGGCGTAACCTGAGCATGCTCAACAAGCTCCGGGTTGTCAAGGAGACTACGGCTGCGTGGCGCTCCTCAATACATGGCTCTCGCTGGGATTCGGTGGTTTTGTGTCGCCTCCGCATTGGGCACACGTGGCTCACCCATGGACATCTCCTTCGGGGTGAGGACCTGCCCCAATGTCGGTGTGGCTCCTATTTGACAGTCGTCCACATATTGTTGGACTGCCCCGTTTTAGCCGCCTTGTGGGGAAATTTTAACCTCCCTGCTGTTTTATCAGAAGTATTAGGTGATGATGCTACAATGACAGATTCCGTTTTACGTTTTATTCAAGCAGGTTTTTTTTTTATCATTCTCTCTAACTGGAGATTTCTTTGTGTTGCCGAGTGGTTGACTTTTCCTTTTTTTATTCTCATGGTCGGTCAACAACAGAAATCAGCTTTTTCGTTGTAAGGTGTCTTTGTGTGATCGTCTCTTTTCGTTTTGTATCTTGTCATTTTTGATGATGTTTTATGGACTCTGTGGGACTCCTCTCCCACTTTAAACATTAACTCTGGGCTTATATACTTCACGCCTACAGAACTCTTTGGGCGCCTTGTGGTGAAACGGGAGACTGATGACCGTTGCAGTTTGGTCCCCCTTCAACATCCAACCAACCAGCAATGATTGCTAAGATTGTCCTTACGAAAGTGCCTGGCTGATTTCCTTCATTACCCTTGTAGAATTTTGTGCTGAGTCACTGATAACTTTATCATTTATGGGATATTAAACCCCAAATCTCTCTTTCTTTCTTACTTCTGTTGCTTTTCTCTGTTAATATGGTCACATAACATGCTGTGTATTCTCATTAATTTAGTAACTTGTTTCATTGATTGAAAGGACGACACAGAAAAGCCATTACACACACACACACACACACACACACACACACACACACGCGCGCGCGCGCGCAGACACACACACACACACACACACACACACACACACAACACACACACACACACTTTTTGATATAGACCACTTTTAGGCCAGTGAATCTTTTTTAGAAATTTTACATTTTGCAACTTTTACTAATCAAGTGTGCAATAATCCGTTTACAGTTACCATTATATTACTAGATTCAAAACATATTGCACTTACAAATTTCTTTGGATGTGAGAATAAGCGCAAATATGAGGGCTGGATTTCTCCAATTTTGTACATCCACTTGTGTAAAAGTACTAATGGACTTTTGTGGAAGGTTCATTATATTGGGGAAGTTGTTGTCACCCAATTTCAGTCCATATCTCATTTGTTCCACTTAGTTGATCCATAAGACTTAATGTATTATTTATTGTTTGCAATGTACTGGCAATTATTAAGAACAACCCATTTTGCACTGCAAAACAAAGAAAATAAAGAAAACTTGTCTATCTTTTGTCAGATGAAACTGTTTGTACCTCTTTTGTATAGGACCTCTGGCTATCCCCCAGGACAATTGTGTTTCTGCCATGAAGACTTGGAGCTATGTCTCTTCCATAGTAAAGCATTGTCATACAAACTTTTTTGTATTATTTGAGATATGATCCAAGCATTGTTGACAATAGTTTTTCATACTTACATTTGATTAGCATTCAGTTACAACATCTCTCCTCTTGCAGTTGTTTGTGTAAGACTTCATTGGCTTTCTGTGGGTTGGGATTTTTTGCTGAAGAAGGATGTTTTGTGTAGTATAAGGAGGACTAATTGTTATAGGACTTTTTTTACAATCCACATTCAGAACTGCCACAAAAGACGACAGTGAGGTGAATGTCTTGGCATTTTCTGACTGTGGCACAACTTTATCATGTGGTCATATTCACAGTAATGTGGTGGCAGTCAGCTGTGACTGCAAGGATATTAGGCTGGCACACTCCAGCACTTAGAGTGTAATGGTCTGGTATCGGTACACCAGTGAGGGCAGGGGTGTGTCGTACTTCTGAGATGGTGGGCTGCCCAGACAGCAGTGTGTGTCCTGCCAGAGGCTTCTGCACCTCAGTGCGATGTCGCGTGGCACGAGATCGACATCACATTACTGCCCAACCATTTGGTGGTGATGAAGTGGCTCACTTATCCTTACATACAGCTATTTTCTTCCATTGTTACAATGTCAGAAACATTTGTATGTCAAATAGAATAGTCTGGAAATGGTGATATCCCACTTTTAATCAGGCTTCAGGGTGACCCAGTACTAATGTTTGTTTATTTACTATTACTTGCACCTCACACCACAGGGGAATATTCATTCAATATCTTCTTCAGACTGTACCTGAAGCATTGTTCTCATTTAAATTTGTATCAGCTTACAAGTAACTGGAAGAATTTTTCTTGTGTGTGTTTTTCAGAAATTAAACTTTTGTTTCTATGCCCTTTGATTATGCTACATATTTCATATCTGTGAATTGTTTCAAATATTCCCTGTGTTGAGACAACATTTGTTAGACATTAAACAAATTAGTAGCTCGGGTGGCTCTTGATGTGGCTTTCTCATTTTGGGAGCAGGATGGGTACGAATTGGACTGACAGTCAATTTTTGTATCTTTTATTTCAAATTATGCAAACCACACTATGACAGTGCCCTTGGTCTCACAGGAATTTCCTCCTCAAGAAACTATAAATCATGCTAATAGTGTTCCATGTTACGGTTGTGATTGTTTACTGTCGGTCTACTTATATGACTACTTGTTTCGTGAACCACCGTGTGCCATTACTGTTGTACACAAGCAGTGCATACATCCAAAACAGTGGTACTGCTAGTAGTGCCCAATTTCTGTCCACAGATCACATGGCTGCCAACTGCCATGCATATCCTTCCGTTCTGCTAAACACTTACAGTGGAGCACAACATCCAGTAAGCACCATTTGCTGTTCTCTAACTTCTGGGCCAGGAGCAGTCTGCACCCTCACAACTCATCACCTGGAACACTGCCACGACCGATGGATGCTCGCTTTTTACCGTGCCACCTCCCCGTTATGATGTTACACCACACTTCACTGTACTGTGATGTGGCACATTCAAACATCACTCCTCAGTGATTGAGATAATAGGACTGGTATAGGGCAATGGACTTTTTTCTTATTCTCAGTGACGCACCAAAGAACGGTGTTCTGTATGATCATACATGATTGCTTAGATACAAACAGGAATCAAACCAATTGTGAATTTGTTTATGAATTAAGTGCACTCTTTCTAACTGTGAGAACTTATCACATACAATCTTACCAATTGGAACACCTTAGATGAGAGTATAGTTTAGTGCCACAGTGACAATGAACTATTTGCAACATTTATTGTGCTCTCCCTGAGTTTCCTTCAGTTTCCTACATGCAAACTGCCTTTTGTGGAAGTTATTGTTTTTGTGACATATTTACTGCTTCCTTTGTTATCACCGAGCGAGGTGGCACAGTGGTAACGCACTGGACTCGCATTCGGAAGGATGGTGGTTCAAATCCACCTCTGGCCATCCAGATTTAGGTTTTCCGTGATTTCCCTAAATCATTCCAGGCAAATGCCGGGATGGTTCCTTTGAAAGGGCACAGCCAATTTCCTTCCATATCCTTACCCAAACCTTCAGAGCGTAAGCTCCATCTCTAATGACCACGCTGTCTACGGGTCGTTAAACTCCAAGCTTCCCTCCTTCCTTGCTATCAGTGCGTACATAAATAGTTTGTGTGACTGCCTTCACGGCTAATTTGATTCCCGAACTCTCGCACTTGTAGCTTATACAGTTATGGCCTCTGCAGTTGCAGTGTCTGAACCGAGGCTTGGCTGGGCCATAATTCAGCCACAGAGCTCAACTGTGCCTATTCGCTGTACAGCGGAAGGAACAATACAGTATCTGCATATCGCAAAGCATTTGCTGCCCTCGGAGCCTCTTCGACGGTGACTTATCCACCCAAATACTGACCGCAACTCCACAATGCTGCCGTGCTTCTTCCAGAGTTTGACCGTCTGAATTAGTGTCCTGTCCTCTTCGCAGCACACACCCTGATCCTCTACCTCTCTGCAATTCCAGATGTTTCTCTCCTGGCTGCAAACAATTCCTCTGTCTCTGATCCTTCAGTGTCCAACTCCTCTACCTCTGGCACTGCTCCATGTAACTACAATTTTGAAACATTTCCTCAGACCCCAACATCCTCTCATACTCAAACACATCCTCAGACTTTTGTATCCGCTCTTTCTCTAACACATCCTCCGACTCCTTTATGCTCTTTAGTTTTGATGCCTTCAGCTCAGAAGCTCTCTTTGGTTCCTGCTCATCTTCGGTTCGTACCTTTTCATCTAGCCCTTTTACCCTCTGACACCACCAACATTTTCTGCACAGACACCCCCTTTACTACTACTCTGGCATCTCCACCTCTTCTTTCAGTAATGACAATGACGACATTATACCCCAATTTTCCTTCCTTCTTCTGGCACCTCTTGTTCCATAACACTGTGCTTTGTGTCCGTAGCCTCCAGCATCGAGGCCTCTAAGATCACGCTCTCCAAAACCACTGCCTACAGCATTACTGGCATCAGCTACGCTCATTCCAGTGCCCCGAGCATCGATAATTTTCAGAATCACAGATTCGAGTACTACTGCTGACAGCATTGTCAATTTCTCATATCACAAAGCCCTAAGAATCAACAAAAGTGTCCAGCATACTGTACTTCAGCACACTATCCTCCTCGGCCAGTGCTTCCCCAGTCAGCCATTGCCTTCTCAGCTGGTGCCTCCTTAGCCTACATAGCTGACACCCATCTCTATCAGACCCTCTTTTCAGACAAGTGACTCCCCAGCTCACATTTTACCATCAGTGAGCATGTGCCTAGTGCTGGTCCAACCTACTCAAAACTTCAAATCCCTCTACTAGTCATCTTCTGTGACCTCGGGATCCTCATCACTAGTGTACGATTCTCCCCTAACTGGTCAAAATCTGTGGGGCTTCCACTGGCCCTTTCTTTACTTCATGTGCTCCAGTTGCGGATGTTATGTGGCAAAGACCAGTCTTGACAGATCCCAGTTGTCTTTCCTTGTTGCTGACCATATGTGTCTCCTACCTTCTAGCACGTTTATTAACCTCCCATCCCTTACATTCTTCACGGTACCTCTCTGTCCTTTGGCCTCCATACTAATGTACACTACTGCGCTCCTTATGTGCTCTCGCATATTCCCAATGCAAATGAATTTCCTCTATGCTCTCACTACCAAACACTGCTGCCTACAAGTTTCACCGACGCATCAAACACTGTGCGTATCGTTGAATCTGTGGAATTCCCGGTGCTTTCATTGATCTAACACTGCTGATGCTGCATCATCACTTTTTGGTCTCCACATCGGTCGAGTGAAGCCTCTCACTGCTTCTCGAACTTTGCCGTTATCCTTTGGCCACCGGTCCTCACTCAGCGGGCCGTCGAATGACTCGTGTAAGATACATTATAATGCTCCTACAGTTTTCTTCTTCACATCACTGCCCAGCTTTTTCGTGCTTACTACACAGCATTGGGCACCAGGTTCCTGCCATCGGCTCACAGCAGCCCTCAGCTCCTCAAAGCCTTTGACCTCTTATGTAACCCGGGGTCAACACCTGTCGACACCGCTCTGCTCACCGGCTTTGTTAGTTTTCTTCGTGAAAAGAGGATGCAGTATTACGTGGCTGAGATGCCTTTGGCATATCCTTCATAAGTGGGAAGGAGTAGTGTACATTAGCAGTACAACTACTACGCAAACCCCACAGTGCTCTCGCTTTGCGGGTTTGTATTCTCCTGTGCCCACAGACATTTCCTCCTCCAGAACTGGCGTGACGTCACGAGTGCTGGACTGCTGTGCACATCGCTCTCAATTTTTTATATAATTTTAGGATTAATATAATTATTTTAATTGTTATTTCGTGACAATATTCAATCTAGAGGTGTTCTAGTAAAGGTTCATCAGTTATTTTAGCGTTTGTTGTGCCGTAATTGCTTTAAGTGGTGTTATTTGTGTTCGCGTGTGTGCCGGCATCGACGTCTTACTGCTTTGTTTACATCTGGTGGCGAGTGGTTCCAGCCGTAGCGGTCTCTGAAAGCTAAGTTCCAATAAGTGTTTGTGTATTGTAGTTAAATTATTAAAGTTTTAGATTTCAGGAGGTGTTATCGCGCCAGTTGTTTATTAACTTTAGTACTTTTCAACAGGTGACTTGCTGTTTTTAACGTAGTTGAGGTTGGGAAACTTTAAGTTACGGTATTTGATAACTCTTGTACTCTCACAGTGTTTAGTTATTTTATTAGTGACGCTTTAATTTGAACTTGTTTATACAAGCAACAGTGTAAAGTTTCTGTGGTAGTGTTATTTGCTCTTTTCTAATACTATTAGTTGTTGTTACTTGATTTGTAGAGACTGAGGTTTGTTGATTGCTGTAGTTAAGAGGTACTTCCTACTTATTTTGTAGAAACTTAACTTCATAACGTAGACGTCTAGTTTTTCTTAACAAATTATTGTAAAATTTTGCCATGAGTGAAAAGTGTGGGCTCTGTCATAGGGTCGTGCGTAGTGGGCTGCAGTGTGGGATTCGTAGTAAGTATTTTCATGGTGGGGAAGCCAGTGGGCATTGTGAGGTTCTCTCCTGGAACTGTAGGATTTGCAGCAGGAATAAGTTGATAGAGGAGCAGGAGCGTTATATCTGCGCCCTTCAGGTGCAGTTGAAAAACACTGAAGAGGAACTAGGTAGGTTGAGGAGGGGAAGGGGGGCTGGGGAATGGGAACTGGCAGTTGGCAAGAAGGTAGCTAGGAGAAGGTATTCAGATAGCTTTACATTGCAAGTTGCAAATAGGTTTGACCAACTGTCGGAGTTGAGTGGAGATGAACCTCCTGTAGCTGTAGGTGTAGGAAGTACGCAGCAGACCTCAGCTTTTGGTAAGCCGAAATCTGTAGAGAGGTCTCTTAGGAAGAAGAAGGTTCTGCTGCTAGGTAGTTCTCATGGCAGAGGTGTTGGCCAACAGGTGCAGGAAGTACTTGGGAGTGAGTACCAGGTCACCAGCATAGTGAAGCCTAGTGCAGGGTTAGCTCAGGTCACTTGTAACATAGGGGACTTAGGTAGGAATTTTTCAAAAGAGGATCAGGTAGTTATAGTGGGTGGGGCCGGGAATAGTCTTGATAGGGACGGGGAATATGATATAGGTGGTGATCTGGAAAGGATAGCAACTGAAACTCGTGGCACGAATGTGCATTTCGTGCAGCCGTTTCAGCGTCATGATAGGCCTTGTCTTAATACGGCTGTCAGCCGTGTTAACATGGGGCTTGAGAAGGCGCTGATGACGGAGGGCATGGATCACATTGCAGTGGTGCCAGTTGAGACTATCCAAAGATCGGATTTTACTAGGCACGATCTGCACCTCAATAGGTATGGGAAGGGGAGGTTGGCAAAGCTCATAGGTGACAGTGTAGTAGGGGGTGGGGGTTTCACTCATGGAAAAATTCCTGTAGTAGTTGGTGTTAGGGCTGCACCTGTTTTAGACTGAAGACAGCTGATAGATATTCCTGCTTAAAGGAAGTCCCTCTAAGAAATGAACCACCTTTGACAAAGTCTAAGAATATAAGTAATAAGGGAATTAATGTTTTTCATCAGAATATACAGGGTATCAGAGATAAAGTTAATGAAATGCTTATTGATACTGATTCTGACATTATTGGAATTTCAGAGCACTTTTTAAGTGGTGTGACAATTAAGAGACTTCCTTTGCCAGGATACAGGTTAGCTGCCTTCTACTCTAGGAGTTCCTTGCAGTGTGGGGGAGTGGCCATGTATGTAAAAAACGATTTTTCATCTGAGTCAATCGATTTTTCTAAACACTGCACAGAACAGATATTTGAATGTTGTGCAGGAGTTGTTAATGTTAATGGAACTAAACTCGTAATAGTTGTTATTTATAGATCCCCTGACTCAGATTTTAAAATGTTTCTGCCCAAGCTGGAATTGGTTCTGGGTTCACTGTATAGGAAGTATAAAAATTTAATTGTGTGTGGAGATTTCAACATTAATTGTGTAGGTGATAGCTCAAGGAAAAGTCAGCTGTTAGATCTATTTAATTCCTATAACATGATGCAAACAGTATTTTTTCCAACGAGAGTGCAAGGAAATAGCAGTTCTACCATTGACAATATTTTTGTTCATTCTTCATTATTAGAGGGGCACTCTGTCAGCAGAATAGTAAATGGCCTATCAGACCACGATGCCCAACTTTTAATTCTAAAAAGTATTTGTTCTCAAACAAATGTTAAACATAAATATCAACTACTCAGAAAAGTTAATCCAGTTGCAATTGAGACCTTTTTAAGCCTAATTAAGGAACAAGAATGGCAGGATGTTTATAGTGCTGATAATGCAGATGATAAATATAATGCTTTTCTGAACACATTTATTATGCTGTTTGAAAGTTGCTTTCCGCTAGAACGCTCAAAACAGGGTACTTCCAGTAACAGACAGCCAGGGTGGCTGACAAAGGGGATAAGAGTATCTTGTAGAACTAAGCGGGAGTTGTATCAAAATGTTAGAAGCAGTCAGAATGAAGATGCAGTAGCTCATTACAAACAGTACTGCAAGGTTCTGAAAAATGTCATTAAGAATGCACAAAGTATGTGGTACGCAAAAAGAATAGCAAACTCTCGGGATAAAATTAAAACTATCTGGTCAGTCGTGAAGGAAGTGTCTGGTCAGCAGCAGCAGGTAGAAGATGTAACGTCAGTGTGTAGTAGGAATATTTCTGTTACTG
This sequence comes from Locusta migratoria, assembly GCA_026315105.1. Lineage (NCBI taxonomy): Eukaryota > Metazoa > Arthropoda > Insecta > Orthoptera > Acrididae > Locusta > Locusta migratoria. Next base: position 9,899,147 of record CM048755.1, read on the forward strand.
ACAAGTTCGATAAATGTGCAATATTCAACAATCACTTTATGAATATAGTATGGGAACTAAACAAAACTCTAGTTTCTACAGGTAATCATATAACGTTTTTAGAAAATGCGTTTCCGAGGCTGTTACCTGAAATGATCCTTCATGATACTTCCATAGGTGAGATTGAGTCAATAATTAAATCACTAAAGACTAAGGACTCTTGTGGATATGATGGGGTATCTAGCAGAATTCTAAAGTACTGTTCTCCATATGTTAGCCCAGTACTAAGCCATATTTGTAATTTTTCCTTTCAGAATGGTCAGTTTCCTAACAGATTAAAGTACTCAGTAGTGAAACCGCTTTACAAAAAAGGAGAAAGGGATAATGTAGACAACTAAAGACCTATTTCTATGCCATCGGTTTTTTCCAAAGTTATTGAAAAGGCTGTATATTCAAGATTAATTGATCATTTCAGTTCACATAATTTCCTGTCAAACATACAGTTTGGTTTTAGAAGTGGTTTAACGACTGAAAATGCTATATTTTCGTTTCTCTGTGAGGCACTTGATGGGTTAAATAAGAGGCTACGGACATTAGGCGTCTTCTTTGATTTAACAAAAGCGTTTGATTGTGTTGATCACAAAATATTGTTGCAGAAGTTGGAACATTATGGAATACGGGGAGTAGCCCACAACTGGTTAACCTCTTACTTTAATAATAGACAACAGAAGGTAATTCTCCGCAGTGTAGAAAATGGCTATGACGTGCAATCCCAATGGGGCACAATTAAGTATGGGGTGCCCCAGGGTCTGTTTTGGGACCATTGCTTTTTCTTATTTATATAAATGATATGCCTTCGAGTATAACAGGTGATTGTAAAATATTTTTGTTTGCTGATGATACCAGCTTGGTAGTGAAGGATGTCGCTCGTAATATTGACACAGTATCAAATAATGCAGTTCAAGAGATAAGTTCATGGCTAATAGAAAACAAGTTAATGTTAAATCACAGTAAAACTCAGTTTTTACAATTTCTAACTCATAATTTGACGAAATCTGACATTATGATTACACATAATTGGCATGTGATAAGTGAGACTGAACAGGTTCATATAGACAGTAAGCTGTCATGGAAAGCCCATGTTCAGCATCTTGTTCCAAAACTAAATTCTGCTATATTTACCATTAGAACAATATCTGAGATAAGTGATTTGTCAATACGAAAAGTAGTCTATTTCGCTTACTTTCACTCACTTATGACGTACGGCATTGTTTTTTGGGGTAACTCGCCTGATGCAAAAAGGATATTTCTGGCTCAAAAACGGGCGGTTTGAGCAATATCTGGTGTAAGTTCGCGAATGTCATGTCAACCCCTTTTCAGTAGTCTGGGAATTTTGACTCTGGCGTCACAATACGTTTTTTCTTTAATGTCGTTTGTTGTTAATAATATCAGCTTATTCCCACGAGTTAGTAGCTTTCACTCGGTGAATACTAGACAGATGTCTAATCTACATTTGCACCACACCACCTTAACACTTGTGCAGAAAGGGGTGCAGTATTCTGCGGCATCCATTTTCAATAAGCTGCCACAAGAACTTAAGAATCTTAGCACTAATCCACAAGCTTTCAAATCTAAATTGAAGAATTACCTCGTGGCTCACTCCTTTTATTCTGTCGAGGAACTCCTAGAAAAGTTAAACAATTAAGCTAATTCATTTTTTCTTTATTGATTCTTTTCACTTTGTCTTAAGATTGTCGTGTGCAAAGGACTACTTAAAATTTTTCTATTACCATTCTTGTGTAACAATGTATTGACTTGTTCCATGACCATGGAGTCTTACTCCTCAAGTGGGTCCTATGGAACAGAAAAAACAAATAAATAAAATAAATAACTATAAACAGTGTTATAAGAGCATCACATGTTATGTTGCGATCACTGTTTACTGTCAGTTTGTTTACATGTCTGCTTGTTTCAGTCAGCAACAGAGGCATTATCACATTAGCAACATATACATGCAGCACATGCTTCCACAACAGCAGTGCTGCTGACAGGGCACGTTTTCATTTTGTGGGTCACATTGCACCTGCCTTCCCCCCCCCCCCCCCCCCCCACCTTCCCAGGGGTCAGCATTAACTTGGTGAGTCTGGACCCCCTCAGGGGGCTCAGCTTCAACTTGCTGAGTAAGAGTTTGGCAAACCTGGGGTATCTGAGCAGGGAACTGGTAAGTGCTGTCAGGCCTTCATTACTGTAAGCGACGGGCACACTTCAGTGACCCTTTGTGTGGCGCAGTGTGGGTCAGGAAACGAGAATCTCGGCTCGACCACCCGGAGCACGGGGATGAAAAAAACAACTTTATAAAAAATATATCAGTCCCAAGGTGTACAGTGTGCTGACGGGATGCAAAGCTGTTGAGGTGGAACAGTCATTAGCAGGGCAACTCGTAGGGATACTGCCGCACCTCAGTTGTACAAGGCTCAGTCGTACGGAGCTCAGTCATACGGAGCTCTACCTGGGTGGACCATTATTTCCCTAGCTGCTTGTGGGACCGAGATGGATCCTTGGCATGTTTTCAACCCTGGTAGTAATCATACCCACTCATCTGAGCAGTTGAGGGTGGCTAGTCCTGAGATACACTATTATGTCATTAGAAACAGGGCTCATAGTTGTAAACTATAATGTGTTTGTGGTAATTAAGAAGAAAGAGGGTACTTTTGAAAAGTCTCTCCTTTCTACATTAATGATGGATTGACATTAAAGTCCATTAAGAGGTTGCGAAAGAGTTCTTTGCTAGTTGAGACAACCGTAGCAAAGTAGGTGAACCTTCTTACTAAATCAACAAAATTGGGTGACTACGACGTACGTAAGTCACCCATTAGTCACTAAATTTGAGCAAAGGTGTGGTCACGTGCCGTGACATTACGGACATAGACAAGGCAGAACTGAAGCGAGAATGGGCATCGCAGGGTATAGAGATGTTCGGCAAACAATCTGAAGGAAAAATGGAGTGGTACCTTCATTGTCATTTTCAATTATCTGTCATTGCTGGCGCGGTTCCTTCGTCTCAAAGTTAGGCCCTATGTACCGAACCCTATGAGGTGTTTTACATGGCAGCATTTTGGTTATACAACACAGAGTTGCGGAGGTAGACAAACCTGTGGGAGGTGTGACTGTCCCTCTGCTCTGGAAACCACCCAGTATGGAATCGTGATTGCCATATTTTTGTGGAAGAATTTAAAATACTGGAGATAAAGTTGACAAAACATACTCCTTATGCGGCCAAAACAAAAATATAATGTGAGAAAGCCTCCTGTACTTATGGCATCCTATGCTTCACTGGTCCAGAAACCCACGCCCAAAGTTGATGCTTCAAAGCAGATCGTGCCCATCTCCACCAGCAACACTTGTACCTGCATATGTACATGTCAAATTCAGCCTAGCAAAGACATCAGAATACAGGCAGATACAATGGAAGTGAAAGACAAGATAGCTACTGAAATAATTGAAAACGCACCCCAAAAGGAGTGTGCTCCCCAACAGCAGAGTGCTCCAAACTCCCCCTTTCTTCATCTTCTTCCAAAAAGAAGAAATCGGTCGAAAGCCTCCCCCAGGCATCACCCGGACATCATTGTGACAGCCTTAACTGGTGACTAGGACATAATCGTGGAGCTAGATGCCTCTCACCCCTTGCTCCAATAGTGCCTCACCGTCTTAGCACAAGAATAGGGGTAAAGCAGGACCACACTGCTGATAAGGCTACCACACTCTAGTGGAACATTAATGGATTCTGTGCTCATTTGGAGGAATTACTACTACTTATAAAGTACAGGCCATGCTGTGTTGCCCTTAAGGTAAACACACTTTATTTACTTCAGTGTATATACCCTGACAACAGAATGAATGCAGCTGGTCTCTGCCGGCCATTTGACAACGTGCCACCGGAAGATGATTCGTAGCTGGTACGTTAGCTGTCATCGACAGCCGTGACCTCCAGTGGCCATTCTCTGGCGTGATATGGACACGCACAATCCGAATGGCTTGTTAGGCTGTGACGTGCCTCCTCTCTTAGGGCAAGGACGTGGGGGGGGGGGGGGTTGCAGCACCCAGAACGTCGGCAAAGAATTCGGGCTCAGGCTACTGCGACAGCTCCACTTCCATCTGATCAGCAGGCAGCTCCACCAGTTTCCTAGCTGGAACCACCTCATATGAGCGGAATCCCTTTGTGCGGCGAGGGGTCCGCCACCGTGATTGATGTCCCGCTACTTCCAGCGCAGGTGACGGTAGCCAATCCTTCGTCCCCTACTCTGGCAGCACCTCCATCAAAAACTTGGGGCCTGTGTCGGCAGGCGGCGAGGTCCCTCCGCTGCGAGCGACTGGAGCTGGCTGCTAGGGGCTGCGGCAGGGAACTGGGCCCCGGCTGCCGACGATGGCCGGGACCTACTGCTGAGTGGCTGACTACTGCAGGACTGAAACTGGAAGAGAACCCTTCCCCAACAATGCTGCAGTGGTGGGTGAGGCTACTGGTGGGCGTCACAGAGATGACGGCCATGCCCCCGAATGACCATAGCTGGGACCCAGCAAGGATGGCAGCCATAACCTCGAGTCTAGATAACCGAACCTGGGGCAAAACGAGATATCAGAATAGGAGGGCATGTGGGAGAGCCCGGATGCAAGAGAGACAACAGTGTCTAATGAGGGCGGCCGTGAAGAAGCTTGGCGTCTCTACGCCGGCCAGCCAGGTGGAGGGATATGGCGACAGGAGCTGAAGGAGGGCATCCGCCTCTGAAATATGCGGCACATACTTAGGCATTTGAGCTCTCAAAACTGGATACAAATCTCTCCACCACCCCCGTCGGACTGAGGGTGAAAAGGTGGGGCGAGGACGTGGCAGATCCCATGGTTAGAACAAAAGAACGCTCCCTAGGTGTGGACAGAGCAGGGCACAGAGATAGAGATGAGCGAGGAGCTGCTTGCTGGGAAGCACAAGAAGAGCACCCTGTTATGAGGTGAGCTATGTCCCCATCTATGTCCGGCCAATATTCGTGCCGACGGGTGAGCGTCTTTGTGTGGGAGACACCCCAGTGATCTCGACGTAGAAGATCTAGAATTCACCGGTGCGACGACGCTGGAACTACCACTCAGTGGATAGAAGTAGAATATCCTCCTATGTGCTAAGGCAGTGGCAAATTGCAAAATAATTGCAGAGAGGGTCCGATGCCCAACCCGGAGGATGCTCAGACCGGCCCTGCTGCACCCGGCAAAGGACGACCCGGAGAACAGGGTCAGCAGCCGTAGCCTCTGTGAACCGTGAACTAGTGATAGGGAAACCCAAGACTATTTCCGCTGCCAACTAGTCAACCACAAAACACGCCAGTTCTTCTGCGTCAAAGAGTGGATTGGAGCCTACCGGGAGGCGAGAGAGGGCATTGGCATTGGCGTGATGAGCTGTTGACTGGTACTGTATTTCACAATGAAAACGGGATAGATACAAGGTCCAGCATTGGAGATAATGGGCCACCTTGTTTGGAAGAGCTGCCGGTGGGTGGAACAATGACGCTAGCGGGCAGTGGTCTGTGTATAGGGTGAATTTGGACCAATAGAGATAAACGTAAAATTTTTTGAGAGCAAAAATGATGGTTAGGGCCTCCATGTCCACCTGGGAATGCCTCTGTAAGTATTTTAGAGGCAAACACCAGTGGGTGTTAAGACCCATCCGGGAACCAATGTGCCAGCACTGCCCCCACACCGTGCTGGGAGGCGTCCACCACCACCACCACCACCACTAGCGGGGCCCCCGGGCTGTACACGCAGGGAGGCAAGGAGCTGCAAGAAGGGCCACTTTAAGTGCTTGAAAAGTTTGCTCGCCAGCAATAGACCAACAGAAAGGGACGCCCTTAAACAGCAATTGGTGCAGGGGGTGTGCCACTGTGGCTGCCTGCAGGAGGAAGCAGTGATAATAGACAACCTTTCCAAAGAACACCTGATGTTCTTGAACAGGAGGAGGATGGGGAAGGTCCGCAACCACACACACGTGATCAGCTATGGAAGACCTCATAAATGGTTGTAAGAAGGAAAATTTATGGAAATTACACCAGAGGCCAGCTGCCTCCAAGATGAAGAACAAGGAGCAGAGGTTGACAATATGATCAGCAGCACTGGACCCCATCACCACAATATCATTCGTGTAGTTCACCCAACTGCTCCAAAACTGGCCACCTCGAATGTCAACCGCCGATACTGAAACAGTCCGAAAGGTGTAGAAATTACCAGCGCCTGCTTGGATTTGTAATTCAAAGGCAACTGCAGATACGTCTCTGCCAGATCTATCTTCGAAAAATAGTTTCCTCGATAACCGGTCTATCCATTCCGCCAGGCGAGGCACTGGGAAAGACACGATGATAAAGTGAGAATTCAGTTTTCTTAGAGTCACCACATAAGCGCAGGGCCCCTGAGGGCTTGCGTATGACAACTAGAGGTGACGTCACTCACTACTGGAAGCAAAATACCCTCAACCGTCAGGCGATCTAATTTGGTTTTAACAGTGCCACGGAGGGCAATCGGAAGGGGCCGAGCCCGATAAAAGATGGTGTGAGAAGTAGGTTTAAGTGTAATGGAGTCCCAAAAATTCTTAGCACAGCGAGGACCCAGCACAAACAAAGATGCAAATTCCACGCATGGCTGAGAGAGATTCTTGTACGGAATTTGATTGGAAACTAAGCAGACAGAATCGGTAATAGTGAAGCAAAAGGTATGGAATGCATCGAGGACAAAGATATTCGTAGCTGCTGCACGGTTAATGGCCTCGACTACAAACAACCCCAAGAGTGGAATAGGGTGGCTGCCGCAGCTGACCAACACGCGTAGTGCTGGACCTAATGTGGGGGAGCCTAATGCTTGATGAGTAGCTGAGCCTAGAAGTGATCTCGTTCCACCCGTGTCCACTTGAAGCGTGACAGTTTTCCACAGATTGCAGAGGTCAATAGTTTCGGTGTCTGTACGCCTACGGGTACGACCTTAGTAGTATCTGTGGGTGAATCGCTGAAATTGCAAGGATCTGAGTTCTTGTTGCAGCCCAGAGTGGAGGAGCGTCACACTTGGGCGATGTGTCCGAATTTACCAAAGCGATTACACGTAACCAATCTGTGTGGGCACAATTCCCGAGAATGAGCCGCCCCACATGAAAGACGAGATATCTGCTTGCTCTCTGAAGTGGGCAGTATGTGTTGCCATTCCCTCCGCCCGTAACACACAGGTGGGCACTGAGGGGCTAGAAGGGAAGGAGGGGGGGGGGGGCACTCAACTACAGCCACCGCTGATACCCAGGATGAATTGTCAACCAAGGATTCCTCCCCCCATGCGGAAAGCTGACTCCCCACTGCCTCAGAAACTTCGAATGCGCACGCGATACGCTGCTAAAGAGAGGTTGTCAGATTGAAGAGCCTGCTTGCGAACATCCAGGTCGGGAACAAAACAGATCAAAACATTGTGGACCATGGAGGCCCCATACGAATCTCCTATATGGCTTGGACCGAAACTGACGACGACGGGCCAGCCCCTACAGTTCCGTGGCCCAAGCACAGTACAACTGGCCCAGCTGTTTACTCGAACAGTAGAAGGCAAATGCGAGCTGACACCACTTGAGAGTGGCAGTGAAAATAGGCTACAAAGAGGGAACAGATGTCCGAAAAGGAAAGGGATGCCTGCAACTGAAGCGGCACCAAATCGTAGAACAAATGGAAAAGACGAGGCGAAAGCCCCGAAAGGAGGTAAGCTGTTTGCTTATCATCATCCTCATCATCATCATCATCATCACACACCTGGAAAGTGACAGAGTGCTGATGCAAATGCTGCTCATGATCACAACAATACTCGGCATTTTGGTCCAAGGGCGGAAATGAAGGCATGGGCTCGGAAGACTGCAACCCAATTTGTGACACATCCCTGGTCAAGGTGTCAATAGATGCTGTGAGGGAGGCATTCTATTAAGCCAAAACTTCGTGCAACGAGTGAAGATTCGACAGCAACGTCTAAGTTACTCTGCCATGGCTCTGGCAGGAAGACCATACAACCAATAACCTCGTCGCCACTAAAGTAAACACCAATTGGAACAAACACTTTATTCGCCTCAGTGTATACTTACAGGATGAATGCAGCTCATCTATGTCGGCCGTTTGCAGCACACCACCAGCAGATGGCGCACAGCTGGTATGTCATCTGTCATCGACAGCCGTGACCTTCCGTGGCCAGTCCGCGAACTACCGTGGCCAGGCCGGCACATGTCGACGACATGTGATATGGGTGTGCAATCCGAATGGCTTGCTAGGCCGTGACATCTCTTCAAGAGAGACACATCAAAAAGAGTGACACACCTGTTCTCAGAGGCTATCACCTCTACAGAAAAGATGACCTCACTGGTGATCGGGTGCACAGTGATGTGGCAGTGTTCCCCAAGAACACATTCCATTTCTCGCCTATTCCCTAAACTACAATATTACAGGTGGTTGTTGTCTTTGTGTTGGCCAATATTGATATAATAGTGTGTTCTGTGTATTTAGTACTTGGAGATCCTGTTGCTGGTGCACAGGTCATAGTTGACCTTCTCCAACACTCTCTCCTTTTAGGAGACTTTAATACACACAATGCATTATGGATATCTAACATCAACTGCCCCAGAGCTCAAATGGTTGAGTGTGTGATACGATCAACAGAAATAATATTGCTGAACACTTCAGTATTGCTAAAGATGTCTCATTCTGTTCGCCTGCTCTTATAGACACTGGTCAATGGGATGTGGGCAATGACCTTCATGGCAGCGATCAACACCCGATCTGGCTAAATATGCCAGAAACGATGGATTGTGACAGGAAGCCACTGAGTTGGCTGGTCAACAAAGCTGATCGGATGCTTTATAAGCAGTAGTTTGTTCTCAAATGGTGTGAAGGCGTCCAGAATTGGGTGGATCACATTACAGAAATGTTTCACCTCACTACTGATACGCCAATCCTGAAATTGAAGGCAACATTTCAGATGCAGGCTGTCCCTCTTCGGAGCAATGAGTGTTGTTCTGTAATCGGGGACAGGAGGGCAGCTTTGTGGTGATTCCATCATTGCCCTACAGATGCGAATCTCACAAACATTCGAGTGGTGAGAGCTTGTCGAGACGAGTTATTCAAAAGTAAGCAGAGGTTTTGGCATGAGTTCCAGAATTCTATCAGTAGGTCTACATCAGCAGTTAGAGTGTTGTAAGCCATTAGGAGGATCTCAAGGCAGAACTACCAATTGGCAAGAGCAGCTGTAAAAGAACAGGAGTGTCTCTTAACATCAGCAATGTCCACTGTACAAAGACCTGTAGTATTCCCTGTTTGTGGACGATTTCTCCACGTTTTCTGACGTCCTTCTCCATTGCAACAGTTGTTCGTCAGTTGCATTTGACGATCGAGTGGTCGGAGGGCATTGCAGGAAATCTGAAGTCTGTTAAATGATTAAGAAATGTCGGTTAAAACTGCTAGTTCCCGACAGGTGGCAAACCCCAGGAAAGCTAAGTGCCTTGGGGGTACAAAATAGACACAGAGATGCACAGTATCCTAAGTTACAGCAAAGTGTGATCTCTTGCCGTGATCTCATCGATATTCCAAATGAAGAACTTAAGGACGAGTGGGCTTCAGAAGGAATAGCGGACATGCAGAACATCGTGAAAAGAATAGATGTTAGACCTGTCAAATCTGAATCTGTCAGCCACACCTTTAATAGTCTGAAACTGCCAGAATCTGTAAAAGCAGGATTCCTTAGGTTACAGGTGCAGCCATATGTACTCGGCCCTATGCACTGTTTCAAATGTTGGCACTTTAGGCATTCTACACTAGGTTGCAAGGGAGAGGCCACTCGTGTTAAATGTGGTGAGGCCACCTGTGTGGGAGCCGAGAGTACGCCACCTTCAAAGTGTGTTAGCTGCTCTGGGGAACACCCAGTTTGGAGTAGGGACTGCATAGTGTGTTTGGAGGAAAAGAAAATACAGGAAATTAAAACCACTGAGTGAATTTCCTATGGTGAGACCAAAAAGATCTGTAAGGCCATGCAGCCTCCTTCCTTTGTCACCTATTTTATGCTGCTGATCAGAGGCTAGTTCCAAGGTCGATGCTTCTACTCAGACCGAGTTTGCTAGTGTCGGAACTAACACCTGTAAAGCTGCAGTTGTTACAGAACCCAAAGCCCTGCCACCTGCTGTATACATCTGAAAAAGCTACTGTTGTCGACATTACAGAGCTTTTGGCAGACTCTGTAGCAGAGGTAGCTGGTCAGGTTCTGACACTTGCAACACCAGAAGCTGTTCAAAAGGCCAGCACTGCCCCCTCTACTGTTGCTAGGGTTAATATTGCTGGAACTACTGTTAGGGCTATCTAGCAGGAAAGGCAACAGGAAAAAGTCAGTCGCATGTTAAAATGGGCAATAAACTATCAGATCACATATAAGTCATTATACCTGAACTCTCCACTGACTGTGCTCCATAGCTAATGGAGCAGAATGTACTTCTAGGATCAACATCTTGCTGACCCTCCACCCAGTTCATTGTCTCTACCTCAGCAGGAGAGAGTGAATGTACAACCTGTGATAGATGAGACCCATACTGTAGTAGAATTTTTGCAGGGATTCAGGACACATGTGGATGGAACTACATTTATTGACTCAAAGTAGACCAACATCTATCTGTTTCCAGGAGATAGATTTTAAATCTAGTGACAACCCTTAAATACATGGTTGTGCTCTCCCCAAGAAAGACAACCTCAGCTAAGAGAGAGAGAGAGAGAGAGAGAGAGAGAGAGAGAGAGAGAGAGAGAGGTGGAGGAGGTGTGTATATTTTTACTAATACAGCCTCTCTCAGCACACGTTTACAAGTAATTGTAGTGTCTGTATATGTACGCTTCCACTATCTGCTCCCTCATGACACATTCAGTGTAGATGCTTTTGAAGATCATCTTACACGGCTCCCCCACATGTTCATCCTGAGTGGCTATTTCAACACACACAATATGCTTTGGGGCTCTGCCTCTACCTGTCCCACGGACTAAATGCTGGACAGCCCACTCACTTTTGTTCAGCAACAGGGTTGTTCTCTGCCATAGATCTCTCACGTTTCTCTCCAGCCCTTGCCCACAATGCTCAATGAGCAGTGGTTGATGACTTTCATGTCAGTGATCACTTCCCAATCTGGATGCACCAGCCAGATAGAGTGGAGCCTTTCAGACAATTGCCATGCTGGCACTCAGCAGAGCAGACTGGATGCTTTACAGTCAGCTTGCTGTGTTTGAATGTTACCTCAGTGTCTAGAAATGAGCAGATTATATCACCCAAATGATCCATCTACACTGCTGATGCTTCCATTCCACAGTCTTCAGTATGACTGAAAAGGCGACCAGGTTGGGAGCTCTGTGTCGACTCTCGTGCCAGCTGAATGTGCGTACCCTCGCAGCCGTTTGGCTGGCGAGGGCCAAATGTCGCTCACTTATTCTGGAGAGCAATAAGAGATGGTGGCGACAGTTCCTGGATTCTGTTAACAATTGCACTAAGACTACAGTTGCACGAGAGATCATAAAGAGGATATCTGGGAGAAGAGTGATGTTACCAGTGGCTGCTGTGATGGGGAATGGGAATGGTATTCTCCAGACCAACCTGCGAGACATTGCCCAGACTATGGTGTCCTATTTTTCTACAGTTATCTCCACCACCAGTTACAGTCCAACTTTCAGTGCCACCGGGTGACTGCTGAGATGGGAATTTTGGACTTCCGGTCCAGCATTGATGAAGAATATAATTATCCCTTCTATAGATGGAAGCTGGATTCTGCATTGTCTGCGGCTAGTGACATATCCCCAGGTTACGATGCAGACAACTCTCGAGACAGAACGAGGAAATCCTCCTCAACCTTTTTACCTGCATCTGGGTGTCAAGCCAGTTCCCTGACTCATGGGGGGAGGCCATTTTAATTCTTCTTTTAAAACCTGGGAAAGATTGCACTTCCCCTAATAGTTATTGTAGTGTTGCTCTCACTAGTTGCATAGTTGCATAGGAAAGAACTTGGAGAATATTGCCAACTGCTGCCTTGTCTGAATGCTGGAATCCATGCAGCTCCTCAGTCACTTTCAGTGTGGGTTCAGGAGGTAATGCTCCACGTTTGATAACCTGGCCTTCCTGGAGGTGGCTATACAACAGGCTTTCCTGTGCCAACAACACCTTCTGGGTGTACTTTTTTATAGCAAGAATGCCTACAATGTAACATGGAGGCATCTTATCCTCGTGCATCTCCGTGACTGTGCTTTTCGTCGTTTGCTTCCCATTTTTATCCAGTCCTTTCTTTCTCCACACTATTTTAGATATTGAGTCAGTGACGCCCCTTTCTGATCATTCTGAACAGAACAGCATCCCTGAGGGTAGTGTTTTAAGTACGACCTTGTTTGCAATAGCCATTAACAGTATTATGTCCATAGGTAAATTTCTTGACCAGTGTTATCTATTTGTGGATGACTTCTCTATCATTTGTTCTTCTATCAGTATTTCAACAACTACACATTATTTGTAGCTCACTCTTCAACGATAGGATGAATGGACAGGAAAGACCGGTTTTAAATTGTCAACTAAGAAGTCTGTGTGTGTTCTTTTTAACCGTCCACATACTGTTTTTCAATATATACTGCATATAAGGGGCTCTGTTCTGACTTTTAAAGGTACGGTGAGGTTTCTAGGCTTAAATTTCGATCCCAAATGTACATCATTGCCACCCCTTTAAGAACCTGAAGACCCGCACTAGGAATTTTAAAATGTCTTAGCCACACTTCTTGGGGAGACGACAGAAACTGTTTTCTCCAGTTCTACAGAGTCTTTGTGCAATCTCATCTTGAATATGGGTGCAGAGTGTACATGTTTTAAAGATGTTGGACGTGGTATACCATCAAGGGATTTGGATGGCCACTTGGTCATTCAGAACATGCCTCATACCAGTCTCTATGCTGAGGCTGCAGAGCTGGCATTGTCAGGCAACGGCTACTCGTGATGCACCAGGCGTATAAAATGCTGTCCACACCCTTCACACTAGCATACCTTACCATTGCTTGCCTCCTATGGAAAAGCTCTTTCATAATTGGCAATGAGCAATGAGGCCATATGTGACTTACCTGAGGGATTGTGTTTTAAAAATGGGAGTTGTTGGTTGTAATATTTTACATCATGATTGGAGCATGGTTCCCCTTGGCTTCTCCAGAGGCCCAGAGTTGTTTAAGACCTGACAAGTTTTAGAAAATATCAAACTTTGGATTTTAATTTTCAGTCTGTGTATATTACTGTTTTAGATAGGCATCATAGTTTTACAGTGGTGTACACTGGTGGTTCCAAGCAAGGGGACGCCATAGGCTGTTTCATTGAATTCCTCAACCATGTTATCAGGGTTCGCCTCACCAAGACTTATTATTATTACTACTACTACTACTACTACTACTACTGCCGGCTGCGGTGGCAGAGGGGACTGAGGCATGCCAGTCACGGTCTGCACGGCCACTACGGTCGGGGGTTCAAATCCCCCCAAGAGCATGGATATTTGTGTCGTAAGTTTAGAGACTGATGAGCCCATAGTTAAGTCCCATAAGCTAAAAAAAAAAGAAGAAAAAAAAACACACTACTACTTCTACTATTATTACTAGCTACATGCAATGTTGAAGACACTAGAGCAGATTATATCTTTTGAGTAAATGCAAATTTACCTCAGACCAGAACATAGTCATTTTCTAAGATAAAATTATAATTTCAGTAAGGCTGGTGTGTGCAGTTTCGTGTCCAATAACCACCAGCAATACTTGGTTACGATTTCCTTTATATTGGTGGAGAAATTGACCATATTTTTGCTTTGTGAAACTGTTTTCTTTGCTTTTCCTATCGATTTGAAGTGCATGGAATTTCATGACTGCTAATCTCTTTTGGATCAATTTATATGTCCAAACAGATTGTAAAACATATTCCTTAACATCTCACTTCAACCTGTTATACTGAATAGTTGATCTTATTATTCTGAGCATATTTTTAATTTCACTTTGACATCAAAGTGAACATTAATGATTCCTCAACTCCATCTTATTGATTTTTGTTATTTATTTTTTCTCATTTATAATTTTGTTTACTACTTCTGTGGATAGGTTTATGTGTACAGACACAACTTTCTCTTTAGTAACTTAATTTGGGCAAGATATTTTTGTAATTGAGAGTGAGAGGCTACATCAGTGTTCCCGAATAAAAGTGGAAAAGGAATTATCATTGATCATTGTTCTTACATTTAATTGCATAAATTAATAATAATTATATCATTAGCAGTTTCATTCATGCCTAAGAACTGAGGGCAAACTTGAAATATTTAAACATCTTAACTTTTGCAGGGGAATGACATGAATTCAATGACAAAGCTTAAAATTTTTGCTGGACTGGGATTTGGTTCAGCAATTGCCTTAACCGATTAGGCTATCAAGACACGCTTCTCGTCCTGCCCAAATTTGTAACGTATCACACACTACAATGGTAATTCTCCCTGCTGACTACTTCCTCTTTCTAACGGCCTAATGTAGTCCTGCAAGGGATCGAGCATATTTATGCTCCCACACAGAAAGTGTCAATTTCCTCATGCTGCCCAAAGTGTCAATATATTGCACGCTATGACGGTAGTACCTCCCTCCCGGCCATTATTTCCTCTCGCTTGCAGCCTAACTGTATTCCACCAAGGGATTGCACATACTTCACAAATTTACGGCCATTAATGTGACAGATGAGAGTGACAGGAAGTAATGTGCAAGGAGCATTACCATTGTAATGTGCGATATGTTCAGACTTTGGACAGGACAGGAAGTGTGCCTTGATGAACTCAAATGTGAAACATTATCAATTATTGTTAACATATAATGTTTCCCTGCTGGTGTTTGCACAAATGGCCCAAGAATATTCATCCATATCATTTGAAATGGCATATTTGCGTTATCTGTGACAGTGCATTCTACAGCTTCTTTGCAATGGAGACCGTCTGTGCTTGCTGCTCACTTCCTTGAATAATGTTTTACTTCGAAGGCAAACTCGCTGATACACAGTGCCCATCTATCTAACCTACCAGCCATTTGGTGCTGTGTGATCAGTTTTTACTGTAAAACATCTTGCGTATAATTGATATTCTAAATAACACATTCTGAATATTTAATCAGTTCTTGGATTTTTTCCTTCCTGATAAATTGTCTGGATGTGCTGTGGGAATATTCCTTTCCATCTGCTTGATGTGCCAAGATGCAAACCGAGGAAAAATTGCAGAGTCACATGATATTTTAGTTTTAGAAATGCTGATTCAAAATCTTGTGACCAGTGAACCTTTATCCCATTCCATAACAAATGTACTAGGTATGCTGGAATTCTTTTACTGTAGTGGTTGTCAGAAAAGTTTTTAGTCTATCAATAACTTGTGGAGTGGCTAAAATTGATCAGATGATAACGGATGTCTTGTAAAAATTTAATGGAACTTTTCCAGCCTAAAGGTTAACAGTGCTGCACATAGATAATCAAGAATTTCATGTAAGCACATTATATGCTCCAGGCTATCCTTGAAGAATACAGTTACATTATACAAATAGACTGTGTGTTGCTTCAATTTTAACGTAATAATTGCTGAAAAGTAGCTGGTGAATTTTCACCTTAAAATAAATGTGACCATATGAGTACTGGCCAGATGGGGTCAAAAATTCTGTTTGTAAATTATCTTCAGCCTCTCCTTCCAATTGAACAGTATTCCCTCAGTCAGTCTAAACTTCTGAAATACTGACAGTGGCCCAAGTTACTAAGGTTTACATAATATTTGGTGCTGAATTGGCATCTAAAATGGTTCTTTTGTTTAAGAAGAGGTAATTACAACAGAAACAATATGCTTTGCTGCAATTCAGAAGTTTTTCATGTCCTATGACATTTAAACTGATTTATGCAGTCAGCAAAAGAGGAAGGAAACAAACTTAGTGTTTATCATCTCGTTGGCCTTGTGATCAGTAGCAACAGAGCTCACACTCGGGTATTTGGGTAAGTATGGGAAAGGAAGTCAGCCATGCCTTTTCAAAGGAACCATCCCAGCATTTGCCTAGAGTGATTTAACGAAGTTACAGGTAACCTAAATCTGGATGGCCAGAACTGGATTTGAACCACCATCCTCCCAAGTCCGATTCTGGTGTATTACCACTGTGCTACCCTGCTTGGTGACATAGCCAGTAATAGAGAGACCTAGGATTTAGTGCAAACACTCTATAGTGGTGAAGATTAACATTTTCAACATTAACAAAAACATTGTATGATATAATATACAAATATAATTGGTATCTTTAGTGTAATGTTGAAGGAGAAACAGAATATTTCATTATTTTTTTTTTTTTTTCAGAATAAATAAATTGGCCAAGATTGTCACTGAAATTAATCTGGAATGTAATTTATTGGAGAACATATCAGATTCAATAGGAGAGTTTACATACCTGCAGTACATTAATCTTCAGTTTAATAAACTGACAAGTCTCCCAGAACCAGTTTCAAATCTTGTTATGCTTCGTGAACTGGTACTTGCTTGTAACAGGTTTGTACAGATCTTTTCTTCTATTGGTTAACTTTATACTGAGTCTACTTTTTGTTTGGATAGATATAGATTTTACCAGTGACCTACAACAGTTGATGACTTGGTAATATAATTGTTGTGGAGTACATTGTATATACAACAGTCGTCTAGAAGGTAATACCTGTTTCTGCCGTATGAAGCACTAGTGACTAGGTTACTCGTCAGATAGGATCTAACGCTCAGAACTGAGTTGTTTCTTTGTTTTCTATGTATAACATTATGTGCCATTCACATTGGCTGTGACTGTTAGTGTTTATGATGTTTATATAAAAATAAATAAGCCAGGTGTCATAACTTCAACTTGGGGAGAGATTCAGAGTTTTTAGAAGTCTGTAATAATTAAAGTTATTCTTCAGCATACTATTGTTAAATGATTTAATTGTCTCAAAATGTTATCAATGTTTGCCGGCTGCAGTGGCCGAGCAGTCTGCGGCACACCAGTCACTGTCTACACAGCTGCTATGGTCCGGGAGGGGGAAGGGGGGGGGGTCAAATCCCCCATCGGCCATGGATGTTTGTGTTGTCTTTAGTATAAGGTAGTTCATAAGTAGTTCGTAAGTTTAGGGACTGATGACCCCGCAGTTAAGTCCCTTAAGCTTAACAAACATTTGAACATTTGTTATCAATGTTTAATATGTTTTGAATTATGTTTGGAAATCATAGTGTTAACTTTTTTTAATTTATTTAATTTATTTTTTATTTATTTATTTATTTATTTATTTATTTATTTTTTCAAAATGCTATCAATATACAATTTGATGAACTGTGTAAATCAAAGTTGGTATAAATTGCAATTACTGCATAAGTCTGACTGACTTGTCCTATATCCTATGTACATACGATATACTATGTCACGATTAACAGGACCAATAAAGAATATGATCTAATCTCATCTAATTTAACACTCATATTGATGAGCTTTCGGGGTTGCCAATTGATTCTTGAAGAATGATCTGCACATTGAAATATGCAAACATTTCAGTAATGTTTCACGAACACTTATTCATGAAATTCTTAAGGACTATTTGCATTATTCAAAAATTTGTGCAATGTAGGTCTCTTACGCGCTTACTGATGATGAAAAAACCAAGCATATGGCTGCAGCATTTACAATTTTGGAATGTTATTCTGTTGAAGGAGAGACTGGGATGAAACATGGGTTTTGTATGCAACACCTGCAACTAAGATGGTCAATGGAATGGAATGATGCTCATTCATCAAACACACCAAAAAATTCAAGATGGTACTGTCTGCCCAGAAACTTATGATTACCATTTTCTGGGATCAGAAGGGTTTATTCCTCATTTATTTCATAACCTGTAGAGACACTATCATTGTTGATGCATATTTTTCAACATTGAAGAAGTTATGGTGCGGAGTTCAAAACTTATGGTGAGGTCTGTTGTCTTGTGGTCATTCTCCTCCATGACAATGCCAAGCCTCATATGGCTAGGATAACACTACTTCTGCGACAATTTGTTGGCAAATTTTCAACCATAAACCCTATATTCCAGACCTAGGTCCCTCATAGTTTCATCTCTTTACTAAACACATTTATCTTTCAGTAATTTTTATTATAATATTATTTTTATACCATTACTATAAAATAGGTGGAAACACGTTCAAGGCAAGTTTGAAGCCAGAGGGTTTTTAGAAATGCAGAATATGTTACAGGGAGGGTTTCCTGGTGTTTTTGGAAAGATTCCAGATGGTAAAGTTTGTGTAGTAGTTGTTGAAGTAGGGTTGCCACAATTTCTGCGAAATAAAGGAAATAATTCTAGTGCTATCTGCCAAGCAAGTTATCTATTTTAACTTTTGCGTGAGTTTTGTCATATTTATGTTCTCAATTCTTTGTGTATTTTTCCTTTTAAGAACTTTATTCTCATGTTTTCACACCGTAAGAGCAAACTCACGAGGTCTGTAATGCCTTATCAGTCATTTGTTTGGTTTGAAGAGATAGCAACTGTTGTATCAACTAGTCAGCCGGTCAGTCAGCCAGTCAAGTCAGTTAGTCTGGAGGGGGGTGGATAGGTTGTTAGATGGGTAGGAACTGTGCCTCTTTTGTATATATTAATGGGGTATAGGAGACTGTCTGGAAATAGCAGGAAGCTGTGTTGGCCATGATAGACAGGCTTGAGGCTGCTGCTCTGGGCTGAGGTGGCAGTGGTGCACATCAGGAGCATCTACCTTTGGAGCTTGTAGCATTGCCTGAGCTGCCTGATGCTGTGCTTTCTGACTCCTGTGTCATCACTGAACAACAGTTGCCGGATAGTGATTGGTGATCTGTGGTGGGCTCTAGAATTTCTGAGTGGAAGCGAAAACTGAGAGCAGTGTAGGAGTGCAAAAGGTTTGAATTTTTACCCACTACTGATAGTACCAGTGAGCCACCACAGGACACCTCTCCTGTTGCCACAGTGGTCAGTCTTCCTAAGATGTCCAGACAAGTGTGTTTGCTTGTAACTGGGAGCTTCAGTGTTAGTTGGGATGATGGAACTCCATAGGGAAATAGCAGGGAGGTTGGGAAAGAAGCCAGGGTCCACTTATACTGTGAGTCAGTTCTGCCAGCAGTGATTGAGAGCTCCGTGTGCATCTAGCTACAATTCAGGGGTCACGTCAGAACCAGTGATGCCAGTCGCCTGGGTAGAGACACCGTCCTCCATTAATACGGACAGCTGGCTGATTTGGTTAAGACAGCTGGTTTTGATCATGGGATGAAAGCAAAAATAACAATTTATAGCATTGTCCCAACATTCCCAGAACTGATAGAGGTCCTCTGGTTTGGAGCCGAGTGGAAGATTTAACCTATAAATCCAGATGATTCTGTTGCGACCTTCGATGAAAATTTCTCAGCCACTTGTATCAGTTGGAGAAATAAAAGCAGTTGCCTCAACAGAACAGAGAAGGAAAATGTTTATGTGGTAATAGCTAACTGCTGGAGCATCAACGGAAAGGTCCCAGAACTGCTCTCACTTATAAATGACCTGAATGAACATACAGTACCAGGGTCTAAAAGATGGCCAAAACAAGAGGTCAATAATAATGAAATTCTAATCTCAGACTGGAGTGTATATCAGTAGACAAGCTGAACACTGAAGTTGGAAGTGCATTTATAGCAATATAAAATATAATAGGATCTAATGAGATTAATACAGATCTGGAATGTGAAATAATTTGGTAGAAGTTAGATTAAAAGTGGATCAGATGTAATTATTGAAAATTTTTTATACATCTGCTGCCTCAACAGCATTGATGGCAGAAAATTTGAGGGAAATCTTGAAAGATTTCTCATTTCACATCATGAAGCACACTGAAGAGACAAAGAAACTGGTACAAACATGTGTATACAAACACAGAGATATGTAAACACTCAAGAGGACCGCACTGTGGTCAGCAATGCCTATGTAAGACAACAGTTGTTTGGCACAAGCACTGCTGCAACATTGGCAAATTATTGTTACAGTCAGCACATGAGAGATAAGACACAGCATCTCCAAGGTAGCAACGAGGTGGGGATTTTCCTGTATGACCATTTCAAGAGTGCACTGTGAATATCCTGAATCGAGTAGAACGTCACTTCGGTCGGTAAAAGATCCTGCAAGAACGGGACTGAAGACAACTGAAGAGAAGCGTTAAACATGACAGAAGTGCAAACCTACCACAAATTGCTGCAGATTTCAATGCTAGGCCATCGATAAGTGTCAACATGCAAACCATTCGACAAAACACCATGGATATTGGCTTTTGGAGCTGAAGACTTACTCGTGTATCCTTACTGACAGCAAGTTCACGTCTCACCTGGGCCTGTCAACACTGATGACTGGGAACATGTTGCCTGGTCTGACAAGTCTCATTTCTAGTGTACTGAGTGAATGGATGGATGTGTATGAGTATGGAGAAAACCTCATGAATCCGTGGAACCCTGCCTGTCATCAGGGGACTGTTGAAGCTGGTGGGGCATGTCCAGTTGGAGTGATATTGGACCCCCTGATACGTCTAGATACGATAATGACGGGTGAGACATATGAATCCTGGCTGATCATCTGTACCATCCGTGTCCATTGTGCATTCTGACAGATTTGGACAATTCCAGCAGGACAATGGGACGTCCCAAGTGCCAAGAATGTCTGCAGAGTGGCTCCAGGAATGCTTTTCTGTGTTTAAACAACAGATATTGCTCAACAGAAGAAAGGCCATTGAACTCAACGGGATACCGATTTGATTCTAAGTAAAGTATTTGAAGATACTTGCCCTTTCTAGCAGCAATTTACTAAGGTCTCTAGAGGGGTGAAGCATTTGAAGTGATTGGGAGAAAAGTTCAGGTGCTTTCTGTTTTCAAAAAGGTTCATTGAATAGATGTGCAAAACCATAGGTTTATATCTATGGTATTGGCCTATTGTAGAACTGTATGTTATTGTATTATGACAATTTTGAAAACTGAAAATCTCCTTGTTAGGAATCAACATGGGTTCCAAAAACGACAGTTTTGCGAAATCCAGCTTTCTCTATTTGGCCATGAGATGCAGAAGGACATTGGTACAGGCTCTGAGGTAGGTGCTGTGTTTCTTTACTTACAGAGGACGTACAATATGGTTCTGCAATGTCCTTTCATGAATAAAATGTGAGCATGAATAATATCAGACCAAGTATGTAGTTGGACTGAGGAATGCCCAACAAACAGAACACAGCATGTAAAAATCAATGGAGAGAAATCTTCTAAACTGAAACAAATTACTGACATGCCCAAGAGAGAGACATGGGAGACAATTTTGTCAATATATATATCCCACCCCCATGAACCACAGACATTTCTGAGGTGGGGTGGCTTGTGTGCCTCAAAGATGCAGATAGCCGTACCGTAGGTGCAACCACAGCAGAGGGGTATCTGTGGAGAGGCCAGACAAACGTGTGGTTCCTGAAGAGGGGCAGCAGCCTTTTCAGTAGTTACAGGGGCAAAAGTCTGGATGATTGACTGAGCTGGACTTGTAACATCAGCTAATGTGGCTTTGCCACACAGTTACTGCGAACGGCTAAAAGCAAGGGGAAACTACAGCCGTTACTTTTCCCGAGGACATACAGCTCTACTGTATGAAAATATGATGATGGCATCCTCTCGGGTAAAATATTCTGGAGGTAAAATAGTCCCCCATTCGGATCTCCGGGCGGGGACTACTCAGGAGGATGTGATCATCAGGAAAGACAATACTGGCATTCTACGGGTCGGAGCGTGGAATGTTAGATCCCTTAATCGAGTAGGAAAATTAGAAAATTTAAAAAGGGAAATGGATAGGTTGAAGTTAGATATAGTGGGGATTAGTGAAGTTCGGTGGCAGGATGAACAGGATTTCTGGTCAGGTGAGTACAGGATTATAAATACAAAATCAGTTGGGGGTATCACAGGAGTAGGATTGATAATGAATAAGAAGATAGGAATGCGGGTAAACTACTATGACCAGCACAGCGATCGCATTATCATTGTCAAGATAGATACGAAGCCAACACCGACAACAGTAGTACAGGTTTATATGCCAACTAGCTCTGCCGATGATGAGGAGATCGAAGAAATATATGAGGAGCTAAAGGAAATTATTCAGACAATTAAGGGAGAGGAAAACTTAATTGTTATGGGAGACTGGAATTCGGTAGTAGGAAAAGGAAGGGAAGGGAAGATAGTGGGTGAATATGGTCTGGGCAAAAGGAATGAAAGAGGAAGCCGCCTGTTAGAATTTTGCTCGGAACATAATTTAGTTATAACAAACACGTGGTTTAAGAATCACAAAAGAAGGTTGTATAAGTGGAAGAGACCAGGAGACACCGGGAGATACCAGATAGATTTTATAATCGTAAGACATAGATTTCGGAACCAGGTTTTGAAATGTAGGACATACCCAGGGGCAGACATAGACTCTGACCATAACTTGTTGGTTATGAACTGTAGGCTGAAACTGAAGAAACTACAGAAAGGTAGGAAAATAAGGAGATGGGACCTAGATAAATTGAAGGAACGTGAAGTTCTGGAGAATTTCAGAGAGAGATTTAGGCAACAATTGACAGAAACAGGGGGAAATAAAACAGTAGAGGAGGAATGGGTAGCATCGAGAGATGAAATAGTGAAGGCAGCAGAGGACAAAATTGGTAAAAAGGCAAGACCTACAAAAAATTCTTGGATATCACAGGAAATACTAAATTTAATTGATGAAAGGAGAAAATATAAAAATGCAGTAAATGAAACAGCCAAAATGGAGTACAGACGATTAAGAAATGAGATTGACAAGAAGTGCAAAATGGCTAAGCAGGAGTGGCTAGAAGCCAAATGCAAATCTGTAGAAGAATGTATAAGAAGGGGAAAAGTAGATACCACCTACAGGAAAATAAGAGACACATTTGGGGACAAGAAAAGCAACTCTACGAATATGAAGAACTCAGATGGGAAATCAGTTCTCAGCAAAGAAGGGAAAGCTGAAAGGTGGAAAGAGTATGTAGAGCAGCTCTACAAAGGAAATGAACTTAGAGACGATGTTGTAGGAAGGGAAGAGGAAGTAGATCAAGATGAAATAGGAGATACTATACTGAAAGATGAATTTGACAGAGCCCTGATAGACCTAGGTTGTAACAAGGCCCCAGGAGTAGATGACATACCCTCAGAGCTACTAAAGTCTCTGGGAAAGCCAGCCATGACAAAACTATTTGAAATGGTGTGTAGGATGTATGAGACAGGCGAAATACCCTCAGACTTTAAGAAAAATGTAATAATCCTCATTCCAAAGAAATCAGGTGCAGACAGGTGTGAAAATTACAGAACCATCAGTTTGATAAGTCATGGTTGCAAAATTTTAACACAAATTATCTACAGGAGAATGGAAAAGCTGGTAGAATCTGACCTCGGGGAAGATCAGTTTGGATTCAGGAGGAAAGTAGGAACCCTGAATCTTAGAACCCCTATCTTAGAAGATAGATTAAGGAAAGGCAAACCTACATTTTTAACTTTTGTAGATTTGGAGAAAGCGTTTGACAATGTTGACTGGAATACACTCTTTCAAATTCTGAAGTCAGCAGGGGTAAAATACAGGGAAAGGAGAGTTATTTACAACTTGTACAAAAGCCAGACTGCAGTTATTAGACTCGAAGGGCATGAAAGAGATGCATCAGTTGGGAAGGGAGTAAGACAGGGTTGTAGCCTTTCTCCGATGTTATTCAATTTGTTCATCGAGCAGGCAGTGAAGGAAAGCAAGGAAAAATTTGGAATTAAAGTTCAGGGGGAAGAAATAAAAACATTGCGTTTTGCTGATGACATTGTAATTCTGTCAGAGACAGCAAAGGACCTGGAAGAGCAGTTGAATGGAATGGACAGTGTGTTGAAGAGAGCATATAAAATGAACATTAACAAGAGCAAAACAAAAATAATGGAATGTGGTCTTAGAAAATCAGGCGATGCTGAAGGAATCAGATTAGGTAACGAAACAATGAAGGTGGTAGATGAGTTTTGTTACTTGGGTAGTAAAATAACATGCGATGGTCGCAGTACAGAGGATATAAAATGCAGAATGGCAATGGGAAGAAAAGCATTTTTGCAAAAATTTACTGACATCGAATAGTAATTTAAGTGTAAGGAAGTTTTTTCTGAAGGCATTTGTGTGGAGTGTTGCCTTGTACGGGAGTGAAACATGGATGATAAGCAGTGCGGACAGTGAGAGAATAGAGGCTTTTGAAATGTGGTGCTACAGAAGAATACTGAAGATTAGGTGGGTAGATCGCATAACTAATGAAGAGGTACTGAACAGAATTGGTGAGAAAAGGAATTTTTGGCATACCCTGACCAAAAGAAGGGATCGCTTGGTAGGACACATTCTTAGACATCGGGGAATCGTAAATTTAGCATTGGAGGGAAGTGTGTGAGGTAAAAATCGCAGAGGGAGACCAAGAGACGCGTGTAGTAAGCAGATTCAAGTGGATGTGGGTTGCCGTTCTTGTGAGGAGATGAAAAGGCTTGCTCATGATAGAGTAGGGTGGAGAGCTGCATCAAATCAGTCTCTGGACTGAAGACCATAATACATATGGATAACCTAGTGGATTACATCAGAAGTTCAGTAAGGCTTTTTGTGGCTGATCCTGTGGTACACAAAAACATTGCAATGTTGGAAAATTGTGAAATGGAGGATGATCTGCAGCGTATCAACACTTGGCACAGGATGTGACAACTGACCCTCTTCATAAACAGTTGTAATTTATTGTGAATGCATAAAAAGAAAGATCTTTTTACTATATCACTACAAAATTGCAGAACCATAACTGGAATCAAATTCTTCCATAAGTTACTGCTATCAGAGTAGCTGCTTCCTTTGTGTAGTGCACCCCTGACCTACCAAGAGAAGTCCTAGAAACTTCAGCTGACAGCATAGGACCAGATATCTCCAGCCAAGATCATCACAGAGTTGACAAAGCCTCCGGTTGAGACACTCCACTGTGCTCCAAAGAAAATGACCACAATCAATTTTGGGAACATTGCTGCAAATTGCAAGCTATTGCACCCCGTTACCAATTGTGTCACTTGCTCATATGAACAAATGGCATCTGAGATGTCCATGTGATGCTCCAGATTCTCTGCCACTTCTACCTTCTGAGACAGGAATGTGAAGACAGCTGTTCTTGAACTGTGGCAAACTTCTCCTGAGTATGTACACAATGTGCACACTTCCTATCCATCCTACCACTCCAAGCACAGGAACTGAACTGTGAAAGCTATAAAGTTAAATCGGAACCCTGATATTGCAATGGGCATTGCTAGTCGGCAGCTAATACTTGACTGATGACTACATTGGTGCACCAATGACAGGTGACCGAGTTGTGTTTGACACTCACTGGTTGTACACAGTAACGAGCAAATAATGGCTAATTACTACTACTAGAATATACTAACTTTTTCAAATGCAAAGATAAGTAACAATTTGAAGTTTTACATTACAAAAGTGCACAAGCATGCACAAAATAAATTAAGAATTAAATTATTAAAAACAAGTATGAAGCTAAGTGTTAGACTTGCTACTACACTGTTCTGATCAGTATGTTTAGTAATTGCTGATATCAAGTGTCTTGTCTGAAAAATATAATACACTCACATGTTGAATTCCTCTAAGACTAATTATTATATAGTTGTATAGTAAATTAGTCTTTGATGTTACAGGTTTGAATGTGTACCATCTAGTATCGCAACCTTACCAAATTTAGAGATTTTGGATATGAAAGGGAACTTCTTGACAAATATTGATATTGAAATTCTGTCTCAGCTGAAAACTCTTGCAGTGCTTGATTTGTCCAACAACAACATATCATCTGTTCCACCAGAACTGGGGAACATGACACAGTTAAGGTGAGTTAATTATTGTAATAAATTGATGTTTTGGCAAGAAAATCCAGACTGAAATAAGTGCAATGTTAGATGATCTAGGGTATAATTCTGAGCCAGTTGACTTTAAAAGTAGTCGTCGTATCCCATTGTGTGAAAAGTGAGTAGTAATAATAATAACACTGTTTTAGCTACATTTACACAGGCTGATGTTGGTTTAAAAATCTGATAAATTTGGTTATATTTATCTCATTGATAACTCATCATGTAAATAATGTCTAGTAACATACATGAAATTATCTGCTGAATCATTAATATACAGTATGATTAATAACTGTACTACATAGCCCATCAATTACTCTTTTCTCTGCAACATACTCAATTTTGAATACTGTAGTATATTCTTAATGTTAAAAAGTTTCTAATAAAGTTACAGCACAGGCTAGATGTCCTGTATAAATATATTTTTTGCAACAGACAGTTGTGTGATTATGAACTGACAAGTTTTTAAAAGTTGGAAAACAATCTAGATTTTAGTAGGCCTGTATCATGTTTTCAGGGACAGAGTTGGGCTTCTTGTGATTGATTCCTCAAATCCCTACTATTGCTGAGGTGGTCATTTTCCTTTGCAGTAGTGATGAGTGATATAATGTAGTTTTGAACATTAGTTCTACTGCCCTGCTATGGGCAGTCTCTAATGACCACAGTTGTCAGCAGGACATTAAACACTAAGCTTGCTTCCTTCCTTCATTCTTTCTACAAATAGATGGAAGAATCTACAGTTCAGTCAGTCTGCAGTTAAACACTGCCGTTGAAGTCTAGTATTGTACCACTGGCACTCAATTAAAACATAAATCCATAAGTCAAAACTTTATTGTGATCCATAAACTGTGTGGACTACATTTTTGTCGTTTATTGTGCGCTGGTTTTCAGTTAATGGTGCAGACTTAAAGATTTATTTTGTGACTGTTTTATTGCCATATGTCTGTGAACTGTTGTCTTGAGGTGTTGAATTACTGCACTAGTTCTGTACTAATAATACTGCCTAATCGAGTGCAGTTTGTACAATTCTGACCCTTGCCGTAAAAGTTAATGTACTAACCAAACTGACCAAAAGTATTTACTGCTCATACATGTGGGGAGAAAATAAAAAGTGACTTCAAAATAAAATGAGGGGTCAACAGATTCAATAACAGAGAATAGTTACTCCCACAATTTCAGGACAGAGTCGGCTGAAACAACGCTACCAAGTGTAACAAGACAACAAGATAACAACAGGTAAGGGCAAAGTTGTTAAAAGTTATTTCAATTTGACATCTACTTCTGATTATCATACTCCGGTAGTAAAAGACAACAGCACACTGACATAACTTTTACAGACCCAGATAAGTTTAATCTCATAACTTATTCTGCTGAGAATGGTCTTCCTGATCATAGTGCAAAACTTGTTACAGTGTATGACATTAATTCGAAACAGTTCACCAAAGTGGTGTGTTTGGTTAATGATGTAACCATAGCAAATTTCAAGGAAAGCTTACAGCTGGGGTGAGGTGCTAATGCTAATGTAAAATATAATGTATTTCATCATACATTTGGAAGTGTATTAAAAACTGTTTCCCAAGAAAAAACTAAATATAATTGTAATAAACTATGCAAAGAAACTACACAAATATCTTGCAACTGGAAAAGGGAACTGAATCTAAATGCAAGAATGAGCAATAACCACCGCGGTGGAGTGCATTGAGGCGCTACGCTGTGATGTGCAAGGCCATTCCCTGTTGGGGATTTGAATGCCCCCTCAGCCATGGATGTTTGTGCTGTCTTTAGTATAAGGTAGTTCATAAGTAGTTTGTAATTTTAGGGACTGATGACCCCACAGTTAAGTCCCATAAGCTTTACGAACATTTGAAGTAAGAGCACATAAATAGTTACATATTATAGAATCTACTGTGTTACATTAAGAAAAGTTATTAAAATGTCAAGACGTTTGTGGATCATGGGTGAGATTAGTACATGTGACAATTAAATTAAAACCATTTTGGATATCATTTAAAGGGAAAGTGTGTAACCAAGAACACTGGTAGACTGTATTACCACCAGACTTCTACGAAAAGTGTTCATTAAAAAAGGCAAAGTTATTAATATAAGAGGCCATACCTGTGCAATCTGGTACAATTGAAATTCCATCCATTTCTCCCTTTGAAATTAGGATAATAAACTCACTCAAAAGTAATAGATCACATGGAATTGGCGGAATTTCCAGCAGAGCACTAAAATCTTGTTCCCAATAGATAAGAAAGAATCTGAACCACATACTTAGTAGGGTAATAGCTCTCTGAAGAAGGGCATTTTCCACAATAGACTGAAATATGCTAGCGTTAACACCATCGCATAAAAAGTGGATATCTCTGATGTCAACTCTCACTTCTGACAAGCATTAATCAAAATACTTGAAGAAAAAAAAAATTGAAAAGTAGCTCCACATGTTCGTGAAAATAAGATACTAATAACATGTCAGTGTGATTTTCAGAGAGGGTTTTCAATGTTAAATGCTATATATACTTTCATTGATCCCTAAATAACTGGATATCACTGACTGGAAATTTTTATTATCTCTATGGTCTTTTGATTGTGTAATAATGTAATTCCTCTACATAAGCTGAAGTATAGCAATATTTGTGGAATAGTGTACAAAGGGTTTAATTCATACTTAATTGGAAGAGTGCAGAAAGTTTATTTAAACAGTTCACATAAAGTACAAAATCAGTTGTTCCTCAAATTGGGGAGCTATCTAGAATGAGACCCCATGTGGTTCAGTCTTGAGTATTTTGCTGTTCTTTATGTATTACTGACTTTCCATTCTATGTTCATGAAGAAGCAGAACTACTACTTTTTGCTGATGATAGAAGTACTGAAAAACAAGAATTAGCTGATTAAATTGTAAGTAAAATCTTCCACAAAATTATTAAGTGGTTCTCTGCAATAGACTCGCAACCAAAACTATCTACATCCCATCTTCCAAATCGAATCCTTTGCTCTCCAGCAACTGGAGGAGCATTCCAAACACCACCTCCACAAACTGTCCAGCCTGCTGACATCATATTGCCACCTTGGAGCACCCATATCAAGTCCTTATCCGACCCACAGTGTTCCTCCTCGTGAGCCCCTCATAGCTTCCAGACCATGCTTAGCTGAGCTCTTGAACCTACCTCATCCCTCTAAACTCCCTACCACCACTCCACAACATCCAATACCAAAACAACCCCAAAACACTGTGGTCAACCTATCCACAAAAAACCTAAACCACACTGAAGTTTCCGTTTTATCCAAAGGTCTTACCTTTAGTCCTACATCCCAGTTCAATCATGTTGGTCTTGTCAAAGACCTACTCTCCTTTTCCCGATCCCTACGATGGAAACACTACTTTGCCACCAGTCCCTCTGACCACAACCTACCTAATCCCAATATTGAACCCTGCCTGTCCCAATTCATACCACCACACAACAAAGATGCCCCTGCACTCCCACTTAGCCACCCTCTGGTTACCCTCCAAGAGTTCTCACCTCCAACTTGTCCTCACCATCTTTTCCCAAGTCCCTTCCCAAAAGCGATCCAAAACCTTAAAACTAATCCTGACATAATCATCCTCCCTGCAGATAAAGGTTCCACCACTGTAGTTACGGATCACAGTGACTACCTGGCAGAAGGGCTCTGCCAACTCTCTGACTCCTCCACCTACAAGTTGTGTCGGATTGTCCCCATCCCCAAAGTCCAACAAGATCTCCAATCACTACTAAAATCCTGTGGCCCCTCCCAGAAACTCTCCTCTGAATCCATCTCCCTCCTCGCCCCAGCAGCAGCCCGCACACCCACCTTCTACATGCTCCCCAAAATCCCCAAACCTAATAATCCTGGCTGGTTACTCTGCTCCTACCGAACGAATTTCAGCCCTAGTTGACCAACACCTCCAACCAATTGTGCAAAATCTATCTTCCCACATCAAGGATACCAACCACTTCCTTCACCAACTCTCCACCATTCCCACCCGTTTGCCTCCTGGATCCTTACTTGTCACAGTGGATGCCGCCTCCCTATACACCAACATCCCACATGCCCATGGCCTTGCCGCTCTGGAACACTACCTCTCCCAACATCCCTCTGAACTGAAGCCTGATACCTCATTCCTCATAACCCTCACCAATTTCATTCTACTTAACAACTACTTTTCCTTTGAGGGGAAAGTTTACCTTCAAATCCAAGGCACAGCCATGGGCACCCGCGTGGCACCCTCCTATGCCAACCTGTTTATGGGCCGTTTTAGGAATCCTTCCTAGCATCCCAAAACCTCAAACCTCTGGCCTGGTTCAGGTTCATTGGTGATATTTTCATGATCTGGACTCAGGGCCAGGACACCCTATCCTCCTTTCTTCAGAACCTCAATTCCTTCTCTCCCATCCACTTCACTTGATCTTCCTCAACCTACCATGCAACATTCCTGGAAGTCAACCTCCACCTCTCTGATGGCTCCATCCACACTTCCGTCCATATTAAACCTACCAACCACCAACAGTACCTACACTTTGACAGTTGCCATCCCTTCCGCATAAAAAAATCTCTCCCTTACAGCCTGGCCCCCAACCTGTAGACGGCATATCTGCAGTGACAAGAACTCCCTTTCTGAATATGCTGAAGGTCTCACAAAGGCCTTCACAGACAGAAACTACCCCACAGACCTAGTCCGCAAACAGATCTCCCGTGCCATATCCTCACACACCCCAAATCCTCCTCCTAATACCAGTAACCATCCACAAAAAAGCACTTCCCTTGTCACCCAGTACTATCCTGGTCTCGAACAACTAAATTCCATCCTTTGCCAAGGTTTTGATTTTCTATCCTTGTGCCCAGATCTAAGAGACATCCTACCCAAGATCCTTCCCACCCCTCCTAAAGTGGTGTTCCGTCGCCCTCCCAACCTCCACAACATCCCAGTTCAACCTTATGCCACCCCGAAACCCAGCTCACTGCCACAGGGATCATATCCTTGTGGAAGACCCCTCTGCAAGACCTGTCCAATCCACCCACCCAGCACTTCCTATTCCAGTCCTGTCACAGGCTTATCCTACCCTATCAGAGGCCGGGCCACCTGTGAAAGCAGCCACGTAATTTAGCAACTGAGCTGCAAACACTGTACAGCTTTCTATATTGGCATGACCACCAACCAGCTATCCATTAGGATGAATGGCCACCGCCAAATTGTGACCAAAAACAAGGTCGACCACCCTGTGGCACAGCATGCAGCGGAGTACATGCTTGATTTCAATGGCTGCTTCACAACCCACCACCAGCTTTTCTGAACTGCACAGATGGGAGTTGTCCCTACAAAACATTCTCCAATCCCAAAATCAACCAGGCCTCAACCTACGATAACTTTCCTATATTTTTTTCTCCATACCTTACAGTTCCTACCTCTCTATCCCCAACCTCGCCTATTTTGAGTGGTGTGTGTGTGTGTGTGTGTGTGTGTGTGTGTGTGTGTGTGTGTGTGTGTGTGGTGTTGTGTACTTGCAGTGTGCACGCATTTTGTATAGATATTCATTTTACTTTATTTTATTTTATTTTCTCCCCTCACTCACCTCCCCACTCCATCTGCATCTCGTTATTCCCATCTAACCCATCCCCACCACCGTAACGTAACCTGCCTATCTCCCCTCCCCTCCCCGATTCACTGCAGAGCATGATTCGAAGTGCGGCAGCCGGAGGTGATGGTTGTACGACTGTGTTGTGTGCCTGTGTATTTGCGTGAGTGATCTGTTTTCTGAAGAAGGCCATGGCCGATAGCTGAAAGTATGTGTGTGTCTTTTGTATGTGCCTGTTGTAGCTCTTCGCTACGTCTTTGCGGTGAGTTGTAAACTATCCTTGCTATATTATTAATAGACTCATTGGATTTTGATAAAAACACAATATATTCAGTACCTTACAGTAAATGGCAAGACATCATTCTTCACTATTCAAGGTTAAATCTAACTTTGGTCCAGAAAGGGGTTAATTATGTTGCCATAAAACTCTTTGGCCATTTACTGAATAGTATCAAAATGCAACAGATAGCCAACCAGCATTTAAAAGCAAATTAAAATCATATCTGAATGACAACTCTTTCTACTCGGTAGATGAATTGTTTGGTAGAAATTAGTAATTTTACAAAAAGAAAATTTAAAAATTTGAAAATAAAATATGAGTGTTATGTAATATCATGTAAAGGTACCTTTTATTAAGAATAATATGTACATAGGGAACAACTCACCATAAAGACGAACGTTGAGCCACCAACAGACACAAATAAGACACACAAACACACACACGTAATTCTAAATTTTTTGTCGTAGACTTCCACAGAAAGAGAACACTCATCCACACATTCACTCAGGCACACTCATCCATGCACGTCAGCCATATCTAGCCACCCAACACAGTCTCTTTCTGAGGAAGACTGCAGCCGAAAATTTGGAATTGTGTGTGGGTTTGTGTGTCTATTGTTTGTGTCTGTCGGCGGCTCAACGTTCGTCTTTACGGTGAGTTGTTCCCTATCTACATACTATTATTAACATTCCTTACTGGACCTTCCATTGTTACCTTTCATTAAGCTGAAACATTCCATATCATTATGAAATGTCATATTCATGATCAAGAAATATTAATCTAATCTAATTTACAGAAATGTTCAATGGAAAGGATACAAAACAGTATTGAAAACATTTACCATTATAAAAATGCAGTATATTTTCTAGTTTCTTGCTCTTAATTCAGTGTGGTGAAACCGTGCAGTTAGGTCAAGGCTACTCATGTACCGGACATTTTCAGATTTATGTAACAGTTCATTTTTATTTTCAGGATAATCAGTTTCTCATTCTGAATATCTATTTAGGTGCCTAGGATTCAAGACTAGCTTACATACAAATTATGTACTTGTGACATTAAATATCCTTTTTTGGTTGGTTTTAAAAGTTTAGTTCTGGTGCTGCACTGTAAATTTTATTATTTTATAAATGAACAATTACAAATTTTGTAATAGATTTTAAACTAACTTTCTGATAAGCTACAGACTTAAAACTATCACCTCAGCTCAGAACTGGGTGCAACTGCAGTAGTAGTTCAGTTTCATATCTGGTGCATGGTGGAGAGTACTTTGTTTTTCTGTGGTACAGATTTTGCATTTGATTAAAAACTAACTTCCTGGTGAACTAGGGACATGAAATTTTCAGCATTATTCAGAAATGGATGATAATGCAACATTAGCATACTTTCATGTCTGGTATGTAGTGGAAGGTACTTTGTTTTTTTTTGCGCGGTACAAATTTAGCAACTGATTTCAAACCAACGTCCCAGAAAGCTAGATACTTGAAACTTTCAGCATAGTTCAGAAATGGATGATAAGACAATTTTGTCCTGTTGTGTGGCTGACGGTACTTAGTTTGTCAATGCTCCTTTTTTCTGTCCATTTCTAAATGTTTGCAATTAAGAATGATTCTTGCCTAGCCCAATTCTCTCTAATTTTTATATTTGTGATCTATGCATGAGATATACATACATAAAAGCACTATGTTGGTTGACTCAGTTAAAGATAAACTTAAATAAACCTGAAATTTACCATAATGTCTCTTTTCTAATCTCTTAAAAAGTTTGGACAGGTTCTCCATACCCATCCAGTACTACACATGGTAATTTCTACAGATTGTGGTACGTAAGCCGAGCGTTCTAGAGCGCCACGTTACGGATCGTGGGGCCTCCTATATCGGAGGTTCGAATCCTCCATCGGGCGTGGATGTATGTGTTGTCCTTAGGTTAGTTTAACTTAGTTTAAGTGTTTGTAAGACTAGGGACTGATAACCAAGTAGTTTGGTCCCATAGAATTAGAAACATTGTAAAATGTAAACAGCATATAAACAAATGGTGATTAAGTGTTTGTTGGCTACATTCAAATGTTTTTTCGCCATCGAAAGTTCTGAGTCCCACCTTGGGCATGTGTGTTTGTGTTGCTTGGTTTAAGCAGTTAGTAAGCTATGGACTAATAACCACACAGTTGAGTCCAATAGATTTACAAACATTTGAACAAATATTTTTAATTTGTGAAGATAATTACATCTTTTCTTAAATGCTAAATGCTCATAAACCTTTAATGGGAGTATTATTCTCACCTTTAGAATCCCAACTACATCTGCAATATGTCCAGTTTTCTCCTGGTTAATCCTAGATTTGAGGGCGTTCAGAGGTGTACTGGAGAGATTTATATACAACTGTCTGGGGTAAACCAGGATTTGTTTTCTTCTACAGGGAAAAATCAAGTTATTGTAAATAAATATATTGTAAAAAAGGTAGTTAAATTCATCAAATGAGGACTTGCCTGTAGTTAATTTCTTAATTTTAGCCTATTAAAAACAAGAGGCAGGCAGGCTTAGACACTGTCATATATACAACATTCCAAAATGATCATTATAACGTTGTTCACTTAAATTGGAGTTATGGGGATAGGTAGAAAGTGGGTTTATTATGGCCTTGTGTTCATTCATATGTAAAACTGTTTTCTTCTTATTTTTCCATATTAATTACTTGGCACCTCTCAGCAGTTGTCACAGTTTCTGGAATGGTTTTGAGCAGTAATAGCACACACTAATGACAACATACAAGGTGGACATGGAAGTGGAAGATTGCTTAGAGATTGCTAAGTTTGGAAAGTAGGAGGCGAGGTACTGGCGGAAGTAAAGTTGTGAGGTGGCATCGTGAATCGTGTCGGGATAGCACAGTCGGTAGTGCGCTTGCCCGCGAAAGGCAAAGGTCCCAGGTTCGAGTCCCGGTTCCGGCACGCAATTTTAATCTGCCAGGAAGTTTCATATCAGCGCACACTCCGCTGCAGAGTGAAAGTTTCATTCTGGAAACATCCCCTAGGCTGTGGCTAAGCCATGTCTCCACCATATCCTTTCTTCCAGGAGTGCTAGTCTTGCGTGTTTGCAAGAGAGCTTCTGTGAAGTTTGGAAAGTAGGAGGCGAGGTACTGGCGGAAGTAAAGTTGTGAGGCGGCATCGTGAATCGTGTCGGGATAGCACAGTCGGTAGTGCGCTTGCCCGCGAAAGGCAAAGGTCCCAGGGTCGAGTCCCGGTTCCGGCACGCAATTTTAATCTGCCAGGAAGTTTCATATCAGAGCACACTCCGCTGCAGCGTGTAAGTTTCATTCTGGAAACATCCCCTAGGCTGTGGCTAAGCCATGTCTCCACCATATCCTTTCTTCCAGGAGTGCTAGTCTTGCGTGTTTGCAAGAGAGCTTCTGTGAAGTTTGGAAAGTAGGAGGCGAGGTACTGGCGGAAGTAAAGTTGTGAGGCGGCATCGTGAATCGTGTCGGGATAGCACAGTCGGTAGTGCGCTTGCCCGCGAAAGGCAAAGGTCCCAGGTTCGAGTCCCGGTTCCGGCACGCAATTTTAATCTGCCAGGAAATTTCATATCAGAGCACACTCTGCTGCAGAGTGAAAGTTTCATTCTGGTAAGAATAAAGTGTCTGTTCTAGCAACAGCGAAAGCAATATCAGTGACTAGAGTGCATTTTGAAACAACTTAGGATGAATGTTTTCCCCTCAGGGGCTCAGCATTAATTTGCTGAGTACGGGCTTGGCAAACCCGGGGTCCTGAGCTGTGGGCTGTGTCGCGCCAACAGTCCGCTACACCGTAAGCTCTGTGCGTGCTTCAACGACCATCGTTCGGCGCGACGGTGGAATGTTGTACGTTTCAGAGCCCTGGGATCTTGGCTTAATCGCCCGGGTCGCGAGGACGGTACAAACCTCTATAAAAAAACCTCAATCTCAAGGTGTGCTACGTGCCGAGGAGATGCATGGCTGTTGAGGTTGAACAGCCGCTAGCAAGCAACCTCTGAGGAACCTGCCACACCTCAGTTGTACAAGGCTTCTCCAGGCAAGCGGGGCTCTGCCTGGGTGAACCTTTAGTTCCCTAGCTGCTCGTGGGACGAAAATGAAACGAGCAAACAAAAGCGTGGCCGGTCGCGAAAACGGCGTCTCAAAGTATGGTAAGATTGACTTCAATGCTGAGAAATATGACCCTCAGTCGTTCCCTGCCTTGGCAACGCCATGGGAGGAACGTAGGGCAAGAAATCGAGGAGAGGCATATGTGCCCCGATACTTAGTATGTTCCCGGACTGACGGTGAGTCGTTTACCAACACAAAGCCCCTGTTTTTTGTTGAAAACGTTGAGGATAAATTCGGCGAGGTGGAGGGCACGTCAAAGATGCGACGTCATCCCCAGCACAGTCATGAGCACAGCTTGCCTGTGACAAGCTGGAAGGACAGCAGGGTCGCTACCGGTGCATTCATCTTGGCCTTCGAGGGCGACACATTGCCTGAGGTCAAGGTGATGATTTACCGGATTGACGTGAAGCCCTACGTTCCTCCCCCTATGCGCTGTTTTAAGTGCTGGAGGTTTGGGCACATGTCCTCCAGGTGCACTGTCAACTCCACCTGTCGAGAGTGTGGACGTGCGGAACACCCTAACGTCCCTTGTGCACCTCCTCCATTTTGTGTGAACAGTGGACAACACCACTCCCCTTGCTTGCCCACCTGCTCTGTTCTGCATAACGAGAAAAATATCATGGAATATAAAACCCTGGATAGGCTGTCTTACTTGGAGGCAAAGAGGAAGTACGAGAAACTGCATCCCATCAGCATGAAGACATCCTTTGCTGCAGCCGCATCTTCATCTATACAATTACCACGTGTACAGTCGGTCCTAGTGGGCTCCCAGGCCCAACCATCCACCTCTGCCCCCCTAACTACTGGGGGCACCTCAAATTCCATCGCCCCCAAAGACCCTGCTTTGGGAGCGGTAACCACCAAACCAAAGGGGACATTGGTCCCCACCCCAGAGCCAAAGTCACAACAGCCTGCTCTGGCTCCTCGCGCTAGGAAAGGGTCGCTTGGATCCCTTCCCTCTAAGGTTTCTCCCGCTGAATCAGCGGATGCCAGTGGATGGCGGAAAGTACCGCCAGCTGGTTGTAGGGCTGCACGTCGACCTCAGTCCAGGGAACTGAGCTGGCAGCGCCCTCCCAGCATGAGAAACCTAAAGAGAAGCGCGAAACCAAGAAGGAGAAGGACAAGAAACCACCCAAGGAGAAGGTTACCTTGGTGGCCACCTTGCCACCCCCCCCCCCCCCACCTCTTCTTCTGAGGACGAGATAGAGATCCTCGCATCCCCCAAAGACTTGGCAATTGCCGAGTCTGCGGAAGCCATGGACGTTGAGGGTCTGCCTCAGAAATCGGCGACGGCAGAAGATACTGCGACCCCTACTGCACCGCAAAATTCAGCATGTCCCAGCGACCAGGAGGCTCTCTGATCCTCCAGTGGAACTGTGCGGCTTTTTCCGCCATCTGTCAGAGTTACAGCAATTGTTGTGCCACTTCCCAGCGTTTTGTGTAGCCCTGCAGGAAACCTGGTTTCCTGCTAATAGGACCCCAGCCCTTCGTGGGTATCGGGGCTATTACAAAAATCATCTTATATATGACGGGGTCTCGGGAGGTGTCTGTATCTATGTCCTTGCCACTGTCCCCAGTGCCGCTGTGCCTCTAAACACGACTCTTGAGGTGGTGGCTGTTCGAATCCGGGCTATGCAGGAACTGATGGTCTGTTAGCTTTACCTTCCTCCAGATGAGATGATTTTATTTACTGACCTTGCTACCCTGGTGGCACAACTTCCCCACCATTTCTGATTCTGGGGGACTTCAATGCTCACCATCCCTTGTGGGGTGGAGCGCAGACAACAGTCCGCGGTAGGGACATAGATCTCTCCATTTGTACCCTGAGCCTGCTCCCACATTTCCAGTGGAGGGTCCATGTCGCTACTGGATTTTCGACCTCCGGGCTGCCCATCTCGATGGTCTCTCCGCCGAGCTGATTGGCAACGCTACACCTCAGTTGCTACGGTTCCTGTTCCACTGCCAGCTGACGTGGACATGGCGATTCACCAGGTAACCAGTACGATAGTTTCAGCTGCAGAGTCAACCATTCCCACCACTTCTGGCTCCCCACGGCGTAAGTCTGTGCCCTGGTGGACGCCGGAAATCGCTGAGGCCATTCGGGATCGTCGTCGGGCGCTCCAGCGGCATCGTCGACACCCCACCTTAGAAAACCTAATAGCTTTTAAACGGCTCCGGGCCCGCGCTCGACAGCTCATCCAGCAGGGTAAACGGGACTGTTGGGAGACGTATGTCGCCAGCATCGGCCGTCGCACCTCTGCATCTCGGGTGTGGTCCCAGGTTAGGCGCCTATTTTGGTATCGTCCAACGGCAGTGATTCCCAGCCTACGCATCCAGGGTACCCTATGCACCGACCCGACTTCCATTGCAGAACACATGGCCGAGCATTATGCTCGCAACTCTGCAACATCTGAATACAGAGTCGACTTCCGTGCACTGAAGGAGCGGGTTGAACAGCGACGGCTGTCCTTTCACACGCGTCGAGCCAAATTGTACAACTCCGCTTTCAGTGAATGGGAATTCGACACTGCCCTTGCCGCATGCCCCGATACCTCTCCAGGACCGGACAGCATCCACAGCCAGTTCATCCGGCACCTTTCTGTGGAGTTTAAACACCAACTTCTCACCCTGTTTAACCGTTTATGGGCAGAGGGGGCTTTCCCGTCACAATGGCGAGAAAGCATCGTTATTCCGGTAATAAAACCTGGTGCTGATCCACAGGTGGCTGCTAGTTACCGCCCAATCAGCCTCACCAACATTCTGTGCAAGCTATTCGAACGTATGGTGAGCCAGCGGCTTATGTGGATACTTGACCATCGGGGTCTGTTGTCCCCACATCAGGCGAGTTTCCACCAAGGCCGCTCCACTTTTGATAACTTAGTGGCCCTGGAGTCTGCCATTCGTACGGCATTTAGCAGGCGTGAGCATCTTGTTGCCGTCTTTTTCGACCTCAGAAAGGCGTATGACACCACTTGGCGCCACCACATTCTGGCTACACTGCACGCTTGGGGCTTGAGATGTCCACTCCCACTTTTTATTCAAATCTTTCTTTCTTTCCGATCTTTTCGGGTACGGTTTGGTACTTCCCTCAGCTCCTCTCGCGTCCAGGAGAACAGTGTCCCACAGGGCCCTGTCCTTAGTGTACCCCTATTTTTAATTGCCTTCAATGGACTTGCTGAGGCAGTGGGGTCATCGGTTTCTTCCTCTTTGTTCGCTGATGACTTCTGCCTATATTTCAGCTCAGATAGCATTGGGGTAGCTGAAAGGCCTCTACAGGGAGCCATTCGAAAGGCGCAGTCGTGGGCCTCAACCCATGGGTTCCAGTTTTCGCCATCGAAAATCCGGGTTACGCACTTCTGCCGCCGTCGAGCTGGACCCAGAGCTATATTTATATGATGAACTTCTTCGTGTCGAAGAGACTCACCGATTTCTTGGCATGCTCTTCGACAGCCGGCTCACTTGGGTGCCCCATCTTCGCCAGCTCAAGCAGAAGTGCGTGGGGTACCTCAATATTCTACGCTGCCTCAGCCACACTAGTTGGGGAGCCGCTCGTGCGAGTCTTTTGCGGCTCTACAGGGCGCTGGTTCAATCGGGATCCCATGTTCATGCAATACCGCACCATCCGAATCGCAGGCTTCTTTTTCCAGCTGCTGCACTCCCATCTCCATGACGACGACCGAGGTCGGGTCTTCCGATCGCGGTCCGTGTTCATTCCGTCCTGTCGTCTCTTGAGTCTCTTCCTATCCCTCCTGCTTTTCACTGGCCTTACTGTATCGCTTCTTGGTCACTTTCATGTCCACAGCTTTGGCTGGACTTGGCACTTGTCTCGAAAGCCTCTGTAGCGCCACTGAGTCTCCGTCGCCAGTTTCAGGCAGTTTTAGAGTCGTTCTGTGGCGCGAAAGTTGTGTACACGGATGGTTCTGTGGTCGACGGCCGTACTGGCTATGCATACGTCCATGGTGAGCATATCGAACAGCATTCACTTCCCTGTGGAAGTAGCGTGTTCACTGCGGAACTGGTTGCCATCTATCGGGCACTTGAACATCTCTGAGGGTGCCCTGGGGGAGTCTCTGGTCATCTGTTCTGACTCCCTTAGTGGCTTGCAAGCCCTCGCCAAATGTTTCCCGAAAAACCCTTTAGTGCAATCCATACAGGAGTCTGTTTCCAGGCTTGTTCGGTCTGGTCGCTCGGTGGTCTTTGTTTGGACCCCAGGCCACATCGGCATTCCTGGAAACGAACGTGTGGATCAGCTGGCTAAGCAGGCTACTTCCTCCGGTCCATTGGCTATTGGTCTTCCGGAGAGCGATCTCCGACTGGAGTTCCATCGGAGGATCCTTGGCCTTTGGGATTCCGAGTGAGCTGACTCCGCTCAACCCAACAAGCTTCGTGCAGTGAAGCTCTCTACGGTTCCACGGAAGTCCTCACTGCGGTCGTCTCGTAGGGAATCGGTTGTTCTCTGTTGCCTACGAATCGGCCACACATGGCTGACGAATGGCCACCTTCTTCGACGGGAGGACGCACCACAGTGTGACTGTGGCGCCCCCTTGACAGTGGTCCACATTCTGGTGGACTGTCCACTTTTAGTTGCCTTGCGACAATCTTTTGATCTACCAGATGCGCTTTCTTTTATGTTAGGAGACGATGCTGCTATGGTCGAACGTGTTTTAGATTTTATTCGCGCTGCTGGTTTTTATCATGTGATTTAATAGTGGGTCTCTAAACCTGATATTTCAGGCACCTGCCATTTCACCGGTTTTAATCTGTCTTTACTTTCATCCTGTCAGTCCCATGTGTGACTGGCATTTTAGTGTGTGCAGAATGGCTGGCTCATCCTATATTATCTCAGTGATCAGCCAGCCACAATCTTCTGCTGTGCTCTCTTAGTGTTATTGTCTCTTTGGTCCACTGCTTTAGTGATTTTTACCTTTAAATGTTGTTATCTTAGCATGCTTTCTCACCTTGAATGTCTCATGCATTAGACGTGACATACTTCTTATGTGCTCACTAACAGATGCTCTCTCTTAGCTAGGAACAGGGGACTGATAACCTAGCCATTTAGCCCCCTTTAAAAACCCAACCCAACAACAATGATGAATGTTTTCATATGCTGGTGAATACAGACAAGATTAAGAAAATTTACACCACTCATAAATGTTGTATGTATTCTAGCACTGCTTCGCATTAGAAGGTATTAATAAAAATATTTTTTTTAACAAATTCACACAATAGTTCACATTTATTACTTTTAATTTGAACAGTAAGAGGCTCTCGCCCGCTGGTACTATCAGCAATTGAAATGCCAGTGAGGAAATGTTCCCCTCTAATGTCCCTGCTCCACGCAGTACGTCAAGGTCATCGGCCAACTTATCTTCTATAGATTGTGGGTGTCTGAGAAATAATCTGATCTTACTGATGATTGGTGTTTTCAAATTATGGAGTCAGCAATTTATTCTACAATAAAACATGAATCAGTTTTACTGTATATTATGAAAAGTTACTTCACTCAGTACATAAGTAAATGAACATTATATGATCATTTTACCGCTGGCCGCGGTGGCCGAGGGGACTGAGGCGCTCCAGTCATGGTCTGCATGGCCACTACAGTCAGGGGTTCGAATACCTCCTCGGGCATGGATATTTGTGCCGTCCTTAGTGTTAGATAGTTTATAGGTAGTTTGTAAGTTTAGGGGCTGATGACCCCGTAGTTAAGTCCCATAAGCTATTCAAACATTTGAACATTTGATCATTTTACCTTTGGCATACCCCCTTCTCATGGCAGTATAATGTAGAGCTGCTGTCATTATCTGATTAAAGTAGTGAGTGCTATGTTAATTCTTGAGAACAAATGCATAGCTCAATCATACGAAACAGTAAAGAGTTGTTTCAGTTGAAAGAATAATTACATGGTTAAATTGACAGAACAACTACTGCCTGTTTCCAGTTGAAAAAAAAAGAATGAGTAATTCACTCAAAGTACAAAACTGAAGAAGTGTTGAATGTTTTCATTTGGTTGCTCCTACACACTGCCTTTACACATAAAACTACAACCAACTGACTGTTTTATTTGGTTGTGCCCAAAAGAAGGAATGGGTGGTCCAACCAACTGTGTCAGTGTTTTTAATTTGATTGCTCCCTGGTTTCACTCATAATGGTAAATGAATAGTCCAACAGATTGAATTGATTATTTCATTCA
Source organism: Locusta migratoria (assembly GCA_026315105.1). Lineage (NCBI taxonomy): Eukaryota > Metazoa > Arthropoda > Insecta > Orthoptera > Acrididae > Locusta > Locusta migratoria. The sequence continues at coordinate 9,941,339 of CM048755.1, forward strand.
GTTGCTCCCTTCAAATGATTTCACTCATCTACATAACATCTACATCAATACTCTCCAAATCGCATTGAAGTGCACACCAGAGATTTTCATTGAACCGCTTTTATGATAGTTCTCTAATGTTTCATTTTCTAATAATGCATTGGAAAAAGGAACGCGTAAATCTTTCCATTTTTGATCTGATTTCTCTTATTTTATTACGATGGTCCTGTATCCCTATGTAGGTGGGCGCTAACAAAATATTTTCACAATCTGAAGAGAGAACTGGTGGAAGAAATTTCAAAAATAAATCTCGATGCTTCGAAATAATGCGTTTGTTTTAATCATTTTCAACTCAATTCGTGCATCACTTCCGTAACATGAAAATACCCAAATGAGCTGCCCTTCTCTGTAATTTCTCTAAATTAGTCCATCAGTCCCTCTTGGTGTGGCAGCGATACTCCAAAATTGGACGCACAAATGTAGTGTATGCTGTTTCTTTACTAGAACTGTTGGATCTTCTACATGCTCTGCCATGAAACGTATCCTTTGGTTCGCTTTCCCTACAACATTTTGCATGTGTTCTTTTCAGTTTAAAAGAATTAAAGAATAATCAACTGATACGTAAAACTATAATTGAAACAGGATTTTTTTGAACAACCAAATCAATTCATTGTGTTTGTTTGGTTATTCCCATTACTACAGTTTACATCTACAGTGATACTCTTCAGATCACACTAAAGTATCTGGCATTGGGTTCATCGAACCATTTTCAGACTATTTATCTACTGTTCCATTCTAAAATATCATGCAATGAAGAAACAACATGCACATCTCTATGTTCAAGCTCTGGTTTATTTTGTTATGATGATTAATTCTCCCTATGTAGGTGGAAGTCAAAATATATTTTTGCATTTGGAGGGGGAAGTTGGTGATGGAACTTTCATAAATAGATTTTGCTGCAACAAAATATACCGTCAAATGGGGTGATTTAGGACAATTTTGAGATTGTTTTCACTACAACTTTTGTAGGTTTTGTCAGATTTTATTTTATTTACGGAACTGGTGGGGTATATGTATAACCAATAAAATATACTAGAAACGGAACATCCATGTGCATCTACTTTTGCCTGAGACATTTATTTTCAATCTTCGTCCAGAGTTTCAAAATGTATGGTGCTATTTCAGACACAAATTGACTTTGTTATACTTTTTTTTTCTTTTTTTGTTTGATTTTAGTGACTTTTAACATATTTTAAGGATTTCCATCATTAAAATAAGGGATAAGGACTAAGATAAGGAAATTTGTTTATTAAAGGCTTTTCTATATGTTAATTTGCCACACTGAATATCTTGAACACCTTTCTTACTTTTATATCTTCTTGGCATTGTCCGAAATCGCCTCACAAAGCACACAATTTTGAAAACACCTCCATTACTTTGAAACTTTACACAAAACTCATGACAAATCTCGTTGGCAACTGACACTACAATACTTTTACACCACTCACAACAGAATAAAGTTTCTGCTCCATAACACAGTGATCATTTTTGACAGTGAGACTGTCCAACTGACTATTGCATCGTTAAACAATCTATCTAAATGCGGTACATGGGAATTACAGTCTTGTGCGTAAAATAAGCAGCACGCGGAGGTGGAAATTAACGCTAATTCATTGCTATGCAGCGGGAAAGAGAAGATAAACCATATCGTCCAAAATCATCCCGTGTCCGAAATCACCCCGTTTTATAGTACATTTTTGTAATGATTCCTACCGTAACGCATGGATCATTCCCATGACACACTCTTTCCTGTATTGCTACAACACGGAAGTGCTGCCCTTCTTTGAACTTTCTCTGTCAGTCATTCCTCTCTGATAAGGGTGCCACGCCATGCGTAAATAATCCAAAAGAGGATACACAAGTGTACTGTAGACAGTCTCTTTAGTAGTTCTGTTGAATCTTCTAACTCTTGTGCCAATAAAACAAACTCTTTGGTTCACGTTTCACGCAACATTTTGAAGTGTTTGAGTTTGGTAAACTGCCATACTGTGATGACTTTTATATAGTAGTAAACTTAATGAAGTGACTGACAGAATAGCCATGGGTTCCCCATTGTCTCCTGCAGCAGATAATATTTATGAAAAATGTATTTGCATTAAATTTAGCTTGTCTTCATCCACTGTTCTTTCTTCAGTATGATGACAACACTTTTATTATCTGGTGAATGCTTCAACTGTTAATTAATCATGTGGATAGTGAATATCCTCATATCAAGTTCACAGATAAGAATCTGAGAGAAGGAAAATTACCATTTTAAGATTTTCTTCTTGAATGGAAATCAGGTGGGTGTGATGGGCATTTTGTTTACCGGAAAGTAACACAACTGACATATCTTAATATACAAAGCTTTCCAGTTTTAAATATGTTAATGTTTAGAGCTAGAACTTGTAATCTCTTGCTGCCCAAATAATATTTTGATAGTTATGTTTTGATTCACCATCTTGTTTCATGAATTTAGCATTTCAGGAAGGCAAGAAGCATAGTGTACAATAAAAATTTGTAGTGACTTGGTATTTATTTACTGGTCATGTGACTCTAGGATGTACTGAGTATAATAGATATTTGACCATTTCTGCATACATCACAATAGCTAAAAGTAAATGTATATTATACTTTTTTGTTATTCTATACATTTTACCAAACACTTTTAGTTGGTTCTGGAATTTTGTTCCTGTAGGTTCTTATCTACTGAATAGAAGTAGTGCTTCACCCAGTAATCCTTTATGGGAATTTTAAATTTGTGTCAGTATAGTTTTTGTGGCTTTGGGTGAAGCATTATATAGTTTAATTACAGAATGTAGTAACTGTGTATTGATTCGTTACAAGAGATGCTTGGACTACTGCTATTTAATTTTTCTTTTACAATAATTAAATTTTCTAGTGTGTGTGTACTTGGAAGTGGGAGTATTTTTTTTTTTTTTTTTTTTTTTTTACCCATGCCCTTCATTTTCTAATAATAATTTTTCTGAATTTTAAGCTTTTACATCCCTCCACTGTTTCCCAAAATACTATATATTTCATTCGTGAGTGGGCATAGGCAAAATATATGGATTTGAGATTATCATACGATATGAAGTACCTTATTGTTCGTACAATGTAACATTTTGCTTTTATGTTGATATATTGTACCTGTGTATCCCATTTTATGTTCTGCTAGATCCATATTTCAAGAAATGTTGTACTCACTGCTATTTTTATTGTTTTCCCATTTATTTCACTATGGAGAATAGCTAGAGACCTATTCTGAGTAGTAAATAAGTCCATTTACTACAGTTTTTTTCCTTCAAAATTTATATTCTGACCATTTACTTCAAAGTAATCTCTAATGATTTTTGTATGGCTGCTATGTTGCTTTCAAAGATTTCTTTTGCACTTCCTCTAATTAAGATGCTGGAGTTATCTGCAAATTGGCAGAGTTTTCCATTTGTACTGTTTATGTAAATATCATTTACATACAGTAAAAAGAGAACTGGACCCAATATTGAACCATATTGCTTTACCTCCAATAAATCAGAATGGTAAGTACAGACTGTGCATTTTGATTCATGTGTTATCTCAATGAGCCGTTTTCTATTTTGGAGGTATGACTTAACCCGATTATGTGCTGTTCCTCTGATACCCCAGTACTGGCTCTTACTAAGTAATTTATCAAGATTGATGGCATCTAATGATTTTGACAGGTCTAGGATTATGCTTGATAGTATGGTCCTGTCTAGTGTTTCATAGAGAAAAGAAAAGACTGCTGCTTTGGTTTATTGATTTTTCTAAAACTATGTTGGGATTCAGTTAGTATATTATAATTACTTAAGAAATTGGATAGTCTTTAATAAAATAGTTTTGTAGTATTTTTGAAAATACAGATAAGAGAAACAGCTTTATAGTTTACAAGGTAAGTCAGTGGTTCAGAGAATAAGTCCACACATTTTATTACATAAAATTTTGTGCCGCAGCAGAGCGCATTGAGGCACTGTGCTGCGATGCGAGAGGCCGTTCCACGTCGGGGGTTCGAATCCCCCCTCGGGCGTGCCATCTTTATTATAAGGTAGTTCATAAGTAGTTTGTAAGTTTAGGGACTGATAACCCTGCAGTTCCATAAGCTTTACAAACATTTGAGTGCTTTGATTTTAGAAGTTGATTTCTGCTGCTGTGTATATTAATTGGAATGAGAAATATTGATTTATCTACCTGTTTCATTTTTGATCCTAGTTGTGACAGTGGATTCCACACCGCTGTAATTTTATTGGATGCATTTCTTATGTATCTGTCATTTTCTAGCTTTTTGTTGCACTTTTTTTACCTCTTTGAGTATTGTTTTATAGTTTTTAAAATACCTATCGAATTCAGTTGTTTTGTCACACATTATAATAATTCTGTACAGGGTTCTTTTGTTTGCACATGATTTTCTAATACCCATAGAAAGAGTAATTTTTGACCTAGTTTTAATTGGAAATCCTATATCAAAATACACTATTATTTGACTCTGTCAATGAATATATTAAATTTTTCAGATATGTTTCCAGTAGGCTACTTGTAACGTAAATTTGCTGCCATTATTTATTTCTTAACAGTTTCTAAATATTTCATTTTTCTGATCATTGTAAGATCTGGTCTTATATATGCTTGTCAGTTTATCACTTTTTATATGGAAACTTAAGGTTTGTTCAAAATGGTGGCCACATCCTGTTGTTACATTAGATGCTCTAGTTCACCAGAGACTGAATGTCTAACTTCTTGTATATTTCTTTAGTTTTTCACCCCGCTACACTACTGGTTTCCATTGTTTTTTATTATTGCATACACATTTACCAATACTTTAATACAGGTACTTGAACCTAACCTACTTAAATGCAATCCATCTTGTGCTAGGCACTTACTGTTAATGAATTTTTTAAGGTCTACAAATATTGCCCCTAAAGTATTACACTGTTCTCGCATACTGTCATGTATCCCATGTAGCTGTCACTCACTGATCTTTGCATAATTCCATTAACGACTATATTGGATCCTTTGTAGATGTTTTTGGCTGTTCTAATTAGACTCCTCATTTCGTTTACAAGATCACTTTCACTGCAAATGCAGAGAGAATTTGTCTCCACGTGCCTAGTAAAGCACTGGGGTGTTCACAACCAATCTTTGGATTGTTGACTGCTTTACCTTCTTAAGTGAAAGTGCTCACTCGACCTGTGTGTGATTGTGCTCCACAATTTTATGATGTAGACATGTTTTAAATCTTACTTTTTATTCTATGACATGGAGTCAGCCACATTTTATTTAACAACTATTTTAATGTGAGCTAAATGTAATACTTCTGAAGAAGGCAGAATTACTTTTGCCGAAATCTAGGTCAGGTTTACGCATGTAAACAATTTTTATGCAACTGGTCGACTGAAACTGTGTTGACTTTTGGATCGTGTTCCACTGTTGCTGAACTGCAGCCATGTTTAAAATTTTAAAAATTTATCTCTTATCTGAAGTCTTAAAACTGCATCTTGTTGGCCATGTTGTCTGTAATGATATGATTCTCACTTAAATGAAACATTCAGGTTTTCAAGAGCTTGTTAATTAAAACTGTTGTTTATTCAATGTAAAGACTTCATCTAACATGATGTATAAAATATTTAAGGTGACCATATTGCCTCAAAGACCTCACAAACCTCGCTCTACTTTCTCTTTGATCCAACAGCTGGTTAGAGAAACATAGCCTGCTATTACATACTTCCCGTAGCCTGTTCTACACTCATCTAATTCTTGAGATCTCTGCTTGGTCACTTTTAAAAGAGTACTAAAATAGGGGGATAACATTGCTGAAATTTAGGACTGAATATATGTCATTAATATGTTAAATTGTAAGATGAGGATACATGGTTTAAAGGAGGTCACTTACATAAGTGTTTGTGATTTGAGATTAATATTGCTAAAATCGGTATATGAAAAAGTATTTGCACTAAATACTGTGGTGGTTGCTGATATTATGAATGAAGTGCAAATTAACAAATAAAAACATGAATTTGAATGAACTGAAAAGATTTAGGAAATAATACAGTATTTTAAAAACAGTAGATTAGATTAGTACTTGTTTCATAGATCATGAATGTGACATTTCTTAATGATGTGGAATGTGTCAGGTTATTGAAAGGTGTCTTTACAAATTATTACTTTGTACTAAATGTTACTTGACACAATATTTTATTTATTTATTTATTTCAGATTTAGTAATTTATATCTAAAAATTCATCTATAGTGTAGAAGGAGTTGCCATGCAGAAATTCTTTTAATTTAGTTTTAAATGCTAGTTGGCTATGTGTCAGTCTTTTGATGCTGTTTGGTAGGTGACCAAAGACTTTGGTGGCAGTATAATTCACCTCTTTCTGTGCTAAAGCTAGATTTAACCTTGAATAGTGAAGATCATTCTTTCTCCTAGTGTTGTAGTTATGTACACTGCTATTGCTTTTGAAATCGGTGGGATTGGTAATAACAAATTTCATAAGTGAATATATATAAGCTACTGTGAAGATCCCAAGCTCTTTAAATAAGTGTCTGCAGGATGATCTTGGATGGGCTCCAGCAATTATTCTGATTACACGTTTTTGTGCAATGAATACTTTTTTACTCAATGATTAATTACCCCAGAAAATGATGCCATACAAAAGCAGAGAATGAAAATAGGCATAGTAACCTAATTTACTGAGATGTATATCACCAAAATTTGCAATTACCCTAATAGCATAAATAGCTGAACTCAAACATTTCAGCAGATTTTCAATGTGTTTTTTTCCAGTTCAACCCCTCATCAATGCATACACCTAAAATTTTTGAATATTCTACCTTTGCTACAGATTTCTGATCAAAGTCTATATTTATTAATGGTGTCATTCCATTTACTCTACGGAACTGTCTGTACTGTGTTTTATCAAAATTTAATAATAGTCCATTTGCTGAGAACCACTTAATGATTTTCTGAAAGATGTTTACAATTTCTTCAGTTAGTTCTTGTCTGTCAGGTGTGATAATTATACTTGTATCATCAGCAAAAAGAACCACCTCTGCATATTCATGAATATAGAATGGCAAGTCATTAATATATATGAGGTATATCCACAAAGTAAGTTCCGTTTGCTTATATAAAATAAATTTGTACAGACACAGAAATAATATTTATTGTCCAAAGTATACAACTATTAAACTAATTTTCAAAATAGTTTCCGAAATTTTGTAGGCCCTTGTCATAGCGTGGCACAAGTTTTTGTATGCCTTCTTCGCAGAAGGTTGCCGCCTGTGTATTCAACCATGTGGTAAATTGTTCTTTCAGCTCGTCATCATCGTTGAAGTTTTGACCACCATGGACAGTTTTAGGTGTAAGAAGAAAGTTGCAAGGAGCGAGACTGTACAGAGGATGATCAAACACGTCCCAGTGAAATTCCCGTAAGAGTTGTTTGGTCACATTCGCCTAGTGAGATCGGGCGTTAACGTGAAGGGAAAAAAAATCCCTCCTTTCATCTCTTCTTAAACCTAAAATCTGTCCTTGGTGGTCAACACTTCAACGATGATGAGCTAAAAGAAAATGTTACCACATAGTTGAATACACAGGTGGCAACTTTCTATGAAGAAGGCACACAAAAACTTGTGCCACGCTATGACAAGTGCCTACAAAATTTCGGAAGTTATGTAGAAAAGTAGTTGAACAGTTGCAGATTTTTATACAATAAATATTTTTTTCTGTATCTGTTTACGTTTGGTTTATATAACCAAATGGAACTTACTTTTTGAACATACCTCGTATTAAGAACAGCAAAGGGCCCACGACCAAACCTTGTGGCACCCCATTTTTGATTGTTCCCCAGTTTGAGGAATCAGCTGTTTTTTGCATATTATGTGAATTACTTTGTCAACTTTCTTCACTCTTCCTGTTAGGTATGATTTAAATCATTTGTATACTGTCCCATTCATACCACAATACTTTAGTTTATCTAGAAGAATTCCATGATTTACACAATCAAAAGCCTTGGAGAGATAACAAAAAATCCCAATGGGTGATGTCCGGTTATTCACAGCATTTAATATTTCATTGGTGAAAATATATATAGCATTTTCTGTTGAAAAGCCTTTCTGAAAACCAAACTGACATTTTGTTAGAACTTTATTTTTACCTATGTGTGAAACTACTCTAGAATACATTACTTTTTTAAGAATTTTAGATAAGGCTGTCAAAAGTGAGACTGGGCAGTAGTTGTTGACATCAGACATATCCCCTCTTTTGTGCAGTGGTTTAACAAAAGCATATTTCAGTCTATCAGGAAAAACACCCTGCTTCAGAGAACTATTACATATGTGGCTAAGAATCCTACTTATTTTTTGAGAACAAGTTTTTATTACCCTGCTGGAAATGCCATCAATTCCATGTGAGCTTTTACTCTTGAGAGAGTTTATTATTTTCTTAATATCAGGAGGAGAGGTAGGTGGAATTTCTATTGTATCAAATTATGTGGGTATGGCCTGTTCCATTAACTGTCTAGCTTCTTCTAATGAACATTTAGATTCTATTTTCTCCACAACATTTAAAAAATAATTATTAAAAATATTTTTAACTTCTGGCTTGTTAGTTGTTAACTTTTCATTTAGTTTGATGGTAATGTTGTCTCCCTGTGCTCATGGTTGCTATGTCTCCCTGGTAATAATATTCCAAATTGTTTTAATTTTGTTGTCAGAGGTACTAATCTCAGACATGATGCACATGCGTATGGACTTTTTAATAACTTTTCTTAATGTAGCACAGTAGTTTTTATAATATTTGACTGTTTCTGGGTCATTACTCTTTGTTGCTGTTAGATACAGTTCCCTTTGTCAGTTAAAAGATATTCTTCTTCCTTTAGTAAGCCATGGTTTCTTATATTTAACTATTTTCTTGGGGAAACAATTTTCAAATACTCTAACAAATGTGTCATGAAATAAGTTGTATTTTAAATTTGCATCAGCTTCCTTATACACCTCATCCCAATCTAACTGCTGAAGATTTTTCCTGAAATTTCTAATTGTTGAATCGTTAACTGAACATACAACTTTGGAGGACTGTTTTGAATTATAGAGAGGAACTGTGTCATTTACTGTAACTAGCTATGCACCATGATGGGAAAGACTATTCTCAACAGGACAAGCATTTATGTTTTTAAACTTATCTTGGTCTATAAAAAAGTTATCTATCAGTGTGCTGCTGTCCTTTACTACCCGAGTAGGGAAATCAATTACAGATGACAAATTGAAAGAACTGAGTAAGACTTCCACGTCATTCTGTCTATTACATTCCTTTAGTGAGTCAGCATTGAAATCCCCACTAATAATAATTTTTTTCCCTTATCTGACAGATAGCACAGCAAGGCATTTAAATTTTTCATAAATAACTGAAAGTTTTCTGAAGGGGACCTAAATACTGTTACAATTATAAATATAAGAAGGACCTTTTTTCAGTTTAAACTCACAGGCACATGCTTATATATGTTGCTCTACACAAAACTTTTATGTTTCTAAACTTTTTACTCAGTAATAATTTTTGACATAGATGGCAACTCCTCCTCTCACCTTATTCTCTCTATTCACATGTGCTGCTAGTTTGTAACTGCTTATGTTTACTTTTTCCATATCCATCACAATGTGATGCTCAGATAGGCATAGTATATCTATTACATTCTCTGATTCTATGTCATCTAAACAAACCAGTAGCTCATCTACTTTATTCTTTAATCACCCAATATTTTGGTGAAATATGGTAACATTATCTTTTACTTTAATTTTGTCAGATTCATATGAGTTTTGAGCATCTTGAGCACATGCCTGCCTGAGCTTCCCATTGGACCCTGGTCTTAGCCTAAAAAAGAGGAACATTCATGAATTGCAGTGTCCCCCCTTAAGGTTTTTGCTATTAACCCAGCTAGTTTACCCTTCCCTTTCCTATTGAGGTGTAGGCCATGTCTTGTCAAGTCCCACCTACCTATAGCCTCCACAGGTACCAAACCAATGTCTGACAGAGTGGCTGCCCTACGCAAGTGATCGAACTCCATATTGTCCCTCCTGACAGAGTGGTTCAACTGGGGCTGATCATGTCGCACAAAAACAGGCACCAGACCAACATTCGTGTGGGTCGTTGTAGAGGCTATTTTCACCAGGTCACACTCAATAGTGTTGCCCTGATCCCTATTGATACTGTTTCCCACTCCAGCCACTACCACAACATAATCTTGTTTAGTGAAATCTTTGCACAGGGAACCTAAATCCTCTACCACCTGGTTAAGACATGCACTGGGCTTTAAAAAATTTGTGTACTGGTAGCTGTCACCTAAGTTTTCCTGCAAAATTGGCCCACACCTCTTCCATGGCTGCTACCTAGCAACAGAACTTTCTTCCTACTTTTTTGAAACTGATGGTTTCCTGATGAAGTTCTGTTGCATCTTAACTATTCCTACTTCTATTGAACTAATAGTCTTCATTTTTCTATCATACATCTGAAAAGGTGTGTATTATCTTCTTTTACTCATAATTTAGTACATTTAAAGCTAGATACATAATATCAGACAAGCAAAATCAAATTTAATACATGTTTGATAAATTATTAAATGGCTTTTAAGTCAAACTAAGGTCTGTATTATTATCTGACATATTATAGAAATACAATGTTATCTTACGACATTCTCATTTTAACTGTTGACACCATCATCATCATCATCATCATCAGAGACTGATTATGCATTCCAGTGTTCAGTCTGGAGCAAAGTACCTCTAATGAAATTCCTCCATGATCCCCTATTCAATGCTAACATTGATGCCTCATCTGATGTTATGCCTTTTACTTCAAAATCATTCTGCACTGAATCTAAGTACTTTCTTCTTGGTCTACCTCGACTCCTCTTACCCTCCGCTGCCGAGCTCATGAGTCTCTTAGGTAACCTTGCTTCTCCCATGCTTGTAACATGACCCCACCATCTCAATCTGTTCGCTGTAACTGCTTCACCAATGGTGTTCATTCCCAGTTTTTCTTTGATTTCCTCATTATGGACACCCTCCTGCCATTGATCCCATCTATTAGTACCTGCAATCATTCTTGCTACTTTCATATATGTAACCTCTACCTTATGAATAAGGTAACCTGTATCCACCAAACTTTCACTCCCATACATCAAAGTTGGTCAAAAGATACTTAGTGTTGGTACTGACTTCCTTCTTGCAGAAGAGAGTAGATCTTAGCTGAGCAATCACTGCATTAGCTTTGCTGCACCTTGATTCCAGTTATTTCGCTATGTTGCCATCCTGTGAGAAAATACATCCCAGGTACTTGAAAATGTCTACCTGTTCTAACTTTGTTCTTCCTATGGTATTCATTCCCAGCTTTCCTCATTATGGACACCCTCCTGCCATTGTTCCCATCTATTAGTACCTGCAAGCATTCTTGCTACTTTCATATCTGTAACCTCTACCTTATGAATAAGGTAACCTGTATCCACCCGACTTTCACTCCTATACAACAAAGTTGGTCGAAAGATAGAGCGGTGCATTGCTAATTTAGTCTTGGTACTTACTTCCTTCTTGCAGAAGAGAGTAGATCTTAGCTGAGCACTCACGGCATTAGCTTTGCTGCACCTCGATTCCAGTTCTTTCGCTATGTTGCCATCCTGTGAAAAAATACATCCGATGTACTTGAAACTGTAACTGTTCTACCTTTGTTCCTCCTATTTGGCACTCAATCTGTTTGAATCTCTTTCCCACAGACATTACTTTCGTTTTGGAGATGCTGATCTTCATATCATAATCCTTGCACCTCTGATCGAGCTCTGAAATATTAGTTTGCAGCCTTTCAATCGAATCGGCCATTACAACTAAGTCATCCGCATATGCGAGACTGCTTATTTTGTTTTGACCTATTTTAATCCCACCCTGCCAGTCTACTGTTTTCAACATATGATCCATGAATAGTATGAACAACAGTGGTGACAGGTTACAGCCTTGTCTTACCCCTGAAACTACCCTGAACCATGAGCTTAATTTGCCATCTACTCTAACTGCTGCCTGACAGTCGACGTAAAGCCCTTTAATTGCCTGCAGAAGTTTACCTCCTATACCATAATCTTGTAGAACTGACAGTAGCTTCCTTCTAGGAACACGGTCATAAGCCTTTTCCAGATCTATGAAACATAGATACAATTCCCTGTTCCACTCATAGCACTTTTCCATTACCTGCCGTAAGCTAAAGATCTGGTCCTGACAGCCCCTAAGAAGCCGAAAACCACACTGATTTTCATCTAACTTGTCCTCAATTAATACTCGCACTTTCTTTTCAACAATACCTGAGAATATTTTCCCTACAATGCTAATTAAAGAGATACCTCAATAGTTGTTGCAATCTTTTCTGTTTCCATGTTTGAAAATTGGTGTTATTACCGCTTTCGTCCCGTCCGGCGGAACCTGTCCCGATTCCCACGCCTTCTCAATTATCCTGTGTAACCATTTAAGACCTGATATTTCACTGTATTTGATGAGTTCCAGCTTAATTTCATCCACCCCAGCTGCTTTATTGCACTGTAATCTACTGACCATTTTCTCCACTTCCTCAAATGAGATCCTGTTTCCATCGTCATTCCTATCCCATTCTACCTGAAAATCTGACACATCACTGAACGTTTCACCTACATTGAGCAATTCTTCAAAATATTCCCTCCATCTGCTCAAGGCATTCACAGGATTGACTAGCAGCTTTCCTGACCTGTCCAAAACACTTGTTAATTCCTTCTTCCCTCCATTTCAAAGATTGCTAATTACACTCCAGAATGGTTTACCCACAGCTTGACCCAGAGATTCTAGCTTGTTTCCAAAGTCTTCCCATGATTTCTGCTTGGTGTCTGCAATTATCCGTTTGGCTTTGTTTCTTTCTTCACATAACTTTCTCTGTCTGCCTGATTTCTAGTATGGAGCCATTTTTGAAATGCCTTCTTTTTCTTTTTACAGGCTGCCTTGACTGTGTCATTCCGTCAAGCTGTCTGCTTGTTCCTGCCTTTACACACTACTGTTCCAAGACATTCTCTGGCTGCTTCCAGTAATGTGTCCCTGTACTTCAACCATTCCTCTTCCAGTGACTGTAAAGCATTACATTCAACTAACTGGTACCTTTCCGAGATCATTGTTATGTATTTGTGCCTAATTTCCTTGTCTTGAAGCTTCTCCACTCTTATCCTTCTACATATGGACCTGACTTTCTGCTCTTTTGGCCTCACAAAACCAATTTCACTGCAGATTAAATAAGATCAATATCATCAAAGAACCCCCTGAAAACACGTTTGTCCTTGACTGTCTTTCTAAATTTCTGGTCTGTTATTATATAGTCAATGATAGATCTGGTTCCCCTTCCTTCCCAAGTATAGTGGTGAATGTCCTTATGCTTAAAGGAGTAGTTTGTGATAACTAAGCCCATACTGGAACAGAAATCCAAGAGTTGTTTTCCATTCCTGTTGGCTTTCATATCCTCTCCAAACTTACCCATAACCTTTTCATAACCTCCTGCTCGATTCCCTATCCTGGCGTCGAAATCGCCCATGAGTAAAACACTATCCCTAACCTTCACTGTAACAACTACATCACTAAGTGCATTGTAAAATCTGCCCATCTCATCTTGATCTGTCCCTTCACAGGGTGAATACAATGCCACAATCCTAATTTTCTTGCTGGAGATGGCCAAATCTATCCACATCAGTCATTAATTTACGTACCTTATTGCAATTATGCTGGGTTCGATTGCTTTCCTGATGTAAAATCCTACACCCCACTGTGATCTTCCTACTTTGACTCCTGACAGGTAGACCTTGTATTATCCAACTTCGTCCTCTTTCTCCCCCCTTACTCTAACGTCACTAACAGCTAAAACATCTAAATCCATCTTACTTGAAGCCTCCGCCAGCTCTACCTTCTTCCCATTGTAATCCCCATTGATATTAATAGCTCCCCATCTCATTCCAGATCATTTTCCAAGTCTTATCCGAGGATTCCCTGGTCTGTCAATTAGAGGTGGGACTCCATCACCTCCAAAGGTCCGAGGCATTTTGCTCTGATTGTTGCCAGCATGATATTGAAGTACCTGGCAAGCAGGTTGCTAGCCTTACTTGCCCAGGGCCCCACTGGGTTTTACCCCTAATGGTTGAGGGACTAACCGGTGGATTTGGTAGTCTTTGCCGTCTGAGCACAAAGGTGGCCACGACTCCGAATATGTCCGAGATGCCCAACCTTATTCCAAAGTAACTGGTATCCCAACTGACTGTTGACTATATGTTTAGAATCAGGTATCAAACACTTCAGTATATCAGTTTGGTTGCTGCGGCGGAGTGGCCGAGCGTATTGAGACCCTGTGTTCTGATGCGCGAGGCTGTTCCCTGTCGGAAGTTTAGGGACTGATGACCCCGCAGTTATGTCCCATATGCGTAACAAACATTTGAACTCTTTTCTATTTTTCTTTATATATATATATATATATATATATATATATATATATATATATATATATATATATATATATAATTTGGTCTTCCGTGGTATTTTACACTGTCTATTTCAAGGAACATATGGATTATTTATCTAAGAAACACATTTTGGTGGAATGGCTGTAGAACTCAATCTGAAAGTAATCGGCCCATAGCTTTCCAGCTTTCTTTCCTTTCTTCAGAGTACTGGACAGATATGGTATTCAATCCATTTCTGATCACACAAGAATTTTGAAGGGATGCTGCATCCAGTACAAAACAACCATAATCTCAATTTTCCTTGAATTTATATAAAATAGCTTGCGGTTGTGACAGCAGTTGCAGTGGATAGTTAAAAGGAATGATTTCTGAAAGCTGTATAGAGCATTGTTACCTTATCAATTGCATTTTCGACAAATACGCTGTTACAAAACACAGCCTAATGAAAAGACGAATGATTGTGTCATGAAACACAAATATACCTCATGCATCAACTACTGAGATCCTGTCATAAAATAAACCATTGAATGTGAACAATAACTTCAACTGGGATAGTGACTACATCCTTAGCACTGCATGGAAACCGGTGCTCAATGCTGAAAGGCAACATAGAAATCAGCCTAGTCAACCACCATTAAACAAAATCTACAATTCTACTAATATTGTTCATTCATAGACTTTGACCTCTTTTGTAATATCTATGAATTCTTTGACTTTGACATCTCCACGACATAGGTTGCCCATCTACATATAAAAGTACTACATGGCGTACTAAGATATCCTACCATTAATCACAGAGCAAGTGATAGAAGGCTTGAGACCATATACAAATGTAATGTGAAAAGAACTCCACAAAGCTTTTGGTCAAGAATGTCCTATAAAAATTTTATTTTTAAAACTGATAGTGATCAATACTGTTTTACACACAACATTTTTCTTTTTCTTGCATTGAAATATATAAATGACTTATTTTCCAAACAAGTTTGACATTTAATGTTTTTCTTAAACATTTCATTAACATTTTTATAATGTACCAGGAAATTTTTCTGTACTACAGGACCCTGAAGTTGGAAGGAAACTGTTTTCGTCATCCTCGTCAGTGCATATTGCTACAGGGGACTGAAGCATTGCTGTCTTACCTTCGTGATCGTATCCCACAAGAGTGAAGCTCAAGCACTGCTGGAGTTCTTTTTTAAGAAAATATTTATCGTATAAAGAATTATATGTTAAAAGTTATTGTCAGTATTATAAATGGATTTGCAGAAATTATTTATTGTTTGAAGCACAATATGTCTCAAGCTATTGCCAGTATTATAAGTGGATCTGCAGAAATGTGTGTTACGTATTATATTAAGATTGTTTCTGTTGTCAATTTGAAATGTAAAGGTTTCAGTATCGTAAGAGAGAAGTTTATTTGAAAAGTGGAGCACGAGATTATTTTTTGATATGATGCTGTCATGTTAAAGTAAGACTTGTTAATAATATTCTTTCAAAGTAGGTTTCATATCTTACATTGTGTTACCTCTTCTTCCTGCCTCACATCACATCATAGAGTCTGAGTCATTTTTGAGTATTTTGTCATTTTTATATTTCAGATTCTGTTTATTTCTGTAGTGATCTTAGAACGGATCTATTGACCTGCACTATTGGATGGAGAAATGCATGCACTGAATGAGGAAGCAGCTATTATAGTAGTATAGTATTTTTGGGATACACATTTGGTTTTTCTTGGTAAAAGAAATTGCTTCACATTCTGTGTCCAGACAGTGTAGCATTCATCACAACAAAACATAGTAGGAAACTGTTAATATAGTAGTTGTTAACTGTTGTAGTGTCTATGGAAAGGGTACAGAACTTATTTACAGCCTCTATGCCCATGTATTATTAGGGATAGAAATCAAGCTGAATCCGATTCAGTAATTAAGAAATTCTTTAGTCTATCTGGAATATATATCACAAAGGTAGGTCGAATACTGACAGTGGACTCATGTTTAATAATATATATATGTATATATATTCCAAATTCTCTTCATGCGTTAACTGTGTTCTCTCTTGCGTTCTTCTGACCACTTTTTTCCTGTTCTGTTCTCCGTGTGTTCTTGTTTAAGTTTGTTGGCTATAATGTCCCTGAACTGTCCCCTATTGTTTATGTTGTCTTGTGTGATTCCCAGTTCTTTAATATCCTCTTCTGTTTCAGTGATTCACTTCGTCTTGTTTTTGCTCTTGTTTGCTATCTCAAATATTTGCCTTGTGAGCCTGGTTTCATTCATCCTGCTGATATGTCCATAAAGTTTCATCCTTCTCTTTCTGATGGCATCTGTAATTGTTTCCATGTCTTTGTAAATCTCTCTAGTTGGCCGCTTTATCCAAATTCCTTGCCGAAACACTGAACCATATATTTTCCTCAACAGTTTTCTTTCCTGTTTTCAATTTCTCTGATCTTAGTATGACCATGAATCACTGTAGTTTCTGCAGCATAGAGTGCCTCTGGTAGGACTACTGTGTTGTAATGCCTTAGTTTTGCATTGACAGAAATAGATATTGTAATGGTTCCAAGTTAGCTTATATGCTCTTTGTAATCTTGAGACCCTTTCTTGATTTGCTATTGAGTTCAGTCCTGATGGTTGGATCATCTCTTCTAGATATCTGAAGTGAGAAACTTGTGCCACTTTTCCATACTGAGTTGTGATGGGGAGACTATCTGCAGGCTTGTTTTCCATGTATTGAGTCTTTTCATACGATATTTGTAGCCCAGTTTTCTGTGAGGTTTCATGAAGCTTCTCCAGTGCGAGTCTCGCTTCTTCTCTGTTGTTTGTTAGAATAGCAAGATCGTCCACGAAAGCCAGACACTTCACCCTGACTCTCGGCTCCTTTTTAATTCCACGTTGAATTCCCTTAATTTCTTTTTCCCATGTCCTCACAATTTTCTCCAGTACCAAGTTAAACAAAAGGGGGGAGAGTCCATCTCCTTGGCGGACACCAGTAAGGATGAGAAATGCTTCTGATGTGTCTCCCATGAATTTGACTTTAGAGGTTGTTCCTGTTAATGCTTGTTGGATAAGTGACCTTGTTTTCCTGTCAACCCGAAATTCCTCTAATGTGTGGAATAATGTTTACCTGTCTATTGAATCATAAGCCTTTTTAAAATGTATGAAAGTCACCACAGTGTTTCTGCATCTTCTCATTTCTAAAATAGTCTTTAGGTTCCATATTTGTTCGACGCAAGATCGACCTTTACGAAATCCTGCCTGATACTCTCCTATTAACTGGTCCGCCTGTTCTTCTAGTCTGCTTAACAGGGCCTTTGAAAAAATTTTGTATATTACTGGGAGCAGTGAAATTCCCCTGTAGTTATTTGGATCAGTTTTTGTACCTTTTTTGTGGAGAGGGTGGATTAGTGCACATTTCCACTCTGCAGTAATTTGTTCAGTTTCCCACTCCTTTGATATAATTCTGTGAGTTGCTTGTGTAAGAGTACTGTCATTTAATTTCCACATTTCTGCTATTATTCCATCTTCACCTGGAGACTTGTTGTTCTTCAGAGAATTGATTACTTCTTTTACTTCTTTAAGTGATGGTGGTTTTGAAGCGGGATTTGATAAAGGTTTTTCGAAATCTAGTCGCTCTGTCGGCGGCTCGCAGTTGAGGAGTGCATGAAAATATTTAGCTAAAATCTGACAGTTGTTTCTCATGTTGGTTTCCAGTGATCCATCGGGCCGGCGAAAACATAGATTAGGTGGTTGATACCCTGTTAGGTTCTCTCTGAAAACTGCGTAAAAGTTTCTGGTGTTGTTTTTGAGAAATTCTTGTTCAATTTCCTTAAGCCGGTTTATATCATAGCTATGTGTTTCTCTTCGTATTGCCTTGGATGTATTCTTCTGTATTCTCAGAAATTCCTGCCATTTTTCTGTAGTTTTGTTGCTACTGAAAGTTTTCCATGTTTGCGTTCTTTCTTCTATTGCTTGATCACATGAGCTGTTCCACCATCTGTTTCTTCTCTTTCTTGGGGATTTGCCTAAATGCATAGTGCTCTTCAATACTTCTGCAAGTTCCTTCCTGGCTAATTTCCTTCTTGTTAAGTTTCAGGTATTCTGGATCAATTCTGAATGTTTTGTTCATTTGTGGTTTTTTCCTGTTAGGTTGAAATTTAATATTTATTTGCAGTAGATGGTGATCTGATTCAAAAAAATCCCTTTCTTGTTCAAATGTTAAGTATTTCTTTCGTATTCTTGTTAGATATAGCAACGTGGTCTATCTGAAACTCGCCCAAAGTTGAGTTCGGTGATTTCCAAGTTGTAAGTTTGTTTATAGGCTTTAGGAATTGTGTGGACATGATTTTAAGATCAAAATTTTCACAGAAGTTTATCAGTCTCCTGCCGTTTTTATTTGTCCTCTTGTGAGCTGTATGAATTCCCGTTGTTTTCCTGAATTTTTTTCTCTTTGCCGAGTTGTCCATTGAAATCTCCTAAAAGAGTTTTCACATGATGTGCAGGAATTTTATTTGAGGTTTCCTCTAGTAGTTCCCAGAAGTCCTCTATTACCTGTCGGTCTTTTCTATTGTAATCATTTGTGGGAGCGTGTGCATTTATCAGTGTGTATGCCTTGTTTCCAGATTTTAATGAGATTGTGGATATTCTTTCTGATGTTGAATGGAAGTTTGTTATTGAGTCTGTAATTGATTTATGCACAACAAAAGCTGTACCAAATTTTTTGGGTCCTTTGTTCAACTGGATTGCAGGTTTTTCTTTGTAGACTCTGAAGTTTCTTGTATCAAAATGATTTTCGTCGGTAAATCGTGTTTCTTGAATGGCAAGGATTTTTTTGTGGTATTTTCCATAGTGTTTGTGAGTTGTTTAAGTTTACCTACTTTTGAGAGTGTGTTTTTATTGAGAGTTCCTATGAAGTTTTTCTGTTTTGGTCTTAGAGGTTTTGAGAAGCTCCGACTGTTCTGGGCATGAAGTTCCTGGTCCCCCAGAATCCGATGACCAGGAGAATTCAGTCTAGAGACTGATGCCTGGGGTAGTGGAATTCTTTCCTTTTGTTCCATCATGCTTATTCAAGTTGAAACTTGTTTTGTGGTGATCTTCTACAAAGGTCACATGTTTACGACTTGATTGTTGTGATCAAGAAGAACTAGGAGCTGCCGCACCAGCTAGGTGAACAGATGCTGATCACTAACCGCTGGATTCCAGGGCAGACGCTAGTGGATTGTAGTTGCTTCTTCCGCCAGTTGCGCCGTACCGATGATCTTCATCTCCGCCTTCACTGCCGTTGAGGTTTTCACCGTACCCTCGCAAGGGGCCCTCACGAGGTGCTATCACCCGGGCCAGGTGAACCAAGGTTTTTTTAACGAGGTGTTACTCCTCCCCCTGCTCCTTTCTCAACCGGGCTTGGGACCGGCTATGGCGGAGTTATATAATATATAAGATTCATGTAAATTTCCTTGTAATAGTTTACAACTCACCGCAAAGACGTGGCGACGAGCTGCGACAGGCACATACAAAAGACACACACGTACAACACATTCAGCTATCGGCCATGGCCTTCTTCAGAAAATAGAACGCTCACACAATCACACAGTCATACAACCATCACCTCCGACTGCCTTCTGAAGAAGGCCATGGCCGATAGCTGAATGTGTTGTATGTGTGTGTCTTTTGTATGGGTCTGTCGCAGCTCGTTGCCACGACTTTGCGGTGAGCTGTAAACTGTCCTCACTATATTATTAATTCCAACCTGGACTTTCAATTATTATATTTTTCCTTGTAATAGTATAGTTTTATGTGAATAATTTTAACTTGCCCTATATAGACTGGAGAGACTCGAGTTTTTAGAATAGTTGGGCATAGACAGCGAAATGAATGAAATTGTTCTAAGTGATAAAAAATTATCATGGGCAGTTAAACAGAGAAATAACATATTAGATCAACTGGTGACAAATAGATGGGACTATTTTGACTCAGTTAGACAGAACTATGAATTAGTGATCATAAGGCTACTATAATATCACTGAATATAGCTATCAATAGGAAAATGAGGAAGGCTTGTTTGTTCAGCAAGAGCGACAAGAAATGAATTTCAGAGTACCTGACAGTATCTATCAGTATGAATAAAAATGTAAACATCTGTTTGCTTAAAACCATTAATCTCCGAAAGTTCTTGACTAGTTACTGTAATAGTTTGGCACGACATTGTATTCTATATAGGAGGGTTTTTATATAACTATTTCTTTAATATATATAACCATTGAAGCTCTTAAGTCCTCTGATATTATTCAAAGAACCAAAATGAATGATAAATAATTGAGGCTGACAGCACGGCTGGACATTGCAGCTGCTTATATAGACTTGGTTATCAATTATTATAGGCTATATTTTGTGTTGAGCTATCAGTTACTTCAAAAACTGCTCTACTGCTAGATAATGCAGCATTTAGTTTCTAAACACGGTCCCAAGTAAGCTGTTGTGGAAAACCCATGTTAGAGCAGTATTTGAAGTAACTTAATAGCTCAACACAAAAAGTAGCTTACCTATTTTTTTTCATTCATAATTATTGAGACATAAAGTGTTTTTTGAGTAACTCTTCTATGCAGAAATGGGTGATTTGAGCAATATGTGGTGAAAGCTCATGAACACTTACTGACCCCTGTTCAGTTGCCTGGGCATTCTGAAATTGGCCTCTTAATACTATTTTGTTTAATGCTGTTTGTTGTAAACAGTGTCAACTTATTCCCAAGAGTTAGCACATTTCACTCAGTTAATACTAGGCAGAAAGTGATCTTCATTTGGATCACACTTCCTTGACTCTTGTGCAGAAAGGCAAGCAGTATTCTGTTACATTTATTTTCAATAAGCTGCCACAAAATTTGAAAACTCTTTGTAGTTATCTGCATATTTTCAAGTCTATATTGAAGAGTTTCCTCATGGTTCACTCTTTCTAAACTATCAAGGAAGTCCTGTGAAAATTATAACATTGTTGATTCTGTTTACTTATGCTGAGGCCTGTCATGCATATAGGATTACTATACTTTCCATTTTATCTGTTACTACTATTCTGTTACAATTTGATGTACTGCCTCATTCCATTACCATGGAGACTTACTCCTCCATTGGATCCTTTGAAACATGGTAAATATGTTTCTTTTTATAAAAGCTTCTTAATATTTTTAGCATTTTTCCAACTTGAATTCCATAAACTTTCATCACTACTGCTTTGTCTTTAATATATTGTATTAAAAATAAATAAAAATTGGGACACCATATAATTCATTCCTACCTTCAAGTAATCATTTAACTGGAACATCTTGTACAGTTGTCATTAGTACAGGTTGATAAGTCTCACCCTAACATTCGGAAATGTGTACTTCACACAGTAGATCTTCATACTACTTCTTGAAACATCAAAATCATTCTCAGTGACACACAGTAATACTCTGCTTACTACCTACCACCTCTACATTTATTTCTTCTCTAATAACATCATCATTTTAAAATTGATTTATCTGTTTTGACTTAGCTTCCGAGATTATGTTACCCTCTTTATACTTCATGTAAAGGTGAATAAGAAGAGCTCCTAAATAATAAATCTGATTAGACATGACCTCAAATAAATTTGCTGTTTCTTCAGCAATGGAAAGCTCCTTGCCTACAATGAAAAAAAAAAAAATGTCTTATGGGTGGCCTTCGTGAGGCCTAGGCAAGCATCGCACACAACTTTTTTTAAAAATATTGCTCAGGTAACCACCACCTAACCATTAGTAACAATGAACAAGTATTGTTGAATATATATATATATATATGTATATATATATATATATATATATATATATATATATATATATATATACTACCTCTCTTCTGCTACCCAAGTTTCTTTTTATTACTTACTTGTTATGTTCATTTGCATGAGCATTATGTTTATAGTACCAATAAAAACTCTTGATTCCAGAAATAATTTAATTGTCACGTATAGAACTGCTTCAAGCATCTGATTATCTTACGCATGAGGTAATGTGCTAAATATTTGACTTTAAACATGTAAATGAGGATAAGTTTATAAATTGTTTCAAAACGTGTTTTAAGTACTTTGGAAGTCACAAAGTGCTCTCAGTGTCAAACACTGGATAAATGTAGGGTGGTTTGATTCCACTTTAGACAAAAACTAGTTTTCACACAACTCAGTGTTTGTAATGTGTGAATTGTGTCATACAATGATATAGTTTCACAGGTAGATTCAGTCACATATGTTGATACTGTCTATAAATTGTGTGTTTCTTAAGGAATTAATATTTCAAAATGTCGTGTCTGATACTGAAGTCTGAACACATTAACAGTGAAAATGTAAGTGCTTGACTTCTTTTCTTTTTAATTTTATTGGGGTGTCACCAAATAGGTTTCCTAAATGTTTGAAATGATGTGTAAAGTTTCTTGAAAGTTGCTAAGTGTTCTCATTCTAATATACCGAATCAACTAGATGGCAAGAAATGGATACCTTCACTGACTTTATTTCTTTCTGTATTTAATAATGTGTAATTTTCCTTGTTAGAGCCGGATAAAATCCTTATGAATTTGGCAAAAACTCTGGGAAAGGACATCTTTTGATATTTGAAAGAACAGGACAGCAGCAGTTTCTCCATTCAGGGATGTAGATAAGGGGGGGGGGGGGGGGGGTGTTCAAACAACCCCCCCCCCCCCAAAAGAACCTTCTCCCCCCCCTACTCGTGCTAAAGTAAAAAATGAAAATAATTTGTGTAATGAATTGCCAACAAGTTAGTTGAGCTTTGACTTCTTACTTGTTGTCGGGACGCTTTGTCTTTAATGTCTTATGGGTGGCCTTCGTGAGGCCTAGGCAAGCATCGCACACAACTTTTTTTAAAAATATTGCTCAGGTAACCACCACCTAACCATTAGTAACAATGAACAAGTATTGTTGAATTCCAGCCTGCAATTCATTCCACAGACAGTTTAAAGAACCGCACGAGGCTTGCCTAGCGTGTAACGGAGGCCACCGTGTCTTATGTTTACTACTGCTACCAACTTCAGTGATCAACTAACTTTATTGCTACAGTAGGGTGGCGAACTTGTACGTAACACAGACAAATATATTTATTTTCCACAAGTCATGTTTCCATCCTCTGCTTACAAGAAGCAACCTTACCTTCATCCCACTACTGAAAATGCACACTAATATCACATTGTAATCTCTAGTGTCATTTTGCAAAGTAGTATTACAAAGAAGCGACGGATCTCAATCATAGGAGGGGGACAGTGGACTTTGTTAATAACTGTCGCCTTTCAGCTTGCTCGTATTCGTCAGCACTGCAACTACGGTAATTTGGGTTTCCAAAGGCCGATGTGCAGGTACTGAAAAGTAGGGGAGACCAGGGTAATGACGCCACCCTGGGTAATCGCGCCACCCTAGTTTTATGATGAACGGTTTGCAGTACGAGTAAGCTTGCCAGTGTTCTATCTCTGTTACCTACCGCAGAATTACTTCCTGTGGTTGCCATCCGTGGTTGTTGGCAGGCATTAATTGTGTGAAAGCAATTGTTAGTTTTGAAGTTTTGGATATAATTTTCGAACCTGTATTTTATTGAAGTACCTCTATAGGCTGTCTGTGGTTTTTAATACTCGTATTAACATTATCTGTAGATATGTAGCTTTGATTTCGTGTCTCTAACCTAATTGTTTCACAAAATCTTTGGCTTTAAATTGACTTCTTAGCCATATTTTTCAACTGGAGCAATGACGCCATGGTGGAGAATTTAGGCAAAATGAAGTGTAGTACTGATGCATACATTTTGTAAAATGGGCACTTGCAGAATGTAGAGAATGTAGTAGTTTTGAAGTGCCAAAAACTGGATTTCTGACTTTTGCAGTGTCTTAATCAAATCTAAATTATAAAATCTACTTTCATTCCAATTTTACATCGACAAGTACTTGAAACCTTCTAAATGTCTAATACAGTAGAGTGATAAGTATAAATTAGAACAGTTGTAATACTTATTTACTACTACTCATTCATCATGTAGGTTTATCCTTGATTTTCAAATGTATGGTGTCATTAGCTTGGAACCCAGGGTACTGGCGCCACTGCGTATATTTTGATAATATATTTTTAACAATAATACTTAATAAAACACATGGCTCAAAAAATTATAATAAAGTAGTATTAGCTGGCGAAGCTGTAGTATTATTCTGTACGAAAAAGACACTTTTACTAGGTAAAGAAACGATCCAGTCGTACACTATTGCTTTGACCTTACAGAAGAGTATATTACCACGAAGCAATTCAGTTAGCAATGAAAATAGTGATATAATAAAAATATATGAATATTTAGATTTGTCTGAAGACTTGATTTTTTACGATTGCTGACAACTTATGACTAGAGCCAGATGTAGTAGGTATTTCTAATTGACTAATCCCTACAGCGATTACTTTTGTTCCGAAAATTGGGCTTTTTCTGTATGTTATGATGAAATAATTTACGGGAATATAGTTGGGCAACGTCTTTGACAACAGCCAATGTACCGCTATTATTTTCTATCTATATAAATGATATGATGGACAGAGTAAGTTGTAATTTGCGACTGTTTGCTGATGATGCTGTGGTGTATGGGAGGCTGTCGTCTTGAACTGACTGTAATAGCATACAGGACGACTTAGATAAAATTTCTAGTTGGTGCGAAGAATGGCAACTAGCTCTCAATGTAGAAAAATGTAAGGTGATGCGCATGAGTAGGAAAAACAATCCCATAATATTCGAATACAACATTAGTAGTGAGCTTCTTGATGCTGTCGCGTCGTTCAAATATCTAGGCGTAACATTGCAGAGTGATATGAAATGGAACAAACATGTAAGGAAAGTTGTGAGTAAGGCGGACAGCCGACTTCAGTTTATTGGGAGAATTTTGTGAAGATGTACTTCACCTGTAAAGGAGACCACGTATAAAATGCTTTTACGACCACGTCTCAAGTATTGCTCAAGTGTTTGGGACCCGCAGCAGATCAGTTTAAAGGAAGACGTAGAGGCAGTTCAGAGGCAAGCAGCTAGGTTTGTTACTGGTAGGTTCGAGCAATGCACAAGTGTCACGAAAATGCTCCGGCAACTCAATTGGGGTTCGCTGGAGGAAAGACGACATTCTCTTCGTGAATTTCTGTTGAGGAAATTTAGAGGGCCAGGATTTGAAGCTGAGTGTAGTACGATCTTGCTGCCGCCTATTTACATTTCACGTAGTGATCACAAAGACAAGATAAGAGAAATTAGGGCTCGTACGGAGGCATATAGGCATTCTTTTTTTCCTCGTTCTATTTGGGAATGGAATAGGAAAGGAAATGCCTCTTAGTGGTACAGTGTACCCTCCGCCACGCACCTTACAGTGGATTGCGAAGTATGTATGTAGATGTAGGCGCTTTTAGTGAAGCTGTATTATCAGAATGGGGAATGTGCTAGTTCAACCTTACGATCCTATCGCCATAGGAAGGGGATTCGAACGGGTAAAGTTCCGTTGATAAATGCAGCTGTGGCGAGTATGATTTCGAAGTTGGAAGCCACAGGTTGTTTAGACGATAGACCCCGTAGTGGCCGACCAAGCTCAAGGAGTAATGCTGCTGAGACAGTTCAGGAAGAAATGGAGACTGTAGCAGGTTCGTCTATGCACGGGGAAGTCAGCGCTCGTGCAGTCGCACGGCATTCAAATGTTTCAAATGTTTGTATAGTCTATGGGACTTAACTACGGGCCAGCCGCGGTGGCCGAGGGGACTAAGGCACTCCAGTCACGGTCTGCATGGCCACTGCAGTCGGGGGCCTGAATCCCCTCTCGGGCACGGATATTTGTGCCGTCCTAGTTCGTAAGTAGTTCATAAGTAGTTTGTAAGTTTAGGGACTGATGAACCCGTAGTTAAGTCCCATATACTATACAAACATTTGAACTTAACTCAATGAATTAGGGTGCACTGCTGTTTCGGGGTTCTGCTGAGGCCTTCACGGCTACTGTAGCGGTCACGGGGCCCACGAAGTTCAAATGTTTGTATAGTCTATGTGACTTAACTACGGGGTCATCAGTCCCTAAGCTTACAAACTACTTATGAAGTAACTAAGACGGCACAAATATCCATGCCCGAGGGGGGATTCGAACCCCCGACCGTAGTGGCTGTGCAGACCGTGACTGGAGCGCCTCAGTCCCCTCGGCCACCGCGGCCGGCTTGGATTTACCATATCTACCGTTATCGGGTCTCTTTTCTTTGAGGAACTGCGTGATTCTGGTTTTGTAACTGCTACCGTGACGGGTGAGAGGTACGCCGATATGCTACAGAATCGCATCATCCCCAGCCTTGCTGATAAACACCCGCTGGAACGTACGATTTTTATCCAGGATGGCTGTCCACCCCATATTGCCGCGAGACCCCACGTTAAACCGACTACAGCGTAGTGCAAGGGATAGCGTCACCGATTGCAGTGTTGAAGGTCGCCGGTTCAATCGCGTCCACCGGCAAAAATTTCTTTCTTTGTAATTAACATTTCCAGAATTTTCTACATGTTTCTTATGTTCTCTTGTAATTTCTACTTGTTTCTTATGTTAACTATTCTTCTAATTTCTGGTACATTCTGTGTGTATAAATAACAGAGCACTCTGCCCGAGAGGCAGTCAGTGCTGTATGTACGTTTAAATTAGCAATAAACTGCTTTCAGTGTAAGTGCTGTGTTCAGGTGACACCCCTGCCTTTGAAGTCAACAGGGGCGGCGCTAGGCGAAAACTGGGCGTTGGCGGACTCGTCTTTGCGAGGCCCCTTTCATTTTTCCAGTAAGGAAGAAAATGTTAAATAAAATGAGCTGAATTATACATCAATAATGATTACACTAAAATTTTATTTGTATAATATGCAAGTATTATTACAATGACAAAAAATACGATAATCATACACAAATTAAAATAGAAAATCTTTTCGGCTTTTCGTCCCACTGAACTTTTTTAAGATCACATCTTAATTGATACTAGCCGCTATTTCGGCTTCAGTTGATGCTACTGACAACGCAGAATGTGTTTCTTGGCTCACTGTGCTTCTCAAGTCAGTCTTAATCAATTTTAACTTTGTGAAGCTCCTCTCGGCCGAACCTGTACTGACTGGAACTGTGAGCATGATTCTGATTGTTATATAAACATTTGGATAGACATCAATAGAACCAAAACAACAACATGACAGCATACACGGCACTGAAAAATATCTGAGTCATTGATTATTTTGTTGGTACAGCACTTCTTATGCTAATCAGTATTGAAATGGCCAAAGAACCACCCTTTCCCCCATTCCACTGGGTGAGGGATACGATCAAGAGCCCTGGCCTGGGCATTGTGGTAGCCAACGGAGAGGTTTCAGGCATAGAAGCATCACATTTGAGGTCATTATCAGTATCCAGGCACAGGCCAGACGTGTTCAGATGTGGCACAACATAATCACTGAGCCAGGTGAGGGGTTAGAGGGCTCAAGAGCACAGATTCATGAAGAGTACACCCGCAATGCAAAGGTTATCTTAATCAGTACAAACAGGAAGATAGGGGAGGAGTAGGTGAAAAGAGAAAGGAGAAGATGTTGTAAAGCAGAGCTTTCCTCTTTTCCTGATGGTGACAACCTATAAAACAGACATTTCCACGCAAAACCCTTTCCCTAATATCAATAATGGAAATTAATATAAAAATGATACTTTAAATTAGTAAGATATTCTGGGCTATTGTGCCATGATCAGAAGGATTTATCATTAAAACCCAATGCTTCATTGGATATACTTCTTCCAAACTAAAATGCACAGAAGAAGTCATTTTGCAAGTATTTAACTAAAAATTACTTCATTGCTGTACTCATTCGGAAATAAATACGGACAACTAAACAGCTGCCGGTCGGGAATGGCCGAGCGCACTAAGGCGTCATACCACGGTGAGCGAGATCGCTCTCGTCGGGGGTCGAATTCCACCCTCGGTTAAGCCAGCTAGTGTAAGTTAGATGCAGGTCGTCGCTACATAACCCAGCAGTTGAAAAGCGCCGTTAAACATCAAATAATAATAAAAAAAAACACTGCTAAAATTTTAACAATGTTTTGCGAGGCCTCCACAGGCGCGAGGCCGTCGGCGGTCGCCGACGCCTAGCGCCGCCCCTGGAAGTCAAACCTGCTTCCATTCCAACGCGACAATAATGCTAGATGCGTGAAAGATCTCTTGCGCGCGTCGTTTGGTGATGATCGTGTGCTCAGCCGCCACTTTCGTCATGCTTGGCCTCCCAGGTCCCCAGACCTCAGTCCGTGCGATTATTGGCTTTGGGGTTACTTGAAGTCGCAAGTGTATCGTGATCGACCGGCATTTCTAGGGATGCTGAAAGACGACATCCGACGCCAATGCCTCACCATCACTCCGGACATACTTTACAGTGCTGTTCACAACATTATTTCTCGACTACAGCTATTGTTGAGGAATGATGGTGAAAATATTGAGCATTTCCTGTAAAGAACATCATCTTTGCTTTGTTTTACCCCTCTATCTATATTATTCCGTGATTTATTAAGTTTTCAAATTTATACTGACTTTTTGATCACCCAGTACAATTGTCTTTTGTGACATTTAGGACACCGTGTATTCTACAGCTATTATGAGTTAGGAGATTGCACCCTTCTAGCAAGCGGATCATACATAACTTAGATTTTGACAGTAGTTTCCTACAAATGTATACCGTATGTACAGTGGCCGCGGTGGAGTAGCCGAGCGGTCTAAAGCGTCTCGCTGCGGAGCGCGCGGTAGCTCGCCGTTGAGGTTCGAGTCCTCCATGGGGCATGGATGTGTGTGTTTGTCCTTAGGTTTAAGTAGTTTGTAAGCTACGGACTGATGACCACGCAGTTTGGTCCGATAGATTTACAAACATTTGAATTTGAATCGTATGTACAATGTACACAGATTGGGTCAAATGAGTGATTGAAATGATATAGAAATTTATTAATATAACTTACAGAACTGGAGAAATTTATTTTGTTGCAAACAGCCTCCAATTTCATTCACTTAGTTCATCAGTATCCAAGTCTAGCACCAGGAGCTTCAGTGTAGTGCATACTTCATTAAAATGGCTTTTTCTACTGGTGCAGAGCATGCCTCCTGTGTGTTGGGGTTTCATGAAATCAAGTCTCCAACAACTTTTTGGCATAAAATTTGCACTGAATACATTAAAGAACCTTCAGTCACACGTACAATTTTCTCTTGGCACAATAAGTTCATTGAGGCGGCTTTTTAGTGTGACATAGGTTAGGAAGAGCGTTGTCCGCAGTCCATGAAAATCAACTTGACGTGCGTCTCGCAGGACAGGCATTTCGCAAAAAACCGTTTGGTGAATAATGTGTAAACATTTTCACTTGAAACTGTACATATTTACAATTACACAGCTCATTAGTTATGTAGATAAAGTTGCCCATGGGAAATTCTGCGCAGAAATGTTGCATTGGATAGAGGATAACATGACATCCTTGAATACAGACATCTTCAATGATGAGCCAACATCCATATCAGGGGCATTGTTGCCACCGGATTTCTTTTTGTGGGGGGGTTTCATTAAATACCATATTATGGTCCTCTCCTACCAAGGAACTTAGCCAACCCAAAATTGAATCTATGCTGGCACAAGCTACACTCGATTTGCTGCAACAAGTGTGGGAAGTACTGGATTATCAATGGCATGTTTGCTGCATTACAAATGCTAGTATCAACACGGAATACTCTGCAAATCACATTTAAGTGCCTGGCAGAGGGTTCATCGAACCACCGTTATACTATTTATCTCCGATTACATTCCTGAATAGCGCGGGAAGAAAGAACACCTTAATCTCGCCGTTCGAGTTCTGGTTTCTCATATTTTATTCTGATCATCATTTCTACCTATGTAAGTGTGAGTCAACAATATATTTTCGCATTCGGAGGAGAATGTTGGCGATTGGAGTGTCGTAAGTAGCCCACGCCGCATCGATAAGCGTCGTCGTTGTAATGATTCCCATCGTAATCATTTCCTGTATCATTTCCGTAAGGCTGTCTCCCCTGTATTGTAACAATACAAAACGAGCTACCCTTCTTTGGACTCTTTTGATGTCCTCTGTCAAACCTACCTGATAAGAATCCCACAGCAATACTCCAAAAATGGACGGACAAGCGTAGTGTATGCAATTTCTTTTGTAGTTCTGTTGCATCTTTTAAGTGTTCTGCCAATAAAACGCCGTCTCTGGTTCTCCTTTCCTACGACATTATCTGTGTGTTCTTTCCAGTTTAAGTCTGAAGTAATAGTAATTCCTCAGTATTTTGTGAAGTTTACGGCCTTCACTTTTGATTGATTTATCTTGTAAACAAAGATTAACGGATTTCTTTTCGTACTTGTGTGGATGACTTCACACTTCCCATTATGTAGAGTCAACTGCCAATTTTGCACCATAGTGATATCTTATTCAGATCTTTCTGAAGTTGGTTTTGATCTTAAGATGATTTTACTAGATGGTAAAAGACGGCATCATCTGCAAACAATCTAAGAGAGCTACTTAGATTTTCCCCTAAATCGTTATGTAAATAAGGAACAACAGAGGACCAATAACACTACCCTGCGGAACGCCCGTTATCACCTCTGTTTCAGTCGATGCCTTACCATCGATTACTACGAACTGTGTCCTCCTCTGACAGGAAATCCCCTATCCAATCGCAAATTTGGGGCGATATACTATAACCACGCAATTTAATTAAAAGCCGTTTTTTAGGTACGGTGTCAAAAGGCTTCTGGAAATCGAGAAATACGAAATTGATTTGTGAAACCTTGTCGATAGCACCCATCACTTCGTGTGAATAAAGAGCTAGTTGTGTTTCGCATGAACGATATATTCTATATCCGTGTTGCTCTTGGGTCAATAGATCATTCTGTTCGAGATAATTCATAAGATTTGAATACAGGATATGTTCCAAAACCCTGCAGCAAATTGACATCAATTAAATAGGCCTGTAGTTTAGTTGGTTACTCATACTGCCTTTCTTGAATATAGGTGTGACCTGTGCAACTTTCGAATCTTTTGGTATAAATCGAACTTTTATGTCAAAACTTCAGACTTTTTTCTAGAAAACAACCCCTCTGTTGACTCTATATAAGTTATCTCCATAAATTTCTGTATAATTTCAAAGATGTAATATCCTTTTTGACTGACCGTATGTCTCTGGTAGCATCACAAATAGTGTGTGTTTATTTGGCCAATCACTGTAATAAAAACTAATAATTTATGCAATTCTTAGTTAAAAATTAATTTACATTTTATAATGTAATACTCATAAAACAAAAAAGTAAATTTACAAACAATTAAACATTATACTGGCATTAACACATTAATCTACATAATAGATGTTTCAACTTTCTTTGGTTTTGTGGATTCTATTCCACATTCACTCCATCTGGCTGGATTGAAGTTTGTGTTACAGTAGTTGGTTGAAGGAGGACAAGAAGTCAGGCATAGTATGAAGTATTAAAAAAGGGAAATCTCTGAAGATGAATATAAAATTCCTTGATGATGTCTTGGCATCAGAGATAGCTTTGTGAACAAACCTGGTGACATTTATGTCAAGGAAGTAAGAGGAAATACGGGGCACAAACTTGATAGTGACACCCCTAACCTATCCCTCACCAACCGATTTTCTTCGCGCTACTTCCGTCATCCCACTCATCAGGGATCTATTACCTTTCCTTAGAGACCATTTGGCGTCCCTCTTCTGTGAGTGCTACCTGGGGCAAATACCACTGTTCCCCCCACTGCTTCCGACATCTAGGGCTGGGTTTGATGCTCAAGATGTGGTTTAATGGAGTCATATCCACATTTCAATCAATTTATTTTTCTATCACACCTTCTTTCGCATCAATGACTGTGACACACGACACCACCACCAACAACCCACACGCCACATCTGAAATCTTTCCACGAAAAAAAAAAAAAAATCAATAAATAAAAAATAAGAGGCAGACATGGACCTGTCTTAAGGCCACACTCCCCATCAACTCCTCCAAGTACTGGAACGCTTTCCATCACCTTGCTGGCAGTAGCCCCTCACCTTCATACCCTCCCCTTAACAATGTACGTTCGTTTCCTGACAATGCCAGTAAGACCAATCCCTTCACCACTTACCTCACGCCCCTCCCCCCCCAGGGGCTCAGCATTAATTTGCTGAGTACGGGCTTGGCGAACCCGGGGTCCTGAGCCATGGGCTGTATTGTGCCTATAGTCAGCTACACCGTAAGCTCTATGCGTGCTTCGACCATCGTTTGGCGCAACGGTAGAATGTTGTACGTTTCAGAGCCCAGGAATCTTGGCTTAATCGCCCAGGTCGCAAGGACGGTACAAACCTCTATAAAAAAAGAAACCTCAATCTCAAGGTGTGCTATGTGCTGAGGAGATGGATGGCTGTTGAGGTTGAACAGTCACTAGCGAGCAACGTCTGAGGAACCTGCCACACCTCAGTTGTATAAGGCTTCCTCAGGCAAGTGGGCTCTGCCTGGGTGGACCTTATTTCCATAGCTGCTCGTGGGACGGAAATGAAACGAGCAAATAATAGCGTTGCCGGACGCAAAACCGGCGTCTCTAAGAGGTAGAAGCGAGTACATTGCTGCAGAGTATGATCCCCCAAACGTTCCCTTCCCTAGCTACACCATGGGAGGAACGTCGGGCAAGACATCAAGGTGAGGCTTACGCCCTCAAATATCTGGTCTGTACCCGTACAGATGGGGAATCGTTTAAGACAATGAAGCCATTATTTTTCGTTGAAAACCTGGAAGACAAGTATGGAGAGGTGGAAGGGATGTCGAAGATGCGGTCCGGGTCACGACGTCATCCCCAGCCAAGTCACGGGCATTGCTTGCCTGTGACAAGCCGGGTGATGTTTCCGTTACCATCACGCCGCACAAGACGTTAAATATGGTACAGGGAGTCATCTTTCATAAAGACCTGTTGCTGCAGTCAGATGACGAATTGTGTGCCAACCTAGAAAGGCGGGGAGTACTTCGGCGAATCCATAGGGCAATTCATTGCCTGAGAAAGTCAAGTTGGTGATCTACCGGTGCGACGTAAAGCCCTACGTTGCTCCCCCTATGCGTTAAGTCCTGTAGGTTTGGCCATATGAGCTCCCAATGTAATGCCAACCCTACATGTCGGGAGTGCGGACGTGCGGTTCATCAGAACGTCCCTTGCACGCCCCCCCCCCTCCAGTATGTGTCAACCGCGGACAGAATCACTCCCCTCTCTCGCCTATGTGTACGGTTCTGCAGCAACAACGAAAACTCGTGGAGTACAATACTAGAGATCGACTGACTTATTCCGAGGCAAAGAGAAAGTATTAGAAGCTCCACCCTGTGTACCTATGCCATGGCAGTCTCACCATCGTCCTCCACTGTGCCTACGATTCGGTCCGTGCAATCAATGCTAGTGGGCCCTCTGGCCCAATCAACTGACCCTGCCCCCTTGCCAGCTGGGGGCGCCTCCTCTTCGGTGGCTCCCACGCTTTTCACTGTGGGAGCAACAACCCCTCAAACATCGGGGACACTGGTCCCCACCTCTCAGCCGGAGAACGAGAAGCCTCCTCTGGCTCCTCTCGCCTGGTAGGCCTTGGGCAGGATCCTGGCCGAAGGCCCAAGGATCCCATACTTGCTGGTCGAAGGGCTGCTCGCTCTTCTTCCACACCTGATGCCATTTCCAAGAAGCCCTCCAAGCCCCTGAAGCCAAAGGGACAGCGAGAGGGAAGAATTAAGAAAAAGAAAAAGGACTTACTCGTCCATCGACTTTTCAGTGTGTAGCCCTAGCCTCTTCCCCTCTATCCACTGGAGTGTACACGATGACTTGTGTGGTAGTGACCACTTCCCGATCTTCCTGTCACTACCCCTGCGTCGGGCCCCAGAACGCCCACCCCGATGGGCACTGAATAAGGCTGATTGGGGCGTTTTTACTTCTGCTGCCATGCTTGGTTCTCCTACGCACTCAGACATAGATGCGGTAATCGACAGCGTTACCTCAGCCATTATTTCTGCGGCTGATCGTGCAATACCTCACTCTTTGGGATCCGCCCGGCGGTGTACAGTGCCCTGGTGGTCACCGGAGATTGCCGAGGCAATTAGAGAGTGCAGGCGGGCTCTGCAGCGCCACAAGGTGCACCCGTCTATGGAGTACCTCATTGCTTTTAAACGGCTTCATGCCTGAGCCCGACAGTTGATTAGACGAGGCAAACAGGAGTGTTGGGAAAGGTACGTATCTACCATTGGGTCACATACCTCTCCATCCCAGATGTGGGCGAAGATCAGACGTGTGTATGGCTACCAGTGCCCTCTTAGTGTGCTCGGGATTTCCGTGAATGGAGCAGTTTGCACAGATCTAGATGCAGTTTCTGAACTGTTTGCTGAGCACTACACTCAGAGTTCTGCATCTGCGGCCTACCCAACGGCCTTTCGCGCCCTGAAAGAGCGGGAGGAACGATAGCGCTTATCCTTCTCGACTCGGCACTCAGAACTGTACAATGCTCTAGTCAGTGAATGGAAATTCCTCAGTGCCCTGGCACATTGCCCTGACTCAGCCCCTGGGCCAGATCGTGTCCATAATCAGATGCTGAAACACCTGTCACTTGAGCCTCAGCGTAAGGTTCTGGCTATCTTCAATCACGTCTGGAGTTCTGGTACATTCCCATCACAGTAGGGAGATAGTCTTATAGTCCCAGTGATTAAACCTGGTAAACACCTGCATGAGTTGAACAGCTCCCGCCCAATAAGCCTCACCAACGTTCTTTGCAAATTGCTGGAGCATATATAATGTGAGTCGACGATTGTGCTGTCTCCTTGAGTCCAGGGGTCTCCTAACTCCATGTCAGAGTGGTTTCCGAAAGGGGCGTTCAGCTGCGGATAATCTGGTCCACCTTGAGTCCGCCATACGGACAGCCTTCTCTCGCTGCCAACATCTGGTGGCAGTTTTCTTCGACTTGTCTAAGGCTTATGACAAGACGTGGAGACATCACATCCTCACCACATTACATGGGTGGGGTCTCTGGGGCTCGCTTCCCATTTTTATCCGGAATTTTTTATCTTTGCGTACCTTTCGTGTACAAGTCGGTGCCTCTTGTAGCTCTTTGCATATATAGGAGAATGGGGTACCCCAGGGCTCTGTCCTGAGTGCTCCTCTGTTTTTAGTGGCAGTGTATGTTCCTCAGTCTCCACCTTGTTGTATGCAGATGACTTCCATTTATATTTTAGCTCTTGCAGTATACGTGTTGCTGAACGACAGCTGCAGGGATCCATATGCAAGGCGCAGACGTGGGCCATCGCCCATGGGTTTCAGTTCTCTGCTGCCAAGATCTGCGTTATGCATTTCTGCCGGCGTCGGACAGCCCATCCACATCCTGAGCTTTACATAGATGGCCATCTGCTCAATGTGGTGGAAACGCATCGTTTCTTGGGGCTAGTGTTTGATGACCGGCTGAGATAGCTTCCTCATATCTGTGAGCTCAAGCAGAAGTGCTGGAAGCACCTTAATGCCCTCCACTGCCTAAGTAACAACACTTGGGGTGCAGACCGCAGTACGCTGCTACGGTGCTATAAGGCACTAGTTCTGTCGCAACTGGACTATGGCAGCATTGCTTATGGTTCAGCATAGCCATCAGCACTGCAATTGTTGGACCCAGTCCATCACTGTGGTGTTAGACTTGCTACAGGAGCTTTCCGAACTAGTCCTGTTAATAGTCTCCTTGTGGAAGCTCGAATTCCACCACTACAAACCAGGCGCCAGCAGCTGCTGAGTAACTGTATTGCTCATGTTCAGGACTTGTCTCATCACTCCAACCATCGTCTCCTTTTTCCCATCAGGCCTCTGTCTATCCCACAATGACGACCGAGGTCGGGTATGACAGTTGTTCTTGCCCAAATACTCCTTCGTGAACTTCCGCCGCTCTTCCAGTTCCAATCGCATACTCCACCATCATGTGTACGCCGTCCGCACCTTCGCCTCGAACTGTCACAGTGCCCCAAAGTCTTGGTTCACCCAGATATCATTTGTCGCCAATTTGTCTCTCCTTCACGTGTCAGGGGCTCAGAAGTGATTTACATGATGGCTCGATGGTGGGTGGTAGTGTTGGCTACGCTTACACACATGCAGGGCATAACAAATTGCGCTCTTTGCTGGCTGGCTGCAGTGTCTTCTCTGTAGAGTTAGTAGCCATCTTCCGTGCACTTGACCACATCCGTCATACCTGCACTGCTGGGGACTCCTACATCATATGTAGCGACTCCATCAGTGGACTTAGAGCTGTTGATCAATGCTTTTCCCGCCATCCCTTGGTCATAGCCATACAAGAGTCCCTCTATGCTGTCGAACAACGCGGGCGGTCAGTAGTATTTACCTGGACTCCGGGGCACATCGGGATTGTGGGAAATGAACTGGCAGACAGGTTAGCCAAAGAGGCCACCAATAAACCACCTCTGGCGGTCGGCATACCCTCCCCTGACCTACGTTCATTGCTGCGGAATCGAACCTGCGGTTTGTGGGATGCAGAATGGCGTGCACTCCAGATCGCCAACAAGTTACAGGTTATAAAGGAGATAACGAACTCTGGAGGTCTTCTCTACAGGCCCCTCAGCAGGGACGCTGTCGTCCTCTGTCGGCTCCGTATCGGCCATACTTGGATGACACACGGTCACCTTCTCCATCGTGAGGGCTCACCTCAGTGCCGCTGTGGCGCCGATCTAACAGTTTCTCACATTTTATTGGACTACACTCACCTCACCGCCCAGAGACGGGGTTTTAACCTCTCTGACGCCCTGAGCTCGGATTTAGCAGACGATGCCTCTATGGTTGATAGATGTTAAGTTTTATACGTGCAAGTGGATTATATAATTCCATCTGAATTTCACTGAGTTTTCGGTATATATTTATCCCCCTCTTACCTCGCACTTTCAGGTAGGTGATTTTACTGTGTCACAGAGTGGCCAGATGTTTTGCTTTTAATGCAGTGATCATCCCTGAACTCTTTACACGTGGAACAAGGGACTGATAACCTTTGTCGTTTAGTTCTTTCAAAATCAAACCAAGCTCAAACCAAACTTACCTCACCGACCCATTTTCCATCCCTAACGCCCATGAGCACACCCCCTCAGGGGCTCAGCAGTAATTTGATGAGTACGGGCTTGGCAAACCAGGGGTCCTGAGCTGTGGGCTGTGTCGCACCAACAGTCCACTACACCGTGAGCTCTGTGCTGCTTCAACGACCATCGTTTGGTGCGATGGTGGAATGTTGTACGTTTCAGAGCCTGGGGATCTTGGCTTAATCGCTCAGGTCATAACAGTACAAACCTATATAAAAAAAACTCACTCTCAAGATGTGCTATGTGCCGAGGAGATGCATGGTGGTTAAGGTTGAACAGTCATTAGCGAACAACCTCTGAGGAACCTGCCACATCTCAGTTGTATAACGCTTACACAGGCAAGCGGGGCTCTGCTTGTGTGGACCTTTATATCCCTTGCTACTCATGGGACCACAATGAAACGAGCAAACAGCGTTGCTGGACATAGAACTGGTGTCTCTAAGCGTGGCAAGACGGAATTTGATGTGACAACATATGATGCCAAGACGTTTCCTTCCCTTTCTAACCCATGGGAGGAATGTAGGGGCCTTAACAAATCAGAACCATCCTCGCCACAGTATATAGTGTGTACACAATCAGATGGAGAGTAGTTCATGCTTACTAAGCCACAGTTCTTTGTTGATCATCTTGAAGACAAGTGGCAAATTTCCACAAGATGAGAGGTGGGGCTGATCTGATACAGACGGTGTCCCCAGCCCAGTCGTGGGTACTGCTTGCCTGCAATAAGCTGGATGATATCCCGGTCAGTATCACGCCCCACAAGTCGTTCAACATGGTCCACGGTCTAATATATCATAGATATCTCCTGTGCCAGACTGATGATGAGCTGTGAGCAAACCTGCAGCGCCGAGGTGTTCGTCTGGCGTCTATATAGGGGACCAAAGGATCAGAGGGGTGCCACCGGTGCTTTTATCTTGGCCTTCGAAGGTGATACACTGCCCGAGAAGGTCAAGGTAATGATATACCGGTGTGATGTAAAACCATATGTCCCTTCCCCTATGCGGTGTTTCAGATGCTGGAAGTTCGGACAAATGTCCTCAAGGTGCACTTCCAGCCCAACTTGCAGGGAATATGGGCGCCCAGCACATCTGGACACCCCATGTACTCCAACTCCCCTCTGTGTGAATTGTGGGCAACATCATCCGCCATGCTCGCTGACCTGCACTATCTTACATCAGGAACAGAAAATAATGGAGATCAAGACACTGGACCGATTGACTTACTCAGAGGCGCGCAAAAAATATGAATGACTCCACCCCGTACAAATGGTCACATCTTTCACTGCAGTTACGTCGTCACCAGCTTCTTTGGGGTTGACAGCAGCTTCAGTGCTTCCTACCTTTGTGGGCCATAAACCTCACACTGTCCCGTTGTTGGGTGGGTGCACTTCTCCACCTGTTGCTCCCTCAACACCTCCTGTGGGAGCAACTCTTCCCCCACCATCAGGGACACCAGTCCCCATCTCCCAGCCAGAGAAGGGACAGTATTCTCCGGCACCTCTCGCCAGGAAGGGTCTCTTGGGGCACTCCCTTCTGAGGCTTCCACAAGTGGACTGACAAATCCCAGCCAAAGGCTGCATGATCCGCACCTTCCTGCTCAAAGGGCTTCCTGCTCTGCATCAAGCCCTATGACAACTCATGAGAAGTCCTCTCAGCTCTTAAACCGAAAGGGCAGCTAGAAGTAAAGAAGGTGAAAGAGCCTTCAGTGGCTCCAAAGCCACCTCCTGCTATCTCTACCTTTGCCTCTCCCTCTGAAGATGTGTGGAGATCCTTGCTTCTCCCGAGGATCTCGCCCTCACCAGATCTCTAGAACCAATGGTTCTTGACAATGTCGCCAATGTGCTGGCACCAGGTGATCATTCAACTTGACATCCTTCTCACCCATCATGGTTTTTCAGCAAAGGAAAAATGAAATTCTACAGTGGAATTGCGGCTGTTTCTTCAACCGTCTAGCTGAGCTGCAACAGTTGTGCCCTTTCCGTGTGCTGCATATGGCCATGCAGGAAACTTGGTTTCCTGCTCAGCAGACCCCAGCCCTTTGTGGCTACTGAGGCTACTTCAACAACCCTGCCGACTGTGACAGAGCTTCTGGCGGTGTCTGTATTTACATCCTTGCCACCATCCCCATTATTGCTGTGCCTCTCCACACACTTCTTGAGGCCGTTGCTGTTCGCCTTCGGGCCATGCAAGAATTTACTGTTTGTTCAGTATACCTTCCTCCGGACAGGGATGTTTCGACCGCTGATCTTGCTGCCCTGGTCGCACAGCTCCCCCCACCATTTCTTCTTTTGGGGGACTTTAATGCCCATTACCGGACGGAGACACCTCATCGAGGTAGGGATGTTGAAACCCTTCTTGCAACAGACATCTGCCTTCTAAATAATGGTGCCCCTACACAATTCAGTGTTTCACATGGCACGTTTTCAGCCATAGACCTGTTGGTCTGTAGCCCGATCCTTCTTCCACACCTCACTTGGAGGGCCCATGATGACCTTTGCGGGAGCAACCATTTTCCTATCTTCTTGTCACTCACACAGTCTCAACAGGCAGAACGCCTGCCACGATGGTCCCTCCATAGGGCTGATTGGCAGCGTTATACCTCTGCTGTTGTCATTCCTGCCCAACTGCCAACCGATGTGGATGTGGCGGTCCAACAGGTCACTGCCGCCATAGTTTCCGCCGCTGAGGCCACTGTTACAACCCCCACAGGCAACCCTCAGCGCAAGTCTGTGCCTTGGTGGTCACAAGAGATCGCTGAAGCCTTTCAACAACTCTGGGCCCAAACTTGATGGCTTATACAGCAAAGTAAGCAAGATTGTTGGGAGAGGTACGTCGCCTCTATTGGATCTCGTGCCTCCCCTTCTCGGATTTGGACCAAAGTTCGTCACCTTTTGAGGTAATGCCTATCAGCAGCAATTCCCTGACTTCGCTTACAGGGTACTGTCTGCACAGACCCAGTTGCTGTCGCCACAGCACATGGCATAACATTATGCTTGCATCTGTTCGACTGAAGGTTACAGTGCAGCTTTACACACCCTAAAAGAACGAGTTGAGCAGAAGCCACCATCATTTGACACACATCGCCAGGAGCCATACAATGCACCCTTTAGCAAATGGGAGTTTTAATGTGCCCTTGCTGCAATGCCCCGATACCTGTCCAGGACCAAATCTTATACATAGCCAGTTCCTCCAACATCTACCTGTGGACGCTCAGAGCCAACTGCTCGCCTTGTTTAATCGTCTCTGGACAGAAGGTGTTTTCCCCTCACACTGGCGGGAAAACATCATCCCAGTGATAAAACCTGTCGCTGAACCACAGGTGGCTCATAGTTACTGTCCGATCAACCTAACCAACGTTCTATGCAAACTCGTTCAACATATGGTGAGTCGGTGGCTTATGTGGATCCTCGAAGACCAGGGACTCTTGGTTGCACAACAAGGGGGCTTCCGTCAGGGCCGCTCCACAATTGACAATTTTGTGTGTTTGGAGTCAGCTATATGTACAGCTTTTACCCGACGTGAACATCTTGCTGCTGTATTTTTCGATCTCCGGAAAGTGTACGACACACCTGGCGCCACCACATACTGGCTACATTGTACGACTGGGGCTTAAGAGGCCCACTTCCCGTCTTTATAAGGAATTTTCTCTCCCACCGCTCTTTTAGGGTTAGGGTGGGTGCCGCTCTTAGTTCATCACACATCCAAGAGAATGATGTCCCACAGGGCTCCGTTCTCAGTGTGCCTTTATTTTTAATCGCCATAAACGGGCTTGCCACGGCTGTGGGATCATCTTTCTGTTCCAGCTTGTTTGCTGATGACTTTTGTCTATATTTTAGTTCTGTTAGTATTAGCGTCGCTGAGTGCCGGCTACAGGGAGCCATCCAAAGAGCTGAATCATAGGCCTCTGCCAATGATTTTCAGTGCATAAAACCCGCATGATGCACTTCTGTCGCCGCCGGGCAGTTCACATGGATCTCGAGCTATGTCTGGGTGGTGAATTGCTCCTCGTCGAAGAGCTGCATTGGTTTCTTGGGGTGCTCTTCGACAACAGACTTACTTGGGGGCCACATCTGCGTTATCTGCGACAATAATGCTGACGACATCTCAATATTCCCCACTTCTTGAGCCACACTGCTTGGGGCGCTGCCCGTTCCTTCCTCCTGCAGCTATACAAGTCCTTGATACAATCAAGGCTTCATTACGGGAGCCTGGTATGTGACTCAGCAGCACCAGCAGCATTGAGGATCCCATCCATCATAGCGGTATCCAGCTGGCGACTGGAGCTTTTCGCACCAGCCCTGTGTCAAGTCTTCTTGCCGAAGCAGGGATCCCTCCGTTACACTTTCGCCAGCAGCAGCTTATCGCTTACTACATTGCTCGATTCCATGCCACACCATACCATCCAAATCGCAGGCTCTTGTTTCCGAGTGTTAGTCGTCCTTCTGCACCACGTCGACCTAGATCACGTCTTCCGATCCCGATCCGGGTTCATACGCTCCTTTCCTCACTGCAGTCACTACCTCTCCCTGCCGCTTTTTCCTGCCTATCCTCTATCCTACCTTGGTTCATCCCCCATTCGAAGCTCCACCTGCAATTGTCCTGCGACCCAAAGGCATTAGTTTCACCACTGACACTTTGTCGCACGTTTCTGGCAGTTCTTGATACCGTGATGCAGAAGTCCTCTATACTGATGGCTCCCTGGTAGATGGCAGAGTCGGTTACGACTTTGTTCATGGCGACCACACAGAACAACAGTCCGTGCCACCTGGCTGTAGTATTTTTACTGCTGAACTGATCGCCATATCTCGTACCCTTGACAGCCTAAAAACATGCCCCTGGAAGTCGTATGTCGTGTGCAGTGACTCCCTTAGTGGCCGCAAGCCCTTGGCAAGTATTTCTCTTCCCACCCATTGGTGCAATCCATTCACAACGCTATCGCTTCACTCGGCAAGTCAGGCTGTTCGGTGGACTTCATTTGGACCCCCGGCCACATTGGTATCCCGGGGAACGAGCATGTCGATCAGCTGGCTAAGCTGGCTACCTGTGCTCCTCCCCTGGATATTGGTATCCCAGAATGGGATATCCGATTGGATTTGCACCACAAGGTGTTTGAGGCTTGGAATACACAATGGGGAACACTGAGCACGCCCAACAAGCTCCATGCGATCGAGTCCTCTACGGCCGCCTGGAAGTCCTCCCTCTGGCCTTCCCATAGGGACTCTGTCATTCTGTGTCGCTTACGTATTGGCTGTGCGTGCTTGACGCATGGCTACCCTTTATGTCAAGAGGACCCATTGAATTTCCGTTGTGGAAATTTGTTGACAGTGATCCACATCCTGTCGGACTGTTCGCTTTTAGCCGCCTTGTGGCAGTCTTTTAACCTACCTACTGCGCCTGCCCTGATTTTAGCTGACCGTGTTTTAAGTTTTATTCACGCAGCAGGATTTTATCGTTCTATTTAGTGGTGGGCGCGTTTGCCTGGTATCTCAGGTCCCCAACCCTCACCTTTTAATCTGTTGTCTCTCTTACCTCTACCCTGTTTTTTACCTCCATGATTTTAGTCTGCGCAGAGTGACTGGATTGTCTTGTATTTGTTTGTGATCGGCCAGCCACTGTTCTCTGCTCTATCTATTTTAGCTTAGTTCACACTTGGTCTCTCCTGGGTGTTTAGCTCTATCTTAC
This sequence comes from Locusta migratoria, assembly GCA_026315105.1. NCBI lineage: Eukaryota > Metazoa > Arthropoda > Insecta > Orthoptera > Acrididae > Locusta > Locusta migratoria. The sequence goes on from CM048755.1 coordinate 9,984,705, forward strand.
CGTTTTCCTCCTTGCGCATTGCGACGCTACAGCCACTGCCATCTATATTAGGCAGCCGTGCTACGACTGGTATACGTGGAGACTCCGAGACGTAAAACGTTTCTCGTGCACCTTGAATGTGCATATAAAATCTTCTGATACAAGAACGAAACGAAGAATGATAATTTAAAAACACTTTGTTATTTATTAATTTACTTTTTTTTCCACGATGAGATTTTTTTCAGTGGCAGTGTTGTCACGGGAATGCAATTTGCGGCTGGTTGCGGCACCCTCAGCGGTGCGGTTTGTATCACACGATTTTAAGGAAACTATTCAGTGAAAACATTTGATTCTTTGTTATCTTACAGCTCGATATATTTACTCTCGATGAAAGGCTGCATTTATGCGGCACAATTACAACACTGCCCATAAGGAATGTAACAGATAAAATAAAGAACTTCCCGAGATTTTAAGGAGTTTGCAGACACAAAAACTCATTGCGTAGGCTTTGCGTATGTTTTTTTTTTTAGGCCACACATTATTGCGAATGAATAGATGCCAACAATCGAAATAATATGTAAAGTTAAGAACGGAATGAAATTTCTTTCAATTTTCGAGATATTGGTATTTATATCCCATGGACGGTAGGGTTCTGTTGTGACCATGTATCGGGAGTCTTGTGGTCGTAGTAATTGTCACACTTCATTAACTATTCAGGATATCCGAACGAGGTTTTTGTAAAGGATAGCACAACTGAACAGTCACAGATTTTCTCATATGATTGATAATGGGAGTGTTTTATTCGCATTGTTAAAAAAGTAACAACAGGCTTTTCCTCCCTAAAGTACGATGTCCTCTTTTTTTTTTTTTTTTTTTTTTTTTTTTTTTGCAGCTTTTAATATGTCAAATAAGATCAGTGGCGGATACAGAATTTTTTCTGGGGAGAGGTTGGGGGCACACACAAGGCTGAGGAGGGAGAACATGTCCCTAACGGCTTTATGAGACACACACACATTATATATAATATAAAATCAGGGCTTTTTTGGGGGGGGGGGGGTCGCGACCCCTTTAAACATTTGACGGCTGTTTACGTAAAAATATTTGTACGTTTCAATCTAGTACGCTAGATATAAATTCCGACGTCAGAGTTCGTCGATTAGCTGGCGTGAACTTTCTATTCGATAGAGCTGGAGAAGTAGAAATCGATTAAGTTTCATGTAGTCGACAACTCGATACTAAACAACAGAATCGAGACATTAGACCAAGCTTTTGAACTGCCTCTTTGATCGAAGAAATTCTACTGTTCCAGGCAGAAAAAAGTATTTTAGTGCCAAATGTTGGCTGCACAGTTTATATAATGATCGCTGGCTTTTGTCTGATGTTATTACCAATGCCTTTGCATTTTCGCTTGTGTATGACTGTGTTATTGTACGAGTCGTATTGAACAAAGGTGTCTTTCGTGATTTAGTTTGAACTTTTAATGCCGTGTGTCTCTTAAAGGGGCAAAGGGAAGATTGTCTTGGTAATCTGCACACTTGAAAATCTTTATCAACCGTGAAAACCTTAATTTTGTTCCTCTAAGCACGTGGCAATTTAGGCTATTTTTGTGTGATTACTTTTGAAGAATGAAAAAATTTTACATCCGCCCAGAGATCGAAGAAGCTGAAAGTCGATGATTCGAAACCAGACGATGACGGAGAAACATCAACGGTGTCCAGTGGTTATGCAGACGATTCCAACGAAGAGCCTTCCATCGTGTGTAACAGTGTTAAGATATTCCAGAGTGCTGGGATTACACGAAAAAGCTGGAATTTTGCAGTAAGTACGAGTGGTTGGTGTTGCAAAATAAAAATAAAAATAAAAAAACTTGGCTGCAAAATTTGTGAAGAAGTTGGCAACTTGGAAACTGAAAGCACATCACGTGGGATGAACATTTCGCAACAGTGGGTTTACGTTTCAATTTGTGCAGCTGATGGAATCGAAAATAAGTCGCAGCAAATGCATTCCCTGCGCAAAAGAGCTTTCAGCTCATCAGGCTGCAATGAGAACTCTAAAATCTGCAGAACTGAAAACTTTGGAATCTGCTTGCACCAAGGCTTTCGAAAAAGAATAGGAAATAACGGCCTACGTATTTCGAACTGCGTATAAAGTGGTTAAGAAAAATCATGCCTTCCACGATTTCGAAACAGAAATTGATGTGCAGGAGTTGAATGGCGTTAATATGGGCCGCATTCTTCATTCAAATAATTCTGCATTCAACTAATGCTTGCATAAATATTGCTTCTCATATAGCAACAGAAACGATTAAAAAGGTAGTAATAATCATAATACAGGAGAATAATAAAATTGCTCTCCTTATAGATGAAAGCACCCCACTCAGCCAGCTGTCATCTTAAATTGTGTATCTGAGGACAACGCTTCCAGATGTGGGTCAGCCAGCCAACATTTCTTTGGGGATTATTGAATTGAAAGATGTTACTGCTGATGGCATATTTAGTGCGCTGATGACATATTTAAGAACACTGGGGTTCAATGATGAGTTCCTTAAACATAACCTTCTTGCAATTGCAACTGATGGAACTGCAGTGATGTTAGGGAAGAAGAAGGGTGAGTTGCTTTAGTGAAGCAACTATTTCGAAATGTATTTGTCTGGCATTTTGTCAACGATAGACTTGAGCTTTCCATAGCCGTATGTTGTTAGCAAAGATTTACCACCACATGTTAACCATTTCAAACCTTTATTGATAAACTTTATACTATTTACCACCAATCACCAAAAAATGCCAGGGAACTTAAGGCTCATGCAGAGGAACTCGAAACCGTAGTCCTGAAAACTGGAAGGATTCTGGACACAAGATGGGTTGCTTCTAGCTTTAGAGCAGTCTCAGCTGTGTGGAAAAATTTGGAAGTTTTAGTGGCACATGTAAAAACTGCCAAAAATGATGGAAAAAGAGACAATACCGAGCAAGCCATGTATGGAGGACTTCTTAGACGCATTACCATTGGACCTTGGATTGATGTGTGATGCTCTTCAGGAGATAACAGAACTTAATTGTTGACTTACAAGCTCATGACATCACAATTTCTTAGGCCCTCAAGAAGGTATGCCAGCAAATTAAGGTGTTATCCGAAAGAAAAACAAACATGGCTCATATTATACTAAAGCCTTGAAGGCAGAAGCACTATTGATGTTTAAAGGCGTGAACCTTGACAGAGGAGCAAGAAATAAAGGGAATCCAATTGATGTCGTGAAGTTCTACGAGTGCCTGGGCAAGCGTATGGAGAACCGCCTTTTAGCATCACAGGACACTGAAATCCCAGAATTGGCTTCAGTTTTGGATACTACCACTTGGCTGCATAATCCTGATTGGACATAGTAAGTAGAAATACGGATTTTATGTAGTCGTTTCAAGCTCCATGAAAGAAAAATTTTGAGAGGTTACCGCGAATATCTTTCTGAGAATAAGTGCCCTTTATCTGTCATGCCCTTGATTAATACACTCAGCAGCATCCCAATTTCAACAAGTGAATGTGAAAGAGGCTTCTCACAAAAGAACTTAATCATGACTCCAACAAGAGCATCGTTGCACCTAAATACAGTGGCAAATCTTATGTTCATAAAGTTGGTTGGCGCTCCACTAACTATTTTCAGACCCCGAGGATTATGTGAATTCGTGGTTTCTGAAAGGAAGACGTCTGGCAACTGATACGAACAGCAAGGAGAGTAAGTGTGAAGATGGAAGTGACCAACCCCTTTTACCAACGTGGAATTTACTATAAGCAGGTCAGCAAACTGAGACACTTCCACACTGCTTGTATTTATGTGATCATGTAATTTTGAAATGTTAAATTATTTTAAATACAGAGTGCACTTAACAATTTAACATTTGGACCATAAATAAATTACTGTGATGCAGCCTTTCATTTAACTGAATTTCAGAACCTTCAATTGCAACCAAATAATTTTTCACCTCTGACCAATATGAACCACATACCCTCTAATTACAATCTATTAGTTTAATAAAAATATTGCTATCTTTCTTTAGTTCCATAGTTAAAAATTGAAAGGTAGGTCCACCTAAATTTTCGATGCTGGCTTATGAGAGATTATTTTTGTTGCTTTAGGAGTTTGTAACGTTTATATATATGCACACCCTATATCACTACCCATTAGTGTCAGACCCAAATATCTTTATGAAATTATCCCAATAAGTGTTACCTTTGGGAGACAGCATTAGTTAAAAACTATATAATGCATTCTAATTGCTTGTAATTACACCTAAATGCCAGAATAACAATACATAAGTGGGCCATCCATAATTTTACCTTAACTCGAAAAATTGATTAGCTACAATACAGCAAAAAGTACGTAATAGTAGGCCTAGGACAAAATATATTTTTGTGTATAATAAAAAAAAAAACGTGACACAACCTTTTCCTGTTAACAAATAGAAGTAGAAGCAAATAGTGTTGGGTGACACATGTTGCAATAATTTGAAAGTATAAAGTGCGCCTCGGTTGCACAGTGGTAGAGTGCCAGACTACAAATCCAATGGTCCCGGGTTCGATCCCCGCCAGATCCTAGGATTTTTATTTGTCACTTTCCACTTCTTTCACCTCTGGCAGTATTGCTCATGTGAAAAATACCGAGTAGCACCGTGGTTCGGAACCTACGTTAAACTGTAGGTCCCCCTATAACTGGCTGGGTAAGTCGGTTCGAAGGTCGGAGGAAGGCAACGGCATACCACCTCCAAACAGGACCCCTTGCCTAGTAAAGCACTATGGTGTTCAAACCAATCTTCGGATTGTTGACTGCTTTACCTTACCTTTTAAATAAAATTAGAACAGTGAAGCCTATTAGCACACATGAAACTTTAATGCTCACTGATAACGAAAATTATGTTTATAGACTCAATAACACTGAATCTTGCCATTAATTGCCGATTTAATAAATATAATGGGACTTTCCAAATTCATGTAAACATTGGTCACTGATGAACGAAACGGATACACCAAAATATATTCACGAAAATAATAAGTCATTTAATAACACGCACAAACAACATTAAACTCATAACAGATCTGTAAAAACAGTTAATATACTCGAAGTAAACAAACAGACGCCATTTTTCGAAGTCATGACAACTACTTTGTTAGACGTACATTTTAAATCAAATATTCAAATGTTTGTATAGCTTATTGGACTTAACTATGGGGTCATCAGTCCCTAAACTTACAAACTACTTATGAGCTAGCTAACACTAAGGACAGCACAAATATCCATGCCCGAGGGGGGATTCGAACCCCCGACCGTAGTGGCCGTACAGACCATGACTGTAGCGCCTCAGTCCCCTCGGCCACCGCGGCCGGCGTACATTTTAAAACTATCTTACAAATAACTAGCAAAACACAAACACCATTAAATTAAAGAAATGAAATATGTATATTGTTTACTACCTTTATGTAATATGTAAATAACATTTACCTTGCTTTAAAATCTTAAGTGGATAAAGACATACTTGTGAACCTCAGAGTGCAAATAAAAGCATCGAACTCGCAGGCGCTGGGGCACTCTCACTCTCGCAGGACACTTGCAGTGACACACTGACTCTTGCTCTGAGGCCATGTCTCTGATATTGTGTTAGGCTATTTATATTTGTGAAAGTTTGCGCAAGAGAAGAAGTGCAGTAATAGTTAATAAAAAAGTATAAACTCTACTATGCATTTCAACAAATATTTCCTGAAAAATATTTACAGTGAAATAACAAGACAGCTAATGGTACACAACGCAAGAGCATCGCAGCGAGCAACGCAACCGGCCAAGATAAAAGATAAGAACAAGGTTTTATTTGATGTGTGCTTAATATTAACTGAGTGGACTCCTCTCCATAACAGCCATCCAGCAGATACTTAATTGTCCTAGCCTACGTCTCTGTAGAGGATAAAATGATATCAGTTGGAGGAAGAGCAAAAAGGGAGAGGGACGTTGCAATTTGATACTGGCGTTTTCAATCATTTTTGTGCATTTTGTTGGATTTTTTAGTGGATTTTTCTTTTGATGTGATTTCAATGTCAGCGTGACTGATAAACTTAGGTTTTTAAGACCAATCACCAAACCATAAAATTTCCTCAATTTCAGTATTTCTCCTGCCCGAAATACCCTAATTCCCACAGTCATCCAGTTGGAATGATTTTTTATTGTTTTTGGCTCTTCTTTGATATTATAATATTGTATTACTGATGTTGATGATGTCATGAGTAGGGGATCACATTCGGTATGGGACGCTTAAAAAATTTAGAAAAAAAACACTATCTGAAATTTTATTACAGTGATTGACACATTAAACAGTGTACATTTTCTAAATTCTGCCCCCCCCCCAAAAAAAAAAGCAGAGAATTTAGAGAATTATTCCAAAATTCGTGTTCAGCTTTGGGCACACTTGCTTCACCGTTCATTATCATAAAGCATGAAATACTTGCCAACAGCTGAACATGGACTTTGGAATAATTGAACTATACGACCGAATAAGACTGACCACTTGAAAATTCGAACAAAATTGTACGATTTGGTCGAAGAATAAAAGTTTTGTTCAATGATGACCACAGGATTATGATATTAAATGAGCCAAATGACGTAATAATGATTGTACCAAGACCTAGCCATATGGTATCCAAAATAAATAAAAAATATGAAGAATGGCCGTGTACTCCGTGACATTGCGCCCTAGACCACACGACCATTCCCATGCAGCGCACATGGTTTTACTGTCTTTTTTGGTAAATGAAGTGTTCCAAAACACTTTTATTATATAGATTTTGTGGTAAATTATTGAACTTTCGACTGTTTAATGTGGTTGAATCATTGTAATATTTTTTGTAATCATAGGAACTTGCAAATTACTCCATAGTGCACCGAAACTAGTAGTACATTGGTAATTAGATGTCAAATTAAATACTTCCAAGTGAAGACGATATTAGCTGGTGGCGCCAGCAGCAGAAAATATCTGCACTACTTAAAGGCCATCCACTTATTTCGAAGAGCTGCCAACGTTACCCTGCCCCTAGAAGCAAAATATTTCTGCACACATTGTTACAGGTAAGGTTTGCAACGCTGCCTTCCGCTCACTGCGCGTCGCATCCCGGCAGCCATGGTGCACGCCTCCTGCGGTCTTGCTGTACAATGATTTCAAATGTTTGTATAGCTTATGGGACTTACCTACGTGGTCATCAGTTCCTAAACTTACGAACTACCTATGAACTAGCTAACACTAAGAACGGCACAAATATCCATGCCCAAGGGGGAATTCGATCCTCCGACCATAGTGGCCCTGCAGACCGTGACTGGTGCGCCGCAGTCCCCTCGGCCACCACGGCCGGTTGGCTGCCAACAGCCAGTGCACGAATCGTCAACGTACCGTGGACAAACAATACTGTATCCAGCGTAGCTGTTTCATTATCAAACTGAACAACAATCAAAGAGCCAGTAAATATGTCACGCTCAGTTTGATATTCCCTCTAAAACTTAAAATCAGATTTCCTGTGTTTGCACTGTACTGAATCAATTTCGTCTTCATGTTTTGTAAAGTTGCTACACAAAACGAGATAAGTTTTCAAGAAATCTTTCACGATCAACAAAATGACAGTTGAAACTTCATGCCAGATTAAAATTGTGTCTACATATCTACATCTACATACATACTCCGCAATTCACCGTAAGGTGCGTGGCGGAGGGTACACTGTACCACTACTAGGCATTTCCTTTCCTATTCTACTCCCAAATAGAACGAGGAAAAAAATGCCTATATACCTCCGTACGAGCACTAATTTTTCTTCTTGTCTTCGTGATCTTTAGGCGAAATGTAAGTAGGCGCAGCAAGATCATACTACACTCAGCTTCAAATTCCGGCCCTCTAAATTTACTCAACAGAAATTCACGAAAAGAACGTCTTTCCTCCAGCGATCCCCAACTAAGTTGCCGGAGCATTTCCGTGTCACTCACGCATTGGTCGAACCTACGAGTAACAAACTTAGCTGCTCACCTCTGAACTTTAAACTGATCTGCTGCGGGTTTCAAACACTTGAGCAATACTCAAGACGTGGTCGTACAAACGTCTCCTTTGCAGGTGATGTACTACCATGCGCAAAAATATCCGAACGACCTGAATTTCGTTTCGCCTGATGTGCATGCAACCCAACTAACGTACGTGTCTTGCGGGTACTCTGCTCGCTCCGCGGTATAGTCGTTCGACTATTCAAAATGGATGCACTACAGACAACTGTTCTTTATGGCAATCATTCCAGATGTAAATTAACACCACGATTTTGCCAATAAAAGGAAACACGTTATTAAGTTCTTAACGTTTATTAAGTCCAATTTATTACAATGACATATCTTAAGTATTGTCACACTTATTACAGTCTGATATAACAAACTCCGTCACATAAAACATTAATTAATCTTTAAACAACATTTAATATTGTTACAAACAACAGATTTTACTATAGTATCGGAAATCCTAAAGTCCTGTAGAAATTCGAAGTACTTTTGTTCTCTAAATCGTTCTCTCACAATTGCGAAACGTCGTTCCACTGGCGAGCGGATTTTTATTAACCGATTGTTGAAGTAACCAGATAATAAAAATTCAATTAACAGCAGCAAACGCACTATGGAAACTTCAGTATTAACTGCGTATTACCAACATTTTCTCCGTATTCATACCTGAACAAATATTTGTACACATCTTTGAACATGAATTGATATGACAACCTAACTTGTTCTGGAATCAAACGAACCACCTGTAGCCGTAGCTAACCAAGCAATGCATTAATGTCTTATAGATACTTGATTATGACTAAGATTGTCACAGCTGACGAAGCATAAGGATGTGTGAAATATTGGAGATTTCCTCGCAAATCAAATCATATAAAATTCCAAATCTTAAAATATTTGTATTTATTTATTACTGAACCTGGAACTTAATAATCACCGTTATGTCCCTAATCACAAGTGCCCAGACTCAGTTCTGTGTGGGACTGCCCCCCACGAGGCTGCTCCTGTCGGAGGTTCGAGTTCTTCCTCGGTCAGGGGTGTTGTGGTGTCCTTAGATTAGTTTAAGTAGTTCTAAACCTAGAGACTGAAGACCTCAGTAGTTTGTTCCCATAGATTTACAAACATTTGATTTTGAGTTACATACCCGGTATCTAAATGGAAGATAAGTAAGTGAAGTCAGATGTTAGTAGTCGAATTATTTCACCAGAAGCGGGGTGTTTGAATCTGTAATCAGGATATAATTACGTTATGCGTCACCGGGAATCGAACCCCGAACCTACCGATGAAATTTCTAAGCACGAATGGACAGTAAATCTCAAATATTGACTCAACACGAATGACGATGCGTGCGTGTCTGACCAGTAACAACGGCACCTATCGTTGTTATGATAATAATAAAAATTTCGTGTGGCTCAGAGTCCTGGTGCAAGTCATTCAACTGTGCGCCACTTCAGAGGCTTGCATGTCCCTAACCTGCCCCAATTATCCACCCGGGAAAGGCGACTTACAGTTTAACGTGGAATCCAAACCACGTGTAGTTTATGACGACTTCTCACATTGTTGAGACGTGAATGCTGGGTTAAAACACAGATTGAAAAAAGAGTGGGTGATCTGACTTGGTTTCGAACCCGCGACCCTTCGGTTACCATTCAAGTGCTTTACCCCAAGGCCACCGCAACACCCTGCTCCGCAGTGCTAATGCACAAAGAGACATTGAAAATAATTTTTTACTAGTAGTCGAGTGTGCTCTATCTAGGGCGTCAAACGAAATTATGAATATTTTGTGCTGGATCTGGATTCGAATCCATATACGTGCCTTTCGTGGAGACCTGGAGGAGTCTGCAGTCTCGGAGAAAGCAACGAAATGATTCAACTATATGATTCCGAGACGGTCGAGTGCGGCAAAAGAGGAGATCCGAATTAGAATCCCGGTCCAGCACCATAATTTTTATGGGTTCAAGTTAAATTCAATACGACACACGTGACCTTAAAGGACCATTGGTTTATAAAATAAAATAAAGTTTTGTAATATAAGAAAAGCTTTCTAGCGACAGAGTTACTATTTGCCGTGTATTCTGCCTGTTACTGGCAACGGTAAATCGCCTCTGTCCCAGTTGATAGCGAAATAATTCGGTTTAATATGGATTGTTAACTACGGTGCAACTTGACGTTCTTCACTTGGTGTTTCAGAGGTGAAGTAGACATGATCGTGCTAGTTAAAAATATACACATGTCAGACCCTCTCCTTGTCAGTCGTGTCAGCTGAAGCAGTATGATGTAGTGAAGACTGTTAACCTCTGCTCTTTCTTATGGGGAAATACGGCATTGGATTAATTGGCTCCATAACAACACTACAACATTTATTGCGCGTGTATACAATGCATATGGATTCGAGAATTTACTTGTACTGTGGTTTACATTTCTGTATATGCTTGATCTAAACTGCAACTTCATTGTTTGTTTTACTTGATTTTTGTACACACTGAAATAAAATTGCCTGACCTTCGAGTACGAGACCTTTCTCTCGTCCTTACCTCCTGTTAAATTTACTTTCTAACCAGAGAAATAAACCCGGTAAATGATTCACAAACGACTAGTCCACGCTGTTAAGAAATTTCGTGAAGGAATTTCATTTCCTCTTAAAACGTGCTAAAATTTCCTGTGGCTCATTGGCCTGGTGTAAGTCTTTCGATTGGACGCTCCTTGCACGACTTGCGTGTCCCTAGCCTACCCCAGTTATCCAACCGGGGAAATGGCACATCCGAACCACGAGTCGTTTCTGGCGACTCCTCACATCGTTGATATGTGAAGGCCGGATTAAAACTCAGTCTTAAAAAAATCCGAGGTATCGAAAATCGGGTATCGAACTCGCGACCCTTTGGTTTCCAGGCGAACGCTTTACCCCGAGACCATCGGGCTCGACATACCGTACATCGCAAATTTCCTAAATAAGGAAAGCTCGTTGTCAGGGTAGGATGAGGTCTGGGCCAGATTAATCTTTTCATCTGATAACATAAGTATTTTTCCGTATCATAAGTTGTGTTTCTGTAGCTATGGAAATCATTAGCTAAAATAAAGAGCATAAAGTACGGCACAGATAAAAATGCAAAACGATTATCAACCGAAGGCAGAGCTAATGGTCAAAGTTAGGTCTATTTTTTTCCTAGCCTTCCTCCACCAAGTATCGGAAGGCGTACTCAAAATGTATAATGTGTTATGAATACTTCGAACGCTACATTTACGTTGACTCTTAAAAAAAGAATACTTTGGTAGGCATGACGGGATTTGAACCGATTTATGATAGATTACCAACTTACCGTCTTAATCATTACGCCATTTTCTTTTTCGGGCCTCCTTACCACCCCTTCAGCCCGGCCTTGCGCTCGCCATTAACGCCTTCCTCGGCGGTGGCTTCTCAAGCCGTTAGTGTCATCTTTATTTCCTTTTTTGTGTAGGAAGTTTTGTATGTATTTATTCTTCCAGACATTCGATTCAGATGACAGGGCTTCCTCGTGAAAAAAAAGAAAAGGAAAATAAATAAATAAATAAATGAGGCTCCTTGCAAAAAAAAAAAAAAAAAAAAAAAAAAAAAAAAAAAAAAAAAAAAAAAAAAAAATTGCTGATTCACCTCCTAGTCTCTTCAAGGAATGGCGAAAGTATGGCACATCGTTTCCTCTTGCCTTGTCGATAGGTGCTTACTTGCGAAATGCCACAAATCAAGAGCTTTGATAAAGGTCACATTCTTGCACTTTATGAAGAGGGATACAGTATCAGCGCCTTTTCCCGTGCTCTAGGATACAGCAAATCCACGATACACCTCTGGGTGAAGAGGATGGCAGATGAAGGCCATGTCAGTAGTCGTCGTCGCCCCGGACGTCCACGCACTACGACAAAGGAGCAAGACAATGATATAAAAAAAAAATGTTTTTATAGTCTATGGGACTTAACTACGTGCTTATCAGTCCCCAAACATACAAGCTACTTATACTACTTATAAACTAATTAAGACTAAAGACGGCACAAATATCCATGCCCGAGAGGGGATTCAAATCCCCGACCGGCCGGCACAATGATATACTCCGCTGCAGTGATGAAGACCCATTCCGCACCAGCACCGAAATTAGGAACGTTTTACAACTACCTGTAAGTAGATAGACCATTCGCCGTCGTCTCAACGAGTAAGGAAGATATGGACGAAAATCGGCGATAAAGGAAATGTTGACAGAACAACATAAGACTGCCAGATTAAACTTCGTACTGGCATACGTAAGCAAACCAATTTCGTTCTGGGAGCAAGTAATATTTACTGACGAGAAGGTATTTTCCACAGCACCAAACGGTTCTGTCCATGTGTTTCGTCCAACTGGAGCGAGATTCGACAGAAAATATGTTCATCAGAGGCAAAGGTGTGGCCGAACAGCTGTCACAGTTTGGACATGGATGTCGGCAAATGGTTGCGGCATTCTGTGGGAACTGGACCGTACGCTTACCAGTAGTTACTACTGTGAAATACTGGATAACATAATGCTTCCTTCTGTTCGTGAGACGTTTCCGGAAGGCAGAATAATATTCCAACACGACCGTTCCCCGGTCTACACAGCAATTTGTGTGAAACAGTGGTTTCGAGTGAACGGAGACGTTAATATGTTGGACTGGCCTCCCAAAGATGCTGACCTCAATCCCATAGATCACGTGTGGGCAGAGATGGAGAAGATTATTAGGAGCCAAAGACCTACGCCAGCAACGAAGGCAGCGCTATCTGAAACAGTTCAGGATGCATGGGAAGAGCTGTCCCATAATAATGGTTTTGTAAGAAAACTAGTTATCTCTGTTCCCCGGGGGCTAAGTGCAGTTGTAGAGGAGAATGGAAACTGGACACGATACTAAATTATGTTATCATCAGAGACAAAGCTTTGTTTATATTAAATGGAAGTGTCTTATTTTCTTCCTTATTTTTCTTGAAGATTTACATTACTTCGAAGAAAAGAAAAAATATTTTGTCTTAATTTCAACACTTCTGTAATAAAGTATTTCATCTTAAATTATTACACGAACTTTAAGAAAAACCTATACCAGCATGAAAATGAAGAGGGGTTATGACGTCGATGCCAATGAAGGCATCAAAGAAAGAACTATTTACTTTTTTTATCAAGTGAAGAAGGCATTTTATTTATTAATGTTCTGTTTATTTAGATGTAGGCAGGGTACCAGTACAGATAAAATCATAAGAGAGGTGTCATTTTTAAAAATGTTGAAAGGCCAGCTGGTAGACGCAAACTCGAGCGTTTGGGTCCACTACATACCCAGTTACACGAATAAGAATACTTTAATCGCTACAGTTATCTTTGTCCTCCTGTATTAAAGCCCTTATCATCAATTAAAATTCAAGATAGAGAAAGGATTACAACTCGTTTCCTGTAGATCAACTATGCACCGACTCACCTACTGCTCCTCACATGCACTTGCATAGCAAACACCTCGCCCGATGTGCGTCCCTTGTGCTGTTATGGGCTGCCAATATGCATGTAATTGATCAGTAGCACTGTGAGTGAAACAACCTACAGAATTTCATAACGTATTGCTACTACACGATACCGTTCTCTACTGATTTCACAAACAGAACCCTCCAAGACTCGGTTTTTAAAACACTTATCTGACTTATTCTTCTGATCACTTGCTCACAAATATTTACCTTTCCCGCTCCTAATCGAACAATCTTCAACGAAAATTTAATCCAGACGAAAATGCATTTAAAACATCATTTTACGACTTCTTTAATTTGGAACAGTATGTTTCTGTGGGCTTGAACTGAGTAAACTACCTAAGCAATTTCAGACTCTTCCAGATATAAGAAAATATGGTACTGGAAATAGCTTAACGACTTCAGAATTAAAAATTTTATTGAGATTTTCCTTTTGATTTTCTATGTGGATACTTGTAGCACTATCACAGAACAGCTAAAAAATTTACTACGAACGAGAACCGTTCTACATCTACATACATACTCCGCAATTCACCGTAAGGTGCGTGGTGGAGGGTACACTGTACCACTACTAGGCATTTCCTTTCCTATTCCACTCCCAAATTGTACAAGGAAAAAAAGAATGCCTATATGCCTCCGTACGAGCCCTAATTTCTCTTATCTTGTCTTTGTTATCTTTACGCGAAATGTAAGTAGGCGGCAGCAAGATCGTACTACACTCAGCTTCAAATTCCGGCCCTCTAAATTTACTTAACAGAAATTCACGGTAAGAACGTCGTCTTTCTTCCAGCGATCCCCAATTGAGTTGCCGGAACATTTCCGTGACACTCGCGCATTGGTCGAACCTACCGGTAACAAATCTAGCTGCTCGCCTCTGAACCGCCTCTATGTCTTCCTTCGAACCGATCTGCTGCGTGTCCCAAATACTTGAGCAATACTCAAGAGGTGGTCGTACAAGCGTTTTATACGCCGTCTCCTTTACAGGTGAAGTACATCTTCCCAAAATTCTCCCAATAAACCGAAGTCGGCTGTCTGCCTTGCTCACAACTGTCCTTACATGCTCGTTCCATTTCATATCGCTCTGCAATGTTACGCCTAGATATTTGAACGACGCGACCGCATCAAGAAGCTCACTACTGATGCTGTATTCGAACATTATAGGATTGTTTTTTCTACTCATGCGCATCACCTTACATTTTTCTACATTGAGAGCTAGCTGCCATTCTTCGCACCAACTAGAAATTTTGTCTAAGTCAACCTGTATGCTATTACAGTAAGTTACAGACGACACCCTCCCATACACCACAGCATCATCAGCAAACAGCCGCAAATTACAACTTACTCTGTCCATCAGATCATTTATATAGATAGAAAATAATAGCGGTCCTATCACACTCCCCTGGGGCACGCCTGACGATACACTCGTCTCTGATGAACACTCGCCGTCGAGAACAACGTACTGCGTTCGATTACTTAGGAAGTCTTCCAGCCAGTCACAAATCTGTGAACCTATTCCATAAGCTCGTATCTTCGTTAGCAGTCTGCAGTGTGGCACCGTGTCGAACGCCTTTTTGAAGTCGAGAAAAACACAATCCGCCTGTTGCCCTTCGTCCATGGCTCGCAAGATGTCATGTGAGAAAAGGGCAAGCTGAGTTTCACATGAACGATGTTTCCTAAACCCGTGCTGATTCATGGAAAGAAACTTTTCCGTTTCAAGGAAATTTACTATATTCGAACTGAGAATATGCTCCAAAATTCTACATGAAACCGATGTCAACGATATTGGCCTGTAATTGTATGGGTCAGTTCTCTTTCCTTTCTTATACACGGGAGTCACCTGCGCTTTTTTCCAATCACTAGGAACTTTGCGCTGAATTAAAGATTCGCTATAAATGCAAGCTAAGTAGGGGGCCAATGCCGCAGAATAGTCTTTGTAAAACCGAACTGGTATTCCATCCGGACCAGCAGACTTTTTTGTATTTAGCTCTCTCAGCTGCTTCTCTACACCGGAAATACCTATTGCTATGTCCCCCGTTTCGGAATTAGTACGTTGATCAAATGATGGTATATTTGTGCGGTCCTCCTGCGTGAAAGATTTCTTAAAGGTTAAATTTAGAACTTCAGCTTTCCGTTTGCTTTCTTCTATTACTGCCCCGGAATGATCAACTAGTGACTGGACAGTGGGCTTTGTCCCGCTTATCGATTTTACATAGGACCAGAATTTTTTCGGGTTCTCGGAAAGATCTTTTGCTAAGGTATGGCTGTGATAATTATTGTATGCTTCACGCATCGATCTTTTTATAGACGCACGAATCTCTACTAACTTTTGCCTGTCATCATTTGCGTGTTCTTTTTTTGAATCGAGAGTGCAACAGCCTTTGCTTTCTCAGCAGCTTTCTAACATTATTATTATACCACGATGGATCTTTTCCATCCTTTATCGTCTTTACTGGCACATATTTCTCTAACCCTCCATTAACAATGCATTTAAATTTAGTCCACAAGTCCTCTACATCCATAGTCCCAGAATTAAACGATGCCCATTCATTTTCTAAGTGCGATCGTAACATTTGCTTGTCGGCTTTTCCCAACAAAAACACGCTCCTAGCCTTCTTGACTGGTTTATGAACTTTGGTCACCATCGACGCTATGCATCGCATAGCATAATAGCCTACTATACATGGCACTTTCCAGATTTGGTAAGCCATTTCAATGTGTAAGTAGGAAAAGGGGAACAAAATATTCTGTACTGATTAGGCTGATGTATTTTCTCGGTTCGTCTATGTTAGCAAGAATACTTTTGCTTACTGTCCCATTCATTTCATACCAGACTGAGCTACAGTAAAGCGTAGCCAGGTTTACCTAGTTAACATGAAAATTTCGAATGTTGGCAAGGTAACAAAATTAGAAGAAGTAAGGATGGTGAAATTAATAAAATATTTCGAAATGAAACATAAATCATTTCTTCCGTAAGACCTCTGATTATAAAATCGCTTTAACTATAGTGAAATTCTACAGACGTTCATTGTAATCGGGCCTTGCAGAAGGTGGACTGCTGTAAATGCTGGAGAAAAGAAGTCCCCTCTGATGAACTGCCGTCTCTAATGACCACTCTGTCGACGGGACGTTAAACGCTAATCTTCCTTCTTGTTTTCGCGTGATCTGGTGCAGTCTTCTGGAGGGAAATTCTTTCCCAGGAGATTTCAAAAACAGTCCACCTCTTCAAGGCCGTTTTATTGTGGTATTTTAAGAAGTCATTAGTAGTTACAGAGCTAAACGTCGCTCTCTGCGTGACATTCAAGTAAAAGCCGATAAACAATTGCATCGTGTCACCATTTGATAAACACAGGACTTATATTAAGGCGTTAATATCACTTCTCATAGTCTCTAAAACAAAATGAAAATGATCGTTGTCCAGTTAGTTACCGAAAGTGCAATGTTTTTAACATATCAGAGTATTATAACAATTACATATCTATAATTATTGTCCGCGGTGGGTGTCAGACTAGAACTACGAACAAACTATACCAACTACGAGATACTATACAGTAATCCCATCTCACGCACTCTTAGGGTAACCTCATCCTGTTTCTTTCGCACCTCTCTGTTTCTGGGTGACTGGAAACTGGAGAGGTCATTCATCAGATGCTTTTCAATTTTATTTAAACAGCATCACCAGCAGTTACACTGTAATCTTTACGAATAGACCATACTTATCGTCCCTTTCGATTTTATAGAATGAATTACATATTCTAAACATTACTGCGACTTTTTTTCCTTGTTTCATATTCTTATCACAAATGCTTCTCCTGTCACTTATAAGCTTGAATCGAATTATCATTGAAATTGTTCAGATGCTTAATTTTTTCGCAGATGATGTCCTATTTTTCAATCATTGGGAAAGATTTATGTGCACGGTTCGCCTGATTGGAAACCACATGCTCGAAACTTATGAAATATGTTTGTGAAGTTTGCATTTTGTAATCAGGGTAATTCTATCTTTACATTTGTGCATTTATGTGTTAGAGGTGGTGCCAACGAAAAAATTCACAAGGAAAATAGTATTCAGGTGTATAACATTAAATGTATTGTGCAGAAAATGTCTGGCGACGCTATAGTTAAAGAAATGCGATTAAGACTTATTGGTCTACGCTAGATATTTCTCTTCTGAGTCAACACAGTGGCAGGCTGCGCGCCGCGCCTTCGAAGCCGCTATCTCCGTCAGCGCTAAGGCAGCCCGAGGAACACAGACGCCGAGCAAACGTATTTTGCCTGTCGCTAGTCTAATGGAGAATTGGCAACATTGCAGAGTATGTTTGGCAACTCTGTAAGCGGGAGTTACTTCCTGGTAAGCACAGAATTAAGCTGATAAATTCACTTGATTTATCATGTCATTTCCATTCAATAATCTGAGTGATTTTCACTTAAAGGTGTGACATAAAGTTATTAATTCATATTTTTCAGTCCAGGAAATTTGTTCCACGCGAAAATTGCAACCAATCTCTTGTTTTAAGGTTACGCTTGATCTGGTCTCCTAACTAGTCGGCCAGTAAGGAAGAACCAAATACCGGAAGTCTTCGCTAGCCTTTGGGTAACGTGGTCGGCGAAACGAACGTGCTTTCGACTTTCGATGCCAATCTTGGTGAAAGCAAAAATTTTTAGCTCTTGTCTGACAGAGCTATAGGTATCCAGATTGATAATCAATAGGGAATTCTTAACAAAACTACTCAGTCAAACGGTGTTTAGCTGTTTCCAGGACGGCATTCTCTCATATACTCTGAAAGTGACTTACAATGCTCAGGTGGTTTACCGATTCCGTGCGTCTAGAAACCAATTTCTTTCGAAGCATGTTGAAGTCAATTTGTACAGAAATAAATTTTCTTGGCGGATGGACAACTACTTCCAAAAATGAGTAAAAAGTCTTAACATTAGTATAATTTCTGTGTCAGATGCTTGCTTATAGTTGATCATTTCATTCAGCAACAAATTGTCTTAACTGCGTCTAGTCGCTAAGCGCAGTTTCCGTTACATTGCCGTAGTGGTCTGGTGGATCGGTTGTAGTTTAGTTAGTATCTATCATGTGTGTACTCGATTGCGCCCTACAGGTGTATATTTATAACTGGCACGATCATGTCTACTTCACCTCTGGCAACACCAAGTGAAGAACGTCAAGTTGCACCGTAGTTAACAATCCATATTAAACCGAATTATTTCGCTATCAACTGGGACAGAGGCGATTTACCGTTGCCAGTAACAGGCAGAATACACGGCAAATAGTAACTCTGTCGCTAGAAAGCTTTTCTTATATTACAAAACTTTATTTTATTTTATAAACCAATGGTCCTTGAAGGTCACGTGTCTTGTATTGAATTTAACTTGAGACGTTAAAAACTATGGTGCTGGACTAGGATTCTAATCCGGATCTCCTCTTTTGCCGCACTCGACCGTCTCGGAATCATATAGTTGAATCATTTCGTTGCTTTCTCCGAGACTGCAGACTCCTCCAGGTCTCCACGAAAGGCACGTATATGGATTCGAATCCAGATCCAGCACAAAATATTCATAATTTCGTTTGACGCCCTAGATAGAGCACACTCGACTACTAGTAAAAAATTATTTTCAATGTCTCTTCGTGCATTAGCACTGCGGAGCAGGGTGTTGCGGTGGCCTTGGGGTAAAGCACTTGAATGGTAACCGAAGGGTCGCGGGTTCGAAACCAAGTCAGATCACTCATTCTTTTTTCAATCTGTGGTTTAATCCAGCATTCACGTCTCAACAATGTGAGAAGTCGTCATAAACTACACGTGGTTTGGATTCCACGTTAAACTGTAAGTCGCCTTTCCCGGGTGGATAATTGGGGCAGGTTAGGGACATGCAAGCCTCTGAAGTGGCGCACAGTTGAATGACTTGCACCAGGACTCTGAGCCACACGAAATTTTTATTATTATCATAACAACGATAGGTGCCGTTGTTACTAGTCAGACACGCACGCATCGTCATTCTTGTTGAGTCAATATTTGAGATTTACTGTCCATTCGTGCTTAGAAATTTCATCGGTAGGTTCGGGGTTCGATTCCCGGTGACGCATAACGTAATTATATCCTGATTACAGATTCAAACACCCCGCTTCTGGTGAAATAATTCGACTACTAACATCTGACTTCACTTACTTATCTTCCATTTAGATACCGGATATGTAACTCAAAATCAAATGTTTGTAAATCTATGGGAACAAACTACTGAGGTCTTCAGTCTCTAGGTTTAGAACTACTTATACTAATCTAAGGACACCACAACACCCCTGACCGAGGAAGGACTCGAACCTCCGACAGGAGCAGCCTCGTGGGGGGCAGTCCCACACAGAACTGAGTCTGGGCACTTGTGATTAGGGACATAACGGTGATTATTAAATTCCTGGTTCAGTAATAAATAAATAAATAAATAAATAAATCATTTTAATATTTGGCGTTTTATATGATTTGATTTGTGCGTTCTGATATTTGTGAGGAAATCTCCTATATTTCACACAACTTTATGCTTCGTCAGCTGTGACAATCTTAGGCATAATCAAGTATCTATAAGACATGAATGCATTGCCTGGTTAGCTACGGCTACAGGTGGTTCGTTTGATTCCAGAACAAGGTGTTTGTCATATCAATTCAAGTTCAAAGATGTGTACCAATTATTGTTTCAGGTATGAATACGGAGAAAATGTTGGTAATACGCAGTTAATATTGAAGTTTCCGTAGTGCGTTTGCTGCTGTTAATTGAGTTTTTATTATCTGGTTAGTTCAACAATCGGTTAATAAAAATCCGCTCGCCCGTAGAACGACTTTTCGCAATTGGGAGAAAACGATTTAGAGAACAATAGTACTTCGAATTTCTACAGGACTTTCGGATTTTCGATACTATAGTAAAATCTGTTGTTTGTAACAATATTAAATGTTTTTTAAGGATTAATTAATGTTTTATGTGACGGAGTTTGTCATATCAGACTGTAATAAGTGTGATAATACTTAAGATATGTCATTGTAATAAATTGGACTTAATAAACGTTAAGAACTTAATAACGTGTTTCCTTTTATTGGCAAAATCGTGGTGTTAATTTACATCTGGAATGATTGCCATAAAGAACAGTTGTCTGTAGTGCATCCATTTTGAATAGTCGAACGACTATACCGCGGAGCGAGCAGAGTACCCGCAAGACACGTACGTTAGTTGGGTTGCATGCACATCAGGCGAAACGCAATTCAGGTCGTTCGGATATTTTTGCGCATGGTAGTACATCTTCCCAAAATTCTCCCAATAAACCGATGTCGGTTGTCTGCCTTACTCACAACTGACCTTACATGTTCGTTCCATTTCATATCGCTCTGCAATGTTACCCCTAGATATCTGAACGATGAGGCAGCATCAAGAAGCTCACTACTAATGCTGTATTCAAACATTATGGGATTGTTTCTCCTACTCATGCGCATCACCTTACATTTTTCTTCATTGAGAGCTAGCTGCCATTCTTCGCACTAACTAGAAATTTTGTCTAAGTCATCTTGTACGCTATTACACTCAGTTAAAGATGATACCCTCCCATACACCACAGCATCATCAGCAAACAGCCGCACTCCCCATGGGGCCCACAGCTCTTTTGTGGGTACATGTATGGCGCACACGGGGCCCCGTTCCTAAATAGCCTTTTTTCCGCCCCAGGCTGCTTCACTTTCCCTCCCGGTTCATGCCGTAACCCGGAGACGAGCGTCCTTTGCGAATCAAGGTGGTTTCCTGTCCTAGTTTTTCTTTTTCCTTGGTTTCTTCCTTTCTTAACATTTGCTTCTGTCTTTCTCTCCTTGCTGTACTTTCCTAGCCTTCCTCTCCTCCTCATTAGCCGCTTCGGCGTTTGAGACACTTCTTTCTCTTCACTTCCTCTATTCTTCTTCTTTCCTCCCTGTGCGTGTCTGAAGGCCGACCCACGCATTATCATGCGTAGCAGGTGACGGGGTTACGCGTAATTCCCCGTCCCGGGTAGACAAGTAGGGCATGTACGTACCCCTGGTAAAGGCCAGGCCCAAGGAGGGGTGATTACCCGAGCTGGTACCTTCCGAACATGCCAATTGGTCCCTCTGTCCATTCTCGGGAGGTGTGACCTGAGGTGTGAACAATCACCTAAGGCGGGTAAGCCCTAAGAGAGGGCCCCCACTAGGAAGGAGCGCGCCATCGGAGACGCCGGTAATCACAGGGGACACTTCTACTGTGACTTTGACTCAAAAAAGAAAGATCGATTCACCTCAGCATAAGAAAACTTTGCCCAATCTTCCGAAATTCCTGGTTGTTACTCGAACCGACGGTCAAGATTTCACTTCTGTAAATCCTTTCGTCATTCAGAAAGGTGTTGATGCGATTGCTGGCCCTGTTAAGACCTGTTCGCGTCAGCGCAATGGAACATTGTTGCTGGAAGCGGACAGTGCTTTCCAGGTGCAAAAACTAATACGGACTACTTTGCTACAAGAGTTTCCTGTCCAGGTAGAAGCACATCGCACGCTCAACTCGTCACGGGGGAAGTTTTCACGAGATCCCTTGACAGGTTGTCAGACGAAGAAATACAAAACTACATGTCTGATCAGGGTGTAACAGCCGTGCATAGGGTGTTGAAAAAGGTCGATAACCAGCTGACACCAACTCGTACTGTGTTTTTGACGTTCAACAGAGTTGAACTCCCGTCCAAGGTCAAAGCAGGGTATGAAGTTATCTCCGTTTGCCCTTATGTACCAAACCCAACGTGCTGTTTCCAATGCCATAGATACAACCACACCCACCAATCTTGCCCTAATACAGCAAAATGTGTTACTTGTGGTGGGGACGCCCATGAAGGCGATTGCCCACCTCCGCCCCCTCACTGCCTTAATTGCAATGGTGACCATGCGGCTTCCTCTAGGGACTGCCCTGTTTATAAGGATGAAAAGGTTATTCAGCAAATTCGGGTTACGGAAGAGGTCTCAACATCTGCCGCTCGAAAGTTGTTGGCGAGTCGAAAGCCCACTGTCCTTCCAGCGGGCACATACAGTAAGGTCCTCACCTCCACTAGACCTACTAAGGATGCAGGTACGCAGACCTGTGATTTCACTTTCGCTGACACAGTTGTGCGATCGGCCAGCCTGAAGATTGCCTGTTCCATGTCCCCACTTCCTCGTGCTGTTTCTAAAGTTCAATCTCTAATAAACCAACATCTAATAAGGCAACAAAAAGAAGAGTTCATCTCCTTCCCCGCCGAGGCGTGACTCGTCCGTCTCGCTGCCCAACAGTAGTCGGTTCCGATCATCTTCTGTCTCGCCAGGACGCACTACTGTTAGCCAGGCAACCGGCATTTTACCGGCGGCGGAAGCTTCCCCTCCTGATCAACTCGGGAAGGTGGCAGATGCGTCAGTTGAACCCATGGAACACGATGCTCTGCCTCTAGATAGCGATAGTAGTGCTCCCTCGAAGTCCGGTCCTCAGCAGCCATCGAGGTGACCCCGCCTGCTTGTTCCTTTTTATCCTCTTTTCTTCTCTCATTTTTTTTTTATCATGGAGCTCCTTCAATGGAATATTCGCGGCATTCGTTCCAATCGGGAGGAATTAAAACTACTCTTTCGTTTGCATTGCCCGCTTTTAGTTTGTCTCCAACTAAGTTACGTCCATGTGATCGTGCAGACTTCCCCCCACTACACCTCTGTGAGTTTCAACCTGCCACCTGTGGAAAGTACCCCAGCCCATGGGGGGGGGGGGGTTCTGATGCTCATTCGGGACGACGTCTATTACCATCCTATTTCATTGCATACTCAACTACAGGCAGCTGCCGTCCGCATCACTCTATGCACCTTTTCCTTTTCCCTCTGTAATATCTATTCGTCATCGTCATCCGCCCTTATTAGGGCAGGTGTACTACACCTCATTGACCAACTCCCTTCACCTTTCGTGTTGGTAGGCGACTTTAATGCCCACCAACCCCTATGGGGCTCTCCAGCACCTTGTCCGAGAGGCCCCCTTTTGGTGGACCTTTTCCAACACCTGAATCTTGTCTGCCTCAACACCGGTGCACCGACCTTCCTTTCCAACACAACACATACTTATTTCCATATAGACCTTGCGATATGCACTCCTCAGCTTGCCGGTCGGTTTGAGTGGTATGCACTTTCTGACACGTGCTCGAGTGACCATTTTCCCTGTGTCATCCACTTCCTGCATCATACCCCATCTACTCGTTCCACCAATTGGAACATCTCTAAAGCCGACTGGGGGCTTTATTCTTCCATGGCTGTTTTTCACGATCAGAATTTTTCCAGCTGTGACAGTCAGGTCACATACCTCACAGAGGTTATTCTCACTGCTGCCGAACATTCCATACCTCGTACATCCTCTTCTCCATTCGTGTCCTGGTACCTTGGTGGACTGCAGCCTGCCGCGACGCTCTTAGAGCCCGGCGCCGTGCTTTACGCACTTTCCGCCGCCACCCAACGTTGGAGAATAGTATCAATTATAAACGACTGCGAGCACAATTTTGTCGTGTTTATAAACGACAGCAAAAAAGCTTGCTGGACTGCTTTTACCAGTTCTTTTAACCGCTTTACTCTCTCCTCGGCTGTCTTGGGTGGCCTACGCTGTTTATCCTGCATCAAGGTCCACACCCCAATTTCTGGCCTGACCGTCGAGAACGCAGTCCTTGTGGACCCCGTTGATGTTTACAACGCTTTGGGCCGCTCCTTTGTGGAGGTTTCGAGCTCTGCCCATTACCACCCTGCCTTCCTCCCTCGCAAACAGGTAAACAGGTAGAGAAGGCACGGCCGCCTTCTTTCCACTCTTTTAATCAAGAAAGTTATAATGTCTCCTTCACCATGCAGGAGCTAGACCATGCTCTTGCCCTGTCCCGATCTTCTGCTCCCGGGCCCGATCCCATCCATATTGAGATGCTGAAGAACCTTTCTCCTGCGGGCAAGTGTTTCCTACTTAGCACCTATAATCGCATATGGACTGAAGGTCAGGCTCCCCCAAGTTGGCGTGAAGCCATTGTTGTCCCCATCCCCAAACCAGGGAAGGACAAATATCTTCCATCCAGTTATCGCCCCACTAGCTACTAGCTACGTCTGTATGGTGATGGAATGCATGGTTAACGCTCGGTTAGTCTGGCTCCTCGAATCTCTACGCCTCCTGACTAATATTCAATGTGGTTTTCGTAGACACTGCTCTGCTGTTGATCACCTCGTCACCTTGTCGACCTTCGTTATGAATAACTTTCTAACGAAGCGTCAAACGGTGGCAGTGCTCTTCGACTTGGAGAAGGCTTACGATAGCTGTTGGAGAGCGGGCATTCTCCACACATTGCACACATGCGGCCTTTGTGGCCGCCTCCCTCTCTTTATTCAAGCGTTTTTGGCGGATCGCAAGTTCCGGGTATGGATGGGCTCTGTTTTGTCAGATACCTTTCGCCAGGAGAATGGGGTGCCACAGGGCTCTGTCTTGGCTCATTTTGCCATTGCAATCAATCCGATCGTAGATTGCCTTTCACCCGACGTTTCCGGATCCCTTTTTGTAGATGATTTTGCAATTTATTGCAGCGCCCACTGGACGTGTCTCTTGGGGCGTTGTCTTCAACGCTGTCTTGACCGCCTATATTCCTGGAGCATTGCGAATGGCTTCCGCTTCTCCTCTGAGAAACCGGTGTGTATAAACTTCTGGAGATACAAGGAATTTCTTCCACCATCTCTACGTCTCGGCCCCGTTGCTCTCCCATTCATGGAGACAACAAAATTCTTGGGGCTAATGTTGGATCAAAAACATTGCTGGTCCCCACACGTGTCATACCTGGCTGCCCGTTGTGCCTGATCCCTTAATGTTCTTCGTGTCCTCAGTGACACATCATGGGGAGCGGATCGTACCGTCCTGCTTCATCTTTACCAGGCCATTGTTCAGTCGAAGCTCGACTACGGAAGCCTTGTATACTCTTCTGCACGGCCGTCGCTTCTCCGCCATCTCAACTCTGTTCACCATCGAGGATTACGCCTGGCGACCGGTACATTTTATACCAGCCCTGTTGAAAGTCTTTATGCTGAAGCTGCTGTATTACCCTTGACCACTCGACGTGACATAGTCTTGTGTTGGTATGCATGCTGACTGCTGTCGATGCCCAACCATCCATCTTACCCATTATTTTTTGATGACTCACTCGATCGCCAATATCAGTTGTCTGTGACAGCCTTTCTTCCACCTGGAGTTCGGTTTCGCCGCCTGCTTCAGCGGCTCTATTTTACCCTTCCTTCCACCTTTAGGTTGAGCCAAAGCCCATTGCCACCGTGGCATCAGGCCCAGGTTCACACTCACCTTGAACTTAGTTCGCTCCCCAAGGAGAGCACTCCAGATTTGGTATATCGCTCGAGGCTTGTCGAACTCCGTTCGCGGCTCTATAATGCCATATTTATCTATACTGATGGTTCCAAGAGCACTGATGGTGTCGGATCTGCCTTCATCGTCGAGGACAACCTGTTCCAATACAAGCTCCCTGACCAGTGCTCGAAATTCACGGCTGAGCGTTTTGCCCTCCACCAGGCTGTTTTATACATTCGCCGCCGCCGCCATCCCTTTTATGCCATCTGCTCTGACTCCCTTAGTGCCCTGCAGAGTCTTAAGGACCCCTTCTCAACCCATCCTGTCGTGTATCGAATCCAACGCTCCCTTCAGTTGCTAGCAGACAACGGCTGTCACGTTTGTTTTCTGTGGGTCCCTGGCCACGTGGGTGTGCCCGGGAATGAGACCGCCGACATTGCAGCCAAGGCAGCAGCTCTTTTGCCTTGCATTGCTACTTTTTGCGTCCCATCAGACGATGTTTAACGGGCTCTTCGCCGGTGTATTGTGTCGTCCTGGCACAGTTTCTGGTTCTCACTCCATGACAATAAATTGAGAACCTTAAATTCAATCCCGACCACTTGGAGGACCTCCTCACCCCCCTCTCGGTGAGATGAGGTCATCCTGGCCCAGTTGCGGATCGGTCACTGCCGATTCAGCCACCGTCATTTGCTAACCGCTGACCCTGCACCGCTGTGCTCCTGTGGTGAATTGCTGACGGTACAACATGTTTTACTGTCTTGTGTTATTTTTAATCATCTCCGTGTAGTCCTTAACTTGCCGTCTAGTCTGGAGGAACTTTTAGCTGATGACACACGAGCCGTTGATCGAGTTTTGCGTTTAATCAACATGGCCAATTTATCAAAGGATATTTAACCCTTCTAATTGTTTTTATCTCTCGTTTTTAGCTTTCCTTTGATAGTCTGTCAGTTATAAATTTTTTCGAGATCTAGCGATTCTCTGTTCCGATCTGGGCGCTAATGACCCGAGAAGTTGTGCGCCCTAAAACAAAGCAAAAGAAAGAAGCAGTCTGCAGTGTGGCACCGTGTCGAACGCCTTTTTGAAGCCAAGAAAAACGCAATCCGCCTGTTGCCCTTCATCCATGGCTCGCAAGATGTCATGTGAGAAAAGGGCAAGCTGAGCTTCACATGAACGATGTTTCCTAAACCCGTGCTGATTCATAGAAAGAAGCTTTTCCGTTTCAAGGAAATTTACTATATTCGAAGTAAGAATATGCTCCAAAATTCTACATGAAACTGATGTCAACGATAATGGCCTGCAATTGTGTGGGTCAGTTCTCTTTCCTATCTTATAAACGGGAGTCACCTGCGCTTTGCTTTGAATTAAATATTCGCGATAAATGCAAAGTAAGTTGGGGACCAATTCTGCAGAATAGTCTTTGTAAAAATGAACTGGTATTCCATCTGGACCAGCAGACTTTTTCGTATTTAGCCCTTTCAGCTGCTTCTCTACACTGGAAATACCTATTACTATGTCCCCCATTTCGTAATTAGTACGTTGATCACATGATGGTACAGTCTTAGACAAAAAAATTGATCGCCAGCCGGCCGACGCAGAGGCTAAGTTCGAGTCGGTCGCGCAGTGTGGACAATAAATTCGATCGCCCCTCAGAATGCTAAGTCCAGCGATGTGCACGATCTGGCAACACTGTAAAATGCGGTACTGTCTGGAGGAAGTGTTATGTCCTTCTCGAGACGGTTATGTGGTATATGAGCGCGTGGTGTTGTGGTAAGGGTCACAATTACAAGCATATATGCAAGCAGTCGCAGTCCAACCACTTTCAATATTTTTTTTTTTTTTTTTTTTTTTTTTTTTTTTTTTTTTTTTTACTGCAAATCGACTGTCTTCGTTATCAGTGTGGAAGAACCTCAAATGTAACAGCGAAAAGTACCAGAAATAATTGCACAAAAGGGCTCGCTGCTGTATCAAAACTGAACTGTTTACTCTCGGGAGTAGTGGGCACCGGCTACGGCGACGCGCCAGCTGCCGCATAGCGGCTGCCGCCTGCGGACTTGGTGACAGCGGCGCGCCGCTATGAGTTTATTTACCGGTTGTTATATCCTTACCTCAAGTTCTGGTACTTATATTACAGTCACGTATTGAATTTTTCTGACTGATATGTGAACATAATCTAAACGTCGTAAAGTAGAATCGGTATAAAGGGTCATAGGGGTGACTATTACCACATTTCCGGCCGCGGTGGCCGAGGAGACTGAGGCGCTCCAGTCACGGTCGGCACGGCCACTACGGTCGGGGGTTCGAATCCCCCCTCGGGCATGGATATTTGTGCCGTCCTAGTTCGTAAGTAGTTCATAAGTACGTTGCCAGGATACAGGTTAGCTGCCTTCTACTCTAGGAGTTCTTTGCAGTGTGGGGGAGTGGCCATGTATGTAAAAAACGATTTTTCATCGGAGTCAATCGATTTTTCTAAACACTGCACAGAACAGATATTTGAATGTTGTGCAGGAGTTGTTAATGTTAATGGAACTAAACTAGTAATAGTTGTTATTTATAGATCCCCTGACTCAGATTTTAAAATGTTTCTGCCCAAGCTGGAATTGGTTCTGGGTTCACTGTATAGGAAGTATAAAAATTTAATTGTGTGTGGAGATTTCAATATTAATTGTGTAGGTGATAGCTCAAGGAAAA
This sequence comes from Locusta migratoria, assembly GCA_026315105.1. Lineage (NCBI taxonomy): Eukaryota > Metazoa > Arthropoda > Insecta > Orthoptera > Acrididae > Locusta > Locusta migratoria. The sequence continues at coordinate 10,013,255 of CM048755.1, forward strand.
GTCAGCTGTTAGATCTATTTAATTCCTATAACATGATGCAAACAGTATTTTTTCCAACGAGAGTGCAAGGAAATAGCAGTTCTACCATTGACAATATTTTTGTTCATTCTTCATTATTAGAGGGGCACTCTGTCAGCAGAATAGTAAATGGCCTATCAGACCACGATGCCCAACTTTTAATTCTAAAAAGTATTTGTTCTCAAACAAATGTTAAACATAAATATCAACTAATCAGAAAAGTTAATCCAGTTGCAATTGAGACCTTTTTAAGCCTAATTAAGGAACAAGAATGGCAGGATGTTTATAGTGCTGATAATGCAGATGATAAATATAACGCTTTTCTGAACACATTTATTATGCTGTTTGAAAGTTGCTTTCCGCTAGAACGCTCAAAACAGGGTACTTTCAGTAACAGACAGCCAGGGTGGATGACAAAGGGGATAAGAGTATCATGTAGAACTAAGCGGGAGTTGTATCAAAATGTTAGAAGTAGTCAGAATGAAGATGCAGTAGCTCATTACAAACAGTACTGTAAGGTTATGAAAAATGTCATTAAGAATGCAAAAAGTATGTGGTACGCAAAAAGAATAGCAAACTCTCGGGATAAAATTAAAACTATCTGGTCAGTCGTGAAGGAAGTGTCTGGTCAGCAGCAGCAGGTAGAAGATGTAACGTCAGTGTGTAGTAGGAATATTTCTGTTACTGACAAGTTCGATAAATGTGCAATATTCAACAATCACTTTATGAATATAGTATGGGAACTAAACAAAACTCTAGTTTCTACAGGTAATCATATAACGTTTTTAGAAAATGCGTTTCCGAGGCTGTTACCTGAAATGATCCTTCATGATACTTCCATAGGTGAGATTGAGTCAATAATTAAATCACTAAAGACTAAGGACTCTTGTGGATATGATGGGGTATCTAGCAGAATTCTAAAGTACTGTTCTCCATATGTTAGCCCAGTACTAAGCCATATTTGTAATTTTTCCTTTCAGAATGGTCAGTTTCCTAACAGATTAAAGTACTCAGTAGTGAAACCGCTTTACAAAAAAGGAGAAAGGGATAATGTAGACAACTAAAGACCTATTTCTATGCCATCGGTTTTTTCCAAAGTTATTGAAAAGGCTGTATATTCAAGATTAATTGATCATTTCAGTTCACATAATTTCCTGTCAAACATACAGTTTGGTTTTAGAAGTGGTTTAACGACCGAAAACGCTATATTTTCGTTTCTCTGTGAGGCACTTAATGGGTTAAATAAGAGGCTACGGACATTAGGCGTCTACTTTGATTTAACAAAAGCGTTTGATTGTGTTGATCACAAAATATTGTTGCAGAAGTTGGAACATTATGGAATACGGGGAGTAGCCCACAACTGGTTCACCTCTTACTTTAATAATAGACAACAGAAGGTAATTCTCCGCAGTGTAGAAAATGGCTATGACGTGCAATCCCAATGGGGCACAATTAAGTATGGGGTGCCCCAGGGGTCTGTTTTGGGACCATTGCTGTTTCTTATTTATATAAATGATATGCCTTCGAGTATAACAGGTGATTGTAAAATATTTTTGTTTGCTGATGATACCAGCTTGGTAGTGAAGGATGTTGCTCGTAATATTGACACAGTATCAAATAATGCAGTTCAAGAGATAAGTTCATGGCTAATAGAAAACAAGTTGATGTTAAATCACAGTAAAACTCAGTTTTTACAATTTCTAACACATAATCTGACGAAATCTGACATTATGATTACACATAATGGGCATGTGATACGTGAGACTGAACAGTTCAAATTTCTAGGTGTTCATATAGACAGTAAGCTGTCATGGAAAGCCCATGTTCAGGATCTTGTTCCAAAACTAAATTCTGCTATATTTACCATTAGAACAATATCTGAGATAAGTGATTTTTCAACACGAAAAGTAGTCTATTTCGCTTACTTTCACTCACTTATGACGTACGGCATTGTTTTTTGGGGTAACTCGCCTGATGCAAAAAGGATATTTCTGGCTCAAAAACGGGCGGTTCGAGCAATATCTGGTGTAGGTTCGCGAACGTCATGTCGACCCCTTTTCAGTAGTCTGGGAATTTTGACTCTGGCGTCACAATACGTTTTTTCTTTAATGTCGTTTGTTGTTAATAATATCAGCTTATTCCCACGAGTTAGTAGCTTTCACTCGGTGAATACTAGACAGATGTCTAATCTACATTTGCACCACACCACCTTAACACTTGTGCAGAAAGGGGTGCAGTATTCTGCGGCATCCATTTTCAATAAGCTGCCACAAGAACTTAAGAATCTTAGCACTAATCCACATGCTTTCAAATCTAAATTGAAGAGTTACCTCGTGGCTCACTCCTTTTATTCTGTCGAGGAACTCCTAGAAAAGTTAAACAATTAAGCTAATTTATTTTTTCTTTATTGATTCTTTTCACTTTGTCTTAGGATTGTCGTGTGCAAAGGACTACTTAAAATTTTTCTATTACCATTATTGTGTAACAATTAATGTATTGACTTGTTCCATGACCATGGAGTCTTACTCCTGAAGTGGGTCCTATGGAACAGAAAAAACAAATAAAAAAATAAAAAAAAGTAGTTTGTAAGTTTAGGGACTGATGACCCCGTAGTTAAGTCCCATAGACTATACAAACATTTGAACATTTATTGCCGGCCGCGGTGGCCGAGGAGACTGAGGCGCTTCAGTCCCGGTCTCACGGCCACTACGGTCGGGGGTTCGAATCCCCCCTCGGGCATGGATATTTGTGCCGTCCTTAGTATAAGGTAGTAGATACGTAGTTTGTAAGTTTAGGGACTGATGACGCCTTAGTTAAGTTCCATAAGCTTAACAAACATTTGAACATTTTTTTTTTTTAACATTTATTACCACATTTTTCTTGAACGTCATCAGGCCGCTCAATCAGGATTCCTACTCACGATTGTTACTAGTGACGAGTTACGATGCTCTCATGCTGACATCTTAAGAAGAAATTAATGACTGAGTACTAAAAGATTTTTATACTCATCAAAGTGCAACCACAACGCCAGGGTGCGTCCATTTTTTACATACAACTGAGACACCATTTAGTCGCACTGTAAGAACAAACGATCTAAAAAATTACATCATGTGTTAGTACTACACTATAGTAATTCCAGTTGATTTCACAAACAAAACATCGATTAGTGTGCTTTGTAAGTCATCCATTCTGCACCTACTCTGTCGATCATATGTCCTCAAATGTTTATCTTTACTGCCCTTACTCGAATAACCTTCGACAAAAATTATTTGCAGACGAAAATACACGTCGAACATCGATTGGCGTCATTATCAACTTGCAATCAGTTCGATTCTACAGGGACAGATTTGGCAAACTACCAGAACGTTGTCAGACTTTCCCATTATCAGAAGGAATAGAGCAAGTAACCACAAGAGGTTTCTTGTTGTTTTCGATGTGGATTTGTGCAACTCCTGTCACGAAAAAAAGCTAAAAAATTCTACTCCATTGACCAAAACCACCTCTCCATGGCAGACGACTACTTTACCACAGTTAGCGAGGAGCTTGCACGCCAGTGCTTTCCTACTGCCACATACATCAGTAGAAGATATAACTCGCAACGTAAGTGACGAGATTAATTGGAATTTCGCCTTCTAAACAATTTTCTAGACCCAAAAGCATGAACAAATAGCCTTCTGTCGCCTCTCGACTGAGAAACCAGTCAGATTATTCAATGAAAATTACAGGAAGCATCAAGTGAATTTATGAGCATAGTAAGACCTCGGTACCAGCGTTTACAGACTTAGACTGCGATGTTGCCAAGCTTCAGTCATACTATCAACAGGAAGAATAAGAGCCGAGGTGATTGCCAGAGACTTAGCTTGCGCGTCTCGCGCCTGCTGGGTGTCCGAACACCTCAAGTATATGTCAATCAGCCCTGCTCGCAATTCCGTAACTAGCTTTAATGAGTCGATCGTTGTCACTAATAAAAATATACAGATGCACCAACCGCTAACATAGTAATAAGTGTCTCAATTATTTGCGTATTCTGTCTTAAGCGCAATGACAGCAAAAGTCATTCACAAGTACTGTTTCACATTTCTCCGAGGATTTCCATTGATTATACCGTAAACATTAGATGTAAACAAGTTTTCTTTATAATTATAGACTTATAAAATATTTGTCTTGATATCGTTGACAGTGGCACAAACAAACGAAGAGAGGCAAACAAACTAAGAGATATCAATGCAGAATTGTTTTCAAGATGTGAACATTTCTGGGAAGGCTGCTTAACATGGAGTGGAAAACAAGAAGAGCTTCTGTTATATAAACACAGAATTAGGGACAGTAATGTATGAATTAATTTATCTTTAAGTCAAACTGTCATCCAGTCTACAAATATTGCAAAAATGAAACGTATCACCTGTTGATTAGAGTCCCATTATATCCCCTAACAAAAACGAGCAGCAGATATATTAACCTTTTGATGACTGTGCAGAACATTCAGGGCAGAAAGAACCCTAAATCCAAAATAACTATGGGTTAACGAAGCAGATCATAGTGCTGATATTGTATGCAGCAGTCGCACAGTGTTTTATTTTTTTTTTATTTTTTTATTTATTTTTTTTTTTTTTACCCCAAGCTCCCACAATATTCATATGAGAACCATCGAACCGTAATATGACGACACAGTTGATCAGATGGTTATAGAAATTGCAGTGACTGTTTTTATGCTGGCAATGGATAACGTCAAATTGTCACTATTTCGGAATATATCACAGGTTAAGTTCAGTCTGTGAAAGAATTGCTCAAGAGCTAGTGAACAGTATCGACACCTCTGCACGTAACACGAACCCATCAGTTGCCAATTATATGCAGCTAAATTTTATAATTTGATCTTCCTACGAATGATTTAATTTCTTTCACAACGGTGCTATTACATACTGAAAGTGTTCAACAAGCATGAGTCTATCACTTCTCGTTCACGTCCACTTTCTGCGTTTATATGCCAATAAATAAAAATGAAATAACAGGTAATGGAAGTTTACAAACTCCATCGGAAAAAATGTAAAATACTTTCTTGACCTACAGACTACTGCAATACAAATTCTTGGATGCATTACTTAGGCCCTACTTTTGTTTTGGTGCATTTCACTTGCACTATAGAAGGGATAAAAGATGCGAATATTTCATTAGTATTACAGGTCCTAGAAACCCCGTCGATTACTACCGAGTTGACAATCACTTTCCGTATGATATTCGTCGTTTGATTAAAGGGGCTTTACGACAACCTTTTATTAATAGAATTCTTTAAACTTCTCGGTAGTTGCAGGAAAGTGAATTCAGGTAGACAGCGGTAATATTGAAAATTTGTGCCGCAGGGTACTGGAACCCTGCTTTCTTTTTCCTAGTATAGCTATTCTTTGCGGTCGTTGGATAGTTTTTGTTTTTTCGATGTTGACTGGTAAGATTGATCTCAGTTTCCCTCCCTTAAAAAAGACAACAACAAAGAATTACAGATTCGGTCATTCCTCTGGCCGAGCGAGCTGGAAGAATCGCCTCGGCTACTTATGCAAATAATATTCAATATGCTTGACGTTTTTCAAAGAATGTTGTCACTGGGTATGACAGCACGGAGATAGCTGTATGGTGCGATTACTTTTGTGCAAATCACCTCACAAAAGAGATTTCCCGTTTCAAAAAAGATCTTTCCGGTATTCATGATTTTACACACGAAGGAAGACTCGATAACTCACGTAAGTGCCAGTTAATCGCAGTGAAATGCAATATGACCGTGTCTTTCTGGCAGCGACTATCTTTTCGGTTTTTCTATTTTCTGTTTTGTAGCAGTCTGCCACCTCGTTTTGGAAGTGAAAAACGATTTTTGCAGTGCACCACACCATATTTCACACCCACTACCTTCCCGTACAGTGACAATTACAACCGGAGTTGTTAAATAAAATATGACACTGGATGCAATTCCATACCTACCCAATCTTCTTCTCGTTGTCAGCTTTTTTTTGAGAGGTTATTGTATTTTTATTCTGAAGACATAAACGCCTCCATTCTTACAGCTCCACCAATCAAAATGCAGTTCAATTACCGACATAAATTCGTTTCTGACGATAAACAATATTATAGTAGTAACTGGCAAGTGTGGCGAATTCTATGTCATCTGACGATTACGAACTCAGGTGTTCGTAGGATTTTTGTAGTTGATGTTGCAGTCGTACCCATTTAAAATACAGGAATAATAAAAGCTTCCTGCTTTAAACGTACTTTTGTGGTGGGATTTAACTATATGGTTACAGTTGCAGCAGTACACAGATGGTGATATATTGTCGAGTCTGTGAAGGTTCTCTCATTTCTTTAGTACAGGCTAAGTTAGAAAGCTGCTGTTAGAATTATTGAAATGATCATATGGCATTATTGTCCGGGACATCCCAGGCGGGATTTTTCGGCCGCATTACTATTTATTTTATCTCGAATTTAACATTCTGCAATAATAATAACAGAAGATAGGAAACAACTCGCCCGAAAGACAAACGCTGAGTCGCAGGCAGACACAAATAAAAGACATTGACATTCAGATAATTTAAATTTTAGGCCGCACCCTTCTTCAGAAAGAGAAACATTCAAACACACAATCACTCAGGCATAACTCATCCCCACACGTCAGCCATCGCTGGCAGCTCAGCACACCCTGACATACTACAACACATTTCAAGCTCGTTTTGCTCATCATCAGGCGTTTATGCGTTCTGATCCGTTAGTTAAAGGAATTGTCATAGCATCGGTTTTGTTCACTCTCCGCTCTAGTGAGGCTATTTTAGTCTCAGACGGAAAGCGTCGGGGGCTCGAATCCTCCGTCGGGTATGTATGTTTGTGCCGTCTTTAGTATAAGCTAGTACATAAGTAGTTTGTAAGTTTAGGGACTTATGGCCCGCAGTTATGTTTAAAAATGTTCAAATGTTTGTATAGCTTATTGGACTTAACTATGGGGTCATCCGTCCCTAAACTTACAAACTACTTATGATCTACCTTATACTAAAGACGGCACAAACATCAATGCCCGAGGGGAGATTCGAACCCCCGACCGCACGCAGTTAAGTCCCACAGGCTTTACAAAAAGAAAAAAAGTGAGTGAACAGAAAGCGATGTCCAGCGGTGCCTTCCGCTAGCGTAAAGAAATGTCCCATCATGTGTCCTGACTGAAATCATGGCCTATATGGGTAGCGGATAGTGTTACTTCCTTCGTTTTCGCGTGACATCGTTTAATACACATTTTATAAGCCACTTGATCAATCACGATTACTACATCCCACACTTAATCTTCATCCATGGAACAATAAAGAATTACGAAAATAGGTTTTCCATGCTGTAAATTACTAGAGACATTGTAATTTACTCTTCAGACGAGCTCGATGTAGACGAAGACGTAAATTTCCTATGGTTATTGCTTATTACACACGAATTATATTTAACTGTTTGTCAGACAATAAACTTCAACGATATTCATTCGTCAGGCATTGTTTGTGAAGAGGCCAAGACATGTCAAATACTTATGTCTCGGAGTGGGAAGTGTATTTATTCAAATAACTAATGGGTCATACATTTCCTAACAGTGGAAATACTGCAGCAAACTGATTACTTAATTTTAACATATAAACTTGTGTAATGGCTGTCGTTTGAATTGCGTAGTAGACGGTATTTTGCCTAAGCAATTACTTGCAGAATTCATTACTTACCATACGATTTAACTTTGTCTCTTCTTATTCCTATTCAGACAGGTGTATCGTATATTGGACTGGAGCAGACAAACGAGTGTTTTCTTTCAAATATTAAGGGTTCTTGGTCCCATTCTCTGCATGTTCTTGATGGTCTGCTGGTCATAAGAAGAGAAGACGTCACCGACACTTACGATGTCAGCGCTAAATTAAGTCCACCAGGACTACCACGTTGTAAAGCCGGTAGACAACGTGATGCCGTGTCGCTCTCTAAGCATCGCTACTGTTCTGATATAGTAATTCTACTGTCCAACATTGGCGATGTTTACAATATAACTGCTGCTGATGCTTTGCCGCGAAACGTGAGAAGCGCTTTACAGATTAGAATTTTTGTTTCAGCATGCCTCGATTCTTGAGTTTGTTCTAAACAAATTCCAGGCAGCTCCACACTAACGAACATTTTCAGCTATCAAATTAAAAGCATAGGAATTATCCAAGTGTAACTGCTTCATCTGTTTAAAGTAATATTCAATTTTTGGATGAATATGGCTCGGAAAGCAACGTCAATTTTATTACAGTCCATCTCCTGTCTCTGAATGATTTTACAATTGCGTTAATTCTGTAAAGCGTTGTGGCAACTGTGAGTCAGTGATGAATGAACACATGCGCAGCTATATTCACCGATGAGAGGAGGGGGCGGGTGTACTTCCCTCCTTATGTCCCCACGTCTATATATAAAAATGTTAGGCGTATAGCTGTTAATCTCCCAAAGTTCTTGACCCATTGCTTTGAAATTCTGACTCGACGTTGCATTCTAGCCCAGGAAGGTTTTTAGGTACACATTTCTTGAATATATTATATATAACCTATAAATGCGTTACTTTTGCGATTTTTAGTATAAGCCTTTTTTCAATTATAAAGTTTATATAAATGTATATATGACACATATTAAAAAATTTGGGATATGAAAACATGAACATATTTTATTAGAACGTTGTGTCAACATTTCAAAGCTTTCAGAAGTATACGATTTTGAACATTACACTAAACATGGCTCTAGGTTAGAAAGAGTTCTAAGAGGAAATAGAAGTGAGGAGGAGACGAACAGGGAAAGCGTAATGATGAGATGTAGAGGGAGAGGGAGGAGGTGCAGATGCACAGAAATAGGGGGGAGGAGGATCGCCGGCCGCGGTGGCCGAGGGGACTGAGGCGCTCCAGTCACTGTCTGCACGGCCACTACGGTCGGGGGTTCGAATCCCTCTTGGGCATGGATATTTGTGCCGTCCTTAGTATAAGGTAGTTGATAAGTAGTTTGTAAGTTTAGGGACGGATGACCCCTTAGTTAAGTCCCATAAGCTTAACAAACATTTGAACATATTTTGGAGGAGGATCGGATAGACAAAGAGGGAGGGGAGAAATTGGGGAGGAGAAGATGGACAAGTAATGGGGAAGGAGGAACGAGGAGAGGTCCAGAGAGAGGGGACAGAGATAAGGGGAGCAGAGAATGTAGGACGTATATCCAATTCCCATCCACAAGGAAGTAGGAAATTACGTATATAAGAAATGGATGGTTCCTCTTATCTTTCTTTTCTATTTAATCTGCAACAAGCCACAGTCACAAGAAAAATTTGATGTCCACAATTACATAAATAAAGGGTTGTGAGGAATAGTTATGTAGAAAGGAAAGTGCTGGAGTTTATGATGTTTACGATCCGGACTACTATTACGGATAGGCATCATATCAGACTTCGTAACCCTAGCATATTGATTTTATCACTTCCCACTGACACAAGGGCTGTGATACGAGAGAAGGAAATTTATTATATGCTACTCACAAAATGTTATTACTTGTGTACCACTGTCGAGTGCAGGAAAGCTTCTCAATTATTTTCGTGTGTGTTGCATGAATTTTGGTCTCACCTAGGTTGTCTTCCTGTGCGGGTAAGAAGAGAGTCATCGGAATAGGGTCTGTACAGATAGTGTCGGCACACTGCGTTCAGAAACTAGACGACGTCTTTCTCTTTGTGTCTTGGCGTGTGCTGGAGTGGGGCGCTGTTTACAGACGCACTTGTTGCGAGTCTCTACACCCGAAATGTACTGCCTTTGCCAACTACTTTAAAAACGTGATACATCCTCCATTATTTCATTTTATGTAATTTACAGGAAATTGTTTGGGTAATCTTGAATTTTGTAACTTTAGAAGTAATTAAAACAATCCACATTGATATTATATGAATTTTTATTGTTGCTTGTCTTTTACATACTCGCACACACGCACACACACACACACACACACACACACACACACACACACACACAGACACATACACACTGCTTGATTTTTTGAAAATGTTCAAATGTTTGTATAGCTTATGGGACTTAACTACGGGGTCATCAGTCCCTAAACTTACAAATTACTTATCAACTAGCTTATACTAAGGACGGCACAAATATCCATGCCCGAGGGGGGTTTCGAACCCCCGACCGTAGTGGCCGTGCAGACCGTGACTGGAGAGCCTCAGTCCCCTCGAAGGGACTATTCCTATAGCCTAACCATCCAGCAACATTTCTTAATATTTTTCTAAGTCGTCTTGGAACTGACTCTACTAACTGCCTTGATAGTGTTTCATAGTGGTTTATTTGCCACCATGTATGTTCTATATTGCCGCGAGAGACGACGAACACCGACTGCCGACGTGGTGCAGGGATAGCGTCACGGACTGCGGTGCAGAAGGTCGCCGGTTCAATCCCGCCCACCGGCGAAAATTTATTTCGTTGTAATTAACAATTCCAGAACTTCTACATCTTTCTTATGTTCACTTGTAAATTCTACTTGTTTCTTATGTTAACTGTTCTTCTAATTTTTGGTAAATTCTGTCTGTGTATAAATAGCAGAGCACTCTACCTGAGAGGCAGTCAGTGCTGCGTGTATGTTGATTTCTCGTAATAAACGTGCTTTCAGTATAAGTGCTGTGTTAAGTTTCCTTCGAAGTCAAGCCTGTTTCCATTTCAACGCGACATTGTTTGGTGGAGGCGCCGGGTAGACATCTTCCTTTGTGATTCTGTTCAGCCGCCGATAGTCGACACAGAATCGCCACGTGCCATCCTTTTTCTTTACGAGGACCACCGGAGACGACCAAGGACTCTCCGAAGGTTGAATAATCTCATCTCGCAACATCTTCTCCACTTCCTCCCGAATTATCCGTCTTTCAGCTGGCGACACTCTATACGAACGCTGGCTAATTGGCGGATGATCCCCAGTATTGATACGGTGCTTTATCGTGGGCCGTTTCGTCTGACTTCCCCTGCTGAGGTGCGAATGCACCCGAAAATTGGCGTAGTATACCTAACACCCGCTGGCGTTGTACCTTGGTCAGTCCTGGCCCTATTGGCAGTTCCACGTTTGTTTCCTCCAGCGTGTTGTCTGTACTAACAGCAGGGCATGGGTCTTCATTGATGAAGTTGAGCTCACCGTCCTGGATTGCTTCAGCTGTCCCGATACACATTCCCTTGGGGATAAGTTGCCACTGCTCGTGACAATTTGTGATCCAAATCTCTCCTTGACCACCGGTAATGCTTATGATAGCTGCTGGTATGTAAATTTCTTTTGTGAGCCTGATAAACTTTTTACTATCAACAAGAACTTCACAGTTTAACCAGTCATCTGTGTTTGTGACTGCAACTCTTCTCATTGTGAACGGTGGTATCGTCACATTGTCAACGACGAATAACTTCCCAGAAAATACTGTATTACGTGTATCCGGCGGAGCAACTTCTTCAATTTGCAGCTCAGATCGTCCACAGTCAATGATAGCTTGGGAAGCCTGAAGGAAGTCCCATCCGAGGATGACATTGTGACTACATTCTGTTAACACGACAAATTCAAACGGCTGCGTCCTGTTGTTGATGATGATTCTTGCGACACAAGTTCCTGCTGGATGGACGTACCTTCCATTCGCGACCTTCAGCACAGTTGCCCTCGTATCACAGAACATTGTCTTCTTTAGTGTGCGGCGGTAATTATCCGATAATACAGAAAAAGAGGCTCCTGAAACAACAAGTGCTCGGACATGTTGACCGTCGATTATGACGTCGATGAGATTTCCCGACATCTTAGCGACTGTCGTCCATGGAGGATTTTCATCTGCGGCGGCCTCACCTCCATAGTTGGTCGCCTCGCTTAGTTTTCCTGGGCGCGGCGGCTAGGGGAGCGGCTGGTGAACGACGGTGAACGGCTGCGGCGCGTCGGGGAGCGACCTCGTCTTGGGTACGGCGATGGGCTTCTTCCCATAGGTCGACTGAACTCATCAGCAGGTGACTGCCTGGGTTAAAACTGCTCCGGCGGCTGACGTCTTGCGGCAAAATAATCATCGAATACTCGCCTCCTCTCTCTGCAGTAGCGTACGACATGTCCAGGGCGTCCACAGTGGAAACACAGTGGTGTATTGTCTTCTGTCCTCCAGACTTCTGTTCTTCTGCGGGGCGTCATAGTTACCGGGGGAGTTGGCTGTGGTCGCGTCGGCCGGTTCATGGGCTGCCGTTTGGCGGCTGCAGCGTAAGTCATAGTAGGGCGACGCCATTCTTCACGTCGGGTGCGATTGACGGGGCAGACAGGAGCTAATGTTTGAAATACCTCGTCCTCAGCGGCATCGGCTCCCTCGTGACTTACAGGGCTCACATCCACGGCCATAATCTGATGCTCGCTCGGTCTAATAGTCCCGGCTGCCATGCACTGTTGTAATTCTTCTCTTACGATTTGTCGTATGAGAGAAGCGACGTCATGCTGGTCTTCCACAACGGCCACAGGGACTACGTTTGGGAGTCTGTCATACTTCTTGCGTCCAACCCTCCTTTGTTGCATCTCTTCAATACGCTGGCACTACTTGATGAACTCTTCTGTCGTAGCGACGTCTTTTACCAGAAGAGCTTGGTACATATCTTCTGCAATTCCCTTCATCAGGTGCGTGATTTTGTCCGCCTCAGTCAAGTTCGGATTGACAGTGTTACACAGGGCCAAAACATTCTGTATGTACGATTGTGTCGCCTCACCATGTCGCTGGGCCCGGTTCTTCAGTTGTTCTTCCGCCGAGCTGATTTGTCGCTGGCGGCCTCCAAACGTCTTCTTAAGTTCTTCCTGGAACGTCTCCCAGTCATTCAACTTGTCTTCGTTGTTTTCGAACCATTGCTGGCTGTTCCACCCAGATAGAAGTAAACGTTGGCCAAGCACATCGTATGATCCCACCTGTTGTACTTGGCGACTCGGTCGAACCCTTTTAGCCATTTGTTGAGGTCCTGTCCAGCATCTCCAGAGAACACCGATGGGTGTCTGATGTGCAGCTGGCTTATTGCTGGTTTCGTCTCGATCGTTCTTCTGATAATACGGACTTTTAGAAGGATGTACTCGGTGTATCCCTTGTATTCCGGTTCCAGTCCGTGTAAGCGATGGCTTTTACGTTGCCTAATCGGAGCCACGGTGATGCAGCTGTTGCACAGTGTACCCGGCGCCTCCACCAAACAATGTCGCGTAAAAATGGAAACAGGCTTGACTTCGAAGGCAACTAAACACAGCACTTATACTGAAAGCACGTTTATTACGGGAACTCAACATACACGCATCACTGACTGCCTCTCAGGCAGAGTGCTCTGCTATTTATACACTGACAGAATTTACCAGAAATTAGAAGAACAGTTAACATAAGAAACAAGTAGAATTTACAAGTGAATATAAGAAAGATGTAGAACCTTCTGGAATTGTTAATTATAAAGAAATAAATTTTTGCCGGTGGGCGGGATTGAACCGGCGACCTTCTGCACCGCAGTCTGTGATGCTATCCCCTGCGCCACGTCGGCAGTCGGTGTTCTTCGTCTCTCGCGGCACTGCACTGACTACCTCACACGCTACGCTGTCACCAAACCTATGCCGACTTCAGAAGCTCCAGAGATCGCAAAATTCCTTGTAGAAGACATTATTTTGAAGCATGGAGCACCACGTGTCATGATATCTGATCGTGGAAAAGTATTCCAGTCAAAACTAGTATCAGAGGTAATGCCACGGTGCAACATTGTCCACAGAATGACAACTGCATACCATCCTCAGACAAATGGTCTTACGGAACGTTTTAACAAGACGTTAGCCGACATGCTGTCGATGTACGTCGATGTTGAGCAGAAGGATTGGGATACAATTCTGCCAGTCATGACATTTGCTTACAATACGGCAAACAAAGACATCACAGGCTTCACTCCGTTTTTCCTGCTCCATGGCCGTGAAGATGAGACGACAATGGATACACTGTTCCCGTTCCAACCGGACGACACTCAGGATGACTATGTTAAGCAGCTTATCACCAGGGTCGAAGAAGCAAGACAGCTGGCTCGCATACGGACACTGGACGCCCAGGAGAAGGACCGTCAGCGGTATAACGACAAGCACCGACCTGTTGTGTACAGCCCAGGAGATCTGGTATGGATTTTTACCCCTCTACGGAAGGTTGGACTGTCAGAAAAGTTATTGAAGCGATACATCGGTCCGTATCGTGTCAAACGCCGCCTGTCAGACGTCATATACGAAGTTGAGGATTATGAGCCGTCGTCGAAACGTCAAAAACGAAGAGACATTGTTCACGTCCTGCACATGAAGCCTTACTACGATCCTGAAGAGCAGGTAGACGACAATGGCTTCTTGTTCAAGGACTTTAAGGACGGTAATGTTCCTGATGAAGCCACGACAGGAACGTCTGTCGTCGATAATCGGGGAGAAGGGAAGGATTCTCTTGAACTGTCATACAGAGGACCCATGACACGGTCAAGACAAAGACATTGCAGCTGGCTCCACAGGGATCATAACAGCGGGTCGCTGTTTCTCCAGGAGAGGGAGCAATGCCGCGAGAGACTCCGAACAGCAACTGCCAGCGTGGCTCAGCGCGCCCGGTCAGAGGGCTAAACCCTCTCTGTAATAAAAAAGCTGAGCCAAAGAACATATAGAACCAAAACGAACCAACAGGATCAGCGTCCGCAAGGACAAGAACTACTCATAGAAGGGGGGGGGGGAAAGAAAAAAGAAAAGCGGATAGCGTCAGGGACTGCGGTGCGAAAGGTCGCCGGTTCAATTCCGCCCACCGGCAAAAATTTATTTCTTTGTAATTAACAATTCCAGAAGGTTCTACATCTTTCTTATGTTCACTTGTAAATTCTACTTGTTTCTTATGTTAACTGTTATCCTAATTTCTGGTAAATTCTGTCAGTGTATAAATAGCAGAGCACTCTGCCTGAGAGGCAGTCAGTGCTGCGTGTATGTTGAGTTCTCGTAATAAACGTGCTTTCAGTTTACGTGCTGTGTTTAGTTGCTTTCGAAGTCAAACCTGTTTCCATTTCAACGTGACAAAATTTCCCAACAGTCGCTTGCGTTTTCTTGATCCACGTGGCAACGACCTCGTTACTTTCGCCCACATATTCGAAAGAGGATTAAGGTCCGGTGACGAACTCAATCAGTTTTATGCGATCTTGGCTGCAAAACCATTCTTGCACGGCGCAGCTTTCATGGATTGGGCTGTGGTCCTGTAAATAAATAGGTATCAAGTTATTTCATGTATTTATGTCGCGGTGGCCGAGGGGATTCAGTGTAAACAACGGCCGTGTCGCTGCGTATCAGGTTAGCCTGAGCCGCTAGCTGCTTGCGCTTTCTTCAATTCACGTATTGTTTCTCAGTACATAAAATGAGTCTTCCGAACTACATGAGAAAGGATACTGTTAGATTTATTTTTGATCGAAGTTTCATTAGACCTAAAGCAATAGAAGTTAAATTGTGGCTCCAAGAAAAAATAGGAATTCGTGAGGACTATATTGTCGGTATTTACCTGTCTTTTGTGACGAACTCTGTGTTTGTTAAGATGCAAACTGCTGAATTATGTCTTTCTGTTGTTGAAAAATGTGAAGATAAAGTGAAATTTAATCACTTTGATGGGTCAGTTAGTGAAGTCATTGTCTCTTATGCTGGTTTTGGAATATGCACTGTTAGAATTTTCGAGCTTCCATTTGAGATACCTGCGGAAGAAATCAATTCTGTTTTAAAACCTTACGGTCGAGTTATTTCGAATATAGCTGAAAAATGGTCTGAACCGTATATGTTCCCCGTCCTAAATGGGATTCGACAGGTGAAAATAGAACTGCAAAGGCATATTCCATCTTTTATAAATATATGTGGATACTGTGCCCTTATAATATATGACGGCCAACCTCGAACATGTGCCCTCTGCAGTTCGCCAGATCATGTCCGTGCCGAGTGCAGCAAACGGCGCGTTCCACAGACTCCTGTCGGTGAGGTGCCGGGTAAGAGTCCCGTAACTGTTATGAAATTAACATATGCAGACCTGGCGACAACCCGCGAGCTCCCTGGACAAGAATTTATGAGCCAGGCGGAAAATTTAGTGACAGAGTGCGACTTAAACATAAATGTAGAGGAGACCCCGAATAATGTCAACGTAAGTGAAGATGCAGTTCCTCCTCTAACCGAAATGGACTGCAGTGAATCACCGTCTGTCGAACGTGAGACTGTGCCACAGCCCTTTGAACAAGGCGCTGTAAGCAGCAAGTCTGATGTGGAAGTCGCTTGTCCAAAAGATGTCAGATTCGACATTCCGGACGGTCGCGATGAACACCCAGTAGAGCTAGATTCACGTGACATTCTCGCGACATCCGAAGTACCGGAGAAAAAGGAACAGGGACGAGATATGTTTGGACAAGAACCGGGACAAAGTGGAGTGGCAACAGTAAAAAGTATTGACAATACTGTTCCCGAGACCTGCAGTGCCGCGACGAGTGTCACGAACGAAGGGAAGATGTCGACAACGACATCTCCCTTGTCATCGCCGACAGCGTCACCGACACGGTCCCAAAGAAGTCGCGTAACAACAAAAAGAGGAGACTCGCGGAGCCTGGCTCCGGCAATCAGAGAGAGGTTACGAGAAATTGTCAGGGGCGAAAAAGAGACTGACGATCAGGAAATGGAACACACTAATAAAATGACAATGATAAACGTAAGTCAGGCAGGCACTGACGAAGCGAGAGGAACCACTAATACGTCTCGACATAAAATGCTTCCGGAAAGAAGGGGCGCAACTTATCGTGGTTGTGCTCCTTCCGGACAAAAATGGGCGGACGACATTGCGGACCAGACGGACGAGGAAATGGAAGAGCTACAAGACACGGGCAACAGGCGTGATGACGGCGCCGATACAAACAAATGAGTGGAGTAGTAAGCAAACAGGAGAGCCGGCCTACCATCTGCCGACTCGCTACACTTACTATACTGACCAATAGTGGAACACTCTTATAACATCACTACCGTAAATATTAACAGAATAGAAAATGCAGCCAAGTTGTCTGCTTTGAAATTTTTTTTGTATAAGTCGGAATCGGACATTGCTCTCCTTCAGGAAGTCAAACTTCATAATTTTCAAGTTTTCTGTTTTCAAGTATTTTTAAATGTAGCTCGAGAAAAAGAATGTGGTACTGCAATTCTTGTGAAAGATGGGGGTTAAGTTAAAGACGTTAGTTACTTAGAATCTGGAAGAGGTATTAGTTGTAGAGTTTTTAACACTATTTTAATTAATGTGTATGCTCCATCTGGTAATAATCTTAGGGAAGAAAGAGCCAAATTTTTTTTACACTGAGATAGTATATTTGCTAAAGGACAAGCCCGCACAAGTTTTAATAGGTGGCGATTGGAACTGCGTTCTCAACAAAAAGGATCAAACGCCAAATTTTAATTTTTCTAAAGAACTAGATAGTTTGGTTGAAAATATGGGTTGGAAGGATGTTTGGGAACAAGTATATTCCACTAAAGTGAAATTTACGTACGTCACCGCAACTTCGAAGAGCCGTATTGATAGATTATATGTCACTGAAAACCTAAGTAACAAAATTAACGGTATCGAAACGGTGCCTGCAATTTTTTCAGACCACCAAGCAGTCAAATGTAGCGTCCGACTTCCTAAGCAGAAAACATATTGGGGACGTCCAATGTGGAAACTAAACATCAATAGTTTGAAGGAACATGAATTAGTTAAGAGGATGTCCTGCGTTTGGCAAATTTCCCTAAGATTTCGCACCAAATTTAGGAGCTGTATAGAATGGTGGACGTTGTGCGCAAAAAAGAAACTTCGGTCCACATTGATCGCCTATGGAAAAGAAAGAGGGATGTGGAGAATTGAAACCATAGAATTTGACTATACATGTCTGCGAGAACTGTATGAACAGCAAATGACACAGGATGTCATAGTAAAGATTAAACAGGTAAAAGCTCGATTGTTAAGCCTGAAAAGACAGCAGTTGGACGGGTTAAAAATTAAGTCGCACGTTAAGACAATGGTGGAGGAAGAAAATGCGTCACTCTTCCATTTAATACAGCACGAAAGAAATAGGAAGAAAACCTTCATCAACCGTTTGAGATCAGACCAAAACGAAATTTTGACGGAACAAACAGACATTATGACGGAGGCACATAGGTTCTACGATCAATTATATAGTGAAAGGCCGATTGAAATGAACTTAGTTAGGGATCTGTTGCAAAACAGTGGTCTGCAAAACATAATAACGGAAGAGCAAAACAGGATTCTCAATGAAGATATAACGTCTGATAACTTACTCGATATCATTACAAGTTCCCCTACCAGGAAGTCACCAGGACCGGATGGGCTGCCTATAGAATTTTATAAAACTTTCTGGCATCTTAAAGAAGATAAGCTAACCGAGGCAATAAACGATGTTCTGAAAGGTGAGGCCGTACCTGCAGTGTAACTGTCCTTCTTCCTAAAGGTAAAAATACCGCAATTAAAGAGCTCTCCTAGATGAGACCTATATGCCTAATGAATTCTGATTTTTAAATCGTTGCAAGGGTGTTGAAAGAGAGATTCCGGCCCATACTTCAGAAGATAATCGGTAGTCATCAGACATGTCTCCCTGGTAGAAATATCTTCCAAACACTAAGCGAATATCGAGATATTGTCGCAATATTTTCAACGATCACGGAAAAAGCGGGTCTCCTTTTTATAGACTTTTCTAAGGCCTTTGACAGGGTAAATCACAAGTATTTATTTACACTGATGAGAGGTATGGGTTTAAATGAAAACAACGTGAACGTTTTTACAAATGTTGTGAAAGGCATTCAAACGAAATTGAAATAAATGGGCACCGTGCTCGATCAATTAATATTGATAACGGTGTCCCACAAGGCAGCCCTCTATCGATGTTACTGTTTATAATAGCATTTGAACCGCTTTTGAGAATTTTAAATAACGAATTGAAAGGAATCCATATATCAGGGAATAGTAGAGTGACCAATGCGTATGCAGATGATGTCGGAGTTGTCATCAGAAGTGAGGCAGATATTCAACAGCTAACTGCGACTGTACAACTCTATTGCAGAGCAACTGGTGCGAAGGTAAACGAAATGAAAAGTTCCTTTTTACGTCTAAATGGTTTAAAAAATGTGCAGTTAGATTGGGCGAAACCGGTGGATCAACATACGGCCTTAGGCGTGACCTTTCACAGGAACCCGCTTAAAACCATAACTCTTAACTGGCGAAAACTGTCAAACCAAATTAGGAGCATGTTACTACTTAATCAAATCAGAGACCTGAACATTATACAGAAGGTAAAAATAATCAACAGCGTAATTTTATCCAAAGCAGTGTATGTAGGTCAAGTTCTTCCGATCCCAAAGCCAATAGCAAAAACTATCATGAGTCACATATGTAGGTATATCTGGCAGGGACAAATTTTTAGAGTGGCAGTGACTACTGCTACTCTGAAACCTGAAGAAGGAGGCCTTGGTCTGACTGATATCCGTCTGAAAAATATGACTTTATTTATTAAAAGGACAAGTCAACTCATAAATGGTTCCCCGTACAGCATCACATCGAAACTGTTTAAAATACTTAAACCAGAAAGCATGACGCCTCCAATAAATATTGGCAGGTTACATTATAAAATGAAACATATTAAACAATTTTATCTAGAGTTGAGTTACCTGGAGTGCACTGTGCTAGAAAAAACAGGAGCAATAGTAAATTCCTATTGGAAGCACTCTCCCAAAAGGGCGTCCGTAATAAAATGGAATTACAGTATCCTTCTAAAAACTGGAAAATGATATGGCGTAATATCGCTAACAAAGTTCTCTCAACACATATTAAAGTGGCATGGTACCGCGTTGTAAACAATATAATTAGTACAAATGAGAAATTATACGCCATTGGTATATGTGACATGAACACCTGTCAAAAATGCAAGGAAACTGATATTTTACCGCATCGTTTTGTCTGTCAAGGATATCGGGAAATATGGAATGCCGTGAAGAAACAAATAGCCTTTCTTACACGCAGCGACGGTAGAGAAATTACATTGACGAACATATTATACCCGGAAGATGTCTACTTTCCAGAACAAAAAAAAAACAATGCGGTATATTGGTTATTAGGAAATTACGTATATTACGTCATCCAGAAGAACGGAAATGGCGATCTACTGGATTACAAAGATTACAAACATTTAAATTTATATTTGATGTCCGTATTTGTAATTTACGCACTGTATTAATGTTTTGTATACGGTGTCTAACAAGTCGGGTTCAACTATAGCTAAGAGGCTTTTGTGAGTTAAACATTTCCGTGTCCGTCATGTCAGATTGAGCATGACTGGCTGAATCATACCAAACGATGCAGTTTGGTGCTGATAAGAAAACCATCGGACCAGTTACCCTACCACGAGGAATCTCTACTGAATACCAGGCTTCTAACTGAAGTATTTTGCGTACCATCTATACTACTAACAGAAGTGCAGCGGCTGTAGTCAGAAATTATCATGCCGACAGTACAGGTCAGAATATGCATAAATATATGAGTAGTTTCTTATCTGTCGTTTACATATAATTGAGATAAACGCCATTTTAATTACGAAACGTGTATTTCCATGCTGCTTTGGTGATCATTTGCAACTAAGTGATGACCAAACTGACATGCCTACGTATTAACTTCACGTTTCGTAATAAAATGGCTTATCTCAGTTATTTGCAAACGATAGATTTCCGCCTTTGATAAGAAGCTAATCATATCATCGTAGCCGTTCGCGGTGGCCGAGGGGACTGCGGCGCGCCAGTCACGGTCTGCACGGCCACTAAGGTCGGGGGTTCGAATCCCCCATCGGGCATGGATATTTGTGCCGTCCTCAGTGTTAGCTAGTTCATAAGTAGTTTGTATGTTTAGGGACTGATGACCCCGTAGTTAAGTCCCATTAAGCTATACAAACATTTGAAACATTTGATATCATCGTACAGCAAGACCGCAGGGTAGTATACAATTTGTGCAAATGCCAGTCAGCTTTTGTGAGAGCCGAAGAGCATGAAAGGGAGGCAGTAGTTGGGAAGGGAGTAACACAGGCCTGTAGCTTTTTCCCCAATGTTGTTCAATCTGTTCATTGAGCAGGCTGTGAAGGAGAGAAAGGAGAAATTTGGAGAAATGATTAATGTTCAGGGACAAGAAGTAAAGATTTTGCGAATTGTCGATGACGTAGTAATTTTGTCAGAGACTGCAATGGACCTCGAAGATCAATTCTATGGAATAGACAGTGTCTTGAAAAGAGGGTATGAAATAAACATTAACAACAGCATAAAAAGAGTAATGAAATTTAGTCTAAGAAAATCAGGTGATGTGGAAGGTAATACATTAGAAAACGAGACATTAAAATTTGTAGATGAGATTTGTTGGTTGTGTGTGGGGGGAGGGGGAGTTGGAGGGTTGGGTTATGGTTTGGAGGCACTAGACAATTCATCAATCCCTATTTCGGATAAGGATGGGAAAGTAAATCGGGCGTGCCCTTTCAAAGGAAGCATCCCGACTTTTGCCTGGAGTGATGTAGGGAAATCATGAAACATAAATCAGGATGGCCGGAGGTGGATTGAACCACCATCCTCCCAAATACGGGTCCAGTGTGCTAACCACTGACCTACCTCGCTCCGCTGAGTTTGTTCTTTGGATTGTAAAATAACTTCTGATTCCCGGAGAAGTGAAGACATAATATGTAGCATGCAATGGGAGGAAAAGTATTTCTGTAGAAGAGATTTTAAGAGATATGGAGTCTTTTCTGAAAGCATTTGTCGGAAGTGTGGCCTTGTACGGCAGTGAAGTGAGGACGATAAAGAAGTTCAGACAAGAAGAGGATAACTTTCTAAATTTCTTGCAACAGGAGAATGCTGAAGAGTAGATGGGTAGATCATGTGAGTAATGAAGACGTTCTGGACAGAATTGGGGAGAAAAGAAATTTCTGGCATATCTTGTATAAAAGATGGGATCGATTCGTAGGGCACATTCTCAGACACCAACGAATCGTCAATTTAGTTTTGGAGGGGAGCGTGTGGGGTAAAAATCGCAGGGGTAGACGACGAGTTGGATACAGCAAGCAGATTCAAAGGAATTTGGGCTGTCTTTCTTACTCAGAGACGAAGAGTTTTGCGCAAGATAGGGTAGCGTGGAGGTGGAGGACTGCATCAAACTAGTCTATGGACTGAAGACTACAACCACAACAACAATACATCACATCATTAAGTAGTGTTTGACGGATAAGATCGCCGCGGTGGAGTAGCGGTCTAAAGCGTCTCGCTGCGGAGCGCGCGGTTGTCGCCGTGGAAGTTCGAGTCCTCCCTGGGGCATGGGTGTGTGTGTTTTGTCCTTAGGTTAGTTTACCTAGGTTTAAGTAGTTTGTAAGCTACGGACTGATGACCACGCAGTTTGGTCCGATAGATTTACAAACATTTGAACGTATAAGATTATTCAGAAATAGTCATTTAGACACAATAATTTCATTAATAAAGCACCATCATTTCAGCAGACTTTATTCAAATATGTAGTCCGTTTGTCACAGAATGAATTGCAGTATCCTCTTAGGCATTAACGTTTGCTGTACTAGAAAAGAAGTGGGGAACCACCAATCTTGGTGCGGAAGTAGGGTCTACCCACAACAAGACGCCATCGACTGCCGACAGCTGATAGTGGATGGAAATAGAGAACCAAAGTTACTGGTGGCCCCGGGTTGGGGTACGGCTGCGCCATCCATGCTGAACATGGGAGCGGACATAGCACAGCAGTGGGTCACGTGTGGTCGCAATTGCCACCATTGAGGCCGTGATGGGAAACCCGTGCAGGGGTCGTGGATATCTTCATCGAATTGGAACACTAGGACGTCCAAAGAGTCAAATGCTGGGTCTGAACCAAGAGGAAGCTGGGAAAGAGCATCCATATTGACGTGCTGTGAGGTGGACTTCAAATGCAAGGTGAAACGGAATTGCGACAGGAACAAAGCCCACCGTTGAATTCTCTGCGACATCTTCATTGGAAGCTGGGCCTCTGGGGAAAACAGGGAGACGATCAGCTTGTGGTCAGTGATGATGTGAAAGGCCTTCCTATATAAAAGGGGCATGAATTTGGAACATGCAAACACGATAGCCAATGCCTCTTTTTCTATCGGAGAGTACTTCAACTGGGTGTCAGTTAAGGCCTTGGATAGAAAAGCCACCAGACGTTCTGTCCCATCCAGAAGCTTGTTGAAGAGGACAGCCCCAACCCTGTAATCAGGGGCGTCTTTGGTCAGGCGTAACGGCAGAGACGGATCATATGGCATAAGGCAGGAGGCCGATTGCACTTGGCTTATGAGGGTGGAAAAGGCTGCGTCGCAAGCTGGGGATCAGCTGAAGGGAACGTTTTTGCGGCATAAGCGATATAAGCGGGCTGCCACCTGAGCGGCAAATGGGAGGAACTTTCAGTAATAAGAAATTTTTCCCAGGAAGGATTTCAATTGGTGGATGTCCTGTGGTGGTGGCAGGCGTTTTATGGCGTTCATATAGGAAAACGATGGGGAGATGCCTTTATGAGAAATAACATGTCCTAAATAGGAAACAGAAGGTTGAAAGAAGGAACATTTCTCCTTATTGCATTTGAGCCCCGCCTGGTGGAGGCGAAGAAACAGCTGATGCAAGTTGGTCAGATGGGCTGCAGCAGTAGGGCATGTAGCGACAATGTCGTCAAGGTAATTAATGCAACCTGGAACGTCCTGCAGAAGTTGTTTCAAGAAGCATTGGAATATGGCCGGGGCACTAGCCAGTCCAAACATGAGGCGTGGCACTTAGAACAGTCCAGCGAGAGTATTCAGAACAGTGAGGGCCTGAGAAGCTGTATCCAAGGGAACCTGGAGGTACGCCTCAACAAGATCAATCTTGGTAAAGTAACAACCACCAGCCAATTTACGGAAGAGATCATCAGGCCGAGAGAGTGGAAAGTCTTCCACCTGCAGTTGGGGGTTGAGGGTAGTAGAAAAGTCCCCACAGAGACGGAGATGTCTGCCAGGTTTTTGGACGATGATGAGGGGTGTGGCCCAGGGGCTGAATTGAACAGGTTGTAGCACCCCTTCTTGTTGCAGCCGGTCCAATTCTTCTTGCAGAGGCTGCTGGAGAGTGACGGGAACCTGTCTCACCCAGAAGTATCGAGGGCGAGCCGACGGGCGGAGGTGGAGGGTCGCCGCAAACCCCTTGGCGCACCCAATGCCGGGGGAGAACAGATCCTGGGATTCGGTGCAGAGGGAGTCAACTTTGAGAAATGGCACCTGAGGGGAAACCAGATGCACATGATCGTCGATCGTGAATCTGAAGAGTTGGAAGGTGTCTAAACCAAACAGATCTGCAGTATCAGAACTGTTGACTACCAGAAAGGAAATTTTACGACTGACAGATCTGTAGGAAACCGCCGTTATGAACTGCCCCAACAAAGCGATTTCTTGTCTGCTGTATGAGAGGAGTCGTCGAGGAGCCTGTTGGAGGCTTGGCACTCCTAAGGTGGTGTAGGTGGTGTAGTTGAGCAGGGGTACCGCTGCCCCCGTACCGACCTACATTCGAACTGGCTTACCCAGAATGGTGACGTCAATATACAGTTTGGGGGATGTCGAATAAACAACCTGGTTGATGTCCATGGGCACCACAATGTCAGAGCGCCTGGAGGTCGGTGCTGTAGAAGAGTGACTGACTGACGCAAGGTGCCCGTCCCGGCCACAACGTCGACATGTCGCCCAGCGCTCAGGACAATCCTCATGTTCATGCAGGGAGTAGCATCCCGGACAAGATGGAAGGCGCGGAAGTTCATTATGGCGGAGTTTTTGGGCTGGCTGTGGCTGCTGGTTGTCTTCACAGAACGACCGGCCTTTTTTCTTTGCCGAACGCTGGGAAGGTGGTGTATCGTTGCGTTTAGGGCTGTGGTGTGCAGGTGTGTATATGGTCGCAACGGGATATGCGGGTGACAAAATTGCACTTTCGGCCGAGACCTTGGAGTTCAGCCGGCCATTGTCTTTATGTCTGGTCGGGTTTCTTTTGACACTGGTGAAAACTCTTGCTGCCATGACATGATAACTGTGACGATAGTAGGAGGTGAGACATTCACAAATGGCAATGAAGGTAAGACGTACATACGGGAGACATTCCAAGAAAGAAAATAGGCTCTCTGGTCATTTTCCTGGGATACCTCATGAATCCGGAAATGCTGACGGATCCTCTTCAGCATCTTCATCGAATGCCGGCAATGCTGGCGGCGTCGGTGGACGGCGAAGATTTTGAATTTCGGCAATCACTTGCTGCTGCAGTAACTGTTGAAAAAGTTGATTCAGTACCTGCTCCACTGAAAGATTCTTCTTTTGATGTTGTGGTTGTGGGTGTTGTTGTAGTTGGTCCATCTTCTTTGTGTTGCCGAAACCTTACTTGTCGCCAATGTTGTATTATTACCCTTTGTTGAAAGTAACTTCTTCTACAAGACTATTTAAAATCACTTCTTCTAGAATACAATCACTTGCTTTACCAGTAGACTCAGACGTCCGTCGGTGTAGCCGGAGAAGTGATTCCTCTCGGTTGGCTGGTACGTCAGTTGGCGGTCTACCCATACAGCGGCTTCAGTGTAATCTTCGCGGGGTCTCTGCTAGAGCGGTTGCCATTAGCAGCGAAACGAAGACTGGCTCTGTACTCGTCTGGCCGAGCTGGAGCCGAGCTGGAGCCAATAGGAACCCGGCATAGGAATCCGTGTCCGGAATATGTAGCGGCGTACTCTGCAAGGATTGGTTCGTATCAATCGATTAGAATCGTCTGCGTGTTTACCTGATGTCGTCGCCTGTTTTGCCATTAGTTTGTTTCCCCTACAGCGTTACTCTTTTGTGGTGCTGCCTGCCATTCAGGGGAATCCGATGGCAGACAATACAACGTGGAATCGCCGCTTTGGCCGTCTTCCTTCCCGTCCTGAATAAGTCAACAACAGCTTCCTGAAAACTGGAAATTCGTATCCCACTCCTGTCCAAACATAAACTTTCCTTGTAGCGAATGATACAAACTGCTTTTTACACCAAAATGCCACAACACATGGCATCACAGCTTTTGAAACTATCTCTCACAATGCTGGCTTCAGAGCCCGCTCTAGCAGTTACGCCACTCTGGACGAATAGACAGATTCCTGACCATTATTATTATTATTGATAATTCGCGTTAATGGAGCTTTTTTGTTTAAGGATCCTAAGAAACATATAACATTAAATAGCATTGATTCTTGGTGTTCAAGTGGTCGCCGGCGTGGAGAACCAGCACGTTCGGTGACAGGACTGGCTGCTCTCTACAAAACAAAAAAATTAAAACCTGAGACAGTAAATCATCGATCAAAGTAGAACGAAAACGATCCCACGTCCGTAACTAACCGAACTACTTTAGGAAAAAGAATAATCGAGGGCTGGTCGTCCTCCGTAATCACAAAAAATAAATAAATATGAGCCAAGAACCGGATTATCAACACAGAGCAAACATGATCCCATGTCCGCAAGGGATGAAGGAGAAAAATGGTTAGCGTTCGATCTTTGTAAGACAAATGTGGATGAGGCGATGATTCGACTCTAGCACGAACTTAATTTTATATTTTTTTTCATCTCCGCTTATATTTAATTTATATTACTTTGAGAACTAATATAAATTAAAAACTAACAGTATTTACAGAAAGCTTTAGTAAATTTCATATTGATTATTTACTCTTTTAATTAAATTTTCAAGAAAGAGAGACAGGTTTGAAAAGCCCAAGTGAAATCTCGATAAATAATGAGGAGAATGACATTATTCAGTAATATAGTAAGTCACAATGCGCCAGACCATACAGGTGTGTGTGTGACTTGTCCTTAGGTTAGTTTAACTTAGTTTAGGTAGTTTGTAAGCTACATTTGAAGATGGAATTTGTTAGTGCGGCATGTGGCCTAAGAGCAATATATCGAAAAAAACCTTCGTCCTTTTATACCTGTTACCATATATAATCGAACGGTATTCATTGGCTTATCATAATTCCAAACATACAGGTGCTATTTGTTTGGCCGTGGGCCTTGGGAGAAATGAAGACGTCATCGTAATACGCTGCACAGCCGCCAGTATGGAATTGAACGCCTCACAAAAATCATTGTACACAGCCACTGATTTGTATCATACATATAGGCCTACCCTTTTTGTACTCCCGCTTCATTTAGTAGTTTTTCTGACAATAAATCCCAAGCATATTTTTCCAGCAGAGACTGCTGATATTTTATTTAAAATCATATTTTCTGCACCCAGATAAAAAAAAATTGTGTGGGGGGGGGGGGGAAGAGACTGTCACAGCCTGCCACAATAATTACGCATTGTTTATGCCCAACAGCGCAAAAAGAATGTATCTTACTACTGGACGCAATTGTTAAGAAAAGATTTTAAACTGTATAAAATATTGAATTGTTTTTAATCATTATTAGACAGTACGCAGAGTGCATCTAAATCTTTCTGCAAACAATAGATACATGTTGCAAAATCATATCAGACGTTGTTTCAGATCGTAGTCATTTGATTAAAACTTCAGAAACAAAGATTATAGATATATCAGTTAATATTTGTCATCAGGATCCTGAAAATGGTATCCGTGCACAAATTTCACTTGTAAGAAGATTTTTCTCCGAAACAGTTCCAAATTTTATTGTGCTGATAGGATTTTTCTTAACGTTTGTAAGTTTTGATAGCATAATGTAAGAACATTATTTTTCTCACACGTCAAATGAATTCAAATTAATTATCTTGGGACCCCTATAAGACAGGCACGATTGTCTAATTTATCAGCCAGTGAATAAAAATGGGCTAGCAGAAGACATTGATATTGGTGACGAAATTTCAATATTTGCATCTGAAAAGGAAGGAAGAAATTCTAACCTACGTGCTAGTCACCTGTCGCTAAGGTGATCTTCCGTCACTTGTTCTGTTTCCTTCATAATCAGTTCATATGTTTTAATGTGTTTCCCTTATTTGTTTTAATCCGTAAAAAATTATTTGCAGGGTATTTAACATTATATTTCTAGTACATAATCATGCGAATGAAAAAGCTCCTACACACAAATTGTGTGTTTTATGCTCTTCTGAGGTAGTTAGTGGGGGGGGGGGGGGCAAATTAACAGTCTGTAGTGGGCACCAAACAACGCCTCTGCATAAACGTCAGCTGGAATAGGATAAAATATTGTCTTTAGGTAACCATATAGAAAATTCTGTGTACAGTTCTTTTCAATTTCGATATTGTTCACAGGAAATATAGCCAAGACTTTGAATAACACTCAAATAACTCTTGAGTCTTATGTTTGCAACATTAAAGTATGCAGGTGTATATGTTTTATTTTAGCTCAGTGTATCTTCATTTATCGTCATGCGCAAACAAACTTCATTATGGTGTCTTAAATCGCGTTGATAGTAGGTGTAGTATACCGATCCTTGCTCACTTTGGGAGGTGAATAACAACCTGTTAGCCCCCTCCACACATCTCTATGCCGAAGATAGCTCACTTTGGGAGGTCTCCCCTTCCTCCTACCCCTCCTCCTCCTCAGTAGACGTCAAGGTCAAGGTCACTGACCTTACAACAGCCAATTGTGGTCCACCGAGCTCAAGTTCACATTACGGGAATCGATCCCGCAATCTCCGACCTCGAAATACCCTTATACAATTTGACATGATTAATGACTTCTACGATACCCCCTCCCTGCCCCACCACTTGCTGACTACGAGACCCCTCCCACTCCCACCACCGAGCTCAAGTTCACGTTCCAGGATTCGAACCCGTGACCTCCAAACTCGGAATTCCCCCACAGCGTGCGTGTTTCGATTATTTTATATTACATAGAGCCATAGCTGTTTATGTAAATAATTGACTCTCCTTTCCATACAGAACCATAACTCTATAAATAAATCTGATTTATATGACGCCACGAACCCGCGGCATCACATAAACAGCGAGACGCAGGTGGGCGACGGGGAGCAGCTGCACGGCCGCCTTCTACATAAAGTTGGTCCACATACGCAAACATCCGTGTGTCAGCTTCTCCCCCCTTAGCAAGACCACCCAGTATGCTAATGCTGAATCAAACAGATGCGGAGAGGAGATCCGGAGGCTCGCGCCTCTTACCACACGGCTGCAAAAAATAGGCCGGACATGGCGCGGTCGGTAAATCCACAAATTAAGTCAAGATCACGCGGCTGGACCTAGAGGGTGGGGGACGCCCTCTCGCACCAGCCACACACACACACACACACACACACACACACACACACACAAACCATTGAGGATGTGAAATACGATTACATAATCACGCTGTAATAAAGTTCAAACTTTGAGATTAATTCCCGCATGGTCCCCCTATCAATGTTGCAACCCTTCTCACACCGGAGTTTGTCGTGACACGCTATGAACAGTATCCCTCACTTAGAGAGAATTGTGATCTTTGTCATTCTTATTATCACGAGGATTGCGTTTTTTAGGAAACTGTCTTCTATGCCAAGGAATTATCCGGAAAAACAGCTAAATCTTTGTCAAACACATGAGAAATTACTAACCTCTTTCAACGTCAGATGTCTCAAATGGCCACATGCATCGCATCAAGACTTTCGAGTGTCGGCTATCCCATAGCAGCACACTTCTTGCTTTGAGTATTAAAGAACATGGTATTCTTCGATCAGTGTAAAACACTTCAAGTTTGCGTTAAGGAAGCAGTCAAATGTTCAAATGTTTGTATAGTCTATGGGACTTAACTACGGGGTCATCAGTCCCTAAACTTACAAACTACTTATGAACTACTTACGAACTAGGACGGCACAAATATCCAGGCCCGAGGGGGGATTCGAACCCCCGACTGTAGTGGCCGTGCAGACCGTGACTGGAACGCCTTAGTCCCCTCGGCCACCGCTTCCGGCAAGGAAGCAGTCCCTCCAAACGATTTTATTACTGACTTCCATGACTAACAATACAACTCCCTTTCGATTACAGTCATTACTAAAAGCTGACAGAACATAATTTATAAACTTTTCTAGGTCTCGAAAATTTTACTGCACACCAGTCTGTTTTCAGGTATTCTTATTAACCCAGCAAACAATTTGCAAAAGCAACACAACTGCTATTTAAGATATTTTTGCTGAGACCACATTGATGGGATTGACACTCAGTACAGCACTGCACTTTATAAATTTTGCATATCCTCAGGAATTAGTCGAAACATGCTATTTGAAACAGAGGTACTTGTTAGAGCTATAAAACATCCATCTTAATTTTAACTTTCAGTTCGAAATAGTTGAATAGTTCCTTCCTGTGCAAATCCCCCAACCAACAGCTTTCGCGACATAAACTTTTATTTCCTATGGAAGTCTAGGTTTCTGACTTTTGCAAGCGAATGCTTCTTAAATATTGTTGGTGGAACGATGGTACCAGACATAATTCGACCATATCTGTTTCTGAGAGCATTGTGAGGAAAACCTTCTGGACTGAGAGAAATGTGATTCTCATTCTTTAATATAGCTCTTCTGTGTAATACTTATATCATCCTTGCTAGCGTCAGTATTGAGAATCTCCACGTAATTTACAGGTAGGTAGTTGAGATTAAGAGCTGATAGAACATAATCTCTACAGATTTACCTGTACACCTATCAATTTTTGGGTATTCTTATCACCCTGTAAAGAACATCAATGCAAAAAATTTGCATATAGAGTTTTAATTTTTGCAAGAAACAAATGACCATTCCACTCTAAATATGTGTAGTGCCAGCGGTATGTTCTCATTGTAAAACAGATCCCACTTTGGAATACATCCTGCGTTCCGATAATTTCGCTCAGCACAACGATGCATGACCATTCTCCCCGGCTGTTTACTGTAAATCAAAATATTCTGACAGTAACAAGATTGTCAACTTTCCCTGAGATGCCTACCAACCAGCAATGCAAAATAGTCTACACCACTGGAGAACTAGTTTAAACTTTTCGGGTACTAGTTGAAACTTTATGGATGGTATTTGAAACAGAGGTACTCGTTAAAGCTATAAAAGAACCTTCTTTTAGACTACATATGCAACAACTAACATATGTGTTTTAAAAAATATATCGCGAGTTAGATAATAAACAGAAAAGAACTCTAGGTTTTGCAAATGAATGCTTCTTAAAAATTGTTATTCCATAGGGTTTTAACTCCGCAAATGACTTCTACTGGAAATGGAAATATTTTATAACTCCCAGCCATAGCTAAATTTCTTAACACCCTCTATATAAAAACCATATGTAAACATGACTGACAGTTTCTCTCTATGTGTGATAAATTCCACGGAAACGGTAATCACAAGCAATGAAAGATCTATAGATTACATATGCAACAGTCGACAGATGTGTGCGAAAAACGTAGCGTGTGTTAGATAATAAATGGGAAGTAGTTGAAACGTTTTGAGTACTACAGAACAAAATTATATATGTCCTGAAATTCTAGAATATATCACATCTGTACTTGTCAACTTACTGGTTAGAAAACGAAATTTAAGATCTCCACGTGGATTTTAAATATACATTTAAAATCGGGTGGATGCTAGTAAAACCGTTTGTGTCCCTATGTGTGTACGATACCATCGCCTTGGATACAATCAAGTGGTAATTCTGTATGGACTCTAGGTTTACAACTTTTGCAAACGAATGCTTCTTAAAATATTATTATTCCATAGGTTTTCAACTTCGGAAATGACTTCTGTGTAGGTTGATGGACAACACATTTGGATACAATGTATCCGTTCTTTTTGAGCAAATCCAAACGAGAGTGCATCTTTACAAACACGTTTTCTTGCGTCCTTTAATGTAGAATACATACTGTGTTCCGCTAATTTCAGACAGCACATCGACGCATGCCCAATCTCCCCGACTATTTACTGTAAATGCAAATATTTAATAAGTACCATCCGTAGCTAAATTTCTCAACACCCTCTGTTTAAAACCATATGTAAACCTCGGTTGGATATCATTCTCCAGCATCAGTTTGTATTCGTCCTTTATGACAGTTGCTTTAACCATATATACAAGTTCCTGTTTCTTGGTTTCGATATCCACCAGTTCCACTTTTCTTTTTCGTGTACATTAGGCATTAACTACACGTAGTGGTGTAATTTCTTTAATGGGGAATGGTTTGGGTCTGCGTGGTACATTTACTCTTTTTCGCTGGACTTACGGAATGACGCTCTTTGTAGATAAAAGACCTGATTCGCGATATCTGTATCTGGAGAATAATGTTCTGGATTGGGAGAAATAAGCTTCTCTTACACTGCACAAAAGTAAAAGGCTCTTTCCACAGAGGGAAGAAACCTAGGACGATTATAAATCGCAAAGGAGATACTGTGCT
This sequence comes from Locusta migratoria, assembly GCA_026315105.1. Taxonomy (NCBI): domain Eukaryota; kingdom Metazoa; phylum Arthropoda; class Insecta; order Orthoptera; family Acrididae; genus Locusta; species Locusta migratoria. The sequence goes on from CM048755.1 coordinate 10,045,729, forward strand.
ACAACAGCTTACAACTCTACCCCTTTTAGGACAAAGCGACGTATAGATCGACAGTCGTCTGTATACACACTTCATAAAATCGATAATATGATTACTGATAACTTTGTTGACACCAGGGTTCGTGACTTGAGATACAGATTTATTATATATTTTTACTCAGCACTTCGCTGTTGACCACTGTCTCATCATTCCGTTTTCCCATGTAGTCTCCTTCCATATGGCAGTCGTGGTTGTATTAGGCATTCAACAAGCAAAATAATCAAATTGATATAAAGTAAATTAGAGTAAATGCATACTCAGAGTAATTGTGTAATTAGAGTAATTGTGTAATTGCAATTACGTGTACCTAGAGTACTTGTGTAATTAGGGTAATTGTTTATTTATTTATTTATTGTAATTGTTTATTGTAATTACACTTGCAAAGTTTCACTCCTCCATGTCTGGCGTGGAACTGAGCTCACCCTAAGGCATCACGTGACTATCTACGTTACCTCCCACCCCTACCACATGACCACCACTGACCAATAAGAGCACAGCACATGACCACCCCCTCCCCAACCCTACCACATGACCATTCCCAGCCGATATTCTGCAGTCATTCAGAGGCAGAGTGTCGCAGGGACAGCAGCAGAATAGAAAGGACGCAAGTACGGTAATTAAATTTGACTACCGAAATTAGGAGGTTCCTGGTCCAACCACGAATTGGCGGGAAGACCAATTCCTGGTTGCCCTGGAAGGCTTTCGCCCCTCTGATCCGGTGGGCACCTTCACACTGCACCTGTTTCTTTATAGAAAATCAAATCAGAGCATTCTGTTCTGTAACATGATAAAAAGAACCTTAATTAGAGCTCATATCGCATCCAAAATTACATGTCCACATAGATGGATCATATAGAAGATCAACTGTAGTTCCATATGCATGTACTCCCATTACTCTAGTAATTATATAGAATTTCCAATTGAAATCGATTTCTAGGCTGTCTCACTGAAAGCAGCAGTACCAACTGCTGACAAAAGATGGCTCTGATCCCATCTCTCCCCCCACCCCAGCGCCTACACAATGGAGCATCATCTGCCTCTGGAGCTGACCAGCCTCTATTGTGTGTCTCACTCCGCCGCTTGAGTCGGTCAGCTGCGGAAACGCGACATACAGGCTGCCTACCCACTCATCACGCTTCAGCCCCCAGACAGTCATGTACTTGCCTACATATGCTAAAAAACTAGCGTTGTGCACTTATGGAGCCTGCTGCGGTGCACACGTAATTTTTCCGGTCGACCCCTGCGCGCCTGCCTGGTATTAAAACACCGCGCCCTGCACCTCGCGGATGAATTGCCGCGGAGCCCGCGCCGAAAATTATTATTTAAGCACGCTACTAGCCGTCCGCGGCGACGCAGACACAGGGATGTGCAGCCCAACATAAACCAGCGGCCTCCAGCAGCACTTAGCGTTATTATTATTAATTACCCTACACCTAACTGAAACGAGCTCTGTTTTTCATAGGAACGTATAATACTAAATAGCACCTCACTCCCGCGCACACACAAAACCGCGCCAAAATGCTACTTAATGACTCTCGCTCTCTGTCAGAGGCGACGCATGCAAGAATACAATTGAGAAATGGGACCACAGCACAAAGAGACGAGTGGTATACTATAAAATCGTAATACGTAAACAGCTGGTGATCTTATTTTATTTCCACGGGAAATTATACCCACGCTGCAGCACAGCCGGGGCTGCAGGTCCTACCATAAGGGAGAAGTATTTAAGCACGTCCGGAGTATAGTGCAACCGCGACACCACGACCCGACTGCACCGACTATTATTTTATTTTGCATTACAATTTCTTTCTACAAACGTTATAGCTCATTGTACCATCCTCCACGAGCGATTTTATTTGCAGTGGAAATATCCGCGCACAAGAGTACAATTTGCTGTGTCTCTCCTGACGAGAAAAGCCAAACTCAGACAGTGCAGACCTCAGACAATAGTGGCAATCCTCTCCATTCAATCCTTGGTCGATACCTGCTTCCCCCCTCCCTCCAGTCTCAGCCTTTCAAAATAACACGCGCCGCCACTTCGCTAGCCAATCACACACGTGCTCCAGCCGAGCATTACCTGTAGAGGTTAACCCACTCCACACGCATGTAAAAGAAGCTGCACTCTGTGGACAAACCTTAAAAAGTATCAAACGTATATTGCTTCTGAAAGACAGTGACAGCAATGACCGGCTCATGCTTATCTATAACCATTATTTTTTTTTACGAACCTCTCTCTTTCCTGTTCCCCACAAATGGCCTAAAATAAATAAATGCACAGCACAAGTAAAACAATCCAGCAGAGACTGTGAGAAATATATTTTAAAGTAGCTTATGTCGTCCTTTCTGGGTCCAGTATTATGTAGGGAAAAAACATGCCAGGCCTATGAAAGATACGCATACATCATATTCCAATACACACACAAGTTACCCTATTTATTAATTATTATTATTACGCACTGCATCAAGGTTACAAGTTCTCTGATCAGCATACTGCAGTTACAGTAATCATGTTTGGAAATATTACTTTTTTTTCTTCTATAGGAAGTTATGGTTGGAATCCATTGCGAAAGCATCCTTTAGCCTACTGCACACACAGAATTCTAACAGCACTCACCCATTAGAGCTCAAATCACCCATACTGTGTGACAACGCGTGCAATATCTTACCAAAAATGAGTATTATTTTTTTCTCTGCAGTTGACCTGTCCATTCTTAAAGCTAGATCAATGTATCGCTATCGCCCTACAAGTTCTACGCCTTCCAACAATATTCTTCATCTTCTAAACACTCTGGTATTTTAACTTTACCCATTATTTCCTGGTTATAACACTCCGCATGAACGCCAACGACTCTTAAGATACCCGCAATTCCGTATGGAGCACTACGTTATGCATAAAACGACCGTTTGCTAACTGTGATTATTCCATCTTTTTTTTTTATTTAAAAAAATCAGCAAATGGTTGCTCTAACATTTGGAGAAAATGTAGCCCTTCTCCAAACGGGGAAATGCAACACATTTGACGTGTGTTCCGCTAATTTTGGTCAATACAACGATGCGAGACCAATCCCCTCAGGCTGTTTACTGTAAAATCAAATATTTTTAAGACGTAATCGTAGCTAGATTTCTCCACACTATCTGTTGAAACCAGGCTTGCACATATCCAATAGCATCCTTTTAAAGCCTGTGTCTTCGCCATATAACCCAGTTTTCGTTTGCCCTTCTTCTTAGGAGTTGTGGAATAAGGTGATATCTACGTCTGTGGAGAATAAAGTCCTAGAATGCTTAAATATAGCTCCTTGCTCGACTCTCCAAGTAACTTACAGGTAGACAGTTGAAACTAAAAAACATGATGTATAAGCTTTTTTCGGTCCGAGAGAGCGGTCAATATTCGGGTAATCTTAATACCCAAGTAATAAAATCTAAAAGCGTATGGATGGGAGCGATGCACAGTACAACGGCGCACTTTGTTTAAGTGTTCTAAAAGATAATACACGGTATTTTTACAATCTTCTTGCACAAATCCGTAACCACAACCCTCTATTCTGGTAATGCCATCTTCTCGACCCAGCGAAGAAATAAAAGTCCTCACAATCGTCCGTCTGGACGCTTTATAAAACCGATAACTTTGCTTACACCAGGGCTCCTGATTTTTCGACAAATTTATTATTATTTATTTTGATTCTACAATTCGACGCCAATCACGTTAAGCAGTCGCTTCCAATGGTCTTATCAGCGCACGCAACCACGTTGCTGTTGCTCCTTCCATCCGAAAGTCATGCTCGGTTTAAAAAAATCCCTTCGAAAGCTTGTGTGTTGTTCAAATCCAGGAGATAGAAGCCATCTACACGAAGATGCTGTAGAATAGATGGTGGCACCTCCATTTAAAAACATCGATTAGTTGCACTTTATAAGATATATACCCACAGGACGTACAGTACATCCCCCCCCCCCCCCCCTGTGTTGCAGAAATAGTAACTTCGTCTTATCTCCAGCGTTTACAGTATCGATCTTGCTGAATTTACTACGCATGTAGATCCACGCACTCCATTGGGTACAACTAGCGCACTTTAAGTTACCAAACTATAGGAGTTTTATAAAAAAATGTTAATTTTGGAAGAGAGAATTATGATTTACCATAGCAGGCATATCCGCTACGTAACGTAATGAAAAATGTTCGAATGTTTGTAGATCTATCGGACCAAACGGCGTGGTCATTAGTCCGTAGCTTACAAACTACTTAAACCTAGGTAAACTAACCTAAGGACAAACACACACATCCATGCCCCAGGGAGGACTCGAACCTCCACGGCGAGCAACCGCGCGCTCCGGAGCGAGAAACGTAATGCACACCAGCCGTAAAGCAGACAACACTAGCATACGATTAAACCCGGCGATGCTTCGACAAAAGATCACAGCAAAGTTTTTTTTACAACCACCAATGTCGTTTTTCTTTAGAGCTCTACCGTGACGTGTATTTAGGGTGTATCAACACTTTTTACTTAAATTCCGTCCCATCTAACCTACACCACTCTCTGTAAGTGCCAAACATTTCCAACACAGTAACAGAACTACACCTACAGTCGACACTAGCCTGCAACAAACGGAACTAGCCAACCCAACTAGCATGCTGCAAGCTCTGTATGCATCCAAACGCTACCCAGACAGGGCTATCCTTACAGCCGTCACTAACCCAGCACCAACTCTAAGTTCCTCCGCATAAACAGGTTACCACAGAAGATGTTACAACCGCGATCAGTAAGAGACAAGATCTCTCAGACACACAGCGCGTTTTAACAAAGTTTCGATCTCTCTCTCCACCCAATAACTGTGTTGCTTGCTTGACCCGTCCCAAACATCCAACAACGACTTTGCTTCCAAAGCATAGCCCGGCAGACAATATTTCTGGAACGCTTTCTATCAGTCAATAAACTACATACCTCGAACATTCGCTCACAAACCACCGTCATATTCCACTCCTTCTAACAAATTATTACTCTCGATAAACATCTGTTAACACAGTGTAAAAAATGTTCGACGTGCGCACACATAGAACAGCTTACAAGAAAAGATCTAGATCACAGCCAAGTTCTTATAATCCTTACAAGCAGCAACGCAAAATAGTCTACACCATTTCGAATTAATACAACTGCAGATTTTTTTATATATCTCCAAGAGCAATCCTATTAGAGACTAAACATACGATTAAACGCATCCCTCCCAACGTAGGTAATTAATCCTCTTTAAGTTACCTAACTCGATGCTTATCGACCAAAGAACATTAATTTACCTGTCTTCTGGTATCTTCTCCTAAACCATGAAAGACCGAAACGTTCTACTCGAAAAGCTATAAGTCTTTAGAACAATTAACTGTTGCAGACACAAACTATTACAGATTTTAGGTAATCACATCGACAAATCACAACCCATTTTTTAGGTCAAAAGTAACCACAGATCGGAGAAATTCAAATGAAAACCACTGGTTCCTTACCTATTAAGACAACTAGATGTTCAAAGAATGCTTTTTGCGTGATCATTCAAAAAAAAAAACACTTAAAATAAAATAAAAACAGCGCGTTATAGTACAACTCTTTAACCCTAACCACTTCTTCTTCCACTCCGTGATTTGCAAATGCGGTTCATACTAAGCAGAGAAAAAAAAAACTGGGAGATGCATACATCCTATACTAATCCTCTCACAAAACAGAACCAGTACCTTTAATGTTATCCTTTCGTAGATAGTAAATAAGAACACAAATTTTACAGCACAAAACGTTTATTACATTCAGCATACAAGTTTACCTACAGAAAACCAGGTTATACACATCTAGTCACAGAATACAACTCGTTCTTTATTATTCTTGTTAGGTGTAACTTCAATTTTTTCCAATTTAATTTTTAACATGTAGTTTAGATCCACATCGGCGTCTCCTATTTCCATTCCAGCCAGAAGTTCGAAAGGTACAGGGAAGGTATGTTCTCGAACTCCATTACGTATCTTCATTTCCTCCTTTATAGCTTTTATAACCAGCTCTGCACCTTCTAGACGAGAACAATCTGGTATTTTAACTTTTCTCATTATTTCCTGTATGGTATACTGGTTATAGCACTATATGTCCGTACGTTACCAACTCCTATGATACACAATCAGTCATGTGATGCCTTAGGGTGAGCTCAGTTCCACGCCAGACATGGAGGAGTGAACACATGCAAGTGTAATTACAATAAATAATTACAATAAATAAATAAGCAATTACCCTAATTACACAAGTACTCTAGGTACACAGAAATGCAATTACGCAATTACTCTAAGTATGCAATTACTCTAATTAATTTGATTTCAGTTTGATTATTTTGGTTGTTGAATGCCCAATTGCATTCTACTGATAGTCACACATTTCTACTTTGTGTAGTGCCCAGATCCAGGAGATAGAAGTCATCACAAAATCAACATTGCAGAGGTAAATCATCTACTCCAGGGGCCTTGTAATGAAATAAATTCCCAGATACCGTACTGAACATTACAACTGCAACAGCAAACAACTCCACTATGTTTCCATGGGTCGCAGTGAAAAACTTGTGGAATTCACTACGCAGGTAAAACTTAAAAGAACTGTTCATTTCCTACTTTACCATTACAGACTGGCTCCTGACAGTCTACTTGATTAAGGATTTTACCTACCATAATGTTGTCGCAAAACAAAAAAAGTTCTGTAAATGGATGTAGGCACACTAAAGTTCTTCTTGCTGAGGAGCGTTGCATTTACGGTTTAATTTATGGTACCAATGTCAGTAACAACAATGTCGGCTTTTACTGACAGGCATATTAAGCAGCAATGCAAAATAGTCTACACCATTTTGAACTAATACAACACCCAAAAAATTTTGTCGAATGCCAGGAGCAGTCCTTTAGAGACTAAACGTACGATTAAACTTACTTCCCAACGAAGGTAACTAGCCCACTTTACGTCAGGAGTTTTATTAGATCCCTCCGATTCTCGGCCTCACAGGTACGCAGCCGAGATGCTTGCATTCATAAAGTAAACACCACTGTCCACACCAGATTAAGAATGACGAGAGCTAATTTTACGAATATAAAATTACGTTGGTTCTATCAACAGACACAGGAATAATAATAATAATAAAAGAAAACGATTGAATTGTCGCAGCTATACCACCGCTCTTAATACACCATGAACACGGAAGCACTATTGGACATATGATTCTGTGAATTTCCTTGGTAGCTATGGATGGGACTTATAAAATATTTGCATTTACATTAGAAGCTATTTGCGGAGTTAAAACCCTATGGAACAACAATATTTAAGATGCATGGTGTAGACTATTTTGCATTGCTGGTTGGTAGGCATCTAGGGAAAAGTTGACGATCTTGTTAGTGTCAAAATATTTGCATTTACAGTAAACAGCCAGGGAGAATGGTCATACATCGGTGTGCTGGCCGAAATTAGCGGAATGCAGTTTGTATTCTACATTAAAGGACGCAAGGAAACGTGTTTGTAAAGAGGCACTCTCGTTTGGATTTGCTCAAAAAGAACGGATACATTGTATCCAAATGTGTTGTCCATCTACCTACAGGGAAGTCATTTGCGGAGTTAAAACCTATGGAATAACAATATTTTAAGAAGCATACGATTGCAAAAGTCGTAAACCTAGAGTCCATACGGAATAACCGCATGATTGTGTATCCAAGGAGATGGTACTGTACAATCAGGGAGATAGAAACGGTTTTACTAGCACCCTCCCATTTTAAACTTATGTTTCAAATCAACGTGGAGATCTTAAAATTCTTTTTCCAACCAGTAATACAGATGTGATATGCTCTCGAATTTCAAGACATATCTAATTTTGTCCCTGTAGTACTCAAAACGTTTCAACTACTTTACATTTACTATCTAACACACGCTATTTTTTTACAGACATCTGTCGACTGTTGCATATGTAATATATAGATCTTTCGTTGCTTGTGATTACCGTTTCCGTGGAATTTATCACACATAAAGAGAAACTGTCAGTCATGTTTACATATGGTTTTTATACAGAGGGTGTTGAGAAATCTAGCTATGGCTGGGAGTTATAAAATATTTCCATTACCCAAAAACTGACTTGTGTGCAGGTAAATCTTCGAGACCCACAAAAGCTTATACATTATGTTCTGTCAGCTTTTAGTAATGACTGTAATCGAAAGGGATTTGTATCGTTAGTCATGGAAGTCGATAATAAAATCGTTTGGAGGAACTACTTCCTAAGCACAAACATAGCGTGTTTTACACTCTGATCGAAAGACACCACGTTCTTTAAGACTCAAAGCAAAAAGTGTGCTGTAACGGAATAGCCAAGCGCACTAGGACGTCTTGATGCAAAGCGTGCGGCCGTTTGAGACATCTGATGTTGAAAAAGGTTATTAATTTCTCGCGTGTTTGAGGATGTGTTAGCTGTTTCCCCGGATAATTCGTTGGTATAGAAAACAGTTTCCTAAAAAATGCAATCCTCGTGATAATAAGAATGACAAAGATCACAATTCTCTCTAAGTGAGGGATACTGTTTACAGCACGTCACGAAAAATTTCGGTGTGAGAAGGGTTGCAGCATTGTTAGGGGGACCGCACGGGAATTAAGTATGAACTTTATTACAGTGTGATTATGCGATTGTATTGCACGTTCTCAATGGTGTGTGTGTGTGTGTGTGTGTGTGTGTGGCCGGTGCGTGCGAGCGCCCATTACCCTCTACATCTGGCCGCATGATGTTGACTTAATTTGTGGATTTTTTGGCCACGCCACATCCAGCCTATTTTTCGCAGATGCACTGTAAGGGACGTGGGCCTCCGGATCCCCTCTACACATCTGTTTCATTAAGCATTAGCATCCTGGGTGGTCCTGCAAAGGGCGGAGAAGCTGACATGTGGAAATTTGCCCAGGTGGCCCATCTTGTGGTCCACGGCACCCATGCAACTGCTCCCACTCACTCACCTGCATAGCGCCATTTATGCGATGCCGTGGGTCCGTACCATAATAGAAACCAGGTTTTTTTCTGGAGTTATGGTTCTGTATGGAAGGGGGAGTCAATTATTTACATAAACAGCTATGGCTCTACGTAATATAAAAAACTCGGAACACACACGATGTGGGTGGATTCCGAAGTCAGAGGTCGCGGGTTTGATTGCCGGAATCTGAACTTGTACTCGGTGGTGGGAGAGGGAAAGGGCCCATAGTCAGCGAGTGGTGTGACGGAGAGGGGATATCGAAGAAGTCATTAATCATGTCAAATTTTATAAGGGTATTTCGAGGTCGGAGATTGCAGGATCGATTCCCGTAATGTGAACTTGAGCTCGGTGGACCACAATTGGCTGTTGTAAGGTCGGTGACCTTGATCTTGACGTCTACTGAGGAGGAGGAGGGGTAGGAGGAAGGGGAGACTTCCCAAAGTGAGCTATCTTCGGCATAGAGATGTGTGGAGGGGGCTAACAGGTTGTTATTCACCTCCCAAAGTGAGCAAGGATCGGTATACTACACCTACTATCAACGCGATTTAAGACACCATAATGAAGTTTGTTTGCGCATGACGATAAATGAAGATACACTGAGCTAAAATAAAACATATACACCTGCATACTTTAATGTTACAAACATAAGACTCAAGAGTTATTTGAGTGTTATTCAAAGTCTTGGCTATATTTCCTGTGAACAATATCGAAATTGAAAAGAACTGTACACAGAATTTTCTATATGGTTACCTAAAGACAATATTTTATCCTATTCCAGCTGACGTTTATGCAGAGGCGTTGTTTGGTGCCCACTACAGACTGTTAATTTGCCCCCCCCCCCCACTAACTACCTCAGAAGAGCATAAAACACACAATTTGTGTATAGGAGCGTTTTCATTCGCATGATTATGTACTAGAAATATAATGTTAAATACCCTGCAAATAATTTTTTACGGATTAAAACAAATAAGGGAAACACATTAAAACATATGAACTAATTATGAAGGAAACAGAACAAGTGACGGAAGATCACCTTAGCGACAGGTGACTAGCACGTAGGTTAGAATTTCTTCCTTCCTTTTCAGATACAAATATTGAAATTTCGTCACCAATATCAATGTCTTCTGCTAGCCCATTTTTATTCACTGGCTGATAAATTAGACAATCGTGCCTGTCTTATGGGGGTCCCAAGATAATTAATTTGAATTCATTTGACGTGTGAGAAAAATAATGTTCTTACATTATGCTATCAAAACTTACAAACGTTAAGAAAAATCCTATCAGCACAATAAAATTTGGAACTGTTTCGGAGAAAAATCTTCTTACAAGTGAAATTTGTGCACGGATACCATTTTCAGGATTCTGATGACAAATTTTAACTGATATATCTATAATCTTTGTTTCTGAAGTTTTAATCAAATGACTACGATCTGAAACAACGTCTGATATGATTTTGCAACATGTATCTATTGTTTGCAGAAAGATTTAGATGCACTCTGCGTACTGTCTAATAATGATTAAAAACAATTCAATATTTTATACAGTTTAAAATCTTTTCTTAACAATTGCGTCCAGTAGTAAGATACATTCTTTTTGCGTTGTTGGGCATAAACAATGCGTAATTATTGTGGTAGGCTGTGACAGTCTCTTCCCCCCCCCCCCCCACACACACACACATTTTTTTTATCTGGGTGCAGAAAATATGATTTTAAATAAAATATCAGCAGTCTCTGCTGACTGCTGATATTTAATTTATTTACCAGTGTTGCTGCACCAACCGCCACTACCACCATGGAATGGAATGAATTGTGAAGCTGATTTTGTTCGGACAAAATCATCCTGACGTCTACAAGTCTTTTAAAAATATTGTTCCATTTTCTTTCTAGTGTTACAGAGCTGTCCAGATAACGTAGTTAATATTTCTATTGACAAACATGTTTTTAAGGGGCTAGCCCTCTCTACAGGCCGGAAAAATATGCTTGGGATTTATTGTCAGAAAAACTACTAAATGAAGCGAGAGTACAAGAAGGGTAGGCCTATATGTATGATACAAATCAGTGGCTGTGTACAATGATTTTTGTGAGGCGTTCAATTCCAAACTGGCGGCTGTGCAGCGTATTACGATGACGTCTTCATTTCTCCCACGGCCCACGGCCAAACAAATAGCTCCCGTATGTTTGGAATTATAATAAGCCAATAAATATCGTTCGATTATATATGGTAAAAGGTATACAAGGACAAAGGGTTTTTTCGATATTTTGCTCTTAAGTCACATGCCGCACTTATAACAGGAATATGATAATTGTTCGTCACATAATTGTTAACAACATACGGAAGATGCAATAGAATACAAAAATCTTACGTTCCTCCACACACCATGTATTGTTCAAGATATATTCACATATCAAAGTGATTCGGTTGAATATTGTTTGAACGATGTTTCCAGAACTCTCTCTCTCTCTCTCTCTGTCTGACTGCTGCAAACCCCAGATCGGGAATTTTCAGTACTTTCATTTGATGTACTTGATTAGATTAGATTAGATTACATTAGATTAATACTTGTTCCTTAGATCATGTATACGACATTTCGTAATGATGTGGAACGTGTCAGTTTAGTAAATTATGTCTATACTTGACAATCTATATTTTAAGAATTTTTTTTGTAAATTTTTTTTATTTTTTTATATTTTTTTATATATTTTTTTTATGTTTTATCTAAAAATTCATCTACATTGTAGAAGGAGTTGCCATTCAGAAATTCCTTTAATTTCTTTTTAAATACTAGTTGGCTATCTGTCAGACTTTTGATGCTACTTGGTAAGTGACCAAAGACTTTTGTGGCAGCATAATTCACCCCTTTTTGAGCCAAAGTTAGATTTAACCTTGAATAGTGAATATCATCCTTTCTCCTAGTGTCGTAGCTATGCACACTGCTATTACTTTTGAATTGAGTCGGATTGTTAATAACAAATTTCATGAGTGAATATATATATTGTGAAGCTACAGTGAGTATCCCTAGATCCCTAAATAAATGTCTGCAGGATGCTCTTGGGTGGGCTCCAGCAATTATTCTGATTACACGCTTTTGTGCAATGAATACTTTTTTACTCAATGTTGAATTGCCCCAGAATATGATCCCATATGAAAGCAGTGAATGAAAATAGGCGTAGTAAGCTAATTTACTGAGATTTATATCACCAAATTTTGCAATGACTCTGATAGCATAAGTAGCTGAACTCAGACGTTTCAGGAGATCTTCAATATGTTTCTTCCAATTCAGTCCCTCGTCAATGCAAACACCTAAAAATTTTGAATATTCTACCTTAGCTACAGATTTATGTTCAAAGTCTAAATTTATTAATGGTGTCATGCCATTTACTGTATGTAACTGTATATACTGGGTTTTATCAAAGTTTAATGAGAGTCCATTTGTAGAGAACCACTTAATGATTTTCTGGAAGATATCATTTACAATTTCATCAGTTAATTCCTGTTTGTCAGGTGTGATAGCTATATTTGTATCATCAGCAAAAAGTACTAGCTTAGCATCTTCATGTATGTAGAATGGCAAGTCATTAATATATATTAAGAACAGCAAAGGACCCAAGACCGAACCTTGTGGGACCCCATTTTTAATAACTGCCCAGTTAGAAGAATTAATTGTGTCATCTACATCATGTGAACTGCTTATTTCAACTTTTTGCACTCTTCCAGTTAAGTATGATTTAAACCATTTGTGCACTGTCCCACTCATACCACAATACTTAAGCTTATCTAGAAGAATCCCATGATTTACACAATCAAACGCCTTTGAAAGATCACAAAAAATCCCTACTGGTGATGTCCGGTTATTCAAAGCATTTAATATTTCATCAGTGAAGGTGTATATAGCATTTTCAGTTGAAAAGCTTTTTTGAAAACCAAACTGACATTTTGTTAGAACTTTATTTATACTAATATGTGAAGCAATTCGAGAATACATAACTTTTTCAAAAATCTTTGATAAAACTGTCAGAAGTGAGATGGGCCGGTAGTTGTTGACATCGTATGTATCCCCTTTTTTATGCAAAGGTTTAACGATAGCATATTTCAGTCTATCTGGGAAAATACCCTGCTTTAATGAGCTATTACAAATATGACTGAGAATCCTACTTATCTCCTGGGAACAAGTTTTTAATACCCTGCTGGAAATGCCATCAATTCCATATGACCGTTTACTCTTGAGAGAGTTTATTATTTTCCTAATTTCTGAAGGTGAGGTGGGTGGAATTTCAATTGTATCAAATTGTGTGGGGATGGCCTCTTCCATTAATTGCCTTGCTCCTTCTAATGAACATTTAGATCCTATTTTCTCCACAACATTTAAAAAGTAATCATTAAAAATGTTTTCAACTTCTGACTTTTTGTTGATAAAGTTTTCATTTGTTTTGTTGGTAATACCCTCTTCCTCTGCTCTTGGTTGCCCTGTCTCCCTTTTAATAATATTCCAAATTGTTTTAATTTTATTATCAGAGGAGCTAATCTCAGACATGATGCACATGCTTCTTGATTTTTTAATAACTTTTCTTAATGTAGCACAGTAGCTTTTATAATATTTTATTGTTTCTGGGTTATTACTCTTTCTTGCGGACAGATATAGTTCCCTTTTTCGGTTACACGATATTTTTATACCTTTAGTAAGCCATGGTTTTTTGCATGGTTTCTTAGAATTAAATTTTACTAATTTCTTGGGGAAACAGTTATCAAATACCCTTACAAATGTATCGTGAAATAAATTATATTTTAAATTAACATCAGGTTCCTTGTAAACCTCATTCCAGTCTAACTGCTGTAGACTTTCTTTGAAATTTTTAGTTGTTAAGTCATTAATCGAGCGCACTATTCTGGTGGACAGTTTCGAATTACTGAACGGAGCTATTTCATATACTGTTACTAGCTGTGCACCATGATCCGAAAGACCATTCTCAATGGGACAAGCATTTATGTTGTTAAACTTATCTTGGTCTATAAAAAAGTTATCTATCAATGTACTGCTGTCCTTTACTACCCGAGTAGGAAAATCAATAACGGATGTCAGATTGAATGAGCCAAGTAAGACTTCCAGGTCTTTCTTCCTATTACACTCTTTCAGTGAATCTACATTGAAATCACCACAAATAATAATTTGCTTCCCCCTATCTGACAGATAGCACAACAAGGCATCCAAGTTTTCCAGAAATAACTGAAAGTTCCCTGAAGGGGACCTATATACTGTTACAATTATAAGATAATCATCATTAAGTTTAAGCTGGCAGGCACATGCTTCAATATGCTGCTCTACACAAAACTTTTTTGTTTCTAAATTTTTTACACTGTGATAGCTTTTGGCATATATGGCAACTCCTCCTCTTATCTTATTATCTCTACTTACATTTGAGACTAATTTATATCCACTGACATTCACATTTTCCATACCGGTGACAATGTGATGCTCAGACAGGCATAGTATATCTATTACATTATCAGTTTCTATAGCATCTAAACAAACTAAAAGCTCATCTATTTTATTCTTTAGTCCCCCAATATTCTGGTGAAAAATGCTAACATTATTTTTTACTTTACTTCTCTGAGAAATATTTGATTTTTCAACATTTTTAGCACCTGCCTGCCTGAGCTTCTCACTGGACACTGATCTTAGCCTAAAAAAGAAGTACCTTCATGAATTGCAGTGTCCCCCCTTAAGGACTTTGCTATCAACCCAGCTAGTTTCCCCTTCCCTTTCCTATTGAGATGTAGGCCATGTCTAGTGAAATCCCACCTATCAATAGCATCCACAGGAACCAAACCGATGTCCGACAGAGTGTCCGCCCTAAGCAGTTGATCAATCTCCATATTGACTCTCCTGACGGAGCGGTTCAATTGGGGTTGATCGTACCGCATGAAAGCAGGCAACAGTCCAACATTTGTCTGGGTCGTTGCAGAAGCTATTTTAACCAGGTCACACTCAATATTGTAGCCCTGATCCCTATCAATGCTGTTTCCCACCCCACCCACTATAACAACATGATCCTGTTTTGTGAAACCCTTACACAAGGAACCTATATCCTCTACCACCTGGCTTAGACCTGCACTGGGCTTGAAAATGTTTGTAACCTGGTACCTGTCACCTAGTTTTTCCTGTAAAATCTGGCCCACACCTCTTCCATGACTACTTCCTAACAACAGAACTTTCCTCCTACTATCTACTTTTTTTGAAACCGTTGGTTTCCTTGTGAAAGTCTGTTGCTTCCTAACTGCACCTACTTCTAAAGGAGCCTCTTCCTCACTTGACTGTGGTAGCAAGGCAAATCTATTGGTTGTGCCAATTGTGAAGCTGTCAGGAACTATACTCTCTCTGTGGCCCCTGTTCCCTGCTACCACTTCCCACCCATGCTCACCCTTCTCCCCCTTATCCTCGTAAGTTCCTCCCTAGCACTATCCAGTTCAGCCTGAAGGGCCCTAATCTTCCCTTCCTGTTCAGCTATTTTTCTGTCCCTTGAACACACTTTGCAAAACAAAGGAAGAGACTCATTTGCTTCCCTCTTTCCCACACCGCTACATCCCCCCCAATGAAACCACTTGTTACAACAGCTGCATTGAAACCCAAAACGAACAAACCTACTGCAGCTCAAACACATTGCATTCATGATTGTTACTACGTGATATTGACAATATATATTAACTAATAATACAAGGGTTACTAGATTTGCTTAGGACACTAAAATACGTGTAAGCTGTTAGTAAATGCACTTAAAATTGCGGTATAACACTAAATTTTCACACTCGCGAATTTGGCCTATGAATGTACACAAAACAACTTTTCGCGATTAATGAGCCAATGCGCGAAAAAAGAAAAGAACCTTTAATGGTGAGCTTGAAGACGACACTAATAAAAGTATTTAGTTAGTTAACTGTGTTAAATGCACTTAAAATTACGAAGAAACGCTAAATATGAACACTCGGAATTTAGGCCTAACAAGGACGTATGTAAACAAACCGTACTTTTAGTGATTACTGGATAAATACGTGAGTAAAAGAAAAACCTTTAATGGTAAGCTTTAAGAGCACTGTAATAAATGTTTTTAGCTACTTATAGTGTTAAACTACGCTTTATTTCTACTTAAATTACTTATCTTTTCCGATGCCATATCAGTTTATGATTTCCATGACTAACAAATTCCATGTTAAAATGTAGCTTACAAACTACCTAAACTAAGTTAAACTAACCTAAGAACAAGTCACACATACCCATGCCCGAGGGAGGACTCGAACCTCCGACGCGGGAGACCGCTTGATCCGTACCTTGGCGCCCCAGACTACGCGGATACTCCCGCGCGAAAATTCCATGTGTGATGTCGAGAGCACAACCAAACGAGTAATGATACATTACCTGTATGGTCTGGCGCATTGTGACTTACTATATTACTGAATAATGTCATTCACCTCATTCTTTATCGCGATTTCACTTGGGCTTTTCAAACCTGTCCGTCTTTCTTGAAAATTTAATTAAAATAATAAATAATCAATATGAAATTTACTAAAGCTTTCTGTAAATACTGTTAGTTTTTAATTTATATTAGTTCTCAAAGTAATATAAATTAAATATAAGCGGAGATGAAAAAAAATATAAAATTAAGTTCGTGCTAGAGTCGAATCATCGCCTCATCCACATTTGTCTTACAAAGATCGAACGCTAACCATTTTTCTCCTTCATCCCTTGCGGACATGGGATCATGTTTGCTCTGTGTTGATAATCCGGTTCTTGGCTCATATTTATTTATTTTTTGTGATTACGGAGGACGACCAGCCCTCGATTATTCTTTTTCCTAAAGTAGTTCGGTTAGTTACGGACGTGGGATCGTTTTCGTTCTACTTTGATCGATGATTTACTGTCTCAGGTTTTAATTTTTTTGTTTTGTAGAGAGCAGCCAGTCCTGTCACCGAACGTGCTGGTTCTCCACGCCGGCGACCACTTGAACACCAAGAATCAATGTTATTTAATGTTATATGTTTCTTAGGATCCTTAAACAAAAAAGCTCCATTAACGCGAATAATCAATAATAATAATAATGGTCAGGAATCTGTCTATTCGTCCAGAGTGGCGTAACTGCTAGAGCGGGCTCTGAAGCCAGCATTGTGAGAGATAGTTTCAAAAGCTGTGATGCCATGTGTTGTGGCATTTTGGTGTAAAAAGCAGTTTGTATCATTCGCTACAAGGAAAGTTTATGTTTGGACAGGAGTGGGATACGAATTTCCAGTTTTCAGGAAGCTGTTGTTGACTTATTCAGGACGGGAAGGAAGACGGCCAAAGCGGCGATTCCACGTTGTATTGTCTGCCATCGGATTCCCCTGAATGGCAGGCAGCACCACAAAAGAGTAACGCTGTAGGGGAAACAAACTAATGGCAAAACAGGCGACGACATCAGGTAAACACGCAGACGATTCTAATCGATTGATACGAACCAATCCTTGCAGAGTACGCCGCTACATATTCCGGACACGGATTCCTATGCCGGGTTCCTATTGGCTTCAGCTCTCTATATAGGTTCGGCCGGACGAGTACAGACCCAGTCTTCGTTCCGATGCTAATGGCAACCGCTCTAGCAGAGTCCCCGCGAAGATTACGCCGAAGCCACTGTATGGGTAGACCGCCAACTGATGTACCAGCCGACCGAGAGGAATCACTTCTCCGGCTACTCCGACGGACGTCTTAGTCTACTGGTAAAGCAAGTGACTGTATTGTAGAAGAAGTGATTTTCAATAGTCTTGTAGAAGAAGTTACTTTCAACCAAGGTTGAAGATACAACATTGGCGACAAGTAAGGATTCGGCAACCCAAAGAAGATGGACCAACTACAACAACACCCACAACTACAACATCAAACGCAGAATCTGTCAGTGGAGCAGGTACTGAATCAACTTTTTCAACAGTTACTGCAGCAGCAAGTGATTGCCGAAATTCAAAATCTTCACCCTCCACCGACGCCGCCAGCATTGCCGGCATTCGATGAAAATGCTGAAGAGGATCCGGCAGCATTTCCGGATTCATGAGGTATCCCAGGAAAATGACCAGAGGGCCTATTTTCTATCTTGGAATGTCTCCCGTATGTACGTCTTACCTTCATTGCCAGTTTTGAATGTTTCACCTCCTAATATTGTCACAGTTATCACGTCATGGCAGCAAGATTAGTATTTCACCAGTGTCGAAAGAAACCGAACACGCATATAGACAATGGGCTGCTGAACTCCAAGGTCTTGGCTGAGAGTGCAATTTTGTAACTCGCTTATCACGGGAATCCTACACTTATGATATGGTCTGCGATCACATGATCTGAGCAGCTCCAGATGCAGCCTTCCGCCACGACGCCGTAAAATTGGAAGACCCGTTGCTAGAGCTGGCATTCAAGTTAGAAGTTTCCACTGAAGTTGACTGCAGTTTGGAAACATGGGCTGACGTCACAACCATCCAAGAAGACACTTCCAAGACCCAGGAGGAAGTAGCGGCTATATACACACTTGCACACCACACTCCTAAACGCAACGATCCGGCACCTTCCCAGCATACGGCAAAGAAAAAAGGCCGGCAGTTACTGCCAGCCCAGCAACTCCGCCATAATGAACCTCAGCGCCTTCCTTCTTGTCCGGGATGCTACTCCCAGCACGAACACGAGGATTGTCCTGAGCGCTGGGCGACATGTCGACGTTGCGGCCGGGATGGGCACCTTGCGTCAGTCTGTCGCTCTTCTACAGCACCGACCTCCAGGCACTCCGACATCGAGGCGCCCATGGGCATCAACCAAGTTGTTTCTTCGACCTCCCCCAAACTGTATATTGATGTCACCATTCTGGGTAAGCCAGTTCGAATGTAGGTCGGTATGGGGGCAGCGGTATCCCTGCTCAACTACACCACCTACACCACCTTAGGAGCACCAAGCCTCTAACTGGCTCCTCGACGACTCCTCACGTGCAACAAACAAGAATTCGCTTTGTTGGGGCAGTTCATAATGGCGGTTTCCTACAGATCTGTCAGTCGTACAAGTACCTTTCTGGTAGTCAATCCAAATACAAGGCCGTCAGCTCTTTCACCTCTCAATCGCCGATAAAGTGGTCCGTCGTCACCGAAACCAATTCTGGCGCCGATATCAGGGTTCTGCAGCCGCCTCTTCTTCCCGCCAAGCAGCTCCACCACCTACTTCTTCCAGCTGCCTGGATTTTCTCTCTTCCACACACGGCCAGAGTGCAGGGGCGCCTGACCAGCAGCAGCCATCATCTCCACAGCAGCTGCTGCCACAGCCGGTTCCTCCGCTGGACCGGTCTTCTGTGCCACACGACACCAAGGAGGATGGCCCCCATACCCTGACAGTTCAGATCTGATTGGTTTGGACACTTTCCAACTCTTCGGATACACGATCGACGATCGTGTACATCTGATTTCCCCTCAGGTGCCGTTTCCTGAAGTTGACTTCCTCTGCACCGAATCCCAGGATCTCTTCTCCCCTGGCATTGGGTGCGCCAAGGGGGTTTGCGGCGACCCTCCACCTCCGCCCGTCGGCTTGCCCTCGATACTTCTGGGTGAGACAGGTTCCTGTAGCTCTCCAGCAGCCACTGCAAGAAGAATTGGACCGGCTATAACAAGAAGGGGTGCTACAACCTGTTCAGTTCAGCCCCTGCGCCACACCCCTCATCATCATCCAAAAACCTGGCAGGCATCTCCGTCTCTGTGGGGACTTTTCTACTACCCTCAACCCCCAACTGCAGGTGGAAGACTTTCCGCTCTCTCGGCCTGATGATCTCTTCCGTAAATTGGCTGGTGGTCGTTACTTTACCAAGATTGATCTTGTACCTCCAGGTTCCCTTGGATACAGTTCTCAGGCCCTCACCGTTCTGAATACTCTCGCCAGCCTGTTCTAAGTGCCACACCTCATGTTTGGACTGGCTAGCGCTCCGACCATATTCCAATACTTCTTGAAACAACTTCTGCAGGACGTTCCAGGTTGCATTAATTACCTCAACAACATTGTTGTTACAGGCCAAACTGCTGCAGGACATCTTACCAACTTGCGTCAGCTGTTTCTTCGCCACCACCAGGCGGGGCTCAAATGCAATAAGGAGAAGTGTTCCTTCTTTCAACCTTCTATTTCCTATTTAGGACATGTTATTTCTCATAAAGGCATCTCCCCATCGTTTTCCTATGCGGACGCCGTAAAACGCCTGCCTCCACCACAAGACATCAATCAATTGAATTCCTTCCTGGGAAAAATTTCTTATTACTCTAAGTTCCTCCCATTGGCCGCTCAGGAGGCAGCCCACTTATATCGCTTATGTCGCAAAAACGTTCCCTTCAGCTGGTCCCCAGCTTGCGACGCAGCCTTTTCCACTCTCAAAAGCCAATTGCAATCGGCCTCCTGCCTTATTCTGTATGATCCGTCTCTGCTGATACTCCTGACCACAGACGCCTCTGATTACGGGCTCAGGGCTATCCTGTCACACAAGCTTCTGGATGGGACGGAATGTCCGGTGGCTTTTCTATCCAAGGCCTTAACTGACACCCAGTTGAAGTACTCTCCGATAGAAAAAGATGCATTGGCTAGCGTGTTTGCATGTTCCAAATTCATGCCCCTTCTATACAGGAAGGCCTTTCTCATCATCACTGACCAGAAGCTGCTCGTCTCCCTGTTTTCCCCAGAGGCCCAGCTTCCAATGATGATGTCGCAGAGAATTCAATGGTGGACTTTGTGCCTGTCGCAATTCCTTACACCTTGCATTTTAAGTCTACCGCACAGCACGTCAATACGGATGCTCTTTCCCACCTTCCTCTTGGTTCAGATCCAGCATTTGACTCTTCGGACGTCCTTGTGTTCCAAGTCGATAAAGATATCCACGACCCCTATGCAGGTTTCCCATCACGGCCTCAAAGGTGACAATTGCGACCACACGTGACCCACTGCTGCGCTATTTCCGCTCCTATGTTCAGCATGAATGGCCCAGCCGTACCCCGTCCCAGAGCCACTAGCAACTTTGGTTCTCTTTTTCCATCCGCCATCAGCTGTCGGCAGTCGATGGCGTCCTGTTGTGGGTAGACCCTACTTCCGTGCGAACTGTGGTCATTCCCATACAACTACGAGCCATGGTCCTGCGTCTCTTACACCAGGGCCATTGGGGAATTGATCGCACCAAGGCATTGTCCCAACGTCATGTCTTTTGGTTCGGGCTCACCAGGGACATCACTCAGATGGTACAGGCTGCTACATGTGCGCCCTGCAGCTGTCCCAGCCACTTCAAACCTTTCTCTCTTGGCCGAAACAAGGGGGTTCACGGGATCGCATTCATTTGGATTTCGTCGGACCCTTCCTCGGCTACCAATGGCTTCTCATCACAGATTCCTTTTCACATTTTCCGATCATTATCTGTTGTACCAGCACCACTTCTGAAGTTACCCTCGATGCTCTCCAGAAAGTTTTATCCTTCTAAGGGTTTCCACTGATGATTGTCACGGATAACGGCCCTCATTTCCGGAGCCAGGAATTCGCGACATTTTGCTCTACCAAAGGCACCCAACACATCCTTACTCCACCCTTTCACCCACAATAAAACGGCGAGGCTGAACGCCTCGTCCGAACTTTTAATGACAAAATATGCCTCCACCCACACTTTGACTGAGGCCCTGACATTGTTCCTCAGTTCCTATCGATCGACACCCATCGACTCCCGTAGTCCGGTGGAACATTTGCACGGCCGGCAACCCTGTACTCTTTTGCACCTCTACCAGCCCGGATCCAAGCAACGAGTTCTGGCTACAACTGCTACCTTTGTTCCGGGATCCCTTGTCTGGGCGCGAGTTTTCAGCCCGAGAGCCAGATGGATTCGAGGGGTGATCATCCAACCACGAGGCTGTCAGCTCTTTGACGTCTGAATCGCCGATAAAGTGGTCAGTCGTCACCGAACCCCCGACAGCGGACGGCTGCGCGCACCGCAACACGGCGCTTCAGTACGCGCGGCTAATATGCAGCGGCCTATAATTTCTTTCATGTAATTTTTCTTTGAAGTTCTGAAACAGTTTTATTTGTAGCTAGTTTATTTAGTGTATTATGGAAAACGTTTTATATTGGTAGCTTTATTTTCTAACTAATATTTTAATTTTTATATGTAATTTTAAAGAGAACCTCGTCTACTCTCTGTCTTACTGTTGTTAGTCCAGCGGCTCCTCTTCTATTTTATCTTCCTTATTCTTGTGTTTAATTATACGTTTTTCTTAATTTTACATAATGTTTCTTTTATTTTTACATCCTCTGCCAGTGTAACTCCTTCCTTTCTTCTGTTCAGGGATGCCTTTCCTTCTGGGCTTTTCCTGAAATCCTCGAACTTCCTTCAGAACACGTCTAATAGATTGTCTGTTCTGGAGATCAGTGATTCCCCAGGCCGAAACTGAGAACTGACTCCTTTCAAATTACTTCAATAACAGGAAGTTAATACTACAATGATCAATATACATAGTAGCTCACACGTTATTACTCACAGACCTTAAAAAGCAAGGCACCACAATTGAAGTTATCTTAGAAAGGTGGCTAAGAAAACATGGTGCAACGAAATTTAGACATTAATTAAAATTGCATCTGAACTTGTTCTCAACACTTGTGAAGAACAATATTAAATAAAAGAGGGAAGGTGTTGTAAAACTACAATTTATAAGCAACTTATGGATTATGCTGAACTTAAACTTGTTTATTCAGATAGAAAACAGGCAAAATGGGAACCAGCTTTGTTTTTACAATAAAAATTCATCTCTTACATGGATTAACGGTCCCCAGCCTAAATTATACATGATTTAACGCTACTGGGGGGAAGGATTCACAAACAACACTCATTCGCTCACACACACAATGCCACAGCGAAACTCACCAAAATCAGCGTCCTGAGTCAAGGCGCAAGTAGGAGCCGCTATCGTAGGTGGAATTCAGCAAGTCGGAGGTAGCACAAAACACAATATACAACATCACTTTGATGCTGGCTCTGGTCTGTTGTGCCTGTTTTGAGATGGTGCGTGTGTATAGCCAAGTAAAATTACATCTGAATTGGACTGCGAGCAAACACGCTAACGGTGACACACTGCTACGTTACATGAACGCACTCCACTGAAGGTGAAGTGGTTGAAAATCGGATACATTATACTAAATCACGGTGGATTCTTAAGTTGCAGTCTGTTAGAAATCTATGTAGGTACTATTTTCATGTGAGAAGTGGCGTGAATTTAGGAGACTAGCCGCAAACCCCGGAAGTCGAAACTCGGACCCACGTGGTTCCGAAAACCGATAAAATGGAATAAATTCAGTTTCCGAAAAATAAAGAAAATTAACTACAGCATGCAACCCATAGAAATGCTTAGAATTATATAAGGATGCGAATGAAATACAGCTACATGCGATAGTGAGCGCTTACAGAGATGGATGAAATCCAGTCTCAAAAAACTCATAATAATGAATTAATTACAATGTCTGAAAAATAAAAATAAGAATTACAGCATGCAACCCGTAGAAATATTTAGAATTACATAAGGAAGTTATTGAAGGAGGTTGTAAAAGGATCAGAGAAATTACTGACAAAGACAGAGTGCATACTACCAATCGGAGAAGAGACAGCAAAATTAAAATATGCAGGGAGAGAAGATCGCGAAATATTAGTGGAAATCAGAAGGATACCCGCATAGTTACTTGCCTGATGGGCATGGAACTAACAAGAGTGGAGGCTGAAGGCTTTCTTCTATGAACCAACCACGTGGAACACATATCACTCACGGAAGGAAACGATGAGAAGATTTTTACATGCACTGTACAAATGAACATATCACCTATTAGACATCGGGCCCCACAAAGCTAGAAAGTATTTACACAGAGTTCATACACGGCCACATGATCACAAAAGGTTTTAACATACCAGACCGTTATCAAACTGCAACTAGATCACACACCACATTTATCTATTGGAAATAACTGAATTGAAAAACGAGAAAACATTTCCGCACACGATCAGAGAAAATATTCCACAAAATTAGTTCGCGAATCTAAGTTAAAAATGCTAGTCAATGAAACGCTACAATCTCCAAGAACAAGAGTAGAAACAACCTTACCTCACCAGCCGAACAGCCCAGAATGATCAAACCGAGCGGCCTCCAGATGCGGGAACCGACCGAAAGCCGGAAAATCCTAGAAACAGCGGTGGTGGGGACAGTCAGTGAGACTCGCCATAGAGTAGGCTCGCTAACTAGCTCGCTACCAAAGGGTGTGGAAACCTTTTTGGTCGTATGAGCAGCTATCGACAGTGAGCCAGAGGGAACGATACAAAGCGAGGTATCACTCCCCACTGTCAGACAGCCATAGATTCTCGCCCACACTTAAAAGTAAAACAACTGCACATTCTCACAGGGACAGTGGTGTAGCAGAGAAACCGTACTAGTGCCATATTAATTAATATAATAATAAATTATTAACATAACAAAATAAGAAAAACCTAGCAATATTAACTAATATTTTAACACATGAAATATAAATGCTATTCCTCAAGCTTTGAAAAGAGTGGGGTTCAAGGTTTAACAAAATGATAATCTAGCGTCATTAAATGAATTATAACTTCACAGAAATATACAAACAATGTATGGAAGACGACAGACGGTCGTCTTTCATCATCCCTTCGTTAATAGAAAATTTTGATGGGTTGCCTTATGGGCATGTCACATGAAAACAGCAAATACAACAACAACACAAAAAATACACATTGAAAAATAATAATTGACATAAAAACTAAAACAAGATGTGCTCAGTAAGACCACGGGATTGGGACAAAATGTATAACAATGCAAACATTACAAGGAAACATAGATACATAAATCATAAATATAAAATATACATGAGGTTGAAACACAATAAATAAATAAATAAATAAATAAAAATAAGTTCACAATTTTGAATGTGTTCTGTTATGCTAAAACAGTTCCTCAATAAAAAAAATTGGATAAAATGTTTTTAAAATCATTCCAAATTAGGAAAAAATATATGTTCATGACAGATTTTTAAAGGGCCTCTTAGCAGGTGAATCGTATTTTGCACTCTCAGAGCGTTCACTGTTCCTACTACTCACACCACTTTTCAACCTGATGCTGTCCTTCATATTGTCATCCACTCAACTCTGTTTTTTAAGTCAGTAAACACTGTTCTCATTAGTTCGAACCGTCGACTAGGGTCTTTGAAGAGGGAGGGAGACAATCTTCTAGAAGGTACTGGGGGGAAAATAAAACCCATACACATAAGAAGATGCTTTTACTTTTGCGTCTCCTCCTCAGCTTTTCAACTGCATCCAATGTGAGTAGGAGGGTGTGGTTAGTGCACCTGTCGGCAAGGCCTGGTGTCCCTTGTACCCGTGACAGGCATGCTGACAAGTGTGGGGCGTCGGCGAGAGGCTCGCCACCGGAAGAGATTACCGGACCAGCAACCGGGATGAGGGCGGCGGCCGCGCAGCTTGTGTGTTGCTGCTAATCATGAAACTCTGTTGTGCGCCAGCAGCATTGTGTACGCGGCTGGAACCGCTCGACCGGACGCAGTCAGCCGTTCCGGTAGGTCGGCCGTGGAGCCTGCCAACTCCCAGCACCGCTGCCGCTGCCTGGCGCCAAGTCCACGGACGCATGCCTCCGTCTTGGCCTCAGACACCCTCACATATCTGCCAGCACTTTGGTGCCCCATGTTACCACAGTACATATTAAACTTATGAGGAACTCCATCGTGTCACAAACGTAGAGTGCCTTCTTATTTAAACAAAACATTTAACAAAAATACAAATAACTTCGATAGAGGTTCATACAAAAACATTTTAAAATTAGAACCCTCTTAGGTATATAACAAAAAAAAAAGTAATTTAAATTAGCCATATAGCGATCAGAACGCCTAGGCCTTTAATCCTTAATAAATATTTAAACATTAAGGATACAATGTTCATAGATATATACAAAAAAATTCTACTTCCCATCAATTGAAGGGCGAAACACAAAAATTGACATATTACATTGAAATAACACGTAATAAAAGAAGAAGAATAGTTTATCCCCCAACTTAATATCACATTGAGCATAATATATTTATAATAAATAACTTAAACTTTAAGTCAGGACTCTCAGGGTTAGTGTTAGTGAAGCAAAGCTAATTTTACCCATGCAGCGCTATGCAAAAAAGAAAAAAAAAACGAACTACCAAGCTCTATGCAACGCAACGCAACGCAAACTAACTACTGTATAACTACCTAATACCCGAGCGCAACCTTACTAACTACAGCGCGAAGGGGGGAGGGAGTTTTCTTGAGCCCATCGGTCTGGTTCCAACGCCGCAAATTCGTGGTTAGGGCCTGGAAACAGTCTTACGAAAATCGCTCACGCAGAGGCGAGATAAAACAATGACACATATTAACAAAAAAATACATCTTGGAAAAAAGACAAAACATGATCAAGTGTGCAAGCACAGAAAATAAACACTACAAATTTACACATGTCAAGCAATCCTAGACAAAAAGAAACAAATGATCAAATGTACAAACACATAAAAGAAACACTAGAAATCCCCACAAGTTAAACAATCCTAAGTTATAAAATAATCTAAGGTAAAGTTGACTTGCAACGTAACCTATTCTTCCCACAATGCTGCAAAACAAAAAATGGAGATTAGAGTTTTATCGTCCTATCAATGTTAGAAATTCAGGTGTCCTCATGGTACTACCATGCGCAAAAATATCCGAACGACCTGAATTGCGTTTCGCCTGATGTGCTTGCAACCCAACTAACGTACGTGTCTTGCGGGTGCTCTGCTCGCTCCGCGGTATAGTCGTTCGACTATTCAAAATGGATCCACTACAGACAACTGCTCTTTATGGCAATCATTCCAGTTGTAAATTAACAGCACGATTATGTAGATAAAAGGAAACACGTTATTAAGTTCTTAACGTTTATTATATCCAATTTCTTACAATGACAAATCTTAAGTATTGTCACACTTATTACACTCTACTATAACAAACTCAGTTACATACGCCGGCCGCGGTGGCCTAGGAGACTGAGGCGCTCCAGTCACGGTCTGCACGGCCACTACGGTCGGGGGTTCGAATCCCCCCTCGGGCATGGATATTTCTGCCGTCTTTAGTATTAGGTAGTTGATAAGTAGTTTGGAAGTTTAGGGACTGATGACCCCGTAGTTAAGTCCCATAAGCTTAACAAACAAACAAACATCCGTTACATAAAACATTAATTAATCCTTAAACAACATTTAATATTGTTACAAACAACAGATTTTACTATAGTATCGGAAATCCTGAAGTCCTGTAGAAACTCGGAGTACTTTTGTTCTCTAAATCGTTTTCTCACAATTGCGAAACGTCGTTCCACTGGCGAGCGCATTTTTATTAACCGATTGTTGAACTAACCAGATAATAAAAACTCAATGAACAGCAGCAAACGCACTATGGAAACTTCAATATTAACTGCGTATCACCAACATTTTCTCCGTATTCATACCTGAACAAATACTTGTACACATCTTTAAACTTGAATTGATATGACAAACACCATATTCTGGAATCTTATAGATACTTGATTATGCCTAAGATTTTCACAGCTGATGAAGCATAAAGATGTGTGAAATATTGGACATTTCCTCACAAATATCAGAACGCGCTAATCAAATCGTATAAAATGCCAATTCTTAAAATATTTTTATTTATTTATTTATCTTTTACTGTACCAGGAACTTAATAATCACCGTTATGTCCCTAATCACAAGTGCCCAGACTCAATTCTGTGTGGGACTTACATACGAGGCTGCTCCTTCCGGAGGTTCGAGTCCTTCTTCGATCAGGAGTGTGTGTGTGTTGTCCTTAGATTAGTTTAAGTTAGTTTAAGTAATTCTAAGCCTAGGAACTGATGACCACAGTAGCTTGGTTCCATACATTTACAAATATTTGATTATGAGTTACATAACCGCTATCTAAATGGAAGATAACTAAGGGAAGTCAGATGTTAGTAGTCGAATTATTTCACCAGCAGCGGGATGTTTGAATCTGTAATCAGGATATAAATACGTTATGCGTCACCGGGAATCGAACCCCGAACCTACCGATGACCATTCTAAGCACAAATGGACGTTAAAGCTCAAATGTTAACTCAACAGGAATGACGATGCGTGCGAGTCTGACTAGTAACAACGGCACCTATCGTTGTTATAATAATAATAATAAATTCTTGTGGATCAGTGTCCTGGTGCACGTCAGTCAACTGTGCGCCACTTCAGAGACTTGCATGACCCTAACCTGCCCCAATTACCCAAACGGGAAAGGCGACCTACAGTTTAACGTGGAATCCAAAGCACGTGTAGCTTATGACGACTCCTCACATTATTGACACGTGAATGCTGGGTTAAAACACAGATTGAAAAATATCGGTGATCTGACTACGTTTCGAACCCGCGACCCTTCAGTTACCGTTCAAGAGCTTTACCCCAAGTCCACCGCAACAGCCTGGTTCGCCTTGATAATGCACGAAGAGATATTCAAAATAATTTTTTTACTAGTAATCCAGTGTCCTCTATCTAGGGCGTCAAATGAAATTATGAAATTTTGTGCTGGACCTGGATTCGAATCCATATACGTGCCTTTCGTGGAGACCTAGAGGAGTCGGCAGTCTCGGAGAAAGAAACGAAATGATTCAACTACAGGATTCCGAGAGGGTCGAGTGCGGCAAAAGAGGAGATCCGAATTAGAATCTCAGTCCAGCAGCATAATTTTTAACGTCTCAAGTTAAACTTCAATACGAGACTAGTGACCTTAAAGAACCATTGGTTTATAAAATAAAATAGAGTTTTGTAATATAAGAAAGCTTTCTAGCGACAGAGTTACTGATTGCCGTTTATTCTGCCTGTTACTGGCAACGATAAATCGGCTTTGTCCTAGTTGATAGCGAAATAATGCGGTTTAATACGGATAGTTAACTACGGTAACGGAAACTGCGCTTAGCATTTCGACTAGACGCAGTTAAGACAATTTGGTACTGAATGAAATGATCAACTACAAGCAAGCATCTCACACAGAAATTATACTAGTCTCATGTTAAGACTTTTTACTCCTTTTTGGAAGTAGTTGTCCAACCGTCAAGAAAATGTTTTTCTGGACAAATTGGCTTCAACATGGTTCGGCTACAGCTTTAACTCAAAAGAAATTGGTTTCTACATGCACGAAATCGGTAAACCACCTCAGCCTTGTAAGTCACTTTCAGAGTATATGAGAGAATGCCGTCCTAGAAACAGCTAAACACCTTTTGACTGAGTAGTTTTGTTAAGAATTCCCTATTGATTTTCAATCTGGATACGTGTAGCTATGTCAGAGAAGAAGTAAAATTTTTTTGCCCTGTCACCACGATTGGCATCGAAAGTCGACAGCACGTTCGTTTCGCAGCCGACTACGTTACCCCAAGGCTAGCGAAGACTTCCGTTATTTAGTTCTTCCTTACTGGCCGACTAGTTAGGATCCAGATCAAGCGTAACCTTAAAAGAAGAGATTGTTTGCAATTTTCGCATGGAACGAATTTGCTGAACACAAAAATATGAATTAATAACTTTATGAAACACCTTAAGTGAAAATCACTCAGATTATTGAATGGAAATGGCATGAAAAATCAAGTGAATTTATCAGCTTAATTCTGTGCTTACCAGGAAGTAACTCCCGCTTACAGAGTTGCCAAACGTACTCTGCAATGTTGCCAATTCTCCATTAGACTAGCGACAGGCAGAATACGTTTGCTCTGCGTCTGTGTTCCTCGCGCTGCCTTAGCGCTGAAGGAAATAGCGGCTTCGAAGGCGCGCCGCGCAGCCTGCCACTGTGTTGACTGAGAAGAGAAATACCTAGCCTAGACCAATAAGTCTTAATCGCATTTCTTTAACTATAGCATCACCAGACTTTATTAACATTTTCTGCACAATACATTTTAATTTTATATACCTGAATACTATTTTCCTTATGAATTTTTTCGTTGGCACCACCTCTAACACATAACTGCACAAATGTAAAGATAGAATTACCCTGATTACAAAATGCAAACTTCACAAACGTATTTCATAAGTTTCGAGCATATAGTTTCCAATCAGACGAACCGTGCAAATAAATCTTTCCCAATGATTGAAAAATAGGACTTATCATTTGCGAAAAAATTAAGCATCTGAAAAATTTTAATCATAATTGGCTTCAAGCTTATAAGTGACAGGAGAAGCATTTGTGATAAGAATATGGAACAAGGAAAAAAGTCGCGAAAGTAATGTTTAGAATATGTAATTCATTCTATAAAAGTGAAAAGCATCTGATGAATGAACTCTCCAGTTTCCAGTCTCCCAGAAACAGAGGTGCGAAAGAAACAGGAAGAGGTTACTCTAAGAGTTCATGAGATGGGATTACTGTATAGTATCTCGCAGTTGATATAGTTTGTTCGTAGTGATAGTCTGACGCCCACCGCGAACAATAATTATTGATATGTAATTGTTAAAATACGCTGATATGTTATAAACATAGCACTTTCGGTGACTCTAACTCACTGGACAACGATCATTTTCATTTTGTTTTAGAGACTATGAGAACTGATATTAACGCCTTAAAATTGGTCCTGTGTTTATCAAATGGTCACCTGATGCAATTGTTTATCGGCTTTTACTTGAATGTCACGCAGAGAGCGACGTTTAGCCGGCCGCGGTGGCCGAGGTGACTGAGGCGCTTCAGTCACGGTCAGCACGGCCACTACGGTCGGGGGTTTGAATCCCCCCTCGGGCATGGATATTTGTGCCGTCCTAGTTCGTAAGTAGTTCATAAGTAGTTTGTAAGTTTAGGGACTGATAACCCCGTAGTTAAGTCCCATAAGTTTAACAAACATTTTTTTTTTTTTTTTTTTTTTTTTTTTTTTTTGCGACGTTTAGCTCTGTAACTACTGCTGACTTCTTAAAATACCACAATAATATGGTCTTGCAGATGTGGACTGTTTTTTAAATCGCCTGGGAAAGACTTTCCCTCCAGAGGATTGCACCAGTTCACGCGAAAACAAGAAGGAAGATTAGCGTTTAACGTCCCGTCGACAGAGTGGTCATTAGAGACGGAAGTTCATCAGAGGGGACTTCTTTTCCCCAGCTTTTACAGCAGTCCACCTTCTGCAAGGCCCGATTACAATGAACGTCTGTAGAAGTTCACTATAGTTAAAGGGTTAATTACTTATTTGGCATTTAATATCTGTGTAGGTGCGATTTTAAAATCAGAGGTGTTAAGGAAGAAATGATTTATGTTTCATTTCGAAATATTTTATTAATTTCACCATCCTTACTTCTTCCAATTTTGTTGCATTGCCAACATTCGAAATTTTCATATTAACTAGGTAAACCTGGTTACGCTTTACTGTAGCTCAGTCTGGTATGAAAAGGGGCAGTAAGCAAAAGTATACTCTGCTAACATAGACGAACCGAGAAAATACATCAGTCTAATCAGTACATAATATTTTGATCCCCTTTTCCTACTTACGCATTGAAATGGCTTACCAAATCTGGAAAGTGCTATATATAGTAGGCTATTACGCTATGTATAAAATAGGGTTCGAATTATTTTCAATCTGGATGATTATAATGTTCAAATAGAATTTTCCGTCGTTGTTCTTACAAAACATTTGTTATTATTTTGAAATTATAGCATATAATTAAATTTCAAGTTTCGGTCACGTGATCAAAAACGCTCTGTTATTGGCTTAAGCTCTGGTGATTTCTCACAACACGCACAAAACGAGCAAAAAAAAAAAAATAAAAAAAAAAATAAAAAAAAAATATGTTCAAATGTTTGTTAAACTTATGGGACTTAACTACGTGGTCATCAGTCCCTAAACTTACAAACTACTTATGAACTACCTTATACTAAAGACGGCACAAATATCCATGCCCGAGGGGGGATTCGAACCCCCGACCGTAGTGGCCGTGAAGAGCGTGACTGAAGCGCCTCAGTCTCCTTTTTTTTTTTTTTTTTTTTTTTTTTTTTTTTTTTTTTTTTTTAGGGCCTCCAACCTCCCCTCACAGCCCCTCCTTTCGCTCTCCAAGTGTCGCCTTCTTCGGCGTGTTTTTTTTTTTTTTTTTTTTTTTTTTTTTTTTTTTTTTCCAGCTCCGTTCTGACCTCAAAGCTCGTCTTCTCGAAAAGTGAGCTGCCTATGCAGTAGGATTCCTGGTCGTTTTCTCTTGATAATCAATAATATTTCGTTTTTGCTTTATTTTTGTCTTCTCTAAAACTCCGAAGTCACCCGTTGCTGATTTTTTTTTTTTAATAACAACAAAATAATTATTCTCCGTAAATGAGGTCGGTCATGCTACTTTCGATTTACATCAGGAAAGTAATTTCCTTAGAATAATTTATTTCTGCTAGGATGTTGTATTGTTTATATATCAAATAATCCAACCAAGATTCCCATGGTGCTGTTAATTTCTTCTTGACGATATAACACAATACAATTTTCTGTACTAAACAAAATTCTAATTTTAAAGGAATAAAAAGTTCTTACGATTTCAGGAAAATTAAACGAGAAATGAAATCCAGCAGTCTCTACTGTGATGAAACGAAATGTCATTGCCATGACCAGTCCAAAAATATGATACAACTTCTTGTATAACTGAAATTTTTCCCTTGTAATATGTTTCAATATATATATATATATATATATATATATATATATATATATATATATATATATATATAGATAGATACCTATATTTGGATCAATCTCATCATCAATGGGTTCGTCATTTTTTTCCGTCTACTTCGTCTTACATTATCTTCTTCAACCAATTCCCTCCTTCTCGAACAAAATTCCTATCATGTTCCCAAAGTTGTTTTTTATCTTTGGATATTGTCGTACTTGTAAATATGCTGCTGCCATGTATAAGAAAAATTCTACACTGCTGTCACCTCCACATCTGTTGACTACAAAATTGACGTAGTTTCCGAGGAGCCACATCACTGTGTTATTTTTTGTTGATGGATAAAATTCGGTGTCGGGCCACAATAATATATCTGTTGAATAAGACGTTTCCGAACGTCGTGTAAGTAGCCCTAACTTTTTCTGAACCCACTTCCAATTTTGTAGATGGTTGCCACAAGTGAATCGGTGTTTTAATGTGTCCACGAGGCCACATTTTGAGCATTTGTCTGTGTTACTCAAACCAATTTTATATAATTTTTCATTGGTTGAAATAAGATTGTTCACGACTTTATACCAGGACGAGACGACATCGGAACAGTGAATGTGAAGGCTAAGATTTTTCCAAACAGTTTTCCAGTCTACCAACGGATACTTTGATTCAATATTGTTAGGACTGTGGGATTGTTGCCATTTTTCAATAACTTCTTTAGTTGTTAAATGTAATTTTTTCATCGTGGCCTCTCCTATGTAGCTAAGTTCAAGGTAAAAATCTTTTATATGTTTCAGTTTATAGTTTAAATTACCGACATTAATGGGCTGTTGCATACTTACAGGACGGACAGCTGTGAAGAGTTTGGCAGTTATGGTATGAGGCTCATTATTTAAAAGTGTTACTATTCTTTTTATGTAAAGTGCCAAAGCCTTTCTGCAGATGTCAGTTAGACCAAGACCTCCTACTTTTCTGGACTTGGCCAAATCGCTGGGTTTTAGTTTAAAAATATTTTCGTGCCACACGTACCTGCTTGCAAGTTGCATAATGGTTTTTCCTTGCAATTTCGGCAATGGAAAGATCTGTGCTAGATAGTAAGCTTTCGAAAAAATATAGGTATTTATTATTTTAATTTTCTGAGTAAGGTTCACTGAGCGGCATTTGTTGTCCATTAGTGCACCACGAATTCTTCCAGCTGTCTGCTTCCAGTTTATAGCGGACATTTTTATGGGGCACTTATTAATGATAATACCCAGAGTTTTGTGAGTTTCCACGAAACTTGCCCACGCTATATCTAAATGTTCGAGTCCCCTAAGATTTAAAATTTTACTTTTATCAGTATTGATTTGCGCCCCAGAAGCTTTACAATAGTTATCAATTTCTTCTTTCAGAAGATCTACTTCATCCTCCCGCCGTATAACGATGCCCACGTCGTCTGCATAGGCTCTCGCTACAAAATTTGTGCCCGACATTGTCACTCCACTTAGTTTTTCTTCTATCGTGCGAAGTAGCGGTTCAAGTGATAACACATATAGTAACATGGAAAGAGGACTTCCTTGGGGAACACCTCTCCGTATAGTTATTGCTTTTGACAGCTGGCCATTTATGGATACGGATGCCTTAATATCAGTTATCATGTTGCGTACCACCCCAAGAGCTCTTTCTTCTATTCCTATTCGCTGTAGTATACACTCGATGTATCGATGACTAACTCGATCAAAGGCTTTACTAAAATCTAAAAACAGTAACGCGCACTTAATGTTGGTAACGGCGACTATCGAAACCAGATCTCTGTATTCGGAAGTTGCTGTCATAATAGATCGCCCTGGGAAACAGGTTTGATGTGTGGTGACTGCTTTCCGTATTAATGGTGTCATCCTCTCATTGATCGCTCTAGCAATGGTTTTATAATCGAAGTTCATCAGTGTTATCGGCCGAAACCCGCTGATTTTCTTCCGACCTTTACTTTTTGACACCAAAACAATTTTTCCTTCTTTCAGCTCCGGGGGTATGATTCCTCCTTTCATTATTTCATTTAAAACTGCTGTAAAAGTTGGTCCAATTATATCCCAATAACTCAAATAAAATTCTTTTGGAAGTCCATCCGGGCCTGGTGATTTATTTGAGGGTGATTTGGACACGAGTTCGAAAACTTCTTCCGCTGTAAAATCAGTTAAAAATTCAGTGTTATCCTCTGGTGTTATAATTTTATTCAAGGAATTCACTACTTGCGATAATGGTGCGTCATCAATATCGTTTGCTGTATACAGTTTTTCGTAATACCGGAAAAGTTCTTGTACAATTTCTGGGTGGGTGGTGAGTAGGTGCCCGTTTTCTGTGACGAGGTCATCAATAAACGTGCGTTTACGGAGAGATTGATGTTTTATCAAATGGTATAATGACGTAGTTTCTTCTTCTGCAAGACATTTAGATTTAGATTTAATTTTCAGACCTTCTAACTGTTTTCTTTTTATACTTAACATTGTAGCTTTTATTTCTTTAATTTGTTGTAAATCTGTGTTTGTTAGTTGTTGCTTCTCGTAGAGATCTCGTAAAACACTGTAGTAAAATTCGAAGGTTCGCTTGTTGTCTCTGACTTTTTCACGACTATAGATAATTAAGCTTTGCCTCAACTTCTTTTTGCCTACTTTTGTCCACCACTCGGATTTGGACGGGTACCTACACATTGACCGCAAGCAATAATTCCATGATGTCGTAATCTCGTCACGTAATTTTACATCATTTAATATCGATGTATTGAGGTGCCACTGAGTTCGATACATTTTTGTGGGCTGTCGTGGTAAATTTATTGTTACTGACAGCGCGGAATGATCTGAAAAACAGGCCGGGATGACGTCCGCTACTATAACTTTTTCAGTGAGTGGATCAGAGATGTAAATTCTGTCGAGTCTGCTACTCGAAGATGAAGTAAAGTGCGTAAATTTTACTAAAGTTGGATACTTAATTTCCCAGGCATCTTTAAAGTGCATTTTTTGTACTAAGTCATGAAGCTCTTTACAATAATTAAAATTAGGAGTCTGGTCCTTTCGGTTAAGGACACAATTAAAATCGCCTCCAATAATTACATTCTGCGGATTCTTTCGTAGCAGGTAAATAAGTTCATCTCTAAAAAAATTTGCTCTCTGGAGTTTATTACTGTTTCCGGAAGGGGCATACAGGTTAACAAAGGTGACGTCATAAATTTTACATCCTATACCTCGTCCTGATTCTAATTGTTCCAAGTCTTTGATGGGAATACCATCCCTAATCAGGAGCGCTACTCCCGTGCTATATTCAAAAGCTACATTTAAGATAGTCTGAAAACCAGGAATATGTAGGTTTGTTGTCATAACCTCTTGGAGAAACACTATGTCAGCATCAGAGTCATATATGAATTGTTGCAAGGATGTTAATTTGAGATCTGACCATATTCTATTGATATTAAGTGTGACTATTTTATAAGCTTGCTGCATTTAGTATTATAAAAAGAGGAGAAAACATTGATGGCATCACCATAAAGCATTCGTACATGATTGGAAAGTGACTACAATTGTAATCCAATTGTTTAAAACACATTTTGCCCCTCGCTTCTGGACTCCAATGGTATGGTACTGTGCAGTTTTTGCTAACACCATAATCATGCACTCATACTGTCGTACAGGATGAAATTGCAAATACACCTTTAAGAAGCCTAGGTATAAGTGGTTGAATTATACGCTTCTTACTTCATCCGTGTAAAATTAGTAAAAATCCATGTCGCTGGTGTCTTCCCTTTCCGGATCTTGATCTTCTACTTCGTCAGCCCACTCCTTTCGTCCCTCTTGATTGTCATCTCTTAACCGAGATCTTTCTTCTTGTTCGGTAGTTGGTGGGTCAAGGGTCATTTGTTTTTCAGCGCTGGAACTCTTGTGTGAGGTTTGGCTTTGTTTCTCCTTCTGCAAGTTCATAGCAGACTCCTTTTTCTGCGTTCTTGGTCCTTCTTTAATATTCCGCAGCTTTTCCCTTATAGCTGGGGCTATATTCTCAGCTGCCTGATGGGCTATTCTTCTTTTATTACTTTTCTTTGGCGATTTAGTAAGAGATTTTTCTGAAGAAACGTCTGGAGATTTCTCACTCAACTCCTGAGGTAGTATCGGAGAACGTAAATTTTCTGTCCTGGTTGAGGGTTCCCCCTGAGACTCAATGGCTTGCTTCGGCGACGAATCTTTCCCTTGCACACTTAGACTTCTGGAGCATAGTTCACCATCTACATTCTGTGCCTCTTCGGGGCTGACCCTATTGATATTATCGGGCCGAATTATTGCAGAAGTAGCACTGTCACGCTGGGGATCCTCTACTACTGCAACGTTTTGTGCAACATCATTATGGGACAAATTTGTCGTGTCTTCTGCATTTTGCTCAAAAGCCGATGTACTCTGTCTTTGAGATTCATCTCTCAAAGTGTCGGATAGGTGTTCAGAAGGAGTTTCAATATGACTGCTGATGGTTGCATACGGAACTGCCTTTGTTTCCATCCTTTTGGCTACCGGACTGATTTCGTGTTCTCCTAAGGCTACGATCTGCTGTGTGGGCGCCGTGCCTTGGTCCGACAATGCGCGTTCGGGTCGTTTCGGGGAGACTGCGGCGGCAGCGTATGTCAGCTTCATCGCGGTTACCGGTCCAGAAGTTACCTCTTCCGCGGAAGGCAACTGAGCGACTCTTTTTTTCTTGCACTCAGCGCGTATATGGCCAGTAGAGCCACATAACGCGCAAGTGCGAGGCTGTCCGTCATATATAATCAAAGCTCGATAGCCACAAATATTTATATAGGATGGTAAATGTCGTAACAGTTCGATTTTTACTTGTCGTACACCGTTAAGGACAGGAAACATATGAGCTTCCGCCCATTTTTCGGCTACATTTGAAATTACACGCCCATAAGGTTTAAAAGCGTCATCAATTGCCTCCGCCGGTACCTCAAAAGGCAGTTCGAACACTCTCACAGTTCGTATTCCTAGTCCTGCATGGCATACTAGTACGTCACTAACATGTCCGTCAGAGTGATTAAATTTTATTCTATCACCAATCCTATCAACAATAATGTTGCACATAGTAGGATCTTTCAATTTAACATACATAGCACATTGAACAAAAGATAAATGTACTCCTTCGATATCGTCTTTAGTAATCCTAACTTTTTCAGATAGCCATAGTTTTATCTCTAAAGGCTTGGGTCTTACATAGCTACGATCAAACGTAAATTTTATCGTATCTTTTCTCAAATAAGATTGAGATTCCATCATGTTTTCCGGCATACAATCATTTCAAATAGGAGTTAAGCGTAAGTGCAGCCAAGACCAACCTGTCAACAGGTAAACAGCCGTTGTTTACACTCGGTGCCTCGCGCTGCCGCCGCAAGTCCGTCGTCCGCCACGGCTGCCTCGAGACTGACTCGGCCACCGCGGCCGGCAAGAAGCAGCCATATGCGTGTTAGAGCAGTGTTAGCGAAGGTTACTAAATTTTTCCTTACTTTTTCTGTGTACAATTAAGTTTCTTGTGATGGAAAACTTTTTTGTAAGAAGGGAGAAAATTATGTGAAGTCTGGTAGTGAAAAAACCTTCCGAAAGTTGATGCGTTTAATGTATCTTAGTTTCTCGACAACAATCCAGATTTTTACGTACCGTAAGTAAGAAAGGTGAAAGTTGCATTTAAAGTAAAATATACGTATATTTGTTTATGTCAACAGACTGACTCTAGTTCAAAGATACAAACTATTACACACCATAAACCTGTGTAAATATGGATTGCGTCTTAGATTAAGTCTTCATTTTTCTACCAAAAACATTTCACTTTTAAATTAACTCTGTTATAAAAGCCACTGCAAAAATTACACGGTAAGTGCACTACTACGTAGTTACATTTTGGATTCCGATTAATTCATGTGTATATGCAATGCGCGCTAGCCACTTACCACATATTACTATGCATTTTTCTCGTGCTATTTGGTTACAAAGAAATTTGTCAATTTAAATTGGAACTTGTTAGGCTAAAGAAGAATGAAATTAAAGGATAACTACCTTGGCTTACGTGCCAAAATTAAAATATTCAAAAATGTTTTGAATCGACTTAATCAGCTTCACATAAGCTTGGTAGCTATGCGGTTCAAGTATCGTTCACAAATTTTGCATTCCGTGTTTAAATCCAGTTGGTTTCACTATATGCTCTAAAAAGGCGTTTTTGAGACAAAGTGTTGATGCCTTTATCATATACTGAAACACTGCCTCACCGACGTAAATATTGAAAAGACAACGATCATGAAATTTGTACTTTCACCAACTACGTTTGTAAACGACTTAAAATACAAAACTCTGTCGTGTTATATCGTAAACACCTGTTTCACAAATGTAAACATCAGTTCACTGATGTGTACACAATAATACTATACACCTTTGCGGCTGGAGAGCATGATTCTTAACACCGGTTGTGAACTAATAGAATAATAATTGTTGTACGGAGTGTTTACTTACATCAAAGTAATCCTCCCAAAATAAAACGCACCAAGTGACCGCTATCTGATTAGGATCTCTACGAGCTAGTATAAACCACATTTTATGCCTTTATCATTCCTTGGAAGATGCAAAATCATATATTCTAGATTTTTATAGATTTATTTGTACAGTTCAGCACTACGCAATATTTTGTAGACCTTTTCCCAAAACACGAATACACAGACAGTATATCACTGTTAGTAAATGTTACAACAGTAGGAGCACACCATGTGGGTTGAGTTTACAGGCATCACATGACTCCAAAGAAGCGCTTTAGCTGGATTTCAAATTATATTTGAATTCCATATCCGGTTGTTTTTAAAGAATACTGCAGTTGACGAGGAAAACAAGTCATGTTATGAAATGTTCAAATGTTTGTAAATATTTGGGACTGAACTACCGTGGTTATCAGTCCCTAGGCTAAAAAAACTACTTAAACTAACTTAAAGTAATGTAAGGACAACACACACACACACACACACACACACACACACACACACACACATATATATATATATATATATATATATGCCCGAGGGGCGACGCGATTTTCGACGAGGAGCAATCGCGCGCTCCGCAGCAAGGCGCCTTAGAGCGCTCGGCCATTCCATCGCAGCTCATGTCATGAGCATAAGATGACATGATCACTCTTTCAATATGATTACCAGAGAACAGTCAAATACCTTGTTGACCTTGAGAAGAGCATTTTCTTTCTGCATTCTGTCTACTATTCCCCATTCTCTCTCTCTCTCTCTCTCTCTCTCTCTCTCTCTCTCTCTCTCTCACTCCCCCTTTACGATCTGCCTATGTCTCTTCGTCCCCTTCTACCTCCTTATGTGATAAGAAGGTGACGAGGAAGCTTCTCTTAAAGATAAAAAAAGCGAAATAATGAATGCAAGAGCCAATGTTATTTACAGACTTTATTACTAAGATGTTTTGATTTCCACTGCTGACCAGATCGTAAAACTAGATGTTGTAACATTGTAGTTTAGCGTTGTACGAGTGTTACTGCAAATAAACCATTTCACCGAAACGTCTGTAGAATGTGATTTCACGAAACCTTACTACTTTTATGTGTCATTTCTACCATGAAACCGGATCTTTCTACCATGAAACCGGATCGTTACACAGGCCAGAAGTTGGTATTATAAAAAACTCCGATTCAGTAATCATTATTGGAGATTTCAGTGTTCGATAGAAAGCCAACATCACTCTTAACGGCAACGTGTAGAAATGACTTTTAATTTCGTATCACGTAAGTTTCTGTTGCCTCCAGGTATAATTAGTATTAAATTCGGTATTTCACTTTTCGTTTTCAACTATTTGAATTATGACTGCACACTGATACAATGACGAAAGTGTATAGTTTCCATGTCTGTTTGTCCTTCTATTTTCAAGTGATTTCCTTAATTTATTCTAGGCAAATGGCAACATGGTTCCTTTTCAAAAGCGTAGCAAATTTCCTTCCACATTCTTAACGAAACAATCCGAGCTTGTGCTCCATTTCAAATAATCACGACGTCTACAGGATATTAAACCCTTATCCTCCTTTTCTGGTTTCGTAAATTTTACGTGATACTCAACAAAGTCGATGAACAGGTTTATTGGACACCAATATGAACAGGGTCTACTCTTAAAGCGTTACTTAGAGGTTTTAATGGGCTTTAAGATGAAATTACAATAGGCTTTGACCACTGAGTTATATTCGTTGCAAGTTAGTAAATATTTAATAATTAATAATTATCACTCGAATGTTGTGATTACCTAGAGAGTTCGTGAGAATGGAACAACCGAGAAATAAACTACGAAGAAACTACGCCACCTGTGAGATACTATATGGAAATCCCGACTCACACACGCTGAGGAAAACCTCTTCCTGTTTCCTTCGTCCCTTTATGGTTTCTAGGAGTTTGGAAATTGCAAAGCTCATTCATCAAGTGATTTTCATTTTATTAGCAGCTACACTGTAATCGTAACGTTGTTTCTATAGAGTGAATTACATATTCTTGAAATTACTGACGCGACTTTTTGTTCCTTGTTTCATATCCTCATCATAAATGCTTCTGCTTTCACTTAGAAGCTGGAATCGAACTAACATTGAAATTGTTCAGATGCTTAATGTTCCCGTAGATGATGTCCTATTTTTCAGTCACTGGGAAAGGTTTATATGCACGGTTCGTTTGATTGGAAACTATATGCTCGAAACTTATGAAAAATGTTTGTGAAGTTCGCGTTTTGAAGTCAGTGTAATGCTATTATCTTTACATTTGTGCATTTATGTGTTAGAGGTGGTGCCAATGAAATCATTCATAAGTAAAATCGTATTCCGGTAGGCCTACGTAAAATTTAAAAGTATCGTGCTCAAAATATTAATATCGTCTGGTGATGCTAGTATTATAAATCGATTCTGACGAAGCAGTTTGCTTAACACAGAAACAAAAGAATACCTCCGACAGCTACTGATCAAGAGAGCCGCTCAAATGATTTCCGAAAAAGTTTATTTACGTCCGGGTAGCAGTCGACGCATCGTAGCTACGCTTTCTAGACAGCTTATGGTTAATGAAATGCGATTAAGACTTATTCTTCTATGCTAGGTATATCTGTTCTCAGTCGACACAGTGGCAGGCTGCGCGCCGCGCCTTCGAAGCCGCTGTCTCCGTCAGCGCTAAGCCAGCGCGAGGAACACAGACGCCGAGCAAACGTATTCTGCCTGTCGCTAGTCTAATGGAGAATTGGCAACATTTCAGAGTACTTTTGGCAACTCTGTGAACGGCGAGTTATTTCCTGGTTAGCACAGCATTTAGATGATAAATTCACTTGATTTTTCATGTCATTTCCAATCAGTCTGAGTGATTTTCACTTAAGGTGTGAGATGAAGTTATTAATTCATGTTTTTGAGTACCTGAAAGTGGTTTTACGCGAAATTGCAACCAGTCTCTTCTTTTACTTTTCGCTTCATCTGGTCTACTAACTAGTCGCACAGTAAGAAAGAACCTCATAGTAAAAGTCTTCGCTAGCCTTGATAGTCGCCTGCGATGCAACGATGCTTGCGGCTCGTGGAGCCAGTCTGGTTCGTAGTAAATTTTTTAGCTGTTCTGTGATAGAGCTACAAGTATCCACATAGAAAATCAATAGGAAAATCTCAAGAAAACTTTTAATTAAAAAGTGGTTAAGCTATT
Source organism: Locusta migratoria (assembly GCA_026315105.1). Classification (NCBI taxonomy): domain Eukaryota; kingdom Metazoa; phylum Arthropoda; class Insecta; order Orthoptera; family Acrididae; genus Locusta; species Locusta migratoria. The sequence goes on from CM048755.1 coordinate 10,088,206, forward strand.
TCCAGTCCCATATTTCCTTATATCTGGAAGAGTCTGAAATTGCTTAGGTAGTTTACTAAGTTCATGCCCACAGAAATAAACTGTTCCAAATTAAAGAAGTCGTAAAATGATGTTTTAAGTGCATTTTCGTCTGGAATGAATTTTTGTTGAAGATTGTTCGATTAGGAGCGGTAAAGGTAAATATTTGTGAGCAAGTGATCATAAGAATAACTCAGATAAGTATTTTAAAATCCGGCTCTTGGCCGCCGGGGAACAGAGTTAACTACTTTTCTTACAAACCCATTATTCTGGGACAACTCTTCCCATGCATCCTGAACTGCTTCAGATAGCGCTGCCTTCTTTGCTGGCGTAGGTTATCAGCTCCTAATAATCTTCTCCATCTCTGCCCGCATGTGCTCTATGGGATTGAGGTCAGCATCTTTGGGAGGCCAGTCCAACATATCAAATTCTCCGTTCACTCGAAACCACTGTTTCACACAATTTGCTGTGTAGACCGGGGAACGGTAATGTTGGAATATTATTCTGCCTTCCGGAAACGTCTCACGAACAGAAGAAAGCATTATGTTATCCAGTATTTCACAGTAGTAACTACTGGTAAGCGGACGGTCCAGTTTCCACAGAATGCCGCAACCATTTGCCGACATCCATCCCCAAACTGTGACAGCAGTTCGGCTACGCCTTTGCCTCTGATGGACATATTTGCTGTCGAATCTCGCTCCAGTTGGACGAAACACACGGACAGAACCGTTTGGTGCTGTGGAAAATACTTTCTCCTCAGTAAATATTACTTGCTCCCAGAATGAAATTGGTTTGCATACGTATGCCAGTACGAAGTTTAATCTGGCAGTGTTATGTTGTTCTGTCAACATTTCCTTTATAGCCGATTTTCGTCCATGTCTTCCTTCCTCGTTGAGACGACGGTGGATGGTCTATCTACTTACAGGTAGTTGTAGAACGTTCCTAATTTCGGTGCTGGTGCGGAATGGGTCTTCATCACTGGAGCGGAGTATATCATTCTCTTGCTCCTTTGTCGTAGTGCGTGGACGTCCGGGGCGACGACGACTATTGACATGGCCTTCATCTGCCATCCACTTCACCGACAGGTGTATCGTGGATTTGCTCTATCCTAGAGCACGGGAAATGGCGCTGATACTGTATCCCTCTTCATAAAGTGCAAGAATGCGACCTTTTTCAAAGCTCTTGAGTTGTGGCATTTCGCAAGTAAGCACCTATCGACAAGTCAAGAGGAAGCGAAGTGCCATACGATGTGGAGAACACTTTCTTTGCCTCAGAAGTCCAACTCATTCCCAACTACTTGCTCTGAAAAAGCATTCATAAACAAGTTCCTAGTAAGTATTATTACGAATATCGTGAAAATGAATTTTGTCCCTAAATTCCATACGTAGTAATACTGACAGTGTTTCTGAGATTAAAAGTAAAATTTAGATGCACATAGTGTCCCGGCTATCGTATCTTCTTAAGAAAGTGTGTTACCTCACGTATGACATTATGGCAGTCAGTAAGGCTAGCGTATTCGAATGGAAGCACGGCGTAGTGAGTAAGACGGTAAGTTGGTATTCTGTCATAAGTCGGTTCAAATCCCGTCATGCCTACTAAATTTAATTCGTTGTAAACAAAGTATTCTTTTTTGAAGAGTCAACGTAAATGTAGCGTTCGAAGTATTCATAACACATTACAGATTTTTGCATACACCTTTCGATACTCGGTCGAGGAAGGCAAGAAAAAAAAATGCACCTAAGTTTGAGCATTAGCTCTGCCTTCGGTTGATAATCGTTTTGCATTTTTATCTATACCGTACTTTATGGTCTTTATTTCAGCTGATGATTTCCATAGCTGCAGAAATACAACTTATGTTACTTCTTTCGGCAAAATACGTATGCTATCAGACGAAAAGATTAATCTGGGCCAGACCTCAGCCTACCCTGACAACGAGCCTTATTATTTAGGAAATTTGTGAAAGCTCATATGTCGGGCACTGTGGTCTCGGGGTAAAGCTTTCAACTGGAAACAGGAGGGTCGAGAGTTCGATACCCGATCGGTCCTGCGAATTTTTTTTAAGTCTGCGTTTTAATCCGGCCTTCAGCTCTCAACGATGTGAGGAGTCACCAGAAACGACACGGATTCCACGATAAGCTGTAGGTCCCCTTTCCCCGGTTGGGTAACTGGGGTAGGCTAGGGACACGCAAGTCGCCGAAGTGGCGTCCAATCGAAAGACTTGCACCAGGCCAATGAGCCACACGAAATTTTAGCACTTTTTAAGAGGAAATGAAATTCCTTCACGAAATTTCTTAACAACGTGAACTAGTCGTTTGTGAATCAATTCCCAGGTTTATTTCTCTGGTTAGAAAGTAAATCTACCAGGAGGTAAGGACGAAAGAAAGGTCTCGTACTGGAAGGTCAGGCAATTTTATTTCAGTGAGTACAAAAATCAAGTAAAACAAACAATGAAGTTGCAGTTTAGGTCAAGCATATACAGAAATGTAAGCCACAATAACACTAAATTCTCGAACCCATATGCATTGCATACACGCACAATAAGTGTTGTAGTGTTGCTATGGAGCCAAATAATCCAATTCCGTATTTCTCGGTAAGAAAGAGCAGAGGTTAACAGTCTTCACTACATCATACTGCTTCATCTGACGCGACTGACAAGGAGAGGGTCTATTTCACCTACTTCACCTCTGGTAACACCAAGTGAAGAACGTCAAGTTGCACCGTGGTTAACAATCCGTATTAAACCGAATTATTTCGCTATCAACTCGGACAGAGCCGATTTATCGTTGCCAGTAACAGGCAGAATACACGGCAATCAGTAACTCAGTCGCTAGAAAGCTTTTCTTATATTACAAAAATTTATTTTCTTTTATAAACCAATGGTTCTTTAAGGTCACTTGTCTCGTATTGAATTTAACTTGAGACGTTAAAAATTATGCTGCTGGACTGGGATTCTAATTCGGATCTCCTCTTTTGCCGCACTCGACCCTCTCGGAATCATATAGTTGAATCATTTCGTTGCTTTCTCCGAGACTGCCGACTCCTCTAGGTCTCCACGAAAGGCACGTATATGGATTCGAATCCAGGTCCAGCACAAAATTTCATAATTTCATTTGACGCCCTAGATAGAGGACACTGGATTACTAGTAAAAAAATTATTTTGAATATCTCTTCGTGCATTATCAAGGGGAACCAGGCTGTTGCGGTGGTGTTGGGGTAAAGCTCTTGAACGGTAACTGAAGGGTCGCGGGTTCGGAACGTAGTCAGATCACCGATATTTTTCAATCTGTGTTTTAACCCAGCATTCATGTGTCAACAATGTGAGGAGTCGTCATAAGCTACACGTGCTTTGGATTCCACGTTAAACTGTAGGTCGCCTTTCCCGTTTGGGTAATTGGGGCGGGTTAGGGTCATGCAAGTCTCTGAAGTGGCGCACAGTTGAATGACGTGCACCAGGACACTGATCCACAACAATTTATTATTATTATTATTATAACGATAGGTGCCGTTGTTACTAGTCAGACACGCACGCATCGTCATTCCTGTTGAATTAACATTTGAGATTTAACGTCCATTCGTGCTTAGAAAGGACATCGGTAGGTTCGGGGTTCGATTCCCGGTGACGCATAACGTATTTATATCCTGATTACAGATTCAAACATCCCGCTGCTGGTGAAATAATTCGACTACTAACATCTGACTTCACTTAGTTATCTTCCATTTAGATAGCGGTTATGTAACTCAAAATCAAATGTTTGTAAATGTATGGAACCAAACTACTGTGGTCATCAGTCCCTAGGCTTAGAAGTACTTAAACTAACTTAAACTAATCTAAGGACAACACTCACACTCCTGATCAAGGAAGGACTCGAACCTCTGGCAGGAGAAGCCTCGTATGTAAGTCCCACACAGAATTGAGTCTGGGCACTTGTGATTAGGGACATAACGGTGATTATTAAGTTCCTGGTACAGTAAAAGATAAATAAATAAATAAAAATATTTTAAGAATTGGCATTTTATACGATTTGATTAGCGCGTTCTGATATTTGTGAGGAAATGTCCAATATTTCACACATCTTTATGCTTCATCAGCTGTGAAAATCTTAGGCATAATCAAGTATCTATAAGATTCCAGAATATGGTGTTTGTCATATCAATTCAAGTTTAAAGATGTGTACAAGTATTTGTTCAGGTATGAATACGGAGAAAATGTTGGTGATACGCAGTTAATATTGAAGTTTCCATAGTGCGTTTGCTGCTGTTCATTGAGTTTTTATTATCTGGTTAGTTCAACAATCGGTTAATAAAAATACGCTCGCCAGTGGAACGACGTTTCGCAATTGTGAGAAAACGATTTACAGAACAAAAGTACTTCGAGTTTCTACAGGACTTCAGGATTTCCGATACTATAGTAAAATCTGTTGTTTGTAACAATATTAAATGTTGTTTACGGATTAATTAATGTTTTATGTAACGGAGTTCGTTATATCAGAGTGTAATAAGTGTGACAATACTTAAGATTTGTCATTGTAAGAAATTGGATATAATAAACGTTAAGAACTTAATAACGTGTTTCCTTTTATTTGCAAAATCGTGGTATTAATTTACATCTGGAATGATTGCCATAAAGAGCAGTTGTCTGTAGTGGATCCATTTTGAATAGTCGAACGACTATACCGCGGAGCAAGCAAAGCATCCGCAAGACACGTACGTTAGTTGGGTTGCAAGCACATCAGGCGAAACGCAATTCAGGTCGTTCGGATATTTTTGCGCATGGTAGTACATGTAGGGCGGACGTTCCTTGACGTGGAGCTTGCCTTTGTTCAGCTCCTTTATTTTTGTTTGTATTTCCTCACATCTGCTATTCTGTCCTCTTCTGAAAGTGAGTCTGGCCTCTTCTACAGATCACGCTCCGTCCTTTAATTTATCAAATTGCCCTGCAAAACTTATCTGAAAACTATAAGTTGGTTTTATTAATAAGCCAGGGTGTATATTGTCATTGAAATTTTGATGAACTCCTTCGTTAGTTCTCTGCCGCAACCGTCTTCTGGTCGAATCGCACACCTCCTGTTATTCAAACGGACAATCCGTAGACCAAATTGTCTAAACCCCTGAGCATCAACACCATAGTGCATTTACGTGCAACAAAAAATCCTATGAATTACGGCGTTGGAGCCTACCACGGCGTCTTATAAACATGCTACCTAACGGGAAGATTGCCGATATAAAACGTACAGTAAAAAAGGTGGCACCTAAAGTACTTGATAAACAAGGCTAGTTTCACGCCAAATGAAGAAGAGCACACACACTTAAAACGACATACAGGGACACAAATTACCATAAACAATACATACACAAAATATACACTATAAAATACGTAACATGGCCTAAAGAGCTTAGATTATGCACCACCAATCCTCACGATGGAAACAAAAAGATGAAAACATGGAGAGAAAAAAAGGACTATGTGAGGCAGGCAGCCTTATAGCTAACAGGGACACTTGAACATGTCACACTAATAATTTTTTTTGTACAGAACGGAGCGTCAACGTAACGTACGTCGAACAGCAGACCAGATGGAACTCGCAAGTTGCTGTTAACCACCCCAATAGGGTCGTGTACCTTATAGTACACAAAACACGCATACAACATGAAGATGCGTTATGGCGAAATGAAATCGCACAACAAACACATATATATACAAAGGACACATATAACAAAATACACCATTAAAACAAACCATTTAAAGAAAACACTAAAAAAGACATACAAAATACGGCATAAATCTACAAACACAAATGACATGGGTGGTAAGAATATCTCTTAAGTTTACCTTAGAAAACAGAAAATTACACAAAACCTATGACACAGTTAGGCGCCTGGCTACTCGCGGTAGAACCTCAGGCTCGAGACGTGGTGGAGTCCTTTGGATTTCCTAGTGCGAAGAGTTTCTAGCTCCACGGCGTTCTCGTGGGCTATACGTCTGACACGGTAGGGTCCGACAAAAAGGGGGAATAACTTCTTGGTAAGCGAATGACGCTTGCTCGAGAGTCTTCGCGAGCGTACTAGGACCTTCTGGCCCACTTCGAACACTCTTACCACGCGATTGACTTTGTCTTGCCATCGTCTCTTCTCTGCGGCATCTCTAATATTTGCCAGGGCGCGTTCGATAACGTCACGGTGTCTCAGACGAACCGGCGGATCGAGAGGCACCGTTTCACGTACCTTGTACTCTGGGTGCTGGTTTTTAAGTACCAGCACCGGGGGCATACAGGTGCAGCTGTTTGGGAGGTCGTTCATAACGTGCTGAAACCCTTGTATATACCGATCCCAAGCCCTATGACAGTACAGGCGGCACATATTCCCCAGTTCTTTCATCACCCGCTCACAAGGATTTGACGCAGGGTTATAAACAGATATGAAAACCGGCCTCATGCGTCTCCTCCACAGCATTTATTACCAGACGGGGGACGGAACTGAGGTCCGTTGTCAACAATGACTGTCTCTACAGGCCCGACTTGTCGTAAGAAGTCTTTGATAAAGGCCTGAGCAACGGACCGTCCGGTCGTTCTACTTAAAGGAGTCAAGGTAAGAAATTTTGACGTTAGCTCCACAGCCACAAAGATGTAGGAATAGCCATTCATTGTGCGTGGTAGCGGTCCGAAGAGATCGACCGCAGCTAACTCACGAAGCCGAGAAGGGATTATAGGAAAGAGGGGAGCTTGGTGTGTAACCGTGGGAAGTTTAGATTTTTGACAAAGCTTACAAGTGGCCAGCACTTTCCTAATCCTTTTTTTCCATATTTAGGAAGTAGCAGGTATCACAGAGTTTCTGGTAGCACTTACGGGGTCCATAGTGCGTGTAGCTTAGGTGAGTAAACCAGATGAGTTTGTTGACCCACTCATCTGGAATGCACACAACCCAGTTAGATTGCCCGGGGTCGCTACGTCGGAACAAGATATTTCGCCTAATTAGGTAGTAATGTCGGATCGACGGATGAGTCTGATCACGCCATTTGGCCTTCAAATCTCTCAAAATCTCATCCTTATCTTGTTCCCGCGTTATGTCCTGAAGGGAGGCGGTAATAAAGTTATCGAAAGCAACGCCACGGAGATATAAGACACTGAAGTTATTTTCATTCAGTTCAGCATTGGTCCCTTGCGTCAAACCAACCGGAGAGCGAGAAAGAGCGTGACACCACATTCTCGCTTCCGGGTAAAACGAAATTCCTGGAGAAACAACGCCCACCTGGTCAACCTACCATGCGTCAACTTAGCTGGCGTTAGAAATTCTAATGCACGGTGATCGGTATATACTTTGGTCGTCCTCCCTAACAGATACCATCTGAACTTAAGGAAACCGAAGACGACGTCAAGAGCTTCAAGTTCAGTCACGGAGTAATTGCGCTCACACTTGTTCAGCACTCGACTCGCGAAAGCAATCGTCTTTCGCTGTACGACCCCATTTTCCTCAATATCTTGAAACAGCTCTGCAGCTGTTCCGACCTCAGAGCTGTCCGTTCCTAAACAGAAATCCTTCGATAGGTCAGAGTGGGCTAACAGGGGCGCGACTAACAAGGCGCGTTTCACGTCCTCGAATTCCTTTTGCGCGCTCTCAGTCCACTTCCAAGCCTTATTCTTGCTCGTAAGCACACAAAGAGTTGGTGTGGCTATACTCTCTATTGATAGGAATCGTTTATAACAATTTATAAGCCCTAAGTAGGCTCTGCGCTGTTTCTTCGTTGAGGGGACCGGAAATTCTCTAATTGCTTCTAGTTTGGTCGGGTCTGGTAGGATACCATCTCCCGATATAATGTGGCCAAGAAACTTCACTTCCCGGCGGCCGAATTCTGATATCATTAGGTCACTCCAGACTGTCCGAAGACCTGAAGTAACCGCTTAAGAACATCATTATGGTCTTCCCACGAGTTCTCGGTCATTAGTGCGTCGTCCACGTACGTGGTTACCCGTTTCTGTAAGTCATTGGGTAAGATACTGTTAAACTGCGGATAAACACAGCAGAACTGACGTTGAGAGTCCGAAAGGCAACTTACGGAATTGGTAGCAGGTTCCGAAACATAGGAAAGCAGTGTAAGGTCGGCAGCTCGGGTCAAGTTCAATTTGCCAATAACTGGAACGCAGGTCTATGGAGGAAAGCACACGCACGCCGTGAAATTGCTGCAGCAACTCATCCAACGTCTGTGGTCGGTCCGTCTCCGGTTCTATCACCGTGTTAATTTGTCTCGAATCGAGAACAAGCCGAATCGAGTTATCTCGTTTCGGAACAAACAGCAGCGGGTTGTTGTATGAACGTACAGCTTGTTCAATAACTCCTTCCGCCAGCATGCGCTTAATTTCCTCCTCGACTTGCTCTTTATACACCCACGGAATTGGGTATGGCTGAACGAAGAACTTCCTTTGTTCCCGGACATTGAAACGGTAGACAAATCCCTTTACAGTGCCGGGAGTCTCAGAGAACACACAGGAGTGCTCACGGAGGATTTGGGACAGCTCGAATTTCGCAGTACCTGACGCGTCGTCTATGGCTCGACCTTCTTAGCAATCTCGTGCGATAGCGCGTTTTCGTCATCAATGCCGCATTAGAGTATGTCCGTGTCCTCTCCGCAGGAACTAAAATAACTGGTAGCATTTGCCGGGCAGAAGTCATATAAAAACTGGTAGTAGCGGTCGGCAGAGTCCACCTTAGCAGCACACTCATCGAAATTCAAGTTGATGTTGGCGTTCCCCTTGCATGTTTGTATAGCTTATGAGACTTAACTACGGGGTCATCAGTCCCAAAACTTACAAACTACTTATGAGCGAGCTAATCCTAAGAATGGCACAAATATCCATGCCCGAGGGGGTTTCGAACCCCCGACCGCAGTGGCCGTGCAGACTGTGACTGGAGTACCTCAGTCCCCTCGGCCACCGCGGCCGGCCCCCTTGCATAATCGCACTACCCCTTCACTAAAATCGAGCAGGGCGTTATGTGCGAGAAAGAATTCTACGCCTAGGAGGACATCTACCGTCAATGAGGGTACGATAATAAAATTCACGCAGAATTCGTGACCCTGACACTCAAATACAACTTCCGCTTGCCTTTTAACATCAATACTGCGCCCGACTAATGCGCCCTTTACCTTTGTCCTCTAAAAAGGAAGTACAGGCCATGTCCCCGCTGTCTGACAACGGTCGAATGCGGAATCGCTCATGACCGAAACGACGCTGCCGGTGTCAAGTACGCATTCCAGAACTACGTCCTTAACGCTCACTGTAATAAGCGGTTGCACCACCGGCACTACCACAGTAGGCTCTTCCTCGAGAAGTGTGTCCCTAATGTCATCTGGCCCTGCTAGTTTCGGACGGACATGCTCTTTTCCTAGTGAGTTGACCAAGTGTCGATCAACTTTCGTGGATTGCCATAAGCTCGTGCTAGGACCGGGATCCTTCAGATTGTTACGGCGCGGATCAGCGGACCTGATTTCCACGTCTTCTGTTGGCGGGTCATGTGGTTTTCGCGGGCCTTTATCGGGTCGGTAGCCCTTATTACCGTTCCCTAACTTTCGGTGCTTGTCTTCTCACTTACCACAACAATAACCGTGCCCGTTCCTTCGCTGTTGCTGATTCTCAGCGTTGGAAGGACCGGAGTCCGCGCTGCTATTACTTTCCACGCGGTTGTTCCTAGCGCTATTGTCGCTCCGATTACTTCTCCTAGCAGAGCCGTTGCCATCTCTTCTAGGTCCTCCAGGTAATCTCGGAAGGACTCAATGTCCTGCTTGCAGCTTCCCCCAAGGACGGCATTGCACACATTTCATGGGAGCTTCGACGTGCAAATTCTTATCAATTTACGTGGAGGGTACGGGGAGTCGAGGAATTGATTTCTCTGCATTATTCCTTGAAAGAATTCTCCGAGACTCCTGAAATTGTTGTTAGCAAAGTGGGGAATCACTAGAATACTGCTTTTTACTCGTTCCTGTTGCCTCTACGACCAGTAGGCAGACAGGAAATGTTCCCTAAAATCATCGTAGTAGTGGCAATATCTTAAGAGAGGTAGCATCCATGTGGCGGGCTCCCCCTTGACATATCTGCACACATACTCGATTTTCTGCCCTTCTTGCCAGTTCAGAGGCAGAGAGTAGTCGAATTGCTCTTGCCACGCATGCGGGTATATCCCTCTTGCAGAATTTTGGAAGACCTGCTACTTTTTTACAGTGAGAAAGTGATTATAATCAAATGCCTTCACTGGATCTCGCACAGGCACTCGACTCGGTCTTTCTCTTATGGGAGTACGGGCACGCAGAGGTTCAAACTCCTCCTCCTCGAAAGCCGAATCATCTCCGTGGTCGGAATGACAGGGCCGACTTCCACACAAACTGCGGCAGGCGTTTTCTACTTGCGGGGGAGGCGGGTGTGGAACGGAGACTTGCTCTAGATGCTCGATGCATTCTTCTAACTCGGCCGCTACATCGCGACGCCTACGGTTAATTTCCCACTGTAGTTCCTTGAATCAGAGTAAGTCGCGAACTTCCTCCGATTCATTTACAACAGCGGGAGCTGCCCTGTCTGCCGCGGTCTCCCTGGTCTGTAGAAGCTGCGCCACCGAGGTGGCCAGTTCTTCAAAGTGCATGCCTAGTACATCTGTGCGTGCGCCTAGTTCATCGGTGTGTGTTTTCGCCCGACCGTCTACCAAATCGACTCTCTTGTTAAATCTCTCCTCCAGAGAGTGTATATTCGTGTCTACACGATCGGAGAGGGCAGATATAGCTTCTGCATTTCCTGAAATTTTGGTCGCGTTTTCTGAGATACCATTCATTGCTACCTCATGCCGTTCCTGAACTAGACACACTATATCGGTGCACAACCCATCCAGATTATTGTTAATAACCTGAATGGTGTTAGTTTGCGCCTCCCGGCATTGTTCAGAAACCTTGACAAGTTCGGCTTGGACTGTACCATTTTGCGCTTCTATCCATGCTTTTAATTCTCTCATGAAGGTCATGAGGTCGCTTAGTGTCATATCAGAATCGCACACAGGCCTAGTAACACTGGTTGAACTGGTTTGCTCAGTAGCAGAAACCGGCATATGGGCATGCGGTTCGCTTTGTTCGCCCCTGCCCTCACTTCCGGTCGCGTCCACGCTTAAACAAGCCGCGATTTCAACGGGAACGCGGCCGTCTGTACTCGCTACCTTTTCCCTTTCGGTGGAAATATCTGACCTAGACGACTTTTCACGGCACTTATTTTGGTTCAAACGCCTAGAGCGAGTGGAAACGGACAAGGCAGAGCTATTCTCCATCGTCACAAGTAATTTTGAACAAACACAAGATTAGCCGAACAAAAAACGCGTAACAAAACACGAACTAAAACCTTCACACGCAATGCACTGTGGCTGTGTTCTTTTTACAAAAACAATTAAAACCACCCTTCTAAAAAAACACACAAAAATACACTTAGAGAGATGTGTTGAAAACATAAAATGAAATAGATTAATGCGCGCTGCTAATCTCACACATTCATCCACTGGGAGGGGAAAGAAAAAAAATTTTGAAGAATATTCCCGCACGTATTTAAAGCAAAAAAACTATTTCATTAAACAGATTACCCGCTAGAAGAGCGAATACTGTCAGCGGTAAGCCAGATAAAAGTGGACCACTGTAAGAAACAAGAGGTTTGCCTTATCACTAAAATTAGTAAATAAGGTCCGTGTGAACTGCCAGTAATGCCCTACTACAAAACCTTGTTCCCCGGCCCAAACTGAGAACTGACTCCTTTCAAATTACTTCAATAACAGGAAGTTAATAGTAAAGTGATAAATATACATAGTAGCTTACACATTATCACATACAGACCTTACAAAGCAAGCCACCACAGTTAAAGTTATCTTAGAAAGGCGGCTAAGAAAACATTTAGAAAAAAAATGTTTGTACAGCTTATGGGACTTTACTACGGGGTCATCAGTCCCCAAACTTACAAACTACTTATGAACTACTTACGAACTAGGACGGCACAAATATCCATGCCCGACGGGGGATTCGAACCCCCGACCGTAGTGGCCGTGCAGACCGTGATTGAAGCGCCTCATTCCCCTCGGCCACCGCGGCCGGCCGGAATTTAGAAATTTATTAAAATTGCATCTGAACTTGTTCTCAGCACTTGTGAAGAATAATATTAAATAAAAGAGGGAAGGTGTTCTAAAACTACAATTTGTAAGCAACTTACGGATTATTCTGAACTTAAACTTGTTTATTCAGATAGAAAACAAGCAAAATGGGAACCAATTTTGTTAATACATTAGAAACGCATCTCTTACATGGATTAATGCGGATGGTCCCCAGCCTAAATTATACATGATTTAACGCTACTGGGGGAAGGATTCACAAACAACACTCATTCTCTCACACACACGCAATGCCACAGCGAAACTCACCAAAATCAGCGTCCTGAGACGAGGCGGAATCAGGCGCCGCTATCGTAGGCGAAATTCAGCAAGTCGGGGGTAGCACAAAACACAATATACAACAACACTTTGAAGCTGGCTCTGGTCTGTCGTGCCTGTTTTGAGATGGTGCATGTGTATAGCCAAGTAAAATTACATCTGAATTGGGAAGCGAGCAAAGACGCTAATGTCGACACATGGCTACGTTACATGAATGCACACCACTGAAGGTGAAGTGGTTGAAAATCGGATTCATTATACTAAATCACGGTGGATTCTTAAGTTGCAGTCTGTTAGAAATTGATCTAGGTACTGTTTTTATATGAGAAGTGGCATGAATTCAGGAGACTAGCTGCAAAACCCGAAAGTCGAAACTCGGACCAACTTGGTTCCGAAAACCGATAAAATTAAATAAATTCAGTTTCTGAAAAAAAGGAAATTAACTACAGCATGCAACCCATAGAAATGATTAGAATTATATAAAGAAGCGAATGAAATACAGCTACACGCCATGTTGTTGTTGTCGTGGTCTTCAGTCCGGAGACTGGTTTGATGCAGCTCTCCAGAATAGCCTATCCTGAGCAAGCCTCTTCATCTCCACAAAAGAACGGCAACCTACATCTGTCTGAATCTGCCTACTGTATCCATCTCTTGGTCTTCCTCTGCGGTTTTTACCCCACACACTTCCCTCCAACGCTAAATTCACAATTGCTTGATGTCTAAGAATGTGTCCTACCAATCTATCCCTTCTTTTAGTCAAGGTATGCCAGAAATTTCTTTTCTCCCCATTTCTGTTCAGTACCTCCTCATTAGTTACGCGATCCACCCACCTAATCTTCAGCATTCATCTGTAGTACCATATTTCAAAAGCCTCAATCCTTTTCCTGTCCGCACTGTTTATCGTTCACTCCCATACAAGGCAATACTCCATACAAATGCCTTCAGGAAGGTCCTCCTTAGGCTTAAATCAATATTTGATGTTAACAAATTTCTCTTTTTTAAGAACGCTTTTTTAGCCATTGCCATTCTGCATTTTATATCCTCTGTACTGCGACCATCATTTGTTATTTTACTGCCCAAGGAAAAAACTCATCTACCTCCTTTATTGCTTCGTTACCTAATCTAATTCCTTCAGCATCACCTGATTTTCTTAGACTGCACTCCATTATCCTAGTTTTGCTCTTGTTAATGTTCATCTTATATGCACCTTTCAGCACACTGTCCATTCCGTTCAATTGCCCTTCCAGGTCCTTCAACTCTGACAACCGCTGTCTGTTTGTACAAGTTGTAAATAACCTTACGCTCCCTATATTTTACTCCTGCTTGTTTCAGAACTTGAAAGAGTTTATTCCAATCAACATTGTGAAAAGCCCTCTCCAAATCTACAAAAGCTAGAAATGTAGGTTTGCCTTTTCTTAATCTATCTTATAGGACAAGCTGTAAAGTAAGTATTGCCTCCCGTGTTCCTACATTTCTCCTGAACCCAAACTGATCTTCCCTGAGGTCGACTTCTACCAGCTTTCCCATCCTTCTGTAAATAATTCGTGTTAATATTTTGCAACCATGACTTATTAAACTGATGGTTCTGTAGTTTTCACACCTGCTTTCTTAGGAATGGGGATTATAACATTTTTCTTAAAGTCTGAGGGTAATTCACCTGTCTCATACATCTTACACACCAGGTGAAACAATTTTGTCATGGCTGGTTCTCCCAGAGACTTCAGTAGCTCTGAGGGAATATCATCTATTCCAGGGGACTTATTTCATCTTAGGTCTTTCAGTGCTCTGTCAAATTCATCTCTCAGTATTGTATCTCCTATTTCATCCTCATCTACGTTTTCTCCCTTTTCTACAATATTGCCGCTAAGTTCATTTCCTTCATAGAGCCTCTCTATATACTCTTTCCACCTTTCAGCTTTCCCTTCTTTGCTGAGTACTGGTTTTCCATCAGTGTCCTTGATATTCATAGAGCTGTTTTTCTTATATCCAAATGTTTCTTTTATTTTCCTTTAGGCTGTATCTATTTTTCCCCTTTTTATACCTTCTTCTACATCCTTGCATTTGCCTTTTAGCCACTCCTGCTTAGCCATTTTGCACTTCCTGTCAATCTCATTTCTTAGTCGTCTGTACTCCATTTTGCCTGTTTCATTTTTTGCATTTTTATATTTTCTCCTTTATCGATTAAATTTAGTATCTCCTGTGATATCCAAGGATTTTTTGTAGGGCTTGCCTTCCTACCTATTTTGTCCTCTGCTGCCTTCACTATTTCATCTCTTAATTCCTCCTCTACTGTTTTATTTTCCCCCGTTTCTGTCAATTGTTGCCTAAAGCTCCCTCTGAAATTCTTAAGAACTTCAGGTTCCTTCAGTTTATTCAGGTCCCATCTCCTTATTTTCCTTTTTTCAGTTTCAGCCTACAATTCATGACCAATAAGTTATGGTCAGAGTTTACACGCCATAGGGAGCTCTTACAGAGACAGATGAAGTCCAGTCTCAAAAAACTCGTAAAAGTGAATTAATTACAAAGTCAGAAAAAGTAAAATAAGAATTACGGCATGAAACCCATAGAAATATTTAGATTTACATGAAGAAGCGGTAGAAACGCAGCTACACGTGATAGGGAGCGATTACAGAGACAGATAAAGTCCAGTATCAAAAAACCCATAAAAGTGAAATAATCACAAAGTCAGAAAAATAAAATTAAGAATTACAGCATTCAACCATAGGCGCAACTAGCTATGGGCCCACCGGGCCCTGGCCCCACCCGAAATGTCATATGTGTGTGCCTCAGCACTCAATGTGAAATATACCATTATATATGAGTGGGCCCCCTCCGAAAAAAAATCCTGGTTGCGCCACTGCATGCAACCCATAGGAATGTTTAGAATTACATGAGGAAACTATTGAAGGAGGTTGTACAAGTCTCAGAGAGAAGTCCTGACAGAGTGCATACTACCACTCGGAGTAGAGACAGCAAAATTAAAAGAGGCGGGAAAGAAGATCGCGAAATATTAGTGGAAATCAGAAGGATACCCGCATAGTTACTTGCCTGATGGGCATGGAACTAACAAGAGTGGAAGCTGAAGGCTTTGTTCTATGAACCAACCACGTGGAACAAATATCACTCATGGAAGCAAACGATGAGAAGATTTTTATGTGCACTGTATAAAATGAACATACCACCTATTAGAAATTGGGCCCCACAAAGCTAGAAAGTATTTACACAGAGTTCATACACCGTCACATGATCACAAAAGGTTTTAACATACCAGGCCATTATCAAACTGCAACTAGAATCACACACACGACGTTTATCTATTGGAAATCACTGAATTGAAAAATGAGGACACTTTTCCGCACACAATCAGAAAAAATATTCAAAAAAATGAGTTCACGAATCTAACTTAAACGTACTAGTCAATGAAACGCTACCATCTCCAAGAACAAGAGCAGAACTAAGCTTACCTCACCAGCCAAACAGCCCAGAATGATCGAACCGAGCGGCCATCGGCCGCGGGAACCGACCAGAAGCCGGAAAATCCAAGAAACAGCGGTGGTGGGGACAGTCAGTGTGACTCGCCATAGAGTAGGCTCGCTAACTAGCTCGCAACCAAAGGGTGTGGAGCCAGAGAGAACGATGCATAGCAAGGTATCACTCCCCACAGTCAGACAGACATAGATTCTCGCACCCACTTAAAAGTAAAACAACTGCACATTCTCACAGGGACAGTGGTGAGGTGGAGAAGCTGTACTTGTGCCACATTAATTAATATAATAATAAATTATTAACATAACAAAATAAGAAAAACCTAGCAATATTAACTAATATTTTAACACATGAAATATAAATGCTATTCCTCAAGCCTTGAAAATAATGGGGTTCAAGTTTTAACAAAATGATAATCTAGCGTCATTAAATAAATTATAACTTCACAGAAATATACAAAAAATATATGGAAGATGACAGACGGTCGTCTTTCAACGGTTGGTTACTCTGTTTGGAGGCGATTTTGCAACATAGCTGTAGAAAGCTACTATACGTTTTCGTCCACAATCCGAGAGCTTCTTGATATGTTCATAGAGCTCCGAGTTATGTCGTCTTCTGAATTCTCTATCTTCTTCTACTGGGCCTAGGATCTTCCTTAGGATTCTCCTCTCTCTGACCTCAAATTTCTCCACCATACACTCTGGTTCATGGAAAGACATTCCATTGCATACAGAACTTCTGGTCGAGTGACTAATGTGTAGTCCTTAAGTTTCAAGTTAGTGATAGGCGTATAATGTTGTACTAGTAAATGTTCATAGTCAGTCGGCAGGCTAGTTCCAACTTGTTGACTCTCATCAGCGATGATGGTTTCAATCCCTTCGCTAAGTTACTTAAATTTCTCAGTCCTTTTGATGCTTCCCATGCCTAGTAACATCTCTCTGTTAGCTTCTTTGATGTTGCTGAAGAATTCTGTTTTCTCCACTTTGGCTGGCTGTTTTCTGAGGCAGCTTACCCGTATTGTTGCCATTTCGAGACAATCAGCAATCAGTGCCATGTCATCTGTAAAATCCAGCCAATCTACAATCAGTCCTTCGTTCTTATGGCCCAGGTAGACACCACTCTGAACACCTAAATTGGTCAGTTCCTTGCGCCATTCTCTCACGACCCCTATTCTTACTCCAGTTTTTATCTTGAAACCTTCTGAGATCTCACCCCTAAATTTGACAGGTGAAACGTACGTCAGCATCCTGACTGATCACAGATTAATGGATGCGCGGTTTAAGTTCCTTCCAGACATTAGTCGAGTAAGTAACACATTGTGTGCTGCACCTCAGCGCTCCCTACACCTTGTTAGGCAGGTGTACCAGTTTGTTTAGCTCTTCAGTGTATATGGAGATTTTCTCAATATAAATACTACAACCTATTAATTATCGTACTTTTATGAGGCCCCATTAAAAATAATACCTGCAGTATCAAAGGGACAGGATGTGAAAGAACATTCAGAATGTTGTCTTAGTATCGCATCTAATAGTAACACGATTTGAAGCAGTACATACACTTTGCCATACTTTGAAAGTTGTTCAGGATGAAATTAAGAACCGGTACGGTAGGGCAGCATAGCTAACTCAATGACTAAATCGTAGATTTTCGTATTAGTACCAGGCCGAACTATAAACCGAAGTAGGAAATACAGCAGGTAGAGATAATTCACTCATTCCCATACTGAGTACATAAATTGTAGGAATGTTCTTTTTGGCGCTTTGATGAATGGCACTTCCAGAGTTGCGTTAATAAAGAAAATTTATAACAGCACATGACCTGTTATTTTAATGATCTATTCCAGTCTAACCAGAAACGAAATTAACAACAACAACACGACAAAGGTATTTGAATGGTGAAGTGTGAGACACACATTCATTATAAGTCACCACCCTCCAGTTCTTTATCTTCGTTTTGTACACTCTTCGACAAAAAACACGGCCGGCGGGCAGCCGCCGCCGAGGCTAAGTTCGCGACGTGGGACAATAAACGTGACCGCCATCTGGCAACATTGTAGACTGCGGCAGTACTTTTTGTGTACAATTACGTCAGTGGGCTAGTTTGTCCGCAGCAGCGGTGCTGAGTGCTGACCCGAGTTATTTGAAGTAGAAGATTTGTTAGAACAGGAATTTCAACTTGATTTTGAAGACATTGTGGGCATACACATTTCGATAGTAAACAGTGTAGCTTATTAATAAAATCATCCCGGGTTACAAGCTGCGTCATGTGCTTTACTACTTATGTTAAAATGATAAATGCTGAATTATGTGAAAAAATTGTGGAATGTTGTGGTGGAAGCAAGAAATTCAAATACAGTGACGGCAATTGCTCATGCTGGCTACGGTATACGATTTTCGAATTGCCTCTTGAAGTGCCAGCCAACGAAATTAACGCCGTGATATCGCCATACGGGACAGTTATTAGTAACGTTGCTGAACAGTGGTCAAACACACGGAAATTTAAGGTGTTGAACGGCGTGAGGCAATTGAAGGTCGACTCGATCGAGCACGTCCCGTCGTGTATAAGTGTCTGCGGCATGATGGACAGCCACGGTCTTGCAGCTCTGCCGGCCACATCCGTGCCGAGTGTTTACAGCGGCGGGTGGCAATGACCGTTGACTGCGGGAGTCAATAAGGCTGAGATATCCGTCACCGGAAAAACTGTCCCCACAACCCACTGATGTGGTGCCTCCCACACAACAGGCCCCAACAGAGGTTGTGAACCCTGTCAGACCTACTGAAACAAAGTCGTTTCTAACGCCAGGACCTTCTGTGACGGCTGCCCCTAACAGTGACCAGGCTCCGCTGTTTATGACGTTCTCCTAGTGCCACACTGACAGCACAGCTGCTAACGACAGTACAAAGCAGCAGACGGGAACACTAAAACGGAATACCCGTAAACAGTGTGCCGAAGAGTTCCGAGAACTGGAGAGGTAACAGTTACGCACAAAAACATTCTACGAAAAACTACCAGTGACATACCTGGTACCACTGCGGTTGGAAGTAGAGACCATTTGCAACCGAATGATGCTGCCCATATGGATATATACAAGCCGCCAATCTCGTTGGTCAAAGACTGGATGAAGGCGGAAGACATCCTGGGGGGCTCTGGGGTCCCGTGGGGCGACGACGAGGGCAGTGCCTAAATTTATCATTGCGCGGGGTCTGCGGTCTGCTTCACTTGACTTCTACACCAACAAATGACACAGACGTATAAAATTGCCACCCTCAACATCAATAGGATTATTTTTGATGTGCAGTTCCAGTGTTTAAGATCCTACTTATATGCCGCCGATATTGACATAGCGTTAATACAAGAGATAGTCACGACGAAGATTTAAGATTTATTGGGATAGGAAGCAATTTTGAACATCGGTAATGAGAGCGGAAAGGCAGTTTTATTCAAACCGGCAGACCGTGTGAAAAGCAAGCTATACTTGAGTCCAGAAGGGGAATGACTGTTAAAGTATGGGCTTTACTTATTGTAAATATACAGGGTGTCCCACTCAACTGTTTCACCCCAGATATCTTTGAAATTACAAGAGATATTGAAAAACCACTTTCATAGTCATGAACGTACGGCGGGGGCTTATGAAAGTAATTACTATGAGACACTCTAAAACGCGAAGAAATATTATTTTCAACACATACTTATGTTTTTTTAAATGGATACTTCATATTATTTCTTAAGCAATCGATAGGATGAAAAATCACAAAAAGAATGGCGTCGGTTGCATCGCAATGCGTATATTACATCCGGAGAAACTACATCCAGAGAAACTACATCCAGAGAAATTGCGATGCGAAGTTAACGTTTGAAACACATAAGGCGCGCTGCTAGCACGTGTCTGAGACTCAACCGTGAGTCTCGCTTGAGTCTCGGATACACGCTAGCAGTGCGCCTCATGTGTTTCCAACGTCAACTTTGCTTCACAGTTTCTCCAGATGTAATTGACGCATCAAGATGCAACTGACGCCATTCTTTTTGTGATTTTTCATCATATTGATTGCTTAAATGGGGTATCCATTAGAAAAACATAATTTTGTGTTGAAAATACTATTTCTTCGCGTTTTAGAGTGTCTCATAGTACCTACTTTCATAAGCCCCTGCCGTACGTTCATGACCGTAAAAGTCGTTTTTCAATATCTCTTCTAGTTTCACAGATATCTGGGGTGAAACAGTTGAGTGGGACACTCCGTATATGCCCCTACTGGGTCCAGCGGCAAACACGCGAGGAGGTCCTTGTTCCTTGATGAAATCATCACTTTAATACCAGATGACCGACTGACCATAGTTTTAGGAGGTGATTTTAGTTGTGTTATCCGTCCCGAAGATCAGTATCGAACTTTAACTTTTGCGAGGAGCTCTTATCGTTACCTAATGGAGTTGGGTTCGTCGATACTTGGTGTCACCTTCGTCCGCACGCCCAAGGATACACTTATGTTACCAATAGGACAGCCAGCAGACTAGACAGACTGTATGTCACAGACGGCTCTCTACAGAATGTCATGGATTGTGAAATATGGCCCATCAATTTCTCAGATCATGACGCCTTTCATATAACTGTTCAGTACAGAAAACAAACGCTGGTGTTTTTAGATTTTGACAAGGCGTTTGATCGTGTAAACCACTTATTTCTATTGAAGGTTATGCGACTAATGGGGTTTAGTGCTCATTTTATACAGCTCATAAGTAAGTGCCTTTCAGGCACGTACTCCAGAATCAAAATCAATGGTCAAATAAGTACTCCAGTCCCCATCAAGCAATCCGTGAGGCAGGGTTGCCCTCTCTCGATGACGCTGTACGCCATCGCCGTGAGCCTCTACTTTCACAGCTGCACCAGCGACTAGACGGCTTACAAATCTTTGGTATCAAGACTTATATCATGCGTATGCTGATGTCAGTCTTATCGTGAGCACAACAGCTGAAATCGAAACTGCTCAGGGAGTGGTCCAAGCATATGCCAATGCATCTGGTGCCAAATTCAATGAATTCAAATTGAAGATTTTACCTATAGACCGCGACTGGAGAACATGCATTTAACATGGTTGCAACACATAAATCGAATCACCCATTTAGATATGATTCTAACGCCGAACCCAAGGGAGATGGTCTTTGCCAATTGGACCCATAAACTCAATATATTCCGCGCCACACTTAATGACAACAAAAATAGGAATTTAAACAGGCTACAGAGAGCCCTATTCGTTAATACTTTTGCACTTAGTAAAATATACCACATTGCCGTAGTACTACCTCAACCAAAGGACAAAGCAAACAAGATTTTTGCCGCAGCGTATTGGTTCATCTGGAGATGTAATATATTCAAAATCAACCTGCCAACTACGGCGCTCTGTAGGAAAAGAGGCCTGGGTGTGAAAGATGTCCACTACAATGCACTGCTATGTTTTTGAATTGTACTGGAAAAATCCTACGGTCTCCACATAAAACAATCACGCAGGTACTATTCACCAGCCTAGCCCCCATTAGTAAATCTGCCCCCACCGACATTGGACGCATAAATGTACAACTTGACTACGTCAGGCTTTTTTACGTAGAAAGCAGTTACATTCCAGATCTGCGACAGCAGTTCAGCACCGCGAAAATTTATGGTCATATTACGAGACGGCACAGACCAAACCCTGTGGAGTTGAAGTACCCACAGATAGATTGGACGAACGTTTGGAACAATATTAACAATTCCACACTTCCATCAGGAACAGCATTCGTCTGGTATGACATTGTGAACGATAAGGTCCCAACAGGTGAAAAACTCTACAAGATTCACCTCAAACAGTGTCGGTACTGTGAACACTGTCGTGTCGTAGACACATTGGCACACACGCTTACGTGCAGGAATAAATTTCAAGTCTGGAAATGGACTAGAAAAAAACTAGCGACAAGGAACAGGACTGCTGAGAGTGCGATAACACTTCGAGATGTTCTCTGCTCGGACTGGTATTTATTTCCATGAACGAATACGCACAATATATAATGGAAGAACATCATAATGTCCGGAAATGCCCAAAATACAAAATATTAGTGCAAAATTCTATGTTCCACACTACCGTAATGATTTGGGAGTTTCTTTACATTTCTCGGTCACGACAGAAGAGAGGAAGCGCTTCTTGCTTACTCAGACATTACAAATTTCGAGATAATTTAAAGAACAAAAAAAATGCACTTATGAACAACTGCAACTGAGAACCGTAACGAAGCGATACACACAGTACGAACATAGAGGAATACATACACGACGGAATGTTTTTTCCTGGCAGCGTCTGCAGCAAATGTTTGGTCACTGGCACTAAAATATGATTTCGTTTGTTGGGTTTCATTTATTTTTATTGTTACATGGACACTTTCCTTTCCTACATTCGGGACAATGGCTGAAGGACCAAATTTGTTTTGCGGCGTTCTCCTGCTGCTGCATTTCTTTGATTATTATTTACTTATTTATTTAAGAAAAAAAAAGTGCTCTCGCAGTAAAGAGTGGGACTTGCAAGTGCGAGTGTTGGCGATCGAAACCATCAGTTTCTAAAATTTTTAATTCACGTCCCTCGTGAATGCTGATGAAAGGGGAGCATATTTGACATTGCTGCAGAGGTCTCGCCGGCTACCTCGCCCTCTGCTGCTGCTCATCGCCGCGGCGGAGAGGCCGAGCGCATTGAGGCGATGCGCGAGGCCGTTCCCCGTCGGGAATTCGAATCCCCCCTCGGGCATGGATGTTAGTGCCGTCTTTCGTATAAGCTAGTTCATACGTAGTTTGTAAGTTTAGGGACTGATGAATCCGCAGTTAAGTCTCATAAGCTTTACAAACATTTGCCCATTTTGAGGCGCTTACCGCCCTGGATATGTGTTGCTGAGTGGTGATCCACAAAAAGGTTGCGATGTGTATTTCACACTCGATATCAACGGACCAGATCACCCAGTTTTATTACACTATACATTAGAGAGGAAAAAATTGCCATTGTTGATCCACTCAAAGAGCACTCTACGATGGTTAACACTGGCAGTTGTGCTTTAAATCTCGTTCTTTTCCCTTCAGAAAAGCCCTTAATGTAATCTGCCTTGTCATTAGTTCGTATGTTTTCATCAAGCTACACTGCGTAATTGCATTATAATGTTTTAGTGTCGTTGTTTGATTCCTTACGGTAAATTATGTGAATACGGTCAATTATGTGAAAACCTATCAGTGCATGCTCTAAAGCAACAAAGGCACACTGCAAGGAAAGTGTCTTAATGTCTCATTTCGACAGCAGATATTTCGTACGAAGGAACTACGAGGCGTGGTTTTTAAGTAAGTACCATTTTGAAATTAAAAAAAGACGTGCTAAGATATCTCAACAATTTTATTTTTACACGAAAGCCTGTACCTTAATCTGCTTTTCTACATATTTTCCGTCAATACTGAGGCACTTGTCATAACGTTGTACCAGTTTTAGAATATCCTCCTTATAGAAGTCTGCCGCCTGACTTGTTAACCACTGCAACACAACAATTTTGACTTCGCCATCGTCTTGAAGACGCTGACCGCCCAGGTGTTTCAAATGTTCAAATGTTTATAGAACTTATGGGACTTAACTACGGGGTCATCAGTCCCCAGGTGTTCCTTCAAGTGCAGGGACAGATGGTAGTCACTGGGCGCCAGATCAGGGCTGTACGGAGGAGAAAAGATGTGATGAGATCTGTGGTCTTGTGACGTATCCTGCTGTTGCCGATCCCAAGACAGTTCAGACGAAATGTGTCTGCATTGCAAGACTCAGTTCTGTTAACAGGACGCTGGGGGATGGTGAGGTACACGTAATAAAAATTAAAAAATAAACACTTAGCTTGGATTCAGATGTATTGGCCGGTTTGCGCTGTCATTGAAGTCCGTTGATCCAGGTGTACTTCGGAGTTACATTCACATAAATGAAATGGTGGTAGACGTCAAATGATGAAAATGAAGAACTCACTCATTTAAACTTTTCCGAATAAATGTTTTATTATCATGTTTTGACTGTTGTTTACAGGTTTGTAACCGGGACCACAGTGCCAGAACATGGCTCGCACTCAAACATTTGCAGCATAACCGCGTAATAAGGCTAATGACAGTGTTTTGTAATTCACAATTAAACAATATTCCTTTACTTTAAATATGACCAAAATACACAAATTAAAAATTACCTTTAGGCTTTAACTATTTATCTCAGGTGGACGTATGTGTTTTATGAAATTTGTATTTAATAGTGCACGCAAATTAAAAGTAGTGTTTTGACTCATTTTAAAATAACTCAATTTATTTACGTTATTTGTGTTTTTGAAGTTCACACTTATCTGTTTTTCCAATATTGTGTAGGCATACTATTATTGAGACATGGAATTTTAATGTATTTCAGTTTGCGGTCTAATTTTTTATATATACGGATTTATATACAGTTGTCATAGTTTTATCTATTTTGAAGCTAGTTTCTTAGTACCGAACGGATTATTAAGTTTAGTGCGTGAAAAATGATCAGTATTTAATTTAGGATCCAGTGATATATAAAACATGGTCTGCCCTAATTTATTTAAACAAAAGGTATATATGTAATCATGTTGTGCAATATTTAGAACATGAAATATTGTTGTTTTTATACAAATTAGTATCTTTATAGGTTAAGCAATTTCCGAAACTAAGTGTAATGCATTTTTAGTGTTTGCAGCTATTATTTACGAAAGTATAAAAATTGAAAATTGCGTATAAAGGACAGCTAAAGTCATGCTTAAATCAACGTATTGTTTCATAAAAATGTTCTACTAATAGTGTTAATCATATTTCAAACTGAACACGAAAACCTAATATTTTACATGTCCGGTAGTGACGTTTTACTTAGGTGTCCGATATTTCGTGTTTGTGATGTCGGTAACAGATTTTGTAGAGAGTGCGCAACATAGCAGAAACGTTACAGTTTGATCAGCCACATCCGGACGGGCATTGTCTTAAACAAAACGATGCTTTTGCTCAACATTGCCCCATATTTTGTTCTGAATTGAATGGCGCAGATTGTGGAATGTCTTACAGTAAGCTGCTGCATTGATTGTCTCAATTACGAGGCAGAAATTCCACAAGCAATACTTCTTTTCTGTCCCAAAAAACTGTGCACATGATTTTCTGGGTAGAAATTGTTTGCTTAAACTTCACTTTTCTGGGTGAATCTGAAAGCAGCCAATCTATGGACTGTTGCTTTGATTCTGGTATGATGTAGGCCACCCATGTTTCATTGCCACTAACAATTTGGCTTAAGAAATCATCACTGTCATTGTGGTACCGCTCAACGAAATTCAATGCAGTGTGTAAACTTTTGGTTTTGTGCACATCCGTCAACATTTTCGGTACACAACGCGCGCACAATTTTCGATAATTCAAGTGCTCGGTCACAGTGCCATACGAAACACTACGAGAAACATTAGGAAAGTCAACCCGCAAGGAGGAAATCGTAAAGCGCCTGTTTTCTGTCACCTTATTGTCCACTTCCAAACTTTCATTAACGACCGAAGGACGTCCTCTCCATTGTTCATCATACACATTCGTGGGCCATCTTTAAATGCTCTCACCGACTTTCTTACCATTCCATCACTCATAATATTTTCTCCGTAAACTGCACAGATCTCACGATGAATATCGACCGCTTTTAGGCCTTTAGCACTAAGAAATCTTATAACAGCCCTTACTTCACAGTCGGCGGGAATCACGATTATCGGAGGCATCTTAAACACTCAGCACACAACGTACAGAAGGAAGAATCAGACTTCACTGGCGTCAGTGCATACACGACAGATGTAGGTACCCAGTGCGCATGCGCAGAACGCCGACCGCAGCGCTGCGGCCGCGGTGTGGCAAAACGGTTCTTACTTAAGAAACACGTCTCTTTGTGTGGCTCCTCCCCTTTGGCGTGGGTGACTTCTGGTAGGTAAACTACCTCCGGCATAGCCCTCCAGATCCAGAGCACGCAAATCTCCTCGCCCGTGTAGACAGTTCTTGGTTATGCCAGTGTCCTCTGAGAAGAATTCGTTGTAATTATGTATCATCTTTCAATTGTTTTAATTTTATTCAAATTTATCTTTGACCTTTCCTAATAGTTTTATCATATTTATAATTTACTGTTTCTTTATAAAAAGTTATTTTCCTGTGATATGTTCATCCTGTGACAGTACCGCCCAATGGGTAACACTCAGTCATTGTGGTTGGAGAAATTGACAGTCATAATCCTGCTTAATTTGTCAAGAGAGATTAAACGCACCGCAAACACTGACCTCACCAATGCACAAAATTGTTAGACTCTTTTATTTTATTAATTTTGGTAGCATTATATCAGGTGGGGGGCTAATGGGGCTGAAGCCCACCCCACCACCACCCAAACATTTTTTTTCTTAAAAAAAGAAAGAAAAACGAACAGGCTGGAACCGAAATTTGAAATAGCACATATGTAATAAATCACAACGTAACTGTAATTTGTCCTTCACAAGTTAATGGGTACTGGCCACGTGTGCTGCTGCTACTCTGAGCTGACCCTATGATCCTTCCAGAAGGAATATTAGAGTTTATATGTAGAGTTCCGGAATATTTTTGCAATAAGGAAACGTAAGTTTGAAGACCATTGTTGTCACAGTCCAGCTAAACAGAGTAATAATGGTGGCACAACCCTCTGTGCTGCACTTAAAAAAATCACACTTCTGCAGCAATAGATAAACTGACCGACTTGGTTTTGCATGGGAGAGTAAACTTTATTATAAATCTTAACTATTGACATTCTCTTTATGTTAATAACATCTTAAATGTTTAATCTTTATGTAGTCATAAAAATACCTTAACTATGACAAATTTTATAAGTAGTTTTTAGTGTCTTGTTTGTCGACATCCATCCAGAAGGATCGTAGAATTATGTGTCATTTTTCCTACTTATCTGCAGGAAAAGGATTACACTAAATGAATTGGACAGCAATGATGATTTTTCAAATAATAGTGCAGATGTTACCCTAATGCCACAGATGACATCACGGATGACGATTCAGATGTTGCGGATAATCCTTTTATACATAATTTACCTGGAAGTCAGCTGAATGCGAACATATTTATTACTGAGCCACAAAATTTGAGCTTTGACTCAAGATTAGCAGATGGAACAGACTCTTTTCAGAAAGAACAAGAACTTGGTATGTCTTCAGTGTGCAGTAACACCAAGGGTAACATTCATGGTAATCAACAAAGATCGTAGGCTGCTGCTTCTCCGTGCCTCAAAAAAATATAAAAGGGATTCTGTTTTAAAGGGCAGTTCTATGAAAGAAGTAAGTTGTAACTGGACAAAAGACAGCATGTATGAATCAACAGGCGTCCTTTAGAATATTTGGAACAATTTTTTGATGAAGAGGTTTGCAGGCTCAATGAGGGACCAACCAATCATCTCGCTTTTAGGTGCCGCGTTGCCACTGCCAACCTTGAAGAAAAGTAAGAGGAGTGTCTAAAGCAGAGAACAAAATCCAGAATAAATATAATTGATTCGCGTTATGATGGGAAGGAACGTTATGTGGATGACTTACTAGTAGATGTCAAAACAAACAAGAAAATTCAACTACAATGCAAAATGTGGAAGAAGAAATCTATTACTAAATGCCTGAAATATGATTTAGCTCTTCATGTATCGTGTTTTCTGTCTCTCCACACTGGATCCTAGGGTGTCGCAATACTGTTGAAAATGTACTCATATTACCCTGCCATACTTCTGGAAGGTAGGCCTGTTGTAACTAGACTATAAGTGTAATTGCTGCAGAAGACTGATTTGTGTTGGTAGTAACTAATGATGATAAAATATTAAAATATTTTTTTAAATTCAGGATTATCTGGGTTAATGCCGCAGCGACTATCTGTCACTAATAATACTGATATGATGAAGTTACGAGCCGATTGTTCATATGCTGAGCAGGTCAGCGGTGCCACCGAATGGAATCTTATGAAGGCCGCCAAACACTACGAACAACAATAGCGTTATTTTAATTCAATTTTTACACATAGATTCTCATGTTAATTAAACAGTTGTAACATCGGCGAGCTTCTCATATTTCTGATAGCAAATGATAAGAACCCTTTACTATTAATAAATTCAGTAGGCCAGAGGTGCCCACAGAGAGGAGATTCAAGACGCAAACTGCGTCATTGAAATTTCTGGGAGGGGGGTGGTGAAAAATGAGTACTTTTGGCCAGTCTGGGGGGGGGGGGGCTTTATAAAACAATTTACAAAACGTGAAATAAAAGATATTTAATTTTAATATTAAATGGCAAAATCTTTGTTATTAAGAACGCATGGCTTCGATTGTCGTCTGCGCTGGCGTCTGCTGGCTGAACAGAGACAAGCTTACTTGGCAAGGTGGCAAGGTGACCATGTTCTTAGTGTCGTACCAACCCAATCTCTGATGAAGGAGGTGACAGGAGACCTCTCTGGGAGCGGTTGAAGAGGGAGTAGTCTTTCCCAGGGAGCAAGGGTCGGTAAACACTAGTCTCTGAACGCACTCTGCGTCACTTTTAGCGCGCTCTAAATCCGGTCTATGGCGAGGGGAGGTTTTTCCGAGGCCATAGAGCTTCAGTCTTGACTCTTCATTCTGGCTCCGACGACTGTGGGAGTAAGTACTCCGCCGAATCATGCTGAGGGAAGGACATGCTGTTAGGACTTTACTTTCTTTTTGATCAGGCAGCCTTGGTTTTCAGTGATAGTTTTTTGAGTAATTCGTTCGCTATGCAAGGCGAAGTGTTTAATTTACAGAATCCGAGTAAATTCAACTAACTTTATTATCTGCTTTTTTATTCCGGTGATGATTTCGTGTCCGGTTTTGCTCAAGTTTCACCATTTGTGTAAACTTACTGTGTTTGAATTTCCTTGCTTTTTTTAACTGGCTTTTCGCGTAGTTCCTGTAACCGCGAGTATGGTAAATATTTCTAAGATTTTATTGTTTGATTCCATGTTTGCTGTCTTGTATGACCGATGGCACCATGTGCTTTCATAACGGCCTTCAGCCATGCTTTGTCAGTAGTAGCTTTCTTCTATACGAATTCTCTCACGTGCTTTACTCGCCTATTCTAAATTAATTCCTGTTTGTAAACATTATGAAATTCTGCGTGGTCGCACACCGCGTGGTAGTGAGCCGCTGCCTCCCCGTACGTGAGTTTGTGTTAGTGCACAGTATAATTTAAAATTTTCTGAGCACCCACCATCTCATCAAGACGCTGCTGACGCTTCGTTTCGCTGCTGCTTTCATGTGTTCCAAGATTGTAATGTACTGCCAAGCTTTATGCATGTATCTGTGAATGAATGAATGTGCTTTCACCTACCCATTGTGTATTTGAAAATTTCCTCCCACGTTACCTCCGTATTCATAAAGGGCAGAAAGAATTTTAATACAGGCAGTAATTATATGTTTTAGTTTACTTTTGTACTAGGTGTGTGCTTAATTTGGTCTCCCCACTTTTATTTGCTATTTATTTTTCTGAATAGATTATGATTTTAAAGTATCAAACTTCTGCTTTATGATTTAATGATCCCTGTCGAAGGTTTAATTATCTATTCATTCATATTTTTAACGTTGATTTTGTGTTTGTTAAAACGTAGGCTGCTCTCTTAAGGAGTGTGCAGTTAGACAAATTTCCGTTGTGCATGTACTGTGGCCACTCATAAAGTAATTTAGAGCAGCAGTGAGCGTTTTAACTTTTATTTGCGGATCTCAACTGCCCGAGACGTTGCTTATTTTAATAACAGGCTACTTTCACTTGGCTTACCGCTGCCAGGATTCGACCTTCTGGCGTCTCCTGATTTTATTTTTAATTTTTGCTTGTTTCTCTAGATGCTCTCCTGTCCTTCAAATGTGTGTGTGTGTGTGTGTGTGTGTGCGTATGAATGAGTAGAAATGGCAAGCGCTAGTATTCCTTTATTGTGTTTTGAGCTGCGCATTGCCAGTGCATTTGTTTTCTCTTTCAGTAGTGATAATTTTTCCGTGTGCATTTTTGGGGGAAAATAAGCGTCGAGCTTAGGCAGTGTGAAACGTGGGTGCAATTACGACTGCATTGCACGTGAAAACTCTTACAGAGGCACCCCGTGTTCTGACCACGTGGGTTGCCAGGAACTTGTGATATGGATTTCATTGTGAAAATTTTAACGTGCACGTGAATATTCATCGCGATTTGAAAAATGGATAGCATTTCAGTTTCAGCAACT
This sequence comes from Locusta migratoria, assembly GCA_026315105.1. Classification (NCBI taxonomy): domain Eukaryota; kingdom Metazoa; phylum Arthropoda; class Insecta; order Orthoptera; family Acrididae; genus Locusta; species Locusta migratoria. Next base: position 10,118,406 of record CM048755.1, read on the forward strand.
GAAACCTGTAGGCGAACTGCTCTTAAGGAGCAAGGAAAGGAAAAGTGTGATTGGTCGCAGGACTTAGACTCCGTTGCCGTTAATGACACTGCGAACGCGGGACAGGTTTCTGGAGCAGAAAATAAGGTTTCCTTTGAAAACCGCGTACAAAGCGTTGGCGAGGGGTCACTTAGAGGCGAGCAGCCCGCCGGAAACCGCCAACCGGGGCCCTCTTGTGTTTCGGATTATGGGATTAACACCGCTTCTCCACAGGTACCACGATTTGTAAAAACTAACTAACTGACCCAAATAATGTAGTTTATTTACGATTGTGTAATTTACTTTAATGTAAATAAAATACGCGAAATCAGAGTTCGAAAAGAGAGATTCGGGCATTCTTTCTTCACGCACGCTATTCGAGAATGGAATGAGAAATAAATAGTACAATGGTGGTTCGATTAACCCTCTGGCAGGCACTTAAATGTGATTTGCAGAGTATCCCATGTAGATGTAAAATGGTTTCACCTATTTCATTATAAATTATCTGTGTAATTTTTTTATTTGTAAGTTGATGTGACGTTTCTGAGTGTTAGGTCGAACCAGCGTAATGAACACCGCTGGGCAACGAATACGTGTCAAAAGGTGTTTTCTAAGTGCGAAGGGAAAGAATTGGTGGACGCTACACGCGGGGTGGCGGCTGACACTTCCGCCTGGGGCAGGCAGCGTCGCCTACCCTGCTGAATGGCAGCAGGCATTCGGTTCCTGCTCCAATACTGTGCAACCAAGGCCTCTCGTCATCGCTCGCCTTCGAGGGTGCGCACTGAGTTTCGTCTTGCTCTGTGCCAAACACGAGACAATATCTGACCCAAACATGGGCACTGAAACTGAGAGGAAGAGATGTCGGCGAGACGAGAGAGACAATAAACTACAACCGTGGACACTGAACGACAACTTGACAGTGCGGGTTGTAGTTTCCACCCAGATATCCCGAAGAGTACATCTTCCCCGTCTATGCCCCTAAGTTTTTACCGATATGTGTGGCGAAATTTCAATCGTAAATGTTGTGACAAAGTGAACACTCATCAAAGTGAAGCAAACTGGAATTTTTCTTTAAAGACACTCCCAGGAGTGAAAAACGTAACATTTGTATGTCATTTCTTTTGTATTAATTCGTAAAATTTTTGTTTACGTACCTATTGTTGTCCTACCGTACGAATTTTCTTTGCGCACCACCTTCTTCACCATTTTTAAATGTTATTTAAATAATTTAAAATTTTTGTTCGTCTTGTGTTTAATGTGTCTTAATTGATTTTTAATTTAAGATGCCCGTAACTTCACTGAATGCCCAGAGTAGGTATATCTTTTTAAGTTTTCTTTTGCCATTATGTTTGTGTGACTAATTTTAATCTGGATCCAATCCAGTAAGACAGGATTGGTTCCAGACTATTTATCGCCCCTAAGCGGAGGGTGATGAAACACGTGCACTGAATGTGTGGTCATGTTCTATTTTGATTGCTTCATTAATCTAAAGTGTTTCTGCAACATTAATGTTATCTATCTGTGTTTTAATTATTTTATTCTTTTTATTAATGATCAGTGCCCCATGTTTATGTATGTTTGCCCCGTATTCATAAATGTTTCCACCTGTGTGATTGAACTTGTGTGTTCATGTGAATGTGAATGTGTGCTCTTAATACTGACTGACTGCCGCGCAATGGCTTACAGTCGCCGCCTCCCGTTCTAGACCTCGTTTTGCTGTAGTTAGGAATGCATGGCTCCGCGCTGGCGTCTGCTGGCTGGCCAGAGACAAGCTTACTTGGCAAGGTGGCGAGGTGGCCATGTTCCTAGTGTCGTACCAACCTAATCTTGGATGAAGGAGGTGACAGGAGACCTCTCTGGGAGCGGTTGAAGAGGGAATTGTCTTGGCCAGGGAGAAAGGGTTGGTAAACACCAGTGTCTACGGCTCTTTTAGCGCGCTCTACATCCGGTGTATGACAGGGGGTGGTTTTTCCGAGGCCTTAGAGCTTCAGCCTTCACTCCTCATTCTGGCTACGACGACTGTACTTTGTTAATACTAGCTTTCTTTTATATGAATTCTCGCGTGTGCTTTACTCGATTATTCTAAATTAATTTCTATTTGTAAATGTTATTAAATTCCGCGTTGTCACATACCTCGTGGTACTTAAGAATAGTGAGCCGCTGCCTCCCCATACACGAGTTCGTGTTAGTGCACAGCATAATTTAAAATTTTGTGATCGAGACACCGCCATCTCGTCAAGATGCTGCCGACACTTCGTTTCACTGCGGCTTTCGTGTGTTCCAGGACTGTAATGTACTGCCAGGCTTTATGTGTGTGTCTGTGAATGAATGAATGTGTTTTCACCTACCCATTGTGTATTTGAAAATTTCCTCCTACGTTACCTCCATATTCATAAAGGGCAGAAACAATTTTAATACGGGCAGTAATTATATGCTTTAATTCACATTTGGACAAGGTGTGTGCTTAATTTGGTCTCCCCACATTTATTTGCTTGTTATTTTTCTGAATAGATTTTCTTTTTAAAGTATCAAACCTCTGCTTTACGATTTCATGCTACCCGTCCGATGTGTAATTATCTATTCATTTATTTTTAACGTTAATTTTGTGTTTGTTAAAACGTAGGCTGCTCCCTTAAGGAGTCTGCAGTAAGACAAATTTCCGTTGCGCATGTACTGTGGCCACTCATAAAGTAATTTAGAGCAGCAGTGAGCGTTTTAACTTTTATTCGCAGATCTCAACTGGCCGAGATCTTGCTTATTTTAATAACAGGTACTTTCAAGCAGTGAACAACGCTTTGATCTAATAAATAAATATACTTCATAAAAGTTTAAAGAAAGTGTTGTGAAAGTTATTTCGATGTAATGCACCATTTTTCTCATTTTATTTGTGTTTTATTGACCTTATGCAGGCCATATCATACCCAAGACAGAGCAGTACTTATTGAGCCAGTGAACTTGATTGTATTAACTTTACATGAAATTCTCCACAGACAGCCCATTTTTAATAACCTCTCAATCCCTAGATGACATATCACCTCAGACGATTCTTTGAATCGCCATTAAATGAAAGAATATGACGGTATAGCCATATGCAGGATTATATCTTTATACGTGTGTACCAACATTCAGAATCAAAACGTCGGAAAAATTTCGAACAGAAGTTACTCCATATTAAATAATGACCAACTTTTACTTGAAAATTTTTCGATCTGACATATAGTAGTCGAGAAAGAGCATTATGCCGCCGTCTAGCGGCATCCGGCTATGACGGAAGAGGGGCGTTCTGGTCGCTGACGTCGAACGGCGCGACGTAAGATGTCGGGACACACCACATACTCAGATAACAGCGACAAAAACATAACAAAGTTGTAGACAATTTTCTCCTCTACAGATCAATTTGTTCAAATTTCGTCTCATATGAACCATGAACGCTTAAGGAGTTATCGTCATTCAATTTCGAGCTGTCAAAAGGCCATCGCACTTTTAGTGTTACTTGTAAGCTAAAGTGAGTAAAGGCCTTACTGTATCTCAGGGATATTCATAGAACGTACTGCCGTTTCTAGTATCTGTAAATACAAAGACAACTTACAGCTAGATGATTGAGGACTAGAACAACGTGTGACATCGTGAATAAATGCTTGTAGATGAACTATCACGAACTTCATCTCACAGACTGAGTGCAAGGTTTATTCTGTAGGCCCCAGCAGGCTTAGCTGGCCAGTTTAGATGCCATAGTCGTATTAGGAAAGGAAGTACTCAAATACACTCTTGGTGTTTCTGAGACAACGTTTTCGTGATTTCCCTTAATTATTTTACGAGAATACTGAAACTATTAACGCCTATACCAAATTTCATTTTCTCGCTTATGGAGTCAGAAGCCGTCCTCTATGATCTATCACTAAAGATTTCTGTGGGTCGTTAAACTTTTAACTTTGCTTCCTAGTAGCTGACCTAATGCCCCCATGTTGAACTTAAGCAGTAATATTCAGATAAGACGTCGTAAAGATAACAGACTTGCTGCTGCTATGATTAAAATATGACTGAATAGCATATGATAGTTTGAGTGTGTTTCCTGCTCTTGGTATACAGTTTCTAAATTGTTTTACTTTCCCTTAAGGAAATCGCATGATGGCCTTAAACCTCTCAAATTTTCTGTTCCTTGAAATTTGTAAGACATTCTCTGCAGTTCAGAGGATAATTAAGCAAATACTCAACGCGCTAGAATTAAGATGCACGTATCGATGTGTTTCGTGTGCTGGACGTTCACATCGAGTGCAGGTAAGTTACTTAGTATGTGGGCAGCTAAACTGCTGGATCATCACTTGTAAAATTGTGTCCAAGTGTCCAAGCTTACTGAATTGGAGCACCTCACTAGCAAAAGTTCATGGTCCTAGTAATAAAGGCGTACTGAATGTCCAAACAAATACTGATGATTACTCTCGTACATCGTGTACTTTCTTCAGACTTCTGTTTTACCCTTGGGGTTCTAGTGTGTGTCGATCCATGCTGTAACTGTTACATGTCTACAAATCTAGTGCTAAATGTTCCAACATCTTACAAATTTTCACCAAATTATTGATTTTAAACACGACAGAACAGTTTTCTGTCTAGCTTTCCTGAGTAATTTTATTGCTTCTTGACCTTTGATAATCGACTTGAAATGGTTCCATTTCTAGGTTCTCTTTATCTTTCACTCTACATGCTGATTTGTATGAACATTAGTAAATATAAGAATAAGTTCTCATTCATTCACATAATATTAATACGCTCATTTTCTCACGATGTTGCCCTGGCAGTTCTTCTGAGCTAAAATAGTATATGCAACGACCGATATTTAGAAACGGGTGAGCATTGTAGCACTAGACTTTTACGTTAAGAAATAACTTATTTACATGAATCCACAAACAAAACAATATTATACACTTAACATAAACCCAACCAGTTTCTACTATTTGTATCAGATTTATCTTTTACAAATATTCAAACGTTTGTAAACTTATTGCACCTTGCTATGGTCATCAGTCCCTAGACTTTACAAACTAGTTAAACTAACTTAACACTGTGGCCAACATACATACCCATGACCAAGGGTGGACTTGAACTTCCGATGGAAACCACGCGGCCATTTCGCGCGGCCTATGATTTTTATTCTGGAGGATGAAGGCTCTAATTCTAATTCTGCCTACCTGAATTTAGTTTTTTTTAATTATTTCAGTAAAATGGAAAGATGATAGGGAGCTTCGATATTTGTCATGTGTTGCATCCCCTTAGGGGGAAAAGGCTAGTTGCACCCGAGTGCAAATAGTTGCTCATGTTGGCACTAATGATTCCTGCTGCCTGCAGTGACGTAGCCAGGATATTGTCAAGGGGGGGTTTACAAAGGCTCATATTTTCCATTCATTCTAAAGACAAACTTGGGCTAACATATTTTTTATATTTTATGCATATAATTTGCGTTTGTAAGACCTTCTTATAAATACTGCAATATTTTATATTCAAAATTGAGGAAAACATTTCTTAAAAATTGCTTCAATATACGCGAGAAAAACCTTCAGTTGTTATTCCAAACGAAGTCAGATTATCAGATGAGAAGTGTTTCTTTGTATTTGAACACTGGCAACGACACGGTTGCATGTCACCAAGCTCGCTGTCTGTCAGCCACGACTGTAGCTTGGTGTTTCGCAAAATCTGAATTAATTTTACATCAGTATAAATACCTTGCATACTGATTTAGGAAGCGTAAGTCTATAATTTATTTCCAAGATTATTGGTTCTTTTACTGTTGTTGGCATTGCAACGTATCCATCCTCTAGATAAAATATTACATTTAAACCTAACTTAGTATTACACATACTGAGTGAAGTGCCTTATGATATACTGTAATAGTGCTACTCCAAATAACGACTCCACGGCTGTAAATAGATAAATAAGCTGTTATGGTAGTACGTATTTTAACTTACCATAACGCTAGTGGACAAATGAAAGTCGGTTTTTCTCTTTTTTTCTTGTTATGAACTTCCTCGCCGGCCGCGGTGGCCGAGGGGACTGAGGCGCTCCAGTCACGGTCTGCACGGCCACTACGGTCGGGGGTTCGAATCCCCCCTCGGGCATGGATATTTGTGCCGTCCTTAGGATTAGCTAGTTCATAAGTAGTTTGTAAGTTTAGGGACTGATGACCCCGTAGTTAAGTCCCATAAGCTATACAAACATTTGAAACATTTTTGAACTTCTTCATAATTGGAAACTTATCTTAACAACACAAAAGAAATAAACGGCAGTGGCAGCATTCCAATGTAGTGCTTAACATAGCAGTAATGGAGCAAGGCCAACAATGGACAACGGCTAAAGGAGGACTGGGCAATAAAATGTTCAAATGTTTGTTAAGCTTCAGGGACTTAACTGCGGGGTCATCAGTCCCTAAACTTACAAAAGCGCCTCAGTGCGCTCGGCCACTCCGTCGCGGCGACTGGGCAATAGCCGATGCTGTTATCGATAATTAAAATCTATAGATGGCTTTGTTGACTATCGATAGTGCATATTCCTTTGAAAATTGAAAAAAGAAGTTCCTTTTAAGTGTCAACTATCACAAAAAATCGAGGAAAAACATATAATACAAGCGTTAGCACATACTTGTCGTAAATTATACTTACAGCAATGATGTTATATAAAAAAAAAGAATGAGGAAAGAATACTGTGATAGCAGTATGTCTAATTCACGAGAACGAAATTTCATAAAAACCAATTCAGATTTGTGTCGCCTGAGATATGCCCTTCCTTACTTTGTTAGGAGAAAGAAAAAGCGAGTCTGGCATACAGTTGGCTCTAAGTAACACAACAAGGGAAGAAAAAGAGTAGAAACATTCTTTTTACGTTTTCTAGTTGCAGTGGCGGATACCGTACCAGTATCTGTGGCGACTGTTGTTGTAGTTGTAGCATGTCCAATCTATGGTTACAGACAAGCATTGTTGTCATCTAAGTTATGATTCAAACCTGCCCTACGTTGAAATAAGAATACAAAAAAATCCACGCTCAAAAGAATTTAAATTAATGAAGGATGGCGGTGCGCGTCGGTAGCAAGCGAAAATCTGATTGAGAACTCATTTCATTGACTGCAAAGAAATTTTTGAAGTTAATACTAACCACCTCGATTTGCCTGACCCAGAGTGAGGCTCATCACTTTACCGCAAAATGAGAGAAAATCCTCGTGTTTGGATCTAAAATAGTAAAAAAAGTCTATACCCTTCACTTGCTTGATCAAATTAGAATACATCTGATCTAAAGTGGTTGTCTCACAGCATCGGAGTGTAATCAGTCTTTACATGGCGTCCGTCAGACAGACAGACATGGCGGTAGATGGCAATCGTACGTAGAAGTAAGTTTTCTAAGCTGCACATGCAGTCTGAAGAGAAAGACAGACACACACCCGGGGAGACGACTGCCAGTCGCAGTCCTTTCCATCTCCATTAGGTAACTATTTTGAGGAGGCCAATGGCAGACTCTAAGAAAACTGTGAGCGGCAACAGCATTTCACCCCGTCTGCTGACACAGATATCAGAAAAATTCTGTTCACGCTCTTTCAATGAGGTTCAGTGACCCACCTCGCTGGCGAGGCGAGAAGAATGCGTGGGGCCTTGACTTAATGCATACCAAGGGAGTGGGGCCAGTGCCAGTTCTGAGAGACCAGCCCTTGCCTCGGCGCCTGGAGCAAGCCGTATTGTTGGCTACCGCTAAGTTTTCTTTGATGTACTCCTCCCAAACCATTGTATCACCTGAAATAAAGTTTCCAACCTGCACCGAGCTAACATTAATATTACTGCTATATTAAATTAGTGACGATACTGGCAATTATTACTAAGACTGAAGGAATTTCATTAAAAATAAATAAAAGACTGCACCTTGAAGGCATGCAGTGGTCATTTATTATTAAGCTTAAATCGTATCTATCGTGCTAACGCCAGTCTGTCGTGGAATGAACTCGTGTTCATAATGCACGTGGAAACGTCACGTAAATTGGGGAAGTGTTTCAAGGTCACCAACCTTTCTTTGTGCCTCCAAGGACCCTTATAGTTTGAGATCACTACCAACTCCATGTCGAAGGTGCTCGGGTAATTCTGGCACAAAACTAGGTTGTATGTTCCAGAGGTAATTGTAAGTTGAAGTGAAAGGATAACTGTAAACTTGATCCTACAGGCCTCAAGAGGCCCAATAGGTAACGACTGGCCAGTGGTACCGACAGACGTGGTACGCAGCACACTCCCAGCCGCCGTTCCTCACTCGAGTACCTCTTAGCTCTTCGGTTGGCCTCACAAGGGCTGAGTGCACATCACTTGTCAATGGCGCTCATCGGAGCCAGACAGTGACGGCGCTTCACTATAGTGACCTACTGTAAATCGATGCATTCACTATGGCACAGGTGTTGGCCAAGGTGACAGGACACTGGTACAAATGTAGCTCATACATGCCATTAATGATCGGTATAAGTAACAGGGTATTTCAGGGACCCTTATAGGTCGTGGTCACCAGCATTTCCTCGTGTCAGAACTAGGTCACATGTGCCAGGCGTAGGAATAGAAACAGCTGTGGTGACCAGGGAAGGGGGAGCTAACAAAGTATTTAACCTACCACACGTTTCTAACAATACACGAAGTACATAAGCAAATTAACTAGAATTTGTTATCCACCCATGTCCTATCTTCAGAAGTTGACACTGTTTTTCCATTATTACTCTTCATAAAAATACACTAGTGTCTAATTTAATGCCGGCCGCGGTGGCCGAGGGGACTGAGGCGCTCCAGTCACGGTCTGCACGTCCACTACGGTCGGGGGTTCGAATCCCCCCTCGGGCATGGATATTTGTGAAGTCCTTAGGATTAGCTCGTTCATAAGTAGTTTGTAAGTTTAGGGACTGATGACCCCGTAGTTAAGTCCCATAGACTCTACAAACATTTGAACATTTTTTCTAATTTAATAAAAGACACTGAAGCTGCTGTAAGGGGACGACGTATTTCATTTGAGGCAGAGACAACATAAGACACTGCTATGTGGGCTGCTGGCTGACTGAGGCCATCGCCCCACTGCTGCCGTTCCAAGCTTGCTTATGTAGCTGGCACGCTCTGCAAATTTATCTGCTACTAACTGAATACTATTCCACTCTTAAGTTAATGTATCCCTCCTACCCTTCTCTCTCCTGGTCCACCTTCTCTTTATTTCTGTTCATCTTCTCACTCCCCTTTCTTTCTGCCACCTCCTGCACCTACTCCTCTGCCTCCTATATATGAAAACATACATACATGCGCTAAGTTGCATGGTGACTGGTCAAACGGTGTCGAAGTAGCAATGTACCCTACACTATGCTTAATTCACTGGCTTGAAGATTGTAAAAATCTCCAAATGAAAACATACATTTATGTGCTGACTTTCGTGGTGACCAGTCGAACAGTTTGGATGTTTGTTGTAACGTACCCTCCGCCATGCACCTACGGAGGCTTTCGAAAGGTTGCCCATGCATTAATTCGGGGTATAAGCCATCTCCATTCCACATTTCATTCAATTCCATCCAGTCATTTCAGCGTGAAGACTAACAAAAGTGTTCACCCACTGTAAGGTATCCTCCGCCACGGTCGCTTCCTAAAGGTAGCTCATGCGTTCATTCAGGTTATAACCCGTCTGCATCACAAATTTCATTCAAATCCGTCCAGTTGTTTCAGCGTGAAGAGAAACAAACATATTAACCCATTGAAAGGTACCTTCCGCCATGCACCGTACGGTGGCTTACGAAAGGCAGCCCATGTATTAATCACGGTATAAGCTACCTCTGTTCCACATTTCATTCATATCCGTCCAGCCATTTCAGCTTGAAGGCGTAACAAACGAATTAACTAATTAGTTTTAAAGCACCCTCTGCCAAGCGCCATACGAACTTAATTTTAGTACGCCTATAACCTCCAGTGCAAGCAATGAGTTGACAAAATTTTATCGGAATCGGATGTACGGCACGACCGTGCATAAAATACGAACAAAAAGACAAACAAACATGAATTTTTATACATTAGATAGTTATGATTAGAAAGACACGTTTTATTAGACCTTTTTCCAAATGGAAACTGCCAGATTTTAGCGCATAGAGGTGATTAAATAGTTCACAAAATGTTTAAATGTTTGCGGAGCTTATGGGACTTAACTACGGGGTCATTAGTCCCTAAACTTACAAACTACCTATGAACTAGCTAATACTAAGGACGGCACAAATATCCATGCCCGAGGGGGGATTCGAACCTCCGACCGTAGTGGCCGTGTAGACCGTGACTGGCGCGCCGCAGACCGCTCGGCCACCGCGGCCGACATTAAATAATTCCAACCCAACCCCATATTTTCTCCGGCGATGACTTCAGATTTAGAAGGTACTCATATCGTCAATACAGGATACGCTATGCAAGATGTAGTGCCAATTCTGAGACTACCTTCTCAACATTAAGAACATAAAGAAGTATTTCAAATGTTTGTAAATCTAAGGGACCAACTGCTTCGGTTACATGTCGCTAGGCTTACAAACTACTTAAACTAACAAACTTATGCTAAAGACAACACACACACCCCTGCCCGAGGGAGAAGTGGGCCCGGCGACGACGCTCCGCAGCAACACACTGAGCTTGCATTTACGTTTACATCAGTACTGAGCCAAGCTGGCAGTAGTTTCTTTCTCAGTTTGCCCAAATCGATATTACAAGTAGGCCACTGTGCGAAATGAAAGCTTAATTCTGGTAGGGGGTACCCAGATAAGAGTTTAATGTTATAAAAATGTTTAATTTTATCAGTAAAATTAGCAGAAGGTCCATGTGAACTACCGGCTACTCCCTGCTGCAAAACCTTGTTCCCTGGCCCAAATTCAGAACTGACTTGGTTCAAATTACTCTAATAACAGGACGTTAACGATACAGTGGCCAATATACGTAGAAGCTCACACGAAATTGCACACAGGCATTAATAAACAAGCCACCACAATTAAAGTTATTTCATAAACGTGGCTAAAGAAAAACATTCATGGCGCAACGGAACGTAAACATAAAAAATTGGATCTGAGCTTGTTCTCAGCACTGGTGAAAAAAATATGAAATAAAAGGGGGAAGGTGCTCGAAAACTACAATTTATAGGCAAGTCAAAATTATACTGAACTTGTTTATTCAGTCCGAACGCAAGCAAAATGGAGAACCAAATTTGTTAATACAATAAAAACGCATCTCCTTACACGAGCTAATACTGACGATGCCCAGCATTGAATTTAACATAAATTACACAGAACGTAACGCTACTGCGGGGCAGGATTTACAAACAACAATCACTCGCTCACACACACGCAATGCAACAGAGAAACTCACCAAAATCAGCGTGCTGAAACGAGGCAGAAGCAGGCGCCGCTATCGTAGGCGAAATTAAGAGGTACCATACAACACAATATACAATAAAACTGCGAAGATGACTCTGGTCTGTCGTGCCTGATTTGAGATGGTGCGTGAGTATAGCAAAGTTAAGTTGCACCTAGATTAGACCGCGAGCAAACACGCTAACACGGACACAAGATCGCACTCCACTGAAGGTGAAGTGGTTAAAAATTGGATTCATTACACAAAATCACGTCGGGCTCTTAAGTTGCAATCTGAGAGTAAACTATCTAGGCACTGGTTTTATGAGAAGTGGCGTGAATTCAGGTGACTAGCTGCAAATACCTGAAATCGGAGTTCGGACCCACGTGGTTCCGAAAACCGATAAAAATGTATAAATTCAATTTCCGAAAAATGAAGAAAATTAAGACGTCATGAAACCCCTAGAAATGTTTCCAGTCCACGAAGAACTCACCGTTTCACTTGTTGCTGCCTCCATTGAACTTCATCAACTACCTCGCCTGTGTTAATGTTTTAACGAATACAGGTCACGTTTTTTCCTAATCTGTGTGTCTCAGCTACAACTTACGTTTCAACATTCCACATCAATATCTGTCTCTCATATTGAACTTACTTCAGTTTCGTTTTTATACGTTTTAATATTGTTTCTGATGTGTATCCTTGTCGACATACGTGTCGACTACTGGGGGACGTAACAGCCGCCGGAACACTAATGTAACGTGTCTAGGCACTATTTGATGGTTTTGACACCAAATGACGAATGTTTCACACCCGGACTTCTTCTATGTCAGGATGGCTACTATAGTTCGTTCCATGTGGGCTGTGAGCTCAGTACTCAACTCGGGAGATGGGGTGGCAATGAAACAGTGGCCCAGTATAACAAAAAAGTTTATTTGTATTAAAGCTTACAAACGGCTGGAGGCGAGTGGACTGTGCGAGCGTGGTGTACGCGTTGAGGTAATGTCCAGCTGATGCCACGATCCTCGGAGTAGCTGACGCGGCCAGTGCGGCCGCAAAGTGAGGCGAGCTACCGTCCTCGCACCGCGCCGCGCCGCTGCGAAGGCCGTACCGCGCTGAGCGTTGACCGAGAGTTGAACCCAGGTCCTCCTCCTCCCTCCGTCCAGACCACGCTCCCGGGTAACTGGCTGCAGTCGTGCGTCGGTTGCGCTGCTGTCGAGGCCGGGACCCCGCTGCCCGCCGCTGGCTGCATCTCTCGGTTGCTGGCCGCGCTGCGTCCGAGTGCTTCCAGTCCGCGTGCGAGAACAACAATAACAATTGTCGTCGACAGTCTGGTGACTGGCCAGCCGCGGCTGCCGCGGTTCACTGTCTTTTCCGCCTGTATTTATACGACGTCGACCTGTGGCACAGCTGATCTTTGCTACACGTGACCAGTCTCCTACTTCCGATCACGTATACCTTTAAGCAATACAGCTGTCAGGATGTTACGCAGATGGCGCCCTCGCCGACCTACATGCGTCACCAGAAGCTTCGCCGAGCAGCTCCACTTTCTTTGCTGAAATCATAAACGTGCTTGTCCCGCTCTACTTACACCGCGTCCGTGTTCAACTTATGCATTAAAGTTCACTCACGACTCGTTAACTTTTCAAGTTACGTCCATATTCTCCCTATCCCGCACACAAATAAAGTTGCAGAAGCGGAAGCGTAGCTAGAACATACATCCTTATTAAAAGTACAAGTTTGTTTGGAAGTACGAAAGCAAATACTTAATTTATTCTGACTTGAAGTTGGATAGAAAGAAGACTGCTATTATATCTTATATATTAAAAGAATCTTTTAAAAAAGAGGTAATACAGTCAACAATCCGAAGATTGGTTTGAACACCACAGTGCTTTACTAGGCACGGTCCTGTTTGGAGGTGGTATGCCGTTGCCTTCCTCCGACTTTCGAACTGACTTACCCAACCAGTTATAGGGGGACCTACAGTTTAACGTGGGGTTCCGAACCACGGTATGAAAACTAAAATCAGTCGACCAGACCAAACTACCCGGCCGATTTCCTTCATTTTTGTTTTAAACGGAAGGTATTCATCCACAGATTTGCCATCAACCATCAGAATTTACATAACTCTCGCCTTCCTTTTTCTGTACTCAAACGCGATTTCCTTCTGCGTATTTATTATGGGCATGTCCTTGCTGTAAAGTAAAGGCAGTCGGACAGGCCGTTCTATCTCACCGATTTCCTTCATTTTTGCTTTAAACGAAAGGTATTCATTCGCACACTTGTCATCAAGTATCAGAATTAACTTAAGTCTCTCGATCCTTTATTTTTGTTCAGGTGCAGTATCCGTCTTTCCTCGAATTGAATATTTTAATCGGTTTGTTCTACGATATCTTCTGTTCTAATTAAGGTACGCAGTTCTTTTTGACCGATCAACACTCAGCGGATCGAGCTATTTTATTTGCGCTTATAAACACTTGCATTGATTGATTCTGAAGAAAGCTATGCGCGAACATTCAACTTCCATTTTTCCCCAAATTTTTCTCATTCCACTAACGGTGAGAAGTGTTGTCACGGGTCCTCTAGTTATTATACGAATCGAAAACATAAAAAGCAATGTTAATTCTCCTTGCTGTTCTGGAGTACCGTGGCCATGGGCCGGCCAGTTGCTGCTTAAATTAGTATTGTGGACGGCGGCCGCCTCTGTGTCGTGGCCGCGCGCTTCAGTGGCTACGAAATACCCATTTGGCTGTGCTGCGCTGCTCGATACGTCCCCCCCAAATGTCGCACAGTTGTCGTGTAGGAAGCATTCTTACAAGGGAGCAGGGAACTACGCGTCTTTGAGTACCCAGGGGCCACAACTGGGACCGACGTGTTCTGACATCCGTTCTGAGCTCCAAGGGATACATCAGCCTGAAAACACCAGCGAGAATAAAGTTCGCTTCCTGAGTCGGGCGAATGGACGGAGAAGATGGTGCCGGCAGTGCTTAAGGGCCAGGGCGTTGATCTGCTGTGGGGGGATGCGTTCACTCCCTACCAGTAAACTGGTACATTGTCGGAAACCAAGCCCTCTAAGCAAAAGTCTGAATGGTGCTATGTGATGTAGGAGAAGACATGGGCACCGCAAATTGATAGTTGCTGAAAGAGCCTACCACAATGAGACAACTACAGTTCCGAAATAGTCCTGCGATATTAATATGAGGGCCGGCGCAAGCCCAAGTGCCACCCGTGCCAGCTGCTTAATAGCTTCCCACCCCCCACCCCCGTTTTTTTCCTTTTTTTCTTTTTTCTTTACAAAAAGTTGTGGAATTTTATTTAAACAAATATGTAGGAAATGTCAGCAATTAATCGCAATTCTTTATTTTACTTTTCAGATCTACGTAGGTTTCGGCCACTGAGTGGCCAGTCTCAAAGCTTTTTAGTATGTGCTTACACCTAAACCGTCATGTTGACAGTTCCGTCCAGCACGACCGAATAGGTGTAAAAGTAACTCAATGCATTGAGAATAGACACACTTTGCTCGAAATCAATGTAGATCTAAAAAATAAAAACAAAAATTGCGATTGATTGGTGACATTCTCTACAAATTTGTACAAAACTGGGCACCAGCTCAAAAATGGAGTCAAACCTGATTCAAGAAATCTAGCCAACTTTAATAAGCATTGTGAATTTACAAAAATGTTCAAATGTGTGTGAAATCTTATAGGACTTAACTGCTAAGGTCATCAGTCCCTAAGCTTACACACTACTCAACCTATAAGGACAAACACACACATCCATGTCCGAGGGAGGACTCGAACCTCCGCCGGGACCAGCCGCACAGTCCGTGACTGCAGCGCCTCAGATCGCTCGGCTAATCCTGCGGGGCATGAACTTACAGTTAACGTAAATAAACATTTTTAGTGGTTGTGAACAGATAATGTATTCAACGGAAAACAGTATACAGTAAATAAATGTCAGCAAAGTGACAGTTTGCGAGTAGTATTGTCAAACAAAAGTGCCGGTCAGAGTTTAATTGTTGTTCATGCAAGCGGAGACAGGTGTTTCATGGCTCAAAATCAAAACGTCCGACCATCACTCAGAAACGGATAGCAAAAATATTGAAAAATACCTCGAAACCCAACTTATGCCAGGCTTACTACCAACGTCTTTATCCCTTGTAATTACTCGCCAGTACTTATCCATTCGCAGTACTTCTAGCCAATGTAGCTGTTGGACATGTTTGACTGTAGTAATGTTCAACGATTTTTTTTCCATAACGCGGGAAGAATGAAACACACGGAAACTGCCACTGAAGGGCTTAGCAAAATTGCTTCAGGCTTAACACACAATCGCAGTATCCAACATTGCATTCGAATTTCCAAAAAAAAAAAAAAAAAAAAAAAAAAAAAAAAAAAAAAATGTTCAAATGTTTGTATAGTCTATGGGACTTAACTACGGGGTCATCAGTCCCTAAACTTACAAACTAGTTATGAACTACTTACGAACTAGGACGGCACAAATATCCATGCCCGAGGGGGGATTCCAACCCCCGACCGTAGTGGCCGTGGAGACCATGACTGGAGCGCCTTAGTCTCCTCGGCCACCGCGGCCGGCTCGAATTTCCAAATTACATTTAGTCTTCTGCAAAATTAGTTGTGAGTAAACGCACGGCGAGTAACAGGCAGGCAGCGCTCCGCTCATAAGAATATCCTCTCTGTTCCTCCGGCGTCAACACGACGGCGCTGCCGCGGTGGCGAGCAAGAAATTAGACCTCCTCCCTCCCCTTGTTCAACAAGGGCGGCCGGAAGGTAGTCGAGGCGCCATTCCATAGTTCCCGAAGCCGCTCCCTCCGGGGTTTGGTTTCGAATCCCCTCTTGGTCATGAATATTGCGTTTGTCCTAATAAAAAATATATATAAAATAGGGAGGGGGAGTCGGAAGATTTGCCGCCCTGTGCGGCCGCAGGTTCCGCACGTCCCTTGCGCCGGCCCTGATTAATATGCATTCGTTGTCGTGGGGACTGAGACTTTGTCCAAATGTTCAAATGTTTGTAAAGTCTATGGGACTTAACTACGGGGTCATCAGTCCCTAAACTTACAAACTACTTATGAACTAACTAAGACTAAGGACGACACAAATATCCATGCCCGAGGGGGGATTCGAACCCCCGACCGTAGTGGCCGTGCAAACCGTGACTGGAGCGCCTCAGTCTCCTCGGCCACCGCGGCCGGCGACTTTGTCCAAGCTGAACATGTTTGTGGCGGCAAGGACAGATTTTCTATACAAGAGTGCCACTGTGACGCCGTCTGTTCAAAGTGGGTGTCCATATCCGTCCAAGTACAGTGTCGACACGCTAACTGTTTAGTGCGCACTATTCCTCAATGTTCTTGATGGGGCAATCGCAACACGTCATTTTGCAACAATTTGGAATAAGCACACGAGACTGGCCACTGTCATTTTCACTAAAATCACTCCGTGTAATGGTGAAAGTAATACTATTATTGAAGACAGTTCATCGGATTAATTAGAAACAATATGTGATAACCTTCAACCTGAACACCACAAACGAATACCAGTAGTTGGAGATGAAGGTATGGAAATAGGAAGCAATCCATTCTTCTTTCTGCAGTTAGAAAACGTCATTCATAACGAAATCAGTGATTGTTAAACTGAATATATTTCTCAAAGGGTAAGGATATTGATAGAGAGATAATTTTCAAAGTAGCATATTGAACAAGCGAAGTGAATGGAATACAACTGTCATCGTGTTGTTCTCAGGGTATGATTAAGGAACTACAGCTCTCATTATGTTGTCAGAATATTTTTGTTAGCAGACCATAAGGTACATACTACTTTCGGGCTCAGTTCAACAAATCATTTTCGCGTTATCAGACTACATTGTACAAGATGAAATTATAGAAAAACACCTTGACTGTAATGAAAGAGAGTATTATAGAAATCAGGCTGAAAATCTTCCCACAATAAGTCAACCAAAGACAAATGAGAAATAACTATTTACAAAGGGCGTTCGAAAAGTTTTGCACAGTTGTCTCCAATTTTTAATTTTTTTGCAGGAGGAGAATGACATTTTTTGTGAACATACTTGGAAAATTTAGCTATACATTAAGCCAACTCAATTCAGCCTCCATCAGCTGTGATGTATATGGCCCAATGTTCTTTCTATTATGTAAATGCACTTTGGTAAAATTCTGTGAATTGACTTTTACACTATCGCTTGACACAGGAAATAAGGTCTTTCTCACTATAAAAATGTTTTACAGCGCAAAAGACGACCAAAGAGATAAAAATCAGACGGAGCCAAATCCGGCCTGTAGGGAGGATGAGGAACAATTTGTCAGCCCAATTTCTCCTGCTCATAAGGGCATTGTCATGATGAAGTATGATGAAGCTGTGGTCTGATGGCACATCGCAGTACCTCCAATGACAAACAGTAAAGGTCCCGGCTAATGGTGGTGTCAGGTTCCAAAAAGTCAATGAAAATTACAGCATGCTCATCACAGATGGAGGAGGCCATCATCTTTCGGCCTTTCGTGAAAGTCTTGGTTTCTTCTTCCGAGGGGAACCCAGATGACGCCACTCCACGGATTAGGTTTTACTCTCAAGTTCGGACAAAAACAATCATGTTTCATCCTGGGTAATGACGCCGTCAAAACTCTGTTTCCGCTCCACAGAGACTCCATGAGACCCTCGCACACATTTTTCATCGTCGTTTTCGTATCTCTTGTCAATAACGTGCACAGATTTTTCTGTATCGTAGTGACTGTACAAGTGATACCACACTGCCCAATGACAAACGAGTCATTTCAGCAAGCTGTCGTGACGTCACACATCTGTCATTTTGGATGATTTGATCAATGGTCTGATTAGTGTCACTCACTACCGTCGATGGCCTACCGCATCGAGGCTGAGAGAAATCACGTCTGCAACCACCGCTGTGTCCTCCCCATGAGCAGGAAGCATCCATGTGGCACAGTCAACATGAACTCCATCACCGACCAGTGTCGAAACCTGCAATCTGCTTATGGCTCATCAGTAAATAAAAGAAAATACTTTTATACACCAACTTATAGCTAAATGTTCCAAGTATGTTGACAAAAAGTGCCATTCTCATCCTGCAAAAAATAAAAAATAAATTGGAGACGACTATGCAAAACTTTTTGAACGCTCTTTGTATAAAACAGATTTACCGACGAGTGGTTACAAGCTAGAAGACAAGTGGACATTTCAGAGTGGTTCGTCAAAGACTACGAGATAGATAAGGTAAAGCAATCATCATGGGGCCGGCCGCGGTGGCCGAGGTGACTGAGGCGCTCCAGTCACGGTCAGCACGGCCACTACGGTCGGGGGTTCGAATCCCCCCTCGGGCATGGATATTTGTGCCGTCCTAGTTCGTAAGTAGTTCATAAGTAGTTTGTAAGTTTAGGGACTGATGACCCCGTAGTTAAGTCCCATAAGCTTAACAAACATTTGAACATTTGAATCATCATGGGAAGATTCGTCTAAGCACAACATTGCTTTACTAAGCATGTTCTTGTTGGAGGTGGTATACTGTTGCCTTTCTTTGACCGGTAAACTGACTTACCCAGCCGTTATAAGGGGACCCACAGTTTAACGTGAATTCTAACTCTGCATGTTTCACATTCAGCAACATTGTCAGAGGGGAATGAAGTGAAAAGCAAGAGATGAAAGTCCTGGGATGACTGGGAACAAAGCCGAGTCGTTTGCATTTGTAGCCTGCCACAATGAGACACCGAGATAAGTGGTTCAAAGGGCGAATGGCATAAACTACTTACTGGATAAAAAACGAGCAAGAGTTAAGTGCAGATACTTCTTCCAAATGTTGAAAATCCTAGTAGGCCCCTAATCACCATCACTTGCAGTACCGACAGCATGTAACAACTGGTACAGATTATCCTCCTTCCAGAATTTCCGAAACAAGAAAACTCATTAAACAACCGAACAATGGCAAAAGTGCTTTAGAAGATCGAACTGCGACCGAAAAGAGGAGTTGCTTGTCTCAAAAAGTGAGAAAGATTTAAACGTTTCCGTATGGCTAAAATCTGCTCTTGGTCTTCTGCCCATCCCAGAAAAGAAAGATAAAGCGTTATAGTGCTATTATCCCTCACAGATAACAACGTATCTTTCACAACGGGTATTACCAGAAGCATAGCCCTTTAAACTCATCCTTAAAAAAATCGTAAAAGTACAAATATTGTTAATTGCTGTTGACCCGTCCACTTGACCTATGTGGACAATGCTGGAACATGATTGTAATATGATTTGTATTTTATAACCTTTGCTGACTTTCCCAGCGTCCTTTTACTGTGGGATGATGCAACATCACTGTCTGCTTGCAATATTGTGCACTTTCTATTAAAGACCCAATGAGATCTGCAGAGACTTTTCATAAATACAAGGATTTAGAATTTATCTTGGGCTAAGCTGATTTTTCAGATTATTTACGGAAATTAGATCGTGATCAGCAATTGATGCAATGCCAGGTATATATAAATTCTTCTGGTTAAAATTAACTAAAACAGTTAATATATAAGTTGAATCCATAATGGAAAATGTGTCAGCTACACCACAATATTGCTATACAAATAAGAAACTTCTAGCCTGGTGGTTCGATAAGAAATATTTATAAAAAAAAGCCACATATCTATTTCGTTACCATGATGGAACATCATCAGTGCAGATTTTAAGTAATGAGGACTCATACATTCCGCATAAAACATTTAAAACTTGTAACATGTGCTACCAAGGCATTTTTATTTGTCTTGTGGATCTGACTATTATGTGTTTTATGCGGATGATGTACTGATGATGTTCCATTGTGGGAATGAAAATTAATGTGATTTTTTTAAAGTAAATATTTCATATCGCACCACCAAGATGGAATTTTCTTGCATTTATTAAAACAATTAATACATTATTATAATGTGGTAGACTTCATTCGAACAATATTTTTTCCAGAATTTTAAATTATGTTGTACCTGGCTGGGTTACAATATTTTCAGAATGCCAGCACTGAGCATGGCTTAAAAATATGCTACAAAGTGTTTTTCTCAATTTCTACTCTCGCAAATGACGTAATTGGAGAACAAGGAGCAAAATTTCAGTCAGGAACATCCATAATAGTCAAGATATTTGTGTTGTAACAGGCCTGTGTAAACAGCAGGAATACAACCGTAAAATACATTTCCATTTTATTGAATTTTTGTAGTATGATCGTATCCACACACCAGTTCTAGTTAAAACATGATTGAACTTCAACATTTCTAGGAAACTTGTAGAGTTATTACAATTATATTTGTTAAATACATAGATGAATGTTAAAATTACTCCAAGTGTTCAAGTTGTGACACGCCAAAGATCCGAAGATGGCCTATCACCAAATCTTTTCAATTGGGCATATTTGGTATATGGTATACTGTCGACATCGTGTTAGTACTACATAAAACTGAAATGAAAAAAGGCATATCTTCACACTTCAGTTATTAGTTTTAGCTGAAAGTCATTATTTTTAAACTCAAAATATGTGAACTGAGAATAGGAGACGTAAGGTCCACAAGTGAATGCCAACAAAGATTAAGGAATTTAAATATCTGAAAAATCATATTCACAGGAAGTACTACAAATGAAATGGACCTTAATCCTTTATAGGATAGTGGTCGATATATTGCCCACCTACCATAAGTGCGAAACAGTCTAGGTTGCTCTTTGACTTCCTTGTTTTCACCCGTTTCATTCTAAATAACGAGTTTACCAGTGGAATTTGTAATATTTCATAGTGTTATTAATGTTTTATTGTTTGAATATTGAAATGTGTTCAATTTGTGTAATTCAGTAAATTATTTAATAAATTGTATTTTCTTTGTATTCTAAATGCCTTTTTTCAGTTATTTGTTCCAGATATAAGAAGTTAGTCTAAAAGACCACCATCCACCATCCACAGTAGTGGATAGTGGTCTGTAAATCAGTCACCTATTTCTTCCTTTCATTTCCAAGTAAAATAAACAAAAAAATAATTCTGAGTATATTACATGCCTATGTACGTCAATTTGGATGCAATAAATATATTACCTTTCAATGAAACTTCCTGGCAGATTACAATTGTGTGCCGGAAACGGGACTCGAACCTGGGACCTTTGCCTCTCGCGGGCAAACGCTCTACCGACTCATATTACCTTTCAAATTTTCAGAAAAACAAGTTCTGTCCTATAAAGGGAAAGCCATAATACGGGGCTGATGCTCCTACTTCCGAACGTTGTGACTTGGTAGCACAGTGTCAGAGTGCCAGACTATGAATCCAAAGGTCGCGGGTTCGGTCCCAGCTAAATGTTCAAATGTTTGTAAACCTATGCCGCGGTGGAGTAGCCGAACGGTCTAAAGCGTCTCGCTGCGGAGCGCGCGGTTGCTCGCCGTGGAGGTTCGAGTCCTCCTTAGGTTAGTTTACCTAGGTTTGAGTAGTTTGTAAGCTACGGACTGATGACCACGCAGTTTGGTCCGATAGATTTACAGACATTTGAACATTTATTTTTTATTTTTGTAAACCTATTGGACCAAATTACTAGGTTCGTCAGTCTATAGACTTACAAACTACTTTAACTTAAATTAAGGACAACACACACACACACACACCCTTGTACGAGGGAGGACTCGAACCTCCGGCAGGAACGGCCGCCCAGACCGTAGCATGACGCCTTAGAGTGCGCGACCATTCCACACGGGCCCCGCTAAGTGCTAGGATATTTAGCAGTCACTTTCACCCCTGCAAATGTTGTTAATGTGAAAAATTCGAGTTGCATCGTGGTTCGGAAGCCACGTTAAACTGTACGCTCCTCTATAACTGGTATTCAAATGTTCAAATGTTTGTTAAGCTTATGGGACTTAACTAAGGGGTCATCAGTCCCTAAACTTACAAACTACTTATGAACTACTTACGAACTGAGGACGATACAAATATCCATGCCCGAGGGGGGATTCGAACCCCCGACCGTAGTGGCCGTGCAGACCGTGACTGGAGCGCCTCAGTCCCCTCGGCCACCGCAGCCGGCTATAACTGGTGTAAGTCAGTTCGAAGGTCGGAGGAAAGCAACGGCATACCACCTCCAAACAGTACCATGCTTAGTAAAGCACTGTGGTGTTCAAACCAATATTCGGATTGTTGACTGCTTTACCTTATTTCGAATGATTGTCAGACTCCGAAGAGAAAAAAAGTGAGAAGTTAAACAGCTGTTCTCTTTTGAGAGAAAGGCACTCAGGAAAATCAACAGTCTGATTAAAATGCAGATTTCTTCCTAAGAACTAAGTGATATATTAGGCTACGTTGTGCCGAACACTTTAGCAAGAGACCAAAATCGGCCACAGATATGACGAGTTTAAAGTGACAAATTTATCTCTAAACCACGTGCCTATATGAAGTAGCCTGGTCTCCTTTTCTATACAGATAGCACAACTCATATTTCTGAGGTTAGCTTGACCGTAATTTTCTCTTCCACGTGGTTCTTTTGCCAATTTTAAGTCATGGAGATTAGTGTAGGAAATGGACCGCTGATGTACATACAGTATTGAAATAAAATTTATAGGACTGTGTTATTTATCGTGGTATGTGACACAAACCAGTGCAGTAGTCAGAATGATATTTTCAGCGGAGTGTGCGTGGCAGATTAATATTGTACGCCGGAACCGGGATTCGAACGTGGGATGTTTGCCTTTGGCAGCCAAGCGCTCCCCAGGCAGGCTCCACGGTACGTAGTCACAACTTTAGTTCTGCCAGTACCTCGCCTCCTACTTTCCAAACTTCACAGAAGCTCTCCTGCGAAACTTGAGGCACTAACTCTTCAGGAAGAAAGGATATGGTGGAGACGTGGCTTAGCCACAGCCTAGGAGATGTTTCAAGAATGAAACTTTCACTTTGCATTGGGGAACGTCTAAGACAGGAGTGCTAGTTCCGCAAGTTTCGCAGGAGAACTTCTGTGAGGTTTAGAAAGTAGGCGAGGTAGTGGCAAAACTAAAGTTGTGAAGACGGAACGTGAAGCGTGCCGGGATAGCTCAGATGGTAGATCGCTTGCGTGCGAAAGGCAAAGGACCCAGGTTCTCATCCCGGTTCCGGCGCATAGTTTTAATCTGCTAGGAAGTTTCAGTGCAGTAGTCTTTGGCAGGAGATAGACGATTCGAAATAGGATGGAGGAAATGTTCATTACCAATAACTGTCCACAAAGTTCAGTGCAGTAGTCTTTGGCAGGAGGTAGACGATTCGAAATAGGATTTCCAGTACTGTACACATACCATCGACTAAAGACTTTCCAGAGGAAGGAAGAAATTATCTACAAAGCTGTCGGATATTTTGTTTAGTTAAGTAGTGCAGTCGCTGCCAGTGGGGCGAGCTCGCGGGCCAGGGGTCAATGCGAAGATAGTGCCGGCTTGCTCCACATACGCAGTCAGGGCCGATGCGCGCTGATTCTTAAAGTAACAGACTCGGACAGGGCCAAGCAATTGGGAGACAAAATATCTCTGTCCGTCATTTAGGATACTTTCTATCCATATTAACAGTGATCGCATTCAGCTGATATTTCTATCCTCATTAATATTGTTCGTATTCAGCTGATAGCCGTGAATGCTGTGTAATATTCACAATGTGGTTCAGAGGCTTTTAAAACTTTAGAGTGCTGTGTGTGGGACGATAAGTACACTCTCACGTGTAAAAATGTGGCCAGAAGATGTTTTTTGAGGAAATTCCCACGCATACCGATACGCTAGTGTCGGCGGCTACATCACTGACACAGGGTGAATCGAAACGTCAACGGGGGTTGTGCAGGCATACGTTCTGAGTATTTCGCTATCAGGAAACAGTTGCTCTTTACATAGTAAACCGGTGTTCAGTTAAAAATAACAGATCGCCTCGAAAGATTAGAGATAGAAAATTCGCATTCACAGGACACGTACAGTGCTCAAAACAATTAGGGCATCAGGTGCGATATCATACACAATATACTTATTGTAAGTTGTGTGTGATATCTTGCTATCTCAAATCTTTACTTGCGGTTTACATGGCGTTTACTTAGTGCGAGTCACCCTGGGCTTAAAAAGTCGTTCTCTTTGCCCTAACAGTCAGCTCTTGAGGGATATTTGGCCATTCTTCTACGAGTGCAATGTCCATCTTGCAACCGTTGTGGGAGGGCTGCCTGGCTGACAAGTGCATCCCAGACGTGCGCAATGGGGCTTATGTCCGGCGAAAGAGTTGGCCACTCCATTCGTTCAATTTTCTCAGCTTCAAACGTGTTGTCCACCAGCTCTGTTGGACGAGCGTTATCGTCCACAGAGGGAACCCATCTCCTATGGCACCAGCGTAGGGCACAACAAAAGGTCGAAGGAATTCGCTTCTCTACTTCTGAGCAGTCAAAGCGCCATTCTGAACGACATAGCGGTCCGTGCGTTACTCCTGCCCACACCACTTCGTTCACCACCACGATATGGTGAAGTTTGCTGCACATAATCAGGATTTTTCCGAGTTTCACGTTCTCTACATATGACGGAACGACGATGGTCCCGCTGGACACAAAATCTTGACTCATCTGTGAACAGAACCCGGCGCCATTCGATACGACTCCAATACTGATATTCCTCCGCCCAGTTTCTGAGGACTAACGGTGTCGCGGTTTTAATGGGACACACACCGTAGGCCTCCGTGCGTAGAGCCCACATTTCCGAAGGCGATTTGCGAATGTTTGTGTCGATATTGCGCGTCTCGTGCTGCCTGGAGGATGTGTTGCAGCTGAGTTGCCGTCCCGACGGGCTGTTAACCGGAGATAATGGTCATCTCTGCTGCTGTTACTCGTGGACGACCTCGGCCTTGCTTTTTTTAACGGTTTCTGCTGTCCGTGTCACAGTGGATACACCGGTTCCCGTTAGATCACCGAAGTTAAGCACTGTCGGGCTCGGCTAGCACTGGGATGGGTTACCGTCCGGGTCTGAAGAGTGCTGTTGGCAAGCGGGCTGCACTCAGCCCTCGTGAGGCCAACGGAGGAGCTACTTAACTGGCAAGTAGCGGCTCCGGTCTCGAAGCCTGACATAACGACCGGGGCGCTGTCATATACCGTTGTCTGTGGCGCTGACCACGTCCCCTCCATACCGCACCCGTTGACGCCTTCGGGCAGAGGATGACACGGAACAATTCGCAGCAGAGCAGCCGACCAGTGCGGACGCAGCGCTCGCGGATACCCTCGCCGTGGCTGGCAGACAATAGCTCGTAAGAGTGGTTGCGAACGAGCTGAAGAGCGGACGTCGTCGGAGAGCGCCCATCTCGCAGCCGCCTAGTGCCCACAGCGGGCAAACACCTCAGGTTGTAGCTCCTCGGTTACATATCCCCCGCGGGACTCACCGGTTCTTTGTTAGGGTATTTCTGTGCCAGGGGCCCGTTCACGTCGGATCACCCCGCGTACAGTAGGCCATTCTCTTCACTCCGCGCTCCCTTGCGCCGATAGAAAGTAGGGACTCCCCTATTCTAGGTCTTTTACAATTCTTGCATTTCGTAAAAGAGCAAAATTGTCGTATTCCCTTCCTATCCAAATAAAGAATCCTGCTGCTGGAAAGATGTCAGGTCCGCCCAGCAAAATCCTGCACTACCAAACACCCAGCCAGAAGCGAGCGTCAGAAGGGACGGCGATGCCGAGGGCACCCCTCGCCATCGCCATCCGTTCCAAACTCACCAGGAGGAGGTGGCAAAGGGCTGAAGCCGCTGCCGAGATGGCGGGCATCACACCCAACACATATCACACACACATCACCTGCCGCCATCGATTTCGACTGCCCTGAAGTCGGTCCACTTGTGATCGACGAGGCCCCACAACACGAACCCACAGACGACGGGGAGGGACCGTGGCAGGTCGTCGGTCGCAAACGGAGCAACAGTCTCCACTCACCACACAGACATGTGAGCTCACACGCTCAAAAGGCAAGCGCCGCGCGCTCTTGCCCACGCCCACCAGTGTAGCTCCTGGCTCACCACACACAGGGAACAACAGTACCGCACCTGTGCTGGGAAACACACAACAAACAGCCACGCAGGACACAACAACACGGACTGGATTCCCACCAGTCATCATTCAAAACTACGGCGACCTCAGTGGCCTAAACGAGGACTTCGTGAACGAGCACAAGCCTGTCACTTACCACACCAAACTCACACGGGAAAACGCTGCACTGTACGTGGCCACTAAACAAGATTACACCAATCTCCTGAGCTTCCTCAAAGCTAAGGAAATAAAACACCACACGTACAGAACCGCGGACGAATACACGTATCTGTACGTCGTGAAGGGGGTGGACCCAAACACACCTGGCGACACCTTGAGAGCTGACATTTGTGACCTGGGCTTTGACTGTCTCACAGCAAGCCGGATGACGGGTCAACGCACATATGCACCACTACCAAACTACCTTATTGAGCTGGCCGACACGGCCCACTCCTGCGAGATACTGAAGGTGAAATATGTCCTTCACATGGGAGTAAAGGTAGAACTCTACGAGCCACCTCGCGTCCCCAACAGTGTAAACGCTGCCAGCGATTTGGACATTCGGCTGCTCGCTGCAGCCTGGCACATTGGTGCCGCAAATGTGCTGGCGGCCACTCAGCACAACACTGCAAACTTTTACAAACAGTCGCACGGAAATGCGCTAACTGTGGGCTGGCGCATGCGTCGACCTAGAGCAAGTGCTCCGCCTACATCGCGGCCCTGATGCGGAAAACACAACAAGAAAATGTAGCGATTGCAACAAAAACAGCTCCAAGACACTCCCCCCCCGCGACCCGTGAGGAATGGCATCTCATTCACCGCAATGGCAAGCGGGCAGGGGAGGGCAGCGGACGCCCAGGGCCCTAAAACACACACAGAACACATCCCCAGCATCAGAAACACAGCCAGAACAGACAACACAAGAAACTCTCCACACACTGGAAACAACACTACCCCCCACACAACACAGAACCCGCCCCCTCCACGTCGGGCTGTAACACGCACGACAGTGAAAACGCACCTACACAAGGGAGACCAAAACCCCAGCGTAGGAGAAGGGGACCTAAGAAACAGGGAGAGAACACTACCGCACCACAACAAGATAACGAGCAACGGAACACCGACTCTCAGTCACCAAACACAGCAACGGAAACTAGTACTCGCACTACACAACCCCTCACCACATCAGAAATACAGGCGCCAACAGACGCTACACATACAGCGGACACACAAGCCAGCCCAAACCCAACGCCAATACAAATTCATGCAGCTCATGACTGCCGAAACCGGCCAGTACTGGACTGTCATACAAACAGCTATCACAAACCTGTTCACACCCATTCATGGATAACACGCCACACCCGCCCACTCTCATAAACGACCTAACACTATCACAGATCCTGTTCTGGAAGGCAGACGGGATCACCAACAAATGGGCAGAATTTGCCGCGCTCCTCGAGGTTAAGGGGATACTGATTGCCCTTGTGAGCGAGACTAAACTCAAACCTCACAACAGAATAAACTTCACTGGTTTCTGCGTCTATCGTACCGACCGAGCGGACGGCAGAGACGGAGGCGGAACAGCGGTCATCATAAACAAAGACATTGAACACACAAGTATCCAGCTCCCTGCACTTGAAAGATTAGAGGCCACGGCCGTGAGGGTCAAGTTCAACGGAGCATACACTGCACTGGTGTCGCTTTACAACCCTCCTGGTAACATTGTAACACGCGATATTAGCACAGTACTCAACATTGCACCGCGAGTCATCGCCGCTGGAGATCTGAACGCAAAACACCGCGACTGGAACTCAATCAGACAAAATTGCAACGGCAAAAAACTGTACGAACACTCACTGGGTAGAAACTACATTACACTTGCACCGGTTGAACCGACTTATATTCCTTACCAGAGGAATGAAAGGCCAGACATGATAGACATGGCCCTCATCAAGGGCATAACAGTTACCCTCAAACTTGAGGTTGTAAACGATCTGCCTTCTAACCACACCCCCGTTATACTTCACACGGAAGAAACACTGCTGTACAATGAACCACGCAGGATACTGAATTACAAGCGCGCGAATTGGGCTCTGTTCAAGGAAACGCTTGATAATAGTATTCCTGATACTCACGAGATTACGCAAACAGAGCAAATTGATGAAGCTGTTGAAGTGCTCACCACTGCTGTCCAAGAAGCAATAGCCGAATCCATACCATTACGTGCCACACAACAACACTCAGCGGCCCTGCCCCAGGAAATCCTGGGCCTTATCTCAATGAGAAACCGACTCAGGAGATACTGGCAGCTTACTATGCGTCCGGTGTATAAACATCACGTCAACAGGTTACAGGGTATCATACAGGGTAAAATAACGACATTCAAAACAAGACAATGGGACCAGAAATTCGCTGGACTGGATACCACACGTCCTGGAGTGTGGGCTCTGGCCAGACACTTCACCAGGGAGAAACTTTACAAGCCTACCTTACAGGGACCAAATGGCCCAGCATACTCAGCGGAAGAGAAAGCTGAGCTAATGGCCCAAACACTAACAGCGTCCTTTACATCGAACCTGGCTCCATCCGACCCAGTGTTCACACTTGAAACGGACCGGGCGATCACACGCTTCATGGCTCAGCCTCCGCGCAACGAAATCAGACGCACTAGCATACATGAAATCACATGGGCCATCAAGCATACCACAGCCAGAAAGCGCCTGGCCCTGATGGCATTCAAAACCGTGTTCTCCAGGAGTTTACGGATAGAGCAATAGAGTACCTGACACATCACAAATGCCATCCTGCAACACCAATACATCCCTGCCTTTTGGAAGGCGACCAAGGCCCTGATGTTCAGGAAGCCAGGTAAAGACAACTCCCTCCCACAAAATTACCGACCTATCAGTCTGCTGAGCTCGCCCAGTAAGATAGTTGAGAAGATAATTCTTAAACGTCTCACTCGGCACTGCATCACCAATGACACTCTAAGACCGGATCAATTCGGATTTAGGAATCACCACTCTACAACACAACAACTTCTCCGCGTAGTTGAACACATAACAGACGGCTACAACAAAAACAAAGCCACCAGGGCGGTGTTCCTGGACATCGAAAAAGCTTTCGATCGTCTCTGGCACAACGGCCTTATAGGCAAACTTAATGACGCCGCGTTTCCCGACGGACTCGTGCATCTCATACACTCATATCTCACCAATAGAAGCTTCAAACCTGACGTGCAGGGCAAACAGTCTACACGACACGGTATTCAAGCCAGAGTACCCCAAGGCAGCATCCTGGGGCCCCTCTTGTTTAACCTCTACATTAATGATCTTCCATCCACACATAACACGATGACCGCAATCTACGCAGAGGACACCGCCATCATGGCACAAGATTGGAAGCCATCAAACATAAATTCACGCCTACAGACAGCACTCAAAACTGCCGAACCTTGGTTGGAGAAATGGCGTGTTAAACTAAACGTCAACAAGTGCGAGGCAGTTCTGTTCACACGCAGACCGAAACACTTTCGCAAACACCAATACTGTAGACCAATTACTCTACATGCACGCCCAATACGTTTCCGTGAGAAAGTCAAATACCTAGGTGTCTGGCTGGACCGGAAACTCACATGGGGGGACCACATACAACACATGACCAAACGAGGAAACGCGAGGCTCAAACAACTCTACCCAATGCTCAACAGAGAAAGCAAACTGAGTAGCCGGGTGTCGAGGAACCTCTACATGACACATATTAGACCTCTGATGACGTACGGTGCTCCGTGCTGCGCATACGCGGCACCAACACGGCTATGCCGCCTGCAGCTCATGCAGAACCAGGTACTACGCATCATAAGCAACGCTCCACGATACACACGCACCGTGGATCTTCACAATGAATACCGCCTAGAGTGATTGTCGGTGGTATTAAAGAAACTCGCCACACGACTGTACAAAAACTCGAGACACTCGAATAATCCCTTCATACTACGCTTCGGTAACTACGATCACAACCATAGGTGGAAACATAAACGACCTAAAACACTTATCCTGAGAGACTAACCACCTACGGTCATAGGGACCACCAACTCGCAAACACGATGAATATGGCGAACCCCTGCAGAACAGCAAACTGACTGGCAGTGCCAGCTGAGCCCACAGCCGACCAACAGGCAAGGCAGGGAAACCACATTCAGCGCACTAAACACAAACAAACCTATACAGTCCCACATAATTAGCCAGTTCTATGACCGAACTGTCTAACTATCATGACAGACGTGGCTATGTCCACAGGTATTCTGCCGCAGCCGACTCAGGAGACTTCACAGGAGCTTATCTGCAGCAAAACCTCGCATCAACCGGACTGATTCTTTATGACAAACCTAGCAAAGTTAATGGTACCGAGATATACGCTTTACTAACATTACCAAACCTTGCATGATGTGTCGCAGACAGCATACCGCTACTGCCCTGAAAACCTACCCCACTGCCGCAGTGGTTTTTTTCCCTTGGCTCTTGCCTTGGCACTTTTTTCCTCTGCCCTTACATACCTTTACCCTTCGTATATCTTTCTACCAATACTATCTACAGATGCACCGTATTAATGGGTGATCGTGCCCACACGTACGGATAACATCGCGGTTCCCACATCCCGTGATCCGCCTTAGAAAACTAACCAAATACGGAGGTGACAGTAGAACTTGTGTGATGGTCACCACGTTGGTGTGGGCGTGGAGGGGCCCCATCCTTGCAGGATGTCAGTACCCAGTGGGCCCCCTGAGGCCTGTCGGACGGAGTTTACAGTTGTCTGAAATCGCGTCCAGGTCCTGGAAATTATAGTTTGGGACACTCCTATAGCTGCAGCCACGTCCCTTTATGTCTGTCCCGCTCCCATCTTGCCATGGCTATAGTCTGGGGCAATTCACGTTGTTGTTGCATTACCTGCTTACTCCACTGTCTGAAGCCAACTGCTTATGTAATTCGTTTGGTAGAGTAAACACAAGTGAACACCAAGTCTCTCTGCAGCAATGTCCTGTTATTACCACTAACTCGATTGCCGTAATGTTGTTGTTTCCACTCCGTAGAACTGACACAAAGACGAAATATTTTAGTTAATTCTGCCGATGACAATACTTCAGAAACTAGATATCTCAGCTTATCCCCTAATTGTTGTGACCAGTGTAGATTAATACGTTCTGCAGAAATGATCAGCATTTGAAACATGTCGGTCCGTGGGTTAAATGTCAATATCGATATCACTGTTGAATACCACCTGCCGGTAAAATGTGCCTGCGGCTTTCTTTGTCGATATACCGCCAAGGTAAGGGGTCAGTGTGACGCGCGGGGTGTCTCGCACTACACGTACCGTTAAATCGGTAAATTTGAAACAGAGTACATTATTTGCATGAAAGCATGTGATGGATCTATCCGCGAAATTGCTTTTCGTATGGGACGAAGTGTTTTGGCGGGTATGTGCGGAATGGTTCACGGAAACTCGCAGAACACGACACACACCAGCCCCGAAAAAATCGACACCTACTCCGAAAGGCGCTGGAGGGCATACTGCGTCCTTCTCTTCTCTGGAACACATCGTCCACTATAACGGATGAAAGCCCGTCGCCTATTATTACGTTGCACGAATCCCGGTTCTGTCTGTTTGAAAATGACTTTGGTCCACTACAGATAGAGGGAGAGACATTACAATGAATGCACTCGTACAATACACATAGCACCAACTCGAGGCCTTATGGTGGGGGTGGTACTGGATACAAACAGAAATCACAGCTGGAGCATGTCCAGGCTACTGTGACCCTACGTGATTGTCATCCTGCGACCCGCAGTCGTACCCTTTCTGCACTACACCCAGACTCCTTTTTCCAGCAAGGCAATGCAGGACCACATGTTATGGCTCAACGTGAGCCATTCGCGCTTGCACTATTTTGTTTTATGTAGTACGTTTTGCTGCTTGAATATCACCACTGTCGAGAACGTATTTTGACATAAGCAAAGGTAAATGGTATAACAAATTACACTAATGTTCAGGAAGAAAAACTAGGACACCTTGAAAGACTAGGTCTAGGAAGCACATATTCCACCTAAAGCTTTGACATGGGCGGTGTCCAATACTGCCCTTTAGAAAGGTAAACTATTTTTTCCTGTAACTTAGTTCACGCTATAACAAAGTATTACTGTAAAACCCAGTAAAATCAATAGACTGGAATTTAAAAATCCTGCAAACTTGTTGGAATCTATAAATACGCAAGTAAGTCTGGAGGCAAATAGTAATTAATTTAAATTCCTCTACATAAAACAAATTGAATGTACATATTAGGAAAAGTAACAAACCTAAACAGTAGATAACTGTATTTTATTACATTATTCCACGCGTGTATTTACGTTTGTGACACTTTGGCATTTAGCTGTAGCTGTGGGTCATACGTTCGCGTACTTTAAAAGACATAACTTTTATAGACGACTTATTGTTAGTTCTGAGGGCAGCTGTAGCTTTGGCAGTACATTTTTAAAAGAAATCGGTTTTAATATTGGCAGATGGCAGCAAATTCTGTGCCACGGTGACTTCCCTGTTTTAACGGTTATATGCACATGGTGGTGCCTCTATAGGGCACTTAACCGTCAGTGCGTGAATAAAAATTTGTTCTAGTGACAACTGTTAAGTGGCGTGTACTTAAAACACAAACAAAAGCAACATAATTGTAATATTTATAATTTCTTCTGAACCACGATGAACTCTCATTTACCATTTCATTTCTAATGTAAGGTCTTGACCTTTTTAGAATGGAAAAAAGATATTTTCAGAGGACACTGGGAGTTTATATATACAGTATACAAATCATTTTAGTCAAAAGATAAAAACCTATTCACTACAATGTTCAATAGTTGCAACTACAGTGACAAGTTTTTGTTCTAGAGGTTTCCAGAGATTATGCTATATTTCACATTCGTGCAGCACTGCTGTGTTTATATTTTCGAAAAAAAGAAAAAATAAATAAATAAATATAAATTATGATACCTTTTTAATGCTTACTTTTGTGCTGGTTTCATTACTGGTTTCCTCAGGAAAAGTCATTCGAATCCATGCGATCGTTTTTTCATGAAATTTAAAACGACAAATGAGTTCTGGAATTACATGTTCGATAGAAGGGGAAAATATGTTTCCACAGTAATATATGTCAGCATTTTCTTCTATTACCATTACTGTAATCTAACAAGTATATCACTGATCTGCTTTACTTGCTCTTAAAAGACTGAAAACTGATTTTAATTCTAAATATTTTGGTTTTCATTGTTTTTGTATGACTGCAATTTTTGAACAAGCCCACATTGACTTTCTACGTTACCACCTAGGTTCACTGTTTTGGGAAATTTTTCTTAGTATAATTAACGACAAGATAAACGGGCTGTTTTCAATGGCGGTCTTTAGTCGGGAGGGAACATCACTGTTAGCAGCATCTTCAGGAATCACTTCAACAGCCACAACTTCTTCCGCCTATCGTGTGCCACAACGTAAGAATAATGGTGAATATATATTAGTGATTTTACAAAAAAAGTAAAGAAAATAAAATAAAAAATAATTTAAAAAATTAAAAATAGATCTGTTATATAGGATGTTATCTTTTACTAAACTGACACGTTTCACATCATTACGAATTCTCGTATTCATGATATAAGGAACAAATATTAATCTAACCTGAGTCAGTTTCATCCGAACATTTTTACAAAAGGTAGCCCCTAAGTGGAGATTGTCGAAATAGGTTACCATACTTTTTGTTGTTCTGATGTAATTCCGTTTAATAGTTATCTCATATGAATCGAATGCGCTATAACTAAATTAAGAACTTGAGCCATACAGTGTACGAATTGGGCTCTGAGGGATTCTTCTGCAGTTGTTATTACTATTCATAAGCCGCGCGGGAGAAGCCGAGCGGTCTGGAGCGCCACGTTACGGATCACGCGGCCTTCCGCCTCGGAGGTTCGAATCCTCCCTCAGGCATAGACGTGTGTGTTGTCCTTAGGTTAGTTTAACTTAGTTGAAGTAGTTTGTAAGTCTAAGAACTGATGACCACCGTCGTTTGCTCCCATAGAATTACAAACATTTGAACATTTTGATAACTAGGCGCTCACCACTGCAGCCCCATCAAAGCCTTTTCCAATCAGTTTATTGGTATCCAAATTATAAGATAAGGTGTGCGTTATAATCGTTGCAGCCATTCTTTGAGATAAAACATGTGTCGAAAAGTACAAGAAAATCGTCCTTGATAATTGATTTTTCAGAAGAGAATTCTACACATTGTGAAGACTAGTTGCTCTCTTTCATTGTTAATGTCTCGATTCGTCATATAGTACAGTAAAATATCCGTTCGTCTTTTACCCTTTTAAATACTCGTGCTTGACTGGGAATATCACATCATTTAAAAATATTCCTGCAGAAATATAGGCCTACATGGCTCTACAATCAATGCTTCTTGTAGTTAAGTTAAAGTGGAGTTATTAAATAAATAGAGTTTCCCGAAATTCCTACACCAAAGATGACAAAGTAAAGATAATTATAGGATCTGAAAAAAGAGAAGCTGTTGGCATGAGTTAAATAGAAGTAGATATCCTGGATGTTGAGAAACGACTGGGATAATTTAATAAAGGGTAAGTATTCTAGTCCAGAGCTCTGATGCGCCTTGCTGCGGAGTGTGCCTCTGCTCCCGTCGGAAGTTCGAGTCCTCCCTCGGGCATGGCTGTATGTTTTGTCCTTAGCGTCCCATTTGTCTGAATGCATTCATTATTTCCCATAAGGGTCACAGTAATAGACGGAAAAAACATAGTTTATTGTCTTGATCTAGTGTTCCTCAAGAAGGTGTCATAAGTTCCACAGGGAAGCGTTATAGGTCCCCTACTCTTCCTCGTGTTTATAAACGATTTAGGAGACAATCTGAATAGCTCCCTTAGACTGTTCGCGGATGATGCTGTCGTTTATCGGTTAGTGAAGTCAACTGAGGATCAAAAGCAACTGCAAAGCGATTTAGACAAAATTTCTGCATGGTGGGAAAATTGGCAATTGACACTAAATAAAGAAAAGTGTGAAGTAATACACATGACCACTAAACGAAATCCGCTGAACTTTAATTACGCGATAAATCAGTCAAACCTTAAGGTCGTAGATTCTACCAAATACCTAGGAGTTACAATTACGAACAACTTTGACTGGAGAGAACAAATAGAAAATATTGTGGGAAAGGCGAATCAAAGGTTACGTTTCATCGGCAGAACGCTTCGGAGATGCACCAGCTCCACCAAAGAGACTGCCTACATCACACTTGTGCGTCCTCTCCTGGAGTACTGTTGCCCCTTGTAGGACCCTCACCAGGTGGGACTGACGTAAGACATTGAGAAGGTTCAGAGAAGGGCAGCTCGTTTTGTTTTATAACGTTACGGGGGGGGGAGGTGGAAAGTGTCACGGAAATGTTGCAAGAATTGGGGTGGAAATCATTAAAAGAAAGACGTTATTCATTGCGGCGTGATCTGTTTGCGAAGTTTCAATCACCGACTTTTAGTTCTGAGTGTGAAAATATTTTGCTAGCACCCACCTACTTAGGGAGACATGACCATCCCAATAAAATAAGAGAAATCAGATCGAAAACGGAACGATTTAGGTGTTCTTTCTTCCCGTGCGCTATTAGAGAATGGAACGGTAGAGAAAAGTTATGAAAGTGGTTAATGAACCCTCTGCCAGGCACTTGAATGTGATTTGCAGAGTATCTATGTAGATGTAAAAGTACTCTGCTTTACCTAATGTATAGGAATGATCAAGGCAATAATCTGAGCAACGTCTTGGGTTGTCTGCACGTGGTGATGATGATGATGATGATGATGATGACGATGATGATGATTTTTACAGTCTAGTAAAATCATCAGAAAATCAGTACCGTTTTCAAAATGTTCTAGACAAGGGATCTGTAGGGTGCGAAAAGCACTAACCGGGGATGCATTGCCCAAAATATCTAACTTGTTCGTTTCATAGTTATTTCAAATGTGACAGTTCAACAGTTAAACAGGAACACACTCACCTACAGGGCACAGCTATTGTTTGTTGAATCATACCTCCATATAGATTTTTACTATGCAAACCAAGCACTCCTTTTACCACAATTTTGAGGCAAAGGATTCAAGAAAGTGGGTTCAAAATGTTCAAATGTTTGTAGAACTTATGGGACTTAACTACGGGGTCATCAGTCCCTAAGCTTACAAACTACTTATGAACTACCTAAGACTAAGGACGGCATAAATATCCATGCACGAGGGGGATTCGAACCCCCGACCGTAGTGGCCGTGCAGACCGTGACTGGAGCGCCTCAGTCCCCTCGGCCACCGCGGTCGGCAAGAAAGTGGGTATTGGGAAATATTCTAGTTTTGTGTTAATTTACATTTCTTAAATGTAATCTAAGGGGGTGTCCGAACCCCTGGACCCCTCCCTTATATAGGTCCACGCACAAGGCATGTTCATTAGTACGTTCTGAAGAATTGATTAGCGTTTCAGTCAGCTTGATTCAGCATGTGTCTTGTTGCCTAGTGGGTACAAGGTCTGAGATGGGCCCTGATAACGTTCCAGGCGCGAATAGCACATGCTGTGCTATAACATGTGGTCCTGCATTGCCATGCTGGAAAAAGGAGTCTGGGTGTCGTGGAGAAGGGGTATGATTACGGATCGCAAGCTGTCTTTCACGCAGATCAAAAGGGCCACAGTGCCCTGGCCAAGTACCAACTGAGATTTCTGTTTGTACCCAATACCAACCCCACCATAAGGTCTTGAGTTGCCACTGTAGTCACTGTAGTCACTGTAAATAGGCCACGACAGTAGTGATATTCGAGCAGCAAGACGTAATACATAAAACATAAAATAGTGCATCAACATAATGTGATGGCGCTTTCGTTTCGGAAATAGCGCAGAATTTTGTTGATGCACAGCTCCAACATTGCAGTGAGCAAACCCTTTTACGAAGTGTGAATCAGTCAGCTTATTATCTGTAAACTTGCATTCATCCACGGTGCTTCCTGCAACAAAAGTAAGCTTACTGCACTCCTTTCTGTCAAGCAAGTGTGAGCCAAATGTCGATTAAATTTCTGTCTATATTCACTGAGTGAAAGCTGCTAACTCGTCGAAAAAACTGATATTGTTAACAACAAACGACATTTAAAAATATGTATTGCAACGCCAATGTCAGAATTCCCAGACTACTTAAACAGTGGTCGACACGAAGTCCGCGAAATTACACCACATATTGTTCGGACACTCATTTCAGAGCCAAAAATATTCTTTTTGAATCCGTATAGTTACCTTAAAAAATAACACCATATGTCATAATTGATTGAAAGTAAGTACGGTATAGTAGACTATTTTTCGTGTTGAAAAATCAATTATTTCAGATGCTGTCCTAATAGTAAATCAAGCATAATTTAGTTTTTGAACAAGATCCTGAACATGGGCTTTCTACGACAGCTTATTATCTATCTCAAAACCTAGAAATTTGAAATGTTCAACCTCACTTATCATATGCCTATTATGTGTAATAAAATGTCAGCTTTCGTTGAATTGTGTATTTGAAATTGTAAAAACTGAGTTTTATTGCGATTTAACATCAGTTTATTTTCTACAAGCCATGAAACTATCTCTTGAACTGCATTGTGTGATACTGTGTCAATATTACAAGCAAAATCCTTCACTAACAGGATGGTAACATCAGCGAAGAAAAATATATTACAATTATCTGTTATTCTTGAAGGCATGTCATTTATATGAATAAGAAACAGCAGCGGTCTCAGAACAGACACGTGCCCCACTGTGTCTGTACATCATAGCCACTGCGGAGGATTACCTTAATAAAGAGGTGAACCAGTTGTGAGCTACTCCTCTTATTCCATAATGTTTCAACTTCTGCAACAATATTTTGTGATCAATGCAATCAAACGCCTTTGTTAAATCAAAGAAGAAGCCTGAAGTTCGTAGCCTTTTATTTAATCCATCAAGTGCTTCACAGAGAAATGGGAATACAGCATTTTCTGTCGTTAAACCACTTCTGAAACCAAACTGTACATTTCAGAACAAATTATGTGAACTGAAGTAATCAATTAACCTTGAATACACAGGCTTTTCAATAACTTTAGAAAAAGCCGATGACATAGAGATAAGTCTATAGTTGCCTACATTATACCTTTCTTCTTTTTTATAAAATGGTTTCACTACTGCGTGCTTTAATCTGTCAGGAAACTGACAGTTCTGAAAGGAAAAATTACAAATATGGCTAAGTACTGGGCTGACATATGAAGAACAGTACTTTAGAATTCTGCTAAATACCCCATCATATCCACACGACTCCTTAGTCTTTAGTGATTTATTTATTGACTCAATTTCCCTTTTGCAACTATCATAGACTATTTCAAGTAACAGCCTTGGAAAGCTATTTTCTAACAGTGTTATACGATTACCTGTAGAAACCAGTGTTCTGTTTCGTTCACAAATCCCGTACAAGTGTACATATATTTGACTTATCAGTAACAGCAACATTTCTACCGCCCACTGACTTTATATCCTCAACCTGCTGCTGCTACTTCCTTCACGACCGACCAAATGGTTTTAATTTTATCCTGAGAGTTTGATATTCTACTTGCATACCACGTAGGTTTTGCCTTCTTAATGACATGTTACTTGATACTAACTGCTTCTAACAATTTGATACAATTCCTGCTTTGTTCTACGCGATATTCTTATCCTTTTTTATCACTTGTATCAACAGTAAAAGAATTGTGAAGATATCTGCAGTGAAATATACGACCCACCAGGGTCCCTGCTCTGTTATACCAAAATACTCTGAAAACATCCGTGATTTTGAAATTATGCCGAAGGATATCGGATTCACCCTTCATATCTCGTTTCCAGTCAGATGATAGCGAGAGCTATGCCTATCTTGAGGGAAAAGTCTTGCCATTAAGGTCATTTAACTGTGCGGTAGTATACTCTCGATTTCTATTCAGAAAAGCAAGTCACAATTTCTTCAAAATTCGAAATGTACGTGTGTACCAAATGTGGCTTGAATTCATAGAAATAGTATCGTCAGCAATTGATAGAATTATACCAAATATAGTAACAAAAGATGGAGCTGATCCCTCTTGGTTTACAAAACAGGCCAGAACATCGTTGCAGAAACAACGAAAACAGCATGTCAAATTGAAACGTATACAAAATCAACAAGATCGGCAATCCTAGACAGAAGCTAGAACGTTAACGAGGACTTCGATTCGAGATGCTTTCAATAGTGTCAAAAAGGAAAATCTGTCCTGAAATTTGGCAGAAAACCTAAAGAGATTCTGGTCATATGTAAAGTATACTGGAGGCAAGACACAAACAATAACTTTTCTACGCTATTATAATGGCGACACTGCAGATGACAGTGCCATAGCACAGCTTTCCGTAATTCCTTCACCAAAGAAAACAAAATGAATATTGAGATTTCGAATTAAGAACAGTTGCCAACATGGGACATATAGGAGCTGATATTCTCGGAGTAGTGAAGCAATTTAAATCGTAAATCGCTTAGCAAAATAAATAAAAATTAAAAAAAGTCTGATTGTATGCCAATTAACGTTCCTATCAGAGTATAATGATGCAACAGCGCCATACTTCATAATTATAAAAAATCGCTCGCTCAGCGAAGGATCTGTAACTAAAGACTGAAAGTTGCACAAGTCAGTAGCAGTAATATGCTGAATTAAACACCTATAACAGTAATATTGATATTGGATTATGGAACATATACTCATTTCAAACGTTATGAATTACCTGCAATAGAACGATCTATTGATTCATAGTCAACACGGATTCAAAAGGTGTCATTCTTTTAGAATACAGTTTCCTCTTTACTCACACGAATTGAAGAGTGCTGTTTACAAGAGATCTCAGGTCGATTCCATATTTTTG
This sequence comes from Locusta migratoria, assembly GCA_026315105.1. Taxonomy (NCBI): domain Eukaryota; kingdom Metazoa; phylum Arthropoda; class Insecta; order Orthoptera; family Acrididae; genus Locusta; species Locusta migratoria. Next base: position 10,158,789 of record CM048755.1, read on the forward strand.
ATTTCCAGAAGGTTTTTGAACTGATATCTCACAAATGAATTTTAATCACATAGCGTGCTTATGGAATATCGTCTCAGATATGTAGCTAGATTTGAACTATTTGAAATAAAATCGTCACAAACTTCTGAACGGATTTCTTTAGGACATAGAAACTGAACGGGTGGCCGCGGGGCATGCTGGGAATTAGTGTGAAAGCCTCTTCCCTCAGGATGGGTTCGTCAATAAGCTGATGATGCTGTGGTGTACAAGGAGTCATCATTGAGTGACTGTAGTAGGATGCAGGATGACTTGGACTAATCTCTAGGTGGTGTGAGGAATGGAAACTAGCGCTAAATGTAGAAAAAATTAAGGTAGTGCAGATGAGTAAACTTTATTTACAAGATAAATCAATCGAATTTGAATGCCGTAAAATCCACTAAATACCCTGGAATTACTATTACTTCAGACTTAAACTGGAAAGAACACGTAGATAATGTCTTAGGAAAGGCGACCCAGAGACTGCGTTTTATTGGCAGAACGCTTAAAAGATGCAACAGAACTACTAAAGAGTCTGCATACACTACGCTTGTCCGTCCTCATTTGGAGTATTGCTACCCAGTGTGGGATCCTTATCAGGTGGGTTTGACCGAGGATATCGAAAAAGTCTAAAGAAGGGCAGCTCGTTTTGTATTGTCACGATTCAGGAGAGACAGCGTCACGGAAATGATACAGGTCCTGGGATGGGAATCATTACAACAACAGCGATAATCGCTGCTGCGTGGTCTACTTACGAAACTCCAATCACCGACATTCTTTTCCGAATGCGAAAATATATTGTTGACTCTCACCTACATAGGTAGCAATGATCATCAGAATAAAATACGAGATATCAGAGCTCGAACGGAGAGATTCAGATGTCCTTTCGAGAATGGAATAGGAGATGAATAGTATAAATGTGGTTCGATGAATTCTCTGCCCGGCACTTAAATGTGATTTGCAGAGTATCCCATGCAGATGTAGATGTAGATGACTAGGCGAAACAATCCCGTAATGTTCGAATACAGCGTTAGTAGTGTGCTGCTTGACAGTCGCGTCGATGAAATACCTAGGCGTAACGCTGCACAGTGCAAGGACAGTCGTGGGGAAGGCGAATGGTCGACGTCCGTTTAGTGGGAAATTTTGGGAAGGTGTGTGTCGTCTGTAAAGGAGACCACATATAAAACGTTTGTACGACCCCGTCTTGAGTATTGCTCAAGAGTGTGGGATCCACACCAGAGCGGTTTAAAGGAGGACATAGAGGCAGTTGAGAGGCGGGCAGCGAGGTTTGTTAGTTGTAGATAGGATGAATGGGCGAAATGCTTCGGCAAGTCGCCGGCGGGCAGGCGGCGTTCAACACTGTTGAAGACATTTGAGGGCGGACTGCAGAACGATTCTAGTGCCGCCAACCTACATTTTGCGTAGAGACCACAAGGATGAGATTATAGAGATTAGGGCACGTACAGATGCATACAGCATTCGTTTTTCTCTCGTTCTATTTGGGAGTGAAATAGGAAAGCGAGTAACTAGTAGTGATATTGAGTACCCTACGCCACGGATTGCGGAGTGTGTATGTAAATGTAAGCACAACTGACGCATTTGGAGGACGGAGAATCCTCATTTCGCGATCGAGAAGTCTTCTCCGACAACGAGTGACGATGTAGTGTGCAATGTCCACTCACAGATTAATCGCTGCGATATTTCTTGATGGCACGGAGACTACTGAACGGTACGTGAAGGTTTTGAAAGATGATGTCATCCCCATTATCCAAAGTGACCCTGATTTCGAGTTGTGGTGTCATGCAAGATGGAGCTCTACCCAATCCCAGCAGGAGAATGTTTGATGTTCTGGAGGGACACTTTAACGACCGGGGCTACGCAGAGGCCACTGGCATGGGCCTCGGAATTAGGGGTCATACTCTGCGGATCTGAACGCATGCGACTCCTTTTGTGGGGCTGTATTAAAGACAAGGTGTACAGCAATAACCACAAAGCCATCGCTGAGCAGAAAATAATATCCGTAGTGACATTTACACATTGTATAAAGTGTGTGCAGCCTTAGTTTGAACTAAATTACGTTTTGTTTCGTATAGTGCAATAATTGTCACCCTGTAGATGAAGATGGAGATTGGTCTTCGTCGCAGGCCAAATGTGGGTTCTTGCCTGGACCACTAATGCGAGTGCTCTCTGTCAGTCGAGTTGACCTGATATACCTCATTTCTGTTATCGCTAATTATTGATTCAGATGATTCCTTTATAGTGCTCTGCCAACAACTGCTAACTCTACATAGTAACTCGGTAATGTAAGACATAATAATGTCGGCCGAGGCGGAGCGGCCGAGCGCATTGAAGCCGTATGCTACGATGCGCGAGACCGTTCCCCGTCCGCCGCGGTGGAGTAGCCGAGCGGTCTAACGCTGCGGAGCGCGCGATTGCTCGCCGTCGGAGGTTCGAGTCCTCCCTGGGGCATGTGTGTGTGGGTGTGGGTGTGTGTTGCCCTTAGATTAGTTTACCTAGGTTTGAGTAGTTTGTAAGCTACGGACTGATGACCACGCAGTTTGGTCCGATAGATTTACAAACATTTGAACATTTGTTCTCCGTCCGGGGTTCGAATCCCCTCTCGGTCATGGATGTTTGTGCCGTCTTTAATATAGTCTAGTTCATAAGTAGTTTGTAAGTTTAGGGACTGATGACCCCGCAGTTAAGTCCCATAACCTCTACAAACATTTGAACGTTTTGAACATAATAATGTCGTTGAGACTGCATACTCCGACCGCTGATACCACTTAGCGCCTCAAGGGTACACGTTTTCTGTTCTTCACGAAGTGCTGTAAGATATATCGCTCAGTTTATTCTGTGTACTGGCTGGCACATCTATGTGAGAAAAAGTATACGGGCATGTTCTTAGTTGAAATTCTTATTAGTTTGCCTATTTGACGATTTACACTTCGTTTAGGAGAATTACAATGGGGATGCCAGAAGTCTGTGGACTCTCCGTCTAGAGACGAAGCCAAGTAAGGTAGGGTTGTTGGACACTGAGGTCTGCAGCATTCTAACTCATCCTATTGACCTTAGGTGGCGCACATCACTGCATTATTATTGACAGTCCTTTAGCACGCAGATGTTTCATGACAGGGACCTGCACTCAGTGGCGGCCCAGACAAAAAGTTAGAACCCAGTATAATGGAAGTGTTCTTTATATAACCTCAATTTATATAACATGATTTAAAAATATTCCAAACTTATTAAATATGCTAATTATGCAGTAATTAATATAGCCCACGAAACACTGTAGTTAATAAAAAATTATACAAATGTGCAATAAATATTTTTTATTATTGCTATTATGATTTTTGGGGGAGGGGCGGGATTATCTCTGTGTAATATTGTAGTTCGTCTGATCCACCAGCTCCGCTGGTTTTCCGTGTACTTTTGTGGGTGCCTGAGTTTATGCTGTGGTGACACAATTTATTTAATAACTTGGGGGCTTGGAGGTGTTTGGATTCTAACTGAACTACATCAGCTCTTCTCATGCTGAAGTTCGTACTTACTGTAGTTGTGCTTCTGTGTACCGATTTTTCTGTCAAAATCAAAATGAACTATGGGAGGACGTATGTGACTTGCCGCGGTGGAGTAGCCGAGGGGTCTAAAGCGTCTCGCTGCAGAGCGCGCGGTTGCTCGCAGTGGAGGTTCAAGTCATCCCTGAGGCATGGGTGTGTGTGTGTTGTCCTTAGGTTAGTTTATCTAGGTATAAGTAGTTTGTAACCTACGGACTGACTTGTTCCCCATTGGGAATGCACCAGAGAACAGGGACCTTCCTGGCTTTTCCCTTACTGTCAAGGTAAAAACTCTAGGAAAAGTATCAGGTGTATTTTATCTAATTAGCTCTGCGTTCTGAAAGGATATTTATACAGTAAATTTGCACGTTTGTTCTTCTGACTGGCAAACATGTCAATTAGTCTGTTGTTGAAGTTTGGAATATCACTGATTTCCTCCTTGTGAATGGAACAAACAGCCAGTGAGTTCAACCTTTCCTAATTCATACTGTTCCTGGGGAAGGATTTGTTTATTTTGAAGGTGCTGAAACTGCGCTGTGAAATTGGTGTAGTTGGCGCCATTTGTGATGTTTTGTGCACTCCATTGAACGATTATTCAAAGGAATGTGCCACAAAGAAAGTAAACAGCTCACAAACCGTTGTAATGCCTCTAAATGTATTATTGAGATAAACCACTGACAGTTCATTTTTCAATTTATTGTGACAAATAAATGGACTGTAGTTTAATGAAAAAGTATTGACCAAAGTGGCTGAGAAATTTTCCCTAAAAGAAGAAAACATTTTTGGATCAATGATTTCGAAGTTGCTAAATACATGGGAGTTTTGAAATATTGTTTTCAGTTGGTTGGTCATAATATCACACACTTCTTTGGCATCTGCTATCAGATTAAGTTCTCTGCTACATTTGGAACGTTTTCTGGAGGAGCAATACACTCATCACCAGAAACTCGAAACTGTCGAATGTTCTCTCGTATTTCAAATAGAGTACACTCAAAATGATGTAACGCATTAGATATGGTAACAGATTTTGCACACTGCATCTGAACTGTGTTATACAAAATATCAACGTCTTTTATGATATCATAGAAAAAAATTAGGAGAGACAAAAATGGTGGATTAGGAAGTAAATTTCTTAAGGTAAATGATTCCCTTACTGTAACATCCTCCCAGGAATTCTCTTCCTCAATCTTTTCAAAACATTCCAATAAGTTCAATTTGTTTTCTTTAAAAGTATTTGCAATGTGGGACTGGAAGATCCATCTAGTTGAAAAGACTGAAGGAATTCTCTTGTTGCAGACCGTCTGTGACAAATCACTTTGGAGATGAAGAAAAAAAGCGTTATAAAACCAGTAAGGCACTTGAGTACATGCTAAGGGCCCAGGTCACCAGCCCCAAACTTGGCGAACCTATGTACAGGTGGGGCATGGGAGCGCGACAGTACAGCTAGCGTGCAAGGTGGGGCGTGGGAGCGGACAGTACAGCTAGCGTGCATGGTGGGGCGTGGAAGCGCGACAGTACAGCAAGCGTGCAAGGTGGGGCGTGGGAGCGCGACAGTACAGCTAGCATGCAAGGTGGGGCGTGGGAGAGCAACAGTACAGCTAGCGTGCAAGGTGGGGCGGGTAGCGCGACAGTACAGCTAGCATGCAAGGTGGGGCGTGGTAGTGCGACAGTACAGCTAGCGGATAGGTGGGGCATGGTAGCGCTACGGTACAGCTAGCATGCAAGGTGGGGCGTCTTAGCACGACAGTACAGCTAGCGTGCAAGGTGGGGCGTGGAAGCGCGACAGTACAGCTAGCATGCAAAGTGGGGCATGGAAGCGCAGCAGTACAGGTAGCGTGCAAGGTGGGGCATGGGAGCACGACAGTAGAGCTAGCGTGCAAGGAGGGACGTAGGAGTACGACAGTACAGCTAGCGTGCAAGGTGGGGCGTAGGCGTAGGAGAGCGACAGTACAGTTAGCGTGCAAGGTGGGGCGTGGTAGCGCGACAGTACAGCTGGCGTGATAGGTGGGGCGTGCTAGCGTGACACTACAGCTAGTGTGCAAGGTGGGGCATCAGAGCGCGACAGTACAGCTAGCGTGCAAGGTGGGGCGTAGGCGCAGGAGAGCGACAGTACAGTTAGCGTGGAAGGTGGGACATGGGAGTGCGACAGTACAGCTATCGTGAAGGAGGGGTGTGGGAGCGCGACAGTACAGCTAGTGTGCAAGGTGGGGTGTGGGAGCGTGACAGTACAGCTAGCGTGCAAAGTGGGGCTGGTAACGCGACAGTACAGCTAACGTGCAAGGTGGGGCATGGTAGCGTGAAAGTACAGCTAGCATGATAGGTGGGGCATGGTAGCACGACAGTACAGGTAGCGTGCAAGGTGGGGCGTGGGCGCGCGAAAGTCCAGCTAGCCTGCAAGATGGGGTGTGAGAGCGCAACAGTAGAGCTAGCATGCAAGGTGTGGCGTGAGAGCGCGACAGTACAGCTAGCGTGCAAGGTGGGGAGTGGGAGCGCGACAGTACAGCTAGCGTGCAAAGGAGGGGCGTGGGAGCACAGCAGTACAGCTAGCATGCAACGTGGGGCGTAGAAGAGCGACACTACAGCTAGCGTGGAAAGTGGGGCTTAGGATTGCGACATTACACCTATCGTGCAAGGTGGGACGTGGGAGACCGACAGTACAGCTATCGTGCAACGTGGAGCATGGGAGCATGACAGTACAGGTAGGGTGCAAAGTGAGGCGTGGCAGCATGACACTACAGCTAGCGTGCAAGGTGGGGCGTGGGCGCGCGACAGTCCAGCTAGTCTGCAAGATGCGGTGTGAGAGCGCAACAGTAGAGCTAGCATGCAAGGTGTGGCGTGAGAGCGCGACAGTACAGCTAGCGTGCAAGGTGGCGCTTGGGAGCGCGACAGTACAGGTAGTGTGCAAGGTGGGACATGGGAGCATGACAGTACAGCTAGCGCGCAAGGTGGTGATTGGGAGTGCAACAGTACAGCTGGCACGCAAGGTGGGGCGTGGGAGCGCGACAGGACAGATAGCGTGCAAGGTGGGTCGTGGGAGCGCGACAGTACAGCTAGTGCAAGGTGGCGCATGGTAGCGTGACAGTACAGCTAGAGTGCAAAGTGGGGCGTGGGAGCGCGACAGTACAGCTAGCATTCAAGGTGGGGCGTGAGAGCGCGACAGTACAGCTAGCGTGTAAGGTGGGGCGTGGGAGCGGGACAGTACAGCTAGCGTGCAAGGTGGGGCGTGGGAGCGGGACAGTACAGCTAGCGTGCAAAGTGGGGTGAGGGAGGGCGACAGAACAGCTATCGTGCAACGTGGAGCATGGGAGCATGACAGTACAGGTAAGGTGCAAAGTGAGGCGTGGCAGCGTGACACTACAGCTAGCGTGCAAGATGGGGCATGGGCGCGCGACAGGACAGAAAGCGTGCAACTTGGGTCGTGGGAGCGCGACAGTACAGCTAGTGCAAGATGGCGCATGGTAGCGTGACAGTACAGCTAGAGTGCAAAGTGGGGCGTGGGAGCGCGACAGTACAGCTAGCATTTAAGGTGGGGCGTGAGAGCGCGACAGTACAGCTAGCGTGTAAGGTGGGGCGTGGGAGCGGGACAGTACAGATAGCGTGCAAGGTGGCGCGTAGTAGTGCAATAGGACAGCTAGCGTGCAAGGTGGGGTGAGGTAGCGGGAAAGTACAGCTAGCGTGATAGGTTGTGCTTGGTAGCACGACAGTACAGCTAGCGTGGAAGGTGGGGTGTGGGAGCGCGACAGTACAGCAAGCGCGCAAGGTGGGGCATGGGAGCGCGACAGTACAGCTAGCGTGCAAGGTGGAGCGTGGGAGCGCGACAGTACAGCTAGCGTGCAAAGGAGGGGCGTTGGAGCACAGAAGTACAACTAGCATGCAAGGTGGGGCGTAGAAGAGCGACACTACAGCTAGCGTGGAAGGTGGGGCTTAGGATTGCGACAGTACAGCTATCGTGCAAGGTGGGACGTGGGAGCGCGACAGTACAGCTATCGTGCAACGTGGAGCATGGGAGCATGACAGTACAGGTAGGGTGCAAAGTGAGGCGTGGCAGCGTGACACTACAGCTAGCGTGCAAGGTAGGGCGTGGGTGCGCGACAGTACAGCTAGTGCAAGGTGGCGCTTGCGAGCGCGACAGTACAGCTAGTGTGCAAGGTGGGACATGGGAGCATGACAGTACAGCTAGCGCGCAAGGTGGGGCTTGGGAGTGCAACAGTACAGCTGGCATGCAAGGTGGGGCGTGGGAGCGCGACAGGACAGATAGCGTGCAAGGTGGGTCGTGGGAGCGCGACAGTACAGCTAGTGTGCAAAGGAGGGGCATGGGAGCACAGCAGTATAGCTAGCATGCAAGTTGGGGCGTAGAAGAGCGACACTACAGCTAGCGTGGAAGGTGGGGCTTAGGATTGCGACAGTACAGCTATCGTGCAAGGTAGGACGTGGGAGCGCAACAGTACAGCTATCGTGCAACGTGGAGCATGGGAGCATGACAGTACAGGTAGGGTGCAAAGTGAGGCGTGGCAGCATGACACTACAGCTAGCGTGCAAGGTGGGGCGTGGGCGCGCGACAGTGCAGCTAGCCTGCAAGATGGGGTGTGAGAGCACAACAGTAGAGCTAGCATGCAAGGTGTGGCGTGAGAGCGCGACAGTACAGCTAGCGTGCAAGGTGGCGCTTGGGAGCGCGACAGTACAGCAAGTGTGCAAGGTGGGACATGGGAGCATGACAGTACAGCTAGCGCGCAAGGTGGGGCTTGGGAGCGGGACAGTACAGCTAACACGCAAGGTGGGGCATGGGAGCGCAACAGTACAGCTAGCGTGCAAGGTGGCGCGTGGTAGTGCAATAAAACAGCTAGCGTGCAAGGTGGGGCGAGGTAGCGGGAAAGTACAGCTAGCGTGATAGGTTGTGCTTGGTAGCACGACAGTACAGCTAGCGTGCAAGGTGGGGTCTGGGAGCGCGACAGTACGGCTAGCATGCAAGGTGGGGTGTGGGAGCGTGACAGTACAGCTAGCGTGAAAAAGGACGGGCGTGGGAGCATGACAGTACAGCTAGCGTGCTAGGTGGGGCGTGGGAGCGCAACAGTACATCTAGCGTGCAAGGTGGCGTGTGGTAGTGCAATAGGACAGCTAGCGTGCAAGGTGGGGCGAGGTAGCGGGAAAGTACAGCTAGCGTGATAGGTTGTGCTTGGTAGCACGACAGTACAGCTAGCGTGCAAGGTGGGGTGTGGGAGCGCGACAGTACAGCAAGCGTGCAAGGTGGGGCGTGGGAGCGCGACAGTACAGCTAGCGTGCAAAGTGGGCTGAGGGAGCGCGACAGTACAGCTAGCATGCAAGGTGGGGCGTGGGAGCGTGACAGTACAGCAAGCGTACAAGGTGGGGCGTGTGAGCGCGACAGTACAGCTAGCGTGCAAGCTGGGGTGTGGAGCGTGACAGTACAGCTAGCGTGCAAAGGACGGGTGTGGGAGCATGACAGTACAGCTAGCGTGCAAGGTGGGGCGTAGGAGAGCGACAGTACAGCTAGCGTGGAAGGTGGGTCTTGGGATTGCGACAGTACAGCTATCGTGCAAGGTGGGACTTGGGAGCGCGACAGTACAGCTTTCGTGTAACATGGCACATGGGAGCGTGACAGTAGAGGTAGCGTGCAAGGTGGGGCGTGGGCGCGTGACAGTCCAGCTAGCCTGCAAGGTGGGGCGTGAGAGCGCAACAGTAGAGCAGGCGTGCAAGGTGGGGTGTGGAAGCGGGACAGTACAGCTAGCAAGCAAGGTGGGGTGTGGGAGCACGACAGTACAGCTAGCGTGCAAAGTGGAGCCTAGGAGCATGACAGTACAGCTAGCGCGCAAGGTGGAAGCGCGACAGTACAGCCTTGCGCGCAAGTTGGGGCATGGGAGCGCGACAGTACAGCTAGCGTGCAAGGTGGGGCGTGGGAGCGCAACAGTACAGCTAGCGTGCAAGGTGGCGCGTGGTAGTGCAATAGGACAGCTAGCGTGCAAGGTGGGGCGAGGTAGCGGGAAAGTACAGCTAGCGTGATAGGTTGTGCTTGGTAGCATGACAGTACAGCTAGCATGCAAGGTTGGGCGTGGGCGCGCAACAGTCCAGCTAGCGTGCAAGACGGGGTGTGAGAGCGTAACAGTAGACCTAGCATGCAAGGTGTGGCGTGAGAGCGCGACAGTACAGCTAGCGTGCAAGGTGGGGAGTGGGAGCGCGACAGTACAGCTGGCGTGCAAAGGAGGGGCGTGGGAGCACAGCAGTACAGCTAGCATGCAACGTGGGGCGTAGAAGAGCGACACTACAGCTAGCGTGGAAGGTGGGGCTTAGGATTGCGACATTACACCTATCGTGCAAGGTGGGACGTGGGAGCGCGACAGTACAGCTATCGTGCAACGTGGAGCATGGGAGCATGACAGTACAGGTAGGGTGCAAAGTGAGGCGTGGCAGCATGACACTACAGCTAGCGTGCGAGGTGGGGCGTGGGCGCGCGACAGTCCAGCTAGTCTGCAAGATGGGGTGTGAGAGCACAACAGTAGAGCTAGCATGCAAGGTGTGGCGTGAGAGCGCGACAGTACAGCTAGCGTGCAAGGTGGCACTTGGGAGCGCGACAGTACAGCTAGTGTGCAAGGTGGGACATGGGAGCATGACAGTACAGCTAGCGCACAAGGTGGGGCTTGGGAGTGCAACAGTACAGCTGGCACGCAAAGTGGGGCGTGGGAGCGCGACAGGACAGATAGCGTGCAAGGTGGGTCGTGGGAGCGCGACAGTACAGCTAGTGCAAGGTGGCGCATGGTAGCGTGACAGTACAGCTAGAGTGCAAAGTGAGGTGTGGGAGCGCGACAGTACAGCTAGCATTCAAGGTGGGGCGTGAGAGCGCAACAGTACAGATAGCGTATAAGGTGGGGCGTGGGAGCGGGACAGTACAGCTAGCACGCAAGGTGGGGTGTGGGAGCACGACAGTACAGCTAGCGTGCAACGTGGGGCGTGGGAGCGCAACAGTACAGCTAGCGTGCAAGGTGGCGCGTGGTAGTGCAATAGGACAGCTAGCGTGCAAGGTGGGGCGAGGTAGCGGGAAAGTACAGCTAGCGTGATAGGTTGTGCTTGGTAGCACAACAGTACAGCTTGCGTGCAAGGTGGGGTGTGGGAGCACGACAGTACAGCTAGCATGCAAGGTGGGGTGTGGGAGCACGACATTACAGCAAGCGTGCAAGGTGGGGCGTGGGAGTGCGACAGTACAGCTAGTGTGCAAAGTGGGGTGAGGGAGCGCGACAGTACAGCTAGCATGCAAGGTGGGGTGTGGGAGCGTGACAGTACAGCTAGCGTGCAAAGGACGGGCGTGGGAGCATGAAAGTACGGCTAGCGTGCAAGGTGGGGCGTAGGAGAGCGACAGTACAGCTAGCGTGGAAGGTGCGTCTTGGGATTGTGACAGTACAGCTATCGTGATAGGTGGGACTTGGGAGCGCGACAGTACAATTTTCGTGTAACATGGCGCATGGGAGCGTGACAGTACAGGTAGGGTGCAAGGTGAGGCATGGCAGCGTGACAGTAGAGGTAGCGTGCAAGGTGGGGCGTGGGCGCGTGACAGTACACCAAGTGTGCAAAGGACGGGCGTGGGAGTATGAAAGTACAGCTAGCCTGCAAGGTGGGGCGTGAGAGCGCAACAGTAGAGCTAGTGTGCAAGGTGGGGCATGGGAGCGCGACAGTACAGCTAGTGTGCAAGGTGGGACATGGGAGCACGACAGTACAGCCAGCACACATGGTGGGGCGTGGGAGCGCGACAGTACAGATAGCGTGGAAGGTGGGGCGTGGGAGCGTGACAGTGCAGCTAGCGCGCAGGGTGGGGCATTGGTAGCGTGACAGTACAGCTAGAGTGCAAGGTGGGGCGTAGTAGCTCGACAGTACAGCTGGCTTGATAGGTGGGACGTGGTAGCGCGACAGTACAGCTAGTGTGCAATGTGGGGCATCGGAGCGTGACAGTTTAACTAGCGTGCAAGGTGGGGCGTAGGAACGCGACAGTACAGCTATCGTGAAGGTGGGGCGAGGGAGCGCGACAGTACAGCTAAGGTAAAAGGTGGGGCGTGGGACCGCGACAGTACAGCTAGCGTGCAAAGGACGGGCGTGGGAGCATGACAGTACAGCTAGCGTGCAAGGTGGGACATGGGAGCATGACAGTACAGCCAGCACACAAGGTGGGGCGTGGGAGCGCGACAGTTCAGCTAGCGTGCAAGGTGGGTCTTGGGATTGTGACAGTACAGGTGGGGCGTAGGAGAGCTACAGTACAGCTGGCGTGGAAGGTGGGCCGTGGGAGCGTGACAGTGCAGCTATCGTGGAAGGTGGGACATGGGAGCGCGACAGTGAAGCTATCGTGCCCGGTGGAACATATGAGCGCAACAGTGCAGCTAGCGTGCAAGGTGAGGTGTGGCAGTGTGTCAGTACAGCTAGCGTGCAAGGTGGGGCATGGGAGTGGGACAGTACAGTTAGCGCGCAAGGTGGGTTGTGGGAGCTCGACAGTACAGCTAGCGCGCAAAGTGGAGCAGGCGAGCGCGACACTATAGCTAGCGCACAAGGTGGCGCGTGGGAGCGTGACAGTCCAGATAGCGTGCAAGGTGGGGCGTGGGAGCGTGACAGTACAGCTAGCGTAAAAGTTGGGGCGTGGGAGCGGGACAGTACAGCTAGCGTGCAAAGTGGAGCGTGGGAGTGCAACAGTACAGCTAGTGTGCAAAGGAGGTGCGTGGGAGCACGACAGTACAGCTAGCATGCAAGGTGGGGCTTGGGAGCGCGACAGTACAGCTAGTGTGCAAGGTGGGACATGGGAGCACGACAGTACAGCAAGTGCGCAAGGTGGGGCATGGGAGTGCGACAGTACAGATTGCGTGCAAGGTGGGGCGTGGGAGCACGACAGTAGAGCTAGCGCGCAAGGTGGGGCATGGTAGCGCGACAGTACAGCTAGCGTGCAAAGTTGGGCGTGGTAGTTCGACAGTACAGCTGGCGTGATGGGTGGGGCGTGGTAGCGCGACAGTACAGCTGGTGTGCAATGTGGGGTGTCGGAGCGCGACTGTACAGCTAGCGTGCAAGGTGGGGCATAGGAATGCGACAGTACAGCTAGCGTGCAAAGTGTGGCGTAGGAGAGAGACAGTACAGCTAGCGTGTAAGGTGGGGCATGGGTGCGAGACAGTACAGCTATCATGCACGGTGGGGCATAGGAGTGCGACAGTGCAGCTAGCATGCAAGGTGGGGCGTGGTAGCGCGACAGTACAGATAGGGTGCAATGTGTAGCGTGGCAGTGTGAGAGTACAGCTAGCGTGCAAGGTGGTGCATGGGAGCGTGACAGTCCAGCTAGCGTGCATGGTGGGAAGTGGGAGTGCGACCGTACAGCAAGCGTGCAAGGTGGGGCGTGGGAGCGCGACAGTACAGCTAGCGTGCAAAGTGGGGTGAGGGAGCGCGACAGTACAGCTAGCATGCAAGGTGGGGCGTGGGAACGTGACAGTACAGCTAGAGTGCAAGGGACGGGTGTGGGAGCATGACAGTACATCTAGCGTGCAAGGTGGGGCATAGGAGAGCGACACTACAGCTAGCGTGGAAGGTGGGGCTTGGGATTGGGACAGTGCAGCTATCATGCAAGGTGGGGTGTGGGAGCGTGACAGTACAGCTAGCGTGCAAGGTGGGGCGTGGGCGCGCGACAGTCCAGCTAGCCTTTAAGATGGGGTGTGAGAGCGCAACAGTAGAGCTAGTGTGCAAGGTGTGGCGTGATAGAGCGACAGTACAGCTTGCGCGCAAGGTGGGGCATGGTAGCACGACAGTACAGCTAGAGTGCAAGGTGGGGCATAGTAGCTCGAGTGTACAGCTGGCGTGATAGGTGGGGCGTGGTAGTGTGACAGTACAGCTAGTGTGCAATTTGGGGTGTCGGAGCGCAACAGTAATGCTAGCGTGCAAGCTGGGGCATAGGAACGCGACAGTACAGCTAGTGTGCAAGGTGGGGCGTGGGAGCATGACAGTGCAGCTATCGTGGAAGGTGGGACATGGGAGTGCGACAGTACAGCTAGTGTGCATGGTTGGGCGTGGGAGCGCGACAGTACAGCTAGCATGCAAGGTGCGACATGGGAGCGCAACAGTACAGCTAGCGTGCAAGGTGGGGAGTGGGAGCGCGACAGTACAGCTAGCGTGCAAGGTGGGGCGTGGGAGCACGACAGTAGAGCTAGCGGTCAGGCTGAGCTGCGGCAAACAGCTCTGCCACTACGAGAGGCAAGCCCAACCATTTGCTCTCGTCATTGTAAGTGGAGTTAGGATGTCGATGGATTCATTTCTCACTCCAACTGTTTGATATAGTACTGCAAAAGTATATCACAAATTATCTGGCGTGGGCGGGCCCTGTGGCCCTATAGTACAAGCCGCCCCTGCATGTACTTTAAACCGTCGTAGGCAGCAGTCTAAAACACCGGCTCGTCACATGCTCTGTGGTCGGCTGAAAGCCTCACCCGTCGTGGATGCTCCTGGGTATACAAGCCGCATACTGTCACAAGCTGCAGGAGAAGTATTACAAGAATGTTACACCTCGCAATGAGTTTATTTATGCAAACATCTCACACATATATAGAAATATTTTTTTTTAAGTTGAACGGTCCCATATTTTACAAAACGGTGTCTGCGAGGGCGAGGGGCGTGTGGACGGGCGCCCCCTGTCGGGCAGTGAAATGGTAGTACACGCTACCACCCAACTAATGGGGCCAGTGTCAGAACTCTTGTCATTGCAACGAGGAGTGACGCGTTAATGTAAAGTGTCATTTCAAATTAGGCAAAACGGTGACGGAGACCCGAATGTACGGTGTCGAAGCAGCGAGTAAAAAGGGTGTGTTTGAGTGGTTTCAATGCTTTAGAGATGGAAAGGAAGGTGTCGAGGATGAGCCACATTCTTATAGACCACCCACAAATCACAGGCCCAGACAACATCGAACGAGTGCGACCGACGCTCGCAATGATTTTCGGCTGCCTTCGATAATGATAGGGAACGAGTTGAAGACAGTATAAGCACTATTGCGGAGATCCGACAATGCATTAAAATGGAGCGGTGAGGGTGGGTTATTGCCAAAAGTGTATGAGGAAAACTCGACATTTTAAGTTCCCAGTAAACACCATCTCGGATTACGTTATTGTCATTGGGGGAGAGGGAAGAGGGGGACGAGGTCACGAGTATTCCCTGACGGCCATTTTGTTGCGGAACCTGAAACAATGCCATCTTGTTGAAATTGGGACATTGTGGCATCAGTGACTGAAGAAGGGGAAAGGCGTCTAGCAACACTGTTGTGGGGTAGAGTCTGCGTTCCTTTCGACCGACACTACTACCATCGTGGCCATTGAGGTATAAACTGGAATTTCTTTCCAGTTATCTTGAAGGAGAAACCTCGTCGAGGAGGGAAGGAAGATCAGCGTGGTCGCTCGGATTTTTTTTTTTTTTTTTGGGGTAAGGATGGGGAAAGAGATCGGCTGTCCCCTTTGAAAGAAACGAAATGCATTTGCCTGGACTGATTTGCCAGTACTCCACCTCGCTCTCTTAAATTACGGCAAGATTGAGATGTATTGCACGAATCTGCGAGTCATGTGAAAAATTCAAAGAGGCATTTCTAACGAGTCATTGTTCGAAGGTAACACGTTTGTCTGTATGTTGTATGTCCTCTATGTGTTCATAAACCATTCATTCGATTGAAATTAAACTTTGGAGAACCGTTCACCGAACGCCAACGAAGGTTCCTGACCAAAAAGAAAAAAAAAATACAGCACGAAACATAGCTCAGGAGATATGACGGCATAAATAATGAGAGGCCACCGCGTGCGAATACCCAGATTTATACGTCAATTATTGGAGAATGGGAGTAGTTAGGGACCTGCAACAAAGTTTGCATGTAATTTCGGACGTTTATGAAGCGATTTGTAACTGAATCCCTCCCCCACAAAATGATGAAACGAAAAGAAGTCTACCGCTCACAACAGTTTCGCTGTAGATGCCGTAAAACTGTCGCATCAGGCATGACCTTATATCAAATAAAGTTAGCATTACAGATTTGCATCTTACTATTTATTTTTGTCTGCAAGTCTCCCTCAATTCTCTTGTATCCAAAATTAAACAATCTGTTTTCTTAACCTCTATCTATATAACAGTGAAAGGACACTCACTCACTGACTAAATACGAAATCTCGAAAAGCTGAAATTTGGCAGGAATGTAGTTTATATGTACAAAATGTCAGGTAACAAAGTATTTTGTGATATGTGCATGGCGGAGCATACTTCTCTTACAGACTCACGAAATTCAGTTTCATTTCGATCTTCACGAAATGTCGAACGCTTGACCTTCAAAACAAGAGGAAGGTCACCGTCTACCTTAACTTTCATACGGTGCGTGGAAGAAGGTACTTACTTGCCAACATAAAAATGGATCCCTAAATACCTTGGTCGCGCCATAACTTGAGAACGGCTCGACTGATTTCACAGATACTATTTTTTTTTGTCATTATTCTCTGAACAAGGGTTTTATGAGATAAAACTGGAATATTTGAAAACAACAAAGTGCGTTTTCCAATGTGACCAAGCGTTTCTATTCCATAGAAGTCTATAGTTTTGTTCCGATATTGATGAAATTTTGCACACTCTACCTTAAAAACAAGAGTAATGTCACTGTCTGCATAAAATTTCGTTCGATGACTGGTGGAGGATACTTAACTTACGGAATTTTACAAAATGCATAGTTTTGCTCCAATCTTTATGAATTTTTGCATACATGACCTTTAAACCAAGAGGAAGATCATTGGGTACATAAATGTTTGTATGGTACATAACAGAGGGTACGTTGCAGAAAACTTTGCCGAGTGGGGGAAAGGTAGAGACGAACAGAGAGATAGGAGAGAAAGAGATGGCTGTAGAGAGAGGAGGGAAGGGGATGTGGACTACGAGAGTGTAGCACTGACGAGCGCGGCTTTTAAAACAACGCACTTATATTGTATCACAGTTAGTCACATATAACTGTTATAGGAAACACAAAAAAATATGTTTCAAAGCCACATTCGCTTCTTAAAAAACAACAAAAAAATTTAATATAATTCCTTTTAACTACCAATGCACTATTAGTTTTTACGCACTATAAGTCACTTTAAAATGCCTATGATCACAAAAATATTACAATTATTCAATCACATTAAACAGTGTAAATTTTCTAAATTTACCACAAAATTTAAGAAAATAAAATAAAAACAGAGAATTTAGAGCCTGAATGCTCCGTATTCAGCTGTGAGCCCACTTGTTTTATCCGTCATCATCATAAAGGATGAATCACATGCCCACAGCTGAACACAGGGCATTCAGGCTCTGAATTTAATTTCGTATGTAACTATTTCTGAGCTTCGCCAGATAGGTATATGTGAATCCCTATACAGAGGAAGCCATGCGAAATTGTCATAGGTTTCTCTACATATTTGCAACTTTCAAGTAATTGAACTAAAAGACTGAAAAGACTGACCACTTGAAAATACAAACATTTGTACAATATGGTCGAAAATTAACAGTTTTGTACAATGATGCCCACAGGATTATGATATTAAATGAACCACATGACTTAATGGTAATTGTACATAAACCTAGAGCGCATGGTTAAAAAAATTAATAAAATTTGTAATCCGAAGCGACCAAACTGCTAAGGTCATCGGTCCGTAGTCTTACAAACTACTTAAACTAATTTATTCTAAGGACGACACACACACACTCATGACCGACGGAGGACTCCAACCTCTGGTGAGTGTGGCCGTGTACTTGGCGACGTTGCGCCCTAGAACACACGGCCATTCCCGTGTGGCGCACATGGTTTCACTGCCATTTTGGCAAATATAGTGTTCCGATACTCTTTATTATTTTGTGGTAAATTATTGTAATTATTTATTGTATCATAGGTACTTGAGAGGTACTTGAGAATTCTCCACTACTTGAAGGACATCCATTTACTGAGGAGCGTTGCCAACGTAACGCTGACCCAGACGCGAAATATTGCTATATACATTGCTACGGGTAACGTTTGCAACACTGCGACGCTGCCTTCTGCTCGGTCCCGGCAGCCACGGTACATGCCTCCTGCTGCTATCAACAGCCACCGCACGAATCGTCAACCCGTGGACGAACAGTAGAGTAGCTGTGTCATTACCAAACAATGCAGACATTGGACAAAGAGCGTATCCCTAAAGGTCGCCCAATTGATATTCCCTCAAAACCTAAAATCAGATTTCCTGTGTTTGTGCTGTACTGAATCAATTTCTTCTTTATGCTTTGGAAACTTGCTAAGCAAAACGAGATAAGTTTTCAAGAAAGCTTTCACCATCAACAAAATTACACTTGAATCTTCCTGGCAGATTAAAATTGTGTGCCAGAAACTGGATTCGAACTTGGGACCTTGGTCTTTTGCTGGCAAGCGCTCTGCCATCTGAGCTATGCCGGCACTCTTCACAGTCCGTCCACACAACTATACCTCTGCCAGTACTTCCCCTCCTACTTTCCAAACTTCAGAGCAGTTCTTCATTGAACCTTTCAGGACTAGCACTCCTCATTTTGGAAACATCCCTTAGGCTGTGGCTAAGCCATGTCTCGACCACATCCTTTCTTCCAAGAGTGTTAGTCCTGCAAGGTTCGCAGGAGACTTCTTTGAAGTTCGGAAAGTAGGAGGCGAGGTACTTCCAGAAGTAAAGTTGTGAGGACGACTCTGGTGCGTGCCGGGATAGCTCAGACGTAGAGAGCTTGCCCGCGAAAGGCAAAGGTTGGAGGTTCGAATCCTGGTTCGAGCGCACTATTTTAATCTGCCAGGAAGTTACATATCAACGCATACTTCGCGGCAGAGTGAAATTTTCACTCTGAAAATTATATTTGACTGTGTTTCGAGAAGAATTTCTACTACCATGAAAATCGTTTGTATCCGATGTGTAAAATTTCTAATTTGCTCCAGTAACTGGAAAATCGAAGCGTGTAGCTTCAAATAAAACAGTTTATAATGGGTGGTAGTACTACCTCTTAGTGTCTAGGAAAAGATTCCAGAGAGATAATCCGTTTACCTAAAACACCTGTATGCGCCAACTTGAACGCAGCCCTCGAAGTTCACAGTTTTTTTACATAGTTAAATCCTTTATTTAGGTATGAGTAAAACATACACAATAGCTCATTTATCGCCCAAGCAATCACGAAACAATAAACAAATTTTATTTATTTTTATGCCCAAGGAAGGACTCGAACTTCCGACGGAGCGGCCGCGCAATCCGAGACAAGGCGTATTCCCCCGCGGCACCAGTTTATTCCTAGCATTTGTTTACGTGAGGTTACTCCATGTTATGTGGTGAACTACGTGTGTGTGCGGGCAAATTCCATTTAGTAAGAATTCTTCTTCGTTCAGTGTCTCACTTGGAATGCTAGGTCCAGACATGGACATACCTGAGTGAATGTGGCAGGAGTTGCGAGTTCGCCCTCTAAACTTACACACTACTTAAACTAACACACACACACCAGTGCCTGAGGGAGGACTCGAACCTCCTGCGGGGTCGCCGACAATCCGTGACGTGGCGGCTCAGACCGTGCCGCCTGGAAGTGAACATCATCAATCTAGAGGCTTTGATTTCTTCTTGTACATCTACATGGGATACTCTGCAAATCACTTTTAAGTTCCTGCCAGAGGGTTCATCGAATCACAATTATATTATTTGTCTCCCATTCCATTCTCGAATAGCGCACGGGAAGAGAGAACACCCGAATCTCTCCGTTCAAGCTCTGATTTCTCGTATTTTAATGTGATGATCATTTCTACCTATGTAAGTGGGAGTCAACAATATATTTTCGCATTCCGAGGAGAATTTTGGCGATTGGAGTTTCGTACGTAGCCCACACCGCAGCGATAAGCGCCGTTGTTGTAATGATTTCCATCCCAGATCCTGTATCATTTCCGTAACGCTGTTTCTCCTGTATCGAGACAAAATACAAAAAGAGCTGCCCTTCTTTGGACTATTTCGATGTCCTCCGTCAAGCCTACCTGATAAGGACCCCACACTGGGCAGCAATATTCCAAAAAAGGACGAACAAGCATAGTGTATGCAGTTTCTTTTGTAGTTCTGTGGCATGTTTTAAGGGTTGTGCAAATAAAACGCAGTCTCTGGTTCGCCTTTCCCACGACATTATCTATGTGTTCTTTCCAGTTTAATGTTCAAAATGTTTGTATAGCTTATGGGACTTAACTACGGGGTTATCAGTCCCTAAACTTACAAACTACTTATCAACTACCTTATCCTAAGGACAGCACAAATATCCATGCCCGATGGGGGATTCGAACCCCCGACCGTAGCCATTTTAATGTTTGTTTGTATAGTCTATGGGACTTAACTACGGGGTCATCAGTCCCTAAACTTACAAACGACTTAAGAACTACTTACGAACTAGGACGGCACAAATATCCATGCCCGAGGGGGATTCGAACCCCCGACCGTAGTGGCCGTGCAGACCGTGACTGGAGCGCCTCAGCCCCCTCGGCCACCGCGGCCGGATAAGTAGCTCTCTTAGGTTGTTTGCCGGCCTTTCCAGTTTAAGTCTGAAGTAATAGTAATTCCTAGGTATTTAGTGGAGTTTACGGCCTTCACTGTAGATTGATTTATCTTGTAAACAAAGTTTAACGGGTTTCTTTTCGTACTGATGTGGACGACTTCACACTTCTCATTTTTTAGAGTCAACTGCCAATTTTGACACCATACTGATATCTTATTCAGATCGTTCTGCAGCTGGTTTTGATCTACAGATGATTTTACTACTCGGTAAATGACGGCGTCATCTGCAAACAACCTAAGAGAGCTACTTAGATTTTCTCCCAAATCATTTATGTAAATAAGGAACAGCAGAGGATAAATAACACTACCCTATGGAACGCCCGATATCACCTCTGTTTTAGTCGATGCTTTACCATCGATTACTATAAAATGTGTCCTCTCTGAGAGGAAGTCCCCTACCTAGTCGCAAATTTTAGGCGATATACCATAACCACGCAGTTTGATTAAGAGCCGTTTGTAAGGTACGGTGTCAAAAGCCTTCTGGAAATCAAGAAATACGGAATCAATTTGCGAACCCTTGTCGATAGCACCCATCACTTCGTGTGAGTAAAGAGCTAGTTGTGTTACGCATGAACGATATATTCTAAATCCGTGTTGACTTTGGGTCAATAGATCATTCTGTTCTAGATAATTCATAATATTTGAATACAGGATATGTTCCAAAACCCTGCTCCAATAGGCCTGTAGTTTAGTGGGTTACTGCTACTGCCTTTCTTGAATATAGGTGTGACCTGTGCAGCTTTCCAATCTTTTGGTACAGATCCTTCTATGAGAGAGCGGTAGTATATGGTTGTTAAGTAAGGAGCTATCGCTTCAGCATAATCAGATAGAAATCTAATGGGTATACAGTCCGGACCAGAAGACTTGTTCTTGTTAAGTGATTTTAGTTGCTTCACTACTCCGATGATATCTACTTCTACGTTACTCATTCTGGCCTCTGTTTGCAATTCGTGCTTACTGGATGTCATCGATAATTTATAATCCTGAATCTTGCCACATAATCAGTTTTCTTTTTTGATGCTGACATCTTTGATGCGGACCAAATTGATAATTTATAAGCCAGATTGTTTGCATATAACGAGTGTTGTATGACTGCAACACCAGCAGGGGAGTTGATAATGCGGTGCTTACGTACGCCTCCGTGCTCCCAGTGGAGGACAAAGCATCAACTGGAGTGCTGGGAGATTTTGGGGGTTTACCTGTGCCAGCGAACGAAGGCCAGCCCCGTCAACGCTTGACTTGGCATTTGGCTGTCCCCACCCGGCCGCTACTGGACAGGCCCCTAAAGCAACGTTGCTCGTCAGTGCGTCACATCGTACAGATATAGAAAAAACCCTGGAATAATTTAGTTTGATGCAGTACGGTAACTACTAAAAGAAAAGCCCTTCGTGGAGCGAAGGTATCAGACAAGCCGGCAGTATGGCTTTAAATTAGGCAGCTGGGAATCAGAGCGCATCTTCCCGCAGAGGCTCAGCGTCCGTGCCACTGCGCATGCGCGGATCGGCCCTCGAGCGTTGACATAGACGTACGCATCTTTAAACCTGTCTGATAACAGGCGTTACAGTTCAGTGACAATTCTAATAAATTGCATCGTCTAGATCTCTGAATCACGCGTCCCGATTGACAAGAGTTGGCGACTGAAAGCGATACATACGTAATTGCAAAAGGTTCAATAGGCGCATCGATCATTTGAGTACTACTATATCACCAATACTAAGTACCGAACGAAGAAGAAAAACATGGGTCTCTTAACTCAAAATCGTCAATACACGTAACTATCACAGTACCAAACTGTAAGGTGTATCCAAATTACGATAAAATAATAGCTCAATACGCTCATTTCCCTCGTCAAATATCGAACTCGTATCTCCCAGTGGAAGATGTGGAAGGCTTTGGAATCGTTAGGTTGAGGATTAGAATCTCCCATAGTCCTGAGACTCCAGGTGGGCAAGAATCCACCAATAGGAGGCGAGGAGGAGCTGAAGTATTCCACGACTCTCAGTCTAGCACATTTTCTCCACATTTCGAATTTCCCTCAATTTATACGTAGGATAAGTGAGTTCGGACCCACCAGGGCGGTAGCTGTTTTTCCTGCTAGCGTTTCCTAAATAATCTAAGTCAACAGTTGGAAAACATTCTGAGTGTACACGCCCGTCCACATTTCGACAGAGTTTCCCATATGAAGCCTGACACAGAGACCGTCTCCGAATACTGTCAGAATCAGACTGCCGGAGCCAAGATAGCTGTCACCTATTGATGCTGTCACATGGTCACAGGATTCAAAACATTCATTTTTTCGCACTATGTAAAAGTTATGAATAAATTGCTTTACACTTATTTATGAATTCACTTGCAAATTATTTCAGTTTTTTGTGCTGCAATTTGTATTTCAGTACAAGCACCAGCTTTCTCGCAAATTACAGTTTTGTCGTCAACAAACGCTAATTTTGGTTATATTGCTGTTATTAAATAGAAACATTTAAAATTGTACCTACACCTATTTCCCTACCTATGTTTACTTTCTAATGCTACCACTACTTTCAAGATTAATATTACGATAAAATTGTCGATTTTCCCGCGCGGAATACGCGTTCTGGCCTATATTTCACAAATGCTAATACTTGACATAAACCTAAGTTAATACTGAGATAGGTAAGACCTGTCCATAGACACATCATTTATAAAAATCGGCGGAAGCCTCACCTGGTTATTAACTTGATTTTATTCAATATAGTTGTAACTTAGTATGAATACGTTGTACCGAGGGTGCGTCTATACCCTTATAATCGCCACAGTTTTACCCTTCATTTCTGGTATCATAATGAGTTCACATTTCATTGTAAATATCTTACGAGGTGTGCTTTTTTAAATAAGTACCATTTTGAAATTAAAAAAAAGATGTAGTAAGATATCTCAATAATTTTATGCGCACTTGTTTACGTTGTGTACTGAGTGTTTAAGCTGCCTCCGATAATCGTGAGTCCGCCGACTGTGAAGTATGGGCTGTTATAAGATTTCTTAGTGCTAAAGGCCTAAAAGCGATCGATATCCATCGTGAGATGTGTGCAGTTTACGAAGAAAACATTATGAGTCATGGAATGGTAAGAAAGTGGGTGAGAGCATTTAAAGATGGCCGCACAAATGTGCATGATGAACAACGGAGTGGGCGTGCTTCGGTCGTTAATGAAAGTTTGGTGCAGGAAGTGGGCAATAAGGCGAGAGAAATCAGTCGCTTTACGATTTCCTCCTTGCGGGACGACTTTCCTGATGTTTCTCGTAGTGTTTTGTATGATATTGTGACCGAGCAAGACGATGACCAGTTGTCATGCAGAGGTTAACAAGTCAGGCGGCAGACTTCTATGAGGAGAGTATTCAAAAACTGGTACGACGTTATGACAACTGCCTCAATATCGACGGAAATTATGTAGAAAAGTAGATTAAGGTACAGGCTTTCATGTAAAAATAAAATTATTGAGATATCTTAGCACGTCCTTTTTTAATTTCAAAACGATACTTTAAAAAAATACGCCTCGTATTTACAGCAATGAATGAGGTTATAGATTTGTCGGTCGCTAAAGCCACGAGCAGATGTTTATGAATGAGTCAGTGACAGGAGAATATATATATACGACACA
This sequence comes from Locusta migratoria, assembly GCA_026315105.1. NCBI lineage: Eukaryota > Metazoa > Arthropoda > Insecta > Orthoptera > Acrididae > Locusta > Locusta migratoria. The sequence continues at coordinate 10,182,580 of CM048755.1, forward strand.
CCGAAAAATCGTGACATAGAATAACAAAATGTTTGTGACAAGGAAGAGTGAAAATGTCATTACTGCTTGTTTCTCTCAGCAATTAAAGCTGTGCTGCTGTTTCGGCCTAAGCATAAGGTCTAAAAATAGTGACATGCATAAAAAACAGTCTATAGTTTTCAAGAAGCAAGAGAGTAAATTTAGTTAGTCTTTGAATAGCCATTCCTTCAAAATTTTGACTTGCCAAGCACTGACAATCTTTTTATTACAAACACACTGCTGGGATTAAAAATTAGAACACCCTCTTAGATTTTTCCAATTCAGTCAAGATTTATTATTGAAACAGTGCTTATGGAGTACACAAAATGATTATACGAGAGTCGTCCACAAAGTAAGTTCCGTTTCTATTTCTATCCGCGGCAGCGCTACGATCGCAGGTCCGAGCATGCGCGGCGGATGTCTGACTCAAGGAGAAGACATTTCAGATCGCTGCTGCCGACGTGTGCTTTGTAGTGCTTCTGTACAGTGCCAGTCGTAATTGAAAATGCCGCCGCGTGTAAAATCAGATCTGTGATTTGTTTGCTAAATGCAAAGAAAGTTAAACCAAAGGAAAATCGCCGGCAAATCTGTGAGGTTTACGGACAAAATGCTATGAGTGATTCAGTGGTTAGAAGATGGGTCAGACTGTTCAATAAAGGACATAACCAAGTACACGATGAAGAACAAAGTGGTTACTGATGAACTGGTTCACACAATTGAAGAGAAGATCAATCACAACCGTACGTTTACACTTAGCGCCCTTGCTATATAAATATCTGCAAATATCAGCATCACTAATTCATGAAATTATGAATGAAACACACAAGTTAACTGTGAGATATTCTGCAAATTTATTGGTTTACGAACCGGTTTTCGGCTGTTACGCCATTATCAGGTAAACATTACAAGCTTAAGTTGGTAGACATATAAATTTCATGGGAGTCTAGTACTTTGGTTATTAGGTTATTTTACGACTAACCATAGTTTAATATTACCAGTTGAAATTGTAACATACACTACTCAAATGTTTGTTAAGCTTATGGGACTTAACTACGGGGTCATCAGTCCCTAAACTTACAAACTACTTATGAACTACTTACGAACTAGGACGGCACAAATATCCATGCCCGAGGGGGGATTCGAACCCCCGACCGTAGTGGCCGTGCTGACCGTGACTGGAGCGCCTCAGTCACCTCGGCCACCGCGGCCGGCCATACACTACTGGCCATTAAAATTGCTACACCAAGAAGAACTGCAGATGATAACCGGGTATTCATTGGACAAATATATTATACTAGAAATGACACGTGATTACATTTTCTCGCAATTTGGGTGCATAGATCCTGAGGAATCAGTAGCCAGAACAACCACTTCTGGCCGTAATAACGGCCTTGATACGCCTGTGCATTGAGTCAAACAAAATAGAGCTTGGATGGCGTGTACAGGTACAGATGCCCATGCAACTTCAACACGATACCACAGTTCATCAAGAGTAGTGACTGGCGTATTGTGACGAGCCAGTTGCTCGGCCACCATTGACCAGACGTTTTCCGTTGTTGAGAGATCTGAAGAATGTGCTGGCCAGGGCAGCAGTCTAACATTTTCCGTATCCATAAAGGCCCGTACAGGACCTGCAACATGCGGTCGTGCATTATCCTGCTGAAATGTAGGGTTTCGCAGGGATCGAATTAACTGTAGAGCCACGGGTAGTAACACATCTGAAATGTAACGGCCACTGTTCAAGGTGCCGTCGATACGAACAAGAGGTGACCGAGACGAGTAACCAATGGCACCCCATACCATCAAGCCGGGTGATACGCCAGTATGGCGATGACGAATACACGCGTCCAATGTGCGTTCACCGCGATGTCGCCAAACACGGATGCGATCATCATGATGCTGTAAACAGAACCTGCATTCATCCGAAAAAAATGGCGTTTTGCCATTCGTGCACCCAGGTTCGTTATTGCGTACACCATAGCAGGCGCTCCTGTTTCTGATGCAGCGTCAACGGTAACCGCAGCCATTGTCTCCGAGCTGATAGTCCATGCTGCTGCAAACGGCGTCGAAATGTTCGTGCAAATGGTTGTTGGCTTGCAAACGTCCCCATCTGTTGACTCAGGAATAGAGACGTGGCTGCACGATCCGTTACAGCTATGCGTATAAGATGCCTGTCGTCTCGACTGCTAGTGATAGAAGGCCGTTGGCATACAGCACGGCGTAGAATTGTGGATCATATTCTCAGTTCGAATATAGTAAATTTCCTTGAAACGGAAAAGCTTCTTTCTATGAATCAGCACGGGTTTAGGAAACATCGTTCATGAGAAACTCAGCTTGCCCTTTTCTCACATGACATCTTGCGAGCCATGGATAAAGGGCAACAGGCGGAGTGTGTTTTTCTCGTCTTCAAAAAGCCGTTCGACGCTGTGTCACACTGCAGACTGCTAACGAAGATACGAACTTATGGAATAGGTTCACAGATTTGTGACTGGCTGGAAGACTTCCTAAGTAATGGAACGCGCTACGTTGTTCTCGACGGCGAGTGTTCATCAGAGACGAGTGTATCGTCAGGCGTGCCCCAGGGGAGTGTGATAGGACCGCTATTATTTTCTATCTATATAAATGATCTGATGGACAGAGTAAGTTGTAATTTACGGCTGTTTGCTGATGATGCTGTGGTATATGGGAGGGTGTCGTCTTTAACTGACTGTAATAGCATACAGGATGACGGACAAAATTTCTAGTTGGTGCGAAGAATGGCAGCTAGCTCTCAATGTAGAAAAATTTAAGGTGATGCGCACGAGTAGGAAAAACAATCCCATAATGTTCGAATACCGCATTAGTAGTGAGATTCTTGATGCTGTCGCGTCGTTCAAATATCTAGGCGTAACATTGCAGAGCGATATGAAATGGAATGAACATGTAAGGACAGTTGTAAGGCGGACAACCGACTTCGGTTTATTGGGAGAATTTTGGGAAGATGTACTTCACCTGTAAAGGAGACCGCGTATAAAATGCTTGCACGACCACGTCTTGAGTATTGCTCAAGTGTTTGTGACCCGCAGCAGATCAGTTGAAAGGAAGACATAGAGGCAGTTCAGAGGCGAACAGCTAGGTTTTGTTACTAGTAGGTTCGATCAATGCGCGAGTGTCACGGAAATGCTCCGGCAACTCAATTGGGGATCGCTGCAGGAAAGACAACGTTCTTTTCGCGAATTTCTGTTGAAAAAATTTAGAGGGCCGGAATTTGAAGCTGAGTGTAGTACGATCTTCCTGCCGCCTACTTACATTTCACGTGATGATCACAAAGACAAGATAAGAGAAAGTAGGGCTCGTACAGAGGCATATAGGCATTCTTTTTTTCCTCGTTCTATTTGGGAGTGGAATAGGAAAGGAAATGCCTAGTAGTGGTAACAGTGTACCCTCCGCCACGCACCTTACGCTGTATTACGGAGTATGTATGTAGATGTAGATGTTGATTGACCTCCTGAACCGACCGATTCCATATTCTGCTAACAGTCATTGGATCGCGACCAACGCGAGCAGCAATGTCGCGATACGATAAACCTCAATCGCGATGGGCTACAATCCGACCTTTATCAAAGTCGGAAACGTGATGGTACGCATTTCCCCCTACACGAGGCATCACAATAACGTTTCACCAGGCAACGCCGGTCAACTGTTCTTTGTTTATGAGAAATAAATTGGAAACTTTCCTTATGTCTCTGTGTTTTCGTTTTATCACATGTTACATTAGTGCCTGGAACAGGGGACTGATGACCTTGTAGTTTGGTCCCCTATAAACAACAACAACAACAACAACAATCAGCACGTTGTAGGTGCCGCCACCGGCGCTAACCTTGTGTGAATGCTCTGAAAAGCTAATCATATCACAGCATCTTCTTCCTGTCGGTTAAATTTCGCGTCTGTAGCACGTCATCTTCGTGGTGTAGCAATTTTAATGGCCAGGAGTGTATATTTACAGATGTTTCATTCAACTTTGTCTCATGCTTCCACGTTCCAGACATTGGACCTTTTTAAGATAATTTTATTGTCAAGTTTAATTCAACCAGTAAAAATTTTAACATATATATTCTCAACGCTTCCATGTTTCCATACATTTGACCTGTTTAAGATAGGTTTTGGTTAAGTTTTTCAGTTAATTTCTATTATTTCAATTTATATTTCTTAGTATAATTTCATAATTTATTATATTGTCACATATTTAATCAGTCAGGAACTTACACCACAACTTGAGTATAATAATTCTCCCAGGTTAGTTTCAAACCAAAGCACTAGTCTCCCTTGAAAGTTATTTATCTACCAACTTCAGATCTTTGAAACTTAAACGTGTAATGTTTAGCTGACGATAGCGTAACAGTCGAAAACCGGTTCGTAAACCAATAAATCTGCAGAATATATCACAGTTATCTTGTGTGTTTTATTCATAATGAATCAAATATTCTGTCAAGAACCGACGGAAGAGTCAGTGAAAATTTATTAAATTGTTACCAGATGTTTTAATACGCAGGCAACAATCTTCTATGAAGAAGGCATACCCTATTTTGTGCTACGCTATGATAAGTGTCTATAAAATTTCGGAAGCTATGTAGACAAGTAGCTTAATAGTTTTAGATTTTTGTACAATAATTTTTTTTCGGTATCTGTACATGTTTGATTTATATAACCAAACAGAACTTACTTTGTGGAAATACCTCGTATTTACAGATCAAGAACTCAATCGGTACGGAGGTACCAAGTAGCGATCCGTGCCAAAATGTTCAAAAGTTTGTTAAGCTTAAGGGACTTAACTGCAGGGTCATCAGCCCCTAAACTTACAAACTACTTATGAACTACCTTATACTAAAGACGGCACAAACATCCATGCCCCAGGGGGAGTCGAACCCCCTACGGGGAGCGACTTCGCGCATCGTAACAAAACACCCATATTAGTACGGTATGTAGCCTGCACGGGCGGCCTTGCAGACGCTGATTCTGCCATTCATTCGATAATACAAACGGCGAATACTTTCGTGGGATACATTACTCCACGCCTGTTAGAACTGTTGACGTAGTTGTGGGCTAAAGAGTTGCAAGTGTCAGTTTTGATCTCAACATGTCCGACATGCCCTGTGTTGGAGATGGTGCTGGGCAGGGAATTTTATGTCTTGCAGAGCACGATGAGCGTTGTCCTACTGGCACGACACGTCGCCTTCCTTTCGGGTCTTACAATATTTTGCGCTGCTCAGAGTTCCCAGCGGATTGTAGCTTATCGCTGGTATGGGGCCCACGTCTACGTCGTGATCGTCACTTGCGTGCAGCCTTTCGTCGCTGTAGACCACGGCTCGCCATTCCATCTTGCGAGTATCTGAGCTGTGGCAAACTAGTCAGTTAGTCAACTAGTTGACTAGGATGCACAAGTCAATCTCTGCGGCATGGCATCTGTTTGCTTCACACCTTAATATCGCACTGATCCTTATGCCTATAAACGTTCCCTACTAAAGTGTTCACACTGATCCTTATAGCTATAAACATTCCCTACTAAAGGGCACACACAGATCCTCATGGCTATAAACATTCCCTACTAAAGGGCAAACACAGATCCTTATGGCTATAAACATTCCATACTCAAGAGTAGACACAGATCCTTATGCCTATAAACATTCTCTACTAAAGGGTACACACAGATCCTTATGGCTATAAGCATTCCCTATTAAAAGGTATTCACAGTTCCTTATGGCTACTGAAGAGTAGACACAGATCCTTATGGCTGTAAACATTCTCTCCTAAAGGGTACACACAGATCCTTATGGCTATAAACATTCCCTACTAAAGGGTTCATGCAGATCTTTACGGCTATAAACATTTCCTATTATAGGGTACAAATGTTCAAATGTTTGTAAATCTTGTAAGGAAAGAAAGGAAAGTGGTTTTGTTAGCGAGAAGGTGTGAGTGGAAAATCGAAAAATAATTTTTGGTTACGTGTTAATAAATGTGTTGTTGTCGTAGTATTGATTGAGTAACGTAACTAACCTGGTTTTAATTTCGTGGTTAGCTACTTTAAACTCGTTATCAGTGCATGTGGTGTGATTAAATTTTGAAATAATTAGCAAAACAGTAAATGTGATTAGAAAAACTATGGCCCTATCTGACAAGCTGTTCAAAAGATCACTCACCTTCCCTTTCCTTACAAAATCTCCAACGGAGACTGTACACACACTGATAGTTGAAAATGAACTACCACGTAAGTGCAATGCGTACAACTTAATTAGTACACCTGTGGTAGTAATAATTTTGAAAATAGTAATAGTAATAAATTCAGTACAAAGTGGCTGGCAAATGGGTATAGTCCAACCACTGAAGTCAGTATTTGATAAAAATTAATGATTTTAAGTAAACAGTGTAATTTACGTAATTCAGACTTGGTAGCCAAATGCTTACAGTGATTGTAACATATTGGTTCTTTATAGGATAGATGTGGCGGTGGTAACTATTGTTGAACTCAATTTTGAAAATTTGTTATTCATAAAATCTGAGGTTATTACTATAATGATGTTGATTGCTATCCTTATTTTTGTGAAATGTTCAACAAGAATTGCTGGCCGCGGTGGCCGAGGGGACTGAGGCGCTTCAGTCACGGTCTGCACGGCCCCTACGGTCGGGGGTTCGAATCCCCCCTCGGGCATGGATATTTGTGGCGTCCTTAGGATAAGCTAGTTGATAAGTAGTTTGTAAGTTTAGGGACTGATAACCCCGAAGTTAAGTCCCATAAGCTTAACAAACATTTGATTTTTTTTCAACAAGAATTAATTTTACTGTTGATAGATTCAGTATCGTATCACTGTCATGCAACAGTCTATGATCAGGTATCGTCGAATATAGCAAAACAGTCTCAATCAAATAATTAACACTATCTCTATTCTTTACATGAACTCTCTCTCACTCTCAAAATGATCGTATTGAAATATTGTTTAACAAAGTCAAAGTTTTATTACTGTTACGTAAAATCAAAATCTTGTCACAATGAAATAGTTAAGTATTTTATTGCTAACTTCTGCAATTACGTCAACTTTTCTCTTTCTTAATCAGTTACTTTAAAATGTTTGATACTGGACACTTTGTTCATCATATATTAATGAGGATTGTTATACTGGGCAAGAGTGGGTAACTACTTGTTACAAATAAGATAGAATATGTATAATCTAACTTCTTATATTTTGATAAGAGTCAAACATGCATCTACATTGATTACAACAAATTACATTCAACTTATCTTAGTCCAGCGATGTGCTTCACTGTAGCTCGACAATGGATCCTTTACAATATGATGGTTACAAGAATTCATTTAATACAGAAATTGTTTTGCTGGCTCCTTCTTTAGCAGCTTGTTAGCAGTATGCAGAGGTACTTCGCGAATCGCGTAATTATTCGCGACCGTTAGCGTCCGCGATGACGCTATCGCCTTTCGGACGTCTGGACGGACACCGAACACGTAACGAATTTCTGCCTCAGCAGAACGAACGAACGAACGAATAGTTGCTCAATATCTGTTTTTGCTTCACTTGGATATACTTAAAAACTGGTTTCATTTATACTTTTCATTTCATAGCACTTTTAACACCTTTTTTAATTCATTTTTAATAACACTTTGTTACATATATTGTTTGAGCACTGCGCGGACCGCGTACGAACGTCTGTCCCATGTGACGGGGCGGCAGATACTGCTGCTTGCCTGCTCTCCCACAGGCGAGCGCTGCTGTCCAATAAAGTCTCTGACCTGAGGAGTCTTTTCGACTACAGTATATATCGACATTTGAGCTTGTTCACAGTGAAATATTTTACAAACGTAAATTAAACATGACAAGTATTTACAGTAAATACAAAAAACATTCAAAGTACAAAGAATAAGTAAAATAAAATATACATAGACAAATACAGTACACAGATAATAAGTAAATGACATGAAGAGGTTATAGTTGCATTACATACATAGAGTACGCATTACAATCATTAATTAAATGACATTCGAAGATCATAATTACTACGTTTACACTACATTCAGGTTCAAATGAACAAAATCTCTTAAAATGAGGCTTATACCTAGTCATGATGGGTTACCTTACAATCTGTCCTACTTAATTTCTTGGTCATTAGTCTGTATCTTACAAACTACTTAAACTAAGGTAAATAACCTAAGGACAACACAAACATCCATGCCCGAGAGGGGATTCGAACGCCCGACGGGGAACGGCCGCGCGCACCGCATCACGGCGTCCCAGTGCGCACGGCTAATCCACCGCGGCATTAAAGGGTACACACAGATCCTTATGGCTATAACCATTCCCTACTAAAGGGTACGCACAGATGGCGGACGACGTCGAAACCATTGACAGTAGGTCTTCTATCAGCCGCGCGGTATATGGCGTCTTGCTAAGGCCTGGGCCGCTGTTCCCGCCGGAGATTCTAGCCCTCTCTCGGGCATGTGTCTGAATCTTGTCCGTAGTGTAAGTTAGTTTAAGCAGTTAGTAAATCTACGGACTGATGAGCATAGCAGTTTTTTTTTTTTTTTTTGTGATTTCAATTCCCCTAAAAAAGGGGCGGGCCGTCAGCGCTCACTGGCGCTCTTCGGCCTACAGAAATAAAAAAAATGACAGCGGAGAACACAAAAAAAACACAAAGGAGATAAAATTTTGGAGATAATACAGACATAAAACGGAGATTTAAAATGGAGATAAAACAAAGTACATAAAACGGAGGAAAACAGTGGTGACATAAAACGCTTGGAACGACGAAAGTGGTGAATAAAAACAGTTGCTCGAATGTCAGTGGCACACACACAATTAAAATGAGCATAGGGCGGCGGCCATGGTGAGACCGTCCGATATTTGGAGTTAAAACAAAAAACACAACACACACTCGGAGAGGTACGCAAGTTAAAACTGACGCTGTCGGCTGCGGGTTGGCCGTCCACTGTTGTAAAATAAAACAATGTAACTAAAACACACCACACTTGTCGAAGCACAAAGGAGGTGGGGCACTGAGAGCATTTAAGATGTGGTGTGGGGGGAAAAGGGATGAAAGGATAGGGAGTGGGTGGGGAGGAGCCACAGAGCCGGTAGGGAAGGGACGGGGGGGATGATGTCCAGGAAGCCACGGGGAAGAAGGATAGGGGAGGGCAGTAAGAGGAGGATCCGGAGGGATGGAGGAGGGGAGAAGGGACAGGACGGGAGGGATAGTCGGGGCCCTCAGGGAGAGAAGGGGGGAGAGGGAGCAAGGAGAAGGATCACAGCTGGCATGAAGGGTAGATGTCAGGTCGGAGGGCATCATCCGGGAGGGGGAGGGTATGGAAGTTGCCACGAGAAAGGATCCGGAGGGTGGACAAGTGGAGAGCAGGGGGAATATAGTGGTGGAGGCGCGGCAATGTACCAGGTGCAGAGAGGAGGGGATGGACTAGAGGATTAGGCGGATCTGATTTGCGGGATATGTAACGGAGGCGGAGATTTTCAATAAAGAGAACGAGTCTGGGGAAAGTAATGAGATCATAGAGGATCCGCGTGGGGGAAGGGGGATAAAGTGGGATACGGAAGGCGAGGCGGAGGGCATGGCGTTGCAGTATCTCCAGAGATTTGTAGAAGGATGGGGGAGCGGAGATCTAGGCGGGATGGGCGACACAGAGGACTGGGCGGATGAGGGATTTGTAGGTATAGAGGATGGTAGAAGGGTTGAGGCCCCATGTTTGGCCAACAAGGAGTTTGAGGAGGCGGAGGCGGGAGCGGGCTTTTTCTTGGATAGCGCGTAGATGGGGAGTCCAGGAGAGGGTGCGATCAATAGTGAGGTCCAGGTACTTTAGGGTAGGGGTGAGACGAATGGGACGGTTATGGAGGGTCAGATAAAAATCTCGGGGACGGAAGGAAGGGGTTGTACGACCTACGATGATCGCCTGGGTTTTGGTAGGATTTATAGACAGGAGCCACTGGTTGCACCAAGCGGCAAAGAGGTCAATGTGTTCTTGGGGCAGGCGGTTGGAACGGGCAAGGGTGGGAGCTAAGGCAAGGAAAGCGGTGTCGTCAGCATATTGGAAAAGGTGTACGGGAGGGGCAGGCTTAGGCATATCCGAGGTATACAGGAGGTACAGGAGGGGAGAAAGGACAGAGCCTTGGGGCACACCAGCAGAGGGATAAAAAAGACGGGAGTCGGTGTTGTGGACGGTAACATAGGTGGGGCGGTCAGAGAGCAAGGAGGCAATGACCCGGACGAGGTTGATGTGAAGAGCATAGGTTTGGAGTTTGAAGAGCAGGCCAGAGTGCCAGACACGATCGTAGGCCCGTTCGAGGTCTAAGGACACAAAGATGGCGGCACGGCGGGAATTTAGCTGGAGGGAAAGGAGTTGCGTAAGTCGAAGGAGTTGGTCGTCAGTGGAGAAGGAAGGACGAAAGCCACATTGGGTGTCTGGGAGAAGGCGGTGGAGGTGGAGGTGGTGATGGATGCGACGGGACAGAATGGATTCGAAGACCTTGCTGAACACTGGGGTGAGGCAAATCGGGCGGTAGGAGGAGGCATCAGAGGGCGGTTTGTTGGGTTTTAGGAACATGAGGACTCGGGAGATTTTCCACAGGCGGGGGTAGCAGCCAGTGTAGAGGATGGTGGTATAGAGGGAAGCAAGAGTGGTGAGGAAAGGGAGGGGACATTCTTTGAGGTGGCGGTATGTGATGCGATCGTGGCCAGGAGCTGTGTTGCGTTAGGTGCGCAGTATCAATTGTATGTCGTGTGCAGTGATGGGGGTGTTAATGTCCAATGGGGGGATGTGGTCCAGGTAATGGAAGCCAGGAGCCAGGGGTGGGATGGAGACATCGGTTTTTTCATGGACATCTGGGAACAAGGAATAATCAAAGTTAGGATTTTCAGGGATGGAGAATACATCAGAGAGGAAAGAGGCAAAATGGTTAGCCTTACTGGCATTATCAGGAAGGGGCTGGTCAAGGTGGAGGAGAGGGTATGTGGGCATAGGTTTCGATCCAGTGAGGCGGTGGAAGGCGTTCCAATACCGAGACGAGTTGATTGGGAGGTGGGCATTAAGCCGTGTCACTGTCTGATGCCAGTCCCGGCGTTTTTTGGCAGTCAGGAGGCTGCGCACGTGTCGCTGGAGTTGCCAATGGCGGAGGAGTGTATCCTGGTCACGGGTTCGCAGGAAGGAGCGGTACAGGCGGCGGGATTCCCGCAGAAGAAGGACAGCCTGTGGAGGGAGTGTGGGACGGTGCGGCTGGACAGCTTTGGTAGGGATGTGCGAATGGATAGCATCAGACAAGGTCTGCTGAAGGAAGGAGGCAGTTTGGTCGATATCATCGGGAGAGTGTAGGGGGAGATGGTGGCTTTCGACCTGATGGGTGATGGAGAGGCGAAAGGCATCCCAGTCTGCTCGGGAGTAGTCATGGACGAGTTTAGGAGGTGGAGGTGGGTGAGGATTCTGTGGGCGATGGACATTGTATGTGAGGGTAAGGACAACAGGGTCGTGATCACTGCCTATGGGGTCAAGAACGTCGGCGGTGATGCGCCCAAGGAGATTGGGAGAGACAATGACGACATCAGGGGTGGTGTTGCTACAGGGTCGGGTGTGGCGTGGGAGTGGGACAATGTCGCCATTGATGGTAGGAATGAACTGATGCCACCGACGGAGTTCGGCAGGAGTGCGGGAGTGGATATTGAGGTCAGCGGCGACCACATAGGTTGTGAAGGTGCTATCAATGTGAGCAAGGAAGTCATAAGGGATGGGAACATGGGAGCGGATATAAATAGTAGCACAGGTGACAGTGAGGGAAGGGAGGAAGAGGGTGTGGATGAGATGTTCATAAGGGATGTTGAGGAGGGGATGTGGCCGAACTGGGTGGTGTCGGAGATGGCCGAAAGCCACTCCACTTCGTGCAGGGGGATGGGGAGAGTCATGACGGTGTAGGATATAGGGTGTGGTACTGACATGTATGTGAGGGAGGAGGAAGGTTTCATTGAGGAGAAAGGCATCCACGCGGTGTTGGTTTAAGGTGTTCATCAGGAGGAGCTTATTGGTGGGAAGGGAGCGAATATTGGAGTACAGGATGTTAAATCGTTGCTGCGCCATAGTGAGGTTGAAAGAAGGAGAGGAAAAGGGAGCGGGTGTGGGGACTAAACTAGGGTGTGAGGACGGTCGGTTCGGGAGAAGGTGAAGTGGATGTGATTTTGGGAGGTTGTAGCCTTAAAATCAAGGTTGAAGAGGGAGCGAGCGGCCAGGGAGACTTGGTGGAGGGTGTGAGGGCACTGGAAAGGGTGGATATTTTGGAGGACAATAGTCAGGAACCGGATTATGTCCTCTGCTGTGGGGGGAGGGCATAAGGAGTTATTAGCGGGGATTGGGGGATCAGTGGGACGGACAGGGACGGTGAGTTCTTCTTTGGTGGGAGGGGGGCGGGACTTACATTTGTAAGAGTAGGTGGAGTGTGCCCCACCGCAGGTGTTACAGGAGGGGGTGGCGGCGAGGTTAGGGCAGGAGGTTTGGAAGTGTTGACCTTTGCAGTGGGGGCATACAGGAGGGAGACGGCAATTTTCGGTCAGGTGATCATTATATGTGAGGCATCGGGAGCAGCGGTATGACTGGGGACGAGGATGGGATACAAAAGTGGCGACGAGGATGGGATACAAAAGTGGCGACGAGGATGGGATACAAAATTTTCCATTCCGAAAAAGACACTGAAAAAAGCGTCCAGGAATTTTAAAGAAAGCTGTAGGAAAAAAAAAAAGATAACGTAGTTTTCTTATGGTTCGTGAAGAGGTGGCGGCGGTCGCCAGAAGATCTTCATTTGGAAGGGAGTAGCGAGAAATGTTTTACTTGGAAGTAAAAAGGTTGAAAAACACTGCCCCAGGTGGTATCTGCAGTCATCGGATTAAAGCCTACGTAGTATTCCCAGGTGCACTATTTTTTTTTCTGCAGTGTATTTCAAATTCAAGACGCTGATAGAATTCTGTGGATTAATCACTACGGTAGACACAACTGTACATACTTCTGATGTAACTCGAATACTTAGATTGAAGAATGGGATAAAATGGTGGAGCATCTCGTCATAAGCGACATATTTCTACGGTCAGTGCTAAGTGGCGCCTGAGAACGCGTGGACAGTCAATTTGAGTTCAAAGGTTCGTAACCCTATGGGACTTAACTTAGTAGTCAGCTTACAAACTACTTGACCTAACTTACGATACGGATAACAAATACACCCGTACCCGAAAGAGGACTCGAATGTCCGACAGCGAGCAGCGGCGCCCTCCGCAGCCGGGCGGTTCAGTCGTCAGACACGCTGCACCCTGTGGCAGTCCGGAGAACGTTACGGTCGCGTACGGAGGAAGGCCTGCGACGCTATTCGTCGTCCCCTTTCTGTGCTTATCGAAACGCAAAACGAATTGCAGCAACGTGCAGGATACTGTATACAGTAGAGAAACGGTTCGGAAATGACGCCGAAGGGACTGAGGCGCTCCAGTGGCGGTCTGCACGGCCACTACGGTCGGGGGTTCGAATCCTCCCTCGGGCACGGATATTTGTTCCGTCCTCAGTGTTAGCTAGTTCGTAAGTAGTCGGTAAGTTTAGGGACTGATGACCCCGTAGTTAAGTCCCATAAGCTATACAAACATTTGAACATTTCGGAAATGACGATCGATTACATCGGCAGGGCAAATCGACGTGTTACAAAACACAATCTCTGACGCGGCGGTTTGTGGTCAGTAACATTCCGGAAATAGACCGGTTTGCCGCGAGTCCCGATCTGATCACCTTCCCGGCGGGAAACCGCACGTTCGATATCACGTCACACTGTCATTCCTCCGCAGACTTCCAGACAGTGTCCCCAGCAGAGCTGAAGAGTGGACGCATCCACTACTATGTGCCGGAATGCTTTTCATCAGATGTCGTAAGCCGCAAGGTCGCGGTGGCTTACCGGACGAATGTTAATAAACACGCAGTATCTGTGGCAGCGAAGTTATTTGTGGGCGCAGGCGTCGACCCGTGGGCCGGGGTCGCGCGGTTACGCAAGGCGGGGCGGCGGCGGCCCTCCGGCATGCACGGCGGCAGTCGGCCGGCATGTACGACAAGGCGTGCGCGCGCGGCCGCCGCCTGGCCTCGGCCTCCGACTCGGGCAGCGAGTCGCAGCCGCTGCTCTCCTCCGACGCCAGCCACGCCAGCCGCCGCAGCTTCGGGCGAGTATTCCCTCCTGCCGCGCATCGCTCTAGCCTTCGCATTTCTCTCACTTGCGGTTCCTCCAATTTCTAGCGTACGCGCCGAGTTCAAATTATTCCTCTTCTGTTTTAAACAAAGTGCTTTACCGCGCGCTTCGACGTAATTCCATTTTCCCAGGTGAAAGCCCCGACCGGGTAAAAATTTTTCTCTTCCCCTCGAAGCGTGCCTCGCACGAGCAGGGTCGAGCTTCGTTACCGGATTTGGCTGCCCTCGGGGAGGAAACGTGTACTCCAAATGTCTGCGTATAGTGTCGTACGTATGTAAAGTGTAAAGTATTACGAAATGTTTGTGAATCGTGTAACCGGGGGACCGGCCCGGTATTCACCTAGGGGATGTGGAAAACCGCCTAAAATCCGCATCCCAGCTGGCCGGCACTCCGACCCCTCCGTTAATTCGCCGAGCGGATTCGAACCGGGGTCGCTACGCCTCCCCGTCTCGGAAAGTTGTGTATTAGACCACACGGCTAACCGAGCGGGTCTCTCGAAAGATACACTACCGGTAGAATAATGAGTACACCTGGACGGACGACATAGATTTCGATCCGCTGACGACATATGTCTCCTCGGGATAGTAGATGTAGTGATACTGATTTCAAAGACGTTCGCCTACAGATAGCGTAGTGAGATATCTGCGACACCGCCATCTGTGTGTACCTCACATTAGGGAATGTTTATAGCGACGAGGTTCGATGTTTTATCGACGTGCGAAGCAAACGGGCACCATTCCACGGTAACGCATTCGTGCTTCCTGTAGCCGACTGAAGGAGCTCGAAAAGGGTCAGAGTTTAGTTTTCCGAGTGGCGCGATGCTCCTTTCGGAGGACAGCCACACGAGTTGGACGTATTGCGTCGGGCGTGCGACGATGCCGATCGCGACTGTCACGCGATCGTTCTCACACCCGTAAATGAGGTTCTGGACGTCCACGTAGCACAGACGCCCGCCGAGTTAGTAAGGGCGCAGTGGCAGATCGTACGGCACAGATAAGAGGGATCGTAAGAACGATCGGCACGCACACCTCTAGCGTCGACGTTTACGGCTCGACAAGTACTGTCAGAGGTGAGCGGCGCCGAGGAGACTGAGGCGCTCCAGTCACGGTCACTACGGTCGGGGGTTCGAATCCCCCCTCGGGCATGGATATTTGTGCCGTCCTAGTTCGTAAGTAGTTCATAAGTAGTTTGTAAGTTTAGGGACTGATGACCCCGTAGTTAAGTCCCATAGACTATACAGACATTTGACAGGTGAGCGGCCTGTAGTCTGGGATCACATTCTGCCAGTGACAGTCGTTGCACACTTGGCGAGCACTGTCTCGTAGAGTGCATGACCCTGCTCGAGGCCTTATGCTCTATGCCACAACTCTCGTGTTTGTGGAGCGGTACGTACAGAATGTTGTAGGAACCGTTCTTTTCGCATTCTCGAAACAGGAAGGAAAGTAGGAGGCGAGGTTCTGGCAGAACTAAAGTTGTGCAGACTGACTGTGAAGCGTGCCGGGATATCTCAGTCGGTAGAGCGCTTGCTCGCGAAAGGGAAAGGTCCCAAGTTCGAATCCCAGTTCCGGCACACAATTTTAATCTGCCAGGAAGTTTCAAGGAGGTGATGTGTTCTTCCAACAGGATAATGTTCGCCCGCACACTGTGCGTGGAACTCAATGTGTTCTGCAAGACTTGTGACAACGTACCTCGCCAGCACGACCTCTGGACCTGTCTCCAATCGAAGAAGACGGAAAGAAGGTTGTTTTTGTCGTGATCTTCAGTCAAAGACTGGTTTGATGCACCTCTGCACGCTACCCTGTCCTGTGCAAGCCTCTTCATCTATGAATAAGAACAGCAACCTACATCCTTACGAACCTGGTTACTGTATAAGTTGCTCGGTCACTATCTGCAATTTTTACCACACACACTTCCCTCGAATACTACTTTGACGAAACTCTGAGGTCTCAGAATATCTCCCACCAACCGATCCCTTCTCTTAGTCAAGAAATACCAGAAATTTTTTTCCCCATTAGTGACGCGATCTTCCCACCTAATCTTCAGCATTCGTCTGTAACACCATATTTCAAAACCTTCTACCATCTTTCTGTTTGAACTTCTTATCGTCCACGTATCACTTCACACAAACGCTTTTAGAAAGGCCTTCCTATCATCTAAATTAATTTTGGATATCAACAAATTTTGCTTCTTCTGTATTGCTCTTCTTCCCATAACCATTCCGCATTTTATATCTTCTTTACTTCGGCTATCAGAATTTATTTTGCTATCCAAATAACAAAATTCATCTACCACTTTTATTGCCTAATTACCTAATCTAATCCTTCACAATCGTGCGATTTTCTTGCACTACATTCCATTACCCTTGGTTTTTTCTTTTACATATCATAACCTGCTTTCAAGACACTGTCCATTACATTCAACTGCTCTTACCGGTCTTATACTGTCTCTGACAGAAATACAACGTCATCGGCAAACCACAAAGTATTTGTTTTTTCACCCTGAACTTTAACACCTACTCCAAATTTCTCCTTGTACTCGTTCACTGCTTGCTTAATGTACAGATTGAATGACATTGGGAAAAGTTTACAACCCTGTCTTACTTCCTTCCCAACCACTGCATCCCTTTCATGATTTTAGACTCTTAAAACTGCTGTCTGATCTTTGTACAAGTTGTATATATCTTTTCGTTCCCTATATTTCACCCTGCTGCCTTCAGAATTTAAATTTCCAGTCAACGTTATCAAACGCTTTCCCCAAATCTACAAATCCTAACCTACCTTCTAAGATAAGTCATTATGTGTTTTCTCACGTGTTACAACATTTCTCCTAAATACAAACTGATTTTCCCCCAGGTCGGATTCTACCAGTTTTTCCATTCGTCGGTAAATAATTTATTCTTGTTATTATTTTTCAGCCATGACTCATTAAACTGACAGTTCTGTAATTTTCACACTTTTCTGCACTTGCTCTCGTTGGAATTGGATTTATTATATTTTCCTTGAAGTCTTAGGATATTTCGCCTGCCTCATACATCTTGCACACAAGGTGGAAAAGTTGCATCATGACTGGCTCTCTCAACGATGTCAGCAGTTCAGAAGGAATATCATCTATTCCAGGAGCCTTGTTTTGGCTCAAATCTTTCAGTGCTTTGTCAAATTCTTCTCGCGGTATCGTAACCCCTGTCTCATCTTCATCAATTTCCTCTTCCATTTTTACAATATTATCTCGAAGTTCATTTCCTTTGTATAGCCCCTCTATATATTCCTCCCACCTTCTTTGATTAGTACTGGTTTTCCATCTGAGCTTCTGATGTTCATGTTGCTGATTTTCTAGTAAAAGGTAGCTTAGGGTTCAACATCCCGTGGACAGCGTCGTCATTACAAAGGGAGCTGGCGCTAAATAAATAAAGGGACCAAACTGCTGAGGTCATCGTTTCCTAGACCTACAGACCAGTTAAACTAACTTACGCTAAGAACTACAAAAACAGCCAAGCCCGTGGGAGGACTGGAACCGCAGTAGGTGACATGGCGGCCGTGCTCTTTCCAAATAACCAGGATTTGAGCTTCCGCCCTCACCAATGTTTGCAATCTAGCATGCGTTTGGTATACAAGGTCCGTCTGAAAAATTTGTTCAAATGTTTGTAGAGCTTATGGGACTTAACTACGGGGTCATCAGTTCGCCGGCCGCGGTGGCCGGATATTTGTGCCGTCCTTAGTCATAGGTAGTTCATAAGTAGTTTGTCAGCTTAGGGACTGATGACCCCGTAGTTAAGTCCCATAAGTTCTACAAACATTTGAACATTTTGTCATCAGTTCCTAAACCTACAAACTACTTGTGAACTAGCTTAAACTAAAGACGGCACAAACATCCATGCCCGAGGGGGGATTCGAGCCCCCGACGAGTCGCGGTGTGGTCGTCGTCCAGTACGCACCTCTCCAGCGCCAGCACATTTTCAGTTGTAAGTGCAACCGGCTTCTCTCCAGAAGCTACATACTTTGACTTTTCAGTGCGCTTTCCCTTCAGTTCATTAAAGTTATTGTGTGCTCGCGTTTTTATTTGATTCACATTCACGTTAAATATCTGGTTAGTGTATTATTCCGCCGTGAATCCCGTCGCGACAGTAGTCTGTCTTTAATTTCTGATTAGAAGTGACATGTAGTACTTTGATTTTCGTCTGAGCATTCTCGTTTCAATTTGTAAATTTATACTGTGCTCTCGTGCATATTAGATTCAAATCCGCGTTCTAACAAACAGTGTAGTCGTCCTTTGAACGCATCGCGACTGTAGTTTTTGTTTTTGTCGGCACTGTAATCATGAACAGGGACGGTGACTGCTGTGTGCATACTGAGCAGGTGACACTACACTCCCAGCTTCAAGCTGTGTTAACCGCGCTTGCACAGTTGGAAGCTGCGATCGAGGGGCGTCGTTGTTGTTGGACGGTAGTGGGGACCGAACGGACTCCCGTCGTCTCCACGAATCGGCCTGCGCCATCGACATGCCCTGATACTGCTAGCAGTGAGGCAGACACCCCACCCGTGGTTGCGTGGGAGGTTGCTCCAGTGCGTGGAAGGAAGCGCAAGACATTTCGGGGGACCGATCGTGAGGCCTCCCCAGTTCGTCTTGCGAACGGGTTTCAGGCGCTATCTTTTCAGGACAACGTTCCTGATACAGATGGTGTCTCTCATCCGGAGGTCACCACTCAGCCTGCAAGATACGGGCTTTCACAGAGGGTGTGTTTGCTTGTAGTTGGGAGCTCCAACGTGAGGCGGGTGATGGAGCCCCTTAGAGAGATGGCTGCCAAGGAGGGGAAGAAGGCCAACGTGCACTCCGTGTGCTTACCGGGTGGAGTCATTGCAGATGTCGAATGGGTCCTTCCGGATGCCATGAAGGGTACGGGGTACAGCGAACTGCAGGTGGTGGCTCACGTCGGTACCAATGATGTGTGCCGCTTCGGATCTGAAGAGATCCTCTCAGTTTTTGAGCGACTATCTGAAGTGGTAAAGACTGCCAGTCTTGCTTTCAAGATGAAAGCAGAGCTCACCATCTGCAAAATAGTTGACGGGACCGACTGTGGACCTCTGGTACAGAGCCGTGTGGAGGGTCTGAATCAGAGGCTAAGACTGTTCTGCGACAGTGTAGACTGCATGGTGGGTTTCCGGGTTCCGCTGAATAGGTCAGGAGTCCACTATACGCAGGAAGCGGCTACACAGATAGCTGGGGCTGTGTGGCGTGGACTCGGCGGTTTTTTAGGATAAAGGGCTTCGGGGAAAAACAAAATGGGCAATCTCGAAGGGTGCAGGTGGATCACAAGAGAAACGTAGATCTGGCAACTATGGCTATAACAGGTGTTAATTGTCGTAGCTGTGTCGGGAAAGTACCAGAACTCCAAGCGTTATCAGAAAGCACCGAAACACACATCATTGTAGGCAGTGAAAGTTGGCTCAGGCCGGAAATAAATTCAGAAGAAGTATTTGCAAAAGATCTAACAGTGTTCAGAATGGATAGATTAAACAAAATAGGTGGAGGCGTGTTTGTCGCCGTCAAAAGTAGTATTTCGTGTAGCGAAGTTGAAGTTGATAGTTCCTGAGAGCTATTATGGGTAGAGGTTGTACCTGAAAATCGTAAGAAGTTAATAATTGGTTTCTTTTACCGGCCTCCCGGTTTGCGTTTTCATCCTTATTACTAGCATTCTAATACGCATTTGCAAGGAATTGGCATAATTTTATTGTGACATATGGCTCGTATTCCAAGAGAAAGGATGTATTTTTATAGCGATTTCTCGCTTGCATTCGAAGATAAATGGCATAATTTTAGAAATATATTTACAGTGTGCTGCAGCACATTAGTACATTATCACCAGCTGCCACTGCAAAACAGGCTAGGACACTGATGCAAGAGCAAAGGAAATGGCATACTAAATTTAAACGAATACAAAATCCCCAGGATTGGCGACCCTACACTGAAGCTCGATATTTAGCAAGGATTTCAATGCGAGATTCCTACAATACTTATCACTACGAAATTCTTTCTCGAAATTTGACTGGAAACCCAAAGAGATTTTGGTCATATGTTAAATACACTAGGGGCAAAACACAAACAATACCCTCACTACGAGATAGTATTGGCGATCCTGCCGATGACAGCGCTACTAAAGCAGAGTTACTAAACATAGCTTTTAGAAACTCATTCACCGAAGAAGACAAAACCAATATTCCAGATTTCTAATTACGAACAGAGACCGTAATGAGTAACGTAGAAGTAGATATCATCGGAGTAAAGCAGCAACTAAAATCACTTAACAACAACAAGTCTTCTGGTCCAGATTGTATACCCATTAGATTTCCATCTGATTATGCTGAAGCGTTAGTTCCTTACTTAACAGTCATATACAACCGCTCTCTCATAGAATGATCTGTACCAAAAGATTGGAAAGTTGCACATGTCACACCTATATTCAAGAAAGGCCGTAGGAGTAACCCATTAAAGTACAGACCTATTTCATTGATGTCCTGTATTCAAATATTATGAATTATCTCGAACAGAACGATCTATTGACCCCAGGTCAACACGGATTTAGAAAATATCGTTCATGTGAAACACAACTAGCTCTTTATTCACACGAAGTAATGGGTGCTATCGACTAGGGTTGGCAAATCGATTCCGTATTTCTTGATTTCCAGACGGCTTTTGACACGGTACTTCACAAACGGCTTTTAATCAAATTGCGTGGTTACGGTATATCGCCTTAAATTTGCGATTGGCTATGGGATTTCCTGTCAGAGAGGACACAGTTCCTAGTAATCGATGGTAAGGCATCGACTAAAACAGAGGTGATATCGGGCGTTCCACAGGGTAGTGTTATTGGTCCTCTGCTGTTCCTTATTTACATAAACGATTTAGGGGAAAATCTAAGTAGCTCTCAAAAGTTCAAATGTTTGTATAGTCTATGGGACTTAACTACGGGGTCATCAGTCCCTAAACTTACAAACTACTTATGAACTACTTACGAACTAGGACGGCACAAATATCCATGCCCGAGGGGGATTCGAACCCCCGACCGTAGTGGCCGTGCAGACCGTGACTGGAGCGCCTCAGCCCCCTCGGCCACCGCGGCCGGCTAAGTAGCTCTCTTAGGTTGTTTGCAGATGATACCGTCATTTACCGTGTAGTAAAATCATCTGAAGATCAAAACCAGCTGCAGAACGATCTGAATAAGATATCAGTATGGTGTAAAAATTGGCAATTGACTAAAAGTGTGAAGTCGTCCACATCAGTACGAAAAGAAATCCGTTGAACTTTGTTTACAAGATAAACCAATCAAACGTGAAGGCCGTAAACTCCACAAAATACCTAGGAATTACTGTTACTTCAGACTTAAATTGGGAAGATCACGTAGATGATGTCGTGGGAAAGGCGAACCAGAAACTGCGTTTTATTGGCAGAACCCTTAAAACATGCCACAGAACTACAAAAGAAACTGCATACACTACGCTTGTTCGTCCATTTTTGGAGAATTGCTGCCCAGTGTGGTATCCTTATCAGGTGGGTTTAACGGAGGACATCGAAAGAGTCCAAAGAAGGGCTGCTCGTTTTGTATTGTCACGATACAGGGGAGACAGCGGAAATGATACAGGATCTGGGATGGGAATCATTACAACAACGGAGCTTATCGCTGCGGCGTGGGCTATTTACGAAACTGCAATCGCCAACATTCTCCTCCGAATGCGAAAATATGTTGTTGACTCCCACTTACATAGGTAGAAGTGATCATCAGAATAAAATACGAGAAATCAGAGCTCGAACGGAGATTCAGATGTCCTTTCGAGAATGGAATAGGAGATAAATAGTATAATGGTGCTTCGATGAACCCTCTGCCAGGCACTTAAATGTGATTTTCAGAGTATCGCATGTAGATGTAGAACGACCTCGCGCATCGTAGCATAGCGCCTCAATGCGCTCGGCCACTCCGCCGCGGCTGGAAAAATTTGGTGAATGGTTCAGGAAAGATAGGAAACAAGAGTTACAAACAAAATACCGTCACTGGCCTTGGTAGTAATCACCATTGGCTACAATGCACTTGTGACGTCGATTGTACAGCTGTTGGAAACTGTCAGCACACGCTTCTTGTGGTTGTCACGCGTTGTTGGATCTCCGCAAACCGTTGTTGAACGTAATCCTTTCAGTGCTAATTTAAGGCGGGGAAAAAGAAAGAAGTCTGCACTCGTTCGATGTTGCCTGCTACTATGTTTGTGGACAGTCAATCCGAACGTGGCTTATTCTCGACAACTTTCTTCCTGTCTCTAAATCGTTTAAACCACTCAAAACACACTTTTTACTCACTGCCAACATCATACATTTGCACTAACATGCTTATGTCTCCGTCGCCGTTTTGCCTAATTTGAAACAAAACTTGATGTTAAGCCGTTGCTCCATTTTTGCACTCCATGTTGCACCTCATCCTTGCCAGTGCGGTTTGTAAAATTTGGGACCATTCACCGAACGTTTGGGTCGCACCTTTCAATGATGGGGTGGGATGACATAAGCTTAAACATTTGAACATTTGATATGACAAGTGACATGTACGATTCGTCAAGCCTCAACTGTTGCAGAAGTACATGAACAGGTGTGGAACAACGTACAGGGAGACGGCAGACTCAGCCTGTGAAGGCTAACCACCTCCTAATATAGGTGTTTCAGCATGGATCGCCATCTGTACCTCAGTACCGCTTCATCTATTGATATGTAAATATTATCATTGCGTGTACTCCATGTGCACTGTTTCAAAAATAAGTCTCCATTGAATTGAAAAACTCTAAGAGAGTGTACTACGTTTTATTTTCGGTAGTGAATATGTGTCGTCCTCAACATTTGAAATTATTTATTCCTGAATAACACATTAGCAGTTTCTCCGATGACCAATTATGAGTGGAACACTGTGCCTTAGCACGTGAAAATATTCAAAAAGTCGTACAATATCCATGAGTCATCGTTACACGTTTATAAAAATTACTGTAAAATGTTGTGCAGCCACACCGTTTGACTCCAAATTAAGCAGCGAATTACTATCGAATGTATTGTAGTTTGCTGTTATTTACACGAATGAACCAAAAACATTCGCACTGAGGCTCCGTGCTGCAGTGCGCGGCCGTTCGCCGTCGGAGGTTCGAGCCCTCCCGCGGGAATGGGTGTATGTGTTGTCCTTAGGTTAGATTAACTTAGTTTAAGTAGTTTGTAAGCTAGTGACTAATGACCAAGCATTTACGTCCCATAGATTTACAAATATTTTAACATTTTTGGACCAAAAAGATTGTGTTCACAGCCTTTGGAGGTGAGTTACGCGACACTAACGTATATCCGTGATATGATTTTTCAATTTTATTAACGTCATAGCTAAGTCCGAATATTTAAGACAGAGTTCTAACTGAAAACGACCGAAGGCCGATATCGGAACCGCATACTTAGTGCATAAATAATTTTAAGAGCCAAAAGTTAAATAGTAAATTCTTGTTTATCCAAACACATTTAGACGGCACCCGCGAGGTAACAAGGCCTAGCTGCAATCTTAGCATTTGCCTTTCTGTCCATATCTAATATATAAAGCAGTGTCCATATATTTGTACGAGTTGCATAAAAATCTACAGTTTTGTTCAATCTTTATGAAATTTGGTACACGTAAGCTTCAATCCATGAGGACGGTCGCCGTACGTGTAAGAATCACGTGCAACATACTTTTCACGAGATCAGACGCCATAAACAATGAGACGCGCGAAAAACTGCTGCATTAAGCGACAATGCTGCTCATTTTCTCCTAAACTACTGGACTGATATCAACCGAATTCGGTACACATATTCCTCACGCGAGATAACTATAGCTGAAGGAGTAAGAGCCACATACGACACAAGGTTCAGGAGATATAACGTCATAAACAATATAGTCCCAAGAAATGGCCACTTAATGTGACGAGACTTTATAAATACATTACATGAGAATGACAGTACTTAGTGACTTGCAATAAACTTAAAATATAATTTCAGACCTTTATTAAATTTTTTCTCGCTGACAACCACATCAAAATAATGAAAGGAAAAGAGTTTCTCCCTTACTACTTTTCCGCTGTTCTTGGAATAAAACTATGGCATTCGGTAATACATTACAATTTATATTTTTTATACTACAAATTCTAGCCGCAGGAAATTTTACAGGCAGTATACACACATACAACTGAATGTACCTTTGAAATTGTATCACAGTACGACACGTAGTTCATGAGATATGAGTATATAAACAGTAACGTTTATGGAAAATTGCACCATCACGGACCAAGTTTTAATCTATTACTTCTTTGCTACTAATTGTACTCGCAACGATTTTACAGGCGTACAGTACTTATACAAATGAATACATAATTGAAAAATTATACAATTGTACAACATATAACTCAATAAATAAGACGTCGTACGCATTTTATATATCATTTGTATTTTGATTACTATCTTTCTTTGTTTGGATACTGCACTTATAATTTTGTACACTATGCGAGACAGACATATTTCTTATTTATTCTCCGATAAATACAGCACGATTTTAGAAAAAAGGAGATGGACTGAGAGAGAAGGGATAGAAGAAGTACTAACTCGAGGCAGGAATAAATAAATAAATACCCGGGCAAAGCCGGGTTTTCAGCTAGTACTATATAAACGATACTGCATCCATAGTCTGTCGCTAATCTATTTTCATCTGGCGACCCTACTGCACTTGTATTCATTCTTGAAACAGCGTCTGTCAGTTCACGTCTTTCACAAATTCTGAGAGTCGAGAGCTCTAGAGGCCCCTTCTTTCTGGACGGTCATTAATTTGGTGTGTGTCTGATACCCTTGAGCAATATTCTAAAGCTGTTATCAGAAGTAATTATGCAACGTATAGTTACTGAACGTAAGCCGGGCACATTAAAGTAATTCTCCTATCTTACTCGAGCTGCATCTTGAGGGATTATTGAGCTCTGTTATGAACGGGATTATTCTTTGGTAGTTGACGCTTCAGTTTTTAATGTCCTCCGCACGATTCTAATTGCGTTTCTCCGCGTGCCAAATACTTTAATAACGTGCTAGATGTATTATATGCACTAGCGCAGGGCATTCAAATATTGGTGTCGTCATTAATTTCTGTGCACCGATTGCAGACTCTGAGATCTGCTTCTATCATATTTTGATTAGTATAATTCTTTTATTCCATTCCCGAACGGTATTTTTAATTTCGTTTTTCCTCGAGAGACTCATACCTATGGACATTAGAAACTCTGGCGGTTTTTTGTGAAAATATACCACGGTTCCGCGTATTCGTGATTACGTTAAGTTCCTGAGTTCTATGTTTTTTCTTGTCGTGTGCGGAGATAAGTACTTGACTTTTCAGTGCTTCTAATTCCGTTTTTATTTGGGTCCAATAGACTAGCTTATCAGCAAGTTAGCCGCCATTGTGGCGTCAGACAGCTGTCACGCCACCGTATAGCACCAAGGCGCGGAAATTCCTGCTACCGTCAATATAAACGGCTATGGTATTCTCAGGTCATCGTATTTGTAGTAGATCTCAGATTGCCAGGACTGACGTCACATTGTCATTCAGGGCTCTGATTACGTGCAATGGGTACAACGATGGCGTCTTCTGTTCTGAAGCCTTCCTTCTTTCTCGCAATATTATTATTTTATTCTGTAAACTTTTTGCAACTCTCATTAATCTATTGAAACCAATCAAGTAACAAAGTATTTCATACACTGATTTTAAAACATACTGAAAACTCTTTCTTCTTTACAAACTCATTGTACGAAATTGGACTGCACTAAGAAATACGTTTCTTTTTTGCGTGTTCAAATGTTCAAATGTTTGTATAGTCTATGGGACTTAACTACGGGGTCATCAGTCCCTAAACTTACAAACTACTTATGAACTACTTACGAACTAGGACGGCACAAATATCCATGCCCGAGGGGGGATTCGAACCCCCGACCGTAGTGGCCGTGGAGACCGTGACTGGAGCGCCTTAATCCCCTCGGCCACCGCGGCTTCTTGCGTGTGCTTACAGCTTTTTGCGCCATTTGTCGCAACCTCGTATCAAAGCCTCTCGATCCTTGTATAAATCTTCTTTTAAATCCGTTTCTTGCATATCGTCCTCAACTAGACTTCTGCAGCGTTTCTCTCTGGTATAGAGCTTTTGAGCACAGCGCTTCATCTCCTGATCTTAACATATTCCCGTACCATTTTTAATCAGTTTCTTCCTTCTCTCGGTAATGCTCATAGGAGCTTTCATTTGCTTCCTGTATACTGGATCTACTCATGCTTTGAAACTAGAATTTCTTTTTAAAATGTTCAGATGCTTGTAAACCTCTTGGCCCAAACTGCTATGGTCATCAGTCCTTAGATTTGCAAACTTCTTAAACTAACTTACACTAAGGACAACACACACACACACACACACACACACACACACACACACACACACACACACACACACACCGAGGGAGGACTGTAACCTCCTGCGGGAACGACCGCCCAGTCCGCAGCATGACGCCTTAGACCGCACGGCCATTCTGCGCGGCTAATTTCTTCTCAGAAAATTAAATTACATGGTTTCAAGTCTTTAGTCTGTTTCGTCATTCCCAAGGATTCTGCTACAAGATACGAATACATTTTTTAATGATTCATATAACTTTTTCCTTGTCTTTTTCTTAATATTATCTGATCAGGTAATGGAATGAGCCTGTTGATTATTTGTTTAACACGAGTCGTGCTCCACTTTATATTTTGTGTGTTGGAAACCTTCCCTGATATTATAGCACTTTTGATTCGCCCCAACACCTTTTCCATCTATGCTAATATGATGTTCATTTTCGGAGGAAATATACCTCGTTTTAGAAAAATTCGTCCATCAAAAACATAAAATGTGCAAAAATGAAAGTCTCGTAACGCATTACTTCCACCGCAAAATTGTGAGCTCTCGTGTAAACCCAAGTCGGTTATTTTCGTTAGTATCTATGGATGCAGCTATGCACCAACTTTGTCATAAACTGTTATCTAATTAGCTACCTACCAATATTTATATCGACCGTATCAATATTAAACATCTTTATTTCTATAATGAATGTAATGACTCTCGGTCGCATGGCAAAGTAATATACCATTTAATTTACTTTACGATTATGTAAGTATCCTCTTTTCTTATTTTATTTAATTAGATAATCGAATTTAGAATATTCTTAAGTCATTGTATCGCTATTTAGTAGCCAGTTCATTATATTTATTCTTATCTCATTATGATGCGGTTCGATTGCCAAGTCACTGTATTTATTATAGAAATAAAGATGTTTAATACTGATCCGTCGGCCGCGGTGGCCGAGCGCTATGCGGCGCGCCAGTCACGGTCCGCACGGCCACTACGGTCGGAGGTTCGACTCCCCCCTCGGGCATGAATATTTGTGCCGTCCTTAGTGTTAGCTAGTTCATAAGTAGTTTGTAAGTTTAGGGACTAGTGACCCCGTTGTTAAGTCCCATAAGCTATACAAACATTTGAACATTTTTGAATATTGATCCGGGCGCTATAAATGTTGGCAGGTAACTAATTAGATAACAAGTTTTGCATGGCTCACTGAAAATTCAGACTTTTAGCTTTATCCACATAAAATTTACATGGGGATGAAAAATGCCGTGAATTACTTCGAAGAAGGATTTGCTTTTGTTTGTTTCCTTTTGATCGACTTGATGGGGTAATTTTCATGCCCCCAGATTCTTACTTCGGCCTCACTGCATTTTCAAGACGTTCTCCACTGTAGTTTATATCGTAGTCATTTGTAATAAGTATTACTTGATCGTCGAAGAATAGTAATCTCGATAACTAGTTCCTATCTGTGCCTTGGCTCATACCTTCACACTTTCAACCATTATTTAAGAATTTTGTTCAGATAATATTTAAACATGGAGGTGTTATACCTCTCCACCTTTCTCGAACGCCTTTCGTTGGTCCTATTATCCGCATTAGCTGTATGTTTCTTGGGAACAATCCTGTTTAATGCAGCTAATTTGCTAGTTAATTACTGACATCATTTTACATTTGCTACAGTTAAAGTGCGCGACCTACTACAGAAAAGAATTAAAATAGGAAAAACTCTCTCAATTAGTATCATAACAATTCCCAGATGCCCGCATAGAATTTGTTTCTGGACCAGTTGAACATAAGAAAGTAACTTAGTTTTGGTGAGATATTAGAGAGTTTCCTAACATGTCCGTAGCTTACGTTAAAGCGAGTTGATGCGCCACTCATTCTTTCACATCTTTTGTTGCCTTGTTTGAACGAAAATAGCGAGAATAGTGAAGGTGTCCACGTGCGCCAGATCAAACATCTTAAATTCGAGAGGATGACGGAACGAAGGCCGTTCTAACGTTACCGTTACAATGCCGAAGGCGAGCGTGTTTGACTCGCTTTTTTCTTCTACTCTGCTGTCAGCATATAAACTCAAAAGCCGCACTGTTACTTGATTGCACTTTGTCCATGTATCGCACTACTCTTCGCTCACTACCAACAGTATACCTTAATTTTTTCTTTCAAATTAGTTCAAACACAGCAGACGTAAACGGTAAATTAAATACATATCGTCATTGCATAATACGTATTTATGTAACAACCACTCCGACATTTAACGAGGACAGATTACTGGAGCCGCGCCAGAATACGCGGCGGCCAGCGGCGGTGCGCGCGGCCGTTCGCCGTCGGGGGTTCGAGTCCTCCCTCGGACAGGGTGTTTGTGTTGTCCCTAGCATAAGTTACTTTAAGTTGGTTAAGTAGTTTGTAAGCATAGGGACTAATAACCTACGTAGTTAAGTCCGTTAGATTCACAAACATTTTAATTTGAGATTTTTGGAACACTATCTTGGCGCAGGTGCTTCTAGCGCTGCTGTGATGATATGTCTCAAGAGTAACAAAATCTGGGGTCATAACGATCATACTCAAGGAAAAGCCGTATCAAACAGGATTGTCCCGGTGGAGTGGCCGAGCGGTGTAAGGCGCCTTGCTGCAGAGCGCCCGTATATTCGCCGACGGAGGTTCGAGTCCTCCCTCGGGCACACGCGCGCGCGCGCTCGCGTGCGCGCGTGTGTGTGCGTGTAGTTGTCCTTAGTTTAGTTTAACTTAGTTTAAGTAGTTTGTAAGCCTAGGGACTAAGAATCATAAAAGTTAAGTTCCATAGATTTATAAGCATTTGATTCGATTTGTTCCGAAGAAACATACAGCTAGTGAAGGTAATCAGAAGGCAGTTAGCATATAGAACAAGTTTTTCCCCACAGGCCATGCAGCCACCGAACAACTTGAGGCAGGAACTACTCCAAACGTGAGATGCAAAATTTAAACTCAAATGGTGCGTAATCGTCTACAAACGTAAAAGGTGTAAGGGCCTGGCACAAATGGTGCAAGGGGAAGGGAGCACAGGATCAAAGAAGACATTATGTTGGATTTTTTTGTTCGGTATATTGTCGCTACTGAAGCGCTGAAAATCAGAAACAGCGTGGTGTAGTGGACAAAGTGTTGGACGTCGAATCAAAGGGTGTTGCATTCGAGACCTACCGTGACTCTACGTTTTAATTTGAATATACACATCTTCTACCTCCTTGATGAAATGAAAAATGTTCCAGAAGTTTCTGTTAGTGTGTGTGAATGTAACCATCTAGCCGGAGTCAGCTCACTGTGTGACAATTGTACATGTCTAGTGGAGCCGCGTCCTGGCCACCATTGGCACTTCCTCCTATTACAGTCCTGCTGTGTGGGTCTTAATCCCTCTGATCGTACCCTTGTGCTCGCTTCATACATAGAAAGAAGCAATATATTGGTTGACTCTTCACGAATCGATTGATATTGGCACTTGGACAGAAGCCTGTACCTCTCTGCCACTGGAGTTTCGTCTTCACGCTTACTAAATGAGTCCGTAATCAATTGTGCTGTTCTCCGTTGGATCTCATCTAGGTCTTCTACTAACCCTATTCGGTAGGGACCCCACACTGATGAACAGTACTCAAGCAACGGCAAACGAGAGTCTTGTAAGCTACTTCCTGTGCTGACGGACTCCCTGAGGATTCTTATAATAAATCTCAGCCTGGATCTTCCTTCCCCACGACTGATTTTGTGTGGTCGTTCCATTTCAGATCGCCCCTTACGTCTACTCCCACATATTTTATGGGAGTAGCTGCTTCCAGTGTGTGTCCTGCTATTGCATAGTTATATAATAAATGATATATGTAAACGCAGCTCTTGACACTGGTTTATGTTGCCGTTCCCTGCACCGTGCTTCAATACGCTGCATAGCATTCTGCATTTTCCAGTATTACAACTTCTCGATAAACTACAGCATCATCCGTGAAAAGCCTCATTGAACTTCCGATTTTATCTACGAGGTCATTTTTATATACTGTGTAAAGCGACGGTCGTATAACCCTCCCCTGGGGAACGCCTGAGCAGGAACGGATCAAGGCTCATTGGCAAGATTGACATTTGGCACCCCCCAACCGGCTTTAACGTCGCAATGACGAAGTATGAGATTTAATAAAAACAATGAAACTCGGTTTATATTAAGTTCTTTTATTCACAAACAGGAGAACATGTACTGTATGAATGAAGTTATAAATGAATACAGATAAAAATGTAAAAAAAAAAAAAAAAAAAAATTTTTGGCCTAGGCCTGACTTCGGAAAAAATTTACCAATAGATGTTCACAATAAACGCAAAATATATACTATGAAATAAAAAATAAATGCAGATTAAAAAGGTCAAATTTTCCAAGTATAATATGTGACAGAACAAAATCTTCAAATATATGCTGAAAAAAGGAATCAGTATGAACAAGAACTGTAACCTGTAAGTTTTATTCCACTTCATAATGGCTGGCTGGGGAGGCAACAATGGATAATTAATTTAAATTGTGAGCAGTCTCTGTTGCAAATTTGTAATAGATTATTACGTCCAATTACTCGTTTTGAGCAGCTACCGTATGATCAGATTGGTTAAATGTGGCAACAGCTCTTCTATCTGATTTGGGGACCTTAACGATAACTTTTATATAAATGCTAAAACGTTTTCCACCGCTGCTACACATGGTATCCGAAGCCCCATACCATTTTATCTGCAACATTTAACCAATCTGATCATACGTTAACCGGGCGAAACGCGTAATTGGACATACTCAATTACAAATTTCCAACAGAGACTGCTACCTTTTTGAATTATGCAACCTAAAACTTAATCTTACTAGCTTTCCTTTCGGCAAAAGTATTACTAATACCATCATATGAAATATTGAACGCTAATTGATGTTCAATGCTGATTATACCCAAGTCTGTGAGGTGCTATTGAGCCGTTCTGTTTCTTAAATATGTTATTTGTTACAATTGACTATTAGTTCTTTCGTTTGCTGAAACTGAAACAGGCATCGTAACAAAAATCCTAAGTGCCGTTGTCACATTTAGATATGCATCCTGTAATCAGTTTTGATAAATTAAGCTCAAAATTTTTGCAGTAGTTGCTGTTTACATGGTTAGTATTAAATTAAGTGCATGATATTTAAAACTCTGCATTTCTGTTATAAATTCAGCATCTATCGCCTCGGTTGCACAGTGGTAGAGTGCCAGACTACAAATCCAAAGGTCGCGGGTTCGATCCCCGCCAGGTCCTGGGATTTTTATCTGTCACTTTCCACTTCTTTCACCTCTGGCAGTATTGCTCATGTGAAAAATACCGAGTAGCACCGTGGTTCGGAACCCACGTTAAACTGTAGGTCCCCCTATAACTGGCTGGGTAAGTCAGTTCCAAGGTCGGAGGAAGGCAACGGCATACCACCTCCAAACGGGACCATGCCTAGTAAAGCACTGCGGTGTTCAAACCAATCTTCGGATTGTTGACTGCTTTACCTTTATATATATATATATATCACTTAAGTGCATTGCCTAGATTTTAATGTCATTATCCTTTAATGTCATTATCCTTTAATGTCTACAGCTGAGCTCCGTGCAAACATCCAAACAGATTGTTTTTATTTTGCAATGGATGAAACCTGTTCCTCAGTTGATGAATGACGTGGTCCATTATTTCTGCGATCGTGTTATGTAACCCTTTTTTCGGCTGTATAATCCCAGTTATCGTCTTAACAATCTTTGTCGACCATCCTCTTCCTTTTTCGTTTGCGCAACTCTTTGAATTGAGGATAGAAATTAAGCTTTTCAGGTATGGCCTTGGTAACTGAGATAATATCTGTTAGGTTGGTTAGTGGTGATATCTTCTTTCTGTAAAATTTTGTTTACAATAGCGACTCGTATTAGCTACTTGAACCAAAAACAATAAGCTGTGATAAATTCAAAAGTGCTGACTTTTTTAAAAGATTTTTAGCCTCCCATCTGTTAGTGCATTGTGCAAACAATAAATACACAGTTTATTATTCCAAAATAAGTGCGAAGTACTTGCAGCATTCGCTCCAACCAAATTTAATGAGTGTGCAGCACACGGAACAAAGTATACTAACTTATTTTCTTATTGTAAACGAGATTGAACACCTTTATTCTTTCCAGCCATATTGTTTTAGGATTGGCCTTAACAGTTTATAAAATCTAACTCATCTCTTTCAATTTTCTGCAAAATAATTTCAGAAAAATAAGTCAATAAAACTTTCACTTATCTCTGCACCACTTTTATTGGATTTCACGTATTTTCTCTCTGCACACAATGGCTTACAGCAGGAGTGCATCAAACAGAAAATATTTTGCTTCTTTAATATCAGTCATTACTTGGTCTCTTATTTTGGATCCATTTATTTAAAAAAATTTCATCGGGGATGCCATGAGAGAAGTAGCTGAGTTGACCTTTCTTGTGGTGCCTTATGTGGTCTCTCAGTGGGGGGTAGTAACGAGAAAATAAGTCAATGGTGTTTAAAAACGTCTCACATCTTCGATCACCAAAATCGAGACATTCATCTGAACCTCTAAATGGACTTCCCCGTTTTGCCAAATGCAAAATCACATCAACAATGACAGTGAAAAACGATTTCCAGTGCTTCTCCTCCTCCGGTATTTGTTGTTGTAACTCTTTGTTAATACCACTTTCATTTAGAGATGCCTCTAATGTTTTCCAAGAGCAAAACCATTTTTTGTGGCTCAATGAGTTTTCATGCCCTGGAATCTTTTCGTTTAATTTTTTCCACTGAGTGAGACCATTCTTAGCCATACGAGAAGGATTTGTCTCCGATATTTTCTCGTGAAATAGTTTGCATGGTATGCAAAATAATGCATTTTTTTCATTTACTCTAGGCTAACCAAGAACGGCACACCTTTTGTCCGTTAGGAAGTTGTTTATAAAATCAGTGTTTTGACAATTTTTTTCACTCTCTAAGAGAATCACTTAGTCTGGTACAGTTTTTTTTTCTTTTTTTTTTTTCGATTAACAGTTTTTCAACAATGAGGCATCTC
The DNA here is from genome assembly GCA_026315105.1 of Locusta migratoria. Lineage (NCBI taxonomy): Eukaryota > Metazoa > Arthropoda > Insecta > Orthoptera > Acrididae > Locusta > Locusta migratoria. The sequence goes on from CM048755.1 coordinate 10,216,324, forward strand.
GCTGCATCCGAAAAGCGGTATGGCCAGGTCAGTGGATCCCTAAAATTTAACAGGGAAATTTGTTGAATTGCAGAGGAATCATTAGTAAAAGTAATGGCTGTAGCCTTATTTGAAGTTCCCGGCACTCCCTCTGTTGTAGAAGTAGACACTAAATCGCATTCCTGAGAATACATTGGTTCCGCTTCTTTCTTCTTTGAATCGTGGGGAAGTACTTGAGACTCGTTTGTAGATACGTGTTCGTAAATACGCTCACTAACTTCCGCTCTCATCTGAAGTACAAAATACAACCGAAGCTCAACATCCATTCAACCACCTATAGGTCAAGCAGCATGCCATTGCGAGCATGAAGGTCGGGGTGAGAGTTTAAAATAGGGAAAGATTAATTTTTAAAACTCACAACCACCAACTGCGAACCAAATTCCTAAACATGCAAAAACACTGGAACTGTGATTGCGACTGTTTGACTCGTTTTCTAGGGGATGATATCACACGTTCGCAGCTTTCCTTCCCTGCATATGATTAACAAAACAAATTCATAATAAAATCAAGTTCATGAGAGAAAAGGGTGTACTAACTACTATTTTTGAAAACACGTGAAAGTTCACTTTATGTTGTTTATTTCACAATATTTGAACCCTGTGGCTGATACGTCTGTACGTCGACACATTTATGAAATAAAGTTATAGCTCGTGAGCCTCCAGACAAAATGAATATTTGTCGCGAATTGTTTTCACACCACGTGGCTGTCTCAAACACCGTTTATGTTCATGCCTATGCGACGACACGTGTTACATTAACAAATCACAGTCACTTTAATTCAATGCGATGCACACCTTGTTCCACCGGCTAAATAGTCACAAACACACAGTAGCACTCGATTTAATTTGGTACAGTCTACGACGAGCAACCACACGTGGCGATTGCCACACACAAATCTAAAGTCACCACATGCCGACTGATGCAGAGCGACGCCGCCCGGCCAGCCACCCCACGTGCTCTCCCGTCCCGTTACTTCCTGCCCTCACGCGCGCGCGTGCGCCAAAAGCTCAACTGCCGGGGTTTTTTCCCCTACGTCATCAACTTCCCCATGTGAGCTGTTCTAACCGATTTGCCAACGTACAGCGCTCAGCCAATACATTTCTAAAACTTTCCTTAAAATCAAAATAATTACACTACACATTAAATAAATGTCTTTTAGGTTTTTATATTGGTATAAACATCATTGGTACTATTTATCATAATCGTGCAATTTCTTATATCACAGATAAGTGATTTAACTGAATACTTCAAGATAAAATACACAAAATTAATTGAAAATAAAATGAGAAATAGTTCATATATTATTTTTATAAACAAACATTGCCATGCTAGTTGTGTAACTGTCTTGTCTTCGTTGGTAATTTATTACTTTTCATTGTCAATTAAACATATTACGTTAGATGTGACTATATCAGCTAATGTATTGTTTATTTATCAACAGGCTATTTTGTAATGAGGGCCTTAAAGGTTCCTAACTGCATCGTATTACTTCAAATGCCAGTAGTATTACAATATTTGTGCATTGCACTGTGCCTGGCACTCGCCATTGTCCCTCTCTCCCCTCACCGGAAACGAACTGGAAAATCCTAAGTTGGAACAAACCACCAACGTCGGCCTGCTCGCTGGCCTCCCGTCAGCTACAAGCACACAGCAAATCTCAACGTGGAGAATTTCTACCTATGGCCTAACTATAAATGTTGTCACCCAACTGTGTACATACATTGCTACCATAATTAATAAGATTAAAATTGTGTAACATTTAGTGCATTGGCATGGTCAATGTTTGCAGTGAACTTCATACTGTTTAATTATCAAATGCTATTAATTACCAGTATTTCTATTGGGCGGTAATCTTACACCATGCACAATTAAGCTTTGCAATACGCAAGGGGAAGGGGTTATTTTATGCCCACCTTATGAAAATATCGTGACCTTACCAGGTACATTGTATTTTAGAACTATGAAAAGAAATGTATTATTTTTAATAGTTTTATATCACATTCCATATGTTTTAAATTTTTCACTTAAACATAACCCAAACATTTAAGTCTTAGTAGTAGATATCGCTTAATAGGAATGTTGGTCAGAAAACTCCCCACCTTGTGGCACCACACGTTACGGAAAATGCGCTGGCATTGCTAAGGTTAAGGACGGAGTGATACAGCTACGGCAACACAACTGTTTTTATTTACTTACTTTTTTTCATGCTCGTTTGTTAATCGTAATTGCGAGTGCGAGGCTTAAAATATTAATAAAGAAGTTATTTGAAAATGTGGTACTTTCTGAATTGAAGTCATTTTGTAATAACTTCACTTAACATTCATTACTGATGTAAGTCATGACAGTGTTCTTTTTAATTTACATTTACGATGAAAATCAAGAAAACGGAGAGGTAGTGTGCCTCTAGCTTTATGATCTATGGATTTTTGCGAAGATGTTTTAAAGTTAATATATTCCGAATAGTAAATACAAATGCTGTATTTCAGATATATTTGTGGTAAGAGTAATAACTTCACGACTATAAAAAAAAACATTGGGAATTGAAAAACTGAAACAACAGACGAGTGGAAAAAGGAAGATTTTTGCTTAACTGAGAATAATATCTAATAACTCACTTTCCCACATTTCCTCTCAACCAAGTTAACATTACGGAAGAAGATTCCTGAGTCTCCTCTTTCTTTTCTCGCGTGTCGTCCTGAGTGACGCTCTTTTTTTTATTTGATTTATTTATTTGTTTACTTTTTATTTATTTATTATTATTTTTTGCGTCTTCTCACACATTACACGTAAGTAATAGGCTAAAACTTGATACTTGTAATCAGAGTTAAATCAGTCAGAACTCCTTTAGTCTAAAACACTTCAAATGCATTCGTCAAAAGTAGGACATAGAAGGGATGACCCTGACACGATAGAGCCGATTATAACTAAGAAAGTCGCGGCCCGTCTTTGTGGCACTGCGCAGAGGTGTCGCAATACTACTCTAATGAATTTTCCGTGGTCAGCGCTCTCGGGATAACTTGGCAAATACTTTTGTAATCTAGATATCTCGGGTGCAGGGGGAGCCAAGACATTAAGTGTTTAATAGTTGCAGACGGCCAGGAATGCAAATAAAAGTACTGATAAGTACTTATTGTTAATGTAACGAAATTCATACTATAGCTTACAGTAAAGATGATTTATTTCCTGTGATTAATAGTTACAGTAAAGTGCCCCATGAACTCTGCGCCTGAGATCACTGTAACGTCTGAAGACTTCTCTCCGCTGCGTTCTGTTAGCTAGAAACGCCATAGTCCAGTCACACAGTTGATCTGATATTCCATATGCTTGCACTTTGTTCGTTAGGCGACGCTGTGGAACGGCCTGCGGAAGTTCAGAAACACGTGGGACCCTATCTGGATATCGTGGATGAGTTGTGTTTCACATGATCGCTGCTTTCGGAAACCGCCTCGATTACTACAAAGGAGATTTATGGACTCTGGAAAAGACATAATATTCAAACATAAAATGTGTTCTAAAATTCTGCAACTGACGGGTGTCAAGGATATAGGCCTATAGTTTTGCGTATCTGATCGTCGGCCCCTCTTTGTAAACGAGAACGATCCATCCTCTTCCAATCCTGGGAACACTTCGTTCCACTAGAGATCTTCAGTACACCTTCGCACATTCCGTGTAAAATGGAATTGGTATCCCAACAAGTCCTGCGGCCTTTCCTGTGTTGAGCGTTTTCTATTGCTTTTCTATCCCTGTGGCACTTATTTCAATATCTGCTATTTTATCATTCGTGCGATGGTTTAGAGGGGGTACTACAGTAAAATCTTCCTCGGTGAAACAGCTTTGGACATTTAGTATTGGCCTTTTGTGTATTATCCTCTGTTTCAACACCTTTATGGTCACCGAGTGTATGTATATCTGGTGTCGACCCGTTTGACGATTGACGTAGGACCAAAATTTCTCAGGATTTTCTACCAAGTCGGTAGACAAAACATTGCTCTCAAAATCGTCGAACGCCTCTCTCATGACAGCCATTACGCTAATTGTGGCATCCTTTAACTTTTGCTTGTCTGCAAGACTTTGGCTACATCTGTATTCTCTTTGCTTTCGTAACAGTTTTCTAACTCGGTTGTTGAATCACGGTGGATCTTTCCCACCTCTCATAATTTTACTTGGCACATAATTATCTAACGCATACTCTGTGGCTTTTCGCTTTTGCTAAATAAGAAGATCTTCCTACATTTCTCGATATTTCTATTTAAAGTAGTATTTACTGACCCTGTAATGGCCTTATAATCGCTGATGCTCTGATCTACGCTAACTGAATCATAAAGCTCGGGCGTATTTGTCATCAGCAAGTCTAACACGTTATTTCTACTAGTCGACTCCCTATTTAACTGTACAAGATAATTTTCGGATACAGGGCAACGGTCACCTTTTACCTGGAATGCGCGGAACCGCACTAAACCCTTCTTAGAATAACCAGCAGCGTGTGCGCCATTTCATGCAAAGCGTTGAGTTGTAACAAGAGAAACGAACGAACCAGATATCACTATCGTAGCAAGGATCATTTAATGGCGCAGAAACATACCTCAAAATGCAGATGCGGGATTTCGATGAAGTGGTTATAACAAATTGGTGAGAACAATGTGTACACCTCACTAAAGTCACATTATCACATTCCAAATCACTTTCGCATTCACACAGTCCAATATGAAAAGCCACACTAATAACATTTTCAAATGATGTTGGTATATAAATGTCATACCCTGGCTTTCGCAAACGTATTGCAACATAGGCGTATGCTTAGGTGCAGCAAATTTATTTTAGATCGCTGAGCCAAGTTTCACGATGAAATAACGATCATGTACCTTCACGTGTGGTTTGGCATCTTACAGCCCTGCAAAATCAGTAATCCTTTTGATATCGACTTTATTTTGCCGAAAGAAGTAAACATCAAGTGGTTGGCAATATTTTGTTGTTTCCGGTGGCAAGTTGTTCAGCGTAACATCTAGAAGGGTACGACAGCGTGGCCACCTCTCCTCTGTTTATGATTGCTTGATACTGCAACCATGCTCTTCGTACGGTTTGAGGTCAAAAGTGTCGCTTGTCAGAACAATGTTGCTCGCTTCTCTATCCCTGCCACCTGTCTTAAACACGTTTGACTCCCATTCTACACGCGGTAAGTTAAAATCTCCACCTAAAACTATAATATGACTAGGTACATATGAAAATATTTTCTAAGCTTTCCCTCAGATAATCTGCTTCTACTACTGCTGAGCCAGGTGGTCAATAAAAACTTTCAAAGACCATGTTTGAGCCACTTTTCACGATGACTTTAGCCCAAATTATTTCACATTGCGAATTTGTACTAATTTCCCCCAATACAATCGTATTTTTATCGCGATAAACACGCCTCCCATATCTGTATAGTATACGTTCCATATGAGTTAAAGATTTCATTTCTCCTCGAGCCAGCATTCCGTCCCTAGTACTATGTGGGCATTGTGACAATCTAAAAGTGAGAGCAGTTCTGCTATCTTTCCATAGACGCTCCTACAGTTAACTGTTGCTATATTAATCTTTCTTTCTCTGTTATATTGTGCCGAGTTCTGCATTGACCGGAATCAAAAAGCGTCTTTACGGGCCTGTGGAGGGTATCCTGTAACTTAAAAAACGCACATGTGCGCTCCACACGTAGTAGCCGCTTCCTCCGTGTAGTGTACGCCTGACCCACGCAGGCCGATCTTGCATTTCTCCAGGCGACATCAGAGGTATAGAAACCTAAGGACAACATACAGACAGACATGCACCAGGGAAGATTCGAACCTCCGACGGCGAGCAGCGGCGCGCTCCGCAGCGATGCCCCTTAGAGCGCTCGGCCACTCCAACGCGGCGAACAAATCTATCCTGGACTCAATTGGGAAATTGTACGTGAACAATCGACGTGTAAATAAGTGTATCACATAATGATGTCTCCATAACAACAGCTGCAAATTTGTCTGTGTCCCACACGGGCTGTGGCGTCCCCTTGTATCCAAACACCCCAATAGCCGCTCCAGTCATCAAAACATATCTAATTGAATTCAAATTAGTACGATTTAACTTCAAGTAATAAATTCATGTATGAATAATGAGCAAAATACTCTTGAAACTGGTTCCAAAATGTTTACATAGACATAAAAAATACTGTTAAGAGCAAAACAAACTGGTATCAAATTGAGTAAGTGTGATTTCAGGTGTGCCACAGAGGTTTGTCGTGGGGCCGTTGCTATTCACGATATATATAAATGTCCTTGTGGATAACATCGGAAGTTCACTGAGGCTTTTTGTGGATGATACTGTAGTACATAGAGGTTGTAACAGTGGAAAATTGTATTGAAATGCAGGAGGATCTGCATAGAATTGACGCATGGTGCAGGGAATGACAATTGAATCTCAATGTAGACAAGTGTAATATGCTGCGAATACACAGAAAGAAAGATCCTTTATCATTTAGCTACACTATAGCAGGTCAGCAACTGGAAGCAGTTAATTCCATAAATTATCTGGGAGTAGGCATTAGGAGTGATTTAAAATGGAACGACCATATAAAATTTATAGTCGGTAAAGCAGATGCCAGACTGAGATTCATTGGAAGAATTCTAAGGAAATGCAGTCCGAAAACAAAGTAAGTAGATTACAATACACTTGCTCGCCCACTGCTCGAATACTGCTCACCGGTGTGGGATCCGTACCAGGTGGCGTTGATAGAGGAGGTAGAGAAGATCCAACGGAGAGCAGCGCGCTTCCTTACAGGATCGTTTAGTAACCGTGAAAGCATCACGGAGATGATTGATAAACTGCAGTGGAAGAAACTGCAAGAGAGACGCTCTGTAGTTTGGTACGGGCTTTTGTCGAAGTTTCGAGGACATACCGTTACAGGGGAGTCTAGAAGTATATTGCTCCCTCCTACGTAAATTTCGCGAAGAGATCATGATGATAAAATCAGAGAGATTAGAGCCCACACAAAGCCATACCGACAATTTTTCCTTCCGCAAACAATACGAGACTGGAATAGGAGGAGAACCGCTAGTGGTACTCAAGGTACCCTCCGCCACACACCGTCATGTGGCCTGTGTAGTATGGATATAGATGTAGATATATATTAGTGGGACACTATATTGTGGAAACCAACCGCGATCGTCAATAAATGAGTAAAACAAAGAGACAGGCACTCTTCTTTTTTATGTAAGAAGACAAATGTAGGACTTGTTCCACCAAAGCAAACGACTCTGGTTGGGGCGATTTAACCAGTTGTCTTATACAGTGGTGTTACTTTACAACAGCAGACGGAACTAAGCTTTGTTTACGCTCAATGGGGCCGACGCTACACACGTGTCGCGCGCAACCGACATCACGTTATTGCCGTGGTGCGCCAGTATTCTCAGCGGCAGCCATCGCGAAAATACGCGAAAAGTGCTAAAAAATAATGTTGTTCAGTTCTGTAGAGAAGAAAAAGGAAAAGGCTTGCTCATACCGCTGCAAAGAGCTACGGAGAGAGCGGCAGGAAAAAGTGTGGCAACAGTGCGTAATATTGTGAATGATGTTAACAAAGCCAGACAGAGTGGCCAGAAAATTGTAAATTGACGAATTTGATAAGTGCTTACTCAAAACAAAGTTTTTAGAGTATTACGACATTCAAAGAAAGATACCCATGCTTCGAAAACTTTATAATTGGGTGAAGGAGGAACCAGATATTAATCAAGGGAAAACGAACCAATTTCTGGAGAATTGTGAAGGATATGGGATTTCGTTTTAAAAAAATATGTAAAAACAGAAATTTCGTCTTGTGGTTCTGAGGACGTATCTCACGAAGCAGATTTAGAGTCGACAAAGACAGCTGCTTCGGACCTCAGCAACAGCTCCGCCCAGTCAGCAGATGAGACAGAACTGTGAGCTGCAGAGACAGGTATTCAGCCCTTGCATAGTTTTGTGCCTGCGTCTCGCCACGTGTTAACTATGGGATTATAAAACACATTTTATTTCCCCACACAGGCTTCTGTAATGGTGAGTTATTAGCAAATGCAGTTTTGCGTTTGTTTGGTCGTATTATAATCTGATTTTTTGAAACCACACATTCGGTGGTTGACCATTCACTTGAGTAGGACTTGGTTCACGAGTTATAGTATTGGGCAAGATTCTGAATCTTTACAACAAAACGTCTGTTTTAGTAGCTATCAGAACGCAGTGCATATCTCGTCTGCCTTACGTGCAAAAGGTTCAGATCTTATTATGTGCTTCAGTGTTCTTTTATTTTCATACCTTTATCGAAATGACTTTGATCACAATTTCTATTGATTGATTGCTTTAAATATGATTTTTAATTCATATTCCTTTTTTCTCATTATTGAAAAAAAACCTTTTTGTGGTAAAATTTTAGAATTGACCACAAATTTCGAAATGACAAAAAAATTCTGAGGCAGGAGGAGGGATTCGAACCTGCACACTTTACGTCAACAAGCAGACACGCTAGCCACTACGCTACAGCAGCTTACGTAATATACTGTCTATAATTGATAATTCGTAAACAAACACTTCACCAGCTATCTGAATCTGAATGTCTTTTCTGTTTTAAGGTTCTCGAGAATTTCGAATGTTGTTTCGCCGCTGACTCATAAAGGACGCCTCACCAGGGTAAATGACCAACTTGCACTAGCGAATAATAATGGTTTCAAAATGTCGATCCTCCCTGTAGGGACTACTTCTTCCTAGTTTTTAGATCATGCACCGAAATTTATATTTGATTTTAATTTATTGTGCTTTATTGAAGAATAATGTATTAGCAGCAGATGTATTTTATCAGCTACACGACCGACTCTCTGTTACATCGTAAAACAACAGTTTGAATTTCGTGGTACTGCATCTGGAAACACTAACTGGTCCATGATGCAGATTGCAAGTGGTAAAAAGTTTACAGGGGAAGACAAATATCATCCTGTAGAGTTTTTGGCAGCATGCAAAGACCAATTTATATCAGGCATGTCAGATCAGTGTAAGGTAAATTTAGTAAAGAGAACGCTTGAATGTTCTGCACAAGGGGCAGTTTGTTACCTTTGAGGTATTTGAAAGGTTATTTCTTAATAAATATTGGGGGGAGGCCAAGCAGATAAGGTTGCTGAATGAATTTTTGAATGGGCTTAATTATGTGAGGGGTAAGCAGACAATGAAAAAATTTTGTCAGGAGGAATTAAAGAAGCTAGTGCACTTAGATAAGCTACTGAGTCCTTTAGCTGTGATTGCCACTTTGTATAGGAGGTTGCCTGCAGATTTGCATTGGCAGTTGCTTCACCGTCCTACAGATTCAATTGAGAATTTCATTGAGTTTATAGAGAAGGTAGATCAGGGTTTAATTATGGAGCAATATTTCAGGCGGACACAGCATATGGAACACCATGATAATAGAAGCAATAGAAATAGGGGGTTACCATCAGGGGGACCACAATAGAGAAATGAATAAGAATGAGAATTGGAGGAGTAATAATAATAATAAGAGGACAAATAATTGGGATAACAGAAACCAGAGGGGTACATGGGAAAATGATAGGAGAGATAGATCAGGACAGGAGGGTGGAAGTAGAACAGGGGAAACAGTAGGACAGAAAATCAGGGACAGAACCAGGGAAACTAAGGTTTGTTTCAAATGAGGTCCGGTTTGGGACAAGGAACTATTCCAACAACAAGACTAAAAGATTGGATGACAGGGGATCAAATAACTATGATTACAGGAGGGATTACATAAAGGACAGAGATAAAAAAAAGCAAGAACAATTGTATCACATGGACAGGGATAAAGATAGAAAAGAGGAAGTATCATGTTTCAAGGATAAAGATAGGGAGAAAAGGGAAGAAATCATAAATGAAGTGAACAGGGAAAGAGAGGAAAGTCTATGTCAGATGGATGAAGTCATGGGTAATGAGGAAATTTTTGAGGGGTGGTTTTTGCAACATGACAAGAGAAATGCAAACAGGAGGAGGAATGCTAGAAACAAGGACAATAAAGGGGAGTATGATGTGGGAAGTTTATTTCATAATAACATTAAAGAGAATAAAAACAGTGTTGGGTAAGCCTTAGTTTTGGATAGGTCAGAGGCACAAGTGCTGACTGAATGTGAAAGTATGAATGTAAATATTGATGGTACTGGAGCCAGCATAGATGTGGAATGTATGAATGAGAGTGAATGTTTTTCTAAATTAAATGTAAATAAATGTGGTCCAGTAGAGACAATAAATGGCACTGGACCTAGTGGAAATGTTGCTATAAATGTGAAGATCTCTGAGGAAGGCCAAGTTGACAGTGTAGATGCAGAAAACAGAAATTTAATTGGGAAAATAAACTGGATTAGGAAGTGGGCACCAGATGATTGGCTATTGCACAAATACGATTACTTGGCCAGACTAGGCAAACAATATAATAGGGACCAGACTTATTACAATCTGTTGAAAGAGTTTGTGAATGGGGACAATGAGTATGATCAATTACGGGGATCAGGCATGTGTACCTTAGATTATGATAAGTGAGGGACTGAGAGTTGTACAGGAGGGGTTAGGTGATGAGGAGGAGAAAATACAATTTTATGATTCATAATACTGAACAGTGTCATGAAATGGATATTGATGGATTAAAGTCAGGTTGGGTTAATACAGAAGTACATGTGTATGGGCAAGATGATTGTATCCAATTCCTCAAATATTTAAAAACAGTAGAAACAGTGGCTAACCAAGGAGAAATGCAAAGCATTTTACCTAAGGATGTGGGGGAACTATTGGCAATTAACCTTTTCAGGCCATTACCAGCAAGTAGGGGTGGACAAAAATACATCCCACTTACTGTTGATGTATTCTCCAAATTTGTAAAGCTGTATGGTATAACAAAAGCTACCAATAAAACTATTATCCGTAAATTAGAACTAGACTATTTCAAAAAGCATGGAAAACCTAAGGCTTTGCTGTCAGACAATGGATCTCAATTTGTGTCTAAGGTATGGGAGGATTTCATGCAGCAGACAGGTGTGAAACATATCAAAATTTCAGTTTACCATCCGGCTAGCAATCCTGCTGAGTGATACATGCACGAGTTGGAATGGTTGTGCCGAACTTATCATAAATCATGGGCAGAGCATATTGTTTCCTTTGAGGAAGTGATGAATAGTGTAAAGAGCAAGGCAACGGGATAACACCATATAAGATCATGATGGGCAAAAGAGCACGAATTTGATACGTGAGAATGTAGAATTTCCACCAGAAGATCAGATAACACCCCAGGAACGTATAAAGCCGGCTACGGAACGAATGGACAACACAGCAGCCCAGCGAAAACACAGACATGACGGCAGATACAAGCCGATCAAGTACCATGTTGATGATCTTGTACTGCTAAAAAAAAAGGAGAAGTCTAGTGATATAGAGGTGAGATCGAGAAACTCTGAACTGTATAAAGGACCATTCCGGGTAGCAGCCTGCCCGCATCCAAATGCTTACTGTTTGATATACCCCAAGTCAGGAAAATCACTGGGGCTGAGAAACATTACTGAGTTGAGGTTGTATAAACAACTGAATTAAATCAGTGACCAAACACATGTACATAGTAGGCTAAGCATTTGCGAATGTATATTTTTGTGATATATGTAGATTTAAGATTTTCTCTTTGGGTCAAAAATTTACATGTTTTTCTATGTAACCTCTGATTATGAAATTTGAGATGTAGGCTACATGTATCTCTTTCTGAATTTTACTGAATTTCATTGAATTTCCATTTTTGATAGTGTGTGCAGATATATTTGTATAATTATTAATGAAGTATGCCTAGCAGTTATCAGAACAGATTTTCTGAAACAGCAGCTGAAGATAATTGTTTATTGTGTTTAATTAATATTAATTGTCATTTTGGAACTAGACCAAATCTTCTTCTCTTGATTGCTAGGTGCTAGTTAAACTTTGAAATCAACACTGTCATATATTTTTTTTTTTTAAACTGGTGCTCACAGGCCGCAGTAGTTGTAGTTACTGTGATGCATAGGCATGATAGGGGTAACACTGGACGATGTAGGACAGTTTAACCCCACACCAGTAGAAACCATCTTTTTTTGTGCAAGGGGGTAGGATTTATATTTATAAACGTAGGTGTCATTTTGAAAGAAGAGAAAATTCTCTATGATAACATTATTTTGCTAGTATTATTTGAGCTTTAAGATATATTTTTGACACAGTCAGGTTGTAAGTATTTTATTTGATGGAGTAATACTCCAAGTAGGCCACATATTCTCTTGTCTGTTTCATCCGAAGCTATGGCTGATGAGAGGGCAGGCATGGTGGTTTCGGTTAATCTGATCATGACTAACACAAGCCACTATGACTACTTAATTCTGTTGATTTGCATGTTACTGTACATGTCTCAATGCTAGTTTCAATTGCACCAAGTCTGGACGGCAGTGGGAGTAGGATACAAATTTAACAGAATCCTGGTGCCCAGACAAACTTTTGTCTGTGTTGACTCATGAGTACGTTCTGCTCTTCCTGTTCCATGTAAGGTGCATACGACGTGTGTGAACAAGAACACTTGATCCAGTGCCATGAATCAAAGCTGCAACAGCATGTTGGTTGAAATGACAGAGACATAGGACCATACACCATGGGTCAGAGTTGCTGCAACGATGACTCTGGGGTTCTCAGTGTCAAAGTGGTGAGAGATTTCCTTTAAACAAGTGCAGTGTACCCAGTCAAAAGATTTTATAGTGATAATTTTAGTTTTTCAATGAAGGACAAGGTCCTCTAAAAACTAAAGGTTAATACTATTATAAATTTAGTGCCAATTCTATATATAAACAATGGGCACACTTAAATTTCATGGATGTAATTAGTTATAAGGACATGTTTTCTTAAAAATATGCACAGATTTTAAGAGTTATTGTGTTAATTTATAAGTGGTCTTAATTATACAAATATTGAGAAATTTTCTCACTGCCTTGTTTTTGCATTAGTTGAGGTCATAATTGGTACAGTGTTTCAGTCAATTCAATTCAATAATTTTGTAATTTTAAATTTTGCTTATTTGAAAGAATTAATTTTTGATGCTACTTGCGCCATCCTGCACATGGCGTTGATGCCGCAAGTGGGGGTATTATGAGATTACCGCCCATTAGAAATATTAGTAATTAATAGCATTTGGTAATTACGCAGTATGAAGTTCACTGCAAACATTGACCATGCCAATGCACCAAATGTTACACAATTTTAATCTTATTAATTATGGTAGTAATGTATGTACGCAGTTGGGTGACAACATTTATAGTCAGGCCATAGGTAGAAATTCTCCACGTTGAGATTTGCTGTGTGCTTGTAGCTGAGGGGAGGCCGGCGAGCAGGCCGACATTGGGGGCTTGTTCCAGCTTAGGATTTTCCAGGATCGTTTCCGGTGAGGGGAGAGAAGGAGAATGGCAAGTGCCAGGCGCAGTACACAGCGCGAAATAAAATATTCTAGTACTACTTGCATTTGAAGTAATATGATGCAGTTAGGAAACTTTAAGACCCTCACTACAAAATAGCCTGTTGACAAATAAACAATTTCATACGCAATATGTCTGTGGTACAAGCTAAAACTTACGCATACAACGAATCTTAAACAAAAGTATATCGTTAAATTTAAACTAAGCGTAATACAGAGATGAGTGAGGGGTCATTTGAATTTTCTTGTAAAAATACATTAGCTGATATAGTCACATCTGGCGTAATATGTTTAATTGACACTGAAAACATAATTTCATTATATGAAAAGTAATAAATTACCAATGAATCCATACAGTTACACAACTAGCATGGCAATGTTTGTTTATAAAAATAATATATTAACTATTTCTTATTTTATTTTCAATTAATCTTGTGTAGTTTATCTTGAAATAATCAGTTAAATCACTTATCTGTGATATAAAAAATTGCACGATTATAATAAGTAGTGCAAAGGATGTTTATACCAATATAAAAACCTAAGAAGACATTTGTTTCATGTGTTGTGTAATTATTTTGATTTTAAGTAAAGTTTTAGAAATGTACTGGCTGAGTGCTGTACCACAGAGGAACATATACAGAGGAGCAGTCCCCTCTAAACCACTGTCCTACGCTCCCCTCGTAGTTCCGTAAGATGCTAGCAGGTGTCAGGCGGATCACTGGTTTAGGGTGCCTCTCGCACGCCAGAGGGTAGCGTGAGGGGAGGCTGAGGGGAGAGCTCGTGCCGCCTGCCACGAGGCCACGGCTGTGTCCAGCTAGCTGGCGTTTGAGGGGAGGTGATGGTGGGGAGAGCTGCTACCTGCCGCCTGCTCTGGCCAGTTTAAAGAGCTGCTTCTGACCGCAGCGCCATCATGGGACTTCTTACGGAACTGCTGGAAACCCTCCCTCCCAGCACCTCTCAGCGTAGGACTGGGCCCTTACGGAGGTTTCCCGTCTGTATATATTTGTCTGTGGTTGTACGTTGGCAAGTCGGTTAGAACAGCTCACTTGGGGAAGTTGATGACGTAGGGAAAAAAACCGGCAGTGTGGGCTTTTGGCGCACGGCCCAGGTAGGGAATCGGGAGCGAGTGGTGTAGCTGGCCGGGCGCGGCGTCGCTCTGCACGGTCGGCGTCTGGATCTCCAGGTGGAGACTATAGCATTTTGTGTGGCAATCGCCAGGTATATCGGAGTGCCTACATTCTGTTTCTCTTGTTGGAAGAAGTGTGATACCTGACAGAAGTACTTCGTCATACAGAGAGTTTAAGCTTGTTCGCTTGTAACAGTTTTAATCAGCACCAAGTTGAATCGAGTGCTACTGTGTGTTGGGAATATTTATCCGGTGGAACAAAGTGTGCATCGCATCGAATTAAAGTGACTGCGTTTTGTTAATGTAACACGTGTCGTCGCATAGGCATGAACATAAACGGTGTTTGAGACATGTACATGGTGTGAAAACAATTTGCGACAAATATTCATTTTGTCTGGGGGCTCACGAGCTATAAAGTTATCAATTAAATGTGTCGACGTATAGACGTATCAGCCACAGGGTCTTAATATGGTGTAATAAACAACATAAAGTGAACTTTCATGTGTTTTCAAAAATAATAGTTAGTACACACTTTTCTCACATGAAAACGTGTCAAACAGTAGAAATCACAGTTCCAGTGTTTTTGCATGTTTAGGAATTTGGTTCGTAATTGGTGGTTGTGAGTTTTAAAAATTAATCTTTCCCTATTTAAACTCTCACCCCGATCTTCCACCTCGCAATGTTCAAATTAGAGTGACAGAAATATAATGATAAGAAATAAGGTAAATCATATCTTATCCTTATAGAAGGTGTTTCGAGAGGAATAGAAAATATTTTAGGAGGTGGTAGTACAGATGAATTGCAGTGAAAATGACATATAACATTACTACAATTTTTATTCAGTACAGAGATACAGCCGTTAGTATTTAACCCTTACAAACTTAAAGCAAAGACATATTGTGACATTTTCGCTGATTCTTTCATCGGTTCTTGGAAGAACATCATCATATTGAACTAAAGGGACAATTTTGTGTATGTTACACAAGTCTCTTTTTATTTAGTTAACTGTTTTTCCGCTTCTAGGACCATCTTCAGATTTTAAAGTTCATTTGAGGTCAGAAAACCAGTTAACTGTAAAAATAAAAGTTGTAATTTTAATCTATTATTTAATCCAATATGTGATGTTCTACCAAGAAGCGACAGAAGAATCAGTTAAAATGTCCTCCTTTGGTTTTGCTTTCAGTTTGTTTGGATTACATACAAACAGCTGTACATCTGTACGCAACAAGAAATAAATGTTTAAATGTTTGTAAATATATTGGAGCAAACTGCTATGGTAATTGGTCCCTTGACTTACGAACTACTTAAACTAACTTACACTAAGGACAACACACACTGCATGCCCGAGGGAGGAATCGAACCTCATGCGGGAATAGCCACGCAGTCCGTAGCATGACGCGGCCTCAATAAAAATGTTTCACGCCATTTTGTTGCTGTTACCACCTCCTAAAATATTTACTATTCCTCTTTAAACACTCTGTGTTTCTGTAATTTTATTTTCAACTCTTCTTTTGCTCTAATATATGGATGCTTTCCCGTATAGATGTGTGAAGAAGGGCACTAAGAGCCCGAAACCGGTAATAATAAGGAACTGGCCGCTGCTTACCAATTGAAAACAGTCGCTGAGACGAACAAGAAGTAAATATCACTGTCACAACTGGTGAGACATCCACAGTACGTGTAGAATGTAACACTCGTTTCTCCTCTTCACAATGACGTAAGACGTAGCTCCAAAATAAAGTAAGCCGCTGGCAGGAAGTTATAAACGTAGGTCATTTTGACACGATTCGTTCACGTATAATGGGTTTATGGCTCTGTGTTGAGTGCAGGATTGTTGATGGTCTTCACCCAATGCTGTGCAATTCTTTCACTAGCAAAAATTAATTCTGGACCATTATCCGACCTAGTGGGCGTTTAAGGTTATGAATTAGTAGGCCTAGTGCATGGATAATTTCTGGAAACTAGAGAATCGCCCTCCCACCGCTACCGTCGATTTCAGTTCAGCAGTTCTCATATGAAAGTTCTGGTAGCGTAGAGCCATCACTCATATGGAAATGTTATCGGCTAAGTTAGTGGTACAATGTTTAGGCACTGTATAGAATTTCAGAAGCACACGCAGTTTGGTAATCTGTCGTCATTTCGAGTTCTTTTTGTCTCTGACAGATTGAAATGACAGTTTTTCTTACGGGCGCATTTTGTACAGATTACAACCAGCATTTTCTGTTCCTTGTTAGACATTCGGATAAAAATTGCCTCTCCTTTCGTGATAGTAGAAGCTGGAATCTGAATTGTTTTGATTACATTGTGGCTATATTTTCTACAGCTCATTGAATTAATCTTTTTCTCATTGCATAAGATTTACTTCAATGTACACTTTCTTGATTTTGAACTTTGTTATTCGTAGCTCGCGAAATCCCCCTGTTGATGATGACTTTTTTAAGTTCCTGTTGTCTCTGCGCCTCTCTTGCTAACGACAGCGACCCCAAGAAAAATGTATATACTTGAAATATGTGTTATCTTCTTATAACATTTACAGTACAACCACTAGAGATACTCCAAAATGTGACTACCATCTTGAGAACAAGTTTTTTTTTTTAAATTTCTGATTTGCGCAAGAAAAAAACAGCAAATATTGTGATAGTTATTGGTTTACGCTGTTGACGTTGCAATCTGGTGCATCTGCAAATTGCAGTAGTCTCCCAGTTCATTTTAGGAACTTATAGCCCGCTATTCTTCCCACAGGTACTATCACTGAACTTTGCCACCAAAGCAAATATGTTTGGCATCTCTGGGATAGACGAGTAAGCTGACAAATTCACATAATTTTTAGAGACGTTTCTATTGAGTAATCTGAGTGATTTTCACTTAAAATTAGACATAAGGTTACACATTTAAGATCTGGATTCTACGAAAGCCGCATCACGTGGAAATAGCAACAGGTCTCGTTGTCTACATCACCGTTAATCTTTCCTGGGCAGTAGGGGAAGAAGGAGTACTGTAGCCCCTGTGAGGTACCGCGGCCACCTCTAAGAGTAGGGGATGCTTTGTTCAAATGTTTGTAGAGTCTATGGGACTTAACTACGGGGTCATCAGTCCCTAAACTTACAAACTACTTATGAACTACTTACAACTAAGGACGGCACAAATATCCATGCCCGAGGGGGATTCGAACCCTCGACCGTTGTGGCCGTGCAGACAATGACTGGAGCGCCTCAGTCCCGTCGGCCACTGCGGCCGGCGGGGATGCTTTAGTTTTGCAAATCAAAAGATATTTTAGGCATTCTGTGACATAGCTACACGCAGTTAGATCGAAAATCAAGAAATCTTAAGAAAACTTTTCCATTTAAAACTGTCCTCCTCTCCTGGACAATGGGGTTTTCCCCAAACAAAGGATATTGCCACAGATGATTGACATCAAAAATGAGATTGCACTTCATTTCTCCCTCCCCCACTCAAAGAATATTAACATCTAACCTAAAATTGCCATCTCGTATGCACTTAACTCTCCCACCCAAAGACAGTTGACAGCAACCCAGTCCCCCATTCACTCACTTGGGGGAGCATTGCCTTTGCCCCCGCTACCCCAGACAGCATACCACCCATGCACAACATTTTTCTATCCCTTTGCATAATTAAGCGCCACCTCTCGCCCAGACAGCCACCCTCTACGCCTCACAGTTGTGAGACCACTGAATCTGCCGAAAACTGCTTCCAAAATCATAACTGTCACATATTGTAAGTTAAAAAACATAACAACACCATCTATTGGTTCTTTTGTGTACTATGAAATAATAACCAAACTATTGGTTCTTTCGTGCTCTATTCCATATTACGAAACTATTGTTATGTGCGATTTAGGATGTATCCTTTTCTACAATTTATTTCACACTACACATTTTTTCCAAAGTTATATAAGGCACAACTGCGGATTTTAAATTTTTTGTGTATTTCATTTTATTCTATGTTTGTTGTGTATTATCTATACTGTATAAACCAAAATCAATTGCTGTAGGTTAATCTCGATAAAATTCATAAATGCCTTCAATGATTTGAATATTTTTTATTTTGTTTTGTTCTGTTTAGTACAGTGGTGGTTTAAAAATATGGGAAACCGAAAGGAATAGCTGAAAAATCGAAATTCGTTACTTTGTAACGAAATTCAGACTACATTCGTATTTAATGAGCTGCTGTTCCATTAATCCAACTGCAGTTCAGTATTGCACAACCGAGCTTCACAATAATTCGCACGGTGCATGGTGGACGGTACTTTACAACAGACTTCGACACCAATCTACAGTTCAATTCCTATGTTGATAAAAGATTGCAGACTTGATCTTCAAAACAAGAGAAACATCACTGTCTACATAACACTTTGTGCAATGCACAACAGACAGTGCCTTACTCCATACCGTAACGCCGTTTGATGGATCTCCACAAATTTGAAAGCAGTGTAATTTTTCATATTCAGGGCAGGGGGAGAATGAACAGGGGGACGGAACAGGTAGAGACTATCAGAGAGTGGGGGAGGTAACGGCAGACGTGGAAGGATGAACAGGTGAGAGAGGAGGAGGAGGATGAACAGGGAGAGGGAAAAGGAGGAGATTGTCAGAGAGTGGGGGAGGTAACGGCAGAGGTAGGAGGATGAACAGGTGAGACAGGAGGGGGAGGATGAACATGGAGAGGGAACAGCAGGAGACCATCAGTGAGTGGGGGAGGTAACAGTAGACGTAGGAGGATGAACAGGCGAGAGAGGAGGAGGAGGATGGACAGGGAGAGGGAACAGGAGGAAACCATCAGAGAGTGGGGGAGGTAACAGTAGACGTAGGAGGATGAACAGGTGAGAGAGGAGGAGGAGGATGGACAGGGAGAGGGAACAGGAGGAGATTGTCAGAGAGTGCGGGAGATAACAGGAGAGGTAGAAGGATGAACAGGTGAGAGAGGAGGGGGAGGATGAACAGGGAGCAGGAACAGGAGGAGATTGTCAGAGAGTGGGAGAGGTAACGGCAGAGGTAGGAGGATGAACAGGTGAGAGAGGAGGGGGAGGATGAACAGGGAGAGGGAACAGGGGGAGATTTTCAGAGAGTGGGAGAGATAACGGCAGAGGTAAGAGGATGAACAGGTGAGAGAGGAGGAGGAGGATGAACAGGGAGAGGGAACAGGAGGAGACCATCAGAGAGTGGGGGAGGTAACAGCAGACGAAGGAGGATGAACAGGTGAGACAGGAAGAGGAGGATGAACAGGGAGAAGGAACAGGAGGAGATTGTCAGAGAGTGGGGGAGATAACAGGAGAGGTAGAAGGATGAACAGGAGAGAGGAGGGGGAGGATGAACAGGGAGCAGGAACAGGAGGAGATTGTCAGAGAGTGGGAGAGGTAACGGCAGAGGTAGGAGGATGAACAGGTGAGAGAGGAGGGGGAGGATGAACAGGGAGAGGGAACAGGAGGAGATTGTCAGAGAGTGGGGAAGGTAATGGCAGAGGTAGGGGGATGAACAGGTGAGAGAGGAGGGGGAGGATGAATGGGGAGAAGGAAAAGGAGAATATTGTCAGAGAGTGGGAGAGGTAATGACAGAGGTAGGAGGGTGAACAGATGAGAGAGGAGGTGGAGAATGAACAGGGAGAGGGAAAAGGAGGAGATTTTCAGAGAGTGGGGGAGATAACGGCAGAGGTACGAGGATGAACAGGTGAGAGGGGAGAAGAGGATGAACGGGGAGAGGGAACAGGAGGAGATTGTCAGAGCGTGGGGGAGATAACAGGAGAGGTAGAAGGATGGACAGGTGAGAGAGGAGGGGGAGGATGAACAGGGAGCAGGAACAGGAGGAGATTGTCAGAGAGTGGGCAAGGTAATGGCAGAGGTAGGGGGCGGAACAGGTGAGAGAGGAGGGGGAGGATGAACAGGGAGAAGGAAAAGGAGGAGATTGTCAGAGAGTGGGGGGGGGGGTAACGGCAGAGGTAGGAGGATGAAGAGTAGAGAGAGGAGGGGAGGATGAACA
This sequence comes from Locusta migratoria, assembly GCA_026315105.1. NCBI lineage: Eukaryota > Metazoa > Arthropoda > Insecta > Orthoptera > Acrididae > Locusta > Locusta migratoria. Next base: position 10,236,953 of record CM048755.1, read on the forward strand.
GGGAGAGGGAACAGGAGGAGATTGTCAGAGAGTGCGGGAGATAACAGGAGAGGTAGAAGCATGAACAGGTGAGAGAGGAGGGGGAGGATGAACAGGGAGAAGGAACAGGAGGAGATTGTCAGAGAGTGGGGGAGGTAACGGCAGAGGTAGGAGGATGGACTGGTGACACAGGAGGAGGAGGATGAACATGGAGAGGGAACAGGAGGAGACCATCAGAGAGTGGGGGATGTAACAGCAGACGTAGGAGGATGAACAGGAGAGAGAGGAGGAGGAGGATAAACAGGGAGAAGGAACAGGAGGAGATTGTCAGAGAGTGGGGGAGGTAACGGCAGAGGTACGAGGATGAAGAGTAGAGAGAGGAGGGGAGGATGAACAGGGAGAGGGAACAGGAGGAGATTGTCAGAGAGTGGGAGAGGTAATGGCAGAGGTAGGAGGATGAAGAGTAGAGAGAGGAGGTGGAGAATGAACTGAGAGAGGGATCAGGAGGAGATTGTCAGAGAGTGGGGGAGATAACGGCAGAGGTAGGAGGATGAACAGGTGAGAGAGGAGGGGAGGATGAACAGGGAGAGGGAATAGGAGGAGATTGTCAGAGAGTGGGGGAGATAATGGCAGTGGTAGGAGGATGAAAAGGTGAGAGAGCAGTGGGACGATGAACAGGGAGAGGGAACAGGAGGAGACCATCAGAGAGTGGGGGAGGTAACAGCAGATGTAGGAGGATGAACAGGTGAGAGAGGAGGAGGAGGATGAACGGGGAGAGGGAACAGGAGGAGATTGTCAGAGAGTGGGGGAGGTAACGGCAGAGGTAGGAGGATGAACAGGTGAGAGAGGAGGATGAGGATGAACAGGGAGAGGGAACAGGAGGAGATTGTCAGAGAGTGGGGGAGATAACAGGAGAGGTAGAAGGATGAACAGGTGAGAGAGGAGGGGGAGGATGAACAGGGAGCAGGAACAGGAGGAGATTGTCAGAGATTGGGGGATGTAACGGCAGAGGTAGGAGGATGAACAGGTGAGAGAGGAGGGGGAGGATGAACAGGGAGAGGGAAGAGGAGGAGATTGTCAGAGAGTGGGGGAGATAACGGCAGTGGTAGGAGGATGAACAGGTGAGAGAGCAGTGGGACGATGAACAGGGAGAGGTAACAGGAGGAGATTGTCAGAGAGTGGGGAAGGTAATGGCAGAGGTAGGTGGATGAACAGGTGAGAGAGGAGGGGGAGGATGAACAGGGAGCAGGAACAAGAGGAGATTGTCATCGAGTGGGGGATGTAACGGCAAAGGTAGGAGGATGAACAGGTGAGACAGGAGGAGGAGGATTAACAGGGAGAGGGAACAGGAGGAGATTGTCAGAGAGTGGGGGAGATAACAGGAGAGGTAGAAGGATGAACAGGTGAGAGAGGAGGAGGAGAGGGAGAGGGAACAGGAGGGGGGAACAGGGAGAGGGAACTGGAGGAGATTGTCAGAGAGTGGGGAAGGTAATGGCAGAGGTAGGTGGATGAACAGGTGAGAGAGGAGGGGGAGGATGAACAGGGAGAGGGAACAGGAGGAGTTTGTCAGAGAGTGGGGGAGGTAATGGCAGAGGTAGGAGGATGAACAGGTGAGAGAGCAGTGGGAGGATGAACAGGGAGAGGGAACAGGAGGCGATTGTCAGAGAGTAAGAAGGTAATGGCTGAGGTCGGCGGATGAACAGGTGAGACAGGAGGAGGAGGATGAACGTGGAGAGGGATCAGGAGGAGACCATCAGAGAGTGGGGGAGGTGACGGCAGAGGTAGGAGGATGAACAGGTGAGACAGGAGGAGGAGGATGAACAGGGAGAGGGAACAGGAGGATATTGTCAGAGATTGGGGGAGATAACAGGAGAGGTAGAAGGATGAACAGGTGAGAGAGGAGTGGGATGATGAACAGGGAGCAGGAATAAGAGGAGATTGTCAGAGTGTGGGGGAGGTAACAGCAGAGGTAGGAGGATGAACAGGTGAGACAGGAGGGGGAGGATGAACAGGGAGAGGGAACAGGAGGAGATTGTTAGAGTGTGTGGGAGTTAACGGCGGAGGTAGAAGGATGAACAGGTGAGAGAGGAGTGGGATGATGAACAGGGAGAGGGAACAAGAGGAGATTTTCAGAAAGTGGGGGAGGTAACGGCAGAGGTAGGAGTGTGAAGAGGTGGGAGAGCAGGAGAAGGCTTACATATGGGGGATGCGATTGGCAAAAACATTAAGGAAACCGATTAACATGAATTGCTTGGTTCGGTAGTATATATAAAATCTCATGTTACTTTTTGTGAACTACTAAACGTATCTTTTGCACAGTTATGTGATTCGGCTCATCTTAAAATATAGGATAGTGTTTATCTCGATTAATAACCTTAATATTATATTTCTTGCAAAATCAATGTTTTTATTTAGGTAAGGTTAAGTATAGAATATTTTGAACTGGTGGCAAATTGCTGGGTTGGAGAGTGAAAGGTAAATGTCCTGAGTTTAGACTTGAACATTTCCTTCACCTCTCAACAATGTGAGTAGTTGTCACGGTACATTAATCGGTATTCCGTAACTGGTGGAACACTCTCACCAGGCCACTGAGCCACGCCAAATTGTTATTACAAAGGATTCTACCGCTTATTTCACATTACATGTCTTTTCCAATTTTACATGATACATAACAGTACTTTTAAATTTTTCATTTTATTTCAGTTGTACTGAGTATTTTCTTCAATAAAAAGCCACGAAGAAAAATAAGAAGAATGTCCGTTTGTTTGTCTGCAATACATACAAATCTACATTCGTATTCCAGTTTTATGAAATTTTGCTCATTTGACCTTGAAACCGAGAGGAGGGTCACTGTTTGCCTAAAATTCGATATGGTGCATGGCGAAGGGTAGTTTACTTACAGAACTGGACACCTGTCTACACTTTTATTCGGTTCTTGCACACTTCAAAACAAGAGGAAGACAACTGTGTGCGTAATATTTCGAACGGTTCGTGGCGAAAGGTTCCGTGCAACAGTTATGGACACACTTTGTCCGATCGCCGTGAATGAACTCTCGACTCCGTCCCACACAGGCGACCGGCCGTCGTGTCATCCTCTGCTCGAAGGCGTCATCGGATGCGGAATGGAGGGGGCGTCACGAGGGCTCCACAAACACACGCGGTTACCCAGCCGAGCCCGACACTGCTTCATTCGGTGATCTAACGGGAACCGGTGTATATACTGCGGCACGGCCGTTATACTTTTCCGTGGAGAAGGGTTTCACATCCCGCATTAGTGAACGGTACCTTGCAATTAATTTCGACACCGTTTCAGCGATCAGCGAGAGAGGGGAGAGGAGGAGGGAAGACTCGAGCCTCAGGCGGGAGCGATCACCGAGACAGGGGAGGAGAGAGGATTCGAACCTCAGGCGGAAGCGGCCGCGCAATTCGTGACTTGGCGCCTCAGACACCAGGGTTTACATATACCATCCATTGTATGAGAACAGGAGGACAAAAGGACAGGCAGACGGATGTATAGAGTGAGGTGAGGACTATGTGATGGAGGACGATAACAATTAAAATGTTCAAATGTTTGTAAATCAAACTGCGTGGTCATCAGTCCGTAGCTTACAAACTACTTAAACCTAAGTAAACTAACCTAAGGGCAAACACTCACACACCCATGCCCCAGGGAGGACTCGAACCTCCACGGGAGCAACCGCGCGCTCCGCAGCGAGACGCTTTAGACCGCTCGGCTACTCCACAGCGGCGACGATCACAATTAGGTGGAGGGGAGGAAAACATGGAAAAAGAGAGAAGGTAAAGTAGAAGGTGGACTGCGGAACGATGAAACGGAGAGAAAGAGGAAAAGGGGGATGGCGAGGGAGGGACGGGTCGAGAGAGAGGAAGGAGATTAGCAGAGAGAGGGAGGGAAGATGCGATGACAACGGCTGGAATAAATAAAAACTGAGGCTAGTACATGTATAAAAATTAAGCCAAATACGGCCAACGGTCCTTTCTTCAGTGCGGATGCACACCAGGCCTGAGCTCGTCGACATGCCACGAGTAATGAGTGATAATGGGCTGCGGTATTGCGTCAGTAGTGCGTGGATAAGATTACAGTTTGCGTAAGTCGGAAGGCGTGCTGGTGTAGACCGTGACTGCTGTGTGCCTGGAGTGGTGTCAGTGCGAATGCCTACGAAGCAGCAGACCCTGCTTCGAATCCCTGCTGGACACCAATTTTCCACTTGCCCCATTCATTTATTTCAATGCCCACTGACAGCTAATGTCGTAAACTGTGTGTGAATGTTATCTTGTAGTCACTGTCCCGAAAGGTAATTGTATATTACAGCACGCTCGAAACTTTGTAAGTAAACTTCTTCGGGATAGTTTGCTCGATCTTCGAGTAACAAAAGTTCACTTGCAGCAGCGACTCCCTCCCATCGGTCAAACATATCCGTGGCCATTGCTGCGAATCTTCTTTGTGAATCTCTTTTTAATACTATTTGGCATTGCTGCCACATACTCGAGTTGTATTCTTAAAAGGGTCGCATATATGTTTAGTTAGCAGTCTCCATTACCCTTGCATTGTATTAATCAACCCTGGTCTATCGCTTGCTTCACCTACGACTGACGAGGTACATCGCGAATTCTCCTCTGGCATTGACCCCATACGTAGGCATAACCAATCCTCTAGATGGCAGCAACGCACATTTTAGCTGCCCATTTTGATTGGTGTATAAAAGACCTCCAGTTGAAGGTAATCCCTGGACGTGGCAGCGTAGTGCCTTGGCAGTGCTAGTGAAGTTAATTTTTGAAACTATTTGTGTGTGATGGAATGAACTATAAGTGACATTTTACATTTGTGCTCGTGTCTTGCACAATGAGAATACGAGGCCTTAGAGGCTTTACACCAGACTGAATTACGGTCTTTATCGCGTGAAATACCAGAAGAAGAAAGAGACATTCCCGCTATCTTCGCTTTGATCAAGAAACTTGATGATGCCACTATCACTGACATCTTATAGAATGAAGAACTGGTGCAAATGCCTTCTTAGGTTATTAATGATGTCGAAGAAGTTTGAGCCTTTTCATGTAGCTAATGACTACGTTCATGTCAAGTATGTTAGAAGGTAACTGAAGCAAAACGCCGCGACCAAGTGCACTGAGGCGCTATGCTCCGATACGCGAGGCCAGGTGTTCGAATCCTCCCTCGGGCATGGATGTTTGTGCTGTCTTTAGTGTAAGTTCATAAATAGTTTGTACGTTTAGGGACTGATGACCCCGCAGTTAAGTCCTATTTGAACATTTTGAAGCAAAACGGAAAGGCTGGTCATTGGAAACAATTATGCATCACTTAAGAGTGGTCAAGGACAGGAACTAACTAATTCGTTATTAAAGTTATTATGAACAACAAGGAACCAAACGTGAGGAACTCAAGGTCATATCGGTGTATGTTTGGTCTACTTTTCAAGCGGCAAATCCCTTGGCTGTGATACGATGTCGATATAACGCGGTGGGCATTCATGAAAGCCAGAGGGCTTCGAGTGATTAATTGCAAAGCAGGACCTACGTGGGTGTCGAAGTTTAAGGCAGTTCAAAAGATTGTGAGTCGCAGATTTACGCAGATTGTAACGTACAAACATGCAAAAGCACTACAAGAGATAGAGGATTCTGCAAATACATATGATATTGAATGCACGGAGACAGTAGTTCCTAATCATTCAGCAGCTGAAATTCTTAATACCGGCCAATCTAGATTTAATTATGACATTCACAGAGACCACACACTATCTGGTATGGGTGAAAGAGATAAGACTGTCAGAGTGAAACCAGCGTTTGGAATATCACGTTCATATACAATTCAGCCAATTATTTCCACACAAGGTAGACTTCTTCCTCCACTGTCATTGTGTTCCGTGAAAGAAGTAGTTCATTTGGTCCCCTTGTACAAAAGAACACCAACCGTCCAAAAATGTTGAGATGTTTGTAAACGTAAGGGTTCAAATTGATCAGACATCGGTCCCTAGACTTATTAACTGCTTGAGCTAGAAGTGGAAGCTCCCGCGGGAGAGGCCATGACACGAGGCCTTAGCCCGCGCATTCGGGAGGACGGTGCTTCAAATACACCTCCAGAGTTAGGTTTTCTGTCATTTTCCTGAATCACTCCAGGCAAATTCCGGGATGGTTCCCTTCAAAGGGCACGGTCGATTTCCTTCCCCATCCTTATCCAAGAGTCCGAGCGTTAGCTCCGTGTCTAATGGCCAAGCTGCCAACAGGATGAACAGGTGAGAGTGGAGGGGAAGAATGAACAGGGAGTGGGAACAGGGGGAGATTGTCAGAGGGTGGGGGAGATAACGGCAGAGGTACGTGGATGAACAGGTGAGAGAGGAGGGGGATGATGAACAGGGAGCAGGAACAAGAGGAGATTGTCATCGAGTGGGGGATGTAACGGCAAAGGTAGGAGGATGAACAGGTGAGACAGGAGGAGGAGGATTAACAGGGAGAGGGAACAGGAGGAGATTGTCAGAGAGTGGGGGAGATAACAGGAGAGGTAGAAGGATGAACAGGTGAGAGAGGAGGAGGAGAGGGAGAGGGAACAGGAGGGGGGAACAGGGAGAGGGAACTGGAGGAGATTGTCAGAGAGTGGGGAAGGTAATGGCAGAGGTAGGTGGATGAACAGGTGAGAGAGGAGGGGGAGGATGAACAGGGAGAGGGAACAGGAGGAGTTTGTCAGAGAGTGGGGGAGGTAACGGCAGAGGTAGGAGGATGAACAGGTGAGAGAGCAGTGGGAGGATGAACAGGGAGAGGGAACAGGAGGCGATTGTCAGAGAGTAAGAAGGTAATGGCTGAGGTCGGCGGATGAACAGGTGAGACAGGAGGAGGAGGATGAACGTGGAGAGGGATCAGGAGGAGACCATCAGAGAGTGGGGGAGGTGACGGCAGAGGTAGGAGGATGAACAGGTGAGACAGGAGGAGGAGGATGAACAGGGAGAGGGAACAGGAGGATATTGTCAGAGATTGGGGGAGATAACAGGAGAGGTAGAAGGATGAACAGGTGAGAGAGGAGTGGGATGATGAACAGGGAGCAGGAATAAGAGGAGATTGTCAGAGTGTGGGGGAGGTAACAGCAGAGGTAGGAGGATGAACAGGTGAGACAGGAGGGGGAGGATGAACAGGGAGAGGGAACAGGAGGAGATTGTTAGAGTGTGTGGGAGTTAACGGCGGAGGTAGAAGGATGAACAGGTGAGAGAGGAGTGGGATGATGAACAGGGAGAGGGAACAAGAGGAGATTTTCAGAAAGTGGGGGAGGTAACGGCAGAGGTAGGAGTGTGAAGAGGTGGGAGAGCAGGAGAAGGCTTACATATGGGGGATGCGATTGGCAAAAACATTAAGGAAACCGATTAACATGAATTGCTTGGTTCGGTAGTATATATAAAATCTCATGTTACTTTTTGTGAACTACTAAACGTATCTTTTGCACAGTTATGTGATTCGGCTCATCTTAAAATATAGGATAGTGTTTATCTCGATTAATAACCTTAATATTATATTTCTTGCAAAATCAATGTTTTTATTTAGGTAAGGTTAAGTATAGAATATTTTGAACTGGTGGCAAATTGCTGGGTTGGAGAGTGAAAGGTAAATGTCCTGAGTTTAGACTTGAACATTTCCTTCACCTCTCAACAATGTGAGTAGTTGTCACGGTACATTAATCGGTATTCCGTAACTGGTGGAACACTCTCACCAGGCCACTGAGCCACGCCAAATTGTTATTACAAAGGATTCTACCGCTTATTTCACATTACATGTCTTTTCCAATTTTACATGATACATAACAGTACTTTTAAATTTTTCATTTTATTTCAGTTGTACTGAGTATTTTCTTCAATAAAAAGCCACGAAGAAAAATAAGAAGAATGTCCGTTTGTTTGTCTGCAATACATACAAATCTACATTCGTATTCCAGTTTTATGAAATTTTGCTCATTTGACCTTGAAACCGAGAGGAGGGTCACTGTTTGCCTAAAATTCGATATGGTGCATGGCGAAGGGTAGTTTACTTACAGAACTGGACACCTGTCTACACTTTTATTCGGTTCTTGCACACTTCAAAACAAGAGGAAGACAACTGTGTGCGTAATATTTCGAACGGTTCGTGGCGAAAGGTTCCGTGCAACAGTTATGGACACACTTTGTCCGATCGCCGTGAATGAACTCTCGACTCCGTCCCACACAGGCGACCGGCCGTCGTGTCATCCTCTGCTCGAAGGCGTCATCGGATGCGGAATGGAGGGGGCGTCACGAGGGCTCCACAAACACACGCGGTTACCCAGCCGAGCCCGACACTGCTTCATTCGGTGATCTAACGGGAACCGGTGTATATACTGCGGCACGGCCGTTATACTTTTCCGTGGAGAAGGGTTTCACATCCCGCATTAGTGAACGGTACCTTGCAATTAATTTCGACACCGTTTCAGCGATCAGCGAGAGAGGGGAGAGGAGGAGGGAAGACTCGAGCCTCAGGCGGGAGCGATCACCGAGACAGGGGAGGAGAGAGGATTCGAACCTCAGGCGGAAGCGGCCGCGCAATTCGTGACTTGGCGCCTCAGACACCAGGGTTTACATATACCATCCATTGTATGAGAACAGGAGGACAAAAGGACAGGCAGACGGATGTATAGAGTGAGGTGAGGACTATGTGATGGAGGACGATAACAATTAAAATGTTCAAATGTTTGTAAATCAAACTGCGTGGTCATCAGTCCGTAGCTTACAAACTACTTAAACCTAAGTAAACTAACCTAAGGGCAAACACTCACACACCCATGCCCCAGGGAGGACTCGAACCTCCACGGGAGCAACCGCGCGCTCCGCAGCGAGACGCTTTAGACCGCTCGGCTACTCCACAGCGGCGACGATCACAATTAGGTGGAGGGGAGGAAAACATGGAAAAAGAGAGAAGGGTAAAGTAGAAGGTGGACTGCGGAACGATGAAACGGAGAGAAAGAGGAAAAGGGGGATGGCGAGGGAGGGACGGGTCGAGAGAGAGGAAGGAGATTAGCAGAGAGAGGGAGGGAAGATGCGATGACAACGGCTGGAATAAATAAAAACTGAGGCTAGTACATGTATAAAAATTAAGCCAAATACGGCCAACGGTCCTTTCTTCAGTGCGGATGCACACCAGGCCTGAGCTCGTCGACATGCCACGAGTAATGAGTGATAATGGGCTGCGGTATTGCGTCAGTAGTGCGTGGATAAGATTACAGTTTGCGTAAGTCGGAAGGCGTGCTGGTGTAGACCGTGACTGCTGTGTGCCTGGAGTGGTGTCAGTGCGAATGCCTACGAAGCAGCAGACCCTGCTTCGAATCCCTGCTGGACACCAATTTTCCACTTGCCCCATTCATTTATTTCAATGCCCACTGACAGCTAATGTCGTAAACTGTGTGTGAATGTTATCTTGTAGTCACTGTCCCGAAAGGTAATTGTATATTACAGCACGCTCGAAACTTTGTAAGTAAACTTCTTCGGGATAGTTTGCTCGATCTTCGAGTAACAAAAGTTCACTTGCAGCAGCGACTCCCTCCCATCGGTCAAACATATCCGTGGCCATTGCTGCGAATCTTCTTTGTGAATCTCTTTTTAATACTATTTGGCATTGCTGCCACATACTCGAGTTGTATTCTTAAAAGGGTCGCATATATGTTTAGTTAGCAGTCTCCATTACCCTTGCATTGTATTAATCAACCCTGGTCTATCGCTTGCTTCACCTACGACTGACGAGGTACATCGCGAATTCTCCTCTGGCATTGACCCCATACGTAGGCATAACCAATCCTCTAGATGGCAGCAACGCACATTTTAGCTGCCCATTTTGATTGGTGTATAAAAGACCTCCAGTTGAAGGTAATCCCTGGACGTGGCAGCGTAGTGCCTTGGCAGTGCTAGTGAAGTTAATTTTTGAAACTATTTGTGTGTGATGGAATGAACTATAAGTGACATTTTACATTTGTGCTCGTGTCTTGCACAATGAGAATACGAGGCCTTAGAGGCTTTACACCAGACTGAATTACGGTCTTTATCGCGTGAAATACCAGAAGAAGAAAGAGACATTCCCGCTATCTTCGCTTTGATCAAGAAACTTGATGATGCCACTATCACTGACATCTTATAGAATGAAGAACTGGTGCAAATGCCTTCTTAGGTTATTAATGATGTCGAAGAAGTTTGAGCCTTTTCATGTAGCTAATGACTACGTTCATGTCAAGTATGTTAGAAGGTAACTGAAGCAAAACGCCGCGACCAAGTGCACTGAGGCGCTATGCTCCGATACGCGAGGCCAGGTGTTCGAATCCTCCCTCGGGCATGGATGTTTGTGCTGTCTTTAGTGTAAGTTCATAAATAGTTTGTACGTTTAGGGACTGATGACCCCGCAGTTAAGTCCTATTTGAACATTTTGAAGCAAAACGGAAAGGCTGGTCATTGGAAACAATTATGCATCACTTAAGAGTGGTCAAGGACAGGAACTAACTAATTCGTTATTAAAGTTATTATGAACAACAAGGAACCAAACGTGAGGAACTCAAGGTCATATCGGTGTATGTTTGGTCTACTTTTCAAGCGGCAAATCCCTTGGCTGTGATACGATGTCGATATAACGCGGTGGGCATTCATGAAAGCCAGAGGGCTTCGAGTGATTAATTGCAAAGCAGGACCTACGTGGGTGTCGAAGTTTAAGGCAGTTCAAAAGATTGTGAGTCGCAGATTTACGCAGATTGTAACGTACAAACATGCAAAAGCACTACAAGAGATAGAGGATTCTGCAAATACATATGATATTGAATGCACGGAGACAGTAGTTCCTAATCATTCAGCAGCTGAAATTCTTAATACCGGCCAATCTAGATTTAATTATGACATTCACAGAGACCACACACTATCTGGTATGGGTGAAAGAGATAAGACTGTCAGAGTGAAACCAGCGTTTGGAATATCACGTTCATATACAATTCAGCCAATTATTTCCACACAAGGTAGACTTCTTCCTCCACTGTCATTGTGTTCCGTGAAAGAAGTAGTTCATTTGGTCCCCTTGTACAAAAGAACACCAACCGTCCAAAAATGTTGAGATGTTTGTAAACGTAAGGGTTCAAATTGATCAGACATCGGTCCCTAGACTTATTAACTGCTTGAGCTAGAAGTGGAAGCTCCCGCGGGAGAGGCCATGACACGAGGCCTTAGCCCGCGCATTCGGGAGGACGGTGCTTCAAATACACCTCCAGAGTTAGGTTTTCTGTCATTTTCCTGAATCACTCCAGGCAAATTCCGGGATGGTTCCCTTCAAAGGGCACGGTCGATTTCCTTCCCCATCCTTATCCAAGAGTCCGAGCGTTAGCTCCGTGTCTAATGGCCAAGCTGCCAAATGTTTGTTAAGTTTATGGGACTTAACTGCGGGGTCATCAGTCCCTGCATTTTCAAACTACTTATGAACTAACTTAAACTAAAGACAGCACAAACATCCATGGCCGACGGGGGGGGGGATTCGAAACGTATATATAACGGCTTCAAAATCAGGCTAAGTGGACATGCGTATTCTTGAATAATGGCGATATAACTGTATCCCTCCCAGCGTTGGAAAAAATGTTGTCTGATTCCGGATTCATTTTCACCCCATCAGCAGAATCTGTCCGTAATTCCAGAGAGACACATAAAGGTAACACCCGTTCCACGTAACGCAAAGTGTGTCGTTCAGCCTTTGAATGTATACTTCTTTCGCCGGTGGAAAAAAATTCGCTAAACGTTTTTGTGGCGCGCCTGACTCCACAACTTTTAATACTGGAACTGCGCAGTCACAATGCTATCATCACCCTTCATGCAGTCATCCATAATCAGTTCACTTCACCCATATTCAACAACATGATGAATCCTGTCTGAAAGGCAGCTACATTTCCTGTTGTGTGAGATGCTTTTGGTGCTCCTGAAAGTGTTATTTAGAAAACGGAATATTAAACACCCAACTGCAGAACTGCATCATTTAACTATATTTTCTGTTTCATTATTGTTGTTCCGAATGAGCGTAGTTTGTACCACGCTTGTTTAACTATTGGGCATTGTATTCCATTACTCGCTCTTGAAGCATGTGGCAAAATTTCGTCTTCTTAGCATCGAAATAATTTCAATAATAAGCCACAAATAATATGCCAGTAAACATATTAAAAATATTTCCCATCCGAGGCCATTTTACTGCTCTTCTTGCAAAGTATAGCCTCAAACAAAATAGCCACGAGACACAAGCTACGACTCTCTCGCAACTGACTTTTTTACCGCGCAAACCGGCCGGCCCACTTTTTATTTCCACGTCATCACTCTCCTTTGAAGCGGGGATGCCCCCCATCTTTTACACATGAATATAGTTTTAAAAAGCCCTAATCCAGAACCTCAACAATATTATCAATTCACACAATATTTAACATAGTAAATATTACAAAGACAGCAACGTTTATAAATACTTTACAGCATTAGTTTTCTAATTTTCAGTAGTCTAACCCTCATATCTAAAGATAATAAATTTATAGATATTACACATCAAACGAAATTGATAAATCATGTCATATAAATATTACAAAAATTATGTCACAAAATAGGCATAAAAATTTAATTATGGTGTCAAAAGTACTATATTGTGTTAGTGAATTGGTAAGATGTTTTAATTTACCAACTTTGAGCAGTGAATTAGCATTAAATGTTGCAAATAACCTTTGCCATCTTGATCTGAGTTTACATCTGATGATTTCAGGATGATCCCACTCATCCTCATAGCATGATGGTGCGGACTTCCCAAAATCCGAAGTTCCTCTAACGTCACATGGGTAGTGCATTCAGCGAAATTTTCTTCCACGCTCAGTTGAAGTTTATTCTTGGTGGTAACAATGGCTAGCCACTGTCTAAGATACTGCGCAAGTTGTTAGCTTGAGACCTGTTATCTTCACTGTTGCTAAGGAGCCCTGTCATCCCGCTCTTTACTTACGACAAGGGATGGTGGGAAGAAGGATCATCCAAGGGCAGGATGAGGATAGAACAATGGGAACACATGGGACACTTTGCCTTGGTCCTCCCCTTCGGCCTGCCCGCCTTGGGTGCCCCTTCTGGTAGCTCAATTACGACCGACATAGCCCTCCGAATATAGAGCACGCTAAACACCTCTCCCGTAGGAACAATGCTTCCTTAAGAAGCGGGATAAAGTTTTATTATTTTATTTATCTTGTATAGAGTCCCTGACTATTTGAAGGCGACTAACGTAATCGTTGAGTTTAATCCCTATATTGGCAATTTGAGAAGCTCTTGATTTAAGCAAATTTGACAATCAGCAGTTTGTGACAGTTTTACATATTCGACGCGGCGTATCAAATGGTCATGTGAGATCTTCTTTAGTATCCACCGAAATAGACGAATCATTAGGTAACAACTAACCGATGATGAAGTGTTGTAAGCCCATACCTTCTCCATGACCGTGACATCCAAAAACTTTATACGCGGTCTCCTTTACAGATGAAGTACATCTTCCCAAAATTCTCCCAATAAACCGAAGTCGGCTGTCCGCCTAACTCACAACTGTCCTTACATGTTCGTTCCATTTCATATCGCTCTGCAATGTTACGCCTAGATATTTGAATGACGCAACTACATCAAGAAATTCTTTACTAATGCTGTATTCAAACATTATAGCACCATCTTAAATTTTTCTACATTGAGAGCTAGCTGCCATTCTTCGCACCAACTAGAAATTTTGCCTAAGTCATCCTGTATGCTATTACAGTCAGTTAAAGACGACACCCGCCCATACACCACAGCATCATCAGCAAACAGCCGCAAATTACAACTTACTCTGTCCATCAGATCATTTATGCAGATATAAAATAATAGCGCTCCTATCACACTCCCATGGGGCACGCCTGACGATACACTCGTCTCTGATGAACACTCGCCGTCGAGAACAACGTACTGCGTTCTATTACTTAGGAAGTCTTCCAGCCAGTCACAAATCTGTGAACCTATTCCATAAGCTCGTATCTTCGTTAGCAGTCTGCAGTGTGGCACCGTGTCGAACGCCTTTCTGAAGTCGAGAAAAACACAATCCGCCTGTTGCCCTTCGTCCATGGCTCGCAAGATGTCATGTGAGAAAAGGGCAAGCTGAGTTTCACATGAACGATGTTTCCTAAACCCGTGCTGATTCATAGAAAGAAGCTTTTCCGTTTCAAGGAAATGTACTATATTCGAACTGAGAATATGCTCCCAAATTCTACATGAAACTGATGTCAACGATATTGGCCGGTAATTGTGTCGGTCACTTCTCTTTCCTTTCTTATAAACGGGAGTCACCTGTGCTTTTTTCCAATAACTAGGAAATTTGCGCTGAATTAAAGATTCGCGATAAATGCAAGCTAAGTAGGGCGCCAATGCCGCAGAATACTCTTTGTAAAACCGGACTGGTATTCCATTCTGACCAGCAGACTTTTTCGTATTTAGCTCTCTCAGCTGCTTTCTACACCGGAAATACCTATTACTATGTCCTCCATTTCGGAATTAATTTGCTGATCAAATGATGGTACATTTGTGCGGTCCTCCTGCGTGAAAGATTTTTTAAAGGTTAAATTTAGAACTTCAGCTTTCCGTTTGCTTTCTTTTATTACTGCCCCGAAATGATCAACAAGTGATTGGACAGTGGGCTTTGACCCGCTTATCGATTTTACGTAGGACCAGTATTTTTTCGGTTTCTCGGAAAGATCTTTTGGTAAGGTATGGCTGTGGTAATTATTGTATGCTTCGCGCATCGATCTTTTTATAGACGCACGAATTTCTACTAACTTTTGCCTGTCTTCCATTGCATGTTCTTTTTTGAATCGAGAGTGCAACAGTCTTTGCTTTCTCAGCAGCTTTCTAACATTATTATTATTATTATTATTATACCACGGTGGATCTTTTCCATCCTTAATTGTCTTTACTGGCACATATATCTCTAACCCTTTATTTACAGCGCACTTAAATTTAGTCCACAATTCCTCTACATCCATAGTCCCGGAATTAAACGATGCCCATTCATTTTCTAAGTGCGATTCTAACATTTGCCTATCGGCTCTTCCCAACAAAAACACGCTCCTAGCCTTCTTGATTGGTTTATGAACTTTGGTCACCATCGACGCTATGACGATATCATTCGACGTTATTACCGCATCTGAGGTAAAGCAGATGAACCTTACGCCGTCATCGTGTACAAATAAATTTATTCCCTACAGGGTAAAGTGAAATTCGCGCACTCGAGGTTCGCAGCGCGATTCCTCACATGCCAAAAATAAAAAATAAAATTATGTCACAAAATTTTGTCCTACGCATATTCCCGGCAGTAAACGTACGTCAAAAACTGAGATGGGTGCGTGTTTCATACGCCAATGTCTTTCAGAATTATACAATTACACCAACAGTCTTCTAGGTGATGTAGAAGGTGTCTTGAGGAACAAAATGAGCATAGGAACTCATGCCCAGAAACGCCCTTCGGAGAGTCCAAGTTACAGGCACTGGGTCTACATCTAGACTTCCCATCCAGTAACTCAGACGCCCTGTAGCTCCGTTGGATGACGTTCCCGGGCGTGGGATTCTATGCTCATTTTGTTCCCCAACACGCCTTCTACATCCCCTAGACGTTTGTTGGTGTAATTGTGTGCCGCGGTGGAGTAGCCGAGCGGTCTAAAGCGTCTCGCTAGGGAGCGCGCGGTTGCTCGCCGTGGAGGTTCGAGTCCTCCCTGGGGCATGGGTGTGTGTGTTTATCCTTAGGTTAGTTTACCTGGGTTTAAGTAGTTTGTAAGCTACGGACTGATGACCACGCAGTTTGGTCCGATAGATTTACAAACATTTGAATTTGTAATTGTGTAATTCTAAAACATCCTCGCGTATGGAACACACAGCCATCTCAGTCTTCGACCTCCATTTACTGCCGGAAGTACGCGCAGGACAAAAATTTGTGACAGGCACTTTTTTATTATTGGCATGTGAGGAATAGCGCTGCGAAGCCCGATTTCTAGAATTTCGCTTCACTCTTTAGATTGGTGTCGTGTCCGATCTTTCGGAAATGTCAGAAAGCACGGACACCACACCAACCTATACAAGAAACACGTGCCTATGTTAGTTCCGACCATGAGCCTAGTTGACACATGTTCTTTTATCCTTACTGCCACTTACTTACTCGCGATTTTTTAAGTTCTCGGGAGTTATTTAATACGAAGGTGAGCAGGTATTTTAGGAGACAATACGGTAGAATCAAATGTCAAAATTTTTGTATAGCTATTGGACCAAACTGCAGTCGTCATCAGTTCCTAGACTTACCGCAACTACTCAAACTAAATTACTTTAAAGACAATACACACACCCATGCCCGAGGAACGAGTCGAACCTCTGACGTGGAATAGACGCACGCTCCGTAGCAAGGCGCGTTATGGCGCACGGCGCGGAACATAACGGTAGACGAAATATTTTACTATGTTACGCACTGTAGTCACATATTTAAGAGCATTATTCTACCTGATCGATGAATGACTTTTACGAAAATAGATTAATCTAAGAACAATATTCTACCTTAATGATGAGTCGCCGGCCGCGGTGGCCGAGGGGACTGCGTCGCTCCAGTCACGGTCTGCACGGCCACTACGGTCCGGGGTTCGAATCCCCCCTCGGGCATGGATATTTGTGCCGTCCTTAGTTTAAGCTAGTTCATAAGTAGTTTGTAAGTTTAGGGACTGATGACCCCCTAGTTAAGTCCCTTAAACTATACAAACATTTGAACATTTTTGAATGATGAGTCACTTCAACAAAATCGATTGTTCACTCTGTGACATTACACATACAGAAGGAAGCTGATTGTTTCCATGTGAAAGGCGGGTTTTTCCAGGCTGTTGGGTTCCCCAGCCGGCCGGCTACCAGTTTGGACCTAGTGAATGGGTCTACAGTAGCTAGTCAGGGTTTCCCTAATGTGCTCGGAAACAGAAAGCGACTGTCTTGACTGAGCGAGGGCGGCTATTCCAGATTGCAACTGAAGTACAATATAGCCACAAGCGTTATTCTAAAAAGTCATATAAAATCAGGGAATGATCATACAGAAAATATAATAATATGAATGGATTCAGGAGACTTGGGAGAATCAATCACTGTAATTACAATTTCAATTTCCTTACAGATAAAAAGCCAACAAATTTCAGTTCTATAATAATAATATTATAAGATTTATATTCACAATTATTGATACATAGTGTTTATCAGTAACAATTTAAGAAGCAAATGGGCAGCAATGCACCACGCTACCTACCTAAAAAGACCTACCACGTTATTTCCGTACTCTTTCAATAAACTTTGTTTTACTCTCTTGTTCTGCTTTTCGTTGAGGTATTAATATTCTTGTGTCAGAACAGATTCCACCACAGAAACACAAAACGTGAACCCAGCAAAGCACATTACATTTATATATGTATTTTATTATATTTAATATTATTCTTAGTAACGTTTGTTTTTTATGTTGTAGACTGCCACTTAAATATTCATGGCCGACTGAAAATAGTAGATATGCAACAGATAATTTATATATAAACAATTATAAGTATTTATGGACAAGAACTGAATATATTTGTATAAAAAGCCATAATAAATATTAATTGTGTAACTATATTTCGATGGCGGCAGTATATTTGAACAGTGAGACGCCACGCTTACTAGCTATCTGAGTAATGCTTCAGGCTCAACCGTTTTTTAGTATTGTTAAATATATATTTGTTTGTTAAATTTAAACAACATTTGTAGGGAGGTGGTCAAAGCATTTAATTCTGTGATATTCAAATGTATAATATTTTGAAACGGAAATTGTATTATAAAGATGAGGCGTTAGGATGCACGGAAGGATACAATTTTGGGAGCAGGGCTTTCGAACGCATGGGAGGGACTCGTAACGTGGATGCGGTGGTGAAAGGTTGTGACGCTGGGCGGTCTGAAGCCGCGCTCCGAACTTGTGATTTGAAGAGATAGTCATGTGTGCACTTAGAAAATTTACGGGACTGTGACTGCAGACCTTAGTCTCTGGTGAAAAGTGATAAACTATGCACGGTAGTAGGGCTTTGGAACTGTGATAATTCAGCAATCGTGTACACATGTGATTACAAACTGTGTTTTATAACAAATACTTTAATCGCGGATTAATTAGGAACTGAAATGTTCGATGGAGTACACTAATTTACGAGTGACAATTTGGAACTTTTACTCTCGAGTGCGTGTGATACTTATAGTGCCTCTCATGAACAATAATTGGGGAAATATTCAGTCATTTACCGATATATAAAGTAGGAGGACCACCTCCGCATTTTCATGTCCAGAAAGAGAAATAAACTTTATAAAGAATTACTTCGTGAGTGAATCACTTCTTTATCTTAGAATCCATTTTGTTGGTCATTCAGAGGTTTAATTTATGTTTGTTAAATATATTTTCACGTCATCATATGCAAATTGATAGACCGGCTAAACTACAGATTAATTATTTATCTTGTTTAAACAGATTGCGTAGCTGTTTAGGGCATAGAAGCTGACATACATAATTCACCCCTATGAACAGAGACAACGAGCCATTAACTTTTACTACCCAGAGCTATGTATTGCCCAATTCTTATTGGTGAGTATCGATAGGAAGGTCGCAAGTCCATGCTCTCATCGACTGTTATTAAGGAAACTATTTGCAAATAGCATTTCGACAGCGAATTTATTAGCGCCAAGTAAGAATATACAACTGTACATGATGGCAGCTGGCGCCCGGCGGTCTGCTGCCCTTTGGCGCACACGTCATCCGCCGACGTTTCCAGATACGACGGCGCGGAAGGTTATCGGCTGAACTCTTACAAGCTTCTGTATTGGAATGTACAGCAGGCTTGATGTATTGGTAGACTACACAAGGGAATGCACTAGGGAAAGCTGCGATAGGACATCCGACTTCTTAAATAAAGAAAGAAGGAGTAGAGAGAAAAAACTTCTATACTTTGACAGCGCCATAATGTAGTAATAAGAATATTGATTTTTGTAGCAATTATATAGAGTATGAGTAGCGAGAAATTAAAATTCTCGATACCTTTATCTACTTGATGTAGTGGAGATTCTCTTATCATTGTCCTTCCTCGCGGCATTTCTTGCACCATAGCGTAATCTGACACGTTTCGACGTGCTTTCCTCAAATTGTAAATAGTCAACATGTACTAGCAACATTTGATACTGATAATAAGCACATTACATTAAATACTTTAATATCATGAAAGCCTTCACCAGAGAAGTGAATGTGTACACAAATACATTGACTGTCGTACAAAATGCAAGGACCGAAGATATCACACCCAATTTTTTTTTGAATATAAAAAGTTGTACAAAGGTCACATAATTAGAGTGAAGAAGATGATGTGATCAGTATAGAGTATTACAACCATTGGCGGGAATAACGTCTGATACACGCTTCGCCATTGAATTACAAAGGCTCTGGGTGTGTTGCTGGAGTGTAACTGCATAGGTGGTTTATCCCAGGGCAATCGTTCCGCAATCACCGACAGACATTTAAGAAAGGCGGGGAACTGAAACAACGGTGAGGTGAAGACAGTAATGCTATCTTACGGGTGACGAAGAAATTTTGAACATAGCGTGCCACGTATGTCTTCGTCTACATGGATCCTCTGCAAGTGACAGTCAAGTGCATGGCAGAAGGTTAATCGAACCATTTATACGGTATTTCTCTCTAGTTCGCGGGAAAAACACATACATCTTTGTGTTTTCGATCTGATTGCTCTTATTTTATTATGATGATCATGCCTCCCTGTGTAGGTGGGGCAAACAATATATGTTCGTATTCGGAAGAGAAAGTTGGTGAAAGAAATTTCACAGACTTCGCCGCAATAAATAACGCCTTTCTTTTAGTGTCTTCCACCCCAAATCGTGCATCATTTCCGTGACACTCTCTCTCCTATATCGTGAGCTACCCTTCTCTGAACTCTCTCTAAATCGTCAGTTAGTACCACCTGGTGTGTATCCTACAATGCGCAGCAATACTCCTAAATAGAAAATCAAATGTTTGTTCAGCTTAAGGGACTTAACTGCGGGGTCATCAGTCCCTAAACTTACAAACTACTTATGACCTAACTTATACAAAAGACGTCACAAACATCCGTGCCCGAGGGAGGATTCGAACCCTCGACCGTAGCGTCCGTGAAGACTGCGACTGGCGCGCCGCAGACCGCGCGGCCACTGCGGCCGGCCTCCTAAATAGGAGGCAGAAGTTTAGTGTAGGCAATTTCTTTAGTAGAATTGTTGTATCTTCTAAGTGCTCTGCCAATGAAACGTAGTCTTTGATTCGCCTTCCCTACAATATTTTCTGTGTTCTTTCCAAGTTCAGTTGATTGTAATTGTTACTCCTAGGTATTTAGTTGAATTTACAGCCAGCAGATTTGACTGATTTATCGAGTAAATGAATTTTAACGGATTTCTTTTAACGGTCACATAGATGACTTCACACTTATCATTATTAAGGGTCAATTGCCAATTTTTCCACCATGCTGATATCTTATCTAAATCATTTGCAAATGATTGTTAAAGGAAGGAAAGGAAGAAGGATAGGAAAGAAAGAATTGACAGTGGCCGCATTTGGGCATTGATATGAAGCAATGGCGACAATTGAAAATGTGATCCGGACTGGGAATCGAACCCGGGGCTTTTTTTTACGAAACACTAACTAAACAGCGTGATACTGCATCGCCGCCAGCCGCCGTGCGCCCGCCCCTGCAGTTAACACTCACTACACATATATCACTTTTTTGTTATATATGAATGTAATGCAGTTTCTTGCAATTAATGAAGCAAAAGAAAAGCAGAATAAACCGCGGAAAATCACCAAAAAACCACTATGGGCAACGTCACGCCACGTGGGCGCCGCCAACGCAGCTAAATCAAATGTTTGTAAATCTATCGGACCAAACTGCGTGGTCATCAGTCCGTAGCTTACAAACTACTTAAACCTAGATAAACTAACCTAAGGACAACACACACACCCATGCCCCAGGGAGGACTCGAACCTCCACAGCGAGCAACCGCGCGCTCCGCAGCGAGACGCTTTAGACCGCTCGGCTACTCCACCGCGGCCCCAACGCAGCTCCACGGCAAAAAAAATTTTTTTCATAAAATTAAATCAATTCCACATAAGTGAAATTAGGAAGAAGCAGAGAACACTATTAAAAATCATCTTTCTGCATTTTAAACTAAGTACATTGTCAATCCTCTTGGCATCATAGACAATGTTATTCATTTTAAACGTAAAGAAAGAAAAGCTTCTGCTAGGGGAAAAAATCATGATTAAGATTAATATCCAAAAAGGGAACGGTCAGTAGAACATGTCATTACAATCCAAAAATCCAATCGAATCCAATAACATAGCTATTCGTCAACCATAAATTTTGTGAATGCATGTAACAGGGAGACATGCAAGAATTTGCAAAAGTTTGTCTATATCGTGAATGGGTTTTAATCCTGTCGTGTTCGGTCGAAATATATGTCAAGTAGTCGAGTACGGTGGTCAATTTCAGATGAAAAATGGCGTAAATTTTGTGTCCGAGTATGCATATTGTAGCATTTCGCTTACTGGTTGGAAAAACGTTACATTGCGGCACTAAAGCATCGTCAATGTTGATCGACCGCGTGTCCACCCGGTTTATAAGCCGCAGCATGTCGCGCCATCTCCCACACCCCACTGTGATTCCGGAAAACGAAGCGGTGCTCGAGTGTTCAAAAATGTTCAAATGTTTGTTAAGCGTATGGGACTTAACTACGCGGTCATCAGTCCCTAAACTTACAAACTACTTATGAACTACTTACGAACTAGGACGGCACAAATATCCATGCCCGAGGGGGGATTCGAACCCCCGACCGTAGTGGCCGTGCTGACCGTGACTGGAGCGCCTCAGTCACCTCGGCCACCGTGGCCGGCGTGCTCGAGTGAGTCTGGAACACCGCATGCTTCACAGGCGTGAGTAGGGACGAGTTTGATTGCAAACAGCTTGTCGTTAGTCGTAAAGGTGCGGTGGACAACGGAGTACCAGACACTGTGGACCGCTGGTGGGATGACGTTGGAAGCCAAGTTCTTCCACACGGCTGTCCAGTGGACCCGAGGTAGCCGATACTCCCACTTACAGCGCGCCGGAGTTCCGCAGAGGGCGGCAGTGATATCGGAGACCCGAGAGCTGGGGGTGTCGGCGAGCAGCAGGTACCTGTCGTCGAGCAAGTATCGCCGGACGTAGTTGAGCTGGAACGGCACGAGGCAGACGTCGACCGGCGCCGTCGGGGAACCGGGTCGGTACTCGCGGAAGAGGGCGGCCGTGGGGCTGCGAGGGTCCTTCGTCATCACGGCCGACGTCCTCTTCCACAGGAGTGCCGCGCACTTCGTCCGGAAGTCAACCGGGCCCAAACCCCCGTCCTCCGATGCGAGAGTGCAGATGTCGTGCGCCACTTTAAAGATGGAGCCCCGCCACAGAAAGCAGTACACCGCCTGCTGTACGGCGCGTGCCAGCTGTTTGGGCACGGGCAGCACCTGGGCCAGGATGTGGCTACCGACACATACAGAGGAGAAGCCCCCCTAAACCACTGTCCTACGCTCCCCTCGTAGTTCCGTAAGATGCTAGCAGGTGTCAGGCGGATCACTGGTTTAGGGTGCCTCTCGCACGCCAGAGGGTAGCGTGGAGGGGAGGCTGAGGGGAGAGCCCGTGCCGCCTGCCACGAGGCCACGGCTGTGTCCGGTGTGCCGGCGTTTTAGGGGAAGTGGTGGTGGGGGCAGCCGCTACTTGCCGCCTGCTCTGGCCAGTTTAAATGGCTGCTTTTGACCACAGCGCCATCATGGGACATCTTACGGAACCTTCCCTCCCCGCACCCCTGAGCGTGTGACCTAGCCCCTTACGGAGGTTTCCCGTCTGTATATATTTGTCTGTGCTACCGAGTAGGGAGACCTTGTCACGCAGGGCGAGGCCGCGTAGATCCTGGCAACGCTGCGGATCTTGCAGAGGGTGGGGCGCCAGTTGAGAGCCTGCATCCGCTGTGGGTTCGGCGTCAGCAAGATACCGAGGGCCTTCTGCTGCTCCTTAACGCAGAACCAGTTTCCGGTTAGGGAGTGCGCTTGAGGCGTCAGCTCGAGTAGAACGGCCTTGCCGCGGTTTACCACGGCCCCAGTTGCGCGCTCGTACCGCTGTATCAGACCGTACAGGGTGTCCACATCCTCAGGACTGTAGACGAAAACACTGAGGTCGTCGGCGTATGCTTTGCATGTGAGGCGACATTCACCAACCGAGATTCCTTGCAATGGTGAGGAGGAGGGGATCCAAAGCAATGGCAAACAGCGCCATTGACACGGGGCACCCCTGACGCACTGAGCGACACAGTGGAAAGGGCTCAGTAAATTGATCGTTAACCCGTACTCTAGAAGTGGCGCTCTCTAAAGGATTCTGAACCGTGGACGTGAATGGTATCCCAAATCCCAAGCTAACCATTACTTTTCTTAGGTATATATGACTAACACGGTGGAAGGCATTACTAAAATCTATTAAAAGTACCGCAGCTGTTCGCACCCGTGCACTCTTGACATAACCGATACAGTCACGGTATGCTAGAATGGCGACAAAAATGTTCCTGTCTCTGACAGCGCAGGTTTGATGTTGTGAAAGGACGGTGGGTAAAACCGACCTTATCCTTGATGCCACACAACGGGTAAAAATCTTAAAGTCCGCGTTTAATAAGGTAATTGGTCGAACATCATGGACACTCGGTATATCGGTCGACTTCGGTAAAAGTGTGATAATACCCTCTGAAAAATCTGTGGGAATCGCAGCACCATTCTGTATATCATGCGCAATGTTAACAAATACATCGCTAAAAAGATTAAAAAAATTACGATAAAATTCCGCCGGTATCCTGTCAGGGCCAGGCGACTTTCCCGTGGGGCTCCGACGAACGGAATCAAAGTTCATTGGCCGTGAAAGGATCATTTGAATGCACCCTGTCCATGTTGCCCAGAGCACTAGGCACAGAAGTTAAAAAATCTCTCGTCGGGTTATCGTCAAGGTTCGCATAAGTGAAAAAGGTGCTAAAATGTTGACATCAGCGATAATGTCCCGCATGGCGATGGTTCGAGTCCCGTCGCGACATTTCCACGAGGAAACGTTGAGTTGTTGTCGCCTCTTTGGCTCCCTGTTTAAGTGATAAATGGCAGGGGCTCATCCTCGACGGGCTGGCTGGCGCGATGGCCGCCGCCCCCGCCAGGCGCTGCGCCTGGAACCGCAGCTGTGACGTCACGCGCTCCGACAAGTCGCGCAGACAGTAGAGGTGGAAGCGGGACATGGCGCGACTCATCTCTATTAACGCTCTCCTGACCGCCGGTTTTGCCATTGTCACCCACCATTCTAAATCGTTGATATCACCGGGCCTGTCGCGTACAATCTTTTGCCAATTTAAGTTAAAATTATCAATAAAATGTTTATCTTCTAAAAGGCTACAACTAAATTTCCATAAGGTTTTGCGACGAGGAACACTCGGTTGCGCTAAAAGTAACTGGCAATAAAAACAACTGTGATCGGAAAAGATCACTGGTCGTACTTCCGCTAAACGGACATTGTCCCTGAGGTGGGCCGACACATATATTCTATCGAGTCGACTACGACCCATTGGATAAAAGTGCGTAAAATAAGTTGTATCGGGATATAATACCCGCCACACGTCAACAAGTTTAAAGGTGTCGATTAAAAACTGCAGTTCCTGGCATTTAATAGGTCGTGGTTCTTGATCACGGTCCTCTAATACAGCATTAAAATCACTGCCAAGTACTAAAGTATGAACATTGCGAGATAAAAGATAAGAAACATCATTGCTATAAAACTGTGCCTTCGCCGGCTTCTTATTGCCGGCCGGTCCATAAACGTCAATAAACATAATTCCTAAAATAGTAATCGCAATCCCACGACCGTTAGGTATTAGTTCAATATTTGCAATAAGCAAGTCGGATTGCACTAAGATAGCGGTTCCGGTAGTGTCAGAGGGTAAAACATTGTCCACCACAATAAAATCAGTAAAAGTATGTAAATATAGAAGCGCATCGCGAGTAACCTCTTGTAGAAACGCGACATGGTAGTGATTGCACATAAAAAGTTCTTTAATGCCAACGCCTTGTGGGCACTTCTCAGTTTATTGACGTTAACCGTTAAAATACTCCAGAGTCCCGGATTAAGAGTCATTGTAATAAAACGACACAGAATAAAATTAACTTCAGACATTAAAACAGTTAAATCGGTGAAAATTGTGCTGCGAAATAAAACAGAGCGGTCACACAACACAATAAGGAAATTTTCCCTTCCCGTCATCATCCGCCGTAGTGTCCGTCCAATCGACGCGCTCGCCGGGGGGGGGGGGGGGAGGGGCGGCGGGGGTGGTACCAGGTCGCCCGCGTGCTGCGCCTGGCGCAGTCACGTCGATATCGGGCAGCAGAGCCTCCACCGACTGACAAGCTCGTCGGTTACGCGAGTCGTCGGCTTCCGCTTTCCGTTTGACGGCCGCGGGGGTGGAAGAGACTCTGCTTCCATTGCCATTTCGGTGTCGGTGGTCGTCGGATTTTGTGACAAAACCGACTGCAACCACTGCACCGTGGCGGTTCGGTGGTCGGGATCAGGTGAGGAGGAGTCCGTTTGCTGTTGTCGGTGGCCGGGACCAGCCGAGTCAGGAGTGGACGCCCGGGGTCGCGGGGGGCGGGGGGCGGGGGGCGGGGGGCGGCACGCGAGCTCTGTCGGTCGGCCGCGCGCTGCGAGGCGGTACGAGGTTCCAGGCCTACGTTGCGCCTCGCCGTCTCTTCGCGAGACGTATGCTGGCGAGGGCGGAGGAACGCGACGCCGGCGACAAGCTGCGGTCTCGGCGGGAAATGTCCCGGGATTCGGAGGAACTGGAGCTGCGGGGGAGGGAGGACTCCCTCTGAGGCTCGGGGGCCAGCTGGTCGACCGCACCGCAGGCCTCAGGCCCCGTATCACTTTCGGTGGCCGCCACCGTGGCTACGGGAGCCGCGGAGGTGGAGTCCACGTGTTCTGACCCGACTACAGGTTTTGACAGTTTCGGGTGGGTGGGTTAGGACATTGAAACAGTGTAGGAACTACAACTTCCGTAACTGCGCGGTTATCATTTGTATTGTTTGCAGTCACATCCGGTACATTTGCGTCACTTTCGGGGATTGCAATCTCATTATTATTCGCCACAGGGTTTGGGTCCATAGCCGCGGGGATTTCCGCCGTAGCGGGTTCCATCTCGCGGTCCAGAGGAACGGTGGTGCGGCATGTCCGGCAGCGTAGATGTGTCCCAGGTCTACGTTATCTTCTCACTGTAGTTGGACCGGCCGCTTACGTTTGGGACACTGGAGTCTGTAATGGCCGACAGCATGACAAAAACTACACGTTTGAGGTTGTCCGTTATAAGTTACAAAAGCACGGTGCCCATTAACCATAATAAAAGAAGGGATGTGCTGTTTTATTACCATCGTAACGCTAAGCACGCCACTATAAACTTGAAACCGGTAATCACTCGACCATTTCTCTTTGACCACAAGGGAGACATCACCGAACGGTTGCAATTATCGTTGGATCGTCTCATCGCGGATCTCAAATTGTAGATTAAAAACACGGATGTGACGAATACCAAAGCTAGCATGCGTAATTGTAACCGTGCTTATCTTCCCGTTTAAGTGACGGAATTTATGTTATTAACGGAGACAAGTCTCTCTCACAGTTCAGCACTAGTTAGTTTCAGAAACAGGGCGTTAATGAACGTGTCATACTGAATACAAATTATGTCCGGGTCGTTAAGCAGGAGTGCTAGTCTTGCATGTTTCGCAGGAGAGCTTCTGTGAAGTATGGAAAGTAGGAGGAGAGGTACTGGCGGAAGTAAACTTGTGAGGCGGCATCGTGAGTTGTGTAGGGATAGCTGAGTCGGTAGAGCGCTTGCCCGCAAAAGGTAAAGGTCCCAGCTTTTTTGAATAAAAAAATTTACTATTGTAGTGGGTTCGTGAAGTAATTGCTCGAGATAATTTTTGGCGAATGCGTTCAGTACAGTTTCGGATGATGTTTTATGTTTGCCTCCAGTTTTGAACATGTATTTTTTCCAATATATCGAGGGTAAATTAAAGTCGCCACCAATAAATATGTAAGCTTTGGGTACGTTTTTTAAAGTTGATGAGGCTTTCTTTGAACTTTTCTGTAATCGAATCGTCTGAGTCAGGGGCTCGATAAAAAGAACAAATTATTAATTTATTTTTGTACCTCTATCCACACCAACTCACAGTAACAATATACTTCAATTTCGCTGCAGGATAAACCGCCTGTGACAACAATAAATAAGCCACCGCCTATTTTATTCAATCTTCCTTTTCTGAACAGCATTTGCCCCTTTGTAAAAATTTCAGCTGAACTTTCTCCGGCTTTAGCCAGCTTTCGAAACCTATAATGATATGAGATTCAGTACTTTCTGTTAGTGCCTGGAGCTCTGGTACTTCCCCCACACAGCTACGACAGTTTACAACTGTTGGACCAATGGTTTTTAGATGTGTGTTCGTCCTATCTTTGACCTGTATCCTTTGAGACGGAAACCCATTCTGTATGTTCCCGAAGCCCTCTGACCTATATTCTTTTCAACATGGATTTATTCCTTTTTTAGCACGAAAGTTTCGAGAGACAAAGTTTTCAATATTTGGAGGTGGCCCCAGTCACCTGGGCTATACTTTTTCTTATCTGATTATACTTTATTATTGTGTCATTATTTTAATTGGATAATGTACTGTATATATCCATATTAAATGTAATATGCCTTTTATTTTGTAAACTTTATGTAAACAAAGTACGTCTCAGAAACTGTGATGTGAATATTTTTGAAACGTCTGGATAGCAAATGCGTCTAGGTGGATTATATTCAGTGATTCCATTCTATTGAGCTTTCATACAAATTACGTCGACATTCGTTAGATGTTATCTGCCCAACTTTTCACTTTCTTTTAGCTCTTGGAACACTGGAACTTTCCCCACACAGCTACGACAATTTACATTTGTTACGCCAATGGTTTTTAGATCTGTGTCCGTCCTGTCTTTGACTTGTATCCCTTGAGATTTAGACCCTTTCTGTGTGTTCCTCAGATCGTTTAACCTAAAATAACACCCAGTCCACGGTACACAGCTCCCGCTATTTGTGTAGCCGCTTCCTGCGTTTGTGGACTCCTGATCTATTCAGTGGAACCCGGAACCCCACCAACCGACGGCCCAAGTCGATGAATCTGCAGCCCACACGGTCGCAGCACCGTCTGAGCCTCTGATTCAGACCCTCCACTCGGCTCTGTACCAGAGGTCCACAGTCGGTCCTGTCAACTATGCTGCAGATGGTGAGTTCTGCTGTCATCTTGCAAGCAAGACTGGCAGTCTTTACGACTTCAGATAGTCGCTCAAAACCTGAGAAATCTCTTCAGATCTATACCGACACTCATCATTGGTACCGATGTGAGCCACCACCTCCAGTTGGCTGCATCCTGTACCCTTCATGGCATCCAGAAGGAACCATTCCAGATCTGGAATGACTCCACCCGAAATGCACGCAGAGCGCATGTTGGCCTTGTTCCCGTCTTTAACTACGAACAAACGCACCTTCTGTGAAATCCCGGATCTAGCAGACTGCGTGGTGACTTCAGGGTGAGTGGCACCATCCGGCTCAAGAATGTTGTCCTCGACAGATAGCGCCTCAAACCTCAGTTGCTTAGTGACCGCCGGCGAGTACATAGCAGCAGCAGCTCTTCACTGTAAGTTAACTGGCTTCTTACTGGAAGCGACTTATTTTCATTTCGTGCGTGCTTTCTCTTACAGTTCATCAAACTTTCGTGTGCTCGCGTGTTTATTTATTCAGAATCGTGTTTAATTGACAGATCAGTGTTGATATTTTGATATATTAGCTCGCGTATATATTTTTCAGATTTGCCGATAAGAAACAGTTTAGTGTTAGGTACATATTTTTCGAAGCTCTTTGTTTATCAAACTTTAGTGTCCTCCCACAGTTTAAATCACAACAGTCGTACGTATTTTGAACATACATAGGTTTTTAGAATGGCTAGGAACTATGACTGCTGTGTACGGATGCAGGCCGAGTTGGTGCCTCTTCGTTCGCAGCTTCAGGCGGCTTTGGCTTCGCTGACAATGCTCGAGACTGCGGTGGGTGGGCGCCGCTGTTGTGGGCCGCTCGCGGGGGTGCAGCAGACGCCCTGTGCGACTGTTGTGCCGTCCAGTCGGCCTGCGGCTGTGGCCAGCCCGCTCACTGCCCGCGAGGGGGTCGCCTCCCAATCCGTGATGGATTGGGAGGTCTCCTCAGCGCGTGTCAGGCGGCGTAAGACTTCCCGGGGGACCGAAGTGGAGGCCTCCCTAGTTAGTCTTACGAACAGATTCGAGGTGCTGTCTGTGGCAGAGGATGTTCCTGACGCAGATGGTGTCGCTTGTCTTGTGGTCACACCTGCGCCTGCATGATCCAGGCACTCA
This sequence comes from Locusta migratoria, assembly GCA_026315105.1. Taxonomy (NCBI): domain Eukaryota; kingdom Metazoa; phylum Arthropoda; class Insecta; order Orthoptera; family Acrididae; genus Locusta; species Locusta migratoria. The sequence continues at coordinate 10,266,543 of CM048755.1, forward strand.
CAGAGAGTGGGTCTGTTAGTAGTTCGGAGCTCCAACGTTAGGCGGGTGATGGGGCCCGTTAGGGATATGGCTGGTAAGCAGGGGAAGAAGTGCAATGTGCACTCCGTGTGCATACCGGGGGGAGTCATTCCAAGCCGGCCGCGGTGGCCGAGGGGACTGAGGCGCTCCAGACACGGTCTGCACGGCCACTACGGTCGGGGGTTCGAATTCCCCCTCGGGCATGGATATTTGTTCCGTCCTTAGTATTAGCTAGTTCATAAGTAGTTTGTAAGTTTAGGGACTGATGACCCCGTAGTTAAGTCTCATAGACTCTACAAACATTTGAACATTTTAGTCATTCCAGATGTGGAACGGGTCCTTCCGGATGACATGAAGGGTGCAACCAGCTGCAGGTGGTGGCTCATGTTGGGACCAACGATGTGTGTTGCTAGGGACTGGAAGAGATTCTATCTGGTTTTGAGCGGCTATCAGCGTTGGTAAAGACTGCCAGTCTTGCTTGCAAGATGAAGGCAGAGCTCACCATCTGCAGCATTGTCGACAGGACAGACTACGGACCTATGGTTTAGAGCCGAGTGGAGGGTCTGAATCACAGGCTCATGACTGTGACTGTGGGGAGGAAAATAGTTGCAGTGTAATGCGCTATCTGGCGCGGCCTCTGGTGACGCCTCACTGGTAGGCGCTGTACTCTGCATTGCGGGTTGTCCGCTCGTCAGGCGAACCACCGGTACAAGACACAAGTAAACCATTGTAGTATTTTTCTCAGTTGGGTTAAGTCCCTGAGAAACAAGCAGCACTAACATATTTAACCTATATCCTAAATTAAGCAATCTGGCCCTACATTCTGCTTGTCAAAAATAGGCTACTACACTGTGTAATTTCTTCTTATTATTATTATTTTACGAATATGTCATGATTTTAAAGGGTATGGTTAGTCATGATTCAGCAAAGAGTATAACTTAAATTTCTGCGACTGAATGAAACGAGTAGCAATGATAACTACAGCCTAGTTTGTAATAATTACTTTCTTGCTTTGCTGTTTTAACATTGTAGCCGTGTGTCGATTACTGTAGCAAAAGCAACGTCAGGGCATAATACTGAAGTGAGTCTTGTCTTAGTCAACTGTGCTATCTGTATCAAACAAGGAGTATAGGTTGATCCTGAAAATACAAATATAAATAAATAAAATAAATACATATTACGTTTAATAACGAATATCTTTACTAACTACGTCCAATAAAAACTGAATTTGGAATTATTATTAGAGCTTATTTTCATCGTGAACAGTTTCCAATATGCTATTACTATACACAAAAGTCAGCGACTAAAGAATGCACTAGTGGACATTGGTTCTTCATTGTTCACATGCCGACAAATGTATGTGGCACTTTGCAGGGTGACAAGTCTGGGTGGATTACTTCTTATTAGCGTCGGTATTATCAAACCTCGAGAGTCGGCAGTTGCAGAATACAATCGAATTAGAAGCACATACCGTCCAGACTTCTCAAAAACTGTTACATCAAAGCCTCTGAGGAAAAGAAAAACAACACTGTTAGAGAGTTTACTCTAAGAAAATCCGTATCTGATGTACAACAAATGTCACCAGATAAGAAGAGGAGGAGGACTACCTACAAAAAGAAATGTCATCCCACCGTGCTCCTTGAATGAACTACAAATAGGGCGTAATACTTACACTGTGGTCATTGCACTGACGAAACAGGGTCTAAACGTTAACTGATTGGTAATTCAAGGAAAGTGTCAAGGTACAAGATGTAAAAAGTATTTAAACTGAGAGAAACAAATGTCACTCACATAAATGAAGAGAGAGAAAGGCTCGTCTGTAAAACATTCTTCAAAAAACTACCTGCAACGTAGATAATATCAGAGTGTGTAACCTTTCGGAATCTGGACTGAAAAATTCAGATGTGCGATGGAAGGTACAGCACGGTGTTCCGGGTGCTGTAGTGCCGTCTGTATACATCACACGGCGCTGCAACTTCGTGGGTATGTCCAATAATCGGTGCGCTCATGAAAAACAGTGTAATTCCACTTTATGCCACCAGGCGAAAATTTGCCGCTGTAAGCAGTCATAATGTGATATGAGTGCATGAGTAGGGGGAAAAACGATGAAACACGTTATAACGGACATTTATTAGTATACGGTTGAGTTAATATGGTATCCCGGTTCAGCAACATTCTGAATCCGTAACACGGTGTGATCCTCAGCATATCCAGTGTAATGTGGGCCATATTTTGTCCTATACTAGCTATCAGGAAGAGACCGGATACATCCCTGATAGACAAGATCCTTCAAATATTCACATAACCAGAAATCACAAGGATTCATGTCGGGTGATCTGGAAGGCCATACTTCTTAAAAGTGTCTAGAGATGTTTCGGTCGTCACCAAAGGTTTTTCGAAGCACACCTTTCACCTTTCATGTAAACAGTGGTGTGGATACTGTTCAAATTTAGGTAAACATATTGGACCAAACTACTATGGTCAACAGTCCCTAGACTTACAAACTACTTTAACTTATACTAAGGACAACACAAACACTCATGCCCAAGGGAGGACTGGAACCTTGGACGGCGAGCAACCGTGCACTCCGTAGCAGCGTCGGACCTCTCCACCGTGGCTGGATAGTGATCCACGAGGAGCTCTTTGTAATCTGCAGCTGTTAGTATACACCTAACAGGCCCACGAGGTCGCATCTCCTCGAATAAACACGGGCCGAATATGAAGAAGCTTGTGAGACTACGCCACACGGTCACATAAGCTGACTGCAGTGAATGTTCCTACACAGTAGACCCCATATGCGACATTTCTGTGCATGCAGGGCAGTGTGCAGAGTAAAATGTGCCTCGTCCGTCCAAAGAATATTCTCGGGCCACAATGTCATCCATTTCCAAGTCACGGTGTTGTAGCCTATCTTCGGGCAGCATTTTATGAATCTTGTAGGGATACCAAAGTAAAATGTACCGCTAAATCGTCTGGACTGTTGACCGGGAGAGAGACAATTCCCGTGCTACAGCTCAAACACTGGCCGCAGAATTTTAGGCAAGTGCTGCACCATCAGCTACACCTACGGTAACTTCATCAAGAACCGTAATGGAAATGGGACACCTCTCAAATAAATAAATAAATAAATGTTTGTAATTCTATGAGACCAAACTACGTTGGTCATCAGTCCCTAGTCTTACAAACTACGTAAACTAACCTAAGGACAACACACACATCCATGTCCGAGGGAGGATTGGACTCTCCAACGCGCGATCCGTAACGTCGGGGACGCTTCTCTCACCCTGCAACACCGCCCAATTCACCTGTTTCTTCAAATTTATAGATGATAGCTTTCAGTCCATTTATTGCCATGGAACCTCTTCGTAACCATTTCTGTCGGCAATATTCCCGCAATGCACCACTGCTGTTGCTACCGTTCAGACAAACTTTACCAACAATACACAGTCTTTCTGCTAAATAGCAACTGAAATTCGTACAAAAAACTTTAACCTTCTTAATCCTTTACACCAACAGTCAATTACCAAGCGACGCCAAACAACCAACAGTATACTGATGTCAGACGTAGACACATTTCACATTCTGACTGCTTACAGCGCCATATATTCGCCAGGTGGCAAAAAGTAGAACTATATTTTCAACATTTTCTGCGAGCTCATCCATTACTGAGCATACCAACCGAGGTTCAGCCTCAAACGACGTACTGCAGCACAGTGAACCTCCTCCATTTACTTATAATCACACAGTATTTAGGCATACAGTGGACAGCGATTTTTTGAAAAAAGTCACCGTCTACTGCGGCATTATTTATATATTACAGTGAACACCTCGCAGGCATGAATTAGAACCACTGATCTCTTCTCATAAGTTCATGACAATATAGACGACTAGTTAGAAAATCAAATAAAACTTATCTCAGATGCTAGTACTGGTGTTATACATGGACTATGCAGTGAATGATGGTGCAAATAGCTTTATGGAAATCAAAATATGTATAAGTATAGAAAAACAGAAACAGAATTTGTGCACCTGATAGCGTCTTTTTCAGAAACGTGGCATGGCTTGGAGCAGAATGACATTAAAAACTTTACTGCTTCGTTGGAAACTTTTCCAAAATGTCTTGCTGGAAACTCTTTTGTGAACTCAAGTGTAGCTGCTATGAAATCTTCACGGGTTATCAGCGGAGTGGCGTCGTTTTAATGGATTGTGTATCCACCATCTTCAGGCCATGTGTCGGGATCCTCAACAATTCTTAAATTTTCCACACTTATCCTCTTTGTACTCTTTTGGTGAGTGTTTGTCTGTTGCTGTTTTATTTTGTCTGTGTATTGTTTATGTGTGTATGTCTGGTACTTGCCTGAGATTGGCGAGATGTCGGTATAGGTGGAGAAAAGTGAGGATAGGGAAGGCTGTGAGGATTTCCTCTTTCACTTAATCGTCAAAGATGCTCACCCAGCGTTTGTGTTTATCACGGAACATGTCATACTGACCTAGTGAACGGATGAGATCGTTTCCAGATCTGAAGGAGCTCTAAAAGAAACTCTTGCCAGATCTTGGAAACGGTCTTTGAGCGTACAAATCCATGGTGTGAAAACCATGTGGTAGGTGAAGGGCCCTTTTCAGGGCACGATTTTGCAAGCTCTGCCATAAGGATATTTCTCATTATTTGTCAGTGACTGACGGCCAAGGATTTTGCTCTTCGGCGGCCTCGCCTCCGAGGAAGGGCGCACCCTTTAGTTTTCCAGATTGCGTCAACTCGAGCAATGTAGACCTCAGTCGCTGTGTGTGGTGATGTACGTCGTCCTTGATATACAGCTCTCGCAGGTGTGCACGGGCAGTAGCGTACAGAATGGGCCGGTCGCCCACATGCGTCTGCTTGTCTCAGTCGTCTTTGACGCGTGAACCCGCCTTGGCCTCGACTGTTTCACCGTTTTTGACACAACTGAACGGCGTCAGATCGGAGCCAGCGTTTGTTACACTTCTCCCTTACTATCTCTTGAAGTGTCTCGGTTTTTGGTTCGACGTGCACTCACAGTGCTTTCTGAACTTCTTCTCTAACTATTTGACGAATAATGTCTACAAGACCAGTTTCTTCCTTCATTAAAGCCATCGACATGACGCTCTTAAGTCGTTTAAACTTGTTACATACATATCGTTTTTGATGCACTGTCTCAGTATATTAGCATCATTTTATGAAGTTCTCCTTCGTGAGTAATGCCTGGTACATGTCCTTAGCAACACCTTTAATAAAATGTAGAACCTTCTTCATCGTGGGCTCGACTATCTCACACAGCCCCAAGACCACTTGAATGTATGATCTGGAGCCTTTGTTTGACGCTGCGCTCTGGACTTCAGCTTCACGTATTTCTGCAGTTCGGTCTGGATCGTCGCCCTTCTAGTCAGCCCGTCGTCATACTATCGTTTGGCTCTCCCTCCAAATACAAATACACATTATCCAGGCTACTTTGTCGTCCCAGTTCTTGAATTTGATAACTTTGAATTTTCACCAATGTAGCCAGGAAACACTGAAAAATATCCCACGCGTTGACAAACCGCTGGCGTTAGGGTAAATCCGGGAGAGATGGCGCACATTTTCAAAGTTATTCGTAAAAAATCCGACAATGCACGTAAGTCGAAATAATTTCTTTTACAAGTAAACAAACCAGTTTTCCTTAGAATATAATTTCTTAAGAATTATACATGCACTCATTCGTCATGATATTTGACTATTCAGAAAACCTTACAGTGGGGCATCTATCCCTTAGGTTAAGGGTGAGATGCCGCGCCCTTGTGGGTGACATGCCACATGATAATATTTGTTGAAATTTTGTTTATGATTGTAACAATTGACGAATAAAAATAAACTGTGAAGAATTGGCAAACAAATCCTTTATTTTTGTTATATCAAAGCAAATTAAGTTTTAAATTACTTTAAAGATTAAACTTAGGCCTATCAGAGTTTTTCAAAAGAAATCCTTTCCATCATTAGCTTTTATTCCTAATTTCCCTGCCACGGTCAACACAATAAGTAACAAAGATCGCGGCATGTATCCTGATCTATCAGGGATAGACGCCGCACCCTATGACTCTGTGACGTAGCAACCACGTTGGCCGGACGAGAATCAAAAGGCACCCGACAGAAGTTACTGATCGAGCACCTACTCAGTTATTTAAAAATATGACACTATTTATCACCATCTAATAACTAACCGTACCACTAAAACGATTTCCATGCAAATTATAGAGACTTACCCGCATGCGGCAACTCTCCCGGACTTACTAAATATTATTCACTTTTCCTTGTACAGTGTCCGACACCTTCTGCTCTGTAGGGTCTGGCTGGAACTCTGGTGTCTCACGACGCAAACGATGCCTTCGTCATGGCTCATGAGGAAGCGTACGATCCCACGCTAGATATTTCCACCTGACTACCGTCACGCGGCGGTGTCGTAGGATGTAGCCAGTCGATTAACGAACATGGGTCTGAACTTAGCGATGACTTATTAAGTAAGTGTCACATTTATACAAGAGCACAGAATGAAATGACTCAAGTCGGAGGTGTACACTATACTCGCTTCTAAAACATAAATTTTACAAAAATGCAAGACTCACGACGAATACGTTCCACCGTAAAATGTTCTGTCATCTCATGAGAAACCAAGTCGATTATTTTAGTTAGTGTTCATGGGACCACGGATTCAACACCTTGTCATAATTTGTTATCTAACTTGTTATCTACCAACATTTATAGCGACTATATTGCCGCGAGAGACCACCAACACCAACTGCCGGCGTGGCGCAGGGGATAGCGTCCCGGACTGCGGAGCAGAAGGTCACCGGTTGAATCCCGCCCACCGGCAAAAATTTATTTCTTTGTAATTTACAATTCCAGAAGGTTCTACATCTTTCTTATGTTCACTTGTAAATTCTACTTGTTTCTTATGTTAACTGTTCTTCTAATTTCTGGTAAATTCTGTCTGTGTATAAATAGCAGAGCACTCTGCCTGAGAGGCAGTCAGTGCTGCGTGTATGTTGAGTTCCCGTAATAAACGTGCTTTCAGTATAAGTGCTGTGTTTAGTTGCCTTCGAAGTCAAGCCTACTTCCATTGCAACGTGACATTGTTTGGTGGAGGCGCCGGGTACACTGTGCAACAGCTGCATCACCGTGGCTCCGATTAGGCAACGTAAAAGCCGTCGCTTACACGGACTGGAACCGGAATACAAGGGATACACCGAGTACGTCCTTCCTAAAGTCCGTATTATCAGAAGAACGATGCAGACGAAACCAGCAATAAGCCAGCTGCACATCAGACACCCGCCGGTGTTCTCTGTAGATGCTGGACAGGACCCCAACAAATGGCTAAAAGGGTTCGACCCAGTCGCCAAGTACAACAGGTAGGATCATACGATGTGCTTGGCCAACGTTTATTTCTACCTGGATGGAACAGCCCAGCAATGGTTCGAAAACAACGAAGACAAGTTGAATGACTGGGAGACATTCCAGGAGGAACTTAAGAAGACGTTTGGAGACCGCCAGCGACAAATCCGCTCGGCGGAAGAACAACTAAAGAACCGGGCCCAACGACATGGTGAGCCAACACAATCGTACATACAGAGTGTTTTGGCCCTGTGTAACGTAGTCAATCCGAACATGACTGAAGCGGACAAAATCACGCACCTGATAAAGGGGATTGCAGAAGATATGTACCAAGCTCTTCTGATAAAAGACGTCGCTACGACAGAAGAGTTCATCAAGTGGTGCCAGCGTATTGAAGAGATGCAACAAAGGAGGGTTGGACGCAAGAAGTATGACAGACTCCCAAATGTAGTCCATATGGCCGTTGTGGAAGACCAGCAGGACTTGGCTTCTCTCCTACGACAAATCGTGAGAGAAGAATTACAACAGTGCATGGCATCCCGGACTATTAGGCCGAGCGAGCATCAGATTATGGCCATGGATGTGAGCCCTGTAAGTAACGATGTAGCCGACGCCGCTGAGGACGAGGTATTTCAAACATTAGCTCCTGTCTGCCCCGTCAATCGCACCAGACGTGAAGAATGGCGTCGCCCTGCTATGACTTACGCTGCAGCCGCCAAACGGCAGCCCATGAACCGACCGACGCGACCACAGCCAACTCCCCCGGTAACTATGACGCCCCGCAGAAGAACAGACGTCTGGAGGACAGAAGACAACACACCACTGTGTTTCCACTGCGAACGCCCTGGACATGTCGTACGCTACTGCAGAGAGAGGAGACGAGTATTCGATGATTATTTTGCCGCAAGACGTCAGCCGTCGGAGCAGTTCTATCCAAGGCAGTCACCTGTTGATGAGTTCAGTTGACCTATGGGAAGAAGCCCATCGCCGTACCCTAGACGAGGTCGCTCCCCGACGCGCCGCAGCCGTTCACTGTCGCCGTACAGAGGTAACAGCCACTCCCCTAGCCGCCGCGCCCAGGAAAACTAAGCGAGGCGACCATCTTCGGAGGTGAGGCCGTGCAGACCGTGACTGGAGCGCGGCCGGCTTGGATTTACCATATCTACCGTTATCGGGTCTTTTTCCTTTGAGGAACTGCGTGATTCTGGTTTTGTAACTGCTACCGTGACGGGTGAGAGGTACGCCGATATGCTACAGAATGGCATCATCCCCAGCCTGGCTGATAAACACCCGCTGGAACGTACATTTTTTATGCAGGATGGCGGTCCACCCCATATTGCCGCGAGACCCCACGTTAACTGACTACCGGCGTAGTGCAAGGGATAGCGTCTCCTTTGGTAATGTTGATGGGTCGCCGGCCGCGGTGGTCGAGGGGACTGAGGCGCTCCACTCACGGTCTGCACGGCCACTACGGTCGGGGGTTCGAATCCCCCCTCAGGCATGGATATTTGTGCCGTCCTAGTTCGTAAGTAGTTCATAAGTAGTTTGTAAGTTTAGGAACTGATGACCCCGTAGTTAAGTCCCATAAGCTTAACAAACATTTGAATATTTGAACATTTGTTGATGGTCGCCGGTTCAATCGCGTCCACTGGCAAAAATTTCTTTCTTTGTAATTAACACTTCTAGAATGTTCTACATGTTTCTTATGTTCACTTCTAATTTCTATATGTTTCTTATGTTAATATTCTTCTAATTTCTGGTACATTCTGTCTGTGTATAAATAGCAGAGCACTCTGCCCGAGAGGTAGTCAGTGCTGCGTGTACGTTTCAGTTCGCAATAAACTGCTTTCAGTGTAAGTACTGTGTTCAGTTGACAACCCTGCCTTCGAAGTCAAACCGCTTCCATTTCAACGCGACAATAATGCTAGACGCGTGAAAGATCTCTTGCGCACGTCGTTTGGTGATGATCGTGCGCTCAGCCGCCACTTTCGTCATGCTTGGCCTCCCAGGTCCCCAGACCTCAGTCCGTGCGATTATTGGCTTTGGGGTTCCCTGAAGCCGCAAGTGTATCGTGATCGACCGACATATCTAGGGATGATGAAAGACAACATCCGACGCCAATGCCTCACCATAACTCCGGACATGCTTTGCAGTGCTGTTCACAACATAATTTTCTACTACAGCTAATGTTGAGGAATGATGGTGAACATTGAGCATTTCCTGTAAAGAACATCATCTTTGCTTTGTCTTAATTTGTTATGCTAATTATTGCTTTTCTGATCAGACGAAGCGCCATCTGTCAGACATTTTTTGAACTTTTGTTGTTTTTGTTCTAATAAAACCTCATGTCATTCCAAGCATGTGTGTCAATTTTTACCTCTCTATCTACATCATTCCGTGATTTATTAAGCTTTCGAATTTATACTGACTTTTTGATCACCCGGTACTTTCCAGATGGTCTAAATATTTTTGTATCATTGCCTATGAGATAAACCAAAAGAAACGGGAAATGGGTTTTAAAAAATATGTGGCTGATGTATGAAAGAAAGTTCAACCTCAAATAGAAATGACATCCCATCAAAAACATTAAATGTACAAAAAATCCAAATCACGCGACGAATACCTTCCAGCTAAAAAGTTCAGATCTCATGAGAAACTAATTCGGTTACTTTAGTTAGTGTTCATGGGACTAACTGTTCCATACCTTGTCATAATTTATCTAATTAGTTATCTACTGACATTTATAGCGACTATATCAAAATATTACATCAGTATTATTCATCTTTATTTCTATAATAAATATAATGAGTTGGCAATCGTATGGCAACATGAACTAACATTAAAATGCATTATGTATATATGATTATGTTTCGTTACATAATGAAATATAAATTACTGTTACGTCATTATGTCGAGCTGCAATTGCCTGATCATAATAATCAACATCATCATCTTTAGAGACTGATTATGCCTTTCTGGGTTCAGGTTGGAACATAGTCCCTCTAATAAAATTCCTCCATTATCCCTTATTCAGTGGTAACATTGATGTATCGTCTGATGTTAAGAGTGTTACTTCAAAATCGTTGTTTATGAATCTACGTACCTTCTCATTGGTCTACCTCGAATCCTCTTACCCTTTGCTCCCCGAACCCATGGGTCTCCTAGGTAACCTTGCTTCTCTCTCTCTCTATCTCAACTCTAACTGCCGCGTCTATGGTGTACATTCCCAGCTTTTCTTTGATTTCCTCATTGTGGAGACTATTCTGCCATTGTTCTCATCTATTAGTACCTTCAAACCTGTATCCGCCCAGGTTTCAATCCCCTACAACAAAGCTGGTCGAAAGATAGAGCGGTGCACTGCTAACTTACTCTTGGCACTGACTTCCTTCTTGCAGAAGAGAGTAGATCTTATCTGAGTTCACACTGCATTAGCTTTGCTGCACCTTGCTGCAAGTTCTTTCACTATGTTGCCATCCTGTGAGAAAATTTATCCTAAGCACTTGACATTGTCCAATTGTTCTAACTTTGTTCCTCCAATTTGGCACACAATGTGTTTAAATTTTTCCCCACAGATATTACTTTCGCTTTGCAGATTCTGATCTTCATACCATAACCCTTATACCTTTGACCTAGTTCTGAAATATTAGATTGAAACCTTTCAATCGAATCTGCCATAACAACTAAATCGTTTGCATATGCGAGACTGCTTATGAATAATGTGAAAACAATAACAACTGCAGGATGAGAAGTGACGTCTGTTCTTTCGGAATAGATGTCACATGTAATATATAATATGCCAGTGACAGGCAATGATCCTTTCCTTAGTGGGGACGGGTGGGCAAGTTTGGAGCTCTTAGTCTTATGGGAATTATTAGTACATAGTGACTACGAGATTGAGTACTGTGGGCAGGGTGAAGCTGGAAATTTGTGTCCGGCGGGAAGCGTGATTATGTAGTCCTTACAGGGGAGATGATCACTGTGGTGTAGGGGTCAGCGCAACTGCCTAGAAAGCAGGAGACGCCGGCCGCGGTGGCCAAGCTGTCTGCGGCGCGCCAGTCACGGTCTGCACGGCAACTACGGTCGGGGGTTCGAATCCCCCCTCGGGCATGGATATTTGTGCCGTCCTTAGTATTAGCTATTTCATAAGTAGTTTGTAAGCTTAGGGACTGATGACCCCGTAGTGAAGTCCCATAAGTTCTACAAACATTTGAACATTTGAAAACAGGAGACCCGGGTCCGAATCCCCGCTGAGTACACATTTTCAACTTTGCCCATTCGCAGTTGAAGTCATATATTCTGTGAATATGAAAACAATAATAACTGCAGGATCAGAAGTGACTTCTGTTCTTTCTGAATAGACGCCACATGTAGTATACTGCTTATTTTGTTTTCACCTATTTTTATCTCACCCTGCCAATCTATTGTTTTCAACATATGATCCATAAATAGTATGAACAACAGTGGTTACAGGTCTTACCATGAACTCAGTTTACTGTTAACTCTAACTGCTGCTTGACAATCAACATAAAGACCTTTAATTGCCTGCAGAAGTTTTCCTCTTATTCCATGATCCTGTTAGAATTGACAATAGCTTCATCCTGGGAACACGATCATAAGCCTTGTCTAGACCTACAAAACGTAGATACAATTTCCTGTTGCACTCATAGCACTTCTCTTTTATCTACCGTAAGCTGGTCTATAAGAGACCTAAACCAACCCTGATTGTCATCCATCTTGTCTCGCACTCCCACTATCAGACAGGATTTTACTCACAACGCTAATTAAAGAGTAGGTACAATCTTTTCTGCTTCCGTGCTTGAAAACTGGTGAGATTACTACTTTCGTCCAGTCACACGCAACCTGTCTCGACTTCCAAGCCATTTCATTTATCCTATGTAATCATTTGAGACCTTACATTCCACTGTATTTGATGAGTTCCGACTTAATATCATCTACCCCAGCAGTTTGATTGCACTGCTATCTGTTCACCATTCTCTCCACTTCCTCAAATGTGATGCTGTTTCCGTCATCATTCCTACTGAACCTTAAAATCTGACACATCATTGAACGTTTCATTTGCTTTGAGCAACTCTTCAAAATATTCCCTCCAGCTACCCAAGACAGGCACAAGATTCACTAGTAACGTTCCTGACCTTTCCAAAATACCTGTTCATTCCCTCTCCCCTCCTTTTCTAAGACAGCTTATTACGCTCCAGCATGGTTTTCCAGCTGTTTGAACGAAAGCTTCTAACTTATTTCTTCTTGGATTCTTCAATTATCTGTTTGGATTTGTTTCTTTCATCAACATAACTTTCTCTGTCTGAGTTCTAGTATGAAACCATTTTTGAAACGCCTTTTTCTTTTTACAAGCTGGCTTGACTGTGTCATTCCACCAAGCCGTCTGCTTCATCCTGCCTTTACACACTACTGTTCCAAGACATTCTCTGGCCACTTCTAGTAGTGTGTTCCTGTACTTTGTTCATTTCTCTTTCAATGAGTGTATGTGACTACATTCAAATAACTGGTACCTTTCAGAGGTCATTGTTATGTATTTCTGCGTGATTTTCTTGTCCTGTAGCTTCTCCACTCTTATCCTTCTACGTATGAACCTGACTTTCTGCACTTTTGTCCTCACAAAACCAATTTCACTGCAGAGTAAATAATGATCAGTTTCATCAAAGAACCCTCTTAAAACATTGGTGTCCTGTCTTTCTAAATTCCTGGCCTGTTATTGCATAGTCAGTGACAGATATGGCTCCCCTGCCTTCCCAAGTATACCGGGGAAAATTCTTATGCTTAAAAAAGGAGTTTGTGATAACTAAGCACATATTGACATATTTACATATCTTATTTCAGTTAAGCTGGGTTCGATTGATTTCCTGATGTTAAGCCGTACACCCCATTATGTTCTTACTGCTTTGATTCCTGATATGTAGACCTTGTATTCTCCCACTCCCATTACTCTCACTCTGTTTCTCTCCCATTACTCGAACGACACTAACAGCTCTACCTTCTTCCCAGTATAGTCACCATTGATATTAATAGCTCCCCATCTCATTCCAGATCGTTAGCTAACTCGTATCTGAGGAGTCCCTGGTCTGTCAATTAGAGGTGGGTTTCCATCACCTCCAAAGGTCGGAGGGATTTAACTCTGATTAATGCTAGCATGATATTGAAGTACCTGGGAAGCAGGTTTCTATCCTTACTTGCCCAGGGTCCCATTGGGTTTTACGCGGTTCAGGGACTAATCGGTGGATTTTGTAGTCTTTGTCATCTGAGCACAAAGGAGATCACGACTCAGAATATGCCAGAAATGCTCAACCTTATTCCAAAGTAACTGGTATCCCAACTGCTGGGACCACATACTTGGCCACTCACACATTGGTCGTAGTTCATGAACTAGGACATGACTACAGGAACCCACACCATGAACCACAACTGCCTATTCATTATTTTTATATTTACATAATAATATTATTGCCTGATCACTGTATTTATTCTTGTGTCATTATATTTTGGTGCGATTGCCAAGGTATTTCCTTTATTATAGAAATAAATATATATAATATTGATATTGTCACGTTGCAATGGAAGTAGGCTTGACTTCGAAGGCAACTAAACACAGCACTTATACTGAAAGCACGTTTATTACGAACTCAACATACACGCAGCACTGACTGCCTCTCTGCTATTTATACACAGACAGAATTTACCAAAAATTAGAAGAACAGTTAACATAAGAAACAAGTAGAATTTACAAGTGAACATAAAAAAGATGTAGAACCTTCTGGAATTGTAAACTACAAAGAAATAAATTTTCGCCGGTGGGCGGGATTGAACCGGCGACCTTCTGCTCCGCAGTCCGTGACGCTATCCCTGCGCGACGCCGGCAGTTGGTGTCCGTCGTCTCTCACGGCATTGCTTCCTTTCCTGGAGAAACAGCGACCCGCTGTTATGATCCCTGTGGAGGCAGCTGCAATGTCCTGGATCTTGACCGTGTCATGGGTCCTCTGTATGACAGTTCAAGAGAATCCTTCCCTTCTCCGCGATTATCGACGACAGACGTTCCTGTCGTGGCTTCATCAGGAACGTTACCGTCCTTAAAGTCCTTGAACAAGGAGCTATTGTCGTCTACCTGCTCATCAGGATCGTAGTAAGGCTTCATGCGCAGGATGTGAACAATGTCTCTTCGTTTTTGACGTTTCGACGACGGCTCATAATCCTCAACTTCGTATGTAACGTCTGACAGGCGGCGTATGACACGATACGGACCAAAGTATCGCTTCAATAACTTTTCTGACAGTCCAACCTTCCGTACAGGGGTAAATATCCATACCAGATCTCCTGGGCTGTACACAACAGGTCGGTGCTTCTCGTTATACCGCTGACGGTCCTTCTCCTGGGCGTCCAGTGTCCGTATGCGAGCCAGCTGTCTTGCTTCTTCGACCCTGGTGATGACCTGTTTAACATAATCATCCTGAGTGTCGTCCGGTTGGAACGGGAACAGTGTATCCATTGTCGTCTCAGCTTCACGGCCATGGAGCAGAAAAAACGGAGTGAAGCCTGTGGTGTCTTGTCTTGCGGTATTGTAAGCAAATGTTACGACTGGCAGAATTGTATCCCAATCCTTCTGCTCAACATCGACGTACATCGACAGCATGTCGGCTAACGTTTTGTTAAAACGTTCCGTAAGACCATTTGTCTGAGGATGGTATGCAGTTGTCATTCTGTGGACAATGTTGCACCGTGACATTACCTCTGATACTAGTTTTGACTGGAATACTTTTCCACGGTCAGGTATCATGACACGTGGTGCTCCATGCTTCAAAATAATGTCTTCTACAAGGAATTTTGCGATCCCTGGAGCTTCTGCAGTCGGCACAGGTTTGGTGACAGCGTAGCGTGTGAGGTAGTCAGTGCAGACTATTATTCAACGGTTACCGGTTGTCGACTTCGGGAACCTCCATAAAAGATCGATCCCAACTCGGTGGAATGGAGCTGCTGCCGGCGGAATCGGTACGAGATGTCCTGCAGGTAATTGCGGCACATGCTTCCGTCGCTGGCACTCTTTACAGTGACTCACATAGTGCTTGACAGATCGGTAGAGACCTTTCCAGTAATACCTGCGTCTGATTCTGTGTAGGGTCTTCACGAATCCCAGATGACCGGATATTGGAGCATCATGGAAATATTTGAGAATAGCTGACTGGAGATGAGCTGGAACAACGAGTAGCCATTTGGGGCCCAGTGGATCGTAGTTGCTCTTGTACAATGTTCCGTCTATAAGTTGGAACTCTCCATTGGTTGGTTCTCCTTTCTCCAAGGCCTCTATCATTTTTAATAGTGTTGGATCTTCCCTCTGTTCAGCTGTAACGGAATCTAATTCAGTGAGAGCTGAAATTTCATTAATACTGTTGTGTTCCACTAATGGATTCCTCGAAAGGCAGTCGGCATCCTTGTGTTTGCGCCCGTTCTTGAATACCACTGTGACATCGTACTCTTGGAGTCTTAGTGCCCACCTTGCTAGCCGACCTGATGGATCCTTCAAGCTGGTCAGCCAACACAAAGAATGGTGGTCTGTCACGACGGTGAATGGTTTGCCGAATAAATACGGCCGGAACTTGTTGATAGCCCAGATAACCGCGAGACATTCTTTTTCAGTTGTAGAGTAGTTTATCTCGGACTTTGAGAGTACTCTTGACGCATAGGCTATCACTTTTTCGGCACCTTCCTGAACTTGTACAAGCACTGCACCAATCCCATAGCCACTGGCGTCTGTGTGTAGTTCCGTTTCTGCATTCTCGTCGTACAAGGCTAGCACTGGTGCGGAAGTTAGAGCGTCCTAAAGTGCTCGGAAAGCTCTTTCTTTTGTCGCATCCCAGTAAAATTTGGCGTCTCCCTGCAGAAGTTCTTGTAATGGACGTGCCTTGTTACAAAATCCTTTTATGAAACGTCGGTAGTATGAGCACAGCCCGAGAAAACTTCTCACATCACGAATGTGCTGAGGAGTTGGAAATTCTGTGACTGCCCTTACTTTATCTGGATCAGGACGGATACCATCTCCGTTGATTAGGTGCCCCCGGATTTTTATCTATTTGGCGACGAAGAGGCACTTCTTTGGATTGAGGCGGAGACCTGCAGCCTGAACACACTTCAACACAGTTGACAGGCGACTCAGATGTTCTTCAAATGTTTTCGAGAAAACGACAATGTCATCTAAATAGCAGAGACACGTCGTCCACTTTAGGTGTCGAAGCAAGTTGTCCATCATGCGTTCGAATGTGGCTGGAGCATTACATAATCCGAATGGCATTACTTTAAATTCCTAGAGACCGTCAGGTGTAATAAAAGCCGTCTTCTTCCTGTCAGCTTCGTCAACCTCGATTTGCCAGTAACCTGTCTGCATGTCCATAATTGAGAAGTCTGTAGCTCCTTTCAAGCAGTCTAAGGTGTCATCAATACGCGGCAATGGGTAGACATCTTTCTTTGTGATACTGTTCAGCCGCCGATAGTCGACACAGAATCGCCACGTGCCATCCTTCTTCTTTACGAGGACCACCGGAGACGACCAAGGACTCTCCGAAGGTTGAATAATGTCATCTCGCAACATCTTCTCCACTTCCTCCCGAATTATCCGTCTTTCAGCTGGCGACACTCTATACGAACGCTGACTAATTGGCGGATGATCCCCAGTATTGATACGGTGCTTTATCGTGGGCCGTTTCTTCTGACTTTTCCCCTGCTGAGGAGTGAATGCACCAGAAAATTGGCGTAGTATACCTAACACCCGCTGGCATTGTTCCTTGGTCAGTCCAGGCCCTATTGGCAGTTCCACGTTTGTTTCCTCCAGCGTGTTGTCTGTACTAATTGCAGGGCATGGATCTTCATTGATGACGTTGAGCTCACCGTCCTGGATTGGTTCAGCTGTCCCGATACACATTCTCTTGGGGATAGGTTGTGACTGCTCCTGACAATTTGTGATCCAAATCTCTCCTTGACCACCGGTATTGCTTATGATAGCCGCTGGTATGTAAATTTCTTTTGTGAGCCTGATAAACCTTTTACTATCAACAAGAACTTCACAGTTTAACCAGTCATCTGTGTTTGTCGTTGTCAACGGCGGTATCGAATCTCCCCTCGGGCATGGATATTTGTGCCGTCCTAGTTCGTAAGTAGTTCATAAGTAGTTTGTAAGTTTAGGGACTGTTGACCCTGTAGTTAAGTCCCATAAGCTTAACAAACATTTGAACACATTTTTTTTTTGGTAAATCCAACCCATACCGTGACTTTCTCGTCGTGCAATGGAGTTTTCACGACAGTTATAGGATTTTCGGTATCCCAAATTCTGCAGTTGTGGGCGCTGACAGACCCTCGGAGCGTGAATGAGCTTTGTCGGTCCACAACACGTTACTCAACCAATCGTCATCTTCCGCTATCTTTTGAAACGTTCATGCCGCAAATGCCCTCCTCTTCACTAAATAGCCAGGTATCATTTCATGATGCCGATGGATTTAATAAGGATAGCATCGGAGGGTACGCCTAAGTGCCAACCAAACAGTAGTGTATGGAATGCCGGTGCGACGTGCTACTGCACGAGCGCTGACTTCCCCGTGCATAGACGAACCTGCTACAGTCTCCATTTCTTCCTGAACTGTCTCAGCAGCATTACGCCTTGTGCTCGGTCGGCCACTACGGGGTCTATCGTCTAAACAACCTGTGGCTTCCAAATTCGAAATCATTCTCACCACAGCTGCATTTGTCAACGGAACTTTACCCGTTCGAATCCCCTTCCCATGGCGATGGGATCGTAACGTTGAACTAGCACATTCCTCATTCTGATAATACAGCTTCACTAAAGCGCCTTTTCAGGCAACGTTAACATGCTGCGACTGCTGGTGCATCTGATTCTCTCCCTTTTTGTTTCTTTATTGGTATTTTAAAACCACTGGAGGTGGCAGGCTGGCAGCAGCATCATTGCTTCTCTTCAGCCGAGCGTATTTACAATGTTGACAGGGCGATAAAATCAGAGAAAGGCGATAAAATTTGATGAATTTAAAAACTACAATGGAGATTAAAACTGAAGAAAACAGATAAAGTAAAGACGTTGAAGTAAAACATATTCAGAATTAAAATTGCCGCGATGGTTAAAATCACACAGAGATAGAAGTGAAAAATCCAGGATAGTCAACAGCACATTGGTGGAGCACACTACTCGAAGACACTGTTTAAAACACACGGCAACATTAATATTCTGCCTGATTGGCGGCTGCTTAGGTATTAAAACACCACTTGGGCACGATGCACATACACTGGCACAACACTAAACGGCGCACTGTTAAAATATGTCGAACCGGGGGCCCCACAGTGGGAAAAGGGGAGGATGGGGAAGCGCGGTGGGAGAAGGATGTGGTGGGAGGGGGAGAGGTAGGCGAGGGGAAAGCGCAAGGACTCATCGTGGGAAGGAGCTGGGAGAGGAGAGCCGAGCGTGGGAGTGGGGGGAGGAAGGGAGACGTACAAATACGGGGAGGGACTAAGGTTGAAAGGAGGGGTAGATGTCGGGACGGAGGGCGTCATCTGGGAGAGGGAGTCGATGGAAGTTACCCTTGCAGAGGACGTTGAGAGTGTAGAGGAGAAGGGAAGGTGGGATAATAAGGTATCAGTGTGGCAGAGGCCCAGGATGCAGCAAGAGTAGGCGAGGAAAGGGAATGAAGTCGTAGAGGATCCGCACGGGGGACGGGAGGCGGATACGGTAAGTGAGGCGGACGGCGTGGCGTTCTAGGATCTGGAAGGATTCGTAGTGGGCAGGGGGAGCGGAGACCCGAGCAGGATGGAAGCAGCAGAGGATCCCCGTGTTGAGGAAAGGGAGCGGTCAAGGGTGAGACCACAGTACTTGAGGGTTTCGGTTTGGGGGCTGAGACGGCCACGGAGTGTGAGGTAGAGATCGCGGTGACGAAAGAAAGGGATGGTGTGACCTATGATGATTGCCTGGGATTTTGTGGGGTTAACAGTAAGGAGCCACTGGTTGCACTAGGAGGAGAATTCGAAGAGATGGGAC
This sequence comes from Locusta migratoria, assembly GCA_026315105.1. Taxonomy (NCBI): domain Eukaryota; kingdom Metazoa; phylum Arthropoda; class Insecta; order Orthoptera; family Acrididae; genus Locusta; species Locusta migratoria. The sequence goes on from CM048755.1 coordinate 10,285,994, forward strand.
TGAAGGAGATGTCGGGAGCGGGCGAGGGAGGGGGCGACGGCAAGGAAGGCGGTGTCGTCAGCGTATCGGTGGAGACGGACAAGAGGCCGCGGTTCTGGCATATCGGCCCAATAGATAAGGTAGAGGAGGGGGAGAGGACGGAGCCCTGGGGCACCCCGGCAGTGGGGAAAAGCAAACGGGAGTTGGAGTTGTGGACAGTGACATAGGACGGGCGATGGGCGAGAAAGGAAGCGACGAAGCGGACATAATTAATGGGAAGAGCATAGAGCTGGAGTTTGAAAAGGAGACCGGAATGACATACACGATCGTAGGCCTTCTCAATGTCGAGGGAAACGAGGATAGCGGCGCGACGGTTCACCTGGACGGAAAGGAGGTGGGTAAGGCGCAGGAGTCGGTCATCGGCAGAGAAAGAAGGTCGGAAACCACATTGGGAGAGCGGGAGGAGCCGGTGTTGACGGAGATGGTGGTGGATGCGGCGAGACGAGATAGTTTCCGAGACCTCTCCGAACACTGAGGTGAGGCCGATAGGACGATAGGAGGAGGCGTCAGAGGGAGGCTCGTCGGGTTTAAGAAACACGAGGATATGGGAGGTTTTCCACAGGTCGAGGAAGAAGCCGGTGTAGAGGATGACGGTATAGAGGGATAGAGGGAAGCGACGGCGGTGTGGAAAGACCGGGGGCAGGCCCGAAGGTGCCCGTAGGTCAGGCGGTCGTGGCCGGGAGCCGTGTCGCTTTTTGTGGGGAGTGTCGTTTCGGTGTCGAGTGCGGTGATCGGAGTGTTAAGTTCTGTGGGGGAGATGCTGTCCGAGTACTGAATTCCAGCGGCGAGCGGATGGGAGGAGGTGTCGGTACGCTCACGGATGCCTGGGAAGAAAGAATAATCGAACCTGGGATTGTCGGGAATGGAGAAGGTATCTTCGAGATGGGTGACAAAGTGATTCGCCTTACTGGCATTGTCAGGAAGGGGAAAGTCGATGACGAGAAGCGGGTATCGAGTGGCAGAATGACTGCCAGTAAGGCGGTGGAAGGCTTTCCAGTACTCGGAGGAATTGACGGGGAGTGAAACATTGAGAAGGGTGCGTGTCTGCCGCCAGTCCCGGCGTCTTTTCGCGGTCGAGAGGTTTCGGCTGTGGCATCGGATTTGCCGGTGGCGTAAGAGTGTGTCCCGGTGACGGGTCTATAGGAAGGAGCGATAAAGTCGACGGAGAAGGAGGACAGCCTGTGGAGGAAGTGTGGCCGGATGTCTCGGTGGGGATACGGGAGTGGACGGCGTCTGGTGTCGGAAGGAAGTAGCGCGTCGGTGTGGAGGGTAGGGGGGCTGGCGACCAGGGTGTCTACGGAACGACGGTAGGCATCCCAGTCATCGTGGAGGTGGAGGGGGAACGCGAGCCTGACGGGGGCGTGGTCACTGCGCCTTCCGCCTGCAGCCCAGGAGACATCGGGGAAGCGTTGCTCTCCTGGAGTGTGGGGAGCGGTGTCGCCACGGAGCTGGCCGAGGAACCGACGCCACCGCCGGAAAGAAAGGCTGAGGTCTGCGGCAACACATAGCTCGTAATTCTCTCCCTCATTACAGCTCCTTTTATACACGATTTTCATGCGCAGTCACTGACGTTTTGCTGTCCAGCGCCATCTGTCGGACATTTTTTGAACTTTGTTTTTGTTTTGGTTCTAATAAAACCCTATGTCATTCCAAGCATGTGTGTCAATTTTTAAAAATGTTCAAATGTTTGTACAGCTTATGGGACTTAACTACGGGGTCATCAGTCCCTAAACTTACAAACTACTTATGAACTAGCTAAGAATACAGGCGGCACAAATATCCATGCCCGAGGGGGGATTCGAACCCCCGACAGTAGTGGCCGTGCAGACCGTGACTGAAGCGCCTCAGTCCCCTCGGCCACCGCGGGCCTCTGTATCAACATTATTCCGTGATTTATTAAGTTTCAAAATTTGTACCGACTTTTTGATCACCCGGTATATTATATCGTTAATGTCCAAGCTTTTCTTCGTGTACACAGCCTGCAACTTGCGGTGGGTCACTATAAAAATATCTACAAGTTAGTCTTACATTTCTCTTCAGTTTGTGAATTTCAGAATACAAAAAAGTTGTGGATGATGTATATTTTCCTATATAATGGAAAGTAGTTGTTGGTATCTTGCATGATATTTACTGCACGATCAGTTTATTTCATACAACATTTTGTAATTCAAAAGTAATTATTTTAGTTCGTAAAAGGAACCCTTGTTTTACATTGTACACAGTTGAAATGTATGAAAATGGTTACATATAATTAACTAAATCTTGCTGGTAGAATCAGTACAATTATAACTCAAGAGAATTACAGCATTAAATTCATTTCTTTCTTGAGGAAAAAACAAAGTCTGACAGCGTTAATAATAATTACTTGAATAAAAGAGGAATTTCTTTTATTTTCATCATTGCAGCTTCTAGCTGTAAGTGCTTTTGGACAACAAGGTCATTTTCGCATAATTCTTTAGTGAACTTTCAGTATAGTGCACGTTGCATTAGTTCCGTACTTCATTCACCACAATTGTGTTATATACACAAATCGAGAACTCCTATTTCGGTAATGTCTAATAAAGCAGCACCTTCACCCTCAGTATAGAAGCCGCAATTCGTTCTCCTGTTTCCATGTGCAGTATAGACTTTTGAGGCAGTTTCACTTGAGTTCATCATAGAATTTTCTGCAAGACATATTTCAATTGTTTCCAATGTCGTAGCAAAGCTGTTAATGTCATTAAAACAACAAAATAAGAAAGTACTTATGACAAGCTAGACTGTAATTATCATTGCTACTCGTTTCAATCGCAACAATTTAAGCAGTACTGTTTGTTGATTCATGCCTAAGCAGGACCTTTAAAATCATGACATATTCGTATAAAACAGTGAAGTGGACTACTTTTGACAGTGAGAATATATCTGGTGACAGATGTCATTGGTGTTGCTTTCACACGGGGCATTTAAGTTCCTGTCCACAAACAGGTTTTCCTGCCTAACCATATCCTTTTAAAAATTCATAAAAAATAACCAAGTACTTTTGACAAGCTGTAATGTAGGTGTCGTTGGTACTGGTTCCATTTGCAGCAATTTAAACTATATCTCACCAGTGAAACAGACTATAATCACATCTCTGATACATTTCTGTCAATGTAATAGGATCAGGATCTTTACCCACCTTAGAAACGATTACAGTGCATTGCCCGTAGGTCAGTACTTAATTATTAACTGTTTCATGTCGTGTAAAGTAACTATGCGTTCGAAAATAAGTAGCAAATTTTTACTTAATTTTTCATTCTTCAATTAGGTGCCACATGTCATTTCTGATAACTCCTCTCACATCGTTGATAGGTATAGGGTAGTACAAAACGTAAGTTTTAAAAGAAAAACGCTTTAGCTCACGAAGAACATGTGATACGCTCTTTTTATCTTATTTTGGGGGCCGGCATGGCGGCTCAGAGGGCTCGACGCCCTCTCTAATAAAAAACTGAGCCAACAACTCAGAAACAAACTCAAACCAGCGACCACAACGAATCGATCAACCCGAACAGACAGGAAGGAAAACCACATTACGTCTAAAATAAATTTAGCCGATACCATTCCACCAAGCGTTCTCGAAAACAATATAGATATTTAGGGATCTTTGAAGTTTTCCTCCTATTACAGACTATACACCAAACACAAACTATTCCGTGTATGCTAGAAATACCTTAGAATTTTGATGATCGCTGAGTGAGTAACAGAATTAACGATTTTCGTCTATCAATGTTTCGTAAACTATAAGGTACAGAATAGTATAATTTGGGAATATAGCTAGTTATCGTAGGTACTCTAGCCTACGGAAAGTTGTGATTTGTAGCTGAATCCACAACGAAGATACACGGGGGTAAAAGGTGCCGTGAGAGAAGGATGCTACGGCTGCGCGCTCTACTTGCGTGTTAGACACCTACATTTCAATAAATACTCGCTCTTATGATATTTCTCTGCAGTTCCATTCTCTAATAGATCGCGGGAAAAGGAAACACCTAAATCTCTCCGTTATTTTATTATGACGATCATGTCTCCCTATGTAGGTGCGTGCTAACAGAATATGTTCACATTTGGAAGAGAAAGTTAGTGAAAGAAATTTCGCAAATAGATCTAGTCGCTACAAATAACGCCTTTCTTTTCATGATTTCCACCCCAACTCGTACATCATTTCCGTGACACTCTCCCCCCCCCCCCCCCCCCCTATATCGCGATATTACAGAACGAGCTGCCCTTGTCTGAACTTTCTCTAAATCGTTAGTCAGTCCCACCTTGTGCGGATTTCACAACGCGCAGCAATACTCAAAAATAGGACGCACAAGTGTAGTGTAGGCAGTTTCTTTAGTAGAACTGTTGCATCTTCTAAGTGTTCTGCTACTGGCCCGTAGCCTTGTTTCGCCTTCCCTACAATATTTTCTGTTTTCTTCCTAATTTAAGTTGTTAGTAATACTTGCTCCGAGCTACTTAGTTGAGTTTACGGCATGTAGATTTGAGTGATTTATCGTGTAAATGAGGTTTAATGGATTTCTTTTAGTGGTGATATGGATGACTTCACACTTTTCATTATTAAGGGTCAATTGCCAATTTCTACACCATACTGATATCTAAATCATTTTGCAGTTGCTTGTGATATTCTGGTGACTTTACTAATCGATAAATCACAGCATCATTCACGAACAGTCTCAGAGAGCTACTCTTCCGTTCTGCTCGATGACTATCCGTCAATTACAACGTATTGTGTCCTTTCATAGAGGAAATCATGAATCAAATTGTAGAGCTGTGCCGATATCACATAACCACGCAATTTGATTAGAAGACGCGTGTGAGGTACAGCGTCAAAAGCCTTCCGAAAATCTAGAAACACGGAATCTACTTGAGATCTCTGCTGTGTTTCAGAAGAACGATAATTTCTGAATTATTGTCTGCGGGTAAACAGGTCGATCTCTTTGAGGTAATTCATAATTTTTGAGGAAAGCATATGTTCTAAAATCCTGGCTTCAATGACAGAGACCTGTAACTTTGTGCGTCACTCCTATTGCCTTTCTTCAATATTGGAGTGATCCGTGCAACTTTCCAGTCTTTGGGTACGGATCTTCCACTGATTCAAAAAATGTTCAAATGATTGGAGAGCTTATAGGACTTAACTACGCGGTCATCAGTCTGGAAACTTACAAATTACTTATGAACTAGCTAATACTAATAACGGTACAAATATCCATGCCCGAGGGGGGATTCGAACCCCCGACCGTAGTGGCCGTGCAGACCGTGACTGGAGCGCCTCAGACCGCTCGGCCACCGTGGCCGGCGATCTTCCACTGAGCGAGCGGCTGTATAAGATAACTAGATGTGGGGCTATTGCATCAGCATACTCTGAAAGGAACCTAATTGGTATACAATCGGGACCGGTAGACTTACTTTTGTTAAGTCATTTAAGTCGTTTTAATACTCCAGGGATATTTACTTCTAAATTACGCATGCTGGCAGCTGTTCTTGATACGAATTATGGAGTATTTGTTTCGTCTTCTGTAGTAAAGGAATTTCAGATAGCTGTGTTAAGCCCGAGCGGTCTGGAGCGCCACGTTGCCGATCGCGCTGCCTCCGCGTCGGAGGTTCGAATCCTCCCTCGGGCATGGATGTTTGTGTTGTCTTTAGTATAAGTTACTTCATAAATATTTTGTAAGTTTAGGGGCTGATGACCCCGCAGTTAAGTCCCATAAGCTTAACAAACATAGCATTACATTACAGCTGTGTTAAGCAATTCTGCCTTAGCAAAACTGTCATCAGTAACATCACCATTTCTATCATGTAACGAAAGATTTGAATGGTTTTGCCGCTAGTATACTCCACATACTACCAAATTACGTGAAAGGGTTTCGTTGTGGTAACTATTGCACTGAAGTTCTAGCTAAATTTCTAGTTTCTGTAAAAACATTGCTAGTCGAGGGGATTTTGTGTCTGTTTAAATTTGGCATGCTTCATGCTTTTTTCTTTACTTTTCCAAGAGTGATCTAACATGTTTCGTGCAACACGGCAGGTCAGACTCCTCTTTTGTTAATTTTTTGGTATAAATCTGTCAGTTGTTGTCGATATTATTTCTTTGAATGTAAGCCACATCTGATCTACACTCGCGTAGTTAATTTCGAAAGACTGGAGATTCTCAGTCAGAAAAGCGTTAATCTGCTTTTTTGAATTAATGTACTTCTCGTTTAATTTTGGTGAATTTGGGGAATCCGATATTCAGTCTCGCTACGACAGTTCTATGTTCACTAATCCCTGCGTCTGTTTTGATGCTTTTTATTAGCTCCATATTATTTGTTGCTAAGTGGTCAAGTATGTTTTCACAAAGATTTACTATTCTAGTGGATTCATGAACTAATTGCTCGAGATAATTTTCGGAGAATGTGTTTAGTACGACTTCGGACGATGTTTTATGCCTGCCTTCGGTTTAAAACATGTATTTTTGCAAACATATCAAGGGTAAGTCAAAGTCGCCATCAATTAAAATTTTATGCTCTGGGAACTATTTTGAAATTTGATCCATGCTTTCTTTGAACATTTCTGCAGTCGAATCGTCTAAGTCAGGGGTGGATAAAAAGAACGAATTGTTACTTTATACCGGTTGTCAGGTGTAACCTCTACCCATACCAACTCACAGGAACTATCTACTTCAATTTCGCTGCAATACAAACCACTAGTGGCAGCAATAAACACGACACCACCTGTTTCATTAAATCTATCCTTTCTGAACACCATTAGCCCATTTGTAAAAATTTTCGATGAACGTATCTCAGGTCTTCGCCATCTTTCGCCACCTACAATGATTCGAGCTTCAGTGCTTTCTATGAGCGCTTGGAGCTCTGGTACTTCCCCCACACAGCTACGACAGTTTACAACTGTTGGACCAATGGTTTTTAGATGTGTGTTCGTCCTATCTATGACCTGCACCCTTTGAGACGGAAACCCATTCTGTATGTTCCCGAAGCCCTCTGACCTATATTCTTTTCAACATGGATTTATTCCTTTTTTAGCACCAAAGTTTCGATAGTCAAAGTTTTCAAAATTTGGAGGTCGCCCCAGTCACCTGTGCTGTACTTTTTCTTATCTTATTATACTTTATTATTGTGTCATTACTTTAATTGGATAATATACTGTATATATCCATATTAAATGTAACATGCCTTTGTTTTTGTAAACTTTATGTAAACGAAGTACTTCTCAGAAACTGTGATGAAAATATTTTTGAAACGTCTGGATAGCAAATGCGTCTAGGTGGATTATATTCAGTGATTCCATTCTCTTGAGCTTTCATACAAATTACGTCGACATTCGTTAGATGTAATTTGCCCAACGTTTCACTCTCGAATGTGCTATGTACACTTGACAGCAAAAAAAGTGGATCACTCCTGAATTCCTAAGTGGAGACCGCACCTGACGCTATGCAACCACCATTGCACAGCTGCGTCGCAGGTCATCAAATCATTGCACAGTACAGTTATTACCTACCCACAATAGGCACTAAGTAAGTCTCCTATTTCTCCTTATGACATTCAGGCAAGATACAAACCAATACTTTCGTACAACAAATATTAGAATAAACGTCATTATAGATGAGACAGTAACACTCCTAAATTAAATTTAGTTGCAATAAGTGAAAAGTCAGATACATTATCATACTTGTTAATGACATGATATGTTTTTGTTCATGATCTGAATCTGAACCGACTGTTAAGCAAAAAGAGTTGTATGCCTGATCGAGATGCGATTACAGGTCACGCACTTTTTCGTGGCTTCTCAATGATCGGCGGAAGTCGGCTGAGCTCGTGTGTCAACGGAATGTTTATGCTCTCTACCAACCTTACCTCGTAACAGTATTGTACACCGTAGACCTCTTTAGTGTATTGTTGATTTGTGCTTCGTATTGATTATTGTCTTCCACTTTGTTATTTGCTAAAATAAGTCCACATACCCCGACGACTTCTTTTATAAGAAAGAAGGCTGACCTCGTAACTGGTGTGAAGAATGTTAATTCTGATTTTTATTCTGTTACGACAGTAAAAAGAGGCAGAGAGCGTTGTTACACCCGCTTAATAAGTCCCTTTCAAATATTAACATTTCGTAGATATGCGTTCCACTTTTCTATTACTCAAACATTAAAGTGATACTTAATTTCGTGTTCCATCTGTAACATCTTAACCCCTTACATGTTGTTTCTTTTAAAACCTGTAATCTATACGCCGTAAGCTGCCGGCACTGGGGGAAAGAGGCGGGGCTTGTTCTAACAGCCAATCCGCTATGAGCTGAATGCAAGCTTCAGCTCCCAACATTCTCCGCTCAGGGGCCACGTTTAAGTGCACGTGATCTCTAGGCATAAATAGACGTAAAACACTGACGTTTCCATTAGTTTCTTAGACCGATGTCTGAACCCAGAAATAAATGATAATCTTAGCACTGCACCAGGAGTTGCATGAAGCTCCTATTGTTGCTGAGAGGTAACCGCTGAAGATACGTAATATAGTGCAATTCACAGATGTCATACATCATAAAGTTGTGGAATAGAATACAGTGTATTGATGATTTGTTAACTAAGCACAATCAGATGTCACATATCAAATATGTTCACAAATAGCGTTATACTGATACCTGAAACGACGATACAATTAATTTTTCCCCGGCAGGGACTCGAATCCAGCACCATTTGCTATTGTATAATAGGAAGGAATACTGCTGATATATTTATTGTTTCTTCCGGGCACTCCAACCCTGCACATACCGTCACTCTTGACCTGACACCATGAGGCGTCAACTATCACATTTTCGTTCACAGGATCACACCGTTCGTAGAGACGTGGAAGGAGTTTGGTATTTTCCGAAAACTTTGTTTAATTTAGTAGCGCATGGACATGTGCAATTTTGATTTGAAACAAGGCAGAGTCCTGCGTTCTTTATTGGAGTTCCTGGAGGTGTAGATGGTATTTTTGTGACCGTTAAAAACTGTTACCCCCAGCGGGAATCGGACCCATACCTTAGCTCTTACAAGTTAACCTCATCCCGGCCTCCAGCGAATTACAGATGCGATGGCATAATGTTTTGTCATAATGGAGTACTCATTAGACAGTACAACCAGTCAAAGAGCTCAGAGGTGTCTGGCTAGGTAAGACATTCTTGACCGCTCGGGATGGCCACGTAGTGTGAGGCGCCTTATCGCAGATTTTGCATGATATTATACTACGTTTTAGTATGCTACATTACGATTTGGTATGTCATTCTGTAATAAGCTTATTTAACTATGAGCTCATTATAATAAAGATTGTTGAATATTACTCATTTTATAGTTATGAGGAACGTGGACTATGCGTAAAAAAATGAAATTCGGAAAGTAACTTCGTTTTTACATTTATTCACCACGTTCAGGAACACAAACAGACTTCGATGAAGGAGGTTTCTGTGATTTACTAATATGGTCAGTGACAAGGTATCCGATAACTGGCAAGTGTGTCGAGCAATTATTCTTCACGGTGTGGTTGCCTTCAATAGTCATACTGAGGTTACAAAACAGAAATGTGGATACTGATACAATGTCGCATCGAAAATGCGATTACATGCGAACCATAATATCCAACTTGGAAGGATGGGGGAGAACTTCAGTCTCTGCCATTTCAAAGCTTGGATACTGGTATTTGTCGGAATAGATGTCTATTTTAATGGCGACAATAGTGCTTTCAAGGTAAGGTTCAGTTGTCCATTACATCCACGTGCTTTTCAAGAATCAACGACAGAGAAATAATGAAAGTGATTGAAAAAAAAGTCTCCCAAGCACAAAATTGTGAAAAGAAGCACTGAGATGCAGATAAATATTTCAAGGGAGGGGTAGCACGAGGGAGACCAGGATCTAGGAATGAATAGGAGTGCAGAACTGGAAAATAAAAGAGTGAAATGCTTGCAAAGTACTCCTTACTTACATATCACAATTTGTTTTAGGGCCGAGAGAAAAGGAACGAATGTTTTGCAGAACGACGGATGGATTATCGGAGATATAAAAGAACACTGCTTCATAGAGAGGACCCATGGACAGTAAAGAAAGCAGACATTCAAAGAGACAGAATTGTTTTAACGGAAACCACAATTTTTTACAGCTTTTAGGGGGAATAGACCAAAAGGGCAACTGAGGTTATAATGTAAGGGAGGTGACAGAGAGAAAGAGAAAAAGGAGGAAAAATTAACAACGAATAAATACAAGACAAATCGTTTGCGTATTTTGTTAAGGACGGAGGGGGTATTAATGGATGGAGGGGAGGAGAGAGACGTATTTGAAATAACAAAAATTCTACGGTCGGGAGTTCGAATCCCCCCTCGGGCATGGGGCATGGATATTTGTGCCGTCCTTAGTATTAGCTAGTTCATAAGTAGTTTGTAAGTTTAGGGACTGATGATCCCGTAGTTAAGTCCCATAAGCTATACAAACATTTGAACATTTGAATTTGAATAACAAAAATTACTTTAACAGCGTCCATCTAAACTGATTACTCTGTATGCATGGAGTCCAGGTATAAATGAATAAAAATAGGATGTTGAGTGAAATGAAAAGCATTGAATTAATATTTGTGCCACGGGTGTGAATCGAACCCAGACCTCCATACTTTCTTTAATTCAATGCTTTTCCTTTCATTTAATTTCTTTGACAAACTGACGCGGAAAACTGTCTCTAGGTATATAATTTATAATAAAATAGGATAATAAAGGAACTGTATATTTAAAAAAAATTATTTAAAGGCAGTTCAAAGGAAAAAGAAACTCATATTTTATTTCTTCTATAGTCTCACTTAGGAGATTAAAAAAAAAATTAAAGTACTAATAATTTATTCAGAATTCCTCATTATTTGTTTTTTTTTCATAATACATCTCAGTGTAGAATCTATAATGCCGTCAGACCAGCTTCTCTTCAGTAAGAGCGACTACTCTATCTCGAGTTGATCGCTCGCAGTGAGATGGCCTGATTTGTATTTCGGCTGTCTGCTTTAACTATGATGCCAGGAAGTAAACATTCTGTATTTACGTCAGAGCCCCACTCTGCGCTGTGCTGGGGGCTGTTGGGCATCACCGCGACCGCCAGCTTGCTGGCTTCCACCAAGCCTCGCCTTGGCACGAGCTGTGGTTGACCGGCCAGCCCATAGCTCTCGAGCCACGGCTAATACAGACACAGGCCGCAAAACCAGGCTCAAACGTTTCTGCCAACCTACCCAAGTGTGTAGTATTAACTACCACAGCTAGAGCTATTTTGCTATAAAATGAGCAGCCACTTTATCTTTTGACATTTCATTCAAATATTTAACGAAGTTAAACAATAGAATCATGATAAACGCAGCTACCACATAATGTTTCATCTAGATAGCAATCATACGAACAGGAAACTATCTTTTCAGCGCTCTGCATTAGATTTAGACACAAGAAAATGTGTATTTAACCTAGAACTCTACGTATGTTTTAAAATTAAATAATTCTGGTGGGAACAACACACACACACACACACACACACACACACACACACACACACACACACACATATATATATATATATATATATATATATGCAGCATATCATTCACGTTTTGTGCACTTATAAAGTGTTCTCATTGTCTCTCATACAATAAGTGCTATGAAACAGAAATACCTTCTGCTGAGGCCCTTCATTTACACGAATGTTCTGTTATTCATAGTGAAGTGTTTCGTAATGGGTTCATAGGATCGCTTTAGTTTCTCGACTGTCTACGCTTATACGAAGATCGAGAAAAACAAGGGCCAAAAAGGATATATGCGAGTTCTGATTACCATTATATTATCCTTAAAATTCAAATCAAATGTTCGAATGTGTGTGGTATGCTAAGTTCAACAGTCCCTAAGCTTACACACTACTTAAACTAACTTATTCTAAGGACAACACACACATACCCATGCCCGAGGGAGGACTCGAACCTCCTACGCGAGCATCAGCCCGATCCATGACATGGCACCTTAGACCGCGCGGGTACTCTGCGTGGCCTTTTTACAATTGTAAGATACTTTGTACGGTAATGAGTACAAAAGTACTTTGCATTTGTAGGAGCCGGCCGCGGTGGCCGAGAGGACTGAGGCGCTCCAGTCACGGTCTGCACGGCCACTATGGTCGGGGGTTCGAATCCCCCCTCGGGCATGGATATTTGTGCCGTCCTTAGTCTTAGCTAGTTCATAAGTAGTTTGTAAGCTTAGGGACTGATGACCCCGTAGTTAAGTCCCATAAGTTCTACAAACATTTGAACATTTTGAACATTTGTAGGAGAAGGTAGGTGATTGAAATCTCATAGAAGAAGTGTGCTTCACTGAAAACTCTTTTGTTTTAATATTTTGCTTCCCCACCTCATCCCCTTGCCGTCTCCGCCCCCTCCCCGAGCTAAGTAGTAAAAAAAAAAAAAAAAAAAAAAAAAAAGGAATACATCCGAGACCTTCTTTCCGCTAATTCACTATACCACACAGTCTGATATCTTTTTCCAACTTATTCAGTGTCCTCCCTCTATACCGTCAGGTAATAATGGCACATTGCTCAGCAATATTGTGGAAGAGGTGGAGCAATTGTAAGGTTTATAGCCTCCTAGCCTTCTAATGGTTGTGTCAATAACAGGCGCTTGTTTTATCTTCACCAAAACATGTATATTTCGTAGTTAACGTTGTTTTCAATTGTACCTACCAGATATTTTGTTAGTTGTATAATCCTTAAATTTGTTTTGTTTATCGATTTCTCAAGGACTGACGAAAATTTTCTGGTAATCATGTGGTGAACTATACGCATATTTATATTTAGGGTCAATTGTCGAATTTGCATCGTGAAGATATAACTTCAATATCATTTTAAAATTGGCTCTGCTTTTCTGAGGTGCTTACTAAACAGCAGCATAATCTGCCACAAATATTTCTCAATTCGATATAGCAGTTTGTAGCTCTGTCAGAGAGTGGGTAAAATGTTACTCCCGCTCCAATTTGTAACCGAGAGCTACTGCCTCTTAATCTTTAAAGAGCGTCGACATTTTCATGAAGGAAGCGAACAGCTCATTGCCCTTGTGAAGGCCGATGCAGATAATTCAGAATGTAGGGATCGAGAATAGTTGTAGGTGCTACGTGAAATTTATCACCCTTGTCTGTAATCATATATGTGATAAGTAAACGACACACCGAAGTTCAATTTTCAGACATTTTAATTGGAATACCACCAATAAGTGAATCCTGAAAGGTTCTTCTGTATACATATATGTGCCGTGACTGTTCTTTCGAAAGAACAGACACCACATAAAAATATATAATTAAGGAGAAGACGAGAGCAACTCCAGCCTTCAGCGCAAATGCACACTACGCCTGAACTCTCGAGGTAATCGGCAAAGTGCCGCGAGCAGTGAGTGCAAATTGGAAACGGCAACTATGTGAGCAGTGTGAGGAAGTTTGAGTCTTGTGGGTGACGAGGGGGGAGAGGAGTGATAGTCCGTGCACCTTTGATGATAGTTGTTTTCCCGCTCGTGCAGTGGTTACCGTAACTGCTCAGATAGCAGTAGGAACTGGACCCGAATTCCAGCTGGGCACAACTGTTCAACTTCCCCAATGCGTCCACTCGGTGCTTGTGTCGGATTATTTCTTTTAATCTCGATTCTTCTCTGTCATTCCAGGAAGCAGTACATTACCAGACATGGTCCACCGTGTTGTCATTTCACTACCATAGCCGTACCAGGAAGATCATTTGTCTACAGGCAATTCTTTCTCGAGTGGTCCAACACCTTAGGAGAACATCTTGTGCACACATTATGCATGGCTTAATTACTTCTCCTACGACGTGAGGTCGAGCATTGATGTATTTATAGTGAGGGAGACAGATATATAAAGAAAATAAAAGTAATCCACTGAGTTACAGATCCATTCTATTGATATCGACATGTAGCAGGGCGTTTGAACAAATACTTTTTCCAGCGTTATGAAATATCTAGAAAAATTAACATCAAACCGGCAAAGGTTTCTAAATCTTTACTCTTGTGAGACTTTGGCGATACTATATTTTCATGATCTACTGAGTACTCTCAAACTAATTTCATATTTATAGAGTGCCAAAACGATTTTTGGTATCTTCAACGCTGCAGTGGAGTGGCCAAGCGCATTGAAGTGCTATGCTTCGATGCGCGAGGCCGCTCCTCGTCGGGGGTTCTAATCCCCCCCTCGGGCATGGATGTTTGTGTCGTCTTTAGTATGAGGTAGTTTATAAGTAGTTTGTAAGTAGTTTTTAAGTTTAGGGACTGATGACCCCGCAGTTAAGTCCCTTAAGCTTAACAAAAAAATCTTCAGCCATAATCAACTTCGAACAATATCGCTTTCCTAAGTTGTGCGACTGGACTCGTGATGTCCTATCTGCAACATAATAGTTTGCAGTAACAGACGAGGAGTCATCTAGTGAAAAGGACGTGGCGAGTGTAATTCTTCCAGCAAAGTGAAGTAGACTTCTAAGTCAATTGGGAAATGAATTTGAATTTGTATCTTCACGGCGCAAATGGCGACAATTGACCTTAAACATCAATATGCATTTGGCTCTGAACATAAGTACTCAGAGTTTTGTCAGCATTCTAGATATCGATAAGCAAAACAAATTTGAAGGTTGTGCATATAACGAAATTCCTGGGGGGTGCTATTAAAAACAATGCAATAACACATGTTTTGGCGAAGGTGAAATAAACGGTCTGTTATTGACACTACTATTAGGAGATTTACACGTGTCCTAAGGAGACTGCCAACCCTACAATTTTTCCCCCTCTTATGCAGCACTGCTAAGTAATGTGCGATTATTACCTGATGGAATAGAGGGAAGACGTCAAGAAAGTTGAAAGAATACATCAGATTATAACTCGCACATACGCTATTTGGCACTTGTATTTATTATTATTATTTATTATTATTAGTACTAGTAGTATTTCGAGCTTAGTATAAGCGTGGAACAGTCGAGAAACTGAAGCGATTATATGAACCCATTACGAAACACTTCACTGTGAATAACAGAACAATCGTGTAAATGAAGAACCCCAGCAGAAGGTAATTTCCGTTGTTTAGCACTTATTATTTACAGACACACTGAAAACACTTTATAAGTACACAAAACGTAAATGATATACTACATGTATACATTTTTGTTGTTGCCACCAGAACTGTTTAATTTTAGAACATGCTTACATTTTTAAGTTAACTACATATTTCATTACGTTTAGATCTAATGCAGAGCGCTGAAAAGAGAGAATAATTTTCTGTGTTATATGATTGCTATCTATGTGAAACATTATGTGGTACTACGTTTACAGTGATTCTAATCTTTCACTTCGTAAAATATTTGAATGAAGTGGTAAAAGATAACGTGGCTGATCATTTTATAGCAAAATACCTCTAGGTGTGGTAGTTTATAATACACGTTAGGGTAGGTTTGTAGAAACTTTTCATACTTCAAGGGTTGAGTCTCGCTGTATTAGCCGTGGCTTGCGAGCTACGGGCAGGCCGGTCAACCACATCTGGTGCCGAGGCAAGGCTTGGTGGAAACCAGCCAGCTGGCGGTCGCGGTGGCGGGCAACAGCCCCCAGCACGGCACAAAGCGGGGCTCTGACGTAAATACAGAATGTTTACTTCCTGGCTTCATAGTGAGAGCGGGAAGCAAAATTACAAATCAGGCCGTCTCAAAAATGTTCAAATGTTTTTTAAGCTTATGGGACTTAACTACAGGGTCATCAGTCCCTAAACTTACAAACTACTTATGAACTACTTACAAACTAGGACGGCACAAATATCCATGCCCGAGGGGGGATTCGAACCCCCGACCGTAGTGGCCGTGCTGATCGTGACTGGAGCGCCTCAGTCACCTCGGCCACCGCGGCCGGCAGGCTGTCTCACTGTGAGCAATCAACTCGAGATAGAGTCGTCGCATTTACTGAAGAGAAGCTGGTCCGATAGCGTTATAGATTATATGTTGAGATGCATAACGGAAGAAACAAATAATGAGGGATTCTAAATAAATTATTAGTCCTTCAAATGTTTTTTTAATCTCATCTCTATTTTCATATTTCGTAAGTGAGAGACTGTAGAAGATCTCTTGGCAACAGAAATAAAATATGTGTTTCTTTTTCCTTTGAGCTACCTTTAAATTGAAGTGCTTTTAAATATACAGTTCCTTTATTATCCTATTTTTATTACAAATTTATGTACCTAGTGACAGTTTTTCGTGTCAATATATCAAATACATTGAGTGAAGGGAAAAGTATTGAATTAAAGTAAGTATGGAGTTCTGGGTTCGATTCCTCCCTGTGGCACAAATTTTAATTCAATGCTTCTCCTTTCACTCAATATCCTATTTTTTATTACATTTATACCCAGCCTCCATGTGAACATAGTAATCCGTTTAGATGGGCGCTGTCAAAAGTAATTTTTGTTATTTCAGATACGTCTCTCTCCTCCCCTCCATCCATTAATACACCCTCTGTCCTTCACAAAATACGCAAAAGGTCTTGCATTTATTAATAGTTAATTTCTCTTCTGTTTTCTCTCTCTCACTTGCTGTCGCCGCTCTTGCATCATAACCTCAGTCCTTCTGGTCGGTTCCCTTACCATACAGTGATAAAATCTATTGGTTTCCGTTGACAGCATGCACTCTCTTTTAATTTATTTATGTCGGCCGCGGTGGCCGAGGGGACTGAGGCGCTCCAGTCACTACGGGCGGGGGTTCGAATCCCCCCTCGGGCATGGATATTTGTGCCGTCCTTAGTCTTAAGTAGTTTGTAAGCTTAGGGTCTGATGACCCCGTAGTTAAGTCCCATAAGTTCTACAAACATTTGAACATTTTTTAATTTATGCTTTCTTTACTGTATATCAGTTCTCTCTATGAGACCGTGTCCTTTCATACCCTCTTACCTATAATAAATTCTTCGTTCTGTGAAATACAGAGCTCTGGTGTTGCGATTGACCTCCTCTGCTTTCATCCCAACAGACTATATCGTTACACATGATATATATTTCCCGTTTTAGAAACCGTTTTCTAATGCGTAAACGACGCTCCTTGCTACTTTTAAGATGCGTAATATTTCATTTATTATGGTAAGAGCTATATTACATTCTTGAACACCGCGCAGAGTAGCTGCGCCGGCCGCGGTGGCCGAGGTGACTGAGGCGCTCCAGTCACGGTCTGCACGGCCACTACGGTCGGGGGTTCGAATCCCCCCTCGGGCATGGATATTTGTGCCGTCCTAGTTCGTAAGTAGTTCATAGGTAGTTTGTAAGTTTAGGGACTGATGACCCCCTAGTTAAGTCCCATAAGCTTTAGAAACATTTGAACATTTTTTTTTTTTTTTTGAAGAGTAGCTGCGCGGTTAAAGGCATCATGTCTTCAATTGGGTTTCTGCTCGCGTCGGTGGTTCGAGTCCTCCCTCGGTCTTGGGTGTCTGTGTTGTCCTTATGTTAAGATAGTTTAAGTAGTGTGCAGACTGATGACGTTAGCAGTTAAGTCCAATAAGATTTCACACACATTTTTCATACAAACGTGAGCGAAACGAGACTATAGTTAAGTAAGCATACAGCAACATGCCATACAAAATCACCACAGAGCATGCTAAAACGTAGTATATTATCATGCGCAATGCTACATAATTCTACGTACTGTACGTAACTTTTTTGTTATAGTCCTAATGGACAAATCACCTGAGGTCATTAGTCCCTACCTAGCCTTACATGCTACTTTAATTAATTTACGCTAAGGAATACACGCACACACACACACACACACACACACACACACACACAACTACACATTCCCGAGGAAGGAGTCGAACCTCTGGCTGGAGCGACCGCAACTCCGCGACAAGACGCCTCAGGCCGCGAGACCAAGAAATTACTGTTACGTAGACAGATACCGCCGAATTATTTTACTTCTCGTACCATGTGTTCTGCACTCCATTTTGACGAAAAACATTATACTACCACATCTGAAAATCGGTAGTTGATCGGGCTGATGCCATCTTGTAATGGCTAAGATATGGTTTGATTCCTGCTGGGGAGAGTTTTTAACAATCGCAAACATCCCCCTCTCCACCTCCAATAGCGGAAAGTAAGGAATTTAGGACTGTGGCGTCTTTCAAATGCCGGCCGCGGTGGCCGAGGTGACTGAGGCGCTCCAGTCACGGTCAGCACGGCCACTACGGTCGGGGGTTCGAATCCCCCCTCGGGCATGGATATTTGTGCCGTCCTAGTTCGTAAGTAGTTCATGAGTAGTTTGTAAGTTTAGGGACTGATGACCCCGTAGTTAAGTCCCATAAGCTTAACAAACATTTGAACATTTCGTCTTTCAAATCACATTACACATGCCCATTCGCTACTGACTAGAACAAAGTTGGATTAGTTTTCGTTGTTTATTCAAAATGCCAAACCCCTCCAGGTCTCTACGAACGGCGCGATCCTAATTACTAGTAAACGAGATTGGGAGAATTGTTACCTAGTCATCTGAGGTCAACGCAGACGATAGGCGCGGGGTTGGAGTCCCAGGCAGAACAACGTTATTTATTGCGCTACTTCAAAATGTTTGTAAGTGTTTGTAAATCTATCGGACTCAACTGCTTGGTTATTCAAAAAGAAATATTCAAATGTTTGTATAGTCTATGGGACTTAACTACGGGGTCATCAGTCCCTAAGCTTACAAACTACTTATGAACTAGCTAAGACTAAGGACGGCACAAATATCCATGCCCGAGGGGGGATTCGAACCCCCGACCGTAGCGGCCATGCATACCGTGACTGGAGCGCCTTACTCCCCTCGGCCAGCTTGGTTATTAGTCCGTAGCTTACAAACTACTTAAACTAAGGTAAACTAACCTAAGGCCAACACAAACACCCATGCCCGTAGGGGGGACTCGAACCCCCGACGGCGAACAGCCGCGTGCACCGCAGCATGGCGCTCCAGTGCGCACGGCTAATCCGCCGCGGCTTGCGCTACTTCTAGCCGAGCATATGCACATCCCGCTAATGGTGGTATTTATTTCATCTCTTTGCGTATATATAATAAATAGCGAATAGAGCCGGGATGGGTCCCTGCCGGGAAAGAAGTCAATTGTATCGTCATTTCAAGTTCAAATATACCGCCATCTGTGAATTTATTTAATATCTGACGTGTGATCGTGCTTCGTTAACGATTCATATAGGTACTGCGTTCTATTCCACAATTTTATGACGTTTGGCACCTGTGAGTTGCATTGTATTATATACCTTTAGTGGTTACAATTTGAACTTCATGCCATTCCTGGTGCAATGCTAAAGTTAACCGGGTTCGGACATTGGCCTTGTAAACCGATATCAATGAAAACGTCAATGTCTTACGTTTCTTCATGCCTAATCTAGTCTCGATCAGAAACGCAAGCATTTTTTTGGTCAACAGTGCGTTCAAATTCAGAGCATGAACAAAAACTCATTGTGTCACTGAATGAGTTTGATAAGGTACCCGATTTGTCTCTTATTGTAATTAAATTGAATTTACGTTGCTCTCTCGACTCTAATAACTTGTATTCTAATGTTTTTTGTATGACGGTATTGAATTACATGTGGACCGACTGCCATAAGGAGCAATGTTCTCTACTGCTTCTTTGGTACCCATTGTGAGTAGTCGAACGACTGTACTCTACAGGGGTTTTGAATGTGGAGTACCCGCAACACAGCTACGTTAGTTGGGTTGCATTCAGCAGTGATCCACTTTTTTTTGCTGTCAAGTGTACAGCAGACCGTATGTGACTACGGAAGAATCCGTCTGATTGCACCTACAGTTTAATGTGGAATTCGAGCGACATGTCATTTCAGACGACTCCTCATCCGCCGTGCGCTCTACGGCGCCTTGTTGCGGAGTGTACGTCTACTTCCCGTCGGAGATTCGAGTCCTCCGTCGGGCAGGGGTGAGTGCGTCACCCTTAGTTTAAGTAGTTTGTAAGTCTAGCGACTGAGAACCACTGCAGTTTGGTCCCATAGCTTTACAAATATTTGAACGACTCCTCACATCGAAGAAAGGGGACTAGCTTAAAATGAACAGTGAAAAAACAAAATGAAAAAACTATATATTTACCCTGCATGCAGCCGAACATGCAATATATTCGACGAAAGTAGCTAGACCATTACCACCACCTTGTTGAAACAAACAAGTTAACAGGTACTCTTTCGTCAAGCGAAAATTCGTTCGAAAACGGGACTGACATTTAGGCAAACCTTTCGATGTTTGAATTTTCCCTTCAGTTACAGGCTAAACAATATCTAAATAGGAAATCTGATGTTTGTACATCTGCTAAAAGTATCTTAGAATTTTGATGATCGGTGAGTGAGTAACGATTTTCAACTGACAACATTTTGTGAACTATAAGGTGTAGAATAGTATAATTTCGAAATATAGACAGTTATAGTACTACTCTTGGTCACCGAAAATTCGTGATTCTAGCTTTATGCACATTTAGATACAGCGGGGTCGAAAGTGTCATGAACAGCTTCAAGAAAAGGATAGTATGACTGTGGTCACTCGACTTGATTGGGGAAAAACTTCTGTAACATTACTTGTCAACACATCTCGAAGGTACTAGAACTGTGTATTCAAATTAAAATCTACATGCAGGGCAGGTCTCGAACTCAGGACCCTTTGCCCAAGCATCCAACAATCCACTGCGCCGCACTGTTGCTGCCTTACAGTGCTTTCTTTGCGAGAATATTATATAGTCTAACTTTTTGGCTGCCATTACGCGCTTGTGGTGTGCAAGAGCGAACACACCTCACGTCGCGAAATGGAAACATTGGACGTGTACAACAACTCTATAGTCAGACGTTTTCTCTTGTACAACACTGTCATAACTAACGTCATGGTAGTAAAAATGCCAACATCAAAAGAAATTCTGTTTTCCTTAGTACAAAATCAACCAATTTCCAAGTAATTCGTTATGCATTACTTACAATCAATTATTGCCTCTTTAAGCACAACGAATATAAAATTCAGATTATTTTTCTTTTTACGACAGTACCGTAACCAAAATGAAACCCAAATTACTTTTGTTTTCTCCAACATCAATACTACAATAAAAGTTAAAAATTCCTACCATTCGATTCTACACATGCTTCATGCTGGTGGACCCAGTTTCATCGAACTCGTTGACACACATGCACATGGCCTTTATCGTACTGGCAGCATCGAAATTCTTCTGGTTGAGTTCTTCCACATTATTTACTTTTTGAGCATAAAGAAAATCCTTCATATGGACCCAAAAGGAAAAATCCAGCTAATTTAAATCAAAGAAGGAAGGAAACTTAGGGTTTAACGTCCGGTCCGGTCCGGTCGACAGTTTGGTCATTACAGACGAAGCTAAGGCTATATCTGTGACCAATATAGATTGGAGCACCATTGTGGAGGAACCACATATTATGACCAATATCTAACAGAATATCTTCTAATAAAGTTCGCTGGAATATTTCTTCTAGAAACGTTTAGTAATTGTTACCAGTGAATCGTGTAGGTGAAACGTACGCCTTGACGACTGCATACGTTTATGGAAGAAGCCGCAGAGGCTCCTCTTTGACAGTGCAAGGCTCGGCAGGTGCCACACACTCCACTATCCACTACCGCGATGCAGTCCAGAGTGCGTTCCTTAGCTTCAAATGTACGATCGTCTCGTTGTGAGCCTCAGCCTTCTCAGGGTGACAGTAAAGAGCCAGTATCTCTCAATCTAAGCAAATTAAATACGTACTCGTAAGTTTTATTCCGTCATGATTTATGTAACAAAAAAGGAAAGCGCATCAGAACAGAAAATACTTTTGGCATAAAGCAATAATTTTAAAAAGTTTAAGTTGACTACTGTGCTTTATTAAGGATAAATTGTAAAATAATGGCGTAGAAGTTGAGATTTACGAAGACAAATCTTTGGTTAACAGCAATAAATGTAGATCGTGCAGGAAGTCTTCGTTGTGGGAAGCGTTTTCGATAAATTCGTACAGCTCCTCTAGTAACATATTTTGCTTCGCCTTAAATTGAGTACCACGTAAATCAATGACAGTAAATCTTGAAAATAATATAAATATCTTGACCACACTTAACAATTTATTTCTTCCTCACGTGTTTAGACTTTCGTCATTTTCGAAAGCTACAAAAGGACGCTGCTATCAGTATTGCACCACACATTGCCGCGGCGGAGCGGCCGAGTGCATTGAGGCGCTATGTTATCATGCACGAGGCCGTTCCCCGTCGAGGGGTCGAATCCCCCTTCGGGCATGGATGTTTGTGCCGCCTTTAATATAAGCTGGTTAATAAGTAGTTTGTAAGTTTAGGGACTGTTGACCCCGCAGTTAAGTCCCATAAGCTATACAAACATTTGAACGTCACACAGTTTGTTAAAACGTAACTTACCAAAGTTTTGTTAAAACATTAATCCTCTTAAAAAATTGTGTCACTGACATACGTCATTACATATGAAAATGATTTTTAAAATATGTATCGCCATACCGTCTCCTTGTTTGTCCGACCACTAACTATGTGGAGCCTCCGCGTAAATCTCTCTTCCATCCTAACTTTTAATATTGTTATAATGTTTGCACAACTGTAGTCGATCGGCGTATTACAGCCCGTAGCTGCCTACGTATTTTCGAATCTGGCTCGCAATGTCAATACGTTCAGCGGTAACACAAACCAATTACTTACGTACGCGCACTGCCAAGTGTATACTTTTCCAAAAACATTATCGTCGGATGAACTTTTTTTCTTTTATTCTGGTACAAACGTAGGAAATGGGTAAACGTGTTAAATGACCGTTTTTTGTCTTTTTTTATCATCATCATCATCAGGTGTTGCCCGCCGTCGGAGGTTCAAGTCCTCCCTAGGGCATGGGTGGGTGTGTTGTCCTTAGGTTAGTTTACCTTAGCATAAGTAGTTTGTAAGCTACTGACTGATGACCACGCAGTTTGGTCCGATAGATTTACAAACATTTATTTTATCAGGGACACCGAGATGTACCACATGTATAGTTTTGGCAGTTTATACCGTTTACACCCTGTATATACACACACATACCATGATAGGTGGTAGGGGTTGGAGGGGCTATGCTGGACGAAAATGTGGTGGGGATTGGTGCGAAGCAAATGAGCTGTCCTCGTAATAGCCTATACTTTTACCTCCAAATATGAGACTGGACTAAGTAGACCATTAATTGGGTCTATTAATGACAGTGGGCTAGTATTCCCAGTGTTTCCTGAATAGGCGGATGGGAAGAGTTACGGACTCGAGATATTCCAGGTTCGAATTCTAGATATTCCTGTGACTCAAAGAGTACACGATTGGGATGACTGACAGGTGGATGGGGGAAACAATATTTAAAAATTAGATGGGTAGATCACGTAACTAATGAGGAGGTGCTTAACCGAATCAGGGAGAAAAGGAGTTTCTGGCATATCCTGACTAAGAGAAGGGATAGATTGGTTGGACACGTTCTGAGACATCAAGGAATTGTCAACTTAGCATTAGAAGGAAGCGTGTGGGTAAAAATCGTAGAGGGGGGCCCAAGGGACGAATATAGCAAGCAGATTCAAAAGGATGTAGGTTACCGAACGTATTCTCAGATGAAGAGACTTGCACAGGACAGGGTAGCGTGGAGAGCTGCATCAAACCGGTCTGCGGACTGAAGACCACAACAACAACAATAATTAAATCAGTCAGAGACAATAAATGCAATCTTTTGTGCGCTGGAACGGGCTTTGATCCACTAATTTCAGGTCATTCACAAACGATTCAGATCATAAAAAAATCTAACGTCATTGTGCATCAGGTTATAATGCGGTTTTCTTTTACAGGGGGATCTGCATGTTTCCAGACTCGGAAACAAGCGATTTTGAGACGGCACCTACAGCAGAAGTTCCACTGGCAGAAAAAAAAGATGTTCAGCCGAACGTTAACAGGTAAGGTGTGTTCGTATAAAACACAATCATGTCTGCACTTTTTGTAGTAATTTACGGAAAAGTAATTGAGATGTAACATCTTTTATAAAAGGTATTGAAAATGCGCACTAATTACTTGATATGACTAGAACCAAGTATTTAAAAATTAATGTGAAGTATATCATTTAAATTCTAGCTCAGTTTTAACTGTGTGAGGTAAGCTGAATTTATAATTTCCATTACAGGAAACTTAAACGTTGATGAACAGAAACTATTGTTTTACATCACTACAATACCATTCCTCTGTGCGAAGGAAAGGAACCTTTCATCTACGAGGGTGAGTCAGTAAATAAGTCGCAAAATGAGGCAGACGCGCCAGTACTGCGCCCTTTCTAGGGGTCTTTCTCTACACATCCGTCACTTATAGGATGCAAACGCTGACACAAAATTCCAAGCTCCAGGCTTTTAAAGCCTTCTCGAACGATGGGACGAGTGTTTAAATTTACAGGTGGAGTCAGCTGAAAAGTGAAGCAATATTCAGGCAGTACTGGCGTGTCTAGATCAGTTTGCGACTCATTTGTTGACTCACCTATTACTTCTGCCCTTATCTCTCACAACCCCACCACCTCTCTCTCTCTCTCTCTCTCTTTCTCTCTCTCTCTCTCTCTCTCTCTCTCTCTCTCTCACACACACACACACAAATATAAAGTGAAGAATATTAACAGACGTTTGTATTCAGCTTACAACCCGTTACGATGGTAAATTTGCATTAACAGACAACAGTAAGTCCGACTTCACTTCATATTGTTAGATAAAATATCTTCAACCTCAAACCTGTGAACATATGAGAGGGAACGCAAATGTGAACCGAAAGCTCAAATGACTAAGTAATCGTTTATTTATGTAGAAAATAAGACGTGAACTATTTTGTGGGTCGAAAATAATATCATTCTAGATTCAGCTGATGGCGCGTAAGCTAAAATACGAAATGCGTCTGGAAGTAACAAAGTACATGATTACAGCAAGGAAGAAGCTATTAAAAATGATTGTTTCTTTACTTTCTGTGGATGACGGCAAAAAAGAGGAACTTTTTATTCATTCTACGTCTTACATTTAACTGTCGTCTTATCCAGAAATTCAGAAGACTACACATGAACCATCATTTCAGCAGCATCGCAATATAATGCGAACGTGTCTGTGTGATGGGAGCCATCTTACGTATTTTCTTTTGTTTTGACAACCAGCAACACCAGGATCTACGATGGTTCAATCAAAGTAAGTGCAAGCTCATTCCGTCAAAACTTTACAATTAGTAGATATTGCCTGATGTTTACGACTGCCAGCAACCTGTAGTATGACAAATAAATAAATAAAACACTGTCTGAACATGAGCATCTGTATAATATGCTCCGACGAAATTTTGTTTGTTCCGTGATACCACAGCTGCTGCTCAACAGCGTGCACGGACTGCAGCACTTCAAAATATAAAGTACTAGACAGTGCTCTAATCACCAACACTGCCCGTTACGATGCAGAACATCAACGAGAACTATGAAGCAAAGCAGTGTTACCAAAGACAACGAAATCCCGCTACGCATAGTGGAATTTTTTTTTTTTCAAAACGTTAGTGATATAGAGAGTAATACAACTTTAATGTGTTCTGTTCACGCTACAGACATTTTAGGTATCACATGCAGATAAAGATGTCACCGACAGTTGTAAATCGGAAATAATAACAGAAATGCCAATTAACAAACGAAACGAGATGAATTATTATTCAGTTAATTACTGCAGCAAGTCGTCAGAACAGATTAAGTGTGTTTTGGACATAATAACGTAAAAGACATCGTTATCGTCTTCAGAATGTTTAAATGAAGACGTTATACGAAACACAAAAATATTTAACATATAAACATAATAAAAATCCCTTGCAAAGAAGTTGAAGGTAAATTACGTATAAAGAAGGAAGTGCTTGTTGCTTAAAACTTCAGTTGTTATAATCAACAGCGACCTTGTGAATAATTCACAATCTTCAAGTTCAGCGTCACTGATCATCAAGTGGTTATGTTGGAGATGTACGCAATATACTTGTTCATAGTTTAAGTGCCCTTTTTACTGTATAATATACTGTCACTAATTTATGTAGTCTATATTATAAATTATGATCTATCCTGTAGCGGAATGTAGCGGAATTTGAATGCGCTAGTATCGGAAATAACATATTTTGCGTTGGAAACACAAAGCAAAGTGCAGCTGCTAAGTGGACATGTGGTCTATGGTTGTTTATATTAAATATTGTGGCTTCATTGTTTTGATTGTACAAAATTATATTTTAAAACATGAATTTGAGAACATTATTATGTAAAAATGCTTTCTCGTTGTGTTATCACTTTATGGCTTGCAGGCAGGAGGGGCTAGAGAGAAGCGCTCAGTTTCCAAACAGTTCATAAGTTCAATATGAGGTGCAAAGGTAATGACGTAAGGACCTTTCACCTACAAATATCAACGTAAAAATGAAAACGGATCACCAAGCGCTCAAAAAGCAATTTATACTGCCCAGAAAATATGGTAAAATTCGAAATCAAACCCCTATACCCTACAAACAACAGATAAATTCTGAGTTATATAAGAAGAAGTTGCAACTTGCAAACACCACTAATAAATAATACGGCAGTTTTCTACCATCTGTACATCAAAGTCGAAAGTCACATAGAAGTTACTCAAATAATAATAATAATACAATCCATAGAAGAAGGATAAGTCATCTCAAAAATCTCAAACCACAACGCAGTAACTCTGAACACAACCAACAAAAGTTTACACACATATTATATCCAAGGCCAGTGAACTTTACAAACACAGAAGTAAACTGTAAGTTGTTGTTGTTGTTGTGGTCCTCAGTTCGCAGACTGATTTGACGCAGCTCTCCACGCTACACTGTCCTGTGCAAGCCTCTTCATCTGTGTATACGTACAGCAACCTACATCCTTTCGAATCTACTTACTGTATTCGTCGCTCGGTCTCCCTCTACGATTTTTACGCCTCACAGCCGCGGTGGAGTAGCCGAGCGGTCTAAAGCACCTCGCTGCGGAGCGCGCGGTTGCTCGCCGTGGAGGTTCGAGTACTCCCTGGGGCATGGGTGTGTGTGTGTGTGTGTTTGTCCGTAGGTTAGTTTACCTAGGTTTAAGTAGTTTGTAACCACGCAGTTTGGTCCGATAGATTTATAGACATTTGAACTTACTTTTTTTTTTACCCCACACACTTCCTTCGAATGCTCAGTTGACGATTCCTTGATGTCTCAGAATGTGTCCCACCAACCTTTCCCTTTTCTTACAAGGGAATGGTCAGACTTGTCATGTCGAAACCTGTGTTGCTATTTTTACCACTGTGAGTTAACATTGAGGGAAGTCTGTATGCAGACTGTTAGCTACTGACATGACCTGGAAGTCTGTAAAAACTTTTATGAAGTATGACATTATTGTCGCATGGTTTTCGCGCTTATAACTGCGTGTTGTACAACCCTGACCTCTCTCGCTACGTTATACCAACGCCATCGAGGGGCAAGGTGGCGTTAGCTACGCGCCGCTCTCCTGCCACAGCTGTGAGAGAGCTGATTCGCCTAGTGAAAGCGATCGTACGATAATTAATAAATACGATAGTAATAAATTCGTTGACAAATGCAGCTGATATTTTATCTACAACATTCTTTCCATATAGCTATGAAATAGACACAAATACATTTACGGTTTAGAACACGTCAAACTTTTATTTCTTGTAATTACCGCAAAAATGCGAAATATTGATGCAATATTCAAAACATAGGTTTCTTTGTGCACCAAGAACATACAAGCAAAGACGACATTTGACAGCCCTGTGAATCACAGACGTTGTTAGACGTCCGTAGACAAAACTCGACCGGTGTTCGGAAGGAATCAGGCCTGATAACAGTATATTTCGAGGTGTCCCAAGCATATTTAATCACATTCTGAAACCGTGGGGAGGAAAACTGATAATGTATGACTGATTGCAACTTGAGAATATTGTCACTGTGATAGACAGGAAATTTCAGTGATTTGCACACAATAATTTTATCTGTTAGTTTTCTGTAAAATGCCTTCCACTGGCGGAAAAATTCTCTGTCTAACCGTTGAACTACGTTCGTCGTGCCGGGTGGAATCTGAAGTATCTCTACTTCTGTGTCAGGGTGAGCTCGAAATACAGCTTTTCAAGAATCAGAACTTTTCTGGTCTGACCACGGATCTAGAAGGAGAAGAGATTTGTTCCCGTAGAACGGAAGAAAAGCATGACGCATGAAAAGTGTAACGTTATTATTTCCCATTTTTGCAGACTTCGCTGCGTCTACCACACGATTGTCTGCGTAGAACACTGTTTGTTTGACATGTGGTCCAAAACGTCCAATTGGTCTCTGAAGACACACATATAGTTTAGGCAGCAATGAACCATCCAGACTAATTATGGGCATTATAGTGCATGAATGGGTGAGGGCAGTCGTGGACTGCGCAGTTGCTTCAATATGTTTTTTCCCCTATGAATGACACTGTTATTTTCACACGCATTTCTTTTTGAAAACCTGATCTGCACTGTAAACGTAAGATTCACTAAAACTGGCGATCTTATTTTTTTGCATTCGTAAGAAAAGCTTCTATCATTTCCATTTGAGTCACTTCATTTTCCGATCTGTTTCTCGATACAAAGTTTGTTATTTTTCGTGCCACAATTTTATGTGATATTATGAAGCGACTAATCCAACTTTGAGAAGCTGAAAATTCTTTAGTGCCTATCGCGTTGGCAATCTCTAACGCCCAATCACGCAAAGTTGTGTCGCTGATACTCAATGACTGTCGTCTGCCATCGGTAAATTGCTCAAAAAGTCGCGCATTTATCTCCGTCGCAATTTCCAGTCGACTCTTACGTCGTCCAGCGACTTCCTTTTTCCATCTATACAATTCATGCTCAGAACGGACAAAACGATACCTATTTTGAATAGTACTGACACGTAGGTGTTTCTTACCACTTTCGTTCAACTAATACTTCACCGCTTTTTCTTTGTCTGATAATGTAATTGAAGTTGCTGTTGTTGATGATGCTACGTGGCACTATCACTCGAAGAGTGTTCATGTGTGCAACTTTCTTCCGTTTCATCGCCGTCTGTAGATTCACAGTCTGCAATATCGAGTGTTTCAGTCGTTTCTAGCTACATGTCTGCATTATTTACATTCTCGTTCCTAAGTTTAACTACCATGTCACACATCACATAGTGTTCACGCGTGTTTTCTGTTGATTACTTCATTTGGCGTCTGTGATATATCTCCGTGGCAAGCAGCAAAACATTTACAGGGTTTACCATCACCTGTGAGGGGAGATGGAATGTTCACCGTAAAGTGGCTTGCGGAGGTAAGATGTACATGTACAGAAAATCTTTCACATCTCTAACCAGTTCCAGGACGGTATGTTTCTAAATACGTACCAGAAATGAAAAGGAAGTGCATGCCACAGAAACGAATATTCGTATCCCCTTTCCACCAAAACCGTGCAACGGTATTCCTCTTTAGTGTACGCCGCGATAAGACTGCCGCACCTCCCGAGTATGTGCACAACGCTCATCATAACAACAGCTCGCGACTCGCCATTTCCAGGGGTGGCCAGCCGTCACCACAAGCTCCAAGCAGGGAAAACAGCCATTTTTCGTGATTTTTTTTAGGTGACTTCCAAGTCATGTCAGCTGCTAACATTCTGCATACAGACTGTTAACTAACAGTGCTAAGAAAATCAATACATGTTTCGGCATGACAAGTCTAAACATTCCCTTGTTAGTCAGGATATGCCAGAAACTTCTTTTATCCCCAATTTTGTTGAGCACCTTTTCATTAGTTTCGTGATCTATCCATCTAATCTTCATCATTCGTCTGTAGTACCACAATTCGAAAGCTTCTATCATCTTTTTGTCTGAACTCCTTATCGTCCACGTTTCATTCCCATACAATGCTACACTCGAGACAAATGCTTTCAGAATGGACTTCCTAACATTTAAACTAATATTTGATGTCAACAAGTTTCGCTTCTTCAGAAACGCTTTTCTTCCCTAAGCCATTCTGCATTTTATATCTTCTTTACTTCGGCCATCAGACGTTATCTTGCTACCCAAATAACAAAACTCATCTACTACTTTTACCTAATCTAATTCCTTCAGCATCGCCTGATTTTATGACACTACACCCGTTTTACTCTTGTTAATGTTTATCTTATACCTTCCTTTCAAGACACTACCCATTCTGTTTAATTGCTCTTCCAGGTCCTTCGCTGTCTCTGACAGAATTACTATGCCATCAGCAAACCGCTAAGTTTTTATTTCTTCTCCCTGAACTTTAATTCCCTCTCCAAATTTTTCCTTACATTCCTTCACAGCTTGCCCAATGTACAGATTGAATAACTTTGGGGAAAGGCTACAACCCTGTCTTACTCCCTTTCCAACGACTGCGATCTTTTCATGCCCTTCGACTCTAATAATTGCTGTCTGGTTTTTGTGCAAGTTTAAACATAACTCTTCGCTCCCTATATTTTATCCCTGCTACCTTCAGAATTTGAAAGAGTGTATTCAAGTCAACATTGTCAAAAGCTTTTTACTGATCCACAAATGCTAAAAACGTAGGTTTCCCGTTCCTTAACCTATCTTCTAAGATAAGTCTTAATGTATTCCCTCGCGTGTTCCTACATTTCTCCTAAATCCAAATTGATCTTCCACGAAGTCAGATTGCACCAGTTTTTCCATTTGTCTGTAAATAATTCGTGTTAGTATTATGCATCCATGACTTATTAAACTGATAGTTCTGTAATTTTGCATTTGTTGTCTACTCTTGCTTTCTTAGGTATTGGAAACATTATGTTCTTCTTGAAGTCTGAGGGTATTTCCCATGTCTCATACATCTTGCATACCAGGTGGAACAATGTATTCATGGCTGGCTCTTCTAACGATAATAGCAGTTCAGACGGAACATCATCTACTCCAGGGCCTTGTGTCTACTCAAATCTTGTAGTTCTCTGTCAAGTTCTTCTTGCAGAATAGTATCTCCTATCTCATCTTCCTGTACTTCATCTTCCATTTCTAGAATACTGCCTTCAAGTTTATTTCCTTTGTATAGGTCTTCTATATATTCCTTCACCTTTCAGCTTTCCCTTCCTTGCTTAGTAGTGGTTTTCCGTCTGAGTTCTTGATATTCATACCTGTGCTTTTCTTGTCTCCAAACGTCTCTCTCATTTTCCTGTAGGCGGTATCTATCTTTCCCCTAGTTATACAATTTTCTACGATCTTGCATTTCTCCTGAGCCACTCCTGCTTAGCCAGTCTGCACTTCCTGTCAACCTCATTTTTCAAACGTCTGTACTTTCTATTGCCTGCTTCACTTGATGCATTTTTGTATTTTTTCTTCTCATCAATTAAGTACATTATCTCCTCTTTTATCCAAGGATTTCTATTAGGCCTTGTCCTTCTGCCTATATGATCCTCTGCGGCCTTCACTACTCTATCTCCCAGAGCTACCCATTCTTCTTCTACTGTATTACTTTCCCCCGTTTCAGACAATCGTTGCCTAATACTCCCACTTAAACTCTCAACCACCTCTGGTTCCTTCAACTTGTACAGGTTCCATATCCTTAATTTTCTACCTTTTTGCAGTCTCTTAAATTTTAATCCACAGTTCATAAAATGTTTATATGTTTGTATAGCTTATGGGACTTAACTACGGGGTCATCAGCCCCTAAACTTACAAACTAGCTAATACTAAGGACGGCACAAATATCCATGCCCGAGGCGGATTCGAACCCCCGACCGTAGTGGTCGTGCAGACCGTGAGTGAAGCGCCTCAGCCCCTCGGCCACCGCGGCCGGCTACAGTTCATAACCAATAAGTTATGCTCAGAGTCTATATCTGCCCCTGGATATGTCTTACAGTTTTAAACCTGGTTTCTAAACCTTTGCCTTATCATTATAAAGTCAATCTGGTATCTCCTTGTGTCTACTAATCTCTTCCACGTATCCTACACTAAGTAAATTCAAAACTAGGTGAAGAATACATAGAAAATCTAGTTACAGAAGTAGAACGTTTGTCGACAACAGAAGATAGGAGGGAAAACAATAGTATCAACACAGGATTAATTAGAGAGCTAGTAAAACAATCCATAACATAACAACTAACATTAAAACACCAACACAAAACAACACAGC
The DNA here is from genome assembly GCA_026315105.1 of Locusta migratoria. NCBI lineage: Eukaryota > Metazoa > Arthropoda > Insecta > Orthoptera > Acrididae > Locusta > Locusta migratoria. Next base: position 10,318,243 of record CM048755.1, read on the forward strand.
CACTGAATCCATAACATGCAGCTAACTTATAAAAATATTAAAGATATAAATGTGATTATTTCAATAGCAAGCAAGGGGAACACAGTAGTTCTTATATACTAAGAAGAATACATTAGGAAAACACTTCAATTCATCTCACAAAATTTTTATTGCTACAAGAGTTAATTAATAAAGGATAAATTAATAACAACATGTTGTTGTATTCCCTTTACCTTCCGCCAAACCTCTTTATCCACGCGTCTTCCTTGCGTAAGCCGAGACGTTTCGTTATGTCATTTACGTTATCCATCCAAGAACGTCGTGGTCTGCCACATTTACGTCTGCCTGGTGGTTTTCATTCATTGATTTTCTTTAGCCACCAAAGATCTGGCAGTCTCAACATATGCCCATATCATTTTCATGATTTCGTTTTTCAATTCTATCACTGTTTCATCTGTCTTCATTCTAGGTCTTACTTCACCATTAGTCTCTGTCGATTCTAGATATTCTGGCACCCCTACGTAAATAATCCATTTCCACAGCTTGATTATAAACAGAACATCCCAGTTAGCCCGAGTGAGGATTTCAGAAAAGTACAAATGCTGAAAACTGATAGGGTCATTCGTCTCTAGACTTAACTAATTAAGTGAACATAAATTAAGTTGCGCTAGAGACAATGCGTGTAGCCATGCACGAGGCAGAACTAGAACCTCCACTGGAAGCTGACATGCAGACTGTAGCATGGCGCCTTAGGCCTTGCCGCCACTCCCACGTGGCAGTTCAGGAAAGCCCTCAGTTACAATGCGGAAAGATACTTCTCAAAATTACTATCGTAATACACATAATCTAACAAATAACACTTAAACATCCCAGACACAGCAATACTTCTCATATATGATATGGAAGCATATTTCGCAACATACTGGTACCAAAATCAAGAGATATCATCTACAAAAAGTTGAAAACACACAGCCAACTGCTTGACTTGGAGGTTAATTAAATACAGAGTTAAAGCTCATAGCAGATCGCAACTACTTCTAATTCAATAACGAATTTTATTTAATACAAGGTGGTTTCAGGAGCCATAGCAAATATTTTTATAAACCAACTGAACAGATCTTTTTTTTAAAAGTAGTAGCAAAAGTATTCAACATAATAACTGCTTAAGGTATGTTGGATTTTGAAAGAGACTAAACTACAATTTTCATCAGTCCCTAACTCATTTAAGCAGATGAATGACATTCTCTGGATAATGGGTGAACCACAAACAAAAATTTTAAAATTACAAATTGATATCAACAAGGTACATAAAAATATACAATTCCCAACTGAAAGAGAACAGAATAATCGAATGAACTTCATGGATTTAACTATCAAAAATCAAAGCAACACGCAAATGTTTGAAATTTACCATAAATGCACAGCAATGGGTAATATCATCACATTCTCCATAAACTAAAAAAAAAAGAAAACCCTATAAGAATGAACTTGAGTACATTTGGAGAACGGAGGTATTGCCAGAGGGATGGACGTCAGCTGTGATCCATCCATTACACGAGAAAGGAAGTAAGACCGATCTCAACAACTACAGAGGCATCTCCTTGTTGCTCATCACCTATAAGATCTTCTCTAAAGCATTGCAAACTAGAGTCACCAAACAGCTAGACTCCCAACTAGTGCTGGTTTCCGGGTGAGTAGGTCCTGCGCAGAGCAGATTCAAAACCTCAAGACAATCCTCTCATACAGGAGCCGAGGGGGACATTCCTTTATAGCCATTATGGTAGATTTCGAAAAGGCATACGACTCAATAGATAGACAAACCATCTTCTCCACCCTGTGGGAACTAGGCCTAGATGAGAAGACTACCAGACTGGTCCAGGCTACCATGAATAACACCACCTCCAAACTCAAGTTTAGGGGTGAATACTCAACGAGCTTTCCCATCCAGACTGGATGGCCTCTCGTGTATCCTCTTCAACTGCGTTCTGGAAAAATCATCAAAGAATGGACTTCCACATTGTCACCAGAAGCAGGACTAAAGCTTGGCTACAAGAAAGATAACCTTATTGTACCATGTTTAGCCTTTCCTGATGATCTCACCGTTTTGGCCAACACCATGGGGAGGCTATTCATCAACTACAAAGCCTCTATAATGTTGCAGTGAAAACCGGCTTGAAAATCAACATACAGAAGACTGAGTTCATCACCAATATCAAACAGGCTTCTTCTACAATCCCACTAGGAAACAATAATATCTGTAAATTTCCTGCAGTCAAGTATTTGGGAGAATGGATTTCAACAAGTGAGAGCGAAACCTTGGCCATTGATGCCAGGTGCACAAAGTTAGAAAGAGCCTATCATTCCTGTAAGAATATCTATACCTCCAAGTACCTATCCAAGAACTTAAAACTGAAGCACTACAACTCGGTAGTAACACCCTCTGTGCCGCGGTGAAGTGGCCGAGCGGTCTAAAGCGTCTCGCTGCGGAGCGCGCAGTTGCTCGCCGTGGAGGTTCGAGTCCTCCCTGGAGCATGGGTATGTGTTGTCCTTAGGTTAGTTTACCTAGGTTTAAGTAGTTTGTAAGCTACGGACTGATGACCACGCAGTTTGGTCCGATAGATTTACAAACATTTGAACATTTAACACCCTCTGCACTCCATGCCTCCGAGTGCCTCTTGATGAATCGAAAGGGCCCACTCAGGAAACTATAAATTAAAGAGAGGAAGCTCCTGACGAGAATATTAGGACCCATAAGAGAGGAAAGCGGTTCTAACGACAGTCACCCCTTTTGGGAATAACTCAAACTGAGCCCTAATATTTTCCTAAATCACGGAAAGTTTTATTAGTTCACAGTCTCTATAACAAAGTCATTCCACTGTAGGTGAAGTTGATATAAAAAGAACTTATATGCTGGCTGTAGTCCATTGCGTTGTGAGCTGTCTTCGGCATTCACTAAAAGATTTGACGTTACAGGATCTTTTCGTAGATCATAAACATGTCAGTTGATATGGAAACGATTTTATTTCCATTTAAATAAAGTTTAAATCAATCACATTGTTGCACAATCAAAAATAAAAAAATGCAGTGGCAAGCCAACAGAGCTGCTTACAGGTTTGTGACTGCTAAAAGACAAACAAAACATGGTTTCTCTCAAACATCTTTCTACGTAACCGCGTAATAAGATTGATGACAAAGTTTCGTAATTCACAATTAAACAATATTCTTTTACATTAAATATGCCAAAATACAGTAATTAAAACATTATATTTAAGCTTTAACTATTTACCTCAATGTATGTACAGCCGGTGACAGAATTCGCGAGACCCCTCGCCTAATCGCTATACACAACCGCAGAGTACTGCTGCTTGGCGGGAAGTATGTACAGCGGGGCAACACGATCGTACATACTGTCGATTACCCATATGACACGAAATCTGAGAGGAAAAAAGTTATCTTCCAGTATCACAGCCAGTTCTAACAACACGCATTCTTTCTATGCGACGTGAAGGCGACTTCGAAAACTGATTTTAGAAACTGCTTTCCGTATTAGCCATGGCGTTTTAAGCTATTCGCGACCGAAAAATTCCTTTCCACATTTCTTTTCTTATAGTTTCAATGAACAAAGACAGCAATTAGAATTGAGATGCTTCAGTCCGTGTATATTTTCGGACGTTACTGACACATTCAAATGGAAAAATGGCATGCATATCATAGAATTAATTCAATTTCATGACTGGAAGCAAATTATCGACATTAACCACTACTTAAGGTAACTATCACCCAAGTGCAAGTCGACAAATGTCTAGTGGGTGCTACAGCGGCACACTGGCTGGAATCACGCTAAACACTTATTCGTTGAGAGAGCAGACAAAACAGATCCTGTTCTAAACACTTTGTTCTGAAGCTAAGGGTTACATCATGGTGCATCAGGTTCCGAGTATCGCTGACGGTTTCTTCCCACCACCTCGTTTGCGCTATAAAGACGACAACCGTTTGGCGAGGCAGATCATTGATGGTATTTCCGAGAGTGAAGGTATCGTATCATTTCCACTGGTTCTCTTTCGGTTGATGTTGCAACTAAGATATCAGCACAAACTTAACAAACATAAGCCAGCTGTGCCACCACAAATTACAGTTCTCCTCAGATGTTTGGTACTTTTCCATAGTCCATGTCTTATTGAAATACCTAATATTAAGCATTCGACAACATATTGGGCTATTATAATACCAGATACGATTATGTCAAATGAATGTGCAGAGAAGCAAACAAATGATAAAAATAAGCTTACTTATCTCGCCAACTACTGATCAACGAGCGACAGTTCGATTACTGACATTTTCACATTTTTCTTCTATTTTGATATATGGCTAATTATGTTTCTCACGTAACAATAATAAACGCACATAATTGAGTAACAATCTGTATCTGGATTCCCCAGAGGTTAAAGAGATCTTTTGGTGTGAGTTTGTCACTGGCGATTATCGAAGACGATGTCTTTCGCATACTAATCAAAAATATCAAACCGCCAAACCACCCGCACCTATGAATACATCATGCAGGAAGTAGACGTCCGAACAATCACCTTAGAATGAAGTCGGTCATCTATTCAAAGAAGCAGGCAATAATTTGATAATGCAAACAGCAAAAACAAGTAGATAGAATAATTTGTAAAATCTCGAACCTAAGAGTCGACTTTTGGTGATTCTCCATCGTAGCAATTAGAGGAGTGAAAGATTCTAAAGCTAATCCCTTGGTTTTATTCTGTAGTAGGACAGCATTACACACCTGTGGGTTTCAGTTACTGTGCAGAATACAAAACCACGGTTTTTCGTCAAAAGCGTGCGTAGTTTCCTGCCACATATGAATAGGTAGTAGGCCTATGTTCCTGCAGAGGTTCGATAAACGGCTATGGCTATAGTATGTCTGGGTGGCGCCGGCATAAATGCGTAGATGCGTAACACGAAGTCCTAGGATCGAGCTGACATCCGCAGCACTTTTAGTTTTAATTATTCACTCATTTTCACGAGTTTCAATCCGTATTTTTACATACGTAACTTTTCTGCTCAGTAACAACTGTGGTAGCGAATATAGTATCAAAAAGTTTTAACTCTTCATTCAGCCAGTTCACATGATAACAAAGAGAAGTTTTGGATGAATGAACGAAATAGACAGTCTATTTGCGTCAGATGTTCTGAGCAGATTGACACTGCCACCAGAAAAATACAACAGATCGTGTGAGTCATAGCGTAAGTTTTTCCACAGACAGATAATAAACGTTGGTTTCAGGGCACATGTCGTATGGGTTTATAAATATCAAACATTATAGTAGTCACAATTTATTAGCTGAGATAAGTGCATACTGGAAAACGTTGGCTTTACGTGGGTTCAAAACTTGACAAGCACATACCAAGAGCGTAATAGCTACAACGACAATCTCCGAATGCGATTGTCTTGACAAAGGCTAATAATATCCCCTTATGCGTTTGCGTGTTGAAAGTCTCAACACTAGGGATCGCGGGATGGGTCTCACCTACTTGGCCCAATCTGTGTGAGAAGAAACACGAATATGAACCTTTTAAATTCCTACAATATCTCCCCTTTGTAGGCTATAGGAAAAGAGAAAGCGCACGCCAAATGTTCCAACTACAGATAGGTGCAATATCAGCTAATATTGAGGTTCACCATTGCTGATGACGGTGTTTTCGGTGTTGCGAAGTGGCTAAACGATTAGCTTTTGAATGAAACAGCACGGGTTTGAATCCCGTCCCTTCCAAAATACTTTTCTTATATTAACCCTTGTAGTTTTAATTATCAATTATAAAAATTTCAATGCATAGTATATATATTAGGTTTCATTATAACTAAGTTAATTAATTAATATATCTTATTTCATCATTTAACTTTCATAATTCGATGATGTATTTAATGAAAATAATATTTCAAAAATTGTAGCACGTATTTATATGCCGAAGTTATATTACATTCCTTAGGGTGTTCATCGTCAAAGAAAAACTCCACACTATGCAGACTTTACCAAAGTATTTTAAGCGAGAAATTTTATCCGAAATATGCTTCGGTGCAATGCATACTTTATTCAAGTTTTTAAGTAAATAACGTTTCACTGTTGATTTTTGTGCATACCAAGTGTATAGATGGGAATTGTAGCACTGAACTGATGCTGTAGGATTGAATGTGTTTTAATTGAGACACCTCTTGACATCAACGTTCGTGGCACACTGAAACGTTTAAGTAAATTTAAATTTCATAAATAAAAGGTTTACATTGCGAGGGGTAATATGAAATGAACAAAAATGCAAGGAGTACCGGGGAATCGAACCTTGGCCTCAAAATTTGCAATCCAAGCGCTTGTCCACTACGCTACTCACACTGCTCGGAGGCCATAAGTCAGTAAGCAGCTTATATAACACCTATTTGTGAGAAATTTTCGCCACCGAATTCACTTTCCCTTTGGCCAACTCGGACGGGATATTTTGGGAATTTCAAAGGTTTGTCAACTTCCTTCTCGCAGGGTTTGAACAAAATCGGTGAAAAGCATCCCGCAATCTACTGTCAGTCATAAACATTCTACAGTATAAACTGAAAGACAGAATCGCTGAGGAAATGTCTGCCCCCACCCTCCACAATCCTTGTGGGTTAAAATTCCAGGAGTAGAAACATCCTCATCCATGATCCACGGACTGAGACGCGATATTTTTGTGAAATTCAGTGTACTGTTACAGCGACAGTCGTAAAATATGTGGGGATAAAGTTTATGAAGTAGTTTCTGTTAATATTTATATAGAAACTTTATGCTGTAGCTACGAATGACTGATCTACGAAACAGCAACGAATCTAAATCATTAATACGAACGTGTTTCTGACGGCATTTTGACTCGTGAGTGTTCTATAGTTAAAAGGCACATGCGGTAACTTGAGAATAATTTTGCGAAAAATTTGTAACAAAAAGTGAGGGAGGCGTATATTTTATACCCACATGCAACGTCTTGGTATTCTGGGGTGTTCATTCTACTATCAATCGCTGTTTTATTTCCTCTGACTTTATTGAAAGCGGTACGGTTTTTTTAATAAATGAAGCAGGTCAATTTACAAAGAAAAAAAAAGGTGGTCTTATTTTTGTCACCCTGATTTCTTTAATGAACAGTTTCAAATTAACAACATACCTAACGCAAGAATCATTTATGAAACGTCTGAGACCAGCTGAATAACAGTTGGTAAGATTTAGCTGTAGTAGATTGTCGTATAAGGAAGTTTGTTTACACGCGCTAGACGTGCTGCGAAGTGCCCCGTTTACTTCCGTTCAAACCTCTGGCCGGCCACAAGCACTGACTGGAAGACGAGACATTCGCTGCGATTGAGCAGAGTAGAGGCATGCCTCGCCTCTTCTCGACTGCCCGCTGATGTGTCTGAACCTGTCTTTTCTTAAATGGACTGTTTGCCTGGTTATCCTGATACCGATCTCCTAATGGATTCTCGTCCTAGGTTATATTATTGTGCACTGAATTAAAAATTTTATTATTGGATGGTTTCAGATAGCCCGCGTATTAGTTGCCATATTTAGCAGCAATTCTTACATTATTAAACAATAAGTCTGTAGTAACTTCTTTATATTTGAACATTAACATGTCTTGACGCTGTAAAAAAAGGTGTGTATGATCTATTACAATTGTATTCTGTCGAATATATAACACATTAAACTCGAAGCAACTATCAAATTATATCTTAATAATGACATGGCCGCGGAAGAACGACCGAGCGCATTGAGGCGCTACGCTACGATGTGCGAGGCCGTTCCCCCTCGGGGGTTCGAATCCCCCCTTAAGCATGGATGTTTGTACCGTCTGCAGTATAAGGTTGTTCATAAGTAGTTTGTAAGTTTAGGGACTGATGACCCCGCAGTTAAATACCATAAGCTTAACAAAAATTTAAACTTTTTTTTTCTTCATGACATGGCAGTTACGTATTGATTTGAACATCTAGACTGTTTGTTGGTTTTGAGGATTTTTTTAATGTTTTTAATACCATTTCGATAGTCTTAGTTGCAAGCAAAGAACTAACCTGCGGGAAACCTAATGGTAAAACCTACTACGCTAATGTATAAACAAAAATTACAAAAGCTTCGAACTTCTGTTATAGTCTATGTATCTGTCAGCTGCTTCAGAAGTGAGTTTTATACACAGCTTCAACACGAATTTGAAAGTAATGTCGTATAAAATCCATTACACCACGACCCAAGTTATTGGCGCTTACCTTGTATACTATCGATATACCCGGAATATTACTACTTTATATCGTACAAAGAGCTTTGCAACCTACTTCGAGAAAAAAGAAAAAATGCTCTGGAAACCTCTGATCTGAAAAAAGACATATCGTTTATGGCTGCTTACCATCAACAATAGTTATGTTAAAGGGTTTCATGGTGTTTTATTTTTTATTTGGCCTTCATCGCTCTTCCAGACGAACCTGCTCCTTCCACAACGCGTTTTTATACTTGCTTCGTCTTCTGTACTATAATTGTTCATAATATGTTATTTATTCCCTAAATTAATGTATAAAAGTAATACTGTTCTCCCTCATTGAAAAAGATACACAATATTAAAATGAAATCATAGATTTGAAAGTTAAAATATACTACATCCACTTTAAAAGAAATATACTAAATATGATTTATTTCGTAGGTGAATTTTTTTTCTATTCTATTGAACCTCGGTGTTTCTCAAACTGTTTGACTCGTTTGTTCTTTTGCCAATGGTAGCCAAACAGTGGGTCCTATGAGTTGCACTCTTATACTGTTACATACTAAACCATTATAAACAAATGAACGTTTTCTGCTAATACTGCTTCCGCAACGATTCGAACCCTGTTGGGTATTCTCGTTTCTTATTATATTGGTGTCGTGTCTGTTATTTCGGACATATCCGAAGTAACAGACACCATACCAATATAATTAATTACGACTCGCGAAGACGGCGTTTCTTCAATCACTTTATTGCATATGCGGTCATACGTTTGAACTCGCACGATATGGGCGCTACAGCCATAGCGTGCAACTTGTGAAAGTTTGAAACAGACGCAGGGTGAGCACCGGTAGCCACGTGGTTAAGTTCACCGCTGGCCCGAAGCGGGAGACACGGGTTCGATTCCCGTCCCGATTCATATTTTCACTTATCGCCATTGTTTAATTTCAATGCCCTAATTCAGCACTATCATTCCTTTCCTTCCTAATTCTTATTCCTTCACGTCCTTCATAAATATTTGTCAGTTCTTGTCTCTTTTTCTTTGGACCTCCTTATCTGCTCTTCTAGGCTGAACTGAACTTCTCTCGCAAATTACGCTTTCATCGGCGATCTTGTACTCTAAACCTTTTGCAGATGTTTAGATGTTTTAAATACAGTTCTGCACATACATGTTTTATTATTATTATTATTATTGAATCTAGAAACTGAATAGTTCTTCTCACGGAAAAATAAAAATTATTATTACGAATCCTGATGAAAATTAGTTTTATATGTTCAGTTTAAACTTACAACTGTCCCTTAAAATAAAAGGAAATAACTCTTCTTTATAAGATTCTGGCTGCTTACAAAACTAAGCAAACAAAACAAGAAATCAAATCGAAATGTTCAAATGTTTGTAGAGCTTGTGGGACTTACGTACGGGGTCATCAGTCCCTAAACTTACAACCTATTTATGAATTAGCTAATACTAAGGACGGCACAAATATCCATGCCTAAGGGGGAATTCGAACCAAATTGTTCAATGTTCAAATGTTTGTAGAGTCTATGGGACTTAACTACGGGGTCATCAGTCCCTAAACTTACAAACTACTTACGAACTAGCTACAACTAAGGACGGCACAAATATCCATGCCCGAGGGGGGACCGTAGTGGCAGTGCAGACCGTGACTGGCGTGCCGCAGACCGCTCGGCCACTGCGGCCGGCCAAGAAACTCTACTAATACTGTTCAACATCCCGCATATCACGTATATTTCAGTGTAAACCATCCATTCCTCAACGCACGACAGATTCAGCAGGCTTTGATCCCTGCTGTTAGCAGTAGAACGGTCATTCGTCGTCTGATGGAAGGTGAACTGAGAGCAAGGAACGCTGCTGTGAAAGAGACATTGTCTGCATCCCACAGAGAAGCCCACCTTGCTTTTGCTACAGAAAATATTGACAGACCTCTTGCGTTCTGGATACGGCCAAAAGGTGCCAGGTATAACCCCAAATATATTTACAGTTGCCAAAGAAGTGGCAGGGAGTCGGTAACGGTGTGGGCATGGATATCGGCCGAGGGGTGTGGTCTCCTGTGGGAAGTTGAAGAAAAACTGAATGCGCGCACCTATATTTCAATGCTAGAGAATGTGATGTTACCTTCTGTGGCAGCGAGATTTCGAGACGAACAGGTCATTTTTCAACATGATCGGTCGCCCATTCATATGTCACGAATTGTAAAGAGGTGGTTCGACAACCACAGAAATATTACTGTTTTGAAATGGCCACCTAAAGGAGATGACATGAATCCCATTGAGAATGTTTGGGCAGAAATGATGAGAATAATATAAGAATAAAGAAATGCACCGTCCAGTCGCCGCCAGCTTTCTGAAGCGATTAAAGACGTTTGGGACGAGTAACTTGGATGTCCACGTTACGTGGCTACACTTGTGGGTTCAATGCCCAACAGGCTTCGAGCCGTCGTTGAGGCTGAAAGCGGCAACTTTCGTGAAAATTGAACTGTTTATGTAAATTTAAATTTCATAATTAAATGGTTAACATTGCGAGGGGTAATGTAAAATGAACAACAATCGAACGAGTACCGGGAATAAAAACCTGGGCCTCTAAATTGGCAATCCAAGCGCTTGTCCACTACGTTATTCACACTCGTCGAAGGCCGCGACACAGTAAACAGCATATATAGCACCTATTTCTATGTGAGAAATTTTCGGGGCCCTATTCCCTTTCGCTTTGGCCAACTCGGCGAAATATTTTGGGAATCTGAAAGGTTCATCTACTTCCTTCTTGTCGCAGGGTTTGATAATAAAAAATCGGTGAAACCCATCTATCTCGCGATCTACTCTGGTCAGTCATAAACATTATACAGTGTAACTCAATGAGGTCGAACCGTTGAGGGAAAGTTCCCATCCATCCTTGAGAGTGAAAAATCCAAGCGTGGGAACATGGTCTACGGACTGAGACGCGTTATGTATGCTGAAATTCAGGGACCTCTTATAGCGACAGTCGTAGTAATTAGGGAAGAATGTTGATGTAGGACAAAAAGTGAAGGAGAAGTATATAGATCACTCAGGATTCTAAACACCCACATGCAAAGACTTGGTATATTGAAGGTGTTCATTCTACTATCAATCGCTGGTTTATTTCCTCTGACTGTATTGAAACCAGAACAGTTTTTTTTTCTTTAAAAAAGATAAATAAAAATAAATGAAGCGTGTCAAGTTACAACAAAAAGGGAGTCATGTTTTTGTCACTCTGATTTATTAATGAACAGTTTCATATTACTAGCACACCTAACACAAAAATCATTTATGAAACGTCTGAGACCAACTGAATAACAGTTGGTAAGATTTAGCTGTAGTAGATTGTCGTGTAAGGAAGTTTGTTTACGACGAGCTCGCCGTGCTGTGAAGTGTCCCGTTTACTTCCGTGTAAACATGTCGCTGGGCACAAGCACTGGCTGGAGGACGAGACATTCGCTGCGATTGAGCAGAGTGAGGAATGCTTCGTCTTTCCTCGACTGCTCACGGATGTGTTTGGACCTGTCTTTTATTATATGGACAGTTAGCCATTTGAGGCCTGGTTTTCCTGATACCGATCTAGTAATGGATTCTCGTCCCGAGTTATGTAATTATGCAGAGAATTAAAAATTGTATTTCTGGGTGGTTTCGGATAGCCCGCGGTTATTTGCCATATTTAGCGGAAATTCTTACATTGTTAAACAAAAAATGTATAATAGCCGCGGTGCAGTAGCCGAGCGGTCTAAGGCGCCTTGCTGTGGAGCGCACGCTTACTCGCAGTTGGAGGTTCGAGTCCTCCCTAGGGCATGGGTGTGTGTGTTGTCATTAGGTTAGTTCATCTACGTTTAAGTAGTTTGTAAGCTACGGACTGATGACCATGCAGTTTGGTCCGATAGGATTACAAACATATGAACAAATGTATAATACCTTCTTTACCTTCGAACGTTAACATGTCGTGAAGCTTTAAAAAAGGTGTGTATGGTCTATTAAAATTGTATTCTGTTGAATGTGTAACACATTAAACTCGAAGCAGGTTTCAAATTCTATATTGATGAGGACATGACAGTTACATACTGATTTGAACAACGAAATTGTTTGTTGGGTTTAAGTTTTTTTTTTTATATATATAATTTGAATAGCTTTTAGCTGCAAGAAAAGAACTAACTTGAAGGATATCTAATCGTGAAACAAAGTATCCTGTTGTATGAACAAAAAATATAAAAGTTTCGAACCTCTTGTCATAGTCTCTGTATCTGTCATCTGGTTCAGAAGTGCATATTGGACACGACTTCAAATTTAATTTGAAAATGCCGTATATGTTCCATGTCTTCTGCTAATTTTGTTCAGAATCAGGTAAAGCTGCCTAATGCTTCCGCAACGATTCGTAGCCTGTTGCGTATTCTTGTTTCTTATCGTATTGGTGTGGTGTCTCGCACACCACACGAATATAATACGTATTTACACGCGAAGATGGCGCGTGTAAGAGAGCATGGGCGATATGGGCGCTACAACCATGGCGTGCGACTGCTGGAAGTTTGCAACGGACGAGGGAGGGGGAGCGACCTCGTGTAGGAAAGTGTTTATGGAGATGTCTGCTTGAAGGAGGAGGAGACATGCATTCGATTCCTGGCCCGGCACACATTGTTTAGTTTCAACGCCCTGATTCTTTCCTTCCTAATCCTTCTTCCTTCACCCCTTCATAAATATTTGCAAATACTTGTTGCTTTTTCTGTGGGTCTGTTTATCTCCCCTTCTAGTCTGAACTTTGCTCTCAAATTACGCCCTCATCTACCGTGCTTTAAAATATTTTGCAAATGTTTTAAAAACTATTCTGCACAACCATTTTTTAGAGATTGATGAATTTATAAAATGAGTACAACTTTTCTCGGAAAAATAAATCATACGAATCCTAATGAAAATTAGTTTCTGCGTCCTGATAAACTTACACCTTTTCCTTAAAATAATAGTAAATAACACTTTCTTACAGGAAATATATCATTTGACTGGTTAAAAAACGAAGACCGCGGCGGAGTGACAGAGCATATTGGAGTGCTATGCTCTGATGTGGGAAGGCGTTGCCCATCGTCGGTTAGAATACCGGGCATGGATATTTGTGCTGTCGTTAGTATAAGTTAGTTTATAAGTAGTTTGTAAGTTTAGGCCGGGAATCGAAACCCGAACCTCCAGATGTGTTCCATAGAAAATTGCCACTACTGCCGAGGCTCTCCATGCAGCGGAGTAGCACCTTGGCAATGGACATATTGGAACATTCCTGCCTTTAACCTTAGACTAAGGTGATATAAATAACAATGTAAATGGAAATACACGAAACCTCAGAATTTTTCGTCTCAAACATGTCAAAGACATTAAAGATAAAGGTGAAGCTCTGAATTAAAATTTGTGATGCGGTCGGGGATCGAACTCTGACCTCCAATCTTCTCTTTCGTTGCGAGAGCCGTGGCAGTAGTGCCAACATTCTTTGGAACACAAAAGCTGAAGTAAAGTTTGTGACGTGGAGGCGCCTTAATCGCTAGTGGTGCGATGGTCTAGTGGAGAGTAGTGTGTCTAGTAAGCAATTGTAAAGTAGTTGACGAATTAAGGATTAGGGAGAAATGGATGGACAGTGCTGCATTAGGGCATTGAAATTAAACAATGGCAACAAGTTAAAATGTGAACCAATCCGGTAATCGAACCTGGGTCTCCAGCTTCGGGCCAGCGGTGAACTTAACCACGTGGATCCCGGTGCTCACCCTGCGTCCATCTCAAACTTCCACAAGTTGCACGCTATGGCTGTAGCGCCCCTATCGTGCGAGGTCGAACGTTTGACTACATATGCTGTGAAGTTATTGTTGAAACGCCCCGTCTTCGCGTGCGTAATTAATTATATTGGTATGGTGCCTGTTACTTCGGATATGACCGAAATAACAGACACAACACCAATATAATAAGAAACGGGAATACCCAATAGGCTTCGAAGCGTTGCGGAAGCAGAAGGCGGTTATACGTGATTCAGAGCAACATTAACAGAAATAGTTTATTTATTTAGAATGGTTAAGTATGTAACGGTGCAATAGTGCTACTCATAAGATCCACCTTTTGTATACCATAGGCAAAAAAGCATAGGTTTCAAACAGTTTGAGAAAAACTGAGGTTCACTAGAACAGAATCAAGATTTCACCAACGAAATCAAACGATTTTTAGTTTATTTCTTTTAAAGCACATGCAGTATGTTTTAACGTTGTAATTTTCGATTTCATTTTACTATTGTGTTTTTTCCTATGAGATAGAACATTACAACGTTTCAAGATTAATTTAGGGAATAAATGAATTAACAAATTGTGAACAATTATAGTACAGGAGATGAAACAAGTATAAATAAGCATTTTGGACGAAGCACGTTGGTCAGGAAGGGTGATGAAGGCAAAATTAAAAAAAAAAGTTAAATTCTTTATCACAACTATTGCTGATGGTAAGAAGCCATAAACGATAATTGATTTTTTTTTTCAGATCGGAGGTTTCCCAAATGTTTTTTTCTGGAAGTTGGTTGCAAAGCTCTTTGTACGATATGTAGCAGTTATATTCCCGGTACATCGATAGTATACAAGGTAATCGTCACCAACTTTGGTCGTCATGTAATGGAACTTACACGAGATTGCTTTTCAATTCTTCTTGAAGCCGTGTGCAATACGCGCTTCTGAACCAGCTGACAGACTATGACAAGAGGTTCAAAACTTATTGTATTTCTTCTCACACAAACAGCAAACTTTGTTACGCCATGAGATTTCCGGCAGGTTAGTTCTTTGCTTGCAGCGAAACCTATCGAAATTATTAAAATAAAATCTTAAAACCAACAAACAACTTTAATGTTCAAATCAATCTGTAACTGCCATGTCATCATTCAGATATAATTGGAAAGCTACTTCGAACTTAATGTGATACACATTCAACAGAATACAATTTTATTTGAACACACACTCCTTTTTTCAAGCATCATAACTTGTTACTGTTCCAAGTCAATACATAGTTATTATACACTTGTTGTTTACCAATGTAAAAATTACTACTAAATATAGTAACCAACTGGAGGTCTATCCGAAACCAACCAATAATACAATTTTTATTGCAGTGCACAATCATATAGACTAGGACGACAATCAATTAGTAGATCGGTATCAGGAAAACCAGGCCTCATAATGCACTGTCCGTATAAGAAAAGACAGGTCCGACCACATCCGTGAGCAAGTCGAGGAAAGGCGAGGCATTCCTCTACTCGGCTCAATCGCAGCGAATGTCTCCTGCTTGGGGCCGCAAGAGGTTTACGCGGAAGTAAACGGGGCACTCACAGCACGGCAAGCGCGTATAAACAAAGTTTCTTACTCGACAACCTACTCCAGCTACACCTTCCCAATGGTCAGTTTGCCTCAGACGTTTCAAAAATCATTCTTGTATTAGGTGTGCCGGTAATACGAAACTGCTAAATAACAACTCAGGGTGTCATAACATCTGGCCATCTTTTTGTGGTAACTTGACACGCTTCCTTTATTAAGGAGCCTGAGTGGTCAATATACGTATCCAACACTTTTTGTCCTAAAGGTTTTGCAAAATTACTCTCCTTTCAACTACATAACACCGAAGACTCTAAATACCGACAGAAACACGTTCATATTAATGATTTAGATTCGTTGCCGTTTCGCAGATCTGGCATCCGTTGCTACAGCGGAAAGCTTCTTTATAAAGAGACAAACGACTCCATTCACTTTATTCACACAATTTTTACGACTGTAGCTGTAAGAGGACCCTGCATTTCGCATTCATAATGCATCTCCGTCTGTGGACCATAGGCGAGGATGATCTCAGTCCTGGAATTTCATTCACAAGGAGGGGTGCGAACTTTCTCTCAAGGACTCCAACGTCATTCAGTTTATACTGCATAATGTTTATGAATGATCAGAGTAGATCGCGGGATGGGTTTCACCGATTTGGTTCAAACTCTGCGAGAAGAAGGAGGCAGACGAAACATTTCAAATTCCCAAAAATATCTCGCGCCATTTGGTCAAAGGGAAAGCGAATACGGTCGCAAAAGTTTTCCACATAGAAATTGGTGTTATCTAAGCTGCTTATTGAGTCCCAATCTACGTCAAATGAGAGTAGCGTGGTGGACAAGGGCTTTTTTTGCAAAATTTGAGGCCCAGTTTCGAGGCTCGGTATTTCGTGCAATCGTTTTCATTTTGTATTACCCCTCGCAATGTTAACCTTTTATTTATGAAATTTAAATTTACATAAACATTTCAGTGTTCCACAAAAGTTGACGTCAAAAGGAGACTCAAAACACATTCAATCTCATGGCATCAGTTCAGTGCTCCTGTTTCCACCTCAATGGTTAGATACATTTGGTATGCACCAAAAGCAATAGTGAAAAGTCATTTACTTTAAACCTTGAATCAAGTGTGTTTTGCACCGAAGCATATTTCGGATAAAATTACTTCCTTAAAATGCTTTGATAAAGTTTGCATAGTGTGAAGTTTATGTTTCTTTGTCGATGTAATATAACTTCGATATATAAATAACTGCTACAACATTTGGAAATATTATTTTCATCTGAAACTTCATAGAATTATGAAAATTAAATGATTTAATAAGGTGTATTAATTAAATTAGTTGTAACGAAACCATATATATTAATTATACACTGAAAATTCATAATTAATAGTTAAAACTGCAAAGGCTAACATAAGAAAACTATTTCGGAAGGGGCGGGTTTCGAACCCGCTGTTTCGTTCAAAAGCTAAACGCTTAGCCACTAAGCACCAATGCTGATCCTCAAGATTCGCTGATAATGCGTCTATCTGTAGTTGGAAAAATTTTGACCAGCGTTTTCTCTTTTCCTATGGCCTACACAGGGGAGATATTGTAGGAATTTAAAAGGTCCATATTCGTGTTTCTTCTTGCACAGTTTGGGCCAAGTAGGTGAGACCCATCCAGCGATCTCTAGTGTTGAGACTTTCAACACGCAATCGCATGAGGGGCAATTATCAGCCTCTGTCGAGACAATCGCATTTGGAGATTGTCGTTGTAGCTATTACACTCTTGGTATGTGCTTGTCAAGTTTTGAACCCACATAAAGGCAGCGTTTTTCAGTATCCACTTATTTCAGCTAATAAATTGTGGCTACTATAAAGTTTGATATTTATAAATGCATACGATATGCGCCCGATACCTACGTTTAAGGAAATTATTTATGTAGAAACATGATAAAAAAATTATCTGTCTGTGGAACAAATTTACGCTGTCACTGATAGGATTTCTGTTGCATTTTCTGTGGCAGTAATAATCTACTCAGAACATCTGCACCCAAATAGACTGTCTATTTCGTTCAGTCATCCAAAAGTTGACTTATAACTTATAAGTTATCATATGAACTGGCTGAGTGTAGAGTTAAAACTCTTCGATACTATATTCGCTTCTAAAATTGTCTCTGGGCAGAAATATTACGTATGTGAAATATACGGCTTGCAGCTTGTCTTCTCGTGCACTCGTGTAAATGAGTGGATTTTTAAAAAAGCAAACCTGCTGCGAGTATCGGCTCGATCCTAGGACCTCGTTTTACGCATCTGCGCATTTACCACGGCGCCACCAACATATACTGTAGCATAGCCGTTTTTCGAACTTTTGCGGAAAAACAGGCCTACTACCTATTCAGAAGCGGCAGACCTTATCTGGAAACCACGCACCCTTTTGACGAAAAATCGTGATTTTGTATTCTGCGTAATAATGAAACCCACCGGTGTGTAATGCTGACCTACTACATCAGTGTTCGTATCATTGTATTAATACGCTAACAAGAAACTGAGGGTACATATTTTTATATTAATCATACAAGAAGGCCAACGAAACATAAATATTTCGGAAGGTGGTTTCTCATACATGTTACGAATATAAAAAATATGTGTGCACGTAGCCGTTAAGAGTGATAAAAAGAAATTTTAAGATGATACTCCAAATTCTCCATTAGTTTTGCCACTATTGTAACTCGTTGTTGGTGGCTTATTCATACAGGTGAAGTGTGCTCAGTCAGTTTGCGCTTGGAAGTCTACTTTTAGGATCCCTGGTTCGATTCACACAGCCCCCATTTATTTTAATTCTTCGTAATATTCAATTCTTAACATTTAAATATAGTTTTTAAATATAATTAAACAACTCCGTATATGAATGTAGTATTATAATAAGTTACAAGGACAAACATTTGAATACGTCGGGATTCTATTAAGAAATCCAGTTTTCACACATGGTCAGCTATACGTAGCAAGTAGAGTTCGATCCTTCTATGGTTTGAAATTTTATATTTGTGAACATAGAGGACAACGACAACGGAAAATGTTTTACAATGCCAAATTGTGAAATAAAGCAATTAATTCCCTTATTTGTTTCTTTAATTCTCTCATGTTTTCCCTTTGCCCTTTCTTTCACCTATTCTCATAGCATTCCCATAAAACCTATAAATTTGCAGTGCTCAATAAATTCCAATTACATTTTTTTTTATTTTCATGATTTTGCAAACACAACTGGTCGAATTTCGACCACAGGTAGTACTAGACAGAATAAATGGCGTCGGTTTCTAAATCCGAGAGATAAGCGTTCGAATCTGTATTTTTAATTTGTCTCCTTATTTTTACGCAGTAAGGCTCTTGCTACGATCAAGAAACACCAAAAGTTGACTCTTAAGCTCGAGATTTTACAAGTTACTATACCTCCTCGGGTTCGCAGTTTGCAGTATCAAATTAATCTTGAAAAGTAATACTGTTCTCTCTCATTGAAAAAATTCACAATAATAAATGTAATCATAGATTAGAACGTTAAAACATACTGCATACGGTTTAAAAGAAAAGTAGTAAAAATTTTCTTCATCTAGTTGGTGAAATTTTGTTTCTATTCTACTGAACCACGGTGTTTCTCAAACTGTGACTCGTTTCCTTTCTTGTCTATGGTAGCCAAACGGTGGGTGCTATGGGTAGTATTCTTATGCCGTCACATACTAAATCAGTAAAAATAAATTAACGTCTTCTGCTAATGTTGCTCAGAATCACGTATAGCAGCTTTTTGCTTCCGCAACGATTTTGTTTCTAATTATATTGGTGTTGTGTCTGTTATTTCGGACATGTCAGAAATATCAGACACCACACCATTTTAATAATCATTTACACGCGAAGAGGGCGTTTGCTTCCATCACTTCAGTAAAGATGCGGTCATACGATCGACCTCGCACGGGAATCCGTACCGGTGAGAGTAATAGGGCATGGAAGATAGGGGAGCTACAGTCATAGCGTGCGATTTATGAAAGTTTAATACAGACGCTGCGCTAGCAAGGGTAGGCAAGTGGTTAAGGCGAATTCTGCCGTGAAGCCGGGTACACGGGGTCGATTTCCGGCCCGGCGCACAATTTCACTTGTCGCTATTGTTTAATTTCAATGTCTTTAATGCAGTCACTGTCAATCCTTTCCTTCATAATACTCCTTCCTGCAACTCCTACATAAATGTTTGTTAATTCTGTTTCTTTTTTCTGTGGGCCTCCTCCCCTTCTAGCCTGAACTTCGCTCTCAAATTATGCCTTTATCGGCGCGCTTCTATTTTGTATTGAAACTTTTTGCAGATATTTAAAAACCAATTCTGCACAACCATGTGTTATTAGATATTGATTGAATTTAGAAAATGAGTACTGCATCTCTCAGTAAAATAAATATTACGAATCTGATAAAAATTAGTTTGTGCGTCCAGATAAACTTACACCTTTTCTTTAAAATAAAAGTAAATAACTCTTCTTTACAATAAATATATTCTCTGACTGGTCAAAAAATGAAGAAAACACCAAGCAATCTCTACTAATTCTGCTCAATATCGCGTATAGCCGCCTTCCGCTTCAACAATGGTTCGAAGTCTGTACGGCAGTGGAACCCATGTAACATGGACATTCAAGTAACTTTTCCCAAGCGTCTTGAATCGCATCAGAAAGCTGGCTGCGACTGGACGGTGAATGACCTTTTCCTTTTATTATTCTCACAATTTTTGCTGCAGTAAAAGCAAGTAGGGCTTCTCTGTGGGAAGCAGACATTGTATCTTTCACAGAACGTTTTTCGCTCTCAGTCCACCTTCCTAATAGCAGGAATCAAAAACTGCTGGAACTGTTGCGCGTTGAGATATGGATGGTTTTCACTGAAAAGACATATCTGCCAATCCTGAGCTGTCGCTGTTTTGCGGCGAACACAAGACGAGACATTTGGTGTGTACAGAAACACGTTGCGTATAATACCTGCTGCGAAAACGCTGCTGGCAGGGAACAGACTGCGACAGCGTTCGGGCACTCGTTTTGCCCACTCCACGGCTGCAGACGTAACACGGATTAGTGAAGCAAGTAACTTGAAAATACAATCTGTAATTTCGCTTACGAGATAGTGGTTCGTCTCGTTATATGTGGGCACAAATGGCCAGAATAATAAGAGAAAAGAGACATTCACCGTACCATCGCCACCAGCTTTCTGATACCATTCACAAATTGTTCAAAAGTCTGTAGAGCTTTTGGGACTTAACTATGGGGTCAGCAGTCCCTAAACTTACAAACTACTTATGAACTAGCTGATACTAAAGACAGCACAAACATCCATGCCCGATGAGGGATTCGATCCCCCGACGGGGAACGGCTTCGCGCATTGCAGCAGAGCGCCTCAATACGCTCGGCCGCGGCCTGACACCAGTCAAGATTCTTGTAACGTGCCACGTGAATATCCACGTTTCTTGGGTAGAGTTGCGGGTCCACCTCCTGACAGCATTCAAGCCGTCTTTCAGGCAGAGGGTAGCTATGCACGATATTGAGCAGTATTAGTGGAGGTTTGTTGTTGTTTTCTTCGTTTTCAAATAAAAACAAAAATAAAAAATGTTTGTTAAGCTTATGGGACTTAACTACTTAATTGCGGGATTGTCAGTCCCTAAATTTGCAAACTACTTATAAAA
Organism: Locusta migratoria; assembly: GCA_026315105.1. Lineage (NCBI taxonomy): Eukaryota > Metazoa > Arthropoda > Insecta > Orthoptera > Acrididae > Locusta > Locusta migratoria. The sequence goes on from CM048755.1 coordinate 10,339,495, forward strand.
TAACTTATACTAACGTCAGCACAAATATTCATGCCCGAGGGGGATTCGAACCGCTGACGGGCAACGGCTTCCCACATCAGAGCATAGCACCCCAATATGCTCGGTCACTCCGCCGCGGTCTTCGTTTTTTAACCAGTCAAATGATATATTTCCTGTAAGAAAGTGTTATTTACTTTTATTTTAAGGAAAAGGTGAAAGTTTATCAGGAAGCAGAAACTAATTTTCATTAGGATTCGTATGATTTATTTTTCCGAGAAAAGTTGTACTCATTTTATAAATTCATCAATCTCTAAAAAATGGTTGTGCAGAATAGTTTTTAAAACATTTGCAAAATATTTTAAAGCACGGTAGATGAGGGCGTAATTTGAGAGCAAAGTTCAGACTAGAAGGGGAGATAAACAGACCCACAGAAAAAGCAACAAGTATTTGCAAATATTTATGAAGGGGTGAAGGAAGAAGGATTAGGAAGGAAAGAATCAGGGCGTTGAAACTAAACAATGTGTGCCGGGCCAGGAATCGAATGCATGTCTCCTCCTCTTTCAAGCATAAACACTTTCCTACACGAGGTCGCCCCCGCCCCCCTCCCTCGTCCGTGTCAAACTTCCAGAAGTCGCACGCCATGCTTGTAGCACCCATATCGCCCATGCTCTCTTACACGCGCCATCTTCGCGTGTAAATACGTATTATATTCGTGTGGTGTGCGAGACACCACACCAATACGATAAGAAACAAGAATACGCAACAGGCTACGAATCGTTACGGAAGCATTAGGCAGCTTTACCTGATTCTGAACAAAATTAGCAGAAGACATGGAACATATACGGCATTTTCAAATTAAATTTGAAGTCGTGTCCAATATGCACTTCTAAACCAGATGACAGATACAGAGACTATGACAAGAGGTTCGAAACTTTTATATTTTTTGTTCATACAACAGGATACTTTGTTTCACGATTAGATATCCTTCAAGTTAGTTCTTTTCTTGCAGCTAAAAGCTATTCAAATTATATATATATATAAAAAAAAACTTAAACCCAACAAACAATTTCGTTGTTCAAATCAGTATGTAACTGTCATGTCCTCATCAATATAGAATTTGAAACCTGCTTCGAGTTTAATGTGTTACACATTCAACAGAATACAATTTTAATAGACCATACACACCTTTTTTAAAGCTTCACGACATGTTAACGTTCGAAGGTAAAGAAGGTATTATACATTTGTTCATATGTTTGTAATCCTATCGGACCAAACTGCATGGTCATCAGTCCGTAGCTTACAAACTACTTAAACGTAGATGAACTAACCTAATGACAACACACACACCCATGCCCTAGGGAGGACTCGAACCTCCAACTGCGAGTAAGCGTGCGCTCCACAGCAAGGCGCCTTAGACCGCTCGGCTACTGCACCGCGGCTATTATACATTTTTTGTTTAACAATGTAAGAATTTCCGCTAAATATGGCAAATAACCGCGGGCTATCCGAAACCACCCAGAAATACAATTTTTAATTCTCTGCATAATTACATAACTCGGGACGAGAATCCATTACTAGATCGGTATCAGGAAAACCAGGCCTCAAATGGCTAACTGTCCATATAATAAAAGACAGGTCCAAACACATCCGTGAGCAGTCGAGGAAAGACGAAGCATTCCTCACTCTGCTCAATCGCAGCGAATGTCTCGTCCTCCAGCCAGTGCTTGTGCCCAGCGACATGTTTACACGGAAGTAAACGGGACACTTCACAGCACGGCGAGCTCGTCGTAAACAAACTTCCTTACACGACAATCTACTACAGCTAAATCTTACCAACTGTTATTCAGTTGGTCTCAGACGTTTCATAAATGATTTTTGTGTTAGGTGTGCTAGTAATATGAAACTGTTCATTAATAAATCAGAGTGACAAAAACATGACTCCCTTTTTGTTGTAACTTGACACGCTTCATTTATTTTTATTTATCTTTTTTAAAGAAAAAAAAACTGTTCTGGTTTCAATACAGTCAGAGGAAATAAACCAGCGATTGATAGTAGAATGAACACCTTCAATATACCAAGTCTTTGCATGTGGGTGTTTAGAATCCTGAGTGATCTATATACTTCTCCTTCACTTTTTGTCCTACATCAACATTCTTCCCTAATTACTACGACTGTCGCTATAAGAGGTCCCTGAATTTCAGCATACATAACGCGTCTCAGTCCGTAGACCATGTTCCCACGCTTGGATTTTTCACTCTCAAGGATGGATGGGAACTTTCCCTCAACGGTTCGACCTCATTGAGTTACACTGTATAATGTTTATGACTGACCAGAGTAGATCGCGAGATAGATGGGTTTCACCGATTTTTTATTATCAAACCCTGCGACAAGAAGGAAGTAGATGAACCTTTCAGATTCCCAAAATATTTCGCCGAGTTGGCCAAAGCGAAAGGGAATAGGGCCCCGAAAATTTCTCACATAGAAATAGGTGCTATATATGCTGTTTACTGTGTCGCGGCCTTCGACGAGTGTGAATAACGTAGTGGACAAGCGCTTGGATTGCCAATTTAGAGGCCCAGGTTTTTATTCCCGGTACTCGTTCGATTGTTGTTCATTTTACATTACCCCTCGCAATGTTAACCATTTAATTATGAAATTTAAATTTACATAAACAGTTCAATTTTCACGAAAGTTGCCGCTTTCAGCCTCAACGACGGCTCGAAGCCTGTTGGGCATTGAACCCACAAGTGTAGCCACGTAACGTGGACATCCAAGTTACTCGTCCCAAACGTCTTTAATCGCTTCAGAAAGCTGGCGGCGACTGGACGGTGCATTTCTTTATTCTTATATTATTCTCATCATTTCTGCCCAAACATTCTCAATGGGATTCATGTCATCTCCTTTAGGTGGCCATTTCAAAACAGTAATATTTCTGTGGTTGTCGAACCACCTCTTTACAATTCGTGACATATGAATGGGCGACCGATCATGTTGAAAAATGACCTGTTCGTCTCGAAATCTCGCTGCCACAGAAGGTAACATCACATTCTCTAGCATTGAAATATAGGTGCGCGCATTCAGTTTTTCTTCAACTTCCCACAGGAGACCACACCCCTCGGCCGATATCCATGCCCACACCGTTACCGACTCCCTGCCACTTCTTTGGCAACTGTAAATATATTTGGGGTTATACCTGGCACCTTTTGGCCGTATCCAGAACGCAAGAGGTCTGTCAATATTTTCTGTAGCAAAAGCAAGGTGGGCTTCTCTGTGGGATGCAGACAATGTCTCTTTCACAGCAGCGTTCCTTGCTCTCAGTTCACCTTCCATCAGACGACGAATGACCGTTCTACTGCTAACAGCAGGGATCAAAGCCTGCTGAATCTGTCGTGCGTTGAGGAATGGATGGTTTACACTGAAATATACGTGATATGCGGGATGTTGAACAGTATTAGTAGAGTTTCTTGGCCGGCCGCAGTGGCCGAGCGGTCTGCGGCACGCCAGTCACGGTCTGCACTGCCACTACGGTCCCCCCTCGGGCATGGATATTTGTGCCGTCCTTAGTTGTAGCTAGTTCGTAAGTAGTTTGTAAGTTTAGGGACTGATGACCCCGTAGTTAAGTCCCATAGACTCTACAAACATTTGAACATTGAACAATTTGGTTCGAATTCCCCCTTAGGCATGGATATTTGTGCCGTCCTTAGTATTAGCTAATTCATAAATAGGTTGTAAGTTTAGGGACTGATGACCCCGTACGTAAGTCCCACAAGCTCTACAAACATTTGAACATTTCGATTTGATTTCTTGTTTTGTTTGCTTAGTTTTGTAAGCAGCCAGAATCTTATAAAGAAGAGTTATTTCCTTTTATTTTAAGGGACAGTTGTAAGTTTAAACTGAACATATAAAACTAATTTTCATCAGGATTCGTAATAATAATTTTTATTTTTCCGTGAGAAGAACTATTCAGTTTCTAGATTCAATAATAATAATAATAATAAAACATGTATGTGCAGAACTGTATTTAAAACATCTAAACATCTGCAAAAGGTTTAGAGTACAAGATCGCCGATGAAAGCGTAATTTGCGAGAGAAGTTCAGTTCAGCCTAGAAGAGCAGATAAGGAGGTCCAAAGAAAAAGAGACAAGAACTGACAAATATTTATGAAGGACGTGAAGGAATAAGAATTAGGAAGGAAAGGAATGATAGTGCTGAATTAGGGCATTGAAATTAAACAATGGCGATAAGTGAAAATATGAATCGGGACGGGAATCGAACCCGTGTCTCCCGCTTCGGGCCAGCGGTGAACTTAACCACGTGGCTACCGGTGCTCACCCTGCGTCTGTTTCAAACTTTCACAAGTTGCACGCTATGGCTGTAGCGCCCATATCGTGCGAGTTCAAACGTATGACCGCATATGCAATAAAGTGATTGAAGAAACGCCGTCTTCGCGAGTCGTAATTAATTATATTGGTATGGTGTCTGTTACTTCGGATATGTCCGAAATAACAGACACGACACCAATATAATAAGAAACGAGAATACCCAACAGGGTTCGAATCGTTGCGGAAGCAGTATTAGCAGAAAACGTTCATTTGTTTATAATGGTTTAGTATGTAACAGTATAAGAGTGCAACTCATAGGACCCACTGTTTGGCTACCATTGGCAAAAGAACAAACGAGTCAAACAGTTTGAGAAACACCGAGGTTCAATAGAATAGAAAAAAAATTCACCTACGAAATAAATCATATTTAGTATATTTCTTTTAAAGTGGATGTAGTATATTTTAACTTTCAAATCTATGATTTCATTTTAATATTGTGTATCTTTTTCAATGAGGGAGAACAGTATTACTTTTATACATTAATTTAGGGAATAAATAACATATTATGAACAATTATAGTACAGAAGACGAAGCAAGTATAAAAACGCGTTGTGGAAGGAGCAGGTTCGTCTGGAAGAGCGATGAAGGCCAAATAAAAAATAAAACACCATGAAACCCTTTAACATAACTATTGTTGATGGTAAGCAGCCATAAACGATATGTCTTTTTTCAGATCAGAGGTTTCCAGAGCATTTTTTCTTTTTTCTCGAAGTAGGTTGCAAAGCTCTTTGTACGATATAAAGTAGTAATATTCCGGGTATATCGATAGTATACAAGGTAAGCGCCAATAACTTGGGTCGTGGTGTAATGGATTTTATACGACATTACTTTCAAATTCGTGTTGAAGCTGTGTATAAAACTCACTTCTGAAGCAGCTGACAGATACATAGACTATAACAGAAGTTCGAAGCTTTTGTAATTTTTGTTTATACATTAGCGTAGTAGGTTTTACCATTAGGTTTCCCGCAGGTTAGTTCTTTGCTTGCAACTAAGACTATCGAAATGGTATTAAAAACATTAAAAAAATCCTCAAAACCAACAAACAGTCTAGATGTTCAAATCAATACGTAACTGCCATGTCATGAAGAAAAAAAAAGTTTAAATTTTTGTTAAGCTTATGGTATTTAACTGCGGGGTCATCAGTCCCTAAACTTACAAACTACTTATGAACAACCTTATACTGCAGACGGTACAAACATCCATGCTTAAGGGGGGATTCGAACCCCCGAGGGGGAACGGCCTCGCACATCGTAGCGTAGCGCCTCAATGCGCTCGGTCGTTCTTCCGCGGCCATGTCATTATTAAGATATAATTTGATAGTTGCTTCGAGTTTAATGTGTTATATATTCGACAGAATACAATTGTAATAGATCATACACACCTTTTTTTACAGCGTCAAGACATGTTAATGTTCAAATATAAAGAAGTTACTACAGACTTATTGTTTAATAATGTAAGAATTGCTGCTAAATATGGCAACTAATACGCGGGCTATCTGAAACCATCCAATAATAAAATTTTTAATTCAGTGCACAATAATATAACCTAGGACGAGAATCCATTAGGAGATCGGTATCAGGATAACCAGGCAAACAGTCCATTTAAGAAAAGACAGGTTCAGACACATCAGCGGGCAGTCGAGAAGAGGCGAGGCATGCCTCTACTCTGCTCAATCGCAGCGAATGTCTCGTCTTCCAGTCAGTGCTTGTGGCCGGCCAGAGGTTTGAACGGAAGTAAACGGGGCACTTCGCAGCACGTCTAGCGCGTGTAAACAAACTTCCTTATACGACAATCTACTACAGCTAAATCTTACCAACTGTTATTCAGCTGGTCTCAGACGTTTCATAAATGATTCTTGCGTTAGGTATGTTGTTAATTTGAAACTGTTCATTAAAGAAATCAGGGTGACAAAAATAAGACCACCTTTTTTTTTCTTTGTAAATTGACCTGCTTCATTTATTAAAAAAACCGTACCGCTTTCAATAAAGTCAGAGGAAATAAAACAGCGATTGATAGTAGAATGAACACCCCAGAATACCAAGACGTTGCATGTGGGTATAAAATATACGCCTCCCTCACTTTTTGTTACAAATTTTTCGCAAAATTATTCTCAAGTTACCGCATGTGCCTTTTAACTATAGAACACTCACGAGTCAAAATGCCGTCAGAAACACGTTCGTATTAATGATTTAGATTCGTTGCTGTTTCGTAGATCAGTCATTCCTAGCTACAGCATAAAGTTTCTATATAAATATTAACAGAAACTACTTCATAAACTTTATCCCCACATATTTTACGACTGTCGCTGTAACAGTACACTGAATTTCACAAAAATATCGCGTCTCAGTCCGTGGATCATGGATGAGGATGTTTCTACTCCTGGAATTTTAACCCACAAGGATTGTGGAGGGTGGGGGCAGACATTTCCTCAGCGATTCTGTCTTTCAGTTTATACTGTAGAATGTTTATGACTGACAGTAGATTGCGGGATGCTTTTCACCGATTTTGTTCAAACCCTGCGAGAAGGAAGTTGACAAACCTTTGAAATTCCCAAAATATCCCGTCCGAGTTGGCCAAAGGGAAAGTGAATTCGGTGGCGAAAATTTCTCACAAATAGGTGTTATATAAGCTGCTTACTGACTTATGGCCTCCGAGCAGTGTGAGTAGCGTAGTGGACAAGCGCTTGGATTGCAAATTTTGAGGCCAAGGTTCGATTCCCCGGTACTCCTTGCATTTTTGTTCATTTCATATTACCCCTCGCAATGTAAACCTTTTATTTATGAAATTTAAATTTACTTAAACGTTTCAGTGTGCCACGAACGTTGATGTCAAGAGGTGTCTCAATTAAAACACATTCAATCCTACAGCATCAGTTCAGTGCTACAATTCCCATCTATACACTTGGTATGCACAAAAATCAACAGTGAAACGTTATTTACTTAAAAACTTGAATAAAGTATGCATTGCACCGAAGCATATTTCGGATAAAATTTCTCGCTTAAAATACTTTGGTAAAGTCTGCATAGTGTGGAGTTTTTCTTTGACGATGAACACCCTAAGGAATGTAATATAACTTCGGCATATAAATACGTGCTACAATTTTTGAAATATTATTTTCATTAAATACATCATCGAATTATGAAAGTTAAATGATGAAATAAGATATATTAATTAATTAACTTAGTTATAATGAAACCTAATATATATACTATGCATTGAAATTTTTATAATTGATAATTAAAACTACAAGGGTTAATATAAGAAAAGTATTTTGGAAGGGACGGGATTCAAACCCGTGCTGTTTCATTCAAAAGCTAATCGTTTAGCCACTTCGCAACACCGAAAACACCGTCATCAGCAATGGTGAACCTCAATATTAGCTGATATTGCACCTATCTGTAGTTGGAACATTTGGCGTGCGCTTTCTCTTTTCCTATAGCCTACAAAGGGGAGATATTGTAGGAATTTAAAAGGTTCATATTCGTGTTTCTTCTCACACAGATTGGGCCAAGTAGGTGAGACCCATCCCGCGATCCCTAGTGTTGAGACTTTCAACACGCAAACGCATAAGGGGATATTATTAGCCTTTGTCAAGACAATCGCATTCGGAGATTGTCGTTGTAGCTATTACGCTCTTGGTATGTGCTTGTCAAGTTTTGAACCCACGTAAAGCCAACGTTTTCCAGTATGCACTTATCTCAGCTAATAAATTGTGACTACTATAATGTTTGATATTTATAAACCCATACGACATGTGCCCTGAAACCAACGTTTATTATCTGTCTGTGGAAAAACTTACGCTATGACTCACACGATCTGTTGTATTTTTCTGGTGGCAGTGTCAATCTGCTCAGAACATCTGACGCAAATAGACTGTCTATTTCGTTCATTCATCCAAAACTTCTCTTTGTTATCATGTGAACTGGCTGAATGAAGAGTTAAAACTTTTTGATACTATATTCGCTACCACAGTTGTTACTGAGCAGAAAAGTTACGTATGTAAAAATACGGATTGAAACTCGTGAAAATGAGTGAATAATTAAAACTAAAAGTGCTGCGGATGTCAGCTCGATCCTAGGACTTCGTGTTACGCATCTACGCATTTATGCCGGCGCCACCCAGACATACTATAGCCATAGCCGTTTATCGAACCTCTGCAGGAACATAGGCCTACTACCTATTCATATGTGGCAGGAAACTACGCACGCTTTTGACGAAAAACCGTGGTTTTGTATTCTGCACAGTAACTGAAACCCACAGGTGTGTAATGCTGTCCTACTACAGAATAAAACCAAGGGATTAGCTTTAGAATCTTTCACTCCTCTAATTGCTACGATGGAGAATCACCAAAAGTCGACTCTTAGGTTCGAGATTTTACAAATTATTCTATCTACTTGTTTTTGCTGTTTGCATTATCAAATTATTGCCTGCTTCTTTGAATAGATGACCGACTTCATTCTAAGGTGATTGTTCGGACGTCTACTTCCTGCATGATGTATTCATAGGTGCGGGTGGTTTGGCGGTTTGATATTTTTGATTAGTATGCGAAACACATCGTCTTCGATACTCGCCAGTAACAAACTCACACCAAAAGATCTCTTTAACCTCTGGGGAATCCAGATACAGATTGTTACTCAATTATGTGCGTTTATTATTGTTACGTGAGAAACATAATTAGCCATATATCAAAATAGAAGAAAAATGTGAAAATGTCAGTAATCGAACTGTCGCTCGTTGATCAGTAGTTGGCGAGATAAGTAAGCTTATTTTTATCATTTGTTTGCTTCTCTGCACATTCATTTGACATAATCGTATCTGGTATTATAATAGCCCAATATGTTGTCGAATGCTTAATATTAGGTATTTCAATAAGACATGGACTATGGAAAAGTACCAAACATCTGAGGAGAACTGTAATTTGTGGTGGCACAGCTGGCTTATGTTTGTTAAGTTTGTGCTGATATCTTAGTTGCAACATCAACCGAAAGAGAACCAGTGGAAATGATACGATACCTTCACTCTCGGAAATACCATCAATGATCTGCCTCGCCAAACGGTTGTCGTCTTTATAGCGCAAACGAGGTGGTGGGAAGAAACCGTCAGCGATACTCGGAACCTGATGCACCATGATGTAACCCTTAGCTTCAGAACAAAGTGTTTAGAACAGGATCTGTTTTGTCTGCTCTCTCAACGAATAAGTGTTTAGCGTGATTCCAGCCAGTGTGCCGCTGTAGCACCCACTAGACATTTGTCGACTTGCACTTGGGTGATAGTTACCTTAAGTAGTGGTTAATGTCGATAATTTGCTTCCAGTCATGAAATTGAATTAATTCTATGATATGCATGCCATTTTTCCATTTGAATGTGTCAGTAACGTCCGAAAATATACACGGACTGAAGCATCTCAATTCTAATTGCTGTCTTTGTTCATTGAAACTATAAGAAAAGAAATGTGGAAAGGAATTTTTCGGTCGCGAATAGCTTAAAACGCCATGGCTAATACGGAAAGCAGTTTCTAAAATCAGTTTTCGAAGTCGCCTTCACGTCGCATAGAAAGAATGCGTGTTGTTAGAACTGGCTGTGATACTGGAAGATAACTTTTTTCCTCTCAGATTTCGTGTCATATGGGTAATCGACAGTATGTACGATCGTGTTGCCCCGCTGTACATACTTCCCGCCAAGCAGCAGTACTCTGCGGTTGTGTATAGCGATTAGGCGAGGGGTCTCGCGAATTCTGTCACCGGCTGTACATGTTTCATGAAATTTGTATTTAATGTGGTACACAAATTTAAAGTCATCCTTTGACTAGTATTTACAGTGCTCAAATTATTTACATTATTTGTGTTTCCGAAGTGCACACATATTTGTTTTGCCAATATTGTGTAGGCGTACTATTATTGTGACATGGAATTTTAATGTATTTCAGTTTGCGGTCTAATTTTTTATTAATACGGATTTGTTTATGATTGTCGTAGTTTTGTTAATTTCGAAGATAGTTTCTTAGTACCAAACGGATCATTAATTTTAGTGCATGAAAAATGATCAGTATTTTATTTAGGATCCAGTGATATATAAAACATGGTCTGCCCTAATTTATTTAAACAAAAGGTATATATGTAATCATGTTGTGCAATAGTTATAACATGTAGTATTGTTGTTTTTATACAAATTAGTATCTATATAGGTTCTGCAATTTCCGAAAATAAGTGTAATGCAGTTTTAGTGTTTGCAATTATTATTTACGAAAGTATTAAAAATTGAAAATTACGTAAAAGGACAGCCATAGTTATGTTTAAATCAACGTACTATTTCTTAAAAGCGTTTTACTAATAGTGTTAATAGAATTTCAAACTGAAGGCGAAATTGTGATATTTTACATGTCCGTTAGTGAAGTTTTATTTTAGGTGTTAGATATTTCGTGTTTATAATGTTGGCAACTGATTTTTGTAAGGAGCGTGCAACATAGCAGAAAGGTTACACGGTACTTACAGAATCAGGCGCAATAACGTACTGTATGAACACCAGGAAGACATAGTCACATGTATTAGGAAAAGGCGACTGACCTACGGGCACATGGCCCGCCTGAATCACTCGAGGCTCACCAAGAAGATCCTCACAGTGACAAGCAAGGGAAAGACGTCGAAAGTCAAGTGGTTCACCTCTGTTAGATCAGACTTAGAGGAACTGAAGATCCCATTACAGATAACCGAGAACCGAACGCAATACCGTCAGGCCATCGTACAAGGAGTCTTCCCACTGTCTCTCACAAGCAAGAAGTATACAAGACCACCAGACCTAAATGGAAGGATGACAGGAAGCCGGCTCACAGCCAGAAGATGAAGGTGTACTGGGCCAAGAAAAAGCAGAAGACCCTAGCTGAGAGTTAAGACGAGCCTCGTGGTCCCTAGTAGGCCGAAACGAACTGAAAGAAAAATGAACTTGAGATTAAAACAAACACAAAAAGACAAAACCACAGAACCAAACACAATAATAAGAACTCAGTACTAAAACAAGAAAATATAAGTGACGAGACAAGATGCTACATTTTCGATTATTTACTATTTATTTATTACAGTACAATTTATACGTTACAACAATGTACCGTTACATACTGGATTAGATAACTGACTTTGCAAGATAATAAAGCTATTTTCTATTCAAATATTTTTTCTTCAGCTCTGAATGCTGAATAACAATTACATGATCTGTATCACTATTTTCTTCACCTTTATTTTGTAATCTCATCAGTCAAATATTATGGTGGCAATCTACATTTTCTTATGGGTACTCTGTCCACATTTACTTATCATTATGTGTACTGCTAGTACTATGGTTACTGCTGTTACTATGGTAACAACATAAAAACTACTACACAATAAGAAGAAAAGAACCATAATACTTGCTAGTACTACTATCACCACTGTTCTCATATACAGGGTGAGTCACCTAACATTACCGCTGGATATATTTCGTAAACCACATCAAATACTGACGAACCGATTCCACAGACCGAATTGTAATTGTGCAAACCACAAAAAAAAAAAATCCACGGAAGAACGTTTTTTAACACAAACCTACGTCTTTTTAAATGGAACCCCATTATTTTTGTTAGCACCTCTGAACATATAAACAAATACGTAATCATTGCCGTTTGTTGCATTGTAAAATGTTAATTACATCCGGAGATATTGAAACCTAAAGTTGACGCTTGAAACCTCCAACGTTCAGTTGTGTGTTGTAACAAACACGGGCCAAGGTCGGCGAGCAGCATCTGCAAGGATATGTTTACGATGACGACCGTGTTTACGAGTGTAGTGCACTGATGTGGTGTGGTCTAACTGTCGCAGTGTACACATGTAGCGCTTGCTGCTATTGTTAATCTGCATTCGTCTTTGCACGCAGACTAACTGTAGTACACTGTGTTACCAGACGTCTGTGATAGTGTAGTGCTGTAGGAACTGTGACCATGGTGTATTCGAACTCTGAAAAGGCGGAGATGATACTCATAAATGGCGAGTGTCGACAAAATGCAGTTGAAGCCTGCAGGGTGTATGCAGGACGGTACCTGGACAGAGAGCATCCAATGTGCCGCACGTTTCTCAACATCTACCGCCAACTGTATGCAACAGGTATGGTCGTAGCACGCAAATGGGTCTGTAACAGGTCCATCACAGGAGAAGCGGGCGCAGTTGGTGTGTTAGCTACTGTTTCCGTGAACCAACATAGGAGTACAAGGGACATTGCGATAGCCGGTGGACGGAGTCCAAGTAGTGGCATGCGCATACTGCATCGCCACCGCTTTCACCCGTTTCATGTGTCGCTACATCAGCAATTACATGGTGATGACTTTAATCATCGAGTGCAATTCTGTCAATGGGCATTAACAGAGAATGCGTTGCAGTTCTACCTGTTTACCGATGAAGCGGGTTTCGGGGGCAGTGTATCTACGGAACATGCATTACTGGTCCGTGGACAATCCTCGCTGGCTCCGATAGGTAGAGCGACAGCGACCGTGGACTGTAGGTGTATGGTGCGGAATCATTGGCGATCACCTCATTGGTCCTCACTTCATTGAAGGGGCCCAAACAACTGCAACATACATCGCGTTTCTACAGAATGATCTGCCAACGTTACTCGAAAATGTCCCACTGGAAACGCGTCGACGTATGTGGTATCGGCATGATGGTGCACCTGCACATTGCACAATTAACACTAGGCTGACCCGTGACAGGATGTTCGAAGGGCGTTTTATAGGACGTGGAGGGCGCATAAATTGGCCAGCCCGTTCTCCTGCTCTTACACCTCTGGACTTCTTTCTGTGGGGTACGTTAAAGGAGAATGTGTACCGTGTTGTACCCACAACAACGTATCGTGGCAGCCTGCGGCGACATTACACCAGATGTACTGCGGCGTGACGACATTCATTACGCCATAGATTGCAATTGTGTGCAGCAAATGATGGCCACCACTTTGAACATCTATTGGCCTGACATGTCGGGACACACTCTATTCCACTCCGTAATTGAAAACTGAAACCATGTGTGTACGTGTACCTCACCCCTCATGGTAATGTACATGTGCATCAGTGAAAAAGACCAATAAAGGTGTTAGCATGTGGACGTAATGTGATGTTCTAGTCTCTTCTGTACCTAAGATACATCACCGTTCCCTTTGGATCCCTACTTAATTCGGTGCTCTCCGATACACACGATCGAACAGCGGAGGAGTGGTACTCAAGCGTCAACTTTAGGTTACAATATCTCCGGATGTAATTAACATTTTAAAATGCAACAAATGGCACTGATTACGTATTTTTTTATATGTTCAGATGTGTTAACAAAACTAACGGGGTTCCATTTAAAAAAAACGTAGGTTTGTGTTAAAAAACATACTTCCGTGCATTTTTTTATGGTTTGTATTAACAATTACACTAGCCCCTCTCCTCAGGTTCGGTCTGTGGAATCGGTTCGCCAGTATATGATGTGGTTTACGAAATATATCCAGCGGTAATGTTAGGTAACTCACCCTGTATATTTTTATACTTTATATTTTTTAAATTTATAAGTTTTTCAGCACTGTGATGTTTAGTTTTTTTTTTTTAAAAAAAAGCTCTATTTTCTAAACACATCAGTATATATCTACTATGATTATACATATTATTTTAATTTATTGCAGTCTGAGATGAACAGACATGTGGATAACTATTCTCAGAGAGCATTTGGTTTCTCACTATGTTCTGTTCAAGATCGACCATACCGTTGGGTCCAACAATATATTGCTGACTCCAGACAGCATAGCGACGGATTTGAACATATCAGTTACACTTAACCGATTCTTCTCGTCTATTATACACACGATTCCACCCCCCTTCATATCACTGCTTAACAGGGTTAAGTATCGTAGTGCCATTGGGCTTCGTTTCCGTTCCCTAGGTCCACATATAAGTTTTACTTTACTCTGTTGTGGTGTCAGTTGGCTGTAGCAATATGTTGCGTATACAGAGGCAGCACCAGCTACAAGATTTAGGACACTAATTCTCCTTTTACTCTAATTATGTCAAAGACAGAGTTTCGTCTCGAGTCCTTACTATTTCTACTAAGGGACATTCCCATAGGACACGATTCCACCAGTGACGGTAGGTCGTCGCCTATCTCCGGAAAGGTAATGGACCAATCCCCTACATTCACCCGCTTCCTGTCACCCAGTGTGGCTTCCGTCCCTCCTTCTGTGCCAATCATCAGTTTCTCAACCTTACCCATCTTCTATCTCTGTAGAAAGTTTATGACCGTGTGTGACATTCTTTTAAAACTCGAGACCTATGCACTTCCAATAAACGGTGTCCATTTTATTGCATCCTTCCTATCCAATCACCCTCCTATGTCACAGTTAACAACATCAATTCTCATAGCTTCCACCCCAATGCAGGTGTGCCCCAAAGCTCCGTCCTCTCTCCTATCCTCTCTATCCTGCAGATACGACCAAACCATCTTTTCCAGTATACCCATATGCGGATACAAGGGGCAGCTCTTTCCTTCTTTAGAATGCTTAGCTAGTGTGCTATCACTGCACTGACTCTTCAAATCTGTGATACTTTTGTTTGATTGGGCGTGCGGTAAAAAGGGGTGGCCGGTAATAGAGTCCTTCTACTGAGCCAGAGTTCAGCTGTCGATGAGAATTCTTTCATCGCCCCCCCCCCCCCCCCTGGATCCGACCCTGACTATAGCTCTTTAATATGTTGACGGCACCGCCTTCCTCGCTCTGTGTCCCACACTCCAGAAATCCCACTGCTCCATCCAAACTCACCTCAACCAGTTTTCCTCCAATAGCAATGACTCCTGAGTATAAACCCCTACAAAACACTGGAAATAATTCACTCCACCTGCTTCTTCAAGCCCCATTACTTCTACTTTCGACCGTCAACTAACGTAGAATCCTCACGTACTCCAATAGAAAACCAACAATAAGCTAAAACTACTAACAGGCCGAATTTGGAGAGTACAACCGCGGCGGAATAGCCGTCCGCACTGAGGATCCGTGCTGCGGTGCGCGCAGTCGTTCGCCGTCGGGCGTTCGAGTCCCCCCTCGGGCATGGGTGTAAGTGTTGTCCTTAGGTTAAAAAAGTGTTCAAATGTTTGTATAGTCTATGGGACATAACTACGGGGTCATCAGTTCCTAAACTTACAAACTACTTATGCCGTAGTGGCCGTGCAGACCGTGACTGAAGCGCCTCAGTCCCCTCGGCCACCGGGCCGGCTGTCCTTAGATTAGTTTAAGTAGTTTGTAAGCTAGCGCCTAATACCCAAGCAGTTAAGTCCCATAGATTTACAAACATTTGAAGACTTTGTAACCTCCCCCTTAATAAATTTTTTGTTTCTTGCTTTTGCAGAACCATTGGTTGACATTGGCAGTATTTCTTTCAATTATTTCTTGCCCCAGGAACGCCTACACCAACGCTGTCTAAACAGCGGGCTCCCACAAACCCCAAAAATTAATAGAATACTGTGGAATGGTTGGCTTACACGTAGGCTTTATCTTGTCTAGCTGGTCATATTGGTTCCGAAAATATAGGTATTAACCTATTGATTAATAAACCGAACTATAAAGCCACTGATAATTAATTTAAAGCAACGGATAACGCATCTAACAATATTGAGGCGACGGAACCAGTATGGCCAACTAACAAGAAGGGAAGGTTAACTGTCTTTAGTTCCAGAGCAAGTAGATTTTTTTTACTTTCCCCATCCAAAAAGGGAGTCTTAAGGGCAGTTAAAAAATGAGCAAAATTTATCATCTATATATATTTATTTAGCTAAAACAAGTCGTCCATTTAAACATTACTTAAAACAGCTGATCAACACACTACCAATTATCTCTTCTTGACAACTAATCAAATATTTAGTAAAAATTAGGTCTTGGTCTCATTATTAACTGTTCTGTGCGAGTTCATTGCCACACTTAGAAGCACGGGAAGGACAGGTTTCTTTCACACTGGAAATATTACTTCCCACAAACGGTAGTGAGACAAAATTAAGCATGCAGTGCACAAGCATTTCCTAAGCTACAAATGTAATCAGACTTTCTTACACTAGTGTGGGTGGTTCTATATTAGGCAAGCTGCGGGTGCTATTCACGACAAACCAACTCAACATTTAACAAACATTTTCCAAATATCTAATAATCAATTCTGAATCACGACAAGAATTAGCTTCAAGGAAGTTAAATACTCTCAACAGTATTAAATTTGAAACTTCCTGGCAGATTAAAATTGTGTGCCGGAACCGGGACTCAAACCTGGGATCTTTGCCTTTCGCGGGCAAGCGTACTATCGACGGTGCTATCCCTACACGACTCACGATACCGCCTCACAACTTTACTTCCGCCAGTACCTCGCCTCCTACTTTCTGTTACTGAAACTGGTTGGAATTTACCCAATATTTCCCCGAATTACAAAAAACAAACTTTACTTCTTATATTATTAAATAAAGCGAGGCAGAAGGCCCCATGCACAGTGTGGAATGATAATTACTGCTCACTCTTAAACTATGTTCACAATGGTACAAGAAAAATCGCGAAGCCTGAAGAAATTCCTTGACAAAAATACACATAAAATTGAATCATTTCTTATCCCACAGCAGTTGCAGGTAATAGAAGAGGCTTATGGCCCCGTTATCTATCACAGTCCATTGTGCGGCCTCAGTCACGCAAAATCTAAGTCCACCAGCAAAAGGAATTTTTCCAAATTTAAGATTTTTTTCCACAAACTATACATGAAACAGAAATACATTGGAAAACGCTGTTGATAATCAATGAATTATCACTGTAGTTACCCACTGAAAGAATTTGAGCAATATGACCTAATTTGACTAACGGAAATCTTCCAAGTCCGTCCCCCCCCCCCCCCATTCCTAGCGAAAATTCCTGATGTTGCAATTTGGTTACCCCCGATATACGCGACATTTCTATTAACATTTATCCCTACAAACATAGCATTTTTGCGCAATTTCTTACCATTTAACTGCAAAGCTGAACAGCACCCTCAGAAACGCGTCTGGACATCGTGATAGGCAGGCAACGACTCTTTCTTACACCCTCGCCAACCGCCAACGTTTCAACATTCCCCTGAACTCTCGCTCTGATTGGCGAAACGTGGTGGCCCAGAGGGCGAATTCCTTTGCTCGGTTCCGCACTCCCTACCCGTCCAATATCGACCAGCCACCCACAAACTGAACATCTTTGAACCTCCCATTGGCTAACTACCTCATCTTTGCCAGCAGAAGCAGATGATCTTTATATTACTGCTACAAACATGCAAACCTTGCCTTGGGCTACATGTAAGCTGTTACTACTTGCAATCATCCACTCTCACACTCAGAGGAAGGAAAAGGAAAAGCGTGTGACATGAACTCTTGTATTGTAGGATGAAATAAATCAACACACATGTACCATCTCCCCTTCCATGTCATACCAGATTGAAAAATTAAATTGTAACTCAGAAGAATAGTGCCTACATGTCCAAGGGCTCAACATTACTTGAATTCACAAACATTTCAAATTACTTAAGGTGCAAGCATAATGAAAATTGCGTGGCTAATGACTGAGAAATCAATGTGACGATACAGCAGTAACGTCACAACTTTTGGAGAGTACATTCATCGACTGCACTTGACTCATACAAAAAGCCATTCAGTCCATCTCACCTTCCCTACCTGCTCTCACCTCCCTAAGTCACACTACATACTTCCGAATACTCTGCACCATCCGTAAACTAGATTTTGGGAATGCTACTGTGGCATGCTTCAACTTACACATTCCACCCCTTCCAATTGCATACTCTTTCAAAGGCCTCCCATTCCTGGATCTTGAACAACACCCACAACCATCCAAGTGTGGGTCCTTTCCAGTTTTTGTGAAAGCGCTCCGTATTACATTCAGTGTCTTTTCCATCATGATCAAATTGCAGTGTTAGAATGTCCTTCCAGTGAACAAATGTCCCAGAGTTCAAAACAAGGAAGGGAGAGTAGGATTTATTGTCCCGTCGATTCAGTGTTCAAGTGTTTTTACAAGTGATTTTATCGAATTATTTTCTCCAAATGGTTTCTACAAATTTATTCTCTTTCAGTACAATAGGCTTATTTAGGCGAATTTGCCATTGTTAAGAACAGCCTTTAAATACAATATATGCTACATTTAAAATCTCATAATTATAAAACTGAAATCATGAAACCAGCATTTCAGAAAATACATAAAATTGTGAAAGAATTCAGTACGAATATTTTAGAATAAATCGAAATATTTGCAAAGATATAAAACAACTCGCAAAATTTTCTGAACGACCAAACAAATCGTGAACATTTTGTAGAAAAGTTTATTTGCATTTGAAGCGACAAACCAAATTATTCCATACAAAAGACTAAAACACACGATACCAAAGATTAAACAAATAACATTCTTAAACACAATATCTACAAGATAAATAACCGTAAACGTAGAGTAACTCTGAACTAAAACGTCAAAGTGAAAATCAAATTAAAATCAACAAATTACGAAACATACGCAAATAGTTAAAAATTAGACAGTTAAACAATAACAACTTATCACAGATTTACCATATTAACGTAAATAAAACGAATGTAAAAGTAATTAGCCAAATTACGATCTACCTAAAATCATGTATACAGCATATATTGCCGCGAGACCCCACGTTAACCGACAGTCGACTGTCGGCGTGGCGCAAGGGACAGCCTCACCGACTGCTGTGCTCAAGGTCGCGGGTCCAATCCCGTTCACCGTCAAAAATTTATTTCTTTCAAATTAACATTTCCACAATGTTCTACATGTTTCTGATGTTCACTTGTAATTTCTATTAGTGTCTTATGTTAACTATTCTTCTAATTTCTGGTACATTCTCTTTATGTATAATAGCAGAGCTGCGTGTACGTTTCAGTTTGCAATGAACCTGATTTCAGTATAAGTGCTGTGGTTAGTCGACAACCTTGCCTTCGAAGTCAAGCCTGCTTCCATTTCAACGCGACATTGTTTGGTGGAGGCGGCGGGTATCCTGTGTAACGGCTGCATCACCGTGGCTCCGATTAGGCAACGTAAAAGCCGTCGCTTACACGGACTAGAACCGGAATAAAAAGGATATACCGAGTACATCCTTCCGAAAGTTCGTATCATCAGAAGAACCAGGGACACGAAGCCAGCGGTAAGCCAGCTACACATCAAACAGCCGTCGGTGTTCTCTGGAGACGCTGAACACGACCCAAACAAACGGCTAAAAGGGTTCGACCGAGTCGCCAAGTATAACAGGTGGGATCATACAATGTGCTTGCTCAACGTTTATTTCTACCTGGACGGAACAGTTCAGCAATGGTTTGAAAACAACGAAGACAAGCTGAATGACTGGGAAACGTTACAGACGGAACTTAAGAAGACTTTAGGAGACCGCCAGCGACAAAGAACAAGTGAAGAACCTGGCTCAACTACATGGTGAGCCGACACAGTCGTACATACAGAATTTTTTGGCCCTGTGCAACATAGTCAATCCGAATATTACCGAGGCCGACAAAATCACGCACCTGATAAAGGGTATTGCAGAAGACATGTACCAAGAACTCCTGATAAAAGACGTTGCTACGACGGAAGAGTTCATCAAGTGGTGCCAGCGTATTAAAGAGATGCTACAAAGGAGGGTTGGACGAAAGAAGTATGACAGACCCGATTGTAGGCCCTATGGTCGTTGTGGAAGACCAGCATGACTTCGCCTCTTTCATACGACAAATTGTGAGAGAAGAATTACAACAATTTATGGCAGTCGGGACGGTAATACCGAGCGAGCATCAGATTATGGCCATGGATGTAAGCCCTGTAAGTCGCGAGGGAGCCGACGCCGTTGAGGAAGAGGTATTTCAAACATTAGCTCCTGTCCGCCCCGTCAGTCGCACCCGACGTGAGGAATGGCCAAACGGCAGCCTATTAACCGGTCGACGCGGCCACAGCCAACTCCCCCGGTAACTATGACGCCCCGCAGAAGAACAGATGTCTGGATGACAGAAGACAACAAGTCATTGGGTTTCCACTGTGAGCGCCCTGGACATGTCGTACGCTACTGCAGAGAGAGGAGGCGAGTATTCGACGATTATTTTGCAGCAAGACGTCAGCCATCAGACCAGTTCTATCCCAGACAGTCACCCGCTGATGAGTTCAGCCCATCGCCGTACCCTGGACGAAATCGATCCCCGACGCGCCGTTGCCGTTCGCCGTCGCCGTACAGTGGTACCAGCCGCTCCCCTAGCCGCCGCGCCCAGAAAAACTAAGCGAGGCGACCATATACGGAGATGAGACCGCCGCAGATGAAAATCGTCCTTGGAAGACAGTCGCTAAGACGTCGGGATATCTCATCGACGCCATAAACGACGGCCATCCTGTCCGGGCACTGGTTGATTCAGGAACGTCTTTCTCTGTATTGTCGGATAATTACCGCTGCACACTAAAGAAAAAAATGTTCAAATGTTTGTTAAGCTTATGGGACTTAACTACGGGGTCATCAGTCCCTAAACTTACAAACTACTTATCAACTACCTTATACTAAAGACGACACAAATATCCATGCCCGAGGGGGGATTCAAACCCCCGACCGTAGTGGCCGTGCAGACCGTGACTGAAGCGCCTCAGTCTCCTCGGCCACCGCGGCCGGCACACACTAAAGAAGACAATGTTCAGTGATACGGGAGCAACTGTGCTGAAGTTCGCAAATGGTCTTACCGAACGTTTTAACAAGACGTTAGCCGATATGCTGTCGATGTACGTCGATGTTGAGCAGGAAGATTGGGATACAATACTGCCAGTCGAGACATTTGCTTATAATACCGCAAGACAAGTCACCACAGGCTTCACGCCGTTTTTCCTCCTCCATGGTCGTGAAGCTGACACGACATTTGATCGCTGTTTCTGTTCCAACCGGACGACACTCAGGATGACTCTGTGAAACAGCTGATCACCAGGGTCGAAGAAGCAAGACACTGGCTCGCATACGGACACTGGACGCCCAGGTCGGCGGTATAACGACAAGCACCGACGTGTTGTGTGATCTGATGAGGAACGACAAAAACAAAGAGACGTCCTCCGCATGAAGCCTTACTACGATCCTGAAGAGCAGACAGGCGCAAATGTCTCCTTGTTCACGGACGCTAAGGACGGTAATGATACTGATGAAAACACGACAGGAACGTCTGTCGTCGATAATCGTGCAGAAGGAAAGGATTCTCCAGAACTCCCATACTGAGGACCCATGACAAGATCGAGATCCAGGACATTGCAGCTGGCTCCAAAGGGAACCTAACAGCGGGTCGCTATTTCCTCAGGAGAGGGAGCAATGCCGTGAGACCCCACGTTAACCGACCCGAGTGTGGCCCTAGCTGTCGGCACGGTCGCGTCTGAGGTCTGCTCCGTGAACGCCACTGTTTACGTGATGGTCAAGCGCTTGTTGAACTTGTGATACGTGTTTTCGTGTACTTACAGAGTGTTTTCTGCGTAAACCACGTGTTGTGCTTGTGTGTTCGTCCGCCGTTGTTTCGTCGTTCGTGGGAATTTCGACGCTGTCCTGAATTTTCGTCTCCAGCACACCTTGAAAAAATCAGAGAGGAATATCACCGTGATTTTCACCTTCTCCAAGGATACCCGTCGACTACAACCCTCAGCATTGGAGATAGACGATTGGATTTTTACCCCTACACGGAAAGTTGGACTGTCAGGTACTTGGCATCCACCCAGATTCCTTGCATACCGTGCAATTAGACGCTGATGACTACTGCCTTTTTGTTTCTTTTTGGATCCGTGGATGGTTGACCGTTTTCTAGAAAAATTCGGCACTGAAGAAGAATTTGAACATCGCGACGGCTCGAAAAGTATTGTAGCTCTCCGGAGTCCTGAATCAATAATTAGAAACGTTCGTGTACTGAATGTACACTCTTTAAAAAAAACATGGCCGCCGCTGAGCCTAAGTCCGAGCCGATCGCGACATGGGACAATTAACGTGGCCGCGCTGATTCGCTCTAAGTCCAGATATCTGCTCAATCTGGCAACACTGTAGACTGCGGGAGTTCATACAGTACTTCTTATGTGCAGTTAGAAGACATGCAGGTTAGTTACTTCCGTGGTCTCGCGGTAAAGTGCGTGACTTGCAAGTGAAGTATTAGTGATCGAAACTGACTGTTGACAAAAAAATTTAATTTCGCGTCCCTCGTGCGTGCTGATGCCACATGTGTAAGGAGAGCATATGCGTAACGTATTTCATTTTCATACACTGATAATAACACTTCGGCCCAATAACATCGCCACCTCTAGCCGCAGCTGTTAGCAGAGCTCTCCGCGGCCCACTCGCCGGCAGCAGCGGTGGCGGCGCTACACAGCGCTGCCTCGCCTGCTGCCACTAATCGCCCTGGATATGTAAAATGCTGTAGTGTTGCTGAGTGGTGATCCACAAAAAAAGGTTGCGATGTGAATTTGAGACACGATATCAACGTAGTAGACCACCCATTTTGAATGATGAGCATATTATTACACTAATACATAATACATTAGAGATGCAAAACATTGTCATAGTCTTTGATCCAATCAGATGGCACTCTACGATGATTAATACTTATTTGTGGTTTCAATCGCGATCCTTTCCCTTTCAGGAAAGCCCGTCATGTAATTTGTTATTGTCATCAGTTCATATGTTTTCATCAAGACACAGTGCGTAAGAGCACTACAATGTTTAGTGTCGTTGTTTGATTCCTTATGGTAAATGTATGAGCTAAATTATGTGAATAAGTTTCAGCGCACGTTCTGAAGCAACACAGGCACACTGCAAGGTGTCTCATTTCTACGGCAGATATTTTGCATGAACTAACTATATTAATCATTATGTTCACTTCCTCTGTAAACATCCCCTACCATGTGCGTCCTAAGGAAATAGTAAAAATTCGTATCGAGGGAGGTCAATTCGAATTCCTTCAAAGGCGTTTGTATGGTGAAGCAAAGAAGACATCTAATACATTTCCGTAACTTTGAGTCGACCTTTCTGAATGCCTTATTATATAAAGCTTTTCCTCTGATTCCATTAAAGAGTTTCTTCTTGCAATCTGCAGCGTATTAAGTAAAATAAAACAAAGAAAAAGGAATTACCACCGCCAAACGCACTGTCTCCTACCAGGATTAGAAGTGCCTACTCACAGCACAGTTGCATCGTGAGCAGGGCCGGATCTAGGACATTTGCCAAGGGGGACAATCTGAAATTTGCCGCCCCCTTCTTTCACCCCCCCCCCCTGTAAGAATCGACTTTTTGACGCTAATTGGGTTACATATTTCTAAATAATTGTCACAATCTCACAACATGAACTTATTTTATTGACTGAATTAAGATCAAAGGAAAACAGAACAATTTTAATACATACTAAAATATTACAAGATTACTCATCGTACAAAAATCAATACAAAATTTCGCTTCTCGAGCTTTTTTTGCTGCAAAACTGTTTTTGATATCATCATAGTTTAGAGAAGCAGCTCTTTGTGCTCTATGGATATTATACTCAGATTTGTTAAGCAGTTGTGCTCCTCAAGTGTATTTAGTTTCAGCTTGCTGAAACTTCTTTCTCGAGATGAAACAGAAACTAGAATGGTAAGATATATTTTAACGCTGTAGTAAGGTTGGAATACCTCTCTACCAATTTATTTTTATAAATTAAACTTAATGTTGATGATGCAGTGGAACCTTGCATGGCTCTGTCTACTGCAAGCGCATGAAATTTTCAACTTCAAGTACTTCCTCGCTAAGATCTTCTGCCAGTTCTGCTGCTTTGGCCTTCAAGTCCTTCACTTCCATTTCTCGAATTTATACACCACACAGAAAACTAATTTTTGGAACAAATTTTCTCAAGTGCGGTAAACCTGATACTAAGCTCTGTCAATTATTCCTTATTTTTTCTGTAAATGTTGGATACTTCATCGTCAGAAAGCTCATCGGCCATTTTCTTCTTTCTTCGAATCCTTTTTTCGGAGAATACCGTCGATACCTCATACAAGAATCATACAAGAATCCCGAGAAGTTTTGAGAAAGCCCAAAAGTCCTTGAATGTTTCGAACAGCTTTATCAATTGTAAAGTATTAACTTCGCAAAAACTGATTAACATGAACAATTTATTTTAATATTGCATACCAGAAACAAGTTACAGTAATGAATTTGAGTTTTCTCATATTTTTTGAAATAGATCTTGTCTCTGATTTTGTTTCTGGTGTTGACAATTTATAAGTTTCAGTTTCTTCCAGGGCCTTCAAAACGGTATGAAATGCTTGTAAACAGCTTCTACTCTTGCAGATCACCTAGTCTTGCTGAATGTCTGCTGAATTTTCTCCTACTAAATTCAAAGAGTGAACAACACATGGTACGAAATAGGCCAGTTCATTCTTCTGAAGTATTCTTGACTGGACTCCTTTGTACTTTCCAGCCCTGTTTGCCCTATTGTCATGAGACTGCTCTTAATGCTCAACCCATCTTGTTCCAATTTTTGCAGCATCTCTTGACTAAGGCCTTCTCCTGTTTTGTCTGTAACTGTGAAAAAGTCAGTAAAACTTTCCACAACCTCTGAGTCATTCGACTTGACATATCGAATTACTTGTGTCATCTGCGCATTGTGGCTGATATCTGGTGTGCAGTCAAACATCAGTGAAAAGTATTTAGCAGCTAAAATATCTTTAATTATATCTTGTTTCATTTTGTCAGCAATCATGTCACGGAACTCATCTTGTATATTTTTGTAATAATAGCTAATCTGGCCTTTCTTGTAGCGTTCAATACGCAGACGAAGGGGGACACAATAGTATGATATGAGATCAATATCTTCTTTTGTACCTCTAAAAGGACTTCCTTGCTTAGCTAGAAAAAAGACAGCATCAATAATACAGTGAGATTCCTCCTGTTTTATCTGGTCTTGCTGCCCAGTGTGCGATACTTATTAGGTGGGTTTGTCGGAGGACATCGAAAGAGTCGAAAGAAGGGCAGCTTGTTTTGTATTGTCGTGATACAGGGAGACAGCGTCACGGAAATGATACAGGATCTGGGATGGGAATCATTAGAACAAAGGCGTTTATCGCTGCGACGTGGGATACTTACGAAACTACAACCGTCAACATTCCTCTCCGAATGCGAAAATATATTGTTGCCTCCTACGTACATAAGTAGAAAAGATCATCTGAATAAATACGTGAAATCAGAGCTCGGAGAGATTCAGATGTTCTTTCTTCCCGCGCGCTATTCGAGAATGGAGTGCGAGATAAACAGTATAAAGTGGTCCGATGAACCCTCTGTCAGGCAGTTAAATGTGATTTACAGAGTATCCTGTGTAGATGTCTATCAATTTCACCGCTACCGAGAAAAGACTCTAGATCTTTAATGCTTTTGACTTTCAATAAGAAGTGTGCGCACCTGAAATACTTCTTTTTTAAGGACTGCAACGTTATTCAAATTCACCTGTTGTACAAATATTACCTTGATATGAAATATGAATATTCATTTATTTGAAAAAGGAAATATATGCAAATTAATAAACATTGTGCATTTACGTATGCAATAACGCAAGCATCTTTCTCATTCTGGCTAATATCTAGCAGATTTGAATAGCTGAAGTAGCTGTGACAGGGCTACACTCAAGTCAGCAACTAGGAAATTTAGTTTTATTAAATGATTTTGGTATTTCTTGCAGTCATTTTACTTTTAATAATTCTGTGTCAGTTAATTTTACTAAATTATACCAGAAAGATACATTCTTTTAAAAAAAATAATAAATAAATAAAGAGTCGGTAAAAATTTGCCGCCCTCTAAATTCTGCCGCCCGTCAGACACGAGCAGAAGCACACAGCCAACCACCCCCAGTCTCTAACATATTCAATGCTGTGCATCAGATAACCTGAAAGTCACCTACACGAATAACTGCATTTTTTTAGTGCAAAAGTTAAATTTCTGTCTCTCATATCACATGGGCATTATACAGCATGAGTCATGAAAGTAGAACAGAAATGTCTAGTGAACTAACGAGACAATTCAGTACCACTTGCGGAAGTAACTGCACTGTCACAGTGTTGCCAAATATTAGCAACGATGTTGCCAGTTCTTAGCTGTACTAGGAAGACCTGCGTAGCGATAAGCGACGCGAAATCACGCTCGTCTCATACGGGCTTCTAGAGCGGAGTCGCGAATTTTGGTTAATACGCGGCGCTATCTCCTGATAGGATGCAGATATTTGATTCGTCAAGGGAGGCCGAAACCAGCGGTTATATTTTTGAAGCTTAACAGCATTATGATATAATTTCAGCAAATGACTAGAGAAGTCAAACATACTGATATTGTTCTTGCAACATACGGCAAGTCAGAGACTGAGATATGTAAACTTACATCACGATTTCGATTTCAGTTTAACCCCCCCCCCCCCTCAAAAAAAAGGAAAGACTAAAACAATTACTTTGTTAGATTACGACAAAAACTATTTTTTATTAATTCATGAAATGTTACTGTAAATCAACGTTGGCCACTCCGTCACGAAAACTTGTCATCTTGAAAGTGACTGCGTTTCAAAGTGCTGCCTTTACGGCCATACAAGCTATATTTCACGTGTTGGTTTGTTTGAAAGCAAGAAGAAACAAAGTTAACTGATTATTTTTTCAACACAGTAATTAGTTCATTTGAGGATTCAGAAGACAGGATACTTAAAATTACGGCCATGAACACAGAAACTAAACTGTATATGCAAGAAATGTGCAATTCTGAGCTTTTTCATCTGCAAACATATACATATAATCCATAGATTACTAACCAGCATATTGATTTTGCAGTGTTACAGCCTAGTTGGGCCAACAAATAATGAGTATCTGAATCCATGTACCTGATAGATTCTTCGAATTAAGCCACCCACGACTTGCTTGTCGCTCCAGTCACGGTCTGCATGGCCACTACGGTCGGGGGTTCGAATCCCCCCTTGGGCATGGATATTTGTGCCGTCCTTAGGATTAGCTAGTTCATAAGTAGTTTGTAAGTTTAGGGACTGATAACCCCGTAGTTAAGTCCCATAAGCTATACAAACATTTGAACATTTGATTTGAACTTGCCTGTGTTGTTGTTTAGTATCTGTCGTCACGATGATAAATCAACAGAAATTATTACAAACTTTTTGCCTACTTTCTCATATTGTCCTATTTTCCGTCAAACCACACATTATTTCTGGTCTCTTGGCCACATGGGAAAGAACGCTTTTGCAACTGAATTAATGATAATAATGATGGTAATAATGATAATAATCAATGACGTTTACCACATTACAGCACAATGATAACGATTGCAATAACAACAGAAAATGCCGATCTCTTGGTTTACACACTCCAACGAGTTTTGGTATTTCGTTGCTGAATACCGTTTAGGACATTTTTCAGAGGAGAAAAATATACCTGAAGCCACACACATCACTAGTACAACGATATCTCACTAATCATCTATGCTTGCTGTCGATCAGGAGACGAGAATGGCGCCACCGAGGTAAAATGAGTACTGGTTGTATGACATTTTTTTGGTTGTTAATACAGACAGTTCCTCCCGACATAAAACACACAATTGTTTGCAATTTAAACAGGGGTTGACCTTCCTGCGGTCGAAAATTTAATTCAGGTTAACAGAGTCATATTAATTCAATGACTAAACTCATATCCTCAGGAATATTGGAAAATACCTTGAATGCTGGAAATGAGGAAATGATCAGAGTTGTCTAGCGTCGTAAGCAATACTGCCAAGCAATAGCAAGAACTTCTTGGGCATCCCACAATATCCTCATTCCTACAAACTGCATGCTAACTGGCTTTTTAGCCATGCTGCGCTACCAAAGGCCATTCTAAGTAAGGTTTCAGTCCGAAAGCAGAAAACAGCATTGAAAAATGCTGATGAATAGATGACTTACGCTCATCAACTTCCGGGGAGAGTTTCTTTTAACAAAAGTAAGAAAGTGCAAAACGACTACTTTCTCCAAAATTCCTGCGGACTGTTGTCCCAAAATGGATGTATATACGTTCAGTCTTGTCATTCGCGGCTCACATTCCAGGAATATCACAAAAATGAGCATCTGGCGTGTACCGTCCTAGAGTAGCTATTACGCAAGTTTTCACCGATAATCATAAAACTAACCAGACGACTTTTGTTGCAGCATATAGCGACTTCTATTAGATCCGCGTAACCTTTCCCGACAAGAAACTGTTTTCTTCGTATAGTGAAGCCCCTGTTTAGGTGAATTATAATGTTACTGTTTTAAGTTGCTTCACATGAACTTTTTGCCTTAAATATTTGTACCTTTGCAGGTGATTCAAAGTAATTGTAATAATTAGTTTCCCTTCAAATTAATCCATTTATTCGATCTATTATTTGTAAAGTAATTGCAACCGCAAAAAGTGAAATTGTACTATAAACCAAACAGTTTGGTTACTTTACGTCTATAGTCCGTGGGCAGAACGCTTCCATCTGAAATATCTCCACGAAAGGCAGAGAAGCGGACGATTCTCTGTCATACTACAATTCGGCTCGGGTTGCCGGTCCTCTGTGGAGAAGAGATGTAATTGTATGTTGAAGAAAGAAGTCATATCTAAGAAACCTGCCTATTAATTTTATTTTTCTTCTGTATTTATATTTTTTTCAGGCTGATGTTAGCCTTTACTTCTCACAAAATAATGAGATACTTTGTCTCTGCCGGTCCTAGATTTCACATGGAAAGAAAAATGTCCACCACATCATTCATTTCGCAGGAGGCGGTCGCATATTTACCATTGGTATATTTACTTGTACGAATATTGTTCGCAACCGTAAATAGTTTGCTCTTGCTGCTCGTCTCCTTAATTTTCCTATAATTCTATGAACTTCTGTGTTTTATTATTGTTATTACCATTACTTTTTAAAGTTGAGCCTTGAATTTGTATTTTTTTATTACCGTTACATTTGTTTGTTCAGTATGTTTGACAGTATCGAAGATCAACAAGTTCTCATATTCATTAACGGAAGCGTGTTAGAGCTAATGATAACGATCATTTTTGTCTTGTTTCATCCGTAAAACTTCCTCTCAAAATGTGGAACACTTCTTTCAACACCCTTCATTTGAAACCGATATGTAGGCAGAGGACAGTCACGGCTTACTCATTTATTAACTTCATTGATAATGATAATTTGGATCAGATTTATTTACAAATGTTGTACTCAGTCCATTTAATTTATGTAACAGCAGTAAATTTACAACCCTCCGCATTCTACGGCATCTGTCTAAATCAATGAATAAGAGATACGTCAATACGTTTATTTACTATCTTTTAACAAACAACAGTGCAATTGCTTTCAATAATACTGATTTAAACCATGGCACAATTCATCGATCAATTTTAATTTTAATCGTTGTAACACGTATTTATTAGGTTGCTTTGTCTGTTGTGCGTTTCTTACAAATTTTACAATTGATTTTATACTAACGATAGGCCTGAAACTTAATTAAAGTAACTCAGAACCGTGTGACAATGCAATATTTACTCGCATTCGTTTTTGCGAGTTGATGCAGTGGTAACACACTGGATTCATATTCGGCTGCACGGCGCTTCGAACTGGCCTTCGGCCATTTGGATTTGAATTTTCCATGATTTTGCTAAATAAGTCTAGGCAAATGACGGAATGGTTCCTGCGATTTCCTTCCACATCCTTATCATAACAATCCGTAACCTTCCTTCTTTCTTTCGTGTCTCGTGTGCAATACTTTATTAATGTTTCCGTGTGTGGCTACAAATTTTGCAGTTCATTTCAAACCAACTTCCCGATGAACAATAGACCTTAAACTTTCAATTTAACTTAGAACTGGATGACACTGCTACATTAACGCCATTTCTTGATTGGTGTGTGGTGGAGGGCACTTTTTACACAACTGCTGTTTCCTCCTGTTTCTCTTCCAGTCGTGAATGGTTCGCCGTTAAAACAACTTCTGGTAAGACTTAATGTGAGTTCATGTCGCCCTGTCACTTACCTTCGCGATCTTTCCGTGACTAATACGTTAGAGGGGCTCAGGTGAAATACGTAGAAATAAAACAAATTTATCGAAAGTCTCTGTTGTATTCTCATGAAAACGTTTGAAATGAAAAATTTCACACATACAAAATTTGAAAAGTGTAAAACAATCATTTAAATGAAAAAATGCATGTAAATGGTTTAGAATAGACTGAGACGTATAAAGTAACTTCTGTCCACTCGAAAATTGCTACCGCGTTAAAGATAGTTCTAAAAAAATTTCGAATTTTTAATAGCTATGTCAGTCATCATAGTAACACTGGAACGTAAAGTGTTCTTGCTTCATGAGTAATGCTAGTAGTAGCGTTTAGTCGCCATCGACTTGAAGGTTAATTTATTTCACTAACTTTCTGAAGTCGATAAGAGGTAGGATGCGGCGGCGGCAGCCACGGTCGTTTTGGTAAATGCGGCACAACGAGCGAGCGAAGGCGCGCGTGTCTGGAAACGGAGGAGGCGGAGCACGCCTGCTGGAGGGAAAGGATAGTTGTCGTTCTGAATGGACGAAGCCATCAAACGGAGTCTAACAGATGTTCGGTAGACCTCCCCGAACTTTCGCGTTTTGACTGTAACATAAGAAATAAATGAAATTCACGAATTGTATTGAATGGTTAGTAAATTAATGTCGTCTGCTATCTGCCGACGATACCGATTGAATGATAATCTATCAACGTGAGATACATGGCACCTAAAAGTCGCTGTATTAAGCAAATTGCAACTAAAACTATGTCTGCAACGCATCCGGCCATCAGACTACGTATCGTTTTATGAAATAAAGGAGGCAGGCAACAGTAAGACATGTTTGTAATCTATCAAGCATCTCATCAAGGAACGTGCTAAAAATTAGCGTTTGATTCAAATGGAACGCTATTTAACGTAGCAAGATGTTCTATCAAGAAGAGGTCGCTTGTAATTTCCATACTGACCTGCAGACATTTTATTTTATCAGGAAGCAAACTCGAAGGAAACTGGACAGAATTTGAGTATTTACTAAGACTTTTCTGCGACAAATTGTGATTCTTTTTGTTATTTAATGGAGTGAACATAACGATAAGGCCTACCTAGGATACAACCATAACTGGAAAACTCTCAATGAGGTACTCATTGATATTTTTTCTTTATTCTTTTAAAATAGCTGGCCACATGACACATATGCGATTTGGAGGGTACAGTGTTTCGAGCATGAGTGGAAATACGGATCCTAACATGCAGGACGCCAGCTACAAAAACTCGTTCATCAGGCCACCAATGTAATCAAGATTTTCCAACATCGTACCTAGGGTCTATTGTTTCGCAACATTGGCATCGTATAGATGTGAGTCTGATTTGTAATTCTGCAAACGGTTGACTTTTTCTTGTCACCTCCATTAAATATTTTGAAAAATTAATATCAGAATATGCACATTGTAGTAGTTAGCTGAATTGTGTTCAAGAAGGTCGTTTCATACATTAACTACTCCTACTCTCTTTCATGTTGCGAACAATCTGCCTCAGCTGTGAGTAAATCAATGAGGTAAGGTTTACAGCAGTAATGTCTTACTGTGCAATAGTCACTTTCTAAACACCTAGCTCATTTCGAAATCGGGTCAGTTTTGTTGCTAAAGCTGGATCTTATCAATTTGTTTCGTTATGTCTTTCAAATGTTCAAATCTTCGTCAAGCATAAGGGACTTAACTGCAGGGTCATCAGTCCCTAAACTTACAAATTACTCGTGAACCACATTATACTAAAGACGACACAAACAGCCATGCCTGAGAGGGGATTCGAACCCCCGACGGGGAACGGCCTCGCGCATCGTCGCATAGCGCCTCGATGCGCTCGGCCGCTCCGCCGCGACGTTACGTCTTTAAATTATCCGCTTACTGTCAAACAAAACCATTCGTACCAACTGTCTCCTGGCAACCTCATAGTATATGCCATAGCTGCCTACTTCTAGAATATCAAGTGACATCACAAACAAAACGAAAGAACATTTTCTTAAATGAATTTAGCAGTTGTTCTAAAATGATGGCAAACTTTTAAATATTGATAAAACAAGTTATTTGTAAATTACTTCAAATGTTGTCATCTCATAAACTAAATAATAAATTCTGAAGACGCGTCAGCTGTTTTTTAATTAAGATCCTTGCTTTACAGGTCCACGACCGTTTTCATGTTTTTAAAGAGCCGTCTTCAGGTGTTAAATTTTTTATCATATGAAAATTCAATACAGAGACCCAACGTTCTAATCGCTTTCATCTGTCTTGGAAATAAAATTTCATTAAATAGGCCCGGATATATGGAACCAGTCCAACAGAAATTATTACTGTCATTCGGAATAAAAATGTTCAAATGCTTGTAAAGTCTATGGGACTTAACTACGGGGTCATCAGTCCCTAAACTTACAAACCACTTATGAACTAGCTAATACTAAGGACGTCACAAATATCCATGCCCGAGGGGGGATTCGAACCCCCGACCGTAGTGGCCGTGCAGACGGTGAATGGAGCTTCTCAGTCTCCTCGGCCACCGCGGCCGGCTCGGAATAAAAACCAAGGACTTTAAAATGTGAGACAAAGAGTCGCGTAATTTTGATTACAGTATTGTCCATGAAACCAGTAGATTGCCGATGAAGTGAAGGTGTACAAACTAAAGAAGACTGTCCAAAGAATCGAAAAAACCGATTTGTATTGTGTTCATCTTTGTATCAAGTATTACGGCAACGTAAAAAACTTACGAATATGCACAACTACCCACTTTCTCTCTTTTGTTTCAGCTTCAAGAGGACTAAATTCAAAACATGCTTGTCTAAACATGATTTGTTTATTCCACTGCATCGATGCTTTGGGTATATGTCCATAATAGCTGCTCATTTAGGTGATATTCCTTGAATGTGAGACGAGCATGACAAGACTCAACGTAGATACAGTCCGTTTTCGGACAACAGTGCCTAGTATCATCGGAGATAATGATCGTTCGCACTATTTTTTCGTTTTGTTACAAAAAGCTCTCATTAAAAGTAGGTGAGAGTAAGTCATCAATTCATCAGCGTTTCTCGATACTGTTGTCCGCTTTCGAACTGAAGCCTTTCTTTATGATGGCATTTGCTAATGCAGCATGGCTAAAAGGCAGTTGAGGCAAGCTGTTTGTACGATTGAGGATATTGTGGGCTGTCGCTTTCAAGATGCCAAGTGTTTGATACCTTACTGTTTAGTGACGGATGGGACAACGTTCATTTCCAGTAACTTTTAATGAAAAAAATGGTAGCTCTTGCTGGAAACTAACAAAGTAATTGTTTTAGTCTTTAGGGGGAGGGTGGGGGATGAAACTGAAATCGTGATGGAAGTTTACATATCTAGTCTCTGACCTGCCGTATGTTGCAAGAACAATATCAGTATGTTTGACTTCTCTAGTCATTTGCTGAAATTATATCATAATGCTGTTAAACTTCAAAATATAAACGCTGGTTTCGGCCTCCCTTGACGAATCAAATATCTGCATCCTATCAGGAGATAGCGCCGCGTATTAACCAAAATTCGCGACTCCGCTCTAGAAGCCCGTATGAGACGAGCGTGATTTCGCGTCGCTTATCGCTACGCAGGTCTTCCTAGTACAGCTAAGAACTGGCAACATCGTTGCTAATATTTGGCAACACTGTGACAGTGCAGTTACTTCCACAAGTGGTACTGAATTGTCTCGCTAGTTCACTTGACATTTCTGTTCTACTTTCATGACTCATGCTGTATAATGCCCATGTGATATGAGAGACAGAAATTTAACTTTTGCACTCAAGAAATGCAGTTATTCGTGTAGGTGACTTTCAGGTTATCTGAGGCTCAGCATTGAATATGTTAGAGACTGGGGGTACAAGGCGCCAGCATGTGGTTGGCTGTGTGCTTCTGCTCGTGTCTCACGCTCCAACTGTGCTGTGAGTAGGCACTTCTAATCCTGGTTGGAAACAGTGTGTTTGGCGGTGGTATTTCGTTTTACTTTGTTTTATTTTACTTAATACGCTGCAGATTGCAAGAAGAAACTCTTTAATGGAATCAGAAGAAAAGCTTTATATAATAAGGCATTCAGAAAGGTCGACTCAAAATTATGGAAATGTATTAGATGTCTTCTTTGCTTCACCATACAAACACCTTTGAAGGAATTCGAATTGACCTCCCTCGATACGAATTTTTACTATTTCCTTAGGACGCACATGGTAGGGGATGTTTACAGAGGAAGTGAACATAATGATTAATATAGTTAGTTCATGCAAAATATCTGCCGTAGAAATGAGACACCTTGCAGTGTGCCTGTGTTGCTTCAGAACGTGCGCTGAAACTTATTCACATAATTTAGCTCATACATTTACCATAAGGAATCAAACAACGACACTAAACATTGTAGTGCTCTTACGCACTGTGTCTTGATGAAAACATATGAACTGATGACAATAACAAATTACATGACGGGCTTTCCTGAAAGGAAAAGGATCGCGATTGAAACCACAAATAAGTATTAATCATCGTAGAGTGCCATCTGATTGGATCAAAGACTATGACAATGTTTTGCATCTCTAATGTATTATGTATTAGTGTAATAATATGCTCATCATTCAAAATGGGTGGTCTACTACGTTGATATCGTGTCTCAAATTCACATCGCAACCTTTTTTTGTGGATCACCACTCAGCAACACTACAGCATTTTACATATCCAGGGCGATTAGTGGCAGCAGGCGAGGCAGCGCTGTGTAGCGCCGCCACCGCTGCTGCCGGCGAGTGGGCCGCGGAGAGCTCTGCTAACTCCTGCGGCTAGAGGTGGCGATGTTATTGGGCCGAAGTGTTATTACCAGTGTATGAAAATGAAATACGTTACGCATATGCTCTCCTTACACATGTGGCATCAGCACGCACGAGGGACGCGAAATTAAAATATTTTGTCAGCAGTCGGTTTCGATCGCTAATACTTCACTTGCAAGTCACGCACTTTACCGCGAGACCACGGAAGTAACTAACCTGCACATCTTCTAACTGCACATAAGAAGTACTGTATGAACTCCCGCAGTCTACAGTGTTGCCAGATTGTGCAGGTATCTGGACTTAGAGCGAATCAGCGCGGCCACATTTATTGTCCCATGTCGCGATCGGCTCGGACTTAGGCTCAGCGGCGGCCGGCCGGCGGCCAGGTGTTTTGCCAAAGAGTGTACCTATTGAAGTAGATAACTTGAAAATTAAGGAAGCTCTCTCACAATATGGGATAGTTAGGAAAATTTCAATGAACGATGGTCGTCGCAATATCGATGTCAGTGTTTTGACGGCATTCGCTGTGTAGAAATGGAGCTGAGTCAAACATCCCTTCGTATATATCTGTTAGTGGACACAAGGCTTATGTTATACATTCAGGGCAAACCCCAACATGTCTTGTCTGCAACGAGTCAGGTCATCTGCGAAAGTACTGCAGTTTATGTCTTAAAAACTAATTTGATGCAACGCCATCGGTTGACATTCAGTGAGTTGCTACCTTCCAGCAATAAAACCGCATTGTCGGCTGCAACGACGTCAGGTACTGCCGGCAATAACGATAAAGATTTCCCGCCCCTGAAACCTGCAACCGCTTCTCATCTGCAGTCTTGCGAAAGTGAGTTGACAGCGAAAAGGAGGCCCCTAGAACAAACTGAAGAGCTCGCGGGTGAAGGAGATTCTGGTGTTGCACCCGT
Source organism: Locusta migratoria (assembly GCA_026315105.1). Taxonomy (NCBI): domain Eukaryota; kingdom Metazoa; phylum Arthropoda; class Insecta; order Orthoptera; family Acrididae; genus Locusta; species Locusta migratoria. The sequence continues at coordinate 10,375,648 of CM048755.1, forward strand.
CACCAGAAAACCAAAACAATGCCCCGAAAAAACTGTGGAGGATGACAAAGAACTGGGAATGCTAGTTGATGTGACAGCTACCATAGAAAAAGTGAAGACACAGAAACCAGGGAATGGTGTCACTGACGATACTAGCTTCCTTCATGGAAGTGTACTTGAAATACAAGTGCGAGGAGTACAGCACAATATCTCGGATGTGTAAAGCCAACACCCGCCGACTCCGCAGCGCGTCCGAGACGGAAGTAAACAAGTTGGATGCGAGCAGGGTGCCACGACAACCACCATCGGTATGCAGACACAGGCTCGGCGTCAGCAGGAAGTAACAACAGACTCCTCACAATATTGACAGCTCGCAGGCCGCCGCCTGTATGCAAACACGAAGTCAGCAGGAAGTGACGACAAACAACACGCCACTTCCACATACTGCCGCTGCCGCTGCCGCTGAAAGACCAACGAGATGGCGTCACCTATGCTGAGCACATGCATTGGCTGAAGCCAGGGGGCGTGCCAGTACGCCATGTGTTTGTGCCCAAAACAAGAGTTCCTCCCTTAAAAGTCTGTGTGAAACTTTACCTCGATGCTAAAAGCCCCTCAACTGCCAACCACCTGTGAGTGTATATTTCGATACGACATACTTTCGTGAAGGAATACTGGTAATCTGACCGTTGAGAACGTAATCCGTCGATGCGAAATTTCATTCGTTTTGTGGGCCTACATGCAGCTAAACATCCGATCGTCTTAGTTGAAATTCTAATAAGTTGCTATATTAGTTAACAGTAGAAGGATCCTTACGATAATTGCACTTCGTGTAGTTACCGAAATCGCGACAAAACAGTCGATCGTTTTAATTGAAATCTAATAATTTGCTATATTAGAAAACAGTATAAGAATCCTTACGATAATTTCACTTAACGTAGTTACCGAAATGAATGATTTTCGAATCGTCAGAACTGAAGTTGTGATTTTAGTAGAGCACACCATATGAAAAGTGTTTCATCTTAGGATCATTACTATAACCATTCTCTTTCCGATTCTTCAACTGTATGTATCTACCAAACCGAACGATTTTCAGCTTTGAAATGACGATTTCACTTAGTTATCATACGAAAATAGCTTCAGCTAGGTACAATTAAGCAGCCTCCTTTCGACAATTTCGCTACATTTACCACAAAAAAGAGCAATTTTCAGCACTGAAATGACGATTTTAGTACATATCAATCATCATACGGAAATATTTGGAGCTCAGGTGCATTTAAGTAACTTATTTTCGAACATATATGTACCATAAATAACGATTTGTCATCTCTGAAATTGCGATTTTGTCAGAAGTATGAAAGTAGTTGCAGTTTAGGTTCCTTTAACCAGCCCCCTCCTGATCATTTCGCTACCTGTACTTTCCAAAAATAAACAATTTGTAGCAGTGAAATTATGATTACATTGTCCAAACGTTGTTTCTACCTACTTATGCACATTTAAGTTTCCCCCACTAAGGTGAGTAATGTACACTCCATTTCAGTTGAAGCTGTCCTTTCCCACAAACAATATTGTCTTCATGAGATATTTAGACCTGTCTATCAGTCAACCTATGGCATTTTACAATTTTATTCCAGAAAACATACCTTTCAAGATTCCAAGCAAACATTTCACTCGGCAGTTCACATGTAGGTACTCAAGTTACTATTTCAGCCAAAAGAAATTTCAACAAAGTGGATCACATAGGATCAAGTTATAAACAAAACTCCAGTACTTTCACAAATTCTTTATTTTAATGCACAAAATTATTGGGTAACACAGTATTAGGTAATTCCATGAAAAATGAAAAGAAAATGCACAAGAGTTTCTCTTCGTGGATACCAATTTAAAAGTAATTTCAGAAAATGTAAAATACTTTATACCACAATTATGTACAGCTAATGTCATGCTGAAGAACACTGATGCAGACTTATTCAAAGTGGATAAAAGTACTTTTGGCAACTCAAATTTTTGATACAAAAGTTATGAGTCCCACTTTTCAATAATTAATGTCTCCAAAGAATTTAAAGTAACATTCAAAAACAGTATCCATACATTAAAGGGACAAAATATTTTAATATTTTCAAGACGAAGTCATTAACTAGTGAAAAAATTACACAAAAAAAAAATTGTGGCTCTTTGAACACTTCCTCTGCAGTTTACCATTGTGTTAAAATTATAAAAAGAGAAAAAATATATAACACTGCAATAAAAACTGCTCTGCTTTTACAGACATTTCATGCAACTAAATGACAAATTATTTTTGAAAGATTCACTGCTTCATCCATAGTAAATTAAATGGAACAGTATTCACTACACCTATCGTTTCTTATTTAATGGAAATATCATGTTCTTTTTCATTAGCCATGAAAGACAAAATTCCAGTGAAAAAATAAAGGGAACCACAGTTGCCAGGAATGCAGTTATGGATGTAATATTACATGTTTGAGACAGTAATAAAGGAAAAAAAGTAATCATGGTAATGCACTGAAATAAAACACAGGTAAAAAGTTTCAGTGAATATGATGGTATATATCAGACCCCTTACAGAAATCACAGTAGCCATTATAACAGCTGTATATAAGCAAAAGCAACAATTTTTAGTGTAAGACTTGTTTACAATGGAATATACACATGTGAAAGTGTCTCATTCTGCATCGCTTAGACCATGTATACCTTCTCCCAACACTGCAGAAAAATTTTTAATTTGCACTTATAACTGCAGCTTGAAGCTTTTACTATGCAGCATAAACAACAGCATCAAAAGTTACAGAAAAGTAGACAGTCTTTAAAGTACCCATTACTCAGAAAAAAATAATTGTTCTCATTAAGCGACAAATTCATGACGAAACATTGCCATTGTCATGTGACTGGATAACTGTGCTAACATCATCTGATTTCTGGCATTCAGCACCCATTGCCAACATCATGAGAGGTCACTGGGGCATTAAGTAAAATTTACCCTTACTTCAAACCAAAGTTTCCAGGAAGGTATGTCCATATCCCTATATTACAGACTGCAATTATTCAAATTTAACACTGTCCTCTGATCATTGAGTTACTGTTACTAGACTCACAACTGCCCAAATTCTACATCAGATAACAATGAAAACACTTTTCTCTGTTACTGACATTGGAATATAATCAGTTTTGTGTATTTACTACGAATTTTGTTAGTATGTAGAAACTCATTTTGCACTTTCACTCCATGAGCCATTCTAGACTGAAGGTATCGTTTGGCAATTGCTTTCAAAAGCAATACTAAGTGATTGTCGAGTGCCAGTTGGTCCCTCATGGGGGCACTCAAGTTAAGAAACAAGGGCTTGCTTACACACATACCCAAAACTTCACTTACCAATACATCAACTGCGTTCTGTGGACAAACATATTTGACTCCCTTTTTCTTAGAGCGAAACACTTGTTCTGCACAGATACAGACAAATACAACATCATCCGCAGGCGTAATCTGTATTAGAGAGAAAAAAGGGTAGGTACCTTCACCTCTCAAAGCACCCACACAAATTGCACACCTTTCTTTTCTAAATACTTGACTACAAAACCAGCCATAAAAACTGCAACACTCATAGAAAAATCAGACAGACTATCAGTAGTAGGGACATAATCATGATCATGGGTAACTGCATTATCAGTGTCATCTGAGAGCAGACACTTTCTGTTTGTTGTCAAATTGATGCATTCTACAGGTGTAAATGTACTTGAAACTGTAAGAATTGGAATGTGCTCAAGTTCAGTGCAGTTACCTTTCCCCGAATCTCTTAGTTCATGTTTCACAAGGACTTTTTTATATGCTGACTTAAATTGCCTAGCAGTAGGATTACTGTTGAATCCTCCACGTGATCGAATGATTCCGAACACAATTTCCACATGATCTTGGGAACATTTGAACATAGGCAAATATTTAAGTACCGGTGCACACATATGTCCCTGTATTAATTGAGCATAAAGATGCTGCAGACTTGAAATGCAGACTAAGAAGCCAACGACTCCTGTTTTCCGGTTTGAGTGGATGACTAGTTCACCAGTACCATTCAGTTTTAAACCAAGCAAGTACTGACTCACTTCAATGAGGAATTTGTTGACTTCTTCACAGTTATCAACATTTATGAGTTTTTTTTTCAATGACTCTGGGCCATGCTCCGGGATTTCAGAATGTCAAAAACGTTGTTCATAATTCTTATAAAATTAGCTGTAGCACTGCTCATAACAAATGCTGGTAACCCTAAGGAAGATGCTTCCTCCAGAGCATCAGAAACAGAGTCACAGAAAAGCTGTGTAGCCAATGAAACCTTCATTTTACTCTTGACCCAATTAACATGATGTGATCGTAATTTATTAGCCAAATGAACACCCTCACTTTCCTGGACTTTATGCAGTGCTTGAATATAGCTCCATGAAATAGTGTTACCATCACTGTCAATTAATTCTTTTTTGTCTCCCAAAGTGTTCCTTAACAACTTAAGCATGTGAGGTGGATCAAGGAAAAGTGCAACAGAACTGTGTGTATCAGTAACCCCTGAAAGTACTACACAATTTTAGTGGGTCCAAACAACAACCAAGAGAAGTTGCCATGGCAAGGTTCGACGCTGCACCATCGCAAGTTAAAGACACAACCTTGACTCCAGCACACTCTGCTACAACTATACAATTTCTTACCAAATTTGCTCTTTGAGCCCCATTCATGCTTGCAATCAGAAAATATCCCACAGGCAGTTTTCAATTGCCATTTATGCCAACCAGCATGAAAACCATTGCTTCTTTAGCTAATGGTAAACTATCTGATTCAATGGCAGAACCCATATCTACATAACGAAAGTATTTATGGCCATCGAATTCAACATGCCGTCTTATTGCCATGTCATCCATTATTAAACTACAAAGGACAGGATAATCTGAGCTGCTTGTGGCAACTTTCTTTCTTGAAACCTCAAATGCCTCACTTGTGAAGCCAGGTTCCCCAACCACACTTTGATACCACTTCCTTATTGTCCGTGGGTGTGGCAAGCAAGTATCAAATGTGGACCTGACATACTCGTAAGCTCTTGGTGAATAGAAATTAAGTGTTAGAGCAAAAGACCTCAACACTGTGACATATTTCCGAGGAACAACGGAACCTGTAGCCTTTGCAAACTGCCGTGACAGCAATTGTTCACTTATTCCAGAAACACTTTCTTCGTCCATATAGTTGTTCTTCTGGAGTGCCTTCAATACACTATTCAAATTAGAATTTCGCTCCTTCTGACGGCGACTACTTTGTTGGAGGCGCCTTCTTTTCTATCGGTACTGCTGATTTTCATCACACAGCTTCCTCTTCAGAACAGCAGTAGGGTCGTCCCTTGGAGTGTGTGGACTGAGGGTACCACCATCCGGCAGCACTAGAAAAGACACACATTCATGAAATCCCAAAAGTAATCCACACATGCTGTAAACATTTTAATACCATAAATTATCATTACTTTTTGGTGCAGTGCTGCCTAATTTCTGTTCTATGATTTTTTAAATCCTCAAGTATTCTGCACATAATATCCTGTCATGTAAAGGATCTCTATGCACTACAGTAACACAAATAAAAACAATCATATATACCCACCCCCAACACTTTTGTCACGCTAGTACCACATAATATGTAAGGTAGAGTAAAGAGCATCTGCTATATAAATTTATTCATAAAAGAGATGGACAGATGATAAAAGGTGAGAACCACTGCACTGATCATTTGATACTCAGTGTGATACTTACATTCTTGAGAATCTGATGATGGTTCATTCTTCTTTTCATCACATTTCACAGATGAATTGACCTCCGGTGACAGTTTCCGCAAAATACGTCTCTCTTTTGGAACCTGCAACATTAAAATGCTTGGTTAAGAACCCAGCAGTTATTTTGCGGAATAGGCTATATGGTCATAAACTTATTTTGGGAAGGATTGTGTTTGTTATAACACCATTGACAACAAATCTAACAGCTCATCAATTTGCTGGAGGACCTGTCAATCTGCACATACATTAGATGGCAGATTCATACTTATTGAAAACTGCCATTTATGTGATACCATGTACAAAATTATAATAAGGAATACACCAAAGTTCTATACATCCAATTTGAACAATAAAAATTAAACTACAACCATCCAGTATAGCCTAGGTAACAGGAAGGAAGGAGGAACTTACACTGCCAGGCTGTTTCTAAAGACACTAGCAGATATCACTATCACACAAAATGAACCACTACTTTAAGTGAAAGCCAACCATGTCATCTCAATTATGTTGGTATAGCAACAGGCTTGCCTATGCTAGTCATCCCATCAAAATAGGCATGAGAAAATTGTTACTAGTACTTAAGATTTTTTTTTTTTTTTTTTTTTTTTTTTTGCAGCTTCGCATAGTCTACACTTATTAAAAGATGATTTTTTGTTCTTGAAAATCTTTGAAAATCAAATTAGAAACAGGAATGTTGTTAACTTTGCAAGCATATATTTAAATTTTGCACACAGAATGTGTATAAATACCGGTAATTGATGTACATTTTAATTAAAGATTCCTTCTGGCTCATATTACTCACCGAATTAACAGTCTCAAGTGTGAATAATAAGTAATAAATATACAGCTTAATCAAAGCCACTTAAGACGACTGTCATAAATTGAACACACACACATCACGCACTTACACAATACGATAAAGTATGAAAGATCTAGTGAAACTTACTCTCTGCATGTATGAGGGAAATGGCGAAAATATGCAGGGCACAGCACCGTCTCTGAGGCGAACATTTGATAGCGACGTCCGATCAATGTCCGCTTCTCGGAAATGATCTGAACATATTATACTGTGTTTTGATGGTTCCCAATCTTTTCGTCGCAGTGCCTTGATCCATAGGCTTCTTCTTGCACCGTCCTTCGGGAAACTACACGTCGTAAGCATGAAAGTTTGAAGGCAATGAGTAAATTCATTGAAACACAGAGCACTTATTTAAGCCAGAAATATTAATTTTGCTTCGGTATTACTTGTGAAAAGTAACAGAAGACTTTCCGCTCCTGTTAGTGCACCCATAGGCATCACAAGTAACCATTTTTCGTGATTATTTCGATGAACAACACGGGAATAAACACACGATACATACAATGTTTTGAGCACAAAAATGGCGGACTCACTGGATGACTGGCTTCAGTTTTTCAGCCTTAGGGCATCTCCATAGATTCTAACCTCCTTGTGAAAGATGGACACCGGCGCAGGTTAAAACCGCACCCGAATCTTGCCGTTGCTCATCACCAGGGGAAAACTACATGTGAAACGAAAGGTGCCAAGAAGCAAAATATGAAATACGACATCATCAGAGAAAATTCTGACGACGAGAAAGCCGATAGATCCAGTAACTTATAACACTGTATTTTAAAACGTTGAGGAGTTATAATGTTTCATGTAACTTACCGACGGAATGAAATTCTGCAGGATGTTTTTATACAACTACTGGTATACAGTCTGTGAAGATCTGCACTGCGTCTAGTTAGTTACACACTAATCACTAACCTCCGCTGATAGTTACTGGGAACAGCCTCCTCACTACCGTCGTAATGCAAGCCTATACCATTACGACGATCGACGTTAACAGAATAAGTTCCCCTTAAAGTTGGCAGCACTCAAAGAATTCCTGTATGAATCTGGGACAGATATCGCCTTGCTACAGGAGGTTGCGATAACGGATTTTCGAATCCCAGGCTTCGTAGAAATTGTAAATGTTGCATCCGAAGCAAATGCAGGAACGGCCTTTCTAATCAGGAAGGGAATTCCAGTGAGTGACGTAGAACTATTAGAATCCGGAAGGGCGGTAGGTATCCAAATATTCGGCGTCACAGTCATTAATCTCTATGCTCCGTCGGGAAATTCTCATAGGGCAGAACGAGTCAAATTTTTCAGACCGGAACTAATTTATTAATTGAGGAAAGATCCATGCTCCATCATTCTCGGTGGTGACTTTAAGGGGAGACGGAAGGCAATTTTTATCCCTATTCTGCCAATGCTATTTTACCCTCAGAATAGGTACACTCTTTAAAGGAACTATAAGTGATAAAACAATGAAATTTTTACTGCATATATATAACATATATGTCTCAATTTATAATTAAAATGAACATAATAACTCTAATGGTTTTGAAGACAATTTTTTTTATTCTTTCACCAGTAAAATTAAACTTTTTTAGTACATTAATCATTATGAAACAGTTGCTGATTGTTTTGTGGTTCTCAATTTACTTGTAATGATTTATTACCATTTTTAGTACAAAAAGACCAAATTGTATCTTTCTAACCCCATTAGTTTATCAAATAATTGTACCTGAAAGTAAAAAAATGTAGTTTTGAGAAAAATCAATTTAAAGTTTAATGTTGCAATTCTAGTACAGTTATTGATGAGAATTGCTTACCACTAATATTTTCCTGCACCATATTGAGCATCATCTGAATCATACTGATCTTCTTTTCTCATCTTGGTCCCTCTTCTTTTCTGTCTAGCTTCTTTTGTGCATTTTAAATTAGCAATATCGGCTTTGCGGATTCTCTCTTTATCTATTTGCACCAAGGATTTTGCAGTATTTGCACTAGATTGTATGCCCAATAATTCCAAAACATCCAATTTTCTAGTTACACCATTATTGAAGCATAAAAACACCATAAAAGCATCATAAACACCAAATTTGAAGGTTGTGATCTGAACAAATACAGTTTTTGGTAACCGGGTCCAATTTACAGAATTTACACATTGTATTAAATTTTGAGTTTTCCCATGGAGACATTTCTTCAACAAGGTATCTTTACAAAGGTCTCTAAATATACGTTTAATTTCATTAATTACTCCTGCAAGTAAAGGATGTTTGTAGTCATATATGTCACTTCTCCTGTACTTGCACCAAGTGACAGGACCATTTGGGAAAATATAGTGCACAAGATTTTCATTTGTGGATAGCTTATGAAATAGATATCCCATACATGTTTTCTAAATTCTCTTCATTTCTTATTATGGCCAAGCCATAATGATTCTGTAATCTGTCTATCTAAACATTTGTCAGGCGATCTTTGCCACCTATCTTCTTACCATCTTCTAATACTATTTTTGACTTTTCTTTTAATAATCTTCTTAACCTGGACCCCATTCTCTTCTGGACATTCGCAATGCACTCTAATTTAGAAATTGTGACATTAGGACCATAGAGTTGTTCTGCACATAACTGGTCATAAGCCTTGCTGTCACCATCCCCTATCTAACACCTCTGTTTGCCACTGAATGATTAAAAATCCTGATAACTCCTGCTACTTCCATGCCACCATTTGGACCAGTATAACTCATATGACAGTAATCTTAATCCCGTTTCTCAGTTTATAACACCCTCAGATTCTATTGTTTATCTACAATTAGCTAAAGTACTAATACAATAACTATTCTTTTCGATAAACAATAAAGTCGGAATGTTACCCTCTGAGAGGATTTTGACCGTGTGTGAATCCTAACGAATAAGGTATCGTTTTTAAACTACGAACCCTCAGATTTAGTTACAAGACAGAGTAAATGAAAGCATAATAGTGTTAAAACTACAATAATGCAGTCGAAAACTAACCTGCAATCAATATGTGAAATCGGTCGCCAGCCTACAAAGGCAAAATTCTATGATAATGCAGTATCTGTTTTAGGCCTACACCTGGACTGGAAGTTACTGAAACTAACTATGCACTATATTTCGAACTCTGGTATGGAATTAGCTTAATATTTATGGAATTATTACATTGAACAACAAGCACAGGGAGAAATGCAGGAAAATATATGATTTTCTAAACTATAGATAGGCCTACAATCTGTCAGGATGTAACACAACTGCATAAATGCACTACCTTTTATCTACTTCTGAAAAAGTAAATATCATACACTGTTCTGTTCTAATGTGATCTAATAAAAAATATACTCTTGTCTTATTATACTGTTAGGCCTACTAGCTGGAATGGCAATATAGATCTTCTTTTGAATAAAGACAAAGTACATTTAAAAAAATAGAATACTCAAACTGTAAGTTGCACTGCAAATGACTGTTCTATTGCACTATAATTTTACATTTAATTAGTTTAAATATATCCTGTCTGAAAATAGTTACACCAGAATTTGACTACTGCATAGGAGCACAGTTAGCCTTTGCTATGAAAAATGTTTGGGTTGCAGCTTAGTGGTTTCTGAATTGAAAAATACTTTAACTTCACCTATGTTAAATTCTACACATAGGCAGCTATCAGTAGCACTTATACAAAATGCAATAAAATTGTTGAAGAATAAACAGTACTGATTTTAATATAAAATGTATTCTTTGCTGTTGAAGGTCATCAGATTTAACTATGATTGCCTTTATTCTAGACTTTTACTGGCAGCAAGCCTAACTGTAAGCTAAACTGCTCCTATTTTGCAAAATAGGAACAGGTTTCTTTATGAAGATTTTTTTCTGTTTTGAATAAACAGATAACTTAGCAATCTTTCTTTAGTTACATTACAAAACAGATAAGCTCTTTGTATTGTCATAACCTACACATTCACAAATTTCAAAATGGCAAATTCAATTTAGATTGAACACTGATTGTAGTGTTTTCTTCAGTTTATAAACAACAGGATACTCGGAATGATCTTTCACTGAGGAAAGAATCCTGTCTAGGTATAATGACTTAGGATAAAGTAGTGTGTCAAACACAGAGTTTTTTCAGTATATGATAATATTTCACAGTTTAAATTACACACTGCTGGTTCAAGCAAAAACGGTTACTTGCAAGCCCGGTGGCGGTGGCAGCGGAGATTTCCAGTGGCATTAACAGTTGACGATATTATTGGCTTGGTCCTTTAGCACCATGAGCTCTAGAAAGTTCTTCTTGGCGTCGGAAATTTTAACAGTTAGAGCTCTATAAGCAGTTGCCATTACAACCAACAAAGTTGATGCTCCATCCAAGGCAAATTTACTGATGCTCTAATTATTAGGACAACCAAGCACATTATTCCATACTTGTGGCCACGCTTCCACACTATGGATACCACCGTGGCTAACAAAATACCACTCTCCTGCAATTAAGTTGCCACCATGACGCCTCGTAACGAACTCTCTTCTCTCTCGTACTTGCTACCGTTTCTAGATTGTTCTCCCGCCAAAACACCACCCTTTACCTGCCACCCACGGACTTCCGTTTTTCTTAAACCTTTTACATTCATACTTTCAACAAACCCTATGCTGATCCAGCTTTTTACAGCAAAGTATTTACAAAAACAAGTTTCAAAATTGCTACAAGTTTAACAATAAATATCCTCATAAATGCATTTTATAAATTTTACAAAATTATTCCATACGAAAAAGTCAATACATTGAATACACAACAAAGATCATAGTACAGACATTCCACTTTCTGTAATTCGTAATCCTAGAATCGATACATAATATATCAAAGCTGAAAATTGCAAGTCCAACGGAATAAATAGGGAAGATGACCTATAGTGTTACAAGTTCCACTGCCACAAATCTGACAGTACTTGCTTAGAATCTCTACATTAATTACCTTGCCGGTATCAAATGATGTAGCTATCACGACACCATTTAGTGAAGTGTGGCCACGTTTCTGCCAGCTGCCATCGAAACATGCGCAAATATCACTACTTTCACTGTCATCACTTTCCTTGAGTGCTTCTTTAGCTGCTTCCTTCATTGAATTGTTACAAACTTCAGCAACAGCAGTTCAAATAACATTATTGTAAGACTTCAATTTTGCAGGAGGATTGGGAATGTCAAGTAATGCATATAAGAGTTTTCCTGCCTCCATCCCTTTACCAATAGATCTGAGACCATAAACTAGCCTGATGTTGTTCTCATACAATTTATTATTTGTCGTTTTTGATGTCATTGTTGTAGCGACTGCACCGCATTTTGTACAACTCAATGTCAGGTTTGACACAATCCCTTTACGAAGACACTGATTCTCACCCAAAGATACGTCACCACCACATATTCTGCAGACAGTATTTTTGGAAATTAAATCTCAGAGCATGCTAAGATTCACCACAATATTTCCAAATGAATGTCCATTTCCACAAGCTGACTGGGAGGAAAGCCGGCCGCGGTGGCCGAGGGGACTGAGGCGCTCCAGTCACGGTCTGCACGGCCACTACGGTCGGGGGTTCGAATCCACCCCTCGGGCATGGATATTTGTGCCGTCCTTAGTAGTAGCTAGTTCATAAGTAGTTTGTAAGTTTAGGGACTGATGACCCCATAGTTAAGTCCCATAAGCTATACAAACATTTGATTTGAACTGGGAGGAAATGCAATTTCTTTCTTGATGTGCTGATTTTCTTTATGTCTAACATTCTCGGCTAATTTGACCCACTAACCTCATTTATCTTTATGTATTTATTTTTAATTTTAATTTAGGCGAGAATTCTTTATTCGCGGCATTTTTATGAAAACACGCGGGACCAACGAAAATACAAATCAAGAGGTACTTCACTCACAACAAACTTCAACAAGTTCAACAAATAACGTTCGAAAACAATAACAAACACGATCGGAACAAAAAGTATCGGTAGTAGATACAGGGTAGGAAACACTAAAGCGATAAAAACAATAGAAGCATTTTCTCCGCATGGCGCAAAACGGAAGGCGCGGCCAGATTGCACAGAGCGTCAGAAAAACCATCATAACTCACGAAAAATTTGCCTGCTTTGTATAAAACAAAAACTGTTTCGCGCAGGAAATACCAGGCATTTCAGATAAGCTAAAATCTAAAAATCGAATTTTTGAGCCCAGTTGCCTTCCGTCTCCCCTTTACTGTGATTTAAACCATAAAGACCAGCAACCAAATTTGAACTATTCATCTGAGTTGCAGCAGCTGGTGACTGACCTGCACCTTAAAGATGCGTGGGAAGTACAGCACCCAACAACAGTCCAATTCACTTATATTACATCACATTCACGCAGCAGACTAGATAGGATTTATATGTCGTCAACTTTGCAAATTGTTTTACTTAAGGCGGAAACTGTTCCTGTGTATTTTAGTGACCACAGTACCCTTTTGACCTGTTTTAATTTATGTATGCAACCTACACGCCGTTTTAGAAATCAATAGAACTTAAATGTTTCTATTTTAAATGACAAAGATTTAGAGCAAGCAATAACAGAAGCGTGGACTGTGTGCCTCCGTGCAGTAGATAAGCACCCAACGGTCACTGACTGGTGGACCAAAAAGCAAAGCCGAAGCTGAGGAAAGTTGCCATAAAGTTTAGCGCAGCAAGATCCAGAGAACTGAAAAATTGTGTTGAATATTATTATCAAGTTTTAAGGGGGCTATATGACCGAGCGAACGTGGACGAAATTCGCCTCCATGACATCAAGTGAATAAATGCCAAATTGTTAAGCTTAAACAGGACACAAATAGAAGGAATTAAATTCAAAAAAATGTTCGTAGAGCTTATGGGACTTAACTACGGGGCCATCGGTCCCTAAACTTACAAATTACCTAACACTAAGGACGGCACAAATATCCATGCCCGAGGGGGGATTCGAACCCCCGACAGTAGTGGCCGTGCAGACCGTGACTGGCGCGCCGCAGTCCCCTCGGCCACCGCGGCCGGCAATTAAAATCAAGACGAACGCCAAATCAGTTTTAGAGGATGAAACAGTCTTGTTATTCCACCTACTACGTAAATTCAACTTCTTTCTTATGTGAACTATTCTTCTAATTTATGGTAAATTCTGTCTGTGTATAAATAGCAGAGCACTTTGTCCGAGAGGCATAAACTTGCTTTCAGTATAAGTGCTGTGTTTAGTTCGTAAGCCTGCTTCCATTTCAACGCGACATTTGTCTGGTGGAGGCGCCGGGAATCATGTGCACCAGCTGCATCACCGTGGCTCCGATAAGGCAACGTAGAAGCCGTCGCTTACACGGACTAGAACCGGAGTGCAAGGGATATACCGAGTACATCCTTCCGAAAGTTCGTATCATCAGAAGAGCCATGGACACGAAATCAGCGGTAGGAATATCAGACACCCGTCGGTGTTCTCTGGAGACGCTGGACAAGATCCCAACAAATGGCTAAAAGGGTTCGACCGAGTCGACAAGTACAACAGGTGGGATCATACAATGTGCTTGCCCAACGTTTATTTCTACCTGGACGGAACAGTTCAGCAATGGTTTGAGAACAACGAAGACAAGCTGAATGACTGGGAGACGTTCCAGACGGAACTTAAGAAGACGTTTGGAGATGGCCAGCGACAAATCCGCACGGCGGAAGAACAACTGAAGAACCGGGCCCAACGACATGGTGAGCCGACACAGTGGTACATACAGAATGTTTTGGCCCTGTGTAAAATAGTCAATCCCAATATGACTGAGGCCGACAAAATCACGCACCTGATAAAGGGTATTGCAGAAGACATGTACCAAGCTCTTCTGATAAAAGACGTTGCTACGACGGAAGAGTTCATCAAGTGCTGCCAGCGTATTGAAGAGATGCTACAAAGGAGGGTTGGACGAAATAAGTATGACAGACCTGAATGTAGTCCCTATGGTCGTTGTGGAAGACCAACATGAGTTCGCCTCTTTCATACGACAGATGTGAGAGAAGAATTACAACAATTTATGGCAGTCGGGACTGTAATATCGAGCGAGTATCAGATTATGGCCATGGATGTAAGCCCTGTAAGTCGCGAGGGAGCCGACGCCGTTGAGGAAGAGGTATTTCAGACATTAGCTCCAGTCCCCCCCGTCAGTCGCACCCGACGTGAGGAATGGCCAAACGGCAGCCTATTAACCGGTCGACGCGGCCACAGCCGACTCCCCCGGTAACTATGACGCCCTGCAGAAGAACAAACGTCTGGAGGACAGAAGACAACAAGTCATTGGGTTTCCACTGTGGGCGCCCTGGACATGTCGTACGCTACTGCAGAGAGAGGAGGCGAGTATTCGACGATAATTTCCCTCAAGACGTCAGCCATAAGACCAGTTCTATCCCAGGCAATCACCTGCTGATGCATTCAGTCGACCTATGGAAAGAAGCCCATCGCCGTACCGTAGACGAGGCCGCTCCCCGACGCGCCGCAGCCGTTCACCGTCGCCGTACAGAGGTACCAGCCGCTCCCCTAGCCGCCGCGCTCAGAAAAACTAAGCGAGGCGACCATCTACGGAGGTGAGGCCGCCGCAGATGAAAATCCTCCTTGGACGACAGTCGCTAAGATGTCGGGAAATTTCATCGAAGTCATAATCGACGGCCAAACTGGCCGGGCACTTGTTGATTCAGGAGCGTCTTTCTCTGTATTGTCGGATAATTACCGCTGCACACTAAAGAAGACAATGTTCAGTGATACGGGGGCAACTGTGCTGAAGTTCGGAAATGGAAAGTACGTCCAGCCAGCAGGAACTTGTGACTTGTGTCGCAAGAATAACCATCAAAAACAGGACCTAGCCATTTGAATTTGTCGTGTTAACAGAACGTAGTCGAAATGTCATCCTCGGATGGGACTTCCTTCAGGCATCCCAAGCTATCATTTACTGTGGAAGATCTGAGCTGCAAATTGAAGAAGTTGTTCCGACAGGTACACGTAATACAGAATTTTCTGGGAAGTTATTTGCCGTTGACAGTGTCACTATCCCACCGTTGACGATGAGAAGAGTTGCATTTACGAACACAGAGGAGCGATTAAATGTGAAGTGCTTGTTGATAGTAAAACGTTTATCAGGCTCACTAAAGAAATTTACACACCAGCGGCTATCATAAGCATTACCGCAGGACGAGGAGAAACTTGGATCACAAATTGTCACGAGCAGTCGCAACTTATCCCCAAAGGGACGGTGAGCTCAACGTCATCAACGAAGACCTATGCTCTGCTGTTAGTACAGACAACAAGCTGGAGGAAACAAATGTGGAACTGCCAATAGGGTCCGGACTGACCAAGGCACGACGCCAGCGGGTGTTAGCCATACTACGTCAATTTTCGAGTGCATTCACACCTCTGCAGGGGAAACGTCAGACGAAACGGCCCACGATAAAGCATCGTATAAATAGCGGGCATCATCCACCAATTAGCCAGCGTTCGTATGGAGTGTCACCAGCTGAAAGACGGATAATTCGGGTGGAAGTGGAGAAGATGTTGCAAGATGACATTATTCAACCTTCGGAGAGTCCTTGGTCGTCTCCAGTGGTCCTCGTAAAGAAGAAGGATGGCACGTGGCGATTCTGTGTCGACTATTTACGGCTGAACAAAATCACAAAGAAAGATGTCTACCCACTGCCGCGCATTGACGACACCTTAGACTGCTTGAAAGGAGCTACATACTTCTCCACTATGGACATGCAGACAGGTTACTGGCAAATCGAGGTTGACGAAGCTGACAGGGAGAAGACGGCTTTTATTACACATGACGGCCTCTATGAATTCAAAGTAATTCCATTTGGATTATGTAATGCTCCGACCACATTCGGATGCATGATGGACAACTTGCTTCGACACCTTAAGTGTACGACGTTTCTTTTCTATTTAGATGACATTGTCGTCTTCTAGAAAACATTTGAAGAACATCTAAGTCGCCTGTCAACTGTGTTGAAGTGTTTTCAGACTGCAGGACTCCGCCTCAATCCAAAGAAGTGTCTCTTTGTCTCCAGAGAGATAAAATCCTGGGGCACCTAGTCAACGGAGATGATGTCCGTCCTTATCCAGATAAAGTAAGGGCACTCACAGACTTTCCAACTCCTCAGCTCATACTACCGACGTTGCATAAAAGGATTTTGTAATAAGGCACGTCCATTACAAGAACTTCTACAGGGAGACGCCAAGTTTTACTGGGATGAGACAAAGGAAAGAGCTTTCCGGGCACTTAAGGAGGCTATAACTTCCGCACCAGTGCTAGCCTTGTACGACGAGAATGCGGAAACGGAACTTAACGCAGATGCCAGTGTTTATGGGATTGGTGCAGTGCTTGTACAAGTTCAGGAAGGTGCCGAAAAAGTGATAGCCTATGCATCAAGAGTACTCTCAAGGTCCGAGATAAACTACTCTACAACTGAGAAAGAATGTCTCGCAGTTATCTGGGCTATCAACAAATTCCGGCCGTATTTATTCGGCAAACCATTCACCGTCGTAACCGACCACCATTCTGACTAACTTGAAGGATCTATCAGGTCGACTAGCAAGATGGGCACTAAGACTCTAAGAGTACGATGTCACAGTGGTATTCAAGAAAGGGCGCAAACACAAGGATGCCGACTGCCTTTCGAGGAATCCATTAGTGGAACACAACAGCATTAATGAAATTTCAGCTCTCACTGAATTAGATGACGTTACAGCTGAACAGAGGGAAGATCCAGCACTATTAAAAACGATAGAGGCCTTGGAGAAAGGAGAACCGACCAATGGAGAATTCCAACTTATAAACGGAACATGGTATAAGAGCAACTACGATCCACCGGGCCCCAAATGGCTACCGGTCGTTCTAGCTCATCTCCAGCCAGCTATTCACAAATATTTCCACGATGCTCCAATATCCGGTCATCTGGGACTCGTGAAGACCCTAGACCGATTCCGCCGGCAGCAGCTCCATTCCATCGAGTTGGGATCGATCTTTTAGGGAGGTTCTCGAAGTCGACAACCGGTAACTGACTACCTCACACGCTACGCTGTCACCAAACCTGTGCCCACTACAGAAGCTCTAGAGATCGCAAAATTCCTTGTAGAAGACATTATTTTGAAGCCTGGAGTATCACGTGTCATGATATCTAATCGCGAAAAAGTATTCCAGTCAAAACTAGTATCAGAGGTAATGTCACGGTGTGACATTGTCCACAGGATGACAACAGCATTCCATCCTCAGACAAATGGTCTTACAGAACGTTTTAAGAAGACGTTAGCCGATATGCTGTCGATGTTCGTCGATGTTGAGCAGAAGGATTGGGATACAATTCTACCAGTCGTGACATTTGCTTACAATACCGCAAGACAAGACACCACAGGCTTCACGCCGTTTTTCCTGCTCCATGGCTGTGAAGCTGACACGACAATGGATACGCTGTTCCCATTCCAGCCGGACGACACTCAGGATGACTATGTGAAACAGCTCATCACCAGGGGCGAAGAAGGAAGACAGCTGGCTCGCATACGGACAGTGGACGTCCAGGAGAAGGACCGTCAGCGGTATAACGACAAGCACCGACCTGTTGTGTACAAACCAGGAGATCTGGTATGGATTTTTACTCCTGTACGGAAGGTTGGACTGTCAGGAAAATTATTGAAACGATACTTTGGTCCGTATCGTGTCATACGTCGCCTCTCAGACGGCACATACGAAGTTGAGGATTACGAGCCGTCGTCGAAACCACAAAGCGAAAAGACATTGTTCACATCTTGTGCATGAAGCCTTACTACGATCCTGAAGAGCAGGTAGGCGCAAATGTCTTCTTGTTGAAGGACTCTAAGGACGGTAATGTTACTGATGAAGGAACGACAGGAACGTCTGTCGTTGATAATCGTGGAGAAGGAAAGGATTCTCTAGAACTGCCATACAGAGGACCCATGACAAGGCCAAGATCCAGGACATTGCAGCCGGCTCCACAGGGAACATAACAGCAGGTCGCTGTTTTTCCAGGAGAGGGAGCAATGCCGCGAGACACCATGTAAACCGACTGCCGGCGTGGCCCCGAACACGTAGAACCAAAACGAACAAACTTGATTAGCGTCCGCAAGGACAAGAACTACCCATAGAGCGAAAAAAATAAATAAATAAATAAAAGGGGGATAGCGTTACCGGCTGCGGTGCTGCAGGTCGCCGGTTTAATTCCGTCCACCGGCATAAATTTATTTCTTTGTAATTAACAATTCCAGAATGTTCTACATCTTTCTTATGTTCACTTGTAAATTCTACTTCTTTCTTATGTGAACTATTCTTCTCATTTCTGGTACATTCTGGCTGTCTATAAATAGCAGAGCACTCTGCCCGAGAGGCAGTTAGTGTATGTTAAGTTCGCAATAAACCTGTTTTCAGTATAAGTGCTGTGTTCAGTTCGTAAGCCTGCTTCCGTTTCAATGCGACAATATCAAATGTGCTTTAATCTTTATAGATTTTTATAAAGCCTTTCATTTAGTTAGTCATAGATATCTGCTTGCTACAATGGAAAAAATGGCCTTCTATCCTCAGATTATTAACATGATCAAAAATATCGCAACAGGTATATGTGCGAAAATAGCAATTAATGGTCAAACATCTAAGCCTATCCAGATAAGACGAGGGATTCCCCTGGGCAGTCCCTTATCTATGTTTTTATTTTCCGTCTCCTTGGAACCATTTTTACACAATGTTCAGGCCCGACTAACAGGCATAATATTTTCTGGCGAGAAAACGGTCATAAAACCTCATGCCGACGACGTGGGAGTTGTAATTAGAAATGGGGACGAAATAGACACAAACATGCAACCTTGGGAATCACTGTAATGCCATCTCTGATGAAAATGGTTGCTTTTAACTGGAAAGATGTCCGAAAAAAGATTCATGGGACTGTCATGGAAATCTTATACCGTAGTATGGACAAGGTGCAAAGAATAAGGTTCATCAACTGCTGCACTCTGTCAAAAGCGTATTTCACTGCACAGTTCTTTCCAATTCCAAAACTGGTAGCAAAGGTAATAATGTCTACTGTCACCAACTTTTTATGGCGAGGGGAAAAGTTCAGAGTTGCTGTGTCAACCGTCACACTGATGCCAGGAATGGATGCCTGGGATTAATACAAATGTTCAAATGTTTGTAGAACTTATGGGACGTAACTACGGGGTCATCAGTCCCTAAGCTTACAAACTACTTATGAACTACCTAACACTAAGGACGGCACAAATATCCATGCCCGTGGGGGGATTCGAACCCCCGACCGTAGTGGCCGTGCAGACCGTGACTAGAGCGCCTCAGTCCCCTCGGCCACCGAGGCCGGCTGGAATTAATAGATATAGATAGCAAAGCGTCTGCACTTTTCCTTACACAGACTCTCACTATTCTCAGGGAGCACCCAAAGAGTCTTACTTCCAAGCTCTTTGAGGCGGTCAAACCACAGAGTATTCAACCTCCGGTTGATGTACGGAGTATTAATGGCCGACTACAGTATTTACGGAGCTTTTACATTGAAGCAAGTTACCTTAGTGACGATCTCAGACGTCATCGACGGATAACAGCAAGAGACATTATACGAGAAAGGAAGAAGAATGAGGGAAGAAATAAAATTGAAAAAAATTCAACGATTACACTGGCAAGTTATATGGCAAAACGTCACTTTTGCTGGTCCCTCTACAGATGCAATTTCTGCTTGGTATAAGACCGTTAATAACAAACGACAGGCTACAATCAATTGGACTTAGCCAAACAAACCTCTGTAGCAAATGCAAGTTAGTTGACACAGTCCTACATAGATTCACCTGTAGCGGCAATATGGTTAACTGGATTTGGATTAGTCAACAAATAGCTTTCCTTATCAGATCTTCAACTCAATACATAACGCCAATGTTACTCTACGGGCCAGTCATGAAATATTTTCTGAAAACAAAAAATGACGCCACAAATTGGTTGATGGAGAAATCTAGGATCAGACAATGTAATAGATTTTCGAATATATATGAAAAGTGAATATGCAAAAATAAGTACATATAAAGACCATAAGCAACAGTGCGGCAACATGTTAAAAATTGTATTCGACAGAATTGGTGTGGGATGAACAAGTGTCAACCCCAGTTAAGCCAGTGCAACAAGGGAGGGGATGACAAGATACGCCAAGAGTTTATTTTATTAATTGTTCAAGTTATGAACATTATGTTCTGCTTTATAGTGCTTCATGGAAGTCATGTGAATTCTGCGTTTTCAATTTCAGTTCTCATACGAGAATTTTATTTCGTCGGCAAACAAGAGGGATAGCCTTGCCCAGGTAATCCTTACGACACCTGCATAAGGAAACGTATTTCTCTCACAAGGGAATATGAAGGAGGACATATATTTCGTTTTTTGGTTATATTGTGTTACATATTCCGAAGACATTTTCCATTTAACGAAATTATAGTAAAAACCAACGTGATCTAACGTAGAAGAAGACTGCATTTCTTAATTGTTAAAGCACCCTCCAGTGTTACGAGTTCACAGCAGGAATACAAGATTAACTTATATATTTGTATTTAGTTAATTTTCAAATGTAATCCAACTCCGGAGAAACTCGGTATGGTAAAAAATAATAATAAAAATAGGATAAAATATAATAAAAAGAGGCAGTCAGTGCTGCGTGTACGTTTCAGTTCGAAATAAACCTGAAAAAAAGTGTCGCCGTGGCGCAAGGGTAGCGTTACCGACTGCAGTGCTGAAGGTCGCCGGTTCAATTCCGTCCACCGGCAAAAATTTATTTCTTTGAAATTAACATTTCCAGAATGCTCTACATGTTTCTGATGTTCACTTGTAATTTCTACTAGTTTCTTTTGTTAACTATTCTTCTAATTTCTAGTACATACTGTCTGTGTATAAATAGCAGAGCACTCTGCCCGAGAGGCAGTCAGTGCTGCGTGTACGTTTCAGTTGGCAATAAACCTGCTTTCAGTATAAGTGCTGTGTCCACTCGACAACCTTGCCTTCGAAGTCAAGCCTGCTTCCACTTCAAAGTGACAATATTGTAATTACAGACAGTACTTGACAATGGTAATTTCTCCGAAAGAAGCAGACTGACTGGCAAGGATATTCCCTTGTACACCAGGACATTTGTTGGCTTCTTGCCTGGATACCTGACAGTAGATCGGCAAGGGTGCTCTCCTGTACAGTCTAACGGTTGTTTGCATTTCTCTCTCTATCTCTCCCTTTCTCTGTCTGCCTGTGTCTCCCTCTCTCTTTATAGACTCCTTTTCACTCTCCAGTTTATCAAAGCCCATGTTTTCTGAACTTTACTGTCATTTGTAAGCTGAAAGGGGGTATAGGAAGGACCCCAAAATTGAGATGCTGATAGTGTGATTCTCGGATGTACAAATCTCCAGTGACTCAGAACGGAAGTGTGGAGGATTGGATGGAAGTCGCGGCTGTAAGACAATTTCCTTCCCAATATCTTGGAAAAATTAGAATTTCCCATCAATAGGGAGAGAGGATGGGCTCCAGAATCGAGAGGTCACGGGTGTGTCTCCCGTTCACAGTATTCCCAGGTGACTCAGAAGGCTTGGTGCTATATACCGCATAAAACCGAGACAGAAAGCACGTTTACGATAGGCCAATTTAACAAGTTAGCTTGAAAACACAACTTAATGTACTTCTTGTATAAAAAATGTTTGATGAAACTTGATTACGAGTACTAAATATTTGAAGTTAAAAAAAAACTTGAAGTAAGAGATCAGTGTGAATGTGTAGGCCTTTTGTTACTGTCACTGCAAGGTGCAACTTTAAAGTAACATAAAATTTTGAAACAAACCAATCCACTTGTTGGTTTAATCGCTGAGAATAAACAAAATGAATCTGCAGTGTGTCCGTGCGGTGGTCGCTGAGGCTTGCTGGCAGGCAGATATACTTGTACTGTCTGTTTACTAGTTCTCTATTGGCTGGTGTGATGGACACCCCGGAGTCATAACATAATGACTGATCCGTGCGCAACTATGTCTGTGCGCAACGATAGTGTCTCGTTGGTTCCATCTTCCATTGGTGACCGTGGGCGGTGACTGCTGCTACTTGTGTGCTGCGGCATTCCTTCTCCGAGCAGTGGCAGTCGTCCTCCACGTCCTGACCTACATGGGTGTGCTGGTGTCGTGTCAGTGACAATGGAGGCCCTTGACTGGAACCTCGTCTTTAATGGCGCATCCTAGGCAGGCTTCGTTTTTGTCTCTGAAACAAAAGGCATAGTTAGTTGGGCTGTCGTTGGTGTGTAACCCTTCTGTGGTAGGAACTGCCGGAAATAACATCTATGGACAGAGCCACCGAGCCGCGGCGGATTAGCCGCGCGTGCTGGAGCGCCGTGTTGCGGTGCGCGCCGCCGTCCGCCGTCGGGGGTTCGATTCCCCCTTTGGGCGTGGCTGTTTGTATTGTCCTCAGTTTAGTTTACCTTACATTAAGTAGTTTGTAAGCTAAGGACTAATAACCGAGCAGTTGAGTCCCAAAGATTTACAAACATTTGAATATTTTAGAGCCATTGAAACACTGTACTTCCAGCATTGCCCATCTGATGAGGAGAAGTATGATGGCTGGCACCTATCATTGCCTGTTTCTTGAGTAGAGCTTATCCCAAACTTAATAATGAGCAGTATAGTATACTTAACCCGCGAGAACTCGCGCCTTAAAAGTTACGCGGTCAGTTGCGTGTATAGCATTTCTCTGACAGTCAAAGAACAGTTTGTAATGTACTTAATATATCTAAGTAAGTATTTCTAGTTGCGTTTATAAGAAAACACACATATTTGACTATTTAAAATTAGCAAAATTTCGATTGTTTTAAAATTACTGTGAGCAAAATGCTCGCGGGTTAAGTTGTGTGGGTGGCCAGGAGCAGGCGTATGTGAAGCTGGGTGCAATATAGACAATGGTGGTTTGAATAGCCGACCATCGATATTTTTTGTACGTGATTGCCTGTTGCTGGGTTGATCACGGTATGAGGCTAGAAAAATGGAGAGGGTGTCGGTTACAAAATATTTGCTAAGCTTAAGGGACTTAACTGCGGAGTCATCACTCCCTAAACTTACAAACTACTTATCAACTAGCTTATATTAAAGACGACACAAACATCCATGCCCGAGGGGGGGGGGGGGATTCGAACCCTCGGCGGGGAACGCCTCGCACATGGCAGCATGCGCTCGACCACTCCTCCGCGGCTGTCGGTTACAGAAGGGCGCTGACATAGCTTCTGTCTCTGCGTTTTGAATGTATAGATGATCCGTTCCGCTAGACCATTTGAAGCTGGGTGGAATGGCGTGGTATGGACCAGGGTAATCCCCTAGGTCGACAGATTGCTACAGACTCGTCAGAAGTAAATTGAGGGACATGGTCTGACGCAATTGATTCTGGAAGCACTATGAGGGCGAAGATCCTAGCCAAAGCATGAATTGTGGCTGTTGATGTGGTGGAAGTCATATGGGATACAATTGGGTAGCCCAAAATGGCGTCAACTAAATGTTCAAATGTTTGTAAAGCTCATGGGACTTAACTGCGGGGTCATCAGTCCCTAAACTACTTAACTACTTAAGAACTAACTTCTACTACAGACAACACAAATATCCATGAAAACCATTTATTTTTTATTTTTTCGTCACAGTTGCACTATTTAGAAGTTGGTAACTAGTTTCGGACTTGTTCGTCCATTTTCAAACCATAGGTCTTATTCCAACCGTAACAATTCACTGCATGAAGCAAATGACTGATAAAATCTGTACGTTGTCCACTGTTAATACATGATTACATTGAAATTTAAAATATGTTAAAATAGATGATGCATTCACGGGCCTCCAACGTAATCATGTATTAACAGTGGACAACGTACATATTATAGCAGTCATTTGCTTCATGCAGTGTATTGTTACGGCTGGAATAAGGCCTATGGTTTGAAAATGGACGAACAAGTCCGAAACTAGTTACCAACTTCTAAATAGTGCAACTGTGACGAAATTAGAAAAAATAAATGGTTTTCATTGTATATCCAGTTGCTGATCCTGCCCCATCTTCACAATGAATTTTCACTAACATCCATGCCCGAGAGAGGATTCGAACCTCCGACGCGGGAGGCCGCGCAATCCGCAAGGAGGTGCTCCATACCGCACGGCTGGCGTCAACTATGAGGCACGTAACACTCAAAAAGGGTCGAGCAAAATCAATTCAAATGCGTGAGCAGGGCTTGAAGGTGATACGCAATGGGAAATATCATCTGGCAGGTGCTGCCTATTTACCGTGTTACAGGGATCACTATGAGGGCGAAGACCCTAGCCAAAGCCTGAATTGTGGCTGTTGATGTGGGGGAAGTCATGTGGGACACAATGGGTAGTCCAAACTGGCGTCAACTATAATGAGCCATGAGACACACAAGCAAAGTCAGTCGAATGCTGACCAGGGCTTGATAGTATAATCTGAGGGGTGCTATCTGTCTAGTTTGCCATGTTGTTACAGGTATCTCTCTATTTTAACATTCATTCTGTCTCTCTGGACACTCATTCTAACTCTTCGAGAACTCATTCTGCTTCTTTGGACACTCATTTCTGATACTGTTTCACTAACAAGTGTGTGTACAAATCAATATATCTTCACTCTATGTCAGATGGTATTCATGTGCAGACATTAAACAATATAAATCATAGAGGTTTAGCTTCTTATTTTTGGGGCAGAGAGTAGTAGTAGTAATAGTAGTAGTATCAGTAGTGTGTAGTATATGGATAGAGTTAGTGACAGTCATGAAAGAGGCAAGCCAGCCTATCCTGTAAGGGAGAGATTTATTTCAAAGAATCTTTGTAAAGGAAGATTTTCATAAGAGAGATGGTGTGTACATTATTCTGTAGTTGGTCAAGAATAATTAGCTTGAAATAGTTAAGGTAAACCATTTCTTTTTTATATTTTATCCATTGTTAGAGCAACACAAAAGAGCTCATTTTCAATTAATAATTTAGTAAAGACAAATGTAAATTGTACATATGAAAGTATGAACTGTTAAGTAATTAATTAGGTACAGAAAGCTATGGACAGCTATTTTTGTGAGATCAGTCAAAACTGATAGATCAGTCAAAAATGATTGTTGTATCACTGCGTGTATTGGTAAAGTTTGCAATGAAATATAGTCAAATAACAGTCTGTAAGTTTCACTTCTATAAGACATTAAGATCCATTTCATAGCTTTCATTCTGTCACATCTAAGCAAATTACATTCATTTTGGTGATTTTTAATTTCCAACTTTGCATTGTCTTTTACATTTTGTTTATTGAGACGATATCAATTTGATTATTTCCATGAGAGTCACTATTGACAAAACGAGTGTTTCCTTTTTCACAGGCCGACAAAATAATAATAATAATTGCTACTGTAATTAATTTTCATGCTAAGTGCAGTTTCGTTTGACTACATCTGCAAAAGACATAAAGCAATTGATAGTTTTCTGAGTCAATGTGTATAAAAGTGTATACATTCAATTTTCAGAAAAGTAGGATGTATAAATGTTTATGTTCATTTTGTGGTGCATTTACAACAGCAGTTTTTAACACAATGAATGTGGAGTATATACGCGTTAAAGTCCAGCAGTATCGATGAGAAACAGCTTCCAAATTTCAAAAAGAATCTTTTAGGCATAAAAGTCAAATATAGCATTTAAATTTTATTAAAAGATTTGCATTCTCGCAGACGAATTATTTAACGTATTGGCCAGTCTGCGTTGCGCTTCGTGTAGCGTGGACCTTTGTATATTTTTGTTTGAAATGATATAAAATTAGTAACAGACAGGATTCACTAGGGTAATAATGTGAACACGCCAATGTAGAAACTTAAGCAAAATAGACCTTAAAGTTCGCCAGCACTACTCTAAAAGAAAAAAGTTTCACCTGTCGACATTTCTGTCAAGATGCCTAGGTTAATTAGGTGATAAGTTACTGACTTTGCAATTAGAGAAATCTTTGTTGTGCAACTATATATACTGTATATATCAATTGTAGGCTGTGACTTAATAATTCTTTTCTCAAGATTTGACTTGAAAATCGAAGAAATTGTATGCTGCAGCTCATTACAACAGTTCTTAGCATGTTTAATACTGGACAACGTTACCGATATATTTCCTAGAAATAGTTACACTTTGTCTATGAATATAAATAGCGTTTCGTATATTTTTCGCTAATTTTCTTTTGTGAATACTGATTCGTGACTAATATTTCACAAAGAATAGTTTAAAATCATTCCTCCTTGTGTGCATATGCAACATTAGAAGCGTGTGTAGTATAGTGACCGAAGGTCGGACTGGTTCGGGAGCGACTAGCGAAGATCGACCGATCACGCGTCGCCGCTAACGAGAATCACTACACGAGACCACAGAGACGACAAACAATGACAACAACTAATCGAAGACAAAGACAAAACGCAAGCCAATCGGAACCGTGACGGAGTAAAGCACGAAGCCTGATAACCACTGAATATCGAAAGTAAACTGAGCGCAGTCAACACAAGACTGAGGAGCGAGCTGTGGCTCCAGGCCCTATATAGTGCGGCTCTCTGATGACCGGCGCGGTAGGCGCGCCACGGCGTGCAGCGCTCTAGTGGCGATGGCAGCGCTAGTAGCTTGTGCGCTGCTGTCATAGTCCATGTGGTCTGGCGGGCTCTCAAACTTATCGTGCCGGGATACCAGATCCCTCCCCCCTGAAATGGGCGCGTAGGGACGGAAGCGCCCAGGACGGTGCTTTGGAAGGTGGACTGAGGGCACGAGTGGTGTCACGGATGGAAGCCCGCTAAGTCAAGGTACGGATGTGGGGCCTCCGTAGAGGTACAAGGATGCGTCGGTGTGGAAGGCGATTGCCAAGAGGGTGAATGTGGAGGCGAGGTCTCTACTTCCGTGCCCGTGTTCCCTGGGGTTGCCGACGTCGCCCCGAGGTGCATATGGGGCCCCTGTGGTTGAGGTGTGTCGGAGGGTGAACTGCCCTGTGAGCACCGTTGCGGCTGAGAGTGTGCCATCTCTGTGTCCATATCGACTGGAGCCGTGGACAATGCCCGAGAGCGCAGCCGTGTGATCGGGGAATTGGCGATAGCAGGGGCTCCGAGTCTGGGTGTGCTACTGGTTGGGATGATGCAGGGAAACGAGGGTGAAGTTGGCTAGTATGTCGGCGCTCCAAACCCCTCTGAGTGTTGACAGAGAGGAGGCGTCGCTCGTGAGTGGCCACTACGGTAGCCGGCACCCATGAGGGCTTTGTACCACAGGAACGAGCTCACACAGTGGAACCTGGTGCATAATGCCCAGTGTAACGAGTCCTTGGTTCCGAGGGCTGTGGGGCCAAGAGATGGAGAAGGGTGCGTGGCTGTCGGCCATGGAGGAGTTCTGCTGGGCTACGATCCTGGTTAGGGGTAGTCCTGTAGGTACTCAAGAATAATGTGAGGGCTGTTGTGGTGGTGAAGGTGCCCACAGATTTCAGCATTTGTTGTTTGAACGTTCGCACCATCCGTTCAGCAGCACCATTGGAGGCTGGGTGGAATGGCGCACTAAACAGGTGTTTGATGCCATTTGCATCACAAAACTGCTCAAAGGCTGTCTCTGTAAACTGGGGCCCATTGTCAGAGACAATGGTACAGGGTAGACCCTCGATAGTAAGAATTTGTGTGAGGGCATTGAGTGCGGCAGTCGTGGTGGTGGACGCCATGCTGACTACATAGGGGTAGTGTGAATAGGCATCAATGACAATGAGCCACATAGATCCCACAAAGGGGCCCGCAAAGTCAAGATGGATGCGGTCCCATAGGCGACGTGGAGCAGGCCAGGGAGAGAAAGATTGGGCTGGAGCAGCCTGGTGCTTAGCACAAGTGGAACAATTGCGGACGATGGCCTCCACGTCTATGTTCAGACCTGGCCAATAAACGTGTCTCCTGGCCAGGGATTTTATACGTGACATACCCCAATGCCCCCGATGGAGAATATCCAGAACCTGAGGGCGTAAAGCAGGTGGGATAACCACCCGGTGGGTATCGCCCTCAGCATCGAGTAGGAGAACACCATCAATGACAGACAATCGATGAAAGAGATGGGACCAGGCACATAGCTGTCAGGCCGTCGACTTTGGGAAGTAAGTGGGCCACCCATGAAGTACATGATGGATGACCCGTCGTAAGAGGGGGTCCTGGCGTGTGTCTGCATCAATGCGCGTGGCTGTGATAGGGAACCCATCTAAGGTATTTTGCCGTTCCAGATCAATGTGGAAACAGGAGACTGCATGTCGGTCAAATGCTAAGTCAGGTCCTGAAGGCAAACGAGAAAGAGCGTCTACATTGGCGTGTTGTGTGGTAGGCTTGTACTTAATGGTGTAATTGTATGAACTAAGAAATTGCCCAATGCTGGAGTCTTTAGGCTGTACGTTCTGGGAGCCGAGAGTGTGGCCCAAATAGAGCGACAACGGTTTGTGGTCAGTAATGAGGGTAAACTTGGCCCCAAAAAGATACACATGGAATTTCTTAACCACATAGACGATCGCCAACGCCTCCTTTTCTATCTGAGAGTAGTTCTTTTGAGCAGGCGTCAGGGTCTTGGATGCATAGGTTGTTCAGTACCATCATCATTGTGGTGTGCCAACACTGCTCCAATGCCATATGGAGATGCGTCCCCTGCCAAAACAAGGGGATGTGATGGAGAAAAGGGCGTAAGACAGGGTGCCGAACGCAACAGGCGCTTTAGCCATTGAAAGGTATGTTCACAAGCATCTGACCACCGGAACTGCACACCTTTCTTCCGGAGACAGTTGAGGGGTGCATGATGTGGGCCGCTTGTGGGAGGAACTTTGTATAATAGTTCACCTTTCTCAAAAAAGCCTGCAATTCCTGTAGGTTTTCGGGGCGTGATAGAGCATCGACCGCCGATACATTGCGATCTGTGGGCTGGATTCCGTCTTTGGAGAGCAAGTAGCCAAGGTATTCGACCTGTTCCTGGAAAAAGTGGCATTTATGGAGGCGGTACGTGAGCCCGGCGTCCCGCAATGTGGTAAAGAGAGTGCTGAGGTTATGCAAGTGTTCCTGGTGTGTAGCCCCAGTAACGATGACATCATCAAGATAGTTGCCACAACCGGGTATAGGCATGGTTAATTGTTCGACATACCTCTGGAAGATGGCTGGAGCCGAAGAAATCCCAAAGGGTATACGTTTGTATTTGTAAAGACCAAAAGGGGTATTGATGACCACGATTCGTTGAGATTCCTCATCGAGCGGGATTTGCAAATAGGCGTCAGCCAGGTATATCTTAGAAAAGTATTCGCCACCAACAAGCTTCGTGAGGAGGCCCTCTTGCCGTGGAATTGGGTAGGTTTCGACCTGTGCCTGGGCATTGATGGTGGATTTAAAATCGCCACAAAGGCGGAGGGCGCCATTGGGCTTGAGGACCACTACTAGTGGTGTGGCCCAGACACTCGTTTTGACAGGTTCGATGACTCCTGCGGCGTGCAGACGGTCGAGTTCCAGCTTTACTGCCAACCGTAGGGAGACCAGAAGAGGGCGTGCACGGCAGAAACGGGGCACCACATGTGGGCGTAAAGTAATATGTGCCTCAAAATTGGTTGCACACCCCGGACCCGGTTCGAACAGAGACGCAAAAGAGGCACAAAGGTCGTCGAGTTCCTGGAAAGGAACTGTGTCAGAAATGACCTGCACCTCATCGGAGATGGAGAACCCAAACAGTGAGAACGCATCGAGGCCGAAAATGTTTCCAGCTGAGTGGCTATTGACCACAAAGAGGGTTACAGGACGTGTAACCGTTTTGTAAGCTGCCAAAGTGGTAAACTGACCTTTCAGAGGAATCACGCTGTCACCATATGCTACCAACATGCGGGAGGGCGGGTCCAATGCTGGGTAGCCGAGACGGGCATATGTCAGGAGGCTCACCAGGGAGACTGTCGCCCCTGTGTCCATTTGGAAGTGGACGTCATGGTTAGCTATTCTGAGATCAATAAACAATTTGGTAGCGGGAGAATCACCCTGGGGAACAATAGCCTGCAGTTCATGAACTGTCCCCTGACGCCAATAAGAAGTCCGGGAAGACTGTCCTGCTGTTTGCCGACAAACCGAATGGAGATGCCCATCTTTTCCACAACGACTACAGTGGGCCCAGCGGTCTGGACAGTCCGCCCGTTGGTGCGCCGTAAAACAGTCAGGACAGGACGGTAAACCACGTTGCCTACGCCGACGAGGAGTGACCGGTCGTTCAGAGGCCATGGACACGTCAGAGAGGGAAGGATCACGAAGCTGCCGGCGGGGCAAAACCTTCCGAACGTTACGTCCCCTTTGCGGCGGTTGTACAGTTGCTACCTGAGGACGAGCCATGAGGCGCTCATTCGCCGCCTGTGCAATCTCGAAAGAATGTGCAATCTTCAGGATGTCCTCCAGAGAGGGGTCGTCCAGCTTGAGGGCCGCCGTCCGCACTTCTGGATCTGGAGCCAACTGAACGACAACATCACGGTTGAGAGAGTCAGTATAGGAGGTTTTACAAGACGGGTTGGAGCACGTGAATTCGCAACGCCGACTCAGTCCTTGCAAATCTGTTACCCATGACCGATATGATTGACCTGGCTGTTTGTGATACTGATGGAATTCGAGGCGCGATGTGACAACGTGAAATCGTTGCGAATAATAATTCAAAAGCAATGCGCACATCTCCTCGAACGTCAGTGCCACCGGATTGGAGAGGCGGGCCAACTTCTTCACTAAGAAAAACGTCTCGGGGGAAGCCCAAGAAAGAAAAAGCGAGTGTTGTAGAGCGTCATCAGAGACCTGAAATGCGGCAAAGTGCTGTTTCAGCCGCTGTAAGTAAGAATCCCAATCCTCTTTGGTGTCGTTAAAGGGCGGAAACGCAGGGGGGAGGAATTCCGTCGACGGCGTGACAATCGCTTGGACGGTTTGTGAACCCTGAACTTGTAAGCGTTCCGCCAAAAGTTGAATTTCCTATGGTAATAAATCGAGTTTGCTGCTGCTGTAGGAGCAGCTGTTGTTGTTGCTGCTCCACGAGTTGCACAAGTCGTTCGTCCATGAGACGTGATGTAACCTTTTACCTCGTCGCCAATTATAGTGACCGAAGGTCGGACAGGGTCGGGAGCGACTAGCGACGTTCGACCGATCAAGCGTCGCCGCTAACGAGAAACACTACACGAGACCACAGAGACGACAAACAATGACAACAACTAATCGAAAACAAAGACCAAAACGCAAGCCAATCGGAACTGTGACGGAGAAAAGTACGAAGCCTGATAACCACTGAATATCGAAAGTATACTGAGTGCAGTCAACACAAGACTGAGGAGCGAGCTGTGGCTCCGGGCCCTATATAGTGCGGCTCTCTGCGCAGATGACCGGCGCGCCTCTGCGTGCAGCGCTCTAGTGGCGATGGCAGCGCTAGTAGCTTGTGCGCTGCTGTCATAGTCCATGTGGTCTGGCGGGCTCTCAAACGTATCGTGCCGGGATACCAGATGTAGAATAAGTCATTTTGACATTAATTTCTTTTTCTTTATTGATAATATATTCACATTCTTAAAGTGTTCCTATATATTGAATTTTTCACTGTCATTTGCCTATAAAGATAGAGTTTTATGAGCACTTAGTCATTTCACGGTATTTATTTGTCTAGTGTAAAATTCTCAGTGTATGTGAAATTTTCTTTTGACATATCACTGTAACATGCCAGCAGTTAAAAGAGCTAGCGCATAATGGAACTTCTGCTAACTGTGTAGACAATTGAACAGAGACCGTCTCAAATTAACAGAAACAGATAGCTCAACGGCTCATACGATTAATCGGAGTAATTTATTAGCATCGAAGTTGGGACAAGAAAGTGCATTAGGTGATTCTGCTTCAGGCAGTGGGTCCGTAGAATGAATTTACCACAGCAATCAGGTCCTGTAGGCCAAGATGCAGGTTCTGCACCCACAGCTGTTTTTCAGTCAAACTGAATATCTTTTGCAGTTACTATTTTCAGAGATCAGAACCATGAAAGCTAACTTTAAAATGAGGTTTGAAACACAATCTGATAGCACTGACGAAACCTTTAAAAATTGTAGAAAAAATTACAGGATTATTATCACGGTATACGAAAGCAAAACAGAGATTATTAAACGCTAAAGGGCGAGATTCGACCTGTTAGGCAAGATGTACATGAGGAATTTGAATACATGATCGAGAGTCTCGAGTTGAATTGCTCATCGAACAGAAACCGTCAGCAAGAATGTAAATCTTTTAATGAAATTTAATTGCGCTATGTGGCAATAAAAGTAAACAAATGTTTTTGGAAAGGGGAAAGTGTTTGTCATTAGTGGTGATGAGCTCAGTGGCATGACACTTGTTTGGGGAGCGGCGGAGCTCGCAAATATCAAGTGTACTCTCCACACTGCAACGACACTTACAGATACGTCAGGCAATTACATTCAAACATTGTTAAGTTCCCCTAACATTTTAATTGTACTATGAAAAATACTTATTGCTTCTAAATTAGTCAATCCAGCTGAAATCAGTTCGCTTTAATATTCATTCCCAGGCCAAAATAATCTGTAAAAAGGAATATATTTTCATGCAGTCTTCACCGAGGTCATATCAGTTACTAGCTTTTACCCAGAGCTTCGCTAGCATTGATATCCTTGCATACGTGTCAGACAATCGAAGGAAAATAATTCTCAATTTATGACCGGGATCATCAGGTTAAAAGGTTTCAATTTTCCAAAGCGCGCATAGAATGAGGGTAAATACCGAGGAGGTTAGAATTTCTGGCGATGCCCTACCACTCGAAAAGTGAAGCCAGCTAACTGGGCACTCCGGCATTTGTTTGTGCCCAAATCATTTAGTAGTACTAGCCGCTGAAATGTACGATATATCTAAGTAAATATTTCGATGCGGCTGTCAATTTAGTGACATTACGTAAAGAGAGCAATATTCACACTCGATTTAACTGAGAATTCTTGGTTTTGGGCACAAAAGCATGCTCCTTCTGGCTTCAACCACTCCTCCCTTTATTCTAACCTCCTTGGTAAATACTGTCCTTCTTTATCGCGATGAAAATGAAGACATTATTAATTACGAAAAGAAACTCTGTGTATTACTTCGTAAGTAAAGCGCTGACTGATGTCGGTATACGTTGTAAAACATTTAAATTATGCAGGATTCAAATGTAATTGAATTCGGTTCGGAGGTATGAAGACGTTGACGTCTTGTGTAAGCTTTGTATTAATTATGTTTAATCGTATTACGTACAACATATCAACCATTAAAAGAATTTTGAAATGTGAGAAATTTCAAACGTCCAAGAATAGTTTTTCCAAGGTGTCTTCAAGGGTATCAGAAGCTCTAAGAGAAACATTCATGCTCGGCTGTTCCAAATTTCGAGTTATATACTTAAAATCGACAAATATATTGAATTAAACACTTGCTAAAGTGTTCGTCTTCAGCGTTGAAGCTGTCTCCATACCCACTTTCATTAATATCGGTTAAGCGGCTTAGCCGTGAAAGCGTGACAGAGAGCTTCCTTCGCATTTATAATATTATGACACCGTATCTGCTTATCAATGTGCTGCGAACAGAGTACTGTAATAAAGACTTAACAAAATGTCAAACATAACGCAGTAACTATTTACAGATGTCACTTTTATGACGTAATAACTCCTGAATTTTATCCCACAGAAACATTTACGAAGTTCGTAGAGTGGAATATTAGGAAACTGCCTGCGAAATGTGTTGTAAATGGAGCTGGTAGTAAGGACGTAGTAAATTACCTCATTCTTATTAGGGCGAATTTTCATGCATTTAATTGTCTTTGATGTCATAACACCTGAACTATAAGTCGTCATACGATATTATTTCGAAGGTACATCCAGTGGTGTATCTGTAAAACGTCTGCAAAATACGACGCAAATAGAATTAGTAGGGAAGACGTAATAAATCAAAACGTCATGCGTGATGAGGTAGTTTTTCAGGAACCTAATTGTTTATGACACCATATCTCATGAACTGTGTGTCGTACAACGATAAAATTTGGAACGCACGTTTAGTGGTATGTGCGTATACAATTAATAGTGTAGGAGTAATAAATTGTAACGTCATGCCAAATGCTGTAATTTTACTGCATGAACGCCGAAAACGTAGTACGCGACATACATTTTCCTTTCATCATTTTGCTGTTTGTCAGCGAGGAAAAGTTTCCTAAATGTTTAAAATTATATTTCAAGTTTGTTGCAAGTCGCTAAGTGCTTTCCTTCTCAATTAGCGGACTAATAAAGTCACATTATCACGTGCCGCAAGACGGGGAAGTTTTCTTTGTTTATTAAGTCATATCTCCTAAACTATCAGCCCTATCTCAAAATCCTTTCTTAGCTGACGTCTTCTACCTACAAACGTCATTCCTACCAAATTTCAGTTTCATACGTCAAGTAGTTTTCGAGATTTCGTATTTAGTGAGTGAGTGAGTGAGTGTCCTTTCGCTTTTATGTAAATAGAGATTTACTCAGTTTGGTTACAAAATAAGTAAGAGGTTTCCAGAATTTTATTTCCCAAAATACAGATTGTAAAAATGTTCACGACACATTTGATGTGAATTTTAAATGTAATATATATTGTAAGGTAGCTTACTTTCTCAATAAATGCATTCCAAAAAAAATTCTTTCGATATTTTGCACGTATTAGTCAGCATATGGAAATTAGTGCAATCACTCCTAAACGTAGCAGTTCATGCCAGAATTTGGTGACACAGAGATGTTCGGAATAATAATTGCAATTCTTTTCAAAATCGCTGACGTGCGATGTGGACAAAGCGTGAACGAGTGCAGGCATGATGACATGTCTGGGCGGCCGTCACAAACTGTATCTATAAAGCAAATGGAGATTACAAATACCCAATGTTATTACATACTTATAGACCAAGTAGTCCTACATCACTATCGGCAAAGTAACTGTTAATTCAGTTTTCATTGGTGCCTCCAAAAATACTTAAAGGTTCGCCCTGATTCTGTAGAGATGGATATTGGATATTTCGTCACAACTAATCGCCTCTTTGCCCTAGCTACAAACAAATCTGTTTCTCTCAATGAAAATCTAACAAAACCATTGGCTCTACAAAGTAACACATGGATACCTGCGAAAGATCTAGTGACAACACAGAAAAATGATGTGGCCAACAGGTGTGTCCTATAACGTAATGTAATTGATTTGAAAATGCGCTAAAAGATACAAAGCTGGTAAGCCTACAAAATGGAGTATGTGTATCCACACGAAGACTCATGTAATGGGCGCTGAACTCCAACTGACAAGAAACTTTTATCCACCTAATACATGTGAAAGTATTCACTCGACTTTATTCAGAATACTTATTGCTATGAAAGCTCTGCAGGCTCATGAATTTTACTAAAACCACTCCACTATTTTTGTGGCGCCGGTACAGTTTCCGTAATAGATATTTATATAGAAAACTGTCTTGGTTGCACAAAATTGATGTTTCATTTATTTATACACGACGCGTTTCACCTGTTCTGGGCATAGCCAGAAGTTGAAAGAGGAAAAAAACTTACAAACTTAACTTAAAATATGTAAAATCTTTCCTAAACAACAAATATTACAAACAGGGATATGCAGACTGATAAAACTGCGTGCCACGTGACCGCATTCACTTTTTGGTGAGGGAGGAATGAAGACTGAGCTTTTAAAAAATACCACTATATAGCATAGTTCAACAAATAAAATTACTTATCTCTGAGATTGCAGAGTGCCAAATTATTAAATTCAACAAAATAGAACCTTTACAACAGATGTAACTGTTGCTCAAGAATTGGGGGGGAGGGGGAGCGGGGTCTGCGAAGTCAATTGTAAAACCTAATTTAGTCGCGCGAAGCTTTGTTTACTCATATAAGAGCCGCTCCCTGCCACAACCGCGGACCAACATCTGTTGTACAGTTTCTGTTTTATTGAATTTAATAATTTGATGCTCTGCAACTTCAAAGATATGTAATTTTATTTGTTAAACTATAATCTTTAGTGGTATTTTTTAGTTCAATTTTCATCCCCGCACGCCAAAACGTGAATGTGGTCATGTGACCTGCAATTTTATCAGTCTGCACCTTTCCTATTTCTAATATTTCTTGCTATTTAACATATGTTTAGTTCTGTTTCCAAGCAAGTTTGTATCTTTCTTCCCTCTTTCAACTTCTGATGACGCTCAGAAGAGGCGAAGCGCGTCATGTATAAATAATTGAAACATCAATTTTGTGCAACCAAAACTGTTTTTTATCATCATAAATTTTATGTAACAAAGTGTTCACTTCTCAGTGCAAGACTTGTGACACTAAAATTTAAAAACTTTAAATCTCAAATAGTAAAACTGCCACGAGAGATCACGAACACCAACTGCCGGCGTGGCGCAGGGGATAGCGTCACGGACTGCGGTGCAGAAGGTTCCCGGTTGAATCCTGCCCACAGGCAAAAATTTATTTCTTTGTAATTAACAATTGCAGAAGATTCTACATCTTTCTTATGTTCACTTGTAAATTCTACTTGTTTCTTATGTAAACTGTTCTTCTAAT
The DNA here is from genome assembly GCA_026315105.1 of Locusta migratoria. Classification (NCBI taxonomy): domain Eukaryota; kingdom Metazoa; phylum Arthropoda; class Insecta; order Orthoptera; family Acrididae; genus Locusta; species Locusta migratoria. Next base: position 10,412,905 of record CM048755.1, read on the forward strand.
TTCTGGTAAATTCTGTCTGTGTATAAATAGCAGAGTACTCTGCCTGAGAGGCAGTCATTGCTGCGTGTACGTTGAGTTCGTAATAAACGTGCTGTGTTTAGTTGCCTGCGAAGTCAAGCCTGTTTCCATTGCAACGCGACATTATTTGGTGGAGGCGCCGGGCATCCTGTGCAACAGCTGCATCACCGTGGCTCCGATTAGGCAATGTAAAAGCAATCGCTTACACGGACTGGAACCGGAATACAAGGGATACACCGAGTACATCCTTCCAAAAGTCTGTATTATCAGAAGAACGATCGAGACGAAACCAGCAATAAGCCAGCTGCACATCAGACACCCGTCGGTGTTCTCTGGAGACGCTGGACAGGACCCAAACAAATGACTAAAATGGTTCGACGGAGTCGCCAAGTACAACAGGTGGGATCATACGATGTGCTTGGCCAACGTTTATTTCTACCTGGATGGAACAGCCCAGCAATGGTTCGAAAACAACGAAGACAAGTTGAATGACTGGGAGACGTTCCAGGAGGAACTGAAAAAGACGTTTGGAGACCGGCAGCGACAAATCCGCTCGGCGGAAGAACAACTGAAGAACCGGGCCCAACGACATGGTGAGCTGACACAATCGTACATACAGAATGTTTTGGCCCTGTGTAACATAGTCAATCCGAACATGACTGAGGCGGACAAAATCACGCACTTAATGAAGGGTATAGCAGAAGACATGTACCAAGCTCTTCTGATAAAAGACGTCGCTACGACAGAAGAGTTCTTTAAGTGGTGCCAGCGTATTGAAGAGATGCAACAAAAGAGGGTTGGACGCAATAAATATGACAGACTCCCAAATGTAGTCCATATGGCCGTTGTGGAAGACCAGCATGACTTCACTTCTCTCCTACGACAAATCGTGAGAGAAGAATTACAACAGTGCATGGCTGCCGGAACTATCAGACCGAGCGAGCATCAGATTGTGGCCATGGATGCGAGGGAGCGAGGGATGGGAGGGAGCCGACGCCGCTGAGGACGAGGTATTTGAAACATTAGCTCCTGTCTGCCCCGTCAATCGCACCTGACGTGAAGAATGGCGTCGCTCTGCTATGACTTACGCTGCAGCCGCCAAACGGCAGCCCATGAACCGGCCGACGCGACCACAGCCAACTCCCCCGGTAACTATGACTCCCAGTAGAAGTACAGACGTCTGGAGGACAGAAGACAACACACCACTGTGTTTCCACTGTGAGCGCCCTGTGGATATGTCGTGCGCTACTGCAGAGAGACGAGGCGAGTATTCGATAATTATTTTGTCGCAAGACGTCAGCCGTCGGAGCAGTTCTATCCCAGGCAGTCACCTGCTGATGAGTTCAGTCGACCTATGGGAAGAAGCTGCGAGAGTGAAGGTCGGGCTGACAGTTTAAAATTGGGAAAGCTTAATTTTTAAAACTCACAACCACCACCTTGGAACCAAATTGCTAAACATGCAAAAACACTGGAACTTTGATTGCGACTGTTTGACTCGTTTTCTAGGGGATGATATCACACGTTCACAGCTTTACTTCCCTGCATACGATTAACAAAACAAATTCATAATAAAATCAAGTTCATGAGAGAAAAGGGTGTACTAACTACTATTTTTGAAAACACGTGAAAGTTCACTTTATGTTGTTTATTTCACAATATTAGAACCCTGTGGCTGATACGTCTATATGTCGACACATTTCTCAAATAAAATTATAACTCGTGAGCCCCCAGACAAAATGTATATTTGTCGCAAATTGTTTTCACACCATGTGGCTGTCTCAAACACCGTTTATGTTCATGCCAATACGACGACACGTGTTACAGTAACAAATCACAGTCACTTTTACTCAATGCGATGCACACCTTATTCCACCGGCTAAATATTTACCAACACACAGTAGCACTCGATTCAACTTGGTGCAATCTACGATGAGCAACCACACGTGGCGATTGCCACACACAAATCTATAACCTCCACCTCTCGATCCACATGCCGACTAATGCAGCGCGACGCCGCCTGGCCAGCTGCCCACGTGATCCCGCCACAAAAGCTCAACTGCCGGGGTTTATCTCCAACGTCATTAACTTCCCCATGTGAGCTGTTCTAACCGATTTGCCAACGTACAGCGCTCAGCCAATACATTTCTAAAACTTTACTTAAAATCAAAATAAGTACACTACACATAAATTGTCTTCTTACGTTTTTATATTAGTATAAACGTCGTTTGTACTATTTATTATAATCGTGCAATTTCTTATATCACAGATAAGTGATTTAACTGAATACTTCAAGATAAAATACACAAGATTAATTGAAAATAAAATGAGAAATAGTTGATATATTATTTTTATAAACAAACATTGCCATGCTAGTTGTGTAACTGTCTAGTATTCATTGGTAATTTATTACTTTTCATTGTCAATTAAACATATTACGTCAGATGTGACTATATCAGCTAATGTATTGTTTATTTGTCAACAGGCTATTTTGTAATGAGGGCCTTAAAGGTTCCTAATTGTATCGTATTACTTCAAATGCAAATAGTATTAGAATATTCTATTTCACGCTGTGCACTGCTCTGCACCTGGCACTCGCCATTGTCCCTCTCTCCCCTCATCGGAAACGAATTGGAAAATCCTAAGCTGGAACAAGCCACCAACGTCGGCCTGCTCGCTGGCCTCCCGTCAGCTACAAGCACATAGCAAATCTCAACGTGGAGAATTTCTACCTATGGCCTAACTATAAATGTTGTCACCCAACTGCGTACATACATTGCTACCATAATTAATAAGATTAAAATTGTGTAAAATTTAGTGCATTGGCATGGTCAATGTTTGCAGTGAACTTCATAATGTTTAATTACCAAATGCTACTAATTACCAATATTTCTATTGGGCGGCAATCTTACAAAGACCATCGCCGTACCCTAGACGACGTCGCTCCCCGACGCGCCACAGCCGTTCACCGTCGCCGTACAGAGGTACCAGCCGCTCCTCTAGCCGCCGCGCCCAGGAAAACTAAGCGAGGCGACCAACTATGGAGGTGAGGCCGCCGCAGATGAAAATCCTCCATGGACGACAGTCGCTAAGATGTCGGGAAATCTCATCGACGTCATAATCGACGGCCAACCTGTCCGGGCACTTGTTGATTCAGGAGCCTCTTTTTCTGTATTATCGGATAATTACCGCCGCACACTAAAGAAGATAATGTTCTATGATACGGAGGCAACTGTGCTGAAGGTCGCTAATTGAAAGTACGTCCATCCAGCAGGAACTTGTGTCGCAAGATTCACCATCAACCACAGGACGCAGCCGTTTGAATTTGTCGTGTTAACAGAATGTAGTCACAATGTCATTCTCGGAATTGACTTCCTTCAGGCGTCCCAGGCTATCATTGACTGTGGAAGATCTGAGCTGCAAATTGAAGAAGTAGTTCCGCCGGATACACGTAATACAGTATTTTCAGGGAAATTATTCGTCGTTGACAATGTGACGATGCCGCCGTTGACAATGTGAAGAGTTTCAGTCACAAACACAGATGACTGGTTAAGCTGTCAAGTTCTTGTTGATAGTAAAAAGTTAATCAGGCTCACAAAAGATATATACCAGCAGCTATCATAAGCATTACCGGTGGTCAAGGAGAGATTTGGATCACAAATTGTCACGAACAGTCACAACTTATCCCCAAGGGAATGTGTATCGGGACAGCTGAAGCAATCCAGGACGGTGAGCTCAACTTCATCAATGAAGACCCATGCTCTGCTGTTAGTACAGACAACACGCTGGAGGAAACAAAAGTGGAACTGCCAATAGGGCCAGGACTGACCAAGGTACAACGCCAGCGGGTGTTACGTGTACTACGCCAATTTTCGGGTGCATTCTCACCTCAGCAGGGGAAACGTCAGACGAAACGGCCCACGATAAAGCACCGTATCAATACTGGGGATCATCCTCCAATTAGCCAGCGTTCGTATAGAGTGTCGCCAGCTGAAAGACGGATAATTCGGGAGGAAGTGGAGAAGATGTTGCGAGATGACATTATTCAGCCCTCGGAGAGTCCTTGGTCGTCTCCGGTGGTCCTCGTAAAGAAGAATGATGGCACGTGGCGATTCTGTGTCGACTATCGGCGGCTGAACAGAATCACAAAGAAAGATGTCTACCCATTGCCGCGTATTGACGACACCTTAGAATGCTTGAAAGGAGCTACATACTTCTCAACTATGGACATGCAGACAGGTTACTGGCAAATCGAGGTTGACGAAGCTGACAGAGAGAAGACGGCTTCTATTACACCTGACGGCCTCTATGAATTTAAAGTAATGCCATTTGAATTATGTAATGCTCCAGCCACATTCGAACGCATGATGGACAACTTGCTTCGACACCTTAAGTGGACGATGTGTCTCTGCTATTTAGATGACATTTTCGTTTTCTCGAAAACATTTGAAGAACATCTGAGTCGCCTGTCAACTGTGTTGAAGTGTGTTCAGACTGCAGGTCAACGCCTCAATCCAAAGAAGTGCCTCTTCTTCGCCAAAGAGATAAAACTCCTGGGGCACCTAGTCAACGGAGATGGTGTCCGTCCTGATACAGATAAAGTAAGGGCAGTCATGGAATTTCCAACTCCTTAGCACATTCGTGACGTGAGAAGTTTTCTCGGGCTGTGCTCATACTACCGACGTTTCATAAAAGGATTTTGTAACAAGGCACGTCCATTACAAGAACTTCTGCAGGGAGACGCCAAGTTTTACTGGGATGCGACAAAAGAAAGAGCTTTCCGAGCACTTCAGGAGGCTCTAACTTTCGCACCAGTGCTAGCCTTGTACAACAAGAATGCAGAAACGGAACTTCACACAGACCCCAGTGGTTATGGCATTGGTGCAGTTCTTGTGCAAGTTCAGGAAGGTGCTGAAAAAGTGATAGCCTATGCGTCAAGAGTACTCTCAAAGTCCGAGATAAACTACTCTACAACTGAAAAATAATGTCTCGCGGTTATCTGGGCTATCAACAAGTTCCGGCCGTATTTATTCGGCAAACCATTCACCGTCGTGACAGACCACCATTCTTTGTGTTGGCTGACTAGCTTGAAGGATCCATCAGGTCGACTAGCAAGATGGGCACTAAGACTCCAAGAGTACGATGTCACAGTGGTATTCAAGAAAGGGCGCAAACACAAGGATGCCCACTGCCTTTCGAGGAATCCATTAGTGGAACACAACAGCATTAATGAAATTTCAGCTCTCACTGAATTAGATGACGTTACAGCTGAACAGAGGGAAGATCCAGCACTATTAAAAACGATAGAGCCCTTGGAGAAAGGAGAACTGACCAATGGAGAGTTCCAACTTATAAATGGAACATTGTATAAGAGCAACTACGATCCACTGGGCTCCAAATGGCTACTTGTTGTTCCAGATCATCTCCAGTCAGCTATTCTCAAATATTCCCACGATGCTCCAATATCTGGTCATCTGGGATTCGTGAAGACCCTAGACAGAATCAGACGCAGGTATTACTGGAAAGGTCTCTACAGACTCTATGTGAGTCACTGTAAAGAGTGCCAGCGACGGAAGCATGTGCCGTAATTACCTCCAGGACATCTCGTACCGATTCCGCCGTCAGCAGCTCCATTCCACCGAGTTGGGATCGATCTTTTAGGGAGATTCCCGAAGTCGACAACCGGTAACCGTTGGATAATAGTCTGCACTGACTACCTCACACGCTACGCTGGGACAAAGCCTGTGCCGACTGCAGAAGCTCCAGAGATCGCAAAATTCATTGTAGAAGACATTATTTTGAAGCATGGATCACCACGTGTTATGATATCTGATTGTGGAAAAGTATTCCAGTCAAAACTAGTATCAGAGGTAATGTCACGGTGCAACATTGTCCACAGAATGACAACTGCATAACATTCTCAAACAAATGGTCTTACGGAACGTTTTAACAAGACGTTAGCCGACATGCTGTCGATGTACGTCGATGTTGAGCAGAAGGATTGGGATACAATTCAGCCAGTCGTGACATTTGCTTACAAAACTGCAAGACAAGATACCACAGGCTTCACGCCGTTTTTCCTGCTCCATGGCTGTGAAGCTGAATCGACAATGGCTACGCTGTTCCCGTTCCAACCGGACGACACTCAGGATGACTATGTTAAACAGCTCATCACCAGGGTCGAAGAAGCAAGACAGCTGGCTCCCATACGGACACTGGACGCCCAGGAGAAGGACCGTCAGCGGTATAACGACAAGCACCGACCTGTTGTGTACAGCCCAGGAGATCTGGTATGGATTTTTACCCCTGTACGGAAGGTTGGACTGTCAGAAAAGTTATTGAAGCGATACTTTGGTCCGTATCGTGTCATACGCCGCCTGTCAGACATCACATACGAAGTTGAGGATTATGAACCGTCGTCGAAACGTCAAAAACGAAGAGACATTGTTCACGTCCTGCGCATGAAGCCTTACTACGATCCTGAAGAGCAGGTAGACGACAATGGCCTGTTCAAGGACTTTAAGAACGGTAATGTTCCTGATGAAGCCACGACAGGAACGTCTGTCGTCGATAATCGCGGAGAAGGGAAGGATTCTCTTGCACTGTCATACACAGGACCCATGACACGGTCAAGATCCAGGACATTGCAGCTGGCTCCACAGGGATCATAACAGCGGGTCGCTGTTTCTCCAGGAGAAGGAGCAATGTCGCGAGAGACCACGAACACCAACTGCCGGCGTGGTGCAGGGGATAGCATCACGGACTGCGGTGCAGAAGGTTGCCGGTTGAATCCCGCCCACCAGCAAAAATTTATTTCTTTGTAATTAACTATTCAAGAACATTCTACATCTTTCTTATGTTAACTTGTAAATTCTACTTGTTTCTTATGTGAACTGTTCTTCTAATTTCTGCTAAATTCTGTCTGTGTATAAATAGCAGAGCACTCTGCCTGAGAGGCAGTCAGTGCTGCGTGTACATTGAGTTCGTAATAAACGTGCTTTGAGTATAAGTGCTGTGTTTAGTTGCCTGCGAAGTCAAGCCTGCTCCCATTGCAACACGACAATACTAATAATAAAAAATAAAATAAAAAAGTAATTCGGTAATTTTTTTTCCAAAGTTCGATCTATCGAGAGGTAACTGTGCTGAAATTCGTTGTGTTGTAATGTAATACCAAACTATATTAAGTATCAATATTATTGAATGTAATTTTTATTTAATTTTTGTGAAACAAATGAATTATTTGTATTAACATATTGTAATTGTGGAATGTAGCGATGTTCTGGCTTAGGAAAGTTCTAGAAATGGCGAAATGTAAAAGATGTGTGACAGTACTATAAAGACGGAAGAAGAGGTGGTGCGATGTAAAAGGTGGAAAAGCGCGCCAAGTGGTTTGATGCTGTAGTGCAAAGGCTAGAGGGAGGGGAGAGTGCGAGTTTGACCACCAGTGTGAGAGGACATGGTGAGCTGAGGCTGGCTTTGTGTTTCCAAACTTGGCTAAAGAGGCAACCTTCATCTCCAAGAAGGCTTTTAAAATGCCTTGGATGTAATATATATATTACAGCCGCCCCATTGGTTGTAATTTTCTGGCATTCGGCTGTTTATAGCAACGGCATGAAGATTGTATTTTGCCACTAGTAGCTGGAATCAACATTTCTGCATTGTGGAAGCCACGTGGAAGCTCATCTCTCACTTCACAGGTTTTGTAGGAAACAGTTGTTATTATTTGTACAGCCACGAACCTCGTATGTGTGTGTGTGTTTCATAATTTTAATAATAACCAGAATGAATTTTACCTGATGTTAACCTCGTTATTTTCCAAAATCACAACCTGGAGCAGGGTCCTACTCCTTAAACAGTGAAGTTTCCGAGAATCGCCTGAACATTTCTTAATAGTCTGGTTTCATAAACTTTGCAATGACAGAACTAGTTATTTTTTTGCTGCTCATTGACAGAATTTTGCGTAGTAATTAAATATAGTATATTTTAAAGTGCATTCAAATTACAAGTAAGAACTTAACTATTTTTGCTAATTTAGTTCTTGCCTTATTGCCTACAAGTTTAAATAAAAATAAAAATAAAAGGTACTTTGATTGCAATATGCTTTATGCCATTAACATTCAGAACAGTTTGGTTCTTTTCATGAACAATAACTTAAAGATTAGCTGCAATTAATTAAAATTCAGAGATTCGCTTACTGAAAAAGTCAAACAACCACACTAAAGAGAATCTGATGAAAATTAGTTAATAAGTTCTCATGTAAGTACAATACTTATCTTTTCAGTGTATATTTTGTGTACAGATTGAATAAGCTTTAGTGCCCTATTAAATTTTGTCTGTTTCAAAGAAAAAGTTAGTAGATGTTGGCAACAGACCATTTTCACTCATCTATTGTTTCAATTCTTTTATTAATTAAAAATAAAGACAGCGTAGGCCTAATAATTTACGATCTTATCTGCATTATGTAATTGTTTTAGAAATTTTTGAGCTGTGGTTTTGGTCAGTTTAGCAATCTTAGTTCAATAATTTTTTCTGAGAGCACTGATACTGCAAGTAAATTTTCACTGACAGTTGATTTACATCAAGTATAAATGATTAGTCACTATAATCACTATTTGTTGTGAAGTTTGTCTGCTTATAGTTAGATGCCAGTTGTGTTTCATATGTGTGTTGCTCAGTTTAATGACCACTAGTGAGTGCCGCTATAGCTGCTTCCGTTTGAATTGAGGATTGCATTTTACTCTTTCTTTTGCTTGACTGTTTTTTTTTTTTTTGTTTTTTTTTTTTTTTACATTCAGTGTAACCAACAACTATTTCTTTTATATCCTATTGGGCTTGCGACCACCAAAATTTCATAGTAGTACAATTGACTTTTAGTTTAAACAGTGTTAAATCCAATTCCTGTGACTTTATGGTGTTTATTTACCGGATATTACATATCTGAGGAAACAAAGGGGAAAATCTTATGCCATATCTGTTAGGTATACACACGGTCATTTTAAATGCTCGCAGAGGGGCACACTACGACTATGTTAGTTTTGTGAAGTAGCATTTTGATGTGGTCGGAACTGCACGGTAGACGTAATTTTCCGTTACCTTCATTGTACTAACATGAGTAGGAGTGTTGCAGACTTCATTTTAGTTGAAACTATCTTAAATTTATGAAGGTTTTGTTTGCTGTTGCAGACACCTCAGTCAAATAAGTCGTATAAATAATCTTCAGATAGCATTTGTTGAACATCACGTGAAAAATAGAAGAAACAAAAATTATTTAGGGAAAATAAATTGCAGCGTCCGTATTTTATTTTGATAAACACTGAAACAATATTGGTACTCATGGCCAAAGTTTCAATCTTTGTTATTGTTCAGTTCTGAAAATATGGTTGGGGGGCGGCAAAATGGGGGACGGCAGAAATGACCTTAACTTTTATATACTCACCAAGCTGTTGTAATTACTCGTAAAAAGGAACATAAACATCTACACCTCTGAATTTTCTGATAATTTGATGGAAACACTTTTACACACAGTGAATCATAAAACTGATACTGATATTACGTCTTCTGCAAATTTAGTCAAACAAAACTGCACGTATCTTGAAATGCGCACATCCGCAGTCAAATATTATCATTATGAAAAGTAAGTCTACCCTGGCTATAAAAAACTTTAATTGAGAAAGTACAATCTGTTTAGCATCTTATAAAAATCGAGTCCGTGCCTTTTAGCCCTTCGCGTTAAACTGCAAAAAGCAATAATATTAATAGCAATTCAGATATTCATAACACACACATTAACAGTAGATAGAACAGGGTGCCCATGACACACTGTACCACTTACAGTATGTACTGTGTGTGATGTGAGGTTTTCCCGTCGTATACGCTATTTTAAGGGTTCTGAAGTGTCACGAACGTTGAATGTTCCCGATATTTCGGCAAATAACCGTTTCGCCATCATCAGCTGGTGCGGATGCAATGGTCTGTCCTCTCTTGAGGAAGTGTAGGGGGGAGTGTGGAGCCTCCTATTGGTTCTTACTCCTCTTTGTGCTAGTTGATGTGTGTGTTGGTTTAAGGGGGGAGGGGAGGAATGGAGTTAGGGATGGATGTGAGGTGGTCATGGGCGTTTGTGTTTCTCACGGGATATGTCATATCGCCTTAGGAAATGGTTACGATCATTTCCATATCTGGAGGAGCTCTCAAAGATAGCCATTTCTAGATCTTGCAAATCCACGGTGTGGATCCCATCAGGTAGGTGAAGGGCCCTTCTGCGGGCACGGTTCTGCAAGCTCTGCATCTTGTCCTAATACTTTTTGGCGGCCTATCCCCATTCATACTGCATTCTTCGAAAGATTATAGGCAGTTGATACCTTAGGAGGGGGATAGGGAGGTTGAGTTGAGGTTCAGATAAAGGGCGAGCATTCTGGTGCAGACTTTGCTGTGGATCTCGTCTGTGTGGGGCTTCCACGTTAGACGTTGTTCCAAGGTGACTCCCAGGTACTTCCAGTTCTGCTCCATGTAGAAGGTGGAAGGGGAGGGGGGGCGTTGAGGGGTTCGCGTCTCCCGACGTTCTCCTAGTCGACAGCAACTAGCCTGCGTCCTGTATAGTGCCTTCCCACTCGCCGGTGGCTGTTGTTATTACATAAGGAGCTATGCCTAGGTCAACTGAGAAATATAAATATACTCATGGTCATTAACATTGCTACACCACGAAGATGACGTGCTACAGACACGAAATTTAACCAACAGGAAGAAGATGCTGTGTTATGCAAATGATTAGCTTTTCAGAGCATTCACACAAGGTTGGCGTCGGTGGCGACACCTACAACGTGCTGACATGAGGAACGTTTCCAACCGATTTCTCATACACAAACAGAAGTTGACCGGCGTTGCCTGGTGAGACGTTGTTGTGATTCCTCCTGTAAGGAGGAGCAAAGCGTACCATCTCGTTTCCGGCTTTGATAAAGGTCGGATTGTAGCCTATCGCGATTGCGGTTTATCGTATTGCGACATTGCTGCTCGCGTTGGTCGCGATCCAATGACTGTTAGCAGAATATGGAATCGGTGGGTTCAGGAGGGCAATACGGAACACCGTACTGGGTCCCAACGGCCTCGTATCACTAGCAGTCGATGTGACAGCGTCTTATCCGCATGGATGTAACGGATCGTGCAGCCACGTATCGATCCCTGAGTCAACAGATGGGGACGTTTGCAAGACAACAAACATTTGCACGAGTAGTTCGACGATGTTTCCAGCAGCATGGTCTGTCAGCTCGAAGACCATGGCTGTGGTTACCCTTGACGCTGCATCACAGACAGGAGCGCCTGCGGTGGTGTACACAACGAAGAACCTTTGTGCACGAATAGCAAAATGTCATTTTTTCGGATGAATCCAGGTTCAGTTTACAGTATCATGATGGTCGCATCCGTGTTTGGCGACATCGCTGTGAACACACATTGGAAGTGTGTATTCGTCATCGTCATACTGGCGTATCACCGGGAGTGATCGTATGGGGTGCCATTGGTTACATGTCTCGGTCACCTCTTGTTCGAATCGACGGCACCTTGAACAGTGGCCGTTACAATTCAGATGTGTTATGATCCGTAGCTCTACCCTTCATTCTATCCCTGCGAAACGCTACATTTCAGCAAAATAATGCACGGCCGCATGTTGCAGGTCCTGTACGAGCCTTTCTGGATACGGAAAATGTTTGACTGCTGCCCTGGCCAGCACATTTTCCAGATCTCTCACCAACTGAACACGTCTGGTCAATGGTGGCCGAGTAACTGGCTCGTCACAATACGCCAGTCACTACTCTTTATGAACTATGGTATCGTGTTGAAGCTGCATGGGCATCTATACCTGTACACGACATCCAAGCTCTGTTTGACTCAATGCCCAGGCGTATCAAGGCCGTTATTACGGCCAGAGTGGTTGTTCTGGATACTGATTTCTCAGGATCTATGCACCCCAAATGCGTGAAAATGTAATCAAACGTCAGTGATCTAGTATAATCTATTTATCCAATGAATACCCGTTTATCATCTACATTTCTTCTAGGTGTAGCAATTTTAAATGGCCAGTAGTGTAGTTATTACTTGGAATTTGATTCTCGAAAGTCTTCTCTTCCTCCTCTCTACACAGGGTGGTCGGAAATTCCCGTTATAAACTTGTAGGACTTGTAGAGGGTAGTGAGTACATAACATTTTGAATAAGAATCCATGTTCGGAAACGTATCGTCTGCGTTCCACGGCGGTTTCAATTCAGATAATTATCTCAGCCATTCATTTCAGAATGTAATTAGGCGTGACCCCATACAACTGTTACAATCGCCGGCCGCGGTGGCCGAGGTGACTGAGGCGCTCCAGTCACGGTCAGCACGGCCACTACGGTCGGGGGTTCGAATCCCCCCTCGGGCATGGATATTTGTGCCGTCCTAGTTCGTAAGTAGTTCATAAGTAGTTTGTAAGTTTAGGGACTGATGACCCCGTAGTTAAGTCCCATAAAAAAAAAAAAAAAAAAAAATAAAAAAAAAAAAAAAAAAAAAAAAAAAATAAAAAACTGTTACAATCAATTTGAAAAGAATACTGAATGGTTCCGTTATTACTTACGCATTTTCATTACAATTACACGGTATGACTTACATTAGTCGACAACAAGAACCCAGCGTTTACGGCACCAGCGGCCGCCAAGCGGTCTAAGTCGCCTCGCTGGGGACCGCGGTTGCTCGCCGTCGGAGGTTCGTCCTCCCTAGGGCATGGGTGTGTGTTGTCTTTAGGTTACTTTACCTTAGTTTTAGTAGTTTGTAAGCTACGGACTGATGACCACGCAGTCTCTGAATAAGAACGGCAACCTAAATCCTTTTGAAGCTGCTTTCAGTGTTCGTCTTTTGGTCTCCCTCCCACCCCCACACTTGACCTCCAATGCTAACTTGATGAGTCGTTAATGTCTCAGAATGTGTCCCACCAATCAATATCTTTTCTCCCCCATTCTGTTAAGCACCTCCTCATTAGTTACGTGAATACCCGTCTAATCTTCAGCATTCGTCTGTAGCACCACATTTCAAAAGCTTCTGTCATCTCTCTGTCTGAACTCCTTACATTCCACGTTTCACTCCTGTACATTGCTACACTCCACACAAATGCTTTCAGAAAGGAATTCCTCATCTACAACTTTTATTGCCTCATTATCTAATCTAATTCCTTAAGCACTGCCTGATTTTCGTACACTACATTCCATTACCTTTCACTTGCTCTGGTTAATGCGCTTCTTATAATCTGCTTTCAAGACAATGTCCATTCAGTTCAGTTGCTGCTCCAGGTCCTCTGGTGTCTCTGACAGAATTACAATGTCATCGTCCGAAAAATTTTTGTGTCTTCTCCGTGAATTTTAATTTCTTCTCATATTCACGGAATGTATGACATTAATTGTGCGAATGGGCCACCGAGCGAGGTGGCGCAGTGGTAACTCTCTTGAGGAGAGATTTAATGATAGAGTCCAATTAGTTAATACTAATGTCCACTCTATTAACAAGGAAATCAAATTAGTAGACGGTAGGACGAAAACGTGTACAGACGAATAAGGAGCGCGTGTCGAAAAGCTGGTCACCTCGGCGACGCAGGGAAGCGGCAGCACACAGGGTGTGCGACTGAAGTCCGCGATTTGCTTCGGTTCAAGGAGCAGCAGTGGGAAATAAACCGGAGGCGTCGCGATGTAGCGGGCGAGCTGCCCGGTTAGAGCAAGCCTCTGCTGCACCGCCCGTAGAAAACGTTCCCTGTCGTTCCCACCGCTTTTGAAGAGGAGCAAGTGGGACTCCCGCGTGCACGAGAAGGGAAGGTCAGAATCAAGTGCCTGTGCGGGAGCCTCGACAGACATTTGATTATAAACACTTCTTGACCGTGAGGAAATACGAAGTTTTCGGGAACTATGCGAGCGGGATATACCCTCGGGCATGGCTGGAACAATTCGATTATTCTTTACCCCCGATCCGACCCGAAGGTAATATAATCGAATATCTGTGCGGGTATCTCGAAGGAGAGCCCGCAACACGCATGCGTTCGCTCCTGAAATATTGCCGATGCTATGAGGACTTTAGGGAGCATTTCCTGTCTGCCTACTGGTCAGAGAGGCAGCAGGAAAGAGAAAAGAGTAGCATATTAGTGATGCCTCACTTTGCGAATAGCAATTGCGAGAGTCTCAGCGACTTCTTTCGAGGAATGATGCTGAGAAATCAGTTCCTCGATTACCCGTATCCTCCACGCGAATTAATTAGAATTTGTGCCTCGAAAGTAACACGGAAAGTGCGCAATGCCGTCCTTGCAGGAAGCTGCAAGGAGGACATTGAGTCCTTCCAGGCTTACCTGGAGGACTCGGAGTTCGATGATGATTACGGACCTAGAAAAGACGGCAACGGCTCTTTTAGGAGAAGTAATCGGAATGAAAATAGTGCTGGGGACAATCGCCAGGCGGAAAGTGCTAGTAGCGGGCAGCCCGGCTCTACCGATGCAGAAGGGACACGAGCAAGGTTCTTGGCGTGATAGAAAGGCTGAAGATTCGAGGACGGGAAGGAGGGCCATAAAAAACCATGCGACCTGCCAACAGAAGGTTTGGAAATCAGGTCAGCTGATCCACGCCACAATCAACTTGCTCGGAAAGGAGCACATCCATCGTGAGTGGTTGTGTTTTCTAAGGTAAATTTGGTGATGTTTCTACCAACCAAGTGATTAGTGTTGTAAATTTATCCTGTATTTTGTATGCTTTTTGCAGTGATTTCTCTAAGTTGTTTGTTTTAATTGTGTACTTTGTTATGTGTGTCCCTTGTGTATGTGTTGTGCGATTTTCACTTCGCAACAATACGTTGTCAGGTTGTTTGCGTGTCTTGTGTATCATATGGTACACGCCGTTATTGGCGTGGTTAATAGCAACTTGCCAGTCCCACCTAGTCAGCTGTTCGAAGCGGGTTATCTTGACACTCCGTTTTGTTTAAGGAATTATTAGTGTGACACATCCAAGTGTCTGTTGGCTAATAAGGCTGTCCACCTCACGAAATCGCTTGTTGTACTTGTTGTCCATGTCATTAGCATGTTTCCTGTCAAAATTGATGGAGTGTAATTTAAGTTGTGTTGGCCATGCTTAGGTATACTATAGTGTCATTTTTTTTTCGTAATTTGTTCCCTGTTTATCTTTTAAATTGTGTTTGCTCTTCTTCACTGTGAATGGAGCCAGCCTCGTGAGTAGAGTGCTACAATTACCATCCTTACTGTAGAGTTTGTGTCGGCAATCTCCACGTTGAATAGCATATTAATAACATGCCGTGGTAGACGCCAACGCCGTTATTTATAGGATTCGTTGCACAGTGATGCATTTTTGTGTTGATGCTTAGGGGCCTAGACAATTTTGTCCAAGGATTGTCCAGTTGAGTAAGAGAAGGTGTGCAGTTCGACCGGCAGAAGGTCGCTGGAGAGCAAGAACGAAAGAGTTCACCTAAATTTCATTTGACAATATTTACCCTGGCCTGTTAATAGAACCAACTTGAATTTTTTCAGATGGGTTTTACAGGAACATTTGGAAATTAAAGGACAGAGCGTGATCTGTGGAAGAGGCCAATATCACATTCAGAAGAGAAAAAATTTAGACAAAAAACAATAAGATAAATGAGTTCAAGAAGGTGCGAGCGTGAAGGTCGGGGTGAGAGTTTAAAATATGGAAAGTTTAATTTTTAAAACTCACAACCAACAGCTGCGAACCAAATTCCTAAACATGCAAAAACACTGGAAATGTGATTGCGACTGTTTGACTCGTTTTCTAGGGGATGATATCACACGTTCGTAGCTTTCCTTCCCTGCATATGATTAACAAAACAAATTCATAATGAAATCAAGTTCATGAGAGAAAAGGGTGTACTAACTAATATTTTTGAAAACACGTGAAAATTCACTTTATGTTGTTTATTTCACAATCTTAGAACCCTGTGGCTGATACGTCTGTACGTCGGCACATTTCTCAAATAAAGTTATAGCTCGTGAGCCCCCAGACAAAATGAATATTTGTCGCAAATTGTTTTCACACCACGTGGCTGTCTCAAACACCGTTTATGTTCATGCCTATGCGACGACACGTGTTACAATAACAAATCACAGTCACTTTTACTCAATGCGATGCACACCTTGTTCCACCGGCTAAATATTCACCAACACACAGTAGCACTCGATTTAACTTGGTGCAGTCTACGATGAGCAACCACACGTGGCGATTGCCACACACAAATCTAAAGTCTCCACCTCGAGAGCCACATGCCGACTGCTGCAGAGCGACGCCGCCCGGACAGCTCCCCCAAGTGCTCCAGACTCGTCACTTCCTGCCCTCGCGCGCGCGCGCGCGCGCCAAAAGCTCAACTGCCGGGGTTTTTTCCCCTACGTCATCAACTTCCCCATGTGAGCTGTTCTAACCGATTTGCCAACGTACAGCCCTCTGCCAATACATTTCTAATATTTTACTAAAAATCAAAATAATTACACTACACATTAAATAAATGTCTTTTAAGTTTTTATTTTGGTATAAACATCCTTTGTAGTATTTATCATAATCGTGCAATTTCTTATATCACAGATAAGTGATTTAACTGAATACTTCAAAGAAAATACACTAAATTAATTGAAAATAAAATGAGAAATAGTTAATAAATTATTTTTATAAACAAACATTGCCATGCTAGTTGTGTAACTGTCTTGTATTCATTGGTAATTTATTACTTTTCATTGTCAATTAAACATATTACGCCTGATGTGACTATATCATTTAATGTATTGTTAATTTATCAACAGGCTATTTTGTAATGAGGGCCTTAAAGGTTCCTAACTGCATCGTATTACTTCAAATGCCATTAGTATTAGAATATTTTATTTCACGCTGTGCACTGCACTGTGCCTGGCACTCGCCATTGTCCCTCTCTCCTCTCACCGGAAACGAACTGGAAAATCCTAAGCTGGAACAAGCCACCAACGTCGGCCTGCTCGCTGGCCTCCCGTCAGCTACAAGCACACAGCAAATCTCAACGTGGAGAATTTCTACCTATGGCCTAACTATAAATGTTGTCACCCAACTGTGTACATACATTGCTACCATAATTAATAAGGTTAAAATTGTGTAACATTTAGTGCATTGACATGGTCAATGTTTGCAGTGAACTTCATACTGTTTAATTATCAAATGCTATTAATTACCAATATTTCTATTGGGCGGTAATCTTACAAAGGGCAAACTCCATGTCAAGTGTATACATGTGGCGTTGGTTCCGAAAGAAACAGACGTCACTTCTGATCCTGCAGTTGTTATTATTCAATATTCATAGAATATATGACATCATCTGCGATTGGGCAAAGCTGAAAATGTGTACCCAGCCGGGATTCTAACCCGGGTCTCCTGCTTTCGAGGCAGTTGCGCTGACCCCTACACCACTGGGGACACAGTGATCACCGCACCTGCAAGGACTACCTAGGCACGCCTCCCGTCAGATACAAATTCCCAGCTTTGCCCTGCCCACAGTACTCAAACTCGTAGTTATGAAACTAATTCCCGTAAGAGTAAGGGCTTCAAACTTGCCCACCCCTCCCCACTTTCGATAGGATCATTGCCCATCACCGGCATGTGATATATATACATGTGGCGTCTCTTCCGAAAGAAACAAACGTCACTTCTGATCCTGCAGTTGTTATTATTCAATATTCATAGAATATATGACATCAACTGCGATTGGGCAAAGCTGAAAATGTGTACCCAGCCGGGATTCGAACCCGGGTCTCCTGCTTTCTAGGCAGTTGTGCTGACCCCTACACCACTGGGGACTCAGTGATCACCGCACCTGCAAGGACTACCAAGGCACGTCTCCCGTCAGATACTAATTCCCAGCTTCGCCTTTACTCTTACGGGAATTAGTTTCATAACTACGAGTTTGAGTACTGTGGGCAGGGCGAAGCTGGGAATTTGTATCTGACGGGAGGCGTGCCTAGGTAGTCCTTGCAGGTGCGGTGATCACTGTGTCCCCATTGGTGTAGGGGTCAGCGCAACTGCCTCGAAAGCAGGACACCCGGGTTCGAATCCCGGCTGGGTACACATTTTCCGCTTTGCCCAATCGCAGTTGATGTCATATATTCTATGAATATTCCATGTCAAGTGACTGACCGTTTCCGATGAATAACCGAAGAGATATGATGCCCAACATCAGCAGGACAGTAAACCTGATTTTCCTGCGAACCACTAATTTGTTTTTCTTAATTTTTTTGCGACATAAATTAGGTAAGAATGTGTGTTATGTTTTAAGTAGTTTACCTCAGATCTCACTTGGCTAATTTAGGGTTGTTGAATATGTTGTTATTTTATACGTTTCTCTTTGTGTTTTCTCTGTGTTGTCTTTCCCTCACAAACATTTTAGAGTAATTTAGATCATATGCTTGTGTATAATTAAGGGATGTTACTTTATGTAATCTGATGTATGGTGTCTTCTCATTTTATTCTGGTTAGAGTAGCACGTGTAACTATGTTTTCTCGCCTCTGCGAGAGAGATTTGTGTAGGGTATGTTTACAGGAACGAATCTGGAACGTGTACCTGAAGAATCTGGTCGCTAGTCGCACCCGAGTGACACGCGCCTGACGCAGTAGTTAGAGCGAATTGCGCCCGGGATGTAGATAGGGGTTTGGTAGTTAATCTCTGCGTAGTGCTGCATGCTGCATGGTTACCCTGACTTTCTGACCAAACGTCCCTCCCTAAAACTAACAAACTATGACTTGAAATGACTGTTGACATGCCCTGTGGTCTGAATTAAGATAGCTAAGACATAGTTGTTTGTACAGGACCATGTTTTGTTTTAAAAAAAGTTTGTAAATCTATTGGACCAAACTGTGTGGTCATCAGTCCGTAGCTTACAAACTACTTAAACCTAGGTAAACTAACCTAAGGACAAACACACACACCCATGCCCCAGGGAGGACTCGAAACTGCACGGCGAGCAACCGCGTGCCCGCAGTGAGACGCTTTAGACCGCTCGGGATACTCCACCGCAGCTTGTTTTGTTTATTATAACTGTTACTCTCGATGATTCATTAAGTTATAGCTTTATGAGGTTTCGATTTTATTGTTGATATGTATCATTGTGTAATGTGACTTGTAAGGACTTAGAACCTTGGAGTTATATTCGCCATTTCGCTATGTAAAATGTTAATTTTAAGATAGTGTGTATTAACCTAATGTGAGTTAGGGAGATTTGAAACTGCCGTTCAAGTCAATTAGTTGAAAAGCTTATGTGTTTGTGAATGGGTGTGTGTAAATTTAAGTTAAATATGATGAGCTTGGATTAATTACTGCTTTTGCTATATCAGTTAATATTTGGTCTTTAATTTTAAAATGTTTTGTGTGGACATCTGTTGATGTCACTTGACCTCTGGGTGACAAGCCCACGGCCGCGGTGGAGTAGCCGAGCGGTCTAAAGCGTCTCGCTGTGGAACGCGCGGTTGCTCGCCGTGGAGGTTCGAGTCCTCCCTGGGGCATGTGTGTGTGTGTTTGTCCTTAGGTTCATGGCGTACAGGACCGACGTCCATGGCCATAATCTGGTGCTCACTTGGTCCAACAGGTCCAGCTGCCATAAACTGTTGTAATTCTTCTCTCACAATTTGTGACATAAGAGAAGCAAAGTCATGCTCGTCTTCCACAACGGTTATACGGACTACATTTAGGAGTCTGTCATACGTCTTTCGTCCAACTCTCCTCTGTTGCATCTTTCCAATTTTGTGACCCTATTGGATAAATCCTTGTGTCGTTGAAACGGCATTTCACAGAAGAGCTCGATAATGCATTCTGCAATGTCCTTCATCAGGTGTGAAACTTTATCCGCCTCAGTCAAATCCGGGTTACCTACGTGACATAGGGCCAGAACACACTGTATATACGACTGCGTTGACTCACCATATCGTTGGGCCCTGTTATTCGATTGCCCTTCTGATAAACGGACTTGTTGGTGGTGGTCTCCAAACGTCTTAAGTTCTGTCTGGAATTTTACCCAGCTATCGAGCGTGTCCTCGTTATTTTTAAACCATTGCTGGGCCGTCCCGTCCATGTAGATATATACGTTTGCCAAGCACGTTTGCCAGCAGTCCCACCTAATATACTTGGTGGCTCAGTCGAATCCTTTCAGTCACGTGTTTGGGTCCTGTCCAGCGTCTCCAGAGAACACCCATCGGTGTCTGATGTGCAGCTGGCTAACCGCTATTTTCGTATCCATGAGTCTTGATGACACGGACCTTCAGACGGAAGTAGTCAGTATACCCTCTGTATTCCGGCTTACGCTGCGTAATTGGAGCCACGATGAGGCAGATGTATTGCAGGATACCCGGCACCTCCACAATAAAGTGTCACGATGCAAACTGCAGGTGGTCCGGAATTCCAAGGCTGGTCGGTAATAAAGCACAACACTTTAGACTTACAACACGTTTACTGTTAACACTAGCGTACACTCAGTGCAGAATGATACCTGCTTGGAGTGCTCCACTACTTATACACAGAAAGAATTTTCTGGAGCTTACAAGTATATCAAACATAAGAAAGATGTAGAACATTCTAGAAATAGTAAATACAATCAAATAATTTTTTTCTGCCCGTGGCGGGATTTGGACTGGGGACCGCAAGCACAGCGATCTGCCATGCTAACCACTGCACCACGGAAGACTCGCCGGAATATCACCGATTGACGCTATCAGCGTTCTTTACTTTTTTACACTGTGAAAAAACTATATTACTGCATGCTCTTCACTTTTCATATTCTTGAACGACTTAATGTGGACTAAAACAAGAACAAGGTATGTAGTAAATATTCGCTCCTAAATGCATGCAATAGAACTTTGAGGACGTATTCTACTTATATATGTGGCGTCTCTTCCGAAAGAGCAGACGTCACTTCTGATCCTGCAGTTGTTATTATTTAATATTCACAGAATATATGACATCAACTGCGATTGGCCAAAGCTGAAAATGTGTACCCAGCCGGGATTCGAACCCGGGTCTCCTGCTTTCTAAGCAGTGGCGCTGACCCCTACACCATTGGGGACATAGTGATCACCCCATCTGCAAGGACTACCTAAGCACGCCTCCCGTCAAATACAAATTCCCAGCTTCGCCTTGCCAACAATACTCAAACTCGTAGATGAAACTAATTCCCGTAAGAGTAAGGGCTTCAAATTTGCCCACCCCTCCCCACTAACGATAGGATCATTGCCCGTCACCGGCATATTATATATACATGTGGCGTCTGTTCCGAAAGAGCAGACGTCACTTCTGATCCTGCAGTTGTTATTATTTAATATTCACAGAATATATGACATCAACTGCGATTGGGCAAAGCTGAAAATGTGTACCCAGCCGGGATTCGAACCCGGGTCTCCTGCATTCTAGGCAGTTGCGCTGACCCCTACACCACTGGGGACATAGTGATCACCCCATCTGCATGTATATATAATATGCCGGTGACGGGCAATGATCCTATCGTTAGTGGGGAGGCGTGGGCAAGTTTGAAGCCCTTACTCTTACGGAAATTAGTTTCATAACTACGAGTTTGAGTACTGTGGGCAGGGCGAAGCTGGGAATTTGTATCTGACGGGAGGCGTGCATAGGTAGTCCTTGCAGATGGGGTGCTCACTATATCTCCAGTGGTGTAGGGGTCAGCGCAACTGCCTAGAAAGCAGGAGACCCGGGTTCGAATCCCGGCTGGGTACACATTTTCAGCTTTGACCAATCGCAGTTGATGTCATATATTCTGTACGTATTCTACTGTTTACATGTCTCTTCTACTGGTCAAGTTCTCATAGCATTTATGCTATCCATTATAGAGTCCATGTTTAGAGGCAGTTCAGAGGGAATATCGCCTACTCAAGGGGCCTTGTTTCGACTCAGACCTTTCACCGCTCTGTCATATTTTTCTCGCAGTAACGTATCTCTTATCTCATCTTCAGCTACCTCCCTCTTCCCTCTTCACAATGCTGCCTTCAAGTTCATTTCCCTTGTTTAGGGCTTCTATATATTCCTTCAAACTCCTTACACCAGTTATATTCAATATCTCCTGTGTAATTCAAGGATGTCTATTAGGCCTTGACCTTCTATCTACATGATCTTCTGCGGCCTTCACTACTTTGTCTCTCAAATCTACCCATTACTTTCTCCTGTTTCGGTAAATCTTTGCCTAATGTTTCCTGTGAAACTCCTAACAACGTCTGGTTACTTTTAATTATCCTGATTCTATATTGTTACTTTTCTACTTTTTTCTGGTTTCGTAAGTTTTAATCTACAGTTCATAGGCAAGAAGTTATGGTCAGAGTCTATATCCTACTTACCAGATTATTTTTTCTGTGGATTGGCAGGTATGATAATTCATTACGAAAATTTGATAAGCATGCTCTGCCGTGCAGTAGCGATCCCTGCATCTTAGGTATATAAATATTACTCCTTCTACATGTTGCTGTTTCCTGTCGACGCGATAGCATCTTACGCAGTTGTCGTGCGACCGTGGTAATCCGACATCCTCCTGTCAATGCCGGATTATCAAATATTCCAGATTATCAAGGTCACATGTAAAACCCTGGTTTAAAAAAGAAAATCTATAATTTTAATGTACAGATACAAGTAACTGTTATTTGTTAACAGCAACAGAAGAGATAGCGTAGCAATATTTGAAGTATGTATTACTTTTATCTAAAAACAAAATTGAACTAAATCTCGAATACTGCTGCATTAAATCAGTTTAAGGCCCAATGTTTTAGAGAAGATCAATGTACATAAATAATTTGTTGTATGTCAGTTGCAAAACAAAATAAGCACCATTGTTTTGAAAATATCAGGAACCAGATCATTAAAAATGATTGTCACCAAGAATATGATGGAGTTCAACTACCTTTAGGACCAGCACAGGCATCTCGCGTCCATGATGTGAAAAATGTCGGAATCGAATCTACCACTATTGGCTTAGATGAAATTTTCTTTTAAGCCCGTCTCGAACATTCTAGAAATGTTAACTTGTTTCTTGGATTCAGATCTTTTTTAACAAAAATTATTGTCTATGATTTGAAGGTTCGTAGTTTCAGTAGCGTTGTATTGTCGGCTACTCTCAGCGAATTTTACGTAAGTGTTTAAGGCTTCTGAAGCCTCATCCCAAGAGATATAAGCTGTAGACGTTTCTTCTTTGCCACTGCGCCTTCTGTGTGTTGGAAAGTCAGTTCTATATCGATAGCTAAACTACTGTCAATGTCCAGCCAGTCGTCAACTGCTGCTGAAAATCCATAATTTATCGCTCGAACAGGTGTCGACTGATGTTCATTTACACTGCGTTTCATCTTGGCTTCAAAAATGTTTGTAAAGCTTATGGGACTTAACTGCGGGGTCATCATACAAACTACTTACGAACTAACGTATGCTAAAGACAGCACAACCATCCATGCCCGAGGGGGGGGGGGGTTCGAACGCCCGACGGGGAACGGACTCGCGCGTCGTAGATAGCGCCTCGATGCGCTCGACCACTCCGCCTCGGCCATCTTGCTTTCTTGGTGCAGTTCAGGCCACAGCTAAAAAATACGGGAAGTATATGACGGGCTGTCAAGTCTGCCGTCTTCGTGTACAAAGGGGAAATCAGTAATAAGAACGTAGCTGCTGAAATTTCTCCTCGCATTTTCGGGCCGGTCGCGGTGGCCGAGGAGACTGAGGCGCTCCATTCACGGTCTGCACGGCCACTACGGTCGGGGGTTCGAATCCCCCTTCGGGCATGGATATTTGTGCCGTCTTTAGTATAAGGTAGTTGATAAGTAGTTTGTAAGTTTAGGGACTGATGACCCCGTAGTTAAGTCCCATAAGCTTAACCAACACTTGAACATTTCGCATTTTCGGAAGTCGGTAAGTAGTCAGAATTCCTGGCACCAACGTAAGATTTTCGGAATCCTGTTGGTTTTCGAAGTTCGCACCATGTTTCTGAAATTCCTACAAATGAAATAGCTCAATCTCAGTTTTTTGAAATGTAATTGATAGTTTAATATTTTAGGTTCCTTCTAATAGGAGGGTAGCGATGTTTGTACAGCTTATGGGACTTAACTACGGGGTCATCGGTCCCTAAACTTACAAACTACTTATGAACTACTTACGGACTAGGACGGCACAAATATCCATGCCCCAGGGGAGATTCGAACCCCCGACCGTAGTGGCCGTGCAGACCGTGACTGGAGCGCCTCAGTCTCCTCGGCCACCGCGGCCGGCCAGGGTAGCGATGCGGTCTGGATTCGGAAGCTCCGGCTACTCTTGGGGAGTCAACTGGTGACTGTTGCAGGCAGCCAGGGACTGTGTGGGAGATGTACTTTGCTGTGGAGTACACAGCCGACACAAAGGGAAAAGTACCCTAAGCCACAAGAGCAGCGCTGGACAAACCGAGCCGGCAGCGGTGGCCGAGGGGACTGAGGCGCTCCAGTCACGGTCTGCACGGCCACTACGGTCGGGGATTCGAATCCCCTCTCGGGCATGGATATTTGTGCCGTCCTTAGTCTTAAGTAGTTGATAAGTAGTTTGTAAGCTTAGGGACTGATGACCCCGTAGTTAAGTCCCATAAGTTGTAGAAACATTTGAACATTTTGGAGAAACCGACAGCTGCGGGCCACAGTTGTGTAGCGTTGCGCGTCGCTCCAGGGCCCTACCAACAGAACCTGCAAATCGATATAATATATATTATGATATGGTTATATTATATATTTTAATACGCATGCTTGTGCTGCATACATAACGTGTTTTGTGTTGTTTTGGGATTTTTATGGCTACTAACCAGCAGGGTTGTTCTTTGCGGTGAGATATTTCCAAAATTCCTGTCACTAACTTTCTCTTCCGAATGCAAAACATTTCGTTAGCACTCACTTACATAGGGAGCATGATCATCTTAATAAAATAAGAGAAATCAAATCGAAAACGGAAAGATTTAGGTGTTCCTTTTTCCCGCGCGCTATTAGGGAATGAAACGGTTGAGAAACATCATAAAAGTGGTTCGATGAACCCTCCGCCATGCACTTAAATGTGGTTAGCGGAGTATTTACGTAGATTTAGATATAGGTCACCAGTCCGCAAACGTCTGTTAATGCAAATATTTCCGAGAAGCATCCCCTAGATAGATTTCCCACCAATTTTCAAAATTCCCGCCAGTTTTTCGAAATACCTACAAATAAAACGATCAATGTTCTAAAAACGTAATTGATATCTGAAAATTCGAAGTTCCAGCCAATCGGTCGGATGGGAAGGGTTCTGGAATCCGTAGGTCCTGGCTTTGAGTCTTGCACAGCTTAGTGGCGATGAGATTTGGAAGGAAGGTCGTATGGGGGTGGGGTGAAGTGGGAGATGGGACTGAAAACCCAGCACTCAGTTCGTATCCAGTTAACCTGTCCAAATTTGTACAAAGAAATAAATAAATACAAAGAATTTCCGTTTTTACTATGTAATGTAATCGAAAGTTGAAAATTCGAGGCTCCACTCAACAGAGGGATGATGCTGGGACCTGGAATGGGTAGGTGCAGGGTTTGCGTCCCTGCAGTAGTATCCTTGGATGCAGAGTCAACTTGTGACACAATTAACATATTTTCCGCTATGAAACCTGGTGCTCCAAATAGTGAATGCGTGTGCTAGGATTGATGATAACGCCATTAGTGGTATTTCGTCAGGAACGCAAGCATTGATTTGTGTGCTCATGTAACTGTGCCTCGGAGAGGGAGAAGAGTGGCTGAATGTGTACAGCAGAGCCCGCCCCTGCATGGCTGGATCACTTTGGCTGCGAAACGAGACGCATTTGGCGTATCATACGGGGACCGCAGACGCCACATCGAACACCATTCGCGATTCTGAATGATTTCCAGAGTATTTTCGTGTTTTTTTAATATGTTACCGAATGTCTTGCTATTTTCCAGGGATCGATGTAATTAACAAGTTAATCGAATTAATAAAAAGTCATTCAATTTAAAATCACAATTAGCAATAGGAGTGTTGATCCATGAACGGGTGGAGGTAGCAGGTACCATCGGCGGGCCACTTCACCACCACCTCTCCCCCTCCCACAATTCCCCTGTGAGCACTTCTGGCCTACTGAATTTATTAATGGTAAAGGGTTCTTATCATTCGCAATCAGAAATGTAAGAAGCTCGCCGATGTTATAACTGTTTAATTAACATGAGACTCTATGGGTAAAAATTTTTGTCAAAGCAAGACTTATTGGTCTTCAGGGAGTTATTGCGATCGTTATACGAATAAAATTCTTGAATATCCGTCTTCAGATCGCTTCTATTTTCTAAAACATTACCGGTTTCGGGACAGCTTCCCATCTTCAGATCTGTTAAATAAATGTTACAACTGAATATAAGCTACTATTTATAAAGTATGATATCGAAAAATTTAAAGGAAAAACATTAAAAAAACATTAAAACATACCAAAATTTTAAAGTTACAGAGTAACCTGTCCTGTAATGAACGAATGTTCACAGTCGTTACTAAAAACATAGTAGCTGCCTGAGGGTTTATATAAAGTACTTGAAATCATCTGATTGGTTGGGATCCTTTTGTTAAAATTATTCTCAATAAGTAATTATTGACTTACATATAAAAGCAATTCTGAGGTCAAGGTGTAAGATAGTAGTCAAGGTATAAAAAACAGTTACAAATGAGATACACAGCTGTCAAACTATAAAAGGACGTAGAAGTAAGATAAAATTGGGTTCTGGATAAATATAATAACATTTTAAGTGAAACTGTTATATATATATATATATATATATATATATATATATATATATATATATATATATAAGAAATAAAAATATTGTTAAATATTAAAATCTCTTAAAAATGATTAAAAACAAATATTGTGGACAATGTCTTCTTTCCCGTCTGCGGATGAGGCTTCCGTGTGTCAGGTAGCAGTAGCGTCGCCGAGGTTTCCCATTCACCGCCGCCAGTGTGCTGAGGGCCGCCGTAGCTGGTGTTTGGCAGCGCGTTCCATTCCAGGCAAGGCTACAAAATGTCTTTAAATATTTCAAAAAAGTTTTTATGCATGAAGTCTGTCTGCTCATTTAGAAGTTTGTCCGGGTCTTTCTCCTTGTGCGCATATACTTCAAGTTCTTCAAGTACGTTTAAATGAAAGCTTTTCGGTGCCCTGTGCAACACTTCCATTTGTTCGCTTATAGTGCTGACTTGGTGTTTATTGTCTTTAGCATGCGCTCCAAATGCTGTGCGATTGCTGTTATTGCAGTGCTCTTTGTATCGGACTTCAAAGTTGCGTCCAGTTTGCCCTATGTAATATTTATCGCAGCTGGCGCATTTAATCTTGTATACTCCGGAGTTGTTATATTTCGTGCGTTTTTTTCGTGGTAGGTCTATGCCTTAATCTTTGTGCCATTTGCCCATCATTTTTGAACGCCACCCCTATGTTTCTCGGAAAGTGTTTCGCAATTCTCTCCGACACACGTCCTTTGTATGTTAAAGTGACAAACTTCTTTTTATCTTTAAATATGTTAATGCCAGTGGATTTGTTTTTAATTTTATTGAACATCCGCGTGACATCTTGCGTCTTGTACCCATTGGCTGCGGTTACCTGTTTGATACTGTCTAGTTCTTTCTCTAATTATTCCTCGGCAAGTGGTAGTCTGAGAGCTCTGTTGCACATTGAGTAGAAGTATGCTCTTTCTTTTGTGCTGTGCTGCGTGTCGTGATGTCGCTCCTATAATGCTATCAGAGCATGTCTGTTTCCTGTATACGCTGAATGCGTGTCTACCTCCGTCATTTCTTATATTCAAGTCAAGAAAATTGATTGCCCCATTCCGCTCCAATTCCAAAGTAAACCGCATTTTTGGGTGTTGATCGTTTAAAACTTTTGACATTTCCACAACTTCATCTTTCTTCCCTTTATACAGTAAAATAGAGTCATCAACGTACCGTCTGTAATAAATTAGTTTCCGTTTGATTTCGGGATAAGAGGCGAAAAATTTGCTTTCGAAGTCGTTCACAAAAATTTCAGCTAAAATACCCGACAGGCAATTTCCCATCGCTACACCATCATCTTGTATAAAAACTTTGTCATTGAAGGTAAAATAGTTGAAGGCTAATGTGAATTCTAAAAGGTCTAAAAATTCAATGATTTCACCCACAGTCATAGACTTGTTTTTTATGAGATTGTGCTTGATGATTGTTAATGTTTCCGAAATTGGTACATTAGTATATAGGTTCACAATATCTAAAGAAGCTAGGACGGCGTCTTCTGGAATGGCTAAATCCTTAACATCGTTGGCAAAGCTCACACTATTTTTAACACTGTAGGTTTCCTGAAATTTGTACGCATATTTCAATTTTTGGTATAAAGCTTTATTCAGTAGCTCATTAACTGCTTCCCTGCCATTGCAAATTACGCGCATAGGTTTATTACTTTTATGTAACTTTATCTGAGCCCTCGCTTCTGGTGTTTTGGGATTCATATTGATTTCATTTAAACGTACTTGAAGAACTTGAAGTATATGCGCACAAGGAGAAAGACCCGGACAAACTTCTAAATGAGCAGACTGACTTCATGCATAAAAACTTTTTTGAAATATTTAAAGACATTTTGTAGCCTTGCCTGGAATGGAACGCGCTGCCAAACACCAGCTACGGCGGCCCTCAGCACACTGGCGGCGGTGAATGGGAAACCTCGGCGACGCTACTGCTACCTGACACACGGAAGCCTCATCCGCAGACGGGAAAGAAGACATTGTCCACAATATTTGTTTTTAATCATTTTTAAGAGATTTTAATATTTAACAATATTTTTATTTCTTATACTTTTATATATATATATATATTTTATTTTTTAACTCGATAACAGTTTCACTTAAAATGTTATTATATTTATCCAGAACCCAATTTTATCTTATTTCTACGTCCTTTTATAGTTTGACAGCTGTGTATCTCATTTGTAACTGTTTTTTATACCTTGACTACTATCTTACACCTTGACCTCAGAATTGCTTTTATATGTAAGTCAATAATTACTTATTGAGAATAATTTTAACAAAAGGATCCCAACCAATCAGATGATTTCAAGTACTTTATATAAACCCTCAGGCAGCTACTATGTTTTTAGTAACGACTGTGAACATTCGTTCATTACAGGACAGGTTACTCTGTAACTTTAAAATTTTGGTATGTTTTTAATGTTTTTTTAATGTTTTTCCTTTAAATTTTTCTATATCATACTTTATAAATAGTAGCTTATATTCAGTTGTAACATTTATTTAACAGATCTGAAGATGGGCAGCTGTCCCGAAACCGGTAATGTTTTAGAAAATAGAAGCGATCTGGAGACGGATATTCAAGAATTTTAAAAATTTTTGTTCGCTGTGTTTGGCGGCCTTCCTAAGATTCCACTCGGTGGCGCCGCTGACCTGCTAAGCAGCGGGTCGCCACATATGAGCAATCGGCTCGTAACTTGAGCATAGCAGCGGCACCATCAAAGCTGGTCGCCGCGGCATTAAAATCGCTCACAGTAACAGCAGCACACGTTCTCAAATGTTTGTTTAGCTTCTGGGACTTAACTACGGGGTCATCAGTCACTAAACGTACAAACTACTTATGAACTAACTAAGACTAAGGACGGCACAAATATTCATGCCCGAGGGGGGATTCGAACCCCCGACCGTAGTGGCCGTGCAGACCGTGACTGGATCGCCTCAGTCCCCTCGGCCGGTCACATGTTCTCAGTGGCGGCATCACGTTGGTGACCGACTGTCACGTTCACTTGTGCTTGGCAAATTATACTTACGTTGTGATTTATTACATTTGGACTATATCAAATTTCCGGTTCTGGGCTGCTTAAAAAAATTCTGGTGAGCAGCACAAAGTTGAGAATATAAAGACAGTGCATAATGTTAGCATTTAATAATCACTTACTGGATAAAGCAGATGAATTAATCAGAACCTTAGGTCCTATAGGTGATCATAGAACTCTCTAAGAAAATATCATTCCGAGACTGTTACCTCCTCCGTGATACTGACAAGGGATAGTTTGAGTGAATAATTTAATGACAAAAGACTAAGAACTCTTACGAATATATATATACATGTGGCGTCTGTTGCGAGAGAACAGACGTCACTTCTGATCCTGCAGTTGTTATTATTTAATATTCATAGCCGACCGCGGTGGCCGAGGGGACTGAGGCGCTCCAGTCACGGTCTTCACGGCCACTACGGTCGAGGGTTTGAATCCCCCCTCGGGCATGAATATTTGTGCCGTCCTTAGCGTTAGCTAGTTCATAAGTTGTTTGTAAGTTTAGGGACTGATGACCCTGCAGTCGAGTCCCATAAGCTATACAAACATTTGAACATTTTTAATATTCATAGAATATATGACATCAACTGCGATTGGGCAGGGCGAAGCTGGGAATTTGTATCTGACCAGAGGCGTGCTTAGGTAGTCCTTGCAGATGGGGTGATCACTGTGTCCCCAGTGGTGTAGGGGTCAGCGCAACTGCCTAGAAAGCAGGAGACCCGGGTTCGCAGTTGATGTCATATATTCTATGAATCTTACGAATATGATGGCGAATCGAGTAGAACACTGAAGTATAGCCCACCTATTTGCCATATTTATAATGTTTCCTTTTGTAACGGCTAGTTTCCTGCCATATTGAAGTTCTCAGTAGTGAAACTACTTCATACAAAAGGAGAAGGGGCTAATGTAGATAACTATAGGCCTATTTCTATGCCATTGGTTTTCGCTAAAGTTATTGAATAGGCTGTACATTCAAGGTTAATTGCTTTAAAAACCAAAAAGGCTATATCCTCTTTTCCCTGTGAGGCACTGCTTGGATTAAATAAATTCCGAATGCTAGACGCATTATTTGATTTAACAAAAGCTTTGGATTGTGTTCATCCTACACAGAAGCACGAAATTTATCGAGGATTTCAATGCGAGATTCCTACAATACTTATTACAACGAAACTCTCTCAAAATTTGACTGAAAACCCAAAGAGATTTTGGTCATATGTTAAATATACTAGGGGCAAAACACAAAAAATACCTTCACTACATGATAGTAATGGCGACCCCGCCGATGACAGCGCTACTAAAGCAGAGTTACTAAACATAGCTTTTGGAAACTCATTCACCAAAGAAGGCGAAACCAATATTCCAGATTTCTAATTACGAACAGAGGCCGTAATGAGTATCGTAGAAAGAGATATCATCGGAGTAGAGCAGCAACTTAAATCACTTAACAAGAACAAGTCTTCTGGTCCGGATTGTATACGCATTAGATGTCTATCTGATTATGCTGAAGCGATAGCTCCTTACTTAACAGCCATATACAACCGCTCTCTGATAGAAGGGTCTGTACCAAAAGATTGGAACGTTGCACGGGTCACACCTATATTCAAGAAAGGCAGTAGGAGAACCCACTAAACTACAGGCCTATTTTATTGACGTCAATTTGCAGCAGGGTTTGGAACATATCCTGTATTCAAATATTATGTATTATCTCGAACAGAACGATCTATTGAGCAAGGTCAACACGGATTTAGAAAATATCGTTCATGTGAAACACAACTAGCTCGTTATTCACACGAAGTGGTGGGTGCTATAGACAAGGGTTCGCAAATCGATTCCATATTTTTTGATTTCCAGAAGGCATTTGACTCGGTACCTCACAAACGGCTTTTAATCAAATTGCGTGGTTATGGTATATCGCCCCAAATATGCGATTGGATAGGGGATTTCCTGTCAGAGAGGACACAGTTTGTAGTAATCGCTGGTAAGGCATCGACTAAAACAGAGGTGATATCGGGCGTTCCACAGGGTAGTGATATCGGTCCTCTGCTGTTCCTTATTTACATAACGATTTAGGGGAAAATCTAAGCAGCTCTCTTAGGTTGTTTGCAAATGACGCCGTCATTTACCGTCTAGTAAAATCATCTGAAGATCAAAACCAACTGCAGAATTATCTGAATAAGATATCAGTATGGTGTAAAAATTGCCAATTGTGTCTAAATAATGAGAAGTGTGAAGTCGTCCACTTGAGTACGAATAGAAATCCATTAATCTTTGTGTACAAGATAAATCAATCAAAAGTGAAGGCCGCAAACTCTAGAAAATACCTAGGAATTACTTTTACATCAGACTTATATTGGAAAGAACACGTAGATAATGTCGTGGGAAAGGCGAACCAGAGATTGCGTTTTATTGTCAGAACTGACAGAAATGACACAGGATCTGGGATGGGAATCATTACAACGGCGCTTATCGCTGCGGCGTGGGCTACTTACGACGAAACTCCAATCGCCAACATTCTCCTCCGAATGAGAAAATATATTGTTGACTCCCACTTACATAGGTAGAAATGATCATCAGAATAAAATACGAGAAGTCAGAGGTCGAACGGAGAGATTCGGGTGTTCTTTCTTCCCACGCGTTATTCGAGAATGTAATGGGAGTTAATTAGTATAATGGTGGTTCGATGAACCCTCTGCCAGGCATTTAAATGTAATTTGCAGAGTATCCCATGTAGATGTAGATCACAAGTAATTGTTGCAGAAGTTCGAACATCATGGAGCAGGGGAAGTGGCTCACAGTTGGTTCGTCTCTTACTTTAATGACATACAGCAGAAGGTGAGTCTCTGCAGTGTTGAAAATGTGTGTGACATGCTCTCACAATGGCGCACAATTAAGTGGGATATGTCCCATTGTTCTGTTCTGGGCCACTGTTGTTTCTCATTTATATAATTGATTTACCTTCTAGTAAAACAAGTAATTCTAAGATATTTCTGTTTTCTGATGACATTAGCTTGACATTGAAGGAAACGATATGGCATGTAAGGAATAAATTTATGTTAAATTACTGCAAGATGCGAGCGTGAAGGTGCGTCCACGCACTTGTTTGCAACTGGTCGTAACTGTTCACTGTCCTATACACACCCTAATCTCTCCGTCCGAGCAAGTCCAACGTGAACTTATCCCGTAACGAGCCTCCAAATGCGAGCGTGAAGGTCGGGGTGAGAGTTTAAAA
This sequence comes from Locusta migratoria, assembly GCA_026315105.1. Taxonomy (NCBI): domain Eukaryota; kingdom Metazoa; phylum Arthropoda; class Insecta; order Orthoptera; family Acrididae; genus Locusta; species Locusta migratoria. The sequence continues at coordinate 10,445,981 of CM048755.1, forward strand.
TTGGGAATCTTTTAATCCAGAAGTTGCTGCAACGAGCTGCGACGTCCCCAACGCTCGCTGCCGTCTGTTGTAGAAACTGTGGCTGGAATATGTCCTCACTGCATCCCTTATCCTTTGTAGAATCGAAGCTGCTGGGCCCCGACGCTCCGTTGACGACTTGCGAAGTCCCCACGATCACTGCCGTTCGTTGCAGAAGATGAAATTTGAGTGCGTGGATCACGCGCGCCGCCGCTCACTGCTGCCGGGCCGATGCGCCTTCGATCGCCTGTTACGGATGCCCGCGCCCGAACTCTGCCAGTCACCAACCGTCGTTAACCGCGCGACGCGTTTACGTATCGTCCGATTATGCTAACTGTTTTGGCCACTATCACTGTCCTAAGCACACCCTACCTCTCTGTCCGAGCAAGATCAGTGTGAATTTATCCCGCTCTCTGCTGCCAGCCGCCACACACACTTGACATTGTCCGTCGCGTCCACGCAATTATTTGCAACTGTTCGTAACTGTTCACTGTCCTATACACACCCTAATCTCTCCGTCCGAGCAAGTCCAACGTGAACTTATCCCGTAACGAGCCTCCATATGCGAGCGTGAAGGTCGGGGTGAGAGTTTAAAATTGGGAATGATGAATTTTTATAACTCACAACCACCAGCTGCGAACGAAATTCCTAAACAGGCAAAAAAACTGGAACTGTGATTGTGACTGTTTGACTCGTTTTCTAGGGGATGATATCACACGTTCGCATCTTTCCTTCCCTGCATATGATTAACAAAACAAATTCATAATGAAATCAAGTTCATGAGAGAAAAGGGTGTACTAACTACTATTTTTGAAAACACGTGAAAGTTCACTTTATGTTGTTTATTTCACAATATTAGATCCCTGTGGCTGATACGTCTGTACGTTGACACATTTATCAAATAAAGTTATAGCTCGTGAGCCCCCAGACAAAATGAATATTTGTCGCAAATTGTTTTCACACCATGTGGCTGTCTCAAACACCGTTTATGTTCATGCCTATGCGACGACACGTGTTACATTAACAAATCACAGTCACTTTAATTCTATGTGATGCACACCTTGTTCCACCGGCTAAATATTCACAAACACACAGTAGCACTCGATTCAACTTGGTGCAGTCTACGACGAGCAACCACACGTGGCGATTGCCACACACAAATCTAAAGTCTCCACCTCGAGGTCCACATGCCGACTGATTCAGCGCGACGCCGCCCGGCCAGCTCCCCACGTGCTCCGGTGTTGTCACCTCTTTCCCTCGCGCGCACCAAAAGCTCGACCGCCGGGGTTTTTTCCCCTACGTCATCAACGTCATGTGAGCTGTTCTAACCGATTTGCCAACGTACAGCGCTCAGCCAATACATTTCTAAAACTTTACTTAAAATCAAAATAATTACACTACACATTAAATAAATTGTCTTCTTAGGTTTTTATATTGGTATAAACATACTTTGTACTATTTATCATAATCGTGCAATTTCTTATATCACAGATAAGTGATTTAACTGAATACTTCAAGATAAAATACACTAAATTAATTGAAAATAAAATGAGAAATAGTTAATATATTATTTTTATAAACAAACATTGCCATGCTAGTTGTGTAACTGTCTTGTCTTCCTTAGTAATTTATTACTTTTCATTGTCAATTAAACAAATTACGCCAGATGTGACTATATCAGCTAAGTATTCTTTATTTATCAACAGGCTATTTTTTAATGAGGGCCTTAAAGGTTCCTAACTGCATCGTATTACTTCAAATGCCAGTAGTATTATAATATTTTATTTCACGCTGTGCACTGCACTGTGCCTGGCACTCGCCATTGTCCCTCTCCCCTCTCACCGGAAACGAACTGGAAAATCCTAAGCTGGAAGAAGCCACCGACGTCGGCCTGCTCGGTGGCCTCCCGTCAGCTACAAGCACACAGCAAATCTCAACGTGGAGAATTTCTACCTATGGCCTAACTATAAATGTTGTCACCCAACTGTGTACATATTGCTACCATAATTAATAAGATTAAAATTGTGTAACATTTAGTGCATTGGCATGGTCAATGTTTGCAGTGAACTTCATACTGTTTAATTATCAAATGCTATTAATTACCAGTATTTCTATTGGGTGGTAATCTTACAAAGACCCTATTTTTTACAGTTTCTATGATACATTTAAAAAAAAACACTGACATTTTCATTCCATTGAAAGAACACATGATAAGTGAAATTGCACAGTTAAAATTACAGGAGTTCAGATAGATAGTAAACTGTTGTGGAAAGGCAATGTTCATGACCTTTTTCAAAACCAAAACGCTGCGTTGTTTACCATTCAAACAGTGTCTGAAATCAGTGATAGTTCAACATGAAAAGTAGTCTTCTTTGCATACTTTCATTCTCTTATAACGTATGGTGTTTTTGTGGTTGTGTGTGTGGGGGGGGGGGTAGTTCTTCTGTTTCAAAAAAGGAATTTATTGCGCAGAAACGGGCGGTTCGAACATTACGTAGAGCTAGCTCTCGAACCTCTGTTTAGTAGCCTGAGAAATCTGACATTGGCCTCTCAATACATATTTTCTTTAATGTCGTTTTTTGTCAATAATATCTGGTTATTCCCAAGAGATAGCAGCTTTAAACTCAGTTAATACTAGACATAAATCGAATCTGCCTTTGGATCACACGTCCTTGACCCTTGTGCAGAAAGGTGTGCAGTATTCTGCCGCATCCATTTTTAATAAGCTGACACAAGAATTCGTAAAGCTTGGCAGTAATCCACGCACTTTCAGAACTAAACTGTTAACTTTCCTCATGGTTCACTCTTCCTAGACTGGCGAGGAATTTATTATTTTTTATTTTTTTATTTATTTACCCTTAGGCCTGTCGTCTACATAGGACTGTTATACATTTCACTTTATCTACAACTACTTCTTTGTTACAATCTACTTACTCGTTCCATGATCACAGAGACTTCCTCCTCAATTCTGTTCTGTGTAACTTGGTAAATAAAAATAAGTAGTGTGAGGAGCTTGAGTTTAGTGATTGAATGATAGTCGCTACATTCAGATATTGTTTTCTTGTTTCAAAACAAATGTTGAGATGTTTGTAAATCTAAGGGACCAAACTGCTAAGATGGGTGGTTCCTAGACTTACAAATTACTCAAACTAAGGACAACACACATACTCATGCTCGATGGAGGACTCGCGCATCCGGCGGTAATGGACAGGTAATCCCTGACATGACGCGGCCATTCTCGTCTGGCCTTTTATTGTTTGTTATATTCAGTAGAATGAAATGATTGGTGGTTTTAAACTTATTTTAAAAAGGGACATGTTGTTTTTCAGGAGGCCACCTTTCTACCATGGGAATACGTATGAAAAATTTAGAAGTGGCCTACCAGACGAGATGAACTCGATGACATATAACCGCTTTCAGTATTACAGTAAACTGAGAGCATATGCACCAGAAGATGAATCTGCACTGGTAAGTACAAAATAGCCAGCAGGTCACATAATAATCGGCTATGTTACCCATAATATGGTACTGCATAACTAAGATATATTGTGATGAGGCTATGTTTATCTATTACTGTAAGAAGTACAATATTCTGCATAGCTTTGGTTGCTGACGCTGGTGCCAGTGCCAGCCGTTTATAATCATACTACTGGAAGAAATTTTCGTCAACAATTTTTTGGGTGACAAGTAGTAGACATGAGTCCCCTGGTCACCAGGCGATTTACCAGTGAGCTGGATTAAATACCATAACATCTCATAGTCTGTCATGGAATTCTATGAACTGAATATCTCTCTCATTCACCTTTTTTCATAGTTATGGAAAACAAAAACAAAATAAGAATGACCTATTCGAAGGTAACACTTAAGACACAACTCTCGCATTCCGCAATGGAAAGGCAACATGTGGTGAACAATTAAATCTTTGGCAAATTGGGCGCTAATGAGACACACCTGCCTGTGTGACATTGCTTTGTTTTTATTTTATCATTTATAGTTCAGAATCCAGAACACTAAGTGGGACTGATCAGTGGCGACCTAATTTTTTAAATTTTTTATAGGTTAATACTAAAAACAATTACCCTTTTTAGCTGCTCGTCTCCATTCCGGCATTCTTTTCTTGATGGCATTTGCTTTTACTTATGAAACATATGGAAGGCTGGCCAGAATTTGTGTACTATCTTGTTTACATTTGTTAGAGACAAGGTTCTAACCTTACGTCCAGAAGGCATGCTCTCTCAGTCCAGTGAATGAAAATTACTGATTGTATTATAATGTCTAACAATTATTATAATTTATAGCCTGCAGAGGATACTGTGGTGGATGCACAGGGACGCATTTTCGTCTTAACTACTGGCCGAGTTCATTCGTGCGTTAAGAAGCACCTGACGTAGTGGTGGCATTGTAATACTTTGCATCCGATTTTAAAAAGACTACTCGTTGAAAAAATTTGCTGTTTTGCATGGTGAGCAGTTTCACATTTTCTCTCGATAATTGACTAAATTTCTTCTCGTTATTCGTCATCGTGATATTGGTGTTTGTATCTGGTGGAATATTAAGGCCAGTTCACAATGTCCATCACGTTTTGTGAGAACATTCCACAATGTATTTCTAATGGCGGCATTCACACTGTCCGTCACCGTCACCTCACGTCATTCTTTCTCGAGAAGAAAATTTTGACGGATTGGTCATCTGCTAACATCGAAAATTAACCTATTTCTGTCATGCAAGTTTCATATTGTTGTAGACTATTACACAGATTACACGCAAATGTCTTATTAATCTTTATTTCTTATTATACTTTGTTTAAGCGGTAAATTTCAAATGTTTCATGACGACATAAATATTTTCTTCAATTGAGTGAACTCCTAAAAACGAGCTCGGATATGGTTAATGTTTTGCAATATTGTGACAGAAAAGACTGAAGCAAACTGTTTACGTCAATATGATTAAAATTTGATGACACCGTTTTCATTAAATACCATTTAAATTGAAAAATTCATTGCTAATGAAGGACAAAAATTAAGATGTTTGCAACAGTATTAACAATGTCAGTGGGCAAATCATTATGCATAAAGTAAACAGGCTCTATTTATGCTCTTATAAATATTGTTTGATGTATTTGTATGTTTATATTTTCGCTTGAAAATAGACGTCGGTGTTTTGAAATGTTGTTTCAATACGCAGCACTTTACCACACTAAGTCGACCAACAACATACACTGTAAAATTTTCTAAACTTGATTGTGATGGGGGACTGGAACTCGGTAGTAGGAAAGGGAAGAGAAGGAAATGTAGTAGGTGAATATGGACTAGGGAGAAAGGAATGAAAGAGGAGATCGCTTGGTAGAATTTTGCGAAAAGCACAATCTAGTGTTGGTTTAATCATCATGAAAGAAGGCTGTATACGTGGAAGAGGCCGGGAGACACTGGAAGATACCAGATTGACTTTATAATGGTAAGGAATAGATTTAGAAACCAGTTTCTAAACTGTAAGACGTAGCCAGGGGCAGATATAGACTCTGACTATAACTTGTTGGTTATGAACTGCAGATTAAAAGTTAATAGACTGCAGAAAGGTAGAAAAGTTAGGAGATCGAACCTGGACAAATTGAAGGAACCAGAGGTGGTTGAGGGTTTCAGAGGGAGCATTAGGCAAGGATTGGCTGAAATGGGGGAAAGTAACACAGTAGAAGAGGAATGGGTAGCTCTGAGAGATAGGGTAGTGAAGGCTGCAGAGAACCATATAGGCAGAAGGACAAGGCCTAATAGAAATCCCTGGATAACACAGGATATACTGAACGTAATTGATGAGAGGAGAAAATATAAAAATTCAGCAAGTGAAACAGGAAAAACGGAGTACAAACGTCTGAAAAATGAGATTGACAGGAAGTGCAGACTGGCTAAGCAGGAATAGCTAGAGGGCTAGAGGACAAATGCAGAACTGTAGAAGAATGAATAACTAGGGGAAAGATAGATACCGCCTACAGGAAAATAAAAGAGATATTTGGAGGCAAGAAAAGCAGCTGTATGAATATCAAGAACTCAGACGGAAAACCAGTACTAACCAAAGAGGGGAAGGCTGAACTGTGGAAGGAATATATAGAGGGCCATACAAAGGAAATAAACTTGAAGCCAGTATTCTAGGAATGGAAGACGAAGTGGAGGAAGATGAGATCGAAGTTATGCTACGGCGAGAAGAATTTGACAGAGCGCTGAAGGGCTTGAGTCGAAAGAAGGCCCCTGGAGTAGATGATATTCCGTCTGAACTGCTGAAGTCGTTAGGAGAGCCAGTCGTGAAAAAATTGTATCACCTGGTACGCAAGATGTATGAGACAGGGGAAATACCCTCTGAGTTCAAGAAGAATATTGTAATTCATATTCCAAAGAAAGCAAGTGCAGACAAGTGTGAAAATTACAGAACTATCAGTTTAATAAGTCATGGTTGCAAAATACTAACACGAATTATTTACAGACGAATGGAAAAACTTGTGGAATCCGACCTCGGAAAAGTTCAGTTTGGATTTAGGAGAAATGTAGGAACACGGGAGGCGAGACTCATATTACGACTTATCTTAGAAGATAGGCTAAGGAAAGGGTAACATACGTTTATAGAGTTTGTCGATTTGAAGAAAGCTTTTGGCAATGTCTACTGGAATACACTCTTCCAAATTCTAAAGGTGTCAGGGGTAAAATATAGGAAGCGAAGAGTTATATTTAACCTGTACAAACACCAGACAGCGGTTATTAGAGTCGAAGGGCAAGAAAGGGATGCAGAGGTTGGGAAGGGAGTAAGACAGGGTTGTAGCCTTTCCCCAATGTTGTTCAATCTGTACATTGAGCAAGCAGTGAATGAATGGAAGGAGACATTTCGAGAGGGCATTAAAGTGCAGGGAGAAGAAATAAAAACATTGAGCTTTGCCGATGATATAGTAATTCTGTCAGAGACCGCAAAAGATCTGGAAGAGCAATTGAAGGGGATGGAAAGTCTCTGGAAAGGAAGATATAAGATGAACATTAACAAGAGTAAAACGAAGGTAATGGAATGCAATGTTAGAAAATCAGGCGATGCTGAAGGAATTAGATTAGGCAATGAGACAATAAAAGTAGTAGATGAATTTTGTTATTTGGATAGTAAGATAACTTCCGATGGCCGAAGTAAAGAAGATATAAAATGCAGAATGACTATGGGAAGAAAAGCTTTTCTGAAGAAGCGAAACTTGTTAACATCCAATATTAATTTAAATGATAGGAAGTCCTTTCTGAAAGCATTTATCTGGGGTGTAGCATTGTATGGGAGTGAAACGTGGACGATTAGGAGTTCAGATAAGATGATAGAAGCTTTTGAAATGTGGTGCTACAGACGAATGATGAAAATTAGGTGGGTAGATCACGTAACTAATGAGGAGGTGCTTAACCGAATAGGGGAGAAAAGAAGTTTCTGGCATATTCTGACTAAGAGAAGGGATAGATTGATTTGACATATTCTGAGACATCAAGGAATTGTCAACTTAGCATTAGAAGCAAGTGTGTGGGGTAAAAATCGTAGAGGGATACCGAGGGATGAATATGGTAAGCAGATTCAAAAGGATGTAGGTTGCCGAACGTATTTTCAGATGAAGAGACTTGCACAGGACAGGGTCGCGTGGAGAGCTGCATCAAACCAGTCTGCGGACTGAAGACCACAACAACAACAACATCATAAATATTTAACGTCATTGTTTCGTCAATTCCAGTATTAAAATATGATTTTCTACATAACACATCACCACTCATAACCTCACTTTCAGCGTTGGATATTGGGATAAGTGAATTGACGTGACAGACAGTGTCAATACAAATTGATGTGACGATTCCATGACGGACATTGTGAATCGACCTTTACGGTAGAAGTACACTTTGCCTAGAACACTCACCTATCTCCACACCACTGCCCTCACTTGCTCCCCTACCATGTCATCTGCTCGGCTGTACTCTACAGAAATAATCACTCTAACAATATAATGATGATTCTAATATAATAATATGAACAGCATGCTATGATTATAATCATAGGCAGAATTCAATGGATATATATATAGGGTGTTCTAGCTATTCGCTTGGAATATGCGAAACGCGCGGCTAGCGCACGTCCTGAGACTCAGGCGAGAACCCCACGCTGCTCAGGACGTGCGATAGCCGCGCGTTTCGCGTATTTCAAGCGTCAACTTTGCGTCGCAATATCTCGGGATGTAATTGGAATATTGCGATGCAATCAACGCCATTGTTTATGTGATTTGTCATGCTATGGATTGCTGAATAAAAAATATAGGGTGTCCATTAAAAAAACATAAGTTTGTGTTAAAGAACATATTTGCTTTCGTTTTAGAATGTTTCCAAATATGTACATTCGTGGGCCTCAGCCGTTCATTGATACCGATGAAAGTAGTTTTGCAATAGCTGTTATTGTTCCAGAGATATTTTGGGTGGACAATATAGCTGGGACACCCTGTATATATACAGGGTGTCTCACCTTAGGGACTGATGACCCCGTAGTTAAGTCCCATAAGCTCTACAAACATTTTAACATTTGTCTTACCTAAGGCTGCCACCTCAAATATCTCTGGAACGAGAAAAGATATGCAAAAACGGTTTTCACCAGCATGAACGTATGGCATGGGCCTCAGAAACTAAATACTATGCGAAATTTTAAAACGTCTACAAATACTACTTTCAATACAAACTTGTGTTTTTTTTTAATAGACACCCCCTATTTTTTCGTATGCAATCAATAGCATAAAAATCACATAAACAATGATGTTTATTGCATCCCAATACGGCAATTACATCCCGAGATATTGCGACGCGAAGTTGACGCTTGAAATAAATTAAGCGCACAGCTCGCGCACGTCCTGAGACTCAAGCGTGAACCTCACGCTGCCGGTAATCGTCATCTGAATGACATTACGTCAGTGGAGTGTTAATCTATAATGTGGTATTGTATGACAACACATCATTGACCCATTTCATTGATGGCACTCTTAAAGGGGGATAGTTTAGTCCCTTCTTGAGGCTGGGCTGTACCTTACTTGAACTGATCCACCTATTATAATGTCTCAAATAATGCGGTAACAGAATGATTGATGTCCTGCGCATAATGTTTATTGTTGCGAAATGACAACTAGAGGTACAATTAGCGGTAATAGACGTGATTTCACGTTTCTAAACCTCATACGTTCTGCAATATGTAGCTTGTAATGGATAGCAACGGTGTCACAGTTTCTGACGTAATGTATCGCATGTAGTACTGTGCTCAGAGCAGGGTTTGCCTGCACTGGCGCTTGTATTCTGCTGTAAACAAACCAATATCACCACGGCACGCTCTACCTTCAGTGTACAGGTGTCTCCTAATCCGCTCTGCTGAACTGCTCTCAAACTGTAACGTAATTCACATACGTTGCCACATTAGAACCTATTTTCGTGTGGTTTCTTACATTTGCCTTCATCTAGTCGATATGCCGACCTTCAATAATGAAGAAAAACTAGATATTATTTTAATTTATGGCGAATGTCACAGAAATGAAACCGCAGCTGTGGCACTGTATGCTGAACGCTACCCAGATCGGCGGTGTCAGTCACGTCGAACCATTTGCAACATCTGCAAGACACTCACGGAAACAGGAAGCTGGACTCCTACAAAACGTCGACGTACAACGCCAGCGACTGGCAATGGAAACGAAATTGATGTTCTGGCTGCTGTAGCGCACAATTCTCAGGTGGGTGTACGACAGATTGCACGAGATGTAGGAATAAGCCACAGTAGTGTGTGCAGAATCTAGCAGCGGCATAGGTTTCATCCGTTCCATATGTCACTGCACCAAGAACTGAACGGGAATGACTTTGCATCCCGCATTGTATTCTGCCATTTTGCACTTCAGCAGTTGCAAGATAATCCGTATTCCTAAGCAATACTTTGTTTACGGACGAGGCTTCGTTTACAAATCATGGGAATGTGAATCTGAGGAACATGCACTACTGGTCCGTGCAAAATCCCCACTGGATTCGCCAAGTTGCTCATCAACGACAGTGGAGTGTCAATGTTTGGTGCGGCATCATTGCTGACCGTATTGTAGGTCCCTATTTTTACCGTGAGACATTAAATGGACAGCGATATGCATCTTTTCTTCAACACACACTATCGCTCCTCATGGAGGATCTAGGATTGGAAACTCGACTATCAATGTGGTTCCAACATGATGAATGTCCCGCACACACTGCAAAAGTTGCCAGAGACGTTCTAGATGTGACATTTCCAAATAGGTGGATTGGGCGGGGAGGTACTGTGCGATGGCCAGCACGGTCCCCTGACTTGACGCCATTAGACTTCTTTCTCTGGGGTGCAGTGAGAGACAGAGTGTATCAAGAACCCCCAACGACAGTAGAGGATATGCAACATCGTATTACTGCGGCCTGTGTGGCTATTTCTGTAGAAACTCTACAATCTGTGCAACACTCTTTCGTTAAACACTCCAAACATGTATTGATGCAAACGTACGGCACTTCGAACATATGTTGACGTAACACAGTTTCAATGGTCAAGATGTAGGTGTATTTTCTAAGATGGATTTAATGCAAAACAATACAATTTCTGGGTACTAGTAAATGTCTTTAGAACAGAGAAACCATGTGTGTTATCTCTAATTGTAGCTCTAATTGTAATTTCGTTACAATAAACATACATTTACACTGTGAAAAACGTAACTTTGCGTTGGAAGTGTTTCTTGTTCATTTTTGTGGATTGTTCTTACCTTCCCATTGTGCTAGCCCCTAACATAGGCAGCGTGAGGTTCACGCTTGCGTCTCAGGACGTGCGCTAGCTGTGCGCTTAATTTATTTCAAGTGTCAACTTCTCGTCGCAATATCTCGGGATGTAATTGCCGTATTGGGATGCAATAAACATCATTGTTTATGTGATTTTTATGCTATTGATTGCATACGAAAAAGTAGGGGGTGTCCATTAAAAAACACAAGTTTGTGTTTAAAATAGTATTTGTAAACGTTTTAAAATTTCGCATAGTATTTAGTTTCTTAGGCCCCTGCCGTACTTTGATGCTGGTGAAAACCGTTTTTGAATATCTTTTGTCGTCCCAGAGATATTTGAGGTGGCAGAGTTAGGTGAGACACCCTGTAATAAATATATTAACCAGAGAGTGTGGCCTGCCAACATCTTTGATGACCCATAACGTTTTGTTCATCCAATCTAAGTTGACTGTCAGTGCGGTGGATGTTGGGAGAGATTGTTAATGGGATATGAAATAATAGTCACTCCCATGAGCCATTGCACGAGGTGCCAACTTATACAGACAGTAGTAGACTATTGTTTTCGATTTCTTCTTGTTCTTAATTTCTGTCATGTGCCGGCAACAACTGTTTAAAATACTAGATGTTACAGTGGTTACGTGTATAATATAATGTCAAAAGAGAAATTTAAAACATTTTTCGGGTTTTGAATGTGTATTTGATTCCGCACTATGGCATATTTCGCCTCAGTTATATGATTGCTTTTGTGTATACATCTGAATAACCGAAGAGAAGTATGTCATGTGTCAAGAAAGTTTCTTAATTCTTTTACTTTAGGTTTTACTGAATATGTCTTGATAGCAGATTGTTTGCTTACTGGTAATAATTCTTATTTGCTATATTTTAAGTTCATTTGCAAAACATTTTAGCGTTCATGTTTGCAAAATGCTTAAAAGTTTTCTTTGTTAGCCCATAGGTATGAGAAATGAAGAAATAAGCAAGGTATGCTATAATGATTTGTGAATTTCAACTCCACTTATGAATGAAACGTAATTTCTTTCTACTATACACTGCGATCGTAACGATTAGTACACAATTAGTACACAATCTATCATTTTAATCAAAGAACTAAGACTCTAAAACAATCAAAGTGCTAGGAGTTAAATCATTTTTATATCACATACTGTATTGCTTATTGTATAAACAAAAACATTCACATCAAAGAAACCAAATTTGCCGTAATACTGGGTGAAATACACATCTGAGACCAAGAAAAGTTCGAACATACCTTTCTAACTACGTACTACTCATATAGGCTAGGTAATATGACATGTTTAAAACAGCAGTTACGTGCACAAATCATAAATTAAGACCCAACAGCAATCGTAAACTGTAGTCTCCTAATGTGTTTCAAGTAAGATGGTGGACGATGGCATCAATTTTGTGTTGTCATGTCATCTCCCCTCTTTTATCCTCCACGGTTTTCATCCATTCATGTCATGTCATTTAACTAGCAGTTGCAACATTATGACTTTAGAATCAAGCTACACAATACATATGGACCTACATATCCCAAAATATGTTCATAATATTTGAAAAGAAGTAAACACTCATCCGGTGGCGTAGCGTGGGGGGTGGCCTGGGTGGCACATATCTGGGAGTGGCCCAACTGCTGATATCAAGTGTACTCTCTACAAGGACACTTACAGATGTGTCACCAAAGTACAATGTGTGTTTATTATGTTGCATTCAAACGTTGTTAATTTCCCTTAACATTTTGACTGAGCTATGAAAAATTCTTACTACTTCTAAATTAGTCAATGCAGCTGAAATCCGTTCGCTATAACATTCATTCCTAGGCCAAAATAATCTGTAAAAAGGAATATATTTTCGTGGAATCTTCGCCGAGATCATATCAGTTATTTACTCAGTTTGGTTATAAAACAAGTAAGAGGTTTCCAGAATTTTGTTTCCCAAATACAGATTGGAAAAATGGACACAACACATTCGATGTCAATTTTAAATGTAATATGTTTCGTAAGGTAGCTTAGTTTCTGAATAAAATCATTCCAAAACAAATTTCTTTCCATATTTTACATGTATTAGTCAACATATGCAAATTAGTGAAATCGCTCCTAAACGTAGCTGTTCATGTAAGAATTTGGCGACACAGAGATGTTCGGAATAATAGTTACAATTGCTTTCTAAATCGCTCATGTGTGATGTGGACCAAGCAGAGTGACCGACTGCAGGCATGAGGCAATACCGGTGACGTGTCTGGACAGCAGTAACAAATTGTATCTATAAAGCAAATGGAGATTACAAATAATCAATGTTATTCCATTACTTATAGACCAAGTATTCTTTCATTTTATATCAATAACGCATGTTGATTTGATTTCGTTGCTTTCTATTTGACAAATACCAAGGACATTAGAGACAAACAAATCCAGAACGTAGTGACTGTCATATACAGGGTGTCCCAGCTATCTTGTCCACCCAAAATATCTCTGGAACAATAACAGCTACTGGAAAACTACTTTCACCGGTATCAATGTATGGCTGGGGCCCATAATTGTACATATTTGGAAACATTCTAAAACGAAAGCAAATGTGTTCTTTAACTTATTTTTTTTAATGGACACCCTATACTTTTTCTTCAGCAATCCATAGCATGACAAATAAAATAAACAATGGCGTTGATTGCATCGCAATATTCCAATTACATCCCGAGATATTGCGACTCGAAGTTGACGCTTGAAATACGCGAAACGCGCGGCTATCGTACGTCCTGAGCAGCGTGGGGTTCTCGCTTGAGTCTCAGGAGGTTCATGTTGATGGTTTTGGTCAAACGAGCAAGTGGACTAAAGGTTTTACCGTTGTTTAGGTAAAAATGTTTTGATTTGGAAAGTTCAGGAAAGACATAGAAGATGAATGTAAACATGTTTAACCAATTAGTTTTATTATCACATAATTATCAATGTTATGTTTATCTAATGCGTTACATGAAAAATTGTTTCAAACAAATGTTTCTGAACATCACTGGGTAAAATGGCCCTTTGTAGAAACTTGCACTGTGATACCAGCACTACATACTAAAGATAGCGTTCACGTATCATGTGATAACCATTGGCTTGCATACATAGGGTCACTCTGCGGATGAAGGATGCCCTACTTTGTGCTACTGTTTCCTCTTTGATGGCTGTACAAGCATCAATAATGCGTCGCTTCATGTCCTCTGGTGTTGTTGGTTCATGATGGTAAACAGCATCAAATCCAGCGGTGTAAGGTCCGGAGATCGGGCAGGCCACCTAACTGGGACACCACGTCCAATCCACCTACCAGGGAACTTACGGTTCAGAAGTCGTCGTGCTCTTAAGTCGTTATGTGCAGGGCATCCGTCATGCTGACACCACATGACCATTCTCCTGTTCAGAGGTACGGTGTCCAAGAGAACAGGAAGATTGTGTCGTATAAATCTGGAGTACAGTCTGCCATTTTGGACGCCATTTACAAAGAAAGGTCCGATAATGGTATCTCCAATAATCCCACACCAAACATTCACTTTCCACGGACGTTGATGCTCTACCTGACGGAGCCATTTTGGATTGTCTGCGGACCAATAATGCATATTCCTCATATTGACAATTCCTTTGTTGGAGAATGATGCCTCGTAGGTAAAGAGAACATCCGCGAAAAAATTTGGATTAGTCAGAAGTTTTTGCTGAGCCCACCGACAAAATGTTACCCTGTTGCTGAAGTCATTTCCGTGGAGATCCTGGTGTAAATTAACATGGTAAGGATGAAAGTTATGACGTTTAAGAATACGCTGTGCACTTGATTTCGACACACCAACTTCACGTTCAATTTGACGTGTGCTGATGTGAGGATTCACAGCTACGGTAGCGAGCACAGCAACTTCAGCACGTTCATCTGTGCGTGTTCTAGGACGATGTCTAGGTCTTGGATTTAAGCTTCCCGTTTCACGTAGACGAGATGTGAGACGACCAAACATCCGGCGCGACGGCGATGACTTGTCAGAGAATCGTCTTTTGTGCAGTCGTTCTGCCTAAACAGAATTTCGCCCGCCTACAACAGGGTACAGTACAGGTATGTAGAGTAGGGTAGAAAACAGACATATTAACGTAATAATCATAATGTTCTCTAACAGTACTATAAACAAACAAGCAAGCTAATAACGTATTTCCCGTCAACGTACATTCTCCATAGATCAGCAGCATTTCTACCATATCTTCATGTATGTACATAATACAGTATACGTTCCACAACACAACGTTTTTTCACAATGTGTACTACCTCCGTGCCGTCACTAGATTACTCTGATGCACGACTACACTGGCAAGCGATGTACTGCACGCCAAAGCAACAACAAACGGGGTGCTCGGAGGGTGGTGGAGTACAGCCGTTTGCATGGGTCGCAAATCACAAACAAGGCGAACTGGAACTGTGGCTGTAGTGGGAACTACGTTGGACACGTGTCTAGGTAGAGCTAGGCCCTAGATGAACGAGTGCTCGAAAGACACAATGGGTTATTTAACGCATTCGATAAACCTTATTTTGGGTGTGGAGGATAAATAAGACAACCTGACTGGTGTATACCGATCGGTACTGGTTCATATTGTGTACGTAGACACATAAAGCGTGCAAGAGGGAAACCATTATGTGCTTATGAGAGTTGATGGCAGCAGACCGTATTATTCGTTTCGGACCTCTTGATAAGTATGGAAGTACGATTACGCATGTCAATCACATCGCGATTACGGGCAGTATGGGGTTCACGCCTTAGCCTCAGGACGTGCGCTAGCAGCGTATTTCGGGTTTTTCAAGCGTCAACTTCTCGTCGCAATATCTCGGGATGTAATTGGAATATTACGATGCAATCAACGCCATTGTTTATGTGATTTGTCATGCTATGGATTGCTGAAGAAAAAATATAGGGTGTCCATATAAAAAAACATAAGTTTGTGTTAAAGAACACATTTGCTTTCGTTTTAGAATGTTTCCAAAAATGTACGTTCATGGGCCCCAGCCATACATTGATACCGGTGAAAGTCGTTTTCCAATGGCTGTTATTGTTCCAGAGATATTTTGGGTGGACAAGATAGGTGGGACAACCTGTATATGGTCATTGTGGTACACAGAAATTTTGGTCGGTTCTGGAAACGTGGTCATATAATCGAATGTTAGAAGGCGACCAATCACGAAAAGCGTATAATAAAGGTTCGAGTCGCAGCTCGACACATATTTTCGTATGTCTCTAATGGGTAGTATATCGATACTTAACACAGGATCTGGAAATTCGATATAGCGAGTAAACGTTCGATTTAAATTATTTCAACCACTGTAATTCATCAACGTTGAGGATTAGAACCCAGTGAAGTCAGGGCCAGGGCGCCCTACGCAAATTACTCTAATGGCGCCCCATTTAAAAAATCGCAATAAAAATTGCATTTTTATTCAAATACATAATCACAATATATACATCATATAAACATATTTGCCGGCCGCGGTGGCCGAGGAGACTGAGGCGCTTCAGTCACGGTCTGCGCGACCACTACGGTCGGGGGTTCGAATCCCCCTCAGGCATGGATATTTGTGCCGTCCTTAGGATAAGCTAGTTGATAAGTAGTTTGTAAGGTTAGGGACTGATGACCCCGCAGTTAAGTCCCTTAAGCAAAACAAACATTTGAACATTTTTTTAACATATTTCCCCATTAAAATGGGATACATCAAACACTTTTATACAAAAATGTACTTTTTCATCATTTTTACATTCTGTCATTTAAAAAGGTTTCATTATACTAAGAGTCACACAAATTTCATTTTTCTTGCCTTGCGTTTTTCAAAATCTGAGACGATCTCCTTCAAATCGATTGTGTCTGCTGTTTCTCGTTCAGTTGACAACCCACAAGTCTTCATTATGGATCGCAGATATGTTTTTATGAGTTTTAATTTCGAGAAGCTGCGCTCACCACCAGAAGTGTAAGCAACACTCTTAGTGCAGTAACTAAATTAGGTGCACTGTTTGTAAATCCATTTTTACAAATATACCTCAGAACTTCCTGTGACCCTGCGTTATTTGGTACTCTTGTAGCAATGGCTTATAATTCAGTGCATAGATCTGTAGCATCAATATCTTTAGGGTCTTTGTGAGTCAGAGACTCTTCCAAATTAACAATTTTTTCAAGAACAGCTTAGGGAATTGTTTGTTTTGTACAGACAGCCAAATACACGATTTAGGTTGTCAGTGTTATGAAAATCCCGTCAATTGAATTAATTGCAGTATCCAACATTACAAATAAAAAATTAATTTTGAAATGATTTTGCGCATCACAAATAGGTTCACCTTCGGCTTCATAACCAAACTGTCTTTTCTTATGTCTTAGACGGACTGGTTCCAAATTTGATGAAAATGATGCGGAAATATTGGCTGCTTCTGAAATTTCTCTTGCTTCTACGAGCATTTTTTTTCAAATCCCAAATCACCTCCACAATCTTCAAGGAAGGTTTCTGTTTTTAGCAGAGCATTTGTAGCAACGTTAAGATCAATTTATTTTGATTCAAGAAGCCATTGTACACTACAGAGACTGCAGAGTGGCGGAATCTGATCACGGGATGATAAGCTGCAAACTGCTACTCGTCTATTAGCAAATTCCTGAAGAGTCAAGGAAACGACAAGAAACATTGACGTGCGTCTTGTCTCTTGCCTATTGCTCTGCCTATGTGTAGTAACCGGGAATTCGTTGCTCCTGGAACCGCAACGCAACAGCAAAGAAAACCGCCACGGAGCGCACGAGGGTTCGACAAGTGTGCCGCCCCCCCAAATTCCAACGCCCTAGGCAATTGCCGGCCCTGAGTGAACTTGTGAAGCTCCTTCCCATGTTTTCGCCAAGTCCACAAAACCGTTCATTGTCCTCGTCACTGCGCTCGAGGTGAAGTTAGATGCACTCTACTTCTTTACGTAAAGTAATCATCGCTACTTCACTATCGCCAAAGAAACTGTTAATTCAGTTTCCATTGGTGGCTCTAATAATACTTAAAGGTTCGCCCCAATTCTGTAAAGAATGATATTGGATATTTCGCCTCTTTGCCCTAGCTACAAACAAATCTGTTTCTCTCAATGAAAAGCTAACAAAACCATTGGCTCTACAAAGTAACACATGGATGCCCGCGAAAGATCTTCAGTCAAGCCAGAAAAATGATCTGGCCAATGAGTGTGTTGTAGAACTTAATTTAATTGATTTGAAAATGGGCTCAAAGATAGGAAGCTGGTAAGCCTACAAAATGGAGTATGTATGTCCACACGCAGACTCATGTAATGGGCACTGAACGCCTACTGACAAGAAACTTTTATCCACCTAATACATGTGAAAGTATTCACCTGACTTTATTCAGAATACTTATTGCTATGAAAGCTCTGCAGGCTCATAAATTTTACTAAAATCACTCCACTCCATATTTCTGTGGCACTGGCACAGCTACCAGAATAGATATTTCGATAAAAAACAGTCTTGGTTGCACGAAATTGATGTTTCATTTATTTATACATGACGCGTTTCACCTCTTCTGGGCATAGCCAGAAGTTGAAAGAGGAAAAAAATTTACAAACTTAACTTAAAATATGTAAAATCTTTCCTAAACAAGAAATATTAGAAACAGGGATATGCAGACTGATAAAACTGCGTGCCACGTGACCGCATTCACGTTTTGGCGAGGGAGGAATGAAGACTGATCTTTTAAAAAATACCACTATATAGCATAGTTCAACAAATAAAATTACTTATCTCTGAGATTGCAGAGTGTCAAATTATTAAATTCAATAAAATAGAACCTTTACAACAGATGTAACTGTTGCTCAAGAATTGGGGGGAGGGGGGGGGGCGGGGTCTACGAAGTCAATTGTAAAACCTAATTTAGTCGCGCGAAACTTTGTTTACTCATGTAAGAGCCGCTCCCTGCCACAACCGCGGACCAACATCTGTTGTAAAGGTTCTGTTTTATTGAATTTAATAATTTGACGCTCTGCAACTTCAAAGATATTTAATTTAATTTGTTAAACTATAATCTTTAGTGGTATTTTTAGTGCAATTTTCATCCCCTCACGCCCTAACGTGAATGTGGTCATGTGGCCTGCAGTTTTATCAGTTTGCACCTTTCCTATTTCTAATATTTCTTGCTATTTAACGTATTTTTAGTTCTGTTTCCCAACAAGTTTGTATTTTTCTTCCCTCTTTCAACTTTTGATGATGCCCAGAAGAGGCGAAATGTGTCATTTATAAATAAATGAAACATAAATTTTGTGCAACCAAGACTGTGTTTTATCATTATAATTTTTATGTAACAAAGTGTTCACTTCTCAGTGCAAGACTTCTTTTTAGTTGAAACTATGTTAAATTTATGAAGGTTTTGTTTGCTGTTGCAGACACCTCAGTCAAATAAGTCGTATAAATAATCTTCAAATAGCATTTGTTGAGCATCACGTGAAAATTGGAGAAACAAAAATTATTTAGGGAAAATAAATTGCAGCGTCCGTATTTTATTTTGATAAACACTGAAACAATATTGGTACTTATGGCCAAAGTTTCATTTTTTCTTGTTGTTCAGTTTCGAAAATATGGTTGGGGTGGCATCAAAATGGGGCCCTCACTAGGTGGCAGAAGTCCACGCTACACCACAGCACTTACCTAGTGTGTAGGAAAAACTACAAATCAAATGCTGTCTGTAGTGTGTCACAGTTGCCACCATTACAACATAACCTCTTGCCATAACGTCAAGCCTCCTGTGGCCCGTGATCTATATACTACCTGCATGTGGAACTAGAGATTTCTCAGCGTGCCAGCCAAAGATGTTAATGTTCTGTTTCTTGACTAATTACAACATGGTGGCTATGAAGTATTACAAGAAAACTGAAAGGAAATAAGTTTCGATTCTACACCAGAGTTATATATCCAGATTCCAGGTTATATAGAGACACTGCCTGTGACAAACACAAAGTATGGCATTTTCTAGAAACAATGGATAGTTCTGTCCTTTGCATGTATTCACTGTGTAAATGGAGTACATATGATTGAACTTTTGATTAATATCAAAGTGTCCCATAGTTTGCTCACCCCAAATATCTCTGGAACGATAGATATTTTTAAATGAGTTTCACAGGTATGGACGTTCAGCAAGGGCTTATGAAATTACGCACTATAATAAATTGTCAACCATATTGAAATAGTATTTACTACAAACATATGTTTTTAAATGGGCGCCCATATTATTTCTCATGCAATCAATTGCATCAAAAATAATAATAAAAAAAAAAAACACTGGCGATTTTTGCATCGCAATAGATCAAGTACATCCCGAAAAATTTATAAGCGAAGTTGAAACTTGAAATACATGAAGCACACAGCTGTCGTACGTCCAGAGGCTCAAGCATGAACCATACACTGTCCGTAATTGTGATGTGATAGACATATACAACCTTAATGTGATACTGTTCCCAATGTAATACACGGTGTCTCATGCTCACCCAATCACACGTTTTACTGCTTGTAGCGTGGCAGCTACGCACCGACTTGTATCTTTTCGTTATTTCAATTTTTATTATCTGGGTGCAAGACGGACGAGTGCAGACGTGCAGCAGGTGTGGCGATGCATGACGTATTGTCTTGTGCAATTGCAACATGTAGTATACGTAGAGGGCAGCACTCACCTTTTGGTAATTAATTAAATTTCTACGTTTGGTCATGTGTATAAATGTCGGTTTGATGTAAGCTGACAAACACAACTGTTATTTACATTCGAGTAATGTACTTAGAGCTGTATCATTAATGTGTGTGTGTGTGTGTGTGTGTGTGTGTGTGTGTGTGTGTGTGTGTGTGTGTTTGAGTGAGTAATAGGGGAAAACTTGTAAATAAATGTTTTATCAGTTTATGGTACGAGGAAATGTGTGATGAACATAAACATGTTTAATTATTTAAAGAATGGTTAAATTTTATTTTAAAATTTTCTAAACTTTGTTGTTTAAAGGGAGTTCTGGAAATTTCGATAGTTTCTGATTGGCTGCTAGGAAAGAGCGGGATTGCCCAGTATTTTTCATAAGACGATTGGTTACTGATATTCCTTAGCAATCAGATTACAGCACGTTCGTGTGTTCTGTCTGTTGGACACTCATGGGCTGAGGAGAAAAACGGAGTGGGAGTTCTGAAGTGAAATTAGTAACATCTCCAAGTAAGTGCTCCGAACGCTTTGGAACTATTAGGCGGAATTAATTGGAGTTCTACAAGAAGAAGTGCTATATAGTGTGCCATATCTCGTGCCGATTGCTGAGTACTAAAAACCCATCAACTTTCTGTGAATTATGGCTGTTTTTATGCGACTTTAAACATGCATGGCGTGCTAAGCAGATCTTAACAAAAATTTTCATGAATACCGATTTGCATAGTATTGGCAATTACGAGTACAAACAGCTATTTAATAATCGTTTCGATAACAGGTTCTATTTTACCATAAACTGACAATAACAATAAGTAAGTGTGTTGTGGTTGCTGTCTTAGTAATAACTGTGTCATTAGCACAGGCTTGGCAGTGAACTGTATAGAGGAAAAGTTTAATGATCAGTGCATTTAACCAAATTTCATGTAAAAGTTCATGTACTAAAGGAATAGAACTCATCGCCATAAATGTTCACAAGCTATTTTGCAAACTGCTGAAAATCGGTATCACCGTTTTCTTTTTACACGGCTTTTAGTAGTAGAGCTATAATACTAGTTTTCATGCAGGTTAGCAGGGGTCGGATTGCTGAAGAAAAATAATATCAAAAGGAGAGAGGATCCATTGATTGTTTTTCGGTTGGACAAACCGGATTGCCAAATTTCATGCTGCATTAAACGTGCACTTGTTGCAAAGAACTGTTGATTGTCATCATTGCATAGGTCTTCCTGCAAGGATACGTTTCATCTATCCCCATACATCTAGGAGATATGGGATAGAGGGTATATCTTTTCAATGAAACTATGTACAAGGTGCGTCTGAAAAGTTCGGTGAATGGTGTCATATTTTACAAACCACACTAGTGGGATGACGTGGCCATGGGACATGTCAACAACCGCCCCCTATCACACAAAGCACCGCAGTGAAGTGGCGATACAAGCTAACAGGCTGAACGAAACAACTTGTGTCATTGCAGCATGGAGCGCAGAATGCAGCAACACACTAACATCAAGTTTTACTTCACATTAGGCAAAATGGCAATGGAGATCCATGAGATGTTAGCGTAAGTGTATGGTTTTGAAGATGTTCGGCCATAACTGTACAAAAGTGGATAGTGGAATTTCATGCTCGACAATGGCCGTCCACATACTGTGATCTGTATGCTCGACTTTCTCGCTAAACCAGAGGACACTGTGCTTCCACATCCTCCTTATTCTCCAGATTTGGCACCAGCAGAATTCTTTCTGTTTCCACACCTGAAATTATCCATGAAAGGCTCACGAATCTCATTGGATGTGGAGATCCAACAATGCATGACCTCAGTGCTTCGAGTGATTCCACAAGAAGTGTTTGCTGACAGTTTCCAACAGTTGTACAGCCGATGTCACAAGTGTATTGTAACCAATGGCGATAACCTTCAAGGCGAATAAAGGTATTTTGTTTGTAACTCTTGTTTCCTTTATTTCCAAAGACCATTCACTGAAGTTTTCAGACGCACCTCGCATATTTTATTCGCGTATACATGTTCCCTCTTGAGCAGCTATCCAAACATGTATCATAGAGTTCAATTGCATCCAAGAAACTATTAACTATGGAAATGATAAATAGTTCATAATGTCTCCAAATGCATTTCTGTAACTAAATTAGCTAATCTCATTATGGCGCATTTGAAGTTTGTAGATTAACAATGAATGCAACACAGTACTGCAGTGTACACTAAATCGATCGTATCGAATTACAGAACAGAAACCAATGCAAAAGTTACAGAGCAATGTCTCGTAAGGTCTACTGTGATACTACCACTACATGCATGTATTCAAAACATTGCCAATTGTCATCCAAACTGTGGATGAAGGACGGCCTACATCGTGTATCTCTGTGATGGCTGTGTAAGTGTCGATAAGTTTAGTGGTGTAAGATCAAAGACTGAGTCCACCATGACCAAAGCACATACCAGGTAGTCCATTAGATTTCAGGAATGCAGCCGCGCAAAATCTACTTCTTCCGCTGATATTTCGGCCGCGTACCGTTCGACCATCTTCAGAGTGAGTCCAAGACTGTCGAGGAGGTGCCGAGCGCGGCTTTATAAGCCTGACGAAAAAATGTTCAAATGTTTGTAAATCTATCGGACCAACTGCGTGGTCACCAGTCCGTAGCTTAAAAACTACTTAAACCTAACCTAACCTAAGGGCAACACACACACCCGTGCCCCAGGGAGGACTGGAACCTCCACGGCGAGGCGCTTTAGATCGGTCGGCTACTCCACCGCGGCTAAGCCTGAGCGCGGTGCAATGCGCCCTGCATATCGAAATACATGCGGCAACACCTTCACGTCTTCTCTGCAATTTCAGTGCAGGGTTCCAAGCTTTGTCTAAATTAAAACCTTTATCTGCTGGTACATTAGGACATGCAGTATATCGGAAACCAACCCATTGTATTTACATGCCAGTAGCTGCCATCATCCCTCACAACCGCAGGGATCCTTAAGACATTGGTGCACAGAGCACATTGTATATCGGACGATGAAAACTTAGAGGAAGAGTTCACAAACCTGAAGAGCAGTTTCAGAGCAAATGGATATTCACAGCAACAGATTCGCAGAGCATTCGATGTGATTCTGAGAATGCGAGCACGTGACGTTGAAGAAGAAGACGAAAATAACAGTTACAGATCGAGAGCCTTCTGACCTTACGTGGGCGCTCTTTCATCAAAGATAAGCCGCATTCTCGACAAACATTCAGCCTTACTCGGGTCAGTAAAGGACTATTTGTTGCTTCGTAAGTCAGGTGTGTACAGATCCCATGCGGAAATTGTGATAATTCATATATAGGACAGACAACACGCACTGTCCACGAGAGATGCGTCGAACACTCGCCTATTACAGTCAGACAAGTCAGCTGTGCCTGTACATTGCATAGAAACTGGTCATTCCATGAACTATAGTGATATGAAGATTTTGACACCCATATCTTCGTTTTTGGATGCTATATTTAAGGAATCTGTTGAAAATAGACTGGCCAACGGCTTAATAAACAGAGATAAATGTTTTAATTTAGAGAAAGCTTGGAACCTTGCACTTGGAGTACTGAAATTACAGAGAAGACGTGAAGGTATTGCCGCCGCCGACCATGTATCGATCTACATCTACACGGGATACTCTGCAACTCACATTTAAGTGCCTGGCAGAGGGTTCATCGAACCAACGTTATACTATTTTATCTCCTATTCCATTCTCGAATAGCGCGCGGGAAGAAAGAACACCTGAATCTGTCCGTTCGAGCTCTGATTTCTCGTATCATTTCCGTAACGCTGTCTCCACTGTATCGTGACAATACGAAACGAGCTGCCCTTCTTTGGACTCTTTCGATGTCCTCCGTCAAACCCACCTGATAAGGATCCCACACTGGGCAGCAATACTCCATAAAAGGACGGACAAGCGTAGTGTATGCAGTTTGCATCTTTTAAGGGTTCTGCCAATAAAACGATAAGTGAACACCGCCACGGGGGACGCACGCGTGCGAGTATTTCGTTATGCAGGCTTATAAGGCAGCGCCCGGCACCTCATCGACAGTCGTCGACTCTCTGAAGATGGGCGGACGAAATATCAGCGGAAGAAGTGGATTTTGCGCGGCTGCATTCCCGAAATCTAATGGACTATACATTACGCCGTGAAAAGTTGAAAATGCACATACCAGGTAATTTGTGGTCCAGAATTCGTTATGCACATAAGTCGTTATGTGCAGGACAGCAATTATGCTGATAACACATGACCATCCTCTGATTCACGGCACGGCTTCCATGAGCACAGAATGGGTATATTGTCTGCCATTTACAAAGAATAGTCCAATAATTTCGCACCAAACATTAATGTCTCATGGACATTGATGCTCTGCCTGTCGTAGCCATCACGGACCAATGACGCATGCTGACAGCAAAGTAGGGGACTGCACTCCAGTCCAGATTTCAAACTGCTCAGAATTTTACTTTGAAGTAGCAGCAGGACAAATAAAGTTCATCGGAGAAAAAGGCACGTTAATAGCAATGCATCGATCACAGCTCTGGTTTGGAAAATTTTTTACTGGAAGTAGATGTACTACTGCCAAAGTAGTGAAAAAATGTACTTACATGATAATAGCAGAGGATTTAAATATAGATATGCCGAGAGAAAATGTCTACATGAGAAATTTTCATGACATAATGACGACATATAACTTCCAATTGCAGGTAAAAGAGCCAACAAGGTGTACAGATATATCAAACACATTAATAGACCATATTCTGACAAATATACCTGCAGGCAGACGAAAAGTTCAGGTTAAACATACTGTTATTGAGATCATTCTGGACAAATAATTAAACTGACTGATGATAGAAAAGATGAAGCCAACTTAGTGACTGAATACAAACAAAAACTAGAAATCTAAAAGGCTAGAAACTTTACTACATACAGAAAAGTGGAATGATGTATATATAGAAGAAAATTTAGAAAAAAAAGCTGGAAAATTTTCTATGATACATTAAGACACCACATAGATGTGGCTTGTCCCAACATATGCAAAACTATTAGGGGTCAACCAAAGAAAAAATGGATCACGATGAAAATTAAAAAAAGTAAGAGAGGAACTGATAAATCTCTACAAATTTCACCAGAAAGATAAACAACAAGACAGTCATGAGGCCTACAAGTACAAGAAGAAAGAATACAGTAGAATGATATGGGAAGGAAAGGCTAGTCACCAAAAATCTGCAATACAAACGACTGCAAACATCTCTAAAACAGTCTGGAACTATATAAATGAAAACGGAAAAGAGTCACATGTCTTAAAATATACAAATAGAATATTGAAAATGGAAAGGGGGGAAGGAAGCAGACCCACAAAAGTGTATAACATTCTAAACCAGCGCTATATAGGTTTAGTGGAGAATCTTCTAAAACAAAACAAAACAGTAGCAGAGAGAATGAAAAATCCCAAAATAGTGGCTGAGAGTTTATACCTACTCCCTACAAGTAACTGGAAGTATCAAAAATAATTGGTTCGCAGAAAAATAAAAAAACAGAAGACCTAGATGGCAAATCAGCAAAAATAGTAAAACACTGTTCCAAACAACTAGTAACACCTCTGACATTCCTGATCAACTCAGTGATGAAGGAAGAAGTATTCCCAGCCTGTTTAAAAATGTGCAAAGTAGTACCAGTTTTTAATGGAGGAGATGATGAAGATCCTAGAAACTATAGACCCATAACAATCACACCTGTACTATCTGAAATAGTAGAAACAGTGATCGGAGTCAATCGATTTTTCTAAACACTGCACAGAACAGATATTTGAATGTTGTGCAGGAGTTGTTAATGTTAATGGAACTAAACTAGTAATAGTTGTTATTTATAGATCCCATGACTCAGATTTTAAAATGTTTCTGCCCAAGCTGGAATTGGTTCTGGGTTCACTGTATAGGAAGTATAAAAATTTAATTGTGTGTAGAGATTTCAACATTAATTGTGTAGGTGATAGCTCAAGGAAAAGTCAGCTGTTAGATCTATTTAATTCCTATAACATGATGCAAACAGTATTTTTTCCAACGAGAGTGCAAGGAAATAGCAGTTCTACCATTGACAATATTTTTGTTCATTCTTCATTACTAGAGGGGCACTCTGTCAGCAGAATAGTAAATGGCCTATCAGACCACGATGCCCAACTTTTAATTCTAAAAAGTATTTGTTCTCAAACAAATATTAAACATAAATATCAACTACTCAGAAAAGTTAATCCAGTTGCAATTGAGACCTTTTTAAGCCTAATTAAGGAACAAGAATGGCAGGATGTTTATAGTGCTGATAATGCAGATGATAAATATAATGCTTTTCTGAACACATTTATTATGCTGTTTGAAAGTTGCTTTCCGCTAGAACGCTCAAAACAGGGTACTTCCAGTAACAGACAGCCAGGGTGGCTGACAAAGGGGATAAGAGTATCTTGTAGAACTAAGCGGGAGTTGTATCAAAATGTTAGAAGCAGTCAGAATGAAGATGAAGTAGCTCATTACAAACAATACTGCAAGGTTCTGAAAAATGTCATTAAGAATTCAAAAAGTATGTGGTACGCAAAAAGAATAGCAAACTCTCGGGATAAAATTAAAACTATCTGGTCAGTCGTGAAGGAAGTGTCTGGTCAGCAGCAGCAGGTAGAAGATATAACGTCAGTACTTAGTAGGAATGTTTCTGTTACTGACAAGTTAGATATATGTGCAATATTCAATAATCACTTTCTGAATATAGTAGGAGAACTAAACAAAACTCTAGTTTCTACAGGTAATCATATAACGTTTTTAGAAAATGCCTTTCCGAGGCTGTTACCTGAAATGGTCCTTCATGATACTTCCATAGGTGAGATTGAGTCAATAATTAAATCACTAAAGACTAAGGACTCTTGTGGATATGATGCGGTATCTAGCAGAATTCTAAAGTACTGTTCTCCATATGTTAGCCCAGTACTAAGCCATATTTGTAATTTTTCCTTTCAGAATGGTCAGTTTCCTAACAGATTAAAGTACTCAGTAGTGAAACCGCTTTATAAAAAAGGAGAAAGGGATAATGTAGACAACTATAGACCTATTTCTATGCCATCGGTTTTTTCTAAAGTTATTGAAAAGGCTTTATATTCAAGATTAATTGATCATTTCAGTTCACATAATATATTGTCAAATGTACAGTTTGGTTTTAGAAGTGGTTTAACGACTGAAAACGCTATATTTTCGTTTCTCTGTGAGGCACTTGATGGGTTAAATAAGAGGCTACGGACATTAGGCGTCTTCTTTGATTTAACAAAAGCGTTTGATTGTGTTGATCACAAAATATTGTTGCAGAAGTTGCAACATTATGGAATTCGGGGAGTATCCCGCAACTGGTTCACCTCTTACTTTAATAATAGACAACAAGGTAATTCTCCGCAGTGTAGAAAATGGCTGTGATGTGCAATCCCAATGGGGCACAATTAAGTATGGGGTGCCCCAGGGGTCTGTTTTGGGACCATTGCTGTTTCTTATTTATATAAATGATATGCCTTCGAGTATAACAGGTGATTGTAAAATGTTTTTGTTTGCTGATGATACCAGCTTGGTAGTGAAGGATGTTGCTCGTAATATTGACACAGTATCAAATAATGCAGTTCAAGAGATAAGTTCATGGCTAGTAGAAAACAAGTTGATGTTAAATCACAGTAAAACTCAGTTTTTGCAGTTTCTAACACATAATTTGACGAAAGCTGACATTCTGATTACACATAATGCGCATGTGATAAGTGAGACTGAACAGTTCAAATTTCTAGGTGTTCATATAGAAAGTAAGCTGTCATGGAGAGCCCATGTTCAGGATCTTGATCCAAAACTAAATTCTGCTATATTTAGCATTAGAACAATATCTGAGATAAGTGATTTTTCAAAACGAAAAGTAGTCTATTACGCTTACTTTCACTCACTTATGACGTACGGCATTGTTTTTTGGGGTAACTCGCCTGATGCAAAAAGGATATTTCTGGCTCAAAAACGGGCGGTTCGAGCAATATCTGGTGTAAGTTCGCGAACGTCATGTCGATCCCTTTTCAGTAGTCTGGGAGTTTTGACTCTGGCGTCACAATACGTTTTTTCTTTGATGTCGTTTGTTGTTAATAATATCAGCTTATTCCTACGAGTTAGTAGCTTTCACTCGGTGAATACTAGACAGACGTCTAATCTACATTTGCATCACACCACCTTAACACTTGTGCAGAAAGGGGTACAGTATTCTGCGGCATCCATTTTCAATAAACTGCCACAAGAACTAAAGAATCTTAGCACTAATCCACATGCTTTCAAATCTAAATTGAAGAGTTACCTCATGGCTCACTCCTTTTATTCTGTCGAGGAACTCCTAGAAAAGTTAAACAATTAAGCTAATTTATTTTTTCTTTATTGATTCTTTTCACTTTGTCTTGAGATTGTCGTGTGCAAAGGACTACTTACAATTTTTCTATTACCATTCTTGTGTAACAATTAATGTATTGACTTGTTCCATGACCATGGAGTCTCACTCCTCAATTGGGTCCTAAGGAACAGAGAACACCAATAAAAAATAAATAAGAAAGAATAATAAATTTCATAGAGAAACAAAACATCCTAAATGATGCACAACATAGATTTAGGAAGGGGAGATGCACCAAGCCTGCAGTGGTAAATTTCCTAAGTCACATAACCTAAGCCCTGGATCACCAAAGGGAAGTTTCTGGTGTGTACTTAGTCCTTTTCAAAGCTTTCGATTGTGTTTGTCACAAAATTCTTCTACACAAACTAGACTACTATGGCATAAATGGGGAAACTGCCGATATTATAAATACATTTGTGGAAAACAGGAAACAATGTGTGGAAATAAAACACAAATCTGCTAATACCGAAAAAAGTATAGTCTACAATTCTACAGCTAAAATATGGTGTAGTTCAAGGTTCGGTATTAGGACCCCTTCCTCTTTATATTGTACGTGAATGACATGCCCATTTAAGTAAATAAAAAAGTGATTATGTATGCTGATAACACAACCTTACTAGTAAGTAGTGATTCAGTGAAGGATTTAGAAAAGAAAGCCAGTGTTGCCATGCAAATAGGAGAAAGATATTTCAGAGAAAATAATCTACTCATAAATACAAAGAAAACAAAATGTCAAATTTTGAAACAACAAGAAAAAACATCTCTGAAAATTTTATTCTAAATGTTGGGAGTACAGCTTTAGATGAAATGAACTCAGATAGGTTTCTGTCAATAGAGGTGGATAAATATCTGACTAGGGAAAACCATATTAATAAAATCTGCTCAAAAATTAGCACTAATATATTTTTAATCAAAAAAGTCTTGTACGGTGGACACATACTTTACTAATCATGTACTATGGACTTATTTACCCACACATATTATTTGGTATACCAGTATGGCAAGGAGCAGCAGATGAACATATTCAGAGAATTTTAAAACTACGAAAGAAAGTGATCAGATGCATTGCGAAATTAACACCACATGATTCATGTAAAAATAAATTCAAAGAATTAAAAATACTGACAGTACCAAGTGTGTACATATATGAGACTATATGTCTCCTTTTTCAAATAAAAAACTGCAAAAGGAACAAAGACATCCACGGCCACAATACAAGAAATAGGGAAAATTATCATATCACTTGATAAAGGCTAAAACTGACAGATAGAGACCCTGTAGATGCTGGATGCCTATTATATAACAGAGTGCCTCTTAGTATAAGGAACATAAAGGAACTAAGTACCTTCAAAAGAAAACTGAAGGAACAACTTATCACTTGATGTTGGTATAATATAAATGAGTTCTTAACAGAAAGTTGAATTCAAAACACGTAATGGAGTACAACACTTGCAAATTATGAAAACGAGGGAAAAAGAACATAGATTGTGTGTGATCTAGTGAAATTTTGTAAAAGTATTACTGAAATTGTCTGAAATTATATATAAATGTTAAACTTCTAAGAATTCACTTGCTATATGTAAAACTGAAAACACTGATATGTTTCATGATGTGTTAAATGTCTACTATCATTGTAAAATATGATCTACGGGTAATACATTCTTATTACTATTATTGTTATTTCTCTTATTGAGAATTCACACCCTCGACTGTAAAAAGAACAAAAGAGAAACACATAGGATTGGTCTGAAGTTGTTACTGTACAAAACTGATCTCGGTTGTGTAAATAATTTCCATTTCTTGATGTAAATTGACATGGATGGGAGTTATGACGTTGCAGAATGTGATGTGCACTTGATTTTGAGACACCAACATTATATTCAGTTCTTATTGTGCTGATGTGTGGATTTACGGCTTCAGCAATGACCACAAAAGCATCAGCATCGTCTGATCGTGTTCTGCAATGATTGTGATGTCTTGTGTGCAAACTTCCCGTTTCATATAGTCAAGACATGAGACGACCAAACATCCAGTGTAAAAGCAACGGCTGATTGGAGAAGCATCTGTTGTAGAGTAGCTGTGCCTATGTACAGTAACTTACCGTATGGTTATGTACCATTGGATACAATACAGGCATAGTAACACAATAACCATACGTATCTCTAACACTACTGAAAATACAAATGCAGCTTCATGCATTACTTTCTGTCAAATTACTTTCTCTAAGGTCAGCAGCATTTCTGTTTTATCTTCAAGTGTGTACACCATACACATATACACATGCCAATTTGATTCATAATGTGTGCTTACACAAGTCAGACACCATAAACAAACCCCACAACGCTACTACAGAACTACATACGGTATGTAAGGTGTACCATAACTGCATCATGATTGTGGGGCAGCATGTGGTTCATGCTTGAGACTCAGTGTGCATACCACTGCCTAATAAATTTGGGTTTGCTAATTATATACCTGGACAAACACAAGTAATTTTGTTTGACGAGTTCGAGTGGTCTGTTTGGAGGCACTATAATTATTACATTTTGAAATGTATTGTTGAAGGTAGACATGTTAGTGTAAATGTAAAAGGCGAATATTGTCATGATATTGAATACTGAGGTTTAGTAATTTTTGTTTCAAATGAGATGCTTCAGGCATTTCAAGTGTCAACATTGCTTTTAAATTTCTTAGGATGTAATTGCTGTATTGAGATGCAAACAATGTCATTGTTCTTGTGATTTTTCATACTATTTCTGAAATTCGAAATATTATTGACTGTCCATTAAAACATATTTTTGTGTAACAATACTGTTTCATTATGGTTTAAAATATCTTATTAGTATGTACTTTCATACTCTTTTGCTGAACGTCCATAACTGTGAAAATCACTTTGCAATATCTGTTATTTTTCTAGAGTTATTTGGGATGAGCAAGATAAGTGGGACACTCCATATATTTGTAACAAAATGACTAAATGTACCAATATATTGCCTTCAGAATTTCTATAATTT
The DNA here is from genome assembly GCA_026315105.1 of Locusta migratoria. Taxonomy (NCBI): domain Eukaryota; kingdom Metazoa; phylum Arthropoda; class Insecta; order Orthoptera; family Acrididae; genus Locusta; species Locusta migratoria. Next base: position 10,477,969 of record CM048755.1, read on the forward strand.
GCCACTACTGAATACTAATTTTCATTATTCTCATATTGTTTCTTTTAATGATGGGGAAATATTATATCTTCCATGTAACTGTTTCATAGGAGAAAATAAGAAATCTTCACTATTTTACCTTCTTGTCTTCTTGTGGAGGACTCATTTTCACTAAACAATGAAATACTGTTTTAGGTGGCACCTGAACATGTTATTCCGACATCAGTGTTTGTGCCGTATGTTACTGGAAGGGACCAAGAAAGTCCAAAACAGAGCAGCATTGTTACTATGTAAGAAAAATTTAATATGTTTATTATAATAATTATACAACAATAATATTGCACTTGTATCAGAGTAATTTTATTTTATAATCTCAACCTATGTAAATTCTTCACCAGTTACAAATTATTCAAGAATCTTTGATCATGTGTTCTGATAAATCAAATTTTTATTTTTGAAACAAATGTAACTCATTTTTTTACTAAGAATAGTGCACTTTATTTATTTATTTACTCAATCTTTGCGGACAGTTTAGAGCAGTATTTTATGTCTGTGTTTACTGCTACAGAGTAAATTACAACTTGAGTGTCTTCTAATACTTTTACTTTTTCCTAACGTATTACTCAGTAAATGTACATATAGTTACAAGCTTTCAAACAATAATAAATAAGAAATCGGTGTATAAAAATCTAAAACCAGTAGTTAGTTAATTCCCTAGTAAACTCCCAGTTTCACAAAGAATCTAATGTCTATGCATAGATCTCATTCAAACATCTTATTACCTTGCAAATGAATTAATGTGCTAAACCCTTTACTTCAAGTATGTAACAGAGAAAAATTTAGAAATGTATATCTACAGACTGAAGCGGGAGAGAGAGAGAGAGAGGATGTTTGTAGCTTGCAAAAGTCAAACAGTCATGTGTATTAAATTTAAAAGTGCCTTTAAATTATGTTTAAATCTTGTTTGAAGCCACCAAGTGTTCTTATGACTCTCCCTCCATTTTACACAAATAATAGTTTCTCATGTTACTCTATTTTTATGACATCATAAAACCTGAAGTATATATTACACTATAATATGATTGCACATAGATTCAGTGATACAATGTGGATAATGTCTGAAAACTGTGTTGTAAAGAATCTTTGTTAAAGAAGTAATAAATTAATTTGTCATGTCTGATGCAGAATGTTTATCACATGATAGTAAAAACATAGAAAAAATAAAAAAGTTTTTCTCTTTATGATTTTTGTGGGGAAAGGGTCAGTGTATCAATGACAAAAGTTTTTGAAAGTTCGTTGAAAGTCGCTAAGTACTTTTGTTCTTGTTAATACTGAGTCAATTCATAACACATATTTGTATGCCTTCAAAACACTACCCAAAAAAGTCACACAGTTGTTAATTACAGTACTTGTGTTCAGTTTTCAACATAAAATTGCACCTCTTCATAATTAGATTGTGATAACTTTATAATTTTTAAATTAGGCAAATAATTATGTGAAATTTTGAAAGACATAAATTTTATTCCTGAAAGCCACTATGTTAGTGGCATATAACAGGTGGAGGCTGCAATGTGTATCCTGGGTCCTGCAATAATGTGTTAGTAATATAGATAGACACACATAAACATATATATGTAAATAATAAGGCAAACACATACAAGCAAAACTTTATTGTTCATTTAACTGACTTCATCAAGGCACCCAATTTCACTTTCTGCTGTAGTGCCTGAGCATTGATGAAACATGTATTCAAGATGTGCACATTGAAAGACGACCGTCTGTCGTCTTCCATATATTTTTTGTATATTTCTGTAAAGTTATAATTTATTTAATGTCGCTAGATTATCATTAAAACTTGAACCCCACTCTTTTCAATGCTTCAGAAATAACATTTTTATTTCACATGTTAAAATATTAGTTAATGTTCCTAGATTTTTCTTATTTTGTTATGTTAATAATTTATTATTATATTAATGAATTTGGCATAAGTACGGCTTCTCCACTACGCCACTGTCCCTGTGAGAATGTGCAGTTGTTTTACTTTTAAGTGGATGTGCGAGAATCTATGGCTGTCTGAATGTGGGGAGTAATAGCTCGCTTTGCATCGTTCTCTCTGGCTCAGTGTCTATAGCTGCTGATACTACACCCTTTGGTTACAAGCTAGTTGGCGAGCCCTCTCCAGTGCGAGTCTCGCTCTCCGTCCCCATCACCACAGTTTCTTAGGATTTCCAGCTTCCGGTAGCTATTCGCACCCCCGTGGCCGCTCGGCTGTTTATTCTGTGCTGGTCTTCTGGTGAGGTAATGTTGACTCTGCTCTTGTGTTTGGAGATGGTAGCGTTTCATTGTCTAGCACGTTTAACTTAGACTTGTGAACTTAGAATCATTTTTTGGAATATTTTCTCCGATCGTGTCTGGAAATGTGTTCTCGTTTTTCAATTTAGTGATTTCCAATAGATAAATGCGGTGTGTGTGATTCTAGTTGCAGTTTGATAATGGCCTGGTATGTTAAAACCTTTTGTGATCATGTGGCGGGGTATCAACTCTGTGTAAATACTTTCTAGTTTTGTGGGGCCCGATTTCTAATAGGTGATATATTCATTTTTGTACAGTGCTTGTAAAAATCTTCTCATCTTTTCCTTCCGTGAGTGATATGTGTTCCACGTGGTTGGGTCATAGAACAAAGCCTTCAGCTTCCACTCTTGTTTCTTCCATACCCATCAGGCAAGTAACTATGTGGGTATCCTTCTGATTTCTATTAATATTTTGCGATCTTCTCTTCCCGCCTATTTTAATTTTGCTGTTTCTTCTCCGACTTGTAGTACGCACTCTCTCTTGGTCAGTAATACTTTCTGAGCCTTGTACAACCTCATTCAATAGCTTCCTTATGTAATTCTAAAAATTTCTATGGGTTGCATGCTGTAATTCTTAATTTTATGTTTCCGACTGTGAAATTATTTCATTTTAGTGGTTTTTCTGAGACAGGACCTCATCTGTCTCTGTAATCGCCCCCTATCGCGTGTAGCTGTATTTCATTCGCTGCCTTCTATAATTCTAAGCATTTCTATGGGTTGCATGCTTCAGTTAATTTTCCTTATTTTTCGCAAACTGAATTTATTCAATTTTACCGGTTTGGGTCCGAGTTCCGACTTCTGGGGTTTGCAGCTAGTCGCCTGAATTCACGTCACTTCTCATATAACACCAGTACCTAGGTCGATTTCTAACAGACTGCAGCTTAAGAATCCACCGTGATTTTTGTATAACGAATCCGATTTTCAACCACTTCACCTTCAGTGGTGTGCGTTCATGTAACGTAGCCATTTGTCTCCGTTAGCGTGTCTGCTAGCGGTACAATTCAGATGTAATTTAACTTGGCTATACACACTCACCATCTCAAAATAGGCACGACAGACCAGAGCCAGCTTCAAAGTGTTTGTATATTGTGTTTTGTGCTACCTCCGACTTGCCTTTGCTACTGCGATAGTGGCGCCTTCTTCCGCCTCGTCTCAGCACACTGATTTTGGTGAGTTTCGTTGTGGCATTGCGTGTGTGTGAGCGAATTAGTGTTGTTCGTGAATCCTCCCCCCGCCCCCCCCCCCCCCCCGTAGCGTTAAATCATGTATAATTTAGGTTGGGCACTGTCCGCATTAATCCATGTAAGAGATGCATTTTATTGTATTAACAAAATTTTCTATCTGAATAAACAAGTTTAAGTTCAGCATAATCCATAAGTTGCCTATAAATTGTAGATTTAGAGCATCTGCACTCTTTTATTTAATATTGTTCTTCACGAGTGCTGAGAACAAGCTCAGATGCAATTTTTCTTATGTCTAAATTCCGTTGCGCCATAAATGTTTTCTTAGCCACCTTTCTAAGATAACTTTAATTGTGTTGGCTTGGTTATTAATGTCTGTGTGTAATAACGTGTGAGCTGCTATATATTTTGACCACTGTAGTATTAACTTCCTGTTATTGAAGTAATTTAAAACGAGTCAGTTCTCAGTTTGGGCCAGGGAACAAGGTTTTGTAGCAGGGAGTAATCGGTAGTTCACACGGACCTTATTTGCTAATTTTAGTGATAAAACAAAGCTCTTGTTTCGTACAGTGGTCGACTTTTAAACATCTCATTTACATACAGTATGTAAGGTGTTTCTCGGAATTTTGGTTCAGCAGACCTACCATAATTTATAACCATGCATCTTTTGGTCTAATCTTGAGCTATTCCTTAACACTGTGCAAATACCTGGTGGTTAACTGTAAACTTAATTTTGACATTAGAACTGTTCCTCTGTTTTTGACAAGAGAGCAAAGGCGGAATAAGACTGACAGAGGCTCAGGGCGGGGCAAAAGAAAATGAGACCTCTCCGTCACCCCTCAACATTAAATGCCAGGGGCGGAATTTACGCAAAACCCTCCATTCCTAATCATGAGATTATTCGCTTGCTTAATCCCGACTGCTCCCTTAATAACACAATTACAATACTTTAAAGACAAACGTGACGCAATGAATTAAAATTTGTGTGGCAGCCGGGAATCCAACCCGGACCTCCATGCTTAACTAGGCAGACGTCTTAACGTTAGACCACCACACCTCTAACGACTAAGGTGCCTCGGAATAGTCTAAGCACGATTTCCCTCCAAGTCACAAATTGTAATTCTGCTTCTGTGTTCCATAGATAATTGTCACTACTACCAAGGCACTCCGTGCAGCAGAATAGCACCTCGGCAATGGACATAGTGTAACATTCCTGCTAAGGTGATATAAATATCAATTTAAATATAGATTGAGAAACCCTGAGACGGTTTTTCGTCTCGAATATGTCCAAGACATTAAAGACAAACGTGAAGCGATGAATTAAAATATGTGGTGCGGCTGGGAATCGAACCCGGACCTGCATACTTACTAGGCAGACATCATACCATTTTTTTACACACCGTTACTATATACAACCAAAAACATCTTCTCCGTGAAATGAAGACAAGTTTACTTAAAGAAACGACGAGTAAACAGCGATACCATTAAGAAACAGCAAATTAAAACAATCTTCCTGTAAGATGAAAGTAGCGGCTATAAGCGCCTAAACCAGAGCAAAAGCAAAATACTGCAGCTGAACTAAACTGTACGGGAGGAGAGTGCGGCCAGAGTGGCCGGTGGCACGTCACGTCACCTGGCGCCCCCACAACCCACCGTTGCTATATAGCAACCTCTAAGGCGCCTCGGAATAGCACCTCGGCAATGGACATAGTGGAACATTCCTGCTAAGATGATATAAATATCAATAAATACAAATATCAATCTATGGAACACAGAAGCAGAATTAAAATTTGTGACGTGGAGGGAAATCGTGCTTAGACTATTCCGAGGCGCCTTAGCCCTTAGAGGTACGGTGGTCAGTCTCGTCACGGCTGCGGCGGTGTGCGGCGGAGCAGCGCTCTGTGGCGAGTTTGTTTACGTCTGCGCGGTTAGTCGCGTGCATACACCGTAGTCTTAGCTGTAGAGAAAACTGTGAAACCGTGAATCAGACTAAAAGAATAGATATCCTTAAGTTCACCTTCGATACGAATTTTCCCCGACCGAGCTCTTTCGAAGTAGAACACCGGTTAGAAGAAACCACTAAGATATCTGCCGATGAAGTCATTGGAATTAACTTTTCTATCGTCACTAGTGTGGTTTTCCTTAAAGTTATCAACTCTGACGTATGTGATAGAGTATTAGCAAGTAGTGGAGCGGCCTCGAAATTTAAATACAGGGACGGTGCTGTCGGTGAGGTGACTGTCACACATGCAGGACTTGGCATCCGGACAGTGCGCATTTTCAAGCTGCCGTTTGAAACAACAGCGGAACAAATTAATGCAGTTCTAGCGCCGTATGGCAAGGTGTTGAACAATTTTGCGGTAAAGTTCTCTCAGAGCTACAAATTCCCTGTGTTAAGCGGTGTGCGACAGGTTAAGATCGACCTAACAAAACATATCCCCAGTTACATAACTGTAGGCCGACACCGTGGGATTTTCATATACGATGGACAGCCGAGGACTTGCGCTGGCTGCGGCGCGACAGGTCACGTCAGAGCGCAGTGTTTACAACGCAGGTACCAGCCGGGGAGGCCGCGCGTCCTTCCGTGACAACGGCGCTGCCCCTCACTTACTGCAGTGCGAACCGCGACTCCACCTTTAGATGTCCCGCCACCAGACGGCAAAGATACACGTGCTGCAGCGCTGACAGTTACGGAACGCGTACCTGCAAGTTCAAACGTTGATGTCCTTTCAACTGTTGAAATTCCCACTGACACACATATGGAAACGAGTGATGACGCAGGACCGAATGAACGAGACCGCGAACACACAGGTTTGAGTGAAGCCCTCCCTATACCTGGATCTCATGAAGTGCGGGAGTCGATGGATCCTGAATTTATTGATGAGAACGAGTCGACGGAACAACGGACTTCTAATTCTGATGGTTCGGAGTCATCGAAGGGGTCATCCTCGGCAAAGAATACTAAGAAACGGAGACGAGCACACCAGGGCGCTAATCACGTCGCCCCATTACTGCGGGACGCCTTTCCTTTAAGTATTCCCCTTATGGGTTGACATCTATCATCATAAAAAATCAAAATCTGGCAGCTCACGATTCGTGAGTTAAGAGAGGATAAATAAGGAGAAGAGGCAAAGAAATTAACTGACTGGCAAGAAACGATAGAAACAAAACGGTAACTTACATTTTTCGAGAAGGCGAACTCGGAAGCGTTCAGAGAGCCAGGAAAAAAAAAGTGTCTTTGACGGAGGTACGTCAGTTTTCTTTTGTTATTTATGGAGGAAGCTTTTGTTTTCTTCGTGGAAGTAATCCACTACCTTCACCTGCAGAAGAAGAAGAAGAAAAAAACTGGTCTAACGGTAAGATGTTTGCCTAATAAGCGTGGAGGTCTGGGTTCGATTCCCGGCTGCACCACATATTTTAATTCATTGCTTCACGTTTGTCTTTAATGTCTTGGACATATTCGAGACGAAAAACCGTCTCAGGGTTTCTCAATCTATATTTAAATTGATATTTATATCATCTTACGAGGAATGTGCCACTATGTCCATTGCCGAGGTGCTATACCGCTGCATGGAGAGCCTTGGCAGTAGTGACAATTATCTATGGAACACAGAAGCAGAATTATAATTTGTAACTTGGAGGGAAATCGTGCTTAAACTATTCCGTGGCACCTAAGCCTTTAGAGGTGCGGTGTTCTAACGGCAAGACGTCTGCGTAGTAAGCATGGAGGTCCGAGTTAGATTCCCGGCCGCACCACAAATTTTAATTCATTGCTTCACGTTTGTCTTTAATGTCTTGGACATATTCGAGACGGAAAGCCGTCTCAGGGTTTCTCAATCTATATTTAAATTGACAGTTACAATAGTTAGAAATGTAAGTCAGGACCTCTATGTTGTTTATGCTATAGGGTGACCTGCATCTAGGCAATGTTCTGCAATAATAGATTCACTAGGTTGTTGTAAGCTTTTATGAAACTTATATTCAGTACATTGGTCGTCAACAGTCCTGATAGTCTGACCAATATATGACATACCACAACTGCATGAGATACGATACGCACCAACCTTATGCAAACCAAGATTATCCTTTATGGACCCTAATAGCGCCTTAATCTTAGATGGTGGTCGAAAAATACATTTAACATCATGTTTCGCAAAATACGGTCAATCCTGTTGTAGACGCTTTCAGACGAAGAGAAAAAGGCCATTAACTTGGGTGTCAACTTAGAGCTATCATTTTTCAACTTTTGCACCGTTAATCGAAAGTACAATGTGCGTTTAATCTGCCATTTCTTCTTTTATGTATGAGCCACTATGGACTACGATTATTTCAACTGTTTCTCCTTTCTTTTTCCTTCATATTTCTCTCATCATTTTCCGAGTTTCTCTCTTCTTTCTTCGGTCCACTTGGCTTCAGTCTTTTTCTTGGGTTTTTCCTGGAAACATTTGGGATCCTTTAATTTCTCTCTGAGTGGTAGTCTTTTCTCAATATCTTGTTGGCTAATTTGAAACTCGTCCATGTCCCTTACAACTTCTTTGCAACATGTATTATCCATTTTTAATTTACTGAAGTAACAGAATAGTCTTTTTGTCAGTCTGTTGGGATCTATCCTTTGTTTGTGAGCATAGAAAGCTATTCTTCTTTTTCCTAATTAAATCAGTGATTTTTTTCAATATTTATATAGATTTCACTATTATGATGCATTCTGTATTGTGTCTGCTCTTTAACTGGCCCCAAGATTTTCCTTAATAGTTTTCTTTCGGTAATTTGCAGTGATTCCATCATTGCCTTTTTGTTCAGAGTTAAACATTCTGCTGCATAGAGTGCTTATGGGCGAATTACTGTAGAGTAGTGAGCCAGTTTATCATTGATGGATATCGACTTCTTATTATATACGTCCTTACGTAGTACGCTGTTTTCATCTTACTAACTCTTACTTTAATGTCGTCTTTCTCTGAAATATCTTGTAAAATTACGTCTCCTAGATATCTGAACTTATTTCTTCTCTCAATTTTCCCATATTGAGTTACCATTATGTTTGGAGTTGTGTTAATGTTTGTCATAAATTTGGTTTTCTCAAAGGAGATTTGTAAGCCTACTTTTTCAGCTTGTTCTTTGAGCAATTCAATTTGTATCATGGCTGTTTCTATTGAATCCGAAAAAAATAGCTAAGTCATCTACAAATGCTAAACAGTCTATTTGTAGGTGGTCCCTCTTGTAACCTAATCTATCTCCGTCACTGATTTGGCTTTCTCTTAAAGACACTCTCCATTCCCTTATAACTTTTCCATGACACAATTAAAGAACAGTGGGGAGAGACCATCTCACTCCAGTTTTAATCTCAAAACTTCTGGGTATTTCACCTCTGAATTTCACTTTAGAGTTAGTGTTTGTTTGATTAGAGCTGTGCTTTTACTGTCTAAGCCCAGTTCAGTCAGTATTTCAAACAGTGACTTCCTATCAACCGAGTCATAGGCTGTCTTCCATTCTTTAGAAATCTCTTATGTACACCAAATATTTTATATAATTTCAGTTAGCTTGTCAAGAAATCTGTTGTTTGAGTATTTCCAACGGGAAGAGTGGCCAAGCTTATTGAGGCGCTGTGAGCTGACATCGGCGGATGAATATCAAAGGGGATTATATAATAACTATAGTTTAGTTTATGCTGCGGCTCGTAGAAGTAGGTAGTCCGTCGATGCTCACACTAATGTTGTTACACAAATGATGATTAATTGCCAGGGATGTAAACTAGGGTGGCTGTATGTAATAATATAGACTACGACATGAGTTAATTTAACATCACTATTTATTTCCCAAAACCTGAATCCTCCTGTACTGGTAAAAATCCTAGAGCCATAGGTTGGTTAAGTCAATTGGCCGAGCCCCCATTAAAGCATTAAATTAATAAAGTTCATTGCAAAATTTGTAAGGCGAGAGCCCATTGAAGCGAAAATCGGCTAAGTTCAAACCGCGTCGCTAAAAGTTAAAGTCCAAGACACTCAAATAATTCTACGTCCAGAATCCATCGAAATATTTCAAAGTCCGAAATGCACCGTGACCCACACGAATATTTCAAAGACCAGAACTCGTCATTCTGTCGAAAATTCGCGGACCAAAGCGTCGAAGGTGCGGCGTCTACATCATTCAAACTCAGACTGCCCCGCCGGCCCGAAAGGGTCCGCCTTTTATAGATGACGTGACGTCACAACCTGCTCGCCCCTCCTAACGGCCCTTAAGATTTTTCCAGTCCATTTCATAACTTTTTACATAATTAATTTATGTTATCTGATGGTATCGTTAGATGCGTGCTGAAATTTGCGTCCAAATGGACACCTCAGTTTAATTTATATGTATATTAGTTCCCCCAAAATATTAATTTTTGTAATTACAAAATTACTTATGGTATTCATTAAAGTTTGTTTTTCATATTGCAAAAAGAATATTAGTGCTATCTTCTCTGTCGGGAGTTCTTTAGATAGCATTTGTAACGCTCTTTTCATTACACTATTCAGAATCAACATAAACACAGAATTAAACAAATTACACTCGAAAAGCACTATTCTTTAACAATAAACAAAGAAACATGCATAAATAAATAAAATACAAATGGTGTAGTTATGTCAGTTTGAGTGTTACTACACCTGCAATTACCCACTGCCTCGCTTTTCGTGTATCTGTATTATTTTGCCAGTTATAAACAATTAATACCGTAATTATGGTAAATTTGTCCTACCATACGTAATATTTACGCTACACGATACGTGATGTCCTCAACCGATGCGCATTGCAAAGACCTTTAAAATGATTCATCGCCGGCTATTGAGTCTTGAGTGGTTTAAAAGTTATAAATTATTATGTGCAGTTTGATTGGTTTAGTTAATAACTTTTGATATCAAAGTGTTGCAGAGTATAGGAACACATCATCATAAGCGTTCTGTGCTCCTCTTTCATTAGCTGTATAGTTTTGGCGTTATTTTTAATTAAACACACAAGGCTTTGCGTGACGCGCCAGGCGGCCGGCGCCTACCGCGCTAGCATGTAATGTCACACCTGTCGGGGGTTGCAATCCCTCCTCAGCCATGGATGTTTGTGTCGTCTTTAGTATAAGGTAGTTCGTAAGTAGTTTGTAAGTTTGCGGACAGATGACGCCGCAGTTAAGTCCCTTAAGCTTAAAACACATTTGAACATTTGAAGACAGTATAGACAGACTAAGCTGTCGATTAAAAAAGATTAAAAATAACTTCCCAATTGTGGTGTGGTAAATTGAGCTGTACTGTATGGATTTCCCAACACAACAAGAATTACTGTTATCGTACTATAGAGAAGAGAGGCAATTACTACAACTCCTAGACATTGTGTTGCAGAATAAATAACCCACATTGTAGAGTCCAACAAATCAATATAGCCGCGGCGGAGCGGCCGAGCGCATTGAGGCGCTATGCTACTATGAGCGAGGCCATTTCCTGTCGGGGGTTCGAATCCCCCCTTGGGCTTGGATGTTTGTGCTGTCTTTAGTATAAGTTAGTTCATAAGTTGTATGTAAGTTTAGGGACTGATGATCCAGCAGTCAAGTCCCATAAGCTTAACAAACATTTGAACATTTTTGAACAAATGAATACTAAAAGCTCACCCTTGTTAAAAGCGTGCGGAAGTACTCAGAATCCTGTCTGATCCAGCTGCATGTGAATGCAGGACATAAAAATGGGAGAGTACACATGCTTCATTCAATGACGGCCTCACCTCTGTGGGAGATTTCGTAATACAGTTGTTCAAGCTGTCAAGATTTTAGCTATTTAGTTATGTATTTCCGTACGAGTGTAATGGGGTGATTTAGGACACTGTATCTCTGTCAGGAAAATACTGAAGCACATCGACTTTCTGTTTTAGAATATTTTATTCGCTCTACATATACATTACCACTTCTGTAATAAAGAATGCAATCTAACACAATCAGTGGAAGTTATGGTAAAAAGAAGAAGAAGGGCTGAGACAGTTAAATCCAATCAAGTTATGAGTTTGATTGTGGTGAAATCTTTTAAGAAACCTTATTCGGGTGTATCTGCTCCAGATGACTTTCATGGATCTCTTCTCCAAGTTTCTTCAATCTCTGAAACAGAACTAGCATCAGGGTCGAATGAATCTGTTACACTTTCTAATTCAGTATCAGGGGCGAAACTGCTGTTATACGAACAAATAGTAAAAAAGTGAAAAGATTCGTGACTGACAAAATGGCACTTATATTAATATGCAAATATTTATCTATGCAAATGAAACAAATTTTTTGCCATGCGTGTTTCACCTTTATTTACAAGGCATCTTCTGTGGCCTGGAATAAATACATGCTTATGTTTTACAATATTTCGTCTTTTTAAGTTTTAACAGATTAGGTTATAAACAGTTCTGGCGCGTTTTCTAAATATGACTATTGATATTAAAATTTTTATAAAAACTTGCAGTTTCCAAATGCTGGATGTGTGTTTGTGTTATCTTTGCTTTATGTCGGAGTGTGTGTGTTTTTTCACTTGACATTGGGGAGAGCTCGGTGCAAAATGAAATAACCAGGAGGGCATTGCAGGATAGTGCTCTTTGCCAATAATGTACTGTAAGTATATTATTTACATTTCCGTCTGATTACAGATGAAATAAAAACTCTCACTTGTCCCAAATATTTTACTATGTATTTCCCAGTATCTTTCCATTTTTATTATCTACTAAGAAAAGTAAGTTTAAATAGCTGCGAGTGAAACGTGTATAAGTAAAATTCATGTTAATCCCTATCACAAATATTTGTGTCTTTCCAGGTATGAGACTATTTCCGATTGTGTGGTCAGGCAGGAGAATATCAATTTTATTGCTGCTCTCAGAGCAGTTTAAGCGGTACTCATTGTTCCCTGCCTGATTAGATTTATTTTGGAGGCCCATGGAACCTTGACGGGACTGTATTGTTAGAATGTAGATCATGTCAGATTATTGCAATAATGCTGGCCGCGGTGGCCGAGGGGACTGAGGCGCTTCAGTCACGGTCTACACGGCCACTACGGTCGGGGGTTCGAATCCCACCTCGGGCATGGATATTTGTGCCGTCCTTAGTTGTAGGTAGTTCGTAAGTAGTTTGTAAGTTTAGGGACTGATGACCCCGTAGCTAAGTCCCATAAGCTCTACAAACATTTGAACTTTTTTTATTGCAATAATAATCAAATGTAAATGTCATGTTGCATACTGTCTAAATTGTTTGTAAACAGATGCATGAAAAGCGTCACAAGTTACTAATGGCAGCAAGGGCTGAGTGTGATAATGTTGGCAAAACAATGTTCGCCTTATGATAATAATTAATTTACTAACTGAACAAGGGTACACACAAGAACCTGTCAGTCATAGAGCACAAACAGCATTAATTATTTATTTCTGAAAAAACACACACATACTGACATAAAGGAAAGATAACACAAAAGATTATTAAATTTGTTCGATGTGATTGGGTTTCTCGGAGAGCATGCAGTAGTTGCTGCCAACATCAGCAAGCCGCTGCTGCCATGTGTAAATTTTTACCATAAAGCTTACATTCTAATTTGCAGAAAAAGCTTACAGCCAACAAGTGATAGACCAGTGAGAGTGTTACATAGTCAGTTCTTATAGTGAAGCTTAAAATTAAACACATTACACTCAAAATATTCCCTTGAAGCTATCTAGAAGATAAGGTTTTAGCTGATTTTTTGATTTAGCCATATCACCAGTGACAGATGTCACATGAACAGTAAGTTTATTGTATACTTTTATGCTTGAATAATTTACCATTCACCATTTTATCTCACGCTAGAATTTTTAATGTAGGTGGCATTATTTTACAACACGATTCCACCCATGTCCTTTGAGCCATGACGCCATTAACATGTCACCAAACCAATATTCGAGTCACAGCCAACCGCAAATAATTATTTTTTCAATTTATTAATGTTTTTAATTAACTCATGGGGCTTGTTAAAATTTTGCCGGTAATTTGGAAGAAGTGTTGCATATCGCACTTGCTGCCTACTATCAGTATATTTCGAACATGCGCGCATCGTACTGCCATTGTTGCTTGTTCACTCGCTACAATTTAAGCTGTACGTTTAGGTACCTGCCTAACTATATCCAATAAAATTATGACATGTTCGTAAAATGACCCCTGAAGATCGTGTTTACTTCTTGTAGCATCAAGATCACATGCACTATTAGTTTTGTGAATAGTGTTGTTATAGTTAAGTGAGTACATAAGTAAAAACATATAATAGCATGACATAGCTATGCCAATAAACATATACAATAGCATCTTGAGTACAATCTCCCAACCCTCTTCGAAATCGCTGCATTTCGTAAACAGACAGCCATATATTTGTTATAAGGAAGAATTTTAATCTTCTTGTTCATGAAGCTGTCCTATTGGCTCTTGCCTAAGAACACATGGTGAAATTACCATATATTTGAAATAAATGGTAAATTATTTCTGACAAAGAATAACATTTATTTTATCCTTCATTTCATAATAACATGGAAATATAAACAATGAAGAGCATTTCCTTGTCCTGCATTCAAAAGCAATACCTAGAATGTGTTTAAATAAAAGACTTAAAATAAAATATACCGAGCGAGGTGACGCAGTGGTAACGCACTGGACTCGTATTCGGGAGGGCGGTGGATCAAATCCACCCCCGGCCATCCAGATTTAGGTATTCCTTGATTTCCCTAAATCACTCTAGGCAAATGCCGGGAAGGTTCCTTTCAAAGGACAAGGCCGATTTCCTCTCTCGTCCTTACCCAAAACTCCGAGCGTTAGCTCCGTCTCTAATGGCCAAGCTGTCGATGGGACGTTAAAACCCTAAGCTTCCTTCCTTTAAAATAAAATAAATGTAGGGACATGAACTTACAACTATTGCAATAGGAGCCTACAACGCTATCCATTACATCAAATGTTCAAATGTTTGTATAGTCTATGGGACTTAACTACGGGGTCATCAGTCCCTAAACTTACAAACTGCTTATGAACTAACTAAGACTAAGGACGGCACAAATATCCATGCCCGAGGGAGGATTCGAACCCCCGGCCGTAGTGGCCGTGCAGACCGTGACTGGAGCGCCTCAGTCTCCTCGGCTACCGCGGCCGGCATTACATCACTCCTCTGATCGCTGTTGTTTGTAATTAACAATTTATTAAAGGCTCTTCTAATTGCTGTATTACAATTTGATAGGTAATGATAAGGGATATCTCTTTGTGATACACTGTCAGTGCACTGTCGCTTTGAAACGGCGCTCTGCAACCTACAATGTAAAACAGTTAACATATTATGCAAGAATGAACAATGGCGTCTGCTGCATTGAGTCAAAGATACACATGTACAGTGTTCTGAAATCCTATTGGTTCTCGCTATTTCGCACCGAGCTCTCCTTAACAATAACTGTTTTTACACTGTAACTGTGGAAAATACCAAGGAGGTTAGAATAAACCTCCTTGGAAAATACTGACTTAGCATTATATATACTTTGTCTCTTGCTTGTTTGTGTATGTGTTTGTGTGTTTGAGAGAGAGAGAGAGAGAGAGAGAGAGAGAGAGAGGGGAGGGGTGGGGGGGGGGGGGAGAGGGAGATGCGAGACAAAAATTTGTGTGTTTGTGTCAGGCCTAGTTATGTGTAACTTATTTTTCCCTCCCATATGAATCAGTGTGTGTGTGTGTGTGTGTGTGTGTGTGTGTGTTCTAATTACTGTCTCATTTCCTCAGTAAATTAAGTTTTGCAATGAGTTTTCATTTATGTTTGTCTGCTCATTTATTAATTGTTTTTTTCTGGCTACAGCTATATGGATATGGTGCTTTCTTTTGTTTTTATAAGGTCTTTGTTATGGTTGGTGGTCCTGATGATTTTCATGTCTTGGTCTATACTGGTTAGCTAATGGTGTGTTGTTTTAAGTGTTCAGCAAATGTAGAGTGGTTTGTTTTATATTCCCATCATCTGATGTGTTCTCTGTATCATGTTTTGAAATCTCTGTTTGTCATTACTACGTAATCTGCATCACAGCTTTGGCATTTCAGTTTGTGTATTCCTGGTCCTTAAAATGATTTTTTGTTGATTTTGTTCATTCTTGTGTTTTTGTTGCAGATTTGTTTGTACAGATTGGGCAGTTTTATATGTTATGTGGAGTCCCTGATTGTCGCCATCGGAGGTTCGAGTCCTTCCTCAGGCATGTGTGTGTCTCTGTGTGTGTGTGTGTGTGTGTGTGTGTGTGTGTGTGTGTGTGTGTGTGTGTGTGTGTGTGTGTGGGTGGGTGTGTATGTGTGTGTGTTTGTCCTTAGATTAGTTTACCTTAGTTTGAAGTAGTTTGTAAGCCTAGGGGCTGATAACCAGAGTAGTTAAGTCCCATAGATTTACAAACAGTTGAACATCTTAAGACATTGAGTATATAAATAAATGGATTGAGTTCTGTAATGAATCAAATACAGAAAAACAATATATCAGGAAAACTTAAAATGAATGATAGTGGAAACATTGGAAATTTTATAAACCCATTTGAACTGTTATCCAAATATGACAACATTAAAAGAGCACTTGCAACATGTTAATGAAAAGCACATTCACAACATTGTCTGAGTCACTACATCCAAAATGAATTAATTACATTAATTTTCAAATCTGTAATGAACAGAGTCAAATAAACAAAATGGGAGGGTAACAAATGAATTTTTAAAGCAACTATAAAATAATGACCTTGAAATCCAGAACTTTTGATAGCTAAAACATCAATAAAATTTATCTGTTCTTATAAGGTCATGCAACTGTTGCAACTCAAAAAAAATAAGATTGACATAAAAACACCATGAGAAAGCCGAGTGAGAGCAATAAAAGCGATATTTTTTGCAGTTTGAGAATCTCATTGAAAAACAATATGTTAAGTAACTTTCTGGCAGATTAAAAGCCGGCCGCGGTGGCCGAGGGGACTGAGGCGCTTCAGTCACGGTCTGCACGGCCACTACGGTCGGGGGTTCGAATCCCCCCTCGGGTATGGATATTTGTGCCGTCCTAGTTCGTAAGTAGTTCATAAGTAGTTTGTAAGTTTAGGGACTGATAACCCCGTAGTTAAGTCCCATAAGCTGTACAAACATTTGAACATTTGAACATTTGCAGATTAAAATTGTGTGCTGGAGCCGGGACTCTAACCTGGGACCTTTGCCTTTCGCGGGCAAGCGCTCTACCGACTGTTTTTAAATTTTTATTCTTTATGTATATTTATTTATTTAATATATAATAAGAGGTGCGCCGTAGTGTTGCCGCCGGCAAAGTTAGAATCGTCCAAACGTGTCTTCTCGTTGATTATTATGATCCGTTGTGGGTCATGTTCAGGTTGGTTGTGTTAAGATTTATTTTCTCATGGCTTGGACGTTCCAGCTGCGAGGCGGGTCATGAAAGGCACTCCGTAAAAAGTTGGAAAAATAATGCTGTTACTTTGGGTTACGGGTTAGGACGCAATGTCGTTCATTAAGAAAGTTCCAATATTCAAGTACTGACTTCTCGCCAGGATCAAAGAGGTATCGGATCGTGTGGCCACGATTCCAATTTACCGGGTATATTTTGGTGGTGGGGTAGAAAGTCTCCCCCGGAAATAAGAGCATGTTGATTTCGATCTGGGCGGGTGCTGGGCGTATAAGGAACGCCAAAATTCGCCGCGCGATCGTCCAGACATTAGTTGCCTGACCACAGTGGAACCTGTGGCCGTCTGTGTTGTCCACTCCGCAGTGAATGCAGAGGGGCGAATCGGCGGGATGCAGGCGATGTCGGTTTACTTGTTTTCCGTTCACAGTGAGATACCAAGCTGACTGGACGTCTGATTCGAGAAAACGTTCGTAAACAGCTTTCCATATATGCCGCCACACATACCGTGGATGCTTAGTTTCGATTGGGTTGGATGGTCGACACTGTTGTAGCAGATCATATACTGTTTTCGTCTGAGACAAACGAGAAAGTGGTAAATATTTGTATACATAACTAAGGTCCAAGAAGAATCGTCGGATATGATGGAAGGCGACTGGAATGGCTGCAATCGTTACTGGGGCTACCAAAGAGTCCGGGGCAAAGGCATTGAATAGGATACCGGTGAGACTCTGTGGACAACGTCGCCAGATTTTTAACTGAGAGCTGACGTAGAGCGCCGTGACTCTGGTCGGCACATGTGTTAGTCTCATCCCACCACGTTCCCGCAAGGGCGTCGTATTGCACTTTGAATATCAATCCGGAGCTGACGTAGGAGCCTAATGCAGCCAATATACGCCGTGCCAGGAGAGTTGGGATCGGTAGCACTTGAGCAACATGGGGCATGCGAGAGGCATGATAGATGTTCACATATTGTGTACGTTGAACTATGTCGACGGATCGTAGCCGGTGATCTGCCAGACTTCCCCTGATTCTCTGAAGCAATCGCCTACCGTTGATCGCTGCTGAGCGGCGGAGATCGGCTGAAACATCTACTCCAAGACATCTGACGGTAGTGGCTACACGATGCTTCTCTCTGGTAGGCCCTCGCCGATGAGCAAGACCTTGGATTTTGAGACGTTGAGCAAGCTGCCTGATGCCTCGCCATAGGTTGTCACCCACGTCAGGGCTGCCCGTACATCGTTCTCAGCGCGTAGGTAAAGGACGATGTCATCGGCGTAGGCTGTACAACAGAAGCGGTTCCCATGTAAACTCATACCTTCCAAACGTTGGCGTAGTCCCTGGAGCAATGGTTCTAAAGCAAAGGCGTATAATATAGTTGAAATTGGGCAGCCTTGTCGGACGGATCGTGTAATAACCACGGGTGGGGTGAAGCGACCGTTGTACATGATTTTGGAGGTCGAGCCGGTCAGAAGGCGAATAACTACTGCAATAATGTCGCCAGGGAAACCCATGTGCTGGAGAACTGTCTGTAAGTAGGAGTGAGCAACACGGTCGAAGGCCTGGCTAAAGTCAAGTGAAGCCAGGGCACCAGGAAGTCGTTGATATCGGGCAAGTGCTACCATGTCTCGATAACGACAAAGAGCCGTATGGATATTGTTGTCTCCTCCTAAGGACGTTTGGTTGCAGGATGTGACGTACCGCGCAACTTTCTTGAGTCACGAGGCCAACAACCGTGTAAATATTTGCATCTCGCTGTTAAGCAGAGTTGTAGGTCGATAATCTTGTATTCTGGATGACCCGTTCGGTTTGTGTACAGGAAGAATTATGCCTTCAAGGAAGGTTTTAGGGACGTCAGTCGCCGGGGACATTAGATCTTGAGCGATGGTCGTCCATGTAGGTGCTAACAAGTAGACAAAAAAAGTTTATAAAATTCAACGAGAATACCGTCGGGTCCAGGAGACCTATTGTTATGCCCCATTTTAATTGCTTCTAGTACTTCATCCGTGGTCACGCCTTCCTGGAGTTCACGTGCCACCTCCACTGGGAGAGTACTGGGAGTAAGTTGTGAGACTTCTGAAATCAGTTCTGGCGAATGCGGCACAGCTTCATACAGTCTTCTGAAATGGGCATGAAACGCCTGACCGATGGCGTGTTGGGTATCGTGCCGGTGACCTTCCGCATCAATCAGGACGTGTATCAGAGCCCGGCGTCGTTTTTGTCTTTCCTGCAACAGATGGTACATCGACGGATGTTCTTGACCTATTCGATTATTTGTGCGAGATCGGACTACAGTCCCTTCCAGGTGGTGGCGCGTTAGCAAAGAGATTTGGGCCTTTGTACGGTGAACCATCATCTGCCTGGCTGGTGAGAAAGGCATCGTCACACATTCTCGAAGAATGGAATAATATAAATTCAAACTGTTGTTTCGCCATGTCTTGATGTCTCGGCCGTAATTCATCAGAGAATTGCGCAGTGTTGGCTTTGCACAGGAGAGCCACCAAGATAGAGTGGAGTTATAGGCGATAAGACGGCGTAAACACTGTGCCCACGCATATTCGATCATATGTCGACAGTCTGAAGCGGCCAGGTGAGACACGTTTAGTTTCCACAGGCCACGACTATGCCACACACGCTGTCGGACGAGACAAACGCCGCAGATATATGCCTCATGATCTGAAAAGGCTAAGGGCCAGACTTCCGCGTCACGGAGACCATCTGCGAGATGGCGGGTGAGGTATATGCGATCCAGGCGGCTCGAGGAATGGGTGGTATAAAATGTAAAGCCCGGGCGAGTTCCGTAGAGCTTTGTCCAGGTGTCAACGAGTTGTAGTCTGTCGATGACCACAGAGAGAGCCGCACAGGGTGAATGTTGTGGCAGTTGGTCGGTGGGCCCTTGTGTCGAGTTTAAATCCCCGCCAAATACCAAGTTATCCTGTGGACCCGTTAATATCGGCGTGATATCCTCGGAGAAGAATGTATTGCGGTCTCGACGATGGCTGGAGCCAGATGGTGCATAGATGTTAATGATACGCACGCCAAATACAGTAAGGGCCATTCCCCGAGCAGTGTGGAGGTAAACGACGTCCTCTGCTGGAATGCCGTCGCGTTGGAGGATGGCGACGCCGCTGCCGGTGTCGGATGCGTGTGAAATATAGCCACTGTAACCGGTAGGGATGAGAAAATAAGCGACAAACACCTCCTGTAGGAGCGCAATATCAACATCACTTGAGTAGATGGTGTCTCGAAACATCGCCAGTTTGTGTGGGGCGCGAATGGTGGCCATATTCATCGTGGCGATACGATATATTGATCTATCCCGACACGACTCACGATGCCGCCTCACAACTTTACTTCCGCCAGTACCTCGCCTCCTACTTTCCAAACTTCACAGAAGCTCTCCTCCTAAACTTGCTAGACTAGCACTCCTGGAAGAAAGGATATGGTGGAGACATAGCTTAGCCATAGCCTAAGAGATGTTTCCAGATTGAAACTTTCACTCTGCAGCGGAGTGTGCGCTGATATGAAACTTTCTGTCAGATTAAAATTGTGTGCCGGAACCGGGACTCGAACCTGGGACCTTTACCTTTCGCGGGCAAGCGCTCTACCGACTGAGCTATCACGACACGGAAGTAACGTTGTGAGGCGGGATCGTGAGTAGTGTCGTGATAGCTCAGTGGTATTTGAAGTTGTGGAGACATCAGACATCTCTGACAGGTATCTTAATAGAAGAACTAGCACCGAGGTTCCAAACAGCACCGGTGGCGGTGCAGCATATCTCACAGTCACTCCACCACATCAGTGCTTTTTTTATAGAATACAGATGGCACTGCCGGAAACCAGACCTGCGACGGCTCGCGACATCTATCGAATCTTAACGGCCACAAGAACTGGTAATGTTATTGAGAAGAAGTATCCAAATGTTGACTGGCCGGTGCTATGGTGATCGATACACCACGTTTCCTTGGATACAGAAACATGTGGCATGTGGTACCTGACAGTTAATGGTAAACACGCAACACGATCTAGACTCCACTCTATACATCTGATGGACTCACCATTATGTCCCCAGTGCCGAGTCCTGGACGACGACGAACACCGGTTAACATGTGGCCCAGCAGCAGACGTCTAGCATTTAGGACAACAGATAATAGCTTTCTTTCTACGAGTGGGCCCACGAGACATCAGACCACGTTCCGTGTTATTCCCTGACAGGACATATTATCCACGAACTAAAACGAATGCAGTAATACGGATTCGAGCACAACTGGTGCTCTATCTATTCAGAGATACCCCGAAGAATGTACTAGACTTTTGCATCTACTTAGAAGAAAGACATAGAAAGATTGTCCATAATCCTAAGTATAGGCAGTATTTTTCAAATTTTTTATGGAGTGCGTTTCAGGACCCGCCGCACAGCTGGAACGTCCCGGGTACGAGAAGTTAAAATATTAAATCGACGAAGAATGAACGAAAGATATGAAAACGGTAACTAATCCTAATGTACGAGAAGACGTACCCGGGCGCTGGAGCGGCGATGGAATTGCAATAACACTCTACACTGTGCTGCGTGTATGTTTATTTATGAAATGCGAGAAGGCAGTTAAGTTTCTGTATGGGTAGTGCGCACGGTGAACAGATTTACTATTACATAAAAATAAATAAATAAATAAATAAATCTCTATAAGAAGAATTATGTTGTCTACACTGAATAAAAGTCAAACCTGCTTAATACACTAGCCCTAACCTCTCCTAATAAATTTACACCTGTTTCCTTTCATTTATTTTTGTTTTATAAAAAAGTACAAATCCTGATCAGAATTTAAAATAAAAAAAAAGACTGTGACGCTGAAGAAGGTCACCGGTTCAATCCCGTCCACCGGCAAAAAATTTATTTCTAAGAAAAAAAATCGGTAGAGCGCTTGCCCGTGAAAGGCAAAGGTCCCAGGTTCGAGTCCCAGTTTCGGCACACAATTTTAATCTGCCAGGAAGTTTCATATCAGCGCACACTCCGCTGCAGAGTGAAAGTTTCATTCTGGGACTATGTTACGTTTTGAGTTTATTGTTCCAATACAGGTGTGGTACAAGATTTTACTACATGTGAACAATATAACTAAACTATGGCACTATGTTCAAGTGCACCTGTTAGTCGCTATTGATTCTTTTCGTTCATTTCGTCACTGGATTCAAAATTTCCGTAATACAGAATAAGTAACATGTCTTGCAGAAAAAAGTTACGAAAGTGAGGCTCAATTTAAGAAAAAGACAACAGCACAGACAAAAATCAATGTTGCATGGTTAACACATTGACGAAACATGTTAGCAAATAGTTTGGAAGAAGTATATCCAAATGTTTACATAACAGTCAAAATCATGCTAACAGTTCTGTCAGTACAGCTTTGGCCGCTGAAGCTTTTCAAAGTTAAAGATCTTTTAGACATACTTGAGAAGCACATTGAGCCAATGAAGGCTCCGTCAAACAGAGAGCGCGCTGTTGTCCGCAGCAGTCAGGCACAGCGATAGGCGTTCCGGTTGTTGACTGGCGCTTGTAGTGTGTGGGCCTGCTGCGGAGCGTATGTTCAAAAGTTTATACAGCTTATGGGACTTAACTACGGGGTCATCAGTCCCTAATCTTACAAACCACTTATGAACTACTTAATCCTAAGGACTGCACAAATATCCATGCCCGAGGGGGGATTCGAATCCCCGACCATATTGGCCGTGCAGACCGTGACTGGAGCGCCTCAGTCCCCTCGGCCACCGCGGCCGGCGCGGAGCGAATAAACATGAACAGTAGTTCGGACGAGGATGCATTTCTACTTCTCATTTTGCTTGCTTCAGACAAGCGAAGCGAAGAAAATAAGTTCATGAAATTAATATGAAACGAGAAGAATACGGTGAATTTCATCGTCTTTGCAAAGAGCTTTGTGTGAAGACAGTTTTTCAATTACTTTCGAATGTCTGGCTTACTGCATTGGCAGCTACATAGAAAACATGTACGTATAAAATGTCCAAGAAAAGAGTGACTCAAGTTATTATTGTTATAAAAAGAACAGTTGTCTCGTTGGTAGTTGTTGATCATGATATCTTTGTGGTTTTGATGTGGGCAGCTAAAGCAGACACAGTGACAGTGTTATTTTTTAAAACACTAAATTTCTCCGCGGGTCTATATAAGCAGAAAATATTCTGCCTCGAAAGCCATTGCAGGATACAAGCACTCGTGTGCCTCGCGTGTCGTCATTCAATGACTATAGTAGGATGCAGAATGACTTGGACCAAATTTCTAGGTGTTGTGAGTAAAGCCAGCTCGCTCTAAATGTAGACAAATGTAAGGTGATGCAGATGAGTGTGAGGAAAAAAAATCTCATAAGGTTCGAATACAGCATTAGTAGTGTACTTCTTGACAGAGCCATGTCAGTTAATTATCTACGTGTATCGGTGCACAACGATATGAAATACAACGAGTATATTAGGAGAGTCATGGGGAAGGAAGATGCTCAACCTTGATTGGGAGAATTTTGGGAAAATTTGATTCGTCTGTAAATGAGACCACTTCTACTACCCCATTTTGAGTATTGCTCAGGTGTTTGGGATCCCCACCACACCGATTTAAATGAAGATATAGAAAGAATTCACAGGCAGGCGACTAGAGTTGTTACTGGTAGGTTCGATCAATGTGCGAGTAGAACTCAAATTTTTCAGGAACTCAAATGGGAGTCACTCGAGGGAAGGCGACGTTCTTTTCAAGAAACACTGGTGGAGAAATTTAAAGAACCGGAATTTGAAGTGGACTGCAGAACGATTCTACTGCTGCCAACTTACATTTGGGGTAAAGATAACACCAGAGAGATTAGGGCTCGTACATGTGCATATAAGCATTATCCCCCCCCCCCTGTTCTACATGGGAGCGGAGCAGAAAAGCAAGTAAGTAGTAATGGTACTGGGTACCTTCCACCACCCACATTTTGGTGTAATGCAGAGTACATATGTAGATATGGATGTAGGAAGGCCGAAAAGTTCGTCTATTTTAATTTCTTATTGTTCATTACAAGTTTTGCCATTTCAGTAATAGTTGTATGTATACTGTACTAATAAAATTTGAGTGCATTCATTATTGGTGTATAAAACAATCCATTTAATTTAACATTTTTTACTTGACTGAAAAATGAAAGAGGACAAATATTTTTATTGCTGTCATTCAGTTTTTGAATAGAGTTGCCACTTTCTGCTTAGGAAATGAAGCACCTGCAAGCTTTATAGCTCAGGCAAGTTTTTAGGCGCGCTCAACAGAATTTGTCCAGAACAGTCACTGTGCAACATGCAGGGCCTCATTTGAAGATCTGGCCCACAAAGACAGGATACTCACCGTATCTAACTACCAAATCAGTCACACGCATACACACAAAAGAATGAATCCTTGAATTTCGTCGGAAATTGCATGTGGAAACAGGTAGGCAGAGATGTGGGAGCAGTGAAAGACATTCCTATTGGTTGGCAGGAATAGTAAAGTCACTCTGGAGAGTGGTACCACAGTGTGTAAAAGAGTCGTCTAATAGTCCAGGACCTTTGTGCAATAAATAAATAAATAAATAAATAAATAAAAATAAAAAATAAGGCCTGAATAGGACAAAATTAGGGGAGAGATGGAACCTCTTGCAATAGTCTCGATTTGATGGCGTAGTTAACATACTAAAAGTTACCGAAGCTCCAGGCTGTGGAATCGTGGTTATGAAGTCATCAATGTGGCGGCCTCAGAAACTGTAGAGTAATCTTAGAATGGCTATAGATTCTCACAGAATTGACATTAAAAGGTCCTTTTTGCACCAAATTACAGAGGAAGACCTGAGAAACGTTAATACAGCAATATCACATGTATATATAATATTTCTTCTGAGATATACTTAAAAAAGGAAACGGAAAAAATATCTTTTTCAACTTTTTTTTAACTTCTCTATTAATAATTGTGTAATTATGCAACGAAATGATTATTTTTTAAATTACTTATGTAACACATTCTTAGAGATTTAAAACAATAGTAGTATTGTTTTCCTATCGTTAATAATATGGGAGTTATCTGAAATGATTTACTGTAAGGTGTGATTATTCACTAGTTAGATCGCATGTTAGAATTGGAAAGAGATATTTCTTAAAACCTAGTTCACGACTTGCAAGTACATGTGAATAATCCCAAAAGATAGTAAAACGATTGTTTCTATAATCACTGCACACATCTCAGCATATATTTTTACAAAAATAAATAATATATATCTAAATATACAAAGCGCTTATTTGTATTTAAAATTTACATGAATGATATGGATTCATTCATTTATATATACATATATGTGTTTGTTTTTACCAGCTTTGCTGCCTGGTTAAAGGTGAGAAGTAAATTATTTTGTCAAAAAGGACCCATTACTAACAATATTATTTTGTCATTGAACAGATTGTACATGAACACCAATATGGAGTGCCACTCACAAATACAATTGTAACAATATAAGTAGCTGAATGTCTTCATAAATTTGCTGTTAAAATATGAATCACATCTTAAACATCTGAATCATCTTCCTCATCACACACCTGCATATAAGGATAATCATCATCCTTATCAAAGTCGGAAATATTTGAGCTGCTATGCTCACTGC
Organism: Locusta migratoria; assembly: GCA_026315105.1. Lineage (NCBI taxonomy): Eukaryota > Metazoa > Arthropoda > Insecta > Orthoptera > Acrididae > Locusta > Locusta migratoria. Next base: position 10,503,522 of record CM048755.1, read on the forward strand.
CAATGCAATATCTACACAGAACAGAACACTGTAAACCAACATTGCAAAAACGAGAATTTCGCTCACACCCAGATACATACTTGCAAGATATTAACTTTAAGATGAAGGAGGTTCTTGAGTTAAAACTGGTTGAAGAGAACCATTTTAGAGACCCATCCCCATTAGGTGGGTAGCAACTCTATGCTTCTCCACTGCTGCACCTGAAGACAAACATGTTTTGTAGTTCGAGGAAGTCAAGCAAGATCTGTCTGAGAGGTGATTGGGCGTGTTGCCACAGCTTTTAGAAAAAAGCTGATATCTAAGTCTATTTAATGACGTCGTTCCTTCAGGTGCACCATAAAATGCTAACAGAAGCTGCTCTCCTGCTTCAGTTACTTCTTGAGCATTTGAGTTGTCATTATTGAATACAGAAGTAATTTTCCGTAGATTAGAATGTGTTTCAAGGAGTCTGATTGCTTTTTTCTTCCCTTGGCCAAACAAGAATACAGCATGCAAAACTAGCGTACCTTGACATAAACCTCAAAATGCTTTTTGGAAGGATGTAATATGATGAGATCATGAAGGGCTTTTTCCCACAATCGACTTCTGAAAGTAAGTGGGCACGTTACCAGGAGCAAGTGCAATTTTTTTAAGGACGAGTAAATATACATCTTTACCAACCACCATAGTTGCCTTCTCTTTTGCCAACTCCAGTGCTGTTCCAACAATCAGTTTATCAACATCGGCCTGTGATTGCCACGTCAAAGTATTACTAAATTCCAGATCTTAAACCATCAATAAGTCGTTTGTTACTTTCAGAATTTTTCAGAAATTTTTATTGGCACACTGTGCACTTCATATTTTCCGTAAAGTGGATGTCAAGTGAGTAACCTTTTGCCTGACATCGTCTGTGCTCTTCACCTTTTGTGCTGGCGATGGAATAACCATCACAAACGACAACACAGTTATTACCGAAATGTTTCTTCACATAATTTACGTACAGTCCATATAATTATTTGTAAGTCAAACATTGTGACCAAACAACTGTTTGCAATACAAATCCACCATCTGCAACATAGGAACAATCTTGCGAAAGTGAGAATGCTTGTCAATTGACAGACAGTTATCTAATATATCATACAATGCTAATTTTTGTGTTTTTCTCATGTAATAATCATCAAACAAGGTTAAGAGAAGAGTTGTCAGTTCATGGTTTAAACGTTTCTGGATGTCCTCATCAGTTTTCGCAACACAACTTACTCTAAAGAATAGCTGCATGGTGTAAATAGGTGTAACAATGTCATCATTGATCTTGACAGTGCTAGTCATGTGTGCTAATGCCACCTTGTCATTTCGATGTAAATGAACCATCTTTGAATGTTTTCTCCACAATTTGTCCCATTGCAGCTTTCCTGACATTAACTTCATCGACACAGTTAATAGCCTCACTTGCTATAATACCATTTGACAATGCTATGAGCTCAGAACGATTTGTCAGCGGAAAATGTGAGGCGAACCACACCACCACTTTTGAAGTATCGATATTATCATGTGCTTGTGATTTCCTTAGCTGAACGTGTTGGCCAGAGGAGGTTACTTCTATACCACAAAATTTCTCAAAGTGCTGAATGAGCTTATACATCCCCAGAACCCATTGATTCAGGTTATTACTCGTTATCCCACGTCCATGTGTCAGGCCACCAGTTGATTTGAACTATCTCATCAATACTTGTTCTATCGTAATGTCACTCCAATTACCAGCCCACATTTTGTCGGTACATCTACTCGCAAACTGTCCTGTGGTGACAAATTTTTGAACTCTTGTGGTGTCAGTCTGTCTTCAAGTGTTGACATCTATTGTATGTATAAATGCGCACGCTTTGTATATGCAAGGTGGCCAGCTGCATGGAAAAAAGGAATCATATTTTTCACCCAATCACCTGTGCGCTCAGCACGGACAAAAAGCCTTATTATGCTAATTTGTCCCTAGTACTTCACCCACAATTTGGCTGTTGTTTCCTTCATAAAATTCTGTAACGGCCACACAATGGCTACACACTCATAACATTTGATTTAACGTAAACCAGGTATTTGAAGATGTGACAGTCCTCATCCAGAACTCTCTCTGTCATACGCCATCTTGCCTTCCATATTTCATGATTTTCTTATTATAACTCATGCATTGTCTTTTCAAAGCAATGGCGCACTGAAGAATTAACAAACACATGTCGTTCTTAGTACGATAAATTATAATCTAACGTCTAAAAATTCCATATTATCAGTTAACAACTATCATCAATAGTACGAAAATTAAGGATGATTTCTAAATAATGTTCAAATGTTTGTAAAGCTTAAGGGACTAACTGTGGTGTCATCAGTCCCTAAACTTACAAACTACTTATCAGCAACCTTATACTAAAGACGACACAAACATCCATGCCTGAGGGGAGATTCGAACCCCCGACGGCGGAAGGCCGCGCGCCCCAGTACGCCTGGCTAATCCTCCATGGCTAGGACGATTTCTGTAACTGTTTACCGTTGAGTAGTGGCAGTGTGTTAAGTGCTGATGCACATGGTTGATAGTTCGAAAAACGTCACAACCATGTCTTTTTTTTCGCTTTGGCTCCTAAAAGGGTTTCAGGCATTCTTATTAATTAAACAGAGCTGTGTTCTGCAGTGTTTAGAGTTGTGCATAACTAATAGTGCTCCCTATACAGCGTGCATTTGTGCTGTTTCGTCAACCAGCCATGAAATAATGAACAACGAATTGAACAATGGTCTTCTGATGCATATGGATGTAAACTGGGAGGATACTGTCATAATGAATATTCTAAACAATATGCCCGATACTGGTAGTTCCATGTACAAAAGAAGTCCTAGATTTCTGTGGCAAAATTCGTTCCTTAATGGAACGGAAAGGGAAGTGTATACATTGCAACAAATTACCTTGTTTCATTTGTTTTCTATCCGCTATTTATGGAATATGTTAAAACTCGTTAATTAGAATCAATATGTAAACTAAAATTTTTGTCTTTGGCGTGGTTGCTATGCACGCTTTTAATGTAGATTGTATTACCTTTTCTATAGTTCAGATATGACTTTGTTCATGTTACTTTGTTCTGCGATAAAATAAAGAGCAAATATTCTGTTTCAAATCGTGACTACATTTACTTTTACAGCTTCAGTAACAAATGGAATAAGTGTAGTAATACTGAATTCCATATAACTCTAGTACTTTATCTATATACAAAGATACTGCTACCATTATGTCATTTACAACAGCCATTGTAACAGTATATCCCCAGTTCATGTACATGTGATGAAGTTTATGTTTGCAATTCGTTGGTATGTATTTCATGGTATGTTCACAACACGGAACAAATGCACTTTTCAGAGAAAGCTCTGTTACCTGTGAACAATTCCGAATTTTGCAGAATATAGTTGCGTTCAATAAGCAGGAATGTGCGAAAACCTTCTAGTAATCAAAATGAAAACAATTGTTAGTGGTGGTTTATAATTTTTTTATTTATTTATTTGCTTAACTTTTCTTGTTCTTCAGGTAGATTGATGCTTTGTGGTCATTTGTTCATGTTCGTTCTGGATTGTTCATTGAGAATTTTCCTCAATTTTCTCTTTCAGATGGCGTTGAGTCCTCTTTCTTTTTCTCTCTTTTCATTGATAGTTTCGTCATTGACTCCATTTTTTCATTACAGAGGGCGTTGAGCCCTCTGATCGAGCATGCTGCGCTACCACACCATCACAAACTAATTCTCCACCCAGTATGCTACACTGAACAGCTGCAAGAGTTATTCGTATTCTCCTACTATCAACGACAGGTGTTATCTAACATGGCAGTTTCAAACTTAAGATTATAATTAATTGTCCTATGCATGAGGTGTTTTTGATTATTTTCAGTGTGCCATTGCTTTGAAATAACAACATTTGCATTATAAATAAATCATCAAATACAGAATGCAAGATGGCATATGCAGAAAAGAGTTACAGGCAAGGTTTCGAGTGAGGGATTTCATGTGAGTGATTTCCAAATGCCAAGTGTACACTATGTACCTGCAAGGACTACCTAGACTACCTCTGACGGGAGGCGTGCCTAGGTAGTCCTTGCAGGTGCGGTGATCACTGTGTCCCCAGTGGTGTAGGGGTCAGCGCAACTGCCTAGAAAGCAGGAGACCCGGTTTCGAATCCCGGCTGGGTACACATTTTCAGCTTTGCCCAATCGCAGTTGATGTCATATATTCTATGAATATTAAAAAAGAGTATGTTTGTCAAAGCTAAACTCAAATATCAAATAATTTTGGCTGTTTGTTAAAATACGTTCAGAAAGAATATTACACGTGGGTGCATAGACATTATCACAATCATCTACATACATGCTCCGCAATCCACTGTAAGGTGTGTGGAAGAGGGTACACTGTAGTAGAGTCTTAGTCGTATCCTCCGTAATTTCCTATTATTTATATTTTTATTATTTTTGTCTGAAATGTTTGAAAAAATCATAAAACTACAGGCAAAGTGGGCTCTAAAACACGCCAGTGCGATTTATTAATTATCCATAGTGTTATGACAGCAATTGTATTTTTTTTATTGTGATATATTTATTGTATCTCGAAGCTGTCTGTCCAGTCATGGCTAGCAAATGACATAGAATTAGTAAAAAATAGATAATAATAAATCATCTGTGCATCAGAGACAAACAAGTAGTACTGTAAGACATTCACTGACAGGTCAAAATCTGTAACTCACAGAATTCCACATAAGAGCCAGTCTGTCACATGGTTCTGTTTTTGCTATAATCTGTACTGCTCCATCATGCCTGGAAACAAACGTAGCAGAATATGTTTTTCACAACACAATGGCAACAAACACTTCAGCAAAAACAAAAAAAACAAAAAACAAAAAACAAACAAAAAAATTCAGAAGAGGAATTTTCAAAATAGATTCCTGTTTTTTTTATTTTTATTTTTTTTGTCACCAAATGGGACGTATGGCAACAAAATACACTTTCATGTACGATACAATGATGTATTTACCAAAGCCGATACATGCACTTTGAGATGGGAAACAATACTTAATATTATAGTATGGCTGTAGAGCCGCATAGTGGGATCTTTATTGAAGAACTATGGTGGCTGGCGTTGGGTGTGAAGCCGACAGCTGCCACAAACTCTCTGTAGCCAAAACATTCTGCTGAGAATCACCACCAAGTGTCTTAATGGTAACTTTAGAGCGACTCCTGACAGTGACGCTGCATGCAAAAGTTGTCAGAACAAAGGCAAGCAATAAACATTTTCAATACTAGTCACTACTAAACGCAGAGAGCCCACTCTTTTTACTTGTAAGGTGTAATGATGTACTTCAGCCTGCTCCAGCCAATTTTAAAATACAATGTGTTTGATGGTAGTCTCAAAGCTTCAAAATTTAAAGTTCCTTTTATAAATGGTCCTGTTGGTTTTATCATAATTTTAGAGGAATACACCTGTAGTCTAAATCCATTTGTGAAATGTTTACAAATAAAATACGTATTTCCATATTTACATTCATTACTTGAATTGTCCTATATGACATACATATATAAATTTTTAGTGCCAAACAAATTTACACTTATGCATCTTACTTGCAGAAATACAAAAATTTTGCAGTAAATATTTGCTACTGACAGGTTAAATTTTGCGATAAATAGTTGTTATACATCAAACAGATGTTATGTAAATACAAGAATTGAATTCGCATTTTCAAAAATGAAATCACATTAGAGTGAGTCTCAAACCCAGATTTCCCACTTTTTGTGTGCGGTTGTATTACAATGAAGCTATCCTCACATGCTTCCTGAACCTACCCAAACTTCCATTTCCCACACACTGCCTACTACCATGAGTGTGCGTACATTCTATGATGTAACTGCAACACAAAGAGAGATGTTTACTACATTTGTCGCAAGCCTTGCTGTTCCTGATTTAAATACAATGTGCAGTATATGTATTTATCAAAACAATTAAGAAAAAGTCCTTGAGATATGCATGCATTTGTTTAGTTCTATCAATAAACACACTCACTGCACATCATATTTGATTTTATGTAATTGGGTGTCTAAAACAGACATTTTTTTCTTATTGTCTGACTGTTCTCCATTAAACCAAATTTATATTTATTTTATATTTGTAATTCAGTGGACGATTAGTACTTGGTATAATATTAATTTAGTAAAACAAAAAATTATCTATAAATGTATAATATTAATTTAGTAAAACAAAAAATTATCTATAAATGCTGTTGTCTTTCACAGAAAAACTTAAACAAGCAAAGATTTAAAGTTTTACAGTGATATATTTATATTATTATTATGAATTAGTGTGAAAAATTGTCTTTTGGTTGGTGAAAGGCAGGAGTGTGCATGTAAGTTTACAGAAATTTTCTGTCTACATTGTTTTTGGAAATTATCTGCTTGTATGACTAGTTGTTGGGAAATATCTTCCAAATAAGTTGATTACATTTTTATTACTAGTTTTGCAGTATGGAATACCATTATGGGGTCATCTCTCCTAACTATGCCATGGGGCATTGAAAGAGCAGGTCTCTGGACTGGGATCTTGATTGTGATACTAATGGGTGCTTTGTGTCTCTACACAGCATATCAGTTACTTGAAGTGCAAAAATGTCACGGTAAGATAATTGAGTACTTATTGCAAGGTAGCTTATATTACATTAAATATAGCAGCATCTATTTTAACAAAGAGAATGTTTTGTAAATTGAATGGCTTGATCTATTTTAAATGGGAGTTGCAATAAAAGAATGAGTTGAGATGCAGGCTGCCATCTCTATCGGGAGTGGTCTTAATTATTTCAATCGACGTTAAATTCAATAAGATAATCCTGAATGGAGACAATAGCCTGCAGATCAGCATGGTGTGGGATTCATTGATCACAAGGCTGAAATTGGTACATCACCCACTGAGCCAACACTTGCCAGTATATGACAATGCTATGGGCAAGAGAGATGTCTCAGCCTGTGGGTAGCCCATATAAAGGTGTATTGTCAGCCAGCAAGCAGTTGTACCACTTGACAATGGACAAGAAGTGCTTGGGCAAAAGCTAATAGTGTCTTAACTGCTTGATGTGGTTGAAGACCCAAGAACATATTATTCAAAAATTATTACTACAAGACTCTGCTTTCTTCCAAGAAAAGTTTATCATTATATAGAAAACCAAACCTCTGTCATTTCATCAGACTAGCTCTTTCACCGGCAGCTTATAAATGCTGCATATTTTACAGTGTACATGAGAGTTGCAGTGCGCAACAATTTATTATCCTCTGCAACGTGTGTCCGGTTTTAGTTAATTTATTACATTTTATATCTGTAACTATTAATAAGTGGTGAATCATGTTATAAAATTATAGCCCTCAATTACTATTGATCTTTTTGACTATCATAATTCCTATTGAAGGATCAACAGTGAGCTCACAAATTATTAGTATCTATGTTTAGTTTCATAAAACTTTTATGGTGATTGTTTTACAACCATTCATTTCAATTTGTTAACAAATGCTTTTTTATTAAAATATAAGGCATAACCAAGCCATAAACTCGTACAGGACATGTTTATTTTAATGTACGTATTTTTTGGTTCACAATGAAAAAATAAGTAAGTTTAAAGTAATAAATTTTCCATTTTAGTTGCAATTATTCCTTTTTGCTTTATTTTAAAGTTAATTAAGAACTATACCAACATCCAAAAGGACAAAAGTAATTTTTATGCATAGTAAAGAAATTAAGTCATTAATTTATCGTAACAAATATTTTATTTCTAAGATATTGTTGTCTTAAAAACTTACTATATGTTCCACTTGACAAGCGACTGATACAGTTTTGTAATGATTTCTCTAACAACACATACATCTTTGGCGTTTTTGTGTGACATATTACCTTGATGTTTGGAACTGCTCTTCCAAACAACATACCAAATAAGTTAATATTTTCAAACCTGTTGATAGAGTTGGTATTTTAGTACATTGTTTGATGTGATATTCAGTTAGTGTTGTTGATAGTTATTTCATTAACTGAGAGCATTTCATCTTTGTGTGAAAATTGGAGTCCTGACATATTAAATAACAATTACAATACCAATATCCATTACAGCCTAACATATTGCTAGTGGCATCAACAACCCCCCTTTTGTAGAATTGTAAATAGAATAATATCTAGTTTACCATTCTGCTGATCAGTACAATTGTTATGCATTGATGATGGCATGAGTACTGATTTACTTTTCTTGGGAAAAAATACATCTGAAATATCACAGTTTTGTTTTTGAAGTGTAATGGCATAATTCAGGCCAATCGTCTGTGATTCATTAGCTGTTTCTACATATACAAACCAGTTATGTTTCTTTTAGTCACAGCAATAGGCCTGCCCTACATTGAACCAGTTTCAGAATGGATGATGTTGGAATGCTTAGTTTTGATGGATTTTGAGTTGTTGCCTTCCCTGAATAAATAAACATGTTTAGCAGTTATTGGGATTTTCACAGTACAAACACACAATTTTTAATCCATATATTTGTGGTTTGTTTTGTAGATACACTCTAAAGGAATGGCGATCATGAAAACCTACCAGCATTTCGACAACTGTTGCAAGCTATGAGCAGCAATAATTTTCTACAAAGTTGGATATAAACTATTAAACAAATCAGAAATAGCTGCCAGCATATCAACTCATTGTTTTCTCTGCTCCCTTGAAGCTCGATGATCAAATTTGATGTGGTTGGTGTAATGGTCTTCAGTCTAAAGACTGATTTGATGCAGCTCTTCACTCTTCACTATCTCGCCAAGCCTCTTCATCTCTGAATAAGAACGACAAACTATATCCTTCTTAAGTAGTTTACTGTGTTCCAACGAGCATGAATTTCATAGATTGGCTAACACACGGGTTACAGCGCTCTTCGCGGTAACCTTTGTAAACTCGGCCGCCATATTGGCGGTGGTCAGTACACTTGAGAGGCGCCTGTCCATCGTCTGTTGTTGTTGAAAGTGAAGCGCTGTATGTAGAGTATATTGTATTTAGTGTATATTTTCTGTACAATTTTTGATTCTGCAATATGCCTAAAGTGTGTTCAGCATTCGAATATACAAATGGAAGGGTTCAAACGAAAAATATTTCCAGCAAGAACATGAGTTGTATGACCTCTATCTGGCTATACACAAACAAAATTCCTCGCTAATGGCACATGGCCTCTCCAATAGTAAAGCTTCAAATGACCCACCTTGCAAGTCTCTTGAAGTACACACCATAAAAAAGGCTAAGTTTTCTGCGTAGCGTCTGTCTGTTTCTTCTTCTGTTGCTACTTTAGTTGATGAAAGAGTATCTCATCTGTTGCATAATAAAATAAAACAAACACTTCTGAGTATCTACGCCTTCTTTAAAAATACTTTCATTTGTTGTTGACAATACTTGATTAAGCATGGTTAACATATAATCATTGCAAATCGTGGAAGCAAGTAACAGCCGGAAGTTCTTGACTAACCACAAACTTGAAAATTGCTACATATTCGGAAGTAAAAAGCCTTTTTTAGGAAATTCCAGTTCCTTGACTGTCATCAGTTATTTTATAATGATTTCGGCCTTTATTACTGTAAATGGTAGTGTTAGATGTGTGAACGAAAGAAAACCAGGATGATAACTGTGTATTGATGATGGAATACATTTTATTTTTCTGTTATGTCCCATTTGAGTGCACTCTTTCAGTGCATTTTCTATTTTCTCCAAATTATGGAGCTTGACAACCTGTTTTATGAAACCAAGTGTATGGATGATTTAAGGAAGATATTGTTTCAGGTAAATCTGACAATTTAAAAATTTAATGTGGCAGATGAATATGGCTTATACAAACGAAATCATAATTTTGAATTAAAAAATAATTGATGACTGTCCAACGTCTGAAAAATTCTATATGACAGTGGCCCCACACAAATGAACATCATGAAAGAGACAACTATTAGTTACGATGAAGAATATAGGCCTAAATTTCAATGGCACTCATTTCTGTCATAATAATTCAACCTGTTTTCGTAGGTTCCAGTCTAATTATACACTCAAAAATCGGTACGTACTCATTTATAAACAGCCAATTATTTACGACAAGTTTAGTTTAAATGTCACTGGCAGGCTACATGTTTCAGCCGCAGTAATTTAAGCCATCGTCTTAGGTTTCTACTTAAGTGCATAATCTGAAATCGTCACACTTCTGAAGTAGAAAAGGAAGAAGGTAAATATCATTTTCACTCGTTTCAATCACACCAATTTAAGCTTTCCTGTTAGGTTCCTGCATAATTAAATTATCAGATATTGAAATATATTTGGGAGAAACTACCAAATGCAGTTTAATAGATATTAATATTATCGTTCCAGAATCTGTTACAAACGTAAAAGGAGGAAAGAAATATTTAGTTTCCACTAGAATCGTACAGTACCTAAATTTTCCATAAATTCACACTCAGAGACAAGCCCTCTCACCACAAGAGTACAAACGGCCTTTAACCAGAGGTTACTGATTTTGTTATTCATATATCTTCTGCTCAGTTGTTTCATCGTTATTTCATCATTTATTGGTATACGTTCTTAAGTGACATTTAGTGTAGCAAAGTTAAGCGTTTATGATAAATCTTCAAGGTAATATCGCCCTAAACTATTATACTGTCATGACTGGCACTTCAACATGTTGTCTTGCAAAGTTGGCAAAGGCCAACAGCATAATTATACTCCTCGTATTGTGAGGAATGCATCAGGCTTAACGTATACTCTTAAAATGTGTCCTACAATCGATCCATCCTTTTAGACGGGATAGGTCAGAAATTCCTTTTCTGCACAATTCTGTTCGTACTTCCTCATTAGTTATGCAATCTACCGACACAATCTTCAGCATTCTCCTGGAGCATCAAAGTTCAAAAGCTTCTATCACTTTTCTGTCTGAACTGCTTATCGTCCACTTTTCACTCCCAGACAAGGCTACACTCCAGACAAATGCATTCGAAACAGATTTTCTAGTAACTTAAATTATATTCGATCTCAACAAATTACTCTTCAGTACGCTTTTCTATCCATAACCAATCTGCATTTATTATCTTCTCTACTTTGGCCATTATAAGTTGTTAATAACACTCATCTAAAACTTCTGCTTAAAGTGTTCCTGGAAGACCAGAATCAAGAAGTACTATGCGAGCACTTTTCACTATACATCTTATTTCACATTCAGATTTACCACTCTTCCTTGTTATGTAAGGTGAAATGATTTAATGAATGAAATCCATCTTCCTGAAATGGTTATGAAGTTGATCATTTACAAGCTCTGTACCGTGGGCGTAGTCAGGGGGTGGTTTCTGTGGTTCAAACCACTCCCGAAATAATTACAAAGCTAAAAAAAAAAAAAAAAAAAAAAAAAAAAATTAAAAAAACTGGCATGAGGATAGAGCCCAACTACAGTTTGCCAAGGCTGAGAAGCCGTTATATGTGCACCATACAGTCCCTATTTCTCTCCATGCCAGTCCCATTTCCAATATTTCGGACAAAGAGGTGCACACGTCCTGTAGCTAACTAGAAAGATCGAGGGATTGACCGTCTTGTCTCACAGTGTATTAACTGTTATGGTGATTACTACTGAAATACTGAGCATTTTATTTAGTGTTTTCCCAGGTGTCTTCTTTTACCATGTTTGCTACATGTATGAGTGTAATTTGCCTGTTTTCCAATCACTCAGAACAATTCCTCGCTGGCCGCGGTGGCCGAGGGGACTGCAGCGAGTCAGTCACGCTCTGCACGGCCACTACGGTCGGAGGTTCGAATCCCCCTCGGGCATGGATATTTGTGCCGTCCTTAGTATTAGCTAGTTCATAAGTAGTTTGTAAGTTTACGGACTGATGACCCCGTAGTTAAGTCCCATAAGCTAAACAAACATTTGAACAATTCCTCGCTCAAGGTACCCATGGTAAATTATGTTAAAGAGGGGGACTAAATCCGGCGGAGATTCTGTGTAGAAACCTTCGATCCCTGGAGATATTAGCTGTTTTTCAACACCGTTATCAGTAATTACAATGTGAGTCATCAATATTTCTTGATTTTCCTATGTAAACGAATGAAGGTTCTCGTATAGACAAAGAGTATATGTACACTTATTTTTTACCATTGACTTCATTCAGGTACTCCAAAAACTTTAGTCAGGAAGTGTTTCTCTGATAATGCTCCAAATGTTATTGAAAGCTTCATGAACTACATTTCTGATTGTCATCCGTGTTTCAATCCACATTTGCCTATCATCATGATATGATTTGCCTTTTTCCCGTTTTGGAAAATACATAGATTCTTTCTAGCATCCAGTCCTTTGCAATGAAAAATAATATAGTATATACAATATTAGTACTGTTTGCAGCTCTATTAATAGTACATGCTATTACAGTGTCCATTCATTATAAACCCCTCCTGGCTACGCCTATGCTCTGTGCCATTGTCAGTACTAATAACTTTGAACTTATTACCTGACTGTCATTCCACTAACTGTTCAAAGTCTAAAAACACAGAGATAATGTGACATCTGTGCTTGAGATAATATACAAAGCTATATGAGGTACAGTCATCTGCAAAACCAACAAAATAGCTCCAACAAATGATGTGTGTGGCATTTTTTCACATACATAAGCTTGAATCAATTCTCCTGGAGCACAGGCACAAATCTGAAAACTTGATGTAAATTCTTTTCTATGTAGTTTGCTATATTGACAAGACTAACAGAAGTAATTACTTAAAGCATTTGATTTTATTTCATGAATCAAACCACAGTCAGCCATTTTCTTCAGATTTCAAAAATTAACATATCCCAACCTCTTATGCCATAACAATGTTAACACAGATGGTACACAAGTTGCTTTTTCCAAATTTTCCCTACAAAATATTCTGTAACACTGATTTTCAGCTTTTACACCACTTGCCACTAGCCTCTTAGTAAACACTTTAATATTATTATTGTTAAATGTTACTTTTAAACCTTTTGTGGCTGCTGCTCACACTGAAAAAAAAACAGACTTTTTTTCAACAAGGCACATGCAACATATTCTCCAGTGTGTGAGGTTCCCGTACACCGTTTACTAGTGCTTTTAACTTGTTTGATCCAATTCCTTCTGCATAGCCAATTCAATTATCCCCTATCTGAACAGAAACTACAAACTTCTCTACTAGTTTAAACATTGAAAATTATTCCTTGTGTGAAGTCATCTGTTTGACTATCAGCAAGCCAAACATCATCACAATTACTTCCTAATTTTCTGCACTCAGAGCTTGATGTTTATGTTCTCGTCCTTCTTTCGGCAATTTCATCAGTCGTTTCTTGCACTCAGCCTTATAATGACATTTCATCTGACAGTAATAATACTCAACATTATTCTTATTCACGGAACTTTTGCTTACTATGTTTTGCAAACACTGAGCCTGAACTTTATACCTCTTCTGATTACTAACAGCAGCGAATGTAGTTGCAGTTTTTTTTTTCAGTTAAGACAACTGTTGTTCTTCTTTCAGTAGCCTCACAGTTGTTGTTGTTGTTGTTGTTTATAGGGGACTAGACTGCATGGTCATCAGTCCCGCCTCACAGTTAAATTATCATAAGTCTACCTACTTTCGTCACACGAATCCCAAGTTGCAATAGATGGACCATATTTTGCCGGTTTTGTCTGTAACTCCCAATGATTTACCAACGTCTGCAAGAGACTGCCCTAACACTACAACGTTACTAATATGCTGAGCAAGAATATCACAGAGTGACATCTTGTAATTAAAAAACTGTCGTATCAATGCTGCTTCATTTATTGTCAATTTCTGCTCATAAATTATCTTTGGGTGATTCCACATACCATTTGCTGTAGCAAAAGACATGACAGTTTGCAGCTGGTCAAAATCCATACCATCCGAAATACAATAAATAAATAAACATTGCTTTTGCGTTGAGTTCGTCCCACTCATTATCTGCAGTTGCACATTCAGCTGGCCTTACTTTACGTCCACTGACAACGTCTAGCAGCTTCTCAGCTCGAAAGATAATTTCCATTTAATCCTTCCATAACTGAAAGTTCCCTCCATCAAATTTTTTAATACTAAAAAATTTGGTTCGATCCATCTTTCAGTGTAACCGAACACTTCAGAAGCTAGACTGATATAACGATAAAAAAACATTACCTCAACAAATTAACATGGTTTCCTGCGTATATTACCTTTTTCCCAGACCCAAAAGAACATATGATGAAATTACATTTATTTGCTGGGTAAAACATAAAGCCACTTAAAAAACGCAAAACACAGAACAGTACTGTTTGAAAAACAAAAGACAAAACATATGCAAAGTAATAAAAGAGAATACACCAATCACAAGAGTGGCAAAGATAATTAAAACGTCATATTACATATTTTCACACAGACACTTAAAAATAATCAGCACAACAAGCCATACTCGACAACAAATATTCTTGCTTTCCTTGTAGCATTAAGGTATCTAAATGTTCTTTTTACAGTTTTAAAATCAGCCTTACTAGGATTTTCTACACTTCTGCATTCGTAATTGACACTGGACAAGTGCTACAAGTGTCTACATGTATGGGAATCAATTCTAAGTTCATTTTGAGGCTGTATTATGTCATCTGAATACTTTACAAAGTAGTTTTATGGAATTTATTAAAGTTTTAAAATCTATTTTTTCATAATAGTTATGACAGTTATTGTCACAGCAGGTAGCCAATTTCTGTCATGAGTGCCTATTGCGCCTGAACTAGACCAAAGTGTAGGGGAGATGGCCTACTGCCACACCTTTGGTATCCCATTTCAAATCTTTTCGACAAACTGAGTGGATTCCAACGTGTTGTGTACCAGTTGTGCTTTTGTTTCGACCCAAGTGGAAACGTTGTTTTATCTGTCAATTCCGTGTTGATGAAGGTGAATTGATAGTTGTCCAAGAGAAGGGAGTAAGATGATTGTTGAATATCAATAGAGAAAGAATGAATGCTGACCATAATCGTATGCTGGAGAGAGCTCGAGAGGTAAATGCTAACATTACATGTCAAAGAAAATAAGGAACCCTAATTTGACTGACACGTTCACCATGAATATAAAGACGCTGAACAATCAGCTGTAGCAGGAAAAGTTTGTGTTAAACGTCCCACTTTCAGTTTTCGAGAAGAATCGATTTATGAAGTATGCCTCAATCTCATAAGGAGTGAACTGTCGCAGACAAATTACCTCGCAATCGTGACGAAACGACTGACTGTGCAAATTTGTCTCAATTGGTCTTCCTAATTCTCTATGAACTACTGGGGAAAATAAATGGAAGATTTATTTCCTTTGTACGAGCGAAAAGCCACACTGCAGAGAATGTAACTGCAGCAATTCTCTGCGAGCTGGAGAAAATGAATATACATCAAAAACCGGAAAAACTGATAGCTCAGTGTTACAACGGTGCTCCTGTTATGAGTGGCCGCAATAATGGAGTTCGGATAAGAATGAAAGAAGTGTATCAAAATGCGCACTTTATTCACTGTTACTCACAATTATATATTACACCTCATGCTTACAATTGAAATTATCATAACATTAAGCAAGCAGCATAGTTTATGCACACCACTTTAAAGATTCCTGTAAACGGTGTCATTTAGTACTGTTTATTGCGATAAAGTCTTGAGACGTAATATCAGTAGATAAAAGCTGTCAGAGGGCTTTATGTTGGTTTTAGCCCCTGATTTTTAATTGCTTCTGAAACAGGAAGAAGGTTAGTACGTAAAGTTTCAGGTAAAATATGACATTGCCCCCCCCCCTTTCTGGAAATCGTCGTGGTTACAGACTGATACGTAGCTCGAGGTCTAGGTTTGTTCCGATCGGTAAATGTCAGAGCCTTCCCTAGTATGAAAACCACGAGCCGCGCCTGATCTCGCCGGAACTGAGTTCGCAGTGCGATGGGTGGCTTCTTTATACATCGCGAAAGACGCACAGCGTGTGCGCAAGAAGTAACCGTGGCTGCCCCGTGACATACAGTGATCTGATGGTAGAAACCGGCCAATTATTATTCAAATAACTGAGGCACAAATCGTTGTTTTTTAACATCTGATAACACAGGGTTCCATGTTTTATTTAGAAGATAGCCCTTGTCTCTGTTAATGAGATTCTCAGATAATCGGATCTCTATAGATTCTTTCGAGACACTGTCGCAGTAACGAGAAGCAACCATGTGAGTTTCATTATACAACATTCTATGTCCCTCAGCAACTGCCGACATCTCAGGCTGGAGCAAACATGTGTGGTGTTGACGTTCAAACTTCTGTCCCTAATGGTACGGATCGTCTGCGCAATATAAGTTTTTCCATATTGACAAGGAATCTTGTACACCTCGGGCTTCCTCACACCCAAATCATAGGTTTACAGAGCTCTCGTCTTTGCTGAGGGACGAAAGACACTCTTGGTGTCATACTTTTTTTTAAAATTCTTCCTATCTTGGATGAAATACTCCCAGCAAAAGTTAGGACAGCGACCGATTTGTGGCTTCATACAATGGTTCAGGTGAAGGATCAAGCTGAAAAGCACAACAGATCTGTTTATCTGTATAACCTTGAGATGATCCAGTTCTCGCGTCAAACTTTCTGGCCACTGCGTTGGAACGGAGAATGACAACTCGAGGCATGCAGATAATGGTGCATATTTGTAGGTTTTCTATAAACACTATGTCAGAGTTTCCCATCATCTCTCTTGTAAACCAAAACATAAAAAAGGAAGCATCTCCTCCTCCACCTCCCATTGTGAAATTGATGTTAGGATGCATGCAATTAAAATGATCCAAAAGACAGTTAAGAGCTTCTTCCCCATGAGGCCGTACCATAAATGTGTTGTCGACATACCTCCAAAAATAAGTCAGCTTTAGAGCCGCTGTTGTCAATGCCATGTCTTTGAAGTGCTCCATAACAACATTGGCTACTATGGGGGATTATGGACTTCCCATGGCAACACCGTCAGTTTGTTCATAAAATTTGTCATTAAATAAAAAGTACGTCGACAAAAGTACATGGCGACAAAGTTTAGCTGTTTCATTGCCCACTTTTTCACCAATTAATTGCAAAGATTCCTCCAGAGGAACCCAGGTAAACAACGATACAACATTGAAACTCACGAGTTAATCAAGACTAAGGCGCAATGACTTTAAACGTTGTATAAAAACCATAGAGTTGGGAATATGGTGTTCACATTTCCCCACCTGTGTGGCTGTTCCTCCCAAGTTATATGGTTTACCCAAGATACACAAGCAAGATGTCCCTCTTTGTCCGATTCTAAGTAATTTGGACGCTCGTACTTGGCGAAACATTTAGCATCTGTTCTTGCACCACACATGGGGAAATGTGACGTTCTGTCAATATCAACTTCGCGAAAATAATCAGAACAGAGTCTATTGTAATCTGTTGGTTCCTAGTCTTTGCAGCGTAATGCCTTGAACCACATTCTTCTTACTATACTGTCCTTTGGGAACCTATACATCGTAAAATGAAAATTATATTTAGTTTAGTGAACGTAAATAATGAAATGATCACACTGTATTTAAGCTGTAACTATTTATTTAACTATAATATTTACTTGTGGAAAGTAGCAGTTAATTTTCCAGTTTTATTTGTACAGCCGTAAGCAACACAAGAAACAATTTTTTCAGCAATCAATATACAAACTAACGCTTCAATAATGTTTTGAGCTCCGCAAGATGGCGGGGTACAGACTGGTGGTGGCTTCACTTTTTCTGCGTAAGGGCATCTCCCCCTATTTTAACCTCCTCGGTTTAAATCATAAGGCCAGGTCCACACATTGGAACCAACGTTGGAGCCAACAGTGTTCGTCCAATGTATGGATCAGTGAAATAGCATTGGCTTCAACGTTGGTACGGCTCCATTGCTTGGCAGTATTTTGACCAAACATCAAAGGACGTTGGTCAATATGGATACGTCGTCCATACAATGGCGTCAACGTTTCTTTCATCTTCGTCATCTGCTCGTCTAGAAACTGATTATTTCTTCGTTCATACTTCATTTTAAAGTTTCAAAATCTCTTTGTAAATATTAGAACTGTATCAGAAAGTGATTCATTTGTGGCAACAACCATAAAAATCGAAATGCCACAGCAAAACTTAGGCGCGATCAGTGAAATTATAAACTTTTCAGACTTTTGAACTACTCAATAACTGAATGCAATTTTTAAAATTAACATTGCCTAACATTCGCTGTTCAGTTCCATAAATTGCTTTGCTAACTTCATGCACTACCAGTTACATGAATTGCATGGTTGTTTTAAAAAGGAAGTGTAAGCTTCTAAAACTATCTCCTATAGCAACAAATCGAAGCGTCAATACCTAAAGAACTTTACAGGTATAGCATATCTTTGTTTTTTATTTTAAGTTCAGTAGCCGGTCTGGAAGTGGGCTGTCACAGTCACTCCTGTCAGAAACCCAGTGAATGGCTGCCAATATGGCGTCAGCTGACATTTTTTCGAATAGACACTGGTGTTGTCAATTAGGTTATCGTATTAGAATTGATATAAAAACTACAATAAGAGGAAAATAACGTGTAAATGTTGTTGTTTTGGAATGTATTTTGCGTATAAACAACATACCTAACGGCCAGGGCTCGTGTACAACCTAACATAAATGTATCTTGGCTCGCCTACTAAGGGGCGGTTGTAACACTGTTTCTTTTACCCTTTAAAGTTTATACCTGTAAACCAGTGAACTAACAAGGTACAGTACCGTTAACGAGAAAGTCCACACTTGTGCTTCTACGTTAGTTTATTTTCTTTAGTCACATTTACACTATATATCACAATTTACAATAAACAACTTCACCACTCACGTAAACTATTGGAACCGAAAACGGAAGACATTCGCGTACGAGCGCACTTACAAACTTCGGAACGCCACACGCGGCGTATAAAACGCGAACCGCACTGATGCCGCTATAAGCAGCTACCTTCCCTACTCGGCGTCCGGCAAACAAAAGACCACGCGCCTTGCCTCCCTTGCTCCCAGCTCCGTGTAGTCACGTGATTGACCACTTCAGTAAACTTTTAAAAAATATACATAAACATTGAAATCACGACACTTTAGTATTCTCTCACATTGCATATATAAACTAAAAGGGAAAATAAGATTTATGTCATATTAAACTGTTCATAATAATTATTTGTTCTTTCCTGTTATAAGTTATTAAAGACAAGTATAAACCAAGCAGCACATGTAAACAACGCTCCATTACTGGAACTATTACGAATAAAAAAAGTAAATTTCGATCAGGATCTGCTTATCTAGCTCTGTAGGTAAGTCCGATATCAACATCAGATACGCAGTACGTGATCATGTGATACTACAAGTTTCATTGTGTATTTGACACCTTACCATTACCTGTCATCAAAACAAGTTCAGTGTTCTGATGTAATGTTTTGGATATTATTTACAATGTCACGGACGCTTATTTGAAACCTAATATAGCTACATACACTTGCCTACAGTTAAATACCACGACTTTTTAATCTATATCGAATTTTGAGGTTATACTTCATACACCTACACTGACAGTTACTGTAATACAGTACATTCCGTTAATTAACAGATACAGTCAATCAGAAATTACAACATAAACCTTGTCACTTCCTTTCTAAAATGTGTTTATGAGCAATGAAGATGCCAATTCCAGAATATGAATATACTGTCACCACCATACTTATTTTCCCCATTTGTAGAATTAAATAGGCTGTTGTGTAACTACAAATCCCCCATCAATAATCACTCAGTAACACCTTTTTAGTCACACACAAATCTTAAGCATACACTGTATAAGAACATCATAAAATACGCAAATTCACTACATTATGCTCATGAAAACTTCGTCCTGCATTCCGATGTCTCACTATCACTGTTACCCAACAAACCTTACTTAAAACCACATCTTTTGGAAAGATCTTTAATTTGGTGAGCAATTAAAATGCACGTTTTTGTAAAACGGAGGCATTAATAGACGAAAATACCAAATACAGTTTTAGCATTCAAATAAAGATGGTGGCGGCTTATTTTGATTCTGAGTAATGGCCTCACAAAGTGGCGACAGTTGAGTGATGCCACATAAATTTATCGTATTGACACTTACATTTTCTGTAATGGCGTGGTTATTGTTGCTCGTATAACATGTCTTAATGCCACACGCTATGGCGCGGTTTTTGTGTCCAGTGTAAGTTTTAATAATCTGTATTGTTATTTGTAACATATTTTAAAACTTACTGATTTCGTAATTAATATATTTTAGGAAGTGATACAACACACCCCTTCATCTTTAACATGTTTCCTTTTTTGCTTTGAAATGACAAAATGTAATTATTCTCATTCAAAACCGTTAATGCATCGGCCGCAATTTGTGGGTCAGATATGTTTACGTTGGCTCTCAATGAATTCAACTGAATGTTGGCTCCAATGTGGCTGGCCAATGTTGGCGCTGGCGTTGGTTCCAGAGTAAGTTTTCTTGGGTCGCGAGGATCGCAGTATGTAGTCCAGAATTGGCAACCGTACACTATGGATAGTACATGTACGATAAATTAAGATGGTGTGCGAACATACAATCCAACCTTCGGATCGTACGTCGAATGTACAATCATGGATGCTTACTGTTATTACACTTCATCTATTTTATTAATAAAAAAAATTGTGGTCTATATAATTACTGACCATTCATTTCACAAATAGAATTTTGAGGTGCCTACATACCAACCTGTGCAGATGTGATTCCACAATTTCATTTACGCTGTAGTTACATAACTCAGGTTACTTCCCAGATGAATTCTCTGGGGTAGTCACCGTCTTGGCTGCGTTGTCCCGTGCACGGTGCTCATATTTATGCAGTAAGTGTAAAGTGTTGATTCAGGCTGAGGCGAGGACAGTGGCACGTTAATAAGGTGAGTAGTTTTAAGGGTTTAGCAGTACGTAGCACAATGAAAAAAGAAGGTAGTGAATTTGGTCCTACAGCTCCGAAGAAAAATACAATGTGTGTGTCTAAATATAAGAGGCGAACACAAAAATATAGAAAATGCTAGGAAATTAATCCTGAATTTAAAGGTTGGTTGTGCGCCAATAAAAAGAACTCTGAAAGGGCTGGTTGTCGAGTGTGCAACGTAACTTTTGTGTCTGAATTGGGCTGTGTTAAAAAAATTAAAAGAGAGAATCATCAAAAAAATTAAGGGCGTGTCATCCAAAAGCCAGACAGTTCTGAGTACATTTGTGAAATCAGCAACCACAGATATGTCTTTAAATAATCAGGTTCACATTGTAGAAAGTAAATTGGCAGTATTTGTGGCAGAATACAATATTCCTTTGAATGTTGTAGATCGCCTGGAGGGCGTAGTTAAGATTTGCTTTCCTGACTGTAAAATCGCTGGCGCTACACACCTGCGTCGCACTAAATGTACTCAGGTCATAAAGAACGTGATAGGAGAGACGAACGTGTAGAAAACGGAGACATACCAAATTCAGTGTTCTTACTGATGAATAAAAAGATCACGTTCCGTTAAAGCGTCCTGCGTTGTCGTCAGATATTTCAATAAACACGCAAATAAAACTGAAAGTAAATTTTGTAACCTTTGTGAAATTTTTAAGCCTAGGGAATATGATAAGACCAACGAAGGTGAAACAAGTAAAAACAATTATTCCAATCTAATGACAAAATTTTTAGAGTACTATGTTCCTGACAATAATATTATAGGATTTGCTTCTGATGGTTGAAATCCTATGATAGGGTCAAGAAACTCTTTTACCATTCGGTTAACTGAGAAATGTCCTGGAATAATTATTCTGAAATGTATATGTCACTCGCTTCACATTTGTGCCAGTGTAGCTTGTAAATGTCTTCCCAGGCGTTGTGAAGACCCAACTAGAAACAGCCACAACCATTGCAAAACTAGCTCAAAGAGACAGGCACAATTGCATGATTTTCAAACTCTTTTAGAGATCGAAATTCATACAATGTTAAATCCATCACAGAGAAGACGGTCAACTTTTCAGGCCATTGTAATGAGAATTTTAGAACAGTGGAATGCTTTGCGACTATACTTTGGTTCTAAATTCTTCGAGGAGAGGCTGGTTGCAGCAGAAGAAATTCATTGTTCCCTCACTGTCAATTTTCAAAACTATTGTATTTATTTTTCGCCTATATTTTACCGAAATTCGCAGGTGTAAATGTGTTTTTCCAGAGCGGTAAAGTTGTTATCAGTGACTTACAAGAGAAGATGTTAGAGGGTACAAGGAAATGTTACTTTGCTACATGGACCGGCAATATGTCTTAACCAGTAAACTGAATGACATTGACCCCAACAATAGGTCAAAGTTTCTCCCCAACAGCCAAGTGTATTTAGGCATTGAAGTTCTGAAAGCAATTCAAAAACCAGAAATTTATAATGAATGGGACGCCGTGAAAGACTTTTACCACATATGTAGGGATTTTATGCGGTCAGAATGTACAGAATTGAAAAAAAGATATAATTTCGATGATGAGTTATTGCCATTACTTGCAGTTTTGACGCCTAAAAGGACTCTTTCAAACATGGAAAGGGAAAAAACTCACTCTCGTTTACCTCTTATGTCAAAATTGGCCAGAATAATCTATCTCAATGATGAAAATCATCTACAAAAAATAGATGATGACTGGAGGAAACTTCTTATCATGAAAATAGATGAAAATATTAATAACTGAAAAGAAGCGGGTGTATTTTATGTGAACACATTCAACTTGAAAACTTTATTTGTCGCGAGAGAATTCCCAAATTTTCAAATGTTTGTCAAGCTTAAGGGACTTAACTGAGGGGTCATCAGTCCCTAAACTTACAGACTACTTATTAACTACCTGATACTAAGGACGACACAAAACAGTTGCCCGAGGGGGAATTCGAACCCCCGTCGGGGAGCGGCCTCGCGCATCGGAGCCTAGTGCCTCAATGCACTTGGCCACTCGGCCGCGGCCGGAATGCCCAGCCCTGCCGCAGTTTGCACTCTCGTTTTTATGGCTTCCACATTCAAATGCTGACTGCGAAACAGCTTTTAGTAACATGAATATCATAAGAGTGGAAAATAGGAATAGGCTCGTTACTTCCGCAGTGAAAGGATGTCTGCTTGCCAGCCATTGCAACAGCTCATGCAGAAACTTCGTTCCTACTGCAAATATGGTGAGGCGCAAGCTCAAGTGCTGCTAAATTGTCGACGCCCCCCGCATTTTTTTTTCCAAAACGTTTGTGGAATTTAATCAAATCAGTAGTAATGTCAGCGATCAATCGCAGTTTTTGTTTTTACTTTTCAGATCTACCCAGTCTCAAAGGTTTTAATATACTTACATCTAAATGTTATGTTGACAGTTACGTTCAGTATGATGGTATACATGTAAAAATAACTCAAAGCGTTGAGAATAGCCACATTGTGCCCGAAATCTATGTGGATGTGGAAAATAAAAACAAAAATTGCAACTGATTGGTGACATTCTCTACAGATTTGTACAAAACAGTTGCTGGGCACCAGCTCAAAAATGGAATCAAACCTGATTGAGGAAATCGACTTAATTTTAATAAGCCTTGTGAATTTACAAACATGTTCAAAGGTGTGTGAAATCTTATATTACTGTAGGATACACTGTTCAGGAGATGAAGCCATAACAATTGAGCCCCGTGAAATTTAATTTCAGACCGAATTTCACTACGGGCGCAGGAGATACGGTTAAACAGTTGGGCGGAAGACAATGGAGAAAGGAAGAATAAGGAGATGGAGCAATATAATAATGCCATAAATACACATTCTGGCATCGACGGGTACTAATGCTAGTTATATTAACTTACTGCACTGCGGTTGTTCATTTCAAAGAAATGACACTCGACATTTGTCGTAATTTCCATGTGTCAGTTCCTTCGTGTTTGATTATGGAATAAGGAGTAACAAACTAGTCATCGCCGTATCACTTCACTTTTTTTCACTTTATTTTCATTCTACCTATTGGGACGACACGTGATTATTTGCCGACTTGCCAATTTTTGTAGTAAGAGATCATAAGAAAAATAAGTTTTCCTATTCTGCAATCTTGAAGAAGAAAAATTCTAACTTATGAGCAACGAGCATGCGCAATACGTTATATGAAAAGCACTTACCTATTACATCCCAAGTTGCAAGAAATTCGGACGTACCAGTTATTCCGTTCTTACTAAACGCAGTGAATGTGCTTCTGACCAATCGTGACTCCCTCGGCCAACTACCGAAACGAATTCTATAGTTTTCGCTGTAGAGAACGCAACAATACGTATTGCCTGGAAAGGCGAAGTGGTGAGGCGGCAGTGCCAGGAACTACAATAGGTCACGTGGCAGTGAAGAAGCAAGAAGCTCACAATAAGTACGTGACCGATGATATGGATACATGTATTCTCAGGCAGCAATTTCTATGGCATTACGAACAGCACAAATAAATACCAACTTTGCGAAAACTGCACAACTATTCTCAAACATAAATGAGCTTCAAAGTTAGCAAGGAAATCTTTAGAAGCAATGTTCTGTCTATGGATTTTCGTTTTAGAAGGTGTCAAAATTAACGTTCTGTTTTGTGCGGACGAGAGGATATAGTTGCTAAAAGATCATACTTTCACACGCTTCGAACAGAATCAAAGTGACCCGTACTTTACTTAGATGACACATGGATTCACATGCATTATACCGTACAGTAAACAAATGTTGGCTAAGTGATAGTGTGCGAGTAGTATTGTCAAATAAAAGTGCCGGTCAGAGTTTAATTGTTGTTCATATAGGCGGAGACAGGTGTTTCATGGCTCAAAAACCAAAACGTCCGACAATCACTCAGAAACGAATAGTAACAATTTTCAAAAATACGTCGTAACCCAACTTATACCAGGCTTACACCAATGTCTTTATCCCTTGTAATTACTCGCAGCGTATTTACCCATTCGGAATACTTCTAGTCATTGTAGGTGTTGAACATGTTTGACTGTAGTAATGTTGAACCATTTTTCTTTTCCATAATGCGGAAGGAGTAAAACACTTAGAAAATGTCACTGAAAGGCTTAGCAAAATTGCTTCAGGCTTAACATGTAACGGCAGTATCGAACATTGCATTCGAATTTCCAAATTAGATTTCGTTTCCTGCAAAATTAGTTGTGTGTGAAAGTAGGGCGCGTAACAGGCTGGCAGCGCTCCCTCATAAGAATACCGGCGTGTACTCCAGCCTTCCCCCTCTCTGTTCCTCCACGACGGCGCTGCCACAGTGGCGAGCAAGAAAGTAGTCCTCCTCGCTCCCCTTGTTCAACAGGGGCTGCCGGCAGGTAGTCGAGAAGCCATGCCAGTTCCCGAAGACGCTCCCTCCGAGGTTCGGTTTCGAATCCCCTCTTGGGCATGAATGTTGAGTTTGTCCTAAAAAAAGAAAAATAAAGGCGGGGAGGCAGATTTGTCGCCGTGCCTTCCTAATGACCCAGATGTTTAGTCATAACAACAGCCTGGTGCCACCAAGAAATGGTCGTTATATTTGCGGCCATCCACTTCCAGTCCTGTTCCTAAACCTCTAGAGGACGGAGACGATGACGATCAAGATGCATTTCATTTTTAAATGTTTTTCCAAGGTAAGTAAACATCGAAGTAATTTTTTATATAATTTTATGAACGATAATTAAGATTTTAATTATCGTTCATAATCAGTCGTTCAAGAACTGTCCGAAATTTGTGATTAGGAAAATGACATTGTTCAAATGTTTGTTAAGCTTATGGGACTTAACTACGGGGTCATCAGTCCCTAAACTTACAAACTACTTCTCAACTACCTTATACTAAGGACTGCACAAATATCCATGCCCGTGGAGGGATTCGAACCCCCGACCGTAGTGGCCGTGCAGACCGTGACTGGAGCGCCTCGGTCCCCTCGGCCACCGCGGCCGGCAAAATGACATTGTCCGTGGCACTGAAAACATGCCAGATACTGGCTGTATCTGCCCGACTGATTTGACATTTTCCACAACGTTGCCCTGAAATACGTCCGTGATATTATACACTACATTTAATATATTTACAAAATGTGTTGCGAATAGCTTTAGATGTGAAGAAGCAATAAACAATACGTTATACATGAAGCGGCAGATCATTATGCATTTCAATAGTTATCACGTCGTATCTCATGAACTACATATCGTACAGTGATATAAATGTGGATACTGTATGCAAAATATGTTCAAAATGCAGTTAGTAGTAAGGAAGGTCATGTCTGATGTGGAAGTGTACTGATATGTTTTGTGTCCCAACCTCGTCGCCGCTTTTGTGTCTCGTTTCCGTCGTAGGTGTCGGTGGCCGAGTAGAAAGACCGACACAGGAATAAAGGATGCACGCTTGTGCAGGTAGGAGGTGACCAGCCAGTGGGACAGCAGAAACTAGAAACACTAGAGTAAATTAGAACGAGATATATATTTCTTAGAGACTTAGTAATACTTAACTTTTACATAGCTCAGTACTGCAGAATGCTGATACATAGTTGAGCTAGAGGCCTGCCTAGTGCCTATCCGATATCCAAGTCTTCACTGGTGCCTATCTGATTCCGAAGTGTTAGCTGGTTCCTATCTCAGTCCCAAGTGAACGATGTCGTTCAGTGGTAGCCACGAGGGGAGTTGTAGCAGAGAGCGCTCGTGGCTGAGGTCGTAATAACGCCGCGCCGTGCGTGCATGGCGGCGCGCGGCGAAAGTAGGTGGCGCGCACTTTAGACTTGGGCGACACCACACCCCTCCCCCCCAAACCGCCGCGTCGTCGTAGCGTAGGGCTGAGGGCCACGGCGACGGCACTGGGAGGAGGGCCTGGGCGTGGGCGTTACTGGTGGGACGGGCGTCGTAGCTGAGGCTGGGATCGAGACGCCGTCCGCGCCCCGGTATACACCTTGCGATTTCCCGGGAAACCCACCAAAACCAGGGAAAGAGCGCACGCCTCCGCCCAGAGGGAGCAGGTCATCTTCTTCTGAGGTGCGTGGCCCAGGCGGCGGGGGCACGCACGGTCCCGGAGTCCTCGGTGACGCCGTCAGCTGCGACGGCGACGGAGGCGGAGAGGCGGACTGCGTAGTCCGGGGACGCTGGGCCCGGCGGCGAGCGATGTGGCTGTGCTCCCTGGCGGTGAACTGGGTCTGGAAAAAAGAAACCCGAGGCAGGATCGCGCGGCCTGTGCAGGTGCAATTGGTTTGCGTGGCGCCGCAGCTCCGACCCTGTAGAAGAACGTACAACATACATATTGCGACCGAGCACGCGCTGAATGGTGCCCAGCATCCATGTTGTCTTCCCAGCAAACACCCTGTACAGCACCGGCGTAGAAACCTGAAAACGCGAAGCGCCATACGAACCGACTCGGTACGTGGGAGGCTGCAGCAGGTGAAGGAGAGTGCGGTGACGGCGGCCGTGTAGCAGCTCGGCAGGAGACGGGCCGTCACGTGGCATGCACCGATACGTAGACAGGAAAATTTGAAGAGCTTGCTGCCTGGAGTGCTGACCTTTCATCTTTTCCATGTGTGACTTGAATGTTCGAACGAAACGTTCTGCTTCACCATTGGACTGAGGGTGAAAAGGTGCGGTGGTGATATGCTGAATGCCATTCACACGACTAAACTGTTGAAATTCCGCACTAACAAACTGAGGTCCATTGTCACTGACGATAGTTTCAGGCAAACCTTCGAAGCAAAACACTGAAGTTAAGACACTTATTGTACGAGACGCCGTTGTTGAGTTCATGGCAATCACAAAAGGAAACTTGCTGAAAGCGTCTACAATGATTAAGCAGCGCCTCTTCCAGAAAGGTCCGGCAAAGTCAATGTGTAAACGTTGCCATGGTCCCTTGGGACGTGGCCAGTCTGAGAAACATTGCGGAGGAGTCGCCTGATGCTCCGCACAAACTGTACACTGCGACGTCATACTCTCTATCTGAGCGTCCATACCAACCCAGCTACAATGACGTCTGGCCAGTTGCTTTGTCCTAACAATACCCCAATGTCCTTGATGCAGGAGGCGTAACACTTCTCGTTGCAGGGAACGAGGAACAATCACTCTTGTTTGGTCGTTGTCGGTATGTAACAACAGAACACCCTGACTTAAAGATAATGCATGACGTTGTGCACAATAACGTCGAACCGGAGGCCGCTCAATGTCTTTGGCTCTGGCAGGCCAACCAAAGCGAACAAAACGTGCTACCACACTTAGGTCTGCATCCGCCGCTGTTGCCTGTGCAACCCGACGAGAGTTCAAAGGGAAGTCTGCGATAGCGGAAGCATCTCTGGAGTCTATCTGACAACATGTCATTTCCGAAAAATCAAATGACACATCCTGGCCAACCGGAAGTCGGGAAAGTGTGTCCGCGTTGGCGTGTTTAGTGGTAGGTCGGTACAAAATCTCATACTTATAATTAGACAGTATTAAGGACCATCTCTGAAGCTTTTGTGCCGTTCGTGACGGAATTGGCTTTGTGGGTGAGAACAACGACGTGAGAGGCTTGTGGTCTGTCAACAAATAAAATTTTCGGCCATAGAGATAATGATGAAACTTTTTGACGCCGTAGATGATTGCTAAGGCCTCCTTTTCTATCTGACTAATTCTGTTGCGTTGGCGTTAGTAGCTTGGTTGCAAAGGCAATAGGACGATCGTGAGAACCAATAAGATGTGACAATATTGCACCAAGACCGTACGACGAGGCATCCACTGCTGGCACTACAGGCTTCTGGGGGTCAAAGGGAATTAAACATGCATCACTGAGTAGTGCAGACTTTAATTTGTCAAAGGCAACTTGGCAATCTTTAGACCATACAAAAGGAACATTCTTCCTACGTAAGTGATGCAGTGGAGCTGCAATCTGAGAGGCATTGGGAATAAATCTGAAATAGTAGTTAAGCTTTCCCATTACTGCTTGCAATTCGTGCACATTCTTAGGAGGAGGCAAGTCCTTGATTGCTCGAAGATGTGACTGTAAGGGATGGATTCCTTGGGCATTAATCACATGGCCTAGATACTCTATTTCAGTTTGAAAAAAACGAACACTTTGCTTTATTGCAACGTAGACCTGCTGCAGTCAACACTTTGAAAAGGCACTCCAGGTTTGATAAATGTTCTTCAACTGTGCGCCCTGAGACCACAATATCATCTAAATAGTTCGAACAGCACGCTACAGAAACTGTCAGCTGTTCAAAAAAACGCTGAAAAATAGCGGGGGCGGAAGAACTGCCAAAGGGTAGGCGTTGAAATTGAAAAAGACCCATGTGAGTATTAATGACGAAAAACTTTTTTGACTCGTCATCAAGTGGAATCTGTAAGTATGCCTCCGCTAAATCAATCTTGGAAAAGAAACGAGACTCTCCTAATTTGTCCATCAGTTCCTCAGGTCTGGGCAGAGGGTGTGTGTCTACAATTGTTTGACTATTCACTGTTGATTTGAAGTCCGCACAGAGACGAAGTTTTCCTGAGGGCTTGGGTATAATTACTGAAGGCGAGGCCCACTGTCTCGCAGACACAGGAGAAATCACACCACTATCCTGCCAACGTTTAAGTTCTGCAGCCACATAATCACGAATTGCGATAGGCACTGGTCTAGCTTTACGAAATTTTGGTACTGCAGATTCTTGTAAAGTTACATGTGCCACGAAGTCTTTTGCGCAACCTAGTTCCAGCGAAAACAAGTCACTATATTTTTCACACAATGCATTTATTTGATCCTGAGGCACTACTGACGAAATTTGAAGCACATCTCTTTGAATTGATAAACCTAACAAGTCAAATGCATCTAGTCCAAAAATGTTCTGTGTAGATTTGGCCTGAAGAACTACAAAAGAAACTGTTTTTGTTACACCTTGAAAAGAGGCAGGCTGGCTACACGTTCCTAGCACGGGAATATTTTTCGTGTATATGCCTTTAGCACATGTTGAGACGGCAACAATTTTGACGAATCCAGAAGTTCATAAGTTTCTTTATTAATTAATGTAACAGCGGAACCAGTATCAAGCTGAAATTGCACAGTCTTATTTTCTATAGAGAGAGTAACAAAGAGTTTGTGCTTCTGGCGCACGACAGGTGCGCGAATGAGGGCAACGTCTGCTACAGTTTGTTTGCTACACTTGCGCGGGCCGCGTAGTGAAGGAAGCGGCGCAGACTCGGCACCCAGCGGATTAACAACAGTGTCACTAGATGGCACTACCGCCAGATCGGCGACCGCGCAATGCGAGGCTACTACAGATTCACTAACTACTGCACTAAACTTTTGAGTAGCTACATAACGTCTAATGTCACTAGCTACACATTACTGGGCACTTTTACAAGGAGAAGTTGTAGAAGGCACTAGGTGCACTACAGGATTGCACTGTACACAGTCAGTTTGCTTGTGCCGAATCCTTTTCCGTTGCACAGAATTACACGCTCGACGACGCTTGCTACGTGGCTCACTACATAGTTGTGCAGTAGGCGCAGTAATGTCTTGCATTTGAGATGCAAGCAAAGCACTGTTCAAGTCCACAGCGTGTATGACATTCACTACATGCACTGCTCTCGCACTTTGCGAAGCACTGTTTCTAACGTTACTGTTCTTTGAATTTACACTCTGCATACACACTGACTGAACATGTCCCAATTTGCCACATTGATAACAGGTTGCATTGCGGCTAGGCCAATGCCACGCTTGTGGCGAGATACACACTGAGGGCAAGACTTACGAACATTTTTCTGAAATGAACGTTGGTGCCCGTTATTCAAATTACTTTGTATAACACGACGGGGCGACCTTTGTGTCGCACTTTTACACTGGCTACTGTTCACTGTCTGTTCAGCACGGCCGGTAGAAAAATAAGAATCACTAGGGCTAGACTGAGAACTACGGCTAGGAAAGCGCACGTTACGGCGCACTGAAATAACACTGTGGGTTTGCATTTCTACATCTGCTAAGTCAAAGGTATCATGCGCTTCAATAAGCTACAGTACACTGTCTAATGAGGGGTCAGACTGTTTTAGAATTGCTGCCCTAATTCTGGGGTCCTGAATGTTCTGCGTAATCGCATCCCTCAACATCACGTCACTATACGAAAGTCCACAAGAGCAAGTAAATTTACATTGGCGGGTTAAGCCCTTCAATTCCGTAATCCACTGCTGGTGTGACTGCTCAGATAATTTTTTTAGTCTGAAAAATCGGTACCGTCCAGCGGCTACAAGAACTTTTCTCTCATAATGAGCATTCAGTGCATCTACTATTGCATCAAATTCTAGATCGCGAGGAGATGCGTGGCGGAAAAGTTTCTGCAGTAACACGAAGGTGTTGGTGCCCACAACGGATAATAACAGATGCTTCACTCTCTGGCCTGTAATTTGATGAGCCGCGGCGAGTTCTTGAAATTGCGCCAAATAATCACTCCATTCTTGTACTGGCGGAAAGTAGGGAGCGGCACAGAGGCAGGTGTGGGCTGCTGAAGCGACGGTTGTTGTTGGTTAGCTGCCTGTGCCATTAACTGCGACACCGCTTGGAGTAGTTGCGTGATTTGCGCCATCTGTAACTGAATAATTTCCATTAAGTTTGGGTTCGGGGTAGTGGCCATGCTGACCGATTAGGCGCCGCGCATACAAGTAAATTATAACAAAATACAAATGCAAGGGAAATGAGGACGCACTGCAACAAAAAAGTCCACAAAACAAGTAACAATATTGTCCCCCAAAAATCTTATAATAAGGGAGGGTGGGCGGGAGCAATTTCTGCGTGCTCCGACTGCTGCTGTCTGGCTGCTGCAAGTGGGCTGGTCCACGGTTCTTCTATCGCTCCTTGTCACCACTTTTGTGTCCCAGCCTCGTCGCCGCTTTTGTGTCTCGTTTCCGTCGTAGGTGTCGGTGGCCGAGTAGAAAGACCGACACAGGAATAAAGGATGCACGCTTGTGCAGGTAGGAGGTGACCAGCCAGTGGGACAGCAGAAACTAGAAACACTAGAGTAAATTAGAACGAGATATATATTTCTTAGAGACTTAGTAATACTTAACTTTTACATAGCTCAGTACTGCAGAATGCTGATACATAGTTGAGCTAGAGGCTTGCCTAGTGCCTATCCAATAGCCAAGTCTTCACTGGTGCCTATCTGATTCCGAAGTGTTAGCTGGGTCCTATCTCAGTCCCAAGTGAACGATGTCGTTCAGTGGTGGCCACGAGCGGAGTTGTAGCAGAGGGCGCTCGTGGCTGACGTCGTAAGAACGCCGCGCCGTGCCTGCATGGCGGCGCGCGGCGAAAGTAGGTGGCACGCACTTTAGACTTGTGCGACACCACAATATGTACAGTGAAAATGTAGCAAGCTCTAATCTTTTTCGTCAGCGTGAATTTTTGTTTTTGGCGAGGTTGAAATGATATGTAACGTTTGTTACTAGTCGCTAAGTGCTCTCATTCTCAAATAGTAGATGCATAAATCACGGTATCACGGCATCTCCTTATTTATGATGTCATCTCTACTGAACTATGGGCTAGGAACATTCGCACATGTACCTTGGAGTGAGAAGAACTCACCAAAGATTCATCGCAAGCGCATGAATGGTTTAGGAACGCATAGAGAACAAACGTACAAAGAAATATTTATTTTTATTTATATAGATTTCCTAGTAAAATATTTGAAAATCAAAAGCATTAAAAGGTGGAGATCCTCTTGTGAAGTGATCTGATAATGCCATTCTTTATGTGGTGTACCGGTATATACTTGTATGATTGCCCAAGTGAAATGTACGAAACTTTTGATGCAGTTGTACGATCTAGTTACGCAGAAAGGTTGGCGATGCTGACGTAGTAGCCAGTACGTGGTGCTGCCACTAGAGACCAGGGAAAGGGAAAATAACTGCAATTAGACCTATTGTCAGACTGTTTACACACTCTGTAGTCTGTATTTGTTTGATCAGACGATACGTAACATCAGTATTACTGCAATAAACGTGAATATAAGCGATTATCACAAAACAAGAAGTTATGAATACATTTCTGGAGCTGTTAAGTCAGTGTGGGAGAGTCACAGATTGCCATATCAAATGTCTCATGATAAAACCTGTCAACTAAGTGATTATTTTTCTTACTTTGATTTCACTGCTGTTTTCTGTCATCTGTAAATTGTAATAAACTAGAAGATCTGCACCATCACAAGATTATCGTAATAAACAAACATGAATAATTATTTTGTACTGAAAATGGCATTATTTTATTTTAAATTGTCTGACACTCTTCAGTACAGTCAAATGAAATGACTTCTGCATACCAACAATAGTTACTGCAGAATAATTCCCACTATTCAAAGGTGAGAATGCTGAAACTAAATATCCTTGCAGATTAAAATGAGGTTCATTTGCCTGGAAGTTTTCATGCAATACACTAGTGTAATTCGTACATGCCGAAGGCGGATTCGGCGGGGGGGGGGTACAGAAGTACGAGTCCCCCCCCCCCAGACGGCCCGACGAAAAATGAGAGAAAGAAAGAGTAGAGAAGGAAGAGAGACAGAGGGATGGAGGGAGAGAGAGAGATGGTGAGCAAGGATGGGTAGGGAAAGAATCTCAGCATTAGAATAATTAACTTTTACTTACGGGCTGTATGTAATTGTGAGTTTAAAAATGCAATAGCCGGCCGCGGTGGCCGAGGTGACTGAGGCGCTCCAGTCACGGTCAGCACTGCCACTACGGTCGGGGGTTCGAATCCCACCTCGGGCATGGATATTTGTGACGTCCTAGTTCGTAAGTAGTTCATAAGTAGTTTGTAAGTTTAGGGACTGATGACCCCGTAGTTAAGTCCCTTAAGCTTAACAAACAACAAAAATGCAATATCACTATAATAACGTAATTTTTGTGTTATGCCTCCAGTTACTTGCTTCTTGCTTTTTTTCAGTAATTTACGTTAAAAGTAAATAAAAGTTGTTTATTGTTTCGTGATTGCTTGGGAGACAAATGAGCTATTGTATATGTTTTACTCATACGGAAATAAAGGATTTAACTATGTGAAAAAGCAGTGAATTTATAGGGCTGCGTTCAGGCTGTCGCATTCAGTTGTTTTCGGTAAACGGTTTACGTCTCTGGATTATTTTCCTAGACACTAGGAGATAGTACTGCCACCCATTATAAACAGTTTTGTTTGAAGCTACAAGTTTTGATTTTCCAGTTATTGGGGCAAATTAGAAATTTCAATGGCATACAAAGGATTTTCATGGTAGACGAAATTCTTCTTGAAACACAGTCAAGTGTAATTTTCAGAATGAAAGGTTCTCTCTGCAGCGGAGTGTGCGCTAATATGTAACTTCCTGGCAGATTAAAATTGCGTGCCGGGATAGCTCAGACTGTAGAGCGAAAGGCAAAGGTTGGAGGTTCGAATCCCGTTTCTGATAGACAATTTTAATCAGACAGGAAGTTTAAAGTGTAATTTTGTTGATCACGAAAGCTTTCTGAAAAACTCATCTCGTTTTGCGTAGCAACTTTACAAAGTATGAAGAAGTAATTGATTCAGTACAACTCAAACACAGGAAATCTGGTTTTATGTTTTGAGATAATATCAACCTTAGCGCGACAGATTCACTGGCTATTAATTTCTGACCCGTGATTGGGCGACCTTTTAGGATAAACTGTTTTCCCAATTTCTGCATTGTTTGGTAATGACACAGCTACTCCCGATACATCCACGGTAAGTTGACGATTCGTGCGCTGGCTGTTGGCAGCGGCAGGAGGCGTTCACCATGGCTGCAGGAGCTGTGAGCCGAACGCAGCGATCCAGTGTTGAAAACGCTACCTGTAACAACGTGTGCAGTAATATTTCGTGTCTAGGAGCACGGTAACGTCGACAGCGCTCCGAAATAAATGAATGTCGTGCAACTATTGCAGATTTGATGCTGCCATCACCAGTTAAAATCATCTCAACTTGTCAAATCAATATACTTCCCTCTAACTACTAATGCACTGCCGGCCGCAGTGGCCGAGCGGTCTGCGGCGCGCCAGTCACGTTCTGCACGGTTACTACGGTCGGGGGTTCGAATGCCCCCTCGGGCATGGATGTTTCTGCCTTCTTTAGTCTAAGCTACACACCGCCACACACCGTCAGGTGGCTTGCGGAGTATGGTTGTAGATGTAGATAAGTAGTTTGTAAGTTTAGGGACTGATGACCCTGTAGTTAAATCCCATAAGCTCTACAAACATTTGAATATTTTTACTAATGCACTACTAGTTTCGGCGCCCTATGGCGTCATTCTCAAGTTCCTATGATTACAAAAATACAGTCCTGGCCATTAAAATTGCTACACCACGAAGATAACGTGCTACAGATGCGAAATTTAACCGACAGGAAGAAGATGCTGTGATATGCAAATGATTAGTTTTTCAGAGCATTCACACAAGGTTGGCGCCGGTGGCGACACCTAAAACGTGCTGTCACAAGGAAAGTTTCCAACCGATTTCTCATACGCAAACAGCAGTTGACCGGGGTTGCCTGGTGAAACATTGTTGTGATGTCTCGTGTAAGGAGGAGAAATGCGTACCATCACGTTTTCGACTTTGATACAGTCAGATTGTAGCCTATCGTGATTGTGGTTTTTCGTATCGCGACATTGCTGCTCGCGTTGGTCGCGATCCAATGACTGTTAGCAGAATATGGAATCGGTGGGTTCAGGAGGGCAATACGGAACGCCGTGCAGGATCCCAACGGCCTCTTATCACTAGCAGTCGAGATGACAGGCATCTTATCCGCATGGCTGTAACTGATCGTGCAGCCACATCTCGATCCCTGAGTCAACAGATGGAGACGTTTGCGAGACAGCAACCATCTGCACGAACAGTTCGACGACGTTTGCAGCAACATGGATTATCAGCTCAGAGACCATGGCTGCGGTTACCCTTGACGCTGCATCACAGACAGGATCGCCTGCAATGGTCTACGCAACAACAAATCTGGGTGCACGAATGTCGAAACGCCATTTTGTCGGATGAATCCAGGTTCTGTTTACAGCATCATGATGGACGTATCCGTGTTTGGTGACATCGTGGTGAACGCACATTGGAAACACGTATTCGTCATCGCCATAGTGCCGTATCACTCGGCGTGATGGTATCCCCATTGGTTACACGTCTTGCATCGACGGCACTTTGAACACATTTCAGATATGTTACGACCCGTGGCTCTACCCTACATTCGATCCTTGTGAAACCCTACATTTCAGCAGGATAATGCACGACCGCGTGTTGCAGGTCCTGTACGGGCCTTTCTGGATACGGAAAATGTTCGACTGCTGCCCACATTCTCCAGATGTCTCACCAATTGAAAACGTCTGCTCAATGGTGGCCGAGCAACTGGTTCGTCACAGTACGCCAGTCACTACACTTGATGGACTGTGGTATAGTGTTGAAGCTGCATGGACATCTGTACCTGTACACGCCATCCAAGCTATGTTTGACTCAATGCCCAGGCGTATCCAGACCGTTATTACGGCCAGAGGTGGTTGTTGTGGGTACTGATTTCTCAGGATCTATGCACCCAAATGCGTGAAAATGTAATGACAGGTCAGTTGTAGTATAATATATTTGTCAAATGACCACCCGTTTATCATCTGCATTTCTTCTTGGTGTAGCAATTTTAATGGCCAGTAGTGAATTACAATGATTCAACCACATTAAACAGTGAAAAGTTTAATAATTTACCACAAAAAAAGAGTATCGGAGCACTATATTTACGAAAATCAGAATGATAGCTAAAGCATGTGCGCCACGCTTGTTATCCAAGAGTGTGTGGCCGCCGGAGGTTGGAGTCTTCGCTTTGGCACGGATGTATGTGTTGACCTTAGTCTAGGTAGTTTGTAATGCAAGCGACCGATGACCTTAGCAGTTTGGTCCCTTCAGATTACAAACGTTTGAACATTTCTTTTTATATGCTCTAGGTTTTTGTACAATTACCATTACATCGTTAGGCTCAATTTATATAGTACTCCTGTGGGCATCAGTGTACAATACTGTTATTTTTCGACCATATTGTGCAATAATTTGAATTTTCAAGTGATCAGTCTTATAGTCCAATTAGTCCAAAGTTGTAACATATCAATTAAATTCAGAACCTTAATGCCCCGTGTTCAGCTGTTGGCAAGTGTTTCATCCTTTATTATGTGAAATATGACACAAATGCACCCACAGCTGAACACAGGACATTCAGGCTCTAAATTCTCTGTTTTTTATATTATTTTGTGGTGAATTTAGCAAATTTACACTGTTTAATGTGACTGAATGATCGTAATATTTTTGTGATCATAGACATTTAAAAATAACGCTATATCGTGCAGAAACTAATAATGTGATTGTAGTTAGAAAAAAAAAACATTTTAATATACTTCATCTAAGAAACGAATGTGGCGGCTTTGGAACATATTTTATGTATCAGTGACTGTAATAAAATATACACACACGCGCATTAGTCTTAAGGACATGCTCACCTCCTCAGCCTTGTGGCCCTCCTGGATCCGCCACTGCTACATGCGCATTTCTCCGCAGAAAGCAGCAATTATTAAACAGAAAACATCTTAAATACCCAGATAAATGACTCTGCTGTTGATCTGCAGAGCTTTCTGCAGATTCTGTAATTTAAATTTGTATTTCCAGTAAATATCAAGTCTTCCAAATGTTTACGATTAGTGTGTGAAGAAAGCTCTATTGATCAACTTTATGTGCATTTGCTGGGGTATTTTATATCTTCTCTGTTTTCTACTAATGGCCAAAAATCTCTTCTATCTTCCATCCTTCCGAGGAGAAACGAGCATGCACGAATTTTACCAATATTATTGATGATGTTACGTGGCAGATAAATCTCAGATTATTCTGCAAGGAAATTTCGTTTTAGCATATAGGCTACTTGGTTGAAGAGTGTAGATTCGCATCTATTCATTATAGTTTCTAGTTCACATAAAATAAAGAATTGAAATAAAAGAATGCAGTTTTGTATCGGTACGTATTTAAGAAATCAACTCTCGTCGCTTAACCACCAGCACAAGCAATGACTGGTTTTGGGTAAATAGAAATGAACGTAAGTTTATCTTGTGCGATAAACGCTTATATTTATGTCTGTTGAAGTAAAATTCATACAGCGCACTGTCTGACCCGACAGAAAACACGTACCGGTACAGTGTGTGTAACTAATCCGACAACAGCTGAAATACATCGCAATTCTCTTCGTGTTATGAAAAGAAGAACACATTGCTCGTGACATATGCTGTCAGCACTACGTACTCGGTTACTCTGTTCTCTGCACGGAGGTAAAAGGTGCCTCCGTGGTTCTCTGCGACTGCGACGAGGAAGCTCGTGATGTGATGGACAGTGTCAATTGGCCTTTAAATGACCATTCGGTAGGAAAACGTAATGTGGCAACCAATCTACAATATAACAGGTAATTTATTCTATTAGAGATACACAACAGTACGATCACAAAACTCATAAACAACCGATCGTCAATCACATTTTAGTAAAGGTGAAATTGCTTCCCTCAAGTCTGTATCTCTGGTGTAAATTACATTTTCTGTCATGAAGAGCAGCTTATTAAGACAAGCTACATTCATCCTCAAAAAGTAAAAAATTCTTGCGGATCCTCAGGCCTTAATTCCCCTGCCTTTGACCCTTCTTTACAGCTAGTGTTAAACCCAATTATGTCCGTCTTTCCGTTATCGTCGTTCTACCCCAGCACAAAGTGCTCGAGAGACTACCAGCTAAATAGCTCAAAAATAGGTGGGTTCTCCGTAAGCAAAATGCTCTCTAACCGTAAATGGCAATTACACACAGTTTAAAAGGCACTGGTGGCGGTATAGACTAATGGTATAGACAGTTTGGGATATATAATAATAAAAACAAGAAGACCCTGGGAGAAAAAATAGTGATAAAAATGGAGATTGTACAAGAAGGTTTAAAATACGTAAACTGAAGATTTAAAATAAAGTTAAAGAGACATTGGCAGGTTAGTTTCTCCACAATGAGTGGACTAAAACTAAACTAAATTCCACCCGACAGGCCTCGAAAGGCCCACTGGGTACTGACCGGCCGCCGTGTCATCCTGCGTCATCCATGTGGTCAGCGCCCCCGCACTCCCGGCCGTTAAGTCAGTTTTCGTGACCGGAGCCGCTACGTCTTCTTTTTATTTTTTTATTTTTTTTATTATTCGGGTCTCCCTTCTCCCCTACACCCCGTCCTTGCGCTCTCCATTTTTCGCCTTCGTCGGCGAGCTTCCAAGCTATAGTATAGCTGGTGAACGTAAAACACTCCGTTATAAGAAGTAAATAAACAGTTCCGCTGTACAGTGCTTTCTATTCTTCAGTGATGCACTTCAAGTTCGATGGTAAAAAGTCTCAACTAAAAGTCCAAATGGTAATGGAGAATCAAATCGTAGACACGAATAAGAGATAATTCTTTCTTGGAAATAAAAAGACATCCTCAACACTGAAGGTTGGTGGGCAGACCTGCGAAGCACTGTACACTCTTAAAACGTGTCAACAAAACCGAAAAGTAAGGATAAAACAAAGTTGAGTTAGGCATAGACGCACACACACATAAAGTGTGACATGCCACAAACATATAATTTTACTAGCGCATTTTTCGTTCCGTGTAATAGTCACACGATAATGTTCCGTCGAATTACATCATAACCAGAGACCATGTCCATAGCCAAAAGTCGTAGTCCGATGAAGGTTTGGGCTGTCATCTAATACCCCTCACAAAAGATTATTGTATGCATGTTCAATTGCTACGATCAAAAACCGTGCAAAAACTGTAGAATAATCCTTTGTACGGCGTAGGTTGTTATGTTCCTCCTGAAGGTAAACCATATACTGATAGACCTGTGTGAACTTAATTGTAGAACGGCGCAGATAGTATGCGCGACGATCCAGGTTGTTGGTGGCAGGGTATGGCTCCAAGTCAGGGACGAGGGCTATGTCCACCGAGGTCTTCACGGCGGTGCGATTGATGAATGCCAGCATCCTGGTTGCAACGTTCCAGATGGGCGAAGCGGTGTTCCAGCGTGTCCTCCTGTGAGCAGTCTAAGCAAAGGCTGGAAGCGCGCAGGCAAATCCGGTGCAGTTTTTCGTTGGTGGGCACGACTCGATTCACAACTTTATACCAGCAACTAACCACGTTCGCTGAAAGAAAAGGGGCGTGGACATTCGGCCACACATTGTTCCACCTAGGCCCTGGGAAACGCATCTCCATCTTATTGGCAGCTGGCTGTCCGTGGTAGACGATTTTTACGGTCCGCGTCCTCGGGTGGAGGTCTTCGTCGTCCAGGTAACTTTTCTGAACAAAGTACTCCCACGCATGCCGCAGCCGGTAAGGGATGGCAGTGGGGTCGAGCGGCGCTATTTCAGACGCGGGCCGGAGAACATCGAACAGAACGGCCGTGGGGCCGAGCGGGTCCTTTTCTATAACGGTGCACGTGCGATGGATCAGTAGCGCCGCCGCTTTGACAGCCAAGTGCGTCAGACCGAGGCCTCCTTCCTCTCGGGTCAACGTGCAGGTAGCGTGACTAACTTTGAAAATTTCGCCCCTCCGCAGAAACCAATAGGCTGCTTGTATGATGGCTCGTCCTAGCTCATTGGGCACGTGGAAGACCTGTGCGAGGAACCGGGCTTTGCTGAGGAGACACGGATTGACGATCGAAACGCGCTGCGTCAGTGCCAGGGTGCGGGTGGCAGTGAGGTGCGCCGTAGCGCGTATTGCGTGCAGTGACAGGCGCCACGCTGTCTTCAGAACACCTAGGATCTTATGCACTTGTAAACCGGGGACGTCGGAATCTGTTCGCTGCGCCATAAATAGGAAGAAACACAGTTTTACGATTGTCGATACATGCACCCGATGCATTTTCATATAATGTCAGGATCTTGCGTATGGTGTCCAAGTCAGCTTCCGTAGACACGAGAAGGCCGACGTCATCCGCATACGTGCGGCAAACCTGTTTCTTCCCTCCTACAGTGAGTCCGACGCACGCACTGTGCAGGCGTCGCCACAAGGGGTCCAGTGAGATTGCAGACAGGGCCATAGCGAGAGGACACCCCTGCTTGACGGAGCAATCGACGGCAACAGGTGCGGACAAAAAACCATTAATCGTCACACGCGATGTCGAGCTGTTAAAAATATTAAATAGCGTGGCCGTGAATTTATTCCCAAATCCAAGTTTAGAAAGCACTTTTCTTAGGTAATGGTGACTAACGCGATCAAACGCTGTGGCAAAGTCGGCGGAAAGTATTCCAAAGGGAATTTTCTGCATCGTGGTGTATGCGATGACGTCACGGTATGTAGTGACCGCCTCGTAGATATTCCTTTGCGGCACTGTACAAAACTGACAGTCACTGAGGATCTTAGACATAACAGGCTTTAAACGGGACGCAACACATTTTGTAAAAAGTTTATAATCACCGTTTAAAAGCGTGATCGGGCGGAGACTGTCAATTCTATCGTTCACTCGGGTTTTCGGAGCCAAGGTGATTATTCCTTCCGGAAAACTCGCCGGTATTGCCACTCCATTCAAAAGTTCGTTAAAACATTCAACTAAAACTGAACCGAACGAGTGCCGAAAGTGGAGATAAAATTCTGGCGGGAGGCCGTCAGCACCGGGCGATTTCTTTTTTGTACATAGTTGTAAGACCTGTTTCACTTCCTCTACGGTGAACGGTTCCGTGAGGTGACGGCGGTCCGTGACTGTTAAAACGTGCGGGACACCTCGCAACAGATCTGTAATGGAGGCGTTGTCCGTCGCTAAGCAGGTGCGCGCCTCTGCCAGAATGCTCGCCTGCAGCTGGCCTGCTCGTCTGCCGCGGCTGTGCACCACGCAACCGCGCCCTCTTCGAGGCCGAGAGTCTGGTTTTAATTTGCCTGATGTTCGCCATCCGGAGAGAAGGATTGCATATTTATTGCGTCGTTGAGACATGTCTCGTAAAATTGCAAGGTGGTACGTTCCCAGTGGCGAACAGATTGACTAAATTCGATAACACTTTTTCGTAGCGACGGCTTTGCATATTCTGTCCACCACGATAACGCAGAAGAGTAGAAATGGCGATATGTTAAAATACTCTTCCGTGCCCTATTAATCACGACGTCGAAACCAGTGTTTGTAAGGTAACGTCCATTGAACTTCCACCTACATTTCGTACGTGGCTTCTGAGCCATCAGTGAATGAAAACGGCAGACATTTGCGGCACGGTCAGGAAACACCACTGGGTGTAACGCAAATTCTAGTACACAGTCTTTCTTTTCTCCAGAAATATAAATCCTATCGAGGCGACTCCCACCTGTCGGGTAGTAAAAAGTAAACCCCGGATCGTAGGGGTGTAAGTGGCGCCACTTATTAGATTCATTTCAGTCACGATCGTTGCTAACTCTATGCACTTGTACGGGTTCGGTTCCTGGTCGCGGCCGTCGAATACACAATTAAAATCACCGCCCATTATGACAGGCAAATATGGGCCTCTAAAAAGGTGACAAATGTCCGAACTGTAAAAGACTCGACGTTGCGGTTTGCAGTCAGTTCCCGAGGGAACATAAACATTTACAAAACGAATGTTATTTATGGTACACGCTACTCCGTGTCCATTTGGAATAGTGGCAAATCACTGAATTCGTGACCATCACGAATCAAAATAGCAGTTCCACTGTTACTCTCCGGATCGAAATTTAAAACCACCTGGTAACCGGGTATATATTCGGTCACCACTTCCTGAAGAAAAACAACGTCTACCTTCAAAAAATTCAAAAATTGTAATAAACATTCAAACTTTACAATTGACACAAATCTATTGATGTTTATAGTGGCAACAAGTGATGGTGATGGTGGGTGTGCCACCATTTAGTCGAGACTAGGTCTCGCCCACGACTTGGACACTCGCCGTCCAGTGTCGTGGCCTGCAGAGAAACGCGCGTGCGCGGCTGCGGCCTTTCTTTTGAGCGCGACTTGCGCCGGGTTCGAGTCCCGTGACAAGTCCATTGCCGGTGTCGGGTGTCGGGTGCAGGATGGATTCAAAGACCTTGCTGAATACCGAAGTAAGGCAGATGGGGTGGTAGCAAGAGGTAGCCGAGGGAGGCTCGATCGGTTTCAAGAACATCAATATACGGGAGGTCTTCCACAGGTCAGTGTAGTAGCCACTGGATAGAATGGTATTATACAATGTGGGAAGGACGGTGATGAAGGAGGTGGGGGGGTGTACAGTCACTGAGATCGCAGTAAGTGATGACGTAGTGGCTGGGAGTTGTGTTGCATTTTGCGCAGAGTGTAACTTGTATACCATGTGATGTAATGGGTTTGTTGCGGTCTGACAGTGGAAAGTGGTCCAAGTACTGGAAGATGAGGGTGAACAGCAGAAGAAAGGTGTCTGTTCATTCGTGGACTGTAGCAAATAGAGAATATGATGTCTCTTCCTGTCGGTTGACTCATAGGCATGGGGCTGGGTGGACCCACGGGTCCACGAGCCGGGGCCCCGAGCCTAGCCCTAAATCATCCAATGTTTTGGTTACTGGAAAAAACATGTTGAATATTTCTCATTCAACGAAATTTTAGAAGATTCTACAGGCAATTGTAGTAGATATTTATGATAATTGCTTATCTTAAACAATGACTTCGATTGATGCTCTTAGTTATCGCCATTTGTTGGTATAGTATGTGTGTATTAAATAAGG
Source organism: Locusta migratoria (assembly GCA_026315105.1). Taxonomy (NCBI): domain Eukaryota; kingdom Metazoa; phylum Arthropoda; class Insecta; order Orthoptera; family Acrididae; genus Locusta; species Locusta migratoria. Next base: position 10,547,249 of record CM048755.1, read on the forward strand.
TGACCAATCGTACCGATGTTTTCGTGACAGTCACGATTTTTGTGCGCCTGTCTAGAAATTTATTCAAAGGTTATTAGGTACAGCTATTTGTCCCGGATTTAACAATTATGTTCCGATTTAGTAATTTATCTCACATGTATCGGTCTATTTTATTTTATTATTAGTTTTAATTATGATTGGAAACTGTTTGACTATAACTTCGTTAGACTGAAGGTACCTATCACAAACTGTCGAACCGTTTCAAACTGTTTCTACTGATCATACGCGCACAGAATATACCATGGAATCAGTGAATGGACTGCTAACACCACTTTTCCAGGTCAAATATGGATTTATAGCATTTCTCATTTCAGACAGAAACATATGTCATTCTCAAATGTGCTTAAGCTAATGCAGTTTCTCTTCTGCCTTTCCGGAAATAATGCTGTTACTGAAGGGGTATTTTGCCCAGATGAATAATACATGGACAAGTAACAAAACACAGCTTGCCATGGAAACTATGAAATAAATATTAGTAACTAAAGTAAATTATTATGAAATTTTTTCACATGTTGTTGAAAAATACAGACTTGTTGAAGAAAGTTCACTGCACTGTTAAATACAGTTGTTCTGATCGCATTCCTTCAAATTACAAAATTTGTAATGTGTCCCGAATTTGGATTTAGAAAATGTGATTATGTCCCGAATCTGAATCTAGAAAATATGTTCACCTTGGTATTAAAACAGATGCAATGTTTTCTCCTTGAGGAGTACACTCACTGAACAGAGACGATGCTTATGATGATGAACTGAATTATGATCAGATTCTTCTTTTAGAAGTGTTGCGAGTTTTTATTCCTTCTTCTCTATTAAGACTGGTCATTAGGAATTGCTGAAACAACTTGTCCCTTTGTCTAAGTCTTGTTGCAATCAAAGGCGGCAAATGGTCTGCCAAATTTTTAAGCAATCCTTCGATCAGCAAAAAATATTATTTGGATCTCAAGACGTACTTGACAGCTTTCAGAGGCCTCTTGATACCATTTTGGCGCAATATCTTGACCTATATTGATCACTTGCGCAATCGGGTGGTAGGATTCCGGGTTCCGCTGAATAGATCAGGAGTCCATTACGCGCAGGAATCGGCTAGGCGGGTAGCGGGAGCTGTGTGGCATGGACTGGGCGGTTTTTTGGAGTAGAGGGCTTTGCGGAAACAGTAAATGGGCTCTCTCAAAGGGTGCAGGTCGATCACAGGAGAAATATAGATCTAGAAACTATCGGTATTACACTTGTGAATTGTCGTAGCTGCGTCAGGAAAGTGCCAGAACTCCAAGCGTTAATAGAAAGCACCGAAACACATATAGGTAGCGAAAGTTTGCTTAAGCCAGAAATAAGTTCAGCAGAAGTATTCGCAAAAGATCTAACTGTGTTCAGGAAGGATAGATTAAACAAAATAGGTGGAGGCGTGTTTGTAGCCGTCAAAACTAGTCTTTCGTGTAGCTTGTTGTAGCAAGTTGAAGTTGATAGTTCCTGTGAGCTATTATGGGTAGTAGTTGTACGTGAAAAACATAAGCAGTTAATAATTGGTTCATTTTACCGGCCACCCGACTCAGACGATACAGTAGCAGAAAGGTTCAAAGAAAACCTGTGTCTAATTGCAAACACGTAACTGACTCACACAATAATAGTAGGCGGTGATTTTAATTTACCCTCAATCTGTTGGCGAAATTATATTTTCAAATCAGGAGGTACGCATAAGACATCGTGCGAAATTGTACTCAACGCATTTTCTGAGAATTACTTCGAACAATTAGTTAATGAGCCAACTAGAATTGTAAATGTATGTCAAAACACACTTGATCTCTTAGCAACAAATAATCCTGAGCTCATAACGAGCATCAAAACGGATGCAGGTATTAGCGAACACAGAACTGTCGTAGCGAGATTGAATATCGAAAGTCCCAAAGTTACCAAAAATAGACAAAAGTATATTTGTTCAGGAAAGAAGATGGAAATGCAATACATTGCTTCTTGAAAGACAGTATCCACTCGTTCGTAACACTAAACGTAAGTGTAGACCAGATGTGGCTCAAATTCAAAGAAGTGATATCGACAGCAATTGAGAGTTTTGCACCAAATAAATTAATAAAAGAAGGAGGTGATCCCCCTTGGTACACAAAACAGATCAGGACACTGTTGCTAAAGCAACGGAAATGGCATGGTAAATTTAAACGAACACAAAATCCGCAGGATTGGCGGTCCTACACTGAAGCTAGAAATTTAGCGAGGATTTCAATGCGAAATGCCTACAATACTTTTCACAACGAAACTCTTTCTCGAAATTTGAATGGAAACCCTAAGAGATTTTGGTCATATATTAAATATACTAGTGGCAAAACACAAACAATACCCTAATTACGTGATAGTAATGCGATCCTGCCGATGATAGCGCTACAAAAGCAGAGTTATTAAACATAGCTTTTAGAAACTCATTCACCAAAGAAGACGAAATCAATATTCCAGATTTTGAATTACAAACAGAGGCCAGAATGAGTAACGTTGAAGTAGATATCCTCGGAGTAGTGAAGCAACTTAAATCAGTTAACAAGAACAAGTCTTCTGGTCCGGACTGTATACCCAATAGATTTCTATCTGTTTATGCTGAAGACATAGCTCCTTACTCAACAGCCATATACAACCACTATCTCAAAGAAGTATCTGTACCAAAAAATTGGAAAGTTGCACAGGTCACGCTTATATTCAAGAAAGGCAGTAGGAGTAACCCACTAAACTACAGGCCTATTTCATTGACCTCAATTTGCAGCAGGGTTTGGAACATATCCTGTATTCAAATGTTATGAATTATCTAGAACATGATCTATTGACCCAAGGTCAACACGGATTTAGAAAATATCGTTCATGCGAAACACAACTAGCTCTTTACTCACACGAAGTGATGAGTGCTATCGACAAGGGTTCTCAAATTGATTCCGTATTTCTTGATTTCCAGAAGGCTTTTGATACCATACCTCACAAACGGCCTTTAATCAAATTGCGTGGTTAAGGTATATCGCCGAAATTTGCGACTGGATAGTGGATTTCCTGTCATAGAGGACACAGTTTTTAGTAATCGCTGGTAAGGCATCGACTAAAACAGAGGAGATATCGGGCGTTCCACAGGGTACCGTCTAATAAAATCATCTGAAGATCAAAACCAACTACAGAACGATCTAAATAAGATATCACTATGGTGTAAAAATTGGCAATTGACTCTAAATAATGAGGAGTGTGAAGTCATCCACATGAGTACGAAAAGAAATCCGTTAAACTTTGTTTACATGATAAATCAATCAAAAGTGATGGCCGTAAACTCCACAAAATATCTAGAATTACTATTACGTCAGACTTAAACTGCAAAGAACACGTAGATAATGTCGTGGGAAAGGGGAACCAGAGACTGCGTTTTGTTGGCAGAACCCTTAAAAGATGCGACAGAAGTACTAAACAAACTGCATACACTACGCTTGTCCGTACGTTTTTGGAGTATTGCTGCCCAGTGCGGGCCGAGTTCAAAGAAGGGCAGCTCGTTTTGTATTGACGCGATACAGAGGAGACAGCGTCACGGAAATCATACAAGACCTGGGATGGGAATCATTACAACAACGGCGCTTATCGTTGCGGCATGGTCTACTTACGAAACTCCAATCACCAACCTTCTCCTCCGAATGCAAAAATATATTGTTGATTCCCACCTACATAGGTAGAAATGATAATCAGAATAAAATACGAGAAATCAGAGCTCAAACAGAGAGGTTCCGATGTTCTTTTTTCTCGCGCGCTATTCGAGAGTGGAATGAGAGATGAATAGTATAAAGTGGTTCGATGAACCCTCTGTCAGGCACTTCAATGTGATTTTCAGAGTATCCCATATAGATGTAGATTTAGATCACAAAAATGTCGTTATACAGAACAAAGCGATGCCGGTGGTTAACTTAAAGACATTATGACATCACTTTGAATGGAGAAAAAGTAGTTGCTGAGATCATCAGAGATTATCAATAGAAATGCAAATGAAAGGACAGCTGAACAACTTCAGATGTAAGCATCAAAGTAATTCAGATCTTTTTTGTCTTTCCTGTTTGCCGGCCGCGGTGGCCGCGGGGACTGAGGCGCTCCAGTCACGGTCTGCACGGCCACTACGGTCGAGGGTTCGAATCCCCCCTCGGGCATGGATATTTGTGCCGTCCTAGTTCGTAAGTAGTTCATAAGAAGTTTGTAAGTTTAGGGGCTGATGACCCCGTAGTTAAGTCCCATAGACCATACAAACATTTGAACTTCCCTGCTTTGAATTTTTGTAATGCTAGAACTGAGAATATTTGCGCGCTATGAACAATTTTTTCCATTTATTTTCACCAGTTTTTGGCTTTCGTGGACCTAGAAAGTAATGAACTGAAAATTAAAATCACCAATCCCATTTCAAAGTATCATTCAGATGTAACAGATACTAACAGCTTTTTTTTTTTTTTAATTCTACCCATGCAGACCCTCTTCAGTAGTCCTGCAGTCTGTCAACCATAAAATGATCCAATGAATGTTCTTAGCACGTTTATGAGAGAAGCTTCAAGCATTTTTTTTTTTTTTTTTTGGTACTGAGTAAAACAATAAGACTTTTTGTACCATCAGTGTCGGATTAAGGCAACCGCAAATACCGTGGCCGCCGGGGGCCCCGCCATGATCGCCTTCGAAAGTGATCACTATTTAACGAAGAGTCTTGATTCCTAGTAAAAGGAAAAAAGAAAGTCATCGAATACAGTGGCGTAGCTAAGTAGTTTGGCACCCGGTGCGGTGATCCAACTTGTTATTTAGAATTCCTAAGAACTTCATGTTCCTTCAATTTATCCAGATCCCATCTCCTTACTTTCCTACCTTTTTGTAGTTTCTTCAGTTTCAGCCTACAGTTCATAACCAACAAGTTATGGTCAGAGTCTATATCTGCCCCTGGGTATGTCTTACACTTAAAAACCTTGTTCCGAAATCTACGTCTTACCATTATAAAATCTGGTATCTCCCGGTGTCTCCTGGTCTCTTCCATGTATACAATCTTCTTTTGTGATTCTTAAACTAGGTGTTTGTTATAACTAAATTATGTTCTATGCAAAATTCTACCAGGCGGCTTTCTCTTTCATTCCTTTTGCCCAGACCATACTCACGTACTATCTTCCTTTCCCTTCCTTGTCCTACTACCGAATTCCAGTCTCCCATAACAATTAAGTTTTCTTCTCCCTTAATTGTCTGAATCATTTCCTTTAGCTCCTCATATATTTCTTCGATTTCCTCATCATCGGCAGAGCTAGTTGGCATATAAACCTGTACTAGTGTTGTCGGTGTTGGCTTCGTATCAATCTTGACAACGATAATGCGATCACTGTGCTGATCATAGTAGTTTACCCGCATTCCTATTTTCTTATTCATTATCAATCCTACTCCTGTGATACCCCCAATTGCTTTTGTATTTATAATTCTCTGCTCACCTGACCAGAAATCCTGTTCATCCTGCCACCGAACTTCACTAATCCCCACTGTGGTGTCGCACAAGTACAAAGTGCGCGCCACTTACTTTCGCCGCGCGCCGCCATGCACGCACGGCGCGGCGTTCTCACGACGACAGCCACGAGCGCCCTCTGCGACAACGCCGCTCGTGGCCACCACTTCGGACGGAGATAGCAACCAGTTAGGACCTTCGTAATCAGATAGGCACCATTGAAGACTTTGCTATCGTACAGGCACTAGGCAGGCCTCTAACAACTATGTATCAACATTCTGCAGTGCTATGTAAAAGTTAAGTATTGTTACATTCTGTGCAATATATATATCTCTTTCTAATTTACTCTAGTGTTTATAGTTTCTGGCTGCTCCCCTCCGTACCTGCACCAGCGTGCTATTTTTGTTACTGTGTCGGTCTCGTTCCACTCGGCCACCGACACCTACGACGAGGCTGGGACACAAAAGCGGCGATGAAGTTGGGACACAAAAGTGGCGACGAGGATGGGATACAAAAGTGGCGACGAGGAGTGATAGAACCTTGGACCAGCCCGCTTGCAGCAGCCAGACAGCAGCAGTCGGAGCACGCAGAAATTGCTCCCGCCCACCCACCCTTAATATAAGAATTTTGGGGGAAGATATTTTGTTACGTGTTTTGTGGACTTTTTTTGTTGCAGAGCGTCCTCATTCATATTGCATTTGTGTTTTGTTATAATTAACTTGTATGCGCGGCGCCTAATCGGTCAGCATGGCCACTACCCCGAACCCAAACTTAATGGAAATTATTCAGTTACAGACGGCGCAAATAACGCAACTCCTCCAGGCGGTGTCCCAGCTCACAGCGCAGGCAGCTAACCAACAACAACAGCCGCCGCTTCAGCAGCCCACACCTGCCGCCGCAACACTTCCTACGTTTTGCCAATACAACGAACGTGAGGAAGAATGGAGTGATTATCTGGCGCAGTTTCAAGAACTCGTCGCGGCTCATCAACTTACAGGTCAGACTGTTAAGCATCTTTTATTGTCTGTGGTGGGCCCCAAAACTTTCGTGTTACTGCAAAAACTATTCCCGCACGCATCTCCTCGTGATGTAGACTTTGAACAAATTGTAGATGCACTGAATGCTCATTATGAGAGAAAAGTTCTTGTAGCCGCTGCACGATACCGATTTTTCAGACTTAAAAAATTACCGCAGCAGTCACACCAAGAGTGGATTACGGAATTGAAGGGCTTAACCCGCCAATGTAAATTTACTTGAAACTTCCTGGCAGATTAAAATTGTGTGCCGGAACCGGGACTCGAACCTGGGACCTTTGCCTTTCGCGGGCAAGCGCTCTACCGACTGAGCTACCCCGACACGACTCACGATGCCGCCTCACAACTTTACTTCCGCCAGTACCTCGCCTCCTACTTTCCAAACTTCACAGAAGCTCTCTTGCAAACACGCAAGACTAGCACTCCTGGAAGAAAGGATATGGTGGAGACATGGCTTAGCCACAGCCTAAGGGATGTTTCCAGAATGAAACTTTCACTCTGCAGCGGAGTGTGCGCTGATATGAAACTTCCTGGCAGATTAAAATTGTGTGCCGGAACCGGGACTCGAACCTGGGACCTTTGCCTTTCGCGGGCAAGCGCTCTACCGACTGAGCTACCCCGACACGACTCACGATGCCGCCTCACAACTTTACTTCCGCCAGTACCTCGCCTCCTACTTTCCAAACTTCACAGAAGCTCTCTTGCAAACACGCAAGACTAGCACTCCTGGAAGAAAGGATATGGTGGAGACATGGCTTAGCCACAGCCTAAGGGATGTTTCCAGAATGAAACTTTCACTCTGCAGCGGAGTGTGCGCTGATATGAAACTTCCTGGCAGATTAAAATTGTGTGCCGGAACCGGGACTCGAACCTGGGACCTTTGCCTTTCGCGGGCAAGCGCTCTACCGACTGAGCTACCCCGACACGACTCACGATGCCGCCTCACAACTTTACTTCCGCCAGTACCTCGCGTTTCATATCAGCGCACACTCCGCTGCAGAGTGAAAGTTTCATTCTGGAAACATCCCTTAGGCTGTGGCTAAGCCATGTCTCCACCATATCCTTTCTTCCAGGAGTGCTAGTCTTGCGTGTTTGCAAGAGAGCTTCTGTGAAGTTTGGAAAGTAGGAGGCGAGGTACTGGCGGAAGTAAAGTTGTGAGGCGGCATCGTGAGTCGTGTCGGGGTAGCTCAGTCGGTAGAGCGCTTGCCCGCGAAAGGCAAAGGTCCCAGGTTCGAGTCCCGGTTCCGGCACACAATTTTAATCTGCCAGGAAGTTTCATATCAGCGCACACTCCGCTGCAGAGTGAAAGTTTCATTCTGGAAACATCCCTTAGGCTGTGGCTAAGCCATGTCTCCACCATATCCTTTCTTCCAGGAGTGCTAGTCTTGCGTGTTTGCAAGAGAGCTTCTGTGAAGTTTGGAAAGTAGGAGGCGAGGTACTGGCGGAAGTAAAGTTGTGAGGCGGCATCGTGAGTCGTGTCGGGGTAGCTCAGTCGGTAGAGCGCTTGCCCGCGAAAGGCAAAGGTCCCAGGTTCGAGTCCCGGTTCCGGCACACAATTTTAATCTGCCAGGAAGTTTCATATCAGCGCACACTCCGCTGCAGAGTGAAAGTTTCATTCTGGAAACATCCCTTAGGCTGTGGCTAAGCCATGTCTCCACCATATCCTTTCTTCCAGGAGTGCTAGTCTTGCGTGTTTGCAAGAGAGCTTCTGTGAAGTTTGGAAAGTAGGAGGCGAGGTACTGGCGGAAGTAAAGTTGTGAGGCGGCATCGTGAGTCGTGTCGGGGTAGCTCAGTCGGTAGAGCGCTTGCCCGCGAAAGGCAAAGGTCCCAGGTTCGAGTCCCGGTTCCGGCACACAATTTTAATCTGCCAGGAAGTTTCATATCAGCGCACACTCCGCTGCAGAGTGAAAGTTTCATTCTGGAAACATCCCTTAGGCTGTGGCTAAGCCATGTCTCCACCATATCCTTTCTTCCAGGAGTGCTAGTCTTGCGTGTTTGCAAGAGAGCTTCTGTGAAGTTTGGAAAGTAGGAGGCGAGGTACTGGCGGAAGTAAAGTTGTGAGGCGGCATCGTGAGTCGTGTCGGGGTAGCTCAGTCGGTAGAGCGCTTGCCCGCGAAAGGCAAAGGTCCCAGGTTCGAGTCCCGGTTCCGGCACACAATTTTAATCTGCCAGGAAGTTTCATATCAGCGCACACTCCGCTGCAGAGTGAAAGTTTCATTCTGGAAACATCCCTTAGGCTGTGGCTAAGCCATGTCTCCACCATATCCTTTCTTCCAGGAGTGCTAGTCTTGCGTGTTTGCAAGAGAGCTTCTGTGAAGTTTGGAAAGTAGGAGGCGAGGTACTGGCGGAAGTAAAGTTGTGAGGCGGCATCGTGAGTCGTGTCGGGGTAGCTCAGTCGGTAGAGCGCTTGCCCGCGAAAGGCAAAGGTCCCAGGTTCGAGTCCCGGTTCCGGCACACAATTTTAATCTGCCAGGAAGTTTCATATCAGCGCACACTCCGCTGCAGAGTGAAAGTTTCATTCTGGAAACATCCCTTAGGCTGTGGCTAAGCCATGTCTCCACCATATCCTTTCTTCCAGGAGTGCTAGTCTTGCGTGTTTGCAAGAGAGCTTCTGTGAAGTTTGGAAAGTAGGAGGCGAGGTACTGGCGGAAGTAAAGTTGTGAGGCGGCATCGTGAGTCGTGTCGGGGTAGCTCAGTCGGTAGAGCGCTTGCCCGCGAAAGGCAAAGGTCCCAGGTTCGAGTCCCGGTTCCGGCACACAATTTTAATCTGCCAGGAAGTTTCATATCAGCGCACACTCCGCTGCAGAGTGAAAGTTTCATTCTAAATTTACTTGCTCTTGTGGACTTTCGTATAGTGACGTGATGTTGAGGGATGCGATTACGCAGAATATTTAGGACCCCAGAATTAGAGCAGCAATTCTGAAACAGTCTGACCCCTCATTAGACAGTGTACTGCAGCTTATAGAAGCGCATGATACTTTTGACTTAGCAGATGTAGAAATGCAAAGCCACAGTGTAAATTCAGTGCGCCGCAACGGACGCTTTCCTAGCCGTAGTTCTCAGTATAGCACTAGTGATTCTTTAAATAGTACAGGCCGTGCTGAACAGACAGTGAACAGTAGCCAGTGTAAAAGTGCGACGCAAAGGTCGCCCCGTCGTGTTAGAAACAGTAATTTGAATAACGGGCGCCAATGCTCATTTCAGAAAAATGTACGTAAATCTTGCCCCCAGTGTGTGTCTCGCCACAAGCGTGCTCATTGCCCTAGTCGCAACGCAACCTGTTATCAATGTGGCAAATCAGGACATGTACAGTCTGTGTGTATGCAAATTAAAAACTCAAAGAACGGTACCGTTAGAAACAGTGCTTCGCAGAGTGCGAGAACGGTTCATTCTGTAAATGTTATACGGGCTGTGGAATTGAACAGTGTTTTCCTTGGATCTCAATTGCAGGAAAGTAGTTCTGCGCCTATGGCAAAACTATATAGTGCACCATGTAGCAAGCGCCGACGAGCGCGTAACACAGTGCAACGGAAAAGGGTTCGGGACAAGCAAAAAGACTATGAACAGTGCATTCCTTTAGTGAAAATAGTGCCTTCTGCAACTGCTCCTTGTAATAGTGCCCAGTACTGTGTAGCTAGTGACAGTAGACTTGTTGTAGCTACTGAAAAGTTTAGTGCAGTAGTTAGTGAATCTGCAGTAGCCTCGCATTGCGCGGACGCCGATCCGGCGGTAGTGCCATCTAATGACAGTGTTGTTAATCCCCTGTGTGCCGAGTCTGCGCCGCTTACTTCACTACGCGGCCCGCGCAAGCGCAGTAAACAAACCGTAGCAGACGTTGCCCACATTCGCGCACCTGTCGAGCGCCGCAAGCAAAAACTTTTTGTGAATCTTTCCATTGACAATAAGACTGTGCAATTTCAGCTCGACACTGGTTCCGCTGTTACCTTAATTAATAAAGATACTTATGAACTTCTGGGTTCTCCAAAATTATCGCTGTGTCAACAAGTGTTAACAGCTTATACAGGTGCAAATATTCCCGTGCTAGGAACATGTAGCCTGCCCGCCTCTTTTCAAGGTGTAACAAAAACAGTTGCTTTTGTAGTTCTTGCCGGCCGCGGTGGCCGAGGGGACTGAGGCGCTCCAGTCACGGTCTGCACGACCACTGCGGTCGGGGGTTCGAATCCCCCCTCGGGCATGGATATTTGTGCCGTCCTAGTTCGTAAGTAGTTCATAAGTAGTTTGTAAGTTTAGGGACTGATGACCCCGTAGTTAAGTCCCATAAACTATACAAACATTTAAACATTTTTTTTGTAGTTCTTCAGGCCAAATCGACACAGAACATTTTTGGACTAGATGCTTTTGAGTTGTTTGGTTTCGCAATTCAAAGAGATGTGCTTCAAATTTCGTCAATAGTGCCTCAGGATAAAATCAATGCATTGTGTGAAAAATATAGTGACTTGTTTTCGCCGGAACTAGGTTGTGCAAAAGACTTCGTGGCACATGTAACTTTAAAAGAATCTGCAGTTCCAAAATTTCGTAAAGCTAGACCAGTGCCTATCGCCTTGCGTGATACAGTTGCCGAAGAACTTAAACGTTGGCAAGATAGTGTGGTGATTTCTCCTGTTTCTGCGAGTCAGTGGGCCTCGCCTATAGTAATTATACCCAAACCGTCAGGAAAACTTCGTCTCTGTGCGGACTTCAAATCAACAGTGAACAGTCAAACAATTGTAGACACTTACCCTCTGCCCAGACCTGAGGAACTTATGGACAAATTAGGACAGTCTCGCTTCTTTTCCAAGATTGATTTAGCAGAGGCATACTTACAAATTCCCCTTGATGACGAGTCAAAAAAATTTTTCGTCATTAATACTCACATGGGCCTTTTTCAATTTCAACGCCTACCCTTTGGCAGTTCTTCCGCTCCCGCTATTTTTCAGCGTTTTTTGGAACAGCTGACAGTTTCTGTACCGTGTTGTTCGAACTATTTAGATGATATTGTGGTATCCGGACGTACAGTTGAAGAACATTTAGCAAACCTGGAGTGCCTTTTCAAAGTGTTGACTGCAGCAGGTCTACGTTGCAATAAAGCAAAGTGTTCGTTTTTTCAAACTGAAATAGAGTACCTAGGCCATGTGATTAATGCCCAAGGAATTCATCCCTTACAGTCACATCTTCGAGCAATCAAAGACTTGCCTCCTCCTAAGAATGTGCATGAATTGCAAGCAGTGATGGGAAAGCTTAACTATTATTTCAGGTTTATTCCCAATGCCTCTCAGATTGCAGCTCCACTGCATCACTTACGTAGGAAGAATGTTCCTTTTGTATGGTCCAAAGATTGTCAGGTTGCCTTTGACAAATTAAAGTCTGCACTACTCAGTGATGCATGTTTGATTCCCTTTGACCCACAGAAGCCTGTAGTGTTAGCAGTTGACGCCTCGTCGTACGGTCTGGGCGCGGTAATCTCACATCGCATTGGATCTCACGATCGTCCTATTGCCTTTGCATCCAAGCTACTGACGCCAACGCAACAGAATTACAGTCAGATAGAAAAGGAGGCCTTAGCAATCATTTACGGCGTCACAAAGTTTCATTATTATCTGTATGGCAGAAAATTCTATTTGTTGACAGACCACAAGCCTCTCACGTCGTTGTTCTCACCCACAAAGCCAATTCCGCCACGAACGGCACAAAAGCTTCAGAGATGGTCCTTGATATTGTCAAATTATCAGTATGAGATTTTGTACCGACCTACCACTAAACATGCCAATGCGGACACACTTTCCCGACTTCCGGTTGGCCAGGATGTATCATTTGATTCTTCAGAAATGGCATGTTGTCAGATCGACTCCAGAGATGCTTCCGCTGTCGCAGACTTTCCTTTAAACTCTCGTCGGGTTGCACAGGAAACAGCTGCGGATGCAGACTTAAGTGTGGTAGCACGTTTTGTTCGCTTTGGTTGGCCTGCCAGAGCCAAAGACATTGATCGGCCTCTGGTTCGACGTTATTTTGCACAACGTCATGCATTATCTTTAGGTCAGCGTGTTCTGTTGTTACATACGGACAACGACCAAGCAAGAGTGATTGTTCCTCGTTCCCTGCAACGAGAAGTGTTACGCCTCCTGCATCAAGGACATTGGGGTATTTTTAGGACAAAGCAATTAGCCAGACGTCATTGTACCTGGGTTGGTATGGACGCTCAGATAGAGAGCATGACGTCACAGTGTACTGTTTGTGCGGAGCATCAGGCGGCTCCTCCGCAACGTTTCTCAGACTGGCCACGCCCCAAGGGACCATGGCGACGTTTACATATTGACTTTGCCGGACCTTTCTGGAATACGCGCTGGTTAATTGTTGTAGACGCTTTCAGCAAGTTTCCTTTTGTGATTGCCATGAACTCAACGACAGCGTCTAGCACAATCAGTGCCTTAACATCAGTGTTTTGCATCGAAGGTTTGCCTGAAACTATCGTCAGTGACAATGGACCTCAGTTTGTTAGTGCGGAATTTCAACAGTTTTGTCGTGTGAATGGCATTCAGCATATTACCACTGCACCTTTTCACCCTCAGTATAATGGTGAAGCAGAACGTTTCGTTCGAACATTCAAGTCTCACATGGAGAAGATGAAAGGTCAGCACTCCAGGCAGCAAGCACTTCAAATTTTCCTGTCTACGTATCGGTGCATGCCACGTGACGGCCCGTCTCCTGCCGAGCTGCTACACGGCCGCCGTCACCGCACTCTCCTTCACCTGCTGCAGCTTCCCACGCACCGAGTCGGTTCGTATGGCGCTACGCGTTTTCAGGTTTCTACGCCGGTGCTGTACAGGGTGTTTGCTGGAAACAAGAAGACATGGTTGCCGGGCACCATTCAGCGCGTGCTCGGTAGCAATATGTATGTTGTACGTTCTTCCACAGGGTCGGAGCTGCGGCGCCACGCAAACCAATTGCGCCTGCATAGGCCTCGCGATCCTGTCTCCGGTTTCTTGATTCCAGACCCAGTTCACCGCCAGGGAGCATAACCACATCGTTCGTCCCCGGACTACGAGATCGTACCCATGGAGGTGGACGCACCTCCGACGCAGTCGTCGCCGCCGCTGTCGCCGCCGCAGATGACAGCATCACCGAGAGGGACTCCGGGACCGTGCGGGCCTCCCCAGCTTGGGCTACGCACCTCAGAAGAAGATGACCTGGTCAATCTGGGCGGAAGCGTGCGCCCTTCCCCAGGTTTCGGTGGGTTCCCTGGAGGATCGCAAGGCGGATGCCGGGGCGCGGACGGCGTCTCGATCCCAGCCTCAGCTACGACGCCCGTCCCACCAGTAACGCCCCCGCCCAGGCCCTCCTCCCAGTGCCGTCGCCGTGGCCCTCAGCCCTACGCCACGACGGCGCGGCGGTTTGGGGGGGAGGGGTGTGGTGTCGCACAAGTACAAAGTGCGCGCCACTTACTTTCGCCGCGCGCCGCCATGCACGCACGGCGCGGCGTTCTCACGACGACAGCCACGAGCGCCCTCTGCGACAACGCCGCTCGTGGCCACCACTTCGGACGGAGATAGCAACCAGTTAGGACCTTCGTAATCAGATAGGCACCATTGAAGACTTTGCTATCGTACAGGCACTAGGCAGGCCTCTAACAACTATGTATCAACATTCTGCAGTGCTATGTAAAAGTTAAGTATTGTTACATTCTGTGCAATATATATATATATATATCTCTTTCTAATTTACTCTAGTGTTTATAGTTTCTGGCTGCTCCCCTCCGTACCTGCACCAGCGTGCTATTTTTGTTACTGTGTCGGTCTCGTTCCACTCGGCCACCGACACCTACGACGAGGCTGGGACACAAAAGCGGCGATGAAGTTGGGACACAAAACCCACTATATCTAACTTCAACCTATCCATTTCCCTTTTTAAATTTTCTAATTTTCCTACTCGATTAAGGGGTCTAACATTCCACGCTCCGACCCGTAGAATGCCAGTATTGTCTTTTCTGATGATCACATCCTCCTGAGTAGTCCCCGCCCGAAGACCCGAATGGGGGACTATTTTACCTCCGGAATATTTTACCAGAGAGGATGCCATCATCATATGTTCATACAATAGAGCTGCATGTCCTCAGGAAAATTTCCCCTTGCTTTCAGTGATATGTTACTTTTAAGCTCCTTGAGAAAGTCTCTTCTGGTCCCCCCTTATGGGAGTTTTAGGAAGCAGTGTTTTGTGGGTGCCAGTGTCCTCATGTACAGTAATGGGTGTCCTATCTATTGGACTGGCGCACGCGTGTTTCTAGCACCTCTCTACAAAGATCAGGTATTTGGGGTAGAGCTGTAAATGATAGTAACAGTCAATAATTCACATATCTGGTGATCTCTCGTACAGGGCTAGGTTTTGCGAATTGTTTTCCAACGAAGTGCTTGACGGCAATATGGATCCTTACATCATTATGTTTTCAGATGAGGCTTGATTCCATTTCCAGGGTTATTGTAACGCCCTAAACTAACCACACTGGAGCACCAATAGACCTGCTTCATGAAGAGCCCCTTCACGATCAGAAAAATAGAAGTGTGGTGCGCAGTTATTATTGGTAGCTGAATAATAAGCCCCATTTTTAATGACACAGTTAACAGTGAAAAATAAAGAGAAAAACACATTTTGCAACATTTTTTAAAGAAACCGAGTGAAAGATAACGAAGCCTTGCGTTTTTTCAGTAGGTGCCAGGAGCCCAGGACCAATGTTTTCTTGCACGCATTTGACGAAGTGTTACCGTACATAACAAAGTCATGTCTCGTTCTTTGGAACTTCGTTTTATGCCGTGAAGTTTCTGTTGAGGGAAGCACTAAGGAATG
This sequence comes from Locusta migratoria, assembly GCA_026315105.1. NCBI lineage: Eukaryota > Metazoa > Arthropoda > Insecta > Orthoptera > Acrididae > Locusta > Locusta migratoria. The sequence goes on from CM048755.1 coordinate 10,562,636, forward strand.
AAGTGTACAACACAAATCCGCACATGTTACAGGAACTCAAAGATAATATCCGCTATTCAGTCAATTCAATTTCTCTAAGAGAATTACATCGTGTGATGAATTAATGAGTAGATACCAGCAGTATTAAGAACAACAGTTCGCTCATCTTATATCTTGAATGGGTGATTACAAACTTTATTTGCATATGGGAAAAAGAGGGGAAATATTCCTATTTTTTGATAATGATCTTAACAGCGATGTTGCGTTTCGTTTTAAAACGTATCTGTTGAAATGAAAAAAGTAAAACATTCCACCAACCACTTTTGCGTTTGTAACCCTGTAATTATCTCATACAGCAACAAAAGAAATGTTTCCCTTCTTATCATAAACTTTCACAAGTGAATAAATGTTCTGTGATGTCAAGGTCGCATTTCCTAACGAAAGGGAGTGGGCGTAGGAAGTACTTATCATATTTTGTAGGACGAACTGTGACTTTTAAATGGTCATAAAAAGCTGCAGTTCCGACCCTGCTAAAAGTTAGTTTTATAACATAAAAAACTTTAACTAATTTCCTTGAAAGAAAATCACCTGCCTAAAGGGGGCGTCCATTAATTACGTGAAGTGTTTAGGGGTGGGGGAAGGTCAACCCGAATCTCAGCAAACCTCACGTGTGGAAGAGGGGTGTCTCGGCAAATCTCCTGTTATTTTTTATTTTTTTCGCAAGAAACACTGTAAAACTGCGAGATAACTGGGTTAAATTAAGTACAACATGTTTGACGCCTAAAATAACTTGCAGCTTTCAATGATAAAATTGTACAGGTTTTGTTATGAAAAAGTTTTTCTTCAACCAGTCAAAGTTCTGTATTACTCATATTTTACACGATACATATCGAGAACAGGTTCCCACTTTGAAGTGCATTATCTTTGTGCTATACCATTTATAAATGATTTTTCTATGTATGACGTGCCGCATTTTTGTCTTTACTACAACGTATAATGCCATGCATAATCAAGCACTACGCATTATAGGGCGGGGGTGAGGGGATCGAGCAAAACCTCACGCCATCTCTCTCGAGGAGCCGCGCCGTGGGGTTTGAGGCGTCATGTCATAAACTGCACGGCTGCTCACGTAAGAGGTTCGGGTTCTCCCTCAGGCATGAGTGTGTATGTTGCCCTTACAATAAGTTATTTTAAGTAGTGTATAAGTTTAGGGACCGATGACCTTAGCAGTTTGGCCCCATAGGACTTTATACACATAGGACTTTACACATCTTTCAAGAAAACGCCAAAATCACCTCAAGTAATTAATTGAGGCCACCAAAATAACTTTTTTTCCTTTTCCTCAGAAGTATGAGGAGGACTGATTTATAGCAAACACTTTTTAGTCTTCTTAAAATTTTTAAGCAAATATTGCTTAAAATAGCAATGTTCTTTAAATTCAATAAGTTAGTAATCTGTTGTTCTACAGGAGAAAATGCTTTTATGCATTGAATATCAAACAATGATTTTTGTTCTATTTGACGTCACACTTACATCAAATAATAAACCCATATGGTATGTTTTTTCTAATTTTCAACGATTTTTCTTATACACTATACCAGAGGTTTCCAAACTATTCCTAGTCGCAACACCATTTCGAATATATAGTTACACGAGGAACACACTAATCTTTAATAGAGAGGTTTATCTAAATCAAATTATACTTTAAAGAAATATTAATTTTCATGATTCACTTGTACTCTAAGTGCACACTGAACGAACTAAAGGATGTTTAGTATTTTTTCCACAATGTTCTATCTTATTTTATCTTAAGATTTTGCTGTTGTTGCGACACCCTTAGTGACACTACGCGACACCCCTGGGTGTCGTGACGTCCAGTTTGGAAAGCTCTGCACTATACATCATAACGTACCACATTGATAGCCACGGCGGAAAACAGTTCTGGTTTTATGCTAGACCATGGTTGGGTCCTTCTGTTGCACATTTGACCACTTGAACACCCTGGCACAAAGTAAATTCGTGATATATAATTAACACGGCTTCTTTGGCTATATGGCAGTTTATTTTAACGTTCAAATCAAGGAATGCAGTGACCGTTTATAGTCTAAAAGTGGCAGCAACATCTGGATAAGTATCGTAATCACTTTTAAAGCTGGGAGAAATATCTTACTGATTCTCAAAATGTTATTAAATAGAAAAAATTCAAGCATTTGGCATCAGCAGAAAAGAAACCCCTTGTATCCTTCTTACAACTATGGGAAGAAGTTGTATTTTTAAAAAGTTCATAAATAGTTCTATTTACTTACGTGCAAATGAATAAATATTACAAACGATCTTCTGAATCTTGCGGAAGAAAACTTTTGCGTCCGCTCACTCACGATATTAGACGAAGAATGGCAACAGCCCCGTCGGTTAACAATGGTGCATCAGCGTCAAACATATACACCAACAATGACTCCGCTATGGCGGTGAAATGGGAGTCGGCCCAGACCATAGGCTCTCTCGAGGCCCGCCGTTCCCATTAAGTGACGGCTTTTGTCACCCCCTTGGAGTTGGTACCCGGTGCGGACCGCACCCCCTAGCTACGCTACTGATCGAATTTAGAATATTAACATGATGCATTCACACTAATTCCGCCATCGAGTGGAGTGGTGGACTAAGGGGGGGGGGGGGGGATGGACCGCTCCGGGCGTCTTCTAAAGCACTTTTTTTTTGCGTCTTCTTCTGGATCCTCCAAATCTGGAAAGCTATTTCCTTTAGACTGTCCCGCGCCCCTCGTCCGTAGGGGGCCTCCAAATCTCAAAGGTTACTTTTTAAATACTAGTAAACGTATTTCCAAGAGGACGTGGGGCTCATTTTCTTTTGCCGCCACCTCGGGCCTCCGACAGCCTTTCTCCGCCACTGGTCGAGAGCGCCATTATTGTTGTCTCTACTTTTGCTTTAACGGGACAGTAGTGTTGAATACCACGGCAGTCTTACTTCACGTGAACCAGCGACAATTGTCGCCCAGGCGGCCTCCGATTTGTGTCAAAACACCAGAATTGTTTGATGTCACCGACAGGCGCAGTTCCCCTCTTTGCGGCGCTGCATTAATCTGCAGTTCCCCCCGTTTCTACGAATAATTTGCAAGTAAACTTTTGCTATTAGATGAAAAAGTCTGCATTTTCATATTTGCCGTGAAATTATTATCAACTTATAGAAACACTACATCAGACCTTACGATACGGTACCGGATATTACGACAATGAATTTCTATTTCGTCAGCCAGAGGGGACTCCAGAAATATGCGAAAAATATTATACCAGATGTTAGGAAGGCCTTTCTTAAAAATTTGGAAATATATTTCGCAGTTTACTATAAAGGCGTAAATAAGATAAATATAAAATAGCTTTAGTGTCTCTCTAATATTAAAAACAACCAATATATTGTTACTGTCCTATTTCTTCTTTCTCCAGTTTTATGTTGTGTTAGTTTTAGGTACAAGTTCGTTGTTTTTAAGCTTATATTGGTATATTTTATTGAATATTTTCCTTATTTTAGCTTAAAATTCCCGTATTTTTGCATATTTGAACACATACATTTCACTTGGCAAAGCCAGTTGGTGAACTATCCGGGCGTTACAAGAAAAATAAACGGAAATGATGCGAAATCAATCTAGCAGATATTCTGAAAAGCACAGCTTAACACGTTATACGCCATTTAAAAATCATTTTACACTGGAAGGATCGAGAGGCCGATCTGGCCCCTTTACCAATTTTTCACATGTGTCCTGCCTGATCAAACCGTTAAATGGAATGAGTTGACTGATGTTATTTTTTTCATGTTTTATATAAAGTATTTTGCACCCTCTTTTAGAGTTTGCTACTTCAAATAGACTCCTAAATATTAAGATTACGACAACTTGGCCCCTCATAGCGTTTCTCAGTATTTTCGGCATGTTTCCTTGTAATACTGTGTATGAAATAAAACCAACTGTTGTCTCCTTGTTGTTTCAATACGCGACAACAATGCCATACATTCCAGCACTGATTGCGGTTGGGCAGCTGGGGATGGCGGTCTTGTATGGATGAGTTATGCCTGAGTGATTGATGGTGTGAGTGAGTGTCACCTTTATTCATGAACGTCATGGCCGAAAATTTACAAGTGATGAATGTGAATATGAGTGTGTTGGCAGCTCAGTGATCATCTTTATGTTGTGTTGCTAGCTATCGTCATATTATCAAGTACCAATCTGGACCTTCCATTGTTGAAAATCAATAAAAGTACAATGATCGTTACACTGAATTGTCTTTAACAATCTGGCCGTGTAAGCAATAAAACTGCATGGGGCCAATTTGGCCCCAGGGGTTCTTATACGTAGTAGCTTGCATGCGATCCCTATGGTATTAAACGCCAAGTAGACTAGATAGCAGCTATAAAAACGTGATATAGTTAGTTCCTTTTGCCCTTTTACTCTGGCTATCATACCGCTTAGGAATTCGTTCTCAAGTCATGCCGTTGGCTCAGCAGTTTGACGTTACTTCAGGCTGGCTTGGAAAGGATCTGATGGACCAGCCTTCGGCGAAATATATATATGAAGCTTACGGTACCGGTACCGTATCGCCCGCCGCGGTGGCCGAGGAGACTGAGGCGCTCCAGTCACGGTCTGCACGGCCACTACGTTTGGGGGTTCGAATCCCCCGTCGGGCATGGATATTTGTGCCGTCCTAGTTCGTAAGTAGTTCATAAGTAGTTTGTAAGTTTGCCTACTGCTGGTGTCACCCATTGTAGAAACATGGAACTAAAACACGTTCCGTACGTTACCACAGTCCGTCCACAATTGTGTGATGCAGGCCCGAACTTCCTAACGTGAATCACAATGAAATAAAGCGAGCAAAACCAGAACTGCACAATTGTGCATGTAGGGCCTGAAAGGGATATTTCATCGAGGCAGCTGCTCGCGATCTTCAGATGGTACTGACACCATTGCTGCACTGCTCGCCAATATATATGCAGGCCTGTTGCCGAGGCACCGGCACAACCGTGACGTCATCATAGAGCACAACATTGTCGACATAACTCCTACCCGAGGAGTGGTAAACGGGCTCCTGGTGGCCTCCGCATGTGGTAGTAAGTCTCGCTTGTCTTCACTTCGATTACCCATGTGGACTGTCGTTTGTCTACAGCCAATGATACCTCGGCACCACCATAGCTGGTTCCCATGCTTTAAAAAGGGACACCTTTGACTTCGAATGCTCAGAACTGCATGAAACTGTGCTTGGAATAACAGGCAATCATAAACATGACAGTGCATATGTCATTTTCATGCAAAACGTTGCATTGTACCTCAAGTAACATTTTAACAGAGAGAAACAAAGTAATGATGTATCAATACCATACGGTGGAAATTATGTGTAATTTAATGGTGTCAGTGTATCATTACATATTCAATTAGCAGCACCAAAAACTCTCTGCTTAAAGTACTTATATTAGCGCAAAACACACATAGGTCTATACAACAGTACAACACAGTTGAAAGAGATTAAATAAGTCCTCAAAGAGCAGATGCGGGATTTCGATGAAGTGGTTAAAACAAAGTGGGAGAGAAAAATGTGGCACATTATCACAGTCATACAGTCCAACATCAAAAGCCACACGGATTACATTTTCAAATGATGTCGGTATGTCAATGTCATACCCTGGCTTTCGCTAAGCATACTACAACATAGGCTTATACGTAGGTGCAGCGAACTGATTGTAAATCACAGAGTGAGGTTTCATGATGCAATTACTATCGTGTACCTTCGTTTGTGGTTTAGCACCTTATAGTCTTACAAAATCAGTAATCCTTCTGATATAGAGTTTATACTGCCAAAAGAAGTAAACATCAAGGGGTTGGCAATATTTAGCTATTCTTGGTGGCAAAATCTTCAGCATAACATCTTTGTTTGGAAAACTTGCATCTAGAAGTGTATGATCTGTAAGACCCACCCACGAATCACTCAACAATAGGTTCTTTTCATTCATTACATGTTCACCTAGAACCGAAGTTAGAAAATAATTCATGTGTTCTTTAGTCATTTTTTCCACTTTTCCTTGTCTCCACATGAATATTTTGTGGGCATGTTGTTTCAAGTTTCTTTAAGATATGTGAACCGAAAGTGCCTTGTGTATCTTGAAAACAAACAACTTGTTTGCTAGTCTGCCTGCTATTTATAAAGCCACATCAATTGCGTAGCTATGGGTAGACTTATGCAGAGACTGCAACGCACTACCTGAAGTTTTCTCTCCTCTGTAGGACAGTGTTGATGCTGGAGCTGACTCTGGTCACAGTTCCAAACATTACCTTTCTCCACGCCCTCCTCAGTTATAAACATGTCCACTTCCTCCACAAACTGTTGTGCCTTCTGACGTATAATGTCATTTTCTTCTATGTCCTTACGTGTAACAAACGTAATAATATGCCTGGATGAAATGTCATATCCAGCCACGAAATGGTCGATAAAGGAAATGCATGCTTTGAAATTGACGAAGCCAAACCTTTTGGCCCCTTCTAATGCCAACATCTGCAGATGCCAATAGTGAACTGTGTATTCATACCTCCTTGCACCATCAAATTGCAATATTACATACACTTTTATAGTTTGTAATTGTGGCAGTCTGTTTCTTTTAAATGAGCACCTGCTCCCCATTTACTAGACACACCATTTAGAATTAATGTACAATTTGTTTTAATTTTTATGCACATTTGCTATGGGAATTGAAGCCATGATTGTAATATTCCTTCCTCATAAATGTTCTCTAGTTTGCTGTCATAACATCTTATAACACTGGACCTCATCTTTTTCAGTGGTGAGGGTTCGTACTCACTGTGACTGCTTGAAGAGTCACATTCAGGTTCATGTTCCTCCTGTCCTTCAAATTCCATATATCTATCCAGCGTAATATTGTGTATTTCTGTGTTGTCACTATTATATTTCTGAATTATCATGTTATTTATCCCCAAACTGCATATTCTTGGCCCTGATGTCATTTCCATATTCAGCATGTAGCAACTTGGTTTCTAATATACGCATAGGATATGACATTACTGCACTGTACACGCTTTACACAGTAACTCACTTGTGAACTCTCCAAGAGACAAAGACATACTGCAGCCACTGGTTAGTGCAGTGGCGCTAGCAGACAACTGTGGAAATGACGCACACCACTGTTCTTTTTTATGATTGCTTGTTATTCTAAGCACAGTTTTAGTAGTTTCGAGCATTCGAGGTCAGAGGTGTCCCTAGTAAGATGGAGCCCCATGTCCATATTAATTAAGTCATTGGTAATACGTATTTCAACAGCCTCTTTAATAATGAAATCCAAGTAGGTGGAAGCAGAAGACAGGATCTCGGTCTCTTGATACGAGGTATGTCCACAAAGTAAGTTCCGTTTGGTTATATAAACCAAACGTGAACAGATACAGAAAAAAATATTTATTGTATAAAAATCTGCAACTATTCAACTACTTTTCTACATAACTTTCGAAATTTTGTAGGCACTTGTCATAGCGTGGGACAAGTTTTTGTGTGCCTTCTTCATAGAAGGTTGCCGCCTGTGTATTCAACCATGTGGCAAACGTGTTCTTTCAGCTCATCATCGTTGAAGTGTTGACCACCAAGGACAGATTTTAGGCGTAAGAAGAGATGAAAGGAGTCTTCGTCTTCCCTTCACGTTGCTGTCCGACCTCACAAGGCGAATGTGACAAAACAACTGTTACGGGAATTTCACTGGGACGTGTTTGATCATCCTCCGTACAGTCTCGCTCCTAGCGACTTTCTTCTTACACCTAAAACCTGTCCATGATGGTCAACACTTCAGCGATGATGACGAACTGAAAGAATATATATACATGTGGCGTCTGTTCCGAAAGAGCAGACGTCACTTGTGATCCTGCAGCTGTTATTATTTAATATTCATAGAATATGTGACATCAACTGCGATTGGGCAAAGCTGAAAATGTGTACCCATCCGGGATTCTAACCCGGGTCTCCTGCTTTCTAGGCAGTTGCGCTGACCCCTACACCACTGGGGACACAGTGATCACCGCACCTGCAAGGGCTACCCATGCACGCCTCCCGTCAGATACAAATTCCCAGCTTCGCCCTGCCCATAGTACTCAAACTCGTAGTTTAATTAATTCCCGTAAGAGTAAGGGCTTCAAACTTGCCCACCCTTCCCCACTAACGATAGGATCATTGCCCGTCACCGGCATATTATATATATACATGTGGCGTCTGTTCCGAAAGAGCAGACGTCACTTGTGATCCTGCAGCTGTTATTATTTAATATTCATAGAATATATGACATCAACTGCGATTGGGCAAAGCTGATCTTTGGCGTGACGTCACGAGTGCTCGACTGCTGTGAACATCGCTCTCGATTTTTTATATAATTTTAGGATTAATATAATTATTTTAACTGTTATTTCGTGATAATATTCAATCTAGAGGTGTTCTAGTGAAGGATCGTCAGTTATTTTAGCGTTTGTTGTGCCGTAATTGCTTTAAGTGGTGTTATTTGTGTTCGCGTGTGCGCCGGCATCGACGTCTTACTGCTCTGTTTACATCTGGTGGCGAGTGGTTCCAGCCGTAGCGGTCTCCGAAAGCTAAGTTCCAATAAGTGTTTGTGTATTGTAGTTAAATTATTATAGTTTTAGATTTCAGGAGGTGTTATCGCGCTAGTTGTTTATTAACTTTAGTACTTTTCAACAGGTGACTTGCTGTTTTTAACGTAGATGAGGTTGGGAAACTTTAAGTTACGGTATTTGATAACTCTTGTACTCTCACAGTGTTTAGTTATTTTATTAGTGACGCTTGAATTTGAACTTGTTTATACAAGCAACAGTGTAAAGTTTCTGTGGTAGTGTTATTTGCTCTTTTCTGATACTATTAGTTGTTGTTGTTACTTGATTTGTAGAGACTGAGGTTTGTTGATTGCTGTAGTTAAGAGGTACTTCCTACTTATTTTGTAGAAACTTAACTTCATAACGTAGACGTCTAGTTTTTCTTAACAAATTATTGTGAAAGTTTACCATGAGTGAAAAATGTGGGCTCTGTCATAGGGTCGTGCGTAGTGGGCTGCAGTGTGGGATTTGTAGTGAGTATTTTCATGGTGGGGAAGCCAGTGGGCATTGTGAGGTTCTCTCCTGGAACTGTAGGATTTGCAGCAGGAATAAGTTGATAGAGGAGCAGGAGCGTTTGATCTGCGCCCTTCAGGTGCAGTTGAAAAACGCTGAAGAGGAACTAGGTAGGTTGAGGAGGGGAAGGGGGCTGGGGAATGGGAACTGGCAGTTGGCAAGAAGGTAGCTAGGATAAGGTATTCAGATAGATTTACATTGCAAGTTGCAAATAGGTTTGACCAACTGTCAGAGTTGAGTGGAGATGAACCTCCTGTAGCTGTAGGTGTAGGAAGTACGCAGCAGACCTCAGCTTTTGGTAAGCCGAAATCTGTAGAGAGGTCTCTTAGGAAGAAGAAGGTTCTGCTGCTAGGTAGTTCTCATGGCAGAGGTGTTGGCCAACAGTTGCAGGAAGTACTTGGGAGTGAGTACCAGGTCACCAGCATAGTGAAGCCTAGTGCAGGGTTAGCTCAGGTCACTTGTAACATAGGGGACTTATGTAGGAATTTTTCAAAAGAGGATCGGGTAGTTATAGTGGGTGGGGCCGGGAATAGTCTTGATAGGGACGGGGAATATGATATAGGTGGTGATCTGGAAAGGATAGCAACTGAAACTGGTGGCACGAATGTGCATTTCGTGCAGCTGTTTCAGCGTCATGATAGGCCTTGTCTTAATACGGCTGTCAGCCGTGTTAACATGGGGCTTGAGAAGGCGCTGATGACGGAGGGCATGGATCACATTATGGTGGTGCCAGTTGAGACTATCCAAAGGTCGGATTTTAGTAGGCACGATCTGCACCTCAATAGGTATGGGAAGGGGAGGTTGGCAAAGCTCATTGGTGACATTGTAGTAGGGGGTGGGGGTTTCACTCATGGAAAAATTCCTGTAGTAGTTGGTGTTAGGGCTGCACCTGTTTTAGACTGAAGACAGCTGATAGATATTCCTGCTTAAAGGAAGTCCCTCTAAGAAATGAACCACCTTTGACAAAGTCTAAGAATATAAGTAATAAGGGAATTACTGTTTTTCATCAAAATATACAGGGAATCAGAGATAAAGTTAATGAAATGCTTATTGATACTGTTTCTGACATTATTGGAATTTCAGAGCACTTTTTAAGTGGTGTGACAATTAAGAGACTTCCTTTGCCAGGATACAGGTTAGCTGCCTTCTACTCTAGGAGTTCCTTGAAGTGTGGGGGAGTGGCCATGTATGTAAAAAACGATTTTTCATCGGAGTCAATCGATTTTTCTAAACACTGCACAGAACAGATATTTGAATGTTGTGCAGGAGTTGTTAATGTCAATGGAACTAAACTAGTAATAGTTGTTATTTATAGATCCCCTGACTCAAATTTTAAAATGTTTCTGCCCAAGCTGGAATTGGTTCTGGGTTCACTGTATAGGAAGTATAACCATTTAATTGTGTGTGGAGATTTCAACATTAATTGTGTAGGTGATAGCTCAAGGAAAAGTCAGCTGTTAGATATATTAAATTCCTATAACACGATGCAAACAGTATTTTTTCCAACGAGAGTGCAAGGAAATAGCAGTTCTACCATTGACAATATTTTTGTTCATTCTTCATTACTAGAGGGGCACTCTGTCAGCAGAATAGTAAATGGCCTAACAGACCACGATGCCCAACTTTTAATTCTAAAAAGTATTTGTTCTCAAACAAATATTAAACATAAATATCAACTACTCAGAAAAGTTAATCCAGTTGCAATTGAGACCTTTTTAAGCCTAATTAAGGAACAAGAATGGCAGAATGTTTATAGTGCTGATAATGCAGATGATAAATATAATGCTTTTCTGAACACATTTATTATGCTGTTTGAAAGTTGCTTTCCGCTAGAACGCTCAAAACAGGGTACTTCCAGTAACAGACAGCCAGGGTGGCTGACAAAGGGGATAAGAGTATCTTGTAGAACTAAGCGGGAGTTGTATCAAAATGTTAGAAGCAGTCAGAATGAAGATGCAGTAGCTCATTACAAACAGTACTGTAAGGATCTGAAAAAAAGTCATTAAGAATGCAAAAAGTATGTGGTACGCAAAAATAATAGCAAACTCTCGGGATAAAATTAAAACTATCTGGTCAGTCGTGAAGGAAGTGTCTGGTCAGCAGCAGCAGGTAGAAGATGTAACGTCAGTGCGTAGTAGGAATGTTTCTGTTACTGACAAGTTAGATATATGTGCAATATTCAATAATCACTTTCTGAATATAGTAGGAGAACTAAACAAAACTCTAGTTTCTACAGGTAATCATATAACGTTTTTAGAAAATGCGTCTCCGAGGCTGTTACCTGAAATGATCCTTCATGATACTTCCATAGGTGAGATTGAGTCAATAATTAAATCACTAAAGACTAAGGACTCTTGTGGATATGATGCGGTATCTAGCAGAATTCTAAAGTACTGTTCTCCATATGTTGGCCCAGTACTAAGCCATATTTGTAATTTTTCCTTTCAGAATGGTCAGTTTCCTAACAGATTATAGTACTCAGTAGTGAAACCGCTTTATAAAAAAGGAGAAAGGGATAATGTAGACAACTATAGACCTATTTCTATGCCATCGGTTTTTTCCAAAGTTATTGAAAAGGCTGTATATTCAAGATTAATTGATCATTTCAGTTCACATAATTTCCTGTCAAACGTACAGTTTGGTTTTACAAGTGGTTTAACGACTGAAAACGCTATATTTTCGTTTCTCTGTGAGGCACTTGATGGGTTAAATAAGAGGCTACGGACATTAGGCGTCTTCTTTGATTTAACAAAAGCGTTTGATTGTGTTGATCACAAAATATTGTTGCAGAAGTTGGAACATTGTGGAATACGGGGAGTAGCCCACAACTGGTTCACCTCTTACTTTAATAACAGACAACAGAAGGTAATTCTCCGCAGTGTAGAAAATGGCTATGACGTGCAATCCCAATGGGGCACAATTAAGTATGGGGTGCCCCAGGGGTCTGTTTTGGGACCATTGCTGTTTCTTATTTATATAAGTGATATGCCTTCGAGTATAACAGGTGATTGTCAAATATTTTTGTTTGCTGATGATACCAGCTTGGTAGTGAAGGATGTTGCTCGTAATATTGACACAGTATCAAATAATGCAGTTCAAGAGATAAGTTCATGACTAGTAGAAAACAAGTTGATGTTAAATCACAGTAAAACTCAGTTTTTACAATTTCTAACACACAATTTGACGAAATCTGACATTATGATTACACATAATGGGCATGTGATAAGTGAGACTGAACAGTTCAAATTTCTAGGTGTTCATATAGACAGTAAGCTGTCATGGAAAGCCCATGTTCAGGATCTTGTTCCAAAACTAAATTCTGCTATATTTACCATTAGAACAATATCTGAGATAAGTGATTTGTCAATACGAAAAGTAGTCTATTTCGCTTACTTTCACTCACTTATGACGTACGGCATTGTTTTTTGGGGTAACTCGCCTGATGCAAAAAGGATATTTCTGGCTCAAAAACGGGCGGTTCGAGCAATATCTGGTGTAAGTTCGCGAACGTCATGTCGACCCCTTTTCAGTAGTCTGGGAATTTTGACTCTGGCGTCACAATACGTTTTTTCTTTAATGTCGTTTGTTGTTAATAATATCAGCTTATTCCCACGAGTTAGTAGCTTTCATTTGGTGAATACTAGACAGATGTCTAATCTACATTTGCACCACACCACCTTAACACTTGTGCAGAAAGGGGTGCAGTATTCTGCGGCATCCATTTTCAATAAGCTGCCACAAGAACTAAAGAATCTTAGCACTAAGCCACATGTTTTCAAATCTAAATTGAAGAGTTACCTCGTGGCTCACTCCTTTTATTCTGTCGAGGAACTCCTAGAAAAGTTAAACAATTAAGCTAATTCATTTTTTCTTTATTGATTCTTTTCACTTTGTCTTAAGATTGTCGTGTGCAAATTTTTCTATTACCATTCTTGTGTGACAATGTATTGACTTGTTCCATGACCATGGAGTCTTACTCCTCAATTGGGTCCTATGGAACAGAAAAAACCAATTAAAAAAAAAAAAAAGAAAATGTGTACCCATCCGGGATCGAACCCGGGTGGCCAAGGAGACTGAGGCGCTCCAGTCACGGTCTGCACGGCCAGTACGGTCGGGGACTCGAATCCCCCCTCGGGCATGGATATTTGTGCCGTCCTTAGTATAAGGTAACGATAAGTACTTTGTAAGTTTAGGAACTGATGACCCTGCAGTTAAGTCCCATAAGCTTAACAAACATTTGAACATTTTTTTATCATCTATATGTTTTTGTATGCCACCATTTGCTCTCATCTATCAGATAACCATAATCACCCATGCTCATTATCTTTTAGTGTTCTATTTATACTATGTTATGACTGGCTAAAAATCTGTTGGCTGTATTGTGGTAGTCCAGCTACTGCCAACCCACTTACTTTACAAGTGGGAGAAATGTAAATTACTTTTTAAATAGTAAAAAGAAAAAGAAAAAAGAAAAAAATCTTCAGTTCGCACATTTAGCTGAAATACTGCTGAGTATTGTAAGATTACCGCCCAATAGAAATATTGGTAATTAATAGCATTTGATAATTAAACAGTATGAAGTTCACTGCAAACATTGACCATGCCAATGCACTAAATGTTACACAATTTTAATCTTATTAATTATGGTAGCAATGTGTATATATACAGTTGGGTGACAACATTTATAGTTAGGCCATAGGTAGAAATTCTCCACGTTGAGATTTGCTGTGTGCTTGTAGCTGACGGGAGGCCAGCGAGCAGGCCGACGTTTGTGGCTTGTTCCAGCTTAGGATTTTCCAGTTCGTTTCCGGTGAGGGGAGAGAGGGACAATGGCGAGTGCCAGGCACAGTGCAGTGCACAGCGTGAAATAAAATATTCTAATACTACTGGCATTTGAAGTAATACGATGCAGTTAGGAACCTTTAAGGCCCTCATTACAAAATAGCCTGTTGATAAATAAACAATACATTAGTTGATATAGTCACATCTGGCATAATATGTTTAATTGACAATGAAACGAAATAAATTACCAACGAAGACAAGACAGTTACAGAACTAGCATGGCAATGTTTGTTTATAAAAATAATACATTAACTTTTTCTCATTTTATTTTCAATTAATCTTGTGTATTTTATCTTGAAGTATTCAGTTAAATCACTTATCTGTGACATAAGAAATTGCACGATTATGATAAAAAGTACAAAGTATGTTTATACTAATATAAAAACCTAAGAAGACAATTTATTTAATGTGTAGTGTAATTATTTTGATTTTAAGTAGAGTTTTAGAAATGTATTGGCTGAGCGCTGTACGTTGGCAAATCGGTTAGAACAGCTCACATGGGGAAGTTGATGACGTAGGGGAAAAAACCCCGGCATTTGAGCTTTTGGCGCGCGCACGCGAGGGCAGGATGTGACGACTCCGGAGCACATGGGGAGCTGGCCGGGCGGCGTCGCTCTGCATCAGTCGGCATGTGGACCTCGAGGTGGAGGTTATAGATTTGTGTGTGGCAATCGCCACGTGTGGGTGCTCGTCGTAGACTGCACCAAGTTGAATCGAGTGCTACTGTGTGTTTGTGAATATTTAGCCGGCGGAACAAGGTGTGCATCGCATTGAATTAAAGTGACTGTGATTTGTTAATGTAACACGTGTCGTCTCATAGGCATGAACATAAACGGTGTTTGAGACAGCACATGGTGTGAAAACAATTTGCGACATATATTCATTTTGTCTGGGTGCTCACGAGCTATAATTTTACTTGATAAATGTGTCAACGTACAGACGTATCAGCCACAGGGTTCTAAGATTGTGAAATAAACAACATAAAGTGAACTTTTACGTGTTTTCAAAAATAGTAGTTAGTACACCCTTTTCTCTAATGAACTTGATTTTATTATGAATTTGTTTTGTTAATCATATGCAGGGAAGGAAAGCTGCGAACGTGTGATATCATCTCCTAGAAAACGAGTCAAACAGTCGCAATCACAGTTCCAGTGTTTTTGCATGTTTAGGAATTTGGTTCGCAGCTGGTGGTTGTGAGTTTTAAAAATTGCACTTTCTCTATTTTAAACTCTCACCCCGACCTTCACCCTCGCAGTATTTAATACTATTTATGGGGGAGGTTCCTTCTCTTTATGCCTGACAGTAAAAAATGTTTCAGATATTTTGAAAGCACTATCTTCCACTTGGTTATTGCTCTACACATTCCAATTACAGGTATTTCCTATTCTTCTTCTGATGGTGTTGCTCTCTCTTACATTTTTTATGCAGAAGATGTACTTGCAGTTGTTTCCTATTTTACTTTTGATTGAATTTCCTTATGTTCTTCTTCTGCTATTGTTTCCGTAGATTCAGATGGGCTAGTAGTAATATCTTCCTCTACAAGCATTACTCTTTAATTAAACACTGCTACATTTGCTGGTCACTCATCCTTGTCCTCTTTTGGTGATGTTGCTGTTGATGTTGATGGCCTCTCCTCATGTATTGAATATTAATCTACTTTTCAGGCTATCGTATCCCAGACGGTGAAGTTGCAGACTTATGCAGAGAGCTTCTTGGCAGACCTGCTGAAATAGTAGCAAAATCATTTTCATTGATTGTGCTTCTCGGTGCAACCATCGTTTACTGGATTTTAATGTCTAATTTTATCTATCACTCAGTAGACTATTTATATGGTAAGTAGTAACAGAAATATAAAATAAAATGTTTTCATTATCAGTGTGATTCTATCATAAAATTTGAGACTGCTTCGAATCTCTTTCAGATATAGTAAATGGCGCTAATTCGACCTCATCAGATCTAAACACTACATATCCGGCAGGTAAGTCACAAAGGAGGGTCCATAGTTCTGATGTCCTATCTAGAATTTTTTTAGATGAATAATTTTCTGTAACTACGGAATTTATTATAATAACATAATCGAGCTGCAGACAGTCACAACTTAGTGTTCTCCCAAAGCCTTCACCAGAACAGAGCACTGTCATTTGTACAATCAAAGAGGAACAACTCACTAATGCGCAGTTGTCATCTGCAGCCATGTTACTTGCAATGGGTTGGAAGGGAAAGTGAAGGGTGTAAGGTGAGGGTAGGGATGATATACTAGTGGTACCTGATAGCATGTACAGGTACTAGATTTGGTGGGGGGAGAGGCAATAAAAAGGAGGAGAAGTAAGGAAGGTAGAAAAAAAAATGAAATAGCACAGACAGCGGGGAACAAGACAAGATATGGGAGGTGTAGGATAGAGAGAAAAGGAAATGTTGGGCATGGGGTGTGTGGAGACAATAGGTTACCACAGATCAAGGCCTAGATAATGTTCTGTAACGATAACTCCCATCTATTAATTTTAGAAAGGGGGTGAGAGGTGGTAGTAGGGGGGAGATGAGATGGCCCAGGTTGTGAAACAGTCATTGATATTAAGCATGTTATGAGAAGCTGCATACTATTTTACAGGGTTTAATTATAATTTGCACTGTTACTTGTCAGATATTCAATTTTTATTGTTATTATTTTCAACTTATTCTGTTATTCAGTGTTTGGGTGAAGAACATCCATTCAGGTGCTTCGTACAAATTCAAATTAATGAGTTCTAAGGCATGGAGAGTTACGAAGAAAGTTCAGATACATTGTCTAAATCATGTTTCTTACAATGTGTAACTTCTACATGTTAATTATAATACATTTAACAGCTCTCTAGAGATATTATGAGTTCTAACAAACTGCTGCAGATGTATTTAGAAAACTTTCATCGTTTCCACTCATGTAACACTATACGCAGACAATTGGGGTAATGGGGTTGGGACATGAAGGGCATCTCAGCACTCCTTAACTATCGTGCCCAATTTGTTATAATCATGCTGACTCTGCAAATACATGATAAAAACATAGAAAAGAAAGATTTTTACTCTTGTTTTCTTCTTCACTGTTGTTGTCATGATCTTCAGTCCGGATGGTTTGATGCAGCGATACCTTCTTTCGGTCAGGGTATGCCAAAAATTCCTTTTCTCACCAATTCTGTTCAGTACCTCTTCATTAGTTATGCGATCTACCCACCTAATCTTCATCATTCTTCTATAGCACCACATTTCAAAAGCCTCTATTCTCTTCCTGTCTGCATTGCTTATCGTCCATGTTTCACTCTCGTACAAGGCAACACTCCACACAAATGCCTTCAGAAAAGACTTCCTTATACTTACATTACTAATCGATGTAAGCAAATTTCTCTTTTTCAAAAATGCTTTTCTTCCCATTGCCATTCTGCATTTTATATCCTCTGTACTGCGACCATCGCATGTTATTTTACTACCCAAGTAACAAAACTCATCTACCACCTTCATTGTTTCGTTGCCTAATCTAATTCCTTCAGCATCGCCTGATTTTCTAAGACCGCATTCCATTATTTTTGTTTTGCTCTTGTTAATGTTCATTTTATACGCTCTCTTCAACACACTGTCCATTCCATTCAACTGCTCTTCCAGGTCCTTTGCTGTCTCTGACAGAATTACAATGTCATCAGCAAAACGCAATGTTTTTATTTCTTCCCCCTGAACTTTAATCCCTATTCCAAATTTTTCCTTGCTTTCCTTCACCGCCTGCTCGATGTAGAAATTTAATAACATCGGAGAAAGGCTACAACCCTGTCTTACTCCCTTCCCAACTGATGCTTCCCTTTCATGCCCTTCGAGTCTAATAAATGCGGTCTGGCTTTTTTACAAGTTGTAAATAACTCTCCTTTCCCTGTATTTTATCCCTGCTGACTTCAGAATTTGAAAGAGTGTATTCCAGTCAACATTGTCAAACGCTTTCTCCAAATCTACAAAAGTTAAAAATGTAGATTTGCTTTTCCTTAATCTATCTTCTAAGATAAGACGTAAAGTGAGTATAGCCTCCCGGATTCCTACGTTCCTCCTGAATCCAAACTGATCTTCCCCGAGGTCAGATTCTACCAGCTTTTCCATTCTCCTGTAGATAATTCGTGTTCAAATTTTGCAACCATGACTTATCTAACTGATGGTTCTGTAATTTTCACACCTGTCTGCACCTGATTTCTTTGGAATGGGGATTATTACATTTTTCTTAAGTCTGAGGGTATTTCGCCTGTCTCATACATCCTACACACCAGTTGAAATAGTTTTGTCATGGCTGGCTCTCCCAGAGACTTTAGTAGCAATGAGGGTATGTCCTCTACTCCTGGGGCCTTGTTCCGACCTAGGTCTTTCAAGACTCTGTCAAATTCAGCTCTCAGTATCTTTCATCTTGATCTACTTCCTCTTCCCTTCCTACAACATCGTCTCTAAGTTCATTTCCTTCGTAGAGCTGCTCTATGTACTCTTTCCACCTTTCAGCTTTCCCTTCTTTGCTGAGAACTGGTTTCCCATCTGAGTTCTTGATATTCGTAGAGTTGCTTTTCTTGTCCCCAAATGTCTCTCTTATTTTCCTGTAGGCGGTATCTACTTTTCCCCTTCTTATACATTCTTCTACAGATTTGCATTTGGCTTCTAGCCACTCCTGCTTAACCATTTTGCACTTCCTGTCAATCTCATTTCTTAGTCGTCTGTACTCCATTTTGCCCGTTTCATTTACTGCATTTTTATATTTTCTCCTTTCATCAATTAAATTTAGTATTTCCTGTGATATCCAAGGATTTTTGTAGGTCTTGCCTTTCTAGCTATTTTGTCCTCTGCTGCCTTCACTATTTAATCCCTCAATGCTACCAATTCCTCTTCTACTGTTTTATTTCCCCCTGTTTCTGTCAATTGTTGCCTAAATCTCCCTCTGGAATTTATTTAGGTCCCATCTCCTTATTTTCCTACCTTTCTGCAGTTTTTTCAGTTTCAGCCTTCAGTTCATGACTGACAAGTTATGGTCAGAGTCTATATCTGCCCCTGGGTATGTCTTACAGTTCATAACTTGGTGCCGGAATCTATGTTTTACCATTATAAAATCTATCTGATACCTTCCGGTGTCTCCTGGTCTCTTCCAAGTATACAACCTTCTTTTGTGATTCGTAAACCACGTGTTTGTTACGATTAAATCATGTTCCGTGCAAAATTCTACCAGGCGGCTTCCTCTTTCATTCCTTTTGCTCAGTCCATATTCACCTACTATTTTTCCTTCTCTTCCTTTTCCTACTACCGAATTCCAGTCTCCCATCACAATTAAGTTTTCCTCTCCCTTAACTGTCTGAATAATTTCCTTTAGCTCCTCATATATTTCTTCTATCTCCTCATCATCGGCAGAGCTAGTTGGCATATAAACCTGTACTACTGTTGTCGGTGTTAGCTTCGTATCTATCTTGACAATGATAATGCGATCACTGTGCTGCTCATAGTAGTTTACCCGCATTCCTGTTTTCTTATTCATTATCAGTCCTACTCCTGTGATACCCCCAACTGATTTTGTACTTATAATCCTGAACTCACCTGACCAGAAATCATGTTCATCCTGCCACCGAACTTCACTAATCCCCACTATATCTAACTTCAACCTATCCATTTCCCTTTTTAAATTTTCTAATTTTCCTACGCGATTAAGGGATCTAAAATTCCACGCTACGATCCGTAGAATGCCAGTATTATCTTTTATAATTTTTTTACTACTGTTGTGGTTCCTTTATTTGGGATTAAAGGCTGTTGAAGCTAAAGACAGGGACATTGTCACACAAGGGCAGCTGCTGCCACCCCTCACCTCCAGAAATTCAAAGACATCAATGAACAGTTGGACAAAAATTCTGAGATATCATATTTTAACTAAATTTCTTTAAATTTTACTAAGTTGTAAAACCCATTTTCAATGTTTAACTTTTCTTTCAAGTAAACAATTTTACTAATTTATTCATTATACCATTACATCAGAGTTTCCTCAACAAGGCAATCTACCTACCAGTATTTTCCACATTTTTACCTCTACCCTTCAAACGCCATTCACCAAAGTTGATGCCTTCAACCAAACACAGATTGTCAATGTTAGCACTAACTATTTCATATGCCAGTGCACCTCTACGGTGGCAGTAGCTTCAGTGCCAGTGCCTTCCCCTCCTCCCCCAAGAACACCTGAAAAACCGGTAAATACCCCATTTGAATTGCTCCCAGTCCCTGAAACTACAGAGCCAGCCCAACTATCCTGTACAGTATTGTTATCAGCTGTTCAGTATGTTTAGAAAAAATTGTCATTCTCAATATGGAATTACAGTTAAAGGATCAGTTTTATGTACAACAATAAATTGTATAAGCAGATGAAATGCAAGTCTTTTTGTCCACTTATTAATACATACTGTATATACACAATTACTGGATCTATTATTTAAAAATATATAAATGCTTAAAACACTTATCATAAATATTTACATATTTACTTAAAACAATGTTACAGTGATCAGCAATATTTAAACATTAATTACTATCACACCTGAAGTATCCCATATCAAAACACTCATCACTTCACGATGGACAGTTTCCAGCCTCTGGCCGGGACTGCTTCGAACCTAAGCCTCTCCATGGTCTTACATTTTGCCACCATCTCTCCGTCTTCTCCTTGGTCCAATCTTCTCCTTTCTTGCTGACAAATTCCTCCACTCCTTTCAGACATCTGTCTCTCGGTCTTCCTCTTGGTCTCTTTCCTTCGAGTTTCATCTCGTGTACCCTCCTTGGTATCCTCTTCTCCTCCATTTGCTTAACATGTCCGTACCATTTCGACCTTGATTTCTCTATTTCCTTTTGTAAGGGTTCCAACTTCATTAACTCCCTGATCCTCTCATTTCTTAACCTGTTTATCTTTGTCACTCCAATACTGTTCCTCAAGAATTTAATCTCACTAGCTTGTAATTTACTTTTCTCTCTTCCTTTCATAACCCAGGTTTCGGATGCATATGTCAGGATCAGGACATAGTATGACCGGTATATATCTTTTTACTGCTTTGGGCTACATTCCTGCTCCGTATTAGATTTCTAACACTCTTCCGAAATGCTTCGGCTTTTCTCCCCCACTCGTTTTTTTTTCTGTCATTTTTTCCATTTTTCTGTATTAGGCTTCCTAGGTACTTGAAACTCTCCACTCTCCTCATTCGCTTCCTACCAATTGTTACTCTAGTTACTCTCTCCTTTTTTCTTGTTTTGATAACCATCTCACTTTTACTTGTATTAAATTTCATCCCATATTCTTGTACTGTTTGTTCCTATACGTCCAACTGATCTTGTACTTCCTCCTCCTTATTCCCCCAAATCATCAGATCATCTGCCAAGATTATAGCTTTCATCTTTCCTTGAGCTGCTGTACTCATTATATCATCCATCACTACAATAAAGAGTAATGGTGAAAGTGCACTTTTCTGCCTCAAGCCATTCTTCTGTTCAATCCAAGCTGATCTCTCTCCTCCCACTTTCACATATCTCACACATCCATGATACATTGTCCTTATCCTCCAAATAGTCTGTTTTGCTACCCCTTTATTTTCCAGGGCTTTCCACACTTAGCTTCTACATACAGAATCATACTTTTTTTCAATGTCCAGGAAGGTCATTTATAGATCTATTCCATATTTATAGTGTTGTTCCTGCAGTTGCCTTACAGCAAAAATTAGAGCCACTGTGAACCTTCTTGTTCTGAAGCTGTGTTGCTCTTCTCTCATCCGTCCTTCTAATTTTGCCCGAATTCGTGCTTACAAAATTTTCTCAAAAATCTTTCCACATTCACTTTCAGTGTTATCCCACGATAGTTCTTGCACTCCTTTCTATTTCCCTTCTTAAAGATTGGGACAATTATTTCCCTCTTCCAGTCTTCTGGTATCGTCTTCTGTCTCCATTATTTGATAGAGCCATTGTGTCCTGCTGCTCTCACCATCTCGACAATTAGCTCATCCAAACCCGGTGACTTCCCTCCCTTCATCTTTCCAAATGCCTCTTCCTCTTCTCCCCACATAAGGTCCTTTTCTATTTGCTGTTTCTCCTCTTTCTCCTCGGAGTTTTGCTCATCATCTGTGTCTCCATTTGGGTTCAGGAGTTCTTCAAAATACTCCTTTCACATATTCTTGAGTACCTCATTCTCTACAACTGCTCCACTTTTGTTCACCATTTGGGCATAATCCATCATACCATTCATTCTCTTACTTTTAATCATCCCATACAACACCTTTTTTGAACCTTCACTGCCCTCCTCCATAATTCTTGTCCACTGCTCCATCCAATTTCTTCTTTTTTATTCTTTCTTTCTTGCTTCATACTCCTCTCTTGTCTCTACTGTTCTCTTCTGGAACAATACCCTAAAGGCTCTATTCTTCTTCTGTACTATATACTTTGTTTTATCATTCCATCAAGGTGTTTCTTTCCATCTCTTTTTGTTCCTTGTCCTCCCACATACTGCTTCCGCCATACCTACTAATGTTGCTTTGAATCTACCTCATTTCTCTTCTATTGTTTTTGGTTCCTCTTTTTGGGATGCTTTTCTTTACTACTTGTAGGTACGTAGCCGGATTTCTTCCTCATACAATGTCCATACCCTTATTCCCTCCTTTGGGATGCTTTCCTTTACTACTTGTAGACACTGTAGCCTGATTTCTTCCTCATTCAACGTTCATACCCTTATACGTCTTTCTTGGTTTCCTGACCTTTGTTATCCTTAGTCCCTCTCAGGTTCATTACCAGCAAACAGTGATCGCTATCCAAGATCTTTAATGGTATTACCTTGATGTCAATGATGTACTACCATGCGCAAAAATATCCGAACGACCTGAATTGCGTTTCGCCTGATGTGTATGCAACCCAAATAACGTACGTGTCTTGCGGGTGGTTTAATGGCTCCGCGGTATAGTCGTTCGACTTCAAAATGGATCCACTACAGACAACTGCTCTTTATGGGAGTCATCCCAGATGTAAATTAACACAAAGATTTTGCAAATAAAAGGAAACACGTAATTAAGTTCTTAACGTGCATTAAATCCAATTTATTACAATGACATATCTTAAATATTATCACACTTATTACAGTCAAATATAACAAACTCCGTCACATAAAACATTAATTAATCCTTAAACAACATTTAATATTGTTACAAACAACAGATTTTACTATAGTATCGGAATTCCTAAAGTCCTGCAGAAATTCGAATACTTTTGTTCTCTATATCGTTTTCTCACAATTTCGAAACGTCGTTCCACTGGCGAGCGGACTTTTATTAACCGATTGTTGAACTAACCAGATAATAAAAACTCAATTAACAGCAGCAAACGCTCTATAGAAACTTCAATATTAACTGCGTATCACCAACATTTTCTCCGTATTCATACCTGAACAAATATTTGTACACATCTTTGAACTTGAATTGATATGACAAACTACCTTGTTCTGGAATCAAACCAACCACATGTAACCGTAACTAACCAAGCAATGCATTCATGTCTTATAGATACTCGATTATGCCTAAGATTATCACAGCTGACGAAGCATAAAGATGTGTGAAATATTAGAGATTTCCTCACAAATTTCAGAACGCGCAAATCAAATCATAACAATGCCAATTCTTAAAATATTTTTATTTATTTTTTACTGAACCAGGAACTTAATAATCTCCGTTATGTCCCTAATCAGAAGTGCCCAGACTCAGTTATGTGTGGGAATTACATACGAGGCTGCTCCTGTCGGAGGTCCGAGTCTTTCCTCGGTCAGGGGTGTGTGTGTTGTCCTTAGATTAGTTTTAGCTTGAGTAGTTCTAAGCCTAGGGACTGATGACCACAGTCGTTTGTCCCCATAGATTTACAAACATTTGATTTCAAGTTACATACCCGGTATCTAAATGGAAGATAACTAAGTGAAGTCAGATGTTAGTAGTCGAATAATTTCACCAGCAGCGGGATGTTTGAATCTGTACTCAGGATATAATTAAGTTATGCACCACCGGGAATCGAACCCCGAACCTACGGATGTCCTTTCTAAGCACGAATGGACGTTAAATCTCAAATGTTGACTGAATAGGAATGACGATGCATGCGAATCTGACTAGTAACAACGGCACCTATCGTTGTTATAATAATAATAACAACAGATTCGTGTGGCTCAGTGTCCTGGTGCAAGTAATTCAACTGTGCGCAACTTCAGAGACTTGCTTGTCCCTAACCTGCCCCAATTATCCAACCGGAAAAGACGACCTACAGTTTAACGTTGTATCCAAACCACTTGTAGTTTATGACGACTCCTCACATTGTTGACACGTGAATGCTGGGTTAAAACATAGATTGAATTAAAAAAAAAAAAGTCGCTGATCCGACTAGGTTTCGAACCTGCGACCCTATAGTTACCATTCAAGCGCTTTACCCCAAGACCACCTCAACACCACGGTTCCCATTGATAATGCACGAAGAGACATTCAAAATAATTTTTTTACTAGTAGTCCAGTGTGATCTATCTAGGGCGTCAAATGAAATTATGAATATTTTGTGCTGGATCTGGATTCGAATCCATATGCCTTTCGTGGAGGCCTAGAGGAGTCGACAGTCTCGGAGACAGCAACGAAATGAATGAACTATATGATTCCGAGAGGGTCGAGTGCGACAAAAGAGGAGATCCGAATTAGAATCCCAGTCCAGCACCATAATTTTTAACGTCTCGAGTTAAAATGCAATACGAGACCCGTGACCTTAAAGGACCATTGGTTTATAAAAGAAAATAATGTTTTGGAATATAATAAAAGCTTTCTAGCGACAGAGTTACTGATTGCCTTGTTTTCTGCCTGTTACTGGCAACGATAAATCGACTCTGTCTGAGTTGATAGCGAAATAATTCGGTTTAATACGGATTGTTAACTACGGTGCAACTTGACGTTCTTCTCTTGGTGTTACCAGAGGTGACGTAGACATGATGGTGCCAGTTAAAAATATACACCTATAGGGCGGAATCGAATGCACACATTGCGCATGCTAAACTACAAACGAGCCACCAGACCACTACAGCAATGTAACGGAGACTGCGCTTAGCATATTGACTAGACGCACTTAAGACAATTTGGTGCCCAATGAAATGATCAACTAAAAGCAAGCTTCTGACACAGAAATTATACTAATCTCATGTTAAGGCTCCTTTCTAATTTTTGGAAGCAGTTGTCCAACTAATTGACTGCAACATGATTCGGTGACAGCTTTAACTCGAAAAAAATTGGTTTCTACGCGCACGGAATCGGTAAACTACCTGAACACTGAGAGTCACTTTCAGAGTATAAGAGATAATGCCGCCTGGAAAAAGGTAAACACCTTTTTGACTGAGTACTTTTGTTAAGAATTCCCTATTGATATTCAATCTGGATACCTGTAGCTCTGTCAGAGAAGAGTTAAAAATATTTGCCCCGCACATGCACTTACATAGCAAAAACCTCGCCCAATGTGCGTCCCTTGTGCTGGTACGGGCTGCCAATATGTATGGAATTGATCAATAGCGAAACAACCTACAGAATTTCATAACGTATTGCTACTACACGAAACCGTTCTCTACTGATTTCACAAACAGAACCCAATAAGATTCGGTTTTTAAAATACTTCTCTGGCTTATTCTTCTGATCACTTGCTCACAAATGTTTACCTTTCCCGCTCCTAATCGAACAATCTTCAACAAAAATTCATTCCAGACGAAAATTCACTTAAAACATCATTTTACGACTTCTGTAATTTGGAACAGTTTGTTTCTAAGGGCATGAACTGAGTAAACCACCTAAGCAATTGCAGACTCTTCCAGATATAAGAGAATACAGGACTGGAAATAGCTTAACCACCTTTGAATTAAAAGTTTTCTTGAGATTTTCCTATTGATTTTCTAAGTGGATACTTGTAGCTCTATCACAGAACAGCTAAAACATTTACTACGAAAGAGACTGGCTCCACGAGCCGCAAGCACCATTGCATCGCAGGCGACTATCGAGGCTAGCGAAGACTTACAGTATGAGGTTCTTTCTTACTGGGCGACTAGTTAGTAGACCAGATGAAGCAAACCACTTTTCTGTACTCAAAAACATGAATTAATAACTTTATCTCACACCTTAAGTAAAAATCACGCAGAATATTGAATGGAAATAACATGAAAACTCAAGTGAATTTATCAGCTTAATTCTGTGCTTACTAGGAAGTAACTGCCCGCTTACAGAGTTGCCAAACGTACTCTGATATGTTGCCAATTCTCCATTAGACTAGCGATAGGTAGTATACGTTTGCTCGGCGTCTGTGTTCCTCCCGCTGCCTTAGTGCTGACGGAGATAGCGGCTTCGAAGGCGCGGCGCGCAGCCTGTCACTGTGTTGACTGAAAAGAGAAATACCTAGCCTAGACCAATAAGTCTTAATCGCATTTCTTTAACTATAGCATCACCAGACGATATTAACATTTTCTGCACAATACATTTTAATAATATTATATACCTGAATACTATTTTCCTTATGAATATTTTCGTTGGCACCACCTCTAACGCCGGCCGCGGTGGCCGAGGTGACTGAGGCGCTCCAGTCACGGTCAGCACGGCCACTGCGGTCGGGGGTTCGAATCCCCCCTCGGGCATGGATATTTGTGCCGTCCTAGTTCGTAAGTAGTTCATAAGTAGTTTGTAAGTTTAGGGACTGATGACCCCGTAGTTAAGTCCCATAAGCTTAACAAACATTTGAACATTTTTGAACCACCTCTAACACATAACTGCACAAATGTAAAGACAGAATTATCCTGATCACAAAATGCAAACTTCACAAACATATTTCATAAGTTTCGAGCATATAGTTTCCAATCAGATGAATCGTGCAAATAAATCTTTTCCAATGACTGAATAATGGGACATCATCTCGAAAAAAATGAAGCATCTGAACAATTTCAATGATAATTCGATTCAATCTTATAAGTGAAAGGAGAAATATTTGTGATAAGAATATGAAACTAGGAAAAAAAGTCGCGCAAGTAATGTTTAGAATATGTAATTTATTCTATAAAATCGAAATGGACGATAAGTATGGTCCACTCGTAAAGATTACAGTCTAACTGCTGGTGATGCTGTTTAAATAAAAGTGAAAAGCATCTGATGAATGAACTCTCCAGATTCCAGTCTCCCAGAAACAGAGAGTTGCGAAAGAAACAGGAAGAGGTTACCCTAAGAGTGCGTGAGATGGGATTTCCGTATAGTATGTCGCAGTTGGTATAGTTTGTTCGTAGTTTCAGTCTGACGGCCACCGCGGACAATAATTATCGATATGTAATTGTCAAAATACGCTGATATGTTAAAAACTTAGCACTTCCGTTGACTCTGACGCACTGGACAACGATCATTTTCATTTTGTTTTAGAGACTAGAAGTGTTATTAACGCCTTAAAATAGTTCCTGTGTTTATCAAATTGTCACCCGATGCAATTGTTTATCGGCTTTTACTTGAGTGTCACGCAGAGAGCGACGTTTAGCTCTGTAACTACTGCTGACTTCTTTAAAATTCCACAATAATCTAGCCTTTCGAGGTGGACTGTTTTTTAAATCGGCTGGGAAAGACTTTCCGTCCTGAGGACTGCACCAGTTCACGCAAAAACAAAAAGGAAGATTAGCGTTTAACGTCCCGTCGACAGAGTGGTCATTAGAGACGGAAGTTCATCAGAGGGGACTTCTATTCCCCAGCTTATACAGCAGTCCACCTTCTGCAAGGCCCGATTGCAATGAACGTCTGTAGAAGTTCATTATAGTTAACGGGTTAATTACTCATTTGGCATTTAATATCTGTGTAGGGGCGATTTTATAATCAGAAGTCTTACGGAAGAAATGATTTATGTTTCATTTCGAAATATTTTATTAATTTCACCATCCTTACTTCTTCTAATTTTGTTGCCTTGCCAACATTCGAAATTTTCATGTTAACTAGGTAAACCTGGCTACGCCTTACTGTAGCTCAGTCTGGTATGAAATGAATGGGACAGTAAGCAAAAGTATTCTTGCTAACATAGACGAACCGAGAAAATACATCAGTCTAATCAGTACATAATATTTTGTTCCCCATTTCCTACTTGAACATTGAAAAGCCTTACCAAATCTGGAGTGTGCCATATATAGTAAGCTATTATGCTATGTTTAAAATCCGGTTCGCCGACCGCGGTGGCCGAGGTGACTGAGGCGCTCCAGTCACGGTCAGCACGGCCACTACGGTCGGGGGTTCGAATCCCCCCTCGGGCATGGATATTTGTGCCGTCCTAGTTCGTAAGTAGTTCATAAGTAGTTTGTAAGTTTAGGGACTTATGACCCCGTAGTTAAGTCCCATAAGCTTAACAAACATTTGAACATTTTTTTTTTTTTTTAATCCGGTTCGAATTGTTTTCAATCTGGATGATTGTAATGTTCAAATAGAATTTTCCGTCATTGATCTTACAAAACATTTGTTATTATTTTGAAATTATAGCATGAATATAATTAAATTTCAAGTTTAGGTCACGTGATCAAAAACACTCTGTTATTGGCATAAGCTCTGGTGATTTTACACAACACGAGGAAGTAGAAGCCATATGCGTGTCAGAGCAGTGTTAGCAAAAGTTACTAATTTTTTCCTTACTTTTTCTGTGTACAATTAATTTTTTGTGATGGAAAACGCATTTATAACATTTTTGTGATAGTGAAAAAAACCTTCCGAAAGTTGATGCGTTTAAGGTATCTTAGTTTCTCAACAAGAATCTAGATTTTTACGTACCGTAAGTAAGAAAGGTGAAAGTTGCATTTAACGTAAAATATACGTATATTTGTTTGTGTCAACAGACTGACTCTAATCCAAAGATACAAACTATTACACACCATAAACGTGTGTAAATATGGATTGCGTCTTAGATTAAGTCTTCTTTTTTCTACCAAATGCATTTCATTTTAAATTAACTCTGTTATAAAAGCCACTGCAAAAATTACATGGTAAGTGCGCTACTACGTAGTTACCTTTCGGATTCATATTAATTCATGTGTATATGCAATTTAATCTTGCGCGCTAGTCACTTTCCACAAATTACTATGCATTTTTCTCGGGTTTGGTTACAAAGAAATTTGTCAGGTTAAATGGGAACTTATTAGGCTAAAGAAGAATGAAATTAAAAGGATAACTATCTTGGCTTACGTGGCATTATTTCAAAACTTCGATTCAGTAATCATTATTGGAGATTTCAGTGCTCGATAGAAAGGCAACATCATTCTTAACGGCAACGTATAGAAATGACTTTTAATTTCGTATCACGTAAGTTTCCGTTGCCTCCAGGTATAATTAGTATTAAATTTGGTATTTCACTTTTCGTTTTCAACTATTTGAATTATGACTGCACAGTGATATAATGAAGAAAGATATAGTTTCCATTGTTTGTCCTTCTGTTTTTCAAGTGATTTTCTTAAATTATTCTAGGCAAATGGCAACATGGTTCCTTTTCAAAGGCATAGCCAATTTCCTTCCACATTCTTAACGAAACAATTCGAGCTTGTGCTCCATTTCAAATAACCACGACGTCTACAGGATATTAAATCCTAATCCTCCTTTCTGGTTTCGTAAATTTTACGTGATACTCACCCAAGTCGATGAACAGGTGTATTAGACGAGAAGTCAATACAAACAGGGTCTACTCTAAAAGCGAGATTTTAGTGGGCTTTAATATGAAATTACAGTAGGCTTTGACCACTGAGTTATATTCGACTGCAAGTTAGTAAATATTTAACAATTAATAATTATCGCTGGAATGTTGTGATTACCTAGAGAGTTCGTGAGAATGGAAGAACCGAGAAATAAACTACGAAGAAACTACGCCACCTGTGAGATACTATATGGAAAACCCGACACACACACGTTGAGGAAAACCTCTTCCTGTTTCCTTCGTCCCTTTATGGTTTCTGGAAGTCTGGAAATTGCAAAGCTTATTCATCAAGTGCTTTTCATTTAATTAGCTGCTACACTGTAATCGTAACGTTGTTTTTATAAAATGAATTACATATTCTTGACATTACTGACGCGAATATTTGTTCCTTGTTTCATATTCTCATCATAAATGCTTCCCCTTTCACTTAGAAGCTGTAATCGAACTAACATTGAAATTGTTCAGAGGCTTAATGTTTCTGTAGATTATAAGTCCTATTTTTCAGTCACTGGGAAAAGTTTATATGCACTGTTCGTTTGATTGGAAACTATATGCTCGAAACTTATGAAATTTGTTTGTGAAGTTCGCGTTTTGAAATAAGTGTAATTCTATCTTTACATCTGTGCATTTATGTGTTAGAGGTGGTGCCAATGAAATCATTCGTAAGGAAAGTCGTATTCAGGTAGGCCTATGTAAAATTTAAATGTATCGTGCTCAAAATATTAATATCGTCTGGTGATGCTAGTATTATAAATCGCTTCTGGCGAAGCAGTTTGCTTAAGATAGAAACAAAATAATACCTCCGACATTTACTGATCAAGAGAGCCGCTGAAATGATTTCCGAAAAAGGTTTATTTACTAAGTTCGGGTAACAGTAGGCGCATCGTAGCTACGGTTTCGACACAGCTTATAGTTAAAGAAATGTGATTAAGACTTATTCGCCTATGCTAGGTATTTCTCTTCTCAGTCGACACAGTGGCAGGCTGCGCGCCGCGCCTTCGAAGCCGCTATCTTCGTCAGCGCTCAGCCAGCGCGAGAAACACAGACGCCGGGCAAACGTATTCTACCTGTCGCTAGTCTAATAGAGAATTGGAAACATTGCAGAGTACTTTTGACAACTGTGAGCGGCGAGTTACTTCCTGGTTAGCACAGAATTAAGCTGATAAATTCACTTGATTTTTCATGTCATTTCTATTCAACAATCTGAGTGATTTCTTTGCCTCAGAAGTCTAACTCATTCCCAGCTACTTGCTCTGAAAAAGCGTTCATAAACAAGTTCCTAGTAAGTATTATTACGAATATCATGGAAATGAATTTCGTCTCTAAATTTCATACGTAGTAATACTGACAGCGTTTCTGAGATTAAAAGTAAAATTTAGATGCACATAGTGGTTAAGGCCGTATTGTCCCGGCTATCGTATCTTCTTAAGAAAGTGTGTTATCTCAAGTATGACATTATACCAGTTGGTAAGGCGAGCGTATTCGAATGGAAGGATGGCGTAGTGAGTAAGACGGTAATCTGTCACAAATCAGTTTCGGCCGGACCGGCGTAGCGGCCGCACGCGTCAGCGGAGCGGGTTAGCCGTTTTCTGTTTACTTCGCGCGCGCTATATATTTTGCTTAGTAATGGAGTCACAAGTGCGAAAGTACACGTTAAAGTTCAGTTTCAGTTTTGGTGTTCAACGACCGAAGATCTATGAGTTCGACGACTGGTTTCATGAATTGTTCAATGTACCCGAAGAAGACTTGTTTGGAATGGCTTACGACTTCATAAGCAACGTCTACACTGTGAAGTTGAGAAACGACGAGCTGTGCCGACGGATTATGGACAAGACTAATGGAATTGCTAGGTACAAGGCTTCGAATGGCGAGGTGAGTGATGTTACAATTAAGTATGCTGGACTAGGCCTTCGAACCGTAAAAGTACACCTATTACCGTTCGAAATTGAGTTGGACTATATTAAACAGGCCCTTTCAAAGTACGGCACCGTCTATACTGTAACTGCTGACCGATGGGTGGCAATATGCATTATAAAGTAGACAACGGTGTACGGTCTTTCAAGATTGACTTGCAATCTCACATTCCATCTTTCATAAACGTGTGTGGTTTCAAGGCCCTTGTTGTCTATGAGGGACAGCCCCGTACTTGTTCTTCGTGCAACGCGCCAGGTCATCTTAGAGCAGAATGCCCCCTGTTCAGCTCCCTGTCGAGAGAGAGGCGGAAGGCGGGCAGCGCGCGCAGTACGCCACGGTCGCCAGCCGCCTGCTCCCGTAAACACGGCCCTGCCCGATGACGTAGTACTCGCCGCCGCGGCAGCTGCCGTAGAAGAGGCGCGACCAAGTAAACTTCCTGCCGGCACTGACGTAGCTATGACCGACGCTAGTGCAGACGTTGTCCCGCACACCACAAGACTCGCGGTTCCACAACCAAGTAATGTTACCGAAAATACGGCCAGAGAAGTAGACAGCAATGAAAAGGCAGTGGCCGCGCCTGGTGCTCGTTTGGACATGTCTGCTGACGAAACAAACGTTCCTCGCAACGTAGGACTGGAAAACACCAACAGTTCCCCCGCCAACAATCAGCAAGTCACACCACCACCTGCGGTGACTGTTACAGATACCCAGGGGGTACGCAATGAGCATTCAGCGGATAATGACCGTAGGGGTGCGACCTCCAAAAAATCCAAAAAAATAACATCTGATTCTCAGAATGAGGTGAAAGGCCAAACTTCACCGGAAAAAAAGAAAATTCGCGTTGCTCGTGGAGGTGCTGCCGCAGTCGCAAGTCAATTACGCCCAATCGCCCAACAGGTTGCAGAGAAGTTAAAAAATAGCGACTCAAACAAAATCGCAGCAACCGCGCCCACAGCCGAAGATGGCAGGGTTCTGGAGGACGATTCACAAAAAGTGACGGCTGACTCCTGGTGGCAAGAAGTGGAGACAAATGAGGGGCCAGCATAATTTTACGTGTTTCTGGGCGTGTGAATGTTTGTCATAGACGTATTTATTAGTTTTAAATCCCCCCTAATAATGAACGACACCTTTACATACAATATAACTACTATCAACATCAATAGAATTCAGGGCGAGGTAAAACTTAGTGCCCTGACGGACTTCCTCTACAGCACCAACGTAGACATTGAGCTACTACAGGAGGTGTGTGTCGAACCTAACGTGGCAGGATATGTTACCATAGCGAACATCAGCAAGGAAGACCATACAGGTACTGCCATCTTACTACGTGAAGGTATATCTCACACTAACACTGTACGACTTACAAATGGTAGAGGCATCTCCTGCATTATCAACGGCGTTCAAATCTTGTGTTTGTATGCACCTTCAGGTAATACTCGTCGACAAGAACGTTCATCCTTTTATAAAAATGATGTCCCTTTTTTAATTAATGGACATTCTGACAACCTCATTGTAGGGGGGGGGGGGATTTTAATTGCGTCATTTCGCCCAAAGATCAAACACCACACCTCAATAAATGTTTAGAACTCGAACATCTAATTCACAGATTTAAACTAATTGATACCTGGGAAAAGGTTCACGGGGACCGTATTGCTTTCACGTTTATAACCGACAATTCTGCCAGTCGGATAGGCCGCATTTATGTATCTAACGCGCTGAAATATGAAGTAATGAACAGTGACATCGCGCCTGTAGCTTTCTCAGACCACAGTGTCCATCAGTGTTACATAAACATACGGCGGCCGCAAGTATACCGTGGGAGAGATTATTGGAAATTGAACACCAGCTTGTTACAAGACAAACAGTTTGATGAAGAAATAGAACAAGCGTGGACACAAGGAAGACGTTCTCAGACGCAATACAAGTCGACTATTGAATGGTGGCTGTGTAAAGCCAAGCCTAAACTCCGGTCAACAGCTAAACCATATGCATACCAAAAATCCTATTGGCAAAAACAAACCATCGAATTTTACTTTTCATGTCTCCGTGAAATTTACCATTCCACTGACCTCCCGCTTGATGACGCCCACCGGCGTATAAAAAAGTACAAAGCCAAGATCACAGCCTTATACCGGAAGCGAATGGAGGGCACTATAGTACGCTCACAACCGAAGGATGTTGCACCGAAGAAATAGCGTCACTTTACCACACACTCCGAACCATCAGGCGTGAAAGAGCTAAGCTAATAGAAGAAATTGATGACGGATTAGGGAATGCAGCTAAAAGGCAAAGGGACATATCGTCAAGGGTATGCAGTTATTATAAAGACCTGTATGACATGCAGGAAATCAACGACAGACATTGCGACAGTATCGTCAATGAAATAGGCCCTGTAGAGACAGATGATGACAACTTGACTCTAGAGGCGCCCTTCAGCGAAGACGACATCAAAGAGGCAGTCTTCAACGCGGCAAACCGGAAATCACCTGGACCAGACGGACTTAGGGCCGAATTTTACAGACTCTTCTGGTATATATTGGCTCCCACGTTAACACAGCTCACCAACGAAATGTGGCACCTCCCTGCTGTACCACACGAACTTAAGGATGGACTCATCATCTCCTTACCCAAGAAGGGAAATAGCAAAAAGATACAGGAAATGCGGCCTATCACCTTACTTAATGCAGATTTTAAAATTATAACAAGAAGTATCAAACAACGAATGCAACCGGTGCTACATAAAATACTTGGAAGACACCAGCATGGGGCGCTGCCCGGAAGAAGCGTAATATCAGCCGCGTGTGAACTGCGGGATATCATATGTACACTGGCACACAACAATGAACCCGGCGCTTTGTTGTTCCTTGACTTCGAAAAAGCATACGACCGCGTGAGCCATGACTATTTGTTCAAAATGATGTCGAAGCTGGGTTTTGGAGAACGATTGCTACTCCTACTTCGGAATTGCATCTACCATGCATCGTCGCGAGTGCTGATTAATGGACACTTGAGCAACCAGGTATCTATTAGGAGGTCTGTTAGACAAGGCTGCCTATTGTCTATGGCCTTATACGCCATAGCAGTCGAACCATTCCTTGACTGCATCAATCGCAAAATATCTGGGATCAACATAGGAATGGAAAAAGCGGTGTGTATCGCGTGTGCTGACGACATCTGCCTTGCAGTGACATCCACAGTTTTGTGTCCCAGCCTCGTCGCCGCTTTTGCGTCTCGTTTCCGTCGTAGGTGTCGGTGGCCGAGTGGAATGAGACCGACACAGGAATAAAGATAACACGCTGGTGCAGGTACGGAGGGGAGCAGCCAGAAACTAGAAAAACTAGAGTAAATTAGAACGAGATATATATTGCACAGAATTTCTACAATACTTAACTTTTACATTGCTCAGTACTGCAGATACATAGTTGAGCTAGAGGCCTGCCTAGTACTATCCGATAGCCAAGTCTTCACTGGTGCCTATCTGATTCCGAAGGTCCTAACTGGTTCCTATCTCAGTCCCAAGTGAACGATGTCGTTCAGTGGTGGCCACGAGCGGAGTTGCAGCAGAGGGCGCTCGTGGCTGTCGTCGTAAGAACGCCGCGCCGTGCGTGCATGGCGGCGCGCGGCGAAAGTATGTGGCGCGCACTTTGGACTTGTGCGACACCACACCCCTCCCCCCCAAACCGCCGCGCCGTCGTGGCGTAGGGCTGAGGGCCACGGCGACGGCACTGGGAGGAGGGCCTGGGCGGGGGCGTTACTGGTGGGACGGGCGTCGTAGCTGAGGCTGGGATCGAGACGCCGTCCGCGCCCCGGCATCCGCCTTGCGATCCTCCAGGAAACCCACCGAAACCTGGGGAAGGGCGCACACCCCCGCCCAGAGGGAGCAGGTCATCTTCTTCTGAGGTGCGTGGCCCAAGCTGGGGAGGCCCGCACGGTCCCGGAGTCCCTCTCGGTGATGCTGTCATCTGCGGCGGTGACAGCGGCGGCGACGACTGCGTCGGAGGTGCGTCGACGTCCATAGGGATCTCGTAGTCCGGGGACGAACGATGTGTCTGTGCTCCCTGGCGGTGAACTGGGTCTGGAATCAAGAAACCGGAGACAGGATCGCGCGGCCTGTGCAAGCGCAATTGGTTTGTGTGGCGCCGCAGCTCCGACCCTGTGGAAGAACGTACAACATACATATTGCGACTGAGCACGCGCGGAATGGTGCCCGGCATCCATCGTGTCTTGTTGCCAGCAAACACCCTGTACAGCACCGGCGTGGATACCTGAAAACGCGTAGCGGCATACGAACCGACTCGGTGCGTGGGAGGCTGCAGCATGTGAAGGAGAGTGCGGTGACGGCGGTCGTGTAGCAGCTCGGCAGGAGACGGGCCGTCACGTGGCATGCACCGATACGTAGACAGGAAAATTTGAAGAGCTTGATGCCTGGAGTGCTGACCTTTCATCTTTTCCATGTGAGACTTGAATGTTCGAACGAAACGTTCTGCTTCACCATTGGACTGAGGGTGAAAAGGTGCGGTGGTGATATGCTGAATGCCATTCACACGACAAAACTGTTGAAATTCCGCACTAACAAACTGAGGTCCATTGTCACTGACGATAGTTTCAGGCAAACCTTCGATGCAAAACACTGACGTTAAGGCACTGATTGTATTAGACGCCGTCGTTGAGTTCATGGCAATCACAAAAGGAAACTTGCTGAAAGCGTCTACAACGATTAACCATCGCGTATTCCAGAAAGGTCCGGCAAAGTCAATATGTAAACGTTTTCATGGTCCCTTGGGGCGTGGCCAGTCTGAGAAACTTTGCGGGGGAGCCGCCTGATGCTCCGCACAAACAGTACACTGTGACGTCATGTTCTCTATCTGAGCGTCCATACCAACCCAGGTACAATGACGTCTGGCCAGTTGCTTTGTCCTAACAATACCCCAATGTCCTTGATGCAGGAGGCGTAACACTTCTCGTTCCAGGGAACGAGGAACAATCACTCTCGTTTGGTCGTTGTCGGTATGTAACAACAGAACACCCTGACTTAAAGATAATGCATGACTTTGTGCAAAATAACGTCGAACCAGAGGCCGATCAATGTCTTTGGCTCTGGCAGGCCAACCAAATCGAACAAAACGTGCTACCACACTTAGGTCTGCATCCGCAGCTGTTTCCTGTGCAACCCGACGAGAGTTCAAAGGAAAATCTGCGACAGCGGAAGCATCTCTGGAATCTATCTGACAACATGCCATTTCCGAAAAATCAAATGACACATCCTGGCCAACCGGAAGTCGGGAAAGTGTGTCCGCATTGGCGTGTTTAGTGGTAGGTCGGTACAAAATCTCATACTGATAATTTGACAATATCAAGGACCATCTCTGAAGCTTTTGTGCCGTACGTGGCGGAATTGGCTTTGTGGGTGAGAACAACGATGTGAGAGGCTTGTGGTGTGTCAACAAATAAAATTTTCTGCCATAGAGATAATGATGAAACTTTGTGACGCCGTAAATGATTGCTAAGGCATCCTTTTCTATCTAACTGTAATTCTGTTGCGTCGGCGTCAGTAGCTTGGATGCAAAGGCAATAGGACGATCGTGAGAACCAATACGATGCGACAGAACTGCACCCACACCGTACGACGAGGCGTCAACTGCTAGCACTACAGGCTTCTGTGGGTCAAAGGGAATCAAACATGCATCACTGAGTAGTGCATACTTTAATGTGTCAAACGCAACCTGGCAATCTTTAGACCATACAAAAGGAACATTCTGCCGACGTAAGTGATGCAGTGGAGCTGCAATCTGAGAGGCATTGGGAATAAATCTGAAATAATAGTTCAGCTTTCCCATTACTGCTTGCAATTCATGCACATTCTTAGGAGGAGGCAAGTCTTTGATTGCTCGAAGATGTGACTGTAAGGGATGGATTCCTTGGGCATTAATCACATGGCCTAGGTACTCTATTTCAGTTTAAAAAAACGAACACTTTGCTTTATTGCAACGTAGACCTGCTGCAGTCAACACTTTGAAAAGGCACTCCAGGTTTGCTAAATGTTCTTCAACTGTACGCCCGGATACCACAATATCATCTAAATAGTTCGAGCAACACGGTACAGAAACTGTCAGCTGTTCCAAAAAACCCTGAAAAATAGCGGGGGCGGAAGAACTGCCAAAGGGTAGGCGTTGAAATTGAAAAGGGCCCATGTGAGTATTAATGACGAAAAACTTTTTTGACTCGTCATCAAGTGGAATCTGTAAGTATGCCTCTGCTAAATCAATCTTAGAAAAGTAGCGAGACTGTCCTAATTTGTCCACAATTGTGTGACTGTTCACTGTTGATTTAAAGTCCGCACAGAGACGAAGTTTTCCTGAGGGCTTGGGTATAATTACTATAGGCGAGGCCCACTGACTCCCAGAAACAGGAGAAATCACACCACTATCTTGCCTACGTTTAAGTTCATCGGCAACTGTATCACGCATTGCGATAGGCACTGGTCTAGCTTTACGAAATTTTGGAACTGCAGATTCTTTTAAAGTTACATGTGCCATGAAGTCTTTTGCACAACCTAGTTCCGGCGAAAACAAGTCACTATATTTTTCACACAATGCATTTATTTTGTCCTGAGGCACTACTGACGAAATTTGAAGCACATCTCTTTGAATTGATAAGCCAAACAAATCAAATGCATCTAGTCCAAAAATGTTCTGAGTAGATTTGGCCTGAAGAACTACAAAAGCAACTGTTTTCGTTACACCTTGAAAAGAGGCAGGCAGGCTACACGTTCCTAACACGGGAATATTTTGACCGGTATAAGCTGTTAGCACTTGATTAGACGGCAACAATTTCGGCGAACCCAGAAGTTCATAAGTATCTTTATTTATTAATGTGACAGCGGAACCAGTATCGAGCTGAAATTGCACAGTCTTATTTTCTAGGAAGAGAGTCACAAACAGTTTGTGCTTCTGGCGCTCGACAGGTGCGCGAATGTGGGCAACGTCCGCTACGGCTCGTTAGATGCGCTTGCGCATGCGCGGGCTGCGTACGGTAGGAAGCGGCGCAGACTCGGCACGTAGATTAATATCACTGTCACTAGATGGCACTACCGCCGGATCGGCTTCCGCGCAAGCATGCGAAGCTACTCCAGATTTACTGACTACTGCACTACACTTCTGAGGAGCTACATCAATTCTACTGTCACTAACTACACAGTACTGGGCACTTTTACAATAAGAAGTTGCAGAAAGCACTAGGTTCACTACAGGACTGCACTGTGCATTGTCACTTTGCTTGTCCCGAACCCTTTTCCGTTGCACAGATTTACGCGCTCGTCGGCGCTTGCGGCGTGGCTCAATACATAGTTTTGCAATAGGTGCAGAAGAATTTTCTTGCAATTGAGAACCAAGCAAAGCACCGCTCAACCCCACAGCGTCCATGACATTGACTGTATGCACTGCTCTCGCACTTTGCGAAGCACTGTTCCTAACAGTACTGCTCCTAGAATTTTTATCTTGCATACACACTGCCTGCACACGTCCTGTTTTGCCACATTGATAACAGGTTGCGTTGCGACTAGGGCACTGTGCCCGTTTGTGGCGAGATACACACTGGGGGCAAGACTTGCGAACATTTTTCTGAAATGAGCGTTGGCGCCCGTTATTCAAATTACTGTTTCTAACACGACGGGGCGACCTTTGTGTCGCACTTTTACACTGGCTACTGTTCACTGTATGTTCAGCACGGCCTGTACTATTGTAAGAATCACTAGTGCTACACTGAGAACTACGGCTAGGAAAGCGTCCGTTGCGGCGCACTGAATTAACACTGTCGCTTTGCATTTCTACAATTGCTAAGTCAAAAGTATCATGCGCTTCTATAAGCTGCAGTACACTATCCAATGAGGGGTCAGACTGTTTTAGAATTGCTGCCCTAATTCTGGAGTCCTGAATGTTCTGCGTAATCGCATCCCTCAACATCACGTCACTATACGAAAGTCCACAAGAGCAAGTAAATTTACATTTGCGGGTTAAGCCCTTCAATTCCGTAATCCACTCTTGGTGTGACTGCTGCGGTAATTTTTTCAGTCTGAAAAATCGGTACCGTGCCGCAGCTACGAGAACTTTTCTCTCATAATGAGCATTTAGTGCCTCTACTATTTGTTCAAAGTCTACATCACGAGGAGATGCGTGAGGGAAAAGTTTTTTCAGTAACACGAAGGTGTTGGTGCCCACCACAGATAATAACAGATGCTTCACTTTCTGACCTGTAATTTGATGAGCCGCGACGAGTTCTTGAAACTGTGCGAAGTAGTCGCTCCATTCTTCCTCACGTTCGTTGTACTGGCGAAATGTAGGAAGCGGTGCAGCGGCAGGTGTGGGCTGCTGATGTGACGGCTGTTGTTGTTGGTGAGCAGCCTGTGCCGTTAACTGCGACACCGCCTGCAGGAGTTGAGTGATTTGCGTCGTCTGTAACTGAATAATTTCCATTAAGTTTGGGTTCGGGGTAGTGGCCATGCTGACCGATTAGGCGCCGCGCATACAAGTAAATTATAACAAAACACAAATGCAATATGAAAGAGGACGCTCTGCAACAAAAAAGTCCACAAACACGTAACTGAAAATGTTCCCCCAAAAATCTTATAATAAGGGTGGGTGGGCGGGAGCAATTTCTGAGTGCTCCGACTGCTGCTGTCTGGCTGCTGGTCCAAGGTTCGTCTATCACTCCTCGTCGCCACTTTTGTGTCCCAGTCTCGTCGCCGCTTTTGCGTCTCGTTTCCGTCATAGGTGTCGGTGGCCGAGTGGAATGAGACCGACACAGGAATAAAGATAGCACGCTGGTGCAGGTACGGAGGGGAGCAGCCAGAAACTAGAAAAACTAGAGTAAATTAGAACGAGATATATATTGCACAGAATTTATACAATACTTAACTTTTACATTGCTCAGTACTGCAGATACATAGTTGAGCTAGAGGCCTGCCTAGTACTATCCGATAGCCAAGTCTTCACTGGTGCCTATCTGTTTCCGAAGGTCCTAACTGGTTCCTATCTCAGTCCCAAGTGAACGATGTCGTTCAGTGGTGGCCACGAGCGGAGTTGCAGCAGAGGGCGCTCGTGGCTGTCGTCGTAAGAACGCCGCGCCGTGCGTGCATGGCGGCGCGCGGCGAAAGTAGGTGGCGCGCACTTTGGACTTGTGCGACACCACACACAGAACATCTAGTCACGGTGAGGAACATAGTCAATGTCTATAATATGGCCAGCGGAGCAAAATTAAGCACTAGAAAGACCATGTTGCTCCACATAGGTAAAGGTATAGGAAATACCACCGACCTCGACTGGTGTGAAACGAGAGCTCAACATAAATCTCTCGGAATCTACTGGAGTGCTACGCCAGATGTTATGATGACTAAAAATTGGACGGACATGTTGCACAAATTCAGAGCAACAACACAAATTTATTCAGATAGGGATTTGGACCTTCTTCAAAAAGTACACACCGTTAGAATATCCATAGCGAGCAGGTTGTATTATCTCGGCCAAATCTTACCTATTTCTAACCCACTTGCTGACAGCATACAAAAGGCGTTCTGTTGGTACGTCGTGAGAGGCCACATCTTTAAAGTATCCTTCGATACCCTGACCTTACCGACAACAAGAAGAGGACTAGGACTAGTCAGCGTAAGACACAGGTGCCGTACTTTACTGATTAGTCGCATTTACTAAACGATTAATAAACAGACACCGAGCATAACCAAGTTGCTAACGCTACGCTGGAAACCCACCAGTATGATGCTACCCATCCACGAAACCACAATACCGTTGGCCTATCGTTATATCAGAATCTATTACAATGAATTCAGCTACATACAGCATGCAGAAAACATTAATCTGCCCTATACTAATACTAAAATATATAATTTCCTCGCAAGCAATGGTAGAGAAAACAGGGTTACAACAAAATATCCCCATGCAAAGTGGAATATCATTTGGAGAAACATCCATTGCCATGTATTGCCGTCACGCATTAAATCAATGTGGTTTTTGATAGTGAATGAAAAAGTTCCACCAAACGAAAAACTCAACGCCATCCACCTGTGCCCAACGCCAGCCTACGCAGTCTGCGGGCAAGTGAACACACTGTTGCACAGGTTCTCCTGTGGCACCGCCGGCCAGATCGTGGAATACATGCGACGCAATCATCGACCGCACGACGCCGCATAACGTTAATATCACTGAAATTATCAGACCAGAGACACCACGATACCCCAGAAAGAAGCACAATGCGGCTATTTAGTTTTTAGGCCATACCGCCGCTTATGTAATTTATAACCGACAGGCAACGACTGCAGATTACTGTGCGTATCTGGACTATGAACACACGAAGATACTAGGACAAAAAGATTATTCAAATACATACGGCAATATGTTAAGGATCATGGTGCAGACATGATGTAAAGCTGAATGTACGACCTGGTTTAAATTTGTGTACCAAACTCGGAATATCCAGCGCTATGGGCTTTCAGAGTTATGAGCAGAAGCACGCAGCAGAAATGGGAAACCGACGTTATGTTACAAGAAACGGACCACATACAATAATGCATGAGAAGACCAACTCTAAAGCAGTCATTGCGCTGAGAATAGTCCGAGAAGAAGTTTGAGGTGTAATCTTTTTTATTTACTTTCGCCATTACTTGAAGAGACTAGGAGGTGAATCAACATTTTTTTTTTCTTTTTTTTTTTTTTACGAGGAAGACATGTCATCTGAATCGAATGTCTGGAAGAAGAAATAAATACAAAACTTCCTACACAAAAAAGGAAAGAAAGATGACACTAAAGGCTTGAGAAGCCACCGCCGAGGAAGGCGTTAATGGCGAGCGCAAGGCCGGGTGGTAAGGAGGCCCGTGAAAAAAAATCCCGTCTGCCTTGTAATTTTAATTCGTTATAAACAAAGTATTCTTTTTTGAAGAGTAGCGTTCGAAGTATTCATAACACATTATACATTTTTCCATACGCCTTCCGATACTCGTTCGAAGAAGGCAAGGACAAAAAATACACCTACGTTTGAGCATTAGCTCTGCCTTTGGTTGATAATCGTTTTGCTTTTTTATCTGTACCGCACTTTATGGTCTTTATTTCAGCTAATGATTTCTATAGCTACAGAAACACAACTTATGATACTTCTTACGGCAATATACTTATGCTATCAGACGAAAAGATTAATCTGGCCCAGACCTCATCCTACCCTGACAACGAGCTTTCCTTATTTAGGAAATTTCTGTAAAACGGGATGTGGGGCTCCGTGGCCTCGGGGTAAAGAGTTTGACTGGAAACCGAAGAGTCGCGAGTTAGATACCCGGTCAGTCCTCCACCTTTTTTTATTTATTTATTTAATTTTTTTTTGTCCGCGTTTTAACCCGGCCTTCACCTATCAACGATGTGAGGAGTCGCCAGAAACGACACGTGGTTCGGATTCCACGTTAAGCTGTAGGTCCCCTTTCCCCGGTTGGATAACTGGGGTAGGCTAGGGACACGTAAGTCGCTGAAGTGGCGTCCAATCGAATGAAAGACTTGCATCAGGCCAATGAGCCACACGAAATTTTAGCACGTTTTAAGAGGAAATGAAATTCCTTCACGAAATTTCTTAACACCGTGAACTAGTCGTTTGTGAATCAATTACCGGTTTTATTTCTCTGGTTAGAAAGTAAATCTACCAGGGGGTAAGGACGAGAGAAAGGTCTCGTACTGGAAGGTCAGGCAATTTTATTTCAGTACAAAAATCAAGTAAAACAAACAATGAAGCTGCAGTTTAGGTCAAGCATATACAGAAATGTAAGCCAAACTACAAGTAAATTCTAGAATCCATATGCATTGCATACGCGCGCAATAACTGTTGTAGTGTTGTTATGGAGCCAAATATACCAATGCCGCATTTACCGGTAAGAAAGAGCAGAGGTTAACAGTCTTCACTACATCATACTGACAAGGAGAGGGTCTGACATGTGTATATTTTTAACTGGCACGATTAAGTCTACTTCACCTCGGGTAACACCAAGTGAAGAACGTCAAGTTGCACCATAGTTAACAATCAGTATTAAACCGAATTACTTCGCTATCAACTCGGACAGAGCCGATTTATCGTTGCCAGTAAGAGGCAAGAAAGCTGTCGCTAGAAAGCCTTTATTATATTCCAAAACATTATTTTCTTTTATAAACCAATGGTCCTTTAAGGTCACGTGTCTCGTATTGCATTTTAACTTGAGACGTTAAAAATTATGGTGCTGGACTGGGATTCTAATTCGGATCTCCTCTTTTGTCGCACTCGACCCTCTCGGAATCATATAGTTGATTCATTTCGTTGCTGTCTCCGAGACTGTCGACTCCTCTAGGTCTCCACGAAAGGCACGGATATGGATTCGAATCCAGATCCAGCACAAAATATTCATAATTTCATTTGACGCCCTAGATAGATCACACTGGACTACTAGTAAAAAAATTATTTTGAATGTCTCTTCGTGCATTATCAATGGGAACCGTGGTGTTGAGGTGGTCTTGGGGTAAAGCGCTTGAATGGTAACTATAGGGTCGCAGGTTC
Source organism: Locusta migratoria (assembly GCA_026315105.1). NCBI lineage: Eukaryota > Metazoa > Arthropoda > Insecta > Orthoptera > Acrididae > Locusta > Locusta migratoria. The sequence continues at coordinate 10,606,842 of CM048755.1, forward strand.
GAAACCTAGTCGGATCAGCGACTTTTTTTTTTTAAATTCAATCTATGTTTTAACCCAGCATTCACGTGTCAACAATGTGAGGAGTCGTCATAAACTACAAGTGGTTTGGATACAACGTTAAACTGTAGGTCGTCTTTTCCGGTTGGATAATTGGGGCAGGTTAGGGACAAGCAAGTCTCTGAAGTTGCGCACAGTTGAATTACTTGCACCAGGAAACTGAGCCACACGAAATTGTTATTATTATTATAACAGCGATAGGTGCTGTTGTTACTAGTCAGATTCGCATGCATCGTCATTCCTATTGAGTTAACATTTGAGATTTAACGTCCATTCGTGCTTAGAAAGGACAACCGTAGGTTCGGGGTTCGATTCCCGGTGACTTCACTTAGTTAACTTCCATTTAGATACCGGGTATGTAACTCAAAATCAAATGTTTGTAAATCTATGGGACCAAACACCCCTGACCGAGGAAAGACTCGGACCTCCGACAGGAGCAGCCTCGTATGTAATTCCCACACACAACTGAGTCTGGGCACGTGTGATTAGGGACATAACGGTGATTATTAATTTCCTGGTTCAGTAAAAAATGAATAAATAAATAAAAATAATTTAAGAATTGGCATTTTATATGATTTGACTTGTACGTTCTGATATTTGTGAGGAAATCTCCAATATTTCACACATCTTTATGCTTCGTCTGCTGTGATAATCTTAGGCATAATCGAGTATCTATAAGACATGAATGCATTGCTTGATGAGCTACGGCTACAGGTGGTTGGTTTGATTCCAGAACAAGGTAGTTTGTCATATCAATTCAAGTTCAAAGATGTGTACAAATATTTGTTCAGGTATGAATACGGAGAACATGTTGGTGATACACAGTTAATATTGAAGTTTCCATAGAGCGTTTTCTGCTGTTAATTGAGTTTTTATTATCTGGTTAGTTCAACAATCGGTTAATAAAAGTCCGCTCGCCAGTGGAACGACGTTTCGAAATTGTGAGAAAACGATTTAGAGAACAAAAGTATTCGAATTTCTACAGGACTTTAGGAATTCCGATACTATAGTAAAATCTGTTGTTTGTAACAATATTAAATGTTGTTTAAGGATTAATTAATGTTTTATGTGACGGAGTTTGTTGTATCAGACTGTAATAAGTGTGATAATTCTTAAGATATGTCATTGTAATAAATTGCATTTAATGAACGTTAAGAACTTAATTACGTGTTTCCTTTTATTTGCAAAATCTTTGTGTTAATTTACATCTGGAATGATTGCCATAAATAGCAGTTGTCTGTAGTGGATACATTTTGAAGTCGAATGACTATACCGCGGAGCTATTAAACTACCCGCAAGACACGTACGTTAGTTGGGTTGCATGCACATCAGGCGAAACGCAATTCAGGTCGTTCGCATATTTTTGCGCATGGCAGTACATCTCACTATTGTACAACAATTAGTCAACTATCAATTTTCTCTTTAGGTCTTTACTGTACCAAGTAATCTTGTGGCTCTCTCTTTTATTGAAGCAAGTTTTCCTAGCCAGCAAGCCACTCCTTTGACAGAACTCCAATAGTCTTTCACCCTCCTCGTTTGGCAACCCCAGCCCTCTGGTCCAAGCACACTTTCAAAACCTCGTCTTTCTCTTCCAATGTGTGTGGTCAAATCCCCCATTAGTATCACATTCTTCCTTCCCGCCTGCTTCTGAAATTCCTCTTCAAACTCTTGCTTCTCCTCAGAAGTGCAACCCACCTGTGGTGCATACACTTGTATTGCCTCTATGGTTGTCCCCTTCAGTGATATTTTGATCTTCATCATTCTATCACTTATTCTCTTCACTTCCTCTTTTAATCCATCTCTTACTACTATTCCCATTCCATTTCTCCTTCGTTCCTCATTTCCGCTCCAATACAGTCGATAGCCTTTCCTCAGTTCTCTCCTTCCTTCTCCTTTCCATCTCGTTTCAGCTACCCCCAATAGGTCTAACTTCCTTCTTTCCACCATGTCTACCATCTCCTCCGCCTTTCCAGTCAATGTCTGTATATTTAATGTCCCAATTCTTACTCCTTCTTTATAACCAGTTCGTCGTCAGTTAGATCCATTATTTCCGAGGCTTGTTTTATTTTTGAAGTAATACATCCTAATCCACTAGTGGCTTGCTGGGCCTATCGTAGCTTCACCAGAGCCCCATTACCTGTCACTTTTCAGGATTCCTGTAGGACCTTCACAGCTACCATAGGACATGCACAATCTCCACTGTACCTCGCTCTTACAGGAAATCCCCTACTTCATGCGGTTGCCTGTCTCCCACGACTTGGAGATACACTCAAGGCAAAATAAAATCAACTGCTAACCTCCACCACAGGTAAAACCTGAAAGTAAACCACTGACTGGACTATGTCACCATCACTATCCCTGATGCTCCAACTGACTCTGTTCTACAGCCCATGGAGCTAGATGTCAATCTGACTAGGACTCCACCTGTTAAAGTCTCACCACCCAGACAGTCCCCATAGTACATGGCTCCCATACTACAATGCAACTTTCAGGGACTCAGGTCTCATGTGGAAGAACTATGATTACTTACTCAGGGTAGACTTATGTGCATCTTTTTCCAGGAGACTAATTTCAAAGAGTCTGACATGTCTTAGTTAAGTGAATACTTCTCCAAAGAAAAGATGACCTGACTGGAGGACCACAAACTTGCAGGCAGTTATTACAATGTTAGTACAGTGTGTCACCAATAGGCTATATGCTCATATTTCTTGACACCACATTACATGCTGGAAGAACATGCTCTACGTGACATTACTCAGCTCCCCCACCCATTCATCCTGTGTGGTGTTTTAATGCACACGATGTGCTTTAGGTCTCTGTTACCACATGCCCCAGGAATAGATCAATTCTCTTGTCATTCTGTGCTCATCTGCTGAATATGGGTTAGAGCAAAGAACATCTGCTCTTGAAGAATTCTCGGGCTTCCATCCGGGTGGAGGTTTCTTCAAACTGCGACGTTTCGACGAGTGACATACCCGTCACATTCTGGTGAAGTGCTGAGACTGGGCAGATGCCGCGCTATTTGTACCTGCGTGTGCTCCCCACCACCCGGCTGCGAGAGGCTGTCATTCGGGGGGGGGGGGGGGGCAGCGTACTGTCATCTGACGTGGAGAGAAACTCAATATAAGCTGGTTTAACCCTATTTACCAAGACCTTCACCAGCAAATTGTTGATAGTGATGATGAAAGTGTTGTTGCCCCATTTCAGGGTACAGTACAGTCCGGAGCAGGGGTGTAAGGTGGGCAGACAGAATCGTCTTAGAGGAAAATGAAAGGACAATCTCCCAGTGAACGTGAGATATGGGGGGAGGGGGGAGAATGACTAGTGGAGGGGGCGGGAGAGAAATTTTGGTGCAATCAATCCTGATATGGTCAACAAGGGATGATATTTCGGTGGTTAGAGGTGGGGGTGACAAATGCACCAGCTCACCTGGAAGTGTTAGTTTCTGACCAGAAACAAAAACAGCCACTGTGCCCTACCGATCCTCTTTATAAGTGGTACGAAGACTGAGCAAGACCAGTGGCAGTGCCTCAGTCCATAGCAAGTCGTGACACCTCAGTGCGGCTTTCAACATGCAATGCCAACGCTCCACCAGACCGTTGCTCTGTAGGTGATAGGCGGTGGTGTGAATAAGACGCATTCCAAAGAGATTGCATACGGTGTTGAAAAGAGAAGACTCAAATTGCCTACCCTGGTTGGTTGTGATGATGGAGGGGCAGCCAAAATGAGCAATCCAAGTGTGCATGAAAGCACAAGCTACAGTTTCAGCAGTTATGTTAAGAAGAGGTGTGGCTTCAGCCCAGCGAGTGGTGTGGTCGACAGCAGTTAAGACAGTCATTGACAGAAGGAAGGGGACCAACTGTGTCGACACGAATGTGCTGAAAACATCCAGTCGTGGCCAGAAAAGAGCCCAAGGAGAGGGTGCTGTGCATTGTGACCTTGTTCCACTGGCAAGGAACGCAGGCACTTGCACAGTGCGCAGACGTGACAGCCCCTTTTCACGTCCCACCAGACAAAATGGTCTGGTGGATGCTTAATTTCAGGGTGAGCTAGACTGTGAAGTCTGTCGAATATTTCGTGTCGCAGGCAGCGAGGGATGAAGGAGGCATGGCTCTCCAGTCAATTCGCTGCACCAGACCTCACCCGAGATGCCTGGGAAGGTGGTGCTATCGTGTATTAACTGCGTCGTGTCCTCATCTGTAGTATGTAGAGTGGCCAGATTAGAGAGGTCCAGAAGGGAGGAGACTGCATCAGTGCAGGGCAAGAAATCAGCAACAACATTGTCAGCACCCTTGATGTAACGTACATAAGTAGTGAATTGTGAACGGGTCCTTTTCACATGGCTTTTTGCTTCAGTGCAAAGAGCCAACCCTTTTCTGTGATGCCTGTGGTGTGTAAATTTCTGTACGTCATATTTTGACTGAGTGCGGTTTATGTAATTTTGAGAGGGCAGAAGCAAATCTTGATGTGGCTCTACCCACTATTTTAGCTGACAATGAGGTGTCAAAGTTGTAAAATTTTGTGATTTGTCTGGACTCTTGCATAAGCGTTTCGGCTGAAGGTTTAGTGTGTTGCAGAGTGGCTGGATCATCCTTTTAATTCCTGTGATCATTCATCTATGATCATCTGCTATGTGTTTTTAACTTCTTCTGTCTCATTCTACCTTTTAGTCAAAGCTGCAATTTTTAGATGCAGCCACCATTTTACTATTTTAGCATGCATGCATGGTTTGTATCAATTTTCTTACTTTCAACATTTGTTACTGTCTTCTACTCCTGTTTTAGTGTACTTTCATGACGTTTGCCTCTGACTCATTACGTCTGGGTGCTGAAAACCTAGCTATTGAGCTCCATAATCCTTATATCATCATCAACACATCATCATATTTAGGTGAGACAGTGACTATTCAATAGACATAAACAAGGCTTTTGGACAGTGTCCTTCCAGAACGCTAATTGACTTTCTTTACTCACTTGTTCTCACAGCAGCTGATTCTATGATTGTGATGTCCCTTGTTTCTAACCTTTCCTATTAGCAATGCTCTACAGCATCTGATAAAGCTGACAAACTTATAATTTCAGCTCTTTCAGAACATTCCATCTGCTGTGTTATTTCAAAAGTACTAAAGGTCACTGCAAGCAGACACATCCTGGGGTTACATTTTAATAGAATCCGTAGAAATTGAGCAACACAATGAGCTGATGACAGTGCTTTCCAACTGTATAAGACTGAGAATCCAACTTCAAGCAACCTCGAAGCATGATAGCAGTCTAGCAGGAGATTTACTCATGTCACATCACACTTGGGAAAATTGCCTCTTCTGAAACTCAACAGCAGCTCAGGAAACTACGGGCTGTGACATGGATTCCAGTTTCTGATGGTGACAGGAAGGGCATCTGGCCATCATTTAAAACTAACCACACCAATTCCTAATCAACTACACTGACCCTGTTCATGCAGGATAAAAGCACAAGAAATAGAAGAAAGAAGATTGAAGACACTAAGTTGCTCACTCTTTTATCTAGTCTTTCTAATATTGCCCAGAAAAGGTGAGTGAACTGAGTTTGTTCATTCTGTAATAAGTTTGGGGATAGACACATCTGCATCTTAATTTCTAAAATTTCCAACTGACTGACCTTTGCATCCCCTTTCCCTTTATATGTAGAACTTCTACATTTTATATATTTGTGATTTTCCTTTAAGCAATGTACAGCATTGAACAAATCTGGTTTCTGTAATCTCCAGCATCTATGGGGTTCTCTGGTAATAGTGCAGTTTGACCTTCCAGTCTGCTCAATATAGCAAAACTGACACCCTTGGCAAATGATCTTTTATAAACCACACTTTTCATTATAGCTGAATGTCTCCAACTTGAATTAAAGAGAATTCTACCAACTTTTTATGGAACATAGAAAATCACAGAGAAACTCTTTGCCTCTAAAATACTGCCTATTCTACATGAAGTTTAGCTTGTAAAAGGTAAAATGCACCATTTCTTTTCTGGTCTATCTGTGTTTTGTAGGGAGCACAATAGAAATTTGGCTTGCTTATTCATTTTTCATTGATAATTTTATCAATAATGCTGGAAATAAATTCATGAATTGTAATTATTGTTGTCATTGTGTTTACTTCCTGATCAAAGTCTTCTAGGGTGGATCATGTTTGTAGGCTGGAGAATGCTGAGAGGAGGCTGGTATGAATGGTCAATGAAGGAGACTTTTTGGTAAAGTATAAAACATGGTTGTTATTGTGGGAAATTTCATACATAAACCAATTATCATGCTTTAGTACATATGGATGTGGGTGAGAAAAACAGCAAACAGGAAACAGAAAGTGCTTGTGAATTGCTGTATTGAAACAAAATGCAATTACATGCAAATTGGAAAAACAATCGCACTGTGAAATCATATAATAAACATTGACACAGGTAAAATAGTTCCTGTAGAACAAGTTATTCTCCACGAATAGGAAGTTGAAGTGAGTTCAATAAATGAATTGCAAGCATCCAAAATGAAGTAAAGCCATTTAACACTTCAGCAGAAACAAGAAATTAAAAGAAAAGGGTTAACAAATACGCCTGATGTGGGATAGTAAACTTTAAGTTTGCATCTTACATATACCAGTAAGATCTACAAATACGTTATGTGGCAGCTCCATAGGTGCTCACAGTTAAGGTGCCAAAATCGTAACAACACGATTGCAATTATAATGCTGGAGGCTACAAAAACCATATGCAGCATACACACGATAATCTATGGAAACTATGTGAAATACGATACATTATAAGCTAATTAGTGATAATATTGTGTGACGCAGAAATAGCCTAACGTCCCATGAAACTGATAGGGGAAACATTACAGCATCAGTAACTTGGTCAGTATGAATAGAAATGTAGTGCTCTGCCACTAAAGCTCAGAAGGACTTCCAGATGCCAGAAATAAGTGTTCTGCCAAAGTACATAGTAAGACTCATCTTCTCTGCACCCCATACTATGACATAGCCATCCGTGTCTACTTACTGATATTTAGATGTCTAATCACCTTGTGTTGTTTAGCTTCTTGTCAGCAATCCATGCCAGCCCCGTCAGAAAATGTGCAATGTTTTTTGGCAATAGAAAAGATGTAACTAGCTGCATCACACACACCTCCACAGGTCATGTCAAATATGTCTGTGTGGCAGGTTTTGGTGCAAGTTATGGAATGATGTAAGAGTTTTTTGAGGAAAATTTTGTTTCTATTGCCACAAAAATAATAATACGACAGCACTGTTCATCACTCTCACAAACACACACACATTTATATTTATAGATACAGATGGAACTGAACTAATTATGAGAAGTGGTGAAATGCCATGAGTAGTGAAAACGACCAGGGGGACTATGTCAGTGTGTAAATAAATTGAGAAGTTTCATCTGACGAGAGGTGTGCGAGGGTAGTCTGCGTGGCTGTGCTGATTCTTGTGTCTTCAGTGACATAGTGGACATTGCAGCTACCTAGTATGCAAGAGGACACAGGTTAAAATCCTGGCTGGGTACAAATTTTAAGCTTTCCCCATTGATTTACTTCAATGCCCACTGGCAATTAGCATCATAAATTCCTTTGTGTGTTCATTGATAATAGCAGCAGGATCACAAATAGTGTCTGTTGTTTCAGATGTGGTGGAAAGAACAAACACCTGAAATTAACACTGCTGGCAAATAATAATAATAATAATAATAATTTGTACACCTGGGAAGACGACATGAATTTTAATCTGAAGGTAGATGCCACATGGGAAAAAGTAGAACTGCCAGAGCTCCATCTGTGCATACTTTTTAATAGGGATGAAGGTAGGATTTCACCATTTTGACAGACAATAAGCTGTATTCTTTGAGGCTTTCCCGACTTATCTATCCTTCAACGATTCACGGGGATCGCGTTGGATCGTATTGTCGAAAGTACACAATATTTCCACGAGGTAGCTGCTCGTCATCTTCAGGTGCTAACTAAACTGCTGATTTCTATCGTCTCGCCCATATACTGTGGCTGGCTAGAAAAGCGCAGGCGTGAAGATGGTGGTTGGGGGCAATGACATAATTGTAGGCGAATCGTAGATGAAAACATATAGAGCCCTCTGGTGGTCTCCGCGGAAAGCTCGGCCGCAAGTCTCGGGTAGCGTGGCGCGCAGTTTAAACGCTCTCGCTTCGGTGACCCGTCTGCGGCGACTCGCTGGATACGTCTGACGATGCCTTAGTACCGCCAGTGCTGGTCCCAATGCCTTGCTGAGCTGAAAGCCCGTGTCTCTATTAATCAGGTCATTCAAAATACGTATTTTGACTGCTTCTTTCCAAGATGGAGTCCCAGTACATAGATGCAGACGAGAGGATCTTGGTCTCTTCTTAGTGCATGCTGGACCTGGTGTCAAAACAGTGCTCAGTGACAGCAGACTTTCCTGGCTGACCCAGTCTCGTGTGTCGCTTGTGTTCATCACATCCGTCTTTGACAGTGCTACACGTCTGTCCAATTTATGATTTTCCGCACTGGCATGGGATTTTATATATGCCTGGTCTCCTCAGACGTAAATTGTCTTTGACGGGACACAGCATCGTTTGTACTCGTGCTGGAGGACGGAAGACACATTTGATGTTATATTTTTTGAACAACCTGCCAATATTGAAGGATACGCCACCACCATAAAGGAGAAAAACCAATGTTTTTGATTCCTCTGTTTCTTCTGGCAGTTCTTCAGGTCTTGCGTGAGGTGGTTGTAGCGCATTTCGGATATGCGTCTCAGAGTATCCATTCTGGAGAAACACAGAGCGAAAATGGTTGAGCTCTGCCGGTAAGCTCTCTTGGTCTGATATTACTCCAGCCCTGTGGTCAAGGGTTCGTACGTAATACACCACTAAGTTGGGAAGGATGATGACAGCTCGTAGCTCGTAGGTATAGGTCTGTGTGCGTAGGTTTACGAAAAACACTGTGGCCCAAGGAACCGTCTTCTTTCCTACGGACCAAGACATCCAAAAACGGGAGCTCTCCATTTTTCTCCATTTCCATTGTGAATCAGATACTCTGATGGATGGAGTTAAGATGTTGCAGAAACGAAGGAAGGGTTGTTGTCCCATGTAGCCACACCACAAACGTGTCGTCCACATATGTCCAAAAACATTTAGGTTTCAAAACCGCAGTGCTTTATCCTCGAAGTCTTCCATAAACGTGTTGGCTACTATGGGAGACAAAGGATTACTCATAGCAACACCGTCAGTTTGCTCAAAATATTGACCATTGAATAAAAAGTAGGTCGAGGTAAGCAAATTCTTGACGAGGAGTAGAACGTCTTCCTCTAGCTTCTCTCCTATAAGTTGCTTTAAATCCATCAAAGGCACTCGTACTCACTAAAACATCAGTTGGTTCAAGGTGCAGGTTCTTTAGTTTCCGTATAAAGTCTTCTGAGTTTCGAATATGGTTTTCACATTTTCCAACCAATGGGCTTAAAAGAGTAGCAAGATGTTTGGCAAAGTAGTAGGTTGGAGCTCCAATATTGCTCACAATCGGATGCAAAGGAATCTGGTCCTTGTGTATCTTAGGCAGGCCATAAAGTCTTGGTGGCACTGATGCTTATACTCTGAGATTCTTTTTTCAGATGTTCCTGCAGATGGCTAGATTTGAGGAGAGTTGCTGTCTTACGTTGTACTCTATCTGTTGGATCCTTCTGGAGACGACGATATGCTGTGTCCTGCAGTAAATCTGACATCTTGTTAAAATAAGTTGTTGCAGGCAGGAGAACAGTGGCGTTTCCTTTGTCAGCTGGTAAAATTACTGTTTCTGCATTTTCTCTTAAGGAAACTAGAGCTTTTCTTTCTTCAGAGGAGATGTTCTGCTTTGGTGCAGGCATCCTTGTTATTGCCCTGCTATGCTTCTCATCTTATTTCTTCAGCAGTCTCACTAGGAAGTTTTAAGACACCTTGTTCAACCGCACTGATGAAATACTTAATGGGCAAAGTCCTTGGAGTGGGCGCAAAATTTAGTCCCTTTTCCAACACCGATACTACAGCGTCGCTCAGAGGTTTATCTGTGAAATTAAACACAGTACGTCTACATAGATTTTCGTCTTGTGACGATCGGCGTGTAAGGCGATGGAATTTTGAAGTTTGTCAGACCGTGGCCTGCTGTCGCGTCCAGTCCGAGAAAGACCAAGTAGCTCTGTCCAGCCACTCCCACGAATCCGCTGAGAGACATGACGAGATGTTGAGATGAAGTGGCAGCAAGCTTCTGGAGACTCTGTCCAATTCCCGCCTAGTATAGCGGATTCTCTCTCTCTCACTAGTGCCCTACTGGTTCGTCGTTTTATCCTCGACAGACATACAATATATCCCAGAGGTGGACAATATTGTTGGCAACTACTTGCCATGGGTGAACTGAATTTCATCACTCATTAACCTCAACAAGTAGGGCATGCCTGTCTCAGAATGACAACCTCATTGCTCTCCAGTGTGGTGGAAATTCAAGCCTGTGAATTGGTTTACGTACTCTACCTGACATCTTTTGCCCTGTACTATGTGACACATCAACTGGCAGGATCCACCCCTTTGTGCCATTCCCACTAAGGCATACCCACAAACAGTGCACTCAAGCATCAAAGCCACTGTATATTTAGTGACAGAACACTTTGTTTGGCCTGGTGTGAAGCACGGTTGTCATGCATGGACACACACATGCAGTTCACTTCATTGTACTCATTAATTGGAAAATGTTATGAGTTTTTGTGTGAATCCAATTTCAAGGATAAGTGTTCTCTGATTCAACAAAATAAAAGTCAATAGCTAAAATGTGTATATAAAATTATCTCAAAATAATTTTTACTTAAAAAAATAAATCATTTTATAGCATATACAGGGTGTCTCCCATTTATCTTGACCACCAAAAATATCTCTGGAACAACAACAGCTATTGTAAAACGACCCTCAGTGGTATTAATGTAAGGCAGGCACTCATTAAAGTAAATATTTTGAACATTCTAAAACGAAAGCATATATGTTTTTTAACAGAAACTTATGTGTTTCTGAATGGACATCCTATATTATTAACCTCAGCATTCTGTAGCATGACAAATCTATAAACAATGGCATTGATTGCATCACAATACACCAATTAAATCCCGAGATATTGCAAAGTGAATTTGACGCTTGAAGTACATGAAACGTGCAACTGGTGCACATCCTGAGCAGTGTGGGGTTCTCGCCTGAGTCTCAGGACATGTGCTAGTTGCGCGTTTCACGTATTTCAAGTGTCAACTTCGCTTCACAATATCTTGGGATGTAATTGGCGTAGTGTGATGCAATCAACACCATTGTTTACGTTGTCATGCTATAGATTTATGATGAAATAATATAGGGTGTCCATTTAAAAACACAATTTTGTGTTAAAAACAGATATGCTTTCGTTTTATAATGTTTCAAAATATTTAATTCATTGATACTGGTGAAAGTTGTTTTACAATACCTGTTGTTCCAGAGATATTTTGGGTGATCAAGATAAATAGAACACCCTGTATTATCTTCCATGGAATCCAGTGTAAAGCAAATTGTAATGAAATTCTGTTTACAGTATATGATGCATTTACGATATCAACAAAATATGTCGTCATAAAACCTCTCAAAATACTTTTGAGGTATAATTTGTAGTAATGTTTACACTTGACATTGTGTGCATGTGAAACTTTTGCACTTTTTTACCTAATAAAAAAGTTCTTATAATCCTAACTTTGTAAATATCATATGCTCTTATATCTGCAACTAAGTATTCTTATAAATTCATAATATATTGAAACTGTAGTGAGATCATGTATAAACAACATTTTATTTCTGATTTCAGTATTATGTATGCGACACCTTGATCTGTACAATATAACTACATCAACAAAGCATCCAGAAGAGGCTATATTATTCCACCAGGTTTGGGACTTAGAGAAAACAGTCCCTATTTTCTTAATTATTATTATAGCTCCTCTTATCAACATCAAATCAGCTACATTCTTCACAAAATTTAACTCATTAGGTATGTTGTCTTTTTTTCATTAATTTATTAATTTGGTTTTTGCAAAAATATAATATTTACACACAAATATTGTATCTGTTTCAGGTACTCTTTCCATAATGTATCTTTTAATCTTTGTTTTCATCAAAGCTAGCAAGTGGGGTATTAATGTACAGTTCTCTAACAGTGAGAGTCCAATTTACACTCCACCGTTTTCTTCTAGTTTTCCAGCACTTTCTGGGATGTTAGCACTTTCTCTTTTCATTCACAATATTATCATCAGTATAATGAGAAACAACAAACACCAGGAAAAAAATGTAAGTCATTTCCGTATTGTTTTATATTCATTAAGTATGATGATTCATATTCATTATATACACTGATGGAACACTTTATTTAACTTATGTTGTTAATTCTAAGATGAGTGTACAATACTGAATTTCCTTCGCAAATTTATGGAGAAAAACAGTTGCCTGGGGTATCTACTAAGAATTTAATTCTAAAGCAAATAATGACTAATTTGAAAAAATAAGTAGCAGATATTTGTAATTTAGTGCTTTGGTGTGCCAGTACAATAGTGAAAAATATAAATATCCTATAGGCATACTGACCAGTAATGAAGTATTCATTTATTGTTGTTTCCATCAGACTTTGGTGAGATATAGTGAGCCATTAGGATGCACTTGTAAACTAAGATAAATGTCTTGACTATAGTTAGTAATTAATTTATGCCTCATGGGTTTCAACTTTTGTCAATTTCAAATGCGACAAAAAGGTACTGCTATCACCACACCATCACATATTTTGTTACAATGGCAAAAAAAAATAAAAATTGCACAATGCACATTACATTTACAATACTTTATGTTAAAAATTATTCTGCATTTCAAACACTTCATGTTACTGACACTCATCATTACTGCAAAAGAGATGTATAACACACATCCTCAGGCCACCTAGTTTCCTCAAACATAAGAGCATACTTACATCCACCTGACAGACATTTGACCCTGGCAACAGGCAATGTTAGCATCCTTATTTACTTATTTATTTTTTACATTTATCTTTGCACAATATTCTAATACTTATACTTAATTCATAAAATTTTAAAATGATTTTGAGTACAATACAATACAGTTTTCCATTACATCGTAGTGTATGTGTGCTGGCTAGTAGGTGTGAATGTTATAAAATTTGGTTCTGCAATCGATCCTGTTATACAGTAGCCCAGACAGAGGACTCATATTACAAATTCTAATAACTTGTCAAAATACCATACATGCACAAAGAAAAAATTCTCGACTTTGTACCATCTAAATATATCTGAACACAACATGCTTACTTGCACTACAATTCCCTAGGCCTGACAATATTAAGAAAAGCCAAAAACTGATTACTTGATTAGTGCTATTAAAATTGAAATCTTTTAAAACTGAAGGACTAAGTTCAACTAAGTTCCAGGTGCTGAGGTTTCTTCTGATGTCTGCATGAAAATCCTCCTTGACCTCAGCATAGGTTTTTGCACTTTGTGTTTTGACATTCTGATTCTTTCATTTAGCAATTTACTTGTACGTGCCCAAGATACAGTCATGAAGAACAATTCCCAGTCTGTAGTCTTCTTGTGTACATGATATGTAGAGGTGTACATATTTTATTATTAATTGACATTTAGCCATGGGCCATCCGTGACTGTACCTTACAGGTTAGGGATATATTATGATGATAATAAGCCATCTTCAGTCACCATGTTTTTATTGTCCAACACGTTTTGGAGCTAGAACTCCATTTTTTAGGACTTTATTAACGTATTTTGTCATTCTGCTTCATTTTTTCACCTGCATTTGACATAAAATTATCTCCTGCATCGGTGAAAAAACTTCCTCATTTGCACAAGTTTTTTCATGTTACATTTTTACAACTTAGCATGTTAATGCTGGTGCTACATTTTTTGCTTTTAATGAGCCCATACTTGCCTGGGAGGCAGGATATTGTCAACAGAATGGGCAGGCTTCTTTACTTCCATCCAAGCGAAGCTATGCCCAACCCTTGCAGGCTACAGGAAATATGCTTGTATGCCTGTCTTACCATAGTGCTACCCTGGGTAGAAATTTTGTTCTCTGTGCTTTCATTTCCATGTAATGAGTAGGGCTCAGCCTCTGATGAAAAATATTAAAAGATAAAGCCCATTGTTATATATATTCATTTTAAGCCAATAAATGGTTGATTTTATTTGTTCTTTTTTTTCATTTACTGCACTTTTGGGATTATCTGTCTACCATCAAAAAATTGAAGCTAACGTAGTAATTACCATTGTACCATCTTTCATTGCCTTCTCAGATCCCCACCATCTTGATCTCCTTAGTTTTGAAAACAAGTGAGTCCAGTAGCAACTTTTGATATGAGTGACATGATCCTCTTTTTTAACCTTCTCAAACTAAGTTCCAAAATAAAAGTAATATTTTTTCTAGTCTTACCATTTCTGTTGGCATTTCTGGAATCTTGTCTTCTGAAGATAGGCTAACTATCCTTGTTTCCTTGTAATTTTAGTGTTATCTCGTGTAAATTTTTTGAATACATCATCTACAGTAACAATGTTGCAGTTATTAGCTTACAAATCGATGGCATAGGTAGACTAGGTCTGTAGTATCTACAAATTCAAATAACTTGGATTTTTCCACATCGGCCGATTACTAGATATATTAATTAATTAATGTGAAATATGACATTGTTGTCACACTGTGGAGGCCTGATTGTTTCCTTCTTTTGTTATACTTCACAAAAATAACCTGCATTTTTCATACACAAATCGGTTGCTCGAGAACTACGTGAACAGTTATTTGTAAACTTTTTGAATCTTCATCAAATATTTTGAAAATAAAGAGATATTGCAGCACTAACTCACTGAAAAGGAAAGGCAAGAATAAATTTTTGGATGAAAATTTCCAAAATCCTACTCAATTGGGAGTCACTGGAGGGAAGGCAACATTCTTTCTGAGAAACACTATTGAAGAAATTTAGAGGGCCGGAATGTGAAATGAACTGCAGGAAGATTCTACTGCGACAACCTGCATATCACATAAAGGCTACAAAGTTCATATCAGAGAGAATAGGACTCATACAGATTCAGACAAGCATTTGTTTGTGTTTTTTTTTTCTACATGTAAGTAGAACAGGAAAGCTAGTAACTAGTAGAGGTACTAGGTACACTCTGCCATGCACCTTTGGGTGGACTGCAGATTATGTATGTTGATGTAGAATTTGCCTGGAGAAATTGACATTTATCGTTTCCACAATAAGAGAAACTTACATCTACCTCTAACAAAAAATAATTGTTAAAAGAATTGCAATGGATCTTAGCAATACATATCAAGAAATAAGTCACAATAATGAAGACACATAGAACAGCCCCCTCTCTTTGAAAACAGAAATGAAATCAATTTCACATCCAAATATAAAACTGGATTGTTAAATTATAAAATGTTTTTAATTTTACAAATTGGTTTTATTTTTCAGGGTCGTGATTTGTCAGTTGCATATGTCCTTGTGATATTTACATATGTGACAATTGGAGTAGTTTTCTACATCTGTTTCCCACTAAAGAAGTCATGTATAGAAGATGTAAGTCAAAATAGACCTGTAATATTAAATAATAGAATCATAGATTTAATTCAAATGAGTGAGGTACTTGTGATTTTTTTCACTACACCAAATCAGTAATTACTAATGGTATGCATTATATCAATGATGTCTTGATAGCGCTAAGCTAAATTGGATAAGAAGTGATGTTGATCTACAGTTTCATCTAACCAAGTATGGTTGAATTATTATTATTATTATTATTATTATTATTATTATTATTATTATTTGTAAATTACTATAAGTGGAAGAAAGACTTGTTTCACAGAGCTTAGAAAAATGCTTAAATGTTTCTCAGACAATGTAATGTCTGAGAGAGACCAACTGGGCAAATTTATTTCTCTGAAAGGAAAGAAAAAATTGAAGACAATAAACTATTTTTGTTTCTTCTTTTGCAAGAATATTACTCACCACATCAAATGAACTGATATAGCTCTTGTCTGATACTAGAGGGAATGACTAAATGATAAGTAGAGCAACTAACACATAGATTAGATTACATGAGCTGTACTTTTCGTTCTGTTATATCCAAATTCAGGAAATCCTCTTGGATGTAGAACATGTCATAAGACCATTGTGAAATAGGCCAATTAATACAACATTGTAGTTGAGTTGAACAGAACAATACAGAACTCTTTGTAGAATCTTTTATATGCACATGAAATACTAGAAAGTATTCAAGTAAACCACTCATTGGCATTAATTTTCTTGTAACTTTAGCAAGCACTTAGAGAAGCAATAGTGCAAAAAACACAAATATGTACTTGGAGATTTATTGGTGTTTCATTTTGTATTTAATTCCTTTTGGTTCTCAAAAACAGAGTTCTTCAGAACAGGGTTCTTGATTCCATTATGTTCTTCTTTCCGCCCATAAAAAGATTTCTTCAGTTTTTGATTCATCTGCTAGTTGTATCCTATATCTCCAAGTTGACTACTGATATCTCATGATGTTGATCATTGAAGTACTGCCATTCTGTCCAGTCTGATTAATCTCTAGTGGTTATCGGCTGTTGTATTTGTAAGTAGGGTGGTCAACAACTTTCACTTTGACTGGTTGATGTTTCACTTTTTAACCCTCTCAGTTTATATTATTCCACCACAGAAAAACTTTAGAATTACAGTTTACACAGACTGTTCAACATCTCTGTTCATTTCTTTGCTTCTCATTATGAGTCACTTTGACACTGTTAATATGTGATTCATTGTAACTGTTTACTGTTTGAAAGTTCTTTTACACAATGATTTCACTGAAAAGTGCTCCCCACCCAGGCCACCATATGTAGTGATTCTGTTCTTACCTTTCTCAGACTTGTAGCACTCAGTAGCAGAGCCTCGAACAAACCTGATGTAAAATTGTGAGTGCAACGTTTTCTATTCCACTGACAATGGTAACATTTTTATTGCACCCTCTTGTAGACTGAATTAATGATTAAGGACAGTTTTAGTCTCACAGTTTCTCTGCAGACAAGAAGAAAAAAGTACATACTACACTAGATCAAAGAATGTTCCATACAATTATAGGGCAGTAATAATATCAACAACAAAATATCACTGTTAGTCATGTGTGGCAACACATGGGCGAAGACAGTCATAAAGTAATTCCCCAAACCTATATTCAGAGCAAGTAGTAGTGGCAGAATGACTTAGCTGGAGCACAGTAAGAAATAATATGGAATTCAATGTTGTTAATAACAGAACACCTACTAAAAATGAAGAGCTGTTTATTGTATTACATAGAAACAAATTTACTATTTTGCAAGGCTAAATTATCAGCCAGCCATGACTGGATAGACTGCATCAAAATTAAACAAAATGATATATAACAATAATTATACTATATAACTTTAGCAACATTTAAACAAATTTAGCATTTTACCTAAAACCATATATTTTTTGTTCTCTGATGAAGAAAGTTCAATAGATCCATTCAATTTCCTTAAGGTCAAAAAATTCCTGGATGGAGTATAGTGAATCTAGTTTTAATTCTCCTAAAAGTTTTATTTTTAACTTTCCCAGTGGAGGTTCTGCACTTCCATGGTGAGTGTTCTGTGCATCTTCAGGGTGTAAATTTTGATTTTAAGATTATCAGTCTTAATACTAAGTTTTCTGTGTGGAGACTTTGAGGAAACTATTCTCACAAAGCAACCAGAGGGTTTTGTATCAAAATGGGATTTACAGTTTAAAACAGTCACTTTGATAATGAAATAAAAAAGCAAAAGGCAAAGTTGTAGATCTAGGTTATGTTGCAAATACTGATGGAGATTGTGTGTTCAAATGGAAGGTCTAGTAAAAATATTGCAATTGTTACTTTGTGTGGAGATGACTTTTATGTCTATACAAGACTTAACACATTACATGCAGCTAGTGTTTTAAGTCAATATAACTGTAAGTTTACCAGTGTGCATTGGAAGGCAGCTAAGAGTTCATCATTATGCCATTGTACTATGCAGTGGCGTAGCTATGTCACCAAGGGCCCCGGGGCAAAATTGACATTGGGGCCCCCTTTAAATGAGAAATATACAGATGCAAAACTACATCATCAGCTCCTTACCATCCACTGGAAGACACAATAAGGCAAACCTAAAGACTACTAAGTAAATTATTATGTGCCAGGCAGCAGACAATATTTAATCATACTCTCTAATATAATTATAATTATGAAAATTAGTTTTTTATGCTTTGACGCAAAAATTGCTGGGTGGATTTGGATGAAATTTTGCATAGGGATAGAGCTGGACCTGGATAGAATAGATAAAACGAACCCATTGGATAGTTTTCGAAGTTGTTCCATCTAAGCGAATGAAGTCGCAGGCAGAATCTAGTATAAATAAACAATGAGGAAGTATTACTCAACCACGAAAACATGGTCCCCTGGCGCGAAGCAAACCGGGAACAGCCACGTCAGGACTCGCGCGTCCGCGGTGACAGCAGGCGGGCTATTGTCAGTGCCGACAACTCACTGTTTCGCTAAACTACTGCGCTGTTACCTCATTGGCCCATACCGATCAGTCTAATTTCGTTGCAGTCCCAGTCAAAGAAGAAAAATAGAGGAAGTATTCGTGTAGGATAGTTTCAGCAAAATGAACTTCCCGGATTTTGTTTGTTGAAACACTTTTGATTGAGCCGTGCCGCTACCAGACATTATGAAGTATATTATCTTGTCTGGCCAATAAAAAGTAAAATAACTAAGTTGGCAACTTCGGTTATTGTCGTGATAGTGGGTAGAGGGCACCATCTTCAATGCACAATTGTTGCAAATTATAACG
The DNA here is from genome assembly GCA_026315105.1 of Locusta migratoria. Taxonomy (NCBI): domain Eukaryota; kingdom Metazoa; phylum Arthropoda; class Insecta; order Orthoptera; family Acrididae; genus Locusta; species Locusta migratoria. The sequence goes on from CM048755.1 coordinate 10,625,815, forward strand.
GTAAACATCTGATTCGTGAATGTATCTCAATCGTTAAATAGCAGAATAAACAAAGTGCATGGGTAGAAAAGTCCCTTAAAAAGTAGCGTGAAGCGCTGAATTCTCACCATTATTTGAAACCAGTAAAGTTCTTTTTGTTTTCTCATTTAGAACTGACCAGAATGCGACGGACAGTATAGTCAGTTACTAATGTACGTAAATTGAAGAACAAATAGTTCTTATGGTATGTGAAGCCACTGAATACCGAATCCATTTCCCGCCTACCATTGCAACGCAGTGTGTAGATAGTCCAGTAGGGTCAAGCCGTTTAATATGGAGTTCCCAAAGTTGACCTTATATTTCTTGTCACGGAATTTACCCTTGACTTCGAAAAAAATTAAATTACTGTTCAAACATTACTCATTACAATGTTATTTCGCAGTTCTCTGCATAAAACCGATCTAGAGACCTAGATTTGTAAATGTAAAGTTTAAAACGTTCAAATGTTTGTATAGCTTATGGGACTTAACTACGGGGTCATCAGTCCCTAAACTTACAAACTACTTATGAACTAGCTAAGCCTAAGGACGGCACAAATATCAATGCCCGAGGGGGAATTCGAACCCCTGACCGTTGTAGCAGTGCTGACCGTGACTGGAGCGCCTCAGTCCCCTCGGCCACCGCGGCCGGCTAAATGTAAAGTACCGTATCTTAAATACATGGCAATGAGAGTACAAACTTAGCCGTACAGAAACGTGTGGTCCATTTCTCTTTTGGTGTCATCAAACGCAGATTTTATTCCTCTACATCGTTTTTGTTCAAATCAAATGTTTGTGAAGCTTATGGGACTTAACTACGGGGTCATCAGTCCCTAAACTTACAAACTACTTATGAACTACTTATAAACTAGGACGGCACAAATATCCATGCCCGAGGGGGGATTCGAACCCCCGACCGTAGTGGCCGTGGTGACCGTGACTGGAGCGCCTCAGTCACCTCGGCATCGTTTTTGTGAACCACTTTTTTGATAGATGGATTAGTTTCAGCGATATTACCAAGACCCTGTAAAATGGGTCCAGCTTTGAAGAGCACTAGTATGGAAACGGGTGGTCAAAAAAATATGCGGCTGGTCTTATTCAATGCAGAATTATATGCCCTACAGCTTTTAATTTCACTATGTTTTCCATATTTTGAGTCATTTACAGCCCCCCCCCCTCTTACTCAAAACTTTGCCGAGGGGCAAAACCTAGAATAGTCATACTAGACACTAACGAAGCCATTAAAACAATAAAACCCTTATCAACTATTATTTCCGATTTGACTGCTAATTCTACTGGACTAAGAAAGGTATACAGATTCTGTTCGGTATTCCTTTTAGTATTAAAGCATTTGTGGAAAATAAACACTCCCGAGATGTTTCCTGGTGCAACGAAATTTTGTCTGCGCAGTACGTCATCAGTGATTTATGAGGTGCGCTGTGGAAGGTTCGGTACAACTTTGTGAAATACCGTGTAGTTTCCTTTTGCGACGTATTGGGGAAGACTGAGTGGGACTCTCTCGCTATTCTTTTTGCTGGCGATCAAATAACGCCAGTTCCAGCGGTCTGCCTTTTCCTGCACCTTCTGCCCTCCACCCTCCTTCTGTCACATCCCCACAATTCCAGAACATATCATATATTGTCTTAGTCCATTCTGTTTAACAATAACCATATTAAAACATTGTTATTTAAAAGGTAGGAATTTTTCCATTTCTTGTAATGCGAATGCTTTCAGTACTCAAAAAAAATTCGTAATTATTTTTCGCGCTTCATTGTGTATCACGAACTTAAGGAGTGGCGTTTTTCAAGTCGTGGAGAATTCGTTCATGTTCCATCACGCACCAAAGCCGGAACGAAAGAAAACCTACTGGATTAATTCAATACCTCAAACTGTTACATTGCAAATGTTGTAAGAGATATGATTTCTGATCGGTAATTGTCGGGAAGCGTCGGAGGCAGGGGCTACGTTTTCGTGGCTGTAGTACATTACAGTAATAACATGGGTACACAATTAGGAATTACTCAATTTTATTTTTTCAATTGCTATGAGTGCCAAATGTCGGAGTCGAGCTTGAGCCATGCTGTTCGTGAGATACGCTTTTACAATTTTTAATTTGCTGAATGGTCTTTCAGCTGTTGCAGAAGTGACGGGTATTGTATAAAACAATAACACTGAGGTAAACACCTCCGTAATCCCGCACTCTAATAATGCATATTTTGTAATAATTTTCTTGCATAACTGGCGAACTGTCTATGTTGGGGACAATTTCGGCAGGACAAGGTGATATATGTTAATAAACGGAAGTGAAAAACTATGGACTACATCAAAATATTTACTTTGGAACTGATCACATTTTTGTAACAAAACTGCTTCATCTACAGTGACCAAAAATGGTCTTAGGAAATCAACTACTTGACAGACTGCACTCATGCCAGTAAAACGTGTTTAATTGAGATTTTATTATATCCAGTACATTTTTGAAAATAGTAACTTTAAATATTTCTTTCCTGTATTTAAATCGGTAGTCAGAAGCTAGTTCATCAAAATGTTTTTTAACTTTCTTTCGCCGTTTTTCTTGAAAACTGGGATCTGTCATATTTTTCAGTTTCACTGGCTTTGCACCTGAATGATTCGAAATCATTTCTATAAAGTTTGTTTTGTTTAAACATCTGCTAAAGCTCTACTTGCCTCGTCCAAATCGATATCGCATTTTCGTAATATTTTGTGTGCATGATTGTCATTCAATATTTGGTACATGAATTCACAAAGAAATACAAACTAGAAATTTAGCATTTTTGTTTTAATATTTTCTGCTTCTCTACGCTCATCTTTAACTCTTCATAGGCCAGTCAAATTAGACATTGAAAACGCAAATCGTGATGTAGTTCTAAATTTTTGATATCTTGTTAGGACCAGTTAGAGTAGTATGAAACCAAATTTGCAGCTTCGAAAACCCTGTGCTTCCCAAGTTATAAGTGAAAAACTCCGAAATTTGCAGACATTTTTTTTAGATTTTGCCTTCTAACGCAAAACCATGGGTTTTACGATGTTAGTAGTTCTTACCATTTCCAAAGTACATAGAATATGTAACAATTTAAGCCTAACCGCAGCATTATACGTCCAATAGTTTTCTAGATATGAAGCGTCAAAAATCGACTTTTTTTTACCAAAAATGAAAATTTTAAGTTTTGCTCTGACTTCGAGCTGAATATTAGCATAACCGATCATCCTACGAAAATAGATATGAGAATTGAATTTGTAGTAAATATTATTACCTTTAAAATAAGCACAAGATGAACTCTCTAGAGCGAGTAGTTCTCTTCAAATTGTACAAAAACGGAAAGTCAGGAAACTGAAATTTTTGAAGAAATGAGCCTAAACACTAATGACAAATTGTGGGCATGCAAAGAAATAAAAATGTATACCACTGTCTTTAAAGAAATGCAGTTGTGTAATAAAAAACATACGTTTCAATAACTGAAAACTCTCACTGTTTTTGTTTCTTAGAAGGTCCTGGTTGTTCAGTCGTGTTCTAGGACATAAAGAGGCTCCTGCGGTGCTGTATCCATTCCTGGCTGTTCGACCGAAGGCGGGAGATCATCGTAATCGTCTTCATCCTTGTAGATCAGACTCGTAGTGATGTTGTAGCAAGTGGTGCCAGAGCAGTGAGTGCAAGAAGTTGCACTTACATGAAATCGATATGAGCTGTTTACGTGGGGATGGTTCACATAATGTAGTTGCTGGTAATAGACTAACGGAGCTCTTCGACCAACCGCACTGTGTGGCATCCTTCGCCACTCCCAACCATGTTTGCACTAGGTGATATGTAGGAATGGAAGGAAGCAGCTTCTTTGGTCGGGGGCAAACGTCCCAGGTCCACCTTCGCATTGGCTGCTGACTTGACGAACAGGCGGAATCGAAGGCCGTGTAGGTTGTCGAAGGATGTCCCCTCCACACAGAGCGATAAGGCACTTCTCTCCAACATCAGCTGTAGTTTCATGACTAGTCAGCAATATCTCGTATCATCTGTGCTGACCACATGTCAATGTGTTGTTCTGATGTTACAGAAGAAATGTCCCAAAAACGTTCCAGCTCTTTGCACAGGTTTAACATGTACACCATTCCTCCTGTCCACCGCGAAAGCACACTGCTGGATATACCATGGCCGTGAGTTAATCCTCCCTGGCTCTTCATTGATCTCATTAGAACCTGTTCGATAGTGAAATCTGTCCACAGCCGTGACCAAAATTTATGAGATCTGCGAATCGTGAAGTCTCCTCTAGTGAAAACAGTAAATTCCTCTGGGACCATTCGGTGTTGTAGGTTACTCAGTTATTGAAATGTGTGTTTTTTATTACACAATTGCATTTCTTTAAAGACAGTGGGACACATTATTTCTTTGCATGCTGACAATTTGTCATTAGTGTTTAGGCTCATTTCTTCAAAAGTTTGTTTCCTGACTTTCCGTTTTTGTACAATTTGAAGAGAACTACTCGCTCTAGAGTTCATCTTGTGCTTATTTTAAAGGTTATAAAATTTACTGCAACTTCAATTCTCATGTCTATTCTCGCAGGATGAGCGGTTATGCTAATATTCACCTCGAAGTCAGAGCAAAACTTAAAATTTTCATTTTTGGTAAAAATAAGCCCATTTTTGACGCTTCATATCTAGAAAACTATTGGACGTATAACGCTGCGGTTAGGCTTAAATTGTTACATATTCTATGTACTTTGGAAATGGTAAAAGCTGCTACTAACGTCGTAAAACTCATAGTTTTTGCGTTAGAAGGCAAAATCTAAAAAATGTCTGAATTTCGGAGTTTTTCACTTATAACTTGGGAAGCACAGGGTTTTCGAAGCTGCAAACTTGGTTTCATACTACTCTAACTGGTCCTAACAACATACCAAAAATTTAGAACTACATCACGATTTGCGTTTTTAGCCTTTTTTTTCGATTTGACTGGTCTATCAGTAATATATCTGATAAGGCCTTGATTATATAAAAAAACTAAGTTTTATTGCAGATATTGTATTAACTCTACTAGCCTATCTAGTCGGATTTATTTTTTTGAGAAAGATTTCTGATTCCCCGGTGAATTTTGACAGTAGATCCCAACGCTTAATGCTGCCCCTCAGGGGCTCAGCATTAATTTGCTGAGTACGGGCTTGGCGAACCCGGGGTCCTGAGCTGTGGGCTGTGTCGCGCCAACAGTCCGCTACACCGTAAGCTCTGTGCGTGCTTCAACGACCATCGTTCGGCGCGACGGTGGAACGTTGTACGTTTCAGAGCCCGGGGATCTTGGCTTAATCGCCCGGGTCGCGAGGACGGTACAAACCTCTATAAAAAAAAACCTCAATCTCAAGGTGTGCTACGTGCCGAGGAGATGCATGGCTGTTGAGGTTGAACAGCCGCTAGCGAGCAACCTCTGAGGAACCTGCCGCACCTCAGTTGTATAAGGCTTACCCAGGCAAGCGGGGCTCTGTCTGGGTGGACCCTTATTTCCCTAGCTGCTCGTGGGAACACGATGAAAAGACCACGAAACGTTGGCGGACGTACAACCGCCGTCTCTAAGCGCGGTAGAAGCGATTACAACGCAGAACAGTATGACCCCCAAACGTTTCCTTCCCTGTCTACACCGTGGAAGGAACGTAGGGCCAAAATTCAAGGCGAGGCTTATGCCCCAAAGTATTTAGTGTGCAGCCGTACAGATGGGGAATCTTTCATGTCCACAAAGCCAATGTTCTTTGTGGAACATCTAGAAGACAAATATGGAGAGGTCGATGGATTGTCAAAAATGAGGTCTGGATCCGTTTTAATAACGACGTCATCCCCAGCCCAGTCACGGGCTTTGCTAGCCTGTGACAAGCTGGGTGATGTTTCCGTTTCCGTTACACCACATAAGACCTTAAACATGGCCCAGGGCATCATTTTCCACAGGGATCTGCTGCTGCAATCGGACGATGAATTGAGAGCTAACTTGGAGCGGCGAGGTGTGCACTTCATCCGCCGTATCTATAGGGGTCCGAGGGACAAGAGGGTTGCCACCGGTGCCTTCATCGTGGCTTTCGAGGGCGATTCATTGCCTGAGAAAGTCAAGGTGATGGTTTACCGGGTCGACGTCAAGCCCTACGTTCCTCCCCCTATGCGCTGCTTCAAGTGCTGGAGGTTTGGTCACATGTCCTCCCGATGTGACGCCAACCCAACATGTCGGGAGTGTGGGCGTGCATCCCATCCAGACGCCCCCTGTACCCCACCTCCAGTGTGCATCAATTGCAATCAGCAGCATCCTCCTTGTTCGCCCGACTGTTCTGTACTCCACAAAGAGCGCAAGATCATGGAGTATAAGACCCTGGACCGGCTGACATACGCAGAGGCCAGACGCAAATATTTGAAGCTCCATCCTGTCACCATGACGACGTCTTACGCCACAGTAGCTTCATCGTCAGTCACCAGACCATCTGTGCCACGAATGCCACCGGGCCCCCAGGCCCGAACTACTGCACCTGCCCCCTTGACAGTTGGGGGTACTACTCCTTCGGTTGCTCCCACACTTTTCTCGTTGGGAGCAACAGACAAACCATTGCGGGTGACGTCGGTCCCCACCCCAGCGCCGGAGAAACAACAGTCATCTCCGGCTCCTCTCGCCCGGAAGGGGTCCCACGGGACACTCCCTTCCGAGGCTTCTCTTCATGGGAAAGTGGATCCCAGCAAATGGCTGAAGGATCCCGCAGCTGCTGATCAAGGGGCCTCCACCTCTTCGTCGGCAGCTACAGCCCCTGTTGAGAAGCCCTCACGGCCCTTAACACCCAAGGGCCAGCGAGAGGCTAAAAGGAAAGAAAAGAAGAAAAAGGATTCTTTGGTGGCTTCCAAGCCACCCACACCCACATCCTCTGTTTCAGAGGATGAAGTCGAGATCCTCGCCTCCGCTGAGGATCTCGCACTTCTTGATTCGCCCGAATGTAGGAACTCTGCACATCCAGAATCACCTATGGTCTTAGATTCTGTAGATCCTGACCATAAGGCGGCAGATGTTCCTATGGAATGATCTTCTTTCCTTTCTTTTGTTTTATGGCCTTACAGCGAGTAGAAAGAGTAATTCTCCAGTGGAATTGCGGCGGCTTCTTTAATCACCTGGCCGAGCTGCGCCAATTACTGTGGCACTACCCTGCACTTTGTATTGCCCTACAGGAGACATGGTTTCCAGCACAGTGCACCCCTGCCCTCCGTGGGTATCGGGGCTACTACCGCAACAGGACCCTTTACGACAGAGTGTCTGGCGGTGTCTGCCTGTATGTCCTGGACACTGTACCCAGTGCCCCAGTGCCACTCAACACCACTCTTGAGGCAGTAGCTGTCAGAATCCGGGCAACGCAGAAATTCACTGTCTGCAGCTTGTACCTTCCTCCGGATGAGGCTGTGTCTCTCAACACCCTTACTGCTCTCGTCTCCCAACTTCCCCCACCATTCCTCCTCTTGGGGGACTTCAACGCCCACAACCCTCTGTGGGGTGGACTCCAGACCACAGGCCGCGGTAGGGATGTTGAGACATTAGTGGCGCAACAAGACCTTTGCCTCCTGAATACAGGTGCCCCCACGCATTTCAGCGTGGCACAAGGCACGTATTCAGCGATCGACCTCTCCGTCTGCAGCCCCAGCCTTCGACCACACTTCGGTTGGCGTGTGTATGAGGACCTGTGTGGCAGCGACCACTTCCCAATCTTTGTGTTGCTCCTGCAGTACCAAGCTGCAGACAGCTTACCCCGTTGGTGTCTCCGTAGGGCTGACTGGTCAGTCTATACTTCAACCGCTGTCATCGCTGCACCACTTCCAGATGACATTGACACTGCAGTCCAGCAGGTGACTGACAGTATTGTCATGGCCGCTGAGGTAGCAGTTCCACGAACCACCGGTTCCACTAGGCGTAGGTCCGTGCCTTGGTGGACACCGGAGATTGCTGAGGCTATCCGGGAACGTCGGCGAGCGCTTCAGCGCCATCGACGCCACCCATCCGTGGAGAATTTGGTGGCCTTTAAACGGCTCCGTGCGCGTGCTCGACGACTCGTGCAACAGAGCAAGCAGGATTCCTGGGAGCGGTATGTAGCCAGTATCGGCTCCCGCACCTCCCTGACTCAGGTATGGACGCAAGTCCGACGCGTCTTTGGATACCGCCCGCCGAAAGGAATCCCATCCCTCACCATCCAGGGTGTGCTCTGCACGCTCCCGCCAGCTATCGCCGAGCACATGGCAGACCACTACGCAAAATGCTCTGCGACTGCCACTTACAGTGCCGACTTCCGCTCCCTCAAAGAGCGGGCCGAGTGGAAACAGTTATCTTTCCGCACTCGTCGTTGGGAAGTATACAACGACCCGTTTACCGAGTGGGAGTTCCGAACTGCCCTTGCTGCGTGTCCTGATACAACTCCAGGACCTGATAGGATTCACGGCCAATTTCTCCGACACCTTTCACCAGAGTTTCAACGCCGCATCCTCGCCCTGTTTAACCATCTATGGGCAGAGGGCACTTTCCCGTCGCAGTGGCGGGAAAGCATTATCATCCCGGTGCTGAAACCTGGTGCAGATCCCCAGGTGGCTGACAATTACCGTCCGATCAGCCTCACCAACGTTCTCTGCAAGCTCTTCGAACGTATGGTGAGTCGGCGGCTTATGTGGATCCTTGAAGAGCGTGGACTCCTTGCTCCACAACAAGGGGGCTTTCGCCAGGGCCGTTCTACCATTGACAACCTCGTGTCACTGGAGTCGGCCATTCGCACGGCGTTTTCTAGGCGTGAGCATTTGGTAGCTGTATTTTTCGACCTACGAAAGGCGTATGACACCACCTGGCACCACCATATTTTAACAACTCTTCATGACTGGGGCTTACGAGATGCCCTTCCTATTTTTATTTGCAATTTCCTCTCCCACCGCTCGTTTTGGGTGAGGGTTTGGGCATCTTTTAGCTCCCCCCGTATTCAAGAGAACGGTGTTCCACAGGGCTCTGTCCTCAGTGTCCCGTTGTTTTTAGTTGCAATTAACGGTCTTGCTGCGGCTGTGGGGTCATCGGTTAGTTGCTCCCTGTTCGCCGATGACTTCTGCCTGTATTTCAGCTCCGTTAGCATTGGCGTAGCTGAACGATGGCTGCAGGGTGCCATCCGAAAGGCCCACTCATGGGCCTCTACTCACGGATTTCAGTTCTCCGCGCAGAAAACCCGCGTGATGCACTTCTGTCGCCGTCAGGTAGTTCACCCTGACCCTGAGCTCTACTTGGGTGGTGAACTACTTCAGGTCGAGGAAACACATCGCTTCCTGGGCATGGTCTTCGATGCCCGGCTGACTTGGGTGCCACACCTACGCCAGCTGCGACGAAAGTGTTGGCGGCATTTAAATATTCTTAGATGCCTCAGCCATACTGGATGGGGAGCAGCACGTTCCACCCTTCTTCAGCTCTACAAATCACTTATTCTGTTTCGGCTTGATTACGGGAGCTTGGTTTATGACTCGGCAGCCCCTTCTGCCTTGCGAGTCCTAGACCCTGTCCACCACACAGGTGTACATCTCGCGACAGGGGCTTTTCGCACCAGTCCCGTAACCAGCCTTCTAGCTGAAGCTGGTGTTCCCCCTCTGCGGTATCGCCGGCAACGGCTGTTGGTGAGCTACGTTGCCCGGGTTCATGCTTCACCCTGCCATCCGAACCACAGGCTTCTCTTCCCACTTTCTGCACTCCCTTCCCCACGACGTCGGCCCAGGTCGGGTCTCCCGATTGCGGTCCGTGTCCGTTCCCTTCTCTCCTCACTCGATTCCTCACCGCTTCCTCCGCCTTACCATTACTCCCCCCGTATCCCCCCCTGGAAAATTCCTCGCCTTGAGCTTCGGCTGGACTCGTCCCGGGATTCGAAAGCCCCGATTTCACCACTGCTTCTCCGTCGCCGGTTCCATGCACTGATTGATTCGTTTCACGGAGCAAACATCATCTACACGGACGGTTCTTTGGCCGATTGCCATGCTGGATATGCCTTTATCTATGGTGACCACATCGAACAGCGGTCATTGCCTTGTGGAAGCAGCATCTTTACTGCAGAACTGGTCGGTATTTTGAGAGCTCTTGAACACCTCAGAGCTCGCCCCAGGGGGTCGTTCGTCATCTGCAGCGACTCCCTGAGTGGCTTACAGGCCCTCGACCAGTTTCTACCGAAACACACGGTGGCGCGAGCCATTCAAGATGCTGTCTTAGCCCTTGGCGAGTCAGGCCGTTCTGTCGTTTTTGTCTGGACGCCAGGGCACATAGGTATACCGGGCAATGAACGTGTTGATCAGCTGGCCAAGCAGGCCACCACTATGCGGTCCCTGGATATTGGCCTCCCAGTTTCCGACCTCCAAACCCAGTTGACCCTCAAGGTCTTAGGGGTTTGGAATTCTGAATGGGCAGATTTGACTGAACCGAATAAGCTCCGTGCCGTCAAGCCGTCTACCGCTGCATGGAAGACGTCCCTGAGGGCTTCTCGCAGGGAGTCGGTCGTCCTTTGCCGACTCCGTATAGGCCATACCTGGCTTACGCATGGTCACCTCCTGCGTTGCGAGAACCCTCCTCAGTGTCGATGTGGTGCACCTTTGACGGTCGCCCACATCTTAATTGAATGTCGCCATTTAGCCGCAGCACGACGCTATTTTAATCTTCCTGACACTTTGCAGCTAGCATTAGCTGACAATACCTCCACGGTTGACTCTGTTTTAAATTTTATGCGTGAGTGTGGACTTTACAAGTCACTTTAAAGTTTGTGTTTGTCTGTCATTTCTCTGTCCTCCGCCTGCTTAAGTCTGTTAGGTAGGTGGTTTTAACGTGTTCCAGAGTGGCTGGGTGTGTTCCTTATATCCTTGTGACCACCCAGCAAAAACACTCTTGTGCTATTTCAGCTGTTTTATCCCTTCTTCGTTTTTAATCGTATCCTTTCTTTTTATTAGTCTGTAAGTTTTAAACTTTTACTTGTTAATGCATTCACTTCGGATCGCTTAACAAAATGTTTTATCTCTTGGACTGGAAAAAGGGACTGATAACCGTCATTGTTTAGTCCCTTCAAAAACCCAACAACAACAAAAACAGCTTAATGCTGTTCCCGATATTATATCTCTTGCACTGTAGTGAAAAAAACTCTGTACTTTCACGCAACTGCTAATGGCATCATTCACCACTAAATTCAAATTATGGATATTGGGAAAACCGGTTTATTCGGATAATCGAATTGTACACTTGTATTTGCCAATAAGTACTTACAATAACAGTATTTATACAGTATTGGCAATCGCGCTACCCTCCACACGCCGCAGCATTTGGAAGGCGCAGCTGTTGCTGTCAGCAGCTTTCATGCTGCCGTGCCGCGGTGGAGTAGCCGAGCGGTCTGAAGCGTCTCGCTGCGGTTGCTCGCCGTGGAGGTTCGAGTCCTCCCAGGGGCATGGGTCTGTGTGTTGTCCTTAGGTTAGTTTACCTAGGTTTAAGTAGTTTGTAAGCTACGGACTGATGACCACGTAGTTTGCTCCGATAGATTTACAAACATTTGAACATTTGATGCTGCCGCTACTTTTGCCAACTGAAGTGTGCCGATTGTCTTACACATTGCCAACTGAAGTGTGCCGATTGTCTTACACAGCGACTGGCGGCTTGACCGATCAGCAGCGCCACAGTGGCGTCATGTGTAGGCCCCATTAGAAGCAACGTTCCGCCTCCCGTGGGAAACTTGATTCAAGTTATTGGGAGATGTGACCGGTAGGATGGTAGACTTGAAAAAAAAATCGACACTCTACTGTAACTTTTTCCGAACGTCACGGGCGCCGAAGGGCCCCTTGAGCTCGGGGACCCCGGGGCACTGCCCCGGCTAGCCCTTTGATAGCTACGCCGCTGGTACTATGAATTACGTTATTCTGTTTTACAAACGAGATATCAAAGATCTGCATATAAATGGTTTTGTTGACTCACATTTTGTAGATGATTTAAATACAGGTGTCTCACAATACTGAATTGCTTTTCTTACACAAATGCAAGAACTGTTGAGAAAGTTCGGTTTGGTTTTTGATGGTGAAGAAACATGATTACATCGTTCGTATAATACATGTATTGGCATTTCCTTTGACTATCTCACTTCTTTTTATACACTGGATTTTGTTATAGTTTAATAGAACTCTGATTGTCAATGATTACAAATTTTTAATTCTCATTATTTAACAATTTTCCTGTCAGCTGTTTCAAATTCAGCTGTATATTAAGCTCAAGTAGTTGAGATTACTACATCCTTCCGTTTCTTACTATCTCATTGAATTATATATTTTCCCAACAGAAAAGCATTTCAATGTTTTGACAACCAACACTGTATTTAAATCATATACAAAATCAGGCGCGGCTCGTAATTAAAGGCTCTGAGGCGGAGCCGCCCCCAAAAAAATATTTGAAATATATGTATCAACAACAGATTACAGAATTATAATCATCAGATTTCATTTAGCAGTTATCCATCACAAGGATGTAAAGAATGAAGATGAATGTTTTTGGAATGTCGATATTGAACGATGTTTTTCAATCGGGTAGTAGCCTTAAGGCTGCACCTTGAGGTGTCGTTTAGCTCCATGTAGTGTAGGGTTGGGAGTGGGGGTTCGTTGGTGTATTGCTCTTATGGGCGTTTCAAAGGCTCCGAGCTTGTAGCCTAAAGGTGGGTTGTCCAAGGCGCGATTGCTGCCTGCGGCTGCGATGGATCGGCTCATGACGTCAGAGGCTGGCTGCTCGCGCATGCGCAATTCGAGTTTGGAGTGCGGCGCGCGGCTGATGCGGCGACAATCGCAGGACTGCACCAGTGAGCAGTGTTGCGATGGGAGTCGGACGACTCAAGGCAGCGGCAGAAAGATGTCGAGCCAAGCGGACCGAAGGAAAACGGATATGAACCACTCATAAGATGAGCTCGTCTCGCCATTAAAGCTATTGCCTTTGTACTTTGAACAGATTTAGATTTTATGGCAATCTAGTGACATATATATGAGTAGACTGAAAATATTCGGAGAAATAAAAGAGAAACGAAGGTTGGAAAAGGAGCTGTATTGGCCTCTAGGGTTTTGGAAATAAAAAATGTGACCGGTAGTTACTAATTTTTTTGTTTAGGTGATCCCACAGGTGCAAGGAAATGCATGACAACATTTGTGTAATATTTTCAATAAATTCATTCATACAAATACAGTCCATGTTGTGGCGCGCCTTAAAAATTATCTTAGTTTATATGAACAAAGATAAATATTGTGGTGTACCATTTAGATACAAATGTCTCGTGTACGGTATGGATGACATTTCGAAATTCTAAAATCTTTTTGTTTTCCAGATTCCCTGGAAGATGGATTATAACAAAACAGTAAACAGTCTTACAACTGATACATTTAACAAGCTACAGAAAAATCTTTTGTATGTGTTTGCTATTTTTGATCTCCCTTGGAAAAAATTTCAACTGTACGTTTTCTAACTCTGGGACTTATTTCAAAGGCAATACAGAAGGTGAATCCAATCAGTCAAAAAAAAAAAAAAAACCCTGAGACGAGAGAGATGCAAGCTGTATCAGGAGTTTCAGATAAACACACTCCTGGTCTTATAAACAGCGCCGCAATCGTAAATAAGAAAATAAAAGAACAATTACCTTAGCGTCACTGCGTTTTTTTTTTATTTATTTATTTAGTTTTTCAGCTGCACTGATAGATTTGTTGAATCGGTTATAGGATTTTCTCTGTATGTCACTCTCCGCAAGTTCCAATTCATGTGCAAACTGACTGACATTTAATCTAAACTCAAGTATGAATTTCGTGTCGTCATTTAAAAGGTGCCTCTTAATAAAAATGTTTTAACAGAGTTCATGGTCATGTGTCACAAAAAAGGAATCAATATATAGAAAACCCTAACTGTTAAAATCTGCAATGACACAATGAAGTACACGGCAAAGTGATGAAATAAAGAACCAAAACTCCATCCCTCTGGAGAATACACACACAGCTCCAAGAAGTCGCATGTAGAATTAACACTAAAAACTGCCATTGATGATGGTTCACAAATAAAGAAGCTTTTCATTTAGTTGCAATAGACGGAAATAAACCTCCATAAATGTTAAATACTGTTTAATTAATACTTCGTATCATCGTAAAAAAAAAATTAGTTATTTCTGTATACCTGTAGATAAAAAAAGCTTTGATATTAATGATTGTGTAAAACATGAATTCCTTTACAGGCTATCATTTAAAAAAAAGGGTTCAATATCTTCAATAGTTTATAAGATGTGATGATTGTTACCTCCGCACAATTCAGGTTGCACGTGGAGAGAGATGGTGCGCTAGTCGCGACGCTCCCGTACCGTAGATATACGAGCCAAAATCTCGAAAACGGAAACAGCTATCGTCCTGCTTTCAACGTTAAAAATAATTTCGAATTATTGTCTTCATTTCATCCGCAACAATGTATGATCTAAAATGAAAAATACGCAAAGTAGCCAGCGACTACATTTTTCGATGTAAACACTTCAAGTTTGATGCAATAGGTTACTTAAAAAATACGTATCTGAATAACTATAAGGAATTTTGAGAAAATAGACACTTCGTTATCAAGCTGGGGTATGAAACTACAAGATATGCAAAAACCAATTTTTTTTTGCGTGTTAGTATCGTCAAACTCGACAGAGAGGTAATAAAAAGTGAAAAAAAAAACACACATAATCGAAAATAGTGCTTTTTAATTTTTTAAAGGAAAACGAGAATCTGTTACAAAAAACTAAATGTGGGCACTGATGTAGCTTTGATTCCTTAACATGCAGTAATTTTTTCAGCAAAAGAATCGTAAATTTTATTTTCGTCGTGAATTTCCGGAGTCGCCGATCAGGAGCCGCGCCTTGGTAAACGGCAGCGGCTCGCGTCGTGTTGCGGCCTCGCCACCGTCCGCCACGGCCGGAAAAGGGAGGGGAGCCGAGCCGCAATCGCAGTTAACAGCCGCGTCTTGGACAACCCACCTTAAGGGTGTCCTACCAACCTCCACACTACTTTCACGTTCTTCTGCTTACTTCAAAAGAGAATAAAGAGTGGTTGAAACTCCACTATCGTATCTCTTGTCTCTGTATATGTCTATTATGTTTTGGTGTGCGGTTTACCACTCACTAGTTTTACTGTTTTAATAGAGTCTTAGATAACTTTTTGTTTCTGATATTGGCTGTTGTATCCGGTGTTAGAATAAGTTCGCAAATTTCTCACTAGGGTGCACTACAATGCGGTACCGTAAAGTGTCACCACCTAGCGAGAGAGTTGCGAATGATATAAGAAAAAAGCGCGCGAAATATGTCCCGTTACTTTCGATTCCGATCTCGCTGATTTGAGTTTGCGGTTAACGTGTGTTATTAGTTTCGTCTTTTGTGCGTGTATTGTGGCTAAGTTTTAATGAGTTTTACTTCAAAATGATCTGCTATAATCGATTTATGAAGTATGCCTCAATCTCATAAGGAGTGAACTGTCGCAATCGAAGTTGACGAAACGACTGACTGTGCAAATTTGTCTCAATTGGTCTTCATAATTCGCTATGAATTACTGGGAAAAATAAATGGAAGATTTATTTCCTTTGTACGAGCGAAAAGCCACACTGCAGAAAATGTAACTGCAGCAATTCTCTGCGAGCTGGAGAAAATGAATATACATCAAAAACCGGAAAAACTGATAGCTCAGTGTTACAACGGTGCTCCTGTTATGAGTGGCCGCAATAATGGAGTTCGGATAAGAATGAAAGAAGTGTATCAAAATGCGCACTTTATTCACTGTTACTCACAATTATATATTACACCTCATGTTTACAATTGAAATTATCATTACATTAAGCAAGTAGCATAGTTTATCCACACCACTTTAAAGATTCCTGCAAACAGTGTCATTTAGTACTGTTTATTGCGATAAAGTCTTGAGACGTAATATCAGTAGATAAAAGCTGTCAGAGGGCTTTATGTTGGTTTTAGCCTCTGATTTTTAATTGCTTCTGAAACAGGAAGAAGGTTAGTACGTAAAGTTTCAGGTAAAATATGACATTGCCCCCCCTTTTCTGGAAATCGTCGTGGTTACAGACTGATACGTAACTCGAGGTCTAGGTTTGTTCCGATCGGTAAATGTCAGAGCCTTCCCTAGTATGAAAACCACGAGCCACGCCTGTACAAAATTATACCTTAAATTTTGTTTTGCAAACATAGCTGCCTCTCCGTGTTTATAACAGGTCCTGCAGAACTGACTGAGTTGGAGAAAACCAGGGATGTTTAGTGTTTCTAACTGAAGTTTTAATAAACAGTGTTCAGTTATGCAGATAACATCAGCTTTTAGACCAGAACTCAGTATAATTTCCAATTATTGTAATTTGTTGGCCAGAGATTGAACACTACAATACATAATATGAAATGGGACAAAGCTGGATTTGTTCTGGTTGTTACAGTTACTATTTTTCGTCAGTGGGTGTTACGGTACCACATACACTTTATTGCTTATTGTGGGATGTGGTGATAGTGATGTAGTTGAAACTTTCTGCAGATTAAAATTGTGTAAAGTTTGAAAAGTAGGAGGTGAGGTACTGGCACAAGTAAAGTTGTGAGGATGGACCGTAAAACATGCTGGGGAAGGACGATGCCTAAGCGCAACATAGCCTCAAATTCAGCCTTCGCGACCACGAGTCTATCGGGCGCGAGGCAGCGCAGGTGGCAGGAGACGGGAGCACCGGGTGTGGTGCAGCATTGAGTACTTCACCATCTCCGGCACTCCAGACGGGCGAGTTGCTCCAGAAATGTGGCCAGAATGTTAGTAAATGGCCTGGAACACACCACAGGTTTTACACTAAAGCCTGCCGCTGTTGTACCACGATATTTAGTGTCACGGAGTTGATCAGTTGACCATTATTGACATCAGAGAGCAACATGTTGCGTGCAAGAAAGTCTGCACTGAAGATCAGTTTGTTAACATTGCCAACGATGAACCTCCACACGAATGTGTGGCGGAGTCCTTTGTCCACATCACTAAGATGAGTGCGTACGACTTTATAGACAAATTGTTCACCGTTGTGAGTCACAGACTTTCAGCATTCCTCTTCTCCCACAGCAAAAACCAGGATAAAATTGACAGGTCCGACGCTGTGCCTATGAGATACCTCACACCCACCCACACACACCATTTACTGCCACGAACAGATGCTCTGAGATGGCACCGCAGCCGGATGTGTCTAGGCCCAGTCGTAGTCGGCATTCGGATGGCAGTACGGAGTGTGGCACTCGGTAGCCTCGTTGCGGAACCGTGTGTGGTACCGGGAGAATGGGTCTGGCATCGGCACAGTACCGTTAGAGCAGCATTTCCAGCTGCCTGTGGCCCGAACTGCAGTGAGTGCTGCCACGAGCGCACCGACTGCGCCACTATTGTGATTAGTGCTGCCACCTTGGCAATCAGAGTCTGCATTTCACAGTGTAGGCCATTATCCATTGGCAGAACTGCTGGAAGAAGGTGTCTGTGCAAGGAGAGGGTGGGCGGTGTGGAAACAGGCTCGTAGGTGGTGATGGACAAAGTGCTCGGTGTCAGTGTGGGCATTCATTTGCACGCAGGTATTTTATATGCTCGCTCGGAGGTGGCAGACTCTGTGTGTTGCAGCTCGCCTGCCAAGAGCTGGTCGAGCACCAATAGTTGTTCTAATTTTCAATGTATCGCTTCCATCTTTACCTAATGAAAGATGTACACAGAAAAAGAAAATTACACAGAATATAACAACAAAATGTTCAAATGTTTGTAGAGCTTACGGGACTTAACTACGGGGTCATCAGTCCCTAAACTTACAAACTACTTATGAACTAGCTAATTGTAAGGACGGCACAAATATCCGTGCCCGAGGGGGGAATTTGAACCCCCGACCGTAGTGGCCGTGCAGACCGTGACTGCAGCGCCTCAGTCCCCTCGGCCACCGCGGCCGGCTGAAGTCTTCTACCAGACTGCAAAAATGTTTTTAATTTTTCGATTAAACGTACCCCAAAAATTTTAATTTGTGTACAAAATGCGACCTTTCTCGGGAACGTTATTTTCTATATTTTTAAGTTCACGGTCGTATTTACACACCAAAATCTCTTTAATGACACCTCAACAGAAATTAAGATCAGACTGATATCAGCAAACAAAGCATATTTTGCCTCGAGTAATTTATTCCAGTAAAAACAACAATAAACACATATGATATTAAAGAAAAAAAATTCAATATCTGAAAATTGTTTGCAGAAGCTTCAGAATGTTAGTAAATGCTAGCATAAGGTTTTTTTTTTACTCGTAGTTATATGTAAGAAGTGCGACTAAAGTTTATCACCCGTGTCTGTTCTCCTACATAATATCACATCGTAGTCACCAATGAAGTGGGGGTGATGGCGCCACTTATAATTTATTGCTTATCGTAGGATGTAAAATATACACCAATGAAATTGATTTCATCCGTCACTGTGAACCCCTCAATTCACTGAGGTTTACTCTCCACGGTGGTCGAACATAAAACATAAAATGGGGACATTACAGCCGATCGGAATTTTGATTGCGAGGCCGGCCGCGGTGGCCGAGGAGACTGAGGCGTTCCAGTCACGGTCTGCACGGCCACTACGCTCGGGGGTTCGAATCCCCCCTCGGGCATGGATATTTGTGCCGTCCTAGTTCGTAAGTAGTTCATAATTAGTTTGTAAGTTTAGGGACTGATGACCCCGTAGTTAAGTCCCATAGACTGTACAAACATTCGAACATTTTTTGATTGCGAGTGTGCGACATGTGCTGCCCTCCTTGCAGTTCCATTAAGTTCGTGCCGTAACAGAAATCAGGCATACAGACGTACAGCAATGACTACACGATTCGCACGTGTGATAGTGGGGAGCGTGCATTGTGTTCAACTCACGTGGTCAGCGATCGGTGAAATGGCTGTCTGGTGCGTCTATACACTCTTGATGATGGACTCACACTGGTTCAGAATCTTTGTGTCTGTGCACTGCCTGGGTCTGCACCGTGTCAAATTCAGCCAATGGAACTTTCGCATGAGCACTTACCTAGTCGCTGTAGCTGGGCTGTGTTGAGCTGCTGTAAACAGCTGTCAGTATTGTTGCCACAGAACCATTCAACTGAAACAAGGTCCTGCCTCTGTTTATTTTTTTTTTTATTATTTGCACTGATCCCCACGAAAGAAAAGGGAAACAGATGCGAAAGAGGAACTCTTTTCTTTCTGCCCTTCTCGGTGAGTACTGCTGCTATTGCTGTTTCTGTTGTATTTATAAGAGACAATGGAGCTGCAGAAGCTGTATTCAGGATGTTTGCATAACTTTTTCTGGAATGTGTTCCTTGAAACATGAATGGTGTTGACACAGTTTGTGTACTGTGAGACTGATAGAAAACTCCTGGCACTGTTCCTATTGTTTGGAACACTTCACTGCACTTTCTATGAATATGATTAGTACTTTTTGAAACTTAGTATTGTTTGAGATAGAGAAATGGCCATGGAATTAAGTGTGCAATGAGCATATGTAAGAATTTACACAATTTTTTTGTTACTGATAACAGTTTTCCCCTTCCATTTAAGTGCATGCTATGTGTGGTAAATAGCTCAAGATCCATGTCCCTTGCTTGGAGAAACAAAGCACTTTGAAAGGCTTGGCAGATTTTGTAATACAGTCAGTTGGACTTCTTAATCACTCTATTCATGCAGGAGCAGTTACCACGCAAGCTTAAAAACATATAGATAAAATATAGATAAATATAGAGAAACATATAGAGAAAACATTTACCTAAAATCACTCCACTCCATATTCTGGTGCTGGCACAGCAATCGTAATAGATATTTTGATAGAAAAAAAAAGAAACTAGTCTTCATTGCAAGCAAAAAATATTTACCTGTATAATTCTATATATTCTCAATATACGATTTTTGAAAAATTACTGTTTAATATTTTATTTCCTTGTCTGGTTTTTAGATACATATCAATAGAATTTTACTAACTAATGATGTAAAATTTTTTGAATGTTCTCAGGCATAACCTTAATATACCCTTTCCCAAAAAGAAAGTTATTTCCAGAATAGACAGGTTCAATAATTTGATTACAACAGGTATTCAGGTCTCTTGTAAAAGGAAACAGAAACAGGTTGTGCTCTCAAAAACAAACAGCATTCATGAATTCCTGATTTACTTCAAAAAATACAAGTCAGTTTTAAGACAAATAATAAAATAAGCAAAAATAAAGGCAAATGACAATTATATTATGGAGTCATCAAACAAAACTAAAATGATGTGGAAAGCTGTACGGGATCTTACTAAAATCAGACAATTCCGAAACATATTGCATTTTTACAGTATGGAGAAATTGTCACGCACCCCAGGACAGTTGCAAACGATTTTAATTCTTACTTTGCAACTACTGAAGACAAATTACAAGAACTTGCACATACTGAAGTAAATAATGTATCCCTGTTTCTCAATCCAGTAGGAGCATCTGAATTTCTTAATACCATTAATACACTGAAGAGTAATTATTCAGCTGGTTTAGATGATGTACAGACTATATTGTTAGAATATCAACAAGTCACATACTCCCTCCCTTGTTAGATATCGGCAACTGATCTTTATCAAGTAGTGTTTTCCCTAAACAACTGAAAAAAACAAAAGTTGTACCCCTGTATAAAACAGGAGATCAGAATTATATGGGTAACTATAGGCCAGTATCATACTGTCAGGATTTTCAAAAATTATTGTAAAACTATTTCTTTCACACCTAACTTCATTTTTCAATAACAATAATATTATTTTTGAATGCCAACATGGCTTCAGGCCACAGTGCTCAACAGCAACAGCCACTTTAAATCTGACAATCCATGTATTAAATGCAGAGGACAATCACAAAAAAATCTCGCGTTTATTCTTAGACCTTACAAAAGCTTTTGATGTCATCAATCATTCAGTACTCCTGAAAAAGGATGAGCATTATGATGTAAGAGATGTGCGAAATTAGTGGATTAAATCAACTGAAATAAAGGACATTGAAGGAAATGAACTCCAGGTACACCTGCCAGAACCATGTATAATGAGTCATGGTGTTCCACAGGGTCATTTCTTTTCTTAGTGTACATTAAACATTTCCCATTACACGCTAGGGGTCAGAGCCATTACTGTTTGCAAATGATACCAGTCTACTGATTGAAGGAAATAAAGAAAATCTTACTGCATCTGTAAAGGATATCACAAAAGATGTGTATGAATGGTTAAACAGAAATAAAGTAATTGTAAGATTTTGGGTTGTCAGGTGTTCTGCCAGATAACACTGTTGAATTTGCACAATATTTTGGCTATGTAGCTCTTAACCTTCTTCAGGTCGGACCTGAGACTGCTCCTCGTGTGCATCCAGTCCATCATTTATGTCTGTGACCTTCCCCCTGCTCCCTCTGCGATCCGCATATACTCGCCTCGATTTGCTGGAGCGTTGTCATATCAGTTGGCATCCGTGGCAGTTGTGAGGGTTTCCTAAGTGGTTCGCACCCGTCTGACCAGATCCTGAGCTATCCGCCTATGTGGTCCGTGCCCATTCGGCGCGGTCTGTTGGAGCACTGCCGTTGCATTTGGCATCCACTGCAGACCTGAATGCTTCCTTTGTGGTCTGCGCCAACCGAATACTTTCCTGGGTGTTCCAGCTTTCAAGTGCGCCTTTGCAGTCGACGCTCAATTGTGGCAGTCTGCCGAAGTGTTGACATTCCATCTTGCATCCGCTGCAGTTCTTGATGTTATTTCTGGTCCGCACCCATCTGGCCCACCCCTTGTCTGTTCCATCACCATTCTCGTGCATCTGTAACTCTGCCTGGGAATCGATTTTCATATTTATGGCTTGAGTTCTTCTATTCAGGGTGCGATTCAGATGTCTACAATGCATCTTTAGCAATTCCAAAGCAGGCTCCCAGACTCTACTCGGTCAGTACCCTGTGTCGCGCTTCATAAGATTTTCAGTTGTCTTTATCGATTCCCTCATAATGCTGTCCCAAAACCTGAGTGTCTGGGCTACAATTTTGGCTTCATCATACTTATGGCATGATCCAGTTCCAGACATTGTTCAGTGCTGGTGGATTTTGTTGGCTGTCTCTGTGTCTCTGGTGTTTCTTGCATCTTATATTGCCTGTTCTTGTTGTCTGGCCAATGTAGAACAAGGAATTGACAAGGAATTTTGTAAATCCCTGGTTTCCGTACACCCCAGGTCATCTTTGACATTTCCACTAGACTCCTGATCTTGCTGGATGGACAGAAGACACACTTCATACCGAGTTTTTGCATGCTCCTACAAATTCTGGCAGAGATGGAATCAGTGTACGGCAGATAAGCCACCGTCTTTGGTTCACCTTTCTCTGCCTCTTGGACCTGTGGTGTGGTGGCTGGTTGGAGTGCCATCTCAATTTGTTTGTTGGTGTATCCATTCTTGCATTCTTGTATAATGCTGTTTTAAGGTGCTCTGTTTCTGCAGGTAGATTCTCTTGGTCTCACAGGGCACATGCTCTATGGACCAATGTCTTGAGTACCCCATTCTTCTGTGCAGGGTGATGACAGCTGCTGACCTGTAGGTATAAATCAGTGTGTGTGGGTTTTCAATACACACTGTGGCCAGTTGATCCATCTGCTCTCCTTTTCACTAGTATGTCCAGAAATGGCAACTGGCCATTCTTTTCCCGTTCTGTGTTACACCTGATATTCGTGTGGCAAGAGCTGAGATTGTTATGGCCGCATCGCATTTCAACCCGCCGCCTACCACCGGTACGCCAAACAGCCGCGCTGCTAAACTGAGCAGCGCTAACAGCGCCATCTGGGCAACTGGCAGACACAAGCGGGGTGAGATGCGGCAGCGGGCAGTGCATGTTTGGTTTACAACCGGAAAGGTTTAGCTGACTTTCGTTTATGTACCGCATGTGTGATTTAATAAAGTGTTCTATGTCACAACACTTTTAATGGTGACGAGTCAGGGATTTTTACAAAGTTCCGCCCACGCCCTTAGTGACAACATGACGGTGTTACAACAAATACTCCCAAATTCGGTGGAGCAGCAGAAGCTACTCAACGAACAGTACAAGCAACTTCAAGAACCTCTGACAGTCATTGCCGCTGCCTTACAGCAACTTCTCGCTGCCACCAACAACAACAAAAGCCGACTGCCGGTCCCGAATATTCCAATGTTCGCACCCTACGAAGACACCTGCTGAAGATTGGACAGACTACGAGAAGCGTCTTCGTCAGCACTTCTCGGCTTTCAGCGTTGACAATCATCAACTTCGTAAGTCTCTATTCCTGTCTTGGATTTCTCCCAAATTATATAAAATTCTCACTCAATTAGCGCCGTTGAAATAACCCTTATCCCTCACATTTGACGAGATGTGTTCCTTGTTGACGGCTTATTATAGCAAACAGACGCATGTCATAGCCTCCCGTGTGGCGTTCTACCAGAGTGAAAAGAAACCAGGACAGACCTATAGGGCATGGGCTGCAGAATTACAGGGGCTTAAGTGCCAATTCATAACTGAGGTTCATCGGGAATCCTACGCCCACCACATGGTTAGAGATGCAATCCCCCGCTTAGCCCCCGACAAAGAAGTCAGACAACGAGCTCTCCAACTTGACAATCCTTCATTAGATGATGTTCTTAACATTGCTCAAACCTTTGAAGTCACAAGAGCCGCAGGGGCACAGTTAGATTCTTGGGGTGACGTATGTGACGTGCAGTCTGATAGGCCCCTTGTTGACAACTTATCGCACGCTGTGGAAGAGGAAGTTGCTGCTATCCAACTGCAGCATGCCCGTAAGAAGTTTAAGCAGAAAACTAGTCTCAAAAATAGACAGGCTCTACCCTCTTGTCCCCGCTGCTTCAGGAAGCATGCACGAGAAGATTGCCCACAGCATTGGGCCATGTGTCATAAATGCAATAAGAAGGGTCACATTGCGCAAGTATGTAGGTCCAACACTGTCCAAGCCATACAAGATGACACGGTAGTAGACGATTCTGTCTTCTGTGTTAACTCGACACTCTCTTCCTCAAACAAATTGTACATAGATGTAAAAATGCTAGGCATCGAGGTTCACATGCAAGTCGACACCGGATCCGCCGCTACCATCATGACTTATCAGATGTACGTGTCCTTGGGTTCACCAACTCTCTCTACAGTTACACGTCATTTGCGTACTTATAACTGGCAATCGATATCTCTTTTGGAACAGCTGGATGTGGATGTGTTCTACAATTCGGTCGTTCGAAACATCACTATTTTCGTGGTTGATCAGTCTGGCACCGACAATTTTTTTGGTTACGATGTCTTTAGGACCTTTGATTTCTCTGTTGACGACGCTGTTCACATAGTATCTGACAAAATTCCCTACTCACAATTAGATTCCTTATCTGCAGAATTTTCGGATCTCTTCTCTCTAGGGATAGGAAGGGCGAAAAATTTCGAAGGTCACATTACTCTCAAACCCGCGGCACGACAAAAATGTTTCCCCACACGTCCCATTCCGGTCGCACTGTTAAAGAGGAAATAGATAGACTCACCGCCTCCGGCGTCCTTTTACCCATTGCTGCCAGCGAATGGGCCGCGCCTCTTGTTGTCGTGCGGTAACCTAATGGTTCTCTTCACCTGTGTGGCGACTTCAAAGTTACGGTAAACACGCAAAGCCTCATTGACAGATACCCCATGCCTTGAGATGAAGAAATGTTTGCCAAGCTAGACGTGGACAATTCTTTTCCAAAATTGATCTGTCTGAAGCTTATCACCAGCTTCCTCTAGACGGAGCGTCACGCACATTTCTTGTTATGAACACCCCTTTCGGTTTGCACCAATACCAGCGCTTACCGTTCGGCATGGCAAGCGCCCCCGCTCTTCCAGCACTTTCTTGAACAGTTGCTCGCCACGGTACCTGGCTGTGTCAACTATCAAGACGACATAGTTGTCACGGGTGCCACGACGGCCGAACACATCAATAACCTACGCACCCTATTCTCAGTTCTCCAGGAAAACGGCATCAAATGCAATTTACAAAAGTCCAAATTTCAGCTGGGGTTTCAGCTGTCCCGGGAGGGCGTCCAGCCGCTCAAAGACGATATTGAGGCAATCGAAGCTCTTCCTCGCCCCACGAACGTCAAAGAGTTGCAAGGCCTTTCTGGGCATCATTGCCTATTACCACCGGTTCTTGCCGTCTGTCGCAGACATTGCACATCCCCCTCACAATCTTCTCCACAAAAACGTTCCCTTTCATTGGTCGGAAGATTGCAAAGCAGCATTTAAACGCTCAAAACCCTCTTGCATATCGCCCCATGTCTGGCTACCTATAAACCAGGCTTGTACTTGTTACCGATGCCTCACAACACGGCATAGGGGCCGTACTCGCGCACCTATATCAGGACAGGACCGAACGCCCAATCGCCTATGCCTCAAAGACCCTCACAACAGAAATACTCTCAAGTAGAAAAAGAGGCCCTCGCCATCATTTATGCTCTTCAAAAATTCAGTGTTTTTCTATATGGCTCAAAATTTCATCTTATCACGATCATATACCTTTAGTGTCTCTCTTCAATCCCACGGCGTCGCTTCCCGACAAGGCTGCCCACAGACTTCAACGTTGGGCCCTGTATCTATCCCGTTTTCATTACGACATTCACTTGAGACCCACGACCGAGCACGCAAATGCTGACGTTTTGTCATGCCTTTCCAATGGCCCTGACCAAACATTTTTCCGCAGTGAAATTCTGTGTTTCCATCTGGACGAAACAGAACAATGAGTAGTGGACGGTTTTCCTATTACGGGCGAACATATCGCAGCAGCAACAGATACAGACCCTGTACTTCCTCAGGTCCTCCGGCATATCATCCACAGCTGGCCCGATCGACCCTTTAGAAAAGCTTCCGACCCTTTTCGCAACTACTACCTTTTACGCTTTCGCCTTACTGCACGAAACGGCGTCGTCCCATCCAGCCTTCGCCGTGAAGTCAACTCCTGCATCAGGGCCACTGGGGTGTCACCCACACCAAAACATTGGCGAGCAGACACGTCTACCGCCGGGCATCGACGCCGACATCACCCACACGTTTGCTGCGTGCGAGGCCTGCGCCTCCCAGCCGCAAGCACCTAAGAGCTCCACTTCATCTCGGCCCAGCCCCGTACGCCTATGGGAACGCATCCACATCGACTTTGCCAGGAGTTTTCTCGGCTCCTATTGGCTCCTCCTCATAGACGCCTACTCCAATTTTTCGTTTGTTGTTCATGTCATCGCACCCTCTACAGCAGCTACCACAGCTGCACTAATGAAAATATTTGCCTCGGAAGGACTACCCACCACCATCGTTTCTGACAATAGCCCCAATTTACATCCTCTGAATTTTCAACATTTTGTAACACGAGGGGCATCAAACAATTCACCTCTCCCCCATTCCATCCCCAGTCCAATGGGGAAATCGAATGACTTGTCAGAACTTTTCAAAATCAGATGAAGAAGTTCCTCACCTCTGCCTCTACCGATGAGGCACTCATCGACTTTCGGGCCTCTTATCGCTTTACACCATTTGGCACTCACAGCCCCACTGAGTTAATGCACGGCAGACAGCCGCGCACACTACTTAATCTTATCAGACCTCCTACAGACCGTCCCTCTTCGGTTACCGCCGGAAACTTTTCCTTCAGCGATCCCGTCTGGGTGCGGGGCTACGGCAAGCGACAGAAATGGATCCGGGGCCACGTCATAGAAGCACACGGGCGCCGCCTCTACACCGTTCGCACGGCCGACGAAGATGTTGCCCGACACGTCGATCAGATGAGGAGACGGGTTCTGCCCGTGCACGACACGCCTCCAGCCGGCCAACCCGACTCTACGGATATGGAGGTAGACTTCACGCCACCCCTGGTGACCCAGCCCTCGAGCGCACATCGAGCCGTGCTCCAGGATGCAGCATCACCTCACACCCCAGCTGCCGCATCACAGGGTGGGGACGCCACACCACCATCACCGGTGTTTCCCCCTACACGCACCACGCAGCTACCGACCCTCTCCTAAGACATGTCACCAATATTGGGCTTTCGACGTCCACAACATGCCGGTCATTTCCGACCTTACTCCCGGGTCCTTCCGCGAACCTTCGCTCCGTCAGCAGATAACACCGTGGACGTCGGTACAGTACAACGAGTGTAACACAGTGCAGTGGTTGAGCCAAAGCTTTTTTTTTTCTTTTCTTTCTTTCCTTCCAGCGTTCACAAATTCGCGTCGAGGAAAGACGAATGTTTTTTTTTCCCCCCGAGTGCTCCATTCTGATTTTCATTAACCACTGCCCATGCGGGCTATAGAAGTTTCGTGTGTTTCTTTTTCCCACAAATGTCCCACAGACCTACATAGCTCACGGGTACTGTCAACAGTATTTTCAATGTGTCCATATCGTTACTTGTAATTATCTATTGTATCTTATTGAAGTTTTTTTTTGCTTTTTCATTGTATTTATCTACTGTCAGCAAACAACATTACTTTTGTTTCACAAAGGGGGGAGATGTGTTATAGCTGCGTCACATTTCAATCCGCCGGTACGCCAAACAGCTGTGCTGCTAAACTGAGCAGAGCTAACAGCGCCACCTGGGCGACCGGCAGACACGAGCGGGCTGAGATGCGACAGCGCGCAGTGCATGCTTGGTTTCCAACCAGAAAGGTTTAGCCGCATGTGTGATTTAATAAAGTGTTCTAAGTCACAACAGAGATGTTCAAGGAACTCACTGAGTCTGTCTTTCCCTTGAAGCATGTGGGCTTATATCTGCCTTTCTCTAATGCCCTCTCCTCAAATTTCTCCATGAACATGTTGGCAACAACAGGAGACAGTGGGCTGCCCATAGCCATATCTTCAGTGTACTCATAATACTGGTTCCCATACAGCAAGTATGTGGAAGTCAGTGTATGCCTGAACAGGTCTTGTAGTGGAACCCTTGTAAACAGTAATACCACATCAAAACTAACCATGATGACCGAATCAGTGATATGTATTTGTTTGAGGCATTGTAGGAAGTCCTCTGAATTATGGATGTGGTGAACACATTTCTCCACATGCGAGGACAGTAGGTTTTTCAGGTACTTTGCTGTTGCAGAAGTGGGTGCCCCAATATTACTGACAATTGGGCACAGGGGTATGCCCTCCTTACGTACCTTAGGAAGACCATACAGTCTACATTGTACTGGTGCTTTCACCTGTAGTTGTCTGATGGTCTTTTAAAACATCCCTGTTTCCTTCAGGAGAGCCCTCGTCTTCTTTTCCACCTTGTCAGTGGGGTCATAATCCAGAGTTCTTTATGCGGAGTCCCTTAGCAGTTGCCATGTCTTCCATCATAATCCACCTGCAGTAAAATGACCATGGAGGCCCCTTTATCTGCTGGTAGTACTAAAATACTGTTGTCTTCCTAGAATTTCTTGAGTGCATGCCTCTTCTTACTTGTGAAGTTGGATTTTGGAGGCCTGGTGTTGGTGAGAGACCTACAAGTTTCTCAGCAGACTACATCTGCACATAGTGTGGAAGTGTGGCTGCAACTTCTCTACTACACTGATAAAGCCTGGAATCGGCAAATTTCTAGGTGTTGTAGCTAAGTTGAGACCCTTTCTGAGTACCATTAAGGTTGTATCATCAAACTGTATGCCACTCAGGTTCATAACTGTTGTGCTTTATTGCTCGTGCGGTCAAATTGGCAGAGTGCTCAATCCTTCTGGCACACTCTGCTAACAACCAGGAGGCACAGTCGACCAAGTCCTAGTCATTCGCCATTAAGGTGGCTGCCGTGTACAAATGAAGGTGTAACAGCTCTCTGGCTACAACTTCTGATCTGCAACACATATCTCTGATCCTCTCTCTCACCAGTGCCATGCTCACTCTTTGTTTTATCATAGTTGCCGTCCTGGATTTGATGTGATATTTTATTATGGCAAATATTGGCACCAATTCTCCATCTCGGCATGTCAGAAAAAACTGAGAAAACGTGGTATCCTCTCTTTATCTGTTGAAGCTTATCCGGCTTCTTGATGTTCTGGTACATCTCCTTCCAGTAGAGATAGAGTAGAGTCTATTGATGTAACTCTTCAAGCTTTCCTGGCAATCTAATGACATCTTGGGATGTCATTTGCAACTGTAGAAATACGTTTGCAAACATGCAGTGTAAACTCAAACTTCTTGTTATTTATTATATATATCCAGTTAATATTGAAATTAAATTAACATTTGTATTCTTTGCAAATTGTAAGTTAAATCCAAACGATAAAATTTTCTGTCTAATAGCTTGTGTACAACATATGTACTGAAAAGAGATTGTAATGAAAAATAAACAAATAAAACTACGTGCAGTTCTTTATCAAGTTTACAATAAAACTTCATGAACATTTTTGAAAGTAAAATCTTGTAAAATTACTGAAAAATAACATTTGTAATTAGCCTTAACAAATGGATTCTTCAGGATACTTAATTCTTTTCAGGTAAACATTAAAAATAATCTTTTCCAACATTAAATGAAGTTAGGTAGAAGTGAGAAATATGAATTAATACTTTTATGCAAATTGCCCATTAAATCAAATAGCTAAAAATGAGTTTGAATAGTAAATTTCATAAACTGTAAAAGTGTTGCAAACTTTGATTTATATGAAAACCCTACAGTTATGATCTATGTTTGGACCAAAGTAACAAACAACAGAATACAGCATTCACACAACCAGTCTTGACATGGCTATTCAAGTGTACATTTCTATGTCTTTTTGGTTGTGGGTGTGAATGTGTGTACTTATGCTGAAAAAAAAGCTAATGCTCAAAATTCTTGCTAGTGTAAATGGTGTATTTTTCTACATGTTACTGTGCTCCATATATTTTTCTGCCTTTCCCTTATTATATTTACACTCCATCTGGGAATTTCCATTATTGTTATACAATTTTGATCTATTACAGAGACTTCTATTATTATTTATAAATATGAAGCATTGAATTAAAATTTGTGGTGCGGCCGGGAATCGAACCCGGACCTCCATGCTTACTAGGCATGGATATATATGGATAGTCTTTGACATATTTGAGACGAAAATCCGTCTCAGGGATTGTTTATTTGTATTAAATTGATACTTCTATTATTGGATTAATGATGAAAATTCTCCGCAGAGATGATAAATATTGTTGAAACGAGATAGAATGGTTGCCCAGTACTTACCTTTGTGCTGTACCTCCGATAGTACCACAAATGAAGAAACAGAAAAAGGGGACAAAAAGAACAAGCTTTTGGAACACAGTTCCTTCATTGGGTGGGAGAGAAGGGAAGAAGAAAGGATGGGAACAGAAGGGAAAGGTAGTTCACGACCTAGGTCATGAAGGTGGTGTTTCGGGACCTTCATGACCTAGGTTGTGAACTACCTTTCCCTTCTGTTCCCATCCTTTCTTCTTCCCTTCTCTCCCACCCGATGAAGGAACTGTGTTCCAAAAGCTTGTTCTGTTTGTCCCCTTTTTTCTGTTTCTTCATTTGTGTTACTATCGGCGGTACAGCACAAAGGTAAGTACTGGCCGCCATTCTATCTCGTTTCAACAATATTTAGTTCTATTATTGTACATAGAACTTTTCACATTAATAAAATTGTTGTAGTGTAAGTCTTATTTGTATAAATCATCACAGATATTTTATTTATGTGATATTTTTCAAAAATTTATTAGCATTTTGTGAATACACCACAACCAAGCAATATCTGCTCATTACTTCTAAACAGTCAGATGTAAAAGAGAAGAATATGGATTTACAAATTCTGCCTTATTTTTCAGAATCTGTTGAATAATTTCGAAAATTGGGACCTGATGACAGCAGTAGCAAGACTATTTCTGTTTTTCCAGCTTGTGACAGTATATCCACTCATTACATATATGCTGAGGGTTCAGATCTTTACAGCACTAGTGGAAAATGAGTATCCTGGTTTCTTCCCTGTGCTGTCCTTAAACACAATAATTATTGCTGTGTGTGTGTTTTTTGCAATATTTTTGCCAAAAATTGGTGCAATTATAAGGTGAATATTTTTATGAGCAGTAAACTAATTTTACATTTGTTGAGAAACAGTAAAAACATATTTATTTTGATTTTCTCTATAATAAATTTTGATCTCATTGTTTAAATTTTGAAATATTTATATAATCATAGATTCTTATATTTACTGAATGTTTTGTTCATTTTTAAACTAAATAATATTTGTAATTATTGAAATCTGATATTTTTATCCAAGGAAAAAACCCCTGAGATTCTTTTAAATTCCTTTTATAAAAAGTTTTAATTTGTCATTTTAATTTGGATATATTCAGTTGGTCATATCTTGTTCATCACTTATATACCTATTTGAGTTTTATCTTCTTCTCTGTAAATAGAAGTAGATCTTGATTTCCATTAACCTATATAATTCTTGCTCCAAAATGTATTTAGCATTTTCTTTCAATCAGCTGCATACAATATAATGTTTCCAGACTCTTTTAGTGTGGCATATAAATTAATTTTTATATAACATATATTTCTTAAAGGACAGTTTACAACTCACCGCAAAGATGTGGCGACGAGCTGTGACAGCACATACAAAAGACACACAGATACACTTTCAGCTATCGGCCATGGCCTTCTTCAGAAAATACTACACTCACTCAGTCACACAGGCACACAACACAGTCGTACAAAAATCACCTCCAGCTGCCGCACTTCGAACCATGCTCTGCGGCCAGTAAATCGGGGACAGGAGGGAAGAGGGGTAGGAAGGTTACCTCACAGTGGTGGGGATGGGTTATATGGGAGTAACGAGATGCAGCTTAGGAATGGAGTGGGGAGGTGGGTGATGGGAGAAAAATAAAGTAAACAAAATAAATATACATTAAAAAAATAAAAATAAAATGTGTGCACACTGCAAGTACACACACACACACACACACACACACACACACACACACACACACACACACACACAGGCATGCGCGTGCTTTCGCACATTCGCGCACCACTCAAAATAGGTGAGGTTTGGGATAGAGATGTAGGAACTGTAAGGTATAGGAAAATACGAGAAGTTATTGGAAAAAATAATGTTATTATAGGTTGAGGCCTACATGATTTCAGGATTGGAGAATGTATTGTAGGGATAACTCCCATCTGTGCAGTTACGAAAAGTTGGTGGTGGATGGGAGGATCCAGATGGCCCGGGTTGTGAAGCAGCCATTGAAATCAAGTATGTGCTCCGCTGCACAGGGTGGTCCACCTTGTTTTTCGCCACAGTTTGGTGGTGGCCATTCATCCTAATGGATAGCTCGTTGGTGGTCATGCCAATATAGAAAGCTGCACAGTGATTGCAGCATAGCTGGTAAATTACATGGCTGCTTTCACCTGGCTTCCTTCGCCAAAGTTTTGATTTTCTATCCTCGTGCCCAGAACTGAGAGATATAATGCCCAAGATCCTTCCCACCCCTCCTAAAGTGGTGTTCCGTCGCCCTCCCAACCTCCACAACATCCTAGTTCATCATTATGCCACCCCAAAACCCAGCTCACTGCCACAGGGATCATATCCTTGTGTAGGACCCCGCTGCAAGACCTGTCCAATCCACCCACACACCACTTCCAATTCCAGTCCTGTCACAGGCTTATCCTACCCTATCAGAGGCCAGGCCACCTATGGAAGCAGCCATGTAATTTACCAACAGTGCTGCAATCACTGTGCAGCTTTCTATATTGGCATGACCACCAACCAGCTATCCATTAGGATGAATGGCCACCACCAAACTGTGGCGAAAAACGAGGTGGACCACCCTGTGCAGCGAAGCACATGGTTGATTTCAATGGCTGCTTCACAACCCTGGCCAACTGGATTCTCTCATCCACCACCAGCTTTTCGTAACTGCACAGATGGGAGTTATCCCTACAATACATTCTCTGATCCTGAAATCATCCAGGTCTCGACCTACGATAACTTTTTTTTCCAATAAGTTCCCTTTTTTCCCATACCTTACAGTTCCTATCTCTCCATCCCAAACCTCACCTATTTTGAGTGGTGCGTGAATGTGCGATTGTGTGTGTGTGTGTGTGTGTGTGTGTGTGTGTGTGTGTGTGTGTGTGTGTGTGTTTTTTTGTGTGTGTGTATGTGTGTGTGTGTCCGCGGTCTTGTGTACTTACAGTGTGTACGCATTTTATTTTATTTATTTATTTATTTTAATGTATTTTTTTATTTTTCTCCCCTCGCCCGCCTCCCCACTCCATTCCTAAGCTGCATCTCGTTATTCCCATCTAACCCATCCCCACTACCATGGCATAATCTCCGTATCTCCTCTCCCCTACCCTCCCCCCCCCCCCCCCGTCGCCAATGGTTGTATGACTGTGCTGTGTGACTCTGTGATTGCGTGAGTGTTCTGTTTTCTGAAGAAGGCCATATCCGATAGCTGAAAGTGTTGTATGTGTGTGTCTTTTGTATGTGCCTGTCGCACCTTGCTGCCACGTCTTTGCGGTGAGTTGTAAACTGTCCTTACTATATTATTAATTCCAATCTGGAATTTCCATTATTATATATTTTTAAAAAGTATACATTGTCATGCAGCAGTGTCATAGGATATAGCTAGTTCTTTAACAAGCAATGGTTTGAACTCAGCGATAATTTATTAAGCATTTGTTACACATGTACAAGAACACAGAATGCACTGACTTCTGAAACATTACATTAAGAATGTATAAGAACTATATTCAACTTAAAATGTACAGACAGGGTGGGTCTTTAACCCAGGACCTTTTGCCTTATTGTCCAATACTTCATTCACTACACCAAGTTGTTTCTATGTTTCAACAATTTATTTGCAACATTGCACCCTTCTTAAGATAACAGCATCTTGATACTGACATCTTTTTGCTGCAGCAATAAGTCATCATTTCTTCATACTGCAGTTCCTTGTGTCTGGTGCTTGTGTTGGCAGTGGACCTCATTGAAATTATGTCAACATTACCACTTTCACTACCTTTTGCCTTGTTGAGTTGTGCTGGAACCTCAAATTTATTCTAAGCCATGCGATCGCTATATGGCTTCCTTCACAGGACATGAACTATGTCCTTAACCATCCCATCATCTTGTGTCAGTGTCACAATTTTCAGTTTCATAAATAATTTCAGATGCCTTTCTTGTGATCTTGTAAGGCCCAGAGTAACATTTGAGTAGCTTCTCAGTCCAAGATTACAAATAGGAGTGAAGATCTAGACAAGGTCATCAGACTGGAACAAATCAGGATGAAGGCTTGAATCATACCTTTGACAATGCAGCATATGGAGTCGAGGTAATTGCTGACAATCCTCAGCCCTGGTCAGTAATTGGTCAATGTAATCATCATTTACATCATCAGCCTAAACTAAAAAGACAGTATCCGTTATTGTTGTTGCTTCATGACCAGGCACCAAAAGCTTTAGCATAAATGTGGTGGTCCCCTTGTAGTTGGTCTAGCATCTGGAATTATGAAAGGCAACACCTCAACCCAGTTGCTCTCCTGGACATTGACATACATGAATAGTATATCAGCCAATCTCATATTCAGATGTTAAGTGAGTGCATTGATGTTAAGTGAGTGCATTAGTTTGTGAATGACAGACAGTTGTCATGTGATGAAAATGTTGCACTGACAGTTTATCTCTGTCACAAGTCTGGACTCAAAAACCTTTCCTAAATACGTTGGTGTTCCATGTTTCAGTACAATGTCTTTAATGCAGAGTTTGGCTACTTCCGAGTTCTCAGCTGTTTTGTAATGGCATATTAGGTTAGATATCTAATACAAACAATAATGCACTTATCGCTTATAGTAAAAATTGGAAATCATCCAAGTTGATCAATCCCAACTCAATGGAAAGGCATCTCTGCTGAAACATTTGTATGAGTTTCCTGGTAGATTCAGA
Organism: Locusta migratoria; assembly: GCA_026315105.1. Lineage (NCBI taxonomy): Eukaryota > Metazoa > Arthropoda > Insecta > Orthoptera > Acrididae > Locusta > Locusta migratoria. The sequence continues at coordinate 10,660,793 of CM048755.1, forward strand.
GAAACAGTGTTCCTTCTATGGCACTCTCAACATTGTGACACACAGTGATGAATACTCCTATATAATCCTGGCTAGAAAAAGCTCTTGTCAATTCTGTCATATGTTTTTATAAAACCTAAATCACTGGTCTCAGGTTCATCATGGAATTTCTGTAGAACCTCTAAGCACATTTGTTTAGGTATCACTCATAGTCACCTCTTTCCAAACAAGACAAAATTTTTCTTCCAAAGGAATCCATTAATTATCTCAAATTATCATTTCACATTGTGGCGCATTTTTTTTACTTCACATACATTTAAGCCACATTTTTAATACATCACCTGTTGTAAATGTTCAGTGGTAAAATGCTCGTAGATCTCGTAGCTCGCCTGCCAATAATACATCACAAAATAATAATACGTCGGGTTCTGCCAAGTCTTGGAAACTTTCAGTTTGACACGTTTTATTTTTAACGTATTTATTTATCCATTCTTGATGAAGCACAGAAGTAACACAAAACTAAGACTGCATGACTACACTTAGACTGACTGACAACAATGCTAACTACTGACTGATTACTACTTTAAGACTGACTCATTACTCCATTACCAACTAACTTCATACTAACATTATACTGACTTTATACTGACTTCATACCAACTTCATACTCGTGTTCCCGCCAATTCATGTGTATTAATATCTGTTATAGTTTGGCATTTAACATTTTGTTCGTGAAACATACACATATTTTGCTTTACGTGGAGATACACAATATTATGACAAATGTAATAATAAATTTTTTACATCAAAATAAATAAATAGAAAAGATCGTAAGTAAACAACAATTAGCGCAGTGTTAATATATGTTTCCATTATTGTTCAACATTAAGATTCAATAATTTAATTAAGTTGGTTAGAAGACCCTAGTAATGCAAATGATAGTCAATGTGACTTGACAGAAGCGCTATAAAATGCTTATGTAATATAAACATGGAATATTAGGTTACAATACTAACCTCCATGAATGACAACAAAAGACCCCAGCCGTCAAAGTTAACCACATCAAAACTATACATCATCAGAACACAAAATACATAGTCAGCCTTGGTACATGAGAGTGATAGTCAAAGTTAAGGTACAATGTATCACTTCAGTTAACTAATCATAATCAAATTTTTAAATTACAGGTAGCCCTTAAAGTTTCTTACACAAAGATCATTAACCCCCCCCCCCCCCCACTTTATAAATAATTTTGTACAAGAGTGTTACTAACATAAAAATTGCAACAATACACAAAAGTCAGCAATTAATTTGAAAAATGTCATGAAAGATCTAACGATAAATATCTATTGCTCATAAAGTTCAAAAACCATTCCATGACTATGGTGTATGATACTAGTGTGTTTAACAGATTTAGTGAAGCATGACTGATGCAACGTACTTACAGAGACCAATTTGCAACATATATAGTAAAGCATGAAACTACAGTTTCCTTACAAAAACGAATTTGAGACATTTCATGAAATGAAAGTATCCAACCATAGAAATTACTTATTCAAGATCTCAAGATTTAGTAAAAAATCAAACATTAGTAACAGAAGCATGTAACATACAAACATTTCAGATTACTCAAACAAGACACTGTGTGACAAGAAAATACTGTTTTACCAAAATAATAATATTACAGACAGTTAATTCTAAATGTGACCAAAGATTTTCACAGGATATGTTACATAAGGCACATTGGACAGCAAACAAATCATCACATCAGACACTTTCACTATCTGTTTACACAATAAACATTTCACAACTATAGCCTATGCCATCAGTAGAATATTTGGACTATGCAACAATTTTAGTTTAGTAAGAGAGATACAGTCATCTGTTAAATCAATCCAAGAATTTTCTTAAAATGAAAGTGTCTACTAATGGCTGTTACAAGATTTTCATGACAATGGCAAATACTATCAGAACATTTTCATATTACTTAAACAAAATACTATGTGTGACCAGAAAAATACTATCTTATCAAAAAAATTCCATTATAGATAGTTAAATTTAATTATGTCATTAAGATTCTCAAAATGTTTTGCACAAAGTACTTCAGAAACAATATTACCATCATAAAGATCTAATCAGTTTAAGCAATGAACATTCTTATAGTTTTAAGAGGATATGAAAGCTCATCTGAATGCATAGTATGTATTATGACACATTTACCAAGAAACAGAATGCATAGAAAAATATGAAAGAAGAGTTTAGCTTACAGAATGATCTTGTAGTCAGTTTTATGAAATGTACCTCGTTAGGTTTCTTATACTAGGTCACTTTAAATATCATTCATAGCAATTACACAGAACATTGCTTTACAACATACACAGACATACCATCAGTGAAAATTTTAAACTTACACATTAACATTTACCAAAACTTCAAAAGAATCAACAGATGACTAATAGTTTACTAAAAGTATATGAATTAAAGTCAAAAATAACTGTACATTCCTGCTTAAAACAAATAAGATCAATTATAATTCCTGAGCTTGCTTTGGAGTGTGTTTCAATTATAAAAGATCCCAGACCAACAATAGTGTGCCTATTTCTTTTTACTTTCCGATGTTTCCACCACTCTGGGTACAATTTTTCCCAGCTTAATTCTAGCTTTTTCCGTATAAAGTATATGTGAATTTTAAACTTCTGCCTGAATGTTCCCTTTACATCAGTCAAATCAGGTAAGTTATAATCAATTTTAGGTAAGACAGTATCATTCAAGTTTAATTTTTCAGTATTATTTTTAAGACACAACATAGTTTGATCAGCAACTTCACTGTCTTCAACAATTTCATCACAAACATTTTAAAACCCTTCATCAATAGTACTAAGATCCCTATTTTCAACATTTACATCTTCAACATACAACATACTATCAGTTTCATTACCATTTTCCACAAACTTTTCATCATTATCATATACAGCATTCTCATTACCAAGCATATCATCATCATGAACACCAACCTTTACATTGTTATTACCTTGTTTTTTACTCAACTCAAAAAACTCATCATTACTGTAAACATACTTCTTATCAACATCATCAGAGCTACTACTTCCAAAATGAGAAATAACAGTATTACCACATGTATTTTCATTTTCAGTAGGTAACATTTTACACACGTCACTAGATACCTCACTTATTTCAACATGAACCTTATCCTTTACCACAACAATACAAGTATCACACTCTGGTAAAATGTTATGGCTTTCAGTATTATGTACAAAGTTGCCATTATCAGATTCAGATACAAAATTCTTGTCACAACTAGGTACAAATCTACCATCATTTTTAAATTTAAAACTTTGTTTAGAATTACCTCTGTATGTATTTTTTCTATTAACATTTTGATTACCATAATCATTACATCTTTGTCACACCCCACTCCATCTATGATTGTAATTAGACCTTTGCCTTTGAACAAAATTGTCAATTTTGTACACAATATTCAAAAATTCATGTATATTATTATCAGGAGCATGTATTAATTCCGTTTGCAAATAGTTTGGTAGCCTATTTTTAACACATTAATTTGTATCCTAACATCTAATGGATACTTTAAGTGTATTAGTTTCTGTAATTCATTTTTACAAAAATCAAACAGTCCTCCTGGTCTTCGATTATATGTTGGCCCATACAAAAATCTACTTTTAATAGTGTGTTGGTCACTTTCTGACCAGAACTTTTTTAAAAGACTTATTTCAAATTCTTTAAAATTCACCCAATGCTCTACATTTGGATTTTCCCACGACAATACCTTTCCAACCAAAAGTTTTTTAACTAATTTTATTTCAGATTCCTCAGACATTCCTTCAACAAAACTGTCTTTCCAGTTTTGAAGGAAGTCTACAGGATGCAAATCAGTACTTGGAATACTCTTAATTGGAATGTTAGACCATAAGCCAATATTTGCTACAGCATTATTAGTACATACCAAATTACTTGAACACAAATTATTTTGATTTCATTTTTCTATTTTTTTCAACTTTTGTACTCCCTTGTTGATGTCCGAATTGACAATTGTATATGAATTTTGAACATTTTCCCTTTCATCTTTAACATAGTCTACACTTTTTTCTACTGTCTCAGTTTCATGAAAACAAGTCGTATAGTAATCATTAATTTGACCTAAATCAGTATCTTCACACAAAACTTTAAGTTATTCTTTAATTAGATTTTGTTGGTCAGTTAACTTTTTTAATAAATTATTTTCCAGTTCGTTCAGTACTGATTGTAACATGTTTAAAGTCTAATTTTGGTTCGCAGAAAAATCCCTCTTTACATTATTTTCTCACCATTCTGAATAAACCGTAATCACTTTCTTTTTAATGAAAAAATCAAACATGAACTTACTTTCTTCGGCGTCCAGTTCATTTCGAACATTAACTTTTGTCTTGCTGCACTGTCCTTTTTAACAAATTATTTGATCTTAATTTCGTTCTGTAATCCATGCCAGTTAAATTTATTTAAGACTTCATCCATAAAACGTTTGTACATATATCGTTTCTTCTTCATGTTGTGTGATCGTTGTTTCTGAAACATGTCACATTTGTAGGTTTCTAAATATCGACAATTTGAACCTCGCCGAATGCACGATATGTGGCGCTTTTTTTTTTTACTTGACATACAACATTAAAGCCACATTTTTAATACATCACCTGTTGTAAATGTTCAGTGGTAGAATGCTCGTAGATCTCATAGCTCGCCTGCCAATAATACATCACAAAATAATAAGACGTCGGATTCTTCCAAGTCATGGAAACTTTCAGTTTGACACGTTTTATTTTTAACGTATTTATTTATTCATTCTTGATGAAGCACAGAAGTAATACAAAAGTAAGACTGCATGACTACACTTTGACTGACAACAATGCTAAGTACTGACTGATTACTACTTTTAAGACTGACTCATTATTCCATTACTAACTTCATACTAACATTATACTGACTTTATACTAATTTCATACTAACTTCATACTTGTGTTCGCGGGAATTCGCGTGTATAAATATCTGTTATAGTTTTTCTAGAACATTCTAGAACACGGAAGTTACAAAGATTTGCATTTAACATTTTGTTCATGAAACATACACATATTTTGCTTTACGTGGAGATACACAATATTATGACAAAAGTAATTATAAGTTTTTTTACATCAAAATAAACAATAGAAAAGATCGTAAGTAAACAACAATTAGTGCAGTATTAATATATGTTTCCATTATTGTTCAACATTAAGATTCAATAATTTAATTAAGTTTGTTAGAAGACCCTAGTAATGCCAATGATAGTCAATGTGACTTGACAGAAGCGCTATAAAATGCTTATGTAATATAAACATGGAATATTAGGTTACAATACTGTCACGTTGCAATGGAAGTAGGCTTGACTTCGAAGGCAACTAAACACAGCACTTATACTAAAAGCACGTTTATTACGAACTCAACATACACGCAGCACTGACTGCCCTCAGGCAGAGTGCTCTGCTATTTATACACAGACAGAATTTACCAGAAATTAGAAGAACAGTTAACATAAGAAACAAGTAGAATTTACGAGTGAACATAAGAAAGATGTAGAACCTTCTGGAATTTTAAATTACAAAGAAATAAATTTTTGCCCGTGGGCGGGATTGAACCGGCGACCCTCTGCTCTGCAGTCCGTGACGCTAGCCCTGCGCCACGCCAGCAGCTGGTGGTCGTGGTCTCTCGCGGCATTGTTCCCTCTCCTGGAGAAACAGCGACCCGCTGTTATGATCCCTGTGGAGCCAGCTGCAATGTCCTGGATCTTGACCGTGTCATGGGTCCTCTGTATGACAGTTCAAGAGAATCCTTCCCTTCTCCGCGATTGTCGACGACAGACGTTCCTGTCGTGGCTTCATCAGGAACATTACCGTCCTTAAAGTCCTTGAACAAGAAGCCATTGTCGACTACCTGCTCTTCAGGATCGTAGTCAGGCTTCATGCGCAGGACGTGAACAATGTCTCTTCGTTTTTGACGTTTCGACGACGGCTCATAATCCTCAACTTCGTATGTGACGTCTGACAGGCGGCGCATGACACGATACGGACCAAAGTATCACTTCAATAACTTTTCTGAAAGTCCAAAATTCCATACAGGGGTAAAAATCCATACCAGATCTCCTGGGCTGTACACAACAGGTCGGTGCTTGTTGTTATACCGCTGACGGTCCTTCTCCTGGGCGTCCACTGTCCGTATGCGAGCCAGCTGTCTTGCTTCTTCGACCCTGGTGATGACCTGTTTAAAATAGTCATCCTGCGTGTCGTCCAGTTGGAACGGGAACAGCGTATCCATTGTCGTCTCAGCTTCACGGCCATGGAGCAGGAAAAACGGAGTGAAGCCTGTGGTGTCTTGTCTTGCGGTATTGTAAGCAAATGTCACGACTGGCAGAATTGTATCCCAATCCTTCTGCTCAACATCGACGTACATCGACAGCATGTCGGCTAACGTTTTGTTAAAACGTTCCGTAAGACCATTTGTCTGAGGATGGTATGTAGTTGTCATTCTGTGGACAATGTTGCACCGTGACATTACCTCTGATACTAGTTTTGACTGGAATACTGTTCCACGATCAGATATCATGAAACGTGGTGCTCCATGCTTCAAAATAATGTCTTCTACAAGGAATTTTGCGATCTCTGGAGCTTCTGCAGGTGGTACAGGTTTGGTGACAGCGTAGCGTGTGAGGTTGTCAGTGCAGGCTATTATCCTCCCTAAAAGATCGATCCCAACTCGGTGGAATGGAGCTGCTGCCGGCGGAATCGGTACGAGATGTCCTGGAGGTAATTGCGGCACATGCTTCCGTCGCTGGCACTCTTTACAGTGACTCACATAGTGCTTGACATCGGTAGAGGCCTTTCCAGTAATACCTGCGTCTGATTCTGTCTAGGGTCTTCACGAATCCCAGATGACCGGATATTGGAGCATCATGAAAATATTTGAGAAAAGCTGGCTGAAGATGAGCTGGAACAACAAGTAGCCATTTGGGGCCCAGTGGATCGTAGTTGTTCTTGCACAATGTTCCGTTTATAAGTTGGAACTCTCCATTGGTCGGTTCTCCTTTCTCCAAGGCCTCTATCATTTTTAATAGTGTTGGATCTTCCCTCTGTTCGGCTGTAACGTCATCTAATTCAGTGGAGCTGAAATTTCATTAATGCTATTGTGTTCCACAAATGGATTCCTCGAAAGGCAGTCGGCATCCTTGTGTTTGCGCCCGTTCTTGAATACCACTGTGACATCGTACTCTTGGAGTCATAGTGCAGATCTTGCTAGTCGACCTGATGGATCCTTCAAGCTAGTCAGCCAACACAAAGAATGGTGGTCTGTCACAACGGTGAATGGTTTGCCGAATAAATACGACCGGAACTTGTTGATAGCACAGATAACCGCGAGACATTCTTTTTCAGTTGTAGAGTAGTTTATCTCGGACTTTGAGAGTACTCTTGACGCATAGGCTATTACTTTTTCAGCACCTTCCTGAACTTGTACAAGCACTGCACCAATCCCATAGCCACTGGCGTCTGTGTGAAGTTCCGTTTCTGCATTCTCCTCGTACAAGGCTAGCACTGGTGCGGAAGTTAGAGCCTCCTTAAGTGCTCGGAAAGCTCTTTCTTTTGTCTCATCCCAGTAAAATTTGGCGTCTCCCTGCAGTTGTTCTTGTAATGGACGGGCCTTGTTACAAAATCCTTTTATGAAACGTCGGTAGTATGAGCACAGCCCGAGAAAACTTCTCACATCACGAATGTGCTGAGGCGTTGGAAATTCTGTGACTGCTCTTACTTTATCTGGATCAGGACGGACACCATCTCCGTTGACTAGGTGCCCCAGGATTTTTATCTCTTTGGCGACGAAGAGGCACTTCTTTGGATTGAGGCGGATACCTGCAATCTGAACACACTTCAACACAGTTGACAGGCGACTCAGATGTTCTTCAAATGTTTTCGAGAAAACGACAATGTCATCTAAATAGCAGAGACACGTCGTCCACTTAAGGTGTCGAAGCAAGTTGTCCATAATGCGTTCGAATGTGGCTGGAGCATTACATAATCCAAATGGCATTACTTTAAATTCATAGAGACCGTCAGGTGTAATAAAAGCCGCCTTCTCCCTGTCAGCTTCGTCAAGTCTAAGGTGTCATCAATACGCGGCAATGTGTAGACATCTTTCTTTGTGATACTGTTCAGCCGCCGATAGTCGACACAGAATCGGCATGTGCCATCCTTCTTCGTTACAAGGACCACCGGAGACGACCAAGGACTCTCCGAAGGTTAAATAATGTCATCTCGCAACATCTTCTCCACTTCCTCCCGAATTATCCGTCTTTCAGCTGGCGACACTCTATACGAACGCTGGCTAATTGGCGGAGGGTCCTCAGTATTAATACGGTGCTTTATCGTAGGCCGTTTCGTCTGACTTTTCCCCTGCTGAGGTGTGAATGTATCCGAAAATTGGCGTAGTATACCTAACACCCGCTGGCGTTGTTCCTTGGTCAGTCCAGGCCCTATTGGCAGTTCCACGTTTGTTTCCTCCAGCGTGTTGTCTGTACTAATAGCAGGGCATGGGTCTTCATTGATGACGTTGAGCTCACCGTCCTGGATTGGTTCAGCTGTCCCAATACACATTCCCTTGCGGATAAGTTGTGACTGCTCGTGACAATTTGTGATCCAAATCTCTCCTTGACCACCGGTAATGCTTATGATAGCCGCTGGTATGTAAATTTCTTTTGTGTGCCTGATAAACTTTTTACTATCAACAAGAACTTCACAGTTTAACCAGTCATCTGTGTTTGTGACTGCAACTCTTCTCATTGTGAACGGTGGTATCGTCACATTGTCAACGACGAATAACTTCCCAGAAAATTCTGTATTACATGTATCCGGCGAAACAACTTCTTCAATTTGCAGCTCAGATCGTCCACAGTCAATGATAGCTTGGGATGCCTGAAGGAAGTCCTATCCGAGGATGACATTGTGACTACATTCTGTTAACACGACAAATTCAAACGGCTGCGTCTTGTTGTTGATGGTTACTCTTGCGACACAAGTTCCTGCAGGATGGACGTACTTTCCATTCGCGACCTTCAGCACAGTTGCTCCCGTATCACAGAACATTGTCTTCTTTAATGTGCGGCGGTAATTATCCGATAATACAGAAAAAGAGGCTCCTGAATCAACAAGTGCCCGGACAGGTAGGACGTCGATTATGACGTCGATGAGATTTCCCGACATCTTGGCGACTGTCGTCCATGGAGGATTTTCATCTGCGGCGACCTCACCTCCGTAGATGGTCGCCTCGCTTAGTTTTCCTGGGCGCTGTGGCTAGGGGAGCGGCTGGTACCTCTGTACGGCGACGGTGAACGGCTGCGGCGCGCCGGGGACCGACCTCGTCTAGGGTACGGCGATGGGCTTCTTCCCATAGGTCGACTGAACTCATCAGCAGGTGACTGCCTTGGATAGAACTGCTCTGACGGCTGACGTCTTGCGGCAAAATAATCATCGAATACTCGCCTCCTCTCTCTGCAGTAGCGTACGACGTGTCCAGGGCGTCCACAGTGGAAACACAGTGGTGTGTTGTCTTCTGTCCTCCAGACGTCTGTTCTTCTACGGGGCGTCATAGTTACCGGGGGAGTTGGCTGTGGTCGCGTCGGTCGGTTCATGGGCTGCCGTTTGGCGGCTGCAGCGTAGGTCACAGCAGGGCGACGCTATTCTTCACGTCGGGTGCGACTGACGGGGCAGACAGGAGCTAATGTTTGAAATACCTCGTCCTCAGCGGCGTCGGCTACCTCGTGACTTACAGGGCTCACATCCATGGCCATAATCTGATGCTCGCTCGGTCTAATAGCCCCGGCTGCCATGCACTGTTGTAATTCTTCTCTCACGATTTGTCGTATGAGAGAAGCCAAGTCCTGCTGGTCTTCCACAACGGCCATAGGGACTACATTTGGGAGTCTGTCATACTTCTTGCGTCCAACCCTCCTTTGTTGCATCTCTTCAATACGCTGGCACCACTTGATGAACTCTTCTGTCGTAGCGACGTCTTTTATCAGAAGAGCTTGGTACATATCTTCTGCAATTCCCTTCATCAGGTGCGTGATTTTGTCTGCTTCAGTCATGTTCGGATTGACTACGTTACACAGGGCCAAAACACTCTGTATGTACGATTGTGTCGGCTCACCTTGTCTTTGGGCCCGGTTCTTCAGTTGTTCTTCCGCCGAGCGGATTTGTCGCTGGCGGTCCCCAAACGTCTTCTTAAGTTCCTCCTGCAACGTCTCCCAGTCATTCAACTTGTCTTCGTTGTTTTCGAACCATTGCTGGGCTGTTCCATCCAGGTAGAAATAAACGTTGGCCAAGCACATCGTATGATCCCACCTGTTGTGCTTGGCGACTCGGTCGAACCCTTTTAGCCATTTGTTGGGGTCCTGTCCAGCATCTCCAGAGAACACCGACGGGTGTCTGATGTGCAGCTGGCTTATTGCTGGTTTCGTCTCAATCGTTCTTCTGAGAATACGGACTTTTGGTGTATCCCTTGTATTCCGGTTCCAGTCCGTGTAAGCGACAACTTTTACGTTGCCTAATCGGAGCCACGGTGATGCAGCTGTTGCACTGTGTACCCGGCGCCTCCACCAAACAGTGTCACGTTGCAATGGAAGTAGGCTTGACTTCAAAGGCAACTAAACACAGCACTTATACTGAAAGCACGTTTATTACGAACTCAACATACACGCAGCACTGACTGCCTCTCAGGCAGAGTGCTCTGCTATTTATACACAGACAGAATTTACCAGAAATTAGAAGAACAGTTAACATAAGAAACAAGTAGAATTTACAAGTGAACATAAGAAAGATGTAGAACCTTCTGGAATTGTTAATTACAAAGAAATAAATTTTTGCCCGTGGGCGGGATTGAACCGGCGACCTTCTGCTCCGCAGTCCGTGACGCTATCCCCTACGCCACGCCGGCAGTTGGTGTTCGTGCTCTCTCGTGGCAATACTACGACCAATCATGGTATTGAATACTTCAATATTACAAATAAACGGGACCCTCCTGGCTAAATACATTACAACATTGTCTGACCAATTCAAGCCACAGATAATTTGTGTGGCATTGTGTTCTTCTTCTGTTTATCAGAAAGATCATGGAGTTGCAAGACAGTCACTAACTTCATCACTCTCTTGCTGATGTTCCATTGGATTTCTTGAGAGGCAGTCAGTGTCTTGGTATTTCCTTCCACTCTTGTGTACTCTTGAATATATAATGCTCACCTGGCAAGCTGTCCTGATGGGTCCTTAAAAACCTGTTACCCAACAAAGTAAATGATGGTCTGTAATACATCTGTAATACATTTGTATGTATATAAGAACTTAAAGCCCTAAAAATTTGTTACTGCGCATTTTCAGACTCAGTAAAATAACTATGATGAAAAGCTGGTAATTCATGTTAACAAATGTGACATTCAGAATGTCACTGATACAAAATTTCTAGGACTTTGCCTGTAAGAAAATTTTAAATGGAACTCCCACATAACATCCTTAAACTCCCAACTCTAACATATGTAATCAGCGTGTTGTTAAGTAATGCAACTCTTGAAACTAAAAATAGTATGTGTTTTGCTCAGATTCACTCACTGTTCAGATATGGTCTTATTTTTTGGTGAAACTCTCCTCATAACTCAAAGGATACATGTGCTGTGCCATAGTATTATATAGTCTACTGTGTAATTTACTCATTTCATTTTATGTCAAAATATTTATTTCTGTTACAGATTCACAGGTGCTCTCAGTGGCCTTATATACATCTTCACTTTACCTAGTCTGTTACATCTAGCATGCCTCAGGAAACATGGGAAACTCACACTTACTTCTGCAATATTCCATCTGTTGATTCCAGTTATTGGAGGAGGAAACCTTTTGTCTCAGTTTTTTGTCTCTGATCATTAAACAAGTAGCAATTAACTATTTTTTTTCAGAATTTATTTAAACAGGATGTGAAAACCAAAGTTGTGGTTTTGTGAGGACGTCTGTGTGTGTGTGTGTGTGTGTGTGTGTGTGTGTGTGTGTGTGTGTGTGTGTGTGTGTGTGTGTCTGTGTGTGAAAATCCAATGCTTTATTTATATTCTGTACAAAAGTATTTATGAACATACGGCCTCACACAAGGCTTTCAAATTCACAATCAAGGAGCAACCAGAGTTGTTAAATCAGAAGTATCAAAGTACATTTAAAAACGATTTCACAATTCTCTATTGTATTTATATTTTCTTTCCATAAAGTAAGATAATATTTAATAAATTGATCTAATACTGTGTAGACCTGAGTAAAAATGTTTTAAAATGTGGTTTGTCTCAATACAAAGCCGAAAATATTTTGTATGCTATGATCATGGTTAGTATGCCATTTGTACAAACTGAATATCTTTTTAACTCCATGTTTTAATCAGGCATAATTTTTGTGAGTAAAATGTTACTTTCAAAGTCTGTTAAGTATTTAACATTTAGAATAAACACAATCTTGGCTGCAGGATAAGTTTTTATTTATTATCTGTTTCACCTTTGTTGGTCATCTTCATATAATCTAATGAGATAACAAATGACAAAAAAATGGTTATGATCCTAAGGTGCACTTATTGCAAAATCTGAAAAATTAATACTGAACTCCAAAATATCTATTACACACCTCTGAAAAATGTTACATGAACTCTGAGCTACAATAAAACACATTTCAGAACAGTTACGCCTATAGAAAACATGGTCAAGAAGATACAACTAACAACAAATGTACAATGGTGGCATAAGACACTTAACAAGTAAAAGAAATTGGAAGAAGCATTACCTTAAATACAGCCATGTCAGCAGGAAACAATAGTGCAGTGGTGTACCACACTTCAAAAACTGTATATGAATCACACATTATGACAAAATAACCAAGTTGTTGCAACAAGTCCATGGTAACCTCTGTGTAATGTAACTGCAGGGGACACACATAGGTGCTATTCAAAGCATTTACATTACAAAGTGTCTCAGAGATACTAAAATATGATAGAATGTTTTGCTGTGCTTAAAATTGGAAGGTTATAATCACAAATAATAGGTGTAGGCCTACTAAGAAGCAAACCATAAGATACTCAAAATCCATATAAAATGACATAAAACAATGAGATAACTATCAGAGATGGGCATCATAACAATAGAATTGTATAAAACAAATTAGAAAACAAGAAGTCCACACTCAGCTTTTAAACATAGCAGCTGAAAATGACTGTTGTATATTGTCTTTTCTATGTGCCTGTCTGCAGCTTGGTGATCATGTTTGAGTTTCAACCTATCCTCATTTCAGAATTCAAATGTTGGCTTTCCATTGCTAAATTACCAATGCACACATAAAGAGAGTAAAACAGGAGATTTATGAAAACTTATTAAAACTAGTTTCACTTCAAGTAATGTCACTGAGTGAGGTGGCACAGTAGTAACTCACTACATCTACATGGCTACTCTGCAAATCACATTGAAATGTATGGCAGAGGGTTCATTGAACCACTTTTATCATATTTCTCTATAGTTCCACTCTCTAATAGCCCACAGGGAAAAGGAACACCTAAATCTTTTCTGTTTTTGATCTGATTTCTGTTATTTTATTATGATGGTCATTTTCCCTATGTAGGTGAGTGCTGAAAATATATGTTCGCATTCTGAAGAGAAAGTTGGTGAAAGGAATTTCACAAATAGATCTGACCGCAAAAAATAACGCCTTTCTTTTAATGATTTCCACCCTAACTCGTGCATCATTTTCGTGACACTCTCTCCCCTATATCACGCTAATACAAAACGAACTGCCTTTCTCTGAACTTTCTCTAAATCGTCCGTCAGTCCCACCTGGTGTGGATTCCACAATGCATAGCAATACACCAAAATAGGACGCACAAGTGTAGTGTAGGCAGTTTCTCTAGTAGAATTGTTGCATCTTCTAAGTGTCCCACCAATGAAACGTAGTCTTTGGTTCACCTTCCCTGCAATATTTTCTACATGTTCTTTCCAATTCAAGCTCTTTGTAATTATTACTCCTAGATATTTAGTTGAATTTACGGCCTCAAGGTTTGACTGATTTAACATGTAACTGAAGTTAAACAGATTTCTCTTAGTGGTCATAGGGATGACCTCACACTTATTATTAAGGGTCAATTGCCAATTTTTGCACTATGTAAATATCAAATCTAAATCATTTTGCAGTTGCTTTTGATCTTATGATGACTTTACTAACCAATAAATGACAGCATCATCCTAGAACAGTCTAACAGAGATACTCAGATTGTCTCCTAAATCGTTTATAAATACAAGGAATACTAGGGGCCATATAACACTTCCCTGGGGAACATCAGATATTGCTGCTGTTCTACTCGATGACTTGCTGTCAATTACAACATACTGTGTCCTTTGACAGGAAATCATGAATCCAATCACACAACTGTAGTGAGATTCCATAAGCACGCAATTTGATTAGAAGGCGCTTGTGAGGTACAGTGTTGAAAGTCTTTTAGAAATCTAGAAATACGGAATCTATTTGAATCCCTTATCGATAGCACTCATCACATCATGTGAGTAGAGAGCTACCTGTGTTTCACAAGAACAATATTTTCTAAATCCGTGTTGACTACATCTACATCTACATACATACTCCGCAATTCACCGTAAGGTGCGTGGCGGAGGGTACACCGTAGCACTACTAGGCATTTCCTTTCCTATTCCACTCCCAAATTGAACGAGGAAAAAAAGAATGCCTATATGCCTCCGTACGAGCCCTAATTTCTCTTATCTTGTCTTTGTGATCTTTACGCGAAATGTAAGTAGGCGGCAGCAAGATCGTACTACACTCAGCTTCAAATTTCGGCCTTCTAAATTTACTTAACAGAAATTCACGAAAAGAACGTCGTCTTTCTTCCAGCGATCCCCAATTGAGTTGCCGGAGCATTTCCGAGACACTCGCGCATTGGTCGAACCTACCGGTAACAAATCTAGCTGCTCGCCTCTGAACGGCCTCTATGTCTTCCTTCAAACCGATCTGCTGCGGGTCCCAAATACTTGAGCAATACTCAAGACGTGGTCGTACAAGCGTTTTATACGCGGTCTCCTTTACAGGTGAAGTACATCTTCCCAAAATTCTCCCAATAAACCGAAGTCGGCTGTCTGCCTTACTCACAACTGTCCTTACATGCTCGTTCCATTTCATATCGCTCTGCAATGTTACGCCTAGATATTTGAACGAC
Organism: Locusta migratoria; assembly: GCA_026315105.1. Classification (NCBI taxonomy): domain Eukaryota; kingdom Metazoa; phylum Arthropoda; class Insecta; order Orthoptera; family Acrididae; genus Locusta; species Locusta migratoria. Next base: position 10,676,093 of record CM048755.1, read on the forward strand.
GCGACCGCATCAAGAAGCTCACTACTGATGCTGTATTCGAACATTATAGGATTGTTTTTTCTACTCATGCGCATCACCTTACATTTTTCTACATTGAGAGCTAGCTGCCATTCTTCGCACCAACTAGAAATTTTGTCTAAGTCAACCTGTATGCTATTACAGTCAGTTACAGACGACACCCTCCCATACACCACAGCATCATCAGCAAACAGCCGCAAATTACAACTTACTCTGTCCATCAGATCATTTATATAGATAGAAAATAATAGCGGTCCTATCACACTCCCCTGGGGCACGCCTGACTATGGGACAATAGGTCGTTCTCTTTGAGACAGTTCATAATATTTGAGAAAAGTATATGTTCTAACATCCTGGTACAAACTGATGTCAATGATATAGGCTTGTAAATTTGCGGAACAGACCTACTGCCTTTCTTGAATATTGGAATAATCTGTGCAACTTTCCACACTTTGGATACGCAACTCACATTCAAGAACACAGCAGTTCAAACTCGTCTTCGGCCTTCCAGATTTAGGTTTTCCATTACTTTGCTAAATCACTTCAGGTAAATGCTGGGATGGTAACTTAGAAACACCATGGCCAATTTCCTTCCCCATTGTGGCGCGTTTCTTTCTTTACTTGACATACATTAAAGCCACATTTTCTATACATCACCTGTTATATATGTTCAGTGGTAGAATGCTCACAGATGTCGTTGATCGCCTGCCAATAGTACATCACAAAATAATAAGACGTCGGGTTCTTAAGGCTCTTGGAAACTATATGACACGTTTCATTTTTTACGTATATTTATTTATCCATTCTTGATAAAGCACATAAGTAATGCAAAAGTAAGAATGGTACAGAACACACTTCCATACTAACTGAAGACTATGTTGTTACTACTCCATTACTAACTTCATACTGCTCCATATTGTCGTGTTGCAATGGAAGCAGGCTTGACTTCGAAGGCAACTAAACACAGCACTTATACTGAAAGCACGTTTATTACGAACTCAACATACACGCAGCACTGACTGCCTCTCAGGCAGAGTGCTCTGCTATTTATACACAGACAGAATTTACCAGAAATTAGAAGAACAGTTAACATAAGAAACAAGTAGAATTTGCAAGTGAACATAAGAAAGATGTAGAACCTTCTGGAATTGTTAACTAAAAAGAAATAAATTTTTGCTGGTGGACGCGATTGAACCTGCGACCCTCTGCATCGCAGTCCGTGACGCTATCCCCTGCGCCACGCCGGCAGACGGTGTTCGTGGTCACTCGCGGCATTGCTCCCGCTCCTGGAGAAACAGTGACCCGCTGTTATGATCCCTGTGGAGCCAGCTGCAATGTCCTGGATCTTGACCGTGTCATGGGTCCTCTGCGAGACAGTTCAAGAGAATTCTTCCCTTCTCTGCGATTATCGACGACAGACGTTCCTGTCGTGGGTTCATCAGGAATATTACCGTCCTTAAAGTCCTTGAACAAGAAGCCGTTGTCATCTACCTGCTCGTCAGGATCATAGTAAGGCTTCATGCGCAGGACGTGAACAATGTCTCTTCGTTTTTGACGTTTCGACGACGGCTCATAATCTTCAACTTCGTATGTGACGTCTGACAGGCGACGTATGACACGATACGGACCAAAGTACCGCTTCAATAACTTTTCTGAAAGTCCAACCTTCCGTACAGGGGTAAAAATCCATACCAGATCTCCTGGGCTGTACACAACAGGTCGGTGCTTGTCGTTATACCGCTGACGGTCCTTCTCCTGGGCGTCCAGTGTCCGTATGCGAGCCAGCTGTCTTGCTTCTTCGACCCTGGTGATGACCTGTTTAACATAATCATCCTGAGTGTCGTCCGGTTGGAACGGGAACAGTGTATCCATTGTCGTCTCAGCTTCACGGCCATGGAGCAGAAAAAACGGAGTGAAGCCTGTGGTGTCTTGTCTTTCTGTATTGTAAGCAAATGTCACGACTGGCAGAATTGTATCCCAATCCTTCTGCTCAACATCAACGTACATCGACAGCATGTCGGCTAACGTCTTGTTAAAACGTTCCGTAAGACCATTTGTCTGAGGATGGTATGCAGTTGTCACTCTGTGGACAATGTTGCACCGTGACATTACTTCTGATACTAGTTTTGACTGGGATACTGTTCCACGATCAGATATCATGACACGTGGTGCTCCATGCTTCAAAATAATGTCTTCTACAAGGAATTTTGCGATCTCTGGAGCTTCTCGGTCGGTACAGGTTTGATGACAGCGTAGCGTGTGAGGTAGTCAGTGCAGACTATTATCCAACGGTTACCGGTTGTCGACTTCGGGAACCTCCTAAAAGATCGATTCCAACTCGGTGGAATGGAGCTGCTGCCGGCGGAATCGGTACGAGATATCCTAGAGGTAATTGCGGCACATGCTTCCGTTGCTGGCACTCTTTACAGTGACTCACATAGTGCTTGACACATCGGTAGAGACATTTCCAGTAATACCTGCGTCTGATTCTCTCTAGGGTCTTCACGAATCCCAGATGACTGGATATTGGAGCATCATGGAAATATTTGAGAATAGCTGGCTGGAGATGAGCTGGAACAACAAGTAGCCATTTGGGGCCCAGTGGATCGTAGTTGCTCTTATACAGAGTTCCGTTTATAAGTTGGAACTCTCCATTGGTCGGTTATCCTTTCTCCAAGGCCTCTATCGTTTTTAATAGTGCTGGATCTTCCCTCTGTTCAGCAGTAACGTCATCTAATTCAGTGAGAGCTGAAATTTCATTAATGCTGTTGAGTTCCACTAATGGATTCCTCGAAAGTCAGTCGGCATCCTAGTGTTTGCGACCGTTCTTGAATACCACTGTGACATCGTGCTCCTGGAGTCTTAGTGCCCATCTTGCTAGTCGACCTGATGGATCCTTCAAGCTAGTCAGCCAACACAAAGAATGGTGGTATGTCACGAAGGTGAATGGTTTGCCAAATAAATACGGCCGGAACTTGTTGATAGCCCACATAACCGTGAGACATTCTTTTTCAGTTGTAGAGTAGTTTATCTCGGACTTTGAGAGTACTCTTGACGCATAGGCTATTACTTTTTCAGCACCTTCCTGAACTTGTACAAGCACTGCACCAATCCCATAACCACTGGCGTCTGTGTGAAGTTACGTTTCTGCATTCTCGTCGTACAAGGCTAGCACTGCTGCGGAAGTCAGAGCCTCCTTAAGTGCCCGGAAAGCTCTTTCTTTTGTCTCATCCCAGTAAAATTTGGCGTCTCCCTGCAGAAGTTCTTGTAATGGAACTTGTTACAAAATCCTTTTATGAAACGTCGGTAGTATGAGCACAGCCCGAGAAAACTTCTCACATCACGAATGTGTGACTGCCCTTACTCTATCTGGATCAGGATGGACACCATCTCCGTTGACTAGGTGTCCCAGGATTTTTATCTCTCTGGTGACAGAGGCACTTCTTTGGATTGAGGCGGAGTCTTGCAGCCTGAACACATTTCAACACAGTTGACAGGTGCCTCAGATAGCAGAGACACGTCGTCCACTTAAGGTGTCGATGCAAGTTGTCCATCATGCGTTCGAATGTGGCTGGAGCATTACATAATCCAAATGGCATTACTTTAAATTCATAGAGACCGTCAGGTGTAATAAAAGCCGCCTTCTCCCTGTCAGCTTCGTCAACCTCGATTTGCCAGTAACCTGTCTGCATGTCCATAGTTGAGAAGTATGTAGCTCCTTTCAAGCAGTCTAAGGTGTCGTCAATACGCGGCAGTGGGTAGACATCTTTCTTTGTGATTCTGTTCAGCCGCCGATAGTCGACACAGAATCGCCACGTGCCAGCCTCCTTCTTTATGAGGACCACCGGAGACGACCAAGGACTCTCCGAAGGTTGAATAATGTCATCTCGCAACATCTTCTCCACTTCCCGCCGAATTATCCGTCTTTCAGCTGGCGACACTCTATACGAACGCTGGCTAATTGGCGGATGATCCCCAGTATTGATACGGTGCTTTATCGTGGGCCGATTCGTCTGACTTTTCCCCTGCAGATGTGTGAATGCACCCGAAAATTGGCGTAGTATACCTAAGACCCGCTGGCGTTGTTCCTTGGTCAGTCCAGGCCCTATTGGCAGTTCCACGTTTGTTTCCTCCAGCGTGTTGTCTGTACTAACAGCAGGGCATGGGTCTTCATTGATGACATTCAGCTCACCGTCCTGGATTGGTTCAGCTATCCTGATACACATTCCCTTGGGGATAAGTTGTGACTGCTCGTGACATTTTGTGATCCCAATTTCTCCTTGACCACCGGTAATGCTTATGATAGCCGCTGGTATGTGAATTTCTTTTGTGAGCCTCAAAAACTTTTTACTATCAACAAGAACTTCACAGTTTAACCAGTCATCTGTGTTTGTGACTGCAAGTCTCCTCATTGTCAACGGCGGTATCGTCACATTGTCAACGACGAATAGCTTCCCAGAAAATTCTGTATTACGTGTATCCGGCGGAACAACTTCTTCAATTGGCAGCTCAGATCTTCCACAGTCAATGATAGCTTCTTTAGTGTGCGGCGGTAATTATTCGACAATACAGAAAAAGAGGCTCCTGAATCAACAAGTGCCCGGACAGGTTGGCCGTCGATTATGACGTCGATGAGATTTCCCGACATCTTAGCGACTGTCGTCCATGGAGGATTTTCATCTGCGGCGGCCTCACCTCCGTAGATGGTCGCCTCACTTAGTTTTCCTGGGTGCGGCGGCTAGGGGAGCGGCTGTTACCTCTGTACGGCGACGGTGAACGGCTGCGGCTCGTCGGGGAGCGACTTCGTCTAGGGTACGGCGATGGGCTTCTTCCCATAGGTCGAATGAATTCATCAGCAGGTGACTGCCTGGAATAGAACTGTTCCGACGGCTGACGTCTTGCGGCAAAATAATCATCGAATACTCGCCTCCTCTCTCTCCAGTAGCGTACGACATGTCCAGGGCGTCCACAGTGGAAACACAGCGGTGTGTTGTCTTCTGTCCTCCAGACGTCTGTTCTTCTGCGGGGCGTCATAGTTACCTGAGGAGCTGGCTGTGGCCGCGTCGGCCGGTTCATGGGCTGCCGTTTGGCGGCAGCGTCGGTTCCCTCGTGACTTACAGGGCTTACATCCATGGCCATAATCTAATGCTCACTCGGTCTATTAGTCCTGGCTGCCATAAACTGTTGTAATTCTTCTCTCACGATTTGTCGTATGAGAGAAGCGAAGTCATGCTGGTCTTCCACAACGGCCATAGGGACTACATTTGGGAGTCTGTCATACTTCTTGCGTCCAACCCTCCTTTGTTGCATCTCTCAATACGCTGGCACCACTTGATGAACTCTTCTGTCGTAGCGATGTCTTTTATCAGAAGAGCTTGGTACATATCTACTGCAATTCCCTTCATCAGGTGCGTGATTTTGTCCGCCTCAGTCATGTTCGCATTGACTATGTTACACAGGGCCAAAACATTCTGTATGTACGATTGTGTCAGCTCACAATATCGGTTCTTCAGTTGTTCTTCCGCCAAACGGATTTGTCGCTGGCGGTCCCCAAACGTCTTCTTAAGTTCCTCCTGGAACGTCTCCCAGTCATTCAACTTGTCTTCGTTCTTCTCGAACCATTGCTGGGCTGTTCCGTCCAGGTAGAAATAAACGTTGGCCAAGTACATAGTATGATCCCACCTGTTGTACTTGGCGACTCGTTCGAACCCTTTTAGCCATTTGTTGGGGTCCTGTCCAGCATCTCCAGAGAACACCGACAGGTGTCTGATGTGCAGCTGGCTTATTGCTGGTTTCGTCTTCATCGTTCTTCTGATAATACGGACTTTTGGAAGGATGTACTCGATGTATCCCTTGTATTCCGGTTCCAGTCCGTGTAAGCGACGGCTTTTACGTTGCCTAATCGGAGCCACGGTGATGTAGCTGTTGCACAGTACCCGGCGCCTCCACCAAACAATGTCACGTTGAAATGGAAACAGGCTCGTCTTCGAAGGCAACTAAACACAGCACTTATACTGAAAGCACGTTTATTACGAACTCAACATACACGCAGCACTGACTGCCTCTCAGGCAGAGCGCTCTGCTATTTATACACAGACAGAATTTACCAGAAATTAGAAGAACAGTTAACATAAGAAACAAGTAGAATTTACAAGTGAACATAAGAAAGATGTAGAACCTTCTGGAATTGTTAATTACAAAGAAATCAATTTTTGCCGGTGGGCGGGATTGAACCGGCGACCTTCTGCAGCGCAGTCCGTGACGCTATCCCCTGCGCAACGCCGGCAGCTGGTGCTTGTGTTCTCTCGCGGCAATATAACTCATGACAGCCTAACTGCTGCGTGTTCAGCATGAAAGTTCCACATTAGTTGGTTGTCCGGGATGATACGTAAAAAGTTTGCCTTTTGTTTTTCCTATTGTCGTAGTTTTCGGCAGACTGAACCACATATTCTGGGTTTTTGTTTCATTTAATAGTAGACCATTTGCATTAAACCATGATGTTGCATTTTCTTTGGCCACGTTCATACTACTAACAAAATTATGAAATACATGGTTTATAGACATAAAAGTTGTATCATCATCATACATATTGTGTCGCTTTTTTTTTACTTGACATACATTAAAGCCACTTTTTTCTATACATCATCTGTTGAAAATGTTCAGTGGTCTCGAAGATCTCGTAGCTCGCCTACCATAAATACATCACAAAATTATGTTATGACGTCGGGTTCTTGGTTGTTTAAGAAACCATCAATATGACACTTTTCATTTTTTAAGTATATTTATTTATCCATTTCTGATAAAGCACAAAAGTGATGCAAGAGTAAGACTGGTTCACAACACACTTCCATACTAACTAAGATGTTACTCCTCTAAGAATGTCTTAAGACTCCCCCAGTTCGCGCCAATTCGCGCATATTAATACATAATAGTATTTCTAGAACCTTCTAGAACACAGAATTACAACATTTAAATATTTAACAATTTGCTCAATAAACATTAATGAATCCTGCTTTTTGTAAAGACACACTAAATTATGACAGATGTAATAATAGCTTTCTCATATCAAAATTAATCAATACAAAAGATCGTAATTAAACAACAATTAGCGCAGTGTTAATATATGTTTACCTTATTGTTTGACGTTAAGCTTCAATAATTTAATTAAGTTTGTTAGAAGGCCCAAGTAATGCAAATGATAATGTGACTTGACAGAAGTGCTATAAAATGCTTATGTAATATAAACATGGAATATTATGTTACAATACTACGACCAACTATGGTATCGAATAATTCAATTATTCAAACTAATGGGACCCTCCTGGCTAAATACATTACAATATACTGTATATCTTTACATTGATCTTTGCTGGTAACAGAAGTGGTTCTAATTTGGATCTCTGCACACTACATGGTTAACCTCAAGTGTGTGTGATGCATAACCTCCTGAACTTACCACTTGCTTCCTATTATTTAGGTATGATTTGATGAGTTTTACACTTTTGTCACATATTTCATAGTACTCAAGTTTATAGAACAAAACAGAGTGGTCCACACAGTTCAAGGCCTTGCTCAGGTCACATAGGGTTAGCTGCATGTGTGCATAGTCCTCAAATCCTGCTGAAATGTCACTCACTAAAAGTTCTATGGCATGTATAGTTGACTTTTCTTTTATGTAGCTAAACACTGATGTACTTAACATGTCATTTAGTTCTAGGTACTCATACATCTGCTGATACATTATGCCTTTGGCTACATAGGGTATGAGTGAAATTGGCCTGTAGTTTGCAAGTTGAGATGTGCTAAGTTTCTTAAAGATTAGAATTACCATGGATAGTTTGATAGAATCTGGAAAAACACCATCTTTGATACACAAGTTTATAGAATATATTAATGGTACTGCAATGTTAGGTATTATTTCCTTCAGTAGATTGTTTGACATATAGATATCAGTACTATGTGAATTTTTCCATTTCTTTGGCCATTTTGTGAACTCCATCTTGGCATACCTCTTTAAAGTGTTTCAATGATGGTCTGAGATAATTATGATTTAGGTTTGCATTCTTATGATAATCTACATATGTTACATTCCGTTTAATAATCTGCTTTAAGATTTCGTCAGCACAACTTTCAAAATATTTGTTGAGTGTATTGGCTGATATTGGGACTGTCACATCAAAGTTTCTGATTTCACCTTTCACATTATTAATTACTGCCATGCTGATTTGCACTGGTTTTTACTATTTTTATTAGATTGGTGTATCTTTGTGTAGCCAATTGTAGCTCTTTCTTATACAGCTACTTAGTATTAATTTCAAGAGCCTTAATTTCTTTAGAGATGTTTATTTTGACTAGGTGCTTTAACAGAATTAGCTTATTTTTCATTCTCCTTTCTTGTTTTATTATGTTTCTTTGGAACACGATGAGCTTTTAAAATGCCTATTGAGTAATTGTGTAATTTTTCATACACTAGTTGGGCATTAGAACCACAACTTTGAAATAATTTGTCCATTGGCGGCGCATCCTAGGTGTTCACTAGTTCAGTGAATCCCCAGAGAAAAGGTAAAAAAAATTAAATTAAATAAAAAGTGTTTTTAAACTATCATTCTTTGTTTCGTTGTTCTGTCAGATCATTTTATATGCACATTCAAAGTATTTTTATCACATGAGAAACCTTTTGATCACAGAGACAGCATGTGTACAAGGCGTAGCACAGCTGCCTAATATAGGCAGCAGTAGCCACAGTGTTGCAATGTGCATATGCGGCTGAGGTTCAAATTCTCTTCTGAACCCCCTGGAGCCATCATATGCCCACTCCCGCGGCAGGGGAAACACCACCTTTAACATGGCGCTGGAGCTGGTAGAGGCACCAGCTGCTGCCTACTCAAGCATCAGTGTTTATGCACGAATTGTCCCGAAGCGAGACAATGGAGCTACTGCGCACCTCAGATTGCACGTGTGAAAATCCTCCATGAAGGCAACATCTGCCCTTCATATTTATTTTTTACTGCATTGAAGATTCATCATAAACACATCATATTTGGTAAAATATCTTGTAATTATAATTTAAAGACTACTGTAAAAGCCTACAGAAAATTCGGTCATGCATAATTACTAAGTCACAACTCTCCACCTAGCAAGAATAGCCTTGTGGTTAGCATCATCGTGCTGTAGTGTTGAAACCCAATCATTTTTCTAACAGCTATGGGAACAACAATGACTTCTGTATTGTTACTTGCCACATATCTTTAGACGTTTTTGCAAATGTGTCATGATTGTGAGGGTAAATGACATTTATAGTCGTCGTTGTCACAAATATTTAACAGTTTGAAAAGATGTGGGGAAGAGCAGCCTTATGTGTAAGGTTAAGAGGGGGTGCTGTTTACAGTGTCACATGACCCAAAGGTAGCTTGTCTCTTCATCATAACAGATTCATTTTGTTACAGTCACTTAACAGTGTAATCGGTTACTTACTGTGTTTTAGTGTTCATGTGCATATTCATATGTTCTTGGTGTTCATTAGCGAAGAAAAATGAAGAACGTTCAGTATCTTTTGGAAACAAATTTCCCAGCTTTCCACCGTGGTGGAGTGGCCAAGCCCTTTAAGGTGACTTGCTGCAAAGCGTGCAGTTGCCTACCGTCGGACGTTCAAGTTCTCTCTTGGGCATGGATGTGTGTGTTTGTCCTTAGGTTAGTTTAAGTTAGTTTTAGTAGTTTGTAGGCCTAGGGACTGATAACCACTGTAGTTAAGTCCCATAGATTCAAAAACATTTGATTTTTCCCAGCTTTAAGCTTGGAAGAGAAGTGTGAAATAAAGAAGCTCGGTAGGCTGACACCTCCGTTTGATTTGAAGCGAGCGCAAACAAGCAGTTCTTTTAACGAAAATATATCTAAGTGGGGGGGGGGGTGCTCTCCCCTGGCGCCACTTGCAGAGGTGCGCCAAATTGTCTCTTTGGACGCCAAAAGAAGTGAACCCCCTGTCATCTGAAGCACCAGCCACCACTGAATTTGTCCCTGTTTGTTCTGCTCGTCTGAGATTGTTTTTTGGTAGTATAAAGGTATTACGTTTAGATGTCTTTTTATAGAGCTGAGCCTTGTTCTCAACCCCTTTTATGAAATGTTTTAATTCTACTCTTAACATGGAGATGTCTGAAAAAATAACAAATTCCTATGCATTGGTGGAGTACATATCACGGGCACAGTTGACAAAAGCATTATCCAAGCATGCTTTTAGTCTTGTCAGCTATGAATTTACATGATGGAAGTTTTACTGCCTTAGCATATTTAGTAACTTATTTACGTAGGATTTGTTACATGTTACATCAAAGCTTGAATTGATGCCTCCCCCAATTATAGTTACATGTTTCCACTATGTTATGTAGCAGAGCACACTGTCTAAATTATCTAAAACAGGTTTCTCTTCCGAGTCAGAAAAATCTTAAATACAATGGTAAGTTTCATGACATCACATATGATTCCAGTAATTTCAAAGTTTTTTTCTACACATGCCCAACTAAGATCTAGTGTTTTAAACTATTTATTTGAAACATACACTCCTGGCCATTAAAATTGCTGCACTACAAAGATGACATACTACAGACTTAAAATTTAACTGACAGGAAGAAGATGCTGTGATATGCAAATGATTAGCTTTTCAGAGCATTCACACAAGGTTGGCACCGGTGGCAACACCTAGAACATGCTGACATGAGAAAAGTTTCCAACCAATTTCTCATACACAAACAGCAGTTGACCAGCGTTACCTGGTTGTTGTGATACCTCGTGTAAGGAGGAGAAATGCATACCATCATGTTTCTGACGTTGATAAAGATCGGGTTGTAGCCTGTCACGATTGCGGTTTATCGTTTCACGACATTGCTGCTCGCATTGCTTGCGATACAATGAGTGTTAGCAGAATATGGAATCGGTGGGTTCAGGAGGGCAATACAGAATGCCGTGATGGATCCCAATGGCCTTGTATCACTAGCAGTCGAGATGACAGACATCTTATCCGCATGTCTGTAACGGATCGTTCAGCCACATCTCGATCCCTGAGTCAACAGATGGGGACATTTGCAAGACAACAACCACCTGTACAAACAGTTCAATTAAGTTGGCAGCAGCATAGATTATCATCTCTGAGACCATGGCTGTGGTTACCCTTGACACTACATCACAGACAGGAGCACCTGCGATACTGTACGCAACGAGGAACCTTGGTGCACAAATGGCAAAAGTCATTTTTTCGGATGAGTCCAGGTTCTGTTTACAGCATCATGATGGTCACATCCGTGTTTGACGACATCGTGATGAACACACATTGGAAGTGTGTATTCGTCATCACCATACTGGCGTATCACCCGGAGTGATGGTATGGGGTGCCATCTTGGCCATTACATTTCAGATGTGTTACAAACCATGGCTCTACCCTTTATTCGATCCCTGCAAAACCCTAAATTTCAGCAGGATAATGCACAACCGCATGTTTCAGGCCCTGTACAGGCCTTTCTGGATATGAAAAATGTTTGACTGCTGCCCTGGCCAGCACATTCTCCAGCTCTCTAACCAAATGAAAACGTCTGATCAATGGCGGCTGAGCAACTGGCTTGTCACAATATGCCAGTCACTTCTCTTGATGAACTGTGGTATCGTGTTGAAGCTTCATGGGCATCTATACCTGTGCACACCATCCAAGCTCTGTTTGAATCAATGCCCAGGAATATCAAGGCCGTTATTACGGCCAGAGGTGGTTGTTCTGGGTACTGATTTCTCAGGATCTATGCACCCAAACTGCGTGAAATATTAATCACATGTCAGTTCTAGTCCAATATATTTGTCCAATGAATACCCATTTATCATCTACATTTCTTCTTGGAGAAACAATTTCAAATTGCCAGTAGTGTAAATTGTAGTACCCTCCATTGAGGTACTGAGATCTGCAAAAACCTGTTTCCATGTTTACAGCCTTCTGGTACATAATAGTCTATTTGTCCTGGTTTAAGTCAATGTTCAGATATAAATACGAACGGATAATAATATTGTTGCGAAGTCTCCTCCAGTATTTCAGTTCTAATCTCAATACCCTGAATGCTAAAAATAAGATATTGCTGTGACTTATCTAAGTTTGTGGGTAGATATTTTCACATTTCTATTTTCTTTTTGGCTTGAAACCTTTAAAAATTTCCCTGAACAACAGATGTATTTTTTCTTTGCCGCCTCCTCAAGCAGTTCTGTACTGCTGCTCCAGTTGTTGGTTCTCTGTTGCTTCTGCTTCTGAAGGTGGTGGTGGTGCTGTTTTTTCACATGTTTCTGGGGTTTGCTCCTTCACAACTACTGTGCTTTTCTGGGAGCTGCTTGCATCTGGTGGTCCATTTGTGTTAAAGTCTCGCATCTGTCTTGGAGAAGTGTAGCATCACCGACAATATATTTCACATTTGGGTCACCACACTTCTTGTCAATGAGAGGAACAATTTCTTTTACATGACACTATACATTTGAGATTTTACTTACTATTTCTGATACTTTTGTTACTATAATGTTTTTTTCGGGCTTATTTAGGTGAAAACTTTGCTGCCCATACTGCTGATACTCACAAGTCATACATTTTGAAATGACCTGGAAATATTTTGCATCTCTATGTTTTCACTGCCAATTTCTTTGTTTACACAGGACCATTCTTTCAAGTCGTCATGATGTGGCACTGAAAAAACAATAAGATTTGTTGCCCCGAGTTCTTACAATGTTTTTAACGAGATTAAGAGATCCTTCTTTTTATTGCTTGTGACATCATTTGATCCTGTCAGGAAGACTGAAAAGTCCTTTTTACTCAATGAGAAAATGTCTTCTTGGCTCACTGACCTAGCAGCAATACGTTTTGTACCTGGCTTCATTCTGCAATTAAAATTCTGATTGCTTCTACATTGAAATTCGGTGGCTAAATTTTGCCCTTGCCTGTCTACATAGAGTTCAATTTTACCTGCATTAGACGGTAAGATTACAAATTTTCTGCTTACCTTTGCAGGGCATGAAGTTTTGTTTGTCGTTGTTTTATTTTGTCTGTTTTGTCAGTGAGAGTCAATAATGTCTCGATAATGAACAGCTTACCAGTGGCAAATTTTTTGAGAGCACTTTCGCATCTGTTCTTTTAGTTAACTGTGATTGTAATATACCATTTCTTTCCTTGTTCTCAATGTCATTTTCTATTCCATGATGTTTACTCAAACTGTTCACAACACTATCACAAACCATGGTAGAAAGAGCTTGAAAGTGATTTTCGTGCACTACCTTTATGTTCCTTTCACAGTGGTCAAATGTTTAAATTATTTTAAAAGCTATTAAAATTACTATTTACAGCTGTTTTATTAGTAACATAACTGATCTGTATGTTTATGTTAATTATAATTAATTGAAATAGACATTAACTTTTTGATGCAATTTCACTAAAATGTTGTAGGTTTAAAAAAAGTTAGTCACATACATACAATTGACTGATGCAATTATTATCACAGTTGGATTACATGTTATTATTGAACAGCAATGTATGTCTCAATTTTGTCTATTGTTAAACAGGACTAATATAAACTTTAGTCATGATGTTTTCATAGGAGGATATGATGGATGAGATTCTATTACATGAAATGTGAACTGTAGACATTAAAATCTGATTTTAGATGACCATAAACTACATTAGTCTCCCACAAACACATGGAATGTCTCTCCTCATAGCCATAGGCAACTAATCATAGAACAAAAAAGTATTCACTTCACATATTATCGTTTCTTTGAAAACTTCCCAATACATGCACTTAATTTGTGATGAAAAATGCATTTAAGGGTTACCCCCATGAACTCTAATAGAGTCTGCAAAGTATACTGTGGCCAGTGCACAAAGACAAATTTACATCCAAAGTCCATTCATTTGTATGGAAGTGGAGGCTACTTTCAGTCCACAGCTGCCTGCTACGCCACGCACTTCTACATACAAACATGTCACTGGCGTCACCAAACACTGGAGTTTGTGCTCACTATTAATACTTTTTAGAAAATTTAGTTTTTAGAAAACTATCCAGAAGGGGGGTGGGGGGAGGGGGAATGATTTTTGCACATTGTATAGTCTGACATCATAGCTGGATGAAGGATGAAATTTCATTTGGTATTTCTCTTAATTACTTTGTGTGTTTTGTTCTGACATGTTCTACATCCAAGAGGATTCCCTCAATTCGGATCTACTGGAACGAAAAGTACATCTAATCTAATCTAATTAAGTAAAACACTGCACATTATTCTATCGCGTTTGCAGAGGTAAAATTGCATTGAGTATTTTAGTATAGTCGATATTAGGTTATGCATTGTTGTGGTCAAAGTGTAGTTAACAAATCAAAATTTTATTTAAAACAGTAGGATGCTATCTGATTTTATACACTAGATATTGTGCTTTATATCTACAAAATGACCTGCATGGTTTGCAAAGTTCTGTCCATGTTGACGTCATAGTGGCTATGTTATTCCATTTGGAGGAAACAATTGGTAAAGAAATTAAATTTTTTACTCCTAACAATTTAACATTTGCACTAGCTAAGGAATTTAATTACTTGTCTTTATTCATCATAGTTACTGTGATGTATCAAAGTAAGTGAAGCACTACCTTACAAACTACATAAGATATGCCATGTAAAGTTACATTGCATAAATTTTGCAGACAGTTATGTTAGGTCATGCATTACTGTGGATGAAATGTTGCTAATATGCTGAAATTTTATTTAAAACTGAGAACAGGATTTCTGATTTCACTGTCAAAATATTGGTATTTAAATCTAGTGAACAGTCGCCTCGCCCACCTTTCTGAAGCGTCAGCAGCAACGGTAGGGAACCATTTGAACATCTAAATCTATATTCACACTAAATACATCCACATACACTGCAAGACAAAAAACCTTCTATAGCTGTTAATCATTCCCTTTGCTGTTCTATGTCTGTTTACATGCTTCTACACAAGCCCTGATTTCTTTTATCTTGTGTTTGTGGCCTTGTGTGAAATGTATGCTTTTTCAGTAGAACATTTTGCAGTCTGTCATAATACCAGTTCTCTAATGTTTCTTATTAATGTGTCATCAAAAGAACGTCCTTTCTCCTGCAAAGATTCCCATTTGAGTTCACAGTAGATTTTATAACATTTGTGTGTTGATTGTGGCCACATTTAATAAACAAAGTAGTTCACCTATGAATTGCTTTGCTGCCATCCTTCAATCTAACCTGATGGGCATCATTGAAACATAATCAATACTGGTACACAAGAATGGGCCACACGATCTATATATGAGCTACTATATACAATTTTCCCAATAGACTGAAGCTGACATTTTGTCTTCTCTACAAATGCCCTTGTGACCTAATTCCATTTGATTCTACTACTACTACTACTACTACAATCTTTTTTTTTTCCTTTCTTTTGAATTTCTTCAATATGCCTATTTCTATTTACAATCAAAGAGTCTGCTTCATAAAGACATTCAGGTTTGATTATAGTGCTGTAATGCCTAAGTTTACTGAATTTATGAAACAATCTTTTACTATGACTATTGTGTGTTAATGTGAATGCAGTTACCAATTTTAGACAACAACTTTGTTTGCAGCTTTTTCCAGATAGATTTCTTGGATTATTTTCGCCAAGTATTTAAACTGAGGAACCCTTTCTAATTTTCATATTTCCTGTTCAAAAGCTTTTTCACTTGTTTGTTGCATGTCATATATTCCATTTTATGAATGATATTTGTATTATTCCTTTTCCTCAGCTCCTTCAAAAATTTCAATTAGTTTTGCAACTGTGGTAACATCTTTAGTTAAAACTGCCAGAACATTGGCAAAGGCAAGGCAATCTACTCTAATATTAAAAATAATTCAGTTCCCTGAGACAATATATACGTCTCATTATATCGAAGGTATTGAATATAAGGAGAGGCACTGAACTAAAATTTGTGCTTTGGCCGAGATTCAAACTTGGAACCTACTGCTTACTAGGTAGATGCTTTAAATTGCTCAGCTAACACAGCCTTAAACATAATGCAGCTATGTGTACTGTGATGTGGAGGGAGACGTGGTTTAGGACAGTCTGTGTAGTTTTATTATTTGTGAGGCTGTGCTAGCTGAGTGGTTTAAATCATCTGACTAGTAATCAAGAGGTCCCTGGTTCAAATCCTGGCCACAGCACGGATTTTAATTCAATGTCTCTGCTTATATTCAATATCTACTGTAATTATTACTTTGACCTAACTTGACTAATTGATCTATATTTGTACTTGACTGTTGCTCTCACCCTTCTGTAAATACCTTCTCCAAAACACAGTTTATTTTTATTTTATTTATTTATTTTTTTAAATTTAATTTTTTAATTTAATCAAAGAAAAACTTGGAATAAACACCATAGATGAAACAGTTAGAGCGAACACACTGAGATGGTTTGGGTCATGTTACATGCATGGGAGAAGCAAGGTTACCTAAGATACTCATGAGACGAGGTAGACCAAGAAGAAAGTACTTAGATTTGGTGCAGAATGATCTTGAAGTAAAACGCGTAACATCAGACGAGGCGTCAATGTTAGCATTAAATAGGGAATCATGGAGGAATTTTATTAGAGGTACTATACTCCAGACTGAACGCTGAAAGGCATAATCGGTCTCTGTTGATGATGATGATTTAATTTTATTAACCCCGTGTTCCATGGATCCATGATGCGATAACGTTGCTCGGATATAGAATATGTCGGATAAATACATTGATGACCATATGTAAATGGACATGAGACTTACAGTTAAGATCAGATACATATACATATATAGATACCGTATGGTGCATAAAAGCTGAGCAACAAGTGTTGAAATAACAGCACATTCATAGTAGTAGTGACAACATATAAAAATATAAGGCTTCCCAGTGGATTTTTCTATAACAGGAGTTAAATCTGCTTACAACTCCCACAGCATAAGCAATGTCTGGTCTTGTGCCTTGAGACAAATACAGAAGAGAACCAACAGCTTGCTGATATGGAATGCGTTTTAATGCCAATTCTTCTTCTTCTGTCAGTTTTTCTTCACATTTCTGTAGTTTCAAACCAGGTTCAATTGGATATGCAACTGGATTGCAATCTTCCATTCCAAATTTCTTGAGTATATTTGCTGCATATTTACTTTGATCAATGGTAATTGTGCCCTGTTTTCTATCTCGTTTTACTCTCATGCCAAGACACAAACTTAGCTCGCCAAGATCTCTCATCTTAAAGCGATTCATCAGTTCTGTCTTCAGTTCTTGTTTGTATTTATTACTTCTGTTTGAAAAAATGATGAGATCATCTACATAAACAGCTACAATGAGTACATTTTCTTTCTCAGTTCTGTAGTAGATGCACTGCTCATATTCAGACTTTTTTAAGTTCATTGTACGTAGCATTGTATCTAACTTCTGATGCCAAACGCGTGCAGCCTGTTTGAGACCATAGATTGCTTTTTTTAGTTTGCAAACCTTCGCCTCCTCCCCCTTCTTCACGTAGCCTTCAGGTTGACGAATGTAAATTTTTTCATTTAGATCTCCATACAAGAATGCAGTTCGAACATCCATATGTTCAATGTCGAGATCACGTTTAGCTGCTAAAGCCAACAGTGTGCGAATTGAAGAATGACGAAAAACAGGTGAAAATGTCTCATCAAAATCTACTCCTGGTATTCGAGAATAGCCTTTTGCTACAAAACGAGCTTTATAACGCTCAGTGTCACCGTTTGCTGTTTCTTTGACATTGAAAACCTATTTAGAATTGATTGTCTTTCTGCCTGGAGATAAATCAGTTAAAGTCCATGTCTCATTTTCAAGTAAAGACTTATATTCTTCATCTAATGCTTCTTTCCACTTTTCCCAATCGTCACGTGTCACTGCTTCCGTAAACGATTTTGGCTCAGGAATTCTAGCAACACAAACAAAATCACCATTGAAGTATTTGGGGTTTAAACATTTTTGGCGTGTTGATTTTCTAGTTTCTGGTTGCATGGGAATTGTTTCTTGTTGATCAGTATCTTGATCGAAGTTACAGTTAACTGCTTGCTCTTCATCACTTTGCGTCATTTCAAACTGAACTAAATGTTTATCATCAGTCGGTTGTGTTGGTTCAACTGTCATATCAATGATAATAGGGACAGCTGCCGGCTGTATGATATCTGTACAATTATCATTAATTAAGTCCAAAGGGCCATTATTTCTATGCTTGTCACCTGTAGACTTAATGTTCTTCATACAGTCATTGCCACATTAACATTTTGAGTTTTCAATAAACTGCACATCACGAGCTTTCACAAGTTTTGTTGGTGAATTTGGGTCAATTAGGCGGTATGCTTTACTGTCTTCGCAATATCCAACAAAAATAAGTTCCTTCGACTTATCTTCTAATTTTGTTCGCTTTTCTTTTGGAACATGGACAAATGCTCGACACCCAAAGATTTGCAAGTGACTGAGATTTATTCGACGACCACTCCACAATTCTTCAGGAGTAACATTCTTGACAGCTTTCGTAGGAGATCGATTTTTCAGATAAATCGCAGTATTAACAGCTTCAGCCCAATATTCTTTGCTTAGTCCTGCATCTGTCAACATCGATCTTGCCTTCTCAATGATTGTCCGATTCAGACGCTCAGCTACACCATTTTGTTGCGGTGTATAAGGAACTGTTGTTTCATGTCGATTACCATTTTCTTTTAAGAATGTCTTCATACGCTCATTTATATATTCCTTTCCATTGTCCGTGCAAAGTATTCGAATCTTTCGACCAGTTTCATTTTCAACTCGTGCTTTGAATTCAATAAAAATATCATAAACTTCTTTTGTTGATTTTAACATATAACCAAATGACTTTCGTGACATATCATCTGTAAACGTGAGAAGATAACGTGCTCCTCCCCACGAAGCCATACTCATGGGTCCACATACATCAGAATATACAATATCAAGCAGACCTTCAGCTCTTCTACTTGAAGTTTTTGGAAAAGATTGGCGAGATTGTTTGCCTTTAATGCAAGAGATACATGGATCTAAATTTATGTTAGTCCAATTAAGTCCATCAGCCATTTTTTCCTTTAGTAAACGCATGCTTACACGATTCAGATGTCCCAATCTTCGGTGCCACAAATCATAATTATCAGTGTTTACAGCATTTGCACAATGTTGAATTTCATTCAATCGATACATGCCACCTACCTGACTTGCAGTCGCTACAGGTGTTCCACAGATGAGTACATCTTTCTCGTAATATATCCCGCACTGTACATCATTAAATAACACACACAAACCATGTCTTGTCGTTTGACTCACTGACAGTAAATTGTATGCAAGGCCTGGAACATATGCAACATCTTTAATCGTTACTGGTTTATTTTCTTCATCACTAGTGAACTCAAGACGAACGAACACTGCCTTCTGCAATCGCCTGAAGATTGCTGTTATCTGCTACTGTAACATTTGTAGCTGCGGTCGATTAGAAATAATTAAGCCAGTCTTCTTTATTCGTCATGTGCCTTGTACATCCTGAATCAACATACCAACCGTCACTATACGACGAAGATGTGGTAAGGGCCATCAAAACATTTTCGTCTTCCGATTTCACAAAGTTTGCAGAACTTTTTGAAATATTTGATTTCTTCTAAATTTTACACTAATTCGCCTTATGTCCAATTCTCTGACATTTATAGCATTTTATAGCTTTCATATTTTTAGTACCACGATTGCTATTTGATTTTTGTTGTGTATATCTCTGTTTTCCAGCTGCTAGCGCCGAATCTTGATTTCCATTCGTCGAAGCAAACTGACGTCTTGTTGATTTTTGAATAAGCCGCTGACTTACAAAATCGCTAGCAATACTAACACCTGAATTTTCAATCGCCATAATTAAAAGCTGGAAATCTGAAGGTAGTCCAGTGAGCATAATTGCTGCTACAAAATCATCATCTATTTTCTTGCCAATACTTCGAATTTGTTGAGCAAGCGACATAATTTTTGACAAATATGTTTCCATATCTTCTTCAGAATTAAGTCGCACATTCATCAGACACTGTAGCAGTCCGATATAACTAGATAAACTTTCATCTTCGAATGCCGACTGTAAATTCTCCCATGCTTGTTTAGCAGTCGTAGCTCCACGAACTTTTGGATAAACAGATGAACTTACAGATAAACATATTTTGGACAATGCTTTCCGTACATTATTGGAATCAGTATCAGTACCGGTAATTGTATTCCACAGTCCTTCATGTTTCAGATACATTTCGATTGTAAATTTCCAATCATTATAATTCGACATTCCAGTCAACTTTTCAAAATTAAAAAGTGATTGTCCAGCCAAAGCCATTTTAGATACGTTCAGGGAATATTTACTTCAGTTTTCTTGAACAGAAAAAAAATACGCCACACTGAACACACACAAAAAATTTACGATAGTAGCAACGCAAAACTTTATCGACGCACTACTGCCGATCGTGATTTTTTGCAACACTTTACTGGTATAAAAACTTCACAAATCTCTTGTAAATTGTTCCTGGGCCCATAACCTATTGGATATTGACTTCAATTAGTCGTCTCAAGAGATTTAAAGTCACTTATTTGGGAAATTAGAAACGTGTACACCATATTACCAGGAACACAGACAATAAAACTATTTATTCATGGAAGCTACTACAAAAGAGTTTAAAATCCAAAGATATAAATCAACTTTGAATAAAGAACTGTCACACAGTGTTTCTGTCAGCACAAAATAAAAATAACACATTTGTTCCCAACAAAAACACAATGCAGAAATGGCTTAAAGAGAAAGCATTTTAGACGCTAGAAATGCTCTAAAGACGACTCCTTTGAGAAAAAGGAAGACTGTCATTCAAAGTAACGTGAAAAATGTAAAACTGAATGTTATTCAGTGTTGCAACAATGAAAATAAGACAGAAAGCGTTGTTACACTTTCTTAACAAGCCCTTTAAAAAATCCATATTTCGTAGGTATAAGATCCATTTTTCTATTACTCAAACATTAAAGTGATGCTTAAGTTCCCGTCCTTCTACGACGCCTTAAACCCAGGGCCGGCGAAAACCCGTGCGAGCTGCTAAATTGTCGCCCCCCCCCCCCCCCCCCGCGTTTTCTTTTAACAAAACGTTTGTAAGCGACAGTATACATGTAAACATAAAGCACTGAGAATAGCCACTCTGTGCCAGAAATCTACGAAGATATGGAAAATAAAAACAGTTGAAATGGCCAAAGAGTGGGGCAGAAGACAATGGAGAGAGGAAGAATAAGAAGATGGAGTAACATAATAATGCAATAAATACACACTCGGGAATCGACTGATACTGATGTTATTCAAAATATATTAACTCACTGCACTGCAGTTATTCATTTCAAAGAACTGACCATCGCCATCTGTCGTAATTTCCATGTGTCAGTTCTGTCGTGTCTGATTATGGAATAAGGGGTAACAAATTAGTCATCGCTCTATCACGTCACTTTTCTGCGCTTTATTTTCATTCTAGCTATTGGGGTGACGCTTGCTTATTTGCTGAGTTGCCATTTTTTAAGTAACAGATCATAAGAAAAATAAATTTTCCTATTCTGCATTCTTGAAGGAGAAAAATTTTAACTTATGAGCAACGTGCATGCGCAATACTAATTGTAGGTTATATGAAAAGCACTTACCTATTACATCCCAAGTGCAAGAAATTCGGACGCACCAATTCTTCTGTTCTTGTCCTACGCAATGAAAGTGCTTCTGACCAATCTTGACTCTCTCGGTCAACTATCGAAACGTTTTCGTTGTAGAGAACGCAACAATAACTGTTGTCTGGAAAGGCGAAGTGGTGACGCGGCAGTGCCAGGAAGTAGGTAATGTGACGAGGTTAAACTACCGCCCAAGAAGATGAAGCAAGAAGTATGTGACCGATGATATGGATAAATGTATTATCAGGCAGTAATTTTTATAGCATTACGAACAATAGAAAGAAATACGAACTTTGCGAAAACTGCACAACTTTTGTCAAACAGAAATGAGCTTCAAAGCTAGCAAGGAAACCCTTTGAAGCAATGTTCTGTCTATGGATTTTCGTTTTACAAGGTGTCAAAATTAACGTTTTGTTTCGCTTGGACGAGAAGGCATTGTTGCTAAAAGACCATACATTCTCAGGTTTTCATCAGAATTAAAGCGACCAGTAGTTTACTTAGACGAAACGGATTCACACGCATTATACAGTAAATAAATGTTGGCAAAGTGATAGTGCGTGAGTAGTATTGTCACACAAAAGTGCTGGTCAGAGTTTAATTGTGTTTATGCAGGCAGAGACAGGTGTTTCAGGGCTCAAAAACCAAAACTTCCGACTATCACTCAGAAACGGATAGCAAACCTTTTCAAAAATACGTCGAAACCCAACTTATGCCAGGCTTACTATCAATGTCTTTATCCCTTGCAATTACTCACAGCCATTCGGAATACTTCTAGCCATTGTAGGTGTTGAACATCTTTGACTGTAGTAATGTTCATCAAATAAAACACTCAACTGCCATTGAAGGGCTTAGCAAAATTGCTTCAGGCTTAACATGTAACCGCAGTATCGAACATTGCATTCGAATTTCCAAATTAGATTTCGTCTCCTGCAAAATTAGCTGTGAGTAAACGCACGACACTTAACACGCTGGCATCGCTCCACTCTTAAGAATACTGGCGTGCGCGCCAGACTGCTTCCCTTCCGGCGTAAACACGACGGCGCTGCCACAGTGGCAAGAAAGAAATTAGTCCTGCCGGCCGCGGTGGCCGAGGGGACTAAGGCGCTCCAGTCACGGTCTTCACGGCCACTACGGTCGGGGGTTCGAATCCCCCCTCGGGCATGGATATTTGTGCCGTCCTAGTTCGTAAGTAGTTCATAAGTAGTTTGTAAGTTTAGGGACTGATGACCCCGTAGTTAAGTCCCATAGACTATACAAACATTTGAACATTTTTTTGAAATTAGTCCTCCTCCCTCCCCTTGTTCAACAGGGGCGGCCGGCATGTAGTCGAGACGCCGTGCCACAGTTCCCGAAGCGGCTCCCTCCGAGCTTTGGTTTCGAATCCCCTCTTGGGAATGATTGTTGAGTTTGTACTACAGAAAAAGGGGGGGGGGGGGGCAGATTGGCCGCCCACCGGAAAGTGCCGACCCGTGCGGCCGCACGTTTCGCACGTGCCTTGCGCCGGCCCTGCTTAAACCATTACACATTGTGTGTATGTGGTTATACAAAAAAAAGTGTAATGTTCATCTGTTTACGTTCTAGCAGGTCGCAGATAAAAACTGCGAATATTTATTTATTTATTTGTCCAGAAATATTTCCAGATTGTGGGATACAAACATATACACATACATAAATATAATGTAAACAGATGTATATGGTTGATTGATGTTGTTTTTATTGGCTTTTTGCATGAAACAATACCGCCATTGTATTTTTTAATTTAGTGTACAATTACTTTTTGTATATACATCTGTTTTAAACATAGTTAGAAAAATTACAAATTGAAAATTACAAATTTTAAAATTACGAACTTCAAACTTATAAATTCCACACTTGATGTCAAAGCTGTATATCCACTTCTTGTAAAAATTTAAATAAAACATCATAAAGGTTTGGCTTGTTCTCAATCATTAACAGTCTTATGTTTGTAGGAAAGGGAATTTTCATTTTTGCGAGCTTCTGCGATAGCTTATTTTGCTGTGGGGCATATTTGGTGCATCCAAGGATGATATGATCAAGATCTCCATCTTCTTCTGGATGAACATTGCACTTGGGGGAGTCTTTCACTCCAATCCTGTAGAGATGTGCAGGGAAGCATTCATGATCTAAACTTATTCTAATGGTTGATGCTACGTATCTCCTTGGAAGATTCTTCTGCGAGAACCACGGTTTTGCTGGAATGGTATGCTGAAGTGTAGCATATGAGAGGCCCTTTTTCTGCTGCAAAACTTGCCACTGCTGTTCCCATTGATTATATGCCTCTTTTTTTTTTAGACTTGTATAAAATCGAAATATGGAAGCTGTATAAATAGTGAGTCCCCATCTTTGATGCTTTCTTTTGCTAGAGCATCAACTGCTTCATTGTGCCGAATAGGGTTGCCAGATTGAACTCGAAGCAGGCCCGGAGACCAAACGTGCCCCCCTCCCTCTTGTCCAATGACTCACCCTCACCCCCCCCCCCCAACTGCAGCCATCCCCCCCCCAACTAGGATTATACGTAAATTAAAAAAAAAAAAACTGCCGTTGCTAGGGGTGGCCTTCACATACCGCAGCTGACCGGCCAGGCCGCCAGTTGCTGTGGATCAACAATCGGCACACTTCAGTCGGCGTGGCAGCAGAAGTGGCGGCAGCATCAAAGCTGCTCACATCAACAGCTGCGCCTTCGAAGAGTTACCGCTTGCGGCTACACAAACTGGTCGCCAAGAAGAGAGCCAAATACCTAACAAACTTTTGTCGCCACTCTTCATAATTTTCTTCCTGCAACCATTCTTCATGGAAAGAACTTAGATATCGTCTCCTCATTTCACTGTTATTACTCACTAATCTGAGTTACTGTAAGCTTGTCTGTTCACACACGATCCGAGTATTTCAAAAATTGCCGGTAAACTGATAACAAACAATGAACGAACGAACACAAATAATAGACGTCGCCAGTTGACAAGTTGCCGCAACAGTGTTTGCTTAATATCCCCCCCTAGGGCATGGATGTTGTGTTCATCCTTAGTTTAAGTTACGTTAAGTTCGATGTAGATCGTCGCTACATAAGCATAGTACTTCAACAGCGTCGGAAAAAAAAGTTAAGATGAAGGTTACAATCAAGCCCGGAGATGAGTCATTGGCCCGTAGACCCGGAGAATTCATTCCAAACCCGGGCACTCCGGGCGGCGCCCGGAGATCTGGCAACCCTAGCGCCGAATGCCTGAATGACCTTTTATCCACATAAAATGAACACATTTCTTTTCTTTATTGGCTTTCATTATTATTTCCACCAACTCATAAATATAACTGTTGTTGGCTTTCCACAACTATGCTGCAATTTCTCTAAAATACTTCTTGAATCTGTCTAAATTAGTGTTTTATTCCCCCTTTCTGTTCCAAACTTTCCTGCTTCTTTAAGTTCTATTACTTCAGCAGTGTAGATGCTAGCCAATGGTGGTAGCATAAACTTTTTTGATTTGTGTAATCTGGGACAATAAAATGCACAACCAGCTCCCTCAGGTGTTATGCAAAATCCAGGCATTTGCTTTCCAGATAATTTGTTACATCTTTATTGTCTTTAACCTCTTCACTCTTTCTCTCTGGGAGATAAAAAACTTCAGGTTGGTAGACTGTTGTCTCATATTCCTTGCTGAACACTGGTAAAATTGGGTCCTTCTGTGTCAGAGGAAATGTAAAACTGAGACATCGGAAGGCTTTTACTAACAAAGGTGTTCACTTGTCTTCTGATATTTGCTTAGCTTTAACTATGACTGGGTGGGTGATCACTATTCACTACAAATCCTTGAAGCAGAAACCTTTTAGCATTTAGTTCTCTACGGATATCCAGAGGCATTTCTTTCGCGTTTGGTGGTGACGACTTTATTGCTCATAGACACTGCCTGATGGCCCGAAACTGCAATACATTTAGTTTTTGAACTGCATACTGTGGCGCATTTCCATATAGAAAACATCCATAATCCCTTTCAGAGCGTATTAGAGCGTAATATAAGATGAGGCAGACGTATATGGCTTAAAAAATGTGCACTACTGGCAGTATTTACACTGACTTGGCTCAAGCCTTTTATATCTGAGGTGATCTAAAAACTCAGTTACTGAATAAAAGCAATGGTCTAATAAAAATACCCTTAGGTTTCTGCAGTAGAGTGGGTATGATGATATCATTTTTATCTTATGTGGTAGGCTATTGTAGATTTGAACAGCACTATTTAATGTGGAACATTTATAAGCTGCTGTTCTTGTTTGCTGGACATGAAAATTTTCTATTTTGCCTTTGGAGAAGGTATACTCTCAAAGTAAATGGCCTTTACGCAGTATGAATTACGTTAATAGTGATAATGTGCTATGAAGTTCTTAAACAATGAATCGTTTGACTGCCATTCAAAACAACACTTTGGGGACTAGCCACTTCAAGAAATTTAGGACTCTGAAAACGAGCCATTTGTGCCATTATTAATAACTTTACCGGTGCACTCGTTTTGATATGTTTTAAAGGATAACACACGTTAAAAAAGACTAAGCTTCAAGGTTAGTTTATCATGTTCATTTTAGTTCTTTTAGAATTTTGCAATAGCGATAGCAAAAAGTATAATTACTCGTAAAAATTATGAGAAATGAAGACAGCCAATCAGGTGTTCGTAAATAATTACGTGTTGTGGTCATACTTTTGTTGTTTTATAAGATTCATGCATAACTTCATCGCAAATCGTGACGCAGTCGGAAGAAACATCAAAATATATTTTACAAGCTATTAAAGCTGTTATATTGCGTCACCGTACAGCCTAACAACATACACGAAAATAGTAACCTTTTTGTACAAAACTGCGAAGTATCTTACACAACAAAATGACCTCAAATTACATCTGTGTCGTCATTAAGAATCTGAAATATAAGTGAATTTAACTTACGAAAAAGAAGTAAAAACAACATTGTCCTAAACAAATCTAGTTCAAATGTTCAAATGTTTGTATAGTCTATGGGACTTAACTACGGGGTCATCAGTCCCTAAACTTACAAACTACTTATGAACTAACTAAGACTAAGGACGGCACAAATATCCATGCCCGAGGGGGGATTCGAACCCCCGACCGTAGTGGCCGTCCAGACCGTGACTGGAGCGCCTCAGTCCCCTCAGCCACCGCGGCCGGCAAAACAAATCTAGTAACCCTTTGTATCTTTAGTTAATATATATCGATATTGTCGATAGCACAAAAGTAAACCTCGTAACTATCATGAATGCAATGTGTTTTAGCTGCAGTAGGCTTGTTCGTGCTGGGTTTCAATACATCAGTTGTGACAAATGGTTTCATTGGGGGAAACAGTTTCATTGGGGGGAGGGGGGTTGATATAGCGGTATAGGAAAGAGGGAAACAAAAGAGTCTCTTCCTTTGTTTTGCAAAGTGTGTTCAAGGGACAGAAAAATATTTGGACAAGAAGAGAAGATTAGAGCCCTTCAGACTGAACTGGATAGTGTGAGGGAGGAATTTATGAGGTTAAGGAGGGAGAAGGGTGAGCAGGGGTGGGAAGTGGTAGCAGGGAACAGGGGCCACAGAGAGAGAATATAGTTTCTGAAAGCTTTACAATTGGCGCAACCAACAGATTTGCCTTGCTACCACAGTTAAGTGAGGAAGAGGCTCCTTCAGAAGTAGATTGTAGTTAAGAAACAGTAGACTTTCACTAGGAAACCAACGGTTTCAATAAAGTAGATAATAGGAGGAAAGTTCTGTTGTTAGGAAGTAGCGATGGAAGAAGTGTGGGCCAGATTTTGCAGGAAAAACTAGGTGACAGGTACCAGGTCACAAACGTTTTCAAGCCTAGCGCCGGTCTTAGCCAGGTGGCAGAGGATATAGTTTCCTTGTGTAAGGGTTTCACAAAACATGATTATGTTGTGATAGCAGGTGGGGTGGGAAACAGCAGTGACAGTGATCAGGGCTACAGTATTGAATGTGATCTGGTTAAAATAGCTGCTGCAACGACCTAGACAAATGTTGGACTGTTGCCTGCTATCGTGCAGTATGATCGACCCCAATTGAACTGCTCTGTCAGGAGGGTCAATATGGAGATTGAACAACTGCTTAGGGCGGCTACTCTGTCAGACATAGGGTTGGTTCCTGTTGATGCTATTGATAGGTGGGATTTCACTAGGCAAGGCCTACATCTCAATAGAAGAGGGAAGGGGAATCTGCCTGGCTTGATAGCAAAATCCTTAAGGGGGACCCTGATAATTCATGGAAATACTTTTTTAGGCTAAGATCAGTGTCCAGTGAGAAGCTCAGGCAGTCTGGTGCTAAAAATGTTGAAAAATCAAATGTTTCTCAAAAAAGTAAAGTAAAAAATGGTGTTAGCATTTTTCACCAGAATATTGGGGGACTAGAGAATAAAATAGATGAGCTTTTAGTTTGTTTAGATGATATAGAAACTGATAATGTAATAGATATATTGTGCCTGTCTGAGCATCACATTGTCACTGGTATGGAAAATGTGAATGTCAGTGGATATAAATTAGCTTTTAAGGTAAGTAGAGATAATAACATAAGCTATCACAGTGTAAAAAATTTAGAAACAAAAAAAATTTGAAAAGGGCAACATCTTGAAGCATGTGCCTGCCAGCTTAAACTCAATGATGATTATCTTATAATGGCACAGTATATATGCCCCCTTCAGGAAACTTCCAGTTATTTCTGGAACACTTGGATGCCTTGTTGTACTATCTGTCAGATAGGGGTGGTGATTATTTGTGGTGATTTCAATGTAGATCACTGAAAGAGTGTAATAGGAAGTTTTACTTGGCTCATTCAATCTGACATCCATTACTGATTTTCCTACTCGGGCAGTAAAGGACAGCAGTACATCCATAGATAACTTTTTTATATACCAAGATAAGTTTAACAACGTAAATGCTTGTCCCATTGAGAATCGTCTTTCTGATCATGGTGCACGGCTAGTAACAGTATATTACATAGCTCCGTACAGTAATTCGAAACAGTCCTCCAGAGTTGTGCACTTGATTAATGACTTAACAACTAAAAATTTCAAAGAAAGTCTACAGCAGTTAGATTGGTATGAGGTTTATAAGGAACATGATGTTAATTTAAAATATAACTTATTTCATGATACGTTTGTAAGGGTATTAGAAAACTGTTTCCCCAAGAAATTAGTTAAATAAAATTGTAAAAAACCATGGCTTATTAAAGGAATAAAAATATAACCGAAAAACGGAACTATATCTATCCGCAAGAAACAGTAATAACCCAGAAACAATAAAATATTATAAAAACTACTGTGCTACATTAAGAAAATTTATTAAAAAATTAAGAAGCATGTGCATCATGTCTGAGATTAGTTCCTATGATAATAAAATTAAAACAATTTCGAATATTATAAAAAGGGAGACAGGGCAACCAAGAGGAGAGGAAGAGGGTATTACCATCAGAAGAAATGAAAACCTTATCAACAAAAAGTCAGAAGTTGAAAACATTTTTAATAATTACTTTTTAAATGTTGTAGAGAAAATATGATCTAAACGTTCATTAGAAGGAGTAAGACAGTTAATCGAAGAGGCCATTCCCACACCATTCGATACAACTGAAATTCCACCCCCATCTCCTTCGGAAATTACGAAAATAATAAACTCTCAAGAGTAAAACGCCACATGGAATTGATGGCATTTCCAGCAGGGTATTAAAAGCTTGTTCCCAAGAGATAAGTAGCATTCTTAATCATACTAGTAATAGCTCTTTAAAGCAGGGTATTTTCCCAGATAGACTGAAATATGCTATCGTTAAACCTTTGCATAAAAAAGGGTATACATCTGATGTCAACAACTACCGCCCCATCTCACTTCTGAGAGCTTTATCCAAAAATTTTGAAAAAAGTTATGTATTCTCAAGTTGCTTCACATATTAGTATAAATAAAGTTCTAACAAAATGTCAGTTTGGTTTTCAAAAAAGCTTTTCAACTGAAAATCCTATATATACCTTCACTGATGAAATATTAAATGCTTTGAATAACTGGACATCACCAGTTGGGATTTTTTGAGATCTCTCAAAGGCCTTTGATTGTGTAAATCATGGGATTCTTCTAGATAAGCTTAAGTATTGTCGTATTAGAGGTACAGTACACAAATGGTTTAAATCATACTTAACTGGAAGAGTGCACAAAATTGAAATAAGCAGTTCACATGATATAGATGAAACAATTAATTCCTCTTACTGGGGAGTTATCGAAAATGGGGCCCCACAAGGTTCGGTCTTGCGTCCTTTCTGTTCTTAATATATATTGATGACTTGCCATTCTACATTCACGAAGATGCTAAGCTAGTCCTTTCTGCTGATGATGCAAGTATAGCTATCACACCTGACAAACAGGAATTAACTGATGAAATTGTAAATGATATCCTTCAGAAAGTTATTAAGTGGTTCTCTACAAATGGACTTTCATTAAACTTTGATAACACCCAGTATATACAGTTTCATACAGTAAATGGTATGACACCATTAATAAATTTAGACTTTGAACATAAATCTGTAGCTAAGGTAGAATATTCAAAATTTTTAGGTGTTTGCATTGACAAGGGATTGAATTGGAAGAAACATATTGAAGATCTCTTGAAACATTTCAGTTAAGCTACGTATGCTATCAGGGTCATTGCAAAATTTGGTGATATACATCTCAGTAAATTAGCTTACTATGGCTATTTTCATTCGCTGCTTACATATGGGATCATATTCTGGGGCAGTTCAACAATGAGTAAAAATGTATTCATTGCACAAAAGCGTGTAATCAGAATAATTGCTGGAGCCCACCCAAGATCATCCTGCAGACATTTATTTAGTGATCTAGGGATCTTCACTGTATCTTCACAATATATATATATATATATATATATATATATATATATATATATATATATATATATATATATATATATATATATATATATATTCACTCATGAAATTTGGTATTAACAATCCGACCCAATTCAAAAGTAATAGCAGTGTGCAATGCTACAACACTAGGAGAAAGGTTAGATCTAGCTTTGGCACAGAAAGGAGTGAATTATGCTGCCACAAAAGTCTTGAGTCACTTACCAAGTAGCATCAAAAGTCTGACAGATAACCAACTAATATTTAAAAAGAAATTAAAGGAATTTCTGAACGGCAACTCCTTCTACAATGTAGATGAGCCTTTAGATAAAACTTTTAAAAAAATGTAAATAAAAAATCTTTAACATATTAATTGTCATGTACAGATAACATTTAATAAACTGACACGTTCCACATCATTACGAAATGTCGTATATATGATCTATGGAACAAGTATTAATCTAATCTAATCTTACATGTAATGGAAAAAAAATATGCTGATGATGTAATTGCATTTTAGCACTGCGAAGTTGTGCGCCAGTATAACACATTATTTTTTTTTTAAGAATTGGCAAGTTTTACTGCTCCAAGCCAGGTATAACAGAAAAAGCGTGATTCACCCAGGAAAAAATGTATTTCACCACGAATAAAGTGTATTTTCACCTGGGAAAATTTAGCTTTTTACTCGGGAAATCCGGGAATTTTTTCTTCTTGTCCACATGTACACCCTGAAGACAGAAATTTAGAGGCTCCAGAACTGTAACAATGAAACTTTAATAAAAAACTGATGACCACTGTTTTCGCACTTGGTAGTATTGTCGGCGTGCTGGTGTTTCACATACTGTGTGTTGTTTGATTTATGTACTTTGCTATTTTTCATTTATTTAGTTAAACATTAGGAGTGACAGACATGTACCAGATGCTGTTTTCGTAAAAATTAGGCCTCTTTGCTTGTGTAGGTACTACAACTACAGATATCTGCGAATCTTCTTTCAGGCAAGCCTCTTTATATATTGTTTTTAAACTGAGGTTGTTACAAAATTTAAAAATATAATTTAGTGCTGCTACATCTACTTTCGCTCTTATTTAAAGTTTTCCTTATTCTTGTAAATATATTTTGTAGATGATTTAATTATTTACTGCCAGAATAACGTCGGGTTATGCACATAAATCTGGTGCACAGAAGCGATCAGAAAAACGTAAACGTGATGAAAAATTTGTGAAAGAGCTTGAGAAAATAAACAACCAATAGATAGCTACTTTTTACCAAAAGATAATCCAGTGTAGAATGTAAGTAACCCTTCAACGTCAGCAGAAGCAGAAACTAGCGAGCAAAAGCCTAAACTGACTGCATTTGCTGTGGGTATTTTGCCACCAGACAGAGAAGATGTACTGTGAGCGAACAAAAGTCTGGGACTGATTGAGTGACTGGGACTGGGACCCAAGTGATCCTGGACAATGGTCAAATGGCCATATCAATTTGATAACAGTGATAGACATAGGATTATTAGAAAGGGCATTTCAAACATTGACCTTCAAACAGTTCAACAGTTTGTAGACAACAATGTCGAAACTTTACCAAGCATCACTTGTATTCCAAATGCT
This sequence comes from Locusta migratoria, assembly GCA_026315105.1. Classification (NCBI taxonomy): domain Eukaryota; kingdom Metazoa; phylum Arthropoda; class Insecta; order Orthoptera; family Acrididae; genus Locusta; species Locusta migratoria. The sequence goes on from CM048755.1 coordinate 10,708,350, forward strand.
CTAACAACAAGTATGAAGTACAACGAGATTGGTTAGTGTGGAGTGACTGCCACATAAAACTTTTCTGTTGGCCATACTTATTATTTCACAGTGATCCCAAAAAGCCTGTTACATCTAGATTAGCTAAACTAGATGAAGGCTTTGATTACACAAAAACAACTTGGAAAGAGCTATACTCTATTCTTCCTGATCACGAGAACAGTTTGTTGCAGAAAAACAATATTTAGCAGCCTAGTAGGTGTCAGTGTACAACCCACATTCCAGAAACCAATGCTGAGACTTATTGTGTGAGCTACTAAGAAAGAGTTTTAGATGTTACTATCTTTTTAGCTTCACAAAATTTGCCTTTTACGGGAAGTAGCCACCATTTAGGACAGCCAGAGAATGGTACAGTAACTTCTTGGGGTTAATTGAGTTATTGGATAAATATGACCCATTTTAACAGAATATACAATTTATGTTAGAAGCTCTCAGGAGAAACATGAAAAGATAGCGCACTATTTATCTTGGAGAGCACAGATTTTTCATTTATTTTTATTTATTTATCTTGGGGTCTGTTGGTCCATTTTGTGAATATATCACGCTATATGGAACATGTCAGTTTTACAAATTTATTGTAGTTAGAAAATGTACTATTATGTACACAGTACTAATCAATTTTCTTATTAACATGTCAACAACTTAAGTCCTATTACAGACATATTTATTTATTTATTTTAGCCATCCACATACATTTTAAAATATATGGATGTTGTCAGTTCATTACATCTAGGGTACATATTTATACAGTTCTTCTTATCTCTAGTTCATTTACATTCACAACAGGTTTTTTTGTTACATCTAGTTTAACATTCTGAGACATATGTTGTTAACAATCATTTTTCTCCTTATAAAATATTACATATAACCAACACTGTAATACAAACTTTTATTGCCAAGGTATTTACTTATGGTGTAAAAACAGTGTTCCTGCAAATACAGTTTAAGCTGTTTCCTAAAGCAATACATTTTATCAATTTCTTTTATTAGTCATGGCAGTTTATTATACAGCTTTAGACCTTCATACAAGAAACTGTTTTGAGTCTTCTGTTTATTTCTTCTATCTAGGTGAAGGTAGTGACTTTTTTGTGTTATAGTTATGGAATTTGCTATTTGTACTATAATTTTCTATATTTTTCTTTATATACAATATTGTTTGGAATATAAATTCACAAGCAACAGTTAAAATTTCTAACATTTTGAAAAGCTCTCTGCAGTGTGCCCACTTACTGCTTTTTGTTATAATTCTAATAGCTCTCTTTTGCATAACAAGTTGTGGATAACTTATTCGAGAGTTTTATGGCATGTTTGTTCCGCTTCATTTGGCTATCAATGAACAACCCTAAATGTTTAGTTTAATGTACATCCTCTATAGAGATGTTATCTAGAGCTAAATTTTTATTCTAAAACATATTGTATTTGTTTTCTTAATGTTGAGGGCTACTTTATTTTTCTGTGACCATTTGTAAACATCTCTCAGCACTTCAGTAGATTTTTCCAGAATTTGTGTCTTACTGGTAATTAATATGTTGCTGTCATCAGCGAACAATATCTTCTCTCCTTCAGTGATATGTTGCAGGAAGTCGTTTATATACACCAAAAACAATATCAGGCCCAGTATGCTTCCTTGTGGGACCCCAATATTGATAGGCTGTGGATCCAATATGTGTTTCTCAATGTACTTTGATCCACTGGAGACATGAGTGATATATACTGACTGTACTCTTGTTTTTTTTTCCTAGTGCCTCTAACTTATACAACAATATCTGGTGATCAACAGTATCAAATGCCTTAGAAAGGTCTAGAAAAAGGCCAGTTACATAGATGTTCTCATCTAATGCTTATAAGACTGTTTTTGTGAACTGTGCTATTGCGGATTCTGTGCCTCTACCGGGCCTGAAACCATATTGGTCATTGCAAAGGAGGTTGAATTTACTTAGGTAGCTCATAAATCTATTTTTCATTATCGTCTCTATCACTTTAGAGAAGGGTGACAGTAGGGCTATTGGTCTGTAGTTCTCAATGTTTTCTATATCACCTTTCTTGTAAGCTGGTAAAATTTATGCATGCTTCAGGTAGTCAGGAAAGTAACCAGTTTTGAAGAATTCATTTATGATTTCTGCCAGTGGAACTTTGATGTTATTTATGCACGTTTTAAGCACACACATTGGAATTTCGTCCATACCTGCTGAGTTTTTGTTGTTTAATTGTTTTACAACATTGCATACCTCCTACTCGGTAGTTGGAAACACTACCATTGAGTTAGCTACATGCAGCTTTCTTGGTTGATTTGTGTGTTTTAGAAAATTGTTTTGCAATTTTGTTGCAGTGCTGATGAAGTAGGTATTCACATAATTTGCTAATTCTTTCGGGTTACTTGCTAAGTTTTCCTTGTTCTTGATTTTTGTGTTTGCACACCGCTGTTTCATATTTCCTGTTTCTTGTTTCGCTACAGTCCAAGTAGCTTTGCTTTCATTATTTGCTAATTTTATGAACTTATCATTAGCTGAAACGTTTGCTGCCTCAAGTACTTTCCTGTAGGTCCTTTTGTAATTTTTATAGTAGTTTAAGAAATCTGGATCACTGTTGTCCCTTTTAATGGAATTTAGGTATTTTAACGTTTGAGCAGATTTTTTAATTCCTTTAGTAATCCATTTATTTTTAGTAAATGTTACTATAGGAGTAATGTTTTTGGGAATTTTAGTTTAAACTCAGACATTTATTACATAAAACTAATTACTGATAATAAATGTTAGAAAAATGTCTCAAAGGAAAATAAAATGTCTTTAATAAAAGCATGAATTACAACAAAATGGATCTGCAACTATTTCTGATGGTTTTCACAAAAACACTACCCATCTTTGATAGAGTGAAATGACCATTTTAGTAGGAACTGCCTTAGATTCCTTTTAAATGCGTGTTCATTGTCAACTAAATTCTTAATTTCTGAAGGGAGGGAATTGAAAATTTTGCTGCACACCCTTCTAAACCAGATTCAGATTTGCTGGCTTATAGTAGATATCACCTTTCCATCTAGTATCATGATTGTGGTAGGCACTATACATTGAAGAAGGGACCTGTGTTTTCTTATGAAGCACGTAAGTGAGAATATGTATTGTGAAGTGGTTATTAGGATTTCTAGTTCCTTATAAAGATTCTTACATGAGGTTTTAGGATGAACTCCAGTCATAATTCTTAGAGCTCTTTTTTGTGCACATAGTACTTTCTTAGCTAGTAGCTGATTCCCCCAAAATATTATTCCATATGCCATAATGGCATGAAAATAACCATAATAAGCAGCTTTCGTGGTTTCTATGTTTCTATAAGAACAAATTATGCGCAAAGCATAGGTTGCATAGCTCAGTCTTTTGCACAGGTCCAGGATGTGGATTGACCAGTGTAGTTTGTTGTCAATATGTAAGCCCAGGTATTTAGAAGTATCAACGCTAGCTATCTGTTGGTCACCTAGTTTTACTCCTATTTCCTCATCCTTACAGGCTTTGTGAAACTGAATGTAATTTGTTTTACTATAATTAACCGAAAGACCATTTATGTTAAACCAGTTCACTATATCTGTAAAAACCTTATTTGCTGACACCTCAAGTTTGTCTGTTGAATTATCTATAAGTAGTGTGGTGTCATCAGCAAAAAATGGTGAAGCTACAAGCTTCTTAGCAAAGAGGCAGATCATTAATGAAGATAATAAAAAGCAGGGGACTCAGAATTGAGCCCTGCGGTACTCCACATGATATAGTGCCCCATTCTGATGATGATGAGACACCGCCTAGACTATTTAGTACAACTTTCTGTTTTCTATCAGAAAGGTATGAATGAAGCCACTTCCCTGCTGCACCACTTATGCGGAGGTATGCAGCTTTGTGTAAAAGTATATTGTGATTGACACAATCGAACGCCTTTGCCAGATCACAAAATATATCAACCACCTTCATTTTTTTATTGATGGAGTCCAAAATATTGGCAGCAAATGCAAATATTGCATTTTCAGTTGATAACCCCTTCTGAAACACAAACTGACTTTTGGTGATAATGTTATGTTCACTGAGGTGACATGCACCAGTTTTTCTAAAACTTTGGAAAAACTAGTCAGGAGTGAGGTTGGACGATAGTTAGCTGCATTTGATTTGTCTCCCTTCTTATACATTGGTTTTACGACTGCATACTTAAGCCTTTCAGGAACTATTCCTTGCTTAAGTGATGCATCAAAAATGTGGCAAAGGACTTTGCTTAGTTGTCTGTGGCAGTATTTTAATAATTTGCTAGATATGTTGTCAACACCTTATCCGAGATTTCATTACATTTTAAATTTCTTGAACAGTGACTGTTGTTACTTTGATCTGTTTCACCGTGCTAGGTACATTTACTTGCAGAAAATTCATGGCATCATCTAAGGAAGCTTTCAACCCTACTTTTTCAGTTACTGTTAAGAAATATTTGTTAAAAGTATCTGCAACTGCTTCTGGATCAGTAACAAGATAACCCTCACTTTTTATTTGTATATTTTCAGTACTAACTGCACTCTTCCCTGTTTCTTTCTTTACAAAATCCCATATAGTTTCTACTTTATTATTTGAGTTGTCAATTTCTGATTTCAAAAACATGTTTTTAGATGTCTGTATGATCTTGTTTAGAATTTTATTATAAAAGTTTGTACTGCCTAATCTTTTTGGGATCATTCGTTCTCTTGCTTGCAGCATATAGCTCCCTTTTTGTATTATAAGAAATTTTGATGCCCTTAGTAATCCAGGGCCTGTTTCCTGACTTAAATAGGTTTTTCCTCACTAACTTTTTAGGAAATGCTTCTTCGAACACTTCCATTGTGTGTCTATTGACAATCCTAATGTGTTTCCAAATGAAACTTACTTCTGTATGAACATTTATTTGGTTTATAGTGAGGAACTTCCCATCATGATCAGAAAGTCCGTTTATAATACTGTTCACAGTCAAATTATTATATTTATCCTTATCTATAAATATGTTATCTATTAAGGTACTGGAACTGGCTGTCACTCTAGTTGGAGTGTCCACCACTGATATTAAGTTGTAAGAGGACATCACGTGTTGAAAGTCTGTTTTGTTTCTATTTTCTATCAAGAAGTCCACATTAAAGTCACTCATTACAATGAAAGATTTAGTTTTTCTACTGAGATGTGACAAGAGTGATTCAATGTATCTCAGGAAAACATTCTGATTTTCAGCAGGTGGCCTGTAAATTGTCAGCACAATAATTGATGCGCCATCTGCTGTTAACTCAATGCCACACACCTCAAAATTCTGTTCAGTACAGTATATGCTTAAATCTAGAGCTTTGTACAATACATTTTTTTTACAAATAATGCAACTCCACCTTTTTCCATACTAGATATCTACAATAATGAGAAGCTAAATAAAAATTTTCGATCTGTAACATGTGGATCCCACTCATCATGTGATGTTCAGAGAAACACAATATAGCAGGTTCACTTCCACATACTTCATCTTTTAAATGTATAAGAAGTTGGTCTATTCTATGCTTGAGACTACATATATTTTGATGGCATACAAAGTCATATACTTGTTTACCTTTGTATTTGTATGACTGTTTTTGGAGCAACTTTATTCGGTACACTTGCTGTTAGTTGTGTTTCAAGTCAAGTGCAGACGGTCTGTTTTGAATAGACGAGAGAGGTGTTTCATAGGGTTTGGGCTCCTTTTCTCTCGTTTTACTCACCATAAAAAACGCTGTGGCTGTTTTTTGTTTCGTTTGGAACGAGCTGGTGTTTTTGCTGTTTGTGGTGATGTTTCGGCTGTTTGTTCAGGTATCTGCATTCATGATACTGCTACTATCATTGAAACTGCTGTTGATGTTGGTCCCATGTATTGAGATGTTTCCGCTGCTTTCGCAGGAACTGGTACTGATGACAATGCTCCTTTTGTTGATGCTGCTGGTGTCGGTTCCATGTGTAGAATTATACTATTCATTGCCTCTCTTCGGGATATGATGTCACTTACACAGAAAGCTCTTCCCCCCATAATTTAGATGCATTCCGTGGCTGGTATTCTAGCATCTGTCCAATTTCCCTATATCAAGGACGCTGCATTTTCTGAATAGAGAGCACATCTGTTTTATTTTAATGTTTGTTTTCCGTATTTCTTTGTTCACACACGATTGATACATTAAGTCATATCTGTGTGGTAATGTGGCAACGATCGTATTTCGTTGTTTATTTCGGTCTAGGAACTTCTTTATTTCAGCTAGGAAGTTATTTGCTTTTTTTTTTTTTTTTTTTTTTTTTTGCAACTTCGTTTGTACCTGCTATGCACAGCACATAGTTATTTTTGCTTAACATGAGCTTTTTTATCTTTGTGTGGGCGTAATTTAATAAAGAAAATCTTAGAAAAAAAGGCAGGAAACTCTGTTTTTATTTATTTACTTATTTATTTGTAGTGCTACCCCCAGATGTGTCTACGACTGAGCAAAATGTTCTGATTTTGAGATATGTTTCTTTTAAGGAAAATAAATGGGAAATGCATGAGAGGTTTCCTGAATATTTTGATTTGCAGAAAAAGACAGGTGATGGCATTAGCTTTGCTATCATACATGTATTTAACAAGCATAAAACTGATTTACATCACTGCCGTGGTCAGTTCTTTGATAATGGATCAAATATGGCTGGGCAAATAAAAGGTGTTCAAGCAAAAATTAGAGACATGTATCCACTGGCAACATTTTCTCCTTGTGCTGCACATTCTCTCAACTTAGTAGGATTACATGCTACAAGAATTAATGAAGTAGTAAGTACATTGTTCAGCTGTCTGAACCAGCTATACAATTTCTTCAGTGCGAGCCTGCACTGATGGGAAGCGTTATCAAAATACACTGGTGGTCCATCTCTTCGTGGACTGGCTGACACATGATGGAGCGCAACAATTGAAGCTGTCAAGCCTATTGCAGAAAAATTATCAAAAGTAATAGAAGCTTTAAAATGCACAAAAAGTCACTGCAGTTTGTCTCGTGAAGGGATAGCAGAAATAAATGGACTGATCAATTATTACTCCAAGTTTGAAACATTGATTCTCTTACATGTTTGGAGGGACATTCTCAACACTATAAAAGTAAAGAGTTTGATTCTGCAATCAAAAGATATTTCCCTTGATACTGAAATGAAAACATTAAAGTTCGTACGGTTACCACAGATAAGGATGTGAGAGCCAGTGGCGTAGCTATCATAGGGCTAGGCGGGGCAGTGCCCCGGGGCCCCCGAGATCGAGATGCACAAAAAGTCACTGCAGTTTGTCTCGTGAAGGGATAGCAGAAATAAATGGACTGATCAATTATTACTCCAAGTTTGAAACATTGATTCTCTTACATGTTTGGAGGGACATTTTCAACACTATAAAAGTAAAGAGTTTGATTCTGCAATCAAAAGATATTTCCCTTGATACTGAAATGAAAACATTAAAGTTCGTACGGTTACCACAGATAAGGATGTGAGAGCCAGTGGCGTAGCTATCATAGGGCTAGGCGGGGCAGTGCCCCGGGGCCCCCGAGATCGAGGGGCCCCTCGGCCTCCGTGAGCAAAGTTCGGTAAAAGTTACAATAGAGCGTCATTTTTCAAATTTTTATTTTTATTTATTTTTTACCTTTCTACCCTACCGTCCATCAATTCCCCCCCCCCCCCCTCCCATCAAATTAAGCTGCCCACAGTAGCCGCACTGGGTCACAGTGTGACGGAACACTGCTTCTAGTGAGGCCTGTTGACAGGCCAAGCCGACAGTCGCTGAGTACAACAGTCGGCACACTCCAGTCGGCAGAAGTAGCTGCAGGATCACAGCTACAGCTGCGCCTTCCAAGTGTTGCGGCGTGCCGCTCGGCGCAATGTAGAGGATCGCGCGACTCCAAATACTGTATAAATACATTTACTGTACAGTACTTCTTATTGGCAAGTAGAAGTGTACAGTTCGATTATACGAATAATCGGTTTTTCGAACATCCATGTCCCCCAATTACACTTCGGATAATCGACGTTCTACTGTATATAATAGTTTTGCTGAATGAAGAATTTTCGACTTTTAACTTTTTGAATACTGCCAACAAACACACAACGTGAAATCCAAAAATTATTCCCATCTCAGAATATAAACATAAAAAGGTATTGCTTGTCCGCTAAGACGTGCACCCTGCCACCTGCTGAATTACTAGCAGTGTGTGACAATACTGTTCGTGGTTTGATTAGCGGCAGGGGGCCATATATTCGTGGTTGAGTAAGACATCATTGTTCATTTTTACTAGTTTATGCCTGCGAGTTCATTCACCGAGTATGGAGCAACTTCGAAAACTATTCCTTGGTAGTTTTATCTGTATGTCCTACCCAGGTCCAACTCTATCCCTCTCCAACATTTCATCCAAATCCACCCAGTACTTTCTGCTTGAAAGCATAATTAACTTTCACAGTTGTAATTATATTAGAGAGTACGATTAAATATTATCTACTGTGCCTTATTATGTCGTCCAGTAAGCGGTAAGGACCTGACGAAGTAATATTGCATCTGTATAGTTCATAGGCGCCGATTACGGTTGTGCTCGGTCGCTCAAGCATACCCCAAAATTTGAGTGGATATGCTCGGCATACCCCACTGAAAATTTTGGTATTGTTTTTTTCTTTACGTTCTATTTCTTGATTGTAATTAAATTCTACTCTCTCATTCCATTGATGGGCGGCTGGCTTTTGTAATACACCGCTGTAAAAAGATTATATAAAACAAACAGGTAATTGAATTCGTAGGCATTAAAATTCATGTTGACATGCGAGTGTAGTGATAATTTTTCTAAATAGTCCGAACGTTAATGGAATGCTGCTTGTAAGTTCAATATCGTAAACTGAAGACGGTAAACTATAATTGTTGTATTAAATAACTAGAAATGAAGTGGATTTGGTACGATACAATGAAAATGAGTAAACTACTAATTTAACGTTTATGTATTTTCTTAGAAGTCAATTGTCTTAAAGGTATCGTGTTAGTGTTAAGTCGTGACATTTTTCAACCTGTTTACTGAATTGGTGTGTGATGTAACAATGGGTTGTGAACCTATTGGTATCAACAGACGTGGTATGACAGCAGAAGTGGTTATGGACTATTTTCGTAATACTGTATAGAAAATAAATCTGCAAAAGAAAGAAGGCAGGAAGACCATTCGATGTTAGTTTCTGTGATAATGAACACAGTATTCACAATACAGGCACATCATTATCTGATATGCATGTCTAAGAAGACGAAAACTCTGAAAATGACTTCAGTAGTTACTACAACGGGAAAAACAGGTTCAAATGGTCGCAAAAACCGCCCAGTAGTACTCAAACGTGAAATTGAAATTAATGGCTGTTAATTTCTTTCTTGTATGTTAAAAAATTACTCCTTTCAGAGATTAAAATGGTCCTAAATTAACACCAGATGAAGCAAAAAAGAAGAAATAGTTATAAAATAAAACAAAATTATTACTTTACCTTTGTACCTGAAATAGGAAAGATATAATAATTTTTTTTTTTTAGAAATACCTGCGGGGGGGGGGGGGGCTGCAGGCCGGCAACCACCTCCCCCTTATTGGAAACGCCACTCAACACAGCCCAAGATTTTCAAAAGTCGGCGCCTGTGGTATAGTTTTAATTTAGAGAGGGCTCCAACGTCATTCTTGCCCCGGGGCCCTTGGTGTAGTAGCTACGCCACTGGTGAGAGCTCTAAAAAATGTTCAAATGTTTGTAAATCTATCGGACCAAACTGCGTGGTCATCAGTCCGTAGCTTACAAACTACTTAAACCTAGGTAAACTAACCTAAGGACAAACACACACACACCCATGCCCCAGGGAGGACTCGAACCTCCACGGCGAGCAACCGCGCGCTCCGCAGCAAGACGCTTTAGATCCCTCGGCTACTCCACCGCGGCAAGAGAGCTCTCTGGCCTGAATTCTTAAGCAGAGCTTAAAAATATGGGAACTGAAATTGGGATTGAGGCAGCTTTTTCAAAAAAAGAGAGGAAGGAAAAGGAAGGTTTTCTTTGATGAATCTGATTGGAGTAATAGTGAGGCACCTGACACACTTTCAGATGAAACTGAAGAACAAAGATTTCAAAAAGAGGTTTTTGATGCAATCATAGACAAGATTGTTTCTCAGATGGATTCTCGATTTGAAGACATGAGAAATATTTGTGCAACATTCGAAGCCATTCTCAGAATAAATACAACTTTAGATGATAGTGATTCAATTAATGAATTAATTATAACCTATCCTGATGATCTGCGTAATAATCTTGACAAAGAAATACAAATGTTTAAGTCAGTGAGTGCAGCTACTTTTCCGGATTTGGCAAAGGCAACAGAAAACAAAGGGCTTCCATTTCTTCTTCTGAATGAAATTTATAAGTTGAAGTTGCAATCTGTGTTTCCTGAACTTTGCATTGCACTCAGGATTTTCATTACCCTACCAGTCACTGTTGCTTCAGGTGAGAGGTTTTAGTAAATTAGCACTAATAAAAAATCATTTAAGATCAATATTAGCACAAGAGAAACTTAATCATCTAGCACTGTCGTCAACAGAGCATGAACTTGCCTGTAAAATGTGCTTCAGTGATGTAGTGGATGACTTCAGCAGCCGCAAGAATAGAAGATTCAGTGTTACATCTACAGTTGTCCAAAATTCTTCAACTGACACCGACAAGTTCAGTCAGACTTCTTAAATCAAGATTATGAGGTATGCTACGAAATTTTCTCACTAAATGTTATGTTTGTTTCATTTAGTAACTATTACAAATTATTATGTATATTAATATTTGTGTCTCTCTTCAAATATGGTATGTTCAGTTGATAAATAAATTGACATTGGTCTTACAGACAGCATATATTTACTTCTCATGTATTAAACAACCTACTGAAAAAAGCAATATTTGTCATAATTAAGTGCCATGGACATGGTCTATGGGCCCATGATCTCTATTGGCGGCCCTGATGAAGGATTATTGATCAAAAAGCACATCAGCGAGAAAATGTACTGGCATGGCATGGTGAGGATCCTCAGCTGTTTGAATAAATTTCTCGAGTGCACTCCACTCATAATTCTTATGACCCTCTTCTGCACAATAAATACTTTACTTCCTTTAGACAGGTATCCCCAGAATATTATGCCATATTGCATTTAAGTGAATGGAAATATCCAACGTATGCAGCTTTCATTGTTTCCAGGTCACAGACAGATGTTATTGAACGAATGGCAAATACTGCTGAATTCAGTCTTTTGCATATGCAGAGGATATGAACTGACCAGTTTAAGGTGTTATTAATATGTAGTCCCAGGAATTTGGAGGACTTCACTCTCTATTTCTTTGTCATCAATTTTTATTTCAACATTTTCCTGTTTTTAGTTTGCCATTTGAAACTGAATAAATTGTGTCTTGTTAATATTGAGGGACAGATCATCTGAAGTGAACCAGTCTAGAGTTTGTTTGAATACAGTGTTCGCATCCTTTAGTCTGCTATTGGGTACTTTTTCAATCATAATGGTTGTGTCATCAGCAAATAGGGTAGGTGCACTTTGAGTCATACACAATGGGAAGCCATTAATAAAGATTAAGAAAAGTAAGGGACCAAGAACCAAGCCCTGTGGAACTCCACATTTTACTGTGCCCCAGTCAGAGCAGGTGGGTTCTCTTGAGGAATTATTCAATACTACCTTTTGTATTGAGTGAAGTGAAAGTGCCACAGTGCTTGTTCACAATTTGAAAACACCGCACATTCACCAAAATGACAAACTGTCAAAAAACACAATGATGTTTTGTGAGATAAAGAACCACAAATACAACTACATGTGGTATTAAGACAGTATAAAATAAATATCCCACTGATGATGCTGCAACGCTAGTGAAACATGTTTGGGAGAAACTAAAAAACAATTGTGTTTGCTCAAGGCAGATCATACCTAAAAAGCAAAACTACCTTTTGTTTTCTATCATTTAGATACGACTTGAGCCACAACCCTACACATCCATCTATGCCATAGTGTTTAGTCTTACCGAGAAGAATTTTGTAATCCACACAGTCGAATGCTTTGGATTGATCACAAAATATTCCAACTGGTGACATTCTATTGTTTATGGATTCAAGTAGTTGGTTAATAAATGAGAAAATGTCCTGTTCAGTTGAAATGCCTGTTCTGAATCCAAACTGATTTTTATTAAGGATGTTGTACCTATTAAGATGATCCATGATTCTCTTAAATATAAGTTTCTCTAGAATTTTAGAAGGACTTGTTAGCAATAAAATTGGCCGATAGTTGGAAGCACAATTTTTATCACTTTTTTTTAAAAGAGGTTTGACGATTGCATATTTAAGTCTCTTAGGTACAGTACCTTGAATCAGTGACTCATTGAATATGTGACAGAGAACTTCAATAATAGATTTGTAGCAGTGTTCCAGTACATTTATAGAAATATTACGCACACCAGTGGAATTCTGGTTTTTCATTTGACGTATTACGTTTTCAACCTTATCTGTTGTGATATGGGGTACATACATCTGATTAATTTTGTTCTTTACTGGTTTATGTAAAAGGTTCATGGCATCAACCATAGACCCTTTACAAGCAGTCTGATCTGCTATGGTTCAAAAATTATTATTGAAGATTTTTGCCACCACCATTCCATTATCAGATACTTTGATACTGTCAGTATCCTCAGAAACTTTTCCAGTCTCCCTTTTCATCACCTTCCAAATTGTTTTAATTTCGTTATCTGATCTGTCAAGTTCAGATGTAATGAAAATGCTTTTGGATTTTTTAATCATGTTCTTTAGGATGCTACAGTATAATTTGGAGTACTCCTTCTCCTGGGGTTTGTTAGAATTTCTCAGTGAAGCATAAAGCATCCTCTTTGTTTTACAGGATGTATTGATCCCCTTAGTGAGCCACGGTCTCCGGTAATTCCTCACATTGGTACTTTTTGAACATTTCTTTGGAAATATAGCTTTAAAAAAAGGTAATAAATTCATTAAGAAATAGGGTGAATTTATCATCAACATTCTTAGTCTGATATACATTTTCCCATTCTAACTGCTGCAAATGCCTGCTGAAAATTCCCAGATTCTCACTGTTGATTAATCTAAAATATTTACTACTACTATTTCCCTTAGTAGTAAGACTTGCATTTTCCATTTTTAACAGCTGACCATCACGGTCAGAAAAACCATATAAGATGTTGGTCACACGTATATTACAAATTCTATTATAATCAACAAAAACATTGTCAATCTGACTTGTGCAGTTCTTAGTAACTCTTGTTGGAAAGTCAACAACAGCCATCAGGTTGAAAGAGCTCATTAAATTCTCCAGGTCCATTCTATCATTATTGCAGGTTACAAAGTTTACATTGAAATCACCAACTACGATTATTTCTTCGGTTTTTGTGAATAAGCGAGTTAAAAGCGATTCCATCTGTTTGAGAAATATACTCATCTGTCCTGAGGGTGCTCTGTAAACAGTAATCACAGAAACTGGCAATGTATTGACATGTAGTTCAATGCAACAAGCCTCAAAATGTTGTTCAATGCAAAAATTCTTTACATCTATGGTCCTAAACACTATATTTCTAACATGCATTACTGTTCCATCTTTCTCCATTGAATTTCTGGAGTAATAAGTTGCTAAGTTGTACTTATCTAGTTGCATCATTTGAGTCATTACCTTCAAGTGATGTTCAGAAAAACACAATATATTGGCATTGTCAATAGCATCACTGTCATTGACACAAACAGATAATTTATCTAGTTTGTTTATTAGGCTAATTATATTCTGGTGAAATATACATAGAGTGTCATTTCTCCAGCTGATGTCATTGTTCTTTTTTACGTTGCACTTACAATTTGAAGGAAGAATACCTGCAGGTGTTAGTCCTGGAGTTGACGCCAGGTACCAAAAATCCTGAAGGGTTGTGGGTTTCTTGGTTCTTGTGAGTCTTCTGCTGAATCTTGTTGCTGTGGATGAAGCTGAAGACACATTTGGTGATGATAGTTCTTCAACAGATGAAGCTACTGTAACTGCTGCAGTTGAGTGGAAGGGGACATTTGTTGTAGGTTTGATGACTTTTTCTGCTACTGCTGTTGCTGTTCCAGTTGTTGGTTCAGCTTCTTCTTCTTCTTATTCTTCTTCTGCTGCTGTTTCTAATAATGATGATGGTGGTGTTATGGTTTCCCCCATGCTTTTCTGTGGGCTGCTGGCATTTGGAGTGTTCATTTGCTTTAATAAAATCTCACATTTGTCTTGGAGAGATGTAGCTTCACTGACAGCAGATTTCACATTTGAGTCTCCAGATAATAAACTCTTCTTGCCCATAAGAGGTATGACATCTTTTGCATCACGCTGCACATTTGAGATTTTAGTTACTACTTCTAATATTTTTGTTGCAATAATTTTTTCCAAGTCTGTTTAGGTGAAAGCCGTGTGTTGTGTGGAATCTTCTGTCTAAACTGCTGATCTTTATAAATGTTACATTTTGAAACTGCCTGGCTATATTTTGCATCTCTGTGTTTGCACAATCAATTTCTCTGTTTACACAGGACCGTTCTTCCAAGTCGTAACAACATTGCACTGAAAAAACAATAACGTACGTTCCTCTTAGTTCATATAATCTTCTTTTTAGTGCGGATAACAGGTCTTTTTTCTCGTTACCTGCGATATCGTTAGTACCGGCCAGGAAGACGGAATGGAGAGAGTCCATCTCCGTAGCAGTTTTTGTATCAAACGGTTCAGAAATTTCTCCCGTGAATTATACTTTAGAGCTAATGTCAGCTAATGTTTCTTTAATCAGTGTTAGGGTTTTATTATTGAGCCCTTGTTCGTTTAAAATTTCTAAGAGAATCATGATCAACTGAGTCATGGGCCTTTATAAACTTCACAAACGTACATACAATATTGTTACTAGAAACCCTTTGGTGCCTAAGGATTAGTTTTAAATTAAGAATTTGTTCCAAACAGTATCTGTTTGGTCTAGATCCTGCATGGTATTCACCAATTTTAGGTTCCAATTGTTCTTGGGTCGATGAAGTTAGAAACATTTTGACATGTCCAATTACTTGATTTGAGTTCCAGCTGATTTTAGTATTTCTGCAATTATACCATCTTCTCCTGATGTTTTATTGTTTTTAATAGTCTTAATTTGTTTAGCTATTTCAATTTTGTCAGGTTCTTTAGAGTTAGGATTGGTGTTATTTTCCTGTGGCTGGAATTTTTACACTGGTTCAAAACATTTTAATAGTTTTGCAAATTACTTTACAAAGTACCTTACAATTTGCCTGGTTGTTAAGAGCCAAACACTAATTTTCATGTTTGAAGCAAGGACTGAGACTGGTAACTGGTTAGTTTTGTTTTGTATGTTTTATAAAATTTTCTGTCATTGTTCTTTTGGAAATATTCTTTTTATTTCTAAGAGTTTTGCATTTTGTAATCTCTTTCCATCTGTTTGGTTAATTTCAATGTTTCTTTTTCTTACAATTAGAATTTTCAGTTTTCCCACTATTTCAATTTTTTAATGCCTCATGTCTAGACTTAACTGCTGTTTTACAATCCATGTTCAGCCAAGGGTGTTTTTATTTCTTTCAAAGCAGAATTAAATTTTGTGCTGTTTTGATTAACTTTTCTTTAAGGCTTTGCCAGTTTTTGGACCTTCTTTTTGTCAAGTTCACTTGTTAGAGAAGATTATTGTAACAGTGTCATATTTTGGGATAACATTTTTGAGGTTGAAGTTTTATATTTATTCACAATAAATACTGATCAGAATCAATATTAGCTGCTTTCCTAACTTGGACATTTAAAATATCCTTATAATTGGGGTAAGAAATTGCTCCATGGTTGATTTAAAATTCCCCAATAAATGTACTGGGTGCTCACCAAGTTTTTGTTTAGAAGAGTTCTCTTAAAATGTATTGAATTGATTTTAAAATAAAAATGTTTGCATGTTTCTACAAATCTTTGACAATTTTAGTTTGTCCATTTATACATAGGAAATCCATCTACTGTTGCCAAAGGCGGCAGGTGTACAAAACGGCCTGGTGGAGGGCAAAAAGCTCAGCTGTGAAGTTAGAGCACCGGTCAGGGAGCTTGTATTGGAAACGGTTGTCCTCGACGACGAAGGCAGATCCGACACCGGCAGTGCTCTTGGAACCATCAGTGTAAATAAATATGGCGTTATCGAACCGCGAACGGAGTTCGACAAGCCTCGAGCGGTATACCAAATCCGGAGTGCTCTCCTTGGGGAGCAAACTAAGTTCAAGGTGAGTGTGAACCTGGGCCTGATGCCACGGTGGCAATGAGATTTCGCTCAACCGAAAGGTGGAAGGAAGGGTAAAATCGAGCCGCTGTAGCAGGCGGCGAAACCGAACTCCAGGTGGAAGTAAGGCAATCGCAGACAACTGATATTGGCGATCGAGTGAGTCGTCAAAAAATAATCTGTAAGATGGATGGTTGGGCATCAACCACAAGTGGCATGCGTACCGACACAAGAGTATGTCAAGTCGAGTGGTCAAGGGTAATACAGCAGCCTCGGCATACAGACTTTCAACAGGGCTGGTATAAAATGCACCGGTCGCCAGACGTAATCCCCGATGGTGGATAGAGTTGAGACGGCGGAGAATCGACGGCCGTGCTGAAGAGTATACAAGGCTTCCGTAGTCGAGCTTCGATTGAACAATGGGCTGGTAAAGGTGAAGCAGGACGGTACGATCCGCTCCCCATGACATGTCACTGAGGACACGAAGAACGTTAAGGGATTGGGCACAAAGGGCGGCCAGGTAGGACACGTGTGTGGACCAGCAAAGTTTACGATCCAACATGAGTCCCAAGAATTTCGTAGTCTCCACGAAAGGGAGAGCAACAGGGCCGAGATGTAGAGAAGGTGGAAGAAATTCCTTGTATCTCCAGAAGTTTATACACACAGTTTTCTCAGTGGAGAATCGGAAGCCGTCTGCGATGCTTCAGGAATATAGACGGTCAAGATAGCGTTGGAGAGAACGCTCCAAGAGACACGTCCGCTGGGAGCTGCAATAAATTGCGAAATCGTCAACAAAGAGAGATCCGGAGACGTCGGCTGAAAGGCAATCTACGATCGGATTGATTGCAATGGCAAAGAGCGCCACACTCAAGACGGAGCCCTGTGGTACCCCATTCTCCTGGCAAAAGGTATCTGACAAAACAGAGCCCACCCGTACCCGGAACTTGCGATCCGCCAAAAACGCTTGAATGAAAAGAGGAAGGCGGCCCCGAAGGCCCTATGTGTGCAATGTGCGGAGAATGCCCCCTCTCCAACAGGTATCGTATGCCTTCTCCAAGTCGAAGAACACTGCTACTGTTTGACGCTTCTTTAGAAAGTTGTTCATAATGAAGGTCGACAACGTAACGAGGTGATCAGCAGCAGAGCGGTGTCGACGAAATCCGCATTGGATATTAGTCAGGAGGCGGCGAGATTCGAGGAGCCAGACCAACCGAGCGTTAACCATGCGTTCCATCACCTTACAGACGCAGCTCGTCAGAGAAATGGGGCGATAACTGGAAGGAAGGTGTTTGTCCTTCCCTGGTTTGGGGATGGGGACAATAGTGGCTTCACGCCAACTTGTGGGAACATGACCTTCAGTCCATATGCGATTGTAGGTACTAAGAAGAAAGCATTTGCCCGCAGGAGAGAGGTTCTTCAGCATCTCAATATGAATGGAATCGGGCCCGGGAGCAGAAGACCGGGACAGGGCGAGAGCACGGTCTAGCTCCTGCATGGTGAAGGCGACGTTATAATTGTCACGATTAAAAGAGCGGAAAGAAGGCGGCCGTGCCTCCTCTACCTGTTTGCGAGGGAGAAAGGCAGGGTGGTAATGGGCAGAGCTCGAAACTTCCGCAAAGAAACGGCCCAATGCGTTGGAAACAGCAGCGGGGTCCACGAGGACTGCGTTCTCCACGGTCAGGCCAGGAATCGGGGAGTGGACCTTGATGCCGGATAAACGGCGTAGGCCACCCCAGACAACCGTGGAGGGAGTAAAACGGTTAAAAGAACTAGTAAAAGCAGTCCAGCAAGCTTTCTTGCTGTCGTTTATGATACGACAACGTTGCGCTCTCATACGTTTATAATTGATGCAATTCTCCAAAGTCGGGTGGCGGCGGAAGGTGCATAAAGCACGGCGCCAGGCTCTAAGCACGTCGCGGCAGGCTGCAGTCCACCAAGGGACCTGGACACGACGTGGAGAAGAGGATGTACGAGGTATGGAACGTTCAGCAGCGGTGAGAATAACCTCTGTGAGGTAGTCGACCTGACTGTCACAGGTGGGAAAATTCCGATCGTGAAAAACAGCCATGGAAGAATAAAGCCCCCAGTCGGCTTTAGAAATGTTCCAACTGGTGGGACGAGGAGATGGGGAATGATGCAGAAAGTGGATGATACAGGGGAAATGGTCACTCGAGTACATGTCAGAAAGTGCATACCACTCAAACCGACCGGCAAGCTGAGGAGAGCATATTGCGAGGTCTATATGGGAATAAGGGTGTGTTGTGTCAGAAAGGAAGGTCGGTGCACCGGTGTTGAGGCAGACAAGATCGAGGTGTTGGAGAAGGTCCACCAAAAGGGAGCCTCTTGGACAAGGTGCCGGAGAGCCCCATAGGGGGTGGTGGGCATTAAAGTCGCCTTCCAACACGAAAGGTGAAGGGAGCTGGTCAACAAGGTGTAGCACATCTGCCCTAGCAGATGACGATGGCGAATAGATATTACAGAGGGAGAAGGTAAATGAGGATAAAGTGATGCGGACGGCAACTGCCTGTAGGTGAGTGTGCAAGGAAATGGGATGGAAATAGACATCGTCTCGAAGGAGCATCAGAACCCCTCCATGGGCTGGGACACCTTCCACGGGTGGCAGGTCGAACCGCACAGAGGTGTAGTGTGGAAAGTCTGCACGATAACGTGGACGCAACTTAGTTTTCTGGAGGCAGACTAGAAGCGGGCAGTGCAATCGAAGGAGTAGTTTTAACTCCTTCCGATTAGAACGAATGCCGCGAATATTCCATTGAAGGAGCGCCATGATAAAAGTGAGAGAAGAAATAAGGATAAAAACCAACTAGCAAGCGGGGTCACCTCGACGGCCGCTGAGGACCGGATTTCGAGGGAGCACTGCTATCGCTGTCCAGGGGCAAAGGGTCGTGGTCCATAGGTTCGACCAACGCGCCTGCCACCTCCCTGAGTTGATCAGGAGGGGCAGTTTCCACCGCTGGTAGAGGGCCGGGTGCCCGACAGACGGAGCGACCTGGTGAAACAGAAGACGGCCGAGGCCGGCAACTGTTGGACGGCGTGACGGATGGGTCACGCCTCGGCGGGGAAGGAGAGGAACTCTTTTTCTTGTCAGCTCTTCTGGAAGAGTGACGACGGGAAGAGGCAGTTGACGGTTGGGAAGCCTGAGAACGCAGAAAATCCTCATGGACGGGTTCCTTTTTCAAGGTCCGGGCATCTTGTTTAGGTGCCCGCGGTTTACTAGAGGTTGACGAAGACTGTACCTTACAAGCAGCAGGAGGAAGCGGGGACGTGGAACGGGCAATCTTTGGGCTGGCGGATCGCACAACTGTGTCAGCGAAAGTGAAGTCACAAGTCTGGGTACTGGCATCCTTGGTAGGTCGAGTTGAGGTGAGTACCTTACTGTATGTACCCGCTGGGAGGACAGTGGGCTTTCGATTCGCCAACAACTTTCGAGCGGCAGATGTCGATACCATCTCCGTAACCTGAATTTGCTGGATTACCTTCTCATCCTTGTATACAGGGCAGTCGCGAGAGGAAGCCGCATGGTCACCGTTGCAGTTTAGGCAGTGAGGGGACGGAGGTGGGCAATCCCCCTCATGGGCGTCCCTACCACAAGTGACACACTTTGCTGCATTTGGGCGATGTTCACGGGTATGGTTGTACCTGTGGCATTGAAAACAGCGCGTTGGGTTAGGCACATAAGGGCGGACGGAGATGACTTCATACCCTGCTTTGACCTTCGACGGGAGGTCAACTCTGTCGAACGTCAAAAACACAGTACAAGTCGGTGTCAGTTGGTTATCGACCTTTTTCATTACCCTATGGACGGTTGTCACACCCTGGTCGGACGTATAGGATTGGATGTCTTCATCAGACAACCCGTCAAGGGATCTCGTGAAGACTACCCCCCGTGACGAGTTGAGTGTGCGATGTGCTTCCACCTTGACAGGAAACGTGTGTAACAGTGTAGTCCGGAGTAGTTTCTGAGCTTGGAAGGCACTTTCCACTTCCAGCAACAATGTGCCATTGCGCTGACGTGAACAGGTTTTAACAGGGCCAGCAATTGCATCTACACCTTTCTGTATAACGAAAGGATTGACAGAATTGAAATCCTTTCCGTCGGTGCGAGAGACGACAAGAAATTTAGGTACATTAGGCAGAGTCTTTTTCTGCTGAGGCGAATCTAACTTACGTTTCTGGGTCAACGTCACTAAAGAAGAGAAGGATGTCATCGCGGAAGTGTCCCCCGTGATTACCGGCGTCTCCTATGGCGCGCTCCTTCCTAGTGGGGGCCCTCTCCGAGGGCTTACCCGCCTTAGGTGATTGTTCACACCTCAGGTCACACCTCCCGAGAACTGACGGAGGGACCAATCGGCACTTTCGGAAGGTACCAGCTCGGGTAATCACCCCTCCCTGGGCCTGGCCTTTACCAGGGGGTACGTACGTGCCCTACTTGTCTACCTGGGGCGGGGAATTACGCGTTACCCCGTCACCTGCTACGCATGATAATGCGTGGGTCGGCCTTCAGACACGCACAGGGAGGAAAGAAGAAGAATAGAGGAAGTGAAGAGAAAGAAGGAAAGAGGTGTCTCAAACGCCGAGGCAGAGACTAATGAGGAGGAGAAGAAGGCTAGGAGAGGACAAGGAGAGAAAGACAGAAATGAAGGGCAAGAAAGGAAGGAACGAAGGAAGAAAAACGACAACAAGAACCACCGTAGCTCACAAAATATGCCCGTCTCCGGGCGAAGGCATAAACCGGGAGGGAAAGTGAAGCAGCCTGGGGCAGAAGTAAGGCTGCTCTGGCTCGGGGCCCCGTGCGCGCCACACACGTACCCACAAAAGAACTGTGGGCCCCCTGGGGGTGGGAAGTGTATGAGATGGAGATGAATACTGTAAGCAGATTCAAATGGATGTAGGTTGCAGGTTTTATGAAGAGATGCAGAGGCTTGCTCAGGATAGAATAGGGTGGAGAGCTGCATCAAACCAGTCTCTGGACTGAAGATCACAACAACAACAACAGAGGAGGTAGGCGAGGCAAAGGAGCTGGTCATCAACAGAAAAGGAGGGTCAGTAGCCACATTGGTAGAGGGAAAGGAGTTGGTGTTGATGGAGATGCTGAGGGACATGGTGAGACATAATGGTTACTAGGACCTTGCTGAGATTTCTGTAGATCCTATTGACATTTATTGTTTAGCCAATACTAAGTTTATAACTTCCTAATTTTGTGATTTGACTATCACATTGACTAATTATTGCCAGTTCTTCCTTGATGGCATACTGAAGTAAAGAAAAAGATACAATGAAATCAAAAAATGTTTAGAAAGCTTACCAAGTTATCCTTATTTACTGTAAATGTGCTGATTAACTACAGAACTGCATCTTCTAATTCCCTGTTCTGCCACTAGACGGCTGTTGCTCTCGATGCATTCTAGAAAGCCTACCAATGCAGTTCAAAATGGATCTTCATGCACCTTTAACTCAGTCACCAAAGGCGGTGTGAACCGTTTGTCTTTCGTGTCGCATATCTCATTATGTCACATCAAATATTGGGTAGGAAAAAAAAAAAGATGAAATAAAATGAGATGCTGAGAAAGGTTTACCTAAATTTTCTATTCTAACTAGGAAGAAACTAAAATGAAGGAATTTTTAGCACTGATCTTATGGGTTTTTGCAGGGGCTATGAATTTATGGCCTAAAATCATGAAAAACATAAAATCAAGGAACGTAAAATTGAAGTTCCACTGTAGTACACTATGTGACTAAATGAAATATGACGAACAAAATCTACAATTTATATTAGTCAATACTGTTAGCATTTGGCTATTTTTTAAATTTGTATCCAACAGAAATTGTGATCTAAACTCTAAGTTTTTTCTATCATTGAAAATACATTTAAGATCGATTTGTTTTAAATTTCGAATTGGAATTAATATTACATTTCTATCTTGGGATATATTTTATATACAAAACAATAATTGTAATATGCTACTGAATAAACTGATCTTGGGATATCTTTTATATACAGGACAATAATTGTAATATGCTGCTGAATAAAATAATCTTCTGTATGTACAATTAGTAATCAGTATTTGATACTTCTACCCAGTACGTAAAATCAGGTGAATCCCTGAGTCAGTAGCAACAGGCCCACTTATGTCGCCTAATTTAAGAGAAAATGCAGCCTCTTCAAAGGGTTCCCGCATTTCACCTCGACTGAACCAGCCTAATTCACCACCTCGTTTTGCCGACGTGCATTCTGAATAATTCATTGCCAGTTCTGCAAACGATATCTGTCCAAATACAATTTTTTCACGGAATGATTCGATAATCTCTAGGGCCTCTTCAACTGTGCGTGTTATTTTCTCGCCCCTCCAAGAATATATCCTTCTCGAGTATTCATGTTTTATTAGAATGTGGCTGCACTCCACTTCATCTGGTCCATCTATTGAGTCAGGTTTGGCAGGTCTGTCAGGATACGACCACTGGCTCTCTTTAGTATATATGTTCATATAATAAAATTGGCCATACGACCTGCTCAAGCGTTTTTTCCATCCTGGTGGTAATTTTTCTGCAGGCATGGTGACTCTTGAAAATTCTTAAATTGCACAGAGAATTTCAGTTGCACACCTGAAAGAGAAAGGATAGCACACTTAGAATGTAATATCACATAGCCAAATGGTCACAATCAGATATAAAGAACTGTACAAGATATAGGACCACCACAATGGTCAGATTAGTCTGAAGACACTGAGGTGAGACTGTAGAACTTACTTTATGGATCACATACTGCTTCTGTTACTGGTATTATGGTTTGGGTGGGATCTGATTGTACTCCCACATTCCCTAGTATGTGTTGCTGGTACACTAACATCTCTGGAGTGTTGGCGCCTGTTATCCTCTTATACCTGCAGAGCTTACTGATAACCAGTTCTGTTCTCCCAGTCTCTCACCTGTCGTAAATATCTGGTCAATGATTGCAGCTGGATGACGGCTCCAGTATTCACCACCCACCACTACACCAGAGCAACTTTGGTAACATGTGGTAAAAGCATGCAATGCTATACTCCAGTGCATCCAGAGCCCCTTTGATTCAATGCCGAGACATGTAACAGCAGTTGTGACCAACTACTGTGGGAACACTCAATACTGACTTCATCATCTTCCTCACTTCACATTGGATGGCCAGCCATGTACTACACTTTCCTCCCTTTTTTCATATGCAGTATTGTATTGTTTGGATTGTCATACATTGCATTACATTACATCTTTTATATGAATATGATTTAACAGTGCCCAATAAAAATCACACCAAAAAAATGTCAGAAGCAATGAAAAGGGGGGGGGGGGGGCAGGGGTTCAACAAGCTGCCATATTTCACTTACTCTGTTTTGTAGACTGTGTAAATAAAATTATTTGGAACAATAGCTAGGTGAGACAGCAAAAAGAAGGGTAATCAAATGTATAAGTTTGCGTGATAATGTAGTTCAAAATGTTCAAATGTTTGTATAGCTTATGGGACTTAACTACGGGGTCATCAGTTCCTAAACTTACAAACTACTTATCAACTAGCTAACACTAAGGACAGCACAAATATCCATGCCTGAGGGGGGGATTCGAACTCCCGACCGTAGTAGCCATGCAGACCGTGACAGACGCGCCACAGTCCCCTCGGCTACCGCGGCCAGCGATAATGTAGTATTACTAAGCGAAAATAAAAAGAAAACTAACAGCATATTAAAAGAACTGAAATTCTGCTATAGGAAATATGAATTGGAGATAAATTTAAAAGAAACTAAGAACTGGGTTTTTAAAAGATAATCAAGGAAGATAAAAGTGAAAATCCACAATGAGTTAATGGGAATAATTGATAACTTCAGTTAGCTACGATGCAAGATAGCCACTAATGTTTCATGCAACAGGAATGGACATAAGGATAATTTTTGCAAAAGTAATGCCATACAGAAGCAATGGTCAATTATAAACATCTGTGAAGTTTTTTTGCATTGAGTGTTTTTTTTTTTCTTTTTTAGGGGGGTGGGCAAAACTGCTGAGGTCTTAAGTGTCCAAGTCAGAACATAGGTAAAAAAACACATGATGACTAATGCAAATCCAAATAAAAGAAGGCTCTTTGCAGTCAGTCAACTTTCTAAAACGAAGAGGTAAAAAACCAGGCAATTCCTAAGTAAATTTCTATTTACTATAGAAACATGGCTGGATTCTCTAGCTGGGGAATGTTAAATATCCTTCGCCATATTGCTACAGCGGATAAAAAGTAAAATGTGATCTACAGAGTGCGTGTCATCTGCTGAGGTATCAGGCAACTCTGATGGGAAACACAGACTATTAAAAAATGGGCATTCCACCAGAAGATGGTGTACAGTCAATTGCTGGAAACATTGACCACAAGTAGGAGCAGGGTCACCACTTAGTAAGTCGCATGGATGAAACGACAGTGTACTATATGTAAACAGGCGAGAATTACCTCTTCGCAATGAAGGGCCCTAGAGGTGGTCAGCCAGTTGGAGGAGGTTTAATGTCCTGAAGCTTTCTCCCTTCAAGAGAAGACCAATGGGAGCGCCAGAGTGATATCATTTGCCCAGAGACGCTGACACGATCATCTGACAGGATTGAATAGGTAGCAAACTGAGGGAGGAGGGCTGCTTCCTTGGCTACAGAATCCACTTTCTCGTTCCCTGACACATCAATGTGGCCAGGAACCCACAGATCCTGCACTTTGGTTCCACTGTCAATGAGGGAATGAAAGCACACCTGCATTCTTTGCGCCAAGGGGTGCGCCAAGCAAAGGCTCAGGAGCGCACTCAGAGAATCTGAGCAGACACTATTAGAGAGCTTGTGTCGCCTGATGTACTGTACGGCCTGATAGAGGGCAAGGAGTTCCACAGTAAAGATTGAGCACTTATCAGGGAGATGATATTGGAAACTATCGTCGCCGACGACGAAGGCACACCCAACACCACAGACGGTCTTGGAACCATCAGTGTAGAAAACGAAATTTTCCTGAAGCTGTATGTGAAGGGCAAGACACTGGCTGTGATACACCAAAACTGGGGTAGTGTCTTTGGGGTATGAATGGAGCACAAGGTAAACAGAGACGTCAGGACAGAGCCATGGAGGTGAAGGACCCACGCCCATCGAGAATGTGACGGAGTATGTTGTCAATCTCTCAAAGCAGCAACTGAAAGCTAACTCCTGGAGGTAGTAGAAAAGACAGACTAGCTGTATTCTGATGGTCCAGGGAATCATACAAAAAATTACAGTCTAAGTTGGATGACCATGCATAGATTATATCCGGCATGTGTAGCGGCTGAGGATTTCCCAGTGATAGAACAGTGGTAATGTTGCAGCTTCAGCATAGAGGCTCTCAACAGGACTGGTATAAAAAGCCCCTGTTGCTAGAAGAATCGCATGGTGATGGATCATGTTGAGACAAAGTAAAATGGACGAACATGCAGATAAATAAACAATACACGCCTGTTTTGAGCGGACAAGGGATCGGTACAAGAGAAGAAGGGTAGTCAGTCAGCTCCCCAGGAAGTACCATATTGTGCACGTAGTATATTGAGAGAGTGGGTACAATGATGGTTGGTTGGTTGGTTGATTGATGGGTGGTTGGGACATCAGTCCCATGACCTCTGTATGAAATGCAAACAAGGTTGTGTGGTCGGCTAAGACTATATTGATAGTAAATAGAGAAACTTAAAGGGGGGAGGGGTTAAAATCAAGTAGAACAGACTCAAACCAATAGGAAAAGCGGGATTCTGCAAGGAACGTTGCAACAGATCTAGAATCCCCGTTTATTGATGACAAGCAGATACAGGAGAACACTGTATGCTCCTAGATCAGAAGCTTAAAAATGTAAAAAGGTAAACAACGTGAATTAAAACCAAGTTTAAAGGAGAAATAGAAGTGGTCAGGTGGAGGGGAGGGGAGAGCTCCAAACCCTGCTGCTCACAGGAAGGGCCACAAACCCGCCCATCCTGTCCAAGCATCAGAGATAAAAGCTTATAGCCGAGAGTAAAAGCCACTTTCACAGATAAATCCAAGGACTCTGTCAGCCTTCCACGAATCATTCGATGAAACCGAGGGCAATGAGTGCGGAATTTCGTATTTGGCATGGAGCATCAAGAGGAGCGGACATTCCACTAATATATGGACCACAGATTGTAGGGCACCGCAACCACAAAGTGGTGGAGGTTCATTACGCAAAAGAAAACCATGGGCCAGCCTGGAGTGACTGATGCGGAGACGGCAAAGGACAGTGGATTCCCATCGATATGGGAGTAAGGAAGAACTCTACGCTGCATGTACGACTTGATGGAGCATAGTTTTTTAGACAGAGCAGTAGTCTGCCAGTTGGTGTTCCAGTCCTGTAAGAATGGCCATCTCATCTGCACCCGCAAATCTGCACCCGGGATAACCCAGGGAAAAGAGCAGGGAGTTAAGGCTACTCTATCCAGTTGGTCAGCCTCTTCATTTCCTAGGAGACCCACACATCTGGGGACACAGAGAAAAACAATGGAGCAAGCGGTGTTACGAAGTTCAGCGAGGAGATCGTGGATATCAATGACCAAAGGATGTGAGGAGTAGCAGGCTGCTCATTGAGTCAGGACAGATTAAAACATGATCCAGGGCTACCTGTTGATAAAATGAAGTGCCCTACTAATAGCTGTTAGTTCTGCTGTAAACACGCTGCACGATTCTGGCAGAGAATGGCATGGGAGACGTAAATGCACATCCCGTATGACCAGCAAATTTTGATCCATCAGTGGAGGAAATGGAAGCGAGCTGCAATCCAATAGGTAAACCCACCTGCACCAGGACAGATGGAGAGATGTTCACTGCCACCAAACCATTGTTCTTTGTCGAACATATAGAGGATAAGTTTGGTGAAGTTGAAACAATGAGCAAGATGCATACTGGATCACTGCTCATTAAAACAGTCTCTGCTGCCTAATCTGCAGTTCTATGTGCCTGCAACTATCTTGGCGATGTTCCAGTGTCGGTAAACCTCCATCAGTCATCAAACATGCCGCAGGGAGTTATCTTCCACTGCGACCTCCTCCTCCAAACGGATGAGGAATTCCGGGCCAACCTCAAACGGTGAGGTGTTCATTTAGTTCAATGTGTGTATCGAGGCCCTAAGGATCATCGTATGGATACTGGTGCATTTATCTTGGCCCTGGAGGGGGATACTCTCCCAGATAAGGTCAAGGAAATGATCTATTGCTGTGAGTATCAGGAGTTCAAAACCATCACCCTCAAAGAGAACATGATATGTGGAATGATCAGGCGAATTACGAATGGCAATGGCATAGGACACCAAAAGCTGATGGCGCCTAGTCTGATGAGGGGGGATTCCCGCTTCAGCAAGGAGACTTAACAGGGCTGGTTTGGAAGGCACCCGTAGACAAGCGGATGCCACAATAGTGAACAGGGTCCAACAATTTTAGGGCAGAAGGAGCTGCGAGCCATAAACCTTGCACCCATAATCTATCTGGGACTGAATCAGAGCCTAGTAGATGTGAAGTAGAGTTGTATAATCCTCACCCCAGGATGAGTGAGCTAGGAAACGGAGGGCATTAAGTTTCCGCATGCAGCTTATCTTCAGCTGCCAAATATGGGGCAGCCAAGTCAGTTTTTTAATCAAAAAGGTGGCCCAAATAACAGTGCTGTGCCACAACTTCTAGGTGTTGAGTACCCAAGAAGAGTTATGGGTCAGGGTGGACTGTAGTACAATGGCAGAAATGCATTACTCGTGTTTTAGAAGGGGAAAACTGAACACCATGCGAGAGAGCCCATGTGGATGCCCGCCGAATAGCACCTTGGAGCTACCGAGTGGGAGCTGTACCATATGCAAAAGTTGTCTATATACAACACTGGGGTGACAAGTGACCCAACAGAGCTCACCAATCCATTAATGGCATTTAAGAAGAGTAACACTTAATACAGAACCCTGCGGAATGCCGTTCTCCTGGATCTGTGGGGAGCTGAAGGAAGAGCCGACCCTCACATAGAACATGAGGCAGGATAAAAACTCACTGATGTAAATTGGTAGGGAGCCTCGCAGGCCCCAGTCATGAACAGTACATAAAATATGACAACGCCAAGTGGTGTTGTATGCCTTTTGTAAATCAAAGAAAACAGCAACAAGATGTTGACGTTTTCAGAAGGCCTTTCTGATTGCTGTTTCCAGTCGAAGTAGATGGTCGATTGTAAACCTGCCCTTCCGGAACCCACACTGATAAGGTGACAGAAGTCCACATGACTCTAGTACCCAGCATAGTCTGGGGGCAACCATCCGTTCGAGCAGTTTACATGGCATATTTGTCAGGCTAATAGGCCGGTAACTGTCCAGGGATGACAGATCCTTATTAGGCTTAATAACAGGAACCACTATACTGTCCCTCCACTGGGAGAGGAAAACCCCTTGGAGCCAAATGCAGTTAAATACCTGGAGAAGATATTGCCATAGTGGGGGGCTGAGATGTTTCAGAAGTTTATTATGGATGGAATTAGGCCTAGGTGTAGAATCATGAGAAGAGGAAAGGGCCAGACGTAATTCCCATTCCGTGAAGTGTTTGTTATAAGGTTCCTCCTGGTGGGTGGTGAAGCATAAATTTGAGGCTTTAGCCTGTTGTTCCTTGAGAAGAAAAGCCACCGGGTAGGAAGCTGTCACCGATGCCTTCACAAAGTGAGTCACAAGATACTTTGTGAGAACTGATGAATCAATACAGACGCCATCTGGTAAGGCAAGGCCAGGGATTGAAGACTGCTGCTGGCAACCTTCGATGGAGCGGAGCCTGGCCCACACCCGGGACAAGGGTACAGAAGATCCCAAGGAGGAGAGGAAACGCTCCCGGCACACCCACTTGCTCTATTAAATTATACAACGAGCCTTGGCATGAAGGCATTTAAAGTTGACTAGGGCAGCACGGGACGGGTGACACTTAAGATGTTGCAAGGCTCGACAGTGCTGACGAATCGCCGAAGCAATGGTTGTGTTCCACCACGGAACTGGGCGGCAGTGAGGAGGGCCTGTCAACCGGGACAGCAATGCTAGCAGCTCGAGTAATCGCATTAGACATATCACTGATGACATAATCTATACAGTCAGACAGGGATGGTGTGAAAACCACTTGTGATGTATACAAAGACCAATCAGCATGGTGGAAACCCAACGAGGTATCCTGTCCCTCATCCAGTGTGAGGGGAGTGAAAGAATAAACAGAAAGTGGTCACTGTCGCAAAGGTCGTCATGCAATGAAGTAAAGGGAAAAGGTGGGCAGGAGAAGTGAGTGAAAGCTCTATGGAAGAAAAGGTGCCATGAGCGGCACTAAAATGGGTTGGGGAGCCATCATTGAGGAGGCACAGGTCGTTATCGGCAATGCAATGGTTAACAAGGCGGGCCTGTCTAGTTGTATAAGCACTGCCCCATGAAAGGTGATGGGCACTGAAGTCCCCAAGAATGGGGAAAGGAGGAGGGAGTTGCTGAAGGAGTGCTGTGAGGGCAGCAGACGTAGGTGGCCTGTCAGGAGGGAGATACAGATCACAAACTGTTAATGGAGTATGTAAGTGGACCCTTACAGCAACAAATTCCAGTGTGGTATGGAGAGGGATCCATGAACTAACAACGTCCGTACGAACTAGGATGCAGACTCCACCAGATGCTTGTAGGGGACGAACACGGTTCTGACAGAAATCGTGCAACCCACGGAGTGTTGGTGAATGGCCATAAATGAAATGCATTGCCTGTAAAACAAACAAGTCTCTGAGTAAGAGGCAATAAGGTGTTTCAACTCCAGGGGGCGACAGTAGTAGCCGTTACAGTTCCATTGGATGAGAACTGATCAAGGATCCATATGGAAGGCAAACGGACTGATGCATGTCACAAATCTGGGTCAGCATCAGTCACCGATGAGGGAGGAACGACATCTATGAACAGTGGATCAGACACGTTCAGTGTGGTTATATGGCTGTGAGGACAAAGGTGGTGCCTCCAGGACTACTGGAGGGGCCTTCTCCTGTGACTTTAGCTTCTTTTTCCTCTTTTACTTCTCTTTCTCTCTTGCAGGACGGGAAGGACAGGTCCCAGAGAGAGAACTGGTGTCAGAAAGGTCTGGCTCCGCCGAGGATCGGGTGACCTTGGTATTAACGGACTGGATGTCCGGCTGCCAGTTTGAGGCAGAGGACCTCCTATATGGTGGACGCCAAGAAGAGGAACCCTGGGAGGGGGCACCTTCACCGGCAAATGCCAGAGAAGGAGAGCCTTCTCCAGCTGGGAGGAGGAAGGGGACGCTGAGAGGGTGGCAAGGGAGGTGCAGGAGGGGGAGGGGGAAGAATAGAGTGGGAATGGGATGAGGAAGTGGGAGGTGTAAAGGATGTAACCAAGGCATAACTTGTAGATAATTGCACAGGGTGCAGACGCTCAAATTTTCAGCGGGCCTCCTGGTATGTAAGGCGGTCAAGGGACTTTTACTCTTGAATCTTCTCTTTTTTTTATTGACTGGGCAACATGGTGCTCATGACAGTTAACACATACAGGAGGTGGAACTCAGGGGTTCCCCTCATGGAGTGGATGTCCACATTCACTGCATACAGGGACCACTGTGTAACGAGAAGACATATCGCCAAACCGCATACATCGGAAGCATCGCATGGGAAGTGGAACGTATGGCTTTACATGACAGTAATAGATCATTACCTTGACCTTATCTGGGAGAGTATCCCCCTCCAAGGCCAAGATAAATGCGCCAGTATCCATACGATGATCCTTAGGGCCTCGATGCACACAGCAAACAAAATGAACACCTCACCGTTTGAGGTTGGCCCGGAATTCCTCATCCGTTTGGAGGAGGAGGTCGCAGTGGAAGATAACTCCCTGCACCATGTTTAATGACTTATGGGGGTTTACTGACACTGGAACATCGCCAAGATAGTCGCATGCACATAGAGCTGCAGATTAGGCAGCCGAGACTGTTTTAATGAGCAGTGATCCAGTATGCATCTTGCTCATCGTTTCAACTTCCCCAAACTTAACCTCTATATGTTCGACAAAGAACAATGGTTTGGTGGCAGTGAACATCTCTCCATCCATCCTGGTGCAGACCAGGTAACGTGGAAAGAGTTTCACCCCAAGCCGACATGCCTGGCCCTCCTACCAGGGGGTAGACAGAGAGGGGAAGGTCCTCTTGTCGTAGCTAGTAGCATTATATCTGTTCTTTTCTGAGATGGCCATTATCTAATTTGACTCGTTTCATCGTACTAAACGTCCACCCTGGTACCACCCACTCTGATCAGGGGCTCTCCCCATGGGCGCCATCCAGCGACAGTAAAGACCACCTGGCACGATGGCCATTGCCTGGAGCCCTGATACCCCACGAGGACAGGCATTGACTCCTTGGCCTGCATGACGAGGTTACAGCTCTGGTACCTGCAGTGTGATGCCTGCGTTGTCAGGGGGCTCAGCCATAAGGGTACATAACAGCCCCCCCCCCCCCACACACACACACACGGACTGGCTACATGTGCTGGGGACCTTACAGGGGAGGGGGCTATGGCAAGGAAGGAAATGGGAAAGGAAAGGATTAGGATCCATGCCATAGGGGCTAGGTCGGGAGTTCTTCCCCGAATGGCTCACACTGGTAACTGAATTTTTGTGGAGGTCAAACCCCAAGGGGGAACAAACTGCTGAAAACAAAGGTAAAACGACAGAGATCAAAATTGCTACAACAATCATCAGAACCATAGGAATAGCTGTGCTATTTGAAGGAAACCACCTAGAGAGGGGGAGATGAGAGGGATGGGGAGGAATTAGGATGGGGAGGAGAGGAACTGAGGAGGTAATGCAGCCCAGGAAAGTAAGAAGAAAGGCTGCAATGTGGGTACAGTGAGCTGCCAGGTAAGAAATATGAGCTGACTAGCAGAGTTTCCTGTCAAACTGTGGCCCCAGGAATCAAGTTGTATTAACAAAATGAAGGGACAGTGGCCCAATATGAAGGGATGGCGGTTGAAATTCAGTGAGCCACCAGAAATTCATACACGCTGTCTTGTCAGTGGAAAAATGGAAGCCATTATTGGTGCTCCACAAAGAGACAGTCTAGACAATGCTGAAGGCGCCATTCAAGTAGACAAGTTCATTGACAGCTGCAGTAAATTGCAAAGTCATCTACAAATAAAGAAGCTGAAACGCCTGGCACAAGACAGTCCACGATAGGGTTTATTGTGATAGCAAAAAGAACTACACTCAACACTGAGCATTGAGGTACACCATTCTCTTGAGAGAAAGTATTTGACAGGACCGAGCCCACACATAATTTAAAAACATGATCTTGTAAAAAGTTCTGAATAAAAATGGGTAGGCAACCCTGGAATCCCTAAGCATATAATGTCTGAAGGATCCCTGTTCTCGAAGAGGTATCATATGCCTTATCCAAATTAAAAAACCTCAGCTACCATTTGCCAGTTCCAAAAAAATTGTTCATAACAGGGGTTGAAAGGACGACAAGGTGGTCTATGGTGAAGCAGTGGTTGCGAAAACCACATTGTGCATTAGTTAGGAGATTCCAGGAGTCGAGCAACCATACCAACTGACTGTTAATCATCTGTTCCATCACTGTGCAAATGCTACTGGTGAGGGAAATTGGACGATAGCTGGAGGGAAGATGTTTGTCTTTGCCAGGCTCAGGTATGGGAATTACAATGGCTTTGCACCATCGACTAGGGAACTTACCGTCCATCCAGATGTGGTTATAGTTTGAAGAAGAAAACGCAGACCCTTGGGAGAAAGGTGTCTTAACATTTGTACAAGGATGCCATCTGGTCCCGGAGGCATGATGAAACTTCCTTATAGTAAACTCGGTGTTTTAGCATTCACCATTCTGAGAGTAAAAGATATGTCCTCACTTCTACCAACACCAACTACCTAGAAGACAAGGCCTCATAACTGGCCGTGCCTACATCTTAAAGGCCGCCATCTGACTGGCTGGCCGTTGGGGGACACCCATCGCTTCGTAGCGGACGGCCAGTCAGATAGTGGCCGTGGCCTAAAAGTGTGATGTAGGCATGGCCAGTTGTGAGGCCTTGTCTTGTAGGTGTTGTTGCTTCTACTGCCCATTTTCGAGGGAGGAAAGTGGAAGGGTAGTGTGTGGGACTGGAAATCTGAGCAAAATGGCGACCGAGAATGTTAGAGGTGTCTACAGGGTTCACTATGACTTCATTCACCAGTCAGTCCGGGAATCAGTGAGTAAGATGAAGCTCCAGATAGTCGTAGGAGGCTACCCCAAACAACCTAAGATGGAGTAGAACTCTTGAAAGACCTAATAAATGCTATCCAACTGGCCCGTTTACACTCTGTAAAGGGGCAGTGGCTCTGAACACGCAGCCTTTTGTACTGGCTACAGTTCTCCATTGTGGGATGGTACTGAAAGATGCAGAGGGACCGTCTCCGAGCTCTCAGTCCACCATGGGATTTGTGTACATTTTGGCATCACAGGGGTACGAAGGATAGAACATTCTGAAGCAATGAGGATTATAGCAGTTAGGTAGTCCACCTGCTCATCTATACTTAAAAAATGCTGCCCTTGGAAAGTCACCAATGAGGAATATAGCTGCCCGTCTGCTTTGGCAAACTGGCATTTTTACAGACACACTGATGGATGAGGTGTTATCAGACTGATGACATGTGGGAATTGGTCGCTTGAGAGTGTATCAGATAGAACAGACCACTAAGTGTCAGGTAAGCTGCAGGGTACAGATTGCAAGATCCAGGTGAGATAGAGTATGTATGGAATGTGAAAGATATGTTGGTTCACTAGTATTGAGACAAATGAGTTTGAAGTGGTTAAAGATATCCACCAAGAAGGTGCCTCTCTGACGGGGGTGTGGAGAGCCCCATAGGGGACGGTGGGCATTGAAGTCGCTAAGCAGCAGAAACTGAGCGGAAAGCTGACGGATGAGGTGCAAAAGGTACGCCCTGCTGACAATGGACGACGAAGGTGTACAGACGCCGCACAGACAAAAGTTATAACCGGGGAGAGAGGGGCTAACAGCTACAGCCTGGAGCTGTGTATCTAGGGGAATAGTGTGACTGTGGATACCATCTCGTATGAGAAGTACAATGCCCCCACGAGCCGGAATTCCCACTGTGATTGGAAGGTCAAAATGGATACAGCTGAAATGTAGGAAGTTAAAACGATCGTGTGGATTTAATTTTGTTTCCTGGAGGCAGAAAATCATTGGCGAATAGGTTCGCATAAGAAGCTGTAGTTCAGTCCTATTGGACCGGATGCCACTAATTTTCCATTGGAGGATTGGCATCACTGAGATGGGTCAAAAGAAGATCAGTCATCCAAATGACTGCTGACTGCCTCTGTGTGTGTACTCAGAGATACCACCGTCTATGTCCGGAGGATCCTGATCCACGAATTCGTTTGATATGTCAGGATCCTGCCACCTGACTGGCTATTACTGGAATGCCCCTGTGGCACAGAGGGCGACTGGGGCTGGGTGTCACTAGGTGGCACTGTTGAGGATCAACAATGAGAAGGTGAATGTGAGGATCTTTTCTTACTGGACTTTTTTTACCCCTTAGACGACTGAAAGCTGTTGAGTAGGAGTGAGCAGGAAGTCGTAATGGGAGTACTACTTTTTCAATTTCCTTCTTTCTGTTTGTGAGGACTGTGTTTTTGGTGGTGCAAGAGGTGGTTCGGTAGGGCGGTACACGCCCTTCGTGATTGAAGATGGCGAATTGTGGGTCTGGGTGTTGACATGACTCCTGCACTAAACTGGAGGTCACAAGTCTGTGCTGCCAATTCTCTCATCGGTCAAGTTGTGGCAACAATGGAGCTGTATGAACCAGAAAGTGGTGCACTAGGTTTGCGACTGGCATATATTTTTCGAGCTACAGGTGTTGGCACTTTTTCCTTCGTGCTGTATAGCGTGTTCATCGACATCGAGAAATACAGGGCAGTCTTGTGAGGAGGCTGTACTATTACCCATACAGTTGACACAGTGACGTGACGGAGGTGGACAATGCGAGGGTGAAGGTCGGGGTGAGAGTTTAAAATAGGGAAAGTTTAATTTTTAAAACTCACAACCACCAACTGCGGACCGAATTCCTAAACATGCAAAAACACTGGAACTGTGATTGCGACTGTTTGACTCGTTTTCTAGGGGATGATATCACACGTTCGCAGCTTTCCTTCCCTGCATATGATTAACAAAACAAATTCATAATAAAATCAAGTTCATGATAGAAGAGGGTGTACTAAATACTATTTTTGAAAACACGTGAAAGTTCACTTTATGTTGTTTATTACACCATATTAAAACCCTGTGGCTGATACGTCTGTACGTCGACACATTTATCAAATAAAGTTATAGCTCGTGAGCCCCCACACAAAATGAATATTTGTCGCAAATTGTTTTCACACCATGTGCCTGTCTCAAACACCGTTTATGTTCGTGCCTATGCGACGACACGTGTTACACTAACAAAACACAGTCACTTTAATTCAGTCTGATGCGCACCTTGTTCCACCGGCTAAATACTCACAACACACAGTAGCACTAGATACAACTTGGTGCAGTCTACGACGAGCAACCACACTTGGCAATTGCCACACAAAAATCTAAAGTCTCCACCTGGAGATCCACATGCCGACTGCCTAGAGCGACGGCGCCCGGCCAGCTACACCACTCACTCCCGACTCCTCACTTCCAGTCCGCGCGCGCGTGCCAAGAACCCAACTGCCGGGTTTTTTCCCTACGTCATCAACTTCCCCATGCGAGCTGTTCTAACTGATTTGTCAACGTACAGCACTCAGCCAATACATTTCTAAAACTTTACTTAAAATCAAAATAATTACACTACACATTAAACAAATTTCTTCTTAGTTTTTATATTGGTATAAACATCCTTTGTACTATTTATTATAATCGTGCAATTTCTTATATCATAGATAAGTGATTTAACTGAATACTTCAAGATAAAATACACAAGATTAATTGAAAATAAAATGTGAAATAGTTAATATATTATTTTTATAAACAAACATTGCCATGCTGGTTGTGTAACTGTCTTGTATTCATTGGTAATTTATTACTTTTCATTGTCAATTAAACATATTACACCAGATGTGACTATATCAGCTAATGTACTGTTTATTTATCAACAGGCTATTTTGTAATGAGGGCTTTAAAGGTTCCTAACTGCATCGTATTACTTCAAATGCAAGTAGTATTCAAATATTTTATTTCACGCTGTGCCTGCACTGCACCTGGCACTCGTCATTGTCCCTCTCTTCCTGGAAACGAACCTGGGAAATCCTATGCTGGAACAAGCCACCAACGTCGGCCTGCTCGCTGGCTCCCCTCAGCTACAAGCACACAGAAAATCTCAACGTGGAGAATTTCTACCTTTGGCCTAACTATAAATGTTGTCACCCAACTGTGTACATACATTGCTACCATAATTAATAAGATTACAATTGTGTAACATTTAGTGCATTGGCATGGTCAATGTTTGCAGTGAACTTCATACTATTTAATTACAAATGCTATTAATTACCAATATTTCTAATGGGCGGTAATCTCACAATACCCCCACTTGCGGCATCAAAACCATGTGTTGCATGGCGCAAGTAGCATCAAAAATTAATACTTTCATATGAGCAAAATTTAAAATTACAAAATTATTGAATTGACTCAAGCACTATACCAATTATAACCTCAAATAATGCAAAAAAAAAAAAAAAAAAAAAAAAAAAAAAAAGGACAAGGCAGTGAGAAACTTTCTCAATATTTGTATCATTAAGATGACTTATAAATTAACACAATTATTCTTAAAATCTTTGCATAATTTTTAGAAAATAATTCCTTATAACTAATTACATCCATGAAATTTAAGTATGTCTCTTGTTTATATACAGAATTGGCACCAAATTTATAATAGTATTAAACTTTAGTCTTTAGAGGACTTTGTCCTACATGGAAAAACTAGAATTATCACTATAAAAACTTTTGACGGTGTACACTCCACTTGTTTAAAGGAAATCTCTCACCACTTTGACACTGAGAACCCCAGAGTCATCGTTGCAGCAACTCTTGCCCACGGTGTATGGTCCTACGTCTCCGTCATTTCAACCAACATGCTGTTGCAGCTTAGATTCATGGCACTGGATCAAGCATTCTTGTTCACACACGTCATATGCACCCTACATGGAACAGGAAGAGCAGAAGGCACCCATGAGTCAACATAGACAAAAGTTTGTCTGGACACCAGGATTTGGTTGGATTTGTATCCGACCCCTTTGCCATCCAGGCTTGGTGCCATTGAAACCAAGCATTGAGACATTTACAGTAACATGCAAATCAACAGAATTAAGAACTCACAGTGGCTTGTGTTAGTCATGATCAGATTAACCCAAAACCACATGCCTGCACTCTCATCAGCCATAGCTTCAGATGAAACAGACAAGAGAATATGTGGCCTACTTGGTGTATTACTCCATCAAATAAAACATCAACAACCTGCCTGTGTCAAAAATATATCTTAAAGCTCAAATATTACTACCAAAAGAATGTTATCATAGAGAATTTTCTCTTCTATCAAAATGACACCTACAAGTATAAATACAAATCCTACCCCCTCACACCAAAAAAATTATTTTTGCTGGTGTGAGATCTAATTTTGCATCCCCGTCATCAGCCTCGTGTGCTTTCCACAAGTACTCCCCACAATAAAATATCTAAGATTAAAGTCTAATTTCAAAATTAGTTTATCACAAAACATCTACATTTTTTAAATAAAATATCACCAAACCTATTGATACTCAGGCTAGACAGAAAAATAGTTCTCATCAACTGTTCTTGCAGAAATTGTTCAGTCAACAGTTGGAGTACCATTAAAGAAACCAAAATGTGTTATCAGAATCAGTTTAATAAAACAATACTGAGCATTCCCTATTAGACATGTTAACTACCAAACACTCAAAAGAAACAGACATTAAAGAGCAAACACTTTCTCTCATTGAAACATTTCTCAATCCAACCCACCTTTAGCCAAAACAGCCACAACAAACATACATTCCTCACTTCTGACCCATATGGTCAGTCACACCCACATATGCAACACCGTCAGCTGACATCTTCATCACAATTTATCTAAGCCACAGACCCCACTGCCTGCATCAATGACCACCACTTTCTCATTCTCCGAGTCACCCCACAACTCACACCACATAGCCAGCCCTGCTCACATATACACACACAAACAGTAAACTCCCACTTCCTCTATCCTTTAGTGTTGGCATACATATTTACCTCATGTACCACTGTTGAACTGCAAATCTGATACAAGCACATGTTTTAACACAAACAACAAAAGAAAATTTTACAAAGAACTCTTGTAAACTTGACCCCAATGCTTAAATCTAAACACACAAGTAGATACTAACACAGACCACAGAATTAATATACACAAATTCTTAACCTATTATCTACAATGTATTGAATCTCATACTTCATGACAGTTACTTGGTTTATGGCAGTTACTTGTGTAAACATGCCATTAAATCTTTATCATTTACAAAATTTTTGAATTTCACCCTCTTCATTCATCCCTCCTTACTTAATTCTAACACTTTATCTTTATACTCCAACTGAGCGTCATATTTGCACAGGAAATCACTTCCTAACATTAGATTTAAACAAAGTCCCTTTATGACTAATAAACCTTGACTAAACTATTCATCCTCAATCATTAAGTCTAACACTACTTCCTTATTCACTGGTTTGCTATAACTGCCAGTAGCATTCTTTATCCGTACCCCAGTAACTGGAAACTCTACTGTCCCTGTACTCTTGATTTGATTGTAGAAATCCTCTGAAATACCACTAATTGTACTTCCAGTATCAATCAATGCAGTTTCACAGACCCCTTCTACCTTAACATTTATAATGGGCTGTACATTTTCAACAATCTTCCTCAAGTTCATTTTCTGCCAACAAATCCTCCTCAAATTCTTGCATACAGTTCTTAACCATAGTATTTACTTCCCCTACATAACAATATGGTTGTATTTCCTCATCATTTCCAAATATTTCACTGAATGCTTTCCCAAAATCTGGGTTTATTGCACTCAACTCCCCGAGTTTCCTTGCATACCCATATTTCTTTTCTACCCATGTCACTGGCTCCACTGATTTTAAGTGTCTAAGGAATTGGACCCAATCATCTGGACCATATTCACTTACTTCTTTATCAATCCACCCTGCTCCTACCCCATCACAATCCATTTCCTTACAATTTTCATTGTTGTATACTACAAAAGTTTGTACACTCTCTTTATCATTATCTATCCCCTCCTGTAATACACCAAATCCCTCATCTACTTCATTTTGGTCTACAGCACACATGCCTAATCCCCTTAATTCATTGTATTCATTGTCCCCACTCACTAAGTCTTTTACCAGGCTATAGTAAGTTTGATCCCTATTACATTGCTTCCCAAGTCGGTCCAAATACTCATATTTGTGTAATAGCCAATCATCTGGTGCCCACTTCCTAATCCACTGTATCTTCTCAATAATACCTCTGACCTGTTCCGACACATCATCAGCTACAGGTGGGTGTACTTCAGTATTGACAGTAGGATAAGTTCAGTGTCCAATGAGAAGCCCAGACAGGCAGGTAATAAAGCTGTTAAAATATCACAAGATTCTAACAATAGTAAATTAAAAAATAATGTTTGTATTTTTCATCAAAATATTGGGGGTTTAAAGAATAAAGTAGATGAGCTCCTGATTTGTTTAGAAACTATAGAAGCTGACAATGTAATAGATATACTATGCCTGTCTGAGCATCACATTATCACTGATATGAATAAAGTAAATATTAGTGGGTATAAACTAGCAGCACATGTAAGTAGAGAAAAGAAGGTGTGGGAAGGAGTTGCCATTTATGTCAAAAATTGTCACAGTGTAAAAAATTTAGAAACAAAAAAATTGTGTATAGAGCAACACATAGAAGCATGTGCCTGTGAGCTTAAACTGAAGGGCGGTTCTTTTATAATTGTCACAGTGTATAGGCCCCCCTCAGGAAACTTTCATTTATTCCTGGAATACTTGGATGCCTTGTTGTGCTATCTGTCAGATAGGGGGAATCAAATTATTATCTGTGGGGATTTCAATGTTGATTCACTGCAAGAGTGTAATAAGAATAATGACCTGGAAGTCTTACTCGGTTCTTTCAATTTGACATCTGTTATTGATTTTCCTACTCGGGTAGTAAAGAACAGCAGCACACTGATAGACAATTTTTTTATAGACCAAGATAGGTTTAAAATCATTAGTGCATCTCCTGTTGAGAATGGTCTTTCTGATTATGGTGCACAGCTAGTTACATTATATGATATAGCTCCTTTCTGTAATTTCAATCAG
Organism: Locusta migratoria; assembly: GCA_026315105.1. Classification (NCBI taxonomy): domain Eukaryota; kingdom Metazoa; phylum Arthropoda; class Insecta; order Orthoptera; family Acrididae; genus Locusta; species Locusta migratoria. Next base: position 10,749,146 of record CM048755.1, read on the forward strand.
TCCTCCAAAGTTGTTCGTACAATTAATGAATCGACAATTAGAAATTTCACGGAAAGTCTTCAGGAGTTAGATTGGGATGAAGTCTACAAGGAACCTGATGCTAATTTAAAATACAATTTATTTCATGATACTTTTTTAAGGGTATTAGATAACTGTTTCCCCAAGAAATTAGTCAGATTTAATTGTAAGGAACCAAGCAGAAAACCATGGCTCACCAAAGGTATAAAAATATCTTGTAACTGGAAAAGGGAACGGTATCAGACAGCAAGACAGAGTAGTGACCCAGAAATACTCAACTATTATAAAAACTACTGTTCTGTGTTAAGGAAAGTTATTAAAAAAATCCCAAACTCACTTCTGACTGCTCTATCAAAAATTCTTGAAAAAGTAATGTATTCCAGAGTAACTTCATATATTAATGAAAATAAAGTTCTAACAAAATGTCAGTTTGGTTTCCAGAAAGGCTTTTCAACAGAAAATGCAATACACATTTTCACTAATGAAATATTAAATGCTCTGGATAACCGTAAATCACCCGTTGGGATTTTTTGTGATCTATCAAAGGCCTTTGATTGTGTTAACCATGGAATTCTTCTAGATAAGCTTAAGTACTGTGGTATGAGTGGGAAAGTGCACAAATGGTTTAAATCATACCTAACTGGAAGAGTTCAGAAAGTTGATATAAGTAATTCACATAATATACAAAAAACAGCCGAGTCTTCAAACTGGGGAACTATCAAGCATGGGGTGCCACAGGGTTTGGTACTGGGACCTTTGCTGTTCTTAATATATATTAATGATTTGCCTTTCTATATTCATAAAGATGCCAAGCAAGTTCTCTTTGCTGATGATACAAGTATCGCTATCACACCCGAATCACAGGAATTAACTGATGAAATTGTCAATGATGTATTTCCGAGAATTATTAGGTGGTTCTCTGTAAATGGACTCTCTTTAAATTTTGAAAAAACACAGTATATTCAGTTTCACACAATAAATGGCATTACACCATTAATTAATATTGACTTCGAGCAGAAATCTATAGCTAAGGTAGAATATTCAAAATTTTTAGGTTTATGCATTGATGAGTGGTTGAATTGGAAGAAGCACATTGAAGATCTGCTGAAATGTTTGAGATCAGCTACTTATGCTATTAGGGTGATGGCAAACTTTGGTGATGTACAACTCAGTAAACTAGCATACTATGCCTATTTTCATTCTCTGCTTTCCTATGGCATCATATTCTGGGGCAATTCATCATTTAGTAAGAAAGTATTCATTGCCCAAAAGCGGGTCATCAGAATAATTGCTGGAGCCCACCCAAGATCATCCTGCAGACATTTATTTAAGGATCTAGGAATCTTTACAGTAGCTTCACAATATATATATTCACTTATGAAATTTGTTATTAACAATCCAACTGAATTCAAATGTAACAGCAGTGTGCATAGCTACAACACTAGGAGAAACAGTGACATACACTATTCAAGGTTAAATTTAGCTCTGTCACAGAAAGGGGTTAATTATTCTGCCACAAAAGTCTTTAGTCACTTACCTAGTAGTATCAAAATTCTGACAGATAGCCAACTAGCATTTAAAAATAAATTAAGAGAATTTCTGAATGGCAATTCCTTCTACACATTAGATGAATTTCTAGATAAAAGTTAGTACTTTAGGAAAACCTTAAAAAATAAAAAAAAAAATAAAAAAAATAATAATTCAAATATTGATTATCATGTAATATTATGTATAGACACACTTCATTTAACTGACACGTTCCACATCATTATGAAGTGTCGTATTCATGATCTATGGAACGAGTATTAATCTAATCTAATCTACCTACTTCAGAAACATTCACACTTCTCTCATTATTCATACTAGACCCAGTGCCATTTATTGTTTTTACTGGATCACATTATTTTTTTTTAATTCAGAACTCCATTCATTCTCATTCACACACTCAACACCACTTATCCCATATATCACTTTTGTGCTGGTTCCAGTGCCATTAATTTTTATTGCTGGACCAGTTAATTTACAACTAGTATTATCACTATTCACAATCACACTTTTACAATTAGTCAACACTGGTGCCTCTGAGTCACTCAAAACTAAGGCTAACCCAACACTATTGTCATCCTCTTTACATTTGTTATTGACTAAATTTCGCACATCATATTCCCCTTTACTGTTCTCATTCCTATCCTTTCTCCTCCTGTTTGCCTTTCTTTTGTCATGTTGCATGAACCAATCCCCAAAAATTTCCTCACTACCTATAACAGCATCCATCTGACATATACTTTCCTCTCTTTTCTCCCTTTCCTTGTTTACTCTATTTATGTTTTCTTCCCTCTTTTCTTTATCCTTGCCTTTGTGAACTACTACTTCCTCTTTCCTATCATCATCTTTGTCCATGTGACATACTTTTTCCTCCCTTCTCTCCCCATCTCTATTCCTACTGTAATTATGGTCATTAGATCCCCTGTTATCCCATCTTCTGGTCCTATTATTAGAATAGTTCCTTGTCCCAAAACGGACCTCATTTGGAACAAATCTTAGTTTCCCTGATTCTGTCTCTGATTCTCTCTCCTACTGTTATCCCCATTCCTATTTCCACCTTCCTGCCTTTGAGTTCTCCTATCATTTTCCCATGTTCCCTTTGGCTTCTATTCTCCCAGTTGTCTCCTCTGTTATTGTTACCTCTCCAATTTTCATTTAAATTCCTCTCTCTATTGTGGTTTCCCTGGTTGTGACCCCCATTTCTACTGCCTCTGTTTTCATTGTGGTTCACATGCTGTGTCCCCCTGAACTGTCGTTCCATAACTAAACCCTGGTCTATCTTTTCTACAAATTCAATGAAAATCTCAGCTGAATCTGTGGGATGATGAATTAACTGCCAATGCAAATCTGCAAGTAACCTCCTACACAAAGTGGAAATTACTGCTAAAAGACTCAAAGGTGTATCTAAAGGCACTAGTTTCTCAAGTTCCTCCTGACAAAATTCCTTCATGCTCTGTTTCCCTTTCACATAATTTGGCCCGTTCAAGGATTCATTTTGTATCTTAGCTTGCTTGGCCTCCCCCAATACTTATTTAAAAACAATTTTTCAAACGCCTCAAAAATAACAAATTTATCAGCACACTGATTTGCCCAAGTTTGACCAGAACAGTCAAGCATTCTCTTTGCTAACTTCACTTTACACTGGTCTGACATACCAGGCACAAATTGGCCCTTGCATGCAGCCAAAAAATCTACTGGATGATAATTACCCACTCCTGAAAACTTTTTGCCATTAGGTGTCTGCACCATGGACCAATTAGTGTTTCCTGATGCAGTACACAATTCTAGATTATTTATTCTAGTGTTTACCTTCTCAATCTCAGTATTGTTTAATGTCACTACTTCTATCTTTTTCCTAAAGTTACATTCTGTATTCTCTAATTTTACTGACAACAAAGTTTTTGTTTCCTGAATACCTGCCACTATCCTCTTGTCAACCTCAGCTATTTTTGATTCTAACTTTGAGCTAAAACTCGCTAACATGGCTGCGATCATCTCCGGTGTCAACAACATTCCCCCAGTATTTACCCTCTCTGGACATTCTGGTATGCTACTCTCTGAATCTATGTCGCTTGGCGACTTTTTAAAAACCTGCTCCATTTTCTGTGCCACAAGAACGCTTGTTTAACACACAAGAATTTATAGCGCCAGCTGCTTTACTTATCTTTTAATCCAGAAGTTGCTGCAATGAGCTGCGACGTCCCCAACGCTCGCTTCCGTCTGTTGTAGAAGCTGTGGCTGGAATATTTCCTCACTGCATCCCTTATCATTTGTAGAATCAAAGCTGGTGGGCCCCAACGCTCCGTTGGCAACTTGCGAAGTCCCCCCAATCACTGCCGTCCGTTGCAGAAGATGAAATTTGAGTGTGTGGATCCGGCTCGCCGCAGCTCACTGCTGCCGGGCCGATGCGCTGTTGATCGCCGGTTACGGATGCCGGCGCCCGAACTCTGCCAGTCACCAACCGTCGTTAAACGTGTGACGCGTTTGCGTATCATCCACGATTATGCTGTTTTGTCCACTATCACTGTCCTAAGCACACCCTACCTCTCTGTCCGAGCAAGACCAGTGTGAATTTATCCCGCTCTCTGCTGCCAGCCGCCACACACACTTTAAATTGTCCGTCACGTCTGCGCACTTGTTTGCAACTGTTCGTAACTGTTCACTGTCCTATGTACACACTAATCTCTCTGTCCGAGCAAGTCCAACGTGATATTATCCGGTAACGAGCCTCCAAATGTGAGGGAGGAGGTCGGGGTGAGAGTTTAAAATAGGGAAAGTTTAATTTTTAAAACTCACAACCATCAACTGCGAACCAAATTCCTAAACATGCAAAAACACTGGAACTGTGATTGCGACTGTTTGACTCGTTTTCTAGGGGATGATATCACACGTTCGCAGCTTTCCTTCCCAGCATAAGATTAAAAAAACAAATTCATAATAAAATCAAGTTCATGATAGAAGAGGGTGTACTAACTACTATTTTTGAAAACACGTGAAAGTTCACTTTATGTTGTTTATTACACCATATTAAAACCCTGTGGCTGATACGTCTGTACGTCGACACATTTATCAAATAAAGTTATAGCTCGTGAGCCCCCACACAAAATGAATATTTGTCGCAAATTGTTTTCACACCATGTGCCTGTCTCAAACACCGTTTATGTTCACGCCTATGCGACGACACGTGTTACACTAACAAAACACAGTCACTTTAATTCAGTGTGATGCACACCTTGTTCCACCAGCTAAATACTCACAAAATACAGTAGCACTAGATACAACTTGGTGCAGTCTACGACGAGCAACCACACTTGGCAATTGCCACACAAAAATCTAAAGTCTCGATCTGGAGATCCACATGCCGACTGCCTAGAGCGACGGCGCCCGGCCAGCTACACCACTCACTCCCGACTCCTCACTTCCTGTCCGCATGCGCGCGCCAAGAGCCCAACTGCTGAGTTTTTTCCCTATGTCATCAACTTCCCCATGTGGGCTGTTCTAACCGATTTGCCAACGTACAGCACTCAGCCAATACATTTCTAAAACTTTACTTAAAATCAAAATAATTACACTACATATGTAAACAAATTTCTTCTTAGTTTTTATATTGGTATAAACATCCTTTGTACTATTTATTATAATCGTGCAATTTCTTATATCACAGATAAGTGATTTAACTGAATACTTCAAGATAAAATACACAAGATTAATTGAAAATAAAATGAGAAATAGTTAATATATTATTTTTATAAACAAACATTGCCATGCTGGTTGTGTAACTGTCTTGTATTCATTGGTAATTTATTACTTTTCATTGTCAATTAAACATATTACGCCAGATGTGACTATATCAGCTAATGTACTGTTTATTTATCAACAGGCTATTTTGTAATGAGGGCTTTAAAGGTTCCTAACTGCATCGTATTACTTCAAATGCAAGTAGTATTCAAATATTTTATTTCACGCTGTGCACTGCACTGCACCTGGCACTCGCCATCGTCACTCTCTCCCCGGAAACGAACATGGAAAATCCTAAGCTGGAACAAGCCACTAACGTCGGCCTGCTCGTTGGATCAACTGCGTACATACATTGTTACCATAATTATTAAGATTACAATTGTGTAACATTTGGTGCATTGACATGGTCAATGTTTGCAGTGAACTTCATACTGTTTAATCACAAATGCTATTAATTACCAATATTTCTAATGGGCGGTAATCTCACAACAATCACCCTCGTGAGCATCCCTGCCACAAGTAGCGCACTTAGCAGTGTTTCTACAGGACTGTCGAGTACGGTCGAAATGTTAGCACCGATAGCAACGTGCGGAATTCGGGATATACGGTCGCACAGTAATGACCTCGTAGCCCGCCTTCGTCTTCGGCGGAAGGACTACTCGACGGAAAGGCAGAAATAAGGTGCGATTTAGCACTGAGTCCTTATCGACCCTTTTCATGACTGGACAGCTGTGACTCCCTGATCAGATAGATATTCTTGAAGTTTGTGCTCGGTTAGCCCATCCAAGAGGTTGTTGGATGGAACCCCACAACAAGAGTTTAGAGTGCGGTCAGCCTCCACCTGTGCTGCACTGCACTGCTACCCAGCAGTGTAACAGGGTGGCTTTGAGCAGATGTTGTGCTTGAAAGGCACTTTCTGTCTCCAGCAGAAGAGTGCCATTTCGAAGACGAGAACACGATTTTACTGAGCCTGCAATTGCATCGACTCCTTTTTGTATCGCGAACAGATTAACAGAAGAAAAATTTTTTCCTCTTCCTCAGTCCGGGACACCACTAGATAACGAAGTGCTGCAGGAAAACAGGTCGAGGCAGTGTTTTCTTTCGAATCTTTGATTTCTTTACATTTTCTTTTAGAGGAAGAGCCCATTGCAGTTGAATCTCCCACGATTGCCAGCATCTCTGATGGCTCACACCTTACTTCTGCCCCCCCCCCCCCCCCCCCTCAAACGGGGCTCACTGCGTTCGGTGATTGTCCACACCTCAGACACAGAGACCAATTGGCATTCGGGGAAGGTGTCAGCTCAGGCCATCACCCTGGCATTTTCTAGGGGGTACGTGCAAGCCCTACGTGCTGATCCGGGGCTGGGACTTGCGCATTACCCAGTCACCTTTTATGCAGTGAGTGCACGGGCAGCCTTCAGGAACGCACAGGGTGGAGAAAAGAAGAAGAGAAGAGAAGAGAGAGCTCAAATGCCAAAGAGGAGATAAAGAAATGAAAGAAGAAATATACAATTAAAAAGGAAAGATTCAGATAGAACATGTATTTGTACAACATTCAGTTTCAGTAGGCACAAAATTGTCCCCAAGAGAGGGGAAAAGGATAGTGGGAGGGTAGTCATGCAGCGTGGAAAGGAAGTAGTACTGCAAAGGCTGGGGCCCCGTTTGCCATGCACATACTCACCAAAGATTCACACACTCCGCGGCAGAGTCAAAATTTCATTCTGAATATTATATTTGACTGTTTCAAGAAAAAGTTCTACCATGAAAATCCTTTGTATCTGATGTGTGGAAAAATGCCTTTCAAATTTGCTCCAATAACTGGAAAATCTAAACGTGTTGTTTTAAATAAGACTGTTTATAATGGGTGGGAGTACTGTCTCTTAGTGTCTAGGAAAAGACTCCAGAGAGATAAATTGTTTATCGAAAACAATTGAATGCGCCAACTTGAACGAAGCCCTTCAAATTTAGTTTTTCACATAGTTAAATCCTTTATTTAGGTATGAGTAAAACGTACACAATAGCTCATTTATCTCCCAAGCAATCACTAAACAATAAACAACTTTTACTTATTTTTATCGTAAATTACTGATAAAAAAGAGCAATTAAATGGAAGCATAACACAGAAAGTTAAATTATGCTGTGTTAATAACAGAGATTTTGCATTTTTAAACTCACAGTTACATGCTGCCCATAAGTAAAAGTTAATTAATCTAATGGTGAGATTCTTTCCCTCCCTCCCCGCCCCCCCCCCCCCTCTCTCTCTCTCTCTCTGTTGGGCTGTCTGGAGGGGGGGGGGAGAGACACGTGCCCTAGTGCCTCCCCCCCCCCTCCTGAATCTGCCCCGCCAGCCACGGTGGCCGAGGGGACTGAGGCGCTCCAATCTCGATCTGCCCGGCCACTACGGTCGGGGGTTCGAATCCCCCCTCGGGCATGGATATTTGTGCCGTCCTTAGTCTTAAGTAGTTCATAAGTAGTTTGTAAGCTTAGGGACTGAGGGCCCCGTAGTTAAGTCCCATAAGTTCTACAAACATTTGAACATTTTGAATCTGCCCTTGATACCAAAACATTGATGTCATAAGGGTAAGATGCGTGAAAGTGAAACAAAGAGACAAAGTTGGGTAGAAGGGGATAGACAGAGGGGGAAGAAGGATGAACAAGTACTTCCCCACTTAATACCAGGAAATAATGCTAGTATAGAATAAACATTAAGTTTGAGCTAATGAATTCTAGTCTGTAATATATATTATTAGTGTTAGAGCCTGGAATTGTCCATGTATGTATGAATTTATTCCATTCTTATATTATTCACTTACTTCTTCCCTCACTCTTCATTACCTTCTGCCAATCTTTGTCTATTTTTATTTTCATGCAGCTCAATCCTTATGACATCATTTCTCGTGAATAACATTTTACAATAACAACTTTCCAGGTACACAAAATGAAATATTAGAAAACTGTTTGTGAAATGTGTTGGGAGTAAAGTTGGTAACAAAGACAATAAATTTCAGCCTCATACATGATAGAGCAGCTTTTTGTGCATCTCACTGTTTATGACATCTCTCCTATACTATGATATACATTGAAGAGCCAATGAAACTGAATGTTTACATAACTCTGTTTGTATACAATGCCAATACCTGGACACCACTGCAGTTGGCAATGCCTATATAAGGCAACAAGTGTCTCATGCTTCTACAATGGCAGGTAATCACGACTTTGAACGTGGGTTTTTAGTCAGCGTCAGCATCTCTGAGGTAGTGATGAGGTGGAGATTTTCCTGTACAATCATTTCAACAGTGTACAGCGAGAATCGGGAATCTGATAAAACGTCAAATCTCTGACGCCACTGTGGCCAGGAAAAGATCTTCCAAGAATGGGACCAAAGGTGACTCAGAAGACTTCTTCAATGTGACAGAAGTTCAACCCTTCTGCAAATTGCTGCAGATTTCTGTTCTAGGTCATCGACAAGTGTCAGTGTGTGAACCATTCTACAAAACATCGACGTGTGCTTTTGGAGACAATGGCCCACTCGTATACCCTCGCCAATTCCACAACGTGAAACTTCACACATTGCCTAGGCTCACAATACTAACATTGGGTTATTTATGACTGGAAACATGTTGCTTGGTCTGACAATTTCCAGTTGTATCATATGGGTCTGGAGACAACCTGATGAATCCATGGACCCTGCATGTTAGTAGGGGAGTGTCCAAGCTGATGGAGTTTCTGTAATGGTGTGGGGTGAGTGCAGTTGGAATGATATGGGTCTCCCGATGCATCTAGATACGACTGACAGGTGACAAATCGAAGCCATTCTGGCTTATCAGCTGCAGCCATCCAGGTCCATTGAGCAATCTGATAGACTTGGGCAGTTCGTGTGGGACAATGTGACACACCTCTCATCCAGAATTGCTACAGAGCAGCTCAAGGGACACTCCTCCGAGTTGAAACACCTCCTCTGGGCCCCACACTCCCCAGACATGGGCATTATTGAGCATATCTGCGATGCCTTTCAATGGGCTGTTTAGGATAGTTCTCCACCCCATTGGGAATTGACCTCATGTAGCCCTGCAGTACGTATACACTACTTTAGACTTGAGTTTAGTCTATGCCATGTAATGTTGAGGCACTGCTGCATGATCCAGGAGCCTTCCATGATATTAGGCAGATGTATCAGTTTGTTTGGCTCTATAGTGTAAATTTAAATGTAAATTCAGTAGTACATATTCATGCTGTCTGTAAAATGTCTCAAGAATACAAGAAATTGTGTAGAAGTTCAATAAAATTTTGTCATCAGTCCTTAGACTTACAAACTACTTTAACTTATTCTAAGAACAAAACAAAACACACACACGTGGGAAGACTAATCAGACTGGCCACGCAGTCCCTGACATGACACCTAGAACCACACGGTCATTCCTGTGTGGCTGTGTAGAAGTAATAGCTCCTGACTTATTCCTGAACGTTTTACTGCATGAACAGCAGAAAAGTAGTAAGCGACAAATTGTTGCATGTTGATGAAAAATGTGTGTACAAAGTTGGTTGAAACTAACCAGTTAGTTTAAAAGCAGATGAAGAAAGAAGACTGTTACATAATATAGCCTTTTTTAGCACTAGTCTGTGACATATCTCCTGAATCATGTGTGATATGTTGTCCTTACTCCCACAGCAATTGTGCCTGGTGGGGGAGGAATGTGTGTACCAAGTTTGGTAGACACCAGTTCTTTTGAGTACATGGCACAAACTACACATCTAAAATACTCTAATATTTTCTTTCATTGCCCCATTCAGTTCTCTACACTTACTTATAGTCATCACTGCTACATATTCAAAACCAGTCAGCACACTGCTTGTTTTTTGAAGGTTATGCTGCATTTTTAGTGCCTTAATATCATGATTTCAGTGTGTGTTTTAAAATAATACCTAAAGAGTAATTTAAGGTTTTATGATGCTGAGCTCAAGGCACTGCATACTAAATTGTATGAAGTGTCAGATTTTCTTAACATATTACAATGCTGACATCAAATGCCACATAGCCATTTTGCAAAACAATTTTCAAGTTCTGTATTTATGCTTTTTGTTATTTAATGGCTTTCAGCCGAGATGTTTTATAATGTCTTGCTCCACTCTGTCATAAATCAAAGGTCATTGTTGTAAAAAATACTGGATGCTAGTTTGGTTCTTATTTTTCTATTTTATTGAGCATCCACAACAAGTGATTGATCTGGTTATTGCTACTCATTGTTTAAGTAGTTCAAGGACTACATAAGGCTTTGTGTCTGTCCACAGCTATTAGGGTGACATTATGCACAGGACTTTACAAAAATATATAATTATTTTAGTTCATACTAGTAAGGTAATAATGTTAGTTTCACTGGTGCAGAAGAAATAATTCTCTTTGACACATCACAATAATATGTAATTACTTATTTCCTAGTTAGTAACAGAAAATAAATAGTAAATATGAGACAGTAAGAAGAAAAATTACTGGTGTTTCAATGTAACTCTACTGTTCAGAAGAGGGTTTACTCTGTGGTTTGCAGTGAGGCTAACTCTTTACTTATTCATGGCAGTAAGACAGTTGGAAAGTTCATAAAGGACTTGCGTCTTTTTAACAGACAAAGTTACCTGAAAAAAATTATTCACAACAGGTACAACAATGAACTAGTTTTTGATGTAGTAACTAAACGAATTGAGACATGTGTCATATCATAGGATCAACTTTTGTATTCCTGTCTAGTACAAGTCTGCCAACTGGGAATGGAAACACTGTGACAATTGTCTTCAACTTTTTGCTGTCAAAGGACTGGTTGGAGGACAGGAATTTCTTGAGGGGTAAGAAAAAATTGAAATAAAGATCAGAACTCTATGATGGATGATCAAAGAGCACCCAGCAATGGTTTTACATAAGTTGAACTGGGAGCTGTTTGAACATTTGGCATAGAGTCATGATCTTGCCATTTTCATCTTTTCTTGCTCCTCAAGAATTTTCTGTCCTCCAGTCAGCATTTTGACAACAATGAAGAGCTAAAGATGACCATCACATGGTTGTTCCATTCTCAGGTGGCAGACTGCTACGAGGAAGGAATACAAAATTAATGCTACACTCGGACAGAGTCAATTATTTTGGTGACTACATCAAAAAATAGCTCAAACATTGTTGTATCTGTTGCCATTACAGTTTTTCATAGTTCACACACACACACACACACACACACACACACACACACACACACACACACACACACACACACACACAAACACTCCACATGTCACCAGAGGGCATCTCGTCCAATTAATAGTCATTTCCTTTCCTATAACACTCCCTTCTGGAGCAAGGGGAAAAACAACTGCTTATGTGCCTCCATGCAAGTCAAATTTCTATCATCTTTGTCATGGGCTTGGTGTCAGCACAGTTCCACTTGCCACTTACTGGTATTGGTTACCAGAAAATGTTTGCCACCACTCTCAACAGTGGTACACCATATGGTCTGGTCACCCACAGTGAAAACATAGTTGCTGGTGTTCCGGCTCCTCCAAATATCAGTCTTCCTTGGGGTGCAAACAGGCTGCTCATGATGCGCCATTTTATATTGTCATCTGCTGTCAAAATCTCATGAGTAGTGCCTAGTATGTGTCTCCTCACTAAAACCTTTTTAATGAGATGTGCAGATTTCTCTTATTCCTGCATATTAGGGCCGACTATTTTACACAGTCCAAAGACATCTTGAAGGTATGCTTTTGTAGCCTCACCTTAACTATGTGCTCTGTACTCTGGATATGCACAGCAACAGAAATGTGAAGTCACAGGAAAAGGTAAGTATTTCTGCAGTTCTACCAGAATACCATCGAGCTTTTAAGATTGTCATAACATTTCCTAGCAGTCCCCTCCAAATAGAAATTGAGACTACACTCTATGCAAGACATCTTTAAGTGCTCGGCCATTCCACAGTGGTGGGTCTATCATTTTCATCAGAAAACCCTGAAGAATGTCTCACATGTAGGGAAACTAATGGTGTCATGTTAGTCACCTCCACTTCTCCAGTCCCCAAATGCCTTCCACCCGCTACAGTGTGGCTCGAACTCTGGTTTGTCACCATGTAAATGATGGCTCTGTCATGGCCTCATCACAACCACTAGCAGATGACGACATGTATGATTGCAAGTTAGCTGTTCCTAACATATCCACAGAATAATGTTATATAGTTGTATCATAGGAACTAGCTAGTTGATTAATGAACATTTGTTTACACTCAGTAACGATTTAATTAGGTACTTGTCATACACATACAAAAGCACAGAATGAACTGAACTGACATCAGCTACAAGTTTACACAGACACACACACACACACACACACACACACACACACACACACAGAAACTTACTTCTCATTACATCTAGAAAGTACTAGAACTGTATGAACTATATATTGCCAGTTGCAGTAGCTCACAACTAGTCGACCTCTTACTTAAATAACAGACAGCAGAGGGTAAATCTCTGTAGTATTGAAAATGGCAACGGTATGCACTCACAATATTGGCACAAGTAGAGCGTAATAATGATGTAATTAAAAATGTAAATTAAATAAATTTTTTTGGTGTATGTGTTCAACAGAATTTAAAATGGGACACAAACAACTTATCAAAGAAACTCTTCATTGTACTACTCATTTGAATATCAAAATCTACGACAAGTAAATCCACAGTAACTCAAATGCATCATCTACATCTACATCTACATCTACATCTACATACATACTCCGCAATTCACCGTAAGGTGCGTGGCGGAGGGTACACTGTACCACCACTAGGCATTTCCTTTCCTATTCCACTCCCAAATGGAACGAGGAAAAAAAGAATGCCTATATGGCTCCATACAAGCCCTAATTTCTCTTATATTGTTTTTGTGATTTTTACGCAAAATGTAAGTAGGCGACAGCAAGATTGTACTACACTCAGCTTCAAATTCCATCCCTCTAAATTTACTCAACAGAAATTCATGAAAAGAATGTCGTCTTTCTTCCAGCGATTCCCAAATGAGTTGCCGGAGCATTTCCCTGACACTTGCGCATGGTCAAACCTACTGGTAACAAATCTAGCTGCTTGCCTCTGAACCGCCTCTATGTCTTCCTTTAAACTGATCTGCTGTGGGTCCCAAACACTTGAGCAATACTCAAGACGTGGTTGTACAAGTGTTTTATATGTGATCTCCTTTACAGGTGAAGTATATCTTCCCAAAATTCTCCCAATAAACTGAAGTCGGCTGTCTGTCTTACTCACAACTGTCCTTACATATTCTTTCCTTTTCATATCGCTCTGCAATGTTACGCCTAGATATTTGAAAGATGCGACAGCATCAAGGTCACTACTAATGCTGTATTCGAACATTATATGATTGTTTTTCCTACTCATGCGCATCACCTTATATTTTTTCTACATTGAGAGCTAGCTGCCATTCTTCGCACCAACTAGAAATTTTGTCTAAGTCATCTTGTATGCTATTACAGTCAGTTAAAGATGACACCCTCCCATACACCACAGCATCATCAGCAAACAGCCACAAATTACAACTTACTCTGTCCATCAGATCATTTATATAGATAGAAAATAATAGCGGTCCTATCACACTCCCCTGGGGCACGCCTGACGATACACTCGTCTCTGATGAACACTCGCCGTCGAGAACAACGTACTGCGTTCTATTACTTATGAAGTCTTCCAGCCAGTCACAAATCTGTGAACCTATTCCATAAGCTTGTATCTTCATTAGCAGTCTGCAGTGTGGCACCACGTTGAACGCCTTTTTGAAGTCGAGAAAAACACAATCCGCCTGTTGCCCTTCATCCATGGCTCGCAAGATGTCATGTGAGAAAATGGCAAGCTGAGTTTCACATGAACAATGTTTACTAAACCCGTGCTGATTCATGGAAAGAAGCTTTTCCGTTTCAAGGAAATTTACTATATTCGAACTGAGAATATGCTCTAAAATACTACACGAAACTGTAATTGTGTAGGTCAGTTCTCTTTCCTTTCTTATAAACGGGAGTCACCTGCGCTTTTATCCAATCACTAGGAACTTTGCGCTGAATTAAAGATTTGCGATAAATGCAAGCTAAGTAGGGGGCCAATGCCGCAGAATAGTCTTTGTAAAACTGAACTGGTATTCCATCCGGATCAGCAGACTTTTTCGTATTTAGCTCTCTCAGCTGCTTCTCTACACCGGAAATACCTATTGCTATGTCCCCCATTTTGGAATTAGTACGTTGATCAAATGATGATACATTTGTGTGGTCCTCCTGCGTGAAAGATTTCTTAAAGGTTAAATTTAGAACTTCAGCTTTCCGTTTGCTTTCTTCTATTACTGCCCCAGAATGATCAACGAGTGACTGGACAGTGGGCTTTGACCCGCTTATCGATTTTACATAGGACCAGAATTTTTTCGGGTTCTCGGAAAGATCTTTTGCTAAGGTATGGCTGTGATAATTATTGTATGCTTCGCGCATCGATCTTTTTATAGACACACGAATCTCTACTAACTTTTGCCTGTCATCATTTGCGTGTTCTTTTTTGAATTGAGAGTGCAACAGTCTTTGCTTTCTCAGCAGCTTTCTAAAATTATTATTATACCACGGTGGATCTTTTCCATCCTTAATCATCTTTACTGGCACATATTTCTCTAACACTTTATTTACAATGCACTTAAATTTAGTCCACAATTCCTCTACATCCATAGTCCTGGAATTAAACAATGCCCATTCATTTTCTAAGTGTGATCGTAACATTTGCTTATCGGCTCTTCCCAACAAAAACACGCTCCTAGCCTTCTTGATTGGTTTATGAACTTTGGTCACCATCGACGCTATGACGATATCATGATCACTAATTCCTGTCTCTACACAGACATCGTTAATAAGGTCAGGCCTGTTTGTGGCTATAAGGTCTAGAATATTTCCATTGCACGTGGGTTGCCGGTTTAACTGCTCAAGACAGTGTTCGCTCCTTTTTCCATTATGGAATCATCTTCTGGGGAAATTCA
Organism: Locusta migratoria; assembly: GCA_026315105.1. Classification (NCBI taxonomy): domain Eukaryota; kingdom Metazoa; phylum Arthropoda; class Insecta; order Orthoptera; family Acrididae; genus Locusta; species Locusta migratoria. The sequence goes on from CM048755.1 coordinate 10,764,485, forward strand.
ACTTACAGCACAAATATTGCCGCGAGACTCCACGTAAACCAACTGCCCATGTGGCGCAGGGGATAGCGTCACCGACTTTGGTGCTAAAAGTCGCCAGATCAATCCTGTCCACCGGCAAAAATTTACTTATTTGTAATTAACATTTCCAAATGTTCCACATGTTTCTTATGTTCACTTGTAATTTCAACCTGTTTCTTATGTTAACTATTCTTCTAATTTCTGGTACATTCTGTCCGTGTATAAATAGCAGAGCACTCTGCCCGAGAGGCAGTTAGTGCTCCGTGTATGTTAAGTTAGCAATAAACCTGCTCTCAGAATAAGTGCTATGTTCAGTTGACAATCCTGCGTTTGAAGTCAAGCCTGCTTGCATTTCAATGCAAGATTGTTGGTGGAGGCGCCGGGTATCCTGTGCAACAGCTGCATCACTGTGGCTCCGATTAGGCAACGTAAAAGCCGTCGCTTACATGGACTAGAACCGGAATACAAGGGATATTCCGAGTACATCCATCCAAAAGTCCGTATCATCAGAAGCACCATGGACACGAAACCAGCAGTAACCCAGCTGCACATCAGACACCCGTCGGTGTTATCTGGAGACACTGGACAGGACCCCAACAAATGGCTAACCGAGTCGCCAAGTACAACAGGTGGGATCCTACAATGTGCTTGGCCAACGTTTATTTATACCTGGATGGAACAGCCCAGCAATGGTTTGAAAACAACGAAGAGAAGCTAAATGACTGGGAAAGGTTCCAGATGGAACTTAAGAAAACGTTTATAGACCGCCAGCGACAAATCCTCTCGGCAGAAGAACAACTGAAGAACTGGGCCCAACGACATAGTGAGCCGACACAGTCATACGTACAGAATGTTCTGGCCCTGTGTAACATAGTCAATCGGAATATGACTGAGGCCGACAAAATCACGCACATGATGAAGGGTATTGCAGAAGACATGTACCAAGCTCTTCTGATAAAAGACATCGCTACGACAGAAGAGTTCATAAAGTGGTACCAGTGCATTGAAGAGATGCAACAAAGGAGGGTTGGACACAAGAAGTATCACAGACTCCCCAATGTAGTCCCTATGGCCATTGTGGAAGATCAACATGACTTCGCTTCTCTCATACGACAAATTGTGAGAGAAGAATTACAACAGTTTATGGCAGCCAGGACTACTAGACTGAGTGAGCATTAAATTATGGCCATGGATGTAGGCCCTGTAAGTCACGAGGGAGCCGATGCCGCTGAGGAAGAGGTATTTCAGACATTAGCTCCTGTCTGCTCCACCAATCACACCCGACGTGAAGAATGGCGTCGCCCTGCTATGACTTACGCTGCAGCCGCCAAACGGCAGCCTATGAACTGGCCAACATGGCCACAGCCAACTCCCCCGGCAACAATGACGCCCCGCAGAAGAACAGACATCTGGAGGACAGAAGACAACACACCACTGTGTTTGCACTGTGGGCGCCCTGGACATGTCGTACACTACTGCAGAGAGAGGAGACGAGTATTCGATGATTATTTTGCCGCAAGACGTCAGCCGTCGGAGCAGTTCTATCCAAGGCAGTCACCTGCTGATGAGTTCAGTCGACCTATGGGAAGAAGCCCATCGCCGTACCCTAGACGAGGTCGCTCCCCGATGCACCGAAGCCATTCACCGTCGCCGTACAGAGGTACCAGCCGCTCCCCTAGCCGCCGCTCCCAGGAAAACTAAGCAAGGCGACCATCTACAGAGGTGAGGCCGCCGCATATGAAAATCCTCCATGGATGACAGTCCCTAAGATGTCGGGAAATCTCATCGACGTCATAATCGATGGCCAACCTGTCCGGGCACTTGTTGATTCAGGAGCGTCTTTTTCTGTGTTGTCGGATAATTACCGCCGCACACTAAAGAAGACAATGTTCTGTGATACGGAGGAAACTGTGCTGAAGGTCGTGAATGGAAAGTACATCCAGCTCGTAGGAACTTGTGTCGCAAGAATAACCATCAACAACAGGACCCAGCCGTTTGAATTTGTTGTGTTAACAGACTGTACTCACAATGTCATCCTCGGATGGGACTTCCTTTCTTTTCTTCTTCTTCTTCTTCTTTTTAATGGGACTTAACTATGGTGTTATCAGTCCCTAAACTTACAAACTACTTATCAACTACCTTATACTCCCGACCGTAGTGGCCGTGCAGACCGTGACTGCAGCGCCTCAGTCCCCTCGGCCACCGCGGCTGGCTGGGACTTCCTTCAGGCATCCCAAGCTATCATTGACTGTGGAAGATCTGAGGCACCTGTCAACTGTGTTGAAATGTGTTCAGGCTGCAAGACTCCGCCTCAATCCAAAGAAGTGCCTCTGTCACCAGAGAGATAAAAATCCTGGGACACCTAGTCAATGGAGATGGTGTCCGTCCTGATCCAGATAAAGTAAGGGAAGTCATAGAATTTCCAACTCCTCAGCACATTCGTGATATGAGAAGTTTTCTTGGGCTGTGCTCATACCACCGACGTTTCATAAAAGGATTTTGTAACAAGGCACGTCCATTGCAAAAACATCTGCAAGGAGACGCCAAGTTTTACTGGGATGATACAAAAGAAGAGCTATCTGGGCACTTAAGGAGGCTCTAACTTCCACACCAGTTGTAGCCTTGTGCGACGAGAATGCGGAAATAACTTCACACAGATGCCAGTGGTTATGGGATTGGTGCAGTGCTTGTACAAGTTCAAGAAGGTGCTGAAAAAGGTGATAGCCTATGCGTCAAGAGTACTCTCAAAGTCCAAGATAAACTACTCTACAACTGAGAAAGAATGTCTCGCAGTTATCTGGGCTATCAACAAGTTCTGTCCATATTTATTAGGCAAACCATTCACCATCATGACAGACCACCATTCTTTATGTTGGCTGACTAGCTTGAAGGATCCATCAGGTCGACTAGCAAGATGGACACTAAGACTCCAAAAGTACAACGGCACAGTGGTATTCAAAAGTGGCTGCAAACACAAGGATGCCGACTGCCTTTTGAGGAATCCAGTAGTGGAACACAACAGCATGAATGAAATTTCAGCTCTCACTGAATTAGATGACATTACAGCTGAACAGAGGGCAGACCCAGCACTATTAAAAAACCATAGAGGCCTTGGAGAAAGGAGAACCTATCAATGGAAAGTTCCAACTTATAAACAGGACATTGTATAAGAGCAACTACGATCCACTGGGCCCCGAATGGCTACTGGTCATTCCAGCTCATTCCAATATCCTGTCATCTGGGATTCGTGAAGACCTGAGGCAGGATCAGACACAGGTATTACTGAAAAGGTCTCTACCGATGTGTCAAGCACTATGTGAGTCACTGTAAAGAGTGCCAGCAACGGAAGCATGTGCTGCAATTACCTCCTGGGCATCTCGTACTGATTGCACCTGCAGCAGATCCATTCCACTGAGTTGGGATCGATCTTTTAGGGAGATTCCCAAAGTCAACAACCGGTAACCGATGGATAATAGTCTGCATTGACTACCTCACGTGCTACGGTGTCACCAAACCTGTGCCGACTGCAGAAGCTCCAGAGATCACAAAATTCTTTGTAGGAGACATTATTTTGAAGCATGGAGCACCATGTGTGATGATATCTGATCATGGAAAAGTATTCCAGTCAAAACTAGTATCATAAGTAATGTCATGTTGCAACATTGTCCACAGAATGACAACTGCATACCATCCTCAGACAAATGGTCTTACAGAATGTTTTAACAAGACATCCAGTCACTCAAACAAGATATGTTTGTCGATGTTGAGCCGAAGGATTGGGATACATTACTGCCAGTCGTGACTTTTGCTTACAATACCGAAAGACAAGACACCACATGCTTCACACTGTTATTCCTGCTCCATGGCCATGAAGCTGAGACGACAATGGATACACTGTATCCGTTCCTACTGAACGACACTCAGGATGACTATGTGAAACAGTTCATCACAAGGGTCGAAGAAGCAAAATAGCTGGCTCGCATACAGACACTGGACGCCCAGGAGAAGGACCGTCAGCGGTATGATGACAATCACTGACCTGTTGTGTACAGCCCAAGAGATCTGGAATGGATTTTTACCCCTATACGGAAAGTTGGACTATCAGAAAAGTTATTGAAGTGAAACTTTGGCCTGTATCGTGTCATATGCCGCCTGTCAGATGTCACATACGAAGTTGAGGATTATGAGCCGTCGTAGAAACAGCAAAAACGAAGAGACATTGTTCACATCCTGCGCATGAAGCCTTACTACGATCCTGAAGAACAGAGAGGCAAAAATGGCTTCTTGTTCAAGGACTCTAAGGACGGTAATGACGGTAATGATACTGATGAAGCCACGACAGGAACGTCTGCCATCGGTAATAGTGGAGAAAGGAAGTATTCTCCAGAACTGCCATACAGAGGACCCATGCAAAGCTCAAGATCCAGGACATTGCAGTTGGCTCCAAAGGGAACATAACAGTGGGTCGCTGTTTTTCCAGGAGAGGGAGCAATGCCGCGAAACCCCACATAAACTAACTGCCAGTGTGGCGCAGGGGATAGTGTCACTGACTGTGGTGCTAAAGGTTACCGCTTCAATTCCGTCCACCGGCAAAAATTTATTTCTTTGTAATTAACATTTCCAGAATGTTCCACATATTTCTTATGTTCACTTGTAATTTCTACCTGTTTCTTATGTTAACTATTCTTCTAATTTCTGGTACATTCTGTCTGTGTATAAATAGAGGAGTACTCTGCCCGAGAGGCAGTTAGTGCTCCGTGTATGTTAAGTTCGTAATAAATCTTCTTTCAGTATAAGTGCTGTGTTCAGTTGACAATCCTGCATTCAAAGTCAAGCGTGCTTCCATTTCAATGCGGCAATATATTCAAACTACGAAAAAGAGCATTATGGATAATTTGTAGTCTCAAAAAGATGGAATCCTGTAAATGTCACTTTATAAGACTTAATCTTCTAAATGCCCCATGCCTATTCCGTCATGCATATTCATCACAGAATACCTCATAAGAACAGGACAATGAAGTAGCCACCAAAACTTTTGAAGGACATCATCATACCAAAAAAACTAATTCATCTTGATATTAAATTACACAATAAGATTCCAGATCAAATAAAACTTGCTCCAGATCCAATATTTAAAAATAAACTGAAGGCATTTCTGAGAAAGCACTACTTGCTTCTATTCAGTGCAAGAATTCCTGGAAATAAGAGACTAAATGTGTGTGCTTTCTATGAAACATTCTGTGGTTAAGAGTAGAACATGTTATAGACATTATTGTAATCTATACACTTAATATTCCTTAGTAGTAATTTTCATTGTTTGTGCATTCCCAATGCTTTTCATTCTTGTTTAATGAATTTTTTAACGTTTTCCTTGTATTTCCAGTGGTTATTTTTCAGTATTTTGACTCAGTGATTATTAAATTCATCAATTTGCAGTTTCTCTAATTCCATATAATTTTTTTAGAGAACAATTTTCTAAAACTATCTACTGTATTTCTTCATGATAAATGACATGTTCTATACTACGTGTATTTGTGTACAATAAGTGATCCGCGGGATAAATAATAAATAATGCAAGGGTGGGGTGTCCCTGCTCTGGGGTCTGCTCTGGAGCCATGTTGTTTCCTATTTATATTAATGATGTGCCATCTACTAATACGGCTAATTCTAAAATATTTCTTTTTGCTGTTGACACCAGCTTGGCAATGAAGGATGTTTGCAATATTGGCATAGTATGAAATAATGCAGTTCAAGACATAAGTTTGTGGCTTATAGATAAGTTGATCCTAAATCACAGTAAGACTCAGTTTTTACAGTTTCTATTACTCAATTCAACAAAACTGACATTTTGATTACACAGAACAGACATATCATAAATGAAGTTAAACCATTCAATTATCTAGGTATTCAAATAGATATTAAGCTGTTATGGAAAGCCCACATTCAGGTTCTCATTCAAAAGTAAATTCTGCATTATTTACCAAACGAGAGTGGTGGGGGTGTACGCTCATGATCATCATCTTGGCCCCTGTTCAATATCCTGGAAATCTTGGAAATTGCCTCAAAATGTGTATTTTCCATGGCATCAGTTGTTAACAATATCACAATATCAGCTTATTCCCAGGAGTTAGCAGCTTTCACGTGATGATCTACAGGCCAAATTATATGATATATGATAATGTATGAACTGTACACTGAATCAAAACTTGGTAATATATGTATCCAATATTTTTTTTATTTGTATTTATTTATTTATTTGTGGTATGATAATTTTGCTAATTCTTAAGATTGCCTTGTGCTAACATAAATTTTAATGCACTGATACTGATATTTTCTAATTATATTTCTTATTTGGCTATTGTTTTTCTGCCATGTGAAGTTGGTACCACCATGACCATTCTCTATTGTAGTATATTCTTAATTTTATTCAGTTGACTTGTCCTATTCACTATGTTGCCTCACTGTACAAATGTATAACCAAAAGGACAAATAAAATATAATCTGCATTTGGATCACACCACCTTGACTTTTGTGCAGAAATGCATGCAGAATTCTCCTGTATCAGGTTTCAATACACAGACACAAGAAATCAAACATATTAGTAGTAATAAACACACTTTAAAGTGGGGAGTTTCCTCATGGTTCATTCTTTCTATTCTTTCAAGGAACTCTTTGGCAAAATAAAAAATAAATTAATCTGATTTCTTTGTTATGTTGACACTTGTATTTACTTAAGCTTTAGTCCTGCTGTGTGCATAGACTTCTTTATCTATTACTGTTCTTATGTTACCTACAATTTCTTGTAGTGACTCATTTGTTGAACGGAGAGATTTGCTCCTCAGCTGGGTCCTGTGGGACATAAGTATAAATAAAATAAAGTTGGAAATAAGAATAACATGGATGCAACTGAATATGGGCATAAATATGACAACCCAAATCATAGAAACTCTTTCCCACAAATTTTCGAAACTGTAGTTCCTTTTTTAATGGAAAGGGATAAAATGTAACACATTACAACCACAATAGGAAAATTTAGTCATTCAAAATTGGAAGATATTTATAGTCTCTTCAATTTTGTGATGAAAAAAATTGTGGGTGTGTTAGTACATCCTCTGTTTTCTTATTACCTTGATATAACAGCGATAGATATAACAGCTTCTGCACAAACAATTTTATATTTACAATAGCCTTTGGGTGAGCCGCCTCTCGGCCACCAACAACAATTACATTCAGTGTGTGTTTGTAAGCTTGTTGAAGTAAAGTTGAATAAAGTGTTGTTCTACAGACAAGTGTGTTTTCTGGGGCTCACACCCTGTGAAAACCTCACATTGGTGACCCCCATACTGAGTTTCTTGTTCTACAGTGAGTGTTTCAGTGCATTTTGCTCACCTGTGCCAGCTTAATTCGTGAAGTATGACAGTATGTGATCCGACGGTTACGACCACGATGAACACGCCATTGCGACTTCCACCGGGCTTTACCGTGGCTTCTCAACCATCATTCAACTCACCGCTAACCCTGCAATTTGTCGAGTGTATTTGTTTCAACGCCTCGGCTCATGGCTCAGCAATTTTCTCCAGACTTGTTCAATTCGGCCCAGAGCAAAAATGCACAGAGTCACACAAAGGACTCTGGCTTTGTGACCCCGAACTTGCATTCCAGTGTTCAAATGGCAAACAATATTCATGTTTCACAGGACTATTTTGCATGTGCACATTCACAACCACTGCCAACTGCAGATAGTTCAGTGTACTGTGCTTCAAATTTGTATTCACAGCCCACCATGGCTCCACCATGTGCACCAGTGTATCCATCCGCGACCCATGTGCCAGGACATAGTTTGAACAGTGGCACACTGTAGAAGAACTATATCTTGCCACCTGCATCTAATGATCTGGCTAACGTACTCATTCCTGACTCTTTGATTTCTACATTTAATTCAGGACCTTTATATCAAGCTCCTTCTGCACCTTTTTCTGCGTGTGCAGTTTCGGTTGCAGACAGTGCAGTGCATTTGTCTTTCAGAAAACCACCTGTGCAGTGTTTACCCAGTGACTGTTTTTAAGCCTCCTACTCTGTCGAGTGATTTGTCAAGTGTGAACTTGTCAGGTCAGGACAATGCATTCAATGTGCAGCCACATACGGCATCCTGACACTCCCCTGCTGTGCCTGCTTTGGCCTACCACATCCGCTCGTGTGGCTGGCACATTGTGCGACTCGTACGATGTCTCTCATCCAACTGCCCATTTCATCAGCACAATTCGGTGCCTGTGCCACATTGGCCTTCTACATCTACATCTACATCTACATACATACTCCGCAATTCACCGTAAGGTGCGTGGCGGAGGGTACACTGTACCACTACTAGGCATTTCCTTTCCTATTCCACTCCCAAATTCAATGAGGAAAAATAGAATGCCTATATGCCTCTGTACGAGCCCTAATTTCTCTTATCTTGTCTTTGTGATCTTTACGCGAAATGTAAGTAGGCGGCAGCAAGATCGAACTACACTCAGCTTCAAATTCCGGCCCTCTAAATTTAATTCTGCGTTGCACCTCTTGAACAACTTCAACATCAGCCTGACACTGTGGTACCAGACTTGGGACCTCAGGTAGCGTCTTCTCCTCCTCCTCCTCCTCCTCCTCCTCCTCCTCCGCCGCCGCCACCTGGACGTCTGCCCAAGCTGCCTCCGATTTCATTTTAGGCGCCAACTATGTGGTTCAACTTAATAGAATAAATCTTCAACCACCATTCCCTGTATGATGCTTCTCGCTATCTCGTCTTATCACACACCTACACAAGCACATCAACCTACTCCGCAATCTGGTAATGTTGCCTCCAACGACTCGTCGCTACTTTGTGGCCAAGCACACCACCCTGGAGTGTGTCACATGCACTCCTGACGAAATCATACACTATATTCTGCAGGAGCAACATCTCGGCAACAGGAAGCCTTCCCAGTTATGGAGACGTCTTCAACTGCTGGTCTGTGAGATGGCAATGCCAGACTAAACTCTGATGACAGTCTGGACCAACAAGCTGCCTTTACCGGTCCAGACGGCTTGGGACTACAATATCCTTTAGTCTTCGAGCGAGTGCATCTGCATCGCTGACCAGCTACTTACGTGAGACCCATTTTGACGTGCCTGCTAGTGCTCACACCACAACACCTTACACCTCCTGCACACCGGCTGACCTCATCGACTCACCTGGCATTCCGTGTCACCTCACACCTGAGACACCACAGCCAACCTCGCTCTCTTTTCTGACCTTTGCCATCTCTGCAGCATCAAACGCATCCACACCACAGCTTACCACCCCCAAAGCAATGGGCTGCTAGAGTGTGTAATATATTTAGGCAGGAGGGTTCCATTTGTTTAAATAACTGAAGTATTCGATACCATAATTGGTCGTAGTATTGTAACCTAACATTTCATGCTTATATTACATAAGCATTTTATAGCGCTTCTGTCAAGTTATTTTAATCATTATAATTTGCATTACTAGGGTCTTCTAATAAACTAAATTAATTAAGTATTGAAAGTCGTATTAACAATGTAAACATATATTAACACTGCACTAATTGTTGTTTACTTACAATCTTTTGTATTATTTCATTTCGATATGGAAATATGTTTATTACATCTGTCATAGTTTTGTGTATATTTGCGTAAAGCAGGATTCATTCATGTTTATTGAGCAAATTGTTAAATATTTAAATGTTGTACTTCCGTGTTCTAGAAGGTTCTAGAAATGTGATTGTGTATTTATACGTGCAAATTGGCGCGAACCGAGTCAGTGAGTCTCAGTAGAGAATCTGTACTAGAAGTTTGGAGCCTTATGGCAATCTTAGTGAAGTAACATTTTATTTAGTATGGAAGTGTGTTGAGAAATTGCTTTATCAGAAATGGATGAATAAATATACATAAAAAATGAAACGTGTCATATTTGTAGTTTCCACAAGACTGCCAAGAACCCGACGACATACCATAATTTTGTAATGTGTTAATAGCAGGCGAGCTACAAGATCTTCGAGACCACTGAACATCTGCAACAGGTGATGTATAAAAATGTGGCGTTAATGTATGACCAGTAAAAAACAAATGTGCCACAAGTGGTGGCACAGAACCCTAAAATCTGCTCTTCGGTGCCACGACTTTCTATGGATGAAGTCACTGCCTCTCCGTTTGCTTGGATTACAAGCGACCTACAAAGAGGACTTCCGTGACAATGTAGCCAAATTTGTCTATAGACAATCCTTACTTTTACCTGGTGAACTCATCTCCCCCTCTCCCATTTCTCACTCCTCGGACCTCCCCACCCTGGTAGACCAAGTACGTGAGCATTGTGCGAGGATCTGCCCTCCACTTCTCTCCAGTCACTCTCCCCCACAGGTCATTGTTCCCAAGAGCTTGGAATCTTGTGAATTCATCATGCTATGGGACGACACAGTTCGTCCTCTGCTCAGCCCTCCTTACACAGATCCTCATCGGGTGCTCAGGCACTCTCCCAACACCTTCGCCTTACTTATCAATAACTCTCCCTCCATGTGTGGGTAAACTGTATTAAACCTGCTTGTGTCGAGCCTCACCTCCAGTCGAGGGCAATCCTCATCCCCTCATTACGTTCAAGGCAGATACCTCTCTTGCGACCTCTTTGGCCTCTCTGTCTCCTGCCAATGCACCTCTGCCTTCCCCCCCTCCTGCTCAAGTTGTCTCTCTGACTCCTCCTTCCCCCCTCCACTCCATTCAAGGTATCTCCACTCTCTCCTGCCTCCCCCTTGAAAAGGCTTCTGTATTCAACCTCTTCCTGAGGCTCCAGTCCTGGAATTCAAGGTATCTATCCCTCCCCAACTTACTTCCAACATTGCAATTCTTTTGCACGAAGGCTCGATCGTCATCCTACATACGGCTGTCAGCACTCCCTCCTCCCCCTCCTCCCCGGCAATGTAGGTATGAGTTACTGAAATGTTTCTCCCCTCCTGCTTCATTTAATTTGGATGCTGCATAGGCCTTTATGCTTCTCTAGGGTGTGGTTAGAGTGGTACTTCCGCTCCTGCCTCGCACCATCTGCTGCATCAGGTTCGGCAGCACCCTTGCCTCAGGGACTTTGAGGTTTTTGGCCCCAGTGTTCGCCGCCTCTGTCAGATAACTCCATGGAGCTGTCCATCACTGACTCCATGCACACAACCATTGCCAGCTGTTGCCCCCGCCCCCCTCCGCTCCACATTCCTCCATCACCTCAACACGAGTACTCTGTACTATGGGGAAAGGGTGGGGGGAAGGGTGGCGGCTGTGTGGTCGTGATAGCTATAATTGACTCTGCACAAACAATGTTATTTATCTTTACAATTGTCTTTGGGTGAGCCACCTCTCGTCTGTCACCAACAATTACATTCAGTCTGTGTGTATGATTGTTGAAGTAAAGTTGAATAAAGTTTTGTTCCACAGACAAGTGTGTTTTCTGGGGCTCACACCCCATGAGAAACACACAACCTAAAGCCATGTCTCCACCATATCCTTTCTTCCAGGAGTGCTAGTCTTGCATGGTTCGCAGGAGAGCTTCTGTGAAGTTTGGAAAGTAGGAGGCGAGGTACTGGCGGAAGTAAAGTTGTGAGGCGGCATCGTGAGTCTTGTCGGGATAGCAAAGTAGGTAGTGCGCTTGCCCGCGAAAGGCAAAGGTCCCAGGTTCGAGTCCCAGTTCTGGCACACAATTTTAATCTGCCAGGAAGTTTCACACAACCTAAATGTTTATTAGTGGCCATATTCTCTCATCCTTAAAAATGTCAGTTGTTATTCCTTTGCACAAAAGGGTTACAAGTCTTGTCCTAATAATTACCATCCAGTATCTCTTGTACCCATAGTTAAAGTAGTGGAATATTGCATACAGCTCCGAATTAATGAACACATGTCTACAAATACAATTTTTAGTGTTTCACTGTATGGGTTCACATCTGGCCTCTCAACAATATAAGCAGTTGAAGACATCGTTTCATCATTTGAATGAAGATGATCTGTTAATGCTATGTTTGTGGACCTTAGCAAAACATTTTAACTGTCAGCCACAGACTCTGCTTGAGAAATTCAATTGCTGAGGTTTCGGAGACTCAGAAAAAATCATCAGATGCTTCCTGAGTGATAGAAAACAAATTTTGAAATTTTACAACATGAGATCAAATATCTTAGATATCACACAGGATGTGGCACAGAGCTCTATACTTCATACACTCTTCATAATATATAGATGACTTACAAGTAAATCCATGCTTTTAAACAGATAATATAAATATTTTTTTAAAATTTTTTTTATACTTCTGAAAAAAATAGGACGGGCTGCAATAAAGCAGGAAAGTAGGAATCATCTCAGAGCAGTCAGTAAGCAGTTCTAAATGAATGAAGTGAGTATTAACAACGAGAAAATTATAACATTATCTTCAGCTTAATACATAAGGATAATGAAGATGGCTGAGCCTCAACTAAAATTCTTATGGTACATCTGGACTCAGAGTTTATATGGGAAAGTCAGGTAGAATATATCTGTACTAAAATAGTGCATTTTACGTGTTTATTGGGTAATTTAAGGTCCTGTGTTAGTCATAAGGTATTGCTCAGTTTGTGCTATGCCTTCTCTCACACTCACTTGACATATGTTTTACAATGGGGTAACTCCCCGAGAGCTAAACATTCTCATGTGGCAAAAGAAAGAAATCTGAGCCATCTGTGGAGTCCTAACTGAAGGTTTTGTGGGCCATATAAAAAACTAAAAGTACCTAGAATAAAATCTTTATGTTATTATAGAACATAAAAACAAAATTAACTGTCACAAACTATGACAATTTGGCCATAACCCACACACATGAAACATCAGACTAACATCGCAGTCACCAAACTTATGAAGGCACAATATAGTTACAAATACATGGGAATACAAGTATTTAAAACATTGTCAGTAGAAGCACATAATGTGTTGAGTATGTTGAAACACCACACACAAATGGCTTAAAGACAAATCAATTATCTGCTTTTACACCATCATACTGAAAATATCTTTTTCACAACATGAATGCTGTTTAATTATGTAATTGTACATTCAGAAGCTCTTAATTTAATGTTATCAATAGCAATGCTATACATTAAAGAATCTGTCTACTGCCAACTAACATGAAAACCTCACATACTAACCTTCCAACAAAAATCCCATAATTGACTAAAACAATTAAAATTCCAACTGGCCCAACCACCCCACTATCCTCCACACCCATAAAACCTCGATAGAACCCACCCTCTGCTACGTCAATGTTGCACAGATATCCACACCACCAAATTTCTAAAAGCCTTTCCCAATCCTGGAAAGTCATGCACTCCACCTTGCTTTCTAAATCTGCTTACCCTCTCCCATGTGGATCCTTTATGTGTCATCAATTTCCCCGTCACTCGACCAAATCAGATACCTCCACATCTTCTATAATGTCATCACATCTGAATCCAATAAACCTATTGTCTACCCTCTGCTCCCACCATACCTCTACATCCACACATGCTGTATCCTATCCCAATACACCTTAAATGACTTCCCCTCCTTTGCTAGTGTGTGACATTGGAACAGTTGGCAACACAATCTATTATAATGCACTAGGCCATGCCTCTGCATAGTTCTGGGCACCACTGAATTGCCATGTTTTATAAGGCAAAACACTACAAGAATCAGTATCATTACTGTGCTGATTTAGGTTGAGACATTAGCTAGGACAAGAAGATTCTGTACACTTAGTACTGATCATTATAGCTTGGCTTCCAGTACTGATAGTTTGAGGCATGGCAGAAATACTCATAGCTTATTATTTAGTTAGATACTTTATGTCAGTCTATTATTCCTGTCTACTGTTGAACCCTCAGAAGTTATGTATTCTGTTAATAAATTTTTAATACTTTTGTTAGCTAATAAGTGTTGACCTGTTGCAGATTATTTGACCACGTCTGTCCTATTGAATTCCGATTCCTGCAGCAGGCTATAACTGGTGACAAGAATATTCTATAATCTCTGAGAACACTGATCCTGTGGGAGGATGACAGACAAAAATGAAAATTCTAGGTCTCCAACTAATCTTTTCTTTTAGTAATGCTGTGCTGCAGAAAATCATTCTTGTGTGGCCTGTCTTTGAGTATTTCAGAATGGCTACACCTCAGGAAGAGGTATTGCTAACTCACAGGCAGAAGCACAGCCAGTGGCAGCACCAAACCTTTGGCCTCTTTATGCAGCTGCAGAAGACTGGAAAATTATTTGCAGCAGCTCCACACCCACTTCATGGCATATAAAATACAAGGCAATGAGTACATTGCTTACTGCTTCTCCAACATCTGTCCCTCAGTGTTTGTTCTATGCAGAAAGCTTTTCCATTATGTTGACCCCTCCGACATCCCCTACAAGGAACTAATCAACAAATTGATTACACATTATGACAGTCACGTTCATGTAGCTACTGCACACTACAAGTTTTTTTTAGGTTCAAAAAATAACCAGGACAAACCTACAGGTAGCGGCTGGTGGAATTAAAGGGTCTAACCAGAAACTGTAAATTTAAGTACACATGTGGAAAGAGTTGCAGTGATCCCTTGTTGAGAGATGCTATCACACAGAATATTCCAGATGCTAGAATTCGTGCTATCATACTCAAATTGCCAGACCTGGACTAGCAAACTGTTTCCATAATTTAATCTTAAAGCTTTCGGGACACTATGGAGATGAATTTTGACTCTTCTGTGATTTCTAATATGTTCAAATGTTTGTTAAGCTTATGGGACTTAACTATGGGGTCATCAGTCCCTAAACTTACAAATTACTTAAGAACTACTTACGAACTAGGACGGCACAAATATCCATGCCCGAGGGGGGATTTGAACACCCGACCGTAGTGGCCGTGCAGACCGTGACTGGAGCGCCTCAGTCCCCTCCGCCACCACGGCCGGCTTTCTAATATGAATAGTGTTTCAAGGAATAGGTCACAATGTAAAGAAACCAAGGAATAAAAGCAAGGTGCAGTCACAGGGAACAGGTATTTTCTTTCAGTCTGGCAGAAAGTGTAGAGATGCTCAGCAGAAAAATCCAAACTAGTGTACATGATGAATTGAACCTGTGACATTTGCCTTTCGGGCAAGTGCTCTACCATCTGAGCTCTCCTGGCATGCTTCACAGTCCATCCTCACAACTTTATTTCTGCCAGTACCTCACCTCGTAATTTCCAAACTTCACAGAATTTCTCCTGCGAAACTTGCAGAACTAGCACTCCTGGAAGAACGAATATGGTGGAGACATGGCTTTGTTACAGCCTAAGGGATGTTTCCAGAATGAAACTTTCACTCTGCAGAGGAATGTGCACTGATATGAAACTCCCTGGGAGATTAAAATCAAACCTGGAATCTTTGTCTGGTTTGAATCCTGGTTCCATCATACAATTTTAATCTGCCAGGAACTTTCATACCAGCACACACTCTGGTGCAGAGTGAAAGTTTCATTCACAGTACACAATGTTTTACTAGGCACAAGTGCTCGCAATGCCCAAGCCGGCAGGTGACTTGTTATAGCTGTCGAAAGGTTGGCAATGTTCAGAACATATGTTTACACCAAGACAGCACACAGTATAGCCCTCCGAATGCGCAGCAGTGTGTTAGTAACCAGAACTTTCACTCTATCACAGTTCACCTGGTTGAGCAAGTGAACTTAAATACTGCAAGAACATCTACTATGAGGAAACCCTCACAGGCACTTCACTGTAAAGACAATAAGCTGTTTGTCACTTTGCATGTAGCTGACCACTCCATGGAAGTTCAGCTGGACACTGGTCCTTCAGTCTTGTTACTTAATAAAGACACTTTGAACTTCTAGGAAGTCTGCCCCTGTGCAGATTACCTCTGTGTTATCTGCCTGCAACATATAGTCCATAACTGCATGTGGAGTATGAAGTTTGCCTGCCTCTTTCAAAAAAGTAATGACGTTTGTGTCCTTCCACGAAGTACGTGACAGACAGTACAAATATCTTTGGCCTTGACTTATTTGATTTCTCCAATCTTAAGGTGCATGACAATGTTCTTCAAATTAGTGCTTTGGTGCCTCACAAACAAGTTTCAGAGCTGTGTTAGAACTACAAAGAGCTGTTTGAACTGGGTGTAGGACAGGCTAAAGATTTTGAAGTGCATGTCACCTTAAAAGTCTATGCACAGCCATGCTTCATCAGATCTCACCCTGTTCTGCATGCAATTTGTGACCAGGTAGCACAAGAAATTCAAAGATGGACTGATAATTGGCTCATAAAGCTAATATCAACTACTCAGTGGGCTTTCCTGTCATATTGAAGCAATCTGATGGACATTTTTGTCTGTACACCATTTCAAAAACAGTGAATCTATGGACTAATCAACACTTATCCCTCTTCTGGGAGAGGGATAATTGAGTAAGTCCATGTAGGTGTAATGATAGCTGTGTCTCCAGTGGTGTAAAGGTCAGTGTAACTGCCTATAAAGCAGAAGACCCAGGTTTGAATCCCAGCTGGCTACACATTTTCAACTTTACCCATTCGCAGTTAATGTTATACATTCCATGAATATGAAGTATTGACCTGTTGCAGATTATTTGGCCATTCTGTCCTATTGCATCCCGATTCCAATTCCTGCAGCAGGCTACATCAGTTAGCAGTGAAATAAGTAGCCCTGGCTGGGTTGACAGCAAAAATACTAAGGGGGTACTGTTATTTCTTAAGCTAAGACCAGTGTCCAATGACTCGTCATGGAAATCTGACTATGATGGCTATAATGTCAGTGGAATGTTAATCTTCCTTCCTTCCTTCCTTCCTTCAACATGGAAAGAATTTAAGTCTAATGAGAAGCTCATACAGGCAGATACTGAAAAAGTTAATATATCCCAAGAGTCTCATAAAAGTACAATGAAATGTATATTGCAACAAAATATTGGACAATTACAAAATAAAGTAGATAAGCTTCTGGTTAGTTTAGAATATTTACAAACTGAGGATTTAACAGATGTACTATGCCTATTTGAGCATCACTGATACAAAAGGTATATGTAAATGTACATAAGCTTTCAGAACATGTAATACAGACAATAAGGAGACAGGAACAGTCCTCATATATACTGTATGTTAAAAGTTATCATTGTGTAAAACTGGGTAAATTTTTAACTATTTCTGAAAAACAATGGTTCTTTGTTGTGCTGTCCGTCAGATAGGAGGAAGCACATTTTTGTTCATGGTTATTTCAATATAAATTCTTTGAAGGAGTGTAATATGAAAAATGACCAAGTATTACTCAGTTCTTTCAGTTCAAAATCCATTATTGATTTTCCTGGTTTGATAGCAAAGGACCAATTTTTTAATTTTTTATTTTTACTTTACATAAAATCCTTCATGGTTTCAAATAAGTTTATTAAGTTACTTGGACACATCTCAGTCCAACTGCTGTAGGATTTCCCTAAAATTTTCAATTATTAAATCATTAATTGAATGTACTACTCAGGAGGAATGTTTAAATTTATTGTACTGAGCTGTAGTGTATACTGTAACTAGTTGTGCACCATGATAAGAAATACCACTATCAACAGGATAAGTGTTTATGTGGTTAAACCGATCTTGGCCTATAGAAAAGATATCAGTGTTCTCCAACCACATAAACTCTTATCTTGTTGATAGTGGTATTTCTTATGGTGCACAGCTAGTTACAGTTTACACTGCAACTCCATATAGTAAATTGGATTTAATAATCGCACATTTCAGGGAAAGCCTACAGCAGTTAGACTGAGATGAGGTGTCCAATGAACCCAATACTAATTTCAAATATAACTTATTTCATAATACATTTGTAAGTGTTTTTGAATACTCTTTTCGAAGAAAATAGTTAAGTATAATAGTAAAAAACCATGGCTTACCAAAGGAGCAAAAATATCTTGTAGCCAGGAAAGGGAATCGTACCTAACAGCAAGAAAGAGTTATAATCCAGAAACAGTAAAATATTATAAAAACTACTGTGTTATATTAAGAAAAGTTATTAAAAAAGTCCAGAGATGTGTGTACCTTTCCTGAGATTAGCACCTCAGATAATAAAAATAACAATTTTGAAAAGGGAAACAGACCACTGGAAGACTGTGTTACCATAAAACAAGTTTATCAGCAAAAAAATTGGAAGTTGAAAATAACTTTTAATAATTTATTTAATATTTTCAAGAAAATATAATCCAGATGTTTATTAGAAGAGGCAAGACTTAATGAATGAGGACATATCTTTGCAATTTGATGTGTTTGAAATTCCACCCCTCTCCCTTTGAAATTAGGATAATATTAAACTCACTCGAAAGTAAAAATGTACAAGGAATTGATTTATTTGACACACACACACACACACACACACACACACACACACACACACACACACACACGTGAATTCATAAAAGGGCACAAAGGGGATTATAGTATAGTAATGTATAAGTATGCGACTCAAAAGGCAATGTGTGCTGGGGTAGTGGATATCATGCCCACCTCAGAGAGTGCCAGAACCAACAGCTGTCAGTGACACTTAACAGAATCTGGGCTCTACTTAAGGATGCTTAGAGTCATGGTTACTCATTTCCTGTGTGTTTCCACATATAGTTGCTGAAGTTCTTGTATGACATGTGTAAAGTTCAGGTTATTTGTGCTGGTAATGCAGCTAGTAGGAGATTACTAAGAGTGTGTTTTCTTTCCCTGCAAGTTCTTTCCTTCAACTGGATCTCTTTTTATGTCAAACTATGACAAACAGTACAATGAATGAGATACTTTGTCAACTGGTAGAATAATAAGGAGTTTTCCATTAATTATTGCAATATTTTAGCCTGATTCTGCAAATTACTAACTACATCTATGACAATGGGCCTTCCCTAAGTCCACAGTGCCCACAGCTTGTGTGGGTTCACCAGCCCTACATCTAGGGAGGGTTAAACTCAGGTATCTGCTGACACAGGTGGCACTTGCAGAGGGGAAAGTCATAGATCTGATACTGGTATCCACCTTTTCCTGCACATGATGAATCTGTTGAAGAATAGGGTACGTATGAACAATGATTGAGACAGCAGTTTCAGTATTTCATGGTAACAGACACAATGTTGGGCTGTGCATCATTCATTTCCTTCACTTGACAAGGCTGTCTCAGTGTGTTAAATGGCCCCATGCAGGACCAGTCAACCCTAACTTGTGACGAAATGTACACATTCCATTCCAAACACTACTGTAAAAGCACAATGTTATTACTGCCAGAACTGAATTATTTCACTGTTGGATACAGCCCAAGGATCTTATCATGCCTCTGTGGCTGAGCTCCACATGTTAAGGCAATGTTGTCATTAACTTACACAAGGAATCATACGCAGATCAGTGGTGAGGGATGCTATTACCTGTTTAGCTCTATATGATAAGGTATGGGAACATACTCTTCAGTGTGGAAATCCATACCTCTCTGACAGCTTGCCCAATCATTCGAAGTTTCAAGGACAGCTAGAAATCAGATTGAGACACAGTAGGTGTGTCTGATATCCAATCCTCCTCCCTGCCTCTGCCCGTAAATGATGCACAGGAGGATGAGAGGGTCAGCACAAGGTCTCAGCTTAAAGTCAGCTGGCCTTGCTTTTAGGAACAGCCACAGCCACAGCCAAAAACATGCAGGTCAGTCAACAGCAATGTTTGCATGCCATGCTTATTTCTTGACAAATTGTTTTGTTAACCAGAAACATTGTGACTGCCTCAATATTCCAATACCAAAGGCCACAGTGCCTTTGTGTGTAATGCAAAATGACAGTGACAAAATCTGGGTGTGGAGGTGCACATTGTGTTTCTGCTGTTTTAATGTGTGAGAGAGAGAGAGAGAGAGAGAGAGAGAGCGCACGCCCACACACACACACACACACACACACACACACACACACACAGAAACTTGTTATTGATGTCATTATTTTCTGTAAAGTACTTCACACATAAGTGGAGATGCTGATTCTCAGTTAACAGACATATATGGACCTAGGCTCCCCTACCTCATGTGTGTCTTCGAAGCTAGTCAGTTACAATAAACGAAGTATTATTAATCTTGGCCAATTTTTAGCCAGTGTGACATACAAGTATAACTTCTAACTTTGCTTGTTGTAAAAAATATCATTATTTGGTTGTCTGCCATGCAGCAGGTTTAGACTGCATAGCCCTCCAGGCTTCTCTGTCTTTTGCAATTATCTTCATTCTTTGGTACCCTCCTAGGGGCTTGCTGATGTCATCCAGCATCTGGTACCTTCTTCTGCCCTTCCCTCTCTTTCCCGGAATGCAACCTTCAATTGCCTCTACCAGAAGGTGATCTCATCTTAAACTGTGGCCTAGCCAGTTTAGTTTCCTGTTCGTTACCATCAGCAACATCCTCTGTTCCTCTCCGACTCTACTCAGAAGTTCATTTCTGACTTTATCAATTCAGCTGATCTTCTCCATCCTACGCCATATCCACATTTCACAAGCTTTAATCTTCTTCTCATCTTGCATTCTCAATGTCCAAGTTTCTACTCCATACAAGGCCAAACTCCATATTAGACACTTAACCAGTCTCTTCCTTAATTCTTTGTTTAAATCACTGGTTAGGAGTCTTCTTTGCTTCTGAAACACTTCTTTTGCCAGGGCCATTCTCACTATGATGTCTTGTTGGCAATTCATATCTTCCTTAATCCAACTTTCCAAATACTTGAATGCTGTCACCTGTTCTATGACTTCTGGCTCCAACTTAATTTACACTTTTCTTTAAACCTATGACCATGCTTTCTATTTTCGTTTTATTAATTTTCATGACATATGTTGTACAGGCTCCACTCAGGTCATTTAGCATTTGAGTTAGTGTATATTTTCTGCAAGGATGACCATGTCATCAGCAAATCTTATAAATCAATTTTCCGTACACCTATCCTTACATCTCTTGTCCCATCCAAACAGCTTTCCAGTACTTCCTACAGATAAATGTTTAATAAAATTGGCGAGAGACAACAGCCTTGTCTGACACTTCTCCCGATCTTGCTGTCTTCAAAGATCCCGTTATCTATTTGTACTTGTGCCTTCCAATTCTGGTACAGATTTGCAATTAATCTTCTCTCCTTCCACTTCACTCCCTTCCTTTTCAAGATGTCTAACAGCTTATCCCAATGCACTCTCTCAAATGCCTTTTCAAGATCTATGAAGACAGCATACACTTCTTTACACTTTTCAACATATCTTTCGCTGATGGTTCTCAGGAGTCCAATTGCATCTCACATTCCCTTTCCCCTTCTGAAACCATATTGATCCTCTCCAAGTGCTTCTTCTAGCATTCCATAAAGCCTCCTGTTCAGAACTGAAATACGTACTTTTTGCTGCTTGCGATATTGTGCTGATTGTCCTGTGATTTTCACACATTTTAGCATTATTAGTCTTTGGGATTGGAATTATTATATTTATGAGAAAGTCTTCTGGTCACTCCCCTTTGTCATAGGTGTAGTTACAAAGAGAGGTCAACTCACTTTTGCCTGTTTTTTTTTTTTTTTTTAACTCTTCAAGATTTTGGCTGGAATGTCATCTACACCACAGTCTGTTGTTTTTAAGTTCTCCCAGTGCCTTTTTTACTTATGAACATAAGATGGTAGCTCCCTTTTCATATTCATTTACCGATTCTTCCTTCTCAGTTGGTAAAATGGAAGGTCTTTGATCCGCTTCATAGAGTATCAATGTATTCTTTCCATCTATCCTGAACAGCACATGGATAGATCTCCATCTTTTCCTTATTAGTTTTGCTCTTTCTTCCCTGAAATACTAGTTCTTTGGTTACTCAATACATCTTTTCGTACTTGCCCTCTTTCTCCATTGTCTCAATTTCTGAGCAGATTTATCTTGCCCATTTTTTTCTCTGGCCTGATCAATACTCTTCTCAGCTCATTGTTCAGTCTTATTGTATTGCCTTTTTCCTTCATCAGTTTGTGAGTTTCTCCATTTTCTCCTTTCTGCCATCTTCAAGATCATGTTGTTGGTAACCCATGGTTCCCTTCTCTGCTTGCACTTCACCCAACCAACAACTTCTCTACTGGTTGCTTTCAGGGTGTGTCTGAACTGGTTCCACTGCTCATTTATGGTCTGTCTTTTCCCTAATTTTTCACTTGTCTCAGCACTCTTCAAGGTTGTTCCTTTTTCCTTTAGAGCATCCAAGTTAAATTTTTTTCTTAATTTACTAACCAACATTTTTTCAATCCAATCTGTACATCCGCTACAAGCAATTTGTGGTCGGAATTAATATCTGCTGCAGGATAAGCTTTGGCATTCCTCATGCAGGTCCGGAATCTACTCTGTATTAGTATGTAATCAATCTGGTATCTTTTATTGTCTATGTTCGATGTCCATGTGTACCACCACATCTTGAGGTGTTCAAAAAGTTTGTTTCCAACTACAAATGAGTTTGCCTTACAAAATCTGATCTTTCTAGTACCTCTTTAACTTCTCTTTCCCAAAACGAACTTTCCAACCACATCTCTGTCTTTCCCTTCACCTTCCAATCTCCCATTACTATGATGCAAGCACTTTTCTTCTCTCTCTCTCTCTCTCTCTCTCTCTCTCTCTCTCTCTCTCTCTCTCTCTCTCTCTCCAGCAGTGATTCAAAAATACACACATTAAAAAATCATTCCAGCTTTATGTCATTTGGCTTCAGTATCTTGGATCAAATCTACCTGGTTTCTGATCAAATTACCTATTCCCAGATCAACACATTGTGTCCTCAGTTTTCTTGTTTGTTTATACCTCGAATGGTTCATGTAAATATTTTCATGCACGTATTACTATGATACCTTCAGAAGGGCTCTAATTTTTCAGGCTTGTCTATTTCCTGTGGCTTTTTGAGAGCAGGTAAAGGCAGAATTACATCACTTCAAGCAGTCAGGGATCATTGACTATGTATTCATTTGATTCGTTTCCTCCCCCGACTATAGTTTTTTTTTTTTTTTTGTGGTTTTAGGGTGCACAACTTCTATGGTCATTAGCGCCCAGCCAAGAACATAGATTCGCTATGATCTCAAAAAAATGGTGACTGTCAGAACATCAACAACAGGCTAAAAACGAAAGATAAAAGACAATTAAAAGGGTTAAATATCCTTGGATAGGTTGGCCAAGTTGATAAAACGCAAAACTCGAGCAGCTGCTCGTGTGTCATCAGCTAAAATTTCCTCCAGAGTAGACGGAAAGTGAAGGGCTACACGGAGATGATTAAAATTAACACAAGTCAGTAAAACATGTCGCACTGTCAGCAGTTCACCGCAGGAGCATAGCGGTGCAGGTTCGGCGGATAGCAAGTGACGGTGGCTGAAACGGCAGTGACCGATCCGCAACCGGGCCAGGATGGCCTCCTCCCGCCGAGAGGGGCGTGAGGAGGTCCTCCAAGCGGTCGGGATCGGTTTGACAGTTCGCAATTTATTGTTGTACAGTGAAAGCCACACACTGTGCCATTGCGACACGATACTCCGGCGAAGAGCCCGTTGAATATCGTCCGATGGGACGCAAAAGGTAGCCATGCGAGGCAAAAGAGCTGCTGCCTTGGCTGCTATGTTGGCGGCCTCATTCCCGGGCACACCCACATGGCCAGGGACCCACAGTAAAGAAACGTGAAAGCTGTCATCTGCTAGCAACTGGAGGGAGCGTTGGATCCGATACACGAGAGGATGGTTCGAGAAAGGGTCCTTAAGACTCTGCAGGGCACTAAGGGAGTCAGAACATATGGCATAGAAAGGTTGGCGGTGGCGGAAGGTATACAAAACGGCCTGGTGGAGGGCGAAAAGCTCAGCCGTGAAGTTCGAGCACCGGTCAGGGAGCTTGTATTGGAAACAGTTGTCCCCGACGACAAAGGCAGATCCGACACCGGCAGTGCTCTTGGAACCATCAGTGTAAATAAATACGGCATTATCGAACCGCGAACGGAGTTCGGCAAGCCTCGAGCGGTATACCAAATCCGGAGTGCTCTCCTTGGGGAGCGAACTAAGTTCGAGGTGTGTGTAAACCTGGGCCTGATGCCACGGTGGCAATGGGCTTTCACTCAACCGAAGGGTGGAAGGAAGGGTAAAATCGAGCCGCTGTAGCAGGCGGCTAAACCGAACTCCAGGTGGAAGCAAGGCAATCGCAGACAACTGATATTGGCGATCGAGTGAGTCGTCAAAAAATAATCTGTAAGATGGATGGTTGGGCATCGACCGTAGGCGGCATGCGTACCGACACAAGAGTATGTCACGTCGAGTGGTCAAGGGTAATACAGCAGTCTCGGCATACAGACTTTCAACAGGGCTGGTATAAAATGCACCGGTCGCAAGACGTAAACCCCGATGATGGATAGAGTTGAGACGGCGGAGAATCGACGGCCGTGCTGAAGAGTATACAAGGCTTCCGTAGTCGAGCTTCGACTGAACAATGGCCTGGTAAAGGTGAAGCAGGACGGTACGATCCGCTCCCCATGACGTGCCACTGAGGACACGAAGAACGTTAAGGGATCAGGCACAACGGGCAGCCAGGTAGGACACGTGTGTGGACCAACAAAGTTTCCGATCCAACATTAGTCCCAAGAATTTCGTAGTCTCCACGAAAGGGAGAGCAACAGGGCCGAGACGTAGAGAAGGTGGAAGAAATTCCTTGTATCTCCAGAAATTGATACACACAGTTTTCTCAGTGGAGAATCGGAAGCCGTCTGCGATGCTTCAGGAATATAGACGGTCAAGATAGCGTTGGAGAGAACGCTCCAAGAGACACGTCCGCTGGGCGCTACAATAAATTGCGAAATCGTCAACAAAAAGAGACCCGGAGACGTCGGCTGAAAAGCAATCTACGATCGGATTGATTGCAATGGCAAAGAGTGCCACACTCAAGATGGAGCCCTGTGCTACCCCATTCTCCTGTCAAAAGGTATCTGACAAAACAGAGCCCACCCGTACCCGGAACTTGCGATCCGCCAAAAACGCTTGAATGAAAAGAGGAAGGCGGCCCCGAAGGCCCTATGTGTGCAATGTGCGGAGAATGCCCCCTCTCCAACAGGTATCGTATGCCTTCTCCAAGTCGAAGAACACTGCTACTGTTTGACGCTTCTTTAGAAAGTTGTTCATAATGAAGGTCGACAACGTAACGAGGTGATCAGCAGCAGAGCGGTGTCGACGAAATCCTCATTGGATATTAGTCAGGAGGCGGCGAGATTCGAGGAGCCAGACCAACCGAGCGTTAACCATGCATTCCATCACCTTACAGACGCAGCTCGTCAGAGAAATGGGGCGATAACTGGAAGGAAGGTGTTTGTCCTTCCCTGGTTTGGGGATGGGGACAATAGTGGCTTCACGCCAACTTGTGGGAACATGACCTTCAGTCCATATGCGATTGTAGGTACTAAGAAGAAAGCATTTGCCCGCAGGAGAGAGGTTCTTCAGCATCTCAATATGAATGGAATCGGGCCCGGGAGCAGAAGACCGGGACAGGGCGAGAGCACGGTCTAGCTCCTGCATGGTGAAGGCGACGTTATAATTGTCACGATTAAAAGAGCGGAAAGAAGGCGGCCGTGCCTCCTCTACCTGTTTGCGAGGGAGAAAGGCAGGGTGGTAATGGGCAGAGCTCGAAACCTCCGCAAAGAAACGGCCCAATGCGTTGGAAACAGCAGCGGGGGCCACGAGGACTGCGTTCTCCACGGTCAGGCCAGGAATCGGGGAGTGGACCTTGATGCCGGATAAACGGCGTAGGCCACCCCAGACAACCGTGGAGGGAGTAAAACGGTTAAAAGAACTAGTAAAAGCAGTCCAGCAAGCTTTCTTGCTGTCGTTTATGATACGACGACATTGCGCTCTCATACGTTTATAATTGATGCAATTCTCCAAAGTTGGGTGGTGGCGGAAGGTGCGTAAAGCACGGCGCCGGGCTCTAAGCGCGTCGCGGCAGGCTGCAGTCCACCAAGGGACCTAGACACGACGTGGAGAAGAGGATGTACGAGGTATGGAACGTTCAGCAGCGGTGAGAATAACCTCTGTGAGGTATTCGACCTGACTGTCACAGTTGGGAAAATTCTGATCGTGAAAAACAGCCATGGAAGAATAAAGCCCCAGTCGGCTTTAGAAATGTTCCGACTGGTGGGACGAGGAGATGGGGAATGTTGCAGGAAGTGGATGATACAAGGGAAATGGTCACTCGAGTACCTGTCAGAAAGTGCATACCACTCAAACCGACCAGCAAGCTGCGGAGTGCATATTGCGAGGTCTATATGGGAATAAGTATGTATTGTGTCAGAAAGGAAGGTCGGTGCACCGGTGTTGAGGCAGACAAGATCGAGGTGGTGGAGAAGGTCCACCAAAAGGGAGCCTCTCGGACAAGAAGCCGGAGAGCCCCATAGGGGGTGGTGGGCATTAAAGTCGCCTACCAACACGAAAGGTGAAGGGAGCTGGCCAACAAGGTGTAGCACATCTGCCCTAGTAAGGGCAGATGACGATGGCGAATATATATTACAGAGGGAGAAGGTAAATGTGGATAAGGTGATGCGGACTGCAACTGCCTGTAGGTGAGTGTGCAAGGAAATGGGATGGAAATAGACGTCGTCTCGAAGGAGCATCAGAACCCCTCCATGGGCTGGGACACCTTCCACGGGTGGCAGGTCGAACCGCACAGAGGTGTAGTGTGGAAAGTCTGCACGATAACGTGGACGCAACTTAGTTTCCTGGAGGCAGACTAGAAGCGGGCAGTGCAATCGAAGGAGTCGTTTTAACTCCTCCCGATTAGAACGAATGCCGCGAATATATTTCATTGAAGGAGCGCCATGATAAAAATGAGAGAAGAAATAAGGATAAAAACCAACTAGCAAGCGGGGTCACCTCGACGGCCGCTGAGGACCGGATTTCGAGGGAGCACTGCTATCGCTGTCCAGGGGCAAAGGGTCGTGGTCCATAGGTTCGACCGACGCGCCTGCCACCTCCCTGAGTTGATCAGGAGGGGCAGTTTCCACCGCCGGTAGAGGGCCGGGTGCCCGGCAGAGGAATCGACCCGGTGAAACAGAAGAAACAGAAGAACTGTTGGACGGCGTGACGGATGGGTCACGCCTCGGCGGGGAAGGAGAGGAACTCTTTTTCTTGTCAGCTCTTCTGGAAGAGTGACGGCGGGAAGAGGCAATTGACGGTTGGGAAGCCTGAAAACGCAGAAAATCCTCACGGACGGGTTCCTTTTTCAAGGTCCGGGCATCTTGTTTAGGTGGCCGCGGTTTACTAGAGGTTGACGAAGACTGTACCTTACAAGCAGCAGGAAGAAGCGGGGACGTGGAACGGGCAATCTTCGGGCTGGCATATCGCACAACTGTGTCAGCGAAAGTGAAGTCACAAGTCTGGGTACTGGCATCCTTGGTAGGTCGAGTTGAGGTGACGACCTTACTGTTTGTACCCGCTGGGAGGACAGTGGGCTTTCGACTCGCCAACAACTTTCGAGCGGCAGATGTCGATACCCTCTCCGTAACCCGAATTTGCTGGATTACCTTCTCATCCTTGTATACAGGGCAGTCGCGAGAGGAAGCCGCATGGTCACCGTTGCAGTTTAGGCAGTGAGGGGACGGAGGTGGGCAATCCCCCTCATGGGCGTCCCTACCACAAGTGACACACTTTGCTGCATTTGGGCAATGTTCACGGGTATGGTTGTACCTGTGGCATTGAAAACGGCGCGTTGGGTTAGGCACATAAGGTCGGACGGAGATGACTTCATACCCTGCTTTGACCTTCGACGGGAGGTCAACTCTGTCGAACGTCAAAAACACAGTACGAGTCGGTGTCAGTTGGTTATCGACCTTTTTCATGACCCTATGGACGGCTGTCACACCCTGGTCGGACATATACGATTGGATGTCTTCATAAGACAACCCGTCAAGGGATCTCGTGAAGACTACCCCCCGTGACGAGTTGAGTGTGCGATGTGCTTCCACCTTGACAGGAAACGTATGTAACAGTGTAGTCCGGAGTAGTTTCTGAGCTTGGAAGGCACTTTCCACTTCCAGCAACAATGTGCCATTGCGCTGACGTGAACAGGTTTTAACAGGGCCAGCAATTGCATCTACACCTTTCTGTATAACGAAAGGATTGACAGAATTGAAATCCTTTCCATCGGTGCGAGAGACGACAAGAAATTTAGGTACATTAGGCAGAGTCTTTTTTTGCTGAGGCGAGTCTAACTTACGTTTTTGGGTCAACGTCACTAAAGAAGATAAGGAAGTCATCGCGGAAGTGTCCCCCGTGATTACCGGCGTCTCCGATGGCGCGCTCCTTCCTAGTGGGGGCCCTCTCCGAGGGCTTACCCGCGTTAGGTGATTGTTCACACCTCAGGTCACACCTCCCGAGAACTGACGGAGGGACCAATCGGCACGTTCGGAAGGTACCAGCTCGGGTAATCACCCCTCCCTGGGCCTGGCCTTTACCAGGGGGTACGTACGTGCCCTACTTGTCTACCCGGGGCGGGGAATTACGCGTTACCCCGTCACCTGCTACGCATGATAATGCGTGGGTCGGCCTTCAGACACGCACAGGGAGGAGAGAAGAAGAATAGAGGAAGTGAAGAGAAAGAAGGAAAGAAGTGTCTCAAACGCCGAGGCGGAGACGAATGAGGAGGAGAAGGAGGCTAGGAGAGTACAAGGAGAGAGAGACAGAAACAAAGGGTAAGAAAGGAAGGAACGAAGGAAGAAAAACGACAACCATAACCACCGTAGCTCACGAAATATGCCCGTCTCCGGGCGAAGGCATAAACCGGGAGGGAAGGTGAAGCAGCCTGGGGCAGAAGAAAGACTGCTCCGGCTCGGGGCCCCGTGCGCGCCACACACGTACCCACAAAAGAACTGTGGGCCCCCTGGGGGGCCGACTATAGTGAGAGAACTGACTGGTCACCTCTGTGTTAGCTGTGAAGTTCAGTTAGTACACATTGTCTGATATGTATCCTCCTCCAAAACTGGAAGAATGTTTTGCCGTGTTGCTAAGAGGCCAGTTCTTTTTAATTGCTTTATCCAAAGCCTACTTACAACTTCCTTTAATCGAGGTTTCCCAATGTCTGTGCATCATCATGAAGCCTTTTGGCTTTTATCAAGATGTATGGTTGCCTTTCAGAGTAGCAAGCACTCTGGCTACATTTCAAAGTTTCCTAAAACAACTTACAGTGTAAGTCGTAGGATGTGCAAATTACTTGGATGATATTGTGGTCTCAGGTGCTTCCACTTAGGAACATATGCATAATTTATGCCAACTTTTTTCTTTCTTAGAAGTGGCTCACTTGAAGTATTAACTAGAGAAGTGTCAATGTTTTAATTATCCATTGTTCACTTAGGTTCTGATGTGTAACATGATGGCCTCAAACTTTTCTTCCAAAATGTTTCTGCTGTTTTGTCTCTTCAATGTCCTACAACAGAAAAAGAACTCCAATCTTTTCTAGACACAATTGGTGACTATCACACGGTCACTCCATGCACTGCTCCACAAGGGTGCCTTGTTTTCTTGTCCTTTTTCATCTCAAGCATGTGTTTAGCTCCTCCCCATGTTTAGTCACTTTTCAACCAAGAAAACAATTTGTTTTAGCTACTGATGCTTTATCATGGCTTGGGACTGTTCAAGGCAATAAGTATGTTTGTGGTTTACACACAGCTGTTGCTCATGAATAAATTACATTGAATCTGGCAAATACAGATACTTACATATTGAAAAAGAACTTTTAGCAATTGTGTATGCCTTTAAGGAATGTCACATTCTTGTGTGGTACGAAGTTTTACCTAATCGTTGATCGTAAGGTATTGGTTTCCTTATTCTGCCTCTCTCAATCACTGCTGGATAAATCACAAACTGCATCAAGTGTTGGGGTCTACTTGTCCTGGTTTAATTAAGCAATCCTTTTTCAGCTTATCTGAGAACGTGCAAATGCAAATGCATTGTCTTGATCCAGATTTAGATCAAGATGAGCTACTCTGATTTCACATTAGTGTTCAAGCTCAATAAACTGTTTATGATTTTATGGTAAATAGTTCAGAGACTGCACAAGAAACTGTTGTGGGTACCCATTTACATAATTCAGTAATGCATTTTTCAAATGGTTTGCCGAGGTTCTAATTTCTGTTGTCAGATCCCCTTTGCAACTACAACAATTTCTGACCATTTTTCTGTTAATGTTTCACTGATGGAAACAGACAATGTCATGCCACAGGTGGTAGTTACCAGTAGGGATGGGTCGAATCCCAATTTTACCGAATCGAATCCGAATACCGAATCTTAAATGTAACATGCGCCAAATCCCGAACCCGAATCAAATCTCGAACCCAAATAATCTTTCAACTCAAGTAGATGTATTTAAAAAGAATTACTACCCTATCACAGCCAGTGACGAAGATAAATCCTTCTGTGATTGATCTCAAATGACAATATTTCAGTAAAATTTAAGAAATTAAAATTTCATTTGAGTTTTTATTTTAAATTTTAAGAATTTTTTAATACCCCTTATCCTCTTAAAAGAAATTTTTATGAAACATTTTGAGATATATGTTGTTTAGATAATAAGAAACTTTCTTCACTCTATTACCAACTGTTTCATTTTGATGAAATAAAAAATAATTGTATAATGAAGTCTTACAAAGGAAAGAATTACTTTTCCCCCCTCTTTTTCAAAGGTGAAGAATCAAAAATAAAACCTGAAAATATGAGTAGATATTTTGGAAGTTTGAAAAATAGGTTCTTAAAAAAATAGGATGTGTAAATGTTTAATGATTTTATAGTCACTTATATAAGCCGTTATAAAATTTATTATACATCCAAAGCTAATTTATTTTGTTGGTTAAATTGTACGACGCTTCTAGCCGGGCTGCAGTGGTTTGTTGGTACCAATGGTAATGACGGCAACTTAGATGACCAATAAATGTTTTTTTCGTGGCAACTTCAATTAAAAAAATATATTTTGTTTTCTGAACGGGCAAGGGTACATACAAGAACCTGTCAACCATAGAGCAGGTACAGTATTAATTTAGCTGCGAGTGAAACGAGCAGCAATAACACTTACTCTGTACCTCGTGAAAAATATTAATGCAATTCTACACTTCATTGTTCATCTGTTGCCAACATAGAAGCCCGGCGAGAAGCGTCGTAAAATTTTACCGAATGAAGTGTAGAACTGTCCGAAAAGAAAAAAAAAAATTATTTTTGTTTTAATTGAAGTTGTCACGAAAAAACATTTATTGGTCATCTGAGTTGCCGTCATTACCATTGGTGTCAACATAACCACTGCAGCCCGGCGAGAAGCGTCATACAATTTAACCGGATTTATTGAAACAGACGTCAGATGTTTGTTGAATTGACGTTATCCCGCATGAAAGGCGCACGATTAGAACTTTTTTTTCCACATACGGTAGTAAATAACTTTCTTCTTGAAAGCCTAGTGCTTCTCTAAGGTTCACATACCCTAGCACTTCACAAAATTCGACGAAAGAATACGCGAAATTAGAATGAGACAACTCACGCAAGAATCGTAGGTGATGTCCTAGGAGCCGTGAACACCAAATGAAGCGGCACTGCGATCGATATATATCGTATAGTGTTTCATATAGAAACGATAGGTCTGTGCGATAGGTAACGAAGAAGAGAATGTTATGATTTTTAGTTTTTTACGAATATGTCAAGATTTTAAAGGATGTGTTTAGTCGGGAACCTTAGAGTACAACGTAACTTGTGACTGAAAAGTCAGTTGACAACGAATTAAGGCCGATTCACACTGTCCGTCACGTAAACGTCACGTCATGTCACGGATCCGTCACATCAAATTGTATTCACACTGTCCGTCACGTTAATTCGCTCTTTCCAGTACTCCATGTTGAAAGTGAGGCTATGAGTGGCAACGTGTTATGTAGAAAATCATAATACTGTAATTGAAGAAACAACAACGCTAAATGTTATTGATTGCCAAAATCAACTTTACAATGTATGTTTTTGGCTAACTTACTGTGGTAAAGTGCTGGGAATTGAAACATGTCAAAACATCGACATCTATTTTAAAGCGAAAAAAATAGTTTCTTGCTACTGCTAGCGGAGCGAGAGTTGACTGTCTGATATACATCGATTGTATTGCCGTTCATTCGAAGTATACGGTTCCTAGGAAATTACCTGTTACCAACGTGACCTGCTACATTTGAAGTTGAGCAATACTAAAGTTCTATTTCCTTCGTTGAATGGTGTGTTAAAATTCAATAGTCGAAAATAAAGTGGAAATTAGATTCGACTTCCTTTTTATTTTTACGAATGCAAAAGTTTTAGCGCCAGTATTTACATTTGCGCCTACGAAGCAAGCCACTCGCTCCGTTTACATGTAACACATCTTCCGATTTTCGTAAATCGTTTTTCGCTTTTGGAGTGTTTACATGACCAACCAAAAGCGGAATTGGGAAATCTGTTTACGAAATCCGGTTTTGGGAGCCCATGTAAGCGGGGTGTGTGTACTACTGTGTAGCACTGCTTAGACTAGACGGAAAACTTACGGCTCCTAGTGCCATTTTTCAGAACTTCGTTCGTTTTGTACTCGATTTAACCCCGTTTTATGGCGTCACGTCTTTCAGCGGAGCTATGAAACAATAATGTAAATAACGCAACGAAAGCGTACTGTTATGCAAAGTTAACTACAACATTCGTAACTGAAGGTTTCCATATAAACTTTGGATTCGGGATTCGGTAGTATTCGGCCATTATGCATTGAATCTCAAATCCGAACCCAGTGTGCTAGATTCGGCGAATCTGGATTCGGCCGAACCACTCGGACACAACCCTAGTTACCAGTTACCTTAACAGTTCATTCAGACTGTATCAAACCTCTCCATTCTGATCAATGTTGTGTCTACTGCATGAAGGCTCTAGCCTGACACCAAGTGTCACATTGCCACAGCTTCCCAGTGTGCATCACATCAAGCTGCATGTTGTCACCCTGGCTAACATCTTATCAGATATGGCAACACATACTTGTCAACTTCACTGACCACCTCTTAAATACTGATTTGTTATTGGTGGTAGACACAGTCTCCCATTTTCCATATGTTGTTTGTTATACATTGACATTTGTATCAGCTACAGCTGTGGCTTTGTCAAATATATTTTACTGCAGGGTTCCTCACAAAGTTGATCACCGAGAACGGTCCACAATTTTCATTACATAAATTCAGCTAATTTTACAATCTTTGCAGTATTCCAACACATTTTGATTCCTCCATTCCAACCACAGTCAAACAGCAAAGTTGAAAGTTTAGTTCAAATGTTTAAAAACCAGAAGAGAAAATATGTTGCTCAGTGACCCTTCATAGTTAGCTTAGATTAGTTGCTAACTTCATATTGATTCATGCCTTTTGGTGTGAAGAGCCCAGAGGAATTCCTCCATGGGTGTCAGCCTCTGACACTCATCTCCTGTCTCCTACACCAGGACAGAGCTGGACCTCTGCTGACCCACTTCCATCCAGGGCTGGCTTTCTGGGCATGCAGGCTTGGACACCACATTAAGTGGACGTCTGCTTTCATCACCAAACGCTTTTGCGATGTATGGAGGGAGCGCAACTTTGTGTGGTGGGCCGAATGGCACTGATCACACACTGCCACCTCCACGCCCATCAGTCATGGACTTCCTTTCATTAGTTCCCTATGATATCCAATAGTGGGCAGCCACCTTCACACTGTGGGGAGAGGGGTGGAGGTGCAGAGGGGCTGCAGAGCTGTGTCACTTCACTGACCTGAGGCCATCACTGGTCCCAAATCCATTATCTACGTGAGGATGCCTGCTGCTTGGGATGCTGTCAGTCCTATGAGTGCCATCACCATCACCAGTACCTAACTTTGCGATGGAGGCACCCTTGCTACCATATGGCCTAATGAGGTGAGAACACCAAGTCTGCTCACATGTTAAACATTTCCAAAGTTACAAAACCATACCAGTGTGCTAAATGAGCCAATGTCCTGTGGACTCTATAAAAAAAAGACTTCAATATTTTCAGAGTTTGTCCTCTCCCTCAGGAGAGGAGAAACATAGTAATGCATGCATGTGTGTATGAGTAAAAAAGCCAGACATGCTGCAGTGGAGATCACACCCTTCATGGAGGGCACCAAAAGTGACAATGTCAACAACAGTTTGCTGAGCAGGCTCTACTTAAGGACATGCACAAACACATTCAGTCTCATTTCTTCATTTAGAATATCTTTATGATCTGGACTGACAATTATGACTCACAAGTATGCTTCATTTGATCAACTTTTACACAGAAAGGCATACTACACATTTACCAATCCCCACCCAATAGGTCTTCATAAAGCCTTGTCTGTCTGAAAATCTTCAGCTATTACCAGTACCATAAATTATTTTCTACACTAAGATGTAGATTACTTACATTCTTGCCACCTATGAACACCACAAATCCATGGATCAGAACAATACTATCATAACTACATTAATGTCTGACAACACCTCTAAATAATTCAACAATATTATAAGGATAGTTTACAATTCTTTGCAAAGATGTATGATGAGCTGCAACAGGCACATAAAAAAAGACAAGTACAACACATAAGCTATCAGCCATATGCCTTTGTCAGAGGAAAAAAAAAAAAAGAAAAGAATATTCACCCAATCAGACAGGCACACTTCAGTCACACAACTGTCATCTCCTGCTGTCACACTCAAAGCTAGTGGACAATAACTTAAATTTTGTATTTGAGAGTGTCTTATGTACCTTTTGCAGCTTGTTGTATGTCTTTGTAGTGAGTTGTAAACTATCATTTTACTGTTTAATTACAACTAAGAATTTTCATGATTAGATTAATTAGTATCATTTATCAGTAATTCCAACTGTGAAATAGCTTCTGGAATATTTTTGATATCAATTGTTTCATAACAATGGAGCAACAGGACATTTTAAAGAGCTATCACTCGTGAACATTTCTTTGAATTACTGGTACTTTCAGTTTGCCATACTGTAATGTTAAGTCTCCACCATTCCTCTGTTGATTTATTTATTTATCACAACCCACCAAGACTAAGATCAGTATTCCACCTTGCAGTATGTGCATTTCTCTATTATATGCTCAGTTATCCCATATATACAATCTTAGAAGCATTTGCAGCTTTACTTCAGAACAGGAGGGGACTAAATGACAAGCCTCTGGAGCAACTGAATCCTGAATCAAACTTTGTTGTTGTTTCTGAAGCATTATAAAAATTCATACTTTGTACAGAATAGAACTAGAAAGAGGTTGAGTGATAGAGCACTCACTTGTTTCTCATTTAAAATATTTGATGCAATTTAATCCATTTATTGATCTATTATCATGCAGAATTCAGATGAAATTATTTACAATTGTCTAATGAGTATCCCATCTAACATAGAAGTTACTGATAACTGCATTACTCTAACTCAATCTTCATTTGTTTTCAGATGATTCCCAGTTTGCAAAACAGCTAAATGTGCTAAATGTTATTAGCTACCTAACTGTACTTTGTTTGCAACATTGAACTTATTCCCAGATTTTGTAAAATGTGGAGATATCCTGTCTTTTCTCAAAAAGAAAAAAAAATAGATATCCATCTAATTTCCTAACATGTACTAAATCCTGCTCTTCATAAAAACAGGTGAGCTAAAAACTTACAGTCCCTTATTATTACTCCCGTTTTTTTTTTTAAGTGTCACTTAAACCAGCATGGAAATAATGCATAACTTAATATTGCTGGTAGAACAATTTGATTATACTACAAAAATCACAGAATAATAGTTCTAATCACCACTGTTCTTTTAGCAGATCTGATAAAAGGACAACCAGTGGAATTGCTTATACAATTTTTGCTTCTGCCAGGTTCAGTCCAGTGCAAGTACAATATTTTCATTCAGACTAGCATCCCGAAGTACCAGCAACTTAGCTGGACTGTAGAACTGTTACAGCATTTACAGGTTGCACTTTGATTGACTAAAATAAATAAATAAAACTGTACATGGATATGGCTCTAGGAAGGTAGGGGGACTTTGGAACCCCCTCTTAGTTATCTTGCTCCTTGTACATAACAGATGTCTTCTTTGCACTGACAAAAGTATTTACCCAGTGAAACTACAAAATAACAATAAATAAACTACATAGCAGTTTATGACTGTGGCTTTTACTGGATTAAATAAAAACACAGTTCACTTTGTTTCTATTGCTGTACTATTTTGACCGCAGATCTATTTTTAAATGAATGTATTATAACAGTCAGCCAGAAAACCCATAGCAGTACTATAGTCAGTAACTAAGAACTCATTCACAAATGTAATATATAATAGTAGTAGGTTCTTCACATTATCAGACTTCTCAATCAGATTTATGATAAAATAGTATGATCTAGCATACCTAGAGTAAATATGTATCATTTCACACACAACTGTAGGCACCCATAATTGTACCAAACTGAAGTCTATAGGCTAGACTTCATGGTCTAATACACCACAGTACAAAACTTTATGAGAGCTCGAAGGTGAAGTAACACACTGTGTTAATCAAATTTATTCCCTAACTTATCTGTAGACAAACTTTATGAAACAGATGTTGGCAGAATGTAGATTTTAGAATTTACTGCCTCTTTTACTACTATGAAAATGTTACATGCTAAAGCTCCATCTACTGGTCTTTTTGGGGTACTCAGTAGCTACCTGCTGCCATGTCAATAACATGCACTATATGTGAATGTAGTCTTTCCCGCCATATACAGCTGATGAAATCTTCTCGGGCTTCCATCCGGGTATCTGCGATAAAATTTTGTGATATTTCGATGAGAGTCAGTATCTGCTGGCAAAGTGTCGATGACGGGCAGGCATGCCTTATATATAGCCGAGTGGGGGCCGACTCTACCCCCCCCCCCTCCACTCGGCGGAGTGGCTGGTGGTGGGGTAGCACCCTCTGCTGCATGCCGTCGGCTGGGCTTACGGCATCTTCAGTCTTGCCCAGATTCCCGTAGCATCAACTGCTGAGCACAGTCTCAGCGTATGGATGTTAATGCAGGGTTCCATGCTGAACTCAACTGGTAGCCCTCACTCTATTGACAAGATTGTTGCGTAGTGTCATTTCCACTGATTCTTTGATTATGCTCTCCCAGAAACCATTTGCTCAGCAGAGCCTCTTTGTTTTCTAAAACTCTAAGGTGTGTCTCTTACAGAGGCTGTATTCAGCTACAGCCAACTTGTCCTTATGGCCCAAACATATGCATCTGATGTGCTCTTGGCAGCGTTGCAAGATGCATCGCTGTGCTTGCCCAAGGCCACACTCGCAGGGGATTCTGTACACACCAGGCATTTGTAGATGCAGCTTGTCTTTCACTGAGCCAAGTAACTCTTTCGTTTTTGGTGGTGGTCAGAAGACTGCCTCGATGTTGTTTTTCCTCAGGATTCGCGCAATTTGGTTGGAGGGAGGCCCGATGTAGGGTGAGTGGTGGTGTTATTCTTTTTCCTTCATCGCACGTCTTATCTGCGCTTCACTGTAACCATTTGAAAGAAACACCTGTTTGGGGTGTTGTAGCTCAGCTGGGAGACAATCTTCATCACAGATGGTATGTGCTCTGTGAATTAGGGTGGTAAGAATGGTGTACCGCTGTGCTGGATGATGGCAGCTGGATGCATGGAGATACAGATCTATGTGAGTCTTCTTTGTGTACACAGAACATCCCAGAGTGCCGTCTATTTTTCTTCTTATAAACATGTCCAAAAATGGGAGGCATCCATCTTGTTCTACCTCCATCGTGAACTGTATGTTTGGATGGATGCTGTTCAGATGGTTCCAGAACTCACTCAGAGTTTCTCTGCCATGTTACCACACAGTGAAGATATCATCACTGTAACGGTAGAAGTGTTTTGGTTTCAGCCTTGCAGTTTTTAGTGCCATCCCCTCAAAGTGCTTCATATAGAGATTGGCAATTCTTGGTGCAAGAGGTGAGCCCATGGCTACTCCATCAACCTGCTCATAGAATTCCCCACCACATTTGAAATAGGTTGTGGTGAGTGCATGCTCAAACAGTTTCCCCGTTGGGGCTAAAAATGCTCTGCTAGGAGTACCAAAGTGTCACAGAGTGGTACTTGTGTAAAAAGGAATGTAACATCAAAGCTGAAAAGCAGATCATCCTCCTGCAGCCGCATCTGCTTCAGCGCGAACTTTTATCGCAGCTACCCGGATGGAAGCTCGAGAAGATTTTATCAACGTGCACTATGTTCAATTGTTTGTAATCCTATGGGACCAAACTACGTTGGTCATCAGTCTCTAGTCTTACAAACTAGTTAAATTAACCTAAGGACAACACACACATCCATGCCCAGGGAGGATTCAAACCTCCGACGTGGGAGGCGGTGCAATCCGTAATGTGGCACTCCAGACAGCTCAGCTACTCCCGCGTGGCCATGCACTATGAGTGAGCATGTTGTCACCATATATTTTACTGAGAATTCAAACAAATGAATATACACCACGGAACCAAACCTTTAGGTTTTGGCAGACTGCAATTTCCTCTTTTGCCAGTGGCATCATTTGGGTATGGTACCTATGTAAAGGTATGAAAATAAAATTAATTCAAATAATTGAATATCATGTATTATCAAGTAAATGTACCTTTTATTAAACTTATACCTTCTACATCATTACGAAATGTCATTCATGATCTATGGAACAATTTCTAATGAATCCTTGCATATCAGATCAACACACTAAATAAAAACGTTACCTCACCCTTTCAGATTTTGTGAAAATTGGTATATTGGTAGTGGGTGCTAAGTCTACAAAAAATGCCAATTTTCAGTTTATCTCAAACCATTTCTGAAATATGTAAATTTTTCAAAAACTGTTCAAAAAAGTATGAGGGGGGCTTTTTTTATTGCTCTAGGAGCTGCCCTAATTGTGCTGGAAGAGGTGCCTTTTCTATACTCTTTCCAATGATATGCAACAACAGTTTCTAATTAATATCTTTTCAAAATACAAACTAATATTTTGTTTTATTTTTAAAAATTACAGTTTCAAATTGTCAAAATATTTCCGTAACTACTCAGTACTGATAAATGTTGATTTTTTCACCTTTGAGCATCTTTACATGCAATTCATCTCATCAGGATTAACATAGTAACAATATCATCATCATCATCATCATCATCATCATCCTCATCATCATCATCCTCATCATCATCATCATCATCATCAACAACAACATAATACAATACAAGACGGTAAACCAAGACATACAATGTACATTTAGAGTATAAGTCATAATAGAAAAGTTTTCTAACTTTATATTTAGTGACTTGCAGAGATTATAAACAGATACTTACTTCATGATTAATAAATGGTTGTAATTCACATGACCAAATATAAATGTCATACAATGTGTTTACTTATACATATTGTTCTTTACTTTCTCTAGTTTGGCCAAATCAAACTTTAACAAACGGATATTTCATTAAAATATACCGAAAGGCTACTAAAGATTGCTATTTCTAGTAATGTATCACCATCTTAAAAAATGATCAGAATAATCTACAGGTAAATTAAATTGATTTCTCATTTTAGTTTCATGCAATGTAAAGTAATAGCTTATTAACTGGTTGAACAAATATTTTGAGTGTGGGACCTATGGCTAAGATTTAAGTAAAATAAGAAAAATTTGTAAGCAGACTGTTGTTATACATTGTTCAAAATAACTAGGGGATCAGGTTAGATCAAAATATATACATATCATAATGTATTTTATTCAGATGTTGGTTTCAAATTTGTGAGAGATACAGTATGATATTTTGCTGAACCCAACTCTTAAGGTTTACATGGTGTTTACTTAGAGCGAGGCACCATGGGGCTACCATACTCATGAAAAAGCCATTCTTGTTGCCCTCTAATATGGTGTTTGATCACCTCGGATGGTCATTACAGTTGCACTCCTGTGTGGCATGGATAGTATGGGGATATAAATTAGCTCTAGAGGGATATTTGGCCATTATTAAATGAGTACAATAGCCAGCTCTGCAACTGTTGAGGGAACCAGTGTTATGTTTACAATGCATCT
This sequence comes from Locusta migratoria, assembly GCA_026315105.1. NCBI lineage: Eukaryota > Metazoa > Arthropoda > Insecta > Orthoptera > Acrididae > Locusta > Locusta migratoria. The sequence goes on from CM048755.1 coordinate 10,804,609, forward strand.
GCTAAGTGCATCCCAAACATGCTCAATCAGGTTGAAGTCTGGTGAACAAGCTGGTCAGTCCATTTCTTCTATTTCCTCAGCTTTGAGCATATTGTTCACCAGTGCAGCTCTATGGGGACGAGTATTAAAGCCCACCAGAAGGAAACCATTTCCTATGTCACCAGCAGAGGGCGCAACAAAAGGTCGGCAGATATTGTCTCTATACCTCTGAACACTCAAAGTACCATTCTGAATGACAGAGGTCTGTACATCTGCCAGTACTGACTCCTGCCCATGCCATTCATCCACCACCATGATATGGTGATGTTTCCTGCACATAAGCTGGACTGTTCCAAGTTTCTCATTCTCCTCACATGAGGGAACAATGTCTGACCCCACACAAAATCTTGACTCATCTGTCAACAGAACCCAGCACCATTCATTACGACTCCAATTCTGATGTTCCTCCACCCAGTTTCTGTGGACTAAACAGTCTCGTTGTTTTAATGAGACAGACATCATAGGCTTCTGTGCATAGATTACACATTCTCAAAGGTAATTTTGAACTGTGAGTGTGTTGATATTGGGGGTTGTGTTGTTACTTGGAGGTTGCATTGGAGCTAAGTTGCAGTCAGCCTCGTTCGACAGGCTGTTAACTGGAGACAATGGTCATCTCTTGCTGATATTACCTGTGGACAGGCTTGGCCTTTCCTTCTTTTCCTGGTTCCTGTTGTCTGAAATCACACTCTGGTCGTAGAAATCACTCTTTGGGACACTCCAATACCTGCAGCCACATCCCTCTGTGTCTGTCTGTCCCACTTCCAACCTTCCTATGCCTCTCCATGCCATAGCTTTAGGTAAGTCACCTTGTTTTATTGCACTACTTGCTCACTACAGTATCTGAAGCCAACTGCTTGTGTAATTAGTTTGTTAGAGTAAACAAGTCAACACCAACCCACTCTGCAGCAGCTTTCTATTATTACCACTATGTTGGTTGTTGTAATGTTGTCTCCACTCCGGAGAACGGACAGAAAGACTTTGAACCAATTCATTCTGCCGAAGACATTACTTCAGAACCTAGATATCTCAGCTGGTCTCCTAGTTGTTTTCACCAGTGTAGTTCTAGTCTAAACAGATGAATCAAAATGTACATTTCTCTAGCACAGACAAATGTGTGTGTGTGCAGGCTCAACAAATTTGTGCTCTTGTCTATGCATGGAGGCTGAGAAGTTTAAACAAGCACAGTCTACCTGTAGTCATGCATTTGGCATCTGTACATACATTTGGTGACTATAACCTTTGTTGCGAGGATGTGGTCTATATTGTTACCTACTGAGGCTGATAAACTTTTCATATTAAGGATTGTATACCATTATTGTGCACTGTATTAGTGTAAAGCAATTTTTTTTACCTATGTGTAGAACATTATTTTATCTAGTATGTTTAATAGTTCACTTACTAGTAAATCTATAAATTGAAGGAGTGTTATAGGTGATTTTTATCAATATATAACCAAGTAAAAAAAGTGCATTGCTGTAAATGTTCAGTGTTGTAATCAATTCAAGAAGTCAAATCATTTTTATTAGAGACAAAAAATGAGGAATGTCACAACATGGTTTAAGAAATTATTTCCACAGATACCTAATGGTTGTTCAAATACTTAACACATAACTTGAAGAACTAGTTGAATCTCCAGTTGATAAGAAAAATGTAACAGCTATGTACTGTGCCAAATCAAAAGTGGAAAAAATCTTCGTTAGTGACACTGACGCGCACACACGCACACACACACACGCGCACACACACACACACACACACACACACACACACACACACACACACACACACACACACACACACACTTTATTGCTAATGAAACAGGTACTGATGAACCTATTCTCCAAAACCTCAAAACTAACTAATTCTAAAAGTACAAAAAAAAAAAAAAAAAAAAAAAAAAAAATTGAATGATTCATACAAGTTTACCTGAAAAATGGAGTGTCAGGAAAATGATGAGCAAGTTTAATGATCCTAATTATGTTTTTGGGCAACCCCAAAACAAAATTTTGTAAGAGAAAGGATCCATGGAATTTTAAAACCCAAAACAAGGAAAATTTTTACCAATTAAAAACTGTACATTCATGTTATGAAAACAATTAAGTTAGCTGGGCAGTGCCTGGTAATAGGGATTATGTGAGCTACATAATAATAATAATAATAATAATAATAATAATACTTCATCAAAACATAAAATTAATGACAAATGCCAAACTAAATACAGTAACAAATAGTGACTTACAATTACAAACAATGCATTGCAAAAATGCTTTACAACCCCTCATCAATTGATTACAACATGGGGAAAACATGAAAATTATACAGGAGAAACTGCAATATATAAAATTTTAGAAGACTTGACAAAAATTTAACTGAATGAGTTCAGTTGCATCAATGAATATCAGTTGACCACTAATCTGGAAATCATATAGAAAACTTCTGAATAATTTATAGATTTACTTTATAGTAACAAATCAACTTTGGTTCGGCATGACTTTGTTGCCAAACAAACCACAAAAGAAAATGAATTGGATCTGTGAAAATTTGAAAAAATCATACCAAAACCAGATACAAACAATGAGATTTTTTTGAGTGGGCAATAGATAATGTTCCAAAAGTAGATTTCACCTATTTTGTTCAAGAATGCTACTACTTAAAAAACTGCTCAAAGGCACAATGACAATAAAAGGAAACAATTTCATGTATTCATTCCCAATACTACCACAAAATTAATAGTGATGTACTTTCCAAATTATGTGCAGAGTTGGGAGAGGGAAGTAACTACATCTCTGGACAAACTGAAAATTCAATCTATTAGGCTGTGTCACCACTGTGTATGGCAAAAATGTGTGGACTTGGTACACTTTAGAAAAAGGAATAACTTGCTGAAGTGAAAATAGCTTTTCCTGATTCCTGTGAAGCAGTCAAGTCATTCCCCTATCCTGCACAAGCAAATGTCCTATAGGTGTCAGTTCTGGATGTTCTCACAAAAGTGAGTTTTTATTTATTTTTATGTATTCAGTGACGAGTCAAGATAATTTATTGAGAAACTGCTTTCAACCAAAACAATTTTTCCTCATGTTGGTGTTAATCTGTTAATGTGTTTTATAGACAGTTGTTTCAAAATTACTGTTAGTACCCATTGTGTTAAATTTAGCTGTGTATAATATACCTATTACTGGTATTCTAAGACTAGCATCAGGTATTTAATTTCTTTGCATTTAATAGTTTTATTTCTAGCATCATGGGCCAGAAATATAATGTCAACAAATACTTTTTTATATTTTATTTCTATTTATATTTAACAGGTTCCATGCTTCAAATTTTTATTTTATCAGTTAACAAGGTAAATTCTATGAAATCAAAGTAAGCTATAAATTTAACTATAGAATATGCTGATTAGTTTTGTTTTAAGAAGGTGATATTTTTATATTTCTAATATTGAACTTTTTTTAATTACCTTTCAATATATTTTATTGACCTTCATATTTGTTAAGGGTTAGTTTGATCAAAAGAGCACATTTAGTAAGAAAAAAGTTCTTTTTCCCCCTTTTTCTTAGGACTGAACCCATCATCCCACATTTATATTTCACCATGTGATTTACAACAGTACTAAGTATTAAGGAAATATTTTGGAATTTATAAATTGTGTAAGTTTTGAAAAAATTTAAATCAAGACATTAATTTGTATTTTGATAAAGTTATTAATTGGAAGCTCTAAAGAGTACCCAGTGTGAGACAGGTCTTTTCCAGCTCTCTAACCCCTACAGCAATTTAAAAAAGTCAATATTTCTTTGCCAGTTTTTGAAAAATTTACAAAGCCATATTTAACGAACAGTTGGGGATAAAAAATATTGAAATTAGTTTTTTGTCTCAGAACCTACTACAAGTGTAGCCTATCAAATTTTAGCAAAAACTAAAATGGCGGGGTAAAATAGGTGTGTTGAATTGACACGGATGACTAATCTAACCATTCAGTCGTTGTCGGCTCTAAGTGGTTCACCAATTGCTCTAAAGAGGCCGAGTTCATCCTTTTTGAGGCCTACAAAGAAAGAAATATCGCTATTAGTACCTAGTATTAGTACCAAATTTCGGTTTCTTGCCTGACTGTCAAACACACTTTATCACGTAACTGCTGAAACGAATGTGTGAAACTGTGCAATGATTAAATAATATAGGACATATACATAGGTGTTCGCGATCACTGTACGTGCCTTCTCTAAAACGCTTTATGCGAAAGTTTGAGTCCTTGATTTGAATCACGAGCAACGAAACAAGTCAGTATTACAATTCCTACTGCCGGTAACAACGTTGAACCCAAACAAAGAAAACTATCATGAACCGTAATTTGAGCAACCTGTTTCATACGAGTAATTTGACTACTAAGTCACGGCTGAATGGCGTCCAATACGCTATCACTTTATTGTTGTCTAACAATGTGCACAGGCCGAGAATCGTGTCCGTCGTAAGATCTACATAACAAGAAAAATATTGCCGCTAATAAATATTTCTACAGAATTAAAATTCTGTTTCAGAAATCTTAAAATTGATAGTTCGCACGTTCTGAAAGGCGTAAATTTCCTTGGACGGAGTAGAAATTTCACGTGAAAATTTATCAGCATTTCTATTCTTACAGTACTTTGCGTCTCTTACACTTCTTAGCCGCGGTGGAGTAGCCGAGCGGTCTAAAGCCCCTCGCTCCGGAGCGCGCGGTTGCTCGCCGTGGAGGTTCGAGTCCTCCCTGGGGCATGGTGTGTGTGTGTGTGTGTTTGTCCTTAGGTTAGCTTACCTAGGTTTAAGTAGTTTGTAAGCTACGGACTGATGACCACACAGTTTGGTCCGATAGATTTACAGACATACACTTCTTACTTAAAAGTGATTAACAATGAATTTTCCGTACTTTTCGCTGGTCTTTAACACTAGCGCTGCAAACTGATCGCATATTTATTTCAATTTTCACTTTATGTAACAACGTGTTTTTAGAATTTATTTACAGACTGCTGGAGATTTAACAGCAAATTCAGCTTCTGGTTTAAAAGTGGAATAGTATTTTTTAAGACAAAAGCTAAAAACATACGCTTTTAAAACAATTGATGGCATTGTCACAATACATTATTTTTATTTGGAGACAAGTACGTTGTACACTGGAAAAGTCCTGAGACACCGTCATGAGAATTACGAAAATGTACGTCATCTGCGTACTACTCTAGGAGTAAGTAACGGTTGACATGAAAAAACTGGAGTGCTTTATGCCAGAGTTTTACTACACTTATTCTACTGCTAGAAGAGGCCGCAACACAAATAGGCCTATCACGACATATTACACAATAAATGTCTATCAAAAGGACTGACATTTCAGCTTCTGTAAGTTCATGTAAAGAAAAAGATCTGACAAGCAGTAACTGCATCTAAATATCTGACACAGATAGGTCACTATTGGAACATTAATGTAGAAAATTAATAATTCTACCAATTTATTTCAGTACGTAATTAATGGAATGTGGGTGTTTCTCAACTTACCGTTCAGTATAAAAAAAAAAAAACACTTGTAACGTTGATCATAGCTCAAGTAACCTTTTTTCGCTCACAATAAATGGGTTGGTTCTTCAAGTTGTAGGACAGTCAGTGTCAGGTGAACGAATTCCTACAGAACTTGGCGCGCAACGGCATAGTTCACACGTCCTGGGTGCGTTCAGAAATATTTTTCTTGGGCACTTTTCAGCTACTTATCTTTTTTTCTGGTATTACCTAAAGCATAGCGCGTTGTCCACAGCTATGTAATATTAACACTAGGCTGTATTAGCTGATTTTCCTTAACTTTCGGCCTTTGTCTTTTTGAAAAACAATGTTTTCACAGTCGTGCTATATTTAGTTTAGGAAATTCAATTTCTTCCTAGTGATCGTCGGACCATTAAAACGTTATAATGAATTTATCAAGTAGTTCCCTGACGAGAAAAAAATAAAATAAAAAATAAAGGAATTATTTGACATTAGTTATCTGTTAACTGGAAGAATATCACTCATAGGACGTAGATATGCAAAGAAATCTAAAAGACATACGATACACGAATGTCTAAAATTTACTCTATTTTTTACAAGAACATTAAAAACTTGTGTGAACTGTTCTAACTCAGTCTTTTACATCAATCTTAAACTTTGTCCCTCTTAACATATACCGGTACATGCTTTTATACTGCATAGACTATTTCTGCTAGCTTTTTCTTCCCTTCCAAATAAACTTGAATACGAAAGCCCTAAACTAATTTAATACTAAAATATTAGGTTACAAATTTTGATAATGGCATGGGGTGCAATAATTGGGGCTTTTCCACACATGAGCGTAGCAGTACTCAGGCGAGGGGTCTGTCTCGCGGCAGTACGCACTCGGCTGTTCGGACGTTTATGTCACGTGACCAGTCAATTTGTTTCGAGATGTCTTCCTATTTCTATTCTTTCTGCTCTTTTCTGCCACACTGAGCGCTCCGTTTTAACTTCGTTACTGCTTATTTATTTCGTTGTTGCTGTCATTTTGGTGAACATCGTGTGTCAAAAAATGGAAAAGGAAGTGTCCATAATGTGGAATTACATGATCAAGATGCAGTCCATTAAAACGCCATCAAATAAAATGTTAACCCACTAAGTTCCATTCGAGTAACGTCCTACCCTGTAATTCTGTGACATCTGTTTACTTGATATGAAACTGCAGTGGACAAGAAACACTGTCATTCTTGTAGATAGCTTTGGTATAGTATTTGAATGAATAAAAGATGATAAATAAACTAATGTAATTTGTCATGTTTTTACTGCAGTGCATTGAGAACCAAATACGAAAAATTGGATGATTATGTCATGCAACGGAATTTCTGTGAAAAAACGGTCTGATATTTTCAGTATTTATCACGTTTGTTATGTCAACATATTTAATGCGCACAGAAAAATTATTTACAAACATCTGTAATTTATGAGGATAACTACAGATTATTTTTTATCTAGCCTACAAAAGTTGCTATACTTCATTGAGTTCAATAACTACATGTACGAATTTACCTATTTTAGGCATATCTGAAAAAATTTAATCGAGTATTTCTTAATCATTTAAGGATATTGCCTGTTTTGGCCAAACGTGACAGTGCACAGCTTACAATGTTGAATTGCCCCAGAATATGATCCCATATGAAAGCAATGAATGAAAATAGGCGTAGTAAACTAATTTATTGAGATGTATATCACCAAATTTTGCAATGACTGATAGCATAAGTAGCTTAACTCAAACGTTTCAGGAGATCTTCAATATGTTTCTTCCAATTCAGTCCCACGTCAATGCAAACACCTAAAAATTTTGAATTTTCTACCTTAGCTACAGATTTATGTTCAAAGTCTAAATTTATTAATCTAATCTAATGTTCCCACCTTGACTCCAGCCTTGTGTTTAGTATGGAACAGTAGATTTCCGACAGTACAGCGAAGTGCGTACTGCCGTGAGACAGACCCCTAAGGCGAGACTCTGGGAGAAATTATTCTCCACCTTTATTACCATTTTACTATTTATTACTAGGTCCGCATCGTTCACCAACCATGGCTGGATAGACTGCATCAAAGTTACAATTTTAATACAATAATTAAAAAAATATGTACAAGATCATGTAAATACATTTTATAATGATCACTGAGTCCATTCACTTCTGTCAGTCGAATTCTTTGATTGAATATAGTCGACGTTGTTTTAGGTCTCGTGTCATTTGTTACTTTAAGCTCTCCAGTGACAGGGTTTGCACGTCTACAGGTAGTGTGTTGAACATTCTTACAGAAACTGTTGGAAACACTCTCTCGTTTTGGGCAGTCGACAGGTTCTTAAATTTATTATTTTTGTGGATATCACTCCTCTTGCTGAAGGTATCTACGTTTTCCGTTATGTGGATGAGTTACAATCATTTACATAATGGCTCAAGACTGTCATTATTGCGTTTTGCGAATAACGGTCTTCAGTGTTCCTGTCTTCTGCTGGGCATAATTCTCACTGTCTACAGTAACACATCCTTGCAAGCTGCCTAATGACCCAATAGCTGTAATCCATAAACAATGTGGCTATGGAACAATGCATGTTAGTTTTCATATACCGGTACTACTCCGTAATCTCTTTCTTTAATCTTCTTAGGAGGTATGTCACACGAGTAAGTTTCTCGTGTATTTGCTGAGTGTCCATTCCATGGAAGTTTGTCGTCTGTAGTAAAGTTAAACAGTTTCACAGTTTCTATATGATCTGAGTGAGACTTTTTGCTGAGGCTGCATACCATATGCCGACTTTAGTTCAACACCAATGAGAAGAGAATAAATTAACAATTCATTAACATCAGACTCCAGGACAGCTTGGGCAGTATTTTCCCCCTTGGATGAAAGTGATATCAGGAAATTGTCGGGTATCAGCAACACGAATTAAATCATTTACAATAATGTGGCACACCATACTCCTCCTGTTCTTGGAATATTGCTCCTTGGATTGAAACAATGCCTTCTGTCTTCCAGGTAACATTGAAGCGTGGCTAGGACAGCGACAGTACCTCCCGCACCATACTGAGCAAAATGTTATGGGGGATACAATCAAATACTGTGATTAGATCGCACTCTCCTCAAACAACTGCTTCAGTTTTCTTAAGTTCAATGCAGCAAAAGTACAGAACTTTCCCCTGTGGAAACCATGTTGTGCATCATTTAAGAATATTTTCTTCAAAATAGGTCAATATCTGGTTTTTCATTATAATTTCAATCACTTGTGCTGGTATAAGGATGACTGAAATTGGCCTAAAGCTTGATATGTTATCTGGGTTTCCTTTCATGTAAATTGACACCGTCCACGCACGTTTTAAGAAATCTGCCAAAACTCCTGCAGATAGTTGTTTATTACTGTTGCTAATAGCTGTGCTATTTCATTAGTTTTCTTCAGGGGATTACATGACATCCCATAGATATCTGGAATCTAAAAGCTTTATAAGCTTTCACTGTTTTCACTGTATCATGTAGTTGTACTTTCTTCCAGGTTTCCATTTTGCTGTTGGATTTATTTGTTAAATAAACAATATCCATAACCAAGTCTGGTATTTCAGCAACAGTATCTTAGCAGAGAGTACGTATTGCTTACAAATCTACAGTTTTATTCCAATCTTTATTAAATTTTGTACACGTAAGCTTCAAGCCACGAGGGCAGTCGCCGTAAGTGTAAGACTCATAATAAATAGTTCACGAGATGACGTCAAACAAAGAGAAGCGCGAAAAACCGCTGCATTAAGCGACAATGCTGCTCATTTTCTCCTAAACCACTGGGTCCATTTCAACCATATTTGGTGCACATGAGTGGCGCAGTGGGGGGAGGGGGGCAGCGGCTAATGGGGCTCAAGCCCGCCCCCAGCACCTCCCAAATATTTTCTTAAATTTCATTTTTTATTGTTTAACAGGTCGGCACCGGCATATGAAATAGTACACATGTAATAAAACACAACCTAACTATAATATGCCAAGCACAAGTGAACGTGACAGTGCGTCGCTAACGTGTGTTGTGAGCGGTTTTCATGCCGCCGCTGCTAGGCTGAAGTTACGAGCTGATCGTTTATATGCGGCGCCACCGCGTGGAATCTTACGAAGAGTAGCGTTATTTTAGTTCAGTCTTTACACACAGAGTGTCATGTTAATTAAACTGTAAAGACCTTTCTCCTTGGCTAGTAACATAGAAGCTGCTTAATTATTTACGAGCTGATCATATACACTCCATTTGCTCCACGTTGCTACACTTACACTTTCTAATTAATGCGAGCCTATTCTTTATTTCTTGGGCAGTTGTTTTCGTAGTATAATTGGTTAAATTATAAAAAGTGTAAAAATAAGTCTCAGATTAATAAATTCAATAACCCCCTCAGAAAGGAATCCTGGCTGTGCCACTGGTCCGCATATTCCTCAAGTGAGAATTGCTGTAGCGGTGAATCACACACGGTTCAGGAGATATGTCATAAATAGGAGATGCAAGAAACTGCCACATAATGCGACCAAACTTTATACACTGTATCAGAATGACAGTACTTATTGACTTGCAACGAACTTTGAAAATAATTTCAAACCTTTATAAAACTTTTCCTCGCTGACGACCGCATCAAAATAATTAAAAAGGAAAAAAAGTTTCTCGCCTACTACTTTTCACCTGTTCACGGAACAAAACTACGGCATTCGGTGTGACGTTGCAGTTTATAATTTCTACACTATAAATTTTAGTATAATTGTAGTCGCAGAAAATGTTACAGATACATACAGATGAGTGTACTTTAGGCATTCTATCACACTACGATATGTAGTTCACGAGATATAAGGGCAATAACAGTAACGTGCATGGAAAACCGCCCCATCATGCATCAGGTTTTAATCTATTAGGCTACTTTTTTACAACTCTCAACTAGCGACGGATTTTACCGAAATGCAGCACTTATACAAATGAATATATAACTACGAAGTATACAATTTGTAAAACATTCAATAAATGAGATCATAATACTGCGATTGGCAGAAACCTGTCACATGCAACACGTATTGCAGTCAGCTTAAAGGAAATTCCTGGATAGCTAACAGTATTGACAGTGGCGGACTAAGGGGGGGGGGGGGGGGCTCCCAATACCTCGAAAGGATAATTTTTTGAGAGCGCTTGGTACGTAGTTCTGCTGGGGCCTCCAAATGTCGGAAGTTATTGTTTCAGACTGTCCCGTGCCTCTCGTCCTGGAAGGGGCCTCCAAATCTTTTTTCTAGTAATACATGTGTTTCCAAGTGGTCGGGGGGGGGGAGGGGGGGGGGGCTCCTTTCGTTTCGGGCCACCAACAGCCTTAGTCCGCCACTGAGTATTGACAACTTTGAACTCTGAACGCACACAGATGCAGGCGATAGCAATAGACTTCTATAGAGTTATAAGGAAAGGAAGAGAATGAAACAGAACATCCAACGAATACCCACTATTTACGACAGACTGCAGTTTGCAGTGAGACTTTCATTTTATATTACGATTAATAAACCACAGGTCAATCTATCCAATACTGTGGAAAGTGGATTTGACATGCCTATGTTTTCTCAAACGGACAACGTTGTGACTTGCTCAGAACTGGCCTCACCAAAGAAATTAGTCATATTAGATCCTGGACAAGTAACAAGAAATATTGTTCATATTAAAGTTGTGAATTTAACGGATTTATGAATATGTCATTTGTAGTTTAATTACTATCTTTGTTTGGATACTGTACCTAAAATTTTGTACATTATGCAAGAGAGCCTTATTTCTTATATATTCTCTGATAAATATAAGATATTAGCAAAAAGATGAACAGGGAGAGGAGAAGTACTAACTCGAGGCTCGAATAAATACCAGGGCAACGCTGGGAGTAACTTTAATAATAATGTAATCAGGACTGCAGGTATGTTTTTTCCTGTGTTTGTTTGCTAGAGTCCAGGTTGCTTTGTATGGATTACAGGTTTCTCTTAAGCGGGGCCGGATACAGGACGGCTTTCTGGGAGGGGCGGTGAAAGAATCCTCCAGTGAATAAGCTTCCATCAATGGCGTTACTAGTCTCACCACGGTTACTGGACCTGTGAGTCTTTAATGTTGTTGTTGTGGTCTTCAGTCCACAGACTGGTTTGATGCAGCTCTCCACGCCACCCTGTCCTGTGCAAGTCTCTTCATCTGAGAATACGTTCCGCAACCTACATCCTTTTGAATCTGCTTACTATATTCGTCCCTCGGTCTCCCTCTACGATTTTTACCCCACACGCTTCCCTCTAATGCTAAGTTGACAATTCCTTGGTGTCTCAGAATGTGTGCAACAACCTATCCCTTCTCTTAGTCAGGTTACGCCAGAAACTCTTTCTCTACGCGATTCGGTTAAGCACCTCCTCATTAGTTACGTGATCTACCCATCTAATTTTCATCATTCGTCTGTAGCAACACATTTCAAAAGCTTCTATCATCTTTTTATCTGAACTCCCAATCGTCCACATTTCACTTCCATACAATGCTACATTTCAGACAAATTCTTTCAGAAAGGACTTCCTAACATTTAAATTAATATTGGATGTTGACAAGTTTCGCTTCTTTAGGAACGTTTTTCTTCCCATAGCCATTCTGCATTTTATATCTTCTTTACTTCGGCCATCAGAAGTTATCTTGCTACCCAAATAACAAAATTCATCTATTACTTTTATTGTCTCATTACCTAATCTAATTCCTTCAGCATCGCCTGATTTTCTGACATTGCATTCCATTACCTTCGTTTTACTCTTGTTAATGTTCATCTTATATCTTCCTCTCAAGACACTGTCCATCCCATTCAATTGCTCTTCCAGATCCTTTGCGGTCTTTGACAGAATTACTATGCCATCGGCAAACCGCAATATTTTTATTTCTTCTCCCTGAACTTTAATTCCCTCTCCAAATTTCTCCTTCCATTCCTTCACTGCTTGCTATATGTACAGATTGAACAACACTGGGGAAAGGCTACAAACCTGTCTTACTCCCTTCCCAACCTCTGGGTCCGTTTCATGCCCTTCAACTCTAATAACCGCTGTCTGGTTTTTGTATAGGTTGAATATAACTCTTCGCTCCCTATATTTTACCCCTGATACCTTCAGAATTTGGAATAGTGTATTCCAGTCGACATTGTCAAAAGCTTTCTCCAAATCGACAAACGCTAAAAACGTAGGTTTCCCTTTCCTTAGCCTATCTTCTAAGATAAGTCGTGTTCCTACATTTCTCCTAAATCCAAACTGATCTTCCCGGAGGTCTGTAAATAATTCATGTTAGTATTTTGCAACTATGACTTATTAAACTGATAGTTCTGTAATTTTCACACTTGTCTGTACTTGCTTTCTTTGGAACTGAAATTACAATATTCTTCTTGAAGTTGGAGGGTAGTTCCCCTGTCTCATACATCTTGCATACAAGGTGATACATGTTTTCATGACTGGCGCTCCTAACGACATCAGCAGTTCAGACGGAGTATCATCTACTCCAGGGGCCTTCTTTCGACTCAAGCCCTTCAGCGCTCTGTCAATAGTCCAGTCAAATCGTGCATAAAAAGGGCTCAAAGTTAAAAAAATTGGTGTAATTGTTTTTAGTGGCTTATTTTATGTTTTTTGCGGTGCTGAATACGAATCCGAAGTTTTCCAACAAAAATTCCATCGGCAAATTTGGGAAATCAAAAAACAACTAAAAATCGCAATTGTCAGTGGTTTTCAGCTTGTAACTTGAAAAGCAAGCTATTTACACAAAAAGTGTCCCAGTAATAAAATGAAGAGGAGAAAATTACCCACAATTTATGTCTGTAAAATGTTTTTGTACGTCGTATGGTTTCCACGTAAAACAGCGTTGAAAAAGCGGTGAAATCAGTAAATTTTGGAAAATAGAAAAAAGTGTGTTTTTCGGGTGGATTATTTCATCAGCAGTTCGTTGCCTTTCAACGTGTTTACCTTGGAAGCAGCTCTTCTTCGTGGCCGCGCCCACGCCGTCAGTCTGCGGCCCGCCCCTCCGTCCCACCTTTGCGGCCGCTGCCCTTAAGTTTATGACAGGCGAAGGGGCGTCTTCCTGCCGAAACACCCAACTGTCCTCAATTCTCCAGTTTGTGTACGTTCGCTGCCGTGATCGTGTTATTTACCTTTCTCTCAAAGACGTGAAGCTATGTTTTAATGTTTTCGTTGAGACATAGCGCAACAACTCGGACGCAATGTCGAGTGATAAGTGTTTTATTTGTGAAAAAGAATTAGGTGAGGGTGCAGTGATAGTGGTCAAGGAAAAAGGAATAGAAACTTTACGTGATGCTAGTAAAAAAAGAAATGAAAAAAAGAAATAGGAAGGTGGCTGTTTTAGCGGGTAAAACATCTGTCAGCGTACATGTTTCATGCCAGAAAAGTTACATAAATGAAAGAATGATAGCTGCCTGCTTGAAGAAAGCTGCTGAACCAAGCACATCTTCATGAAAATTAAGATCATTCTCTGACTATTTCCATTGGAAAACACATTGCTTTGTGTGTGGAACAGGTATTCCTGAAGATCACGCAAGGTCACAACAAATACTGGCTCCTCATAAACGTAATTTGGTGCATCTGGTTGTGAGGGGGCTGATATGGAGCCGTTTATTTCGCATATCTAATATTAGGTGTTAAAGAAGTTTTCTTGGTTGGAGTACTGTGTTACGCAATAGTAGAAAGGGTGTGAGAGAGAGACAGTAGATGAGCTTGTATCCCGTGGGAAAGCTCCGCCCCTATTGCAAGTTGAGATTTGATTGGCTCCCGCCTATACTAGTTGTCCGCCAAAACTTTAAGCTACTTTTATTAATATTTAATTTTCCTATGCCTATTAAAAATTATTTTTATACTTTCTGTAAGGCTTTTGTGCTAAGCTATATTTTGGTTAATTCAAAGATTTAATTATTTGAATATTTTGTAATAAGTTGAATAATGTTAGTCTAGAAGTTTCGCTTGGCGCCAAAACGGTGGCTTGTGGCGCGCAGCGAGAGGCGGCGGCAGTCAGTCGAGCGCCGACCGCGATACCTTGCACATTCATGTCAGTTCAGTGCGGGCCAGGGACAGTTTATAAGTTGCAACGTTTATATTTGTAACATTACTCAGTCTGTATATTTGTGCTTGGATATACACTCTCATTTCTTCAATAAAAAAACAAGCACTGGCACCCTACAAAAGCAAAAGTTATTCGTAGTGCAGTACTTCCTAGCCAGATCTCAACACCTCTTTTAGCATCACTTCAAGTACAACGGACGTGTGACCTGTGTGCTTCACCTGCGCAATGGGACATCAACTACGACAGAAGACACAAGGTTAGTAAAGAGTGAATTCAGACATGCACTGAAGTTGTATGTCGACACGGCACCTCGCGTAGCCTTTTACAAACCAGGGCACTGGCACGAAGTGTGTTGTTAACAACACCGAGGATAGGCATGAAAGAGGGGAGGTGTTTAGGAACTTTGTCAACTATGCACTGACCTTCCCTCCCTGTCTTTTAAAAAAGAAGCCACGCCGTATGGTGTCGACAATTGAGATGAAAGACACAGTTGTGAAACAGGCTCAACTACGTGGAGATTATTTCGGTGCAGCAGTTATTAACAGGATCCAACCGATAACATACATGGTGGCTGCTGACTGTAAGTACCATGATAAATGTTTAAAAATATTTACATTAGTAGGTCCAACACTGATAAAAAGAAAACCGTTGGCCCTTATGCTGAAGAGATTCAGAGGGCTATGAATTAAATTTTCAATTTTATGGAAAGGAATGACAAGGAATGTCAGTTTTCATTAGATCAGCTAATAACTCAGAGGGTAACTTAATTCCTGAAAGAAGAACTGTAATACAAAATTTATTGGGTAGATATGGGGAAGATATTATCGTATCAAAGATCAAACAAAATACAGTCGTATGTTTCAAAAATAAAGGCCATAAAATTTTGACTGAATCGCGGTACATGGAAAAACGTTTGTCAGAACGGGAAGAACGTCTTCGATTAGTTGAGACAGAATATGATGTAATTCTCGAAGAGATACGATCAATACCGTATGCTATGGACGACTATTCTCCTCCAGACTCTTTCATGGGCGAAAATGAAAGCCTTGTCCCAGAGGTTCTCAAAGTTTTCTTGGAAAGACTGATACTCAAGAAGAAGCGAACAAGCACTGACAAGCGGAAAAAAAAGTTGCCATTTCACACAGTGTTATTAGTGCTGCCAGGCCAACTTCTTTCCTTTCCACGTTACAAATTGGGCTATCAGCTTTCTTTTATAAGAAGTATGGATCACGAAAACTGATTGATGTTGTTCATCCTGGGGATTTTGCACCTCTTATTCCGAAGCTGTTCGTCTTGAAGTGTCAGCAATCATGAGGCCACCACTACAAATAGATCCAACAGCTTTCCATCAATTCGTTCATGACAACGCTGATTTTAACACACGGACATTGGATGGATATAATACCTTCCACGCAATGGGAGGAATACATTTGATTACTCCTAGAAATGCCATTGCTCCGGATCATAGAATTGTCCGAGTAAAGAAACCAATGCCAGCTCCACTAATTGGTGAGGTTGGAGCTGTTTCCTTAAAACATTTTGAGAAGACACGTTCTCTTGGGTTAAAGAATATCAGCATTGAGGATCTCAAACAGCTATTTGTATCGCCTGATTCAATATCACCCTCTTTATGAGATCTACTTTGGCTTTATGGCAAGTAAAGATGTGCCTGGAATTCAAGGCTGGAGTGGCTTCATGGAGCAAATCACAAGTAGTCTTCCCTTTCATACAACCTATGTTGCTTGTCTATCATTTATAAACGCTCCACCATCTGATCACAATACAATATATACAGCCTTAGTCGCAGCCATAGAACAGAGCAAATCAATTAATCAACAAGCAGATGTGAACACCTTCGACCAACCTCTATACCTAAAGGCAAGATTTATTGTAGCTTGCCAACAAGGAGATCCCGAATTTGATGTCATCATCAGAATAGGTGGTGTCTTTTATAAGGATTTACAATAATCTTTAATTTCAAGAAATAAAAACTATATATTAATGTTCTTTTTTGATGTTTTCAAAAAATGACTGATTTTCCTGATATTTTACCAATGTCTTTTTTTTTTTTTTTTTTTTTTTTTTTTTGTGTGGAAACCATACGACTTACAGAAAAATGTTACAGACATAAATTGTAGGTAATTTTCTCCTCTTTATTTTACTACTCGGCCACTTTCCATGTAAATAGTTTGCTTTACGAGTTATAAGTTGATAACCGCGAAAAAATGTGATTTTTAGTGAGTTTTTGGTGATTTCTCATATTTGCCGAGGGAATTTTTTTTGGTAAACTTCAGATTCGTGTTCAGCATCCCAAAAACATAAAATAAATACACCAAATTTTTCGACTTCAAACTACCATTTGACTGGACTACAAATTCTTCTCGCCGTAGCATATCTTCGATCTCATCTTCCTCCACTTCGTCTTCCATTTCTAGAATACTGGCTTCAAGTTTATTTCCTTTGTACAGGCCCTCTATACATTCCTTCCACAGTTCAGCCTTCCCCTCTTTGCTTAGTACTGGTTTTCCGTCTGAGTTCTTGTCTCCAAATGTCTCTTATTTTACTGTAGGCGGTACCTATCTTTCCCCTAGTTATGCATTCTTCTACGGTTCTGCATTTGTCCTCTAGCCACTCCTGCTTAGCCAGTCTGCACTTCCTGTCAATCTCATTTTTCAGACGTTAGTACTCCATTTTTCCTGTTTCACTTGCTGAATTTTTATATTTTCTCCTCTCATCAATTACATTCAGTATATCCTGTGTTATCCAGAGATTTCTATTGGGGCTTGTCGTTCTGCCTATATGGTCCTCTGCAGCCTTCACTACCCTATCTCTCAGAGCTACCCATTCTTCTTCTACTGTATTACTTTCCCCCATTTCAGCCAATCCTTGCCTAATGCTCCCTCTGAAACTCTCAACCACCTCTGGTTCCTTCAATTTGTCCAGGTTCCATCTCCTAACCTTTCTACCTTTCTGCAGTCTCTTAAGTTTTAATCTGCAGTTCATAATAAACAAGTTATGGTCAAAGTCTATATCTGCTCCTGGAATCCTTAATAATAATCGTAAATGTATAAATATTGTCTTTCATAACGCCCTCACTTTGCAGTAAAGTGTTATGAAAATACACGGTGACCAGACGTACTCTATATAGAGTACAAGTACTCTATCATCCTCTTCTCTATGTACTCTACACTTTTACTTTTTTACTCTTTCTGAACTTCTCACAAAGGAAACTCCCCCCTGAAATTTAATTATACGATCATGCAGTGGATAGCCCGCCAAAAGCTGAACATACATCAAGCGCGAAAGCAGGAAAATGTAGGGAAGTACGAAAAAATAAAAATATAAACAAGAACGAATCAGCCGCAAGATATGTAACATTCGAAGCCATTGTCGTGGTCATGTAGTATCGTATATGCATGTAAAGTGGGAGATACTGTGTTAAAATCTCCTCTAGTATTTAAAATTTAATTTTTGTTTTGCACAAAATTGTGAGCTGTACCTCCGGTAATTGACGATTATATTCGGTTTTTGTAGCCTTGGCAATAGCCAGACTGTACTTAAGCTGCAGTGCACAATCTTAAGTATTCAATGCTATAATCAAAGAAGACAAGGCCGGCCGCGGTGGAGGAGGGGACTGAGGCGCTCCAGTCACGGTCTGCACGGTCACTACGGTCGGGGCTTCGAATCTCCCCTCGGGCATGGATATTTGTGCCGTCCTTAGTCTTAGCTAGTTTATAAGTAGTTTGTAAGCATAGGGACTGATGACCCCGTAGTGAAGTTCCATAAGTTCTACAAACATTTTAACATTTGAAAGAAAGACTGATGACCACGCAGTTTGGTCCGATAGATTTACAAACAAAGAAGACAATGTTAAATGTAGGTATTTTGAAATGTATAAATAAATGTTACACCTTTGGACAACTTAATTGATATGTACTCTTTTCCGATTGGAAAAATATGGTCACCCTGATTTGGTAATATTAATATGTAGGTATTTTTAGTCTACATACAGCTCGGTCACAATGTAAGTAAATTTAAATAAAGGTAGTAATTACATTACGATAAGGTTTTGAATGGTTGACCACACCCTAGTTCTGCTTGGATAGTCAGTTGATATCGTGTCCTTTCTTGTTACTGCCGACACTTCCTAGAAAACATTCCTGTCTGTAGGAGTGTCACTACTGTGGTTTAAATTTTCTACTAAGCGCCATTTGAATTAATTTTCTATGGTATTTATTGCTAGCAATTGCGTTGTAGAGATTGGCACGCGTTGATTTTAACCGTCCTCTCCTGCACAGCCCCATGCAACACCCCCCGGGATGAGTTCAGTAATGTCAAATGCAGAGTACGATATACAGAAAATTAATAAAAATTATGTTTAATTTCTTTGATTTTGTGGTGCACCAATTGTTAAATTATTTGTTTTCGTTCCTAAAACATTCTCTATAAATATAGAAGTATACTTGATAACATATATATATGTCCACATTTGTGTGGCGCTATGCAGAATTTACTGGACCCTAAACATTCTTTCGTATGCCAAATTCCAGAAAAAATACATTATTCCGAGCTAGTAAGTCGTGGCACCAAACAGTGTAGAAAGAGTGGTATCCAAATCGTTCCAGAAACCGTCTGCCTTCACCAAACTACTTTTCCTTTTATTTAAACCCAGTAAATGCGATGTCATCGAATCCACGTGTTACAACTTTAATTATCTGTTTACAGAGGATCTGAAAAAAATAGTACGTCAGAGCCGTAAGAATCGTGATTTTTGTATTGCAGATGACGAAAGTTCATCTCATGGGAATAAAATAAATGCACAGCTGTAGATGGCTGTATCCATTCAACGTCAGCTAAAGTCTGGCTCAGTAGAAAGACTAGTATCGGCCACATATTTCTATCCCACGCCCAATCAAACAAATATCTCACAGTTTTCAAGACTCAGTCTTTCTTTTTCCAATTATAACCGAGCGGCGTTAGCGCAGTGGTAGCACGCTAGCTTCGCATTCTGGAAGTCCTGAGTTCGATTGTCGGCCTTCAGGATCTGGGTTTACTGTGATTATCGGCGCTTACACCCCCCCCCTCCCCCGCCATGGGTGCACCTATGCCCGTATGTGGCCCTCACATTTCAATTATATTGTCAAACCGTCACTATACTGACCGTCTGAGAGCGCGCATTAGCGTACTTTCAATACCTGTGACATGGCGTCCACGTAAGCAATGCTTACACTTCAAAAATCATAGATTATAACAGTTTATATTCAACCTATGACGTCCAGTTTTAATACAAATAATTGAGTGTTCAAATGTTCAAATGTTCAAATGTTTGTATAGTCTATGGGACTTAACTACGGGGTCACCAGTCCCTAAACTTACAAACTACATATCAACTACTTACGAACTAGGACGGCACAAATATCCATGCCCGAGGGGGGATTCGAACCCCCGACCGTAGTGGCCGTGCAGACCGTGACTGGAGCGCCTTAGTCTCCTCGGCCACCGCGGCCGGCTAATTGAGTGTTCTTGAGGGAATTTTAAGGGAACCTTAAATTTGACCCTTGCTTACGCACGCCAGCGTTGGAAGTGCCTGCAGTCACCTGGCGCTGTGTAAGCGCGCCTAGACGTACGTGATGTGGTAGCAGGGTTGTTCAAATGTTTGTTAAGCTTATGGGACTTAACTACGGGGTTATCAGTCCCTAAACTTACAAACTACTTATCAACTACCTTATACTAAAGACGGCACAAATATCCATGTCCGAGGGTGGATTCGAACCCCCGACCGTAGTGGCCGTGCAGACCGTGACTGGAGCGCCTCAGTCCCCTCGGCCACCGCGGCCGGCGAGGCGCTTGTCGACCAACTTCGCTTGTCGGATGGTTGGGCGGGCGACATCCGCCCCCTCCTCCCTACAAATTGTACCGTGTGTAGCTCCACCCGACCAACTTGTTGGCTGCGATCGTATGCTGTCTGCCCAGCGAGCAGGCGAAAACAAAAACACTCCGCTCAAGTGTGTAGATTCATTATAACAGACACCAGAACATGGAGGCACTGCAATCGTTGCGTGCAGTTGGTCGGAACGTGTATAGGCTGCTACGAATTTGTTGATAGGGGCCTTTAACCAAATAGTTGGGTTGTAAAAATAATCTAGGAAGTGACAATTCGATTCCCTAGTGTATAGTCATACCAATTACGAAAAAAGTGGTATAATTACGACGATAGTGCACAAAACGTACAACTACAATTTCATTGACAGAAAATTATAAGTGGTATGATTGTGAAAGAGGGTGTCTAATTGTAGAGGTCGGTAGGGACGGCAAAATGTGAATAGCCAACTAGCGGCAAATGTGAAAATCCGCCACTGATTCAACGGGTATATTACTGGAATGCTTATAATACGTTGTGGATACATGATTGTGAACAATACGGTCTCTGGCCAGTCATCAGATTGAGCAGGAGAGACTGTCTAAGCACCGACCGTGGAACTAAGTCGAGAATGAAGCTTCAAACCCTGACGACTCACTATTTTTTTCACCCATTCGGATTTTTAACTCGCTAATACCAATGAGCGTCTAAGAGGTGTGGTGGGTTAACGTTAACTTACCTTCTGAAGATATTGTAATCTAGGCAGGTAAATAATATTTTATACTGTGGCAAAATATTGTTATTAATGAAGTCTTCTGTTCGCATGTTTGTAGAGCTTATGGGACATAACTACGGGGTCATCAGTCCCTAAACTTACAAACTACTTATGAACTAGCTAACACTAAGGACGGCATAGCCGCGGTGGAGTAGCCGAGCTGTCTAAAGCGTCTCGCTGCGGAGCGCGCGGTTGCTCGCCGTGGAGGTTGGAGGTTCGAGTCCTCCCTGGGGCATGGGTGAATGTGTTTGTCCTTAGGTTAGTTTACCTAGGTTTAAGCAGTTTGTAAGCTACAGACTAATGACCACACAGTTTGGTCTGATAGAATTACAAACATTTGAACATTTGGACGGCACAAATATCCATGTCCGAGGGGGGATTCGAACCTCAGATCGTAGTGGCCGTGCAGACTGTGACTGACGCGCCGCAGAACGCTCGGCCACTGCGGCCGGCTGAAGTATTCTACGAGACTGCAAAAATGTTTTTAATTTTTCGATTAAACGTACCCCAAAATTTTTAATTTGTGTACTAAATGCGACCTTCCTCGGGAACGTTATTTTCTATATTTTTTAAGTTCACGGTCGTATTTACACACCAAAATCTCTTTAATGACACCTCAACAGAAATTATGATCAGACTGATATCAGCAAACAAAGCATATTTTGCCTCGAGTAATTTATTCCAGTAAAGACTCCTCAGCCGCCCAACAAAATTCACTATTCATAAAACTCTAGTTAGACCCGTTCTCACTTATGCTTCAGAAACATGGCCCTTGACGGAAACTGATGCAAGGCTGCTCGACAGATTTGAACAGATGATGGAGAACAATGGAGGAAAAGGTACAATGGAGAATTGTACACTATATATGCCGATGCTCCTGTAACAAATATGATACGATCAGGAAGATGGGCAGGTCATGTGGCAAGAATGGAGGAGTCTGAGGTGACAAAGAAGATTCTCTTTGGAAATCCAGGCGGCCAAAGAGGACGAGGCAGACCTCGAGCAAGATGGCTGGATGGAGTGGAAGAAGACCTACGAAAGCTAGGATGGAGGAGCGTAGCATGTGACCGTGATGGATGGCGGAAGCTCGCTGGGAAGGCCAAGTTTCACGGTGGACTGTAGCGCCACAAAAGAAGAAGAATCTCTTTAAAAAGTATTCTGATAGAAAATGTCAACCAAAAATATATTTTTTAATTGTTTTTTGTTGATCGTAAGGTGTTCCCTTCTCGGTTGGTGAAGCATACGGGACTTAACTGCGGGGTCATCAGCCCCTAAATTTACGAACTACTTATGAACTACCTTATACTAAAGACGACACAAACATCCATGCCCGATGGGGGATTCGAACCCCTGACGGGGAAGGCCTCGCACATCGGAGCCTAGCGCCTCAAGGCGCTCGGTCGCCCCGCCGCGGTGCCTTCTCGGTAATACACATAATCCCAGATTTGTTGGTATTTCTTCGAGTTTGTACAAAAAGATATATTGATAATTTTTAAAAAGTTTTTTGGTACGGTAAATCAACAAAGATTAACTAATGTTTATATTTTTTTTTTTTTTCGAATTCTTTTTGGTTGGGGCATAATGTACCCTCTCCCCCAATCTGGTTGGTCGTTCGAGTTTGTGTTACAAGGGTTAAATATCAGAAAAATAGCGACCTCCTGGATCTGAAAGCACTCAAACAATATTCTCACATATTTGGAAAACAAATTTAATCTATAATACGTCAGAAAAACAATATATTTATGACGTACGAGAATTTTTAGCGAAATACGAGAATTTTATGATGTTGGCACGAGAATCGCGCGCTCTGCATATCACAACCCTGTGTGGTAGCAACAGAAGAACAACAACGGATAAGACAGGAGCCGAGTAACCACGCGTTATTGTTCCGATTGCTTGTGTGATAAATATATTGCGTGTTGGCATTGGCATGTGAGTTTTTATTGTACGTGCAGCAACTTCATCGATTAGAAATGAATGCTGTTATGTAATTGGAGACTTTATGATGTTAAAATCATTTTGTGTCAAAACGTATAAGGATAAATTGAGTATAATTTTAAAACGGACGACTAACTCCGTTAATTCCTTCACGGTGACAAATGTTCACGGTGACAAATAGTGCAGAAGGTATTTAAAACAACAAAATTTTGACTCGATTTCGTAGCTGAACGTGAGCGCAAAACTTTCGAAATTAATTTGCTGGCCATGCTTTCTTTTTCGAGTGAGTAAAACATTTGGGTAAAAACGGAAGTCACTGATTGTGAAGATTATTTCAATCTCCAGAAACGACACGCGATGTCTACATTACATGTAGTTTCCTATATTTCTTTAAAAAAAAAAACTTGGCAAAACAAATAATAGAAATGGCTGACGAACAATTTCAGATACGTAAATACAGACCCAATGAGCTAGTAAGAAGTAACAGATATGTTGTTAGTCGTCTTGTTGGTATGAGGTTTTTTTTTTTGGGGGGGGGGGATGTAAAGCTTTCATTCCATGGCCACAATGAATCTTGCGATTCTGTGAATCAAGGACATTATGTCGAGCTGTTGAAATTGTTGAGAACCACTCATAAGGAATTTGATGTGTATCTTTACAATACAACGGTTTTCACTGATCTTTCAAACGATATTTAGAATGACTTGATACAATGTATTGCATATTTTGTAACTGCTGAAGTAAAAAACGAAATAATGGACGCTCAATTTTTTGCAATAATACGAGATGAACCTACAAACGTTAGAAGTAGCGGCCAAGTCTCGACACTGTTACGTTATGCCAATGGGAAAGCTGAAACTCAAGAGAGATTTTTTAGGATATAACGATTTTATTGGCAACAGCAAGTGCTCTAGCTCAACATGTCTTTTTTTACAGACTATAATTGTGAAGAAAATTCAATAGGTCGGACATGCAACACCGTCAAGAGAACATCGCGGTTTGCAAGCACAAGTCAAATCACAATTTTCCCTAGCAATAGTTGTTCATAGTTATGTTCATAGAATGAATTTGGCTGTGAAAAACAGTATTGATCACACACAACAACGTAAAATATACTTCATGGCATTGTCGAGGCTTTGTTCTTTCTTCTCCAACAAATCAAGTAAACAAACTTTGGTTCTCGATCAAGAAAAAAAATTCCATCGGTGGCCTCTACAAAGTGAAACGACAGCAGCAGATTGGTATGTACTGTTGTGCCGCATAGACTTATTGCCTTTTTGAAAACATTATTGACAACAGCGACCAGTAGGAACTAAAGTTACAATGATGCCTCCTCTCCATCTTCGTGAACTTTATCAAATATTTAAAATATTGACGAGAAGTATTGATCGCCACCAAAATATTTCCAGTATTGTCAATATATATATGAGCGTGTGAGCTGGAATACTGACGGTTTGACAATAATTCGCCTATGTGGGCTCAGTTATCAAACAGTCACAAGGCGCTCGTGTGCTTTGCATTTGTGTCTTCATGTGCGTGTAGGGTTTTGTTTTGCATGTTTGTGTGCTGTTTGTAGGAGTTTTAAAAATGAGTAGACCTATGATGATAGATTTTATTGATTGCTACGAACGTAATGAAGCCCTGTGGAATCAGTCTTCGAAAGAATACACGGACAGAAAAAATAATGCAGAATACGTATAGCTTCTTGCAATATATCGTTCGTGTTACGCAGAAGGCAAATTGGAAGACGTTCCTTTTTTTTAATTGAAGTATTGCATTTCCGAGTTGTGACACTGTTCTTGCCAGCGTGCAATATGTCTAATCAAATTACATACAAACGAAACGTAGCGCACAGGATTTATTACCTGAATATACTCCTGCAGGGCACATACAAAGGCTTCATAGGTTTACATTACAATTTTGCTGATAGTATTTGAAGAAATTACGCAGTGGTTTTAGCAGAAATCTCAAAATAAATAGGGACTTAAGGGACCAACTTGTTAAAAAAAAGGGCGGGGGGGGGGCTAAAGAACTTTTAAGGGACCAACAGGGATACGAAATACGAGGCATCAATAAATTTCTTTTTAATGAATAACCCTACCCAGTGACCCATTTTTCTTTATTTGTTTAATAAAGTAGTCTTGATTGTACTTTATTTCTTTACTGCTAATGTGTTTTGCCATTTTGAGGCATCTTCAGAATGATATATACACAAAGCTTAGTCTTAGGACTTACATATTTTGACTTTGTAGTTTCATTTACGCACATCAGCCGACACATAACTATTGTTCTGAAGATGACCAAAAAGTATGAGACGAGTTAGCAGTATATAAATAAAGTGCAATCAAGACTGTTTTTAATTTGCAAATCGTTATCACAGCAAATAAGTGAGCATTACAATTTGATTTTATTATACTTACTAAGCCCCGCGAAAACCATCTTATCAACAACTGCGATTTGCCGTTACAGCACTACCGTACTCAAGTATAACATTGCTGCGTGCAAGTTTTGTCATTTTAATGCGAGTATTGCGATATATTGTGATGTATCTTATCGATTCCATTTTCAGTATGGCGAGGGGCTGACGAAAAGAATAGTTTATAAACGTTGGAAGATTCGCAGTTTTAAGGTTTAGCATGCAATGTAAGAATTCTTGGGAAAAAAATTGTCTTGAAATCTGGGTGGTTCATGGTGTGGGTTCCTGTAGTCATGTCCTAGTTCATGAACCACGGGCAACGTATGAGTGGCGAAGTAAGTGGTCCTGACAGTTGGGATACCAGTTACTTTGGAAAAAGGTTGGGCATCTCTGACATATTCTGAGTCGTGGCCACCTTTGTGCTCAGACGGCAAAGACTACCAAATCTACCAGTTTGTCCCTCAACCGTTAGGGGTAAAACCCAGTGTGGCCCTGGGCAAGTAAGGCTAGTAACCTGCTTCCCAGGTACTTCAATATCATGCTGGCAACAATCAGAGCAAACAGCCTCAGATCTTTGGAGGTGATGGAGTCCCACCTCTAATTGACAGACCAGGGACTCCTCCAATACGACTTGGCAAACGATCTGGAAAGATATGGAGAGCTATTAATATCAATGGGGATTACAATGGGAAGAAGGTAGAGCTGGCGGAGGCTTCAAGTAAGATGGGGTTAGATGTTTTATCTGTTAGTGACGTTAGAGTAAGGGGAGAGAAAGAGGACGAAGTCGGAGAATACGAGGTCTACCTGTCAGGAGTCAAAGTAGGAAGAGCACAGTGGGGTGTAGGATTTTACATCAGGAAAGCAATCGAACCCACCATAATTGCAATAAGGTATGTAAATGAACGACTGATGTGGATAGATTTGGCCATCTCCAACAAGAAAATTAGGATTGTGGCATTGTATTCACCCTGTGAAGGGACAGATCAAGATGAAACGGACAGATTTTACAACACACTTAGTGATGTAGTTGTTAGAGTGAAGGATAAGGATAGTGTTTTACTCATGGGTGATTTCAATGCCAGGATAGGAAATCGAACAGAAGGTTATGAAAAGGTTATGGGTAAGTTTGGAGAGGATATGGAGGCCAACAGGAACGGTAAACAGCTCTTGGATTCCTGTTCCAGTATGGGCTTAGTTATCACAAACTCCTCCTTTAAGCAGAAAGACATTCACCGCTATATGTGGGAAGGAAGGGGAACCAGATCTATCATTGACTATATAATAACAGACCAGGAATTCAGGAAGACAGTCAAGGACACACGTGCTTTCAGGGGGTTCTTTGATGATATTGATTATTATTTAATCTGCAGTGAAATTGGTTTTGTGAGGCCAATAGAGCAGAAAGTCAGGTCCATGTGTAGAAGGATAAGAATGGAGAAGCTTCAAGACAAGGAAATTAGGCACAAATACATAACAATGATCTCGGAAAGGTACCAGTTAGTTGAATGTAATGATTTACAGTCACTGGAAGAGGAATGGTCAAGGTACAGGGACACACTACTGGAAGCAGCTAGAGAATGTCTTGGAACAGTAGTGTGTAAAGGCAGGAAGAAGCAGACAGCCTGGTGGAATGACACAGTCAAGGCAGCCTGTAAAAAGAAAAAGGAGGCATATCAAAAATGGCTCCATACTAAAAATCAGGCAGACAGAGACAGTTATGTTGAAGAAAGAAACAAAGCCAAACGGATAATTGCAGAATCCAAGCAGAAATAATGGGAAGACTTTGGAAACAAGCTAGAATCTCTGGGGCAAGCCGCGGGAAAACCATTTTGGAGCGTAATTAGCAATCTTCGAAAGGGAGGAAAGTAGGAATTAACAAGTGTTTTGGACAGGTCAGGAAAGCTGCTAGTCAATCCTGTGGATGCCTTAGGCAGATGGAGGGAATATTTTGAAGAATTGCTCAATGTAGGTGAAACGTTCAATGATGTATCAGATTTTCAGGTAGATTGGGATAGGAACGACGATGGAAACAGGATCTCATTTGAGGAAGTGGAGAAAATGGTCATTAGATTACAGTGCAATAAAGCGGCTGGGGTGGATGAAATTAAGCCGGAACTCGTCAAATACAGTGGAATATCAGGTCTCAAATGGTTACACCGGATAATTGA
Source organism: Locusta migratoria (assembly GCA_026315105.1). Classification (NCBI taxonomy): domain Eukaryota; kingdom Metazoa; phylum Arthropoda; class Insecta; order Orthoptera; family Acrididae; genus Locusta; species Locusta migratoria. The sequence continues at coordinate 10,832,395 of CM048755.1, forward strand.
GAAGGCGTGGGAATCGGGACAGGTTCCGTCTGACTGGACGAAAGCGGTAATCACGCCAATTTTCAGACATGGAAACAGGAGAGATTGTAACAACTATCAATGTATCTCTTTAATTAGCGTTGCAGACAAAATATTCTCAGGTGTTGTTGAAAGGAGAGTGCGAGTATTAATTGAGGACAAGTTAGATGAAAATCAGTGTGGGTTTAGGCCTCTTAGAAGCTGTCAGGACCAGATCTCTAGCTTACGGCAGGTAATGGAAAAGTGCTATGAGTGGAACAGGGAATTGTATCTATGTTTCATAGATCTGGAAAAGGCTTATGACCGTGTTCCTAGGAGGACGCTTCTGTCAGTTCTTCAAGATTATGGTATAGGAGGCAAACTTCTACAGGCAATTAAGGGGCTTTACGTAGACTGTCAGGCAGCAGTTAGAGTAGATGGCAAATTAAGCTCGTGGTTCAGGGTAGTTTCAGGGGTAAGACAAGGCTGTAACCTGTCACCACTGTTGTTCATACTATTCATGGATCATATGTTGAAAACAGTAGACTGGCAGGGCGGGATTAAAGTAGGTCAAAACAAAATAACCAGTCTCGCATATGCGGATGACTTTGTTGTAATGGCCGATTCGATTGAAAGGTTGCAGACTAATATTTCAGAGCTTGATCAGAGGTGCAAGGATTATGATATGAAGATCAGCATCTCCAAAACGAAAGTAATGTCTGTGGGAAAGAGATTCAAACAGATTGAGCGTCAAATAGGAGGAACAAAGTTAGAACAGGTAGACAGTTTCAAGTACATGGGATGTATTTTCTCACAGGATGGCAACATAACGAAAGAACTGGAATCGAGGTGCAGCATAGCTAATGCAGTGAGTGCTCAGCTAAGATCTACTCTCTTCTGCAAGAAGGAATTAAGTACCAAGACGAAGCTAGCAGTGCACCGCTCTATCTTTCGACCAACTTTGTTGTATGGGAGTGAAAGTTGGGTGGATACAGGTTACCTTATTCGTAAGATAGAGGTTACAGATATGAAAGTAGCAAGAATGATTGCAGGTACCAATAGATGGGAACGATGGCAGGAGGGTGTCCATAACGAGGAAATCAAAGAAAAGCTGGGAATGAACACCATAGATGAAGCAGTTAGAGCGAACAGATTGAGATGGTGGGGTCATGTTACACGCATGGGAGAAGCAAGATTACCTAAGAGACTCATGAGCTCGTCAGTGGAGGCTAAGAGGAGTCGAGGTAGACCAAGAAGAAAGTACTTAGATTCGGTGCAGAATGATTTTGAAGTAAAAGGCAGAACATCAGACGAAGCATCATTGTTAGCACTGAATAAGGGATCATGGAGGAATTTTATTAGAGGTACTATGCTCCAGACTGAACGCTGAAAGGCATAATCAGTCTATAATGATGATGATGAAATCTGCAGTACCGTATTCCACATTGTCTGTGATGTACAAGTTAAAAATTGTTAACTTTAATTTCAGTTATTTGCCTGCTTCACTAAACTTAAAATTACTCGCACATGCAAATCTGATCTTTACACGTATTACTTAATAAACTATAAGACAGTAGAAGAAGAATGGATATCTCTGAGCGCTAGAGTAGCGAAAGCAGCAGAGTATCATATAGGCAGAAGGACAAGGCCTAATAGAAATCCCTGGATAACACACGATATACTGGACTTTATGAGAGAAGAAAATATAAAAAAATGCATCAAGTGAAGCAAACAAAAGCGAATACAAAGTCTGAAAAATGAGATTGGCAGGAAGTGCTGACTGGCTAAGCAGGAGTGGCTAGAGGACAAATGCAGAACCGTAGAAAAATGTGTAAGTAGGGGAAAGATAGATACCGCCTACAGGAAAATAAAAGATATATTTGCAGACAAGAAAAGCAGCTGTATGAATATCAAGAACTCAGACGGAAAACCAGTACTAAGCAAAGAGGGGAAAGCTGAAATATGGAAGGAATACATAGAGGGCCTGTACAAAGGAAACAAACTTAAAGATAATATTCTACAAATGGAAGACGAAGTGGAGGAAGATGAGATAGGAAATACGATAATGCGACACGAATTTGACAGAGCACTGAAGGGCTTGAGTCGAAACAAGGCCCCTGGAATAGATGATATTCCGTCTGAACTGCTGATATCGTTAGGAGAGCCAGTCATGAAAAAATTGTTCCACCTGGTATGCAAGATGTATGAGACAGGGGAAATGCCCTCCGACTTCAAGAAAAATATTGTAATTCCAATTCCAAAGAAAGCAAGTGCAGACAAATGTGAAAATTACAGAACTATCAGTTTAATAAGTCATAGTTGCAAAATTCTAACACGAATTATTTACAGACGAATGGCAAAACTTGTGGAATCCTACCTTAGGAAAGATCAGTTTGGATTTAAGAGAAATGTAGGAACATGGGAGGCAATACTCACATTATGACTTATCTTAGAAGATAGGCTAAGGAAAGGGAAACCTACGTTTTTAGCATTTGTAGAATTGGAGAAAGCTTTTTCAAATTCTGAAGGTAGCAGAGGTAAAATATAGGGAGCTAAGAGTTATATTCAACTTACACAAAAAACAGACACCGGTTATTAGAGTTGAAGGGCATGAAAGGGACCCAGAGGTTGGGAAGGGAGTAAGACAGGATTGTAGCCTTTCCCCAGTGTTGTTCAATCTGTACATATAGCAAGCAGTGAAGGAATGGAAGGAGAAATTTGGAGAGGGAATTAAAGTTCAGGGAGAAGAAATAAAAATATTACGGTTTGCCGATGACACAGTAATTCTGTCAGAGACTGCAAAGGATCTGGAAGAGCAAATGAATGGAATTGACAGCGTCTTGAAAAGAGGATATAAGGTGAACATCAGCAAGAGTAAAACAAGGATAATGGTATGTAGCGTCAGAAAGTCAGGCAATGCTGAAGGAATTAGATTAGGTAATGAGACAATAAAAATAGTAGATGAGTTTTGTTATTTGGGTAGCAAAAGAACTGATGATGGCCGAAGAAGAGAAGATATAAAATGCAGTATGGCTATGGGAAGAAAAGCGTTTCTAAAGAAGCGAAACTTGTTAACGTCCAACATTAATTTAAATGTTAGGAAGTCCTTTCTGAAAGCATTTGTCTGAAGAGTAGTATTGTATGGGAGTGAAACGTGGAGGATAAGGATTTCAGACAAAACGATGATAGAAGCTTTTGAAATCTGGTGCTACAGACGAATGATGAAAATTAGATGCGTAGATCACGTAACTAATGAAGAGGTGCTTAACCGAATAGGAGAGAAAGAAGTTTCTGGCATATCCTGACTAAGAGAAGGGATAGGTTGGTGGGACACATCCTGAGACATCAAGGAATCGTGAACGTAGCATTAGAGGGAAGTGTGTGGGGTAAAAATCGTAGAAGGAGACCGAGGGACGAATACAGTAAGCAGATTCAAAAGGATGTAGGTTGCCGAACTTATTCTCACATGAAGAGACTTGCACAGGACAGGGTAGCGTGGAGAGCTGCATCAAACCAGTCTGTGGACTGAAGACCACAACAACAACAACAACATTAAGACAATGCCAGTCCGAAAGTAGTTACTATACCAATTAATTCACTCTAGTATATTTTAGTGACTTTCACAGCCACAGCTAACAACCTTACAGCTTACCAAAGTGCTGCAATTCTTTGGCTCACATAATGGTTTTGGCGCAGCTACGAAATTCAGTGTGGCGTGACTAACACATTAGAGGTCTGCAAATCGCCGGTTTCGCTCGCTCGTACTCGGTCGAGTGCGCAACGCTCGACGGTGGCGCGGCGAGCGTGTACGCTCGCTGCGAGCGTGTTGACACTCGAACGACGCTGCGTGGGGCGGGGCGGGCAGAGGCCGCACAGCGTGGCGCTGCCGCTGTACTCACAAGGAAACCTACCCAAGTCTCTCTCCGATTCTTATGAAATTTACGTATTTTATAATACATGAAAAACTATGGGACATGTAACTTTTTAGCGGCGAAAAAACATATTTAAGGGGGTAAAACGGTACCTCAAAAATTGGGGCTAAAATAGAAAAATGGCGATAACTTAGAGATTAGTGAAGCGATTTTAATGATTGTTGGTATGAATTTTGATAAAAGACAAATTTCATACATTCAACTTGGTTCAAATCCTAACAATTTTTGAGCACAAAAATTTGCCGCTTTAGGGGTAGTTGCCCCCATAATTGTCACTTCCCCTGCAATGTACCTAGGCCGATTCTTATCAAAAGATACGTTCATACCAAAAAATCATTAAAATCGCTTCATTAATCTCTAAGTTATCACGATTTTTCTATTTTAGCACCAATTTTGGAGGGACCGTTTCAGCCCTTAAATATGTTTTTCCACCGCTTAAAAATAAATAAATACATAAATAAAAATACGGGTCGCACAGTTTTTCATGTATTATAACAAATCCAAATTTTATAAAAATCGCCGCGGTGGAGTAGTCGAGAGGTCTAAAGCGTCTCGCTGCCGAGCGCGCGGTTGCTCACCGTGGAGTTCCGAGTCCTCTCTGGGGCATGGGTGTGTGTGTTGTCCTTAGATTAGTTTACCTAGGTTTAAGTAGTTTGTAAGCTACGAACTGATGACCACGTAGTTTGGTCCGATAGATTTACAAACATTTGAACATTTTAACATTTTGAACATAAAAATCGGAGAGTGACACTTGGATAGGTTTCCTTGTCAGTCGCTACGGCAGCGGCTCTGTGGCTCTGAGGTGTGGGCTGCTCTTGCGTCTGACGCACCCCCACTAACTAAAGGAACTAAAATCAGTTACGGTGTAGGCGTCTATTCCTGCATAGTAGCATGTAACCGCAATATCATTATACCGCAAACGAGTCAAAAAGCTTGTTTTCACTAAATACAACATTTGATAGTAATGTAAAGGATCTGAAGAGAAACTACGGAACGAACAACGTTTTTATTGCAATATACAAAAGTGAAAGTTATCGTACAACAAAGTATACATCGAAAAGTAACATTATCCCCAAATTATTCGTTGGTGGCATTGTAATTGCAATGTATTGTTAAAGTATCGTCGACACTTCGTAGATCGAGTCGAATTCTTCTATCGGAGATCAGGTTCCCTGCCTCACTGAAAGAGCGTTCACTAGGTGCATTTGAGGCGGGCACACAAAATACTGTTTGCCAATACAGCTAGCTTAGGAAAGAGAGTACTGTTGCGTTTCTACCATTCAATCAGATCGTCGTCATCAGTATCAATTCGTGCTAAATAAAGGTCCACGTCATTGGTGGATTGCGCCTCGCGCATTTCACAGTCCAGCCATTCCAAAAACATGCACTTCATTCTTTTGCCGGGTGACATTCTTCAGACGGCCCTAAATAAATATAACACATATCACTGAAACAACAGGAGCATAATAAATTCGTACAGCTGTGTAAAGTAAAGAGTTGAAATAAGAGGATTTAAAACAGGTGCAGGATATATGAGGATTAGACCGGCATATGACCCTGACGACGGAAGAAAGCGTGGATCTTATATATTACACAAAAACTTGCATGCGTTCTTTATTATGTTGATAAGAGAGACGACAGTGTCAGTGGGAAATACATGAATGTTGCAATTGGAAAAATTCCCGTTAAGGACTCACCCGGAATAGGTAGAGGCGCAGCAACCACGCACAGTGCCAAAATGCTACGGGAATATGTATTAACGAGGTGCAACAGAGAGAGAGAGAGAGAGAGAGAGAGAGAGAGAGAGAGAGAGAGATGCACAAAACGAACCTAACGAATGTACATCAATATTGGAGTATTTATTATCAATATAAAAGACGGACAAAGTATTCCAGGACTTGAGAGTGATAAGAGGAATGGATATAAAATACAATCATTTGCTCTTTAAGACGGCAAGTTCAAATGTTTGTAAAGTCTATGGGACTTAACTACGGGGTCATCAGTCCCTAAACTTGCAAACTACTTATGAACTACTTACGACTAGGACGGCACAAATATCCATGCCCGAGGGGGGATTCGAACCCCCGACCGTAGTGGCCGTGCAGACCGTGACTGGAGCGCCTTAGTCCCCTCGGCCACCGCGGCCGGCAAGACTGCAAGTAACACCTACCACTAAACAGGAACTAACATACCACAAAATGGGAACAAGAAAGTAAGAAAGATCATGGAAAGTTCATTCAGTAAATGATCTTAGCACTGAAACTTTATGTTATCGCGTATAATAACTTGTATAGTAAAGTACAAATTGCGAAACTGAATAGCTAGTTCAACTGGATCGAGAGAACTGCTTTCGAAGCACCTGGGAAAGGAAACAATTCCAAATTTCTCAGTCAGGATTTATTCTCAAGCGTCTACTTTGCTCCCGACACTCGCCTTGGACTCGAGTGGCGCTGCGGTGGGCGACCGAGTGGCGAGTGGGCAGTGTGGACGGTCGGGCCAGTCGAGCGTGCCCCGCTCGAACGAGCGTGCAGGAAGTCGAGCGCAGCCACACGCCTTGCCGCAAGCTGCAGTACCGACACCTGTCGGACTGTCAGAGAACGACATGTATCACGCGATTCGAACGAGCAACCGAGCGAGGTGCAGACCTCTATAACACATACATACAGTGGCCGAGAATAACGTAGTACCACCACCAATCTCAGTAGCTGAACGTTTTCGATTGCAGCTGAAGTCGGTAGCACATTTTCAGCACGTCCTGCCTCCGAGTGATATTATTTGGTCGGTAGGAGTTGCAAGTCGTCGTCGTTGGAGCTACTGCCAACGTATACCAACTACTTGCATGTTTCATTATTTTATACCAAAAAAGATGAAGAGGAAGTCGCGCTGCGGAGCACTGTCTCCCGGCCCGCGGTCGACGATGTCCTGCCATCTGTCCCCTTGACAGGGCGGGAGCTGAGAAGGGGCAAAAATGTTAAAGCCAGCTCTAACATCAAAGGTGCCTCAGTTAAGCTTTATTGGAGTTATTAAAATATTTATTCCAATTTGGAAAGAAAGGTACTTAGGTAATTTTGGAAAAAGGGACTTTAGGGACCAATGGAACCTCCGCTAAATACACTACATTACGTCACTATACTTCAGACATTCAAACGGCCTGCCTGTCTCAAGGAATCTTAATGTAACACACAGCCTCTCATCGACTCAGATCAAATCAATTAATGAAACCTTTCTGCCAACAAATTACCGTGAGACCAATGGCTCCTTTATTTCCACCATTCTCGGACCCATTTCCATTTTTCTATGTTTTGCAAGTAACCGCTAATATAAGTGGCTGCGGTGGAGTGGCTGTGCGCTCTAAGTCGCCTTGCTGAAGAGCGCGCGGTTGATCGCCGTCAGTGGTTCGAGTCCTCCCTCGGGCATGAGTGTGCGTGTTGTCCTTAGCAGTTTGCAAGCCTAGGGACTAATAACCGCAGCAGTTAAGTCCATTAGATTTACAAACATTTTATTTAATGTGAGGTCGACATGTTAACACCGTGCAAGCACGTTTACAACTGAAAAAAAAAAATTGTCAATATTATTGACGGTGTGAGGAAGCTTCAGTATATTGAAGGATTGACGAACTAGTAAATACCGAACGTATGCGGGAGCCTTTATGATGTTGCTGTTTGACCATGACTTTGGAGAATATGGGTAGTACTACTTCTCTCCAACACCTGCTAAATCTTCGCTGGCTAGCTCTACAAATGTACACAAATTCAGTCCTGCAATAGCGCCTGAAGGTCACTAATTGCCTCAGAATTCTAATTTGTCCCAGATCCGATTCCTCATTTTGAGCTATTCTTTAGAATTACAAATTTCAATTGCCTGTGCTCAGGATGCTGAAATTGTTGAAATTTCCTCCCACTTCCCCATTATGGTCGACCCCAAAAATTTACCCTCACTTGAAACTCAATTGTTTGCATTTCAGTACCTCGTTCTTTAAGACTGTTTGCCACTTTCATAGCAAAGTATTTTACTTTTTCTTTTCAGGTATTTATGTCACTTACACCTGTTTCACTGCCATTGATGGCTGCATAGTCTTCGTTTCACTTTTATGATCTTGTCCATTCTTTATGACAATGAAAGTGTGCATTAATTTCATATCTGTTAACTTTCTGATTATGGGTTCCAACTGTACGTGAAATTACGAGTTGACAGATATGCAGTGTTGCCAACTCATAATTTTTTCCGACAGACAAACACCTAAAAATCCGCCAATCCGTCAGAATTAGATATCTCTGTATTTCCTTGCAAAATAAATAAAAAATAAAATTAATTTAAAAATTTTGAACCAGTTACTTAAATTAAGCGTCAGAAAAGTATTTAAAAATCCCTAAAGATGAGATATTTCCTACTTACTTGCAGAAATAAAGATATAATTGAAACTATATATGTGGTGTCTGTTCTTTCGAACATGTCCGAAAGAACAGACGCCACTTTTGACCCTGCAGTTATTATCTATTGATATTCACGGAATGTATGACATTAACTGCGAATGGGTAAAGCTGAAAGTGTGTACCCATCCGGGATTCGAAAACAGGTCTCCTGCTTTCTAGGCAGTTGCGCTGACCCCTACACCACTGGGGACACAGCGATCATCACACCTGCACGGAATTACTCAAGCACGCCTCCCGTCAGATACAGATTTGCAACTTTACACTGCCTACTAGAACTCAAACTCGTACTCACTTAGTACTGATTCACTTAAAGCAAAGCACATCATTGTTAGCGTGCTACTGAGTCACGAATCGTACCTTAGAGCCATATAGAATGTTGATTTTACTTAGTTTTCGACTCATCATAGATGTTTGTTACTGTGGTTTAGTGCAACAATTCGTTAATATACTATGCCACTGTCTAACAGGCACGGAAAGATTTGATTCCGTAATAGATTTTTCAAAGAAAATGTTATATGTTTTTCCAAGATTGTATTAAACCAGCAATATCCGCCAAAAAAAAAAGTAAATTTCCAATAATATCCGTCAAAAATCCGCCAACCGTGAAAGCTAAATTTTATCCATCATACAACTTGAAATTCCGTCAAATTTGACGGGAAGTCCGTCAAGTTGGCAACGCTGCTGATATGTCACACACAACGTTCGGACCGATTAAAGTTGCGAACGTCGATAAAATTAATCGACAATTAAACCACATCAAATATTCCCCGGCAACCTGGTGTGTCTGCCCCCCACCCCACCCATTGGCAAATGAATCACACCCCCCACACACGAGATATTACGTCCTGGATTCAGAAGATAAATTTATTTTGTATATAAACATTGGTTTATTGTTTTTCATTTCACATTTTGTAAAAATGTTTTATAAAGAACCCTCAGGCTTTCCAAAAGTACTAATTCCCCCCCCCCCCCTCCCACCGTGGGCACCGCTGCTCTGTATGATTAGCTAACCACAGGACCATCGTCTCTTAAGGGCAGAGTGTTTTTCCGGGTCCTAGATTATCATTATAAATTCGCAATATGGCGAACACCTACAAAGGCTGTTTGAGCCTCTGGATCGGCGCCCTTACTTCGGCCGGTTTTCGCCTCTGCAGGGCAGCAACCTAAGAAGCGTGAAACCAGAACACAGGCCGGAAGCAATGTTGGCGGTTCCTCCGTTGAGGTTGGCTACAAGTCCCATATTTTGTGGCCGGACGTATGCTGCAGTTTGACGCTTTCTCGTGCTCAGTTGCTAGCTATTGGTCGACGAACTACTTTTGTGCGGAAGTTCTCGCCTTTGTGCTAGTTCTTGGTGCTGCAACAGGCATGAAATTCGCCGATCCGACATGTACGTGTTTTATAGAAATTCAAAGCTTTGAACATGCTCTCGCTATTGCACTAGTTGTTAGTTCTGTTGGTTACTGATTAACCGGATTTCGTAAGACCTCACTGCACCAAGATTGGTAACGGGGGGAATAACCGTTCACATGACCTCATTTATCACGTGCCTCTACATTGCTTTGTTCAGTCGAATGTGTCTTACAGTGTTGGATGTCGTGTGGAACAAAAGTACGTTTAGGCGGAGTAGATTTTGCATTGTTATCTTATTTGTTAGTTTTGCGTGTATTTTATTTCTACAGGATGCCGAAATTTTAATATACGAAGAATTACCGACGAGAATGGGAAAACAATGCGGAATTCAAAGATTGGATCCAGTCCGTTCCCTCGGATAGAACTAAACCGTTTTGTAAACTTTGTAAAGTTGAATCAGGTCTAAAGTGTATAACTTGAAAAAAAAAAAAAAAAAAAAAAAAAAAAAAAAAAAAAAAAAAAAAAAAAAAAAAAAAAAACACAGTACAACAAGCAAACATAAGCGTCATTCAGAAAATAAGAAAAAAAATTGTGATTGGCAATGACTTTTTTTTCTTTTTCTTTTTTTGTAAATAGTTGCAGTGAGCACAGCTTCTCCCCCCCCCCGTCCCCCTGGTGTATTAATCGATCAAATACTTCTCGTGTTTCCATGTTTCCAGCCGGATCATTCTGACATCTGTACACAATATTTCTGCGGTACAACTGGCCGAGATCATCAGGTGAGGAAGCTAAGGATCCATCATATCGGGTATTGCAAAAAGATCCTACGGATCGCATAAAACGGACGACGAATTCACTTTTGATGAAGAGCTCTAAACCCGAAGACACTATCAAAAAACTTCGTCCTGGTGCAGCTGTTCCACCTAGATTATACAGATTGCCGAAAGTCCACAAAGATGACATTACATTAAGCACAATTGTTAGTAATTTGAGTGCACCAACTTACAATTTGGCAAAATTTTTGGCGTCGGTCCTCAGCCCTCATGTGGGGAAATGTGAACACCATATATCTAGTTTCATGGATTTTATTCAGCGCTTGTAGTCTCTTCGTCTTGGTCCCTCTGATTTACTTGTGAATTTCGATGTGGTGTCTCTTTATAATCGTGTTCCTCTTGAAGAGTCATTGATCCTAATTAAAATGAAACTAGATATGGAAATGACGAAGCTTTGCCGCCATGTACTGACGTCCACCTATTTCTTATTCAATGGCAAGTATTTTGAGCAGACTGATGGTGTGGCTATGGGAAGTCCTTTGTCGCCCATAGTCACCAACCTTTTTATGAAGGACTTTGAGGAAATGGCACTGAAAACATCTTTTTTTTTAGGCCAACTTGCTGTTTTAGATATGTAGCCACATGGAATAGATTCTCGGCACCAGTTATTATATAATTTTAACTGACTCCATCCTAATATCAAATCCATGGTGGAAATTGAAAAGGACGGAAAGTTACCATTTTTGGATATGTTAGTCTATGAAAAAAGATGACGGAACTCTTGGACATAGAGTTTACAGGAAACCGACGCATATTGATAGGTATTTACATGCGACCAGCTGTCACCCTCCTTTTCAACGTGCAGGAGTCCTACGCACCTTGGTAAAAAGAGCATATGCCATCTCGGATGCTAAAAATTTACCTCAAGAGCTGCAACATCTCAAGAATGTGTTAAACCAAAATGGCTATACAGACAGGCAGATTCGACGGACTTTTTTTGAGTTCGGACCACCACCCTAGCTGAAAACACTTCCAGTTCTGCTGCTTTCCTTCCTTATGCTGGTAACGTGTCTGCCAAGATAGGAAGGATTTTAAAGAAACACAAAATAAAGTTCATTTTTCGTTCTCCTGCTAAGACTAGAGCACTTCTTGGCTCTGTTAAAGATGGTTTAGGCATAAGAAAGCCTGGCGTTTATAAAATACATTGTGAGTGCGGCAAAACATACATTGGCCTGACTGTTCGTACTGTCAGTGACAGATGTGTTGAACGTCACCGCCATACGCGATTGATGCAGCCTGGAAAATCCGCGGTGGCTGAACACTGTCTCTCAGAGGGACACAGGATGCTATACGATGACACAAGTTGTTGCAAACACCTCACGTTACTGGGATTGTGTTTTGAAAGAATCAATTGAAATCAGAATAACAGATAACACAATTAATCGTGACAGTGATTATTTTCTGAGTAAATCGTGGAATCCTGTGTTATCAGACCTGAAGAAACATCGGCATCTGCATAAAATAACAACGAATAACAATCCATAAGGATCTGTCGTTTTTGACATAACCCACCACTGGAGGCGCTACAGGTTCTCTCGCGTTAGGGGTCAGTAGCTACGTGTAAACGCACGCCCTCTGTACTTTCCGCATGAACCTTGCTAGAAAGCAAATGCAAGGATGTAGAAGAATGTATAAATAGGGGAAAAATAGATACAGCTTACAGGAAAATAAAAGAGATATTTTGAGATAAGAAAAACAGCTCTATGAATATCAAGAACAGAGATGGAAAACTAGTTCTCAGCAAAGAATGGAAAGCTGAAAGGTGGAAAGAGTATATAGAGAAGCTCTACGAAGAAAATGAACTTAGAGACAATGTAGTAGGAAGGGAGGAAGAAGTAGATGAGGATGAAATACGAGATACTATACTGAGAGCTGAATTTGACAGAGCACTGAAAGACCTAAGTCGAAACAAGGCCTCTGGAGTAGATGACATTCCCTCAGAGTTACTGAAGTCTCTGGGAGAACCAGCCGTGACAAAACTGATTCACCTGGTGTGTAAGATGGATGAGACTGGCGCAGTACCCTCAGACTAAGAAAAATGTAATAATCCCCATTCCAAAGAAAGCAGGCGCAGACAGGTGTGAAAATTACAGAACCATCAGTTTAATAAGTCATGGTTGCAAAATATTTTTGTTGTTGTTGTTGTGGTCTTCAGTCCGGAGACTGGTTTGATGCAGCTCTCCACAATACCCTATCCTGAGCAAGCCTGTTCATCTCCATATAAGAACGGCAACCTACATCTGTCTGAATCTGTGCAAAATATTAACACGAATTATTTACAGAAGGATGGAAAAGCTGGTAGAAGCCGACCTCGGGGAGGATCAGTTTGGGTTCAGGAGAAATGTACGAACACGGGAGGCAATACTCACTTTACGGCTTATCCTAGAAGATAGATTAAGGAAAGGCAAACCTACATTTTTAGCTTTTGTAGATTTGGAGAAGGCTTGACAATGTTGATTGGAATAAAGTATTTCAAGTTCTGAAGCAAGCAGGAGTAAAATATAAGGAGCGTAAGGTTATTTACAACTTGTACAAAAACCAAACAGCAGTTGTTAGAGTTGAAGGACATGAAAGGAATGCAGTTGTTGGGAAGGGAGTAAGACAGGGTTGTAGCCTTTCTCCATTGTTATTCAATTTGTACATTGAGCAAGCTATAAAGGAAAGCAAGGAGAAATTTGGAGAAGGAATTAAAGTTCGGGGTGAAGAATTAAAAACATTGTGCTTTGCCGACGACATAGTAATTCTGTCAGAGACAGCAAAGGACCTGGAAGAGCAATTGAACGGAATGGACAGTGTGCTGAAAGGTGCATATAAGATGAACATTAACAAGAGTAAAACAAGGGTAATGGAGTGCAGTCTAAGAAAATCAGGTGTTGCTGAAGGAATTAGATTAGGTAACGAAACAATAAAAGAGGTAGATGAGTTTTGTTACTTGGGCAGTAAAATAACAAATGATGGTCGCTATACAGAGGACATAAAATGCAGAATGGCAATGGGTAGAAAGGCGTTCTTGAAAAAGAGAAATTTGTTAACATCGAATATTGATTTAAGCCTAAGGAAGTCCTTTCTGAAGGCATTTGTGTGGAGTGTTGCCTTGTATGGGAGTGAAACATGGACGATAAATAGTGCGAACAGGAAGAGGATAGAGGCTTTTGAAATGTGGTGCTACAGAAGAATGCTGAAGATTAGGTGGGTGGATCGCGCAACTAATGAGGAGGTACTGAACAGAATTGGGGAGAAACGGAATTTCTGGCATATCTTGACTAAAAGAAGGGATAGATTGGTAGGACACATTCTTAGACATCAAGGAATCGTGAATTTAGCATTGGAGGGAAGTGTTTGGGGTAAAACCGCAAAGGAAGACCAAGAGATGGATTCAGTAAGCAGATTCAGACAGATGTAGGTTGCCGTTCTTATGTGGAGATGAAGAGGCTTGCTCAGGATAGGGTATTGTGGAGAGCTGCATCAAACCAGTCTCCGGACTGAAGACCACAACAACAACAACAACAACAACAAAGGTTTTTATGAAAGATTTTTTAAACCTCTTGATAAGTCGGAAATTCATTTCCGTTGTGAAAGCTCATCACTTAAGAGTGTCCGCGCGGGAGTACCCTAGCGCTCTTTGAGTGCCACGTTGCGGATCGTGTGGCCTCCCGCGTAGAAGGTTCCAATCCTCCCTCGGGCATGGATGTTTGTGTTGTGTTTAGTATAAGTTAGTTCGTAAATAGTTTGTAAGTTTAAGGGCTGATGGCCCTGCAGTCAAGTCCCATAAGCTTTACAAACATCTGAACGTGTGTGTGTGTGTGTGTGTGTGTGTGTGTGTGTGTGTGTGTGTGTGTGTGTGTGTGTGTGTGTGTGTGTCACTTGCTACACGCAACCTCTCTAACGGCTTCCAGGACGAAGAAAAGTTTGTTTTTCTGTACTTCGCGTAATTATCGACTGATTTCATACTTTTTCACACTGTCATATTCTACTCTTTTCCTAGGTGCCTTGCTGCGGAGCGCGCGGTTGCTCATCGTCAGAGGTTCGAGTCCTCCCTCGGGCATGTGTGTAGGCCTAGGGACTGATAATCAGAGCAGTTATCTCCCAAATATTTACAAACATTTGAACAATTTATATTCATATGTTTGGCTCCATTGCTCGAGAATAACACTTAGCTATGTCCAACAAATTTCGCATACAGTTTCAAACAATTACACAACTTTTGTCGCCGACATCCACCACAAAATGATTAAAGAAGAAAAGTCACCTATTACCACATTTTCGCTACTTATGCGCTTTAACGTCCGCAAGTGCTACGACGTTTTAAGTTAATTCATTATAACTAACAATTCTGCTTGCAATGTACAGTCTTAGGCAAAAAAATTAATCCGGCTGGCCGACGCAGAGGCTAAGTCCGAGTCGGCCGCACAGTGTGGACAATAAATTCGATCGCCCCTCGGAATTCTAAGTCCGGCGATATGCACGATCTGGCAACACTTTAGAATGCGATACTATCAGGAGGAAGTGTTATTTCCTTGTCAAGGCAGTTCAGTACTGTATGAGCGCGTGGTCTCGTTGTAAAGTCGCGTTTACAAGCGAATATGTAAGCAGTAGCGAGATCGAATCCAACAACCTTCAATTTTTTTTAACCGCATATCGGCTGTCTTTGTTATCAGTGTGAAAGAACTTTAAAATTAACAGCGAAAACTCCCAGAAATAATTACACAAAAGAGCTCGTGGCTGCATCAAAACTGAACTGTTTACTCTCAGGAGAAGTGGGCACCGGCTACGGCGACGCGTCAGCGGCCGCATCGCGGCGGCCGCCTGCGGACTCAGTGACAGCGGCGCGCTGCTCTGAGTATTTACCGGCAGTTGTATCCTTACTTCAAGTTCAAATGGTCAAATGTTTGTATAGCTTATGGGACTTAACTACGGGGTCATCAGTCCCTAAACTTACAAACTACTTATGAACTAGCTAATACTAAGGACGGCACAAATATCCATGGCCCAGGGGGGATTAGAACCCCCGACCGTAGTGGCCGTGTAGACCGTGACTGGAGCGCCTCAGTCCCCTCGGCAACGCGGCCGGCCCCTAAACTTACAAAGTACTTATCAAGTACGTTATACTAATGACGGCACAAATATCCATGCCCGAGGGGGATTCGAACTCCCGACCGTAGTGGCCGTGCAGACGGTGACTGACGCGGCTCAGTCCTCTGGCCACCGCGGCCGGCTTCCTTAAAGTTCTAGTACTTATATTCTGACTGACACATGAACATAATCTAAACGTCATCAGGTCGCTCATTCAGTAGTCCTACTCACGATTTGTTAATAGTGACGAGTTATGATGCTCTCATGCTGACATCGTCGGAAGACATTAATGACTGAGTACTAATACGTTTTTTATTCTGGGCAACCACAAAGCCGGGGTGCGCCCATTTTTTGCAAATAATTGAGACACCATTTAGTCGCACTGTAAGGACAAACGACCTAAAAAATTACATCATCTGGTAGTACTACACCATAATAGTCCCTGCTGATTTCACAAACAAAACATCGAATACTGTGCTTTGGAAGTCACCCATTTCTCATCTAGTCTTTCGATCATATGCCCTCACATGTTTATCTTTCCTGCCCCTACTCGAATAACCTTCAACAAAAATTATTTCCGCGCGAAAATACACGTCGAACATCGATTGGCGTCATAATTAGCTTGGAATCAGTTCGATTCTACAGGGACAGATTTCATAAACTACTAGAACGATGTCAGACTTTCCCATAATCTAGGGGGAATATAGCAAGTAACAACAAGAGATTTCTTGTCATTTTCTATGTGGATTCGTGCAACTCCTGTCACAAAAATAGCTAAAAATATTCTACTCCAATGAGACCCAAACAAATTGACCAAAGCCACCTTTCCGTGACAGACGACTACTTCACCGCGGGGCTAGCGAGGAGCTGTGCACACCAGCTCTTTCCTACTGCCACATATATCGCTAGAACATATAACTCGCAACGTAAGACACGAGATTAGTTGCAATTTCGCCGTATAAACAATTTTCTGGACCCAAAAGCATAAACTAACAGCCTTCTGTCGCCTCTCGACTGTGGAACCAGTAAGATTATTCATTGAAATTACAGGAAACATAAAGTGACTTTATGAGCATAGTTCTGTGCCAACCCAGAAGTAAGACCTGGCTACCAGCGTTGGCAGACTTACACTGCGATGTTGCCAAGCTTCGGTCATACTATCAACAGGAAGAGCCGAAGTGATTGTTAAGCGAGCTCGACAGAGACTTAGCTCGCGCCTCGCGCGCCTTTTGGGTGTCCGAACACCTAAAAGTATATGTCAATGAACGCTGCTGGCAAATCTGTAACAAGCTTTAATCAGTCGATCGTTGTCACTAATAAAAATAAACAGATGCACCGACCGCTAACATATTAATAAGTGTCTATTTGCGTATTCTGTCTTAAACGCAATGGCAACAAAAGTCATTCACCAGTGCTGTTTCTCATTTCTTCGAGCATTTCCATTGATTATACTGAAAACATTACATGTAAGCGTCAGCTTTCTTTACAATTATAGACTCAGAAAAATCTTTCTTGACATCTCTGTCAGTGGCACAAACAAACGAAGAGAGGCAAACAAACGAAGAGAAATCAAAAATGTAAAGTCTATGGGACTTAACTACGGGGTCATCAGTCCCTAAACTTACACACTACTCATGAACTACTTAAGAACTAGGACGGCACAAATATCCATGCCCGAGGGGGGATTCGAACCCCCGACCGTAGTGGCCGTGCAGACCGTGACTGGAGCGCCTTACTCTCCTCGGCCATCGCGGCCGGCGAAGAGAAATCAATGCAGCATTGTTTTCAAGATGTGAACATCTCTGGGAAAGCTTCGTAACATGGAGTTCAAAATAAGAAGTGCTTCTGTTATCCAAACATAGAATTAGGGACAGTAATGTATAAATATATATTTAAGCCAAACTGTCATACAATCTACAAATATTGCAAAAATGAAACGTATCTCCTGTGGATCAGAATCCCATTATATGCACTAACAAAAACGAGCAGCAGATATAGTGAAAACCTTTTGACTGTGCACAATATTCAGAGCAGAAAGAACCCGAAATAACTATGGGTTAACGAAGCAGAGTATAGTGCTGACATATGCAGCAGTTGCACAGTGTTTTTTTAAATATTTTTTTAATGAATATCTGATGTGTCGATTTCAGTTCAACAAACTAAAACATGGTGCAACTAAGCTAATAAAAAGCGTCTATATGCCAATAAATAAAAATGTAATAACAGTTAGTGGAAGTTTACAAATTTCATCGGAAGAACATTAAAAATACTTTCTTGGCCTACAAACCACTGCAATACAAATTCTTGGATTTCACAGAAATGCATTACTTAGGCCCTTACTGTGGTCCATATCACTTGCACCAGACAAGGGATAAAACATGTGAATATTTCATTCGTATTACAGGTCCTGAAACTCCGTCGATTATCACCGAGTTGACAATCACTTTCCGTATGATATTCGTTGTTTGAGACGGATTAAAGTAGCTTTACGACATCCTTTTATTAATCGAATTCTTTAAACTTCTCGGTAGTTGCAGGAAAGTGAATTCAGGTAGACAGCGGTAATACTGAAAATGTGTGCCGCAGCGGGACTGGAACCCTGCATTATTTTCTGTAGTATAGATATTCTTTGCGGTCGCTGGATAGTTTTGTTCTATGTTAACTGGTAAGATTGTTCTCAGTTTCCCTCCCTTAAAAAAAATACAGATGCGGTCACTCCTCTGGCCGAGCGAGCTGGAAGAATCGCCTGGACTATTTATGCAAATAATATTCAATATGCTTCAAGTTTTTCAAAATATGTCATTGGTTCTCATATAGGTATGATAGCAGTGGAGACAGCTCGAAACGTATGTATGGCGCGAGTACTTTTGTGCAAATCACATCACAATAGCGATTTCCCGTTTCGAGAAAGATCTTCCCGGTATTCATGATTTTACACATGAAGGGAGACTCGATAACTCACGTAAGTCATGAACTATGATGAGTTGAGTATCGTGCGATGTTTTCACTGGTCAGACAGGATTCAAAAGTTGGGAGCAGGAGTATTGCACACCGTTTCAAAGCCACAAAATCCAAATTATTGCGTTTTTGCATAAACGTCATTAGTTCACTCATTAAGTATAACTATAATGCTGTTATTAGTGACGTATTCTGTAGCTTTTATGTTATCTTCTTAAATGGCTGGTAGCTCTATCAAAAGAGGATTAAAATTCTGTTCTGCAGAGGGACTGGTACCATGACCCAAAGCAGCCCTCGCTTAAGAAGTAGACACGTCGTCTGGGGCTAGTGACGCGCTGCTACGTCTCACTTAACTGCTTGTTCCACTGGTGGCTACTGGTAATCGCCAATTTCCGCCTGGTAAGACCGCCTTGCACTTAAAGTAATGTGTCCAAGTCACACCTTTAAAGAAAGTAAGTGACACTATTCAACCAAACGGACAGGTAAATATTAAGTGAATTTGTTATCATGTTTCTGTGTGATCCCGAAAGTAATTCGGCCGTCATACCGATGCCAAAGAGCTCTCAGACCTACACTGCACTGAAAACAGAGACTTACCGAGATTGCAATACGTTTAACGAGCTGAGCGTTGAGCTCATTTTCGATAGAGTGCTTCTGAGTCGATGTACGGTGTAGTTAACTGATTCCCTGATGGTACCAATTATGAACGATGTCTCTACCCTGTCACAATATTCAAATGATAATTCTAGGCGTTTAGTACGACGGCACAAATAGGCAGACAGATCTTGTAGAGACTATCCATACGATACTGGTTCTTGACGCTCAACTACGTCGGGTTGTAGAACTTATTTTCTGCCCGTGAAAGAGTTTCTCAGCAGTGGGTAAATAAGCAACCACATTCCGGTACCACACACACAACCAGACAAATAATATTCCAGTTAATCAAGATATCCACGGGTGTACTGCCGGTCTATAGTGTCCAACGGGCACAATATTTCGGCGATCATACATGTCGCCATCATCAGGTGAAATGACGGACTGAGCTCCTGGAAACGCGCCGGCACGGAGATCCGCACGCTACGGGGGCTCGAGGGGAACTGGGTTCTAGCCCAGTAGCGGGCGATTTAAATACCCTCGGCCCGCGGAGCGACCCCTCCGTGGTCCGCGCCGCGGTCGCACAGTGGAACCGATTGCGACAGCGTCTGAGATGACGTCGATGTGAGGGCTCTGTCCGCCGTGGTCGTCACTACGTTACGTTTCCTAGATTTACTCTTAATTAACCCAATCGCTGGTTCCCAAGCTTTGTTAAGATTATAGCCACAGTCACGGTTTATGAGGTCATCACTTGTGCGAATTTCAATGGCCTCTCTAACGACGCAGTCCCAGTATCTTGACGTCTGTACCAGAATCCTAATGCGTTCATACTCCATCGCGTGATTCTCTGACAAACAATGTTCAGCGACCGCCGACTTGCATCGTCTGTCCAATATATGACTTGTCACACTGACACGGAATCTGGTACACGCCGGCCTTCCTCAAACCGAGATCATCTTTTGCGCTCCCCACCAGTGCACGAATTTTATTCGGCGGACAAAAGACAGTTCCAACCTGGTGTTTCTTCAAAATGCGGGCGACCTTCCCCGAGAGTGCGCCGGTATATGGAGTGAACGCAGTGCCTTCATCCTCCCTCGTGTTTTCATCCGTTTCCACAGGTTGTGCTGTAGTGGTTGGGCGGAGAGCCCGCTGAATCTGTCACTCTGCGTCGGAGATAGTGCGCGCCCTATGTACTAGAGTTTTAAGTACCCCATTCCTCTGTGAAGGGTGGTGACAGCTGTTTGCGTATAATTACAGATCAGTGTTCGTTGTCTTCCGATACACACCATGACCCAGGTTGCCATCAGCTATTCTCTTGACCAAGACGTCAAGGAACGGCAATTTACCCTCCGTTTCAGTCTCCATAGTGAATTTGATGTTGGGGTGCATGGAGTTCAGATGTGTAAGGACGTCAAGGAGTTTATCCATACCATCTGGTCAGATGACGAAAGTGTCGTCCACGTAACGGAGAAGGCAAGTTGGTTTCCATTCAGATGATGCCATGGCTTCCTCCTCGAAATTCTCCATGTACAAATTTGCGACCACAGGGGAGAGTGGGCTACCCATGGCGACTCCCTCCTTTTGTTCGTAATATTCGCCATTGAAAAGAAAATACTTGGAGGTCAAGACATGCCTAAAACGTTCGGTGGTCTTCTCGTAAACTTATGACCAATCAAATCTAGTGACTCTCGAAGGGGCACCCTCGTAAACAACGAAACGACGTCAAAACTCACCACGATATCTGACTCATCCAGCCTGAAGCTGTTAAGGCGTTTAACAAAATCCACGGAATTACGGACGTAATGAGGGCATTTGCCCACATAAGGACTTAATATTCCTGTCAAGTATTTGGGCAACAAATATGTAGGTGCTCTGATATTAGTGACAATGGGATGTAACGGCACCCCACCTTTGTGAATCTTAGGGAGTCCATAAAGTCTTGGCGGTACCGGACCTTGAGGTAGCAGTTTCTTGGCGACACCCTCCGGTAAATACGCATTCTTGAGAAGCGCCCTCGTCTTGTTCGCCACCTTCTTTGTGGGGTCAACGCTGATCTTCCGGTAGGAGTCGTCATTTACCAGGTTCTGCATCTTTTCAGTGTAGTCCTTATGGGAGAAAGCAACTGTAGCACTACCTTTGTCAGCCGGTAAGACAACAATTTCAGGGCGCTCCCTCAGGAGCCAAGCCCATGAAGTCGAACATCACTAGTAAAGAGAGGGCGGCCATTCGTGACCTGCGTTCATTCCATATACCGGCGCACTCTCGGGGAAGGTCGCCCGCATTTTGAACAAACACTTGGTTGGAACTGTCTTTTGTCCGCCGAATAAAATTCGTGCATTGGTGGGGAGCGCCAAAGACGATCTCTGTTTGAGGAAGACCGGCGTGTACCATATTCCGTGTCAGTGTGGAAAGTCACATATTGGACAGACGATGCGGACCGTCGAGGATCGATGCGTTGAACACCAGAGGCACACACGGTTGATGTATCCGAGCAAGTCGGCGGTCGCTGAACACTGTTTGTCAGAGAATCGCGCGATGGAGTACGAACACACTAGGATTCTGGAGGCCACTGAAATTCGCACAAGTGACGACCTCATAAACCGTGATTGTGGCTATAATCTTAGCAAAGCTTGGGAACCAGCGACGGGGTAAATTAAGAGTAAATCTAACAAACGTAACAAAGTGATGACCACGGCGCACAGAGCCCTCACATCGACGTTATCTCAGACGCTGTCGCAATCGGTTCCATTGTGCGACCGCGGCGCGGACCACGGAGGGGTCGCTCCGCGGGCCGAGGATATTTAAATGGCCCGCTACCGGGCTAGAATCCATTCGCAGCGGAGCGGCTGACCTGTGCGGACGCAGCGCTCGCGGACAACCTCGCCGTGGCTGGCAGTCAATAGCTCGAAAGAGTGGTTGCGAACAAGCTGAAGAGCGAACGACGTCGGAGAGCGCCGATCTCGCTGTCGCTTAGTGCGCATAGCGAGACAAAGAGCTCCGGCTCGTAGCTCCTTGTGACCAAGGTTACAATTCCCTAGAGGGACTCACCCGTTCTTTGGTAGGGTATTTCTGTGCCAGGGGCCCGTTCACGTCGGATCACCCCGAGCACAGTAGGCCTTTCTCTTCTCTCCGCGCTCCCTTGCGCCGATAGACAGTAGGGACTCCCCTCTTCTTACACACATCTTGCCTATCAGAAAGAAGCAAAAGTTGTCGTTTCCCCCCTTCCTTAATAAATATCCTTCTGCTGGAAAGATGGCTAGTCTGCCCAGCAAAATCCCATACCGCACCAGAAGCCAGACGCAAGCGCCAGAAGGGACGGTGATGCCGAGTTCACCCCTCGCCATCACAATCCCGCTCGCAACTCACCAAGAGCAGATGGCAAAGGCTATTGCGCAAGCAAGGGCCGAAGCCGCTGCCGAGGTGAGGGCCGAGATGGCGGGCACACAAAACAGCACACCTACACCGAACACACACACAACTGCCACAATTAACCTTGACTCCCCCGAAATCGGTCAACTTGTGATCGACGAGGAACAACAACACGAACACACAGACGATGGGGACGGCCCGTGGCAGGTCGTCGGACGCAAACGGAGCAATAGTCTCCCACTCGTCACACAGACATGTGAGCTCACAGGCTTCAAAGGCAAGCGCCGCGCGCTCTTGCCAACACCCACCACCCTACCAATTAGCACACAAAACACTGGGAACAACAGAACCGCACCTGTGCTGGGAAACACTCAGCAAACAGCCACGCAGGTCACAACAACACGGACTGGATTCCCACCAGTCATCATTCAAAACTATGGCGACCTCAGTCGCCTAAACAAAGAGTTCGTAGACTTACATAAGCCTACCACATACCACACAAAACTCACGAGGGAACACGCTGCACTGTACGTGGATTCCAAACCAGATTACACCAATCTCCTGAGCTTCCTCAAAGCTAAGGAGATAGAACACCAAACGTACAGAACCGCGGACGAACGCACGCAGCTGTACGTTGTGAAGGGGGTGGACCCAAACACACCTGGCGACACCTTGAAAGAAGACATTCGTGACCTGGGCTTTGACTGTCTCAGAGCAAGCCGGATGACAGGTCAACGAACACACGCACCATTACCAAACTACCTTGTAGAGCTGGCCGACAGAGCTCACTCCCGCGAGATCTTGAAGGTGAAATATTTCCTTCATATGGGAGTCAAGGTTGAACTCTTCGAACCACCTCGCGCCCCCCAACAATGCAAACGCTGCCAACGCTTTGGTCATTCGGCTGCTCGCTGCAGCCTGGCATATCGGTGCCGCAAATGCGGAGGCAGCCACTCAGCCCAACACTGTACACTGAGACAGTCAGACGCACGGAAATGCGCTAACTGTGGGCAGGCGCACACGTCTACCTACAGAAGGTGCTCCGCCTACATCGCGGCCCTGATGCGAAAGACTCAGCAGCAAAACACAGTAGTACAAACCAAAACAGCTCCAAGACCCCCCCCCCCCCCCCGCGACCCGTGATGAATGGGATTTCATTCGCCGCAATGGCAAGCGGGCAGGGGAGGGCAGCGGACGCGCAGGGCCCGACAAACGCACAAAACACATCCCCAGCAACAGAAAAACAACCAACACAGACAACACAACAAACTATCCAAACACTGCAAACAACGCTACTTGCCCCAAACAACACGGAACCTACCCCCTCCACGTCGAGCTGTTACACGCACGACAAGATAAACGCACCTACACAAGGGAAACCAAAACCCCAGCGTAGGAGAAGGGGACCCAGAAAACAGAGAGGGAACACTGCCACACCACAACAAAATAATCAACAACAACGGAACACCAACTCTCCGGCACAAAACGTAGCAAAGGAAACGAGAACACACATTACACAACCCCTCACCACACCGGAAACACAGGCGCCAACAGAAGCTATACGTACAGCTGAAACACAAGCCAGCCAAAACACAACGCTAACACAAGCACAAACGGCCGCCAACTCGCCAACACAGGCCGACATACCCAACATCCCAACAACACCGGGAGGAATATTGCAGGCAGTAATGCAGGCATTATTCCCCCAACACACGACTCAGCAGATCTTTTCGAAGATCTGGGGAGCCGTCACCACACTATTCACGCAGCTCATGACTGCCGAAACCGGCCAGTACTGGACTGTCATACAAACAGCGATCACAAACCTGTTTACTCCCATACATGGATAACACGCCACACCCGCCCCCCCCCCCTCCCCACATAAACAACGTAACACTATCACAGATCCTGTTCTGGAATGCAGACGGGATCACCAACAAAAGGGCAGAATTTGCCGCGCTCCTTGAGGCAAAGGGGATACTGATTGCCCTTGTGAACGAGACTAAACTCAAACCTCACAACAGACTAAACTTTACTGGCTACTGCGTCTATCGTACCGACCGAGCGGACGGCAGAGAAGGAGGCGGAACAGCAATCATCATACACAAAGACATTGAACACACAAATATCCAGCCCCCTGCACTTGAAAGATTAGAGGCCACGGCCGTCAGGGTCAAGTTCAACGGAGCATACACTGCACTGGTGTCGCTCTACAACGCTCCTGGTAACATTGTAACACGCGACATCAGCACAGTACTCAACATTGCACCGCGAGTCATCGCCGCTGGAGATCTGAACGCAAAACACCGCGACTGGAACTCAATCAGACAAAATCGCAATGGCAAAAAACTGTACGAACACTCACTAGGCAGAAACTACATCACACTTGCACCGGTTGAACCGACTTATATTCCTTACCAAAGGAATCAAAGGCCAGACGTGATAGACATGGCTCTCATCAAGGGCATAACAGTTACCCTCAACCTTGAGGTTGTAAACGATCTGCCTTCCAACCACACCCCCGTTATACTTCACACGGAAGAAACACTGCAATACAATGAACCACGCAGGATACTAAATTACAAGCGCGCAAATTGGGCTCTGTTCAAGGAACCGCTTGATAATCGTATTCCTGATACTCACGAGATTACACAAACAGAACAAATCGATGAAGCTGTTGAAGTCCTCACAACTGCTGTCCAAGACGCAATAGCCGAATCCATACCATTACGTGCCACACAACAACACTCAGCGGCCCTGCCCCAGGAAATCCTGGGCCTTATCTCAATGAGAAACCGACTCAGGAGATACTGGCAGCGTACCAGGCGTCCGGTGTATAAACATCACGTCAACAGGCTACAGGGTATCATACGGGGTAAAATAACAACATTCAAAACGACACAATGGGACCAGAAACTCGCTGGACTTGATACCACACGTCCTGGAGTGTGGGCTCTGGCCAGACACTTCACCAGGGAGAAACTCTACACGCCTACCTTACAGGAACCAAACGGCCCAGCATACTCAGCGGAAGAGAAAGCTGAGCTAATGGCCCAAACACTAGCAGCGTCATTCACACCGAACCTGGCTCCTTCCGACCCAGTGTTCACACTAGAGACGGACCAGGCGATCACACGCTTCATGGCCCAGCCTCCGCGCAACGAAATTAGACGTACTAGCACACATGAAATCACATGGGCCATCAAGCACACCACAGCCAGAAAAGCGCCTGGCCATGATGGCATTCAAAACCGGGTTCTCCAGGAGTTCACGGGTAGAGCAGTAGAGTACCTGACACACATCACAAATGCCATCCTGCAACACCAACACTTCCCTGCCTTTTGGAAGGCGGCCAAGGTCCTGATGTTCAGGAAGCCAGGGAAAGACAACTCCCTCCCACAAAATTACCGACCCATCAGTCTGCTGAGCTCGCTCAGTAAGATAGTTGAGAAGGTAATACTTAAACGTCTCACTCGGCACTGCATCACCAATGACACCCTAAGACCGGAGCAATTCGGATTTAGGAATCACCACTCCACAACACAACAACTCCTCCGCGTAGTTGAACACATAACAGACGGCTACAACAAAAACAAAGCCACTGGGGCGGTGTTCCTGGACATCGAAAAAGCTTTCGATCGTCTCTGGCACAACGGCCTTATACGCAAACTTAACGACGCCGCGTTTCCCGACGGACTCGTGCATCTCATACACTCATATCTCACCAACAGAAGCTTCAACACTGACGTGCAGGGCAAACAGTCTACACGACATGGTATTCAAGCCGGAGTACCCCAAGGCAGCATCCTGGGGCCCCTCTTGTTTAACCTATACATTAATGATTTTCCATCCACACATAACACGATGACTGCAATCTACGCAGATGACACCGCCATCATGGCGCAAGATTGGAAGCCATCAAACATTAACTCACGCCTACAGACAGCACTCAGAACTGCCGAACCTTGGTTGGAGAAATGGCGTGTTAAAGTCAACGTCGACAAGTGTGAGGCAGTTCTGTTCACACGCAGACCGAAACACCTGCGCAAACACCAACACTGTAGACCAATTACTCTACATACACGCCCAATACGCTTCTGTGAGAAAGTCAAATACCTTGGTGTCTGGCTGGACCGGAAACTCATATGGGGGGGACCACATACAACACATGACCAACAGAGCAAACGCGAGGCTCAAACAACTCTACCCGATGCTCAACAGGGAAAGCAAACTGAATAGCCGGGTGTCGAGGAACCTCTACATGACACATATTAGACCTCTGATGACGTACGGTGCTCCGTGCTGGGCATACGCGGCGTCAACACGGCTGCGCCGCCTGCAGCTCATACAGAACAAGGTACTACGCATCATTAGCAACGCTCCACGATACACACGCACCGTGGACCTTCACAATGAATACCGCCTAGAGCGCCTCTCGGTGGTATTCAAGAAACTCGCCACACGACTATACAGAAACTCGAGACACTCGAACAACCCCTTCATCCTACGCTTGGGGAACTACGATCACAACCATAGGTGGAAACATAATCGCCCAAAAACACTTCTCCTCAGAGACTAACCACCTACGGCCGTAGGGAACACCAACTCACAAACACGATGAACATGGCAAACCCCTGCAAAACAGCAATCTGACTGGCAATGCCAGCTGAGCCCACAGCCGACCTACAGGCAAAGCAGGGAAACCATATTCATCGCACTAAACACAAACAAACCTAAACAGTCCCGCACACTTAGCCAGTTCTATGACCGAACTGCCTAACTACCTTGACAGACTTGGCTATGTTACAGGTATTCTGCCACAGCCGATGTTAACGGGTAAACTGCCGCAGCCGACCCAGGAGGCATCATTGGAGCTCAGCTGCAGCAGAACCTCGCATCAAAACGGACTGATTCTTTATGACGAACCTAGCAAAGTTAATGGTACTGAGAAAATACCCATAACTAACATTACCAACCCTTGCATGATCTGTCGCAGATAGCATACCGCTACTGCCCTTCATACCTACCCCACTGTCGCAGAGGTTTTTTTCCCTTGGCTCTTGCCTTGGCACTTTTTTTCCTCTGCCCTTACATACCTTTACCCTTCGTATACCTTTCGACCAATTCTATCTCCAGATGCACCGTATTAATGGGTGATCGCGCCCACACGTACGGATAACATCGCGGTTCCCACATCCCGTGATCCACCTTAACAAACTAACTTAATTACGGAGGTGACAGTAGAACTTTTGAGATGGTCACCACGTTGGTGTGGGCGTGGAGGGGCCCCATCCTGCCCGGCTAGAATCCAGTTCCCCTCGAGCCGCCGTAGCGTGCGGATCTCCGTGCTGGCGCGTTTCCAGGAGCTCAGTCCGTCAGTTCACCTGATGATGGCGACATGTATGATCGCCGAAATATTGTGCCCGTTGGACACTATAGACCGGCAGTACACCCATGGATATTTTGATTCTCAAATATGCCGGGAGAAACTCAAGAATCACAATATGCCAGTTAATCACAGTGAAATGCAATATGAACGTGTCTTTCTAGCAGCGTCTATATTTTCCGTTTTTCGTTTTTCTATTTTCTGCTTTGCAGTAGTCAGTCACCTCGTTTTGCAGTCTACTACACCCATTCACTTCCTGGACAATGACAATTGCAACTGGAGATGTTTAATAAAATATGTCACTGGATGCAATTTCATACCTACCCTAACTATCTGCTTTTCGTTTTCAGCTTTTTTTGAGAGGTTGCGACCTTCCTATCGGTGCTCACCAATAAGAATTCGGCAATACGTAACTCAGGGTAATAATAGTTTATGGCTCGTTGTCTCTGTTCATAGGGATGAGGTATGTATGCCAGCTTCTATTCCCAAACATCTACCCAATCTGTTTAAACAAGATCAATAATTAATCTGTAGTTTAGCCAATCTATCAATCTACATATGATGACGTAAAAATATATTAACAAGCATAAATTAAACCTCTGAATGACCAACAAAATGGATTCTAAGATAAAGAAGTGATTCACTCACGAGGTAATTCTTTATAAATGGAGTTTGTTACTCTTATTAGACATGAAACGCAGAGGTGGTCCTACTTTATACATCGGTAAATTACTAAATATTTACCCAAGTATTGTTCATGAGAGGCACAATAACTATCACACGCACTCGAGAGTAAAAGTTCTAAATTATCACTCGTAAGTTAGAGTAGTCCATTGAACTTTACAGTTCCAAGTTAATCCGCGATTACAGTATTTGTTATAAAACACGGTTTGTCATCACACTAGTACATAATTGCTGAATTATCACAGTTCCACAGCCCTACTACCGTGCATAGTTTACACTTTTCAAGCAGAGACTAAGTTCTGCAGTCACAGTCGCGTAAATTTTCTAAGCCCACAGATGCCTATCTCTTCAAATCACAAGTTTGTAACGCGGCTTCAGACCGCCCAGCGTCACAACGTTTCACCACCACGTCCAAGTTACGAGTCCGTTCCCAAGCGTTAGAAAAGCGTGCTCTCCCTGCTCCGGAATTTGTATCCTTCCGCGCATCCTAACGCCTCATCTTTAAAACATTATACATTTGAATATCACAGAATTAAATGCCTTGACCACCGTCCTACAAATATTGTTTACATTTAACAAACAGATATATATTTAACACTACAAAAAACGGTTGAGACTGAAGCTCTTTGCTGGGATAGCCATTAAGCATGGCATTTCACTGTTCAAATATACTGCTGCCGTCGAAATATAGTTACATTTTTAATATTTAATTTATCATGGCTTTTTATACCAAGATATTCAGTTATTGTCCACAAATACTTATAATTGTTTATATATAAATTATCTGCTGCATATCTACTATTTTTAGTTGGCCATGAAATATTTATGTGGCAGTCTACAACACAAAACGAACGTTACTAAGAATAATATTAAATATAATAAAATACATATATAAATGTAATGCGCGTTGCTGGGTTCAAGTTTTGTGTTTCTGCGGTGGAATCCATGTTCTGACACAAGAATATTATTACCTCAATGAAAAGCAGAACAAGAGAGTAAAACAAAGTTTATTGAAATAATACGGAAATAACGTGGTACGTCTTTTTAGATAGGTAGCGTGGTGCAATGCTGCCCATTTGCCTCTTAAATCGTTACTGATAAACACTACGTATCAATAATTGTAAATGTAAGTCTTATAATATTATTATAGTACTGAAATTTGTCGGCTTTTTATCTGTAGGGGATATTGAAATTGTAATTACGACGTTTGATTCTCCCAAGTCTCCTGAATCCATTCATATAATTATATTTGCCATATGATCGTTCCCTGATTTTATATGAATTTTTAGAATAATGTTTGTGGCTATATTGTAATTCAGTTGCAATCTGGAATAGCCGCCCTCACTCAGCCAAGCGTTTCCGGTTTCCGAGCACATTCGGGAAACTGACTACCTGTCCATTCACTAGGTTCAAACTGTTAGCCAGCCAGCTGCGGAACCCAACAGCCTGACAAAAGCCGCCTTTCACATGGAAACAATCAGCTTCCTCCTGTATCACACGGTGACGAACTCAATCAGCTTTACGTGATCTCGGCTGCGAAACCATTCTTGAACGGCGAAGCTTTGATGGATGGGGCTGCGGTCCTAAATAAATAGCTATCCAGTTATTTCATCTATTTATAATTGAAGAATGCATTTGTAATTTACGCAGTGTATTAATGTTTTCTTTAGGGTGTCTAACAAGTAGGATTCAAATATCGCTAAGACGCGTTTGTCAGTTAAACATTTCTGTGTCCATTATGTCAGATTGAGCATGACTGGCTGAATCATGCCAAACGATGCAATTGAGAGCTTACAAGAAGACCATCGGACCAATTACCCAACCAGGAGGAACCTCTACTGAATACCAGGCTTCTAAATGAAGTAAAATGCGCACCATCTATACCACTAACGTGATCCCTGTATTAAGCAACTAACATAAGTATAGCGGCTATAGTCCGAAGTTATCATGCCAACAGTAAAGGTCAGAATCTTCATAAATATATGAGTAGCTTCTTATCTGTCGTTTGCAAAGAATTGAGATAAACGCCATTTTATTTACGAAACGTGTATTTCCATGCTGCGTTGGTGATCATTTGCAACTAAGTGATGACCAAACTAACATGCATACGTATAAACTCCACGTTTCGTAATAAAATGGCGTTTATCTTAGTTATTTGCAAACGACAGATGTCGGCCTTAAATAACAAGCTACTCATACCATCGTACAGCAAGAATGCAGGGTAGTATATAATTTGTGCAAACACCAGTAAGAGCCGAAGAGCATAAAAAGGACACAGTAGTTGGGAAGGGTGTAACACGGGCCTGTAGCTTCTTCCCCAATGTTGTTCAATCTGTTCATTGAGCAGGCTGAAGGAGAGAAAGGAGAAATTTGGAGAACGGATTAAAGTTCAGAGACATGAAGTAAAGACTTTGCGATTTCCCAATGACGTAGTAATTCTGTCAGAGACTTCAATGGACCTAGAAGAGCAATTGTATGGAATGGACAATGTCTTGAAAAGAGGATATAAAATAAACATTAACAACAGCAAAAAAGAGTAATGGAACGTAGTCTAAGAAAATCAGGTGATGTGGAAGGTAATAGATTAGAAAACGAGACATTAAAAGTGGTAGATGAGTTTTGTTGGTTGTGTGTGTGTGTGTGTGTGTGTGTGTGTGTGTGTGTGTGTGTGTGGTGAGAGAAAGGGGGGGGGGTGGAGTGGTTGGGTTGTTGTTTGGAGGCACTGGACTACTCAGGTCATCAATCCCTATTTCGGATAAGGATGAGGAAGCATCCTGACATTCGCCGGTAGTGATTTAGCGAAATCATGGAAAACCTAACTCAGGATGGCCGGAGGTTGATTTGAACCACCATCCTTCCGAATGCGGGTCCAGTGTGCTAATCACTACGCTACCTCGCTCCGCTGAGGTTTGTTATTTGGGTTGTAAAATAACTTCTGATGACCGGAGTAGTGAAGGTATAAAATGTAAAATG
Organism: Locusta migratoria; assembly: GCA_026315105.1. Lineage (NCBI taxonomy): Eukaryota > Metazoa > Arthropoda > Insecta > Orthoptera > Acrididae > Locusta > Locusta migratoria. The sequence goes on from CM048755.1 coordinate 10,863,977, forward strand.
CAGTGGGAAGAAAATTATTTCAGAAGAAGAGAAATTAGTAATTTAAGGGATATGGAGTCTTTTCTGAAGGCATTTGTCCGAAGTGTGGCCTTGTACAGCAGTGAAGCGTGGACGATAAAGCAGTTCAGACAAGAAGAGGATAGCTTTCGAAATTTTGTGCAACAGGAGAATGCTGAAGAGTAGATGGGTAGATCATGTAAGTAATGAGGATGTACTGAACAGAACTGGGGAGAAAAGAAATTTCTGGCATATCTTGTCTAAAAGACAGGATCGATTGGTAGGGCACATTCTGAGACACCAACGAATCGTCCATTTAGTATTGGAGGGGAGCTTCATATGTTTGTTACGCTTATGGGACTTAACTGCGGGGTCATCAGTCCCTAAACTTACAAACTCCTTATGAACTAACTTACACTAAAAATAGCACAAACATCCATGCCCGAGTGGGCATTCGAACCTCCGACGTCGAGCAACCGCGCGCTCCGCAGCGAGGCGCCTTAGACCGCTCAGCTACTCCACCGCAGCTATTGGAGCGGAGTATGTGGGGTAAAAATCGCAGGGGGTAATATTTTTTTTTTTAATTGTGGTTTTAGGACGCACAACTGCTGAGGTCATTAGCGCCCAACACTGTCCATAGTAAAATCGAACCAGGGTTAGAACTTAAATGGCTTTCGCCATATTTGCCCGATGTATAACAAGTAAAACTGTCAGCAGAATGCGGATCATCAGCTAAAATATCAGACATTTCAAATGGTAAACATAGATCATGACGGAGACGAAGAAAAACGGACATTGCACTAAAAGAAGGTATACAGTAAAAGGTTCGTCACAGTGCTCACATAAGGGATCAGGATCACCACGAAGTAAATACTGGTGGCTATAACGGCAGTGGCCAGTACGAAGCCGGGCCAGGACAATCTCCTCTCGACGAGAGGGTAGAGATGACGTTGACCAAAGATCAGGCACAGGTTTAATGGCCCGCAATTTGTTCCCTGACAGGGATGACCAATGTAAAAACCAACGGGAGATGATACGCCGGGAAACGCCAGCGCGAAGGTCATCAGAACTAGTAGAAAAGGTAGACAGCCGAGGGAGGAGAACTGCCTCCTTGGCAGCCGTATCTGCATACTCATTCCCCAACACTCCCACGTGGCCAGGGACCCACAGAAACGTCACAGTAGTTCCGCTCGCTGAAAGAGGTAAGGCAATTGCGGATGCTTTTCACCAGGGGATGGACAGGATGTAGCGTGCGAAGGCTCAAAAGAGCACTCAGAGAGTCCGAGCAAATGACACTCTTATTGAGAGAGTTTCTCCGGACGTATTGGTGGCTTGAAATAATGTATACAGCTCAGCTGTAAAAATGGAACTCCACTCAGAGAGACGATATTTAAACGAGTCGTTGCCAAGTACAAAGGCACACCCAACACCCTGGTCTGTCTTTGAGCCATCAGTGTAGATGAACAAATTGTCATCAGATTTGAACCAGAGTACGAGAAATTCTCTCCGGTATACGAATCTAGGTGTGGAGTCCTATGGAAGAGAATGAAGGTCCAAGTAAATACGGACTTCGGGGCTTAGCCAGGTGGAGAGGTGCTCTCTCCAGTCGAGAAAATAGCAGGCATTCATTGTAACGTCGAGCTGGCCAAGTAACGAACGCAAGCGTACTAGCAGAGCAGACGGGCACACGGCAAAGAGACGGTCACGTGAGTCATTAAAGAAAATGCGTATGTTGGGTGTCCTAGCATGGATGACAAACGGCTAGCGTAACGGATATGCAGAAGTTCCCGACGGTACGAAAAAGATAGTTCGGCGGCCTCGGCATAGAGGCTCTCAACGGGGCTAGCGTAAAACGCACTCGTCGCCAGATGGATCCCTTGGTGGCGGATTGTGTTAAGGCGGCCTAGTATGGACGGTCGAGCCGAAGAATAAACGATGCTTCCATAGTCCAGTTTGGACCGAACTATGGTGCGATACAGATGGAGGAGAGTAGACCGATCAGCTTCCCACGAGGTGCCACTTAACACCCGCAGCACTTTGAGAGAGCGGGTACAGGAGCTGCCAAACAAGATATGTGGGGAGACCAACTTAACTTCCTGTCGAAAACAAGTCCCAAGAACGTCGTGGTCTCTACAAATGGAAGTACGATGGGGCCCAGACGAAGGGACGGGCCAAGGAACTCCTTCCGCCGCCAGAAGTTCATGCAGACTGTCTTGTCAGCCGAGAATCGAAAGCCAGTGTCCATACTCCACGTACGGAGAGTGTCTAGGCACCGCTGAAGGCGCCACTCCAGGAGACCCATTTACTCAGAGTCGCTGTAGATCGCGAAGTCGTCGACAAAGAGGGACGCCGACACTCCCGGTGGTAGATGATCGGCTATAGAATTGATTACCACTGCAAATAAAACGACGCTCAAGACTGAACCCTGGGGGACATCGATCAAAAATGTTCGAATGTTTGTATAGTCTATGGGAGTTAACTACGGGGTCATCAGTCCCTAGGACATCGTTCTCCTGAATAAAAATGCTCGATAAAACCGAACTAACACGCACTTTAAACACGCGGTCTGTTAAAAATTCCCGGATAAAAACTGGCAGACGACCCCGAAAACCCCATGTATGCAGAGTGCGGAGGATGCCCATCCTCCAGCAGGTGTCGTATGCCTTTTCCAGATCAAAGAACACCGCTACTGTCTGGCGCTTCCGTAAACAGTTATTTATTACTGAAGTAGATAGGGCGACGAGATGATCCACCGCAGAACGATGCTTGCGAAATCCACATTGGGCATTAGGAAGGAGATGTCGCGTTTCAAGCCACCATACTGTGCGCCCGTGAATCATGCGTTCCGTCACTTTGCATACGCTACTGGTGAGGGAAATGGGGCGGTAGCTGGAAGGGAGAAATTTGTCCTTCCCAGGCTTTGTTGTGGGAATGACTATGTCTTCACGCCAGCGTCGCGGAAAGGTGCCTTCTATCCATATGCGTTTGTAGGTGGCCAGAAGGAAGTGCAAGCCCGTAGGTGAAGGGTCTTACAACATCGCTACGTGAATGCCATCTGGTCCTGGAGCAGGGGACCGCAAATACGAGAGTGTGTGGTGGAGCTCTTGCACAGTAAACTCGGCATTGTAGCATTCACGATTCTGAGAGGTAAAGGGCAATGGAGTCGCCTCCACCGGCCGTTTCCTAATGAGGAAAGCGTCATTCTAGTATGAAGAACTAGAGACCTCTGCAAAATGTCGACCCAATGCGTTGGCTATTTGTGGAGGGTCGACGGTGTCAGTTGCGACACAGAGACCGGAAATCGAGGAATGAGCCATAGTACCTGAAATTCTTCTGAGGTCAACCCAAATGATGGAGGAAGGGGTAGACCTATTAAAAGAGCTCGTGAATGAACGCCAACTGGCGCGTTTACAGTCGCGAAAGAGGCAACGACAATAGGCCCGCAGCAGTTTGTATCGGATGCAGTTGTCGAGCGTGGGGCGTTGTTTGAAGGTTCTAAGGGCACGTCGCCGTGCTCGCAGAGCGTCACGGCATTCCGCGGTCCACCACGAGACGAGGGGACGACGTGCTTGGGTAGTCTTACAGGGGAGGGAACATTCCACGCCTGTGAGAATAACTGTGGTAATGTGTTCCACTTGGTCGTCTATACTAGGATATTGATGAGTACCAAATTCCGCCAGTGACGAGTAGAGGTCCCAGTCCGATTTGGTTATCAGCCAGCCGTGTGGATGCTCAAGGGTGCCAGGCGTCATTAGGTGAATTACACACGGAAAATGATCGCTCGAATGTGTGTCTGAGAGAACAGACCATTCAAGACGCCGTGCCAACTGAGCAGTGCAGATAGATAGATCTATATGGCGGAAAGTGTTTGTGGAGTCCGAACGATAAGTTGGTTCACCAGTATTAAGGCAGATGAGCTGAAGGTGGTTCAGTATATCTGCCAGGAGGGAACCCTGTGGACATGATCGTGGGGAGCCCCAAAGGGGGCTAAGGGCGTTTGTGACACCATAATTAAATTTTTATGCCTATTTTATGAATTTTAATTTTTTGGTAATATTTATGTGACATAATTTATCGATTTAGTTTGATGTGCACATATCTGTAAACTTATTATCTTTGGATATAAGAGTTGCGCTATTGAATATTTTTAAATTACTAATGTAAAGAGTGTATAAACATTGTTTTCTTTGTACTATTTACTACGTTAAATATTTTGTAAATTAATAATATTGTAGAGGTTCTGGCTTAGGGCTTTTGTAAATAATGTCCATGTATAAAAGATGGGGGGCGTCCCCACTTCAAAGGAGAGTGATGACGTGGAAGTAAAAGGTGGAAAAAGCGCGCCAGATGGACGGTTTGCGCGGCGAAACAGTTACTTGCGAGAGAGTCGTAGCTTAGACGCTGATAAGTGAACAGTGCTTGTGTCTTGTGACTATTTGCTTGAGGCTGTACTTTTAAGAAGAGATGTAAAATGGCCTCGGAAGGAGAATATCTCAAAATATTCACTGGTATAATATTTGTGGCTTATTATTGAAATTGTTCGACGCCAAGAAGATTAAATTTGGCCACATGCTTCAAGAGCCAGTGAGTGAATGAGTTATGAGACAATTAACCACATTGCAGCACCTACCTTACACCACAGGTGAAGTAGACAGTTTTTTAGTATTGTAATAACAGCCTGAACCTCACATTTGTGAAAATTTTAATAATCAATTTCATAAATTGTAAATAGAGTTGTTAACCTGTTATTGTCCTGTGCTATTAACCTAGGTAGGTTCCTTTTTTTTAAACTAGCATTTACAAATAACTTCACACACATGAATATGTCAGTCACTTCACCACAAGAAATATCTTCCATAATAAAATCTTTAAAAACAAAGAATTCCAGTGGTTACGATGAAATATCAACAAAGTTAATTAAGGCGTTTTCTTGTGAACTTACTACAATCTTAAGTTATTTGTGTAACCAGTCTATTATAACGGGAACATTTCCTGATTGGCTAAAATATGCAGATATTAAACCTCTCTTCAAGAAGGGGGATAAAGAGATACCATCCAACTACAGACCCATTTCACTTTTGCCAGCATTCTCAAAAATTCTAGAAAAGGTAATGTACAAGCAGCTTCTCAACCACTTAACCACAAATGGCATATTGTCTAGAACACAGTTTGGATTTGTGAAAGGTTCCGATATCGAGAAGGCTATTTACACTTACAGTGAGAATGTACTTAATTCATTAGATAATAAATTGCAAGCAGCAGGTATTTTCTGTGATTTGTCAAAGGCATTTGATTGTGTGAACCATAACATCCTTTTAAGTAAATTAGAATTCTATGGTGTCACGGGAAATGCTGCAAAATGGTTCAAGTCGTACCTCACTAACAGGAGACAAAGGGTGTCAGTGCAAGTTACTAGTGAATTAGGCCAACAGTCATCATCGGATTGGGAAGAAATTACATGTGGTGTCCCACAAGGATCCATCTTAGGGCCATTGCTTTTTCTTGTGTACATTAATGACCTCTCATCAGTTACACTACCAGAAGCAGAGTTCGTTTGTTTGCAGATGATACAAGTATTGCAATAAAAAGTACGTCAAGCATAGTGATAGAAAGGTCTGCTAATGATATTTTCATGAACATTAATAAATGGTTTAAAGCCAACTCATTGTCATTAAACTTTGAAAAGACGCACTACATACAGTTCAGAACATGTAAGAGATTTCCTGACAGCATATGCATTAAGTATGAAGAAGAGCAGATAGAAGAGGTTGACAGTATTACATTCATGGGATTACAGCTTGATAATAAATTTAGTTGGGAGGAGCACACCACAGAACTTCAGAAACGACTCAACAAATCGGTATTTTCAATACGAGTGTTATCAGACATAGGAGACATAAAAATAACAAAGCTTGCATACTTTGCTTACTTTCATTCCTTAATGTCATATGGTATAATATTTTGGGGTAACTCTTCAAGTCGGTCAAAAGTCTTCAGAGTCCAAAAACGTGTAATACGTATTATTTGTGGAGTAAATTCACGGCCTTCTTGTAGAAGCCTATTCAAAGAACTGGGTATATTAACTACTGCCTCTCAGTATATTTATTCCTTAATGAAATTTGTCAAAAATAATACATCCCTTTTCCCAACAAACAGCTCAGTTCATACATACAATACTAGGAATAAAAATGATCTACACAAGGACTTAAAAGCACTTACTTTAGTTCAAAAAGGGGTCCGCTACTCAGGAACACACATTTTCAATAATTTACCATCAAGTATAAAAAATTTAGCTACAAATAAAGAAAGATCAGTTTAAGAGGAACCTAAAAGACTTTCTAGTGGCCAACTCCTTCTACTCCATTAGTGAATTTCTAAATTGTACCAAATGATGCATGCACTCATACTTTATTAGTATTATTATATTATCAGCAAAAAAAAGCCATATTAAAAATTTATGTATCTGTATTTATAAGTGTTTGTATTTGTATTTAAATTATTAGTATTATCTATTATTCAACTTGTAAATTTTGTTTCTTGACATGTTCCACATCCACGAGGATCCCCTCAACATGGATCTACGGAACAAACAACTAATCTAATCTTTCTTATTTAAAATTAAATACTTCCGAGTGAACCATTGAAATAATAACATTTTTAATTTTATAAAGTCCAAGGAGTTGTAATTTTTATTGCATAATCGTATAGTGTAGACTAACGTAAAGTGTAGGCTAATGTTCAATTTTATCTCCACGAAGCACAAACATTTTTTTAAATCAGTGTTGCATCCTTCTTATTTGAACTTTATACAAGCTTCATGATTGCAATGAGAATGTGTATAGTTGTTTGAATAAATTGAAAAACTGCATATTAAATTCAGGTACCTCATTTTCAAAGTGTGTTTGTTCTTAAAATAAAAAACTTGCAATTCTGAAAGATTATTATTATTATTATTATGCAAGTAAGCCAATGAACAGAAGAACTTATCTTTATAGTTAAAGGAAAAGTGAAAATACCAGTGCTTAACTTATGTTTAGACAAGGTTTCTTAAAAGATTTTCTGTTGCAGTAATTTTACAAAATTAATGCAGAATAGTAAAGTTGCTGAAATTAATTCACTGTGTTTTGGGATGGGCCTAAATGAAATATCATATTAATTTTGATTCCAAAGAATAATCTAATTATTTACAACTTTAATAAGATGTTGCAGACTAAGATCTCATAGCAAATAGACGAATGATGCTTCTGATTTGTTCAATAACTGCATTCAAGTGTAGGTTGCTGTGATGTTGTCTAATACCCACAAAAGTGACAATTTCAAGTAGTGTTGTTTTTAAAGTATGTTTTATCAATGCGATTTATTAGTTTACTAAATAAACATTTTTTTATTGCATGTTACATTCAGGTCATAAATCAAATAATTAATTATTGTCCATAGGGACTGGCTACCGTAATACAAATAGTGCTGTTTTGCTATTTTGGCAAAAACTTTCCGAGTCCTTGTGGTTTCAACACTATCTTCTCTTCCGGTACTATATACCTTTGTGAAACGAAGGTTACTTCCGATGCTTTCCTCTATTACGTTAACATGCGGTCAAATTACAAATCCTCTCAGAGGGGCACAATTATGTAGGCGTAGGTTTGTAGTAGCAAGTCGGTTCAGTTATTAATAGCCAGCCGCGGTGGCCGAGGGGACTGAGGCGCTTCAGTCACGGTCTGCACGGCCACTACGGTCGGAGGTTCGAATCCCCCCTCGGGCATGGATATTTGTGTCGTCCTTAGGATTAGCTAGTTCATAAGTAGTTTGTAAGTTTAGGGACTGATGACCCCGTAGTTAAGTCCCATAAGCTATACAAACATTTGAACATTTTTTGAGTTATTAATATTACAGTATGTGTAACATATTAGTTGTGAGTTATTGTATATTGATAACTATGCTGTAAGCGGCTACAAAGCTTCAACAACCGACAGGAGTGTTGCACTTTGAAATCGCCCACCAACAAAAACGGACGCGGAAGATCTAGAAGATCAGATCTAGTGACGGAAAAAGAGGAAGGAGCGTAAATATTGCACAGTGTGAGGATAAATCCAGGAAGGTTTATCCGGACGGCGACAGCTTTTAGTGGAGTACACAAACCAATGGGCGTACTGTGTACGTCATCTCGAATGAGCAACATTACACCCCCGTGGGCTGGAATTCCTGCCACTGGAGGAAGGTCAAAACGAACGGCATTGCGGCATGGGAAAATAAGTCGAGTACAAGGGAGCAATTTTGTTTCTTGTAGAGAGAAGATAATTGGGTGATACGTTCACGTAAGAAGCTGCAGTTCTGTCCAATTCGACCGGATACCACGAATGTTCCGTTGAAGAATATCCATAGTAGGATAAAAAGATATGGAGGTGGACATCAGCCCAACGAAGGCGGCGGGCCACAATGCGAATGTTCGCAACTGGTGCTGTCTGAGACGGAAGGGTCTTGATCCATATTCTCAGAGGTGACCACGACAGCCGCGCGAGGGTGGTCGCCAGCCCCGTCTTTGGCTGATGCACCTGTAAAGACTGTAGGCTTCCAGGGGATGTCATCGTCGCATTGTGTGGTAGAAGGGGGGGGGGCGAGAAGCTTTTCCCCTACTTGACTTCTTGGAGCCCTGGTGAAGTTCCTTGGTAGGCTCAGATGTTTTGGAACGGGTGCAGAGGAAATCCTCGCGCGAATGCTCCTGCCGGCCACAGGGCCAAGGGGACTGAGGTGCTCCAGTCACGGTCTGCACGGCCACTACGGTCGGGGGTTCGAATCCCCCCTTGGGCATGGATATTTGTGCCATCCTTAGTCTTAGTTAGTTCATAAGTAGTTTGTAAGTTTAGGGACTGATGACCCCGTAGTTAAGTCCCATAAGCTCTACAAACATTTGAACATTTTCGAATGCTCCTTCTTAGACTTACGGGTCTCAATCTGTGGTTTTACAGCTGAAGATGAAGATTTGGAAGAGGTATTCACACTTTTCGTCGAACTTGACGCCGTTGTCGATGTAGACTGTTTGACGACTACAGCAGTAAACTGTAGGTCACATGTCTGTGCGGCCATGTCCCGCATTGGTGGAGGTGCTGCAACTACAGTACTGTAGTTACCACGCAGCGGGGTAGTAGGCTTACGACTGGCGTACATCTTACGTGCAACTTGTATAGGAACCTTTTCCTTGCCACTTATTTCCTGTATGGCCCGTTCATTGGCAAACATGGGACATTCCCAGGAGGAGGGAGCATGATTCCCGTTACAATTCATGCAATGGGGGGGGGGACAGTGGTGGACAATTCCCCTCATGTGCATCTTTACCACAGGTGATACATGTTACCGGGTTCTTTCACGACTGACTTGTGTGACTAAAGCGATGGCACTGGTAATACCGAGTAGGGTTAGGGATATAAGGTCTTACTGTGACTATCTCATATCCTGACTTGATCTTCGGCGGCAGAGCTACTCGGTCGAAGGTCAAGAACACTGTGCGAGTGGGGACTAAAACATTGTTTTCTTTTTTCATCACTCAGTGTACTACGATGACGCCTTGCACTGCCAGATAGTACTTTAATTCATCCTCAGTCAGAGCATCCAAACAGGCTGAGTAAACTACCCCTCGGGAATAATTGAGGGCTGAATGAAGCTCAACACGAACTGGGTAACTGTGGAGCGACTTTGCCTTGAGCAGCCGCTGTGCCTGGAAGCCACTTTCTGTTTCCAACAGTAGTGTTCCATTACGAAGGGGTTTCAGGTTTTAACTGGGTCGGCAATGGCATCAACCCCTTTCTGAATGTTAATGGGTTTACCGATGAGAAGGATTGTCCTTCTTCAGTACGGGTAACCACAAGGAACTTAGATGTCGATTGTAAATGCTTCTGTTCAGATACACTAATATCCAGTATGTCAACTTCCAGAGACACTTTACATTCTTTTTTTGTTGAAAACCATCGCGGATGTATCCCCCACGATTGCCAGTGTCTCCGATGGCATCCTCATTCCTGCTGGGGGCCCCCAATGGAAGCACACCGGCATCAAATGATTGTTTTTACCCCATGTCGCACCTCCCGATCTACAGACGGAGGGACCAATCGGCGAATCGGGAAGGTATCAGCGCAGGCAATTGACCCTCCCCGAGCCTGGCCTGAACCAGTGGGTACGCACGGTCCCTACATGCCAGCCTGGGGCTGGGACTTACGTATTACCCAGTCACCAATATGGGTGGCCTTCAGGTGCGTACAGATAGGAGGAAGACAGAAATAATAGGAGTAGAAGCCTCAAACGCTGATGTGGAGGCAAAGAAAGAAGTGCTCTATCAAAAACCTTTAGAACTTCGGTTCCCCAAAGGGTGCACAGGACTCAATCCCTAAGAGAGGGGAAAAGGACACTAGGAGAAGCGTCGTGCAGCACAGAAAAAAAAGAGTGCCACATAGGCTGGAGCCCCGTGCTCGCCACTAAAGAGCGGTGAGCCCCGTGGGGGATCGCAGGGGTAGACAAGTTGGATACAGCAAGCAGATTCAAAGGGATGTGGGGTGTTTTTCTTACTCAGAGACGAAGCGTTTTGCACAAGATAGGGTAGCGTGGAGGTGGAGAACTACATCAAACCAGTGTTTGGACTGAAGACTACAACCACATCAACAGCAACACACCACATCATTACCTAGTGTATGTCGTGTAAGATTATTCCAAAATTGTCATTTTAGACACAGTAAATTCATTAATAAAGGACAATCATTACAGAGGACTTTCTTCAAATGTGCAGTCCGTTTGTTACCAAAAAACAAATGTTCTAATGTTTGTAAATCTATCGGACCAAACTGCGTGGTCTTCAGTCTGTAGCTTACAAACTAGTTAAACTAAGGTAAACTAGCCTAAGGACAAAACACTCACACACACACACACACACACACACACACACACACACACACACACACACACACACACACACACACACACACACGCCCTCGGGAGGACTCGAACCGTGGCCGGCCACGGTGGCCGAGGGGGCTGAGGCGCTTCAGTCACGGTCTGCACGGCCACTGTGGTCGGGGGTTCGAATCCCCCCTCAGGCATGGATATTTGTGCCGTCCTTAGTCTTAGGTAGTTCATAAGTAGTTTGTAAGCTTAGGGACTGATGACCCCGTAGTTAAGGCCCATAAGTTCTACAAACATTTGAACATTTGAACTCGAACCTTGAAAGACGACCGTCTGTCATCTTCCATATATTTTTTGTATATTTCTGCAAAGTTATAATTTATATAATGTCGCTAGATTATCATTTCGTTAAGACATAACCCCACTCTTTTCAAGGCTTGAGGAATAGCATTTTTATTTCATGTGTTAAAATATTAGTTAATATTGCTAGGTTTTTTTTATTTTGTTATGTTAATAATTTATTATTATATTAATTAATGTGGCACAAATGTGACTTCTACGCTACGGCACTGTCCCTGTGAGAATGTGTACTTGTCTTACTTTTAAGTGGATGTGTGAGAATCTATGGCTGAATGTGGGGGTGATAGCTCGCTTTGCATCGTTCTCTCTGGCTCAGAGTCGATAGCTGCTGAGACTACCAAAGAGGTTTCTACACCCTTTGGTTACAGTCCAGTCGTCGAGCCTACTCTAGGGTGAGTCTCTCTGTCCCTACCACCGCTGATCTTGCTTTTTCCGGCTTCCTGTGCCTTCCCGCATCTCGTGGCTGCTCAGTTGTTCATTCTATACTAGGCGTCTGTAGAGGTAAGTTTGGTTCTCCTCTTGTGTCCGCGAGATGGTAGCGTTTCATTATCTAGCACGTTTACCTTAGACTTGTGAACTTAGAGCCATTTTTTGGAATATTTTCTCCGATCATGTGTGGAAATGTGTTCTAGTTTTTCACTTCAGTGATTTCCAATAGATAAACGCGGTGTGTGTAATTCTAGTTGCAGTTTGATAATGGCCTAGTGTGTTAAAACCTTTTGTGATCATGTGGCAGTGTATGAACTCTGTGTAAATACTTTCTAGCTTTGTGGGGCCCGATTTCTAATAGGTGATACGTTCATTTTTGTACAGTGCATGTAAAAATCTTCATCGTTTTCTTCCGTGAGTGATATGTGTTACACGTGGTTGGTTCATAGAACAAAGCCTTCAGCTTCCACTCTTGTTTGTTCCATGCCCATCAGACAAGTAACTATGCGGGTATCCTTCTGGTTTCCACTAATATTTCGCGATCTTCTCTCCCTGCCTATTTTAATTTTGCTGTTTCTTCTCTGACTTGTAGTAAGCACTCTGTCTTTGTCAGTAATTCTCTCTGAGCCTTGTACAACCTCCTTCAATAGCTTCCTTATGTAATTCTAAACATTTATACGGGTTGCATGCCGTAATTCTTCTTTTTATTTTGCCGACTTTGTAATTATTTCATTTTAGTGGTTTTTCTGAGACAGGACCTCATCCGTCTGTGTAATCGCCCCCTATCGTGTGTAGCTGTATTTCATTCGCTTTCTTATATAATTCTAAGCATTTCTATGGGTTGCATGCTGTAGTTAATTTTCTTTAATTTTCGGAAACTGAATTTATTCAATTTTATCGGTTTTCGGAACCACGTGGGTCCGAGTTCCGACTTCCGGGGTTTGCAGCTAGTTTCTTGAATTCACACCACTTCTCATATAAAACCAGTACCTAGATCGGTTTCTAACAGACTGCAACTTAAGAATCCACCGTGGTTTTGTTCAATGAATCCGATTTTCAACCACTTCACCTTCAGTGGGGTGCGTTCATGTAACGTAGCTGTCTGTCGCCGTTAGCGTGTCTGCTCGTGGTCCAATTCAGATGTAATTTAATTTGGCTATACACACACACACACACACACACACACACACACCATCTCAAAACAGGCACGACAGACCAGAGCCAGCTTCAAAGTGTTTTTGTATATTGCGTTTTGTGCTACCTCCGGCGTGATGAATTTCGCCTACGATAGCGGCGCCTGCTTCCGCCTCGTCTCAGCGCCAAAGACCTTGTAAACAATAACTAGCCTCACTAACTGCGCTGCTGTCGCGGGATAATTTGAACCTTCGGCTGGCCGCCATGATAGGGGTAAGCATCAAATATATAAGAGGGTTGTTAGGAGATAAATAGTGTATAATATAGCTACAGCGGTATATATACCCAAGTCATAGTCACGTGTGTGCTGTTTGACTACTGCAGTGTACATGAAGCACGATGCTCAAGAGCTGCTCAGTGTTTAACTGCGTAAATCGATTTGAGAAAGAAACAAAAAAGTAATACTGTCTTCCCACTTATATTTCTCAGGAATACAACTAGCCCTACTGCTTGTGTTCGCAGATAGTTACTCTTGCTTAACAGGCTGTCAGTCAAGACAATATCGGATTTTGAATGAAATAAATAACAGGCTTTTACGATACTGGTATCTCTTAAAAACGAGCTGCTGTAGGCAGTACTGGTGGGCCGGAAGTTCAAAACGTTTCATTTTATGATGTGTATAATGAATATTGGGGTCACGAGATCAGTTACCTCAATGTAGTTAGAATTTTTTGTTTGTGAAATTAATATTAGCAACTTTTAACAGAATTTAAAAGTCATCTGCTTTACATATAACAACTGAAAGGGGTTTGCAGAACGGTATATAGTTGCATATATGAATTACACTTAGGCACACTGGATGCACATTGCGAAGTTGAACTCTATGGTGACTTTTGAGCAGTTCACACTACTGTAAGGTATTTCGTTTACAGCATTATACATGCTAATATTCGCGCTAGATACGTTAATGTTACATGGACTTAGTTAAGAAAAAGTTATGACCTGCTTTGTGCTCTTAAAAGAATTTGGTAGTGGCTGGTTGCTGTATTCACAAGGTAAGAAGCTATTTTACAGTTACGTATCGATGGGGTATTTCATTTTCACAGTCGATTTTTAATATTAGCTGTTTCAAGCAGCCCTGAGTCATTTTTTGATGGTATAAAATATATAAATATTGGAAAATACAGCAGGCACTGAAACAAAGACGTAAAGTGTTGGGAAACTCTTCCGAAATTAATGTTTGTACAAAAGTTTCACCATCGTAGAATATACTGAGAAAGTGCTAAAACGCCGTCTCTGACGATAAATTCCGTTCATATACTGCACTTAGAACGCCAAGAAACTAAATGTTATAATTCGGTTTAGTTAAGAAGAAGAAAAGCTGTTGGCCGATTTGTACACGGTATGTGTAATAAATTTACACACAACCGATAGTTGCTCTATATTCATAGAGTCACAAGCTGTTTTGTAGTTATATATTTGAATGAGACATAGTTTTCGCGACTTAACTCGAGTGAGTACACACGCTAATCAAGAGTGTTAGGCACATTTAAAGTTGGCGCGGAAGTTTACCACCATAATGGCGGCCGAGGCGTTCTTCAAGTTGCCCGTTGTTGGCAGTCGGCCGCTTACGGAATTGTGGGGCCTTGCTCAGCACGCTCATTTTGATGAGTTTCGCTGTGGCGTTGCGTGTGTGTGAGCGAATGAGTGCTGTTTGTGAATTCTTCCCCCCAGTAGCGATAAATCATGTATAAACTAGGCTGGGCACCGTCCGCATTAATCCATGTAAGAAATGCATTTTTATTGCATTAACAAAAATGTGCCGCGGTGGAGTAGCCGAGCGGTCTAAAGCGTCTCGCTGCGGAGCGCGCGGTTGCTCGTCGTGGAGGTTAGAGTCCTCCCTAGAGCATGGGTGTGTGTGTTGTCCTTAGGTTAGTTTACCTAGGTTTAAGTAGTTTGTAAGCTACGGAATGATGACCACGCAATTTGCTCCGATAGATTTACAAACATTTGAACATTTTTGAACAAAATTGTTTCCCCATTTTGCTTGTTTTCTATCTGAATAAACATGTTTAAGTTCATCATAATCCGTAAGTTGCCTATAAATTGTAGTTTTAGAGCACCTTCCCACTTTTATTTAATATTGTTCTTCACAAGTGCTGAGAACAAGCTCAGATGCAGATTATATCTCAATTCCGTTGCGCCATAAATGTTTTCTTAGCCACCTTTCTAAGATAATTTTAAATGTGGTGGCGTGCTTATTAATGTCTGTGTGTAATAACGCGTGAGCTGCTATGTATATTGACCACTGTAGTATTAACTTCCTGTTATTGAAGTAATTTGAAACGAGTAACTTCTCAGTTTGGGCCATGGAACAAGGTTTCGTAGCAGGGAGTAACCGGTAATTCACACGGACCTTACTTGCTAATTTTAGTGATAAAACAAAGCTCTTGTTTCGTACAGTGGTCGACTTTTAACCTCCGATGGCAAGCATCCGCGCGCTCCGCAGCGAGGTGCCTTAGACCACTCGGCTACTCCACCGCGGCCGTTTGTTACCGAATGGATTGCAGTATCTTCTTAGGCATTATCGTCTGCTGTACCAGAAAAGAATTAGGAACAGTATTTGTCGCACAGGTAACAAACACCAATTCTTGATGTACTGTCCACATTTCATGAATATGCAGGTGATACCCAAAAAAATAGTTTATTTAAATTCCAAACATTATTATTACTGCGATCAATTTTGATGTTAACCACGCACATCTGATCATTAGTGTGAAAGCAGGCACGTTAAACAGACGCAGAACAGAATGCTGTATTTTTAAAGAAACGTCCCTAGAAATATTTTCTCTACTAGGCTTATACAAGTTGCCTGCTTTATTCATGTTTAGTGAAATCTTCAACCTGCCCGCAAAAAGAAACATCACAGGTTTAGTAAAGTGGAGTACCTCTTCTCTCTACAAAGTTTTGATCGAAAAGTGCCTGATCAGTCTGGACTCAAGTGAATGTTATCCACACACGTGTTTGTAACTACCTACCAGAAATATAATTCATGTTTGAAGAAAGTTTGTGTATTAATGCAACTACTACGACAAAAGCACTTTTTTGAATAATTTTCCATGGCATGTTATGTTCTGTACACGTCCGCTTGACAACCGCAAACCATAGCCACAGCACCACTCCCTCTATCTCAGAACAATGCTCACGTTAATGTTATAGGAGATGCACAAAAACAATATCTATTTCGTCGGAAAAGCAGGTAGTTACGTACTGATTTAGAGGTTTAATGGTCTCCTTAGGAGGTATATACATAAACACTGGACAGTTTGATATTCTGTGTTTGCAACAATTCGGCGCACGTAACTCCTATCGATGTCTTTACAGGTAACGACCGCACAAGAGATGTTGAAAATTATAAATATTGCAAGCATTGTATAGATTCTTATAGAGGGAATATTAGATTTAGTGTTGCAAATATACACCTTATCAGATATGCAGACAACACAAAAAGAATAATAGAGGGATTACAAGAAAGAAAATGGGTCCAAGAGGAAGTACAGACGTTTGGAAAATCCATGGTAATGAGACCTACAAAAATATGGAAAACAATGTCAGTCCAACTTTTGTTGAACATGTGTGTTAAATGAATGATAAAAGACTAAAGAAACAATTATTCCTATACTTCTGAAAGAATAAATCAACAACAGCATGAGATAAGAAGTAAATAAATAATTAGAAAGAAACAACATCAAATAATCTGAATTAACCACAATAAAAATGTAATAAAGTGGAAAGCTATTGAAAAAAGACTAAATAAAAAAATGGAAACAACTTGAAAGAAAAAATAAGAAAATACAACAAGGGAGATTATGACGGATAAATTAATCTATACATTACTGTCCCCAATTCTACGTTCGGATAACAAAAGATATTATTTTGAACTCCATGTTACGAAGCCTTCCCAGAGATGTTCACATCTTGAAAACAACGCTACATTGATTTTTCTTCGTTTGTTTGCCTCTTCGTTTGTTTGTGCCATGGACAGTGATATCAAGAAAGATATTTCCTGAGTTTATAATTGTAAAGAAAACTGACGCTTACATCTAATGTTTTCAGTATAATCAGTGGAAATGCTCGAAGAAATGTGAAACAGCACTGGTGAATGACTTTTGTTGCCATTGCATTTAAGACAGAATACGCAAATAGACACTTATTAATATGTTAGCGGTCGGTGCATCTGTTTATTTTTAAAGCTACTTACGGATTTGCCAGCAGGGCTCATTGACATATACTTTTAGGTGTTCGGACACCCAACTGGCGCGCGAGGCGCGAGCTAAGTCTCTGTCGAGCTCGCTTGGCAATCATCTCGGCTCTTCCTGTTGATAGCATGACCGAAGCTTGGCAACATCGCCGTGTAAGTCTGCCAACGCTGGTAGCGAGGTCTTACTTTTGGGTTGGCACAGAACTATGTTCATAAATTCACTTTATGTTTCCTGTAATTTCAATGAATAATCTTACAGGTTCCTCAGTCGAGAGGCGACAGAAGGCTGTTAGTTTATGCTTTTGGGTCCAGAAAATTGTTTATACGGCGAAATTGCAACTCATCTCGTGTCTTACGTTGCGAGTTATATGTTCTAGCGATATATGCGGCAGTAGGAAAGAGCTGAGTGCACAGATCCTCGCTAGCTCTGAGCGAAAGAAGTCTTCTGTTAGGGAAAGGTGGCTTTGGTCAATGGTTCCGGTCTCATTGGAGTAGAATATTTTTAGCGGTTTTCGTGACAGGAGTTGCTCGAATCCACATCAACAAGAAAACTCTTGTGGTTACTTACTATATATGGGAAAGTCTGACAACGTTCTGGTAGTTTACGAAATTTGTCCCTGTAGAATCGAACTGATTCCAAGCTAATTATGACGCCAATCGATGTTCGACTGTATTTTCATCTGGAAAGAATTTTTGTCGAAATGATATTCGAGTAGGGGGCAGGAAAGATAAATATTTGAGGACATATGGTCGAAAGAGTAAGTGAGAAATGGGTGACTTCCAAAGCACAGTATTGGATGTTTCGTTTGTGAAATCAGCGGGAATTACGATGGTGGTGTAATAACACATGCTGTAATTTTTTAGGTCATTTGTCCTTACAGTGCGACTAAATGGTGTTTCAGTTATTTGCAAAAAATCATAACTCGTCGCTATAAACAAATCGTGAGTAGGAATACTGAATGAGCGACCTCATGACGTTCAAGAAAACATTGGTAATAGTCACCCCTGTGACCCTTTTTTCCGATTCTACTTTACGACGTTTAGATTATGTTCATATATGAGTCATAATATAAGAATATAAGTACTAGAACTTGAAGTAAGGCTATAACAGCCGGTAAATGACTCAGAGCAGCACGCCGTCTCTGTCCGCAGGCGGCAGCCACGATGCGGCCGCTGGCGCGTCGCCGCAGCCGCTGCCGCTGCCCACTACTCCCGAGAGTCAACAGTTCAGTTTTCATGCAGCCACGAGCTCTTTTGTGTAATTATTTCTGGGAGCTTTCGCTGTTACTTTTGAAGTTCTTTCACACTGATAACAAAGACTGCCGATATGTGGTTAAAAAAATAATTGATGGTTGTTGGTTTCGATCTCGCTACTGCTTACACATTCGCTTGTAAACGCGACTTTACCACGAGACCACGCGCTCGTACAGTACTGAACTGCCTCGAGAAGGAAATAACACTTCCTCCTGATAGTATCGCATTCTAAAGTGTTGCAGATCGCCGGACTTAGAATTCTGACGGGCGATCGAATTTATTGTCCACACTGCGCGACTGACTCGGAATTTAACCTCTGCGTCGGCCGGCCGGCGATCAATTATTTTGTATAAGACTGTAAATTGCAGATAGTATCTATGTATGTCTGACTGCACCTTCAAAATTATATCCGTGTACGGTGCTCAGTTCGAGAGATACGTCACGATAGACACGTCGAAAACTACCTTCTGCTTACATTGGCGGTTAGTAAAACTACAGCACGAGGCATGATGTTTTAAGTTAGTCATTCTTTACAATTTACAGACACTATCCACATATTTAATCGGATATAACACCAAAATTATAACATGGTAGTTCAGGATATATGAAATCATAAGAAACAAGGTTAATGAAAAACCAAACTATCATGGATGAAGTTATAATAATTTATGACATCTATACTACTAAACCTATGAATGTCACATTTTGCAGAGTATATGAACATATAACATCGAATGTACTTTTAAAATTATATCGTAGTACAAAACATAGTTGAGGACTTATTACATGATAAACGAGATATATGAAAAACCGCATATCACACATCAGATTTTAATTTATTTCGTTTTTACTACTAACTTTATTTGCAACACATTTCGCAAACGGTTTCTTGATATTCCACTGCATTTATACTGCTAATTATACTAATGAATGAAGGACACACTGGTCAGGAGATATGACATCTAGGGAATTGAGCCACGTGATATTAAAGTACGGGCCTGCAAACGCAGGTGAAATGGGCAGGGAGTGAGCGGACGCAGGAAGACTAATATAAGAATGGGACAACGCCAGGCTAGTCGAAATTGTTCAGCTGAAGGGACTTAACTGCAGGGTCATCTGTCCGTTAGCTTACAAGCTACTTATGAACTAACTTATACTAAAGACAACACAAACATCCATGCCCAGGGGAGGGTTCGAACCCCCGACAGGGAGCGGCCTCGTGCATCGGAGCATAGCGCCTCATTGCGCTCGGCCACTCTGCCGCGGCGTGCTGCACTGTCGTTCCTCATTTCAAAGAACCGACACTAGACATCTGTCGTAATTTTCACGTCTTAGGTTTTCGTGTCGGAATATTGAATAAAAGGTATCAACTTAATCATTGCCATATCATTTCACTTTTCTTCGCTTTATTTTCATTCTAGCTGTTGGGACGACACATACTATTTGCCGACTTGCCAATTTTTGAAGTAATAGATATGAGAATAACTTTTTCTGAAATCATGAAAGAGAAAAATACTAAATTATGAGCAACGCGCATGTGCAATACTAATTCTACTGTACACTAAAGCCACTTACATATTACTAGGGTTGGGAAAGTTACTTTAAAAAAGTAACTAAGTTACAGTCAAAATTACTTCCCTGGAAGGTAAATTAGTTATAGTTACTATACATCTAAAGTAACTGTATCAGTTACAAGTATCTTTACACTTATTTTTACAGTTACTTTTAATCTTTATAATTGTACCTCATTTATAAATCCATTACGAACCTTACACATGTAGAAAGAAAACAAGCTTTAATGTCAATCAATAATTAAATACATTCATATATACGAAATTAATAAGAATACATAATTAATGTACTATTAAATAAATTTTCCACAGCATCTTCTGTGGTGTCTCAAGTATGAAGTGCGCGCCCCGTACTTTCGCCGCGCACCGCCATGCACGCACGACGCGGCGTTCTTACGACGTTAGCCACGAGCGCCCTCTGCAGCAAATCCGCTCGTGGCCACGACTGCTGCATCGGCCACTTGGGAATCATATAGGCACCAGTTAAGACTTGGCTATCGGATAGGCACTAGGAATCATCAGTAGGTAGGCCTCTATCTAAACTATGTATCAGCATTCTGCATTCAAGAACTATGTAAAAGTTAAGTATTACCAAGACTACACGAAATATATATCTTGTTCTAATTTAGCCTAGTGTTCTAGTTTCTGCTGTCCCACTGGCTGGTCACCTCCGTACCTGTACACGCGTGCATCCTTTATTCCTGTGTCGGTCTCATTCTACTCGGCCACCGACACCTACGACAACCAGCGGAAACGAGACACAAAATAATCTATCTCAGTGCATCACAATTTCAAGGTTTGTTCATTTTCAACAAAAGTTGTTTTTCAAACGGTTCATCTCATGAAAGTTCCGTTTCGTGTTGTTCGTCTCCATGAAAACTGCCGACTTTGTTGTCTGTTATATATTCGCAGCGTCTCTCATGCAGAAATGGCAGCAATGAGCAAACACTACAAAACGTGTATTGGCATCGAGAGCTACGCTATGACAGACCAAGAGGAAGAATTAGTGATATGAGGTGCTGCTTCAATAGTATGCTACTTTATGAGATGCGCAGACGAAGAAGATGTAGTTGTCTGAGGAGGGCAAAATACATACCATGGAAGACGTGACGGGAATGACACGGGAGTGCGTAGTCGAAAGCATAATGCTACGGTCTGGCGGTTGCTCCCGTCGGAGGTTCAAGTCCTCCCTCGAGCGCGTGTGTGTGTGTGTGTGTGTGTGTGTGTGTGTGTGTGTGTGTGTGTGTGTGTGTGTGTGTTGTCCTTATTGTAAGAGACTTAATTGTTTTATCTACTTCACATACGACTGGTGCCAAACAATATAGCAATTTCTGTTGAGAGTCACGCTTCTTGCTTCTTTTAATTAATTTACATTTCACAGGCACTCCTCTGCTTCTTATTAGGTGACGAATTCGTAAAAGTTGCTTCGTGTCTACTTCATTGCTTAAAGGAACACACAAAAAGACAACAAGTAACATTAGATACGCAGTAAAAAACCGAACACTACCGCTGCAAAGGAGCATTTAGTGCTAGCAAGCCACAGACATTGTTTCTTTACCGACACTTTTGTGTTGTCAGCATGTTGTGAAAATCGGTACCATAGTCCAGAACTAGCAATGAACAACGTTGCAAAACATTTTTCAAACTCATTGTACACGCGCCATAACGCCAACGAGAAAGCGAAAAACTATCCTCTACATGATAAGTTCGCTTTGGAATTTCGATTGCTTTGAATTGTTTTCCCACCGCGACACAATTTGCAGCAAAAGGAATCATTATTTCAATCCAATGTAAAAAAATTTGAACACTTCAGCATAAGCTGGCCAAGGCATGCGTGCGTCTTCTTCCTTCTCCACGTCGAAAGGCGTGGAAAATAATCAGAGACTGTGCGCTGTTTACATGTGACGTGTCAGGTCGTTGTTACATACTCATCGTTACACACATAATTACAAAATAAAAATGTTATGAATGAATGAACATTATGAAATGGGTATAATGGTATTAAATTACATATTTCATACATTTCCAACGTACGTTGTTGAAAAGATTTAATTTAGAAACAAATATGGTTTCTTTTTTCGTTTCACCAAAATTAAAGCTTGGTATTCCGCAGTCTTGAGATTCACAAAAAAATAAAAAAATAAATAAAAAATACATTACTTGCGAAAAAAGTAACTATAATTCCGTTAATTCGTTAACTGATAAAAGTAACTTAGTTACAGTTAAAGTTACTTTATGCAACTCATAATGCCGTTACCGTCCGTTACTATTGAAAAGTAACTATTACTAGTAACGAAAATGTTTCTATAGTTTATGGGACTTAACTACGGGGTCGTTGTTTTTGTTGTGGTCTTCAGTCCGGAGACTGGTTTGATGCAGCTCTCCACAATAACCTATCCTGAGCAAGCCTCTTCATCTCCACATAAGAACGGCAACCTACATCTGTCTGAATCTGCTTACTGAATCCATCTCTTGGTCTTCCTCTGCGGTTTTTATCCCACACACTCCCCTCCAATGCTAAATCCATGTCTAAGAATGTGTCCTACCAATCTATCCCTTCTTTTAGTCTAGATATGCCAGAAATTTCTTCTGCAGCACCACATTTCAAAAGCCTCAATCCTCTTCCTGTCCGCACTGTTTATCGTCCATGTCTCCCTGCCATACAAGGCAACACTCCATACGAATGCCTTCAGATGTCAAATTCATCTCTCAGTATAGTATCTCTTATTTCATCCTCATCTACTTCCTCTTCCCTTTCTACAATATTGCTGCTAAGTTCATTTCCTTCATATAGTCTCTCTATATACTCTTTCCACCTTTCAGCTTTCCCTTCTTTGCTGAGAACTGGTTTTCCATCAGTGTCCTTCATATTCATAGAGCTGTTTTTCTTATCACCAAATGTTTCTTTTATTTTCCTGTAGGCTGTATCTATTTTCCCCTATTTATAAATTCTTCTACATTCTTGCATTTGCCTTCTAGCCACTCCTGCTTAGCCATTTTGCACTTCCTGTCAATCTCATTTCTTAGTCATCTGTACTCAATTTTGCCTGTTTCATTTACTGCATTTTTATATTTTCTCCTTTCATCGATTAAATTTAGTATCTCCTGTGATATCCAAGGATTTTTTGTAGCTCTTGCCTTCCTACCTATTTTGTCCTCTGCTGCCTTCACTATTTCATCTCTCAATTTTACCCATTCCTCCTGTACTGTTTTATTTTCCCCCCGTTTCTGTCAATTGTTGCCTAAAGCTCCCTCTGAAATTCTTAAGAACTTCAGGTTGCTTCAATTTATCCAGGTCCCATCTCCTTATTTTCCTACCTTTTTGTAGTTTCTTCAATTTCACCCTACAGTTCATAACCAACAAATTATGGTCAGAGTCTATATCTGCCCCTGGGTATGTCTTACAGTTTAAAACCGGGTTCCGAAATCTATGTCTTACCATTATAAAATCTATCTGGTATCTCCCGGTGTCTCCTGGTCTCTTCCACGTATACAACCTTCTTTTATGATTCTTAAACCACGTGTTTGTTATAACTAAATTATGTTCTGTGCAAAATTCTACCAGGTGGCTTCCTCTTTCATTCCTTTTGCCCAGACCATATTCACCTACTATCTTCCCTTCCCCTCCTTGTCCTACTACCGAACTCCAGTCTCCCATCACAATTAAGTTTTCATCTCCCTTGATTGTCTGAATAATATCCTTCAGCTCCTCATATATTTCTTCGATTTCCTCATCATCGGCAGAGCTAGTTGGCATATAAACCTGTGCTACTGTTGTCGGCGTTGGCTTCGTATCTATCTTGACAATGATAATGCGATCACTGTGCTGGTCATAGTAGTTTACCCGCATTCCTTATTTTCTTATTCATTATCAATCCTACTCCTGTGATACCCCCAACTGATTTTGTATTTATAATCCTGTACTCACCTGACCAGAAATCCTGTTCATCCTCCCACCGAACTTCACTAATCCCCACTATATCTAACTTTAACCTATCCATTTCCCTTTTTAAATTTTCTAATTTTCCTACTCGATTAAGGGATCTGACATTTAACGCTCCGACCCGTAGAATGCCAGTATTGTCTTTCCTGATGATCACATCCTCCTGAGTAGTCCCCGCCCGAAGACCCGAATGGGGGACTATTTTACCTCCGGAATATTTTACCCGAGAGGATGCCATCATCATATGTTCATACAGTAGAGCTGCATGTCCTCGGGAAAAGTAACGGCTGTAGTTTCCCCTTGCTTTCAGCCGTTCGCAGTAACTGTGTGGCAAAGCCACATTAGCTGATGTTACAAGGCCAGCTCAGTCAATCATCCAGACTGTTGCCCCTGTAACTACTGAAAAGGCTGCTGCCTCTGTTCAGGAACCACACGTTTGTCTGGCCTCTCCACAGATACCCCTCCACTGTGGTTGCACCTACGGTACGCCTATCTGTATCGTTGAGGCGCGCAAGCCACCCCACCTCGGCAATGTCTGTGGTTCATGGGAGTGGAACTACGGGGTCATCAGTCCCTAAGCTTACAAACTACTTATTAACTAACAAAGACTAAGGACGGCACAAATATCCATGCCCGAGGGGGGATTTGAACCCCCGACCGTAGTGGCCGTGCAGACCGTGACTGGAGCGCCTCAGTCCCCTCGGCCACCGCGGCCGGCTACTAGTAACGGAGTTACAAGTAATGTGTTACTCCCCAACCCTGCATATTACAATCCAAGTTGCAAGATATTAGGACTCGCCTCTTCTTCCGTTGCTAGGAAACAAACACAATGAAAGTATTTCTGATCAGCTTGACGCCCCCGGTCAACTACCGAAACGATTACTTTTTGTCATTCGCGGAGAACGCAACAATAACTACAGGTCACGCACTTTTACATGGCTCCTCTGTGATCGGCTGAGGTCGTGTGTCGACGGAATGTTATGCTCTCTACCAACCTTACCTACGTAACTGCATTGTGGGCCATAGCTATCGTCAATGTATTGTTGATCCATGTATGGCATTGATTGTTGCCTTCCACCTTGTTATTTACTAAAATAACTCCACATACACCGACGACTCCTTTTAGTTAAGGAAAGCTGTCATTGAAAGTGGTATGAGGAATGTAATCCTGTTACTCAGTGCTGCGACAATAAAAAGAAACAGAAAGCATTGCTCTACTCGCTTACGCAGTCCCTTAAAATACACATATTACGTAGATATAAGTCCATTTTTCGATTTCTTAATTTCGTGGTCCATATGTAACCATTTAATCCATTAAATGTGGTTTCTTTTAAAACCTGTAAGCTATAGGCTGTAAGCTGACTACACTGAGAGAAAGAGGCGTGGCTTGTTCTAACAGCCAATGCGCTACAAGTTGAATGCAAGCTTATGCTCCCAACGTTCTATGCTCAGGGGCCACGTAAAAGTGCGAGATTTGTACAATGGATTAATCATCGTTGCCAATTTGGTGTTTTTAGCACTAGATCTGGTGTTTTTGAAGTTCGTCTGGAGCCAGATATTCTCATTTAGATACATAGCGAAATACTGGTGTTATTCCCAAAAATCCAGTGCCAAATCTGTGCTTAACGGAATTTTCCATGACTAATAAATAAATCCTGAAATCCATTTAATAATTTTAATAAAGGTCCACAAGTGAAGTTCAGCCTTACACGTGTCTAGGTCAACACTCGAGCAGGGGAAGACCCTGAAATTGTGATAAATAAGCGCAGCATGCGGGGCGCACTTGAGTCTCCCTGCTGCCTGGGGATTTCCCAGTTTCATGTGAAGGCTGATTCTTGCGCGCAAGCCCAACCACGGACAGTATTGTGAATCTACCTTAGACCGATGATCGCTGTTTGTTGTTGTATAAACAGTATATAGTGAATAAGTGATATTGCTACATATTATTTTTAGTGCAGTTTAGGTGTGCAATATTAACAACAGTGGGGAAAACGCAGTACACACAGCGCTTCAGAAGTGAGTGGCTCAGTAATGATAATTACAAACAGTGGCTTATGAGAGTGGAAAGAAATGACAGGCGGTGTTTCTGTAAATAATGTAAAGTAGAACTGGCTGCAAAACTGGGAGATATTGATAGCCACATGAAAACAAGTAAACTAAAAATGAAGTGCTCCATTTGGTGGATACGTTGCCTTTCAAAACTGTGTAATGAATCATAGTTAGTGGAAGGACGGCTTGGTCTTTTCATTACTGAACAATGCTCATTTCTTGTCACAGATCACCTTTGCGAAATTTGCAAGTCTTGTTTTTGTGAGAGTAAGGGAGCACACATTAAGCTATATCGTACCAATTGTTCTGCTATTTTGCGTTGCGTTTTGGCACCACATTTCGAAGAGTTACTGTTACATAATATTGCTGACCAATGATATAGCTTGTTAGTAGATAAAAGTAATGACATTTCCGTATCTAAATTACGGGGAATTGTTATCCGGTACTACTCAGTGTCGAAGAAGACTATTGTTGTAACGTATCTCGAAGTAGTAGAATTGGCTGACTGTAATGCAGACGCTATTGTTGAAGCGTTGAAAGAACTGCCTTAACAAGCGAATAGCCGAACTTCTTGCAACAGGAACAGATAATGAGTCACTTGTGACTGGGTTAAACACTAGTGTTTGTGCCAAGTTGAAGAGTGAAATTCCACACTTGCCTATGCCACTCCCTGAAGTTAGCAGCTCTCTCACTCTGCTGCCGAGGAAATTACAATACTTTATCCTATATGGAATTATACTCCTTAATCAATGACGGCGACCTCCCTTTAAAAATTGTACAGATGTCTCAGACGCGGTGGTTGTAGGAGCTGTTAGTAGAAGTCTTGACCAGTGGACAAAATTGAAAACACATTTTGAAATACCTCGTTTGAAAGAGCGCTGCTTCACTTCCGAAATCCTATATTCAATGTACAGAGATAAGGAGAATCGCTCTTCCTTGTATTACTAAAACCTATTCTACAGGAAGTCCAAAGTGTAAACAAAAAGTTCGAAAGCAGTAATCAAGACCCAACAAAACTATGCTAATAGTCGCTCTGCAAAAAAATTGTGATTCCTGGTTATCAGATAGATGTGTCAGAATCCAAGATTGAAGACCATTTGGATCCTAGGCCGTATCTCGGTTTTCAGTTTGAAAGTGAAATCTCAACATCTGGTCTTCCTTCAGAAGATATTAAATTAATTAGAGACAGATGTGTCCAGTTCATTCTGGAGCTTATCAAACAAAGTTGCCAGTGGCTTCCAGAAAATTTAAGAATCGTTAAAAATATATGTCTCTTTTCACCTTTGGAATGCCTAAAGCCAATCAAACAATCTATTGTTGAAATAATACAGCTGTTTTTACAGGACCCAGGTTTTATTACAGCAGTAGACAATGAATAGAAAAATTTGCATCTCAGTAAATGGGTTGAAGTACAAGACACACTAAAATTTTGGTCAGAAGTGGCATGCACATTTTGTTACGATGCGCGAGGCTGTTCCCCATCGGGGGTTCGAATCCCCCCTCGGGCATGGACGTTTGTGCCGTCTTCAGTATAAAATAGTTCATAAGTAGTTTGTAAGTTTAGGGACTCCCGCAGTTAAGTCACTTAAGCTTGACAAACATTTGAAGTGGCATCATACAGAGCTGCAGGCGGAGAAAACGCCTTGGTAAACATAGCTATTTGTGTACTTTCGCTCCCACACTCTAATGCAGACGTAGAGAGAGTGTTCAGTTGGTAAAAACGAATCATAGAACTCGAATGTCTGTTCAGACATTGCATACCATTTTATGTATACGATTCGGATTAAAAACAGAGGGGAAATGAGGTAACGCCTATGAACTTCCGAAGGATATAGTTCCCAAAATTGGAAGCATGCAGAGCTAAAGCCGTACTTCACCTTCCTGCTTTAAAAATGTAATAGCAGCAGCTGGCTCCTCAAGTGAAGAAGATTTTTAACGACAAATGTAAGTAAGAAAACTCCGTATATATAGGTACAAAAATATATTCCATATTCGGCGGCCAGATAAAGACAAGAATGGCACCACTCCACCATTCACGAGGCCGCTCCCTCCGGAGTGTCCAATCTCCTCTTGTGTTTGTCCTTAGGTTAAGGTACTGTCGATCACCGGTGTCCAGACACTTGCCACACTTCTACCGGCTCCGAAGGGTCGGGTGCCCCTGTCTCCTCCTCCTCCTCTTCCTCCTTCCCTCCCCCCCCCCCCCCAAATCCTACCACCCGTCCCGACATATGAACACTGGTCGCTCCCGCTTTTCGTAATGTTATAAGGTAACCCTTAAACCCTTAAGGTAAGCCTTACATTATAACGAGGAATGAGCTTCATTTTGATACATATTATTCGATGGAACCTGTTAATAGTGAATATGTAATAATTAACTTCTTATGTGACTTAATTAATTATCGTGATGCACAATGTATGTAGGTAACTTAATTGTGAACATTTTCTGTCATTTATTTATTATCTGTATTGTAATTGTTTATGTATATATTATTTCATTTTATTTGTACTTTGTATTTTTCTATATTACTGTGATTACTTGTTATGTTTAATTTGTCAGTGTAAAATATTTCTCTGTGAACAGTTATCGATATGGCTCCTCAGGTCAGAGAATATCGTATAGCAGCGCTCCCTTGTGGGAGAGCAGGCAAGCAGCAGTATCTGCCGCCCCGTGACGTAGATCAGACGTTCGTACACGGTCCGAGAAGTGCTCAAACAATATAAGTCACTACGTTTACATGTAACACATCTTCCGGAAGACGAAAACCGATTTTCGTAAACCGTTTTTCGCTGTCGTGTTTACATGGCACAGCCTGAATCGGATTCCCTAATCCACTTAAGATGGCGGCTGAAAAACAGCTGATTCAGTCCCCGATTTAGTCAGCATAATCGCTATTTTTCTTTACTTAAATACGAAGATTCATGCTCACTCTAATATTAATACTTGTATTTCACATTAGAAAATATCACTCTGTCCATATGTACCGAAAATTCTTACCAAAAAAACATAATCTGACAAGCCAAGAACGCTTCAAAATCGGTTGCGTTTACATGGGCACGAAAATCGATTGTGGAACTGGAAAACCTCTGTAGAGAAGTGGATTTCCAGAATCGATTTTTGAGTGTTTACATGACCAACCAAAAGCGGAATTGGGAAATCGGTTTACGAAATCCGGTTTTGGGAGCCCATGTAAACAGGGTGAGTAATAAAATTAAACAAAGTGACAGTTATAATTTGTTATAAGTGCAACGATATGAAAGTTTATGTGAAACCAGTGAACATAAGTGAAGTAAGAATTGATCTTAATGAAACATTTATCCGTTCGTTCTGCTGAGACAGAAATTCGTTACGTGTTCGGTAACCGTCCCAGACGTCCGAAACGCGGTAGAGTCATCGCGGACGCTAACGGTCGCGATTAATTACGCGATTCGCGAAGCATCACGGCGAACTACTAGCAAGCTGCCAAAGGAGGAGCTACCATCAAAATTATTTTCTGTATGAATTTATGTACCATTTATATGACTGCAGAGTACCACGTCGCTGGACTGATAAATAAGATTAATTGAATGCTATTGGTTGTAATTTACTGTGAATGCATGTTTAAATTTTGTTAAAATACAAGAACATTAGACAGTACTTTTGCTATCTTATTTGAACAACTAATTAACCACTCATATTTAATATGACAATCCTCAATAATGCACGAATAATATTTCTACACAATTTTACAATCAAATGAGTGTCATTAATTGTTAGAGACTGTGATTATCTCTCAGTTGAGACAATTTTGCTAAAATTGATGGTAGAAGATAACAGACAGTTGAATTAATGAATAATTTTTCTATTTCGTTTTGCACTGAGTTCAACAATAATAGCCACCGCCACATCTATCCTATAAAGAACCAAACTCTTACTAATGTCGTATGCATAGCATTAATTAAGACTGATTTACTTAAATTTCCTAATTGCTTGAGTGAATTAATTTTATCAGATACTGACTTTAGTGGTTGGACTGCACCCACTTGCCAATCACTTGATGTTGAAAATCCTACTATTCATAATTTTCTAAATTATAAGTACCATTAGCATACTAATTGAGTCATACATATTGCACAGACGGAGTAAGTTAATTTCTGCTATCTGTGTGTGCACAGTCTCTGCACGAGATTTTGTAAGGAAAGGAAAGGTGAGTGATCTTTTGAAAAGTTTGTCAGATAGGGCCATAGTATTTGTTAATTACACTAATTGTCTTGCTTAATATTTTCAAAATTTAACTACACCACTTGCATTAATCACGAGTTTAACGTAACCAACCACGAAATTAAGGTGACGTTTGTTATGTTGCTCAAACATTACAACAGCCACCGCAGTTAATAACACGTAAATAAAAATTTATATTTTTTTACCTTCACTCACACTTTTCTTCAATAAAATAAACACCTTTCACCCAATATCCCCAACAAAATATTTTCTTTCCTTATAGTGTGACCGTCTGTATGGAAGTTATTAGAATGGCCAAGGGCAGGCGTTTTGTCCATTACAATGGTTACGCGATGTACTTACGCCGAAAATAGGATCATTGCAAGGGAAAGGTGCTTTCGAAGAACCAGAGCTCGTAAATACCCAGGCTGAATCGTCCGCCATGTTTTCCCCAATATAGTTGGAATCGCGCTGTGCTAACAGCATAGAGCCGCATGTCCTGCCTTCTTTCACAAACGATTTCTCAAAAACTAACCGGCAGAAAATTTTAATTTTTACGTTACTTAAATTTTTATATGTCAGCATTATGACAGAGTACGCATTATTTCGTTAATAGTTGCAGTTAGTAATATATTAGCTTTGAAGTAAGAGACTACGCTAAGTTAGGAAAAGTTTGCAATGATATGTAGGGGCTGCGATGATATTCCGTTTGGTGCATGTAACACGATAAGTTGCTGGGGAACAAATTTGTCTAACGTATTGAATTTTATTTTCGACTTAGGAGGCGATTTCTATCTTTCATCCATATCGCTATATTTTATTTATGTAGCGAACTCATTTTAATGTTGATAAGGCCAGAATGAAATATCTAGTATCTCATACAGGGTTAGAGGTACCAAACTGATATTTTGGCAAATGATAAAATGCAAAGAGGGACTTAATTTCTCATATAGTTACTTCGCAAAACTTCATTAACTATCGCGTTATTAAAAGAAGTGTAGATTTCTTGAATGATAAAGTTCGAGATTTAATAATTAATATGCAGGTAATCTTTCATCAGTCGCAAATATTTCTTTCTTTATTTGTTGTCCAATGCATTTTGAAGCTACAACTCCGTTTTCAATAACTAATAGGAGTTACATTTCCTTCAGTTTATCGCCTAGCACTAACAGAACAAAAGTTACTGGATTTAATGAAGACTTTATGTGAAAACATTAGATAATGACAGATACCAAGGATCTCTTCATTAGCTAATCAACTGACTTGTTCTCATTTCCTTACACAATAAATCATTTTGTATTGAGATATTTAGAATGTCCTTTTCATATAACTAAAAAATTGAATATTACACAGAAATGTAACCAAAACACTTTTGTAGTTTGCAACCATTAAATTTAATTGCTTAAGAAGTCGGTACTAGCATCTTTAAGTATGGGTATTATGCAGTAACAAACTGTGCCTAATTGTAAGGAGTTCTAATACTGATGACTTACTAATAGACAGTGCGTCATACTTAACTGACATTATCTCAAGTTATAAACATGTCACAGAGTTCCGGTTTGGAGTGGGTGAAAAGCTGATGTATTTTGAACATTTCATTCGCTTAATGTGTTCACAGAAAAAAGTTCCTAGCATGTCGCAAATTCCGTAACGTCGTCAGGAAGTGAATGTTGGTTAACTGTCAGCATATCTTCTTAAGAAATTATAACCGCAAATAAAAATAGGATGAAAATGTCGTGTAGTTCTCAACTAACACATTGATGAAAGTTCCACGTTCATACAGTGAGTAGTTTGCGAGTGTGAGCGAATTGGATGAAACGCAAGATAACGCGTGAGCTTTGTCCGGAACGTGGCAACACCTACAGACTGGGGAAAAATGGCGGACAGTTTAGCTCGGGTTTATAGGGCCCGCCACTCACGTTCCTGTATACCTGTCAGGTAAACCGGAGCGTGTGTGCCAGTCGCCAAACTGTACAAGCATAGTGACCTGCGCAGGTGACCGGAGAAGAATCAAAATTCAATTCTTTCTACCTGCGCAGGCGTGTAGACCTGAGAGAGTGTGTGAGTCACTCCGGCACGCCTGTACAGGTATTTGGTTAGCTGGGGCCAGCTCCTTCAGTAGAGAGCGCCCGTTGTCTTTGTAATTACGTGCACAACAGTGTTAACTAGGGACTACCAGCCGCGGATCCAAGGGGGGGGGGGGGGTCATGGGGTTCACGACCCCCCCAAACTGCAGTAACTCGAATGATTTTCATTTTTAAGTATATAAATTTCCAATTTTAAGCATATAAATTACGAATTTTTTCAGTCAATTGTTAGAGAAAAATTTTGTGTGTGAAAACTGTGGTCCTCGAAGGAAACAAGTAGTAGACACGTATTTGTTGGTTGCCTGACATGGATGCCCTTATGGGCTACAGGAAAGTAACGGTGCCAGAGCGGAAGGGCGGCATTCCTGCTGGCAGCAGCCGCAAGTCCGCAGGTAGAATCCTCGCAGAGAGAAAGACCCTTCGCCAAGAAAGGAAAAAAAAATTACAGAGACACTGGCTTTCCCGAACATTGACGGAAATGACGTGTAGAAACAGCAGGCCTCTCAGTTAGTCGTACAGCCATAGTCAGCAGACCCGTCGTCACATTGAGTGTGAAAAGGTCAGTGCACTCTTCAGTTTTATATTGTGTACATTATGAGTATGTCAGTATTGTTATTTCGGGGTGGTTATAGTTCTTAAATTAATTGCACGGCATATGTACTTATCAAATTTTCGCATGAGTACTTTTCCTCTGATATGAGAGATTTCTTAAAAGTTATGCTAAAGCGATGTACTAAGCACTGACTCAAAGAATGCCGGTTAAGATAAATATATCTATGGTTAACCAACCGATGGAAATATTGTCATAAAACTTTTTTTTAAATATTAACTCCGATATACAAATAAATATGAAACATACGTTTTCGTATGATGTAAACTAAATTATTTCAATATTTTAGTAAGTGAAAATAGGACAAAATAATACAAGGTTACATTTCGGTTCATTTCTGATGGTTATCAGAGTGTAAAAAATGTGGCGGTTTAAGTATAAGCAATGCAATTTTTTTAGCTTGGCGTTTCTCGTTTTCATGTGTCAGGTTGGTATCCATGCCGAAAACTGCAGGAACCAAAATAACCGAGTAACCGGGTGGGTCCTGGCGGTTCTGACATCTTAGCACTTTCTAATTACTAATGACATGTTTCAGTTATCTCATCGAAATAAGGTTTTCGAGCTATTCAAGAAAAATATGCTAAATTGACCTCGAATCACGCACACTACCATTCAAAGTAAATAACAGCAAATAATGAACTTATTAGTTCATGTGATTTTTATGTTTCTACAAGTAAAAGAAATTATAACTCCATTTATTTCACATATTTGACCTATTTTGGTCTGCATTGAATGGGCTATTATAACGCAACTGGCTCAGTCATACAGTTACAAATTGTGACATTCACGCTTGTCTGACCTCCTTACTTATTGTGACCAAATGTCCTGCATTTCGCAGGATACCTTTTTGTTTTGTTTTATATGATGTTAAAAAATCTTAAAAATATCCTGCATTTCAATATTATCCTGCGAACCATTTTGCGAAATCCGATTATCATCTCATTCAAGTGAAATCAATTATTACACAGTTAATGAAGAAACACAAGACTTTTGTGAAGGAAAGGGAATTTTGTTGGTAGGCTAGCATCCGCCACGCATGTCTGCCATAATTTCAGACGTAAACATCGTTCGCGTTGGCAGAAACGCAAAATATCTGACAATTTTACGATGAGGGCTGCTGGTAAGTCAAAGTCAATGCAAGTCATAAGTGTGTGGGCTGTGGAATGACGTTGGAGATGTAGTCATGCTGAAAGTCACATAAAAATGCGTGTTAATGTCAAACTGCCTTCTTTGTATCAATTTTTTGTAGGCGTTAAAGAGAAATCGGATATTTTTTTTTAAATTGGAGGTACTGTGTTGAGCTCACCTGAATCCTGTTCGTGATTTGATGATAAAAGATTTTCGGATTTTGTACTTTAATACACTGAGAAGCAATTTAACGAAATTTTTTTTATTTAAATTTCCAAATGTTAGCCAGTATGGTACTAAAACTACAGTAAAGGAATGGATTGCAAGTCACAAGCTAACTTATTAAAGATGGGTTAAAATATTTGCAAAACTTGAGTGAAATAGTGATTATCATATTGTTAGTAACATTGAAGACTTTACTGTTTGCGTGCCTGATACAAACAAGGTGATTAGAGCCAACAGAACAAATATTTTTGGTAATGAACAGTATATGGACCCATGAAAACTCAAGACCTGAAGTAGAAATATTTGACTAAAAGTGTGTAGAGGTCTATGATGCATTTCTGAGAAACTCTAAAATGTTACAAGTTTTTCATTTGCTGTTGTTAGGATTTTGATGGGACTAAACTGCTAGGTCATCAGTCGCCTAGTAATTCATTCAAATGAAAAATATACTTTATTATGTTTCGCCATACTCAGGTAATTGTATTCACCATAACTGTATTTCATCATTATCAGTTTTTTCGCCATATTTAGAATGATAAGGTGTTGAGTGGATGAATTAGCGTTTTGTATGTTCCAATAATCAATTACAAAAAGCAAATTAAACACGTGACGTAAAGTTGGTACCATTATGCTGCGTAAGCGGTAGATACTGCTTTTTGTGTTTGAAAATATTGACGCGTTGCAATGGAAGTAGGCTTGACTTCGAAGGCAACTAAACACAGCACTTATACTGAAAGCACGTTTATTACGAACTCAACATACACGCAGCACTGACTGCCTCTCAGGCAGAGTGCTCTGCTATTTATACACAGACAGAATTTACCAGAAATTAGAAGAACAGTTAACATAAGAAACAAGTAGAATTTACAAGTGAACATAAGAAATATGTAGAACCTTCTGGAATTGTAAATTACAAAGAAATAAATTTTTGCCGGTGGGCGGGATTGAACCGGCGATCTTCTGCTCTGCAGTCCGTGACTCTGTCCCCTGCGCTACGCCGGTAGTTAGTGTTCGTGGTCTCTCGCGGCAATATGCTCACCCTATTCTTACTATGAAACCAATGTACTCTAAACTAGTTCATATCAATTTGTAAACGTAATCATTCTTACCATAACGATTACAAAAGTCTTTTTTTGTTTCATTACACTCATGAGACACTTAAAATTAATAATGATAATGAATAGCTAAGCCAGTGGTGTAAAAGCCCAATCACTGCAGACAAAAAAAAAAAGGGGGTCGAATATGGGAGTTAATTCGTATCAATTTTTTTGTAAATTTGAAGACGGGGGTGCCATTACAACAAATACTAAAATCCTTACTGGAGGAGGTGAGTGTGGGAGTGAGGTCAGTTTGAAGATCACTTTCGTACATTTTTCTTAAATAACTAAAAATCCGCGGCCTCTAGCGAAAAACGTTTCCCAGATATTGTAGCTGGGATAATTCTTTGCAACGTACCAGTGCTTATTTCACCGCATTAAAGAATGATCGTACGTAATACTTTTTTTTTCTTACTTTAGTTGTTATTTTGTCAGGTCGACTGCTTGAAGAAGGTGAACGAGATGAGACGACATGCATCTGTCAGGACAATTGACACTTTTTTTAATAAGAAGTTCAAGTCGGAAAATGAGGCAGCAGGAGAATCGTCGCCTACGCTACGAATCCCACCTCCCAGCTGCACTGATTCTGATGCTGACTCTACTGATGCTGGAGGTTCGAAAAGTGAGCAGGCCTCGGCCAGCTCTGCTTCTGCGAGTAGCAGCGGTAACGCTCTCATTGGGTATTACAAGCGTCAGTCGGATGTAGACGAGGCTCTGCTGCTAGAGCGACACTGGACACCACCTTCCGATTATGAATTCCCTTATTGTATAGTTACCAAAAAAGGGAAAAAGATAAAGAAGTATGCTCAGAGGTCACATTTGGAAAACTTCCACTGGCTCGGTCACACGAAGATCAAGGGCGACTGGTCAGGGAACCTTTGAAGGCATTCGATCATTTACTTGGAGAACGAGGCGCGCTTTTGACCCACCAGCGGAACAAATATCATCAACGGGCTGTTGAGGCTGTCAAAAACTTCCTTTTTAGTTTTCATCGTCCTGAACATGACGTGCCTAACAAGGTTTGTTCACAAAGAGACGCTCAAGTTAAAGAGAACCGGGAACGGTTGCGTCCAATTATCAGTAGTATAATTTTCTGTGGACGTCAAAATATTTATTTGCGTGGCCACAGAGACGACGGAGATCTGTACCAAAGAAGTACAAACGCAAAAACTGGTGCCTCTAATCGTGAGAGGGATAATGTTGTGAATAGCAACGATGGAAATTTCAGAGCTGTATTGCGCTTCAGAGTTGATTCAGGTGATTCAAATCTAGGTTGTCATTTAGAAAACAAGTCTTCAAATGCCACATATATCAGCAAAACCACACAAAATCAACTAATTGACGTATGCAAAGAAGAAATTCAAGTTAAGATTTTATCCAGAGTTAGAGAAGCAAAGTTTTTTTCTCTTATTTTTGATTAAATCACGGATATTTCTCACATTGAGCAGCTCAGTTTATCTGTCTCTTACCTTCATGAAGGAATTCGTAGGGAAGATTTTATTACATTTTGTAACGCTTATGAGAAGATTTGGCCTGAAAATGCAAATGAAGAGCGTCGTATAACTGGATTTGCTCTTGCACACATAGTTCATCTACATCTACATACATACTCCGCAATTCACCGTAAGGTGCGTGGCGGAGGGTACACTGTACCACTACTAGGCATTTCCTTTCCTATTCCACTCCCAAATTGAACGAGGAAAAAAAAAAGAATGCCTATATGCCTCCGTACGAGCCCTAATTTCTCTTATCTTGTCTTTGTGATCTTTACGCGAAATGTAAGTAGGCGGCAGCAAGATCGTACTACACTCAGCTTCAAATTCCGGCCCTCTAAATTTACTTAACAGAAATTCAAAAAAGAACGTCGTCTTTCTTCCAGCGATCCCCAATTGAGTTGCCGGAGCATTTCCGTGACACTCGCGCATTGATCGAACCTACCGGTAACAAACCTAGCTGCTCGCCTCTGAACCGCCTCTATGTCTTCCTTCAAACCGATCTGCTGCGGGTCCCAAATACTTGAGCAATACTCAAGACGTGGTCGTACAAGCGTTTTATACGCGGTCTCCTTTACAGGTGAAGTACATCTTCCCAAAATTCTCCCAATAAACCGAAGTCGGCTGTCTGCCTTACTCACAACTGTCCTTACATCTCGTTCCATTTCATATCGCTCTGCAATGTTACGCCTAGATATTTGAACGACGCGACCGCATCAAGAAGCTCACTACTGATTCGAACATTATAGGATTGTTTTTTCTACTCATGCGCATCACCTTACATTTTTCTACATTGAGAGCTAGCTGCCATTCTTCGCACCAACTAGAAATTTTGTCTAAGTCAACCTGTATGCTATTACAGTCAGTTACAGACGACACCCTCCCATACACCACAGCATCATCAGCAAACAGCCATAAATTACAACTTACTCTGTCCATCAGATCATTTATATAGATAGAAAATAATTGCGGTCCTATCACACTCCCCTGGGGCACGCCTGACGATACACTCGTCTCTGATGAACACTCGCCGTCGAGAACAACGTACTGCGTTCTATTACTTAGGAAGTCTTCCAGCCAGTCACAAATCTGTGAACCTATTCCATAAGCTCGTATCTTCGTTAGCAGTCTGCAGTGTGGCACCGTGTCGAACGCCTTTCTGAAGTCGAGAGAAACACAATCCGCCTGTTGCCCTTCGTCCATGGCTCGCAAGATGTCATGTGAGAAAAGGGCAAGCTGAGTTTCACATGAACGATGTTTCCTAAACCCGTGCTGATTCATGGAAAGAAGCTTTTCCTTTTCAAGGAAATTTACTATATTCGAACTGAGAATATGCTCCAAAATTGTACATGAAACCGATGTCAACGATATTGGCCTGTAATTGTATGGGTCAGTTCTCTTTCCTTTCTTATACACAGGAGTCACCTGCGCTTTTTTCCAATCACTAGGAACTTTGCGCTGAATTAAAGATTCGCTATAAATGCAAGAGTTAAAGATCTTTGCAAGAAATTTAATATTGATCTGAATATGTGTGTTGGAATTGGCACTGACAGTTGTTCAGTTATGGTTTCTGAGTCAAAGGGTGCCATTCAGGCAGGATCGGCGCCAAGGGTGGGCCCGGGCCCACCCAAAGCAAGTCAGAATCAAGTCAAATTTTATACTGTAACTAGTTAAAGACAGATACGATAATCTACTCTATTAATTTGTTCTATAATGAAACCGTGAAATAAAACAAACATTTGAAGCGAATCTTATGACGACGAAGTTAACACGCAATTATCTATTGATCCGCACAAGTAACGAGCTAAAAAAAATGTTCAAATGTTTGTTAAGCTTATGGGACTTAACTACGGGGTCATCAGTCCCTAAACTTACAAACTACTTATGAACTTATACTACTTATACTACTTATACTAAAGACGGCACAAATATGCATGCCCGAAGGGGGATTCGAACCCCCGACCGTAGTGGCCGTGCAGACCGTGACTGAAGCGCCTCAGTCTCCTCGGCCACCGCGGCCGGCAGTAACGAGCTAGTCGATCGATATATCGAATATACGGTTCTTCCCCGTTTCTGTTTGGTATTTAGCGTTTGCGCGGGAACGGTAAACAATAAAAGCATATTAAATCAAATGAGGAAATTACAACCTCTCCGTGTGTAAGTGCAGAAACTGCGGGTGTTAGCTTTCACGATCCAGAAAGTGAAGTGGAAGAAATTGTGTTTGTTGATGATGCAATGGACGTAGAAGGATGATTAAAACAGATGGAAAGTGAAAATCTCTGTGAAACTGAAGGTAAAGATTTATGTTCTATTCCTAGGAGTAGCAGCAGTGCTAATCCATCTGCTTTAGTGTGTGATATATCTACGAAAGCTACTGATGGACCAAAACAACCTCTCTTAAAGCATTTTCCTTTTCGTTTGTTTGGAGACAGAAAAAGAAATTTCCAGCCAGGTTGGTTCAAAATTCATTCGTGGCTGGAATACAGTATTTTAAATGATGCTGCATTTTGTTTTGTCTGTCGATTTTTCCGTCCCCAAACTCAAGGTACAAAGACCGAATTTATTAGTTTTGTGAGTGAGGGTTTCACTAACTGGAAAAGAGCAACAGAGTATAATTCCGGCTTTAAGCAGCATGAGAATAGTTTCACACCCAAATGCGCTGCAGTGGCTTGGGAGTCTTTTAAAAATTTGAAAAGTAAGTTCGGAGAGAATGCATCAGTCTCTGCTCTGCTTGACGAAACATATGCTCTGGAAATGCAAGAAAACAGAGGATACATAGAAACTATTGCCGATGTACTTAGGTACACAGCTCTTCAAGGAATAGCTCAAAGAGGTCGTGATGAATCGAAAGATAGTGCAAATAAGGGAAATTTTTTAGAGTTCATGGAACTTATAGGGGGAAAAAGTCCAAGTGTTAGGAAAAAACTTGAATCTCAAAGGGAAAAATATACACATCATGATATACAAAATGAAATTCTTAGCACCATGGGCAATATTGTGCTAGAAAATATCTCAGTTGAAGTGAAAGAAGCCCAGTATTTCGCTCTAATGGTTGATGAGTCCAAAGATTGTTCAAAAACTGAGTAACTATCAATTGTCATCCGGTACTATTTAGATGGTAACATATACGAAAGGTTTCTGGGCTTTGAACCTGCAAAAAAATGGATGCTGCTTCTTTGTTGCTCTGCATTAAAAAGAAACTAGCCAACGTGGAGTTAATCTAAATTACTGTGTTCCGCAGACGTTTGATGGAGCTGCATTTATGAGTGGTTCTTGTGCAGGTGTTCAAGCTCTTTTAAGCAGGGAAGTTCCACAAGCCATCTACACACACTGTATGAATCATAAGTTAAATCTTGTCATAGTAGCAACATGTAGAGGTATCAAGTCAGCTACAGATTTTTTTTATGACACTGCAGGAACTATGTTTTTATGAGTGGGTCGGTAGTCCATCAAATGTTTATTGACACACAAATAAAAATGAAAATACGCAAAGTGGAATTAAAAAAAGTTAAGTGACACTAGATGGGCATGTCAGTATGCTTTATGTTTCGCTGTGAAGAAGAAGACAATTGAAGCTATCATTGTAACTCTAGTAAACATTCAGGCAGAAAATTCAGAATTAGCTGCAGAGGCATCAGGATTTATTGCAAAGTTAAACTTTACTTTTATTTTTCATTTGTGCCTGTTCACATGTTTGTTAGAAAAGTGAAAGTCACTTTCTGATTTTTTTTCAGGGCAAAGACTGTGATACTGTTGCTGCAATAAACTTAGTAGAAGCTACAAGGGACCATTTCAAACAAATGTGTGCATCAGAGTCAGGTTTCACTTACGTATGGAAAGAAAGTGTAGACGTTGCAACAAAAATAGGTGCTGATATTCCTACAGATTCCTCCTCTCTTGGTAGAATTCGAAAATTGCCAAAACATCTTGGGGAATATGTTTGTGATTTGGTGAATAAAGACAGTCTTGAACCTGTACAACCAACTGATTTCAAATCTTTAGTTTTTGACAAAGTTTTGCATATAGTAGACAGTGAACTTCAGAGACGTTTGATTTCAAACTATGTAATAATTAAAGGAATCCCCTGTCTAACCCAAAAAGTAAAATTTTTTTGGATAAACAAATGTTACTACCGTTGGTACAAAACTATTCGTGTAATACTGAATCGTTCGAGGCAGAAATTAGTATATTAAAAAATCTTATCATAAGACATGAACAGCAAACCTCAATGAAGACTGACAGTTTATTCTCATTGCTCAAGTTGTAAGAGCAATATAAACTTGCGTTACTCGATTTGTACAAATTAATCAAATAGCAGTGACTATACCAGCCTCCTCTGCATCATGTGAACCAACATTTTCGTGCATGCGACGGGTAAAAAGTTATTTAAGGACTTCAATGTCTGATGAACGCCTACGTTATTTGTCTATTCTTGCAATAGAAATGAACGTTACGAAGTCTATTGACTTGCAAAGGATGGCTGACGATTTCGCCATCAGTCACAACAACAGAAGTCTTAATCTGTTGTGAAAGTAAGTATACACTTTTTTCTTATTTTGTATTTCGCAGTTCTTTGTTTTCTTCTTAGTGGTATCAATTTTGTTGTTTTCCACACGAACATAAATGAATGCACTCTCGAAACATGTGTTTCAAGGAATAATTTATTTTTGTTATATTTCAGGAATACGGTATATGGTATATTACCTGTAAACATTTTTCTGTCAGTAGGATATACTCATACCGGTATTGGAAAAGATAGCTTTTGTATACAGGTATAGGCCTATTTCAGTTTACAGTAAAAGAGTGGAATTTTTTATCAATATTTTCTGGTTACTAGAGTGTGTGTATTGGAAAATATAGTCTATGTATGTATATATCCTGATGTTTCTGATTCAGGAATGTTAATGCTTTTCAGTATTTTACTGTTTTTGAGAGATCATGTATGTCTATCAGAAAATATATTTGTGTATATGTTGTTGTTGTTGTTGTTGTTGGTTGTTTTAAGGGGACTAAACAGCTAGGTTATCAGTCCCCTGTTCCTAGCTGAGAGTCAACTGGCAATAAAGATAAAACAATGCCCTGAAAATGACACCACACAAAAGGGGCAGGTTAACAATAGACAAGCCACCGACAATACAAAACAAAGACACACAGAATGATTAAAATAAAGTCACGAATAAAACTGGATAGCAGAGTACCTTGGCTGGCTGATCACAAAGAAAAAACAGGATGAGCCAGCCACTCTGCACACACTAAAAACCCCTAAGGGTGCGAAAATATAAAAATCTGGGTTGGTGGTGGCCTAAGATATCAGGCCACAGCACCCACGGTTAGATAGAATCATAAAAACCGGCAGCGCGGATAAAACTTAAAACTGTGTTAGCCATAGAGGCGTCGTCACCTAAAACTAAAGGTAGTGCGTCTGGAAGAGTAAAATAGTGCCGCAGGTCGGCTAAAAGCGGACAGTCCATCAAAAGATGGGCCACTGTCAATACAGTGCCACATCGACACACGGGTGGAGCCTCACGCCGAAGAAGATACCCGTGGGTCAACCACGTGTGCCCAATACGGAGGCGGCAGAGGACAACCGCCTCTCGGCGGATCTGCCGCAGTGAAGACTTCCACAGGGCTGTGGACGTCTTCACTGCCCGAAGCTTGTTTGGCACATTCGCCATAGCCCACTCGGCGCTCCAAGCCTCGCGTACCTTCCGGTGCAACACCAATTTTAGATCAGGCTCCATGACGCCAATATTTAGGGGTGGTTCCATAGTGGCCTGCTTGGCTAAGCGATCTACTTGTTCATTCCCTGGGATGCCGACGTGGCCCGGGGTCCACACAAAGACCACAGAACGGCCTGATTGGCCCAGGGAGTGAACAGTATCCTGGATCGACCGCACTATTGGGTGCCGAGAGAAACACTGGTCGATCGCTTGTAAGCCACTCAGGGAGTCAGTACAGATGACGAATGACCCCCTGGGGCACGCTTTTAGGTGTTTCAGAGCCCTTAGAATGGCGACCAGTTCGGCAGAAAAAATGGAACTCTCACCTGGCAGAGAATGCTGTTCCACATGGTGGTCATGAAGAAACGCATACCCAGCATGGCCATCTACTACAGAACCATCTGTGTAGACGGGTTTTGCGGCATGGAACGAGTCTAGGAGTTGCAGAAACTCGTGGCGGAGATGTCTAGTGGAGACCGAGTCCTTTGACGTACAGGACAGATCCAGACGGAGCTGCAAACGAGGAATGGACCAAGAAGGAGTGTGAGAGGAATAGTGGAAGGTGGTAGGAAGTGGGTGGGATGTGAGAGACGAAAAAAGGATACGAACACGGACCGAGATCGGGTATCCCGACCTTGGCCGACGTGGAGGGATAGGTAATGCAGCGTCTGGAAATAGGAGCCGGCGGTTCGGATGGAAGGACGAGG
Organism: Locusta migratoria; assembly: GCA_026315105.1. NCBI lineage: Eukaryota > Metazoa > Arthropoda > Insecta > Orthoptera > Acrididae > Locusta > Locusta migratoria. The sequence goes on from CM048755.1 coordinate 10,907,124, forward strand.
CCCAAACACGAGCAACATAGGATGCCAGCAGGTGTTGCCTACGGAACCGCAGCGGGAGGACTCCAGCTTCGACAAGGAGGCTTGTCACAGGGCTTGTGCGAAAAGCCCCCGTCGCCAAACGGACACCACAGTGCAAAATTGGGTCCAACACCTGCAGTGCTGATGGCGCAGCCGAGTCGTAGACTATGCAGCCATAGTCTAGACGCGACTGAATGAGGGCCTTGTAAAGTTGTAACAACGTTGGGCGTGAGGCTCCCCAAACCGTGTGGCTAAGACAGCGCAGGATGTTGAGGTGGCGCCAGCACTTTTGTTTTAACTGGCGTAGGTGCGGCACCCAGGTTAGACGGTCATCAAACACCATTCCTAAGAATCTGTGTGTCTCTACGACTTGTAGCAGATCGCCAGCTAAGTAAAGTTCGGGTTCCGGGTGTACTGCCCGACGTCGACAGAAATGCATCACGCGGGTTTTGGATGCCGAAAATTGAAAACCGTGGGCAAACGCCCACGACTGTGCCTTCCGAATTGCGATCTGCAACCGCCGTTCAGCTACGCCGATGCTGGAGGAGCTGTAATACATGCAGAAGTTATCGGCATACAAGGAAGTAGAAACCGATGACCCCGCAGCCGCAGCAAGGCCGTTTATGGCGATTAAGAATAAAGGAACACTAAGAACGGAACCTTGTGGGACTCCGTTCTCTTGACAATGAGGTGAGCTGAAACAAGAACCAACACGAACACGAAAAGAACGCAACACCAGGAAGTTCTTGATGAATGTAGGAAGTGGACCCCGTAAGCCCCAATCGTACAGCGTAGACAGAATATGATAGCGCCACATGGTGTCATATGCTTTCCGTAGGTCAAAGAAGACGGCAATCAGGTGTTCACGGCGAGAAAATGCTGTACGAATGGCCGACTCTAGTGACACGAGATTATCGATAGCGGAGCGGCCTTGACGGAACCCACCCTGTTGAGGCGCCAAGAGTCCTCGGTCCTCGAGGATCCACATGAGCCTCCGACTCACCAACCGTTCGAGAAGCTTGCATGGAACGTTGGTGAGGCTGATCGGGCGGTAACTATCAGCCACCTGCGGATCTGCCCCAGGCTTAACCACCGGAATGATAATGCTTTCCCGCCACGAGGACGGAAAAACACCCTCAATCCATACGCGATTAAACAGGGCGAGAAGTTGGCGTTTGGCATCCGCTGATAGGTGTCGGAGGAACTGGCTGTGAATGCGATCGGGTCCAGGGGAGGTATCCGGGCATGCAGCAAGGGCACTTTCCAACTCCCACTCAGTAAATGGGACGTTATACGGTTCACGACGTCGTGTTCGAAATGAAATTTGCTGGCTCTCTGCTCGCTCTTTAATGGCACGAAAATCTGCACTATAGGCAGCAGTCCCCGACGTACGTGCAAAATGATCTGCCAGGTGCTCAGCGACAGCGACAGGGTCAGTACACAGTATACCCTGGACTCTGAGGCTTGGAATTCCCGCCAGTGGGCGGTGCCCGAACAGGCGTCGAACTTGCGACCATACCTTGGAAGGAGAAGCGCGAGAACCAATGGACGCAACATACTTCTCCCACGAGGCTCTCTTACTATCTTGTATCAGTCGCCGGGCCCGTGCCCGGAGGCGCTTGAAGGCTACAAGATGTTCGACAGAAGGGTGACGTCGGTGGCGCTGTAGTGCTCGCCGACGTACCCGGATGGCCTCAGCAATCTCTGGTGTCCACCAGGGCACCGAAGGACGATGGAGCGAACCGGATGTTGTGGGAACAGAGTTTTCGGCTGCAGATACAATGGCCTCTGTGACCTGCTGAATGGCGGCATCAACATCTGCTGGAAGCGGAGAGGAAATCACAACAGCTGAAGAGTAAGCTGGCCAGTCAGCCCTACGGAGGGACCAGCGAGGCGGATGGTCGGCAGGCGAACACTGTGGGAGCGACAGGAAGATCGGGAAATGGTCGCTGCCACACAGGTCGTCATGGACCCTCCAGGTGAGATGTGGAAGAAGGCTAGGGCTGCAGACGGACAGGTCTATGGCAGAATACGTACCATGTGCTGTGCTAAAGTGGGTAGGAGCACCGGTGTTAAGAAGGCAGAGGTTTTGCTCTGACAGTAGAGACTCAACATCCCTACCCCGGGCCGAGGTCTGCGTGCCACCCCACAGAGGGTGGTGGGCGTTGAAGTCCCCCAAAAGAAGAAAGGGTGGGGGAAGTTGGGCGACCAAGGCTGCGAGGTCTGTGGGAGAGATGGCCTCATCAGGTGAAAGGTAAACAGAGCAGACGGTAAAATCTTGCACTACCCGGAGTCGAACAGCGACTGCCTCTAGAGATGTTTGAAGAGGCACAGCAGCACTGGGGACAGAGGCGTGGACATAAACACCCACACCGCCAGACACCCTGTCGTAGATGGCTCGGTTTTTAAAATAGCCCCGAAAGCCTCGGAGGGCTGGGGTCCTGTCGACGGGGAACCATGTCTCCTGCACCGCTAGACAGATCGCAGGGAAGCGGCAGAGTAATTGTCGCAGCTCTGCCAGATGGCGGAAAAATCCGCCGCAATTCCACTGCAAGATTTCGTTTGCAGTCTGCTGAATAGCCATAATGGAAGAGATGAAATGGTCATTCAGCAGGGGCACCTGCTGCCAATTCCACAGAATCTGTAGGATCGAGAACCATGGGTTCTGGCGATCCTAGGAAGGCGAGATCCTCAGGGGACGCAAGGATCTCCACCTCGTCTTCAGTGGCCGAAGATGTGAGCGAGCGCTCCTTTCGAGCCACTGAAGGGTCCTTAATCTTTTCTTTCTTCTTTTTGGTCTTCTTTGTATTCTCCCGCTGGCCCTTTGGTGGTAAGGGCTGGGAGGACTTTCCAGAAGCGACATCAGGGACTGCCGAAGAGCTGGAAGCCCTCCGGTCATCGGTTGTTGGATCCTTTAGCCTAAGGCTAGGATCCCCTGGCGCACTCTGAGAAACCTCGGAAGGGATCGTCCCGAGGGACCCCTTCCGAGCAAGAGGGGCCGGGGAAGACTGTTGCTTCTCCGGCTGGGGAGTGGGGACAGATGTCCCCGATGGTGGGGGAGAAGTTGCTCCCACAGGTGGCGAGGGAGCGAGAGATGGAGACGGGCCCCCACCCGTCACGGAAGATTGACGGCCCTTAGGGCCCACAGAAGGAGACAACACTGGCGGTTTCACTGGTCTCAAGGAAGCTGCTGCAACTGTGGCAAAAGACGTTTCCATACGGACAGGGTGTAGCCGCTCGTATTTCTTACGTGCCTCGTAGAAGGTCAGCCGGTCCAAGGTCTTGATTTCCATAATTTTCCGTTCCCGATGTAAAACTGAGCAGTTCGGCGAGCATGGTGGGTGATGTTGCCCACAGTTCACACATAGCGGAGGCGGGGTGCATGGGGCGTCCGGGTGAGGTGGCCGCCCACATTCCCTGCATGTTGGGCTGGAAGTACATCGGGACGACATGTGCCCGAACTTCCAGCACCGGAAACACCGCATAGGAGGGGGGACATAGGGTTTGACTTCACACCGGTAGACCATTACCTTAACCTTCTCAGGCAGTGTATCGCCTTCGAAGGCCAAGATAAAAGCACCGGTGGCAACCCTACTTTCTTTAGGACCCCTGTACACCCGCCGGACGAAGTGGACACCTCGTCGCTGCAGGTATGCACGCAGCTCGTCATCGGTCTGGGATAAAAGATCTCGATGATAGATACGACCTTGGACCATATTTAATGATTTGTGGGGCGTGACACGCACCGGGATATCACCCAGCCTGTCGCAGGCAAGTAGTGCCCGCGACTGGGCCGAGGACGCCGCCTGTAACAGAACGGCCCCACTCCTCATCTTTGAAAATGATGCTACTTCACCAAACTTGTCTTCAATTGTGTCAACAAAAAACTGAGGCTTCGTAGAAGTGAAGGTTTCGCCATCAGTACGCTCACAGACCAGATATTGAGGTGAGTACGGCTCAGATCTATTTAGTGCCCTTCTTTCCTCCCATGGTGTGGCAAGGGACGGAAACGTCTTAGGATCATAAGTAGAGGCGTTAAAATCAGTCTTCCCACGCTTAGAGACGCCGTTTTCGCGACCGGCCACGCTTTTATTTGCTCGTTTCATGTTCGTCCCACGAGCAGCTAGGGAACTAAAGGTCCACCCAGACAGAGCCCCGCTTGCCTGGGTAAGCCTTATACAACTGAGGTGCGGCAAGTTCCTCAGAGGTTGCTCGCTAGCGGCTGTTCAACCTCAACAGCCATGCATCTCCTCGGCACGTAGCACACCTTGAGATTGAGGGGTTTTTTAGAGAGGTTTGTACCGTCCTCGCGACCCGGGCGATTAAGCCAAGATCCCCGGGCTCTGAAACGTACAACGTTCCACCGTCGCGCCGAACGATGGTCGTTGAGGCACGCACAGAGCTTACGGTGTAGCGGACTGTTGGCGCGACACAGCCCACAGCTCAGGACCCCGGGTTCGCCAAGCCCGTACTCAGCAAATTAATGCTGAGCCCCTGAGGGGTATTTGTGTATATAGGTGTACTGTGGCTTTTGATACAGAATTTGTTTCTTCCTTGTTATTTTGCACTGTTTATATTGTTCCATTTTAAAGCGTTATATTTTGGCTGTTTTCCCGGTGATCCTTTCTTCACATTAGATGCCGGCAGGCGAGCGCTCGTCAGGTGCCGCGTCGCCCGGCACGTGCAAGGAACTGCCTGCATTCCTGGCATGTAATCAACAAATTATCACACGCTGTAGTTCTCTTTTGGAAATTGCCTGGCGGATGTTATCATTGACTTCCTGTAATGTATGTTGATTTGTTGTGTACACTTTATCCTTTAGTGCTCCCCACAAATAGAAATCACACGGGATTAAATCGAGACTTCGAACACGCCACATACTGTTCCTAATGACATCGCAAATTGCGTGACCGTATGAACACTTTCCGAATCCTATTGAAAAAACGCAAAGCTTCGATTTTTTTTCACTACGTTCGTTAAAAGAAAGTTTGCAAAATGTTCTGCACATATCATTCACTGTTCACTATGTAATTAAAAAAAACCAGGCGTATTATTATGTGACCACTACTGCCACACTGGCCTTTCGTGGCGCGCAGTGCGGCAGTACCGTATAAAGTAGCTGGCAGCGTGCAGTCAGCAAATACATAGAGTTAGGGCTGCGTGCTACAGTAAGTGATGATAGGTATCATTAGAGATCCTCGTATTTATATATATAAAAAAGTTGCCCATATTATACTAAACGTAACTTGTTGCAGCGACTGTACAATGAACTATTTCTACAGAAAAAATAACGCCAGTGTATAGTATTTCAAGTTAGACAAAGGCAACGAGATAGAATTTTCAAGAGAGCGTGATGAACCAGAAGGAAACGAAGACAGATAAAAGTTAAATTCCCTGCAGATATCACTCTATGAAAATTTACCTCGCTTATGCAGATACATAAATAAACAGAATTAATATACAGTAACTATCAATACTCAGTACAGAGACAAAATTTAATGTGAATTGCAAAACAAATATGATCCTTATTTATTACAATGAACTAGCTGAAAGCACGATGTTGCCCAGATATTTATTTATTTATTTATGTAAGCCTTAAGTTAGAAATTCTCCTATCCCTTCGCTCTCTCTCTCTCTCTCTCTCTCTCTCTCTCTCTCTCTCTCTCTCTCTCTCTCTCTCTCTCTCTCCCCTTTTTTGTGGGAGAATATTTAAGAAATAAGGCTGGCTTGCATAATATACAAAATAATAAATGAAGTATCCAAGCAAAGAAAGACTGTCATCAAGATACGTACAAAATGTAATCTACATACACTTATTTAATTCAAAACTTGATTATAAACAATACTTCTGATTACTTCTCCAGGAACTAGTATGAATAAATTCTTTGGTGAGATAAAGTTGTTCGTGCAAGAAACATGGATTGTGAAATCCACTCTGCAGAATTTAATAGATTTCCCTGTGATTTATTAATCATAATAGAAAGTACATCTCAGTGGAAACTGCAGTCGCTTGAAGTTAAAATTTAGATCTGCCAGAATAATGAGTACTGGAAGGACACTGTTTTATTCTCTTCCTTTCCTTGCAGCTCTATAGAAATCAGTTGCTTTCGCATGTGCTTCACAGTTCAAAGTTATCAACGTGACTGTCAGCTTTTAGAATTTTCCTTAAGCAATATGGGAGTGTCTTAGTGGTAAATATGAAGTGGATCTATACGGGGTGCATGATGTGACGGGATTTTACCCATCGCAGTACATATTGTCGTATTTATTGAGTTATAAGTTGTACAATTTTTCAGGTATATATACGTTTGTATAAGTGACTTAAGTCTAAAAATCTCTTCCAAATACAGTTAGTAGTAAATATTTTAAGCTGCACTATGTTGTTGTTGTTGTTGTTGTTGTTGTTGTTGTTGGATTTTTGAAGGGACTAAACAGCAACGGTTATCAGTCCTTTGTTCCAGTTGGAGAGATAAAACGTTGTGTTAAGAGTTCCTAAGGAAATGCGTTAACAAGTCAGAGTAAAAATCACTGGTAAATATAAGAAAAGGATACAACTAAAAACGAAGAAGAAAAGACACCACCATTAAATCACATGATAAAAACCAGCTGCGCGAATAAAATCTAAAACATTTCAACCATAGCAGCATCGTCTCCTAGCATAGAAGAAAGCGCAACTGGCAGATTAAAAGAATGTCGCAAGGCAACTAAAAGTGGACAGTCCACCTGGATGTGGACCACTGTCAAGGGGGCGCCACAGTCACACTGTGCTGCGTCCTCCCGCCGAAGAAGGTGGCCATGCGTCAGCCATGTGTGGCCGATTCGTAGGCGACAAAGAGCAACCGATTCCCTATGAGACGACCGCAGTGAAGACTTCCACGCGACCGTAGAGAGCTTCACTGCACGAAGCTTGTTGAGTTGAGCAGAGTTAGCCCACTCATAATCCCACAGACTACGGATCTTCCTATGGAACTCCAGTCGGAGATCGATTTCTGAAAGACCAATAGCCAATGGACTGGAGGAAGTAGCCTGCTTAGCCAGCTGATCCACACTTCGTTTCCAGGAATGCCGATGTGGCCGGGGGTCCAAACAAAGACCACTGAGCGACCAGACCGAACAAGCCTGGAAACAGACTCCTGTATGGATTGCACCAAGGGGTGTTTCGGAAAACATTTGCCGAGGGCTTGCAAGCCACTCAGGGAGTCAGAACAGATGACCAGAGACTCCTCAGGGCACGCTCTGAGATGTTCAAGTGCCCAATAGATGGCAACCAATTCCACAGTGAACACGCTACTCCCACAGGGCAGTGAATGCTGTTCGATATGCTCACCATGGACATATGCATGTCCAGTACGGCCGTCGACCACGGAACCATCCGTGAACACGACTTCCGCGCCACAGAACGACTCTAAAACTGCCTGAAACTGGCGAAGGAGACTCAGTGGCGCTATAGAGGCTTTAGACGCATGCGACAAGTCCAGCCGAAGCTGCGGACGTGAAAGAGACCAAGGAGCGGTAAGGCAAGGGCAGTGAAAAGTAGAAGAGATGGGGAGGGACTCAAGAGATGACAGGAGGGAACGAACACGGACCGCGATCGGAAAACCCTACCTCAGTCGTTGTCGTGGAGACGGGAGTGTAGCAGCTGGAAAAAGAAGCCCGCGATTCGGATGGTGCGCTATTGCATGAACAAGGGCGGCATAGGAGGATAACAGCTGCTGCCGGCGAAATCGCAGGGGAAGGACTGAAGCTTCAGCCAGTTGGCTGGCCACTGGACTTGTCCGGAAGGCCCCTGTCGCTAAACGGACGCCACAGTGGAGTACTGGGTCCAAGGCCTGCAATGCAGATGGGGCTGCTGAACCATACACAAAGCTCCCGTAATCTAATCGCGATTGAATCAGCGCCCTGTAGAACTGCAAAAGACTCGTACGGACGGCTCCCCAACTAGTGTGGCTGAGGCAGCGTAGAATATTGAGGTACCGCACGCACTTCTGCTTGAGCTGACGAAGATGGGGCACCCAAGTGAGCCGGCTGTCGAAGAGCATGCCAAGAAATCGGTGAGTCTCTTTGACACGAAGAAGTTCGTCATATAAATATAGTTCCGGGTCCAAATGGACAGCTCGACGGAGGCAGAAGTGCATAACCCGGGTTTTCGATGAAAAAAAACTGGAATCCATGGGTTGAAGCCCACGACTGCGCCTTTCGAATGGCTCCCTGTAGACGCCTTTCAGCTACCCCAATGCTATCTGAGCTGAAATATAAGCAGAAGTCATCGGCGAACAAGGAGGAAGAAACTGATGACCCCACTGCCTCAGCAAGTCCATTGATGGCAATTAAAAAGAGGGGTACACTAAGGACAGAGTCCTGTGGGACACCGTTCTCCTGGACGCGAGAGGAGCTGAGGGAAGTACCAACCCGTACTCGAAAAGAAAGAAAGTTTTGAATAAAAAGTGGGAGCGGGCCTCTCAATCCCCAACCGTGCAGTGTAGCCAGAATGTGGTGGCGCCAAGTGGTATCATAGGCCTTTCTGAGGTCAAAAAAGACGGCAACAAGGTGCTCACGCCTGCTAAACGCCGTGTGAATGGCAGACTCCAGGGCCACTAAGTTATCAACAGTGGAGCGGCCTTGGCGGAAACCCCCCTGATGTGGGGACAACAGACCCCGATGGTCAAGTATCCACATAAGCCGCCGGCTCACCATGCGTTCGAATAGCTTGCACAGAACGTTGGTGAGGCTGATTGGGCGGTAACTATATGCCACCTGTGGATCAGCACCAGTTTTAATCACCGGAATAATTATGCTTTCTCGCCATTGTGACGGGAAAGCCCCCTCTGCCCATAAACGGTTAAACAGGGCGAGAAGCTGGTGTTGAAACTCCAAGGAATCGTGCCAGATGAACTGGCTGTGGATCCTGTCCGGTCCCGGAGAGGTATTGGGGCATGTGACAAGGGCAGTTTCGAATTCCCATTCACTGGAGGCAGAGTTGTACAATTCGGCTCGACGCGTGTGAAAGGACAGCCGTCGCTGTACAACCCGCTCTTTCATTGCACGGAAGTCTACACTGTATTCTGATGTTGCAGAGGTGCGAGCGTAATGCTCGGCCATGTGTTCTGCGATGGAAATCGGGTCGGTGCATAGGGTACCCTGGATGCAAAGGCTGGGAATCGCTGCCGGTGGACGGTACCCAAATAGGCGCCTATCCTGGGACCATACCCGAGATGCAGAGGCGCGACGGCCGACATACGTCTCCCAACAGTCCCGTTTACCCTGCCAAATGAGCTGTCGAGCCCGGGCCCAGAGCCGTTTAAAAGCTAAAAATTTTAGCCACGCTACCAGTTAGTGTAGCTACAGCGGAACGGACATTTTCAACCCTTCGTCGCCTCAAGACGGATAAGAGCAACCGTGGGGGAAGAACGACTCACTGGTCTAGCTTTATTACATATCCACTGAGATATTGATATTGACATCGACACTGTTATTACTAGATTTGCAAAGATTAAGAAGAGACGTCTTGAATTTTTCTTGTGAATTGTACTTTAATAAAATAATTCATACATTCTATTGCTATTTTCATCAATATTAGAATCCTGTGCATATGTAACAGTTATATTTACTCGGGGTGGGGGTGGGGGCGGGCAGGGAGCGAGGTAGGGGGCACAGAGTATTTACAATAAAAGTAACCTACACATTAAAAACAAGTCACTTTAATTCCAAAACTGTAAAAAGAACAATATTCATTTATTACCGGTTTCGACAGATCTAAGCTGCCATATTCAGGTTTTGTACATAGCTAAAAGTTCATCTTTAGCCATTGGCATGGCGTCTGTTTGTAAAAACAGGTTGCTGGGAACTAAAGTGTGTCAAGAATGATATACCATAAAAGACGCCAAACCAATGACTAATGCTGAGCTTTTAGTTACGTAAAAGATCTGACGATGGACGCCAAGATCTGCCGAAACCTGGTAATAACTGAATATTTTGAAGCGATCCTTGGGATATTATACTGTTTTCAGTTTTTGAATCGTAACAAGCTCGCCCCCGGAAGATGACATAATGTAAAAATTTATGTTATTTTAATTCCCCCTTTAGGCTTCTAAATCATGAAATAATTGTGAGTTCCCTGGAGCCGAAACTTAGATCCATCCCTGGAGGGAGTAAAACTCGACAAAAGCATAAAGGTGATCTGTGACCCCGGATCCGCCCTGGTGACTACACGCACGGAAGGCCTACTGCTCAACTCTTCTACTCAACATGTCAAGTTGGAAACGGAACCAAGTGATAGAAGAGCTTATCTAAATGTATCGGTTGGAACCTCGTCTGTGGCAGGTTAAAAGTAATGAGTACCACGACCGTGAAAAGAGAGGTGCAGCCTGTGAATGACTTGTTATTAAACTGAAGGAGTTAGAACTCGATGCTACAAAGCAATCTGTAGTGAAAAAATAAATAATTTAAGAAGTAATGTGTGTAAAGAAAAGAAGACACTTTACATGTCAATGAAATCTGGAGCTTGAACAGACAACATCTAGACTTAAAAAAATATGGTACTTAGATTTGTTCGATTTTCTTGGCGAACAAAATACTCCTAGTGCGTCTGTGTCAAACTTGGATGACGAGGATGGATGTGAGATCGATGAAGTAAGTACTCAAATTACTTGTAATATTCATAGAATATAATTAAACTACATTTTGTATTTACAAATGGAAAGTTTATATTTAGAGTCCACATTTTTATTAATATTAATGCAAAAAGTTTTAACTGTTTGAATTATTAACATTTTTTGTTTCGAAGAACCCTATTGTCTTGCCATGGAACTTTGCCTTCATTCGTGAAATATGACGTGAACCCACTTCTAAGCTGTTTAGCAGCAGACGTTATGTTCTCGTGGTTGAGACGTTCCGGTGCGATCATATTTCTTTCCGAGGTATCCAAACCTGCAATGGCAGTAGTTGTATCGTACGTCTCCTGATAGGAGGAACGTAAAAGCCTGGATGTTGTTCCATCAAAAAATTATGCAATGCACAAGTTGCCATCACCAAATTTATTATGTTCTCTGGATCCAAATTGATTTGAGTATAGAATACATGAAATCTGGTTGCAAGTATTCCAAAACAACTTTTGACCGTGTCTTGCTCTTTAAATGCGGCAGTTGTGTAAGAGGAAAGGCGTCATCAGCCACAAGAACATAAGGGAAATTTTCTGTAACATTGCATGGCTCTGGAAGTGTAAGCTCATTACTCTCTAACTTTTAATAAAATTTAGTATTCCGAAGAACGCCCCCATCAAACACGTCCATTAGTTCCAAAATTCATTAAAAGGAACTGATTGTTAGCATCCACTATTGCAAGAAGTACCATACTGTGTCTGCGTTTGTAGTTGAAGTGAAAAGATCCGGAATTCGGCGGGGGAACTATGTCTATTTGTTTACCGTCCATGGCACTAAGACAATATGGGAAATTCCATCTATCTTCAAGTGTTTTATCAATAACTTTCTATTTCTCAGCGGAGTCAGGAAACTGAAACAACAGCAAAATAATACTATTTTTCACACTGTGGATGTATACCGGTGTTGATTGCAACAGGCTTTATAAATTTACTTTTATAAGCAAAATGAAAATAACATTTAAAATAACACAAAACCAATGCTTGTTTAAAAAGTTTGGTTATAATGAAAAAGAAGAAACAGAATTATAAAATACTGCAGTAAAACTATCCGTTTAATAGTTTTTAAAGAAGGTTTGTGTTGCTTTTATCTTATTTTAAATTATATTCCTGATATAAAAAATAAAACCAGAGTAAATGACTTTTAGGGTCTAATAATAAGATTCTTTCAGCATGGAATCTACGATGTTGCCCCAAAGACACCCAGCAGTGAAGAACATTCAGAGAAACGAGAGTCCTCAAAATTCCAAAAACCTCCCGCTATCACGACCAAATTTGGCGAGATCATTTTACAAAGCCTTCGGGCCAGGATGACAGGTATGATCTACTGGGAAAATCTATTGCAATGAGAATGAGGACACTGGAAAAACGCCAGCGTCTGATTGTTGTAAAAAGAATCCATGATCTATATGAAGCTGAAATGGGAATGCTTAACGTGCCAACGCGTTCATACAGCTCCGAATATCTAAAGAGTCCCAGTTCAAGTAGGAGCTCAGCAAGCCCTACCGCAGGCACTTCATATGATCAGTTTACAACAAAGTGCGCCTGCAGAATTCGTAACCAATCAACAGCTTCCACTTCCACACTCAGCAGCTACTTACTTAACTATCTATAATAATATTTGATTTTTAGGCATTTTCTACTTTTATATTGCTTTAATTGACGAATACTACCAACTTTTCAATTATTTTCTAATTTCATGCATTATTCATTATTATGCCTCAGTTGAAATTTTGTCTTTGAATTGGTGTAGATAACATAGGACCAGAATCTATTAGGATTTTCCGTCACATTTCTACAAAGAGTTTCGTTGTGAAAACTATTAAATGAATGTCGCATTGAAGGCCTCGCTAAATTTCAAGCTTCAGTAAAATTTCGGCAATCTTGGGGGATTTTGCATTCCTGTAAATTTTCTGCAAAAGCATTCTGTCTGTTATGTCTCTTATTAATTTATTTGGTTGGAATCCCTTCAGTGCTGTTGATACTATTTCTTTGAATGTAAGCCACATATGGTCTTCACTTACATAGTTAATTTAGAAAAAAATTTAGACTGTCTCCTAGGAAGCTGTTAACCGAATTTTTATCTTTTTTTTTTTTTAATAGATGTATTTAGCGTTTAGTTTTGGTAAATTGTTACGGATTTGAGCTCGCTACAACCTTGTGTTCACTTACCCTGTATCCGTCGTGATGTTCAGGAGTATTTGTGACTAAGAGTTCAAGTGTGTTTTCGAAACCATTTACAATTTGAATGGCCTCTTGAACGTATCGTTCATTACATATTACATTACGATTTTTTTTAAGTTGTGATTTTGTTTCTTTTGTAGGCAGATCATAGGACTGATGGATTTTCTCTTAAACAACTAGGGTGCTTACCCTGCGACTCAGTAGATACAAAAGCTAAACAATGTAGAACAACAGTGTGCGTTAGAAGCATAGCATTCTATATTCCTTCATTTCCTTATTTCAAATATTTTAAAACTGTATGTTGACTTTAGGTGATCTGTCAAACATAGACGCTCTTATCTCTATTTTGTAAACGTATTTTCTGTCATTGTTTTGAACATTGTCCCAATACACTTCATCGACTAATGCTTAGCCGCAAGAGAGTAAATTTATGAAATGTATAGTTCTTCTTTCTTCTCTTTTGTCATGCAGTTGTAGCACTTAATATAATATGTATGTACAAAGGCAGAGATCAAACATGAATGATCAGAGAACATTTGAATTATCTTTATATCGTTCCTTTCGTGTTCCTTCCAAGTCGATGGACTTTCTATCGCAATCAGTAAGTGTGGAAGATAGCTACCGTACAGACGGAGGGAGAATGGATCCATATTTGTGGTTGGAAGAACTAATTATACACTGACATAGACGACGGTATTGCTTTCGTTCCCCCAAAAATTATAAATATTTCGATTTCAGGACATTGAAAAGAAGTTGTACATTTCGGCGAGATGTCGAAGAAAAAGATCTCTTCCGTATTGGCTGTATCGAGTAAGGTCGGAGACGGAGGTTTGGAAGCAAACAGGAGTTCGGGTAAGGGCGTCCCTTGCCTGAGGGGCCGCAAATACAGCCACCTGGCGAAGGGTCAGGTGTGCCAACTGTCCGGCATTCGTCGCTACATGACCCTGGAAGTTAAAAACACCTGCGCCTTCATTGATGTGCCGGCCCTGCCTATTGCCTTTCTTCGATGTTGTAGTGATATGTGCAGCTCTACAGTGAACGGTTGTATATGATAACTAGGTATGGGGCTTTTGCATTAGCACACTCAGAAAAGAACCTAATAAGTATACAATCGCGACCGGGAGACTTACTGTCGTTAAGTGATATAAGTTGCTTTTTTACTCCAGGGGTAAAAAAAAAAGGTAAAGCAGTCAACAATCCGAAGATTGGTTTGAACACCACAGTGCTTTACTAGGCATGGTCCTGTTTGGAGGTGGTATGACGTTGCCTTCCTCCGACCTTCGAACTGACTTACCCAGCCAGTTATAGGGGGACCTACAGTTTAACGTGGGTTCCGAACCACGGTGCTACTCGGTATTTTCCACATGAGCAATACTGCCAGAGGTGAAAGAAGTGGAAAGTGACAGATGAAAATCCTAGGACCTGGCGGCGATCGAACCCGCGAACTTTGGATTTGTAGTCTGGCACTCTACCACTGTGCAACCGAGGTGCGGTAACTACTTCTGAACTACGCATGCTACATCTAATCTTGATAGAAATTCTGGAGTATTTGGTTAGTCTTCTTTGGTGCAGGAATTTCAGAAAGCTGTTTGTAAATTCCGCCTTAGCAAAACTGTCATCGGTAGCACCGCCATTGCTATCATGTAGTGAATGTATTGTATTTTGCTGTTAGTATACTTTCCATACGACCAGAATTTCTTAGGATTCTCTGCCAAATTACGTGACAGGGTTTCGCAGTGGTAACTCTCTTTTTTTGAAAGTCTTTGGGACTTAACTATGGGGTCATCAGTGCCTAAACTTACTAACTACTTACAAACTAGCTAATACTAAGGACGGCACAAATATCCATGCCCGAGGGGGAATTCGAACCCCCCGACCGTAGTGGCCGTGCAGACCGTGAGTGGAGCGCCTCAGTCCCCTCGGCCACCGCGGCCGGATTCTCAGGTTTTCATCGGAATCAAAGTTGAAGTTGGAGTTAAATTCTATTTCTGTGAAAGATTGCCAGTCTTGGGGATTTTTTGCCCGTTTATATTTGGCATGCTTTTGTAAGAGTGATCTAACCTGTTTTGTGTACCACAGCAGGTCAGCCCCCTCTTTTGGTATAAATATGTCAATGGTTGTCGACATTGTCTTTGAATGCAAGCATTTGCTTTCGAAAGACTACAGGTTCTCACTCAGGTAAGCGTTAATCGAATTTTATCTGCTTTTTTGAATAAATATACTTTTTTATTTTGATGGATTTGGGAAGTCCGATATTCAGTCTGAGTTCACTAATCCCTGTGTGTGTTTTCATGCTCTCTGTCAGCTCCGGATTATTTGTTGCTAAGAGATCAAGTATGTTCTCAGAACCTTTTACTATTATAATTGCTCGAGATAATGTTCGCAGAATGCTTTCAGTACAATTTCGGACGATGTTTTATGCTTGCTTCCGGTTTTGCCAACTTATGGAGGGTACGTTAAAGTCGCCACAAATTAAAATTTTATTCTTTGGGTACGTTTTTTTTTCAAATTTGATCAAAACTTTCTTTGAAAATTTCTGCAGACTAATCCTCTGAGTCAGAGGGCCCGTAAAAAGAACCAATTATTAATTTATTCCGGTTTTCAGGTATAACATCTACCCATACCAACTCACCCGAGCAACCTAATTCAATTTCGCTACAGGATATACCGCTTGTGACAGAAATAAATACGCCGCCACCTATTTTATTCAATGTATCTTTTCTGAACACCATTTTTCCCTTTGTAAAAATTTCAGTTGAACTCATCTTCGGCTTTAGCCAACATTCAGTACCTATAATGATTTGAGATTCAGTACTTTCCATTAGCGCTCAGAGCTTTGGTACTTTGCCCACACAGTTACGACAGTTTACAACTGTTAGCTCAGTGGTTTTTAGATCTGTGTTTGTCCTATCTTTGACCTGTACCCTTTGAGATTGGAACCATTTCTACGTGTTCCTAAGGCCCTAAAAGGGAAAAACCGCCCAGTCAACGCCACACAGTCTCCGCTACCCGTGTCTCCGCTTCCTGGGTGTAGTGGACTCCTAACCTATTCTGCGAAACCCGGAACCCCAGCACCCGATGGCGCAAGTCGAGGAATCTGCAGCCTGCAGGGTGACAGAACCGTCTGAGCCCCTGATTCAGATCCTACACTCGGCTTTGCCAGAGGTCCACAGTCGGTCCTGTCAGCTATGCTGCAGATGGGGGTCAACTCAAGTCCGCGGTACGACCCGTCGGCTTTGACCAATGACGTCATATGAGTCAAAGACGAGAGTTTGTTTACAAGCAGAACAGATATTAAAGATTACGATTTTGTGTTTAAAAAGTGATCTGTAGCTTGTAAGGGTTCTTATAAGTAGGTAAACATTTTCTTTTGTTTAGTAAGTTACTAACAGATTTTTGTGCGCAATTCGGCGGCAGATACATTTTCAGTGAGGAACGGCTAGGCAGTAGGAACTGTTAGAAGTTCCCACGGCGAAGACGCACCATATGGCGTCGGCAGAGGGCGTGGCTTAGCGACAGCAGGGTTGCCACTTCCGTAGCCCAAGTTAAAGGGTATATTACACGGAGCGAATTTGGTCGCTAGTCGCTGGCGTATTTGGACGCAGCTGCTAAATTCGCTCCGTGTAAACAGGGACAGCAAACAAAGTCGCTGCTCCGAAACGCGAGCGTCTAAAGTTGAAGGGTGGGCTACTTTAGACGCTGGTCGCTGGCGTTTTTGGTCGCCCGTGTCATATATGGGAGCGTCTATAGTAGCCACCAATCAAGTCAAAATGTCGAAGGAAATTGTAAATGCTGGCGTTGTGTTTCTCGTAACAGTTTTAAAAGAACAATTAATGAACCAAAACAAAATGTAAAAGTAGAAAAGAATAAAAGAAAATGGATTAGAAGGTGGATTGCGAGGAGGGATAAATATGGTGCTTCTGCAAATCTTTTGGGTGAATTATCGTGTGAAGTTCCTTCTGCCTTCAGAAATATAATGAGGATCCCATAAGAAAATTTTGATAGACTACTGTAAATGGTAGAGGATAAAATGAGGAGGATGGCGATCTCGCCAAGAATAAAATTTAAATAATCGTTATTCTTAATGTCCCATAATACTGGAAAACTTCGACAAATTTTCAGAAATTTGATTACAATTCCACTTTATATTATGTTTGGTGGGACACAACTTTTAATATCTTTATTTACGTCAATGATCACAAAACTTCTCGTAGTTTTGACGACCGGTTTCGGTCAGGTAGACCATTTTCAAGTCTACAACAAATCAGAAACAGAAGATAGATCTAGTATTAGACTACCTTATAAAACATAAATAATGTATTACAGTCATCAATATCTGTAATATAACCATATGGCATCATCGTAGCATAAGTAATCTTCATTAAGGAATGTAACAACAGGTAAGATGTATAATATTTTAACGCGTTTTTTATATTGATGACTGCAATGCCTTATTTATGGTTTATAAGGTGCCGTAGTCTATTATTAAATTTGCCCTATTTCCGATTTGCTGTAGACTTGAAAATGGTCATCACTGACCAAAACCGGTCGTCAAAACGTAATGATCGACGTAAATAAAGATATTAAAAGTAATTACGAAATGGATCACTGATATAAATTCGCGACCATGTCTCACCTTGGGAAACAGGACTGTTTGGTATCACCTAACCTCCAAAACAATGTATCATATACTACGTCGTGTTTCAATTGTTTTTACGAAGACGCTAGCGTCTGAAGTCGCTGCGTGTCATTGCGTCAGCGTATTCATGCGCTATTCGCCCATACGCCGAGCGACAACAGACGCCAGCGACTAGCGACCAAATACGCTCCGTGTAATATACCCTTAAGTCTCCCTCCAAACATAAGCAGTTTTATATATATATATATAAAAACACCTCCTACGTCTTTGTTCGTTTTCATTTTTGTCTATAAGATGACCACTTTCTGTTTCTGCTGCTGCTGCTGCTGCTGCTGCTGCTACTACTACTACTACTACTACTATCGTACAATTTGAGATATAGCCTATGGAAGAATGAATTCCGTTGGACATTTATAATTTGAATTTATTAATTTTATGTAAGATCACAATACAAATCAACGCAAATGGAAAATTAAGGCGAGATTACAATACTATTAATGTTAAAGAAAATAATGTCATAATAACTCTAAAAATAAGAATAAATTACCTGCTAAGAAAAAGGGATTTTTTTTTTTTTCAAATGATGGCTGTAACTGCGAAGAACTTTTTTCAGATGCAAAGTTTTGTAACAGTTTTAATTGATGCAGATTGTTGGTTAAGCGTAGAATCATTTCTTCACACAACTTTACAAGACAACTGAAACATCTATGTTTAACAGTTTCCAATTTCGGGCCTGATACTTTTCATTGCTTGCTGATCAAAATTAAATCCAAAATCAACAGAATTCAAAGGAAAAAATTCTAAAGGATTTTTTAAAGCCTTAGATATTCAGATAAAGTTTCCTCTCCATTTGCTGCAGTGATGAATGCAGGTTTCTTTATATGGTGAGCAGCAGAAAAAAAGCATGTGCAGGTTATCAAACAATTTTCCTGGTTCTATATTTTCTGCTTGGAATCTTAAATTAGCTATGTTAAACTCCTTTGTTATTCATATAGATGGATGAAAATACCAGTAGCTGTATTCAAAATCTTCATTAAATTCTGTGCTTCAAGAACAGTAAATATAGGAGATTGGTTTCATCCATGTACATTTCACTTAATATGCGTCAATGCGGGCCATGTGGCATTTGTCTATGTGGCATTAACTGTAATCTGAAAATGGATTTTATTTTTCCTATATTTCTCCTCGAATTTTCCCCACTTTCCCACTCCAGAAACAAAACAGTGTCAGCACTCAATTGTCAACTTTTTTAACGTAAGTTTCGGCTAACAAACATTTAAATTCATCTAAAACCGTCTGATATCAGTGGATGCAAATATTATTTATAAAATGGAAATATGTTTTGATTGTTCCTAAACGACTTCCCTTTCTATGTATGACTAGCTGTAAAACCGGCGTTGCCCGGGTGTTTGTTTATTCTACACTCTCGCAGTCCACCTCCCCTTCCCTCCTCTGTCTGCATTCATCTCTGTCTTTCCCATGTGTGTGTTCGTTTCCACCTCCCCTTTTTCGCCAATGTTTTTTGGCAAGGCACTTTCTGTCATGTACCACACGAACATGTATCTTGTGACCTTCTTCTTGGTATAAGTGTCGTGTGTGCAAACATTCATCAAGATCTGAGAAAACCTATTTTGTCAAAGTTCGTATGTTAAGTACCCTCCACCGTCCACCGAACGAAATTTTATACAGACAGTGACGTGCCTCTTGTTTTTATGGTAAAGTGTGCAAAATTTCATAAATATCGGAACAAAACTATAGATTTGTATGCAATAGAAACAAGAGTCACATTGAAAAACGCACTTTGTTGTTCTCAAATTTTCCAGTTTTATTTCATACAACCTGTGTTCTGAGAATAACGAAAACAACTAAAAAAAGGATCTGGAAATCGGACGAGCCGTTCTCAAGTTAAGGCGCGACCAACATACTTAGGGATCCGTTTCTATATTGCAAGATACTTTCCCCTAGAAACCGTATGAAACTTTAGGTAGACGGTGACCTTCCTTTTGAAGGTCAAGCGTGCAAAGTTTCGTGAAGGTCGGAATGAAACTGCAGATTTCGTCAGTCTGTAGGGAAAGTATCCTCCGCCATGCACCTTCATTCCGTCCTAACGTTAATACTTTCTTAGCTAACACATCTACCTTTAAACTACATACCGGCAAAATTTCAGCTTTAAAGGTGCAGTAGTTTTAGAGATTTCTTGTCAGTGACCTTTAGTTATATATCTCGCGAATTATGGGTCCTACAAAGACATTATTTACCTGATTCGTAGAGAGGAATATTAAGAAACAGCCTGCGAAATGTGTTGTAAATTGATTTGGTAGTAAAGACGTAGTAAATTACAACCTCATGCTTTTTAGGGCGAAGTTTCATGTATTTCAATGTCTTTGACATCATAGCACCTGAACTATATGTCGTAATATGATATTATTTCGAAGGTACATCCAGTGGTGAATATGTAAAACGTTTGCAAAATACGTCACGAATAGAGTTAGTAGAAATAGGTAACAAATCAAAACGTCATGCGTGATGTGGCGGGTTTTCATTAACGTAATTGTTTATTACTCCATATCTTATGAACTGTGTGTCGTACTATGATAAAATTTCGAACGTAAGTTCAGTGGTATGTGTGTATACTGCCTGTAACATTTCTCTCGAATACAATTAATAGTTTACGAGTAATAAATTGTAACGTCATGCCAAATGCCGTAAAAGTAGTAAACGACAATTTTTTTCCTATCATCATTTTGCTGGGGTTGTCAGCGAGAAAAAGTTTCATAAAGGTTGGAAATCATGTTTGAAGTATGTTGCAAGTCGCTAAGTCCTCTCCTCCTCAAATAGTGGACTGATAAAGTCACATTATCACGTGCCGCAATACGGTGAAGTTTTCATTTATGACGTCATATCTCCTGAACTATCGGCCCCATCGCAAAATCCTTTCTTAGCTGACGTCTACCGATGAACTACATTCAGCTTCATAGGTGAAGTATTTTTCGAGATTTCGTGTTTAGTCAGTGAGTGAGTGAGTGAGTGAGTGTCCTTTCGCTTTTATATAGATAGAGATTACAGGTAATCGCCTTCCGTTTCAATTATCGACTTAATCTATTATAACATTCAGAATTCCCTTAAAGCCTTACTATTCTGACTACACTCTACAGGTATTAATGGTTTCCACAAATTGAGAGACTTGGCAACAATTACTTCATTAATTACTGTCAAGGAGCTGGTTGAGTACACTATACAGTATTAATAAACGAGAATAAGTAATATCTTATGTGTCTGAACTGGCAACTTCATGCGTGTTAAATTGAAATTTGAAGTGACTGAAAGGACATAAAACATTTACGCGGGGAGTAAAAAGAAAAGGACACGGGTTTTCGGGAGAAATCTCGCCCAAATGGCGATAGTCGCATTAGCTTCCTAAAATGTCGCGAAATTCAAACTTAGGCAGGCCAAATGGCGATATATCGCCCAATCTGGGAACCCTGAGCGAAAGCTTCGGACGCTGCCTCCATAGGATTGTACGTTACGGCCGCCGCGCTTCTAGGCCGGGGAAGTACGAAGAATGTGGCGCCAACTTAACATCTTTCATTTATTAATATTTTTTATTTAACAATCTTTTGGTGCCATACAGACCTTAGTAGCAGACTAGGTGTCAGCAGAAGTAGGTGCTGATCGTTTCATTTTCTTTAATAATGTTCAAATAAATAAATAAATGGAATACAACGTCTTTAACGAACATTTCAGAACACTTACGAAGATGTACGAAGTTTATAGGAGCTCTCGGTTGCTCCTAATCCGAACCAGTGGGAACCATGCTCTATCAGCCGTAAAACTATAATT
Source organism: Locusta migratoria (assembly GCA_026315105.1). Lineage (NCBI taxonomy): Eukaryota > Metazoa > Arthropoda > Insecta > Orthoptera > Acrididae > Locusta > Locusta migratoria. The sequence goes on from CM048755.1 coordinate 10,928,459, forward strand.
ATTAATTTCAAAGACAATAATCAGTCTTGTATTTTGGCGTGGCTAGTAATAAAGCCCCATTTACTGGCATCCCGGATTTTATTCAGATGAAATACCTACCCGTAACTAGTTACCATATTTCAGCTCTTTTAATAGCACTTGGAGCAATACTCCAGTGTGCTGTCTACCTGTAGTTGCGCAGGGACTACGTCTGCGAGAGCTGTTTTGTAGGAACAGCTAGAGGAACGCCTACACGTCGGCTCAAAGGTGGTTCAGCTTAATATTGCAGATACCGGATAGACAGCATGGTCCGTTAAATCCGCATGCCCCCTGCACCATTTTCTACTGATTCCTAACTATGCTTACACTTTCGAGATAGGTTAATCAATAGGAGGGGATTCTTGCAAGCTTTTCTCTGATAGTTAGGTGTAGGTTAACCGATAGATTCTTTTTTCGCAAGTGAACGCCGAAGGCGCTAATTTTTGTGCTGTGACCTGTGGACGATGGTACATTTTGTTGTGATCATCTGTAATTTACGAGGATAATCACAGATTATTTATTACCTACAATACATAAGTATTGCTATATTATCGCGTATGTTTATAATCGTTGTTTTGCTAGTTGGTATAATTACGTAGCGTATCTTGTGAGACTCATTAGTCAAAGCCGATTGGTTGTATCGCGGTCTTCAATTATGCCGCTAGTGGTGAGCTCTATCTTCATTTTTCAAGCAAGACTGACAGTCTTTAGCACTTCAGATAGTCGCTCAAAACTGGAAAGAATCTCTTCCGATCCAAAGCGACACACGTCATCAGTACCGACGTGAGCCACGTCCTGCAGTTGGCTACACCTTGTACCCTTCGTGCCATCCAGAAGGACTCGTTCCACACGGAGTGCACATGGCATTCTCCCCTCCTTATCCTTAAGGCGCTCTCAACTACAAGCACCCACCCCTTGTGGCAGCCCGGATGTTGCAGGATAAGCGACACCATCCGGTTCAGGAACATTGTCTGCAACAGACAGGGCTTCAAACTTGGCAAGATAAACCGGAAAGGCCTCACGATCGCCTTGTCTTTCGATGCCTGCCACGGACTGGAGCGACCTCCCACGCAACCAGGTGTAGGGTGTCTGCTAGCAGTAACAGGGTTTGTCGCTGCCGCGGGTCGAACAGTGGACACGCCGGGTTCTCAAGATTTGCAACTTAGGGTAACACTGCCTTAAGACGGGGGGTGAAGTCTGCATCCGCACACAGCAGTCACAATCCCTATTCGTGACTACAATACATAGAAAAACTAACGACTAGTTAGACGTGATGTAGACTCGACAGGGGTAACTAAGCTAAACAAAGACGACTAGAGCTAGTACTAACCCACTGAAAACAAAACATATGACTGTCGCGATTAACACGGCGGAAGAACACACTAACCGGATACTTAATGCGAATCTGAATCTAATATACACGTGAGCACACGATAAGAACCTCACGGAACCGTCAAAATATGTCGCTTGTAGTAAGAAGCCGGTTACACTTAGAAGTACTGCGCTCAAAGGAAGACTACACTGTTGCTTAAACGCGAATTTGAATTTAATAAGCATCGGGAACACAGATTAAATTTTCATACTGAAATAAAAAAGCGCAGAGAAAAATCAAATTACTGTGTGTCACTTCTAATTAGAAGCCAGTTTCACTTACGAAATACGAAGCGGTGATCTGCTGTGTGTCAGACGGCGGTCTAATACATACTGACTAAGCTCTACCGCCAGCAGGCACGATGAAAACAAACAAACGAATGTCGCGATCCACTCAAAGGAGGGCTACACTTAACGCGAATTTGAATTTAATATGCACGAGAGCAAAGAATAAATTTACAAACTGAAAGAAAAAACTCAGGGAAAAATCAAATTATTGTATGTCGCTTCCAATCAGAAGTCGGTTTCACTTACGAAATATGAAGCGGCGGTCTGCTATGTATCAGCCGGCGGACAAACAGATTCTTAGCAGCAGCTAATTGTATTTGTATATAATAAATAAAGATACTTATCCTTTCAATATGAATTTAGTTTGTCCAACGGAACGGAAAGCTGCTTTCCTTGTTCCAGAATTTCGTTTCTGTGAAACCTTTTCCAAACCTCACACAATTTTGAGAAAATGCGTTTTGAAAGTATAAATACTTTTGTATTTCTGAGACCACCATGTTTCACACAGCAATGACATTTTCGGTGCATATGTCTGACGTAAAACTGATTGTCTGAAAACTTTCACTGTATATTTTACAATTTCAGTGCAATTGTAGATCTCAGGAACATTATGTAAGTCATTACTAGGAGATTTAATTTGTGGTAGGCATAGTGAAAATGTAAACCTTTTTTTATATGTTTCTCTCGGCATTTTTTGACAACCGCCATATTTTCTCGCCATTATAGCACATCCGTGGTAGCTCTGTCCCACACATTTGTTTAACATCAATATTTACTACATTGATGAATCCTTTAATTTGAGCAACTATCGTTTGCGCAATCAATTTTTGTTCAAAATGTTCAAATGTTTGTTAAGCTTATGGGACTTAACTGCGGGGTCATCAGTCCCTAAACTTACAAACTACTTATCAACTACCTTATACTAAGGACGGCACAAATATCCATGCCCGAGGGGGGATTCGAACCCCCGACCGAATCAATTTTTATAGATGTATTAAAACCCTAAATTTTCCTTTAAAATTCTTTCCCTTTCATCGAAATATTGAGGATCTTTTGATAATTGCTTCTTTCATGATACATCAGCTGATTCATAAGGCAAAATCCTGTAGGTACTAGCGGTTTTGATATTATCCACTAATTCCAGAAGTTAAAATCACGAAGTGCTCTTGTGAGGGACTAGTAAAAGCCCGGCAGTCAACGGAATTGACTGCTGTTCTAGAAATGATGAATTGTGATTAAAAATAAATGTGTTTGCTAATTGGAATAGAATTACCTAGGGCAGGGGGCGCGCTGAATTTGCGTTCAGCCTTAAATCGTTTGTGTCAGTTTGTCGCCGATAGCTATTATAAACGTAACTGCGAGAGCAATGCTATGCGCTATAGTTGATCGATATTCATCGCTGTTAGATAGACATTGGCGTTTAGTGGGAAACATCGATGTTCTTACATCGGTGTTAAGTTTTCCAAAACATCAACACATCGGTGGTATGAATACAGTATAGGACCATCGGTATCCCCAACCTGAAGATTCAACCTGACTCTTTAATAAAATTTTGATATGGTCCAGGATACCAAGCCACAGTAGCACAGTGGTAGAGTACCAGGCTACAAAGCCAAACATCGCGGGTTCGATCCCTGCCAGGTCCTAGGATTTTCATCTGTCACTTTCCACTTCTTTCCCGTCTGGCACTGTTGCTGATGTGAAAAATACCAAGTAGCACCGTGGTTCGGAACCCACGTTAAACTGTAGGTCCCACTATAACTGGCTGGGCAAGTCAGTTCGAAGGTCGGAGGAAGGCAACGGCATACCACCTCCAAACAGGACCATGCCTAGTAAAGCACTGTGGTGTTCAAACCAATCAACAGATTGTTGACAGCCTTACCTTTACCAAGCCACAAACGAAATTTATATATATATATATATATATATATATATATAAATCTGTATTGTACTCTGTCTTTTTCCAGTTGTGGCATATTTCCATCACTCATGGTAATAGCATCGGTCTAAAAATATTTAAAAAAATTGATTCTATCACCAATGTCTATCTATCAGCGATGAATATCGATCAACTCTAGCACAAAACATTACTCTCTCGTAGTTACTTCACGAAAAAACGTTTCGGCGAAAAACTGACACAAACGTAACGTAAAGCTGCAAAACTGCGCTACCGCATAGCTGCTTACGGAACTCGACAACAGTTCAATCGGCGACAAACCGACACACACTTAAGCCGCGTATGAATGAGTTGCGCTCATTTATGAGTTTGTTATTAAACAGTGCAATTAAAGTCTGGAATTTGATGCCTAGCTGGACAGAAGATGATGTTAAGCTATTCTACCAAGTAAAAAGGAAGGTCATGGCGAATCAACTGAATATCTTATTTAATAAATCCTGCCTACACAACGAGATTCTGATGATGATTGCATTGAAACGCGTTAAAATAAATGAATAGCCTTTATATTTCGCAATAAAACTTTAACAATCGATTATTCACTTTTTTTTCTGATTAGAACCCCACAAATGTTTAAAATCTCATTTGTACTTTTGGAGACGTATATAAACATTATGTCCTTTTTGTGTTTTCTCTAAATTTCATCAACAGAATCAATTTTTAAGTGAAGCAAATCTTGAAAACCCCGCCTAGTTTTTCTTTCCCTCTCAGCGGCATTTTATGGGTTCCACAATGATTATTTTGAACACAGCTTGTAATCATTTCTATTAGCTTCAATATTTTCTTTTGTGACCTCCTTACGTAGCAATTTGAACATTTGTTATTTCAAGGCAAAAAAGAAAAAAAAAGGAAATAAAAAAACATGTGGGCGACTCTGTACCATTGAGTATTAACTTGTGCTTTACAATAGCTGTCCATATCTTTATACTTAGTGAATGGTCGCACAATCAGGGATCCTCGGCTGAGATAAAAAGCAGAACTTACAGACTGCACATTTAAATCTGTTTGGGCGCAGTGGAGTGGCGGTATCTAGGGTTACACAATCACCCGCTATTTCCGGGGCCCACCCGGTTTTTAAGCTCTATTTCAGCCCCCCGGTTGCAAACATCCAAAACAGTAAAAATCACCCGATTTTTTGGTGCTCAAAAATGTTCAAATGTTTGTTAAGATTAAGGGACTTAACTACGGGGTCATCAGTACCTAAACTTACAAACTACTTATGAACTTCCTTATACTAAAGACGACACGAACATCCATGCCCGAGGGGGTATTCGAACCCCCTACCGTAGCGGCCGTGCAGACTGAGACTGGCGCGTCGCAGACCGCTCGGCCCCGCGGCCGGCTTTGGTCCTCCACGTCAAACTGTTATTGTGTGGTGTCAAGTGTGATTTGACGGAGTAAAACTGGAAAATAAATGTTCAAATGTTTGTAAATCTATCGGACCAAACTGCGTGGTCAGCAGTCCGTAGCTTACAAACTACTTAAACTAAGGTAAACTAACCTAAGGACAAACACGCACACCCATGCCCCAGGGAGGACTCGAGCAACCGCGCGCTCCGCAGCGAGATGCTTTACATCGCTCGGCTACTCCATCGCGGCAGTAAAACTGGAGAGATAAAAACAAGCTGACAACTGATGAGTGTCGTCTGTTGCGGCACATGGCATAATTACAAGTTTCTACATAGTGTCTTCAGTTACATAAAAAAAAAAAAAAAAAAGAAGAAGGAAAAGACTGTCGTAGAAATGTGGTCTGTCTTCTCTGATGCTGTGTGAAGTCTACAAGAGAGAACTAAAAATAACTTCGTTCCCCTAAAAGTAAGAGATTTCATCTCTAAATGTAACAGGAAAGACATGAACGCTTTTTATACTGTATGTAGTGATTACATTAGTAAGTAGATGAGGCAGTATGAGTAATTAACTGTATTCAATTGGTTAACTTTTTTTTAATAAAAATATATCGGACCAAACTGCGTGGTCATCAGTCCGTAGCTTACAAACTACTTAAACCTAGGTAAACTAACCTACGGACAAACACACACATCCATGCCCCAGGGAGGACTCGAAGCCGGCCGCGGTGGCCGAGGGGATTGAGGCGCTCCAGTCACGGTCCGCACGACCACTACGGTCGGGGGTTCGAATCCCCCCTCGGGCATGGATATTTGTGCCGTCCTTAGTTGTAAGTAGTTCATAAGTAGTTTGTACGTTTAGGGACTGATGACCCCGTAGTTAAGTCCCATAGTCTCTACAAACATTTGAACATTTTTGAGGACTCGAACCTCCACGGCGAGCAACCGCGCGCTCCACAGCGAGGTGCTTTAGACCGCTCGGCTACTCCACCGCGGCAATTGGTTAACTCTGAACAAGGAAGTTGATTGGGAAAGTGTGGAAAATATTGTTGCCTACTTGAGAAACAGAATTATTGTGAAGGACATTGAATTGTTTGATAAGGTAACTCGCCTAAAAACGTTTCTATGTGAACAGTTCACATCCGAAACTTGGCCAACATTTTTGCAAAAACTGTATCTGATAGATGGCGTGAGTTCTTGAATCACCGTTCAAGAGATTAATATTCAGTACTTTTTCGCAATCCCTGCCCACAATGCCACTGTGGAAAGGGTATTTTCATTATTAAATAAAATAAATAAAAAAATAAAATAAGCTACTGTGGTAGAAATAAAGATTCACTGTAATACCCCCCGGTTTTTTATTTTGAAAATTTGGTAACCCTAGCGGTATCCCTCCGCCGCAGGTTCGAGTCCTTCCTCAGGCATGGGTGTGTATGTGTTGTCCTTAGTTTCATTTGGTTTAAGTTGTTTGTAAGACTTGGGACTGACCACAGTTATCAGTTTACATCTCTCTGAGTAAACACACCAAAGCCAGTATATTTCTTACCAAGTGTAAATAAATTTCGTTTCAAATAAGTAGCATAACCAGCAAAATAATAATTTTCTTGAGGTACCTAGCATCGCTTTAATAATTCCATTCGCTTTTCTGTAGTCATTGCGAAGGTCATCCAATCCACCACTCGACATTATTTCCGTGACAATTATATCTGTTTCCCAGAACGGATGTAGCCGGAGATGCACGTGATTCAAGTGTTACCTCATCAATAACAGTAGAACTAGCAGGTTCCGATCCCTATACGTCTAGTGTACTACTAATTTTTTATTATTATTGTCTCTTCTATGATCAAAATAAGCTTGTTTAACTGGCTTTGGGTCCACGACGTAACGTAAGAAATACCGGGGAATCTAGTCAGTAGTATACATGGCGGTTGCGGCTGGGAAATACCCAGCGACAACGGACGCGGTCGGTCGCGGAGTCAAGGTGGCGGTCAGTTTGGAGAATGTAACTATGTTCAAAGATGACCACACTCGCAGGTACAGAATTCAATAATAATTCACCCTATTGACCTATAGCAAATCCAAATATGCTATTGAACGCAGAAAAATTAGGCGTATCTCATGAACAATCAATACATTTAATATCTTGAAAACTACAGCAGTTATTTTTAACAGTATCTGAATACAGCGAAATTAAAATTACTAACTTTTGAATGCGTCATACGTTTTCAACAAACTATGTCTTAGATGATAGCTAATTATTACAAACTCTCATCTTGAAAACCACACATTTTTACCTATTGACTTAAGAAGTTATTGCACTTGTCAAATTAAATTATTACGATTTTACGAAATAGTCAGATCGTGGTATATCCCACAGTAACTTAGCAATTGCAAATAGTGTGATATTCACGTCTTATCAACATGTTCATTTATCTGATTAATGAATAACTGTCTATTTTTCCAGTGAATTTCCGTAAATATTGTGTAGCATGAGGGGTCTATTCATGAAGGCAGGCTAGTTTATTTATTTCATATATTATTTTTACTGCTGATCAATAGTCACAAAGTGACTGAATGTTTATAACATTTCTATTTAATATTGTGTAATTTTAAGTTAGTGTGGAAGTGGTCAAACAAAGCTTTTCTGTTAAGAACTGTGCTTCTTTGGAAGTGGATAGAGATCTGTCAATGACAGACAACAACTTGGACCGTGCGGGTAGAGCTGGACGAACAGTTTGTCTCGTCTTGGAAGGAGGAGGACGTGCCTGGTTGCGCGGCAAACGGCAGCTTTGTCACAACTTTAACACTTGTCGGGCCTCGAACTTGGACATCACCCAAAGATTCCATCGAAATTTTTATTGGAATTGTCTCCAGAAAAAAACAACACATTTGCTATCAATACCTCTACTTCTAAGAATATCGCATATGTAAGATTGAATCGTTTCAGATTTTTCATTTGGAATGCTTTTAATTTCTTTCACCCTTGTTTGAATACCTCCATATTTAACGTAATAGTACTAAACGAGAATTGGAAACAGTTTCATAGCACCACGGTTACTGCCGTCTGTTGCAACACTCAAAACATGAAATACCCTCTAAACGTCAATACACACATTAACAGAATTCAAATGTTCAAATGTTTGTTAAGCTTATGGGACTTAACTACGGGGTTATCAGTCCCTAAACTTACAAACTACTTATGAACTACTTACGAACTAGGACGGCACAAATATCCATGCCCTAGGGGGGATTCGAACCCCCGACCGTAGTGGCCGTGCTGACCATGACTGGAGCGCCTCAGTCACCTCGGCCACCGCGGCCGGCATTAACAGAATGAGGTGACAATACAGAAGTAAATAATTGCTTCTGTTTTAGTGCATGACGCTTCCTTGGCTATATTTGAGTATTTGAATAACAATTTCTGTAATTTTCCTTTACATTCCATTGATTTTTAACTTTGATGATGTGTGCCGCGGCGAATTAGCCGTGCGCATTGTCCCGCTGCGGTGCGCGCGGCCGTTCGCCGTTGGGGGTTCGAGTCCCCCCTCGGAGATGGGTGTCTTTGTTGTCCTGAGGTTAGATTACCTTAGTTTAAGTTGTCTGTAAGATACGGATTAATAAACCAGAAGTTTAGTCCGATAGATTTACAAACATTTCAACTTTGATTATGTCTGATCATGTGAAAAGATATGGCCCCTTCAGCTGCACGTACCAGTTCAATTCATTTAGAATCATTTTTGCCAAAAAAGTCTTCAACTTTGGAGGAAGATGCGACAGTACGAACCAGCGTTTTGTGTTTATCCATGTTATTGGTGAGCTTCTAGGTGTAACACGGCCCCCTCCCGCTCCAACAAAGTAATAGTTATACAAAATGTCGAGTTGAAGCAATGAAGAAGGGCACAAACGCTGAACGATTTTAAGTGAATTTCCACGTTCATAATTGGCGTTTACGCACTAACAATACCAAGATAATAAACCTTACCTTTTTTGCCAATTGAAAAGATTGTACCAAGTTGGCAGGTAAGACACCATGTCTCGGAGCTATTCCTCCCCGGCCTGAAATTTTTGTTCAAAGTGTTCAAATGTTTGTAGAGCTTATGGGACTTAACTACGGGGACATCAGTCCCTAAACTTACAAACTAGCTAATACTAAGGACGACACAAAGATCCATGGACGAGGGGGCATTCGAACCCCCGACCGTAGTGGCCGTGCAAACTGTGACTGGCGCGCCGCAGAGCGCTCGGCCACCGCGGCTGGCCAAGTTTTTGTAGTTCGTCACTAAAAACATTTGCGTTTTGGTACGATTTCGATGAAACGTGACCACTGCTTCCCTTCACAGCAACTAGAGTAAAGCAGTTATAAATAATCCTTCTAAAGTGAAGTTCTTAGAGAGCCGATATCTTGCATTGTTGCAGACGTGGCCACCTCGCAGCTCGTATTCCGCGACAATTGCCACGCCAGTTATTTCAGAAGTAGCTTTACCTCAGAGCAGCGGTGGCACAGTAAGGAGCATATTCTAGAAAACATCACATTGCTTTCAGGTTGAAGCAGTTGCATAACGCAAAAAAGAGGACATTTCCTCATTTTCGTAAAACCCCGGCCGGACCATTTTTAGGGTCCAAAAAAGAGGACATGTCCGGGTAAAAGAGGGCGTGACAGTTAAAAACTTTAACTTTTCCAATTCCATTTCGGAATTGCAACTGAACAGTGTATGGCATTTTACACGGTAATTAACAGGTATTGATGTGTTATTTGTCGAACTAAGACTTGAACTATTTTGAGTGGAGATTATTTCATGTTGTCTGATCGCGAAATGAACTTAGTTTCTGAGTATCCTGAATGCGTACTTAGTTGGAAATTTTGCTAGCATTCCCATAACGTTGTTAAAGCATCTGTTCAAGTAATTTTAAAAGATTTATTTCTAATTAAATACTTTTATTAGTGTAGGACCACTTTCAGCAGATAAATCTTATATTTGAATAAATGTCGTTCAACTGAGTTATCTGGCATTGACTACAACATTTTCAAAGTTCAAAATAAAGCCTGTTTTATTAATAAATCTCTATCTGTATATTGTATATCATGATTATTTCGCAAATGTTAGCCTAGGCATAGAAGTTTGACTGCAGGGTCATAGGCTGCTATTGTATTGCTGGGCATAAAAGCAGACATATACGGTCCGGCCGTTACATCGAGCATTTTTTTTTTTTTTTTTATTGAGCCGTACATAGGCCTAGCCCAAAACGTGTATGTTGTGTTGGGCCGATACAACTTGGTGTGGTCAAAACGAGAAAGCACGTAAAATCGCAATTGGTGTCTCTAGTCTGGGATGCGAGTCTAATTTCTTTGGAATTTCTGTTGTAATACTAAAACATTACAGTTATTTGTGATCTAGGTGCCTAATCTATTGCATAATAGGCTGTTTGCGTGGAGGCTCTGAGTAGACAATTCTTGCAGTAGCTGCACGAGTGAGAATCGGTAGCCGCTGTGGCCGCGGGGACTGAGGCGCTCCAGTCACGGTCTGCACGGCCACTACGGTCGGGTGTTCGAATCCCCCCTCGGGCATGGATATTTGAGCCGTCTTTAGTATAAGGTAGTTCGTAAGTTGTTCGTAAGTTTAGGGACTGATGACCACGTAGTTAAGTCCCATAAGCTTAACAAACATTTGAACATTTGATTTTGAGAATCGGTAGCAATAATTAGGGAGGGCGACAGGCGCGTAACGTCAAGAAACAATAGATGTCCGACCGCGGGAAAAAGTAAAGTCGCATGGCTGGCAGGGCAGGCTGAGCCGCCTAATTGGAAAGGTGTGTGCTGTAACAGATGCGTGTGTGGTGCAGTGTCGGAGAGAAAGTGCGGGGTGCCGGCACATAGCCTATACCTCTCCAAAAGCACCAGGGGGGCCGTCGAGTTTAACCAACACCAGGTGGAGTCGGCTTAACGTCCCCATCCGGACGGTCGGATCACCATCAACAGTGTCCCATGCCCTCACTCCATGAGACACTGAGGAGAGGTTTGCAATTTAATCCTTTGTTCGGTCAGCAGTAAAAAGCGTGGCGTGATATCGCCGGGGGGGGGGGGGGGGCACCACTACCGAGGCCACCTAGATACAAGGCCTGTGCACTGCCTGCAAACAGTAGTCATCTTGAAACGATACTGTTGTATCATTCCATTTGGCTTACTTGAATTTATACGTGTTTCACGCAAGCCACAGTGTTGTGTGCACATTACTTTCTAATTTCATTTTTGTGTTTGACCTTTCGTGCCACCTTAATCACTCATTTCGGGGCTAGTGCTACGAGCAGTGGAGACAAGAATGCACGATGATCATTATTGCTATTGTAATTACAGGCGTAATAAGTGAGCCCTGCTCACATAAGGAGGTTTGCTCCACAGTACCCATCACCCCATCCTACCAAGTGTGTGTGTGTGTGTGTGTGTGTTTTCGTGTGTGTGAGGCTGCAGCTGGGAAAGCAGAGATGCTCATAGTTAGAAGGTTAGCCAACTTTATTTCTGTATTGGACAGAGAGGTCTCCTGGGGGGACGCGGTCGACAGGTGTCTGTGATTTGCGATTCCTCCACGATTCCCAAGTTGGCAGGATGGTCCCGTTACGTGACTCGTCAATTTCAGGACGGCTCCAGCCAAGTTCAATGGGAAGGGCGGTTAGGCTAGAGGGAAGCCATATTTCGGCAGAATGTTTCCTCAACTGGCTGAGGACGGACGTGAGTATGTTGGTCTCTGAGGGTAATATATTTCGAAGTGTGTGTGATTTGTGACAATTTTGGAACAGATTAGCAGAGAAATGGTTCAGTAAATGCACACTGCTAGGAGAAGTACATTTTCTAAATTTTTGGGAGTGTTTTCACGGAATTAGGACGAGTTCTGTACTTTGCGGATTAGGCTCAGTTCATGTGGGGATCTCTTGTGTACCAAGTTGGCTTATTACAATATAGTTAGGGTGGGAAGTGGAACGATGTTCGCTTTGTCGAATTGAGATTCTACTGTGTGCACGGAGGAAATTTAGTAATGAAACCTTGTGTGGCTTCTTTTATCGTTTAGTCGTCCACATAGATTCACGTGCAGTTGACCATGCGACATGGTGGGGCAAGATACACGAAGAGAAGTGGACGTAAAACCCTCTTAATCGGATTTAAAGTAAATGCAACAGTTAGCTAGTGAGTAGTAGGTATCCGTGACATAAGATTCTGTGTGATCAGTTATTTTGTGTGGATTTTCTTTGTGGGACTTTAAATTTACGTGTGTGTCGCCACGTGGGTAGTACATCGTGGCACTACGATGGTGGAATCCAGCCAGTAGGCAATGAGTGTGAACGATTTTGGTCCCTTTATTAATCCCTCCACGAAATATTAATTGTATTCTAAATGTTTTAACTGAAATGTCCCATAATATTTCTTGCTTAATTGAATAACAACAAGATCTGTAAATTTGTTAAAATGAAAACTGCTTTCTTTATACTAATTCCCCGTCCTTGTTTGTATGTATAATATTCAGATAGGAAATCATGTTAGGCACATCCATTGAGGTAAGCTACTGCCACCGCTATCCAAATAGTTGCCATAGTTTCCTTGGTAAGGTGAATTCCATTGCACGTCATTTATTTAATCAGGGCACTAAGATATGCTTTAACATCTTTTTATACCCGGAACAGGGTGGCAACCGATAGGAAAGCGGAGGGTGGTGAACTTACATATGGCGACCCTGCCCTAGGATGTCTGAATTTCATGGACTTTTAGGAAGCGATTAGTATAGTAATTAATATATGTGTTCTAAATTTTCAGGGAGTGTCTTATGTATGCATTGTCTCATCGTTGTTTTTCGGCATTGAAGTGTATCTTGTTGTTGATGCTATATTTCTATGGGGTTGCTGTGTGTCTGTTAAGTGTGAATATATTAGAAGCGATTTTGCTTACTGAAATTTTGGCATAGCTTGTGCTTCGTATTCTAGTTTCTCTATGATTACTACGCAGTCTAGGTCAAGGGCACGCTCCACAATGCGAGATAACAGTGTAGATTCCGTGGTAGCAGAGGGGGAGGGGTAGTGATGCGGAAGGTTTGCCTGTTGCGAATGATCTTTCGGCAGAACAGTTGGTAGGTACGGAATCCACGTGCACGCAAGAGAATGAATTGGGTTCGGAGCAGCATGATATGCAAGAAGGAGAAGGATCGGTTACACGGAGTGTTCCACTGAGGCCTCCTTCTGGAACCAATATAGTGGAATATTTTAACAAAATGTTTATGAAATTAGAGGCAGATAAGGAGGAGCTTAAGAAAAATACAAAATATTTGGTAAATCAGTAACAAGAAGCCGTGAGGAATCTGTTCAGCGAACACGAAAAAAATATTAATCTGTTGATCGGGGAACAGGATAAAAGGATAGACGAAGCAGTGCGCAACTTGAAGGTTTCAGAAGAGGCTGTATCGAACGATGTTGAAAAGATATGGGGGAAGGTTAAGAAGGTGGCACAGTGGAAGGTGGAAGTACTCACCACGGTGGACGACCTAAAAGATAACGCGGACACACGGTAATAATTAGATGCACGACTTGCAGCCGTCGAAGGGGATTTAGTTCAGCACATGAAGGGCATTATTGCTGATACTGAGTCAATAGGTGCACTGGTCGGAGAAGCAGTAAAGTCAGTAGCGAACCGTGTAGACGAGCAAGAAAAAGTTTTGAATGATGCATCGCGGCAGATAGAAAGTCTCACCTCAGCGGTTGAACAATTATCCGTATGTAACGTATGATCGAACCGTGCCGGTGAATCAGCAGAAGTGCAGTCGCTTCTTAGATTTAAGGAGACTCAGAAGCACATTAACGAGCAGAATTGTCGAGCGCTGCGGCAGTTGCTTGGGGAGGCAGGCCAGCCGCTGACCACGTGCAACAAAAGAGGCCAAAACAGTGCTTGTCACCTTGACGCTAAGCTGTGCAGGCTGAGAGCAGAATCTTCACCACCTGCAAAGTGGGAATACGAGGACAAAGATGATAGCTGTAGGCATTTTGTGTCAGTCCAATCAGTGGCGTAGCTACCACAGGGCTAGACGGGGCCGTGCCCCGGGGCCCCCGAGCTCAAGGGGCCCCCCGACCACCGTGAGCGACGTTTGAAATAAGTTACTATCCATTTTTTGTTTTTGCTCTCCCACCCTGCCGTCCATTCTATATGGTTACTTAGTCAGAATAGTGAATTGTCCATTCTAAACGCTGCCCTCTGCCCCAGTGTCGTGATAATAAGCGAAGACGTCGACTTATTTTACTTATTACTTCATGCAGCCTGGTTGCGGCACAGCTCAATACAAAGCAGTGGCGTAACTATTGAGGGAGGGGGGCGGATGAGGGGGATTAAACCACCCCTCCCCCCAGAACCCAAAAAGAAAGAAAAAAAAAAGAAATCGTATAACAGCAATCTGGTAAAGGTAAAGATTGGAAACTTGGGGTGTTTTACCATAAGCTTTAATTGGATGGGAGTGAATTAGTTTCTTCCTCAGGAGTGGTAGATGGTAGTCTGTCTGGAAACTGACTAAAATTTAACCCCCCCCCCCTCCCCCCCCGAAATCCAAGTCCTAGTTACGCCACTGATACAAAGTGTTTCATCTTGCAAAATCCGGCAACTTCGTTTTGCTGAAACCATCCTACACGAATATTTCCCCTGTTTTCTTTCTTTGACTGGGCTATCAAAGAAATAAGGCTGATCGGCATGGAGCGTGGGATCGTTTTATCTGCACGTCCTGCCCAGGCCCAACTCTGTCCCTCGGCAAAATTTCATCCAAATGCATGCATCCAGTAATTTTTGCGTAAACGAATACCAAATAAACTTTTACGTCAGAATCAGAATCGCTACGGACCTCCATCAGGGTTTCCCCTGACTTCGTCCTGGCCAGGCATAGTTCACCATCTTTCGGGTAAACAAACTTTTACAGTTATAACTATATTATCTGCTGCGTGACACATAATTTACTTAGCAGTGTTTAGGTTTGCCTCATTATTTCTTCCACTGGGCGGTAAGGAGCTGATGAAACAGTTTGGCATCGGTATACAGTTTTAGTTTAAAGCTGGCCCCAAACTCATTTTTGCCCCGGGGCCCTTGGCGACATAGCTACGCCACTGAGTCCAATATTATTGCACCTACCCGAGCCCGAACAACGAGCAGCACCCGTGTTCATTTATCAAACAGGTTGATCACGCGCTGCCGTTATCGTGGAGCCCTCGGTTAAACATACAGTTTGTGTGGAGTTATTGGCGGGAAGACGTGTCTGAACGGATACAAATATATGTGTAAGACTGCGACAATAAAAATTACGAAAGATTTAAAGACGCGTTCCTCGCAGAATTCTGGCCTCAGAGTCTGCAGGAAAAGGTAAAAGTGGGTGTGCTCATGTCGCCACATTTCAATAAAACGAACTTTCGCGATCCGGTTTCCTTTGTGTAATATTTAGTGAGGCGGAACTAGCACCTGTATGCTCCTTATGACTCTTGTTAGCTGGTCCAAATTGCTTTATACAAACTTCCCCACCGCCTTCGCCGTGAGATTAACATTGCGGGACGTGGATTGCAGGAGATAAAATCCTTTATTGCATTTCTGCATGAATTTGAGTGCGATGACCCCGAGTCCGGGTACGTGCGCGAACAGAATGTATACCCTAATATTACTTTGGTCGAAACGATGGACAGTCGCAAGGACAGCAGAATGAGGGGCGCAGTGGAAGTTGGTCGTCCAACAGATACCGTAAGCATAAGCGCCAAGGACGTAGTGATGATAGAGAGGGCAGTACGAACACGTCGAGTGGTGGTACGACGCCTCAGGGAGTGGAAATTAGAGGTTCTGACCCACGACATAATGTGCGGAAAGAATCGGCGAATGCAGCGGTCGAGCAAAGACAGCCGGCCCGTGCTGCTAGTCGTGCACGAGATGGTGTGACGTAAGAAAATAACTGCGACCATCTCGCCCTGTTTATTGACTATACGAATATTAGGGAACTCTTGCTATTGCAGGAGGGAGGAGACACGACTAGCACCACATACCCGATTCTGTATGTGAGTGTGGAAGGAATTGTTGTACAGTGCCTCATTGACATGGGATGTCAAGTGTCGGAAATTAGCGAAAGTCTGTTCAAACGTTGTTAGCTAAAGGTGTGGCCAGTGTTGCCATTAGTGAAAACGAATCTTAGTGGAGGAATTCCGGGTAAGAGTGTGCCAGTAAAAATACAGACAGAGCTCGAATTTTTATGTCATGATCATTTTCTCAGGGCAAATGTATAAGTGACTCTTGTATTGGCCATGGAGACCATCATGGGGCTCGATTTACTAGCGCGTTACAAGGGTGTCATTGACATTGGTAGGAACTGCATTACTCTTCTTGTAGACGGTTCTGAAGTGAATTTTGATTTCGACGAGTGTCTGATCGAAGATACGCCGATGGGTGATAATGTAGAGATGTTTATTCACAATGATGTTGCTGCGGAGAGTGGAAGCGACGTCTGCTGTCCTTTCAATCCTGTGATTGACTCAGAGGTAGAAACGATATTAGTTGTCGATGTAGATGAGTTCTGTGAGAGTAGTGAATGGCCTAATTTTGGACCAATTTTATTTATTTACAATTACAATAACAATTTAGGTCTGTTACCTGGATAACTAAAACAGACCTTTGCAATCAATTATTATACATTACAAATTGTTTGGTTGTTAGTAATAAGTTAATGACAACTCAAAGTATAATTCCCGCCTCTTAGCAAGCCTCCTGAAGGGAGGCCAGTACCCATCCCTACGACATGGATGTGGGTGGGGCCTACTTACTAACGTAACCACTGCTACTCATATTAGTTTATTAGATTGCGACTTTTACAAAACAGAGTAAATTACACTACTTCTACTAGTGGTGCACTGATTTACACTATCCATTTTGTTAGATTACCGCCCAATAGAAATACTGGTAATTAATAGCATAAATTAAACAGTATGAAGTTCACTGCAAACATTGACCATGCCAATGCACTAAATGTTACACAATTTTAATCTTATTAATTATGGTAGCAATGTATGTACACAGTTGGGTGACAACATTTATAGTTAGGCCATAGGTAGAAATTATCCACGTTAAGATTTGCTGTGTGCTTGTAGCTGACGGGAGGCCAGCGAGCAGGCCGATGTTGGTGGCTTGTTCCAACTTAGGATTTTACAGTTCGTTTCCGGTGAGGGGAGAGAGGGACAATGGCGAGTGCCAGGCACAGTGCAGTGCACAAATATTGTAATACTACTGGCATTTGAAGTAATACGATGCAGTTAGGAACCTTTAAGGCCCTCATTACAAAATAGCCTGTTGATGAATAAACAATACATTAGCTGATATAGTCACATCTAATGTAATATGTTTAATTGACAATGAAAAGTAATAAATTACCAACGAAGACAAGACAGTTACACAACTAGCATGGCAATGTTTGTTTATAAAAATAATATATTAACTATTTTTCATTTTATTTTCAATCAATCTTTTGTAGTTTACCTTGAAATATTCAGTTAAATTAGTTATCTGTGATATGAGAAATTGCACGATTATGATAAACAGTACAAAGGATGTTTATACTAATATAAAAACGTAAGAAAATATTTGTTTAATGTGTAGTGTAATTATTTTGATTTTAAGTAAAGTTTTAGAAATGTATTGGCTGAGCGCTGTACGTTGGCAAATCGGTTAGAACAGTTCACATGGGGAAGTTGATGACGTAGGGGAATAAACCCCGGCAGTTGAGCTTTTGGTGCGCGCGCGCGCCTGGGCAGGAAGTGAGGACTCCAGACCACGTGGTGTGGCTGGCCGGGCGGCGTCGCGCTGCCTCAGTCGGCAGGTGGATCTCGAGGTGGTGACTTGAGTTTTGTGTGTGGCAATCGCCACGTGTGGTTGCTCGTCGTAGACTGCACCAAGTTAAATCGAGTGCTACTGTGTGTTTGTGAATATTTAGCCGGTGCAACAAGGTGTGCATCGTATTGAATTAAAGTGACTGTGATTTGTTAATGTAACACGTGTCGTCGCATAGGCAGGAACATAAACGGTGTTTGAGACAGCCACGTGGTGTGAAATCAGTTCGCGACAAATATTCATTTTGTCTGGGGGCTCACGAGCTATAACTTTATTTGGTTCATTTACCGACGTACAGACGCGACAGCCACAGGGTTCAAGTATTGTGAAATAAACAACATAAAGTGAACTTTCACGTGTTTTCAAAAATAGTAGTTAGTACACCCTTTTCTCTCATGAACTTGATTTTATTATGAATTTGTTTTGTTAATCATATGCAGGGAAGGAAAGCTGCGAACGTGTGATATCATCCCCTAGAAAACGAGTCAAACAGTCGCAATAACAGTTACAGTGTTTTTGCATGTTTAGGAATTTGGTTCGCAGCTGGTGGTTGTGAGTTTCAAAAATTAATCTTTCCCTATTTTAAACTCTCACCCCGACCTTCACGCTCGCATTTGGGGGCTCGTTCGGGATTAGTTCACGTTGGACTTGCTCGGACGGAGAGATTAGGGTGTGTATAGGACAGTGAACAGTTACGAACAGTTGCAAACAAGTGCGCGGACGCGACGGACAATTTCAAGTGTGTGTGGTGGCTGGCAGCAGAGAGCGGGATAAGTTCACGTTGGACTTGCTCGGACGGAGAGATTAGGATGTGTATAGGACAGTGAACAGTTACGGACAGTTGCAAGCAGATACGCAATCGCGTCGCGCGGTTAACGACGGTTAGTGACGCAGAGTTCGGGCGCGGGCATCCGTAACCGGCGATCGACGGCCCATCGGACCGGCAGCAGTGAGCGGTGGCGCGTGGGTTCAACGCACTCAAATTTCATCTTCTGCAACGGACGGCAGTGATCGTGGGGACTTCGCAAGTCGCCAACGGAGCGTCGGGGCCCAGCAGCTTCGATTCTACAAAGGATAAGGGATGCAGTGAGGACATATTCCAGCCACAGCTTCTACAACAGACGGCAGCGAGCGTTGGGGACGTCGCAGCTTGTTGCAGCAACTTCTGGATTAAAAGATAAGTAAAGCAGCTGGCGCTCTAAATTCTTGTGTGTTAATCAAGCTTTCTTGTGGCACACAAAATGGAGCAGGTTTTTAAGAGGTCGCCAAGCGACGTAGATTCAGAGAGTAGCATACCAGAAAGTCCAGAGAGGGTAAATACTGGGGGAATGTTGTTGACACCGGAGATGTTAGCAGCCATGTTAGCGAGTTTTAGCTCAAATTTAGAATCAAATTTAAAATCAGAAATACAAAATTCAAACTCAAATTTAAAATCAGAAATAGGAACTGTAAAATCAGAAATAGAAACTGTAAAATCAGAATTGAAAGCAGACTTTAAGGCAGACATTGGGGCACTACAAAATTCAATGCTTGGATTAAAGACAGAAATAATCACAGACATTGACAAAAAGATAGGAAGTCTAACAGAACGGTTTGAAAATAGGGAAAAGGAGATACATGCCAGAATTGGTGCTATTGAGACTGAGGTAGGAGGCAAGTTAGATGCTGTGAAACAAATATGTGATCACAGGAATGAGGGCACTATGCAAGCGTTGGCTGAGGTTGACAAGAGGATGGTGGCAGGTATTGAGGAAACAAAAACTTTGTTGTCAGGAAAATTAGAGAATACAGAATGTAACTTTAGGAAAAAGATAGAACAAGTAGTGACAGTAAACAATACTGAGATTGAGAAGGTGAACACTACAATAAATAATCTAGAATTGGGTACTGCATCAGGAAACACTAATTGGTCCATGGTGCAGACACCTAATGGCAAAAAGTTTTCAGGAGTGGGTAATTATCATCCAGTAGATTTTTTGGCTGCATGCAAGGGCCAATTTGTGCCTGGTATGTCAGACCAGTTAAAGTGAAGTTAGCAAAGAGAATGCTTGACTGTTCTGCTCAATCTTGGGCAAATCAGTGTGCTGATAAGTTTGTTAGTTTTGAGGCGTTTGAAAAATTGTTTTTAAATAAGTATTGGGGGGAGGCCAAGCAAGCTAAGATACAAAATGAATTCTTGAACGGGCCAAACTATGTGAAAGGAAAACAGAGCATGAAGGAATTTTGTCAGGAGGAACTTGAGAAACTAGTGCATTTAGATACATCTTTGAGTCTTTTAGCAGTAATTTCCACTTTGTGTAGGAGGTTACCTGCAGATTTGCATTGGCAGTTAATTCACCATCCCACAGATTCAGCTGAGAATTTCACTGAATTTGTAGAAAAGATAGACCAGGGTTTAGTTATAGAACGACAGCTCAGGGGAACACAGCATGTGAACCACAATGAAAACAGAGGCAGTAGAAATGTGGTCACAACCAGGGAAACCACAATAGAGAGAGGAATTTAAATGAAAATTGGAGAGGTAACAATAACAGAGGAGACAACTGGGAGAATAGAAGCCAGAGGAAAACATGGGAAAATGATTGGAGAAATCAAAGGCAGGAAGGTGGAAATAGGAATGGGGATAACAGTAGGAGAGACAATCAGAGACAGAATCAGGGAAACTAAGATTTGTCCCAAATGAGGTCCGCTTTGGGACAAGGAACTATTCTAATAACAGGACCAGAAGATGGAATATCAGGGGATCTAATGACCATAATTACAGTAGGAACAGATATGGGGAGAGAAGGGAGGAAAAACTATGTCACATGGACAGAGATGATGATAGGAAAGAGGAAGTAGGAGTTCACAAGGGCAAGGATAGAGAAAAGAGGGAAGAAAACATAAATAGAGTAAACAAGGAAAGGGAGAAAAGAGAGGAAAGTATGTGTCAGATGGATGCTGTTATAGGTAGTGAGGAAATTTTTGGGGATTGGTTTATGCAACATGACAAAAGAGAGGCAAACAGGAGGAGAATGGATAGGAATGAGGACAGTAAAGGGGAATATAATGTACAAAATTTATTTGATAATAACATTAGAGAAGATAAAAACAGTGTTGGGTTAGCCTTAGTTTTGGATAGGTCAGAGGCACAAGTGTTGACTGAATGTGAAAGTTTGAATGTAAATATTGATGGTACTGGAGCCAGCATAGATGGTGTTGAGTGTGTGAATGAGAATGAATGGAGTTCTGAATTTCAAAAAAATTAAATGTGATCCAGTAAAAACATTAAATGGCACTGGGTCTAGTATGAATAATGAGAGAAATGTGAATGTTTCTGAAGTAGGTGAAATTGTCAATACTGATGTACACCCACCTGTAACTGATGATGTGTTGGGACAGGACAGAGGTATTATTGAGAAGATAAAGTTAATTAGGAAGTGGGCACCAGATGATTGGCTATTACACAAATATGAGTATTTGGACCAACTTGGGAAGCAATGTAATAGGGATCAAACTTACTATAGCCTGGTAAAAGACTTAGTGAGTGGGGACAATGAATACAATGAATTAAGGGGATTAGGCATGTGTGCTGTAGACCAAAATGAAGTAGATGAGGGATATTGTGTATTACAGGAGGGAATAGATAATGATAAGGAGAGTGTACAAACTTTTGTAGTATACAACAATGAAAGTTGTAAGGAAATGGATTGTGATGGGGTAGGAGCAGGGTGGATTGATAAAGAAGTTATTGAATATGGTCCAGATGATTGGGTCCAACTCCTTAGACATTTAAAATCAGTGGAGCCAGTAACATGGGTAGAAGAGAAATATGGGTATGCAAGGAAACTTGGGGAGTTGAGTGCAATAAACTCAGAATTTGGGAAAGCATTCAGTGAAATATTTGGAAATGATGAGGACATACAACCATATTGTTATGTAGGGGAAATAAATACTATGGTTAAGAACTGTATGCAAGAAATTGAGGAGGATTTGTTGGCAGAGAATGAACTTGAGGAAGATGTTATTGAAAATGTACAGCCCATTATAAATGTTAAGGTAGAAGAGGTTAGTGAAACTGCATTGATTGATACTGGAAGTACAATTAGTGGTATTTCAGAGGATTTCTACAATCAAATCAAGAGTACAGGGACAGTAGAGTTTCCAGTTACTGGGGTACGGATAAAGAATGCTACTGGCAGTTATAGCAAACCAGTGAATAAGGAAGTACTGTTAGACTTGATGATTGAGGATGAATTATTTAGTCAAGGTTTACTTGTCATAAAGGGACTTTGCTTAAATTTAGTGTTGGGAAATGATTTTTTGTGCAAATATGGGGCACAACTAGACTATAAGGACAAGGCTATAAAATTGAATGTAGGGGGTCATATGAAGAAGATTAAATTTAAGAACTCTGTTGATAAAAAGAATCTGATGGCATGCATACAGATAGCACAATGTGTTATGAATGAAGCTGAAGTTGAGGAAGAAATACGAAAGAAGGTAGATGAGACAAAGGGGATAAGTGAAAGTCAAAAGGGGGAATTATATTATTTATTGTCTAGGTATAAGAATGTGTTTTCTGAAAAGCCAGGAAAAAATCTTAGATTTTGAATATGAAATTAGGGTAAAACCACATGAACCAGTTAAAGCTAAGCCTTATGCTATAGCCATATCTGAAAGGGAATCAGTCAGAACTGAATTACAACGGATGCTGGATGGGGCATAATTGAAAGATGTAGAAGCGAGTACAGCATTCTCATGGTAGTGGTAAAAAATAAGGACAAATCTGTGCGGTTAGTGTTAGACGCCAGAAAATTAAACAAAATTATAGTTCCTGAAACAGATCATCCAGAGAACATGGATGAACTGATTCAAGGATTCCATAATGTGAAACTTATGTCCAGCATGGATCTGACTGCCGGATTTTGGCAGGTGCCGCTGGCTGTTGAGAGCAGGAAATACACGGCTTTCTTATTTGAAGGCAGGGCCTATCAATATAAGGTTGTTCCTTTTGGTTTGTGTATTTCTGTTGCTGTTTTCATTAGAGCTTTGCGTTATGTGTTGGGAGATGAACTGATGAGAAGGCTTACAATTTATGTGGATGACATATTGGTTGCTACAGCTACTTGGAAGGAGCATTACCGTTTATTGCAGGATGTTTTTACAGCTTTACTTGCAGGGGGTATGACACTCAAGCTTAAAAAGTGTGAATTTGTGAAAGCAGAAATAAACTTTTTAGGTCATGTGTTATCTTCAGAAGGATTTATGCCTAATGGGGATAAGATTAAGGCAATAGCAGAATGTGCAAAACCTAAGAACCGGAAGCAGTTAAAATCGTTTCTCGGCATGGCTAGTTTCTACAGAAAGTACATAAGTAATCAAAGCCTGAATTCTCCAAATTTGTCACGGTTATTGAAGAAAAATGTGTCCTGGGTGTGGTCTGATGAATGTGATAGGGATTTTGAAAGAATCAAAACCAGTCTGTGCAATAGCAAACTCTTACATTACCCAGACATGTCTCTTCCATTTTACTTAGCCACAGACAGCTCAGACTATGGAATAGGAGTTGCTCTCTTTCAAAGAAAAGAAGTGGATGGTGAGATTGAACACAGAAGCATATCATTTGCAAGCAGGGTCCTATCAAAACATGAGTGGAGATATGGTATTTCGGAGAAGGAACTTTTGGCTATAGTTTGGGGTTTTCTGAAATTCAGAATTTACGTGCAAGGTCATGAGACAATTGTTATGACTGACCATAAGGCATTGAGCTATTTGCAGGATTGTAAGTTACTAAATCAAAGGCTGGCACGTTGGGCACTAATACTCCAACAATTCCAGTATAAGATAGAATACATAAAGGGAACTGAAAACGTAGTTGCTGACAGCCTGTCCCGTTTGCCTATTAAAGGGGATGAATCTATAGAACTTGAGGGTGAAGGCACTGAATTCCACATGATGTACATGAAAGGTGTTGATGGGGAAAACCATATTAGGGACATCAGTAAGGACATGAGACGGATACAGAACACTGATCCGATTCTCAAACTGGTCAAAACAAACATGAGTACAAAAGGGCACGAAAAATTAGATAAATATTACAAGATCTATAAGGGGTATTGTTTAGGAGAAAGAATGTTGACAAAGAAGAATGGCGGGTATGTTGGCCAGAGGAACATGTCCAGTCATTGATAGAATATATACATTTGTCACATGGTCATTATGGACCACAAAAGTGTTTGGAAATATTACAGTATTATGTTATTTTTAACAATATGGATAGAAGTGTTAGGAAACAGTTAGGTGCTTGTGATAAATGCCAGCGTGTGAAGCATAGCACTGTGGCTAGCCAAGGTGAAATGCAAAGCATTTTACCTAAGGGTGTGGGTGAGTTGTTGGCAATTGACCTTTTTGGACCATTGCCAGCAAGTAGGGGTGGACAAAAATATGTCATACTTACTGTTGATGTGTTTTCAAAATATGTAAGGCTATACGGTATCAAGAAGGCTACCAGCAAAACAATAATCCGTAAGCTAGAGCTAGATTATTTCAAAAAACATGGAAAACCTAAGGCATTGCTGTCAGACAATGGTTCCCAGTTTACATCTAAGGCATGGGAAGATTTTATGCAACAGTCAGGTGTAAAACATATAAAAATTTCAGTTTACCATCCGACGAGCAATCCTGCCGAGCGATACATGCGCGAGTTGGGACGGTTATGCCGAACATACTGTAGTAATAACCACAAATCATGGGCAGAGTACATTGTTTCGTTTGAGGATGTCATGAACAGTGTTAAAAGTAAAGCAACAGGATATACACCATATGAGATAATGATGGGCAAAAAGGCACCGAATCTAATAGGTGAGATTGTAGATTTCCCACCAGGGAATCAGGTGACACCACAGGAACGGATAAAGCTGGCGACCGAGCAGATGGCTAAGGCAGCAACTCAGAGGAAAAAGAGACATGACAGTAGGTACAAGCCAACTAAGTACAAAGTCAATGACCTAGTACTAGTGAAAACTAAAGAAAAGTCTAGTGACATTGATGGAGAAATAAAGAAACTTTTTGAGTTATATCATGGGCCATTCCGGGTAGCAGCATGTCCGTACCCAAATGCTTACCGGTTGGAATACCCCAAGTCTGGAAAACCGTTGGGGTTAAGAAATATTACTGAGTTGAGGCTATATAAGCAACTGGATTAAGCCAGTTTGCAGCCTCATGTGAATATTAGGTTTAGGATCTGTATGTATTTTTTGTGACTTATGTATGTCTAGATTTAAGAGTTTTTGTGGAGTAACTTGACAATTTGATAATTATTTTGACTTGGTTTATTCTCTATTTTTGCGTTGCTTTATTTTTGTTGTTTATGTATGTGTGTTGGTGAAAGGTGCAATTGTTGCCAGGACTCATTCCTACAAACAGCAGCTGAGAGGGATATTGTGTTTATTGTGTCATCATAATTTAGGTATGAGTAGTGAAACTATTTATTTAGGTAATTCTAAGAATAATAATTAAATTGTTTTTATTTTTGTTGATACATACTAATCTGAAATCAGGACTAGAGGACGTATATATATTGTATTCAATTGATGTTCACAGGCTGCAGGAGTTGTAGTTTCTGTGAAGTATAGACGTGCTAGGATTAACTTAGGATAGTATGGGCCAATTAAATCTCACACTAGCAAAAATAATTTTTTTGGTGCGAGGGGGTAGGATTTGTATTTATGTTTGTAGGTGTCATTATGATGGAAGAGAAAATTCTCTATGATAACATTCTTTTGGTAGTATTATTTGAGCTTTAAGATATATTTTTGACATGGGGAGGGTTTTTTTTTATTTGATGGAGTAATACTCCAAGTAGGCCACATATTCTCTTGTCTGTTTCATCTGAAGCTATGGCTGATGAGAGTGCAGGCATGGTGGTTTGGGTTAATCTGATAATGACTAACAACAGCCACTTTCAGTTCTTAATTCTGTTGATTTACATGTTACTGTACATGTCTCAATGCTTAGTTTCAATTGCACCAAGCCTGGATGGCAGGGGGGTTGGATACAAATCCAACCGAATCCTGGTGTCCAGACAAACTTTTGTCTATGTTGACTCATGAGTGCCTTCTGCTCTTCCTGTTCCATGTAGGGTGCATATGACGTGTGTGAACAAGAACGCTTGATCCAGTGCCATGAATCTAAGCTGCAACAGCATGTTGGTTGAAATGACGGAGACATAGGACCGTACACCATGGACCAGAGTTGCTGCAACGATGACTCTGGGGTTCTCAGTGTCAAAGTGGTGAGAGATTTCCTTCAAACAAGTGGAGTGTACACCGTCAAAAGTTTTTATAGTGACAATTCTAGTTTTTCCATGTAGGACAAAGTTCTCTAAAGACTAAAGTTTAATAATATTATAAATTTGGTGCCAATTCTGTATATAAACAACAGGCACACTTAAAATTCATGGATGTAATTAGTTATAAGGATCCTTTTCTTAAAAATATGCACACACTAAAAGTGGTCTTCATGGTACAAATAGTGGGAAATTATCTCACTGCCCTATTTATTTTTTATGTATCTATTTATTTATTTTTGCATTAGTTGAGGTCAGAATTGGCATAGTGTTTGAGCCAATCTGATTCAATAATTTTGTAATTTAAAAAATTTTTGTTCATTTGAATGTATTAATTTTGGTGCTACTTGCGCCATCCTGCACATGGTTTGGATGCCGCAAGTGGGGGTATTGTGAGATTACCGTCCAATAGAAATACTGGTAATTAATAGCATTTGATAATTAAACAGTATGAAGTTCACTGCAAACATTGACCATGCCAATGCACTAAATGTTACACAATTTTAATGTTATTAATTATGGTAGCAATGTATGTACACAGTTGGGTGACAACATTTATAGTTAGGCAATAGGTAGAAATTCTCCACATTGAGATTTGCTGTGTGCTTGTAGCTGACGGGAGGCCAGCGAGCAGGCCGATGTTGGTGGCTTGTTCCAACTTAGGATTTTACAGTTCGTTTCCGGTGAGGGGAGAGAGGGACAATGGCGAGTGCCAGGCACAGTGCAGTGCACAAATATTGTAATACTACTGGCATTTGAAGTAATACGATGCAGTTAGGACCCTTTAAGGCCCTCATTACAAAATAGCCTGTTGATAAATAAACAATACATTAGCTGATATAGTCACATCTAACGTAATATGTTTAATTGACAATGAAAAGTAATAAATTACCAACGAAGACAAGACAGTTACACAACTAGCATGGCAATGTTTGTTTATAAAAATAATATATTAACTATTTTTCATTTTATTTTCAATCAATCTTTTGTATTTTACCTTGAAATATTCAGTTAAATCAGTTATCTGTGATATGAGAAATTGCACGATTATGATAAACAGTACAAAGGATGTTTATACTAATATAAAAACGTAAGAAAATATTTGTTTAATGTGTAGTGTAATTATTTTGATTTTAAGTAAAGTTTTAGAAATGTATTGGCTGAGCGCTGTACGTTGGCAAATCGGTTAGAACAGTTCACATGGGGAAGTTGATGACGTAGGGGAATAAACCCCGGCAGTTGAGCTTTTGGTGCGCGCGCGCGCCTGGGCAGGAAGTGAGGACTCCAGACCACGTGGTGTGGCTGGCCGGGCGGCGTCGCGCTGCCTCAGTCGGCAGGTGGATCTCGAGGTGGTGACTTGAGTTTTGTGTGTGGCAATCGCCACATGTGGTTGCTCGTCGTAGACTGCACCAAGTTAAATCGAGTGCTACTGTGTGTTTGTGAATATTTAGCCGGTGCAACAAGGTGTGCATCGTATTGAATTAAAGTGACTGTGATTTGTTAATGTAACACGTGTCATCGCATAGGCAGGAACATAAACGGTGTTTGAGACAGCCACGTGGTGTGAAATCAGTTCGCGACAAATATTCATTTTGTCTGAGGGCTCACGACCTATAACTTTATTTGGTACATTTACCGACGTACAGACACGACAGCCACAGGGTTCAAGTATTGTGAAATAAACAACATAAAGTGAACTTTCACGTGTTTTCAAAAATAGTAGTTAGTACACCCTTTTCTCTCATGAACTTGAATTTATTATGAATTTGTTTTGTTAATCATATGCAGGGAAGGAAAGCTGCGAACGTGTGATATCATCCCCTAGAAAACGAGTCAAACAGTCGCAATAACAGTTACAGTGTTTTTGCATGTTTAGGAATTTGGTTCGCAGCTGATGGTTGTAAGTTTCAAAAATTAATCTTTCCCTATTTTAAACTCTCACCCCGACCTTCACGCTCGCAATTTCCTTTGCACCACTGGATTTCTAGTCTAGATTGGATTTGGAAGGTAGCAAGGCAGCCAACACCAGAGAACTTATTCCAGTGACTTCTCCCTTATACCTTGCTCACGCAAGGCAGGGAAGTCGTCCAGCTCTCCACTCCTTGCCTCAACTAACCTTCCAGTCATATTCGGTTCCATCCGTGGCGCCAAACCGACGTTAGCCGGCCAGACGCGAGTCTGGACCAGTCTATATATCGACACTTTAGATGACCAGCCGGAAGTGTGGATGCACTGTCATTACATAGGCCATACCCAAGGCCCGGACGTAGGCCAATTGAGCGATTGCGAGATGTAGGAATTAATTGTTGAGAAGATGCGTCATGCAACTGACCCACGTGACCGCGATGCCCTTCAGCATATTTTAATGTTGTATGCGAATGTCTTTCACCGTAAAACTGGGACTATAAAAGATTTTCTGTACCAGTTGAGTATCACAAGCCATTCATTGTGAAGCTCTTCGGCATACCCTGCGCTTTGCGATGGAAAGGGCATTCCGAAATT
The DNA here is from genome assembly GCA_026315105.1 of Locusta migratoria. Lineage (NCBI taxonomy): Eukaryota > Metazoa > Arthropoda > Insecta > Orthoptera > Acrididae > Locusta > Locusta migratoria. The sequence goes on from CM048755.1 coordinate 10,957,135, forward strand.
AATGAGATATTGCAACAAGGTGTTATAGAGCCTGCGGTCAGTACTTACAACAGTCTATTGTTATGTGTGGTTAAGAAGGAAAAATCTATCCGATTGGTCCTGGATAGCCCCACGCCCATGAACCACAGACATAGCCGAGGTGGGGTGGCTTGCGTGCATCAACAATACAGATAGCCGTACTGTAGGTGCAACCACAGCGGATGGGTATCTGTGGAGAGGCCAGACAAATGTGTGGTTCCTGAAGAGGGGCAGCAGCCTTTTCAGTAGTTACAGGGGCAACAGTCTGGATGATTGACTGAGCTGACCTTGTAACATCAGCTAACATGGCTTTGTCATGCAGTTACTGCGAACGGCCGAAAGCAAGGGGACATGCAGCTTTACTGTATGAACATATGACGATGGCATCCTCTCGGGTAAATATTCCGGAGGTAAAGTAGTCCCCCATTCGGATCTCTGGGCGGGGACTAGTCAGGAGGATGTGATCATCAGGAAAGACAACACTGGCATTCTACGGATCTGAGCGTGGAATGTTAAATCCCTTAATCGGGTAGGAAAGTTAGAAAATTTAAAAAGAGCAATGGATAGGTTGAAGTTAGATGTAGTGGGAATTAGTGAAGTTCTGTGGAAAGAGGAACAGGATTTCTGGTCATGTGAGCACAGGATTATAAATACAGTATCAGTTGGGGGTATTACAGGAATAGGTCTGATAATAAATATGAAAATACAAATGCAGGTAAACTACTATGAGGAACACAGTCTCCACCATATCCTTTCTTCCAGGAGTGCTAGTCTTGCGTGTTTGCAGGAGAGCTTCTGTAAAGTTTGGAAAGTAGGAGGCGAGGTACTGGCAGAAGTAAAGTTGTGAGGCGGCATCGTGAGTCGTGTCGGGTAGTGCGCTTGCCTGTGAAAGGCAAAGGTCCCAGGTTCGAGTCCCGGTTCCGGCACACAATTTTAATCTGCCAGGAAGTTTCATATCAGCGCACACTCCGCTGCAGAGTGAAGTTTCATTCTGGAAACATCCCTTAGGTTGTGGCTAAGCCATGTCTCCACCATATTCTTTCTTCCAGGAGTGCTAGTCTTGCGTGTTTGCAGGAGAGCTTCTGTGAAGTTTGGAAAGTAGGAGGCGAGGTACTGGCAGAAGTAAAGTTGTGAGGCGGTATCGTGAGTCATGTTGGGATAGCTCAGTCGGTAGTGTGCTTGCCCGCGAAAGGCAAAGGTCCCAGGTTCGAGTCCCGGTTCCGGCACACAATTTTAATCTGCCAGGAAGTTTCATTGATCATGATAATTATTGTTATGAGAATACTGAAAGCAAAATAATTTGTTAATACTAATGTATGTTAATTATAATATAATAGTGTAGTTATATATATATGCAAATATATATATATGCAAATGTGATCAAAATTGATATGAACATAAACCCTACCAGTTTGGCACTTGTGCGAACCACCCAGAAACATCTAAAATATTTCAACAAAATATGCTACTATCGATTTATTGTTTTACATCCACAACCTGCACAGTTACAGGTCAGCAGATGGGCATGACGCCACCATAAAGACTACAGCTGTTGAGCTCATCATAGAAATTCACTTATAAAATTATTAAATTCTTATTATTTCATGAATGCATTACTCTTTCATATTATTTTATAAATGCAGCATATAATACAATCCTCATTCCAATAACCTCCATGAATGACAACAAAAGATCCCAGCCATCAGAGTCAAAAAGTTAACCTCATCAAAACTTTACATCATCAAAACACAAAATACATAGTCAGGCTTGATACATGAGAGTCATAGCCAAAGTTAATATACAATGAGTCAGTTCAGTTAAATAAATATAATCAAGTTTTTAAATGACCGGTACCCCATCAAGTATCTTACACAAAGATCATTCAACCCCCCACTTTATAAATAATTTTGTACAGGATGGTTATCAGGATAAAAATTACAACTAATACACATTTACCAAGAAATAGAATGCACAGAAAAATATGAAAAAAGAGTTTAGCTTACAGAATGGTATTGTAATTAGTTTCATGAAATGTACCTTATTACCTTATACTAGGTAACTTTGAAAATCAGTCATAGCAATTACACAGAACATTGCTTTACAACATACACAGGCCTACCATCAGTGAAAATTTTAAACCTACACATTAACATTTACCATAGCTTCAAAAGAATCAACAGATGTCAAATAGTTTACTAAAAGTTTATGAATTAAAGTCAAAAATATCTATACTGTCCAGTTTAAAGAAAATAAAATTAATTATAATGTCTGAGTTTGCTTGGGATTGTGTTTCAATTATTAGAGATCGCATACCAACAATGATGTACCTATTTCATTTTACTTTACGGTGTTTCCACCACTCTGGGTACAAATTTTCCCAGCTCAATTCTAGCTTCTTCCATATAAATTATATGTGAATTTTAAACTTCTGCCTGAATATTTCCTTTACATGAGTAAAATCAGGTAAGTAACAGTCAATACCATTCAAGTTTGCATTTTCAGGATTATTTTTAAGACACAATGTAGCTTCATCAACATGTTCCATATTTTCAACATTTACATCTTCAACATACAACATACTATCAGTTTCATTACCATTTTCCACAAATTCTCTATATTCAACCTTCTCATGACTAACATGATCGTTACGAAGCATAAGATTCTCAGCATCATCATAAACATCAACCTTTTCATATTTAAATCCAGTATCATTTGTAACATATTCAGAACTATTATTACATACCATATAGCTGTCATCATTATAAACTTCAACATTGTAATGACTAACACAATCAATTACATCAACCTTTTTGTATTTTAACACTTTCATTTTCAGTAGGTAACATTTTATACACATCACTAGATACCTCACTTATTTGAAGATGAACCTTATGCCTTATGCCTCAACAATACAAGTCTCACACTCTGGTAAAATGTTGTAGCTTTTAGTGTCATGTACAAAGTCTAAGTTACCATAATCACATTCAGATACAAATACATCATCACATTTAGGTTTTATTTGTGTATTAGCATATCTGTATTTTCTGTTTTTATTAAAACATGTATTACCATACTTCTTGTGTCTGTTTTCCAAATTTTCCAAAATTTTCTGTTTGTATTAGCCCAGCTTAATGCATCACCATTTAAGTGATATATTACATATTTCATGTTTTTAATCACATATACTTTCTATAAAACTATTTACACAGCTTAAAATGAAATCTACAGGGTGTACTTCATGTTCTGGAAACATCTTTACAGGAATTTTAGACCATGAACCAAAATTGTGTATGACATTTGTTACAGGATTATTATTCACACAATCACCTGATGATAAATTAACCTTTTCCCTATTAACATCTTTAACAAAATCTGCACCTTTTTCTACTGTCTGACCTGCTGATTCTACTTCATGAAAACAAGTCTTCACGTAACTCTCATTTATTAGGCCTAACTCAGTATCTCCACACAAAACTTTAAGTTCATTAATTAGTTCATTTTAATTTGATTTTGTTGGTCTGTTAACGTTTTTAGTAATTTATTTTCCAGTTTGTTAAGCAATGATTCTAACATGTTTAAAGTTTTATTTTGTTTCGCAGAAAAATCCCTTTTTACATTATTTTCTTTCTCCATTCTAAATAAACCGTAATCACTTTCTTTTTAATAAAAAAATCAAACATTAACTTACTTTCTTCAGCGTCCAGTCCATTTAAATTTCGTACATACCGCACTCTTGTCTTGCTGCAGCGTCCTTTTTAACCAATTATTATAGATCTTTATTTCCTTCTGAAATCCATGCCAGTTAAATTTATTAATACTTCATCAATAAAATGTATGTACATACATCGTTTCTTCTTCATGTTGCATCTTTGTTGTTTCTGAAACTTGTCATATTTGTAGGTTTCCAAAAATCGACAGTGTTTCCCGCGCCGAATGCACCATGTATAATAGTTTTTTATATAATAATAATAATACTATTATACTAAAACCATTATTTTTCCATACATCACCTTCATCAGTTGGTTGTTCAGTGGTCTCGAAGATCTCTTAGCTTGCCTGCCAATAATACATCACAAAATAATAACACGTCGGGTTCTTATAGGTCATGGAATGAACCATCAATGTGACACGTTTCATTTTTATAGAAATTTATTTATCCATTCTTGATAAAACACAAAAATAATGCAAGAGTAAGACTGGTTCACAACACACTGCCATACTAACTAAGATGTTACTCCTCTAAGACTGCCTCAAGACTCTCTTAGATCGCGCCAATTCGCGCGCATTAATATCTAATAGTATTTCTAGAACCTTCTAGAACACAGAAGTACAATATTTAATTATTTAACAATTTGTTCATGAAACATACACATATTTTGCTTTACGTGGAGATACACAATATTATGACAAATGTAATAATAAGTTTTTCATATGAAAATAAATAATACAAAAGATCGTAAGTAAATAACAATTAGCACAGTGTTAATATATGTTAATATTATTGTTACGACTTTCAATAATTAATTAATTTAGTTTGTTACAAGCCCATAGTAATGCAGATAATAATCAATGTATCTTGACAGAAGTGCCACAAGATGTTTATACATTGTAAATATGGAATATTAGGTTACAATGCTACGACCAACTATGGTATCGAATACTTCAATATTGCAAATAAACGGGACTCTTCTGGCTAAATACATTACAAGTTGAAGAGGCTTGCTCAAGATAGGGTATTGTGGAGAGCTGCATCAAACCAGTCTCCATACTGAAGACCACAACAACAACAGCCGTCAAATCAACACCATTATCGAACCCAAAATTGACCATCCTGAAACGCTCAACTGTTTGCTGCAAAAGTTCCGCGCTGTAAAGGTGTTGTCTTCGATCAACCACAAAGCCAGTTTTTGGCAAATAGAACTCCATCCTGAGTGCCGGAAGTACACTGCCTTCATCTGTTGTGGTCGATGTTATCAGTTCTGAAAATTGCCCTTCGGCCTGAACATGTTGGCGGCGGCGTTCATCAGTGGATTCGATTCCATTATCCCAGCTGAACTGAAGGTGTATGTCACGATGTACGTTGATGACATCCTGATTGTGGAACCTTCCTGGGGCGCTGCTTGAGGTTTCCCAGGTGAGAGGGGTTACCGTTAACCTGTCGAAATCGGAGTTTGGTGAATGGGAGTTGCAATTCTTGGGACATTTGGTTTCGGCAGACGGCATTAAGCCTGACCCCGGGAAACTCACGGCGATCAGAGAATTTCCCACGCCTTCCAACAAATGACAGTTACGTCAATACCTTGATATTGCTAACTTCTACAAAAAGTTCGTTAAGTTGCCGTGTATTGCTGCAACCAGATTGTCTACTTTAATGGGTAAAAACTCTCGATGGCATTGGGATGAAGACGCTGAGCGCGAGTTCATTGAGATAAAGGAAGCTCTTCTTGCCACGCCCTTGCTGGTACACCCCGACCTTGATAAAGAATTCTGCATGTCTACAGACAGCTCGCGGGTAGGGTTGGGAGTTATGCTTTTCCAGGAGTATGAGAAAGATTGTAAAGTTGTACCCAAAGCCACTGCATCCGCGAGCCGAGTGCTAAATAAAGCTGAGAAAAATTACACTTTGACCGAGCTCGAAGCACTTGTGGTCGTGTGGGATTTTACCAAATCGTGCGTAAAAATGGTTCGTTCGTGTGCTGCTTTTAATTGTAACAGTGAGTACGGAAGCAAAGACGAAAACGGAAACAATGTTACATTTCACAGATCAGTTATTACTTGTACACTGTATAGTATTTTCGTGGAGAAATAAGAAATCATGAGCGTTTGTTTTTGTTTAGATTTCCTCTTACAAATTATTCTCTAAAAATGAGAAACGTATTTTGGTGCATGTCAAGTACGTATATTTTATTTGCATATAAAATACTAAAATTACTAATTTGAGCTGAATGAATAACTAGGCGTATAAGAAGTATTTATCACATATAAGTATGAGGCAGAAGTGGGTCAAATAATTGTTTTTAGACACTTAACATGTGGTAATTGTACTTCGTATATGGTCATTACTTGATCGAATGTTGCATACTCAACCACTTTGAGAAATACTATCTCTGTTAAAAAGTAATGTGTGAATGAAATGCGTATTTATAATTTTATGAGTTGTTACAATTATTCATAGCCAAATTCAAGGAAGTTGAAAGAAAAATTTTATGTAAGATGGAGAGGAATGTAGACAGAAATGGGATGTACAAAAATAAGCGTGCAAAACGTACAGAGTAGTCGGCGAAAAGTAAAAAGGACCTGACAGAAAATTACGTGAATTAAAAAATAATCGCACTCTATGCTACTTTACAAGTTTCATGGAATCGTCTTATGCAAATATCTCGATGAAAAGTCGCTCCACCTTATCAAAAAAGAGCCTTATATTCTTAACTTTCGTGTCTCTATGCAGACGTTATTTTCAAAATTAGGAAACTTCATTTATTTAAGAATACTTTTTAAACAGACAGCAATAATCTGTATTTTTTGTTAAAAAACATGCGTTTATTTTGTGCTTTATTTTGCTCTTGTTGAGTCTCATACACTTGAAATCACAAGCCCAGTAATAGGATTGTTCCCTGCAAATGGTGGCGATCGACCGCTTCAATTCGGGGACAGTTGCCTAGCTTCCCCGCTACGACGTGGTTGGGGCTTGGGTAGTTGAGAGGCAGTGCGATCGCTACCCGATTGGCCGGCCGCTGGAGCAGTGCCCACTGCAGCCACTGAGCTAGCGAACTACCTTGCTTACGTGCATGACGTCTGCCGCAGTCAAGCCGATGGCAACACAGAACGCTTACTGCTCAACCATATTTATTTTTACGGACCTTGAGGTAACCGCTCCTAACTCCGTCACTTGAGCAAAGCAGACCCCACATACTATCGACGGCCGCTGGGCAGCCTGATTCTCTCTGTTGACTTTAATCTGAGGATTCATGTGTAGTTGTGGTATGGGATAAAGTTATTGACCACCCATTCACAACCCATATCAAAGTGCGGTGCCTACTTAACGATGGGAATTGCTTTACTGCCCCACTGAATCCCATAGCTTTGATAACTGAGGCTGTAATCTAATTTGATGTCAAATTGATCTCATTATTTCTAAACTTATTTATTTCTGTTCAAACGACTAACAGCTCAGTGCTGCCTTGAAAGCACTTATATTTCATTTACATGTTTGTATAGTGTGGATTATCCCTGGTTTTTTATTTGTGCCTTTACAATAATAAATTAGATTAAAATAAAGATCAGTGTTACAATTAGTAATGAGTTCCACAGTTGCATATCTGTGTGTTGAATTAGCACTTCCACCTGATCTTTTGGCCATCTGCCATCTATTTTAACTATTTTAATGAGCAATGTGTCCATCGAATTAATATTAGCAACGATTTTGCTAAGTATTTCAACGTCCCCTTCCAAAATTAACCTATGTTCCCCATACAAGACCGAGTACCTTGTATTTGGCGACCCTGTGACCGGATTTTTTGTTCTTTTTGGAATATTCTGAATGGCGTTAGTTTGGTGTTATCTTTTTACCTCATGCTCCTTAATAATCTTTAACGTATGTAACAGTGAAGAGTTGTTCCTGATAACTACTAAGTACAACTGCGTTTAACAACCAATATTATTCCATGTGTCAGACCAAAGGTTTTGTGATTTCTGTATCATTTTTGTTCTTGCAAACAGTGTTAATCAACTGCTTTCTTTTAGTGGTATATACTGTAAAGTTATTAATTTGTAATGTGTTAGAATAGTAAATAAGATTTAGGTAGTATGTGTCACCTACATTGATGAACAAGTCAGCATAGATATAAACTGGTTAGCAACAGGATAGTTTATTTCATTATTGAACGGGCGTGGAACACCTGTGTAAATATCACGTAATTATTTCGCTTTCATCGCATGTTGACGCGAAGATGAGCTCATGACACAGGAGAATGCCAGATTCGTACATAGTGAAATAAGTGTAGTGATCCCAAGCAATACAGTCCCATTTAGAATCGTCAACACGTCAACGCGTTTCCGAACGTAGTGACAATAATAGATGCTGAGAGATCGCGTCCGGGGAGTCGTAATTACCCAGAAAGTGACAATGATCTACCCCCGGGTAGATAACGATCCGCAAGAGGAAACAAACGATTAGGCAGCGTAGATCTTAGAGGCATAGCATACCGAGTGAAGAGGAACGAAAGAGGTTATCTAGCAAACAGTATGCAGAACAACCGCCACGGGCGTCCACGACATAGGGACGTGTATCAGCTCTTGAAAACGTTATGAAATTCATGAAGAGACAGAAAGACGAACGCAAGAAACGATGCAAGAGACTGAAATGTTGACAACACGGACAGAAGAACGTATACAAGAAACGATAGAAAAGATGGAACTGAATCTGATGGGGATTAATGAGATGACAAACAAAGCAAAACAGACGACCGATGAGGCTAAACGGAAGGCCAAGGGCGCAAGATTGGAAGTAGTAGGAGCGCATAAAGCCGCAACAGATGGAACAAACGAAGGAACAAATGTGGGTGGACAAGATGCTCTTTAAGAAGAGACAGGAAATACTTCCCAAGGACGTTGCGGCAGTAAAGCTAAAAGTTGAAGAGTTTACACAACAAGCGAGCCTGCACAGGAAGGAATCAGGCGTCACATGCGACACGGAGGAAGCTTCCGTGTCCGACACCTTCCACACTAGAATGTCACATGACAGGCATCAAGAGCGTAAAGCAAATTATATTACCCAATGAGCGCGAGGAAGAAGCAGAACAATGCATGAACTCGAACTGTATAAAGTTTCGGTGGTCGGAAAAGCTACTGCAAAGCGACAATGGCTCTTCGCTCAGAGGCCCAGTTGATAGTCACAACCGAAAAAGAACCGACAGAGAAAATGGGTGGCTAATGGAATAGTTCGTAGAACCGTTCGACTACACAGTTTCTTGCCGGTGCAACATTTCCAGACATATAAGGAGATCCACAATTAGCAGTACCCAAAGGCGTGGATCGCACAGTTCACTCGAGAAATGCCTCCAAATTGGCCATTCACAAGCTTCGTTTTGTTTGTGGGCATGTGGAGGGGCATATTGCAGAAAATATGCACCGTGTGGCAGATACCTGCAGCACGTACGACGAATTTTGATGTTTATTCCTGGACACGTATTGGTCAAACAGTAAACAGGAAAGGATTTGCCAGATCATTACCACTATCTGATTGGATGCAGTGAAGCCTAATAACGTTCTAAAAATTTTCAGCGCGATTTACGCGAAAAATTGGTTCCTTGGCCAGCCGTTTACGGACCAAATCATGCAACACTACTGTACCAAATTCCCTCTGGAGGTAGAAGACAAATTTCAGGAAAGTGCTTGGAAACGTTGGAGATTCAGAGGCGAGTTGGCAGAACTAGATTATGCAAACAAAATCAGGAATTGGCGGGCGAGGAGAGAAGGGATTACGACAGAAAATTACCAAGGAAGGAAACAGCACAGATGTAACTACAGTGAGGCCGACCGCTCTCCTAGAAACAGTCAATCAAGGAGAGGGAAATAGACAGGAGACAACTGTGGGCGAAGCGAAAATAAGGGACGACAAGACAACTACGACTGGGGAAACGCCTCGTGCAACACCCAACAGGCATATGCTGGGGACAATAACTGGAGGAACCGAGGCAGTCATGGAAGTTGACAAATGCTACAAAACTCACAGCAAGTACAGATTGTGGAGATAAGGTCACCAAATCCCGCTCACGACAATACCAATCAAGGAAATGACGTGTAAGGTTGACAGTTCTGGCACATTAAGCACCGTCGCACATCTCGGAACGAGCCAAATCGACAGACCAGAATACGAAGACATACGCGACCTTTTACAGTAGGAAAAGGAAACTATGTTCAGGACCGTCACAAAGCCAGTTATTAGGGTAACCGTAAGTGTCATTACACTTATTGCAATCAATGACAGTGGAAGCCATTGTTGTTCCCTTTCTTGAGATGAATTTAGTTATTGGCATAGATGTGCTCTGTGATTATCAAGCAATCCTTGATGTTGGGAGGGGAGAATTACTGCTACAGAAAGATGACATCATTAAGATCCAGTTTGTGGAACAGGCAATCAATGTGCAGATACAAGCACATTGTTTGCGTCTTACCCCCTACGTAGAGAGCGTAATTGATGATGAGGCAAAAAGACCAAGTGAAGAAAGACATAAAACTATCCACAGAAAAGTGTATTGTCGGATGAGCAGCAAACCAACATTAGAAGACGTAATGGCACAGGTTAGGGATCAACTACAGGATGTGCTAACGAGGAATGCACATGTTTTCCTAACAAACACTGGCGTCATCAAAAATTTTGAGTATGCCTTCCAGGTCAAGGAACAAAAAAATTCTTTGTACATCCATACGTCATACTGATGTTTTACCGAGAAAAGGTAGCACAAGGGATATAGCGGATGGTGGAACAGGAAATTACTGAGCCTGCCACTTCAACCTACAAGTCTCCCATGAGAATTGTGGAGAAGAGTAACGGAGTCATACAGTTAACTTTAGGTTCAACGCAAATTAACACCATTATTGAGCCAGAAACTGACTGACCAAAAAAAAATAAACGAGCTACCTCAAAATTTCCATAACATAAACACATTTTCACCCTTGCCTTCGGGCAATGTTATCAATTTAAACGCTTGGCTTTTGATTTAAATGTAACCACCGCCGCCTTCATCAGAGGATTGAATATCATTCTTTGCGAGCCCACTCGCCAACGCATTACATCCTACGTGGATGACTTGCTGATAGCATAGCCAACGTGGGAAAAGCACAACGTAGTGTTGGGAGAACTTCTTGACACTTTCCGTAGTTGTGGAGCTACGATCAATATAACCAAATCACGTATAGACACTGCCGAAGTCAAATTTCTCGGCCATATTACTATGGGAGAGTGCACTGTGCCCGATCCAGAAAAACGTGACACCATCAAGCAGTTTTGAAGTTCCAGCACTAAACGACAACTTAAGAGGATGTCTGGGCATCATAAATTTTTTCAAAACATTTATTCATGTGACTAAACTGGCAACCCTCTCCCTGTGCAAACTTACAGGAAAGAAAACAACATGGTTGTGGGACGATGAGTTGAAGGAAGTGTTATAAACCTTCAAAAAAAGCACTGGTGCAAGACTGGTCCTATCACACTCAAATTTGGCAGAGGAATTTTGCATGGTGACAGACAGTTCCTATACAGGATTAGGCATAATTATTTTCCTAAAACAAATGGAGGGGAACAAAATGGCCCACAAAACCATCGTAGTTGGTAGTCAGGTGCTAACAAAGTGTGAAAATAATTATCCCGACATGGAGCTTGAGTCATTGGCAGTTTTTTGGGGATTTTAAAAATTCAGATTCTTCCTGTATGGCCGGAAAACTCTCATCTACACGGGCAACCAGGCCCTTGAGTTCTTAATTATGGCAAAGTTAAGAAACAAAAGACTGATTCGCTGGGCGCTGGCCATACAAGAATACGATTTCTGAATTATCCAAATCCCTGGCGACATAAAAGTTACTGCTGAAGCATTGTCACGCTCACCCATTGGCATGGAACAGGACGCTGATCAACCATTAGAAGAGGAACACTTCTCCCTCTGATATATGAAGCAGGTGGCTTTCGAAAACTACATGACAGGAACCCTCCAGGACATTACCAAGGAACAGGATAGGGATCCCGAACTGGGTACCATCAAAGACAGATGGAAAGGGAAACAAGACCCCACAATCCGACAGTTTTGCCTCGTGAGTAGGAGCATACTATTCTACAACAGGAGAGGCAAAGACAGACCGTGGAGGCTCTGCATCTCAAATGAGCACACACTTTTGAGATATCACACTTCAAGGCTCGGAAGTGCTACTTAAAGTTAAGGATGATGTGTTTCGTGAGTGTGGAAAAAAGAATCAGAAGAGTATTGTCAGTGAGTGAACCCTGCCAATAGGCAAAACACACTACTGTAACATGTGAGGACCACTGCATCCGGTCATTCCTAAGGGACTGAGGCATCTTGCTGCTGCAGACTTCCTGGGGCTGTTGCCATCTACCAATTGTGGCTACCGATATGTGCTAGTAGTTATTGACTCACGACAAAATATGTCACCTTGACGCCTCTATGGGGAGCAACAGATTTGATGGTGAGTAGGGCCCTCTGTTGGGATTTCTTGAATGAGGTGGGGCATGTAGACTGCATAATCTCCGACAATAGACCAGAATTCCGTTCAGAGCGATGGAAAACGAAACTGCGGAGGCACCGGATAATTCCGATCTATGCATCTATTCAGTACCCACAGATTTGGAGCCTACAGACGAGGTATTCCAGCTGGCAGTCTGGTCATTAACCGTTTTTTTTTTTTCAGTATGCTTTCAGGAAGGTCAGCATATTGAGACCACTACACAAGCCATCTACGGTGAAACCGGACATCGAGCGCCGAGATTATCTCTACATCAACCAAGGAATGAAAACAGGAGTATAATCTGCCATTAACTAGCTTTAGCCCTATGCTTACTGAATGTATCAATTTATATTTGTGTGTTTGTGCCTCGCAAGCTTGCAGTACTTTAGTTAGGTGTTGGGAACATCTGCTTATTGGTAGTTCTGCCACTAACCTAACACAACCACAATGGAATGAAGTATAAGAGCCGGCCGCGGTGGCCGAGTATTCTGTGGCGCGTCAGTCACAGTCTGCACAGCCACTACGGTCGGGGGTTCGAATCCCCCCTTGGGCATGGACATTTGTGCCGTCCTTAGTATTAGCTAGTTCATAAGTAGTTTGTAAGTTTAGGGACTGATGATCCCGTAGTTAAGTCCCATAAGCTCTACAAACATTTTATTTTGAAGTATAAGAACTGGTGTCCCAGAGAGCTAAGGTTGAACACTCAGTCTACAACAAAACGCGAAACCCACACAGCCCCACAAGATAGCCATATCCTACCTTGATTATTTTGTGTTTTGTTGTTATTGTGAAGAAATATGTATAATTATAAGATGTGAACTAGTTGCATAGATAATGTTATTTTTTAGTGATCTCTTGTGTGTCACGAACGTGTATTTAATTTTTTCTGTAATTGATCAATCTAGAGTCCTTTTTTTAGTGATTATTCTACAATTAGCCCAAAATAGTTAAGGTTTGTATATGTTTCTCAAGCTGTTCATTTTTCTTATTATATTCATTCTTTGTATATACATGAAATTTACTATCTGTTACTGTGAATATATTGCTTTGACGAGGCACTAATCTTAAGCATAAAAGTGGCTTCTTAATTTCAAACAACTGATCCTAGCAGGGAACTGCCAGATAAAAGATGTTTGTTACATTTCATATAACGAATCCTGGCTGGAAACTGCTAGATAAAAGAGCTGCAGTTATTTAAAACTAACAAGTCCTAGCAAAAGGGATCCAAGATAAGAGATTTGCGCAACCGAATACATGAGGTTTCCTCCGGGAAGCAGAGGGAAACCACAATAATAAAACGGAGCTGAGATTAAATTACAAACAAGGGTTTATTGCCAGTTTACATGGAAATGTGTGCAACACCGATTTTAAACACACAATAAAAGTGCATCCCACTGTAATTTATTACGTACTAATTTTGTTCACACACCAAAAAGGGTCAGATAAGCAAAACGAGGATGTAAAGCATACAGTAAACAGGAGGATTGGTAGGGCATGGGACACAATCATTCACAAGCGCGTAGCTGCGACACTTACTCTCACAGAAGACTGCGACATGAAATACAGCACAATTCACACCCAGGCAGATAAGCCAAATCTGCCACGTCACAATATTCATAATCACGTGCACTGTTCCACTTCCAATACCCGGAAGGGGCCACTAAACTTCACACAAACCTTACACACGATTGAACTGATAAGAAGCCAGAAGGACGCAGAAAGATGTTACGGAAATAGTAAGAGGTAGCATTATTTCAACGCCTGAAGGGCTGGAAAACGAACAAAGAATAGGTCTTTGTTCCATATGCCGTAACGGACACCAAACTAATACTCACTAGTCATCATTTACCGTTTTTAACAGAAATCAAAGTCACACCGGAAAACATACATGAGAGGAATATGCCACATTCCCAAGAATAACATAATTCACACACGCCTAAAGCACACGTAACTTATTACTGCTACAAAGCATGGCATGGACCTAGCTGTGGCTCACTATTTAGACCATACGAACATCTTACCTAAGCTGAAACCGGAGAGAAGTAACGACGCCACTCCGATACGTACGAATCCTCGCGCCAAAGCTCCCAAATAGCACGGCGGAGACATACCCTACTCGCGCAAAGAGTCTAACTGCCTGTGCGAGGTCGATCGGTACACGAGCGACTAATAGCAGCGCCCCTAGTGGGAAGTGGGTGAACGAGGCAGGCGCAGAGCACACACCAATGCTCCTAGCGTTAGCGAGTGGGAACGAGGCATAAGCGAACGACGCACAGCAGAGCTTCCTGTGGCGAAACGACGCAAACGCAGAATGCAGTAGAAACGTATCACTCACACACAGGGTAAATACAGGATGGGGAGCATAACTACATGTCAATGCAAGTTAATACCTTAACTTATAGTCAATAAATCAATAAGTTTTTAAACTGAAAATAGAACCTAACAAGTGCAAAGCCTCTATAACTTCAAAGGGAGGTGAGCAAACATTGAAATAAATGAAAAGAGGCAGAGAGCCATCTTTCAAGCTCCTCAAGGATTGTCCAGGTGGCAAATGTGACGAGGTCACGATTTAGTGATAGGAGTGACGGGCTGCTACCTGCCAGACCGGTTCAGATCGCCACCACACTCTGGCAGCTTGGGCGTCTTCAACCGAGGCAAGCCACTGCACCTAACCCAGTTGAGAGAGGTCTGTCATGTTCCAGGGACGGCTGACAATGAATGGCTGTGCCTCACCTCGGTATTCCGTGCAGCCTACTGCTGCAAGGCCGACCGGTGACATTGGCGAGGGCACAGACAAAAATATACAGATGGGAAACCTCTGTAAGGGCCAGGTCATATGTGCGAGGGTGTGGGGCTTACAGTTTTCAGCAGTTCTGTAAGATGTTCCATGATGGAGCTGAGGTCAGAAGCTACCCTTTAAAACTGGCCAGAGCAGGTGGCAGTTAGCGGCTGTCCCCACCACCAGTTCCCCCCAAACGCCGACACACCGGACATGTCCGTGGCCTCGTAGCGGGTGGCACGAGTGCTCCCCTCGGCATCCCCTCCATACCACCCTCTGATGTGTGAGAGGCACCCTCAGAAGTGCCTCTAGTGTACTCTACTGGTACTAAGCTGCCTGACAGCTGCTGACATTTTACAAAACTACGAGGAGAACATGGGACAGCGGTTTGGGGGGGGGGGGGGGTTCCTCTGTGTAGTTACTCTGTGGTGCAGGCCAGCCCCAAGCCAGCTGACACAATGGGAGCTGAGAACACAATATAATAATCTGCACTACCGAGGGACGCCCCAGGCGTGCAATTGGCACGTACCACATAGTGCATGCAATACCTTCGACATTGATCAGCAGCTAGAAGTAAGTATAATTTCAATCAATATTACTAATAAGAATATTTGTGTTTATGTGAGATTATAGTTTAGATATTCAAAATATCCACGGGTGTACTGCCGGTCTATAGTGTCCAACGGGCCCGTTGGACACTATAGACTGGCGTACACCCGTGAATATTTTGATTATCAAATACGCCGTGAGAAACTGAAGAATCAGTTTAGATATTGTTTATTGTTGTTTCAGAGCTTGAGCCAGTTTTTGATGAGAATACTCAAGCATTTCCTACAGTGCCACTGCAGTCTGCAGAATGTGCTCTCCCAATTTATCTGAGGTGGAATCGATTAACTACTACTACTACCTGAAACTTCAATGAGCACCTACAGAATTATGTTGTTTCCTAGCATGTACAGTGTGACTGCATGTGGTTCAAAACATGTGAATATAGGTCTGACAGAGACTTTGACATGCTTACAGAAACAGAGAATGTCCAACATCTTGGTACTGTGGTTCCATGATGGGGTACATACAGAGAGAAATAACGAGTGAAAACAGTTCATCACACACCGTCATAACATTAGTACATTAAAGGGCATGGCAGCAATTATTACTATGTATGGTTCTGCAGTACTTAATTAAAGTTCAAGTGTGGAGTAAATAAATTACTTGCACAATGCATTACTGATTGCAGCAGACTGACTAAGACACTGACATCCTCATGTTATGAATGCATACTATTACTTCATTATGTATTTATCTGAGAAAATGTGTCTGTAAACCAACTAGAGCAGTGTATAAATGCTTGCATTCAGCCAACATAAAGATATGCAATGAAAAACTCAATAAGCATGAACTCTGTGCAATCTGAATTTACTACAAGGCTGCCTATGTTTGTAATAGCACCTGTAGGGCTCAAAACAATTCAGGCGCAAATTCAAAGCCTACAGAAGTGAATTATTTAATCAATATTGTAAATAACAAACTGAATGTCTATTATTAAAATTAAATTAAAAAAATTATAAATATTGTGTTTTTCTGCATCTGCCTTACGTACATATCAACAATAATGAAATACAAAAGGAGTAGGTAGCAAAGTAACAACTGTGACATAATATTTAAAGATAACTCATGATATTTATTAACAAAAGAAATTGATACAAGGAGTAAGTCATTATTTTAAAAATAAAACATGTCACTGTCCCATCAGTATGTATGTACACTACTGGCCATTAAAATTGCTGCAGCAAGAAGAAATACAGATGATAAACGGGTACTCATTGGACAAATATATTATACTAGAACTAACATGTGATTACATTTTCACGCAATTTTGGTGCATAGATCCTGAGAAATCAGTACCCAGAACAACCACTTCTGGCCATAATAACGTCTTGATACCCCTGGGCATTGAGTCAAACAGAGCATGGATGGCATGCACAGGTACAATGCCTAGCAGCTTCAACACAGTTCATCAAGAGTAGTGACTGGCGTAGTGTGACGAGCCAGTTGTTCAGCCACCATTGACCAGACGTTTTCAGTTGGTGAGAGATCTGGAGAATGTGCTGGCCAGGGCAGCAGTCAAACATTTTCCGTATCCAGAAAAGCTGGTAGAGGACCTGCAACTTGCGGTCGTGCATTATCCTGCTGAAATGTAGGGTTTCGCAGGGATCACATGAAGGGTAGAGCCACAGGTCATAACACATCTGAAATCTAATGTCCACTGTTCAAAGTGCCATCGATCTGAACAAGAGGTGACCGAGACGTGTAACCAATGGCACCCCACACCATCAAGACGGGTGATAGGCCAGTATGGCGATAACGAATATATGCTTCCAATTTACGCTTACCGCGATGTCGCCAAACACGGATGCGACGATCATGATGCTGTAAACAGAACCTGGATTCATACGAAAAAATGACTTTTGCCATTCGTGCACCCAGGTTCGTTGTTGCGTACACCATTGCAGGTGCTCCTGTCGGTAGCGTCAAGGGTAACCGCAGCCATTGTCTCCGAGGTGATAGTCCATGCTGCTGCAAACGTCGTCAAACTGTTCATGTAGATGGCTGTTGTCTTGCAAATGTCCCCATCTGTTGACTCAGGGATCGAGCCGTGGCTGCACGATCCATTACAGCCATGTGTATAAGATGCCTGTCATCTCGACTGCTAGTGATAAAAGGCCGTTGGGATCCAGCACGGCGTTCTGTATTGCCCTCCTGAACCCACGAATTCCATATTCTGCTAACAGTCATTGGATCGCTACCAATGCGAGCAGCAATGTCGCGATGCGATAAACCGCAAACGCGATAGGCTACAATCCGACCTTTATCAAAGTCGGAAATGTGATGGTACGCATTTCGCAGACTTACACGAGGCATCACAACAACGTTTCACCAGGCAACGCCAGTCAACAGCTGTTTGTATATGAGAAATCGGTTGGAATCTTTCCTCATGTCAGCACGTTGTAGGTGTCACCACCTGCGCCAACTTTGTGTGAATGCTCTGCAAAGCTAATCATTTGCATATCACAGCATCTTCTTCCTGTTGGTAACATTTCGTGTCCGTTGGGCGTCATCTTCGTGGTGTAGCAATTTTAATGGCCAGGCCTGTATAAGAAATATATTTCTTACTTTTTTACATCAGGAGTATTTCTTTCTATACAGGGTGTCCCATTTTAATCTAATCCAGCCGATATTTCTGGAGTGGCAGAATCCTGCAAAAAATTTCTCTAGTGAAAGTCGTATGGTTCGAAGGTGTCATGGAATGGTTACCTCAAAATAACCTTGATCCCTGTTTTCAAGGTCAAAATAAGGTCAAGTTCATGATTTTCAAATGGTAACCAGCATATTTTGGAAAAATCAGTCGTTTGTCGGCAAATGACATTTCATTGTAACTTTCCCAGGTCAACAGTATCTGGAAAACAAAGCAATATCAGGAAACAGTTTAATGAAAAACTTGTGTTGTTTCTGAACTCTGTCCACTGGTGGAATGATTTCAGATTCCCTGAAAATGACGCTTATTAGCTAGCCTCGAAGCTCCACCCTTCTCCGAATGTGTTGGCATGAGCACGATGCTGCCTTACGATTTGGTACCCTCCAAGTGGTGCACATTGGGTTATACTAAAGCCGGTGGTATTTACGTTCAGGTTAATCCGTACTGAGAAATTCAAGTTCATTTCAAGTTCACGAAACCACACAGGCATTCCACTTATAACAGGTGATATGTAATCTGTATACATTTAAAAAAGTGAAGTGATGTGATGTGCTGAGATGAAAAGGAAACAACGAAACAAAAACACACGAAAAGTGCTGTACACAGCTCTCAAACACACGCCAGGAAAAAACGAACTCCAGCCAACAAGACGGAGAAACAGTAGTAACATGTAAAGAAGAGACATCAACACCGTGAGTAGACCGAATATTAAGTTAATAACACTTAGGCCTAACGTGCAAAATGTTTTTTAAAAACAGTTTTTAATCTATTTATCGAAAACAAACTGTACAAACCTTTGTATCATTTACAGACCACAGAAGATGCTTTTAAAATAAAAAAGCGAAACGCGTCTGGTGTAAAATAAATCTCTTAATTGCAGTCACCATAAGACAGATACCTCTATAATCAATTTTAACCGCTGCTGTGGAATATGGCCACACAACCAAACATTGGATCCCCTAATTGTTTTGACCAATGTGTTTATTAATATATATAGTGGTACAGGACAGTGACATAACTGTGTAAATAACTTCATTGCAAATATTAACATGATATCTTTGAGTTCTGTGTATTCAGTTGTTTTGTAAATAACAAAAAGTGTGTGTTTGTAAGAAAGCCAAATAAAAATTGTAATAAATATTCTCCTGTGGATATTCATAATTTTCGTAAATATATCCGTCACGTCAGTAATAATTGGTGACCCTGACGTGATAAGAAGAACACGATAACAAATAGTAGCACGCCAGAAGATCGACTGGATGGAAGTCATACCACTTGAGGATATAACCGCTGAAAAAGTAGAAAAAAGCTTTCTACCAACACTGGATTGCTAGATTTGGTGTTCCATCACAAGTAATCACAGACCAAGGAACACAGTTCAGATCACAACTGTTTAATAATTTGGGTATCATTTGTGGAATGAAAATTCAACACACAACACCGTATCACCCTCAATGCAATGGCAAAGTTGAGAGGTTACACAGAACTCTGAAATCTGCAATCAAGGCTCACAACACTTCCCACTGGACAAATATCTACCTACTATTCTGCTAAGATTGCGAACTGCAGTACGAGAGACTTCAAACTATTCTATTGCACAGATGGTATGTGGGAAAACTATCAAACTTCCTGGTGAATTTTTTGAAGAGCCAACTACAAAGATTGACCCTGATTCATTTACTTCTGATTTGCAAAAGCAAATGTTGCAACTGAAACCTAACAAACTTACATATGATACAGCACAATCAGTATTTGTACCGAAAGACCTGAAAACTTGTTCACATGTGTTCTTAAGATATGACAGGATTAAAAAACCATTAGAACCTACATATGATTGTCCTTTTCCTGTCATAACAAGGCATGAAAAATATTTCACTATTTTGAAGAAGTGCAAAAACATAAATGTGACAGTGGACAGACTTAAATCAGCCTATATCTTGCAGGAAGAAAGGGAATTAAAAAAGGTTCTTCCAAATTTTGGAAAGGATACTCAACCACAGAAGTCCACAGAGGAACCATGTCCAGCTGGCACAGTATCAAAGTCAGGAAGACCTATAAGAGTTCCAGCACGATTCTTAGACTGAGTTATTTCTGTGAAAAATAAATGAAGTCACATTAGACATTGTAAATACGAGATTTTTAATTGTGTTATATCTTTATCACTTTTATACCATTTGCACTTGTGTTTTTGTAACATATCTTTTGTTATTCTAATATGATATTGTTTGTTTTGAATTAATGTAATTTCAGACTTCACCACCCTGTATTACTTCATAACTTTGTTACTGGTGGGGGAGTAATGTACAGGACAGTGACATAACTGTATAAATAACTTCATTGCAAATATTAACATGATATCTTTGAGTTCTGTGTGTTCAGTTGTTTTGTAAATAACAAAAAGCGTGTGTTCGTAAGAAAGCCAAATAAAAATTGTAATAAATATTCTCCTGCGGATATTCATAATTTTAGTAAATATATCCGTCACATCAGTAATAATTGCAGTCAGCATAAGACAGATTACCCCTATAATCAATTAGGGGATCAGTTGAGATATCTAGGTTCTGAAGTATTGTCATTGGCAGAATGACCTAAAGTGGTTCGATGGCTTTCCGTTTGTTCTGCACAGTGGAGACAACAACACCATGGTAAAGGAAACAGAGGTAATAACAGAAAGTTGTTACAGAAAGGCATGGGCGTACGCAGAGGCGAATCTTGAAATAACGCTGAATTAAGGCACATCCCCTCCTCAACGTCAGAAATAGGTGACTGGTCTGCAGCAGCGAGGTGCGATGGAGCGTTTCTGCTACCTGCAATAGGGATGGGGCAAACTGCGACTTTCCAATACAGTGATTTCTATGACTGCTACTTCTAGGTATCTGCGATTCTTAGTTTCGGTTTGTCACTGTTTACAATCAAAGTTTACAAATACAAATGCTCAACATGTATCCCTCTGCACTCAAACTGCGATTTACGTCATTTCTGCTACTGTCAGCTGGGGTGACATTGGCCCTTTGCAGACAACATTGGCCCAGAGACAGAAAAAAAAAGTTTCTATGTTTCGCAGCTCATACATACATCAACAAATATCCATGTTTCTAGTCTTAAAAGATAGGTGGGAGCATCAGCTACATTGGTTGTTCACTATTTCTGTGGTTCAAGAATTTGCCACTGCAGCATCACTTGCTTTCCTTTAGTCTGTAATTCAAAGCAAATTAGTGTGATTCCAATTTTCAAAATCAAATGTTCAAATGTTTGTATAGCTTATGGGACTTAACTGCGGTGTCATCAGTCCCTAAACTTACAAACTACTTATGAACTAGCTAATACTAAGGACGGCACAAATATCCATGCCCGAGGGGGGATTCGAACCCCCGACCGTAGTGGCCGTGCAGACCATAACTGGAGCACCCCAGTCCCCTCGGCCACCATGGCCAGCTTCCAACTTTCATTTGGTTATCAGTTATGGTACGGAAGTTATTTAAATTTCAGTAAATAGCTTTTGTTATTGATTCGTCTGTCTAGATTAAGATTTAAAACAGAGAGATGTCAATTTATCGATGTAAGTATGAAATAAATAATGTATTTTATCCAGGGTAACATTGGCCCATGTTTTAGGGTTACTTTAGCCCAAATGATGTTAGGATTATGCTTGGTTTATTTTGTTATTACCAATAATTATTTTAAGTTTCATTACTCTTTTGAACAGAATTCTTTCCAATAAGGCTGAATATGTTTTTATTTTTATTTTAGAGACAATGCCACGAATAAACAAGAAGAAACTTCTTTGTACATCATATGTAATGAGGATTATGTTGTAAATGACTGTGTAACTATCCTTTGCAATGGAGAAAAGTATCCAGGAAAAATATCAAAGATTAATGAAATGGGCTGACTTGTTAAATGAATGTATAAAAGACTTAGGTGTTGGAGGTGGCCTGAAAGACCAGATACGATGTTGTATGGCTGGAATGATGTGTTGTTCAAAATGAAGGTACCCAATAAAGTATCTAAAAGGAACCAAGTTTCAGTTCCTGAATTGGACAACTTCATTTAATTAATTTCTGTAATATTTAAACTGTTTTGAGCTTTTACAACAGATAATCAAATAAAAATAAACTAATTGGTATTTTCTTTTTCATTCTCTCTCTTTAAATGTTAGCTATCTCACTCATTTTTTGAATATAAATGACTTACTGAAGTTTAGTAACATGTTATTATATATAATTATGATCCGTTATGGTTGGTTGAACATGGGCTCATTGTATGTTTTAGCTTTTAGTAAACAGAATTGAACATGCGGGACAAATTTACCCCAAGTAAGGGCACCTCTGGCCCAGTTTATATATATATATATATATATATATATATATATATATATATATATATATATATATATATATATATATATAAACAGTTTCTGATAACACTATACCTGTCTTGTCACACATGAAATATAGATGCTGTAACAAATATTGTATTACAGTTTACCAGTTCTCTTTTAGCTACCAAGAGCTTAACATGGCAAGGATTGTGGAAAAGTGGGTCAATGTTACCCTTGCTGATGTACTGCCTTCTCTATGATTTCTGCTACTTCCATGACTTATGCGATTTGTGTGATAGATGCTGTATATATATGTGATCTGTAACAGATTCCTCGTCCTACATGTAAATATATACAAATAAAGAATATTGATGTTCCATTTGTATGCAATGTACGGATTATCAACCATTATTTCTATCTCAGTTAATGTGAATTACTCTTCTAAGAGCTATTTCAATATCTGGTGTGTACTGTATAGTTAAAACTGTGTAAATGTGTCAGTGCAACGAAAGTGAGATGTTCTTGCCTGTAATGTGCATAAACAGATTTTTTAACACTGTGTAGTATAAGTCACTTACCAGTTTGAAAGAGATGACAAGTGACTTCTGAAAATTCAATTTTTCCTTTAAAACTTTTCGATGCCAGTAAATGTTCTGCCAAATAAATATCGATAAAAGCTTGCGTTATTTATATTTATGGCAGTGCCGATCTAGTATGTTAATGTTGGCAACGAAATCTTCACTTAATAAGAATATTGACTTTACTGACTGTACAAGGTTTCACACAAGAAATCTTACAACCACATACTAAAAATAGCACTATTTATTTTATGACAAAATATTATTTCCCCTTATTCTATGTGATTTGGATTTCTAAGATCATTCAGTGGTTGTGGAGAAAACAAAAGGTTTATCAATACTGAACGACCGGATACCACCCATCTGCTTTGACTCATGTCATCACAGCCAGGAATGCACTAACAGGAAAAAGGCGGAAAACATTATTTCTAAACCTTAAAACAAATCTCATAAAATAAAACTTTACATTTTGCCCAAAACGTTTGTATTTCCAAGCATAAAATTCTTACCATATCCTCAAACATACAAGTTTATTCCTATATCGTAGTTCTTACCAGTCTAAACTGAAAATAGAGTATGCCTACTGTTAAACATTTCGTAAAATTACATAGTTGATCACCTGATCCCACCCCCTGGTATTTTTAAAAATTTTATTATATATATATACATATATATAGCATGTCAAAATACTCGTCGAATGTGGATTTACAAAGTAAAATACGTATTCTGAATTTACATAGTAGCTATGGGTTTTATACCAAGAAATTATTTTAAACAGGTTTAAAGTCCGTAACACAATCTTTATTTGATATTAAAATGCATTGTCTTTACCAATTATAAACCAAATTATCACGTTTAAAGCTAATACAGATACCAGGCTTTGCTTCACAACAAAATGTTCAGGTGGCGATGTCAAGTATAATATTTCGGCCAAAGATGTAAAATAGTGCCAAAAAGTGTAAACATTTTCTCAGAGCAAACTTATTTTTGTTTATTCATTCCATCATATCCCTAAAGCACGCACAAGTGAAAGTACGACAGTTGGCCAACATATAGCACTAGGTGGAATATTAAACGCTACTCTCAGTTGCTACTTGCGACTCTTATTTGTCACTTGTCATAACCAAGTTACATGAAATACGAAAAAAACGTGCTCACATCTGCTATTTTAGTCATGAAACCAGCAGGATCCACCTAATTCTGCTGTTGTGGAGGGGATGTGCCTTAACTCAGAGTTGTTTCTCAAGATTCGCTAGGCAAGGAGGGGGGTTTCTATGATTCAAACAGTTCTTGAAATTTTGACAAAGCTAAAAAAATGGAATTATCCTGTATCAGGAAAGAGCCCATGTAAATTTTTACAAGACTTGGAAGCCATTACACATGCTCCATACAGTCACAATTTCTCTCCACATGACTCCATTTTTCTTCTTTTGGAGCCCTGAAAAAGACATTGATGACTGTTGGTTTGTTTCGGATGAAGAGGTTCACACCTGGGTAAAAATCATGGTCCTGTTTCTAACTGCAAACATTTGTGCATGGAGAAATCGACCATCTTGTCTGGTAGTGGGTTAAATGTATTAACAGTTATGGTCATTACTACTTAAATAATGGACAGTTTTTTCCCAGGTGTCTTCTTTTAAGAGGTCTGTTCCTTATACGTGTGTGTGACTTTATTTTTTCTAATCATTAGGAACAATTCATTGCCTAAGGTACCCTTTGTAAATTATGGTAAAGAGGGGGACGAAATCAGGCGGAGATTCCATGTAGAAACTGCCAATGATCCTTTCAGTCCCTGGAGCTTCTTTGAACTTTAGAGGTTTAAGCATTTATTTAACACCACTATAATTGATTACAATGCCAATAATTTGTATTGTGACAGTCAGTAATATTTTTTCATGTTCCTATGTAAATAAATCAAGTTTCCTGTCTAGTCAAAGGCCATCTGAACCCTTATTTTTTGTCATTCGCAGCTTCCACTTACTAACAAAAATTTGATTTATGGAGTACTTCTTTGATAATGTTTCAGAAGTGATTGAAAACTTCATGCACTACCTTTCTGATTCCCACAGGTGTTTTATTCCGCATTTGCCTATCTTCATGATATGATTTGCCTTGATTCTATCTCGGAGAATACTAATTTTGTTTCTAGACCATAGTATACAGTCCTTTGGAATAAGATATAATATTTATACAGTTTTAGTGTCGTTTTAAGAGTACACGTTATTACAATGTCCGTTAATTGCAAACTCCTCCTGAATTAATATCCTGCTTATGCCTATGCAGAGGGGGTTGGTGGTGTGAATTGTGTTTACTCTACCAAACTAATTACGCAAGCAGTTGGGTTCAGATAGTGTAGTAAGTGGTTAGCAATGCAACAACAGTGTGATTGACCTGAAGCTAAGGCATGGACAGCCATAGGAAGGTTGGAAGCGGGACAGACACAGAGGGAGTGTCTGCATCTACTGGAGTATCCCAAAGTGTAATTTCCAGGACCTGGACGCGATTTCAGAAAACAGGAACCATTAAAAGAAGGCAAGGCCAAGGTAGCCCACAGGTAGCATCAGCAAGAGATGACTGTTATATGTAGTTAACAGCCAGTCAAGACAGGGGCTGAATGCAACTCAACTGCAAAGGAACTTCCAGGCAGCCAAAGAACACCCAATATCAACACAAAACGTCCTAAATCGCCTTTTGGAATGTGGCCTCAGCACATGGAGGCCTATGTGTGCTCCCCATTAAAACCAGAACGCCATTTAACCCACAGAAACTGGGCAGAAGAACATCAGGATTCGAGTCGAAATGCATGGTGCCATGTTCTGTTCACAGATGAGTCAAGATTTTGTTCAGCCAGACAATCGTCGTTCCGAAATCTGAAGATAATGTGGAATTCGAAACAATTCTGTTTATGTGCAGGAAACATTACCATATCATGGTGGCAGACGAATGGTGTGGGGAGGAGTCAGTATTGGTGGATGTATGTCGGTCAGAATGGCGCTTTGACTGCTCAGAGGTATAGAGACGAGATCCCTCGACCTTTTGTTGTGCCATATGCTGGTGCCATTGGAGGTGGGTTCCTTCTAGTGAATGATAACGCTCGTCCCCATAGAACTGCACTTGTGGACAACATGCTTGAAGCTGGTGAAACTGATTGAATGGACTAGCCAGCTTGTTTACTGGACTTAAACCTGATTGAGCATGTCTGGGATGTACTTGGCAGACGCATTGCAGCCAGATCAACATCTCCCACAACGGTTGCAGAGCTGGATATTACACTCATGGAAGAATGGCCAAGTATCCTTCAAGAGCTGACCGATACTCCGCATGCCACTCAGGTATGCAACTGTACTGGCCATCGAAGCTGATCACACACTGTATTATAGGGTAATAAGGCTGACTTCTTGACTATTATGGTAGCCTGTGGTGCCTCCCTCTAGGTAAAAGTCATGTAATGTTCAAGTAAAGAGCTGAGACAGCAAAATATGGTACTGTGTCACAAATAAATTACAATTGTAGCCAATATCTGAATAAAATACGTTACCATATTATATTGAGTAGGATATCTTATTCCATCCCCTAAAGCCTCTGTCAAACAGAAAGCGGGCAGCCCACACGGGAACTGTATTGCATTCGAAGTTAGCAACTCGGTCAAACTGGAAGCCGTGACATGCGTTCCCCACCACGTGCAGTTTGAAGGCGCAGCGGCCAAGCGTGCCAATAGAAACAGAGAAACTGATCCATCTGGTGCGACACACATGACCCAGAATACAAGAAGGCAGAAACGGAAGGAGATAGTCAGAATCAAACAGGTATTAATTTATTTTTCATAATTACAAACCAATGTGTACCTACTTGTCTAATCCAAACTATTACATGAGAATTGGATTTTCAGCAAAATATTGAAAATAAAGTACATTTCTGGTTGTGT
Organism: Locusta migratoria; assembly: GCA_026315105.1. Lineage (NCBI taxonomy): Eukaryota > Metazoa > Arthropoda > Insecta > Orthoptera > Acrididae > Locusta > Locusta migratoria. The sequence continues at coordinate 10,984,249 of CM048755.1, forward strand.
TGTGTAAAATACAGTTAATAATATTAGAGAAACAATGTGTTTGGACAAACATTACCGCAGAATGCTGCAGAAGGTAACTGTTTGCTGCAAACTGTACACAAAACATGATGCTAATACCTTGTTACCGTTTATTAACAAAATGCCCAAGATATTGGTCTGGCACACCATAGTCAGAAGTACTCAACCTCTGTTTTAGTCTTGGCGTATTGGAAAATGCATTAGCCTGTAGCATATCAATCTGCTTCTCTTGTTCAGTATGCTCATAGCTCACATTGCTGCAGAGGAACTTATGTAGACGGCACACTGCTTCGACATAATCATTTACAGCCGTGGCGGAGCTGCAGAGCGCATTGAGGTTCTATGCTATGATGCGTGAGGCCGTTCCCTGTTGGGGGTTCGACTCGCCCCTCGGGCATGGATGTTTGTGCCGTCTTTAGTATAAGCTAGTTCATAAGTAGTTTGTGAGTTTAGGGACTGATGAACCCACAGTTAAGTCCCATATGCCTAACAAACATTTCAACAATTTTTTTGGATCATTAACAGCAACAGTTTGTAGGTCTATTGGTCCCAAAAACGCATGCCACTGTTAAACAATAATTTCCACTACATGTCTTGCTGAGGCATTTATTGTAAATGGCCTTTTGAAGATGTTCCGAAGCCGCAACTTTAGGAAAGGGAGACATGAGATAACTGCAATTTACTCTATCATCTATTAACACGGGAGGCACACGAGTGCTTGTACCAGACAATGGCTTTGGAGGTAGAATATTTTCTCCTGGTATAAATTCGTGGAAAAATGCATTGATTTAAAAAATAACACTGCCACTGTGTCTGCTATAGCTGCGCACATCAACAAGCACAGAGTTGTAATCATGATGAACAACTCCATACATATTTAAATAACAATAATAACTTGAGCCAATCCTTTCTATCTAGCTGCCAATACAGTTACCGAGACATTCAAAAATAATTGAAAAAACGGTCTTCACACAACCAAAGCTCTTTCCAAAGACGATGAAATTCACCATAATCTTCTCGTTTCATATTAATTTCATGAACCCACTTTCTACGTTTCTTTGAAGCAAGGGAAATTAGAAACCTCCTTTATGAAAGGCAATCTGATGAAATTAGAAGTTGAAATTCATACTTGTCTGAACTGCTAGTCATGTTTGTACACTCCGCAGCTGAAACATGCACTACAAGCGCCTAGCGCTGCCTGGGCCGTGTGGAATGCAGCGGGCAACAGCGCGTTCTTCTCGTGCGGTCTGCCCGCGCTCTGTTTAACAGAGTTTTGAACAGTCTAGTTGGCCAGTACCTCAACTATGTAAACTATCTAACAACCACACTTTCTTTCTCTTTACAGGTTTACCTACATTTTTCAAATCCTCCTTGAAAGTTTATTGTGCTCTTTCTACAGCTTAAACTAGATAAGGCTCATCCGATTCTGAGGCAACAAAGTAAACCTATTTTCCAGATTAATAACGACACTATCTGATATTTTCCTACACCTGTCCCCCCTGTAATCTGTAGGCACTTCCCACCTCTGTTCACCCTTCTCCTTCTTTAAACTGTCCAGATCCTCCATCGCATTATCTAATTCAGATTGAAGAGCTGCAATTTTCCCCTCCTGTTCCATTGTTTCCCTATCTCCACTGCAGATCCTACAATACCACAGATGAATATCATTTACGTCCCCATTTCCCATGCCAGTACATTCGCCACAAAGTATAGTACTCATCACACCACATCCCGGAACTAACGATCCTAAGGAAAGTCACACACTCATCACTCATGGGCAGAACAGAAACTGTATGAACTAATTGAGTGCTGACTACATGATAAATTTTATGTGAAGAGAGACTAAAACTATTCATACAAATACAATCAACTGAAAGGGCACAGAATAATAGAAAGTAGTTCACAAAACATTAGGCGCAAAAAAAAGAAAAGAAAAGAAACTACACATACACAGAATAATACACACTTTTGCTGAATCAATCTACGCTGTTTCCCGTTAATTTGTGGCTGACAGACTGTATAAACCCTAACTTCGATATGCAATTAGAGAAAAAATTGGAGACTACACACTTAAATACAACTTTAAGTCACTGTTTACAACGATTTTCGCACGTTATATTTGGTATAAAATACGTGCTCTAGGCGCACTAAGAAATACACTTTCAGACCGTTTTATCTTATTTAACACTATACTAAAACTTCTAATAATGTAACAATACTTATATTTATGATAATTGGAAACATTTAAAAAAGTTTAAAACAATGATGTAATTATTTATTGCACTAAATGCTACAAGCGTACACATGAGTGCAGTGTTGCCAACTGCAGTGAGAATGACACTCTGTAAGCTAGAAACTCTTCATTTCAATCAAACAGTTGGTCTAGTATTAGGAATGCTCTTATTTTGTCAGACATCCATTCATGGATTATTCCTGTTCATTGTGGGAAAATGTAGCACAAACATACATTGATAGACTGTAGATATTGCAAAACAAGACACTAATGCATATCTTCTACTTAATTTTCTGTTTTTCATTATTAATAAATCAATGATTAATAGCCTGTCTATCTTCATGAATTCTCATACAGTATTGTATGCTGATGACAATAGATAAAAAATTAATAAAAGCTCAAATCTAAGCACAATGTAACCATTGGGCCATATGAATAAGAAAAAGCACTTGCTCCAAAGAAAATTCTCGGAACAAATGAACATTCTCTGAGTAAGTTCTTAATTTCATAAGAATAAAAACTTCGAAGCATATGCTTTAAGCAGGAAGTTCATTCTCAATAGCTCCCTTCCTCCTTGAGTAAGTTCTTGGTGAGTCATGTCTGGCAAAGAATAACTGTTCAATCGTATATTTCTTTCAACTAGCTCAGTCAGCCAAATTATTCAGTGTATAAATATGGAGTAGTCATCTATGTATCCAGGAAGACCTGTACTATGCTTAGGTATTAGTTTGTAGTGCAGCAGCAAATTATTAAGACTAAATATGGGCTTTTTACGAAAATGTTTTTTTCTGACAGTGTTACAAAATTTTTGTCATGCAGAAACTTTTTGATATCGAAGTTGGGTTAGCACAACATGTGAACAAAAATTTTAGAATGAGTCCTATTTTCATCTGTTTCATTGTGGAACTCTGTCAGAGTTTTCTTTTGCTAAATATGACACTGAATGGTCTGCTTGTAAGCGATAGGCCATGCAGTTTTGTTACTAGAAACATACTTCTAGGTATGTAATTAACTCTGTCGGAGTTTTCTTTTGCTAAATATGACACTGAATGGTCTGCTTGTAAGTGATAGGCCATGCAGTTTTGTTACTAGAAACATACTTCTAGGTATGTAATTAAGCAGTTATTTATTTTTCTGCCTTGTCTACTTACTTCTAACATAACAGAAATTAAGATTATGAAGTCAGAAAACGTATCTTAAATAGGCCAACACATTTGGGTAGAATGAACAAGAGCAGTACAGAAAGCAATACATCAGTAGGCCTACTGCAGCAATATTTATTTTGTGGTACAGACTGTGAAGTCGAGGGTACAATTGAATCGGTCATTGCAAAAAGGGCATAAGTCAACTTTTTTACGAAAAAGAGTTATTCATTGGAAATGGATGGGAAAGTGTAGCCGGATTCATACGTACAAGAAGGGCAGACGTCAGCTATCAAATGGTCTTACTATCGACCTTTGAAATCTTCGTTCATTGCAAAAAGTTCATGAGTCATTAACTCATGCCGTTTTTTAATGACTGTGTGGAGGTGTATTTAATCGAACGCAGAAGTTATTGGCGGCGTTGCGCTGCTTTCCTGCATATTTTGTCGTCTGAGGTTAGCATCACTGCAACAATCCGTTGTTGTGTTTACAACATTGTAGGTTCAAATAACAGGTCATTACTGTCGCATTCAGAAGCCACTTACTTGTCAAGGTGTAATTATGTCTGTGTCTTCTTAGGACTCTTAAATGCCTCCTGTAGGCAAGAAACGGACAAGAAATGCTAATAAGTACAAAAAGAATATTATTTGTGATTCAGAAGTAAAGGGAGTGGAATACGTGAATTGTAAAGGAGAGAAAATTCAGCGTCTGAGTACAGGAGATGACTGCAAGTGAGTAAAATACGTGTACTTGATTTCTCCTAGAAGTAAATGCATATACCTGCATAGTATGCAATTTAAGCATTATCGTAATAACTTCGACTTTTCAGGTGCAAAAAGGACTGTTTTCTCTGTTTGATGATGACGCGAAGATAGATATCATTGCTCACATGAACAGTTTCGGCGATAATAATCAACAAGATATCTTCCTGCAAAGGCTAATCGAAGTTCAAGATGTCAAGAGCAGAAGACCGCAAAAAGAGGATCCTAAATTAAGAACCTATCATTACAGTTATTCCATCACTACAGGCACGACAAAAATAAAGGTATGTAAAAAAAGCCTTTATTAGTCTGTATGGTGTAACAGGAAAAAGGGTCCAAAGATTATGCCTCTTGCTAGTTCAAGGCAAAAGTCCTCGTGATCTCAGGGGGGAACATGTAAAAGGTAATGCCATACCAGGAGATATTTGTCAAAAAATCACTGATCATATTTATTCTATTGCTAAGAAAACTATGCACTATTCTGGAAAGGTGCTGCACTAATTAGATGATCGACTAGATGTTAAATGTTAAAAATGTTCACATGTTTGTTAAGCTTATGGGACTTAACTATGGGGTCATCAGTCCCTAAACTTACAAACTACTTATCAACTACCTTATACTAAAGATGGCACAAATATCCATGCCCTAGGGGGGATTCGAACCCCCGACCGTAGTGGCCGTGCAGACCCTGACTGGAGCGCCTCAGTCTCCTCGGCCACCGCGGCCGGCAGATGTTAAATCGATGCACAAGTTGTTTGTACAACAGTATCCTGATTTAAACATCAAGTACATGTTTTACTTACAATATTTCAAGGAAAATTTTAACCTCAGATTTTTGCATCCACAGGTCAATGTTTGTCGTGCATGTGAAGAACTGTCAGCTAAGATACGCAGTCCACATCTTTCCGACTGTGTGAAGCGAAATGTGGTTGCAGAATTAATAGTTCATCGTAGGAGAGCCAAAAAGTTTAACAGTAAAACTAATTTCTGAATATTGTGAAAAGGAAAATAATGTCTGTGGTCTGACTTTTGACTACATGCAAAATTTAGCATTACCTAATGTTCCTGTTCAGAATATTTTTTATTTGAGACAGCTATGGGTTAATGTTTTAGGCATACATAATATACAAAGCAAGGAGTCACACTTTTTGTGTACCATGAAGGCGAAGTGAAGAAAGGTGCAAATGAAGTTTGGTCATTTCTGTATAATTACATCGAGAAGTATATCTCAAAAGATGTGACTCAGCTTCATCTCTTCTTTGACGGGTGTGCTGGTCTAAACAAAAATTACCCAATGATTCGCTTTTGATTAACACTTTTATCAACTGGGAGATTTAGGAAGATGGAACATTACTTCCCTGTACGCTGGCATAGTTTCCTTCCAAATTATAATCATATGATCAAAAAGACATCAAGTAAATACTCAGTAAAAGATAATGTTGCTGTATTAGCCTTTAAAAACTGGTGGCCTGCCTATTTTAAAAAGATTTGTCTCTCCGAATCAAGTGTGGGAAAAATTCCCAAAGATCACAAAGTTTCTTTTTCTCCTTCAAAATGGGTGACTTTTCAGTATGATGCACATTATCCTGGGAAAGTAAAAACAAAGCAATTCATCGATAGTATCATCAGAGAGACATTCCAACTCCTCCACAGCTTCAATGAGCATCCTGTACTTCCCATCGAGTTGGCATGTCCTGGAAAGTAGGTGCCGATCAATGTCAAAAAAATACAAGATTTATTGCAAGTGAAGAGGTATATTCCAGCTGAGTATGTGGAATTTTATGACCAACTGCAAGAATGGCCAACGGAAGGGGGAACAAATAATGAAGATGATGATAAAGAAGAAGTTTGTAAGTTTAGGGACTGATGACCCCGTAGTTAAGTCCCATAGACTATACAAACATTTGAACATTTGAACACAATCTGAAGGAAAACGAGAGGAACTAAATGGTTTATGCAAATAAAACAAAACATTTTATTGACGAGTTGCTTCCTTCACAAAATCATAACTGCGGCACTTCAGGCATTTCATATAGTGATGAGAGTGGTGTCAGAGGAGTTTTTTGATTCCTGAAATAGAAATTAAACACAAATGGATCCAGCTGCATGTTTTACCCATTTGTTTGGAGAGCATATTTACAGTTGTGAAGAGCTACATAAGAAAATAATATTGTATGTTTTGAAATTGGGTGTATTATTAAGGCCATATGACGTTAATTCCAAATAAATTGAATCGGTCATTTCAAGAAGGTTATTAGTCATCAAAGTAAAATTTTACAGGAGAAGGGAAAAACGTCCTACAGCATAAACCATTTATTTATTTATTGTTATTTTAATATCAATATTTAGTGAGGTGCCAAGCACTGTGTATTTTTGTTTAGTAATTAATAGTTTAACCACAATATTAATTTAAAAATCTTCCTACTACTCAGAGAATGTTCTCTGAAATTCTGAGAAAAAGTAAATTCTCCATTTTATTCATACAACCCATTAAAAGGAAAACACTCTTGCTGAAGCTTCCTTATGGCTCAGAGGGAATGTTTTCCTACCATATGAAAGTATTATTTTTATTTATTTCGTAGTCCATAAATACATGTTATATAAATCACACAGATGTGGAATGAGTCTTGTTCACAAAATATAGTGATTCAATAAATATTTATACTCTAACAAACATCTATCATAAAGTGGTGTATAATACCAGAAGTAGCAGTTGCCCTAAAATTAGTAAGGTATATATCAATTAAAATAAAATAATCGCTCATAAAGATAAATGGTACATTGTCTTATTTCTTTAGTTAGATGCATCACTGCTAGTGGCTATTGAAGAAAGTCCCATTACACACTATTTGATTTGGATTTGAAGGTGTTTTGCTGAGACACAAATGAAGTCCACACATTCACATCCGTTTCCTGGATAGCTTGGCATGGAGTAGCTTTTATAGCACTATTTTGTTTAGATTTGGTGGTGTTAGGCTGAGACACTGCTTTCACATTGGTTTCCTGTGTAGTTTGGCATGTAGTGGCTTCTGTAGTGCAGAATATTGGCCCACTTTAGGTTACAGTAGTAACACTAAAAGTGGGCCTTTACGATCGTCTTTTGACAGCTCGAAATTTAAATGAAAATAATGGCTTAACCATTCATCTGACACGAAAATTGAATAACCGAATTTGTACAGGAAAAAATTTTCTACAACTTTGCTCTTTTATGTTTTTTCATATCTTGCATCGTTCCAGAGTTATTTGAAAAAATAACGGCGATTTGACGATGTCTGTCTGGCTGTAACATGTTCCCACTTTTTAGGTCGAACCGTTCAACCGATCGGCACAAAATTTTACAGATATTATTGTTGGCTACCAGAGAGCAGAACCCCGCTTTTTGAAATATTTCGGACAAGAAATACGTTAGTAATACAAAAAAAGCCGTTTGTAATGTAATTTTAATTCCAAATAAACGTTCATCTGACACGAAAATTGAATAAACGAATTTGTAGAGATGAAAATTCTCTACAGCTTTGTTCCCTTATGTTTTTTTCATATCTCGTATCGTTTGAGAGATATTTGCAAAAATAACGGAGTTTTGACACCCGCCATTGCATTAACGAAAAACCAGCCGTACGCAGATGTCACGTGACATTTCTCACCTAGAACTCTTTCTGGCATACGCCATCTTGCTTTGCGTATATGACGATTTTCTTATTGTAACTTACACATTGTCGTATCAAAGCAATGGCGTACTGAAGAATTAACAAAAACACGTCGTTCTTTGTACGATAAATGATAATCTAGTGTCTACAAATGCCATATTAGCATCAGTTAACAATGGCCATCAATAGAATGCAATTAAAGAACGCTACATCTAACTGTTAGGTGTAGTGTAGTGAGCAATGTGTTGGACTGTGACGCTGAAGGTCAGTGGTTAAGAACCCCCCACTACCGAAATTTTTTTCCTAAAAGGGTTTCAGATGCTCTTATTAATTAATTTTTTATTATTTGCATTATTATTTTGGTCCAAAATGTTTGCAAAAACTTACAAAACTACAAATCTAAAGCGGGCCATAAAACACGTCAGTGTGATTTTTTTATTTATTTATTACTTTACGCTGTGTATCGGTTTGTTATTGATCTTACTACGTTCCTGCATAGACTGGACTTTCCTGTTTTGTTCAGGTGTAGAAAATCAATAGTATAATCACTTCTTTGCAAAAAATCATTTATATCAATTATTTTCACATTAGCAAGCTTTGCTGACAAGTTCATAATATATTCCTTAGACTTATACATTATTGTTTTATATTCTGGCTTATCATAACAGCAAGGAATTGTACAAAGCAAGATGTTTATTTGGTTCAGTGCTACAATCGACTTCTTTAAGTGAGGAATAAAGTTGTTTTTCTTACGAATGCAATTTGTCACTGCAAGAATAATAACTTCACCATCACATCTGAAATCACTAGCAAGTTCAGATGCACCTTCAACTACACTATCTAGGCATGCATTCGGTTTGATAACAGATGTTGTGCAATACCTAGGTTTTAGAAAGTCACTTAATAAAGATGCACAGTTTCGCCCACGATTGTCACACAGTAATAAAGTTATCGATATGTTGTCTGTTCCTTTCGGACAGTAATGGCCATAAATTTACGAAACTGAAATACTGAAACATTTCTATCATTTTGGGGCGTTGAAACAAATTCATTAACAAAGTTGAAAACTTGTGGTGGACTGGGATTCGAACCCGGATTTCCAACTTCAGGCCATTGGTCGCCTTAACCAATTGGGCTTTCCAGTAATGGTTCCCTTTCAACCCAAATTCTCAACTTACAGCACAATACGATTGTAGTGTCCCCTGCCCATCAGTTCCTTTGCTCGCAGCTTATACCGAATTCCCACAAGGAACCAAGCTTATGAATGTGTCCACATTGAAATTTTCTTTGCCTGTTGAGGGCATATTGACAATTATTGATGTACAAAAGAACAGACACCATTAGTTGACAATAATGGCTGTAAATTTACGAAATCGAAATATTGAAACATTTCGACCGTTTGGAATGTTGAAATAAATTCGATGACAAATTCAAAATTTGTGCTGGGCCAGGATTCGAACCTGGATTTCTCGTTTCAGGCCAGTGGTCACCTTCACCAATTAGGCTATCGAGGCATGCTTCCCTTCCACCCCAAATTCTCAACTTACAGCTCACTATGATTTAGTGTCCCCTCCCTATTGGTTCCTCTTCCTCGCAACCTATACTGTATCCCTGCAAGAAAATTGCTAAAATTATGGCCACTAATGTCAAAAATGGAGTCTGTTATTTCGGACATTTCCGAAATGAACAGACACCATATCAATAACTGCAAATATGCCCACAAGAGGCAAAGACAATTTCAATGTGGGCGCATTCATATGATCGGTCCCTTGAAGGTATACAGTATAAGCTGTGAGCAAGAGTAACTGATTTGGGTAAGGCGACTGCTGGCCTGAAGTGGGAAATCCGGGTTCAAGCCTCTACCCAGCAGAAATTTTCAACTTTGTCGATGAATTTATTTCGGCATCCCAAAACGGTCGAAATATTTCGATTTCGTAGTAATAAAATTTTCTTTGTACGCTGACTCATTGACTGACCTTTTCTAGTATTTATAAGATCATTGTCTTTTTCTGCCACCCAGGAGGATTCTTCTGTTTCATCATTTTTATCATCCGAGGCACTAAACTGGTTGCTAATCTTCACGTGGGATAACAGCTGAGAGAAGAGATTTTTTGCTGGCTTCTTGGACTGCTGCCAATTGTTCATTTCGATTTGTATTTCATGTTCATTATGTTGACTTTCGTATGACAACTTGTAATTTTCAGCTTTTAATATTAGTAGCTCTTCTAACAGGACAGACATTATTTCTTCTTTGTTATCATTAGTGACCACTTTTTTGCAATTACCACATACCCAGATATTTTGAACAGGGTTCACATTTACACAGTTATAATGGTAAATAGTCTTACATTTGAAACACATAATGTCTTTAACGACTCTTTCTTTTTGCATGAGCACCTGTTCCCTGCTTCTTGAAGTGCAGTTTTATGGCTGTATGTGGAAGTGCATGCTGTTAATGCTACCCCAACACCGTATTCATTGTTTTTTCCCAGAACTTCCAAACTTTTATTACAAGAGATGCACTTCCTGTCGCGAAATACGTCGAAAATCTTGCATTTCACATATACTTCAGACTGTTTGTTTTTGTATCCTTCTTGTACACTCAACGAAATTAATTTTTCATAGTATCTGTCTTTATAAAATTTGTTTCGGAGTTTTTTAGAATTATATAACACGCAATACATAATTGGTCACAATGCCAACCGAATTTTTGTAAGATACACACATTCTTACATTTATTTGCAGAACTAACAGACTCGTGAGTTACATTTGACGCCATAACACCTCCAAATAAAACTCAGAAACTTTAGTGTTGAAGAGATTTCTAACCATGAATGAAGGCTTCTGCTGGCATTGTCATTGTCAATAAAATTCTTCTGGGTATTGTACCACATATGCAGATGATTTAGTTGTGTGGCAGATTATATTGCTGCAGCAGAATAGCCGCGCGTACTGGAGCGCTATGTTGCAGTGCGTGCGGCCATCTGCCGTCGGGGCTTCGATTCCCCCCTTGGGCAAGGGTGTTTGTTTTCTCCTTAGTTTAGTTTACCTTAGGTTAAGTAGTTTGTAAACTTGGGACTAACAGCCGAGCTGTTGAGTCCCATAGATTTACAAACATTTGACATTTGAATTTTGCAGATTAAATTGAAAGGTTGCAATCTAACATTTCAAATCTAGATGAGAGGTTTAAGGGTTATGATAAGAAGATTTAGCATCTCCAAAACGAACGTAATATCTATGGGAAAGAGATTTAATCAGATTGAGTGGCAAATAGAAGGAACAAAGTTAGTATAGGTGGACAGTACCAAGATAATTTGTATATATTTTCTCACAGGATGACAACACAGTGAAAGAACTTGAGTCAAGGTGTAGCAAAGTAAATGAAATTAGTGCAGACAGTTAGATCAGAGGTGTAAGGGTTATGATGTAAAGATTCAGCATCTCCAAACCGAAAGTAACACCTGTGGGTAAGAGATTTAAACATATTGAGTATCAAATAAAAGGAAAAAAGTTAGAACAAGTAGACAGTTTCAAGACAATTACCAAAAAAACATTTCAGCTACAGAAAAATATAGTCAGAACTATAAAACGTGTTATGTTCAGAGACTCTTGTAGACCAATATATAAAAGCCTTAGGATACTTCCCCTTCCTTGTTTACATATGTATGAAGCACTAATCTTTACTAAGGCCAGGTTCACATGCTACAATCTGTCAGTGCAAATGTCTGTGCACACCTCACAAATCGTTGCGTGTGGACAGTACATTTGCGCTGATATGTGAAAACCTGGAAGTTGGAGGTTTGAGCAAAATTGCTCAAATCTGTGGACTCAAATCATATCTACGCAGACAAGCTGGAACGTGTTGATAGGAGATCACTGCAAATCCGTGTTGGTGTGTACTTTCTCGTGTGTTTACTATATTCACAGTGGATGAAAATGGGTGGTACACGTCTGTGGTCTAGAGAGTTCACAGCGGAAATTATTGAGATTTATTGGAACCATACTTGTTTATGGAAAGTAAGAAAGTAGGGAATATAGCTACAGAGACAAAAAGGCAGCTGTATACAATTCTCTCATAGAAAAACTACAATTGGTAGATCCTACTGCTAATAGGAGTCTGCACTTTAAAAAATAAATTCGTTGAGAACTATATACCGTAAAGAACTGGCTTCAGGCCAGCGTAAATAGCTTCACAAGTGTTGGGGATGATTACACTCTTTGCTATTCAAAATTCGAGGTCTTTGTGGGTCCTCCCTGTGGCCAGCAATCTTAATGTAACTGTCAGCCACCCATGTGGAGGAGCTGATCTCCTCATACATGTGTCTCTACTTATTATTTGAGGAGTTATCAGTGTCAAAAGATAATTATAAGTTTCAACATCCATTCGCAACTAATTGCCCTCCAACTCACAAAGTAAAATCACATGTGACAACTCCCTTCATTTAAGCAGCCATTGCCTAGACCATGTCATTCGTCTTTTCTGTTTATTGCGAGACACAAACATAACAAGATTTCCTTCATCACTGGCAAACATAAAATTCGAAAATAAGCATATCGTATTCGCTAGGCAGATGCTCAACTTTCATATTTTACACAGTATGCAGAAACATATATACAGGCAGAATTTACCACACTGGTGTTAATCTGCACAACCAAGTGCCACCACAATTTGATCAGCTATGTAAATAAATCTCAATTACTGTATAAGACTGACTTGTCCTACATTGTATGTATAAACAATGCACTATGTCATGATTAACAGTACCAATAAGGAATCTAATCTAATCTAAATCTATTTTCTTACAGGATGACAACATAGTGAAAGAACTTGACTGAAGGAGTAGCAAAACTAATGCAGTGAGTCCTCAGCTAAGTTCTACTCTTTTGTCCAAGAAGGAAGTCAGCACCAAGACTAAGCTATCAGTGCACCACTCTAGCTTTTGAACAACTCTGTTGTATGTGGGTGAAAGCTGGGTGGATACAGGTTACCTTATTAATAAAGTTTAGATTACAGACATTAAAGTAGCAACAATGATTGTGGGTATTAATAGATGGAAACAATGGCAGAAGGGTGTCCACAATAAGGAAATCAAAGAAAAACTGAGAATGGATACCACAGCTGAAGTGGTTATAGGGAACAGGTTAAGATGGTGGACTCGTGTTACATGGATGGAAGAAGCAAGCTAACCTAAGAGACTTATGGATTTGGCAGTAGAGAGTAGGAGGAGTCGAGATAGACCAATGAGAATGTATTTATATTCGGAAAAATGATTTTAAACTAACAGGCTTAACATCAGAGGAGGCATAACTATTAGCATTGCATCGAGGATCATGGAGGAATTTTATTATGGTAACTATGTCCCACATTGAACTAAACACTGAAAGGCATAATCAGTATCTCATTGTGATGATGATAAAGATGGAGATGATGATGAACCATATTGTCAATATAAATTGTGGTAAAAAAGCCTCTGTTGCAGAGATAAAATGTATTGACCAGGTTTTGGCAACTGCTGGGAGTGCTTTCATCAGAATAATAAAAAAGGTCTATAACATAAAGTTAAAAATTTGCAAAAGAGAAACAGGTTTTTAAATAAAATGTAAATGTGGTGTCGCACAAGTCCAAAGTGCGCGCCACCTACTTTCGCCGCGCGCCGCCATGCACGCACGGCGCTGCGTTCTTACGACGTCAGCCACGAGCGCCCTCTGCTACAACTCTGCTCGTGGCCACCACTGAACAACATCGTTCACTTGGGACTGAGATAGGAACCAGTTAGGACCTTCGGAATCAGATAGGCACCAGTGAAGACTTGGCTATTGGACAGGCACTAGGCAGGCCTCTAACTCAACTATGTATCAGCACTCTGCAGTACTGAATTGTGTAAAAGTTACGTATTGTATAAATTCTGTGCAATATATATCTCGTTCTAATTTACTCTAGTGTTTCTAGTTTCTGGCTGCTCCCCTCCGTACCTGCACCAGCGTGCTATCTTTATTCCTGTGTCGGTCTCATTCCACTCGGCCACCGACACCTACGACGGAAATGAGAAACAAAAGTGGCGACGAGGCTGGGACACAAAAGTAAATATTAGTTTGATGTACACAATGGAAGCAGTCCTTACATGTCACATTATAAAGTATTTTGATTACATTACCGTATGAGATATATATCATGTAAATGTAATTAAAAATACTTACGATCCTAAATGAATACAGTCTTGATGTAACCATATACTTGATGTACTTACTGATTTAATAAACAAAAAATACATCATGAAGTCACAATTTGTAGTTCTATTTATATGGAAGAACCTGTGTCATACAGCTAATGAATATTTTACAAATAATAATGGCAGACGAACAAATTAAGGAATAACAATGACAGATGAGCTGACGGTGTTGACTGTTCAAGAATTCACTTTTGATCCTAGGCTGTTCTGTTTCTGACGAAAATTTATTTAAAAATTCCTCTTCAAAATCATTAAATATTACCTAATGTTCTGAAATTTTGATTAGCCCAACGTAATGCTTCCACATTTTTACAGTCTTTTCAAAAATTTTAATTTTTAATTTGTCAGACATTTCATTTACAAAATTATCTTTACAATGTTTAATAAAGTCTACAGGATGCAGTTCATTATCTGGAATGCTTGTAACAGGAATATTAAACCACATGCTAAAAGTGGAACTGATACTTTTATATATTAAATTATGTGATAAATGTATGTTGTTAATACCCTCAGTTGCACTTGTTTTACACTATCAACTTTTTCCATTGCAGCACCTATTTCTGATTCAACAATTTCAGATTTTTTATTGACTTTTCCCCTTTCTCTGATTATTTCTTCTCCTACTAATTTTACACTCTTTTCCACAGACCTAACAGCTATGTCTGTGTCTTCAAATCTACTAATTATATAACTATCTATTTCATATAATAAGTTAGTATTCCTAGCTATATTGTCCTTTATGTTACACATTTTAGAATTAATAACTTCACACACGGTTGTAATTGTACTTGACTATACTTCTTTTATTTGTCCATTTAGTTCCTGCTTCATAACCTGCTGCTCTGTACTAAGTTTTGTTATTAATGATTACCCGTGTGTTTCTAACATCATTTGAAATGTATCTAAAGTGTGTTTATTAGGTTTGATATCACATTCTTCTTTCCCCATACCAGCGTCCTTAAAATTGTCTCTTTTTATACATGTTCAATAAAAGATGTACTCAAGTTGCTGAAAACAAGAAATTCAGTAACACTTACAGTCTTTGGCATCAATTACTTTCAAATTAAAATCATTTCACTTATTGTACTCTGTCTTCAAAACAACTTTTATCATCAGTAGACAGTCTTCCATGAATGATTTCAACTTTGTAAACCACCTCACCTGCCATTATTCTTTCTGAAATATTAATTAGCTCTGTGACAGAGGTTCTTCCATACAAATGGAACTACAAATTGTAACTTCGTGCTGTATTGTAATTTATTGCATTGGTAAACTACATTCAGTACATGGTTACATCAAGACTGTTGTGAGTCCAAGAACAAATGTGTTACAATGAAATTACTGAATTCTATATCCATAAAACTTAAATAAATCGTTCACAGGCTAAAAGTATTGTAAACTATTCAGTAAAATCAAAACAGAAATTAGGTGTATACAGGGTGGTCCATTGACAGTGACTGGACCAAATATCTCACGAAATAAGAATCAAACGAAAAACTACACAGTACAAAACTTTTCTAGCTTGAAGGAGGAAAACAGATGAGGCAATGTTTGGCCCACTAGATGGCACTGTCATAGGTCAAACAATTATCAACTGCATTTTTTTAATAGGTACCCCCATTTTTATTACATATTCATCTAGTACATAAATAAATATGAATGTTTTATTTGGAACATTTTTTTCACCTTGTGATAGATGGCGAGGTGATATTCACAAACATATTGCTCACAATTTAAATGCTAATTCGCACTGTCCATCTCATCACGTCAAGTCACCGTCCATCAGAACATTCCGCAATGTATTTCTAATGGCGGAATTCACACTGTCCATCACTGGACCGTCATGTCACATCAACATCATGTCAAGCTTTCTCGAGAAGAATATTTTGACGAAACGGCCGTCTGTTGACATCGGAAGTTAACCTATTTTCGTCACACGAATTACATGTTGCAGTTGACGATTCCACTGTTATATGAAACTGTGTCTTATTAATCATTATTTTGTTGTTATACTTCATTTTAGGGGTAAATGTCAAATATTTCATGATGACTTAAATATTTTTGTCAAATGAGTGTCCCCCTAAAATCGAGGTCGAATATCTGAAACCAAAACATGGTTTATGTTATGTAACATTCTAACAGAAAAGACTGAAGTAAACTGTTTATTTGAATAAGATTGTAATTTGCTTACGCATTTTTCAAATAAATAATATTTTAAATGAAAAAGTCAGTTCTAATGAAAGACAAAAATTCAGTTGTTTACAATGGTATTAACAATGTCAGCGGGCAAATTGTAATAGATAAAGTAAACAGACGCTATTTATGCTCTTATAAGCCTTGTTTGATGTTTCCATATGTTTATTTTTTCGATTGAAAATAGATGTCGATGTTTTGAAATGTTGTTTCAGTTCCCAGTAAGTTGGCCAAAAACATACACTGTAAAGTTTTCTTTGGCCTTCAATAACATTTAGCGTTGTTTCCTCAATTCTAGTATTAAACTGTGACTTTCTACATAACAGATCACCACTCATAACCTCACTTTCAACATCGTGTATTGAGATGGGTGAATTGACATGGCAGACACTGACGGAGAGTGTGAATACAACTTGACATGATGGTGCCATGATTGGACGTTGACATAACAGACAGTGTGAATTGGCCATTAGTTGAATAGTGGGTAACAGGTAGGTTTTTTAAATTGAAACACAGAACGTAGGTACGTTTGAACTTTATTTCAGTTGTTCCAATGTGATACATGTACTTTTATGAAATTATTATACATTATGAGAATGCATGCTGTTAATGCATGATTAACTGTAATTATGTCATGACTTCAATGAATGCTCCAAATAATGTCCTTCAACATCAATGTACTTGGCAATATGCATACCGAAATTCCTCTCAACAGTGAGTAGTTTGCCATCAGTAATGTTCTCACATGGATTGACAAGGCGCTGACACATGTTTTCGGGCTTTGTCAGCGAATCACGATAGCAAACATCCTTCACTTTTCTCCACAGAAAGAAATCGGGGAATGTAAGATCTGGTGAACGTGTGGGTGCTTCTACGAGCAATCCATCTGTCATTAAATATTCCATTTAAGACCGCTTCAAATTCATACAAACCATGTGCATGACATCTATCATGTTGAAAGTACATCGCCATTTTATCATGCAGTGAAACATCTTGTAGTAAAATCGGCAGAACATTATGTAAAAAATCAGCATACATTGCACCATTTAGATTGCCATCAATAAAATAGGGGCCAGTTAACCTTCCTCCCATAATAACGCACCATACATTAACCTGCCAAGGTCGCTCATGTTCCATTTGTCAAAGCCATCATGGATTTTCCGTTGCCCAATAGTGCATATTGTGCTGGTATACGTTACCTCTGTTGGTGAATGATGCTTCGTCACTAAATAGAATGTGTGAAAAAAAATCTGTTATCATCCCGTAATTTATTTTGTGCCCAGTGGAAAAACTGTACACGACCTTCAAACTCTTCGCCATGAAGATCCTGGTGCATAGAAATATGGTACAGGTGAAATTAATGTTGATGTAAAATTCCTGATAGTTGCTCAATTTGTCTGCTACTGATGTGCGGATTAGCCACAACTGCAGCTAAAACACTTACTTGGGCATCATCATTTGTTGCATGTCGTGGTTGACATTTCACTTGTGGCTGAATACTTCCTGTCTCTTTAAGTAACGTAACTATCCGACGAAAGGTGTGGACACTTCGTTAATGTCTTCCCAGATAATGATCAACGTACATAGCACAGGTCCGTTGGGCATTTTGATCACAATAGCCATACATATATACCATATTGACCTTTTCTACAATTTATAAATGGTCATTTTAACACGAGTAACGTATCACGAAGCAAATACCGTTACATGATACCACATACTTATACATTTGTAACTATTATAGCACCATCTATCACTAAGCAAAAAAAGTGTTCCAAATGATGTTGTTGTTGTGGTTTTCAGTCCGCAGACTGGTTTGATGCAGCTCTCCACGCTACCCTGTCCTGTGCAAGTCTCTTCATCTGAGAATACGTTTGGCAACATAAATCCTTTTGAATCTGCTTACTATATTCGTTCCTCGGTCTCCCTCTACATTTTTACCCCACACGCTTCCTACTAATGCTAAGTTGACAATTCCTTGATGTCTCAGAATGTGTCCAACCAATCTGTCCCTTCTCTTTGTCAGGATGTGCCAGAAACTCATTTTCTCCCTGATTCGGTTAAGCACCTCCTCATTAGTTACATGATCTACCCATATAATTTTCATCATTCGTCTGTAGCACCACATTTCAAAAGTTTCTATCATCTTTTTATCTGAACTCCTTATTGTCCATGTTTCACTTCTCTACACTCCAGACAAATGCTTTCAGAAAGGAGTCCACTACACGCAGGAAGCGGCTACACGGTTAGCGGGGGCTGTGTGGCGTGGACTGGGCGGTTTTTTAGGATAAAGAGCTTCGGGGAAATAGAAAATGGGCAATCTCAAAGGGTTCAGGTGGATCACAGGAGAAATGTAGATCCGGAAACTATCGGTATAATAGTTGTAAATTCTCGTAGCTGTGTCGGGAAAGTTCCACAACTGCAAGCGTTAATAGAAAGCACCGAAACACACATCATTATAGGCAGCGAAAGTTGGCTCAAGCCGGAAATAAGTTCAGAAGAAGTATTTTCAAAAGATCTAACGGTATTCAGAAAGGATAGATTAAACAAAATAGGTGGGGGCGTGTTTGTCGCCGTCAAAAGTAGTATTTCATGTAGCGAAGTTGAAGTTGATAGTTCGTGCGAGCTATTATGGGTAGAGGTTGTACCCGAAAATCGTAAGAAGTTAATAATCGGTTCCTTTTACCGGCCTCCCGACTCTGACGATACAATAGCAGAAAGGTTCAAAGAAAACCTGAGTCTAATTACAAAAACGTACCCGACTCACACGATAATAGTAGGTGGTGATTTTAATTTACCCTCGATCTGTTGGCGAAATTATATTTTCAAATCAGGAGGTAGGCATAAAACATCGTCCGAAATTGTACTCAACGCATTCTCTGAGAATTACTTCGAACAATTAGTTCATGAGCCAACTAGAATTGTAAATGGATGTGAAAACACACTTGATCTCTTAGCAACAAATAATTCTGAGCTCATAATGAGCATCAAAACGGATACAGGTATTAGTGAACACAGAGCTGTAGTAGTGAAATTGAATATCGAAAGTCCCAAAGTTACCAAAAATAAACGCAAAGTATATTTGTTCAGGAAGGCAGATAGAAACAAAATACATTGCTTCTTGAAAGACAGCTTCCACTCGTTACTAACACTAAACGTAGGTGTAGACCAGATGTGGCTCAAATTCAAAGAAGTGGTATCGACAGCAATTGAAAGTTTTATACCTAATAAATTAATAAAAGAAGGAGGCGATCCCCCTTGGTACACAAAACAGGTTAGGACACTGTTGCAAAAGCAAAGGAAAAGGCATAATAAATTTAAACGAACACGAAATCCCCAGGATTTGCGATTGTATTCAGAAGCTCGAAATTTAGCGAGGATTTCAATGCGAGATGCCTACAACATTTATCACAACGAAACTCTTTCTCGTAATTTGACTGAAAACCCAAAGAGATTTTGGTCATATGTTAAATCTACTCGGGGAAAGTCACAAACAATACCTTCACTACGTGATAGTAATGGCGATCCTGCCGATGACAGCGCTACTAAAGCAGAGTTACTAAACTTAGCTTTTAGAAACTCATTCACTAAAGAAGACGAAACCAATATTCCAGATTTCGAATTACGAACAGATGCCGTAATGAGTAACATAGAAGTAGATATCATCGGAGTAGTGCAGCAATTAAAATCACTTAATAAGAACAAGTCTTCTGGTCCGGATTGTATACCCATTAGATTTCTATCTGATTATGCTGAAGCGATAGCTCCTTACTTAACAGTCATATACAACCGCTCTCTCATAGAAGGATCTGTACCAAAAGATTGGAAAGTTGCACAGGTCACACCTATATTCAAGAAAGGCAGTAGGAGTAACCCACTAAACTACAGGCCTATTTCATTGACGTCAATTTGCAGCAGGGTTTTGGAGCATATCCTGTATTCAAATATTATGAATTATCTCGAACAGAACGATCTATTGACCCAAGGTCAACACGGATTTAGAAAATATCGTTCATGCGAAACACAACTAGCTCTATATTCACACGAAGTGATGGGTGCTATCGACAAAGGTTCGCAAATCGATTCCGTATTTCTTGATTTCCAGAAAGCTTTTGACACCGTACCTCACAAACGGCTTTTAATCAAATTGCGTGGCTATGGTATATCGCCCCAAATTTGCAATTGGATAGGGGATTTCTTGTCAGAGAGGACACAGTTCGTAGTAACCGATGGTAAGGCATCGACTAAAACAGAGGTGATATCGGGCGTTCCACAGGGTAGTGTTATTGGTCCTCTGCTATTCCTTATTTACATAAACGATTTAGGGGGAAATCTAAGTAGCTCTCTTAGGTTGTTTGCAGATGACGCCGTCATTTACCGTCTAGTAAAGTCATCTGAAGATCAAAACCAACTGCAGAACGATCTGAATAAGATATCAGTATGGTGTAAAAATTGGCAATTGACTCTAAATAATGAGAAGTGTGAAGTCGTCCACATGAGTATGAAAAGAAATCCGTTAAACTTTGTTTACAACATAAATCAATCAAATGTGAAGGTCGTAAACTCCACAAAATACCTAGGAATTACTATTACTTCAGACTTAAACTGGAAAGAACACGTAGATAATATCGTGGGAAAGGCGAACCAGAGACTGCGTTTTATCGGCAGAATCCTTAAAAGATGCAACAGAACTACTAAAGAAACTGCATACACTGCGCTTGTCCGTCCATTTTTGGAGTATTGCAGCCCAGTGTGGGATCCTTATCAGGTGGGTTTGACGGAGGACATCGAAAGAGTTCAAAGAAGGGCAGCTCGTTTCGTATTGTCACGATACAGGGAGACAGCGTTACGGAAATGATACAGGATCTGGGATGGGAATCATTACAACAACGGCGCTTATCGCTGAGGCGTGGGTTACTTGCGAAACTTCAATCGCCAACATTCTCCTCCGAATGCGAAAATATATTGTTGACTCCCACTTACATAGGTAGAAATGATCATCAGAATAAAATAAGGGAAATCAGAGCTCGAACAGAGAGATTCAGGTGTTCTTTCTTCCCGCGCGCTATTCGAGAATGGAATGGGAGATAAATAGTATAATTGTGGTTCGATGAACCCTCTGTCAGGCACTTAAATGTGATTTGCAGAGTATCCCATGTAGATGTAGATGTAGATGTAGACTTCCTACCATTTAAATTAATATTTGATGTTAACAAGTTTCGCTTCTTTAGAAACGCTTTTCTTCCCATAGCCATTCTGCATTTTATATCTTCTTTACTTCGGCCATCAGAAGTTATCTTGCTACCCAAATAACAGAATTCATCTACTACTTTTATTGTCGCATTACCTAATCTAATTCCTTCAGCATCGCCTGCTTTTCTGACATTGCATTCAATTACCTTCGTTTTACTCTTGTTAATGTTCATCTTATATCTTTGTTTCAAGACACTATCCATCCCATGCAATTGCTCTTCCAGATCCTTTGCGGTCTCTGACAGAATTACTATATCATTGGCAAACTGCAATGTTTTTATTTCTTCTCCCTGCACTTTAGTGCCCTCTCCAAATTTCTCCTTCCATTCCTTCACTGCCTGCTCAATATACAGATTTAACAACATTGGGGAAAGGATACAACCCTGTCTTACTTCCTTCCCAATCTCTGCGTCCCTTTCTTGCTCTTCGACTCTAATAACCGCTTTCTGGTTTTTGTATAGGTTGAATATAACTCTTCGCTCCCTATATTTTACCCCTGCTACCTTCAGAATCTAGAAGAGTGTACTCCAGTCGACTTTGTCAAAAGCTTTCTCCAAATCGACAAACGCTAAAAACGTAGGTTTCCCTTTCCTTAGCCTATCTTCTAAGACAAGTCGTAATGTGAGTATTGCCTCCCGTGTTCCTGCATTTCTCCTAAATCCAAACTGATCTTTCCCGGGGTCGGATTCCACAAGTTTTCCAATCGTCTGTAAATAATTCGTGTTAGTATTTGTATCCATGACTTATTAAACTGATAGTTCTGTAATTTTCACACTTGTCTGCACTTGCTTTCTTTGGAATTGGAATTACAATATTCTTCTTGAAGTCGGAAGGTATTCCCCTGTCTCATACATCTTGCATATCAGTTGATACAATTTTTTCGCGACTGGCTCTCCTGATGACATCAGCAGCTCAGACGGAACATCATCTACTACAGGGGCCTTGTTTCGACTCATAAAACCTTCATATTTAGTATTTGTATCCATGACTTATTAAACTGATAGTTCTGTAATTTTCACACTTGTCTGCACTTGCTTTCTTTGGAATTGGAATTACAATATTCTTCTTGAAGTCGGAAGGTATTCCCCTGTCTCATACATCTTGCATATCAGTTGATACAATTTTTTCGCGACTGGCTCTCCTGATAACATCAGCAGCTCAGACGGAACATCATCTACTACAGGGGCCTTGTTTCGACTCATAAAACCTTCATATTTATTTATGTCTTAGACGAATATGTAATAAAAATGGGCGTACCTATTTCAAAAAAATGCTGTTGATATCCGTTTGACCTATGACAGTGCCATCTAGTGGGACAACCATAGTGCCATCTGTTTTCCCCCTTCAAGCAAGAAAAGTTTTGTTCTATGTAGTTTTTTCGTTTGATGCTTATTTCGTGAGATAATTGGCCCAGTCGCTATCAATGGACCACCCTGTATAAAAGTTACGATTAAGGTAGTGTCAGATTTCTTTAAATTATTAAGATTGGATATTCAGAAAGCATTAGTAATAAAGTCTATTAACAAACACAGATTACTACACAATATTGATACAAGTTTTTATTGACAGAAATAATTTATCAAAGTGACCTAGAAAGCAATATTATTGTTATTGTAAGAGTATTTATAATATACAGAAGTATTATATAAGTATATTGATAGTTTTGCATTAGTAAGGTTTCCATCAATATGGTATCGCGATCTTCATGTAATGAAACAAGCTGATTCCTTGGAGTTAAATTCATACAATACCCCTCTCACGCAATGTCAGTCATCACATATGTGTGATAGTTGGTGACAAAAAATTCGGGAGTATTTATAAGGAAAAATAAAGTTCAGACATAGATTAATCGATATTGTATTTCAACTAGCTTTTAGAAATCCAAAACACATGATCTTGGAGAATCAGTCAGTATGAATTTTGTACATCTGGTAAGTCAAGAATTAAAACAAAAACTTTCACAGTGAACACTTTCAAAATAACTTTATGCATTTTGGAATAATTGAGAAAATGTTAAGTGTAAATACAAAATACATAACATTGGGGTTGATCCTGCCTTGTGCCCAAGAAACGTTATTTCACATGACAAGAATGAGTTTACAAGAGTAAATTTTCTCTGATAGTAGTTTTCTTCTGATGAATACATTTTTTAATATAATATATATTATCCCAATTTGAACTGTTAAGAAAAATGCACAGTTTGTTATCATAAGTCATGAATTACATATACAAAGATACAGTTTAAAAAACATGATACAATCACTTGCAGGTACTGGAATTTCAAACATATTTAAAATGTAGACATCATACTTAAAAATGGTACTTTATGTTGTACATGTGATTTAGTTAGTAATTATGTATGAATTAGTTCTGAAATTGGAAGTAATTGAAAGGCATACTGTTATACTAAAATAGCGACAGTTAATAATTTTTCTTAAACATCAACAACATGTATCTATAGTCAAAATTTATGATCAAACGGACTAATTATTATACCTGCAAATTATGAAGTTATAAATACCCAAGAGTTATGAATCAAACCATATATGCCAAGAGATTTACAAATATAATCTCTACAATTTTGGTACTTCTGCAGAGAGCACACAAGCACTAAATTTAGTAAAAAAATGCCACTTTTGTTACTCCCACAACATTCGTAGCTATATGTACATGAAAGGGCAAATGCCACAATTAAGAGGGCTGTTGAACTCATAAAGTAAAATACGAAAATTAGTAAATTCATGAGAATATGACCATTCGTATTATACAACATTTATAGCACCCTACATAATCATTTCTCCAATAAAATTTCAATAGCAAGAAAAGACCCCAGCCATTAAAGCTAAATAATGTTTATCACAATCATCAGTGAATCGGAATACGATGTTCATAGTCTAAATTGATAGTTAAGCATTATATCAAATCAGTGAAACAAATTTCTCATAACCATAAGTTTTAAATGACAAATATATTTTTACAAAAAATTATTTGACACCCCATTTTAAAAACAATTTTGTACAACACTGTTACCAACATGAAAAGTACAACCTGCTTACAAAGATCAGGTTTCAATTTGAAACATTTTTTTAAAATGAAAACATCTAATAATGACTATGACACATTCAACTACGTGAAAAAATACTCCTGACAGAGGTATGTAACATCCCAGTGTATCAAATGGCTTAAGCAACAGACTTAGTGAAACATGAGAAGTACAATCTTACCCATTAATAACATTGCAGACAGCTAACTTGAAAAATCTGTACTTAACATTCTTAAAACATTTTGCTTAAGGCACATAAATTTTGAAATGGGATAACAACAATACAGAAAATTGTTTATCAGCACAATTAAAGAAATTGTTCTAGTTATATACATGTATTGATAACATTAGATTATATTATATTCCATAAACTAGTGAACAGGAAAAATAAAAATGTGAAACAGAATTTAACCTACAGAATGATGTTACAGACTATCAAATGGAAATGTTTTTCTTAAATGCTTATAAATTGTTTCACTAAGACAAATTTTGAAAAGTGTTTCACCAACATTGATACAGAAAATTGTTTAGTCTGGCAGATTGATATGAATATTACCAAAAGTTCAAAAAGACAAACACAAATATCGAAAAGTTTTCTTAAAACGTATGATCTAAAGCCAAAACCATGACACTTACTTTACAATGTAATTGCATATATGGTTAATGACAATATGTGAACTTTCTTTGGACTGTGTTTCTATTGTCAAAGTTCCCATTCCATGACATGTCTTCCTACATCTGTTTCTTTCCAGTGTTTCCACCATTTAGGATATGACATTTCTTAGCTTAATTGTAGTTTTTCCCAAACATTATATTACCTTTTATTATTCTTGTACTTCCGACTTCATGTTTTCCAAAATACTTCATTTTTATAGTCAATGTCAGTACATTACAATCCGGTTTTTGATTTTCAATATTACTATTCAGACACAATAAAGACTGATTGTAAATCCTCTACTTACAAAATTCTCCTTCTCAATACAAATATCTTTAAATTCTTCATCATTAGCAACATGTTCCCTACTCTCAACATGTTCATCTTCAACACACTGCACTGTACAGAATCTACTAAATTCTTCATCACTACTTTTCACATATACCCTACTTTCAACATTTTCAATACAATTACCTTTGCATAACTTTTCAAATTCTTCATAATTAGCATGTACATTTATCGTACCTACAACCTTTTTATTTTCACTACAATTATCTTTACTTCGCTTGTAAGATACTTCATTGCTAACATCAACCTCTTTTCGATTCCCAACATTTTCATTTTTTAATATATAGCTTTCTACAAAACTCATTAAATACTTCACCATTTCTGTCAACATAAATGAATTTCTTAAATCCTCCTCCTCAACATCTGAACCTCTCATTTAAAAATCGAAAGTGATTTCACACTAAGGTGTACATACATTTTCGAACCTACAGTTGTCAATTGGAGCTATAAAAATATTGTCTCATTTAAATATACACTCATTTTCAATCCTACAGGGATCAATTCTAGGTGTTTTATCAAATTCCTCATTACTTACATTTTCAAGAAATTTAACAGAAGTAGGTTTCAGTACAATATTATCAAACTTTCTACCTCACACAGGTTATGATTTAAAATTTCATTCTTATATACAACTTTATCACTAGACACAACAAACACAGTGACATTATCTATATTTAATAAAATAAACAGTTTCAGCCTGGTGGGTGATGCGGAATATTTATTTTACAAAATTCACATATCAATTTTATTCTTATGATAGAAGATCATCAGTGCTGTAGTTTCAAGTTTCAGGCAGACATTAAAACAATACAACAACTGTATAACAAATAACATACCAGAATTGTAAGTCATGATGACTCATGTGCTCTAAATAAAACAACCACTGGTAATATCCATAAAACAATTAAAAGGTCTTTCTGGAACATGTCATAAGTTTAAAACGAGGTAGCTGCTGGCATACACCTATGCAGCTGAACCTGCAGTCAGTTGGCACCTGGGGCCCCCTCCATTTGTAAAGTTGAATACATTGTACATTTTTTTTAAAAATGACAGGTAGAATTAAATGTATAAGAAGGTGTACACGACAATACTAGGTGATGTGGAGTTTGAAAAAATAAAATCACATAGATTCAGCAGTATTTTAGTGCCCTCAGGCTAGTCTCTATTAAAAAATGGATTGAACTTTTCAAATAAAGAGGACGCTTGGCACCAAATGCCTGCAGGTTAATCAGTGTGCGTGTGTGAAAGCAGATACCACATTTTAAACAATATGATGTTTACCAGAAAGACCTTTCAATTGTTTTATGGATACGACCAGTGATTGTTTTATTCAGAACACGTGACTTACATTTCTGGTATGTAATTTGTTATACAATTGTAACATTCTTGGTGTACATATTTTTGTGTTGTTTTAATGTCCAACTGAAACGTGAAATTACAGCACTGATGACGTCCTATCATAATAACGAAATCGATATGTGAACTTTCTAAAATAAATATTCAACATCGCCCACCAAGCTGAAACTGTTTATTTTATTAAATATTGAAGTGGGCTTGGGCAATGTTCATAATGGAATCAAGTTACAATTATCTACATTGTTACACAACTCATACTTCGTTATTTTAAGTTTATTCACAGACTTCTAACCATCTGGAATTAGACATATATTTGTTCTTAATTACAACTAACTAAATTGAGAACCACGCATCAAAAATATATCTGCTAGGCTTTCAATAGTTCTTCATTTCATGAAAAGTTAAAAAAACATACATGTCACATAACTATGTAGCAGCATATTTTTGCTTTCTTCCAAAGTATCACACCACACAGATTTTTAGTGTGCAGTAGTATTTGTCATGGAAATGACAGTTTACTTTTGCAAAATAAAGTAGTAAGAATAATAGCTGATTCCAATAAATCAGAACATTAAAAACATCTCTTTATTAAATTGTGATGCCTTTTGGAAATAAACTTAACTGTTTACTATATTTCATTGTGAATTAGAAACAATACTTTCAGTTTTGTATTGATAAATTATGTACATAGTTGTTGTTGTTGTTGTGGTCTTCAGTCCAGAGACTGGTTTGATGCAGCTCTCCAACCTACTCTATCCTGAGCAAGCCTTTTCATCTCCTCATAAGAACGACAACCCACATCCACTTGAATCTGCTTACTATACGCGTCTCTTGGTCTCCCTCTGCGATTTTTACCCCACACACTTCCCTCCAACGCTAAATTCACAATTCCTTGATGTCTAAGAATGTGTCCTACCAATCTATCCCTTCTTTTAGTCAAGGTATGCCAGAAATTTCTTTTCTCCCCAATTCGGTTCAGTACCTCCTCATTAGTTACGCGATCCACCCACCTAATCTTCAGCATTCTTCTGTAGCACCATATTTCAAAAGCCTCTATCCTCTTTCTGTCCACACTGCTTATTGTCCATGTTTCACTCCCATACAAGGCAACACTCCATACAAATGCCTTCAGAAAGGACTTCCTTAGGCTTAAATCAATATTCGATGTTAACAAATTTCTCTTTTTCAAAAACGCCTTTCTACCCATTGCCATTCTGCATTTTATATCATCTGTACTGCGACCATCATTTGTTATTTTACTGCCCAAGTAACAAAACTCATCTACCTCCTTTATTGCTTCGTTTCCCAATCTAATTCCTTCAGCATCACCTGATTTTCTTACACTGCACTCCATTACCCTAGTTTTGCTCTTGTTAATGTTCATCTTATATGCGCCTTTCAGCACACTGTCCATTCCGTTCAATTGCTCTTCCAGGTCATCTGCCGTATCTGACAGAATTACTATGTCGTCGGCAAAACGCAATGTTTTTAATTCTTCACCCTGAACTTTAATTCCTTCTCCAAATTTCTCCTTGATTTCCTTTATAGCTTGCTCAATGTACAAATTGAACAACATTGGGGAAATAGTTATAAAACTAAAAATAGTACTTCTGCAAAGATGGCAAATCACAAATTATCAATGTCTCAGAACTCACATCGAATCCTTTGATTGATGTTGTGGTCTTCAGTCCAGAGACTTATTTAATGCAGCTCTCCACCCTACACTATCCTGAGCAAGCCTCTTCATCTCCTCAGACGAATGGTAACCCACATTCTTTCCAATCTGCTTACTGAATTCGTCTCTTGTCATCCCACTGCAATTTTTACCTGACACACTTCTCTCCAACACTAAATTCAAATTCTCTGATGTCTAATAATCTGTCCTACCAACTGATTCCTTCTTTTCGTCAAAGTTTGACAGAAATTCCTTTTCTCCCAAATTCCGTTCAGTACCTCCTCATTAGTTACATAATCTATCCGCCTAATCTTCAACGTTCTCCTGTAGCACCACATTGAAAAAGCGTCTATCCTCTATGTTCTTGTTATATGCTCTTTTCAACAAACTGTCCATTCCATTCAATTGCTCTTCCAGGTCCTTTGCTGTCTCTGAAGGGGATTGATGATCTGGTTCTTTGGTACACCACAAAATGCCAACAACAATAGCTGCCCAGAATGATTCTTTCAATCTGCAGCGGAGTGTGTGCTGTTATGAAACTCCTTGGCAGATTAAAATTGTGTGCCGGAACCAGGACTCGAACCTGGGACCTTTGCCTTTCGCGGGAAAGCGCACTATCAACTGTGCTATTCCGACACGACTCTCGATGTCGCCTCACAACTTTACTTCCGCCAGTACCTCGCCTCCTACTTTTCAAACTTCACAGAAGCTCTCCTGCGAACCATGCAAGACTAGCACTCCTGGAAGAAAGGATATATTTCATTCTGGAAACATCCCTTAGGCTGTGGCTTAGCCATGTCTCCACCATATCCTTTCTTCCAGGAGAGATAGCTTAGTCGATAGAGCGTTTACCCGCGAAAGGCAAAGGTCCCAGGTTCGTATCCCGGTTCCAGCACACAATTTTAATCTGCCAAGAAGTTTCAACAACAGCTGTCTCTGACGAAATTACGAGGTTCTAGCAAAGTGCAATATTTTTATATCTTTACCCAGAGCTTTAATTCCTTCTCCAAATTTCTCCTTGCTCTTTTTCAGAGGTTGCTTGGTGTACAGCTGGAATAACGTCAAAGAAAGGCTACAACTTTATTTTACTCCCTTCCCAACCAATGCTTCCCTTTCAAACCCTCAACTCTCGAAACTGCTGTTTGGTTTTGGTGCAAGTTGTAAATAAACTTTCGTTCTCTATATTTTACCCATGATGACTTCAGAATTTGAAAGAATGGATTCTAATCAACATTGTCAATCATTCTCAAAATCTACAAAAGCCAAAAATGTAGGTTTGCCTCTCCTTAATCTATTTTATGAGATAAGTTGTAACATGAGTATTGCCTCCTGTGTTCCTACATTTCTCCTAAATCCGAACTGATCTTCCCTGAGGTCAGCTTCTACCAGGTTTTTCATTCTTCTGTGAATAATTTATCTTAAAATTTTGCAACCATGAATTATTAAACTGATTGTTCTGTAATTTTCACACATGTCTGTTTCTTCTTTATTTGGAATGGGTATTATTACAGTTTTCATAAAGTCTGAGGATATTTCGCCTGCCTTATACATCTTACACATATGGTGAAATAGTTTCGCCATGGCTGGGTCTCCCAGAGACTTCAGCACCTCTGAGGCAATGTCGTCTCTTCCAGGGGCCTTATTTCGATTTTGATCGGGATTGTCAGATTCATCACTCAGTATAGCATCTCGTATTTCGTCTTTATATACTTCCTATTCCGTTCCTACAATATTGTCTCGAATTTAATTTCCTTTGTGGAGCCCCCCCTATATATTTCTTCCACATTTCAGCTTTCTCTTTGGTCAGAACCAATTTTTTCCCACATAATCATACGGATTTTTGTTTGTCTACAAATGTCTCTTTTATTTTCTTGTAGGTGGTATCTATTTTTCCTCTACTTATACATACAGACTTGTT
Source organism: Locusta migratoria (assembly GCA_026315105.1). Classification (NCBI taxonomy): domain Eukaryota; kingdom Metazoa; phylum Arthropoda; class Insecta; order Orthoptera; family Acrididae; genus Locusta; species Locusta migratoria. The sequence continues at coordinate 11,014,721 of CM048755.1, forward strand.
TTACACTTACTGTCAATCTCATTTCTTAGTCATCAGTACTCCATTTTGCCTGTTTCATTTACTGCATTTTTATATATACTCCTTTCATCAATTAAATTTAGTATTTCCTGTGATATCCAAGAATTTTTTGTAAGTCTTGCCTTTATACCTATATTGTCCTCTGTTGCCTTTACTATTTCATATCTACCCGCTACTCTTCTACTGTTTTATTTCCCCCTGTTTCTGCAATTGTTGCCTAAAGCTCCCTCTCAAATTCCCAAGAAGTTGAGGTTCCTTCAATTTATCCAGGTTCCGTATCCTTATTTTCTTACCTTTCTGCAGTTTTTTCATTTTCAGCCTACAATTCATAACCAATGGGATATGGTCATAGAGTATATGTGCCCCTGGGTATGTCTTAGAGCTTTAAACCTGGTTTCAAAATCTATGTATTACCATTATAAAATCTATCTTTTACCTTCCAGTGTCTCCTGCCCTCTTCCATGTATACAAATTTCTTTCGTGTTTCTTAAACCAAGTGTTTGTTATAATTAAATCATGTTATGTGCAAAATTATACCAGGCAGCTTCCACTTTCATTCCTTTTGCCTAGACGATATTCCCAGGTCACAAACTTTTTCAAACCAAATTCGGGCATGGGTCAGGTAACAGAGTATATAGGTTCTTTATGTAAAGATTTCACAATGGAGGATACTGTGGTTATAGTGGATGGTCCGTGAAACGGCATTAACAGAAACTGTGAATATTCTATAGAGTGTGACCTGGTGAAGATATCAACGGCAATGAAGCATACAAGTGTGGGGTTTGTATCTGTCTTGAGTCGCCATGATCGGCCTCATTTGAACTCTTCTATCAGAAGAGTAAACATGGAGTTGGAATGGCTACTAATGTCAGATATGGGGTCCGATATTGGTGTGATTACTGTGGATGATATCTGTAGGTGGGACTACACTAGGTATGGCACTCCACCTCAACAGGAAAGGGAAGGGAAAACTGTCTGGGTTGATTGCAGGTAACTTACGGGGGGCACTGTCACAAATGGTAAAATACCAGTGGTTACAGGTGTCAGAGGGATGCCTTTTTTAGGATAGGGAGGGGGGAAAGAAAACCAGTTTTGGGAGAACTTGGAAGACACCCTCAGTTTGGCAAAACTGATAAACAGGAGATAGATTTTAGAAAACAATTTTAACAGAAAGTACTCAGAAACTTCCAGTAAATCTTAGTCAAACCGTTAGTATGCGATATCATTTAACTTATTACATCAAAATATTCCAGGACTCAGAAATAAACTTGATGAACTACTCATTTGTATTGATGAAATAGATTCCTCTAACCCAATTGAAATAATTTGCCACAACATGTGGCCACTGCTATAGATATGTTAAACATTCCAGGATTTAATTTAGCTTCACACTTCTGTAGAGTAGATATGGAGGGAGGAGCAGTTGCCACATTCATTAAAAACTGCTATAAATTCAAGAATATTGATATAAATAAATTCTGTATAGATCAGCATTTAGTAGCTTGTGCAACAGAAGTAGAATTCCATAAAAGATGCTATATAATAGTACATATTTACTGCGCACCTGCAGGAAATTATAATCTATTCCTAAATCATCTAGAAGCTCTATTGGGTTATTTAACAGGAAGAAATAAAGAAATCTTGGTTGCTGGGGACTTTAATACAGATTTTCTTATGCAGTCCTTCAGTAAAAAATTATTGCATTCAGTAACTTTGTCTTTCAACCTAACACATACGGTAAACTTTCCAACTAGGATAACTAAAATCTCTAGGACAGTAATTGATAATATTTTTATAGACAAATGAAAGAAACAAAATCATATCATAAAACTAATAATAAATGGCCTATCAGATCATGATATGCAGCTCCTTGTTTTAGGTATAGATTCTAAACAGATTATGAAGACTGCAAAATCTACATACAGGAGAGAAGTCAACCCACCAAAAATTGAAAATTTTAGAAAACTCCTCAAAGACATGAACTGGAAAGATGTATGTAGTGCTTATGGCATGAATGAAAAATATAATGTATTCATTAATAATGTTAGTATCACATTTGAAACCTATTTTCCTCTAAAAGTAACTCAAATTAAACAGAAGCCTATAATAAAACCACTGAGTACACAAGGAATAAAGATTTTGTGTAAGACAAAAAGGAAAATGTATCTATCTGCCAAGAGTAGTTGCACTGATGATGATTTAACTAAATATAAGGAATACTGTGAAATATGAAAAAAGTTATTCAGGCATCTAAACAAATGGACTATGAAAAGAAGATAGCAACATCAGGAAACCAAATAAAAACAATATGGGATATAGTGAAAGAGCAGACTGGTAGAACCAGAAAGTAACAAGATCAGGTAGCATTAAGAATAGATGAGACATTGGTAACTGATGGGCATAGTGTGGCAAATCTGTTTAACAAGTACTTTATATCTGTTACTGATAGTATGGGATTGTCTGGATCAGTATATAATGCCCTTGAATTTTTGAAACTAGCATTTACAAATAACTTCACACACATGAATATGTCAGTCACTTCACCACAAGAAATATCTTCCATAATAAAATCTTTAAAAACAAAGAATTCCAGTGGTTACGATGAAATATCAACAAAGTTAAAGCGTGTTCTTGTGAACTTAGTACAATCTTAAGTTATTTGCGTAACCAATCTATTATAACTGGAACATTTCCTGACTGGCTAAAATATGCGGATATTAAACCTCTATTCAAGAAGGGGGATAAAGATATACCATCAAACTACAGACTGATTTCACTTTTGCCAGCATTCTCAAAAATTCTAGAAAAGGTAATGTACAAGCAGATTCTCAACCAACTGACCACGAATGACATATTCTCCAAAACACAGTTTGGATTTCTGAAAGGTTCCAATATCAAGAAGGCTACTTACACTTACAGTGAGAATGTACTAAATTCATTAGATAATAAATTCCAAGCAGCAGGTATTTCCTGTGATTTGTCAAAGGCATTTGATTGTGTGAACCATAACATCCTTTTAAGTAAATTAGAATTCTATGGGGTCACGGGAAATGCTGCAAAATGGTTCAAGTCGTACCTCACTAACAGGAAACAAAGGGTGTCAGTGCAAGTGACTACTAAATTAAGCCAACAGTCATCATTGGATTGGGAAGAAATTACATGTGGTGTCCCACAAGGATCCATCTTAGGGCCATTGCTTTTTCTTGTGTACATTAATGACCTCTCATCAGTTACGCTACCAGAAGCAGAGTTCATTTTGTTTGCAGATGATACAAGTATTACAATAAAAAGTTTGTCAAGCATAGTTATAGAAAGGTCTTCTAATGATATTTTCATGAACATTAATAAATGGTTTAAAGCCAACTCATTGTCATTAAACTTTGAAAAGATTCACTACATGCAGTTCAGAACATGTGATTTCTCACCAGCATATGCATTAAGTATGAAGAAGAGCAGATAGAATAGGTTGAAGTATAAAATTTATGGGATTACAGCTTGATAATAAATTCAGTTGGGAGGAGCACACATCAGAACTGCAGAAACGACTCAACAAATCTGTATTTTCAATACGATTTTTATCAGACTTAGGAGACATAAAAATAACAAAGCTTGCATACTTTGCTTACTTTCCTTTGATAATGTCATATAGTATAATATTTTGGTGTAACTCTTCAAGTCAGTCAAAAGTCTTCAGAGTCCAAAAGCGGGTAATACATATTATTTGTGGAGTAAATTCACAGACGTCCTGTAGAAACCCCTTCAAAGAACTGGGTATGTTAACTACTGCCTCTCAGTATATTTATTCCTTAATGAAATCTGTCAAAAATAATACATCCCTTTTCCCAACAAACAGCTCAGTTCATATATACTATACTAGGAATAAACATGATCTACACAAGGAGTTAAAAGCACTTACTTTACTTCAAAAAGGGGTCCACTACTCAGGAACACACATTTTCAATAATTTACCATCAAGTATAAAAAAATTTAGCTACAAATAAAGATCAGTTTAAGAGGAACCTAAAACATTTTCTAGTGGCCAACTCCTTCTACTGCATTAATGAATTTCTAAATTGCACCAAATGATGCATATATGGGTAATCATACTATGTTAGTATTATTATATTATCAGCTAAAAAAACTTAAAAATCTATGTATCTGTATTTATATTATTAGTATTATCTATTATTCAGGTTGTAAATTTTGTTTCTTGACATGTTCCACATCCACGAGGATCTCCTCAACATGGATCTATGGAACGAAAAACTAATCTAATCCTTACTATATTTTCCCATGCTTTTCATACTACCGAATTCCAGTGTCCCATTCCCTTAATAGTCTGAAAAATTTCCTTTCCTTCTCATACATTTCTTCAAACTTCTCATCATCTGCAGAGCTAGTTGGCATATGAACCTGTACTACTGTGCTCAGTGCTGGTTTCGTATCTATTTTGACTACGATAATGTGATGACTGTGCTGCTCATATTATTTTACTCGTATTCCTATTTTCTTATTCATTATCAGACCTACTTTTATAATACCCCAACTGATTTTGTATTTATAACCTGTAATCAGCGACCATACATCGTTTCTCTTCCCATCGAACTTCACTAATCTCCACTATATCAAACTTCATTCTATCCATTTCGTTTTTAAACTTTCTAACCGCTGTAACTGATTAAGGGATCTAACATTCCACACTCCGATCCATAAAATGTCAGTGTTGTCTTTCCTGATGACCACATGCTCCTGAATATTCCCAACCTGGAGATCCAAATGGGGGGCTATTTTCCTCCAGAATATTTTATCTGAGTGGATGCCATCATCATTTAACTGTGTCCTTGGGAAAAGTAATGGCTGTAGTTTCCCTTTACTTTCAGCTGTTCGCAGTAACTGTGTATGTGATGTTAAAAGGCTAGCTCAGTCAATCATAGTGGCTATTGCCCCTGTAACTATTGAAAGGGCTGCTGCCCCTCTTGTCTGGTCTCTCTACAGATACCCTTCCGTTGTGGTTGCATCTACAGTATGGCTATTTGTATCATTGAAGCATGCAAAGAACTCCACCTTGGCAATGTCTGTGGTTCATGGGGATAGATCCATGATGTAAAAATCCTACAATAATTCAATTTATTGAACCGTTCTCCACGTTTTTCGTCAAAACAATGTGTGACCAGGGCGCACTTTCGATTACTGACTGTCCCAACTGCTGCAATACTTTTTCTATGCCTCAGGTGCGTGTGTCATATTAATCTGTAATTATTCCAGTTACTGTTCTCAATTCAGGTCTCCAAGTAATTTTCGTGTTTGCTTGTTATGTTTTTTGGCGATTTCCTGGATTTTCACCCATATTCTCTTGAGGTTATTCTATTTTAAAGGTTTAGGACCACCAGCATTTTCTGGCAGTAGGTGACCAAAATTGTCCTATTACTGGGTTTGGTGAGACCCTTGACTCATTGTAGAATGATGCTGCAAATTTGTGGAGTCGATTTATTATCAGCAGTATCATTTAATACTTAGATGGGAAGTCTATTAGTTAAAACACTGATTATTGTGATTCAGCTCTTACAGCAATACAGTCACGAATATATCCAGTCTACACTACCATTATATCAATGTAATTTAGATTACATGAAACAGGCAAGACTAAAAACCACATGTCATAAATTACTACCAAAAATTCTTGGATCAACTCAGAAGAATTGTTCATTAGTATCTGTTACAATTTAAATTCAAGACAATTTATTAGATTAGATTAGGTTAGTGCATTTTGTATACATCATGACTATGAAATTTCATAATAATGTGGAACATGTCAGTTTAATAAAAGGTATCTTTACAATATTTGAAGACATCCATTGCTTTATTTTATTTTTCCTTTTTATTTTAGAATTACTAATTTAAATCTAAAAATTTATCTACTGAGTAGAAGGAGTTGCCATTTAGAAAGTATTTCATTTGTTGTTAGATCGTAGTTGCCTATCTGTCAGACTTTTAAATGCTATTTGGCAAATGACCAAAGACATTTGTGGTAGCATAATTCATCCCTCTTTTTGGCCAAAGTTGGATTTCACTTTGTATAGTGAAGATAATCCTTTCTCCTAGTAGTTATGCATGCTGCCATTACATTTGAACTGGGTTGGGTTATAAATAATAAATATCATAAATTAATATATATATATATATATATATATATATATATATATATATATATATATATATATATATATGTGAAGCTACTGTGAAGATTCCAAGTCAAAAAATGACTGCAGCAATTATTATGATTACACACTTTTGTGCCATGAATACTTTTTAATCACTGATGAATTACCCCAAAATATGATTATATATCAGTGCATGCTAATATAATTAGATACCTATCACCAGAATATGCAATAACCCTAATAGCATAACAAGCTGAATTCAAACATTTCAGCAGTTCATAAATATGTTTCTTTCAATTCAATCTCTCATCACTACACACAGATAAAGATTTTAAATATTCTATCTTAGCTATGTAGTCTATGTTTATTAATGGTGTCATACCATTTACTGTACAGAACTGTATATACTGTGTTTTATCGAAGTTTAATGACAGTCCATTAGCAGAGAACCACTTAATGATTTTATAAAACATATTGTTTTAAATTTCATCAGTGAATTCTTGTTTGTCACATTTGACTACGATACTTGTACTATCAGCATAAAACACTAGCTTTGAATCTTTGTGAATATAAAAGGCACGTAATTAACATATATTATGAGCTGCAAATGACCCAATACCCGTCCCTGTGGTACCCCATTCTTAATAGCTGGAGGAAACAGCTGATTTTTGGCCATTAAACTGTGCCCTTTGCCATTAAACTCTGCCCTTAGCACATTAAACATCCTTAGGGCTGGCTGCACAATGTCTTGATAAGGCCAGGTATAGAAAAACGAGGGATAGGCCGAAATTCAAATATTAAAATTAAATTAAAAAACACACTATATTTATTCCAATAGATCTCAGAAAGTTCAGGAAGAATTAAGTGTAAACTGTATCAATGAAGACATATATCAAATATATTCTTCTAAATTTTGGGCCTCCATATTGACAATAAACGAAACTGGTCCTTCCATAGTCTGGACTTGAGAAAAAAACTGAGCGCAGATTACTATACTCTTCGTATTATAGCAGCAACTGCGAATACTGACTCTACCAGAGGCGTGCAGTGGGCCTGCGCTGCTCGCCCGGGCTCATAGCCGGGCCTCCGGGCGGGCCTGGCCACGCGCTGCCCGGCCTGCTGGCACTAGCCCCGCCGGACGGCGGTGGGTAGTGCTGGTACCCGCCTACCTGCTGAGTGCCAGTCCGCCCGGCCGCCATTGGCGCACAGCTGCTAGCCTGGGCATGCGCCCGCCAGCCGCTTCACTCTTAGGGGGAAATACACTGTTCCGATTTTCACACTGTAAAAACTGTTCACATTACAATCAGCACCCGCCAGCCGCTTCACTCTTAGCGAGAAATACACTGTCCCGATTTTCACACTGTAAAAACTGTTCACATTACAATCAAATGTTCAAATGTTTGTTAAGCTTATGGGACTTAACTACGGGGTCATCAGTCCCTAAACTTAAAAACTACTTATCAACTACCTTATACTAAGGACGGCTCAAATATCCATGCCCGAAGGGGGATTCGAACCCCCGACCGTAGTGGCCGTGCAGACCGTGACTGGAGCGCCTCAGTCTCCTCGACCACCGCGGCCGGCGTTCACATTACAAACGACCATCCCACATCAGTTTATTAACTTACACGCTTTACTTTCTTGTGAAAAAATAACATGTCTCCTCTTCATTCCGCGTGAGTTTTTAGTTTCATAATGCTTTCCACTCGATTCTGGAGAAACTATGGGGTTAAAAAAAATCTGATATTTGGACATCTGATAGTACAGCAACTTAGCTTTCTAACAAAGCATTCAACTTTTCATTTACAAATCATGTATTAGCGGGCAGCTTAATGACCGATGCATTTTAGAACACATATTAACGCGAGTGTAATAGAGCGGTCTCAAATCATGAGTAATTGCGAGTTAATGAGCAGCATCAGTGCTGCAATAGCAAATATGTGTATTCAGCACGTGTTCGAACAGCGTTTCTGTGGACATTTCGCTAAATTGCTTGATGTTCCTTGCTGCTAAGAAAAAATAAGTAAATAAATAAAAATAAACGTTCAGTTGCAATCAGGGTCATTAGAAACGATTAACTGGTAGAATGTTGGAAGGTACATCTTACACTTAACCACTCTAAGGGAAGTAAACTAATTACTGTTCAACGATACAGGCGTGTGGACCATTGTTTTTGTTTTATTTTTTTCCACCATTTCCCTTTGGCTAGGGGTAGCTGAAACCCCGAGGGTGTCACCACTATTCGAGAGGTGACATTCAAGGTCGCAGTTATCAGTTTTGTATCGCTGGACAGTCTTTCATGTATCTTGAACACACTTGGCATTTTTCCTCACTATCAGTTGCGAGGAAAAAACAATAGACGTGTGCAGTAATGCACCTGGTAAAAGCGGAACGTCCAATTTTGGGGTGCAGAATCAAAACAGTAGCCAAATCGCCTCGCGCCGGAAATATAAAACATGTTGAAAGTCGTTGGCTTCGCGTTAGCCACCTCCAGCAAATTTGTAGTTAATTGTATACTTTGCTCAGTATTGACTTACACAGTGTTTCACATTCACTTCATATTAAACTAAGTGATGGCTCTAACATACAGAAAAAGATTATTCCTTAACTCTCTTCAGTTCCTTGTTGCTAGTAAATCTATGTATTTCATGTATGTGACAAAAATTATATGCCCTATGATGATGTGATTTTTAATTTTGTCCAAGGTTGTCCAACTAATTATCTAGCTAAATTTCTGCCAAGGTAAACAGGAAGTCAGTAGTTTTCGAAATGAGTTACAATTTTAGTCAAAATGAGTGCTTCAATAACCTTGACGAGTTGCTTGTGCAAATAATCTTTCATTAGAAGAAAATGTCAAGAACATAATTGAAGAACATTTGGAGGGACTTGGAAAAACTTTCAAAGATTATTTCCCTTCCTTGTCTAGTAATAGCAATGGGAATCGCAAAGTCTTGCAAGGAGCAATAATTTTAGAATCCACATAACTGTAAATTAATACGAGTAGCTTCTGGAAACGTCCAGTAACTTTAAGTGAGATACATCTTTGGCATTGTAAGAGGTAACACATTTTTGTGCGAAAATACGTTCACTTCTAATACTTAGATACAAAATAAATACAGAAACACATTTCTCCTTGAAACTAACCTGAGACTCGCTTCAATGTCTGTGGATTCAGACTTAAAATTTATGAGCAAAGCAAATCAGGAGGAAACTTCTCACTGAATTCCAGGAAAGGGCCTCGCCGATTAATTCCGTAACGAAAAATTGTAGGTTAACAGACAAGTGTAAAATACTTTAATATTGTATAATGCACCTCTCCATTATGCAAAAGCCTGCATCTGCCCTTTTGATATGAAACGTTTGAAGCAAACTTACAAACCATAGACACTTTTAAACCCTATGCGTGGAATTCAGTAACTTGTATGTACCAGTAAAAACCTTTTTCGTCTATAATTTTTGTATTTCACTTTATTTCATTTTAATATCTGTGATATGGTAACTGCACATAAAGGTTAAGAACCACTGTGCATACGAATCTAACACCAAGAAGAATCGCTTCTCGGCTTTTGGCAAGATCAATGTGTTTCTTTTTTTATATATACGTAAATAAGGAAAGAAGGTAAGGACACATACTTTATTTAACTTTTATAATAATATACTACATCACCAACAACTTTTATTGGAAACTTTCTTGTTTTAAGTAGATAAAGAATTGAACATTCTTCTTCTCATACTGCTATGATGACATATTGGACCAATTTATTCCTACAACAACAACAAAATAGCTATTAGAGATTTATGATAATGAATACAAGAGGTAATGGATATGTATCTGAAACTTACAATAGTATTGCAGTGCACTATAAGCAGGTCTTCCACATTTTCCGTCGATATTCCATTACGTTTATCGGTAATGACAAGCCCAGCTCTACTAAATACCCTCTCGCTAGCGACACTAGAGGCAGGCATGCACAGGACTTCTCGTGCCACTTGCGACAGTCTGGAATAAGTTATCGCTCTGGATTTCCATCACTCCAGAAGCAACTGTCCATCATCTGGTTTACCCATCAACAAATACATGGATACTTCATCGATAGTTTCCTCTTCCTCCGCACAAGATGCAAAGACAGTATTTGCACGTTTTGAAGGTGTCGAAGCTGCGGCTTCGTACTCTGTATGACATTCTGTAAGTAATACAACATGCCGTCATGATGTTAGATGTTAAGAAACCATTCAGGATGTCAGCACTGAAAAAATATATGCTTAACCTACACAAGATTTACCTTGACGTGCAGCACATCTGGAACGTGCTGAGGCATAAACTTGCTCTCTCTCAGTTTCCGAAAGTTGCTTCAGATGACGTGCCTGTGGTACCAGACATAATGAAAGCAAATGTACTGGCTTTGTTTCGACTTTTTCGCTCACGAGATTCCGAGCGCGTGCTTTCAGCAGTGATATTTCCTGCAAATAATCAACATTGAGGCACATCGTATTTTTATAGGTGTTGAACACATATAACAAAACATTTAATCTATAAATGAATCGTTTGAGTATTGGTGCGCTTACCTCACTGTCTGCTGCGTTCTTAGTACGTGTTTGCGTAGCTGGTACACCCATGGTACAACCAGTTGCAACGTTGGACCACTGTCAGCTTCAATTGCTTTGGCGGCCTCTTGAAAAACTTCGAGAAACGGTATCAATTTGTCGACTGCTTCGTAATTCCAGTTCTCAAGCAAGTATATTTTACCAAATTCACGTAAATCCTCAGCAATTTGTTCATGTTGAATAAATACGGATTTTAGCATGACATTTACAGTATTCCAGCGAGTATCTACTTGCTGCTTTACAGTAAACTGCCATCGCGAGTCTTTGATGTGGCCACTCCTTTTCAAATAAGTTACTACATGTTTCGTTGCTTCTAGTGAGTCATAAACAGTAGGACAATATTCCTGCAACCAGTTATCCTCAAGGGTGTGGGGCAGAACAGTGTTAAGAGAGTGGATATTGCACGGAAGGCGACGATAACTTTCAAGTGCCTTTTTCACATTTGCCCCCTGATCAGTAAGGAACGTAATCTTCGTCAAATGGTTCGTAAATATCCCTAACTTGCTCATATTAGTTTCAATTTCCTCCCGTATATTTGCAGCAGTTTTCTCCACATTAGACGGGAACTCTGCAAGGAATAGCACCCTACTTTTCCACTGGAAATTTCGGGAGATTGAATGCGTCGTAACAGTCAAATAATGTGTTGTAGTGTACACATCTGTCCACATATCATTAGTACATGCACACGCCCCATCCTCTATATCCTGCAATACTGGAAGTACCATAGCCGCACGGTATTCGTCTGTTATTCTTTTTACGTTCCTAGAAACTGTTGAAGGATGAGGAAGAACGTCTTTCGCACTTGCAGTGGGGTACTGTGCTCCTATCTCCATCAAAGTCTGTGCGAGGTCTCGAAATCCTTCTCCCGCAACTGTGCTGAAGGGCCGCAAATCTATTGCACACGTTCTTACACATTTCTCCAGCACAAAAGATTTTGCTGACCCTGGAATATTGCTACAACCGTTCAAATCAGTATTCAGATAAGCTTTGCAGCTATTCAGGTGCCGTAACAGCGTAGTGGTACTGCCATCACGGAATGATAATAATTTACGGCAGCCATTACACTCTGCATATTCCACAGATTTATTTTCATTACCTACAATCAGCATAAAACGCTCCCATACAATGTTGTCTCCAGATCACTGTAAACGCTTGTAGATTCTCTCCGCCAGTTTCCTGGAAATGTAGTTTTTTCTTGCTCGGATCGTCTACTCCTATGTTGGTACAATCTGTCCTGTTCGCTATTTACTTCAGACATAACGATCGATAACTTATAAATTGCTATGTAGGTAACGCAAAAGGTGCGTGAAGCCTACGCTGTGGTTATTACAACGTCTTGCCTAGAACTGTCTGCATTCCCCCGCTCGCAGTGCCGCCTGTAGCGCTGTTGCACGGGCCCGACGGGACTCGACAGCGCACCGCAGCTCGCTCGCTGTGTACAGCGGTGCAATGGGGCTCGACTACCCGCGGTGCGGGCAGCACAGCGCAGCGGCCGGACACAGGTGAGCTTGGGCAGGTAAAAGTGGCGCTCTGCACGGCTCTGGACACTACTATGGCTGATGATTTTCGTTATTCTCATTCATTGTTGTTGTATGGTATAATATTCTGGGGCAGCCAAACAATGGCAAAAAGTCTTTGTCATTCATAAAAGAGCGGTGTGTATTATCAATGGAGCTAACAGAAAACATTTCTGCAGAAGTCTGTTTAAAAACCAATAAATTTTAATGTTGACTTAACAATATATACTATCCCTTATGACACAAGATCAAAACATAACATGCATATTGACAGAAAAAACTTGAGTCTTGTGTAAAAGGGTGTTCACTACTCAAGGACAAAGATACTTAATGCACTACCATCTGATATAAAAAATCTCAGTAGTGTAATCCCACAATTCAAAAGCAAGTTGAAAGAATATATGCTGGAAAAATGTTTCTTCATGAATACTTCAGTGTAAATCCCTCTACATTGTGATGTGATACAAAACTGTAAGATTTACTATAAGAACTCAGCAACTGAAGACAATAACCTACATTAGTACACTTTTTTGCTATTAATAATTATATAACTCAATACCAGTAAAATTATGTCTTTTAATGTTGAATAATTGTTATTTGTTTTATTACCTGTGTGTCAATGTGTGTACAGTCTACAACCTTGTGTCATTGTTTGTAGTAAATACAAACTTATAATTCTTATATTTATTAGCATATGTTATTTCTATATATATGTTAAAATTTAACTATTGTGCCAAGTCCATGGAAAATCATAAAGCATTCCATATCTGTGCATTACTCTTGCATAATGGGTGAAAAGAACATGCATAAATAAATAAAATAAATAACAGTATAACTTTGAGTGTGCATTGTATAGTGCCATTTTATTCCCTCATTACTTATTCCATGAATAACAGGCCCATCCACGTACATTGGCAACAACAGGAAAGCAATGTGGATATTTTCGTGCACACTATTCAGTTTGTTTACATTTTGAGTTATCGTATTTTGCTAAATAAGTGGGATTATTATGAGCGGTTAGCTAGTAAGATCACAAAACTATCAACTGGAGTGTGTATTAAAACTTTTAGGTGTTGCCCATGACTTCAGAAACATAATAGAGAACAAGAAAACATATGCTGTATCATGCAGTGAAAAGTCAGTGCATAACATCTACATTTTAACATATGCATAATAAAATATCAATGTTGAAATTCGGTAAAGGATTAAATATTTGTTGTTTGACCAATAACAGATCCTCCCTAGTTTCAGAATAGATCATGGGAGAAAATACATAATGTATATAATTTTCAAACATTGTTGAACAGAAATGTTATATGTCCACTAAAAGGTGGAAGGTTGTTCTGAAACTTCTTTGGTTCTTACAAAAAGGATTATTTCCATCATGAAATAGAGTGCTACAACATTTTATGCTACATATGATGTGTGTTAAATCCAGACACTAGTCATCTGTCAAAAATTTTACAACATGATAAATCACAATTTTTTTCTAATACTGAAAAAGCTGTTGTACTGGAATCCATAACTGCTTGTTTTTCTTTTTTTCCAATTTGGTTAGGTCTATTACTATACTTTCCACATTAAAAAGGGAACAGCTTCTCAGACTACTGTAGAAAAAGTAACACACACCAGACAAACAAGACTATTTTGCCCAAATTATATTTTCATGTGCCTGATTTACATAAGAAACACACCATAATTCGGTAGCTAATGACATCAAACAGATATTGCTACAAATAAACAGTATTATTTATGAAACAGAGGATTAGTTTCCCTGTCGTATGGTTCAATTTCTCACATACAAGATTGAAAAGACGAAGTACTGCATCTTTTGAGAGTCGCAATCTGGATATAAATTCGGCATTGTCGAAGTGAATGAAATAATTTTGACAGCATCTCATTTCCTCCTCTTTTCTAATTCGAATTAAAAGTTTAGCTAACACCTCAATGTCATTGTCTGAATCTATTATTGCTAACATTGAAAACCTATTCCCTGGTTAAACTCGCTAACTGGCCAGAAATTTCCGATTAAAATTATCATGAGTTTGATATCTGTTTAGGCGATATTCCATGTTCATACAATGTATCTCTTGTGCTGTACTAATAATTGACCTGAACCAACTAATAACTACAGATTGTGCAATCAGCCCTAAACCGACAAGAAATTACGTCAAAGTTATCAAGTGTTTGAACCATCATTAAGCACTATTCTGTGTTCTTACAAAGCATTTCTCATGCTATTCTGACAATGGAGCTTAACTGGATGCTAACCGGACATTGTACAACTGGACCTTATGTAAGCCATTTGTTAACTGTGGAAGAAAATTTCCACTATGTGTGCTAGTTTTGTCGACTGTGACAGTACTCAGTATGCAAATTCTCCACTTGATACACTATTTTGAATTCATTCTTTAATTGCAGATATCAAACTGATAAATTTTTGATAATTAATTTTGGGCTGCATCATGTTTATAAAAAACATGGAAAATTATTTATTTTATTGACCTCACTTGCTCGGTGGCATATGATATGATAAAACACATTTATTTTATAAATTCCTAACCAATATCACAATGAGAGATAGCATCAATACAGCCCTAATTTACTCGGTACACCCTAATGTTAACTAACATCTGTATGCCCCTCCAAAATTTTGATAATTAATTTTGGGCTGCATCATGTTTATAAAAACATGGAAAATTATTTATTTTATTGATCTCACTTGCTCGGTGGCATATGATATGATCAAACACATTTATTTTATAAATTCCAAACCAATATCACAATGAGAGGTACCATCAATACAGCCCTAATTTACTCCGTACACCCTCATGTTAACTAACATCTGTTTGTCCCTCAAAAAGTATGACTGATAGGGAAGTTTGAAGAAGATATACCATTACTAAATTTTTTATTACCACAAACTTTTCACCCTGTCACACGACAAAGCTAACAGAACATGACACAAACTTTAAAATAAAATGAAATCCTGTATGCAACAGTTAAAAAAATTGACAATTAACAATATGAAGTTATGTTGGCTATATATTTACATCAACAAATGCCCAGCTGAGTCAAGGAAGAAGGAAACCTATTCAGAAAGAATAATTATCCAAACTACTACCGTAGATATACAAACTCAAAGGGTAGATGACATATACTAATTTGAACAATAACCCCAGTTATAAAAATAAATAAATAAAGCCTTCAAAACAGCAATATATTGCTCCTAGCAATGATGCAGGCAACACATTAGCAAATATTTGTAGCAGACAGGAGTCGGCAGGTGATGACTGCAGATTAGAGCTGAAATAAAACGCGACCATTTTCTCACTTCGTTATGTGAATCAGAAACGATGTGTAACTAACAGCCTCTCTAGTGTCAGTTTGAAACAACAGCCTCTATAGTTTCGGTGCTACTAGACAGACAATACCTGCACAATTTTATATCGCGAGCAGACAAGTCAATCATAGTGTATTTGTGAAACAATGTTCACAAGTGCATATCACCAAGTAAACTTGCGACACAAAAACTTGAAATATGCGCGATCCGCAAAGAGCAAATGTTCCAAGTGAGACTTCCCAAAATATCTAAAACAACTGTGGCCGCCGGAAGCGAACCCACAGGACAAAAATCAAAGTTCAGACAACAGCATATGGTCTGAACACTTTGGGGTCCTTGACATGAGACCTAAGTCAATCCGAACACTGTGGAGACTATAATCAAATCCTTTGAAAATCTCTCTCCACACCAGAGTTCCTGGTTGCGACATGCGACCCCGCCTATGTGACCAAAGTGCTCCAATTACCACATAAAGCTATTTGTCTGCCCAATGGTATCTCCAGAAGTGGTTGACAAATTACAAAACTGTCACAATCCTAAGCCTTGGCGAATCACAGAGCATTCTGCAGATGCCCCTAAATCATCCTCCCACATTATCAAAGTTTCCACAGAGAAATTACCAAACACAGGTCCACAACCTCTCCGGAATTTTCAGACACGCTCTTTTTTGGTCCCAGGCCTCTAAATACATACAGTATGTAGCCATAGGCGCCAGGCCCCTGCTGGCCCAGAAGACCGACTATGCGCCCAGCAAACTGTTCAACATTCTTCACACAGAAGACTGTTTCTGCAACCACCACCATCGGCAAATTCGGAGAAACTGTCCAGACATTTGTAACCATAAAAACGACGCACAGATTCAGATCTCTATGAATTTCGCCCTAAGGCGGAACGTTCGATTGTCTTGCTGTAGTGACAGTCTTGGCGGACATCTTGTAGGGCGTCCACAGAGCATTGTCTTGCTCTGCAATTAATAGCAAACAAAACCTCTCAGGTAGCTGTGGCCAGCCCTGAGCAACCGCTCTCTCCATCCACTATCCACTAAACGGGACCTCACAGGCACCAGACCATGACAGGGTGCACCCCTTCCACAGCCGAGTCGGCAAAGTTTCGCAACAGAGGAATTTTACAGACTCAAAAGCCCAAACACGCTAATTTATGGACTCCAGCATACAAACTGCCGAGGCTAAGTTAGAGAAAGCACGCCGGGCGTTCCCTTGCCGTCGCCAGCCTGTCCAATGAATCGTAGAAAAATTCAATAAGAAACTGCAGTATTTGAAAGACTTTTCCTTAAACGAAATGCCCCTATAGAAACACAAGTGGTAACAAATCTAATAAAATAGTGTTTCAAAACGACACTGAACTTCCCTATCTGCCTAAAGACAAAAATTAAATAATTTAAAAATATTAACTATGTATTACTGCCACCTCACACTTAGTCCAATGAAATTTGTATGGAGCATAGTTGAAATCATAACAAACACTTGGCTTAAAAATCATGAAAGACATTTGTATACATGGAAGAGACCAGGAGACACAGGAAGGTACCAGATGGTTATTATAACAGTAAGAGATAGATTTCAGGACCAGATTTGGAATTGCAAGCCATATCCAGGGGCAGATATAGACTCTGACAGTATCTTATTGGTTATGAACTGCAGACTGAAACTGAAGAAACTACAGAAAGGTAGGAGAATTGAAGGAACTGAAGTTCTTTAGCGTTTCAGAGGGAATTTTAGGCAACAATTGACAGAGACAAAAGAAAATTAACGCAGCAGAAGATGAATGGATAGCTTTGAGAGATGAAATAGTGAAGGCAGCATAGTACCAAACAGGTAGAAAGGCAAGGCCTACAAAATATCATTGGATATCACATGAAATACTAAATTCGATTGATGAAAGGAGACGATATAAAAATGAAGTAAATGAAGCAGGCAAAATGGAGAACAGACAACTAAGAAATGAAATTGACAGGAAGTGCAAAATGGCTAAGCAGGAGTGGATAGAGGGCAAATGCAAGTCTGTAAAAGTATGTATAAATAGGGGAAAAATAGATACCACCTACAGGAAAATAAAAGAGACATTTGGATACAAGAAAAGCAGCTTGTGGATATAAAATATTCAGCAAAGAAAGCAAAGCTGAAAGGTGGAAAGAGTATATAGAGGGTCTGTACAAATGAAATGAAATTGGAGACAATATGGTAGGAAGGGAAGAGAATGTTGATGAATATCAAATAGAATGCACTATACTGAGAGAAGAATTTGACAGAGCACTGAAAGGACCTAAGTCGAAACAAGGCCCCTAAAGTGAACGACATTCCCTCAGATCTATTGAAATCTCTGGGAGAGCCAGCCATAACAAAACTATTTCACTTGTTGCGTAAGATGTATGAGATTGGGGAAATACCCTCAGACTTTAAGAAAAATGTAACAATCTCCATCACAAAGAAAGCATGTGCAGACAGGTGTGAAAATAACAGAACCATCAGCTTAATAAGTCGTGGTTGCAAAATTTTAACACGAATTATTTATAGAGGGATTGAAAAGCTGGTACAAGCCAGCCTCAAGAAAGATCAGTTTCGATTCATGAGAAATGTAGGGACGTGGGAGGCAATACTCATCTTACGACTTATCCTAGAAGATAGATTAAGAAAAGGCAAACCTACATTTCTAGCTTTTGTAGATTTAGAGAAAGCTTTGGTAATGTTGATTGGAATACACTCTTTCAAATTCTGGAGTTAGCAGGGGTAAAATATAGGAAACAGAAGTTTATTTACAACTTGTACATTAATAAAACAGCTGTTACTACAGTTGAAGGTCATGAAAGGAGCGTATAACAAGAACATTAACAAGAGCAAAAGAATCTAATAAATTCAGGCAATGCTGAAGGAATTAGATTAGGCAACGAAACAATAAAGGTGGTATATGAGTTTTGTTACTTGGACAGTGATGGAAGCAGTCAGAGGATATAAGATGCAGAATAGCAATGAGAAAAAGTGTTTTTAAAAAAGAGAAATTTGTTAACATCGAATATTAATGTAAGCGTAAGGGAGTCTTTTCCGAAGGCAATTGTGTGCATTGTTGCCTTGTACAGGGGTGAAATATACACGACAAACTATTCGGACAGTAAGGGGATAGAGGTTGGTGGATCGTGTAACTAAGGACAAGGTACTGAACAGAATTGGGGAGAAAAGGAATTTCTGGCATACCTTGACTAAAAGAAGGGACTGTTTGGTAGGACACATTCTTAGCCATCACAGAATCGTGAATTTAGCGTTGGAGGGAAGTGTGTCTGGTTAAAATCGCAGAGTGATGCTAAGACACGAATTCAGTAAGCAGATTCAAATGTATTTTTGTGAATAATGAAATGCCAAGATCGCGGTATTTCGTCTCTATTTATAACAGACGATCGATTTCGATGTACACAGACAATAATCTTCTGGTCTCTGCACTGAATTATAACACTATTACAGACATATATATTGTAGCAAGTTGGATAGAACTGGTGGGTTGTCACAGTTTAAAATATGCCGTCTGTTTGTCAGATATAAAACTCGTGTAATCACATATACATAGGATACCACCATATTGAACAGTTGTGAGTGACAACACGCTACTTGCTTTTTGTCTTTCACAACTGGTGGTTCTCTATGTATATATGATTACACGAGTTTTATATCTGACAACCAAACGGCATATGTTAATGTGTGACGGCCCACCAGTACTATCCAACTTGCTACAATATACATGTCTGTAATAATGTTATAATTTAGTGCAGAGACCAGAAGATGATGTCTATGTACATCGAAACCGGTCGTCTGTTATAAATAAAGACGAAATACCGCAATCTTAGCATTTCATTATTCACAAAAATGTATTTATAAGATCGCTCCCTCCCATGAGCAAATTACAGATGTAAATGGACGTGAGTTGCCGTACTTAGTAAGAAATGAAGAGGATACAGTAGGGTGGAGAGCTGTATCAAACCAGTCTTCGAACTGAAAACCATCACAACAACAACAAATCAAGGATTTAAAATCCTCGTGGTCAGGATAACAACAGCTATACATGACATGCTTAAGATATAAGATACCAAATATTTACACAACGGAATAGAGCAACGTACAATAATTTATAGGAATCAAAGTTGTAGATCCAAAATATAGAAATTGCAAGAATGTTGAAAGGCACATGCGAAAGAGTATTGCAATGAGGTACGACTGTAGCATCTTTATACTGGATGTCACAGAAGTTAGGTTTGTTTGGTATCATGTGTTGTTGTTGACGGTAGAGAGCGGGTGTTGAAGTCAGATGTTGGTTTTTAAATTTTTTCATCTAATGTCACGTTAAATTCTTACACTCATAATGTTGCCATGCACTGGTTGTTTTAAGGGGATAAGTTGCCCCTTTTACGATAGTGGTTTGTGCGAGAGGCCGTACTGTCATTTCAAGCATATAAAGAAAGGTAAGCGCTGATTACATATTCTTTCACAAAGTAGTTGCAAACTTGTGGAACTCGAAGTGTCATTCAGTTTGCTGCATGTCCCGTGATTATTTTGTTTTTAAGGGTAGTAAAGAATGCTGGCAATAGTTATTTACTGTCTCATACCTCTTATTTCGAAGCATGTTACGACATCGAATGTGCCGTGCATAAAACGTAACTTATAGCTACCCTCTTCCAGTCTGCTAGTAAATGTGATTATTTGTGCACGTTGTTTCACCGTTTTGAGACCTTGTTTGTGCTACTACCTTACTAACGATTACCGATAAAAAAATAATTCTCTTATTAAGGTGCCAGAGGTTCCGCTAGTTTCATTGGTAGATATATTCCCTTGTGCATTGCATTTAACTAACTGACAAAATTATGCATCGAGAATGTTGTCCTAGTATATGCAACGTTTTAGTTAGTCTCACTGCTGTTAATGTGCTTTGTATCAACTTCTGCACTTCGTTTTCAGTTTAAATCTTTCCGTCATGTTATTGTCAAATTATATGTTTTTGTAGTCAGAACCAAAATATTACCTTTTAGCTTTTGTACATTTTCAAAGTGGGTTTTATTATTATTTTTCTGTTTTCCTTCTGGGTCATTCCATGAAAATTTTAGCCACACACATTATTTTATGAATTAGGCCTATGTAATAACAGCACATATTATATATCAAATTAAAGCCAAATCATGTAATTATATCTGCCTGTAACCATTTTGTTGGTGTTTAAGTTTACAAAATTTGCGAAACTTAGTTCGAAGATAGGGCTATTTTTCAATGCTCTTAAAACAACAAAACTTACACAGCTGGTGTCTTGTATTTTGACTTTCAGTTGTTGAGAGATCTGGTGATTTTTCCACTTTTAAATTGCTGGCATTTTAAGGAGGGAAATAAAGTGTTTGGTTATTAATAAATTAAAAAAAACACTTTATAATATGGAGGACGTTTTTAAGATTTCTGTTGTTTATAAATTTTCAAAATATTTTCCCAACCACAATATTGCAAATGACAGTAACAAATAATAGACAAGAATTGTTCTATCATTGTTTAATTTCTTGTTTGCTACAATAAAAGTCTGTCACAATCCATTTTAATAATATTGGTAATAAATATTACTAAAATAATGATCTTTTCCAACTTAAAGATGAATGTATCGTCGTGTGTGGTCACATATCAACAGCAACTGAAGCAAGTTCTTGAGAGCTATCGAGAATATCTCAAGAAGGAACATGAGGGAAATGCCAAAGGTTGAGAGCAACAGAAAAATATAGCAAAGATCACGTCATATACGAAAAGGAAAGAAAATGTAAATATCAGGGGGAAAAAGAAACAAATTGAATAAAATTGGTGATGATGAATTTCATACCAAAGCATATTCACACCCACAATCATTAGGCCTACGTAAAGCAGTGAATAAAGTCAAGAGAGCTTTACTTAAGTGCGCTAATAAAGAACATGTTTTAAAAACAGTTATTGTAGAAATAGAACATGCAAAGCAAGTTTTCAAGGGAAAAAAATAAAAATGAAAAATATCAAGCTGCAAAGAAATAGATGAGAATGTGAAAAATTTAGTTGTTAATTTTAGCGAAGAGATCATAATATTACCACTATCCAATGACGAAATTGAACATAATGACGTCAATATTACCTCACAGAAAATAAACTCTGGAGATATTGTGCTTGTTCGTCATGGTATAATTTAAAAAATTCAAAGGATTAGATTACTCTGCACTTTTAGTGGATAAATCTGAGAGGAGTATTATCTATGATACATGCATCCTATGGGAAAATGTGGATTTGGGCAGATCCTGCAGAATCATCTTTTGGACCTGAGTCCATAGTTCTAAAAGCGATTAATCCACCTGAAACTGCAAACAATGGAGAAGAGTTTCAATTTAAAAGACTTTTGTTTCATTAAAGTTTTCTTACTTTTTGTGTATAATATTTGAAAGTATATGTTCAACTTTATTTGTAGTACTAATTATCTTGCTATGTAATTGTTTCCTGTTCTAAAGCAAAACTAAAGTGATTTGCATATATATTTCACTGTCGTCCGAATCATAACACTGTACTGCCCCTACCATAACAGATATTACAACCAAATATTTTAAATATGAAGAATGCAAAAATGTTTTTAAATACTGAGATATAATCTTCATTCATATACAAAACATTTAAAAACTATAATTATTAATAAACAATTCACAGAGTCTTCACCTTTTATTTAACAAAACACTTGTTTTCTTTTTTCAGAGTACCAACCATAACGTACTTTTTCTTTTTTTAACTATTTAATTTTAATAGAAATCATTTGAAAACTCTATGGGGGTGAAGTTGTGTAAACTGTATGTAATTATCAAGATACTAAGGCCTTACTGTTTCTGATCTGTCCCAACCGTAACAATGGAATGACCCTTCTCTTTATTTGTTTGAAGTCTCCGTTGTAGTCTGTCATGTAAACATGTGATGGTACATCACAAATCGCAAACATTTATATTAATAGAAAATTTTATTTGTAAGTGTACAACTTACTTCAGCATTACCGAAGGTCCCAATACCACCCATCTGCTTTGTCTCCATGCTACTATGGGCAGAGACATACTAAATGGAAAACAACATTCCAAAACATTACACAAGGCTTACACAATAACTTTCCATTATGCACAAGGAAACTTTCCTTCGTCACAATGTTCTCCCAGTCAATTGACTTTACGAACAATCAATAGTTACAAGCGATTACTGTTTTTTAATCAAATCATGGTGCTCAATAGGTGGAAATTGTTCAGTTTGTTTTGTAAAAATTAATGACACAGTCATAACAAAAGGAAAATCCACATTGCAAATGATCAGGGTTTAGAGTCATATAACATAGCACATTGACACCAAACATGATGGGTTGTATCCTGTGCTTCATTTGATCCCTGTCATGTTGCACAGCATACCAGTAGGTTACAGTTTTGATCCATGGGACATGTTCATTATTAAATTAAACTGTTTTTTGTATTTTCAAACCTTGTAAGAAGTTACTTACTTACTGCCATCTCTCCTTTTACCTCCTCTCCCCCTTCCCCAGCCCCTTGTCATACTTAGTTGCTGGTATAATCCACATCACTTAAGGCACGGGGGTTACCTTCATAGTCTTGGACATTAATGAATTTCACATATTTAAAATTCTGGGCTAAGTAAGAAACCCCTATTTTTATTTCTCAAAATAATAATGTCTTAACTGAAGTTTTTTATTAGTAATTTCTTTGTTGTACTGTATCTTTCTAATATAATTGTTACAGTTGTTTCTTGTCATTTCTATTGTCGCACTAGGTTCTTACACATTGTTGCTGTTTCTTGCCGGTTTCTTTGTTGTGGTTTTTCATTTGAGGTTTCAGTATTGTAGTTCATCTGTGCTAATTTCTTTATTGAAGAACCTTCTAAAAAAACTGAACTTAGACCATCCATTGAGCTCCATGTTTTCGTGAAGAATTTGCCAATTCACAAAGTTGTGGGGCGTTTCGTGTAAAGGGCTGTTTGAAATGTCTTCTGACAGGGGCCACAGGAGAGTGAAGTGTGCTGACTATTTGTATAGCCATAAAAGTGTTTAAAATAAAAATGAATACTTTGTTCAGGTTAGGAATATGTGTGCTCATTTCAAGACTCAAAGTGAAGATGTTTCCGGTGAAGACTTTTTGTGTTCTAAATGTGTTGACAGAATGTCAACAATGATAGTAACTGAACAAGGTGATGTCTTCCATGGTGCATAGGAGGCAGATTTTGCATATGTAAAAGAAGAATTACATTTCTTAAATTAGTAAGCTGCAGAAGTAGGTGTTAGTCCTGTTAAGAAACTGTGGTCAGTCAAGTCACAAGCTGTATGCATCAAGTAAGCACAAAGAAATTACTGAAGCTATGGACAAATACACCAAAGCAACACTGACAACACTCTTCAGTGAAGAAATTTCATCTCCAGAAGAAAGTGAACCAAAGGACTCTTGAACATCTTGCCAGGATTTTTTCACAAACATCAGTTCAGTTGAATATTGTGCATCCTACAGTGAAAAGATGCAAGCTTTAACTATATTACAGAGACATTTTCAAAGAAAACAATTTTGAATTTCTTTTCAATTCATCAAAATCAAAATGTGTGTTAGATAAATCAGGAAATGTTAGGTCATTAAACGGTGTCTTTGGAAGACCAGATTCCTATTATCATGTTCCAACAAAAAAGCCACTATAACTGTAACAGTTGAAGGACAAAATGTTTAAAGAGTTAAGAGGTATATGACTCATAGTTCTAAAGAAACTTTTTTGGTAATTTGGTAGAATCCGTGTACATCGAAGGAAACGGCATTGCCATCGATATATATCGAATGTTCGATAAGGTGTTTCTGAAACGGTGATTCGGGCGCTACGCGCCCTCACATACTAAAAAAAAAAAAAAAAAAAACTTCTTGTTTAACTTATACCTAACCTTCTTAAGGCTACGCTACAGATCACTTTTTTTTAAAGTCAAAGTTAGGTTAGGTATAGGTTAAACAAGAAGTTTCTTTTTTTAGTACGTGAGGGCGCGTAGCGCCCGAATCTCCGGTTCATAAACACTATATCGAACATTCGATATATATCGATGACAATGCTGTTTCCTTTGATGTACACGGATTCTACCAAATTACCACTTTTTTTTCCAATTACAAGAACAATTATACAACTTTACATGTTGGAAGATCAAAATTTTATGCACTATGGTCAAGTGGGTATTTCCACACCCACCTAGAGATGTCAGGCACTTGGACTGAAAGACATAGCAGATAACTATGCAGAAATTACATATATAACATGGGAGGAAATCAAACTAGTTGAGAAATGTTACCATTTACAATTTAATTGGCAAACTTGACTAATGGACAGTGAAAGCAGTAATACATCACCATTTGAAGGAACTGTAGCAGCAACACATTCCAGAAGTGATGGGGAACATACAGGCTAAATAACTATATTTAGTGCTTCACTGTGATTTTGGTGAGAACTGGTTTGTAATTCACCAACAAGAAGTATAACGGTATCATTGGAGGAATGACCATGTTTCAATTATTATAGGAGTTAACTATTTTCAAAACACCACCACAAGTTTTGCAGTTGTAAGTGATGACATGGGACATGACTCAGCACACTCTTTGTTTACAATGCATAACATTCATCAACAGCAAACAGGGGCGGAAAAGATAATCATTATTTTTGATGGTACTCCTAGTCATTTTAAAAAATCATTACCAGCTGTTTGAATTGACTAAGTTGCTTGTGCCAACTGGGTGGGTATACAGTGCTACTGGTCATGGGAAGTGGCCTTGTGATGGTGTACGTGGCATGTAGAAGCACCATGCTACAAAGCAATCATTCCAGGTCAAATACAGTTGCGACTCAGAATGCTGAAGATTTTACGAGAGTTGTGAAATCTTACACATCCACAACCCTCAGTCTTTTATCCAAAGAAGAAATTGAAGAATTCCGTAGACAGAAAAAAGAGTAATGATCTGAATAAACTACTCCTGTGAAAGGAATTCAAAAGACCCATTTTTTACTCAAAGTGATTGACGAACTCATATTGCATGCACTTTAAAAAGCAAGAAAGAAGAAATTTCATTTGTTCAGCCAACATCTCAGAAGCAGCAAGAGAATATTCAGTTTCACAACCTGAGGAGAGGGAGGTTTGTGCCTGTGGATTGCAGAGATTGTAGACACAAATGAAATTGTAGTGAACTTCATGCTACCACATGGACCAGCTACTGGATGTCGGTTTCCAGCTGAAGGACAGCAACAGCACCAGCAGTGCTCACTTCCAGTTCATAGTGTTTTGAAGACTGTGAATGCGCCAGTTCCTATTGGTTCAACAGGAAGGCATCACTCTATATCAAAGGAAGATACTGACACAGTGGAACACATTTTTAGTTCTTTAACTAGCTAATTTCAGTGCACAGAAGAGTGCACAGAAGTTGTATAAATTGGGACCTGCAAGTCCTCTGCCCTTCATATTTTGAAGCTATTTAAAACCTTTGAGAAATGAGTCTCTCGCTTACCTTTCAGTACTAAAATTCTGTTACATTTAAGTGTAGGTTTTGATTTTAATGAGCCTGATATGCGATAATGCGCATATCAGGCTCATCAAAATCTACACTTAAATGTAACAGAATTTTAGTACTGAAAGCTAAGCAAGAGACTTGTGCGATAATGCCACTCCCATGAACCATAGACATGGTGGTGTGGCTTGCGTGCCTCAATGATACAGCTATCCGTACCGTAGGTGCAACCACAGCGGAGGGGTATCTGTGGAGAGGCCAGACAAATGTGTGGTTCTTGAAGAGGGGCAGCAGTCTTTTAAATAGTTACAGGGGTAACACTCTGGATGATTGACTGAGCTGGCCTTGTAACATCAGCTAATGTGGCTTTGCAACACAGTTACTGCGACCAGCTGAATGCAAGGGGAAACTACAGCCGTTACTTTTCCCGAGGACATGCAGCTCTACTGCATGAACATATGGTGATGGCATCCTCTTGGGTAAAATATTCTGGAGGTAAAATAGTTCCCCATTCGGATCTCCGGGTGGGGACTACTTGGGAGGATGTGATCATCAGGAAAGACAACACTGGCATTCTATGGATCGGAGTGTGGAATTTAGATCCCATATCAGGTAGGGAAGCTAGAAAACTTAAAAAAGAGAAATGGATAGGTTGAAGTTAGATATAGTGGGGATTAGTGAAGTTCGGTGGACAGAGGAACAGGTTTTGTGGTCAGGTGAGTACAGGATTATAAATACAATATCAGTTGGGGGTATTACAGGAGTAGGCCTGATAATGAATAAGAAAATAGGAATGCGGGTAAACTACTATGAGCAACACAGTGATTGCATTATCGTAGTCAAGATAGATACGAAGCCAACACCGACCACAGTAGTACAGGTTTATATGCCAACTAGCTCTGCTGATGATGAGAAAATGAAAGAAATATATGAAGAGTTAAAGGAAATTATTCAGACAATTAAGGGGGAGGAAAACTTAATTGTTATGGAAGGCTGGAATTTGGTAGTAGGACAAGGAGGGGAAGGGAAGATAGTAGGTGAATATAGTGTGGGCAAAAGGAATGAAAGAGGAAGCCACCTGTTAGAATTTTACACGGAACATAATTTAGTTATAACTAACACCTAGTTTAAGAATCATGAAAGAAGGTTGTATAAATGGAAGAGACCGGGAGATACCAGTTAGATTTTATAATGGTAAGATTTAGATATTGGAACCAGGTTTTAACCTATAAGACATACCCTGGGGCAGATATAAACTCTGACCATAACTTATTGGTCATGAATTGTAGGCTAAAACTGAAAAAACTGCAGAAATGTAGGAAAATAAGATGATGGGACCTGGATAAACTGAAGGAACCTGAAGTTCTTGAGACTTTCAGGGGGAGCTTTAGGCAAGAATTGACAGAAACGGGGGAAAATAAAACAGTAGAGGAGGAATGAGTAGCATTGAGAGATGAAATAGTGATGGCAGCATAGGACAAAATAGGTAGGAAGGCAAGAACCACAAAAAATTCTTGGATATCACAGGATATACTAAATTTAATCAATGTAAGAAGAAAATATAAAAATGCAGTAAATGAAACAGGCAAAATGGAGTACAGACAACTATGAAATAAGATTGACAGGAAGTGCGAAATGGCTAAGCTGGAGTGGCTAGAAGGCAAATGCAAATCTGTGAAGAATGTATAAGAAGGGGAGAAGTAGATACTGCCTACAGGAAAATAAAAGAGATATTTGGAGGTAAGAAAAACAGCTCAATGATTATCAAGTACACAGATGGAAAACCAGTTCTCAGAAAAGAATGGAAAGCTGTAAGGTGGAAAGAGTATATAGAGAGGCTCTACGACGGAAATGAACTTAGAGGCAATGTTGTAGGAAGGGGAAAGAAGTAGATGAGGATGAAATAGGTGATACTATACTGAGAGATGAATTTGACAGAGCACTGAAAGACCTAAGTCAAAACAAGGCCCCTGGAGTAGATGACATTCCCTCAGAGCTACTGAAGTCTATGGGAGAACCAGCTATGACAAAACTGTTTCACCTGGTGTGTAAGATGTATGAGACAGGCAAAGTACCCTCAGACTTTAAGAAAAATGTTATAATCCCCATTCCAAAGAAAGCAGGCGCAGATAGGTGTGAAAATTACAGAACCATCAGTTTCATACGTCATGGTTGCAAAATATTAACACGAATTATTTACAGAAGGATGGAAAACTTGGTAGAAGCCGACCTTGGGGAAGATCAGTTTGGGTTCAGGAGAAATGTAGGAACTCGGGAGGCAATACTCACTTTACGGCTTATCCTAGAAGATAGATTAAGGAAAGGCAAACCTACATTTCTAGCTTTTGTAGATTTGGAGAAGGCTTTTGACAATGTTGATTGGAATAAAGTCTTTCAAGTTCTGAAGCAAGCAGGAGTAAAATATAGGGAGCGTAAGGTTATTTACAACTTGTACAAAAACCAGACAGCGGTTGTTAGAGTTGAAGGGCATGAAAGGGATGCAGTGGTTGGAAAGGGAGTAAGACAGGGTTGTAGACTTTCTCCAATGTTGTTCAGTTTGTACATTGAGCAAGCTATAAAGGAAAGCAAGGAGAAATTTGGAGAAGGAATTACAGTTCAGGGTGAAGAATTAAAAACATTGCGATTTGCCGACGACATAGTAATTCTGTCAGAGACAGCAAAGGACCTGGAAGAGCAATTGAACAGAATGGACAGTGTGCTGAAAGGTGCATATAAGATGAACATTAACAAGAGCAAAACTAGGGTAATGGAGTGCAGTCTAAGAAAATCAGGTGATGCTGAAGGAATTAGATTAGGTAACGAAACAATAAAGGAGGCAGATGAGTTTTGTTACTTGGGCAGTAAAATAACAAATGATGGTTGCAGTACAGAGGATATAAAATGCAGAATGGCAATGGGTAGAAAAGTGTTCTTGAAAAAGAGAAATTTGTTAACATCTAATATTGATTTAAGCCTAAGGAAGTCCTTTGTGAAGGCATTTGTGTGGAATGTTGCCTTGTATGGGAGTGAAACATGGATGACAAACAGAGCAGACAGGAAGAGGATAGAGGCTTTTTAAATGTGGTGCTACTGAAGAATGCTGGAGATTAGATGGGTGGATCGCGTAATTAATGGGGAGGTACTGAACAGAATTGGGGAGAAATGGAATTTCTGTCATAGTTTGACTAAAAGGAGGGATTGGTTGGTAGGACACATTCTTAGACATCAAGGAATTGTGATTTTAGCATTGGAGGGAAGTGTGTGGGGTAAAAACCGCAGAGGAAGACCAAGAGATGGATACAGTTAGTAGATTCAGACAGATGTAGGTTGCCATTCTTATGTGGAGTTGAAGAGGCATTCTCAGGATAGGGTATTGTGGAGAGCTGCATCAAACCAGTCTCTGGACTGAAGACTACAACAACAACAACATGTGATATTGTGGCAATAGATAAAAATATAGTAATTACAAACAGGAAAGACATTCAAAATTTTTTGGATTGACATTTTTGAATAATTTTTTCCTTAAATAAATAAAAAAAAAAGAAAAATTGAAAAGGCTACAATAAAATAATTTTTACAGGTATGTCCAATCAGAGCATATCATTGTAATCATAAATTAAAAAAAAAAAAAAAAAAAAAAAACCTACCACAACATGTAGAACTGTTCCAGAGATCAGCATTTTAAAATTTCCCTCCAAAATTTGCATCTTCAAAATGGTGCTCACAAAACAAATGGGGAAAACAAATGTGTGTTTCTTACTTAATCCTGAATTTTAACGTATTGTAAGTTCAATAATATTATAGGCTATGAACGTAAGATTTTTTCCTAGTCTGCCTGGATTGATGTGGACTATGCCTGCTGTTATATGTTACATAATATGATCAAAATATTCATATATGTTTGTTTGTCATATATTAAAACTTGGTTGACTTTATCTTGCACTCTTAATTGTGTGTGTGTGTGTGTGTGTGTGTGTGTGTGTGTGTGTGTGTGTGTAAAGTGTTAAATACAGTGCTGTTATAGATTAAAAGAGGGACCTTGTGAAGCTTCTAACTTGATAGCCACAAGACCAAAGCATTACATTGTGGTGTGTCACTGATAAGTAATCACATAGTATGTTGTTACAAGTTTAGAACACAGCAAAATAGAAATATCAGAGTAGTAAAATCTTGAGTATCAATCACTAAAATGAAAGAAATAGTAAATAGAAACATACAAACCCTGAGACGGTTTTTTGTCTCAAACATGTCAAAGACAATAATTCATTGCTTCACCTTTATCTTTGTCTTTGATAATAGTAATAATGATAACACCGAAGTATAACACAATTTGTCAGAATTAGAAAGATTATCCATGTTATCAATAAAGTGCAAGAATAAAATTTATAGCCTAATAAATTGTCATACACCTATAATTGATAACAGAAGAAATCTACAGGAAATAAACAAATTTTGAGATGTCTTAGAATTTGAATTCACTAGCATACATAAAAGCAATGTTAAAATACTTCTCGGGGACCTGTATGAATGAGTTTGTAAGCAAAATAGATTTGACAATATTGTAGATGAATTTTCAGTGCACTTAAGAACAAACAGAAATTGGAGAAGACTAATTTGTATGTGTAAATTGTTCCACTTAAAATTGATGTTCACACATTTTTGAAAACTACCAAGAAAGCCAAAACTTGAATATCTCCAAATCTAAACCTAGGCGAATTTAAAGTGTATTGCATAGTCATATCTAAAAGGAATATGATGGAAATAAATAATGAATCTTAAAGTAGTTGGATATGGGGAATTTCATTCAGAGCTTTTAACATTAAAATGAAAATTTCTTCCATCAGAAAAAAAACCCAAGAAAATAATGAGATGCAGCCCCACTACAGCTAATATTACAAGAGAAAATATAGAGAACTTCGGA
This sequence comes from Locusta migratoria, assembly GCA_026315105.1. NCBI lineage: Eukaryota > Metazoa > Arthropoda > Insecta > Orthoptera > Acrididae > Locusta > Locusta migratoria. The sequence continues at coordinate 11,045,835 of CM048755.1, forward strand.
GAAGAAATTGAGGCAGTGAAAAAATGTGTTTGGCATAAACTCCAAGTAAAATTACTATAGAAGCAGAGAAAATTTTTAAAAATGAGCAAGAATAAGAAGAAGATATCCTGCAATGAGGGAAAAAGTTTAAAACAAAGGGTTCAATAATGGCGAAAATAGACATGTTAAAAAAGAAAAATCACACTCGTACACATAACTTTGTTTTCGGCTATTACTCTCATCCATTCATACAGTCACACTTCATAGACACACAACTATTATCTCTGGGCTGCTGCAATGTGACTCAAGCTCTGCAGCGATGGGCCGGCCGCGGTGGCCAAGGGGACTGTCTACACGGCCACTACGGTCGGGGTTTCGAATCCCCCCTCCCCTCGGGCACGGATATTTGTGCCATCCTTAGTCTTAGCTAGTTCATAAGTAGTTCGTAAGCTTAGGGACTGATGACCCCGTAGTGAAGTCCCATAAGTTCTAAAAACATTTGAACATTTTCTGCAGTGATGGTATGGGTGAGGGAACAGGAATAATGCAGTGGTGGTGAGGATGGAAAAAACACAACCTTGTGGAGCATTCAGGTACTAGATGGGTGGAAATGGATGTCGCAGGAATGGAATAGGTATGGGGGAAGTAGGTTATCGTAGGTTAAGGCGCAGATAATTTCAGAACTAGGGTATGTTCTGTAAGGATAACTTCCATCTGTGCAGTTCAGAAAAGCTGGTAGTGGTGGGGGGAGGAGAGGGGAGGACACAGACGACCTGTGAATCAGCCGTTGAAATAGAGCATATGCTCAGCTGCATGTTGTGCCACAGGATAGTGTACTTTGATTTTGGCCACAGTTTGGCGGTGGTGATTCATCCTAATGGACTGCTGGTTGGTAGTCATACCATTATAAAAAGCTGTGCAATGATTGCAGCACAGCTGGTAAATAACATGACAGCTTACATAGAGGGCTTGGTCCTTTATATGGTAGGATAAGCCTGTGATTGGACTGGAATAGGAGCTGCTGGGTGGATGGATTGCACAGGTCTTGCAGCAGGGTCTTCTACAACTTTGTGTTTCCTGTGGAAGGTGGGCTGGGGTTGAGGGTGACAGAGAGATGGACTAGGATGTTGTGGAGGTTGGGTGGGTGACAGGACACCACTTTAGGAGGTGTGGACAGGATCTTAGGAAGGATATTTGTCATCAGGACTAGAAATGAGACAAAACTACTGAAGATGTTAGGGAAAGCTTAAAAATGTTGAATGTGATGAAGCCTACATTGAATATGACGCTAAATTTTTCTTAATGAGTTTGTATCACTTTCTGAAAGTAGTTTTCCTAGAAAGATGAGTAAATGTGATAATGACAAGTGATTAAAGAAATATGTGATCGCTACAGGTATGAGTGTGTCTTTACAGCAAAAGGACTTCATGACTCTTACACATAATATCCAGAACAACATGTGACTTAGAAATGCTTTATTATAATAAACAGTACTGTAACACAAAAAAGTTATATTTACAGGATACATTGCAACTCACTAAAAAGATGATCGATTTCTGTGAGCTACGTGGCTGCCATCGTTAGGTGAGAAAAGCTGTGCTGCTCTTCCTGTGACCGATAGAAACTATCACGACAGAACATTTATATGCAGTAAATTTGCGAAAATTCATGTGCCGAGTAATTGCGCGTGCATTTGCTCGTAGCTGTTGCCCCCTGGTTTATAAAAAGGTAGAGCTCTTGGACACAGAGTTTACAGGAAACCGACACATACTGATAGGTATTTATGTGCTACCGGCTATCGTCCACCTTTTCAATTACAGAAGTCCTCTGGACCGTAGTTAAAATTGTGTATGGAACCTCATATGCTGAGAACTGTCTACAGGAGCTGCAACATCTTGAGGTCGTGCTCAATCATTACTGTTATACAGACAGACAGATTAGATGTGCATTTGAGTTTTGACCACTACCTAAAACAGCTGAAGACACATTCAGTTCTGTGGCTTTCCTACTGTATGCTGGGAATTTGTCTGCCGGTATAAGTAGGATCTTTAAGGAAAAACAAATCAGATGTTCCCGCCCCTCCCCCAGCTAAGATTAGAGCACATCTTGGCTCTGTTAAAGACGATTTAGGTCTGAGGAAACCGGTTAAATTGTATGACGCTTCTCGCTGGGCTGCAGTGGTTATGTTGGCACCAATGGTAGTTATGGAAACTCAGATGACCAATAAATGTTTTTTCTTGACAACTGCAATTAAAACAAAAATTATTTTTTTTCCGAATGGACAAGGGTACATACAAGAACCTGTTGACCATAGAGCAGGTACAATATTAAATTTGCTGCGAGTGAAACGAGCAGCAATGACATTTACTCTGTAGCTCATGAAAAATATTAACGCAATCCTACACTCCATCGTTCATCTGTTGCCAACATAAGCACTGGAGCCCGGCGAGAAGCATCGTAAAATTTTACCGAGGAAGGCTGATGTTTACAAAATATCATGTAAGTGCAGTAAAACTTAATTTGGCCAAACCATTTTTACCATCAACAGCATTGCCATAAGTGATTATTGCAGCCTAATATATCTGAGGTGGCTGAACACTGCCTTGCAGAGGGACACAGAATGCTATACAAGTAGTTTCAAATGGTTTGCATTACTGGGATTATGTTTTAAAAGAATCTGTTGAAATAAGACTAACAGATATTATTAATCAAGATGGTGATACGCACTGAGTAAAACATAGTCTCTTGTGTTGTCATATTTGAAAAACCATCAGTATCTGAGTTAGATGGCCATTAGTGACAATATTTAGTGATATATTGTTTTTGAGAGAATTCATCACTGTAGGCACTGCAACTTCACTTGTGTCAGGGGGCAAGAGCTATAAACAAACACATGTGCAATGACTTGGAACATGTGCTTTTGCATACTCACTGCACATAAATGTTCTGTTGTTCATAGTTTCTATCAGTCACAGTGTGAGCGCCATAGCTTCTCTCACCAGATGATGGCTACAGTCGGACTGCAGAAATATTTTGTGAAGGTTACTGTTTCATCTAGTTGTACACTCAAGATGAATTTGAACACACAACTTATAACTTTTGTCCGCAGCAATCATCATTATAGTGCACACTCTGATCCTTGCAAACACAGGCACAACACACGACTGTCATCTCTGGCCCCGAGTTCAGAGTGTCGCTTGGCAGTAAAATGTGACTCCAACTGGGGATGGAAAGGGGAAGGTGAAGGATGTAAGGTGAGGGTGGGGATCAATAAGCTTTGCGGAGTATGTAGGTGGTGGGTGGAGAGAGATACAGCGTAGGTAATGGTGGTGGGTCGGGAGACAGGGCGACCAAATGTGGAGGAATAGAAAAGGGAAAAAGTACAGCACAGGTGGTGGTTTACAAGGTATAGTGTGAGAACTGTTGGCTGGGGGAGGGGGCGGTAATAAGTTACTGTAAGTTGAGGCTTTGATTATTTTGGGACCAGACAATATACTGTAAGGATAATGCCAATCTATGCACTTCATAAAAGCTGGTAGTGGGAGAAAGGACCAGATGGCCTGGGTTGTGAAGCAGCATTTGAAATAGAGTATGTGTTATGCTGAGCTACATGTTGCGCCTCAAGGGGGTTTACCTTGCTTTTTTTCCACAGTTTGGTAGTGGCCATCCATCCCAGTGAACAACTTTTGATAGTCATACAAATATCAAAACTTTGCATTTATTGTACCGGAGTTGGTAAGTGATATGGCTGATTTTACAGTTGGTCCAGCCTGTGATGGGGTAGTATAAGCTTGTGGCAGGACTGGAATAGGAAGTGCTGGGTGAGTGGAATGGGAACATCTTGCCCCAGGGTCTCCCATGGGGGTATGATCTCTGTTGTAGGGGATGGGGTTGGGGATGGCATACAGATGGACTAGGATGTTGGGTGGATGACATGACACCACTTCAGGTGGGGTGGGCAGGATATTGGACAGGATGTGTCATCATGCCTAGAAAGGATGTGGGTGGGTTATGGAACCTCACTTAAGGAGGGATAGGAAGGATTATGGGCAGTATGTCTTCATTTCAGGGCATGATGAAAAAAGTGATTCTTGAGTTTCTCCCGGCGTATTTGATAATCAAAATATCCATGGGTGTACTGCTGGTCTATAGTGTCAATGGGCTCAGTCCGTCAGTTCAGCTGATGATGGCGACACATATGATCGCAGAAATATTGTGCCTGTTGGACACTACAGATCGGCAGTTCACCTGTGGATATTTTGATGATGAAAGAAAATCAAAACCTTAATGGACAATGTAGTTAAATTGTTATAGACCGGGGTGGTATTGTGTGATAAGGGGGTGTTCTTTTGTAGCTTATTGTGGATGGAGGGAAGCTTGGGGCTATGGGGATAAGGCTCAGGAAATCTGTTTGTGTACTACGGACAGTGCCTGGCAATGACAGCCTTTGTGTGAGACCTTCAGTATATTGAATAAGGGAGTTCTTGTCACAGCAAATATGTTGGTTTTTAACATGGTTAGATATTTGGATGGAGCTATTGGTTAGTGGAGGTTAGTTTCCAGGAAGGTGACACACTGGGCTGAGGAAGACCAGGTGAAGAGGATGGGAGAAAATGAGTTCAGGTTGTGAAGGAAGGAGGGGAGGGTATCCTAGCCCTAGCACAAAGTTCTTAGTGATTGGAAAAAAGTGCTTGTGACTCCTGTTTATAAGAAAGGCAAAAGAACTGACCCACATAATTACAGTTCAATATCACCTACATCAGATTCCTGTAGAATGTTGGAGTATATTCTCAGTTCAAATATAGTAAATTTCCTTGAGATGGAAAAGCTTATTTCTATAAATCAGCACTGATTTAGGAAATATCATTTGTGTGAAACTCAGCTTGCCCTTTTCTCACATGACATCTTTTGAGCCATGGATGAAGGGGAACAGGCAGATGGTGTTTTTCTCAATTTCAAAAAGGCATTTGATGCAGTGTCATACTGCAGACTGCTAACAAACATTCGAGCTAGAATAGGTTCAAGATTTGTGACTGGTTGGAAGACTTCTTAAGTAATAGAATGCAGTATGTTGTTGATCACTAGTGTTCATCAGACATGCCCCAGGGGAGTGTGATAGGATCACTATTATTTTCTATCTATATAAATGATCTGACGGATGGAGTAACTTGTAATTTGCTGCGGTTTGCTGATGATGATGTGGTGCGTGAGAGGGTGTCGTCATTAATTGACTGTATTATCATACAGGATGACTTAGACAAAATTTCTAGTTGGTTTAAAGAATGGCAGCTAGCTTTAAACGTAGAAAAATGTAAGGTGAGGCACATGAGTAGGAAAAACAATCCCATAATCCAGTATGAAACTTTCACTTCCTGGCAGATTAAAATTGTGTTCCAGAACCGGGACTCGAACTTGGGACCTTTGCCTTTCGCGGGCAAGCGCACTACCGACTGTGCTATCCCAACGCCTCACAACTTTACTTCCGCCAGTACCTTGCCAGTACCTTTCCAAACTTCACAGAAGCTCTCCTGTGAACCATGCAAGACTAGCACTCCTGGAAGAAAGGATATTTTAATCTGCCAGGAAGTTTCATAACAGCGCACACTCTGCTGGAGAGTGAAAGTTTCATTCTGGAAACATCGCTTAGGCTGTGGATAAGCCATGTCTCCACCATATCCTTTCTTCCAGGAGTGCTAGTCTTGCATGGTTCACAGGAGAGCTTCTGTGAAGTTTGGAAAGTAGGAGGCGAGGTACTGGCGGAAGTAAAGTTGTGAGGCGTTGGGATAGCACAGTCGGTAGTGCGCTTGCCCGCGAAAGGCAAAGGTCCCAGGTTCGAGTTCCGGTTCCAGCACACAATTTTAATCTGCCAGGAAGTTTCAGTCCCATAATGTTTGAATACAGCATTAGAAGTGTGCTTCTTGATGCAGTTACATCGTTCAAATATCTAGGTGTAACATTTCAGAGTGATATGAAATGGAACGAACATGTAAGGACAGTTGTGAGTAAGGTGGACAGCTGACTTCAGTTTATTGGGAGAATTTTGGGAAGATGTACTTCATCTGTAAAGGAGACTGCATATAGAACACTTGTAAGGACCATGTCTTGAGTATTGCTCTAGTGTTTGGGACCTGCAGCAGATCAGTTTAAAGGAAGATGTGAAAGCAGTTCGGAGGCGAGCTACTAGGTTCATTGCTGGTAGGTTCGTCTGATGCAAGAGTGTAATGATAATAATCTGGGAACTCAAATGGGAATCGCTGGAGGAAAGCCGAATTTTTTTTTTTATATATATAAATTCTGTTGAGGAAATTTAGATGGCCGGCTGGAATTTGAAGTTGAGTGTAGAACGATCTTCCTGCGGCATACTTACATTTTGCGCAAAGATAACAAAAACGAGATAAGAGTAATTAGGGCTCATACAGAGGCATATAGACATTTTTTTCCCTTGTTCTATTTGGGAGTTGAATAGGAAGGGAAATGCCTAGTATTGGTACAATGTACCCTCTGTTGCATTCCTTACTGTGCAGAGTATATATGTAGTTTTAGTCCAAATCACGAAGATATCATCAGTGAATCTGAAAAAAGACTAGAGGTTTGATGTTTTTGGAGGCTAGGAAGGATCCTTGTGATGACCCATAAACAATTTGGCTTAGGAAGGTGCCATGTCGCTACCGTGGTTGTTTTCCCTCAAAGGAAAAGTAGTTGTTTCTTAGGATTAGGTTAGGGAGGATCACGAAGCATGAGGTATCGGGTGTAGATCCTGAAGGACGTTGCGAGTAGTAGTGGTGTCATCAGTGATGAGTAAGGATCCATGAGGTAAAGGGGTGGAGGTAAAGGGGTGGGGATGGCAAAGGTTCTGTGAAAGAAGTGGTTGGTATCCTTGATGTGGGAGGATAGATAAAGTTCAGAATTGTTTCAGTGGGGCACAGTAACCAACCACAATTAGGAGTCCATGATGGTTTTGTCTTTAGATTTTGGGCGATCATATTGAATTTGGGGATCTGGGGTGTGGTAAATGTGAGGAGGGAGATGGTTTGGCATAGAGGTTCTGGGAAGGGCCGTAGGGTTTCTACAGAGATTGGTAATCTTTTTGGACCTTTAGGGTGGGATTTTTGTGGCACAAATTGTAGGTGAAAGAGTCAGAAAGTTGGCTGAAGCCTTTTGCCAGGTAGTCAATGTGATTAATCACAACAGTGGTGGAACCTTTATGTGCAGTGAGGATGATTATGTTGATGTTGTTGAAGGCTCTCCTTTCTTCTGCTGAAAGTCTCATGTTGTTAGGGAGGGAATGGGGGCAGAATGGTGACGCCAAGTTAGGGGTGAGGACTTCAGGAGGGTGACTAGGATTAGATTAGGTGGGAGTGTGTGTGTGTATGTGGGGGGGGGGGGGGGTTCTTAGTTGGATTGTGGTATGAACAGGGAGAGGCAATGGTTCAATGTTGGGATCTGGTTACCTTTGGTCAGAGAGATTGGTGGCAAAGTACTGTTTCTGTTCTATTGCTCAGGAGAAGGATAGTAGGTCTTTGATGAGTCCAACATGGTTCAATTGGGGTGTAGGGCTGAATGTGAGGCCTTTGGATTGGACTGAGACTTCTTGGGGTTGAGGTGTTGGGACAGGTTGGCCACAGTGTTCTGGGGCTCTCTTGGCTCTGGATGTTGTTTAGTATTCACGGGAAGTTTTGAGGGATGAGATACGTTCAAGAGTTCAGTCACACAAGGTGTGGGTGCTATAAGGGTTTCACAAGGAGTACTGTGGGTAGGATAGCAGTAGATAGTGGTGCTCCAAGTTGTTAGCAGGATGTCAGCAGGGATTTAATTTGAAAGAGGGATGTTAGTTGTGGGGATTACACATCAGCAGTATTTATGGAGGTAGAAGAGGTGGTTCAGGGATGTGTATTGCCATGGAGATGTGTTTTTTGTAGTACCAGGTGTATAAGGGCTAAGGAAGGGTGGAATCTGAAAAAAGTGAGTAATTGAAAGGAGGAACCCAGAGAAGGGAATTTTTATGGTTAGGAAATTAGGAGTGAGTGTATGGTTTAGGAGCATTTCAAAACTAGGATGCTGGATTGGGTGTTAGCTAGGGAAAGGGATACTTTTCTAAAGTGAAGTAGGAAGATGGAGCAGGGATGGTGTTATAGGGGAATGTAAAATGATGACGAAATTGTAAAGTGAAGGTGTTAGGAGGTTGTGAGGAGCTGCAAAGCTGGAAAAGACATCCCTATATAGGCAAAATATGTATAAGATACACAAATCCACTCACAAGTATGTAAAATAGGCAAAATTGCACATAGAAATAATATCAGCACCAAACAGAGTAACAAAACGGGGGGGGGGGGGGGGGGCTGACCCACCTTGGTGCACATACAGGTTAGACCACTCTTTCAAAAGCAAATTCAAAAGTTTGCCAAATTTAAATGGCCACAAAATCCCCAAGACTGGCAGTATTTTACAGAGACTAGAAATTTAGCTCGAACGTCAATGCGAGAAACCCTGTCGTATAATTTGATCGATAATCGTAAGAAATTCTGATCGTTCATAAAGTATACTAGTGGCAAAACACAATCAATACCTTTACTATACAATAGCAATGGTGATGCTACCGATGATAGTTCTGCTAAAGCAGAATTGCTTAACACAGCTTTCCAAAATTCCTTCACCAAAGAAGATGAATAAAACACTCCAGAATTCATATCACAAACAGCTGCCATCATGTGTAATTTAGAATTACATAGCCCTGGAGTATTAAAGCAGCTAAAATCACTTAACAAAAGTAAGTCTTCTGGTCCCGGCTGTATACCAATTAGGTTCCTTTCAAAGTATGTTGATGCAATAACCGCATATCTATCATATACAACTGCTTGCTCAGTGAAATATCTGTAGCCAACAACTGGAAAGTTGCACAGGTGACACCAATATTCATGAAGGACAACAGGAGTGATCTGCAAAATTACAGGCCTATATCATTGACTTCGGTTTGTGGCAGAATTTTAGAACATATACTTTCCTCAAATATTATGAACTACCTCAAAGAAAACCACCTATTGACCCATAGTCAACATGGATTCAGAAAGTACCATTCTTGTGAAATCCAGTAAGCTCTTTACTCACATGATGGGATGAGTGCTATCGACAAGGGATGTCAAGTAGATGCCTTTTTTTCTTAATTTATGGAAGGCTTTTTACACTGTACCTCACAAGCATCTACTAATCAAATTTCATGCTTATGGAATATTACTACAGTTGTGCGATTGGATTTGTGATTTTCTGTTGATAAGGACACAGCATGCTGTAATTAACAGTAAGTCATCAAGCAGAACAGGAGTGATATCTGGTGTTCCGCAGGGAAGTGTTATAGAGCCCCTACTCTTCCTTATTTTTATAAACAGTTAAGGAGAATCTCTTCATAGACTGTTCACGGATGATGCTCTCATTTATAGGTTAGTAATTCAACAGAAGGTTAACAGCAACTGCAAAATGATTTAGATATCTGTAGAGTTCAAAAATTGGCAATTGACTCTTAATAATGGTAAGTGTGAGGTCATCCATATGACCACTAAAAGAAATCGTTAAACTTCAGTTACACGATAAATCAGTCATACCTTGAGGCTGTAAATTCAACAAAATATCTAGGAGTAACAATTGTGGGATCTATACCAGGTGGGACTGACTGACGATTTAGAGAAAGTTCAGAGAAGGGCAGCCCCTTTTGTATTATCGTGATATAGGGGGGAGGGTGTCACAGAAATGATGCACAAGTTAGGGTGGAAATCATTAAAAGAAAGCCGTTATTCATTGCAATGAGATCTATTTGTGAAATTTCTTTCACCAACTTTCTCTTCTTAAAGTGAAAATATTTTGTTAACACCCATCAACATAGGGAGATGTGACCATCATAATAAAATAAGAGATATCAGATTGAAAACAGAAAGGTTTAGGTGTTCCTTTTTCCCATGAGCTATTTGAGAATGGAACTGTAGAGAAATATCATAACAGCGGTTTGATGAACCCTCTGCCATGCACTTCAATGTGACTCGCAGAATATTTTATGTTGAGTTTAATTCTCTCCATAGTTAATGGGTTGGGACACAGCTGATTAGATTTTGTAGGTGAATGAAAGTACCAGCAGCTCTACAGAAATTCTTTAATTTAATTTTGTGCAAAATTAAAGAATTCCTATACAGCTGCTGGCACTTCCATCCACCTACAAAATATTTACGTCAATGTAGATACTGGGCACTAATACCCAAATTTATACATCGTGATACAAAATTTTCCATAGAAATGCATAATTTCCCACAGTTATGCAAAAATCATGTAAGACCACATACAGGCACACCAGGGTGAAAGCAGAAGAGGATTAGCAGAAGGAGCAGACAGGATGAGTTATGGGAGTTATGTTCAAGTAGAATGAGTGAATTGTTTGGTTTGTTGCTTCACAATTTGGTGTAGCACAGGTATGTAGGGAAATAAATGAATACATAAATTCCACATGTAAAAATATGGGAGGAAATACGTATATCTGACATTATCGTAATATAGAAATCCAAGTTTGCTGCTAACAATATTTATTAAGCTTGTCCAAATTTACTCCACTACAAGCTTGTTTCGGCTTATGGCATTTTCAAGTGGACCTGGTGATGTATAATAAAACAATTACCTACATTTACAATGTACAATTTTGTATAAATTTTTTTTTTAGATACATTTACGTTTGAGTTGGATTGACGTCCATAAAGCATATTAGAGTTAGTGTCTTTTTGTGACAAGATGGTATAGTCACGTTTTATCTCGTTAATTTTTTTAATTTGACAGATATAAACACTGTTTGATCTGTTGATGCTTTATGTTTACAGTAAATTATATCTGTGCTAATCAGAGGGTGTACTCGTGTGCCATGGATAATATAATAGCAGAAAAAAAATACATTGTTTCTTTTTCTTGCGTGAATTTTTATCCGTTTTCCTTTTCCAAAATTTCAATAAAGTTCTCTAAATATTTTTTATCTTTTAAATCTGTTTGTTCGTTGAGAATATCAAGTGGGTATTTTTTCGTGTGTGTGAAAATTTCTAGTTGTTCCAGAATATTTAGAATATGGCCTTTAGGAACTGTGTGTAGAATTTTTAAAACAGTTTCAATGTTTTCAGCTGTGTGATTTTGGCTTTTTAGGTGTAAGTAAAAGTTCGACTGGTTGCTTGCAGTCTCTTGTGTGTTCCTTAAACCGAATTTTAAAGTTTCTTCCTGTTTGCCCAATATAAAACTTACTGCAATCATTACACGAAATTTTGTAAACGCCAGGGTAGGAATAAATGTCGGTTTTCGTCTTTCCTGATCTTAATTTTGACCTTAGGGTATTGTTTGTGTGAAATGCTAGTTTTATGTTAGTTTTCTTTAAAATTTCGTTAATTTTGTTTGGTATGTTGCCTAAATACATTGTTGGTACATATGTTGGTCTTCTTGTAACTTTGTCTTCTTTTTCTAGTGTTATTTCTTTGTTTATGGGACTTGTTTCAGGTTTCATCTGTTGTTCATATAATTTGAGTACCATTTTTGGGTTGAAATTATTATTATTATTATTATTATTATTATTTTTTTCTTTTTTTTTTTTTTTTCTATGTGTTGTAAGTTCAGTAAGTATTGCATTTTCTTCCAGCAGTAGATTAATGATTCAATTGATCATTGATTTGAAAAACGTGTATTTCTGTGATTTTGGATGACAAGAATTTTTATATATGATGTTATCTGTAGTGGTTGGTTTCCTATAAATTTCAAATACATGGTGGTTGTTACTCCGACATTATATGCACAACCAAAGATACACAAGAACCTGATCCCTATTCGTCCAATTATTAATTGCATCAATAGCTCAACATATCTACTAAGTAAAAAACTAAGTAAATTAATATCTCACCTTTACACATTTAATAAAAAATACACTATTAAAAATTCAAGAACTTTAGCCTTTACTATAAAACATATCCAAATCCCACCAGCAGGTAAATTTATCTCATTTGATATAACAAATCTATACACAAACATACCAGTCTCTGAAACAATTGAAATAATAAAAAACAACTTGCTCACATATAGGAAAGTTTCTATCACAGAAACTTATGAAATTATATATATTCTGCAGCTGACTTTATCTCAAAATTAATTTGAATTTAATAACAAAATTTACACACAAGCTGATGGAGTAGCAATAGGAAAATGAATTGCAGGGACAATTGCAGATATATTCATTAACACTCTAGAAGAAAAGTTTTTCAGCTCAAATTGGCCCTTACAAAAATTGTATATTATCACCGTCATGTAGATGACACACTAGTTCTAGTAAATGGAGATGACAGAGACATTCAAAAAATACACCAGAAATTAAACACCTTACATCCAAAAATGAAATTTACACTAGAGAAAGAGAAAAACAAATCTATACATTTTTTAGATTTTACAATACATAACAATAACAACCACCATATATTTGAAACATAGCACAAAAAAATAATTTCAACCCAAAAATGGTACTCAAATTATATGAACAACAGATGAAACCTGAAACAAGTCCCATACACAAAGAAATAACACTAGAAAAAGAAGACAAAGTTACAAGAAGACCAACATATGTACCAACAATGTATTTAGGCAACATACCAAACAAAATTAACGAAATTTTAAAGAAAACTAACATAAAACTAGCATTTCACACAAACAATACCCTAAGGTCAAAATTAAGATCAGGAAAGACGAAAACCGACATTTATTCCTACCCTGGCGTTTACAAAATTTCGTGTAATGATTGCAGTAAGTTTTATATTGGGCAAACAGGAAGAAACTTTAAAATTTGGTTTAAGGAACACACAAGAAACTGAAAGCAACCAGTCGAACTTTTACTTACACCTAAAAAGCCAAAATCACACAGCTGAAAACATTGAAACTGTTTTAAAAATTCTACACACAGTTCCTAAAGGCCATATTCTAAATATTCTGGAACAACTAGAAATTTTCACACACACGAAAAAATATCCACTTGATATTCTCAACGAACAAACAGATTTAAAAGATAAAAAATATTTAGAGAACTTTATTGAAATATTGGAAAAGGAAAACGGATAAAAATTCACACAAGAAAAAGAAATGATATATTTTTTTTCTGCTATTATATTATCCATGACACAAGAGTACACCCTCTGACTAGCACAGATATAATATACTCTAAACATAAAGCATCAGCAGAGTAAACAGTGTCTACATGTGTCAAATTTAAAAAAAAAAAAAAAAAAAAAAAAAAAATATATATATATATATAAACGAGATAAAATGTGACTATACCATCTTGTCACAAAAAGACACTAACTCTAATATGCTTCATGGACGTCAATCCAACTCAAACGTAAGCGTATCTGTAAAAAAAAAAAAAATTTTTTTTTAAATTTTTTATACAAAATTGTATATTGTAAATGTAGGCAATTATTTTATTATACATCACCAGGTCCACTTGAAAACGGCATAAGCCGAAACAAGCTTGTAGTGGAGTAAATTTGGACAAGCTTAATAAATATTGTTAGCAGCAAACTTGGATTTCTATATTACGATAATGTCATATTTTGACCTTGTATATGCTGCGGGCCCAGTAGAAAAGAAACTATGAATATCTGAATAGCTGACAATGGGAAGAATTTGATCGGCACAGTTATGCAGCTGTGTATTGTGCTCAGACTGGACCATTAATATGATACGGCTCATGCCAGAGCGTGAGTGGTCGAAAGTCGATAAAAAATACACGAGGGAAGAGAGGAAATGCTCTAGAGTACAGTAACAAAGGAAATCATGGGTTGTGGACTGGAAGAGAGGCCATTAAACAGTGTCTGAGAGGTTGTATCTCACAATGGAATGTTCAAGTTTGAATTCAACAATAAAATGAGAATAGCTTGCAACTCAAAGCAATGTAGACCAACATACAGCTGAGCATAATGTGCTCGGTTTCAGTGGCTGCTTTACAACCCTGTGTATCTCGATCCTTCCCCCCCACTACCAGCTTTTCTGACCTAAACAGATGGAAGTTGTCCTTACAGTACATTCTCCGGTCTCAACATTATCTGGGCCTCAACCTACAATATCCTGCTGTCTCCACACATCCAACATTCAATAGTTGCCAACTTCTTTGTGCTACACCTCATTAATCACCATCTAAATTATTTTATTTTTTATTTACCATCTTTTCTATTCTTCATTTGGGCCCCTTCCCCTCTCCCCACATCATTACAGAAGATGCATCTCTCGCCATCTATATACCCCGTAAGGCATATCTATTGTCACCCTCACATTGAATTCTTCATCTTCCCCCTCCCATCACCACTCTGAGTTACACGTACTTCTAAGCCACACTTGGAACTCAATAGCTGGAGATGGCTGTTGGGTGTTAGTGAGTTGTGCCTGTGCTGTGATTGCATGAATGAAGTGTGTTTTATATTGAAGAAGATTGTAGCAGAGAGAGAGAGAGGAGAGAGAGAGAGAGAGAGAGAGAGAGAGACTTTCAATTGTGTGTCAAGTGTTGTTAAAAGAGAGATGAAGAAGGAACCCATAGAAGAAGAGAGAATTTCTGTTAAATAGACTGGGACATCGTAAAAGACTATTCATAAGTAGCAGGTGAATAAATTTGTATGAATATACTGTCTGACGAAAAATGTGGTGCACCCAGGAGTGGTTGACAGTGAATGAAACTACATAATGATGAAAGTACATGTGATTGCAATATGTGATGAGATACCTGGTCATTAGCAGTTACAGGTAGAATGTTGGTGCCAGCTGATTAGGGTGTTACACAACGTTTGGCTGCAATGTGTGCCATTATGTACTTCAAAATTGTGTCATACAGCCTTTGGATCCTTCCTCGAGTCAAGTTTCTCAACAATTGTTGCGAATGTCCCTTCAGACTCCGTGGGTGAGTATCAGGGCAGAGGCCCCTTCCAGTGTCATGACACACGTGCTCAATGATGGAGAGGTCACAACTAGACTCGACACCCTGTAGGCAGTCCGTAGACGCGTGCTGTGTGTCAACGTGTATTGTTAGGTGGCACTGTTACGTCAGGGGTAGGACATGAAGACACACAAAGTCTGTGGCATTTCTCTGTATTGAAGTTCTGCTAGAGGTGATGTTAATGCACATCTGCATCTATCCTCGGCAAGCCACCTCGTGGTACTCTGTGTGCCCCCGTCACTTCCTCCTTTTCCTGCTCCACTCGTGTACAGTTTGTGGAAAAAACAACTGGTGCTATGCCTCTATGTGGGCTCTAATCTCTCTAATTTTATTCTCGTGGCCTTTTCGCGATATATAAAAAGGGGAAAGTAATATATCGGTTGACTTCTAAAATACCTTTTCGGAACTTTGTCAGAAACCTGTACTGCAATAGAGAACATCTCTCTTGCAGCATTTGCTACGTGTTTGTCGTATCATTTGCGTGATGCTTGCTCACTTGCTAAATGAACCTGTAATGAAGCTTGTTGCCATCGATTGGATCTTCTCTATCTCGTTTATCGACCCTGTCTGTTAAGAAACCCACTTGTCGAGCAATATTCGAGCGTAAGTCGAACAACTGTTTTGGGCACCTGCTTTACCTACTGTTAATTGTATGTAATCATTCCAATTCAAATTTCTTCTTATGCTTACTACCAGACATGTTATAGAAGAAATAGCTTCCAGTGATTGTTCAGCTGCTGTGAACTTACATAATAAAGGCTCTTTCTTTGTATTTGCAGGATGATAGATTGTTAATGTTGAGAGTCAATTGGGACTTCCTACACAATTGTTGTTGTATTGCAGATCCTCCTGCAGTTTACAACAACTTTCTGGCATTGCGACGTTTTTGGTATAATACAGCATCGAAAGCATCATTGAACTTCCAATGTTATCTGTGAGATCATTGTATGTAGTGAAAAGCAACAGTCATTTAACACTCCCATGGGCATGCCAGAAATCACTTTCACATCAGAAGACTGCTCTCTGTTGCAAATGGTATGCTGCATTCTGTCAGTTAGAAACTCTTCAATCTCATCACATAGTTGGTTTGATACTCTGTACATTATTATTTTGTGCAGAACGGTATCGAATGCTTTGCAGAAGTCTAGATATGTGGCATGCCCCTGGGAGTATGGATCTGGGTCTCTTGGATGAATACCACAAGCTGGGTTTTGCATGATCATTGCTTTTTGAAACCCATGTTGATTACAGAGATTTCCGGTGTGCAGAAATGTCGTAACTCTCAAACATAAATTGTGTTCCAGAATTCTGCAACAGACCAACATCAAAGATATAAGCCTAAAGTTTTGGGTATCTGTTTGATGACCTTTCTTGAAAACGGAAATGATCTGCACTTTTTTCCAATCATTAGAAACACTTTGCTCCTGTAAGAGACATATGGTACTGCTGCTGGAAGGAGGTGGCATGTTAATTTGCATCCTCTATGTAAAATCCAGTTGGTATCCCATCAGGTCCAGCGGCCTTTCCTCTAAGAGTGATTTCAATTGCTTGTCTATCACCAGGTCATTTATCTTGATAGTCATGTGGAGATTTAGGTGAACTACAGTGAAATCTTCCTCTGTGAAACAGCTTTGGAAAAAGACATTTAGTATATTATCCTCTTGTGTGTCAGCCTCTGTTTCGATGCCATTATGGTCACAGTGTGTCTGGGCATATGGTTTTGAAGTATTTAAAGGTTTGACATAAGACGAAAAATTCTTTTGTTTTTTTGCAAGTTGGTATATAGAACTTTACTTTTAAAGTCATAGAATTCACCTTGCGTGGCTCTCCTTACACAAATTGTGGAATCATACAATTTTTACTTGTTTGCAAAGCTGAGGCTACATTTATATTGACAGTGAAATTCTCTTTGCTTCTGTAGCGGTTTTCTAACTCACTCATTGACCATGGTGGATGTTTCACAGTTCTCATAATTATATTCACCGCATTCTTGTCTAAAGCATTTTGTACAGTGCTGTAGAATTTGTCCTCTGATTGTCGACATTGTCAGTGCTGGAAATAAAACTTTTATGTTGAGTCACCTACTCTGAAATCTGCCTTTTGTCACTTTTGGTAAACAGAAAGATCTCCCTACCTTTATTGATATTTCAATTTACAACTGTATTCATTAATGCTATGATCCCAGGTTACCTGTTTTGTGCTAACTAGGTTCAAAAATTTGGTCTGTTTGTCATCATCAGATCTGATGTTAACTCTCAAGAGTTGGTTCTCTATTTAACTGATCAAGGTAACATTCAGATAAAGCAATTGGAATAGTTTAATTTGATTCTCTGTCCTTACCATCCATATAAAACATTTAGTCTCGCAGTCTATATCCAGTAAGTTAAATTCTCCACCTAATACTATGATATTGCAGCGACTCTTCCAATGGAACACGTGGTACAGTGCTTTACAGTTCGCTGTGCTGGAGGTCCCCGATTCAAATCCCGCCACTGCCAGAAAAAACTTATTTCTTTGTATTTACTATTTCTAGAATGTTCTACGTGTTTCTTATCTTTGATGTACTTGTAAGTTCCAGAAAATTCTTTCTATGTATGGATAGCGGAGTACACAAAGCAGGAGGCCGTTTATTCTGAGTGTATGCTTATGTAGCAAGAAACCTGTTCCAATTGCAAAATGTTGCGTTCTATTAACAACCGAGCCTTCAAATTACACTTGCAGTGTTCAATGTGACTTTTTGGTGGCAGCACCGGGTGTACTGTAAAACATATGCATCACTAGGCAGCGTAAGAGCTGTTGCTTACACAGACAAGAACCAGAATACAAAGGATATACTCACTACATTCTTCCAAAGGTCCGTGTCATCAGAAGACCCATGGATACGTAAACAGCGGTAAGCCAGTGCACATCAGACACCCATTAGTGTTCTCGGGAGACTCTGGTCAGGACCTGAACAAATAGCTGAAAGGATTCGACTGAGTCGCCAAGTTTAGTAGGTGGGATAGAAGATATGTATCGAGCTGTTCTGTTAAAAGATGTTTCAATGACACAAGAGTTTATGGTGCCAGAAAGATGAAGAGATGCAACAGAGGAGGGCTGAACAAAAGAAGTATGACAGACTCCTATCTGTAGTCCCTATGACCATTATGGAAGACCAGCATGACTTTGCTTCTCTCATATGACAAATTGTGAGAGAAAAATTACAATAGCTCATGGTAGCCAGGACTGCTGGACTGATCGAGTACAGATTACGGCCATGAATGTCAGTCCAGTATGTCATGAGGGAACCGACACTGCTGAGGAAGTGCTATTTCAAACCTTAGTGCCTGCCTGCTCTGCCAGTTACAACCGACATGAAGAATGGCCTCGCCCTACTATGACTTACACTGCAGCCTAGGAATCAACTGATGCGCTGTCAGCCAGCCTTTCAGGAGGACAGAAGACAACACTCCATTCTGTTTCCACTGTGGCCTTCCTGCATGTGTTGTATGATTCTGTAGGGTTAGGAGACGATTATTTGACAAATATTATGCTGCAAGACGTCAACCGTTGCAGCAGTTGTTTCAATGGCATTCAATTGCAGATGATTGCTGTTGACCTGTGGAGTGAAGCTGTTGCCGTATCCTGGACGTGATCGTTTTCCAACACATTGCTGCCATTAACTGTTACCGTACAGAGATAACAGCCATTCACGTAGCCACCGTGTTTAGGAAAACTAGGCGAGGCGACCATCTACGGAGGTGAGGACGTCAGAGGTGAAAATCCTCCAGCGACGAAAGTCACTAAGATGTCAGGAAATCTCATTGGTGTCATCATCGACGGCCAACCTGTCCAGGCACTAGTCAATTAAGGAGCTTCCTTTCCTGTATTGTCGAATGATTACTGCTGCACACTAAAGAAGATAATGTTCTGTGATACAAGAGCAACTGAGGGTCACAAATGGAAAATGTCTGGCCAGAAGGAACATGTCGCAAGAATAACTATCAACCACAGGACGCAGCCATTTGAATTTGTCGTTTTATCAGACTGTATTCTTAATTCCATCCTCGGATGGGACTTCCTTCAGGCATCCCAGCCCTTCATTGACTGTGGAAGATCTGAGCTACAAATTGATGAAGCCATTCTGATGAGTACATGTGACACGCACTTCCCTGGGAGGTTGTTTTCTGTCGAAAATGTTGAGATCTCACCGTTAACAATGAGGAGAGTTACAATCAACAGCCAAAATGACCAGTTGAAATGTGAAGTGCTTGTTGATTGCAAAAAACCAATCAGTATAATGAAGGACCACCCCCATGAACCACAGACATTGCCAAGGTGGGGTGGCTTGTGTGCCTCAAAGATGCAGGTAGCTGTACCATAGGTGCAACCACAGTGGAGGGGTATCCGAGGAGAGGCTAGACAAGCATGTGGTTTCTGAAGAGGGGTAGCAGCCTTTTCAGTAGTTACAGGGGCAAAAGTCTGGTTGAATGACTGAACTGGCCTTGTAACATCAGCTAACGTGGCTTTGCCATGCTGTTACTGCGAATGCCTGAAAGCAAGGGGGAAACTAGACTCGTTACTTCTCCTGAGGACATGCAGCTCTACTGTATGACTATATGATGATGGCGTCTTCTTGGGTAAAATATTCCGGAGGTAAAATAGTCCCCCATTCGGATCTCCGGGCGGGGACTACTCAGGAGGATGTCGTCATCAAGAAAAACAAAACAGTCATTCTACGGGTCGGAGCGTGCAATGTTCTAACCCTTAATCGCATAGGTAAAGCTAGAAAATTTGAAAAGAGAAATGGATAGGTTAAAGTTAGATATGGTAGGGATTAGTGAAGTTTGGTGGCAGGATGAACAGGATTTCTGGTCAGGTGAGTACAGGGATATCAATACAAAATCAGTTGGTGGTAATGCAGGAGTAGGTCTGATAATGAATAAGAAAATAGGAATGCGGGTAAGTTACTATGAATAGCATAGTGAACGCGTTATTGTAGTAAAGATAGACACGAAGCCAACACCAACCACACTAGTGCAAGTTTATATGCCAACTAGCGTGGCCGATGGTGAGGATATCGAAAAAATGTATAAGGAGATAAAAGTAATCATTCACAAAGTTAAGGGAGACGAAAACTTGATTGTGATGGGGCACTGGAACTCGGTAGTAGGAAAGGGAAGGAAATGTAGTAGGTGAATATAGACTGGGAAAAAGGAATAAAAGAGGAGATCACTTGGTAGAATTTTGCGTAGAGCACAATTTAATGATCACCAACACTTGGTTCAAACATCATGAAAGAAGGCTGTATACATGGAAGAGACCAGGAGACACTGGAAGGTACCAGATTGACTTTATGATGGTAAGGAATAGATTTAGAAACCAGGTTCTAAACTGTAAGCCATATCCAGGGGCAGATATAGACTCTGACCATAACTTATTGGTTATGAACTGCAGATTAAAACTTAAGAGACCGCAGAAAGGTAGAAAAGTTAGGACAAAGTGAAGGAACCAGAGGTGGTTGAAAGTTTTACAGGAAGCATTAGGCAAGGATTGGCTGAAACGGGGGAAAGTAATACAGTAGAAGAAGAATGGGTAGCTCTGAGAGATATGGTAGTGAAGGCAGCAGAGGATCATATAGGCAGAAGGACAAGACCTAATAGAAATCCCTGCATAACACAGGATATACTGAACTTAATTGATGAGAGGAGAAAATATAAAAATTCAGCAAGTGAAACAGGAAAAAAAAAGAGTACAAAAGTCTGAAAAATGAGATTGACAGGAAGGGCAGACTGGCTAAGCAGGAGTGGCCAGAGGACAACTGCAGAACTGTAGAAGAAGGCATAACTAGGGGAAAGATAGATATTGCCTACAGGAAAATAAAAGAGAGATTTGGAGACAAGAAAAGCAGCTGTATGAATATCTAGAACTCGGATGGAAAACCTGTACTAAGCCATGAGGGGAAGGCTGAACTGTGGAAGGAATATATAGAGGGCCTATACAAAGGAAATAAACTTGAAGCCAGTATTCTAGAAATGGAAGACGAAGTGGAGGAAGATAAGATAGGAGATATGATACTGCGAGAAGAATTTGACAGAGCGCTGAAGGACTTGAGTCGAAGCAAGACCCCTGGAGTAGATGATATTCCGTCTGAACTGCTGATGTCATGAAAAAATTGTATCACCTGGTATGCAAGATGTATGAGACAGGGGAAATACCCTCCGACTTCAAGAAGAATATTGTAATTCCAATTCCAAAGAAAGCAAGTGCAGACAAATGTGAAAATTACAGAACTATCAGTTTAATAAGTCATGGTTGCAAAATACTAACATGAATTATTTACAGACAAATGGAAAAACTTAAGGAATCTGATGTCTGGGAAGATCAGTTTGGATTTAGGAGAAATGTAAGAACACGGGAGGCAGTACTCACATTACGACATAGAAGATAGGTTAAGGATAGGGAAACCTACGTTTTTAGCGTTTGTCGATTTGGAGAGCTTTCCAGGCACTTACGGAGGCTCTAACTTGCACACTAGTGCTAACTTTTTACGACAAGTATGCATAAACTGAACTTCACACAGACGCTAGCAGTTATGGGATTGGTGCAGTGCTCGTACAAGTTCAGGAAGGTGCCAAAAAGGTGATAGGCTTTGCATCGAGTCCTGTAAAAGTCAGAGATAAACTACTCTACAATCAAGAAAGAATGTCTCTCAGTTATTTGGGCTATCAACAAGTTCAGGCCGTATCTATTTAGCAAACCATTCAGTCATTATAGACCACTATTCTTCATGGTGGCAGACTAGCTTGAAAGATCAATCAGGTCAACTAGCAAGATGGGCACTAAGACTCCAAAGGTACTATGTCACACTGGTATTAAAAAAACGGGTGCAACAAAAGGATGCCAACTACCTTTTGATGAATCCAGTAGTGGAACAAAACAGCATGGGTGAAATTTCTGCCCTCACTGAATTAGGTGATGTTACAGCTGAAGAGAGGGAAGATCCAGCATTATTACAAACCATAGATGCCTTGGAGAATGGAGAACCAACCAAAGGAGAGTTTCAACTTACAAATGGGACATTGTATAATTGCAATTACGAAGCACTGGCCCCAAATGGCTACTGATCGTTCCAGCTCAACTCTGGCCAGCTATTCCCAAGTATTTCCACTATGCTCCAGTATCCAGTCATCTGGGATTCTTGAAGACCCTAAACAGAATCAGATACAGGTATTATTGGCAAGGTCTCTTATGATCTTTCAGGCACTATGTGAGTCACTGTAAAGAGTGTAAGCGACGGAAGCATATGCCACAATTATCTCCAGGTCATCTGGTACCAATTCCACCTGCAGTAGCTCCATTCCACCAGATTGGAATCGACCTTTTAGGTACATTCCCGAAGTCAACAATCGGTAACTGATGGAAAATAGTCTACACTGACTACCTATCCCGCTACGCTGTCACTGAACCTGTGCCAACTGCAGAAGCTCAAGAGATTGCAAAATTCCTTGCAGAATACATTATTTTGAAGCATGATGCACCACATATGAAGATATCTGGTGTGGAAAGTATTCCAGTCAAAAGTAGTATCAGAAGAAATGTCATGTTGCAACATTGTCCACAAAATAACAACTGCCTACCATCCTCAGAACATTTTAACAAAACATTGGCAGATATGCTGTCGATGTACGTTGGTGTGGAGCATAAGAATTGGAATACGGTACTGTCATTTGTGACATTTGCTTGTAATACAGCAAGGCAAGACACCACAGGCTTCACGCCATTTTTCCCGCTCTACAGTCACGAAGCTGAGATGACAATGGATACGCTGTTCTTGTTCGAACCTGATGACACCCAGGACAATTATGTGAAACAGCTCATCACCAGGGCCCAAGAAGTGAGGCAGCTGGCTCACATACGGGCCCTGGAAGCCCAGGAGAAAGACTGTCATTGGTATAATGACAAGCACTGACTTGTTGTGTATAGTCCAGGAGAAATGGTATGGATTTTTACCCTTGTACTGAGGCGCTACTTTAGTCTGTATTGTGTCATCCGCCGCCTATCGGACATCACATATGACGTCGAGGATTATGAACTGTCCTCGTGATCCCAAAGAGCAGATAGATAGAAATGGCGTCTTGTTCAAGGACTCTGAAGACTATTATGATAATGATGCAGCCATGACAGGAAGGTCTGTTGCTGGTCATTGTCACTGTAAGAAAGGCATGCAGATAGAATGGAAAGTTTTTCTGAAACTGCCATACAGACAACCCATGACAAGATTCAGGACTGCAGCTGGCTGCAAAGTGAACCTAACAGCAGGCCACTGTTTTTACAGAAAAGGGAACGATGCCGCAAGTCCTGTGACAGAACATGTGGTGCAGTGGTTAGTGTTACAGATCACTGTGCTGGCAGTCCCCGGTTCAAATCCCAACACTTGGAAGAAAATTGATTTATTTGTATTTACTATTTCTAGAATTTTGACCCTCTTGCAGTCTTCAATGTGACAAATATAACTTGGAAATTTATTCATAGTATATCCAAATTTTCCCCCAAGATATTCTGCCACTACTACACCTATTGAATCATGATATCTGAGAGAGAGAGAGAGAGAGAGAGAGAGAGAGAGAGAGAGAGAGAGAGAGATTATCCATGTTTAATCCACTTTTAACCATAATGTACACTCAAATTGTTTCACATTTGGGATCTTACTCAATATCATTGTATTTTTTATTCTTATAAATATGTCTTTGTCTTCTGTATTCAGCCTGTCTAACTTTGGAATTTCATTACTAATGATATCTGGCATCAGCCAGCTTTCCATCCCTAGTACTATGTGGGTGTTGTGGTCATTTATAAGCGAGAGCAGTTATATTTTTCTTACCATCCTGGTGGCTATGCATGATACTGTTGTCACTTGTGTGATGTTGGCCTTAGCCAATCGTGTGATAATGCAAATGTTTGGCCCTGAAATCATCTTATTATGAGGGTAATTACTTTTACTAGCCAGACATGGGTACATACAGGAATCTGTTCAACCATAGAGCAGTAACAGTATTAATTATTTACTTCATGGTCTGTACAAAACCATAAAATAACAGATGAATACTGACTCACCTAACTATTGCACATGATATAACTGTCTGCCATCGTAGTTGACTCCAGATCATAGACTGTCCTGTTCGTGGCGTGGTGACCTTCTAGCAATGCGCTGACCAATCACAACATACTTTGAACATGTCATGACCTTTGGCCATGCCCGTGGAGTGCGTTCATGTAGTGGATCGGGTGCGACAATGACCCCTGGCGGATGAAGCGCACGCGGCATGAGTTATCGCATGTGTTCAACTTGACTTTCTGCTATAGGCAGAACACTTCCTTTCTCTGTTTTTTGTGCTGAGTGCTGCCCTGTCTGGGATCAGGAGATATCTTATTGGGCCTGTGAATGGATATATCTGTCATATTCCGTAAACCTAGTAGCTGCTTCCTGCATGTAATGGATGCTTGACTTCTTAAGAGTGGTCCTACAAGTCTCCATCTATTAGTAGAGGTTGAGAAATTCTAAGCCTCTTGTTAATATTTCCACTTGGCTCCAAATCAGAGGACCATAATCAATTTGGAAATGAAGCTACAAATTGATATCTCAACTCCCTCCCCCCGCCCCCCTCCAAACAAGGCTAATTGCCTTCATCAAACTTCATCAAATCTGCCAGTCATCTATAGGAGTATTTACTCTGAACCTAGGGGGCAGGTGTCATTGGTACCAATATGAGTAATGATTTACAGTTTGGTACTCTCAGTGCTCTATATAGCTGCTGTCGGTGCTGCCTTCACATCTCAGATGAAACCACTATTCCTTTTCCCCTCTCATGCCTGCTTCTGGCAAGCAAACAGAGTAGACACTTGCCTTTTTTCCCCAACCTTCCCACTATTTCCTTAATGGACTCCATCACCAAGCTAACATTGGAGCTAGCAATAAGAAGAAATCTACATTTTCTGCATGTGTCTGGACCTCTCAGAAAGATCAGTCACCACCACTGTCACCACCACCACCACCACCACCACCACCACAGGTGAGGCAATCTGTGCTGTTGTAGAGGTGCCATCAGCAGAGGGCAAAACATCAAATCTGTTACTGGACCTCAAGGGAACAGCCTTCTACCCGTAGACTGTGTCCCAGCCACAGTTCACCAATCAGTCAAGCAACTGTCGACCGGCAGGGCCGGATGAATCGGAAGGTGTAGAGCAGCATCAGAGTTTCCAAGTGGTGCTATAGGCTCCAGAAGTACCAAAGCATTTGTCTAAGATGCACCACAACCTCAGCAACCTGAAGCCTGTCAACCATAGCAAACACAGGTTACAAGTGTTTATGGATGGTGGCCAATTCCTCCTGAGTCCATTCACAATGGAGGGGGGAGGGGAAGGTTGCTAGTCATCTATATCAAGATCTTTTTCTTTTTTCATTTTTTTTTAAATGTACTGTATGTGAAAATAAAACTTTTAGAAATAAAACACAAACAAAATTTGAGAATTAACTAAAAAAAAAAAAGTTATTTTCTCCTACTTTCAGTCTGAAGGTGTTACATATGTGGCTGCTAGCTTTGTCCTATAACCCCCCACACCATGTTGCCAGGGTTACACTTGTGTGTGTCTACAATATTGGTAGGATGTGCCCAGCATGCTGCCATCGCATGATAAGGAGTAATGGTACTCATCACAGAATACAATGCAACACCGTTGTCCTGTGTTCGTGCCTCCTGGGCAAGGTACCACTCGAAATACCACCTTTGGTGTTATGGTGTTGATGGAGACTGACACTTGGGACAGTAGGATCCCAATCCGGCAGACCTGCAGTGTGGAGATACTGTGCAGGTACTCAAGAGATATTGCAGAGTCTCCAGTACGTGTTGACTTATGGTGATTGACCCCCATGATTGGCAGTTGCACGATATGACCACTCTGCTTCGCCTAGTCCAATGATACAGCCTCTGTCCATCTAAATGTAATAGTTTACTTGCACAACAGTGGTATGCATGTATACTGCACTGGTATAATAATGAGCTCCTCCGTCCGAATAACCCCCATGGGGCTCACGGCTCTTTTCTGGGTATGTGTGTGGTGCGCACGGGTTCCCGAGCCATTGCGGCCTTCTTTCCTACTTCCCCAGGCCGCATTCCCCTGCCCCCCTCCCCCCCTCGGTTATCTGTCTCCCTAATCCCAATCCTCCCCGATACCCCATTTCAACCCCATCTCTGGGTGTTCTCGTGTTGACGGCCTGGCTATTTCCACATTACTGCCGTTTCCACAATTCTGTTTCTGCTTGCCATTTCCACAATTTTCGGCTCAGTTTAGTCCCCCTAGGGGTTTGACCTTGATCCAAATTTTCGTTTTAGTTGGAGCCATTTGGGGAAGAACTCCCAACCTAGCCTCTACAGCGTGGATTCCCACCTGTTCCTTTCCAATTCCTTCCTCGCTGTAGCCCCCTCCCCCCGCTAGGTCACCAGCACGTATAGCCTGTCCGTGTGGTGGGGCTGTTATGTGCCATCATGGTTGAACTCCCTGAATTGCACAGGGATCACACTGTCAATATCTGAGCTGGAACTTCCTCATGAATGCCAAGGAGTAGATGCTTGTCTTGGTGGGGCATCAGGACTTGCAGCAACGGTCATCCCGCTAGGTGATGTTGCTGTGGCTGGATGGTGCCTGTGAGGAGAGCCCCTGTTTTGGAGTGGGTGGCATCAAGGTGGACTTCTAGCAATGAAGAGGAATAAAACCTCTGAAAATCCTGGCGGCAAGCCAGGTGTCTCTAAGTGTGGCAAGTTTAACGCTGAAAGATATGACACCAAATTGTTTCCTTCCCTAACTCCATCATGGGGGGAATGTGGGGCCAAAAGCAGACTGACCCGTACTCACCACGATATCTAGTGTGCACCAGAATGGATGGGGAATCTTTCCAGGCAACTAAGCCATCATTCTTTGTCGAACACCCCGAGGAAAGATTTGAAGTTGCCGGCATGTCCAAAATGTGTGATGGTACGGTCCAAATACAGGCAGAGGCCCCTGCTCAGTCGCAAAACCTCCTAACATGTGACCACTTAGGCGACATTCCTGTATCAATAACGCTCCACAAATCCTTAAATAAGGTACAGGGGGTCATTTATCACAGAGACAATTTGCTGCAGACTGATGAGGAGTTACGCAAAAATCTACAACGTGGAGTCCATTTTGTCTGACGCGTCTTTCGGGGACTGAAAGATAGTAGGGTGTCCACTGGCACTTTCGTCTTGGCCTTTGAGGGTGACACTCTACCCAAAAAGGTCAAGGCGATGATGTCATCATCATATGTCAAGGTGACATCCGACCATACATCCCTCCTCCTATGCGTTCTTCATATGTTGGCATTTTGGGCACATGTCGTCTTGTTGCCACACTGCCGCAACTTGTCAGGACTGTGGCCGTCCCTTACATTCGGATGCTGCCTGTGCCCGTCCCCCTTACTGCGTCAACTGTAGCGGTCACCACACTCCATGTTCACAGGACTGTCCTGGTCTACTGCTCTACATAAAGAGCCGTAGATAGTTGAATACAAGACTCTGGACTGCCTGACATTCTCAGAGGCTCGAAGGAAATATGAAAAGCTGCATCCAGTCTCCCTACTAACATTGTATGCTGCAGCTACAACGATGACGCCACCACTGATGGCCAGTTCCCGACCCACTCTACCATCCTCTATGGGCCCTTTGGGCCGCCAGTCCACCTTGGCCTCCCAGACATCTGGTGGCACCCCATCTTCTACAGGGCCAATACCGCCCCCCATGTCGGGGTTGGTTACCCCCACTTCCCAGCCAGAAAAGGGTTCCCCTTCTCTGGCTCCTCCTTCTGGGAAGGGGAACTGCCGCCCCCTTCCACCACTCTCACCAAAGACATTAGACACCAGTCAGCGGCTGAAGGACCCTCAGTCAAAAAGCCATTTGGCTCCTCAGCCTTCCCATGCTCCTCGAGCCCCTCTGGAGAAACCCCCTTCCTCCGCTAGTCCCAAGAACAGCAGGAAGACAAGAAAGAAAAGACCAGAAAGTGCAAGGAGACACTGGTGGCCCTGGTGCCCCCAGCCCTTGCACCTGACGCACCTGAGGATGAGGTCATTCTTCTAGTGACACCTGAAATTTGACCTTCACTGATCTTGGCAATGCCATGGACACAGAGGATCAGACCTCACAGCAAGAGTCAAGTGTTCATGCCATCCCTCTTCCATCTTCCTCCTATTCATGCACCCTCAATCAGGAGACAGACTGATTCTCCAATGGAATTGTGGAGGTTTTTTCTGCCACTTGGCTAAATTGTGTCAGCTGTTGAGCTGCTTCTCAGCTCTTTGTGTTGCTCTCCAGGAAACCTGGTTTCGTGGTCATCAGAACACTACCCTTCAGGGCTACCGGGGGCACTACAATAACTGCACTGTCTACAATAGGGTGTTGGGAGGGGTATGTGTCCATGTACATGCCTCTGTCTACAGTTCCCCTGTGCCACTTCAAACAGCCCTGGAGGCCATCACTGTGAGGGTTCGGGCACAATGGGACATTACCATCTGTTCTATTTATCTCCCTCCTGACGCAGATATGGCACCTGCCAACCTAGTAGCCCTGATCGCTCAACTCCCTTCACCCTTTCTTATTTTGGGAGATTTTAATGCTCATCACCCCCTGTGGGGGGGGGGGGCAACATGACTATAGGACGTGGTCAAGACATTGAGCTGCTTTTTAGCCAGCCTTTGTATTCTTAATATGGAGGCCTCCACCCATTTTAGTGTGGCCCATGGCACCTTTTCTGCCATAGATCTTTTTTGTGTAGTCCAGGCTTACGTCCGCTCGTTAACTGGTGGGTCCACGACGACCTTTGTGGAAGTGACCACTTTTCCATCTTCCTTTCGCTTCCTCACCGCTCGCTCCATGCACGCCTATCCCCGCTGGTCCTTCTACAAGGCCGACTGGGCAGCATACACTTCAGCTGCAATGCTGGATACCCCTCTCCCTGCTGACATGACAATAGCAGCACACCATACTTTTTCTGTTGTCGTTTCTGCCACTGAGTCCACAATAACATTCTCCTCTGCCTTACCTTGGTGAAGACTAGTGCCCTGGGGGTCACCGGAGATAGCGGCAGCCATTCGCAATCGCCGCAGAGCTCTGCATCAGTACCGGCGCCGCCCCACGGTAGACCACCTGGTTGCTTTCAAATGTCTTCGGACCCAGACACGGCGACTCATCCGGCAGTGCAAGCAAGCGTGCTGAGAAGAATATGTTTCCACCCTTGGACTCTGTGTTTCTTCTACCCAGATATGGACGAAGATTCGCCACATATCAGGCTACCACCCTCCGGCAGGGGTCGCAGGTCTCTCCATCCATGGTACTATCCGTACCGATCTGACTGTCATCGCCGACCAGTTTGCAGCGCACTTTGCTCGTAATTCCGCATCCAGTGTCTATCCCCCAGGCTTTCGTACCTTGAAAGAGTGGGCCAAGCAAAAGCGGTTAGTATTTCATACAAACCGCCGTGAGCCATACAACGCACCATTTAGCGAGTGGGAATTTCAGAGTACTCTGGCTAGTTTCCCCAATACATCTCCGGGACTGGACCGAATCCACTGTCAAATGATACGACAACTTTCTGTAAACTCCCAACGCCATCTTGTGGATTTTTTCAATTGTCTTTGGATCGAGGGAGCATACCCGCCCCAATGGCAGGAGAGTATCATTATCCCTTTATTGAAATCAGGTGCAGATCCATTGAACATTGATAGTTACTGCCCCATAAGTCTCACCAAAGTTCTATGTAAGCTCTTTGAATGTTTGGTGAGCCGGTAGCTGCTGTTGATTCTCGAGTATCAGGGTCTACTCGTCGCACAAGGTGCTTTCCGGCAGGGTCGCTCTGCCATTGATAACCTCCTCTCTTTGGAGTCAGTGATATGCACCACTTTCACCCGACATGAACACCTTGTCGCTATCTTTTTCGACCTCTGGAAAGCATATGACACTGCTTGGCATCGTCACATCCTTGCAACGCTACATGGATGGGGTCTCTGTGGGTCCCTCCCACTTTTTATCCAGAACATTATACTTTTGCACTGTTTCTAAGTTCAAGTTGGCACCTCCTTCAGTTCCCCCCATATCCAAGAGAACGGGGTACCACAAGGGTCCGTTTTAAGCATTCCTCTCTTCCTGGTGGCCATTAATGACGTAGTTGCTGCAGTGGGGCCGTCCGTTTCTTGCTCTCTTCATGTGGATGATTCGTGCCTGTACTATAACACAGCTAGTACAAGTGCCGCCGAACGACGACTGCAGGCAGCCATTTGTCAGGTGCAGAATTGGACCTCTTTTCAATTTTCCCCTGCTAGGGGGATGCATGTTTGTTGCCGTCAGACAGTTCATCCGCGTCCAGAGCTTTATCTTATGGCGAGCTTCTTCAGATCGTGGACACTCACCACTTCCTGGGTCTCCTTTTAGATTCTCGTTTGATCTGGCTTCCTCATCTACACTAGCTTAAGCAACGGTGCTCCCGACACCTTGACATCCTTCATTGCCTAAGCCATACAGTCTGGGGGACAGCATGCACTATACTCCTCCGGCTGTATAACACTCTGGTGCACTCACGTCTGGACTATGGGAGCCAGGTCTATGGCTCAGCCTCCCCCTCTGCACTAAGAATTCTTGACCCAGTCCACCGTACTGGCACCCGTCTGGCCACTGGAGCCTTTCTTACGAGCCCTGTCACTAGTCCAGAGTTCACTGTTCCCCTGAGTATCCCAATCACAGGCTACTTTTCCCAGGGAAAGTAATTTGTTTGCCGCAGAGGTGACCCCGGTCAGGACTCCCAATAGGGGCACGAGTCCAATCACTCCTTTTGACCCTCGACTCCTTCCCTTTCCGCTTCACTTCCCATGCACCTCTCTGGACCATTCCTCGACCACAGATCTGGCTGGATCTCTCCCGTGACCCGAATTCCTCCTCCTCTCCTCTGGTCCTCCAGCAACAGCTTTTTGCCCTGCTTCACGAGTTGTGTGATTCCGAAGTCATTACTTTGGATGACGGCCGCACGGGATATGCCTACATGCATGTCGCTTATGTTGAGCAACGCTCTTTACCACCCAGCAGCAGCGTCTTCACTGCAGAACTGATAGCTATATACCACGCCCTCGAACACATCCGCACCTGCCCCGGGAACTCTTTCCTCATATGTAGTGACTCACTGAGCGGCTTGCAGGCTTTGATCAGTGTTACCCCCGTCATACATTGGTCCCCCGTCATACATTGGTCAGGGCCATCCAGGAGTCGATACTGGCTCTTGACGACTCTGGTCACTCTGTGACATTCATTTGGACACTGGGCCATGTCGGCATTCGGCGTTGACCAGCTAGCCAAACAGGCTACCACTCACCGCCCTCTGGCGATTGGCCTCTCAGAACTGGACTTCCGCCCGCTGCTGCGCCGTCAAATAAGAGAACTGTTGAACACCAAATGGTCTGCTCTGGACGTGCCCAATGAGCTGTGAACGATAAAGGAAACAACATCTGTCTGGAAGTCCTCACAGCTGGAGTCACGTAGGGACTCTATGGCCCTCTGTCGTCACTGCATTGGCCACACGCAGCTGACGCATGGTCACCTCCTCCGTCGAGAGGATCTGCCCATGTGCCAGTGCAGTGCTCCATTGAGAGTGGCCCATATTATGCTGTCTCATTTTAGCTCCCTTACGGCATTATTTCTATCTCCTGAACGCACTCCCTTTGGTGCTCGGTGACGATGCCTTTCTGGCTAATTGTGTTTTAAGATTTCTTCGTGTTGCTATGAGATTTCTGGTTGGTTTTTTAGTTCATTATGTGTGCCTCTTGACGTGTCTTCTGACTACAGCTTTTCTTGTGTAAGCCATTTGGTTGGCTTTCCTCCTTTTACCTTCATGGTCGGTCAACCACATCCATTGGCTCTGTTGTTTTATCCTCTTTTTATCTACTATCTGTTACCATGAGATTGGAGTCTTTTGTATCATCTCTTGTTGACTTTCTCAGTACCATATTGTCAATGGGTCCATTCATTCTGCGCTATTTTAAATCCAGTTCAGGCGCTTTTATCGATGATTCAGTTTTTCTACGTGTTACTTAGTTATGCAATGGGGGACTGATTGCCATAGTAGTCCGTTCCCTCTAAAACCCCCCAAACCAACCAACCAACCAACCAACCAACCAACCAACCTTCTGAATACATCACTTTTTTGTCCGACAGTGTAATTTGAGTAATAGTACACTGAAGAAAAGTACTCGCAACACACAATGAAACAGAAGTCAATTTCTTGTCCTTACCTTCAATAAGGAAGATCATTATGACTCTAGAAACCAAAAGTTCATATGGAGTAAATAATTTGTCTCCTAGGCTTTCCCAATTTAATAATTCTTTGTTATAGCTTAATGTTTGCTGCTGTCTTGAGATGCAGCATCTAAAGGGATAGGTTATGTGTGTACGAATTGTGTCTATATGATTGTGTGTGCACTTTTTTTATTTCTGCCGAATGCTGGGGCTGAAAATTTGGAAGTGGTGTGAGTGTGATCATCTTTCCTATGTGCCTATCTGATGCTTGGTGATTGTTTTATGGTGAGGTGACACCTACCCTCATCATATGATTGACATTCCAAACTGGAATTCCTATTGTTAGATTTATTTAAAGCCAAAATTAGGCAACTTTCATAATTTGAAAAGTGCATTTGAAGACAAGGAAATACAGAAAAGATCAGAATGGATGAAAAGATACTGGTAATTTCAGAAGGAATGAAACATGTTTTTATGAAAGAAGTTAGCTAGCAACAAATGATTGACTAAAATTGTCCAATGGGACCACAAAAGTATGTAATAAATGTCCTCATTGTAATGTTTACCTTGAATTTGATCAATGGAACAACCAATTAATGATCTGATATTGTCATTGTATCAGGTAATGACCATACTTAATTTGTTTGGAAAGTTCAGATTGAGAAACACCTGCTTGGGAATAGAGAGACCACTCAAAAGGAAGGCAGAGGCATTCTATGACCCAAGAACATTAGAACACTCATACTTTACTGACAAAGTTTTAATTGCAATAAACATTATCAATACACAAAAACAGAAGCAATGATTTTCTGTTTCAAGTTCCTTTTATGTTAGTTTCTTAGGCTTCCTAATTTTCATGTTAATATAAGGTGAATTTTGATGTTTATATGTCACAGAATATACTTGTTAGCATGCACATGTGTTGTTTTGTAGGTAAACAGTGCTGCCATGAAAACCATTACTGATACAAAATATTTTCTAACGATCTATGCAAAATGTATTCACATATCTCTGTAGACATATTACCAAGTTTGTTTTGAGTTGATACATGAGTATTGATGTAATATTTGTGAATATTGCCATGTATGCTTGCGAGACTGGAAGATTTGTGTTGCAATAACATAAACATTATACTTCTTTGTATGCAACAACTTTATGTACTGTTGTCTTCTTTATACAATAAAATCAATGGACATTAACTCTTCTGTTAAGTTACAACTTCTTCCAATGAAACATACTTCTTAAAGACATTGATGATTGCCCTAAATTCAAAAGCACAAAATGATGGTATATTTTTATATTACAGTTGAATTATCAGATGAACATAGAAATGTACTTAACTGCTCCATTACATTTCTATTACGCAGCTGAAAGAATGATCATTCTTCTTATTCTAATATTTCAGCTGTATAACATTCAGTTATCTTCACAATGAGTCACAAAACTGCTACTCCAGAGACCACTTCATACTTTTAAATTCACAGACAGCTCAACTATGCATCCAGCGACAGATACGTATGCACCGGAGATGTTGGTTGGCGGCAAAGAAGTGCATGGGTTAAATCTATGACTCCATGGTCAATCTATGTTTGGACGTCGATATATCACTATGATGATATCTTTGTAAGTTTATTACAGAAAGTGCCAGATTCCCCACTGAGTTCATTGGCAATTGAAATTCAGTTGCCTCCTTCATTAATGAGTCCCATAATGATGATGCATTTGTCAAAATTTCTACTTTGTCATGTTAAATAATGTGGCCTTTGTCAGCACAGTTGTCCGCCACTGCCAATTTATTGGGCTGTACCTCCGGTGTTCCATACACCTTTCATGGGCAGTCAGAGTTATTTGTCCAATGTAAGAACAGCGACATTCATGGAAAATCTTGTTGACTTCAAATTTTCAGAGCAGCAAATCGTCTTTAACGGAGCCCACAAGTGCAGCTGTCTTGGATGGGGGACAAAAAAATCACCTTCACTTTGTGTCTGCTGAGAATCCGTCCTATTTTCAATGAGAGGCTTCTCACATATGGCAAGGAAGCCATGGATTTAAATGTTTCTGCATCTTCTTCTACATTCCTTGCGGCCTCCTTTGGTTTCATTTGTAGTGCCTTCTGTGTCTGTTGTGGAGAATACCCACTGGTTTCAAATACTGTGTGGAAGTGGAAACGTTTGTCAGACAAACAACTCAAACTGTCCATGAAAGATGTACAGAATACCGGAGGTATAGCCCAGCAAGTCGGTAGTGGCAGAACACTGTAATGACAATGGCCGCACT
Organism: Locusta migratoria; assembly: GCA_026315105.1. NCBI lineage: Eukaryota > Metazoa > Arthropoda > Insecta > Orthoptera > Acrididae > Locusta > Locusta migratoria. The sequence goes on from CM048755.1 coordinate 11,080,389, forward strand.
ATGTTGTATAACAGTTTAGAAATTTTGGGACTCACTAATGAAGGAGGCAATTTAAATTTGCTTGACAACAAACTTAAATAACAGAGATAGTGGTTTCAACTTAGATAAATCTTTAAATCCACCACTTTTTGTAACAATATTACAAAGATGTCATCACAGTGCAGTTCACAGTGATATATCGACATCTCAGCATAGATCGTCTATGGAGTCATAGATTTAATCCCTACATGATGCACTTCTTTGCTGCCAACATACGTCTTTGGAATGTGTGTATCTGTGGCTGCATACACAGTTGCAGGGTCTGCGAGTTCAAAAGTACAATGTGAGCCCTTGAGTGGAAGTCTTAACGGCTCACTCCGAAGAGGGCTGAACGTTATACAGCCGAAATATTAGAAAAAGAACAACTCTTGTGGGTGCATACCCGAAATTTGATAGAGTATTATTTGCACCACCAAAACTTGAAGCTTCACATCTATTTATATGTCTTGCTCATCCCTGGTAGCGACCAGCACACATATACACATGCATTGTCTTTGCTGACTGCCTGCTCTGCTGTTCCACTTTCTCCCCACCCAGTTCCTGTTTCCATGTCTTCACCACCCACACCATTCAAATGGTCAAAACCCAAATGAGACTGCAGTAATATGAGAAACTGTGTGTGTGTGTGTGTGTGTGTGTGTTTGTGTGTGTGTGTGTGTGTGTGTGTGTGTGTGTGTGTGTGTGTTTACATACACTATTGAAAATGAGGATATACAGATTTAAGCAAAATCATAACATTGTGACTTGGTGTGTGCCATTTCCACAGATTTATGGCAGTGACAGTCTCTTAGGGAATGTGAAATAACTAGATAAGCTGGTTTTCACTGATGTTTTTGAGCAACCCAAGATTTTACACTAGAAAGTGTTTCTTATTTTCTCTTCCAGAATATAAAAGCTCTCCTTATCACAGTTTAATCACACATTCTAGGAATTGGGTATAATAGTAAAAAAGATACTCTAGACGACATCTAGCCTGAGTGTTTTTTATTTTTTGAGAAAGATACTTTTGTTAGAACTCCGATGACTACTTCTTCTTTTAAAACTAGCAAACATATTTCACTGATAATCGAAATAATAAAAATATGGTAGTTAAAAGCTCTTAATTATCATTGAAAATGAAAATTTACTGCTTGTATCCCTATGTAACACAAAAGTGGGGACACACTTGGGCTGACCAGCTTGTTCTCTTCAACCTACCAATTTCCATGCCAACACACTGCTACATAAAAAAGGTTCACTTGTTTGTTGGAATATTTGTCTGCTTCCAGATTATCTTGAAAATGTTAAGTCATTAATGATTGGGTCCTTGCATCGTTCATTTTGACTGTGTAGTTACTGTTTTTGTATGGCAATACACTGCTTTACTGAACTTCCATCTATTACCATAAGTGTTCCTTTTCAGTTGACTTCCGATTTTTTACTTTTGAGATCCAGAGGCCTATTTTCTATTTGCAGTTTGACACAATGTTTTGATTTCTTACTTAATGTGGAGTTAACTGCATATTCTGAGAACTGTAAAGTGTTTGCAGGTTACAATAATGTTCATAGTATTGACCCTTGAATGCATGGGTGGTTGGATTAACAAGAATGCACAAGAGGGTCTGGTTGATCCCTACTTTATAACTAGAACAAATTCTAAAGAATAATGTACTTTCTTCAAACTATGATAGGTTTTGTAACACCGAATGAATGAAGTAATACTTCATGTGGTATTGAGACATTTATTTTACTGTCATATGAAACACAATATCATTTACAACACATACATTCCTGAGATAAAATTACAAAATATCACTTTTGGTGAATACAGCTTATCATATCGTGATTAAAGAAAACAATATTTACAAGCAACTGTACTATGTTCTTTGCAAATATTTTTTGCACACTTGTAGCATGTTTGGCTTGTTTTTCTATCTAAATGTTGTGGGCACATGAAGCATCTTCTTTTTGGAGATATTCCAGTTTCTAGAACGACTGGATTTCCGGAAGGCTTTTGACACTGTACCCCACAAGCGGCTACTAATGAAATTGCGTGCTTATGGAATATCTCCCCAATTGTACGATTGGAGTCACGATTTCCTATCAGAAAGGACACAGTTCGTTGTAATCGACGGTAAGTCATAGAGTAAAACAGAAGTGATATCTGGTGTTCCACAGGGAAGCGCTATAGGTACTCTACTCTTCCTTGTGTTTATTAACGATTTAGGAGACAATCTGAATAGCTCCCTTAGACTGTTCGTGGATGATGCTGTCGTTTATCAGTTAGCGAAGTCAACAGAGGATCAAAAGCAACTGCAAAGTGATTTAGACAAAATTTCGACATCATCATTGTCATCACATCATCATTAGAGACTGATTATGCCTTTCAGCGTTCAGTCTGGACAGCATAGTACCTCTAATAAAATTCCTCCATGATCCCCTATTCAATGCTAACATTGATGCCTCGTCTGACGTTATGCCTTTTACTTCAAAATCATTCTGCACCGAATCTAAGTACTTTCTTCTTGGTCTACCTCGACTCCTCTTACCCTCCACTGACGAGCTCATGAGTCTCTTAGGTAATCTTGCTTCTCCCATGCGTGTACCATGACCCCACCATCTCAGTCTGTTCGCTCTAACTGCTTCATCTATGGTGTTCATTCTCAGCTTTTCTTTGATTTCCTCATTATGGACACCCTCCTGCCATTGTTACCATGGTGCAAAAATTTGCAATTGACACTAAATAAAGAAAAGTGTGAAGTAATACACATGACCACTAAAAGAAATCCGCTGAACTTCAAATACACGATAAATCAGTCAAACCTTAAGGTCGTAAATTCTACCAAATACCTAGGAGTTACAATTACAAACAACTTAGACTGGAGAGAACACATAGAAAATATTGTGGGGAATGCGAACCAAAGGTTACGTTTCATTGCCAGAACACTTCGAAGATGCACCAGCTCAAACAAAGAGACTGCCTACATTACACTTGTGCGTCCTCTCCTGGAGTACATTGAGAAGGTTCAGAGAAAGGCAGCTCGTTTTGTTTTATCACATTCCGGGGGGGGGGGGGGGGCATCACAGAAATGTTGCACGAATTGGGGTGGAAATCATTAAAAGAAAGACGTTATTCATTGCGGCGTGATCTATTTGCGAAGTTTCAATCACCGACTTTTACTTCTGAATGTGAAAATATTTTGCTAACACCCACCTACTTAGGGAGACATGACCATCCCAATAAAACAAGAGAAATCAGATCAAAAACGGAACAATTTAGGTGTTCTTTCTTCCCGTGCGCTATTAGAGAATGGAACGGTAGAGAAAAGTTATGAAAGTGGTTAACGAACCCTCTGCCAGGCACTTAAATGTGATTTGCAGAGTATCGATGTTGATGTAGATGATGTAGACTGGCTGTTGGGGAGTAACTCCACAATGTGCCATGGCTTATAGAACACTTTTTTGGAGGCTTGGATTGTTAACCCTATTTTCCATATGTGGATGTATCAGGTCTTGTCCTAATTCTTTGAGAAAAAGTCGTTTATCAGATCTGCCTTCATGGTAGTGTGGATGCTGCTGAGTAAATAAGCACAGAGTGTTTATGGCTGCCACATCCATTACATTTGTCCACAAGACGAAAGGCCATAGCCTTGATTGTCTTTTGCAAGTGTATGGACGTGTTTTCTGGTCAAGGCAATCAACTCCTGATTTAGTTTGATTATAGAACAATACTATTTCAGGCTTCTTTTTACGACCTCCTCCTACTGCAGCGCTGTGGTGCAAAGAGCTAAGCAATATGACAGTTTTTTTTTTCCGGTACATAACTTACAATTGCCAAGTTGTCTTTGAACCCAAATGATGATGAGAAAACTTCTCTTGACTTGGAAACTGTCATTTCCTGTGGAATTTCTTTTTTGTTTTGTCTCAAATTTCCTACTGCAGTTATCTTATCTTCCAGTAGTTCTTCAAACAATGGAACACTTGTAAAAAAAATTATCCATTGTAATGTTTGTTGCAGTTTCTCTCGGAGTCTTTGTTAGTGTCTTTACTGTAGTAAAAGCAACATTCATTTGTCGTGTCTGGTTGGGGACTTTTCCATTGTAAACCAAACCATCTCTAGCATATGACATCAAGGAATCGCAAAGCCAAAATATTTGTATTCCCTGGTTTGCTGGGAATATATTGAATGAACTTGCAATGGCCTCTGAAGGGAACAAGTTGTTCATCTATAGTCATAGTTTCATTTGGGTGCATTCTTTGTCGGCAGTTTCCTATGAAAAGTTCCCAAATGTAGCGAAATGGTGCCATGTTGTCACTCTTGCTTCTGGCCTCTGGTCAGTTTGTCATCAAATCTCAAAGCCCTTCGTATATCTTCAAATCTGTTTACTGAAAATGTTGCTAAATATGTTGGGTTAGCAAATAACTCTGATAGACACATCCCAGTTTATACCAACACCAGCAATAATCAGAAGATCAAAAAATGCATTCATTTCCTCACAGGTAACATTGTGCCAGTTCTTTTTCATGATACTAGCAATTCGCCTTCACTCTAAATTGGTACAGTGCACAATCTCATCTAACATTCTTTGTGAGATAAAATAATCCCATACATTCTTAGGAGAGACAGTTACAGTACCTTTTACTGGACCAGGTGGAATCTTCATAATATTGTGTGCTCGAATTCTGCTTATTGGTGGTGGTGTTTTACTCCATTGAGTTCCATCATGGCCGATTAGGAAATTAGCACTTCTGTAACTTATCTCATCTGATTCTTCACTGCTTCCTTCACTTGTGAGACTAGATGATGTGGATTCATAATTCTCGGTACCAAAAGAGTCTGAATCACTGTTGTTTTCTTGATCAAAGACAATTTCAAGCCATTCAGAAACTATTGATTCAAAGTTTCTGTCGCTTGACCTGATTTCAGATGAAGTTCGTTTGCCTCTCACCGGTAATGAAGTATCCATCCTGCGAGTAGTGGAGGAGAATGTATGGCATAATCATTCTGCTTCGAAAATACACTCATGATCGCATTAAATTACTTGAAGCAAATGAAAAACACTTATTTTTCAGAAAAATGTGCAGGTCTATCTTCCAGAGTACTTCTCACTTCTCAACAACAGGAGTGATTGTACTGATGTGGTAATTGTTGCTAGTAAGTCACGAAGTGCTAATTGTTGTAAGTTACATTGCCAACAATAACACTGCATTCGAATTAGTGGCAAATAAATATTCGAAATGCGGGTTTTGCTGAGGGGTCTTAGAGACCCCTGACATGCATTAGACGTGTACAAGTACAAAATTATCAATGGAAAATATTTAATTTGACTGACATCAAAAGAAAAACTTTCAGGAGAAAATAAATTGTATTACACTGAACAATAAACTGAAGAAAACTATTTTTTATGCATTTCACTAAGAGAAAGAAAGGTTGCCAGGTCGAAAAGACCCCTGTTAAGCATCCAAAGGTTAAATGTGTTAGTACAGAATGTTTTAAGAAACAGTACAGAATGTTTTAAGAAACTTTGTTGTTTGCTGCTTAACTTATGAGCTGTCACTGAAATGCATGTTATATTTCTGGATCAAATTGAAATTTTTGCTAGTGATATTGAACATATAAGTTTCTTGTCACAACCACAAATTTCAGTTTTATAGCCCTTTTGTATGGAAAATAAATTATCAAACTATAATATGTTGTAACCAAAGTTGTTATTTTGATTGGGATACTAGGATAATAGATGCAACTGATAACTGTGTGGGACAGTTTCATATATTTATTTGTATTCTTTTTTAATAAGGTTTACCGTAATAAATTTATACTGAATGCAAGTGTTTTGGAAACTACGTTGTTGTAATTGATCCAAATCATGTTACAGATCCAACTGAGGCTCCATCAAAAAGTACTTCTGATGCACCAGCAGAGTCAGGAAACATGTTACAGAAACTGATCTCCGATGCCGTGAAAAAGGTTCTACAGCACTCGGATATTAACACAAACACCATAAGTGTTAATGATATGGAATCATGTAATTTATCACAATCAGCAGTAAGCAAAGTTATTGGAGAACTTGTTCCCCCATTGGAAACTGTTCCAGTTCCTGTCAACCGTTATGTTCCAACAACACAAGTGTCATATAAACCAACTCCAATATCTGAACTTAAGAAGAGGCATATACCAATCCCATACTCACCTTCATTAATGAAATCAACAAAAGTACTAGCAAAACGCCCATCAGCAGAGACTTTTCCTGCCAAGAAGATCAAAATTGAACCTGACACAAGTACAGGGTTTGGTTCAGCTATAGAGCCTCCTCACACATGGAGTCACACATACATTCCAACTCCAATGGAATCACCCTCTCAGGGATCATCAGGCGAAGAAATAGATGCAAAATTTAGTAGTGATGAGTCAGATACTGGAGGAGTAGAAAAAGAATTAAATGTTCATAGGACGTTTGTAAGTACAACCTGTAAAAAAGAGACTGAACTTTATGTCCCCACCACAATTAAATCATTAGACAGCAGTGATTATGAAGCTCCTAGTGATGAAAGTGCAGTGTGTAAAATAGACTACAAACCCACCAATAAGAGTGGATCACACTCTGAACCTTTGTATGTACCCCATAGAAGTAATAGTACAGAAAGTTCTATATATGAGCCAAGTACAGTGAGTAATATAGAGCCCGAGTACAGACCACAGTGCATTCCTGAAGCAATAAATGAGTATCATCCGACATCTAAGTCAGAACTTAGTAGTAGAGTATGTGAAGATAGTGATGATTCTATAAGTAATGAAATAAATTTATTAGAAAAAATATTGGAGAATGATCTTAAGGAAGATCTATTATCTGCAAAAGAAAATTTGGACAAGGAACTATCAAAAACAAGTGCAGACAAAGAACCATGTGTAATTGCTAAAGAGGCAGATACAACCAAACATCACAAGCAAGATGATCCACATGAAGAGGAAGTTCAACTGGATCAGGCCTTATCTAGTACAAAAAAAATGTCCACTAAAGATGAAAAACTGAATAATAAAAGTGAAAAGCAAGAAATAAGGCCAAAGAAAGTCAAGAAGAGTGAGAAAAATGAGGTAAGTTCTGAAAGGTCTAAGGATAAACATAAAAAGGCCATGGAAAGTGACAGAAAATATAGTGGAAGCTCAAAAAGTTCTCACGAAATTAGAAACAAGGCTGAATCTGAAAAGAAAGTAAATGATGGTAAACATAAAAAAGAAACTAGTGCAGAGAAGAAAAATGAAAGGAGACATGAACATACAAAAGAAAAATCAAGTAAAAAAACTGATACGGATAATCATCTGGAGAAAAAAATTCATTTAGAAAAATCTGCGACAAAACACAACAATGAAGAACATAAAAATCACAAGAGTGCAAAAAGTAATAAAGAGTCATCACACAGTCACAATAAAAAACATAGAAGTCATAGAAGAGGAAGTAGTGCTTCTGAGGACAGTCACTCTAAATCTTCAGACTCGAAAAAGAGCTCTAAACATAAATCTAAACCCAATGAAACGTGTGACAAAGATAAAAGTGAGAACAAAAAGAAAAAACAGGACTCTTGTAGAAGAAGCAGTTCTAGTAATCATAGACATAAAGAAACGTCCAAAACAAAACACCATAAAACTGATTTTGATAGTAAAAGTGGCAAGTCAAATTCACATCCCAAGTCTACCTCTGAAAGTAGTGTCCAAAAACAAGAAAACGCTGAGAAAAGGATCAGTGCTGATATGGAAACCAGCTCACCTCATGGTAAGTTACTTTGTTTTGCATCAGTAGTTTGCATTAATATGGTAATAAACTCACACTGGAAGATTTATTATTAAATCCAGCTATATTAGTCATCCAATTTTGCATACTTCTAAAACTTTATACCAGTATTCTTTTACTACTGAATTGATGTGTGTGTGTTAACATCATAATTTAATTTGTATTAAGTTAAAGTAGCAACTCTCAATCTGGGGAATCCTTAAAGGAATGTTGAAAGATGTTTGCTGATCTGCTGACAAGGCATAAAATAGACAGTCACAACCAAACAACTTAAATCTTCGGCCATGGCCTTCATCAGAAAAACACACACATTCACAGAATCACTCAGACCACTACACACACACACACACACACACACACACACACACACACACACACACACACACACACGTGTGCGTGAGACCACCATATCTAACCATTCCAGCACTGCTGGAGGTAGTGGTCATGTGTGTATAGTTGTCTGAGTGACTGTGTGACTGTGTGAATGTGTGTGTTTCTTTTTCTGATGAAGGCTATGGCCAGAAATTTCAGTTGTGTGAATATGATTGTCTATTTTACTTGCCTGTCAGTGGCTCAGTGACCGTCTTTACGGCGAGTTGTTATCTATCCTCTATCATTGACATTCCAATCAGATTTTCCATTGTTACTTTTAAACTAGGTTTACATAAAGTTTCTGAACTTGTATATCACAAAGTTTCGTTTCTTATTCATGCCAATTATTTTGAGTGTAGATCAAATTTTCATCGGATCTTCAGCCAAATCAAACTGTGATATGCACACACATTTCGAGTGTCCACCTGGCTGCCATCGTCACATGAGAAAAACTAGGCCTCTCTCACTGTGATTAGTTTAAATTGTGAATGATGGAACCATTACAGGCCTAAAAAATGTTTAAGTGCATGTTCAAAGGGCAAAGTGCATGTATTTGTGAATAGTAGGTGCCTCCTGGTACAAGAGAATTCAGCACGTACAGTGGTGAATAATTTCAAAAAGTTATATATTGCTAAAAACTATTACCCGTAGCCGACAAATTCAGATGCCGTTGTTTGTTCATATCTGATAAAACAGGATTCCAAGTTTTACTTATAAGGTATCCAATATCACAGTTAATAACATTATGTGTTGGCATTATTTTGATAGATACTTTTAATTCACATCCCAGTAATGTGAGGGGGTTTCCTAAGGATTGTCTCATCTTTAACATTCTATACATCTTATGTCCATCTGTAAGACATAGTTCAGCCACTGTGGATTTATCAAGCTGCATTAATAACTTACGGCAATGATGTTCAACATATTTGCCATTGATGGTACGGACAGTTTCCCGATGCTTGTTTTACCATGCTCACATGGTATTTTGTAAACACCAGATTTCCTCAGGAGTCAGTTGTCTTTAACAGAGCCAAGAAATGCTCTGTCATGTTGTTATTGTTGTGGTCCTACTCTATCCTGAGCAAGCCTCTTCATCTCCTCATAAGAATGACAACTGACATCCGACCTTCCTGGAATATGGAAGGAAATCTACAGAACTGAAAGTGTTTTCAGCTGGTTTAGGTAATGGTCCAAACTCAAAAGCACATTTAGCCATTATGATTGAACACGAGCTTAAGGTGTTGCAGCTGTTGTTGTAAGTTCTCAAAGTCCAAGATAATGTATGCCCTTTTGACAATTTTTGATTCTGAGAACATACCACAAGAGATACAACATCTCAAGGTTTTGTTCATTCATAATGGCTATACAAACTGACAGATTCGACATACTTTTGGGTTTGGGCCACTACTTAAACCAACATTACACACTTTTCAATTATGTGGGTTCCCTCCCATATCTGGCACATACCTACCAAGATGTGTAGGATTTTGAAGAAACATGAAATCAGATGTAGTTTATGTCTGCCAGATAAGATTAGAGCTTTTCTTGGGTCTTTTAAAGACTGTTTAAGTCAGAGGAAGCCTGACATTTACAAACTGTCATGTTAGTGCACTAAAACATACTTTGGATAAATTGTTCGAACTGTCAGTTCATATGGGATTATTGCAGCCTGATAAATCTGCATTTGCTTAATACTCTTGCAGAGGGACATTGGATAAATGATGAGACCCAAGTGATTGCAAACATCTCGCGTTACCAGGATTGTGTATTGAAACAATCTGTTGAAATCAGATTAGATAATCTCATTAACTGGGATAATGGTTATCCGCTAAGTAAAACTTGGAATCCTGTTTTATCAGACATGAAGAAACAGCATCATCTGAATTGGATGGCTATGAGTAATAATTTTTAGCAATATATTGTTTTTTGACAGTATTCATCATGTGAGGCACTGAAATTTCACTTGCACCAGATGGTGGCTGTTATGACCAGATGCATGCAGTTTTCACTTGGCACAAGTACTTTCTTATTTTTGCTGCATATAAAGGTTCCATTGTTCAATTTAACCAGTCATGAGGAGAGCATCGTTGTTTTTATTACCTAATGATGGTGGCCAGATAGACTGTGGAAATGTGGTGTGCAGATGACAGTTTGATTTGACAGAAGACCTGACAAGAATTTGATCTGTTAATGCGCTGGGAAAGTGTACATAGCCATATGTTGAGTGTAGGTGCAGCTTGCAATGATTTAAGGTAACCTCTTCTTATTTGTCTGTGCTATTCTTAGTGAGGTTATGTCTGTATCTCTGGTTCCATGAACATCTCTCGTCAAACAAAAGTTTGGAAAGTACCTTTATTGTCTGCTTATTGCTGTTTTATACAGAGAGAAGCTGTTAAAACTAAGTGAATAAGCTGTCAGAAAAATTAAGAAAAAGGTTGTCAATGAATTTAAGATTATTTGGCCATCTCAGGAAACAGAAACTTTCATTATACTGAATTCCACTGTTTATGTAAAAAACTTATCCTGAAAATACACTAACTCCCACACAAAACCTTGAAATCTCATTTAATTGAAACTGAGCTAGATATATGAACATTTCTAAAATTTAAATATCACAGCTTGAGTTCTTTTTAATATGAAGTAAAATAGAGTTCAATGTCAAATCAGTACAGAGAAGTACAGTTTTCAACCTGACACTCCTAGATATCATACAATTTTGTGTGTTCATTGCACATGACATGAGAATGAAAAATACCAAATTACAGAAATTGAAGACGAGAGTAATGCCCACTCAAAGTTCTAAAAATGTGCAGAAAAAAATACAAACACTGCTGACCGAAACACTTGAAACTTCTGTTCTTATACAGACAATTTTTGAAAGGTCTTGAAATAAGCTTTTCAATGATACACAGTTTACCCATATTCAAAGAAAGTACACAGTTAATCCTCTTATTCCCAGTGTTGTTCCTCAACAACAACATATTAAAAGCTGATTTATACGGTATTTTGAGTACCAGTCCTTAAAGTCGCATTGCTGTTGATGAACAACATACTTCTCCTACTACATTTTGCCACATGGTACATGTAACCACTTTTGAGGCATTAGTCTATCTGTGTTAGAGGTTGTGGTACATTGCCACCTGTACATAGCTGTGAATGTGAGCATGAGTGTGGTTCATGTTTCTTTATTTCAGCAGTGAATTGTCTTGTCTTTGTGGCGAAGATATATATGCTTCTTCAAGTCGCACTATACATTGTTGTAAAAATGGGATTAGGAAAATATTAATTTATGTGTTGAGCATTGTGTTGCAGTAATGTGACAAATTGCATTCAGATTTCAACAATATGACATAAAGCACTGAAAAACATGTTTATTGTTAAAAAGGTGGTGTTATAACAATGTTCAGTAAGAAAACTATGTAGGCAGGCCAATATCAAGCATTCTTATGTGCACCAACAGGAGGAGGTCACAGTAAGTGACAAGATAAATATTGTGTATGTGTAAAGTGTTTGCCATCAGGTATTAAGTGACTTGAGTGGTTGCTACACATATACAGGTAGATGCTGTAAAATGTGTTGTGTGAATCCACGTATAGTGGAAATGTGGATGGCTGATGCGATCAGTGGCATAAAATCAGACTATAAGATATGTGATAAATGTAGGATAAAAGAATTAACTTGGGGACAAGGCCTGTGGCTGACCATCTACATTGAAAAAGGTGGAAACCACAAATCTGCATAGCACCTCAAAGGAGTCACACACATCCATAGCCCCAAAAATAGCTTTAGATGCATTAAATGGTAGTTTAGTATCTCTTGGTGATTCCCCGGTGGATAAGAACAGATAGGAGAGAAAACATATGCACAGAAATAATTTGAGAAAGTGGCTGAGGTATTCTGAAATATGTGTATCTATTGTGGAAGAAAATGCAGAGTATGAAACAAATGTTGAATGTGAAACGAGAATACAATTGAAAGAGAGATTCAGTACCAAACCCACAGACAGTGAGATCCCAATTCTGTCTCTCCTCTGAAAGTAGGATAATTGGAAGAACTAAAAATGAATTTCAAGCTTTGAACTATTCAGTGAGAAAATTAAAACAATTCGCCAAAGAGGTTGGTATTTTAGCAAATCCTAATCGAAGACCAAATCATTTCGTAAGTGAACAAATTTTGAATGGTGTCATAGAATACTGCAGCAGAGACTATAAAAGCTGATGTTTGCATGGGATGGAGGATTTTGTTTCTGCCCAGGAAAATGGTTGCAGAAATCATAAACAAAAACAACTTTGTTGGGGCACCTGTATGAACTGTATGAGGCATTCGAAGATGAACACTCAGGACTGAAAATAGGATAATTGAAATTCTACCAGTTGTGACTCAAGAAATGCAATTGGTGCCCAGAGAGAGAGAGAGAGAGAGAGAGAGAGAGAGAGAGAGTGAGTTTGCAGTAGTCATCAGAAATGTCAAGCTCATGTTGGAAGGCTCCAGATTAAAAGGGATGACACATGATGCATACTGTCAACTTAGCACCTACAAACACTGTATTGCTCAGATTATTTATAATCCTGCACAGCCAAAATACAATATGTACACATGTGAGAACTGCCCAGGTACACATTCAACCATGTCACACCTGCAAGAGTTGTTTGAATTGATGATGTCACTATAAGCTTTGGACATTTACAGATAGAAACCTGTGGAAGACTTCTTGAAAAAACTTGTAGACAAAGTAAAAAAGTTTCTGTTGCATGCCTTCATAGCCACCCAACAGTATGAATTTCTATGTCTGAGAGACTTGGTGACAATGAATACATTGTAATATGTTATTTCGCAGAATAATATTCATTTATTCTGCAGGATCAGGTGCAGGGATTTCATCGGAACAATGCACAGGCCATCATTCATCCATTTGTTATTTATCATAGACATCCAAAAAACTGTGTGAAAGAGCACATTTTCTCTGTTATAATATAACAGTGCCTTAAACATGACAGAGTGAGTGTTCATCTTTTTCAGTGCCCAGTTCCATAGTACACCTAAGTATGTGTACTACTACTAAGATTGTGTTGCAGCCTGGTATAAGAATTTCATTAACTTTGCCAACATAACTTTTCATCTGACTGATTTTAATCTTTCTGCAGAATGACATTTTTCCACATGGCAAAGGACCATGTATGTGATGGTATTGCTGGTATCATCAAGAGACTTGCTGTCCACACAATTCTTTGGTGCATCTACAACTCTTAGATAATGACATCCAGACAATTGTTTTAATTGTGCTCTAAGAACATGGCAGTGTGTCACTTTGATTATACAACTAACAGTAGGATGAAGAAGAGTCTCTCCTTTAAGAACGGTTTGCACAAAGTCACACAATTGCAGGTCCCCACAAGTTACATTGTGTTATTCGCACTGACTATTGTAATAGCCAAACAAGTTTTCTGCAGTTCTGTAGGCATTATAAATCAATCTGTAGCTAGGACCCAACGAGACTCATACCTCAGTGATATTACGTTGTTTGTTACATGCATGTATGAAGGTCAGTGGTAGCATGGATGTGTTTTGAATGGTAATGAAAATACCAATGACATTTCACTTAGCTTCATTCACCTTCATGGTCATTCAGCTTCATGTATATAACCTGAGAAACCTCTCTTAACTGTGGACAAGAAGTACATTCTTAAAAAGATTTATGTGAGAAAGCAACACGGAGAAAGTATTTCCTCTTACTAAAAGTGGCACAAACAGTTTTATGTTGTGCTTCCCAGTACTGAGGCATAGTAAACCTTGATGATACATTTGTCACATTTGTTTCTGTAAGCTCAAGAAATTTGATGTGACACAACTTGTAAACCAAGATTATTTTATTGACCTTTCATACGTGTTCAGCTGGGATGGATGTATTTTGCATAACTGTTGGTCTCATGTCATGGTATGTAGCCTTGCTTATTATAAATACTCGCTATGGAACTGTTAACTGTACTAACTTACAATACTATCCTGTAACAACACATTTCAACAATAAACTTGTTTCTCAGTTTTTTATGTTATAAATTATCTCCTAATGCCATTGTTATCCAAACTTGATTTTTTAGTATGTTGTGTAGTGTAACTTGAAGAAGCAAATAGCTTTTAATTTTTAAGGTAATAAGTTTTCAGATATTCAAGGTCAAAGTTTAAGGTCACTGACCTTAACTGTGTGCATTCTTCAAATATGGTAAAATTGCATACAGTTGAAAAGCTTGAGAAAGGCCTTTCAAAAATTGACTGGTTCACTGATCTGTCTCTGAACAGAAATTACAGCCATTTCTTCCGTCAGTGTTTGACAAATTTTTCACACTTTTTAGAAGTTAAAATGTCTATTACTCTCACTTACTGATGCTAAAATTCTGTAATTTGTATTTATTTATTTATTTATTTTTTTTTTTTTTTTTTTTTGGCGTGTTTTATGAACAGACAAAATTTCATGAAAATCAAATAGGGTGAGGTTTATACCTGTGTTGATTTAACATGGAATGACTCTTGACAGAAACTTCGGCTTTCTTGGATGACGTCGTATATTGTCGCGTTGAAAAGGAAGCAGGCTTGACTTTGAAGGCAAGGTTGTCAACTAAACACAGTGCTTATACTGAAAGAAGGTTTATTGTGAACTGAAACATACACGCAGCACTGACTGCCTCAAGGGCAGAGTGCTCTGCTATTTATACACAGACAGAATGTACCAGAAATTAGAAGAGTAGTTAACATAAGAAACATGTAGAACATTCTGGAAATGATAAATACAAAGAAATAAATTTTTGCCGGTGTACAGGATTGAACCGGCGACTTTCAGCAGCACTATTGGTGATGCTATCCCTTGCGCCACACCGACTGTCGCTTAACTTGCGGTCTTGTGGCATTGCTTCCGCTCCTGGAAAAACAGCGAGCCGCTGTTAGGTTCCCTTTGGAGCCAGCTGCAATGTCCTGAATCTTGATCTTGTCATGGGTCCTCTTGTATGACAGTTCTGGAAAATCCTTCCCTTCTGCACGATTATCAACGACAGACATTCCTGTTGTGACTTTATCAGTATCATTACCAAGCCATTTTTGCTTGTCTGCTCTTCAGGATCGTAGTAAGGCTTCATGCAGAGGATGTGAACAATGTCTCTTCGTTTTTGTTGTTTTGACGACGGCTCATAATCCTCAACTTCGTATGTGACGTCTGACAGGCAGCGTATGACATGATATGGACCAAAGTATCACTTCAATAACTTTTCTGATAGTCCAACTTTCTGTACAGGGGTAAAAATCCATACCAGATCTCCTGTGCTGTGCACAACAGGTGCACCTGCACCATCCTCTGCAAAGAGTGGAGATTAAGGTTCTAGATAGATTGACATACACAAGGAAAGAAAAAAATAAGAGTGACTTCACCCTGTAACCATGGGCACTTCATTTACTGCAGCTGTCATATCATCTCTGGGGACAACTGTAACAAAAGTTCAACTTTCTGTTGTCCCTAAGGGTCATCAGACTCAATCTGCCACCTTGATGGTTGGTGCCCTCGGTTCGGTTGTTCCTTCAATGCCTTCTGTGGGAGCAACCTACCCCAACCTACCTACAGGAAGACAGCATTACCATCAAAGTGAATGAAAAAATTACAAAAAAAGTCAGAAGTTGAAAACACTTTTAATAATTACACATGATGGACAACTTGCTTTGACACCTTAAGTGGACGATCTGTCTTTGCTATTTAGATGACACTGTCATTTTCTCAAAAACATTTGAAGAACACCTGAGTCACCTGTTGACTGTGTTGAAATGTGTTCACACTGCAGGACTCTGCCTCAATCCAAAGAAGTGCCTTTTCATCGCCAAAGAGGTATAAATCCTGGGACACCTAGTCAACAGAGATGGTGTACATCCTGATCCAGATAAAGTAAGGCCCAGTCACAGATTTTCCAACTCCTCAGCACATTCGTGATATGAGAAGTTTTCTTGGGCTGTGCTCATACTACTGACGTTTCATAAGAGGATTTTCTAATAAGGCACGTCCATTGCAAGAACTTCTGCAGGGAGACGCCAAGTTTTACTGGTATGAGAGAAGAAAAATCACTTTCTGGGACCTTAAGAAGGCTTTAACTTCTGCACCAGTTCTAACCTTGTACGGCGAGAATGCGGAAACTGAACATAACACAGATGCAAGTGGTTATGGGATTGGTGCAGTGCTTGTACAAGTTCAGGAAGGTGCTGAAAAGGTAATAGCCTATGCATCAAGAGTACTCTCAAAGACTGAGATAAACTACTCTACAACTGAGAAAGAATGTCTCGTAGTTATCTGGGCTATCGACAAGTTCCAGCCGTATTTATTTGGCAAACCATTCACCATCATGACAGACCACCATTCTTTGTGTTGGCTGACTAGCTTGAAGGAACCATCAGGTTAACTAGCAAGATGGGCACTAAGACTCCAAGAGTACGTCGTCACAATGGTGTTAAAGAACGGGCACAAACACAAGGATGCCAACTACCTTTCGAGGAATCCATTAGTGGAACACAACAGCATGAATGAAATTTCACCCCTCACCCTCATGGCATATCCAGCAGGGTATTAAAATCTTGTTCCCAAGAAATATGTAGGATTCTTATCCACATTTGTAATAGCTCACTGGAGCAGGGTATTTTCCCTGATAGACTGAAATATGCTATTGTCAAACCACTTCATAAAAAAGGTGATATGTTGGATGTCAACAACTACCGCCCAATCTCACTTCTGACCGCTCTATCAAAAATTCTTGAAAGAGTAATGTATTCCAGAGTAGCTTCATTTATTAGTAAAAATAAAGTTCTAACAAAATGTCAGTTTGGTTTCCAGAAAGGCTTTTGAACAGAAAATGCAATACATATTTTCACTAATGAAATATTAAATGCTCTGGATAACTGTAAATCACCCATTGGGATTTTTTGTGATCTATCAAAGGTCTTTGATTTTGTTAATCATGGAATTCTTCTAGATAAGCTTAAGTATTGTGGTATGAATGGGAAAATGCACAAATGGTTTAAATCATACCTAACTGGGAGAGTTCAGAAAGTTGATATAAGTAATTCACATAATATACAAAAAAAAAAAAAAAAAAAAAAAAAAAAAAACAGCCGAGTCCTCAAACTGGGGAACTATCAAGCATGGGGTGCCACAGGGTTCGGTACTGGGACCTTTGCTGTTCTTAATATATATTAATAATTTGCCTTCCTATATTCATAAAGATGCCAAGCTAGTTCTCTTTGCTGATCATACAAGTATCGCTATCACACCCGAATCACAGAAATTAACTGATGAAATTGTCAATGAAGTATTTCAGAGAATTATCAGGTGGTTCTCTGTAAATGGACTCTCTTTAAATTTTGAAAAACACAGTATATTCAGTTTCACACAATAAATGGCATCACACCATTAATTAATATTGACTTCAACCAGAAATCTATAGCTAAGATAGAATATTCAAAATTTTTAAGTTTATGCATTGATGAGGGATTGAATTGGAAGAAACACATTGAAGATCTGCTGAAATGTTTGAGATCAGCTACTTATGCTATTAGGGTGATGGCAAACTTTGGTGATGTACAACTCAGTAAACTAGCATACTATGCCTATTTTCATTCTCTGCTTTCTTATGGCATCAAATTCGGGGGTAATTCATCATTTAGTAAGAAAGAATTCATTGCCCAAAAGCAGGTCATCAGAATAATTGCTGGAGCCCACCCAAGATCATCCTGCAGACATTTATTTAAGGATCTAGGAATCTTCACAGTAGCTTCACACTATATATATTCACTTATGAAATTTGTTATTAACAATCCAACTGAATTCAAATGTAATAGCAGTGTGCATAGCTACAACACTAGGAGAAAGAGTGACCTTCACTATTCAAGGTTAAATTTAGCTCTGTCACAGAAAGGGGTTAATTATTCTGCCATAAAAGTCTTTGGTCACTTACCAAGTAGTATAAAAATTCTGACAGATAGCCAACTAGCATTTAAAAATAAATTAAGAGAATTTCTGAATGGCAATTCCTTCTACACATTACATGAATTTCTAGATAAAAGTTAGTACTTTAGGAAAAAATTAAAAATATAAAAATAATAAAATAAAATAAAATATTCAAGTATTGAGTGTCATGTAATATTATGTATAGACACATTTCATTTAACTGACACGTTCCACATCATTATGAAGTGTCGCATTCATGATCTATGGAACAAGTATTAATCTAATCTAAACCACCGGGGCTATTAGACCAAAAATCAAATATTCATATGTTTGTATAGCTTATGGGACTTAACTACGTGGTCATCAGTCCCTAAACTTATAAACTATTTATGAACTAGCTAATACTAAAGACAGCACAAATATCCATGCTCAAGGGGGGATTCGAACCCCCAACCGTAGTGACCGTGCAGAATGTGACTGGTGTGCTGCAGGCCGCTCGGCCACTGCGGCTGGCGCTGTTAGTCCCTAACCCCTAGCCAGAGAAGCAACAGCATTCTCCAGTCCCTATCACTAGGAAGGGTCCATCGGGACGCTACCTTCCAAAGTTTCAGCCAGTGAGAAGGAAGATCCCAGCCGGTGGCTGAAGGATCACCAAGCTGCTGGCTGAAGGACTTCCCAATCATCGTCGGTCCCAGAAGCCACTGCAAAGAACCCCTTCCAATCTTTAAAACCAAAGGGTCAGCAAGAGGCTGTTGTAGAGACATTATCACCTCAACTCAACCTCTGTCTTTTACAGACTGGTGCCCCCATGCATTTCAGTGTGGCACATGGCACCTATCAATATGTAGCCCTGGCCTTTTATTATCTATCCACTGGAGAGTGCATAATGACTTGTGTGGTAGTGACCACCAATCTTTTTTCACTAACCCAGTGTCAATCCCCTGGACACTTGCCCGAATGGGCTCTCAATAAGACTAACTGGGATCCTCTCAGCAGACAACAGTGCCCAAGTGATCGCCAAAGATCATTGAGACAATTAGAGACTGCAGGCGCACTCTCCAGCATCATTCAGCATCCATTTATGGATAACTTCATTGCTTTTAAGTGGCTCTGTGCCTGAGCCCAACTATTAATTAGAACCTGAAAGCAGGAGAGCTGGGAATGGTACAGGTCTACCATTGGATCACATACCTACTCCATCCCAAGTGTGAGTGAAGATCAGATGTGTCTATGGATACCAGAGTGCTTCAGGTTGCTTGGGATTTGTATGAATGGAAAGGTTTGTTCAGATCCAGATGCGATTGTTGAACACTTTGATGAGCACTATGCTCAGAGTTCTGCATCTGTGAATTACTGACCAGCCTTTTGTGCCCTTTTTGACCTGCCATGTGGAATTGTACAATGCTCCAGTTATACCCAGGCCACTGAAACTTTGCACTTGACATAACATTGTAACAAGTGAAGAACGAGAAGTATGTGCAGGGTGCGAACCAATCACAACGCGGAAATCTGTTTGTTTCGGTCCGTGACGTCAGAGTTCCCATGTCGCTGGCTTTGTTTCATGCAAACATAAACAGCGTAATTAATGTAAGAATAGTTTTGAGCAAGAGAGTATTACTACAATACTTGCAGCATGTAGAAGTGGGCCATAACAATTCCAAGGTGTCTGGCTCTAATAATTTTTAGGGACACTTGGAAAGTAGCAGCAGCAGCCTTGTCCTGTCACAGACTGATGCAATCTGCAGGCATGGAAGGTGTATCCTACTGTAGCAAAAATACTGGTTTCATTGAAGGTAAGGCAACTTTTCATGGGTCGAAAAACCTCACTAAAAATTGTCCTTGAAAGTATTGGTTTCTGTTAAAAAGCTAAATGGACACACAGTTCTTTTAGAAAAAGCTCATATTGTTATGGCTCGAAGTATTTTCTTGTACATAATTGTGGGCAAAGACATTCATTCTCTAATATGACTAGATTAAACATAGGTCAATGCTGGGGAAGCTGTGAGTAAATGTTGGTCAGATGACACTCCAAGCAGTAGTGGTCATCAGCTCGATTAATTGTGGTCTATGCAGCCTCATCCAGTGGTTTTGCCCCTGAAGCACTTTTAGTTTCTCCATGACTGGATGCTTGTTGTTGCCGCAACTGTGATCCAGTTTAATGAAAGTCCAGCTCCAGTTGCAGCTGGAGCTGGACTTTCATTAAACTTTTAGTTTTTCGCTCCAAAAAGACAAGCAATTATCACGAAGACATGGAGCACACACATGATACATTGAGTCATTCAGGAACCTTTTAAAACAGTTTTATGCCCATACAACAATTGTAGAACCTTGTGCTGTAATTTTTGGGTGAATAAATTAACACTGAATTGCAATCTAATCAAGCAGGAACACTGGAAACACTCTTCATCGGCCCATATTCTGTAGCATGTTTACACAATAAAACAAACTTGCTGCTGAGAAAGAGGGCTCTTATACATGACATAACATCTCATATTACATAACATATTTCTATTAATAAGGTAGTCCCAGGATCACATAGAAAATGTCAAAGTGAAACAAAATGTTTGGATGTGGTGTGGTTAAAACCTACAAATGTGGTCATCATTGCTTTGCAATCTGCGACTGTGTACATTAGACTGACATGATCATCTACCTGACTGCTCTTCTTTTTACTAAATTACCATGGTCTTTATGTCCCTCACATAATCCGCAAATTGCTGATATGCTATTAACTGACATTAATTAGAATGGGTTGTACCACTAATGACATGCTTTTGAGAGGTCCTTAATGTGCTGATGCTTTACAGCTCTATTCGATGAACTGTGGCTTAACTCACAAACAGTATGGTGTTTCCCTAAGTTTTGCTTGTGATGCAGTCATGATGTAGCTGTGACGTACCACTGCAAGTCCGATTAAGTGTTGTACTGTGTTAAAGCAATGCTCCTAAACCTCCACTACATAGAGCTTGACCAGCACTTATGTCTCTTCATTGAAATCATCTGTTGATTCCAACAGTTCCAATACTGTTTACAGTAATTATTCAGATTTGTGTGGGAACTATTTGAAATGTGCCTTGATAATTTAAATTCTGTGATTAATTATTGATAAATGTATGCCACTGTATAATTTGGTGTAGCTCCATCCCAGAGCCTTTAACTACAAGCCATGACTGGAAAAACGTTTTCAGTGTACTTTTTTCCATTTAAAAATTTTCAGTCTGCTTTGAATTAATACATTACAGTGAACTTTTCTGCAGTTACTCATAGCAGAATGCATATAAAGTAGTAGAAATTGACAGAAGTTCATGAAATGAAGTGCAATAGTAATAAACAAAATTTCAGTAATGAAGTAGATGTGTATCATAGCTTGGATGATTTGATACGGATTGGCCCTCATTGTTTTATATACTTCTTGTTTTGAAGTTCAATTATTAGGGCTTTGCTTATTATGGTGTACATCCTATGTACACTTGACAGCAATTAAAAGAGAGAGAGAGAGAGAGAGAGAGAGAGAGAGAGAGAGAGAGAGAGAGAGAGAGAGAGTGGTTCACCCCTGAATTCCAATCTGTTGGCTGCACCTGACAATATGCAACCAACATGGTTCACCCCTGAATTCCAATCTGTTGGCTGCACCTGACAATATGCAACCAACATAGCATAGCTGTGTCGCATATCGTCGCAACCATGTGCAGTACAGTCATTGACTACACGCGGTATACATCACAAAAGACAAAGACACTAGAGAACATTGCTCCTTATGGCAGTCAGTCCACATGTAAACCAAAACCGAAGTACAATAAATATTAGAATACTCTTGTAAATTAAATTTCATTACAATAAGCGCCAAGTCATATACTTTCTATCACTCATTTAAAGTTACTGTTAGCAATCTGAATTTGTATGCACTGTTGACCAACCAGAGGTTACGTGTTTATCGAGACTGAATGAGGTATAAAGAGCCATAAAACACTGACGTTTCCAAGAGTATTAGTTTTACAAGGCTGATGCCTGAACCCGGGAATAAATGACAAATTTAGCACTCCACCACAGATTGCATTAAGCTCATATTTTTGCTGAGAGTTAACAACTAAAGGTATGTAATATATTGCAACTTCAGGTGTCAATGATATAAAGCTGTAAAATTGAACCCAGTACCTACATGAATTGTTAACTAAGCACAATCAGATGTCACATATTCACAAATATTGGGAACTGAAATGGAGATACAATTGATTTTTTTTTTTTCCCTGGCAGGGACTCGAACCTGCAACGATTTGCTGTTGTAGTATAGATACCAACCAGAGATAGTATATTTGATGTCTCTTCACTACTATTGGGATGTGCACATATTCAGCTAGAAGTAATGCCACAAATAATTTTGTGCTTCCTGGAACTCCTACCACATGCATGTCGTCACTGTTGACCCCGCAGGATGAGGTTTCAGCTATCACATTCTTGTTCACGGGTAGTTAGGATTGGGCCTTTTGTAGAGACGCGGACGGGTCTAGCATTTTGAGGAAACAACTAATTCAACTCTTTCTAGTTAGTAGCGAATACCCATGTGTAATGTTGATTTGAAATACGTCACCAACCTGAGTTCTTTGCATGGCTCTATTGGGGGGGGGGGGGGGGGGAAGAGTATATGTATGTTTGTGGCTGTTAAACACACTTACCCCCAGCTGGAATTGAACCCATACCTTAGCCATTACTAGCTAGCCTCAGCCTAGCCAACCACAGAATTTCAGATGTGTTAGTATAATTGTTTTTGTCGTAATGGAGTATGCATCGCACGGTATAAGAAGTCAAAGAGCTTGTGGGTGTCTGTCTAGGTAGGACAGATTTCTTGGCTGTGTGGCCCGAGGCGCCATGTTGTGGATTGTGCGGTAGTTCCTGCCGGAAGTTCAACTCCTTCCTGGTGTCAGTGTCAGTTAAGCAAATTAGCATATAAGCTTAAGGATCAATGGCCTTAGCTGCTTGGTCTGTTAGGGTTTATGCACTAGAAATCAATTCTAAAATGGGGGAAATGTCTAACATTTGTAACAGTGTATACTATTTGGTTTTAATAAAAGAGTGAAAGCAGTGGAGGCCATTCCATATACCTGTGCACTGTATACATACAATCTAAGTATTATGATTTTTCCATAATTATCACGATTTCTAGGCTAAAATTATGATCTTATGAATTACGGATTTATTTTTAGTATTTACCCCTTGCACATATGGTAATAAGGCAATATTTTGTGTTTCCTTCTGATCCACCCTTTTCTCTGCTTACTTTGTAGTCACCGTTTCCTTTATCAGTGTCTTCCCATAATCGTTGGCCTCGAAGGTGGATCTGAGGTTTTGTAGTTCCGCCTTCAGGTGTTCATCACTGATCCTGTAAGCCCTCTTAGCTAATTTGTGAAGGACGGATTTATTTTGCAAGGGGTGATGGTGGGAGGAGGCGTGCAGGTACCTACCCGTGCTGGTGCTCTTTCTGTATACTCTGTGGCCAAGCTTACCATCTGGTTTTCAGTAAACTTCCACGTCGAGGAATGGCAGCACCCCATTCTTTTCTACCTCCATAGTGAATGTTATTTTTTTGTGCTGGTGGATGAGTTGTTTGTCGAACGTCTGTAGCTCTTCTCCATGTGGCCAGATGACGAATATGTCATCCACATGTCGGAGCCAGCATTCTGGGCTTAATGGAGCAGACTGTAGAGCTGCTTCTTCAAAAGCCTTCATGAAGATGTCCACCACAATAGGTGATAGGGGGGGACCCACAGCTACACCAGCTGTCTGTTCATAAAATTCTTCTTTCCACCTGAAATAGGTGGTTGTTTAGCAGTGGCACACAGAAGACGCTTGTGAGGTAAAGTGACAAAAGAAATCTAGAAATATGGAATCTATTTGACATCTCTTGTCGATAGCACTCATCACATCATGTGATAAAAGATCTAGCTGTTTCACAAGAACAATACTTTCTGAATCTATGTTTACATAGGTTAATATGTTTGAATGTAGGGGAGTCCTAGTTAACCTCCTCTCTCCAACATATACATTAACCAGTTTTTCCAATGTTTTAAGAATGAGGAACAGGCAGATTGGTCTCATATTCTTGGCCTTCAATTCTCACTGGTTTTGGAATGAAGTCAACTTTACTGCCTTCGAGGCATTGGGAATGATTCCTGCTGCTAGGCTAACCCTGAATAACTTTCATAGGAGTCTTATAAGATTTTCTCCTGCTTGTTGCGGGAGAGCTGGAAAGATTCCATCCGGGCCAGGTGACTTGAACTTACATTCAAAGCAACATGCATGTCATGTAAATCCAGGTAAATCATATGAGAACAGCTCTCCAGCAACTCATTGGGAAGGTGGAGAAAGCATAACACTTCCTGGAAATAGCCCTCTGTACTGTCCTGGACATTGAGGGGGGCTTTTAGCAACACGACCTTCAATTCCATGCTTACAGCGGCATAGGTGTATGACCTAGGGACCACTATACAGTAGGGTGGTGGACTAGGGTCATGCTCGGTGAATGGAGGGTAAGGGCTGCCACAATGAATGAAAAACTGGTAATCAACACCATTAGAGGTAGCCTGCAAGTAGTAGTTCTGTCCCCTTTATTGTCCCCTCATGGGCTCAGCATTAATTTGCTGAGTACGGGCTTTGCGAACCCGGGGTCCCGAGCTGTGGACTGTGTTGCGCCAACAGTCCGCACTGTGTGTGCTTCAGTGACCATTGTTCGGTGCGACGCTGGAACGTTTTACGTTTCAGACACCAGGGATCTTGGCTTAATCGCCTGGGTCGCGTTTGTCGAACATCTCGAAGACAAGTATGGCGAAGTGTTAGGCATGTCTGTCATAAGCTGGGTGATGTCCCTGTGAGCATGGTCCAAGGCATCATTTCCCATAAAGATCTGCTGTTACAGTCAGACGACGAGTCGTGCGCCAACTTAAAGCTATGAAGTGTCCACTTCATACGGCGTGTCTATAGGGGTCCAAAAGATCAAAGGGTAGCCACTGATGTTTTCATCCAGGCCTTCGAAGGTGATACACTGCCTGAGAAGCTCAAGGTTTTGATTTACTGGTGCGATGTGAAGCGCTACATTCTTCCCCCTATCGGGTGCTTCAAATGCTGGAAATTTGGCCACACCTCCTCCCACTGTAATTCTAGCTCTACCTGTAGGGACTGTGAGCTTTCCAGCACATCCAGACGCTCCGTGCACACTGCCTCCAACCTGTGTGATAGTGGCCAGCACCATTCACCCTGCTCGCTGGACTGCACCATCCTACGTAAAGAAAGGAAGATTATGGAAATAAAGACCTTAGTTCAAGTGACATACACAGAGGCACGGAAAAAGTAGGAAGAACTTAATCCAGTTACTATGGCTACATCATTTGCTACAGCACTTAGGTCGTCACCACCAACTGTGGGCTCTAACGGCCATCACTCTACACCTGTCCCCTTGAAGGTTGGGGACACACCTTCTTCTGTTGCTCCCCCAATCATCAGGGACGCCAGTCCCAAACCCCCAGCAGAGAAGAATCAAGTCTTCTCTGGCCCCTCTTGCTAGGAAGGGGTCCCTCGGGACTCTTCCTTCCGAGGCTTCTACCAGCTCCAAACAGGATTCAAGGCAGCAGCTGATGGATCCACAACCTGCTGGTCGAAGGGATTCCCAATCGTCATTGGTCCCTTCAGAGAAGCCCTTCCAGCGGTCTCAGCCTAAGGAACAGTGAGAGGAACCAAAGAAAAAGAAGCAGAAGAAAAAAGGAACTCCTGTGACTCCTATTGAATATGAGATGGAGATCCTTGCATCCCCTGAGGATCTCACCCTCACTGAAACTCTGGCACCAATAGCTTTTGATTCTGTAGGCTCTCAGTTGGAAGCTACTGGTGAACCTATAGAATAACAAACTTTCTCTGTCCCATTATGGCCTTTTGTCTCAAACATTACATACTCCAGTGGAATGGTGGCAGTTCTTTCTACATCTACATGGGACACTCTGCAAATCACATTTAAGTGCCTGGCAGAGGGTTCATCGAACCACAATTACACTATTTATCTCCCATTCCATTCTCGAATAGCGCGCGGGAAGAAAGAACACCTGAATCTCTCTGTTCGAGCTCTGATTTCTCGTATTTTATTCTGATGATCATTTCTACCTATGTAAGTGGGAGTCAACAATATATTTTCGCATTCGGAGGAGAATGTTGGTGATTGGAGTTTCGCACGTAGCCCACGCCGCAGCGATAAGCGCCGTTGTTGTAGTGATTCCCATCCCAGATCCTCTATCATTTCCGTAACGCTGTCTCCCCTATATCGTGACAATATGAAACGAGCTGCCCTTCTTTGGACTCTTTCGGTGTCCTCCGTCAAACCCACCTGATAAGGATCCCACACTGGGCTGCAATACTCCAAAAATGGATGGACAAGCGCAGTGTATGCAGTTTCTTTAGTAGTTCTGTTGCATCTTTTAAGGGTTCTGCCAATAAAACGTAGTCTCTGGTTCGCCTTTCCCACAATATTGTCTACGTGTTCTTTCCAGTTTAGGTCTGAAGTAATAGTAATTCCTAGGTATTTTGTGGAGTTTACGGCCTTCACATTTGATTGATTTATGTTGTAAACAAAGTTTAACAGATTTCTTTTCGTACTCATGTGGATGACTTCACACTTCTCATTATTTAGAGCCAATTGCCAATTTTTACACCATACTGATATCTTATTCAGATCGTTCTGCAGTTGGTTTTGATCTTCAGATGATTTTACTAGACGGTAAATGACGGCGTCATCTGCAAACAACCCAAGAGAGCTACTTAGATTTTCCCCTAAATCGTTTATGTAAATAAGGAATAGCAGAGGACCAATAACACTACCCTGTGGAACGCCCGATAACACCACTGTTTTAGTCGATGCCTTACCATTGATTACTACGAACTGTGTCCTCTCTGACAAGAAATCCCCTATCCAATCGCAAATTTGGGGCGATATACCATAACCACGCAATTTGTTTAAGAGTCGTTTGTGAGGTACGGTGTCAAAAGCTTTCTGGAAATCAAGAAATACGGAATCGATTTGTGAACCTTTGTCGATAGCACCCATCACTTCGTGAGAATAAAGAGCTAGTTGTGTTTCGCATGAACGATATTTTCTAAATCCGTGTTGACCTTGGGTCAATAGATCGTTCTGTTTGAGATAATTAATAATATTTGAATACAGGATATGTTCCAAAACCCTGCTGCAAATTGACGTCAATTAAATAGGCCTGTAGTTTAGTGGGTTACTCCTACTGCCTTTCTTGAATATAGGTGTGACCTGTGCAACTTTCCAATCTTTTGGTACAGATCCTTCTATGAGAGAGCGGTTGTATATGACTGTTAAGTAAGGAGCTATCGCTTAAGCATAATCAGATAGAAATCTAAAGGGTATACAATCCGGACCAGAAGACTTGTTCTTGTTAAGTGATTTTAGTTGCTGCGCTACTCCGATGATATCTACTTCTATGTTACTCATTACGGCATCTGTTCGTAATTCGAAATCGTGAATATTGGTTTCGTCTTCTTTGGTGAATGAGTTTCTAAAAGCTAAGTTTAGTAACTCTGCTTTAGTAGCGCTGTCATCGGCAGGATCGCCATTACTATCACGTAGTGAAGGTATTGTTTGTGATTTGCCCAGAGTATATTTAACATATGACCAAAATCTCTTTGGGTTTTCAGTCAAATTACGAGAAAGAGTTTCGCTGTGATAAATATTGTAGGCATCTCGCATTGAAATCCTCGCTAAATTTCGAGCTTCTGAGTACGATCGCCAATCCTGGGGATTTCGTGTTCGTTTAAATTTAGTATGCCTTTTCCTTTGCTTTTGCAACAGTGTCCTGACCTATTTTGTGTACCAAGGGGGATCGCCTCCTTCTTTTATTAATTTATTTGGTATAAAACTGTCAATTGCCCTACTTAGTCGAGCTCCTACAACTCCTCAGCACCTCACATTCATTTTGCATCGCCCTCGAGGAAACCTGGTTTCCCACGTCATGCACCGCTGCCCTACGTGGCTATCAGGGCTATTATCATAATTGCACAGATTATGATAGGGTATCAGGTGGCGTCTACATCTATGTCCTTACCTTTGTCTTGGCCAAACCTGTTCCTCTCGAGACGCCTTTGGAAGCTGTGGCTGTCAGGGTAAGGGCTGTGTTGCATATTACCATCTGCAATGTCTATTGCCTCC
Organism: Locusta migratoria; assembly: GCA_026315105.1. Taxonomy (NCBI): domain Eukaryota; kingdom Metazoa; phylum Arthropoda; class Insecta; order Orthoptera; family Acrididae; genus Locusta; species Locusta migratoria. The sequence continues at coordinate 11,108,743 of CM048755.1, forward strand.
TGACGGTGCAATATCCCAACACGTCCTGGCTGCACTGATTGCTCAGCTACCCCCACCTTTCCTAGTATTGGGTGATTTTAATGTCCATAACCCATTGTGGGGTGGCACTGTGACTACTGGGCGTGGTAGAGATGTCGAGGCATTGCTGTCTCATCTTGACCTCTGCCTTTTAAATAATGGTGCCCCCACGCATTTTAGTGAGGCACATGGTACCTACTCAGCTCTCGATTTATCTGTATGTAGCCCAGTCCTTTTACCGTCCATCCACTGGAGAGTGCATGACGACTTGTGTGGCAGTGACCACTTAATGATCTTCCTACCACTGCCACAGCTTCAATCCCCTGAACGATTGCCCCGATGGGCTCTTAGTAAGGCAAATTGGGACTCTTTCACTTCTGCCGCCACAACTGGTTCCCCAACACATGAGAACATGGATGCGGTAACCGACAGCGTCACCTTGGCTATTATTTCTGCAGCCGAGTGTGCAATTCCTATTTCTTCTGCTTGTGGTAACCAGAGATTGCTCAAGCAATTCGAGACCAGAGGCGAGCTCTGAAGCGTCACAAGCAGCATCCGTCTGTGGAGAACCTCATAGTTTTCAAGAGGCTCCGTGCCCGAACTCTACTCCTAATCTGAAAACGCAAGTAAGAATGCTGGGAGAGGTATGTGTCTACCATTGGTTCACGTACTTCTCTGTCCCAGGTGATGATAAAGATAAAACGTGTTTAGGGCTTCCAGAACCCTTTCAGTGTGCCTGGGATGTCTGTAACTGGAATAGTTTGTACAGATTCACATGCAGTTCCCGAACACTTCGCTGAGAGCTCAGAGCTCTGCACCAGCACATTATCCGCCAGCCTTTTGCACCCTGAAAGAGCACAAGGAATGAAAAAGGCTTTCCTTCTCGGCTCGCCGTGTGGAGCTGTAAAATGCTCTGTTTAGTGCATGGGAACTTGTTACTGCTCTTACTAACTGCCCTGACACAGTCCCTTAGCCAGACCGCATCCACAACCAGATGGTAAAATGCTTGTCAGAGGAGTCAAAACAACAACTTCTCGCCATGTTTAATCGCATTTGGATCGATGGTGTTTTCCCCTCTCGGAGGAGAGAGAGTATCATAATTCCAGTGCTCAAACTTGGCAAAAACATGCATGAATTGGACAGCTACCGACCCATCAGTCTGACCAACATTCTGTGCAAGTTGCTAGAACGTATGGTGGGCTGGCGGCTATGCTGGCTCCTTGAGTCTCGCATTCTCCTGTCTCCATGAACTTAGGGCAGTTTCCGCAAAGGGCGCTCGGCCCTGGACAACCTTGTCCATTTTGAGACCGACACCCAGACAGCATTTTCAAGACACCAACATTTGATAGCAGTCATTTTTGATTTGTCTAAGGCCTGCAACACGACCTGGCGACACCACATTCTTAATACGTTACATGGATGGGGTCTTCGGGGCTCACTCCCCATTTTTATCAAAATTTCTTTTAGCAGTGCTCACCTTCCGCGTACAGATTGGCACCTTTTGTAGTTCTTTGCACGTCCAGGAGAATGGGGTTCCCCAGGACTCTGTGTTGTGTGTGCCCCTGTTTTTAGTGGCTATTAGCAGCAGCAGCAGTAGGGTCGTCAGTATCTCCCTCCCTCTATGCTGATGACTTCTGCATCTATTTTAGTTCTTCAAGTATACGTTTTGCTGAACGCCAGCTGCAGGGTGCCATACTCAAGGCACAGTCATGGACTCTCTCCCATGGGTTCTAGTTCTCTGCCACAAAGACGTGCATTATGCACTTTTGTTGGCGTCGAACAGTTCACTCGCATCCAGAGCTTTACCTTGATGGCCAACAACTCAACGTATTGGAAACGCATCATTTCTTAGGGGACCGGCTGACACGGCTTCCCCATATTCGACAGATAAAGCTGAAGCGCTGCCGTAGTAACAACACTTGGGGTGCAGACCGCAGTATGCTGCTGCAGTGCTATTACGCACTTGTTCTGTCCATACTGAACTATAGCAGTGTTGCCTGTGGCTTGGCATTGCCTTCAGCTCTGCAGATGTTGGACCCAATCTATCACTGCGGGGTTCTGCTTGCAACAGTAGCCTTTCGGACAAGCTCTGTGAAAAGTCTCCTTGTGTAGGGCGGTGTGCCGCCTCTGCACATCAGGTGGCAACAACTGTTGGCGAATTATGCTGCTACTGTCTGTGGTTTACCTAACCAACATCTCCTTTTTCCTCTTACTGAACTCCACATTCCTCAATGGCATGGCGGCAGAGATCGGATGTGACAGCTGGTGCCCGTGTTAGGTCTCTTCTGAGTGAATTGAAGTGAATTGAAGTCTGTTCCCCTACCATCTCTCTTCCAATTCCTGTTGCGTACACCACCGTGGTGTACACGTTGGTCTCACCTTCAACTGGAATTGTCACAGTACCCCAAAACCTCAGTTCACCCTTAGACCCTTCGTCGTCAGTTCCTATCTATTATTGGCAGATTCCGGGGCTCTACAATAGTCTACACCAACAGATCAAAGGCAGTTGGTCATGTTGGTTTTGCCTATATGCTTCCAGGACACAATGAGTTGTGCTCCCTTTCAGATGGCTGTAGTGTATTCACTGCAGTGCTGTCACCTTCTCCACTGCAAGATCCTTCAGTGTGTCGATGTGATGCACGTTTGACAATCACGCACTTCTTGTTGGAATGTTCCAATTTAGCCACTCAGAGGTGGAATTTTAATCTTCCTGACGATTTGATTCTTGTTTTAGTTGACAATGCCTCTATGGCTGATGCTGTTTTAAATCTTATTCACGTGAGTGGGTTGTATCGATCCATTGGAGCTTCAGTGCAGTGTCCATTATATATCTGTTCTCCACTTGCCCATCAGTTTTAGGCAGGCTGTTTTAATGTGTAACAGAGCATCTGGGTGACCTACCTTTTTGTCTGTGATCACCCAGCCAAGACACTCTGGCATTCTCTTACAATCTTTCTCCTTCTATCTGCCTTTTATTTATTGACCTGTGCAATCATTTGCTTTCTGAATTTTAACACATGGTTTTAAACAACATTGTAGTGATATTTCTTGCATTCTCTACAATTGGACCAAGGAATTGATAACCATAGTCGTTTAGTCCCTTTCAAACTCAAACCATCCATCCCTTTACTGTGGAATCTAGTTGTGAGTGAACTCATTGGAGAACTAAACTCTAGACAGTACTTTTGCCAAGCAAACACAGATGACCTCATCATAATAATACTTGGTAAATTTGCTGGAATATTCAGGAATATGGCACAAGGTGCGTTAAACATAGTGCAAGACTGGTGCAGAAAACAGGATCTGGGCGTTAGTCCTAAGTTAGTTTTCAAAGAAGCGTATTCAGCATTCAAGTTGGAATCTAAAGCTTTATGATGAAACTTTACCTGTGAAGGGGACAGTGAAATGTCTAGGGGCTACCTTAGATGAGAAATGGACACGGACTCCTCACATTAGGAGTATTGGCCCAACGCAAATGGTACTCTGGTGAGCTTGTGGTAAAAACTGGGGCCTGAGCTCCAAGGGTATGCACTGTATATACACCATGGTGGCTAGACCCAGGATCACTTACGAGGTGGTTGTGTGGTGGAAGAAGGTATAACAGGCGGAATTAGCAGCACATCAACTGCTGGGGTGCAAACTGTGCTGGATGTGCCCCCTTTACACCTCTGGGTCAAGATGGAGGCAGCGGCTGGTGCATATGGGCTCAAATCTGACAAAAACTGGATCTCATTGGTATATCCAGAATCACTCACTAAAGTAGTGAGTGAGGTAAATATAAGAAAGGTTGGGGAAACCCCAGCCATCTATATTATAATCCCATACTGCTTCAACAAGCCTTTCAATATAACAATTGGAAGCAGGTACCAGTGGGAGAAAACAGTTTGACACTGTATGGGGGTCACTGTGTGGTTCATCAATGGGTTGAAATCGGACCACGTTCAGGCTGGAGTACACAGGGTGCAGTCAAGACTGCCGGGCATCATCTCTCTAGGGAAACTGGCCTCAGTATTCCAGGCCAAAATTATTGCCATCTGGGCATGTGTGGAGGAGAATTTGCGTAGGTGCTACAAGCTCTGTAATCCTGGGCTTGAACAGTAAAGAGATTAAACTCATAGTTGGACTGATGACAGGCCATGGGAACTTCAAAAAACATCTACATACAATGGGAATAACAGAAGAGGATCCTAAATGTAGGATCTGTGATGACGGTGAGAAAACTGCGTCACACCTAATCTTTGAATGCATTCCCATACCTGCCAAATTTTAAGGTTTGTTCATAAAATTTATGGAAATCTCATCATTTTACAGTTTTACAGAAGGACAGTGTTATTGTACGACTTCACAGACAAAAAATTCAAACTTCAGCGTTCAAAAATCCCACCACCCGCATAATTGATTGTTTGCGTGGGTTGAATGCAAGTCTATGGTAGTCGATAACTCATTCTGTGATATACTTAGTAATTTAACATCGGGATATGTCATCATTGCAACTAAACTTAAAGCCAGGATAAGTTCTTCCGTGCGTGTATTATGGGTGAATTTTAGGCTCTGCTTTGCAAATTCAAAGTGATGATGATCAGTTATTGGCATTGAGACCTAGAACATAGTAATCGATCTCCACGGCACAGAAAAATCCCTTTTCATTAATGAGAAAGTACTTTGGTAACGTACTGCCTCTGACTATATAAGTTTGCACTAAGAGTTAGACAAAATTGAAGATGCAGTTTTCTGTCCATTCATTTTTTTTTCTAAGTTTATGATTTTATGCAAGAAAGAGACTGAAAAGACAGATAAGGTGGTGAATAAGCTTCAGAGGCAGTTCACAGCTCTTCAGGTAGATGTCAGTTGGGTTGGAAATCAAGGTGCTGCAAGTGATTCCAGTTGTACAACAATACAAAGGAATTGTAGAGCCAATAGATTTCTTAAGTATAAACGAATTTCTAGAGAAGTGCGCTCTGTTCTCACTACACCCATGGCAACACAGAATGTGAATTTGTTTTAAGCCTTTTGAATAAAAATAGAACATAGTTCAAATCATCCACATACAATGAATCCCGGAAGTCTATTTCTGTTCTGAAGACCAATAGTTCTGGCCCCTGTTTTAACATTTCCTGTGTCTTCTCGCAAGAAGCTAAGAACCCCTTAACTATGACTTTAAAAGTCAAACTACCATATGATTTGCAGTGTGTATTGTATTATTTCCTACCCGATTTATTAGATTTATTGTGTAAACCCTTTTTCAACTGTCACATATCTGCTTAATTTATCACAGAAACCCTGTAATGTATGCCCCAAACAAATATTCACCACGCCTGCTGTTTCTTGAGCACTGCTTTCTTCTCGATTGTTATGTTCATCTAGAAACATTGTCCTATGATGTGAGTAGATATGATTTCATTTAAGTATCCTTTTTAAGCAGGAATTATTCTATTTTATAGCCCAGAAATGTTATTTTCATCAAGCCAGAGTATATAGACATTCATCATACTTTTATACTCTGGCTTGATGAAAATAACATTTCTGGGCTATAAAATAGAATAATTCCTGCTTAAAAAGGATACTTAAATGAAATCATATCTACTCACATCATAGGACAATGTTTCTAGATGAACATAACAATGGAGAAGAAAGCAGTGCTCAAGAAACAGCAGGCGTGGTGAATATTTGTTTGGGGCATACATTACAGGGTTTCTGTGATAAATTAAGCAGATATGTGACAGTTGAAAAAGGGTTTACACAATAAATCTAATAACTCGGGTAGGTAATAATACAATACACACTGCAAATCATATGGTAGTTTGACTTTTAAAGTCATAGTTAAGGGGTTCTTAGCTTCTTGCAAGAAGACACAGGAAATGTTAAAACAGGGGCCAGAACTATTGGTCTTCAGAACAGAAATAGACTTCCGGGATTCATTGTATGTGGATGATTTGAAATATGTTCTATTTTTATTCAAAAGGCTTAAAACAAATTCACATTCTGTGTTGCCATGGGTGTAGTGAGAACAGAGCGCACTTCTCTAGAAATTCGTTTATATGATTTGCAGTGTGTATTGTATTATTTCCTACCCGAGTTATTAGATTTATTGTGTAAACCCTTTTTCAACTGTCACATATCTGCTTAATTTATCACAGAAACCCTGTAATGTATGCCCCAAACAAATATTCACCACGCCTGCTGTTTCTTGAGCACTGCTTTCTTCTCGATTGTTATATTCATCTAGAAACATTGTCCTATGATGTGAGTAGATATGATTTCATTTAAGTATCCTTTTTAAGCAGGAATTATTCTATTTTATAGCCCAGAAATGTTATTTTCATCAAGCCAGAGTATATAGACATTCATCATACTTTTGCCGCACATGATTTTTACTGATAGCTTTTGTCAAAACTTGGCAGGTATGCATTGCATTGGAGAGCAAGAGGCATAGAACATTCAGGACAACCAGACCCAAAGAAATTGTGTCCATAAAGAACTGGTAAAGGGTCTCCTTGTACTGTTTAAGGCTTTGGTTGGTTTTACTATATATACAGGGAGCAATACCACACAATAAAACTCAGTTTCATTGTGGGCAGTAGCGGGTTGGGCCAAAACTGTTTTGGCTTTGTGAGGATACAGGGTTTTAGGTTAGTAACCTCTTTAGTACGTTTTGGTCGAACAATAGTTATCGTTGGCTTGCAGTGAGAGCTGCTGGCAACAATGCTTGTTTGTTGGCCGGGGTGCGGCAGTCTCCCGCCGACCGCAGAGCGAGGCAGTAGCATGTTGGCAGTGAGTTCGTAACCTGCGTTTAGTGGTGGCTAAAGTTTTTCCATTCCGTCGTATCGCATACGGGTTGCAGTTGCATATTGAAATGTTTCAGTGTGGACTTGTAGACAGTCATCGTAGTGGCACGCAGTTATTTAATCAGTGTATTTAAAGGGAAGAGTTTTTAACATTTGTCGTTCAAAAATAAAGGAAGTTAGCAAAGTTTACTGTTGTGGATCAACCTAGTAATTGTCTGCATCCCATTCCATCAAATCATTGGAACAATTATTAAATGATTAAGCATAAAATAGAATGTAACGACAACTTCGCCCATCGAGGATTAGGTGGACGCAGCAGTGACGTTACAGCTTCCCTGCTAAAATCAAATCAAATCAATCAATAGGCCATTCTCTTAGAGGCAGTTAATAATATTTGAGAAAAGTATACGTTCTAAAATCATGATGCAAAAAGATGTCAATGATACAGGCCTGTAATTTTGCGGATCGCTCCTATTGCCTTTCTTGAATATTGGAGTGACCTGTGCAACTTCCCAGTCTTTGGGTATGGAACTTTTGCTGAGCTAGTGGTTGTTATATGATAGCTAGGTATAAGGCTATTGTATCAGCATACTCTGAAAGGAACCTAACTGGTATACAGTTGGGACTGGGAGACTTAGTTTGTTAAGTGATTTAAGTTGCTTTAATACTCCAGGGATATCTACTTTTAAGTTACGCATGCTGGTAGCTGTTTTCTGAAAACTGTCTTGAGCAGTTAAACCAGCAACCCACATGCAATGGAAATATTTTAGACCTTATAGCTACAGACAGACCTGACCTTATTAACAATGTCAGTGTAGAGACAGGAGTTAGTGATCATGATAGCGTCATAGCATCAATGGTGACCAAAGTTAATAAATCAATCAGGAAGGCTAGGAGTGTGTTATTGTTAGAAAGAGCTGATAAGCAATTGTTAGCATCACAGTTAGAAAATGAAGGATTTTTTTTAGTTCTGGTACAATGGATGTAGAGGAATTGTGGACTAAATTTAAATGCATTGTAAACAAAGGATGGAAAAGATCCACTGTGGTATAATAATATTTAATAATGTTAGAAAGCTACTGGGAAAGCAAAGGCTGTTACACTCTTGGTTCAAAAAGGAAATGATGACAGGCAAAAGTTAATAGAGATTTGTGCATCTATAAAGAGATCGATGTGTGAAGCATACAATAATTACCACAGCCGTACCTTAGAAAAAAATCTTTCCGAGAAACCGAAAAAAATCGGGTCCTATGTAAAATCGATAATGGGTCAAAGGCCACTATCCAGTCACTAGTTGATCATTCCGGGGCAGTAATAGAAGATAGCAGTCGGAAAGCTGAACTTCTAAATTTAACATTTAAGAAATCTTTCATTCAGGAGAACTGTAGAAATGTACCATCATTTAATCTACACAATAACTCCCAAATGGAGGACTTAGTAATAGGTATTTCCGGTGTAGAGAAGCAGCTGAGAGAGCTGAATACAAAAAAGTCTCCTGGTCTGGATGGAATACCAGTTCAGTTTTACAAAGAGTATTCAGCAGCATTGGCCCCCTTTCTTAGATTGCATTTATTGCTGATTTTTTAATTCAGTGCAAAGTTCCTAGTGATTGGAAAAAAGCGCAAGTGACTCCCATTTATAAGAAAGGTAAAAGAACTGGCTCACATAATTATAGGCCAATATCATTGACATCAGTTTCCTGTAGAATTTTAGAACATATTCTCAGCTCGAATATAGTGAATTTCCTTGAGACGGATAAGCTTCTTTCTATGAATCAGCATTGGTTTAGGAAACTTGATATGTGTGAAACTCCGCTTGCCCATTTCTCACATGACATCTTGTGAGCCATGGATGAAGGGCAACTGGCAGATTGTGTTTTTATTTTTTTATTTCAAAAAGCCATTTGATGTGGTGCCACACTGCAGTCTGCTAACGAACTTATGAGCATATTGAATAGGTTCATAGATTTGTTACTGGCTGGGAGACTTCCTAAGTAATAGAACACAGTATGTTGTTCTCAATGGCGAGTGTTCATCAGAGACAAGTCTATCGTTGGGTGTGCCCCAGGGGAGTCTGATAGCTATTATTTTCTATCTATATAAATGATCTGATGGACAAAGTAACTTGTATTTTGAGGCTGTTTGCTGATGATGCTGTGGTGTATGGGAGGGTGTCATCTGTAATTGACAGTAATAGCATATAGGATGACATAAACAAAATTTATAGTTGGTGTAAAGAATGGCAGCTAGCTCTAAATGTAGAAAAATGTAAGGTGATGTGCATGAGTAGGAAAAACAATCCCATGATGTATGAATACAACATTAGTAGTGAACTTCTTGATGCAGTCGCGTCGTTCAAATATCTAGGCATAACACTGCAGAGCTATATGAATTGGAACGAACATGTAAGGACAGTTGTGATTAAGGCGGATAGCCAACTTCGGTTTATTGGGAGAATTTTGGGAAGATGTACTTCATATAAAACACTTGTACGGCAATGTCTTGAGTATTGCTCAAGTGCTTGGGACCCGCAGCAGATCAGTTTAAAAGAAGACATGGAAGTTTTATTACTCGTAGGTTTGACCAATGCACGAGTTTCACGGAAATGCTCCAGAAACTCAAATGGCGATCACTGGAGGAAAGACTATATTCTTTTCTAGAAATTATGTTGAGGAAATTTCGAGGGCCGGAATTTGAAACCAAGTGTAGAACGATCTTCGTACCAACTAGTTACATTTCACGTAAAGATCACAAAGACAAGATAAGAGAAATTTGGCCTTGTACAGAGGCAATTAGACATTTTCCCCCCCTCATTGTATTTGGGAGTGGAACAGGAAGGGAAATACCTAGTAGTGGTTCAGTATATCCTCCACCACACACCTTGTGGTGGATTGTGGAGTCTATATGTTGATGTTCTTGATATGAATTCTGGAGTATTTACTTTGTCTTCTATAGTGAAGGAATTTCGAAAATCTGTGTTAAGTAATTCTGCTTTAGCAGAATTGTCATCGGTAGCATCACCATTTCTGTTATGTAATGATGGTATTGATTGTGTTTTGCCACTAGTATACTTATATATTGCCAAATTTCTTAGGATTCTCAATCAAATTATGTGAGAGGGTTACATTGTGGTAACTATTATAAGCTTTTCACATTGAAGTTTGAGCTAAATTTCTAGTCTTTGTAAAAGATTGCCAGTCTTAGGGATTTTGTGTCCATTGAAATTTGGTATGCTTTTTTCTTTGCATTTTCAAGAGTGATGTAACCTGTTTTGTGTACCATGGCGGGTCAGACCCATCTTTTGTTAACTTGTTTGGTATAAATCTCTCAGTGGTTGTCAATATTATTTCTTTGAATATAAGACACATCTGATCTACACTCACATTGTTAGTTTCGAAAGAATGGCAATTCTCACTCAGGAAAGCTTTAATCAAATTTTTATCTGTGTTTTTGAATAAATATACTTTTCTTTTAATTTTGGTGGGTTTGGAAAGTCCAATATTCAGTCTTGCTATGACAACTCTGTGTTCACTAATCCCTGTGTCTGTTTCGATGCTCTTTATTAGCTCCGGATTGTTTGTTGCTAGGAGGTAATGTTCTGACAACCATTTACTATTCTAGTGGGTTCATGAACTAATTGTTCAAGATAATTGTCGGAGAATGCGTTCAGTACAATTTCGGGTGATGTTATATGCTTGTCTCCGGTTTTGAACATGTATTTTTGTCAACATATCGAGTGTAAGTTAAAGTTGTCACCAATTAAAATTGTATGCTTTGGGTACATGTTTGAAATTTGAGCCAAGCTATCTTTGAACATTTCTGCAATCAAATCATCCGAGTCAGGGACTCGGTAAAAAGAGCCAATTATTAATTTATTCTGGTTGTTAGGTATAACCTCTGCCCGTACCAACTCACAGGAACAATCTACTTCAATTTCACAGGATAAACCACCTATGACAGTAATAAATATGACGCCAATGTATCTTTTTTGAACACTGTTTGCTCATTTGTAAAAGTTTCATCTGAACCTATCTCCGGTTGTAGCCAGATTTTGGTACCTATAATGATTTGAGAGTCAGTACTTTCTACTGATGATTGGAGCTCTGGTGCTGTCCCCACACAGCTACAACAATTTACAACTGTAAGACAAATGGTTTTTAGATCTGTGTTTGTTCTATATTTGACCTATACCCTTGGAGATTGAAACCTTTGTGCGTGTGTTCACGAGGCCCTCTAAGCTAAAAAATCGCCAGTCCATGCCACACAGCTCCTGCTACCCATGTAGCCGCTTCCTGCATGCAGTGAACTCCTGACCTATTCGGCGGAACCCAGACCCCCACCAATTGATAGCACAAGTTCAGGAATCTGCAGCCTACACAGTTGCAGAACTGTCTGAGCCTCTGATGCATACCCTTCACTCATCCCTGTACCAGATGTCCACAGTCAGTCCTGTCAACTATGCTGCAGTTGCTGAGCTCTGCCTTCATCTGCAATCTTTACCACTTCAGATAGCCACTCAAAACTGGGGAGAATCTCTTCAGATCCAAAGCAACACACATCGTTGGTACTGATGTAAGCCACCACCTGCAGTTGGCTTCATCCTGTACTCTTCGTGGCATCCAGAAGGACCTGTTCCACATCTAGAATGACTCCCAGTTTGCACCTGGAGTGCACATTGGCCGTCTTCCTCTCTTTAACAGCCATATCCCTAAGGGGCTCCGTTACTCACCTAATGTTGGAGCTACAAGCAAACCCACCCTCTGTGATTGCCCAGATCCTGCAGGCTGTGTGATGAACTTAGGATGAGCAATACCATCTGGCGAAGAAACATTGTCTGGAACAGATAGCGCCTCAAACCTTGGCAAGATGAATCAGGGAGGCCTCACAATAAATCCCCCGGAATGTCATTTGCTGTCTGCCATGCACTGGAGCGACCACCCACACAACCACGGGGGAGGTGTCTGCCTCACTGCGAGTAGTAACAGGGCTTGTTGCTGCTGCAGGCTGCTCAGCGGACGTACTGGGCATCCGTTCAGGTCCAATGACTAGCCAACAACAATAGCTCTGTGCAACCGAGGTTAACACAGCCTGAAGCTGGGAGTGAAGTGTCACAATCTCAGTCTGCATCTGCACATAGCAGTCACAATCCCTATTCATGATGACAATACCCAGAAAAACTAACGACTAGAAAGGTGTGATGTGAACAGAGGGTAACTAAGGTAAACAAAGACAACTAGAGCTAGTACTAATCCAATGGAAAAAAAAACAGATGACTATCAGGATTCACACGGCAAAAGAATACACTAATCAGATACTTAAAGTGAATCTGAATATAATATGCAAGTGAGCACACCATAAATTTAATACACTGAAGCAAAAACCTCACAGAACAGTCGAAATATATCATTTATAGTAAGAATCCGGTTACACTTAAATGTGAATATGCAAGACAGCACAGACAAAGCATAAGATTTTCCAATATGTGGGCGTACTACTCATTGCCGTGGGGTCCTTTTATTCTATGAATAATTCCTGCTCCTCGTGCAGATAAGTAACCCCAAGAGAAAACAGATATCCACCCACTTCTTCTTATCGTGCTTACATATACGTGTCTGTGGCGAGCCCCTTGCAGCCTGTAAATGACTCTTGGACCCTCGTCACTGGTGGAAAAATCTTATTTGTCAGTGAAAATAACATTTTCGCATGACGCATTCAGATAAAGCTCTGCAAATGCCAATCAATATAAATATTTTCTTCACTGAATTCTTGTTACTTGTGAGACCGTCGTGCATGTTGTCCAGTGTCCCTCGGCCTTTGGCGAATTATGTCACTGGAGCCGGGGAAGTTAGTCTCCCATTGCAACTGCGTCGCATTGAGATAGGGATTTTTTATGCTTTTAGACACTAGCTCCCTGGCCTCGTGCTGTTATCTCATTCTATTCCTGCCTGAGCCATGAGCTCTGCCCCTCAGGGGCTCAGCATTAATTTGCTGAGTACGGGCTTGGCGAACCCGGGGTCCTGAGCTGTGGGCTGTGTCGCACCAACAGTCCGCTACGGCAGGGGGCACGGGGACAGCCGAGAAACTCGCCTCAGTTACGTACTGTGTGTGCTAATGAACGTGTCTCCGGACATTGCTATACTGACCAGGATAGGAGTGGGTGCTCAAGGACATACCTAGTGTGACGTTGATGGGACGGCTCAAGGCCCTAGCGACAGTGTTAGCCGGGATATTGTGTATAATTGTGTTAGTAGTCATAACAGCCATACTCCCCTAAATTTCTTGTTTGTGCTAGAACCGATGGGGATACGTTCAGTAACACTAAGCCACTCTTCTTTGTTGAACACTTGGAAGATAAGTTTGGCGAAGTTTCAGGGTTGTCTAAGATGAGAAACGGTGCACTCCTCATAGAAATGGCATCCCCAGCACAGTCACGGGCACTTCTGGCCTGTGAAAAGCTGGGTGATGTGCCTGTAACCATCACCCCTCACAAGAGTCTCAACATGGTTCAGGGGATAGTTTACCATCGTGATCTCCTTCTGCAGTCAGATGACGAATTACGCACCAACCTTGAACGACGGGGTGTCCACTTCGTCAGGCGCATATATAGGGGGCCTAAGGACAACAAGGTAGCCACCGGTGCCTTCATCCTGGCCTTTGAGGGCGATTGTTTGCCCGAAAAGGTCAAGGTTATGGTATACCGGTGCGACGTAAAGCCTTATATTCCTCCTCCAATGCGGTGTTTCAAATGCTGGAAATTTGGGCACATGTCCTCCAGGTGCAATTCCAGCTCCACCTGTAGAGAATGCAGGCGTCCATCCCATCCGGACGCTCTTTGTGCTCCTCCTCCTATTTGTGTAAACTGCGGACACCATCATCCCCCATCGCCAAACTGCACGATGCTCCATAAAGAAGGGAAAATTATGGAGTACAAAACCATGGACAAATTGTCATATAACGATGCCAAAAAGAAATTTGAGAGACTGCACCCAGTAGCATTGAAGACATCATTTGCAAGTGTCACGTTGTCCCCTTTCCCTTCGGTGACGGCGGCCCCATTGTTTGTGCCAACTTCTGTGGGCCCTCAGGGCCTAAAACTGCATCAGCCCCCTCGAAGGTTGGGGGCTCTCCCCCACTACACCTACTGGGGGAGCACATCCCCCCACACCGTCGGGGACAACAGTCCCCGTCACTCATCCGGAGAAGCAACAACTTCCTCCGGCTCCTCTCGCTCGGAAGGGGTCCTCTGAGACGCTCCCTTTCGAGGCATCTCAGAGTACCATGGAGGGTCCCAGCCCACGGCTGTCGGACTCCCACACCCTTGGTCAAAGGGCTCCGCACGCTACGTCGGGCCCTGACACCGTCTCTGACAAGCCCTTTCAGTCCTTAAGACCGAAAGGACAGCAAGAGGAAAAGAAGAAGAAGCTGAAGAAAAAGGAATCTTCCGTGGCTTCAAAGCCACGCCTTGTCACTTCTTCCGCTTCTGACGACGAGTTGGAGATCCTTGCATCTCCCAAGGATCTTGCTCTCCTGGACTCTCCAGAACCAATGGTTCTGGATCCAGTCAGTACACAATCGACAGCAGCAGGTAGTGAACCTATGAGCTAATCATCCTTATCATATCATGGTCTATCCAGTCAGCACTAATCAAATTCTCCAGTGGAATTGTGGTGGTTTTTTCTCCCATTTGGCAGAGTTACGGCAGCTTCTCACCACTTCACCTGCACTATGCATTGCCCTGCAGGAAACCTGGTTTCCCCTGACGCGATGTCCTGCCCTACGAGGCTATCAGGGATATTACCGGAATCGCACAGGTTATGACAGGCTTTCAGGTGGAGTATGTCTTTAGAAGGTGTGGCAGTCAGGGTGAGGACTACAATCGACCTCACCATTTGCAGTGTATACCTGCCCCCAGACGACGTAGTACCCCAACATGTTTTGGCGGCGCTGATTTCTCAGCTCCCATCACCTTTCTTACTTTTGGGGATTTTAACGCCCACAACCCCCTGTGGGGGGGGGGGGGGGGTACTACGATTACTGGCTGTGGCAGAGACGTTGAGAGTTTATTATCTCAGCTTGACCTCTGCATTTTAAGTACCGGTGTTGCCACACACTTCAGTGTGGCTCATGGCACTTACTCTGCAATTGATCTGTCAGTATGTAGTCCTGGCCTTTTACCGTCTGTCCACTGGAGAGTGCATGACGACTTGTGTGGTAGTGGCCATTTCCCGATATTCCTTTTACTACCACGGCCTCAGTCGCCTGGACGTTTGCCCAGATGGGCCCTTAATAAGGCTGATTGGCACGAGTTTACTACCGCTGCAAAGATTGGCCCTCCAACGGATGCCGCCATGGATGAGGTGACTGACAGTCTCACCGCAGCCATTATTTCTGCTGCTGAACGTACGATCCCTAGCTCTTGTGGATCCCCTCGGCGGAGGTCGGTGCCCTGGTGGTCACCAGAGATCACCGAGGCTATTAGGGATCACAGGCGTGCACTCCAGCACCATTGTGCCACAGGCGTGGCAGGGATTTCTACAAATGGAGTAGTTTGTACAGACTCAGATGCAATTGCTGAACATCTAGCTGAGCACTATGCTCGTAGTTCTGCATCTGTGACTTACACGCCATCTTTCCGTACCGTGAAAGAGCGGGAAGAACAGAAGCGACTGTCCTTTTCAACACGTCGAATGGAATCCTACAATGCTCCATTCAGTGAATGGGAATTCCTCGGTGCCCTTGGCTCATAGTCCCGATACCAGCCTGGGGCCAGATCGCATTCATAACCAGATGCTGAAACACCTGTCGGCGCAGTCTACACGCAACATTTTATCCGTGTTCAATCGCATCTGGAATGATGGTGTCTTCCTGTCACAGTGGCGAGAAAGTATCATTGTGCTAGTGCTTAAACCAGGTAAAAACCCCTGCGATTTGGACAGCTACCAACCCATCAGCCTCACCAACGTTCTTTGCAAACTGCTGGAACGTATAGTGAGTCGGCGGCTGTGCTGGGGAGTCTAGAGGCCTGCTGGCTCCATTTCAGGGCGGTTTCCGTCAAGGCCACTCCACTACAGACAACCTCATTTACTTGGAGTCCTGTATTCGTACATCCTTTGCTCAACGTCAACATCTTGTTGCGGTGTTTTTTGATTTGAGAAAGGCGTACGATACAACATGGAGACATCACATCCTTCAGACGTTACATGAATGGGGTCTTCGAGGCCAGCTCCCTATTTTTATCCAAAACTTTTTAGCTGTCCGTACGTTTCATGTCCAAGTTGGTGCTTCTTGTAGCACCCCTCATGTGCAGGAAAATGGGGTTCCTCAGGGCTCTGTTTTGAGTGTCCCCTTATTTTTAGTAGCCATAAACGGCTTAGTGACAGCAGTTGGGTCGTCAGTATCCCCCTCTCTTTATGCTGACGACTTCTACATCTCTCTTAGCTCTTCCAGCACCCAAGTTGCTGAACATAGGTTACAAGGAGCCATTCGGAAGGCACAGTCCTGGGCTCTAGCCTATGGCTTCCAGTTCTCTCCTGAAAGACCAGAGTTATGCACTTCTGTCGGCGTCGGACAGTTCACCCACAGCCGGAACTTTATCTTAACAACCACCTCTTAGAGGTTGTTGACACTCACAGGTTTTTAGGGCTCGTGTTTGATTCTCAGCTGATATGGCTCCCCCACATTCGTCAGCTGAAACAGAAGTGCTGGCGCCAACTGAATGTCCTCCGCGATCTGGGCCATACGACCTGGGGTGCCGATCGGTCCACACTGTTGCGGATATACCAAGCTTTGGTGCAGTCCCGTCTGGACTTTGGATGCCTTGCCTATGGCTCCGCATCCCCCTCAGCATTGCGCTTTCTGGACCCCATTTACCACTGTGGGGTTCGCATTGCGGCAGGTGCCTTCCGCGCCAGTCCCGTGGACAGCTTACTTGCAGAGACCGGGGTCCCACCTCTGTGGATCCACCGCCAGCAACTGCTCGCGGCCTATGCTGCTCATGTCCATAGCTCGCCAGGTCATCCGAACCAACATTTGCTTTTCTCCCGTACGGTCGTCCGTCCTCAACAACAGCGACCCCGTTCCGGTCACACGATCGCCTTCCGTGTCCAGTCCCTTCTGTTGGAACTAGAGTCTTTCCTTGTCCCATCTCCTTATCGGGCGCGTATGCGTACGCCCCCATGGTGTGTACCGCAGCCATGCTCTAGGCTGGACTTGGCCAGTAGACCCAAAGACACAGTTCCTCCAGAGGCACTACGCCGTCAGTTCTTCGCTGTTGTTGCAGAGTACACTGGATACGACATAGTCTATACGGACGGTTCGTTGGTTTGTGGTAGTGTTGGCTTTGCCTATGTCCATGGTGATCACGCCGAGCAGCGGTCTCTGCTGAATGGCTGCAGCATTTACACTGCAGAGCTGGTGGCCATTCTCCGTGCTCTTGAGCATATGCGCTCCTGCTCAGGTGGGTCTTTTCTGCTCTGCAGTGACTCCCTGAGCAGTCTTCGCGCTCTGGATCGATGCTACTCACGTTCTTCTTTGGTGAAGGCTATTCATGAGACACTTTTTGCTCTCAGTCAGTCAGGATGTTCTGTGGTCTTCATTTGGTCTCCTGGTCACATCGGCATCCCGAACAACGAACTAGCTGATAAGCTCGCCAAACAAGCTGTCCATGCATCTGTACTAGAGATTGGCCTCCCGGCTTCTGATTTCCAGTCTGTGTTGCGCCATAGAGTATGTGAGCTCTGGGCCTCTGAGTGGCGTAGCCTGAGCCATCCCAACAAACTCAGGGCAATAAAGGAGACCACGGCTGTGTGGCAATCCTCCATGCGGGCCTCTCGCCGGGACTCGGTAGTCCTGTGCCGGCTCCGCATTGGCCACTCTCGGCTGACCCACGGCCATCTCCTGCGCGGTGAGGACCCGCCTCATTGTCGTTGTGGCCCTCCTTGACGGTGGCCCACATTTTGATGGACTGCCGTCTTTTAGCCACCCTGCGGCAGGATTTTAATCTTCCCGCAATTTTATCTGAAGTCTTACGTAACGATGCCAATATGGCTGATTCTGTTTTAGGTTTTACTCGTGACAGCGGTTTTTACAACTCCATATGAAGCTTTGCTTCAGCGCATTGTATTCGTTTCTCTTGTCAGAATGTCCTCCACCTGCAGGTTTCCTTGTGTTGCCCCGTGGCTGACCTTCCTATTTTAATTTCATGGTCGGTCAACCACGAACTTTCGATTTGTCATTACATTTCCACACTTGTCTGCTGTTTCCATGTGATTGTCTCTTTTCGTGTTGTCCCTTGTCGACTTTGTTGATACTTTATTGATTGAGTGGGGTTTTCCTCCCGTAGCAGTTTTAACTCTGGGCGAATTTTTCAGTATCCCCAAACTTATCTCGCCCTTTGATGGAATGGAGGACTGATGACCTCCACAGTTTTGTCCCCCTAAAACATCAAACCAACCAACCGTGAGCTCTGTTAGTGGTGCCTCTTTCAGTGTAGTTCCTCCACCATCTGGCTGCAGTGGTATATGGCATGCCATTCCTTCTACCAGCTTCTCTGGTGGAAACTCCTCCATCTTCAGTAAGAGCGATGACTCTATCTCGAGTTGACTTCTACCGGTGAGCCATTTCCAAAGACTGCCTGACGTGTATTTCCACTTCCCGCTTGTATTGTGATGGCTGGTGAGGAAGGAATTATATTGATGTGAAACTGATTGTCAGAGGCAGTACAGCTGTGCAGGCCAGGCCAATCGTGGCTGGCTTGGCTATTGGTCTGCCACCGCCAGCTAGATTGCTTCGTCTGTAACTGGCTAGCCAGCTTTTCATCCATCCAGCAAACCCACGCTCACCCCTTGAAGTATTGAAAGTCACACCTAATCTACGAGAATCTATAAAATAAACTAACACAGCTAGAGCTATTTTGCTATAATAAGAGCAGCTACATAATCTTTTGACATTTCATTCAAATATTTAAGGAAGTTAAAGAATAGAATCATGATAAACATACCTGTTACATAATATTTCATCTAGGTAGCAATTAGTCAACTCGGGGAACTCATCTTCACATGTGCTCTGCATTAGATCTAGGCTCTATAAAATATGTATTTAATGTAGATAATCAAGTGAGTTGTAAAATTAAACTGTTTCGGTGGCAACATTGTAAAATGTATATACATAGTATATCATTCAAGTTTTGTGCACTTATAAAGTGCACTCAATGTCTTTGAATCAATAAGTTCTGCATGGCAGAAATTACCTTACACTGACGCACTTCATTTAAATCTCAATAATACAGAATTCACTGTTATTCTGAGTTCAGAGTTTCGTAAAGGATCGATAGAATCACTTCAATTTCTCGACTGTTCCACTCTCGTACGGAGCTCGAGAAAAACAAGTGCAAGTTCTAATTACTCTCATGTTACTATTACAGTTGTAATATCATATTTTGTACAGCAGTGGGAACAAAAGCTGTTTGCATTCAGAAGAGAAGGTTGGTGATTGAAAAATCATGAAAAAGCGTGCAACAGTGAAAATGCTTTTGACTTAATATTGCTTCCCCAACTCGTGCCCCCACCCTCTCCCCACTCTAACGTCAAAGAAAACATTCACCCTCCTCCTCCTCCTCCTCCTCCTCCTCTAATTCACTATACTGCACAATCCGCTACATTCTTTCAACTTTTTGGATGTCTTCCCTGTATTGTGTCAGGTAATAATCGCACACTACTCAGCAATGTTGAAGAAGAGGTTGAACAACAATAGGGTTGGAAATCTCCTTCATATACTTTATGAATGTTCTAAGGGTTGTGTCGATAACATAGCATTTGTTTCCCCTTCCCCAAACGTGCTTTTTCCCAGTTATGTTGTTTATAATTGTACCACAGGAATATGTACAACCCTCAGTTTTGTTTTGCTAATCAATATTTCGAAGGCTGACGAAACATTGTTAGAAATCATAGTTGTCACTATTTGAAGATATAATTTCAAAATCATTTTGCATTGTCTTTGTTCTTTTGAGTAGTTTACTAGACAGTAGCACAACCTGCCACAAATATTTTTGAGTCCAATATAACAAGCTCTATCACGGAGGTGGTAAAATGTTACTCTCGCGCCAGTTTGGAACTGAGAGCTGCACACTTGTACTCTCTTAGAGTGCATCAAAATTTTCATAGAGCAAGCGAACAGCTGAAGCATTCATCGTCTCCTCAGTGCAGATAATTCAGGAAGTAGAAAATGAGAGTAGGTGTGGTTGCTGCATGAAATTTGTCACCCTTGTCTGTAACCAATTTTTTCTGGTATTTCATTTTATTCTAATTGTCTTTTGTACTATATTCATAGTGCGGCTCCCTAGCACTGTGGTAGAGTTGCAGACTACAAATCCAAAGGTCGCGGGTTCGATCCCCGCCAGGTCCTAGGATTTTTATCTGCCATTTTCCACTTCTTTCACCTCTGGCAGTATTGCTCATGTGAAAAATACCGAGCAACACCATTGTTCAGAACCCACGTTAAACTGTAGGTCCCCCTATAACTGGCTGGGTAAGTCACTTCTGAAGGTCGGAGGAAGGCAACGGCATACCATATAGGACCATGTCTAGTAAAGCACTGTGGTGTTCAAACCAATCTTCGGATTGTTGACTGCTTTACCTTTTTTTTTTTTTTTACTATAGTCATTAAAAAAAAAAAAAAAAATCCAACTCTGAACTCTGAACACAACAGTGCAACACACGTAGGTGCTAACAGATGATTAGAAATGTAATTTATATCATTGACAGTCGATTCAAATTTCGTCAGAGGCATTTTCATGGTAAATCAACATGCATTAACCAAGCAGGTATCTATGACCCTGACAACAAATTACCTAGTTGAGTTTCAGAGAAGAATTAATGTCCAAAGGTTATTTTTTGATTTTGTAGAAGAATTTCTCCTAACAATTCCAAAAGCTATAAAATAGGGGGGGGGGGGGGGGGAGATTATCATGCACAGGTGGTCATAGTGTGATTTGAACAGACTATTGATGCCATCATTGCATCATCAGACACATGCAGAACTACAAAGCTACTCAGACGCTGCCAACAGTGGCTCTTGATATCTTTGATATTCAATATTGAGCCATGCAACACATCACAAAATATAACAAATGATTCCAGGAGGAGGCGAGCTACTGGCAGAAGTAAAGGTGTGAGGACGGACTGTGAAGCGTATCAGGATAGCTCAGTCGGTAGAGTGCATGCCCGCAAAAGGCAAAGGTCCCAGGTTTGAATCCCGGTTCCGGTAAACAACTGTAATCTGCCAGGAAAGTTTCATAACAAATGTTGTCACTTACTCACAGAGCGACATTCTTTGAGTACAAAAATTAAATTTTCTATCTCAGAGTCTCATCATACATGACGATTATACTGTGTGAATTATGGAAGTGGGAAAGGAATGTCAAGTGAATTTAGTGAGCCAATTCATTACTAGTTGTGAAAGTAACTGCACTATCACAGTGTTGCCAAATATTTACCATGATGTTGTTAGTTCTACACTGAGCTAGGAAGAGCTCTGTAGCAATAAGCAATGCAAAAGCCATGCTCGTCTCACATGGGTCCTAGATGGGAGTCTTGGGTTTAGAAAAATGCAACATTATCTCCTGATAGTTCCCAACTTTGCTGTTTAGGCTGTCAACATTTAAGTCGTCCAATAATCATAATCCAGCATTCCAGATATAATAAACTTTACAACAATGCTATGTAATTTCAGTATAGTGATAGCAAATTTAGTTGTAATAAAATCTTTCATGAGACATACAAAATTTCAAAGCCTGAGCTATATAATCTACCATCATGTTATTAATTTCCCTCAAAATACAAGCAAATGAGATGCCTACTTTGTTAGATTGCAAAAGAAGCTTACTTTAGTGTAATGAAAAGTTACTGGAAATCAAAAGTTGAATTTCACACTTCTGCAAAAGTACAGAAATATCTTACTGCAGATGGAAGCAAGAAGAAACATATAGTAAACTAATTATTCGCTCACATACTGTAATCAGTTCATCTGAGATTTCAGAAGAAAAAATACTAAACATTATTTCCATTAACACAAAAACTAAATTGCAGATGTGAGCAATGTGCAATTTCATGCTTACTCATCTTCAGTCGTATACATGTAATATATAGGCTACTAACCAGTCTATTCACTGCTTTCACAATGCTACATCCGTGTTTGGTTATGAAATTATGAAAAGGATTCAAACCCATGTCTCTGTTGGAGCCCTCAAATCTTTACATCCATTATTTATGTGTTTTCTGCTTGGTAAATATTTGTAAATCAGACTATGACACCTGCTCTCATGAGCTGTTGGTTCTATGTAGTAAATTGTATTCAAAATTGAATGTCACAAGTTCAACAGACACTTGATTGCCAGAAATGTCCATATCGGTTAACATAGCAGGGTAAACGAAATCTAGGAGAAACCCAAATTCATCTACTGGCATAGTCGAACAACAGTAGATTAATGTAAAAAATGACCACCCCTTTAAATAAAATCACTAGAACCAGCAACTGAGCCACAAATTTGTATTCATCAAAGTATCCCGATTACATATAAGATTGTTTATTAACATACTTTGACATGAATCTGTCTGAAGGCATGATATTAAATTAACAGGAATTATTACAATTTTTGTTTGCATCACTGGCCTCCCATAATTGTCGTCTCTCTCTCTCTCTCTCTTTTCTTTTTTTTTGTCCTGAACAGAAGACAGTGCGATAAACATATGTATTTTCCTTGTCAAACCATTCTTCTGGATTCACTGGTAAAATGCAGCAGTAAAAAGTGAGAGTCAGCAAAGCTTTTGCGACTGAAGAAATATCAATAATGATTAAACTGATAACTAACTTGTATTCAAGGATTTTTTGTGCATTAAAGAAGATTGTTAACAATTAAAATAACAAACTAAATAGACACTCCATGTTGTTTCCGTATTTCACAGAGTTTTTCTGTAATTTTGTTACAGAACTTAGATTAAGGAGAGGAAAAAGTCTGAAGCCTTACACAAGTCCAACGATATCTTACATATCAACTATCTTTAGTTCAGATCACCATGTGAGCATGGTGCCATGGAGGTAACATGACACTGCTGCAGTCATGTTCTGCTATTGCTCTATTGGTAGTTAATGTAGAGTGTAGACAATTCATTATATGAAATACAAAAATGTTTACAATTAAACATGGAATGGCCTTCCTGGGGTGAAAAATTAATTTAAAGTAAATGCGACCACTATGCAGATTACAGTACCAATATGAAAGGAGAATATTATGGAAATTTAGCAGAATAACTCAGCACAATTGATGAAGTGGGTAAACTATCACACAGTTGCCTACCATCATCGACAATACCTGCAAGTTTCCACTGTACTGGCAATAGGACAACGTTATTGGATCATTCAAATCATCCTCACACCTATTCACAGCCAAGTAGTTGCGTCATTTAAGGTGCCATGTCTTGGCTCGGGCTGCCGTTATCACTGGCGGTTCGAGTCCTCCCTCACGCATGGGTGTTTGTGTTGTCTGCAATGTAAGAACGTTTAAGTAGTGTGTAAGTTTAGGGACTCATGATCCTGGCAGCTTGGTCCCATAAGCATTTATACACATTTAAACATTTTGCCTCTTCAAGAGTGTGCTGAAAGTGACCCTCAGCCGTGTTGCACTGCCAAATGACTATATAAGGGAAGGCCTCAGTCCAGCAGCACGTTACACCATTGAAAAATGCAGATGAATGGCAAGAGTATCATCATTAAGTTGCAGCAGAAGTTCCTATTAATAAAGAGAAACATAAGTGAATAATGACTACTTGCTCCAAATTGTTAAGCAACAGATATATATTGCACACTCTTGTCCTGAAACGTATTCACTTTCAGTCCGGTGTTACACACCATTCAAATTTCCAGAATACCACGTAAATATGCAAATGTTATGGATGCTACATCTTGGATTCACAAGAAGATACCGAATAAATGGCTCCAGAAGCAGAAACAAAACAGAGGTCATAGGCAGTTGTGCAGTTACTTAAGTTTCTCATCTTCCAGTATTGTTTGATATCAGAACATGTTATTTTAGGTAGCATTCTATTCATGGATAACACAATTTTAATTTCAGCCTATACATTAATGAAGTTCTGAATGGATTCCGAATTTCCCTCATTCTTGCTTGCCTCACTGATTTTGTGAATGAATGTGGACTAATTGCTCCTTTCTGTGAGAATTTACCAGTTTTCCTGTTGTTAGTGTATTTATCAACCAATTATCCCCGTTATCGAAATGGGCGTAATGCTCAGTGAAGTATTCATTTTTTTTTTTTTTAAATACTTCAAAATTTCTGAAACTAGACAGCACAGTACCTCTAACTGGAATGTACTGACAGATCCCATCTAGAGTTTCCAGCTACATAATTATGTTATCTTGCCACCTGTGGATCACTGTAGTGAAAATTTTGCATACAGTGGTTTGCGGGTGTCAGACTAACTTATGCTTATAAAGTCATTTTTCTTTTTCTTGTCATTTTGCTGACATATTCTGAACAAATTTAATTTAAAAATATTGCATTAAGTTACTAAAATGAATAAATTTGAGGTCAAGGTGTGCTTTTCATTCATAAGCTACTACTAGTGTCTCTACTGTTGTGAGCAGTTTCCCTTGCCAATGAGTATGGCAACGACATTACCATTTTCTGAAGTAAGGCTTTGTTAACATAGTTGTAAGATGGAAACTCTCCAAAGCTGTAACTGCTTTGAAATCAGTTTCAGTATATTTTTGTTTGCTGATGATACCAGCTTGGTAGTGAAGGATGTATCTCGTAATATTGACACAGTATCAAGTAATGCAGTTCAAGAGATAAGTTCATGTCTTCTAGAAAACAAGTTGACGTTAAATCACAGTAAAACTCATTTTTACCATTTCTAAAACATAATTTGACAAAAGCTGACATTTTGATTACACATAATGGGCATGTGATAAGTGAGACTGATCAGTTCAAATTTCTAGGTATTCATATAGACAGTAAGCTGTCATGGAAAGCCCATGTTCAGGATCTTGTTCCAAAACTAAATTCTGCTATATTTACCTTTAGAACAATATCTGAAATAACTGATTTTTCAACACAGAAGGTAGTCTATTATGCTTACTTTCACTCACTTATGGCATACAGCATTGTTTTTTGGGTAACTCGCCTGATGCAAAAAGGATATTTCTGGCTAAAAAACGGGCGGTTCGAGCAATATCTGGTGTAAGTTTGCGAATGTCATGTCGACCCCTTTTCAGTAGTCTGGGAATTTTGACTCTGGCGTCACGTTTTTTCTTTAATGTCATTTGTTGTTAATAATAACAGCTTATTTCCATGAGTTAGTAGCTTTCACTCGGTGAAGACTAGACAGAAGTCGAATCTACATTTGCATCACACCACCTTAACACTTGTGCAGAAAGGGGTACAGTATTCTGCGGCATTCATTTTCAATAAGCTGCCACAAGAACTAAAGAATCTTAACACTAATCCACACGCTTTCAAATCTAAATTGAAGAGTTACCTCATGGCTCACTCCTTTTATTCTGTCGAGGAACTCCTAGAAAAGTTAAACAATTAAGCTAATTTATTTTTTCTTTATTGATTCTTTTCACTTTGTCTTAAGACTGTCGTGTGCAAAGGACTACTTAAAAATTTTCTATTACTACTCTTGTGTAACAATTAATGTATTGACTTGTTCCATGACCATGGAGTCTCACTCCTCAATTGGGTCCTATGGAACAGAAAAAACCAATAAATAAATAAATAAATAAATAAATAAATCAGTTTATTCTCAAAAAGTTGTATCTTATCATTTCCTTTTGTCTCTCCTGTGGGACCATACTGCTAAGGTCATTGCTCCCTAAAATTACACACTACGTAGACTAGAGTGCGTGCCACGTAACTTGGCGGGTGAGGTCTGGATGCGCAGAAGCACGGGTACATCATGCCACGTGACCTGCTGATCAATAGCCGTCAGTCAGCTGTTGCGCGCTCGAGTTCGTGTCGTACTGTGTGGAGCGACAACTGGTTTTGGCAGAAACAGGATTCATACCTGAAAGTAAATTAATATTTAAGTCATCAAAGATGAAACATTCAGAAGACTACCATTCTGAAATGACTTACGCAGTCTTCAGTCAGTGGTTTACAAGTCAACTGCTTCCATACCTGGCCGCTGTTATCGTTATGGACAATGCAAGTGTGCACTGTGTGCAAGTGAACAGAGCTTCAAATACCAGAAAGGACGAAATTATTTCGTGGATAACATCTAATGGAATTCCTCACAGTGCGTCACAAATCAGGGCAGAATTGCTCATGCTTGTAAATGCATACAAGCCCAAATACTGCACTTACCCGATAGATGAACTTGCAAGACAGCATGGTCACCAGGTAGTAATAAATCAGGAAATGTGAAACACGTTGCTTTGATCAGTAAGCATCAGTACAAAGACTGAACATGTGTCGCTTGTAACGTTTTTAGATAGTCTCCATGTTTTGTACAATGACAAACATATACAATTACTCTATCATTCCATGTGATATGTCACTTACGTCATTGATAAAGTATTTTAATAACTGCTTCGAAAAATCCAGATTTCAAGATACAATTAAGGGAAAAATCTAAAATTTGTCAATTTCTAATTTATCACTTTTTTATCTTCACAAATTTACTTTGAATTTTGTAATCTGTTATGAACGTCTAATGTGGTTTTTCAGTAATAATGGATTGATTGATCTCCCTAGAGGAACTGTGCATATAATTTACAGATATTTCGTGTTAATCGACTGAGCTACGAAATGAATTTCTGTGCCGCCCAGAAAATTATGCCCTGCCATGTAAACATGATAGGTACAAGAGAAAGAGACTCAAAAATACTTGTAAATGCGTCACAGTTTTCCCAACAATCAAACGAGCATTGTTTTTCTGCATTACACTTTTTATATAGCCGTGTGTGTTCAAGACTCGCAGCCTGACATTTCCTTGCACTTGTATGCGGCCGTAACTTTAAAGCTAAGCTGCAGTCAGCAGCTGACTGTAGAATGGAACGGAGCACAGCTAACGCACAGTCCGGCTACGCTGCAACAGCAGCTTCCTCCACCACTACACAGCTACTTGCGCAGAAGAGCCAATCCACCCGCCAAGTTATGTGGCGTGCGCTCTAATGTATTCTAAGGACAACTACACACACACACACACACACACACACACACATGAGGAAGGAGTCAAACTTTCAGCAGGAGCTACTGCACAATTCTGAACATGACACCTCAGGCCAAGCCAAGAAATTTGTCCTACCTAAACAGACACCCACAAGCTCTTTGACTTCTCGTACTGTGCAATTATGACAAAAAACAATTGTGCTAACTCCTCTGAAACTTGGTAGTTGGCTGGGCTGAGCCTAGCTTGTAATGGCTAAGGTATGGGTTCCATTCTGGCTGGGGGTAATAGTGTTTAACATACCCTTTTTACCCCCATAGAGCCAAGTAAAGAACTCAGGACTGTGCCGTGTTTCAAATCAACATTACACATGTCTATTCCCTACTGACTAGAAATAAGATGGATTAGTTTTCGTTCTTTCCTCATAATGCTAGACCCCACAGGGTTGGAGACCCAGGCAGCACAAAATTATTAATGGCATTTCTTCTAGCCAAACAGGCGCACATCCTACTAATGGTGAAGAGACACCAAATATATTCTCTCTAATCGTATCTATAATACAACAGCGAATGGTGCTGGGTTCAAATCTCTGCCAGGGAAAAAATCAATTGTATCTCTGTTTCAGGTTACAATATAACTCTATTTGTGAATATATTAAATATGTGACATCTGATTGCTTCGTTAAAAATTCATGTAGGTACTGTGTTCAATTTCACAGCTTTATGGTGTTTGACACTTGAGAGATGCACTGTATAACATACCATTAGTTGTTACCTCTCAGCAACAATATGAGCTTAATGCGATTCCTGGTGCGGTGCTAAATTTGTCATTTATTTCTTGGTTCGGATGTCAGTCTTATAAATTGATACTGATGAAAAGGTCAGTTACTATGTTCCTATATACCTAACCAAGTCTTGATCAAACACCTAAGCTTTGGTTGGGTAACAGTGCATTCAAATTCAGATCCCAAACAATAACTCTTCACATCATTAAATAAGTGTGAGATGGTATGTGACTTATTGGAATGAAATTTAATTTACAGTTGTTACTGTCCCATCTTTGATAACATATATAATAATATTTGTTGTATGATGGCATTGGTTTACATCTAGCCTGACTGCTATAAGGAGCAATGTTCTATAGTGTCTATTGTGGTGCCCATTATGTATAGGCAAGCGATTATACTCCACAGGGGTTTGGTGTTTATAGGACCTGCAACACAGCTATGTCACTTGGGTTGCATTGTGCAGTGACCCACTTTTTTCTCTTGTCAAGTGTACATGTTATCTTAAAGCATATACAGTAAAACCTCGTTTTTAAGTTCCCGGTTTTTACATTTTCCTGCCATTTACACCATTTTTTGTCGGTCCCGTCAAATTTCCTATGTTCACAATGTTAATTTTCCCTCATTTTTGCGTTATCATATTTACACTTTTCCTGCATGTTACACTTTTTGAAAGCATGTTCGTGAAGAAAAAATGACATAATCTACATTAATTGATGCTAGCATGTCTTTTCCCTTAAAGTATAGCACTTAAAAATTATTCGCAGTCGAGTTTCTTGACACTTTGCATTTAATCAAACGTATATTTCGCGTATCATTGTTGGCAGTACATATCTAGTTGACTTACGACGCGCCAATTTGTGGTGATGTAGTTCCTCTTTCCACCAGCTTCTTTGCCACATTGGCCGGCGTGTACTCAAACAATCAGACAATCAGAAACAGTTGCTTTGTTGATGTGAGAATAAAGAGTTGCATTGTTTTTGCGATACATATTTCTGATTCATAAAGAACGTTATGTCAAAGTTTGGTATTGTAATACCCACAACCTCAAAAAAGCGGTAATAGTGTGAGATGCCAATCCTATGCAAATGTCACAAAAATACTTATGCATATGTTTGCAGTCAAGAACATGAATAAATTCTCTAATATTGTCGAGTGAAACATCGAAAAATACAAAAAGAACGGAACTTTAGGAGTTTTACTATGTAAATAATTAATGCCAGTAAAAGGCAGTAATTTTGAAGATGTGTTACACAGCCTGGCAGCAGCATCCAAACGATATCTATCAAAGCGGTTCATGTAATTTTGAAGATGTGTTACATAGCCCAGCAGCAGCAGCATCCAAACGATATCTATCGAAGCAGTTCAAGTAATTTTGAAGATGTTTCACATAGCCCAGCAGTGGCGTCCTCAATTATAATGAATGAAATTACGTCAAAAATTTCTACTTCCCATAAAATTACCAGTTTTGCCCTGTGCTTAAAATAGTAAATTTTGTTAACCTTTATTGTATAATAAACTTCCTGGCGAGTATTTAGGTGTCTCTTATGTACATATATCACAAACTAACTACGAAAATGCGAGGCTGATCCAGTAAGCACATTTTACCGTTTAAAACACTACTTCCTGCATTTTATGTTTTCCTGCATTTTACACTATTTTACTGAAGTCCCTTGAAAAGCGTAAAAATGAGGTTCTACTGTATAATTATCTAAATGTACTGGTAACCTTTCGTGAATGTTAGGCTCCTCCTTCTTCTTCTTGTTTCGATTGGGCATACTTTGGACCACTTTTGTTCAATTGTTGGGCTTTGATCTTTGTCCAGTACTGTTTCATCCTTTGCTGGTGTAACCCCTTCATTTCTTCCGTCCAAACACTGCCTTTCTTTCAAGGATTTTCCTGAAATCCTTGGATTTCCTTCAAGGTGCGTCACACAGACTGTGTGTTATGGAGATCAGTCATTTCTAGTTCTTCAATGTACTTCCCGATTTCTTTCAGCCAAGTGGTGCAACATTCTTGTTTTGCCAGAAGGTGAACAAACGGTTGGTCAATCTGTTTGGAGACAGTCTTGTGACATAGATATAGAAAGCTGCCCCTTCTTTTTCTTGCACAGTCACAGTGTCTCTCGTTATGTTAATAGAGCTCAGAGTTATGTCGCCTTCTGAATTCCCCATCTTCTTTTACTGGGCCTAGAATCTTTCTAAGGATTCTCCTCTCACTGACTCCCAGTTTCTCCAGCAGACCTCTCTGGTTCATGGAAAGACATTCTATGGCATACAGGGCTTCTGCTTGTATGACTGATACGTAATGCTTAAGTTTCAAGTTGCGTGAAAGGCATTTTCTGTTGAAGGTGTTCATAGTCAAATGATAGGCTAGTTCCAACTTGTTGACTGTCATGGGTAATGACCTTTTTTTGATAACTTGGGTTCAATCCATTCGCCGAGATACTGAAATTTCTGTCCTTTTGAGGTTTCCCTAGTCTAGTAACATCTCTCTATTAGCTTCTTTTATGTTTTCTCCAGGAACACTTGAAGACCCACTTCGGCTTCCTGTTTTTTTTATGGCAATGTATCTGCATTGTTGTCACTTCAAGAGAATCAGCAATCATAGCCATGTCATCTGCAAAAGCCAGGTTATCTACAATCAGTCCTTTGTTCTAACGGCCCAGATAGATACCACTCTGACCACCCAAATTGGTCAGTTCATTGCACCATTCTGTCACAACCTTTTCAAGGACATAGTTGAAGAGAAGTGGGGAGAGTCCACCCCTTTGTCTCACTCCAGTTTTTATCTCTAAGGTTTCTGAGATCTTGGAATGGAAATGGTTTCTAGAATGAGTCTGTGGGTGTTGTTGTCTAGTCCTAGTTCGTGGAGTATTTTGTTGAGTATTTTTCTGTCGAAGGAGCTGTAGTCCTTCCAGAAAACAACAAAGGTGATGACCACCTTCCGGTTTCTCATCTTGGAGTATGCCAGTACAGTTTTAATGTTGAGGATCTATTCAGCACAATATCGAATCTTCTTGAAGCCTCCCTGAGATTCTCCTAGGTGACGGTCCAGTTGATCTTCTGCCATTGTTAGTGATGTCTTGGTGAGAATTTTTTATGTGCCAGGACAAGAAAAACCCAATGATAATTGTTCAGATCAATAAAATATCCCTTTTTATGAAGTGGATGCATCAGAGCCATGTTCCAATTGGATGGTAATTTCTCTGAATCCCAGATGCCCTGGATGATCTCAGTGAGCTTGCTCATGGTATTGACTCCACCACATTTACAGAGTTCAGCAACGATAGAGTCCTCTCCAGTTACCGTATTATTCTTTAGAAGTTTAATGATTTGCCCAACTTCTTCCAATAAAGGAGACAGTGAGCCCAGGTTTGGTGTGGTTTGTTTGTAGTCGAAGTCTTCAGTGGATGGTTCACAGTTAAGTAGGTTTTTAAAGTACTGAGCTAAGAGGTGGCTGTTGTCATTGTCATTAACCCTCCGAGTCTCTGAAGTGGAGGCTTGGTGGATTGTATTTTCTGAGTGTCTGCTGGAAGGGTCTGTATAAATCTCTGGAGTTATTCTTAGGAAAGCTCTCTTTGATTAGGGTTAGTTGGTTTTATGTGAAGGTTCATTTGGTTATTTGAATTAGCTTGCACGAATTTTTTTTTTTTTGAAAAGTCTCGGTCACAATATGCTTTATTTCACATTACGTGTTTCGAGTACATCATCATCAGCTCCGTGGTATAAAAGAAGAAAATTACATTTTAGATGTTTAAACTACGCAATCACAATATCTACAATGAATACAATACATATTAATACGTATATACTTACAAAACATTTTTAAAAAAACTATGGGAATTACAAACATCTTAGTATAGATGCTTGATTAAAACTTAAAACACCATCGTGGACGTCTAGTGACGGTATTGAACTAGACTCACATGCCCAACTGTGGTGAGAGGGGGGAAACACCTTAACAGGTACAATAGGCCCACTCGCTACCAGATGGCGCAGGGTTAACATTATAAAAATATATAAGACACCGATTTTAAGTACATTAAAAATACTAATGGGATAGGGTGTATGACAAGGGAGCCATGGGAGGGCCAAAGGGTGGGATTTAAAGTCCAAGTACCGAGCATTGCACATGCCCCAGCTCAGAAGCGCGAGTGTTGCCAACTCCAGCGGTCTGTGCAGCATCAGCTTGATGTTTACATCGTCAAATAGAAACAATACAATAGTTAACATACAGTATATGTCAAGATTCATTTTACTTTAACTTGTGTATCATTAATTTTGGAAAACATTATTTGAGCTTGTAGATACGGTTGAGTATAAGAATTCCATGTGGGTACATTTTCTACAAGGAACCGCTTCTCACATATGTTTCATTGGGTGCGTGGATAGGCTGATGGTTTGTGAATGCAATGGGCATGCGTTCGAATCCCACTGCAGTCAATTTATGTTTTTATTTTTTTATTTTTTAGACCTCTTGCAGTTAATGTTTTAAATATTAAATTGCTAAAAATTGTGCAGTTGTAGGCTTTTATAGATTTTAGAAGATTCTATTTTATAATTATCTAATCTTAAATCAGACAGAAACATGTTCATAGTAATAATATTGAAAATTGATGTATTTTGATTGTAATTTCTTCGACCGCCACATGATATCTCTGTAGTTTTCAGCCAAGAGAGACGTATCAGCTGATTAACATACATCATAGGTCTACTTCAAAATGGCTGATGTGAACATTCATGAGTGCATAATTGCTCTCCTTAAAAGCAGTGTTAGTGCATCTGAGGTGGGACGTCATTATGGTGTAGTTGCTTCCACAGTCAGGATATGGATCAGATGATACAGAGATAATGGTGAGGTAAACAGACATGAAATACCTGGAAGACTGTGAGAGCCTACTGAAGAGAATATGATGAATTGGTCAGATTGGCACAAACTGCCCCTTTCTCAAACATCTGGGAATTAGGGTGAGCTTCAAATTTCCCAGGCTTTCAGATGATTAAACAACTATGGAAATAGATCCCTTCACACTCTCACGAAAGAACCATTCTCTGGCGATCAAGCCGTGGACACTGGCAATTGTGAGATCCTGGAGGAGGAGAGTCATTTTCACCGATGAGTGCACAATTGAGTCCACAAGCAAAGATCCAGTTCTTGTTTACCACACAAATAGCCAATAATATTGTCAAGAGTCTTTTGACGGAATGCGTGGCATAATGGTTAGCATCATGGATCACTGTGCTTGTGGTCCCCAGTTCAAATCTTGCCACAGGCAGAAAAAATTTATTTCTTTGTATTCACTATTTCTAGAATGTTCTACATGTTCCTTATGTTTGATTTACTTGTAAGTCCCAGAAAATTCTTTCTATGTATAAATAGTAAAGCACTCGAAGCAGGAGGCAGTCTGTACTGAGTGTACGTTTGAGTTAGCAATAAACCTGTTCCAAGTGTAAAGAGCTCTATTAAGGACCAGCCTTCGAATTCTGGACCACCCGCAGTTTGCAACGTGACACTTTCTGGTGGAGGCACTGGGTATCCTGCAATACATCTGTATCATTGTGGCTCTGATTAGGCAGCGTGAGAGCTGTCGCTTACCCGGACAAGAACCGGGATACAAAGGGTATACTTACTACCTCCATCAGAAGGTCCATGTCATTAAAAGACCCATGGATGCCTAAACAGTGGCAAGCCAGCTGCACACCAGACATCCATAGGTGTTCTTGGGACATGCTGGTCAGGACCAAAATAAATGGCTGAAAGGATTTGAACGAGTCGCCAAGTACAGTAGGTGGGATCACATTATGTGCTTGGCAAATGTATATTTTACTTGGATGCGACGACCCAGCAGTGGTTTGAAAATAATGAGAACAAACTCGGTTTCTGGGAAAAATTTCAGACACAACTTAAGACGATGATGGAGACCACCGATGGCAAGTCCGTTTAACAGAACAACAATTGAAGAACAGGGCCCAGTGACATGGTGAGTCAACACAGTTGTATATACAGTGTGTTTGGGCCCATGTCACGTAGTTAACCCAGATATGGCAGAGGCCAATAAAATTTCTCACCTGATGAAGGGCATTGCAGAACGTATCTCGTGCTCTGCTATTAAAAGACGT
Source organism: Locusta migratoria (assembly GCA_026315105.1). NCBI lineage: Eukaryota > Metazoa > Arthropoda > Insecta > Orthoptera > Acrididae > Locusta > Locusta migratoria. The sequence goes on from CM048755.1 coordinate 11,142,634, forward strand.
TTTGACGTCACAAGAGTTTATCCGAAGGTGCCAGAAAATTGCAGAGATGCAACAGAGAAGGGTTGGACGAAAGAAGTACGACATACTCCTGAATGTAGTCCCTATGGCTGTTGTGGAAAACCAGCACGACTTTGTTTCTCTTATACGACAAATTGTGAGAGAAGAATTACAACAGTTTATGGTAGCCAGGGCTGTTGGACCAAGGGAGCACCAGATTATGGCCATTTATGTCAGTCCTGTATGTCACGAGGGAGCCGACGCTGCTGAGGGAAGGTATTTGAAACATTAGTGCCTGTCAGACTCGCCAGTGGCACCCAGTGTGTGTACAATGGCCTCGGCCTACTGTGCCTTACGCCGCAGTTCACAGCTGCCAAACGGCAGCTTAGGAACAGACCGACGTGACCACAACCAACTCCTCCAGCAACTGTAAAGCCTCGCAGGACGACAGATATCTGGAGGACAGAACACAACACGCCATAGTGTTTTCACTGTCGCCTTCCTGGACATCTCGTACAATACTGTAGGGAGAGAAGACAAGTATTTGACAATTATTATGACGCAAGATGCCAACCATCAGAGCAGTCCTTTCAGCAGCAGTCAATTGCAAGTGATTACTGTTGACTTATGGGACTAAGCCCGTCGCTGTATCCTGGACGTGGTCGCTCTCCAACATGCCGCTGCCATTGACCGTCACCTTACAGAGATACCAGCTGCTTGTCAAGTCACCGTGTTCAGGAAAACTAGGCAAGGCGACCATCTACAGAGGTGAGGCCGCCGCAGATGAAAATCTTCCATGGACGACAGTCGCTAAGATGTCGGGGAAATCTCATTGACGTCGTCATTGATGGCAAACCTGCCCAGGCACTAGTTGATTTGGGACCTTCTTTCTCTGTATTGTCGAATGACTACCACTGCAAACGAGAAAGATAATGTTCTATCATACAAGAGCCCCCATGAACCACAGACCTTGTCGATGTGGAGTGGCTTGCGTGCCTCAACGATGCAGATAGCCGTACCATAGGTGCAACCACAGTGGAACGGTATCTGTAGAGAGGCCAGACAAACGTGTGGTTCCTGAAGAGGGGCAGCAGCCTTTTCAGTAGTTACAGGGGCAACAGTCTGGATGATTGACTGAGCTGGCCTTGTAACATCAGCTAACATGGCTTTGCCATGCAGTTACTGCGAACGGCTGAAAGCAAGGGGAAACTACAGTCGTTACTTCTCCCGAGGACATGCAGCTCTTCTGTATGACTATACAATGATGGCGTCTTCTTGGGTAAAATATTCCGGAGGTAAAATAGTCCCCCATTTGTATCTACTCAGGAGAATGTCGTCATCAAGAAAAACAAAACAGGCATTCTACAGGTTGGAGCATGGAATGTTCTAACCCTTAATCGTGTAGGTAAGCTAGAAAACTTGAAAAGAGAAATGGATAGGTTAAAGTTAGATATGGTAGGGATTAGTGAAGTTTGGTGGCAGGATGGACACGATTTCTGGTCAGGTGAGTACAGGGTTATCAATACAAAATCAGTTGGTGGTAATGCAGGAGTAGGTCGGATAATGAATAAGAAAATAGGAATGTGGGTGAGTTACTATGAACATCATAGTGAATGCAATATCGTAGTAAAGATACACGAAGCCAACACCGACCACAGTAGTGGAAGTTTATATGCCAACTAGCACGGCCGATGCTGAGGATATCCAAAAAATGTATGAGGAGATAAAGAAATTGTCCAGAAAGTTAAGGGAGACAAAAACTTGATTGTGATGGGAGACTGGAACTCGGTAGTAGGAAAGGGAAGAGAAGGAAATTTAGTAGGTGAATATGGGCTGGGAAAAAGGAATGAAAGAGGAGATCGATTGGTAGAATTTTGTGCAGAGAACACTTAGTTTAATCATCACAACAGAAAGCTGTATACATGGGAGAGACCAGGAGACACTGGTAGGTACCAGATTGACTTTATAATGGTAAGGAATAGATTTAGAAACAAGGTTCTAAACTGTAAGACATATCCAGGGGCAGATATAGACTCTGACCATAACTTATTGGTTATGAACTGCAGATTAAAAGTTAATAGACTGCAGAAAGGTAGAAAGGTTAGGAGATGGAACCTGGACAAATTGAAGTAACCAGAGGTGGTTGAGGGTTTCAGAGGGAGCATTAGGCAAGGATTGGATGAAACGGCGGAAAGTAATACAGTAGAAGAAGAATGGGTAGCTCTGAGAGATATGGTAGTGAAGGTAGCAGAGGATCATATAGGCAGAAGGACAAGGCCTAATAGAAATCCCTGGATAACACAAGATATACTGAACTTAATTGATGAGAGGAGAAAATATAAAAATTCAGCAAGTGAAACAGGAAAAAAAGAGTACAAAAATCTGAAAAATGAGATTGACAGGAAGGGCAAACTGGCTAAGCAGGAGTGGCTAGAGGACAACTGCAGAACCGTAGAAGAAGGCATAACTAGGGGAAAGATAGATATCGCCTACAGGAAAATAAAAGAGAGTTTTGGAGACAAGAAAAGCAGCTGTATGAATATCTAGAACTCGGACGGAAAACCAGTACTAAGCCATGAGGGGAAGGCTGAACTGTGGAAGGAATATATAGAGGGCCTATACAAAGGAAATAAACTTGAAGCCAGTATTCTAGAAATGGAAGACGAAGTGGAGGAAGATAAGATAGGAGATATGATACTGCGAGAAGAATTTGACAGAGCGCAGAAGGACTTGAGTTGAAGCAAGACCCCTGGAGTAGATGATATTTCGTCTGAACTGCTGATTTCATGGAAAAATTGTATCACCTGGTATGCAAGATGTATGAGACAGGGGAAATACCCTCCGACTTAAGAAGAATATTTAATTCCAATTCCAAAGGAAGCAAGTGTAGACAAGTCTAATTACAGAACTATCAGTTTAATAAGTCATGGGTGCAAAATACTAACACGAATTATTTACAGACGAATGGAAAAACTTGTGGAATCCAACCTCGGCGAACTTCAGTTTGGATTTAGGAGAAATGTAGGACCACGAGAGGCAATACTCACATTACGACTTGTCTTATAAGATAGGCTAAGGAAAGGGAAACCTACGTTTTTACCGTTTGTCGATTTGGAGAAAGCTTTTGACAATGTAAATTATAGGGAGCGAAGAGTTATATTCAACCTATACAAAAACTAGACAGTGGTTATTAGAGTCAAAGGGCAAGAAAGGGACGCAGAGGTTCCAAAGGGAGTAAGACGCGTTGTAGCCTTTCCCCAATGTTGTTCAATCTGTACATTGAGCAGGCAGTGAAGTAATGGAAGGAGAAATTTGAAGAGGGCATTAAAGTGCAGGGAGAAGAAATAAAAACATTGCGGTTTGCCGATGACATAGTAATTCTGTCAGAGACTGCAGAAGATCTGGAAGAGCAATTGAACGGAATGGACAGTGTCTTGAAAGGAAGATATAAGATGAACATTAACAAGAGTAAAACGAAGGTAATGGAATGTAATGTCAGAAAATCAGGCTATTCTGAAGGAATTAGATTAGGTAATGAGACAATAAAAGTAGGAGATGAATTTTGTTATTTGGTTAGCAAGATAACTTCTGATGGCCGAAGTAAAGAAGATATAAAATGCAGAATGGCTTTGGGAAGAGAAGCATTTCTAAAAAAGCGAAACTTGTTAACATCCAATATTAATTTAAATGTTAGGAAGTCCTTTCTGAAAGCATTTGTCTGGAGTGTACCATTGTATGGGATTGAAACGTGGACGATAAAGAGTTCAGATAAAAAGATGATAGAAGCTTTTGAAATGTGGTGCTACAGATGAATGCTGAACATTAGATGGGTAGATCACGTAAATGAGGAGGTGCTTAACCGAAACGGGGAGAAAAGGACTAAAAGAGAGGGAAAAGAATAAGAGAAGGGATAGACTGGTTGGACACATTCTGAGACACCAAGGAATTGTCAACTTAGCATTAGAAGGAAGTGTGTGGGGTAAAAATCATAGAGGGAGACTGAGGGACGAATATAGTAAGCAGATTCAAAAGGATGTAGGTTGCCGAACGTATTCTCAGATGAAGAGACTTGCACAGGACAGGGTAGCTTGGAGAGCTGCATCAAACCACGCGGACTGAAGACGACAACAACAACAACAACAACATACAAGAGCAACTGTACTGAAGGTCGCAAATGGAAAATACGTCCGGCCGGCAGGAATATGTGTCGCAAGAATAACTAACAACAACAGGACGAAACCTTTTCAATTTGTCGTTTTAACAGAATGTAGCCATAACTCCATCCTCGGGTGGAACTTCCTTCAGGCATCTCACGCTGTCATTGACTGTGGAATATCCGAGCTACAAATTGGGCAAGCCGTTCCGATGAGTAAACATAACATGTACTTCCATGGGAGGTTGTTTGCTATCAAGAATGTTGAGATCCCACCATTAACAATGAGAAGATTTCCAGTCAGCAGCCGAGATGATCAGTTAGACGGTGAAGTGCTTGTCGATCGCAAAAAGCTAATCTCTATAAGAAAGGAAATCTACATACCAGCGGCTATCATGAGAATTACTTTTGGTTGAGGAGTACTTTGGATCACTTATTTTCTGAGCAATTGCAACTCATTCCTAAAGTAATTTTTGTTGGAACAGCTGAACCAGTCCATGATGGTGAGCTCAATGTCATCAATGAAGTCTCATGCTGTGTTGTTACTGTCGACAATGCACTGGAGGAAACTACTATGGCGTTGCATATAGGGCCCGGTCTGACGCAGGAACAATGTCAGCAGGTGTTAATCATACTACACCATTTTCAGGTGTATTTCAGACCAAGCAGGAGAAGAGGCAAATGAAACGACCCACAATAAAACACTGAATCAATACTGGAGATCATCCACCAAGTAGCCAGCATTCGTACAGTGTCGCCAGCTGAAAGACAAATAATTCGGGACGAAGGGGAGATGTTGCACAAAGACATTATTCAACCTTCAGAGAGTACCTGGTCATCTCTGGTGGCCCTCGTGAAGGAGGAGGATGGCATGTGGCATTTCTGTGTCGACTATCAGCAGCTGATCAAAATCGCAAAGGAAGATGTCTACCCATTGCCGCGCATTGACGACACCTTAGACTGTTTGAAAGGAGCTACGTGCTTCTCAACCAGGGACATGCAGACAGGTTACTGGCAAATCGAGATTGACGAAGCTGAAGACTGCTTTTATTACACCTGATGGCTTCTATGAATTCAAAGTCATGCTTTTAGGATTATGTAATGCCCCGGCCACATTCAAACACATGATGGACAACCAACTTGCTTTGACATATAAAATGGACGACATGTCTTTGTTACATAGATGACATTTCTCAAGGACCTGTCAACTGTGTTGGAAGTGTGTTCAGATACCAGGAGTCCGCCTTAACCCAAAGAAGTGCCTCTTCGTCACCAAAGATATAAAAATCCTGGGGCACCTAGTGAATGGAGATGGTGTCAGTTGTGATCCACATCAAGTTTTACTGGGATGAGACAAAATAAATAGCTTTTCGCCCACTTTAAGGAGGCTCTTACTTCCGCACCAGGTCTACCCTTATACAACGAGACATCAGCAGTTATGACTTTGGTGCAATGCTTATACAAATTCAGAAAGTTGCTGAGAAGGTGATAGCCTATGCATCAAGAGTTCTCTCAAAGTCCGAGATAAACTACTCTACAACCGAGAAGGAATGTCTTGCTGTTATCTGGACTATCAACAAGTTCCAGCCGTATTTATTCGGTAAACCAATCACTGTCATGACAGACCACCATTCTTTATGTTAGCTGACCAGTTTGAAGGATCCATCAGGTTGACTAGCAAGATGGGCACTAAAAGTCAGAGTATGATGTCACAGTGGTATTCAAAAACAGCAGCAAACACAAGGACGTAGACTGTCTTTCGAGAAATCCATTAGCTGAATGCAACAGCATGGATGTAATTTCAGCCCTCGCTGACATTACAGCTGAACAGAAGGTGATCCAGCATTATTACAAACCATAGAAGTCTTGGAGAAAGGAGAACCAAACAAAGGAGAGTTGAAACTTATAAATGGGACATTGTATAAGTGCAACTACGATCCACAGGTCCCCAAATGGCTACTGTTTGTTCCAACTCATCGCTGGCCAGCTTTATAAAGTATTTCCACGATTCTCTAATGTCCGGTCATCTGGGATTTGTGAAGATCCTAGACAGAATCAGACGCAGGTATTACTGGCAAGGTCTCTACTGATCTTTCAAGCACTATGTGAGTCACTGCAAGGAGTGCCAGTGACGGAAGCATGTTCCGCAGTTACCTCCAGGTTATCTGGTACCAATTCCACCTGCAGTAGCTCCATTCCACAGATTGGAATCGACCTTTTAGGTAGGTTTCCAAATTCGACAATCGGTAACCGATAGATAACAGTCTATATTGACTACCTCGCCCGCTATGCTGTCACCAAACCTGTGCCGACTGCCGAAGCTCCAGAGATCGCAAAATTCCTAGTAGAAGACATTATTTTGAAGCATGGTGCACCATGTGTGATGATTTCTGATTGAGGAAAAGTATTCATGTCAAAACCAGTATCAGAGGTAATGTCATGCTGTGACATTGTCCTCAGAATGACAACTGCCTACCATCCTCAGACAAATGGTCTTGCAGAATGTTTTAATAAGATGTTGGCAGATATGCTGTAGATATACGTTGATGGTGAGCAGAAGGATTGGGATACAATACTGCCAGTTGTGACATTTAGTTATATCACAGCAAGGCAAGACACCCCAGGTTTCACGCTGTTTTTCCTATTTCATGGCCGTAAAGCTGAGATGACAATGGATGCAGGTTCCATTCCAACCTGATGACACTCAGGATGATTATGTGAAACTTCTAATGATCAGAGTCGAAGAAGCAAGACAGCTGGCTTGCAGACAGACACCAGACACCCAGGAGAAGGACCATCAGTGGTATAACAACACACATTGACCTGTTGTATACAGCCCAGGAGATCTGGTGTGGATTTTTACCCCTGTATGGAAAGTTGGACTTTCAGAAAAGTTACTGAAGTGATACTATTGAAGTGACATATGCCACCTGTCATACGAAGTCGAGGATTATGAGCCGTCCTCTAAACGACAAAAATGAAGAGACATTGTACCCGTTCTCCATATGAATGAGGTCTTACCACAATCCCAAAGAACAGATAAACAGAAATGGCCTCTTGTTCAAGTACTCTGCAGACCATTATGATAATGAAGAAACCACGACAGGAGGGTCTGGCACCAGTCATTGTCGCGTAAGAAAGGTGTGCAGGCAGACTGGAAAGATTCCCCAGAATTGCCATACAGGAGACCCATGACAAGATCCAGGACACTACAGCTGGCTCCAAAGAGACCCTAACAGCGGGTCACTGTTCTTTCAGGAAGGGGAGCAATGCAGCAAGTCTTCCACCGGAACATGTGGCACAGTGGTTATCATCACAGATTACTGCGCTTGTGGTCCCCAGTACAAATCCTGCCACAGGCGGAAAAAAATGTATGTCTTTGTATTCACTATTTCTAAAATGTTTAAATGTTTCTTATGTTTGATGTACTTGTAAGTTCCAGAAAATTCTTTCTACGTATAAATAGTGGAGGAATCCAAGCAGGAGGCAGTCTGTACTGAGTGTACGTTTGTTTTACCAATAAATGTGTTCCAAGTGTAAAATGTTATGCTCTATTAATGACCAGCCTTCAAATTCCAGACCATCTCCAATTTGCAAAGTGACAATATGATTCCCACTTTCTGGCTACTTGAGCTAGAAGCGAGCACATAAGTGTGAAATGCTGTGGCTGGATGTCTTAAATGGGTGCAGGAACCTTAGAAAGAATACAAGTTCAATTCAGCATACTATGAACATTTCCTTGAAATAGTAAACATTCTTGGAGCTTGACTTTGGTACCCTGAAGGATGTCTCATTTAGCAACATGATAATCGTCCATCGCACACGAGCATTAGGATTCAGAGCTGGTTGCAGAGGAGACAGATTATTATTCAATGCCTACCATGACCTCCAAACTCGCCCAATCTCAATCCCATAGAGAACATATGGCCAAAACTCAAGAAGACTGGGGGGGTAATTGGCCAACCCTCTTCCGAGAAGTGCGGGTGCTTTGTGGGATTTGGTTTATTCTTAATGGGAGAGAATTGTCCTGGATGAGGCCTTTTTCTGTAGACTTGTAGATTCTATGCCTTGAAGGATCTGGGCTGTTTTTGATACCAATGACATGCGGACAAAATACTGAAGATACACATAGTCTACATTAAATTATTTTAATTTTAATGGGAGGTTATACCAATATCAACCTCCAAGGAAGATTATTTTTATGAGAGGTCAGATGAATAACACCCTGCAAGTATGTTTATTTTTTGTTATGGGTGGTCACACAAATATTACCTTCCAAGGAAGATTATTTTTAGATATCAAATAATTGAAAGTCCAGGTTGAAATTAACAGTGTAGTAATAAGGACAGTTTACAACTCACCACAAAGGTGTGACAACAAGCTGCAACAGGTACATAAAAAAGACACACACACACACCACTTTAGTATTTGCCATGGCCTTCCTCAGAAAATAGAACATTCACGCAATCACACAGGCACATAACACAGTCACACAACCGTTAGCTCTAGCTGCCGCACTTCGAATTGAGGTAGCTGAAGCTGAGGGTTGTGTTAGATTAGATTAGTACTTGTTCCATAGATCATGAATACGACACTTCGTAATGATGTGGAACGTGTCAGGTTAATGAAAGGTGTCTTTACAAATTATTACTTTGTACTAAATATTAAATGACACAATATTTATTTATTTATTTTTCAGGTTTACTAATTTATATCTAAAAATTCATCTATAATGTAGAAGGAGTTGCCATTCAGAAATTATTTTAATTTATTTTTAAATGCTAGTTGGCTATCTGTCAGGCTTTTGATGCTGTTTGGTAGGTGACCAAAGACTTTTGTGGCAGCATAATTCACTCTGTGCCAAAGCTAGATTTAACCTTTAATAGTGAAGATCATTCTTTCTCTTAGTGTTGTAGTTATGTACACTGCTATTGCTTTTGAATTTGGTGGGATTGGTAATATCAAATTTCATAAGTGAATATATATAAGCTACTGTGAAGATCCCTAGCTCTTCAAATAAGTGTCCGCAGGATGATCTCGGATGGGCTCCAGCAATTATTCTGATTACGTGCTTTTGTGCAATGAATACTTTTTTACTCAATGATGAATTACCCCATAAAATGATGCCACACAAAAGCAGAGAATTAAAATAGGCATAGTAAGCTAATTTACTGAGATGTATATCACCAAAATTTGCAATTGCCCTAATAGCATAAGTAGCTGAACTCAAATGCTTCAGCAGATCTTCAATGTGTTTTTTCGAGTTCAACCCCACATCAATGCATACGCCTAAAATTTTTTAATATTCTACCTTTGCTACAGATTTCTGATCAAAGTCAATATTTATTAATGGTGTCATTCCATTTACTATATGAAACTGTATGTACTGTGTTTTATCAAAATTTAATGATAGTCCATTTGCTGAGAACCACTTAATGATTTTCTGAAAGATGTCATTTACAATTTCTTCAGTTAGTTCTTGTCCGTCAGATGTGATAACTATACTGAATGTATTTTCTGAGGAAGGTCTTGGCCGATAGCTGAAGTGATGTCTTTTTTATGTGCTTGTCGCAGCTTGTTCTCACTTCTTTGTGGTGAGTTGTAAAATGTCTTTATTACTATACTTTTAGATATCAAATCGACAAACTGTAGTTAGCTATTTACTAAAGAGAATACTGAAAAAAGCAAAACCAATATAATTTAATAACAAAAAGTGGCCAAAGCAAGAAACATTTGCACCGCGATAAAAAAAAAATGTAAAGGCTTTGGTGGCATCCGATCCAATGCACACCATTTAACCAGGAAGGTCAACACTCTTATCAGTGAGTTACCTGTCCTTTCTCAATAGCTTAGCGGTCGAATACTTGTACCAGAGTTGAAAAACAATATTAAACTGGAAACAACAGATAATGGAAGGCACAGCCACTAACTCATGTAAACTGCACATAAGGACTTAAATTATGCCTATCTACTGATACATTTACCTTGCTAACACTATATATTCACCATTTGGAAGTCAAAGTAATTACAAACACAATGCATTGTTTTCAACACTTTTACTATGGCTATCGTTTGTCTTGTTGTTTACAGATAGACTATTACAAAATGGAATATGTTCAAGAATGTGGAATTAATGAAAGCCTATAATTCACAATTCATAGTGAATTAATGTTATAAATTAATCTGCACAAGTTAAAAGTGCACTCCATTGGTACTCAAACTCGCGCCCTGTGTGTTTGTAAATCGTCAGCCTATCCACTCGGCCAACAAATGTGTATGAAGCGGTTTGTTGTAAATCTACCCACATGGAGTTCTTATACCTCAACCACTTTTATGTGCTCAAATAATATTTTCCAAAATAAATGATACATGAGCTAAGCTGCTATGAATCTAGACATGTACTGTATCCTAACTATTTTATTGCTTCTGTTTGACAATATAAACACCAAGCTGAAGCTCTGAAGACTACTATAGTTGGAAACACTTGCACTTCAGAACTAGGGCATGCACAATTCTCTGTTCTTGGACTTCAAATTATTCAGGCCAGGTAATCTTTTTGTCCCCCATTGTACATTATCGCATTCAGTGCCAGCTATTCTTACAGCACTAACATCATGTGGTACAAGACTGTTCACCATCATCGCTGTGGGAATTGTTGCCTTTTTTATTTCTTTTTAGGACAAGTGTTTTGTCATTTTTAATGTGTCACATTTTATCTGTGTTCAGTAATTTTACTCAGCAATTTGAATGCAATAATTTCTCCTCTGTAATGCCGGTCATCATTGAAATGAACTGAGATACTCCATATACACCAATTTAAGGTAATTGAACCTTAAACTTCTAAAGCTGCATGTTTATATATCTGTAGTTTGTACCTGGATGATGGCAGAACAGCCGAAACCCAGTTTGTCAAATAATAATTATTGTGTAATATTACACAATTGTCTTGTGTGTTTCATTTAAAAAATGAAACAAATATTCTATCAAGAACTGATGAAATAGTCCATTAATGTTGTTCTTCACTTTTTGTGCACAGCAGCATGTGGTCCTTGCAATAATTTTCCTTATTCCTGACCAAATGTACATACACTGGTAGTTTTAGACTGGCTTTATGTGAACAAGACTTAATGTTTTATTACCCATTTTCTGTATGTATGGTACTACATTTATATCCTGCAAGCCGCATCTTGGTGTGTGCGAAGAGTACATTGTGTACCACTATCACTCTTTAACTTTACTGCTCTGGTTGTGTATGTGTGCCCTCTTAATTTTATCATCATGGTCTTTATACGAGATATATATTGTAGTAAACACTATATCCTTCTAGAAACTTAGGCTCTTGGAATTTTGACAATAGCTCAAACCATGGTGCAGGACATGTCTTTTGCAGCATCTGCCACTGTAGTTGGCTGATCATATCTGTGATGCCTTCGCACTTAGTAAATGACCCAGTAACAAGATATGCTGCTGTCCTTTGTTATTTTCTCCATGTCATCTATCTGTAATGCTCACACATTGACAAGCAGTATCAGAGTATTTTTGAGATGACAGGCATCTTATCCACATGGATCGTGCAGCCATGTCTTGATCCCTGAGTCAACAGATGCGGACATTTGCAAGGTAACAACCATCTGCATGAACAGTTCGGCGATGTTTGCAGCAGTGTGGACTATCGGCTCAGAGACCATGGCTGCGGTTACCCTTGACATTGCATCACAGACAGGAGCGCCTGTGGTGGTGTACACAATGAACGAACCTCGGTGCACTAATGGCAAAACGTCATTTTTTTGGATGAATCCAGGTTCTGTTTACAGCATCATGATGGTCGCATCCGTGTTTGGCGACATGGCAGTGAACATACAGTGGAAGCATGTATTCGTCATCGCCATACTGGCCTATCACACGGCATGATGGTATGGGGTGCCACTGGTTACACGTCTCGGTCACCTCTTTTAACATCGACAGAACTTTGAACAGTGTCCATTACCCTTCATTCGATGTGTGCTGAATCCTTACATTTCAGCAGGATAATGCACAACCGCAAATTACATGTCCTGTACGGGCCTTTCTGGATATGGAAAATGTTCGACTGCTGCCCTGGACACTACCAATTGAAAACGTCTGGTCAATGGTGGCCGAGCAACTGCCTCATCACAATACACCAGTCACTACTCTTGATGAACTGTGGCATCGTGTTGAAGCTGCATGGACATCTGTACCTGTACACGCCATCCAAGCTCTGTTTGACCCAATACCCAGGCATATTAAGGCCATTATTATGTCCAGAGGTGGTTGTTCTGGGTACTGATTTCTCAGGCTCTATGCACTCAAATTGTGTGAAAATATAAGCACATGTCAGTTCTAGTATAATATATTTGTCCAATGAATATCCGTTTATCACCTGCATTTCTTCTTGGTGTATCAATTTTAATGGTCAGTTATGTAGTAACAGTTACTTTTCAAAGGTAACAGATGGTAACGGCATTATTATTTCGATAGAGTAACTTTACTGTGACTAAGTTACTTTTGTCATTTAACGCTTTAACTTAAGTATAGTTACTTTTTTATCGCAAGTAAGGTGACATATTTTTTGTATGAATTAATCTATTTAATTATTGATTGGCATTAAAGCTTGTTTCTCCATGTATATGGTTCATTGAGGATTTACAAATGAGGTACAATTACAATTATTAAAAGTAACTGTAGAAGTAACTGTAATGATACTTGCAACTGATAGTTACTTTTTATATATAGTAACTATAACTGTAACTAAGTTACCTTTTAGGGAAGTAACTTTAACTATAACTTAGTTGCTTTAAAAAGTAACTTTCCCAACCCTGGTTTCTATACAGTAAATTCATTCTATTTTTAGACCGAATATCTGAAGAACAAGATTTTGGAACTGGTGCAGATTCTGCTGATAGTGAAGAAGAGAGTTCTAGTACAGATGAAGATGATGTAACTAAGGAATGCTTACGTATATTTCAAGAATATGAGCCAAGACAAGTGACTTGTGTCCCTGAGCCTTTGCAAATGAAGGTAAGTTTTGTGTTGGGTGAGACTAGATGAAATGAGATGAAGCAGTCTTAGCATCCATATATTATTATTTAACGATCAAGTCACTGTTTCTGTAACTCTAAAACAAAATGGATATGAGGGAAAATCCATTTATAGAAAACACAGTTACATATTTCTCATAATAATTTTGAAAGTTGTATGTACCTCTCATAAGGAGACTACACATCAATAACATTTACTTTTTAAGTTTTATTGAGCCCATGGAAATGTATTGTTTGTATGTACATACAAAGAAATGTAAATACAACCTCTGACAATAAAGTTCATTCAATGAAGTCACAATGGTCGTTTGGAAAACACAGGCATAGCGGCCGGTGTTGCCAACTTGCCTCCACCAAAGTTTAGTTAAGCATTGTGTGTGTGCCGTGTTAGACCTGTTGTACGAATTGCTTATTTAGTGCATTGGTTCTGAACTAAGAACAGGCAATGAATGAGGAAAGAATCAATTTAAAGATTAGTTTTGAGCTTGTCAATTCACCTAAAAATGCATGTGATACTGGTATGTGTTTTGGGCATTAAGCACTGTCCATGAAGTGTGTGTACAAGTGGTTTGCCCATTTTCGAGGGGCAAGGAAAGTGTTTCTTACAATCCCTGTAGTGGACGACTAGCGACCACCGTCAGTGACGAAAACATTTAGAAAGTGAGAACAATAAATCGTGAATGATCATCGATTAACTGTTTGCGTGATAGCGGATAAACTCCAGATTAACTGTGAATCTGAGAGACAAATCCTTACCCAGAAGTTATGGAAGAGGAAAACTTGTTGTCTTGTGCCAAATCACCTGACTGATGATCAGAAATGCATTTTTAGAAGCTCTACAGGATTCTATCTAAACGGTGGATGCGACACCCAACTTCTTGAACCATATTGTCACCGAGAATGAAAACTGGTGTCTCCAGTACAACACTGAAATGAAATGACAAATTGTGGAATGACGTTCTCTGATATCACCTCATCAGAGCCAAAAAAGCATACATTAAACTGATGCTCATCACCTTTTTCAATAGTCAAGGCGTTATCCACAAGGAATTGCTACACAAGGGAATGATATTGTGTTGCAAGGTACAATTAAATTTTGACCTGTGTCATGAAATTTCTACACAGGGTACGACCCCAGTATTCATGACAAGGTTCCAGGTTTGTTCATGACAACACTCACCCACACACAGCCAGTATTGTCAAACATTTCCTGGCAAATATGGGAGTGGTACAACTTGAACACCCACGATACTCGTCGAATCAGAATCTTCCATACTTCTTCCTATTCCTTTCACTCAAACTCACTTTGAAAGGAATGAGATTTGACGATATTCCTGACATCCCACAAAACATTAAGAGGCTTTTTAACACCATCCCAAAGGAAGACTTCGTGCAAAGTTTCCAGGACATGTATCCCAGAGCTCAGAGGTGTATGGTTATGGCAGGTGACTGTTTTGGAGGACAGTAAGGTAACTGTAGTTTATACGTTAAAACAAGTTACGGGTACACTGTTGGGTGATCTTGGTTTGTGTAAGGCAGGCGTATATCGTATTCCTTGGAGTTGTGGCTGTCATATATTGGTTAGACAATCAGGACTGTGGAAGACCAGTGTATTGAACATAAACGTTACACGCGCTTACAACAGCCAAACAAATCTGCTGTTGCGGAGCACTGTCTTGACACCGGTCATCCTATGGCATACAACAACATGGAGATTCTGGCATGCACTTCCACCTATTGGGGTAGTGTTATTAAGGAAGTTATTGAAATTAAACTAGCAAGCGACCTTATAAACAGAGATGGTGGTTTTTGTTTAAATTCTGTTTGGAATCCGGCACTGTCTCTAGTCAAAAACCAGAGGGACAAAATTAATGCTGCATCACCTGTTGATTAACAGTCACTATCGATATTTTTGATGTTTGGTCATCTTTGGTTGTGTTGACTCTGCAGTGACTTGTACTGTGTGTGTTAGCTTCCTTGTTTACCCTTTGCAAACTGAGGTGCTAAATACGCTTGCACATTGCTTCCTTAAGTGCAGGTGTGCCTTGAGAATGGCAGGGTGTCCTCCTGCTAAAATATCGGTGGTTGTCAATGACGCCACCCGGCAGCATACCCGTAAGTAGTCTGAACATTCATTACGCCGGGAGAAGTTAAGGTTTCACATTGTAGTTTATAGTTTATCTATGTTAATGTATTTTGAAGGACAGTAAGGTAACTGTTAAGACTGATAACACACCTATGCTCCGTAAGCCAGTTACAATTTTTGCCAGGATCATGAACCGTCCCATCAGAGTCCGACGAAATCCACTGTTACACACGACCACTCCCGTCGCAGCTGTCCGTATTGTCTGGAGGCACAACCACGTTAGCAAGCACTGTGAGAATACAACTGAGGTGAAGTTCACAGCTGGCCCGGTGCCTCTCTCAAACCGCCGAGTGGTCGGCAGGGTGCAGCACGATAGTCCAGCCAGCGCTGCACAGCGGCCATTCCTAGTAATGCGCGGCGCGCCATTCACACATACGCGCCGTACGTTACCAAGTTCCTCCCCCTTCACGGTGTAATGTTCAGGGGTGCCAAACACACCCAGGCTACGTCCATGGGAGATACCTCATCCATCTCCGGCTGCCAGTGTCGGGCTGGTACTACCCCATAGGGACGATAATGTCCTGATCACCCTTGCCAGTAGTGGCTGGTACCTCTGTATATGTTGCTCACAATAACAGAGGATGCGGGAACACCATCCGACCCCAGCACTGGAGATAAAAAAAAGGAGTGGTTTCATTACTCACAGGTCGATTCACGTCCATTTCCGGTGTCTGGATGATGTCCATAGCTTCGGAAGCGGTGGCCCTCTCCCCAACATCTGGCGCCGAAGGTTCAGGGAAGGAAGCCAAAGGTGGTGGTGACCCGGAGCCCGAGGATGAAACCGCTGGGACTGGTGCAGTGCCGGGGAAGGCACCTGTACTGCCAACGTAGCTCGGGCGGACACAGCGTACAGTGCAGAATTCGGCTCCTCAGAAGATGTCGGCACAGAGCATGCCGGTGAAACAGGCCCCGGAGGAGGAGCGAATGGAGGTGGCACCTGTGGATCTGCTGGGATTGATGGGTGCAACTGATCCCAGTGACGACGAAGAGTGCCCACAGCAGTGTCCACAGTGCAGATGCAGCGGCCAAGACATGTCTTCACCTTACCCAGCAGCCAACGAGCATGCTGGCCAAACCTGCGTGCCCACACGAGCGACCCTGGAACATAACGACCTGATGGTCATGTGGGATCGCTCAGTGGCTGAGGCAACAACAAATGAAAGAGATTGCGTGGTTGCCTGCCATGAAGCAATTCCGCCGGGCTGCGTTTCCCTGCCGGGGTGAATCGATACGACATCAAGAAATGGATAATGGCATCGTCCACAGAGTAGAGGTCTCACATTTTGTGCATTTGAGCGTTAAAAGTATGCACAAACCATTACACTTCGCCATTAGACTGGGGATGAAACGGAGGAGCTGTAATGTGGTGAATGCCCAGACGAGCACAAAAATCTTGAAAAACAGAAGAAGTGAAAGGGGTGCCATTATCCGAAAGAAGCATGTGCGGAAACCCCTCAAAAGCAAAAATTTTACACAGTGATTGAATAGTTACAGCAGTGGACATAGTATGGCAACGAAAAATGTATGGAAAG
Organism: Locusta migratoria; assembly: GCA_026315105.1. Lineage (NCBI taxonomy): Eukaryota > Metazoa > Arthropoda > Insecta > Orthoptera > Acrididae > Locusta > Locusta migratoria. Next base: position 11,159,521 of record CM048755.1, read on the forward strand.
TTTGAATAAGTATCCACAAGAAAAAACCAATAGGAGTTAAGGAAGGGTCCCGCGTAATTGATATGCACCCATTCCCACTGCTGTCCGGGTTGTGGCCAAGGAGATAGAAACGCCGGAGGCGCCGCCTGTTGCAAAGCACGCAACGAGCACTTATCCACCAGCCTCGTAATGTCACCATTGATGCCGAACAAAAACACATGCCGGCGAGCCAATGTTTTCGTGTGGAAAACTCCCCATTGTCCTCCATGAAGCATCTGAAGCATTTTGAACGGAGATCCACTGGAATCAGTACCCACGGACCTATGGAGACTGTCCATTTGTAGCCAAAAGGAGAACCCTGTGTCTGTGTTAGCATGTTATGCTGTCGGACGGAAATGGATCTCATAATTATAACGGGATAGAGAGCCCAACGCTGCAATATATGAGCTGCCTTGTCGGGAAGCACCATTGTAGGGTGAAATAGAGAAACAAAGAGCTTATGATCAGTAATAAGATGAAATTTGACCCCATACAAGTAAACGTGAAATTTCTTCGAAGCATACACAATGGCTAACGCCTCTTTTTCAATTTGAGTGTATCGTTGCTGGGTAGCCATCAACGTCTTAGATGCTTACGCGATGGGGCATTCCGACCCATCGGGATACTTATGGGTCAAAACAGCCCCAATGCCATGTTGAGACGCATACATAGCCAGAACCAAATGTTTCCCAGGAACATACGCCGTTAAACAAGGGGCAGAAATCAGTAAGTGCTTTAACGTGCAAAACGCCCTTTCACACTCAGACAACTGGGCAAAGGGAACACCCTTGTGAGCAGGCGATGTAAGGGATGCACCACTGAGGCAGCCCCTGGTAAAAAACAGTGGTAATAGGCAATGTTGCCTGTAAATCTTTAACAGACACAGGACGTGGCAGGGACTGTACCGCAGTCACGCGATCCAGGATAGGGCGGACGCTGCTGAAGACACTTAGAACCACCAAATAACGAATAGAATGTTGGAAAAAACGAGATTGGCCAGGTTGCAGCAGAGACCGGCTGCTTGGAGGACAGAGAAAAGTTGCCGGACGTTTTGTAAACGTTCATGGGGTGAAGCTCCGGTCACAACAAAATCATCTAAGTAGTTAACACAGCCCGGAACCAATCGGAGGACTAGTGACCCCGAAAGGAAGTCGCTGATATTGGTATAACCCAAACGGAGTGTTGACGACCAAGAGACATTTTGTGTCGTCGTCCAAAGAAAGTTGAAGATAGGCTTCCGCTAAACCTATGTGAGAAAAACAGTGTGTACAAAAAAGTAAAGCGAGGAGTTCATCTGTACGAGGCATGGGGTACGAGTCAATCACAGACTGTGCATTGATGGTAACTTTAAAATCCCCACATATACATAAAGACCCCCTAGGTATCTTTACAAGAACCAGTGGCGTAGCCCATTCACTGGAAGAAATAGGAGTCAAGACCTGCAAGTCCTGTAGGCAATCCAATTCAGCCTTCAGTTGGTCGTGCAGGGCCACCGGCACCTGGCGTGCATGAAAAAACTTTGAACATGCCGTCGGTTTCATAGTAATGTGGGCAGTATAGCCCACGGCAACAACTCCAGGAATGGGACAGAATCTGAGAGGAGATGAACAGAATCATCGATAGTAAAACCAAAAACATTAAAAGCATCCAGGCCGAAAATGTTAGTAGCCGCAGTGTCATCAACAACAAGAAAAGTGACTGGCCTGACAACAGATTTATATGCCGTGGAAGCTGTAAATTGACCCAGAATAGGAATGCACTGGCGGCTGTAGCCACGCAAAGAATGGTTGACAGTAGCCAGGGGAGGTGAGCCAAGCCATACATACCTGCCGTATCAACAAGTAAGGTGACCGCCCTGTCGAAAATCTGAACTTCAACAAAAAGTTTGGGAGACGGAGAGGGAACATTCTGGACAAGATTAACATCCATCTCATCATCTTGCTCAGTCAGACGGGAACGGCAAACAGAAGCCCATGTGGCCTTTTCTCATGCACAAGTGACATATAACCCAACGCTTGGGGCAGTCTGCCCTGTAATGCTGTACAAAACAAAGAGGACAAGATGGAAAGGGTCTCTGCGTGCGAGCGGGAGTGTGTGACGTGGCCCGCGGCTCCAGTGAAGCTGCGGCTTGTTTACGGCCGCGCGTGAGGCGAGTGAGGCGCTTCCAATATGAAAGCGATGTCCGTGCAGTACAAAGGTGCTGAGCCCAACTGCAAAACTTCAGCGACATCACCCTGAGTCTCAATTTGGTCCCCTGCAGCCTGTGAGACTTCAAAAGACTGTGCAATGCTTAAAACATCCATCAAGGTAGGATTTTCCAGTCGTAGGGCACGTTGGCGCACTTTCCTACCTGGAGCGAGCCGGAGAATTGTGTCCTGAACCATATCGTCCGCATACGACTCCTTGTGGGTCGGAGTAATAAACATACACCTACGGCTAAGACCGTGCAGCTATGCGCCCCACACCCGATAGGACCGAGTGGGTCTCTTACACGACCGGTAAAATTCAACCTGCGCAGCAATAATGTGTACGCGGGCGGTAATGAGCCGACAACAGATGGCACAGCTCATCAAAAGACAAAGCAGCCGGCTCTTGCAGGGGAGCTAGTTGATGCAAAAGTTGATAGATGTGAGGGGAGTCCTACGAAAGAAATGAAGCCTTACACAACACCGGGTCGGATACCCTGAACACGAGGAAATGTTGATGTAGCCTGTATTCATAAGAGTCCCAATCTTCTAAAGAATCATCAAAGCCAGAAAAGGGAGGCGGAAATGCTGTAGTGCGAGATACAGAACTGGAATCGATCGCCAGTAGAGGAGCCGACTGCAACCGCTACAAAGAGGCAAAGCGGTCCACCTGACCCGACACGATCGTAGGTAACCACTGAACGGACTCGCACTCGACCGCAGTCTGTAGCGATTGCTGCAGGTTTTTGCCCCACAGGGGTATCTGGAAATCCGCCGGACCCAGTCCTTCATTTTCCACCATTGTCCACGACAGAGCACACGCTAATACGTACGCCACCTTTGTTGCCAATTGTGTTATGACTAATGACACACCTATGCTCGTTAAGTCACCAGGATCCTGAGCTGTCCCATCAGAGTCCGACGAAATCCACTGCTACACATGACCACTCCCGTCCCAGGTATCGGTATCGTCCGGAGGCACAACCACGTTAGCGAGCACTGTGAGAATGCAACTCGGGCGAAGTTCACGGCTGACCTGGTGCTTCTCTCAAAATGGTGCGCGGCCGGCAGGGTGCAGCGCGGTAGTCCAGCCAGTGCCGCACAGCGGCCAGTCCTGGTGACGGGTGGCGTGCCGTTCAAGCGTACGCAGCGCACGGTACCACAGTAACTGTAGTTTATAGTTCATCTGTGTTCATGTTACAGGGATATTCACCAACATTTTTTGTGAGAGGTTGTATTTTTGTTTCTACTTTGGAGACAAAAGTCTTATAAGTAGGGACATGAAAAATTGGCATTTACTGATAAATGTGAATATAGATGCAAATTTCCTGTCAAAATGCAAAAATGCAAAAAAGCAAAATGCTCTAATAGAACCAATTTTTTGCAAATTGCGTCCAGAGTAACATTTTTTTGTCGGACTTAGTTTGAAAGAGCTTATAATTATAGAAACCTGTCGAAGCCCAATTTTGAGAGATAAGTGCGTAAAAATGTGGTTACAAATTTAAAAAATACATGACTGCGAGGACGTATCAGTGTGCACAAGTTACTGTCTGTGCGCAAATTGGCAGATGGCAAAATAGTCTGTATAATATGCGAGCTGTGTAATGCACTGTAGTGGATTACTGTTGTGGGAACTTTGCATTTCAGTACAAACACATATGTTTATTTGTGAGCTAAAATTCAAAAGTTTAAGTAAATGTCAAAAGCTTTTAGGTGTTGTGTGTTTTGAACTGCAGTTGCATTGAATTCCACTAGAGGTCAGGGCGGAAGTTCCTATTTGACAACACAGTCAATACACTTACATTGTCATCAAGCAATTGCACAGTAAAAATCCTGGTCCACCATTGATTTTTATGACCACCTCTCTCAACAGCAGAAGCGATCGGTGTCCTGTGTGACCACAAGTGTTTCGCTCTCACTGAACGTGGATGTAGGATTCAGCCCTGTCAGAGGATGGCTGTCTGTACTTGTTTTTCCACGCTGGTTTTTCCTCATCTGGGGGTAAAAATTCTAGTTTGTCTATGCTCAGGATTGTTTGAAAATATATAAAATCTGCATCATAGCGTCTGAAAGACAAAACGTAACACTTTATGATAGCATGAACCAAATTTTACCCCTTAAATAGCGAATCTAGTTATTGTTTTCTACTTCTATGTTAACTGCTTTGTCTGTTCTTCTCTGTAGCATTGTTAAGTATGCCCAATATGACTAAGAATGCCCTGGAAAGGACTAAATTAATATTTTTCAGATTTTATAGTTACTGTATTGTGCAGAAAAAGAAAAATACTCAAGAATATGAGATGTATTTCTTTCAGCTACAGGAAAATGCTGGTACTTCTCAACGAAATGATCATTTGTTAATAGCTTAAATACAGTCACAAAAAGATTACCAAACCAATTTTGTAAAACATTTGACTTTTTACAAAACCAAACATTACAGTCAAAAAGTTCCCAAACAGGATGTTTTTTTGAAAGTCAATTTCAAAGACCTAAGGCTTTGTCTTCATACAAGAAGTGCTTCAACCTATAAAATTTTGGTGTCTAATGATTAAATAAATAAAATAGATGCAAATGTTGCAAAAAAAGATGCAAATTGCGCTGAAAATAAACGTGAATATTACAAAAAATATAGGCTTAAAATTTCAGGTCCTTACTTATAAGTGAAACAAAACAGTCGTAAATCCAAAGATTGTTCGGAATATCACAGTGCATTCCCTATGCACCCCCTCAGGTGCTCAACATTAATTTGTTGAGTATGGGTTTCATGAACCCGGAGTCCCAATCTGTGGATAGTGTCACGCCAACAGTCCGCCACACCATGAGCTCTGTGTCTGCTCCAACGACAACCGCGACGGTGGAAAGTTGTATGTTTCAAGCCCAGAGATCTTGGCTTAATCACCCAGGTTGTGAGGGCGAACCATAAATCTCAAGGTGTGTTACGTGCCGAGGAGATGCAAGGCTGTTGAGTTTGAACCGTCGTTAGCGAGCAACCGCTGAGGAACCTGCCACATCTCAGTTGTATTAGGCTTACCCAGGCAAGTGGGGCTCTGACTGAGTAGACCTTTATATCCCTAGCTACTCATGGGACCACCATGAAAAGATCTCAGAGTAACGGTGCTGGATGTTTAACCACCGTTTCTAAGAAAGGAAAGGTAGACTATAATGCAGAGAGTTATGTCCCCCAATCATTCCCTTTGTTGGCCACGCCATGGGAGTAACGCAGAGCTCGCATTCAAGGACAGATGGTGAATCCTTCACAAACACAAACCCTCTATTTTTCATGGAGAATTTGGAAGACAAGTTCGGAGAAGTGGATGACATGTCAAATGTGCGATTGGGATCCGTTGTAATAACAACGTCATCCACAGCACAGGCAAGGGCATTGCTCACCTGTGACACGGTGGGTGATGTTCCCATTACAATAACCCCGCACAAAAGCCTGAATGTGATACAGGGTATAATATTACATAGAGACCTTCTTTTGCAGTCAGATGACGAACTCTGTATGAAGTTGCAGTATCGAGGAGTTGACTTTATACGGTGAGTTCGTAGGGATTCGAAGGACAACAGGATCACTGCCAGTGCCTTCAACTTGGCCTTTGATGGCGATTCATAGGCTGAGAAGATAAAGGCGATGATTTACTGGTGTGACGTGAAGCCCTATGTTCCTCTCCCTATACACTGTTTTAAGTGCTGGAGGTTTGGGCACATGTCCTCCAGGTGTACTGTCAACTCAACCTGTCGGGAATGTGGACGTCCATCACACCTAACTTCCCTTTCACAACTCCTCCTTCCATCTGTTTCAACTGTGGACACTAGCACCCACATTGCTCCCCTACCTGCTCAGTACTGCAAAAAGAAAAAAAGATCATGCAATATAAAATCGTGGATCGGTTGTCTTATTCAGAGGCTAAAAGGAAGTATAACAAACTCCACCCAGTCAGCATCAAAACATTTTATGCAGCAGCCACATCACCATCTTCATTCCAGCAGACAAGGTTTGCACATTTTCAGCCAACCCTAGTGGGCCTCAAGCTCAAACATTAACATCTGCCCCCATGGTGGTTGGAGGCAACTCTCTCTCCGTTACCACCAAAGCCCCTGCTTTGGGAGCAATAACCCTCCAGGCCAACGGGGACATCGGTCCCCACCCGCAAGCCAGAAACACAAAAGCCTGTTCTGGCTCCTCTCGAGAGGAAGGGGTCGCCTGAATCCCTTTCTCCCACAGTTTCTCCTACTGGTACAGTGGACACTGGTGAGTGGCTGAAAGAGCCACTCACAGCTGGTTGTCGGACCTCTCGGGCATCCACAGTCCCTGAGACTGAGTCAGCCAAGCCCTCCCAGCAGGAGAAACCGAAGGACCAGGAAGACAAGAAGAAACAGAAGACCAAGAAGAAAGAATCCCAGGTGGCTACTGTGCCACCACAACATACCTCACCTTCTGAGGACGAGGTGGAGATCCTCGTGACCTGTGGTCTTGGCAATTGCTGAGACTTGAGAACCCGTGGTCGTCGAGGCTCCACCTCCACAGTCAGTGAAGACAGATAGTTCTGTGGAATCTGCTTTACATTCCACTTAAGTATGCCCTGTAAGTCTGGAGATAGTGTGCTGCTAGAATGGAACTGTGGCGGTTTCTTTCGCTACTTGGCCGAGTTGCAGCAGTTACCATGCCACTATCCAGCTCTCTGTATAACCATACAGGAAACCTAGTTTCCTGCTGACCAAACCCCTGCCATATGTGGCTATAGGGGCTATTATAAAAACCATGCAGCCTATGATAGGGCATCCGGAGGTGTCTGTATATACGTTCTCGCCACTGTCCCCAGTGCAGCAGTGCCACTTCGCACAGCGCTCGAGGCAGTGGTTGTGAGAATCTGCACATGACGGGACATTACCGTCTGTTCCATCTACCTTCCTCCAGATGAGGCAGTGTCTTCTGCAAACTTCCTCCACCATTCCTTCTTTTGGGGGATTTCAATGCCCACAACCCCTTGTGGGGTGGCTCTCAGGTCTCAGGCTGTGGTAGGGACATCGAAGCCCTAATAGCACAGCTGGACTGCTGCATTCTCAATACAGGTGCCCCAACATATTTCAGTGTGGCACGTGGCATGTGCTCGGCTATTGATTCTTTCTCTCTGCAGCCTGAGACTTCTGCCGCAACTCAATTTTTTTGGGGGGGGGGGGGGGGGCATGATGACCTTTGTGGTAGTGACTGCTTCACTATCCACATTTCTCTTCTTCAGTTTCAACCTCCAGACCGCTTGCCTCGCTGATCTCTCTGTAGGGCTGACTGGCCTGCTTACACCTCGGCTGATAGGGTGACTACTTCATTCCCAGATGATATTGATCAAGCTGCTCATCACATCGCTAAGGCCATCGATTCCACTGCTGAGACAACTGATCCAACCACCACTGGGTCAGTTTGGCGCAAGAAAAGATCGCTGAGGCCATCAGGGAACATCGTCAGTCAGTCCAGTGCCACCGGCGCCACCCTTGTATAGAGCACCTGATCGCCATAGGCATATTAAATAAAGACGGCACTTTTACTTAAAACATTAATTATGAAATATCTTTATTGAATGATGGTTGAAAGTAATGACTAAAATGAAGTTAACAGCAGTATTTCAAAGTTGATCCGGTGTAGGTGGCAAACAGTGGGGTACACCAGGCCAGTTGATTCCAATTCTTTACCAGAGTTTTCAAAACAACATACAGTAGAACCTCATTTTTACAGTTTTCAAGGGACTTCAGTAAAATGGTGTAAAATGCAGGAAATAATGTTTTAAATGGTAAAATATGCTTACTGGATCAGCCTTGCATTTTGATAGTTTATTTGTGATATATGTACATAATAGGCATCTAAATACTCGCCAGGAAGTTTATTATACAATAAAGGTTATCCAAATTTTTACTATTTTAAGTGCCAGGCAGAACTGGTAATTTTATGGGAAGTAGAAATTTTTGACGTAATTTCATTCATTATAATCGAGGATGCCACTGATGGGCTATGTAACACATCTTCAAAATTACTGCCTTTTACTGGCATTAATTATTTACATAATAAAACTCCTGAAGTTCCGTTCTTTTTGTATTTTTCGATGTTTCACACAACAATATTAGATAATTAATTCGCATTCTTGAGTGGAAACATATGCATAAGTATTTTTGTGACATTTGCATAGGATCGGCATCTCTCACTATTATCGCTTTTTTGAGGTTGTGGGTATTATGATACCCAACTTTGACAGATAATGTTCTTTATTAATCAAAAATATGTATAAAAAAACAATGCAACTCTTTATTTTCACATCAACAAATCAACTGGTTCTGATTGAATACACGCCAGGCTCTCTGGCAAAGAAGCTGGTGGAAAGAGGAACTACATCGCCACAAATCGGTGCATCGTAAGTCAACTAGCCGCGTACTGCCAACAACGAAACACGAAATATCCATTTGATTAAATGCAAAGTGTCAAGAAACATGACTGTGAATAATTTTTAGGTGCTATGCATAAATTTATGTACATTACGTCATTTTTTCTTCACAAACATGCTTTCAAAAAGTGTAAAACGTGGGAAAAGTGTAAATATGTTAATGCAAAAATGAGGGCAAATTAACATTGTGAACATAGGAAATTTGACGGGACCAACAAAAAATGGTGTAAATGGCGGGAAAACGTAAAAACCGGGAACTTAAAAACGAGGTTTTTTTTTTTTTTAGTTCCATTCGGTTATCCGTGTCCATCAATTATCGCACCCTTGCCAGCACAAAAGCCTGTGGCATTGACTTGATGGTAATTGCAGTGACGGATGCATTGCAGACAGTTCTCTTCACTGTGATTGTTATACGTGGACACTGTTTTTCATGCAACAGACCGAATTTCCTTTGATATGATTTCTAAATATGGCAGAGCTATCCGTCATACCATACGCAAAATGTGCCTTTAGTAATGAGTAATGACGACATCGGTCCTGTCGATCCTGATGGTTTGGCGTTCCCTCCTGCATCCAGCAATTACAGATATGTGTAACAGTTACTCAGTTACGCTAAATACCATCATCAGTTTTACTGAAGGTAATCTGCAAGACCTTGGTCATAGTCTGAAGCATTGCGAAAGAAACTCGATGTTTTATAGAAGGCCCACTGAACCCCCTTACACTAAACCATTGCATGAAAGAATGATTCCAGTATCTCCATAGAGCTGTCTGTTCCCCTTTTGTTTAGCATTAGCATTTTCATCAGATTTGTCAGCCTCATAACTAACTTAATTGGCTGGTAAACATTTTGGGTCAAGTGAAGATAATGTAAAACATACCAAACATATTCGTATGACTTGAGAAATAATTTGTAGAAGAAAATCAATTTTTGCTGTAAAAATATAGTATTTTTCAATGAAACTGAAAAATGTTCATTGTGTGTTTGTATACATAACTATATTTGCCTGCGAGATCTAGCATTCATAGAAAGACAGTCTGTTAGTTTGAATATTTCAATCATTTTATATGCTAATATAGCCAAAATGACACTGTATTATTATATTGAAACATTGAATTAATAAATGTATATGTTTAGTTGTATATTTGCGGGACAGTGCCCTCTAGTGTGTGTAGTTTAATTGGACGGAATTGTCACGGCAACATGAGAGTCAAAGATGGCAGCCATGAGGGAAGCCATCGTCATGCCAACACCGAAGGCAAAATGGTGAGTCGGAAGTCAGAGAAGTGCATAGAAGCATGACAACTGTAGTCACGGTAACACAATAAGTCGATACCTGTAATATAGATTGCTGGAACATATTAGTTATTCTTGTAGGAGCATCTAATCAGCTTATTATACACGGTAGCAAATGGAATTACAACAAATAACTGAATTATTATCAGGTATACTTGAATCCACCCCCATGAACCAGTCATTGCCGAGGTGGTGTGGCTTGCATGCCTCAACAATACAAATAGCTGTACCATAGGTGCAATCACAGTGGAGCGGTATCTGTGGAGAGGCCACACAAGAGGGGCAGCAGCCTTTTCAGTAGTTACAGGGGCAACAGCCTGGTTGATTGATTGAGCTGGCCTTGTAACATTAGCTAAAGTGGCTTTGCCTCACAGTTACTGCGAATAGCTGAGAGCAAGGGGAAACTATAGTCATTAATTTTCCAGAGGGCGTGCAGCTCTACTGTATGAATATACGATAATGGCATCCTCTTGGGTAAAATATTCTGGAGGTAAAATAGTGTCCCATTCGGATCTCCAGGTGGAGATTAATCAGGAGGATGCGGTCATCAGGAAAGACAACACTGGCATTCTACGGATCAGGGTGTGGAATGTTAGATTCCGTAATCAGCTAGGGACGTTAGAAAATTTAAAAAGAGATAGGTTGCAGTTAGATATAGTAGGAATCAGTGAAGTTTGGTGGAAAGAAGAACAGGATTTCTGGTCACGTGAGTACAGGATTATAAATACAATATCAGTTGGGGGTATTACAGGAGTAGGATTGATAATGAATAAGAAAATAGGAATGTGGGTAAACTACTATGACCAGCACAGTGATCGCATTATCATTGTGAAGATAGATATGAAGCCAACACCGACAACAGTGGTACAGGTTTATATGCCAACTAGCTCTGCCGATGATGAGGAAATCGAAGAAATATATGAGGAGCTAAAGGAAATTATTCAGACAATAAAGGGAGAGGAAAACTTAATTGTCATGGGAGACTGGAATTCGGTAGTAGGACAAGGAAGGGAAGGGAAGATAGTAGGTGAATATGGTCTGGGCAAAAGGAATGAAAGAGGAAGCCGCCTGGTAGAATTTTGCACAGAACATAATTTAGTTATAACAAACACCTGGTTTAAGAATTATGAAAGAAGGCTGTATACATGGAAGAGACCAGGTGACACCGGAAGGTATGAGATAGATTTTATAATGGTAAGACATAGATTTTGGAACCAGGTTTTAAGCTGTAAGACATATCCAGGTGCAGATATAGACTCTGACCATATCTTATTGGTGATGAAACTGAAAAAAACAACAGAAAGGTAGGAACTTAAGGAGATAGGACCTGGATAAACTGAAGGAACCTGAAGTTCTTGAAAATTCCAGAGAGAGCTTTAGGCAACAACTGCAGAAATTTTGGGAAATAAAACAGTAGTAGAGGAATGGGTAGCATTGAGAGATGAAATAGTGAAGGCAGCAGAGGACAAACTAGGTAAAAAGGCAAGACCTACAATAAATCCTTGGATTTCACAGGAGATACTTAATTTAATTGATGCAAGGAGAAAATATAAAAATGCAGTAATGAAGCATGCAAAATGGAGTACAGACAACTAAGAAATGAGATTTTCAGGAAGTGCAAAATGGCTAAGCACGAGTGGCTAGAAGGTAAATGCAAGTAGTATGCATAACTAGGGGAAAAACAGATACCACCTACAGGAAAATAAGAGAGACATTTGGAGACAAATAAAAAAGTTGTATGAATATGTAAAAACAACTCAGATGAAAAACCAGTTCTGAGAAAAGAGAAAGCTAAAATGTGGATGGAAGATATAGAGGGGCTCTGCAAAGGGAATGAACTTTGAGACAATACTGTAGGAAGGGAAGAGGCAGTAGATGCAGATAACATAGAACATACTATACTGTGAAATGAATTTGACAGGGTACTGAAGGATCTAAGTCGAAACAAGGCTCCTGGAGCAGACGACATGCCTTCAGAACTATTTCACCGGGTACGTAAGATGTATGGGACAGGAGAAATACCCCCAGACTTTGAGAAAAATGTTATAATCCCCATTCCAAAAGAAAGCAGTTGCAGAGAGGTGTGAAAATTATTATGGAACCATCCGTTTTATAAGTCATGGTTGCAAAATACTAAAATGAATTATTTACAGGAGGATGTAAAAGCTGGTGGAAGCCGACCTTGGGGATGATCAATTTGGATTCACGAGAAATGTAAGAACATGGGAGGCAATAGTCACTTTACAGCTTATTTTAGAAGATACACTAAAGAAAGGCAAACCTACATTTCTAGCTTTTGTAGATATGGAGAAAGCTTTTGACAGTGTTGATTGGAATACACTCTTTCAAATTCTGAAGCAAGCAGTAGTAAAATATAGGAAACTGAAGGTTATTTACAACTTGTACAAAAACCAGATGGCGGTTGTCAGAGTTTGAGTATGAAAGGGATGTAATGGTTGGAAAGGAAGTAAGACAGGGCTGTAACCTTTCACCACTGTTGTTCAGTTTGTACATTTAACAAGCTAAGAAGGAAAGCAAGAAGAAATTTGGAGGGGGAATTAAAGTTCAGGGTGAAGAAATAAAAACATTTCGTTTTGCCTATTACATTGTAATTCTGTCAGACACAGCAAAGGACCAGGAAGAGCAGTTGAATGGATTGGACAGAGTGTTGAAAGGTGCATATAAGATGAACATTGACAAGAGCAAAACAAGGGTAATGGGGTGCAGTCTAAGAAAATCAGGCGAACCCGAAGGAATTAGATAACCAAACAATAAAGATGGTAGCTGAGTTTTGTTACTCGGGCAGTAAAATAACACCTGATGGTTACAGTACAGAGAATACAAATACAAAATGGCAATGGGAAGAAAAGCGTTTTTGAAAAAGAGAAATTTGTTAGCATTGAATATTAATTTAAGCGTAAGGAAGTTCTTTTTGAAAGCATTTGTGTGGAGTGTTGCCTTTTATGGGAGTGAAACATGGCCGATAAACAATGAGGACAGATAAAGGTAGAGGCTTCTGAAACGTGGTGTTACAGAAGAATGCTAAATATTAGGTGGGTAGATCGTGTAACTAATTAGGAGTTCCTGAACAGAACTTGGGAGAAACGGAATTTCTGGCATACCTTGACTAAAAGAAGGAATCAATTGCTGGAACACGTTCTTAGACATGAAGAAATCATGAATTTAGCATTGTAGAGAAGTGTGTGGGGTAAAAATCACAGAGGGAGACCAAGAGATGAATTCATTAAGCAGATTCACATGGATGTTGGTTGCCGTTCATATGAGCAGATGATAGAATAGGATGGAGAGCTGCATCAAACCAGTCTCTGGACTGAAGACCACAACAACAACAACAACAACAACAACAACAACAACATACATCAGTGATACAAAGAAAGGGAAACTGAAGTAATATTAGTATAGATGACTGAAATATAAGGTAGCATGGCTTTGTCATGGGGTACTAAGGAACTGATAAACTTTATACAATGTGTCTTAAGAAGGATAAAATAAGTAATATAAAGTGTCCAATTAATGGTAATAAAGTCCACTCCCGTATCTCAGTGCCAGCGTCGCTGAATACCATGTAGGGGGCCCAGCAGGGGAACTGGGTGTTGTGTGTTGTCATCATCATCATCATCATCATCATCATCATTGGCACGTAAGTCACCCACGCGGCGTCCACTAAAAAGACTTACACTATGGCCTCCGAACAATCCTGCAAGGGATCTCTCGGCCAAGAAAGCCATACGCTCATTTCATTTCCATGATAGTAAAAGCTACTAGTATATGATAAAATACAAAGGATGCCAAAATAGAAGGCAATATGGCAGTTTGCCAGTAAGAGAAGTCCATGGAAGAATGACGACTGTAGTTGTGGTAAAGCTATTATTCAATATTGCCGCAAGACACCACGTAAACCAACTGCCGGTGTGGCCCAGGAGATAGCGTCACCGACTGTGGTGCTAAAGGTCGCCGGTTCAAGCCCGCCCACCGGCAAAAAATTTATTTCTTTGTAATTAACAATTCCAGAATTTTCTCCATCTTTCTTATGTTCACTTGTAAATTCTACTTGTTTCTTATATTAACTGTTTTTCTAATTTCTGGTACATTCTGTCTGTGTATTAATAGCAGAGCACTCTGCCCGAGAGTCAGTCAGTGCTGTGTGTATGTTAAGTTCATAATAAACATGCATTCAGTATAAGTGCTGTGTTCAGTTGCCTTCGAAGTCAAGCCTACTTCAATTTCAATATCCAGAACGACTAATATAGGAGTCCTATTATTATTATTTCCTTTTTTGTAGCATTGAGTGCTGTGCTATTAAAGAATTCTATACATTATGTCTTAAAAAGGATAAACCAAATAAAGTAAAATACCAAATTTTTAGTAATACAAGGTATTAGCTTTTGGATAAAAAGGAAAACATGCCAGTATATACAAATATACCTGGTCCTTAATAAAGTGATTCATTTATGAAGATAAGAATATAATTTAAATGTACATGTGCCACCTGTAAGAAGAGAAGGGGAAGCAGTTTCCCAGTTTCAAATAATATTGCCACGAGTCTTCTGACGGACTGCTTGGTGTAGTGGTTAGTATCACATATTGCTGTGCTGACAGTCCCCAGTTCAAATGCAGGCAGTATCATCACGGTTCCAGTTAGGTAGCATAAGAGCCGTCGACTACATGGACAAGAACTGGAATACAAACGGTGTACTCACTACCTCCTCCTGAATTTATGTGTCACGAGAAGACGCATGGACACGAAAACAGCAGTAAGCCAGCTCTACATCAGACACCCTTTGGTGTTCTTGGAAGTCACAGGACAGGACCCAAACAAATGGCTGAAAGGATTTGACCGAGTTGAGTATAATAGGTGGGATCACATTATGAGCTTTGTGAACGTATATTTGTACCTGGATGGGATGGCCCAGCAGAGATTTGAAAACAATGAGGACAAGCTCAATAGTTGGGACAAATTTCAGGTGGAACTTAAGAAGACATTTGGAGACCACCAGCAACAAATTGGTTTATCGGAAGAGCAATTGAAGAAGAGGGCCCAACAACATGGTGAGTCAACGTAGTCATATATAGAGAATGTTTTGGCCCCATGTCACGTAGTTAACCTTGACATGATTGAGTCCAATAAAATTTCACACCTGATGAAGGGCATTTCAAAAGAAATGTATTGAGGTCTTCTGTTAAGACATTTCAATGACACAGGAGTTTATCCAATGGTGGCAGAAAATTGAAGAGATGCAACAGAGAAGGGTTGGATTAAAGAAGTAGGACATACTTCCAAATGTTGTCCCTATGGCCTTTGTGGAAGACCACCTTCTCTTGTGCGACAAATTGTGAGAGAAGAATTACAATATCGGAGCAGTCCTTTCAATGGCAATCTGCTGCAGATGATTACTGTCAACCTATGGAGAGAGGCCTGTCACCGTATCCTGGGCACTCTCCAGCACATCACTGCCGTTCACTGTCGCCTTACTGGTAAATAAAATATTAGTGCAGTTATTTGGTGTTAATTCACACAGGAACGTTTTAGATTAGTTGCCAGGGACATTGAATCAAATCATTGGGGAAAGTTGCAAATTTGTGCCAAGCTGGGATTCGATCCCAATGCAGTTTCGATATGTTTGAACAACTAGTAGCTGCTCCGTGGGAGTTCTACAACAGTGATAATCAGTAACCATAGCTGATCAAGAATTTAGTTCTTTCAAAGACAAATATATATTAAGTAAGCAGTCAGTAGCTTCTTGTTGCCAAACTGATGCACATAAGAGAGAGAGAGAGAGAGAGAGAGAGAGAGAGAGAGAGAGAGAGATAGAGGTGGGGAGATACACAAATCGTGTGCACAAGCTTTTAACCCTTTATAGGACAGTGGACAATATATTTCCTACCTACCATAAGTGCTAAACTCTGTACATTGCTCTTTGCTTTCCTTTTTTTCACCTATTTCATTCTAAATAACAAGTTTACCACTGGAATTTGTAATATTTCGTAGTGTTTGGTAATGTTTTATTGTCTGAATATTGTAATGTTTTCAAGTTTTGTAATAGTAAATTATTTAATAAATTTATCTTCTTTGCATTCCATATGCCATTTTTAGTTATCTATTCCAGATGTAAGAAGGTGGTCTTTTAAATGACCACCATCCACATTAGTCGAAGTCCCACCCAAAATCAATAGTGGTCTGTACATCAACCACCTATTTCTTCCTTTCACTTCTAACTTAAATGAACATAAAATAATTCTTAGTATATTGCATGCCTGTATAAGTCAAATGGGAAGCAATGAAAATATTAACTTTCAAATTTCCTGAGGAAAAAAAGTTTTGTCCCATCAAGGGTTAACTTTGCCTGCTGCAGCTGTCAATGCTGATGTCTGGTACTTGAAGTAGTAAAAAAAAAACACACACACACACACACACACAACCCAATAATTGACAGTATACTGTGCTAACATCTACATAGAGAGAGGTAAGAGGGAAGAAAGAGCTGGAGAAAATGATCCAAAGGGATTAATGAGAAGACTCGGCCAGTATTCTAAATAGGGTAGTCCTAATGGATTGGAATTTCCACTTCTGTAGCACAATTTTTTTTTCCTATTACTTCACATACTACTGGATTCTGGCAGTTTAAAGTCTGTCATCTGGTTTATAACCATATATCAGAAACCATGAGACTGCCACACACTGCCATCACTTTTGATGGCTTCTACATGTAGTGTCCATTGCCTCACACTAGCTGTGTGTAGGGACCTCACAGCTTATAGTCAATGGCTATACACCAGACACCATATGATGGGCTTTAAACTGCTCGAAATGATCATGGGATTTAATAGGAAAAATTGGGCAACTGAAGCAGATACTTTCTTCCTGTACTATGCTCAGTTGCGAATGTTCTGCCAACTGATTCCTAATCCTTGGAATGTGGTATTCACAGAAAAGACTTTGGGTTTGACCCATTGGCATGTTCGTGCTGCCTTGTAACAACATATGAAGCTAATACATTATCTGCAGTTTTCTTTCAATTTGCCAAAGGTAAATTTTATTCTTTATCCTTCCTATTTCTTGATTTTTTAATTTCCAAGGACAGATGTTGAGAGCATTACATGATTGAGATATCTTTCAGCATATGACACAGTTCTGCTGTAGTGTTTTGACTGTTTACAATAAAGGAATACTTAAGTCCTCCCCCCCCCCTTATATATTTATAAAACGTAAAGAAAGTTGGACTTACCAGGCGAGAAGGCACCGGTTTGTTGATACACAAATAACAATAAAAAAACTGAGTTTTCACAACCTAAGGTTGCTTCATCAGAAAGAGCAGGTAAGGAGAAGGAAAAGGAAAGGATGAGGGTTTTAAGGGAGTGGATGAGGAGTCATTCCAATGCCAGGAGTGGAAGGACTTACCTTAGGGGAAAAAAGGAAAGGTAAACAAGCGCACGCGCACGCACACACACGCACATGCACACACAAAAGGCAGACATATGTAGTATAGTATGCATTGTGAATGTCTGATCAGCAGCATGATTGAGTAGTCTGATTTGTACTGTTGAGGAGTGGGAATGTCAAGCACATAGGTAAATGTTTCAACCACACTGGAGTTAAGTGCTACATTTGCTAATGAAGAGCAAACATTTGGAGCACATCTTAATCTAATGTGGAGCAGTGAGACATATATTTTTGATACTTAATTGAGTTCCTCAAATGTCATGTCATTGAAGTCGTCTTCGAAAGATGTATAGGTTCATTTAAAATAATTTGCCAGCTTTAAACATTAAAAATTACATATCTAAGAAAATTTACCATATTGCATCTTGTGGTCTAGGGAAATCTGTGCTGTGATAAGTTTGCTTGTTCTTGGTAGATTTAGAATGATCTGTAGTAGCTGCCTCACTGTCATCATCATCATCATCATCATCATCATCATCTGCAGTTTCCAGCCCCTGTCTGGGTCTGCATGGAACAAAAGCATCCCTCCCATCTTTTTCTCTGCACTCTGTCCCATTCTTCCCCTCTTTTCTGCACTCCTTCCTTCACTTCCACAATCCAGCTCTCTCTCTTGGCCTTCCTCTTGGTATCTTGCCATCATTTCCATCTCTTGTAACAATCTTAGAATCTTGCCATCCTCAATTCTCTTCGCATTCAGGCGGACTGTGGTTGAAACCTGTCTCCTGTTATCCCGATTTATGTTTTCCGTGATTTCCCTAAATCACTCAAGCCAAATGCCAAGATGGTTGATTTATGGGGTACAACCAATTTCCATCCCCATCCCTGACAAAAACTATCTGAGCTTGTGCTCTCTATCTCTAATGACCACAAAGTCGTGGGGTTCCTTCCTTTTCATTATCTTGACATCTCCAGACCATCTCAGCCATCTCAGGTCTATATGGTGTCCCATAGAAATCTCTCTTCCAAAATGTCTCTTACTTCTTACTTTTTCCCATTTCTTCCATACTAATCTACTTCTCTGAAATTTTGCACACCTGTATCCTGCTTGCCTGTACCTTCTTGATTTGAGACACACATGCGAGTGTCCAAACATAACATGCATGATACATCATCTGCTTGCTATTCTGGGGTTACTACACTTTGCAAGAATCTATGAGCCTGTCTTCCTATTTTGCCAATATCCCTGTATTTTCTTCCACTTCCTTCAATAATGCTTCCCAGTTATTTAAAACCATCCACCTTCTTCAAGATATCTCCTCCTCCTAAAACTTCCCTTTCATTCTTTTTTGCTGCCTCACCCTGTATAGTGCCCAATTTCAGGCCACAGAAGTAAGTTTTTACACCATTTGACACAGATGATGGAAGTCATTGAAAGTTTAAAATTAACATCTGAATTATTGTGACTCTGCAGCTGAGAAGACTGTAATGATCTTCAAGTGACTGAGATCTGATTAGTTTCAATAGCTGTTCAGATCACCAAGTTAACATCATCTATGTAGGCTTTCATCTTTTGATGATGATAATGATTTTTATAATTTCAAATGAGGAAGTCTTTCACCAGACAAAAAAGCAAAAAGAACTATTGGTCACCATAAAGCAGAGGAAAAATCAAGACTCATTATAAGACATTAGAGATACCAGCTGTTACAACTCGTCATTGAAGGGAAATGCAAGGCTGAATGGCATTTGGAAAGGGTTCTGTCGCACATTGGAAGATGCTTCCCATGTTGTAACATAATGCCCAAAGCTGGCGAAGTGCACCATAAATCACCATTAGGAGAAGGCACCTGAAGAAGAAGAAGAAGAAGAAGAAGAAGGTGTGGTGGTGACTATCGAAAAGTTGAATGCTTGAGATTGCTACATCTGATATACTTTAATAACTGAGAAAATGTTAACCTTTAGGCTTCCTTCTCTGCTATATATTGATGGTGGTTGTTACATTTTATGCACGCTTTTCAAAAGTATGCTGCTTTGTATGGTTTACTTTTGCGATTATTGATGTTATTTTAACTTTCAGTATTAAAAATTTTTGTGTACTACTCTTTAGTTCATTTAGACTTGTGGTTTATTTTATTAAGGTTATGAAAGGGACATTGTTGCTGTGTTTCCTCACTTTTTACAGATAAGTTGATACATCCTTTGCTTTGAATGTAATGAGTGTCATTCTCAACTTCAAACATATTTGTAACATAAGTGATGTTCAGGTTTTCTCACACTGTGCTTGTCTCACATTACAGGAACCAAAAGATGATGACACACCAATAATTGGAAAGAAACGTGTTGCTCATGAAGCTGCCCAGAATGTTAGTAAAAAGTTCATTATTCCAAAAAAAGTTGTGCCAAATCCTGGAAAGGTATGTGTGATTGATATGAAGACTTGACATTTTGTTTTCGTAATACATTTTAGCAATTACTTCTGGTTTAATATTAATAATTTAATACACCCAGTTTGAAATGCCTGTAGTAGCCCTAGATTCAACTATCATTGCAGCTTGGTTGCTGTTTGTTAGGATAATTCCTTTTATATGTTTAATATGTTTCCATAGATTGCTACAGTAGATGCAAACAGGGTGCAGCAGGCTAGTAGGAAGAAGTTCACAGTGAGATCACACAGGAAGAGTCTCACTGCTAGGTAGGGGGCGTGTAGGTCAACAGTTGCAGGGAAAGTTAGTATCAAGGCTCCAAGTATTGTGAAACTGAATGCAAGCGTTTTTCAAATGATAGAGGACAGTAAGGCATTAGATAGGTATTTAAATGAGGAGTATCTGGTAGTGATAGTTGGGGAGCAGATAGCAGCCTAGTCTGAAGCATGCGACATAGAATTAGGAGTGACTGACCCATTTATATTAAGAGCAATAGCCGTGCACACCACTGTGGCTGTTGTTGAGGTTATTCAATGATATTAGCTAGATAGTAAGTAGGTTAATTGCAAACAGGGTGTTGTCTGTAGGCTTCAAAGACAACTCGTTGGTGTTGCACCAGTTGATGCTATAAGGCAGCTGGGACACACAAAGTACGGCATACTCCTTCAGGAACAGGGAAGATGTGAAAATGGTGGGGTCAGGTGGATTGGGGTGAGGGTGTCATAAACATATGTCATAAAATTCTTATAATTACTTGTATATGAAGATTTCTGGAATAATTTCTTCTTCCAGATAGTTCGTATTGACAGGATTAAAATAACTGAATTCCAGATACTGAAAAAATAGAAAAATTAGCTAGTACATTTAGTATCACACACCAAAATACAGGGTAAATAAAAAATGAATACTCTTTCTAGATGACAACCTAGGCATAATTTTTCAGCGAGACAATACAGGACATCATGTCTCTGCAAGAACACATTCCTTCATCACTGGATGTCAACCTTTTGCTCTGGATCTCGATATCACTAGAGTTATTACCTATCATAAAAGTGTGATACATGGTGAAACAACAGGTGCAGCACTATGACCGATTACCAAGCACCACAGATGAAATTTGGAACCCGATGAATGCAGCATGGATTCCTGTGCTACAGGACACAATTCACATATTAAAAGCCTCAATGCCGTGATGAATTGAAAAAGTTACCAAGGTCCATGGCGGACATGCATCAGGTGTCTGAAATTCTGATGATTTCTTAAGAACATAATATTGAAAACATCCTGTAAATGTGAACTGACTATGTCTAGTCTTTCAAGGTGTTTTTAATGAGTGTAAAATGACTCTGGTAAATATTTCCCAGCTTCCTACACTGGGGTTCAGCCAGCTCTTCGTTCAGAAGGTAATTTGAGCATAATTTTGCCTTATACTGTTCTTCAAGATATGTAGAATCAAAATATCTGGTAAAATAGGTAGCACAGTGGTAGAGTGCCAGACTATGAATCGAAAGGTCGCGGGTTCGATCCCCGCTCGGTCCTAGGATTTTTATCTGTCACTTTCCACTTCTTTCACCTCTGGCAGTGTTGCTAATGTGAAAAATACGGAGTAGCACCGTGGTTCGGAAGCCATGTTAAACTGTAGGTCCCCCTGTAACTGGCTGGGTAAGTCGGTTTGAAGGTCAGAGGAAGGCAACGGCATACCACCTCTAAATAGGACCGTGCCTAGTAAAGCACTGTGGTGTTCAAACCAATCTTCGGATTGTTGACTGCTTTACCTTTTAGGCGACTGAAAGAGAATTTGTGTCCATCTACTGTTTGTTACTTTTATAAAAAAAGTAATGCAGGTTTGAATACTACAAAGAAGAAGGAAAAAAAAATCACCAGTTTTCTCCTATTGATTCTGAATCTCAACTGAAAAATCATGTTGTACTCAAGGATCACATAACTATCTGGGCACTGTTAATAATCAGTACTAAAGGATGAAAACTGATGTTGTTGAATTCTTTTGTGTTAAGTTGGCCATTTTCAAAGGCTACAAACAAATAAAGTCTCATAATGTAGACACAGGCAACAGATCAGCACTGCCAGCCGTGGTGGCCGAGGGGACAGAGGCGCTCCAGTCATGGTCTACACGGCCACTACGGTCGGGGGTTGAATTCCCCCTCGGGCATGGATATTTGTGGCGTCCTTAGTATTAGTTAGTTCATAAGTAGTTTGTAAGTTTAGGGACTGATAAGCCCGTAGTTAAGTCCCATAAGCTATACAAACATTTAAGATCAGCACTTTCAGTTGTTATCAGTTTTACATCTTGAAGCAATCATAAAATTAAAGGCTCTGTTATTATTCCAAACTTATAGTACATCAGTAATATCATAGGCATGTGAATCAAATTTACCTTCTCCTCCCCAAGGGGTTCACCTCATGAGTACATACATGGCGAACACAGGGTACTTCCTTTTTGCACTGCATGACCACCCTCCCACTATCCTTTTCCCCTCCCTTGGGGACTGAGTTTTGCACCTACTTCGGTAAACCGAAGTTTACAAAGAATGTGTGTTCTGCCTGTATCTTTCTTGTATTTTCCTTCTTTCGCTTATCTACCTCCATCTTGGCATTTGAGTTCTCCCTATTCTCCTCCTATTATCCTCCTCCGGGTTCCTGAAGACCCACCCACATTCGTGCTATATAAAAGGTGACTGGATAATGCTTAAGTTCTAGTCCCAGGACAACATGTAGGTCTCACATGTACTACCTGGTAACGGCCGGGCCCAGGGAGCGGCAGTTGTCTAAGCTGAAACCTTCCCGGTATGCTAGTTGGTTCCTCCATCTCAAGTTCGGTAGGTGTGACCTGAGGTGTGAACAATCACCTAAGGCAGGTGAACCCCTCTTCGAGGGGGTTACCAGTATGAAGGTGCGCACAATTGGAGAGGATGGCAATTATGGAGGATTTCAATGAAATGGGCTCCTCATCAAAGCATAAATACAAAGAGATAAAAAACACAAAGGAAAATACAGTCTTGACCATCCTCCCTGCAGCACCTCGCTACCTTGTTGTGTCCCGGACTGAGGGAGGGAAAAACTTTTCCTCCGTGAAACTGATTGTGATGAAAAAAGGAGTCAATGCTATCGCAGGCCCAACGAAGTCTTTGGAATGGCACTCTTCTGCTGGAGATAGGCAGTGCAACATCTGCTTAAAGCCACTCTGTTGCACAGCTATCATATACAGGTGGAGGCTCATCGTACCCTCAATTCTTGTTGTGTGGTGGTTTTCAGCAACCTGTTGGATGGCCTAAGTGAGGAGGAAACATACCATATGTATCTAATCAGAGAATCATAGCAGTCCACACAGTCATGAAAAAGTTTGTTAAGGACTTAGTGCCACCTTATTTCTGACTTTTGATCGCATAGTCCTTCCACCCAAGATCAAGGCTGGCTATGACGTCATTACTGTGCCACCATATATCCCTAACCCAACAAGTTGCTACCAATGCAACTGTTATAACCATACTCGCCAATCCTGCAGGAATGCCGCCAAATGCACTACTTGTGATAGGGATGCTTGTGAGTGTGATTGTCCAGCCCCATCCCCTCGCTGCATCAGTTGTATGGGTAATCATGCTGCCTCCTCTTGTAAATGCCCTGTATATCTCAATGAATGAGCTATTTAGGAAATTGGAGTAAATAAAATAGTGTGACACCTGTAGCCTGAAAATTGTACGCTAGTCGCAAACCTAGTGAATCACCTTCTGGTTCTTACAGGTCTGGTGTTACCTCAACTCGACAAATGAGAGAAATGGCAACACAGACTTGCGACCTTAAATTCAGTGCTGATGTCATTTTGACACCCAGGCCCACGACAACGTCATATTCATCCACAAAGGGCACGCACTTCCCTACCAAACCACTTGCACCACCAAAACCATAGGCCCAGCAAGTAGTGTGTGGGAAATCGAAAAAAAAGACTACTCCTCTCACGATTTTTTGCTCACTCCTACCTAACAACCATCAGGGTCTTCATCAGTGACCCATCAGCATTTGAAGAAGTCAAATAAATGGAAAAATATCCTCTCCTTCTCCTTCTCAGAATTCATCATTAACGATGTTAACTAGCGACACTCCACCAGCCACAGACGCCTTGGAGCATTCCACCAAAGGCCAGTTAGGAGGCCACCACAAGGTGGACCCTGACGTCGAGTGGAACTAATGGAACAAGATCCTCCAAACATTGCATCTCTGAACATACAAACAGTTATGGTCAGCAGTCACTTGGATGAATGCTCTTTCTTTTGATCCATCTTAGAGGTGACAATTCTCCAATGGAACATTCATGGCATCCAGTCTAATAGGACTGAACTGCAGCTCCCCAAGAAAACCTATTCGCCAATGATTTTCTGCCTCCAAGAAATGAAATTTAACCCACACGATCATTTTACCTTTCCACAGCAGCAATACCGGCTCATTGGGGCATCATGCTGCTCATGCAAGATGTTACCCACAGTCACACTATTCCCCTAGATACACAGCTCCAAGCTGTTGCTGTTAGCTTCTTTCTCCCTGGTTTTAGCTTTTCTCTGTGCACCGTCTATACACCCTTGTCGTCCACTGTCATTAGGGTAGACCTTCTGCACCTCATTGATCAACTTCACTCTCCATTTCTGCTGGTTGGTGACTTCAATGCCCACTACCCTCTTTGAGGGTCTCCACACCCCTGTCAGAGAGGCACCCTCCTGTTGGATATCTTTAACCACCTTAATCTCATTTATCTCAATACCAATGAATCAACATCTCTTTTGGATTCCACACATACTCTATCCCACTTGAATCTTGAAATCTGTACCCCCAAGCTTGTCCAATGTTTAGAGTGGTCTGTTCTCTCTGATATACACTCGAGCGACCACTTCCTATGTGTCATTAGTCTAGTAATGCCTAATCCATCAGCGCGTCCTTGCAAATGGCTGCTTGTCAAAGCTGACTGGCAGCTTTATTCCTCATTGGCGACTCCACTATTGATGAGCAGGTCGACTATTGGAAAGGTCAGGGAAGAAGGCCATTGTGCACTTTGTTTGCTTGCCGGGGGTCTCATCCAAGATGTGGAGGAGGCCCTTCCAGTGGCAATAGAGAGCACTGGGTGCACCCGACTGCAAATTGTTGCTCATGTCTGCACCGGTGACTCCTGCTGGCTGGGTTCAGAGGTCATCCTCAGTTCATACAGGTGGTTGGCGGAGGTGGTGAAGACCGAAAGCCTCGCTCGTGGGGTGGAACTGAGCTAACTATTTGTAGTGTCGTTCCCAGAACCGATTTCGGTCTTCTGGTTTGGAGCCGA
This sequence comes from Locusta migratoria, assembly GCA_026315105.1. Taxonomy (NCBI): domain Eukaryota; kingdom Metazoa; phylum Arthropoda; class Insecta; order Orthoptera; family Acrididae; genus Locusta; species Locusta migratoria. The sequence continues at coordinate 11,184,604 of CM048755.1, forward strand.
GTGGAAGGCTTAAACCATTGGCTCAGACGATTCTGCGAAGATTTAGGGTGCAAATTGCTCGACATCCGCTATCGGGTAGAGAAATGTAGGATTCACCTGAATAGGTCAGACGTGCACTATACACAGGAAGTGGCTACAAGGGTAGCGGATTACGTATGGAGTGCACTTTTTTTTTAGGTTAGAGAATTCCCTCCCTAGGCTCGACAAGACGCCTCCTGAGTCGCAACAAGGTAGCAGTAGGCAGAACACAACAGGGAATGAAAAGATCAATGTAGTGGTAGTTAACTGCAGGAGCGTCTACAGAAAGGCCCCAGAACTGCTCTCATTAATAAATGGTCACAATGCCCTCATAGTACTAGGGACGGGAAGTTGGCTGAAACCAAATGTAAACAGTAATGAGATTCTAAACTCAGACTGGAATATATATCACAGAGATAGGCTGCACAGTGAAGGGGGAGGCCTGTTCATAGCGATAAAAAGTGCACTAGTATCGAAGGAAATAGACAGATATCAGAAGTGTAAAATAATTTGGGTGAAGGTCACGGTTAAAGCAGGCTCGAATGTGGTAATTGGATGTTTCTATAGGCCTCCTCGCTCAGCAGCTGTTGTGGCAGAAAACCTGAAGGAAAATTTGGAAAATATTTCGAGTAGACTTCCTGATCATGTTATAGTTTTAGAAGGAGATTTTTCCAGTGAAATTGTTTTGAGTGCATTATCTGAAAATTACCTTGAGCAGTTAAACACAGAACCGACTCGTGGCAAAAACATATTAGACCTTCTGATGACAAACAGACCCGAACTTTTCGAAACAGTTAACGCAGAACAGGGAATCAGCGATCATAAAGCGGTTACAGCATCGATAATTTCAGCCATAAATAGAAATATTAAAAAATGTAGGAAGATTTTTCTGTTCGGAAAAAGTGACAAAAAGCGGATTTCAGAGTACTTGATGGCTCAACACAGAAGTGTTATCTCAAGTACAGATAGTGTTGATGAACAGTGGTCAAAGTTCAAAGTTGTCATACAATATGCATTAGCTGAGTATGTATCAAGCAAGATCATATGGAAAGGAGCCTCCATGGTACAACAACCGAATTAGAAAACTGCTACGGAAGCAGAGGGAACTTCACTGCAATCACAAACATAGCCATAGCCTTGTAGACAAACAAAAATTAAACGAAGCGAAATGTAGTGTGAGGAGGGCTATGTGAGAGGCGTTCAACGAGTTCAAAAGTAAAGTTCTATGTACTGATTTGGCTGAAAATCCTAAGAAATTTTGGTCTTATGTCAAAGTGGTTGGTGGCTCAAAACAAAATCTCCAGACACTCTGTGACAAAAATGACATTGAAACAGAGGATGACACTGAATTACAAAATGACTTTTTCCAAAGCTATTTCACAGAGTAAGAATGCACTGTAGTTCCTTCTCTAGATTGCCGCACAGATTAAAAAGTGGCAGATATCAAAATAATTGACAGAGGGATAGTAAAACAATTAAAATCGCTCAAAAGAGGAAAGACCACAGGACCAGATGGGATACCAGTTCGTTTTTACACAGAGTACGCGAAGGAACTTGCCCCCCCCCCCCCCCCCCCCTTATTGCAGTGGTGTACCGTAGGTCTCTAGAAGAGCGTAGCGTTCCAAAAGATTGGAAAATGATGCAGGTCATCCCCATTTTGGCCCACTTTAGGTTACGGTAGTAACACTAAAAGTGGGCCTTTGCCATTGTCTTTTGACAGCTCGAAATTTAAATGAAAATAATAGCTTAACCATTCATCTGACACAAAAATTGAATAACCAGATTTGTAGCGGAGAAAATTCTCTACAACTTTGCGCTCTTGTTTTTTTTTTTTTTTTTTTTCCTCCATATCTTGTATTGTTTCAGAGATATTTGCAAAAATAACTGCGATTTGACAATGTCTGTCTGGCTGTAATGTGTTCCCACTTTTTAGGTCGAACCGTTCAACCGATCGGCAACAAATTTTACAGACATAATTTTTGGCTACCAGAGACCAGAACCTCGCTTTTTGAAATATTTCGGACAAGAAATATGTTAGTAATGCCAAAAAAATCCGTTTGTAATATAATTTTAATTGCAAACAAACCTTTCATCTTACGTGAAAATTGAATAAACGAATTTGTAGAGGAGAAAATTCTCTACAACTTTTTTCCCTTATGTTTTTTTCATATCTCGTATTGTTTGAGAGATATTTGCAAAAATAACGGAGTTTTGACACCCTCCATTGAATTAACAAAAAGCAGCCATTCGCAGATGTCATGTGACATTCCTCGCCCAGAACTCTCTCTGGCATATGTCATTTTGCGTTGCTTATTTGATGATTTTCTCATTCCAACTTACACGTTCTCATTTCAAAGCAATGGTTCACTGAAGAATTAACAAAAACACATTGGCCTTCATATGATAAATCTAGTGTCTACAAATGCCATATTAGCATCAGTTAACAATGGCCATCAATAGTATAAAATTAAAGTTGTTAGCAATAGCGTAGTGGTCAACACATTAGACTGCGACGCTGAAGGTCAGTGGTTCCGTACCCACCACTACTTAATTTTTTTTTTTTTTTTTCCTAAAAGGGTTTCAGACACTCTTGTTAATTATTTTCTTATTATTTTGATTACTATTTTGGTCCAAAATTTTTGCAAAAACATAAAACTACAAATCTAAAGTGGGCCGTAAAACACGTCAGTGCAATTTTTTAAGAAGGGATGTCGAACAGATGTGCAGAATTATAGGCCTATATCTCTAACGACGGTCAGTTGTAGAATTTTGGAACATATATTATGTTCGAGTATAATGACATTTCTGGAGACTAGTAATCTGCTCTGTAGGAATCAGCATGGGTTTCGAAAAAGGCGATTGTGTGAAAACCACCTCACACTATTCGTCCACGGGACTCAGAGGCCCATAGACACAGGTTCTCAGGTAGATGTTGTGTTTCTTGACTGTAAGAGTGATACCAGGTGTGCCACTGGGGAGTGTCGTGGGTCTGTTGCTGTTCACAATATATGTAAATGACCTTGCGGATAACATCGGAAGTTCACCGAGGCTTTTTGCGGATGATTCTGTAGTATATAGAGAGGTTGTAACAATGGAAAATTGTATTGAAATACAGGAGGATCTGCATCAAATTGACGCATGGTGCAGGAAATGGCAATTGAATCTCAATGTAGATAAGTATAATGTGCCGCTAATACATAGAAAGAAAGATCCTGTATCATTTAGCTACACTATAGCAGGTCAGCAACTGGAAGCAGTTAATTCCATAAATTATCTGGGAGTAGGCATTAGGAGTGATTTAAAATGGAACGACCATATAAAATCAATCATCGGTAAAGCAGAGACTAGACTTAGATTCATTGGAAGAATGCCAAGGAAATGCAGTCCGAAAACAAAGGAAGTAGGTTACAGTACACTTGTTCGTCCACAGCTTGAATACTGCTCACCGGTGTGGGGATCCGTACCAGGTGGGGTTGATAGAGGAAGTAGAAAAGATCCAATGGAGAGCACCGCGCTTTGTTACAGGATCATTTGGTAATCAAGAAAGTGTTACAGAGGTGACTGATAAACTCCAGTGGAAGACTCTGCAGGAGAGACGCTCTGTCACTTGGTACGGGCTTTTGACGAAGGTTAGAGAACATACCGTTACCGAGGAGTCTAGTAGTATGTTGCTTCCTCCTTCATATATATCGTGAAGAGATCATGAAGATAAAATCAGAGAGATTAGATCCCACACAGAGGCATATACTGACAATCTTTCTTTCCACGAACAATATGTGACTGGAATAGGAGGGAGAACCGATAATGGTACTCGAGGTACCCTCTGCCACACAGCATCGGGTGGGTTGTGGAGTATGGATATAGATGTAGATATCTTACTGCTACGACCTTCACTGCTGCAGAATGTTCTATTGCTCATACCCCTTTGTTGCCAATTTGAGCTGCTGTGACCTGTATGACTGAGGCATGCCATGATGCTATCAGAGCTTGGAAGACGTTCCCTCTGTGGCCTTAAACACCATCCCACATTGGAGAACTGTATCCAGTACAAATGGCTGTGTACACAGTGCTGCCACCTCTTTTAGAGGGATGTAGATGGGGGAGAATTAACAAACTATTAATGTGGAGTGGATCTCAAAGCAGAATATGTAGTGTATGCAGAGAGAGAGAGAGAGAGAGAGAGAGAGAGAGAGAGAGAGATTGGAAGCATTACACAACTGATAACCAGTGATTGCCACACAACACTTTAAAGTAACTTTTCACACTAAGGGTTGTAGTTCGTAGTCGCATGTGCATGCAGGTTGTTCCTAGTGTCAAATCCTGTTTGTGGCGAATCTTGATGGCTGCCAGATGCAGCAATCATTACACTATTCATAATCACACACACATTGGCATGCCCTCTCTGTATGGTATGGAGTGAGAGTATAGTTACTATGTTGTGCTCAACAAATCTTCATTAAAAGTTTTATCCATTATGTGTTGGAACCTGTGACTGTATCTTGAAATAAGTTTCAGAAATTACTGCAACCAGTAGCCTTTTTACTTCTCAATGAAGATTTATTAAACCATGACCGGTTTCAAGCTGCCTAGCAGCTCATCATCAGATGGTGTATACATTTAGTGCAAATTACATTTGTATAGTTATGAGTTTCACATTTACTTTGACTGTGTTTTCTTCTTTTTGGATAGCATTTCACAACACTGCCCTTTCATCAGTACACCACAGCAACTCCCACAACTTTAAAGTGGTGAAATTAAATTACACTGCACACACATTACTACTGCACAGCCACTACCACATCTTTGAACTTTTAAACAAGTTGTAAACAAACGTGGTTTGTTTACAAGTTGAAAGACGTGGTAGTGGCTGTGCAGTAGTAATGTGTGTGCAGTGTTATTTAATTTTACCGCTTGAAAGTCGTGGGAGGTGCTGTGGTGTACTGATGAAAGTGCAGTGTTGTGAAATGCTATCCAAAAGCGGAAAACACATGGTCAAACTATAACTCATAACTATACAAATGTAATTTGCACTAAATGCATACACCATCTGATGATGAGCTGCTAGGCAGCTTGAAACCGGTCATGGTTTAATAAATCTTCATTGAGAAGAAAAAAGGTGTCTGGTTGCAGTAATTTCTGAAACCTAAATCTTCATTAAGTCTAAACCAATGTTTATTAATTACTCAACTATGTCTTTGGATGGACACACAATTCTTGTTTGATAGATGACAGTCTACTTTGCAATAGGCGTGTACTGGATGTCATTGTCATCTAGTGTGTGTGTGTCCCATCGGGGAGGGGGGGGCTGATTATGGGCTTGACGAACGCCATATCCCTGAGCTGGCGACGGGGTAATCGCTGCCAGTCCCGACACCGTAATCCCTGGACACGCTTCAGCACCCACCGTATGCCGCAGTGGTGGAATGTGATCGTGGCTTCAAAACTCTGGCCGTGAGGAAGGAAAATACCTCTATAAAAAAACCTCAATCCCAAGGTGGATGCATGGTACTGATTGGATGCATGGCTGTTGAGGCAGAGCAGTTGCTAATGGGCAACCTCTGAGGATATGCCACACCTCTGTTGTATAAGGCTTACCCGGGTATGTTGAGGTCTTTGGATGGACATTTCATTCCCTAGTTGCTCATTGGATCAAGGTGGATCATCTTACTTTTTCTTACCACGTCCTAGTGGGATGGGTGTACCCACTGTACCCAACCACATAAGAGGGCTCAGTTACCAAGTCCTCCTGATTTGGAAACAAAAGAAGTAAGTTTGGGCATTAGTTACAGAACACACAATGTGTTTATGATTATAAAACATATAGAGGGTACTTTTGAAAAACTGTTACCTTCTTAAAATCCAAAGGGTCTAGGGGGTATTGCTGGCAATCTAAAATCTTTAAAGCAGTTGAGAAATGGAGCACTGTTGGCTTAAACACGTACTTCCCAACAAGCAATGAACCAACAGAAAGCCACATTCCAGGGAGAATTTCCCATTCAGACTGTTACATAGCACTCTGGACTACAGTAAAGTCATAGTAACTTGCAGGGATCTGGTGGACATTCCAACCGAAGTACTGATAAATAAATAAATACACAAACTTTATTCAACATCAAATGATACAAGTATCATTTTCCTGAATACGTCAGTTGGTTACAAGTGATACATAGCACAATATTTATAGGGGGAATACTTATGAACTTATGAGGTATATAGTACAATGTTTGCAACAAAACTTGTATTCTCAATTTTGATTAGCTATATAAGGAACATCACATTGAAGTTAATGAATCTGGAATAAAATTTTCTTTATTCTGTGCAAAACAGAAATATTCATCTAGAGAGTAATGTGGGTTAGTGATTAATATTCTTTTAAGTGTGACTTTAAATTTTTCAGTGGGAAGTGATGTTATGCAGCTTGGTATAGTATTAGCAAGTCTTTCTCCTGCATACAGTGGGTTTCTTTCATAAAGTGCAGTCCTATGGCTTAAGAGATGAAACTTATCTTTATTTCTAGTGTTGTAGTTTTGTGTATCAGAGTTAAAGTTTAGGTTCAATTTACGGATCAGCATAATTGATTTATAAATATACATATTAACAACAGTCAGTATGCCAGCTTTAGGGAATAGACTACGACATGAGTCTTTCGGTTTTGCACCACAAATTATTCTTACAGCCTTTTTCTGTAATTTTAAAATTTTGTTTAGGTCGGCTTGTGTTGTTGCGCCCCACACTTCTATTCCATAGCTAATATTGGATGACATCAATGCATGATAAGCAGTCCGAAGAACTTGGGTATCTTTGCAGTGTTTACTCAGCATATTTATTGCAAATATATTTTAGCAAGTTTGCTTGCCAGTGTGTCAACATGAACATCCCATTTAAGTGTGTCTTGTATGGTTATTTCCAGAAATTTAACACAATTTTCTTTGGGGGCAATATCTTTTTCAATGCACAACTGAATTTCAAAGTCTGTTTGCCTTGATGGGTTGAAATCCATTACTGCTATTTTTGCAGTGCTAAGATGACTTTCATTGAAATATCGAACAATTTCATTTTTGAGACAGTTGGACAATATTTGTAATTGGTCTAGGTCCTTATGCTTGCACACAATAGATGTGTCATCAGCATACAGAATTACCTTTGAATTTTGGGTACAGTATTTTATGTCATTAACATATATCAAGAAGAGAAGGGGTCCCATACCGAGCCCTTGGGTACCCCATATTTCATATCAGTAACAGTAGATCTGTATGTGCCACTTGATGTCCTTATAACTACAAATTGTTTTCTGTTGGTTAGATAAGATTTAATTAGATCATGCACTATGCCTCTGACACCAATATTCCATAACGTGTGTCTAGGAGTATTGGTATATTTATACAGTCGAATGCCTTTTCAAGATCAAGGAAAATGCCTGTCACATATTCCTTGTTCTCGATAGCAGTTATTACATCATCAATATACTGTGCAGCAGCTGTTGCAGTTGATTTGTTTTTAATGAAGCCGTTTTGGTTTTCAAAAATTATATTATGCTTATTTAAGAATGTAACAATTCTGTTGTATATTACTTTTTCTATGATCTTTGAGAGGACAGACAAGATAGAGATAGTTTTCAGTTTTTAATCTGTCACCTTTTTTGAAAATTGGTGTGATCTGTGCTATTTTCAATGAGTCTGGGAAACTTAAAGATGTCAGTATGTTGTTAATTGCTGTGGATAGAGGTCCTGATACGCTGTCAATGCAGGATTTTACTATGTTTATATTTAGCCCATCGTATCCTGCAGATTTTGAATTTCGTAAAGTCTTTACTGTGTTTCTAATTTCATTACTGTTTGTTGGGGTGAAATACCCTTAAAGGCATATTTATTGTTATGCAACCTATCATTGATAGATTTCCCAACAGAAGAGAAATATTCATTGAAGGTATTTGCAATATCCTGTTGACATTCAATTACAGATCCATTATAGCTTATTACTAGGTCATTGATTACATTATCCTTACCAGCTCTAAAACTATTTACAGATCCATTATAGCTTATTACTAGGTCATTGATTACGTTATCCTTACCAGCTCTAAAACTATTTATAACATTCCAAATGCAAGCTGCAGTTTTATTTCCATTATTTAGTATGTGAGCAACATGTTTACTTATTTTGTCTCGTATTAAGTTCTTATAATATTCATGATATTTATTGAAAGCCTCTTTCAGCTTTGTATTCTCATGGTTTTCAAACATTTTGCATTGGAAAAGAGTCATATTTCTTGCTTGTGTCACTTCAGCATCTATCCAGGTACTTTTCTGCATTTTTTGGTTATTATTTACAATAACTGATTTTGTTGGGCATGTCATGTCAAAATAGTAAAAGAAATCACTAGAAAAATTTTCATAAGAGTAACAATTTGTTTCAGCCCATGTTGCACTTTGTAACACATGGGTAAGGTTTCTAATGTTCTCATCATTTATTGTTCTTTTGGTTTTGTATCTTTTCATTTTACCAGATGGAGTGTTTATGTTAGGTACACACTGAAATTCCACAGCATGATGGTCTGAAATAACACGTTTGAGCTGTTTTGTATGTAAATTTATCCATGTTAGTGATAATATTATCTAGACAGGTCCTTGTACCACCTTCCTCTGTAGTTGGTTCCTTGATTAATAAATTTAAATTGAATTCTTGCAATAAGATCTGTAATCTTTTTGTAGTGAAATTATTGCACAGAGTATCAATATTGATGTCACCAGTTATTATTATGTTTATGCAGCAATTTTTTCGGAGTATTTATTATCTATCTCTACAAGCAATTAATTTAGATCCGTCAGAAAAATATCTATTAATTTGCAGAGGGGGGTCTGTAAACCCTGACAATAATAATATGTTGCCTTTCCCATCTATAGTTTATAGCAGACAGTTCAATGACTCCTTCAACACTTAAAGAACTTACATCTATGACACAAAAATTACTACCACTTTTTGCAAATTTTGCAACACCTCCACCAGACTTGTTCATTCTACTGGAAGATCTCTACATCTACATCTACATGGGATACTCTGCAAATCACATTTAAGTGCCTGGCAGAGGGTTCATCGAACCACAATTATACTATTTATCTCCCATTCCATTCTCGAATAGCGCGCGGGAAGAAAGAACACCTGAATCTCTCTGTTCGAGCTCTGATTTTTCTTATTTTATTCCGATGATCATTTCTACAGTGGGAGTCAACAATATATTTTCGCATTTGGAGGATAATGTTGGCGATTGGAGTTTCGCAAGTAGCCCACGCCGCAGCGATAAGCGCCGTTGTTGTAGTGATTCCCATCCCAGATCCTCTATCATTTCCGTAACACTGTCTCCCCTATATCGTGACAATACGAAACGAGCTGCCCTTCTTTGGACTCTTTCGGTGTCCTCCGTCAAACCCACCTGATAAGGATCCCACACTGGGCTGCAATACTCCAAAAATGGACGGACAAGCGCAGTGTATGCAGTTTCTTTAGTAGTTCTGTTGCATCTTTTAAGTGTTCTGCCAATAAAACACAGTCTCTGGTTCGCCTTTCCCACGATATTATCTACGTGTTCTTTCCAGTTTAGGTCTGAAGTAATAGTAATTCCTAGGTATTTTGTGGAGTTTATGGCCTTCACATTTGATTGATTTACGTTGTAAACAAAGTTTAACGGATTTCTTTTCGTACTCATGTGGACGACTTCACACTTCTCATTATTTAGAGCCAATTGCCAATTTTTACACCATACTGATATCTTATTCAGATCGTTCTGCAGTTGGTTTTGATCTTCAGATGATTTTACTAGACGGTAAATGACGGCGTCATCTGCAAACAACCTAAGAGAGCTACTTAGATTTTCCCCTAAATCGTTTATGTAAATAAGGAATAGCAGAGGACCAATAACACTACCCTGTGGAACGCCCGATATCACCTCTGTTTTAGTCGATGCCTTACCATCGGTTACTACGAACTGTGTCCTCTCTGACAAGAAATCCCCTATCCAATCGCAAATTTGGGGCGATATACCGTACCCACGCAATTTGATTAAAAGCCGTTTGTGAGGTACGGTGTCAAAAGCTTTCTGGAAATCAAGAAATACGTAATCGATTTGCGAACCTTTGTCAATAGCACCCATCACTTTGTGTGAATAAAGAGCTAGTTGTGTTTCGCATGAACGATATTTTCTAAATCCGTGTTGATCTTGGGTCAATAGATCGTTCTGTCTGAGATAATTCATAATATTTGAATACAGGATATGTTCCAAAACCCTGCTGCAAATTGACGTCAATGAAATAGGCCTGTAGTTTAGTGGGTTACTCCTACTGCCTTTCTTGAATATAGGTGTGACCTGTGCAACTTTCCAATCTTTTGGTACAGATCCTTCTATGAGAGAGCGGTTGTATATGACTGTTAAGTAAGGAGCTATCGCTTAAGCATAATCAGATAGAAATCTAAAGGGTATACAATCCGGACCAGAAGACTTGTTCTTGTTAAGTGATTTTAGTTGCTGCGCTACTCCGATGATATCTACTTCTATGTTACTCATTACGGCATCTGTTCGTAATTCGAAATCATTAATATTGGTTTCGTCTTCTTTGGTGAATGAGTTTCTAAAAGCTAAGTTTAGTAACTCTGCTTTAGTAGCACTGTCATCGGCAGGATCGCCATTACTATCACGTAGTGAAGGTATTGTTTGTGATTTGCCCAGAGTATATTTAACATATGACCAAAATCACTTTGGGTTTTCAGTCAAATTACGAGAAAGAGTTTCGCTGTGATAAATATTGTAGGCATCTCGCATTGAAATCCTCGCTAAATTTTGAGCTTCTGAGTACGATCACAAATCCTGGGGATTTCGTGTTCGTTTAAATTTAGTATGCCTTTTCCTTTGCTTTTGCAACAGTGTCCTGACCTGTTTTGTGTACCAAGGGGAATCGCCTCCTTCTTTTATTAATTTATTAGGTATAAAACTTTCAATTGCTGTCGATACCACTTCTTTGAATTTGAGCCACATCTGGTCTACACCTACGTTTAGTGTTAGAAACGTGTGGAAACTGTCTTTCAAGAAGCAATGTATTTCGTTTCTATCTGCTTTCCTGAACAAATATACTTTGCGTTTATTTTTGGTAACTTTGGGACTTTCGATATTCAATTTCGCTACGACAGCTCTGTGTTCACTAATACCTGTATCCGTTTTGATGCTCGTTATGAGCTCAGGATTATTTGTTGCTAAGAGATCAAGTGTGTTTTGACATCCATTTACAATTCTAGTTGGCTCATGAACTAATTGTTCGAAGTAATTCTCAGAGATTACACAGATGAGCAGAGATGAGCACAGATTCATCATTAATGGGTGCATAACAGAAATTTTATCTTTGGGGTACCAGTGCTCAGTAATAACTAAAACTCTGGTTTATTAACAAATGCTAAGACATCTAAATCATCATGTTTATTTCCTAGGCTTCTGAAGTTTTGTTGGATGATCCTGAAACTGCATTGGGATTTGTGAACTGTAACTGAAGATTTAGCTTCCACCTGTGTATTGGATGAGTCTCCAGGCTGATTAGTCACTGCCTTCTTCTCTTCTTGTGCTGAACCCATAAAAAACCTTACTAACCAAAGCAGATCTTCTTGGTCTTTGGCTCCGTCTGTGTTCAGCTGTTGTTACCAATGTAGGTTGTTCTTTAGCTGCTGTTGCTGGTGTTAATGTTGGTGTTGGTGGTTGCACGGTTGGTTCTGTTGCTGCTGTCAGTGGTGGATGGGGCATAGCAGTTGCCTCTGATGCTGGAAGTTCAGTTGTTTGTTGAACTGATGGTACTTCAATTACTGGAGTTGCTTCTAGTGAGGGTTGTTGTTCCAGTGATTGGTTGTGGCATTCTGTTGGTGGATCTTCTTTTTTATGTGCATGATTTCTGCTGTGAGCTGCAGTCGGCATTTCTTGAATTTTATGGCTGAGAATTCTCTTTCCATTACCGTTTAGGTGCAGTCCATGACTGGTGAAACTCTCTCTCCCCAGATAGTCAACAGGCAGAAAGTGCGTGTTATGATAGGTTTTTGCAGATTTTCTCGAACTCTCTGTTGGCTTTAAAGATTTCTGTATTTACACAGGAGCTAGAATGAAACATCCCTTAGGCTGTGGCTAAGCCATGTCTCCGCCATATCCTTTCTTCCAGGAGTGCTAGTCTTGTGTGTTTGCAAGAGAACTTCTGTGAAGTTTGGAAAGTAGGAGGCGAGGTACTGGCGGAAGTAAAGTTGTGAGGCGGCATCGTGAGTCGTGTCGGGATAGCACAGTCGGTAGTGCGCTTGCCCGCGAAAGGCAAAGGTCCCAGGTTAGAGTCCCGGTTCCGGCTCACAATTTTAATCTGCCAGGAAGTTTCAAGTTACACAGGAGCTGTTTATGACATCGTGTCTGTGAGGTATTCCAATGACTATAATTTGCCTGCACAAATTTGCTTGCCCTACTAACTTTGTTTTGCACAGCACTGTATAATTCATTCTTGTAGACATTGTTGGCACCCCCCCTCCCCCCCCCCCCCCACTATTACTGTGAATTCATTTGCATTTGTTGGAGTTTCAGACTGAATATGTCTTGTGATCTCGTACATAGGTGCATGAGGTTTAACGTAACTGTAAGAGTTTACTCCTAGTTCATCACATAGAATTTCTGAGAGACCACGACTGTGACTATCAGCTTGAATATTTGTGTTGAAAGTTTGCTTATCTATTTTTCTCTTAGTGTCTCTTGATGCACTTCTGATCGAAGTTTCAGTAGTACATGATTCATCTACACTTTTGTTTCCCTGTACATTGCACTGATGGTATTTCGGCGACACTTGGAGCACAGCTGCACTTTGAATGCAGGAATTAAGCTTTTTAGGCCTATAACGATTGTCATTTTTGTTTGGCCCAGCTTGCGAGATATTTTTACTGTTGGAAGACAAGGTATTTCAAGTCATGTTGTAACTTGATTATGTTGTTACAAAGGACGTTAATGATATTTTCTTTTGTAGCTGTTTCACCAAGAATTTCATTGATATTTTGTTCCAATGATGCAGTGTTTGTGAGCTGATCACAGTTCCTTGAACTTACTGGTACTTTTGGTTTACCCGGTGTTTTGTCTTGTCTTCTAGTGTTTTTTACTAAAATATGACACAGTACACACATATTATCATAAACTGCATTATATTTTTCACACAAAGTACACTTATAAACATGTTTTTTCTCATTAATACCACTAAATACGGAACTTGGAAACTGTACATTTCTAACGTCCGCCATGCTTTAAGTTATTTTTTTAAGTTAGTAGGCTCAGGACAGCATTGTTCATGTCCAGAATAACATGAAATGGGTGGATGGGGAGTTAATAAAATCTGGCTCCTTCATTGTTACCTTTAGATGCCCAAAACTTCCTGAATATGCCCATACAGTCTTCCTATGTTTAAAAGTACGGCCCTTTGTCCCAAACCCAAAGCCAGTGCTTTGGGCACACAACCCATGGTTGCAAGGGAGAAGCCACTTATGGTAAATGTGGTAAGTCCGGCTATCCATGACGGACTAGTTTGTTCACCAACTCCGAAGAGTGTACATTGCTCTGGCGGAACACATGGTTTCGAGTGGGGAGTGCAACATGTACTTGGGGAAAAAGGAGGCACAGGAAATAAAAAAACAAAGTGCATTTCCTACTCTGAGGCCAAAAAGATCTTTAAGGTCATGCAGTCTTCTTCCTTAGTCACCTCATTCACTGCTGTTGTTCTAAGGTCAGTTTCCAATGTTGATGCCTCCACTGAAATGTAGGTTGCTAGTGATGGCATTAACACTTACATCTGTTACTGCACCAGTAGAGCTGCAGTTGTTACACAGCCCGAAGCCCCACCAAAAACATCAGAGAATGCTACTGTGGTCAACCTCTCGGCACCATACCCATCAGAGGCCACTGGTTTGCTTCTGGCACCCTCAATGCAAGAGCCTCTTCAAATGGTCACCGCTACCCTTTCTTATGTTTCTTATGTTACTGTCACTACTGTAAAGACTACCAAGCAGAAAAAGGGAAATGGAAAGAGTCAAGCGCAGGTTAAAATCAGGAGTAAAACTTCAGACCACATATACATCATTATATGTGACCCCCCCTCTTCTGACTCTGATCCAGAATGGCTCCCATGCCTCACTACACGGAATGTTAGTGGAGAGAGCAAGCTAAAGGAGGTATGACCATTTTCATCAACACAGGCTACCACTCTTCTTTCCTCCTCTTGCACATCAACCTACAAGCAGTTGCAGTGTATCATCAGTTAACTGTATGTTCCGTTTACCTGTTCCCATGTCATACTCAACGAAGAGGCTCTCCGTGACTTTTTAACCCAGCTTCCTCAAACATTCATCCTCTGTGGTGATTTTAATGTGCACAATGTACTTTGGTGCTCTGCAACTAACTGCTCTAGGGGTAGAGTAATTGAGAGGCTTCTCTTGTCATAGGCCACACATTTACTAAACACAGGTTACCCCACAAACCTCTTTCCTGCAACAGGCTCATTCTCTGCCATAGATCTCTCACTTTGCTCTTCATTCCATGTCTTTTACTCAATTTGTAGTGAATGACAACCTTCATGCAAGTGTTCATTTACCAATGTGGATGTACCAGCCAGATGGAATGGAGCCTGTAAGACTACCACCGCAATGGGTGCTCAGCAGAGCAGATTGGATACATTACAACCACTTACTTAGTTTTGTCATCATCTCAGTGTCAGTACTGGGTAGACAATATAACTCAAACAACCCACCACACTACTGCACCATCCTCTCCACAGTCTTCAGTACGAGCAAATTGCTAGCACTTTCCTTAGTGCAATGACGAGTGCCACTCTGCCGTCAGAACCAGGAGGGCGGCTCTGCATCAGTTAAAGTGTCAACTGACTGCAGAGAACCTCACAGCCTTTTGGGTGGCAAGGGCACAGTGTTGCCAGGTTATTTTTGATAGCAAGAAGAGATTGTGGACCATGTAGTTTCTGGCCCTGACATTTGACTACAAACTTACATGGCTGCTGCACCTTAAAGGTGTGAAATGACAGTGTCTCGAAGCACAGAGTATTTTAAAATGAGCCTCCTACACTTCATGGGGAGAAGCAGAAACCATTGTGCGATCTCAGCTTGATTATGGGAGCACAATATATGGGTCTGTTAGGCCATCTTATTTAAAGATGTTAGACATGGTGCTGCTTACGAATGGATTTGGTTGGCCACCAAGGCATTTACGACAACCCTCATACTGAGCCACCACTGTATGTCAGGTGACTCATGGTGGGATAAGTATATAAAATGTTACCCACACTGTACACACCTGCTTACCATACTGTTGTAATCTGGGCAGAGTGGCCACATGGACAAGATGGCCATTCCCACTACAGGTTCAGGTCCTCCCTCAGGCCTGGGTGTGTGTTTTGTCCTCATTGTAAGTTAAAGTAGCTTGTATGTTGAGGGACTGATGACCATAGCAGTTTGTTCCAATACATTTACAAATATTTTAACATACCATTGCTTGGCCTCCAATCCTCCAATGGAAAGGCTGTTTCGTGATTAGCAAAGAGCAATGAGGCCTTATGGGGCACGCACGCAAGACTGCCTTTTAGAAATTCGTGTGACTGATTTTAACATTTCATGTCAAGGTTGGAGTAAATTTCCACCTTGGCTCCTCCAGAGACCCGGACTAATTTTACACTAGATGCCTTTTAAGAAATATCGTACTTCTGATTTTACATTCCAATTTATGTCTTTAATATTTTAGATGAGATTACTAAAATATTCCAGGCTATTGTGCCGTGGTGGAATGGATTTATGATTAAAACCCAATGTTTCATTCCCATCTGTGGCCAACATGTTCAAAGACGGCTGTGGCTTCTTTGTATTGCCAAATGTGGTTTGGACATACATAGAAGCCGTAATCCCCCTTGAAAATGTCCTCCACAGATAATGACAAAACTTTGGGTTTCAATAAAAATCCATATGACCATGGCACAATAGCCTGGAATGGTTTATAGATTGTAACATTTCTGGCATGAAAGTTCCTATTTTACGTTTTAAATATATTCACAATTTTACAGTGATTTCCACAGATGATTCAAAACAAGGATGCCCTGGGTTTTTCCGTAGTGTTTCCAGACCGTGTCATCAGGAGTCACCTCCACACTGCCTGTTCTGGGGAACAGTGAGTTCGTGTCTGTCGAGGACAGAGCACCGAGCTAATGCAGTCTTCCTTCCTTCCTTCTTTACTTACTGGACTGCATTTCCTTCCCCCCTTGCCTCCTTTCCTATTCTCATTCCTGCCCCTCCCCACTGGGGGACTGATAACTTTAGGAGTTTAGTCCTCGTATACCAACCCAACCCTACTAACTTGGGGAAACAAGAAACTTCAGCATGAGAGCAATGTATTTAAGGAACAACTGACCACCCATTGGAGTAAAATGCAACTGGACTGTTTTGTATTGTCTAGGCTGTATCACTCGTCATAATATTTTCGTCGTCGTCATCAATTGCTTGCAGCTGGATGTGTGAATGTTGCCCTCTATATTGTGACTATTGTGTTTGGGCTGTGAACCAGTGACTGCCACCAAATGACTGCCATGCCCTCTCCCATTGTAAACAATCTTGCCAGGCAGTGCATCGAAAATATGGCCTCCATGACAATCCACCCAAAGCTACATTATAGTCGGCGTCACTTACAAAGGCGGCCCGGTTTTCAGCCGTTCTGCGCATCCCCTTCCATTACCACAATGACAGCCAGTAATGTTCATTCCGTAGGCTCCTGGCTGGCCATGAGTTACGCAACATTTCCCCAGCACATGCAACTTTTAGCGCTCGGCCGTAGCTCCTCCCTTCCTCGCTTCCCCTATCGCTCCGCCTCTGTGCACGGAAGTGCCCTGTTACATGACAGCAGGTATAGTAGTCTCAGCTCTACTTTCCACATTATGTGCCTGTTGCTCATCACCATCAACATCGGAATGTTATGACGAGGCCAAGCCACACTCAAAGAGGAGTTCTAATGTTATGTTAATTAAGAAAGGAAATAAGAGTATTGTATATTCCTCTGAGACAGTTTGTCTGTTCCATTGCAACAGAGAACCTACCCCACAAACCCCGTAACTCCACCATTCCTTTTAAACAGGAAATTTCAATCTATTGGCCTCACTTCATGAGCTCACCATAACCACTGATCTGAGCTACAGGTGCTATGCTATCCTAGCCTACTTGCACTGTATAAACTCCTTTCTGAACTAAAGGTGCTACAAAAGCCCAGTTTGAGCCATTCAGTAATAAAGCTCCTGCTGTTTCGTCACTGCTCTTGTAAGTATTGGGGTTTCTGTTTTGTCACTTTTTGCTTACCTGGCAGTTTCTAGTTGTTCTACTGCTGTAATGAATGTTGTATCTTGAGGAACCTAGAGTGGTTTAATTGGTATTGGATGTCTCTTGACATCTCAGCATTTTCACTGATGTCAGTACTATGTCACATAACGAAAAAACCATAAAACATACCCAAAAAAGACCATTTAACACTTAAATCTTCATGGCACTGTACAACGACGTAACCCTAACAATTTCTACCAGAATCTTTGTCTGAATTAATCCTAAAATATTACCCCAGTCTCCTATAACTATGTAAATGTTACCTCTGTTGACTTAAATAGTCCCAAAACAACTATTATGTAAAACTACTATCTGCAGCATGTAATATTACGTCTCTTTTACCTTTTACAAACTTACCTGGTACCCACAGTTTCCCATGCCCCAGCAGACACCCTCCCTGCACTGGGTGTCACAGTCTCCCCTTTCGTAGCAAACTTAACAAACTACTGGATGGGAATCTACACATTGTGCTGAATGGTCAGGTACATTGTATTGGGTAAAAATTACTGGACTTAATGCCTTACCTTTTGGACCTCTACCAGAATCTCATATTTTCTATCCCTGGCATGGTGAACCACAAGTATTGAAAGGACAAATCACAGGATAACAGGAATTCCACAAGTGGAACACAAAATCTGTTTTTGCTACTTACACCTGCTGTTTTCCCTGAATCTTCACCAACTCTGACTTCCACAGAACTTCCTTTTCCTTTTGGAAAGGAGCTGTTACCATGAACTGGCTGTCATCATCTTCAACTAAGAAATAGTCATCTCCATCTGCAACAGTCTGTCTGACTCCAATATGAAAGGAATAAATAATATGTGGAACAGACTGCCAACTTCTCCTAGACGGGGTATGCAATAGTAATTAACACATTAGGATGACCTCTTCAAGTGCATCCTGGCCTTATCGTAATATTCAGATGTCGACTGTGATGAATGAAGGTCTCATAAAGTGGCCAGCACGGAAGCACCCCGACCCTGTTGGTATGCCCAGATGAAACTGATGACGGTGTATGATCGTGATGACAACTTATGCGGCTTGGACACTATCGGACTGTCCAGCTGCATTCTTATGATCCTTAAACATATCTCTATCTTGTTGAATGTCAGGAGACTTCCGTGTTGGGTTGATGCCCCAGCATGTGTACTAGGCCTGATTACTGCAGGCTGTGTCGCCACTTTTGCTGTGGGTGTGTTGCCGTTTGATACTTGACACACATGGAGATGACCCTGTCTGCCATGAATCTAAATGCCACACTGTCGTGGTTTTTATGACTGACAACAAACAACTCACACCTGTTTACACTTTTAACCACTTCCAGTTTCTTTTTAACAAATCTTTATTCTGTATATATTTAACGATAACCACTTCATTAGTTTTAAACACTTCTCTCACTTCATTTCTATCAGTTACTTTAGAGGTAGAGCATCTTGACCAACAAAAGTGACTTCACTTCCACAGCAGACATACATAGGATGTAGTCACTGCTAATGCTGATTTTGTTTTTGTATAAACTGTGAATTTCAAAAGTACTTGGGTATTTCCATTAAGATCACTTGTTGCAATCACCACAGCAACAAAATTTGCTGCTAGAACCGACGAGAACTCTAAATTGATTTGTAGCAACATCTTGCCACTTTGACATGTTTGTGCTATAATATATATGGAACCTCAAATTTATCACTGTTCTATTATCAGTAATTGTATTAACAAAACAAAGTTACATTCAGAATACATATAATTTAGTTTTCTTACCTCTTAGGTACTGGCTGAAAGGTACACGAAGGCACGTGTAGCACCTCTGTCAGATAACTCGTCTACAAGTTGCACACCATCTCCATCTCAGTCTGCTGCAAGTACGGGTGGTATGTGCATCATCATATTCTTTTAATTTTCAAATAATTATGCAAATAAGTTATACCACAGCAAGTAATTTTAGATTCGACATCTTTGCCCAACTGAATTGTTCACCCAAACAGCATTGTAACTATCAAAAAGCAAATTTACAAGAGAAGTTTTAAGGTTATGCGTTTAGACTGTCATGATGTAGACAGTATTTGTGAAGTAAAATTCCTTTTTTATATCTACTAACAGTTACTACACAATTTCTTAGGTTATATTTGAAAAAATTAGTGCAGTTTACTGAAACACACTGGTTTTCCTAATGTTCTGATTGTTGAAACAAAAAAGCAGATCAAAACACACATTAAAAATCTATACAAGCAGCAGAAGATACTGAAAAGTTTTTCACCATGCCTGCTGCAGTTACATCAACTATGTACATTAAGCATATCATTAACAGTTCTAAGCCAATGAGTTTTTCCATACTGATTTGCAAAACATTATTTACTCGATGCTCGCAGATAGAAATCTCGTTTTTCAGTTGGCAAATATCGAGTAGGTCTTGCTTCATGTGTACATTTGGTCGATAAAAGTTAATCATGTAAGTTAGGTAACTGAAGTATTACATGGTAGCAGATTTATTTTCTCGGAATATTTCAGCTTCTTTCCCACGAATTGATAAACACACAGTTACTGGATTTTAATTGGTCCTTACACTAAGTGTGTTTCTCATTGTGAAGCACATCAGACATAGTGTCCATCGTATACACTCTGAAGGGATGTGGTACATCTCACAGATCACGGTCCTCGTTGCTACTCGCAATGGCAATACTTTCTAGTGACAATTGGCTGTGTATAGCACCCTATATTCCAATTAAAATTATTTTGTGTTTGGTGTTTAACATTTCAACATGCGGGTTGGTAAAGTCCACCTGCCACCCACTTGTAGCTTTTTCTCAAATCCTTTACACCCACTTTGTTGCCTGTTCTGTAGATACGTGGCAGCATCTCACGAAGTACGACTTGCTGTAAACTGCAACACTGCTACTCCCCAATGCAGTCTGTGAATTCACAAAGTAATTTTAATTGCAGTATAATCACACAGTTTATTTATAAAAATGTAGGTATGCCAGATTGTCGTCGGAGTAATAGCGTTATAATTTTAGCGCACCTATTGCAGATTTCGAGCATCGAGAAGACTACATGTATCCGCGGAATTATATTATCGAGTCCGAGCGACTGAAGCTCAGAAGTAGAGTCCGGAGGAATTAGCCGTACTGACGCGCAGTGAACTAAACGGGCAGTGACAGTGCTGCCTGTCCGTGTAGCCACCACCTTCCTGTGGCACTCTTTTGAGTGGCACGATCTTATCGTGCTGTGGGCAGACCGATCTCGGAGACTGGTGGTGTACTCTTATCGACCTCCCTCTCTTCGGAAAACTCGAGTCGCAGGTGAAGGGGAACGGTGGCGGGCGGGCAGGTCGCGGCGGCGGGAGTCTCCCGTCAACTCTGCGGAGGGTGTGTCGGCACCGGGAGTGGCGGGAAGGGTGCCGGCTCGATTGCGCCTGGCGGGGAGTCGTACATACGTCATCGGGGAGCCGGCCGGCTTGGTGGTGCTCTGTTTGGAAATGCCTGGATTGCCAGTGACAGAGACAAGATATCGGTTTTTCCGGCACAGGTAACGGGGGTGAAGAGGCCGACCACATTGTGACGTCGTTACTCTTAGGAGGTACCTCCCTCACTGGTGTTTCTGCCACTGCAGGGACAGAAGGTACCGAACACCTTAGTGGCAGTACCTAAGCCAGCAGGAACCAAAGGCGACGGCAATAGAGGATTCCGGCAGTGGCCCGGTGACTGGCGGCAAGCGGTGAGTAGTAGTGGACGCGAGTCTGCTTCTGTCCCCCTCCTCTCGCTTAGTGTACTGACTTTGTTGGGGTTTCGTTCTGCTGGAGGAGCGGGCGAGGGGTTGCTGCCTGGCCAGAACTGCAGTACGTGGAATGTTGACAGTAGGCAGCAGTTGCTGCAGAAGTATTTTGGGTTGCAGCTGCCTTATTACCGCCGAACGTATTTGGTGGGCACGTCATACATGGGCTGTATGACTGGAGGCGGGGAATGGGCCCGCACTGAGGATGTGATTGATGAAGATGATGGGAGAGGCCCCCCCTCCCCCCTCGTATCGACAATCGACTTGTGTCAACCGCGTGCTTACTGCGCGATAGCCGGTGGCCATCCCGTTTTGCGGCCAGATGTGCATGCTCGGACGGGGGTACCAGGTGTGTGTCACCGATGTTGCACAAAATTCCGGGCTCTGGACACTGTGTCTGGGATCGGTGGCCGTGGGAGACCTGCAATTCACTGGGGTGGTCTGATAAGTCCTCACAAACAGGGCAGTGTGATCTGTGCTGATGACGACTTCGGGTACTTGTGAAGTTGTATTTAAAAGTACACACTGTATGCTCTGTCTTACCATTAGTTTGTGTCCGAGGAAGCCCTTCACTTGCAAAAATCTGGAGAAGAGGTCTCACCATGTCTTTCACAGTTTCTAACTCTGTCACCCCTTTTGGGAATGACTGCGGTTGATCCCTAATTTTTTCCTAAACCACGGAAAGTTTTATTAGTTCACAATCTCTATGACAAAGTCATTCCACTGTAGGTGCAGATGAAATAAAAAAAGAACTTATCTTATTTGCTGGCTAAAGTCCACTGCGTTGTGAGCTGTCTTTGGCATTCACTAAAAGATTGATGTTTCAGGATAGTTTCGTAAATGTGATGTCAGTTGATATGGAAATGATTTTATTTCCATTTAAATGAAGATTAAACCAGTCACATAATTGCACAATGTCCAAAATAAAGAAAAATAAAAATGCAGCATCAAGATAACAGAGCTGCTTACAGGTTTGTGACTACGAACAGAGTGACAAAACATGGCTTCTATACAATGGAACTACATAATAATATGAATAACAATGTTGTTCAGTTATTAAAAGTCTAATACAGGAGTATTTGAAATATATCAAAATGTTTAACTTGAAGTATTACATTTACATTACTACTATTTAGTTTAGTTTGTGAACTTGTTTCATGAAATTTGTGTTTAATGTGGTACGCAAAATAAAAGTCTTGTTTTGACTCATTTTTAAAATAACTCTATTTATGTTATTTGTGTTTTTGAAGTGAGCACTTATGTTTTGGCAATATTATGAAGGTGTACTATTATTGAGGCATGTAATTTTAATGTATTTCAATTTGTGGTCTAATTTTTTATAACTACGGATTTGTATAAAGTCGTCATAGTTTTGTCTATTTCGAAGCTAGTTCCTTAGTACCAAACGGATTATTAATTTTAGTGTGTGAAAAATGGTCAGTATTTAATTTAGGATCCAGTGATATATAAAACATGGTCTGCCCTAATTTATTTAAACAAAAGGTACATATGTAGTCATGTTGTGCAATAGTTATAACATGTAATATTGTTGTTTTTATACAAAATTAGTATCTATATAGGCTCAGCATATTCTGTAACTAAGTGTGATGCATTTTTAGTGTTTACAGCTATTATTTACGAAAGTATCAAAAATTGAAAATTACGTAAAAGGACAGCCAAAGTTATGTTTAAATCAACATACTATTTCTTAAACATGTTTTACCAATAGTATTAGTATTTCAAACTGAAAGCGAAAATCTGATATTTTACATGTCCGGTAGCAAAGTTTTATTTAGGTGTCCGATATTTCGTGTTTGTGATGTTGGTAACAGATTTTGTAGGAAGCGTGCAACATAGCAGAAACGTTACTAGTTGTCGACTGCATAAAGACAATGAACGGATAGTTCGAAATACTGACATAGACTGCTAAGTCCGCACAAATGTGGTCGCAGTGTTGGCTCGGTGTAGGCCACAGGGTGAAAGAGCACATAGGTGCTGCCTGCTGGCTAGTACACTGTGTGCTCGTGTAAACCACATCAGTACCTGGACAGTAGACTAACATACCCTTGTGGGCTCAGGGTGAGGAAAGGCTTGTGGTATTCCTGCCCGTCATAGAAGGTGACTAAAAGGAGTTTACAACTTTTTATCATTCAAGTTAGGTCCCCTATTTGGGTTTCATCTCCACACATCAAAATTTTTTCCAAAGTATGGGTCGTTTGGGAAAGGTCACCTTATGTGGCACATCATGAATCCATATTCCGCACTGATCACTTGCACCTTTTATTCTCCTCTTTCCGTCTTTTGTTCCCCCTTTCCCACGACAGCAACCCAGGTCAGGTCTTCAGATTGCGGCCCGGGTTCGCTCTCTCCTCTCTTCCCTCGAGTCCCTTCCCCTCCCTCCCTCCTTCCTTCAGATGTCCACCCCAATTGCCTCCTTGGTCTCGCCCCCACCTGCAGCTCTACTTGGACTTGGCATGTCAATCCAAGGCGTCAGTTCCACCAGCGACACTTCGTCGCCAGTTTGAGGCACTTCTGACTCGTTCAGTGGTGCAGAAACGATCTACACCGATGGTTCTGTGGTGGACGGCCGATCTGGATTTGCTTACGTCCACTGAGACCACATTGAATGCCATTCCCTGCCTCGTGGTACCAGAATTTTTGCTGCAGAGCTGGTCGCCATATATCATGCTCTAGAGCACCTCCACTCAAGCCCCGGGGAGTCCTTTGTCATCTGCAGTGACTCCTTGAGTCATCAGTGTTTCAACGAACTACCTTTGGTTCAGAGTATTCAAGACTCTGTAGCCTCTCTCAGTACGTCTGGTCGCTCAGTGGTCTTCGTTTGGACCCCAGGGCACATCGTCATTCCTGGCAATGAACGTGTAGATCAGTTAGCCAAACAGGCCACCATTTCACACCCTCTTGAAATTGGTCTCGTGGAATCGGACCATAGGTGGACGCTACACCGGAAGGTGTGAGATGCCTGGAGTTCGGAATGGTCTGCACTGAGTGTGCAAAACAAGCTTTGCACAATCAAACCATCCACAGCCACGTGGAAAACTTCACTGAGGCCCAATCGTCGAGATTCCGTTGTGCTATGCCGCCTGCGTATTGGGCACACTTGGTTGACTCACAGCTATTTACTTCGCCGTGAGCCACCGCCCATGTGTCGCTGTGGTGTTGCATTGACAGTAGTTCATCTCCTCGTGGACTGTAACATTTTAGCCCCCTTGTGGCAGTCTTTTAATCTTCCACCTACCCTATCCTTAGTGCTAGGGGACGATGCCTCCACGGCTGAGTCTGTGCTAAGTTTTATCCGTGCAGCCGGTTTTTAGCATTCCATTTAATGTAGTTTAGTGCCCTGTTAACAACACAACAACCACCTTTTATTCTAATGGACTTGTAATGGTACCCTCACATTATAATAAACCATCCAGCTTGCTCAGAATACCCGGTACAGTAGCCAATGCCGCGGCAGAATAGCCATGTGCACTGAGGCGCCATGCTGCGGTGTGCGTGGCCATATGCCGTCAGGCATTTGAGTCCCCTCTTGGGCATGGGTGTTTGTGTTGTCCTTAGGTTAGTTTAACACAGTTTAAGTAATTTGTAAGCTAGGGACTAATAACCAAGCAGTTAAGTCCCATAGATATACAAACATTTTAAGAATAGCCAGTCTGTTGCGGGAGGGAAGGGGGGAGGGTGGTGGCATCATGTACCCCCTCGCTCGTAAGCCCCTGACAACACGAGGATCACACTGTTGATGCCTGAGATGTGAACTCGTCACACATTCGAGGTGTAGATGCTCATCTACCTGGGGCATCAGGACTCTCGCCAATGGTCATCCTGTCAGGTGGCCTTTTCTGTGGCTGATTGGTATGCGTTACGAGAACTTCTGGTCGGAGTGGGTGTCACCAGGGTGGATGACCTGCAGTGAATCAGTTGAAATCTGACAATGCTGGTGGTGAAATGGCCAGAAACATGCCTAAGCAGGGAAAATTTGTGTTTAATGTAGACCAAAGACCGCTCCCTTCCCTGGCTACATCAGGGGAGGAATGTAGGACTAAAGAGTGGGATAAGCAATACTGTGCCAAATTCTGTGTATGCTCAAGAACTGGTGGGGCTCCTTTATGGTAATGGTAACAAAGTCGTGTTTTCTTTGTTGAGACTCTAGAGGATAAATATGGAGATGTAGTGGGTAAGTCAAAGACACAAAATGGGTCAGTTCTGATAGAGGGAGCATTCCCTGCACAGTCACCGACACTACCCACCTGTGACAAGCTGAATGATGTTTTCTCTGTATCACTACAAAAGAGTCTAAATATGTTCTAGGGGTTATGTTTCACTGTGATCTCCTCTTGCAGCCTGATGATGAGTTGCACGCCATTTTAGAATGATGAGTTGTCCACTTTGCCCAGTGTGTGTACAGGGGGCCTAAGGACAAGTGCATTCATTGATGCTTTGGCTGAAAAGGTCTGGGTGATGATATACTGGTGTATAGTGAAGCCTTATGTTCCTCCCCATTTTCAGTGCTTTAAGTGCTGGAAATTGGGGCACATGTCTTCACACTGCAATTCTAGCTCTACATATTGAGACTGTTGGCACCCATTAAATCGGAGTGCTACTTGTGATCCCAGTCCCTTTTGTATAAACTCTGGGCAGCACTATTCCTCCTGCTTACAGAGAGGAAATGGTAATGTAATTCAGAATCCTGGATAAACTGTCCTACATGGAGGCAAAGAAAATATGAGTGGCTCCAGCCTGTGGAAATTGTATTAACTTTTGCTACAGTCACATTGCCACTGCCCTCTTTTGGGATGACTTTATTGAAACTAGCACCATTTACTGTGGATCCTAAGGGCCACCACAGTCTGCCTATCCCCTTGATTGTTGGGAGCTCATCTGCTCCTACTTCTGTCCCAGTACCTGTTTTTGGAACTATCTCCCCCTCCCAAACCACACAGGTCACAAGTCTCCATCCCTCAGCCAGAGAAGCAACAGCCTTCTGCAGCCTCTTTTGCTAGAAAGGGGTCTATTGGCACACTACTTTCCAAGGTTCTCACCAGTGGAATGGCTGATTACAGCTGGCATCTGAAGGATCTACACACTGCTGGTCAAAGGGCTTCCTGATCATCATCTGTCCCTGAAGTGACTTCAAAGAAGCCCTGCCAGCTATTGAAATCTTAGGATCAGTAGTCGAAGAAGAAGAAGAAAGTATCTCTGCATCTTCCGCTTCTGAAGATGACATGGAGATCTTTGTGACCCCCAAGGACCTAGCCCTTGCTGACTCTGTTAAACCAATGATCCTTGTATCTTCTAGTTCTCAACTGGTGGTACCAGGTGATCCTAAAAAATAAACTGCCTTCTCAGACTACTCATGGACTTCTACCTAATTGAAAATTTAATCCTTCAGTGGAATTTCAATGGTTATTTTCCTTGCTGGCTGAGGTATGACAACTTCTCAGTACTTAACCTGCTTTTTACTTTATCCTGCAGGAAACTTGGTTTTCCATAGTGATGACCCTGTCTACAGTAGCTATGACTGTGACCCTTGAAACACCTTTAGAGGCTCTGGTTGTCAGAGTAATGACTACAGTTGATATTACCATTTGTAACATTTATATTCTTTCAGATGATGAAGTACCCCAATATGTATTGGCTATGCCGATTTCCCAGCTGCTCCTACCTTTCCAACTATTGTGTGAGTTTAATGCCCGTAACCCACGTGGGGTGACATTACGATTATGTGCCGCAGTAGAGACTTCACTTCTGCCTTTTTAAATACTAGTGCTCCCACCTATTTCAGTGTGGCACAGGGCACCTACTTGGCCAGTGACCTATAAGATTGCAGCCCTGGCCTTATACCAAGTGTCCACTCAAGAACCTTCCTGTCAATACCCCAGCATCACTCCCCTGGGTGCCTGCCCTGATGGGCTAACAAGACAGACTAGGAAGCTTATTCCTCTGCTACCAGCATTGGGTCTCTCCCTCATAGCACAATCAATGTGGTGGTTGAGACTGTCACGGGGACTATTGTTTTTGCTGCAGAAAATGAAATCCTTCTTTACTCAGGTGACCCTGACGGGAGACGTTCTTGGGCAGTTGCTTGAAATTGCTAAGGCCATTAAAGACCATAGGTAGGCTCTACAGCAACATCATCACCAACCATCTGTGGAGCACCTTTGTGCAGCTTTGTGCCCATGTTCATTGGCTGATAAAAAGACAGAAACAGGAGAGTTGGGAGAGGTACAGCTCAACTATTGTTTCACGTACCTCATCTTCGCAAGTCCAGACAGAGATCAGACTCCTATATGGCTATCAGAGCACAGCAGATATAGCTGAGATTTCCATGAATTGAGCTGTCTGTACAGATCCAGATGCAATTGCCAATGTTTTCACTCAGCACTATGCTTCACCTCTGCATCTCACAATTACAAACAAGTCTTGCGACATTGAAATAGAGGGTGAAACATAAACATTTATCCTTTACCATACGCCATTCTGAGGTAAATAAAGCTCCATTCGATGAGTGGGAGTTCCTCAGTGCCTTTGCAGATTGTCCCAACACTGCTCCTAGATCAGATCGCACCCACAATAAAATTCTGAAACACCTGTCAGAAGAGTCCAAGTGGCGTGTTGAACCACATCTGCAGTGATGGTGTACTCCCATCACAGTGGCCAGAGAGTATCATTGTTCCAGTGCTCAAACCTGGTAAGAGTTCACTTGTGGATGGCTATGGGCCCATCAGCCTAACCAACATTCTATGTAAACGGCTAGAAAGTATGTGGTTTTGCTAGCTCCATGAGTCTCGAGGCCTACTGGCTCCGTGCCAGGGCAGTTTCTGCCAGGGTTACTCCACCACTGATAACCTGGATACCCCAAGTCTGCCATATGAACAGCCTTTTCCAGATGCCATTCTTTTTTTTTTTTTTTATGGTGGCCTGCATCACAACTTGGGGACACCACATTCTCTTCACATTACACGAGTGGGGTCTCAGCGCCTCACTCCCCTATTTTATATATATCATTTTAGCTCTCCACACCTTTCGTATTCCCACTCTCTCCAATTCTTCTTCCTCAATTACTGTATCAACTAGATATAAATGATGATGATAAAAAGGTGAAACAGATTCATCAATAATGAAAACTACAAAGTTTAGGATCACGCCACTCTAATTTTGAAGGTGATGTTGAAGCCATCAAAACTGCAGTAAATCAGTTAAACAGCTATTTGTACACATTTGACAAAGCAGTCATATTCTGTGACTCCAAAGCAGCAATATCAGTGATTGTTAACTTAAGAGATCCAAAAATTGCTCAAGTCAAATATATCCAAGAAGTAATTAAAGTAAGGCAGTCTAGATCGCAAGTTGTTGCGTTCATTACTAGCAACTGGTTTTGGTTCTATAGAACGATCTTCAGGCCTTTGGCACCTTGTTGGTGGATGGTGGCGGTGGCCAGAGCAGGCGTCAACTGCAAAAATTTTAAGATTGCTGTTCTAATAAAATACTTTCAAAAATTACCTAAGTAATTGAGTCCCTACAACAAAATAATGAGAAAATTGCAATTCAATGGATACCATCTCGCTGTGGCATAGATGGTAATGAGAAAGCTGATTATCTAGCCAAAGAGGGCACAAAAATTAAACAAATTGGAACAACTATCCTGTCATATTTTGCAGTAAAATGCATGATTAACAAAACTTTTAAAGAAGAATTGAGAAGAATCAGTAAAATCTCAAGTGAGGGGAAGATCTGGGAAACCCTCTTGGATAATCAACTAATACCAGATGGACCAAGAAGAGAGGCAGTAGCAACATTCCACCTGATTACTGGACATGACTGTTTGGCCACCCACCTGCACTAGAACTCCATCCTGCCATCTCCAGAATGTGTTCTGTGTCACAAGAGTGATACCTAATGAACAGTGATCATTTAAAAGAGTGTTCAGAATTGTAAAATTTTGACAACTATTGGGAAGGAAGAAGGTGAATGATAAGTGTTGGAACATTAAAATAATAATAATAATAATAATAATAATAAATAATACCTTTCATGTTCAAGTCGGTGCCACCCATAGCTCCTCCCTTGTCCAGGAAAAAGGGATCCACCAAGGCTCTTATTGTTTCCCTGTCTTTATTGGCCATTAAGGGTCATCAGTATCTCCCTTATGTTATGCTTAAGACTTCTGCATATACTTCAGTTCTTTTACTACATGTGCTGTTGAATGCAGGCAGCTGGGGACCATATGCAATGTGCAGTTATGGGTG
Organism: Locusta migratoria; assembly: GCA_026315105.1. Classification (NCBI taxonomy): domain Eukaryota; kingdom Metazoa; phylum Arthropoda; class Insecta; order Orthoptera; family Acrididae; genus Locusta; species Locusta migratoria. The sequence goes on from CM048755.1 coordinate 11,214,057, forward strand.
CTCACTCATTGGTTTCAGTTATCTGCTGCTATGTAATGCTGTGTAATGCACTTGTCAGTGTCAGACAGTCCACCCACACTCAGAACTTTACATTGGTGGTCACTTACTTAATGTAGTGACTCCTCATCACTTTTTGGGACTGGTCTTTGACGCCTGGCTAACATGGCTTTCCCAAATGTCCACTCAAGCAGAAGTGCTGCCAGCACCTTAACGTGCTCTGCTGCATCAGCAAAGCCACTTGGGCTGCAGCAGCTCTATAAAGCTGTTATTCAGTCCCTATTTGATTATGGGAGCCTTGCATATGGTTCAGCAGCACCCTCAGCATTGCAATTTCTGGACCTGATCCATCACTGTAGAGTTAGGTGTTTGATGAGAGCATTTAAAATGAGCCCTGTGAACAGTCTACTCATTGAGGCTTAGGTTCCTCCATTATTCTGACTAATCATTTTGTGTCCCAACTTCGTCGCCGCTTTTGTGTCCCAGCCTCGTCGTAGGTGTCAGTGGCCGAGTGGATGAGACCGACACAGGAATAGAGACAGCACGCTGGTGCAGGTACGGAGGGGAGCAGCCAGAAACTATAAACACTAGAGTAAATTAGAAAGAGATATATATTGCACAGAATGTAACAATACTTAACTTTTACATAGTACTGCAGAATGTTGATACATAGTTGTTAGAGGCCTGCCTAGTGCCTGTACGATAGCAAAGTCTTCACTGGTGCCTATCTGATTACGAAGGTCCTAACTGGTTGCTAACTCAGTCCCAAGTGCCCGATGTCTTTCCGTGGTGGCCACGAGCGGGGTTGCAGCAGAGGGCGCTCGTGGCTGTCCTGAGAACGCCGCGCGGTGTGTGCATGGCAGCGCACGGCGAAAGTAGGTGGCGCGCACTTTGTACTTGTGCTACACCACACCCCTCCCCCCCAAACCGCCGCGCCGTCGTGGCGTAGGGCTGAGGGCCACGGCGACGGCACTGGGAGGAGGGCCTGGGCGGGGGCGTTACTGGTGGGACGGGCGTCGTAGCTGAGGCTGGGATCGAGACGCCGTCCGCGCCCCGGCATCCACCTTGCGATCCTCCAGGGAACCCACCGAAACCTGGGGAAGGGCGCACCCTGCCGCCCAGATTGAGCAGGTCATCTTCTTCTGAGGTGCGTGGCCCAAGCTGGGGGGACCCGCACGGTCCCGGAGTCCCTCTCGGTGATGCTGTCAGCTGCGGCGGCGACGGAGGCGGAGAGGCGGACTGCGTAGGAGGCGCGTCCACCTCCATAGGGATCTCGTAGTCCGGGGACGAACGATGTGGTTGTGCTCCCTGGCGGTGAACTGGGTCTGGAATCAAGAAACCCGAGACAGGATCGCGCAGCCTGTGCAAGCGCAATTGGTTTGCGTGGCGCCGCAGCTCCGACCCTGTGGAAGAACGTACAACATACATATTGCGACCGAGCACGCGCTGAATGGTGCCCGGCATCCATGTCTTCTTGTTGCCAGCAAACACCCTGTACAGCACCGGCGTAGAAACCTGAAAACGTGTAGCGCCATACGAACCGACTCGGAGCGTAGGAGGCTGCAGCAGGTGAAGGAGAGTGCGGTGACGGCGGCCGTGTAGCAGCTCGGCAGGAGACGGGCCGTCACGTGGCATGCATCGATACGTAGACAGGAAAATTTGAAGAGCTTGCTGCCTGGAGTGCTGACCTTTCATCTTCTCCATGTGAGACTTGAATGTTCGAACGAAACGTTCTGCTTCACCATTGGACTGAGGGTGAAAAGGTGCGGTGGTGATATGCTGAATGCCATTCACACGACAAAACTGTTGAAATTCCGCACTAACAAACTGAGGTCCATTGTCACTGACGATAGTTTCAGGCAACCCTTCGATGCAAAACACTGACGTTAAGGCACTGATTGTACTAGACGCCGTCGTTGAGTTCATGGCAATCACAAAAGGAAACTTGCTGAAAGCGTCTACAACAATTAACCAGCGCGTATTCCAGAAAGGTCCGGCAAAGTCAATGTGTAAACGTTGCCATGGTCCCTTGGGGCGTGGCCAGTCTGAGAAACGTTGCGGAGGAGCCGCCTGATGCTCCGCACAAACCGTACACTGTGACGTCATGTTCTCTATCTGGGCGTGCATACCAACCCAGGTACAATGACGTCTGGCCAGTTGCTTTGTCCTAACAATGCCCCAATGTCCTTGATGCAGCAGGCGTAACACTTCTTGTTGCAGGGAACGAGGAACAATCACTCTTGCTCCGTCGTTGTCGGTATGCAACAACAGTACACCCTGACTTAAAGATAATGCATGACGTTGTGCAAAATAACGTCGAACCAGAGGCCGATCAATGTCTTTGGCTCTGGCAGGCCACCCTGAGCGAACAAAACGTGCTACCACACTTAGGTCTGCATCCGCAGCTGTTTCCTGTGCAACCCGATGAGAGTTCAAAGGAAAGTCTGCGACAGCGGAAGCATCTCTGGAGTCTATCTGACAACATGCCATTTCTGAAGAATCAAATGATACATCCTGGCCAACCGGAAGTCGGGAAAGTGTGTCCGCGTTGGCATGTTTAGTGGTAGGTCGGTACAAAATCTCATACTGATAATTTGACAATATCAAGGACCATCTCTGAAGCTTTTGTGCCGTTCGTGGCGGAATTGGCTTTGTGGGTGAGAACAACGACGTGAGAGGCTTGTGGTCTGTCAACAAATAGAATTTTCTGCCATAGAGATAATGATGAAACTTTGTGACTCCGTAAATGATTGCTAAGGCCTCCTTTTCCATCTGGCTGTAATTCTGTTGCGTTGGCGTCAGTAGCTTGGACGCAAAGGCAATAGGACGATCATGACATCCAATACGATGTGACAGAACTGCACCCACACCGTACGACGAGGCGTCAACTGCTAGCACTGCAGGCTTCTGTGGGTCAAAGGGAATCAAACATGCATCACTGATTAGTGCAGACTTTAAGTTGTCAAAGGCAACCTGGCAATCTTTGGACCATACAAAAGGAACATTCTTCCTACGTAGGTGATGCAGTGGAACTGCAATCTGAGAGGCATTGGGAATAAACCTGAAATAATAGTTCAGCTTTCCCATTACTGCTTTTAATTCGTGCACATTCTTAGGAGGAGGCAAGTCTTTGATTGCTCTAAGATGTGACTGTAAGGGATGAATTCCTTGGGCATTAATCACATGGCCTAGGTACTCTATTTCAGTTTGAAAAAACGAACACTTTGCTTTATTGCAACGTAGACCTGCTGCAGTCAAAACTTTGAAAAGGCACTCCAGGTTTGCTAAATGTTCTTCAACTGTACGTCCGGATACCACAATATCATCTAAGTAGTTCGAGCAACACGGTACAGAAACTGTCAGCTGCTCCAAAAAACGCTGAAAAATAGCGGGGGCGGAAGAACTGCCAAAGGGTAGGCGTTGAAATTGAAAAAGGCCCATGTGAGTATTAATGACGAAAAACTTTTTTGACTCGTCATCAAGTGGAATCTGTAAGTATGCCTCTGCTAAATCAATCTTAGAAAAGAAACGAGACTGTCCTAATTTGTCCATTAGTTCCTCGGGTCTGGGCAGGGGGTAAGTGTCTACAATTGTTTGACTGTTCACTGTTGATTTGAAGTCCGCACAGAGACGAAGTTGTCCTGAAGGCTTGGGTATAATTACTATAGGCGAGGCCCACTGACTCGCAGAAACAGGAGAAATCACCCCACTATCTTGCCAACGTTTAAGTTCTTCGGCAACTAATTGCGATAGGCACTGGTCTAGCTTTACGAAATTTTGGAACTGCAGAGTCTTTTAAAGTTACATGTGCCACGAAGTCTTTTGCACAACCTAGTTCCAGCGGAAACAAGTCACTATATTTGTCGCACAATGCATTGATTTTCTCCTGAGGCACTACTGACGAAATTTGAAGCACATCTCTTTGAATTGATAAACCAAACAAGTCAAAAGCATCCAGTCCAAAAATGTTCTGTGTAGATTTGGCCTGAAGAACTACAAAAGCAACTGTTTTTGTTACACCTTGAAAAGAGGCGGGCAGGCTACACGTTCCTAGCACAGGAATATTTTGACCTGTATAAGCTGTTAACACTTGCTGTGACGGCGACAATTTTGGTGAACCCAGAAGTTCATAAGTATCTTTATTTATTAACGTGACAGCGGAACCAGTATCAAGCTGAAATTGCACAGTCTTATTTTCTATGAAGAGAGTCACAAACAGTTTTTGCTTGCGGCGCTCGACAGGTGCGCGAATGTGGGCAACGTCTGCTACGGTTTGATTACTGCGCTTGCGCGGGCCGCATAGTGAAGTAAGCGGCGCAGACTCGGCACGCAGCGGATTAACAACACTGTCACTAGATGACACTACCGCCGGATCGGCGTCCGCGCAAGCCTGCGAAGCTACTCCAGATTTACTAACTACTGCACTACACTTTTGAGTAGCTACACCAAGTCTACTGTCACTAGCTACACAGTACTGGGCACTATTACAAGGAGCAGTTGCAGAAGGCACTATTTTCACTACAGAAATGCACTGTTCATAGTCATTTTGCTTGTCCCGAACCCTTTTCCGTTGCACTGTTTTACGCGCTCGTCGGCGCTTGCTACGTGGTGCACTATATAGTTTTGCCATAGGCGCAGAACTACTTTCTTGCAATTGAGATCCAAGGAAAGCACTGTTCAATTCCACAGCCCGTATAACATTTACAGAATGAACTGTTCTCGCACTCTGCGAAGCACTGTTTCTAACGGTACCGTTCTTTGAGTTTTTAATTTGCATACACACAGACTGCACATGTCCCGATTTGCCACATTGATAACAGGTTGCATTGCGATTAGGGCATTGTGCACGCTTATGGCGAGATACACACTGAGGGCAAGACTTACGAACATTTTTCTGAAATGAGCGTTGGCGCCCGTTATTCAAATTACTGTTTCTAACACAACGGGGCGACCTATGTGTCGCACTTTTACACTGGCTACTGTTCACTGTCTGTTCAGCACGGCCGGTAGAAAAATAATCACTAGTGCTACACTGAGAACTACGGCTAGGAAAGCGTCCGTTACGGCGCACTGAATTAACACTGTGGCTTTGCATTTCTACATCTGCTAAGTCAAAAGTATCATGCGCTTCTATAAGCTGCAGTACACTGTCTAATGAGGGGTCAGACTGTTTCAGAATTGCTGCTCTAATTCTGGGGTCCTGAATATTCTGCGTAATCGCATCCCTCAACATCACGTCACTATACGAAAGTCCACAAGAGCAAGTAAATTTACATTTGCGGGTTAAGCCCTTCAATTCCGTAATACACTCTTGGTGTGACTGCTGCGGTAAGTTTTTAAGTCTGAAAAATCGGTATCGTGCAGCGGCTACAAGAACTTTTCTCTCATAATGAGCATTCAGTGCATCTACAATTTGTTCAAAGTCTACATCACGAGGAGATGCGAGAGGGAAAAGTTTTTGCAATAGTACGAAGGTCTGGGGGCCCGCAATCGATAAGAAAAGGTTCTTCACTCTCTGACCTGTAATTTGATGAGCCGCGACGAGTTCTTGAAACTGTGCGAAATAGTCGCTCCATTCTTCCTCACGTTCGTTGTACTGGTGAAATGTAGGAAGCGGTGCAGCGGCAGGTGTGGGCTGCTGATGTGACGGCTGTTGTTGTTGGTGAGCAGCCTGTGCCGTCAACTGCGACACGGCCTGCTGTAGTTGAGTGATTTGCGCCGTCTGTAACTGAATAATTTCCATTAAGTTTGGGTTCGGGGTAGTGGCCATGCTGACCGATTAGGCGCCGCGCACACAAGTAACTTATAACAAAACACAAATGCAATATGAAAGAGGACGCTCTGCAACAAAAAAGTCCGCAAAACACGTAACAAAATATTGTCCCCCAAAATTCTTATAATAAGGGTGGGCGGGTGGGAGCAGTTTCTGCGTGCTCAGACTGCTGCTGTCTGGCTGCTGCTAGCGGGCTGGTCCAAGGTTCGTCTATCACTCCTCGTCGCCACTTTTGTGTCCCAACTTCGTCGCCGCTTTTGTGTCCCAGCCTCGTCGTAGGTGTCGGTGGCAGAGTGGATGAGACCGACACAGGAATAAAGACAGCACGCTGGTGCAGGTACGGAGGGGAGCAGCCAGAAACTATCAACATTAGAGTAAATTAGAAAGAGATATATATTGCACAGAATGTAACAATACTTAACTTTTACATAGTACTGCAGAATGTTGATACATAGTTGTTAGAGGCCTGCCTAGTGCCTGTACGATAGCAAAGTCTTCACTGGTGCCTATCTGATTACGAAGGTCCTAACTGGTTGCTAACTCAGTCCCAAGTGCCCGATGTCTTTCCGTGGTGGCCACGAGCGGGGTTGCAGCAGCGGGCGCTCGTGGCTGTCCTGAGAACGCCGCGCCGTGTGTGCATGGCGGCGCGCGGCGAAAATAGGTGGCGCGCACTTTGTACTTGTGCGACACCACAAATCACATTACTTATGTTCGTGGTTTGCTTCACAATCTGATCCACCATTTCTTTTTCCCAAATTTGGCACTTCCTACTCTGCAACGGTGACCAATATTTGGGAATACAATTGCAGTCCGTGTCCAGCCCCTTATCAGTGAACTAGAGTCTTTTCCCTAACCATGTCTTTTCCAGTTTGTCACCAATCATGTACTCCACCACGGTGTACAAGTCGGCCACAACTCAAATTGGACCTGCTGCAGTGCACAAAAACCTCAGTTCCCCCTGAGACCCTCCACTGCCAATTCCTGTCCATTCTTGACATGCCACGGGGCAAAGAAGTCATCTACATAGGTGGCTCGATGGTTGACGATCGTGTTGGCTTTGCCTATGCCCATGCAGGACATACCTAGTTGCGCTCCTTGGCGTATTGCTGCATTTTCTTCACTGCAGAGTTGGTAACCCTCTTTTGTGCACTTAATCATGTATGTTCCTGCACTGGGGTCCTTACTTATCTGCAGCGACTCCCTATGTGGCCTAAAGGCCCTCGACCAATGCTACCCTTACTATCCCTTGGTACAGGCCATCCGAGAGATCATTTATGCCATCAAACAACAGGGATGATCAGTAGTCTTCCTGTGGGCCCATGGACACGTTGGAGTAGCAGGAAATGAACTCGTTGACAGGCTAGCCGAAGAGGCTACCTGTAAACCGATACCGGAGATTGCCATACCGGCAAGTGACCTCCAATCAGTACTACATCACCACGTTTTTCACATCTGGGACACTGAATGACACTTCACTACTCCAAATAAACTTCGGGTTATAAAGGAGACAACAAACGTGTGGAATTATGGGCCTCTTGCAGGGACCCCTGTCCTCTCCTGGCTCTGCATCAGCCATACTTGGCCTGACTCACGGCCATCTACCTTGTCGAGAGGGTGCTTCACAGTGTTGTTAAGGTTCAAGGGTGACAGCTGCCCACATTTCCTTGGACTGTTCCAGTTAAGCTGTCCTAAGGCAGGCCTTTAACTTACTGCACGTTTTAGCTGACAATGTCTCAACGGTTGATAAAGTTTTAAATTTTATTGATGAAAGTGACCTTTATCATCCTTTTTTTTATGTGTTTCTTTCTCTGTGCTTCTCTTGCCTAGTAATTTTAGGCTAAATTTTTTTTTGGTGTTGCAGGGTGACTGGATCATTCTGTTATTACGGTTATCATTTAGTCAAAAACTCAGCTATTTTGTTTTAAATCCTTCTCCCATCTCATCCAGGCTTATTCTTTCAGTTTTTATTTTTGACATGTACCTCCATTTGTAGCTTCAATTTGGTTTTACACGTTGTTTTATGATTTTTTCTTACTGACTGGTTTCTAAACAATACTCTGTGGGTGGGATAAGTGACAGATGATCAATGTAGTTTCGTACCTTAAACAACAAACCAACCATAGATAAAACATGTACTAGTACATTCATTTTCATCATACTCCAATGACTGCAGAGCAACAATACTATACTTCACTACTGGAGGAACTGTTGCACAAGCCTTGGCTGAATTGGTGCTGGGAACAGGAACATCATTGACTACTGACGGTTGGTGTGAAGCTGAAACTATGTGCGGATTAGGTTAGCCTCTTTGGTGGAAAAACGCTTGTCACCCAGAGATTACGTACTTTATCAACTCGCAGAGCACCGCGTCCTGGACGGGTGACCTGCATGAATCGATGGCCTGTTACAGGAAGCCCCTCCTCTTTCTGGTGATGAGGTGGTGGTCTATTTGGAAGAGAACAACTTCTTTGTCGAAGGTGAGGTTTGGTACCATGGACAGGCGGAACACAACAAAAGCATTGGCATGATGGGTCATGAGCCGATAATGAATCTCATAGTTATCTGGACTCAAAAAACGTAATTCAAACAGTGCAACCAATGGTTTGTGGTATGTGATGAGGTGAAATTTATTCTCATAAAGTAACACATGGGACTTCCAAACAGCACAAACAATAGCTAAGGCCTCTTTTTAATCCGGAGATAATTGTGTTAAAACACACACACACACACACACACACACACACACACACACACACACACACACAAATAAATCACCCATTAACAGCCTGTGTTTGCTTGGGCCTTCGTGAAGTGTGGCTATACAAACTGGCTGCTTCGTATCTAGGGGCCAGCCACACCTGCTGCAATATCCCCAAGATGTTTCGCTTTAAATAAACTCGGGCAGGAAAAAAAAATGCACAAACGACACATTCACTTTTAACTAAATTGATGTTTATTTCACCTTGTATCCTACATTGAATATTTGTTACACCTGACTTCAGAGCAATGCTGAGTTCCTTAAGGCAGCCACACCAAAAAATGGAAACTTGACTGAATAGTTTCTAATTCGAACAGTCGCTAAATAATCAATCATGAGAAAGTCTAAGTTCCACTGTCACAGAATATAGTTAGAATCCACAAAGCACCACTGAAGACTTTTTCTAAGTTCCACAGACGCAGAATAAAATCAGTTCTTGAAGCACCACAGAACAGATATTTCTAAGTTCCACACTAGAACACTTCACTGAAATTTTACAAGTCCTCAAGTGATTCCACAGGCACTCATCATAACGACACGTCTTGTCTGTCAAATCAACACTAACAGACTGCCCCTAACAAGCAAAAAGGCCACCTTAAGTATCCTCGCTGGCTTACTCTGTATCTGTACTTGGTATCTAATTTTCACAAAATTACTTCTTTTACATAAAATACAAATGAAATAAACACATGTGATGATAGTATTTAACGGAAATTTTCTGCTGAAACAGAATATGGCTTCAAAGTTTTTTCATTAGCAAGAAATTAAACTTTTCTACATTTGCTTTTTCAGTATTTAAACATAGATTATTCACTGCACTATTGATCCTGTGGTTTCATTAACTATTTACTTAAGTCTAGTTTACCATACTGCCACTAATACTACAGTTATTATTGTTTATTTATTAAAACTCCAGGTTGTATACCCGGAAACAATGTTACTGGCCTCTAATTCAAATTTACTGAATTTGCGCAAAAAACTAAATATACACCTTAATAGTACTCACTTAGATCCATCATTTGACATGTTGTACGTAATATTTGCTTACGCATTTTCAAGATATATTGTTTACAAAATTGTTATTTTATAATTATTTTTCATTTACTATAACTCAAAAACTATTAAGGTGACAGGAGGCATTTTTATATCAGCGCATCCATCTAGTCTTTATCCTCAAAATGAGCCTATGTGCTCCTTTGTATTACATATGGATCGATAGTTATTAATTTTTAAGTAGGTTTATGCATATTTCATCAAGGCAAAACGGGGGCACTCTGCCGCTTTCCACCATTCGGTCTATAACTCCTCCCAGCTAGTGGATCATAGACTTGCGACCAGCCATGGATGAGCAGTGCCGCCATCTCCTGAGTATCCCTTAACTAAGACAAATCGGTAGCTGTCAAAAAAAGTCGTTAAACAGCCAGTAGACTACTTGTCAACATAAACTCACGGTTTTTGCTCGTGTGAGTGTTTTATCACAGAGTTGCAGACTTAGAGTGCCTCCACAAAGCTGATCGTTTACATCTCGTAGATTACTTTTTATTCTCTTGATGGCCGTTACCCACTGACTGGAAGGAACCAGTTTGTTTATCACAAAGCTTTGAAACATGTCCTTTTCTTCCTTAACTGCCAGCTGTAGTGCAAAAGGAATAGCCCGGCCATGACAAAATTTTGGAACTGGCACGAGTTTGAGGATGACTGAGCCTCAGAAATAATTGTATTTTGTTTTTCTTTTTAGCAATTGCTGATCCCAATCTCGTGGCATATAGGGATTCTAATTCATGGAACAGTATTGAGTCTTGAGACGAGGTGTACAGCATCTTGAATGCAAAAGCCAAATGCCGTGAATGTGTCGAGCCCAAAATTATTTTCGTAATCTGCTTCTGTGATGTGCTCACATTCCAAGTTGATTATTGACAGGTTGGAATTGGCCAGATCACCATACCCAACCGACAGGCAAGTAGAGAGTAATGGTTTACTTCCCAAGTGCAAAGTATGCATCAAGGATTATGAGAAAGACAGAGGCATCGCTGTCAATCTGAAAACAAAAAGGCCACTGTTGAATGTGCAGCGTTATAGAGATTTTTGAGCATGAGGCAAGTTTCAAACTAGGTACTAGTGAAATGCTATTGATCTGCAGAAGTTCCTCATACAAATTCAGTACGCAACCACATTCTGAGCTACGACAAATAGCTGCCGTACGGCCCAGTTTACACCACGACACGCACGGCTCGTGTCGGAGTGAGCAGCTAGGGCAATCGTGTTTGCGAAAACAGTGTGCTGTAGCTGTATTAGAACATTACGGGATTGTTTTTCCTATTCATCTGTATCACCTTAATATTTTTTTACACTTACAGTTAGCTGCCATTCCTCACACTAACTTTAAATTTTGTCCAAGTCATCCTGAATCCTACTACAGTCATTCAATCATGACACCTTCTCGTACACCACAGCACCGTAAGTAAACAGCCGCTGTTTGCTACTCACTCTGTCTGTCAGATTATTTATGTAATGACCGAGTTTAAAGCTAATATGAATACAGAACTGTTAACTGCTCTGTTAGTGCAGAAGAAACGTGATACCAAAACAATAAGCATGTTATCAGTTTACTTTCAGCAAACAGGAGCAGTTTAGTGACATCTGGAATTTTCAATTCAAAAAATGATTCTTGAACTTCTACTTCACAAATGTAGGGCAGATCTAAGATCAGAATTTAGTACTAATATAAAACAGTACTGTTACATGCTGTTAGTGCAGGAGATGCATATGATGCAAAAACAAAAGCATGTTACCAGTGTAAACAGGAGCAGCTAAGGGGGAAAGTAATGTTCAACTCAAAAAATGAGCCGGCCGCGGTGGCTGAGGGGACTAAGGCGCTCCAGTCACGGTCCGCACGGCCACTACGGTCGGGGGTTCGAATCCCCCCTCGGGCATGGATATTTGTGCCGTCCTAGTTCGTAAGTAGTTCATAAGTAGTTTGTAAGTTTAGGGACTGATAGCCCCGTAGTTAAGTCCCATAGACTTTACAAACATTTGAACATTTTTTCAAAAAATGATCGTACATCAACAATCGTAGTGCAAATATGAGATGACGTCAATCTGCAGTTAAGAAAAAGAGGCTCTGTACATATCACTCTTTGTTATATTGCATTTGTTTTAATGTGTATTAGTTTGTCTGTAATGTCTTATTTAGCGATGCCGATTCATAAATTCCCCCTCAACCCCCCCCCCCCCCCCACACACACACACCACCACCTCCCCTTATGGCACTGCCTGGCCTGACTTGGCTATTACTAATTGGCTTTCTCAAAAGTTGGCATCTCTGCAGTTCATAAGTGTGTGTGTGTATCGGACAAGTGATCTTGCAGAATGGAATAGGTGGCAGTGATTACAATAACATGAGGTTCAGTCTAAACCAATCTGGGCTATTTATATTATTGTCAATCTGTATGTATACAATCTCCTACAGTAGTGTTACTTGCTGATTTTAGTGATGACAACTGGTGATTAACACCTATTTGGTCAGTTATTGCTCAGAAGATCTCTTGAGGGTACAATTCGTGAATAGTGTACACAACAGATTTTCTCTTTTTCTACATTATTCTCTGCAAGCACCATTGTGTCCACTTCTCTTGTGATTCCTGGATCTTCAGAGACAATGTCTGGCTTTGACTTGTTTGACCACAATGGAAGCATTGTCGTTTTGTGTCATATGATGGTACGTTGTTGTTGTTATTGTTGTTGTACAGTTGCCATGTTACTTTTTTCAGGGATTTCCAAATGTACAATACGTGTAGACAGTTAACTGCCAAACAAATTAATTAATCTTTTTATTGTATTGAGTATCTCTTCTGTCAGTTCCTTCTTTTAAGATGAGCATTTATTTTGTGGTATTTATATCTTATTTTAGATTCTGATCTAGTAGGTTTTAAAAGGGTATGCTGTTACAGAAGTGGAATCTGATGGTAGCGAAGCAATTAAATAAACGTATTTTCCTCATAATTTATCCATAATTTGCAGTTCCAGAAATTACTGTGCAAGATTAATGGTAAGAGACTGGCGTCCTCAGTTAAAACATTTGTACTCAGCGATACAATGTAATTTAGTCCCTGTGGATCCATTGCCAGACTGGTATCCGATTCTTACTTCTTTTATCTTGCTCTTGAAATATGTGAGGTAATATAAAATGTGTATTCCTGTTGGGAGTAGTTTGAAAATGGTGTATGGCAGAAAATGGGAAAATGGGGGAATAAATTAAGAAAGCCACAGACATTTTATAGTGATGCTGGGAAGAATATTTTGCGATATTAGATTGGTGTTAAATGTTGACTATTTCACTTCAGAGAATCACTTTGCTTAAGGCACAAATATTTATTTATGTACAATAAAACAATTCCAGTTGTGGTGTTACCCATAGATCATATTTAACATATGTGCTGCAGTGGCATATCCTATTACTGCATGCCATTACAGTTAGGATACATTTTTTAAGTACTAATGTAAGTGTGGGTAGCAGAATCTACTTTTACCATTTATTTGGGTCTTTCAGTTTTAAAGACTTATCCTTCCTAGGGTGTTTTTGTTTATGATTTCCCCCCTCCCATATGCTGTGCAATGACTGATGTTTGAAATGATTTAATCTGAAGGCATTCATATTTTTCTGGAAGTAGTTTATAAAACCTGTCTTCTTTGTCATCAGTTGTTTTATATACTCCACTGTTGGCAATGACTTGGTTTGTCATTGTTGTGACATATGTATCACAACTTTTTTAGACTGTTCCTTCTGTCTAATAAATTTTGTATCAGTAAAATATTAAATTGAAAAGGAATTGTAGTCATCATGTTTGTCTATAGATTAAGTGACATTAATTTTTTTAATGTTATGTGGCAGTTATTCAAACCATTGGATTTATTTTCTTCCAATACATTGAGACAGTTCCATTACTTTGTTTTCTTTGACTTGGTCTTTTCTCCTTTATTCTTAATCTTGGAGGTATTAATATAAAATTGAAGAAGAAAAGAACTTGGATAACAACATTAAGTAATTTACATTAGATTCCATAGTAATTAAAAAACTAAATAACTGTGATTTTACATGTGTTGCAGGTCGTATACGTGTTGCTCATGTTCAGAATGTGCAGTTACTTCTAAATGCCAAAAAGAGAATGGAAGCACTGAAGACAAATCAGCCATATAAAAAACCTGTGACATTAACTGTAATGCACACATTGCCTAAAGGCAGTCAGCGTATTGCTCATGCAGGACAACAAGTAAGTGTTAAAATTTTGACATTCATTTACATTTGGATAGACTGTTTACTTGCATAGATCTTCACAACACCATATCCATAAAAAAAAAAAATTAAAATTAAAAAAAATCTCTCTCTCTCTCTCTCTCTCTCTCTCTCTCTCTCTCTCTCTCTCTCTCTCTCTCTCTCTCACACTCACACTCACACACACACACACACACACACACACACACAAACTCCCTCTCAGAGAATTTAGACAAGTTTAGTTGTACTGCATCATAGTAATCATCAATTATTGCATTAACAGCTGTTTAAGGCTTACGGCAGAAAGGCAAAAGCGAAAAAAATCTCATTATAGTAGGAGGAAAACAGAAACAGGACTCCCAGGACACTATACAATAACAAACTTACAAAGAGCACATAAGAAGAAACAACCACCACCACCACCACACTGAGAAAATGGGAGAGGAATGCCATTCAGTCACAACCGATGAGGTATCTACTGTAGATGGTAGTCTATCTTTTCCAGTCTCTAGAGTCATCCTCCAACACTGTTAGTTCCACTTTAAGCTGGGTTGTTACTTAATCCTTCCATCATGTCCTTGATGTCCTTAGAACCCTCTTGAGTGTTTTCCAGCAGGTTGTGAGTGAAGGGCAGATCTGTCCATTCAAAAGATGTGGCCAAATCAGTGTAGTCTCTTTTGTTCCAGTATAAGACCAATGTGAGCCTTTCTGAACTGCAGGTACGGATCTTCTTTGTTCCCATTTATCTTCCATGGTATTATAGATTGGTTCATAGATCTTCTGAAGCCCCTTATATTCAAACGCATAGATTAATTCTGTGGTTATTGCTGCTTAAACCCAGGTTTCACAATCATATAAAAGTAATGGCCAGACTAGGGTAGTGTACAGGTGGATCTTGTTCTTATGTAATATTAGATGAAATTTAAATAGATTATTCAGATTAAAGAACATGTGATTATCATTATTCATGTGTTGATGTAATTCATTTGTCCCTTCATTTTTATTTGGTTAGTGTGGAGTCCAAGTACTTGAACTTTTCTCCCCGTTCAAAGGTATGCCCATAGACAGCAATGGATGGAGGTGAACTCAGTGGCATGATACAATAAGATTCATATTCATGGAATGTATAACATTAACTGCAAATAGGTGAAGTTGAAAATGTGTATCCAGCCGGGATTTAAACCCACTTCTCATACTTTCTAGGCAGTTGCACTGACCACTACATCACTGGGGACACAGCGATCACTCAAGCACGCCTCCCATCAGATACAAATTCTCAACTTTATCCTGCCCACTGTTACTCAAATTCATAGTTATTTAAAGTGATTCCCGTAAGAATAAGAGCCTTGGAGTGCCTCCGCACTGAAGAAAGGATCATTGCCCATCCTCAGCAAATTGTAGTTAATGTCATACATTCCATGAATATTAATAGATAATAACTGCAGGATCAAAAGTGACGTCTGTTCTTTCGGACATGTCCAAAAGAACATATGCCACATATATATAACTTACACAATAAGATAGTTTGTTTTGTTGTCATTCACCAATAGCCTTTTTTTTTTTTTTTTTTTTTTAAGTGTCAGTACATAGTACCTCCAGTGTACACCAAGAATCACAATATTGTCACCAAATGCCAAGATTGTGTCTGCCTCCCATCACATCCATTTCTCTGGTTTGACAAGTGTCAAGGATTATTTTTTCCAAGGCCAAAGTGAATAGTATTGGTGCCAATGGATCTCTTTGTCTCGTGAAGATAGTTTGTTGCCGAACTTTCTTGGGAAGTTGAAAATGAGTAGTAAGCAGCAATTAGATGGATGTTTTTCAATGGGATTTCAAGTTCCTCTAACATTTCCCATAATGTGGCCTAGTGAATGCTGGCATAGGTGTGCTGAAAATTAGATGAGGTGTAGATCCTGAGTGAAGTGCCTCAAGGTCAATATGTGATCAAGGTTCGATTGTGCCTGGATGGTCAGGTCAACCCAGGATCACTTATTTACCCTTTAACTACATTGATAGGCGCCTGCAATTCCCTCTGCCACTGATTTCACACAGCTTAGAAGCAATACTGTAAAGACTTCGTAGCCAATATCTAGTTACGATATACCTTGGTAGTTTGATATTTGTGTAACATCTGCCTTCTTGAAGGTGGGACAGATAATAGCTCCCTTTCAATCTTGTGCTGCCCAAATGGTAGATATTGTTTCAAACTATCCATAAGTGTTTCCCCTCCCAAGCAAAGCATCTCTACTGTGATGACGTAACCTCTTGGAGTTGTGTTCTTGTTGTGAGCTGCAAGCCATCATCATAATCAGTTATTCTTCCTGAGAGCACAATACTTTGATAATTAATTCAGCTGCAGTCTTCATGTTCTCCACATTATATCAAACATTTTAGCTACCTGCTTGTGAACTATTGTTGATATTGTGCTGCTATTTATCGCAGAGTTTGACTCCTGGCAGTCATGTTGTTCCGTAACCCTTTTGCTGCTAAAGTCGTGCATCGTGCCTGCTGGGTCGAGTGCACCCTTGAGGCCGTCTAATCCTGCTATCTGCGCTAAAGGGGGGACCGCACTGACCACTACCTGTGCTGAGCACACTGCTTGCTCCCTCGCCCTGTGCTGAATTTTCCTGGAGCCAGCAGTCACATCTGTCTCATCTTCCGAATGTGATCATCGACACACAAGGTATTGGCATACTTTTTATGTGGCTTTCAGTCTGCTTATATATTACTGGACATACTATATGTGCATTTGAACTGCTTACCAGTATGGGCCAGTTCACATTAAATTGCCTAATTTAGGAATATTTTCCCGCTCAAACATCGCGGATTTCCCCCTCAGGGGCTCGGCATTAATTTGCCGAGTATGGGCTTGACGAACCCGGGGTCCTGAGCTGTGGGCTGTGTCACATAACAGTCCACTACACCATAAGCTCTGTGCATGCTTCAACGATCATAGTTCTGGACAATGGTGGAATGTTGTACGTTTCAGAGCCCGGGGATCTTGGCTTAAAGGCCCGGGACACGAGGACAGTACAAACCTCTAGGGGGGGGGGGGGGGGGGGAGAACACCTTCAATCTCAAGGTGTGCGACGTGCTGAGGAGATGCATGGCTGTTGACGTTGAACAATCACTAGTGAGCAACCTCTAAGAAACCTGCTGCACCTCAGTTGTATAAGGCTTACCCAGTCAAGCAGGGCTCTGCCTGGGCAGATGTATAGTTCCCTAGCTGCTCGAGGAACCACGGTGAAACGAGCCAGTAATAGCATTGCCGGACAGAAATCCAGGTACGTGTGTGGTGCGCATGGTTCCCCGAGCCATTGCGACCTTCCTTCTTATTTCCTAGGTCGCCCCCCCCCCCCTTCTCCAACCCCTATCTAGGTGTTCTCACAATTACGGCCCGGCTATTTCCACGGTACTGCTGGTTTCGCACTTGTGTCTTTGTTTGCCATTTTCACCAATTTCGGCCCAGTTAGGTCCCCCTCAGGGTTTGACCTCCATCAAAATTTCAGTAAGTGAGAGCCATTTGGGGCAGAACTCCCAACCCAGCCCCTACGGCGCGGATTCCTACCCCTCCCTTCCAAATTCCTTCTTCATCGTAGCTCCCTCCCTGCCCCCCCCCCCTCCCCAGGTCACCAGCACGTGTAGCCAGTCCGCGTAGTGGGGCTGTTATGTACCCTCATGGTTGAGCCCCCTGAATTGCACAGGGATCACACTGCCGATGCCTGAGCTGTGACCACCTCATGAATGCCGAGGAGTCAATGCTTGTCTCTGTGGGGCATCAGGACTCCCAGCAACGGTCATCCTGCCAGGTGGTTGCTGTGGCTGGGTGGCGCCCTTGAGGAGAGCCCCTGTTTCGGAGTGGGTGGTATCGGAGCAGACATTTCACAATGAAGAGGAAACATACCTCCGAAAATCCTGGCTCTAAGTCAGGTGTCTCCAAGTGTGACAAATGTAATTTCAATGCTGCAAGATATGTCCCCAAATCGTTTCCTTCCCTAACTCCATCATGGGGGGAATGTGGGCCCACAAAGCAGACTGAACCATACTCACCACGTTACCTAGTGTGAGTGTGCACCAGATAGGATGGGGAATCTTTCCAGGCAACTAAGCCTTCCTTCTTCGTCGAACACCTCGAGGAAAGGTTTGCAGAAGTTGTCGGCATGTCCAAACTGCACGACGGTTCGGTCCTAATACAGGCGGAGACCCCTGCCCAGTCACGAAACCTTCTAATGTGTGATCACTTAGGCGACATTTGTGTCTCAATAATGCCCCACATATCCTTAAATAAGGTACAGGTGGTCATTTATCACAGAGACCTTTTGCTGCAGACAGATGAGGAGTTACGCGAAAATCTACAACTACGTGGAGTCCATTTTGTCCGACGCGTTTTTTGGGGGCCAAAAGATAATAGGGTGGCCACTGGCGCATTTGTCTTGGCCTTCGAGGGTGACAATCTGCCCGAAAAAGTCAAGGTCATGATGTATCGATCTGACGTCGGACTGTACATCCCACCAATGCAATGTTTTAAATGTTGGCGTTTCGGGCACATGTCCTCTAGTTGCAACGCTGCTGCAACCTGTCGAGACTGTGGCCGTCCCTTACATCCAGACAATGCCTGTGCTCCTCCTCCTTATTGCTTCAACTGCAGCGGTCAATACTCTCCCTGTTCACAGGACTGTACCGCTCTACATAAAGAGTGGAAGATAGTCAAATACAAGTCTCTAGACCACCTAACATACTCAGAGGCTCGAAGGAAATACGAAAAGCTGCATCTAGTCTCTTTACTAACATCATATGCTGCAGCTACAACGATGGCGCCACCACTGGTGGCCACTTCTCGACTTGCTCTACCTCCCTCTGTGGGCCCTATGGGCCGCCCTTCTACCTCAGCATCCCAGACTTCTGGGGGCACACCATCTTCTGTAGGGCCTGTACTGCCCCCCATGTCAGAAGCGGTTACCCCCGCTCCCCAGCCAGATAAGTGTTCCCCTTCTCTTCCTCCTTCTTCTGGGAAGGAAACCTGTCCCCCCATTCCACCGTTATCACCAAAGAAATTCTACATCTACATGGGATACTCTGAAAATCACATTTACGTGCCTGGCAGACACTAGCCAGCGGCTTCAGGACCCTAGGCCAGAAAGCCGTTTGGCTCCTCAGTCTTTTCACACTCCTCAAGCCCCTCTGGTGAAACCCCCTCCTCCAGTAGGCCCAAGGAACGATGGGAAGAGGAGAAAGAAAAGACCGGAAAGCACAAGGAGACACTGGTGGCCTCGGTGCCCCCAGACCTTGCACCTGACGTGCCTGAGGATGAGGTCATTCTTCTAGTGACGCCTGAAGATTTGGCCTTCGCCGATCTCAGGGATGCCATGGACACGGAGGATTAGACTTCACAGCCAGAGACAAGTGCTCGTGCCATCCGTCTTCCATCTTCGTCATCTTCATGCACCGTCAATCAGGAGACAGCCTGATCCTCCAATGGAATTGTGGAGGTTTTTTCTGCCACCTGGCTGAATTGCGTCAGCTGTTGAGCTCCTTTCCAACTCTTTGTGTTGCTCTCCAGGAAACCTGGTTTCCTGGTTATCGGATCCCCACCCTTCGGGGCTATCGGGGGTACTTAAATATCCGCACAGTCTACAATAGGGTGTCAGCTGGGGTATGTCTATATGCACATGCCTCTGTCTATAGTTCCCCAGTGCCACTTCAAACAGCCTTTGAAGCTGCCGCTGTCAGGGTTTGGGCATCATGGGACATTACCATCTGTTACCTTTATCTCCCTCCTGATGCAGAGGTGGCACCAGCTGACCTAGCAGCCCTGATCGCTCAACTTCCTTCGCCATTTCTCCTTTTAGGAGATTTTAAGGCCCATCACCCCATGTGGGGGAGCAACGTGACTACAGGATGTGGTTGAGACATTGAACTGCTTTTTAACCAGCTTGACATTTGTATTCTTAATACAGGGTCCCCTACCCATTTTAGTGTGGCCCATGGCACCTTTTCCGTCATAGACCTTTCTGTGTGTAGTCCGGGCTTACGTCTGCTCCTTAACTGGTGGGTCCATGATGACCTTTGTGGAAGCGGCCACTTTCCCATCTTCCTTTCGCTTCCCCACCACCAACGCCTTGCATGCCTATCCCGCTGGTTCTTCCATAGGGCCGACTGGGCAGCATACACTTCAGCTCAAATGCTGGATACCCCTCTCCCTGCTGATGTGAGAATGGCAGTACACCATATTATTTCCGTTGTCGTTTCTGCCGCTGAGTCCACAATACCATCATCTTCTGCCTTACCCCGGTGAAGACTAGTGCCCTGGTGGTCACCAGAGATAGCAGCAGCAATTTGCAATCGCCGCAGAGCTCTGCAGCAGTACCGGTGCCACCCCACCGTTGACCACCTGGTTGCCTTTAAACGTCTTCGGGCCCAGATGCGGCGGCTCATCTGGCAGCGCAAGCAGGCATGCTGGGAAGAATATGTTTCCACAATTGGGCCCTGTGTCTCTTCTACCCAGATCTGGACGAAGATCCGCCACATATAAGGCTATCATCCACCTGCGGGGGTCGCGGGTACTATCCATACCGACCCGACCATCATTGCCAAGCATTTTGCAGCCCACTCAATTCGGCATCCACTGCCTACACCCCAGGTTTTTGTACCTTGAAAGAGTGGGCTGAGGGAAAGCAGTTGGTATTTCGCACAAACTGACAGGAGCCTTACAATGCCCCATTTATTGAGTGGGAATTTCAAAGTATTCTTGCTGTTGCCCCAATACATCTCCAGGACCGGACCGAATCCACTGTCAAATGTTAAAACATCTTTCTGTAAACTCGCAATGCCATCTTTTGGATTTCTTCAATCGTGTCTGGATCGAGGGAGCATATCCGTCCCAATGGCAGGAGAGTATCGTTATCCCTCTGTTGAAACCAGGTGCAGATCCATTGAACGTTGATAGTTACCATCCCATAAGTCTCACAAACATTCTTCCTAAGCTTTTTGAACATTTGGTGAGCCAGCGGCTCCTGTGGGTTCTTGAGTATCGGGGTCTGCTCGTCCCACAACAAGGTGCTTTCCAGCAGTGTCACTCTGCCATTGATAACCTCCTCTCTTTGGAGTCGGCAATCCGCACCGCTTTCACCTGACGTCACCACCTCGTCGCCATCTTTTTCGACCTCCGGAAAGCATATGACATGGCATGGCATCATCACATCCTTGCTACACCACATGGATGGGGTCTCCGTGACTACCTCCCACTTTTTATTCAGAATTTTTTTACTTTCGCGCTGCTTCAGAGTTTGCGCTGGCACCTCCTTCAGTTGCCCCCATATCCAAGAGAACAGGGTACCAAAAGGGTCCGTCCTAAGTATACCCCTCTTCTTGGTGGCCATTAATTGTCTAGTGGCTGCAGTGGGGCCATCAGTTTCTTGCTCTCTCTATGCGGACGACTTTTGACTGTACTATACTACCACTAGTACCACTAGTCCCACTAGTACTACCATTCCTCGTCCACAGATTCGGTTGGATCTCTCCCGTGAGACGAAGACCTCCGCCTCTCCTCTGGTCCTACAGTAACAGTTTTATGCCCTGCTTCGTGAGTTTGACAACTTCGAGGTCATTTATACAAGTGGTTCTTTGGATGGCGGCCACACTGGATATGCCTATATGCATGGCGCTTATGTTGAGCAACGCTCTTTACCACCCCGCAGCAGCGTCTTCACCGCAGAACTGGTGCCGGACCCTTAAACACATCCGCACCTGCCCCGGGACCTCCTTCCTGATATATAGCGACTCACTGAGCGGTTTGCAGGCCCTTGATCAGTGTTAACCCTGTCATACATTGGTCAGGGCCATCTAGGAGTCAATACTGGCTCTTGATCACTCTGGTCGCTCTGTGACATTCATTTGGACCCCGGGCGATGTTGGCATCCTGGTTAACGAGAGCATCAACCAGATAGCCAAACAAGCTACCACTCGCCGCACTCTGGCGATTGGCCTCCCAGAAACAGTCTTCCGCCCGCTGCTTCGCAATAAAATACAAGAACTGTGGAACACCGAATGGTCTGCTCTGAACGTGCCCAATATCTGTGAACGATCAAGGACACAAAATCTGTCTGGAAGTCCTTGCAGCTGGAGTCCCGTAGGGACTCCATGGCCCTCTGTCATCTCCGCATTGGTCACACCTGTCTGACGCATGGTCACCACCTCCGTCGAGAGGACCCGCCCAAGTGCCAATGTGGTGCTCCATTGACAGTGGTCCATTTCCTACATCAGTGTCCCATTTTAGCTACACTACAGCATTATTTTAACCTCCAGAACACTCTCTCTTTGGTGCCTGGCGACGATGCCTCTGTGGCTAATATTGTTTTACGATATGTTTTTTGTGCGGGGGGGGGGGGGGATTTACCAGTTGCTATGAGTTCTCTGGTTGGTCTTTTACTTCATTATCTATGTTCCACTTGACGTGTCTTCCGACTACAGCTTTTCTTTTCTAAGCTATGTGGTTGGCTTTTCTGCTTTTATACTCATGGTCGGTCAACCACATTCATTGGCTCTGTCATTTTATCCTATTTTTGTCTCCTATCTGTGTGTGGTATCTTTTGTATCGTCTCTTGTTGACTTTGTCAATATTTGATTGACAGTGAGTTCTTTCATTATGCGCTATTTTAAATCCAGTTTCAGGAGCATTTATCGACGATTTAGTTTTTCTGCATGTTGCCTAGCTGTGAAATGGGGAACTGATGGCCATAGTAGTCTAGTCCCCCTAAAACCCCCCAAACCAAGCAATCAGATGATGAGCTGCATGCAAACCTAGAACAAATAGGAATTCACTTCATCAGGCATGTCTATAGGGGACCTAAAGATCAAAGCGTTACCACTGGTGCTTTCATTCTGGTTTTTGAGGGCGATACACTGCCTTAAAACGTCAAAGTAATGATATACTGGTGTGAGGTCAAACCATACGTCCTGCCCCCTATGAGGTGCTTCAGGTGCTGGACGTTCGGGCATATGTCGTCCCGATGTACTTCCAGCCCCACGTGCAGGGAATGTGGGCGTCCATCCCATCTGGACGCTCCATGCACCCCACCTATCTGTGTGAACTGCAAGCAGCTACATCCGCTTATCTCACCGGATTGCTCTCATCTGCACAAGAAATGTAAGATCATGGAGATAAAGACCTTGGACCGACTCACTTATTCTGAGGCAAGACGAAAGTTGAGCGGCTCCACCCAGTTTGTTTGCATGCATCTTTCGCTGCTACTGTGTCGTCCTGACTCTCATTGTGTATGACACCTCCCACTGTACCACCTCCTCCTGTGGGCCCTAGGGGCCAACCATCTTGCACTGCCCCCCTCGACAGGTGGAGTTGCCTCTCCAACCCTTGTAGCAATATCTGCTGTTGGGGGAATTCTCCCCAACCCTCGGGGACACTGGTGCTCACCTCTCGGCCGGAGAAGGCACAGCCTCCTCTGGCTCCTCTCGCTCAGAAGGGGTCCCTCAGGACACCCCCTTCCGAGGCTACTCAGAGTACTCCAAAGGCTCCTAGCCGCAGGCTTAAGGATCCACAAACTGCCGGTCGAAGAGCCTCTCACTCTTCCTCCATCCCGGATGCCCCTTCTGAGACGCCCCCTTGGCCCTACAAACCAAATGGCCAGTGAGAGGAAAAGAAGAGGAGGAACAAGAAACAGGAATGTTTGGTGGCTTCAAAGCCACAGTCACCCACATCCTCTGCTTCAGAGGATGACGTTGAGATCCTCGCATCTCCCAAGGATCTCGTGCTTACTGATTCACCATATCGTAATATCTCTGGTTCTGTGGATTCAGAGCAGATGGTAGCAGACGTTCCGATGGAATAATTTGCTTCTTTTATTCATCATGGTGGCACAGCATGGCGAATACGTAATCCACCAGTGGAATTTTGGTGGCTTTGTCCCCCACCTGGCTGAGCTACAACTTCTAAGCCTAACACCGGCTCTCTGCATTGCTCTCCAGGAGACCTGGTTTCCAGCAATGCAGACACCTGGGCCTTAATGGCTACAGGGGATATTAATGTAATCGGTGGGTGTATAACAGTGTCTCAGGTGGTGTCTGTGTGTATATCCTTAACTCTGTCTATAGTGAACATATGTCACTTCAGACGCCATTAGAAGCTGTGGCTGACAGGGTAAGGATACCACAAGATATAACCATCTGCTGCCTGAATCTTCCACCAGATGGTGATGCTCCACTACACACACTGGCTACACTGTCTTGCAGCTCCCGCCGCCTTTTCTTCTTCTAGGTGATTTTAATGCCCATAATACCTTATGGGGCGATGCAATAGTCTGTGGCTGCGGCAGAGAGTTCGATAACTTGATATCCCAGCTCGACCTCTGTCTTCTTAACACCGGAGCCCCCATGCATTTCAGTGTGGTGCATGGCTCTTTCTCGGCCATTGACCTGTAAGTTTGCAGCCCTGGCCTCTTTCCATCTATCCAATGGAGGACATATGATTATTTGTGTGGTAGTGATCACTCTCCTATCTTTATATCACTACCCAATCGTCACTGCCCTGGACACCTTCCCCATGGGCTTTAAACA
The DNA here is from genome assembly GCA_026315105.1 of Locusta migratoria. NCBI lineage: Eukaryota > Metazoa > Arthropoda > Insecta > Orthoptera > Acrididae > Locusta > Locusta migratoria. Next base: position 11,238,426 of record CM048755.1, read on the forward strand.
AGGCAAATTGGGATGAATTCGTTCTTGCTGCCACTCTTGGACCTCTTGCAGATGACACTATTGACGTGGTGGTTGTGACTGTCACAGAAAATTTTATCTGCTGCAGAGCACGCAATCCCCCATTCATTGGGATGCACCCAGTGAAAGACAGTGTTTCGGGGGTCATCAGAAGTCGCAGACGCCATTCGAAATTGTTGGTGGCTCTTCAGCACCATAAGAGACACCCGTCCCTTGAGAATTTTATTGCTTTTAAATGACTCCGAGCTTGTACTCCCCAGATAATACGGAGGCAAAAACAGGAATGTTGGGAACATTACGTGTCCACCACCTCTCCTTCACAAGTCTGGACAAAGATCCGACGCCTGTATGGCTACCAGTCCCAGGCAGCAATAGCTGGGATCTATCCAAGGGACTGTATGTACAGATAAAGGCACCATTGCCGAGGCTTTTGCCGAGCACTATGCTCACGCCGCTGCATCCGGAAATTATCAACCTACCTTCCACACATTAAAACAGTGAATGGAACACAAAAACCTCTCATTCACCTCATACCACCCTGAGGTATATAACGCTCCATTTAGCGCGTGAGAGCTCCTCAGTGCCCTTTCCCACTGCCCTGACACTGCCCCTGGGCCGGACAGAAATCAGTGTGAACAGTGGAACAGATTACAGGAGAGTTGCAAGGGACATCTGTGACACACTCCACTGAAACAATTAGGTGGATCAGCTGCAACCAAGCATTGCCTCGAGTTTAACAGTGAAATGAAATAAGATATCAGAACCTTTTTGTAAATGCAATATTTCTGGAACAGTGCATTTAAACAGTTTATCAGAATAAAAATATCTGACGATGTAGTCGACTAGTATGGAGGTTTCGATCTAAACAATTTTTGAGTTTTGGTACTCAGTTTATTAAGACCTGATTAGCCATTTAACCCTCCTGAGCTGAAACTGAAAGTGTGTTGTGGGACCCCAACTAGCAGCACAACAACAAAAATAGTTGAAAGTCTGCTTGCAGTCCAGGCACCGAGTGCAAATAACAACACAGCTTGTAGTGTATGAAGATGACAGGGTAGCTTGCTGAAATACTGTGCATAAAAATGATATTGACTACTCGGGTAAAAACCAAATCATATAAAAATGGATGTTTTTGCTTCGAGCATGTACGTGAACAAATTGTCCTTACATTTTATTTGTCTATTCTCAGCTATTTTGCAGACTAATGCACTTATTTCCCAAATGTAGCCTTTGAGGTGAAATGCAGATTTGGAGTAATTTGTCATCTCTCGTGTATTTACACTGTGATGTTGATTCTTCTTACAAAATTTTTAAAAAATTCAAGAAATTCTACGAAGGAATCTAAACTGTGACCTACCTTGTGCTTGTATGTTCTTGTCTCTCAGGAGACTGGCAATTTTTGTGCAGTATGATTACCTTTAGAATAGATCACATTTCCTAACAGTTCAGCTGATAGTAGACACTTCTGTTGGGGAAATGTAGCGGCTCTGTTTCGAAAGAGAACTCTATGTAGAATCTGTGCATCATTCATTGCAGAAATCTTCGCAGCAACACAGTTTTTCGTTGCGAGGTATTTCAGATATATGTTTTTGTTTGTAATAAATTATTTATTTTCTTTTATAATGCCATGTTTACACTTTATTCCTGTAACTGAAAAATGCCTAAATCCTCTGTGAAAAGTACAATGTAGCTGATAATTGTTTGTGGTAAACAATAGAAAATTACAGTGAAATTTATATTTTGTTCTCTAATCTCATTAACTTGAAAAAATATTATCTGATTAGATCCTGTTGAATTCATTTGTTCCATGAGTTTCAACAAGAAGAATAAATAAGACTGCCAGTGCCAAGTCCAGTTCTTCATCTTGCAAGTGATGAGGATGGAGTAAAGGAGGAGTAACGTCTCTTTAAAAACCTAGGTCCATCTGGCTTCAGATTGTAGCACCCTGTAAGATCAGCATTACACTGTAAAATATCTTTGACAAAGATTTTGCCGAACCTCTTTGACCAAACCAATTCACTGGACTATTACACTACCATAAAATTTTTCCTCATAGTTGATAAAAAATGACTGTTGAATACTTAATTGTCTGTATTACAGCATTTATTGTAATGCTTGTGATGAGCACATTCTTTTAATGGAACGAGAAATGAATATAGTTGTCAGTGAAGCCCTATATGAGGAGAAGAGAAGCTGACATTATTCACCCAAATGTACTTCATGAGCTACACCATTATGACATAATTATGAAAATTGTTTGAGAATGAATGACCAAAAAATGTCAAATTGCTCACATATATACAATCACTTAATTCATTCATTGTAATTAATATTTATGGAAACTGTAAAATTGTGTCATTCATGTATAAATAATGAAACACTGCAGTAGTTACCCCTTTTTTCATTCTCAACAAAACCTGTTTAGAGAATTTATCATAATTAAGAGGAAAAAAAATTTCATGGTTACTTTGTGCAATATTTGTATGTTCATTTTCTGCCTCATACAATGCCAGAGTGTCTTATAATTTTCTGCAGGCTGACAATTTCTTGTCAAGTTTTCCAACACATCTCATAAAATACTTGCAGTTGAGGCTAAATTTGCGAAATTTACCATGCCAAGCTTAATAAAATATATATGTAACTGGTGTAGTGTTTCATTATGCCAATCATAAATGCCATTTCTGCTGAAGCTCGTGTAATTTATACTAACAGACAAAGGCTACTCCAGCATGCAGTGAAGTACTAAAATCATACTGTGTACCATTTCATGTATTATTCCAGAAATGTGGGAAGCAAAATATGAATCAGTAATGTGGGAAGCAAAATATGAATCAGTCAAGGAGGAATTTATATAGGTTAGGTTAGAGTACAAATAAGTTCATTTATTTTAGTTATGAATCTCCGTGAATTCTTTAGACTTTTAATTCCTTTCTTTAAATCATCCATAGTACTGGCACTATTTATAAAACTGATTGCTGGAGTAACCACTTCTTTTAGTCAGTGTGCTTGTATTATGACAGATTTTGTATTCTTCACACTTTGCAGCCATCACTGTGAGAGTAGCCACACACCAAATACACCTTGATGTTACTATATAGGTTAAAAGGCACCAAAACAGAGAAAGACACAAGTATACAGTGGAGAACTTTTATACATGGTAGGCCCTCACTCTAAATTTTATCAAATATTTTTGATAAAAGATATCTTTTATGATGGTTGACCTAATCAAAGAGGTCTTAAATCTCTTGGCCCCCAGTACATTGTCAAAGATTGGCCAAAGATCTTTTACGGTGTAATACCAGCCAAAAGGCCCCTGCTTAGGTTTACAGGTAAAACAGTGTCAGTTGTTTCAAAGACAAAAATGGAATCTCAGATTTCCAGTGAATATAAAATATTGAATTCACATGTAAACATTTAAAACTGTGAAGCAATGACACACCCAGAGTGACAGAGCTGAGACAGCAGAGCTCATTCGCCCTGTGTGTATCAATGCTCCACAGTTTTAATTCTCAACATGTGAATTTTAATATTTTAAATTTTATTTGTCAATATGGAGTAAAAGTTCTGCTTTGACCAGAGCTTTTTGGCTGTGTTCTACATTAAAACAAGTTTTATGCAACTTCACGTGTCAGACTTACTGAAGAAGGCAAAATCAATTTTGCCAAAATCTGCTCAAGGTTTAATAAAACCTATTTAATGGAACTCCTTTGCTGTTATTTTTCTAAAACGTTATATTACCATTGCTGAATTGCAGCCATGGTTAAGACTTTTAGTAATTATTGTCTTTAAAACTGTCAGTTTGAAACTTCTGTTCATTTTCTTCAAACAACTACAAAGAAAACCTAAAATATGGATATATCCAAATTCAGTGTTTGGAGATTTTCAGTTGGATCATTTGCCTATTTCTGAAAGGGATATTAACTTGTGTATGTAAAAATAATAAGAAATATATATTTTTTATTTTGATCACTACCTCTCTAAATTCACACTCAACTTCCCTCATAAAATCCAAATAAGTCAACGAAAATTAATTACTACATAAAACATAAAAGTACTCAACATCACACAAGAAACAGTGAAACAATTTCAGGATGAAATTGAGACAACAAATTCAGGTAACTGGCAAGAATTGATTGATTGAAATCAAGCATGCAGTAAAAATGTATTCAGGTCAGTGAAAATGATAAAGTTTGACACAATGAAACTTGTGAAGATGTGGAAGCAGTAACAACAAAACTATGGAAATTCTCAGCAAAGAATGAATAATTTTAGCAGCAAAGGAAAGAAACAGCAAGAATAATAAAGAATATTAAAATATCTTTTGTTAAAATTACAACTTGGTGCTATAAAGGCGAAACTTAAACTTCTCAAATAAACCATATTTACTCGAATCAAAGCCGCAGCCAATAAGTAACATGCAAAATTCAAGGTGGGAAAAGTTGTTGTGCGCTTTTTGAAATTGAAACATATGAGAGACTAATTAGGTAGAATGGATGAAGTTACAGTAGTTGGGTACCAATTGTGACCTTAGGCGAGGTTATTTTGGAGAAAATACTTTTTAAGTGTTGGCGGTAGTTGCCGTTAATGACACCATGAATAATGGGAAACACACACAGCCAATCATGTGCTGTTGCAGATAGCCATTGAGTCTTTCTGAATGTAAACAAATCGGCATTTCCATCTTACTTTGGCTGTGCTTCTATGTTCAACCTAACCACAAACTTGAAAATTGTGAAATATTCACAGAAAGACATCAACACATATATGATAAGCAAGTGTGTGAATGTGTGAGCTGTTGTATGGTCGGAATGAAGCAGGAGACGGATACCACATTCTGAAGAAAAATGCAGTTGAATATGTGATTTTGATTACACAAGAAGACAACTTTGCTGTGACACAACACTGCCAAGCAATCTTAATGTCTAATAACCAATGTTTCAAATGATTAGTGTTTTGTAATTAATTTGTGGGGCCAGGTAGACTGTCCTTGGATAGGTTAGTATTGTCGCCTTAATCACAAGGAATTATGACAATTGCCAATACATACTTCCAAATACACCAAATCAAGCAATCACTGTAATTTCAGGTATAATTCACTCCACCTTTTCTCGCCAACCTCATTAGAATATGTAGAAACACACACGAATATTTCTCACTTACAAAACTGTGCTGCTAGGTTCCTGCATAACAACATATTTGAAAATCATGACATGTTGACAACTACCAACTCGTATAAAAATCCTCAAGCCTCGTGCATTGTTGTAAAGAAATTTAGTTTTGTCACTGGTATGAATATTTGGAATGCTGCTACATTCGAACATGAGCAGTTCTGAACTTCTCTTTTGTTTGTTGCATTGATTCAGTAGCTGAAACTTCAAAAAACTGGACTCATCTTCTACCGAATTTCTTTTTATTTGTATTTTTATTAGCACAGAATTTTGGCACCAGTAGGCCTATTTATCTTTGAGGCTGCAAAGCTTGCCTAGAACTGTTCATATTCAACGACAAAAGTTGTGGTGACTCCTGGTGCCATTTTCAGAACTTCTGGTTGCTTGCACTCAATTCCAAGCCACAGGCAATTTTTTTAGATCTAAAAAAAAGGGGGGGGGCTATATTACACATTTATAAGGAATCTAAATGGTTGTCAAGCTTTCCAGTATGTTTGAGATGAATGTGGTAGAACTGGTCGAACCAACATTGAGAATTGTGAATTAATAACAAATCAATTTCAGAATTGTGAAGAATAAAACCACAAGTCAAATATTTCCAGAGATTCTTGAAAACTTAAAAGCAGATTCATGCTTATCATTAAAGAAATTGAAATAGTTGTTATAAACCTAAAGAACAATAAAGTTAGTGGAGAAGACTTCATTACAAATGAACTTACTAAATTGTCTCTACCAAAGATGATAGATGACCTTCAAATCATATTTGAGGAAATTTGGAAAACAGACAATATGACAGAAGAATGGAAAGTTGATCTTATACATCATTTGCACCCCCCAGGGGGCTCATACTTCTTTTGTGAATATGTACGTGGCGAGCACGGGGATCTGAGCCAATGCAGTCTTCCTTCCTTCCTTTACTTCCTGGACTGCATTTTCTTCCCCCCTCCCCTCCTTTCCTGTCCTCAATCCTTCCCCTCCCAACCAAACAACCCTAACCCATCATTTGCAGAAGAGGATAACAAGCAAGGTGTAAACAACTACTGAGGACTGTCCCTTTTCTAGTTGCCTATAAGATAGGGTGACCAGATTTTCAACTTCCAAACTATGGGACACATACGGGAACCAAAGATCCTGAAACCAAATGTTGCTTCAGCATTAATTTGCTGAGCACAGGCTTGGTGAACCCGGGGCCCTGAACTGTGGGCTGTGTCGCGCCAACAGTCTGCTACACCGTAAGCTCTATGCATGCTTCAATGACCATCATTTGGCGCAACGTTGGAACGTATGTTTCAGAGCCCGGGGATCTTGGCTTAATTGCCCAGGTCGCAAGGACAGTACAAACCTCTATAAAAAACCTCAATCTCAAAGTGTGCTATGTGCCGAGGAGATGTATGGCTGTTGAGGTTGAACAGTCGTTAGCGAGCAACCTCTGAGGAACCTGCCGAACCTCAGTTGTATAAGGTTTACCCAGGCAAGCAGGGCTCTGCCTGGGTGGACCTTTATATCCCTATCTGCTTGTGGGACCAAGATGAAACGAGCTATAAACTACGCCAATGGCGTATCTTAAGTGAGGAAGATCAAACTTAAATGCCATGGAATATGATCCCAGATTGTTCCTTTCCCTTGGTACATCACACGAGGAACATAGGGCTAAAAATAGGGTTAGTTATGCTCTCCAAAATATCTTGTATGCAGCAGAACAGATGGGGACAGTTTCACGGCGACAAAGCCTCTGTTCTTCGTCAAAAATCTCGAGGATAAGTATGGTGAAGTCGTGGGAATGTCAAAGATAAGGAGCAGTTCAGTGCTGATAGAAGCTGCATTATCCACTCAGTCAAAAGCATTGCTTGCTTGCGACAAGCTGGGTGATGTTCCTGTAAGCATAACATCCCACAAATCACTGAACATGGTCCACGGTCTGAATTACCACAAGGACCTCCTCCTACAGTCTGATGATGAGTTACATGCCAACTTAGATCAACAGGGCGTCCACTTCGTCCGGCGCGTGTATAGGGGTCTGAAGGATTGTAGGGTTGCCACCGGTGCTTTCATCACGGTCTTTGAGGGCGATACATTGCCTGAAAAGGTCAAGGTCATGGTCATGATTTACCGGTGTGGCATAAAGCCTTACATCCATCCCCCAATGCAATGCTTCAAATGTTGGAAATTTGGGCATATGTCATCCCGCTGCAACTCTAGCTGCACATGTAGGGAAGGTCGGCGTTCATCCCATCCGGATGCTCTGTGTACTCCCCCACCAATGTCTGTCACCTGTGGGCAACACCATCTGCCCTGTTCATCAGACTGTACCATTCTCCGCAAAGAGCATAAAATCATGGAAATTAAGACCCTGGACAGACTGACATACACCGAGGCAAGGAAAAAATATGAAAGCCTCCACCCTTTTCCGCTGACAACTTCTTATGCAACAGTTATGTCGCCAGCCACTCTGGTGATGATAGCGCCAACAGTGCAACCATCTTCTGTGAGCCCTAAGGGCTGTCAAACTCAATCTGCCTCCTTGAAGGTTGGGGGGGGGGGGGCTTCCTTCATTGTCCCACCAGTACCATCAGTGGGGGGCAACTTCACCCCCACCATTGGAGACACAAGTCCCCATTACTCAGCCGGAGAAGCAGCAGCCTTCCCCAGCCCTTCTGCTAGGGAGGAGTCCGTTGGGACACTCCCTTCCCCAGTTTCAAAGAGTAGACTGGAGGACCCAAGCCGTTCGCTGGAAGATGCAAACACCACTGGTCAAAGGGCTTCCCGATCCTCATCGGCTGCTGAAACTTCAGAGTAGCCCTCCCAGCGGTCTAAAGCAAAGGAACAGCAGGAGGATAAAAAAGAGAGAGAGACCTAGGTAAAAATCATTTCCGACGGCACTCCTGCCGTTGGTCTCTCAAACTTCAGATTCTGAGGATGGGGTGGAGATCCTAGCGTTCCCTGAGGACCTAGCACTCTCCAACCTCCCAAAATCGATGGATATTGATGCCACAAGTATGCAGGCAGCGGCAAAAGGTGAAACTGAGGCATAAACTTGATGTTCACAACGCTCATGGCATCCCATTATCTCCAGGGGCCTCACGGTTCTTTTGTGAGTATGTGCGTGGTGAGCACGGGGCCCCGAGCTAATGCAGTCTTCCTTCCTTCTTTCTTTACTCCCCGGACTGCATTTCCTTTCCCCCTCCCCTCCTTTCCTATCCTCACTCCTTTCCCTCCCAACCGAGAGACTAATAACCTCAGTAGTTTAGTCCCCCTAACCCAACCAAACAACCCTCCCCATCCCAATATGCCAACAGCAATATCCTTCAATGGAACTGCAGTGGTTATTTTCACCGTCTAGCTTAATTGCACCATTTATTGTGCCAATTCCCAGTTCTCTGCATAGCCCTCCAGGAAACTTGGTTTCCTGTTCAGCGGACCCCTGCCCTTTGTGGTTACCGGGCCTATTATGTGCAGCCTACGACAGGGTTTCCGGAGGTGTTTGTATCTATATTCTCGCCAATGTCCCCAGTGCACCAGTGCCACTTCACACAGTGCTCGAGGCAGTGGCTGTGAGGATCTGAGCAGGACAGGAGATCACTATCTGCTCACTGTACCTTTCTTCAGACAAGGCAGTGTCTTCTGCAGAACTAGCTGCCTTGGTTCCTCAATTTCCCCCACCTTACCTCCTATTGGGGGACTTTAATGACCACAACCCCCTGTGGGGTGAAACTGAGATTACGGCCTGTGGTAGAGATGTGCAGTACCTTCTGGCACAGCGAAATACTTGCCTTCTTAACAACGGAGCCACCACACACTTCATCATGGTCCATGGCACCTACTCATCCATAGATATGTCCCTTTGCAGTCCGAGCTTACTTCCACACCTTACATGGAGGGTCCATGACGACCTTTGTGGAAGCAAACATTTCCCTATCATCCTGTCGCTCACACAGTCACCACCTGCAGGCTGCCTGCCCCGATGGTCATTCCGTTGGGCAAACTGGCCGGCTTACACCTCGGCTGCTAAAGTAACATTTCCACTCCCAGACGACGTCAATTTGGCTGTTGAACATGTCACTAGGGCCATTGTTTCCATTGCTGAAGCCACAGTCTCGAAATCCTCTGGTTTGCTCCGTTGTACGTCACTGCCCTGTTGGACATCGGAAATTGCGGAGGCCATCAGGGAGCATAGTCGGGCACTCCAGCGCCATCTCCTTTCTCCTTCTTTGGAGCACCTGATTGCTTTTAAACGGCTCCGGGCCCAATCTCGTCGGCTGATGCAACAAAGCAAGTGGGATAGCTGAGAGGGGTATGTAGCCACTATCGGCTCTCGGGCCTCCCCAAATCAGGTATGGAAGTAGGTTAGGTGCCTTTTTGGGCATTGTCCACTGGCAGGAATTCCGTCTTCACATTTGGGGTACTCTGTCCACAGACCCAGCTGCTATTGTGCAGTACATGGCAGACCATTATGCTCGTAGCTTGGCATCTGCATCTTACAGTGGGAACTTCCGCGCCCTCGAAGAGTGTGTTGAACAGCATCAGATTTCCTTCCATACGCGCCGCCAGGAAAAATACAACAAGCAGTTCAGTGAGTGGGAGTTCGAGAGTACCCTAGCTGCATTTTCTGACACCTCCCCAGGACCAGACAGTGTTCACAGCCAGTTCGTTCAACACCTCCCTGCGGATTTTCAACAACTTCTTGCCCTGTACAATCACCTGTGGTTGAAAGGTGTTTTCCTGTTCAATGGTGGGATAACATCATTATCCCAATGATGGTGCAATCCACAAGTGGCCGAGAGCTACTGCACAATAAACCTTACCAACGTGAGTCGGCGGCTCATGTGGATTCTTGGAGAGCACGGACTCCCAATAAGGTGGCTTCCGTCATGGCCGCTCTATGATAGATAATCTAGTGTCAGTGGAGTCGGCTATTCGCACTGCTTTCACCAGGTATGAACACTTGCTTGCGGTCTTCTTCGATCTTCGCAAGGCGTACGATACCACCTACCGCCACCGTATCCTGAGTACGCTGTCCCACGTGGTCCCACACTGATGTTCATAAAGAACTTTTCGAGTTAGGGTCGGTGCCTCTCTCAGCTCTCGTCACATTCAAGAGAATGGTGTCCCCCCAGGGCTCCATTCTCAGTGTACCTCTCTTTTTAGTTGCCATAAATGGTTTGGTGGCGGCTGTAGAGTAATTGGTATGTTCCTCCTTGTTTATCGATGACTTTTGTTTATATTACAGTTCTGTTAGCATTGGTGTCGCAGAAAGGCATCTGTAAGGACGCATCCAAAAGGCACAGTCATGGGCCTCAGCGCACGACTTCATGTTCTCAGTGTTGAAAACTCAGGTGATGCACTTTTGTCGTCGGCGGGTCGTTCACCCTAACCCAGAACTCTACCTTGTTGACGAACAGCTTCACATGGAAGAAACTCAACGGTTTCTCGGCATGCTGTTTGACAACCAACTGACTTGAAGCAAAAATGCTGGCGGCATCTAAATCTACTGCACTGTCTTGGCCACACTGCCTGGGGAGCAGGCCATCAAACTCTCATGCACCTCTTTAAGGCTCTAATCCAATCATGCCTGGATTATAGGAGCCAGGTTTACGACTCTGCATCACCCTCGGAATTGTGGATCTTGGATCCCACTCTTCATGGGGGTGTTTGTCTCGCTACGGGGGCTGGGGGCTTTCCGCACCAGTCCTGTGCCAAGCCTCCTCGTTGAATCTGGAATCCCTCCCCTGAGGTTTCACCAGCAACAGTTGTTGGCTTCATATGTCGCCCACATTCAGGCTACACCTCACCATCCCAAACACAGGCTTTTGTTTCTAAATACTGTCCTTCCCACTCCACAACGTTGACCCAGATCAGGTCTTCCAATCGCGGTCCGCGTACGTACTCTCCTTTCCTCTCTAGAGTCCCTACCTCTCCCTCCCGCATTCTCCTGCCAATCTCATGTCCCTCCTTGGTCCATCCATTGCCTACAGCGCCACCTGCAAGGCGTCGGTTTCACCATATACACTTCGTCATCAGTTTCTAGACATCCTTGGCACGCTCCGTGATGCAGAAGTCATATACACTGATGGCTCCCAGATAGAAGGCAGAATGGGTTACGCCTATGTTCGTGGCACCCACATTGAACAGTACTCACCGCTTCCTGGCTGTAGTGTCTTTACAGCAGAGCTGATCGCCAAAATTCCTGCTCTAGATCACCTCCGTACATGCCCCAGGAAATCATATGTCATCTGCAGTGACTCCCTGAGTGGCTTGCAAGCTCTTGACCAGTGTTTCCCCAAACAGCATTTGGTGCAACCTGTTCACAACTGAGTTCAGTCTCGTCAAATCTGGCCGTTCTGTGGTTTTCATCTGGGCCCTGGGCCATATCGGCATCCCAGGGCGCGAACGAGCTGATCAGCTGGCCAAGCAGGTCATCGCCTCCCAGCATCTGGATATTGGTAACCCAGAAAGAGATATCTGATTGGGTCTGCACCACAAGGTCATTCTCTGTTGCCTGCTTATAGGCCATGTGTGGCTCACGCATGGCCACCTCTTGCATCAAGAGGACCCACCAGACTGCCGTTATGGTGCTCTGTTGACTGTCACATCTTGTTGTACTGTCCACTTTTAGCTGCATTGTAGCAGTCATTTAACCTGCCTTCTGCGCTTCCTTTGATTTTAGCTGATGAAACCTCTACAGTTGACCGTGTTTTAGGTTTTATTTGTGCAGCTGGTTTTTATCATATGATTTAATGGTGGGTATCTAAGCCTGATCTTTCAGGCATCCACCACTCACAGTTTTAATCTGTTGTTCCTTTTGTCTTGTCAGTCCTATTTCCAACTGGGAGTTTTAGTGTGTACAGAACGGCTGGCTCTCCCATTATTATCCTAGTGATCAGCCAGTCACAATCCTCTGCTGTGATATTTTAGCACATTTGACTATTTCATCCACAACTTTTTTGGTTTCCCTAGTGCCCAGATAGGTTAGTTGTCGATGATGACGTCAGTGAGATTTTATGATGCCATTTTAACACATGCTGTCTTCCTGTAATTCTTGTGTCTTGGCTGTGGAGTGCTTAGTCCTCAACTGTAAATCACATGATTTGATCTCTTAGCTGGGAACATGGGACTGATAACCCAGCTGTTTAGTCCCACTTAAATAACAACGACAACAACCAAATGTGACAGTGTAGTAGGGGGTGTGGGTGTCACTCATGGAAAAATCCGTGTAGTAGTTGGTGTTAGGGCTGCTTCTTTTTTAGACTGAAGACAGGTGGTAGGTATTCCTGCTTAAAGGAAGTCCCTCTAAGAAAGGAACCACCTTTGACAAAGTGTAAGTATCTAAGTAAAAAGGGAATAACTGTTTTTTTATCAAAATATAAAGGGTATCAGAGATAAAGTTAATGAACTGCTTATTGATACTGATTCTGACATTATTGGTATTTCAGAGCACTTTTTAAGTGATGTGACAATTCAGAGACTTCCTTTGCCAGGATACAGGTTACCTGCCTTCTATTCTAGGAGTTCCTTGCAGTGTGGGGGAGTGGCCATGTATGTAAAAAATGATTTTTCATCAGAGTCAATTGATTTTTCTAAACACTGCACAGAAAAGATATTTGAATGTTGTGCAGGAGTTGTTAATGTTAATGGAACTAAACTAGTAATAGTTGTTATTTATAGGTCCACTGACTCAGATTTTAAAATGTTTCTGCCCAAGCTGGAATTGGTCTGGGTTGACTGTATAGGAAGTATAAAAATTTAATTGTGTGTGGAGATTTCAACATTAATTGTGTAGGTGATAGCTCAAGGAAAAGTCATCTGTTAGATCTTTTTAATTCCTATAACAAGATGCAAACAGTATTTTTTCCAATGAGAGTGCAAGGAAATAGCAGTTCTACCATTGACAATATTTTTGTTCATTCTTCATTATTAGAGGGGCACTCTGTCAGCAGAATAGTAAATGGTCTATTAGACCATGATGCCCAAATTTTAATTCTAAAAAGTATTTGTTCTCAAATAAATATTAAACATAAATATCAACTACTCAGAAAAGTTAATCCAGTTGCAATTGAGACCTTTTTAAGCCTAATTAAGGAACAAGAATGGCAGGATGTTTATAGTGCTGATAATGCAGATGATAAATATAATGCTTTTCTGAACACATTTCTTATGCTGTTTGAAAGTTGCTTTCCGCTAGAATGCTCAAAACAGGGTACTTCTAGTAACAGACAGCCAGGGTGGCTGACAAAGGGGATAAGAGTATCATGTAGAACAAAGCAGGAATTGTATCAAAATGTTAGCAGCAGTCAGTATGAAGATGCAGTAGCTCATTACAAACCAGTACTATAAGGTTCTGAAAAATGTCATTAAGAATGCAAAAGTATGTGGCATGCAAAAAGAATAGCAAACTCTTGGGATAAAATTAAAATTATCTGGTCACTCGTGAAGGAAGTGTCTGGTCAGCAGCAGCAGCTAGAAGATATAACGTCAGTGCGTAGTAGGAATATTTCTGTTACTGACAAGTTCGATAAATGTGCAATATTCAACAATCACTTTCTGAATATAGTAGGGGAACTAAACAATACCCTAGTTTCTACAGGTAATCATATAACATTTTTAGAAAATGCCTTTCCGAGGCTGTTACCTGAAATGGTCCTTCATGATACTTCCATAGGAGAGATTGAGTCAATAATTAAATCACTAAAGACTAAGGACTGTTGTGGATATGATGGGGTATCTAGCAGAATTCTAAAGTACTGTTCTCCATATGTTAGCCCAGTACTAAGCCATATATGTATTTTTTTCCTTTCAGAATGGTAAGTTTTCTGAGTAGTAAAACCACTTTATAAAAAAGGAGAAAGGGATAATGTAGACAACTATAGACCTATTTCTATCCATTGGTTTCTTCTAAAGTTATTGAAAAGGCTGTATATTCAAGATTAATTCATCATTTCAGTTCACATAATTTGTTGTCAAATGCACAGTTTGGTTTTAGAAGTGGTTTAACGACTGAAAATGCTACATTTTCGTTTCTCTGTGAGGCACTTGATGGGTTAAATAATAGGCTACGGACATTAGGCATCTTATTTGATCTAACAAAAGCGTTTGATTGTGTTGATCATAAAATTTTGCTGCAGAAGTTGGAACATTATGGAATACAGGGAGTAGCTCACAACTGGATCATTTCTTACTTTCATAATAGACAACAGAAGGTAATTCTCCGCAGTGTAGAAAATGGCTATGACGTACAATCCCAATGGGGCACAATTAAGTGTAGGGTGACCCAAGGGTCTGTTTTGAGACCATTGCTGTTTCTTATTTATATAAATGATATGCCTTAGAGTATAACAGTTGACTGTAAAATATTTTTGTTTGCTGATGATACCAGCTTGGTAGTGAAGGATGTTGCTCGTAATATTGACACAGTATCAAATAATGCAGTTCAAGAGATACGTTCATGGCTTGTAGAAAACAAGTTGATGTTAAATCACAATAAAACTCAGTTTTTACAATTTCTAACACATAATTTGACAAAAGCTGACATTTTGATTACACATAATGGGCATGTGATAAGTGAGACTGATCAGTTCAAATTTCTAGGTATTCATATAGACAGTAAGCTGTCATGGAAAGCCCATGTTCAGGATCTTGTTTTAAAACTAAATTCTGCTATATTTACCATTAGAAGAATATCTGAAATAACTGATTTTTCAACACAGAAAGTAGTCTATTACGCTTACTTTCACTCACTTATGATGTACGGCATTGTTTTTTGGGGTAACTCACCTGATGCAAAAAGCATATTTCTGGCTCAAAAACGGGTGGTTCGAGCAATATCTGGTGTAAGTTCACGAACATCATGTCGACCCCTTTTCAGTAGTCTGGGAATTTTTACTCTGGCGCCACAATATGTTTTTCTTTAATGTCGTTTGTTGTTAATAATATCAGCTTATTCCCATGAGTTAGTAGCTTTCACTCGGTGAATACTAGACAGAAGTCGAATCTACATTTGCATCACACCACCTTAACACTTGTGCAGAAAGGGGTACAGTATTCTGCGGCATTCATTTTCAATAAGCTGCCACAAGAACTAAAGAATCTTAACACTAATCCACACGCTTTCAAATCTAAATTGAAGAGTTACCTCATGGCTCACTCCTTTTATTCTGTCGAGGAACTCCTAGAAAAGTTAAACAATTAAGCTAATTTATTTTTTCTTTATTGATTCTTTTCACTTTGTCTTAAGATTGTCGTGTGCAAAGGACTACTTAAAAATCTTCTATTACCATTTTCTGTAACAATTAATGTATTGACTTGTTCCATGACCATGGAGTCTCACTCCTCAATTGGGTCCTATGGAACAGAAAAAAACAATAAATAAATAAATAAATAAATGTTACCTTAACTGTGGTGTCATAAGCGTGATTGTTATCCCTTAAAGCGAATACAACATAACAGTCTTGATGTCACTCATTAACGCAGATATAAACACTCCTCGACCACCTGTAATGGTTATGATAGCCGCTGGTATGTAGATTTCCTTTGTTATACTGATTAGAATTTTGCGATTGACACACACTTCACCATCCAACTTGTAATCTCGGCTGCTGACTGTAACTATTCTCATTGTTAATGGCGGGATCTCGACATTTTCGTCAGCAAACAACCTCCCAGGGAAGTCCATGTTACCTGTACTTATCAGAATGGCTTTCTCAATTTGTAGCTGAGATCTTCCACAGTGACAGCATGGGATGCCTGAACTAAGTCCCATCCAAGGATGAAATTATGACTACACTCTGTTAAAACCACAAATGTTGATAGTTACTCTTGTGACACATGTTCCTGCTGGCTGGGCGTATTTTCCATTTGCGACCCTCAGCACAGTTGCTCTTGTATCACAGAACATTATGTTCTTTAGTTTGTTGCGGTAGTCATTCGACAGTACAGAGAAGGTAGCTCCTGAATCGACTAGTGCCCGGATAGGTTAGTCCTCGATGATGACGTCAGTGAGGTTTCCCGACATCTTAACGAATGTCGTCCATGGAGAATTTTCATCTGCGGTGCCCTCACCTTCGTAGATGGTCGCCTTGCCTAGTTTTCCTGAACAAGGCGGCTAGGCGAGCAGGTGATGATGGTGAATGATGGCGGCGTGTTGGAGAACGACCGCGTCCAGGATACGGGGGCAGGCTTAATCCCGTAGGTCGACAGTAATCATCTGCAGTTGACTGCCGTTGAAAGGACTGCTCCGATAATTGGCATCATGCAGCATAATAATTGTGAAACATTTGTCTTCTTTCCGTATTGTATGACATGTCCAGGGAGGCCACAGTGAAAACACAATGGCATTTTGTCTTCTGTCCTCCAGATATGCCCTCCTGCGAGGGTTCATACTTGCCGGAGGATTTGGTTGTGGTTGTGTCGGTCGGTTCCTAAGCTGCCATATGGCGGCTGTGGTGTAAGACACAGTAGGACAAGGCCATTCTTCACGTCGGGTGCGACTGACAGGGCTGACAGGCGCTAATGTTTCAAATACCACCTCCTCAGCAGTGTCAGCTCCCTCATGACGTACAGGATTGATCTCCACGGCCATAATCTGGTGTTCACTTGGTCCAACAGTCCCGGCTGCAATAAACTGTTGTAATTCTTGTCTCACAATTTGTCGTATGAGAGAAGAAACATCATGCTGGTCTTCCAAAACATTCAGGATTCCGTCGTACTTCTTTCATCCGACGCTCCTCTGTTGCATCTCTTCAATTTTCTGGTACCATTGGATAAATTCTTGTGCTGCTTAAACGTCTTTTAACAGAAGAACTTGATTTATGTCTTTCGCAATGCCCTTCATTAGGTGTGAAACTTTATTGGCCTCCACCATATCCGGGTTAACTATGTGACATGGGCAAAACACTCTGTATATACGACTGTTTTGACACACCATGTCTCTGGGCCCTGTTCTTCAATTTTTCTTCTGTTAAACAGACTTGCCATTGGTGTCTTCCAAATGCCTTCTTAAGTTCAGTCTGGAATTTTTCCCAGCTATTGAGCTTTCAAACCATTGCTGGGCCATTCCGTCCAGGTAGAAATATACGTTTGTCAAGCACATAATGTGATCCCACATATTATACTTGGCGACCCAGTCGAATCCTTCCAGCCATTTATTTGGCTCCTGTCCAGGTCCTTCCAAGAACACCGATGGGTGTCTGATGTGCAGCTGGCTTACCGCTGTTTTAGCATCCTCGGTTCTTTTGATGACACGGACCTTTGGCCGGAGGTAGTCAGTATACCCTTTGTATTCCGATTGTTGTCCATGTAAGCGACGGCTCTTGTGCTGCCTGATCGGAGCCACAGTGATGCATATGTATTGCAGAATACCCGGCACCTCCACGTTGAAGCTGCAGGGGGTCCGGAATTCAAATGCTGGTCGATGATAGAGCACAACACTTTACACTTAGAACACAGTTATTAACACAAGTGTACCCTCTATACAGACTGAATTCCTGCTTCAAGTGCTCCACTATTTATACATAGAAAGAATTTTCTGTTACTTACAAGTACATCAAACATAAGAATCATGTAGAACAACCTAAAAATAGTAAATATAATGAAATAAATTTACTTCTGCCCGCGGCAGGATTTGAACTAGGGACTGCAATCGCAGTTATCTGCAGTCCTAACCACTAGATCGTGCGTGCTGTCGGAAGACTCGTGGCAATATTCATATTCTTGATGAGTTTTTTGATCCTGTGACATACAAGTCTGTTGCATGATGCCTAATTCCATATATGGTCGATAGTGCACATTCTGAAAATCTTTTCGCTCAGATGCTTTTACAGTGTTTGGCTTCAGTATCTCAAATGAAGTGCACCTGGTTTCTGATCTAGTTCTGTATTCACAAATTGACACATTGTATTCTGAGTCGTCTTTCTTGAGTTCGCCTGGTTTGGGTTGTGCAAATAGTTTCTACAGATATGTTACTATAAAGTCTTCAGCGTGACCCCATTTCTTTTTTATTTTCTTTATCCTGATTGCACTCGCCCTGTTTTTGTGGGTCTTTGTGATCAGTTAAAAGCAGAATCTGACCACCTCACCAAGTTGGGGATTGTTCGCCCTATTGCTTCAAATGAGTGGTATACTTACCTGGTTATAGTGAGAGAATCAAATGACTGCCTCCACCTTTGTCAATGCACAGTACATCAGTGATACATACCCTCTGCCACTCACGGATAAACATCTTGCCATGTTGGCAGGAGGCCAGTATTTTGGTAAAATTGATTTATGTGAGGCCTACATACAACTTACTGTAGAGGATGCTTCCCAATTGCTGTTTGAACTCGACATGCCTTTCTGCTTCTTTCAATATCTATGCTTGCTTTTGGGAGTAACAAGCACTCTGTTTCCTAGAACAACATACAGCATCATTCCCAGGGTGTGCAAATTACTTTGACAATGTCATGGCCTCAGTTGCTTCCACTGAGCAACCTTTGTATAATTTTCTGCTGTTTTATCTCTGCCACAGTCTACTTCAGTCAAAGAACTCCAAGCTTTTCTAGGAAAAATTGATTACTGTCATAAGTTCCTTCCAGGTCATTGTCGATAGCCATGCCTCTGTCACCATCGTGCCTATTGGCCATGGGCATCTCGCCGCTGGTGGGCATGTGTTCCCCTCTGATTTCCTATCGGTACCACCACCCTCTCCTGCAGATCTGTCACTTACCTGTCGCTGTCACTGGTCCTGCTGCAGTGATCTGTGCATGGCAGTAGTGGAGGCTATGGCCATCACATAAGACACCACAATCAACAGCTGCCAGTGGTGCTTGACAGAGCTCACTGCACGGTCCTACTTACAGATGCACTCAGACGCTTTCACTCTCATATCTTGTGTGTTTTTCACGTGTAGTAACTGTGAAAAATTGGGTTATAAAATCTGCTGTTGCAAAAAAGAAACACAAGATGTAAATAGCTTATGGTGTGTCTAGGAATACCTACAAAAATAAGAAATGTTTTTCTAAAAACCTCAAAATGGAGCACTTTGGCACAGCATTCAGACCAGAATGCCTGCACGCAAGAGAATGTAACATAGAAAACTTGACAGAATCAATGTGAGGGGGCCAATCTTTTTTACCCCAACTTTGTTATTTATATGTAGAATGCATTTCTCATATCTTGGGAACAGGAAGTCAGCAACAACCTGGATTCAAAAACTTGAGATAGATTTGGAAATGGTATAAGATGAGAAGAACAAGAAACAGACGTATCTCTAAGAAAGAAGTTATAATTATGGTATGCTTTCAAAGCAAAAATGGAAAGAAAACTGGTTGAAAATAGTCTTGGGGGGGGGGGGGGGGGAGGAGGAGGAGAACTTGCAGCCGCGGTGGAGTAGCCGAGCGGTCTAAGGCGTCTCGCTGCGGAGCGCGCGGTTGCTCGCCGTGTAGGTTAGAGTCCTCCCTGGCGCATGGGTGTATGTGTGTTGTCCTTAGGTTAGTTTACTTTAGTTTAAGTAGTTTGTAAGCTACGGACTGATGACCACGCAATTTGGTCCAATAGAATTACAAACATTTTTTTGAGAACTTGCAACATACTGAGAAATTGAAAGAATACAAGAGGAAGACTAAGGTACAACATTGGTCAAAGCACTGAAATTGGATCATGGTCCTCAGATGACCTTGATGATGAAGGAAGAATAGATTAGATTAGTTGTTTATTCCATAGATTCGTATTGAGGAGATCCTTGGGTATTTGGAGGAGGAGGAGGAGGAAGAAGAAGAAGAAGAAGAAGAAGAATGAAATTTCACTGTATGTACATTAAGCAAACAAGTGATAAGTCAAGGCTAAGAGCATCATTTGAAGTAAGCTGAGCTGAAGGTTGAGGGGGATGTGACATGTATTAGACTTCAATTAATAACTTCTTTGGAAAGTTACTTTGATGTATGCTACCCTAAACGTTTTTTGGTCTGTTTCTTTGTAATATAATCCTAGAGTATGAGCTCTTTTTCCAGGAACTGCCTGTGAGTGGTGCATTCTTTGTAACCGAGTCTTCCTTTATGGATTGTGATTAGAGTAGTAGTTTGATTCAAAGTGAGGAGATCCTCTTGGATGTAGAATGTGGCAGAAAACAAGATACACAGTAAATACTTAAAAATGAGATCAGATGTGTTAATGTACCCTCTAAAGATCCCAAATGTAATTTCCCTTGTGGATGTAGATCCGGTCAGGAAAAACAAAATCTTAAGAATATTTACATTACATAAAATGTGTTACTGTGTGTTGACTATATGTTTATGATAATTATTAGGCTATTGTAACCACACATCATCAAAATAAAAATAAAATAGATTTTGTATTAATTTGCAATTATCGCATTACTGCACAAGATTAGTACCAAAGTCAGTTTGAACACAATCTTTATGTTTGTGAATATTGTATCCTATAACACACACACATAACTTTGCTGTTTGCATTGCACTCTGGTGAGACATAGTGGTCATTTGAATGCATCTGAAATTAATATAAATATTTTGACCACACTTCACACTCTAAGCCTTACACATTTTGACTTTTGTCATTTTCAAAGGCTACAAAAAGACAGTGATATCAGTATTCCCTCAGACATTTTGCTAAAACATCACAAATAACTTAACACTTAGCAAAACTTAAAAAAAAAAATCCCCTCTTAAAATAATGTGTGCCACAGACATACATCATCTACATATATAAAAATGAATGTTTGTCTGTATGTCCTCTATGTGCTCATAAACCATTCATTCAATTGCAATGAAACTTTGGTGAACTGTTCACCGTATGTCCACGAAGGTTCCTGACCCAGAAACAAAAGAGCATGACACATAAATCAGGAGATATGACGTCATAAATAATGAGAGGCCACCGCATGAGAATTCCCAGATTTGTGCGTCAATTATTTAATTGGAAATGGGAGTAGTTAGGGACCTGCAACAAAGTATGCATATAATTACGGATGTTTATGACCTCTCTCCACACACAAAATGATGAAACGAAAAGAAGTCTACCACTCACAACAGTTTCGCTGTAGGTGCCATAAAACTGTCGCATCAGGTATGACTTTGTATCAAATAAAGTTAGCATTACAGATTGGCATGTTACTATTTATTTTTGTCTCAAAGTGTCCCTCAATTCTCTTACATCCAATATTAAGCAATCTGTTTTCTTAAACTCTTATCTATATAAAACCGAAAGGACACTCACTCACTATCTGAGTAAACACGAAATCTCGAAAACTACTTCACCTGTCAAACTGAAATTTGGCAGGAATGTAGTTTAAAGGTAGAAAACGTCAGCTAAGAAAGTATTTTGTGATAGATGATGCATGGCGGAGCATTGGTCTCCTGCAGACTCACGAAATCTACAGTTTCATTCCGATTTTCTCGAAATTCCGCATGCTTCACCTTCAAAACAAGAGTTAGGTCACTGTCTACCATAAGTTTCATATGGTGCATGGGGAAGGGTACTTTGCAACATAAAAATGGGTCCATAAATACCTTGGTCGCACCGTAACTTGAGAACAGCTCGACCGATTTCACAGATCCGTTTTTTGTTGTTTTCGTTATTCTCACTACAGGGGTTGTATGAAATAAAACTGGAATATTTGAGAACAACAAACTGCGTTTTTGAATGTGACCCTGCATTTATATGGCGTAGAAAACTATAGTTTTGTTACGATATTCATGAAATTTGAACACTTGACCTTAAAAACAAGAGGAATGTCACTGTGTGTATGAAATTGCATTTGCTGCATGGTGGAGGGTGCTTAACTTATGGAATTTTACAAAATGCACAGTTTTGCTCCAATCTTTATGAATTTTTGTATACATTACCTTTAAACCAAGAGGAAGATCACTAGTTACACAAATGTTTGCATAGTACACAACAGAGGGTACCTTGCAGAAAACTTTGCTGAGAGATAGAAACAGAGAGATGGGTGAGAAAGAGGTGGATGCAGAGAGAGGGGGGGTGGGATGGAGGAGATGTGGACTATGAGTGTGTAGGATAGATAAACACCCGGGCAATGCTGGGTTTGCAGCTAGTTACTTATAAAACTCATGTTTTTCATATATGTACCCAGACCAACTCTTTGTTACAAAGACAAGTGTATACCTATGTCTGCCTTACCGACCAGTAACTACAGTGAAACCCTTATGTTTATGTTTTCGTGTGGTCCATCCTTATAAAATTCGAAATTGGTGAAAAACATTAACATCCCCAAATTACCTGCAAAAACAAATGTGATTGGCATATGTGTTGTTGTTGTTGTTGTTGTTGTTGTTGTCTTCAGTCTGCAGACTAGTTTGATGCAGCTCTCCACGCTACCCTGTCCTGTGCAAGTCTCATCTGAGCATAAGTTCGGCAACCTACAACCTTTTGAATCTGCTTACTGTAGTCATCCCTCGGTCTCCCTCTACAATTTTTACCCCACACACTTTTCTCTAATGCTAAGTTGACGATTCCTTGATGACTCAGAATGTGTTCCACCAATCTATCCCTTTTCTTAGTCAGGATATGCCAGAAACTCCTTTTCTCCACAATTCGGTTAAGCACCTCCTCATTAGGTATGTGATCTACCTATCTAATTTTCATCATTCATCTGTAGCACCACATTTCAAAAGCTTCTATCATCTTTTTATCCGAACTCCTTATCGTCCACGTTTCACTCACATACAATGCTACACTCCAGATACATGCTTTCAAAAAGATAAGGACTTCCTAACATTTAAATTAACATTGGATGTCAACAAATTTTGCTTCTTCAGAAACGCTTTTCTTCCCATAGCCATTCTGCATTTTATATCTTCTTTACTTTGACCATCGGAAGTTATCTTGCTACCCAGATAACAAAACTCATCTACTATGTTTATTGTCTCATTAACTAATCTAATTCCTTCAGCATCACCTGTCTTTCTGATGCTACATTCCATTATCCTTGTTTTACTCTTGTTGATGTTCATCCCTTACCCTCTTTTCGAGACACTGCCCATTCCATTCAGTTGCTCTTTCAGATCATTTGCAGTCTTTGGCAGAATTACTATGTCATCGGCAAACCGCAAAGTTTTTATTTCTTCTCCCTGCACTTTAATGCCCTCTCCAAATTTCTCCTTGCATTCCTTCACTGCTTGCTCAATGTACAGATTGAACAACATTGGGGAAGGGCTACAATCCTGTCTTACTCCCTTCCCAACCTCTGTGTCTCTTTCATGCCCTTTGACTCCAATAAGTGCTGTCTGGTTTCTATATAAGTTCAATATAACTCTTAGCTCTCTATATTTTACCCCTGTTACCTTCAGAATTTGAAAGAGTTTATTGCAGTCGACATTGTCAAAAGCTTTCTCCAAATCTACAAATGCTAAAAATGCAGGTTTACATTTCCTTAACCTATCTTCTAAGATAAGTCGCAATGTGAGTATTGCCTCCCGTGTTCCTACATTTCTCCTAAATCCAAACTGATCGTCCCCAAGGTTGAATTCTACAAGTTTTTCCATTCGTCTGTAAATGATTCGTGTTAGTATTTTGCAACTATGACTTATTTAACTGATAGTTCTGTAATTTTCACATTTGTCTGCACTTTCTTTGGAATTGGTATTACTATATTCTTCCTGATGTTGGAGGGTATTTCCCCCGTTTCGCACAACTTGCACACAAGGTGGAACAATTTCTTCATGACTGGCTCTCGTAACAATATCAGCAGTACAAACAGAAAATCATCTATTTCAGGGGCCTTGTTTCAACTGAAATCTTTCAGCGCTCTGTCAAATTCTTCTCGCAGTATCATATCACCTACCTCATCTTCCTCCACTTCTAGAATACTGCCTTCAAGTTTATTTCCTTTGTATACGCCCTCTATGTATACCTTCCAAATTTCAGCTTTCCTCTCTTTGCTTAGTACTGGTTTTCCATCTGAGTTTATGATATTCATACAGCTGCTTTTCTTATCTCCAAATGACTCTTTTTATTTTCCTGTATGTGGTATCTATCTTTCCCCTGTTTATACACTCGTCTATGGTTCTGCATTTTGACACTCCTGCTTAGCCAGTCTGCACTTCCTGTCAATTTCATTTTTCAGATGTTTGTAGTCCCTTTTGCGTGCTACACTTGATGCATTTTTATATTTTCTCCTCTCATCAATTAAGTTCATTATATCCTGTGTTATCGAGGGATTTCTATTAGGCCTTGTCCTTCTGCCTATATGGTCCTCTGCTGCTCAGAGCTACCCATTCTTCTTCTACTCTATTACTTTCCCCGTTTTAGCCAATCCTTGCCTAATGCTCTCTCTAAAACTGTCAACCACCTCTGGGTCCTTCAATTTCGCCAGGTTTCTACCTTTCTGCAGTCTCTTCAGTTTTAATCTACAGTTCATTACCAATAAGTTATGGTCAGAGTCTTTTTTTTTTCCTGTTGGGTATGTCTTACAGTTTAAAACCTGGTTCCTAAATCTATTCCTTACCATTATAAAGTCAATCTGGTACCATCCAGTGTCTCCTGGTCTCTTCCATGTATGCAGCCTTCTTTCATGATGTTTAAACCAAGTGTTGGTGATAATTAAATTGTGCTCTGCACAAAATTCCACCAAGCCATCTCCTCTTTCATTTCTTTTCCCCAGTCCATATTCACCTACATTATTTCCTTCTCTTCCCTTTCCTACTACTGAGTTCTCCCTTAATTTTTGAATAATTTCTTTTATCTATTCATATGTATTTTTGATGTCCTCATCATCGGCAGAGCTAGTTGTCATATAAAATTGTACTACTGTGGTCGGTGTTGGTTTTGTGTCTATCTTTGCTGTGATAATGCATTCACTATGCTGTTTATAGTAACTTACCCGCATTCCTATTTTCTTATTCATTATCAGACCTACTCCTGTGTTACCACCAACTGATTTTGTATTTATAAACCTGTACTCGCCTGACCAGAAATCCTGTTCATCCTGCCAACAAACTTCACTAATCCCTACCATATCTAACTTTAACCTATCCATTTCTCTTTTCAAATTTTCTAACTTACCTACGCACTTAAGGGTTAGAACTCTCCACTCTCCGATCCGTACAATGCCTGTTTTGCTTTTCTTGATGATGACATCCTACTGAGAAGTCCCGGGCCTGGAGATCCGAAGGGGCGACTATTTTACCTCCAGAATATTTTAGCCGAGTGATGCCACTATCATATAACCATACAGTAGAGCTGCATGTCCTTGGGAAAAGTAATGACTGTAGTTTCCCCTTGCTTTCAGCCGTTTGCAATAACTGCGTGGCAAAGCCATGTTAGCTTATGTTACAAGGTCAGCTCAGTTATTCATCCAGACTGTTCCCCTGTAAATACTGAAAAGGCTGCTGCATCTCGTCAGGAACCACACATTTGTCTGGCCTCTCCACAGAAACCCCTCCACTGTGGTTGCACCTACGGTACGGTTATCTGTATCGTTGAGGCTCACAAACCACCACACCTCAGCAATGTCTGTGGTTCATGGGGGTGGTTGGTATATATATTGTAATCCTCTCGAATAGGCCTACATTGTATATTATCTGTGTAAGTGAATGAAATTAAATGAACAGCAGTTAAATCTAGAATAACGCCAGGAGCGTACTTAACGTTTGTGGTGCAGGAAAGCTGTCGGTGCTCTCTGTGAGTACGGAATGAGACAATAGGAGATGGATTCCATGATACGAAGTGTGATGAAGTTGAGATATTGACTGAGCACAAGAAAAGCAATTCCATGTCAAATGATCCATGTTTCAAATAATTATATTTTTTAAATTAAATCATGGTGCTAGGTAGGTGGCTAGGTGAAAACATGTGGATAAGGTTGTATTGTAAGAAGTAATAACAATTCACTTAATTGAATCAATTTAATGGAATGGCCCTCAATAAGTACACGAAACTATGACACACAACCGCAAACATGCACTTCTAAACACACCAAACCAGACAATCGTCCCAATTTCACCACTATAAATTCATTACATCTTTTCTCGCCTGTCATTGGTTATATGAAAGTAAAATATCACTGGCTATGCAAAGTGTTATGCTTTGCCAACCTATGAGTTATAGGAAAACGCTACCATGAGACGTTGAGACTTGAGCGTACATTACAATGTTTATACAATAATTTTTAGTAATGAAGCTATCACCTGTTCTTAGAAATCACTAATATGTTACAGCAAGTATAAACTTGGCAAAAATTGAAATGGTCTGGGTACAAGGTAATTGAGCTATTTTGTGACATGCTACAACTACAAATTATACGTCAAAACGCACAGTTCTGAGAGGTCTTTCCAGCCATTGGAAGCTCATCAATTCACAGCTGGGCAGCAATATTTAGGGCTATTTCTATCAAGACACCCTATTGCCTTATATGGCAATATTTTCTGTCCGGACTTGCTTGAGCCATGTCGTGAGAATTGATTCTACTGATCATGTCCTCATAGATTTCCTCTTCGTAGAAGAAGATTTGGAAATGGTGTTCTCCTCAGTATCTTCATTATAGTATTTAAAGGCATCACTGGAATTCCAAGAGATGCAAATAACTGTGCACGAATCCCTGTATTAGTGTCAACTAGTTTTGTAGGCTACATGCAAAATTTCTTCTATCGAAAATGCTTGGTTTTTCTTTCTCCTCCCCCCCCCCTCCCCACATAACGACTGTAAATACAACAATTAACTTTCAATAATCCATACTCTTCTCACCATCTCTCGCTTTTTTGGGTCAGATTAGGGTGTTTTTAATTATTATTTTGGCATTCAAAAAAAAAATTATCTACTGATAAAAAGGAAGAAATATAGCTTGCATTGTAGTTTTCTGTTACAAATAAGGAAGATGCAAATAGCACTACTGTATCAGAGGTTCATTAAAGTCGTGTGACTCCCTCATTAATAGATACCACCTATTACATCATAATCGTAATAAATGCACCAAAAACATGATGCGTTATTGCAAATATTTCTGTCTATTGGATTACAATTGTACTAGCAAAATAGTCTGCTTTAAGGTGAGTGGTGGCTTTACGTTTCTGCAGATCCTATTAAGATTAATTGTTTAACCAGTATTAAATTCATAACTTGTAATTTTCTATTTTGTTATACATCTTCCTCACCAACGAATTATTGCCAGTTCCTCCTTGCTGGCGTATTGAAATAATGCTATGAAATCAAAAGTGGTCTCTAGAATGCTGTATCCCCTTGTGCGCATGTGCAAGTGTGTCGTGCGTACAGATGTACATTAACTAGACTGGCCTTAGAGAAGCATGACTCCGCCACCTTACACAAACAAATGTCAAAACGTTTGTGTATGTTATTTAGACAACTTTTGAACTAAAATGACGTTTTCAGTTCTGAAGTTGAGCTAATATTTACGTACTACCTTAATATAAGGTACAAACTGTAGAATTGTGTTATGAGATGAACATTAAGATACATATACACACGTTTAAAGCAGACTGCATTTTCCATAAGAACTCTCCAGTGAATACAGAAACTCATTGTCAACAAAAAACAGCCATCTCTGCGCACAGAAGCACTTTTATAGTGACCATACTGTTCTCGAAAAAGACGAAGTTGATTAAAACTGTAGAGAGATTAATAATACAGTAACACTAGTGCAGATACTTCTCACTGCGATTATGTAGATGTCAACACCATAAAGCTGGCGTACTTTTATGACTTTAGTCCTATTTTTTGAGACTATTTTATCTTAGTACCGTAGTTGTTTACAATCCTTTCATGGTAGTAATATGGCGACGACTGCAAGTGCTAGCTTTAGTGAGACCAGTGATTGTGCATGGGGGTTTGCCAGTCTAACCTAGATGTTCCTGATTTTTTTTTCGGTTACTTCTGATTTAAAAAATAGTGTATTACATCTGTAATAGATCAATTAAATATTGTGAGCATTTCAAGTTGAAGGATGGGCTACTTTAGACGCTGGCGTTTTTCAAAAAAATGTTCAAATGTTTGTATAGTCTATGGGACTTAACTACGGGGTCATCAGTCCCTAAACTTACAAACTACTTACGAACTAGGACGGCACAAATATCCATGCCCGAGGGGGGATTCGAACCCCAGACAGTAGTGGCCGTGCAGACCGTGACTGGAGTGCCTTAGTCCCCTCGGCCACCACGGCCGGCTCTGGCGTTTTTGATCGCTTTCAAGTGTTGCTCGCCCCGTGTCATATACAGGAGCATATAAAGTAGACACCAGTCGAGTCAAATGTCGAATCAAGTAATAAATGCTGGCGTTGTGTTTCTCGCAACAGCCTTAAAAGAACAATTAATCTACCAAAAGCAAAATGAAAAAAGTTTGAAATAATAAAAGAATATGGATTGCGTGGAGGGATAAATATGGTGCGTCTGCAAATCTTTTGAGAGAAATGTCGTGTGAAGATCCTTCTGCCTAAAATATAATGATGATGATATCAGAAAATTTTGATACATTACTGGAAATGGTACAGGATAAAATAAGGAAACACAATACCGTCATGAGGATGAAGATCTCACCAAGAACTGCTTTATTTGGCAAGAACTTGAATACCTGTCTCGAATACCTTACTTCATATTTTGTTCGGTGGGAAACACAACTGTTTCGTTATCGCCTAACTCCAAAACAATGCGTCGTATGCTATGCCGTGTTTCAATTGTTTTTACGAAGATGCTAGTGTCTGAAGTCGCTGCGTGTCATTGCATCAGCGTGTTCATTCGCTATTCACCGAGCGACATCAGACGCCAACGACCAAATCCAGGGTTGCCAACTCGATAGTATGAAATACTTCTGACCACAGTTTGAAAACCCTCTGAATCGGAAGAAAAACCTCCAGATTTCTCCTTTGTTATGTAATTACATAAGTACCGGTACATAAACAATATTTACAATTATTATTTTCAACTTTTCTAACAGGGCCAAGATAACTTGGTGATTTTACTGGTGCTGCCCCAAATCTGCACTAGTTGAAAGATATTCATTTATTTACAAGCACCACCAACATTACAATTTTCCTTGAGGCGAAGTATTACTGTACACATTGTTAGAGTAACGGTTCCAGCACTGCAACAAACAGCGGATGCTGCCTTCAAACACGCCTCCTGCAGCTCCCAACAGCCATTGCGCCAATTGTCAAGTTATCGTGGCCAAATAGTATGTAATGTGTGGGTGTCCCATTTAAGCTAATATATAGAAATAAGTCGAAAAATAAAAATATTCACTGTATCCAAAAATGAATATCTCCAGGGGATGATCTGCCTGACCTGAACTCAAATATCAACCGCTCCTGGATGTACCCTTATCCGCTCAGTAAATTAATTATCATCGTAAACGGAATATTTCATAACAAAACTTTTTTCGTTGCTATGAAGAGACTCAATGTAATACATTCGGATATTCCGCGAAGACAAATTATTAAATATCGAAATAGCTGCCGTATACTTCAACCTGAGTGGCTAACATCACATGCAGCGGCCGTTGCCAACGTCGAAACACTCCACAATATGCCACGACACGGTGAATAAAAGATAACCAAAAGGGGGTAAAATTATCATGCACAGGGCGGGGCGAAGGGGGGATGAGGTTTGATTTCAGGTCAGGCAGATGTCCCCCTTGGAGATATTCATTTTGTGTCTGGAACATTTTTGGGATAGATGCGTATTTTTCGAGTTATTTTGTCAGGTTAAATGGGAAACTCGGTATATGCAGAAAAAAATACTCCTCAGTTCACTTACCTCATTGCCTTGATGCTGGATCGTCAGGATCTAAATCGGTGTCAATTATTTCAGTCACAGTACCGGTACTGGTAGAGGATTTAGTTGGTGTTGTTGTGGAATAAATACCAAGGGTACCAATGTTCTTCAATACGCTATCAGGAATTTGGTAATCAAAACACCACCTCCCAAAGCGTTTTAGACCTGCCCTAATATAAAGAATTCCATTTAGCACATCTTCACCCATTCTGTTCCTTAATTCAGTTTTCACTAAATTCATCTGGCTAAATGTACGCTCAATTTCAGCATTAGACCATGGCAAAACTAATACACAAAAGCTAACTTAGAAAGATATTCAAATGGTTTTTCTTCACAAGCATCTGTATAATTAGCAACTTCATGCCAAAAGTCAACTATGCTTCCAGTATGTTGCCAATCAACCAACGTAAGTTTTTTCCATTGAAAATCTATTTTTGTAATTTCATCGACTGTAAACTTCATAAGTTCTGCCAATGGACTATTGATGGTTTGAACACACTCAGGCATTCACTGGGTGAAAGCATTGACACTTTTTGAAGAATTTCTATATTTGCAGGTAACCGTTGTTGTAATTGAGTTAAGAGTTTCGCTACAAAATTAATACACCTTTCTCTGATCACTACTTCAACGTCAGTCGAAATTAATCTGAGGTTTTCCAACTCCTGTATTTTCTTTTCTACTGCATAGCCTAGATACGATTTTCGATCTATAAAACTGAATATATTGTCTTTGAGAAAATTAGCTCTGCGTCCTGGAAGGACAATTCTCTTAGCTAATCCTTCAATGAGCAAAACGAAGTCATTGACAAGTTTACAGGGATCACCAGAATCCGACTGAAATGTCTTATTAACTTTCTGTGCCTCAACTAAAATGGGTTTCAGGAAGAGAAAATAAACTTCATTTCCTGGATCACTGAACATTTGATAAAGTATCTCAGCTGTATAACACTTTTCTGTGTTTCGTACAACATCGAAATGTGCTTTCAGCTCACACCATTGATAAACAATACGATTGACAGCAACCTCTATAGACAGCCACCTTGTTTGCGGCACTTGTACAATTTTCAAAGGGTGTAATTCCTCATTAATTGTCTCATAAAGAATTTTATAAGCAGCTTGTCTACTCGATGTTCTAGCAAACCAATTATAGGTTTCAGAAAGTAAGAATTCTAGGTGTCTCGGAAGCGCATCTGCAGTGGCAGAAGACACAGCAAACTGTACTGAATGGCAAACACATCTTATGAGAACAAGATGTTCTACCTCTCTTTGCAATTTTCTGTATACGCCATTATCCACACCCACCATAACACTGGCATTATCGGTCCCTATGCCCCTAAGTTGTGCCAAATTAAGATTAATTTATCAATAACAGACTTTAGGACGCCAACAATAGAATCAGCATCTGCAGATGACAGTTCAAACAGACCCAGAAAAGTAGAAATTATGCGCTTTTGTACTTTGGAATAATACAAAATGCATAAACCTAAATGTTTTGTCATACATCAGTGGACTCATCAATTAGAAGACTATAAAACCCATCACCAATGTCCATCTTAAGTTCCTGTTGAAAGTGAGGGCTCAAAACATTTTCTACTATGGTTGTACATTTTGTACGATGCAGTTTGATATCATTGGCATTGAAGGATTTTTGGTAAAGATCGGCGAGATGATCCACAACCCGAATAGCTGAATGACAGGCTGTGAGTAGCACTAACCTACATTCTTTTCTAGCGTTTTCAAGTTTCGTGCTGTCATCTTCTGTTGTAAAATTGATTTTACATTGTCGTTTATCACTAAACGGCTGTGCTGATAGTGCGTGTTTTTTTGTTTTCGTATTATCTATCATATCTTTCATTCTAGCTTTTAAATTGCAGCTACAGTAACGACAACGAACAAGAGTATTATCTTCGCCATCTTCCCATTGTTCACTTACTTACGGTTCTTCAAAAATTTGTTAAAAATAAAAGAAACACAACTGTATATAAACAGTTTGTTTCACACACTGTATCTGAACACCATGCCACACGAACTGACTTGCAGTTGCAGCAACAATCGCGACAATGACCTACATCAGTCTTCACTTATTATTGTTAAAGTGAATTATTCGCGCTACTCTAATCTTTAAAAATAAAAGTGACCAAAGGAAATGAAAATACCTTCGAAAAGTGGAAAACCTCCATCCGAGCAACGAAAAACCTCCAATTTTCCCTCTTACCTCTGATTCTTGTTTTTTCCCCTCGGACGGAAGCAAAAAAGCATCCAGACTCAGAGGGAAACCTCTGACATTGGCAACCCTGACCAAATCCACTCCGTGTAACATACCCTTAACTGTCTGTGCCATCGCTAGATGGCAGTAGCGCTACCTGAATACCGTTCACGGTGGATCTTTGTGTACCACCGAGGTCAACGAGTGTCCTCGCGGTATGCCCTTAAACCAACGAGCTTTAATTTAAACTCGTGACCTTAAACCATGTCACTAAGACAATGCGAATCTTCTGTAAATTTCACCAGATAGTTTTAATATCCTCCCCCTCTCTCTTCTCTCTCTCTCTCTCTCTCTCTCTCTCTCTCTCTCTCTCTCTCTCTCTCTCTCTCTCTTTACGATCTCTTGAAAGAAATCCAGGTGCGGGAAAAGCACAAATAGAAGAAAGGTGGAAGAAGAGGAGTATGCATACATTGCTGTGAAGGTAACGTAACCACCAAGAACAATACAGTCTACATAAATCACTTATTGGTGGCTCCCATAACACACAAGATTGCATTGTGCTTCACATTTATCACAAAAACATTTCCTAATACATAAATAAATATTTGCATTTCTATTGGCATTACACAGAGGAAGAGTGACGAGTTATAGAGGCAAGTGGGGGGGGGGGGGTGGATTTTGATGGGGAGGAGACATATGTGGGTGCAAAGGGATTAAGAGAGCGGTTTACAGAGAATAACACAACATAAAAAATAAAGAATTTTTGGCTTAATACCTGCAATAAAGGTACACCTGGACGTGATTACATTAGATTAATACGGGCTTCATTTTCATACCTTGCTTTCGGTGCACATTACTCTCGATCTAAAATGTGGAGGAAGCTGTGATTTTGTACCAACACTGAATGGCATTAACTCAAGCTGTAATAGGGAATTTATAGAAATATCTTTTATAGTTTAAGAATTACAATATTTTGCCTAGTAGATGTTTTTATAATACACGTTCACATTGGAACCATTTTTTGGTGCATTGTCTGTCTAATAGCATTTTGACTGTGGATGGCTGCTGTCAACATTGGTAGGAACACATTATGCCTCTTGTTTTGTAGTTTAGAGTATATCTGAGGAAACAGAAAAGTCCTTATTGCACTTCATTACTATTTTTCTAAAAATTACTGTTAAAATAATATACCAAATGACAAACATAGATCATTTCTGCAAAGTATTAGGCATAATACAAAGATACTGTCTCATTCTTCAATTGGGAGAAATTTTGTGTACATAGCTAAAACCATTATGAAGATATATGTACCTAATGTTCTGAAACTGTAGTTTCGAGAAAGTGGGGAAAAATGCACAGTTTTTTTGACTACCTGTATGCCTCTTTCAGAACATTCCAGTGTCATAATCTTGCTTGCCAGCTGCTTCTTTATCCTCTGCAGGAGTCTTTTCCTGACTCTGGACTCTTTAGTGGTGGCTTTCAGCTTCAACTAGTCACTGACAGACAACTGCATCCACCACAACTATTTTGAGTGCGGTCCATCCAACAAACACTGTTTTTGGTACTCATTCCACATACAGCTGTTGAAACTCTCATTAGGATTTTACGTACGGCCATGTGCGTTGTTTTTGTTTGCACAAGCCTGACAGTGTTTTGATAAGCACTCAAAGTTCAAAACCTTGCCAGTTTCTATAAATTTGGCTGACACGACACTGTTTGAAGAGGTATGTCGTCTCTTATGCCACAAACCGTCATATGCAGCAACTGTGTCATCACCGTCAGAGGTTCCATCGCCTGCTCTGCTGCTTGTTTCATTGAACAATCACTAGTTTCAGATGAAGCTTGACATAACACATTGTTGTATTATTCAAATTTACATGGATGAGGAGGAGGATCCATCAGTGCACAGAAATTCTGAGCAGCTTTCTTACCTTTTCCAGTGCATCTCATACCATACACAAAACGAACATTTACTTCTTAATATCTGCTTTTTGTTCACTGGCTTGTCTTATTTGTAGTCTCTGATTTGCAGTTAGTACAGGCAGTCACAATTGTGCTTGGTAAAGCTTTTGTGGAAGTGACATCCTCACAAACTTAAATGCTGCCTTTACAGTTACAATATTTGCATTTCATTGTTGTGTTCAATATTTCTGAAAGCACATTTATATTTACAATAATATTACCAGTACCAGTAACACTTGAAGCACCACTGAAATTGTTTTTGTAAGACATCCTATTAGAAAGCTTGCACTTGGGAGCACTGCCAGGTTACTTCTCACAGGTTCTTCTGCTTCTATAATATTGTTATTACATACAGCTACTCTGAACTGATTCCTATGAAACTTACATTTTGGATTGAATTTCTTAATTCTTGGCATCATGGACACAATAAATGATCAAATGACACTACAAAATCAAAGTAACTCTCACTAGACAAACCAAAACTGAGATGAGCACTATACAAATATCAGGAAAACAAAGCAAAGAACTAAACAGTATGGCATATATGATCTCTGTTTTTTCCCACAGACTTTTTGAATACGTCTGTGATAACATTCTGACAATGTCTGTGAGAACTCCAGGAAAACTAGGCTTTCGTGTGTCAAGCAGCGACAGTGAACAGAAAGGAGGTGTGGCCAGAGTGCAGACATTTGTTCAAACAGTGTTTAAGACTATAATAACTATTTAAAAGTAAATAACCCATACATTTTTGGAAATGAAAGAAATTTGTTTTTCAGATGGATGCTTTTTTTCAGTCATTTTCACACTGAGGTCCCCTTAAAGTAATTTTAAATTTATATAAAATTAATTATTATTTGTAACAGTAGCTGAGTCAGTATTATGGTTTAAAGAGTAGTGAAATATGGGTTGGTCTCATTGACATGAGTTGCACATTTACTCTATGGAGCTTGTGAAAGACGTTTTGGCCCCTGCTTCCTCGGCTTGGGTGCTGGGCAAGTCTATTCCTCTCTTTCGGAGGGGCAGCCACCTCTATTGCGTGTTGCCTCCTGGTCGCGGGTGCAGTTGACAGCCAACTGCCAGACGAAGTGCACAGCTAGGCAAGCAATGTGCAACTCAGCTAGCCACCCCTCCGAAACAAAGGAATGGACTCACCCTGTGCACAACTTGAGAATACGTTTCTGCCCACAGGCCACGACTTCTTGCGTGAGCTTAACAGCAATCATCTATGGAAATTGAATTAGAGGGGATTTTTAACTAGTATATCAGATTTTATGTCGACGACACCATCTGTACATTCAGTACTCTTTAAACCGTAATACTGAATCTGCTGCTCTAATAAACAATAATAATATTAATTTAAAATTACTTTAATACACTGTACTGGAGGTACTAAGCCAAAAATTCTTAATTCAATGTTTTTATGTTGTGTTATTCTCTGTAAACTGCTCTCTTAATGCCTATGCACCCACAAATAACCCCATGTCCCCTCCCCATCATTCGCCTCCACCTTCATAACTCAACTCTTATCACTCTTCCTCTACGTAATGCTAATATAAATGCAATTATTTTTATATAATAGGAAATCTTTATGTGATTAATGTGAAGCACGGTGCAATCTTGTGTGTTATGAGAACCATCCATAAGGGATCTATGTAGGCCATATGGTTCTTGGTGGTTACTCTTCCTTCACAACTCTGTATGTGTACTCCTCCCCTTCCAACTTCTTTTCCCTCAACTAGATTCCTTTTAAGAGATTTTAATTTTAATACTTCTGAGCAGTCGTTTTACATAATACCTCCTGGCCTGAAAGATGTAAGCTACTAGTTGGTCAGGCAGACGTATGGGTGCACTTGTCTCTGTAAAAAAAGAGATGGTCTGGAGGTATGTATTCTAATCATCATATAAGTAATGATTCATGACTTTGACACACATTATTTTAAGTGGGAATTTTTTAACAAAGCTTAAATCCTTTATACCTGTCATTAAGAAATTACTATGTACTTATCTGAAACTTGACATTTCTTTTTACTTAAGTCCTTTATACTTAGCAGTACTGAATTACTTTAGAAGGAGGAGGACACACTTTCCTACAAGGGGTAGTATTTGTCAAAACTAGAAGGAAAAAATAGATAAACAACAGCATTATCTGCAAACAGTCTAAGGGCGCGCGCGCGCGCGCGCGCGCACGCGCACACACACACACACACACACACACACACACACACACACACACTTCTATACTACTGGCCATTGAAATTGCTACACCAAGAAGAAAAGCAGATGATAAATGGGTATTCATTGGACAAATATATTGTACTAGAATTTACATGTGATTACATTTTCACACAATTTGGGTGCATAGATCCTGAGAAATCAGTATCCAGAACAACCAACTCCGGCCGTAGTAACGGCCATGATACACCTGGGTATTGAGTCAAACAGAGCTCGGATGGCGTGTACAGGTACAGATGTCCATGCAGCTTCAACATGATACCACAGTTCATCAAGAGTAGTGACTGGCATATTGTGGCGAGCCAGTTGCTCACCCACCATTGACCAGACAATTTTCAATTGGTGAGAGATCTGTAGAATGTGCTGGCCATGGCAGCAGTCGAACATTTTCCATATCTAGAAAGGCCCGTACAGGACCTGCAACATGTGGTCATGCATTATCCTGCTGAAATGTAGGATTTCGCAGAGATCGAATGAAGGGTAGAGCCACGGTTTGTAACACATCTGAAATGTAACGGCCACTGTTCAAAGCGCCGTCGACGCGAACAAGAGGTGACCGAGACGTGTAACCAAAGGCACCCCATACCATCACATCGGGTGATATGCCAGTATGGTGATGACGAATACATACTTCCAAAGGGCATTCACCACGATAGCGCCAAGCACAGATGCGACCATCATGATGCTGTAAACAGAACCTGGATTCATCCAAAAAAATGACGTTTTGCCATTTGTGCACCCAGGTTCATCATTGGGTACACCATCGCAGGCGCTCCTGTCTGTGATGCAGTGTCAAGGGTAACTGCAGCCATGCTCTCCGAGCTGATAGTCCATGCTACTGTAAATGTCATCGAACTGTCCGTGCAGGTGGTTGTCGTCTTGCAAATGACCCCATCTGTTGACTCTAGGATCGAGGCGTGGCTGCACGATGCGTTACAGGCGAGCGGATAAGATGCCTGTCATCTCGACTGCTAGTGATACTAGGCCATTTGGATCCAGCATGGCATTCAGTATTGCCCTCCTGAACCCACTGATTCCATATTCTGCTAACAGTCACTGGATCGCGACCAACGCGAGCAACAATGTCGCCATATGATAAAGTGCAGCCAGAATAGGCTACAATCCGACCTTTATCAAAGTCGGAAACGTGATGGTATGCATTTCTCTTCCTTACACGAGGCATCACAACAACGTTTCATGAGGCAACGCCAGTCAACTGCTGTTTGTGTATGAGAAATTGGCTGGAAACTTTCCTCATGTCAGCACGTTGTAGGTGTTGTCACTGGCACCAACCATGTGTGAATGCTCTGAAAAGCTAATCATTTGCATATCACAGCATCTTCTGCCTGTTGGTTAAATTGTGCATCTGTGGCACGTCATCTTTGTGGTGTAGTAATTTAAATGGACAGGAGTGTAGAGAAGGAGCTACAGCTGAAAGCTAGTGTAACTGCTGTTGTCTATCATGTGTTGCTGTGGTCCACATCAATCTGCTATAGTTGAGAGCCCTTCCCTTATTTTACCTCATATCTGAAAACAGTACTAGCGAATACTAAGTATGCAACTGTACAAATATTTTTGTTTTCCTCTACTGTAAATAAAGGTACTGATAAGACTATGAAAGTAGCCCTATAAGCAAATTGTTTCTGCTTGTCAACTACTAGTTCATAGATAAATTTCTGAGTCTAGAAATTGTATTTAAATGCTGATTAAGTTCACTGCTAAAGTCTGTTATTCAAATGTCAATATGTATTCATATTTTAACAGAGTAAATATATTTCATTTTTAAACCAATTGAAATGTTTTGTACTGTAATGAGGCAAATCGTGAAACTGTTTATTGATTTTATAAGTGTCAAATAGAGGGGGCAGAAACTAGCAAGGTGTAATGATTAAATTGCTATAAGTTTAAGCTTTCAGGCTAAAGGTCTTCTTCGGAAATAGAAAGCATTCACACAAGCACCACTCACACATACTGTAGCACAAAGCCGCCACAACCAGTAGAGAGAGAGAGAGAGAGAGAGAGAGAGAGAGAGAGAGAGAGAGTGTCTGTGTGTGTGTGTGTGTGTGTGTGTGTGGTTTTCTATTTTCAATGTATTGCAGTCTTTTCATTATGCCTGTCTGCAACTGAATGCCTTCATTGTTTGGGGAGTATCAGCCTATCATTTTCATAATATTGTTATTATTCTGTCCTGGAATTTCCAGTGTTTTAGGTGATATGTGTGATTCTTTGTTTCTTTTTATGTCTTCATTTTTATTAATGATGTCAGAATGATCTATATTATTTTCTAATTCCAGGATGTTAAAATAAGGCACACTATAACAGCTGAAATTGGTGGTAAAATTCCAGCACATATTCGGCAAAATTATTTCAACTTACTGTCTAGTGAATATATTAACTATTATCACAGTGAAGATGAAGCTGAAGAGAAGGTAAGTTAATTTAACTTTCTTTTCCATTTGTCAAACTAAAATCACTGCAAAATCATGTAAACCCTTGAGAAACTAAGATATTGTCATGTGTATTATAAAGATATACAGTGCATGTTCTTGATAGACTAGTAGAAAAATGTGTTTCAAAAGCTTTTGTATTCCACAAGGGGAAGACCTCAGATGCAGCCAAACGATTTGACTCATATTTGCATGTAGGTTGTGTGCTACATAAAATGAAAGCCCCTGAAGATATTTTGACTCAACATAACCCCCATTTTTTAGAAAACCACCCCAACATTTATTGTCACACAATGAAATCAAACTTAATGGGATATAGAGGGATACATAAATTTCTTGAAATTAACTTTTACAAATACTGTTGTTTTTATATATCCATATTAGGTAAACACTGTTCAATGAAAGCACCGCTAGGCTAGCAACGAAGGTGTTTTGCTGGGTGTAGAGGCTTTTTTTTTTTTTATCATGCTCAAGGCATACACAAAAAGTAATTTCCAATATGGAAATATTTTAAAGATGCAAACAAAGTTTTTTCACCAAACTGTACTGCTGCATGGAGATTGCATTCATTAGATGTTCTTGCTGCTGTGAGTACATTTGCTTAAATGAGGAGTACTGTGCATCTATTTGATTGAAAGTAGGTACTTTGTTGGGTGGTAATGTGGCCTTAACATGAACTAACTTGATTACGTGACTAGGTGACTAGGTGCAGTCATGTTGTGGTTAAAGTGGCTTTCATTGGTATGTCACACGATGAGTGTGGATGGTGAAAACTAAACATTGCAGTGCCAAAATGAAACCACCTTCATGTATGTAGGTTAGAGGGTTATCATATCACGTAACGCCCTTGGGGCTGTGTGATCCATTTGCGTAGTTTTGCAACATGCAAGTGCATGCTACAATTACTTTAAGTATACATATTGCTTAGCCATCTGCACTGCTTCCCACTACTATTCTACATTTTTATTGTTAGTGTAGGCATTTTTCACCTGTGGCCTAATTTTGATGAAATAGAGACTGCATAAACTCACATTACCAAACACACACACACACACACATTTCGGAACTTTCTTGAGTAGTTAAGCAGATCAGTGTTTTTGAAACACATGCAAGAGTATTTGAGACAAAACATTCATTACAATAATTTCAGAACTAACCCTTGCAGTCTCAAAACAAAACTTTTTTCATGGTTGAGGGGTGAAAAATTACTATATCAAATAACCCCCATGGTGCTGCAAAATTTGTTTGCAAAGTTTTGGTGCCACATGCACGAAAACTATACTTAATTTTATTTATTATCATTATTCCCTTACGGTACCAAAAGGACCTTGCGCAGTACAATCAATCGGTGATACTTTTGATGTTTGGCATTGTGCCCAAATTTGTTTCATCCTATCAGAATACAGTCTCTTTCTTCCACCAGACTTCAATGTTCCCGTCCTTTTTCAATTTCCTTCTGACCAACATTCCAGTCAATTATCTTTTGTCTGTTTTTCTATCTGCATGGGTTACACCAGCTACTTTCAGAGCTTCCCTAATTGCAGCAATCCATTTAATTGGCACACCTTACTTTGGTTTTAATGGAATTCCACTATTTGTTTTGTGAACCTAGTGGGTGCTGTTCTTTTAATGTGCCCATAAAATTTCAATCTTCATTTTC
Organism: Locusta migratoria; assembly: GCA_026315105.1. NCBI lineage: Eukaryota > Metazoa > Arthropoda > Insecta > Orthoptera > Acrididae > Locusta > Locusta migratoria. The sequence goes on from CM048755.1 coordinate 11,278,840, forward strand.
TCATTTCACCATGTAGGTCTGTGTATTCTTCTATTTCCTTATTACTTCTCACCCTAGAAGTTTCTCCATAAGTAATTGTGAGGTCTAATATATATTTTTTTAATAATCTTGCTTTCTTTTGATTTTCTTAAATATCCCTCTTTCTATTTAAAATCAAAGTTTCTGCTCAATAAAGACATTTAGGTATGATTACAGTGCTGTAATGCCTACATTTACAAATTTTAGAAAGTGATTGTTTTATTATAAATATTTTGTGTTAATCTGAATGAAGTTGCTACTTTTCAACAGCAAACTTTGATTGCAGCTTTTTATAGATGGTGTACTTGTATCATTTCTGTCTGCCTTTGGCAGATCACAAAATATAGTAGTATGTGGCTTGGGTTCTAGAAAAGATGATATAAAGTGCAAATTTACCATATTTATGCACAACACTTTTAAAAACTTCTTTTAAACAATTTTTATGGTGAACCTCAAAAATCTAAATAACTAACTATAGTATTGGCTCAAATTTTTAACAGTACATTCTGTTGACATTTATCTAGAAATACCCCTTTCCTGGTTAGGAGGGAAAAAAACTAATCTGTTTTCAAGGCACTCCTGAAAAGCAATGATGTTTGAGTATCAAAAGTGCCAAATGTGCTGAGAAATGGCATTCCAGCCACTATGAAACATATCGTCTCCTTTTAAGAAATCTATTTGCCAAAAGAATTTGACCTTTGCACAACTTACAGTTACATGTCTTCACTTTATAAGGGCTTGATTTTATCTTTGTTATTTGTCATGGTTACTGTGCAGCATCAGATCAAGTAAAGTATTGCAACATTTTTAAAGGAGTTTGAAGAGGTAAAACATTGTCTAGACCTTGCTTATGGCTGATTTTGGCTCGTTCATAGTAGCAGATGAAATTTAGAGGAGATATCAAAATTTAATCTGAAACTGAGAGCGCAACAATATCTCATTGTGTTCTCGAGATACTGTTTTCTCTTTTGGCAGACGAACCCTGCATGCTGTGCCCACTTTTGTCCAAGCAATTTCTCGGCCTTTAGAAAATACATATCACAATTTTAAGAAAAGTATTCCATTTAGAAATTTGATTCTTGACATCGTACAGTCTGATATCATGTCTTAGCGAATGACTGTGTTTCTTTTTGTTATTATCTTACCCTTTATATATGTTGACGAATATAAAGAAATTGTCAAATCATTACTAATCTACAAAACTTGTCTTACATAAGCAACACACCCTGCTGTACGAAGGAAAAGACTGGAACCAGCTGAAAAACCCTCCTGTTTGAACAGAAAAAAGACTGACAGAAAAATGGGGAACCAACTGCCTCATTCTGTCAAGCTCAACAAAAATGTTGGCATGCAAACATATTCATGCTTTTTGTGCTGAGAGAGAACAGCAGAAAGTGATGCAGCAGGGTTGAAGAGACAGTACCAGTAAAGAGGGAGTTGGGGGGGGGAGGGGAGGGGGAATGTTACTGAAATGCTTCGGGAACTGGGCCAACTTAGTCACACTATGTACTAATTTAAGGTTTATTTCTCTATACAAAGGTTGTGTATCATAAAATATCCTTTGTATTAACTAAAGAACTTAATGAGCAGTTTTATGGTATAAAATTCAAGCCTACACACAGCAGCTTTGCATTTAAATTACTTTGGCACACTGAGCGATGTCATTCGAATTTGTGTGTCTGAGGAAAACTCCAGTTAACTCACATCTACCTGGTGTTTAATATTATATCTATATGCTGTCTTTTGCACAATAAACAAATAACTGTGGAATTCTATCACCTTATTTAATAAAACTGTTACAAAGCTGAGATTACAAAGTACTATAGGGTCCCCTCGGGGGTTTGGCATGAATTTGCTGAGTACAGGCTTGGCGAACCCGGGGTCCCGAGCTGTGTCCTGTTTCGCGCCAACGTCCACCACACTGTTAGCTCTGTCCGTGCATCAATGACCATTGCCAAGGCGTGCAGCGGGCCCGCGCTGCTTGCCCGGGTCCGTAGCCGGGCCTCCCGGGCGGGCCTGGCCAAGCGCTGCCCGGCCTGCCGGCACCAGCTCCACCGGACGGTGCCGGACAGCGCGGGTACCTGAACTACCCGCCGAGCCCCGGTCTGCCTGGCCGCCCGTGGAGCTCTGCTGCTAGCCAGGGCACGCGCCCGCCAGCTGCTACGCTCTTAGTGGGAAATACACTGTTCCAATTTTCACACTGTAAAAACTGTTGACGTTACAAACGACCATCCCACATCGGTTTATTAACTTAGTTTTTCCTTAAAAGCTTTACTTTCCTTGGAAAAAATAACATGTCTGCTTTTCATTCCGCTTGAGTTTTTAGTTTCATAATGCTTTTCACTCAATTCTGAAGAAACTATGAGGTTAAAAACATCTGTTTTTTGGACATCTGATAGTACAGCAACTTAGCTTCCTGACAAAGCATTCAACTTTTCATTTACAAACCATGTGTTGAAAAAGTTAGATAGCGGGCAACTTACTAACCGATGCATTTTAGAACACTCGTTAACACGAGTGTAATAGAGCTGTCTCAAATCATGAGTAATTGCGAGTTAGTGAGCAGCATCATTGCTGCGATAGCAAGTATACGCATTCAGCACGTTTTCGAACAGCGTTTTGTGGACATTTCGCTAAATTGCTTGATGTTTCCTTGCTGCTAAGAAAAAATAAGTAAGTAAATAAAAATAAACGTTCAGTAGCAATCGAGGTCATTAGAAACGATTAACTGGTAGAATGTTGGGAGGTACAGCTTACACTTAACCACTCAAGGGAAGTAAACTAATTACTGTTCATCGATACAGGCGTGTGGACCATTGTTGTTGTTTTATTTTATATTCCCCCTTTTCCCTTTGGCTGGTGGTAGCTGAAACCCCGATGGAGTCGCCACTATTCGAAAGGTGACATTCGAGGTCGCAGTCGTTGGACACTCTTTCATGTATCTTGGAACACTTGGGATTTTTCCTCACTGACTGAATTGTCAGTTGCGAGGAAAAAAATTACGTACACAGTAATGCTCCTGGTAAAAGCAGAACATGCAATTTTGTGGCGCAGAAGCAAAACGGTAGCTGAATCGCCTCGCGCCGGAAATATTAAACATGTTGAAAGTCGTTAGCTTCGCATTAGCCGGCTCCAGCAAATTTGTAGGTAGTTTTATACTTTGCTCAGTATTTACTTACACAGTGTTTCACTTTAACTTCATATTAAACTATGTGATGGCTCTAACATAAAGAACAAGATTATTCCTTAAATCTCTTCAGTTCTTTGTTGCTAGTAAATCTACGTATTTCATGTACGTGACAAAAAATTATATGCCCTACGATGATGTGATAGTTAATTTTGTTCAAGGTTGTCCAACTAATTTTATCTAGCTAAAATTCTGCCAAGGTAAACAGGAAATCTTTAAAAAGCCAGTAGTTTGCGAATTCAGTATTTGTCTGTTATTCATTTTACGTTCCTAGAAACTGTTGAAGGATGAGGAAGAACGTCTTTGGCACGTGGAGTGGGGTACTGTGCTCCTATCTGTGTCAGTGCCTGTGCGAGGTGTCGAAATCCTTCCCCCTCATCTGTGCTGAAGGGCCGCAAATCTATTGCACACATTTTTACTTATTTCTCCAGCACAAAAGATTTTGCTGACCCTGGAATATTGCTACAACTGTTCAAATCAGCATTCAGATAAGCTTGCTGCTATTCAGGTGCCGCAACAGCGTAGTGGAATTGCCATCACGGAACGACAATAATTTACGGTAGCCATTACACTCTGCAAATCCCACAGGTTTATTTTCATTACCTACAATCAACATAAAATGCTCCCATACAATGCTGTCTCCAGATATCGTTAAACGTTTCTAGATTCTCCCCGCGAGTTTCCTGGAAACGTCTTCTTTTTTTTTTTCCTTCCTCGGATCGTCTACTCCTTGCACGTTGGTACTATCTGATGTTCGCTATTCATTTCAGACATAACGATCGATAACTTATAAATTGCAATGTAGGTAACATAAAAGGTGCGTGAAGCCTACGCTGTGAGTATTACAACGTCTTGCTCAGAACTGTCTGCATTCTCCCGCTCGCCCGGCAAGTGTCAGGACTCGACGGCGCATCACAGCTCGCTCGCTGTGTACAGCGGTGCAATGGGGCTCAACTACCCGCTGTGCGGGCAGCAGAGCGCAGCAGCCGGACGCAGGCGAGCTCGGGCGGGTAAATGTGGCGCGCTGCACGGCTCAGGACCACTGTACGACACAACGGTTTCAGAGCCTGGTGATCTTGTCTTAATCGCCTGGGTTGTGAGAACAGTACAAACCTCTATAAAAATCTCAAGGTGTGCTACATGCTGAGGAGATGCACAACTGTCGAAGTTGAACAGTCGGTAGTGGGCAACCTCTGGGTAACCTGCCGCACCTTAGTTGTATAAGGCTTATCCAGGCAAGTGGGGCTCTGCCTGGGCAGACGTATAGTTCCCTAGCTGCTTGTGGGACCATGATGAAACGAGCAAACCATAGCTTTGCCGGATGCAGTGTTGCAGAATTGCAGCAATTATTGTGCCACTTCCCAGCATGTTGTTTAGTCCTGCCGAAAACTTGGTTTCCTGCTCAAAGGACCCCTGCCCTTCATTGCTATCAGGGTTGTTAAAAAAATCGTCCCTTGTATGAGAGGGTCTCTGGAGGTGTATGAATCTATATCTTTGCCACTGTCCGCAGTGTCACTGTGCCCCTCCACACGACTCTCGAGACAGTGGCTGTTAGAATACCGGCCATACAGGTTCTGACGATCTGTTCCATTTACCTTTTTCTGGATGAGGTGGTCTCACTTACTGACCTTGCTGCTCTGGTGGCACAACTTCCCCCACCATTTCTGCTTCTGTGGGACTTCAATTCCCATAATCCCTCGTGGGGTGGAACGCAGATGACAGGCTGCAGTAGGGATGTTAAGACATTTTATCGCAGCAAGACACCCCTCTATTAAACACTTGCATTTTTGCATGGCGCGAGTCATGTATTTGGCGATAGATCTTTCTGTTTGTAGCCCGAGCCTGCTCCAACAATTCCAATGGTTGGTCCATGAAGACCTTTGCAATAGAGTGACCATTTTCCTATCCTTGGTTTGCTCCCCCATTTTCAACCTGTGGGTCATCCGCCTCAATGGTCTCTCCATAAAGCTGATTGGCAGTTTTGCACCTCAGCTGCTATGGTTCCTGTTCCACTGCTAACCGACTTGGACTTGGTGGTTCAGCAGGTCACCTGTGTCATCGTTTCTGCCTCTGGCTCCCCCAGCATAAGTCCATGCCCTGATGGATGCCAGAGGTTGCTGAAGCCGTTGGGGATTGTCAGCGGGCGCTATACTACCATCGGCGTCACCCCTCCGTAGAAAACCTAATAGCCTTGAAATGGCTCTGGGCCCAAAGCTCAATGGCTCATCCGGCAGAGCAAGCAGAACAGCTGGGAGAAGTATGTCACCAGCAACATCTTTCGCGCCTCCCCATCTCGGATGTGGTCCCAGGTTAGGCATCTTTTTGGGTACCGTCCACCGGCAGCAATCCCCAACTTACATATCTCAAACTGCTATCACTGAGCACATGGCGGACCATTATGCTGACAACTCCAACTGCAGCATACAGTGCAGACGTCCATGCACTCAAAGAGCAGGTCGAACAGCGACGGTTGTCCTTCCATATGCGCCACGAGGAAACATACTGTGCCCCGTTCAGTGAGTGGGAATTCCAAACTGCCCTTGCCGCATGCCCCGATACCTCTCCGGGACCAGACTGGATCAGCATCCAGTTCATTCATCGCCTTTCTGCAGAGTTCCAACACCAGCTTCTCACCCTGTTCAACCATCTATGGGCAGAGGGGACTTTCCTGTCACAGTGTAGGGAAAACATCATTATCCCGGTGATTAAACCTTGTGTTGATCCACACGTGGCTGATATTTACCACCTGATTAGCCTTACCAAAGTTCTCTGCAAGCTCTTCAAATGTATGGTGAGTCGGCAGCTCATGTGGATACTTGAACATTGGGGTATGTTGTCCCCGCAACATGGGAGTTTCTGCCAAGGCTGCTCCACTGTTGATAACCTAGTGGCTCTGGGGTCTGCCATTCGTACAGCATTTACCAGGTGTGAGCACTGTGTTGCCGTCTTCTTTTTATCTCCGGAAGGCATATGACACCACCTGGCACTGCCATATTCTGGTTACCCTGCATGGTTGGGGGTTGCAGGGTTCGCTTCCGGTTTTTTATTCAAAACTTTCTTTCCTTCCACTCTTTTCGGGTTCAGGTCGGTACCTCACTCAGCTCCCCCCGAGCCCAGGATAATTGCAATCAATGATCTTGCCGAGGCCGTGGGGTCATTGGTTTCTTCCTCCTTGTTCGCTGATGACTTTTGCTTATACTTCTGATCAGCTAGCATTGGTGTAGCTGAAAGGCAGGCATCTGCAGGGAGCCATTCGAAAGGCGCAGTCATGGGTCTCAACCCATGTGTTCCAATTCTCTCTGTCAAAAACCCAGGTTATGCACTTCTGCCGCTGTCGAGCTGTCCACTTGGACCCAGAGCTTTACTAGACCGACGAACTGTTTCGTGTTGAAGCGACACACTGATTTCTCGGCATGTTCTTTGTCAGCCAGTTCACTTGGATGCCACACCTTCGTCAGCTCAAGCAGAAGTGCTGACGGTAGTTAAATATTTTGCGCTGCTTCAGCCACACTGGTTGGGGTGCATCCTGTCCAAATCTTTTGCAGCTCTGTAAGGCTCTCATTCAATCACATCTAGACTATGGAAGTTTTGTGTACGATTTGGCAGCTGTATCTGCATTGCAGGTCTTGGACCTAATCCTCCATAGTGGCACACTTTTAGCAACGGGGGCCTTTTGGACAAGTCCCGTGGCAAGCCTCCTTGCTGAAGCTGGAGTCCTCCCCCTGCGATTTCGCTGGCAACAGTTATTATCCTCATATCCTGCCCATGATGATGCCTCCCCTCACCACCCGAATCACAGTCTTCTTTTCCCAGCTGCTGCAGTCCATCCCCACAATGATGGCCGAGGTCAGGTTTCCCGATCACTGTTCGTGTTAGGTCCCTCCTGTCATCGGTTGACTCCCTTTCCATCCCTTCCACTTTTCACTGTCCTTTCCATACCGCTCCTTGGTCCTTTCCATGCCTGTAGCTTTGGCTGGACTTGTCCCATGACTCAAAAGCCTCTGTTGCACTGCAAAATCTCCGTCACAAGTTTCAGGCAGTTTTGGAGTAGTTCCGTGGCACGAAATTTGTGTACACGGATGGTTTCCTAGTCTATGGCCGTGCTGGGTATGCTTATGCCCATGGTGAGCATGTTGAACAGCATTCACTGCCCTGTGGGAGTAGCGTTTTTAATGCAGAGATGATCACAATTTTTCGCACACTTTAACATCTCAGAGCTTGCTCTGGGGAGTCTGTTGCTATCTGTACTGACTCCCTGAGTGGCTTGCAAGCCCTTGATCAGTGTTTTCCAAAACACCCTTTATTGTGGTGAGTTTAGGAGTCTGTTTCCAGTCTAGTTCAGTCTGGTCGCTTTTTGGTCTTCATTTGGACCCCAGGACTGATGACATAGCAGTCTAGCCCCTTTAAATACCACCACCACAACCAACAACAACACTATTGGGTAAAAGTCATTTAGTTACATGGTTGTTATTGTTTAATTGGTAGTGTTATTTCTAACTGAACACAGGAAAACTGTTCTTCAGTTCAGTCCCTGCTAACTGTTGCCTTTTTCTTCTTTTTGTACTCTACTTGTCCGATATGTAACAGTGCAAACAAATAACACTATATGACCAATGGAAAATTTCATTTAATCAGATTCATTGAGAGACAATTTAGAACAATTGCTTTGAGCGACTGCTAAAACACTTACTGGTGTGGTAATGTGACCTAGTTCTCTCTCTCTCTTATTACCCTTCTAGGAAAAATGTCTCAGTGTAATGCTATTAGTTTTAGCTCAGTTCCAGACACTGTATACAAAGAATTCAGCATCCCACAAGGGAAGAGAAATATGGACTGATGCAGGTTGGTTTTGCATACATTCACTTACAAATCAGCTAAATTGTGTGAGCTAAGAAACCACACCTTGGTAACACTCGTATTATTACATCAAGAAATGATTTCACATTTTATAACTGAACTGATGGTTCATATCAAAGAGGTGCTTCCCATGGAATTGTAGGTGCAATGAGTACATAATTTCGAATTACATAGCATAATCAGCTTGGATGACAAAAAAGTTATTGCAATACAGAAACAAGAGTATGAGCATCATAAACACAAAATAAGTTAAGTCAGGCACCAAAACATTAAAATCATTATTTGGTATTTAATTCATTCTTTTTATTAATTTATTAGTAATATATAATTTAGAAGTTAACATAACCATAATCTCTATCTTTCATTCTGCTCTTTAGTGAAGTATTTATCATAAATCTATGGTTTCGTAAGGGTTATCCTAATGCACTTTATTTCAAGGAAACAATAGATTCTCATTAAAAATGTTTCACTAGGTTTATGGAAGCTATTGAATATTCATTTGAATAGAAAATTATTATGATTGCATTCCTACTGACTAGCAAACTTGCTATTGCAGATAGATTTTAAATTCCGTCATGATGACTGCTTTAGTCTGTATCTGTAGCTTTCATTGATGCAGAAACTGTTCTTCAGTGTATATTTTTACTGCTGTACTATCATCTGCACTTTCAATTTTGCCACATAGTTACAGCCATGCGGATGAGATGCCTGTCATCTCAACTGCTAGTGATATGAGGCCGTTGGGATCCAGCGCAGTGTTCCATATTGCCCTCCTGAACCTACCGTGTCCATATTCTGCTAACAGTCATTAGATCGTGACCAATGTGGGCTGCAATGTCGCGATATGATAAACCGCAAACGCGATAGGCTACAATCCAACCTTTATCAAAGTTGGAAATGAAATGGTATGCATTTCTCCTCCTTACACTAGGCATCACAACATGTCGCCAGGCAACGCCGATCATCTGCTGTTTGTGTATGAGAAATCGGTTGGAAACTCTCCTCATGTCTGCATGTTGTAGGTGTTGCCACCAGCGCCAACCTTGTGTGAATGCTCTGAAAAGCTGATCATTTGCATATCACAGCATCTTCTTCCTGTCGGTTAAATTTCGCATCTGTAGCACATTATCTTCGTGGTGTAGCAATTTTAATGGCCAGGAGTGTATATAGAGTACTTGCTACTTAGAGCAAAGAGAAAAAATAATTCAATTGAACTGAACTAAAAGTGCAGTATAACACAAGAATAAACAACTAACGACGTAGACGCAGGCAACGACGGACCCTGGGGAACGACCATCGATCCTGACAAATTCACACACACAAATCTGCAGAGCAGGACTGTATCAGTCTCTTAACTTTCTTACTCCACGACAAGTGCAGGCACCCTCGCGATCATGTAGGAGGAGGGTGTCGACCAACGCCTAGAAACATTTTATAGATCCCAGATGAAAAGTGGCTGGAAAAGTGCGAGGCGCAGCCAAGGCTGAGTGCTGAGTACCAGTTGTTGACAGCTCTTGATGCTTGGCAAAGGATGTACATGGTGTCGCATAATCTGACAGCATCATCTGAAATCAGCCTAAGATTAGTGCTCATGTTATATCCAGGGTCAGGGCTGTCCGACATATAGCCTGCGGGCCACCCTCTCCACTCATTCTAGATATTCAGTGATTTGTCTATATTGTCCCTAAGTGCACTGATTCTTTTCTGCCAATATCTCAGTACCTTATAATCCCTTGATGATGATAATCTGTTTTAATATTTCCTGTCAGATATGACTGATTTGAAATCCACTTTCGAGAAAATTCTTTAATTGATTCACAACCTGAAAAGAACTTCTTACCAGTCCAAAATTCTCGTAACACGTATATTTTTTTAATTGTGTAATGAGTATTCATTGACAAATGCTGTTTTAAATTCATTAAGAGTTTTACAGTGCAGCATGTCATAAACTGACCACTGCAAAGCATCTCATGACAATTGCCATCTAAAAAAATGAAATTTCTCACATTCTGACCATCCATTCAAATTAATTCCAGAATTCTACTGGGTGTGTCTGCTTATTAGGCTCGAGTGTAAAAATTGACAGCGTACAATGAAAGCAGACTCAACAGAAGCTATTTGTTTTACATTAACATTGCACAAACTACCAGAAAGATACTCTACTTTCAATGTTACCCATATCTATATTTTTTCTACGTGGAGTTCTACTGCCCCCACTCAGTCACTCTCTTGTTAATGTCTTCTATTACTTTTACACAATTGTATTTTACTTTCTGAATTTATTTATGTCAAGTGTTTAGTGTTAGCTTCTAACAAAGTTATAAATATAAAGAGATAACTTAAATACTATGTAATTCAATCATACACTGGTACAAAACACCTGTGATCTGTTAAATAAGCAAACAATGAAATATTAATCATAGGTTGGAAAGTTCATTGTTCTTTTATCACTTGCCCATAAAATTAAATATTACATCCAATGTGGATTAAATGTGAACAAAATTACAACCAACCTTCAGTATGTTTTCTACTTAGTTATATGGTATTATTATATCATTGAGATGTCTCCTATGGGATGTAAGATTTTAAATGAAGGAAGGTGAAACTTGTACACATGTAAGGACAGTGCTGTGAGTTTATACAGGTGAGCACTGGAAGATTATTTGAATTGTACACAGAGAACATCATCTTTCATCCATAATGATTAAGGCTCGAGAATCTGCTGGTTACAACCATTTTATGTACTTTTGGAATGAGAATCATCAGTCTTCAATGCTCACTGAATTGCCTGCATTTGATGCACAGAATAATCTGATATCTTTCTTCCAATTGACCACACACAATTATTAACCTATTACATACTCACTGTTTCAGTATCGTGTGTGTGCGTGGGGGGGGGGGGGGGGGGGGGCAGGTGTACTTTTTCCCCCCAAGCTATACTAGTAATGATGATAATCAGTTGTTGTAGCTAATCTTTAGTGTCTCCATTTTTATACATTTTGGCAGACTTCATATAAATGTACACCATGCATTTGAAGAAAATGTTAGTGTGATTTGTCACTGTATTTATAGCTATAATTCTTATAAGTAAATATGCTTCTATGCACTAAAATATTTTCAATACCCACCACATGTTTGTACCTCTTCAATATTTCAAGTAGTTTATTGTTTCAGGCAGTGGAAGAAGAAAAAAATATATACAATCGCAGTTCATCACGGCAGGTATACACAAATCTAATGTTGAACAGAATACAACAAATACGCCGTGAGGCAGCGCTACATGCTCCAAGTAAGTCAGCGAATCTTCTGCTTATGAACTTTAAGGTTCATATTCGAAGAACTCCTGCTCTTTTCTGACAAATACACCTGAAAGTTTAAACTATTGCTACTTTTTGATCTACAGGACACCATGTGGCTCATGTACTGCTATTAGTCTTTCCTTTACTGTTACACTTGCAATTGAAGTGAGGGAAATACGACTGTCTATATGTCCTTGTATGAGCTCTGATTCATCATATATTCTTGGTCCTTACACATAATGTATATTTGCTGCAGTCCCCTCAAAGACTTGTTCTCTAAATTTTCTCAATAGTTCCTCATGAAAGGAACATTGTCTTTGCTCCAGAGTTCCCATTTGGGTTCATGAATCATTTCCACAGTACCTGCCTGCAGACTGTACTTACCGGTAACAAATATAACAGTGTCTCTGAATTGCTTCAATGTCTTCCTTTATTATAACCTGTTATGGATCGCACATACTCGAGCAGTACTTGGAAATGAGTCGTATTAATGTTCTATTATGTAGTCTCCACTCTGGATGAGTTGCAGTTTCTGAAAAATTCTTCCAATAAACTGAAGTTGACCATTTGGATTCCCTACTACCACCTGTATCTGCTTCTTCCATTTCATATGTATCTCCTTGTTCCATTCCATATCACTTTGAAGATAAGGTGTATATGTTTAACTGCCATGACAGTGTAAAGCAGCACACTACTATTGCTGTATTTGAACATTACAGGACTGGTTTTGCCTCTCATCTGCATCAACTTAAATTTTTCTGCATTTAGATGAAGCTGCCAGACATAATACCTACTAGAAATTCTCTCTTAAGTCATCTTGTATGCTCTTACATTCACTTAGCATAAAACATTCCTAATTGCTACAATGTTATCACCTAACAGATTCAAATAACTGGGCACCCTGCCTGTATATATTCTATTACTTAAGATGTTTTCAAGTTGCGCTCATATCTGGGTACCTAATCTGTGTGCCTGTACCTGCAGTGGGACACTTTCTGGGAATTTAAGAATATAAACTATATCTGTTGCATTCCATATTTGGTTTGCAGAATATAAGGCATTTATGCATTTTTAATCTTACGTATTTTACAATATTGCTACTATGGTTCCATGGCAATTTTAGATACTTTTATACAGGTTTGGCTTGTAGTATTACGGATTGACTGAAAAATTGGCAACTGGGGAAAAGTGTCTGTCATTGTTGGAAAAGTCATGCATTGTTGGGAGTGAGTTGAGGTGAGGAAAGAACATGAGGCACCACATAATTATTATTGTGAGGAAAAAACCTTAATTCAGGAAGGTCCGATTAGCATGGATGGATGGTTTGATTTTTAAAGGGACTAAATGACAACGGTTATCAGTCCCTCTTGATTAGCAAGGCAAGAGTATTGTCTTGATGAAAAAAGCCAATGTTTGGATTGATTTTCTTGTATTTCTGGCAGGATCTTCATTTTGAAAGGCAGTTTATAGGCTGCAGCCATCACAAGAGTGCAAATATAAAAGTAATTTCAGTATATGTCACTTATCTCTAACTGTTCCCTTTTGATATCCTATGGGTGCTGATGACCTAGATGTTTAGTCCCCATAAAACACCTATCATTGTCATCATCACTATTCTAAAGCTCCTTGCAGACAAGCAAAAATGTAATGATACCAAAATTAGTGTAAGTAACATCAGGTGACAAGTGTTCAGTGGCTTTGAAAGCAATGTTCTGTGTACCAGTTTGGCAGAAAATCCTAAGACATTTTGGTCCTATGTCAAATAGATAAACAGTACGAAACCAAATATCCAGACCCTCTGTAATGCTGCTGAAATAGAGGATGACAACAAAAGGCCAAAATACTAAACGTTGTTATCCAAAGCTGTTTCATAGAGGAAAATTGCACTTAAATCCTCCTCTAAACTATTGTACAGATTACCAAATGTTGGATATTGAAATAAATGTCAGAGGGATAGAAAAACAATTGAAATCACTCAGCAAATGAAAGATCACTTAACCTAATACAAAACCAATTTCATTTTATACAGATTATGTGAAGGAACGTGCCCCTCTTCTAGCAGCAGTTTATCGAAGGTCTCTAGAGAAGTAAAGTATCCCTAAGTATTGGGGAAAAAAGTGCAGGTCATTCCAGAAGTGCAAACTATAGGCCTATATCTCTTATATTGTTCAGTTGCAGAATTTTGGAATGCGTTTCATGTTCAAATATTATGTCGTTTCTGGAGACCAAAAACTCCTCTCTGAAATAAGTATGCTTTCTCAAAGCAGTGATCATGTTAAACACAACTTGGGCTATTCATTCATGAAGTCCAGTGGGCAGTAGGTACAGGATTGCATGTAGATTCCATTCTTCTTGCCTTCCGTAAGGCATTTTATACCATTCTACACCATCGCCTGATGAACAAGGTCCCAGCATATGGAATATCAGACCAATTGTGTGACTGGATTGTGGCGTTTCAAGCCTACAGAATGCAGCTTGTCATTCTCAACAGAGAGTAGTCTTCAGACATTAAAGTGATTTCAGATGTGCCCCAGTGGAGTGTTATAGGATTGTTACTTTTTCACAATATATATAAATTAAAAGTTCAATGAGGCTTTTTGCGGACGATGCTGTAGTTTATCGAGAAGTTGCAACATGGAAAACGGAAGCGAAATGTAGGATGATCTGCAGCTTAGTGAGGCATGGTGCAGGAAATGTCAATTGAGCCTCAACATAAACAAAGTGTAAAGTGCTGCATTTACATAGAGTGGAAGATACATTATTATATAACTATGTAAAAGCAGGACAAACACTGGAAGCAATTATTTCCATAATATACCCGGGAGTAGACATAAATAGCAATTTGAAATGGAATGACCATATACTGTAAAATTGATTTTGGTAAGGCAGATGTCAGACTGAGATTCATTGGAAGAATCCTCAGGAAGTTTAGTGCATCAACAAAGGAATTACATTACAAAACTCTTGTTTGGCTAGCACTTGAGAATTGCTGTGGGATCCATTGCAGGTAGGCTTAATAGAAAAAACAGAGAAGATCCAATGGAGAGCAGCACACTTCATTACGGGCTCATTTAGTAAGTGCAAAAGCGTCACAGAGGTTATTAGGAAGCTTTGGTGGTAGACACTGTTAGAGAGTCGTTCTGAATCGCGATACAGTCTTCTCTAAAAATTCTAAGCGCATAGTTTCTCGAAGAGTCAACCAATATATTGCTTCCTCCTATGTATATCTCATGAAATACAAATATAAAATGAGGTCCCACATGGAGACTTACCGGCAATAGTTTTTACTGCGTACTATATGTGACTTGAATAGGAGAAGGAAGTGCCACTGGTACACAAAGTACCTTCCATGGCGTATGGTTGTAGATGTAGATTTAAAATCATTAAGTTGGGCTGACATCTTTACTTTTCCCAAAATATAGTCTCCATAAATTTCTCTACACTGACACTAATCTAAAATGTCATATATGGTGGGTGCTTCACTGTCTTTACTTTGCACAAAGAGCAGTTTTATTTGGAACTTTAAAACTGTAAATATGTGTCATTTATTGCCACAACTGATGAAATTAAGCACAATTCATGCATGTCAGCAGCACTTGTCTATGTCACAAATTTCCTCTTGTGCACACTTGGGTTGGTTAAATAGCATTCAGAGTACTCACCATGAAGTCAATGTGTATTTTCATTGCTTCAAAAAAGGATGGTTTGCACAGACTCAATAGAAATACTTGTATGGGAATCAGTATTTCTTATTCATAATTATTAGATTTCATAATAATTTGGTCCACTTGCACAGTGAAGTACAATGAGCTATTGGGGAACTGTCTCCATCCAATTTTAGCCTTCCAACACCCTGGAGTTACTGCAGTGCTTCAAGATGATTACATGCCTCCACAATGCTCCGTCACGACCTAGGAATGGTTCCAGGAAAATGCGGGGAAGGTTCAAAGATTGAGATGGCCACCCCTTAGCTCAAATTTGAACCACAATGAACATACCTGGAACTCTGGCTCCTTGCTATGAATCCTGCACCCACAAACATACCAGAATTGGCTGCCACTCTGCAAACAATTTGGTGTCAGCTGCATCAAGAGGAGTACAGATGGACTTGTAGACTTCCTTCCACTTTGTTTCACTGCAGTTTGCAGTGACAAGGGTTGAAAATTGGAGTGGCAATTCAGATTTTTAGGCTTTCTAATTAAAATGTCATTCCCAGCTGAAGGAAACAAAATAAGGTATTAGATGCCAGTAAAACCGACATGTATTAATAGACTCATTTTGCTAACATGGATACATATTGATACAGTGAATGAGGTATTGAATTAATTATTGTATAGAATTATACCTAACTGCTATAATGCAGTGAAGGAAAATATTTCTGAATATTTTAAAAGCTAAAGATGTAGCAACATGACAGAGGAATAAATATGATGGCATGCCTTCATAGGAACAAGAATGTTTTTCAACTGAATAAGTTACCAGTGCTATCAGTGAAATTATTGTAGGTATCCAGGCTTGAGTGACACTTCTGGTCATTTTCATGTATACAGCTTTAGATACTAATATTTGTTTTATGATGAAGATAGTAATCGTTAATCTTGCTCTTCCTTCTGTAGGTGTTACTGTGCCAATGAATTAACTAACCATATGAAGGGAACATAAAGAAATTATCCATTTATGCAACATCTTGGTATGTTCAAGGAGAAATTGTGCTGATAATACTATAGCTTGAAATAATTGATGTGATTTTTTTTTATGTTGGTAAGAGAGTAACTGATATAGCCAGTATTGGCCCAAAGTTAATAGAAGATGAAATGATACAGTGAATTATATGCAAGAAACAAATAACAAGTAGGGGGAAAAGGTAATATATTTTAAACAAATTAATTAACATCCCTATACAGATTACAGATATAAAGAGAAAAGCAAGCTTTCCAAAATAAAAGAAATTTACTTACAGATAACCATATAAGCTTGGAAATAAGGAAAAAATTTTCAACATTTCTGTTAGGAGTATCTTAACATACAGATGTGAAGCATGGACTCTGAGAAAGACAGAGGAAGAGAGACTGGAGGCACTGAAGATGTGGATTTGGAGGAGCATGGCAAAAACAATCTGGATGTATAGAAAAATTATCAGATATCAACAGACGTTAATGAGAGCAGAACAATACTAAAGCATATAGGGAAAAGAAACGCAAAAATTTTAGGACTTATAATGACTCACAACCAGTGTTTAAAGAATATATTTGCAAGAAAAGTTTTAGGGAAAAAACCAAGAGACAGGCCAAGAGCAACTTTTCTAACACCAAAAAAGAAAGGGGTGTAAAATCATATGAAGAATTGAAAAGGATGGCAGTGGAGAGAGGGATGTAACTAAATCGACAAGCCTTTAGTTAATGATTATGATACTTTTTTGATTTAGTTGTCAGTTTTTCATATTTTTTTATATATGTACATTGATGTTACCAAAATACGTTAGTTTAATTTCTGTAGCCACAAACACTAGATATTTTCCATCCAGTTGAATCATGTGAATTTTTATTGTGGATATGCTCATTTGTATTTGAAGATTTCAGAACCCCTATCAATGCTCAGCGGTGAAGTGCCAGACTACAAATCCAAAGGTCAAAGTGGTGATTTGCACCATGGTTTGGAATCTACATTTAACAGTAGGTCCCACTATAATGGATTGGTTAAGTCAGTTTAAATGTAGAGCAAAGGCAGTGACTCTCCACTTTACTCAGGACCATATCTAGTAAAGTACTGTGATGTTCAAAACAACTGTCATATTGTTGAATGTCTTTTTTTATAGTCTTAAAGATTTCACTTTCAAAGTTCATTGTTAATTTAAATTTACATTGATGATGTGGCATTGAAGACGCTGGTGGAGAAATCATTTACTACAGAATTTGTTGACCAAAGGGAGGAAAGATGGTAACATGTTTCTCTGCAGATTGTATACCAGTATGTTTGATTACATTTCTAAATTCTTTGTAATGAAAATTCCTGGCATATTCATTGTATTCAACCATTAGTTGTTTATGCTCAGTATTATTGATTATAATCGCAGATCATTTTCGAGCCAAAGCCAGCTTGTTACAGCAAAACATTAGAACTACAGGGTGATTTTCCACCGTGTACAAACTCTAGTGACTGCTGAACGAGAGGATATGGAACAAAAGAGGTCTAATGAACTTATGCACGGAGGTGAATGGTTGCCCTGCTAGAGACCATTTATTCCATCATACTGAAAGATGGAAGGAATATATAGAAGGCCTGTACAAACGAAATAAACTTGAAGGCATTATTCTAGAAGTGGAAGATGAAGTAGAGGAAGGTGAGATATGAGATACTATACTGTGAGAAGAATTTGACATAGTACTGAAAGATTTGAGAAGAAACGAGGCTGCTGAAATAGATGATATCCCGTCTGACATGCTATTATCATTAGGACAGCCAGTCATGAACAAATTGTTCCACCTGGTATGCAAGATGTACGAGACGGGAAATACCCTCAGGCTTCAAGAAGAATATAGTGATTCCAATTCTTAAGAAAGCAAGTGCAGACAAATGTGAAACCTAAAGAACTATCAGTTTATATTACCTGACATAGTCTGGTTTGGAGGCGATCTGATCGTTCTATAGTTTTCAAAATAAAAAGCCAAGATCGCACATTAATAATTTATTAAATGACGACCGGTTTTGGTGCACTGTCGTCATCATCTGGTCTCATATATGTTATAAGCTGGTCATCTTGTTAAAAAAAAATGGGTATAAAATAGCAAGTGCAACATTGCACTTAGTCACTATATAAAAATACACAAGTTAAAAACATTACAGCTTACAAAATACTCAAAGTACTTGGCTTTTTATTTTGAAAACTATAAAACTATCAGTTTAATAAGTCATGGCTGCAAAATACTAACGTGAATTATTTACAGAGGAATGAAAAAACTGGTGGAATCAGAGATTGGGGATGATCAATTTGGATTTAGGGGAATTGTAGGAACATGTGAGGCAATACTCACATTACGACTTATCTTGGAAGATAGATTAAAGAAAGGGAAACCTATATTCTTAGCATTTGTGGATCTGGAGAAAGCTTTTGACAATGTTGACTGGAATACACTTTTTCAGATTCTGAAGGTAGCAGGGTTAAAATATAGTGAGCAAAGAGTTATATTCAACTTGTACAAAAGCCAGACAGCAATTATTAGAGTCGAATGTCATGAAATGGTCACAGTGGTTGGGAAGGGACTAAGGCAGGGTTGTTCAATCTGCACATTGAGCAAGCTGTGAAGGAATGCAAGGAGAAATTTGGAGAGGAGGTAAAAACCTCGTGGTTTGCTGGTGAGAGAGACAGGAAAAGACCTGGAAGAGCAATGAAACAGAATGGACAATCTCTTGAAAGAAAGGTATTAACAAGAGTAAAACAAAGGTAATGGAATGTAGTGTCAGAAAATTAGGTGATGCTGAAGGAATTAGATTAGGTAATGAGACAAGAAAAGTAGTATATCAGTTTTGTTATTTAGGTAGCAAGATAACTTCTGATGGCCGAAGTAAAGAAGATATAAAACGTTGAATGACTGGGTAGAAAAATGTTTCTGAAGAAATGAAATTTGTTGACGTCCAATATTAGTTTAAATGTTAGGAAGTCCTTTCTGAAAGTATTTGTCTGGAGTGTAGCATTGTATGGGAGTGAAACGTGGACAATAAGGAGTTCGGACAAAAAGGTGATAGAAGCTTTCGAAATGTGGTGCTACAGATGAATGATGATGATTTAGATGAGTAGATCACATAACTAATGTATCGCCAAAACACTGTTGGTTTAAAAGTAGCTGACTCAAGTGCTCTCTCCTCAAAATCTTCCATAAAAAGATTGGCCACCAGGGGAGACAAAGGACTCGCCACGGCGACTCCATCGGATTGTTCATAAAACTCGTTGTTAAATAAAAAATATGTAGTGTTTTGGCGATACGTTGATGACACATTTATAGTGTTGCCTCATGGCGTGTACCGTCTCCAAGACTTTTTAAATCATATGAACTCCATACATGAAAACATAAAGTTTACTATGGAGATCGAGAAAAATGGTTGTTTGCCATTTTTAGATGTTTTCGTGCAACACAGAAGTGATGGCTCACTTGGTCATTCAGTATACAGAAAGCCCCCTCATACAGATTTGTACTTACAAGCTTCTAGTTGCCACCATCCGGCACAAACAATGGGCGTCCTCAAGACTTTAATCCATCGAGCCCATACCATCTCTGATGCCGACAGCCTTCACACAGAAATGGAACACCTGCAGACAGTATTCCTAAAGAATGGATATACAAGAAAGCAAGTAAATCGAGCAATGCACACATCCAAACGACAGAACAAGGAAGAAGAAGAGGCTTTCAAATTGACTGCTTATCTTCCATATATTGGGAATATTTCATCGCAGATAGGCAGAATACTAAAAACGCATAAAGTAAGAGTCATCCTTTGCCCTCCTCCTAAAATTTCATCGCTGTTTGGTTCTGTCAAAGACGATCTGGAGCTGCATAAAGCAGGTGTTTACAGGATTCCGTGCGAGTGAAGCAAGTCATATATAGGGCAGACGACACGCACTGTGCAGGACCGCATTGTGGAACATCAGCGTCATGCTCGGCTACTCCAACCCACCAAATCTGCAATTGCCGAACGTTGTATTTCAACAGGTCATTCAATGAACTACAATGAAACGAAAATTGTGGCCCACACATCAAACTTTTGGAGCTCAATTATTAATGAAGCTGTGGAAATAAGATTGTCTGACAGTGAGACCACAGTCTAAAACAGACAGTCACGAAACTCAGTAGGGAAAAAATGCAACCATCTGACAGCTGAAGCGATACTAGCGCTCCAAGCGGCTGGGTAGCAAGCTCAGTAGCAGAAAATGGCACCACCGAAATGAAGAATTTATTATTGCTGTTGTTTATATATTTCCTAGGCATTAAACGTGGTAGCCTACTGTATTTCGTGACACAAATACGAAACCAATATTACACGAAAATCCCATTTCCTGTTGATGTCAGTTTGTAATAATAGCATGCCAGTGCATTGTAATACATACGGCTCACACTAGCACGGTCGTAATCATAACATTCAAAAACGATTTAAGACAAGAGGCGAATTGTAACCTGGTGTGTTTAAGTTCAGAAGAAACTGATTTATAGTTATATAATGTACTGGTGCGTAGTTACACTTTCCACATGTATTTTTTCTGCAGATGTTGAACATCTTAATACATTTGATTCTGGTACTAGACACGATTTTTACATTCTTAGAGACTTAAGTGTTGCGTCTTATAAAAGCCCTTTTCGCTTTATTCTTGCTCAGATGGCTAGCATGTGCCGTTCATGTCATGTTTTTTTTATCGTACCTACTCCCCAGAAATCTAAAGGTACTGTAAATCTTTAAGAATCTTTTCCTGCTAAAATCTCAGTTTCTCTGTACATGTTAAACTACAGTTAGTTATGTTTTATTTTACATTTTGTACAAACAAATCCCTGTTAACTTTCGACTATCATTGCTGCATCACCAATAGTAGACTACTGTGCAAAAATTTGTTTTGACTTCCATAAACCTATCAGTAGACTATCGAAAACAACCTTGAAGAAAAATACTGAGTTAGTTACCTCCCTCTCTCTGTTTCTGATACCATACACCCTTAAAATGTAACAAACTTTATTTTATCCTACATTGTAAGAGAAAATCTACATTTTCTTAGTGTTCCTCTAACTACAATTTATCGCACCGCAAAAAGCTCCGAAATGCAGTAGCATTTTAAACGTGTCGTTCGACTCCATATCTAATCCACAATGGTTTTTCGCCTCTCACTATGTTGTTACGACCCGGCCGCTTGGCAGCGCTGCAGTCGCCAGGTTGCAGAAAAATACCGGGAGTTTCGTGACTCTTTATGTTAGACTCTGGTGAGACTCTTATCAATCGAGACAGCGGTTTCCAAATAAATGCTGCATGGAATCCTGTCATTGAAAAACTTCGTAGTCGGCGAAGTTTCCTGCAACTGAATGACGATGAGAATCGATGTGATATCGAAGCAGCAAGCCTCCACCACGGAGGGTGCTCTGAACAGCGTACATAGTTGTAGTGAACGCGCACGCTAGGTACACACATTCGCAATGTCGGCTGAATTGGGCATAAATAATACAGCTCAGTGCATCTTTGCCAGTACTTCGGCGGTACTCACATGAAGATGGCCAGAAGACTCTGCGCCGAAATATCATGGCAAGAAGTTACGGACATCCGGCAGTTCGCCCGAGATTTTATGGAAATATCTGTACACCAGGAAAGCTTTAAACATCACATAATGAGGAGGTGCTCAACAGAATTGGGGAGAAAAGGAGTTTCTGGCATATCGTGATTGAGAGAAGGGATAAGTTCGTGGGACACATTTGGAGACATCAAGGAATCGTGAACATAGCATTAGAGGGAAGCGTGTGGGATAAAAATCATAGAGGAAGACCAAGGGACGAATACAGTAAGCAGATTCAAAAGGATGTAGGTTGCCGTACATATTCTCAGATGAAGAGGCTTGCACAGGACAGGGTAGCGTGAAGAGCTCATCAAACCAGACTGAAGACCACAACAACAAATTTTGTTGCCGAGCCTGCGGTCTAATACACACTGTACAATGCAGCCTCGGTTACAGTATGCATGGTTTCCTCCTAGACAATGGTACTGTGCCATTGATGGTTCAAAGGATTGTGTGGCTACTATATGATAGCGCTCCAGCCAACATGCGTCTCTGTTGTGTCGTCCCTGGTTGATGGGTTGCACAAGAAGTTCCGGTTGCGTGGCCTGTTTGTTCACCAGATCCCAACCCGTGCCACTTCACCAACTTTCTTCTCTGATTGTGAACATATTTTGTTAGCACCTACCTACATCGGGAGACACAATCATTGAAATCCAAAAGAAAATGGAAAGATTTAGGTGTTCCTTGTTCCTACACACTATTACAGAATGATACAGTATGGAAACAACAGGAAAGCAGTTCGATGCATCCACTGCCTTGCAGAGTAATTATGTAGATAAAGGTGTGCGAGTTTTGGTTATGGGGCCATCTAAAAAGTATCGTGTATCCAGAGCTGATTCCAGATGTGGATACAATGGAGCAGCGTATCCATGAAGCATTGTCACCACTGTTATTTTAGCACTTCTGTGTCAAAGGTAACCTGAATATGCCTGCATTGAGGCACATAGAAATCATTTTCAACACATAATGTAATTGTGGCTGCATGGTACAGCAGGATCTGTAACACATTATTACCAGACAAATTCATTAGACCTTTTCTGTTTCACATTCTCTCCTTGATCAATCCCTAGAGTTCGTTAACAGTGGAATAAATCATCTTATACTTCAAATGTCATTGTAACAGGCTGGTTACAGTTTTCTTTCACTTCAAAATGATCTGTGATCATAATCGGTGCCACTGAGCATAAAAACTAACAGCTGATGGTGAACTACAATACAGTTTCACAAAAATGTAACAGCTGCATGAAACATTGCCACTTCTGCTGTCGTAGACATCACAATAAAATTAGAATTACCAACTACTCCACCACTTCAATCACTTAATTTAAAGTTAACACGAATTTCCACTTATCTCATATGCTTCGCCATTGAAATTGTACTGAGTTACAATTTTTATCATGCCGAGTCCAAATTTTACATTAGAAAGTGTTTGTTTGAAGGTCACCATGTAATGAGACATGTACGTCCATCAATTGCACTTTTGTTAACAATTTTTGTTCCTGTCAATCCTAAGAAAGATCATAAATACTGCTTCTTATGATCACTATCTGACATTAATTCACTGCTGACTACTAACTATACTCGTCAACTACATCGTCAACTGTCTTTACTGCCACGCCGGCTCTTGTGCAACTCCCATATCAACTGCTACACAACAGCTCTGGTCAGCTACTCCTGCCAGGCACTGCTTGTGCACCTGTTTATATATTATCCATGAACGTCATTGTGTCACATCATGTGATGACTTTTTTGTCATTTTACCAGAATTATTCATAAAATTATAACTTGTCAAATCACCCGATTACAAAAAATAATAAAATTACATTCTTTTGCATATAATTTATGTAATATTAATTAATTTCATTAACACTCATTTTATGACTTTATAAAGGAATATACATCTAATGTATGAATGCATAGTTTCTTGGCGAGTTATACTGATAAAATTCTCTCGGGCTTCCAGCCGCGTCAAGTGGTTTGATATCCACGAGCTTTCGGCCGAAATCTCCTGGGCCATTGTCAAGTGGTGACTGTCTTATCATTGCTGCCGCTGTCCTTATATAGCTGTGCGGCCCCCTGTGACGTCACAGGTGCTCAGCTGCATTGCCATATATGGCAACGTTTTGGCCACATGCCTGCTGTGCCCGCTTCAACCGTCCGATGGCCAGGTCCCAAGCTGTGCCATCTTTATTAAGAGAGTTTTCAGATAGTTTGATTTTGATAGCCTCTTTTATTACGCTATCCCAGAAAGTATTTGTTCTGGTAATGACTGATGTATCCTCGAACACAATGCGATGTTTGTTTTCTAGAGCGTGCTCTGAAATTGCTGATTTCTTGGGATAATGTAGGCAGAAACATCTTTCATGTTCAACACAGTGCTGTTCAATATTGCGCACTGTCTGTCCGATGTAGAATTTTCCACACCCACACGGTATCTTGTACACACTTGCCGTTATAAGGCCTAGATAATCTTTCACAGGTCTCATTATCTGTCGTAATTTTGTAGGAGGCCTGAAGACCGTGTCGATCTTGTGTCTCTTAAGAAACCGGCAAATCTTCCCCGTTACTGAGCCACAAAATGGCAAAAATGCAAGCTTCTTTGTCTCCTCCTCGACGGTCTCCTGCTTGCGTGTCTTCGGATGAAGGGCTTCTGTTACCTGGCGGTTGCTGTAGCTCAATTCCTTTTGCAGATGTTCATTTGAGACTACTTCTGCTCTGTGCACCAGCGTCCTTAGAGCAGATATTTTTTGTGATGGGTGGTGGTGGCTCGTAGCTTGCAGATACAGGTCCGTGTGGGTAGGTTTCTGGTAGACACTATGGCTAAGGCAACCATTTGTTTTGCACCTGACAAGTACATCAAGGAATGGCAGGGCACCATCTCTCTCTACCTCCATCATGAAATTGATTTTGCCATGGATGCTGTTGATCTGGTCCAAGAATTCACCCAGTTTTTCACGTCCATAACGCCAGACAACGAACGTATCGTCAACATAATGATAGAAACAGGTAGGCTTTGCAGGATCCGTGTCTATGACGATGGTCTCAAAGTATGCCATAAACAGATTGGCAATAACAGGAGCTAATGAGATTCCCATTGCGACACCGTCAATCTGGTTTAAGTATTCTCCACCATATAAAAAATCATATACATTTTATGTTTGACATAATTATTATACAGATTTCTTGTTCTTCAAAAACAAAATAAATTATTCTATACATGGAAAGTAAATATTACCCAGCGACTGTAAATAGAAATATCTTTCTTAAGTACTTTGACGTGATAATCCATAATGCTGTTCACCATGTAAACAATACTGTCACAAAGTTTTGTATTATCTTGAACATTCCTGTGTCATGAGAAAATTCATGAGGTAAAGCGTTATTCATGTACCAATTTTTTCAGGTAAACTTTGGAAAAACATTGCTTATAAACGTGTTCCGGTTTTATGCTACATGACAAATGTGTGAGAAATATTGACATTTCATATGAAATATTACACTACTGGCCATTAAAATTACTGGCATTGGGGCTGTTTTGGCCAAAAAGTATCCCCATGGGTCGGAACGCCCCATCACATATGCATCTAAGACGTTGACAGCTACCCAGCAACGATACTCTCAAATTGAAAAAGAGGCGTTACCCATTGTATATACTTTGAAGAAATTTCACATTTACTTGTATGGGGTCAAATTTCATCTTATTACTGATCATAAGCCCTTGGTTTCTCTATTTCAACCTAAAGCGGCGCTTCCCGACAAGGCAGCTCATAGATTGCAGCATTGGGCTCTCTATATTTCCCGTTATAATTGTGAGATCTATTTCCGTCCGACAGCACAACATGCTAACACAGACACATTATTGCATCTTCCGGGAAGGTACTTATCCTGACTTTCATAGAGGAGAACGTTTGTGCTTTTATTTGGATGAGGAAGCTCAGGCTACTATTGATGGTTTTCCTATTACGGCTCCAGTATTGGCCAAGGCGGTGTCGATCGATCCCGTGCTGCTGCACGTTCTTCACTACAATCATGTGGGCTGGCCGGATGCCCCTCTGCATAGGGCTTCAGACCCCGTCCGTAACTATTATTCCTTCTGTTTTCATGTGTCTGAATGGGACAGGGTTCTCCTTTTGGCTACAGATGGACAGTCTCCGCGGGTACTGATTCCGGTGGATCTCCGTTCAAAAGTGCTTCAGATGCTTCATGAAGGACACTGGGAAATTTCCCGCATGAACACATTGGCTCACCGACATGTGTTTTGGCCCGGCATCGATGGTGACATTAAGAGGCTGGTGGATAAGTGCTCGTTGTTCGCTTCACAACAGGCGGCATCTCAGGCATGTCTATCTTGTTCGCCACAACCCTGACAGCCGTGGGAACAGGTGCATATCAATTACGCAGGACCCTTCCTTAACTCTTATTCGTTTTTTCTTTGGATACTTATTCAAACTTTCCATACATTTTTCGTTGCCATACAATGTCCACTGCTGTAGCTATTCAATCACTGTCTAAAGTTTTTGCTTTGGAGGGGTTTCCGCACACACTTGTTTCGGATTATAAACACCCCTTTCACTTCTTTTGTTTTTCAAGATTTTTGTGCTCGCCTGGGGATTCGCCACATTACATCTCCTCCATTTCATCCTCAGTTTAATGGCAAAGTATAACAGTTTGTGCGTACTTTTAAAGCTCAAATGCACAAATATGTGACCTCTTGCTCTGTGGACAATGCCAAGAGATACTTTTTGGTCAAAACAGCCCCACTGCCATGTTGAGACGCATCCATAGCCAGAACCAGATGTTGCCCAGGAACATACACCGTTAAACAAGGGGCAGAAATCAGTAAGCGCTTTAACGTGCAAAATGCCCGTTCACACTCAGATGACCAGGCAAAGGGAACGTCCTTGTGAAGTAGACGTTGTAAGGGATGCGCCACTGAGGCAGCCCTTGGTAAAAAAACGGTGTTAATAGGCAATGTTCCCAAGAAAACCTGTACATCTTTAACAGACACGGGACTGTGCCGCAGCCACGCGATCCATTAAAGGGCAGACGCCCGCTGAAAACACTTCAAACCCCAAATAAGGAATAGCAGGTTGGAAAAAACGAGACTTGGCCAGGTTGCAGTGGAGACCAGATGCTTGGAGGACAGAGAAAAGTGCCCGCCCGAAAGGAAGTCACTGATAATGGTATAACCCAAAGGGTGTGTTGATGACCAAGAGACTTTTTTGTCATCGTCCAAAGGAAGCTGAAGTTAGGCTTCCACTAAACCTGTGTGAGAAAAAGCGTGTGAACCAGAAAGTAAAGCGAGGAGTTCATATGTACGAGTCATGGGGTACGAGTCAATCACAGACTGTGCATTGATGGTAACTTTAAAGTCCCCACAGATACGTAAAGACCCCCCAGGTTTCTTTACAAGAACCAGTGACGTAGCCCATTCACTGGAAGAAATAGTAGTTAAGACCTGCAAGTCCTGTAGATGATCCAATTCAGCCTTAAGTTGGTCGCGCAGGGTGTGCACGAAAAAACTTGGGGTGTGCCATCGGTTTCATAGTGATGTGGTGGGTAAAGCCCAAGGCACAACCCGCTCCACCCGAAAACAAGGAAGAAAATTCCCGACAAAGATCATCCAACTCCGGGAAAGGGACCGAATCTGAGAGGAGACTGACAGAATCATCAATAGTAAAACCAAAAACATTAAAAGCATCCAGGCCGAAAATGTTAGTAGCCGCAGTGTCATCAACAACAAGGAAAGTGACTGGCCTGACGACAGATTTATACGCCGTGGAAGCCGTAAATTGACCCAGGATAGGAATGCCCTGGCGGCTGTAGCCACACAAAGAACGGTTGACGGCAGCCAGGGGAGGTGAGCCAAGCCGCACATACATGAGATAATTGAGAACGGAAGCTCCCATATCGACAAGTAAGGTGACTGCCCAGTCGAAAATCTGAACTTCAAAAAAAAGTTTGGGAGACGGAGAGGGAACATTCTGGACAAGATTAACATCCATCACGTCATCTTTCTCGGTCAGCCGGGAATGGCAAACAAAAGCCATGTTGCCTTTTTCCTTGCACAAGTGACATATAACCTAATGCTTGGGGCAATCTGCCCTGTCATGCTGTACAAAACAGAGGACAAGATGGAAAGGGTCTCTGCTTGTGAGCAGGAGTGTATGAAGTGGCCCGTGGCTGCTGCGAAGCTGTGGCCTGTTTACGGCAGCGTGTGCGGTGAGGGGGCTCTTCCGTATGAAAGCGACGTTCGTGCAATCCAAAGGTGTCGAGCCCAACTGTGAAACTGCAGTGACATCACCCCAAGTCTCAATTTGGTCCCCTGCAACCCATGAGACTTCAAAAGACATCCGTCAAGTAGGATTTTCCAGCTGTAGGGTGCGTTGGCGCATTTCCCTATCTGGAGCGAGCCGGAGAATTGCATCTGGAACCATATCGTCCGCATATGACTCCTTGTGGGTCAGAGTAATGAACATACGCCTACGGCTAAGACCGTGCAGCTACGCGGGCCACGCCCGATAAGACGGAGTGGGTTTCTTATGCGACCGGTAAAGTTCAACCCGTACCGCAATAACATGCACACGCGGGCGGTAATGGGCCGACAACAAATGACACATCTCATCAAAAGACAAAGCAGCCAGTTCTTGCAGGGGAGCTAGTAGACACAAAAGTTGATAGATGTGAGGGGAGACACCCGAAAGAAATAAAGCCATACACAACGCCAGGTAGGATACCCCCAACGCAAGGAAATGTTGACGCACCCTGTTTTCATGAGAGTCCCAATCTTCTAAAGAATCATCAAACCAGAAAATGGAAGCGGAAACAATGTAGTGGGAGGTACAGAACGGGAATCAATCGCCGGCAGACGAGCTGTCTGCAACCGTGACACCAGAGAGTCAAAGTGATTCGCCTGACCTGAAACAATCATAGTTAACCACTGAACAGACTCAACCACATTCTGTAGTGATTGCTGCAGGATTTGGCCCCACGGGGCTGAAAATCTGCCGGACCCAGTCCTTCGTTTTCCACCACATCAATCCAAACACCACCCTCGTCATCAATTGTGTTATGACTAATAACACACCTATGCACGTTAAGCCAGTTAAATTGTCGCCAGGATCCTGAACAGTCCCATCAGAGTCCGACGAAATCCACTGCTACATACGACTACTCCCGTCCCAGCAATCGGTATCATCCGGAGGCACAACCACATTAGCGAGCACTGTGAGAATGCAACTGAGTTGAAGTTCACGGCTGGCCCGGTGATTCTCTCAATCTGCCGCACAGCTGGCAGGATGCAGCACGATAGTCCAGCCAGCGCCGCACAGCGGGCAGTCCTGGTAGCGGGCGGCGCGCCGTTCAAGCATACGCGCCATGCGTTACGACAAGAATATACAATTTATGATAAAAGCTCTCAAGAGAAACATGAAAAGATAGTGCACTATTTATCTTGGAGAGCACAGAATGAGCTTTTATCTCTGTGTGGGGATAATTTATTAAAGAAAGGCAGGAAGCTCTGTCTTATTTATTATTATTATTTATTGTGATGCTACCCCCAGATGTGTCTAAGACAGGGAGCAAAATGTTCTAATTTTGAGATATGTTTCTTTTAACGACGAGGAAAATAAATGGAAAATTCATGAGAGGTTTCTTGAATATTTTGATTTGCAGAAAATGACAGGTGAATCCATTAGTAATGCTATCATACAGGTATTTAACAAGCATAAAACTGATTTACATCACTGCCGTGGTCAGTGCTTTGATAATGGATCAAATATGGCTGGGCAAATAAAAGGTGTTCAAGCAAAAATTAGAGACATGTATCCACTGGCAACATTTTGTCCTTGTGCTGCACATTCTCTCAACTTAGTAGGATTACATGCTACAAGAATTAATGAAGAAGTACGTACATTCTTCGTCTGTCTGAACCAGGTATACAATTTCTTCAGTGCAAGCCCGCAGAGATGGGAAGTGTTATTAAAATACACTGGTGGTCAATCTCTTCGTGGCCTGGATGACACTAGATGGAGTGCAAGAATTGAGACAGTGAAGCCTATTGCAGAAAAATTACCAAAAGTAATAGAAGCTTTAAAATGCTCAAAAAGTCAGTGCAGTTTGTCTCGTGAAGGGATAGCAGAAATAAATGGCCTGATCAATTATTTCTCCAAGTTTGAAACATTGATTCTCTTAAATGTTTGGTGGGACATTTTAAACACTATAAATGCAAGGAGTTTGATTCTGCAATCAAGATATTTCCCTTGATATTGAAATGAAAAATATTAAAGCTCATACGGTTACCATAGATAAGGATGTCAGAGCTCTCTGGCTTGAATTCTTAAGCAGAGCTAAAAAATGGCAACGGAAATTGGGATTGAGGCAGCTTTTTCAAAAAAGAGAGGAAGAAGAAGGAAAGTTTTCTTTGATGAATCTGATTGGAGTGATAGTGAGGCATCTGATACACTTCCAGATGAAACTGAAGAACAAAGATTTCAAAACGAGGTTTTTGATGCAATCATAGACAAGATGGATTCTCGATTTGAAGAAATGAGAAGTATTTCTGCAACATTTGAAGCCATTCTCAGAATAAATACAACTTTAGATGATAGTGATTCAATTAAGAAATTAATTAGAACCTATCCTGATGATCTGAGTGATAATCTTGACAAAGAAATACAAATGTTTAAGTCAGTGATTGCAGCTACTTTTCCGGATTTGGCAAAGGCAACAGAAAACAAAGGGCTTCCATTTCTTCTTATGAATGAAATTTATAAGTTGAAGTTCCAATCTGTGTTTCTTGAACTATGCATTGCACTCATGATTTTCATTGCCCTACCAGTGACTGTTGTTTCAGGTGAGAGAGGTTTTAATAAATTAGCACTAATAAAAAATCATTTAAGATCAATGTTACGTCAAGAGAAACTTAATCATCTAGCACTGTTGTCAATAGAGCATGAACTTGCTTCTAAAATGTGCTTCAGTGATGTAGTGGATGACTTCATCAGACCGCAAGAATAGAAGATTCAGTGTTCCATCTACAGTTTCCCAAAATTGTTCACCTGACACTGACAAGTTCAGTCAGGCTTCTTAAATCAAGATTTTGAGGTATGCTACGAAATTTTCTCACTGAATGTTATGTTTGTTTCATTTAGTAACTATAACAAATCATTGTGTATATTAGTATTTGTGTCTCTCTTCAAATACGCTTTGTTCAATTGATAAATAAATTGACAGTGGTGTTACAGGCAGCATATATTTACTTCTCATGTATAAAACAACTTACTTAAAAAGCAATATTTGTCATAATTAAGTGCCATGTACTGAGAAAGCTTGTTGGGGGGGGGGGGGGGCACTCACGAAATTTTTCTAGGGGCCCATAAACTTTATGGGCAGCCCTGATCACATGTGAAAACCCACCTCATCACAAATCTAAATTAAGTCTTGCTTGCAAGATGAAAGCAGAGCTTACCATCTGCAGAATAGTTGATAGGACCGACTGTGGACCACTGATTCAGAGCCGAGTGGAGGGTCCGAATCAGAGGCTCGGACAGTTCTGCGACTGTGTTGGCTGCAGATTTCTCAACTTGCACCATCAGCTGGTGGGGTTCCGGATTCTGCTGAATAGGCCAGAAGACCATTACAAGGGTAGCGGGAGCTGTGTGGCATGGACTGGGTGGATTTTTAGGTTAGATGGCCTTGGGAACACACAGGAAGGTTTTCAACCTCAAAGGGTACGACTCAAAGATAGGACAAACACACATCTAGAAACCATTGGTCTAACAGTTGTCAATTATCATTGCTGTGTTGGAAGAGTACCAAAGCTCCAGGCGCTAATAGAAAGTACTGAATCTCATATCATTATAGGTACCAAAAGCTGGCTAAAGCCAGACATAAATTCAGCTGAAATTTTTACTAAGGGGCAAATAGTGTTCAGAAAGGATAGATTGAATAAAACTGGTGGTGGCGTATTTATTGTTGTCACGAGCGGTTTATCTTGTAGGGTAATTGAAGTAGACAGTCCCTGTTAGTTGGTATGGGTAGAGGTTATACCTGACAACAAGAATAAATCAATAATTGGCTCTTTTTACTGACCACCTGACTAAGATGATTCAGTTGCAGAAATGTTCAAAGAAAGCTTGGACCAAATTTCAAAAACATTCCCCAAGCATACAATTTTAATTGGTGGTGACTTTAACTTGCCTTTGATATGTTGGCAAAAATCCATGTTTAAAACAGGAAGCAAGTATAAAACATTGTCCGAAATCATACTGAATGCAGTCTCTGAAAATTATCTCAAGCAATTAGTTCATGAACCCGCTAGTATAGTAAATGGTTGTGAAAGTATACTTGAGCTCTTAGCAACAAATAATCCGGAGCTAATAAAGAGTATCAAAACAGACACAAGGATTAGTGAACACAGATTTGTTGTAGTGAAAATGAATATCGGATTTCCCAAATGTACCAAAATAATACGAAAAATATATCTATTCAAAAAAGCAGATAAAAATTCAATTAACGCTTTTCTGAAGGAGAATCTCCAGTCTTTCGAAATTAACATTGTTAGTGTTGATCAGATGTGGCTTATGTTCAAAGAAATAATACCAACAACTAATGACACATTTATACCAAACAAATTAACAAAAGAGGGCACTGATCTGCCGCGGTACACAAAACAGGTCAGATCACTCTTGCAAAAACTAAGAAAAAAGTATGCCAAATTTAAACTGACCCAAAATCCTCAACACTGGCAGTCATACAGAAAGCCGGGGTGGAGTAGCTGAATAGTGTAAAACATCTCACTGCGGAGCGCACGGTTGCTCGCCGTAGAGGTTCGCATCCTCCCTGGGGCTGTGTGTGTGTGTGTGTGTGTGTGTGTGTGTGTGTGTGTGTGTGTTGTCTTTAGGTTAGGTTACCTAGGTTTAAGTAGTTTGTAAGCTATGGACTGATGACCACACAGTTTGATCCGATAAATTTACAAACATTTGAACATTTTCTTACAGAAACTCAAAATTTAACTCAAACTTCAATGTGAGAAGCTTATAGCAAATTCCACAACGAAACACTGTCACTTAATTTGGTAGAGAATCTTAAGAAATTTTTGTTGTATGTAAAGTATACTAGTGGCAAAACACAATCAGTACCTTCACTACGCAAAAGTATCAGTGATGCTATTGATGACAGTTCTGCTAAAGCAGAATTGCGTAACACAGCCTTCTGAAATTCCTTCACGAAAGAAGACAAAGCAAATACTCCAGAACTGGCATCGAGAACAGCTGGCAACATGCATAACTGAGAAGTAGATACCCCTGCTGTATTTAAGCAACTTAAATCATTTAAGAAAAGTCCCCCAGTCCCGATTGTATACTAATTAGTTTCCTTTCAGAGTATGTTGATGCAGTGGTCCCATATCTAGTTATCATATACGACCACTTGCTCAGCGAATGTTCCGTACTCAAAGACTGGAAAGTTTCACAGGTTATGCCAAAATTAAAAAAGGCAATAGGAGTGCTCTGCAAAATTACAGGCCTATATCATTGATGTCGATTTCAAGCAGGATTTTAGAACATATACTTTCCTCAAATATTATAAACTACCTCGAAAAGAACGACTTATTGGCCCATAGTCAACACAGATTCAAAAAATAACATTCTTGTGAAACACAGCTAGTTCTTTACTCACATGATGTGATGAGTGCTATAAACAAGATATGTCAAATTGATTCCGTATTTCTAGATTTCCGGAAGGCTTTTGACACTATACCTCACAAGGGTCTTCTAATCAGACTGTGGCCTATTGAATACCGTCACAATTGTGCGATTGGATTTGTGATTTCCTGTCAGACAGGACACAGTATGTTGCACTTGATGGAAAGTCATTAAGTAGAACTGAAGTGACATCTGGTGTTCCCCAGGGAAGTGTTTAGGGCCCCTACTGTTCCTTATTTTTATAAACAATTTAGGAGACAATCTGAGTAGCTCTCTTACATTGTTTGCAGATGATGCTGTCACTTATTGGTTAGTAGAGTCACCACAAGATATAAATGATGTAGATATCTGCATGGTGCAAAAAAATAACAATTGACCCTTAATAATGAGAAATGTGAAGTCATCCATATGACCAGTAAAAGAAGCCCATTAAACTTCATTTACATGATAAATCAATTAAAACTACAGGCCGTAAATTCAACAAAATACCTAGGAGTAACAATTACAAACAACCTAAATTCGAAAGAACACACAGCAAATATTGTAGGGAAAGCGAACCAAAGACTATGTTTTGTTGCCAGAACACTTAGAAGATGCAACAGTTCTACTAAAGGAACTGCCTACACTACACTTGTGTGTCCTATTTTCGAGTATTGCTGCTCATTGTGGGATCTCCACCAAGTGGGACTGACAGATGATTTAGAGAAAGTTCCGAGAAGGGCAGCTCGTTTTGTACGGTCGCAATATAGGAAGAAAGAGTGTCACAGAAATTATGGACAAGTTGGGGTTGAAATCATTAAAAGAAAGGCATTATTTGTTGTGACAAGATCTATTTGCAAAATTTCTTTCACCAACTTTCTCTTCCGAATGCAAACACATTTTGTTAGCATCTACATAGGAATACATGACCCATTTTTGTGGATATTTCGTAAATGCAGTTAATCTGAAGATTTGTTTGAACACCGCAATGCTTACTTAAATCATTTTGAAGGTGGTAATTCATTTCCTTTTTCCAACCCTTTCACATCATCAAACAATGCCAGAGATGAAAGAAGTTATAAAAATAATAATAATTTCGTGTGGCTCATTGGCCTGATGCAAGTTTTGCAATTGAACTCCACTTTGGCGACTTGCGTGTCCCTAGCCTACCCCAGTTATCCAACCGGGGAAAGGGGACATACAGCTGAACGTGGAATCGGAAGCACATGTCATTTCTGGTGACTCCTCACATCATTGAAAGGATGGGTTAAAACGCAGACTGAAAAAATCTGAGGTCCGACCGGGTTTTGAACCCGCGACCCTTCGGTTTCCAGTAAAGCGCTTTACCCCAATACCACCAGGCCTAACAAAAGACGTGATAAGTAACAGATGATAATCCTAGAATTGACCAGTTATTAAAACCGGGACTTTTGGATTTGTAGGATGGAACTATAGCAATGAGCCAACGAGCCATACTGCATATGTTCAAAAAATTGCAGTGTTATTTTCATGAGTTTTTAGATTTTTACAATTTAATTTATTGTGTGTACCTGGCCTCCAATTCTTAAAATTATTATTATTATTATTATTATTATTATTATTATCGTAAATAAAGGCTTAGAGAAATATGTGCCAGTAAAGACGATTAAGGATGGAAAAGATCCACCGTGGTATAATAATAATGTTAGAAAGCTGCTGAGAAAGCAAAGGCTGTTGCACTCTCGATTCAAAAAAGAACACACAAATGATGACAGGCTAAAGTTAGTAGAGATCTGTGCATCTATAAAAAGATTGATGCGCTAAGCATACAATAATTACCACAGCCATATCTTACCAAAATATCTTTCCGAGAGCCCTAAAAAATTCTGGTCCTATGTAAAATTGATAAGCGGGTCAAAGGCCACTGTCCAGTCACTCGTTGATCATTCCAGGTCAGTAATAGAAGAAAGAAAATGGAAAGCCGAAGTTCTAAATTTAACCTTTAAGGAATCTTTCACACAAATGTACCTTCATTTGATCAGCGTACTAATTGTGAAATGGAGGACATAGTAATAGGTATTTCCGGTGTAGAGAAGCAGCTGAGAGAGCTAAATACGAAAAAGTCCGCTGGTCCGAATGGAATACCAGTTCGGTTTTACAAAGACTATTCTGCGGCATTGGCCCCCTACTTAGCTTGCATTTATCGCGAAGCTTTAATTCAGCGCAAAGTTCCTAGTGATTGGAAAAAAGGCGCAGGCGACTCCCATTTATAAGAAAGGAAAGAGAACTGGCCCACACAAATACAGGATAAATATCGTTGACATCAGTTTCATGTAGGATTTTGGAGCATATTCTCAGTTCGAATATAGTAAATTTCCTTGAAATGGAAAAGCTTCTTTCTATGAATCAGCACGGGTTTAGGAAACATTGTTCATGTGAAACTCAGCTTGCCCTTTTCTCACATTACATCTTGCAAGCCATTGATGAAAGGCAAAAGGCGGATTGTGTTTTTCTCGACTTCAAAAAAGCATTCGACGCAGTGCCTCACTGCAGACTGCTAACTAAGATATGAGCTTATGGAATAGGTTCACAGATTTGTGACTGCCTGGAAGACTTCCTAAGAAATAGAATGCAATACGTTGTTCTCGACGGCAAGTGTTCATCAGAGACGAGTGTATCGTCAGGCGTGCCCCAGGGGAATGTGACAGGACCACTATTATTTTCTATCTATATAAATGATCTGATGGACAGAGTAAGTAGTGATTTGCGGCTGTTTGCTGATGATGCTGTGGTGTATGGGAGGGTGTCACATTTAACTGACTGTAATAACATACAGGATGACTTAGGCAAAATTTCTAGTTGGTGCGAAGAATTACAGCTAGCTCTCTATGTAGAAAAATGTAAGGTGATGCGCATGAGTAGGAAAAACAATCCCATAACGTTCAAACACAGCATTACTAGTGAGCTTCTTGATGCTGTCGCGTCGTTCAAATATCTAGGCATAACATTTCAGAGCGATATGAAATGGAACAAACATGTTAGGACAGTTGTGAGTAATGCGGACAGCCGACTTCGGTTTATTGGGAGAATTTTGGGAAGATGTACTTCACCTGTAATGGAGACCGCGTATAAAACGCTTGTACGACCACGTCTTGAGTATTGCTCAAGTGTTTGGGACCCGCAGCAGATCAGTTGAAAGGAAGATAGAGAGGCATTTCAGAGGCGAGCAGCTAGGTTTGTTACTGGCAGGTTCAACCAATGCACGAGTGTCACGGAAATGCTCCGGCAACTCAATTGGGGATTGCTGGAGGAAAGACGACGTTCTTTTCATGAATTTCTGTTGAGGAAATTGAGAGGGCCGGAATGTGAAGCTGAGTGTAGTATGATCTTGCTGCCGCCTACTTACATTTCGTGTGGTGATCACAAAGACAATAAGACGACAAGAGAAAGAAGGGCTCGTATGGAGGCATATAAGCATTCTTTTTTTCCTCATTCTATTTGGGAGTGGAATAAGAAAGGAAATGCCTAGTAGTGGTACAGTGTACCCTCCGCCACGCACCTCACGGTGAATTGCGGAGTATGTATGTAGATGTATTGTGAGAGTACTTTTTTAAATCATATTGACTCTTTCCTTCCTTACAATTTTGCATATATACTACTTTAATATTTTCTATGTTTCTGTTGTTGTCATGTTAACAGGTACTAGTAAAACTGCATCAGCAAAACCACCTATACGTCCATTTGGGAACAGAACTGTGTCTCATAATGCAGTGTTAGTTGGGAAAAATCGAAACAAGGGTAGCTGGAGTATTGAAAAACCAAAGAAACAACCAGGTAAGAGACATGTGTTTACACTAATTTTCTAAGTTACTGCTGTTCATGAATGTTAATTTGCCTAATTTTGTGGTTATATTTGTGGTTCTGACCTTGTGTCAGTTTCAGTATTCTCATTTCCTTCCATATTCTTTTTCTGCATTATGAAATGATTAAACCAAACTTCATAATTTTTAAAATGATAATATAGTTTGTAGTAAAACAATAAAGTGTTTTAGAAAAGTACTTGGACTCATACCATTATTTTATACATAGAGTTGCAGGAAACCGTCTGCAAATAACCGTTGTGTTATCAAAGGCTCATCCAAGATTCAAATGATATCTGGGGGTGCTCATACGTATCAACTATTTCATAAGTTACCATTGTATACTGGGTTGTTACAAATGTTGGACATCAGAGAGAATTCTGTTGAAAACTGTGTTCTTTAGAAATGTGCTGATAAATGTCATTACCATAAACTCTAAGAATTTTTCAGCATTAACCACTTTATTTTTATAGAAGAAAAATTGACCAAATACACTCAGTAATTGGGTTGTTCTTGGCTCTGTTTGAAATCTACTGCTCGATGATATTTTAGGATGAACCATATGGCTTTTTTTATGCCCAGGAACTAACCTCACTGCTGATAACAATTTTTATCTGAAACTGTGCAGTTAATTGTCCAATTTTAATAAGGTGATAAAAATATTAAGTGGGCTATTTATATCATATGTACACGATCTCAAAAGTATACTAATAGTGATGATCTCATCATATGTCACAAGTTCAATAATTTCAAAATAGCTTAGAATGATATAATATTACTATGTAACGTGTTACACTGTGTATGATTATAAATTAGAAGCTATTTATCACACAGCATAAACCTACAAGGCAAGAGATCAATTTGACAACTTCAGCTAATGTCATAAGCAAAAAACTAGCGTTTTGGTATATTGTATCTTTATTTCACATGTTTGCAACATAAGCACTAGCATTCCTTGTTGACACCTGTCACATATTTACCGGAAGATGGCCCAACAAGCCAAAAAACTGGTTTGTAAATAAACAAAAATTGGTAGAACAAAAACAGATTGTTTGCAACCTAAAGTATGGAATTGTTATACCGAGAAGTGACAGAAAAATCCATTTATAATGTAAAAGTTACACTCCATAGAGGTCTCAACACAAACTGTACAAATACTCTCTTTGACTTCAGATGACTTCTGCCACTACCTAATTTTTATTGGCCGAACACCATACTAAACAAAATTACTGATATAGTATGTTCTAAGAACATGATTTCTACATCTA
The DNA here is from genome assembly GCA_026315105.1 of Locusta migratoria. Taxonomy (NCBI): domain Eukaryota; kingdom Metazoa; phylum Arthropoda; class Insecta; order Orthoptera; family Acrididae; genus Locusta; species Locusta migratoria. Next base: position 11,317,295 of record CM048755.1, read on the forward strand.
CAGCTATACTCCCAAAACCGTGACACACATACAGTGCATGAAGAATCAGTAAGAATGCTACCCATTTGTAGAAAGGGGAAGACTCGTGACCTATCTGAGTTTGAATGATGGTAGATGGTGTTGGACCAGAGGCTTGGCATAAGCATTTGAAAAACTGCACGACTTGTTGGGTGCTTGAGTAGTGCTGTGATGAGTGTCTTTAATAAGTGGCAAATCCAATGTGAAACCCTGTATAACATTAAGGGAATTAGTGAGCACTCATTGTTACAATTGTGATAGGAGTGACTCCAGTGTAAATAATTTAGCACCAAATAACTAGTATGTAGCTATTGCAGTGTCACGAGAGCAGCTGACCAGTCACCTAGCAGCATCAGTGGCGTATGTGAACAAAAGAAGTTCCAGCCATGTGACGGAACTGCACACGGTCGCCGAGGCTCAACAAAGCAACACGTGGTCATCGATTTAGGAAGCACTAACCAGATCTGGCCGTACTCACAAGTGTAAAACTCCAAATTCAGCAGGGGAGTGACATTCTTGAGGATGACGAACTGGCCCGGTGGCCCGGAGTGTGACGGCCCGTAGAGTCTGTGCCAGCTGCCACAATGCCTCAATAATGACTGACCCTGGACCTCTGGCACCGTAACTGACCAACTGTTCCCACTGCCGCAGTAAGCTGCGACGCGATCCAGGCCTCGTGGGACAGAACACCGCCACCGGATATGTGCTATAGAGCCGTTCGTGCCATTGACATCACGTTCTGCCTTTCCCACTTCTAGAGGAAGGTCACAGATACCTGACATCACACCATCATCCGACACAGCTAGGCTTCAGTACATATGCTGCTTGTGACATTGGATTGCCACTGCTGCAGTAGTGCATTCAGCCCGATGCCCGAGTCGCCACAGTTGTCACTAGCAGTTGTCATGCACGCTGAGGGCCACCTTACAACTGGCCATGCCCGGAATTTTATATCTAGAAGATGGCACGACAGAAGACAAACTTGACTTGTTGTAATGTTAAACAAAGACAATTAGAATAAAATAGGCTATTCAGTTACACTAATTCCATCATGTGTCTGGAGCTTCTGTTCATGTAGGCCACTGTCACTGCTAGGTGAGTGACCAGTTTGATCAGCTGCTCCTGTCATACTGTCTCAGATCGGCAATAGCTAAATAGTGGTTAGTCTATGGTAAATTATTTACACTGGAGTTACTGTTTACTGCAAAATCTTCTATCACAACATTACAGATGTTGGATGTCATATGCTGGGCAGACTGGTAAGAGGACAGGCGGCAGACTGTAGTAGGACTAAAATCGGACTTTAATACTGGGCTGATCGCAAGTGTTTCTGACTGTGCAGTGCACCAAACATCCCTAATTATGGCCCATCTGCAGTCAATGCCGACACGTGTACCAATGTTAACTTCATGAGACCAGAAACTTTGACTGAAATGGGCACTCGACCACTGTCGCTGGGTGTTGGCACGATGGCAGCATGTTGCACGGTCTGATGAAACTCAATACCATCTTCGTGATGTTGACGGGTGGGTGCAAAATTCCATGATGCCTGTACTGTGGGACAGAGACAAGCTCATGATGGTTCAATTATGCTCTGGCGGACATTAATGTGGGCACCCCTGGATCCAGAGGAGTTCGTACAAGTCACCGTGGTGGCCAAGAATTATGGTACACTGTTGCAGATTACATATAACCATTTATGATGATCATGTTTCCCAACAGCAGTGCCATTTTTCAACAAGATTATGCACCATGGAGCAAGACCAGGAGTGTGATTGAGTTATTCAAGGAACACAGTGATTATACTCCGTTCACCGAAATGAGAGATGTACTGTAAACATGGCAAGGCACGTGACCACAGCACTGCCATTGAGGAGTGTACAAGGCAGAGGCACTGGAATCGGCGTTGCCATCTCTGTTGCAGGCGTGAGCTCATTACTGCGTGCTGTACAACGGCAATTCGAGGATCTCTTATCTTTAAAGACACTTGAAAGACTATTGGTTGATTATTATAGTAATGTATAATCATATTAAAACAATGCAGAAGTGTAACTGAGAATGTTACTTCTCTGACCACTTAAAAAACACAATGGCTAAGGCAGGAGGTGGCATAATCCTCGAACCATTGAATGGTTGAGAAATGAAGGAAGATCCATTTACTATTTGGACGAAACGTGGGTGAACGCAGAACATACCCAAAGTGACATCTGGTAGATGACACTATAAAGTCCTCAAAACAAGCGTTTCTATCCCGATTATTCAACAGAAGCAAGGGCCCATCAGGAAAGGGAAACAGCTGATTATCTCACACATTGACAGCAAAGCAGGGTTCGTTAAACGATATTTGTGGACTTTATAATCCAAGAAAAGTGGAGATTATCATGAGGAGATGTGCGTCGAAACCTTCGAGAAGTGGTTTCAAGGTATTCTTCCTAGGCTTCAAGAAACCGCAATTGATATCGCGCCAAACCATTCTCGTAGAAAAAGTTCCCAATGCGAATTACAATAAGCACGAAATATCAGAGTGGCTAAAATCGAAAAAATATCGACGGTATGTTCAAGAAAGAACTTTTAGATATAGTTAAAATCACAGAACAGCACACAATGAATATGTGATAGATAATTTGGTGAACAATGCAGGGAAAATCGTTCTTAGCATTCCTCCGTACCACTGTGAATTAAACACCATGGAGTTAGTGAGGGCTAGAATCAAAGGCTACGCTGCAGCGGAAAACATAACATACAAAATTCTGGAAGGTGAACTGCAAGAAGGAGCAGTAAGAATAGTGAATGCAAAAGATTGGAACAAGTGTGTCCTCCGTGTTGTAGAAAAAACCTGAAAGTCAAATGTGGAAATTACAGGAGGAGAGAGAGCAGCAGTTTGTTATAAACCTCAATCAGAACAGTTCATGCTCGACATAGTGAACCTTGTTTCGCTGTCCTTTAACATTTATTACTGGTATGGTTATTAAAAATTGTGTTACTGGAGCATTTTGTTAGTAACCTGAATGAAAATAAAACTGGTTTGACAGAATGAACTCGGTTTAATCATACTATTAACATTATTGTAACTCGCTTTGAATCCTCAATGCCACCTGCGTGGCACAGTGGTAACACAAAAGACTCGCGTTTGGGAGGACAGTGGTTCAAATCCATTTTCGGCCATCCAGATTCAGGTTTTCCACGATTTTCCAAAATCACTCCAGGCAAATTTTGGGATGGTTCCTTTGAAACGACATGGCAGTTTTTTTTTTTTCCTATCCTTGCCCAAAAGTCTGATCATAAGTTCCATATATAATGATCACGCTGTCGATGGGACATTAAATGCTAAGGTTCCTTTCTTCCTTCCTTCACTTTGGTCAGGCACTTGTTGTTTGCAACCAACCACACTGCAATTCCTGCCTTGACTCTAAAACATGTTGGCTGCCATTGTTCATGAATTCAACTAGAACAGTGACTATTTCAGGCATCATGTAGAGGACATAATTTTTCCATGCATGTGTTCGTCACATTCGAATCAACTTGTAAACAAGTCAGATGTCATGTCTCTCTCTCTCTCTCTCTCTCTCTCTCTCTCTCTCTCTCATTTTTACTTTCCAAAAAGATAAATGGAATACTCAAAAAAGTATGGAACACCCCACCTTGAATGAGCAGTGAAATTGGGCCTGTGGAGAAAAACTGAGGATTGTGCAAAGAAGACTGAATCTCTTATTCTCTGTAAAAATGGTTATTCAAAATCTTCATTTCCTTTTCATTTGCTCTGTAGTTTACAATTTTTTCCAGATGTAATTAATTATTTTTGGGAATAATGTGCAGAACTGTTTCATATTTGTGGTTTGGTTGCAGAAAGAAGGTAGTTTGTCATCCACTGACAGATTTTTTAATTATTACAAATACTTGAACTTACACTTAAAGTTACAAGCAGTTTTGTTCATCAAGAGCTTTTGTCAGCAAGCCATCTACTAACTGGGAGAAAGGCTCATAAATCATCATGCAAATACAAAATATCACAAATTAACTGTCAAGCAGGCAGTACATTTTGTAAAGCTCACAGAAAGCAAAGCACCTGATTTTACAGAGTCCATAAATGTGCAAAATAGTAGAACAGAAATAGGTTAAAAGCTATCATTGAAACAATTCTTCTCCTCTACGAGATTGTCGCTATTCTAGAGAAGTTGGAATAAATGAACCTGCACATAATGGTGGTAATTTTAGAGGACTACTTCATTTTCATGTTCGATCCGGTGATGAAATGTGTAAGAATCACTTACGTACATCTACGTGACTACACTGTGATTCACACTTGACTGCCTGGCAGAGTGCCTTGCACCATTTGCAGACTATATCTCTACTGTTAATAATCAGCATGTGGAAAAAATGAACCTCTAAATCTTCCTGTTTCAGCTCTGATTTGGGTTATTTTATTATGATGATAATGTCTCTCTCACTGAGGATCACCAAAATAATTTCACATTCAGAGAGGAAAGCTGGTGACTGAAATATTGTAATTAGATCTTTGATCTCATCACAACAAGAAAAACATTTGTTTTAATGTTTGCCGCCCCATTTTGCATATCATATCTGTGACAAACTCTCCCTTACCTCTCCCTTATTGTGTGATATTACTAAACTAACTGTCTCTCTTTGTACTTTTATTATGTCCACTGCCAATCCTTGCTGATAAGGATCCTATACTGTGCAGCAACACTTCAATGGAGGGTGGAAAAATGGTAGTGTAGGCTGACTGTTTGGTGAAATTGTTGGGAGAACACTCAGAAGATGTAACAAAGTACAGTCTTTGGTTCACCTTACCCACAATATTATCTATCTGGTCTTTCCTGTTAAAATTGTTCATAACTGTAATACTTTGTTATGCATCCAAGAGACATGTGCGATTTATCATGTAACTGAAATTAAATGCTTTTATTTTAATACTCATGTAGATGACCTCACACTTTTTTTTATGTATGGTCAATTCCCACTTATCAAACCATACACATATCCTGTAGAGATCATTTTGCTATTAGTATTGATCTTCTGATGACTTCACTAGATGGTGAATGACAGCATCGTCTGCAAACAACCCAAGAAGGCTATTCAGATAATCTTCTATGTTTTTCATATGGATTAGGAATGGCAGATGGCCTCAGACACTTCCTCTGAGAGTGCTAGATATCACTTTTACGATTTCCCATCTATTACTATCAGTTGCAATCTTTCTAACAGGAAGTCATGAATCCAGTCACACAACTGCATTCCTTTGCAGGTAACCAGAATAATGTTATTGGGCTATGCCATTTGTGCTATCCAGGTGAAAGAAGCAGTATGTTCTTACTGTATTGGCTAATGTAACAGAAGGCATAACATCAGCATACTCTGAAGGAACCTAACTGTTATACAGTGTGGACCATAAGAAAATGTTCCTTTATTAAATGATTTGAGTTGCTTCACAACACTTAGGAATGTAAGTCTGTGTTACGCATGCCAAAAGCTGTCCTGGTTTTGAATTCTAGAATCTGTACTGTGTCTTATTTTCTCAACGAATTTTGAAAGACTGTATTTAGTAACTCCGCTTTTGCTTACCTACACACAGCATCCACTGTAAAGCCATGTATTCCTTTGCAGGTATCCAGAATAGTTATTTAACTATGCCATCAAAGCTATCTGGGTCAAAGAGGCAGTATTTTTACTGTACTGGCTAACAAAACAGAAGGCATAACACGGCAGGAACAACTAGTGTTATGTTTACAATACATAAACTGCTCATTTGGAAAATTATCAGGGAGGATTTTCTTGAATTTATCTACATAGAAGATGTTTCAGCTCAAGCTTTAGCAATGATGATTATAATGTTTGCCTCATCTTATAATACTGTTAAGGTAGGATACAGTCTGCCATTACCAATTTTTTCCTTCTCTGTTAAGATAGTAATAAAAAAAAAGAGTGTGTAATAGTTTTTGTATCATGCTTTCACTACCCATTTAAAAACTATGCCAAGCTTCAAATACACAAAAGCACAAGAGATAAGCAACACTGCAGGCAGCCGGCCTGCAGTGTGCCGAGGCATTGACAAGTGAAACAACCCCTTGCTTTCCCGCTGAGCAACACATGGCCGGGGCTGATGCCATATTCAGTGACAAAGCAGTTGCCAACTAACTCATGTTAAGTGTTTTGCATACTGCCGAGGGCTAGGCTGGTGGTAGATACCCAAGTTGAAGCTTTATCCCAGATCACTTTTCGTATGTGATCTGAGGAATTATCGAGCAACATGGCAGACATAATGTATTTTATAACAATTAAGAATAATTCATAATATCCTCACTTTATTCAGGCATTGTCACATGACCTGCACACACTGAGGAGATGCAACTGGTATTGAACATATGATAGTGACACCCTAATGTGAGGTATAATGTGATGGATAAATAGTGATTTAAGATGAAAAAGCTGCTTTTAGTTTGGAATTCAACTTTTTCCCAGATTATATTAAAGATGACTTCATTCGGCTAAAATAGATGATCTATTCCAAAACCTATTCGTTACATGTGTGTGCCAGAAATTCGGACACCTTATTATGGGACATAAGAGCCAAGCTACCACTGACCTCACTTTCAAATTCTCTGTTACCCATCTGACTTTGCCTCTCGAATGCAACAATTTTCAGCACAGCAACCTTAACAATTTCTGGACAAATTATTATTATTATTTTATGACATCTTGCACTTAGTGGATCAGGTTACACGTGTGATCCATCTGCTACTGATACTTGTATTACAAAGTTTCAAATCAACTACAGAGGCAGTATGTGCTGTTGTGGAATTACTAGTGTTAGACTATAATTTAGGTGAGGCAGGTGGAGTTGGAAAGTTTCATTCCAACAATCTAGAGAAGAGCTCACAAACATTTAGATTACAGGGGCAAGAGTGTAAAGGACAATCTGTTAGAGCAAGAAGACATTATAGCAAGATTTTATAGGCCTAATAAATCTTTCATATTGTTCTGCAATGCTATAGAATGACATAAGGATTATTTGTGGCGTCAAGAGTATGCCAAGAATAACAAATTTCAGTCATCACCTCTCTAGAACGGACAATGCAGTGGTCAACAGGCGACCTGAGTGCCTTTGCTAAGAACACATCACCTGGCTTGGCTGCAGCACCTCTACTGGCCTTATCACCATATCGGTTGGACCTTAGACAACTGGAAAACTACGGTTTGATCAGATGAGTCCTGATTTCAGTTTGTAAGACCCAAAGGGGGTTTCAGGGCATAGTAAACCACATGAAGCCAGGAACCCAGTTAGTTGACAGGATACTGTGCGAGCTAGTGGAGGCTCCATAATGGAGTGGGATGTTTTTACTTGAAATGGAGTGGGTTCTTTGGTCCATTTGAACCAGTCATTGACTGAAAATACGGTCGGCTGCTTGGAGACTGTTTGCAGCTATTCATGGACTTCATGTTACCAAACAACAATGGAATTTTTATGGATGGTGATGCAAGATGTTGCCGGGCCACAATTGTTGATAATTATTTTAAAAACCATTTTGGATATTTCCGACATGAATCCCATCCAACACTCACGGACATAATCGAGGGGTCAGTTTGTGTTGATGGCTCAATATTCTTGCACTGGACTTCCAATGAATTGCCGAGTTCATGCATCATTGTGTTGCTGCACTTCTCCAGAAAGAAATTAGATCGTACATGATATTAGGATGTATGTTTTGACTGTTGGTACCTCATGGCAAATAGGACAGGTTTTTCTGCATGAAAAAAACTTCCGTCCAACTGAGTGGGTTTTAGTTTTACTTGTTGCTGTTTGTTCTGCTATTATGTGTCCACTGCGCTCTTGAATGTTTTCTATTCAACTGAGAATTCTCTTTTTTTAATAATAATTGTAGTAACTAGCATTTGAGAAAACTTCAGCTGCAGTGTGTATTCAGTTTAGAACTAAAATGTTGTAATACTTGGGGAGTTTTCCAGTGCTTTCAGTTGCTCTTCAGTCACACTACCAGAAATATTAAACTTTAGAAATGCATAGTTATTGTTTCCTTTTTTTTACTGTCTACTTCAAGGCATCCTCAGTGCGTCCTGGAAATTAAATTTTTGTTTTTAGATATAGTATTTATAGATATAAATATTTCATGTCTTTTTTCTAAAGTAAATAATTGGTTACACACAGCTTATCACCTTTCAGGTTTAGATTTATCATTCATATGTGTTTTTTATTTATTTATTTATTTATTATTATTTCAGAAACACCGTTAAATACTTACAGCTGCTTTTTGAGGCATCTTATGACAGAAGAGGATCTGAGAAACAATGGTTTCCCAAGGCCACATCCTGAAGAAAAAGGTGTAGCTGTTGTTTATTCGTCATATAAACAACTTGTTGCAACAAACAATCCTTTGAAAAGGATATGTGACCGCTGTGGCAAAGAATATGCTGTAAATACTCATGGATTTGCTGTAAAGACTGAAGAGTGTATAAATCACTGGGGGAGGCTGTACAATATGAGGAGTATGTGTTTTTTTTATCAATATATACTATTACTTCTGTTGCTGCTATGATTATTTTTTTACAAAATCATCTTTGCTGCTGCAGTTTTCTCAACTTTATATACAGTCACCACCACAATGACTGTAATTATCTTCTCAACTGTCAGGGATGGCTTAACTGTAAGTGTTTATATTTATTTTAAAAAGTAAAGCTCCTATCAGTCTGAAATTGTTTTTAACATGCTAGTGAATTACTAGGAATGTTCATATTGGGGGTGGTATGGCTTTGCATTCCTCCAAACTATGAACTGACTTTCCCAGCCAGTTATAGGAGAATCTACAGTTCAACGTGGATTCCAAACCATAGTGTTACACAACACTTTTTACATGAAGATCCCATTGGATTTCTAGACTGGTACTTTACCACTGGGCTACCAAGTCATACATGTTTCATTTATAAGGTGTAATAATAATCAATGAAATGCAATGTAAAAGTGTAATCAATGAAGTATCATTATCTTTCTTTCTTTTTGGGAATGAATGGCATGTGATTTTCATTGAATGTGTACCATTTCTGAGGCCACACTAAAATGTCCCTACATGAGACAGTATAATAAATAGCTTTGTCAATTCTATCAAGGTTTTAGCTTAATAAATGAAAGTTTGCCAGAAGTAGTTTCTTCTTCTTCTTCTTCTTCTTCTTCTTCTTCTTCTTCTCCTCTCTGTTGGTTTTGTATCCCTTTATGTATGTACTACCCTTAAGTAGGTTGTAGGTTGGTTTTTTTATTGTCCTCCGACAGCAGAGGTAGTACAGTTCCATTTCCTTTGCAGGTAGAATGATTATTTCAGGATCATTCGTTAGTTTAGTGATGTTTGTCCTTGGTGGAAAGGCTCTGGTGAGGGCATGGCATGTTTACCTATGTTACTTTTCTGCGTTGTCACCGGGGACAATCTTCCCCTTTCCCTTTTTAATGAAATAGCAGTCAATGTTTGTGAAAAGTAAAGTCCCTTTTTCTGTTCAAACTTGGAAACTCAATTGTTCATGTACTTCAGACTGGTCCTTATAAGCCTAAAAATAGTGTCAACCCACTCCTGAGCAACATAGCAAGAGCAGGTAAACTATCTGTGTGAATAATACCTGTATCCGGTTCTTTCCCTTAATAGGGCAACCCTAGCTCTTCTTTTGATCTCGTAGGTTGCAGCAATGCAATCCTTGTGAATGTTTTTGTTGTACTATAACAGCACATCATGAGGAAGGTGGGAGAGTTTTGAGAAACGCTTTCTTGTTGTGAAGCTCATCCAACTCCTTAAGTCTTTGATATATCATATGTGTTATCTTAAGCTTTATCACCAAATCATTTGTTTGTACTATTCTTAGGTGTCCAGACAAGTGCAGTTGTTTTCATAACACAATATTTTGACAACATTCCTTACTTGTCATCTTCAGGTGATACCTGTAGAATGAGCAGTTTCACTTCTTCTTCCCACCTCCTTTATAATGTGATCACACCACTTCCTCCAATACTCAGTCATATTTAATGGAAAAGCATGTGGTGGGGGAGGGTCCTCATTGACAAAGACTGGGCATGAACCCCAGTTCCTCAGTGCTTCTAGAGCCTTGTTTAGGCAAGGAAGTGCCTCTCAGCCAATGATGTAATTTTAGTTGGCTGAACACTAGTCCCAAGCTGTGGTTAGGTGTAGCCCCTGTTTCTGCTGACCGAGTGGTAACCCACTGCACACGCATTCGGCAGTTCACATCCACCTCTGGCTATCCTGATTTAAGTTTCCTTGATTTCTCTAAACCGCTCCAGGTAAATGCCAGAATGGTTCCTTTCAAAGGGAACTGCAAATTTCTTTCCCCATCCGTGTCAAAAACTATCCGTATGTTCTGTTTCTAATGACCACTATGTCAGTGTAATGTTAAGCCCTATTCTTCTTTTCTTCATATATTTGTATGTATTGGTCACTGACCACTCATATTTTAATAGCCCTCTTCAGTTCACAGTCCCAAAATGATGAGGTCTATCATTACACTTAGGTATTTTCACACTTCATAGAGTCCTCTATAGGCACACTGTGTTCTGCAACCACAAATTTTGTTGGTTACTTAAGTTCAGTGGGTCTTCTGTATTCCTTGCATCTTTCTTTGAGTGTCCACACTGTCTCATGTATACCCTACTGTGTTAATAAGGAACACAATAAACACCCAGATATGCAGTCTCAAGTCATCTTTCACTGTACCATAGTGCACGCAGTTTTGGAGGTCAACCAAAAACACGTGTAATGCTGTCTGTGCTAGGGTTCTGTTTATTTTGTTCAATATCCCAGCATGTGACAGGTATGTAATTGTTTTATCCTCGTTGCTGTGTTCTATTTGCTGGGCCTGTATCTTCTGTATGAATGCATGTCAGATTCGTCACTTGAGAGGCACTTAGACGGACTGAGCATTAAAGGAGTTGGAGAGTGAAAAAGAAAAATTCCCCTTTGCCGAATGTTCAGAGTTAATGTCATTGTGATGTTCTCCTTAGAATAATTAAAAGCAGGAAACTTATATCACTCCAAATTCTGCATATTAGTGAACAATGATCAAAAAATTCTCACCTAGTCTTAATTATTAAACACAGTTTAAAATTTCAGTCTTACTAAAGTAGTAGTAGCCAGTTAATATTTTTCTCACCATTGGATGATATGTTATAATCTTTCCAAACCTATATTCCTTTGAAATGAAGGGAATGGAAGAGGGATAAGGAAAAGAACTTGTCAGGTTTAGGAAATGTTGACAGTTGTCGAAAAGTCATTCAGAACCCAGGGTCAAGGGAGACATATTGGAGGGGGTAAGAGGGAAATACTATTTGTTGAGGACTGCACTGGAACTGATTTGAAAATCTAAGACCTTTGGGGTGGAAGATAGAGTAATAAGCAAGATAGATAGAAGTGTTGTGCAGAACCTAATAAGAGTAGAACACTAAGAGAGTTACATGCAGCGGACAGGTGGGAGGAGGATGGAGAGGGGACAGGTCCAGGCCAAGGTAATCAACCTAAATTTAGGCCAGGTGGGTAGTGAAAATGATTGACAGGTTGTAACACCAGTTCCTACCTGCGGAGTTCTGTGACATTTTTGTCAGGAGAGAGAATCCAGATGATGTGTGGTGCAGCGGGTGCTGAGATCCCAACTGAGTGCTCTGCAACCGAATATTGTTTGTTGCCAGTATAATTCTCCATGTCTATTCACCCTGACTGATAACTGTGTAGAAAACTAAGCAGCCTGTACTTAACGTTTGAAGTTTCACAGCTCTCTCTCTCCATTTGTGATAATAAATGTTTTGCCAGTTACTGGACTGGTAATAGTGGTGGTAGGAGGGTGCATAGGATAAGTTTTACAGTAGGGGCGGTTACAACCTCAGTTACAACTCTTGCACATCTGCTATTCATTATTGTCTTTTAGAAAATATTGTTTCCTCGGTGTCTTTCGCTTCTGGGGTGTACAGATTTATTAATGTTCAACTCTCAATTGCTCACAAGTGCAGGGTTTTACAGGTAAACACCATTTGTAGATCATATAACAAACACACCTCTGTATATAAAAATTGTTATTCAGTTTTACCCACATGACCTGGAGTACTTCCCTTGTTAGAGGTACTATATCGTTAAACAGTTCTTTAAATACTATTATTATGATTTTTCCCATTAATATTTGAGTACCATGTTGGTAGTATCCTATCTTCTAATTATTAGTAAAAGAACAAAGACAGTTAAGACTTTGACGTAAGGCTATCATTTTTAAAATGGTAATGTTCACAGTATGACCTTTAATTTTGCAATTTTGTTTGTCATCCATGTATACATAAATTATGAATCCAAAAGGATTGAACACTTCCTATTTTTCTGTAACTCATAGGTTTTGTTTGGAATGATGATTTTGTGTGGCAATGGATTGAGTATTTGCTAAGAAAATATTTTGGGTAGTACACCTAAAAGATGTGAACATAAGGCCAGTATTATACTATCAAATTTATTGGACAAAGGAATTGGATGAAATATTGGTCCTATTTCTTTGACAAAGATCTTTGGCGTGACGCCGAAAGGGGGTATTACACTGTTGCCCAATATTTTGCCAAAGTTTCTTCATAATGGCATACTATAATGCATTATTATGTTCTGCAGGTGTGTGTATGCCAATTGCATTGTGTTTATAAGAAAATAAGAATGATATAAAAATTATAAATGTACTTGAAGCCATGGGAATCGTTGCGAGATAATAAAACATACAACAAAATTTGTAACAGGATGTTGCGAGTCGAGGACATAAAGTCTCACAGAAAATTCACCTCAGAAAAGGTATATACACAAGAAACAGACCTAACCTGACATTAAGATTTCTTCCAACAGAAGAAACTTATTCCAGTTTACATTTCGCAATCAAATACTGTTGAGTGCATTGACAAGAATAATATGTTTAAAGTGCTGTGTCTGATGTACAAAAATGCAATAATTGAGAACTACTAAAAACATTTTATTTATTTATTTTTTAAATCAACGAGTATATTGTGTCCGCCTCCTCCTCTATGCCTGTTTGTTAGAATGCAAGCTGGGTAAATCCAGAGGCAGGGGAGGTTTGCAAAGCTCATAGGTGATAGTTTAGTAGGTGGTGGGGGTGTCACTCATGGAAAATTCCTGTAGTAGTTGGTGTTAGGGCTGCACCGTTTTTAGGCTGAAGGCAGCTGATAGGTATTCCTGCTTAAAGGAAGTCCCTCTAGAAAGGAACCACCTTTGACAAAGTCTAATAATCTAAGTAATAAGGGAATTACTGTTCTTCATCTAAATATACAGGATATCAGAGATAAAGTTAATGAACTGCTTAATGATACTGATTCTGACATTATTGGTATTTCAGAGCCCTTTTTAAGTGATGTGACAATTCAGAGACTTCCTTTGCCAGGATACAGGTTACCTGCCTTCTATTCTAGGAGTTCCTTGCAGTGTGGGGGAGTGGCCATGTATGTAAAAAATGATTTTTCATCAGAGTCAATTGATTTTTCTAAACACTGCACAGAAAAGATATTTGAATGTTGTGCAGGAGTTGTTAATGTTAATGGAACTAAACTAGTAATAGTTGTTATTTATAGGTCCACTGACTCAGATTTTAAAATGTTTCTGCCCAAGCTGGAATTGGTTCTGGGTTGACTGTATAGGAAGTATAAAAATTTAATTGTGTGTGGAGATTTCAACATTAATTGTGTAGGTGATAGCTCAAGGAAAAGTCAGCTGTTAGATCTTTTTAATTCCTATAACAAGATGCAAACAGTATTTTTTCCAATGAGAGTGCAAGGAAATAGCAGTTCTACCATTGACAATATTTTTGTTCATTCTTCATTATTAGAGGGGCACTCTGTCAGCAGAATAGTAAATGGCCTATCAGACCATGATGCCCAAATTTTAATTCTAAAAAGTATTTGTTCTCAAACAAATGTTAAACAGAAATATCAACACAAGTGTCTTAGTCATATTTTTCACATTTTCATGAGGTCCATACTTTAAAAAATGCAAAATTGAGGAAAAACGTAAAAATTCCCCAAATACGAGCAAAAACAAATGTAATTGACATAGGTACATGATTAAAAATCATAAGTCTCTCCAATAGGCTTAAATTGTATATTATCTATGTAAGTGAATGAAAGTAAATGAACAATAGGTAGAGAAGAAAAAAACAGTGTTATTTTATGGACAGAATCATTTTTTAATTTTTTTTTCCACTTTTCGTTGTTATTATCACTTTTTTACTTTTTCCATTTTCAGGTATATATTTTGATCATATTTTGCAATTTTTCAATGGTATGTTGAAAATTACACTATTCCTAAGATTAGGGTGGGTCAGTATTGATATAGATGCTGAAAAAAATAATTTTAACAAAAAATATTGATGCAAATAAGTATCTAAAAATCCTTACTTGGTATGTGTTAAATATTGTGAAAAAAAATTATTTGCCTATTATTGTATCCAGCAGGTTAAAAAATATAAGACCTCCCTTTTTTTACGTCTGCAAATGGTTTTTCACTGTAGAACTTTTCTTGCTGACTTAAATATTTCTGTTATATTGTCCAAATTTCATACAGGTTAACCATATTGAGACATAAAAGAAAATATTATACTGCAAAGATAAGTCTTTGCCTTTGCATTGGTGTTGTGAATAAATAAAGTCATGGCCACAACTGCAAGAGAAATTTTATATAAAAAATAAAAAATACCTGAAGGTCCACATATTGTTTAAAGTTTTTTCAGGAACAAAATATTTATAAAAATGTAGGGGTAAAAATGTGACAAAATTGATTTTTTTAAATTTGTTTTTTAATGTTTAGTCACATCTGCCTTTGACACCAAGTTTATTATATACATTTTGGTACAAGTTTGAGTTTTAAATTCTGTTTCCTATCAATATTAAAGTAGTCAACAATCCGAAGATTGGTTTGAACACCACAGTGCTTCACTAGGCATGGTTCTGTTTGGAGGTGGTATGCCGTTGCCTCCCTCTGACCTTCAAACTGACTTACCCAGCCAGTTATAGGGGGACCTGCAGTTTAACGTGGGTTCCGAACCACGGTGCTACTCGGTATTTTTCACATGAGCAATACTGTCAGAGGTGAAAGAAGTGGAAAGTGACAGATAAAAATCCCAAGACCTGGCGGGACTTTTAATACAAAAACCTTGCTTTTAACACTCTCTTATTTTTTGACACACTAACAAATGGTGGTAAGGCTCATTTATGCACAGCATTTTCAGTGCTGGATCTATCTCCAAACAAATGAAGCAGCTTTCAGCCTTCTAGCAGAGAAATTAGAACTATAAACGTTTGAAAAAGTGAAATTTTACTTATGGCAATGGCAAAGTAGTACACTAAATTTGTCGGCGAAATGTTTATTTTTCAAGGATAAATTAGCGACCGGACAAGGGTACATAAAGGAACCTGTCCAAATACAGCAGGGACAGCATAATTATTTATTTCATTATCAACACAAAAGATTATTCCCCTCATTTTATGTGACAGAGTTTTTGAAGAGCATTCAAATGTTGTTGCCAACATTAGAACATTTCGCTGGAGCTGTCATAAATAAAACTTTTTTGAATAGGTTAAAATAAACAAAGGCCAGATGATAAAAAAGAGCTTAAAATGTTTCTTTAAATCTAGTTGTAGTCATTATAAGCCTGTGAGAAATCCAACATTAAGTCCAAAAGTAGTAATCCTAGTCGCAGCGAAACAATAACAATAATGTGTCAGTCAAAAAATAAAACAACGAAATTGATCAGCTTCAACGCTGTCAAAAGATCTCGTTAAAATGCAAGTCCGACAGCCGACGCTTCGCACGTGCAGTGCATCAAATTTAAACTGCTAGTTCAGCCTTCTATCACGGAAAATAATCTGATACAATTTCAAAATGTTTGAAACATTTCTACAAAGAAAACAATCGTATCAATATTAATTGAGGTTTTCATAAGTTAACACACAGAGAAATGCGCTTGCCGACAGTTACTGTCGATACGCACAGTCTTAACATTGTGTTGCAGCGTATTATTACAGTATTTATTACAAAATAATAAAATAGTCACCACATCAGAACATTTCTTTATTAAATACGTCACTGGCATTATTAGACTTATGACATTTCTTACCCTGATACACGGTAACTCTGCTGAAAACGGCCGATTTCATGCTAATTCCAAAAGCATTGACGAATTCATGTTATTTCCTTAAAAACTATCAAATTTGTGTTATTTGTTGTGTTATTGTTCCTGCCCCTAACAATAGATAAGTCTAGAAAGCACCAGTGACATACTTACATGTGCAATGCATGAATGTTGTCAGTGCTCACTGAGAGTACGGAATAAGACAATAGGAGGCGGATTCCGTGATACGAAAGAAAGTGCAATGAAATATGAGATTTTTCACTATGCACAAGAAAAGCAATCCATGTCAAATGATCTATGTTTCAAATAATTGCTTTATAATTAAATCATGGTGCTACATAGGTGTATGGGTGACCGTATGTGGATCAGTTTGTATTGTAAAAAGTAATAAGAATTCACTTAATTGAATCAGTGTAATGGAATTGCCCACAATAAGTACACGAAACTTATCATCTTTTCTTAGAAATCACTGATATGTGACAGCAACTAAAAACTTGTCAAAAATTGAAATGGTGTCTGGGTACAAGGCAACCAGGCTATTTTGTGACATGCTACAACTACAAATTATATGTCAAAAATGTTTTCTATCTGTGTGGTCGTGCTTGAACCGAGTTGCGAGAATTGATTCGAGTGATGTATTCCTTGATTTCCCCCTCCTTAGAAGAAGATTCGTAAATGGTATAAGTAATTCCTGATGTCCTCACTATTTCATCACAATAGTATTTAAAGATGTCACTGGAATTCTGAGAGATACAGCTAACTGAGCACGAGTCCTTGTATTAGCATCAACTAGTTTTTGTAGGCTCTATGCAATTTTTTTCATCTAGCACAAACACTTGGTGTCTTTTGTTTAAATTTTTGTTCACGTCTGAAACAAGATTTTTCACTCGGTCGACTTAAAAATGCACTTATCGACTGAACTTTTGACAATCCGTATTATGCTCTTCACTGTCTGTGGATTGTTTTAGTCAGAGTAGTTTTTTTTATGATTTTGGCATTTTTTAAATGTTATCTTTTCAGAAAGAAAATTAAAAGCACCAACACCGTAGTTTTATGTTGCAAATATGGAAGAGGCAAATAGAAGATCATTGTACTACTGTATTATTCATTAAAGTCAAGCTACTCCTTTGTTAATAGATACCACCTACTACATCGTAATTGGGGATAGATGTGCCAAAAATAAAATGCAAATTGCAAATACTTCTGTCTACTGGATTACAAGCTGTACTAGTAAAATAAATTCTACTTTAAAGTGAGTGGTGGCTTTATGTTTCTACAGATCCTATTAAGAATTATTGGTTAGCCAATATTAAGTTCATAACTTGTAATTTTCTCATTATGTGATACGACTATCTCACCGACTAATTACTGTTAGTTCCTCCATGCTGGTGGACTTAAAGCACATGATGCAATTAAATCAAATGTGGTGCTTAAAAAGATTACTGCTGTAAGCTGAGCTGTCCCCCCCCCTCCCCCATGCACATGTGCAAGTTATCCCTGTGTAGTGCGGTATTGCGCAAGCACTGAAACAGTGGAGTTTTAACTGCATATGAGAACTTCCTCTTCTACCGCTAGATGGCAGTTGCGCTACATGAATATTTTTCACAGCAGATCTTTGTGTAACCCTAAACTCAGTAATAAAAGTTGGTGTGAACTATCTGTCTTTTGTGTCACTTATTACTCATTCAGTCTTATCAAATGTCAGTTGGAGGAAAAAAAAAAAGAGGGGAAGTAAATCGAGACGTCGAGTAAGAATATAGAATCGAGGTTAACCTTACTAGGAAGAAATGTAAAATTGGGAAATTTCTACATTGATCATAAGGGTTTTGCACAGGACCTACAAATTTATGGTGTAAAATCACAAAAAAAAAATGTAAAATGAAAGTTCCACTGTTCAAAGTATTTGGACCATTGCAATGTTTTACCAAACAAGATCTTGTATGTCCCACATTTGCTGGCATCTCGTATGTTTATTATCACTTATCACTGAAACAACTATTCATTAATTCTCTCTTAGCACTGAGGCCATTTGGGTTTGGGATCTTTGAAAAATTACCAAGTGTAAAGTTGTAGTCATTCTTTTTTCATGTCTGGTGTCTTTTGCTACTGCTCACTGCCAGTTTCATATTAGGTCCAATGACTTTTTAGTTTATTTTGTTATTATTTTAATAAACACTGTAATAATGCAACAAAATAATTATGAGAAAGTATGGTAACAGTCTCAGCTGCTCCACAGTCCTCCTTTGTTGCATCTAAGAGGCCTGTTTGTAGAACATATTTGCTGTATTTGATTTAGGAATAAGCACTGGGACAGACGAGATATGATTGAGACATGAAATTTATCATCTGGTTAATTATCTGAGTGCTCTAAACATTATTAAACATACAGCCTAAAGTGACTAGTAAGTGAAACACAGGGCAAACATATGCACACAACAGGCAAAAGTATAATTGAAAAGAACTAACTATGTAACACAGAAATAAGTTTATTTTTTAAAAATTTTCCTGTAATTCCTTGACAGAATAGAAAGAGTGGGCCACGAGGAAACTTTTCAATTTAGCCTTGAAAGTATGTGGATTACTAACAACATTTTTGAATTTGTGTGGCACCTATTAAAAATGGATGTGGAAGAATACTGTACACTTTTCTGCACAAGGGTCAAGAAGGCGTGATCCAACTGCGTATTTGATTTCTGTCTAGTATTAACTGAGTGAAAGCTGCTGGCTCTTGAAAATAAGTACATATTATTAAACATAGATGACATTACAGAGCATATGTATTGAGAGATCAGTGTCAGAATTCCCAGGCCACTAAATAGTGGCTGACAAGAGGCATGCCACATATTGTTCGAACCACCCATTTATGCACAAGTGATACCCTTTTTGAATCAGAGGAGTTACCCCAAAAAAATATCACCCTATGTCATAAATGAATGAAAATAATCAATGTAGACCACTTTTCCTGTTGACTATCATTTATATCAGACATTGTTCTAATGGTACTTGTTTTCCATCTGAGTTCTTGATATTCATCCCAGGACTCATAAATAAACTTGATGAACTAATCATTTGTATTGATGAAATAGAGTCATCTAACCCTATTGACATAATTTGCCTCTCTGAACATCATATAACCACTGGTATAGATATGTAAAATATTCCAGAATTTCATTTAGCTTCATACTTCAGTAGAGTAGATATGGAGGGAGGAGGAGATGTCACATTTGTTAAAAACTGCTTTAAATTCAAGAATATTGATATAAATAAATTCTGTCTGGAGCAGCATTTCGAAGCTTGTGCAACAGAAGTAGTGTTCCATAACAGATGCTACATAATAGTAACTATTTACTGAGTACCTGCAGGAAATTTTAATCTATTCCTAAATCATCTAGAAGCTCTATTGGATTATGCATAAAGTACGAAGAAGAGCAGATAGAAGAGGTTGACAGTATTAAATTTCTGGGATTACAGTTTGATAATAAATTCAGTTGAACTGCAGAAATTACTTAACAAATCTGTATTTGCAATATGAGTGGTATCAGACATAGGAGACATAAAAATAATAAAGCTTGCGTACTTTCATTCCATAATGTCATATGGTATAATATTTTGGGGTAACTATTCAAGTCAAGTAAAAGTTCTCAGAGTCCAAAAGCATGTAATATGTATTATTTGTGGTGTAAATTCACGGATCTCCTGCAGAAGCCTCTTCAAAGAACTGGGTATATTAACTACTGTGTCTCAGTATATTTATTCCTTAATGAAATTTGTCATAAATAATATATCCCTTTTCCCAACAGACAGCTCAGTTCATACCTACAATACTAGGAACAAAAATTGTCTACACAAAGACTTAAAAACACTTACTTTAGTTCAAAAAGGGGTCCACTACTCAGGAACACACATTTTCAATAATTTACCAACAACCATAAAAAATTTAGCTACAAATAAAGATCAGTTTAAGAGGAGCCTTGAAGACTTTCTAGTGGCCAACTCCTTCTACTCAACTGATGAATTCTTAAACAGAAGCAAATGATGCATGTATCTGTATCCATGCTATTAGTGTTGTTATATTATCAGCTTGTACCTGTAAGAGTAATACTATATTATCAACTTGTAAAAGTAAATAAATAAATAATTGACATGTTCCACATCCATGAGGATCACCTCAACATGTATCTATGGAACGAACCAACTAAAAAAAAAAAAAAAAAAAAAAAAAAAAAGAAATCTAATCTGATTTTCCAAATGTCTCTTTCATATTCCTGTAGGTGGTATCTATCTTTACCCTAATTATACATTCTTCTACTCTCTTGCATTTCTCCTCAAGCCACTCCTACGTAGCCAGTGGTTACAGGTGTCAGAGGGATGCCTTTTTTAGGATAGGGAGGGGGGAAGGAAAACCAGTTTTGAGAGAGCTTCGAAGACACCTTCAGTTTGGAAAAGCAGATAAACAGGAGATAGATTTTAGCAAACAATGTTTAACAGAAAGTACTCAGAAACTTCCAGTAAATCTTAGTCAAGCCGTTAGTATGCAATATCAGTTATCTTTATTACATCAAAATATTCCAGGACTCAGAAATAAACTTGATTAACTACTCATTTGTACTGATGAAATAGATTCCTCTAACCCAATTGACATAATTTGCCTCTCTGAACATCTTGTGGCCACTGGTATAGATATGTTAAACATTCCAGGATTTAATTTAGCTTCAAACTTCTGTAGAGTAGACATGGAGGGAGGAGGAGTTGCCACATTCATTAAAAACTGCTATAAATTCAAGAATATTGATATAAATAAATTCTGTCTAGAGCATAATTTAGAAGCTTGTGCAGCAGAAGTAGAAT
Organism: Locusta migratoria; assembly: GCA_026315105.1. Classification (NCBI taxonomy): domain Eukaryota; kingdom Metazoa; phylum Arthropoda; class Insecta; order Orthoptera; family Acrididae; genus Locusta; species Locusta migratoria. The sequence goes on from CM048755.1 coordinate 11,338,340, forward strand.
TCCATAACAGATGCTATATAATAGTAACTATTTACCGAGCACCTGCAGGAAATTATAATCTATTCCTAAATCACCCAGAAGCTCTATTGGGTTATTTAACAGGAAGAAATAAAGAAATCCTGGTTGCTGGTGACTTTAATACAGATTTTCTTATGCAGCCCTCCAGTAAAAATTTATTGCAGTCAGTAACTTTGTCTTTCAACCTAACACATACTGTAAACTTTCCAACTAGGATAACTAAAACCTCTAGGACAGCAATTGATAATATTTTATAGACAAATCAAAGGAACAAAATCATATCATAAAACCAATAATAAATGGCGTATCAGATCACGAAATGCAGCTCCTTGTTTTAGGTATAGATTCTAAACAGATTATGAAGACTTCAAAATCTGCATACAGGAGAATAGTCAACTCACCAAAAATTGAAAATATGAGAAAACTCCTCAAAGACATGAACTGGAAAGATGTATATAGTGCTCATGGCATGAATGAAAAATATAATGTATTCATTAATAATGTTAGTATCGTGTGTGAAAACTGTCTTCCTCTCAAAGTAACTAGAATTAAACAGAAGTCTATAATAAAACCATGGATTACACAAGGAATAAAGATTTCATGTAAGACAACAAGAAAAATGTATCTATCAGCCAAGACTATGCAATGATAATGATTTAACTAAATATAAAGAATACTGTAAAATATTTAAAAAAGTTATTCAGGCATCTAAACAAATGGACTATGAAAAGAAGATAGCAACATCAGGAAACCATAAAAAAACAATATGGGATATAGTGAAAGAGGAGACTGGTAAAACCAGAAAGGAACAAGAGCAGGTAGCATTAAGAGTAGATGAGACATTGGTAACTGATGGGCATAGTGTGGCAAATCTATTTAACAAATACTTTATATCTGTTACTGATAGTATGGGATTGTCTGGATCAGTAAATAATGCCCTTGAATATTTGAAACTAGCATTTATAAATAATTTCAGGTACATGAATATGTCACTCACTTCACCACAAGAAATAACTTCCATAATAAAATCTTTAAAAGCAAAGCATTCTAGTGGTTACGATGAAATATCAACAAAGTTAATCAAAGCGTGTTCTTGTGAACTTAGCACTATTTTAAGTTTTTTGTGACCAGTCTATTATAATGGGAACATTTCCTGTTTGGCTAAAATATGCGGATATTAAACCTCTGTTCAAGAAGGGGGGGATAAAGAGATACATCAAACTACAGACCCATTTCACTTTTGCCAGCATTCTCAAAAATTCTAGAAAAGGTAATGTACAAGCAGCTTCTCAACCCCTTAAACTCAAATGGCATATTGTCTAGAACGCAGTTTGGATTTCTGAAAAGTTCCGATATCGAGAAGGCTATTTACACTTACAGTGAGAATGTACTTAATTCATTAGATAATAAATTGCAAGCAGCAGGTATTTTCTGTGATTTGTCAAAGGCATTTGATTGTGTGAACCATAACATCCTTTTAAATTAGAATTCTATGGTGTCACGGGAAATGTTGCAAAATGGTTCAAGTGGTACCTCACTAACAGGAAACAAAGGGTGTCAGTGCAAGGGACTAGTGAATTAAGCCAACAGTCATCATTGGATTGGGAAGAAATTACATGTGGTGTCCCACAAGGATCCATCTTAAGGCCATTGCTTTTCCTCGTGTACATTAATGACCTCTCATCAGTTACACTACCAGAAGCAGAGTTCGTTTTGTTTGCAGATGATACAAGTATTACAATAAAAAGTATGTCAAGCATAGTTATAGAAAGGTCTACTAACAATATTTTCATGAACATTAATAAATGGTTTAAAGCCAACTCATTGTCATTAAACTTTGAAAAGACTCACTACATGCAGTTCAGAACATGTAAGAGATTTCCTGTCAGCATATGCATTAAGTATGAAGAAGAGCAAATAGAAGAGGTTGACAGTATTAAATTCCTGGGATTACAGCTTGATAATAAATTTAGTTGGGAGGAGCACACCACAGAACTGTAGAAACGACTCAACAAATCTGTATTTTCAATACGAGTGTTATCAGACATAGGAGACATAAAAACAACAAAGCTTGCATACTTTGCTTACTTTCATTCCCTAATGTCATATGGTATAATATTTTGGGGTAACTCTTCAAGTCGGTCAAAAGTCTTCAGAGTCCAAAAAGTGTAATAATATGTATTATTTGGGGAGTAAATTCACGGATGTCCTGTAGAAGCCTCTTCAAAGAACTGGGTATATTAACTACTGCCTCTCAGTATATTTATTCCTTAATGAAATTTGTCATAAATAATATATCCCTTTTCCCAACAAACAGCTCAGTTCATACATACAATACTAGGAATAAAAATGATCTACACAAGGACTTAAAAGCACTTACTTTAGTTCAAAAAGGGGTCCACTACTCAGGAACACACATTTTCAATAATTTATCATCAAGTATAAAAAATTTAGCTACAAATAAAGATCAGTTTAAGAGGAACATAAAAGACATTCTAGTGGCCAACTCCATCTACTTCATTAGTGAATTTCTAAATTGTACCAAATGATGCATGTGCTCATACTATATTAGTAGTATTATATTATCAGCTAAAAAAAAACCTTAAAATGTATGTATCTGTATTTATATTATTAGTATTATCTATTATTCAACTTGTAAATTTTGTTTCTTGACATGTTCCACATCTACGAGGATCTCCTCAACATGGATCTACGGAACGAAAAACTAATCTAATCTAATCAGTGTGCATTTTCTCTCAACCTCATTTTTCAGACATCTGTATTTCCTCTTGCTGCTTCACTTGATGCATTTTTATATTTTCTCCTTTCATCAATTAAATTCAGTATCTCCTGTGTTATCCAAGGAGTTCTATTACACCTTGTCCTTCTGCCTATATGCTTCTCTGTGGCCTTCACTACCTAGGTCTCTCAGAGCTACCCATTCTTCTTCTACTGTATTACTTTCCCCCATTTCAGAAAATCCTTGCCTAATGCTCACTCTAAAACTTCCAACCACTTCTTGTTCCTTCAATTTGTCCAAATTCCATCTCTTAATTTTCTAACTTTTTACAGCCTCTTAAGTTTTAATCTACAGCTCATAATCAATATGTTATGGTCAGAGTCTATATCTGTCCCTGGATATGTCTTACAGATTAAAACCTGGTTTCTAAAACTTTGCCTTACCATTGTAAAGTCAATCTGGTACCTCCCAGTGTCTCTTGGTCTCTTCCACGTGTATAACCTTCTTTTGTGGTGATTAAACCAAGTATTAAATTTATTTTCCCTGGTCCATATTCACCTACTACATTTCCTTCTCTTCCCTTTCCTACTAATGAGTTCCAGTCCCCCATCACAATGAAGTTTTCTTCTCCTTTAACAATCTGAATAATTTGTTGTATCTCCTCATAAATTTCCTTGATCTCATCATCATTGTCAGAGTTAGTTGGCATATAAACTTGTACTACTGTGGTCGGTGTTGGCTTTATATCTATCTTTGCTACAATAATGCGTTCACTGTGCTGTTTGTGTTGGGCCTGATAGTCTTAGGGTACAGCGCTCAACTGGAAACCAAAGTGTTGCGAGTTCAAAACCCAGGCGGACCTCGAATTTTTTTCAGTCTGTGTCTTAACCCATCCTTTACCTCTCAACGATGTGAGATGTCACCAGAAACAACACGTGGTTTGGTTCCACGTTAAGCTGTAGGTCCCCTTTTCCTGGTTGAATAACTGGGGTATGAATATCATAGTCATTTTCAACACTCCAGAGAATTACCATCAACAGTCTGTTATTAAAGTAAGATGTGAACCAATTGTGAGCTACTCCTCTTACTTAATAAAGTTAACTTTTACAACAGTATGCAGTATTCTGATGAGCTCAATCAAACACTTTTTAAAATAAAAGAATATGTTCATGTTTCACTTTTTAAATTTAATCTGTGAAGTGCCTTAGAGTGAAAAAGTATATAGAATTTTCAGTTGTTAAACCCTTTCTGAAACCAAACTGTACTTTTGACAGCAAATTATGGGAACTGGAAAGAACACGTAGATAATGTCATAGGAAAGGTGAACCAGAGACTGCGATTTTTGGCAGAACAATTATAAGATCCAACATAACTAGTAAAGAGACTGCATACACCATGCTTGTCCATCCTCATTTGGAGTATTGCTGCCCGGTGTGGGATCCTTATCCAGTGGGTTTTACGGAAGCCATTGAATGAGTCCAAAGAAGAGCAGCCCATTTTGTATTGTCACGATACAGGGGAGACAGCGTCACAGAAATGATACAGGATCTGGGATGGGAATCATTACAATGACGACATTTATTGCTGCGGCATGGTCTACTAACGAAACTACAATTATCAACATTCTCCTCTGAATGCAGAGATATATTGTTGACTCCCACATACATAGGTAGAAATTTTCATCAGAATGAAATATGAGAAATCAGAGCTTGAACGGAGAGATTCAGATTTTATTTCTGCCCACGCTCTATTCGAGAATGGAATGGTAGGTGAATAGTGTAAAGGTGGTTCGATGAACCTCCTGGCAGGCACTTAAATGTGATTTGCAGAATATCCCGTGTAGATGTAGATCAATTAACTTTAAATGTATAGGCTTTTGAATGACTTTAGCAAAAACTGATGGCATAGAAATAGATCTAAAGTTGTTTACATTATTCCTTTCTTCTTTTATATGAAGTGGTTCAACTACTGAGTACTTCAGTCTGTCAGGAAACTGACCCCGTTCCGAAAGGAAAAATTACCTATGTGTCTAGGTACTGGGTTAACAGATGTTGAACAATGCCCCAAGTATTTTGCTAGGTACCCCATCATATCCATACATATCATACAATATGCAGATGATGGACAATGATCCTCTCTTCACTGCAGAGGCAGTCCTAGGCCTTCACTCTTACAGGAATCAGTTTGAGGACAAAGGGAGGGGGGGGGGGGGATAATGCGAGTTTGAGTAATAGTGGGCTGGGAAAATTTGAGAATTTGTATCTGATGGGAGGCATGCTTGAGTAGTCCATGCAATTGTTTTGATTGCCTAGTGATGTAGAAGGTCAATGCCTTGCAAGCTGGGGACCTGGGTTCGAATCCCGGCTGGGTACATATTTTCAACTTTATCCATTCATAGTCGATTTCATACATTATGTGATTATGAATATTCATAAGAGTCTGTAGTGATTTAATTATTGACTCAATCTCTTCCTATTATTTAGTATCTATTCATCCATATAATGAGGATGCAAAGACATTCATCAAGCAGTGACAGTTACATAGAAAAGACATTCATACACACCCAAATTAGCTTATGGCCACAGCTTTCGCAGAAACAAGACACATACTCTTTCATACAATCACACAGCCTCACAACCATCATCCCCCAGCTGCTGCACTCCCAGTCTGAGTCTGAATGCAGCAGCCAGAGATGACAGTTGCTTGTCTGTCACATGTGCCTGTGTGATTTATGAATGGGAGTAGATGTCTTCTTTCTGCTGAAGACTGTGGCTGAAAGCTAATTTGTGTACGTATGAGTGTCTTCTTTTTATGTGCCTGTCAGGGCTTGATGAACATTGTGAAGAATATATGAATTGCTAATATAGCAGCAATTATAAAGGTAAATGTGAAGAATCTGTTTAGTGTTACATTATCTGTTGCAAATAGTCATCAGACTCATTGTACTAGGTCTGTTCCTATGTGAGGAATAGCTGATAGCTTTGTTAATTACTGTTACTTCTGTGTGGTGAGTTGCTAACTATCTTTGTTATATTGTTGATTTAGTATCTCAAAGATACAACAGTCTAACAGGCTTGTATAATTAATGCTGTGACAAAATAGTAGTTCAGCATCATGTCATACACAGCATAAGTGCCTAAATGTGAAGAACAGCAAGCAATAGTATATGAAACAAAAATCTAGTGGCTCTTTCTGATTTCACAACAGAATTAAGTGTAATCCACTTAAAGACCCTGTATTGCTATTAAGAGTATAGCTTTTGTACTGTAAAAGTGACTACAAACTACCAATTAAGTGTCTTGAAGTTGTCGCAATATTAATTTGAAAGGGAAGGATAAATTTCATGTTGAATAGGATGTCTACTAAAGTCTCTCATATATTTAGGCCACTATTTTATCATACTTCTTTTGTTCTAATCGTATCTAAATGTACCTCTTATTGTGAAGTGATTATGCTGGATTTCATCTGGAGTTACAGCTTGAATGTGTTAGGCACATTGTTTTGGAAGTAACCTGCCAAGAGATCTAATTACAATATAAATGACTATGCTTTGTAACAGATGAAATTGGGTGTGCTTTGACAAAATGGTAGCATGCCTCATAAATCTGCAACATTTTTTGAATTCCACAGACTAAGATAATTTCCTCAAACAGTGTGCATGGTTCAGGCACACCACTGTGTGTTAGAAACCACACACACACACACAGAGAGAGAGAGAGAGAGAGAGAGAGAGAGAGAGAGAGAGAGAGAGAGAGAGAGAGAGAGAGAGAGAGAGAGAGAATGAAATTTCATTCCGCATTGGAGTATTTGCTGATTTGAAACTTCTTGGTAGATTAAAACTGTACTAGATTGGGATTCATACACTGAATCTTTGCTTTTTGTAGACAAATTCTGCAGAGGAGCTACCAAATCAGAAGTAGTGGTCCAGCCTTACTTCTGCCACTTGCAGAAAATTCACCTAATTTCTTCTTTATACCTTGTAATTTGATATTTGTAGAAAGGACTTGACTAATTTTCCTAATGTTTAATAATACCCATTGTAAACTGATTACCTTGACTTTGGAAAGTGAATAATAAAAATGATTAGTGAGCCTATAGTCAGAATGTATTTAATGAAGTTAAGTACCAAACCAAACCTTAAAACTCATTTAATGCAACCATTATAAATCTCATTTAGAAATGCTAATGCTACTGTAGTGAGGATCAGTTCTCCTTCTTCCCATATCCTTTAATTTTTATACTGTCAAATTCAAACAAATGTTAAAATATGATACACAAACACACAGTTTTCTTTCATTATACTTTGTTTTCTTTTATTTCATTATATAATATAAACTATTATTAAGGCTTTTGTGTTAACTCGTCTACCTAGATTATTCCTTTTACTCTATCTGACAAAAGAAGGCTGAAGCACCCAGAAGACACGGTGTACAAATGCACATAATTGTGGCTATGTAAATGAATAGAGTTGAAATTTTCTGTGGCAGGTAGAACAGTCATGAGAGTACTTTAGTGTTGTACATGTTTAGTGGTGTTACCAGGCTCAGTATTATACTTAAGGGGTACAGATATTAAGTGATTACAATGAAAAAGCGATTTCAGCATCTGATAGAATTGAGTGATTACAATGATAAAGTGATATCAGCATCTGACAGAAGCGACAAGGCCGCCAATTAAAGTAACCCATTTCGCCAACTGGCAATACTCGGGTTCTGGTCAACTGCATCCAACTGCCAAGGGATTGTCATATAGCACACTGAGCACATTGTAACCCCTTTTCTTCCACACCTGCCATCTGAGAATGAGTTATGGACTCCTCTGTGTCAGTCTGCACCACTGTTCAGAGACTAGTGTCGGCCAGTATAGGGAATTGCTGTCCCGCACATAGGCTACCATAATTCCACACCACGGACATCACATTCGGTGTCGTGCCACGAATGGGTATGTTGTCCCGTCACGTTTTACGTTTTATTGCACTTGTGCACAGCCCTTCACGAACACTGTCAGTGAGTACAGCGGTGATGTGGCGAGAGGTTAAGTTCATTGAGCACTGTGGAGAGGCGTGGTGATGTTACTGTCGGCATCACGGTATTGTGTAGCTGTTAGGTATAACTTCAAGTTGCATCTGATAGTAATGGAGGAAACTGTGACAGCACAATGATATGCCACAGGTATCCCACATTCTTACAACTTCCATTGTACAACAGTACCACAGTTCCATTTATTGCAGGACACTGCTCGTCCTCGCGTGTGTATCTACAAACTGCCCTCGTAATGTTGAGATAGTTCTGGCAGATGAGATTCTCAGATCGGGTCTCCGGTGAATGTGGTGGAACTGAAAACAGATGTCAATTTTGTCTAGGTGTCTGGGATATGAAAATCCAGTTGCAGCAATTGATGGCTGATGAGATTCTCAGATGAACACAGTGGAACTTAAAACAGATGTCAATTTTGTGTAGGTGTCTGGGATATAAAGAACTAGTTGCAGCAATTGTGGGCCTGTAGAGAGAATTGTAAAGTTGTAAGATGACCTTTCGATATAAATCAGTGCACGGATGTATGTCAGAAGTGGTGCAATGCTGTGGGCATAATTCCAAGTTATTCGAAAATTTATGACTGCAATAACATCACATATCCTCGAGTTACAACTTCTGGGTGTCTCGGTGTTTGTGAGGTAGCATAATATAACATTAAATCTGTTTTCAGTCCTTTACTAAAGTATCTAATTCATACTTTTTGGCTTAAGTTTCAAGTAAATCTAAAGCAAAGGCCAGAGCTGTAATAATTCTTCTAGTTGTATTTCATTTTTCTAGTTAATGGCTCCTGGCAAGAGAGATACAGCTGCTGCAATGAAGGTATTGGTTCAGCAGGGTGTAATCATAGTGATTGTCATGTGTCTTCAAATTTCAATCCAAATAATCTTCGGGGCTTTGTGAGGACTCTGCCAAAGGAAACAGAGGCTGCAGATGGTGATTATGGAGTGTATGCTTTGGACTGTGAGATGTGTTACACAACAATGGGACTGGAATTAACCAGAGTCACTGTCATTGATCGCGAGTACAAAACTATTTATGAAACTCTAGTGAAACCAAAAAATCCAGTAATTGATTATAATACAAGGTAAATTGATCTTCGTCTTTTTTTTTTCCTTCGTTAATATAAAGTAGTATACTGAAAAATAGATACTAGTCATGACAGATCTTTCAAATGTTGGTTAATTTTTATGTGAGGCTTGTTAACTTATTTTAATGCATATAATTAGTGTTTTCAAACTACTATACAGTGTTTTCAGTTCACAATTTTTGGCAAACGACTGCCAAAATAAAATGTGCTAACGTTTGTCCATCATAATTTTAATCTTTTAACCTTTAGTATTGATGTTTCTTTGCATGTACATATGAATTTGTTAAACATTGATGTATAGTGGTGTATAATGTCATTTACATGCCCAAATGTGTACTACACAGGTTGGTGATATTGGCTGTAAACATTGTAAAAGGAGTAACTTCTGTTTCCAAATGGGTTGACTGTGGGTTTTTGGTCAAACTTCATAAATATTTTCACAAGAAAACAGCATTTTAACTCCTTTAAACAAAATTTTATTGTTTATTTTTCGGTTTCAATGATGATACATCTTCTTCTGTTTTACAAAACAACAAAGAATGTTTTAAGTTGTCAATCAAAATTAATCAAGATTTCACAGTGTATAACAAAGAAATTAAATTCATATATAGACATGTTTTATAAACTGCTTCCATGTCTGTATATTTGTATTACTCAGACACTACTGTATATCGTGCCAATGGCCATGCCGCAGTGGATACACCAGTTCCCAATTAGATCACCGAAGTTAAGCACTGTGGGGCTTGGCTAGCACTTTGATGGGTTACCTTGCGGATCTGCTGAGTGCTGTTGGCAAGCGGGGTGCACTTGGCCCTTGTGAGGCCAACTGAGGAGCTACTTGACTGAGAAGTAACGGCTCCGGTCACGAAAACTGACATAAAGGCCGCAAGTGTGGGGCGCTGACCACGTCCCCCTCCTTACGGCATCCGCTGACACTCTTGGGCAGAGGATGACACGGCGGCTGGTCAGTACCTAGTGGGCCTCTTGAGGCCTGTTGGACGGAGAGAGAGTACTGTATATCATGGCAGTTGGCCGTGAGTATAAACAAATAAAAACTAGGCCCGTCTCTCTCTCTCTCTCTCTCTCTCTCTCTCTCTCTCTCTCTCTCTCTCTCTCTGTGTGTGTGTGTGTGTGTGTGTGTGTGTGTGTGTGTGTGTGTGTTTTCGACATGCAGCTTTTGTGTTTATCCATGTTTGCAGGAAAATGTTGTGTGTGTGGTCCACCTGATATGCATAACATTGTTTCTTTAGACCTAATTTTCGCACTTATTTTAGTAATAAAATATGTTTTTTGCAGCTTTAATCAGATAAAAAGCCACTGTAGATGGCACAGAGTTGTGAAAATGTGTTTGGGTAATCCCAAAAAAGTGTTCTGCATATCAAATGTACCTCATACCTGAGGCTAAAACTGTCGTAAACACATTCAGTGAAGACATCTGTTGCTGCAAAGGGGAAAACACCTATCAGAAATGATACCAAATTATATGAAAACACAGTGTTACATAAAATACCACTTTAATTTGATATGTGCAACATTTCAAAATGTTAATATTCTGCATAGAAAAGTTTCACAATGTATTTTGGTCACTTTCAGTCACACTCAGCTGCATCAACACAGGAAGACTCACTTTGACCAGTATCTGTGTGAGATGCACTCTCCCATTCTGCTGCATCTCTACTTGATAAGTCTTCACTGGAGTTCTCATCAATTGCAATCATGCTCAGCTCCTACAGTTTTCTGCAAGTCATTTGGAGTGACAGAATTAAAAAGAATAATCTGTGAGCTTCTTTAGATTTGTTGCAGACATGCTTCCTGATCCACTGCTACCTTTCACAAACCCACTTTTCAAGCCAAAATGTGCCACTATCATTCTTCTGGACACACTTATCCACTTCATAACACACAATACACATTGTGGTGTCTGCAACATTTATTACACATTAGATCACTATCTATTCAAGATCCAACAAGATAAAATTTTGTTGTTGAGCTTCCTTAATGCTTTTCATGAAAGGGGAAATGTGTCCACCAATGAACAATGTCACCATGTTCTACAGAGCTACAGGATGTAGGAGTTTTGTGAACTGCTTCTCCAATTCGCAGCACTCCAGCATATTGTGTATCATTTTACACACACCACATAATATTATGAATTTCCTTTTAGTAGCCATACTTGAACCCCATGGCGGTCTTGGAATAGCAGCACCTTCACTCATTTTGTAATCTAAAACACAAACAAGAAGCAGCAAGCAACACAAAGTACAGATCATAACAAAGCAGAATAGGAAATGTATGTGGCATGGGGTAATGCTTGGCAGTACCGTAAAAGTGGTAGAAAGACATGACCATTATCAGTAACTTAAGCAAGCACAAATCCAAACATCCCCCCACCAAAAACTGATATATTATAAACAAATGAATGAACATAACATAGTCATGAAACTTTTGTTATAACTACTTGTTAGTCTATAATTTAAATACCTCAAATAATAATTTTGAGACATTTTTAGGGTACAATCTAATAGATTACATGTTACATATAGAATTTTTTGCAATCTTTGATAAAAGGGCATGTTTCATGCAAATAGATGTGAACAGCATAAGAAAGTTGTGTAGTAGGCTCCATTCAGCTGATCACCAGTCTTGGACATGTTGGCATTAAGTCAGGTGGAGTGCTCCAATAGTAAATTACTGGGATAACACACTCAATGTTAAAGTTGCCTCCAGTACAAAGCAAGTTAATGGACAAAAGTTCTTTAAACACAAAGTGATTGAAAATGTCTACCAGTTTATGAAGAATGATTTTGCAGTGAAATGAGAGGCCAAAGAAACTGGTGTGTACTGTGCACTTCTGTTTAGTGAATCTTGAGAAAACTTCATAAGGAAAGGCTCAGGTCTTGGAAGGCCAATTTACACTCTTATAATGGACAAGTCTTTTGTTGCATCAGGAATAATTTCTACACTACAGATAAAAAAAAAAGACACACTTTAAAGAAAATTCATATAAGGAAGTATAAACACACTTACACTTACGAACTGTGTGGAACCGTGCTTAGAATAACAAGCAATCGTAGACAAAACAGTGGCGTGTGTCATTTCTGTGCAAAACGCCGCACTTGTCTGCTGGTGCCACTAGATGGTGGCATAGTGTAGCTGCACTAACTAGTGCTCCAGTTGTGTGAGTGATGTAGCTGCAATACATGTTCATCTCTTGGAGTGTTCAAAAGTGAGTTACTATGTAAACAGTGTACAGTGCAGTGATATCACGGAGAGAATTAATCCTACACATACATGTGTGATCCAAATATTATGGACCAAGTTGCGGCATACTGAATATGGAAATGACATTAGGGCAATAAACTCTATATCAGAAGTATTGCCAATTTTGTAAGACTACAAGGTGCCAGACCACAAGTGAAGGTGTAATTTGCTGCATGTATGTATAGGCCTATGTTGTAATATGTTTGGCGGTAGCCGGGGTATGACATTGACATACGGACATCATCATTTGAAAATGTATTTAGTGTGGCTTTTGATGAATGCGAAAGTGATTTGGAATGTGATAATGTGACTTTAGTGAGGTGTACACATTGTTCTCTCCCACTTTGTTTTAACCACTTCATCAAAATCCTGCATCTGCTCTTTGGGGACTAATATAAGCACTTTCAGGTGTATGGTACTGCTGTATATGTGTGTTTTGTGCTATTATAAGTACTTTAAGCAGAGAGTTGTAATGATACACTGTCACCATTAAATTACATATAATTTCTTTCATATGGTATTGTTATCTTGTTACTTTGTTTCTCTCTGTTAAAACATTACATTTTGCATGGAAATGAAGCATACCACTAACCTGTTTATGATTGCCTGTTATTCCGAGCACGGTTTTGTGCGGTTCTGAGTATTCGAGATCAAAGTTGTCCCTTCTTAGTAAAATTCTTTGCACTTTAGCAATTAGAAGGAAGAAGGCGAATAACCAAAAAGTTCTTAAGCAGCAAAGTAGCACCGGGGCAAAACAAATTGCTTGTCTAAAAATCATTGAAAGGGCAGTGACAATTCACAATAGTAAGTTGTTCCAAGTGTTCCTTATGGGCCACAGGCACCCGTGGAATGCTCGCGGGCCTGCTTGGTGGGCCGGTGCTGTGGGGTAGGCCACCTACGAGGGTATATTTTAATATGCATGTGCATTGCTGCATTAAATGGCTTTTGCTTAGTTACATCATAGTGCCTTAGATACTTCATAGTGGACATACTTACAATCAGTTCTATAAGCAGGCACATGGGGAAGAATAGTTTTTGTTTATTTAGAGAGAGATGCGTTGCCTCAGTGTCTTGTGTGTCATGAAGTATGAAAACAACTAGGTGTCACATTGATTGCTGTGCATTAATCTCACTAAAATGCACAATTGGCTTGACCAATTTGAATGATTTTGTTTTCTTTTGTTTGCTTTAATAAAGAATTGAACAAAAGAGAAAAAGAACAACTCAAAGGAACAACTGAAAAATCACTGAAATCCAAATTTGAAAACTTGTTTGCCCATCGCCACTTCAGATTACATTCGTATTTTATGCACTGCCATACCATTCATTTGGTTGTGAAAACATTCTGTCCACTTGATTTGAAAGCCAAGAGGCACATCACAGTCTACATATTAATTGATATGGTGCATGATAGAAGCTGCTTCACAATAGACTTTTACATCATCCTACAGTTTTTCCCAATATTTATGAGATTTTGTACACTTGACCTTTAAAATAAGATAAATTTCACATCACGATTCTTCATGCATAAGATCTCCCAAATTACAGAGGAATATGACTAACATAGCCACGTTTGGGTCATCGTAGTGTTGTAAATTAGTGGTTTTCTATAATAAATGGAGTAGAAACTGCAGATAGAGCCCAGCCTAATGACCCAACACAATAATTATAATCAGTTGCCCTGTATTGTGTCGATAGTGCTGCATGTAAGCAGCCCTGCCCACCTGTGACATTGCGCTGTTCTCTCACTGCTGTCTGCCAGTTCCCATGGGCACCCAGCTGCTCACAACTTATCTCTCGACCTGTAATAGGCTCCACAACAGGGTCTGTTGAAACCTGTTTTGAAAGGAAACAAAATTAGCATCTTCCTTGCTGACAGGGAGAAAATAATGCCTAATCTACTACTTCACACTGTCATCACTATGGATAACACCCCTTATACAATAAGCATTTGATTCATGCTCCAGCACCAGAATTCAGAAAGAGAAAAATGTTGCCCTGCTTAACAGAAAAGGTAATTGCTTTCTAAAAGGACATGATGAATCCACGAGTGTATTCATTGATCTAACTGATCAAAATTAATACATTCATAATGTTAGTCTTTGTCTATACCACCCAGAAATGAATAAGAAAAAGCTAATATCTGCAAGAGTCAAGAATGGATTTTATGAACATAAAGTAACATTCAGAATGAACACATTATTAAAACTTGTAAATGAATAAATTGCTTGCATAATAAAAGAAGATCTAAAGAAATATTGTTAGTAACAAAATAAAATTGAAGAGAATTGAATAGGACTGAGTGGTGGAATTGATCATAAATGTGGGGAATGATGCAGACTGAAATAGTGACAGCAGAACTGTTCCTACAAGTGAAACGACTGCCACTACCAGAATGGAAGTGAAACAAACATAGTTATTGAAAATGACGAAACATTTATAAATGTGTTTTATGTGTGGAAATAATTATAGTGAAAGATCTAAAATTTTATGTCAAAAGATGAAGTGTAGTACTTGAAATGTGCCATTGTGTTTGCAATTTATTACTTTATAAAGATCTGTAAATGTCGTCTTAAAAGTTATACTACTTTACACAATTAACATTTCACATGGCAATACTTGTAAGAGAAGCCCATTTATATTTTCTTACATATACTTGTGCTGTCTTTGCTTGTCCACTACACTACAGTATCTTTTCCCCGCCCTTAAAAGGATGGTTATCTCAGTACAAGTTGGATAACTGAACACATCAGTCTGTGTATGGTGAGGGGTCAACCTTCAGCAGTCATGATAATATTCATCAGTCACAATAATTTAAAATATATTTGATAACGGTGTAACCATTCCAGACAGATGTGCTAATAAACAGCTACCAAAGAATGAACAGATTTCACTCTCTCAAGAGTTCTGGATACTGCAAGGATGGCTCTTATAGGAAAATTTTGTTCTTAAATTGATAAAAGTTCAAGCTTGCTTAGCCAGTGTTAAAAAAAGTCTTGTTACTATGCCATGTCATTTTGTAACATTAAAAACTACTATAAACAAAATTAACACTTCAACCATCTTTGCAATAATCCTCTTTGTGGCTATAAAATTGCTAGAGTCTTGTGACAGTTTTCTCTGTTTACCATTCAGTCTTGATTTTCTTCTGACAGCCAATATCACTGTTCTGGAATGCCATTGAACAATCTAAAATCAAGATGCCCATTTAGAGAGTTGTTAAGAAGGCTATTTTTTGTACTGATTCAGCAAGCAATTGGTAGGTAACAGTCAAGTTAATAGCACTTTCCTGTAGCAGTAATGTTCAAAGGTTTTCATATGGCCACTTGTTAATATTGTTGAATCTCAGTTGTGAGTAGCTACTGGCTGAAACACAAATTTTGGACTCAACTGGACTGGTGTCCTTGGATTCAAGTACAGGTAGCTGGAAGCTGTCTTACTGTTCCAGCTGTATGCATAATAAGAGAGGTTTACTGCCAGGCCAATGGGCACATGGCATCGAGCATGGCTGTGACTAGTGATAACCTCAGAGCAGTCAACTTGCTGATTTTCTCAATAGCTTATCTTATTTTTGCGTACCTGTCTGCTGTGACAACAGAGCAAACACTGTGGCTTCTTGAAATGTGATAGATTGGCCATAATTGAGGTGGTGGTTTTCTGTTATTTGTTGTTTTACTCCAGTCACACACAACATTATTGTTTTGACTTATTAGTGCTTTTTGGTCTTTTTCTTTTAGCAACATATAGTTCACATTCACACTATGTCTGCCTTTGTGTGTGTGTGTGTGTGTGTGTGTGTGTGTGTGTGTGTGTGTGTGTGTGTGTGTGTGTGTCCGCGCCCAAAGGTAAGTCCTTCCTCTCCCAGGATTGGAATAACTCCTCACCTGCTCCTTTAAACCCAAATCCTTTCCTTTTCCCTCTCCTTCCCTGCTCTTTGCCTGAAGAAGCAACAAATGGTTGCGGAAGCTTCCGTTTGTGTGTGTGTGTTTTATTTATTTATTTCTGTTACTGTCACTACCTGTGCTCCTTCACCTGGTAAGTAAACTTCATATATATGAAGATACGAAGATTATAGAGGAAAAATTCCTAGCAGGAAAAGAATATGTATAAAGTAGATTAAGTTTACTTACCAAACAAATGAGCACAGGTATGTGACAGCAACAAAAAAATAAAACAAACACACACAAAAGCAATCTTTCGCAACCATCAGTTGCTTCCTCGGGCAAAGAGCAGGGAAGGAGAGGGAAAAGGACAGGATGTGGGTTTAAAGGAGCACGTGAGGAGTCATTCAGATCCCAGGAGAGGAAAGACTTACCTTTGGGGGAAACGGACAGGTAAACAGACACACACACCCACACACATATACACGTGCACACACACACACACACACACACACACACACACACACACACACACACACAAAGGCAGACATATGGAAAAATTTGCATATGTTTGCCTTTTTGTATGTGTGCATGTATATGTGTGTGGGTGTTGTGCCGCTTTTTATGCACAACACTAAAGCCACATTTTTAATACAGCATCACCTTTTTTTTTTTTTTTTTAGATGTTCAGTGGTCTCGTAGATCTTGTAGCTCGCCTGCCATTAACACATCACAAAATTATATTAGGACATCGGGTTTTTATGTGTCATGGAAACCATAAATGTGACACATATCATTTTAAATAATTTTATTTTTCATTCTTGAAGCGCACAAAACAAAAGTAATACACTCAAAACTGATCCAAGACTGATTTCCATACTGACTGACAACTAATTCCCAACTGAACAACTAACTGTCAACTCACTTTAGACTGACTTTAGACCAACTGAGTTTGCGCCAATTAATATCTATTGTTTAGAACACGGACGTTACAAAGTTTTATATTACATTATTTTGTTTATGAAACTTAAATGAATCCTGTTTTATGTAAAGATACACAAAATTATGACAAATGCAATAATAATTGTTTTTAATCAAAATAAAATAATGCAAAAGATCGTAAGTAAATAACAATTAGCGAAGTGTTAATATATGTTTACAGCATTGTTCAACATTAATCTTATGACTTTCAATAATTAATTAATTTATTGAGTTCATTAAAAGACCCAAGTAATGAAAGTGATAATCAATGTGACCAGCTAGAAGGGCCATAAGAGGCTTATACGACATAAATATGGAATACTAGGGCACAATACCACGATGAAATATGGTATCGCATACCTCAATATTACAAACGAGAACCTCCTGGCCAAATACATTACAATACCCCCTCACACAATGTCAAACATCACATGTGGAAGACATTGTGTGATAACAGAATTGGAGAGTATTTACAATCAGCAAAAATTTTAAATTTATACCACACAAGACAAAATTATGATCAGTTTTTAGGATGAACAAGAGCACACAATTTTTTTGAAATCATACAAAATGTATACTATGTTACTCAAATTTAATTTTAAATCATCCTACAGTAACATAAAATGACTGATTTTATAGGAAATTGTTACCAAAATAATATTTTACTACTGATGATCTGATTTCTAAACTGTACAATTATTGAAATTAAATTACCATGACATTAGATACAGAATAATCAAACTGTTTTATTGAACAAGCAGACAAAGTTTTGTTGGACAAAATTTACATAGCACGAGTACAGTCTAAAGTCATACAGGATAAGCTTAAAGAAGTTGCAGGTTAATAAGTGTACACTTCATTTATGTAGACAGTGCATAAATTTCAAAAAATCAGGAAACATTAAATTTCAGCAAGACAGTATGAAAATGATTGAAGTATCAATGTAACAAACTTTGGGTTTCAAGTGTACATAAAGTAAACTCTCAATAAATTATAATTTTTCAACACTGGAAGTAATTTGATAATGCAGAATAATTACTAAGTTTCAAATTGCAAACAAGTATGAGAACTTCGTAATGTCTTGTTCATCAAACTGTCCTGACAACATTGATCCTAATAATTACGTGAAGATTATTGCTATATGAATATTAAAAGCAAAATAATACATTGAGAAACAGTAATATGTCTTAAGGGAAATTTAAAAGAGCAAAGTTAGATTATTACATACACTAGCAAATGTAACCAGAAGTTTTATGAACAGAAACCCTACCAGTTCGGCACTTGTGCAAACTGCACACAAGCACCTAAAAATTTGTACAAAATATGCTGCTGTAAATTTTACATCCACAGCCTGCACAGCTACAGGACAGCAGATGGGCACAACACCACCAAATACACGGCTATTGAGTTTACCAAAGAAATTCACTTATAAAAATCATTAAATTCATATTGTTTCATGCATGCATTATTCTTTCATATTATTTTATGAATAAATTATTTAAGACAAGTCTCATCATCAAAACACAAAATACATAGTCAGGCTTGGTATACAAGAGTCATAGTCAAAGTTAATATACAATGTTTCAGTTCAGTTAAATAATCATAATCAAATTTTAAATGACTGGTGCCCCTTCAAGTTTCTTCCCCATGAACATTTAACCCCCCACTTTATAAATAATTTTGTATAAGATGGTTACCAACATGAAAATTACAACAAATACATAAAATTCAGCAATTAATTTGAAATATGTCATCAAAGCATTTAATAATGCAAATATCTATTGCCCATACTGTCCAAAAACATTTCATGATTATGGTGTATGATAGTGTGTCATATGGTCTAAGTAATATTTAGTGAAGCATGAAAGATACAGCTTACTTAAAGAAACCAATTTGCAACATATCTAGTAAAGCATGAACATACACCTTGCTTATACAGGTCAATTTGCAACATATTTAGTAAGACATGAAATTACAGCTTTCCTATAAAGATCAATTTGAAGTTCCATGAAATTAAAGTATCTAATCATAAATATTACTTATTCAAGATCTCAAGATTTAGTGAAAAATCAAACATTAGTAACAGAAGGCTGTAACATACAAACATTTCAGATTAGTTAAACAAGAGACTGGTGTAACATGGAAGTACCATTTTATCCAAAAATCTAACATTAAAGACAGTTAATTTAAAATGTGACTGAAGATTCCCATAATATGTTACATGAAATACTTTAGAAAGCAAAGAAATCATCATATCAGAAACTTGATCTATTGGTTTAAACAATAAACATTTCACAACTATAGCATATGGCATCTGTAGATTATTTGGATTATACAACAATTTTAGTTTAATACGAGAGATACAGTTAACTGCTGAATCAATTCAAGAGTTTCTTACAATGAAAGTGTCTACTAATGGCTGTTAGCAAAATTTTATGACAGTGGCATATAGTATCAGAAAATTTTCATATAGTTAAACAAAAGACTATATGTGATCTGAGAAATATCTTCATATCAAAAAATTTCCATTACAGACAGTTAAATTCGATTATGTCATTAAGATTCTCAAACTATTTTGCACAAAGTACTTCAGAAACAATGCTACCATCACCAAAACTATCAGTTTTAGTGAAAAATGTTCTTATAGTTTTCAGAGAATATGAAAGCATATCTGAATTCATAGTATGTAGTATGACACTTTTACTAAGAAACAGAATGCATAGAAAAATGTGAAAAGGAACTTAGCTTACTGAAGCATATAGACCTACTGTCAGTGAATATTTTAAGCCTACATATGAAACATTTACCAACACTTTTAAAATAATCTACAGATGTCTAATAGTTTACAAAAACTTTATGAACTAAGGTCAAAAATAACTGTACAGTCCAGTTTAAAGCAAATAAAATCAATTATAATGCCTGAGCTTGCTTGGGATTGTATTTCAATTATTAGAGTTCCCATACAATCAATCATATGCCTATTTCATTTTAGTTTACAATGTTTCCACCACTCTGGGTAAAATTTTTCCCAGCTCAATTCTAACTTCTGCCATATGAAGTATATGTGATTTTTAAACTTCTGAATCAATATTTTCTTTACAAAAGTCAAATCAAGTAAGTTACAGTCAATTGTAGGTAAGACCGTATCATTCAAGTTTACATTTTCAAGATTATTTTTACGACACAATATAGTTTTATCAACAACTTCCCTACCTTCAGCAATTTCATCACAAACATTTCTAAATCCTTCATCATTAACATTATGATTCTTATTTTCAACATTTATATCTGCAATATCCTTCATAGTACACAATTTATCTGCTTCATTACTCTTTTTTACAAAATCCCTACTTTCAACATTTTCACATAAAGTATTCTCATTACCAAGCATAATATTATCATCATCATCATCATGAACATCAATTTTTACATTGTTAATACCTTGTTCTTTACACAACTCCACAGATACATCATTACTGCCAACATCACTAGATACCTCAATAATACAAGTGTCACACTCAGGTAAAATGTTATGGCTTTCAGTAGCATGCACAAAGTCTAAGTTACCATTATCACATTCAGATACAAATAAATCATCACATTTAGGTTTTATTTGTGTATTAGCATGTTTGTAGTTTCTATTCTCATTAAAATGTGTATTACCATATTTATTGTGTCTGTTTCTTTGCCACCCCCCACTTCATCTGTTACTGTAATTAGACCTTTGCCTTCCAACAAAAATGTCAATTTTATACACAAAATGTAAAAATTCATCTATATCGTTATCTGGTGCATGTTTTAATTCCCATTGTAAATATTTTGGTAGCCTATTTTTTAACACATGAATTTGTGCCCTAACATCTAACAGATACTTCAAGTATATTACTTTCTGTAATTCATTTTTACAAAAATCAAACAGTCCTCCTTGTCTTCCATTATATGTTGGCCCATTCAAAACTCTACTTTTAACCCTGTGTTGGTCACTTTCTGACCAAAACTTGTTTTAAAAAAAAACTTTCTTTAAATTCCTCAAAATTTGACCAAAGTTTTCTGTTTTTATTCGCCCAACGTAATGCTTCACCATTTAGATGATATGTTACATATTTTATCTTATCAACATCACACATATTTTCCACAAAATTATTCTCACAGTACATAATGAAATCTATAGGGTGCAAATCATTTTCTGGTAACATCTTTACAGGCATTTTAGACCATAAACCAAAATTATGTATGACATTTCTTACAGGACATTTGTTCACACAATCATCTGATGATAAATTGTTAACCTTTTCCCTATTAACTTCTTTAACAAAGTCTGCACTTTCAACTGTTTGACCTGCTGATTCTTCATTAATAAAACAACTCGTATAATAATAATTTATTACACCTAACCCTGTGTTGATATTTTCATTGTGTGTTTTGAAATCAGTACCTTCAAACGAAACTTTAAGTTCATCTTTAATTAGATTTTGTTGGTCTGTTTACTTTTTTAATAAATTATTTTCCAGTTTAAGTACTGACTGTAGCCTATCCAAAGCAAAATCCCCTTCTACATTAGACACTTTAATAGTTTCTTTATTCTTCTCCATGATGAATAAGCTGTACACACTTTCTTTTTAATAAAAAATCATAGTTTTAACTTACATTTTTGTGGTGTCCAGTCCATTTCAAGATCAAACATACAGTAACTTCTGTCTTGCTGCAGCGTCCTTTTTAACAAATTATTTCATCTTGGATCCTATACCAGTTGTATTTATTAAAATTGCATCCATAAAACATGTATACATATATTGTTTCTTCTTCATGTTGCTTCTTCATCGTTTCTGAAACATTGTCACATTTGTAGGTTTCCGAAAATCAACAGCATTTTTCCGCACCGATGCACCATGTGTGGTGCTTATTTATGCACAACACTAAAGCCACATTTTTAATACATCACTTTTTTTTAGATGTTCAGTGGTCTCATATATCTCGTAGCTTGCCTGCCATTAACACATCACAAAATTATATTAGGACGTCAGGTTTTTATGCGTCATGGAAACCATAAATGTGACACATATCATTTTAAATAAATTTATTTTTAATTCTTGAAGCACACAATACAAAAGTAATACATTCAAAACTGATCCAAGACTGACTGACAACTAACTCCCAACTGAACAACTAACTTGCAACTCACTTTAGACTAACTGAGTTCGCGCCAATTCGCGCGTATTAATATATATTATAGTTTTCTAGAACACGGAAGTTACAAAGTTTTATATTACATTATTTTGTTTATGAAACTTAAATGAATCCTGCTTTATGTAAAGATACACAAAATTATGACAAATGCAATAATAAGTTTTCTTATCAAAATAAAACAATACAAAAGATCGTAAGTAAATAACAATTAGCGCAGTGTTAATATATGTTTACAGTATTGTTCAACATTAAACTTACGACTTTCGATAATTAATTTCTTTATTTAGTTCATTAAAAGACCCAAGTAATGAAAGTGATAATCAATGTGACCAGCTAGAAGCACCATAAGAGGCTTATACATCATAATTATGGAATACTAGGGCACAATACCACAATCAAATATGGTATCGTATACCTCAATAATACAAACAAACGAGACCCTCCTGGCCAAATACATTACAGTGTGTGTGTTTGTTTACCTATCCTTTGTCCCCAAAGATAAGTCTTTCCCAGTATTGGAATGATTCCTCACCCACTCCTTTAAACCCACATCCTTTCCTTTTCCCTCTCCTTCCCTGCTCTTTGCCTGAGGAAGCAACAGATGGTTGCGAAAGATTGCTTTTGTGTGTGTTTGTTTTATTTTTGTTGCTGTCACATACCTGTGCTCCTACACCTGGTATATAATATATATAATACAGGGTGTTACAAAAAGGTATGGTCAAACTTTCAGGAAACATTCCTCACACACAAAGAAAGAAAATATGTTATGTGGACATGTGTCTGGAAACGCTTAATTTCCACGTTAGAGCTTATTTTCGTATTTTATTTACGGATGAGACTTCATTCCAATGTGATCAAATTGTAAATTTGTACAATCAACATGTGTGGGCTGACGAGAATCTGCATGCAATTGTGCAATCATGTCATCAACACAGATTTTCTGTGAACGTTTGGGGAGGAATTGTTGGTCTTGATTGGGCCTCATGTTCTTCCACCTACGCTCACTGGAGCACATTATCATGATTTCATACGGGATACTCTACCTGCTAGAACATGTGCCTTTACAAGTACGACACAACATGTGGTTCATGCACGATGGTGCTCCTGCACATTTCAGTCGTTGTGTTCGTATGCTTCTCGACAACAGATTCGGTGACCGATGGATTGGTAGAAGCGGACCAATTCCATGGCCTCCACGCTCTCCTGATCTCAACCCTCTTCACTTTCATTTATGGGAGCATTTGAAAGCTCTTGTATACGCAACCCCGGTATCAAATGTAGAGACTCTTCGTGCTCGTATTGTGGACGGCTGTGATACAATATGCCATTCTCCAGGGCTGCATCAGGGATTCCGTGCGACGGAGGGTGGATCAGGCAAGGATGGGGCCCCTCCACGCCCACACCAACGTGGTGACCATCACAAAAGTTCTACTGTCACCTCCGTAATTAAGTTAGTTTGCTAAGGTGGATCACGGGATGTGGGAACCGCGATGTTATCCGTACGTGTGGGCGCGATCACCCATTAATACGGTGCATCTGGAGATAGAATTGGTCGAAAGGTATACGAAGGGTAAAGGTATGTAAGGGCAGAGGAAAAAAAGTGCCAAGGCAAGAGCCAAGGGAAAAAAACCTCTGCGACAGTGGGGTAGGTATGAAGGGCAGTAGCGGTATGCTATCTGCGACAGATCATGCAAGGGTTGGTAATGTTAGTGATGGGTATTTTCTCAGTACCATTAACTTTGCTAGGTTTGTCATAAAGAATCAGTCCGTTTAGATGCGAGGTTCTGCTGCAGCTGAGCTCCAATGATGCCTCCTGGGTCGGCTGTGGCAGAATACCTGTAACATAGCCAAGTCTGTCAAGGTGGTTAGGCAGTTCGGTCATAGAACTGGCTAAGTGTGCGGGACTGTTTAGGTTTGTTTGTGTTTAGTGCGATGAATATGGTTTCCCTGCCTTGCCTGTAGGTCGGCTGTGGGCTCAGCTGGCATTGCCAGTCAGATTGCTGTTTTGCAGGGGTTTGCCATGTTCATCGTGTTTGTGAGTTGGTGTTCCCTACGGCCGTAGGTGGTTAGTCTCTGAGGAGAAGTGTTTTTGGGCGATTATGTTTCCACCTATGGTTGTGATCGTAGTTCCCCAAGCGTAGGATGAAGGGGTTGTTCGAGTGTCTCGAGTTTCTGTATAGTCGTGTGGCGAGTTTCTTGAATACCACCGAGAGGCGCTCTAGGCGGTATTCATTGTGAAGGTCCACGGTGCGTGTGTATCGTGGAGCATTGCTAATGATGCGTAGTACCTTGTTCTGTATGAGCTGCAGGCGGCGCAGCCGTGTTGGCGCCGCGTATGCCCAGCACGGAGCACCGTACGTCATCAGAGGTCTAATATGTGTCATGTAGAGGTTCCTCGACACCCGGCTATTCAGTTTGCTTTCCCTGTTGAGCATCGGGTAGAGTTGTTTGAGCCTCGCGTTTGCTCTGTTGGTCATGTGTTGTATGTGGTCCCCCCATATGAGTTTCCGGTCCAGCCAGACACCAAGGTATTTGACCTTCTCACGGAAGCGTATTGGGCGTGTATGTAGAGTAATTGGTCTACAGTGTTGGTGTTTGCGCAAGTGTTTCGGTCTGCGTGTGAACAGAACTGCCTCACACTTGTCGACGTTGACTTTAACACGCCATTTCTCCAACCAAGGTTCGGCAGTTCTGAGTGCTGTCTGTAGGCGTGAGTTAATGTTTGATGGCTTCCAATCTTGCGCCATGATGGCGGTGTCATCTGCGTAGATTGCAGTCATCGTGTTATGTGTGGATGGAAAATCATTAATGTATAGGTTAAACAAGAGGGGCCCCAGGATGCTGCCTTGGGGTACTCCGGCTTGAATACCATGTCGTGTAGACTGTTTGCCCTGCACGTCAGTGTTGAAGCTTCTGTTGGTGAGATATGAGTGTATGAGATGCACGAGTCCGTCGGGAAACGCGGCGTCGTTAAGTTTGCGTATAAGGCCGTTGTGCCAGAGACGATCGAAAGCTTTTTCGATGTCCAGGAACACCGCCCCAGTGGCTTTGTTTTTGTTGTAGCCGTCTGTTATGTGTTCAACTACGCGGAGGAGTTGTTGTGTTGTGGAGTGGTGATTCCTAAATCCGAATTGCTCCGGTCTTAGGGTGTCATTGGTGATGCAGTGCCGAGTGAGACGTTTAAGTATTACCTTCTCAACTATCTTACTGAGCGAGCTCAGCAGACTGATGGGTCGGTAATTTTGTGGGAGGGAGTTGTCTTTCCCTGGCTTCCTGAACATCAGGACCTTGGCCGCCTTCCAAAAGGCAGGGAAGTGTTGGTGTTGCAGGATGGCATTTGTGATGTGTGTCAGGTACTCTACTGCTCTACCCGTGAACTCCTGGAGAACCCGGTTTTGAATGCCATCATGGCCAGGCGCTTTTCTGGCTGTGGTGTGCTTGATGGCCCATGTGATTTCATGTGTGCTAGTACGTCTAATTTCGTTGCGCGGAGGCTGGGCCATGAAGCGTGTGATCGCCTGGTCCGTCTCTAGTGTGAACACTGGGTCGGAAGGAGCCAGGTTCGGTGTGAATGACGCTGCTAGTGTTTGGGCCATTAGCTCAGCTTTCTCTTCCGCTGAGTATGCTGGGCCGTTTGGTCCCTGTAAGGTAGGCGTGTAGAGTTTCTCCCTGGTGAAGTGTCTGGCCAGAGCCCACACTCCAGGACGTGTGGTATCAAGTCCAGCGAGTTTCTGGTCCCATTGTGTCGTTTTGAATGTTGTTATTTTACCCCGTATGATACCCTGTAGCCTGTTGACGTGATGTTTATACACCGGACGCCTGGTACGCTGCCAGTATCTCCTGAGTCGGTTTCTCATTGAGATAAGGCCCAGGATTTCCTGGGGCAGGGCCGCTGAGTGTTGTTGTGTGGCACGTAATGGTATGGATTCGGCTATTGCGTCTTGGACAGCAGTTGTGAGGACTTCAACAGCTTCATCAATTTGTTCTGTTTGTGTAATCTCGTGAGTATCAGGAATACGATTATCAAGCGTTTCCTTGAACAGAGCCCAATTTGCGCGCTTGTAATTTAGTATCCTGCGTGGTTCATTGTACTGCAGTGTTTCTTCCATGTGAAGTATAACGGGGGTGTGGTTGGAAGGCAGATCGTTTACAACCTCAAGGTTGAGGGTAACTGTTATGCCCTTGATGAGAGCCATGTCTATCACGTCTGGCCTTTGATTCCTTTGGTAAGGAATATAAGTCGGTTCAACCGGTGCAAGTGTGATGTAGTTTCTGCCTAGTGAGTGTTCGTACAGTTTTTTGCCGTTGCGATTTTGTCTGATTGAGTTCCAGTCGCGGTGTTTTGCGTTCAGATCTCCAGCGGCGATGACTCGCGGTGCAATGTTGAGTACTGTGCTGATGTCGCGTGTTACAATGTTACCAGGAGCGTTGTAGAGCGACACCAGTGCAGTGTATGCTCCGTTGAACTTGACCCTGACGGCCGTGGCCTCTAATCTTTCAAGTGCAGGGAGCTGGATATTTGTGTGTTCAATGTCTTTGTGTATGATGATTGCTGTTCCGCCTCCTTCTCTGCCGTCCGCTCGGTCGGTACGATAGACGCAGTAGCCAGTAAAGTTTAGTCTGTTGTGAGGTTTGAGTTTAGTCTCGTTCACAAGGGCAATCAGTATCCCCTTTGCCTCAAGGAGCGTGGCAAATTCTGCCCTTTTGTTGGTGATCCCGTCTGCATTCCAGAACAGGATCTGTGATAGTGTTACGTTGTTTATGTGGGGGGGCGGGTGTGGCGTGTTATCCATGTATGGGAGTAAACAGGTTTGTGATCGCTGTTTGTATGACAGTCCAGTACTGGCCGGATTCGGCAGTCATGAGCTGCGTGAACAGTGTGGTGACGGCTCCCCAGATCTTCGAAAAGATCTGCTGAGTCGTGTGTTGGGGGAATAGTGCCTGCATCACTGCCTGCAATATTCCTCCCGGTGTTGTTGGGATGTTGGGTATGTCGGCCTGTGTTGGCGAGTTTGCGGCCGTTTGTGCTTGTGTTAGCGTTGTGTTTGGGCTGGCTTGTGTTTCAGCTGTACGTATAGCTTCTGTTGGCGCCTGTGTTTCCGGTGTGGTGAGGGGTTGTGTAACGTGTGTTCTCGTTTCCTTTGTTACGTTTTGTGCCGGAGAGTTGGTGTTCCGTTGTTGCTGATTATTTTGTTGTGGTGTGTTAGTGTTCCCTCTCTGTTTTCTGGGTCCCCTTCTCCTACGCTGGGGTTTTGGTTTCCCTTGTGTAGGTGCGTTTATCTTGTCGTGCGTGTAACAGCTCGACGTGGAGGGGGTAGGTTCCGTGTTGTTTGGGGCGAGTAGCGTTGTTTGCAGTGTTTGGATTGTTTGTTGTGTTGTCTGTGTTGGTTGTTTTTCTGTTGCTGGGGGTGTGTTTTGTGCGTTTGTCGGGCCCTGCGCGTCCGTTGCCCTCCCCTGCCCGCTTGCCATTGCGGCGAATGAAATCCCATTCATCACGGGTCGCGGGGGGGGGGGTCTCGGAGCTGTTTTTGTTTGTACTACTGTATTTTGCTGCTGCGTCTTTCGCATCAGGGCCGCGATGTAGGCGGAGCACCTTCTGTAGGTAGACGCGTGCGCCTGCCCACAGTTAGCGCATTTCCGTGCGTCTGACTGTCGCAGTGTACAGTGTTGGGCTGAGTGGCTGCCTCCGCATTTGCGGCACCGATATGCCAGGCTGCAGCGAGCAGCCGAATGACCAAAGCGTTGGCAGCGTTTACATTGTTGGGGGGCGCGAGGTGGTTCGAAGAGTTCAACCTTGACTCCCATATGAAGGAAATATTTCACCTTCAAGATCTCGCGGGAGTGAGCTGTGTCGGCCAGCTCCACAAGGTAGTTTGGTAGTGGTGCGTGTGTTCGTTGACCTGTCATCCGGCTTGCTCTGAGACAGTCAAAGCCCAGGTCACGAATGTCTTGTTTCAAGGTGTCGCCAGGTGTGTTTGGGTCCACCCCCTTCACAACGTACAGCTGCGTGCGTTCGTCCGCGGTTCTGTACGTTTGGTGTTCTATCTCCTTAGCTTTGAGGAAGCTCAAGAGATTGGTGTAATCTGTTTTGGAATCCACGTACAGTGCAGCGTGTTCCCTCGTGAGTTTCGTGTGGTATGTGGTAGGCTTATGTAAGTCTACGAACTCTTTGTTTAGGCGACTGAGGTCGCCATAGTTTTGAATGATGACTGGTGGGAATCCAGTCCGTGTTGTTGTGACCTGCGTGGCTGTTTGCTGAGTGTTTCCCAGCACAGGTGCGGTTCTGTTGTTCCCTGTGTTTTGTGTGCTAATTGGTAGGGTGGTGGGTGTTGGCAAGAGCGCGCGGCGCTTGCCTTTTGAGCCTGTGAGCTCACATGTCTGTGTGGCGAGTGGGAGACTATTGCTCCGTTTGCGTCCGACGACCTGCCACGGGCCGTCCCCATCGTCTGTGTGTTCGTGTTGTTGGTCCTCGTCGATCACAAGTTGACCGATTTTGGGGGAGTCGAGGTTAAATGTGGCATTTGTGTGTGTGTTCGGTGTAGGTGTGCTGTTTTGTGTGCCCGCCATCTCGGCCCTCACCTCGGCAGCGGCTTCGGCCCTTGCTTGCGCAATAGCCTTTGCCATCTGCTCTTGGTGAGCTGCGAGCGAGATTGTGATGGCGAGGGGTGAACTCGGCATCACCGTCCCTTCTGGCGCTTGCGCCTGGCTTCGGGTGCGGTATGAGATTTTGCTGGGCAGACTAGCCATCTTTCCAGCAGAAGGATATTTATTAAGGAAGGGAAAACGACAACTTTTGCTTCTTTGTGATAGGCAAGATGTGTTTAAGAAGAGGGGAGTCCCTACTGTCTATCGGCGCAAGGGAGCGCGGAGAGAAGAGAAAGGCCTACTGTGCGCGGGGTGATCCGACGTGAACGGGCCCCTGGCACAGAAATACCCTACCAAAGAACGGGTGAGTCCCGCTAGGGAATTGTAACCGTGGTCACAAGGAGCTACGAGCCGGAGCTCTTTGTCTCGCTATGCGCACTAGGCGACAGCGAGATCGGCGCTCTCCGACGTCGTCCGCTCTTCAGCTTGTTCGCAACCACTCTTTCGAGCTATTGACTGCCAGCCACGGCGAGGTTGTCCGCGAGCGCTGCGTCCGCACAGGTCGGCCGCTCCGCTGCGAATACTACACGGAGGGTGGATGCATGTATCCTCGCTAATGGAGGACATTTTGAACATTTCCTGTAACAAAGTGTTTGAAGTCACGCTGGTACGTTCTGTTGCTGTGTGTTTCCATTCCATGATTACTGTAATTTTAAGAGAAGTAATAAAATGAGCTCTAACATGGATATTAAGTGTTTTCCGGACACATGTCCACATAACAAATTTTCTTTCTTTGTGTGTGAGGAATGTTTCCTGAAAGTTTTGCCGTATCTTTTTGTAACAGTCTGCAACAAGGAGTTCAGTTATCACTCAAAAAAAGTTTTTTTCACGGTTTTGCGTCCACCTATTCATTATCACCATCAAGTTTGTCATTGGAAATACCATGATCTTCAGCAGAAATTTGTCACCTGTAGGCATATTCATTTTTCTTGTCTCTGATATTTATTGTATGAAATTAATGGTACATAATTTATCCCTTTTCTTTTAGTTGTGGACAGGCACAATTATGACAGGAACTGTGCGCTGGTTGAGATTTCAAAAAGTTATTTACATATTCTTATTAAAGCTGCATGGAAAAAAAAACATGACAGAGATTGTTTTGATCATAATTTGATGAATTTTTTCATTAGATCAACTGACACCTGTTGTCTTAAAGTAACAGCCTGATATGGCATAACTGTAGAAAAAACTGGCTGGTATCAACCAGTAACAGTTGTCTATTTCCTTTGTTCCTGGTCACATTGTCAGATGCTGCAGAAGAATTATTGACAAGAATTGTTCTAAATCACATTAACATCAAAATACAAGAAGTTTACCTGGATACATGTATGTAGGCATGTGTTGCTGATAATTATTATATCTGTTGCTCAGTCACTAACTGAAAATAACATGTCTCTGTTTATTGGTGCCATCTACATGCAAGCACAAGAATAGAGACATACAATCTTCAGTTAGTGACTGAGCAACAAATATATAAACTCATGTTAATATATATAAACTGATTTATATCACTGTTGCTATGATCATTGAATTTGTAGCAATGCAATATTGTGGAGCTTCAAAGCATGTTAATCCACAAGATATTTCACTGTTTCGTTGTGTGAAGTTACTGTGAGACACTAATACTGGAAATGAAGTTATGTGGTCATAGAGAAGTCTATATGCGATTTGGCATTGCTGTGGGTATGTGCAGTGCATGTAGAGATTTTCTTATAATTTTTCTAATAATTTTAAAAAGGAGTATAATGGCTGGTATTATCAGAGAAAATGACAGTTTTATCATGATTGTGAACCCGCAAAGTGGTGTTTGGACTGGCAAGTAACTAAGTTCCCTTCTTTCTCCCTATGTCTCAATGTTGTTGCAGTTCTCAATTATGGAGGCGAAATAAAATGAAAGTGTGAGGAAGCAGACTATTTGGTTTAGAACCTGTTCACCAATTTCTGCAGCTAAACAGTACTGCTGATGACTGGCAGCCCTTCCTCCACTGTTAAATATGTGAAGTTGTGGAAGAGTTATCCCCAGTGAACCCACAGTAAAAGTCACCTTTTAAAAGAGTGAAAAATTTCATGACGAACATAAATGACTCACATTATATATCTAGAATAAAATCAATGTTTCCTCAAAAATCAATTTAGTAATTGTCTATCAATATGTTGAAACATATATATACAATAATATGTCTGTGGGAGTAAAATATGTGGAGAACACAGCAGCCAAGAGAACACGCCCTCTCTTGGCAACCCATCTGACTGTTCCAAAGTGCAATAAAATAAACAGTTTGTTATTTTGATTGTTACATAAAAATATGGGATTAAATGTATTTTGTTTTTCATTTCAGGTTTAGCGGTATAACAGAAGAGCAGTTATGTGATGTAACAACTTCAATATATGATGTACAGTCTGCATTATTGAGTTTCATAAACTCCCAGACAATTTTAATTGGCCATAGTCTGGATAGTGACTTCAAGGCACTGAAGGTATTTTGTATTTTCTATTAAATCACTCTTTCTGTTTTGTACAAGTATAATGGTACTAAAGAAAAAATGTGAACATCTTAAATTTTAATGTATATGTTGTCTCAATAATTTTCCATGTGTCAAGATAAAAGTGAATAATGAGAATCTGAACAGCAATACATTGTAAGTTTGAAAGCAGTTTGCCTCTGATTCACTATGATAGAAAAATGAAAGTCAGAGAGAATATTAGGAAGGAAGACTGTGGAAAAGAAAACACACCAAAGATATGAGAGCTGAAATATTATCTCAGAGAATTCCAAGGTTGTCCTATGCTATTGGCTACATTTGTAATCATTGTAACTTAGCGAGGTGGCTTGGGTAGATCAATGGGTAGGCGGCTCACAGATTTTCGCCACCAGGTTGTGGGTATGATCATTCACTTTGACAAGATACACAAATGGAATGGTGGTGCAACTGACTGATTTTAACCTCCATGCTCGCTTATCTATACACTTATTGCTACACTTCTGGTGTAGGCCACTCAAAGAAACTAGTGGATCATTCAACATAATTGCGAAATGTCATATTTATGATCTATGGAACCAGTATTAATCTAATTTAATATAATCTATCATTACTCCCTCTGTTAGTTCTTTCCATCTGCTCACAGCCCTAATTCAAAAATGAGTTCTTAGAGTCTATAACTGGAACATGTACATTTTTAGAACCTACCACCACTCCAAATGACATACAATCCTTGCAACGGTAGCTGTTGCCTGAGCTCCGCCTTGCATGGTATTGTGACCCAATGCAGCTGATGTGTTCGTTTGACATCCTGCCAGTGGCAGACTCTACTGATCTGCCGGTCAAGTTGCCTTCTACTTCTTAGAATAAAACCTTAAAAAGACTATAGTATTCACTTGCCAAACTTACGTGAGCTGCAGCACTCCTCCCCCATTTTGAAAGATTTGTCCAGAATCTTCCAAGACATGCCTTCTCTTAGAATTAACTTTACTAATACACACTACATTGCACTCCTGGCAATTCCCAATTTAACAATGAACTGACTCACATGGGTTTCTCGTTTAATACTAACAGGAGATTACTTTTACAGTGTGGTTCCACAACTTTGTTACACTGTTATTTGTAATCTAGTGTTTGTTATTCTTTAAGATAGTTGCTTTGCTCTCATTAATCTTTTTCATGGCATATTCCAGCTAATTATTCAACTGGTAACTGATGTGTTAGTGTACTTTTAGCTTAGGCATGTATGTTTCTATAACAGGTTTAAAACAGACAAATACCTTGTAGAAACGCACCACCACAACTGGTAGCTCAAATAGTTATTGATATCATCTGAAGCTGACAAGTTTCTCAAAAATTTTGAACATGCTGCAAAATTTATTCCATTGAAATTTCCCCTTTCTGTTCTTTGATAAATCTGTGTTACAAATGCATAAGTTCAGGGTTGAGAGTGTATTAAGGTAGGTTAAATTTTGGGTGGGTTATACCATTAGTGAGACTTTTGGCCATTACAATGTATTCCATGTCAATGTCATGACAGTTGAACCAATAATTATAGTTGGAAGGCAGAAATCTGTGCTGTCTATCTCACAAGCTTTACTATTAATGATAACACCATTCCCCTGAAACTCCAATTTTTTTAACCCTTAAAATTTTCCTCATACATAGCAATTCGTCAACACTGTTTTCCATGAGAAAACACAGTACTGCCAATGCAGTCCTATCTTCTGGAAGTAAGCCCGTGTGGCCAAGATTTCCTTTCCACAATTGGTTATTCATCTTCCCAAAAAACATTCTCACCTCACATGCCCATATACAGTAGAACCCAAGGGCCTAAAGAAAATGGTGTAAAATGTGGGAAATAATGTTTTAAACAGTAAAATATGCTTACTGTATCACCCTTGTAGTTTCGTAGTTTATTTGTAATATATGTACATAACAGGCATCAAAATGCCAGGAAGTTTATCATGTAATAAAGGTTATCCAAATTTTGTACTACTTTAAGTGCCAGGCAGAACTGAAACTGGTAACTTTATAGGAAGTAGAAATTTTTGACATAATATCATTCATCATAACTGACTTTGTCAGCAAGCCTTTAATTGACATTTATTATTTACATAGTGAAACTGCACAAGTTCCATACTTTTCATATATTTCGATGTTTCACACAACGATATTCAAAAATTTATTTGTGGTCTTGAGTGCAAATATATGCATTAGTATTTTTGTGACATTTGCACATCTCACACTATAATCACATTTTTGAAGTTATACTATGCCCCTTTCAGTGTGCAGAAAAACATACAAAAGCAAACCACAGTCTCACCACGTATAAAATGTCACAAAAATACTTAGATAAATATTAGCACTTCACAATAAGAATAAAGTCTCGAAATGCTTCTTGCAAAGCGTGAAAAATTACCAGTTGCATAAACAAAGCTAAGCCAACAATTGGCACGGTGGCCGGTGGGACAAGGATACTCCCATCAGCTACCGTGTCATCAGTCAACTATGTAGGCGCGTATTGAAAACAACGAAATGGAAATATACATTTTAATAAATGCAAAGGGTCAAGAAACTTGAGTGTGTAACGTTTATAAACACTATACTTGAAGGCGAAAGCCATTCCAGCATCAATTTATGTCAATTACGTCATTTTTTTCTTCGTGAATGTGGTTTCAAAAAGCATAAAACACAGGAAAAGTGTGAATATGTTCATACAAAAACGGGGGAGAATTAACATTGTGAACATAGGAAATTTGATGGGACTGACAAAAAATGGTGTAAATGGCGGGAAAACGTAAAAGCAGGGTTTTACTGTATCAGTCTGTCTGGACAAAGAACAATATGCCTTGTGCGCACTTTTCCAAATCCACTAATGACATAATTACATGGGCCTCTCTAATCTGAAATCAACACCATCACTTCTTCTTTCTCTTTGGCCATGTTCCCGTACATGCAGGGTCGGCCTTGTTAAATTCTAATTTTGCGTGTGTTAATATTTACGGGGTGGCTGGATGCCTTTCCTGCCGCCACCTCGTGCCCTGCCGGGAGGAAGTGTGTACCCAAAATGTCTGCATATAGTGTTATAGGTTTGAAAGTGTAAAGTGTTCCAAAATCTTTGCAAATTGTGTAACTGAGGCTGGACTTCAGGACCAGCCCGGTATCCACCTAGGGGATGTGGAAAACTGCCTAAAAAACACATCCAGGCTGGCTGGCACAATGACCCCCTATGTTAATCCGCCAGGCAGATTTGAACCGTGGCTGATACACCTCCCAGTCTCGGAAAATGGTGGATTAGACAGCACGGCTAACCAAGTGGGTTGAAATCAACACCATCACTACCTGCATCATTATACATACCTAGTTCCCCATTATATCCCACTTTATTCGGTATGGGTGGATAGTGTCACATTGGAACTTTAGCACCAACTCCCACTATAGGTAAGTGAACACACATGCCCCACCTGTTCTCAATCATACCCTACCTACATGAAAAAAGAGAAAGAAAGAAAGAAAAATGCTAAATTGCTTTCCATCACTTCCACTATATGCCTTAACTCTACTGGGAACTGATTTTTCTGAAATGTAATCCCAATGTAAAATCCCATAAGAATCAATCCTACTCTATCCAGAGTAAGCCTCTTCATCTCCTCATAAGAATGCAGACCCACATATATTTGAACTTACTTATTGTATTTTATCTCTTGGTCTCCCTCTGTGGTTTTTACTCCACACATTTCCCCCCAATGCTAAATTCACAATTCCTTGGTGTCTTAAACTACGTCCTACCTATTGATCCCTTCTTTTAATCAAGGTATGCCAGAAATTAATTTGCTCCCCATTTCTGTTCAGTACCTCCTCATTAGAACCCTTCAGTTTAGCCTCGTCCCATCTCCTTATTTTACTACCACTCTGCAGTTTCTTCAGTTTCAGTCTGCAGTTCGTAACCGATAAGAATCACACAAGATATGGTCAGAGTCTATATCTGCCTCTGGGTATGTCTTACATTTTAAAACCTTGCTCCAAAATCTATATCTTACTATTATAAAAACTATCTGGTACCTTCCAGTGTCTCCTGGTCTCTTCCACGTATACAACCATTTTTCATAAACCTTAAACAAAGTGTCTGTTATCATTAAATTATGTTCCATGCAAAATTCTACCAGGCGGCTTCCTCTTTCATTCCTTTTCCCCCAGTCCATATTCATGTACTAAAATTTCCTTTCCTTTTCCTACTACCGAATTCTAGTCTCCCAAATTAACCTAGTGTTCCTCTTCCTTAACAGCCTCAATAATTTCCTATACTACCTCATATATTTCTTTGATCTCATCATCATTGGCAGAGCAAATTGGCATATAAACTTGTACTACTGTGGTCGATGTTGGCTTTTTATCTATCTTGACTATGATAATGCAATCACTGTGCTGTTCATAGCAGTTTACCTGTACTCCTATTTTCTTATTCATTATTAGATCTAGTCCTGTAATCTCTCCCCCCCCCCCCAAATGATATTGTATTTATAACCGTATCATCACCCGAGCAGAAATCCTACTCTTCTTTCAACAAAAATTTACTAATCCCCGCTATATCTAACTTTTAGCCTATCCATTTCCCTTTTTAAATTTTCTAACAATCCTGACCAATTAAGGGATCTAACAGTCTGCATTACAATCTGTAAATTGCTAGTGTTCTCTTTCTTTATGATGACATCCTCTTGAGTGGTCTCTGACCAGATATATGAATGGGGAACTGTTTTACCTCCAGAATATATTACTCGAGAGGATGCCATTATCATATATTCATAAGATAGAGCTGCATGTCCTTGGGAAAAGTAATGACTGTAGTTTCCCCTTTTGCTTCGAGTCTAAGCAAGTTAGCTGATGTTAAAAGGCCAGCTCAGTCACTCATGCATACTGTTGCCCCTACAAATACTGAAAACATTACTGCCCTTCTTCAGGAATCACACATTTGTCTGGCCTCTCCACAGATACTCGTCTACTGTGGTTGCACCTACGCTTTGGATATCTGTGTCATTGAGACTTGCAAGCCACACCACCTCTGTTGTTCATGGGGGGTAGATGACCAATTTGTTGTTATTATGTAGTCATCTTCATTTCCTCTGTATCTTCTTCATATCACCAATAAACAACTTTTTCCCCATTTCTAAATGACTAATGATAAGCAGAACAAGAAATGCATAAAAAATAAAAAGACAGTAACAATGCAATGACAATACACATGACAAAGATATGGAAAAGCTGCACTAAATCCTAATAAATATTACAAAAGAGAAACATATCCATAACAGCTAATATCAATAATAAGTACTCACCATATTTGCAAGTACTCTGAAGAGCCAAAGAAACTGGTAAACCTCCCCAATATCGTGTAGGGCCCCTACAAATATGTTGCAAGGAATCCCAGTTATGCTCAATAATGTTCATGTCTGGGGAGTTTATTTTAAACTCAGAAGAGTGTTCATGGAGCCACTCTATAGTAATTCTGGATTTGTTGGGGTTTCACAGTGTGCTGTCGGAATTGCCCAAGTCTGTTGGACTACATAATAGACCTAAATGGATGCAGGTGAGCAGCCAGGATGCATGTATACATGTCACCTGTCAGTGATATCGGGGTACTGCACACATCCCACACCATTACAGAGCCTCCACGCCTTCTGACATTCAGGATTCACTAATTCATGTGATTGTCTCCATTCACTCGATAACAATTGGAAAGAAACTTGTCAGACCAGGCAACGTATTTCCAGTCGTCAACAGTCCAATGTCGGTGTTGTCGGGCACAGCTGAGGCATAAAGATTTGTGTCTTGCAGTTGCCGAGAATACACGAGTAGGTCTTTGGCTCCAAAAGCCCATACGGATGATGTTTCGTGGAATGATTCGCGTGCTGACACTTGTTGCTGGTCCGGCATTCGTATCCACAGCAATTTGAAGAAGGGTTGCACTTCTGTGATATTGAACAATTCTCTTCAGTCATCATTGGTTCTGTTGTGATTATGTAGAGTTTCGCGGCATATTAATTGTCGATATTCGTTCGGGTTTCCAGCTGGATTGTAGAGTCGTCTTGACACAATATTTCTGTGGACCACATGGCCGCCATCTTCAGGTGATACGGATGCTGCAGAGTCTCTTAGGGAACTGAAGTCTTGCCATGATCGGCGACCTTATATACGCTGTGAAGTACTGACGGCGCGTGCGCCAGAGTGTCGTGGCTGCGTCCTCTGCCACGAGCAGCCGGTGCAGCGCCTCAGTGGAGAAAACTGGCAGGAATGATGTATCGCTTACATGCGCTAGTTGTCACAGGTGGGAAAAGATTGCGCTGTTTTTTTAAGATTAGACAAAACCGAATTCCACATGTTACTTAGAGGGAACCCCTTATCTCGATTTATTAAATCGTCCACCGACCTAATCTCTTTGACTCCTTTAAAATGCATTCCCAGTAGTGAGGCACAGCCTTAGGCTGGATTCATCCGGTGGGCAACACCACATTACCGTCAGTGATGTCAAACACTGACAAAAATTCAAGTGCATTCGCACTGGACAGAACGTTAAGAAACGTCAATAATGAAGCACCATTTGTGCTCAGTAGTTCGACACACATGATAGAGTTGGTATGGTGTGTTAAAGCTGTGGCAGGTGTTTCAGCTTTACCAATCTTTTATGGTTTTCTCTTTGTATTTTGAGGTATTTTATAGAACAAAATATCTATTTTTAATACTGCATACCATAAAAAACTATACACTATCAAAAACTGATATGTCAACATTGGCAATTAATCAATTGTAAGTTTAATGTCCTAACTAGGATCGGTTTTATAAATAGTGATGTAAGACAACAGTAAGCAGTGACGATATGAAGCCCTACATCTGCTACAGTAAACTTGTTTCTACTATAATAATAGTCTGAAATATTTTAACTGCTCATATCATACAGTACCACATGTCAGTCAACAAGCTCAATTAATATTTTGTCATTCATTTTCTAATACAGGGATAACCCAAAGCTCAGTAATAAAGTATATTTTAAATGCCAAGAACACAGCTGTGAATGAAAAGCAGCCATGTGAGCACCCACAAACCAAACAAGTCCATAACAGCCAATCGTAAGCAGTTGATTGGCCACTTGACCTTCACCATCAACATCAAACTATTCTTTCTAAGTGTACTGACCGGCAGGCAAATTGATGTCAATGTGACATTGCCCACCATGTCAATGACACATTTGAAAGCACGGGGGAATATTTTGACGTCACATGTACCGATTTGAAGTTGACATTGCCTGTTGTGTGAATCGGACCTCAGTGCATGGCAACTTGTGGCCTGCCAGACTGCAAAACTGACACATCACTGATACTATATTATAGGGTTGAGTATTACCCTTAAATAATAAATCTATTTATTGATTCATGCAAATTCATTAAACGTAACCTTAAGCATAAAGTACCCAAAACATGCATACAAATGCAATCTACCCTCTGAGACCACAAACAGTATTAAGTATAAAAGTGAAACTCACTGCTGAACATGTTCATATGATAAGGGCATACACCACTGTCTGCAGGAATCATAAGACACCCCAGTTGTCACTACTTGGCACCAACTAAAGTGTTTGGATATTTATAGCTACCATACAAATACATTGCTCATCAAACCACAGCTTTTGGGCATTGATAGACCTGTAGAGTCCAGAAGTGGAATGACCACTTATGACAGCAACTGTATCACACTGGTTTATTCCAGGTTGTGGGGATGCTGGAGTGGAGGCTGTGGGGCAGGTCACAGGTGAATTAAAGCACTGTGGCAATTTGTAAACATTTTATTTTTATTTGCCTAAGGTGGTACAAGAATGTGTGCTTTCTGCTCACGTCAGATTCTACCCACTTGATGGTTTGTTTGCTTTACTGACTTTGCAGCCCTGCCACCCATGGCCCAGTTCTGTAAGCCACAATGGCTCTCACCCCCTAAGCAGTGAAATGTTCGATGAAGACTGCACGCCAACCGCTGCTGATGACTGGTATTCGAGTCACAGTGGCACGCACCCTGTGATGGTGGAAGGTGGTTGCTGGTACTCCTCCACTGAGCAGAAGTTGCTCGTGCTGCTGAAGCTCCGGACTGATCCACTGCTAGATGACTCCAAGTCATTACAAACTCGGAGCACGTGTGACCACGTGTGTAGCACAACCCCAACATCCGAGAGAGCTGTGACACTAAAAACACTGATACTGCTTGACTGGCCCTCATTTTATACTCGGCAACACGCTAATGTACAATTGCGGCCCTTAGTCACATATGATAAACATTGAGCTAGCACCAGTAAACTGCTTTTAATAGCAGATTGTGGCAAGCATTACTTGCAAATCTCACCGAGTATGTCATTTAACAAGCTTTCATTAATTTAATGTACTCTCCTAGAAGCACCTGACTTAGAGGTGCGGCTGTAGTCCATTGCCACAAATTTACACTAAAATTACACTAAAAGTACTGCCTACTTGATGTTAATATGCAAAGTGCAAGTTTTTGTGGGCCCACAGGGCTTGGATTCATGCACTGAGGATGGTCAGACACTGACCAAAATCAATCTGTATTGTATATAAAAAATAAAGATTTCAATGCTGCCAAAGCTGGTTCTTCCAATTTTAATAATTTTAATGTGGTCGCTCTGCACGAAATTCCGGATGGAGTAGCCTACATTTAATTTCATTCTTCCCTTCCTTTAAAAGAAAGTAGTAAGTTGATTTGCAGTGTGTGGTTGCATTTCATGATGTTTCTACCCCATATTGTGTTTATAATTTGAGTTTCTTAAGCTATACTAGCAAGCGTCAAATATTAGTAACCTGGCCACAGTTTCTCTTCGTGTTCGTCCCATATTGTGTTTTGTATGGTGGAATTTTCTGCTTTTTTCATCTTCCTAGTATTTTTAACTAAGAGTGCCACAAGGATCAGTTTTACGCCCACTTTGGTTCTCCTTGTACGTCAGTGATATTTTGTCACTTTTGTCATTCTGAAAATATCACTTCTATGCCAATGACCTCCAGTTTTACTGAAGTGCCAGACCTGAAGATATAAATATTGTGATTGCACAGGTGAATGATGATGTGTATACAATGGTAGAAATGGACAAAAAACCTGGTGCTAAAATTAAATGCAAAAATGTCGTAAGTAATCTTAGTTACCCATCAAAAATTAATAAATTCAGAATCACAGGGACCAACTATCTCCCATTCAACATGACAATATCCCAATACCATATCAGAAAGTAGTGAAAATTTTGGATTTAATTATTGATGAACATTTAAATTGGAAAGATAATACTGTCACCATGTACAGAAAAACCTCCACTTGCTTAAATGCTCTCAAACAGTTTTGCAACATCCTTCCACAAGATGTGAAATTGAAAAACTATGCAATCACTTGTTCTATCAGACCTTCAATATTGTGATATGATTCAGCATGCTACAAGTAGCAAGAACAAGTGAGTTAATGCATGTGTATGCTCCATTTGCAACATTCATAAGTATGATGATATTACTGTCATGCCCATGTCAGATGACTACAGCCAGACAAATTAAAAGACTACCACTCACTGTGTCAACTCCATTGACTGCTCAGTCGCCAAGGACGCAAATACCTTGCCTCAGAATTCAAACAGCGTTTTGTCATCATAACATTAACACAAGATCCTACTTAACCAGTATCCTATGTGTGCACTTCCAAGAAACAAAACCATTTGAAAACTCATTTGCTGCTGTCGCTGGAACAAGCTGTCTTGCTCTTTTCATACATTTCAGTGATCTACTACTTGTAAGAAACAATTGATGCACAGACTTGAGATCTGAAGGCGGTGGGCTGGGGCCCCACCTAGGACGTAGTTGGTTGAGATGGTGGGAGATCGTTACCCCGTCTGCATCTGCCACGCACATCTGGCAACCACGCGAACGCTTTACCTACCCCTGGCATCCACCCTGGGCGGCGGCCAATGGTGCGTGCCCAGACAGGGGTGCCCGGTGCATAACGCCGAGAGTGTGCAGACACCTCAGGCCATGGAGGACCTCTGCTGGGCTACAACCATTAATTGGTGTTGTCTGATAAGTACTAAGAAATAAGGGGAGCGCTGCCTCGACAGATGACTTTTCCAGGCACTTACGAAGTTGTGATTTAAAAGTATGCACCATACGCTCTGCCTCCCCATTGGATTGGGGGTGGAAAGGAGCTGAGGTGAGGTGGGAAATACAATTATTAGTGCAGAAGTGTTGAAAATAAGATGACGTGAATTGTGGGCCATTATCAGAGACAAGCATCTGGGGAAGGCCCTCAATAGCAAAGATCTGTACCACGGCTCTGACCACATCTTCCGCCATAGTGGAATGCATATGCACGACATATGGATAATTGGACAGTGCATCTACCACCATGAACCACATTGACTGACAGAAAGGGACGGCCAAGTCCACATGACTGCGGTCCCAGGGATGTTCCAGAGTAGGCCACGGGAAAAAGTACGCCGGGGGGGGGGGGGGGGTCACGACGGGTGGCTTGCGCGACTCGATTGGCCGTAATCAGAAGTCTCTCAACAGCGTTGTTCAAATGTTCGTCTATGTGAAAAATCGCCACATTGTCTCTGTCGAAGGAGTGGTCACGGCCCATGGGTAGACGGGACAAGGCATTGGCATTGGCATGGTGCGACGAGGGCTGATAATGAATTTTGTAGTGATAGGCACTCAAAAACGGAGTCCAATGATGGAGACACTGCGAAGTCCACCAGGGGTTTGTGATCTGTGATAAGGTGGAATTTAATGCCGTAGAGGAACACATGAAACTTCCTAACAGCGTAAACAATCGCTAAAGCCTCTTTCTCAATCTGAGAATAATTATGT
The DNA here is from genome assembly GCA_026315105.1 of Locusta migratoria. Lineage (NCBI taxonomy): Eukaryota > Metazoa > Arthropoda > Insecta > Orthoptera > Acrididae > Locusta > Locusta migratoria. The sequence continues at coordinate 11,380,552 of CM048755.1, forward strand.
TGGGCATCTGACAATGTCTTAGATGCATAGGCAATGGGCTGCTCAGAACCATCATCCAGTCTGTGGGCCAACACTGCTCCAATTCCATGCTGAGAAGCATCGGTAGCGAGGACTAGCTGTCGGCCTGGCGTAAATGTGCCGGGACAAGGTGAAGATTTTAACATTGATTTGATGCAGGCGAACGCTGCCTCACAAGCAGCAGACCTCACAAACGGAACACCTTTCTTTTGCAGTGTGTTCAATGGATGAGTGACCTCTGCCATGTAAGCAAGAAATTTGGAGTAGTAGCTGACCTTGCCCAAAACGGACTGGAGTTCCTGCAAATTGGTAGGGCGAGGAAGATGATCAATCGCCGTAACTAATTCTGACCTAGGACGGATGCCATCTTGTGACACCAGATGTCTCAAATACTCAATTTCAGGTTGAAAGAACTGTGATTTTTGAAGATTGCACTTGAGGCCTGTCGCATGCAATTTCGTGAACAAGAGCCGCAGGTTGTTAAAGTGATCTGTGCAGGAGGAACCGGTGATGATGATATTGTCCAGATAGTTTGCACAGCATGGAATGTTTTCCAGCAACTGTTGCAAGAACCGTTGAAATATCACGGGCGCACTCGTGACACCAAAAGGCAGACGTTTGTAGTGGTACAACCCGAAAGGGGTGTTGAGAGCCATGAATTGTTGGGAATCAGAATCTAAGGGAAGCTGGAGATACACTTCCGCCAACTCAATTTTTGAAAAACACTCTCCGCCCGCCAATTTCCCATAAATGTCGTCCAGGTGGGGAATGGGAAAACAATCTATCACTGACTTCGAGTTATCTGTGGACTTGAAATCACCGCACAACCGAAGCGCTACCGAGGTTTTTTTTTATCACCACCAGAGGAGTCGCCCACTTCCATTTGGGACTCGTCAGAATACAGCTGCTGACCGCACGCAGAAGTCCGACAAACAGCCGCCACATGGCCTTGCTTACGGCTGGGCCCGCACCGCGCGTGGCAGAAGGGGAGGTAATCGTGAAGAACACGAAGACGACGAAGAGGAGGGCGATGAACGCCGCCTGTGGGGGCGCGATGCTTGTACCGTCGCCACCTCTGTCGTTTCCTCAAACTGATCCACTGTTGCCGTAGACATCTCAAAAGCCTGTGCAATAGACAGAACCTCGTCGAGGGGAATCTGCATATGACTGCTGACAATTTGCACACACAAAATCACTCTTAAGACTCAAACTGTGGAGGTCTGCCACCCATGACTGATACGACTGACCAGGTTTCTTTTTGCTCTGATGAAAATCCATTCGAGAAAGCACCACGTTCGTTTGTTGCCGATAATAAGAACCAAGCAATTCCGACATATGGGAAAAAGACAACTCGGTGGGCTCCGACAGCAGAGCTAGTTTTCGCAGTAAACGAAAAGTACCAGACTCGATCCACGACAAGAAGAAAGACTTTTGTAAGTCAGGATCCGTTACCTTAAAAGCCGCAAAATGCTGCTGTAGACGTCGTACGTAGGACTCCCATTCTTCGTTAGACTCTTGGAAAGCCAGAAAAGTGGGGCGGGGGGGGGGGGGTGGGTTTAGACCTGGGGCGGCGGCGGTGAAGGGGCCGCAATGGTACGAGAAGACATAATCAACTCCATAAGCAAAACAATTTGCTGCTGCGGTTGATCTAACTGGTACTGCTGCTTTTGCAGTAACTGAAGTAACACCAGATCCATAACCACCGCAATAGTAATCACGCGTAAGCACGAAACTCGTCGCCAATTATACTGTTGTAAACAGTATAATTTATTGCAGACAAAGGACGGTACAACACACAGATTAAGTGAACGGTACAATATGGTGGCAAGTCAAGGAACACAGCTAATGTTTACATATGAGGCTCAGGCAAGAGCTACAACATAACTGAGGCACGCCTCGCACACCATGTGCTTGCCCGGTCATGATGGCGCTGCAAGCTCTTGGAGGCGGCGCCACCATGCGGCGGACTCGTCTGTGGCGCATCTTTCATATGCCGTGGACGGACAGGGCGTGGCTTGCGGTGGCGAGCTCCAACAGTTATCATCAGCTATTTGCTTGTTTGGTCTACCATATCGCATAATAACTAGATGAATACTTCGCACCATTAGTGGAATAACAGAAAAGTTGGGAAGAAATGGAAGTAAAGTTGAATGTTCACACATAGCTTTCTTCAGAATCAATCAATGCAGGTGTTTAAAAGTGCAAATGAAAGAGCTTGATCCACTGAGTGTTGTTAGGTCAAAAAGAACTGCGTACCTTAATTAGAACCAAAGATATTGTAAAACAGAACGATTAAAATATTCAATGCAAAGGCAGAAGGATAATGTATTTGAATAAAAATAAAGGATGGAGAGACTTATGTTAATTCTGATACATGATGACTAATCTGTGAATTAATACCTTCCATTTAAAACAAAAATGAAGGGAATTGGCTGGGTAGTTTGGTCTGGCCGACTTTAGTTTACGTAGATTCTTGTAATATATAAAATGAGATTATTGACATAATTGCACAGGGATGCAATTGGCCAAACTCTTATTTACAAGTGCAGGTCGGATTTTATTGTGCTCCAAAGAAAGAACAGAAAAAAGTTGATTTGCTATCATACCACAGTACTCTTATTGCCTAGGTGTGACAATGTACTTTCTCAGTGTTGGGCTGTGGATGCTCTGTCACATATTAATGGAAATAATGATGTCACACCATCTAATTCAGGTGTTGTGTATTGTATCCATGTCGTGCAATTATTGTTTTATGATACTGACAAACCTTAGTCAAAGCAGTTTTCTTAATGAGTTTTTCCATATGTTTGTGATGACGATTAGATGGCCATTCAACTTTTGTGAAGTGCTTCAGGATGCTATGAATGTAAATGAATGATCATAAGATGGCAATTTAATTGCTGAAACCAGTTTTAACCAGTTTTAAGTGCATTTACTAACAGCTTACACGTATTTTAGTGTCCTAAGCAAATCTAGTAACCCTTGTATTATTAGTTAATATATATTGTCAATATCACGTAGTAACAATCATGAATGCAATGTGTTTGAGCTGCAGTAGGTTTGTTCGTTTTGGGTTTCAATGCAGCTGTTGTAACAAGTGGTTTCATTGGGGGGGATGTAGCGGTGTGGGAAAGAGGGAAACAAATGAGTCTCTTCCTTTGTTTTGCAAAGTGTGTTCAAGGGACAGAAAAATAGCTGAACAGGAAGGGAAGATTAGGGCCCTTCAGGCTGAACTGGATAGTGCTAGGGAGGAACTTACGAGGTTAAGGGGGGAGAAGGGTGAGCATGGGTGGGAAGTGGTAGCAGGGAACAGGGGCCACAGAGAGAGTATAGTTCCTGACAGCTTCACAATTGGCACAACCAATAGATTTGCCTTGCTACCACAGTCAAGTGAGGAAGAGGCTCCTTTAGAAGTAGGTGCAGTTAGGAAGCAACAGACTTTCACAAGGAAACCAACGGTTTCAAAAAAAGTAGATAGTAGGAGGAAAGTTCTGTTGTTAGGAAGTAGTCATGGAAGAGGTGTGGGCCAGATTTTACAGGAAAAACTAGGTGACAGGTACCAGGTCACAAACATTTTCAAGCCCAGTGCAGGTCTAAGCCAGGTGGTAGAGGATATAGGTTCCTTGTGTAAGGGTTTCACAAAACAGGATCATGTTGTTATAGTGGGTGGGGTGGGAAACAGCATTGATAGGGATCAGGGCTACAATATTGAGTGTGACCTGGTTAAAATAGCTTCTGCAACGACTCAGACAAATGTTGGACTGTTGCCTGCTTTCATGCGGTACGATCAACCCCAATTGAACCGCTCCGTCAGGAGAGTCAATATGGAGATTGATCAACTGCTTAGGGCGGACACTCTGTCGGACATCGGTTTGGTTCCTGTGGATGCTATTGATAGGTGGGATTTCACTAGACATGGCCTACATCTCAATAGGAAAGGGAAGGGGAAACTAGCTGGGTTGATAGCAAAGTCCTTAAGGGGGGACACTGCAATTCATGAAGGTACTTCTTTTTTAGGCTAAGATCAGTGTCCAGTGAGAAGCTCAGGCACGCAGGTGCTAAAAATGTTGAAAAATCAAATATTTCTCAGAGAAGTAAAGTAAAAAATAATGTTAGCATTTTTCACCAGAATATTGGGGGACTAAAGAATAAAATAGATGAGCTTTTAGTTTGTTTAGATGCTATAGAAACTGATAATGTAATAGATATACTATGCCTGTCTGAGCATCACATTGTCACCGGTATGGAAAATGTGAATGTCAGTGGATATAAATTAGTCTCAAATGTAAGTAGAGATAATAAGATAAGAGGAGGAGTTGCCATATATGCCAAAAGCTATCACAGTGTAAAAAATTTAGAAACAAAAAAGTTTTGTGTAGAGCAGCATATTGAAGCATGGCCTGCCAGCTTAAACTTAATGATGATTATCTTATAATTGTAACAGTATATAGGTCCCCTTCAGGGAACTTTCAGTTATTTCTGGAAAACTTGGATGCCTTGTTGTGCTATCTGTCAGATAGGGGGAAGCAAATTATTATTTGTGGTGATTTCAATGTAGATTCACTGAAAGAGTGTAATAGGAAGAAAGACCTGGAAGTCTTACTTGGCTCATTCAATCTGACATCCGTTATTGATTTTCCTACTCGGGTAGTAAAGGACAGCAGTACATTGATAGATAACTTTTTTATAGACCAAGATAAGTTTAACAACATAAATGCTTGTCCCATTGAGAATGGTCTTTCGGATCATGGTGCACAGCTAGTAACAGTATATGAAATAGCTCCGTTCAGTAATTCGAAACTGTCCACCAGAATAGTGCGCTCGATTAATGACTTAACAACTAAAAATTTCAAAGAAAGTCTACAGCAGTTAGACTGGGATGAGGTTTACAAGGAACCTGATGTTAATTTAAAATATAATTTATTTCACGATACATTTGTAAGGGTATTTGATAACTGTTTCCCCAAGAAATTAGTAAAATTTAATTCTAAGAAACCATGCAAAAAACCATGGCTTACTAAAGGTATAAAAATATCGTGTAACCGAAAAAGGGAACTATATCTGTCCGCAAGAAAGAGTAATAACCCAGAAACAATAAAATATTATAAAAGCTACTGTGCTACATTAAGAAAAGTTATTAAAAAATCAAGAAGCATGTGCATCATGTCTGAGATTAGCTCCTCTGATAATAAAATTAAAACAATTTGGAATATTATTAAAAGGGAGACAGGGCAACCAAGAGCAGAGGAAGAGGGTATTACCATCAAAACAAATGAAAACTTTATCAACAAAAAGTCAGAAGTTGAAAACATTTTTAATGATTACTTTTTAAATGTTGTGGAGAAAATAGGATCTAAATGTTCATTAGAAGGAGCAAGGCAATTAATGGAAGAGGCCATACCCACACAATTTGATACAATTGAAATTCCACCCACCTCACCTTCAGAAATTAGGAAAATAATAAACTCTCTCAAGAGTAAACGGTCATATGGAATTGATGGCATTTCCAGCAGGGTATTAAAAACTTGTTCCCAGGAGATAAGTAGGATTCTCAGTCATATTTGTAATAGCTCATTAAAGCAGGGTATTTTCCCAGATAGACTGAAATATGCTATCGTTAAACCTTTGCATAAAAAAGGGGATACATACGATGTCAACAACTACCGGCCCATCTCACTTCTGACAGCTTTATCAAAGATTTTTGAAAAAGTTATGTATTCTCGAATTGCTTCACATATTAGTATAAATAAAGTTCTAACAAAATGTCAGTTTGGTTTTCAAAAAAGCTTTTCAACTGAAAATGCTATATACACCTTCACTGATGAAATATTAAATGCTTTGAATAACCGGACATCACCAGTAGGGATTTTTTGTGATCTTTCAAAGGCGTTTGATTGTGTAAATCATGGGATTCTTCTAGATAAGCTTAAGTATTGTGGTATGAGTGGGACAGTGCACAAATGGTTTAAATCATACTTAACTGGAAGAGTGCAGAAAGTTGAAATAAGCAGTTCACATGATGTAGATGACACAATTAATTCTTCTAACTGGGGAGTTATTAAAAATGGGGTCCCACAAGGTTCGGTCTTGGGTCCTTTGCTGTTCTTAATATATATTAATGACTTGCCATTCTACATACATGAAGATGCTAAGCTAGTACTTTTTGCTGATGATACAAGTATAGCTATCACACCTGACAAACAGGAATTAACTGATGAAATTGTAAATGATATCTTCCAGAAAGTCATTAAGTGGTTCTCTACAAATGGACTCTCATTAAACTTTGATAAAACCCAGTATATACAGTTTCATACAGTAAATGGCATGACACCATTAATAAATTTAGACTTTGAACATAAATCTGTAGCTAAGGTAGAATATTCAAAATTTTTAGGTGTTTGCATTGACGAGGGACTGAATTGGAAGAAACATATTGAAGATCTCCTGAAACGTCTGAGTTCAGCTACTTATGCTATCAGAGTCATTGCAAAATTTGGTGATATAAATCTCAGTAAACTAGCTTACTACGCCTATTTTCATTCACTGCTTTCATATGGGATCATATTCTGGGGCAATTCAACATTGAGTAAAAAAGTATTCATTGCACAAAAGCGTGTAATCAGAATAATTGCTGGAGCCCACCCAAGAGCATCCTGCAGACATTTATTTAGGGATCTAGGGATACTCACTGTAGCTTCACAATATATATATTCACTCATGAAATTTGTTATTAACAATCCGACTCAATTCAAAAGTAATAGCAGTGTGCATAGCTACGACACTAGGAGAAAGGATGATATTCACTATTCAAGGTTAAATCTAACTTTGGCTCAAAAAGGGGTGAATTATGCTGCCACAAAAGTCTTTGGTCACTTACCAAGTAGCATCAAAAGTCTGACAGATAGCCAACTAGTATTTAAAAAGAAATTAAAGGAATTTCTGAATGGCAACTCCTTCTACAATGTAGATGAATTTTTAGATAAAACATAAAAAAATATATAAAAAAAATAAAAAAAATTAAAAAAAAAAAATTAAAAAAAAAATTTACAAAAAAAATTCTTAAAATATAGATTGTCAAGTATAGACATAATTTACTAAACTGACACGTTCCTCATCATTACGAAATGTCGTATACATGATCTAAGGAACAAGTACTAATCTAATCTAATCTAATCTATGAGTGTAGATATTTAATTCTGTTCATTGGAAAATTAAAGTTTTCAGACAATAAGGCAATAAGTGTAGCTGTTTATGCAGTTCGTAATTTAATTCAATATTTATTTTGCTTCTGTCTATGCAGAAATATTTGGATTTGTTGTTGTAATGGTAGTTTACACTGAGGTGAGAAGTCACTGGGTATCTATACGTGCAGATACAGATGGTGTGCACAAAGTATAAAAGGATTGCAGTGGCACAGCTGTCATTTGCACTCTTATGGTTGATGTGAAATGGTTTCCAATGAGATTATGGCTACATAATGGGAATTAATAAACTTTTGATTGTTGAACGGTATTTGGGGCAAGATGCAAGGGACATTTTATTTCATTTCAGAAAATGTTACAGACTTCAGTATTTTGAGATTCACAGAGTCGAGTGTGTTCTGAGACTACCAAATTGTGAGGCATTACCTCTTACACAACTGATGGCATGCACTTAATGACCAAGATTAGCAGCATTTGTGTAGTGGAAACAGACAATCGACATTGTGTAAAATAGTCACAAAAATGTGGTATGTACAATGAATCCCTCACTTAGAACAGTGCAGTAAAATTTGAAATTAATGTGTTATGGAAACAGAAAACAGAATTTAGTGCCGTAGCTAATGGTTCAGGAACATATCAGTTGGATCTTAGATTGTAAAACTGGCTTAGTCAGGTAATTACCAATTTCATTTGTTATGAGCTGATTGTTTCCTTGGAGTGTGATGCAAAACCTCACAAAGCCATGGATGCAAGTTATGATCAAGGCTGGCTGGCAATTAGTGGTGGCTCCGTAGTGGTGTGGGCTGGGTCCTCTGATCCAATTGAACTGGTAATGGTCGAGCTACTAAGAGACCATTTGTAACCATTCATGTTGCCAGACAACAGTGTAATTTTTATGACTGACAAGGCACCTTGTCACTGGGCCATAATTGTTCACGATTGGTTTGAGGGACATTATGGACAATTCCAGCAAATAATTTGGCACCCAGATCATTAGACACGAATCTCATTGAACATTTATGGGACCCGATTGACTGATAAGTTTTGTGCACATAATCCTGCACTGGCAACACTCAGTTATCAACAATTACGCAGACAGTGTGGCTCAATATCCTTGCACAGTACTTCTAATGACTTCTCCAAATCCTCGAGGTGTATTCCGTGACTTTTTCCACCTCAGTGTATTCTCCACCTTGAATGGCATATAAATACAACTCCTGCTCACAGCACTAAGCACTTTTAACAAAATTTTAATTCATATTACAGTTAATTCACGATACAGTAGTGGACACAAGTCTTGTATTTCCTCATAGAAGAGGCCCTCCGTACAAGAGAGCTCTGAAAACTCTCTGTAATGAATACTTATCGAAGAATATTCAAAATAATGGTAAGTGTAAAAAATTCAGTTGATATACAGTTTTACTTTACTGTCACTCCAACAGCTTTTCAATCAATGTGTGTGTGTGTGTGTGTGTGTGTGTGTGTGTGTGTGTGTGTGTGTGTGGATTTGGTATGTGTTTCATGGACATTTACTTTTACATCTACTAAAAGTGATACGTGTGATGATCTCAACATAGAGCAGAGCTGATTCTGAATTAAATTGTAATAGCTGACAATATGAATTTATTGTGCTGTTCAATTTCACTGTGATTGGTGTCTTCAAAGTCTTTATCTTCAAATAAAGCAGACTTGTAAAAACAAAATTAATTTTATGTGCTTATAGATGTGTAACCTATTTAATTTTTAATTTTTTGCTGTTTCTTTTAGAATCTGGACACGATAGTGCAGAAGATGCAAAAGCTTGTATGGAACTGATGCTGTGGAAAATCAAACAAGAAGGTTCATCATCGTAGCTAGGGCTGCAGGACATTGAGGCTCTAGTCGCTAGCAAATGGCAACACAAGTGCTCAGTTTCCTGCAACTGGAAGGCAGCACTGTGAATGCTGTTTTAGCATCTCACCTAGTTTTCAGCTGACAACATACTGAGGATTCTGGAGTTACTGATTGTGTTGTTTCAATGATTCAGGGTCTGGCTGTAGCTATCTATCATCAGAACAACCATGATGTTTTCTGCCACCACATTCAGTGATAAGTGGAGTTCTATCAGTCCATTTTATCACATCACATCAGGCTGTTGTCTCCAGAGTTCCTAGCATTGTTTCTGTGAATATGTTGATAAGAATTAGGAGTAACTTGGATTGGATCATTATCAGCAGACATCATTTACCAAGAAGCTGATTTCTGTCTAATGATATTATCTAACTGTATGCCATTATAAAGTATTGGCTTCTTTGGTGGCTGTGGCAGAATTCACTGTAAGAATGGTCCCGGATAAATAAGATATCCGTTCAATATGAAGATAGTACGGTATTTCATCAGTATGATTGAAAAGTGTCATTGTGTACTGATATTATTGCTCAGTTAACTGCAGAGTGGTATTGTGCATGTGGCCTATGTATGCTGGAAAAAAAAAGAAAGAAAGAAAACAGTTTCGGGCATTTTAATGTGACTGATTGTTTCTGAGTCTTGTTTGGAAATTAGTTTTTGTACTATTTCTTTCTATTGGAACTGCCACATGTACTATCAGTCTATGTATCCATATTCTGAGATACACAGCTGTAATATTTCTTTCTGTAACTAGGAGTGTATCTTTGACCATGGCAAACTGAGTGCCCTCACCTTCATTATGCACATTTAATTTATATTTTCCACAGACAATTATAGACCCACAATTCTAAGAATGCTTTCGAATTAGGGATAAATACCTAAATTAACAATATGCTTCTGCTATTACACACCATGCCTTCTGCAAAGATACACTCAAATATGTCAAATAGAAACAGTGCACAACACTTTCTAAGATGATAACAGGTCTTGCAATAACAGCAGCACCTTATCAGAGGAACACGAGCAACAATAACTCAATTTCTTTTATTTTAATCTTTGAACAAAACTGATCTGTCTATGAACTCGTGACAGAAAAATTGAGAGCACCAACATATCCACCTATGTAATGTCTGATTCAACTCCAAAGCACTGGTTGGATGGAATTTTGCATTACAACTGTCATACAGCTGAAAACACATTTGTCATATTCATATTTATAAAAAAATTCGTCAGAGTCACTTAATCATAAAAAGCATAACTGCCTTTTTGTTACTTCTCAAAGCAGTATTAAATTTTTCATAAAATTTATGTGTGGTTCTCATTCAATTATTTCATTACCTTTGTGAATTAATTTCCTTTTGAGAGATAGAGATTTTGGAAGTGAAATATAATGCTGCAAGTATCGCTTATTTTATATGATGGGCAGTCAAATGAAAATGAGACAAGACTGTAAATGTGCTTGGCACTTAACACGAGCAGGTAAGTGTGTATGAGTGCCCTGTGCTGGCAATCTGGAAGGAGCAGCCATTTGTCTGTTAAGACATACTCAACCTGAGGTCAGTGTGGAGGTTGGGACAGAGTCTCAACAAGATGAGTGCAGAAGGGGTCTAAGAAGTGAAATTCTTGCTTCAGTGACTGTTGTGTATAGCAAAGATAGTTTGTCATGATTTTAAGAGGGTCTTCTGTTTGCAAAAGACAGCATTCAGACTGGAAGACATTTAATATAGATATCACTACAGTGAAGACTGTTGTCTCCTGTCCCGTATTATCATAAATGAACATTTATTTTTTTATTTTCCTGAATCTGTAAAGAAACATGCTGCTCTCTGTTGGTTCTTCTCTATCTCTTCTAACAACCCTATTTGCTATGGATCCCATACCGATGATCAATAATTGAGTATTGGCGAAATGAGTGTTTTGTAAATTATTTGCTTTGATTATTGACTACACTTCTTGAGTATTCCCTTTGGGGCATGCCTGATTATTGTCGTTGTTGTTTAGAGGGGACTAGACTGCTTGGTCATCAGTCCAGGCATGCCTGAAATCACTTTCACATCAAAAGACTTCTATCCATTCTGAATGACATGCTGTGTTCTGTTAACAAGAAATTCTTTAATCCAATCACATAGTTGGTCTGATAGGCCGTACGCTTTTTATTTTGTTCATTAGGCGACTGTGTTGAACAGTTTGAATGCCTTGCAGAAGACAAGAAACAAGGTATCTAAGTCATGGTATCCCTCCCAACGGTCTAACCTTAAAAATTCCATTGTCTGGATCCCACCCCTCCTTCCACAATGACCTGCACCTTTTCAGATTCCACCAATCATTATCCCTCACAAACCTAGTCCTACAAAATCACCTCTCCATGGCTCATAAATCCCTTAGCTACCTTCTCTCCCTCCGTAAGATATTACTATTGTGTAACCAAAACTACCTACATCCCATCTCCCAGATCGAATCCTTCGCGTTACAGTAACTGGAGGAGCATTCCAAACACCACCTCCACAAACTGCCCTGCCTGCTGACATCATATTGCTGCCTTGGAGCACCCATATCCAATCCTTATCCGAACCACAGTGTTCCTCCTCGTGAACCCTTCGTAGCTCCTAGACCATGCTTAGCTGACCTCTTGAAACTACCTCATCTCTCCAAACTCCCTACCACCACTCCACAACATCCAATACCAAAACAACCCCAGAACACTGTGGTCAACCTATCCACAAAAAACCTAAACCCCACTGAAGTTTCCGTTTTATCCAAAGGTCTTACCTTTAGTCCTACACCCCAGTTCAATCATGTTGGTCTTGTCAAAGACCTACTCTTCTTTTCCCCATCCCTAAGATGGAAACACTACTTTGCTACCAATCCCTCTAACCGCAATCTACCTAATCCCAATATTGAACCCTGCCTGTCCCAATTCATACCACCATCCAACAAAGATCCCCCTGCACTCCCACCTAACCACTCTCTGGTTACCCTCCAAGAGTTTCTCACCTCCAACTTGTCCTCACCATCCTTTCCCAAGTCCCTTCCCAAGAACTCAAACCTTTCAGCAGAAGAAAGAAGAGCCATCCAAAACCTTAAAACTAATCCTGACATAATCATCCTCCCTGCAGATAAAGGTTCCACCACTGTAGTTATGGATCACAGTGACTACCTGGCAGAAGGGCTCCACCAACCCTCTGACTCCTTCACCTACAAGTTGTGCCAGATTGACCCTATCCCCAAAGTCCAACAAGATCTCCAATCCCTACTAAAATCCTATGGCCCCTCCCAGAAACTCTCCCCTGAATCCATCTCCCTCCTCACCCCAGCAGCACCCCGCACACCCACTTTCTACATGCTCCCCAAAATCCACAAACCTAATAATCCTGAACGCCCTATTGTGGCTGGTTACTGTGCTCCTACTGAACGAATTTCAGCCCTAGTTGACCAACACCTCCAACCAATTGTCCAAAATCTATCTTCCCACATTAAGGATATCAACCACTTCCTTCACCAACTCTCCACCATTCCCACCCCTTTGCCTCCTGGATCCTTACTTGTCACAGTGGATGCCACCTCCCTATACACCAACATCCCACATGCCCATGTCCTTGCCGCTCTGGGACACTACCTCTCCCAACGTCCCCCTGATCTGAAGCCTGATAACCCATTCCTCATAACCCTCACCAATTTCATACTACTTAACAACTACTTTTCCTTTGAGGGGAAAGTTTACCATCAAATCCAAGGCACAGCCATAGGCACCAGCATGGCACCCTCCTGTACCAACCTGTTCATGGGCTGTCTGGAGGAATCCTTCCTAGCATCCCAAAACCTCAAACCTCTGGTCTGGTTCAGGTTCATTGATGATATTTTCATGATCTGGACTCAGGGCCAGGACACCCTATCCTCCTTTCTTCAGAACCTCAAGTCCTTCTCTCCCATCCACTTCACCTGGTCTTCCTCAACCTACCATGCCACATTCCTGGATGTCAACCTCCACCTCACTGATGGCTCCATCCACACTTCCGTCAATATTAAACCTACCAACCACCAACAGTACCTACATTTTGACAGTTGCCATCCCTTCCACATCAAAAAATCCCTCTCTTACAGCCTGGCCACCCATGGACGGCATATCTGCAGTGACAAGAATTCCCTTTCTGAATATGCTGAAGGTCTCACAAAGGCCTTCACAAACAGAAACTACCCCACAGACCTAGTACGACAACAAATATACCATGTCATATCCTCACACACCCCAAATTCTCCTCCTAACACCAGTAACCATCCACAAAGGAGTGCTCCCCTTGTCACCCAGTACTACCTTGTTCTCGAGCAACTAAATTCCATCCTTCGCCAAGGTTTTGATTTTCTGTCCTCATGCCCAGAACTGAGAGACATCCTGCCCAAGATCCTTCCCACCCCTCCTAAAGTGGTGTTCCGTCGCCCTCCCAACCTTCACAACATCCTAGCTCATCCTTATGCCACCCCAAAACCCAGCTCACTGCCACAGGAATCATATCCTTGTGGAAGACCCTGCTGCAAGACCTGTCCAATCCACCCACCCAGCACTTCCTATTCCAGTCCTGTCACAGGCTTAATCCTACCCTATCAGAGGCCAGGCCACTTGTGAAAGCAGCCACATAATTTACCAACTGTGCTGCAAACACTGTACAGCTTTCTATATTGGCATGACCACCAACCAGCTATCCATTAGGATGAATGGCCACCGCCAAACTGTGGCCAAAAACAAGGTGGATCACCTTGTGGCACAGCATGCAGCGGAGCACATGCTTGATTTCAATGGCTGCTTCACAACACAGGCCATCTGGATCCTCCCATCCACCACCAGCTTTTCTGAACTGCACAGATGGGAGTTATCCCTACAATACATTCTCCGACCCTGAAATCAACCTGGCCTCAACCTACGATAACGTCCCTATATTTTTTCTCCATACCTTTCAGTTCCTACCTCTCTATCTCAAACCTCGTCTATTTTGAGTGGTGTGTGAATGTGCAATCATGAGTGTGTGTGTGTGTGTGTGTGTGTATTCTTGTGTACTTGAAGTGTGCACGCATTTCCTATATATATATATATATATATTTTTTTTTTCCTCCCTTCACCCGCCTCCCCGCTCCATTCCTAAGCTGCATCTCGTTATTCCCATCTAACCCATCCCCACCACTGTGACGTAACCTTCCTATCCCCTCTCCCGTCCCCTCCCGTCCCCGATTCGCTGCAGAGCGTGATTCGAAATGCGGCAGTCGGAGGTGATGGTTGTATGACTGTGTTGTGTGCCTGTGTGATTGCGTGAGTGTTCTATTTTCTGAAGAAGGCCATGCCTGATAGCTGAATGTGTTGTATGTGTGTCTCTTTTTGTATGTGGCTGTCGCAGCTCGTCGCCACGTCTTTGCGGTGAGTTGTAAACTGTCCTCACTATATTATTAATTCCAAGCTGGACTTTCCATTATTATATAAGGTATCTATCTGGGTGCTCTACCCTCTGGGTCTTATGAACAAATAGTATGAGTTGGGTTTCACACGGTATTTGCTTTCAGAACCCGTGTTGAATCCTACACACGAGATTTCTAGTCTCCAGAATAGGCATAATACTCCAACACAAACATGTTCTACAATTCTACAACAGAACAGCATCAGAGATATAGACCAATAATTTTGCACATTTTTTCAATGACCTCCCATGAAACTGTAAATGACTTTCACTTTATTTGCAATCATTACGAACGCTTCGATCTTCTAGAGACCTAAGGTATACTGCTGCTGGAAGGGATAAGTTCCTTTGTATACTCTGTGCAAAATTGGTGTCCCATCAGGTCCAGCTGTTTGTCTTCCTTTGAGCTACTTTAATTGCTTTTCTTTTCCTGTCATTCTTGTGGCTAGTTTGCATATATATGGGAAACAGTAAAAGAATGTAAATGCAACCTAGCCTATACAGACTGGCTTTCACTATTAATGTAATGTCAGGTTAGTAATCAAAGCAAAACTGACCATTTTAAATGTGTAATAGGAAAAGAATCATGAACATCATGTAATAGTTGTACAGAAATAAATCAAAGCCCCTTAGAAGATGAGACAAAGATCTTGAAACATGTTGACAGTACTTGATATCGCAGGATGGAGGTGATCTGCACAGATTAATAATGTTAAAAAGGAAAACACCAAGATTGCAATGTGATTGCTTATTTACTGAGTAACAGTTTCAATGGGCTATGCCATCATCATCTGGTCGTATAAATCCAACAATGTGGTCATGTTGTTTGAAAAAGGAGGTTAAACAGAAAGGGCAACATTGCACTTGGTCAAAATATACAATACAAAAGTTATATTAATCTGCTTGTAAGAGACCTTTTCAGGATGAAATGGTACTGGTTGCCATATTCGACAATTCTGTGTATTGACATATCCTGTCAGATGGAACTAGGCTCCACCTGTCCACAAAATCATCCATGGCCATTCATCATCCATGTCTCTCTTGCTGGCAGGTCAACTGGAAGCAACTCGTGCACATGGGTACGTTAGAATGGATAGCAAAGAAGGATGTTTCCTAGGATTTTATACACCATACTCGCAGGTTTTTCTAATGTTCGGACCATTCTCCATGCACTACACATTTGCACACCATCACCAGTGTTGTGGTCACTTCTTCCACTTACGTTGAAGATTAGATTAGATCAATACCTGTTCCATAGATCATAAATATGACACTTCATAATGATGTGGAATGTGTCAGGTTAATGACGGGTGTCTGTACAACAGTGGCGGACTAAGGCTGTTGGAGGCCCGGGGCGGCGGCGAAATGAAAGGCTGGGACAGTCTGAAAAAATAGCTTTTGAGATTTGGAGGCCTCAGCAGAATGAGATACCAAGAACACAAAAAATTGTCCTTTTCAGGTATTTGGAGGCCCCCCAAACCGGAGGGCGCCCCCCCCCCCCCCCCCACGCCACAACCCCGCCCTTAGTCCGCCACTGCTTTACAAGATGTTACATTACACAAAATATTATGATATTTTTAAAATTATTTAATGATATATATCTAAAAACTCATCCAATGAGTAGGAGGAGTTGTCATTCAGAAATTCTTTTAATTTATTTTTAAATGCTAGTTAGGTATCTGTCAGGATTCTAATGCTGCTTGGTAAGTGACCAAAGACTTTTGTGGCAGCATAATTTACCCCTTTCTGTGCCAAACTCAGATTTAGTCCTACATAGTGAAGATCATCCTTTCTCCTGGTGTTATAGCTGTGCACACTGCTATTCTTTTGAACTGGGTTGGATTATTAACAACAAATTTCATAAGTTAATATATATACTATGAAGTTACTGTGAGGATACCTAAATCCTTAAGTAAATCAATTTGCTTCCTTCCTCTACCAGGTTGCACACCAAAGGAACATCTTTCAAATCATTTTCTCCAGACCCTCGGAAGTCATTTGAACAATGCCTTTTTTCAAACCCTTCAGTGTCCGGAACTTCTGCAGAGCTTCTGCAAGCTTTACAATCAAAGCGTGATCCTGCATTCAGACAGTCGTGGTGAACGCCCCTCATGCTAAATGAGAAAAAGCCATATATTCGGTGTATTTGTAACAACTTCAATTGGCCATGTGCATGATTGACAGGTGTTCTCATTTACATAGAGAACCATCTATTGATCAGTTATCAGACTATTTATTTTTCTTCTGCCATACATTTTCCTCCTCCTCCAATAATATTTAGTTGTAATTTGATGTCACTCTGACCAATGGTGTTATTTTTACAGCAGTTTGAAAGTTTAACTTTAATTATAATCACCCTGTATATTGTTCAGGGTAGAGTAGGGTGGAGAGCAGCATTAAACCAGTTTCTGGACATAAGACCACAACAACAACATAATATTAAGAACAGCAAAGACCCAAGACTGAAGCCTGTGAGACACCATTTTTGATAGATCCCATCTGAGAAATCGGCTGACTTTTGCACCTTATGCGAATCGCTTGTTTCAGCCTTGTACATCTTCCAGTGAAGTATGAATTAAATCATTTGTGCAGTGAGCCACTCATGCCACAATACTTGCACTTATCTAGAATAATTCCATGATTTACACAATCAAAAGCCTTTGAGAGATCACAACAAAAATCTAGTGGGTGGTGTCCAGTTATTCATACCATTTAATATTTGATCAGTGGAAGCATTTTCTGTTGAAAAGCCTTTCTGGAAACCAAACTTACATTTTGTCAGTACTCAATTTTTACAGATATGTAAAGCTACTCTTCAGTTCATTGCCTTGTTAGGGATATCAGACATACCCCTTTTTTCTGCAGTGGTTCGACAATAGAATACTTAAGTCTATCGAGGAAATTAGTCTGCTTCACAGAGCTATTGCATATGTGGCTGAGAATTATACTGTTAGAAACAAGATTTTAGTAGTACTCTGCTGGAATTGCTGTATATTCCATTCAAGCTTATTATTTTCCTAATTTGAAAGGGAGAGGTGGATGGAATTTCTGTTGTATCAAATTCCATATGTATGGCCTCTTTCATCAATAGCTTTGTCTGTTCTACTGAAAATTTAGATCCTATTTTGTTCACAACATTTAAAGACTGGTCATCAAGATATTTTGAACTTCTGACATTCTTTGTTAGTAAACTTTTCATTCAGTTTGATGGCAATACAGTGCTGGATACTTGCTTGGTTGCACTGTTTCAATGTTTCAAATTGTTTTAATTTTCATTATGAGAGTTAGTAATTTCAGACATGATATGCAAGGTTTTGGACTTTTTTATTACTTTTCTTAATGTGGCACAGTAGTTTTTACAATATTTGACTAGTTTTAGGTCATTACTCCCTTTTATAGTTACAAGGTATTTTTATTCCTTTAATAACCCATGGTTTTTCCATGCTTTCTTACTGTCATATTTAACTATTTTCTTCTGGATTCAATTTTCAGATACACTTACAAATGCTTCATGGAATAATAAAACATTCTCATGTTTCAAGCTGCATCATGTTGTTAACTGCCCGTGAGCTTTCGGCAGAGATCTCCTCTGTCACTGTACTATCAATTCCACTGTCTGCTTATATAGACACCAGGGACAGTACCAGTCCCAGCCGTTTGACAGCATCATCAGGGATTTATCTAAACACACCCTGATGTCATATTTCTTATGTGATGGAGAATTTTTGGCGTGGTAACTGGAAGCCCATAAGCTCCCTGCAAAACATGGATGATACCTTTGTCATCAGGTCTCATTGACAGGAAAAGCTAGAAGAGTTCTTGGAACACAGTCACATCCACATGCTTAATGGAAGTAGAGAAGGATGGTTCCTTGCAATTCCTGGATGCATTGTCTGTTGTAAACCCAATGAGTCCTTAGGTTAGTGTTTACCACAAGCCCACCCACACAAAGCAGTATCCACACACCATCAGCTATCACCACCCAGCACAAATAGTCTGTTCTGAGGACCTTGGTATGTAGAGCTGAAAGTTTCAGATGCTGAAAACCTACCAAAAGAACTAAGCTACTTACATAACGTTTTCAAGGAAAAAGGTTATAACAATAGACAAATATTGCAAGTTATTTCATCCAAGCCACAAAGGCATAACAACAACAAAGAAGACACCAAGAGAATAGCATGTTTACCGTTTTGTGGCTCAGTAGTAGGGAAGATTAGCCAGCTGCTAAGGAGACATAAAGTTGACAATCTTCAGGCCTTTAGCAAACTTCCATCAACTGTGAAGGTGATGTAGGCCTTAGACCACCAGGTATATAGACCACCAGGCATATACAAATTTCCTTGTGAGTCTGGGCTGTTTTATCTCTGCCAGACTATTTGCACTGTAGAACAGTGCCACATAGAGCATGAATGGTGTATTCGATTACATTATTCTGAAAAGTCAGCTGTAGTGGAACATGCTCTGCAAATTGACATGGAATAGCATTCAATGAGATGTCTATTCTTAAATGGAGAAACACAGTCTGGGATAGCATAATAAATGAGACAGTTGAGATCAAAATATAAACTATCTTGATAATGATGGATTGCAGCTTAGTGTGGCCTGGAAACCTGTTATTGGGGAGTTGAAGTGAGCACTGCAGTTGTACTACCAAAAAATTACCAAATATGGTCAAAACCTGAGCATCACTGATGTTACTAGTGGTGGTGTGGCTATATAAGCTACAAAAGCTTGTAACACCTCATCCAAAGCTAAGTGCTAGAGACTTTTCCCTGACATTTGCAATTCTTAAATTGCTCTACTTTACCAGTAGAATATGAGAGTATTAGATGTCATTTCGAAAGAACCGAGTAATAATTCAAGTTCATTCTTCTGGTTACACTCTTTCAGAAATCAAGGTTGAATTGGTCTTACCTGATTTTCACAAACCACATAATCTCGATTGTTTTTTTGCTGAAATTGGGAATCTATTTGCCTTTATGCAAAATGGTGAAATAGCAGAAATTCTATTTGAGCTATAGCAATGGAATCCAAATGTGTGTGTGTGTGTGTGTGTGTGTGTGTGTAATGTGGTAATGACAATTTTTTATTTAGAAAAAGAATTTTCAGCAGTAGGATGATATATGTTTGACACAACTAGAAAGATATTTAGGTGCAAAATACTGTGATGTGCAAATTAAGTGGTAGAGAAAGGACATGTGTCTAAAACTTATTAATAATAGTTCTTTCCTCAAGAAGGAGGAGGAGAAAGCTCAACAATAACATTTTATCAAAAGGTGAGTTACTCTCACAGACATCATTGTGGCAGCAAAAGGAGCGAAAATCAATAAAGAAGACTTCATTTTATCAACAACTTAGCTTTCTCAGGGTGTCCAGCGAACCTTGAAATCTTGAAAACCGGGAAAAATCCTGGAATTTTCAAAATCGGGAAAAACCCGTCAAGGTTTTTGAGTAAAATTCACGGGTTTGTTGTTGCTATAAACAACAACAACAAACCCATGAATTTTACTCAAAAACCTTGAATTTTGATATTTTCTCCAATTTCACATACAATGAAGCCCAGCTTTCACGGTCCCAGATTTTACATTTTTTCCCGCCTTTTACACAACTTTTTTGTTGTTTCACAATTTTAATTCGCCCTGGCTTTTGCATTAAGATATTTACATTTTTCCCCATGATTTACGTTTTATGAAATCATGTTTGAGGATGTAAAAACTTAGGTAATTGACATAAATTGAAGCTGGCATGATTTTTGCCTTCAAGTTTTGTTTAAAATGTTACTCAGTAAAGGTGCTTGACTTGTGTTTATTGGAATGCATAATTTGTGTTTTGTTGTTTATAGTTCGCCCTAAGTTGCCATATGGTGCAGTGACTGATGGGCAACACTGTAATCGCTCCCATCAACCTTCACACCTACTGTTTATACAAATGTAGTTTTTCACGCTTATTATGATGAGTTTCAAGAATGAATTCAGTCTCGTTGTGAACTGAAAATATTTATGTAACAACTTCTGTGATGTTTCATAAACAGTGTAAATGTTAGTTTGCGTATTTGCAGAAGGGGTAAAGTATGTTATAACCTCAAAAAGACAGTACGTTGCAAGAGATATTTGCGTTTGACAACACAATTAAATTCTCAAAAATCGACAGAACAAGCATGAAAAAATTCACAACTGGTGCAGTGTTTCATTATTTAAAGAATGAATGAAACAGGTTTAGCCTTCACGAAAACATTGATTACGATGAATAAAATTATGTCAAATGCTTTCTATGAAGTTACCCGTTTCAGTTACGCTTTGAAATTCAGGTAACATTTAGTACATAATAAAAATAGGCCCTGCCTAGAATTGTGATGTCTACTACGTTATATTGTATAAAAACTATGAAAATGCAAGTACAATTGTATAAGAAAATTTTAGTGCTGTTGTTGTTGTGTTCTTCAGTCCACAGACTGGTTTGATGCAGCTCTCCACACTACCCTGTTCTGTGCCAGTCTCTTCATCTGAGAATAAGTCAGCAACCTACATCCTTTTGAATCTGTTTACTGTATTCGTCCCTCGGTCTCCCTCTATGATTTTTACCCCACACACTTCCTTCTAATGCTAAGTTGACAATTCCTTGATGTCACAGAATGTGCCCAACCAATCTCTCCCATCTCTTAGTCAGGATATGCCAGAAACTCCTTTCTTCCCAATTTGGTGAAGCACGTCCTCATTAGTTACATGGTCTATCCATCTGATTTAATCATTCATCTGTAGCAACACATTTCAAAAGCTTCTATCATCTTTTTATCTGAACTCCTTATCATCCACGTTTCACTCTCATACAATGCTACACTCCAGACAAATGCTTCCAGAAAGGACTTCCTAACATTTAAATTAAATTGGATGTTAACAAGTGTTGCTTCTTTAGAAACGCTTTTCTCCCAAAGCCATTCTGCATTTCATGTCTTCTCTACTTCGGCCATCAGAAGTTATTTTTCTACCCAAATAACAAAATTCATGTACTAATTTTATTATCTCATTACCTAATCTAATTCCTTCAGCATCACCTGATTTTCTGATATTTAGGCTAAAAAAAGTCATTTCTCATATTTTACACCTTTTTTTTATTGCCTGAAAAACGTTAAATTGGGGTTCTACTGTATTTATATTACACACTTATGCCAGTAGTTTACTTGTTTGAATAGCATATTGTAGCATATCAATAAGATAGCAAATTGATCTATTACAGACAAGTTTTCCGTTTGCGAGAAAGGACTGTGGCAAGTGAAGAAATTCTAAGATGACGCACACTGTTAATTAGAACGAATTTGCCCAAAACATGAGCAGGGCCATATTTAGGGTATGTGACACCCCTTTGCAGTAATTTATTTTATGCTTTCCCCTCCCCCAGCATCTGGGATTCAAACGGATTTCTCAAAACACCCTCTAGATATGCCACTGCTATCAATGCACCTGCGTAAATACAGCCCTGAACATGAGAATATTTTGTAAGTTGCATTACAGGAGCACACCTGTACTTTTCTGAATTTATAAACAAAGCTTTTAAATAAACTAAAAACTCTCTCAAGTGATGTACATTAATTTTTGGCTTGAATTTATAATGGGTATACGATGATATCAATAATTATGTATTAAGGAATGTCATTGTGGATATTTGAGTATATTTTGGATCACTTGTTGATACTTTATGTCAAGTTAATCAGTGGTAAATCTAGAAAAAATATTATTCCTTGGAAAACCTGGAAAAACCCTTGAATTTGAAAATTACTTATCGCTGGATGCCCTGTTTATTGAAGCTAGTGTTATATTGGAAGCCAGGAGTGTGACTCCAGAAATATGTATCAGGTTTGTGAAATTATACACATTTTTGGAGAGGAATAAATATGAGCTTAATGTAGTACATTAGTGCTGGTTTGATTGCAGGTTTTGGAGTAGTAATTTTCCTAATTTTTCTGCCATAAGTGAGTTTTGTTTGTTTTTCATTGGTGAAAAGTTGAAATAAAATTCAGCAAAATTATTGATGATACAAAAAAAAATGACATTTTTAAATGACAAAATCGGGCAAAAATTTTCTATACGAACAGGTGCTTCTATGTATAATAGATGGTAGAATATCAGCTTTTTATGAGTCAGAAGGCTTTCCCAACACTTGGTCAGAGTATCATCTATCATTCAGCCCTAGACCTCAAGCTAAACTACAAATTAGTCTATTGATTGATATAAAAAATAATATGAATTACTATTCTCTGAGTTACATTTTGCACTGCTAGAAGCATGTCTGGATGTAACTTCCATGCAGATTTAAACTGTGTTTATTTATATTATTTTACTTTATTTGGCATGTGTGTTTCATGGATCCATAAATGCAAGTAATTAAGTTTGATGTGGAACATGTCAATACAATTGTACAAATACAATTAATACTACAGAATAATAATGCAGCATAATAATATAGATATTAATATGTACATATTGTTCTTATTTACTAGCTACCATTTAACTATTATTGTAATTCTCTATTTAAAATTAACATAGTGTTATATCATCTATCTAATACTTTACTTATTCGAGTCTGAATCCAAAATTGTAGCTTTTCAGCCCAGAAACAGGCTGCATTGAAAGCTTCATTGTTAGTTAACCATTAATCGTTGAGGTTGCATGTTGAGGGGCATAGCTCGCATGTAGTCAAATGTCACATTCTGTATTTGCCCATAGTCACCAAGAATGTCATCACTTGCTATTATACCCCACTTCACTATGTTTGACATGACAGGGGCAACGCCAGTACACGTACGATTAAGCATGCGCCAGGTTTTCCATTCTACTTCCATTTCCTGTGAGGGCTCCTGGGTAGATTTCTGGGGTTTCTATGTTGACAGATCTCATGAAGCATCTCCTGGACTTCAGCCAGCTGGATCCATGAGGTTCCTCAAGTTGGTATAAGAGGTGGCTGTCATCAAACTTTTGTTTGAACCTTTCCAGATATTGGGCAATGTTTCTTAGATCTTCTGGAGTTGTGATGCCCACTGCTTTGTAAAGTGACGGTAATGGAGCAGCCTTCATGCAGCTGGTAATTATACGATAGGTATCATTTAGTGCCACGGTGATTTCTTTTGCATGCCTGGATTCCACAATG
The DNA here is from genome assembly GCA_026315105.1 of Locusta migratoria. Classification (NCBI taxonomy): domain Eukaryota; kingdom Metazoa; phylum Arthropoda; class Insecta; order Orthoptera; family Acrididae; genus Locusta; species Locusta migratoria. Next base: position 11,404,241 of record CM048755.1, read on the forward strand.
GACAGGCATATTCTGCAACTGAGAAACACAAGGCTTCACCTGTTGTCCTTGGAACTTTTGGGTTTGCTCCCCACTTGCTCATTGCTAGTGTTTTAAGGAGGTTGTTCCTGGTAATAACCTTCTGCTTGGTGTTTTGGCAGTGGTATTTATATGTAATGGAGCAATGATGGGTAACTCCCAGGTACTTAGGTTTGTCTGTATGCTCTAATGCCTGTCCTTCCCAAGTTACTTTTAACTTTTTGTTTGCCAAACAGGTGTTCAGATGGTGTGTTTTATTCGGGTTTGGTTTAAGTGAGTTCTGCTTGTAGTAGTTTGACATAATTTTCAGCACTTCATCTAGTTTAATTTCAAGCAGTCCATGTGTTTTGCCTTGTATGGTGATGTCAAGATCATAAGCATATATAAAATGTTCTGCTTACGGTTGTATTGGTTGATAGATGTTAAAGAGGGAAGGAGCTAGTACACTTACCTGTGTTAATCTATTTCTCTGAACTCTCCATCAATTTTTTCCCCATTAAGTAGAACATAGTAACGCCTGTTACATAGCAGTGACTTGATTATGTTGGTAAGATTGTAACCTGTTAGTGTGTTTTATATTTTGGTCAGGAGAGTCTTATGATTGATGGTATTGTACACAGCAGTGAGGTGGATCAGAGCCACCCCAATCATCTCTCTCCACTCAAAGCTGTCATCTATAAATTGATGTTCAATATCTGACCTGTACAAGGTTTCCCTGGCCTTAAGCCCACTTGTTGGGGAATAAGTTTGGAATCTAGATGGTCCTGGATACAATTAAGAATGAGACGTTCATACAATCTGTATAGATGACACAGCAAGGATATCGGACGATAACTACACGGCAGTTCTGAGTCTTTGCCTGGCTTTGAGATGAGAAATTGCTTTTGAGTTGCATCATAGTTTTGGAATTTGACAATATTTTTACAGATATAGAGGTTTAGGTCTGAAGCATTTGATTTGTTCTGTTAGCATCTCATCCATCCCAGGTGGTTTTCCATTTTTCATACTAATTATCCCTTTTTCAAGTTCTTCGGTAATGAATGGGTTCATAAGTAAATCTGTTTCTATTTCCGGTCTTATTATGATTTTTGGGACTTTGCATTTATTGGTTTTGCCATTTACAAGGAGTTGTTGAGCAATCTGATCTGGTCTCACTGCACTCGGTTGTTTGATATCTGTGGGATCACTGTCGAGTTTCTTTCGTGTATTCCAGACCTGCTTACTACTATGGGTCACGTCCATCTTTTCGAGGGTTTCACGCCAGCTTTCTTATCTTGAGGCACTAATTAATTGTAATTTTTTGCCCATTTCTATGGTGTTTATGCTGAATGGGTCAGTATTGTATTGTTCTGTATATTGTGATATCCTTTGCTTCATCATTCAGTCCCGATATAGTGTTGTCGGCATCCTCTGGGTATGTATTTTTGGGAGACGGATTTCATGCATTCCACAAACACATCATAATTTTTTGGTATTGCAGCTAGGCTTTCAACATCTATGTCAAGTTTATTTGTGTATTTTGTCCATTCAGCCTTTCTGAAATTAAATCTTCATTTGAAAGGAATTTTAGGAGTTTTAAGGTCACTGTAGACACTTATGCCTATCAGCCTGTGGGGATAGGGCTATAAACTTTCTGGATACATTGGTTCTCTGTTGCCATACTAGTTAATGTAATGTCAGGATCATATCCTTTTTTCCATATTTTGCCTTGAAAGGAGAGTGGGAGCTTTGGGTCATGTATCAGTGCCAGGTTCTCTTGTTCAGACCACCCTTCTATTGAATCACCATTCTTATCTGTGGATTGGTAGCCCCACAGGACATTATGGCTATTGAAATCTTCCAGGACAAATCTTGTCTGTTGAGTAGTGAAATTTCCTTGGGGGGGGGGGGGGGGAGGGGAGTGAAGACAAAATATTTCCTGGGTGGTTTATACAGGGTAGTCCATTGATAGTGACTGGGCCAAGTATCTCACGAAATGAGTATCAAATTAAAAAACTACAAAGAACAAAACTATTCTAGCTTTAAGGGGAGAAAATAGATGGTGCTATTGTTGGCCTGCTAGATGGCGCTGCCATAGGTCAAATGGATATCAACTGCATTTTTTTTAAATATAGGTACCCACATTTTTATTACATATTCCTGTAGTACATAAATAAATATGAATGTTTTATTTGGAACACTTTTTTCCCTTTGTGATAGACGGCGCTGTAATAGTCACAAACGTGTAAGTATTTGGTATCGCGTAACATTTTGCCAGTGCGGACAGTATTTGCTTTGTGATACATTACTCGGGTGTTCCTCGGTTGCACAGTGGTAGAGTGCCAGACTACAAATCCAAATGTCGCGGGTTCGATCCCCGCCAGCTCCTAGGATTTTTATCTGTCACTTTCCACTTCTTTCACCTCTGGCATGTGAAAAATATCGAGTAGCACCGTGGTTCGGAACCCACGTTAAACTGTAGGTCCCCCTATAACTGGCTGGGTAAGTCAGTTCGAAGGTCGGAGGAAGGCAACGGCATACCACCTCCAAACAGGACCATGCCTAGTAAAGCACTGTGGTGTTCAAACCAATCTTCAGATTGTTAACTGCTTTACTTTTTTACATTACTCGTGTTAAAATGGACCATTTACCAATTGCAGAAAAGGTCGATATGGTATTTACGTATGGCTGTTGTGATAAAATGCCCAACAGGCCTGTACTATGTATGTTGATCGTTATCCGGGAAGACATCATCCAAGTGTCCGGACCTTTCGTCTGATAGTTACATTACTTAAAGAGACAGGAAGTATTCAGCCACAAGTGAAACGTCAACCATGACCTGCAACAAATGATGGTGCCCAAGTAAGTGTTTTAGCTGCAGTTGCGGCTAATCCAGTAGCAGACAAATTGAGCGACAATCAGAAATCTCAAAAACGTCGGTGTTGAGAATTCTACATCAGCATAAATTTCACCTGTACACATTTCTATGCACCAGGATTTGTGTGGCGAAGAGTTTGAATGTCGTGTACAGTTTTGCCACTGGGCATAAAATAAATTACGGGACGGTAACAGATTTTTTTTTTCCATGCATTCTATTTAGTGACGAATCGTCATTTTTACAAACAGAGGTAATGTAAACTGGCATAATATGCACTATTGGGCAACTGAAAATCCACAATGGCTGTGACAAGTGGAACATCAGTGACCTTGGTGGGTGAATGTATGGTGCGGCATTATGCGAGGAAGGATAATTGGCCCCTGTTTTACCGATGGTAATCTAAATGGTGCAATGTATGCTGGTTTCTTACATGATGTTCTACCAATTTTACTACAAGATGCTCCACTGCAGGACAGAATGGCGATGTACTTTCAACACGATGGATGTCCAGCACATGGCTCACATGCAGTTAAAGCGGTCTTAAATGGAATATTTAATGGCAGGTGGATTGGTTATAGAAGCACCATGCCATGGTCCACACATTCACCGGATGTTACCACCCTCCATTGCACCATTTACTGTGGACCCTCAGAGCCACAAGCAATCACCTGCCCCCCCCCCCCTTGATGGTTGGGGTGCTCCCTATCTCTTGTTGCTCCCACACCACCACCTATGGGAGTTTCAGCCCCCCTTCCCATTGGGGACATTGGTTGCCACCCCTGAACCAGGAGCTCCTCCCACCAGGGATCCCCTCCTTCAATGGTTTCCACCTCTTATTGACACCAGTCTTTGGCTGAAATTGCTACTGACTGAGAGTCGGGCTACCGGGTCCATCTCAGTCCATGAGACAGTATCAGACTCGGGACTTTGGACTCACCATGCGCTCAGATTGAATGGAGATTGACCTGGCTACCTCCCATCCATTGGTGGCAAGTTCTGATAAAGCAAAAAAAAAAAAAAAATTGTCTCCTGGGTCCTATAATGTCTTCCCAGCCCACCAGAAAGACATCTTTCACTGGGATTGTGGTGGTTTCTTCCACCATCCAGCCGAGTTACAACAACTGCTGTGCCATTTCCCTGACATTTATCTAGCCTTAATGGAAACCTGGTTTCCTGTCCAGTGGACCCCAGCCCAGACTATAACAGGGTGTCTGGTAGAGTCTGCCTCTATGTTCTCACCACTGTCCCCAGTGCATCAGTGCCACTTTACACAACTCTCGAGGCAGTGGCTGTGCGAATTTGGGCAAGACAGAACATTACTATCTGCTCAGTATATCTTCTATGGGATGAGTAGTGCCTTCTGTGGACCTTCCCACCCATTCCTCGCCCTGAGTGATTTCAATGCTCATGGAATGGACATCAAGAGTCTATCAGAACAGCTGTCTTCTTAAACAGGTGTTGCCATACACTTCAGTGTGGCACATGGGACATACTTGGCTATAGATCTTTCTCTCTGCAGTCAGAGCTTTCTCCCACATCTCATGAGTGATAGCAACCACTTCCCCATCCATATTTCTCTTCTTGAGTTTCAGCCTCTGGACTGCCTACCTCACTGGTCTCTCCACAGAGCTAACTAGCCAGCTTACACCTTGGCCACTATGGCTCCAGCAACACTTCCAGCTGATATCGACATGGAAGTTCACCAAGTCACTGCAGCCATGGTTACAGCTGTTGGGGCAACAGTCCTGTGTACTGCTGGTTCAATCCAGCACAATTCAGTTTCTTTGTGGATGCCAGAGATCGCTGAGGCCATCTGGGAGCATTGGCGGGTGCTTCAGCTCCATCGACACCACTCTTCCGTAGAGCATTTAATTGCTTTCAAATGGCTCTGGGTCTGAGCCTGGTGGTTGATCTGGCAGAGAAAGCAGGACTGTTGGGAACAGTATGTTGTCACCATTGACAGTCGCACCTCCCCTTCTCAGATATGGTCAAATGTCCTGTGCCTTTTTCGGTTTCTGCCCACCTGCAGGAAACCTCCCCTCTCTCCATCCAGGCTAACCTCTGTAGGGGTCCCACTGCTATTGCTGACATCTGGCAGAGCACAATGCTCACAGTTCTGTGGCTGCTGCTTACAGACCGGAGTTCCGCACCTTCGAAGAACAGGTTGAGCATAAGCAGTTGTCATTCGTCACATGTCGTAGGGAGGAATACAGCACCCCATTTAGTGATTGGGAGGTCCAGAGTGCTCTTTCTGCATGCCCTAAAACTTCTCCAGGCCTGGACTGTGTACATGGCCAATTCTTCCACCAACTCTCAGCTGACTCTCACTGTCAACTACTCACCTTGATCAATCATATCTGGGTAGAGGGTATATTCCCGTCCCAATGGTAGGATGGTATCATCATCCTGGTGTAAAAACCTGGCTCAGATTCGCTGGCGGTTGATAGTTATGACCCTATCAGTGTCATCAACGTTTTGTGCAAAGTTTTTGAACACATGGTGAGTCAATGGCTCCTATGAGTCCTCAAAGCTCGGGGATGAGTCCTCAAAGCTCGGGGTCTTCTGTCAGGGCCGCAATGCTCCTGACAATTTGGTATCCGTGGCTTCTTGGCCATTCGCACTTCCTTCACTTGGCACGAGCTCCTTCTTTGACCTTCAAAAGGCTTTTGGTACTTTTAGGGTTAGGTGTGGTACCTACCTCAGCTCATCTAATGTCCAGGAAAATAGAGTCCTTCAGGGCTCTGTTCTTTGTGTTCCCCTCTTTCTGGTTGCTACCGACGGTCTTGTTGCGGCAGTTGTGTCGTCAGTCGTATCCTTCTTGTTCGCCGATGACTTCTGCATGTACTTCAGCTCGGCTAGCATCCTCTGCAGGGAGCCATCACAAAGGCACAGTCCTGGGCCTTCACCCACGGCTTCAAGTTTTCTGTTGCAAAAATGTAAGTTATGCATTTCTGTCGCTGTAGGGCAGTTCATCCAGAATGAGAGTTCTATTCGGTGACAAACTCCTTTGCATTGAGGAAACACATCGCGTCTTGGGTATGCTCTTTGATGCCAGACTCACCTGGTTACCCCACCTCCACATTCTGGCTTATCTGAACATCCTCTGTTGTCTTAGTCATAGTGTTTGGGAAGCTGCCTGTCCTACTCTTCTGCAGCTGTACAAGGCACTCATACAATCCCACCTCGACTAAGGGAGCCTGGTGTATGACTTGGCAGCACCTTCTGCATTGTGGATCCTCAACCCAATCCTACACAGTGGTGTCCGATTGGCAACAGGTGCCTCCCGCACGAGTACAGTGATGAGCCTCCTTACTGAAGCTGGGTTTCTTCCCCTGCAGTTCCCCCAGCAATGCCTTCTTGCGTCCTACATTGCCTGTGTTTGTGCCTTGCCACACTAACCAAACTACAGGCTTCTCTTACCAGCTGTTGCACCTGCCCTTCCTTCCTGGCGACCCAGGTTGGGCCTCCCGATTGCGGTCCAGGTTCGTACTTTCCTTTCATTCCTCGAGTTCCTACCAATCCTTCCTGCTATCTCCTGCCAACCCTATCCACCTCCTCGGTCCGTCGCCCTCTTGCCGCTGCATCTGGAATTATCTCACGATTCGAGGGTGTCAGTTTCACCACTAGTTCTCCTTCACAAGTTCCTGGCCATTCTTGACACATTTCGAGGTGCAGAAGTGATTTACAATGATGGTTCCTTGATAAATGGCAGAGTTAGGTATGCCTGTGTTCACAGTGACCACATTGACTACACTCCCTGCATCCTGGCTGCAGCATTTTTACAGTGGAACTATTCACAATATCTCGTGCTCTTGAATACCTCTAAGCATGCCCCAGGAGTTTATTTGTCATATGTAGTGACTCCCTGAAGTGGCCTACAAGCCCTCGACCAGTGTTTTTCTTACAATCCTCCGGTATGATCAATTCATAACTCTATCTTCATCCTTCGAAAGTCTTGTTCTTCAGCAGAATTGATTTGGACCTCAGGCCGTGTAGACATCCCAAGCAACGAGTACGTAAATCGGCTGGCCGAGCAGGCCAATACCTCCCATCCCCTAAGTATTGGTATCCCAGAAAGGGATATCAGATTGAGATTGCACTGTAAGGTCTTTGCAACTTGGAACTCAGAATGGTCAACCTTGAGCACGCCGAATGAGCTATGTGGGGTCAAGCCTTCTACGGCCGCATGGAAGTCCTCCCTCAGGCTTTCTCATAGGAAGTCGATCATCCTTTGTTGCTTACATGTTGGCCATACGTGACTCGTGCGTGGCCATCTTCTCTTTCGTGAGGACCCACTCGAGTGTCGCTGTGGCACTTTTATAACGGTAGTCCACATCCTGCTGGACTGTCCGCTAGTAACCTCTTTGCAGCAGTCTCACAATCTAACTGCTGTGCTCCCTTTTATGCTTGGCGATGATGTGTCTATGGTGAATAGTACCCTCCATTTTATCTGTGCAGCTGGTTTCTGTTACAGCATCTAATGGTAAGTGCTGTAGCCTGACTTTTCAGGCCTTCATCCACTCTGACTGTAATCTGTTTTTGAATATTATTCAAACCATTCAGCTTCTTGCTGGTGTTTTCCCTTGCCTTCTGTTTTATGTAATCCCTCTTTTGTGTTGCTACTGCTGTTTTAGCTTATGACACCACCCTGTACATCCTGGGGCTTTCTCTCTCGAGGTTCTGCGTGTTAGATTTTACTTTGTTCAGAGCTTATCTTTTAGATCTCAGTAGGGATGATCTCAAAGTTTAGTCCCCTTAAAACCCACAATAACCAACAAACGAACTACTGAAGTCCTTTGTGCAGTAGGCATTGGATATAAGGTTTCTACAGTCTCAGCTGGCAGTTTTGATCTTGTGGGAGTTGGTGTTGCTGTATCTACTTTTGATGACTGTTATTCCTCCTTGAATGCTGCTTCTGCTTCACATGTTGAGAGTGAACTAACTTTTTCCACTTGAATTGTAACTGCTGGTGCTGACTTGGGTTTATCAAGAAGTGCTGTTTGTATTGCTTCCACATGGGTGCTACTGTGTTAAGTTTTCCTTTCGGCTGTTTCATTAATATTAAGTGGATATTTTGACACCAATGTTTGTGTTTCTTCCAATTTTACAGTTTCACCAGCACATGTGCTTTTAGTGCTATTGGAGGTGTGGTGTTTACAAATAGTTTGTATGTTTCTATTACTGCTTTAGCAAGAACACATTTTCCTAGCTGGTTTCTGTGCATTCCATAACAAGTAACAGAATTAATGTTCAATAACTTGATGTGCTTGAATGCTTTGCATATCTTTTGAAAGATTCTGTTTGTGAAATTTATTTCATTATTTACACATGAACTGTTTATTAAATCATGTCTGTGTGGGATGCTAATGATAATTGTTTCTTCTGGCGAAATTCTTTCCAGTGTATGTTGCAATGCTCTGATTGCATTTTTTACTTGTTTTTATATATATTGTTAGCTCCAGCAATAGTTACATTGACATTATTTGGTTGAGGGTTAAAATCTTTAACTATTTTCTGGGAAATTTTTACTGTAGTAGTAAAATTTTGACCGTATCTCACCCATGGCTGTCTGTAAAGATACAAACTTTTGGTTTTGTTGCATCTTCTCTCAATCATTTCATTTATAGTGGTTTCTCTTGTGCAAAGGATTCAGATTAGTTCCTGATAACTATATCAGACATTGAATCACTTTGTCTTACGTGAATGGTTTCTTTGAAAGTGTTGTAGGTATCACTTTCTACATTGTCCACACGCGGATTCAGATTGACACTGAAAGACTTAACTGATGATTCAATGCCTTCGATATATTTTTTAGCTATTGGGAGTTGTTCTTGCAGCGCATCAGAGATGAGCTCTTCAATACTGACATTATACACCTTGACTGCACTATCTCGCCCACTGCACTGAACGAAGCCATGTTAACAATTTGGATTTATCACTTGTATGCTCTTCGTACACATTAGAGGAATGCGTAGATATGAGAAAGAGCACAAATTGATACCACTATGAACAATGTTTTGACAGATTATGCATTTTAAACTGAATGTAATATGATTTTCTACAGCACTATTCACTACTGCTTGCATACAAAATGCTATGTTGAACTTTTCTGTGTACCAAACTGAAACTCAAACTCAGGACCTTCGTCTTTAGTGGCAAGCACTAACCCAACTGAGCTAACCAAACATGACTCACTGTCCGTCCTTACAGCTTTACTTCCATCAGTACCTCACATCCTAGCTTCCATACTTCACAGTTCTCCTACGAGCCTTGTAAGACTATCATTCCTCGAAGGAAGGATATTATAGAGACCTAGCCATGTTGTGCTGTTTTTTATTTGAGTGGTGTGTTATCTGTGAGTGTCTGTACACTATGCAGCGAGGTATCAGTTGTGTTTACATTTTGCAACTGTATCAGTCATGTAAAGCTAAGTTCTTGTAAGTTCTTTGTGCTTTTTATTTAATGATTAAACTTGGTACTTTTGAAGAGGTGTTAGTACACAGTAGTTCGTAATTAAAGATAGTGACACTGAACCAGTGTTTCTTGCAGAAACAGCAGTAGGTTAACTTCCGCTTACCGTGTCTATTAACTGTTTGTGCTTTCACAATTTTAGTTTTTGTTGGTGTATTATGGGACACTTGATTTTCTTTGTTTTAGACAACCAGTAGTGTGAAGTTTTTGTTGCAGTTTTATTTTCTGTAGATTAGTACTGTTAATAATAGTAGTCACTTTGTTAGTAGAGAATGAAATTTGTGTTTACTGTAGTTAGTTCATGAAGTCATTCTTGTGTAGTATCAGAAATTGGAAATCAATTACATTTAATTTTCTATTCAATAACAGTAAAATTTTACCATAAGTGAGAAGTAAGGGCTCTGCTGTAGGTTTGTGAGTAGTGGGTTACAGTGTGAGATTTGTGTGAACTATTTTCATTGGGAGGAAAAAGTACAGTGGGAAAGTTAATGGACATTCTAGGAATATCCTCACCTGGAGTTATGTAGCAAAAGAAAGTTAATAGAGGAACAGGAGCAAGAGATCTGTGCCCTATAGGTACAGTCGCAGAACACAAAGGAGGAACTACCATGAACGGTAGCAAAGGCTAATAGAAAGAACAGGTTCTGCTGTTTGGTAGCTCACATGCAGAGGTTAAAGGAAGTGTTGGAGAGTGAGTACCAGGTCACCAGCATTGTGAAGCCTAGTCCAGGGTTGTATCAGGTGGTTGTTAACATAGAGGAGTTATGTAGGAATTTTTCAAAAGAGGATCAGTTAGTGATAGTGGGTGGACCCGGGAATAGTACAGCTACATATCTATTCCGCAATCCACCCAAAGGTACATGGTGGAGGGTACTTAATACCACTACTGGTTACCTGCTTTCCTGTTCCACTCCCATATAGAGTGAGAGAAAAATGAATGCTTGTATGCATCTGTACAAGCCCTGATATCTCTTATCTTTGTGATCTTTACATGAAATGTAGGTTGGCAGCAGTAGAATCATTCTGCAGTCCACCTCAAACTCTGTCCCTCTAAATTTCTTCAACAGTGTTTCTTGAAAAGAATGTCACCTTCCCTCAAGAGACTCCCATTTGAATTCCCAAAGCATTTCAGTAACACTCATGTGTTGATTGAATCTACCAGTTACAAATCTAGCCACCCACCTCTGAACTGCTGCTATATCTTCCTTTAAACTGATCTGGTGGGGATTGCAAACACTTGAGAAATACTCAAGATGGGGTTGTACATGCATTTTATATGCGATCTCCTTTACAGACAAATCACACCTCACCATAACACTTGCAATACATTGATAACGGTCATTTGTCTTCCTCACAACTGCCTTTATATGCCCGTTCAATTGATATTGCTGTGCAGCGTTACACCTAGATATTTAATTGATGCGAATTTGTCAAGCAGCACACTACTAATGCTGTAATCAAACATTACGGGATTGATTCTCCTACTCATCTACACCACCTTACATTTTTCTACTTTTAGCGCTAGTTGCCATTCCTCACACCACCTAGAAATTTGGTCCAAGTCATCCTGCATCCTACTACAGTCATTCAATGTCGACATCCTCTTTACACCACAGCATCATCAGCAAACAGCCACAGACAGCAACTCACTCTGTCTGTCAGATCATTTATATAGAAAGAAAATAATAGTAGTCCTATCACACTTCCCTGGGGCACGCCTGACGATACCCTAGTCTCTGATGAACACTCACCATCGAGGACAATGTACTGGGTTCTATTACTTAAGTAGGCTTCAAGTCATCACAAATCTGGGTACCTATTTCATATGCTCGTACCTTCATTAGCAGTCTGTAGTGTGGTACCGTGTCAAATGCCTTTCGAAAATTGAGAAATATGCCCTTCATCCATAGCACATAAGATGTCATGAGAGAAAAGGGCAAGCTGGGTTTGGCATGATCGATACTTCCCAAAGCCGTGCTGATGCAAGAAGCTTTTCTGTCTGAAGGAAATTTCCTATATTAGTACTGAGAATATGTTCAAGAATTTTACAACAAACTGAAGTCAATGATATAGGTCTGTAATTTCTTGGATTTGTTCTTCTGTCTTTCTTATACACAGGAGTTACTTGTGCCTTTTTCCAGCCACTTGGAATTTTGCTGTGGATCAAAGATTCACGACAAATGCAAGCTAAGTAAGGGACCAATGCCACCAAGTACTCTTTGTAAAAGTGGTTTGGTACCATATCTGGACCTGGCGACTTCTTTGTTTTCAACTCTCTCTGTTTCATCTCTACACTAGTTATGCCTATTACTATGTCTTTGATTTGAGAGTTGTTGTTGTTGTTTAGAGGGGACTGGACTGCGTGGTCATCAGTCATTTGAGAGTTAGTGCGACCATCAAATGAAGGTATGTTTGTATAGTCCTCCTGCGTGAATGATTTATTAAATGTTAAATTCAGAACTTTGGCCTTCATTTTGCTGTCTTCTGTTACCACCCTAGAATGATCGAGTGACTGGATAGAGACCTTTGATCTGCATACAGATTTTGCATAGGGTCAGAATTTTTTGGGGTTCTTGGCAAGATCTTTTGCTAAGGTATGATGGTGGCAGTTATTGTATGCTTTGCACATTGCTCTTTTTATAGATGTGTGAACCTCTACTAACTTTCGTGTTATTTAATTTTACTTGACCTTTTTTGAACTGAGAGTGCAACTGACTTTACTTTCTAAACATTTTTCAAACATTACTATTAAACCACAGTGGGTCCTTCCAATCCTTAATCCACTTTGTTGGCATATGTTTCTCCAGTGCTTTATTTACAATGCATTAAAATTTTGCCCATAATTACTCTACATCCACCATACCAGAACTAAAGGATGTCCATTCATTCTGTAAGTGGGATGCTAACAATCACTATCTGCTATTTCTAGCACAAACACTCTCCTAGGTTTCTTGACCTATTTATTAATTTTGGTGGCCATTGTCACTATGATGACATCATGAACACTAACTCCTTTCTCTACAGTGGCATCATTGACAAGGTCTGGCCTGTTTGTAGCAACAATATCCAAAATATTTCCATTGGATGTGAGTTGACAATTTAGCTGCTCAGAGTAGTGTTCAAAAAACATAGTCAACATTAGGTCACAAGATTGCTTGTCTGTATCCCTTGTAGTGAAAGCATAGGCATCCCAGTCTATACTCAGCAGGTTAAAGTTGCCCCCAACTACTAAAGCATGGATCGTAAACTTTTTTGAATATCTCTAGCACTGGGACTGCTGTGGCAGCCCCTGACTGTGTAGAGTGCCTACATAACAGGCAGCCAAGGCGAGCTGCTTAGCTTCCTTTTGTATGCACTCACACACAAATAATAAACATCAACAACGACCAGCTGCATAAGAAACGGCACTGTACTGTGGCACTATTTTATGGTTAGCCGTGTGAAGTGCCCAGCGAATGACAGTGGAGTAACTCAGTGTAGCCCTCCGCTGATGCCGGCTTAATAAACACACTGATGGAGTGTGGACTGCCATTGCATACCCAGCTACCAGCTGCTCCTACGCCAGATCCAGCTTCAGTGGCACTCGGCATACTCTGTAGTTTTCGTGTCGTAGTATTGTATTTGTTTTGGCCTAGTGCAACTTGTAAATAGTAGTTGTTTGTGTGATGCTTTCACTATTGTACTTCACGGTTGTCCCTAAGTGACTGGTTGCCTTTTTCTTTGCATTTGTTCATCATATCCATGAGTTGTCTTTCCTGCAGATTGCAGGATGTTACAGTGACAATGGAATCGGGTGGCCGCTAAAAACACCCAACTATTAACTTTGTCTTGCCAATACCTGTTACAAATGTCCACATAACCTTCACAGTCATTCTCGACTTTGAGCTCAACAGAAGGAATACTTTTGTCTACTGCAGTTAACACACCCCCTCTGATTGTAACTGATCTATCTTTGCACTATACATCCCATTCTTCATAAATATTTCAAAGCTTCCAACATCGGGATTAAGCCAACTCTTTGCCCTGAGGATTATTCAAGCACGGAGATTTATCTACAGTGCAGTAAATTCTGTAAATTTATTTCTAATACTCTGAAAATGTATTGCTAATATTTTCACAGTCGAATAGTTCTTTTGAATGTGACCCAATTTCACTGTCTGTATATCGATAGATGAGTGTTCATCAGAACTATTGTCCAGGAGCTTATATTCAGTGTGAGCTAGGTGTGCCCTGTCAAATGCTCTCCATTTTACGAGCACTTCCGGTTTCCTCATTTCATCTTCAGAAAATAATTAGCGGAGGAAGAGCAATGTTTTCTGTTCTTTTACTGGACACGAGTATGACAACCTACAGTGGACGGCAGAAAGTGAGACCTAATGCGCACTGTACATACTGCAACGGGACGGGCCGAAACCCTTCTCGTTGCCGCAGCCGAGCTGAGCCTCGTGGAGGGGAAAGCATTCTGTGGTGCAGCCGCACACAGCACTGAGCAAATGTGGCCGCGAGGGCTGAGGCGGGAGGGTGCGTGCACACGCAGTTCTTGAGAGAGGGCTGCGGTTTGACATCACTTTAGGCATGCGACCGAGCTAGCGCCCACCTCGCTAGTTAACAGGATTTCGAACGTGACCCCTGTGGAGGGGAAGTGTTCTGTGGTGAGGCTGGGAAACTGTAGACACAGGGGGAAGGGCGGAAGGGTGTGCACGGACGCAGTACTCAGAAGAGGGCTGTGCTTTGACGTCACTCTAGGCGTGCGCTGAATGCGTCACACTACTTGTTAGTAGCCGACTTGCTGGATGGGCTTTTGCACGTGGGTATTGCACACTCTAGACACCTTTACCGAGCTGTTTTCCGTTTTTGTCCTAAATTGTAGATGTTAGTTACCATCTAAAATACATTGTACAGTTTTGTTCAAAGAGTATTTTAGTTTTTAACAGTTTTTCTTCCAGTTAAAGATTTACAATGGAAGTAAGTGCATCAGTAGAAAACTTGCTCGAGAAACCGTTTTCGATTAGAACTCTGCAAGAAAAATTGGAATTACTGACGAAAGGTTACCTTACCTATTATCTGAGCATATGGGCATAAAAATGCAATAATGCAATTGGAGTAATAAATTACAGAAGACAGTGTTGATGGCTTGCACTAGATTTCATTAAATAATTTTTGTCAACTTCATTACTAATGTGCAAAATACAATTGGAATTAATACACAATCATTGCAAGGCAACAAATTAACAGGCACCGCTGAAGCGATGAGATGTTGCAACATTACACGGTTGCAGATGCTGCAGCAGTACAATGAATTGAGGTGCGAGGTCCCTCGTTCTAAGTGCAGTTGAATACAGCACTGCCGGAGAGGCAGTAGGTCAGAGCAGAGCGTGACCAGTGGTCCATTAATAGCAGCCGAAGAGGCCCATCTAGGTCAGAAGATGGTTTTTTAAATGATTAGCAAATGACAATCATCGAACACATGCTGTCAGTAACCCTCTCAGTGCTGGACTTGCCATAGAAGTCTGTGCTTTCCGCTCCCCCCACCCCACTTCCGAGGCCGTTTAGTTCAGAGATCAAGAGTACAGCAAGCCCAACAATTTTCTTCATGAGACGCAACTGCTATCTCCTAGCCTACAATAAAAATAAAAACGTGCACTCCAAAAGTACTTTGCTAACTGAGTAGTTGCTTCCTTTGTGTAGTGCGACCCTGATCTATGAAGGGGATCCCAACAATTTCCCATCCGATAACGCAAGTGCTGCAATCTGCAGCCATGACTGTCACACAGTCGACGAAGCCTCTGGTTGAGACCTTCCACTCGGTTCCAAATCAAAAGACCCCAATGCCCTCTGGGAACAATGATGCAAACTGAAAGATCTGCTTGCACCTTGTGTGCGACGCCAGCAGTCTTCACCAATTCCACCAGCCACCTGTACAATCTGAGGATGTCCTGATAACCCAAGTGACAGGAGTCATTAATGCCGACATGAACAACAACTTGCAGACTGCAGCCTGTACGCTCAATAGTCACTGTCAAGGCCACCTCCACATCTAGGATGATAGTCCCCCCTCCCCCCGGCAGACATACTGAGTGCACATTGAAATTCTTTCTGGCCCTACAGATCCTGCTGAAGGACCGCAGGCTGAACAAGCGATACCAAACGGCCGCGGTGGCCGAGGGGACTAAGGCACTCCAGTCACGGTCTGCACGGCCGCTACGGTCGGGGGTTCGAATCCCCCCTCAGGCATGGATATTTGTGCCGTCCTAGTTCGTAAGTAGTTTGTAAGTTTAGGGACTGATGACCCCGTAGTTAAGTCCCATAGACTATACAACCATTTGAACATTGGCCCTTCAACTTGAGCAACGCGAACGCACTACCTGCCACTCACCCTGCAATGAGGGTGGATTGACTGCGTCTGGTATATGTGAAGGTGCTGCAGCAGCAGAGACCGTGGGTAACACCTGAGGTGCCCCGTGCAACACTCCAGACTCTCTGCCACCGCCACATCCTGAGGCAGCAGCCCAGAGACAGCCAACTGTGGCCAAAAGCATGTTTAGCTGTTTACAAACAGCAGCCAACTCATCTTGCATCTGCACACAGCACATGCACACCCTATCCACCGTACTACCATTACAAAAGTTGCTAACTACTATTCACTAGTATACTAGTGCTTTACTAATGGTGGCTGGTAGCTGAGAGTGCTGTGATAAACGGTCCCCCACTGTTCAAATATCTTGAAACTGAAGCTTTAACAAACTCTTCGGAATGAAAGAGAATGAAGCTGTTAAAACAGAAGCACCAACAGAAGTTTAGAAAGAAATTAACTGATAATGGATACAAATTAAATTATGCTACGTAGCACTCTGAACGATGTGACACTGGCGGCAGCTGGCTGGCTGAAATAGTCTTATAGGGATGTGGAGTATCACATTAGATTAATACTTGTTCCATAGATCATATGTACGACATTTCGTAATGATGTGGAACGTGACAGTTTAATAAATGGTGTTTATACATGACACTCAATATTTTAAGGATTTTAAATTTTTCATTCTTTTTTTTTTTTTTTTTTTTTTTTTTTTTTTTTTTTTTTTTTTTTTTTTTTAATGTAATTTTTTAAAGTGAAATTACTAAGTTTTATCTAAAAATTAATTTAAAGTGTAGAAGGAGTTGTGATTCAGAAATTCTTTTAATTTATTTTTAAATACTAGTTGGCTATCTGTCACATTTTTGATGCTATTAGGTAAGTGACCAAAGACTTTTGTGTCAGCATAATTCACTCCTTTCTGTGCCAAAGTTAGATTTAACCTTGAATAGTGAATATCACCCTGTCTCCTAGTGTTGTAGCTATGCACACTGCTATTACTTTTGAATTGGGTCAGATTGTTAATAACAAATTTCACAAGTGTATATATAAGCTTTTGCAACTGCTGGTTACTTCATCAGGAAAAGAGGAAGGAAGGAGGGGAGAAAGGAAGGGATGCGGGTTTCAAGGGACTGGATGAGGGGTCATTCCAATCCCAGGACCGGAAAGACTTACCTTAGGGGAAAAAAGGAAGGTAAATAAATACACACCCACCCACACATATACACACGCTAAGACACCTAGGCAGACATTTGTAGAAAGCAAAGAAGTTGGACAGAGATACCACTTGAGGCAGAGGCTCTGTCCAAAGAACAGAGGCAAAGATGTTTAGAATGGTGGGCGGGAATTTGAATTTAGCGGAGGTTGAGACCAGGTGGGCAACAGGAAGAGAGAATATGCTGAAGGGCAAGTTCCCATCTCCGGAGTTCTGAAAGATTGGTGTCGGTGGGAAGTATCCAGATAACCCAGATGGTGTAACACTGTGCCAAGATGGAATGGCCGTGCACCAAGGCATGTTTAGCAACAGGGTGATCCTCATTACCAACAAACACTGTCTGCCTGTGACCGTTCATGCAAATGGACAGTTTGTTGCTGGTCATTCCCACATAGAACAGTTTACAGTGCAGGCGTGTCACTTGGTAAATCACGTGGGTGCTATCGCAAGTGGCTCTGCCCTTGATCGTGTACACCTTCCGGGTTACAGGGCAGGAGTAAATGGTGGTAGAAGAGTGCATAGGGCAGGTTTTACAATGGGGGCAGTTACATGGGTAGGAGCGACAGGGTAGGGAAGGTGGTTTGGGTATTTCATAGGGATGGACTAGGAGGTTACGGAGGTGAGGTAGGCGGCAGAAAGACACTCTCGGTGGAGTGGGAAGGATGTCGTGAAGGATGGATCTCATTTCGGGGCAGGATTTAAGGAAGTGATATCCTTGCTGGAAAGCCACATTCAGAATCTGCTCCAGTCCCGGAAAGTATCCGGTGACAAGAGGGGCACTTCTGGGGTTCTTCTGTGGAAGGTTCTGAATTTGGGGGGGGGGATGAGGAAAGTGGCTCTGGCAATTTGCCTCTGTACCAGATCAGGAGGATAGCTGCAGGATGTGAAAGCTGTTATTAGGTTATATATGCCACAGTCAAGATCCATAGGTCCTTAAATAACTGTCTGCAGGATGATCTTGGGTGGCCTCCAGCAATTAATCTGATTACATGCTTTTGGGCAATGAATACTATTTTACTCAGTGACATAGGTGGTGAGAAGTTATGGCTCACATTTTGGTGGCACCTCAATATGCATGGAAAGGGGAGGTCAGTGTATTGGGGGGGGGGGGCAGTTGCGGGAAAATTCCTGTAGTTGTGGGTGTTACAGCTGCATCTTTGTTAGACTGAAATCAGATGATAGATATAGGAAGGCCCTCTAAACAAAGTAACCACTTTCGGCAAATGACATATATACAAATACTATA
Source organism: Locusta migratoria (assembly GCA_026315105.1). Classification (NCBI taxonomy): domain Eukaryota; kingdom Metazoa; phylum Arthropoda; class Insecta; order Orthoptera; family Acrididae; genus Locusta; species Locusta migratoria. Next base: position 11,422,401 of record CM048755.1, read on the forward strand.
TCTACATCTACATTAATACTCCGCAAGCCACCTGATAGGTGTGTGGCAGAGGGTACCTCGAGTACCACTATCGGTTGTCCCTCCTATTCCAGTCCCGTATTGTTCGTGGAAAGAAAGATTGTCGGTATGCCTCTGTGTGGGCTCTAATCTCTCTGATTTTATCTTCATGATCTCTATGCAAGATATATGTAGGAGGGAGCAATAGACTGCTAGACTCCTCGGTAAAAGTTCTCGAAACTTCGACAAAAGCCCGTACCGAGCGTCTCTCCTGCACTGGAGTTTATTGATTATCTCCGTAATGCTTTCACGATTACTAAATGATCCTGTAGCGAAGTGCGCTGCTCTCCGTTGGATCTTTTGTACTTCCTCTATCAACCCCACCTGGCACAGATCCCACACCAGTGAGCAGTATTCAAGCTATGGATGAACAAGTGTACTGTAACCTACTTCCTTTGTTTTCGGACTGCATTTCCTTAGGATTCTTCCAATGAATCTAAGTCTAGCATCTGCTTTACCGACAACTGATTTGATATGGTTGTTCCATTTTAAATCATTCCTAATGCCTACTCCCAGATAATTAATGGAATTAACTTCTTCCAGCTGCTGACCCACTATAGAGTAGCTAAATGATACACGATCTTTCTTTCTCTGTATTCACAGCACATTACACTTGTCTACATTGAGATTCAATTGCCATTCCCTGCACCATGCATCAATTCGATACAGATGACCTGTGCCATTTTCCAATCTTTCAGAATGCTATGTTCTTCTAGAGACCTATGGTACACCACTGCAAGAATGGGGGCAAGTTTCTTCGCGTACTCTGTGTAAAAACAAACTGGTACCCCATCTGGTCCTGCGGCCTTTCCTCTTTTGAGTGATTTTAATTGTTTTTCTATCCCTCTGTCAATTATTTCGATATCTTCCATCTTGTGATCTGTGCAGCAATCTAGAGAAGGAACTACTGTGCAATCTTCCTTCTATAATAGAGGAATTAATATATTTCACCAAAGTGTACAATGTATTAGAGATAAAGTTAGGGACTGATGACCTAGCAGTTTAGTCCTCTTTAAAACACCAACCACATAAAATTGGTGAACTGGAAGTAGATGTTGACTCTGATGTTATTGCTATTTCAGAGCACTTCTTTAATAAAGTCACAATTCAGAGGCTTTCTTTACCATGGTACAGGTTAGCTGCCTGTTTTTCTTTTTTTATTTAATGAGTTCTTTGCAGTGTAGGGGAGTGGCCATGTATGTGAAAGATGGTATGACAGTTGAGTCCAGTTTTTCTAAACGCTACTCTGAGAAGATACTTCAGTGTTCTGCAGGAGTAGACCATTGCAGTGGAGCTAAACTTCTAATTGTTGTTATTTATATGTCATGTGACTTGAAAAAAATTATGATCAAGCTAGAGAGGGATCTATGTTCGCTTTAAAGGAAGTGCAAAAAGTAATTTTATGTGGTGTTTCAGCATTGTGTAAGTGATTGTACAAGAAAGAGGATACTTTTAGGTCTCTTTAATTGTTATTACCTGTTGCAAAAAGTATTCCTTCCAACAAAATTGCAGGGGAACAGCAGCACAACCATAGACATATTTGTTCATTCTTTTTTTATTAGAGGGGCATTCTATTAATAGAATAATGAATTACCTTTCATGCCATTATGCACAAATTTTAAGTTTAAAAGATTTTTGTCCTCTAACATTGGTTACATATAATTATAAACTATTTAGAAAAACAGTTCCAATAGAGGCCTATTTAAACCTAATTAAGGAACCAGATTGGTAGGGTGTTTATAGTGCTGATAATATAGACGATAAATATAATGTTTTCCTTAACACATTTCTCATGCTCTTTGAAAGTTACTTTCTGTTAGCATACCCAAAACAAGGGACTAACACTCATAGGCAGCCTGGGCTGCTGACAAGAGGGATAAGAATATCATGTATAACAAAGTAGAAATTATGTCGAAGTGTTAGGAGCAGTCAGACTCAAACTGCAGTAGGCCATTGTAAACCACATTGTAAGGTTCTGAAAAAGTCACTTAGAAGGCAAAAGGTATGTGGCAGCAGAAAGAATAGCTAAATATCAGGAGAACATTAAAACCGTATTGTCAGTCATGAAGAAAGTATCTGGTCAACAACACACAATAGAAAATATGAAGTCAGTGCATAATTGACTTTTTTCTGTTACTGACAAATCAGATACATGTGCAATATTTAATAACCACTTTTTGAATATAGCAGGTGATTTAAACAGAACCTATCTCCTACAGTATCATATAACTCTCTTAGAAAATAGGATTTCACGACTTTTACCTGAAATTGTCCTCTGTATTCCTGATGAGAGAGATTGAGTCAATAATTAAATCACTAAAGATTAAGGACTCTAATGGATATGATGGGGTATCTAGCAAAAAACAGTTATTGCTGTACTTGTGTTAGCCTAATACTTATCCATATCTGTTATTTTTCCTTTTGGAATGATCAGTTCCCTGACAGATTGAAGTACTCATTAATGAAATCACTTTACAAAAAAGGAGAAAGAGAGAATGTAGGAAAATTTAGACCTGATTTTGTGCCATCATTTTATGCTTAAGTATTGAAAAGCCTGTATATTCAAGGTTAATTGATCATTTCAGTTACCATAATTTGATGTCAATTTTTCAGTTTGGTTTCAGAAATGGTTTAACAACAGAAAATGCTACATTCTCTTTTCTCTGTGAAGCAGTTGATGGTTTAAATAAAAGGCTGTAAACATGTGATTTTGCCACTACCTAATTCCAGTCCCCCATCACAGTTAAGCTTTCCTCTCCCTTAACTGTCAGCTATTTCCTTTACCTCTGCATACATTTCTTTGAACTCCTTGTCAGCAGAGCTATTTGGCATATCAACTTGTACTAGTGTGGTCGGTGTTGGCTTCATATCGATCCTGACTTTAAAAAAATGATGAGCGTTGTTAGTTGTTTACCCACATTCCTATTTTCTTTTGAATAATATGTTTCACTTTATCTGCTACTACTATCTTCTTACAGTCTGATGTACTGACACATTCCATGAGCATGGAAACTTGCTCCTCAGTTCTGTCCTGCAGAACGTGATAAATACAAATAAATAACAGCTCAATAGATGTTTCCAGAGTGAAATTTTCACTCTATGGCAGAGTTTGTGCTGATATGAAATGTCCTGGCGGATTAAATCTATGTGCCAAATAGAGGTCTGCACGTCGCTTGGTTGCTCGCTCGAATCGCGTGATACACGTCGTTCTATGACAGTCCGACAGGTGTCGGTGCTGCAGCTTGCGGCAAGGCGTGTGGCTGCGCTCGACTTCCTGCACGCTCGTTCGAGCGGGCCACGCTCGACTGGCCCGACCGTCCACACTGCCCGCTCGCCACTCGGTCGCCCACCGCAGCTCCACTCGAGTACAAGGCGAGTGTCGGGAACAAAGTAGATGCCTCAGAATAAATCCCGACTGCGAAAATTGGAATTGTTAACTTTCCCGGGTGCTTCGAAAGCTGTTCTCTCGATCCACTTGAACTAGCCATTCAGTTTCGCATTTTGTACTCTACCATGCAAGTTATTATATGTGATTAGCATCAAGTTTCTCTGCTAAGATCATTTACTAAATGAGTTATCCATGATCTTTCTTTCTTTCTTGTTCCCATTTTGTGGACTGTTAGTGCTTGTTTAGTTGTAGTTGTAACTTACAGTCTTAACGAGGAAATGATTGTATTTAATGTCCATTCGTCTCATCACTCTCAAGTCCTGGAATACTTTTTGCTTCTTTTATATTGATATTAAATACTCCTATATTGATGTACACCGTTGGGTTAGTTTTCTGCATCTCTCTCTCTCTCTCTCTCTCTCTCTCTCTGTTGCACCCTGTTAACACATATTCCCGTAGCATTTTGGCACTGTGCGTGGTTGCTGCGCCTCTACCTTTTCCAAGTTAGTTCTTAATGGGAATTTTACCAATTGCAATATTCATATATTCTTTCTTATCTACATAATAAAGAACGCATGCAAGCTTTTGTACAATATGTAGGATCCGCCCTTTCTTCCGTCGTCAGGGTCATATGCTGGTATAAAATGTTTGTTAAGCTTATGGGACTTAACTACGGAGTCATCAGTCCCTAAACTTACAAACTACTTATCAACTACCTTATACTAAGGACGGCACAAATATCCATGCCCGAGGGGGGATTCGAACCCCCGACCGTAGTGGCCGTGCAGACCGTGACTGGAGCGCCTCAGTCCCCTCGGCCACCGCGGCCGGCTATGCTGGTATAATGCCATATATCCTGTATCTGTTTTAAATCCTCTTATTCCAATTGTTTAGTTTACGAAATACGAATTTATATTGCTCCTTGTGTTTCAGTGATATCTGTTTTATATTTATTTAGGGCCGTCTGAAGAATGTCACCAGGGTGCACCAGCCAAAAGAATGAACTGCATGTTTTCGGAATGGCGGGATAAGAGATCGGCCTAGGTACATTGCAGGGGAAGTGACAATTAGAGGGGCAGCTACCCCTGAAGTCACAAATTTTTTGTGCTCAAAAATTGTGTTGATTTAATCGAAGTTGAATCTATGAAATTTGTCTTTTATCAAAAGATAATTTCATACCAAAAATCATTAAAATAGCTTCACTAATCTCTAAGTTATTGCCATTTTTCTATTTTAGCCCCAATTTTCTAGGGCCCGTTTCACCCCTTAAATATGTTTGTCCGCCGCTATAAAAATTACGTGTCCCATAGTTTTTCATGTATTATGACATATGCAAATTTCATAAAATTCGAAGAGTGACTTGCGAAGGTTTCCTTGTGAGTACAGCGCCAGCACTTCGCTGAGAGGCCTCTGCCCGCCCCGCCCCACGCAGCCTTGTTCGAATGTCAACACGCTCGCTGCGAGCGTAACACACTCGGCGCGCCACCGCCAAGCGTTGCGCACTCGACCGAGTAAGAGCGAGCGAAACCGGCGATTTGCAGACCTCTAGTGCCAAACCAGGATTTCAGTCCAGAACCTTTGCCTTCTTCAGACAATGTATTATTACCAGTGCTTTGTCATTGACCATTTGGAACTGGACAGACTGCATCAAGATTACTCTTTAAACAATAATAACACTACACTGAAACTAATAATTAACATTACTATTTCCACATCTGTATTCTTCAGAATATTGTAACACTGTGTTCCAAGTCATGTAGTCGCTGATCTGTCATTGGGTTCACTCACTGGATTACTTAGCACTTTAGATTTGAACAGCTCCATTGACAAAGACTGAACACTGTTTGGAAGTGTGTTAAACATTTTCACAGCTGTCACAGGTTAACTATCTTGGGTCTTGGCCAATCGACACCTTTGCTCATCTATACAGTCCTTATTCAAGGTGTTGTGTTAATGAATGTGATGTCTCTTACTAAAGTTTTTTGACTCAGCTTCATGGAATGAGGCAGTTGAACACATGTTGACTATAAACAGTAATAACACCTAGCTTAGCAAAGATAGGTTTACAGTGTACTGTATTTTTCTGGAAGTAATTATCCTCACTGCTTTCTTCTTCAACAGTAGCATATTCCTGTGTCCAGCCAACAGCATGGCCCCGTAGCAACAGTCCATAGATAATAGGGCTGTGGAATAATGCACAGTTAGCAGGTATTATTCTGTTATGACATTTGTCAGTTTTCTCAATAGGTAGAGGACTCGTCACAATTTGATGCACACGTGCATAGTGTGCTCTTTCCAAGTTAATTTTGTCAATGGAGGATCCCAAAAGTTTAACAGCTCCACCATTATCCAGTGATCCAATGTCTTGAGGCTACATGCCATTGTCTGTGTTTTGTTCTCATTTTATTAAAATTAAACCATTCCTTGGCTTCGTTGAACAGAACATTAGCATGTTGCGTTCCTGTATGTCAGTCTTTCCACTAGCAAACAACGTTGTGTCATCTGCAAAATGTGACCATTTGTGCTTATGTCCTTAACAAAAATTAGAAATAACAGAGGCCCGAGTCCAGATCCTTGGGGTACACCATAATGCAATTTCTCTTCTCCTTTTACTGACACAGCCTGATGTCTGTCAGATAGGAATTGTGGGTTGCCAGGGTAACTCCTCCAATTACATAGGATTTTAGTTTACTAAGTAGGATCTTATGTGGAACGCAATCAAAGAATTTACTAAGATCACAACATATGGGGGCTACAGACTCTCTTTCTTCAAATGCTTTGTTTATTTTCTTAATCAGGTCTAGAACTGCTGTTATTGTAGACTTACCCTTCCGAAAACCATGTTGTGCATCATTAAAGAGGTTGTTTTCTTCTAATTAAGTTAGAAATTGGTGTTTCATTAGAGATTCCATGACCTTAGCCAGCACTGGGATTATGGAGGTAGGAATCTAGCTTGAGACATCACTTGGGTCTCCATTTTTATAAATGGGCACTGTGTATGCACTTTCAGGAAGTCTGGGAATTCACCAGCAGATAGGCATATGTTGATTACCTCAGTTAATGGTTGAGCAATTTCAGTAATAATGTTTTTAATAATATGCTGGTCAAGGCTTGTTGATGATTTATACATTTTTACAACTTGCAAGCACTCTACTGCATGTCCATGACATCATATATTGTGTGTATGATTTTCTAATAGAAGGAAATCAGGCAGATGGTAATTTTCATTTACAGTTGTGTACTATAAAAATTTTCATTTCGATTTCTGGATCCCATTAAAGAAAATGCCATTTTACATACCACGTAAACTGCATCAAGAGCTACTGGTATGTCACTGGCAATCCCCAAGACAGGAGTGAGATATCAGATAGTTGCCTAATGTGAGTTTCAACTTCTCATATAAGCGCCAACTTCTGTCATCAACTGCTCGCTGTACCTCTCAGATGAGAAAAACATTGTTGAGAGAGCTGAGAGTGCTTAGCAGCCACATTGTATGCTATATTTCACAAGTTTTACATTACCACATCTTGGTAGTATACCATACTCATTCACAAATAAAATGAAATAACTAATGAAGCTGCGTATTTTGAGACATAATTTGTGACTTTATCACTTTTTTTCTGAAAGAAGCTATTGTCTGTTTTATACTCCTGCAAGAATAAAAAGAGAGGTCAGCTTATGTGTAAAGTTGTAGTCTTAAATAGTGCTACACAGTAAAGAACATAAGAAAATATCATACATATGTTATATAACATTATTATATGAAGAAAAACAAACACCACCAAGGGGAATGAATCTTACAGTATTATAGACAGCAGAGATCAGGTGTCAGTGGAGCCTGGGCGCACCAAAAATTCTGTGATGTAATGTTACCCTATGTATTTTTCTTTTCTTTTTTAAAGCATTATATCTAACAGTTTGGTCTGTCAATTGTAATACACCAAAGTCTTTCATATTCAGCCAGTCAGTCTCCATTGTAAGGACACACAATGTCACTATAAGCTCCAAAATGAAAACTTTCACCCTGCAGAGAAATGTGCGCTGATATGAAACTTCCTGGCAGATTAAAATTGTGTACTGGAACCGGGATTTGAACCTGGGACCTCTGCCTTTTGCAGGAAAGCGTTCTACCGTCTGAGCTATCCCAGCATGCTTCACAGTCCGCCCTCACAACTTTACTGCTGCCAGTACCTCACCTCCTACGTTCCAAACTTCACAAAATGAATGTCTCCTGTGAACCTTGCTGTAATAGCACTCCTGGAAGAAAGGATATGGTGGAGACATGGCTTAGCCACAGCCTAAAGGATGTTTCCAGAATGAAATTTTCACTGTGCAATGGAATGTGCACTGATACGAAACTTCCTGGCAGATAAAATTGTGTGCCAGATTGGGATTCGAACCGGGGACCTTTGCCGTTCACAGGCATGTGCTCTTCTGTCTGAGCTGTCAGTATTCAGAAAAGGTCTTGCTGCGCCTCCCTATCACTCCTTCCCTCAGCACAGCCTACCACAGTGAAGAACTTGTTTTCCCACCCATCATCCACCGCAGGGCCTGTAATCCTCCCTCCTCAGCTCTGAAAACTGCAGTCACAGTGTTGCCACCAAGCTGCTTCCCGTGCCGGTGGCCGAGCTCAAATCCTTCCCCGCAACCATGCAGACCCTGCAGTCTGTCGCCCCTTTTCCCACATGTCAACACAAGGTCTGGGGCCACAAATACGAGTCTGAAAGTATCTGAATACAGTTTCATGAATAGTTGTTAAACTGCTCTTCTGTATTCTCAATTTTAATAGCTGCATTTCAGGAAGTTATTTGTAACTGTGAGTTTCTCAATGACAGTTACTCTCAAAATAAGGTACAAAAAATTCCACACCCCCTTTCATAGTATCTAACTTCTCTGTAATGTAATGTCTTCCCTACAAACATATACAGGGTGATTTTTCTCCATCACGTATGAACTCTAGGAATTTACCTAGGAGAGGTTGCAGGAAAAAAAAAGTCTAATGAACTTGTGTACATAAATGCACGGTTTCCATGCTAAAGACCATTTATTCAGTCAGACTTCATTACAGAGGCCATGATCCAATACGAACTAAACTGTGCAGCCACTGACACAGTACGTGTTGAAAATACCTCACTGCACGCATGTACACATCGTAACACGTTCTGTCTTTCACGATCCCATCAGCCAGGCTTCATCCAATGTTGCTTCATTGTCTCCACATCTGGAATGGTTCTGCATACACAATACTTTTGAGATGGCCCCATAACAAGAAATTGCATGCTTTGAGATCTGGTGAATGAGCAGGCCATGCAACTGAATATCCTGATCTCATATTTTGACTAGGAAAGACACAGTTGAGATGTCGAGACATTTATGGTGAAGTGGGCTGGAGCACCATCATGTAGCAGGCACAAAACTCTTTGAATCAGATTACATTAGTTGTTTGTTCCATAGATCCATGTTGAGGAGATCTTTGTGGATGTGGAACATGTCTTTTTATTTATTTATTTATTACAAGCTGATAATATACTAATACAGGCACATACATTTTTTACAAGCTGGTAATATAACAATACTAATACAGGTACAAACTTTTTTTACAAACTGATAATATAATAATACTAATAGTATGAATAAAGATAATCATTTGGTTCTATTTAAAAATTTGTCAGTGGAGTAGAAGGAGTTGGTCACTAGTAAATCTTTTAGGCTCTTCTTATTTACTGAACATTATTAGTAGCTAAATTTTTTTATGGTTGTTGGTAAATTATTGAAAATATGTGTTCCTGAGTAGTGGACCCCTTTTTTAACTAAAGTAAGTGCTTTTAAGTCCTTGTGTAGATCATTTTTGTTCCTGGTATTGTATGTATGAACTGAGCAGCTTGTTGGGAAAAAGGATATCATTAATGGCACTACTTCCATTATCTTGAAAGGTTAACATAACATCCCTTGTTTTTCTAGAATTTAATAATAATAATAATAATAAAAATGCATCTGTGACATCAATGTATATGCAAGGGATGATCAATAAGTTTCTATTTGAGGGTGTTGCTACAGCATATTTCCAGCGTAGTGTAACATAGGCATAAATAAAAGCTGCAGCACATTGACAATAGATTAGTGCAACATTTGTGTCTTTAAAATGTGTGTGTGGTATCTGCAGAAACATTTACTATGGTTACATTACTACTAGGGTAAGGCACTGTTTTTATTTTGTTGCCTGTTAAAGTACAATATTTTCGGATTTCTTGTCGCACTGTACTCGATCTGTTAATAGCACAAGAACTATAACCACTAATGAAAAAGTAGACAGATCATCAAGAAGATGAAGAAAGTGGCCATAAGCTGTGCGAGAATCTTTTTCTTTTACAAATAGTTCTCTCACCGTTGTCTGATAAATAATGCAGTTCGGCCGTCTCGTCTACTTCAGTGTTCACCCACCCAAACCAGCTTGCCCATTTCCTCACCGAATCTTACACCATATGACATGTTTGGAGTGCTTTACAGCCGGATTTCTTATCGTATAGCCAGCTGAGGTGGCCGAGCATTCTGCGGCGCATCAGTCACAGTCTGCACGGCCACTACGGTCAGGAGTTTGAATGCCCCCTCGGGCATGGATATTTGTGCTGTCCTTCGTATTAGCTAGTTCGTAAGTAGTTTGTAAGTGTAGGGACTGATGACCCTGTAGTTAAGTCCCATAAGCTCTACAAACATTTGAACATTTTATTTTCTTACTGTATAGCCAACTGACATCAACGATATTTAGAAAACATACAGTGATCCATAATCTGTGGGAGAGTTGCTTAACACGTTGGCTGCCACATGCTTAGTGATGCGTGTTTCACCTCCAGACCAGGCCAGGCCAGGCCAGGCCAGGCCGGGCGAGGCAAGGGCTGGCCACGCCTGGTCAGTTCGAATCAAGGAGGTTAGAATAAAGGGAGATGACGTAACCTGTGCTGAGAACAGGCATTGGCTGATGCCAGGGGGCCATGCTTTTGTGCCCAAAACACGCATTTCTTGCTTATAATCCTGTGTGAATATTGCCCTCTTTACATAAAGCCACTAAACGAATAGTCTCATTGGAGTATTTACTTAGATACGACATACATTTCAATGACTAGAACTACTTTACCACAAAGTACGACCAATGTTTTGGGCACAAACAAATGCTAGAATGCACATTTTGCTGGCTTCACTTTTTCAGTGTTAGGGTTAGAATCTCCAGAGATTCTAACCACCTCAGTTCATATCAACAAAACAGTTTGAAAAATTCATCAAAATATTTATTTCACTCTGTACATACTGAACAGATGGCCCTTATGTTATATCATTGTGAAAAAAAGAGACAAAATTTGGGATACCAGCAGAAACGTGGCGTATTTGCACGCCGTATATACGCCTACCGCTACTGATTAGTCACTGCACTACGAGAATTAGTTACAGAAACTAACTGTACACAATACATACACTATAACTGAAAATAAATGAAATGATCATATGTACAATATACAATTTATTGAAGAGGCGAGTACACATGAGGAAAAGGGTACATGGTATTCAGTGAGTTTGTGAATAACATTTTGGACAGAGCCACTTGTTGCACTCACCACAGAATGTGACTACCTTTCTCACACGTAACACGGCTTCAGATCGTCCATGCTTTTTAGAAATATTGATGTAACACTCCTGGCATCTCTTTCTCACCTTTCTGTTTCGTTCATCTTTCTCCTGTGTAACTGTCAGACAGTGGCCTTTCGTGCTACCTGATCTTGGTTCAAGGGGCAGCAGTAATCTTTCTTGCCTCCTGGAGATGTCCAATTCGTGCTCGGTTGACATACCGAGTAAATGTTGCGTAATTTCCATTCTGAAGTCCTTCATTTGCATTGCGTGTCCAGTTAGTTTCCTATACAATATCAATGAATTCACCACTGAGGTGTCCAAGAGGATTTGAAAAACAAGTTTGTGGTACCATTGAATGGTTTTCTGTAAGGGCGAGAAGTAACTAGCCAGTTGATCTGAAACATCTACTCCTTGCTTTCCTTTGTTATATTCAACAATGATCGCTGGTTTTAGTTTTTCATTTCCAGATCGCTCTTTGCCTGATGGAACCATATCCAGCACATGTTTTGTTGACAGGAACCCCACCTCCCCCCTGTCCTTCCATTTGCCAACAACAATGCCATCGGATGACTCTTTACCTATCACTTCACCTTTTCTTATGTTCTTGTTCATAATATCTGGAAGATGCCTTCTGTTCTTTCTCAGTGTTCCCACCAAGTTAGTCCTCTTCTCAAGGAGTTGTTTTGCGAGAGGAACAGATGTGTAACAGCTATCTGTAACAACTGTTCGGCCCTCACCCAAATAATTATGCATAAGCTCCAGTACGATTCGTTCTACCAAGGCGTCAGAGACATCCGTGCGTCCTGTATAGGTGATCATGCGTAGAGTATATCCAACGCTGTTGCATAATTTAAAAACCTTGATGCCATATTTATGGCTTTTACCTGGCACGTACTGTAAAAATGAAAGTCTTTCTCGAAACGGTATCATGGTTTCATATATTGCTACAGTTTCACCTGGTATACACTCTGTGCAAAACTTTCTTTGTAGAATATCCGATATTGCTCTGAACTTATGGGTTTTATCTTTCAATAATGTATTTTCTGCGAAATGGATGCAGCGGAGAAGTAACTGAAAGCGATTTCTGCTCATTATTTGAGGCAAAATATTATTTTTCAATAGAGGATGTGTACTCCAATAATCTTCTATTGTGGGATACCTTATCAGTCCCATGTACATGACAATTCCAAAAAATTTACGTATTTCGTCTTTATTCGTTTCTGTCCAACATGTCAACCACGCGCCTTTACTTATGTCCTTGCTACCTACAATCTGCGCAGCATATCTATTTGTCTCAGTTACGATTAAATCCAATACCTCCTCATCAAAAAATACATCGAAAACGTGGTGTGGCGTCAAAGCACTCTTATCTGTAGGATAAGAGGAATTATAACCGTATTTTTCGTGGCCTGTAAATACAATCTTTTTCAAATAAGTACCACTGACATCAAACCATGCTGCAGCGGCTTCAAACTGACGAACGTTTGCAAAAGGATCACTGAACTTTGCACCACTGTCATCACCAGTACAAACACTATCGTTGTCGTCGTCGCAGCTGTCGCTATAGGTCGTTTCCACAATGGTATCCACACACGCATCTTTGTCGCTAGAATGCTTCGATGATGTAGAATCATCATCAAAGTCCGATTCTTCCAACATCCTCCGTACTTCTTCAGCAGTGAAACCAGTCGTTTTCCGATGTTTATAGTGTCGTGACGTCCCACTACTCGTCGACGGTAAGGTAGTCTCGCGACAGTATCCAACACGTGAACACGGCTGGAATGACGTTTCTGACCGGAAATCGATGTCACGTGATTATATGCACCCGGCTTCACAGTTGATAGTTAACACTTAACAATACGTGGTGGAATACAGCTGCTAAGCTGTGTGCATCGCTTGTTCGTTTGTTATATCTCGCGCACTTCATTATTAGCTTTCAGTTTGTTTACGTTTTCAGTTGCTTGTTGTTGTTTGTTCTGGTATTTACTGTAGGTGTTTCAGTTCAGTGCTGCGAATCCTTGTAAGTGTCTGGTTTTGGGAGAACATGAGTGTCTCGCCCAGCATTTCGGACGATTTTTTCAAGTGTGAACAATGGAGCGCAGAGTTCACGATGAGAAATAACCTATATGCTCACATGAGGAAGATTGACGATGTTCACAACCTGGTAATGACAAAAGCGAAATGCAGCATAGGCGTACTATGTTCACAGGGTGGAATTATTGTGGCGAGGGCCGATTCTTTAAGGCGACATCAAAGGAAGGAAAGAGTAATTTCTGGTTGTTGTTGACGTACCGATATTTCATTTTTAATGGTGGCCAACGCTTCAATTCACACATAGTAGGCCTATACACTGTTCTTCAAATGTTTCCCTTTATATACATTTATTTTCAATAAATATAAACAAGTTTAACATTTTAACAGTAATCAGTTTTTGTGTAATATTTTTCTAAAACAAATGAGTTATGATAATTGTTTCATAATAGCATTTGGAATTTCCTCCAGGCCTGATGTTAGCAGGGATTTGGTCAGTATGTCTGCCACTGCCCTTATGTTAATACATTATCTTGAACAAACCTTCTCTGTACTATACTTGCCCTTACGTGATTGGCAAAAGTCAGCTTACCTTGTTAGTTTTCAGAATATTTATGCTCTGTCAACTTCAGCTGTGTAACAGTGCTGTGTTGTTGCTAATTTGAATTTATTGATTAATCATATGGGCTGCTATTATTTGGGATTCCATTTTCAGTTACTCTAATTCCAGTATCCTACCTTCTGTGATGCATTAACCCTTTACAAGTTCATATGTACAGTAAACTGTATGCTATAAGCTAGCTGACCTGGGAGGAAGAACCAGGGCTTGTCTCAGCGGCTGATGTGCTAAAGTCCAAATGCAAGTTTCTTCTCCTCTCTTCAGACTCAAAGTAAAAATATTATCATACTGTTCAGTTATGTAAACTTTCACATATCTGTAATTGCTTTGTTCAACTAATGTCTTGATTTGATAATTTGAGGAGCACTTTGTCTATATAACTGTTACTTTTATTTATTTCTCAGGACTGTACATACATTTAAATATCTATCACACACTCTAAATCCAAGGTCTGGTCTACTCTTGCATGATAAATGCAGACCTACTAGTCCTTCATGGTAAGGAAATTTAATGTGTTAATCATTTTGATTTTTTCACTTGTCTGCTGTGGAACTAATGGAGCTTTCATGGCCTTACAATCAGTTATATTGGATTTTTTAATACTTTGACATACTGTTCTCGATGTAGAGAGATTCCATCCTGTACCTTCATTTGTTCACTGTATAACTGTCATGGGAGAAGGGGCAAATTTTGTTGACAAAAAAAGTAAATTAAGATTAACTGTATCACCATATTTCTATAAATTCATTGCTGTGCATCAAATATTGTAAGGTACATGAATTTGTACACAGTCCCATGTTTCTGCACATAGATAGATGTAATAGTTAATATACAGAGATTATCTGCAGTCAAGTAGGAGTACTTGGATCAGGAGTACTGTGTGTGTCCCAATATAAAAGATATGGTGTACATGAAACATTTACATTGTGATCCAGTCTGAAAGTAATCTATAGACCTGTTTGAAAAGAAATTTGATTATTAATAATGACAAGTTGTCATTCAATGTCGCTCGTTTCCTAATTCAATCCTTTTGCAGGTGCATTTTTTTTTAGTGATCCTGGGATGATTTTTCTATCATATTAAAATAATGTTCAGTTGATGAAATTTTGTTATTTACATTGAAAACTATGGTTGTATGTACATCACTGTGGCACCTTCTGAGCTATTAAACTAGAGTGGTAAATGAATTTCCCTCTTCCCTTCCTGTGGACTGTTACATGTCTCTATAGTCTGTTGGTAAACTCGTGACCAAGCAGGCATGTCCCCACTATACTTACCCTTTATGGCTCTTAGATGTGCAGCATATTACCATTACATGCCAGTAGCATACAGATGTGGTAGCACGTATGCAGAATATCACCTACGGCCCGCCCACGAAAGTCTTACAGCAACCACTATTTCACCTCTTTGTTTAATAGTATATGAATGCTGATAATTCTAGCTCAGAACAAACTGTTCTGTATCTCATAACACCCTGGTAGCTGCCACAGCATGACACATGCTACACCATCTTGTTGCCTTGTACAGATACACAAGATTTCATGTTACCCTTGCAAGGAATCGTCCGTAAATGAATATTGCCTGAATCTGATGACAAACAGTAACCTCAAACCTTGTGTATTTTGAAACTTGTCCAATGAGAACAGAGATAAGTTGCATCTGAGAAATGTTTTTGTATACATTTGTATAAAACAAGTTTTGTTTTTTTATTCAACATCCATAACTGATACATTTTTGTTGTTTCACTATCAAACTCAATTGAGGAAGAATACTGTGTCTTATTACTTTGACTAGGAAAACTCGTGGGACTGTATTCAATGGGCCTTTCATAGTTATCCTCTGATTTGGAAAACGAATTTGAACAGTGGATAAAATTTCACTCCCTGTCCTGGCACCTTGTGTGTTGGTAACATCAACAACCAGGTAGAAAATCTTTGCCAAGATACTAATATTCTTAGAAAAATGAACCACACAGAATGACCTGATTAGTTTTTCATACACACAATGAAATAAATAATACTGTTTGTGCTCTATAGTTGACAGGTTCTTGTATGTACTCCTGTTTGCTCAGTAAAAGTAATTGTCCTTGTAAAGCGAAGCTTTAATGGCTAAACATTCGTGTTGTCATGTGATTGGTGGGAGTTGTGTGATGTTATTAGCCATTCTTATTTGATGCCAACATCATCACACAAAGTCGCCAGGATGTAAAGTAAAATTGAACTGAATAATCTTATACTTTGAGAAAAGGAAAAAAGGGCACCTGGACAGCTAAAAGAAGATCAAGTTTGTATCAACCTCTTTGCTTCAGACTTATGTACATTGATTCAAATAACTGTACTCTGCAAATGTCAGATGTCCAAACTCTTACACGAACAATGCTCCGCAGCTTTCAACAAATAGAATGTTTAAATATATAAAAATCCAGTAGAGAATTACTTAGGTTTATGACTATTTAATATTAATTTGATGTTTTGGGTAACATAACTGTAAGAGAAATACATCTTTGTGTAACTATAATAGAAATTCCTTGATGAAGCCACAGATAAAAAGGAAACTATAAACACTCACCTGTAGGAAATCAATTTAAGGAATGCACATGTAACTTCGATACCATTCAAAGATCTTTTGAAAGATATTACCTATTCTATTTTTATCTGTCACTTTCCACTTCTTTCATCTCTGGCAGTATTGCTCATGTGAAAAATACCGAGTAGCACCGTGGTTTGGAAGCCACGTTAAACTGTAGGTCCTCCTATAACTGGCTGGGTAAGTCAGTTCGCAGGTCGGAGGAAGGCAACGGCATACCACCTCCGAACAGGACCATGCTTAGTAAAGCACTTTGGTGTTCAAACCAATCTTTGGATTGTTGACTGCTTTACCTTTTACCTAGTGGTAGTACAAACATTCACAAATACATATACTACCTTTTATTACTTTCTCTTCCAAAGATTTTCATCTGGGTCCCGGTCTGTTGTAATTCCTCATCCAGAATCCCCAAATTTCATTCCCAGCAATTACAGCTGACATTGTCTTTGGTCCAAAGATAACAGACAGTGTGTGTGTGGGAGGGGGGGGGGGTGCGCATGCATTCATTTCAGTTTCATTTGAAGATTCAAATCTTTTTAACATTTCAATTTAAAGGTCTGCCACTCGTTTTCCAATGTTGAACACAAAATAACTGGAATACATAACAAGAGCTGTCACTAAGAGGAATGCAAAAATTTCTTGGGTGTACGGTAGACCCCCTCCCACGCTATCTGTTCAGGGTCTATTTTAAAAATACTATGTTTATCTCGTAAAAAGGTTATTAAAAAGAATGATAAAATGAACATTATTATTATTATTATTATTATTATTATTATTGTATAAGAGCACCTTTACTAATAAAGGTGGAGAGGATAACCATATTAACTTAATTGCCTTTAACAATTTTTATTAATAACCAAGCTTATTACTTAAGAAGGGATATACAAAATGTTTGTGTGTTTAAAAATGGATACAGTGTTTGAAAAAGATTGAGAACCCCAGACGTAAACGGTGCAAAATCCAAGTTGAAACATCAGCAATAGAAGTAAAGTAACGTACTAGCTAAATCGGCACAAAGTTGATATGCAGACACCAATGATGAAAAGATTGTTAAAAATATTATGTTAGTGTGTGGTTGTGTATATGTTTTTCAACATGTCATCTTTGTGGTGGGTAGCAACCCATAGATTTTCTCGTATTATAGAGCTATCACTTCAGAATGCACAACCTACATTATACATTCTATTCATGTATAGACATTTTTGAAAGAAATATGAATTAACATACTACATAGTGTATAAATTCAAGAATGTATTAAATTACCGGCAAAGAGCAAAAAGCCGGACAAACCACTACAAAAATCTATCTAGTTTGACACAATAATACCAAGGACGGTGACAATGTGGCTAATTCTTTCAAAATACATTCAGGAAATCAAGGTTCAGTCCTCATGTTGGCCCTCAAGGTTTGGGTTTTCCATTGTTTTCCAAATTGCAACAAGTGAATACTGATTGTGTTTACTGATCAGACCACAATGCTTATTTCCCCTTCAGTGATAAAAGAACAGCTCTGTGTTTAACAATCTTTGCTGCTGCCAGGCTTCCATTCATTTGGCAGAAGAAAACTAAATACAAATTACATGTAGTAAACGGACCATTAGTACAATTATGTCCTAAATTTTATACTGCAATAGTTAATTAGGATTGCATTTACTAGGCCCAACAACTAATAGTTAAGACTCGGCAAATTTCGTAAGCCACAATTGTAGTGCCAATTTGTAAGAAAGTTGATGAAATAATTCCAACAGCTTCTGACCCATATTTGTCAGTCAAATCACAAACAATGTAACATGTTAAGAAACAGATTACGTATTATGAATTTAATATAATCACTAGCTCCCTCTTTGCTTTCACATCAGGACTCAGAGTTGAACAAAAAATTACACAAATGCTGTAAAGTTTAAAAGTAGCTCTTCTAAATGTGCTCAATTGGAAGACATGATACCACTTATCGGGTTTAACCTGTGCCATCAAGATGTTATGTAGTATATGGTGGCGGACTCTTTGTATCACTGAGTGGACAAGGGTACATCAAGAATCTGTCACCGATAGAGCAGGAACATCAGTATTTATTTACTTCATTGTCTGTAGAAAATGCAAATAAAGTCATTCTACATTGTTTGGACTTCTAAGAATATTAACATCTTGGCAAAGATCTTCTACTTTGTTGTTGATGTTGACAACATAATCACGAGAGACCACCAGAACATCATGGGTTAAAGCCGACAGGTGGAATCGCATGCTTCAATTTGGCCATTAAATGTAAAGGAAGGTTTTTGCAGTCTCTGAATTAGACTACTATGGTATCACAGGTGCTGATCTTTATAACATTGTATTGACACAAAATCTGTGAGAATGAAGTTCAGTATCAGGTGCTAACAATATAGCTTTCTTTTCATCAGACACCAGTATACAAGGTAAAAAATACAAATTAATAATGAACTGCTCCTTTGACACCAATACTGTAGTATATTTTATTTTATTAGTCAAAGTTATCTACATACACAGAACATATTTAACATGTTGAGCAGATCAAGTGGAAAAGGCATATAAGTGTGATTAATTACATATGAACAACTATTTTGTGTGTTCGGTAATTTCAAATCTTCTGATTTATTTACTTTACCAAACATTTGTGAAAGATGATATAATTGCAAATTTTAGTAAGAACAATAATACACATTTACAAAGCAGAATTTATTGTATTGGAGCAAGTACAAATAGTAATGTTTTAAATCTGATCTTTAGATTTTTTGGGTATACCGTACATGAAAATACCACTCATCAGCTTTAACGAATGAAAAGTGGCGTTCAGATAACCCATACGATTAGGTGTTTCTGTCCTATGCAAGATAGGCATAAATTTTTACTTTTGAGATTTTCATGTCTTTTGAGTTTTGTTATTCATTGTTCTGGAGACGATTACAGTTAAGTGAGTGGCCAAGAGTACATCGAGAACCTGTCGACCATAAGGTAGGAATAGCTTTAATTATATGTTATGTGATGAACAAAAAAAAAGGTGGATGCTATTTCAAAACCCATTCAGACATAAGGAGGGGAATTATCTATATATCAAGTGTCCACCTACCAAGCTCCATGTTTAATTAAAAAATACAAATCATTTGAAACACTGATCATTTACAATAAAAACTTTAGTGTATGAAAATTTAATGTCATGAATGGCCCTATTCACAATGCCTCACTTAAATCAAAGCTCATTTCTTATTGGCTGCCTTCATAAGCCTTGGTCAAATCCGACAGGTGGTAGCTTCATCTGTACTAATACTGATTTTTTAGACAAGGACTCATCTGCGCTCTTACCTTGAAGGGTATTTTGCTAATGCTGGACGTGAACTATTAGCATTTTGTATAACCATGAAGTAAATAAATAATGCTGTTCCTGCTCTATGGCTAACAGGTTCTAGACATACCCTTGTCTTCTCAGTAAATGTAATTGCCCTCATAAAATGAAGAATTCATGACAAAACATTTGCATTGTCAGGCAAAAAGTACATTGAAAACCAGTCACTATATGGATGAAGCAGTTTCTTTAATTGGTGAAAATTTACTATTACTTCATGGCCAATGGTATTACTCTTATTGACATAGATTTTCTAAATTCACTACCAAAACAGTGAAGTGAGGCCAACATTTGCATCGTGAACAAAAGCATACCTATGCCAGATATTATGGTGGTGATTGTAACTTTTAAATAGTATATCTGTGGCAATTTTTCTCTAGTGTAAATACATGCTAAAGCAAGAATATCTGAAACAGGACTTTACAGAGTTTTTAGATTTGCCATGATTGTAATGGCCTGTTCTTACATTCTGAAAACTCTTCAATAGTGCTGTATTATGACAGAATTCGCCCATATTTAGTGTATGAAATAAAGTGGACAAGATAGGTACTCCTAATTTCCCCTCCCCTTTTTTGTAATTGTCATCCATGTCTTAAGTAAAAAAGAAAAAAACAACACACACACACACACACACACACACACACCTACCTTTAGAAAATCACAAACTATTATACATGAAAACATAGTTGCTTACATGCTATTATTCCTACTAATAATTTTTTCTTCTTTGTATCAGTACCTGCGATAGTCAACAGTTGGCAAATGCAAACAAACACAGCAATAAAAGATATATTTAACTGAATCACATAGGGCATCCTTCTCTGTGATTTGCAATATTAATCGAATTGGGTCATTTATAGGACGCGATTCCACCCATCAGCTTTGACTCGTGACGTCATCGTAGCGCAGTAGTTTAGAGGTGTGTGCATGTTTGTAGAAGGTGCGAGTAATTATGTGGTGGCTGACTTAAAGAACAAATTCTAGATTAATATTTTGTGTTTAAAAAGTGATCTGTAGGTTCCCTCTGATTGTAAGGTATAGGTTAACAGAGATTTCTTTTCCCGCATGTGAGCACCGAAGGTGCGAACTTTTGGCCTGAGAACTGTGAACAATGGTACATTCTGTTGTCTGTAATTTAAGAGGATAACTACAGATTATTTATTATCTACAATACAGACATATTAAGATATGCCGTATACCGGTTTTCTGACATGTTGATGACGTCACGGGTCAAAGCAGACAGGTGGAATCGTGTCGTAAAATATTGTTACTGTATTACCATTGTACCTTAAAAATGCCTTTCCTCAAAAGAAGTAAAAGTGGGACAAGTTAATACTGAGAGAGCTATGATACTTTCAATTTATCTTGGGTAAATATGTTCATTAAATTATGTTACAGACGCCAAGAAAAATGAGTTTGGACTCATAGTCCAAATGATACCAGGAAAAACATTTATGAAGCATATAGGTTCTTTTATTTGGTTTAGGCAAACACCATTAAAGTAATTTAGGCCTATGGTTATGGAGTCACGATTAAATACCATTTAAATGCATTTTATTTAATTCCTGTGTGTGTCAATAGTGCAAAATATGCTCTCAATATATTAATCTTAGGACATGGTACTGAGATATATTTATCTATATTCAATGCATGCCAATAATTAATGCGAACACACATGTTACAACATATGTTAACCACTGTTTAGTCTTGAGACAAGTCTCCTGCCACATGTGTCACAAAAATAGTATTCATGCAGCTGGTCGATAGAAAATAAACAGTGACTGGTAACAACAAACTTATTATTCATTTGATATCAATAACAGTCACAGTAAATGTTCAGATTTAACACTTCCTTTCTGTCACACGAAATGTATAATGTAATTGTTTAAAAGAAGTCCACTATTTTGGTACACCCACTAATGTTGGGAGCATATAGATTCACCAAGGATCACAATAAGGCACATTTTTTACCATTTATTTATTTTAGCCATCCACAGACATTTAAAAATGTATGGATGTTGTCAGATCATTTACATATTTATACAGTTTTTGTTATTTCTAGTTCATTTACAGTCACAACAGTTTGTTTGTTTTTTTCTTTTTTTACATCTAGTTTAACATTGTGAGACATATGTTGTTTACAGTCATTTTTCTCCTTACACAATATTACATATACCCAGCATTGTAAGAAAAACTAATTACAAACTCTTATTACTAAGGTACTCACTTATGGTACAAAAACAGTGTTCCTGCAAATACAGTTTAAGCTGTTTCTTAAAGCCATACATTTAATCAATTTCTTTTATTTTTGTGGCAGTTTATTATACAGTTTTAGACCTTCATACACGAGACTGTTGTGAGTCTTCTGTTTATTTCTTCTGTCTAGGTGAAGGTGGTGACTTGTTTTTGTGTTATAGTTATGGAATTTGCTATTTTTACTATAATTTTCTATATTTTTCTATACATAAACTATGGTTTAGAATATAAATTCGCAAGGAACATTTAAAATTTCTAACATTTTGAAAAGCTCTCTGCAGTGGGCCCACGTACTGCTTTTTGTTATAATTCTAATTGCTCTCATTTGCATTTTAAATACAGTTTGCATGTTCTGAGCACTGGTTCCCCAGAAAATTATTCCATAACTGATTGCTTAATGGACATAACTAAAATAGACAGTTCTCAGGCATTTATCATTGCATGTAGATGCAAGGACTTTAAGAGCATAACATGTTGTGGATAACTTATTCGAGAGTTTCATGGCATGTTCGTTCCACTTCACTGATAGCCAAATGAACAACCCTAAAAATTTAGTTGAATGTACATCCTCTATGGAGATGTTATCTAGAGCTAAATTTAATGGAATCATTTTCCTATTTATTCTAAAACATATTGTATTTGTTTTCTTAGTGTTGAGGGTTACTTTATTTTTCTGTGATCATTTGTAAACATCTCTCAGCACTTCAGTAGATTTTTCCAGCATTTGTGTTTGTGTCTTACTGGTGATTAATATGTTGCTGTCATCGGTGAACAATATCTTCTCTCCATGGCTGATATATTGTGGGAAGTCATTTATATACACCAGGAACAATATTGGGCCCAGTATGCTTCCTTGGGGGACCCCAATATTGATACGCTGAGGAGCTGATATGTGTTTCTCAATGTACTTTGATCCACTGGAGACATGAGTGACTGTACTCTGTTTTTTAGATATGAACCAAACCATTTGTTTGCCACTCCCCTTATTCTTAGTGCCTCTCACTTATACAACAATATCTGGTGGTCAACAGTATCAGATGCCTTAGAAAGGTCTAGAAAAAGGCCAGTTACATAGCTGTTCTCATCTAGTGCTTCTAAGACTGTTTTTTTGTGAACTGTGCTACTGCAGATTCTGTGCCTCTTCCGGGCCTGAAACCATATTGGTCATTGCAGAGGAGGTTGAATTTACTTAGGTAGCTCATAAGTCTACTTTTCATTATCGTCTCTATCACTTTAGAGAAGGATGACAGTAGGGCTATTGGTCTGTAGTTCTCAATGTATTCTACATCACCTTTCTTGTAAGCTGGTAAAATTTATGCATGCTTCAGGTAGTCAGCAAAGTAACCAGTTTTGAAGGATTCATTTATGATTTCTGACAATGGAGCTTTGATGTTATTATTGCATTTTTTCAGCACACACATTGGTATTTCGTCCATGCCTGCGGAGTTTTTGTTCGTGAATTGTTTTACCACATTGCATATCTCCTCCTTGGTAGTTGAAAACACTACCATTGAGTTAGCTATGTGTAGCTGTCTTGGTTGACGAACGTTTTTAGGGAAATGCAATGCTGCTGAAGTAGGTATTCACATAATTTGCTAATTCTTTTGGGTTACTTACTAAGTATTCCTTGTTCTTGATTTTTGTTCTTGTACACCACTGTTTCATATTTGCTGTTTCTTGTTTCACTACAGTCCAAGTAGCTTTACTTTTATTATTTGCTAATTTTATAAACTTTATCATTGGCTAAAATTTTAGCTGTATTGAGTACTTTTCTGAAGATCCTTTTGTAATTTTTGTAGTAGTTCAAGAAATATGGATCACTGTTGTCCTTTTTAATGTAATTTAGGTATTTTAAGGTTTGAGCAGATTTTTTTATATTCCTTTGGTAATCCATTTATTTTTAGTAAATGTTCCTATAGGAATTAATGTTTTAGGGAATGTTTCTTTGAATTTTAGTTTAAACTCGGACATGATGTTTGAGAATATTTTGATCACTTCAGTTTCTGCATAAACTGCTTCCCAATGTTTATGTGATAACTGTAAGAAAATTTTTTGTAGGGCTGATGGGGAGTAAATTCTTTTATATACATGTAGTTTGGATTCTTTATTTACACAAGCTTTAACTTCTATGATCTGGCAGTCCATTTTTGACAAGTACTTCACAGCCTTCTCTGGCTTTATCTGTAATCACATGGTCTATGATAGAAGATGAATGAGCAGTTATTCTTGTTGGACTGTTGACTAGTGATGACATGCCAAAACTATGTAGGATATTCAGAAAGGTGTTACTGGTGTCATCAGTATATAAGAATATATAATCACATATTTCAATCGAAACTGTAATTTTGCTAAAGCTGTTCCCCTGTTGTTACAGCCAGGTGGACAGCAGAAGCACCTTGTCACGTGACATCGATTTCCGGTCCGAAACGTCATCGTAGCCATGTGGGATAATACCAACACAAACTAGAGTGTTCGATAATACCTGATAAGGGTAGTGTCCTGCTCACACCACTTGGAACAAACATGACGTCATTTTTATGTCACATGCTGTATCGAAGAACACACAAAGAGCTATCGATTTGCGGTCACATAACTTGGTGCAATAGCTATTGTATCATAATAAACATCGTTGTTCGTTCGATTACAATCTGCTGCAAAAGTGATATGCTTGGGTATCATTTTATTTAATGGTAGCACAAAAACACCTCATTCTCGCTAAGAAAGGTTAGAAGCAAACACTCGTCGTCCAAAGTTTCGCAACTTTATCTTGACATAGTGATTGTGAGCTGTTTCCATTTTATTTTAATTTCTTCGCCTTCATGTGTCTACCAGTACTACGGGACTTCTTAATAAAATTAAACTAAGCACGAAACATAGAAATGCATGTCAATATTGAAAATACTTTGGAGAGTTTCTTTTTTTGATACAATTTCTAGAAGTTTATCCTTTAGTATGACATTGCTATTAGCAACGTCTCGTATACTGTCTGCAGTGTCACTGAAGTATGTTAATAATAGAACTAAACACAATACACTACCCTTTCTTCCAAGCCTTAATAAGTGAGTAATAGGTTTAAGCTGAAATGTTAAAAAGTGTAAAGTCCTTAATGGAAATTGGCCTAGAGAATTAGGCAAAGCCAGTTTGTAGACTGTGTAGACAACATTAAAATATGATTAAAATGGATATTTCTAACGGATTATGGAGGAATTCTGGGGCTCAAATATCTCCAAAATTAAGACTGTGGGATCATCATTAGGATTTACAGATGCCAGCAGATGCCGCTGTTAGTGTTCTGAGAGTAAGCTTTATACATTTGCAAATGAAGTTTAAGTTTTCCTCATAGGATCTCGGCTAACCAAAAACTCTGCAATTGTAAAATATTCAGAACTAAGCTACAAAATATTGTCGCGTTGCAATGGAAGCAGGCTTGACTTCGAAGGAAACTAAACACAGCACTTATACTGAAAGCACGTTTATTACGAACTCAACGTACACGCAGCACTGACTGCCTCTCAGGCAGAGTGCTCGGCTGGTACCTCTGTACGGCGACGGTGAATGGCTGCGGCACGTCGGGGAGCGACCTCGTCTAGGGTACGGTGATGGGCTTCTTCCCATAGGTCGACTGAACTCATCAGCAGGTGACTGCCTTGGATAGAACTGCTCCGACGGCTGACGTCTTGCAGCAAAATAATCATCGAATACTCGCCTCCTCTCTCTGCAGTAGCGTACGACATGTCCAGGGCGTCCACAGTGGAAACACAGTGGTGTGTTGTCTTCTGTCCTTCAGATGTCTGTTCTTCTGCGGGGCGGCATAGATACTGGGGGAGTTGGCTGTGTTCGCGTCGGTCGGTTCATGGGCTGCCGTTTGGCGGTTGCAGCGTAAGTCATAGCAGGGCGACGCCATTCTTCACGTCGGGTGCGATTGACGGGGCAGACAGGAGCTAATGTTTGAAATACCTCATCCTCAGCGGCGTCTGCTACCTCGCGACTTACAGGGCTCACATCCATGGCCATAATCTGATGCTCGCTCGGTCTAATAGTCCCAGCTGCCATGCACTGTTGTAATTCTTCTCTCACGATTTGTCGTATGAGAGGAGCCAAGTCCTGCTGGTCTTCCACAACGGCCATAGGGACTACATTTGGGAGTCTGTCATACTTCTTGCGTCCAACCCTCCTTTGTTGCATCTCTTCAATACGCTGGCACCACTTGATGAACTCTTCTGTCGTAGCGACGTCTTTTATCAGAAGAGCTTGGTACATATCTTCTGCAATTCCCTTCATCAGATGCGTGATTTTGTCCGCCTCAGTCATGTTCGGATTGACTATGTTACACAGAGCCAAAACATTCTGTATGTATGACTGTGTCGGCTCACCATGTCGTTGGGCCCGGTTCTTCAATTGTTCTTCCGCCGAGCGGATTTGACGCTGGCGGTCTCCAAACGTCTTCTTCAGTTCCTCCTGGAACGTCTCCCAGTCATTCAACTTGTCTTCGTTGTTCTCGAACCATTGCTGGGCTGTTCCATCCAGATAGAAGTAAACGTTGGCCAAGCACATCGTATGATCCCACCTGTTGTACTTGGCGACTCGGTCGAACCCTTTTAGCCATTTGTTTGGGTCCTGTCCAGCCTCTCCAGAGAACACCGACGGGTGCCTGATGTGTAGCTGGCTTACTGCTGGTTTCGTTTCCATAGTTCGTCTGATGATACGGACTCTTGGACGGACGTACTCGGTGTATCCCTTGTATTCCGGTTCCAGTCCGTGTAAGCGACGGCTTTTACGTTGCCTAATCGGAGCCATGGTGATGCAGCTGTTGCACAGTGTACCCGGCGCCTCCACCAAACAATGTTGCGTTGCAATGGAAGCAGGCTTGACTTCGAAGGAAACTAAACACAGCACTTATACTGAAAGCACATTTATTACGAACTCAACGTACACGCACCACTGACTGCCTCTCAGGCAGAGTGCTCTGCTATTTATACACAGACAGAATTTACCAGAAATTAGAAGAACAGTTAACATAAGAAACAAGTAGAATTTACAAGTGAACATAAGAAAGATGTAGAACCTTCTGGAATTGTAAATTACAAAGAAATAAATTTTTGCCAGTGGGCGGGATTGAACCGGCGACCTTCTGCTCCGCAGTCCGTGACGCTATCCCCTGCGCCACACCGGCAGTTGGTGTTAGTGGTCTCTCGCGGCAATATTGGTGAGAAGCACACTCTCGGAACTCGCAACACTTTCAAAAATAAACAGCCAAATATTGAGATAAGCAAGGAATATGGGCCTAACCGTGTGCTCGCAAATCACAAGAAATTTGGAAATAAACAGAGAAATATTTCTGAGAAGCGAATACTATAAATGGCATTGTCAGCAATTTATTTATTTATTCATCCTTTGATTGCTGTTTGGAGAGATGCTGTATACCGTACATTAAGTGTCTTTTTACTTTTACAATGTAGCCTATCAAACGTTTCCCTTCGGCTTGTCTCTAACCATGTTCCCGGAAATCATTACATACTTGGAACATAGGTCAGATATTTATGAGAAGGAAGAACAGAAATGTGACTACTGGTCATATCATTTCCACGAAGTCCATTCTCAACAGAAATGTCATTTCTGTCCATATCACTTCCAGGAATTCCATTTTCTAATCAGACCAAAGTCACCAAATCGATGTCGCTACATAATTCCCGAGACAGCGCCCTCTTATACGTAATGTCCTTTACTGCCCACGATACTACTATTATAAGAATAAGAAAGGCCCACAATGTGTTACGATTAAGTAACACCTACATTATGTTGCAAACTGTAAGATTTGAAAAAAATATTTCCATAGTAGCAGTTTCAAGCCAAAAACCTTTGGAGTGTAGACTTATAACCAAGGAGGTTTTATTTTAACCACCTCGCTTCTAATGCTACCCTCTACGCTTCGACGACTTGTAGAAATGAGGGTTTAGAGTGTGCTTATTCTTATATACTATATATAGTATGCTAGAAAATTTAAAAAGGGAAATGGCTAAGTCGAAGTTAGATGTAAGGGGGATTAGTGATGTTCGGTGGCAGGATGAACATGATTTCTGGTCAGGTGAGTACAGGATTGTAAATACAAAATCAGTTGGAGGTATCACAGGAGTAGGACTGATAATGAGTAAGAAAAAACGAATGCGGATAAATTACTATGAGCAACACAGTGATCGCATTATCGTAGTCAAGATAGATACGAAGCCAACACCGACCACAGTAGTACAGGTTTATATGCCAACTAGCTTTGCCAATGATGAGGAAATAAAAGAAGTATATGAGGAGCTAAAGAAAATTATTCAGACAATTAAGGGAGAGGAATTTGGTAGTAGGAAAAGGAAGAGGAGGAAAAACAGTAGGTGAATATAGACTGGGCAGAAGGAATGAAAGAGGAAGTTGCCTGGTATAATTTTTCTCGTAACATGATATAATGGTAACAAACACCTGTTTGAAGAATCATAAAAGAAGGCTGTGTACGTGGAAGAGTCGAGGAGACACTGGAAGTTCTCAGATAGATTTTATAATGGTAAAACATAGATTCTGGAACCAGGTTTTAAACTGTAACACATACCCAGGGACAACATGTAGTATTACTATGTAATGGGGCATGTTAAATAATAAATAAATAAACATACCCAGGGACAGATATAGACTTTGACCATAACGTATTGGTAATGAACTGTAGGCTGAGACTGAAAAAATTGCAGAAAGGTAGGAAAATAAGGAGTTAGGACTTGGATAAATTGAGGGAACCTGAAGTTCTTAAGAATTTCAGAGAGAGCTTTAGGCAACAATTGACAGAAATGGAGGAAATAAAACAGTAGAAGAGGAATGGGTAGCATAGAGAGATGAAATAGTGAAGACAGCAGAGGACAAAATAGGTAGGAAGGCAAGACCTACAAAAAAATCCTTGGTTATCAAAGGACATCCTTAACTTAATTAAAGGGGAAAATATAAAAATGCAGTAAATGAAACAGGCAAAATGGAGTACAGACGACTAAGAAATGTGATTGACAGGAAGTGCAAAATGGCTAAGCAGGAGTGGCTAGAAGGCAAATGCAAGGATGTAGAAGAATGTATAAATAGGGGGAAAATAGATACAGCGTACAGGAAAATAAAAGTGATATTTGGAGATAAGAAAAACAGCACTATGAATATCAAGAACACAGATGGAAAACGAGTTCTCAGCAACTAAGGGAAAGCTGAAAGGTGGAGAGGGTATATAGAGAGGCTCTGTGAAGGAAGTGAACTTGAGAGGCAATATTGTAGGAAGGGAAGAATAAGTAGATGAGGATGAAATAGGAGAGATGAATTTGACAGAGCACTGAAAGACCTAAGTCGAAACAAGGCCCCTGGAGTAGATGATATTCTCTCAGAGCTATTGAAGTCTCTGGGAGAATCAGCCGTGAGAAAGCTATTTCACCTGGTGTGTAAGATGAATGAGACAGGCGAAGTACCCTCAGACTTTAAGAAGAATGTTATCATCCCCATTCCAAAGAAAGCAGGCGCAGCCAGCTGTGAAAACTACAGACCCATCAGTTTAATAAGTCATGGTTGCAAAACATTAACGCGAATTATTTACAGAAGGATGGAAAAGCTGGTAGAAGCCAACCTCGGGGAAGATGTTTTGCTTCAGGACTAATGTAGGAACAGGGGAGGCAATACTCACTTTACGACTTATCTTAGAAGATAGATTACGGAAAGGCAAACCTACATTTTTAGCTTTTGTAGATAGCTTTTGAGAATGTTGACTGGAATACACTCTTTTATATTCTGAAGTCAGCAGGGGTAAATTACAGGGAAAGGAGAATCATTTACAACTTGTAAAAACCCAGACTGCAGTTATCAGACTCGATGGGCATGAAAGGGAAGCATTAGTTGGGAAGGGAGTAAGATAGGGTTGTTCAATTTGTACATCGAGCAGGCAGTGAAGGAAAGCAAGGAAAAATTTGAAATTGGGATTACAGTTCAGGATGAAGAAATAAAATATTGCGTTTTGCTGATGACATTGTAATTCTGTCAGAGACAGCAAAAGACCTGGAAGAGCAGTTGAATGGAATGGACAGCGTATTGAAGAGAGCGTATAAAAATAAATATTAACAAGATCAAAAAAAAAAAAAAAAAAAATTGGAATGCAGTCTTAGAAAATCAGGCGATACTGAAGGAATAACGAAACAGTGAAGGTGGTGGATGAGTTTTGTTATCTGGGTAGTAAAATAACATATGATGGTCGCAGTACAGAGGATATAAAATGCAGAATGGCAATGGGAAGAAAAGCATTTTTGAAAAAGAGAAATTTGCTAACATCGAATATTAATTTAAGTGTAAGGAAGTCTTTTCCGAAGGTAGAGATTTTGAAGAACTTATGGGACTTAACTACGGGGTCATCAGTCCCTAAGCTTACAAACTACTTAGGAACTAGCTAAGACTAAGGACGGCACAAATATCCATGCCCTAGGGGGGATTCGAACTCCCGACCGTAGTGGCCGTGCAGACCGTGACTGGAGCGCCTCAGTCCCCTTGGCCACCGCGGCCGACTTTTCCGAAGGCATTTGTGTTGAGTGTTGCCTTGTATGGGAGTGAAACATGGATGATAAACAGTGCGGAAAGGAAGAGAATAGAGGCTTTTGAAATGTGCTACAGAAGAATGCTGAAGATTAGGTGGGTAGATCGCATAACTAATGAAGAGGTACTGAACAGAATTGGTGAGAAAATGATTTTTGGCGTACCTAGTCTAAAAGAAGGGATCGCTTGGTAGGACACATTCTTAGACATTGAGGAATCGTAAATTTATCACTGGAGGGAAGTGTGTAGGGTAAAAATCGCAGAGGAAGACCAAGGGACGCATATAGATTCAAATGGATGTGGGTTGCCGTTCTTATGAGGAGATGAAAAGGGTTGCTCAGGATAGAGTAGGGTGGAGAGCTGCATCAAACCAGTCTCCAGACTGAAGACAACAGCAACAACGACGTCATGTCTCGGTTTGTCGCCGAAGCTAACGCTGATGCGGAGAGGATGTGAACTTCCTTTGATGGTTCGTCCTGAAACTGACACCCAGTGGATCACAAGCGAGCATTTGCGAATGCGAGCCAGGCATGACCGAACACCGCGCGCATAGCGTTTACACCAGAGCGAGTTCTCATTCGCTGCTGTTCGTTCGCTTGTGTTCGCTTCGGTGTAAAGGGGGCTTTACTCGATACTTCAATGTGACAGACGCCACCTTGATTTGCCGTATTTCTGAGTTTTGCTGTTATAATAGCCGTTTCATGGGAACAGATTCTCATACCACATTTGTTATAAAGGAGACGTCATTTTTACGTCACACGCTGTATGGAAGTCCTCGCAAACAGATATCGATTATTGCCTGTTACTCGATACTTCCAAATAGCTTATAAAGATAATGCGTAAACTCAGCCGTGAAACGGGCGACAGCGCACCCAAACACCTTCTAGCGGCTCGAGTTATCAACTAACACAGGGCATGGACAGTACATAACCTTAGATACAGCATTTTTTCCGGCAGAAGCTCCGCCCATTTAGCCCCCTCCACTCTCTACCAGATGCTTAGCCACGCCCCTGGTCTGCCCAGTTGCTAACATGGGCTTTTAATGTCGCAGATATTTCAGTTGTAAAACCAAATAGACTTTTTTCCATGTAAAACATACGAAGTACGAACATATTTTGCAAATCACCTGATGTTAACGTGTTTCCAAGATAATGTTGTGAAATGGGGTGTATTATTAATTTATAATAGTATCTGTTGCACTTAACTGATCTGAAAATGTCAGCAGCAATGGACGGAAGGAAATAAAAATGATACATGATTTTTGTGGCCAGTATTCAGCTAATAAGAATGTGGTCATCGTTAATTGCTATTTTAGCGAATTTTCATCACTTTATTCACTTGGTACAAACCTTTCTTTCATGGAAATTTCGTATCAAAAATGACGCCCTTTGAATTTTGGAGGTTAAGCCAACATAACTGAAGACTGGGTTACCACCCATTAGCTTTGAGCCATGATGTCAGCGACATGTCGGAAAACCTGTATGCGGGATATCTTAATACTTTTGTATTGTAGATAAAAAATTAACCTGTAGTTATCGTCGTAAATTACTGATAACAATATACCATCGATCACAGATCTCGGCCGAAAAAGTCACATGCGGAGGGGGGGGGGGGACCCTCCCTAACCTAATAATCAGAGAGAAGGTACAGGTCACTTTTTAAACACAAAATATTAATCTATAATATGTTCTGTTTGTAAACAAACTATCGTGTTTAACTCAGCCACCATATATTTACTCACGCTTCTACAAACACGCACGCACCTCAAAGCTACCGCGCTGTGATGACGTCACTGGTGGTATCCCCTACAGGTTCCTCAGAACGTAAATTATCAGAATAAACTCTAAAGCACTAACCTTAATTTGTAGTTGTTTATTACTAATTAGAAGTATATTATACTTGTTGACAGAATACATCGGATAAGAAAAGAAGAAAGTTGCCTAGACTTGCTTTTGTCATTGCAGTTTACTATAACTTGGGATAAATTGAACAACTAAATAATATTCTATATGTCAAATTTACGTACGTCAGTATTCTAGGGTTAACATAAAAGCAGGGAAAAATATAAATGCACACTGAAACAGGTCAAATAAGGTTATGACGTATTTCATTACCATCTGCGTCAATAATTTGTGAATTTATAAGATCGATTTCAATGGAATTATTGCATATTGCAAATGAAAGACAAATTTGCTTGTTTTTCTGCTGTTATTGTGAGAATTGTGGCTGTGATATCTTTATTCTAGGAGCACTTGGAAACACCTAAGTAAAATCACATATTTACATTATTATAACAAGAACTTGCTTGTCGAATTTCAGACAACACTTCTATGTAATTTCATCATTACATTCCATCCAAACACTACTTTGTAAATCGAGACGTTATGCCTACTTCTAGAAAGTAGCTGTCAGTAATTTTTTTTTTCAAACATGTGTTTTCTTTCTCACTGTTACCCTCAGAGCACAACATAAAACTCTTAGTTGAGTCACATAATAGGCATACATGTGACATAAGTAGATAATAACAGTTATTAGTGTACCCTTTGAAAGTGCAGCTAGAATTTGTCTAAACTCTGAAACTTACTTTTAAGTTATATTCTGGTTACATTGCCTCCAAGTATTCATCCATTTATTTGATTTATTTATTTTCCTGATTGTGCCAGATTCTCCAAAACACCGAGTCTACATTTCTCAGTATTTTGCAGTGGGGACTTTTCCTTACACTACTTCTTTACAACATATTCACCTAAATACAGAGTACTTGTATTTACGGACCTTGATTTTACAGTTAAATATTAAATCATATTTTCTGTGGAAGCTGGTGCCAATTCAGCAAATGTTTTAATAGGCATCTTATAATATTTTTGAAGCATTTCCCACTTAATATTTTTGAACTTAGATTAATTCTGCTTGAAATATCTCGGATACTTCTGCAGTCTCACACGACTCTTACATGTGTTGCAATATTACAATATTACTTTTAAATAGGTACTGTGCAAACCAAAAACACTACTAAACTGCACAGCTAGACATCATAGTGCAGTCAACTTGTGCTCAATAGGGCGTCTAGCCGGAAAGTTTTGGGGTAGTTTTGATTTCTTCTATTCCATATGTTTTTTTGGGGTGCTGAATCCGAATCTGCCATTTCCCAACAAAATTTCGTGACACAACATTGGAAAAAATGCAAAAATTCGAAAAAATAGCATTTTTCGGCAGTTTTCTGCTCATAACTCGGAAACTATCAACTTTACACAAATAGTCCCCTAATACAAAATTCAAGTCAATAAAATTTCCTACTGATGTCACTATTTATGTTTTGCTGTCAGACAAGGCGTTCCGGCTCAAGCGCTAATTGAAAATTGGCGTATTTTGGCTGTCTCCGCTAAAATCCACTTTTTCCACTCAAGAAGTCTAATTCATTATTAAAAGCTGGCATTTAGTGAATTCCTACAAGTTCTAAGTCGTATAGAATGTAGACTGGTGTCCACTGCTTCTTCCAGTTCTCTACGAAGTTCAATTTATTACAAAAAATCATAAATTGTACAAATTGTCACAGAAAGTTGAAATTCCGAACAAAATTTTGAAAATTTTATACATATTATTACATTGCATTACAAAGAATACATTATTATGTGCATCAATTATATATGCGGCTGTCGTTTCCAAGAGGGTCCTGCCTGAGGTTCTTCTAAGGCGGTCGGTCCTGGTATTGGTGCAGGTTGTTCTGTCGCCAGTGTTCGAGCTACTTCATCTGGAAAATGAAGGAGGTGGATGAGAAATCAATGACCAGTGAACATATCTCAAGGAGAATTATTGTTGTTGTTGTGGTCTTCAGTCCGGAGACTGGTTTGATGCAGCTCTCCACAATACCCTATCCTGAGCAAGCCTCTTCATCTCCACATAAGAGCGGCAACCTACATCTGTCTGAATCTGCTTACTTTATCCATCTCTTGGTCTTCCTCTGTGGGTTTTACCCCATACACTTCCCTCCAACGCTAAATTCACAATTCCTTGATGTCTAAGAATGTGTCCTACCAATCTATCCCTTCTTTTAGTCAAGGTATGCCAGAAATTTCTTTTCTCCACAATTCTGTTCAGTACCTCCTCATTAGTTACGCGATCCACCCACCTAATCTTCAGCATTCTTCTGTAGCACCACATTTCAAAAGCCTCTATCCTCTTCCTGTCCACACTGTTTATCGTCCATGTTTCACTCCCATTAAAGGCAACACTCCATACAAATGCCTTCAGAAAGGACTTCCTTAGGCTTAAATCAATATTCGATGTTAACAAATTTCTCTTTTTCAAGAACGCCTTTCTACCCATTGCCATTCTGCATTTTATATCCTCTGTACTGCGACCATCATTTGTTATTTTACTGCCCAAGTAACAAAACTCATCTACCTCCTTTATTGCTTCGTTACCTAATCTAATTCCTTCAGCATCACCTGATTTTCTTACACTGCACTCCATTACCCTAGTTTTACTCTTGTTAATGTTCATCTTATACGCACCTTTCAGCACACTGTCCATTCCGTTCAATTGCTCTTCCAGGTCCTTTGCTGTCTCTGACAGAATTACTATGTCGTCGGCAAATCGCATTGTTTTTAATTCTTCACCCTGAACTGTAATTCCTTCTCCAAATTTCTCCTTGCTTTCCTTTATAGCTTGCTCAATGTACAAATTAAATAACAATGGAGAAAGGCTACAACCCTGTCTTACTCCCTTTCATGCCCTTCAACTCTGACAATCGTTGTCTGGTTTTTGTACAAGTTGTAAATAACCTTACGCTCCCTATATTTTACTCCTGCTTGCTTCAGAACTTGAAAGAGTTTATTCCAATCAACATTGTCAAAAGCCTTCTCCAAATCTACAAAAGCTAGAAATGTAGGTTTGCCTTTTCTTAATCTATCTTCTAGGATAAGCCGTAAAGTAAGTATTGCCTCCCATGTTCCTACATTTCTCCTGAACCCAAACTGATCTTCCCCGAGGTCGGCTTCTACCAGCTTTTCCATCCTTCTGTATATAATTCGTGTTAAAATTTTGCAACCATGACTTATCAAACTGATAGTTCTGTAGTTTTCACACCTGTCTGCACCTGCTTTCTTTGGAATGGGGATGATAACATTTTTCTTAAAGCCTGAGGGTGCTTCATCTCTCTCATACATCTTACACACCGGGTGAAACAATTTTGTCATGGCTTGTTCTCCCAGAGACTTCAGTAGCTCTGAGGAAATATCATCTACTCCAGCGGCCTTATTTCGACTTAGGTCTTTCAGGGCTCTGTCAAATTCTTCTCTCAGTGCAGTATCTCCTATTTCATCTTCATATACATCCTCTTCCCTTCCTACAATATTGTCTCGAAGTTTATTTCCTTTGTAGAGCCCCTCTATATACTCTTTCCACCTTTCAGCTTTCCCTTCTTTGCTGAGAACTGGTTTTCCATCAGTGTCCTTGATATTCACAGAGCTGTTTCTCTTATCTCCAAATGTTTCTTTTATTGTCCTGTAGGCTGTATCTATTTTTCCCCTATTTACACATTCTTCTACATCCTTGCATTTGCCTTCTAGCCACTCCTGCTTAGCCATTTTGCACTTCCTGTCAATCTCATTTCTTAGTCGCCTGTACTCCATTTTGCCTGTTTCATTTATTGCATTTTTTATATTTTCTCCTTTCATCGATTAAATTTAGTATCTCCTGTGATATCCAAGAATTTTTTGTAGGTTTTACCTTCCTACCTATTTTGTTCTCTGTTGCCTTCACTATTTCATCTCTCAATTTTACCCATTCCTCCTCTACTGTTTTATTTTGCCCTGTTTCTGTCAATTATTGCCTAAAGCTCCCTCTGAAATTCTTAAGAACTACAGGTTCCTTCAATTTATCCAGGTCCCATCTCCTTATTTTCCTACCTTTTTGTAGTTTCTTCAGTTTCAGCCTACAGTTCATAAACAACAAGTTATGGTCAGAGTCTATATCTGCCCCTGGGTATGTCTTACACTTTAAAACCTGGTTCCGAAATCTATGTCTTACCATTATAAAATCTATCTGGTATCTCCCGGTGTCTCCTGGTCTCTTCCACGTATACAACCTTCTTTTGTGATTCTTAAACCAGGTGTTTGTTATAACTAAATTATGTTCTGTGCAAAATTCTACCAGGCGGCTTCCTCTTTTATTCCTTTTGCCCAGACCATATTCACCTACTATCTTCCCTTCCCTTCCTTGTCCTACTACCGAATTCCAGTCTCCCATAACAATTAATCTTTCCTCTCCTTTAATTGTCTGAATAAATTCCTTTAGCTCCTCATATATTTCTTCGATTTCCTCATAATCGGCAGAGCTAGTTGGCATATAAACCTGTACTATTGTTGGCGGTGTTGGCTTCGTATCTATCTTGAGAATGATAATGCGATCGCTGTGCTGGTCATAGTAGTTTACCCGCATTCCTATTTTCTTATTCATTATCAATCCTACTCCTGTGATACCCCCAACTGATTTTGTATTTATAATCCTGTACTCACCTGACCAGAAATCCTGTTCATCCTGCCACCAACTTCACTAATCCCCACTATATCTAACTTCAACCCATCCATTTCCCTTTTTAAATTTTCTAATTTTCCTACTCGATTAAGGGATCTAACATTCCACGCTCCGACCCGTAAAATGCCAGTATTGTCTTTCCTGATGATCACATCCTCCTGAGTAGTCCCCGCCCGGAGATCCGAATGGGGGACTATTTTACCTCCGGAATATTTTACCCGAGAGGATGCCATCATCATATAGTCATACAGTAGAGCTGCATGTCCTCAGGAGAAGTAACTACTGTAGTTTCCCCTTGCTTTCAGCCGTTCGAAGTAACTGCATGGCCAAGCCATGTTAGCTGGTGTTACAATGCCAGCTCAGTCAATCATCCAGACTGTTCCCCTGTAACTACTGAAAAGGCTGCTGCCCCTCTTCAGGAACCACACGTTTGTCTGGCCTCTCCACAGATACCCCTCCGCTGTGGGAGAATTGTTACGAAACAGATTGTGAGATTTGACATACCTTCCACATAGTGCAGGTGTGTTTCTTCAGCCTGTTCTTCTTCTTCTTCTTCTTCTTCTATCTCTTCATCTTCTACATCAGTGCTGATTTCTGGAGGTTTGACGTTATCATACAGCCCTTCACAGGATGTGCAGATGGGGGAGCAGTGGAGGCCCGCTTTCCTGCATCCACAATTACGTTGGCAGCCGTTCTTGCATTTACAAGAAATGTGTCGGAGTATCGAGTCCGGAGCAGGGTCCAAAGTTGTTGGCACAGGGACAAGACCATTCGAGAGTAATTTTACTGGATAACCGCTGCTGCACTTGAAAATAAACTCTCAGTGAATGTTGTCGTGCAGCAGGGGGGGTAGTGAGGCAATGTTGGTTTTACTTTTGTAAGAAATAGATACGTATTGCCTGTATCGCAAATCGTTCAGTCTAGTCTGATGTCCTTTCCCGTACAGTTTCTTGAGAAACATATGTCCTGCTTCGGCAATCTCATCCTGATGTGCACGAGGATTGTAGAAAAACATCAATGACTGTTTGCAAGTCATTGTACTTCTGCAGGAGTTTTATAAATTTAAGTTTCCCCTGGTTAAACAAAGCAGAAGTAGTGCAGGAACAATATATGATGTGATGTGATACAGTTCTGTCAGCGGCAAGATGAGGATTGTAGAGGGTTGGAGGCACATTTCCTTTTCCTGGTTTCAAAAAGAAGACATTCTTTACGTCAGGGCTACACATACGCATTAAAATCACCAAAAGGTCTTATCTTCTCCCACCACCGTCACGGATTCATTTGCCGGGGCTAAGGGTTGTTGTGATAATTGGTGTATTAGCATCCTCCACAGCTTGCCGTGAATCAATTTTTGCAACATGAAATTTTTCCATTGACATGCGTATGAACCGTCCTTTGTTTTTGTAATTTGCAAGAAAACTCTCCTGCGAAACAGTAGGCATCATCGTTTCTGTAAATGATATTGTAGCAGATTGCTTTCTTTGCGCTCTTCTTAATCGTTCTAAGCCCTTGGTTCAAAATGTTTGTAACTCTATCGGACCAAACTGCGTGGTGATCAGTCCGTAGCTTACAAACTACTTAAACCTAGGTAAACTAAAATAAGGACAAACACACACACACCCATGCCCAAGGGAGGACTCGAACCTCCACGGCGAGCAACCGCGAGCTCCGCAGCGAGACGCTTTAGACCGCTTGGCTACTCCACCGCGGCCAAGCCCTTGGTGCTTTCACAATCGTCGTCAGGGTAATCATTGAAAATGACAACGACATTTGATTTGTAGTTTGACTTCACGTAAGATAAATAACTGTCGCAAATTTCTGCATATGTCTGGGCATGGTCCCATTTGACCCTATGTAACAAAAACCCGCCGTCGATTACATATTTTGTACCATTCAAGTATGCTGTTCAGTCGGTGAAAAAGCCTTGTACCAGCCCGATTTGGTTCCTTTCATCATCCCATGCTCATCGAAAAGAGAGAGAGGGTAGGGGCCAAATTCGTAACACAAAAATTCTCGCAGCTCTTCATCTGAATGTTCCACGATGGTCATTCGCTGAAAAAGTGTAGTTGGATTGATGACTACAGCCCTGTCTTGTATCTGAATGGAGCTGTTCATGACTGCAAGAGGCCGCACTCTTTCGCTTCGTTTGAATTTTATTCTTTGGAAATCACCAGCAACAATGCACTGTATTCTTTTCATGCCCATCTCTTTGGACAAGTGGGAGTTTATCGTCTGATCTCCGACAACACCTGTACTTAGTGACATTAGGTCAGTGGTCTCTGGGAAAGGAGGATGTTCGTGAAACCAGTTCAGCAAGTTACGTGCGTCAGTGTTGTCTCACTTTTGCATAGTATCCCTACTGAAAACGTGTTCTGACGTTGCGAGTTCAACTCCCGTAAAATGCTCAATCTCTTGGCACACATTATGCAGTTCTGTCATCCCCTGTGTCCATCTTGCCACAACGCCTGCAGTTACTCAGTAAGGCCACCACTTGTCTTCACTGACTTCATTAGAGTTTGTTCTATAGCCATATCACTCCAAGTGCCACACCACAGTTTCTCACTCTTACGAATGCAGAGAATGAAGGAGCTGGTAAAGGGTATTTAAACCAGATGGGTCAGTTATAAAACGATATAAAGAGGTCCGGAGACAATAAATAAAATTAAAATATTTCAGTGAATGTCAGCTTTTAATAATGAATTAGACTTCATGAGTGGAAAAAAGTGGATTTTAGCGGAGACAGCCAAAATACGCCAATTTTCAATTAGCGCTTGAGCCGGAACGCCTCGTCTGACAGCAAAACATAAATAGTGAAATCTGTAGGAAATTTTATGGACTTCAATTTTGTACTTGGAGGCAATTTGTGAAAAGTTGATAGTTTCCGAGTTATAAGCAGAAAACTGCCGAAAATGCCATTTTTTCGAATTTTTGCTTTTTTTTTTCAATGTTCCGCCACGAACTTTTGTTGGGAAATGGCAGATTCGGATTCAGCACACCAAAAAACATACGGAATCGAAGAAATCGAAACTACCCTTAAACTTTTCTTGTAAAAATACATATTGGCTGGACAAATCAGTGCAGTCTGAGTAAATAAGCAAATACATTTTATTATAGTTTATTATAGGATGTTAGCCACTGTCATGGTGTGTTCTGCCACTGGATTACCAGCACTAAATGTAAAATTAATTTCACTTAGAAAATGCTTATGATAGAATGTAAAAAATGTTCAAATCTTTGTAGAACTTATGGGACTTAACTACGGGGTCATCAGTCCCTAAGCTTTCAAACTACTTATGAACTAGCTAAGACTAAGGACGGCACAAATATCCATGCCCGAGGGGGGATTCGAACCCCCGACCGCAGTGGCCGTGCAGATCGTGACTGGAGCGCCTCAGTCCCCTCGGCCAACGCGGCCGGCGACAAAATGTATTGGAAAGTTGAGTGGTATGTAAGAAAACTGTATTACATAGAAAAGTAAATATCACAACCATATGAACAGTGAAGTTATTGAACAGTGACAGTTCTAAACAGCGAAATGAAGGAATTTCTTCAGTAATCCACCTCGAAAGAGGCATACAATTAACCATCTACTGCTAATAACAGCTGTCTCTCTTAGGTTATTTTTAACAATAACATAAAGAAATGTTAATGAAAAAGACCCGATGGTGATTTCTTTTCGTGTAACAGGTTTTTTTTCTGGTTAATTCGTTTTTACAAAACATGGTATGAACGAGATTTTTTTAATGGAATTTTAAATTGCTGCTGACCACAAACACAACATTTCCTTGGCCTCCTTATGCTTAAAACAACAAACACAGCATCTTGTCTAATCTACTGCCATAAAAATATACCCTGCGTCCCCATCAAAGACTATCAAATATACGCTGGAAGACAACCGGGTCAAGAAATCGTGGAAGACATTTCCGCATCCAGCTGTCCCGAACGGCGTATCTACCTACGCGAGACTCTCACGTCAGTGATACGGGATCGATTTGGGATTAGCCATTTATGCTCTTGTAAGTTGATACAGCAAATCCCACTGTTCATAACAAAATATAAATTGGCAGTCAGCATCATAATGCAGGTTCTGTTGCGGATAATGTGGGAATCGACTCAATTATAGATTGAACAAGATATTGTACCTGATATCCTGTACACCAGTGTTCGTTCAATCGTTCAATATAAAGAAATCTACACTTCTGCACGACGTAGATCTATAGGTAGCTACCTGTTGATGACTGGGGCTAAACTTATATGCATTCATCACCGCGACATCGTCTTTTAGCCGGCCGCGGTGGCCGAGGTGACTGAGGCGCTCCAGTCACGGTCAGCACGGTCACTACGGTCGGGGGTTCGAATCCCCCCTCGGGCATGGATATTTGTGCCGTCCTAGTTCGTAAGTAGTTGATAAGTAGTTTGTACGTTTAGGGACTGATGACCCCGTAGTTAAGTCCCATAAGCTTAACAAACATTTGAACATTGTTTTGAACATCGTCTTTAAAGGCCACAGTATACCCACAGTATACGTTTCACGTATTTGTGTCTGTATTGGAAACATGCAAACGAGTGCTACACCGGACTGAAGATAGTGGGGCGTGTGGCCGCCGACAGACACACGGCATCGGATGTAAGGCATTTTCTGTGGGCCGGCCGCGGTGGCCGAGGTGACTGAGGCGCTCCAGTCACGGTCAGCACGGCCACTACGGTTGGGGGTTCGAATCCCCCCTCGGGCATGGATATTTGTGCCGTCCTAGTTTGTAAGTAGTTCATAAGTAGTTTGTAAGTTTAGGGACTGATGACCCTGTAGTTAAGTCCCATAAGCTTAACAAACATTTGAACATTTGATTTTCTGTGGCTACCGGCTGCCATACGTGTTAAGCCCCTTACGCCTCAAAAATATGTTGAGATGTTTGCCACACGGGCTGCCTCACCTGTTGTAGCAGTGGTAGCTCCTTCTGAAAGGTCAGGATAGCTGCAGAGGCTGGGAGCTTCAGTGTTAATTTTCTCATGGCCAAGTAATAAAATAAATAAATAAATAAATAAAAGTTTTTTTCGCATTTTTGGACTTCAATGACATGGAAAATTTCCATTAATTAATTTTATTAACTCAGTTATGTGATGTCCTCATATGGGGACAGTGAGCTTGAAGTTTATCTTAGGTGACACAATAAAAATTAATAATTTTTCTACAAATGCAGAACTTTCTGGTCAAAACATTTGCAATGCAATGGCTTCATACACTCAGGACACATTTCTACATTACATTTGTGACAAATGTATCATATTTTTCTTATACAGTCTGGAGAACGGCAACTGTTGGCATTTTGTGCAGTGGATTCTTTTGGCCAGTGTAATCCGCCATATAGTCACTGTTCGTGGCATTGTGCCAACTTTTGCCAGTAGCATAATGATGCCGGTTCTGGCACAGTGAGAATCGCCCGTCGACGATAGTGTCATCGACGCCGCGCACTCGGGCAATTGCCGGACCGCCGATCAAAGTATGCCGCCACAGGATGATTGATAGGTCTTCCCGGAAGAACGAAATATGATTGACAGTTTACATTTAGGTC
The DNA here is from genome assembly GCA_026315105.1 of Locusta migratoria. NCBI lineage: Eukaryota > Metazoa > Arthropoda > Insecta > Orthoptera > Acrididae > Locusta > Locusta migratoria. The sequence continues at coordinate 11,465,011 of CM048755.1, forward strand.
CTTTTGATTCGCTACTGGTCCGACCGCTAATCAAAGGACGCCGCCATAACGCACTTAAGGACTGACAGGTTGCAACACCTCCCTCGGCCACACACGTCGCCCCCTCCAACTCTCGGGGCCGCCGCCAGACAGGCGGCACCTCCGACAGGTCCAGACCTGTAGACCCCTCGATATGTCTGTACTTGCACCCAGCACCCCAACCCGCTCGGCCGATTGCCGGAACGCTTCTCAAAAGACGCCGCCTCCGCCTCCGCCGCCGCTGCCGACATATGCTTCCCCCTCCTGAACGCTCGCCACCGCTTCTCAAAGCACGCCGCCACCCGCCCTACCCGCGAGAACAAACAATACCGCGACGATTGTCTTGACCGCATCGACACCGCCACCGCCGGTCGACCCCTGGGCCGTACTGCACTCTTTTTACGCCGACCGCGCCCCGCCAGGTCAGCAGCCAATTAAATTGCATATCTATTATTAAGCGCGCCGCAGCGAACCCTACGCCAGATCTCGATTTATGTAACAACAACAATTTCCGCTGTTTATTATTATTATTCTTGGAACAAAAAATAAAGCTACCATAGTGTTCTTCGTATGAATTTTTAACAAGAATTTCGGTGTAATGCTAAAAAAACCATTTAGAACAGAAATGCTTAGTTGGTCTCGTATACTACAGCATGTAGTAGTAAAACATTAAAACTCGTCTGCAAAATTTGCAAGTAAGAATTTACACTCCCATCTCTCTCCACGCTTTTCGCATAGTCTACAGCCGACAGACGTGTTTAATAATAATAGCGCAGGTTACGGCAACGAACGCTACAAACTTACGTATCCATCTTAACATATACTCTTTCGGTATACAAAAACAATTCTAACCAAAAGAAAAGAAATGTTCCGTTTCGGAATTCTACCGCAACCTTAGATCATAAATGTATCTCTCCGTTTAGACTATGCAAGCAACAGCAATCGAACGGAATGTAACTTGTATGCCAACCACTCTTTCGATAAAACAGCAGCAGCAGCAAAAGACGGCATATTGTTTATACAAAAATTCCAAATAAAAAAAATCGGCAATGACATCTAACACGTCTCTAAATATACATCTGCAAAGCACCGTTAAACTCGTATGCAAAATTTGCAAGTAAGAATTTATCGATGCGCAAACGTTCTCATCTCTCTCCATGGTCTTCGCTTAGACTACAGTAGCCGACAGACGTGTTTAATAATAATAGCGCAGGTTACGGTAACGAACGCCACAAACTTACGTATCCATCTTAACATATACTCTTTCGATATACAAAAACAATTCTAACCAGAGCCAACTAACGAAAAGAAAAGAATAGAGATGGTCCGTTTCGGAACTCGACCGCAACCTTAGATCTATAAATGTATCTCTTCGTTTAGACGATGCAAGCAACAGCCATCGAACGGAATGTAACTTGTATGCCAACCACTCTTTCGATAAAAACAGCAACTACAGCAGCAGAAGACGACATATTGTTTATACAAAAAATTCCAAATAACGAAAATCGGCAATGACATCTAACACAACGTCTCTAAATATACATCTGCAAGCACCGTTAACAATCGTCCAGAACGCAGAGCGCTCTCTCAGCAGGTTACATAAAAGAAACATATACTAAGTGTTTAAAAGCACCTAAGTTACATCTCCAAATGATCAAAACCTTCTACACAGACGCACCACTCTGACAAGGATAGCTCGCAATGCATTTATGTAATGGAGCTGAGCCATGCCGAAAGTTCTGAAATTTAACACTCTCTCTCTTTAGCGATCTTGCCCTGTTACGTATCCTTCTTCTTAGATCGAGGTGTAGATGCGCCTTCCGAGAATTCGGTTACTTTAATTTTACCTCTTATTTCCTTGCTACATCAGTACACATCCCATCTAAGGAATCTCTATGTCCTGTTACGATGCAAACTACATTTATCTGACACCGATATTCCAGCGCCCCAGAAGACATTTAAACCCTATTGTGCAACGGAGAGTCGACATAAAAGAAAAATACGTGAAATAATTTACCGATTCCGACCGTATACACTAAAACTTTTCGAAATTATTGGTCTAACAACACCCTTATTCGACAATACAGCAACCACAGAACCGAGGTTACCTGCCCAATGCAACACCGATTTCCAGTACGACCCGCCCTTTACCCACAAAATTCCTACTCCAAGTTCCTTTCTTGTGCAGTCCACTAAGCCGAACTAAGATTTATTATTTTAATTACAAATAGATGTCTACCGCAAACGAAGATGCTAACCTACACACCGCAGCACATGATCCTATATAGGACATAGAGTGTTTACAATTTTTTTTTGTTACACTACAACTGAGTACATGCAAAGTAATGTTCGCAAACACTTGTATCGCAACCAACTCCCGCACACATCGATCATAACCTGCTCTCTAAGGAATGGATGGGAGTCACACACAGTACAAACACGTTTGTCGTGAGTTTCGCTAATTTCGGTCAATACAACGATGCGAGACCAATCCCCCCGCTTGTTTACTGTAAAAGCAAATATTTTTCCCCACACTATCTGTTTAAACCGGGCTTGCACATATGCAATAGCCTCCTTTTAAAAGCCTGTGTCTTCGCCATATAACCCAGTTTTCGTTTACCCTTCTTCTTCTTAGGACTTGTGGAATAACGTAGACCATATCTACGTCTGTGGATAATAAAGTCCTGGAATGCTAAAAAAATATAGCTCCTCGCTTGACTCTACAAGTAATTTACAGTTGAAACTAAGAAACATAATGTCCGAGAGAGTGGTCAATTTTCGGGTACTCTTAATACCCAAGTAATCAAATCTAAAAGCGTTTGCACAGTACAATGGCGCACTTTGTAAATACCGTATCTTCTCTTTTAGAACACTTAAACAATCTTCTTGCACAATCCTCCATCCTGGTAATACCGTCTTCTCGACCCAGCGAAAAAATAAAAGTCCTAACAATCAACTGCCTGGACTCTTTATAAAATCGATATCTTTGCTTACACCAGGGCTCGTGATTTTTCGACAAATTTATTTTGTTTCTACATTTCGACGCCAACCACGTTAAGCAGTCGTTTCCTCGCCCGCAACCACTTTGATATTGCTCCTTCCATCCGAAAGTCATGCTCGGATACGAACGCCACTCAGAGTGTTGTCCAAAAATCCAGGAGATAGAAGCCATCTACACGAAGCTGATGCTGTAGTATAGATGGGAGCGCCTCCATTAAAAAACATCGATTAGCTGCAGTATATAAGATATTTACCCACAGGACGTACATAGTTCCCCCATGTATTCCAGAAATAGTAACTTCGTCTTATCTCCAGCGTTTGCAGTATCGAACTTGCTGAATTTACTACACACACACACACACACACACACACACACACACACACACACACTCCATTGACTACAACTAGCGCACTTTAAGTTACGAAACTATAGGAGTTTTATAAAACACGTTTATTTTCGACGAAAGAATTATGATTTACCGCAGCAGACACATCCGCTACGTAACGTAATGCACACCAGCCGTAAAGTAGACAACACTAGCATACGGTTAAACAGGCGGTGCTTCGACGAAAGATCACTGCACCACCAAAGTCGGTTTTCTTTAGATCTTTACCGTGACGTATATTTAGGGTATATCAACACTTTTTACTTACCTTCCGTCCCATCTAGCCTACAACACTCTCTGTAAGCGCCAAACATTTCCAACACAGTAACAGAAGTACACCTGCAGTCAACACGAACCTACAACAACAAACGAATCTAGCCATTCCAACTCGTTTTTTGTCCCAACTAGCATGCTGCAAGCTATGTATACGTTCGTAACAACCCAGACACAGCTATCCTTACATCCGTCACTAGCCCATCACCAACTCTAAACAAGTTACCACAGATGGTGTTATAACCGCGATCAGTAACAGACAAGATCTCCCAGACACACAGCGTTTTCGATCTCTCTCCCTCTCCACCCAACAACTGGTATTGGTTGCCTGACCCGTCCCTAACATCCAACCACAACTTTGTTTCCAATGCATAGCCCGGCAGACAATATTTCTGGAACGCTTTCTATCAGCCAATAGACTATATACCTCGAGCATTCGCGCACAAACCACCATCGTATTCCACTCCTTCTAACAAATTATTACTCTCGATAAACATCTGTAACACAGTGTAAAACAAATGAGCGACGTGCACACGCACAGAACAGCCAACAAGAACTGATCTAGATCAAAGCCAAGTTCTTATAATCCTCACAAGCAGCAACGCAAAATAGTCTACACCATTTCGAACTAATGCAACACCAGATTTTTTTAACAATCTCCAAGAGCAATCCTTTAGAGCTAAACATACGATTAAATGCACCTCCAACGTAGGTAACTAATCCTCTAACTCGATGCTTATCGACCAAAGAACATTACCACTGCAATCATCTCCGATACACTACCGAGAGACGTCCATTCGTAAACACAGCTAAAAGAAGATATAAATGCCCCACATTCATGCTACTAAGTATCTATATGTATTTTCACAATTGTGGATCATATCTGCGTTGCATCGTATCGCACGACTAAACAGTTCGAAATAGGTACTTCACGCAAGCTAGCATGCATACTCACATTCCATGTTATTTCTGGCTGTAGGCGAGTGCGGACCTGTTGACTCATCGTAGACTCCGGTTTGGAGCGTGTGTACGTAAACATACCTGTCCACGCATGCACCTGACCTGGAGAAGTTATCGGTTTAAATTTTCCCGGCCGCACCAGATTCCGAATACACGAGGGCTATTTTCGCGAAGATAGGTTTACATTGATTGTAACAACAGACATAAAAATAATTAAAAAAAAAAACGATCGAAATGCTGCAGCTATACCATAGCTCTTAAATCACAATCATCCCATAAAGAGAAAACCGCACACATACGTATTACCGACAAATACCGCAACATTTCCTCGCAGCTGACACAAGCGATGTTTTTACCGTACGAGCTGTCGTTATAACTTTTATACGCAGATACATATACAGACAGTAGGATGAGCGTAAATTTGCGATGTAGCTCTTACAGAAACGAAACATAGTTCTTCTTTTTAGAAATTCGATAAGAAGAAGAACGAAATTTATACAAGATTAACCAATGTGCAATAAGTCAAACCCCACTCCATGCAGCAATGTACCGAGCAACATCAATTTAAACGAACGCTTTGCTTAGCTGTAGAATAGAACAACACAGAATTACACCTCCCTAACAGATACTTTACCGAGTGAGTTACTGCTCTCTGGTAACAAGCAACCTGTCTTCTGGTATCTTCTCCTAAACCTTGTAATACCGAAACTTTCTACTCGAGAAGCTGGACACAGAATACAAATCGTTCTTTATTATTCTCGTTATGTGTAACTTTAATTTTCTCCGCTGTAACTTTTTTAACTCGTAGTTTTAGATCCACATCGGCGTCTCCCATTACCGTTCCAGCCAGAAGTTCGAAAGGTAGAGGGAAGGTATGTTCTCGAACTCCATTACGTATCTTCGTTTTCTCCTGCATTCCAACTCCTTTATAGCTCTGCACCTTCGGGCAATGCTTCTAGACGAGAACAATCGGGTATTTTAACTTTTCCCATTATTTCCTGTATAGCAATATGCGTCCCTATGTCAGTACGTTACCAACTCCTGTGGTAATTTCTCTATGGAGCACTAGGTTTACGACTATTGCAAACGATTGCTTGTAATTCCATCCGTTTTTAACTCTGCAAATGACTGTCCCCAGTCCTCCACATTTGGATGCAATGTAGTCCCTTCTCCAAACGATAATGCAATACGTTTTTCGTGTGTTCCGCTCTTTTCGGTCAGTACACCGGCGCGTGACCAATCTCCCTGACTGTTTACTGTAAAATTCAAATATTTTATAAGTCCTAGCCGTAACCAGATTTCTCCACACACTGTGTTTAAGCCGGGCTTACACATATGCCATAGCTTCGTCTATCTCCAGCATTAGTTTGTACTCGTCCTTTATGACAGTTGCTTTAGCCATATATTCTGGCTTCCTTCTCTTGGTCTAGATATCCGCCATTTCCAGTTTTCTTTTCGCGCACGTAAGACATTAACTGCACGTAGCGATGTAATTTCTTTAATGGGGGATGGCTTAAGCCTGTGTGATACATTTACTCTTTGCGCTGGACTTGCAGAATGACATTGTTTGTAGGTACCAGACCTAATTCGGCGATATCTATATCTGGAGGCAGTGTGGAGAACAATGTTCTGGATTGGGAGAAGTATGTTTCCCCTGCTTTAATGTAGCTTTTAAGTGTACTACTTATATCGTCTTTGCCGGTGTCAGTATTACGAATCTCCACCAAATTTACAGGTAAACAAATCGAAAGGTCGCGGGTTCGATCCCCGACAAGTCTAGGATTTTTATCTGTCACTTTCTACTTCTTTCAGCTCTGGCACTATTTCTCATGTGAAAAATACCGAGTAGCACCGTGGTTCGGAAGTGCCGGCCGCGGTGGCCGAGGAGACTGAGGCGCTTCAGTCACGGTCTGCACGGCCACCACGGTCGGGGGTTCGAATCCCCCCTCGGGCATGGATATTTGTGCCGTCCTTAGTTGTAGGTAGTTCATAAGTAGTTTGTAAGTTTAGGGACTGATGACCCCGTAGTTAAGTCCCTTAAGCTTAACAAACATTTTTTATAACGACAGCTCGTACGGTAAAAACATCGCTTGTGTCAGCTGCGAGGAAATGTTGCGGTATTTGTCGGTAATACGTATGTGTGCGGTTTTCTGTTTATGGGATGATTGTGTTTTAAGAGCTATGGTATAGCTGCAGCATTTCGATCGTTTTTTTTTTAAATTATTTTTATGTCTGTTGTTACAATCAATGTAAATCTATCTTCGCGAAAATAGCCCTCGTGTATTCGGAATCTGGTGCGGCCGGGAAAAATTAAACCGATAACTTCTCCAGGTCAGGTGCGTGCGTGGATAGGTATGTTTACGTACACACGCTCCAAACCGGAGTCTACGATGAATCAACAGGTCCGCACTCGCCTACAGCCAGAAATAACATGTGAGTATGCATGCTAGCTTGCGTGAAGTACCTATTTCGAACTGTTTAGTCGTGCGATACGATGCAACGCAGATGTGATCCACAATTGTGGAAATACATATAGATACTTAGTAGCATGGATGTGGGGCATTTATATCTTCTTTTAGCTGTGTTTACGAATGGACGTCTCTCGGTAGCGTATCGGATGTTCAAATGTTTGTTAAGCTTAAGGGCCTTAACTGCGGGGTCATCAGTCCCGAAACTTACAAACTACTTATGATCTACTTACGAACTAGGACGGCACAAATATCCATGCCCGAGGGGGGATTCGAACCCCCGACCGTAGAGGCCGTGCAGACCGTGTCTGGAGCGCCTCAGTCTCCTCGGCCACCGCGGCCGGCAGCGTATCGGAGATGATTGCAGTGGTAAATTAATGTACTTTGGTCGATAAGCATCGAGTTAGAGGTTTAGTTACCTACGTTGGAGGTGCATTTAATCGCATGTTTAGTCTCTAAAGGATTGCTCTTGGAGATCGTTAAAAAAATCTGGTGTTGCATTAGTTCGAAATGGTGTAGACTATTTTGCGTTGCTGCTTGTGAGGATTATAAGAACTTGGCTTTGATCTAGATCAGTTCTTGTTGGCTGTTCTGTGCGTGTGTTCGATACTGCAAACGCTGGAGATAAGACGAAGTTACTATTTCTGGAATACATGGGGGAAATATGTACGTCCTGCAGGTATATATCTTATATAATGCAGCTAATCGATGTTTTTTAATGGAGGCGCTCCCATCTATACTACAGCATCAGCTTCGTGTAGATGGCTTCTATCTCCTGGATTTTTGGACAACACTCTGAGTGGCGTTCGTATCCGAGCATGACTTTCGGATGGAAGGAGCAATATCAAAGTGGTTGCGGGCGAGGAAACGACTGCTTAACTTGGTTGGCGTCGAAATGTAGAAACAAAATAAATTTGTCGAAAAATCACGAGCCCTGGTGTAAGCAAAGATATCGATTTTATAAAGAGTCCAGGCAGTTGATTGTTAGGACTTTTATTTTTTCGCTGGGTCGAGAAGACGGTATTACCAGGATGGAGGATTGTGCAAGAAGATTGTTTAAGTGTTCTAAAAGAGAAGATACGGTATTTACAAAGTGCGCCATTGTACTGTGCAAACGCTTTTAGATTTGATTACTTGGGTATTAAGAGTACCCGAAAATTGACCACTCTCTCGGACATTATGTTTCTTAGTTTCAACTGTAAATTACTTGTAAAGTCAAGCGAGGAGCTATATTTTTTTTAGCATTCCAGGACTTTATTATCCACAGACGTAGATATGGTCTACGTTATTCCACAAGTCCTAAGAAGAAGAAGGGTAAACGAAAACTGGGTTATATGGCGAAGACACAGGCTTTTAAGAGGAGGCTATTGCATATGTGCAAGCCCGGTTTAAACAGATAGTGTGGGGAAAAATATTTGCTTTTACAGTAAACAAGCGGGGGGATTGGTCTCGCATCGTTGTATTGACCGAAATTAGCGAAACTCACGACAAACGTGTTTGTACTGTGTGTGACTCCCATCCATTCCTTAGAGAGCAGGTTATGATCGATGTGTGCGGGAGTTGGTTGCGATACAAGTGTTTGCGAACATTACTTTGCATGTACTCAGTTGTAGTGTAACAAAAAAAAAAATTGTAAACACTCTATGTCCTATATAGGATCATGTGCTGCGGTGTGTAGGTTAGCATCTTCGTTTGCGGTAGACATCTACTTGTAATTAAAATAATAAATCTTAGTTCGGCTTAGTGGACTGCACAAGAAAGGAACTTGGAGTAGGAATTTTGTGGGTAAAGGGCGGGTCGTACTGGAAATCGGTGTTGCATTGGGCAGGTAACCTCGGTTCTGTGGTTGCTGTATTGTCGAATAAGGGTGTTGTTAGACCAATAATTTCGAAAAGTTTTAGTGTATACGGTCGGATTCGGTAAATTATTTCACGTATTTTTCTTTTATTTCGACTCTCCTTGCACAATAGGGTTTAAATGTCTTCTGGGGCGCTAGAATATCGGTGTCAGATAAATGTAGTTTGCATCGTAACAGGACATAGAGATTCCTTAGATGGGATGTGTACTGCTGTAGCAAGGAAATAAGAGGTAAAATTAAAGTAACCGAATTCTCGGAAGGCGCATCTACACCTCGATCTAAGAAGAAGGAAACGTAACAGGGCAAGATCGCTAAAGAGAGAGAGTGTTAAATTTCAGAACTTTCGGCATGGCTCAGCTCCATTAAATAAATGCATTGCGAGCTATCCTTGTCAGAGTGGTGCGTCTGTGTAGAAGGTTTTGATCATTTGGAGATGTAACATAGGTGCTTTTAAACACTTAGTATATGTTTCTTTTAAGTAGCCTGCTGAGAGAGCGCTCTGCGTTCTGGACGATTGATAACGGTGCTTGCAGATGTATATTTAGAGACGTTGTGTTAGATGTCATTGCCGATTTTCGTTATTTGGAATTTTTTGTATAAACAATATGCCGTCTTCTGCTGCTGCTGCTGTTGCTGTTTTATCGAAAGAGTGGTTGGCATACAAGTAACATTCCGTTCGATTGCTGTTGCTTGCATAGTCTAAACGGAGAGATACATTTATGATCTAAGGTTGCGGTAGAATTCCGAAACGGAACATTTCTTTTCTTTTGGTTAGAATTGTTTTTGTATACCGAAAGAGTATATGTTAAGATGGATACGTAAGTTTGTGGCGTTCGTTGCCGTAACCTGCGCTATTATTATTAAAGAGAGAGATGGGAGTGTAAATTCTTACTTGCAAATTTTGCAGACGAGTTTTAATGTTTTACTACTACATGCTGTAGTATACGAGACCAACTAAGCATTTCTGTTCTAAATGGTTTTTTTAGCATTACACCGAAATTCTTGTTAAAAATTCATACGAAGAACACTATGGTAGCTTTATTTTTTGTTCCAAGAATAATAATAATAAACAGCGGAAATTGTTGTTGTTACATAAATCGAGATCTGGCGTAGGGTTCGCTGCGGCGCGCTTAATAATAGATATGCAATTTAATTGGCTGCTGACCTGGCGGGGCGCGGTCGGCGTAAAAAGAGTGCAGTACGGCCCAGGGGTCGACCGGCGGTGGCGGTGTCGATGCGGTCAAGACAATCGTCGCGGTATTGTTTGTTCTCGCGGGTAGGGCGGGTGGCGGCGTGCTTTGAGAAGCGGTGGCGAGCGTTCAGGAGGGGGAAGCATATGTCGGCAGCGGCGGCGGAGGCGGAGGCGGCGTCTTTTGAGAAGCGTTCCGGCAATCGGCCGAGCGGGTTGGGGTGCTGGGTGCAAGTACAGACATATCGAGGGGTCTACAGGTCTGGACCTGTCGGAGGTGCCGCCTGTCTGGCGGCGGCCCCGAGAGTTGGAGGGGGCGACGTGTGTGGCCGAGGGAGGTGTTGCAACCTGTCAGTCCTTAAGTGCGTTATGGCGGCGTCCTTTGATTAGCGGTCGGACCAGTAGCGAATCAAAAGGACCTAAATGTAAACTGTCAATCATATTTCGTTCTTCCGGGAAGACCTATCAATCATCCTGTGGCGGCATACTTTGATCGGCGGTCCGGCAATTGCCCGAGTGCGCGGCGTCGATGACACTATCGTCGACGGGCGATTCTCACTGTGCCAGAACCGGCATCATTATACTACTTTTGCCAAGATCGTACGTCATATTCAGACACCAGCAGCGAACGGAATTACGAGAAGAACCAGCCTGGCTTTGGTACGCGAACTTGTCAAAGACACACGTCGCCAGCTGGACTCCACAGGTCGCAAACTCTTTTCTCTACACCTGAAATTGCCGCTCTTGCTCGCCCGTACCACCTGGGCCTGGGTTGAAACTTCTTCCTGTGCGCAAGCAGAGCGAGATACAAATTGACGCATCCAAGAAACAATCTTCAATATTCAACGGGCTAGCATCAAAGAGCCGAGGCGCACCGTCCTGAATCTTACAGGGAAAAATATAGACGATGCTGCGTTATCAGTCCTGGAGAAACGCTTAAACTTTGCCCCTACACCAGCAGCATTACCTGTTGCAGAATTCATCAGCGGTGTGGAACAAGTGGCCTCCACTCTACCGCCGGATACAGCCGAGGAGATACGGCGGGAAACGTGCCGCGCTCTAGCCGCGCCTGCGCCGTCCAGGCACAACATTACCAGACGTGAGAGGGCCGCGCTGCGTGATGATCCACACGTCGTCGTCGTCCTCCCAGCGGATAAGGGTAACATAACCGTTCTGCTAACAGCTGCGGAATACAAGGAGAAAATGTATAAGCTCCTAGATGACCCTGCTTACAGGAAGATCACGACGGATACAACCAACCGAATACAGCGCAAGACAATTGAACTTCTTCGAAGTACTTTCACAGACGAAACAGCTAAGAACCTCCGTCCGCGTGTGGCAGCACCACCGAGACTCTACGGGCTTCCAAAGGTACACAAGATGGATATACCTCTGAGACCGATTGTGAGCACAATAGGAGCGCCAACGTACCAACTCGCGAAGCACTTGACGTCAGTTTTGAGTCAACAAGTTGGCAAGTGTGAGCACCATATCAAAAACTTGGCTCAGTTTGTGGAACGGATACGGCAACTCAGACTGTCCAACTCAGATCTCATGGTAAGTTTCGAGGTTGTTTCCCTTTTCACCAGGGTACCACTGAAGGAGTTGCTGGAACTCATAGAGAAGAAATTTCGGCCCTCCTTCACAAAAGTATTTAATTTCGTGCTCATGTCGACCTATTTTCTGTTTGACGGAGATTACTACGAACAGACTGATGGCGCGCCCATGGGCAGTCCCCTGTCACCTGTGATTGCCAACATGTGCATGGAGGAATTTGAGGATAAAGCACTAGACACAGCGCCACTAAAGCCGACGATTTTCTACAGATATGTCGACGACACGTTCATCATTTGGCCTCACGGGGGAGATGAACTTCAGGTGTTCTTGAAATACCTTAATTCCATACACAGCCAGATTCAGTTCACAATGGAAGTTGAAGAAAACGGTCAGCTACCTTTCTTGGATGTCCTGGTTCGCAGAAAACCGGACGGAACGTTGGGACACAGTGTCTATCGGAAGAAAACCCACACGCACCAGAACCTCCATGCCTCTAGCTGTGATCACCCGTCCCAAAGGGAAGGGGTTTTAAATACGCTGGTCCACAGAGCTCGTGTGATCGCCGACGAAGACAGCCTGAAACCAGAACTTGACCATCTCAAGAACGTATTCCAGGAAAACGGTTATAGTGATCAACAAATCCGATGTGCTTTCAAACATAAGAGCACACCACAACCAACACCCGAGGAGGATCCGCCGGCAAAAATTGCCTACATTCCATACGCAGGCAACGTATCCGGGAAAAATAGGCGGTATCTTGCGACGACACAACATCAAATGCGTGTACCGCCCGTCGGCAAAGATTAAATCTCTTCTAGGGACAGTGAAGGACGATCTGGGACTCCGGAAATCGGGAGTTCATTACATTCCATGCGAGTGCGGGAAAGCGTATATTGGCCGAACCATTCAAATAATTGAAGAAAGGTGCACTCAGCATAAGCCCCACACCGAACTCCAACAGCCCACAAAATCAGCAATTGCTGAACATTGCTCGGAAACAAAACACAAGATGAAATATGAAGACACAGAGGTTCTACACAATAGATCGCGGTACTGGGACTGTCTATACAAGGAGGCCATCGAAATTCGGCTACGCGAGAATCTCATAAACAAGGACAGTGGCTTTCAATTAAGCCAATCCTGGAAGCCGGCACTAAAATTTCTTCGATTGCAGCGCAAGCAGAACACCGAGCACGGCGAAGGCAGAGCGCAAACTGAGGTCTGCCACTCGAGTCCAGAGCAGGAGCTACCCCCACCACCGCAGCATCCCGCTGTCCGCACACGAGGTCAGTGGAGGGGGGATGACCGCAGATGTATATAGCACAAACGCCGTTCCAGCGCCTCAGTCAGCGGGAGTAACCTGATGATAATGGCACGTTACGCTGTCGAAAATTCGTTCCACAACAATCAATCCATCCGGCTGCACGCCCGTGAGATCTTCACTCAACATAACAATCTTCTTACACAGATCCATAACCACAATCCTCCATCCTGGTAATTTCATCTTGCACCAGGGCTCGTGATTTAACAAATATTTTATTATTTATTTTGATTCTACAATTCGATCCCAACCACGTTAAGCAATCGTTTCCAGTTGTCTTGTCGTCGCCCGCAACCACGTTGCTGTTGCTCCTTCCACCCGAAAGTCATGCTCAGAAACTAACGCCACTCGGTTTTAAAAAAAATCCCTTCGAAATCTTGTACGCTGTGCAAATCCAGGATATAGAAGCCATCTATGCGAAGCTGCTGTAGTGTAAATGGGAGCGCCCCCATTAGACCACATCGATTAGTTGCACTTTATAAGATATATACCCACAGGATGTACATATTCCCCCCCCCCCCCCCTGTATTCCAAAAAGTAGACACAAATAGTAACTTCATCTTATCTCCAGCGTTTGCAGTATCGAACTTGCTGAATTTACTACACAGATAGATCCGCACATTTATAACAATACCTCACCACACGCGCACTCCATTGGCTACAACTAGCGCACTTTAAGTTACCAAACTATAGCATTTTTATAAAACATGTTGATTTTCGATGAAAGAATTATGATTTACCATATCCGCTACGTAACATAATGCACACCAACCGTAACGTAGACAACACTAGCATACAATTAAACAGGCGATTCTTCGACGAAAGAACAGATAACATACACACTGCAAAGTTTTTTTTTCTTTCTTTTTTTTTTTTTTTTTTTTTTTTTTTTTTTTTTTACAGCCACCAAAGTCGGCTTCTTTAGAGCTCTACTGCGATGTGTATTTAGAGTATATCTACACTTTTTACTTAAATTCCATCCCATCTAGCCTACGACACTCTCTGTAAGCACCAAACATTTCCAACACAGTAACAGAACTACCTACCCCCATGAACAACAGACACTGCCGAGGTGGGGTGGCTTGCGTGCCTCAACGATGCAGATAGCCGTACCGTAGGTGCAACCACAGCGGAGGGGTATCTGTGGAGAGGCCAGACAAACGTGTGGTTCCTGAAGAGGGGCAGCAGCCTTTTCAGTAGTTACAGGGGCAACAGTCTGGATGATTGACTGAGCTGGCCTTGTAACATCAGCTAATGTGGCTTTGTCACACAGCTACTGCGAACGGCTGAAAGCAAGGGGAAACTACAGCCGTTACTTTTCCCGAGGACATGCAGCTCTGAGTACAGAATTATAAATACAAAATCAGTTGGGGGTATCACAGGAGTAGGACTGATAATGAATAAGAAGATAGGAATGCGGGTAAACTACTATGAGCAGCACAGTGATCACGTTATCATTGTCAAGATAGATACGAAGCCAACACCGACAACAGTAGTACAGGGTTATATGCCAACTAGCTGTGCTGATGATGAGGAGATCGAAGAGATATATGAGGAGCTAAAGGAAATTATTCAGACAGTTAAGGGAGAGGAAAACTTAATTGTGATGGGAGACTGAAATTCAGTAGTAGGAAAAGGAAGAGAAGGAAAAATAGTAGGTGAATATGGACTGGGCAGGAGGAATGAAAGAGGAAGTCGATTAGTAGAATTTTGCACGGAACATGATTTAATCGTAACAAACACGTGGTTTAAGAATCACAAAAGAAGGTTGTATACATGGAAGAGACCAGGAGACACCGGAAGGTATCAGATAGATTTTATAATGGTAAGACATAGGTACCGGAACCAGGTTATAAACTGCAGGACATACCCAGGGGCAGATATAGACTCTGACCATAACTTGTTAGTCATGAACTGTAGGCTGAAGCTGAAAAAACTGCAGAAAGGTAGGAAAATAAGAAGATGGGACTTAGATAAATTGAAGGAAAGTGAAGTTCTGGAGAATTTCAGAGGGAGATTTAGGCAACAATTGACAGAAACAGGGGGAAATAAAACAGTAGAAGAGGAATGGGTAGCAATGAGAGACGAAATAGTGAAGGCAGCGGAGGACAAAATAGGTAGAAAGGCAAGACTTACAAAAAATCCATGGATATCACAGGAAATACTACAGTTAATTGATGAAAGAAGAACATATAAAAATGCAGTAAATGAAACAGGCAAAATGGAGTACAGACGACTAAAAAATGAGATTGACAGGAAGTGCAAAATGGCTAAGCAGGAGTGGCTAGAAGCCAAATGCAAATCTGTAGAAGAATGTATAGCAAGGGGAAAAGTTGATACCGCCTACAGGAAAATAAAAGAGACATTTGGGGACAAGAAAAGCAACTCTACGAATATCAAGAACTCAGATGGGAAACCAGTTCTCAGCAAAGAGGGGAAAGCTGAAAGGTGGAAAGAGTACATAGAACAGCTCTACAAAGGAAATGAACTTCGAGACGATGTTGTAGGAAGGGAAGAGGAAGTAGATCAAGATGAAATAGGAGATACTATACTGAGAGATGAATTTGACAGAGCCTTGAAAGACCTAGGTCGGAACAAGGCCCCAGGAATAGATGACATACCCTCAGAGCTACTAAAGTCTCTGGGAGAGCGAGCCATGACAAGATTATTTGAACTGGTGTGTAGGATGTATGAGACAGGCGAAATGCCCTCAGACTTTAAGAAACATGTAATAATCCCCATTCCAAAGAAATCAGGCGCAGACAGGTGTGAAAATTACAGAACCATCAGTTTGATAAGTCATGGTTGCAAAATTTTAACACGAATTATCTACAGGAGAATGGAAAAGCTGGTAGAAGCTGACCTCGGGGAAGTTCTGTTTGGATTCAGGAGGAACATAGGAACCCGGGAGGCAATACTCACTTTACGTCTTATCTTAGAAGATAGATTAAGGAAAGGCAAACCTACATTTTTGGCTTTTGTAGATTTGGAGAAAGCATTTGACAATGTTGACTGGAATACACTCTTTCAAATTCTGAAGTCAGCAGGGGTAAAATACATGGAAAGGAGAGTTATTTACAACTTGTACAAAAGCCAGACCGCAGTTATTAGACTCGAGGGGCATGAAAGGGAAGAATCAGTTGGGAAGGGAGTAAGACAAGGTTGTAGGCTTTCTCCGATGTTATTCAATTTGTACATCGAGCAGGCAGTGAAGGAAAGCAAGGAAAAATTTGGAATAGGGATTAAAGTTCAGGGGGAAGAAATAAAAACAATGCGTTTTGCTGATGACATTGTAATTCTGTCAGCTACAGCAAAGGACCTGGAAGAGCAGTTGAATGGAATGGACAGCGTGTTGAAGAGAGCATATAAAATGAACATTAACAAGAGCAAAACAAAAATAATGGAATGCGGTATTAGAAAAGGAATCAGATTAGGTAACGAAACAATGAAGGTGGTAGATGAGTTTTGTTACTTGGGTAGTAAAATAACATGCGATGGTCGCAGTACAGAGGATATAAAATGCAGAATGGCAATGGGCAGAAAAGCATTTTTGAAAAAGAGATATTTGCTAACATCGAATATTAATTTAAGGGTAAGGAAGTCTTTTCTGAAGGCATTTGTGTGGAGTGTTGCCTTGTACGGGAGTGAAACATGGACGATAAGCAGTGCGGACAGGAAGAGAATAGAGGCTTTTGAAATGTGGTGCTACAGAAGAATGCTGAAGATTATGTGGGTAGATCGCATAACTAATGAAGAGGTACTGAACGGAATTGGTGAGAAAAGGAATATTTGGCATACCCTGACTAAAAGAAGGGATCGCTTGGTAGGACACATTCTTAGACATCGGTGAATCGTAAACTTAGCATTGGAGGGAAGTGTGTGGGGTAAAAATCGCAGAGGGAGACCAAGAGATGCCTAGAGTAAGCAGATTCAAGTGGATGTGGGTTGCCGTTCTTATGAGGAGATGAAAAGGCTTAGAGATAGAGTAGTGTGGAGAGCTGCATCAAACCAGTCTCCGGACTCAAGACCATAACAACAACAACAGAACTACACCTGCAGTCAATAACAGACAAGATCTCCCATACACAGCGCATTTTTTTAATAAAGTTTCGATCTCTCCCCACCCAATGATTGTATTGGTTGCTGGAGCATTTCTTTTCTTGTGGTTAGTCCCGAATGTTTGGCTAGAATTGTTTTTGGATATCGAAAGCGTATATGTTATATGAATATGTAAGTTTGTGGCGTTCGTTACCGTTTATTATCTAACCTGCGCTATTATTAAACACGTCTGTCGGCTGTTGTATTTGTAGTCTATGCGAAGAGCATGAAGTGAAATGCAGATGGGGGTGTTTGCGCATCGATAAATTTTTACTTGCAAATTTTGCATACAAGTTATAATATTTTACTACAAGCTGTAGTACACGGTCTAGAGACCAACTAAACATTTGTTCTAAATGTTTAAAATTGTTTTTAGCATTACACCGAAATTCTTGTTAAAAATACATATGAAGAACAACAATATGGTTGCTTTATTTTTCCGAGAATAATAACCGGCAGAAATTGTTCCATAGGTTGTCAGAACTAAAAATTTTATATGCAAATAAAAAAATCATCGAGATCTGGCGTATGGATCGCTGCGGCGTGCTTAATACATATGAAATTTAATTGGCTGCTGACCAGGCGTGGCACGGTCGCCGTAAAAGTGCAGTACACCCCTGTCTTGGGTGTAGGGGTCGGCTGGCGGGGGCGGCGTTGTTTAGAGTTATCGATGCGGTCAAGACAATCATCACTAAGTGCAGTAATGTTTGTTCTATCCTCGCGGGTAGGGCGGATGGCGGCGTCCTTTGAGACGTGGTTGCGAGCGTGGAGGGGGTGGCATGTGGCAGCGGAGATGGCGGCGGCGGCGCATGTCCCCAGCGTCGGGGGCGGCATGTCGGCCAGGTGCGTGGCAAGGGGTAGGGGTAGCGCAAGTACAGACATGTCGAAGTGATTGACAGGTCTGGACCTGTTGGAGGTGCGGCCTGTCTGGCGGCGGCGCCAGGGGGTGGAGGGGGGACGTCGTGTTGGCCAGGTGTGTGGCTGAGGGTGGGGGTAGTTGAAGTACAGACATGTCAATGGGGGGCTGTCAATCATCTTTTGTTTGTTGCGAGGGTGAAGGTCGGGGTGAGAGTTTACAATAGGGAAAGATTGATTTTTAAAACTCACAACCACCAACTGCGAACCAAATTCCTAAACATGCAAAAACACTGGAACTGTGATTGCTACTGTTTGACTCGTTTTCTAGGGGATGATATCACACGTTCGCAGCTTTCCTTCCCATATGATTAACTAAAAAATTCATAATAAAGTCAAGTTCATGAGAGAAAAGGGTGTACTAACTACTATTTTTGAAAACTCGTGAAAGTTCACTTTATGTTGTTTATTTCACAATATTAGAACCCTGTGGCTGATACGTCTGTACGTTGACAAATTTATCCAAAAAAATATAGTTCGTGAGCCCCCAGACAAAATGAATATTTGTCACGAATTGTTTTCACACCATGTGGCTGTCTCAAACACCGTTTATGTTCATGCCTATGCGACGACACGTGTTACATTAACAAAACACAGTCACTTTAATTCAGTGCGATGCACACCTTGTTCCACCGCCTAAATATTCACAACACACAGTAGCACTCGATACAACTTGGTGCAGTCTACGACGAGCAACCACACCTGGCAATTGCCACACCGAAAATCTATAGTCTCCATCTGGAGATCCATATGCCGACTGAGTAGAGTGACGCCGCCCGGCCAGCTACACCACTCGCTCCCGACTCCATCACTTCCTGCCCGCACGCGCGCGCCAAAAGCCCAACTGCCGGGTTTTTTCCCTACGTCATCAACTTCCCCATGTGAGTTGTTCTAACCGACTTGCCAACGTACAGCGCTCAGCCAATACATTTCTAAAACTTTACTTACAATCAAAATAATTACACTACACATTAAAAAAATGTCTTCTTAGTTTTTTATATTGGTATAAACATCCTTTGTACTATTTATTATAATCGTGCAATTTCTTATATCACAGATAAGTGATTTAACTGAATACTTCAAGATAAAATACACAAGATTAATTGAAAATAAAATGAGAAATAGTTAATATATTATTTTTATAAACAAACAGTGCCATGCTAGTTGTGTAACTGTCTTGTATTCATTGGTAATTTATTATTTTTCATTGTCAATTAAACATATTACGCCAGATGTGACTATATCAGCTAATGCATTGTTTATTTGTCAACAGGCTATTTTGTAATGAGGGCCTTAAAGGTTCCTAACTGCATCGTATTACTTCAAATGCAAGTAGTATTAGAATATTTTATTTCACACTGTGCACTGCACTGCGCCTGGCACTCGCCATTGTCACTCTCTCCCCTCACCGGAAACTAGCCTGGAAAATCCTAAGCTGGAACAAGCCACCAACGTCAGCCTGCTCGCCGCCTCCCGTCAGCTACAAGCACACAGCAAATCTCAACGTGGAGAATTTCTGCCTATGGTCTAACTATAAATGTTGTCACCCAACTGCATACATACATTGCTACCATAATTAATAAGATTAAAATTGTGTAACATTTAGTGCATTGGCACGGTCAATGTTTGCAGTGAACTTCATACTGTTTAATTACAAATGTTATTAATTACCAATATTTCTAATGGGCGGTAATCTCACATTGTTCCCAGAAGTGCGAGGCGGTGCTGTTTGATTAGTGGTCGGACAAGTAGTGTCGATGACAATCAAAATGACCTAAATTCAATTACATGTAAACTGTCAATCATCTTTCGTCCTTCCAGGAAGGACGGGTGGCGGCATCCTTTGATCTGCGGTCGCGTAATTGGCCGAGCATGGAGGGGGGGGTACCGGTACTTGTGCAATGCATCATGGGTACCCTGGGCCTTAATCGCCACTACCCTACTACTATGAGGCCATCTGTGACTTCCACAAGGACATTGAGGGCAGACTTGTAATGGTATACACCGATCACTGACATATCACCGATGCTATTCGTAACCTACCCTCTGTGTTGTCAGTTCCGTCGTGCTGGCTGCAGTGGCCGAGTGGTCTGCAGCGTGCCAGTCACATGCTGTGCGGCCGCTACGGTCGGGGGTTCGAATCCCCCTCAGGCATGGATGGTTGTGTCGTTTTTAGTATAAGGTAGTTCATAAGTAGTTTGTATGTTTAGGGACTGATGATCCCGCAGTTAAGTCCCTTAAGCTTAACAAACATCTGAACATTTGGTTCTGTCATAGGGACCTTATATCACAGTACACTACCTACATTCGGTATATCAAAGGTGCCTACAATGTAGTTGCCGATTATATGTCGCACTTCCCTCAATTTTAGAGGCACAAAATTCCAGGTTCCTCTACTACAATTCTATGTGACAGTACCATTGGCAATCTGCGTTATTTCGTTCCCGTATTCTGGCGTAAACCAGCGTTTGCCTCTATCCACGAACTGTTGCACCCAGGCGTGCGCCCACCGCTTGTGAGTGGACCCGTGCATGCATACCGTGCCAGCAGAGTAAAGTAGGCCACTACACCCAACCGCCGCTCGGCTCTTTTTGTGTCACGGAAGGCAGTTTCTGCCATGTGCATTTCGACCTGGTCTGCCCCCTTACCCTTCGTGGAATGTTAGATACATTTTATCCATGGGTGACTGCTCCACCCGCTGGGTGGAAGCCGTCCACATTCCCGACATTTCAGCGTATACGGTGGCCAGAACATTTGTCGAAAATTGGATCGCTAGATTTAGCTACCCTTAGTTCATTACTAACAGATCAGGGAAGACAGTTTCAATCATCTCTATTCGCCACCTTGTGCGACTTACGTGGTACATCTAAATTTTGTACCACCGTATACCGTCCCCAGAGTAACAGGTCGGTAGAGCAATGGCACCGCACACGTAAGGCTGCGCTAATGTGCCACGGTTCTTCTTAGGTCGACGCTCTACCGTGAGTACTGTTAGGCATCCATACAGCAGTCGAGGACGACCTTAACGCCTCCCTCACTGAGATCCTTTATGACGAGCCCTCGGTCCCTCCATCTCAGTTTATCGAGGACTCACCTCCGCTCGCAACTTCACAATTAACATCTCCTGTCGAGCAAGTCAGAGCTCATATCACCGCTGTTCGGGTGCCTCCTTCTCGCTCCCACACTAAACCGAACGTGTTTGTATAAAAAGCCTCGACATCGTGCAAGTTTGTTATGTTACGCAATGATACTGTCAGGCCTCCCCTTCAGCCACCTTACTCTGGCCGTCATCGCCTACTTCGCAGAGACCAAAATGCATTCACCCTCTTTATTCACGGCAAAGAACACTCAGTCTCTGTGAATCGGTTAAAACCTGCGTGGGTGCTCCCTGATGATCCCTCAGCCACATCAGTTACTCGTCCTCCCAACGTCGAGGCCTCTTTAGCTGATGCGTGTGACACTAGTATTGCCTCGCCCCCCACTCTGCCCGCATGTGATAAGGCAGACGATAGGTGTTATTCTAACGCCTCTTCACCTCCAAACCCGACACTGAGTGATCAGGTCTATGCTGCGCGTGACCTTTCCCCCCCAGTACTCCTCCCCTGTACCAGTGGTTCCGTCAGGTGTGTCGTGTAATGCGATTAGTGATCCGAGTGACGAAATGTGTGGTTTCTCTCCACCATCGTCACCACTACCGTCTCCCACTTCCGTCGCCTACACCGTCGATGTGTGGGAGTACCCTGTGGACAACTTGTCGGTACAGCTGTGGGAGGGGACTTTACTGCCTCCCTCACACATTTCCGCCAGTATTAGTACTGCCGGTATCGTTACAGTTACCGTTCCCTTACTTCCTCTCCCCCCAGCCCACCCATCCGTCCCGTTCCCTCTCCCGCGCTGGCTGGCCCCTGCGTCGCTCGGCCCGGATGACTGACTACGTCACTGACGCCGCCGACTCGCCTCCATCCGTCACAAGTAGCGTCAACTGTCCGCTCCCTGTCGAGCGATAATCTCCATGATCGTCGACCTTCCTGACCTACTCCCGTGCTCGGCAGTCCCAGGGCAGCCTCTGTGGTACCTCTGGCCTGATGTGCCATGTCTCCACCCCACGGAGTGCTTTGGCTCGGACGCTCAGTGGCCGGAAGCCATAACAGCCTCAGTCTGTGTTTTGATTTCATTGTATGTGGAAGCTTTTGTATTCACTGTGAAACGTGTCCATAAAAAAATTATTTTGTAATAAAATGTCCAATATTGTGCCTCCTGTTTTGTATCGAGTAACTTGCTTGCAAGAAAATGTATAATATCGCTTCTACTGTATGTATCGATATGTGTCCTTTATGAAGTTTCATCTTTGGCAAAGATCATGTATTGCATAGCATTGTAGCTCGCACTGAGAGAGAGTACTAGTAGTGGTTCAGCTCGCTTAGAGAGCGGTTGGGTTGTGTGTATGGCTCCGATGTAGAGCAGAGGCTGCTTTGCCAGCAAGTCAGAAGTTGTATTATGTAGGTAATGTAATGCTGATTATTAATAATAAGTAGCTTAAACTTCCTTTCATGTTTCATTTACGTAGTTAGAAAATTAACCTACTTCCTTCATTTGATAATTAATTATTAGTGGATTTAAAGTGCAGTATTGATGTGAATAATATTGTTGAACGGATTTCATTATTGGTGCCATAGTAAATGATAGTTAATTGACTATGATACTAAATTGATACTAAATTTCAATAATTAGAAACTGATCTGCATAAAATTCTCACAGCCAAGCATTAAGAAAGTGATTTGTGTTTTTTTTTTAAATATCTTTCTCGCAGTCAAAATTTTTGGGTATAGTCAGTGTCTGTTTCAAAAGGCTACATGTCACAGTTGTTTTGTTAAAAATATCCGTTGCGCACATAATCAGTTTCATGCACTGTTTCTCACTTAATAACATATACATCAGTATCAGGGCCATAATTAAACCAAATTGCTGTGTCAAGGAACAATTTATTGTCTGATCTAACGATAGGTTCAACATCCACACAACACACGTAAAGCTTTTATCTGGCGCCCTTTCTGCCAGGATAGTTCACAAACAGGATCGTGACGTAGTTAGATACGTAGCCTTATTTAAGTTAGTTTGTTTTTTCCACTAACCAACTTATCTTTTGGCTCTTAATTTAATTTTTGTAGCACCATCCTTTGTTATAGCAACAGTAGCATAGTAATTGTTTCTGTAGTTTGTTACTTACCATTCTTGATAGTGTGTAGCATTGTTTATAGTAGATTAATTGAATATACAAATAATTGCATTACTACTGAACAAGTCTCTCTTTTATATTGTCTGATGTTTGTTGTGATGAAAGTTCTAGTATCGCGGAACTCGTGTGATAATTAACGGTTCGCGTAATCTCGATTGTGATTGTATGTTGCACTAGCCCGATTCAGCCTATTGTTCTCTCATAATTACTGTGTGTGATTTTCAAAAAATATGCAGTAGGTGAAAATAAATATTATTAGTCACTTTACTGCAAAATTCTGTTAACTATGTCGAAGAATAGGAGAGTCCGCGCTGATGCTAAATCTGCTTCCGAAAATGAGACCTCGAATGATGCAAGGAGAGAAGCTGAATTTTTACAAGAGTCTTCTCACTGCACTGATACAAATACGACAGTAAATACCGTGTCCGAAAATGCGGAACAGATTAGTTCAGGAATAGACAATATGGATAATGATACAGTACAGGATTCGACAATACAGAATTCCAATTCTTGTAACGTGGTTGCGGAAAATAATGCATCGGTTCCGCCTAGCTCTGCTACAAAAAAATACTTGTGCGACGGCTATGGAAAACGTATTACCAAATGATTTCATGCAAATTTTATTGTCACAGCTCTCTAAATTAAATGAGAATAGTCAATTACAATCTCAGGAATCTCAGAAATTAGGTGAAAAACTTGAGAAACAATCTCAGAAATTAAATGAAAAACTGGAGGAACAATCTCAGAAATTAAATGAAAAACTTGAGAAACAAGGTAAAAAACTTGAGAAAATAGAACAGACGTGCGATTCGAGGTTTGTGAGTATTCAAAGTAGTTTTAATAAAATAAATGAGGACAACAATCGGTTCAGGGAACAACTGCTCAATACTTTCAAACGTGAATCTCAGCAAATAAGACAAGATATTCGCGACGAGATTAACCCGGTAGTGGAAAGCCTTGCGTCACGAGTCGAAAATATGGAAACTACTGAACTCGCTCAATTGAAGCAACAGAGTAATCTATTTGATGAAAAGTTGCAGAACTTCCAGTCAGTCACGACGGAACAGATCAATAAAATTAATAAACAGTTTGAGGATATTACTGTTAAAATTACCCAAATCAGTGATAACAGTGACAAAAGTTCTGATGTAACGCATCCTACCCCCTTTAATGAAACTAATGAATATCTCGCCCTTGACCGTTTCAAACAAGGTCAAATGACCATTAATCAGCAATACAAGGCTGAGGTCAGGAAATTAGATGATCGCGTGGCGCGAATAGAGAGGAAATTTGACCATACTTGTGGAAATGCATACGAAGACGTAGAAGAAAATTTGAACGAAAATGACAATGATGATTCGACTCAAGTAGGTCGCTTGGTACGTGAACGAAGCGTACCTCATAGCAACAACAATGAAGACGCGGTGCGTAGTTTACGCTCACTTACGCCGCACGGGCGAAAGGAAGCGTTTGACTACAAGCATTTCCTGACTGTACGTAAATTCAAGACATTCAAAAACTCTCCGAATGACTTGCACCCTAAAGAGTGGTTGCAGCAATTCGATTATTCTCTTCCCCCGAATTGGCCACTTGAGCACAGATTAGAATTTATATGTGGTTATCTGGAAGGCGAGCCAGCCACCAGAATGAGAGCTATTGCACAAGAGTGCTATAGCGAGAATCAGTTCCGACGCTCATTTCTATCCGCATACTGGTCGGAAGCGGCACAAGACCGCGTTAAAAACAGTATTGCGACGTTCAAAACTTTTGAGCGATCAAATTTCTCGAGCCCGGTGGAATATTTCCAACATTTGGTATACAAAAATCAATTTTTATCGGCACCTTACTGCCCTGCCGAATTAATTGGAATTTGTTTGAACAAATTGCCTCTACACTTGCGTCAAATTGCCATTGCGGCACGATGCAAGAATGATATTGAAGCCTTTAGAAACCTCTTACAAGACTTAGAGGAAGAAGACGAGGAAAATTCCTCGCGCAGTCGATATTTTGATAGAAACAGATATGATCGCCGGTCGCAACAAAGCCCGCCGCGTTCTAAACGTCATCCAGAGCACGAGGATCAAACAAAAAATAATTCTTTCACTAATGAATCTTACAAACAAAGTCGCGACAATGAGAACAGTGATTTTGAAGATCGTGAAAATAACCGTGTGAGTTTTCGTGGCCGTTACCGAGGTGGTGGCTTTGGTCGCGGAGGACGCCACAATAATTATCATAACAGCAATACCTCAAATAATACTAATTGGCGTGAAAGACGCAATACTGATAGTGATCGCGAGACTGAAAATAACAACAATAACACTGAGAAGCGTAGTCGGGAGGGCACACGCGATAATTCTCGTGATCGCCTTCCACGATACGAAAACACAAATCAGGGCCAAAGCAGATCGCGTACCCCAGAAAGACAAGAGCAAAACATTGAAATCAGACCTGCTAATCCACGCTACAATTCGTCAAAAAAAGGGCCGCGTCAGGTATGACTAGCGGACTCGACGGCAAATAATTCGGCCGTACAGGATTTATGTGATCCTAACTATACGCTGAAACTTGTTCATTGTGAACGTCCTCACAGAGAGGAAGGTTACAATGAACAACCTCCCGATCAAGACAGAATAGTAGTTTGTGCGGAAGTGCACAATACTGATGCTGGTAGCACCTCAGTAAGTGATAAGGCAAAACCGACACAAATTGTGTCAATACCTAAAGCCGTTACTCCTGAAAGTAATGACAGTAACAAAAATTGTACTATCAGATTTAACGAAACAAATAAAGAAGCATCGAATAAACATTATACTGCCCAACGGTTAAACGAGATAAATGTCGATCAGCAATATAATGACGACAATTCAGAGTGGGAGACAGAAGCTTCGTCTTCAGACTCTGAGGAAGACACTATATACGAAATAAAATTCTTACAGTATCAACCAACAATTGCATATGACAGACCGATTATGTACTTTGAAATGCAGGATACGGTACTGCCACACAATAATGCAACTAACAGTAACCTTGGAACAGCAAAAACTGATTTCGAACAATTAGATTTGCAGCACACCTCTGTCGCTGACTGGATAGATAATTACATGTCTTCTAATGACGATGATAGTGAATGCGAAGTTGATGAACAATCAAGATTTGAAAAGCATTTATCTTGTGAAAGCCTCATTAATCTTGGTAACACTTGTCTCAACAAAGAAATTTCTTATGAACCTTCCACCGAACAAGACGTAAATCTTGTACAGTTAGATGACATAAAAAAGGCACTATTAGAAGAGAAGGTAGAATGTCTCGATATTCCAATTCACCCAATTGTATCTGTCAAAATTGGCAAAATCAATCTTTCTGCTGTCTTAGATTCTGGTAGCCCTGTGTCAGTAATTAGCGAAGTGACTTTCAAGAAATATCAGAACTTGCTTAATGGTCCCATTCTGCCTTTGCATTTAACTAAAATTCGTGGCGTCATTTCTAGCAAACCTGTCGAAATTCGACAGCAAACACACGTAGAATTTTTATGTCAAGGTCATCTCTTCTCTGCCAACCTATTGATTGTCCCCCGTTTAACTACACAGATAATATTAGGTGTGGACTTCCTATCCAAGTACAAGGTTATTTTAGATTTCAATACGGCTTGTGCCACTGCTTTTGTTCAGGAAAATGCCATTCAAATTAAATTCGAAGACTGGATTACCAGATATGAAGAAGGTGCCAGTTGTTTAAAATTTTTATCTACTTCTAATGTGACGCAGGATGTCAAACCTGATGATGATATAACAGATAAACATTTCGAGACTGAACAAATTGACTTGATTTCTGATATCATTAAGAACAAATTAGTAGAAGTTGAAGATGCCTCAGAACGTGATAAGGAAGAATTGTTCCTTATCTTGCGGCGTTATTCCCGTGTATTCGCGAACAGTCCTGGTACCATAAAAAATTTTCTCTATGAATTTAAAATCAAAAAACATAATAAATTTTTTGTACCTCCATATCCCATTCCCATAGTATTCAGGGAAAGAGTTAAGGCTGAAATTCAGTCCATGCTCAATCAAGGTGTAATTGAACCTGCAGTTAGCTCATATAACAGTCCCCTACATATTGTTGAAAAAAGAGATAAGTCAATTCGATTAGTGCTTGATTCCAGACAAATTAACACTATCATTTTACCTGAAACCGACCGACCACAAACCCTGGAAGAATTGTTACAAAAATTCTATGGTGTCAAAGTTTTATCCTCATTAGATCTTAGGTCTAGTTTTTGGCAAGTGAAACTGCACCCCAACTGTAGGAAGTACACCGCGTTTCTCTGCTTCGGAAACTGTTATCAGTTCCGTAAACTGCCTTGCGGACTGAACATCTCCTCATCTGCTTTCATCCGTGCGATGAATACCACACTTCCTGAGCACTTAAAACAACAAATCACAATTTACGTTGATGATATTTTAATTGCAGAATCTTCCTGGGAAAAACATAACAGTACTTTGGAATCTTTACTTGAAGTGTTTGCTCAATCCGGGATTACTGTCAACTTAGAAAAGTCACAGTTTGGTCGTTCTCAGATTAAATTT
Source organism: Locusta migratoria (assembly GCA_026315105.1). Lineage (NCBI taxonomy): Eukaryota > Metazoa > Arthropoda > Insecta > Orthoptera > Acrididae > Locusta > Locusta migratoria. The sequence continues at coordinate 11,492,876 of CM048755.1, forward strand.
TTAGGGCACATTATTTCTAAAGATGGGATCCAGCCCGACCCCGAAAAGTTAGAGGCGATAATGAAAATGCCTGTTCCCACCACTAAGCGCCAATTAAGAGCTTTCTTGGGTTTAATTAATTTCTATCGGCGTTTTATAAATTTGAAAGACCTAACTACTCCCAGATTATATGAATTAACTGGAAAGAATACTGTTTGGTTCTGGGATGAAGCTGCCCAAAGAGAATTTCTTTGCTTAAAAGATGCACTCCTTCACGCACCTATTCTGCACCACCCAGATTTATCTAAGAACTTTTGCATTTCTACCGATAGTTCAAAATTCGGACTTGGCGTTCACGTGTTTCAAGAGGATGAAGAAAATGGCATTGCCACACAGGGAACCATTGCATTTGCTAGTCGCATATTATCCAAGTCAGAGCGGAACTATTCCGTCACTGAGCTTGAAGCTTTGGCAGTAGTTTGGGCATTCGAAAAATTCCGTTATTTCTTGCTTGGCAGACACACTAAAGTTTACACGGATCACCGTGCACTTCAATTCCTCATGTCGGCAAAACTTAACCATGATAGACTTAGACGATGGGCTCTGTTCCTTCAAGAATTCGATTTCTCTGTAATTTACATTCCTGGTAAACAAAACGTCGTTGCAGACTCGCTATCTCGTTCGCCTGTTGGGCTCATCAAGGCGACGGAAGAGGCATACTTAGAAAATAACTTTACTATCCTCTATATGCAGCAAGTTGCTTTCGAAAATTACATATCTGCCACATTTTCTGACATTGCTAAAGAACAAGATAAAGATCCAATCTGGCGAGATATTAAAATAAAATGCTAAAGAACAAGATAAAGATCCAATCTGGCGAGATATTAAAATAAAATGGCACGATAAATATAATGTTTCAATCAGACAATTTTACATTATCCATAATAACATTCTCTTCAAACGTAAAGCCCCTGACAGTCAATTTTGGTTAGTGTGTGTTCCGGAGGAATCCGTGAACAAATTGATTTGGTATATTCATCTTAGTTACGGACACTATGGTGCCAAGAAGTGCTTCGCGAAATTACGCGACTCTTGTTACTTCATCAACATGGAGAAACGTATACGCAATGTGTTATCTCGATGCAAATTGTGTCAGAAAGCAAAGCCGCCGACCATATCGCATTCTGCTCCACTTTTTCCGATTATACCTTCAAAATTAAAGCAGTTAGCAGCCGTTGATCTGTTTGGACCTCTTCCGAGAACTAACAATGGTTTCTCTTTTGTCTTCGTTGCTATTGAGCTCACATCAAAATTTGTATCTTTTACTCCGCTCCGCCGTGCCACGGCGAAGACAGTAACTAACGCCTTTGTCAAAAACTTCCTGAAAGATGTTGGCCATATAGATAAAGTCATCTCCGATAACGGACCTCAATTCCGTTCTCATGATTGGGCAAGGATGTTGCGGCGCAGAAACATCAAACCTGTGTTCATATCACTTTATCATGCTGCCTCTAACCCTTGTGAACGAGTGATGAAAGAGCTTGGAAAACTTTGTAGGCTGTATTGCTACCGACGACATAACACATGGGATAGATATCTTCTGTCATTTCAAAATATTATCAATGAACTTCCTAATGATTCTACAAGTCTTTCACCAATTCTGGTTCTGAAAAACAAGCAACCTCCCGACCGTATCAAGGAATTGATACCTTTTCCTAAACACAGAAGACTACGTCATCATGAGATCATTGAATTGGCGCTTAAAAACATTAAGAAAGCAGCTGAAAAAAGGAAACGCTCTCAACGTAATTGTTATGCTAAACAACTCTATGTAGGACAAAAGGTATTAATTAGATCCCACCACTTATCCCACAAGGGAAGATCTATGATTCACAAATTCTTCTTACTGTACAATGGTCCGTATCGAATCAAACGTATCATCCACGACAACGTCGTTGAGGTAGAAACTTTAAAGACGCACAAGTCGAAAGGCATACACCACATTTTCAATATTAAGATTTTCAAGGCATAAAATTGGGGTAGAGAGTCCATTAATCTGTTTTGGACACACCAAGTGGCGATTGGTGCCCCGTTCTCGAGCTGAGTGTCACTATTCTTCCGCTTTTCCTTAGTGCGCTCTATCTACATCTTTTTCTCACTGTTACTTTTCCCTAACTCTGAATACTTATGCTCTGTGCTACGCTGGGATATTGTCATACAAAACTATGACTATCTTGCAATTTACATATAACGAACTCTGTGGCTGTGCAAGACAAATAAAATTAATGGAAATTTTGATTGAGTAATCTAATTAAGTTATTATGTTTCAGAAAATATCAGATTTCTCTTCTGTATTACTAATTGCATAACTTACGAACTTCGGAGCGAGTGAAGAAGATTTTGAGTTGACATAAGCATTTTGTAAGCCAATTAAGCAGTAAAAAAGAAAAAGGACATTCTGGAGGATGATGAGTAAGGCAATACACAATATGTCATGGTGGTCTTTAAAATGCACTATTGTTTATGGATAAATGATGGTAAGGAAGGTATTGGTAACAGTCAAAGATGTTTGATAAATGTAATTATGTGGACGAGAGTATACAATGATTATGAAGCAATTATGAGGAGAATCGCTCTGTTGCTAATGATGCTATGCTCTGTTCTTTTCTTATGTGCTTACTCGCACTGCGCTTTTGTGTTTTCTCTTTGTGCTTATGTGCACCATTTTGTATGTTGATGCATTGTGCCTTCAATTGCATGTGTGATTGGTGAGAATCATATCCTTCTGATGCTCTGTAATTATTTGTAATTATGTGTAATGAATATCTCTAATTATGCTTGCAGCTATGCTTATTGCTCTTGTAATCAAAGCTTACCGCTATGCTGACTGATTATATACCTAAGCCCTACCACTATGCTAATTAATTTTATAATGAAGCTCATGAAAATGTATGGTTATGCTTATACGTTGCACACAGCCATCTCTCTTGCGAACTTGCAGTTTTGCCATAAACTACGCCTAGTTAAGTCTAGTTAATGCACAGAGATACTTTGCTTTTGCTTACTGCTATCTTCAAAATTTTTATTGATGATCTTATTGATGAAAATCTGCAGCTATGCCTAACAAGTAGTGTACGTTATCGGATGATTTACTGTGATGTACATCTATTACTGTGCCAAAATTTGCCTTAATTGTTTTGTCTGACCCTACTGCTGACTCAGACAGACACAGACATGACCTGATGACTTGAACCTCTTTTGATATTCTCACGAAACTACCCTGATGTGTTATACCTCAAGGCAATGAAATATGTAACTCAGTTCAGACAAAAGCCTGGCCATGGCAACCTATGTAATTTAATTGTTATAATTTGGTGGTAATGCAATCCCCACCATAGTGATGTATGTCAATTTAATTGACTAGTGGTAATTGGAATGTCAAGTTATTTGAAGTGGCTTCACGTTAATTGCTCTAATTATGACAACAAATTTACTTTACATGACCTAATGCCAAATTGATGACAAGCACCCTGAATGTATTTCATACGATTATGTGTTTGTAAAGTAATATGTACATAGTATGTAAGGCCTTATGCCTATATGAAATGACACTAATTTTGTAGATACTCTAGTATAAGAATTAAATTACTCATTACTATTCAAATGTATCCGTCTTCAAGACACTACTTGCAATGTAAAAATATGGTTTAATTATCAACGACTTTTCTTTCAGTGTAAACTGAAATATCATGACTATGTTACTAATTTGTGTGTAAAATGCTTTATTTCATGTACTTTGGACACGCGTGGGAACTGGCGATTTCGCACACGAGATTCCATAATGCACACAGAACAATGGACGTGTTATTATACACCACTGATTTTGGGCCTTTTAATGAAGATGTTTTTTGGATGATGTTTGGCCACATAGTACTGTCCATTGCAGCCTTGGCCAACCACCATAATTTTGCTCTAATTTTGGCTATGCTGATGCAGTCTGCTAGTAGCCCCGTTGGTTGGAGCACACTTGGTTGTCGAATTGCATGGAGGAATACATCAGAACCTTTTCCCCATGACTTCAACTTCAATGCAACCAGCCAGCCCGCCTACAGTGTGGTGTAATCTTACAGTGTTTTGTGTTCGTGTGCAGACCTAAGATGAATGTTAGGGGATAATTGGCTAATCGTGTGCAGACCTAAAATGAATGTTAGGAGCTAATGTGCTATTCGTGTGCTTATACTATTCAGTGCCTCCCATTGCAAACGTTGTCCACAGGTTCATTACAAGTGTTTAGGTATATTTCATGGTTCTTTTACATTGAGTGACCAAAATAAAATTGTGCTCTTGATAGATAAATATGCTTTCAGAACTATAATGAGTCAATACACTTTAGTCAGAACTGTCATTGTAACTATTCGATTGACAAACGTAATATTGAAATCCTATTGTGCCGAAGCAGTGACATTATTTTGTACATGATCAGAAACCTATGTAGTCAAAAATTTTACATGTATGTTCTAGCATCCATGAAAGTATGGCATCTTAAATGCATCACAGAATACAAAATTGACACTTTATCTTATACTAAGTGCACTAAAAATTTACATAGACTACATTGTGCACAAGATACAAATGTTCATTTTATGTTCCCAAAAATACTGATCCCTTGTACAAAATTTAGACGCATGGAACTTACACTACTGTGTGTATTACTTGTAATTACCTCATTTTCTTTAAAGAATGATGACATTACTTAAACTACCTTTTGTAAAACTTTGTATATGTTCATGTTTATTATTGTATTTTTTTTACTTGTCTATTACTTCTAGCTATCTCATTTTCTCCACTATATCATTTGTCAAACTATGTTCTCTGAAATTCTATATATGTTGTTGTTGTGGTCTTCAGTCCAGAGACTGGTTTGATGCAGCTCTCCACCCTACTCTATCCTGAGCAAGCCTTTTCATCTCCTCATAAGAACGACAACCCACATCCACTTGAATCTGCTTATTATACGCGTCTCTTGGTCTCCCTCTGCGATTTTTACCCCACACACTTCCCTCCAATGCTAAATTCACAATTCCTTGATGTCTAAGAATGTGTCCTACCAATCTATCCCTTCTTTTAGTCAAGGTATGCCAGAAATTTCTTTTCTCCCCAATTCGGTTCAGTACCACCTCATTAGTTACGCGATCCACCCACCTAATCTTCAGCATTCTTCTGTAGCACCACATTTCAAAAGCCTCTATCCTCTTTCTGTCCACACTGCTTATCGTCCATGTTTCACTCCCATTAAAGGCAACACTCCATACAAATGCCTTCAGAAAGGACTTCCTTAGGCTTAAATCAATATTAGATGTTAACAAATTTCTCTTTTTCAAAAACGCCTTTCTACCCATTGCCATTCTGCATTTTATATCCTCTGTACTGCGACCATCATTTGTTATTTTACTGCCCAAGTAACAAAACTCATCTACCTCCTTTATTGTTTCGTTACCTAATCTAATTCCTTCAGCATCACCTGATTTTCTTACACTGCACTCCATTACCCTAGTTTTACTCTTGTTAATGTTCATCTTATACGCACCTTTCAGCACACTGTCCATTCCGTTCAATTGCTCTTGCAGGTCATTTGCTGTATCTGACAGAATTACTATGTCGTCGGCAAAACGCAATGTTTTCAATTCTTCACCCTGAACTTTAATTCCTTCTCCAAATTTCTCCTTGCTTTCCTTTATAGCTTGCTCAATGTACAAATTGAACAACATTGGGGAAAGGCTACAACCCTGTCTTACTCCCTTTCCAACCACTGCATCCCTTTCATGCCCTTCAACTCTGACAACCGCTGTCTGGTTTTTGTACAAGTTGTAAATAACCTTACGCTCCCTATATTTTACTCCTTCTTGCTTCAGAACTTGAAATAGTTTGTTCCAATCAACATTGTCAAAAGCCTTCTCCAAATCTACAAAAGCTAGAAATGTTGGTTTGCCTTTTCTTAATCTATCTTCTAGGATAAGCCGTAAAGTGAGTATTGCCTCCCGTGTTCCTACATTTCTCCTGAACCCAAACTGATCTTCCCCGAGGTCGGCTTCTACCAGCTTTTCCATCCTTCTGTATATAATTCGTGTTAATATTTTGCAACCATGACTTATTAAACTGATGGTTCTGTAGTTTTCACACCTGTCTGCACCCGCTTTCTTTGGAATGGGGATTATTACATTTTTCTTAAAGTCTGAGGGTACTTCACCTGTCTCATACATCTTACACACAATGTGAAACAATTTTGTCATGGCTGGTTCTCCCAGAGACTTCAGTAGCTCTGACGGGATATCATCTACTCCAGGGGCCTTGTTTCGACTTAGATCTTTCAGTGCTCTGTCAAATTCATCTCTCAGTATAATATCTCCTATTTCATCATCATCTACATCCTCTTCCCTTCCTACAATAGTGTCTCGAAGTTCATTTCCTTTGTAGAGCCCCTCTATATACTCTTTCCACCTTTCAGCTTTCCCTTCTTTGCTGAGAACCGGCTTTCCATCAGTGTCCCTGACATTCATAGAGCTGCCCTTCCTATCGCTAAATGTTTCTTTTATTTTCCGGTAGGCTGTATCTATTTTTCCCCTATTTATACATTCTTCTACATCCTTGCATTTGCCTTCTAGCCATTCCTGCTTAGCCATTTTGCACTTCCTGTCAATCTCATTTCTTAGTCGTCTGTACTCCATTTTGCCTGTTTCATTTACTGCATTTTTATATTTTCTCCTTTCATCGATTAAATTTAGTATCTCCTGTGATATCCAAGGATTTTTTGTAGGTCTTGCCTTCCTACCTATTTTGTCCTCTGCTGCCTTCACTATTTCATCTCTCAATTTTACCCATTCCTCCTCAACTGTTTTATTTTCCCCTGTTTCTGTCAATTGTTGCCTGAAGCTCCCTCTGAAATTCTTAAGAACTTCAGGTTCCTTCAATTTATCCAGGTCCCATCTCCTTATTTTCCTACCTTTCTGTAGTTTCTTCAGTTTCAGCCTACAGTTCATAACCAACAAGTTATGGTCAGAGTCTATGTCTGCCCCTGGGTATGTCCTACACTTCAAAACCTGGTTCCGAAATCTATGTCTTACCATTATAAAATCTATCTGGTATCTCCCGGTGTCTCCTGGTCTCTTCCACGTATACAACCTTCTTTTGTGATTCTTAAACCAGGTGTTTGTTATAACTAAATTATGTTCCGTGCAAAATTCTACCAGGCGGCTTCCTCTTTCATTCCTTTTGCCCAGACCATATTCCCCCACTATCTTCCCTTCCCTTCCTTGTCCTACTACCGAATTCCAGTCTCCCATAACAATTAAGTTTTCCTCTCCCTTAATTGTCTGAATAATTTCCTTTAGCTCCTCATATATTTCTTCGATCTCCTCATCATCAGCAGAGCTAGTTGGCATATAAACCTGTACTACTGTTGTCGGTGTTGGCTTCGTATCTATCTTGACAATGATAATGCGATCGCTGTGCTGGTCATAGTAGTTTACCCGCATTCCTATTTTCTTATTCATTATCAACCCTACTCCTGTGATACCCCCAACTGATTTTGTATTTATAATCCTGTAGTCACCTGACCAGAAATCCTGTTCATCCTGCCACCGAACTTCACTAATCCCCACTATATCTAACTTCAACCTATCCATTTCCCTTTTTAAATTTTCTAATTTTCCTACTCGATTAAGGGATCTAACATTCCACGCTCCGACCCGTAGAATGCCAGTATTGTCTTTCCTGATGATCACATCCTCTTGAGTAGTCCCCGCCCGGAGATCCGAATGGGGGACTATTTTACCTCCGGAATATTTTACCCGAGAGGATGCCATCATCATATGTTCATACAGTAGAGCTGCATGTCCTCGGGAAAAAAATAACGGCTGTAGTTTCCCCTTGCTTTCAGCCGTTCGCAGTAGCTGTGTGGCAAAGCCGCATTAGCTGATGTTACAAGGCCAGCTCAGTCAATCATCCAGACTGTTGCCCCTGTAACTACTGAAAAGGCTGCTGCCCCTCTTCAGGAACCACATGTTTGTCTGGCCTCTCCACAGATACCCCTCCGCTGTGGTTGCACCTACGGTACGGCTATCTGTATCGTTGAGGCACGCAAGTCACCCCACCTCGGCAATGTCTGTGGTTCATGGGAGTGGATTCTATATATATACTTATGTTTATCATTATGTATATTTGTCATGTATTCCATTTATTGCAGATGTGCTGTACATTTTGACATTTGCTTATGCCTGTCACATCCTGTACCACTCCAAGCATGACTTTTGATGGTACTGTCCTGTAAAATGGCATGTATTTATGACTGTAACATTTTTTAAATTTTCTATGAACTTCATCTGTTGTTTTGATCTTGAATATCTTGTATAAAAATGTTTATCAGGTTTTCATATTTTTCATGTTATATTTTGGATGTCATTAATGGATTTTTGGACTTGAAATTCAGTAATTTTGCTGGCTAGGCAATGCCATTGGCATCACCCACCCTACAAAATTTTAATAGGTAGGAGGGGGGTGATGAAACGTGTCCATAAAAAAATTATTTTGTAAGAAAATGTCCAATATTGTGCCTCCTGTTTTGTATCGAGTAACTTGCTTGCAAGAAAATGTATAATATCGCTTCTACTGTATGTATCGATATGTGTCCTTTATGAAGTTTCATCTTTGGCAAAGATCATGTATTGCATAGCATTGTAGCTCGCACTGAGAGAGAGTACTAGTAGTGGTTCAGCTCGCTTAGAGAGCGGTTGGGTTGTGTGTATGGCTCCGATGTAGAGCAGAGGCTGCTTTGCCAGCAAGTCAGAAGTTGTATTATGTAGGTAATGTAATGCTGATTATTAATAATAAGTAGCTTAAACTTCCTTTCATGTTTCATTTACGTAGTTAGAAAATTAACCTACTTCCTTCATTTGATAATTAATTATTAGTGGATTTAAAGTGCAGTATTGATGTGAATAATATTGTTGAACGGATTTCATTATTGGTGCCATAGTAAATGATAGTTAATTGACTATGATACTAAATTGATACTAAATTTCAATAATTAGAAACTGATCTGCATAAAATTCTCACAGCCAAGCATTAAGAAAGTGATTTGTGTTTTTTTTTAATATCTTTCTCGCAGTCAAAATTTTTGGGTATAGTCAGTGTCTGTTTCAAAAGGCTACATGTCACAGTTGTTTTGTTAAAAATATCCGTTGCGCACATAATCAGTTTCATGCACTGTTTCTCACTTAATAGCATATACATCAGTATCAGGGCCATAATTAAACCAAATTGCTGTGTCAAGGAACAATTTATTGTCTGATCTAACGATAGGTTCAACATCCACACAACACACGTAAAGCTTTTAACTGCTCTGGAATAAATGTTTTATGTTTGTAATTCGTGTACTGCGTAAGGTATTTAGTGGTAGCAACCATACTACCATAGAGTCTTCTTGGAGCTAAAACATATAAGGAATCGTTTAAGACTCTAATATGACCGTTTGTGGGTACTTTTACTTTGCTTTTAGTAAATTCATTACAAACATAACAGATAAATATTTATATAAGAAACTCTGAAATTCACATTAGATATATACAGTTTCGGAACAGAACATGCATTGTTTCGGAACAAAATGCAAATTTCATTGCTTAATATCTACAGAACATGAGAAGTTTTGGAAGAAGTTCTTTTACCGCATTACAAAGAATGCTACAAAGATTCTGGAACAAGCAATATATCGATTTTTGATTTTTCGAACATGTTGAGTTTTGAAACTTACTGCCTCTTTATCTTTTACGAGCCATTGCATCTGAAATTAGCTTTGTATGCAGTCCTGAATCTTCAGACGAGTAATGACATATCCTTGGATAGTTCACATAAGTAATTACCGAAGTTGTTCTGAAAAACACTTCGAGATCAGCAGTAGAGATTGAAAAAATGTTCCTTACCGTTTTGAGCTGTGTACAAGTTAGTTTAGTACACAATTTTACACAAGAGACCCTCTGGAAACAGGCGGAGGAAAAAAATCAAGCAGGCTGTCACCATGAACACTGACTTTACAGTTGCCAGAAAAGGCAGACGGTGTCACAGAATTATCCACTTCACTAAACCATACTAGTTTTCTATGAGCTGCGTTTTGAGTCACTTGCTCATTTTCGTTGCAAACAATGGTTTCTTCTTCTTCTTCTACAAGACTGTTAGCACTCTCCACACTTATACTATCTTCATTGTTGCGATCAACATTTCGCGTGTCATCATTATCACTTGATAATGTGAATTTACGGAAGTAATGACCATAGAGTTGTACAATTACTAAAAGTAATGGTATTGTTTGGAAAGGTGAAGGGCTGGCAGTGGATGGCAGCAAGCGGCTGGAGCAGCTGACAGACAGCAATTAAAGGGAGCAGCTGGTTGGGAGTTTATCCGAAAGGCCCATGCTTTTTACTCAAAGCTAATAAGGGCTGTTAGCCAAGTATTTCAGGGTGTGTCTGGAAGACATCTGTGAGTTCCACACTCCAGTAATTCAGAATAAATTAAAATAATCGATAAAATTATTTACTATCAACATTTAAGACATCTATGATGTTGTAATAATTATGCGCATTTTATGATTTTAAAAATAATTTCAATATCTCAAAAATTACAAATTTTTATAACTGCTATATCAAAATTTAGAAAAATCAAGCTTAAAATAACCAAATTTTGACTGTGTCACCCAATTTCAACAAACTCTGGTTTAGATGATAGCCTATTGTATCAAGCTAAAATCTTGAAAGCGTCAGACTTGTATTTATTTATTTAATGACTGATTTAAACTGATATAAATTTATAATGGAAATATAACTGGGTCATCATATTCTCCACAATACTGTAACACTGAAAATACAAGCAGTATAATTTACCTCTCGTATATACAATTTATTGTGCAATTTGCCAGTAATTTTCATAAGTATTGTGTAGCATGAGAGACCAACCTCATGGAATCTGGTTTGTCGATTTATGTATTTCAGACTTAAAAAAAAGGTAAAGCAATCAACAATCCGAAGATTGGTTTGAACACCACAGTGCTTTACTAGGCACGGTACTGGAGGTTGTATGCCATTGCCTTTCTCCGATGTTCGAACTGACTTTCCCAGCCAGTTATAGGGAGACCTACAGTTTAACGTGGGTTCCGTCCACGGTGCTACTCGATATTTTTCTCATCAGCAACAGTGCCAGAGGTGAAAGAAGTGGAAAGTGACAGATAACAATCCTAGGAGCTGGTGGGGATTGAACCCGGTTCCTTTGGATTTGTAGTCTGGCACTCTACCACTGTGGTACTGAGCCACACAGACTTTACGTAATACTAATTAACAGACCTCTGGGGTCTCATCATTGATATTTCATGTATTTAAATAATGTTAGGCCTATTTTAGTACAGAAGTGGTTTCAGATGGTCAGTTTTTACTTAAAGAAATATCTCATGTTAACATATATACGATTTTGGAGGGGATGGTGATCAGCCAAGAGACAGAACTGGTGGGGAGAGAGAGGAGGTGAGGGAAGCGGTGCATGAAAAAACGGACTCCATGTCTAGTATTGGGAGAAAAAGGACCCTCACGGATGATTCGATAAGGGAGAGTCAGAGCCGGCGCAAGGCACGTGCAAAATGTGCGGCCGCACGGGGCGGCACATCTACCCCCCCCCCAAGAGGGGGTGAGGAGATTCGAAACCAAACCTCGGAGGGAGCAATGTTCAATACTGTGGTTACAGGTTAAGCCCAAAGCAATTTTCCTAAGCCCTTCAATGGCAGTTTCCGAGTATTTTACTCTTCCAGCATTATGAAAAAGAAAAATGTTTGAACATTACTACAGTCAAACATGCCCAACAGGTACAATGGCTAGAAGTATTCCGAATGGGTAAATACGCTGCGAGTAATTGTTTGTATAGTCTATGGGACTTAACTACGGGGTCATCAGTCGCGAGTAATTAGAAGGGATAAAGGCATTGGTAGTAAACCTGGCATAAATTGGGTTTTGACGTATTTTTGAAAATTTTTGCTATCCGTTTGGTTTATAGCCATGAAACACCTATCTCCGCCTGTATGGACAACAATTAAACTCTGACCGGCACTTTTGTTTGACAATACTACTCGCACACTATCACTTTGCCAACATTTATTTACTGTATAATGCGTGTGAATCCATGTTTCATCTAAGTAAACTACTGGGCGCTTTGATTCCGATGAAAACCTGAGAAGCCGGCCGCGGTGGCCGAGGGGACTGAGGCGCTCCACTCACGGTCTGCACGGCCAATACGGTCGGGGGTTCGAATCCCCCCTCGGGCATCGATATTTGTGCTGTCTTTAGGATTAGATAGTTCATAAGTAGTTTGTAAGTTTAGGGAGTGATGACCCTGTAGTTAAGTCCCATAAACTATACAAACATTTAATTTTTAAAACCTGAGAAAGTATGGTGTTTTTACCAACAATGCCCTCTCGTCTGGACAAAAGAAAACTTTAATTTTCACACCTTCTAAAACGAAAATCCTTAGAAAGAACATTGCTTCTAAAGGTTTCCTTGCTAGCTTTGAAGCTCATTTATGTTTAACAATAGTTGTGCAGTTTTCGCAAAGTTCGTATTTCTTTCTACTGTTCGTAATGCCATAGAAATTGCTGCCTGATAATACATTTATCCATACCATCGGTCACATACATATTTCAGGTTCTTGCTTATTCTTCTTGGGCGCTACTTTAACCGTAGCCTCGCTGTACCTCGTCACGTGACATAGTTCCTGGCACTGCCGCGTCACCACTTCGCCTTTCCAGGCAATATATATTGTTGCGTTCTCTGCATCGAAAACTACAGAATTAGTTTCGGTAGTTGCCCGAGGTAGTCAAGAGCACTTGCATTGCGTTTAATAAGAACAGAAGGATTGGTGAGTCCGAATTTCTTGAAACTTGGGATGTAATAGGTAAGTGCTTTTCAATTAGTACAGTTAGTGTTGCCGTATAGGAAAATTTATTTTTCTTATGATCTGTTACTTCAAAAATTGGCAATTCGGCAAATTAGCATGTGTCGTCCCAATAGCTAGAATGAAAATAAAGCGAAGAAAAGTGAAGTGATACGGCGAGGACTAATTTCCAACCCCCCTATTTCATAATCAGACACGAAAGAACTGACACCTGGAAATTACGACAGATGTCTAGTGTTAGTTCTTTGAAATGAACAACCGCAGTGCAGTGGGTTAATATATTTTGACTAGCATTAGCACCCGTCGCTGCCCGGGTGTGTATTTATTGCATTATTATGTTACTCCACTTCCTTATTGTTCCTCTCTCCATTGTCTCCTGCCCCACTCTGTGACCGTTTCACCTGCGTCTGTAGTGAAATTCGGCCTGAAATTCTATTTCACACGGCTCAATTCTTATGACTTCATCTCCTGAACAGTATATCCTACAGTTACATTTCACACACGTTTGAACATTTTTGTAAATTCACAAGGCTTATTAAAATTAGCTAGATTTTTCAATCAGGTTTGACTCCATTTTTGAGCTGGTGCCCAGCGACTGTTTGGTGACATTCTCTACAGATTTATACAAATCAGTCACAATTTTTGTTCTTATTTTTCGGGCACAGTGTGGCTATTCTCAATGCTTTGAGTTCTGTGTACTTCTATACCGTCATGCTGAACGTAACTGTCAATATGACGGTTTAGATGTAAGCACATATTAAAAGCTTTGAGGCTGGCCACTCAGTGGCCGAAACCTAGGAAGATATGAAAGGTAAATACAAAAATTGCGATTGATTGCTGACATTTCCAACAGATTTGTTTAAATAAAATTCCACAAACGTTTTGTAAAAACAAAACAATTGGGTGTGGGTGGGCGGCAATTTAGCAGCTCGCACGGAGCGTCACTTGGGCTTGCGCTGGCCCTGGGGAGTGTTAAGATTTATGCACGAACGGTCGCTTCTCGGGATTCTACGTTTGGCGAGAACAAGTGAACCCCAGTGATAGAACGAACGAGTGTAGAAATGGTGTTCGGGAAACTTAAACTATTTTGAACTTTTGACATTTTCATGTTGAGTGCCCGCAAAATATATAGCATTTCTTATGGTAATGAGTACCTTTATTATCACAGACAACGCTATTATTTGACCATTTTATTCAATGTATGATTAATATTTCATCTGACTACGCCAATACGGAACCAATTTGGTTGGATAAACTTTATTCAATTAAATACCTGACTTTGCGTACATTGTTTGCAAGCTTTAGAATAAAACCCTTTTTATTAATGAACCAGTTATTTTAGGAAATATTTCTTACTTGTTTCGCAAACTACAGCCTGTGCATAGAGTATTTTTAACTACAGCATCACAGGTAAAAGGTTATATCTGCAACTAAGATAGTTACTGGGGCATGAAAGCAGACATACATGGTTCTACCCCAATATAATTATTTTCAAGCAACACACCCAAAATAATGTGTTCATGAATAATTCCGTAACTTAGATAGGGCCTACTCTAAACTCATGCAAATTATTGAAAATATCATCTCGAATTGCCTGCGTTTTTATATAATGTGTGAGCTACTTTGAAACACATAAGTATGAAAAAAAAAACTATTGCCTTAGATGCTCCTGGTCCCCATTAGAGGACACCAATAAAAGAAAAATCCCAATTAGACACAAACTAAATACTTACTTTCGCCAAAAATGACACAGAAAGGATAAAAAACTAAATCAAACTTTCGGAATATTGCTATTGGCGGAAACAGAGAGTTTACTGCCAGTCACGAAGACATACTACTAACAAAAGCACTGTTGCCATCTGGAGGCCGATTCTATAACTTTTACGTGAATCTAAGCAGTATACTGGTGTGTTTAGTTCAGTATTTCAGTCAACAGAGGGCAGTTATAGAGCAAAAATCTACACGTCCTCATATGAGGACACAGGCCATGAGAAGGTTGTTAAGGGAGAAATAGAGGGAAGGTCGCGAAAAAATGTCAGTGTGCACTGTTTGTTTGATGAATAGTCTTATCTGAAATGTGTAGGAGGCTCTTCCGGCAACAATAGATATCACTGGTTGCACCCGGCTGCCCATCGTTGCTTATGTGGCACCAATGACTCGTACCACCTGTGCTCGAAGGTTTTCCTTAGTTTCTTCAGACATCTAGCCTCACTCGTGAAGTAGAAGCGGAGCTACTGATTTGCAGCATCATTCCCAGGGCCGATCGCTGTCCTTTGATTTTGAGATTAGTGGAAGGCTTAAACCAGAGGCTCAGACGATTCTCTGGGGGTCTTGGATGCAAATTTCTCGATCATTGTTATTGGGTGGAGAAGTGTATATGCCAGGCGTGCACTACACGTAGGAAGCGAGTATTAAAGTACGTGTGTGGAGTGCACATGCGTTTTTTTAGGGCAGGTAATCTCCTCACAGTACGCCTTCTAATTCCCATCAGGGCAGCACTCGACACAATAGAACGGAGAAAGTAAAGATTGATATAGCAGTAGTTAACATTAACTGCAGGACCGTCTATGAAAAGATCCCAGAACTGCTCTGACGTTTACATAGTCACAATGCCCACGTAGTACTAGGGACAGAAAGCTGGATTGAACTAGATGTCAGTAGTAATGAAATCCTAAACGTTGGAACGTATACTGAAGAGAGAAGCTATACACTGAATGGGAAGGCGTAGCAATAAAAGTACTGTTGTATCGATTGAAATTATTACAGATATCTGATGTGAAATAATTTGGACAAAGGTCACGGTTAGATATTTTTATAGACCACCTGGCTGAGCAGCAGTATTGCGGGAATATCTGAGGGAAACATGGAAATATTTCCCGTAGATTTCCTAGTAATGTTATGGTTTTAGGTGGAGATTTTAACTTACCGGTTTTAGACTGGTGGCAGAGACAGAATCGAGCAATGTTGTTGTAAGTGTTGTATTCGAAAATTATCTTTAGCATTTAGAGAGCCGACTCGAGGAGATAATGTGTTAGACCTGCTGATGACAAATACACCAGCAGGGCCATCTTAATGATACTGGGCACTGGGGTGCGAAATATCAGTTAGCGCCCCCACCCCCTTTCTTGCCACTAAAAAGAAAAAAAACCCACAAAATTTAATAGTAGTAATTAAAGGACAGGGGAGTTCAAAATTCGAGGTGGCAGGCAGGGGAAAACCAACTCCCCACCTCTCCAGGGGCCTGCCCACGAGAGAAGCTCACTCGATGGCTTCCACCCCAGACAACGGTGCTCTTAAGGGTGAATGACATCAAACGGTCTGCGGCGCGCTAGTCACAGTCTGCACGGCCGCTACGGTCGGGGGTTCGAATACCCCCTCGGGCACGGATGTTTGTGTGGTCTTTAGTGTAAGGTAGTTCATAAGTAGTTTGTAAGTAAGTGCCTTTAGCTTAACAAACATTTGAACATATTTTGACATGAAACGTGTTATTACTCTTAACAGGAGTTTGAAAGGACTGGCCCAGCCTCCTCCTCCTGGCCGCCACCAGCCTGACATCGCCTCCAGCCCTGTCCTCCCCACTCAGCTGGCTTCCACCCCCGGACAATGCTGTACTTGTGTGCAGGTATGGCACGAACGGGAAAAAATGTTGGTAACACTGCGCCCGCGCGAACGTTTCGAGTATTTGCTCCAGTAAATAATTACAAAAATCGTTGTTTTTAAGCTATATTTAATCGTTTGCAGTTGTTATAAATATAATATAAGTGTTGTTACATTAGTGGAAGTGTTAGTGTAGTGTTAAATAAGGAAAAACGGTGTAAAAAGTTTATTTTACCTATCGCGCCTATAGCACGTAGTTGTAGGCCTAATTTAACTCGCGCGAATCATTGTAAACAGTGACTAAAACTTATTTCTAATTACCGATTGTTCTATTTTTCACTCGCGGCGTACAGTATTTAGGATTTATAAAGTCTGTCAGACGTAAATTTCGTGATTTATCAAAAGTGAATATAGTAATCCGTGTTTATAGGCCTAAATTTTGTTTTCGTGAGCGTGTTTTTTTTTAGGCCTAATTTTTGTTTTCGTGACCGAGTTTCTTTATATCCAGTGCCCTTTCAGTTAATTATATTTGCGTGAACAGATTTTAATCTCTCTTGGTGTAACTTTTACGTTTTAGTCAGTACTTAATCAAGTTTTTTACGATTTCTATTTTTACCATGGGTGAGAAGTGCGTGACATGCCGTAGGATCGTTAGTTCTGGGGTGTGGTGTGATGGTTGTAGTGGTTTTTTTCATTGGGGCGAATGTAGTGGCGTGGGAAATGGGGATGTAAATGAGGCTCACCAGTGGTTTTGTAGGATCTGCAATAGAGATAGGAAAATAATGGAACAGGAGGGGAAAATTGCGGCTCTTCAAGCTGAATTAGATAAGGCAAGGGAGACTCTGAGCAGGTTAAGGAGGGAGAAGGGTGAACAGCGGTGGGAAGTGGCAACAGGTAACAGGGGGAACAGACTTAGGACAGTTTCAGACAGCTTTGTCCTTAATGTGAAAAATAGATTTGACCTGTTGCCTCAGTCAGGATCGGATGAGCCTCATGTAGCTGTAACTGTAGAAAGGACACAACAGACTTTCAAAAAGGACTTGAAAAAGGTAGGGAAAACTGAGAAAAGAAAGAAAGTCTTGTTGTTAGGTAGTTCACATGGTAGAGGTGTTGGCCAACTACTGCAGGAAGAGCTAGGACCAGGGTACCAGGTCACAAACGTTTTCAAACCAAATGCGGGCCTGGGTCAGGTAACAGAGGATATAGGTTCTTTATGTAAGGATTTCACAATGGAGGATACCGTGGTTATAGTGGGTGGTCCGGGAAACAGCATTGACAGAAACTGTGAATATTCTATAGAGTGTGACCTGGTGAAGATATCATCGGCAACGAAGCATACTAGTGTGGGATTTGTATCTGTCTTGAGTCGCCATGATCGGCCTCATTTGAACTCTTCTGTCAGGAGAGTAAACTTGGAGTTGGAACGGCTACTCATGTCAGATATGGGGTCCCATATTGGTTTGATTCCTGTGGATGATATCTGTAGGTGGGACTATACTAGGCATGGCCTTCACCTCAACAGGAAAGGGAAGGGAAAATTGTCTGGGTTGATTGCAAGTAACTTACGGGGGGGCACTGTCACAAATGGTAAAATACCAGTGGTTACAGGTGTCAGAGGGATGCCTTTTTTAGGATAGGGAGGGGGGGAAGAAAACCAGTTTTGAGAGAGCTTGTAAGACACCCTCAGTTTGGAAAAGCAGATAAACAGGAGATAGATTTTAGCAAACAATGTTTAACAGAAAGTAGTCAGAAACTTCCAGTAAATCTTACTCAAGCCATTAGTATGCAATATCAGTTATCTTTATTACATCAAAATATTCCAGGACTCAGAAATAAACTTGATGAACTACTCATTTGTATTGATGAAATAGATTCCTCTAGCCCAATTGACATAATTTGCCTCTCTGAACATCATGTGGCTACTGGTATAGATACGTTAAACATTCCAGGATTTAATTTAGCTTCACACTTCTGTAGAGTAGATATGGAGGGAGGAGGAGTTGCCACATTCATTAAAAACTGCTATAAATTCAAGAATATTGATATAAATAAATTCTGTCTAGAGCAGCATTTAGAAGCTTGTGCAACAGAAGTAGAATTCCATAACAGATGCTATATAATAGTAACTATTTACCGAGCACCTGCAGGAAATTATAATCTATTCCTAAATCATCTAGAAGCTCTATTGGGATATTTAACAGGAAGAAATAAAGAAATCCTGGTTGCTGGTGACTTTAATACAGATTTTGTTATGCAGTCCTCCAGTAAAAATTTATTGCAGTCAGTAACTTTGTCTTTCAATCTAACACACACCGTAAACTTTCCAACTAGGGTAACTAAAACCTCTAGGACAGCAATTAATAATATTTTTATAGACAAATCAAAGGAACAAAATCATATCATAAAACCAATAATAAATGGCCTGTCAGATCATGATATGCAGCTCCTTGTTTTAGGTATAGATTCTAAACAGATTATGAAGACTGCAAAATGTACATACAGGAGAGTAGTCAACCCACCAAAAATTGAAAATTTTAGAAAACTCCTCAAAGACATGAACTGGAAAGATGTATATAGTGCTAATGGCATGAATGAAAAATATAATGTATTCATTAATAATATTAATATCATGTTTGAAAACTGTTTTCCTCTAAAAGTAACGCGAATTAAACAGAAGTCTATAATAAAACCTTGGATTACACAAGGAATAAAGATTTCATGTAGGACAAAAAGGAGTATGTATCTATCAGCCAAGAGTAGTTGCAATGATGATGATTTAACTAAATATAAGGAATACTGTAAAATATTAAAAAAAGTTATTCAGGTATCTAAACAAATGCACTATGAAAAGAAGATAGCAACATCAGGAAACCAAATAAATACAATATGGGATATAGTGAAAGAAGAGACTGGTAGAACCAGAAAGGAACAAGAGCAGGTACGGTTAAGAGTAGCTGAGACATTAGTAACTGGTGGGCATAGTGTGGCAAATCTATTTAACAAGTACTTTATATCCGTTACTGATAGTATGGGATTGTCTGGGTCAGTAAATAATGCGCTTGAATATTTGAAACTAGCATTTACAAATAACTTCACACACATGAATATGTCAGTCACTTCACCACAAGAAATATCTTCCATAATAAAATCTTTAAAAACAAAGAATTCCAGTGGATATGATGAAATATCAACAAAGTTAATTAAAGCGTGTTCTTGTGAACTTAGCACAATCTTAAGTTATTTGTGTAACCAGTCTGTTATAACGGGAACATTTCCTGATTGGCTAAAATATGCAGATATTAAACCTCTCTTCAAGAAGGGGGATAAAGAGATACCATCAAACTACAGACCCATTTCACTTTTGCCAGCATTCTCAAAAATTATAGAAAAGGTAATGTACAAGCAGCTTCTCAACCACTTAACCACAAATGGCATATTGTCTAGAACACAGTTTGGATTTCTGAAAGGTTCCGATATCGAGAAGGCTATTTACACTTTCAGTGAGAATGTACTTAATTCATTAGATAATAAATTGCAAGCAGCAGGTATTTTCTGTGATTTGTCAAAGGCATTTGATTGTGTGAACCATAACATCCTTTTAAGTAAATTAGAATTCTATGGGGTCACGGGAAATGCTGCAAAATGGTTCAAGTCGTACCTCACTAACAGGAAACAAAGGGTGTCAGTGCAAGTGACTAGTGAATTAGGCCAACAGTCATCATCGGGTTGGGAAGAAATTACATGTGGTGTCCCACAAGGATCCATCTTAGGGCCATTGCTTTTTCTTGTGTACATTAATGATCTCTCATCAGTTACACTACCAGAAGCAGAGTTCGTTTTGTTTGCAGATGATACAAGTATTGCAATAAAGAGTAAGTCAAGTATATTGATAGAAAAGTCTGCTAATGATATTTTCATGAACATTAATAAATGGTTTAAAGCCAACTCATTGTCATTAAACTTTGAAAAGACGCACTACATGCAGTTCAGAACATGTAAGAGATTTCCTGACAGCATATGCATTAAATATGAAGAAGAGCAGATAGAAGAGGTTGACAGAATTAAATTCCTGGGATTACAGCTTGATAATAAACTTAGTTGGGAGGAGCACACCACAGAACTGCAGAAACGACTCAACAAATCTGTATTTTCAATACGAGTGTTATCAGACATAGGAGACATAAAAATAACAAAGCTTGCATACTTTGCTTACTTTCATTCCTTAATGTCATATGGTATAATATTTTGGGGTAACTCTTCAAGTCAGTCAAAAGTCTTCAGAGTCCAAAAACGTGTAATACGTATTATTTGTGGAGTAAATTCACGGACGTCTTGTAGAAGCCTATTCAAAGAACTGGGTATATTAACTACTGCCTCTCAGTATATTTATTCCTTAATGAAATTTGTCATAAATAATATATCCCTTTTCCCAACAAACAGCTCAGTTCATACATACAATACTAGAAATAAAAATGATCTACACAAGGATTTAAAAGCACTTACTTTAGTTCAAAAAGGGGTCCACTACTCAGGAACACACATTTTCAATAATTTACCATCAAGTATAAAAAATTTAGCTACAAATAAAGATCAGTTTAAGAGGAACCTAAAAGACTTTCTAGTGGCCAACTCCTTTTACTCCATTAGTGAATTTCTAAATCGTACCAAATGATGCATGCACTCATACTATATTAGTATTATTATATTATCAGCAAAAAAAAAAAAAAAAAAAAAAAAAAAAACCTTAAAAATTATGTATCTGTATTTCTATTATAAGTGTATGTATTTATATTATTAGTATTATTTGTTATTCAACTTGTAAATTTTGTTTCTTGACATGTTTCCACATCCACGAGGATCCCCTCAATATGGATCTACGGAACAAATAAATAATCTAATCTAATCTAAGGCTGTGGCGTTTTCCGGATGGGGTTTGACAGGACCAGCAAATCGTACTCGGACACGAGTGTTGCGGTGTAACGAAATGGTTGTATTTCACAAAAAGGGGATACAATATCTGATATTACGGCCTGAGGAGAGCCATCAGTGGTGCAACAGAAGTAATCATTATGATGTTCAAGTAGGAGAGCGAACCCAGGGGGCTGCAGAGCGGGGAGCGTGCTATCGGGGCGAGAGCCGGCGGCAGACAGACAGACCTTTACCGTCTGTAACGATCTCGCAGCTAGGCAGTAGTGCTGAATCTACGTAATTGCATTAATGCTGTGATTGGTTGCGATCCGCGGTGTGGACTTCAGCACAGGTGCTCTGATCAGCGGGTTTCGCGCCCGCAGTTGCATGGATCGCCGACACGTACCGGTTGCTGAGCACAGATCGAATCGGACCAGGGGGTTCAGAATGCGCGCGGCAGCGGAAATGTGACGCGCATGACGCAAACGTATGGCAGGGGACATCGGACTACCTCTGTCCTAAGGCACGTGCGGCAAGACATGGAAAATCATGTCGAAAGTTACGGGAAAAAATAAAAAAAAATATATTACCGCTGTTCTCCACTGGTGTACACTTGCACTGACGCAGCGGTCGGAGGCACAGCCGGCTGACGGACGGCCGATAAGCACCGGTGCGTCTAATTGGGGCAGCACTATTCTATCAGTCCACGATGCTTTTAGGACGTGTTATCCCCCCAGAATCTCTTACCGCGATCCTCTGTTCCGCCTGCACACTTATGTTCAAAACATTCTTACACGATGACTCCCAGTAGCCGCTCTGTGCTTAAGGTACTTGCACGTGTAAAACGTGCACTGGCACTGGTGGCCCTCTGAATCACTAACAAAATTATCAAACGTATATTGCTTCTCAAAAACCAGTGACAGCAACGAGTCATGGCTATCTTTAACCAACAATATTATTTTTTATGAACCTCTCTCTCTTTCCTATTCCACAAATTACCTAAAGGAACAGTACGTACAATAAATCCTCATTGTAAAACCCCAATAGTTAAACTACAGACCGAAATGCAATCAAAACTAATGGTACAACTTCAAACACTTTGAAAAAATAGGATATGTCTTATGATGAAAATGACACAACGGCGCACCAACGGGCGGACTCTCCAGACTGCTGGGCCCACTGTAGTCGTTGTGGAAAAGATGGGCATCTCCGTTCTGTTTGTCGCCAAACGGCAGGACAGTTCATGAACTGCAGGCTATCGTTCCCCAGGGTGATTCTCCCGCTACCAAATTGTTTATTGATCTGAGAATAGCTAACCAAGACGTCTGCTTCGAAGTGGACACAGGGGCGACAGTCTCCCTGGTGAACCTCCTGACATATGCCTGTGTCGGCTACCCAGCATTGGACCCCCCCCCTCCCGCAGGTTGGTAGCTTATGGTGACAGCGTGATCCCTCTGAAAGGTCAGTTTACCACTTTGGCAGCTTACAAAACGGTTACACGTCCTATAACCCTCCTTGTGGTCAATAGCCACTCAGCTGGAAACATTTTCGGCCTCGAAGCATTGTCACTGTTTCGGTTCTCTATCTCCGATGAGATGCAGGTCATCTCTGACACCAGGAACTCGACGACCTTTGTGCCTCTTTTGTGTCTCTGTTTGAACCGGGTCTGGGGTGTGCCACCAATTTTGAGGCACATATTACTTTACGCCCAGATGCAGTGCCCCGTTTCTGCCGTGCACGCCCTCTTCCGGTCTCCCTATGGATGGCTGTCAAGCTGGAACTAGAACGTCTGCACGCAGCTGGAGTCATCGAACCTGTCAAAACGAGTGTCTGGCACACACCACTGGTAGTGGTACTCAAGCCCAACGGCGCCCTCCGCCTTTGCGGCGATTTTGAATCCACCATCAATGCCCAGGCACCAGTCGAAACCTACCCAAGTCCACGGCAAGAGGACCTCCTCACAAAGCTTGTTGTAGGCGAATAATTTTCTAAAATAGACCTGGCTGACGACTATTTGCAAATCCCACTCGATGAGGAATCTCAACAAATCGTGGTCATCAATACCCCTTTTGGTCTTTACAAATACAAACGTTTACCCTTTGTAATTTCTTTGGCTCCAGCCATCTTCCAGAGGTATCTTGAACAGTTAACCATGCCCATACCCGGTTGTGCCAACTATCTCGACGATGTCATCGTTACTGGGGCTACACGCCAGGAGCACTTGCATAACCTCCGCTCTCTCTTTACCACATTGCGGGACGCCGGGCTCAGGTGCCGCCTCCATAAACGGCAGTTTTTCCAGGAACTGGTCGAATACCTTGTATACTTGCTCTCCAAAGACGTAATCCAGCCCACAGATCGCAAAGTATCGCCGGTCGATACTCTACCACTCCCCCAAAACCCACAGGGATTGCAGGCGTTTTTTGGAAAAGGTGAACTATTATGCAAAGATCCTCTCACAAGCAGCCCTCATTATCACCCACTCAACTGTCTCCAGAAGAAAGGTGTGGAGTTCCGGTAGGCAGATGCTTGTGAGCATTCCTTTCAACAGCTAAAGCACCTGTTGTGTTCCGCACCCTGTCTTACGCCCTTTTCTCCATCACGTCCCCTTGTTTTGGCATCGGACACATCTCCCTATGGGATTGGAGTAGTGTTGGCACACCACAATGATGATGGTACTGAACAACCGATAACCTATGTGTCCAAGACCCTGACGCCTGCTCAAAAGAACTACTCTCAGGTAGAAAAGGAGGTGTTGGCGATCGTGTATGCGGTTAAGAAATTCCATGTGTATCTTTTTGAGGCCAAGTTTACCCTCATTACAGACCACAAACCGTTGGTCGCTTTATTTGGTCCACACTCTCAGCTCCCAGAGCGTACAGCCAAAATACTCCAGCGTTGGGCTCTATTTCTTAGTTCATACAACTACTTCATTAAGTACAGCCTACTACACAACATGCCAATGCAGACGCTCTTTCTCATATCCCTTCAGGACCTGACCCAGCATTTGACCGACATGAAGTCTACTGTTTCCACATTGATCTGGATTGGCAAAATACCTTAGATGGGTTCCCTATCACAGCCACGTGCATTGCTGCGGTCACACGCCAGGACCCTCTCTTACAACGTGTCATCCATCATGTGCTTCATGGGTGGCCCACTTACTTCCCGAAGTCTACAAATTCACAGCTACGGGCCTGGTCCCATCTCTCTCATCGATTGTCTGCCATTGATGGTGTTATCCTGCTCGATGCAGAGGGCGATACCCACCAGGTGGTTATCCCATCTGCCTTACACCCTCAGGTTCTTGATCTTCTCCATCAGTGGATTGGGGTACGTCACATATGAAATCCCTGGCCAGGAGACACGTTTATTGGGCAGGTCTGAACAAAGATGTGGAGGCCATCGTACGCCATTGCTACACTTGTGCTAAGCACCAGACTGCTCCAGCCCAATCTTTCTCTCCCCGGCCTGCTCCACGTCGCCCATGGGGCCGCATTCATCTTGACTTTGTGGGCCCCTTTCTGAGATCTATGTGGCTTATTGTCATTCCCACTACCCCTATGTAGTCAGCATGGCGCCCACCACCACGACTGCCACACACAATGCCCTCACACAAATTCGTGCTATCGAGGGTCTACCCCATACCATCGTCTTTGCACGCAGTGGTGCGCCTACCGCGCCGGTCATCTGCACAGAGAGCCTCACTATTTAGAGCTGCAGCTCGCTCCTCAGTCGTGTGTTGACTGCGCTCTGTATATGTTCGGGCATTCTGTTGTTATCGGGCATCGTACTTGGCTCTGTCACGGTCTCGATTGGCTTACTCTTTGGTCTGTTTTTCCATTTAGTTTTTGTCATTGTTTGTCGCCTCTGGTGGTCGTGTAGTGTTGATCGTTAGCGGCGACGCTTGGTCGGCCGTTCGCGGGTCGCTCCCAACCCAATCCGACCTTCGGTCACAATAGACACATACACGAAGCACTGACTGCCGCTCAGGCAGAGTGCTCTGCTATTTATACACAGACAGAATGTACCAGAAATTAGAAGAATAGATAACACAAGAAACATGTAGAAATTACAAATGAACATAAGAAACATGTAGAAATTACAAGTGGACATAAGAAACATGTAGAACGTTCTGGAAATGATAAATACAAGAAATAAATTTTTGTCGAAGGACAGGATTAAAACGGCGATCTTCAGCCCTGCAATCGATGACGCAATTCGTTGCACCATGCCATCAGTCAGATAACTTGTGGTTTAGCGGCATTGCTTCCTCTCCTGGAAAAACAAAGACCCGCTGTTCGGTTCCCTTTAGAGCCAGCTGCAATGTCCTGGATTTTGATCTTGTTATGGGTCGTCTGTATGGCTGTTCTGGAGAATCCTTCCCTTATGCACGATTACCAACGTCAGACGTTCCTGTCGTGGCTTCATCCTATCACTGCCGTCCTTAGATTCCTTGAACAAGAAGCCATTTTCGCCTATCTGCTCTTCAGGATCGTAGTAAGGCATCATGCGGAGGACGTGAACAATGTCTCTTCGTTTTTGTCATTTCGACGACGGCTCATAATCCTCGACGTCGTATGTGACGTCTGACAGGCGGCATATGACACGATACGAACCAACATATCGCTCCAATGACATTTCTGATAGCCGAACTTTTCGTACAGGGATAAAAATCCGTATCAGATCTCCTGGGCTGTACACAACAGGTCGGTGCTTGTCGTTACACCGCTGGTGGTCCTTCTCCTGGGTGTCCAGTGTCCGTTTGTGAGCCACCTGTCTTGCTTTTTCAACCGTGGTGATGAACTGTTTCACATAGTCATCCTGAGTGTCGTCCGGCTGGAACGGGAACAGCGTTTCCATTCTCGTCTCAGCTTGTTGGCCATGGAGCAGGGAAAACGGCGAGAAGCCTGTGGTGTCTTGTCTTGCGGTATTATAAGCAAATGTCACGACTTGCAGCATTGTATCTAAATCCCTCTGCTCAACAGCATCAGCATATCTGCTAACATCTTATTAAAACGTTCTGTAAGACCATTTGTCTGAGGATGGTATGCAGTTGTCATTCTGTGGACAATGTCGCAACGTGACATTACCTCTGATACGAGTTTTGACTGGAATACTTTTCCATGATCAGATATCATCACACGTGGTGCACCATGCTTCAAAATAATGATTTATACAAGGAATTTTGCGATTTCTGGAGCTTCTGCGATCAGCACCAGTTTGGTGACAGCGTAGCATGTGAGGTAGTCAGTGCAGACTATTATCTACATCTACATCTACATGGGATACTCTGCAAATCATATTTAAGTGCCTGGCAGAGGGTTCATCGAACCACAATTATACTATCTATCTCCCATTCCATTCTCGAATAGCGCGCGGGAAGGAAGAACACCTGAATCTCTCTGTTCGAGCTCTTATTTCTCGTATTTTATTCTGATGATCATTTCTACCTATGTAAGTGGGAGTCAACAATATATTTTCGCATTCGGAGGAGAATATTGGTGATTGGAGTTTCGCAAGTAGCCCACGCCGCAGCGATAAGCGCCGTTGTTGTAGTGATTCCCATCCCAGATCCTGTATCATTTCCGTAACGCTGTCTCCCCTATATCGTGACAATACGAAACAAGGGTCCCTTCTTTGGACTCTTTCGATGTCCTCCGTCAAACCCACCTGATAAGGATCCCACACTGGGCTGCAATACTCCAAAAATGGACGGACAAGCGCAGTGTATGCAGTTTCTTTAGTGGTTCTGTTGCATCTTTTAAGGGTTCTGCAAATAAAACGTAGTCTCTGGTTCGCCTTTCCCACGATATTATCTACGTGTTCTTTCCAGTTTAGGTCTGAAGTAATAGTAATTCCTAGGTATTTTGTGGAGTTTACGGCCTTCACGTTTGATTGATTTATGTTGTAAATAAAGTTTAACGGATTTCTTTTCGTACTCATGTGGACGACTTCACACTTCTCATTATTTAGAGCCAATTGCCAATTTTTACACCATACTGATATCTTATTCAGATCGTTCAGCAGTTGGTTTTGATCTTCAGATGATTTTACTAGACGGTAAATGACGGCGTCATCTGCAAACAACCTAAGAGAGCTACTTAGATTTTCCCCTAAATCGTTTATGTAAATAAGGAATAGCAGAGGACCAATAACACTACCCTGTGGAACGCCCGATATCACCTCTGTTTTAGTCGATGCCTTACCATCGGTTACTACGAACTGTGTCCTCTCTGACAAGAAATCCCCTATCCAATCGCAAATTTGGGGCGATATACCATAACCACGCAATTTGATTAAAAGCTGTTTGTGAGGTACGGTGTCAAAAGCTTTCTGGAAATCAAGAAATACGGAATCGATTTGCGAACCTTTGTCGATAGCACCAATCACTTCGTGTGAATAAAGAGCTAGTTGTGTTTCGCATGAACCATATTTTCTAAATCCGTGTTGACCTTGGGTCAATAGATAGTTCTGCTCGAGATAATTAATAATATTTGAATACAGGATATGTTCCAAAACCCTGCTGCAAATTGACGTTAATGAAATAGGCCTGTAGTTTAGTGGGTTACTCCTACCGCCTTTCTTGAATATAGGTGTGACCTGTGCAACTTTCCAATCTTTTGGTACAGATCCTTCTATGAGAGAGCGGTTGTATATGACTGTTAAGTAAAGAGCTATCGCTTCAGCATAACCAGATAGAAATCTAATGGGCATACAATCCGGACCAGAAGACTTGTTCTTGTTAAGTGATTTTAGTTGCTGCACTACTCCGATGATATCTACTTCTACGTTACTCATTACGGCATCTGTTCGTAATTCGAAATCTGGAATATTGGTTTGCGAGGGTGAAGGTCGGGGTGAGAGTTTAAAATAGGGAAAGATTAATTTTTGAAACTCACAACCACCAGCTGCGAACCAAATTCCTAAACATGCAAAAACACTGGAACTGTTATTGCGACTGTTTGACTCGTTTTCTAGGGGATGATATCACACGTTCGCAGCTTTCCTTCCCTGCATATGATTAACAAAACAAATTCATAATAAGTTCAAGTTCATGAGAGAAAAGGGTGTACTAACTACTATTTTAGAAAACACGTGAAAGTTCACTTTATGTTGTTTATTTCACAATACTTGAACCCTGTGGCTGTCGCGTCTGTACGTTGGTAAATGTACCAAATAAAGTTATAGCTCGTGAGCCCCCAGACAAAATGAATATTTGTCGCGAATTGATTTCACACCACGTGGCTGTCTCAAACACCGTTTATGTTCATGCCTATGTGACGACACTTGTTACATTAACAAATCACAGTCACTTTAATTTAATGCGATGCACACCTTGTTGCACCGGCTAATTATTCACAAACACACAGTAGCACTCGATTTAACTTGATGCAGTCTACGACGAGCAACCACACGTGGCGATTGCCACACACAAAACTCAAGTCACCACCTCGAGATCCACATGCCGACTGAGGCAGAGCGACGCCGCCCGGCCAGCTACACCACGTGGTCTGGAGTCCTCACTTCCTGCCCAGGCGCGCGCGCGCGCCAAAACTCAACTGCCGGGGTTTTTTCCCCTACGTCATCAACTTCCCCATGTAAGCTGTTGTAACCGATTTGCCAACGTACAGCGCTCAGCCAATACATTTCTAAAACTTTACTTAAAATCAAAATAATTACACTACACATTAAACAATTATTTTCTTACGTTTTTATATTAATATAAACATCCTTTGTACTGTTTATCATAATTGTGCAATTTCTTATACCACAGATAAGTGATTTAACTGAATACTTCAAGATAAAATACAAAAGATTAATTGAAAATAAAAATGAGAAATAGTTAATATATTATTTTTATAAACAAACATTGCCATGCTAGTTGTGTAACTGTCTTGTCTTCGTTGGTAATTTATTACTTTTCATTGTCAATTAAACATATTACGTTAGATGTGACTATATCAGCTAATGTATTGTTTATTTATCAACAGGCTATTTTGTAATGAGGGCCTTAAAGGTTCCTAACTGCATTGTATTACTTCAAATGCCAGTAGTATTACAATATTTGTGCTCTGCACTGTGTCTGGCACTTGCCATTGTCCCTCTCTCCCCTCACTGGAAACGAACTGTAAAATCCTAAGTTGGAACAAGCCACCAACATCGGCCTGCTCGCTGGCCTCCCGTCAGCTACAAGCACACAGCAAATCTCAACGTGGAGAATTTCTACCTATGGCCTAACTATAAATGTTGTCACCCAACTGTGTACATACATTGCTATCATAATTAATAAGATTAAAATTGTGTAACATTTAGTGCATTGGCATGGTCAATGTTTGCAGTGAACTTCATACTGTTTAATTATCAAATGCTATTAATTACCAGTATTTCTATTGGGCGGTAATCTGACAATACCCCCACACCAGGATTCGGTTGGATTTGTATCCCACCCCCCTGCCATCCAGACTTGGTGCAATTGAAACTAAGCATTGAGACATGTACAGTAACATGTAAATCAACAGAATTAAGAACTGAAAGTGGCTGTTGTTAGTCATTATCAGATTAACCCAAACCACCATGCCTGCACTCTCATCAGCCATAGCTTCAGATGAAACAGACAAGAGAATATGTGGCCTACTTGGAGTGTTACTCCATCAAATAAAAAAAAAAACAACCTGCCTATGTCAAAAATATATCTTAAAGTTCAAATAATACTACCAAAAGAATGTTATCATAGAGAATTTTCTCTTCCATCATAATGACACCTACAAGCATAAATACAAATCCTACCCCCTCGCACCAAAAAAATTAATTTTTTGCTGGTGTGAGATTTAAATTTGGATCCCTGTCATCAGCTTCATGTGCTTTCCACAAGTACTCCCCACAATAAAATATCTAAGTTTAAAGTCTAATTTCAAAATTAGTTTCTCACAAAACATCTACATTTTTTAAATAAAGTATCACCAAACCCTATTGATACTCAGGCTAGACAGAAAAAGAGTTCTCGTCAACTGTTGTTGCAGAAATTGTTCAGTCAACAGTTGAGCACCATTAAAGAAACCAAAATGTGTTATCAGAATCAGTTTAATATAACAATACAGAGAGCATTCCCTATTAGACACATTACCTACCAAACACTCAAAGAGACAGACATTAAAGAGCAAACACTTTCTTTCATTGAAACATTTCTCAATCCAACCCACCTTTAGCCAAAACAGCCACAACAAACATACATTCCTCACTTCTGACCCATATGGTCAGTCACACCCACATATGCAACACTGTCAGCTATTTTCATCACAATTTATCTAAGCCACAGACCCCACTGCCTGCATCAATGTCCACCACTTTCTCATTCTCTGAGTCACCCCACAAATCACATCACATATCCAGCCCTGCTCACATATACACACACATAAACAGTACACTCCCACTTCCTCTATCCTTTGGTGTTGGCATACATACATACTTATTTACCTCATGTACCACTGTTGAACTGCAAATCTGATACAAGCACATGTTTTAACACAAACAACAAAAGAAAAACATTTACAAAGATTACTTGTAAACTTGACCCCAATGCTTAAATCTAAACACACAAGTAGATACTAACACAGACCACAGAATAAATATACACAAATTATTAACCTACTATCTACAATGCATTGAATCTATACTTCATGACAGTTACTTGTGTAAACATGCCATTAAATCTTTATCACTTATAAAATTTTTGAATTTCACCCTCTTCATGCATCCCTCCAGACTTAATTCTAGCACTTTATCCTTATAGTCTAGTTGTGCCCCATACTTGCACAAAAAATCATTTCCCAACACTAAATTTATGCAAAGTCCCTTTATGACAAGTAAACCTTGACTAAACAATTCATCCTCAATCATCAAGTCTAACACTACTTCCTTATTCACTGGTTTGCTATAACTGCCAGTAGCATTCTTTATCCGAACCCCAGTGACTGGAAACTGTACTGTCCCTGTACTCTTGATTTGGTTGTAGAAATCCTCTGAGATACCACTAATTGTACTTCCAGTATCAATCAATGCAGTTTCACAGACCCCTTCTACCTTAACATTTATAACGGGCTGTACATTTTCGATGACATCTTCCTTAAGTTCATTTTCTGCCAACAAATCCTCCTCAATTTCTTGCATACAGTTCCTAACCATAGTATTTACTTCCCCTACATAACAATATGGTTGTATGTCCTCATCATTTCCAAATATTTCACTGAATGCTTTCCCAAATTCTGAGTTTATTGCACTCAACTCCCCAAGTTTCCTTGCATACCCATATTTCTCTTCTACCCATGATACTGGCTCCACTGATTTTAAATGTCTAAGGAGTTGGACCCAATCATCTGGACCATATTCACTTACTTCTTTATCAATCCACCCTGCTCCTACCCCATCACAATCAATTTCCTTACAATTTTCATTGTTGTATACTACAAAAGTTTGTACACTCTCCTTATCATTATCTATTCCCTCCTGTAATACACAAAATCCCTCATCTACTTCATTTTGGTCTACAGCACACATGCCTAATCCCCTTAATTCATTGTATTCATTGTCCCCACTCACTAAGTCTTTTACCAGGCTATAGTAAGTTTGATCCCTATTACATTGCTTCCCAAGTTGGTCCAAATACTCATATTTGTGTAATAGTCAATCATCTGGTGCCCACTTCCTAATTAACTTTATCTTCTCAATAATACCTCTGTCCTGTCCCAACACATCATCAGTTACAGGTGGGTGTACATCAGTATTGACAATTTCACCTACTTCAGAAACATTCACATTTCTCTCACTATTCATACTAGACCCAGTGCCATTTAATGTTTTTACTGGATCACATTTAATTTTCTGAAATTCAGAACTCCATTCATTCTCATTCACACACTCAACACCATCTATGCTGGCTCCAGTACCATCAATATTTACATTCATACTTTCACATTCAGTCAACACTTGTGCCTCTGACCTATCCAAAACTATAGCTAACCCAACACTGTTTTTATCTTCTTTAATGTTATTATCAAATAAATTTTGTACATCATATTCCCCTATACTGTCCTCATTCCTATCCATTCTCCTCCTGTTTGCCTCTCTTTTGTCATTTTGCATAAACCAATCCCCAAAAATTTCCTCACTACCTATAACAGCATCCATCTGACACATACTTTCCTCTCTTTTCTCCCTTTCCTTGTTTACTCTTGAAGTAAACACTCTTCGTCCAAGCAAACTATGTGTCGTTCAGCGTACACTTGTCGAATGACACGGCTGTCACGTCGGCCGTTTCACGGGGCCCGCCAGCAGACGGCGCGCAGCTCGCGTCAGCTGTTAGGCCGACCGTGCCCTCCTGTGGCACGGCCTGGAACTACCACGGCCGGGCCCGCGCCTGCCACGGAACCCAATGACGGCGCGCGCGATATGAACGGCCCTTAGGCCATAACATCCCTCCCCCCTTGGGGTGAGGAGCCGGACCCCTGAACGGCGGTGCAGAGGTCTGGCTGCTGGGACTCTTCCACCTCCATCCGATCGTCTGGCGGCTCCATCCACTCCCTAGCCGGAACCACCTCATACGGGCGGAACCCCTTCGAGCGACGAGGGGTTCGCCCACGCGAGCGCTGTCTTGCTGCTCCCAGCACTGGCGATGGCGGCGGGTCCTCCATTCCTCCCTCCTGTGGCTCCTCCATTGGAAACTTGGGGCCTCCGTCGGCAGGCTGCAAGGTGCCCCCTCCGCCGGCGACCGGAGCTGTCCACTCCTTGTAGCTGGCCGCTGGGACTGCGGCGGGGGAGTGGGCCCCGGACCCCGACGGTGACGGCAAATTCCCTTGCCCCCCAGCCAATGCCCGCAAAGCGGAAGTCGGGAGAGAACTGTCCCCTGATGGCACCCGCAACAGTGGGGGGCTGGACCTGGATGAGGAGGAAGGGACTGTAGGTGCTTGAGGAGGGTGGCGGACCCGCAGCTGATCATGGTGGCGGGTGAGGACCCCGGTAGGAGAACGGACCTCACAGAGACTTCGGCCACGTTCCCGAACGACCACGGCCGGGACCCAACGAGGATGGCGGCCGTAGCCTCGAGCCCAGACAGCCGAGCCTGGGGGAAAACGTGACCGAGAACGAAGAAGAGGTGTGGGAGGGCCTGGATGCACGAGGGATAACAGTGTCCTATGAGGGCGGCCGTGAAGGAGCTCTGAGGGGCTCTGCTGACCTGCCGGAGTGGACCGATAAGATGTCAGGAATCGAAGGAGGGCCTCCTCCACTGAAAGATGTGCCACATACTTGCGCATTTGCGTCTTGAAAGTGCAGACGAACCTCTCCGCCGCCCCATTGGACTGCGGGTGGAAAGGTGGGGCCAGGACATGTTGGATCCCATGGGTAGAACAAAAATCGTGAAAGTGTTGTGAAGTAAACTGTGGCCCGTTATCCGTCACCAGTGCGGCCGGGAGACCCTCAATAGAAAATATCTTTAACAGGGAACGTGTGGTAACTTCCGCAGACGTGGAGGTCAGGCGAACAACAAATGGGAAGTTGGAGTATGCGTCAAGGACGCAAAGCCAGTAGCTATCTAAGAAGGACCCCGCAAAATCGACATGGAGTCGTTCCCAAGGTGCAGACGGAGTGGGCCCTGGAGAGAGAGATGAGCGCAGCGCCGCTTGTTGGGATGCACAAGAAGAGCATCCTGCAATGAGGCGAGTGATGTCCCCATCTATACCCGGCCAATATACATGTCGGCGAGCCAGCATCTTCGTGCGAGAGACACCCCAGTGGTCCCGATGGAGAAGACCGAGAATCTGGCGGCGCAAGGACCCAGGAACCACCACTCGATGGGAGCCGTCTTCCGTGGACAGAAGTAAAACACCCTCGTAGGTGCTAAGGCGGTGCCGAATAGCATAATAATTGCGGAGAGGGTCTGATGCCCGGCCCGGAGAACGCTCTGACCAACCTTGCCTCACCCGTTTAAGGACAACCCGGAGGACCGGGTCAGCAGCGGTAGCCTCCGCGATCCATGAGCTATTGATAGGAAAACTGGAGACTACATCTTTAGCCGACTCGTCAACTGCAAAACACAAAAGCTCTTCAGCATCGAAGACTGGATCAGGGCCTACCGGGAGGCGTGATAGGGCATCGGAATTGGCGTGATGAGACGTCGAGCGGTACTGTATCTCATAATGGAAACGAGAGAGGTACAAGGCCCAGCGTTGAAGACGATGGGCTGCCTTGTCCGGAAGAGCCGCTGACGGGTGGAACAACGACACTAACGGGCGGTGGTCCGTGTAAAGCGTGAACTTTGACCCATAGAGATAAACGTAAATTTTTTTTAAAGCAAAAACGATGGCTAGGGCCTCCTTGTCCACCTGGGAATACCGGCGCTGCGCATCCGTAAGAGTTTTAGATGCAAACGCCAATGGGTGCTCTGACCCATCGGGAAACCGATGTGCCAGCACCGCCCCCACACCATGCTGGGAGGCGTCCGCTGCCACCACAAGTGGGACCCCCGGGGTGTATGAAGTGAGGCACGGAGCCTCCAGGAGGGCCCTTTTCAGTGACTGAAAGGCTCGTTCGCACGCAGGAGACCAGTGGAACTGGACGCCTTTACATAGCAGTTGATGCAGGGGGTAAGCCACTGTGGCTGCCTGCGGGAGGAAGCGATGATAATAGGCGATCTTGCCCAGGAATACTTGGAGTTCATGAACGGAAGAAGGACGGGGAAGCTCTGCGACCGCCCGCACGTGCTCAGCCACGGGACGTACCCCCGACCTGGATACCTCGTAGCCCAAGTACTCGATAGTCGGTTGGAAGAAAGAAGATTTCTGGAAATTACAGCGGAGGCCAGCCCCCTCCAGAACGGAAAACAATGAACGGAGGTTGGCAATATGGTCAGCAGCTGTGGATCCCGTCACCACAATATCATCCATGTAGTTCACGCAACAGGGGACCGGCGCTAGCAACTGCTCCAAAAAACGCTGAAAGATTGCTGGGGCACTGGCCACCCCGAATGGCAATCTCTGATATTGATATAGGCCAAAAGGCGTAGAAATCACCAGCGCCTGTTTGGAGGCATCGTCTAAAGCCAACTGGAGATAAGCCTCTGCCAGGTCTATTTTCGAAAAATACTGGCCCCCGGACAACCGATCTATCAATTCCGCTGGGCGAGGCATGGGAAAAGAATCAATGACGGATTGAGAATTTACAGTTTTCTTAAAGTCGCCACATAAACGCAGGGCACCCGAGGGCTTGCGTATGACAACTAGAGGGGAGGCCCACTCGCTAGCTGTGACAGGACGCAAAATACCTTCCGCCGTCAGGCGATCTAATTCCGATTTAACAGCGCCACGGAGGGCGATCGGGAGAGGCCGAGCCCGACAGAAGACGGGGCGAGCCGTATTTTTAAGTGTAATAGTGGCCCGAAAATTCGTAGCACACCCAAGACCCGGCGCAAACAGGGACGAGAACTCCGCGCGAAGCTGCTTGAGACTCTCGTACGGAATTTGATCGGAAACCAAGCAGACAGAATCGGTAATAGAAAAGCCAAAAGCGTGGAAAGCGTCGAGGCCGAAAATGTTCGTAGCCGTTGCACTGTTTACTACCACAAACGGTACCGCGCGGCTAACGTTCTGATATGTAGCTTCGGCGACAAACGACCCCAATAGTGGAATAGGGTGGCCGCCGTAGCCAACCAACGCGCGAGGCGCCGGAATTAAAGTGGGGGAGCCTAAAGCTTGATGAGTTGCAGCACTTAGAAGCGATGTCGTCGCGCCTGTGTCCACTTGAAGCGTAACCGTTTTCCGCAGAATGCGGAGGTCTATAAACAACTTCGGCGGCTGAACGCCGACGGGAACAACCTTATTAATATCCATGGGCGCTGCGCCGAAATCGCGAGGGGGAGAGGTCCTTTTGCGGCCCTTAGCCGAGGAGCGGCACACTCGGGCGAGGTGTCCGAACTTGCCACAACGATTACAGGTGGCCCGCCTGTGCGGGCACGATTCCCGAGAATGGGACGCCCCGCACGAAAGACATGACATCGGCTCGCTCTCTGAAGCGGGCGACGCGCGCCGCCTTTCCCCCCGCCCATACGACGCAGCCGAGCGCCGCGGCGTCCGAAGGGAGGGAGGGGAGGGCGACGCAACAACAGCCACCGACGAAACCGGCGCCGCGGATAACGGGGCCGAATCGTCAACTGAGGATACCTCCCCCCAAGCGGAAAGTTGACTCCCCACGGCCTCCGAAACTTCCAATGCGCACGCAATACGCAAAACCTCCGCTATTGAGGGATCGTCAGACTGAAGAGCCTGCTTGCGAACGTCCAGGTCGGGAGCAAAACAAACCAAAACATCGCGGACCATAGAGTCCGCATACGAATCACCGTGCGGTTCGGACCGAAACAGACAACGACGGGCCAGCCCCTGCAGTTCCGTGGCCCACGCACGGTACGACTGACCCGGCTGTTTCCGCGAACGGTAGAAAGATATGCGGGCCGACACCACGTGAGAGTGGCGTCGAAAATACGCCGCAAAAAGAGAACAGATATCCTGAAAGGACAGGGATGCCTGCGTCTGAAGCGGCGCTAAATCGCCCAGCAAACGAAAAAGACGAGGCGAGAGCCACGAAAGGAAATAAGCTTTTTGCTTACCTTCATCACACACCTGGAAGGCTACGAAGTGTTGGCGTAAACGCTGTTCGTAGTCGGACCAATCCTCGGCAAAGTCGTCAAATGGAGGAAACGGAGGAACGGGCACAGAAGACCGAAACCCGACCTGTTGTGTCACAGCCCTAGTCAATGTGTCAATAGCCGCCGTGAGAGAAGCATTCTGTTGAGCCAAAATTTCCGGTAACAACTGAAGATTCGTCAGCAACGCGCTAAGGTGTTCTGCCATGACTGTGGCAGGAAGACCACGCTACCAATATCCTCGTCGCCACTGAAGTAAACACTCTTCGTCCAAGCACACTATGTGTCGTTCAGCGTACACTTGTCGAATGACACGGCTGTCACGTCGGCCGTTTCACGGGGCCCGCCAGCAGACGGCGCGCAGCTCGCGTCAGCTGTTAGGCAGACCATGCCCTCCTGTGGCACGGCCTGGAACTACCACGGCCGGGCCCGCGCCTGCCACGGAACCCAATGACGGCGCGCGCGATATGAACGGCCCTTAGGCCATAACAACTCTATTTATGTTTTCTTCCCTCTTTTCTTTATCCTTGCCCTTGTGAACTCCTACTTCCTCTTTCCTATCATCATCTCTGTGCATGTGACATAGTTTTTCCTCCCTTCTCTCCCCATATCTATTCCTACTGTAATTATGGTCATTAGATCCCCTGTTATCCCAATTCCTATTTCCATCTTCTTGCCTTTGATTTCTCCTATCATTTTCCCATGTTTCCCTCTGGCTTCTATTCTCCCAGTTATCTCCTCTGTTATTGTTACCTCTCCAATTTTCATTTAAATTCCTCTCCCTATTGTGGTTTCCCTGATTGTGACCCACATTTCTACTGCCTCTGTTTTCATTGTGGTTAACATGCTGTGTTCCCCTGAGCTGTCGTTCCATAACTAAACCCTGGTCTATCTTTTCTACAAATTCAATGAAATTCTCAGCTGAATCTGTGGGATGGTGAATTAACTGCCAATGCAAATCTGCAGGTAACCTCCTACACAAAGTGGAAATTACTGCTAAAAGACTCAAAGGTGTATCTAAATGCACTAGTTTCTCAAGTTCCTCCTGACAAAATTCCTTCATGCTCTGTTTCCCTTTCACATAGTTTGGCCCGTTCAAGAATTCATTTTGTATCTTAGCTTGCTTGGCCTCCCCCCAATACTTATTTAAAAACAATTTTTCAAACGCCTCAAAACTAACAAATTTATCAGCACACTGATTTTCCCAAGATTGAGCAGAACAGTCAAGCATTCTCTTTGCTAACTTCACTTTACACTGGTCTGACATACCAGGCACAAATTGGTCCTTGCATGCAGCCAAAAAATCTACTGGATGATAATTACCCACTAATGAAAACTTTTTGCCATTAGGTGTCTGCACCATGGACCAATTAGTGTTTCCTGATGCAGTACACAATTCTAGATTATTTATTCTAGTGTTCACCTTCTCAATCTCAGTATTGTTTACTGTCACTACTTGTTCTATCTTTTTCCTAAAGTTACATTCTGTATTCTCTAATTTTCCTGACAACAAAGTTTTTGTTTCCTCAATACCTGCCACCATCCTCTTGTCAACTCAGCCAACGGCTGCATAGTCCCCTCAATCCTGTGATCACATATTTGTTTCACAGCATCTAACTTGTCTCCTACCTCAGTCTCAATAGCACCAATTCTGGCATGTATCTCCTTTTCCCTATTATCAAACCGTTCTGTTAGACTTCCTATCTTTTTGTCAATGTCTGTGATTATTTCTGCCTTTAATGCACACATTGAATTTTGTAGTGCCCCAATGTCTGCCTTAAAGTCAGCTTTCAATTCTGATTTTACAGTTCCCATTTCTGATTTTAAATTTGAGTTTGAATTTTGTATTTCTGATTTTAAATTTGAGTTTGAATTTTCTATTTCTGATTTTAAATTTGAGTTTGAATTTGAGCTAAAACTCGCTAACATGGCTGCTAACATCTCCGGTGTCAACAACATTCCCCCAGTATTTACCCTCTCTGGACTTTCTGGTATGCTACTCTCTGAATCTACGTCGCTTGGCGACCTTTTAAAAACCTGCTCCATGATTTTGTGCCACAAGAAAGCTTGATTAACACACAAGAATTTATAGCGCCAGCTCCTTTACTTATCTTTTAATCCAGAAGTTGCTGCAACGAGCTGCGACGTCTCCAACGCTCGCTGCCGTCTGTTGTAGAAGCTGTGGCTGGAATATGTCCTGACTGCATCCCTTATCCTTTGTAGAATCGAAGCTGCTGGGCCCCGACGCTCCGTTGACGACTTGCGAAGTCCCCACGATTACTGCCGTCCGTTGCAGAAGATGAAATTTGAGTGCGTGGATTCCGCGCGCCGCCGCTCACTGCTGCCGGGCCGATGCGCCGTCGATCGCCGGTTACGGATGCCCGCGCCCGAATTCTGCCAGTCACCAACTGTCGTTAAACGCGCGATGCGTTCGCGTACTTGTTTGCAACTGTTCGTAACTGTTCACTGTCCTATACACAGCCTAATCTCTCCGTCCGAGCAAGTCCAACGTGAACTAATCCCGGACGAGCCCCCAAATGCGAGCGTGAAGGTCGGGGTGAGAGTTTAAAATAGGGAAAGATTAATTTTTGAAACTCACAAGCACCAGCTGTGAACCAAATTCCTAAACATGCAAAAACACTGGAACTGTTATTGCGACTGTTTGACTCGTTTTCTAGGGGATGATATCACACGTTCGCAGCTTTCCTTCCCTGCATATGATTAACAAAACAAATTCATAATAAGTTCAAGTTCATGAGAGAAAAGGGTGTACTAACTACTATTTTAGAAAACACGTGAAAGTTC
Source organism: Locusta migratoria (assembly GCA_026315105.1). Lineage (NCBI taxonomy): Eukaryota > Metazoa > Arthropoda > Insecta > Orthoptera > Acrididae > Locusta > Locusta migratoria. The sequence continues at coordinate 11,532,834 of CM048755.1, forward strand.
ACTTTATGTTGTTTATTTCACAATACTTGAACCCTGTGGCTGTCGCGTCTGTACGTTGGTAAATGTACCAAATAAAGTTATAGCTCGTGAGCCCCCAGACAAAATGAATATTTGTCGCGAATTGATTTCACACCACGTGGCTGTCTCAAACACCGTTTATGTTCATGCCTATGTGACGACACTTGTTACATTAACAAATCACAGTCACTTTAATTTAATGCGATGCACACCTTGTTGCACCGGCTAATTATTCACAAACACACAGTAGCACTCGATTTAACTTGGTGCAGTCTACGACGAGCAACCACACGTGGCGATTGCCACACACAAAACTCAAGTCACCACCTCGAGATCCACATGCCGACTGAGGCAGAGCGACGCCGCCCGGCCAGCTACACCACGTGGTCTGGAGTCCTCACTTCCTGCCCAGGCGCGCGCGCGCGCCAAAACTCAACTGCCGGGGTTTTTTCCCCTACGTCATCAACTTCCCCATGTAAGCTGTTGTAACCGATTTGCCAACGTACAGCGCTCAGCCAATACATTTCTAAAACTTTACTTAAAATCAAAATAATTACACTACACATTAAACAATTATTTTCTTACGTTTTTATATTAATATAAACATCCTTTGTACTGTTTATCATAATTGTGCAATTTCTTATACCACAGATAAGTGATTTAACTGAATACTTCAAGATAAAATACAAAAGATTAATTGAAAATAAAAATGAGAAATAGTTAATATATTATTTTTATAAACAAACATTGCCATGCTAGTTGTGTAACTGTCTTGTCTTCGTTGGTAATTTATTACTTTTCATTGTCAATTAAACATATTACGTTAGATGTGACTATATCAGCTAATGTATTGTTTATTTATCAACAGGCTATTTTGTAATGAGGGCCTTAAAGGTTCCTAACTGCATTGTATTACTTCAAATGCCAGTAGTATTACAATATTTGTGCTCTGCACTGTGCCTGGCACTTGCCATTGTCCCTCTCTCCCCTCACCGGAAACGAACTGTAAAATCCTAAGTTGGAACAAGCCACCAACATCGGCCTGCTCGCTGGCCTCTCGTCAGCTACAAGCACACAGCAAATCTCAACGTGGAGAATTTCTACCTATGGCCTAACTATAAATGTTGTCACCCAACTGTGTACATACATTGCTATCATAATTAATAAGATTAAAATTGTGTAACATTTAGTGCATTGGCATGGTCAATGTTTGCAGTGAACTTCATACTGTTTAATTATCAAATGCTATTAATTACCAGTATTTCTATTGGGCGGTAATCTCACAGGTTTCGTCTTCTTTGGTGAATGAGTTTCTGAAAGCTAAGTTTAGTAACTCTGCTTTAGTAGCGCTGTCATCGGCAGGATCGCCATTACTATCACGTAGTGAAGGTATTGTTTGTGATTTGCCCCGAGTATATTTAACATATGACCAAAATCTCTTTGGGTTTTCACTCAAATTACGAGAAAGAGTTTCGTTGTGATAAATATTGTAGGCATCTCGCATTGAAATCCTCACTAAATTTCGAGCTTCTGAGTACGATCGCAAATCCTGGGGATTTCGTGTTCGTTTAAATTTAGTATGCCTTTTCCTTTGCTTTTGCAACAGTGTCCTGACCTGTTTTGTGTACCAAGGGGGATCGCCTCCTTCTTTTATTAATTTATTTGGTATAAAACTGTCAATTGCTGTCGATACCACTTCTTTGAATTTGAGCCACATCTGGTCTACACCTAGGTTTAGTGTTAGAAACGAGTGGAAGCTGTCTTTCAAGAAGCAATCTATTTTGTTTCCATCTGCTTTCCTGAACAAATATACTTTGCGTTTACTTTTGGTAACTTTGGGACTTTCGATATTCAATTTCGCTACGACAGCTCTGTGTTCACTAATACCTGTATCCGTTTTGATACTCGTTATGAGCTCAGGATTATTTGTTGCTAAGAGATCAAGTGTGTTTTCACATCCATTTACAATTCTAGTTGGCTGATGAACTAATTGTTCGAAGTAATTCTCAGAGAATGCGTTGAGTACAATTGCGGACGATGTTTTATGCCTACCTCCTGATTTGAAAATATAATTTCGCCAACAGATAGAGGGTAAATTAAAATCACCACCTACTATTATCGTGTGAGTCGGGTACGTTTTTGTAATTAGACTCAGGTTTTCTTTGAACCTTTCTGATATTGTATCGTCCGAGTCGGGAGGCCGGTAAAAGGAACTGATTATTAACTTCTTACGATTTTAGGGTACAACCTCTACCCATAATAGCTCGCACGAACTATCAACTTTAACTTCGCTACATGAAATACTACTTTTGACGGCGACGAACACGCCCACACCTGTTTTGTTTAATCTATCCTTTCTGAACACCGATAGATCTTTTGCAAATACTTCTTCTGAACTTATTTCCGGCTTGAGCCAACTTTCGCTGCCTATAATGATGTGTGTTTCGGTGCTTTCTATTAACGCTTGCAGTTCTGGTACTTTCCCGACACAGCTACGACAATTTACAACTGTTATACACATAGTCCACCCCCATGAACCACAGACATTGCCGAGGTGGGGTGGCTTGCGTGCCTCAACGATGCAGATAGCTGTGCCGTAGGTGCAACCACAGCGGAGGGGTATCTGTGGAGAAGCCAGACAAACGTGTGGTTCCTGAAGAGCGGCAGCAGCCTTTTCAGTAGTTACAGGGGCAACAGTCTGGATGATTGACTGAGCTGGCCTTGTAGCATCAGCTAATGTGGCTTTGCCACACAGCTACTGCGAACGGCTGAAAGCAAGGGGAAACTACAGCCGTTACTTTTCCCGAGGACATGCAGCTCTACTGTATGAACATATGATGATGGCATCCTCTCGGGTAAAATATTCCGGAGGTAAAATAGTCCCCCATTCGGATCTCCGGGCGGGGACTACTCAGGAGGATGTTGTCATCAGGAAAGACGATACTGGCATTCTACGGATCGGAGCGTGGAATGTTAGATCTCTTGATCGGGTAGGAAAATTAGAAAATTTAAAAAGGGAAATGGATAGGTTGAAGTTAGATATAGTGGGGATTAGTGAAGTTCGGTGGCAGGATGAACATGATTTCTGGTCAGGTGAGTACAGAATTATAAATACAAAATCAGTTGGGGGTATCACAGGAGTAGGACTGATAATGAATAAGAAGATAGGAATGCGGGTAAACTACTATGAGCAGCACAGTGATCACGTTATCATTGTCAAGATAGATACGAAGCCAACACCGACAACAGTAGTACAGGTTTATATGCCAACTAGCTCTGCTGATGATGAGGAGATCGAAGAAATATATGAGGAGCTAAAGGAAATTATTCAGACAGTTAAGGGAGAGGAAAACTTAATTGTGATGGGAGACTGAAATTCGGTAGTAGGAAAAGGAAGAGAAGGAAAAATAGTAGGTGAATATGGACTGGGCAGGAGGAATGAAAGAGGAAGTCGATTGGTAGAATTTTGCACGGAACATGATTTAATCGTAACAAACACGTGGTTTAAGAATCACAAAAGAAGGTTGTATACATAGAAGAGACCAGGAGACACCGGAAGGTATCAGATAGATTTTATAATGGTAAAACATAGATTCCGGAACCAGGTCCAAAACTGCAAGACATACCCAGGGGCAGATATAGACTCTGACCATAACTTGTTAGTCATGAACTGTAGGCTGAAACTGAAAAAACTGCAGAAAGGTAGGAAAAGAGGAGATGGGACCTAGATAAATTGAAGGGAAGTGAAGTTCTGGAGAATTTCAGAGGGAGATTTAGGCAACAATTGACAGAAACAGGGGGAAATAAAACAGTAGAAGAGGAATGGGTAGCATTGAGAGACGAAATAGTGAAGGCAGCAGAGGACAAAATAGGTAGGAAGGCAAGACCAACAAAAAATCATTGGATATCACAGGAAATACTAAATTTAATAGATGAAAGGAGACAATATAAAAATGCAGTAAATGAAACAGGCAAAATGGAGTACATACGACTAAAAAATGAGACTGACAGGAAGTGCAAAATGGCTAAGAAGGAGTGGCTAGAAGCCAAATGCAAATCTGTAGAAGAATGTATAAGAAGGGGAAAAGTAGATACCGCCTACAGGAAAATAAAGGAGACGTTTGGGGACAGGAAGGGCAGCTCTACGAATATCAAGAACTCGGATGGGAAACCAGTTCTCAGCAAAGAAGGGAAAGCTGAAAGGTGAAAAGAGTACAAAGAGCAGCTCTACAAAGGAAATGAACTTAGAGACGATGTTGTAGGAAGGGAAGAGGTAGTAGATCAAGATGAAATAGGAGATACTATGAGAGATGAATTTGACAGAGCCTTGAAAGACCTAGGTCGGAACAAGGCCCCAGGAGTAGATGACATACCCTCAGAGCTACTAAAGTCTCTGGGAAAGCCAGCCATGACAAGACTATTTTAACTGGTGTGTAGGATGTATGAGACAGGCGAAATACCCTCAGACTTTAAGGAAAATGTAATAATCCCCCTTCCAAAGAAATCAGGCGCAGACAGGTGTGAAAATTACAGAACCATCAGTTTGATAAGTCATGGTTGCAAAATTTTAACACGAATTATCTACAGGAGAATGGAAAAGCTGGTAGAAGCTGACCTCGGGAAGATCAGTTTGGATTCAGGAGGAACGTAGGAACCCGGGAGGCAATACTCACTTTACGTCTTATCTTAGAAGATAGATTAAGGAAAGGCAAATCTACATTTTTAGCTTTTGTAGATTTGGAGAAAGCTTTTGACAATGTTGACTGGAATACACTCTTTCAAAAATATAGGGAGAGTTATTTACAACTTGTACAAAAGCCAGACCGCAGTTATTAGACTCGAAGGGCATGAAAGGGTAGCATCAGTTGGGAAGGGAGTAAGACAGGGTTGTAGCCTTTCTCCAATGTTATTCAATTTGTACATCGAGCAAGCGGTGAAGGAAAGCAAGGAAAACTTTGGAATAGGGATTAAAGTTCAGGGGGAAGAAATAAAAACATTGCGTTTTGCTGATGACATTGTAATTCTATCAGATACAGCAAAGGACCTGGAAGAGCAGTTGAATGGAATGGAGAGTGTGTTGAAGAGAGCGTATAAAATGAACATTAACAAGAGCAAAACAAAAATAATGGAATGCGGTCTTAGAAAATCAGACGATGCTGAAGGAATTAGATTAGGTAACGAAACAATGAAGGTGGTAGATGAGTTTTGTTACTTGGGTAGTAAAGTAACATGCGATGGTCGTAGTACAGAGGATGCAAAATGCAGAATAGCAATGGGAAGAAAAGCATTTTTGAAAAAGAGAAATTTGCTAACATCGAATATTAATTTAAGTGTAAGGAAGTCTTTTCTGAAGGCATTTGTGTGGAGTGTTGCCTTGTATGGGAGTGAAACATGGACGATAGACAGTAAGGACAGGAAGAGAATAGAGGCTTTTGAAATGTGGCGCTACAGAAGAATACTGAAGATTCAGTTAGCCGCTCGAAACCTGAGAGGATGTCTTCAGATCCGAAACGACACACATCATTTGTACCGACGTGAGCCACCACCTGCAGTTGGCTGCACCCCGTACCCTTTATGGCATCCGGGAGGACCCGTTCCACATCTGGAATGACTCCACCCGGTATGCACACGGAGTGCACGTTGGCCTTCTTCCCCTCCTTGGCAGCCATCTCTCTAAGGGGCTCCATCACCCGCCTAACGTTGGAGCTCCCAACTACAAGTAAACCCACCCTCTGTGAAAGCCCGGATGTTGCAGGCTGGGTGGTGACAGGGTGAGAGACACCATCCGACTCAGGAACATCGTCCTGAGCAGACAGCGCGTCAAACCTGTTCGCAAGACGAACCGGGGAGGCCTCACGATCGGTCCCCCGGAATGTCTTGCGCCTCCTGCCACGCACTGGAGCAACCACAGGTGGGATGTCTGCCTCACTGCTAGCAGTTTCAGGGCATGTCGCTGCCGCAGGCCGATCGGTGGAGACGACGGGAGTCCGTTCGGTCCCCACTGCCGGCCAACAACAACGACGCCCATCGATCGCAGCTTCCAACTGTGCAACCGAGGTTAACACAGCTTGAAGCTGGGAGCGAAGTGTCACCAGCTCAGACTGCATCCGCACACAGCAGTCACAGTCCCTATTCATGATTACAGTGCCAACAAAAACAAAAACTACAGTCGCGATGCGTTCAAAGGAAAACTACACTGTGTTAAAACGCGGATGTGAATCTAATACGCACGATAGCTCAGTATAAATTTACAAATTGAGACGAGCAATTGCAGACGAAAATCAGAATACTATATGTCGCTTCCAATCAGAAAATAAAGACAGACGACTGTCGCGACGCGGTTCACACGGCGGAATAATACACTAATCAGATATTTAACGCGAATATGAATCAAATAAAAACGCGAGCACACAATAAATTTAACGAACTGAAGGGAAAAACGCACTGAAAAAAAAAATATGTAGCTTCTAGAGAGAAGCCGGTTACACTTACAACTGATAATTTACTGCTACACCACTGGAGAGGTGTGCTCTGGACGACGCCGGAGACGGTAGTGGAGGTGGTAGCGGTGCCTGCGACGTCAGAGGCGGCGCCGGAGACGGTAGTGGAGGTGGTAGCGGTGCCTGCGACGTCAGAGGCGGCGCCGGAGACGGTAGTGGAGGTGGTAGCGGTGCCTGCGACGTCAGAGGCGGCGCCGGAGACGGTAGTGGAGGTGGTAGCGGTGCCTGCGACGTCAGAGGCGGCGCCGGAGACGGTAGTGGAGGTGGTAGCGGTGCCTGCGACGTCAGAGGCGGCGCCGGAGACGGTAGTGGAGGTGGTAGCGGTGCCTGCGACGTCAGAGGCGGCGCCGGAGACGGTAGTGGAGGTGGTAGCGGTGCCTGCGACGTCAGAGGCGGCGCCGGAGACGGTAGTGGAGGTGGTAGCGGTGCCTGCGACGTCAGAGGCGGCGCCGGAGACGGTAGTGGAGGCGGTAGCGGCGGAGGCAGTGGCGTGCAGTAGAAGGGGGGGGGGGGGCGGCTCATCGCTGATCGACGCACGCACAAGGTAGCGTCGACATCCAGACGACAGCAGACGCCGAGTCGACGAAAGTCAGTTGTAAGGACTTTATGTTCATTGATAGGAGAGGAAGGTTTTTCTATTACTTAATTTTGTAGTAAAGTGGAGTAGTTAAAGATGGAGCGTAATACTGAACAAGTGGATGCTTCCAACATTGAAAAGGACAGTGGTAACAATCTGGTAGAAAATGGAACTGTCACTTCAAATGTTGACAACAGGGTGATACAGATAGAAGTGCATGCTACTACTAATAGTGAGGGTAATATAGTGGATAATCAGAATTTGTTACCATTAAGGGGATCACATGAAGTGACAGCTGTGATGAATTCAGGTATAGAAATGACATGGGGAATGATTCTGATCAGGTGACAGAGGAATCCAGTCAGGATGATGGGGTTAGTGTTGGTACTCCTACAGATATTGATTTGAAGAACGTAGTGTACTTATTGAGGCAATTGAGAAAAGATCGACTTAGGGATTCAGAACAATTAAAGAAAGATCTGACAAGGAGAATGGATAAAAATAGCAGGAATTTGTCAGGGGAAATTAAGAAAGTTTTTACCGAGATTGACAAGGTCAGGGAAGAATTGTCAGGGGAAATTCAAAAGGTTAGATATGATTTGACAAAGAGGGTTGATAATGAAGTAGAACAGTGGGATAAGACATTTAAGCAATTAGGAGGGGACTTATCAACTAAGATTGAAAACAATAAAACTAAAATTCGGGAACATGACAGTAAAATTGACAAGTTACAAAACAATGCCATTAAAGTAGAAAAGAAGTCGGATGACACTGTTAAATGTTGTAAACTCAACATTGCCAATATAAATCTTGAAGTTAAAACGGTTAGCGAGAAAGTAGAGGCTGCCGTGTCTCAGTGTAGCAATAACACCAGTGAAGTGTTGGATAAAATTTGTGAAATTGAGAAATCCGTGAAAATTAATGTTGCTGACAGCAAGCAACAAATAAATGACTGTGTAGAAAAAGAGATCAAATCTAGGTTAGAAGCGTGGTATACACAAGAAAGAAACCGTGTAATGGTCAGTGGTAGTGAAGTAATTGATGACAGTTTCTTGCGGGTTTGCAAGTTCCATCAATTCAGTACTACAGGCACAATACATCCCGTAGTTTTTGTAAAACAATTTGAGAATGCACTTCCCATGGGGTGGAATGACAAAAATAAAATTGGTTGCATGATAAGCAGGTTAGAAGGTGATGCTATGTCGTGGGGAATGCGCATAGGTGCCACTTGCAAAACATATGATGAGTTCGTGGAAGCATTCTATACCCAATATTGGTCAAACAATACACAGAACGGTGTACGGGGTGACATTTTTATGGGAAGAAATTATGAGGACAGTGACTGGAATAGCTATAAGACATTTTTCCAGAATTATTGGGAAAAACACTTATATTTAGATGAGCTGTTGGAAGAGAAAGACCTGATTCTAATTATACTGTCTAAGTTGCCCGCAGATGTGCAAAGAAATCTGGTAGGTGTACCCAAAGACAATGTTGACAGCGTAATCAGTACTTTGGAACAGCTGGATGCATTGTCTGGAGTAGAACAACATAGAGAAGGATGGAGACAAAACGGATGGGGACTGAATAACGGAGGTGACAGGAGAAGGGATGACAACAACAGAGTAGGTGGATATAACAGAGGTAGAGGTCGATTTCATCGTGGAGGTCATAATTTTCATGGAAATGGTCATGGAGATGTAAGAAACGACGAGAGCAATGATAGGAGAGATAGGGGAGAACAAAATGATCATGAAGGTGATGGTCATGGGGGTGAGAGACATAATAATGTACAGGTCAGGTGAAATGATAGTAATGGCGACAGGAGAAGTTCTGATCGGCCGCGGCAGGAAAACTAATTCTTGGTTCTGATGCGGTCTGATCGAGAACTAATTACAATGAAGGGCCAGTAAATATACAGGACTTGGGTAGAGACGAAGTAAAGGAGGACTTACTGTACGAGGAAACTAATGAAATAAATGAAAGTTATCAACCCATGTTAAGAGTAAGTTTGTATGGCTATGACGTGTCTGCAGTTGTAGACTCTGGTAGTGACATTTGTGCTATCAATGAAGAATTGTATGTAAAGGTGAAAGAAGGGAAAGATATCCCAGAGTTACCAGTGCAGGGGGTGAGGATAATTGGGGCAATATGTGCCAAAAGTAATTTAATTAGGAATCAAGCCATGTTAACGATTAAGATTCAGGGGAGAGTATTTGAAGTCAATGTAACGGTTGTCAGAGGCTTATGTGTGGAAATGATTTTGGGTGTTAATTGGTTAATTACAAACTGTGTTGTGGTAGATTTTAGAAGAGGATCTGTAAAAGTAAGAACAGGGAACGGAGAGGAAGAGTTATTCTTTGAAGGGTGTGTTATCCTGAGAAATAAGGATAGTGAGGTTCACATTAAGATGTTGAAAGATAATGTTAGCCGGCCGCGGTGGCCGAGGTGACTGAGGCGCTCGAGCCACGTTCAGCACGGCCACTACGGTCGGGGGTTCGAATCCCCCCTCGAGCATGGATATTTGTGCCGTCCTAGTTCGTAAGTAGTTCATAAGTAGTTTGTAAGTTTAGGGACTGATGACCCCGTAGTTAAGTCCCATAAGCTTAACAAACATTTGAATTTGAGATAATGTTAACAGTTGTAATGAGTGTGATCTGGAAGTGGTAGAGAGCAATGATGACTTTTACGGCACAGATAGTTATGGAGAATCAGAGGGTGACTGTATGGTTTTTACGTAGGATGAAATATTAGAAAGCAGTGTTGATGAGAGTGGTAAGCCAGATTTGTGTAAGTTTCTCTTAAATTTAAATACGTCTCAGGAAAATGTCAGTGACATGATTGATGATAAAGTAAACAAATTAGAGGTAGTGGGTTACGAAGAGCGTGAAGCACTTTGTAAATTCCAGAATGAAATTTTCACTCTGCAGCGGAGTGTGCGCTGATATGAAACTTCCTAGCAGATTAAAATTGTGCAACGGAACCGGGATTCGAACCTGGGACCTTTGCCTTTCGCGGGCAAGCGTACTACCGACTGTGCTATCTCGACACGACTCACTATGCCGCCTCACAACTTTACTTCCGCCAGTACCTCGCCTCCTACTTTCCAAACTTCACAGAAGCTCTCCTGTGAACCATGCAAGACTAGCACTCCTGGAAGAAAGGATATGGTGGAGACATGGCTTAGCCAAAGGCAAAGGTCCCAGGTTCGAGTCCCGGTTCCGGCACACAATTTTAATCTACCAGGAAGTTTCACTTCGTAAATTGTTGAGGAAACACATTAAGGTATTTTCTGACAGACCGGGGTTGAGGAAGGACTATGTTCATAGGTTTGAGGTGAGGGAACATAGGCCCTTCAAGCTACGGCCATATCACATTCCAGTAGCAAAACGGGAGGCTGTAGACAGAGAAATAAAACGTATGTTAGAATGGGGGATCGCCGGCAGCGGTGGCCGAGGGGACTAAGGCGCTCCAGTCACGGTCTGCGCGGCCACCACGGTCGGCGGTTCGAATTCCCCCTCGGGCATGGATATTTGTGCCGTCCTAGTTCGTAAGTAGTTCATAAGTAGTTTGTAAGTTTAGGGACTGATGACCCCGTAGTTAAGTCCCATAGACTATACAAACATTTGAACATTTTTGAATGGGGGATCATAGAACGATCTCAGAGTTCATATTCTAGCCCATTAGTGTTTCATTACTAAAAAGACGGATCTGTAAGGATCATGTTGGACGCCAGGGCAATAAGTAAAATTATTGTGCCACAGATGGATAGGGCAGAGATGTTGGAAGAACTAGTGCAAAGGTTCAATAACATTTAGATCATGACCAGCATAGACTTAACAGCCAGCTTTTGGCAAATTCCGTTAGCGGAAGAATGTAAACAATATACAGCCTTTGTGTACATGGGGAGAAGTTCCCATTTTAACGTAGTCCCTTTTGGACTGAATATCTCAACTTCTGCTTTTATTAGAATGTTGGACAGTGTATTGGGGGATGATTTGTTATCCAAAGTAACATGTTATGTTGATGATGTACTGATACCAGCTAGGAGCTGGTCGGAACATAATGCTATGCTAGATGAAGTATTGTCTGCTTTTGCCAAGGGTAAAATAACTATTAATCTAAAGAAGTCTGAATTTGGACGGAAAGAAGTGCAATTTCTGGGTCACATTATAACTGCAGATGGGATTAGGCCGAATCCAGACAAGATCAAGGCTATTAGGGACGCACCTGAAACCAGGAATAAGAAACAAATAAAAGCTTTTTTGGGATTGTGAAATTTTTATCGCCGTTTCGCGAACAATCAGGCAATGAATGCTGCATCGTTACTAGAATTAACTAGGAAGACTACCCCATGGGTTTGGAGTGAGAAATGTAGGCAGGAATTTCAGAAGATAAATAAAACATTGTGCGAATGTGTCAAGTTGTCGCATCCGGACTGGTCCAAGGACATATGTGTTGCAACAGACAGCTCAATTTATGGGATCGCAGATGAAATATTTCAGATTATTGAGACAGAAGAAGGTAGTGAACGGCGAATCATTAGTTTTGCGAGTAGAATTCTGAACAAGTGGGAGAGACAGTATTCAATTACCGAAAAGGAGGCTCTAGCCATTGTATGGGCATTCAAAAAATTCAGGACATATTTATTTGGTAGGAAGGTAATTGTATATACCGACCACAAGGCGTTGACGATTTTACAAGATTGTTGGTTGACGCACTCCAGGCTCACGAGGTGGGCAATGTTGTTGCAGGAGTACGTCTTTGAAATCAGGTATCAGCCAGGAGGCGAGAATATAGTAGCGGACGCTCTTTCGAGGGTGCCACTGGGTACGGATGGGGAAGAGTTTCAAGAAAATAGTGGAAAAGACATCCGTATTCTTGTAATAAAAAATGTGCCTTTTGAGGGTTACGTTAAAAGAACATTAAAGACATGAAGCGAGAACAAAATGAGGATGAAGTTTTGCGAATGGTAAAGGCAAAATGGGGAAGGCGAGATGAAGTAAAATTACACAAGTATTATGTTATCAAAGATGGTGTGTTTTTTCGTCGGGTTAACCCGGAAACAAATGACTGGATGGTATGTTTGCCAGAACCGGTTTTTGACAATTTCATTCAGTATCTACACCTAGCATATGGGCATTTTGGTCCTAAGAAATGTACAAATAAACTTAAAGAGACTTGTATCTTTAATAATATGGAGAAGAGGGTTCGAAAGATACTTGAGAAATGTGAATTGTGTCAAAAAACAAAAGTGTCTAATCAGCAGATGAAAGGCTTAATGTATAGTATTGTGCCGAATGAGGTATTAGAAATGGTGGCTGTAGATCTTTATGGCTGTTTGCCAACCGCCACAAGCGGGTTTAATTATATTTTGGTTGCAGTTGATGTGGTGTCAAAATACGTCAGGCTATATCCTTTAAGGAAAAGCAGTGGCAAAGCTGTGGTCAATGCAATGATAAAATTCTTTAGGACAGTAGGGAAACCCCTTAAGATATTAAGTGACAATGGGCCACAATTCGTATCTAAAGCTTGGAAACGTATGTTGGAGGAGGAAAATATAACACCAATCTATATTTCACAGTACCATCCTGCAGAAAGGATTATGAGGGAAATGCGTAGGCTCACTGTGCTAAACGACATTCGAGCTGAGGAAGGTATGTGAAGAACTTGGAAAAGATAATGAATGAGCTGCCACATTCCACAACGGAATTGTCTCCACATGAGGTCATGTTTGGGGAAAAGCCTAAGTGTATTATTGACGAGATAGTTGCGTTTCCGCCGAGAACGCAAATGAGCTTAGATGAAATCAGAAATCTAGCTTGGGAAAGACTCGAGGAGAAAGCGGAGAGGAGGCAAGAAAAGTACAATCAGGGGAGGACGGCTAGGGAATTTATCGTAGGAGACCTCGTGTTAGTTAAATCGAGGATGAAATCCTCAAAGATAAACCGTGAAATAAAAAAGTTTTACGGGATCTATGAAGGCCCCTGCAAAATAATTCGCATTGCTCATGAAAATGCGATGGAACTGGCAAGTCAAAAGGTGTTTACAATGTCGTAGACATTAACCATTTCAGGCAATGAAGACAAACACTGGTTTTGCTGCTACACTTTATTGTGAAACAATTCAAGACTCATATTCTGATAAGTGTAGAAACATGTAAATAATTGTTCAATCTCTGTGTAAATATGAATATTTTATTGTAGTGTAAATTTTAACAGTGTATCAAAGTATTAAGTGTTGGTAAATGAAGAGAGAGAGAGAGAGCGCTGGTGTTGCTGACAGTGATGTGGGAGGTCAGTAAGCCAGAGGTGGCGTGGATCAATAGAGGGATTCCCCTATTGGTGAGGCGAGGCCAGGGTGACAGGTGGCCAGAGGGAAGGCCGCTGAACGGACATGAATGCATAGATGTGGCCCGTGTTTACAAACATTCAGAGATTTGTGTAGGTTCGGCGCATGAAATGATGACTGCAATAAACGCAGCGATCTTTGAATATTTTGTAATCTACTTTACGAGAGGAAATGTAATTATGAATTTTCAAAACGATTTAAAAAATAATAAAAAAAGACATGATACAATCACCTTTAATGATAATTTGGAACCAGATTAGTTATGTTATTAAGTATATTTCATGATTTTTCTATGCTTTTACGTAATTCATATTTATGACATTTTCTATGCTTTTGGTAATTATCATTTGATTTGTATATTTTGTGATTCACTATGTTTCATGTTAGTTCTAAGCGGAAAGTAGGGATGAGCACCTCAATTCATTCAACATTTGCTGATAGGGATTTTATAGAACAACATGGGCGTAATCTGGAGGCGTTGGAGTTTCCTAATTTTTTTTTAAATTGCCCTCATTTCATTTCAGTCAATCTTATAAAACATTTTGGTGGGGGGATATGTGGTATTACCCCACATTGTTCCCTATTTTATTTCGGGATTTATTTCATTACATTTTCGTTTCTTTTCGCCTGGCCTGCCTTCTGCAGTTTTGTTTCGGATAGCGGGCCGCACACGGAAGTGAGCCGAGCTAGTTCATACCGGCCGCGACATATGGTGCAGTACCGTGGGAAGCATTCGTTCACTGCGGCAGTCAGGGCGGTTCTTCCCGGCCGCTGTCGAGGCGGGAACCGCGTGATTTTCATTTCATTATTTCGTCGATAATATTTTCTGAGACATAACTGCAACCTACTGTAGGATTACGATCATGTCTTATTAGATTAATTACAATTTCAGATTCATTTAAAAGTGCAGCTTTACCATAAACTAAAAATTATAGAAAGTGATTTGTTATTGGCTGATACAAATCAGCCAATCGGGTGAAAGCTTCTAACATCTAGGCGCCAAGTCAGAGCGTGGGCTCTGTACCCAGTCTGCGACAGGCCACAGGACGGTCAACACGTATGTGAAAGGCTAGGGTCATAAAGTGTATAATTAGGCGTAATTAACCGTCAGATAAAGTGATATTAATGAGAATTATCTGCTACAGTGACGAGCAGTGCGTGTGAAGTTTTGGTGTTGATATTGTGTGAACTAGACGAGCTACAGCTCCGAGGATAGTCTGCAAAGGAAAAGAAGTAATATTGTCATTGTTACACAGTTGATAAATTTAATAATTAACAGATTCAATATTGAGAAGGTGCTCAACAGATTTAATTACCGGGATATTTCAGAAGTTTGTAAATCTGGTTCCAACGTAGTTAGCCACACTAAAGTTAATAAACAAAATTGTTCAGAAAGGCCCTTTCATTTCAAGTAGGCAGAAACATTTTCTCTTGTGATATTAATTTCCAGCAACACACGACGAGATTTACATTCCGTCACAGTCCACTGCCGGCGGAGAAAACATCCAATGGGACTTAATCGAGACTGTATAATCACGTAAGCAAGCCTACACGGTGTTTGAACGAGGTAGGAGGAGAGGGCGCGCACCGCAGAGAGTTGAAAACTGTTCTTGATATTGACATTTATTCAGAGAGAGAGAGAGAGAGAGAGAGAGAGAGAGAGAGAGAGAGAGAGTGTGTGTGTGTGTGTGTGTGTTAGTTAGAGGTCTGCACGTCGCTCGGTTGCTCGCTCGAATCGCGTGATACACGTCGTTCTATGACAGTCCGACAGGTGTCGGTGCTGCAGCTTGCGGCAAGGCGTGTGGCTGCGCTCGACTTCCTGCACGCTCGTTCGAGCGGGCCACGCTCGACTGGCCCGACCGTCCACACTGCCCGCTCGCCACTCGGTCGCCCACCGCAGCTCCACTCGAGTACAAGGCGAGTGTCGGGAACAAAGTAGATGCCTCAGAATAAATCCCGACTGCGAAAATTGGAATTGTTAACTTTCCCGGGTGCTTCGAAAGCTGTTCTCTCGATCCACTTGAACTAGCCATTCAGTTTCGCATTTTGTACTCTACCATGCAAGTTATTATACGTGATTAGCATCAAGTTTCTCTGCTAAGATCATTTACTAAATGAGTTATCCATGATCTTCCTTTCTTTCTTGTTCCCATTTTGTGGACTGTTAGTGCTTGTTTAGTTGTAGTTGTAACTTACAGTCTTAACGAGGAAATGATTGTATTTAATGTCCATTCGTCTCATCACTCTCAAGTCCTGGAATACTTTTTGCTTCTTTTATATTGATATTAAATACTCCTATATTGATGTACACCGTTGGGTTAGTTTTCTGCATCTCTCTCTCTCTCTCTCTCTCTCTCTCTCTCTCTCTCTCTCTCTCTGTTGCACCCCGTTAACACATATTCCCGTAGCATTTTGGCACTGTGCGTGGTTGCTGCGCCTCTACCTTTTCCAAGTTAGTTCTTAATGGGAATTTTACCAATTGCAATATTCATATATTCTTTCTTATCTACATAATAAAGAACGCATGCAAGCTTTTGTACAATATGTAGGATCCACCCTTTCTTCCGTCGTCAGGGTCATATGCTGGTATAAAATGTTTGTTAAGCTTATGGGACTTAACTACGGAGTCATCAGTCCCTAAACTTACAAACTACTTATCAACTACCTTATACTAAGGACGGCACAAATATCCATGCCCGAGGGGGGATTCGAACCCCCGACCGTAGTGGCCGTGCAGACCGTGACTGGAGCGCCTCAGTCCCCTCGGCCACCGCGGCCGGCTATGCTGGTATAATGCCATATATCCTGTATCTGTTTTAAATCCTCTTATTCCAATTGTTTAGTTTACGAAATACGAATTTATAGTGCTCCTTGTGTTTCAGTGATATCTGTTTTATATTTATTTAGGGCCGTCTGAAGAATGTCACCAGGGTGCACCAGCCAAAAGAATGAACTGCATGTTTTCGGAATGGCGGGATAAGAGATCGGCCTAGGTACATTGCAGGGGAAGTGACAATTAGAGGGGCAGCTACCCCTAAAGTCACAAATTTTTGTGCTCAAAAATTGTGTTGATTTAATCGAAGTTGAATCTATGAAATTTGTCTTTTATCAAAAGATAATTTCATACCAAAAATCATTAAAATCGCTTCACTAATCTCTAAGTTATTGCCATTTTTCTATTTTAGCCCCAATTTTCTAGGGCCCGTTTCACCCCTTAAATATGTTTGTCCGCCGCTATAAAAATTACGTGTCCCATAGTTTTTCATGTATTATAACATATGCAAATTTCATAAAATTCGAAGAGTGACTTGCGAAGGTTTCCTTGTGAGTACAGCGGCAGCACTTCGCTGAGAGGCCTCTGCCCGCCACGCCCCACGCAGCCTCGTTCGAGTGTCAACACGCTCGCTGCGAGCGAACACACTCGGCGCGCCACCGCCGAGCGTTGCGCACTCGACCGAGTACGAGCGAGCGAAACCGGCGATTTGCAGACCTCTAGTGTGTGTCCCCGCGTGTAACCCCACTCGGCAAATGAATTCCGAGCTACGGCGGCACTTTCCCATAGCTGGAATCCCGCAAAAAACTGTACTGACATTTCATAATTGCCCAGTGAGTAATGGTTACAGTGAACTACCGGTTACTCCCTGCTACAAAGCCTTGTTCTCTGCCCCAAACTGAGAACTGACTCATTTCAAATTACTTCCGTAACAGAAAGTTAATACTACAGTGGTCAATATACATAGTAGCTCACACGTCATTACACACAGACATTAATAAGCAAACCACCACAATTAAAGTTATCTTAGAAAGCTGGCTAAGAAAACATTTATGGCGCAACGGAATTTAGACATTAAAAAAAATTATTGCATCTGAACTTGTTCTCAGCACTTGTGAAGAACAATATTAAATAAAAGAGGGAAGGTGCTCTAAAACTACAATTTATAAGTAACTTACGGATTATGCTGAACTTTACAAGCTTCCTAGGGTTTTATTTGCTGCACTGGTGTCTTTCTTCTGCGTTTAAGACACGTACGATGTTAGCAAAGAAACGGCCAGTGGCCGGAAATATGAAGTGGCCACAGGCCAGGAATATCGCAACTTAAACTTGTTTATTCTGATAGAAAACAAGCAAAGTGGGGAACCAATTTTGTTAATACAATAAAAATGCATCTCTTACATAGATTAATGCCGTCGGTGCCCAGCCTAAATTATACATGATTTAACGCAACTGGGGGCAAGGATTCACAAACAACACTCATTCTCTCACACACATGCAATACCACAGCGAAACTCACCAAAATCTGCGTGTTGAGACTAGGCGGAAGCAGGCGTCGCTATCGTAGGCGAAATTCAGCAAGTCGGAGGTAGCACAAAACACAATATACAAAACACTTTGAAGCTGGCTCTGGTCTGTCGTGCCTCTTTTGAGATGGTGCGTGTTAATAGCCAAGTTAAATTACATCAGAATTGGGCCGCGAGCAAACACGCTAAGGGCGCCACACGATTACGTGACATGAAAGCACTCCACTGAAGGTGAAGTGGTTGAAAATCGGATTCATTATACAAAATCATGGTGGATTCTTAAGTTGCGGTGTGTCAGCAATTGATCAAGGTACTGGTTTTATATGAGAAGTGGTGTCAACTCAGGCGACTAGCTGGAAACCCCGGCAGTCGGAACTCGGGCCCACGTGATTCCGAAATCCGATAAAATTGAATAAATTCAGATTCCGAAAAAAAAGAAAATTAACTACAGCATGCAAGCTATAGAAATGCTTAGAATTACATAAGGAAGTGAATGAAATACAGTTACACGTGATAAGGGGCGATTACAGAGACGAACGAGGTCCTGTCTCAGAAAAATACACAAAAATGAAATAATTACAAAGTCGGAAAAATAAAAATAAGAATTACGGCGTGTAACCCATAGAAATTTTTAGAATTACATGAAGAAGCGAAAGAAATGCAGATACACGCGATAGGGAGCGCTTACAGCGACGGATGAAGTCCAGTCTCTAAAAACTCGTAAAAGTGAAATAATTACAAAGTCGGAAAAATAAAATTAAGAATTACAGCATGCAACCTATAGAAATGTTTAGAATTACGTGAAGAAGCTATTGAACGAGGTTGTACAAGACTCAGAGGGAATTACTGACAGTGTGCGTACTTCCAGTCGGAGAAGAAACAGCAAGATTAAAATAGGCGGGGGGAGAAGATGGCGAAATATTAGTAGAAATCAGAAGGGTACCCGCATAGTTTCTTGCCTGAGGGGCATGGAACAAACAAGAGTAGAAGCTGAAGGCTTTGTTCTATGAACCAACCACGTGGAACACATATCACTCACGGAAGGAAATGATGAGAAGAATTTTACATGCACTGTGTAAAATGAACATATCACCTATTAGAAATCGGGCCCTACAAAGCTAGAAAGTATTTACACAGAGTTCATACACCGCCACATGATCAAAAATGTTCAATATTTGTACAACTTATGGGACTTAACTACGGGGTCATCAGTCCCTAAGCTCACAAACTACTTATGAACTAGCTAAGACTAAGGACGTCACAAATAACCATGCCCGAGGGGGGATTTGAACCCCGACCGTAGTGGCCGTGCAGACCGTGACTGGAGCGCCTCAGTCCTCTCGGCCACCGCGGCTGGCGCCACATGATCACAAAAGGTTTTAACATATCAGGCCGTTATCAAACTGCAACTAGAATCACAGAAACCCCGTTTATCTATTGGAAATCACTGAATCATTGAAAAACGAGAACACATTTCCGCACACGATTGGAGAAAATATTCAACAACAGAAAAAAAAGAAAAGATTCTAAGTTCACGAATATAAGCTAAACGTGATAGTCTATGAAACGCTACCATCTCCAGAAATAAGAGCAGGACCAACCTTACCTCACCAGACGCCCAGAACAGAATGAAGATCCAGCGGTCACGAGGCGGGAAACTGATACCAGGCGTGGGAAGCCACCAGAAGCCGGAAAATCCAGAAAAAACAGCGGTGGTGGGGACGGACAGCGAGATTCGCGCTGGAGGGAAGGTTCGCTAACTAGCCCGCAACCAAAGGGTGTGGAAACATCTGTGATAGCATGAGCAGCTATCGATACTCAGAGAGAATGATGCAAAGCCAGCTATCACTCCCCACATTCAAACAGCCATAGATTCTTGTACACACTTAAAAGTACAACAACTGCACATTTTCACAGGGACAGTGGCGTAGCGGAGAAGCTGTACTTATGCCATATTGATTAATGTAATAATAAATTATTAACACAAAAAATAAGAAAAACCTAGCAATATTAACTAATATTTTAACACACGAAATAAAAATACTATTCCTTAAGCCTTGAAAAGAGTGGGGTTCAAGTTTTAACAAAATGAGAATCTAGCGACATTAGATAAATTATAACTTTATCGAAATATACAAAAAATATATGGAAGACGACAGACGGTCGTCTTTCATCACCCCTTCGTTAATTGAAAATTTTGATGTAGGCTGAGGTTCAAATGTTCAAATGTTTGTAAATCTATCGGACCAAACTGCGTGGTCATCAGTCCCTAGCTTACAAACTACTTAAATCTAGGTAAACTAACCTAAGGACTACACACACACATCCATGCCCCAGAGAGGACTCGAACCTCCACGGCGAGCAACCGCACTCTCTGCAGCGAGACGCTTTAGACCGCTCGGCTAATCCACCACGGCGAGGCTGCGGTAATTATATTAAATCATATACAGCAAACTTTTCAAAACTAACATGTTGTTGCCTTATGGGCGACATAGACAGCTGGTGCATATCACAAAAATATACACATTGAAAAATAATAATTGACAGAAAAAAGAAAGCAATGAAGATGCAGATGTAGCTGGTTAGACCATGGGATTGAGACGACATGTATAGCAATGCAAAATTAACAAGGAAACTTACATAGATAAATCATATATATAAAACATACAAGAGGTTGAAAAAAAAAGAAAAAAAATAAGATCACAATCTTGAATGTGTCCTGTATTGCTAAAACAGTTCCTACAATAAGAAATGGATAAAATGTTTTTAAAATCACCCCAAATTAGTAAAACAGTATGTCCATGTTTATGACAGATTTTTTGAAAGTTGCTGAGGGCGACTGGGGTCGCTACAGGGAAGGGCCTCTTATCAGGTGAATCGTATTTTGCACTCTCAGAGCGTTTACTGTTTCCTGCACCACTTTTCAACCTGATGCTGTCCTTCATATTGTCGTCCACTCAACAGTGGTTTTCAAGTCAATAAACACTGTTCTCATTAGTTCGAAGCATCGACTAGGGTATTTGAAGAGGGAGGGAGACAATCTTCTAGAAGGTACTGGGGGGAAAATAAAACCCGTACACATAAGAAGATGCTTTTACTTTTGTGTCTCCTCCTCAGCTTTTCAACTGCATCCAATGTGAGTAGGAGGGTGTGGTTAGTGCACCTGTCGGCAAGGCCTGGTGTCCTTTGTACCCGTGACAGGCATGCTGACAAGTGTGGGGCGTCGGCGAGAGGCTCGCCACCGGAAGAGATTAACGGACCAGCAACCGGGATGAGGGCGGCGGCCGCGCAGCTTGTGTGTTGCTGCTAATCACCCACTCTTTTGTGCGCACTGAGGGTTGGTTGCATTGTGTACCCAGCTGGGACCGTTTGACCGAATGCAGTTAGCAGTTTTGGTAGGGCGACCGCTCGTCTTCCATCTCCCCGTGGACCCTGCCAACTCCCAGGTCGGTCTCGCACCGCTGCCCGGCGCGCAGCTGGCGTGAAGTCCATCAAGCGCATGCCTCCATCTTGGCCTCAGACACCCTCAGATATCTGCCAACTCTTTGGTGCACCATGTTACCACAGGATATATTAAACTTATGAGGAACTCCATCGTGTCACAAACGTGGAGTGCCTTCATATTTAAACAAAACATTTAACCAAAATTCAAATAACCTCGATAGAGGTTCAGACAAAAACATTTTAAAATGTCGAAATTCACAAAATTATCCATATGGCGAAAAGAACGCCTAGGCTTTTAGTCCTTAATAAATATTTTAACATTAAGGATACAATGTTTATATATATATATTTCTACTTCCCATCTAATGAAGGACGAAACACAAAAATTAACATATTACATTGAAATAACATATAATAATAGAAGAATAATAGTTTATCCTCTAACTTAATATACTGAGCATAATATATTATAATAAAGAACTAAAACATTGAGTCAGGACTCTCAGGATTAGTGTTAGTGAAGAAAAGGTACCTTAACTCATGCAGTATGCAGCGCTATGCAAAACAAAAAACGAACTACCAAGGTCTATGCAACGCTATGCAAACTAACTACTGCATAACTACCAACTGCCCGGGCGCAACCTGATTAACTAGCTACAGTGCAATGGGGTGATGGGTTTTTCTTGAGCCTGTTGGTCTGGTTCCAACGCCGCAAGTTCGTGGTTAGGGCCTGGAAACAGTCTTACGAAAATTGCTGACGCAGAGGCAAAATAAAACCATGACACATATTGCCGTGAGACACCATGTAAACCGACTGCCAGCATGGCGCAGGGGATAGCGTCACCGACTGCGGTGCTGAAGGTCATAGGTTCAATTCCGTCCGCTGACAAAAATTTATTCCTTTGTAATTAACATTTCCAGAATGTTCTACATCTTTCTTATGTTCACTTGTAAATTCTACTAGTTTCTTATGTTAACTATTCTTCTAAGTTCTGGTACATTCTGTCTGTGTATAAATAGCAGAGCACTCTGCCTGAGAGGCAGTTAGTGCTGCGTATATGTTAAGTTCGTAATAAACCTGCTTTCAGTATAAGTGCTGTGTTCAGTTGCCTTCGAAGTCCAGCCTGCTTCCATTTCAACATGACATTGTTTGGTGGAGGCGCCGGGTATCCTGTGCAACAGCTGCATCACCGCGGCTCCGATGGACTAGAACCGGAATACAAGGGATATACCGAGTACATCCTTCCGAAAGTCCGTATCATCAGAAGGACCATGGACACGAAACCAGCAGTAAGCCAGTTGCACATCAGACACCCGTCGGTGTTCTCTAGAGACGTTGGACAGGACCCCAACAAATGGCTTAAAGGGTACGACCGAGTCGCCAAGTACAACAGGTGGGATCATACAATGTGCTTGGCCAACGTTTATTTCTACCTGGACGGAACAGCCCAGCAATGGTTTGACAACAACGAAGACAAGCTGAATGGCTGGGAAACGTTGCAGGCGGAACTCAATAAGACGTTTGGAGACCACCAGGGACAAATCCACTCGGCGGAAGAACAACTGAAGAACCGGGTCCAACGACATAGTGAGCCGACACAGTAGTACATACAGAATGTTTTGGCCCTTGAGTAATATAGTCAATCCGAATATGACTGAGGCCGACAAAATCATGCACCTGACGAAGGTTATTGCAGAAGACATGTACCAAGCTTTCCTGATAAAAGACGTAGCTACGATGGAAGAGTTCATCAAGAGCTGCCAGCGTATTGAAGAGATGGAACAAAGGAGGGTTGGACGAAAGAAGTATGACAGACTCCTGAATGTAGTCCCTATGGCCATTGTGGTAGACCAGCATGACTTCGCTTCTCTCATATGACAAATTGTGAGAGAAGAATTACAACAATTTGTGGCAACCAGGACTGTTAGACCGAGCGAGCATCAGATTATGGCCATGGATGTGAGCCCTGTAAGTCTCGAGCGAGCTGACGCCACTGAGGAAGAGGTATTTCAGACATTAGCTCCTGTCTGCCCCGTCAATTGCACCTGACATGAAGAATGGCGTTGCCCTGCTATGATGTACGCTGCAGCCACCAAACGGCAGCCTATGAAATAGCCTACGTGGCCACAACCAACTCCCCTGGTAACTATGACACCCCGCAGTAGAACTGACGTCTGGAGGACAGGAGACAACACACCACTGTGGGTGCCCTGAACATGACGTACACTACTGCAGAGAGAGGAGGCGAGTATTCGACGATTATTTTGCCGCAAGACGTCAGCTGTTAGAGCAGTTCTATCCCAGGCAGTCACCTGCTGATGAATTCAGTCGACCTCTGGAAAGAAGCCCATCGCCGTACCCCAGACGAAGTCACTCCCAGACACGCCGAAACCGTTCACCGTCGCCGCACAGAGGTACCAGCCGCTCCCCTAGCCGCCGCGCCCAGGAAAACTAAGCGAGGCGACCATCTGCGGAGGTGAGGCCGCTGAAGATGATAATCCTCCATCCAATCGCTAAGATGTCGGGAAATATCATGGACGTCATAATCGACGGCCAACGTGTCCGGGCACTTGTTGATTCAGGAGCGTCTTTCTCTGTATTGTCGGATAATTACCGCTGCACACTGAAGAAGTCAATGTTCTGTGATACGTGGGCAACTGTGCTGCAAGTTAGGAATGGAAGATACGTCCTGCCGGCAGGAACTTGTGTCTCAAGAATAACCATCAACAATAGGACCCAGCCATTTGAATTTGCCGTGTTAACAGAATGTAGTCACAATGTCATCCTCGGATGGGACTTCCTTCAGGCATCCCAAGCTATCATTGACTGTGGAAGATCTGAGATACAAATTGAAGAAGTTGTTCCGATGGGTACCCGTTATACAGAATTTTCTGGGAAGTTATTTGCCGTTGACAATGTGGCGATCCTGCGGATGACGATGAGAAGAGTTGCAGTCACAAACACAGATGAGCAATTAAACTGTGAAGTGCTTGATGATAGTAAAAAGTTTATCACGCTCACCAAACAAATTTACATACCAGTGGTTATCATAAGCATTACCGGAGGTCGAGGAGAGATTTGGATCACTAATTGTTACGAGCAGTCACAACTTACCGCCAAAGGAATGTGTATCGGGACTGCTGAACCAATCCAGGACTGTGAACTCAGCGTCATCAACGAAGACCCATGCTCTGCTGTTAGTAGAGACAATACGCTGGAGGAAACAAATGTGAAACTGCCAATAGCACCCGGACTGACCAAGCAACCACGTCTGCAGGTGTTATCTATACTAAGTCAATTTTTGGGTGCATTCACACCTCAGCAGGGGAAAAGTCAGACGAAGCAGCCCACGATAAGGCATCATATCAATACTGGGGATCATCCACCAATTAGCCAGCGTTCGTATAGAGTGTCGCCAGCTGAAAGACGGATAATTCGGGAGGAAGTGGAGAAGATGTTGCACAATA
Source organism: Locusta migratoria (assembly GCA_026315105.1). Lineage (NCBI taxonomy): Eukaryota > Metazoa > Arthropoda > Insecta > Orthoptera > Acrididae > Locusta > Locusta migratoria. The sequence goes on from CM048755.1 coordinate 11,557,491, forward strand.
ACATTATTCAACCTTCGGAGAATCCTTGGTCGTCTCCGGTGGTTTTCTTAAAGAAGAAGGATGGCACATGGCGATTCTGAGTCGGCTATCGCAGGCTGAACAAAATCACAAAGAAAGATGTCTACCCACTGCCGTGCATTGGCAACACCTTAGACTGCTAGAAAGGAGCTACATACTTCTCAACTATGCACATGCAGACAGGTTACTGGCAAATCGAGGTTGACGAAGCTGACAGGGAAAAGACGGCTTTTATTACACCCGATGGCCTCTATGAATTAAAAGTAATGCCATTTGGATTATGTAATGCTCCGGCGACATTTGAACACATGATGGACAACTTGCTTCGACACCTTAAGTGGACGACGTGTCTTTGCTATTTAAATAACATTGTCGTTTTCTCGAAAACATTTGAAGAACATCTGAGTCGCCTGTCAACTGTGTTGAAGTGTGTTCAGACTGCAGGACTCCGCCTCTTTCCAAACAAGTGCCTCTTTGTCGCCAAAGGGATATAAATTCTGGGGCACCTAGTCAACGGAGATGGTGTGTCCTGATCCAGATAAAGTAAGGGCAGTCACAGAATTTCCAACTCCTCAGCACATTCGTGATGTGAGAATTTTCTCGGTCTGTGCTCATACTACCGACGTTTCATAAAAGGATTTTGTAACAAGGCACATCCATTGCAAGAACTTCTGCAGGCAGATGCCACGTTTTACTGGGATCACACAAAAGAAAGAGCTTTCTGGGCACTTAAGGAGGCTCTAACATCCATACCAGTTCTAACCTTATACGACGAGAATGCGGAACTCGAACTTCACACTGATACTAGCGGGTATGGGATTGGTGCAGTGCTTGTGCAAATTCAGGAAGGTGCTGAAAAGCTGATAGCCTATGCATCAAGAGTACTCTCAAAGTCCGAGATAAACTGAGAAGAAATGTCTTGCAGTTTTCTGGGCTATCAACAAGTTCTGGCCGTATTTATTTGGCAAACTATTCACTGACATGACAGACCACCATTCTTTGTGTTAGCTGACAAGCTTGAAGGATGCATCAGGTCGACTAGCAAGATGGGCGCTAAGACTCCAAGAGTACGATGTCACAGTGGTATTCAAAAACGGGCGGAAACACAAGGATGTCGCCTGCCTTTCGAGGAATCCATTAGTGGAACACAATAGCATGAATGAAATTTCAGCCCTCACTGAATTAGTTGATGTTACAGCTGAACAGAGGGAACATCCAACACTATTTGAAACGATAGAGGCTTTGGAGAAAGGAGAACCGACCAATGGAGAGTTACAAGTTAAACACGGAACATTGTATAAGAGCAACTAAGATCCACTGGGCCCAAATGGCCACTGGTCGTTCCAGCTCATCTACAACAGCTACTCTCAAATATTTCCATGAAGCTCCAATATCCGGTCATCTGGGATTCGTGAAGACCCTAGACAGAATCAGACGCAGGTATTACTGGAAAGGTCTCTACCAATCTGTCAAGCACTATGCGAGTCACTGTAAATAGTGCCAGAGACGGAAGTATGTGCCGCAATTACCTCCAGGGCATCTTGTACCGATTCCTCCGGCAGCAGCTATATTCCACCGAGTTGGGATCGATCTTTAAGGGAGGCTCCCGAAGTCGACAATTGGTAACCAATGGATAATATTCTGCACTGACTACCTTACATGCTATGCTGTCACCAAACCTGTGCTGACTGCAGAAGCTCCAGAGATCTCAAATTTCCTTGTTGAAGACATTATTTTGAAGCATGGAGCACCACGTGTCATGATATCTGATCGTGGAAAAGTATTCCAGTCAAAACTAGTATCAGAGGTAATGTCACGGTGCGACATTGTACACAGAATGCCAGCTGCATACCATCCTCAGAAAAATGGTCTTATGGAACGTTTTAACAAGACTTTAGCCGATATTCTGTCGATGTACGTTGATGTTGAGCAGAAGGATTGGGATACAATTCTGTCAGTTGTGACATTTGCTTGCAATACCGCAAGCCAAGACATCACACGCTTCACGCCGTTTTTCCTGCTCCACGGCTGTGAAGCTGAGACAACACTGGATACGCTGTTCCCGTTCCAACCAGACGACACTCAGGATGACTATGTTAAACAGCTCATCACCAGTGTCGAAGAAGCAAGACAGCTGGCTGGCATATGGACACTGGACGCCCAGGAGAAGGACCGACAGCGGCATAACGACAAGCACCAGCCTTTTATATACAGCCCAGGAGATCTGGTATGGATTTATACCCCTGTACGGAAGGTTGGACTATCAGAAAACGTATTGAAGCGGTACTTTGGCCCGTATCGTGTCATGCGCCGCCTGTCAGACGTCACATACGAAGTTGTGGACTATGAGCCGTCGCCTAGACGACAGAAACGAGTAGACATTGTTCACGTCCTGTGCATGGAATCTTACTACGATCCTGAAGAGCAGGTAGGCGAAAAAGGCGTCTTGTTCAAGGACTCAAAGGACGGTAATGTTACTGATGAAGCCACGTCAGGAACGTCTGTCGTCGATAATCGTGGAGAAGGGAAGGATTCTCCAGAACTGTCATACAGAGGACCCATGACAAAGTAAAGATCCAGGACATTGCAGCTGGCTCCACAGGCAACATAACAGTGGGTCGCTGTTTTTCCAGGAGAGGGAGCAATGCCGTGAGACACCATGCAAACCGACTGCCGGTGTGGCGCAGGGGATAGCATCTCCGACTGTGGTGCTGAAGGTGGCCGATTCAATCCTGTCCACTGGCAAAAATATATTTCTTTCTAATTAACATTTCCAGAATGATCTAAATCTTTCTTATGTTCACTAGTAATTTCTACCTGTTTCTTATGTTAACTATTCTTCTAATTTCTGATACATTCTGTCTGTGTATAAATAGCAGAGCACTCTGCCCGAGAGGCAGTTAGTGCTGCGTGTATGTTAAGTTTGTAATAAACCTGCTTTCAGTATAAGTGCTGTGTTCAGTTGCCTTCGAAGTCAAGTGTGCATTCATTTCAACGCGAGAATATTAACAAAAAAAGAAATACATTTTAGAAATAAAAGAAAACATGATAAAGTGTGCAAGCACATAAAAAAACACTACAAATTTACACATGTGATGCAATCCTAGACAAAAAAGAAACACATGATCAAATGTGCAAACACATAAAATAAACACTAGAAATCCACACAAGTTAAACAATCCTAAGTTAATAAAATAATCTAAGGTAAAATTGACTTACAATGTAACCTATTCTTACCACAATTATTACCGTCCTATGGATGTTAGAAATTTAGGTGTCCTCATGGTACACATGGGACTTGCCTTTGTTCAGCTCCTTTATTTTTGTTTGTATTTCCTCACATCTGTGATTCTACCCTCGTCTGAATGTGAGTCTCGCCTCTTCTACAGATCACACTCCATTCTTTGATTTACAAAATTGCCCTGCAAAACTTATTTGAAAAATATAAGTTGGTTCTATTAATAAGCCAGGGTGTATATTGTCAATGAAATGTCGATGAATCCCTCGTTGGTGCTCTGCTGTGACCGTCTTCCGATCGAATTGTACACCTCCTGTTATTCAATCTCTAGACAAAATTATCTAGACCCCTGAGCATCAACACCACATATCCAACTAAAAATCCTATGAATTACGGCGTTGGCTCCTACCACGGCGTCTTATAAACATGCTACCTAACAGGGAGATTGCCGATATAAAACTCACAGTAAAGGTAGTAACTTAAGCACTTGCTAAACAAGGCTAGTTTCAAGCACAGTGAATAAGAGTACACACACTTAAAACGACATACTGGGACACAAATTACCATAAACAAGACATATACAAAATATACACAATAAAATACTTAACGTGGCCTAAAGAACTTAGATTATGCACCATCAATCCTCACGATGGAAACAGAAAGATAAAAGCATGGACAAAAAAAAGAGACTATGTGAGGCAGGCAGCCTTATAGCTAACAGAGACACTTGAACATGTCACACAAATAATTTTTTTTGAGGTACAAAACGGAGCATCAAGGTAACGTGCACCCCAATAGAGGCATGTACCTTATAGTACACAAAACTCGCATACAACAGGAAGATGCGTTATGGCGAAAAGAAATCTCACAACAAACACATACATATACAAAGGACACATATAACAAAATACACTATTAAAACAAATCATTTAAAGAAAACACTACAAAAGACATACAAAATACAGCACAAATTTACAAACACAAATCACAGAGGTTGTAAGAACATCACTCAATTTACCCTAGAACACAAAATTAATGAAAGCTTAGAACTAATATGCTCTTTTCCGAACAGGTTTATCAAGTGACGATCAACTACAGAAAATTATTACTGGCTAATGCTAGGACCGGGATCCTTCGATTTGTTATGACACGGATCAGTGGACCAGATTTTCACGCCTTCTAATGGCGGGTCGCACGGTTTTCGCAGGCCTTTATGTGGTCGGTAGCCCTTATGACCATTCCCGAACGTTCGCCACTTGTATTCTCACTAGCCTGCCCGTTCCTCCACTGCAGCTGATTTTCTGCATTGGAAGGACCAGACTCTGCGCTGCTATTCCTTTCCGCGCGGTCATGCCTAGCACTTTTAGCGCTACGATTACTTCTCCTGTAAGAGCCATTGCCGTCTCTTCTAGGTCTGTAATCTTCGTCATATTCTAAGTCCTCCAGGTAAGCCTGCAAGGACTCAATGTCCTCCAATGCACACATTTCGTGGGAGCTTCAACGTGCAAATTCTTATCAATTCACGCGGAGGGTATGGGTAGTCGAGGAAATGATTTCTTTGCATCATTCCTCGAAAAAATTCTCTGAGACTCCTGCAATTGCTGTTAGCAAAGTGGGGCATCACTAGAATGCTGCTTTTTAGTCATTCCTGTTCCCCTCTGACCAGTAGGCAGACAGGAAATGTTCCCTAAAATAATCGTAGTAGCAGCAATATCTTAAGAGAGGTCGCATCCGCGTGGCGGGCTCCCCCTCGAGATGTCCGCACACATACTCGATTTTCTGTCCTTCTGGCCAGCTCTAGCCACGCACAAAGGTGTATCCCGCTTGCAGAGTTTCGGAAGACCTGGTACATTTTTTCCAGTGAGAAAGTGGTTATAATCAAATGTCTGCACTGTGTACGGATCGGCGCTCCTCCCCTAGCAACATGGTACGGAAATTAATTAATTTTTTTTAAAAAAGTTTTCCAAATCTTTAGCTTTTTCCCTCCGACTTTAACCATTGCCCGACTAAGTTGCAAACTGCTTACTTGACATTCGGCTCCCTGGTGGCCACAATGCACTGCCGTCATGAGGAGGCCGACTCCTGCCACTCAGCAATGCATCGTGACCAATCAGGAACGACTATGTTCCGTCACGTGGGCCGGACATGAGGCCTCGCGATCCGGGCCGCCGCTCTCTTCCCAGCAAGCCGCCACCGCGTCCACACGTCTTTTCCTGCCTTCTCTTCTTCTATACCACCGTGTTGCTCCGTGATGGGCGCCAATCCTTCGTAGGCCCCATTTCCTGTAACTGTTATCTTCCGTAATAAGCCTTCAAGTGTGCCAGTAAGCCCGGCATTTCTCATTTAGCCCACAACATCAGCTCAGCCACTCCAGACAATCGACACCTGGTACAAATTGGTGTCAGCCGCGTGATCGGCCCACCTTACGGTCGGCTATGAGAAACATTAAGTAATCGGGGGAATTATTCCGAACGCGGTGGTGGTTCCATTTCGGCGCACCTGAACTCGGCGCGCCTGAGCGCGTGCCTTGTACGTGGCGCCACGGCGCGCTGCGTAGCTGCCTGGAGGGCCTGACTGCGTGGCAGTAAGTTCCGTTCCTCCGGCGGACGCTACCAGGTGCGGCGGTCCCCGCCGCCACATCCTGATGATGGTCATGAACTTGAGGCAAAAGCTGCAAGAAGATTTCGAGGCTTTTGCCGACAGAATTCGATCTATTGTCTGTAAAACGTACACCCTTAGTGGGGACCCCGTCAGAAATGCGGTGGTTTCAGAGGAAGTAGAGCTTCGTGCAATTGAAGTATTTATCAGGGGCATTGACCCGAAATACGGGGGAAAAATTAAAATAGAGTCCCCAAACACCTTACACGAGGTTGTACGACTAACACTCCTCAGAGAGGAGGCCGACAGATTTGTTGCCAGGTCTAGCCGGCCGCCCGAACCTAAAAATGTTTTCGCCAACTACATAAGTTGTGGTCGTTGTCACAAAAACGGGCACTCTGCTGAACGGTGCCGCGCCACTGCCACTGCCACAAAATAGGACACCTGCTTCGAAATTGCACCATGCCCTCTAAATTCAATACCAACACCACAAATCAGCAAAACAGAGGAAAGTTTGGAGGTAAGAGCTCAGGCCCGAAACTGGGAAACGCCTAGGGGGTAGGTGTAGCCGCCCCTCCTCACCCCCCTAAAAACATATTACACCCCTGAAGTACTCAGGCGTAACCTAGGTGGCGAGTGTCGTGCTAAAGGGAAGAATAGGCAACAAAACGATTACCATTTTGGTAGACACGGGTGCGCAAATTAGTCTTGTTTTTTTTGCTCATTGTAAAGATAAAAAATTACAACCCCCGCGATGCCATCTGTCGGACATTGGGGCAGGTACAATCGAACCAATTGGTAGTTGCAAAATTAAGTTTCAAGTCAATAACATTCATTACCGGTTCGCCATGGAGGTGGTAAACTGGAAGCACGCGGACTATGATATACTAGGGGATGATTTCTTGCGGAAGTATAGGGGGCTAATCAATTACGGAATTGCGACCGTGCGATTCGGTGGTCATGAACACCGTTTCAGCCGATCCAGCTCCGAAATCAGTTCGGAACAGCCACACAAAGTCAAGGAAGCCTGTCCAGTGAGTCCGCACTGAAAGCAAATATAACCCTAGATCTTCTGCAAGAACCGGCAGGATTTTGTGGGTTCCTACAACAACAAAAGGGCACAAAGACGCCACCCTTTTAGTAGAACCCCTGCGCCAAAATGAGGCGCTTGACATACTGCAAGTTCATGTGCGCCACAGTCTACGTCGTCCAGTACAACGCAATAGACGGTATTATATACCTATTGCAGTTGACAACTTTGGCATAATCGACGCCACTGTCCAGCGTGGTACTGTGTTGGCAAGTCTCTCAATAATGGAAGCCTTAGATATACCCCCGCACTGACAAAACAGCAAAAGTCTACCAAAAGGTTACCGAAAAAACAGATTCGCTCACTCAGCTCCCACCTACAACAAATGTTTACTGACAAATTGCAACATTTATCCCCATCAGATCAACACTCAATTAATGCAGTTTTAAATGAATTTTCTTTGCTGTTCGAAGATAGGGATTATTTGCCAGCCACAAATTTAGTGGAACATGAGATTCCCACCGGTGACGCTCGTCGAATCCGGCGAAAGCCGTACAGAATACCATACCATCTTCAATCAGAATCCATCCAACAACAGCTTGCCGCAGGCATGATCCAACCATCCTCTTCTCTTGGTCCAGTCCCATAATTATGATAAGAAAGAAGTCTCTGAATGGCGAGGTAAGCTACAGAATGTGTGTGGACATGCGAGCAGTGAACAAGCTCATGACACCAGATCACTACCCGCTTACACGCATTGATGAAACTATAGACCGACTGGGTGACTGTAAGTTCTTTACCACACTAGATCTTAAAAGTGGATATCACCAGATCACCATGGCGCCGCAAGATCGGCCTAAAACCGTCTTTGTAGGGCCCAGTGGGATCTATGAGTTCATCAGGATGCCATTCGGGCTGCGAAACGCACCTGCCACCTTTCAGCGTTTCGCTGATCTACTGTTAAGAGGACTAAAACCTATTATTTGTTTAGTTTACCTTGACGATAGTATAATCTTCTCTAAAACCATTCGCCACGGAGGAGTCTAAAGCATCTCGCTGCGGAGCGCGCGGTTGCTCGCCGTGGAGGTTCGAGTCCTCCCTGGGGCATGGGTGTGTGTGTTTGTCCTTAGGTTAGTTTACCTAGGTTTAAGTAGTTTGTAAGGTACGGTCTGATGACCACGCAGTTTGGTCCGATAGATTTACAGACATTTGAACATCTAAAACCATTCAGGAACATGTAGAACATCTCAGCAGTGTGTTTGCTAGACTTCAAGATGCTAACCTTAGTTTAAAATTAGAAAAAATTCATTTTGCTCGAAGTCAAGTAAAGTATTTAGGCTATATTATCAGTGATGTTGGAGTCAAACCTGATCCGCAGCTCACCGAAGTAATCAGCACCTTCCCCGTTCGTAATAATGTAAAGAACTACAAAGTTTCTTAGTCTCAGTAATTATTACCGTAGACTTGCAGAAAACTATGCAGAGATAGCCAAACCCCTGACTACCTTGCTAAAGAAAGATGCTCAATTTAATTGGTCAAAAGATTGTGACATAGCTTTCCACAAAATCAAACATATGCTCACACATGCTCCCCTGCTAATATATCCCGATTTCAATAAACCCTTTATCCTGTCCTGCGATGCTTCCAATTACGCCCTTGGCTGTGTATTAAGTCAAGAGGTCGATGGGGTAGAGCACCCCATAGGCTACGCGTCCCGCCAACTGAATTAAGCAGAATGTAACTGTAGCACAACCGAAAAAGAATGCCTCGCGCTCCTTTTCGGGATTACCCATTTTCGGTGCTATCTGTTTGGCAGAAAATTCACAGTATACACCGACCACTCTGCCCTACAGTGGCTATTAAATTTGAAAGATCCCAGCAGCCGACTAATGCGGTGGCCCCTCCGACTGTCGGAATACGACTACGAAGTTCATCATAAACTCGGCAAACTCCACCAAAACGCCGACGCCCTTAGCTGAAAGGTTAGAATAATTCAAACAGAGGACATTCTAACAGACGAACTTCGGAAGGCACAAGAACAAGATCCCGTTTGCCAAAATTATAAGTCCCTCCCGGAATTCGAAGGGTAAGATGGTATCCTTTACAGAAAAACCCCACATGGCAACCGAATAGTAATTCCGGCATCCCTCCGAGAAAGAATTTTTAAGCAATGTCATGACTCACTTGAGGCTTGCCACAACGGCAGAAATGCCACCAATGTCCCCGTCGCCACCAAGTATTGGTGGGCGACCCGACAGAAAGATGTAGCTAATTACATAAGAGCTTGTTTATCTTGCGCTCTGCGCGCCCAAAACAGATCACAACATATTCCTTTACAAAGCCTACCGCAAGCCAAGAAACCATTTGATTACGTTTCCCTTGACATTGTAGGACCCTGGCCTTAAACCGCACAAGGTAACAAATATATATGATCCATCATAGATCATTTCTCTCGTTTCTTAATCATGGTACCTATTCCGGACCAATCTGCAGTAACAATAGCCAGACAATTCGTTGAACGACTCATTCTTCCCTATGGCAGTCCTGAAGCCATTTTCACCTATCAAGGAAGCAACTTCATGAGCCAATTGTTCACTCAGGTGTGCAAATTGCTCAAACTCCGGAGGTGGAGAACCACTCCCTTCCAGCCACAATGTAACGGCCATGTACAGCGTGTCCATCGTACAATAATGATGCTCTCACATTACACAAACAAATCGCACTCCGATTGGGAAAGGTATTCGCTAACTCCGCATATAACACCCGAATTCACGAGTCCGCAGCCCACACCCCTTATGAAGTCGTGTTCGGTCGAAAAATGAACTCGCCCTTCGAGCTGGAAAAACTGCCTTCAGAGGTCGACTCATTCTTCCCTATGGCAGTCCTGAAGCCATGGTATGCCATATGTTTCACTGTTCCCTGCTCAGTGGGGCCCTATTCACCGTGCGCACTTATCGGCGCCTAGCTAACGCCCTTACACACAAAAGAAATCTGCTTAGGAAAAATAACGGTCAAAGAACCGATACATACATTTCTATTACGGCCGAAAGCCTTCTCGCTATGGTAAATAGCAAAAAACACCGGGACGAGACTCCTGTCCCCGCAACGTAACTGCAACTACACAACAAGTAGCAATTGTCCAGAGCATATAAACACTAGTATATCTTTACACTCCAACAATTACTTTAGAGCATACATCATTTGTTTAGTTATTGTTTATTCTCTCAATGTCATAAATGTTTTAGTATTAAGTATGCACTGGCGGCTGCGCTCAGCCATCATCTTTCATTGTGTTATGTGTAGGGTATAGTTAAGGCCAAAGCAGCAGAGCAGGTTTCTACTACCTTTGACACTCAACAGGTTGCTTCATAGCTTTCTGTGGTTAAGATCAGTTAGGGAGTTAATTATTCTGCTTATGCTCTTCGAAAGTGCGAGTGTCAGAGCCACAACCAAACTAATTTTGCGACCATAATGATTACTACCTTAGCATATTAACAATCGATTCTTTTGTGGAAATGGTTAAGGTTTAGCAGAAGCCTACTAAGTACTCCTGTGTCATTACCAGTTGGTTAATAAATACCAACTAATTTGTAAGTAATCAGGCATTAGCTGAAGGCCCAGGAACGTCTAGTTACACTTCACTAACAGGCCAAATTACATAGCATTTTATCTGACTTGTTTACTTCCCTCAACGTAACAGTTTTACATATATTAACAATGATTTTTACAAATCGGTAGAATTTTGAAAAATATTTTGTAACCACAATAACATTTCACTAGCCACTAGGCTAAAACATCAAGCGTTATGTGCCCCTTATTTTATCGCCACACTAGATCATCATGTTGCTTTAATTTGGGGAAATATTTGCATTCTAGATTCAGCCTTTACTTATTAACACTGGCTGCAAGTTTACATAATGTTGTATGTTCAACATTCTCGACAAACAACTCCTTCCATACGAATTAATTATTGTAAAGAAATTTGCCAATGCATCACCCGCCAGTGCGTATTTTGGTAAAGAAGCAGCCGTCAAACCAACGCTGCAGAGTGTGTTGCTGTAGCTGAGCAACCATCACTAAACGAACCCCTCCCCCACTTGCAATATAAATATGGCGTCGTCTGATAAAATTTCACGTTACACACAGTAAACTAAACGAACCTTCACACCCCAGTTTCATTAACAGAGCTAGGTCGAACTGACGGCACAAGTGAAAGACAAGGAACCTCACGGCCCCTTTCACTATTTCCTATTACACTTAATGACGATTAATTCCATCAATATACGAACGTATTATGACGGTGGCATTGTACAGGGTGGGTCGGAGAAACCTTGGTAACGCAGTTTTTTACGCTACTCGCGGGGCACGAACCTATTTGTCCGGGCTGCCAATTATGGTGGGCGGATAGTGTCGGCTGCTACGGAGTTAATTTTTGAGAAAACCCCCGGTTCCTATACCACATTTTATCCTCTGCTGAGTTACCAGCGCTATCCTATATTTCTCCTTCCGCCTCCGGCGGTACCAGCTCTATCATTCTTTCCATCCACTTTACACTGAGTTATTGCTACGCCGTTGTTGCAGTCCTTCTCCCACAGATTCACCAAAGGAGACATGTCCCTGATTAATCGTTCATATTACTACGTGATTGATTTCCAATCAGCACCAATCGTCACCACGGCAGTCCACTAAGACTACCCAATATCTAGTTTGCACCTGCACCACAAATTGCTCAGCGATTCTTTTCCACATCACTGACTCCACATCGTAAATATGTTTCATTCTCGTGAAGCAACAGCGCCGGTGCGACGCGTCGAGCCGCGCCATAGATAACATGTGCCGAGGGGACTGCGGCGTGTCAGTCACGGTCTGTGCGGCCACTATGGTCGGGGGTTTGAATCCCCCCCCCCTTGGGCATGGATATTTGTGCCGTCCTTAGTATTAGCACAGAGTAACATATACAGAGGAGCAGCCCCCCCTAAACCACTGTCCTATGCTCCCCTCCTAGTTCCGTAAGAGGCTAGCAGGTGTCAGGCCATTCCCTGGCTTAGGTTGCCTCTCACACGTCAGAGGGTAGCGTGGAGGGGAGGCTGAGGGGAGAGCTCGTGCCGCCTGACACGAGGCCACGGCTGTGTCCGGCTTGCTGGCGATTGAGGGGAGGTGGTGTTGGGGGCAGCCGCTACCTGCCGCCTGCTCTGGCCAGTTTAAAATGCTGCTTCTGACCTCAGCGCCATCACGGGACATCTTACGGAACTGCTGGAAATCCTCCCTCCCCGCACCCCTGAGCGTAGGACCGGGCCCCTACGGAGGTTTCCTGTCTGTATATATTTGTCTGTGGTATTAGCTAGTTCATAAGTAGTTTGTAAGTTTAGGGACTGATGACCCCGTATTTAAGTCCCATAAGCTCTACAAACATTTGAACATTTTGAACCGCCGCTCAATTTGTCCTTTTTCGCTGTTGCATATTTATTACGTCACTAGCACGGGTTCGACAATGCAGACACAACTCTCGGAACTTCAATTGTCAATCAATGTTTTTCCGCAACATGTCCGTGTTACACAACAGTAACCAGGCAAACCTCTTGTTTGTGTCTCCAATTTGCTACCCCAACTTATTGCCCTCGCTGGTTTACTTTCCGCCGCAGGCGCGGCCTCACAAGCCGCCATAATTGTACTGTGCTCTTGTTGCAAGCTCGTTGAACCATCGCTCCATTGTATGAGGGGGTAGAATACACAATATTTGCAGAGAACACTAATATTGGCATTATCTTCACGCTTCCGAGTCTGGTTTGAAGGTTAAACATACACGTTTTCTCCTCCAATACATCCTATTATTTTCAACGCAACTAGCGTATCACGTGTACTTGATCAACAGATGTAATGTTAAGATCATAGGGCATTGGCAACACATGAACTGTTTTCATGTTGGCAGATGCACTAACATCAGTTTTACAGTTTTCATTTTTACTACTTTCCAATCAATATAATTCGAACACCTTTTGCAACTGCTAAAGTCTAATGTGTCGCTCGAGCACATTCTCAAGTGAACTGAAAGTTCCGCACTCACGAAGTTTATGCTGCCATAACGGTGCTGCATATTTAAAAATGCCTAGACCCGTACCTACAATTCTACATAACTTTAATGTGACGTAAATCGGTTGTGAAAAGTGTGGGAATGCTTTCTTCGCGTAGTGTACAATGCGTGGAGTTTGCCAATCACGCCGACGTAGCAGATGACCGCGCAGTCCGTTTTGCCCCGTTCCCGAACTTTCAAGAATTCCAGAACCCCCCTTCCTTGCAAATTCCAGTCCCTTCCACTCCCCGGTGATCGACCACCGGCAGCAACCGTTGCCGATACCACCCGGTCATCAATTCGCACGTGAACAATGCAAGCAAATACCGTAGATTCAGCAATACCTTGGCAGGCAGACACGTTCCTTGGAACGCGCTGCCTAACTAGCTTCAGCAGTCACGTTGTTCAGTTAACGTGGTTCAGTGAACTTCGGATATTCACAGTGGTTCAAAGTTTACCAACTTCACATTTCCTCGTAACTAAGGTATGTAATGAACTCCTTTGCTACGTTGTACAATCGTTCTAATGGACATCAGTCCTAGTAGATATTTCATTTTTCTAGGTTTCCGCGCAAGTGAACTTTGGCTTAAAAATGTTCTTCGCAATTGTGATGCTACTCGGCGCCTCGGTTATGGGAGAGTCGCCTATTCGGATACACCCTACTTCTACGGGCGTTCTTTTTGAAAAATTGCCAGCAGTAGTGCACACACCACACTCCGTCGAAATCTCCGCAGAATTTAACATCGCCATGCTTCAAGAGCAGGACTTGACACTTCAGCAAATCGCTCGCCAATTAATGTCATATGAACCCCTAAGTAAATTAATAGAAATGAAGGAAGTAAATCGTATTATATCCAATTTACGTGCGCAATTACGCAGTATAACTGACGCTGTCCCGCCTACGCGAGTAAAACGTGCATGGTTTAATGCAGGCAGCACTCTTTTGAAAACTGTTTTCGGAACACCGGACAACAGAGATGCAAAACATTGGAATAATGCTATAAGTGAACTGTCAACACTTACGCAAGGACTACACACTACGGTCACTCACCAGCAGATTCGCTTAACGCACTTAGAGAGTAATTTACTTGCAGCTTCTAGAAGAATACAAGTAACTGCTAATGAGTTGCCACAGCATTATCAACCTTTAACAAATATTGTCCAACAGGAACTTTCCTCACTTCATCATGCCGTCACCAACTTGACGAACACCATCCAAATCTCTCGAAGTATACAAATATTACTATTCAATGTCAACACTGCCCAGTCACACTTACAAATGCTACACAATGCCATTCAGTCAGGTCTACAAAGACGATTAAGCCCTCATTTGCTACTGGCTGAATTGTTTCTTCATCTTCTACATAATATTTCCATTCAGTTATCAGCCCCCCAACAAATGCTTGCCCCAGTAACCGAACAGAGTCTCTCCCTATATTATGCCGCCGCCACAGTAACGCTTACACGAACAGAAACGCAATTAAGAGCACACATCTCGGTTCCAGTGTCATGTACCAACTGCAATTATGAATGTTACAAACTGCATGTTTTCCCTACCATTTGGACTCCGTTTCGACAGTATATCACGTGGCAAACTAATGATTACCTCGTAGTCAGTGCAGATAGACAATTGCATACCACCCTCCGGAGTGGTGAGTTCCATCAATGTCGTTTTGTCAGTACATATTTATGTCAGAATCTAATCATGCATACACGTACAGATTACTGTGAAATTTCTGTATTTCTATCAGAAGACGTTTCATTGTCGCTTGGTTACTCCTGTTTTAACCTCCATACTTAAACCCGTAGGAAATACTTTATTGTATGCCGTACCAAACGCCATGGCGTTTACCTTTTTGTGTTAAGATCAACTACAAGGACCTCACACTTATCGTATTACGTTACAAGGAACTGGTTTAGCATATAATATTACCCGCTGTGATGTATCCACACCTGCTCGGCGTATTGTCACATCCCATCGCACTTATGCATCCTTGAAGCTACCCCCTCCTGTTTTATATCTGCCAGAAATACCTTACGATGCCCACTTGCACAAAGACTGGACAGAATTACCAAGATGGAATTCTACCGGGTTGGTACACTCATTACAACAACCACCGTGTTGCTCCGTGACGGGCGCCAATCCTTCGTAGGCCTCATTTCCTGTAACTGTTATCTTCCGTAATAAACCTTCAAGTGTGCCAGTAAGCCCGGCATTTCTCATCTAGCCCACAACATCCGCTCAGCCACTCCTGACAATCGACACCTGGTACAACTGTCTCTCGACTCGTTCTTTCTCTTATGGGAGAACGGACACACAGAGGTTCGACGTCCTCCTCATCTCCGCGACAGGGCCGACCTCCACACAAACTGCGGCAGGCGTTTTCTACTTTCGGGGAGGCGGGGGTGGAACGGAGACTTGCCCCAGACGCGCGGCGCGTTCTTCTAACTCGGCCGCTACATCGCGACGCCTACGGTTAATTTCCCACTGTTGTTCCTTGAATCTGAGTAAGTCGCGAACTTCCTCCAATTCATTTACAACAGCGGGAGCTGCTCTTTCGGTCGCCGTCTCCCCGGTCTGTAGAAGCTGCGCCACCGAGGTGGCCAGTTCTTCAAAGCACGCGCCTAGTACATCTGTGCGTGCGCCTAGTTCATCTGTGCGCGTTTTCGCCCGACCGTCTACTGAATCGACTCTCTCGTTAAGAGAGTGGACCTCAGTCTTAACCAATTCGACTCTCTCCTCTAGAGAGTGGATATTATTATCCACACGATCGAGAGGGCAGATATAGCTACTGCATTGCCTGAAATTTTGGTCGTGTTTTCTGAGATGCCATTCATTGCTACCGCATGCCGTTCATGAACTAGCCGCACTATATCGGTGCGCAAGCCATCCAGATTTTTGTTAATAACCTGAACGGTGTTAGTTTGCGCCTCCCGGCATTGTGCAGAAACGCTGACAAGTTCGGCCTGGACTGAAGCATTTTGCGCTTCCAACCTTGCTTTTAATTCTGTTTTTAATTCCAGAAAAGAAGCATTTTGCGCTTGCTTTATGGAACCTACCTCCGCTTTCATTTCTGCTTTTAATTCTTGAATGGAAGCAGTCTGCGCTTCCATCCGTATTTTTATTTCTCTCATGAAAGCCATTAGGTCACTTAGAGTCGGATCAGAAACGCACACGGGCCTAGTAACACTGGTTGAACTAGTTTGCTCAGTAGCAGAAACCGGCATATTAGTATGCGGTTCGCTTTGTTCGCCCCTGCCCTCACTTCCGGTTGCGTCCACGTTTAAACAAGTCGCGTTTTCAACGGGAACACGGCCGTCCGTACTCCCTACTTTTTCCCTTTCGGTGGAAAGATCTGACCTAGACGATTTTTCGCGGTCCTGAATTTGGTTGAAATGCTTAGAGCGAGTGGAAACAGACAAGGCAGAACTACTCTCCATCGTCACAAGTAATTTTGAACAGAAGTAACAAACACAAGATTAGCATAACACACAAAAAAAAAGAAAAAAATCACGTAACAAAAGACGAACTAAAACCTCCACACGCAATGCAGTGTGGCTGTGCTTATTTTTCCAAAAACAATAAAATAACCCTTCCAAAAAACACACGAGTGCTGAAAACACAAAATGAAATAGATAAATGCGCGCTGCTGATATCACACATTCACTCACTGGAAGGGGAAAGAAAAAAAAATTAAGAATATTCCTGCATGCATTTAAAGCAAAAAAAAAAAAAAAAAAAAAAAAAAAAAAAAAAAAAAAAAAACTATTCAGAAGAGCAAATCCTGGCAGCGGCAAGCCAGATAAAAGTGGACCACTGTACGAAACAAGAGCTAAAATTAGCAAATGAGGTCCGCGTGAACTATCGATTACTCCCTGCTACAAAGCCTGTTCCCTGGCCCAAATTGAGAACTGACTCGTTTCAAATTACTTCAATAAACTTGTTTATTCAGATAGAAAACAAGCAAAGTAGGGAACCAATTTTGTTAATACAATAAAAATGCATCTATTAAAAGGTTTAATGCAGACGGTGCCCAGCCTAAATTATACATGATTTAACGCTACTGGGGGGAAGGATTGACAAACACTCATTCTCTCACACACATGCAATGCCCCAGAGAAACTCACCAAAATCAGCGTGCTGAGACGAGGCGGAAGCAGGCGCCGTTATCGTAGGCGAAATTCAGCAAGTCGGAGGTAGCACAAAACACAATATACAAAAACACTTTGCAGCTGGCTCTGGTCTGTCGTGCCTGTTTTGAAGTGGTGCGTGTGTATAGCCAAGTTAAATTACATCTGAATTGGTCCGCGAGCAAACACGCTAACGGCGACACATGGTTGCGTTACATGAACGCACTCCACTGAAGGTGAAGTCAGTGCCGCATTAAGCAAGCGCGGGGCCCGTAGCAAAATCTGACAAAGGGCCCTTGGGTTGTTTACGACTTTGGGTCATATGGTTTAGAATATAAAATAAAACAAGATTTATACAAATAAACTTTTCTCGATTTAATTTCGGCAAATTTAGAAATAATACAAGTTACATCAGTTTCTCTAAGCAAATCCTATTCAATGTTCATTATAGTGAGGTCATTTAGACGTTCCTGTCCCATCGTATTTCTTAATCAATTTTTAATGCTCTTTATCGATGGAAAAGAACGTTCTCGCCTGCAGTTGGTGATCATTGAAGATAAGTAAATGCGTAAGGCTATTTCTACATTTGGAAAACACGATCCTAATGAATTTTCCAATAAAAATTTGCAAATTTGTAGTCCTAAAGCTTAGTTCTTTTTGTGTCAATGACAGCAGCGATATCTGTTTTAAGCAGCTCAGCGAACTGTGCCAGTTCGTCGCCAAGCGACTCTTCTAAATCATCTGGGTAAGCATTCACGATATTAGGAGTTCTTTTGAGGATCTCTTCTGCTGTAAGAGATTTAAAGTCCCGTAATATTCCAAAAACATTAGTCAAGTGATGGTATTTTTCCATGTGTGTAGCTAATGCAGCAAGCACTTTGTCAATTATGACAATAAACACCTGAAATTCAAAATGTTCTCCATGTGCCTGATTTTCTACAACTTGACCCACTAAAATGGTCGTACTTTGCATTTCGCATGTGTGGTCTTGAAGTTTCTTGCTGATATTCTTCACAGCTAGTCAGGGATTTGGCTTTAGCCTCAATTTCTGAAAATGTGAACCTCATTGATTAGATATATTCATGTAGGGATTTATAAAGTGCATATCCGATGCTCAGATCTTGATCAGACGACTGCAGCGAAACGCTAGCCGCTTATAAGCGTTCTGGGATTCTGTTCCATGCGACACACATTATTCCTGTCTCCAACCCACTCATTTTCAAAACCAGTTCGTAAGCCTGATTGCGGCACTCTACCTTTTGATGCACATTAGTAGATATGTCATTCAAAACTTGTTTGATGGTATTCAAAACAAATAGAAGCGCCTTTGTAGCATCAGCTCTGGCCGACCAACTTGTGTCCGATAACCTTTTCAAAATCGGGATTTTGCTATCATTTTTCTGTGCTTTCAAAAGAAGGCCCCATCGATAAGTAGAATCGTAAAAAATGTATAGAGGCTTTCAAGGAAATCAAAGAAAGTGGATGCCTCTGTACAACATTCTGCAGCACACTTGGCGACCAAAATTAGAGAATGTGAAAAACAAGGAATATATTCACCATACTTAATTATATCTTTATTTCGTGCTTCTAAGCCGATATACCTGCCACTCATATTACTGGCATTGTGATAGCTTTGCCTACAGCAATATTTGATATTAATGCCATTCTCTGCTAAAAATATAATAAGCTTCGGAAGAGTTGTTCAGCAGTATGACCCTCCATATCCAAAAACTTCACAAATCTTTCCACTGGTCCGGATGGTAGGACATAACGCACTATCAGAGTCAGTTCATCTACGTGAGATATATCAGCAGTAGAATCCAGTGAGAATGAATAGTATTTGAATCTCTTAATTTCGCAAATAATATGATCCAGTATGGCTGATGCAATTAGATGGATAAATTCCTCGCACGTTGTTTTTGACAAATATGACGATTGTCCCTTTCCTTTATTTGCATGAATACGTATATGTTGGGACAGAAACACATCGTACTTGACGAGTAACTCTAATAACCCTAAATAATTTCCATTATGGGGTGAACCAACAATTTCATCACAACCTCGAAATGCTAGTCCTCGCCCAGCTAAAAAACGCCGTTCTAAGAGTGTTCGCCAATACTTTTGTTCACTCTCAATTTGGCTTACAAATTGAGAATCGACACTTGCATTCTTGTTTTTGCGAACTAACAGGTAAATTATCGCTTTACCAAGCTTTTTCCATGTATTTTCAGCAAAATATTAGCATTCGTCGAGTCATCTAATCCATCTTTCGTAAACCGTGGCGAGCAGAATCTGTTACTTTGCAGACAAAACAGAACAGTCGCCCTTTGCTTTCTGAAAAGCAAAACCAATCTCTCATTAAAGTTTTATTCGTTAGTTCATGTTTATAACGACTTTCTAAAGAATCTTAGCTTATTTTCCTTCTCATATATTTTCTTTGAAGATAAAAAAACTACTGTTTATATGCTGAACTTCACTACTTCCTTTCATAATCCAATAATCTGTCAAAGTTATTTGGCCACTCACCAATATCGTTACAATACATTTTACTTTCACTTCGTGTTCCACTTGCAGAAGATGCTGTAACATCGCAAGCCTGTATTATTTTTTCGACTTCTCTTTGTCTTGAAGACCAGGTCTCTGGGCCTATAGGACTTCCCATGCTTTTCATTTCAATTTGGGTTGGAGACGATATGGCTGACTTGGGAAGACTTGCCGTCTGTTCAGTTGCTGTATCACTTGTGGAAAACGTAACTACGTCGGAAAAAGTTGCACATTCTGATGAATCTTCTGCAGTGTAACTATCATCCTTACAATCAACTACAGCTTTTGTATTTTGTTCTTCATTTTCTGTATATTCAGCAAAATCATTCTGAACAACGCTATCATCCTTACAATCAACTACAGATTTTATATTTTGTACTTCATTTTCTGTATATTCGGTAAAATCATTCTGAACATTAAAAAACTCAGATAGTTTGAGACGTGTTTGAGATATAACAGCATCTGCCTTTCTCTCTTTTCATTTCTAGCTTTACGCTTTGAACTTCCAAAAGCATAGTGACGTCCAGTATCTCTCCATCTGCTGCTCATGGTGGTTAGCCAGATCTATGTAGAAGGGAAAATAAATTACAAAATAAAATGGAACACTACTATATAATCGGACTGCGTAACGCGTAAGTATCATAAATAATACGAAGGTTGGAACTTTAATAGTGGCAACTATTTATTTGCAATTTATATAAAACAGCTACACGTTTCAAAGCTTTACTGTTCTTCAAAGTAATCACCAGCATTGTGTACAAGCCGTTACCAGCGATGTGGAAATCGTAAGATTCTCTTAGCAACACCGGTTGTTTTGAAAGTTCGAGCGGAGCGGAGCGGTCTATTTTGCAACGAAACTCTGTTACAGTGGAAGCGAATGCCATCAAGTGCTTCCTTCATCTTAGGAATCAAGTTGAAGTCACAGGCCTTTAGTTCTGGGAGTGTGGCGGGTGGAACAACACTTGTGAGACCGGCAGTCGAACAAATCCGTCACCACTTGCGCCATATGCGCCCTTGCATTGTCCTGCAAAATGATTAATCGTTCCCGCAGAAAGTGTCACTCCCTTCTGTAAGCTGTTCATTTTTTAACACAGCTTGCGACCAACCTGGTGTTGCTAAGAGTATCCTACGACTTCCACATTGCTGTGTAACAGCTCTGGAGCACACACTGGAGCTCGAAAGGCAGAAAAGGATATATATAAACCAAATAAATACAGAAAATATTTTTTTTACGGATTTAACAGTGCAAACATATTTGGTTGGCGAATCACTTTCTTCCTGAAAATCGCAAAAGAAGAGCCAGCGCCCTTTCAAATCAAATGTTCAAATGTTTGTTAAGCTTAAGGGACTTAACTACGGGGTTATCAGTCCCTAAATTTACAAACTACTTATCAACTAGCTTATACTAAGGACGGCACAAATATCCATGCCCGCGGGGGGATTCGAACACCCGACCGTAGTGGCCGTGCAGACCGTGACTGAAGCGCCTCAGTCCCCTCGGCCACCGCGGCCCCAGCGCCCTTTCTAAAGAATCGAAAATTTAAAATAATTTCCTCTATTTAGCAGACAGGTTTTCAGAGTGGTGTAGGGAAAGGCTCAGGAGTACACAAGTCAACTATGTCACTTACATTTTCACATGTCTTCTAGTATTGGAAATGTTATACGTCGACTGTAGTGTATGGGGGTTTGTAACTAAACATTGTAGGCTATAAATAAACCTGATTCGTGTATTTTTCGTAATTTAAGATTTTTACCTTTCACACGTGGCGTATCAGCCGTTCACACAGCACCTGAGTATTGATACCGCTATTTAGGATTCAAGATGCAGCGAATACAGCAACAGGATTGAATGAACTAAATGTCACTAAGAAGCTATTGCTGGCCATCGAGGTTAACTCCGACACACCGATTACCCTGTTCCTCATCGTGACGTTAGAAACATTATTAATCAGTTGGAAGAATTACGAGAACTTAATCAAATGGTGAGATAATTCATCTTTTTCACAAGTCTACTTGCAAGAAATAAATGCTATACTTGAAATAACTGAGAAAAAAACGACAAGAGTATTGGCGCCCAGGCGCGGGGCCCGTAGCATTTGCTAACTCTTGCTACGTGGCTAATCCGGTACTGGGTGAAGTGGTTGAAAATCGGATTCATTATACAAAATCACGGTGGATTCTTAAGTTGCAGTCTGTCAGCAATCGATCTAGGTTCTGGTTTTATATGAGAAGTGGTGTGAACTCAGGCGACTAGCTGCAAACTCCGGAAGTCGGAACTCGGACCCATGTGGTTCCGAAAACCTATAAAATTGAATAAATTCAGATTCCGAAAAATTGACTACAGCATGCAACCCATAGAAATGCTTAGAATTACATAAGGAAGCGAATGAAATACAGTTACACGCGATAGGGAGTGATTACAGAGACGGATGAAGTCCAATCTCAAAAAACTCGTAAAAGCGAAATAATTACGAAGTCGGAAAAATAAAATTAAGAATTACAGCATGCAACATATAGAAATGTTTAGAATTACATGAAGAAGCTATTGAAGGAGGTTGTACAAGGCTCAGAGGGAATTACTGACAGAGTGCGTACTTCCAGTCGGAGAAGAAACAGCAAGATTAAAATAGGCGGGGAGAGAAGATCGCGAAATATTAGTGGAAATCAAAAGGGTACCCGCATAGTTACTTGCCTGATGGGCATGGAACAAACAAGAGTGGAAGCTGAAGGCTTTGTTCTATGAACCGGCCACGTGGAACACATATCACTCACAGAAGGAAATGATGAGAAGAATTTTACATGCACTGTATAAAATGAACATATCACCTATTAGAAATCGGGCCCCACAAAGCTAGAAAGTATTTACACAGAGTTCATACACCGCAACATGATCACAAAAGGTTTTAACACATCAGGCCGTTGTCAAACTGCAACTAGAATCACACAAACCGCGTTTATCTACTGGAAATAACTGAATAATTGAAAAACGAGAACACATTTCCGCACACGATTGGAGAAAATATTAAAAAAAAAAAATTCTAAGTTCATGAATATAAGCTAAACGTGCTAGTCTATGAAACGCTACCATCTCCAGAAATAAGAGCAGAACCAACCTCACCAGACGCCCAGAACAGAATGAAGATCCAGCGGTCATGAGGCGGGAAACTGCTACCAGGCGCGGGAAGCCACCAGAAGCCGGAAAATCCAGAAAAAACAGCGGTGGTGGGGACGGACAGCGAGATTCGCGCTGGAGGGAAGGTTCGCTAACTAGCCCGCAACCAAAGGGTGTGGAAACATCTGTGATAGCATGAGCAGCTATCGATACTCAGAGAGAATGATGCAAAGCCAGCTATCACTCCCCACAAAAAAAAAAAAAAAAAAATGGTGGTCTGTCACGATGGTCAATGGTTTGCCGAATAAAGACGGACGGAACTAGTTGATTGCCCAGATAACTTCGAGAGATTCTTTCACACACTTTCAGTTTATCTCGGACTTTGAGAGTACTCTTGATGCATAGGCTATCAGCTTTTCAGCACCTTCCTGAATTTGCACAAGCACTGCACCAATCCCATACCCGCTAGTGTCAGTGTGAAGTTCGAGTTCCGCATTCTCGTCGTATAAGGTTAGAACTGGTATGGATGTTAGAGCCTCCTAAGTGCCCAGAAAGCTCTTTCTTTTGTGTCATCCCAGTAAAACGTGGCATCTCCCTGCAGAAGTTCTTGCAATGGATGTGCCTTGTTACAAAATCCTTTTATGAAACGTCGGTAGTGTGAGCACAGACCGAGAAAATTCTCACATCACGAATGTGCTGAGGAGTTGGAAATTCTGTGACTGCCCTTACTTTATGTGGATCAGGACACACCATCTCCGTTGACTAGGTGCCCCAGAATTTATATCCCTTTGGCGACAAAGAGGCACTTGTTTGGAAAGAGGCGGAGTCCTGCAGTCTGAACACACTTCAACACAGTTGACAGGCGACTCAGATGTTCTTCAAATGTTTTCGAGAAAACGACAATGTTATTTAAATAGCAAAGACACGTCGTCCACTTAAGGTGTCGAAGCAAGTTGTCCATCATGTGTTCAAATGTCGCCGGAGCATTACATAATCCAAATGGCATTACTTTTAATTCATAGAGGCCATCGGGTGTAATAAAAGCCGTCTTTTCCCTGTCAGCTTCGTCAACCTCGATTTGCCATTAACCTGTCTGCATGTCCATAGTTGAGCAGTATGTACCTACTTTCAAGCAGTCTAAGGTGTCGTCAATGTGCGGGTCATGGGTAGACATCTTTCTTTGTGATTTTGTTCAGCCGCCAATAGTCGACACAGAATCGCCACGTACCATCCTTCTTCTTTACGAGGACCACCGGAGACGTCCAAGGACTCTCTGAAGGTTGAAAAATATCGTCGTGAAACATATTCTCCACTTCCTCCCGAATTATCCATCTTTCAGCTGGCGACACTATATGAACCCTGGCTAATTGGTGGATGATCCCAAGTATTGATATGGTGTTTTATCATGGGCCGTTTCGTCTGACTTTTCTCCTGCTGGGCTATGAATGCACCCGAAAATTGGCATAGTCTAGCTAACACGTGCTGGCATTGTTCCTTGGTCTGTCCGGGTCCTATTGGCAGTTCCATGGTTGTGTCATCGCGCGTGATGTCTGTACTAACAGCAGAGCATGGCTCTTCGTTGATGACGTTTAGCTCACCGTCCTGGATGGTTCAACTGCCCTGATACACATTCCTTTGGCGGTAAGTTGTGACTGCTCGTGACAATTAGTGATCCATATCTCTCCTCGACCACCGGTAATGCTTATGATAGCCACTGGTATGTAAATTTCTTTTGTGAGCCTAATAAACTTTTTACTATCGACAAGCACTTCACAGTGTAACCAGTCATTTGTGTTTGTGTCTGGAACTCTTCTCATTGTCAACAGCG
Organism: Locusta migratoria; assembly: GCA_026315105.1. NCBI lineage: Eukaryota > Metazoa > Arthropoda > Insecta > Orthoptera > Acrididae > Locusta > Locusta migratoria. The sequence goes on from CM048755.1 coordinate 11,582,060, forward strand.
GGCTCGTCCCATTGCCCAGTAAATTGTGTATTGTGTGTACCTGTCGGAACAACTTCCTCAATTTGCAGCTAAGATCTTCCACAGACAACGATAGCTTGGGATACCTGAAGGAAGTCCCATCCGAGGATGACATTATGACTACATTCTGTTAAAACGATAAATTCAAAAGGCTGGATCCGTTGTAGATGGTTATTCTTGCGACACAAGTTCCAGCTGGCTGGACGTATTTCCCATTTGTGACCTTTAGCACAGTTGCTTCCGTATCACAGAACATTGTCTTCTTTAGTGTGCGGCAGTAATTATCCGACAAACAGAAAAAGAAGCTCCTGAATCAACCAGTGCCCAGACAGATTGGGCGCCGATTATGATGTCAATGAGATTTCTCAACATCATAGCGACTGCCGTCCATGGAGGATTTTCATCTGCGGCGGCTTCACCTCCGTAGATGGTCGCCTCGCTTAGTTTTCCTGGGCGCGGCGGCTAGGGGAGCGGCTGGTACCTCTGTACGGCGACGGTGAACGGCCGCGGCGGGTCGGGGAGCGACCTTGTTCAGGGTACGGCGATGGGCTTCTTCCCATAGGTCGACTGAACTCGTCAGCAGGTGACTGCCTGGGATAGAACTGCTCTGATGGCTGACGTCTTTCGGCAAAATATTCGTCGAATACTCGACGAATACCACTTGATGAACTCCTTCGTCCTAGAGGCGTCTTTTATAAGAAGAACTTGGTACATGCCTTCTGCAATGGTCTTCATCAGGTGTGTTATTTTGTCAGCCTCAGTCATATCTGCATAAACTATGTTACAAATGTTGAAATGTGTTTTAAGCGTATGGGACTTAACTGTGGGGTCATCAGTCCTTAAACTTACAAACTACTTATGAACTAGCTTATACTAAAGACAGCACAAACAACCTAGCCCGAGGGGGGATTCGAACGCCCGACGCCCGGCCTCGCTTATCGGAGCAGAGCTGCCCACTCTGCCGCGACAACTGTTACATAGGGCCAAAACATTCTGTATGTACCGGTTCACCATGTCATTGGGTCCGGTTCTTCAGTTGTTCTTTCGACGAGAGGATTTGCCGCTGGCGGTCTCCAGATGTCTTCTTAAGTTCTGTCTGGAACGTTTCCCAGTCATTCAGGTTCTCAAACCATTGCTGGGCTGTTCCGTCCAGGTGGAAATAAACGTTGGTTATCCACATTGTATGATCCCACCTGTTATACTTGGCGACTAGGTCGAACCTTTTTAGCCAATTGTTGGGATCCTGTCCAGCGTCTCCAGAGAACACCGACAGGTGTCCGATTTGCAGCAGGCTTACCACTGCTTTCGTGTCCATGGGACTTCTGATGATACGGAGTTTCGGAAGGATGTACTGGATATATGCCTTGTATTACGGTTCTTGTCCATATAAGCGACGGCTTTTACGTTGGCTAATCGGAGCCATGGTGATACAGCTGTTGCACAAGATACCCGGCGCCTCCACCAAACAACACGTTGAAATGGAAGCAGGCTTGACTTCAAAGGGAGGGTTGTCAACTGAACACAGCACTTATACTGAAAGCAGGTTTATTGTGAACTGAAACATACACGCAACACTGACTGCCTCTCGGGCAGAGTGCTCTGCTATTTATACACAGACAGAATGTACCAGAAATTAGAAGAATAGTTGACATAAGAAACATGAAGAAATTACAAGTCAACATAAGAAACATGTAGAACATTCTGGAAATGATAAATACAAAGAAATAAATTTTTCCGGTGGATGGGATTGAACCGGCGACGTTTAGCACCACAATCGGTGACGCTATTCGTTGCGCCATGTCGGCAGTCGGAAAATTTGAATGCCACGAACATTCCTGTAGTCCATTTTAAGACACTAGACTGTCGGAGATTTGTGGAACCCTATGCTACTCGACCGAAGAACAATAATTTTCCAGCACAAGCATCACCACAACGCTAGCAAGATGTATCCAAGACACCTAACTATCGGAGATTTGTTCAACTCTAAGCTTCTCGACCGAAGAACAATAATTTTCCACCGCAAACATCACCACAACGCTAGCAGGATGCATTCAGTCACAACGTAAACAATTAACAGACGAGATGAATACCCCACAACCCAAGTACAACCTTACACTTCGTATCTATGTGTGTATCTACAACTACGCAATACCTCCACTTTACAACTCTTCTCCCCGTAAGAGGCAGTAATGACAATCAAATCCAACCAAGCGACCGGCTTCTCATTACAGTCATTTTTCTACTAGTGAATACTCATCTTCACAAAGGCTTGATAGGTAGCTATTGACCTCATACTACAAAGTATCAATATGCGTGGTTAGTTGTAGGAGTCGAACAAACTCGCGATGTGTTTAGATTTAAATAGTTCTCTAGCTGCAGTAGGGGAGAGTAGTACACAGTGAAACATTCCATCTCAATTGCTTTTAGTATTTTTTTTCCTACTTGTTGGTATCCCAGTATGTTTATTATGATAAAATACATCTTTAACTGTAATGGTGGACAGTTTAGTTGATTATTCTCGTTTCTATACGTTACTATTGGTTTTCGGTGGTCAGAAGTTACAGTTAACGTTTCTCTGTAAGTTCAATATTTTCGATATAACATAAAGCTGAAAGAAATATGTTTTGTGATAAGATACACATCGTTAGCTATATATTGACCAGTTGTAGATTTGGTAGATACGTAGGTTATGAGTTGTGACTAACCTTTAAGTTTATGGTGACTTTGGTACATAGTGAAACAATTGTATGTGGTACACAGTGAAACAGGACCATTGGTTTCAGATGGATATATGACTATTTCTAAAAATTTGCAGGGTACTATGGAAGATGTTGAGGAAGCCATTGTAGTAACAACAGAAAAACATACATGTCGCCAAGAGAGTTTCGTGGTTTGCCCAAAGCACCTTCGAGATAAACAAGTGGACGTTTCAAAGGTAGAAGCATAATATTAGCTTGAACACCAGAGCAAACAGCTTTGATAAAAAGGACATAGCTGGAAGAAAAGGAGAAACTCCAAAACAATGTATATTTTGTTGCTAACGTCTTGAAGTCAGTAGTTTGTGGTACTGAGTATAAAGTCTCATATCTTTGGAAAAAAATACTTGTTTTTTATTCCCAGTTGCAGAAGACATAACCTGTGTTTCGCAGAAGGACATTTCAATGATTTTGCTACCTGTGTTGCCTATGGCTACGAAGAGACTCTCCAACCACCAGTATATTCGTTTTCCAATCAATTTTGGTGGTCTTAATATTCACTGAACAAAATTTAGTATCTGTTAAAGTTTTTACTTGTATTTAACAAACATATTTATGTTTTATAAGTTACTCAGACGCAATGAATCCAAAAAAAGAACAAAAAAAAAAAAAAAAAAAAAAAAAAAAAAAAAAGAAGGCAGCTATTTCACTGTGTACTATACACGGTATACAGTGAAACATTTGCGGAGGTTGTTTAAAATTGTTATTTCGCTTAGTAATTAGTAGCAAAATTATTATTCTTTGTTCCAAAATATTGACAAAGTAGTGTTCTTTCAAGTAAATAAAGAAAATTTGTTTGGTGAATAGTATTTTATACGAAACAAATCAAAAGGGTAATTTTTGTTTCACTGTGTACTACTCTCCCCTATTACACAAAAGCATCATTCGACGAACATTCTGCTGTCTTACTAGAAAAGCATTCGAAGATTGTGGTGTGTATTTTTTTGGTCTGTGGGTCTGTTTACCTTACAAAGGGATAGAAGTGGTAGCTCTGTACCTTTTCCGCGATGCAGTATGTGACATATAAACAACCTAGAAAGAGTGATGAGCTAAACTTAACCTTTCGAACGTATAAATTATACATACAAACGTTACTTGTTGTTTGCTGGAAAACATAAGACGACACTGGCTCTGTTGTGTGAGAGGATTGGTGGAACACATACCCATCTGCCCGTATTTTATTAATATTTGAGTTGCATTTTGAAATATGCCTGTAAATGTCTAAGCGTTCAGTGTACGTTGGCTACTTGAACTAAAAGGGATCACCTGTTGTTGAAAGTTCGAGCTTAATTGCTGTAAAGCCTTGGAACTAGTCGTGTAGGATATATCGGGATTTCTAGGGTTGTTAGGGTGTACAAAAAGAAGTGGTCAGGGTCAGAAGAGTCGTACAATAACGTTCTGGATTCGATTTTAAATGGGTCTTCGTATAAAATGAGCACGCAAAATGCATATTTCGAGTAACATTCGTGTGTCTTACGGTAAGGATATTGTGTTTTTATTTGAATATCTCGTTTTGTCCTAAAAAAAGGGTTAGATGTCGCTCTGCTGTGTTGTAATCCTATTACTTTTATGTGAAAATCCCCGATCTGTTGGTCGCTTTGACCTAAAAATGGGTCAGAGTTGGATCTAATGTGTTGTAAGCTGTTGCAGCACAGTATCTCTTTTCGTGATGAAGGACGCAGGGTATAAGAATCCTACATTTCTTCCCTCTGTGGAAAGAGCCGTTTAATCTTCTGTGGACCACCATTGGGATGTGTTTGCTCGAGATCATAAGATCTGTAGGGAGAACAGGTGTGATATATTTAGCGAAGCGTGGAATGTATATCGGAAAGATAGATCTGATACAACTGGAGGAGGAGTGTTCATCGCTGTGGACAAATATATTGTTTCTACTGAGATCGAGGTTGAAAGTAACTGTGAAGTTATCTGGGCACGTATAACAGGTCTAAAAGAAGTAAAGTTAATAGTTGGGTGTTTTTACCGGCCCCCCAGTGCTGCTGTAGCAGTTTTAGAATCATTCAAGGAAAGTCTACACCAGGTAGTGCATAGGTATCCGGGCCACGTAATATTAGTCGGAGGTGAGTTCAATCTTAAGAGTATAGATTGGGACGTCGCTAGTTACATTTCAGGCGGTACAGACAAGCAGTCTTGCGAGCTACTTTTGGACACATTCTCCGAAAACTGTCTTGAGCAGTTAAACCGGCAACCCACGCGCAATGGAAATATTCTAGACCTTATAGCCTCAAACAGGCCTGACCTTATTAACGATGTCTGTGTAGAGACAGGAATTAGTGATCATGATATCGTCATAGCGTCGATGGTGACCAAAGTTCATAAACCAGTCAAGAAGGCTAGGAGCGTGTTTTTGTTGGGAAGAGCCGACAAGCAAATGTTACGATCGCACTTAGAAAATGAATGGGCATCGTTTAATTCTGGGACTATGGATGTAGAGGAATTGTGGACTAAATTTAAGTGCATTGTTAATAAAGGGTTAGAGAAATATGTGCCAGTAAAGACGATTAAGGATGGAAAAGATCCACCGTGGTATAATAATAATGTTAGAAAGCTGCTGAGAAAGCAAAGGCTGTTGCACTCTCGATTCAAAAAAGAACACGCAAATGATGACAGGCAAAAGTTAGTAGAGATTCGTGCGTCTATAAAAAGATCGATGCGTGAAGCATACAATAATTATCACAGCCATACCATAGCAATAGATCTTTCCGAGAACCCGAAAAAAATCTGGTCCTATGTAAAATCGACAAGCGGGTCAAAGCCCACTGTCCAGTCACTAGTTGATCATTCCGGGGCAGTAATAGAAGAAAGCAAACGGAAAGCTGAAGTTCTAAATTTAACCTTTAAGAAATCTTTCACGCAGGAGGACCGCACAAATATACCATCATTTGATCAACGTACTAATTCCGAAATGGGGGACATAGCAATAGGTATTTCCGGTGTAGAGAAGCAGCTGAGAGAGCTAAATACGAAAAAGTCTGCTGGTCCGGATAGAATACCAGTTCGGTTTTACAAAGACTATTCTGCGGCATTGGCCCCCAACTTAGCTTGCATTTATAGCGAATCTTTAATTCAGCGCAAAGTTCCTAGTGATTGGAAAAAAGCGCAGGTGACTCCCGTGTATAAGAAAGGAAAGAGAACTGACCCATACAATTACAGGCCAATATCGTTGACATCGGTTTCATGTAGAATTTTGGAGCATATTCTCAGTTCGAATATAGTAAATTTCCTTGAAACGGAAAAGCTTCTTTCCATGAATCAGCACGGGTTTAGGAAACATCGTTCATGTGAAACTCAGCTTGCCCTTTTCTCACATGACATCTTGCGAGCCATGGACGAAGGGCAACAGGCGGATTGTGTTTTTCTCGACTTCAAAAAGGCGTTCGACACGGTGCCACACTGCAGACTGCTAACGAAGATACGAGCTTATGGAATAGGTTCACAGATTTGTGACTGGCTGGAAGACTTCCTAAGTAATAGAACGCAGTACGTTGTTCTCGACGGCGAGTGTTCATCAGAGACGAGTGTATCGTCAGGCGTGCCCCAGGGGAGTGTGATAAGAGCGCTATTATTTTCTATCTATATAAATGATCTGGTGGACAGAGTAAGTTGTAATTTGCGCCTGTTTGCTGATGATGCTGTGGTGTATGGGAGGGTGTCGTCTGTAACTGACTGTAATAGCATACAGGTTGACTTAGACAAAATTTCTAGTTGGTGCGAAGAATGGCAGCTAGCTCTCAATGTAGAAAAATGTAAGGTGATGCGCATGAGTAGAAAAAACAATCCTATAATGTTCGAATACAGCATTAGTAGTGAGCTTCTTGATGCGGTCGCGTCGTTCAAATATCTAGGCGTAACATTGCAGAGCGATATGAAATGGAACGAGCATGTAAGGACAGTTGTGAGTAAGGCAGACAGCCGACTTCGGTTTATTGGGAGAATTTTGGGAAGATGTACTTCACCTGTAAAGGAGACCGCGTATAAAACGCTTGTACGACCACGTCTTGAGTATTGCTCAAGTATTTGGGACCCGCAGCAGATCGGTTTGAAGGAAGACATAGAGGCGGTTCAGAGGCGAGCAGCTAGATTTGTTACCGGTAGGTTCGACCAATGCGCGAGTGTCACGGAAATGCTCCGGGAACTCAATTGGGGATCGCTGGAAGAAAGACGACGTTCTTTTCGTGAATTTCTGTTAAGTAAATTCAGAGGGCCGGAATTTGAAGCTGAGTGTAGTACGATCTTGCTGCCGCCTACTTACATTCCGCGTAAAGATCACAAAGACAATATAAGAGAAATTGGGGCTCGTACGGAGGCATATAGGCATTCTTTTTTTCCTCGTTCAATTTGGGAGTGGAATAGGAAGGGAAATGCCTAGTAGTAGTGCATTGTACCCTCCGCCACGCACCTTACGGTGAATTGCGGAGTATGTATGTAGATGTAGATGTAGATGCGAAGCACTCAAACGTCGATGTGATAACCTAAAATATGTAATAGTTTGCATCTACACCACCTATTTGTTGTAAAGACATAAAGATTTTCGAGTAGAACGTTTCGGTTTTACATGTCTATGGAGCTAGGAGAAAATACCAGAAGACAGGTTATGAGTCAGAAGGGCATTGCCTTGATCGGTGGAGTATCAGTTAGTTGGTCAGCTATCAGAGAACTACTTCTGTGCTGATCTGGTCTACAGATAAGCAAGCGTTCGTTTAAATCGATGTTGTGTGGTACAGTGGTGTATGGCATGGAGTGCAACTTATTGTGCGTAGGTTCATCTTGTAGAAATTTCTTTCTTTTTCTTACAGATTTTCTAAAAAGTTGAAAGACGACCGTCTGTTATCTTCCATATGATTTTTATAAAAATGTAATTTATTTGATGTCGCTAGATTAGCATTTTGTTAAAACTAGAACCCCACTCTTTTCAAGGCATGAGAAATAGCATCTTTTTATTTCATGTCATAAATTATTTACTTGTGAAATGTTAGCTAATATTGCTATTTTAATAATTTATTATTGTCCCTGTCAGAATGTGTACTTGTTTTACTTTTAAGTGGATGTGTGAGAATCTAATGGCTGTCTGAATGTGGGTAGTGATAGCTCGCTTTGCATGGTTCTCTCTGGCTCAGAGTCGATAGTTAGTCGTTACCAACCCCTGCTGCTGATGCGACCAAAGAGGTTTCTACACCCTTTGGTTACAAGCTAGTCAGCGAGCCTTCTCCTGGGCGAGTCACGCGATCTTCTCTCCCCACCACCGCTGTACTCGATGGATTTCCTGGTTTCCGGTAGCTTTCCTGCCTGGTGGCCGCTCGAACTTCAATTGGTGCTGGGATCGTGATGAAGTAACGTTGGTTCTTGTCTTGTGCTTGTGGAGATGGTATTGATTCGTTGTCTATCATGTTTAACTTAGACTCTTGAACTTAGCTTTATTTTTTCGGAATGTTCCTTCTGATCGTGCGTGGAAATGTCTTCTAGTTTTTAAATTCAGTGATTTCCAACAGATAAACGCAGTGTATGTGTTACTAGTTGCAGTTTGACAACGGCCTGGTATACAGAGTGTCTCACCTAACACTGCCACCTGAAATATCTCTGGAACGACGAAAGATATTCAAAAACGGTTTTCAACAACATGAACGTACGGCAGGGGCCAAAGAAAGTAAATACTATGCGAAATTTTAAAACGTTTACAAATACTATTTTCAACACAAACTTTTGTTTTTTTAAATAGACACCCCCTAATTTTTCGTATGCAATCAATAGCATAAAAATCAAATAAGCAATGGCGTTTATTGCGTCGCATTACGCCAATTCCGTCCCGAGATATTGCGACGCGAAGTTGACGCTTGAAATAAATTAAGCGCACAGCTGGCGCACGTCCTGAGACTCAAGCGTGAACCTCACGCTGCCGGTAATCGTGATCTGAATGACGTACTACGTCAGTGGAGTGTTAATGTATGATGTGGTACTGTATGACAACACATCATTGACCCATTTCATTGATGGCACTCTTAAAGGGGGATAGTTTAGTCCCTTCTTGACCTGTACCTTACTTGAACTGATCCACCTATTATAATGTGTCAAATAATGCGGTATCAGAATGATGGATGCGGCAACAGACGTGATTTCACGTTTCTAAACCTCATACGTTCTGCAATGTGTAGCTTTTAATGGATAGCAACGGCGTCACATTTTCTGACGCGCCGGCCGCGGTGGCCGAGGTGGCTGAGGCGCTCCAGTCACGGTCAGCACGGCCACTACGGTCGGGGGTTCGAATCCCCCCTCGGGCATGGATATTTGTGTCGTCCTAGTTAGTAAGTAGTTCATAAGTAGTTTGTAAGTTTAGGGACTGATGACCCCGTAGTTAAGTCCCATAAGCTTAACAAACATTTGAACATTTTTTTGTTTCTGACGTAATGTAACGCATGTAGTACTGTGCTCAGAGCAGGGTTTGCCTGCACTGGCGATTGTATCCTGCTGTAAACAAACCAATATCACCACGGCACGCTCTACCTTCAGTGTACTCGTGTCTCCTAATCCGCTCTGCTGAACTGCTCTCAAACTGTTCCGTAATTCACATCCGTTGCCACATTAAAACCTATTTTCGTGTGGCTTGTTACATTTGCCTTCATCTAGTCGATATGCCGACCTTCAGTAATGAAGAAAAACTAGATATTATTTTAATTTATGGCGAATGTCACAGAAATGCAACCGCAACTGTAGCACTGTATGCTGAACGCTACCCATATCGGCGGTGTCCGTCACGTCGAACCATTGGCAACATCTGCAAGACACTCACGGAAACAGGAAGCTGGACTCCTACAAAACGTCGACGTGCAACGCCAGCGACTGGCAATGGAAACGAAATTGCTGTTCTGGCTGCTGTAGCGCACAATCCTCAGGTGGGTGTACGGCAGATTGTGCAAGATTTAGGAATAAGCCACAGTAGTGTGTGCAGAATCTTGCATCGGCATCGGTTTCATCCGTTCCATATCTCACTGCACCAAAAACTGTACGGGAATGACTTTGCATCCCGCATTGCAGTCTGTCATGTTGCACTTCAGCAGTTGCAAGATAATCCGTATTCCTAAGCAATACTTTGTTTACGGACGAGGCTTCGTTTACAAATCATGGGAATGTGAATCTGAGGAACATGCACTACTGGTCCGAGCAAAATCCCCACTGGATTCGCCAAGTTGCTCATCAACGACAGTGGAGTGTCAATGTTTGGTGCGGCATCATTGCTGACCGTATTGTAGGTCCCTATTTTTACCGTGAGACATTAAATGGACAGCGATATGCATCTTTTCTTCAACACACACTATCGCTCCTCATGGAGGATCTAGGATTGGAAACTCGACTATCAATGTGGTTCCAACATGATGAATGTCCCGCACACACTGCAAAAGTTACCAGAGACGTTCTAGATGCGACATTTCCAAATAGGTGGATTGGGCGGGGAGGTACTGTGCGATGGCCAGCACGGTCCCCTGACTTGACGCCATTAGACTTCTTTCTCTGGGGTGCAGTGAGAGACAGAGTGTATCAAGAACCCCCAACGACAGTAGAGGATATGCAACATCGCATTACTGCGGCCTGTGTGGCAATATCTGTAGAAACTCTACAATCTGTGCAACACTCTCTCGTTAAACACTCCAAACGTGTATGGATGCAAACGGACGGCACTTCGAACATATGTTGACGTAACACAGTTTCAATGGTCAAGATGTGGGTGTATTTTCTATGTTGGATGTAATGCAGAACAATACAGTTTCTGTGGGTGACAGGACACTAGTAAATGTGTTTATAACAGTGAAATCATGTGCGTTATCTCTAATTGTAGCTCTACTTGTAATTTTGTTACAATAAACATACATTTACAATGTGAAAAACCTAACTTTGCGCTGAAAGTGCTTCTTGTTCATTTTTGTGGATTTTTCTTACCTTCCCATTGTGTGAGCCCCTGGCGTAGGCAGCGAGAGGTTCACGGTTGCGTCTCAGTACGTGCGCTAGCTGTGCGCTTAATTTATTTCAAGCGTCAACTTCGCATCGCAATATCTCAGGATGTAATTGGCATATTGCGATGCAATAAACGCCATTGTTTATGTGATCTTTTATGCTATTTATTGCATACGAAAAAATAGTGGGTGTCCATTTAAAAAAAATACAAGTTTGTGTTGAAAATAGTATTTGTAAACGTTTTAAAATTTCACATAGTATTTAGTTTCTTTGGCCCCTGTCGTACGTTCATGCTAGCGAAAACCGTTTTTGAATATCTTTTGTCGTTCCAAAGATATTTGAGGTGGCAGCGTTATGTGAGACACCCTGTATATTCAAACCTTTTGTGATTATGTGGCGGTGTACGAACTCTGTGTAAATTCTTTTTAGCGTTGTGGGGCCCGGTTTCTAACAGACGATATGTTCATTTTTGTACAGTGCCTCATGTAAAACTTTCTTATCGTTTCCTTGCATGAGTAATATGTGTTCCACGTGGTTGGTTCTTAGAACAAAGCCTTCAGCTTCCACTATTGCCCATCAGGCAAGTAACCATGCATGTATCCTTCTAATTTCCACTAACATTTCGCGATCTTCTCTCCCCACCTATTTTTTAATTTGGCTGTTTCTTATCCGATCTTGTAGTATGCACTCAGTCTTTGTCAGTACAACCTCCTTCAATAGCTTGTTTATGCAATTCTAAACATTTCTATGGGTTGCATGCCGTAGTTTTTATTTTATTTTTCCGACTTTGTAATTATTTCACATTTCCGGGTTTTGAGAGAGGACTTTTTCTGTCTCTGTGAACGCTCCCAATCGCATGTTGCTGCATTTCAGTAGCTTCCTTATGAAATTCTATGCAGTTCTGGGGTTTGAATGCCGTAGTTAATTTTCTTTTTGGAAACTGAATTTATTCATTTTTATCGGTCTTTGGAACCACGTGGGTCCGAACTCCGACTTCAGGGGCTTGCAGCTAGTCACCTGAATTCACGCCACTTATCATAAACCCAGTGCCTAGGTAGTTTACTCTCAGATTGCAACTTAAGAATCCGCCGTGATTTTGTGTAATGAATCCGATTTTTAACCACTTCAACTTCAGTGGAGTGCGATCATGTAACGTAGCCGTGTGTCGCCGTTAGCGTGTTTGCTCGCGGTCTAATCTAAATGCAACTTAACTTTGCTATACTCATGCACCATCTCAAATCAGGCACAACAGACCAGAGCCATCTTCGCAGTTTCATGGTATATTGTGTTGTGTGGTACCTCCGACTTTGCTGAATTTCGCCTATGATAGCGGCGCCTGCTTCTGCCTCGTTTCAGCACGCTGATTTTGGTGAGTTTCGCCGTTGCATTGCGTGTGTGTTTAGCGAGTGAGTGTTGTTTGTAAATCCTCTCCCAGTAGCGTAACGTTCGGTGTAATTTAAATTAAATTCAATGCTGTGCATCGTCTGTGTAAGATAGGTTATCTTAAGTACATTATTTGAGTGGGATGCATTTTTACTCTATTAACAAAATTGGTTCCCCATTTTGCTTGCATTCGACCTGAATAAACAACCTAATTTCAGTATAATTTTGACTTGCTTATAAATTGTATTTTTCTATCACCTTCCACCATTTATTTAATATTGGTTTTTACCAGTGCTGAGATCCAGTTCAAATTCAATTCTTTATGTTTAAGTTCCGTTGCGCCATAAATGTTATCCTTTAGCCACCTTTATGAAATAACTTTTAATTGTGGTGACTTATTTATTAATGCCTGTGTGTAATTTCGTGTGCTGCTATGTATATTGGCCACTGTGTCGTTAACTTCCTGTTATTAGAGTAAATTGAACCAAGTCAGTTCTCAATGTGGGCCAGGGAACGAGGCTTTGCAGCAGGGAGTAGACGGTACTTCACACGGACCTTTTTGCTAATACAGTGGTCAACTTTTATCTGGCTTACCGCTGCCAGTATTCGCTCTTCTAGCGGATCATCTGTTCAATTAAATAGGTTTTTGGTTTAAATGCGTGCGGGAATATTTTTAATTTTTTTTTCTCCCAGTAGGTGAATGTGTGCAGGGCCAGCGCAAGCCCAAGTGGCGCTCCGTGCGAGCAGCTAAATTGCCGCCCACCCACACCCAATTGTTTTGTTTTTACAAAACGTTTGTGGAATTTTATTTAAACAAATCTGTTGGAAATGTCAGCAATCAATCGCAATTTTTGTATTTACCTTTCATATCTTCCTAGGTTTCGGCCACTGAGTGGCCAGCCTCAAAGCTTTTAATATGTGCTTACATCTAAACCGTCATATTGACAGTTACGTTCAGCATGACGGTATAGAAGTACACAGAACTCAAAGCATAGAGGATAGCCACACTGTGCCCGAAAAATAAGAACAAAAATTGTGACTGATTTGTACAAATCTGTAGAGAATGTCACCAAACAGTCGTTGGGCACCAGCTCAAAAACGGAGTCAAACCTGATTGAAAAATCTAGCTAATTTTAATAAGCCTTGTGAATTTACAAAAATGTTCAAACGTGTGTGAAATGTAACTGTAGGATATACTGTTCAGGAGATGAAGTCATAAGAATTGAGCCGCGTGAAATAGAATTTCAGGCCGAATTTCACTACAGACGCAGGTGAAACGGTCACAGAGTGGGGCGGGAGACAATGGAGAGAGGAACAATAAGGAAGTGAAGTAACATAATAATGCAATAAATACACACCCAGGCAGCGACGGGTGCTAATGCTAGTCGAAATATATTAACCCACTGCACTGCGGTTGTTCATTTCAAAGAACTAACACTAGACATCTGTCGTAATTTCCAGGTGTCAGTTCTTTCGTGTCTGATTATGAAATAGGGGGGGGGGGGGGTAAGAAATTAGTCATCGCCGTATCACTTCACTTTTCTTCGCTTTATTTTCATTCTAGCTGGAGTCCAGCAGTTCGTTTTGAGTTGTTTTGGAAAGCCCCCCAAAAACACGATTATTGGTTTTTTCAATATGTCCCTTCAACGTGGAATCCAGTTCTGCCATGAGATTGACCGAACCCCGAAAAATACCAGGATTATCTGAAGCTTCCGTTTCGTCATGTCCCCTTAGTGCAAGTTCAAATTTGCCACAGAACTTGATACAGTCGATCAACTTGCTAAGCATGTAACAGTTCTTAAAAAATCTTCATTAAACTTCTTAATCCTGAGTCTATAAGCTGTATCCAGCTGACATCTAATATCGACTTTGCCAGGCATAACGAATTCGATGTTACTGTTTATGTGCGGTTCACTTAATTTATGATTTTTTTAACTTTATCAGCTTAATTTTTAATGTCTGTTACCCCATCTGTGGTCCAAGGATGTTGCGCAACATTCATTACCAGACATGTGTAGCAGAAGAAAGCATTTCTTACTTCACAGCCACAAAACCAGTCTGCTTGTTTATATAAAGCAGGATTAATTTCCTAGTGAAACTACTTTTGCTTTTGAACACATTTTGTGTCTGTACAATGTTCAAATCAGGTCTCGGTGGTCCTAACCTTTTTTATTCCAACTTCCCCTCAATAGTCAATTTTTGACGACCAAATGTTAAAATGTAGTTTACGCTATTTATATTATTCATTCCAAATAGGAAACTAGAAAAACAGTCAGGCAATAACAGGCAGCTTCACAACGACACTAGTATCTCACACACTGCACCTGTCAGAAACTGCCTGACCGATGCATTTGCGCCTTTGTATATTTGGCGCCCTTGGCGCGGACGCCGTCCTAAGAGGCCCGGTTCAGCACACTACCCCCACCCAACCCCCAGTACCCCCACTCACTCCAGCGCCCGTTACCAGCCTTTACATGGCGCGGACGGATCGCGTAGTCTGGCAGTCAGCCCATTCTGAAAACATTCGCTGACCCTGGCTGGCAGACTACCTAGTCTAAAAACATTGATCATTCACTTAGACGGGCTGCTGCTACACGAAAATTATTCGAGACGATTTGTGATTAAAGATTGGTACGTATTCCGCGTTGCATATTTTTGGGAGGGCGCCGCCCCAGAGTCCTCAAGGAGTAGCCGCCACTGCTAAGGACAACACACACACCCATACCCCAGGGAGGACTGGGACCTCCTACGGCGAGCAACCGCGCGCTCCGCAGCACGGCGCCTTAGACCGCTCGGCTACTCCAGCGCGGCCCATTATTCAATTCATTGTTAAAAATAGCAGGCAGAAAGTATTTGATTTGTCGGACTTTTTAGGTTCATGTCCCATTACGTTAATGGATTACAGTGGCGTATATAAATGAGGGGAGAGCGGGCAGAGGGCCTGCCCCCGCTCCCTGTTCCTCCCTCCCCTGAAGTATTCAAAATAAGTAGGGTATATGAGTGATTTTAATGAATGATGCGTGAAGGCATCACCCTGGCAGACAGTGATACTTTCCTGTATTGGTGACGGGAGTGGGGTGTTTGTGATACTAATGTCATGGCAGTTTTTTTAAAGATCTGTATATATTTTTTGTGATTTAACCCACATAGCGCAGATGTCTTTTCAGATGGACGGCAATGCTGATTTAGTTTTTTATACTTGTAGTTACGAATTCGCGCACAGTGTCGTATTTCATTTCGTATTTCATTGCAAAGAGGCAGAGTATGGATGAAAAGTTGAGGTTCATGAAAAAGAGTTTGAGGTTTTCCTCGAAGTTAGATTTGTATTTCTTCAAC
Source organism: Locusta migratoria (assembly GCA_026315105.1). NCBI lineage: Eukaryota > Metazoa > Arthropoda > Insecta > Orthoptera > Acrididae > Locusta > Locusta migratoria. The sequence continues at coordinate 11,597,515 of CM048755.1, forward strand.
ATTCTCTAATTTTCGTAACATTTATATGTATATATTTTATGTTAAACAGTGTTTTAATAATAATGAATAATCAGATGAAAATTCTAAAACATTCATTTTCACATTCTTCCAGAAAGATGGGCAATATTCCAAAACTATTGGTGTCATTGTGAAAAATCTCTTAAAGCTTTTGAAATAAAATTAAAACCCAAAATAATTCCGTGCTATCTTGATTAATATCAAAAATGAAAAAAACTTGATCCCGCTAAAGTAAAAGAGGCTTCAGCGCTAATTATCCTCTGAATTTGAGCAGCGAAACTGATAGAAAATATCATGTGATGTTTACTGAAAACCACTTATCTTTACATAAATCCTGAGCCCCCGAAAATATATGCTATATTCGCCACTGATTGTATCGCGAAATGGGCTTACTTGTTTCTTGTGCTGAAACCATTTAACCGTTTTCAGCTGAAATATCCTCTTCTTTGGAAGTATTTCCAGTATAGTGTTAAAATTTTACCGGATCTTATAAAGATATTTTGAAAGAAAGATGTGAAGATCAGCTTTTTGAGTAAGTGAATCATTCTAAAAATGTCATGTGAAAATCCGTTAACTGAAAACTGTGAATCGTGTTGCTGATAATTGCTCTCTCCTCTTCAGCTTGAATCTGGAAATATCTGGTGCCAAAATTTGCAGCTCATTGCTGGATTTCTGCTATCTCTACCTGGTACTAACACTGCTGTAGAAAGAGCTCTTTCTGTCACAAATAGTTTATGCAACACGAAAACAGGTTTAGTGTGCAAACTGTGAAGGAAATAATTATAATAAGAATTCATTTTTAGAATACTGCGTTTGCTGATTATTACGAAAATCTGTCTGAAAATAGTGAAGTCCTGAATGACATTATTCTATAGAATATAACAGAGAGAAGTAAGTAAACTGATTTAATAATAACAATGGTTTTTCGTATTTATTTGCATGTGTTAGTAATGTCATTCATTTCGCCTTTTCTCGAATGGGTAAGTTTGATTAATTTTTGTATTATCATTGGACTTGATATGTATTAGTTATTGAGATTTCCGTATATGTAGTTTGTCCCTTCCAAAAAACGTAATTCCTGTGCTTGTTCGCTTTGGTTCTACGTTCTTTCAGCGATTAAATTTTCGTGTTTTGCCAATTCTTTTATACTCAAAAGCTGTACTTCCTGCAGAGAAAATACAGTAGTAAAGAAGAAGTCATTTCGTGAGAAGTGAATGTAAATTGGAGAACCACCAATTACTACCAGTTAGCTTTAGGATAGAGAAACAATAGCTTTCTTTTTTACTATCGTGTGTGTGTATTAAACAGGGATCTACCGGAAGTGGTTATATCTGAACCGAATTCGGAAGCGGAGTTTTTAAATTTCGTGTTTGGTACTAGAAGGAAAGAATAAATTAATGTTAACTGCGACTTTGGTGTTGATGGACTGAAATAAAATTCTCTGACATTATACTTATTAGCTTTCTAGATGGAAATGATAAATGGAAGAAACCCAAAATTATAGTGAATTTTATAGGTACATCTATGCCTAAGTCATATATAATCATTTTATTAAAATCAAATATTTGTAAATCTATGGGATTCAATTGCTTGGTTATTAGTCCCTAGCTTACAAATTACATAAACTAAGTGAAATTAACCTAAGGCAGCACATACACCGACACGGAACGATCGCGCAAACTGCAGCACGGCGCGGCGCCTCAGTGCGGACGGCCATTCCGCCATTTCACTTTTGTAGCTTTCACAAAATGTCGTACCACGAGGTAAAAATCATTGTATACAGCTTGTCCCACATAAAAGGAATATCACTCACGCCCGAGATGTATGAACGAACTAAGTAAAAAAGAATAGATAAAAGTAACATTAAAAACATATAGTTACCTCCTTATAATTTTCATGTTTCCCCATTTATTTAATTCAAAGCCCAGTGGTAGATGAAATCGGAAATTCCATAGTGTGTTGCTTTAATAAAGTCCGAGTTCATAAATACTTTGAAATTTGATGCCAACTGTTTGAATTTTAAATATTTTCTTAATAGTTTTTTAGGATCCGAATAGGCTGACTCTTAAAATCCAGTATCAAGTAAGAGTGGGAATGTAGAAATTTAATCTGCCAGTGGGAAGCTGATCTAACAATTAAAAAGTAAATTTTATTTATACAATTTATTTCTAGCTGCCAACAATTAGCAAATCCGTACATTCTGCAATTTTTCCAGATATTTTACTCTTCAAATCTGACAAGCCTATAATAGCGAGTTGGAACAAATTGTGACGCTCCTCTTTTTTCCAAGTTTAGGATAAGCCAGGAAATTGCGTCTGATCAGTCTTGACTCGACCGTCCAATTGCCAATACGAATTGTGTATTTTTTCCATTCTAAAGATTGGAGCAATGGCTAGAAAGGTTCTTCTAAAAATAAAGGCCAGAATTGAAAAGATAGCTTTGTAGTCAGCGACCATATAACTCTGAAAGCAAAGAAATGAGTTGTGACGGAATTCCCTCCCTGCCGCTGCGTCGCTCGTGCCCTGCGCCGGTCCTGGGCCAATATCTTCAGGACGGACAGCGCACCCTCCCTCCCTCCCCACCTGTGGCCATTCCCTTCCCCTTACGCGCAGCTCGTAGCTCTTCCTAAATCTCGTCGAGTGTCTCTGTTAGCTATAAGGCTGTCCACCTCACATAGTCCCCTTTTTTGTCCATGTTTTTATCTTTTGTTTCCATCGTGAGGATTGATGGTGCATAATCTAAGTTGTTTAGGCCATGTTAAGTATTTTATTGGGTATATCTTGTGTATGTAATTTGTGTTCTTGTTTCTCGTTTTAAGCGTGTGTGCTCTTCTTCACTGTGCATGAAGCTAGCCTTGTTTTCAAGTGCTTGAGTTCTCACCTTTACTGTAGATATTGTATCGGCAATCTCCGCGTTAGGTAGCATGTTAATAAGACGCCGTGGTAGGCGCCAATGCCGTAATTCATTGGATTTTTAGTTGCACGTTGATGCACTGTGGTGTTGATGCTTAGGGGTATAGATAATTTTGTCTAGGGATTGTCCGTTTGAATAACGGAGGTATGCGATTCGACCGATAGATGGTCGCGGCAGAGCGCGAACGAAGGGGTTCACTTAAATTTCATTGACAATATATACCCTGATTTATCAATAGAACCAACTTGCATTTTTTTAAAGATACGTTTTGCAGGGCAATTTTCAGAACTAAAAAAAAAAAATACAAAAAAAAAAAAAAAAAAATAAATAAATAAAGGAAATATGTGAGGAAATAATAAGAGAAAAATAAAGGAGTTGAAGAACGGCAAGCTCAATGCCAAGGAATTGTCCACCTAATGTATAAGATGACGGTATCTAACATCGAAAGGACGGTAAACCGTGACCGACCTGCAACCACTAATTCTCATTCTTAATTTTGCAGCATGATTGTGGTAAGATTAGTCACTAATACCTTAGATCTCACTTTATTAACTTAGGATTGTGTAACATGTGTGAATTTATAGTGTTTATTTTATGTGTTTGTACATTTGATCATGTGTTTTCCTTTTGTTCTACTTCCAAGATGTATTATCTTGTTTTTAGTTAATATGTGTAACTATGTTCTCGCCTCTGCATGAGCGATTGGTGTAAGTCTGTTTACAGGCACTAACCTTCAATTTCCTGTGTGCGGAACCAGACCGGTGAGCTCAAGAAAACTCCCTCCCTGTCTTGCGCAGTAGTTGCGCCCGGGCTGCAGGTAGTTAGTTTTTGTAGTTAGTATTTGCGTGGTGGTATAGTAGTTAGTGTTTGCGTAGCGCTGCATAGAGACTTGGTAGCTAGTTTTTGTACAGCACTGAATGCTGCATGGATGAAGGTAGCTTTACCTCCCTCAAACTAACACTGACGTGACGAATTGCCCTGTGGGCTGAGTTATAGTAACTAAGGACCATGTTTAATTTATTAAAAATATTATTTTCGATATTATATTAAGTTATAGGATAACCTATTTTATTATTGATATGTATGTAGTATGTCAATTTTTGTGTTTTGCGCTTCAGTTTGATTTGAAACAGAATTTTTATATCTGTGAATATTGTATCTTTAATGTTGAAATTTTTATGTAATATGAAACCAAAGAACCTAGGTGTTCTACTCGGCATTTGGATAATTTAAGTGTAAATTTTTGAATATTTTAATAGGTGTTTTAATTTTAAAATGTTATGGCTAAACATGTCAATTGTATTTTATTAAATGTTCATTTGAAAAAGAATTCGAGGACTCTCCACAATTGTGATGCGATGGAGTTCCTTGCATGTTAAGGGTGTCTTGTGGTAACAATGTGTACCAAAGTGTTGACAGATTTGTGAAGGTGTCTGTGACCAAGACGGAAGCAGGCGTCAGTTGTAATTTCACGCCAGGGGGCGGTAGGAAACCGACCTCGGAGTTACCAGGCGTTTGGCGGGAAGGCGGAAGACGGGTGGCTGACCTGTCATACCTCCATAACAGGCACTCGGTCAAGCGGTCCCAGTCGGCTAGTTTGGATGATTAGCAGCAACACAAAACTGCGTGGCCGGCGGGCTACACAGTACTGAGTCCAGAGCTACCGGCTGTCAGCACACACACAAAGACGTGGCTGCGCTGGACCTAGTCTCTTCCGGTGGCCAGCGCGACCTGCCACAGGAACAAGGGCCACCAGGCCTGCAGACAGGGGCTCTAACCACACCTAATCGTGCGCGATGCGGTTGAATAGCTGATGAAGAGACACAAAAAGTTTAAAGTATCTTCTTATGTATGCGGGTTTTAGTTTCCTCCCAATATCCTCTAGTCTAGAAGATTGTCCCCCACCCTCTTCGAAGGCTCTAGCCTACGTTTCAAACTGTTGAGAACAATGTTTGTGACTTAAAATCCAGTGTTGAGTGGACGACAATGTGAAGGACAGCATCGGGTGGAAAAGTGGTGTGAGCAGTCAAAACAGTGAACGCTCTGAGAGTGCGAAATACGATTCACTTGCTAAGAGGTCCTTTCCCTGTAGCGACCCTGGTCGCCCTCAGCAATTTTAAAATAGAACTGTAATGAATCAGCTGCTAACGGCAAGGGGTGATGCTTTTAGTGGACTTTGTCTTAAATTTTAATTGATTATGGAGACACTTCCTCCATGTTTTTTTGCTTGTGATACAACACAACAGGACACATTCAACCATGTGATTTTTTTTGTTTGTGTTTCAAAGTCATGTATGTACTATATTTATGATTTGTCTATCTATGTTTCTTTGTAAATTTTGGATTGTTATACATGTTGTCCCAATCCCGTGACTCACATTTGCAACTCCATTGATTTAGTTTTTATAGGAATTAATATTTTACAAAGTGTTTTTTGTTGTAATTGTATTTGACGTATTTAAGTGATGTGCCCCAGCTGTCTATGTTGCCCATAAGGCAACCGCATGTTAGCTTAGAAAAATTTGCTGTCTCTGATGTAATATAATTACCTCAGCCTACATCAAAATTTTCAATTAACAAAGGGGTGATGAAAGAAGACCTTCTGTTGTCTCCCATGTATTTTTTATAAAATTGTAATTTATTTTTGTTGCTAGATTAGCATTTTGTAAAAACTAGAACCCCACTGTTTTCAAAGCATGAGAAATAGCATATTTTTATTTCATGTTTTAAAATATTAATTTCTGAAATATTAGTTAATATTGCTAGGATTTTGTTATTTTAAAAATTTATTATTTAATTTGTGAATGTGGAAATAAGTACGGTTTCTCCGCTATGTCACTGTCCCTGTGACAATGTGTACTTGTTTTACTTTTAAGTGGGTGTGCGAGAATCTAATGGCTGTCTGAATGTGGATAGTGATAGCTCGCTTTGCATGGTTCTCTCCGGCTCAGAGTCGATAGTTAGTCGTTACCAACCCCTGCTGCTGATGGGACGAAAGAGGTTTCTACACCCTTTGGTTACAAACTAGTCGACGAGCCATCCCCTGGGCGAGTCACGCGATCTTCTCTCACCACCACTGCTGTACTTGATGGATTTCCCTGTTTCCGGTAGCTTTCCCACCTGGTGGCCGCTCACACTTCACTTGGTGCTAGGATCGTGGTGAGGTAAGGTTGGTCCTTGTCTTGTGCTTGCAGAGATGGTAGGGATTCGTTGTCTAGCATGTTTAACTTAGACTCTTGAACTTAGCTATATTTTTTCGGAATATTCATTCCTATCATGCGCGGAAATGTGTTATATTTTTCTATCCAGTGATTTCCAACAGATAAATGCGGTGTATGTGTTACTAGTTGCAGTTTGACAACGGACTGGTATATTCGACCTTTTGTGATTATGTGGTGGTGTATGATCTCTGTGTAAATTCTCTCTATCTTTGTAAGGCCCAGTTTCTAGCAGAGAGTAATGTGTGTTCCACGTAGTTGGTTCTTAGAACAAAGCCTTCAGCTTCCACTATTGTTTGTTCGATGCCCATCAGGCAAGTAACCATGCGTGTATTCTTCTGATTTCCACTAACATTTTGTGATATTCTCTCATTGCCTATATTTTAATTTTGCTGTTTCTTCTCCGATCGTGTAGTATGAACTCAGACTTTGTCAGTAATTTTCTCCGATCCTTGTACAACCTCGTACAATAGCTTGCTTATGAAATTCTAAACATTTCTATGGGTTGCATGCCGTAGTTTTTATTTTATTTTTTCGACTTTGTATTTATTTCAGTTTTCCGGGTTTTGAGAGTGGACTTTTTCTGTCTCTGTTAACGCTCCTAATCGCATGTTGCTGCATTTCAGTAGCTTCCTTATGAAATTCTACACAGTTCTATGGGTTGAATGCCGTAGTTAATTCTCTTTTCGGAAACTGAATTTATTCATTTTTATGGGTTTTTGGAACCACGTGGGTCCAAACTCCTACTTCAGGGGCTTGCAGCTAGTCACCTGAATTCACGCCACTTATCATAAACCCAGTGCCTAGGTAGTTTACTCGCAGATTGCAACTTAAGAATCCGCCGTGATTTTGTGTAATGAATCCGATTTTATCCACTTCACCTTCAGTGGAGTGCGATCATGTAACGTAGCCATGTGTCGCCATTAGCGTGTTTGCTCGCGGTCTAATCTCAATGCAACGTAACTTTGCTATACTCACGCACCATCTCAAAAGAGGCACAACAGACCAGAGCCAGCTTCAAAGTGTTTTTGAATATTGTGTTTTGTGCTACCTCCGGCTTTGCTGAATTTCGCCTATGATAGCGGCGTCTGCTTCTGCCTCGTTTCAGCACGCTGATTTTGGCAGTTTCGGTGTTGCATTGCGTGTGTGTGAGCGAGTGAGTGTTGTTTGTCAATCCTCCCCCAGTATCTGTAATAGATATGCGGTCACCGACTGTTTGTGTGTATGTGTTTTTGTGTATAAAATAGTTTATCGGTAACTATATTTTCATCATGCGAGTTATAACGACTGTTGTAGTCATCTCGTACGCTAAAAACATCTTTAATGTCATCTCCGAGGGAATGATACATGGAAATATTGCAGTATTTGTCGGTAATATGACTGTGCGCGATTGTCTCGCTATTATCTATAGAGCCTAGTTAGAGATGGTGTTTAATGGGTTGATGGTGTATTAAGAGCGATGGTGTAGCTGTGACAATGCCATCATTTTTTAAAATTCTTATGTCTGTTGATAGAACCAACATAATTCTCTTTACATAAAAGTAGCTCTTGTGTATTCATAATCTGGTGTAGTGAATGTATCCTGGCTTGCGCGAAATACCAATTTCAAACTGGTTAGTCGTACGATTCGTTGCAACACAGAGGTGCTCTGCATTTGTGGAAATGCGTATTCATACTTACTGTTAGTAGTTTGAGATCAATCGCTCCCTATCAAGTCTTTGTGAGGATGAGTACTGACTAGTAGAAGGATGACTGTAATGAGAAGCCTGTCACTTGGTTCGATTTCATTGTTGTTACGGCTTCTTACGGTCAAGTAGCATAGGGTTCGATAAATCTCCGATAGTTAAGTGTCTTAAAGTGGAATGCAGAAATTTTCGTGGCATTCAAATTCTGAATTATATTGATTTGGGGTGGAATGCGATGCACTGGGGCTACTAAACTATGTTGGAGTGGGACTGACTGTTAGCGCTATCTAGTAGAGGGGAATTTCTTCAGTACCTTGTTTATGTCTTCTGTATTCGTTAGATCCTTTTGTTGTAGGTTAAGGATGACTGTAACGATACACCTGTCAGTTGGTTGGATTTGGTTGTTGTTGTTGTGGTCTGTTATGGGGAGTCTCGTTGGATAGTTTAGTAACATTGGTGGGAATTACTCTAAAATTATCGAGGTAACGCCTATTTGCTATGACTGATGTTGTTCTGTTACGATGGACTCTATAGAAATCAGGTTGTAAGTATGGTCATTTAGTTGTAAAAATGGTTGGAATTATTCTAATAAATCGAAGCACTGTCTATTTTGTTTGGTGGCTGATGACGATCTTTCCCTTTGGATACTTAAATATGCATTACGTGACTAGGATCGAAAGAAGATGTGATCTGTTGTTATTACATATTTCGGATGTTATTAGTATGGAAATGTGTGTTCTGAAGGGTTTTATAACACCCTCAGCTTCTATTGTTTACCTACAATTAGCTAAAGTACTAATACAATAACTATTCGTTTCGATAAACAATAAAGTCGGAGTGTTACCCTCTGAGAGGATTTTGACCTTGTGTAAATCCTGACGAATAAGGTATCGTTTTTAAACTACGAATCCTCAGATTTAGTTAGTTACAAGACAGAGTAATTGCAAGCAGAATAGTGTTAAAACTACAATAATGCAGTCGAAAACTAACCTGTAATCAATATGTGAAATCGGTCGCCAGCCTAAAAAGGGAAAAACTGTAATAATGCAGTATCTGTTTTAGGCCTACACCTGGTCTGGAAGTTACTGCAACTAAACATGCACTATATTTTGAACTGTGGTATGGAATTAGCTTAATATTTATGGAATTATTACATTGAACAACAAGCACAGGGATAAATGGAGGAAAAAATATGATTTCCTCAACTATAATTAGGCCTACAATCTGTCAGGATGTAACACAACTGCATAAATGCACTAGCTTTTGTCTAATTCTGTAAAATTAAATATCATACACTGTTCTGTTTTAATGTGATCTAATAAAAAATAGTCTTTTCTTAGTATATTGTTAGGCCTACTTACTGGAATGGCAATATAAGTTTTCTTTTACATAAAGACTAAGTACATTTAAAAAAATAGAATACTCAAACTGTAAGTTGCACTGCAAATGACTGTTCTATTGCACTGTAATTTTACATTACCTTTAATTAGTTTAAATATATCCTGTCTGAAAATAGTTACACCAGAATTTGACTACTGCATATAATGTAATTGCTTTAGGAGCACAGTTAGCCTTTGTTATGAAAAATTTTCGAGTTGAGTGGTTTCTGAATTGAAAAATATTTGTTTCTGAATTGAAAAATACTTTAACTTCACCTATGTTAAATTGTACACATAGGCAGCTATCAGTAGCACTTATACAAAATGTAATAAAATTGTTGAAGAATAAACAGTACTGATTTTAATATAAAATGTATTCTTTGATGTTCAAGTTCATCAGATTTAACTATGATTGCCTTTATTCTAGACTTTTACTGGCAGCAAGACTAACTGTAAGCTAAACTGCTCCTGTTTTGCAAAATAGAAAAAATCTTCATAAAGAAACCTGTTCACTGTTTTGAATAAACAGATAACACAGCAGTCTTTATTTACATTACAAAACAGATAGACAACAGGGTACTCGGAATGATCTTTCACTGAGGAAAGAATCCTGTCTAGGTATAATGACTTAGGATAAAGTAGTGTGTCAAACACAGAGTTTTTCAGTATATGATAATATTTCACAGTTTAAATTACTCACTGCTGGTTCAAGCAAAAACGGTTACTTGCAAGCCCGGTGGCGGTGGCAGCGGAGATTTCCAGTGGCATTAACAGTTGACGATATTATTGGCTTGGTCCTTTAGCACCATGAGCTCTAGAAAGTTCTTCTTGGCGTGGGAATTTTGAACAATTAGAGGTCCATAACCAGTTGCCATTACAACAAACAAAATTGATCCTCCATCCAAGGCAACTTTACTGATGCACCAATTATTAGGACAACCAAGCACATTGTTCCATACTTGTGGCCACTCTTCGACATTACGGATAACACTGTGGCTAAGCCGGTCGCGGTGGCCGAGGAGACTGAGGCGCTTCAGTCACGGTCTGCACGGCCACTACGGTCGGGGATTCGAATCCCCCCTCGGGCATGGATATTTGTGCCGTCTTTAGTATAAGGTAGTTCATAAGTAGTTTGTAAGTGTAGGGACTGATGACCCCGTAGTTAAGTCCCATAAGCTTAACAAACATTAGAACATTTGAACTGTGGCTAACAAAATACCACTCTCCTGCAATTAAATTGCCACCATGACGCCTCGTAACGAACTCCCTTCTCTCTCGTACTTGCCACCGTTTCTAGATTGTTTTCCCGCCAAAACACCACATTTTACCTGCCACCCACGGACATCCGTTTTTCTTACGTCTTTTACATTCATACTTTTAGCAAACCCTATGCTGAACCAGCTTCTTACAGCAAAGTATTTGCAAAAACAAGTTTCAAAATTGCTACAAGTTTAACAATAAATATCCTCATAAATACATTTTATAAATTTTACAAAATTATTCCATATGAAAAAATCAATACATTAAATACACATCAAAGATCATAGTACAGACATTCCACTTTCTATAATTCGTATTGCTAGAATCGATACCTAATATATCAAAGCTGAAAATTGCAAGTGCGACGAAATAAATAGGGAAGATGACCTATAGTGTTACACATGCCCCATGTTTCAGTCATGTGACTGACAAGTTATGTGAATGGAACATCCATAACACTATAACTCAAAAAAGTTTGTGAAGAACACGTTACTACTACAGTACACTGACAAAATCGTCTTTTTTTTTTTTTTTTTTACAAAACAGTACCAAATAATAAATTTTTTTTCATCATAACCTAAATCTTATTACACACATTTTTTTCATAGAAACATACTAAATGGAGCACAGGTACAAAAACACAAACAAGCACTTCAAATTATTTTCAAAATTTTAAAAATTTGCAATTATACCTGCTGCCAATTTGCAACTATTAAGACAGTCCATTAAGAAATGTTTCATAAAAATCCATGGTATGAAGATACTACACATATTGAATCTAGTAAACTCTTGTGCGAATAAAATCATTTAAAGTCTTTTAATTTTGGAGAAAAAAATATAAATTCTACAGAGTTCTGTCCTCATTTATACAAAACAGGCATTTTACAAATTATAATCATTTCTAAAGGTTTTTCATAAAAAATACACATTGATTGAAATGCTATTCTCAAACTTTTTATCTGCCTATTTTCCTCCAGTGGGCAGTCCACGGCAGTTTCATATTTCCTACCGAAACATTTTACAGAAAATCATTACTTATTTTAAGTGAGAATAAGGTAAGTAAAACTTTGGCTGGCTGATCATAAAGCCGTCTAAACATAAATTTAAACACTCCAGCTGCTTAACGTCAAAGCAGTCCAAAAACCTTTTTCAACACTCTGAATTTTTTATACCTGCACACGTGCACACCATAAAATTTCTTTCCATATATACTTACTGTCTTCATGTTTTATAAAGCAGTTGCTTTTTATACTTTCCTGCCAACTTTTGACATTTATTCTGACTGCCTTTCTCACTCCATTTGGCAGTCCCTTAGTATTTTTCCATTATCAGGCTGCAATTACTTTTACAAAGCAGCTTTTTTTTGTGTACTTCATGAACTTTCACATCAAATTTTTACACAATCTTAAACTTACAGAAATATTTTAGCAATTTTTACAATACAATATGTACATAACATTTATTGCACAGTATATTACAATTTTAACGAATAAGCAACATACATTCAACACCAAGTTACATCATTTGAAATTTACTGATTTCTTTGAACATAGGGTTTAAGGTCGACTATGTTCCTAACACCTAATGGTTTTTTCGATTTGGGATATATCAAGAAATATGCATTAGTATGAGGTATACTCTGCACCTCAAATAGTCCATTATAAATGTATTTGAACTTAGAAATTTCATGATTTAGTTCACTAGATTTCCCCATGCATTTTGACAAGGATATAGTCCCCTATGCGAAATTTAGTTACTTTAAGGTTCTTGTCATGACTTTTACATCTGGCGTCCGCTTTCTGTTTCATTCTCTCTTTAACTAATTCTTTCTTCCTATCCAGGCTTAGATCAGTACTAGGTGGAAATTTTAGAGTTTGTTCTATTAAACTTTTGCTTCTCTGTTTCAATAGTATCTCCTCAGGTGTAAATCCTGTGGATTCATGATACAAAGAATTCATGACAGACTCAAATTCTGATATGAATTTGCCCCAAGCCCTATGGTTATGGTGAAAATAGGTCCTACACATTCTACCTATTTCACGCATATAGCGCTCTACAGGATTGCTTGCCGGATGGTAAGCTGAGATATATTTTACCTGGACATTATGTCTTTCCATTCCTTCCTCCCAAACTTTGGAAATAAATTGCGGACCATTGTCTGACAGTATTGCTTTGGGTTTCCCTACTGAGACAAAGTATTGTTCTATCTTATTGAATACAGCTTTTGCTATTGCCTTTTTAATGGGATACACTTTAACAAACTTTGAAAATACTTCCAAGACTACAAAAATGTAGGCGCAATTACCAGTTGTTTTTGGTAGTGGACCATATAAATCCACAGAAAGTAAATCAAAAGTGTCATCAGGAAGTTTATTTTGCATAGGGCCTTTGTTAGTTTTATTGGTGACTTTGGCTTTCTGGCAAATATCACAAGATTTTATCCTGTCTGTTACTTTCTTAGTCAAATTATTTATAATTACTACAACATCAGACAATTTTTAATACATTTATTTACACTACAATGCCCTAGTGCTAGATGAAAATAATCAATTACTTCTGTCTCAAACTGTGATGGCCAACAAACTTTCCACTGATCAGAGTCTAATGTTTTCCTTTTGTACAGAACACCATGGAATATTTTATAATATTTAGAAATTTGTGGGTAATTAGCACTATCAAAATTTACTTTCACTGACTTCCAAACCTGATCTGCATTTTGGTGAAACCTCATATTTTTACAAATAGATTCAACTTTCTTTCTACCAGAAACCTCTTTCATGAACCGTATTTGAAAAGTACCATCTTCATTACTTTCTTTAGGAATGTAATCTAGCCTTTCAGGAAGTCGAGATAACGCATCAGCTACAATGTTGTCTGATCCTTTCACATAACAAATTTCGTAATCATACTGTTGGAGATGAAGAGACCAACGATTTAATCTCCCCGTTAGCAACCTGCAGTCCCTTAAGAATGTAAGAGCTTTATGGTCTGTGTGGATTATTACTGTGTTTCCCCATAAATAATACCTGAATTTCTTTAACCCCCGAATTATAGCCAAAGCTTCCTTTTCTGAGATAGTGTAATTCCTTTCAAACTTAGTGAATGTTCTACTCGCAAATGCTACGGTTCTGTGTGTTTTCCCTTCATTACTGTCTATCTCTTGGAAAAGTTCAACGCCAATCCCATAATCACTACTGTCTACACTTAGGTGGAATGGTACTGTTAATATTGGGTGATACAAAATAATGACTTTTAACAATTCTTCCTTTAACTTTTTGAAGTCTTCCTGACATTCTTTAGTCCAAATGAATGCGCTATTTTTCATCAATAAGTTGTTTAAATTGGTACTGTTAAACGCTTGCCCCTGCACGAATTTTCTATAGAATCCGCACATACCGAGATACGCTTTTAGTTGCTTTTTAGACTTAGGTGGAGGACAGTTCTTTATTGCATTTAATTTTTCAGGATCCTTAGTAATCCCAACTGTATTAATGATATGGCCAAGAAATTTTATTTCTTTTCTAACGAACACATTTTTTTCAGTTTTAGAGTCATCCCCTCTTTTTGCAGAGCAGCAAAAACCTTACTCAATAATTCACAGTGCTCTTCCCAACTTTCAGTAGCAATTAGCAAATCATCAACATAAATAGTCAATCTATTTCCCAGTTCCCTCCCTAACACTGAGTCCAGTGCTCGAATGAAGACAGACACTGATATGTTATGCCAAATGGGACCACCTTGTATTGGTAACTCTTGCCTGCAAATAAGGAAGCAGTATACTTTCTGGATTCCTTACTAAGGGGGATCTGCCAGTATCCAGACTAGTCAGATACTTCACAATGTGAAATTTCTGTAACATTTCTTCAAGGTTTTCAGGTCTATCCACCTCCCTTTTTACAATCTTATTCAGGGTCCGGGCATCAATTACTATCCTCACCCCGCCATCACGTTTATTCACAATAATTAATGGGTTATTGTATTCACTATTACTCCTTTCCACTACTCCCCATTCTACCATCTTATCTACTTCTTCTTGTACTGCCTGTTTTTTTAGATATTGGCACTGAATAAGGCCTTACAAAAATGGCTCATGTGGCAATACTTCTATCTGATATTCGAAATTATTGACCCTACCAGGCTTGTCTGAGAACACATTTTTATTATTTTCTAGAATTTTTAACAGTTCAGATTTCTGATGTGGGGATAAATCTTGCAAATTTCCCACTATTTCCTTAAAATTCCTATCTTCCGAATTTTCACCTATAATTTCCTTTATATGATTCTTTCACAAATACTTGTCAATCCATCATTGTCAGGTTCAATTTCTAACATCATAGAACTATGTTCTTCACCAATTTTGGTATCATACTCTTCGAATGCAACTTCCACAATTTATGGTTTGCTGCAAATTTTTACAATTTCCCTGCCACAATCAATGATTACATTTTCTTTATCTAGCCAATCAATTCCCAAAATCAGTTCAGAATTTCGATCTGGAACCACTAGGAAATCATGTTCAAAATTTTGATCCTTAATTTTAAACTCTGCTAGAACTTGGTATTTAATAGTCTTACTGGTTCTACCAGTGGCACCTATTACCCTGACACCACTTACAGACATCATTACTAATCCAGGTTCCTTCGAAATATGTTCAAAAAACCACTGTGCGATGGCACTAATTTGTGCCCCAGTGTCTAGCAAGACTTTTAGCTTCACGCCATAAATGTCTACGGGATTCACAGTCTGTTTGTTTGATCTTACTTCAGACTGTTCCTGATCTTCCCATAACAAATCTTGGTCAACCATCAAATCGGTCCAAGATATATTGTTAATTTCTTGTTCTTCAATATCGGGTGGTACTTTGTGATGTGGAAGTTCAAATTCTTTCATATCTTCCACATGCTTTTGACTCATCGTCGCAATATCTGGTGGTTTTTTCGTTTTCGAACCAGTGTCTACACTTGGATTTAATGTGCTAACCTCAATTTTCTTTACATGAATTAATTCGTCATTCTCATTGAATGCAAATTCAAATAGTTCATCTACTTGTTCACCCTCAACTTTCGGTCTTGTAATGTCTGAAACATACCTGCCCCTACTTTTGATTCTGACACTAATTCGGTCTGCATAACATCATATTTCTTTATTTCGTCTACCATTTCCTCATTCTCAGTTATCCCTACGTGAGATTCATCATCATCATTTGAATAATCAGACTCACTATTAGGTTCTAACAGGAATGCTTTCCTTAAACATGTGCGGATTTCTTCGTCTGACCTGGTATCAGTATGTTGATACTCAGAGTCACAATTCTCTTTCGAGACAGACGCGGCATTTTCGTTTATTTCTGGTAATTCATTGGAAGTAATTTTTCTTTCAGGCCTAATGACGCCAACAGTGACTTCATAGGTGTTATAGTCACTATGTTCTTCAATTAAACGTATACAGTCGTTTAGAATTGCATCTTGTTCTGGTTCCTGAACAAAATTATTTCTACTGGGCTTTTCGTTAGTTAAAGTCGCTTGGTTGGCAACACTTCGGATTTTATCCTCTTCCCTACTTCGATTCACAGCGGCCGAATTCAATTTGCTGCTAGCATCACGTGTACTCTGCATGGAGCCATTACTTTTCTTTCTCCCTATATCTTTTAATTTAGCAGCACGTGAACCTTGCACGGCGCTATTCCTATTTTTACTATCGGGTATCGCCCTCTTTAGAGTGTACCTTTTTTTTCCATTCTCTACTAGGTATTGGTTCGGCCGCATAATCTCTTTTGAAATCCTCCCATTCAAGAGTTGCCAAACCGAAATACAGGTTATCAGCCTGTTCCCACCAATTCGCAATCCCTGAAATTCATTAGCACCTTTTCTAACATCTATCTCTTGCACGACTGTACTTGCTTTACTGTGAACTGTGGTATCATCAGATACCGCAGTTATTCGGTTTCCTCTCATTGCTACGTCATCCGCCCGTGTTGTATGTGCGCCAGTTACGCTGACCACAGATTTCATGTTTTCTGGTCCGCTTAACGGCGCGGCGCCTCTACTCGCCGATCGATATTGCTGTCAGCTGCGCGTTGTGATTCCGCACAACTGTCGTTCGCCTGCTATCTTGTTACGTCTCGAAAGTACCACGCCTGTATGAATAACATTCCCCTCTATCATTGCGAAATCTTTTCTCGTGTTTGGGTCTGTGGTATCTTCCCGCGTGCGTTTGACCCGTAACGAACGCGTTATTTAGTTCACCTGTTGATTGACATAATTTCGAGGAGGAGAACCGCGACCTCGGCGCCTCCCTCCTCCTCTCTGCACGACATTTACGCGAACTCTATTGTCTTCTTCCTCTTGGCGCTCATTGTGATTACTGCGGTTGCCATTATATGGGCGGTAATCACGATTACCTCGCCAGTGGTCTTCATCTTCAACTCTTTCCAGAAATGGGGAGAAATTCTTATGACTGCTCCCCACATATCTCTTGGAATCCTCTGGCAACTTTTTCCAAAGTTCCCAGATTATTTCGGATTCCGACCGTCTACTTCTTAAATGTGTCAATTTCCGGTACCAATTCTCACAAAACTCTTTCAGACTGCTTGTTATCGTGCAGTCTGGCCATGATAAATTCACGCCACAAACAATCATGTTTCTGTTCAGACCAATATTCTTCCACAAACTTTGATCGGAATTCACTGTAAGCCATTTGTTCGGTGCTTATGTTTAAATCCCATCTCTTGGCATCTCCCGCCAAGGCACCGATCACTACATTAATTTTTTCATTATCTGTGAAATTTACTGGGAAAACCCTTCCACAGTTTTTAATAAAATCAAGGGGATGCCAACCATTATGTTTACGAGAAGGATCGAACTTCTCTTCCCCCTCTAATAGCTTAGCAATGTTAACTTTATCAATTACGTAATTGATACGTAATTGGCATAAGATAGCAGTTTGGGAGGTAAATTTCTGTTCACTGGGAGTATGACTGTTTTTGATTATTTTATCGCCGATGGGATAATTGTCTTTGGAGGCGGAAGGTGCTGGCGACACCAGCAGACCGGCACTTTTGTGGTCCCGCGAGGGGGCGGGGGTTGCTGGCGGCAAGTTCTCTCAAGAAGCTTCCGAGGCATTCTGGAGGGCGAGCGCTGGCCGCCACCACCCGTGGTGAAACCACTCCGTCTGCAGATGGACATTTATATCTGGGCTGGGCACGTTTGTGGCTGACCAGAGGCAAGGTTGTCTGTTTTGCCGCTACGGTGCTGGATTGTGTAGGGAGGCTCTCCAGTCATTACGCAATGGAAGGACACTGGAGTACAGTAAGCAGAGGCAGTAAACATTGGCGTCGTTCTGGTCTGCACGTGGAACACTGGGGGCGGGCGTCTGCTAATGTTTGTGATTGCTGGGGAAGTTAGAGCGGCGCTGGCTTCTGGATGGCAATAAAGTCATTTCAGCATCTGCAGATTCGTTCCAATGGTCCGCAATTTCTATGTATTTCTGAGAAGTGCAGAATGCAGCGTGGCACAGTTTCGTGGGGCGTGTTGAACAATAGCTCTTGTATTCCATTGGTTTGACCATTAAGCAAAATTTGTGATTGGATTGACGTCACCGATGGGAGGGGCTCGAGAGGAAGATTTTGAGTTGAGAAATTTTGGTGTAGGGAGAAGTGATTCTGGTCTGGGTCATGCACCTGGCCGTCTTGAAGTCTCTGGCTGGAGCTGTTCTCCTATCCAGATCGTGGACTTCAGTGTGATTTCTGCACAGTCAGGTGTTAAGAGTCCTGCTTGGCTACGGTAGAATAAATTGAAACTTGTAATATTCTGAAGTGCGTGTTCGCTGTTAACTACACCACTCGTCATCAGAATTTTTTACCGTTTCTTGAAAGAACAGTTTTATTTTTCACTACAGTATTGTCGTCGAGTTAACCGACAAAACCTGTTCTACTGGTGTCAATCCACATTCACGATCGCTGCTGTGAACACTGCACTGCCATCAGCTGGTCTTCGTCAACTCCAACGCTGTTCTACAGAAAGACGGTAATGTTGCGCCAACACATCTGCTGAGGAAGCGAAGTTGAATGGAAGTACTTAAGTGGGAGTTTATCGTGTGCCAGAGGGGACGCTTTGTAGATAAAAATAGACTGCGATAGGAGTTGGGGTTAAATTTCACTTGTTGATTTTATACATCGTGGTTTTGCCACTTCCAACCTGTGACTTAGCCAGTCAAAACCTTTATATTCGTGTAGCACCCTTATTTAATTTCTATTTTATGTAAAGTCACCCATTATATATATATATATATATATATATATATATATATATATATATATATATATATATATATATATATGTGGCATATGGTCACATTTGTGTTGTATTGGTCAGGCTGTAAAATAGAAACCGTGATTATAGTTTTTATTCAAATTTGTGCGTACCTCATTTCAAGCACCTATGACTGAAATATTTTTTAGGGAAAATGCTCGTAAAAATAGGTAGATCAGGGGAAAATATTTCAATTGCACAGTGTGCAAAATTGTCAATTATTGTTATTGACAAATGAAAAGCTTGCATGTCACCACTGCATACAGTTGGTGACAGTCTATAGTTAATACGCAAGAAGCGGCTACACGGGTAGCGGGCGCTGTGTGGCGTGGACTGGGCGTTTTTTTAGGATAAAGGGCTTCGGGAAAAAAAACAAAATGGGCAATCTCAAAGGGTGCAGGTGGGTCGCAGAAGAAATGTAGATTTGGGAACTATCGGTATAACAGTTGCAAATTGTCGTAGCTGTGTCGGGAAAGTACCAGAACTCCAAGCGTTAATAGAAAGCACCGAACGCACATCATTTTAGGCAGTGAAAGTTGCCTCAAGACGGAAATAATTTCATCAGAAGTATTTGCAAAAGATCTGTGTTCAGAAAGGATAGATTAAACAAAACAGGTGGAGGCGTGTTTGTCGCCGTCAAAAGTAGTATTTCGTGTATCGAAGTTGATGTTAATAGTTCCTGTGAGCTATTATGGGTAGAGGTTGTACCTGAAAATGGTAAGAAGTTAATAATTGGTTCCTTTTACCGGCCTCCCGACTCTGACGATACAATAGCAGAAAGGTTTAAAGAAAACCTGAGTCTTATTACAAAAACGTACCCGACTCACACGATAATAGTAGACGGTGATTTTAATTTACCGTCGATCTGTTGGCGAAATTATATTTTCAAATCAGGAGGTACGCGTAAAACATCGTGCGAAATTGTACTCAACGCATTCTCCGAGAATTATTTGGAACAGTTAGTTCATGAGCCCACTAGAATTGCAAATGGATGTGAAAACACACTTGATCTCTTAGCAACAAATAATCCTGAGCTCATAACGAGCATCAAAACGGATACAGGTATTAGTAAACACAGAGCTGTCGTAGCGAGATTGAACATCAAAAGTCCCAAAGATACAAAAAATAAACGAAAAGTATATTTGTTCAGGAAAGCAGATAGAAATGAAATACATTGCTTCTTGAACGACAGATTCCACTCGTTTCTAACACTAAACGTAGGTGTAGACCAGATGTGGCTCAAATTCAAAGAAGTGATATCGACAGCAATTGAGAGTTTTATACCAAATAAATTAATAAAAGGAGGCGATCCCCCTTGGTACACAAAACAGGTCAGGACACTGATGCAAAAGCAAAGGAAAAGGCATACTAAATTTAAACGAACACGTAATCCCCAGGATTAGCGATCCTACACATAAGCTCGAAATTTAGGGAGGATTTCAATGTGAGATGCCTACAATACTTATCACAACGAAACTCTTTCTCGAAACTTGACTGAAAACCCAAAGAGATTTTGCTCACATGTTTAATATACTACGGGCAAATCACAAACAATACTCTCACTACGTGATAGTAATGGCGATCCTACCAATGACAGCGCTACTAAAGCAGAGTTATTAACATAGCGTTTAGAAACTCATTCACCAAAGAAGACGAAAGGAATACTCAAGATTTCGAATTACGAACAGAGGCCGTAATGAGTAACGTAGAAGTAGATATCATCCGAGTAGTGCAGCAACTAAAATCACTTAACAAGAGCAAGTCTTCTGGTCCGGATTTATACCCATTAGATTTCTGTCTGATTATGCTGAAGCGATAGCTCCTTACTTAACAGTCATATACAACCGCTCTCTCATAGAAAGATCTGTACCAAAAGATTGGAAAGTTGCACACGTCACACCTATATTCAAGAAAGGCAGTAGGAGTAACCCACTAAACTAGAGACCTATTTCATTGACGTCAATTTGCAGCAAGATTTTGGAACATATCCTGTATTCAAATATTATAAAATATCTCGAAGAGAACGATCTATTGACCCAATGTCAATACGGATTTAGAAAATATCGTTCTTGCGAAACACAACTAGCTCTTTATTCTCACGAAGTGATGGCTGCTATCGACAAGGGTTCGCAAATCGATTCCGTATTTCTTGATTTCCAGAAGGCTTTTGACACTATACCTCAAAAACGGCTTTTAATCAAATTGCGTGGTTATGGTATATCGCCCCAAATTTGCGATTGGATAGGGAATTTCCTGTCAGAGAGGACACAGTTCGTAGTAATCGATGGTAAGGCATCGACTAAAATAGAGGTGATATCGGGCGTTCCACAGGGTAGTGTTATTGGTCCTTTGCTGTTCCTTATTTACATAAACGATTTAGGAGAAAAATCTAAGTAGCTTCTGCTTTAGAGGTTTATTCCCGCGTACAGATTAGCATTCAGTCAGTTAGCAGTCATTTCAGTGCCAGGTGTTGTCGTTGCCCCATCACCCGGAGCGCTAAGTATCATAATTTAATTGCGTGAAATTTCGTTGCCAGTTAATTTCTTAATTTTCGTTAGTGTTTCTCTTTTTAAGAGGTTTCTTCTCACCTACTTGACACATTCGTTTGTGCTACTGCTTTAAGAGTTTATTCTCGCGTATTTTGATAAATACCATGTGTATAGTTATCGTCTGTTGCAATCTACGTGTCATATTGTCACTTCCTCATTTCGTGTTCTGCTTTGTGAAAGCTTCTATTCCCGCGCGTTTGATAACGGTGTATTCCACAGACATTTTTGAAATATTTTGAAAACTGCCGGACTCAGTTTCGTTGATTTGACAGTGTAGTTACCACTGACCACAGTTCAGTCAGCTGCCAGCAGCCTTTTTTAGTTTGTTTAGTTTTCTACTTTCTACACCGAATTGTATCGATAGGATGGTTAGGATGTGTGCCTGCTGTGTGCGGACGCAGAAGGAGTTGGCCGCAGTTCGCGAACAGCTGAGCGTGCTGTAGTCTACGGTCAGTCGTCTTCAGGCTGCTGTCTCGGGGTGCAGCGATTGGGGGGGGGGGGGGAGTCTGGTGCGTCGAGTGGGACACCTCAGGTGTCTCACGCTTCGCTCTCTGTCCCTGGTACCGAGGCACCTTCAGGTGTACCGGACGGCGTCGAGCCGCCTTCTGCGCAAGGGGAGTGGCGGGTTGTACGGAGTTCGCGTCGCTCGAGGCGGAAGGCCAATGTGGAGGCTGGACGTCCGTCCGCGCCCGTTCAACCTGTGAGTGAACGTGTGGCCACTCCTTCAGCAGGGTCCGAGCAGGTGCATGGAGGGAGGGGGTTATTAGTTATTGGAAGCTCCAATGTTAGGCGCGTGATGGAGCCCCTTTGGCAGATAGCGTAGAGATCCGGAAAGAAGTCCAACGTGCACTCGGTGTGTCTGCTGGGGGGCCTCATCCGAGATGTGGAGGCGGCCTTGACGGCGGCTATCGAGGGTGCGGGGTGCGGTTCGACTGCAAGTCGTGGCTCACGCCGGCATCAGTGACGCTTGTCGCTTGGGTTCTGTGGACATCCACAGGTCCTACGGGCGGCCGTCGGAATTGGTGAAGGCTTCTGCCCTCGCACGTGGGGTGCAAGCAGAGCTGTCGATTTGCAGCATTGTTCCCAGGGTTGATCGGGGTCCTTTGGTTTGGAGCCGAGTGAAGGGTCTGAACCAGAGGCTTCGCCGACTCTGTGACAGTCATGGCTGCAGATTTCTGGATCTGCGTTATCGGGTGGGGAATTCTAGGGTGCCCCTAGATAGATCAGGGGTGCACTACACTAAGGAAGCGGCTACTCGGGTAGCAGGATATTTGTGGAGTGCACATGGGGTTCTTTTTAGGCTAGGCGCTAACTCTGATGAGCACTCGCCTGTCAGCATTCAAACAGCGAATTCAGGGAACGTTCGAAAAAAAAAAATTCGAACATCAAAATATTAGCCGCGAACTTGCAGAGTATTAGAAACAAAGTTCCCGAATTTGCCACACTGCATGGAAATTATTGTGCTCAGATAGTTTTAGGCACCGAAAGCTGGCTAAATCATGATGTGGCAAGTTCAGAAATATGTAGTGAGGCGTGGAATGTATATCGGAAAGATAGATCGGAATCAACTGGAGGAGAAGTGTTGATAGCTGTGGACAAAGATATTGTTTCTACTGAGATCGAGGTTGAAAGTAACTGTGAAGTTATCTGGGCACGTATAATAGGTCTAAAAGAAGTAAAGTTAGTAGTTGGGTGTTTTTACCGGCCCCCAGTGCTGCTGTAGAGTTTTAGAATCATTCAAAGAAATTCAAAATAGTGCATAGGTATCCGGGCCATGTAATATTAGTCGGGGGAGACTTCAACCTTAAGAGTATAGATTGGGACCTCGCTAGTTACATTTCAGGCGGTACAGACAAGCAGTCTTGCGAGCTACTTTTGGACACATTCTCCAAAACTATGTTGAGCAGTTAAACCGGCAACCCACGCGAATGGTAATATTTTAGATCTTATAACCACGAACAGTCTTGACCTTATTAACGATGTCTGTGTAGAGACAGGAATTAGTTCAAATGTTTGTTAAGCTTAAGGGACTTAACTACGGCGAAACAGGTGCAGTTGGGTTGTTAGTGTTTTACACTAAAAACTTTTATTGTCCCATTGTTAGAAACATACATAGCAATAACACTTGTTAATACGAAACAGGTGCACATGGGTTGTTAAGTGCAAAAATTAAATGAATAAAATAAAACAAAAAAGCTACATATTTATTTCCCCCCTACTTGAAAGTTTCATAAAATGTTTTTGTACCTATCCAACCATTATAAATAGCCTCCCACGAGCTGATTCGGGCATTTACCATTAACTACGAAACAAAATATGATAAAGTTTCTCACACATTTGCACCTCACTGATATCGCCACACTTAATTTTAATTAATAACAGACTTTCCTTCAGTATGTAAAGTTAATTTCCATGAAACAACGATTTTACACAATTTCCATGCACATAATTATCACTTCACTACACATTACACTTTCTATCAATATAAAGTAAGTGGACACAATGAAACGCTACAGTCAATAAATTTCAGTAGGTGATTAACAATGTAGCTGCACACTCTCTGATTGTGACACCTGTGTTTGTTGCCTCTTTCTGGGGAAGCTCACAGTGACATCCGCAGATGGTGAAACTTTGTCATTCTCGGCATGACGTCACCACTGGAGCTTGCTTCTCCACTGTGTATTGAGGGGCGCAGCAGTGAAATGTCGCCTTTTTTTCTTTTTTTCGCGTTTGTTATTTTTGCTGTGTAAAGTATCATCTTAAAATACCTGGCTGTTGTAATGAGAAATCTGTCACACAGTAGAAAGGCAGAAACCACGGTTGTAATTTATCATTCTTTCCTGAATGACATTCAACTGCAGAAAGTCTAGATTTCGAAGTACCAAAGTGGCCTAAAGTTGGTTTCAGTGTTTCAGCAACATTTTCTACCGCAATGATCAGAAGTTGCAGTATTCTCACTGAGTGTCTAACCCAAGCTTTGCAGTTTCTGTCGGCAGCACCGAGTGTGTATTATGTTAACATCTCCTGTCGCACGAGTTGCAATTACGCAACGGCAAAAATTCAAAAAAATGTCTGTAAATCTATCGGAGCAAACTGCGTGGTCATCAGTCCGTAGCTTACAAACTACTTAAACCTAGGTAAACTAACCTATGGACAAACACACACACCCGTGCCCCATGGAGGACTCGATCCTCCACGACGAGCAACAGCGCGCTCCGCAGCGAGGTGCTTTAGACCAATCAGCTACTCCACCGTACGCAACGGCAGTCAAGTTATTCCATTCACTCCTACGCGACACCGCGTTGAATGCTCCACGAGACGTATTTGTAAACAATATCGGTGCCAACATTGTTACAGGTATAATGAATGTTTTATCAGTAATTTTCAAAACTGGCAGATTGCATACGGTATAAACCGCTCGCCAGGCGAAATGTGTGTGACTACTTACGGAATCAAACTGCACCACTTAAAGTAGCTTACAACAAGTTATTCTGAAGACAAGACAAACGCGAGCGCTGGCGCCTCAGAGCTCGCGCCCACCCTCGCCCTGGGCGCCTGGCCCTGTACATCCCAACATTTCAAAGCTCCAAATAGGCTGTAATGCACTGAATTCCAGTAACGCTAAAAGACACGTGGCAAGGCCACGGAATCTGTCATGCCAGTCCTCGGACAAAGGAAGTCATTAAAAAGAGTAATACGTCAAATTTAATTAAAAATTCCGAATCTTGATGAAATCCTGAGTTTATTGATTACACACTCAGACCGGTTAATTTCTTAATTAATAATCATTCAATTTTTATCGTACGAATATAGACCAAAAACTAATTTTCCCAGGCCCACAGACACTACAGATGTATTGTCTACATAGAGGAGCATCAGTTGGAGGGAGCAGCATAATTTTGGCACTGTACATTTAATTATTACAGAGAAACGGCCAAGATGGCGAAATCTTGATAAGTTTCCCTTCGGACGTTTTTCCAAACCGTCGCTGTCACACTTGTTGGCAGAGGGAGACGAGTTTTCGCGTTCAGTTGAGGCCACCCTACGTGACGGTCGGAACTCCGCCGCTGCCGGCGGTAACAAGATGGCTAACGGTTGAGTCCTCCCTCCTCTGTTAAGTTGGCTACAGGGTCCTTTTCGCCAATGTGCACGTGTATGCACTGGTCACTTCTTTAAATAGCCTGGAGAGCAGCTCCCGTGCTATTTGGTTGCAGTTCCTGGAGGATCAGCGTGCGGCAGGTACCGTCGTTTAGTGACACGTGCTTCCCATTACCTTGGGAGCAAGCAGCCTGTCCTAGTCTTCCGCGCCGGACTCGACATGATCACCGATACGACATACCGTGGACGCGATCGCCTTACTTCTGCATTTGAGCCGTCTTTTCGGGAACTGCTATTCCGTTATGTAGCATGTTCGATGCCTAGGTCCGACCCCTGTTCTCGTAATCGTGTGCGAACTCATTGCTAGTGTCTTACCTTTATCTTAAACTCTCTCTGGGGACTGGTTCTTATTTATATTCGTAGTCTTCTATGTATTTTGCGACTTGGCCTACAGCATGTCTGTTTCACGCCCAGTGGTTGCATTCAGTGTGTGAAGTTTTATGGAAATTTGTGACATGGCTACCTCGTCTCTATGTGCTTTGATTCTAATATATGTTTCGACTCGCTATCCCAACTTTCATTTTTCTGTAGCTTTCCTTACTGTCCCTTTCTATAAATCTCTTACCAGCCGCTGAAACTCCTTGAAACCCCTTCTTGTAAGAGACGAAATCCAACCGCCTGGGGCAGAAGATCTGCAGGTGAGTTGCCTGTCAGGAACAATGATAGTCGGAGACTCTTTGAAGGTTAATTTTCCCATCGTTTCTTTATTCAGCCACAGTTACAGCTTCGCCCAACATGCCGTACGCTACAAGGAGATCATAAGGTCTAAATAGAAATATGAAAAAAAAGTTAGGATGATCTTTCTATCCAGCAAAAGCAAATGGGGACAGATTTCGGAGTGCCTGATTGCTCAGGAAATGATGGAAAATATTGTAAGGATGGGTAAAGATTTTGGAATGAGATTAAATACTGATAAGAGGAAATTCATGAAAATTGGAAAAGAAGATGACACAATCAAAATAACATTAGAGGGAAGAGTATTGGAATAGGTGCAATCGTTTCAATATTGGGGAAGCATGATAACATCTAGTGGAAGTTGCACAGAGGAAGTAAGGTGAAGAATCTCAATTGGAAAGAAAGCTTTCAGGAAAGTAAAAGATTAGCTGGGGTAGGAGAGGAAAGGACCTTCGTTAGGACAATCCAGAAGGGGAAAACATCTTGGATGGGGCACATATTAGTCCAATCATTTGGCAGTTTTACCTGGAAAGGTTTGCGGGAGTTTTGAAAATTGGTATACTTATAGATTTTGACGTGCTCTTTTCGAATTTTCACTTTGCCACCTCGTATCTTTGCCGCTCGCGCCACCATATTGGAAAGATGGCGCCCAAAACAGTTTTTTGACGCATTTTCCGACGCATTTTACGATGAAAACTGTTAGCAGATAAATTAAACTAGAGAAAGTTTCTTACAATTTATGTCCTAAGCTTTTTTTGTGAAATGAATAGTTTCAGATTAATAGCCCCGCAAAGTAAACTGCAACATGCGTATTGACGAAAAAACTCATTTCCACACCACCATGAGGTAGAGTAACTGGCGCGTTTTTTTAGTGGTATTCCCAGTAGGCCTAATCCACAAATGATGTTCAAATGTTTGTACAGCTTATGGGACTTAACTTGGGGGTCATCAGTCCCTAAACTTACAAACTACTTATGAACTAACTAAAACTAAGGACGGCACAAATATCCATGCCCGAGGGGGGAGAGTTTGTGTAGGTTATGGGACTTAACTACGGGGTCATCAGTCCCTAAACTTACAAACTACTCATCAACTAGCTTATCCTAAGGACGGCACAAGTATCCATGCCCGAGGGGGGATTCGAACCCCCGACCGTAGTGGCCGTGCAGACCGTGACTGGAGCGCCTCAGTCCCCTCGGCCACCGCGGCCGGCCCCGAGGGGGGATTCGACACCCCCCCCCCCCTAAATGATGCTCTGATTATTAAATTTAGTGCATTCTTCTTCGCCACGCTATCCCTGACAGACCAAGTTCTGCGAGTTCTTCGTGTATGTAATCCAGCAAAATTTCACGGATACAAAGTTCTTACGCACTACCGGCAATAGGGTTCTCTTCTTCGACGTTATCACCTTTTTCCTCGATTTCGTCGTAGGTTTGCTGAAGAAGTCTCCGTTTCTTCCTCTTCATCACTATCCTATTGTGGAATTATGACAGGTACTACTGCAATTCACGCAAATAACGGAGCATTTTAATCCAGACTCTGCATCCACAAGCTCACTGACATCCCTTTTTGCATTTGCAAGAAATAAGTTTCAATAATTTCTCTGGAGCTGGGGGCTCGAATGTAGTAGAATTAGCTCGTTATCAGTCAGTCCAGTGCCAGCTGTCACCAGTGACGCATCGAAACAGCGCTAAGTATCTGAATTTAATTTGTATCAAATTTAATTTGCCAGTCTAGTTCATTTTCGTTAGTACTGTTTTAAGAGGTTTATTCCCGCGTACTTGCAGATTTCGTTTGTACTACTGTTTTAATAGTTTATTTTATCGTATTTGATAAATACCGTTGTTTAGTCTTCGTCTTTGACCGGTGTATTTCAAAACAAGTCAGAGACCGTTACTAAAGCTCGTTATCAGTCAGTCCAGTGCCAGCTGCCACGAGTGCCGCAGCTTTAACAGCGCTAAACTGCCGGACTCAGTTTTGTTGATTTGAAAGTGTAGTTACCACTGACCACAGTTAAGTCAGCAGCCAGCCGCCATCATTAGAGTACTAGGCTTCTTTAAAGTTGTTAATTGCAGTTAATTGTATCGACAGGATGGATAGGATGTGTGCCTGCTGTGTGCGGACGCAGGAGGAGTTGGCCGCGGTTCGCGAACAGCTGAGCGTGCTGTTGGCTACGGTCAGCCGTCTTCAGGCTGCTGTCTCGGGGTGCAGCGATGGGGGGGGGGGGGGGAGTCTGGTGCGTCGAGTGGGACACCTCAGGTGTCTCACGCTTGGCTCTCTGTCCCTGCTACCGAGGCACCTTCAGGTGTACCGGACGGCGTCGAGCCGCCTTCTGCGCAAGGGGAGTGGCGGGTTGTACGGAGTTCGCGTCGCTCGAGGCGGAAGGCCAATGTGGAGGCTGGACGACCGTCCGCGCCCGTTCAACCTGTGACTGAACGTGTGGCCACTCCTTCAGCAGGGTCCGAGCAGGTGCACGGGGGGAGGGGATTATTAGTTATTGGGAGCTCCAATGTTAGGCGCGTGATGGAGCCCCTTAGGCGGATAGCGTCCAGATCTGGAAGGAATTCCAACGTGCACTCGGTGTGTCTGCCGGGGGGCCTCATCCGAGATGTGGAGGCGGCCTTGACGGCGGCTATCGAGGGTGCGGGGTGCAGTCGACTGCAAGTCGTGGCTCACGTCGGCATCAATGACGCTTGTCGCTTGGGTTCTGAGGACATCCTCAGGTCCTACGAGCGGCTGGCGGAATTGGTGAAGGCTGCTGCCTTCGCACGCGGGGTGCAAGCAGAGCTGTCGATTTGCAGCATTGTTCCCAGGGTTGATCGGGGTCCTTTGGTTTGGAGCCGAGTGGAGGGTCTGAACCAGAGGCTTCGCCGACTCTGTGACAGTCATGGCTGCAGATATCTGGATCTGCGTTATCGGGTGGGGAATTGTAGGGTGCCCCTAGATAGATCAGGGGTGCACTACACTAAGGAAGCGGCTACTCGGGTAGCAGAGTACTTGTGGAGTGCACATGGGTTTTTTTTTAGGCTAGGCGCTAACTCTGATGAGCACTCGCCTGTCAGCATTCAAACAGCGAATTCAGGCCACGTTCGGAACAAAAATTCGAACATAAAAATATTAGCCGCGAACTTACAAAGTATTAGAAACAAAGTTCCCGAATTTGCAGCGCTGCATGGAAGTTATTGCGC
This sequence comes from Locusta migratoria, assembly GCA_026315105.1. Lineage (NCBI taxonomy): Eukaryota > Metazoa > Arthropoda > Insecta > Orthoptera > Acrididae > Locusta > Locusta migratoria. Next base: position 11,626,867 of record CM048755.1, read on the forward strand.
TCAGATAGTTTTAGGCCCCGAAAGCTGGCTAAATGATGATGTGGCAAGTTCAGAAATATTTAGCGAAGCGTGGAATGTATATCGGAAAGATAGATCTGATACAACTGGAGGAGGAGTGTTCATCGCTGTGGACAAAGATATTGTTTCTACTGAGATCGAGGTTGAAAGTAACTGTGAAGTTATTTGGGCACGTATAACAGGTCTAAAAGAAGTAAAGTTAATAGTTGGGTGTTTTTACCGGCCCCCCAGTGCTGCTGTAGCAGTTTTAGAATCATTCAAGGAAAGTCTACACCAGGTAGTGCATAGGTATCCGGGCCACGTAATATTAGTCGGAGGTGACTTCAACCTTAAGAGTATAGATTGGGACCTCGCTAGTTACATTTCAGGCGGTACAGAGAAGCAGTCTTGCGAGCTACTTTTGGACACATTCTCCGAAAACTGTCTTGAGCAGTTAAACCGGCAACCCACGCGCAATGGAAATATTCTAGACCTTATAGCCACATACAGGCCTGACCTTATTAACGATGTCTGTGTAGAGACAGGAATTAGTGATCATGATATCGTCATAGCGTCGATGGTGACCCAAGTTCATAAACCAATCAAGAAGGCTAGGAGCGTGTTTTTGTTGGGAAGAGCCGATAAGCAAATGTTACGTTCGCACTTAGAAAATGAATGGGCATCGTTTAATTCTGGGACTATGGATGTAGAGGAATTGTGGACTAAATTTAAGTGCATTGTTAATAAAGGGTTAGAGATATATGTGACGATTAAGGATGGAAAAGATCCACAGTGGTATAATAATAATGTTAGAAAGTTGCTGAGAAAGCAAAGGCTGTTGCACTCTCGATTCAAAAAAGAACACGCAAATGATGACAGGCAAAAGTTAGTAGAGATTCTTGCGTCTATAAAAAGATCGATGCGTGAAGCATACAATAATTATCACAGCCATACCTTAGTAAAAGATCTTTCCGAGAACCCGAAAAAATTCTGGTCCTATGTAAAATCGATAAGCGGGTCAAAGCCCACTGTCCAGTCACTAGTTGATCATTCCGGGGCAGTAATAGAAGAAAGCAAACGGAAAGCTGAAGTTCTAAATTTAACCTTTAAGAAATCTTTCACGCAGGAGGACCGCACAAATATACCATCATTTGATCAACGTACTAATTCCGAAATGGGGGACATAGCAATAGTTATTTCCGGTGTAGAGAAGCAGCTGAGAGAGCTAAATACGAAAAAGTCTGCTGGTCCGGATGGAATACCAGTTCGGTTTTACAAAGACTATTCTGTGGCGTTGGCCCCCTACTTAGCTTGCATTTATAGCGAATCTTTAATTCAGCGCAAAGTTCCTAGTGATTGGAAAAAAGCGCAGGTGACTCCCGTTTACAAGAAAGGAAAGACAACTGACCCATACAATTACAGGCCAATATCGTTGACACCGGTTTCATGTAGAATTTTGGAGCATATTCTCAGTTCGAATATAGTAAATTTCCTTGAAACGGAAAAGCTTCTTTCCATGAATCAGCACGGGTTTAGGAAACATCGTTCATGTGAAACTCAGCTTTCCCTTTTCTCACATGACATCTTGCGAGCCATGGACGAAGGGCAACAGGCGGATTGTGTTATCCTCGACTTCAAAAAGGCGTTCGACGCGGTGCCACACTGCAGACTGCTAACGAAGATACGAGCTTATGGAATAGGTTCGCAGATTTGTGACTGGCTGGAAGACTTCCTAAGTAATAGAACGCAGTACGTTTTTCTCGACGGCGAGTGTTCATCAGAGACGAGTGTATCGTCAGGCGTGCCCCAGGGGAGTGTGATAGGAGCGCTATTATTTTCTATCTATAGAAATGATCTGATGGACAGAGTAAGTTGTAATTTGCGGCTGTTTGCTGATGATGCTGTGGTGTATGGGAGGGTGTCGTCTGTAACTGACTGTAATAGCATACAGGTTGACTTAGACAAAATTTCTAGTTGGTGCGAAGAATGGCAGCTAGCTCTCAATGTAGAAAAATGTAAGGTGATGCGCATGAGTAGAAAAAACAATCCTATAATGTTCCAATACAGCATTAGTAGTGAGCTTCTTGATGCTGTCGCGTCGTTCAAATATCTAGGCGTAACATTGCAGAGCGATATGAAATGGAACGAGCATGTAAGGACAGTTGTGAGTAAGGCAGATAGCCGACTTCGGTTTATTGGGAGAATTTTGGGAAGATGTACTTCACCTGTAAAGGAGACCGCGTATAAAACGCTTGTACGACCACGTCTTGAGTATTGCTCAAGTGTTTGGGACCCGCAGCAGATCGGTTTGAAGGAAGACATGGAGGCGGTTCAGAGGCGAGCAGCTAGATTTGTTACCGGTAGGTTCGACCAATGCGCGAGTGTCACGGAAATGCTCCGGCAACTCAATTGGGGATCGCTGGAAGAAAGACGACGATCTTTTCGTGAATTTTTGTTAAGTAAATTTAGAGGGCCGGAATTTGAAGCTGAGTGTAGTACGATCTTGCTGCCGCCTACTTACATTTCGCGTAAAGATCACAAAGACAAGATAAGAGAAATTAGGGCTCGTACGGAGGCATATAAGCATTCTTTCTTTCCTCGTTCAATTTGGGAGTGGAATAGTAAAGGAAATGCCTAGTAGTGGTACAGTGTACCCTCCGCCACGCACCTTACGGTGAATTGCGGAGTATGTATGTAGATCTAGATTCTTGCTTTTTTCCCATTCCCATCGTTCTGCATTTTTTCCCACTCCATACCACCGCTGAACTTGGTGATAGGTTCGTAATGAATGTTGTTGTGCTGCTGCTTTTGTCGGTGGCAGAGATGCAAAATTTAATTTACTTCTGAATGCTGATTTTGTGAAGCATTTATATTTATGGTTGTTTAACGACGTACTTTTTACGTCACTGTAACCATATAATGCAAGGACGAAGCGTTCTCCAGCTTCAGCAATGATTTACGGGTCGCTATTTGGGTTTTTAAATGTACGAACAAGCTCATTAAAAATTTCATTTTTTTTCCTTGATTGAAGAGTGGTGATGTTGTATCACAGCCACTAAAGGCATGCAAGAATAGTATGTTATCTGCGACTGTTTTATCTATGATACTTTCTGTTGAATATGTTCGTTGCGAAATTGTTCCTTTTCCTGGTTTGAGAATATATATGTTTGAACACGGGGATAGAGCCGTCAAAAGAATAAGAAGATCTACATCTTCACCGACAACTATTACGGAATCAAATGCAGATGAAATGCTGATTGCCGTGTTGATTATTAGAGTATCTGCATCTTCCGTTGCTTGCTTAACCACGAAGTTTGCAGCTTCAAATTTGGTTTTCAACATTCTGATGAGGCGGTTCTTGTTTTCATCGTTGCCCAGAAACTTGTCTTGCGACACAGTTGGGATCATTGTCTCGTCAAAAAGCATATCTACTGAAGCATGTTTCCGTGATCGTCGGGATCGCTCCGCATATTTGGTACTACGTTCTGCTGCATCTTCCGGATATCCATCGAATACTATGATGGCATTGGATGTATATTTGGATTTAACAAATGCAACATAATTATTGCAAATGGATGAAAACGTTTCACCTCGATTCCAAACGACTCTGTGCAATTAGTATCCTCCGTCGATGACATACATGGAGTTTCCAAAATTTATATCTCCATAATATTCCTCAAATGCCTTATATAGAGAAGATTTAAAGCACTTGTGCATGCCTTCGTAATTGAAAAGCGATAACGGAAATGGCACAAGTTCGTATGCAAGGAAATTTTCAAGTTCCTCATCAGATTTTTTTGCAATGCACATTCTTTGAAAAATTAACAAGGGATTAATCGGTATAATGTCGTAATCTATCCGGATGCCTGTATTCATAACACCAAGTGCTTTCACTCTATCATTCCGTTTGAATTTTACGTTATAGAAATCTCCACCGATGATGTTTGAAATTCTAGTGCTACCAATTTCTTCAGCCATGTGACAGTTTATTTTCTCATCTCCAGTAATTCCTGTGCTTATTGACATGAGTTCCTTTACTTCTGGGAAAGGAAAATGCTGGCACAGCCAATCCGTTAGCTTTTGTACGTCGCCATTGTCACGATTAATCCGTGAGTTTGACATTTCGACATGCTGCTCGGAAGTGGAGCAAGCTACGTTGCAAAATTGTTCAACTTCGTCACAAACATTGTGCAGGAACACCATTCCTAAAGTCCACTCGGAAAGCACGCTATCCTTGATTCCTCGCCAATGAGTCAGACCGCCTAGGCCTTTCATTGTCTTCATTAATGATTGTTCAATCGTCATATCTGACCACGTACCACAACAAAATTTGTCGGAACGTCTAATTGTATCCTTTACTCGTGAAACATTCATATTATTCAGCTGTCATTGTTTTCCTCAAATCAAACATATCTTGCAAATGTAAGTGACAAGACTTTGCACATTAAAAGTGCCCACTGGCATGAAAGAAGGGCAGCATTTTCTGGATAGTGTCAAGATGTAAGTTCCAATTGCCAATTCTTTCTGCTTCGATGAATTGTTTTCCAAGCGTGACCATCCGTAAACACTGTACCCATAATTTCGCTGTAGAACCATGCTGCACAAATTTGATCAACTGGTCCTCAAATTTCTTGGCAAATACTTTGTAGCATTCTTCCTGGTCTGCCACGAGTACCACTGACCTGTCGATACTGCATAGAATTCCTTCTAATTCTGTACGGAGATCAGGTGTGAAATCCATTGATTGCATGACGATTTTAGCAACTGAAAGGTGAGCCAATATATGCGCTCTTACCGCACGCGTATACGCGTGTCCTGCCATAATTTTCTCAATTGACTTCGATTCATAACAGGTATTGAAAAACTCTTTCAATCCGCTTCCAACCATTATATATCCGATGGATCCCATGAACGACATTATTAACTGGAATCCACCGAGTCTTACTACAACATTACTCAATTTGGAGTTCTCGCTGCATGAGGCTACAATGTACCGTGCTTTGAAATTCAGGGGCTGGTCAAACGAGACGAAACAAATGTGCTGATGTAGTGACTCACATTTTTCAGAGGCAGATAACAGAACAGTTAAAATTGTGTTATGATTACTTGGTGGTGAATTAATGAAGGGCAAGCATCCTACAAATGTTTTCTGGAAGGGAAGTTGCACTATCACTTGTTCCATAAATCCACTCATCCAGGTATGGTAGGTAGGTTAAACCATTTTCCATATAGCCACAATAATTCCGAAGCAGACGGGATAATCTCTTTTGGAAACGAACGAATGCTATCAAGGTTTCAAATTTTTATTGTTTTCAAACTCGTTACATAACTCTTCTCGAATGGTTTCAATGCAATGGTACCAAATTTCCCTACAATTTGGGCAGACGGCATTTGCTGTAATCGTTGAATATTTTGACCTGGAGCAATGGCATTTCTAGGCGTTATACACTGGATACCACCCATGGCATGAGAAAGTATTATGACCATATAATGTCTGCGTATTGAAATCTGCGTTGTCAAAAACAAATTGCGAAAATGCATTGCTGTAGATTTCCAACGGTGGGCGCATTATAGCCGAAACTTCAAAAAGCATTGATTCGGTGTACGAGGAGCAATATCCGAGATATGACAATGTATCTATTAGCCGTCGAGATCCATAGTTTTGATACAAAAATGCCGCTACTCCGACTTGCATTGCCGACACGAAAGATTTCGGTCTTGCTGCGGTAATTATGCAGTGAGCAAGATAAATACTTTTTTGTTCCATTTTTCAAGAGACGCACGTTTGTTTCTCAATATCACATGGTCCAGGAAAACACCTGAAGTCTCAGGTATATCGGACTCTACTGTTTGAAAAAAATTATCTGATGGAGGATAATATGTTGTCTCATATACCTTGGAGCGAATATCCTCTAGAACGATTGCTGCAGCTGTCTTTACAATTCGTCGACGTTCTTCGGCCTTGTTTGCAGTTTTTTCGTTGTACCAGGCTTCCGTCAGTAATTTATACCCTGTGTTTCGGAAGCAAACCACAGGAGCTTTATTGGCAGTATAGGCAATCATAGTATCGTCACCGTATTTTTTGAGGAGCTGTGTTTTTATGGGTGGGTGGTAATCGCATTCTATTTTGGTCATAAGTTCATCTAGAGACAACTGACACTCTTCAGAATTCTGTTCGAGATAAGAGTAAATATACTGCATTGCAGTATCGATTTCGTTTGCACACGTGCCTCTTTTTTATGTCTTCATTCGTTGGCCTTTGGTACAATTTTTCATGCACGAGTTGTGATACTGTGCATCGGCTGCGACCAAATCATTTACTTGTTCGAGACGCTCAACAATCGCTCGACCCCAATCATCATTACGAGCTCTAGCAGTCTGTGAAATGGTGTTTTTCATTGATAATTTACGCACACTATACACAATATTACGCTCGCATAAGCGCGCCTGTTTATGTTTCGCTATAAACTCTGCTGTTATTTCAGCAGCGCACAAAACGCAATGATTTCTGAATGAGAATGTCCCGGTAGTGGTGGATCGCAGTCGTGGATGAGAAGATTCGACATCGCCTCCTCTACGCAAAAATGCAGAGATTAATTTCTCATTATTGTAGCGTTTGCGACACACATCGTGAAACACTATCGTTTCAGTCCCTCCAACAGTTTTTTCTTGTTGTCCTTTCTTTTAGCACTTGACTTACGAAATGTCTGCAAACCTTTCTCCTTCACTTCACTCACCTCACTTCCTTGCAATGGATTTTCACAGATAAAACAGTTCCCTTCCTCAGGATCTATGGTACTGAAAATGCAAACGACACTGAAGAACGATGCACTCGTACTGATTTTCAGGCAGAACATTTGAGGTCGGTTGGCAGACATTTCGTGGAAGGGATCCAAACGTCCCCAGGGTAAAGGAAGGAAATCCCGCTTTACCTGTGACTGACCGTGTATCCTCAAGTAGGCCGGGTTTTCACCGCGCAGTAAAATATTTTACAGTAGACTTTGCGGCACTCGTATGTGGAAGGGGTCCGAAAGTCCCCTGGGTTAAGAAGGAAAATCCCGCTACACACAGGCCGTGTAGCCACGGGCAGACCACAGCAGACTAGGTTTTCACCGCTAAGTAAAATATTTTTCGTTTAGTAGCCTTTGTTGCGCTCGTACACGGAAACTATTCATTTTACAAAAAAAGGTTAGATAGGAAATTTTCTCTAAATCAATTTATCTCCTAACTATTATCATCCTAAATGCGTGGGAAAGGAGATATCGTCAAAAAACTGTTTTTGTCGCCATTTTTCCATATGGCGGCGCGAGCGGCAAAGCTGTGAGGTGGCAAAGTGAAAATTCGAAAAGAGCACATCAAAATCTATAAGTATACCAATTTTCAAAACTCCCGCAAAACTTTCCAGGTAACCCCCTTTTTGGACACCAAATGACTGGACTATATTACGTACTTACTATCCTTAAACACCTGAGAGTAGACATAAGGGGGGGTTTTGGAATATAACGACCACGTAAAATCAATCGCGGGTAAGGCAGATGCCAGACTAGAATTCATTGGGAGACCCCTCAGAAAGTGGAGTCCGTCAATAAAGGAAGTAGGATACAAAACTATCGTTAAGTATTGCTCATGAGTGTGGGATCCGGAACAGGTATGGGTAATAAAAATATAGAGAATATTCAAGGGAGAGCAGCACACTTGGTCCACTCGGAAGAATGCAGGAAATAACTTTTGTCGCCCACCACGCGTGACTGGAAGTGGCAATGGTACGCAAAATACCCTCAACCACACACCGTTCCTAAATCCACTCTCCGTGAGGTGGCGTGCGGAGTATGGCTGTAGATTGACATGCAGGGGAGAAACACGTTTTATGAATCCCCTAGCTTTGTACTTGCTGCTGGGTTCATTTAATCTTTGGGCGATTTTTATCCATGACTGTCACGTAAAATCACTATTGTAGTTGTCATGGTCTTCAGTCCCTAGACTGATTTGTTTCTGCTCTCCACAGTACTCTGTCCCGTGCAAGCCTCTTCATCTGACAATACGTACGGCAACCTACATCCTTTCGAATCTACTTACTGTATTCGTCCCTCGGTCTCCCTCTACGATTTTTACCACACACACTTCCTTCTAATGCTAAGTAGACGATTCCTTGATGTCTCAGAATGTGTACCACCAATCGATCCCTTCTCTTAGTCAAGATATGATAAAACCACTACGCAGTTTAAACAGCCGAGATTAATAAAAAGTTAGAAAATGTAATGAAGAACTGACATAATCGAGTTAATAATTAGCAAACATACGTAGTTACAATTAATACTACAGTACATAGCGTTCATAATGTCACAGATTTAACAAAAGGACTGAGGCGGAGGGGGGGGGACAAAGAAAAGAAAAAATCAACTTGACTCGGTTGTTGACGAAAATAATGTTCAGTGTGAACAGTTACGTAAAACTATCAATGATTCTGAATATATTCTAGTACCTCATGTAACCGATTGGGAAAATAAGTATTAACAAAAATTTCAAGTTTTCAGGGCAACGTTACTGAAAAGAAAGAGAGAGAGAGAGAGAGAGAGAGAGAGAGAGAGAGAGAGAGAGAGAGAGAGAGAGAGAGAGAGAGAGAGAGAAAAGAAAAGAAAACAGAATGTTGCTGATGGAACAAATATCAGTAAAATCCTTGAGGAGAGGAATAATTTGACCTATCTAACAAGCATAATGGATGGCGTCCTCTCCACTGTTTTGAAAAATTGCGAAATAATTTCCCATGATTATTTATCGGATCAGGAGAAAATTACCCTCACTATCGGTGCATTGGCAGAATAAGCCAAACGCCGTGGGTTGAACTTATAAGACACGACTGTCATGGCTATAAGGACAGGCTTCAACACGCAGACAACTATTATGGCGTGAATTCGAGCATGTACAAATATTTGACAGTTGACTCTGGCAGAATGAAAGAGTTTTTCAAACACGGTATAGAAAATTTGTCCATTTAAGAAATAACTGGACAGATTTTGATCTTATATGGAAATGCTTCTTAAAGCTATCTGAAGATTTACAACAATCCGTAGGTTAGTTCTTGTCCATAAGACATGGCGACTGTAATTATAATAAATTGCAGTATTTTGCTCTTGAACTGGAACAGTCTGTGAGGGAATCCCTGATATTTCACTACTATTGTAGGGTGTCCCAGCTATCTTGTCCACCCAAAATATCTCTGGAACAATAACAGCTATTGGAAAACGACCTTCACCGGTATCAATGTACGGCTGGAGCCCATGAATGTACATATTTGGAAACATTCTAAAACGAAAGAAAATGTGTTTTTTAACACAAACTTATGTTTTTTTAATGGACACCCTCTATTTTCTCTTCAGCAATCCATAGCATGACAAATCACATTAACAATGGCGTTGATTGCATCGCAATATTCCAATTACATACCGAGATATTGCGACGCGAAGTTGACGCTTGAAATACGCGAAACGCGCGGCTAGCGCACGTCCTGAGGCTCCAGGAGAGATCCCCGTGCTGCTCAGGACGTGCGCTAGCCGCGCGTTTCACGTATTTCAAGCTTCAACTTCGCGTCACAATATCTCGGGATGTAATTGTAATATTGCGATGCAATCAACGCCATTGTTTATGTGATTTGTCATGCTATGGATTGCTGAAGAAAAAATATAGTGTGTCCATTAAAAAAAACAAAACAAAAAAAACAAAAAACAAAACAAACCATAAGTTTGTGCAAAAAAACATATTTGTTTTCGTTTTAGAATGTTTCCAAATATGTACATTCATGGGCCCCAGCCGTACATTGATACCGGTGAAAGTAGTTTTCCAGTAGCTGTTATTGTTCCAGAGACATTTTGGGTGGACAAGATAGCTGGGACACCATGTATATATATAAGTGGGTTCGAAACCCGGCTGGGTGCACATTTTAAGCTTTGACCATTCGCAGTTGAAGTCATATATTCTGTAAATATATATAATCATCGTGAAACGGAGGCTACCCTGATACTTTCACTCATTAGGTAAATACACGGTCGAATGTAAATCCTCTCAGAGGAACACAATTGTGTTGCCTGGGGCTTGTAGTGACAATTTAGTGTAGTTGGAAATATTGTAGAAAAAGTAACTTTCCTGTGACGAGCTATTGCGTATTATTCATTGTGCTGTAAGCTACTGCAAAACTTACACAACTGGCAGGAGTGTTGAAAAGTCTGCAAAACTATTTTTAAGATCGGAATAAAACTGTAGGCCTAGGTTTGTGTGCACGTTTGTTAATACAGTAGATAAACGATGTGTTAGCCTTTGTAGACAGTAACCTACCTCTTATTTTGAAGTTCAAGTGTGAAAAATTCCATCAAGATTTGAATAAAATTATAGATTGGTGTTGTTGTTGTGGTCTTCAGTCCGCAGACTGGTTGATGCAGCTCTCCACGCTACCCTGTCCTGTGCAAGTCTCTTCATCTGAGAATACTTTCGGCAACCTACATCCTTTTGAATCTGATTACTATATTCGTCCCTCGGTCTCCCTCTACGATTTTTACCCCACACACTTCCTTCTAATTCTAAGTTGACAATTCCTTGACGTCTCAGAATGTGTCCAACCTTCTCTTAGGATATGCCACAAACTCCTTTTCTCCCCGATTCGTTTAAGCACCTCCTCATTAGTTACGTGATCTACCCATCTAATTTTCATCATTCGTCTGTAGCACCACATTTCAAAAGCATATATCATCTTTTTATCTGAACTCCTAATCGTTCACGTTTCACTCCCATACAATGCTACACTCAAGACAAATGCTTTCAGAAAGGACGTCCTTACATTTAAATTAATATTGGATGTTAACAAGTTTCGCTTCTTTAGAAACGCTTTTCTTCCCATAGCCAGTCTGCATTTTATATCTTCTTTACTTCGGCCATCAGAAGTTATCGTGCTACCCAAACGACAAAATTCATCTACTACTTTTATTGTCTCATTACCTAATATAATTCCTTCAGCATCGCCAGATTTTCTGACATTGCATTCCATTACCTTCGTTTTACTCTTGTTAATGTTCATCTTATATCTTCCTTTCAAGACACTGCCCATCCCATTCAACTGCTCTTCCAGATCTTTTGCGGTCTCTGACAGAATTACTATGTCATCAGAAAACCACAATGTTTTTATTTCTTCTCCCTATACTTTAATGCTCTTTCCAAATTTCTCCTTCCATTCCTTCACTGCCTGCTCAATATACAGATTGAACAACATTGGGGAAAGACTACAACCCTGTCTTACTCCCTTCCCATCTTCTGCGTCCCTTTCTTGCCCTTCGACTCTAATAACCGCTGTCTGGTTTTTGTATAGGTTGAATATAACTCTTCACTCCCTATATTTTACCCCTGATACTTTCAGAATTTGAAAGAGTGTATTCCAGTCGACATTGTCAAAAGCTTTCTCCAAATCGACAAACGTTAAAAACGCAGGTTTGCCTTTCCTTAGCCTATCTTCTAAAATAAGTCGTAATGGATTACCTCCCAAACTACTTAAACTAAGGTAAACTAACCTAAGGACAACACAAACACCCATGCCCGTAGGGGGGACTCGAACCCCCGACGGCGAACAGCGGCGCGCACCGCAACATGGCGCTCCAGTGCGCACGGCTAATCCGCCGTGGCTTGCGCTACTTCTTGCCGAACATATGCACATCCCGCTAATGGTGAGAACAGTAACTATTTCATCTCTTTCCGTATATATAATAAATAGCGAATAGAGCCGAGGTTGGGTCCCTGCCGGCAAAGAAGTCAATTGTATCGTCATTTCGAGTTCCAATACAGCGCTGTCTATGAATTTATTTAATATCTGACGTGTGATCGTGCTTCGTTAACGATTCATATAGGTAATGCGTTCTATTCCACAATTTTATGACGTTTGACACCTGTGAGTTGCACTGCATTATATACCTTTAGTGGTTACCTCTCAGAAACAATTTGAACTTCATGCCATTCCTGGTGCAATGCTAAAGTTAACCGGGTTCGGACATTGGCCTTGTAAACGATACAAATGGAAACGTCAATGTCTTAGGTCTCTCCATGCTTAATCTAGTTTCCATCAGAAACGCAAGCTTTTTTTGGTCAACAGTGCGTTCAGATTCAGAGCACGAACAAAAACTCGTAGTGTCATTGAATGGGTATGATAAGGTACTCGATTTGTAACTTATTGTAATAAAATTGAATTTACGTTGCTCTCCCGACTCTAATAACTTGTATTCTAATGTTTTTTGCATGACGGTATTGAATTACATGTGGACCGACTGCCATAAGGAGCAATGTTCTCTACTGCTTCTTTAGTACCCATTGTGAATAGTCGAATGACTGTACTCTACAGGGGTTATGAATGTGGAGTACCCGCAACACAGCTACGTTAGTTGGGTTGCATTCAGCACTGATCTACTTTTTTTGCTAATTTTTACTAATGTTTGTAACGTCTATGGGACTTCACTACGGGGTCATCAGTCCCTAAACGTACAAACTACTTATGAACTAACTAAGACTAAGGACGGCACAAATATCCATTCCCGAGGGGGGATTCGAACCCCCGACCGTAGTGGTCGTGCAGACCTTCACTGGAGCGCCTCAGTCTCCTCGACCACCGCGGCCGTCCTTTTTTTGCTTTCAAGTGTACATAGCACAGGCCCGTCGGGCATTTTGATCACAGTAGCCATACCTAAATACCATATCGATCTTATGTGCAATTGGTTAACGGTCCAATTTAACACGAGTAATGTATCACGAAGCAAATACCGTCCGCAATGCCGAAATGTTACGCGATACCATGTACTTATACGTTTGTTCAAATCGCCATCTATCAAAAAGCAAAAAAAGTGTTCCAAATAAAACATTCATATTTATTTACGTACTAGACGAATAATTTGTTGCTATGCTCTTCAGTCAGGAGAGCTCTCCACCCCGCTCTATTCCTGAGCAAGCCTTTTCATCTCCTCATAACAACGGCAACCCAAATCCATTTGAATCTGCTTACTATATGCGTCTCTTGGTCGCCCTCTGCGATTTTTACCCCACACACTTCCCTCCAATGCTAAATTTATGATTCCTCGGTATCTAAGAATGTGTCCTACCAAGCTATCCCTTCTTTTAGTCAAAGTATCCAAAAATTCCTTTTCTCACCAATTCTGTTCATTACCTCTTCATTAATTACGCGGTCTACCCACCTAATCTTCAGTAGTCTTCTGTAGCGCCACATTTCAAAAGCCTCTATTCTCTTCCTGTCCTTACTGTCTATCGTCCATGTTTCACTTCCGTACAAGGCAACACTCCACACAAATGCTTTCAGAAAAGACTTCCTTACACTTAAATTAATATTCGATGTTAGCAAATTTCTCTTTTTCAAAAATGCTTTTCTTCCCATTGCCATTCTGCATTTTATATCCTCTGTACTGCGACCGTCATATGTTATTTTACTACCCAAGTAACAAAACTCATCTACCACATTCATTGTTTCGTTACCTAATCTAATTCCTTCAGCATTGCCTGATTTTCTAAGACTGCATTCCATTATCTTTGTTTTCCTCTTATTAATGTTCATTTTATACGCTCTCTTCAACACACTGTCTATTCCATTTTACTGCTCTTCCACGTCCTTTGCTGTCTCTGGCAGAATTACAATGTCATCAGCAAAACGCAATGTTTTTATTTCGTCAGCCAGAACTTTAATCCCTATTCCAAATTTTTCCTTGCTTTCCTTCACCACCTGCTCAATGCACAAATTGAATAACATCGGAGAAAGGTTATACCCTGTGTTACTCCCTTCCCAACTAATGCTTCCCTTTCATGCTCTTCGAGTCTTAATAATTGCGGTCTGGCTTTTTTACATGTTGTAAATAATTCTCCTTTCCCTGTATTTACCCCTGCTGACTTCAGAAATTGAAAGAGTGTATTCCAGTCAACATTGTGAAAAGCTTTCTCCAAATGTACAAAAGCTAAAAATGTAGGTTTGCCTTTCCTTAATCTATCTTCTAAGATAAGTCGTAAAGTGAGTATTGCCTCCCGGGTTCCTACGTTCCTCCTGAATCCAAACTGATCTTCCCCAAGGTCAGCTTCTATCAGGTTTTCCCTTCTACTGTAGATAATTCGTGTTAAAATTTTGCAACCATGACTTTTCAGACTGATGGTTCTGTAATTTTCACACCTGTCTGCGCCTGATTTTTTGGAATGGGGATAATTACATTTTTAGTAAAGACTGTGGGTATTTCGCCTGTCTCATACGTCTTACACACCAGGTTAAGCAGTTTTGTCATGGTTGACTATAGTAGTTCTGAGGGAATGTCATCTACTCCCAGGGTCTTTCAGGCTCTGTCAAATTTATCTCTCAGTATAGTATCTTCTATTTCATCTTGATCTACTTCCTCTTCCCTTCCTACAACATTGTCTCTAACTTCATTTCCTTTGTAGAGCTCCTCTATGTACTCTTTCCACCTTTCAGCTTTTCCTTCTTTGCTGAGAACTGGTTTTCCATCGGAGTCCTTGATATTCGTAGAGCTGTTTTTCTTATCCCCAAATGTCTCTTTTATTTTCCTGTAGGCAGTGTCTATTTTTCTCCTTGTTATACATTCTTCTACAGATTTGCATTTGGCTTCTAGCCACTCCTGCTTAGCCATTTTGCACTTCTTGACAATCTCATTTCTTAGTCGTCTGTACTCCATTTTGCCTTTTTCATTTACTGAATTTTATATTTTCTCCTTTCATCAATTAAATTGAGTATTTCCTGTGATATCCAAGGATTTTTGTCATCTGTTGCCTTCACTATTTCATCTTTCAATGCTACCCATTCCTCTTCTACTGTTTTATCCCCCCCCTCCCCATTCCTGTCAATTGTTGCTTAAAGCTCCCTCTGAAATTCTTAAGAACTTCAGGTTCCCTCAATTTATCCGAGTCCCATCTCCCTATTTTCCTACGTTTCTGCAGTTTTTTTCAGTTTCAGCCTACAGTTCGTTGGCAATAAGTTATGGACAGAGTCTATAGCTGCCCATGGGCACGTATTACAGTTTAAAACCTGGTTTCGTAATCTATGTTTTACTATTATAAAATCTATCTGGTACCTTCCAGTGCCTCCTGGTCTCTTACACCTATACAACCGTCTTTCATGATTCTTAAACCAAGTGTTTGTTATGATTAAATCATGTCCCGTGCAAAATTCTACCAGGCGACTTCCTCTTTCATTCCTCCTGCCCAGTTCATATTCACCTACTATTTTTCCTTCTCTTCCTTTTCCTACTATCGAATTCCAGTCTCCCATCACAATTAAGTTTTCCTCTCCCTTAATTGTCTGAATAATTTCCTTTAACTCCTCATACATTTCTTCAATCGCGTCATCATTGGCAGAGCTAGTTGGCATATAAACCTGTATCACTGTTGTCGGTGTTAGCTTCGTATCTATCATGACATTGGTAATGAGATCACTGTGCTGCTCAAAGTAGTTTACCCACATTCCTATTTTCTTATTCATTATCAGTCCTACTCCTGTGATACCCCCAACTAATTTTGTATTTATAATCCTGTACTCACCTGAGCAGAAATCCCGTTCATCCTGCCACCGAAATTCACTAATCCCCACTATATCCAACTTCAACCTATCCATTTCCCTTTTTAAAGTTTTTAATTTTCCTGTCCGATTAAGAGATCTAATATTCCACGCTCCGATCCGTAAAATGCCAGTATTGTCTTTCCTGATGACAACATCCTCCTGAGTAGTCCCCGCTCGGAGATCCGAATGGGGGACTATTTTACCTCCGGAATATTTTACCCGAGAGGATGCCATCATCATATGTTCATACAGTAGAGCTGCATGTCCTCGGGAAAAGTAAAGGCTGTAGTTTCCCCTTGCTTTCAGCCGTTCGCAGTAGCTGTGTGGCAAAGCCACATTAGCTAATGTTACAAGGCCAGCTCAATCAATCATCCAGACTGTTGCCCCTGTAACTACTGAAAAGGCTGCTGCCCCTCTTCAGGATGCTCTGGTTGCACGTACGGTACGGCTATCTGTGTCGTTGGGACACGCAAGCCACCCCACCACGGCAATGTCTGTGATTCATGAGGTGGACTAGACGAATGTGTAATAAAAATGGGGGTACTAGACGAATATGTAATAAAAATTGGGGTACCTAATTAAAAAAAATGCAGTTGATATCCGTTTGACATATGGCGGCGTCATCTAGCGGGCCAACCATAGCGCCAGATGATTTCCCCCTTCAAGCTAGAAAAGTTTTTTTCTTTGTAGTTTTTTTTCGTTTGATGCTTATTTCGTGAAAGATTCGGCCCGGTCACTATCAATGGACCATCCTATATATGCAGATGTCAATTTCAAGCTGAACGATGCAACAATGTTTGCACCATGTTCTCCTAATGCAAATATATATGTATATATGGCCCCATTAAAAAAATTCAACCTACCATTCTCTTAAGGTTACCGTCCCCGCTTCCCTCTTTCATTTTACAACTTACACACACACACACACACACAATATCAATTTGGTTTTCATTAGAGGTATAAGTGAAAATGCCACACGCATGTTTTCATAGCTTATTTTATTGAGAAATTGTATAAAAGAAATGCGAAAATGTCTTAAAGTAGTATGTAACACAGATGAATAAAATAATAATATGTCTCACACATTAAACACTTCAGCATTACTTCAGCACCACTGTGAAGCTAAATATGAGACAGCAGTAAGAAAATTTCACACATTTAAAAGTACCAATTTGTTATAAAGTCTCGTTATCACAAATTCATAGTCACTGCACTCAATCTTGTACAAATAACAACAACAAACACTTATTATAGTACATTTTTTCAGGAAAATTCTCAACGAAAAACACCATTTATACAGTCCCGTGTTTAAACATAGTATTGCTGTTTTTACACAGATATGTACTGGTCTATGACAGGAAATTTCACAGGTGTATGCCTTGAAGACGAACCACATATTAAAAGAGCGAGAAATAACTCAATAACAGACAATGTGTAAAACATATTTTTTATTTTGTGATTCTAAATTTAATTATCAAGGTAGAGAGCCGGCCGCGGTGGCCGAGGGGACTGAGGCGCTTCAGTCACGGTCTGCACGGCCTCTACGGTCGGGGGTTTGAATCCCCCCTCGGGCATGGATATTTGTGCCGTCCTTAGTATAAGGTAGTTGATAAGTAGTTTGTAAGTTTAGCGACTGATGACCACATAGTTAAGTCCCATAAGCTTAACAAACATTTGAACATTTGATTTGAAGGTAGAGATCTGCAAGTGTGTTTATTTTTGGGTACAGTAGTGTCTAAGATATATGTAGTTCTCATGAACACTGGTACCGACATCAGAAAAGGTCTCTCACAAAAGTTCACGGCATAGATATGACAACTGGCGGTAGTCAAACTAAGAACACTACTCAAGATACCTTCATTCTCAACATTATAGCATTTCATCTCACAATACATTTAATAATACTATAACACGTTTATTACATCTTTTTTGGCAGCGTATGTAGTTCATTACAAATTGTTAGATTAAGCCTTAGCTGCTAAGGAAAGTTGTAGAATTTATTTCTGTTGAATATATTGTGACGCATAGAATTTCTAGCTCATTATGTGATCAGTTTGTTAACTTGACAAGGGAACGTTGTAAAGCATAGTTGCAAGAGAAACGTTTTAGTAGTGAAACATAATTTATTAGGTTAAATGTCTGCCATGTTTTTATTATTCTAAAGGAAGTAGCTCTACAACATCACTCGTCTGCCAAGATTTCCTTTTACATATTGACTGATAAGATTCTATAGCAATGTTGAGTATAAAGCCACAACTGTTATTCACCAGAATGCGAGACAAAGTTTGATTAAGTAGCACTTGTAGCAACTCGACATCGTCGGTAGGGTATGTGACAACATTATCTTGCTACATCAGCAGGAACCCACAATGAAAATTGTCAGTTTGACTGTAATACTTTGCTTAAAATTAGGGGGAAGCAACGAAATTGAAATAAACAAGCCTCATACAACGAAAGAGCTAAAATGTTTTTGTTTTATTTGTCAGTGATTCATTTAGAGTTTCTTGAACCCAGTCCTTAAAGTAATAGTTTTCAATCCGAAGATTGGTTTGAACACCATGGTCCTGTTGGAGATGGTATGCCGTTGCCATTCTCCAACATTTGAACTGACTCCCCAAGCTAATTAAGGGGGACCTGGAGTTTAAAGTGGGTTCCGAAACACGATGAAACTCGGCGTGTTTCAAATCAATAATCATTTCTAGAGTGAAATAAGTAACAAATTTACAAACTGACTGGAAAGAATGGAAAACGAACCCACAGCTGTGGGCTTGGGCGACTATCACTGAACCGCACATGACTTAAAGAGGTAAATATCATTTGGGATCTCTGTCTAATGAGGAGAGCAGAAGAAATTTGACGCTGCGTAAGAGGTGTGCGATGGAAGTGAGCACTGCTAGTAGAACTCACGAGGATTGTGTCTTAAAAGTCACGAATGTTAAAGCACTGCCTTAAGCGTCGGATTGTCTTTCACTAGATGAAATGGTATTAATTGGAGTCACACGGCCAGCATGTAGGAGGTACAAATCCTGTCTATCCACATAAGTTTTGTCTTTTGATGACAGTATGTGAGAAGCTCTATCCTGTCTGACTTGGATTAAGACAATGATTTGTCCTCAATTTTTGTCAGTGGTCCACCTCCTCAGTCGAGTAGTCAGTGTGACTAGCAACAGAAAATAGGACCTAGTGTTGGGAAGCACTTCATTTCAGTGGTGACTTTCATTCTTATCAGGAATGACTTTAGACAAAATTGTGATTACAGCTCAGACAGCTTGGATTATTGTACTGAAAAGGAATGTGCTAATTACGTCATCGTTCTACCTACTCCCTGCCTCCTAGGGGACATCAGTATGACGAAGCGGATAACTCGAATAACGATTCACAAAGATATTTCAATAGGAATTTATTTAAGTCTTAGTTTTAGTGTCTCGGTAGCAAAAGCAGTAGGCGATAGATCAGTCCACTGAATTTTTCAACTTTAGACACTATTAAGAACGTAGCAGTGCCGTCTAATGTATGAAACTGAGAAAGATGTAAGCCGACAGAAACATCAGCGTCATTATGGTAAAGAGGTTTCTGTTCATTTTCATTGTCAAATTCAGATAAAAAGTAAAGCTTTTGATGATTGCCTCTATCATCCAAGAGTTACGTTTGACTGTCGTGATGTTAGCGTAGCTTCCAAATTTGTGCCCAGAGGACGATATCTAGAGCACATCTTGAAGACATCAAGGAGATGGTGAATTCTTAGTGACCTCCTAGTTATCCAGAGAGTCCATGTCTGTCGTGGATAGGTGTAATCGATACGGAAAGGCTCTTTGGCTCAGCAGAGCGGTCACCAGTATCAGGTGTGAAGCTTTCCATATGCTCTTGTGAAGCGCTCCGTTTCCATGCATCACGATCTCTAAATGTGATACGTGAAGGTAGTCAGTGCAACATCCATAATCTGAGTATTATACATAAGATACTATACTAAAACTTACTATGTCCAGTTTGCATAAAAATGTGACGGAGATTCAATGGAGTCAACGAACTACCTCTAATAATATGTATTTGGGATCGTCTTCAACGTATTTAGTATTTCACTACCAACAATTCGCTGTTCATAGAAGAGTCTAGAATTTTATTCGCTACATTTTCCGTCGTTCTTCGACGATTGCTAATAGCTACAATATTTTAAGAATATTTTCGTCAATAATCTGCACAATTAGAGTACCAGAGTTAGCCACTTCTGTCAGAGAACATCAAGTTGCGAGACATGTGAAACGCTGCACAGAGTGCCTCGCGAAGAGAACGGCTTAAGACTCCTGACGACAGTCACAGAGGCACTCATCGAAAGCCAGGGACGCAGCTAGCTCCAACGTAACAAGGCCTGATAAGAGTAGTTATAACAACAGAAAAAGACTGACGTTATGTAAATTGTGCTAACCTTGGGAATACATGACTGTCGCACCGGGTGATATACAATGTTTCGAACGCTATTTATGTGGTACACAGTGAAACTTGTGTTGATAGCAGATACTAGCTGAAAACCCGGCTCGCACGGGTGCTTATTTATTCCACGCTGAACTTAGCCCTTCTCTCGTTCCCTTTTCTCTCTCTCCACCTTCTCTTTCCTTCTCTCTTTGTCTATCTCCTCATCCTCGCTCTCTCTGTTCGCCTCCTCCTGACCATCGCTTTACCCATCTCCACCCACCCCTTTCTCCGCTTCTCGGTACATTGTCTTCTCCATCTGTTAACTTTCAAGATGATCAGTGAAATCTTAATTTTATTGAAAGGTACCCTCCGCCTTGTACCACATGAAAGCCTAGGTAGACGGTGATGTTCCTATCGTTTTCAAGGTTAAGTGTGCAAAATTTCATCACTATCGGAACGAAATCGTAGATTTTGTCGAAGTCTGTAGGTTAAGTTCCCTTTTCCATTCATCATACAAAATTCTACGTAGACAGTGACTTTTCTCTTGTTTTGAAGATCAAGTGTGGCAAGTTTCATAGTAATCTGATGAACGGTACGGCGGCGCATAAAATACGCATTTCACTGTCATATCTTCTAAACTATAAGTCGTGAAAGAAATAATTTTGTAGGTATATTCACTGACATAAAAGGATACTGTTTGCAAAATATGTTACGAATACACAAAAAAGAAAATAAAAAATAAATTTAAATGTCATACATAATGCGGCAGTTTTTTTCGCATCTAAGTGTTCGTGTCTTCATGTCTCCTGAACTTTGTATCACACAGTGATATAATTATGCCTTTAACTTCGGAAAAGTGCAAGAAATTTGTTGACAAAGTTTCATCGCATTCGGATGTCCAGTACGGCAGCGCATAAACTACGAACAGATATACAAACAAACAAATATTTTTATATATTAGACTATCTGGTACACGGCGCGTGGCTGCCGAAGAAGACGTAATTGGGTAAATAAGATTTGAAATTTGAAAGTGTTAGCTTGTTTAGTTACGAATGCTAGAAATAAATACGAATAGACGGACAAACATATACGAGGTTTCCAATCGTCCATTAATCCATATCCTCGTCTGTCTTCTCCCTGTTCGCCTGCTCCTCCCCCTCGCTCTGCCCATCTGCTGGCACCTGTGTGCCACCATCTCCCCTCTCTCTGTCCGTCTCCTCTTCCACCTACTCTTCTCCCTCCTATATACGAAATCATACATGCGCCAAATTTCATGGTGACTGGTCGATCGGTGTTAAAGTCGCAAGGTAACCCTCCACTACGTTAAATTTACTGGCTTGCAGAGTATACAAATATACTTAATGAAAACATACATTTGTGTGTTGGCTTTCATGGTGACCAGTCAAACAATTTGGTTGTTCGTTGTATCGTACCCTCCGCCATGCATCTACAGAGGCTTACGAAAGGTAGCCCATGTATTAATTCGGGGTATAAGCTATCTTACTTCCACATTTCATTCAATTCCGTCCAGCCGTTTCAACGTGAAGAGTAACAAACTTGTTAACATATCGTAAGGTACCCTCCACCATGGCTTCCTAATGATAACACATGCGTTAATTCAGGATAAAAGCTTTATACATTCCAAATTTCATTCAAATCCGTCCAGTTGTTTCAGAGTGCAGAGAAACAAACGAATTAACCCACTGTAAGGTACCCTCCGCCACGCACCTACGAAAGGTAGCCCAAGTATTAATCAGCGCATAAGCTATCTCTGTTCCAAATTTCATTCATATCCATCGAGCCATTTCAGCGTGAAGGCTTAAGAAACGAATTAACTGACTGAAAAGCACATTCCGCCATGCAGCGTAAGAAGTTAATTATAGTATGCCTATAAAGTTCGTGCGAGTGCAAGCAATGAGTTGACAAAGATTTATCGCAATCGGTTGTACGGTGTGGGCGTGCATAAAATACGATCAAAAAAAAAAAAAAAAAAAAAAAAAAAAAAAAAAAAAAAAAAAAAAAAAAAGCCAAACAAACATAATCACAGAATATATGACATTAACTGCGAAAGGGTAAAGTCGGAAATGTGTACCCAGCCGGGATTCGAAACCAGGTCGCCTGCTTTCTAGGCAGTTGCGCTGATCACTACACCACTGGGGACACAGCGATCACCACACCTGCAATATTATTACTGAAGTACGCCTCCCCTCAGATACAAATTCCCAACTTTATTCTTCCCACTATTACTCAAACTCGTAGTTTTTGAAACTGATTTCCTTAAGAGTAAGGGCCTAGGAGTGCCTTCGCACAGAAGAAAGGATCATTGTCCGTCATCGGCAAATTACGTCAATGATCCTATTTTCAGTGCGGAGGCACTCCTAGGCCCCCGGGAATCAGTTTGAATAACTACGAGTTTGAGTAATAGTGGCAGGGTAGAGTTGAGAATTTGTATCTGACGGCAGGCGTGCTTCAGTAATAGTATTGCAGGTATGCTGCTCGCTGTGTCCCCAGTGTACAGGGGTCAGCGCAAATGCCTAGAAAGCGGGAGACCCGGGTTCGACTCCCGGCTGTGTACACATTTTCAACTTTACCCATTTCCAGTGAATGCCATATTTTCCGTGACCATGAATAGACAATGAGTGCAGAATCAAACGTGACGTCTGTACTTCCGTATTTGTCCGGGCATGTTCGAAAGAACAGACGCCACATATATATAACTTCAGAAAATATTCATTTTTGTTTATTAGATTAGATTTGCTATCTTAGACACCCGGGTGTCCATACATACATATTAGATATTTTGTAAGCTAGCAACACAAATGTCAATTCTATATCACATAAATAGCGATAAAATATTTTAAAACACGATGTGTAATTTTCCAGTGTTTCCAATTTTAGCACAATGCTATACAGTACTATTTGATTGCTGTTATTATGACTACTGTCGAAAGGCAGCGCACCGGCCTTGTTAATGTAGGAGGCTTATAATGAAAAACAGCTACCACTCACAAGTGTAGTTCTAAAATATTAATTTATTACTACCATGACCGGTTTCTGATTTTTTCACAAATCCATCATCAGATGTTGTACTGCTTACAAGCTGTGGTATCATTTTTAAGTTAGAGATGTGCTGCCCTAAGATAGACAAACATTGTTTTATGCGCTATTTGATGAGTTTGTACAATGGGTTATTTATATTAGTCGACGTCTACATAACACATGAGGTGTAACAAAAACTTACGTGCCATGTGTCTTTTTATCACGTTTTTGCTTTCTGTATTCAACAGTTATTTTCATAACTTTCTTTTTCCGCACATGTACTGCGTGGGCGCAGTTAAATTTTGTGTTATTAACGTAATGTAGTACCATTATTTGGAGGCAGCACAAGCAATAAACGCATACAATACGTGACACAGCTACACAACAAAAATGTAAACAAGGCACACATATTACTGGTATACCGATGGTATGCTACAGATAAATTTCCACTTTATGACTACGTTAAAATATGTCTCTGCTTTACAGTGAAATTATCATAAAATACTTTAAATAATTTTAGTCCAAAACGCTATGTTTATATTAATTTCACTGTAAAGCAGAAAATATTTTAACATGGGCATAAAGTCGAATTTTATCTGTAGCATACACTCTGTATACCAGTACCATGTGTGCATTGTTTACATTTTCGTTGTGTAGCTGTGTCACGTATCGTATGCGTTTATTGCTTGTGCTGCCTGCAAATAATGGAAATACATTACGTTAATAACACAAAATTTAACTGCGCCCACGCAATACATGTGCGGAAAAAGAAAGTTATGAAAATAACTGATGAATACGGAAGACAAAAAGATTACAAGAAGACACATGGCACGTAAGTTTTTGTCACATCTAGTGTGTCATTAAGTTAAAAATACCTTAACAAAAGTGTAGATATCGAGTCATATAAAGAACCCATTGTACAAACTCATCAAATAGCGCAACATCTGATGACGGATTTGTGAAAAAATAGGAAACCGGTCACGATTAAAATAAATTAATACTTTAGAACCGTACTCGTGGTTGGTAGCTGTTTTTGTACGATAAACATTTTAATAGCACAACCACGTTTCTCTAAATGTCAACATTCGAGAAAATAGCGTGACGTAGGAGGCGTCGCTAGTTCGATAACGTTTTATCACAGAGGCTCGGCAGTCGGTAAGGAGTGGGGTCAGATGCAGCCGTTGCCCCAGCAGGAGCACCAGGGCACGGGGCTGCGGCCGCGCGGCCGCGCGCCGTCGGGCCGCTCGCGGGCCGGGGCCTCCGCCTTCTCGGAGGTGACGCGGGCGGTGGCGGCGGCCGGCGGGGACGGCGGGGGCGGCGCGGGGGCGGCGGGGGCGCGCAGCGGCGTACAGGGCGTGCTGGCGCTGCGGAAGGCGGGCGGCGGCTGCGACGCGGGCCAGTCGCAGCTGAGGCGCAGCAGGCGGCGGCCGCTGCGGCTGCCGCCGCCGCTGCCGCAGGGCCGCCGCCGCGCCGACACGGGCGCCGCCTCACTGCAGGCCGCGGCCGCAGCCGCAGCGGCGACCGCAGCGGCAGCCGCAGCGGCGGCCGCAGCCGCGGGCGCGCTCTCCTCTCCGCCGTGCGGGGCTCCGCACGTCGCCGGTCGGCGCGCGGCCGCGGCGCCGTCGGGCACCTCCGGTCCGTCGCACAGTTTCCCGACGGAGCCGTCCGCGTGCCGGACGTCCGAGGTGCTCGCACTCCCGCTCGCTCCCGCGGCCGGACCGGGAGGGGGCCGCAGCTGGATGCGGATCTCGGACCGGAACTTGGGCGCGCTCGGGCGGGGCGACGGACTCGACTCCTCGGTGCCGGTCCGCGGCACCGCGCCGACGGCGTCCGTCGCGGGTGGCGTAGCGGACGCGTCGTTCGACGACCGGCCTGAAACAGGTGGAGATAGACCGACAATTATATTATTCCCGCTATTCGGTCGGTAAGTAGATATTTCGAGGCCGTGGCCGTGTGAGAAATCCGGGACGCTTCTCGCGAAGACGAAAACGGAACCGCGCGGAAACGGTCGCGTGGTCTGAGGCGTCGTGCTACGGACCGGACGGCCACTCCCGCCGGAGGTTCGAGTTCTCCCTCGGGCACGGGTATGTGTGTTTTTCGAAGTTTAAGTTAATTTAAGTAGTTGTTTGTAAGTATAGGCACAGTTTGGTCCAATAAGTTAACAAAAATTTGAACATTTCAAAACACCGATCAGCTAAACATTTTCAAACGTCTGTAAAGCTTACGAGACTTATCTGCTGGGTCGTCGGTCCTTAAACTTACGAACTACTTGCGAACTAACTTATACTAAAGACAGCACAAACATCCGTGCCGGAGGGGGGATTCGAACCCGTGCTGGGTGCGGCCTCCCACATCGGAGCGTAGCACCTCGATGCGCTCGGCCGCTCCTCCGCGGCTACCGACCGGACACTATTACGAGGGTTCGAAGTTAAATAGTGGCAACTATTTATTCACAACCGATACAAAAGCGATACATGTTTGCGTCTGTTACTGTGCTTCAAAGTATTTTCCAGCGTTTTCTAGAACCCTTTGCCACTGATCTGCAAAGCACTGTATACTGTTAGCAGAGCCTGTTCTGTTGACCGTGCAAATAGAATGATCTACTACCTGTCGAATCTCTGGAACAGTTCTGAAGCAAATGCCACGAAGTGATTCCTTCATCTTCGGAATCAAATGAAAGTCACGAGGACTTGAGCTTTGCGAAAGAAGCAGCAACACTTTCTGTGCAACCCGTCGATAATTTTGCACGACAATGCACGGGCGCATACAGCACAAGCTGTGGCTGCTCTGTTCGGTCGATGGGGCTGGGAAGTACTGTACCATCCACCATCCTCTTTGGACCTAAGTCCTTGTGACTTTGATATGATTCCAAAGATAAAGGTACCACTTCGTGGCATTCATTTCAGAACTGTTCCAGACATTCGACAGGCAGTAGACCGCTCCATTCGCACCATCAACAAAATTAGCTCTGCTTACAGTGTACTATGCTTTCTACATCACTGGCAACGGGTTGTGATATTACAGATACAGGGGGATGCTGATTGTTTGCATGTGAAAGACGGGCTTTGCCAGGCTGTTGAGTTCACCAGCTGGCCGGCTACCAGTTTGGACCTAGTGAATGGGATACAGCAGGTAGTCAGGGTTTCCCTAATGCGCTCGGAAACAGAAAGCGACTGTCTTGACTGAGTGAGGGCGGCTATTCAAGATTGCAACCGAAATACAATATTGCCACAAACATTATTCTAAAAATCCATATTAAACAGGGAATGATCATACGGCAAATATAATTATATGAATGGATTCAGGAGACTTGTGAGAATCAAACGCCATGATCACAATTTCAATATCCCTTACAGATAAAAATCTAAGTACTATAATAATACATTTACAATTATTGATACTTTGTGTTTATCAGTATCAGATTAAGAAGCAAATGGGCAGCATTGCACCATGCTACCTATCTTAAAAGACGTAGCACATTATTTCCATATTCTTTCAATAAACTTTGTTTTACTCTCTTGTTCTGCTTTTCGTTGAGGTAATAATATTCTTCTGTCAGAACATAGATTCCCCCACAGAAACACAAAACATGAACCCAGCAAAGCGCATTACATTTAGATATGTACTTTATGATATTTAATATTATTCTTAGTAACGTACGTTTTTTATGTTGTAGACTACCACTTAAATATTTCAAGGCTGACTAAAAATAGTAGATATGCAACAGATAATTTATATATAAACAATTATATATATTTGTGAGCAAGAACTGAATATATTTACGTAAAAACTCATGATAAAGTAAATATTAATTGTGTAATTATATTTCGATGGCGGCAGTATAATTGAACAGTGATAAGCCACGCTTAATGGCTGTCTGAGCAAAGAGCTTCAGTCTAAACCGTTTTTTTGTATTCGTAAATATATATTTGTTTGTTAAATGTAAACATCATTTGCAGGGAGGTGGTCAAAGCATTTAATTCTGTGATATTCAAATGTATAATACTTTGGAAGGGAAATTATATTTTAAACATGAGTACGCTTTTCGAGCGCTTGGGAAGGGACTCGTAACTTGGACGTGGTGGTGAAAGGTTGTGACGCTGGGCGGACTGAAGCCGCGTTACGAACTTGTGAAGAGATAGGCATGTGTGGACTTTGACTGTGACTGCAGAACTTCGTCTCTGCTTGAAAAGTGATAAACTATGTATGGTACTAAGGCTGTGGAACTGTGATAATTCAGCAATCGTGTACTCGTGTGATTTCAAACTGTGTTTTATAACAAATACTTTAATCACAGATTATTTTGGAACTGCAGTGTTCGATGGACTACACTAATTTACGAGTGATAATTTGGAACTTTTACTCTCGAGTGCGTGTGGTACTTATTGTGCCTCTCATGAACAGTAGTAGGAGAAATATTCAGTTATTTACCAATGTATAAAGTACGACCACCTCCCCGTTTCATGTCTAATAAGAGTAATAAACGCCATTTATAAAGAATTACTTCGTGAGTGAATCACTTCTTTATCTTAGAATCCATTTTGTTGGTCATTCAGAGGTTTAATTTGTGTTTGTTAAATATATTTTCACGTCGTCATATGCAGATTGATAGACTGGCTAAACTACAGATTAATTATTGATCTTGTGTAAACTGATTGGGTAGCTGTTTCGGGCATAGTAGCTGACATACATAACTCACCCCTATGAACAGAGACAACGAGCCATAAACCTTTACTACCCAGAGTTGTGTATTGCCCAATTGTTATTGGTGAGTGCCGATAGGTAGGGCGCAGGGTTCCACACAATGCTGAGACTACTTTGAAGCACAGTAACAGGTGCAAACATGGAACACTTTTGTATCCTTTGTGAATAAATAGTTACCACTATTGAAGTTCCAACCCTCGTATAAGGAGCGTTCAAAAAGAAACGAACCGGAGTGTGGAATGCGCAAACCAGTGACAGGAGGTAATATGGTGGCGTGTGTAATGAGGTGTGGCTACCACCAGAGCGTGGAAGTTGAACGGCCATCGCCAGAGGGCACATGCTACCAGCAGCGTGCTTCAGTCGTCCAGTGCTGCCAGTCGCAATGACATGGAGGCGCCAAAAGAAGAGCAAACACGTATTGTTCGTTTTCTGACAGCAGAAGGAGTAGGGGGGGACGGGCATTCATCGACGAATTGCACACGTGTACGGCGAACATTGCATGCTGCATGTTCCTTGCAAGGGTCGAGGCATCTCACAAGCGGCCCAGAGAAGGACGGGTGTCGTTAGCCAATGATGCACCGTCTGGAGCACCACACTGCATTACCGATGACGTCGCCCAGATTACCCACGACCGCCGAGAGACAGTGAAAGCCATAACCACTGTGGTCGGATTGGGCGTCGTAAGTGTTCACACCATCGTGAAGGAACGACTGCACTTGCATGAAATGTGTGCCCAATGGGTGCCCCACAGTCTTCAACCACACCAGGAAGCATGTCGAATGGCCCACTGTCTTGCTCATCTGTAGCGCTACGTTCGGAAAAGGAATGCATTCCTGGCACGAGCTGTGGCTGGAGATGAGTTGTAGCGTGATCACAGCCAGAATCAAAACGCTAAAGTCTCCAGTGGAAGCATCCAGGGTCATCACCACCATAATAAGCCGAGGCCACCCACAAGAGAGCAGGAAAGGTTATGCTGACGTTCTTGTTTGACCGAGATGGGCCCCTTCTGATTCACTTCCTACAGCAAAGGACAACAGTGAGTGCCCAGCGTTACTCGAAAACCTTGACTACCCTACACCGAGCGATAAAAAAAAAAAAAAAAAAAAAAAAAAAAAAAGGCAGGCCATCTCACCCGTGGGGCCATTCTGCTCCACGACAACGTAAAGCCTCGTACGGCCGACACAGTCGCGGCACTCCTGCAAAAAGTCAAATGGGTGGTTCTCGTACACACTCCACACAGGCCAGACCTCTTTCGATGTGAGTACGCAATTTTTGGTCCCCTTAGGAGGCTCTGAGGAACAAACGACTCACCTCGGACGACGACATCCAGCTGTACATGTGGAACTGTTTCACATCACAGCCCCGGAAATCTTATGAGACAGCTATTCGCCCCCTTGTGACACAGTGGGACAAGTGTCTCAACAGCCAGGGTCAATACTTCTAAGATACAGGTACTGGTTTATGTAATTATGCCCCTTATATTTTAAAGGTTCACCATTAGCCAGCTGTCAGGTCCAAATACAATTGTCATTAACTAATATGTGCAGTGTTCGTGTTGATTGATGGGAGCATACATGTCTGAAGGACAAATATAGTGCTTCTGTTCATAAACACAGTCACTGTAAAGCGTATTTCAATGAGTCACAGCAAGGTTTGTGACAATTGTAGTAAAACGTCTCTTTCTATGCTGGACTTACATAGTGAAATGTATGAGAACTCTTAAGCATTGGCAATGTGTGGCATATAGAACTTTGCGTCAGTCTGGGATGCGTGTGTCGATATCTTTTAGGGTGCGTTTATAGACAGCGGTTCCTCCGCGGCGGTGCAACCGCTGTGATTTTGCTGAGACTCCGCTCGTCTCTGACACAGCAGGTGCTTCAGCCACAGTGACCTCGAGCAACCTGTTCCCACCTGACGGCCAGACATATGGCGCCACATTAGCCGCCGCCGTGTAAGCGGTTTGGAAGTGCAGCCGCTGGTATTTTGAAGGAAGAGCGGAGAAGCCGCCCCCAAAGCCGTGCTTATAAACAGGGCCCACGCTGCCTTATGAGAAACAGAGCCCTGACAAACCGCCGCGATTCCTCCGCCGTGAGGCAACCGCGGGCTGTAATCACAGCGTAATGGTTATCGAGACCGCTCGCGACAAGCGGGAAATCCGGCGTAAATTTCTGTGTGTCACGATTAAATCATACAAATGACACTGACTCACATTCTCAACTCCGATTACATTACTTGTATCTGTTATTAGGCGCTTGTGGCGAAATATTATTGGGGTAGCAATGCCTTTTTTTTTGTCGTTTGCTTCCACTCACAAAGCAATGTACAATCTGTGAAGCACTTATTTCACTTATATATGATAACATAGCGTGAAGCACAACACACAAACCAAAACCTTTTTGGCAAAGGGGAACATTTTTGGCAAAGGTTTTTTTTATGGGACTTAATTACAGGGTCATCAGTCCCTAAACTTACAAACTACTTAAGAACTAGCTAAGACTAAGGATGGCACAAATATCCATGCCCGATGGGGGATTCAAACCCACGACCGTAGTGGCCGTGCAGACCGTGACTGGAGCGCCTCAGTCCCCTCGGCCACCGCGGCCGGCGATTCTTCACTTTGTGTTATTATATATAAATGCTTCGCAAACTGCACATTGCTTTGTGAGTGGAAGCAAACGAGAATGGCACATGGTAACATTTGCGGCAAATACCGTTTCGGGCCGCGGTAGAGTGGCCGAGAGCTATAAGGCGCCTCGCTGCGGAGAGTGCGGTTGCTCGGCTACGTAGTATCGTGTCCTCTCTCCGGCACGGATGTGTCTGTTTTCCTTAGGACAGTGTAAGTTAGTTGAAGTAGTTTGTAAGGCTAGGGAGTGAAGGCCATAGCAGTTTGCTCCAATAGGTTTACAAACATCTGAACATTTGAAAGAGGTTTCGGTTTGTGTGTGGTGCTTCAAATGTTTATAAACCTATTGAAACAAACTGCTATGGTCATCAGTCCTTACATTTGCAAACTACTTAAACTAATTTACACGCAGGACAACACACACAACCATGCCCGAGAGAGGACTCGAATCTCTGGCGGGAGCGGCCGCCCAGTCCTTAGCATGATGCCTTAGATGACGCAGCTACTTCCGTGCGGCTGTGGTGCGTCACGCTGTATTATTGTATATAAGTGCTTCATATACTGCACCTTGTTTTATGAGTGCAAGTAAATGCATAAAATAAGACATGGAAATATGGGAAAGAGGTTTTGGTCTGTGTGTGGTGCTTCACGTTGCGTTGCTCTATATAAATGAAATAAGTACATTACTTCTCAGAGTGTAAATTATTTTCTGAGCAGAAGCAAACGTCACTGCAGGAAAAAAAAAAACTAAAATAAAATAAAGAAAAATAAAATTAAAATGAAAAGCACAGTTGTTTCGATGGCACCACTATCCATGAATATTTTGTCATAATGGTCTATAATCAAGAAGTAAACAATAAAAAAATGTATTTGGGCGTGAACAGCCGTCTAATGAAGCATTAGGTTCGAAACTGGTAGCGACGGCATTTAAAAAAGAATAAATTGCTTCATTAATAGTTGCTTGTTGCTGTTTTCTTCTTTGTAAGAATCAGCCTCTATTTTATATTTCTTGTTTTTTCCAAGTGGCTGCTGTTTTCATTACGGTTCAGTAATGCCGACTTCCTTGACGTGTTAGCTATGGATTACCATTCGTGTTACTGTTCTTATAGTGGTACAGGTCACACACAGTTTGGCCACAAGTATCATTATACCTAGCTGAATGTGGTTATGAGACGACACGCTATTCGTCTGATGGCATTAAAATCCAGTAGAATTTCTGAAAATCCTAGATGAAATTTCTTTCAGGATGAGTAGACAATATAAATCTATCGGACTATATTGCACGGTTATTGGTCCGTAGCTTACAAACTACTTAAACTAAGTTATACTAACCTAAAGACAACACACGCATCCATGCCCGAGGGAGGATTCGAACTACCGACGCGGGATGCCTCACGATCCGCAACGTGGCGCTCCAGACCGTTCAGCTACTCCCGCACGGCAGTAGACAAAGAAAACTGACCTACAATGAGGCATACTTTAAGCGTAATAATTACAGGTACCGAAGTTAAACGTCAACTATTCGAATTCCATGTTCCGCCCGCACGTCCTACAAATCTTGTCTGCCATAAAACAATATCTCGTATGCAAATCTTCTCGTTCTGATACCACTGACACAAGTTTCAACAATGGTAATACCTCTCCTTGAATAATGTTGAATTTTGCATGTCAGTTATTTCTAATCGCACTGCAACTGGTGCAACTGAAAAAGGAGTAGCCTAGTGACAAAGTAATTCCTTCTCAAACTTCATTTCTTGAAGCGACTCGAAACTATTAATTAGTTGCTGAATTATATGTTGATTGTTCACACTGGGAAAGTCAGTAGGTAAATTTACAGAGTGTAGACGATTGAAGAAAGTTAGAATTCAGTTCACCATTCTCCTGTCAAACAGAAGCATCTTATCTCCGAATGCCTTTGTCATGCATGTGTACAATCAACAAACCTTTCCCCTGTAGTGATACACTGACTGTAAAAATTCAAATGTTTGTTAAGCTTATGGGACTTAACTACGGGGTCATCAGTCCCTAAACTTACAAACTACTTATGAACTACTTACGAACTAGGACGGCACAAATATCCATGCCCGAGGGGGGATTCGAACCCCCGACCGTAGTGGCCGTGCTGACCGTGACTGGAGCGCCTCAGTCACCTCGGCCACCGCGGCCGGCACACTGACTGTATTTGGGTTCATTGTTATATCAGCCATATATATATCTGGAGGGTATTCCTTAGGTTATTCGTAACAAAAAATGTAAATAAAGTAATGGGATCAGTTTCGTAATTAAGGGTCTACAGTAATTGAAAAATTCAGGAAAATCATGTACTGTAGGAATTCTCTATCACAAATGCACATAGTAATTAATTTAAACAAATTTGTAGCAATCTCTTGCATTGAGAGGGGATTTAAAGCAAGTGTTTAAAATTTCCTCCTTGCATTTGAAGGCAAAATTTGGTATGGGAATGAACGCGCAAGTAGCATTTGGTAATTTCTCACGCTTCTTCCTTATTGACGAAAATGCGCTGTATCAATTGTTGTGGAAGAGCACGTCTTCCAGATGCAGGGCTCCCGCCACCTGCCCACCCGTGTTGGAATTGTGTGCCGGTGCCCCGGACATACGATTGGCCTCTTGTTTCCAGAGGAACATCTTCAAGAAGCTACGGTAAGTCTTCTCATAAATAGCTACAGTACATCCGACCATTTAAATTTCCCGGGAGAATAAAGAACCCAGTAACTGGTCACACACAACACCGCACCAGACATTGACACTGACATTGAGATACTACAGTGGCATGAAGATTTTCGTATGCCTAGACATGCATATTACGCATGTTGTTTATGTCATCTCTTGTAAGGTTGCCTCGCCACTCACATTATTAAGCGATAGAGCTTACGATTTCCATTTAACCATTTACAACAGTGCAAACGGTTAGCAAAATCATGTGGTTCTCGATGGTGAATTTTCTGCACGTGAAAGGAAACAGTTCATTCTCATGGAGAATCCTACATACCTTAAAATGTGAAACTTTCAGTCGGGTAGCTAGGCATCTTTTACTTGAACGAGGACGCCGCTTCACTGAATTAAGATTTTCCTCTTTTTGGATGTTAAGAAAATCAAATGTTTGTTAAGCTTATGGGACTTAATTGCGGGTCATCAGTCCCTAAACTTACAAACTACTTATGAACTAACTTATACTAAAGACAACACAAACAACCATGCCCGAGGGAGGATTCGAACCTCTGACGGGGAACGGCCTCGCGCATCGGAGCACATCGCCTCAATGCGCTCAAATGTCAAGATGTCTTTCGGAGTGAATACGAATACTGGGAAGAGTACCAGTTTGTAGCAATGTTCCACATCTTTCACTAAATGCTTCGGTACTCGGAATCCTACGATTAGGATACCGACGGTGATATTCGGCAACAACAGCTTTCGCATTACCATCACAGAAACCCAAAGTGTATACAATCTCTCCAAACTCCTGTGTTAATAACTTATAAGGCATCGCAAAGTGTACTGTACACAGGAGACAGTAACAGTAAACAGTGACTGCAGTATCAACAACGTACCACAATCAAACGTAGCACTCGCTATCGTGTGTCCTGTGAACACAGATGTAGCTCTCCATACAACGTGGCATGTATCGGAACTCTGTTGTAGCTCCTTAATTATGGATCTACAAATGTTCAACTGTTTGTAAAGCTTATGGGACTTAACTGAGGGCCATCAGTCCCTAAACTTACCAACTACTTATGAAATAACTTATTTTAAAGACAACACAAACGCCCATGCCCGAGGGAGGATTCGAACCTCCGACGCGGGAGGCCGCGCGATCCGCAACGTGGCGCGGCGCTCCAGGCCGCTCGCCTACTCCCGCGCGCAATTGGCGGGGGGGGGGGGGGGGGGATTCGAACCCGAGACGGGGAACGGCCTCGCTCATCGGGACATAGCGCTTCAATGCGCTCGGCCGCTCCACCGCGGCTGTCATGTAAAACAACTTATTTAATACTAGACGTTTCATACAGTTTCTGATATTCCTCACTCACAATATTATTTTAACTTACATCTTCCTATATGTTGCCCTTCAAATTGGAAATCAGTTCCTTTCGAGCATCCTCTTCTACTCGATCATAAGGTTTTGCGCGGAGACAATTGTAATGATTCTGCAGATTATTATATATATGTTGTTGCACAAACAAGAGTTTTGTGACACTAGACATTGTGGACGTCCTCTCTGTCAGCGAAGAACACAGTTCTTCTAAATGTAACTTCTAAAGAAGCAGTGTGCTTTCGCGACTAGAGCTTTCTGACGATTCACCAACATTTGAAGATATGGGTGGTGAGCGCTCCTGCTTGCGTTACAGGCTGTTGGAACAGACTGCCATGGTGATTAAATGTTTTTTTAAGCTTAAGGGACTATCTTATACTATAGACAACACAAACATCCATGCCTGAGGCGGGAATTCGAACCGCCGACGGGGCACAGCCTCGCGCATCGCAGCATAGCGCTTCACTCCGTCGGCCCCATACTGATTAATATAGTGGCTTTCATCTGACCATATCAACGTATCCGGCGGATTTTCTACACGATGCATGATTTTTATGGCCAGGGCTGTGTAGAAAGTATGGTGCTGTAACAAATAATCAACCATCACAGTATATCGACGGTATTTCACAAGGTACCCCTCAGTTCTGCACTCATTAGTATTAGTGTCACATCGTGTAGCTTGACTCATCACTAGAATAGCTCCTAGACTAATGACGGCCAGGATAGTGATTCGATACGTTCGCTCAGCTTCACAGGAATGAAACTGGGACTATGTGCATGCCGGGTTGACTTACGGTTGCGAGCAGCTGTTCTCTGCAATGAAAAGAATAAAAAATAAAGGAAGGTCATTGCTTCAGAACTCGACAATGAAAAATATCCTGCGCATCGCTGTAGCAAACAAGGTAACACCTGACATCTGTTCACTTGCGTCGCAAAAAGATTGTAAGAGCCCAATAAATCAATAAATCTTTTGTTAGTCATACAAACTTTATTCGTCAATTTGTTTTGATTGACACTTCCGTATAGGCGACTCATGATGTTAAATTTTAAGGCCTTTAATTAGTAATTATGACTAATTGCATGCAGATTAAAAACAACAGGATAGCCCTTTTTCTGCTTCTGTGTTTCATATTCCTAAAATTATTATGCGGTAACAAATTGGTTCAGTACTTTCTTGCACTGTCTTCCAAAATTGAAAACCTAAGTACTTGTGCCATTTCTTGCGATAAATGCTGGATCGGCCGTTATGAAACGGTTTAGCGAGTTGTGTGATCTTCTGCTCTGTAGTTTCACAATATATATGTTCACTCATGAAATTTGTTATTAACAATCCGACCCAATTCAAAAGTAATAGCAGTATGCATAGATACAACACTAGAAGGAAGGATGATATTTACTATTCAAGGTTAAATCTAACTTTGGCTCAGAAAGGGGTGAATTATGCTGCCACAAAAGTCTTTGGTCACTTACCAAGTAGCATCAAAAGTCTGACAGATAGCCAACTAGTATTTAAAAAGAAATTAAAGGAATTTCTGAATGGCAATTCCTTCTACAATGTAGATGAATTTTTAGATAAAACTTGAAAAAATCCTTTAAATATTGATTGTTAGGTGTAGACAACATTTACTAAACTGACACGTTCCACATCATTACGAAATGTATATATGATCTATGGAACAAGTATTAATCTAATCTGTGACAGAAGACATATGGTTAGTCTAGTTATTGGCAATGTAGGTGATATATTAGTCATTTGTCTGAAGTAAGCTATTGTGCCTAAACGCAAATGTACCATTTCTTTCACCTTAAATGAAAAACATATGTTTCTCGAAGACAGAAATATCTTAGTTACGAAGATCACTGTTAAATTCGTATTGTCATATTTACGATTAACATAATGGAAACTGGGAAACGGTTCAGTGTGAGATATCGGTAATGATCTGGCTTCTTTTCATACCGTAGCAACAATTTCTAAAATCAATGACTTCTTCATTAAAAAAAAAAAAAGGAAAAATTCTGTATACACTTCATAAGAAATACTGAATACGTTAGTTCTACGAAACAAACATTCAAAACTGTAAAATAATGCCACCATAAAAAGTATTCATGAAATCAAATCGTTGATATTCCGGATCACAGAACTTTTACATTAATGTTAATAACGAAAGACATAATAGTATCGCTGAGGATTGGCCTGGTGCCACGTGTCCAGCCTGGGAAGCGATTGTGCTTGGCGGGAACTGCAGTAGGGCTGCAGACGTCACAAGCCACGCGACGGCCGGGAAGCGAGCAAGTGGGCGCACGTCAGTTATTTCTAATTGCATAACATCAGGTACAACCGAAAAACAAGAAGTGAACAATTGTAATTTCTTCTCTAAAAAGTTCAGTTCTTGGAAGCGCGACTAGAAACTATTGATCAGTTGCTGAATTGTACGTTGATAGTTCACAAACTGAAGGTCACCAGAGAGTGTAGACGAGCGATGAAAGTTTGCCATTTGCCTCTCAAGCAGAATCAGATTATTTCTCAACTCCTTTAATTTGTCATGAATTGTGTACATTCAACAAATCTTTCCTCCGTAGTGTTACAATGAGTATATTGAGGTGCATTGTTATGTTGTTTTTGTTATGGTCATCAGTCCGGAGACTGGTTTGATGCAGCTCTCCACCCTACTCTATCCTGAGCAACCCTTTTCATCTCCTCATAAGAACGACAACACACATCCATTTGAATCTGCTTACTATATGTGTCTCTTGGTCTCCCTCTGCGATTTTTACCCCACACACTTCCCTCCAATTCTAAATTCACAATTCCTTGATGTCTAAGAATGTGTCCTACCAAGCGATCCCGTCTTTTAGTCAAGGTATGCCAAAAATTTCTTTTCACACCAATTCTGTTTAGTACCTCTTCATTATTTATGCGATCTACCCACCTAATCTTCAGCATTCTTCTGTAGCACCACATTTCAAAAGCCTTTATTCTCTTCCTGTCCGCACTGTTTATCGTCCATGTTTCACTCCCGTACAAGGCAATACTCCACACAAATGCCTCCAGGGAAGACTTCCTTACACATAGATTAATATTCGATGTTAGCAAATTTCTCTTTTTCAAAAATGCTTTTCTTCCCATTGCCATTCTGCGTTTTATATCCTCTGTACTGCGACCGTCATTTGTTATTTTACTACCCAAGTAACAATACTCATGTACCACCTTCATTGTTTAGTTAACTAATCTAATTCCTTCAGCATCGCCTGATTTTCTAAGACCGTATTCCATTATTTTTGTTTTGCTCTTGTTAATGTTCATTTTATATGCCCTCTTCAACACACTGTCCATTCCATTCAACTGCTCTTCCAGGTCCTTTGCTGTCTCTGAATTTAATCCCTATTCAAAATTTTTCCTTGCTTTCCTTCACCGCCTGCTCGATGTACAAATTGAATAACATCGGAGAAAGGCTATAACCCTGTCTTACTCCCTTCCCAACTAATGCTTCAATTTCAAGCCCTTCGAGTGTAATAACTGCGGTCTGAGTTTTGTACAAGTTGTAAATAACTCTCCTTTCCCTGTATTTACCCCTGCTGACTTCAGAATTTGAAACAGTGTATTCTAGTCAACATTGTCAAAAGCTTTCTCCAAATCTACAAAAGCTAAAAATGTCGGTTTGCTTTTCCTTAATCTATCTTCTAAGACAAGTCGTAAAGTTAGTATTGCCTCCCTGGTTCCTACGTTGCTCCTGAATCCAAACTGATCTTCCACAAGGTCAGCTTCTACCAGCTTTTCCATTCTCCTCTAGATAATTCGTGTTAGAATTTTGCAACCATGACTTATCAAACTGGTGGTTCTGTAATTTTCACACCTGTCTGCGCCTGATTTCTTTGGAATGGGGATTATTACATTTTTCTTAAAGTCTGAGGGTATTTCGCCTGTCTCATACATCTTACACACCAAGTGATATAGTTTTGTCATGGTTGGCTCACCCAGAGACTTTAGTAGCTCTGAGGGAATGTCATCTACTCCTGGGGCCTTGTTCTGACCTAGGTCTTTCAGGTCTATGTCAAATTCATCTCTCAGTATAGTATCTCCTATTTCAACTTGATCTACTTCCTCCTCCCTTCCTACAAACATTGTCTCTAAGTTCAATTCCTTTGTCGAGTTCCTCTATGTACTCTTTCCACCTTTCAGCTTTCCCTTCTTTGCTGAGAACTGGTTTTCCATATGAGTTCTTGATATTCGTAGACCTGTTTTTCTTGTCCCCAAATGTCTCTTTTATTTTCCTGTAGGCAGTATCTACTTTTCCCCTTCTTATACATTCTTCTACAGATTTGCATTTGGCTTCTAGCCACTCCTGCTTAGCCATTTTGAACTGCCTGTCAATTTCATTGCTTAGTCGTCTGTACTCCATTTTGCCTGTTTCATTTGCTGCATTTTTAATTTTATCCTTTCATCGCCGGGACTGCGGCGCGCCAGTCACAGTCTGCACGGCCGCTACAGTTGGGGGTTCGAATCCCCCCTCGGGCATGGATATTTGTGCCGTTTTTAGTATTAGCTAGTTCATAAGTAGTTTGTAAGTTTAGGGACTGATGACCCCGTAGTTAAGTCCCATAAGCTCTACAAACATTTGAACATTTCCCCTTTCATCAATTAAATTTAGTATTTCCTGTGATGTCCAATGATTTTATGTAGGTCTTGCCTTTCTACCTATTTGGCCTCTGCTGCCTTCACTATTTCATCTCTCAATGCTACCCATTCCTCTTCGACTGTTTTATTTCCCCCCGTTTCTGTCAATTGTTGCCTAAAGCTCCCTCTGAAATTCTTAATAACTTCAGGTTCTCTCAATTTATCAGAGTCCCAGCTTCTTATTTTCCTACCTTTCTGCAGTTTTTTCATGACAAATAAGTTATGGTCAGAGTCTATATCTGCTCCTGGGATGCCTTACAATTTATGATTTACCATTATAAAATGTATCTGATACCTTCCGGTGTCTCCTGGTCTCTTCCACGTATACAACCTTCTTTTATGATTCTAAAACCAGGTGTTTCTTACGAGTAAATCATGTTCCGCGCAAATACTGCCAGGCGACTTCCTTCTGCCCAGACCATATTCACCCACTATTTTTCATTCTCTTCCTTTTCCTACTATCAAATTCCAGTCTCCCATCACAATTAAGTTTTCCTCTCCCTTAATTGTCTGAATAATTTCCTTTAACTCCTCATACATATCTTCAATCTCCTCATCATCGGCAGAGCTAGTTGGCATATAAACCTGTGCTACTGTTGTCGGTGGTGGCTTCGTATCTATTTTGACAATGATAATGCGATCACTGTGCTGCTCATAGTAGTTTACCCACATTCCTATTTTCTTATTCATTATCAGTCCTACTCCTGTGATATCCCCAACTAATTTTGTATTTATAATCCTGTACTCACCTGACCAGAAATCCTGTTCTTCCTGCCACCGAACTTCACTAATCCCCACTATATCTAACTTCAACCTATCCATTTCCCTTTTTAAATTTTCTAACTTTCCTACCCGATTAAGGGATCTAGCATTCCACGCTCCGATCCGTAGAATGCCAGTGTTGTCTTTCCTGATGATCACATCCTCCTGAGTAGTCTCCGCCCGGAGATCCGAATGGGGGACTATTTTACCTCTGGAATATTTTACCCGAGAGGATGCCATCATCATATGTTCATACAGTAGAGCTGCATGTCCTCGGGAAAAGTAAAGGCTGTAGTTTCCCCTTGCTTTCAGCCGTTCGCAGTAACTGTGTGGCAAAGCCACATTAGCTGATGTTACAAGGCCAGCTCAATCAATCATCCAAACTGTTGCCTCTGTAACTGCTGCCCCTCTTCAGAAACCACACGTCTATCTGGCCTCTCCACAGATACCCCTCCGCTGTGGTTGTACCTACGGTACGGCTATCTGTATACTTGAGGCCCGCAAGCCACCCCACCTCGGCAATGTCTTGGTTCATGGGGGTGGGCATTGTTGTATTAGCCAGATAAGGAAGGTCTGTAATCCATTTTGTATCTCCAAGGTAAAGAATTTCTTCCCCTTTCATATCACGAAACAAAGCAATTTCCTCTCTAATTGAAAAAAAAAAAAAAACAAAAAAAAAAAAAAAAACAAAAAAAAAAAAAAAACCACATTGATAACCTTAGTTCTGCTAATCCACCGAACAGTGCAGTGGTATGGTAAATCTCCATACTGAGCTTCATTACCCTGAAGAAACCCTTTGAACTGACTCTGGTTGACACAGTGCCTTCATATAAAATTGACACGCTTGACGACAATGTCCATTATACGACTACGTTGTACAAGTTTAGCACACAGTGCTTCCTGATGAATGATACAGTATATACCGCAGATCTCCTTTCCAAGCTTTTTATTTGATAAGCGATAGACAAAATCTTGCTGATACCCAGCCATTTGTGACGCATCGTCTGTAGCCACAGAATGAAGTCTTTGCCAAGGTCATCATCATATCCGACGTCGTTCCATCTTATTCGATGGGTCGGCGAATGAGGCTTCTTCACCAGCCCTGGTCCTTGAATTTCTCTACTTCTTCGAGATACGCCAGAGTGTATCCCTCTGTTTTATATCGGTCTTCAGCACGTCTTTTTACTTCAGTCGCGGCCGTCCTCTAGGTCTTTTGTCTCTGAAGTGTAGCTCGTCCATTTCTCTTGGTAGTGTATTTCCATTCATACGACACATATGCCCATACCATGTCAGCCGCTGTGTAGTTATTCGGTTTGTAGTTTTATGACTTAAGCCTGGTTACGGATTTCCACGTTCCGAACTTTATCCCAACTTGTCTTTCCCACCATACTACTAACGAATCTCACTTCGGCTGCTTGGTTTCTACTGATTCTTTCTCAAGGTCCATGATTCGCAACCATACGTCAAAATATATATGTAATTTGTTTCATAGATGACTGTCTTGAATTTTCGTGGTATTTTTGTATTCCATATTAGATCTTTGACTATTCTGTAGAACTTGCTAGCTGTTCGAATTCTGTGTGCGATTTCTTCATCTAGAGAACCATTATTGGAGATAACACTAGCCAGGTACGTAAACTGATGAGTCATCCGTAGCTGTTTCCCTTCCAGTTGTGTGTGTCCAGTAGCTTGTCCGTAACCTCGCTTTTCCCTTGGCTGGAGATGCTACCATATTCTTCAGCAGCATCTGCCCATGTATTTAGATGTTTTTTGAGCTCTTCTCTAGAATCGACCCACAGAGATATGTCGTCAGCGAACAAGATGGGCTTCAGTGATTCACCTCCGATGCTTTGGTGTACTTTTCTTTGAATCTCGTTCATTACAGTGATGAAGAGAAGACGAGTCAGAACCGCACCCTGCATTAACCCAGATTTTTTGCCAAAGGTTTCGGTCATTCCCACGGGCGTTTTTACTTTACTTTGAGCATCTTCATTCAAGTTCTTTATCATATAGACTATGCCATCAAGTATTCCGGTTTTCGTCAGCACTTCCCACACCTTCTCCCGGTTGACAGCATCAAATGCTTGCTTGATGTCCAAAAAGGCTAGCCATAGGTCTCTGTTGTGTTCGTAGTATTTTTCCGTTTCCCAAGGTAAGTTCATTATATCCAAATATTCACACACAGATTCAGAAATATCGAACCCTGTTGTCATGTAATCTAGTGATACTACATCTAGCAACTCCTGTGTAACTTGCAGTTGCATGTCCACACAATACTCAAAAATACCCAGCTGAGCACAGTCGGATATACAAGTGCTCTCGTCGAGTGCAAGAGAAAATACTACGAAAATGTGGGCCTTATTCCTGAATTGCGCCGTTGAATCAGCACCCATGTAGAGAATTTGACGGGATATAGTTTGCTTCGAAAGCCAACTGGTCGCGGTGGAGCGGCCGAGCGCATTGAGGCGCTATGCTCCGATGCGCGAGGCCGTTGCCCATCGGAGGCTCGAATCCCCCCTCTGGTACGGATGTTCGTGACGTCTTTAGTGTAAGGTAGTTCATAAGTGGTTTGTAAGTCTAGGGACTGATGACGACGCGGTTAAGTCCCTTAAGCTCAACACATATTTTTTGAAGATAACTGCCTTCAAAAGCCGCTAATTCATTTGGAACTATACATGCGTTGATAAGCACGATTTAATTACAGGTCCCAAGGAGAATGGTTTGCCAGACATTGCTGTGATGTGAGCTACTTTTTAAACCGCACGAATTACGACTTCATTTTGATTTTCTTTAGCAGCATTCATATGTAACATAAAACAATAACGTAAAACAAATTACTTTAATATTAGATATTTTCTGCAGTATCAGACATCCATCTTTAAC
This sequence comes from Locusta migratoria, assembly GCA_026315105.1. Taxonomy (NCBI): domain Eukaryota; kingdom Metazoa; phylum Arthropoda; class Insecta; order Orthoptera; family Acrididae; genus Locusta; species Locusta migratoria. The sequence goes on from CM048755.1 coordinate 11,669,597, forward strand.
AATATTATTTTAACTTACATCTTCCTGTATGTTACCCTTCAAACTGGAAATAAGTTCCTCGCGAGCAAACCCTTCTACTCGCTCATAGTATACTGCACAGAGAGACACAAGAGATTTATGACACAATAAACATTGTGGACGTGCGTCTCTGCCAGTGTAGAGACAGTGAAGCAGGCACTGGGCTAGACATTTCTGATGTTGTCACACGAAGGAAAAGCGCGCTGGCGATGCGAGCGGCAGGGTGTGGGCGGGAAGGTGTCATCACTGCGTCCCCACGTGCTGTCAGCACAAGAGTTGATGTCATTGGACTGTGGCCTACCGATCTCTTTCAAGCTTTTGACTCAGTTAACACGCTGTGGAAACCGTAACCTTTACTGCAATAGGATTAAAGAGATAATCATTACAATGCAGATGCAGATATGTCAGCTACAATAATGAAGAAACCAGATGTAAAATATTACTCGGAAGAAAAGAACAATGCTGTTGTCTGGTTATTAAGTCAATACGTAAGCTACACTCCTGGCCATTAAAATTGCTACACTACGAAGATGACGTGTTACAGACGCGAAATTTAACCGAAAGGAAGAAGATGCTATGATATGCAAATGATTAGCTTTTCAGAGCATTCACACGAGGTTGGCACCGGTGGCGACACCTACAACTTGCTGACACGAGGTAAGTTTCCAACCGATTTCTCATATACAAACAGCAGTTGACTGGCGTTGCCTGGTGAAACGTTGTTGTGATGCCTCGTGTAAGGAGGAGAAATGCGTACAATCACGTTTCCGACTTTGATAAAGGTCGGATTGTAGCTTATCGCGATTACTGTTTGTCGTATCGCGACATTACTACTCGCGTTGGTCGCGATCCAATGACTGTTAGCAGAACATGGAATCGGTGGGTTCAGGATGGCAGTACGGAACGCCGTGCTAGATCCCAACGGCCTCGTATCACTAGCAGTCGAGATGACAGGCATCTTATCCACATGGCTGTAACGGATCGTTCAGCCACGTCTCGATCCCTGAGTCAACAGATGGGGACGTTAGCAAGACAACAACCATCTGCACGAACAGTTCGACGACTTTTGCAGCAACATGGGCTACCGGCTCAGACACCATGGCTGCGGTTACCCTTGAAGCTGCATCGCAGACAGGATCGCCTGCGATGTTGTACGCAACGACGAACCTGGCTGCACGAATGGCAAAACGTCATTCTTTCGGATGAATCCAGGTTCTGATTACAGCATCATGATGGTCACATCCGTGTTTGGCGACATCGCGGTGAACGCACATTGGAAGCGTCTATTCGTCATTGCCATACTTGAGTATCACCCTGCTTGATGGTATGGGGTGCCATTGGTTACACGTCTCGGTCACCTCTTGTTCGCATCGACGGCACTTTGAACAGTGGCGTATTAATGTCGGTATTACGGCCAGAGGTGGTTGTTGTGGGTACTGATTTCTCAGGATATATGCACCCAAATTGCGTGAACATGTAATCACATGTCAGTTCTAATATCATATATTTTGTCAATGAATACCCGTTTATCATCTACATTTCTTCTTCGTGTAGCAATTTTAATTGCCAGTAGTGTATTTTTTTTTTTAGCTATTTAATCAAATTTGTTTTACACGTTTCTGGATATGGAAAATGTTCGACTGCTGCCCTGACCAGCACATTCTTCAGATCTCTCACCAACTGAAAACGTCTGGTCATTGGTGGCCGAGCAACTGTCTCGTCACAATACACCAGTCACTACTCTTGATGAACTGTGGTATCGTGTTGAAGCTGCATGGGCATCTGTACCTGTACGCGCCATTCACGCTCTGTTTGACTCAATGTCCAGGCGAACCAAGGCCGTTATTATGGCCAGAGGTGGTTGTTCTGGGTATTGGTTTCTAAGTATCTATGCACCCAAATTACGTGAAAATGTAATCACATGTCAGTTCTAGTATAATATATTTGTCCAACGAATATCCATTCTTTTTTGGTGTAGCATTTTAATGGCCAGTAGTGTAAAACACTGTGAGGCTCAAACAACTTGACAGTAGAGCTAGATAAGCTACAACAAATGTTCACAGACAAAGAGGTACACAACCAGGAACATCCACAAGGCGCTACATGTCCCCGGGCGTCTTGATGCAACAGGAGAACAACGACAAGAAAAAAAAATTAAATGTTTGTAAAGCTTATGGGACTTAACTGCATTGTCATCAATTGCTAAACTTACAAACTACTTATGAAGTAGCTTATACTAAAGACGACACAAACATCCATGCCCTAGGGGGGGGGGATTCGAACCCCCGACGGGAGACGGCGTCTCGCATCGGAGCTTAGGGCCTCTCAATGGGCTTGGCCACTCCGCCGCGGCGAACGACAAGAAGAGACGAGGAACGTATCCTGTCTACCGTCTGCTAAGAACACCAGAATACTGAAGAAACGTGTTGTGCCCACCAAATAAGATCAGGGCACTCCTAAGTGTAGTCAAGGATGATGAGGGGTTTAACAAAACCTGGTACTTATCATATACCATTTGAACGCAGTATGCCTTATATTGGGCAAAGAATCACAACAGTTGATTTAAGTTGTAAGGAAGACCAAAGGCATGCCTGGCTATAACAGGCTACTTATTGTGCGATAGCAGAATATTGTCTAAAATTTGAGCGCACTATGGGCTATGATAAAACCAAAATTATGTCTCAAACCTAAGTTAGGGGGGAGTGTCATAATTGAATCTGTTGAGATCAAGATGGTAGAGAACCTGATGAAACGGCTCATTGTGGCGTTGGAACAGAATGTACAGCAGATTCGTTGACACGGCCACAGCAGCAGAAGCGCAGACCCTGGCAGCTGACGCGCATCAATCACCTGATGAAGACGCCGAGTTTCCAACTTGAAATATTGTTTAGGAAAGATGCGGACTACCGGTAGTACACCTGATTCTGCAAGATGACAACGAAATGTCAGGAAATTATACGGTGACTCTTACCGTGCCGCGGTGGAGTATCCGAGCGGTCTAAAGCGTACCGCTGCGGAGCGCGCGGTTGTTCGCCGTGGAGGTTCGAATCCTCCCTGGGGCATGGGTGTGTGTGTTGTCCTTAGGTTAGTTTACCTTACTTTAAGTAGTTTGTAAGCTACGGACTAATGACCACGCAGTTTGGTCCGATAGAATTACAAACATTTAAACATTTGACTCTTACCGTATACAACGCTCACGTGTTACGTTTAATGCCTACAACAACCAAACAAATTCCACAGTGTTCGACTCACACATGTACCCCATGATGATGAGCTGCTAAGAAGTTTGAAAACTTTTTTGGTTCATTAATAACGAAGAGAGCAATTAAAGACGACTGGCTGAATGTTTTCCTATAAACATCTGTACATCACAGTCACAAGTTCCACAACCATAATGATGGATAACATTTTTGGAAAACTGTACTGTTTGCATATATATAGAGCAAATTTGCTGAACCGCCCTAATAACCGATTTTACATATTAGATGAAGTAGCTACTGAAATATATCAAGAAAACAACAGAAAAACCCAAAGAAGAAATGAAATACAGTTAAGAGAAAACAATACAGGAAAACCAAAAACGTGTACATTAGGTTTACAAACTACTTAAAGTAACTTATGTTAGGACAAGACAAACACCGATACCGCAGGAGGACTGCAACTACGCATCCCGCACCGCAGCAAGACGCCTTAGAACGCTCGGCCACTCAACCGCGGCATAGGAGAACTCCCCTCCCCCTTTCGCCACACACACATATAGACAGGACATTCGGGGACACACATTAAAACCAAGGATAATGAATCTTGCCGGTATACTACTAAGCCAAGCAGAAACAATATAAGAAAAAAATACCTTAATTTGCAAAAGTGAATTAACAAAATATGTAGATATCAGGGTCCTCATAATAGAATTGTACCACAAGAAGCAGAAAATGAAAACAGTGGCATAAATTCAGGAATAGAGATCTGATAGCAAAGCAGATAAATTATTTGACTAAAAACCAAGCAACAAATAAAAAGAAATAAGAAATGGAAAATTTACAAGAAGCACTAAGAATGATGTCAATGAAGACAGAAAGTAGAGGAAAGGGGGAATTGTATATAAAAGCAAGCACTAGTATCAATGTAGTTCTAATGAATAAACAGGAAGACATAGACAAACAATACAAAAACAGAAATAAAATAATATTGAAGGACTAAAATCCGGTCCAACTAATGGAATTCGAATAAAACTGGAAAAACACACTAAAATATCTCAAAACTTTAACTAAAAAGACCACAGCACTAATGCTCAAATGTAATCTCAAAATTCAGAAAGAAAATAGAACTTTGAGGAGGTTATTAATTTCAAAAGTACTTCCACATATCACATAGCAAAATTAAATCAGAGGTATTTAATATTCCAGATAGACAATAACACTACTGTAAATAATTCCTTATAATTGATGAGAAAAGGCATATAGATCTTGACACTTCGAAGCTGATTTACTGTGATGTGAAAGATATGTACACTACAATCCGACCTCATGACACAATTACCATTATAAAAGAACAATTAACAGGAAACCTAGAAATTCCAGAAAGCACTACACAATAATTTACACAAAGCATGGAAGTAATCACCGAGAAAAGCTACTCTCACACATTACCAAACTTGTAAATCAAATGGAAACCATTTTTTTTTCTTTTGCAGAAATAATAGAAACAAAACGGTAGAATGTAATCTACTGGTACCGATATGTAGATGATAAGCTTCATAAATGAACTTCAAGAACAAATTTTACAAATACAAGTAAAAAACATTCACTATAACAATCCGTTCGACGTGGAAACGAAAACGGAAGAGAAAATACACTACCTGGGCCGCAAAACCATAAATTCTAACAACAAATGTGGCTTCACCATTTTCAAAAGAGAACAACAACAAATATGATAATCCATAAAGAATCAAACTACCCACATTCTCATTACCATGCATCTATCAGATATATTGTCCACAGACAATGTAGAATAACTCTATTGAAAAAGAACTATTAGGTAGAATGATACGTGATCCTTAATATAGCACAAAACAATGGATACAGTAGGAAAAAATGTTCAAATGTTTGAAAACCGAAGGGGACAAACTGCTGAAGTCATCGGTCCCTACCCTTACAAACCACTGAAACTAACTTTAACTTATGCTAAGAACAAGAAACACATCCATGCCCCAGGGAGGACCCGGAGCTCCAAACCGTGGCGAGGCGCCTTAGACCCCGCGATCATTCCCGCACGACACAGAGGCAACAGATTACATAAACAAATTGATACCATTAGAAAGAACATACCGAGAGAAAAGATGGAAATTAGAAAAATCTACAATCAACACTAAATAATAACCAGTTAAAAAATTCCCTTTCGGAGAACAAACAAGGCAAATACGTTGCTGTGTAAAAGTCTCAACCTCAGCCCTGATTCCGTCTTCTTCACCAAAAATGTGATAATCTTTGCTCCCTTCCCTTGAGAAAACTCGTCATATCTAGTCTCATCTCTCTCTTTGACATCCCTTGTGGGATCTTCATCTTCAAACTCATTATCAGTCAAACGTGGACGTCTTGTTTTACCTCAAAGAGAAGATATTTTCCTTCTCTATTACAATTAGAGCTTCAGCTAACTAGTTTCTGAACTTCAGTAGGTCCACTTTCTCTTTACTTCCTTTACCTTTGGCATCAGCTCTCGCAAGTATTGTAACAGGAATTCTCACTTCTTCATCTGCTGTAATACCGGGACCACTGAAAGTAGTGTCAAGGCATGTGAAAGCAATTTTCTCCCACTTGAAGTTACCTTACGGCTGTTCATTTCCTGCTTGTGAAACTTCCTTTCCAGGTTCTAGAATGTCTCTTTCCTGCTGTGAGGCCCGGCACTCTGCATCTGCTGTATCTCAAACAGACCCTTCAATGTCTCTGAAAGTTGAATGTCATTGAGGTCTAGTAGAATCTTTCCAGTCGGAGAGTGTCACCACCTCTGAGTCTGAAAAATTAAAATATTTATTGCAATGAGCTATGTGATGTGTGAAAATAGCTCTAATATTCATTAAATAGATGAAGAATGATTAGTCTTCAAAATTATTGCAGCTTAAGATAAAAAATTTCACCTACAAAAATGAGAATGTCCATGGAATATGAAAGCACGTTGTTACAATAGTGTCAAATGACAAAAACTATACTTGAACATATGTAGCTAACAATGAAAGAAGAAAACATTCACCCAAATAACACACACACAATAATCTTACCTTTAAGAAACATGAAACCCCTATGTCTTGGACAGGCTCGGAGCAGAGAGGAAAGAATGTGGAGCACGTTCCACACACACAGCACGACAAACGTTCGGCCATATTCTTGTGGAACACGCGTGTACTATATTGTTTACTTCCACCGCCAGCGTTACGGAACGCACACATTCTGTGTTTCCACTCTGCAGTCGGTGAAACATGATGGTGTCAGTTGACGACACGATGAACTAAAGGGGTTTTAATAAAGCCGTAACGGCGAGTGTAAGAGGGCATGGACGATAGGGGCGCTACAGCCATAGCGTGCGACTTGTGGAAGTTTGAGACGGACGGGTGGCGAGCACGGGTAGCCTAGTGGTTAAGGCGACCGCTGGCCCGAAGCGGGAGAACCGGCTTCGATTCCCAGCCCGGCTCACATCTTCACTTGTCGCCATTGTTTAATTTCAATACCTTAATGCAACCACTATCAATCCTTTCCTTCCTAATCCTTCTTCCTTCCCCTCCTTAATGAAGCAGGTGTGGTGTCTGTTCTTTCGGACTGGGTAAGATGGTCAATCAGTTCCAGGAAGGAAGTACACTGCTCGTGTTGACTGGAGTTCTGCCATTCCTAGAAGTTTGATCGTACTTTCTGTCAGAAGGGACTCTCATCAAGAAAAGTTTCCAGATATCTCAGAGTGAACCACAGTGCTGTTCTTCGGACGTGTTCAAATGTTTGTGAAACTTATGGGACTTAACTGCGGGGTCATCAGTCCCTAAACTTACAAACTACTTATGAACTACCTTATACTAAAGACAGCACAAAAATCCATGCCCGAGGGAGGATTCGAACCCCCGACGGGGAACGGACTCGCGCATCACAGTATAGCGCTTCAATGCGCTCCGCCGCGGCGCGTCGGACGTGGAGGAGGTACAATATACACCAACTGTCGATGGCTTTCCTCGCTCGGGCCGTCCAAAGTTTAGCACAGCAGCTGACGAGCGCCACTTAAGGGATTTCAGATCGGAGGGGAACGCAACCATGCTGAATAATGGTTTTCGTGCAGCCACAGGAGTCAAACTACACGTAATAGGCTGCGTGCCATTCACACCTTGTCACCATGCAATGCGGTAGATACAGGTCCAACAGCATGCTAAATGGAATCGTAAGTATTGGCATCAAGTGCTATTCGCATCCGCCTTCAGGCAGACAGTCGTCAGAGGCAGCCTGGTGTGCCTGAACGTCTTGGACACACTGTCCATCGATATTTTCGGGTGGCCACAGAAAGCCACTGCTGGTCGTAGAACACAATCAAACGGCTATACTGTACGGGAATGACATCATCCGACGTATAGTGCAACCACATTGGTAGCACTACCGCGAGATAACAGACACCAACTAATATAATATTTACACGCGAAGACGGCGCTTACTACACCGCAGATGCGGTCATACGTTCGACTTCGCACGGGAATCAGTAACGGCGAGTGTAATTTCAATGCCCTAATGCAGCCACTGTCAATCAGTTCCTTCCTAACCCTTCTTCCTTCCCCTCCTTTATCAATAATTTGCAAACACAAGCATTGGTTTTCTCTCCGTTCTGTGTGGGAGTCGAGTATCAGTGACAATCAGTGTTATTAGGTAGCGCCCTCTACGCACGTTATGGTGGACTGCGACGTATGCATGTAGATGCAGATGTAGCTGTAGATATATCATGGTCAACGTTATAGGCGATTGACCGCTCGATTAACATCCGAATAGAGTGCCATAAATGTTTAATAACGTGTTAACATTGCTACAATGGTTCACGTGGGTTGTATTAATTAAAGTAGCTGGCATACCGTTAAAATAGAGTCGATGTTTCAACTGACTTCAGAGCCCGTGACGAAAGAAAATTCACCTTCGCTCTGGGATGAACTCAGGCTATTAGAAAACTTCATGAAAGAAACTCTGACAACCAGGCCCCTCACGTGTTCTGCATTGCAAACAGCTATATGTGCACGTAGGTCGTGATAACACGATTGAGGTAAAGGGACAGAAAAAGGAAGGATGTCTTTTTGCTGGAAACAGTAGAGCTATAAGTTGATGTCACTGTTTTATCTCTGACGTGTCGCGGTTTATAAAATTTATTCGATCGAGAATTTTAAATCTTCCTATGCTACACGCCCTTATTTTGTCATAATAAGTGGGACATGCAAAGCGAAACTTTGATTGTATCTGCCTTACCTAGGCACTACAGGCGTTGACTGCGTAAACTGCATAGTTGCATATTAAGTTGTGAAACAAAACTGAGTTATAGATTTCTCAAAATAAGTGACCTTCTGTGGACCTCCTGGTAGTACCACCACGACTTGTCCCTTGTAAATGGACTTATTCATTCTCCTGAGCCTTCGTTTATCCTAAAATCCCCTTAATGTTACAAAAAACTGTTTTAAGAAAAGAAAATGTTTGTAGTCAACAGGTAACAAGCAAGAGTTTAGGGTGAATTTTCACATTCTGCGTAAGAAAGTAACCCAGCGAATTAATAGGTGGGGAATTGAAGTTATGTTAAAGTTTAGGAATAACTCAATTGCTACTAGGAAATAAATATTAGAAAGGTTCGCTTTACAATTCTAGTAGAATAAAGTATGTTTCCCATAATTTTTAAACATGGACAACATTGTTACATATGTTATTGGCATTAGATACAGCAATGAGTGAGCCTTTTTTCGACATAGTTACCAAAATAAATGAGACACTTTTCATTGTCAATGTTTTGGTTATGTGAGAGTTAACAATATGGGTGCTATTTTTCAGGAAATCGAAAAAGAGTGACTGCTGGACAAGAGTCTCCCATTGACACAGTCTGCCTGCTCAAAACCTTTACCTTTTTATACTTTTCTAGGAATGAACTTGCCAACGACAGCTTTCAGTTAATATGCAGTGTTCGAGTTGTAGGCTGCGCTTACCGAATTCTTCTTTCTGCCACAGAATTATACGAACAAAACACCATTCAGTCAGACCTTTGAGCACAATAACATGTAGTGGGTTTACGATTTCTGGTAATAACAAATGTTTTACATTGGGTACACTCAGTGATACTACATTTTCATAAGAAACATTTTACTGAATTTCCATTCTTTCTTTTAAGCTTAACTGATATTTTTTAGAATACTGGTGGACGTTCGAACATGTACTAATAAATATATTTTACTTCAGAATTTTAGAGCACTAAACAAGGAAAACTACAATTTGCGCTCATGCTAGAGTAATAAGCTGCATTTAGTTGTGTACAAACAGTTGTGACCAATTTCTTTTGGGACATAAGTAAGTTTCCCATGTTTTTAAAACATAGACTGCATTGTTACATGAGAAATTTTATTGGCAACAGGTACAGCAATGACTGAGCCTTTTTTCGACATAGTTACCAAATGAAATGAGACACTTGTCATATCAATGTTTTGGTTAGGTTAGAATTAACAACCGTCAAATACTTTATAAAATGCATCTTAAAACCATCAGCTGTTCATTAACTCCTTAAAAATCAACTAGTTTCGGTCGTATCGTGTGATAAAGTTCTGTATGGTAGAAGTTTGGCTCCTGTGAATGGAACCAGCATGTGGCAGTCATCTTCATCGCTCACTGTGGAATAAGGCGGAAACTGAGGACAAGAGGCGCTGAGTGCTTTCTGCAGATGTAGTGCTGTTCCTTGACGATGTTCCTTTGCAGACGTATGGCTGGGAGTTATTTGATCATCCAGCACACAATCCCGACTTGATCCCAGCGATTTTCAGTTTTTATTGCACCTGAATAAATTACTGTCACTCTGCCAGCGTTTTGACAACGATGAAGAACACAAGACGATGCCACACCCTGGATCCAGTCACAGGCGGCAGACTTCTATGACAGGAATACTGAAGTTGATGCCGCAATGTGACAAGTACCTCATTTCTTTTGTCGATTATGTCGAAAAACAGCTCAAACAGTGTTGTACATTGCCAATAAAGATTTTCGTGTAAGTATGTTGTCTTTTATTTTGGAAAAAAAAAAAAAAAAAAAAAAAAAAAAAAAAAAAAAAAAAAAAATTAGTTTCTGACTGCGCCTCGTAGTTGATCACGAACTGGATGCAGTTTTTCATAAATTAAATTACTATCGTTTAGTTATATACGTACCTGAGGCGTCATCTTAGTGACATAACTGAAAAGGAAGATGTGTTAAAACGAAACGCATGTAAGATAAACGGTGTAGTTGAAGGCGCCTTGCTTCTACTCCCGGGCGAAGCTCCGAGTCCTCCCTCGAGCACGGGTGTGTATGTTGTCCTTAGCACAAGTTCAAGTCTAGGGATTGCTCACCACTGCACAGCTTTACAAGCTTTTGATTGTACCATTATGGACGCGTCGCAGCAGACTTGTTGCTGGTTGGGCAGCCAGACACCACGTGTTGTGGGGCCGCCCTGACATCGCCACTTCAGAAGTCAGAATGGTTACTGCTACCCACAAAAATTATCCATGCAATTACGACACTTTTATTGCACCTACCCACGAAAACTTCATATCAGGATGTACAGTAATCATCCTTCCTAAAACGTGATAATTAATTAAAGTATACTTAATACCAACTGAATTAAGACAAGGTTGAAAGATTAGCCGCCTTTCAACATCTGTGCGTATCACACAAAACATTCAAATGTTTGTTAAGCTTATGGGACGTAACTGCGGGGTCATCAGTCCCTAAACTTACAAACTACTTATGAACTAACTTATACTAAAGATAGCACAAACATCCATTCTCGAGGGGGATTCGAACCCCTGACGGGGAACGGCCTCGCGCATCGGAGCATAGCGCCTTAATGCACTCGGCCACTCCGTCGTGACCTTTGCTGCAGTGAAGCTACGCATTTATTACAAGTGAGTGGTGTAACACATCCCTGTTTCCAAGAAGTGTTGTCATAGACAGAAACACGTAAGTATTTGAATTCTTGGAACCAAGTAAGCACTGTTATCAAAATGTTCAAATGTTTGTAAAGCTTATGGGACTTAACTACGGGGTCATCAGTCCCTAAACTTACAAACTACTTACGAACTACTTACGAACTAGGACGGCACAAATATCCATGCCCGAGGGGGATTCGAACCCCCAAACGTAGTGGCCGTGCAGACCGTGACTGCAGCGCACTGTTATCTATATTGTGTTCAGACACCAGTACATATGGATCTAATATTAAATAAACTACTATTTCTCCGTCCTGAGTCAAATTAACGATATAATCACGCAAATTGGTACAGATGTCTGTACAGTTTGATGGAAAATGGCATTCCGGTTATAACGACATTGCCCAATTTTGACCATTTTTGGTAATAATAAATCGATTTTATGTTATGTGAAATACTAAATTTCATCTATATTACAATCGATCCCACTACTGTTCGGGAAGGAATTTCTGTACTTCATATGCTTTGTATGTCTTATGAATATCTACGTTACGTTTATTTTCGTATATTATTTTGTAATTTTAATTTGCTTTGGTAATGTCATTTTTTATTTTTGAACTGTTTAATGTATGTGAAGATTAAGTAAATTGTAATATATCACGACCAGCATGCTATGTAAAAGATGCAGTGGTTCCACTGTGAACGGAGTTCCGATGCGAGTGAAAAGGTGGCGTTGGCGCGCAGCTAACGTACTGAACAATAGTCAGAGGCTGGAGCTCATGGCAGCGAGACGTCGGACGGAGAAGGCAGGTCACACTAGTAGCTCGCAGGCAACGAACAGTGGCAGACTTGTGCTACCGTTTTTTCTGGGCCAAATATATGTTCATTGGAGGTAGAAGACCAATCTACTTACAATGGCCCCGGTGGACGTGCAATTATAATGGTAGCATTCATACGGTCTTCTTGTGAAGTTAAATGGAAGCTACTGGAAACCGCCGTTATAATGCCTGCACAAAAAGCAAATCTGAGCTATATATGCTGCGCCTCCATCTTACTACCACTCCGCATCAATAACAGGCCACAATAGTTATTATTATTTTGTAACTGGTCGATGAAAACTTTAATAATGTGTTTTGGTTATTTTCAATAGAGGTTGCTTTTCTGTAAAAAAAAAAAAAAAAAAAAAAAAAAAAAAGTGTGTACGTAACCTTAATTTATACTAAGTTACAAACCCTAGTAGGAATCCTCTCCTGCTAAGATTTCTTATCCGAGTAATCTAATTTTATTAAGAGCAGCAACCATTTCTAATCGTGTAAATTTTGTAGAGAACCTTTCAAAAAAAAAAAAAAAAAAAAAAAATGTTCAAATGTTTGTAAATCTATCGGACCAAACTGCGTGGTCATCAGTCCGTAGCTTACAAACTATTTAAACTAAGCTAAGGACAAGACTCACAGCCATGCCCCAGCGAGGAGTCAAACCTCCGACGGCGAGCAACCGCGCGCTCCGCAGCGAGGCTCCTTAGACCGCTCGGCTACTCCACCGCTCAAAAATGTTTGTTAAGCTTATGGTACTTAACTACGGGGTCATCAGTCCCTAAACTTACAAACTACTTACGAACTACCTTATACTAAGGACGGCACAAATATCCATGCCCGAGGGGGGATTCGAACCCCCAACCTCAGTAGCCGTGCAGACCGTGACTGGAGCGCCTCAGTCCCCGCGGGCACCGCGGCCGGCTACTCCACCGCGGATATATGGTGCTGCAACTATATATTTCATTGCTCATTGCACAATGGATAAAAGTTCAATTATATTTGTGGGAGGAATAAGTTACTGTCTTGCCATATAACTACTTATAATTAGCTCATTTCTTTTTAATATTCAGATAAGAGCATTTATGTGTGACATTAGCCAACATTTGTGACAGTGTTTCTATAAATCATCAGTACAGTTTAAGTGACCTCATTCTAGATTCAAGGTTGGTAGATTTAATTGATAAACCCACTCAGTAAAGTGTACCTAAAGATAGCTATCTTTGTCAGAATCAAAGTAATCATTTGTTTCATGGTAGACAGAAAGACTTAATAATTTTCAGCAAAGTGATATCTACTAGTCAGTGTTGTTTATGTAGGCCTTTGAATAGAGGTCATAATAACTAATTTCCTACTTATTTGTGAAGATGATTAGGATTAGCACTAACCATAACAACAGTATTTTTTTTTTTTGCTACTACTAAATTAAGAGTTTTTCAGTAATTTTGTTTATGAATGACACTACTGCATTTCTGCTTCCCATGCCATACTCTTTATAGTATCAGATAGTAACTGATGAGGTGAGACTTGTCTTTGCAGTAATTGAAGTAGTTACTGCTTTCATTTGAGTCTTAATTATTTCTGTGATTGGATTTTATTTTATTTTACTTTTATTTTTATTTTTTTGTGAAGTGGTTCATGGTGTGAGTTCCTGTAGTCATGTCGTAGTTCATGAACCACGGGCAACGTATGAGTGGCCAAGTAAGTGGTCCTGACAGTTGGGATACCAGTTACTTTGGAAAAAGGTTGGGCATCTCGGACATTTCTGAGTCATGGCCACCTTTGTGCTCAGACGGCAAAGACTACCAAATCCACCGGTTTGTCCCTCAACCGTTAGGGCTAAAACCCAGTGGTGCCCTGGGCAAGTAAGGCTAGCAACCTGCTTCCCAGGTACTTCAATATCATGCTGGCAACCATCAGAGCAAAATGCCTCGGACCTTTGGAGGTGATGGAGTCCCACCTCTAATTGACAGACCAGGGACTCCTCCGATACGACTTGGCAAACGATCTGGAATGATATGGGGAGCTATTAATATCAATGGGGATTACACGGGGAAGACGGTAGAACTGGCGGAGGCTTCAAGTAAGATGGAGTTAGATGTCTTAGCCGTTAATGACGTTAGAGTAAGGGGAGAGAAAGAGGACGAAATCGGAGAATACAAAGTGTACCTGTCAGGAGTCAAAGTAGGAAGAGCACAGAGGGGTGTAGGGTTTTACATCGGGAAAGCAATCGAACCCAGCATAATTGCAATAAGGTATGTAAATGAACGACTGATGTGGATAGATTTGGCCATCTCTAGTAAGAAAATTAGGATTGTGGCAGTGTATTCACCCTGTGAAGGGACAGATCATGATGAGATGGACAGATTTTACAACGTACTTAGTGATGTAGTTGTTAGAGTGAAGGATAAGGATAGTGTTTTACTCATGGGTGATTTCAACGCCAGGATAGGAAATCGAACAAAAGGTTATGCAAAGGTTACGGGTAAGTTTGGAGAGAATATGGAGGCCAACAGGAACGGAAAACAGCTCTTGGATTTCTGTTCCAGTATGGGCTTAGTTATCACAAACTACTTCTTTAAGCATAAGGACATTCAAGGTACAGGGACACACTACTGGAAGAAGCTAGATAATGTCTTGGAACAGTAGTTTGTAAAGGTAGGAAGAAGCAGACAGCCTGGTGGAATGACACAGTTAAGGCAGCCTGTAAAGAGAAAAAGAAGGCATTTCAAAAATGGCTCCATACTAGAAATCAGGCAGACAGAGAAAGTTGTGTTGAAGAAAGAAACGAAGCTAAACGGATAATAGCAGACTCCAAGCAGATATCATGGGAAGACTTTGGAAATAAGCTAGAAACTCTGGGTCAAACCGCGGGAAAATCATTTTGGAGCGTAATTACCAATCCTCGAAAGGGAGGGAAGAAGGAATAAGAAGCAATAAAGCGGCTGGGGTGGATGAAATTAAGCCGGAACTCGTCAAATACAGTGGAATATCAGGTCTCAAATGGTTACACAGGATAATTGAGAAGGCGTGGGACTCGGGACAGGTTCCATCTGACTGGACGAAAGCGGTTGTCACGCCAATATTCAAACATGGAAACAGAAAAGATTGCAACAACTTTCGAGGTATCTCTTTTGCGTTCTAGGCAAAATATTATCAGGTATTGTTGAAAGGAGAGCGCGAGTATTAATTGAGGACAAGTTAGATGAAAATCAGTATGGGTCTAGGCCTCTTAGAGGCTGTCAGGACCAGATCTTTAGCTTACGGCAGGTAATGGAAAAGTGATGTGAGTGGTACAGGAATTTGTATCTATGTTTCGTAGATCTAGAAAAGGCTTATGACCGTGTTCCTAGGAGGAAGCTACTGTCAGTTCTACAAGATTATGGTATAGGAGGCAAACGTCTGCAGGCAATTAAAGGGCTTTACGTAGACTGTCAGGCAGCAGTTAGAGTAGATGGCAAATTAAGCTCATGGTTCAGTGTAGTTTCAGGGGTAAGACAAGGCTGTAACCTGTCACCACTATTGTTCATACTATTCATGGATCATATGTTGAAAACAGTAGACTGGCAGGATGAGATTAAAATAGGAGAAAACAAAATAAGCAGTCTCGCATATGCGGATGACTTAGTTGTAATGGCCGATTCGATTGAAAGGTTACAAACTAATATTTCAGAGCTCGATCAGAGGTGCAAGAATTATGATATGAAGATCAGCATCTCCAAAACGAAAGTAATGTCTGTGGGAAAGATATTTAAACAGATTGAGTGCCAAATAGGAGTAACAAAGTTAGAACAGGTGGACAGTTTCAAGTACCTGGGATGTATTTTCTCACAGGATGGCAACATAGTGAAAGAACAGGAATCGAGGTGCAGCAAAGCTAATGCAGTGACTGCTCAGCTAAGATCTACTCTCTTCTGCAAGAAGGAAGTAAGTACCAAGACTATGTTAGCGGTGCACCGCTCTATCTTTCGACCAACTTTGTTGTATGGGAGTGAAAGTTGGGTGGATACAGGTTACCTTATTCATAAGGTAGAGGTTACAGATATGAAAGTAGCAAGAGTGATTGCAGGTACTAATAGATGGGAACAATGGCAGGGGGGTGTCCATAATGAGGAAATCAAAGAAAAGCTGGGAATGAACACCATAGATGAAGCAGTTACAAATGTTCAAATGTTTGTAAATCTTATGGGACTTAACTACGGGGTCATCAGTCCCTAAACTTACAAACTACTTATGAACGACTTACGAACTAGGACGGCACAAATATCCATGCCCGAGGGGGGACCGAACCCCCGACCGTAGTGGCCGTGGAGACCGTGACTGAAGCGCCTCAGTCCCCTCGGCCACCACGGCCGGCTGAAGCAGTTAGAGCGAACAGACTGAGATGGTGGGGTCATGTTACACGCATGGGAGAAGCAAGATTACCTAAGAGACTCATGAGCTCGTCAGTGGAGGGTAAGAGGAGTCGAGGTAGACCAAGAAGAAAGTACTTAGATTTGGTGCAGAATGATTTTGAAGTAAAAGGCATAACATCAGACGAGGCATCAATGTTAGCATGGAATAGGGGATCATGGAGGAGTTTTATTAGAGGTACTATGCTCCAGACTGAACGCTGAAAGGCATAATCACTCTCTAATGATGATGATGATGATTTTTTGTGAAACTAGTGACAAAATTCTTTCACCCTGTATTTATTCAGCACCCAGATTCCAAATTTAACTGCATTTTTTTACTTTATCACTGCTTGGTATTCTCATGCCTCATTAGGCGACCGTGTATATTTTTTATTAATGAATTATCCTATTAATAAATTTAATTAGTACAGCAATAGTATTTCCTGGGTGCACAAGTCAATTTCATACTTCATAATAACCAAATTCCCTTCTGCTGCTGTATGCTACATCTGTTTCAAGCATAGCTATTGCCTCCCACAATTTATTTCGTGTTTGGGTAAATCTTTGGGTCGTTTCGGTCCAAGTCTTGTCCTTAGGCTAGCACGAGTGCCACTCTTAGTAGCACATGACTGTTCGATTAATCGCGGTCTTGTCACACGGTCAGCAATGATAATGTCATGGCACTTATAAATCAGGGGCCTTTTTCTGAGTAGTCCCACATCGACACTTGACTGTGTACACACTGAAATTGTCTAAGGTAAACTGTTCATCAAATTTTGTATAACGTTGTGGCCCTGAGTCTGACATCTGGCGGTTGTGTGTCTATTAATAGTATTTGCTACAATTGTTTATGAAGGAAGGCAGACCTCAAGCGTCAGTGTGGATATTCCCAACTCCGAATAATTTGCTTCCTTATTCATTATGTGAAACCTATCTGAAACCTTTATAATGGACTGTAATCTGAAAATGTTTCCAAACGCATTTGACTGCCGATTTCCAACATAAAATCGCATGTAAAATTTTACTATGAAAGAAAACACATTCACTGAGTTTGAGTGTTGTTTTCTTAAAAATGAGGTCGTGCTCGCACACATAATTAAAATGTCCAATGTCACAGTGAAATTCTTATTTTCCTCTCTATGAAATGCGTAACTTAATAGATGCAAAACACTCAGGGGAATTGTGTACGTCAGAACTATAAAGAAACATTAATTACGACATTTAAGAATTGGCAAATCATAGATTTCTACACAACTCAACAAATTATTTTCAACTACTGATAAGATTTGTATCTGTACCACCAGAATTGTATTTGTGGCCTCTTTTCGATAAACAATCGCATATTATATATAATGAGCAGCAGTGACGTAAATTTCTGTTCTACAAAAACGGCAGCAGTGGCCGAGCAGTCTGCGGCGCGCCAGTCACAGTCTGCACGGCCACTGCGGTCGGAGTACGAATCCCCCCTCGGGCATGGATATTTGTGCCGTCCTTAGTATTAGCTAGTTCATAAGTAGCGGACCGAGAAATGCGTACAGTGGAATGGGGCGTCACTGCAAGCGAATCTCCGTCCTTCATAAATGCGAAGGAACTGGCCATCAACCGTGGACCCATTCAAATGGGAAGAAAAATCAACTGTCCACAATACACACATGCATGAGTGAAGGAAAGCCATGGCTTGCAGTTAAGATAAAAGGGATGTTTCTTTAAATATTGTGCTGGAAACGTAAGAAAGACACCAGTACTCAAGTCACACCCTAGTCCACGGAAAACTGGGTAATTTCACCGAGCACGGACAGAAGTGGCCATGGAAACGGCGCCCGTCATTGGATGGCATTGTAAATTTAAGTCAGCAACCAAGAAGGGAGACCCCACCGATCGAAGACAGGTGGTCCGACGCCGGAGAAGTGAGAAGATCTGGACGTTGTTGTTGCTGTGGCTGACTCATCGCGATGTCCCTGCCTCTACCGCGGTCCACAGTCACTCCGCACTGCGTCTGGCTCCCCGTGACTCCAAATAACGGTCACTCATTCTCACCCTTTTCCCTTCATAATCGAGTCGTCACGAAATGCAGTCAAATCAGCCATGAGACATGTTACTTTGTTGAAGAGATATAAAAACAAACAAAACTAAGCTGAAGAGCCAAAGAATCTGATACAAGTATCGAATATCGTGCACGGCCTCCACAGACATCCAAAAGGACCAAATAATGTCTGAAGTAGTGATGGAGGAAACTGACAAATGCCTCCTGTAGTGCTGTCCATAAATGAGTGGCTGCAGACTACTTCTGAACAGCAGGTTGCAAGGAATCCTTGGTATGTTCAATAATTTTCAGTTTCGAGGAGTTTGATGGTCAGCAGAGGTGATTAAACTCAGAAAACTGTTCCCGGAGCCACTCTCTAGCAATTCTGGACGTGTGGAGCGTCGCATTGTCTTGCTGGAATTGCCCAAGTCCGTGTGAATGCTCAGTGATCATGAATGGATGCAGTTGATCATCCATGATGCATACATGTATGTCAGTAGTCATAGTGGAGTCTAGACATATCAGGGGTCCCAGTCAGTCCAACTGCACATGCTCTATGCAATAACAAAGCCTCCACCAGCTGAACAGTCCCCTGTTGACATGCAGGATTCATCACTACCATTTTACAGTTTCAACTAGCATTTCACCATTTTTACACTTGAAGATTACATTTTTACACCTTCCACTACCATATTTACAGTTTCAGCTATAATAGTTACACTTTTAACGACAATATTGACAGTCAGATACTCATCGTCACATGTCTCCTACACAGCATAACGACTACCAAATGGCTTATGAAATACAACAGACAATACGTTAGGGGTGTCTGTATATATATTCAAACGGTAGTCTCGATCCACAGGTGGAAAATTGAAGAAAGTATATACCACACTTCCTGCATCACGAATGAGGCACAGAGCTTCGAAAATTATTTTCTCTACGTAACCACCTTTAACACTTTTTATGCAAACCGAACCACAGATCAGAGAAAATCATATCAGGTCCATACGACCCTCCCTTAGTAAGACACCCTACTATTCTTTGAATTATGTTTACATGTAGTTGTCAGATCAGAGAAAATCATATCAGGTCCATACTACCCTCCCTTAGTAAGACACCCTACTATTCTTTGGATTATGTTTACATGTAGTTGTCAGATCAGAGAAAATCATATCAGGTCCATACGACCCTTCCTTAGTAAGACACCCTACTATTCTTTGAATTTTGTTTACATGTAGTTGTCCTAAGTGAAGTGTCGTTTAACACCTCATCAACTGCTTCTCGCCGGCCGCGGTGGCCGAGGGGACTAAGGCGCTTCAGTCACGGTCTGCACGGTCACTACGGTCGGGGGTTCGAATCCCCCCTCGGGCATGGATATTTGTGCCGTCCTAGTTCGTAAGTAGCTTGTAAGTTTAGGGACTGATGACCCCGTAGTTAAGTCCCATAAGCTTTACAAACATTTGAACATTGTTTGAACTGCTTCTCTGCATGGTTCTTTTGACCAAACTTTACGTATTTTCTCTTAGTCTCATAGCTCTGAAAAACTAAAATATCCTATTCAGAAGGTTCTACGTATTTTTAACAATCAACTGATGGAGGTTGAACTTGCAAATAGTAATGGTTCTAATACATCTCCCACTCAGCAGAACAAGATGCCTTGTGATCTCCAGCAACAATACTTGAAGGAATATCTGCATATTTGCTCATAAAGTAAAGTATCGATCAAAAGATCCAAGAACCCTAGATTATTCATACATCACTTCAGGAAGTGCGAACAAGTTACTGGGATTTGAAATTCACATTACGCCACATCACCGGTAACACTCTTTGGGTAATTTCTAACCACAGATCAGAGGAAATCAAATCGCATCCATAGGATCTTACCCTAGTTAGGCACCCCGATATTCATAGAACTTTGCTTAAGTTCTTTCTAAGTGATCAGCTCAGAAGTATGTTCAAGTGGCTGTGGATAATGGACTTGGCATTGTCTAATTTTCGAGTGGATGTCAATATTCTCTAAAGGTCACTGTCAGCTAAAAATTATGATGCATCATGTGGCGTCACAACATGTCGTCTCTGAATAGTATGAAAAAGAAACATCCTACATAGACAAAACACTTGTTTAAGCAAGTGGTACGTTGACAGTTGTCTGATCGGTAGAGACCTGACAATTTACAATTGTGGAGTTGAATAATTGCTTTTGAATAGTACAACTCGCTTGTTAGTGGTACTTATGGCAAGTATGGAATCATTTTGGCAGTTTACCAGAAACGATTGCGATGGTATAAGAAAAATAAACTGGGATCGATGTAGGGACAGAACTTTCCCAGTAAAATGTTCTGTATGTGTCGTTCATTTTACGATGTATTCGTGCGTTTATCGAAAGTAAAAAGCGGGAAAGCGATGAATACGTAATGTTATTGATCATCAGAAGGTGCGTTTGTTTTGTAAATTACTTAATTGTCCATCTGGGCATCAGTAAATGGATAGAGAGAGTCAGCATGTGGAGTGGAAATATGGAATATTTAGAGAGTAATGAATGGTAGGTGAGAACCTGATGGGTATTACCATGATTATCGACCGTATTGATGGGTGCTTCATCAAACTGCGTGTGTGTCCACCACCACCTAGAGAGAAGGGCGCGGCGCTCTCGTGTGACGTCAGGCAGAGTAGGTTGCGCGCTCATAGCTGACTGGCTCGCTGCTTCGGCATAGTGGGCCGTGCCCCAGCAGCTACCCAGTCAGCTATGCCTGACGTCACACGAGAGCGCCGCGGCCTTCTCTCTAGGTGGTCTTGGTGTGATGTCCGTAGTCGTCGAAACGTATGCTATGTAAATCGACTACTTAAAATGAAATGATTTTTCTGCACGAGTAACTGTTTAACTTACATGGCATCGGATACAATGTTTCAGTGTGGATAGGTAGAAAGCGACTCAAAAATTTGAAATGTTGACGAACTTTGCATTGCGTAATTTATCGGATCTTTCGAAGGGGTATTAATATTCCTTCTACTTGTCACCTTTTTTTCAAGGTTGTTCAAATGTAGAAATAGTTGTTAATCTATGAGACTAAATTAACGTTGCCATCAGTCTCTAGACTTACAAACTAGTTAAACTAACTTAAACTATCCTAAGGACAACACACATACCCATGCTTGAGAGAGGACTCGTCCGGGACGAGCAGCCTCGAATTCCCTGACATGTGCGTGACATACAGTTCATATTCTACAAAACCTTAAAACGATAGATGAAACTATTGAGTGTTAGGGGCCTTTGTCGTGAATAACGAGTTTTGTATTGATGACGGTAAGAAGGTCTGAGCGGTTATTAAACGTTCATACCAAGAGTTACTGGATCTTTCAACTGTATGGTGCTGATATGAAATTGTCTGTTCAGAGGGACAGATAGTGACTGAGCAACACTTTATTAAATGCAGACAGACAGAATCACTCTAATCATTGTCAGAATGGGGTTGACGGTTATTGAGAGCTACGAGTGGGAGTTTGAAAATAAGTTTGCCCTGTCGACTGTCGTCAGAATTGCGCATGAAAGAAAAAAAAAGAGACATTAAAGATAAGACATATCTTGATGTTTATACATAATTTCCAAGTACATTGAGGCATTTGTCGATACGCTTTATAAGCATGAAAAAGCCGTCCAGAAAAAATGAGGGCGTTGCATAGGGAAGAAGCGTTGATTGGCTTGTTTGACGTCAGCATTGCTTCCAGAGCGCCTTCCGCCGAGAGACTTCCTCAAAGCTGGAAACAGATGGAAGTCACTTGGTGCGAGATCAGGACTGTATGGCGGATGGCGTAGGTGCTCACAACCAAGAGTTGCAATATTGGTTTGCGTTGTCCTCGCCGAGTGTGGTCTCGCGTTGTCATCCAACAGCAGAACGTCAGATCTGAGAAGGCCAGGCAGCTTTTTCCGAATCACCTCTTTTTAGAGTGGCACAGTACCGCGCAGCATTGATGGTTGCATCCGCCAAAGAGTGCAGCAACAAACCTACTTGGGCGTACCAGAAGACGCTGAGCAGCACTTTACCTACAGACGAAGTGTTTTTGAACTTCTTTCGGACAGGTGATGTTTCCACTCCATAGATGCGGCTTTCGATTCGGGCGTATAATGGCGAACCCACGTTTCATCCCCCGTCACAATCCAAAACAGAAACTCTTTGTCATATTCATGGTCGACCTCTACCTAATGGTGTATCGGTGTCTTGCACGTGCGGTTTCACCTGCTGTGTCGTCTTTCGCCCATAGCCGTTCAACGCTTTTCCGTATGCAACGCCCTGATTTTTTCCTGGACGGCTTTTTGAAGCTTATAAAGCGGTTTGACAAATGTCTCAATGTACTTGGAAATTATGTAGAAAAATAAAGATATGTCATATCTTTAATGTCTCATTCATTTTTTTTTTTTTTTTTTTTTTTTTTTTTTTTTTTTACTTTCATACACAACTCTGCCAACAGTCGACACGGGAAACTTATTTTCCAACACCCCCTCGTACAAAACGTATGCCGTAAATACAATGTATCATGCTTTTTAGAGATAATTTTCGCTGCATTGCGGTCTGCAGTAAGCATGGATGGTCTTTATTGTGCATTGTTGATGTGCTTGATGTCAGCGGTAACTTGGTTATTTGCAGTGTAGGGCTATAGAATTGGTGGAGTTGTGCGGTAGAGATTTTTAGATGGACCTAGGTTCAGTGGCGCAGCCAGATTTGGTTCACGGGTGGCGGCTAATTAAAAAAAAATGAAGCCTACTGAATGTATTAAGGCTAAAGGGTTCTTATCATTCGCTATCAGAAATATAAGAGGTTTGATTCCATTTTTTTTGGAACGGTGTGCTCAACGACCACCAATATAGTAAATGTAGTCTGCAGCATTTGTCGTATTTTTATTGTTTTAGCAGATAGATTTCGATCATATAATGATCATCATCAATGTACCTTCAATATAAGAACATACAGAAATCAGTACAGAGTCCAAACACATAAAATAAACTCAAATCCAATCCAGTTGTAGAGTATAGTAAATGTACGTACGAGTCATCGTAATATCAGCCAAGCAAATCATATGCCATATTAGCTGAATGGAACGTAGATTTTTTGAACATTTCAGCGTAGTGTCTAACCATGAAATGAGCGAGGTGCTTACAACATCATGCAGCGGCGCTTTAGAAGAATGGCCCTACTAACGCCCTCTGCTATAGTGACTGAACTAAAATAATTTTCTTTTTTTAGGAATTAAAACGAAATCTAAAGGAATTTTACAATGCAACAAAAGTATTGATTACGTATTTGTTTATATGTTCAGATGTGCTAACAAAACTAACGGGGTTCCATTAAAAAAAAAAAAAACGTACGTTTGTGTTAAAAAACATACTTCCGTGCATTTTTTATGGTTTGTATTAACCAATTACACTAGCCTCTCTCCTCACATTCGGTTCGTCAGTATTTGATGTGGTTTACGAAATGTATCCACTCCCATGAACCACAGACATTGCCGAGGTGGGGTGGCTTGCGTGCCTCAACGATACAGATAGCCGTACCGTAGGTGCAACCAAAGCGGAGGGGTATCTGTGGAGAGGCCAGACAAACGTGTGGTTCCTGAAGAGGGGCAGCAGCCTTTCCAGTAGTTACAGGGGCAACAGTCTGGATGATTGACTGAGCTGGCCTTGTAACATCAGCTAATGTGGCTTTGTCACACAGTTACTGCGAACGGCTGAAAGCAAGGGGAAACTACAGCCGTTATTTTTCCCGAGGACATGCAGCTCTACTGTATGAACATATGATGATGGCATCCTCTCGGGTAAAATATTCCGGAGGTAAAATAGTTCCCCATTCGGATCTCCGGGCGGGGACTACTCAGGAGGATGTTGTCATCAGGAAAGACAATGCCGGCATTCGACGGGTCGGAGCGTGGAATGTTAGATCCCTTAATCGAGTAGGAAAATTAGAAAATTTAAAAAGGGAAGTGGATAGGTTGAAGTTGGATATAGTGGGGATTAGTGAAGTTCGGTGGCAGGATGAACAGGATTTCTGGTCAGGTGAGTACAGGATTATAAATACAAAATCAGTTGGGGGTATCACAGGATTGATAATGAATAAGAAAATAGGAATCCGGGTAAACTACTATGACCAGCACAGCGATCGCATTATCATTGTCAAGATAGATACGAAGCCAACACCGCCAACAATAGTACAGGTTTATATGCCAACTAGCTCTGCCGATTATGAGGAAATCGAAGAAATATATGAGGAGCTAAAGGAAATTATTCAGACAATTAAATGAGAGGAGAAATTAATTGTTATGGGAAACTGGAATTCGGTAGTAGGACAAGGAAGGGAAGGGAAGATAGTAGGTGAATATGGTCTGGGCAAAAGGAATGAAAGAGGAAGCCGCCTGGTAGAATTTTGCACAGAACATAATTTAGTTATAACAAACACCTGGTTTAAGAATCACAAAAGAAGGTTGTATACATGGAAGAGACGAGGAGACACTGGGAGATACCAGATATATTTTATAATGGTAAGACATAGATTTCGGAATCAGGTTTTAAAGTGTAAGACATACCCAGA
Source organism: Locusta migratoria (assembly GCA_026315105.1). NCBI lineage: Eukaryota > Metazoa > Arthropoda > Insecta > Orthoptera > Acrididae > Locusta > Locusta migratoria. The sequence goes on from CM048755.1 coordinate 11,694,583, forward strand.
GGCAGATATAGAATCTGACCATAACTTGTTGGTTATGAACTGTAGGCTGAAACTGAAAAAACTACAAAAAGGTAGGAAAATAAGGAGATGGGACTTGGATAAATTGAAGGAACCTGAAGTTCTTAAGAATGTCAGAGGGAGCTTCAGGCAACAATTGACAGAAGCAGGGGAAAATAAAACAGTTGAGGAGGAATGGGTAAAATTGAGAGATGAAATAGTGAAGGCAGCAGAGAACAAAATAGGTGGGAAGGCAAGAAATACAAAGAATCATTGGATATCACAGGAGATACTAAATTTAATCGATGAAAGGAGAAAATATAAAAATGCAGTAAATGAAACAGGCAAAATGGAGTACAGACAACTAAGAAATGAGATTGACAGGAAGTGCAAAATGGCTAAGCAGGAGTGGCTAGAAGGCAAATGCAAGCACGTAGAAGAATGTATAAATAGGGGGAAAATAGATATAGCGTACCGGAAAATAAAAGAAACATATGGAGATAAGAAAAACAGCTCTATGAATATCAAGGACACTGATGAAAAACCAGTTCTCAGCAAAGAAGGGAAGGCTGAAAGGTGTAAAGAGTATATAGAGGGGCTCTACAAAGGAAATGAACTTCGAGACACTATTGTAGGAAGGGAAGAGGATGTAGATGAAGATGAAATAGGAGATACTGTACTGAGAGAAGAATTTGAAAGAGCCCTGAAAGACCTAAGTCGAAACAAGGCCCCTGGAGTAGATGATACTCCCTCAGAGCTACTGAAGTCTCTGGGAGAACCAGCCATGACAAAATTGTTTCATCTGGTGTGTAAGATGTATGAAACAGGTGAAGTACCCTCAGACTTTAAGAAAAATGTTATAATCCCCATTCCAAAGAAAGCAGGTGCAGACAGGTGTGAAAACTACCGAACCATCAGTTTAATAAGTCATGGTTGCAAAATATGAACACGAATTATATACAGAAGGATGGAGAAGCTGGTAGAAGCCGACCTCGGGGAAGATCAGTTTGGGTTCAGGAGAAATGTAGGAACTAGGGAGGCAATACTCACTTTACGGCTTATCCTAGAAGATAGATTAAGAAAAGGCAAACCTACATTTTTAGCTTTTGTAGATTTGGAGAAGGATTTTGACAATGTTGATTGGAATAAACTCTTTAAAGTTCTGAAGCAAGCAGGAGTAAAATATAGGGAGCGTAAGGTTATTTACAACTTGTACAAAAACCAGACAGCGGTTGTCAGAGTTGAAGGGCATGAAAGGGATGCAGTGGTTGGAAAGGGAGTAAGACAGGGTTGTAGCCTTTCCCCAATGTTGTTCAATTTGTACATTGAGCAAGCTATAAAGGAAATCAAGGAGAAATTTGGAGAATGAATTAAAGTTCAGGGTGAAGAATTAAAAACATTGCGTTTTGCCGGCGACATAGTAATTCTGTCAGATACAGCAAAGGTCCTGGAAGAGCAATTGATTGGAATGGACAGTATGCTGAAAGGTGCGTATAAGATGAAAATTAACAAGAGTAAAACTAGGGTAATGGAGTGCAGTGTAAGAAAATCAGGTGATGCTGAAGGAATTAGATTAGGTAACGAAGCAATAAAGGAGGTAGATGAGTTTTGTTACTTGGGCAGTAAAATAACAAATGATGGTCGCAGTACAGAGGATATAAAATGCAGAATGGCAATGGGTAGAAAGGCGTTCTTGAAAAAGAGAAATTTGTTAACATCGAATATTGATTTAAGCCTAAGGAAGTCCTTTCTGAAGGCATTTGTATGGAGTGTTGCCTTGTATGGGAGTGAGACATGGACGATAAACAGTGTGGACAGAAAGAGGATAGAGGCTTTTGAAATGTGGTGCTACAGAAGAATGCTGAATATTAGGTGGGTGGATCGCGTAACTAATAAGGAGGTACTGAACAGAATTGTGGAGAAAAGAAATTTCTGGCATACCTTGACTAAAAGAAGGGATCGATTGGTAGGACACATTCTTATACATCAAGGAATTGTGAATTTAGCGTTGGAGGGAAGTGTGTGGGTAAAAACCGCAGAGGAAGACCAAGAGATGGATACAGTAGCCTTAGCAGATTCAGACAGATGTAGGTTGCCGTTCTTATGTGGAGATGAAGAGGCTTGCTCAGGATAGGGTATTGTGGAGAGCTGCATCAAACCAGTCTCCGGACTGTAGACCACAATATATATATATTAATTTTTTAAGAATATAAGAGGGTCGCTGATGTTATAACTGTTTAATTAACCCGAGACTCTATGTGTGAAAATGAAACTACAGTAACACTCTTGTTGTTCGTAGTTTATGGCGGCTTTCCTGAGATTCCACTCGGTGGCTCCGCTGACTTGCTAAGGAGCGCATATGAGCAATCGGCTCGTAACTTGAGCACAGCAGTAACAACAGCGGCAGCATCAAAGCTGGTCGCGGCGGCATTTAAAGCACTCACAGCAACAGCAGCACACGTTCTCGGTGGCGGCATCACGATGGCGACCCATTGTCACGTTCACTTATGCTTGGCAAATTATAGTTACGTTGTGATTTATTAAATGTGTACTATTTCAAATTGCCGGTGCCGGCCTGTTTTAAAAAATTAAAATTCTAAAATATAAAAATATCTTTAGGAGGTACTGGGGGGAGGCTTCAGCCGCATTACCCCCCCCCCCCCCCCCCCACTGCCTGGATTCATACTGGAGAGGTCTGCAATAAGTCCTGGTTGAGGTAGTTTAAAAGTGTGTGCGATAGCTACAGTGTACGTAAGGACACTACTCAAATGTTTGTCATCTAAGGAAATTAACTTCCACGGTTCTTAGTTCTAGGCTTACAAATTGATTAAACTAAAGTAATCTAAGGACTACAAACATACACATGCCCGAGGCAGGACTCGAACCTCCGACGGCGAGCCACCGCGCGCTCCGCAGCAAGGCGCCTTACGACTCCCGGCCACTCCACCGCGGCTACATGTCAGCAGGCACTTGTACGATGTTCAATGTCTGCCTGTCACAGACCTGACATGTTTCTTGCACTGCCAACTATCGCTTGGCTCGTGTTATGGGAAGTTTATTATGTTAATTAATGTGTCGTGGGTTTGGACATTAAAGTGTAACGCTATTGTGACGTGGGTCTGCTTGTTTAAAGGGACCTGGACGTGAACGGTCCATACCTCGCTTTCAGTACAAATTACTCTCCATCTACATTGCGGAGGAATGACATTAACTCAAGCTGTAATAGCAAATTTATTGACATATCTGTTATAGTTTAAGAATTACAATATTTTGCCTAATAGATGTTTTTATAATACACGTTCGCATTCGGGAACCATTTTCTGGTGCATCGTCAGTCTAATAGCATTTTGACTGGGACAAGTTGCTTTCAACATTCGTAGGAACACTTATGCCTCTTGTTTTGTAGTCTGGAGTATATCTGAGGAAATAGAAAAACCCTTATTACATTTCATTACTAGTTTGTCTAATAATTACTGTTAAAATTATATACAGAATGACAAACATAGATCATTTCCGCAATGTATTAGGTATGATACAAGATACCGTCCCATTCTTCAATTGGGAGAAATTTCGTGAACATAACTAAAACCGTTAATGTTCTGAAAATGTAATTTCGAGAAAATGAGAAAAGAGTGTGCACAGTTTTTTTTTACTCACCGTATGCCTCTTTCAGAGCATTCCAGTGGAATAATATTGCTGGCCAGCTGCTTCTTCATCCTCTGTAGACTCTTTCAGGAGTCTTTTCCTTAATCTGGACTCTTTATTGGTGGCTTCCGCAGTCATTTCTGCTTCAACTAGTCGTTGACGATCTATGGCAGTCAGAGCAGCCATCATATTATTTACGGGTTGGATGGCTAAATGGTCCATTACTTTTGTCCTGATAATTACACCATCATTGAAATAGATAACAACACCCATCACAACTATTTTGAGTGGTGTCCATCTAACAAACACTGTCTTCGGTAGTCGTTGCCACACGCAGCTGTTCAAACTCTCATCAGGATTTTGTGTACGACCATGTGGTAAGTAATTTTTTATCTGCAAAATCCCTTATTATTGGCTTCATTGTTTCCATGACTGTGGCAGGCATGGAATGTTTATGGTGCTATTCCTTGTCTGAAGCATGCGTGGACAGTGTGCAGATATTTGTTCAAAGAGCGTTTAAGACTATAATAACTATTTAAAAGTAAATAAACCATACGTTTTTGGGAATGGAAGAAATTTGTCTTTCAGATGGAGGCAATTTTTTCCACTTTTCAGTCATTTTCACGTCCAAATCAATAGAGGCTACTGATTTCTAAATATTTGTAGCCGGTATGTTGTAGGTTTGAATTTCAAAGCGTAAGGTAATTTTTGAGATGCGCTGTGTACAGATCTTGTTTAAACTGGCATATATGTTGACGACTGTTTGATCGGCAGAGGAAGATAATCTCAAAGTATGTGTGGAGTAGAACATTAGTTTCGAAGAATACTGTGAGTGCGCTTCATTTGGTAGCAATTGTGGGATTGCTACCACGTGGAAATGGATTGGGAAAATGATTGGTTGCAATGCTACTGTACTCAGATGTAATACGCTTATTTATTGTAGGGTGGTTGTGTGGGTGATTTTTTTCTGAAATAGGATGGACTTTGGTAAAATAATAATAACGCTTGAACTGATATATGCTTCGTCACTGCCATGTTTTCTGAAATAATATTCACCGGATAATTTTGTGGCTTTCAAGATGTCACAGGGAGAAAGAATATTTCTGGTCCACAACCAGATATTCACATAATCGAATCATTTAGTGATCGAGCATAGACAGTGGGTACAGCAGGTTAAAAGCTGTTCTGAGGATACGTAAACAGGTTAGCCATTTACCTGCGGAGTCTGAAGCGAGTGGCCACAGCAGTGCAGCAGAGTGAGGCCTGACAACTGTTCAAATGTCTGTAAACCCTCGGATCAAACTGCGTGGTCATCAGTCCGCAGCTTACAAACTACTTAAACCTAGGTAAACTAACCGAAGGACAACACTCACACCCATGCACCAGGGAGGACTCGAACCTCCACGGCGAGCAACCGCGCGCTCCGCAGCGAGGCGCTTTAGACCACTCGGCTACTCCACCGCGGCCCTGACAACTTCGGGACCCTGTAACTGCGGGCATTCTCAATTGATGCGCAAAAAGTAAAGTAGTATTACATAAATGGCTGGGGCTTTGTAATTGAAACTCAATTTTCTGCATGTCATTATGTATTAGCATATGTTTGAGGACTTGCACTAAGAGTTGAATTTATTGGATAAAGAAATTGGTTAAATAAAATGATGGATGATGAACTTGTTTTGATGTATTGACCCTGTAGCCAGTTGGAATACCGTTGTTACAGGCATTTCCTTTTTCCAGTGCCTTGGCTCATGCTGTAACAGGAATCATGAATGGTTGGGATGGGATGTTAACAAAAGGTTCTGGGATGCCGAATCCAGCTTTCACTAAGATACCCTTGGGCTGGGTGGATGGTGGGGGTGGGGGGACATGTCACAGTGAACTCTATTGGAGTGGACCTGGACTTTCCACCGCCATAAGATTGTCACCAGAGGGCTCTCAGATCGCTGCAGGTGTTTGAATCACAATTAACATTATACATAATAGTGCAATTAGAGCATGTATCTATGGAATTATGTATGACTTTCATTGTGTACCATCTGTATGTACATGCAAATTTGTATGCAATTTCAATGTATTACATTACTGAAACTGAGTGTACCGATTTGAAGCGCATAGTCTTGCCCAGAGAATAGGTCACAAAATTTCTCACCATGTCTTTTTATCTATGCTGCCGTTTATATATGTAACTATATTTCTATTATGTGTAACTATTTTTTTTTTTTTGGGAAATAGTTAATGCAAACATAGTTCTTTCCGAAATGTGATGCCAGTCATAATTTTTGAAGAAATTGTCTTGAATGTTTATGAAGTACACTTACCTCCAGAATGGCACACCTGCTGATCTTGTGTCGGAGTTTTCCACCAATGAGGAAGGGAGGGGGGGATACCGGTGCTGACATCTAATGGTGAAAATTATAAGTTTTTCCCACAGTTTATACAGTTGGTAGTTTCGATGTGTTGTCCAAGATAAATGAGGTTAGAGTAGCGGGTAATTTTGCTCAAGTAAATGGTAAATTGCATTCATTATTAAAAAAGAATGGTATGTCTAGCTCCTTTGCAAGACTTTTTTTTATTCGTGTCAGAAGCTTCATGTGTACAGAAGTTTATAAAGGTATAACATACAGAGATTACTTACATACATGTAAACTACTAACTATAAACAAACAGACAGAAATATTATATACATTTGGCCCAAAAGTGGGCTACGTAGACAGCATTTGGGGTTGTCAACATCAGGTCCTCTAAGGTGCAGTGTGAAGGAAATTCAGGGCAGTTACACATGTGCTGGGTCGTCTGCACGTCTCCACAGTCACAGAAGTTAGATACAGTAGAATATCCCCACTTCATAAGATTATCTCTTGACCGTGCAGTGTTGGTGCGTAGCCTGTTTAGTGACTTTCAAACCGTCCAGTACTCACTGTGGCCTTGTGCTAATTCTTCCTTTGGTTCTATCCAGTGCCTTTCTCTCAATCTCTTCCATCAGTCCACTCTAGATCCGGGTTGGTCACTGAGGTTGTCGGTTGCTCTGAGAAAGGTCCGTCTGGATTTCAGGCGTCTGGTGGCTGGCTGAATGTTGTGAAGGAGGTGGCTCTCAGATAACTCAGCCCTCGCTCTTTCACTGTAGGCTGCCGCTTCTCTACGCACAGCAGGAGGGGCAATGCCAGCAAGCTGGTATAGCTTGTCGATTAGCGTAGGTTTCAGACATCCAGTGACGAGGCTGCAGGTCTCGTTCAGAGCGATGCCGACCTGTTTAGCGTGGGCTGAATAATACCAGACTCTGCTCGCGTATTCGCCTGCTGAGAAGCAAACTGTTAGTGCTGTGGTCCTCACTACCTCTGGCTTTGCACCCCAAGAAGAGTTTGTAATTTTCCGCAGAATGTTGTTTCTGCCGCTTACCTTCATTTTGGTGTTAAAGCAGTGCTGTTTATACGTCAGAGCCCTGTCCAAGGTTACACCTAAGTATTTGGGGTTGGCACAGTGTTCGAGTGGTGTGTCCTTCCAGGAGACACGCAGCTTGCGGTTTGCCTGCTTGTTGCGGAGATGGAAAGCGCAAACTTGTGTTTTGCTGAGATTCGCCTTGAGTTGGCTGTCGGCGTAGTACTGACGGAGCGCATCTAGCGCGTCCGTAAGCCTTTTCTCGACCTCCTCGAAGGAGTCACCCTGTACGGCCATAGCACGGTCATCAGCGTAGATGTAGGTTTCCGAACCAGCTGGCAACGGTTGGTCGTTAGTATATATATTGAAAAGTAAGGGGGCCAGTACGCTGCCTTGAGGAAGGCCATTTTTCTGAGCCCTCCACCTGCTTTGCTTCCCCTGGAATTCCATAGAGAATCTACGGTTCTGTAACAGACTTCTAATTATAGATGTAAATTTAATGTCCCTGGTAATGGCATACAGCTTCTTCATTAGCAGGCGTAAATCGACGGTGTCGTATGCAGCTGTCAAGTCTATAAAGGCGACACCAGTTATTTTCCGGTTTTCATAACTATACTCAATCAGCTGACTGAGGTTAATTACTTGAGATGTAGTGCTTTTCCCTGGACGGAAACCTGCTTGTTGAGGGATTAGGTAGTTATCTATGGCTTTAGAGAGGCGATCATGCAGCACTCTTTCAAAGAGTTTAAAAATATGTAGAGTAGTGATATGGGTCGATAATTTCTGGGGTCTTTAGCACTTTTGCCTGGTTTTAGAATGGCAGTTACTTTAGACTTCCACCAAATTGTGGCAATCTGGCACGTTTCCATGCAATTGTTAAACAGTTTCAATAACCATTGTTTGACGTTGGGTCCAAAGTGTTTGATCTGTTCAACAAAATCCCTTCCAGGCCCGAGGCCTTCCTTAGCTTGCATTTCGCTATAGCATTGTCCAGATCTGCTATCGTGATAGGGGTGGACAGATTTGATGTTTCTTGGAGTTCATTCCTGTCTATTTTAGTCACTGACTTCTTGATTTTAGTATCGGGTTTCCCATTTTTGAGGAGCTGGTGGGCTATTTGGTCGGCGGTGACAGGGACATGTCCCGGAGAGGAAGTTGGGTGATTGTTGAGACGTTTGAGGAGTATCCAGGCTTTCTGAGTGCTCCTTTTCATGTCCAATTCCTCTATTGTCCTCAGCCATTTCTCTCTTCTGGTTGCGGCTAGTGAGTCGATTAATTGTTCGCCTGCAGTGATAATTTCTACTGATAGAAGGTTCACGTCAAACAGCGTCAGATATTGCTGCAATGGATCCTCCAGTTGTGGTGTGAGACCTTCGACGTAGTTACTTCGGCATCCTCTAGGGATTGATTGCTTGGAACACCGCTGCACGGCCTTTACAAAGTTGTCGTAGGAACTCGGTTCTGGAGGTAGGTTGTTGACAGCATCTTCCATGAGGTTTTGAAACCTTGTCCAAGATAAAAACTGGGTTATAGGCTACATAGGCAGTTGGAGATGATGTGTTTACAGCGATTCATGGTTAAATTAATGGTTATAATAGTATGCTGTTGTTATTACAGTATGCTGTGATGTTGTAGTTGGACAGCATGGTGTGTGAATGTGTGTGTGTAAGTTATAACAATTATAGTACTGTCGATTTATAGCCATATTCAATCTTGTTGGGTTATGGTTAGTGATATGTTTTTATGCAAATTGTTGAACGTTGTCGATATTACAGTTGTTCCAGAATGTATCTGCAAAATCTTGTAGCATAATGGGGTCTCTTTTGGATCGGAAAAAAACCTACGCAAATGTTTAGAAAAGATGTTCTCTTGTACTGGACAGTCTTAGACGTGTGTTATGATGGGATGATTTAGAGGAGTTGTGGGGTCCCGTAGCAGTGTCGACAATAATAAAACAGACGTACTTGCCGTACATACAAAACAAGTTTTTGAGACGATAGATGTCTTAGAAAAAAATGTTCAAATGTTTGTTAAGCTTAAGGGACTTAATTACGGGATCATCAGTCCCTAAACTTACAAACTACTTATGAACTACCTAAAACTAAGGACGGCACAAATATCCATGCCCGAGGGGGGATTCGAACCCCCGACCGTAATGGCCGTGCAGACCGTGACTGAAGCGCCTCAGTCTCCTCGGCCACCGCGGCCGGCTAGATGTCTCAGATCTTAGACGAATAGATCTGGAAGTACACCCGAGAACCATGAAAGCATCACATGCTCCAGGAAAGATTCAGGTCGCATAACGATAAACATAAACTATGTTATTTGAAATATAAATCAATTGTAGTTGGGTACATGATTTACAGACTCACCTAATTCCAAAATACCAGAGTGCTGAGAAGTCGTCAGTACTTATTTCTAGTTTTGTGGATTTATTATATTTAAATGTATGTCAGTTCAGGAAGTTTCAGTCTAACACTGTAAGAATGGAGAGAACCATTGCTAGAGAGAATACAAACATTTATGGGAGTGAGCTAGTTACTATATACTTCATGGATCCATCTTTTTACAGACGCCTGGCGAATCTCTACTACGTTTGTTTTTCCCGATTCGTGCTTTCTTTTTTGACATGGTTGTGCAACCGTCTTTGCTTCCCTGGTATTTTCCGAATAAAGTACGGTCGGTCTTTTCCATTTCTAATCCAGTTACTCGGTACATACTTTCGTAAGCGCGATTCGCAATGCGTTTAAACTTTGCCCATTTTTCTTCCACGTCTATTTTACCGGAACTACCAGTTGTTCATTAGTTTTCTGAGTGCTATTCTAATAACTACTAATCTGTTATTTCTACCATAAATTTTCTCCTAGCCTACTTCATTGAATGACTGATTAAGTGACTGATTTACTTTAGTAACTACTGTTGCGAATAAGACATCATGATCATAATACCTAGTCTGAACGCTGATAAGATCAGGCCTGTTTGTAACTACGAGTTCTAAAATATTGCCAGTGTCTCTGAGCTGTCGATGTAACGCTCAAAACAGTATTCAGAAAACGTATACAAAAACAGTACTCAAAACTGCTGGGCAGTACCACATCCAACCAATGCATACACGCCTCGGCATATGCTTATTCATTTATTGCTTATTTAATGTGATTAGTTTAGGGCCTTTTCTTACATTTGACCAAGAACAACACATACGAAAGACATTACCGAATGTAATATTGACAATAATATTTGATACTAATAATAACAAAAGATATTAACAGTGATATAGACTGTCACGTGCAAATGGCTGTGCGGTCTTTGGGGCGCAAATTACGGATTGTGCGACCGCTCGCGTCGGAGGTTCGAGTCCTCCCTCGGGCATGGGTGTGTGTTTCATCCTTAGTTTACGTTGTTTGTAAGCCTAAGGACTGATGACCTCAGCAGGTAGGTGTACAAACATTTGATATAGATTAGTTTAGCACATTTGAAGCCGTTTTCAGTATAATCAGAAGCAAGAAGGGTATAAAAAAAGTGGAGATGATTGAAATTAAAGTAACAGGGGGTATTATGAAAGAAAAAAAATGAATACAGACCTCTGGTGAAACGGGAAAGGAAAAATTGTGTGGGAGTAGGAACAGGTGATAGTAAGCTGGCTATTGTGATGGAAAGTGGAACATTAGCAATCTTCTGAAATTGAGAATGGATTTAATTTCTATGATTTTTGAGGTAGATTGTTCCAAAGTCGAATTGCTGATAAAAGAAAATAATTTATATAAGAGGACCACCATTTTATTAATGGTACCGTATAGAAAGTTTTTTTAAATTTGTGCTGTTCAGAGAGTAATTTGAAAGTTTAAAATAAACTATAGGGTCTGCAACTTTTGGGAATGGGATGCATCGTGCCGCGGGTATGATAGTTTAGACGCTGGTCTGATGATAATTGTTTTTACAGGCACAGGGGAAGGCAGACGCGTTGGTAAATAAGAAAGACCGTAGTCATTTCAAGCAATGCGTTTCACCAGCAGATGTCAGCGAACAGAGCCCAGGCACCACGCGTGGACGGCGATATCATGTAATGTGCACGTGACAACAGAGCGCTAGCCGAAGATTAACGTCGGGAGAATTTGAAAACGAGCGGGGAGACGAGGTATCGGTCAAGACTAATGACAGGTGTTAAACATAGTATGTATTGTGTAAATAAAAGCAGAAACAAAGGGGCCACCAGCCAGTATAAATACTCCTGGCTGGGACACCAAGACGTACGTTTGGCTGGAAGTATTGATGCACAAGTGATGGGCATTCGATCTCCGACTAGCTGTGATTGGCAGCCTCTTGAGTCTGTTACAGTCACACGACACTTCTACACTGCAGTCGAAGGCCTTCTCTGTCTTCCTATGACCACCGCTGGTACTTAAACCAACGCCGGCTGCAATGGCCGAGCGGTCTGCGGCGTGCCAGTCACAGTCTACACGGCCGCTACGGTCGGGGGTTCGAATCCTCCTTGGGTCGTCTTTAGTATGAGGTAGTTCATAAGTAGTTTGTAAGTTTAGGGACTGATGACCCCGCACTAAAGTCCCTTAAGCTCAACAAACATTTGAACATTTTGAACTTAAACCAACGCCAGCAGCCGAAGTTGGGCGAAATCAACGTGAGCAGGTTTCAAACCTGCGACATAGAACCATGGAAGCGGCTCGCATAGCCGTCCAGCACGAGAACAAAAAGAGGGTAGCCTGCCAGCCTACAAGGCAACGATCTGCTAGCACATGATCCGGGCAGATGGGCGTAGCCAGCAGTCGCACCTCAGGTGTCCACGCTGGGCAGCAGTATCTGGACGAACGGCCGAGATTCTCACCACGCGACAACGCACAATTTGTGGGAGGAGCAGCGCCGAGGCGGACCGAATAACCTCGCACTACCGTCACCGGGCCATTAATTAAGGACTACTAACTGCAGCCGGCTGGAACACCGCCTTCCAGGACCTGCGGGAAGGGCCTCTTACAGTCGTTGTAGTCAGCGTGAAGGAAATAAAGTGGAAGGTTTAACCCCCCCTTGAGAAGTATCCCATTAGAACCGATGCCGCTACGTTTGTATGCCAGAGTGATATGTTTTAAAAATATATGTCGCAAATGTGTAGGACACAAACATTTATCGCCAGTTGCACTTCGGATGACCTTTCGTAAGAAAGTCCTTGGAGAATAACATCAAACACAGTAAAGTATGGGCTTTAGAATGGTCTCGATGAGCTTTTTTAAACCGGAAAGGAAATACTTTTATGTAATTCTATAAGGAATGAACTGACGCTGACACATTCTTACAGAGAAGGTTAGTTGTTTTGAGCCATAGGATTAATAGTATAAGAGGTTTTCTGTGTGTGCCGGCCGCGGTGGCCGAGGGGACTGAGGCGCTTCAGTCACGGTCTGCACTGCCACTACGGTCGGGGGTTCGAATCCCCCCTGGGGCATGGATATTTGTGCTTAGGATAAGCTAGTTGATAAGTAGTTTGTAAGCTTAGGAACTGATGACCCCGTAGTTAAGTCCCACAAGTCCAACAAACATTTTAAACATTTTTTGGTTTTCTGTGTTGTAGAGAAATGAGTCTTTTACTAACGACAAATACTGCCTACGATTTACATGCACTGAGTTTCAAACCTACGCTCTGATTCCACTTTGAGAAGGTAAGTAAATCAACATTTACATGCTGGTCCACTATACATACATTTTTGTGCTTAGATATAACTTAAGGTCATCAACGTATAGGTGGTATTTGCAGTGGGAGAGAACAGTTTACAGAGTATTAATATATAATGAAAGCAGTAAAGGGTTCAGTAATTATCATTGTCGAATCACAGTCCTCCATTGTGAGCGATGTTTACAAATATTTAAAAACTGTTCATGGGATGTTAGGTATGAACAGCACATGACGAAAAATTTAGATGTTCGCATTTAGCAAGTAGTATCTCAAAGTAGACTTTGAAGTGCAGGAAGCACATAACTGTCACCTGTTTCTTGTCTATGGTTTGTTTAAGAGTGGTGATCATGCTGCAATTTTGCTGGAAATCAGACTTATACCCGTCTTAAATGTTTCGTGGTGTTAAATAATTTCTAAGCTACTCGTGAACTATATATCGTTAAGCCCGGGATAATACCGGTAGAGTGTAAATCGGTTGTAGGGCGCCGGCCGCGGTGGCCGAGGGGACTGAGGCGCTTCAGTCACGGTCTGCACGGCCACTACGGTCGGGGGTTCGAATCCCCCCTCGGGCATGGATATTTGTGCCGTCCTTAGTTCATAAGTAGTTTGTAAGTTTAGGGACTGATGACCCCGTAGTTAAGTCCCATAAGCTTAACAAACATTTGAACATTTTTGGTTGTAGGGCAGATTCCTTTTTGGTAATAGTTTTATGATTCCATGCTTCCAAACTACTGGGAAAAATTGGAGGTTCGTTATTACAGTATAGGCTGCAATGGATGTACGAGAAAACATATCACTTGCACTGCAATATTATCATGTCCTTGTGAGAGACAACTCTTTTTTGCGCATTGGCTGGTTCAAATGTTTGTTAAGCTTAAGGGACTTAACTACGGGGTCATCAGTCCCTAAACTTACAAACTACTTATGAACTACTTACGAACTAGGACGGCACGAATATCCACGCCCGAGGGGGGATTCGAACCCCCGACCGTAGTGGCCGTGCAGACCATGACTGGAGCGCCTCAGTCCCCTTGGGCATTGGCTGGCTTTACAGCAATACACTGCATTTTAGACACATGCGGTGTCCGACTACTGGACCTGTTAATGTTTAGTGCAGGGGCGGACGTGATGTCAGTTGAGCATAGGTTAGCTAATATGCCAGCGGGCAGTCGTGCCATGATGGATGCAGCGGAGCACGTGCTGGCAAATGAAAGGTAATGGAAATGAAAACCCAGTGATATGACCTGGATGTCCATTACTAGAGGATGTATGAGACAAATAGAACTGAACATGATATAATCATTAAATAATTCATATCTTGAAAAGTATGCATCACACCAAAGTGATCGACAAATCAAGTTGTCAAGACTCATCGATAGAACTACTTCAATTTTAATAATTTTAATAATCAAGCTGTGATGGACATATTAACTGAAGGATTAAACAATATCAGCATATCTTTTGAACTAATACAGAAACACCAACAGCATGGTAGTATGTATTGAGAGCGGGCACAGTGAACATCACGCACAATTTAGGTGTTAAGATTATTTATTTTGAAGGTAGGTTTCTTTTGTCTTATGTGATATTTTCCTGATTTCGCCTATAATTTAAATTTCAGTAAAGATACGTAAATTCTATGAAAACCAAACAAGAGTAAAAATACTACGATAGTTGTATCATTCATATTTGTAACACAAATAATAATACCATAACAATTTCCATTTCTCGCCAATGCAACTCAGTCATTCCACGAGTTCCCCTGCGGGTTCGGGGTAAGAATAGGCCCGCGGTATTTCTGCTTGTCGTAAGAGGCGACTAAAAGGAGTCTTCACACGTTTTGGCCATGTATCTACGGTACAGTCCTCTATGTGGGTTTGACCCTCCATCTTCAAAATTGTTCCGAAGAGCGAACCACTTGGGGAAGGACGTCTTACGTGGTGCATCATATATTTATTGTGCAATTACATCTTTGGCACCCATTATGACTGCAGCGTTTATTTGGCCGTCGGGCAGGTTATCTCCTTTCCGCGCACGTCATGTCCACTGTGCACTAACATCTATGAACCCCTCATCATAATGGTCTCAATAGCACGGAAAAGCTAGCACGGTAGCCAGTCCGTTGTGGTGGGGTCTCTTGGCTGTAGCCCCTGACGACACAGGGATCGCTCTACCGATGCCAGAGCTGAATCCTCCTCGTGCAAGCCAAAGAGTAGATGCTTGTCTCAGTGGGACATAAGGACTTCCGGCAACGGTCATCCCGCCAGGTAACGTTTACTGCGGCTGGGTGGCGCCCGTGAGGAGAGCCCCTGATCGGAGTGGGTGGCATCGGGGCGAATAACCCACAATGAAGAGACCAAAGTCGGGTGACGTTGGCGGACGTACAACCGCCGTCTCGAAGCGAGGATAGTTTAATGCCTCAGCGTGCGACCCCCACACGTTCCCCTCCCTGGAAAGTAACGTACGGCCACAAGACAGGGTGAACAATACTCTCCACGATACCTAGTTTGCAGCAGAACTGCTGGGGACTCTTTCTCGGCGACCAAGCCTCAGTTTTCGATGAAAACCTAGAGGACAGGATTGGGGAAGTGGAGTCACTGTCAAAGATGCGCAACGGTTCTGTTTTGATCCGCACATTGTACCCAGCCCAGTCGCGGGCGCTCCTCGCCTGTGACAAATTGGGTGACGTTGCAGTGACCATCACTCCCCATAACTCTCTCAACATGGTCCAGGGTGTTATTTTCCGCAGGGATTTACTGCTCCAGACCGACGATGAGTTACGTGCCAACTCTGAACACAGAGGGGTTCATTTCATACGGCGTGTACATAGGGGTCCAAAGGATAATAGGGTTGCCACCGGAGCCCTTATCTTGGCCTTTGAGGGCGATACATTGCCCGAAAGGGTCGAGGTGATGGTGTACCGTTGTGACGTGAAACCCTACGTTCCTCCTCCTATGAGGTGCTCAAGTGCTGGAAGTTCAGCCACATGTCATCTCGCTGTAATTACAGCGCTACTTGTAGGGATTGTGGGCGTCCAGTACACCTGGACGCTCCATGAACACCGCCTCCCATCTGTGTAAATTGCGGCCAGAACCGTCCTCCCTGCTCGTCGGCATGCACCATCCTTCGTCGGGAGCGGAAAATAATAGAATACAAGACCCTGGACCGGATGACATATACTGAGGCGAGGAAGAAATATGAGAGGTTGCACCATGTAACAATGGCTAACTCGTTTGCAGCGGTCACGTCGTCGCCACCCTCTTTGGCAACGACAGCATATCCTAATTCATACTTCTCTGTGGGCCCCCAGGGCCAACGACCTACGCCTGCCCCCACGGTGGTTGGGCTCTCCCGTCCTTCTACTGCTGCCAAAGCTACTACTTTGGTGGCACCTACTACCCCTCTGCCGGAGAAACACCAGCCTTCTCCGGCTTCCCTCACTCGGAAGGGGTCCCTCGGGATACTCCCTTCCTGGGGTTCTGCCGGTGTTGCCGACAACACTGAACGGCAAGAAGCGACACCGCAGGCTGCTGTACGCAGGACTTCTCGTTCTTCATCTGTCCCTGCGACTGAGAAGCCCTCCCCACCGGCAAAGCCCCCGAGGGATATGAGGACGAGGAAGAAAAAAGTCGAAGACACCACGACAAAAGATACCGAGGTAGCTTCCGCGCCATCACCTCCCTCCACCTCTACTTCTGAGGATGAGGTGGCGATTCTTGCGTCACCCAAGGACCTTGCTCTTGGGGATGCCCTCAAAAACATGGACACAGAGGTTGACAAACCTCCATCGGTGGATGCAAGTGATACCGAGATATGACCTGGCGACTTGTCTCATTCATGTCTTCCCAGCACTCGAACAATGTCATCCTCCAGTGGAACTGCGGCGGTTTCTTCCCCCACTTGGCTGAGCTACGGCAGCTTTTGAGCGTGACACCTGCTTTCTACATTGCTCTCCAGGGAACCTGGTTTACAGCAATGCGGACCCCTGCCCTTCGTGGCTACAGGGGATTCTACTGTAATCGTAGTGCATATAACAGGGTCCCAAGTAGACTGTGTGTGTGTATGTCCTCACCTCTGTCTATAGTGAACCCGTGCCCCTTTGAGCAACGTTAGAAGCAGTGGCTGTCAGGGTGAGGACCACACAGGAGTTTACTGTCTGCAGTATCTACTTGCCACCAGATGGTGACGTATCACTGAACGTTTTGGCTGCACTCGTAGCTCAACTCCCCCCACCTTTCTTACTGTTGGGAGACTTTAATGCCCACAGTCCCTTGTGGGGTGGTTCTACGATCTCTGGCCGTGACAGGGTTGTCGAAGATTTACTAACTCAACTCGACCTCTGCGTCTTAAATACAGGTGCCCCTACACATTTTAGTGTGGCGCATGGCACATTTTCGGCCATTGATCTATCCATCTGCAGCCATAGCCTTCCACCATCTGTTCACTGGAGAGCCCACGATGACTTGTGTGGCAGTGACCATTTCCCCCTTTTCTTGTCACTCCCACATCGTGAGTCCCCAGCACGCCCACCCAGGTGGGCTCTGCACAAGGCTAACTGGGAAGACTTTACTTCTGCTGCCATCGTTGCCCCCCCCCCCCCCCACTCGAGAACATCGATGTGGCGGTCGAGAGCGCCACACGCAGTATTATTTCTGCTGCAAAACCTACTATTATGCGTTCATCAGGGTGCCCACGGCGTAAGACGGTGCCGTGGTGGTCGCCGGAGATCGCTGAGGCCATAAAAGACCGCCTACGGGCCTTACAGCGATATAAACGGCATCCCTCTCAGGAGCGCCTTATCAATTTTAAACGCCTTCGCACTCGTGCTCGCCAGCTAATCAAAAGACGGAAACAGGAGTGGTGGGAGAGGTACGTTTCCACTATTGGGACGGGTACCTCAGCCTCACAGGTCTGGAGTGAAATCAGGCGGCTAAAGGGACTACCGACAACAGTCGGAATCCCTGGGATCTCCACAAATGGAGTTATATGTCGGGACCCGGCCACACTTGCAGAGATGTTTGCCGAGCATTACGCTCGCGCCTTTGCCTCTGTAAATTATCCACCGGCGGGTAGAACGGCAGCCCCTCTCCTTTACTACCTGCCGCTCTGTATCCTACAACACTCCTTTTACTGAGTGGGAGCTCCTCAGTGCTCTGACACAATGTCCTGACTCGACGCCTGGGACAGATAGCATCCATAGCCAAATGCTGAAGCACGTCTCAGCAGACAGTCAGCGTAATATTCTTGCAGTCTATAACCGTATTTGGTGTGATGGTGTTTTCCTGTATCATCATCCCGGTGCTTAAACCCGACAAACATCCTCTTTCCCTGGATAGCTATCGGCCCATAAACCTGACTAACGTTCCATGCAAACCGTTGGAGCGGATGGTCAGTTGGCGGTTGTGTTGGATTCTTGCTTCCTTGCTCCAGGCCAGGGAGGTTTCCGCCAGTGTCGCTCTACCACCGACAACCTGGTGTACTGTACATGAACTTCAAACTTTAAAATTTAACATATGCTTTGTACAGTATAGCACCATTAATAAATTTAAGTTTCTAAAATAATAAATGTACGTGACGGACGGGACAGGTAATGTGACGGACTGGACTTGTCCAATGACCTGACTTCCAGGATTGTATTTTACACTTGAGAGAGAAAACATTACATAAAATGGTGGTAGTAGCACAAATAATGCTTAACTGATAGAAAGGTGTCTTAAAACCAAGCAAAACAATGAACTGTTAGTCAACTATGGGGGGAAAATCACTGCTAATTTAACATCCTATTTTACTACTACCGCCCATGATTGTAACATCTCTAAGTTGATGTTAATAAAGGAAAAAAAGGAAATTGCAGAATTTTCTACCCTGTGCAGGTAACTTCAGTACCTTAAGATTTTTGTGGAAGTACTCCAAATCATGACTTTCAGATTTTCAATTGTCAGTCATAGGCTCGTTAACTCGTGGAATGCCTGAACAATAAAATCTAAAATGAACTTGTATTTGCGGGCAAAGTATGTTATGAAAATTATTGTGATGTTTTTAATCTACAGTTTTAGTGTGCAACTGTTGGTACAAACTGAATTTTGATTGCATGCAAGAGTAAGAATCTGCATATGTAACCTATTGATAACGTAAAGCCATTAGGTGATATCCATTTGCATGCTTTTAGAACCGATTTGGAGAAGGGAGGCGATTTCTGGTGGAGTAGGCCGGATATAAGGTCGGAATCTTTGAATTGGGAGGCACTATTTAGTCGATTGTGGCGCAGATTTTCTATGTGAAGAGCCACGTGGTGACGGGGCCGAGGAACTTACGTAAGAGCACCAGGACTGAAAAATGTTTGCACTTTAAATATTTTCGGGCAGTATTGAACTTCGTATCTGACAGAGTAGTGGGGATTTTATTTTAATTTCACTTCATTAATTCACAGTTGTGAACAGAGTGGTGTGTTGTCCAGCTAACTTACTTGGTTTATATACTGACTTGTATTCACTATATCGGAGGCTCGAGCTATAATTAATGCATTTCGGAACTTGAGTTGATCACCAGTTTACTAATAAGCATCAAAATATTAATAAACCCATTTATTTAAAATTATAAATAACTGTGGTTGGTTACTGTAGTTGGCCACCTACATCGAACCTCGCAATCATTACAATGCTGACAAGTCGTAGTACTTATTTCTAAGTTATGTGTTTATCACATTTTAAAGCAACGCCATCTCAGGAAGATTTAATCTACCCATAGATGAAGGGAGAGAGCCAGAAGTAGAGGTAAATCAAAACATTTTACATATAAAGGTAGCAAATGACGTTACATCCTGCAGGTGCCGAAAGAATTTACGCAGTCGACTTCCTGACAGAAGTAGGGCTTAGTGGCAACAGATTATTTTTATTTCTACCAGTCGCTTGGTTTAAGGACGGAAGGATAAAGAAGACTGGAGTTTAACAGCCCGTCGACATCGTGGTCATTAGAGACAGAGCACACACTCGGATTGTTGTTCAAAAGGATGGGGAACGAAGTCGGTAAAGGACCATCCCGACATTTGCCTGGAGTGATTTAGGAAACTCATGGGAAACCTAAATGAGAATGGTCGGAGGTGCGTTTGAACTGCCACACTGCAGAATGCGAGTCCAGTGTGTTACCACTCCACCAACTCGCTGGTTGATGCCTTAAGGGAACTGATGGTCTGCGCTATTGTGCGTCGGTCAAGTGAAGATGACGGTTTGGGGAATACTCATTTAGATCGTCAACAGCAACTACAAGTTCAGCAACGGATATTGGTTTGACGATTCCTAGACGTATTGAGGGAAAATCGATCCTAGGACAGCCTGCTTTGTTGTCAAATTTCTAAGTTATCAAATCAGATGTTTGTAAAAATATTTCCGCGAGAGCCCACGTACACCGACTGCCGGCGTGGCGCAAGGGACAGCGTCACCGATTGCGGTGCTGAAGGTCGCCCTTTCAATCCCGCCCACCTGCAAAAATTTATTTCTTTGTAACTAACAATTCCAGAATGTTCTACATCTTTCTTATGTTCACTTGTAAATTCTACGTGTTTCTTATGTTAACTGTTCTTCTAATTTCTGGTACATTCTGTCTGTGCATAAATAGCAGAGCACTCTGCCCGACAGGCAGATTGTGCTGCGTGGATGTTAAGTTCGTAATAAACCAGCTTTCAGTATAAGTGCTGTGTTCAGTTGCCTTCGAAGTCAAGCCTGCTTCCATTTCAACGCGACAATATGGACCACACTGCTAATGTCATCAGTCCATAGACTTACAAACTATGTAAACTAACTTACGCTAAGGACAGTACAAACACCCATGCCCGAGGGAGGACCCCAACCTCCGGCGGGAATGGTCGCCCAGTCCGTAGCATGACGCCTTAGACCACGCGTCCGTTATCTACACACTTTTTGCCTCCTCCATCTGCTTCCTTCCAAATTCTGTATCTCATCACACCCACACTGATTTTTACCACATTACTTTACGGAGTCTATCGATTAAAGTTACTAAATGTAACGTACCTATACTCATGTACACTAATCATCCTCGATTTCCTGTACTGTAACTAATGAACTACCTAGTTCAGTTGATTTGCTTTTACGAAATTTAAAACCATCTATCGAATGAACACTGGAGAAATTTTCATGTTCAGTTCGCTAAGTCCTGGTTCCATAACCCAAAAATTATTTCTAGACAGCTGTATTGAACGTTTCCGTGGGCATTCTTTCACATGCCACCAGCACACTGCTCAATACACGGGATGAAAATCAATTTCCGACTTTTATCAGCAACAATCACTCGAAATTCGCAAAATGGGCAACAATATGAGTAAACGAAAGTTGATCCAATACTTTGATATTACCGTTGTTTTGTTGTTGTGGTCTGTAGTCAAAACACTGGTTTGATGCAATTATAAACGCTACCTCTCCTGTGCAAGCCTATTTATCCCTGAATAAGAACGGCAACTCACAGCAATTTGAACCTGCTCACTATATTAGTCTTTCGGAGTCCCTCAGCGATTTTAACCCCACACACTTCCCTCCAATGCTAAATTGACGATTCCTTGCTGTCTCAAAATGTGTGCGACCAATCGATCCGTTCTCTTAGTCAAGATATACAAATATTTATTTTCTCCCCAATTATGTTCAATTTTAGTTACGTGGTATACCCATCTAATCTTCAGCATTCTTCTGTAGCACCACATTTCAAAAGTCTCCATCCTCTTCCTGTACGCATTGTTTATCGCCCATGTTTCACTCCCATACAAGGTAACGGTCCACACAAACGCCTTCAGAAAGGACTTCCTTAGGCTTAAATCAATATTCGATGTTAACAAATTTCTCTTTTTCAAGAACACTTTTCTACCCATTGCCATTCTACATTTTATATCCTCTGTACTGCGACCATCATTTGTTATTTTGCTGGCCGCGGTGGCCGAGGGGACTGAGGCGCTCCAGTCACGGTCTGCAGCGGCTACTACGGTCGGGGGGTCGAATCCCCCCTGGGGCATGGATATTTGTGCCGTCC
The DNA here is from genome assembly GCA_026315105.1 of Locusta migratoria. Lineage (NCBI taxonomy): Eukaryota > Metazoa > Arthropoda > Insecta > Orthoptera > Acrididae > Locusta > Locusta migratoria. The sequence continues at coordinate 11,716,310 of CM048755.1, forward strand.
TTAGAATAAGCTAGTTGATAAGTAGTTTGTAAGTTTAGACACTGATGACCTCGTAGTTAAGTCCCATAAGCTATATAAAAAAATGAAAAAAAAGTTATTTTACTGCCCAAGTAACAAAACTCATCTACCTCCTTTATTGTTTCGTTACCTAATCTAATTCCTTCAGCATCACCTGATTTTCTTACACTGCACTTCATTACCCTAGTTTTGCTCTTTTTAATGTTCATTTTGTATGCATCTTTAAGCACACTGTCCATTCCGTTCAACTGCTCTTCTAGGTCCTTTGCTGCCTCTGACAGAATTACTATGTCGTCGGCAATGTTTCCAATTCTTCACCCTGAACTTCAATTCCTTCTCCAAATTTCTCCTTGCTTTCCTTTGTAGCTTGCTCAATGTACAATTGAATAACATTGGAGAAAGGCTACAAACCTGTCTTACTCCCTTCCCAATCACTGCATCCCTTTCATGCCAGTTCAACTCTGACAACCGCTGTCTGGTTTTTGTACAAATTGTAAACAACCTTACGCACCCTCTATTTTACTCCTGCTTGCTTCAGAACTTGAAAGAGTTTATTCCAATCAACATCGTCAAAGCCTTCTCCAAATCTACAAAAGCTAGATATGTAGGATTGCCTTTTCTTAATCTATCTTCTAGGATAAGCCGTAAAGTTAGTATTGCCTCCCGTGTTCCAAAATTTCTCCTGAACCCAAACTGATCTTCCCCGGGTTTGGCTTCTACCATCTTTTCCATCCTTCTGTAAATAATTAGCGTTAATATTTTGCAACCATGAATTATTAAACTGACGGTTCTGTAGTTTTCACACCTGTCTGCACCTACTTTATTTGGAATGGGGATTCTAACATTTTTCTTAAAGTCTGAGATTACTTCACCTGTCTCATACATCTTACACACCAGATGAAACAGTTTTGTCATGGCTGGTTCGCCCAAATACTTCAGTAGCTCTGAGGGAATGTCATCTACTCCAGCGGCCTTGTTTCGACTAAGGTCTTTCAGTGCTCTGTCAAATTCATCTCTCAGTGTAGCATCTCCTATTTCATCCTCATCTACTTCTTCTTCCCTTCCTACAATATTGCCTCTAAGTTCATTTCCTTCGTAGAGCCTCTCAATATACTCCAAGGATTTTGCCTTCCTACCTATTCTGTCCTCTGCTGTCTTCACTATTTCATCTCTCAATGCTACCCATTCCTCCTATACTGTTTTATTTCCCCCCGTTTCTGTCAATTGTTTCGTAAAGCTCCCTCTGAAATTTTCAAGAACTTCAGGTTCCTTCAGTTTATCCAGGTCACATCTTCTTATTTTCCTACCCTTCTGCAGTTATTTCAGTTTCAGCCTACAGTTCATGACCAATAAGTTGTGGCCAGATTCTATATCTGCTCCTGGGAAGCCTTACAGTTTAAAACCTGGTTCCGGAATCTATCTGATACCTTCCGGTATCAACTGGTCTCTTCCACGTATACAACCTTCTATTGTGATTCTTAAACCAGGTGTTTGTTACGATTAAACCATGTTCCGTGAAAAATTCTACCAGACAACTTCCTCTTTCATTCCTTCTGCCCAGTCCATATTCACCTACTATTTTTCCTTCTCTTCCTTTTCCTACTATCGAATTCCAGTCTCCCATCACAATTAAGTTTTCCTGTGCCTTAATTGTCTGAATAATTTCCTTTAGCTCCTCATATATTTCTTCGATCTCCTCATCATCGGCAGAGCTAGTTGCCATATAAACCTGCACTACTGTGGTCAGTGTTGGCTTCGTATCTATCTTGACTATGATAATGCGATCACTGTGTTGCTCATAGTAGTTTACCTGCATTCCTATTTTCTTATTCATTATAAGATCTACTCCTTTAATATCCCCAACTGATTTTGTATTTATATCCTGTACTCACCTGACCAGAGATCCTGTTCCTCTTACCACCGAACTTCACTAATCCCCACTATATCTAACTTCAACCTATCCATTTCTCTATTTAAATTTTCTAGCTCCCCTATCCGATTAAGGGATCTAACATTCCACGCTCCGATCCGTAGAATGCCAGTGTTGTCTTTCCTTATGATCACATCCTCCTGAGTAGTCCCCGCCCGGAGATCCGAATGGGGGACTATTTTACCTCCGGAATATTTTACCCAAGAGGATGCCATCATCATATTTTCATACAGTAGAGCTGCATGTCCTCGGGAAAAGTAACGGTTGTAGTTTCCCCTTGCTTTCAGCCGTTCGCAATAGCTATGTGGCAAAGCCACATTAGCTGATGTTACAAGGCCAGCTCAGTCAATCATCCAGACTGTTGCCCCTGTAATTACTGAAAAGGCTGCTGCCCCTCTGCAGGAACCACACGTTTTTCTGGCCTCTCCATAGATACCCCTCTGCTGTGGTTGCACCTACGGTACGGCTATCTGCATCGTTGAGGCACGCAAGCCACCCCACCTCGGCAATGTCTGTGGTTCACAGGAGTGGAACTTCGGTACAAGAGCGCCGTGGCATTCTCTTTCGGAGTGTTGGAACTGGTGAGAGTACGCAGCCCCAAGGTAATGAGCGCCATGGGGCAGTCGTGGACAACCGCACAAAATCCATTCATTTATAACTTTGATATTATAAGTAATACATCCACCCCCATGAACCACAGAAATTGCCGAGGTGGGGTGGCTTGCGTGCCTCAACGATGCAGATAGTCGTACCGTAGGTGCAACCACCGCGGAGGGGTATCTGTGGAGACGCCAGACAAACGTGTGGTTCCTGAAGAGGGGCAGCAGACTTTTCAGTAGTTACAGGGGCAACAGTCTGGATGATTCACTGAGCTGGCCTTGTAACATCAGCTAATGTGGCCTTGCCATGCAGTTACTGCGAACAGCTGAAAGCAAGGGGAAACTACAGCCGTTACTTTTCCCGAGGACATGCAGCTCTACTGTATGAAAATATGATGATGGCATCCTCTCGGGTAAAATATTCCGGAGATAAAATAGTCCCCCATTCGGATCTCCGGGCGGAGACTATTGAGGAGGATGTGGTCATCAGGAAAGACAATTCCGGCATTCTACGGATCGGAGCGTGGAATGCTAGATCCCTTAATCGGGTAGGAAAATTAGAAAATTTAAAAAGGGAAATGGATAGGTTGAAGTTAGATATAGTGGCGATTAGTGAAGTTCGGTGGCAGGATGAACAGGATTTCTGGTCAGGTGAGTACAGGATAATAAATACAAAATCAGTTGGGGGTATCACAGGAGTAGGACTGATAATGAATAAGAAAATAAGAATGCGGGTAAACTACTATGAGCAGCACAGCGATCGAATTATCATTGTCAAGATAGATTCGAAGCCAACACCGACAACAGTAGTACAGGTTTATATGCCAACTAGCTCTTCCGATGATGAGGAGATCGAAGAAATATATGAGGAGCTAAAGGAAATTATTCAAACAGTTAAGAGAGAGGAAAACTTAATTGTGATGGGAGACTGGAATTCGGTAGTAGGAAAAGGAAGAGAAGGAAAAATAGTAGGTGAATATGGACTGGGCAGACGGAATGAAGGAGGAAGTCGCCTGGTAGAATTTTGCAGGGAACATGATTTAATCGTAACAAACACGTGGTTTAAGAATCACAAAAGAAGGTTGTCTACGTGGAAGAGACCAGGAGACACCGGAAGGTATCAGATAGATTTTATAATGGTAAAACATAGATTCCGGAACCAGGTGATAAACTTTAAAACATATCCAGGGGCAGATATAGACTGTGACCGTAACTTGTTAGTCATGAACTGTAGGCTGAAACTGAAAAAACTGCAGAAAGATAGGAAAATAAGGAGATGGGACTTAGATAAATTGAAGGAACGTGAAGTTCTGGAGAAATTCAGAGGGAGATTTAGGCATCAATTGACAGAAAGAGGGGGAAATAAAACAGTAGAAGAGGAATGGGTAGCATTGAGAGATGAAATAGTGAAGGCAGCAGAGGACAAAATAGGTAGAAAGGCAAGACCTACAAAAATCCTTGGATATCACAAGAGATACTAAATTTAATCGACGAAAGGAGAAAATATAAAACTGCAGTGAATGAAACAGGCAAAATGGAGTACAGACGACTAAGAAATGAGATTGACAGGAAGTGCAAAATGGCTAAGCAGGAGTGGCTAGGAGCCAAATGCAAATCTGCAGAAGAATGTATAAATAGGGGGAAAATAGATACAGCCTACAGAACAATAAAAGAAACATTTGGAGATAAGAAAGACAGCTCTATGAATATCAAGGACTCAGATGGAAAACCAGTTCTCAGCAAAGAAGGGAAAGCTGAAAGTTGGAAAGAGTACATAGAGCAGCTCTACAAAGGAAATGAACTTAGAGACAATGTTGTAGGAAGGGAAGAGGAAGTACATCAGGATGACGTAGGAGATACTATACTGAGAGATGAATTTGACAGAGCCCTGAAAGACCTAGGTCGGAACAAGGCCCCAGGAGTAGATGACATGCCCTCAGAGCTACTAAAGTCTCTGGGAGAGCCAGCCATGACAAAACTATTTGAACTGGTGAGTAGGATGTATGAGACAGGTGAAATACCCTCAGACTTTAAGAAAAATGTAATAATTCCCAATCCAAAGAAATCAGGCGCAGACAGGTGTGAAAATTACAGAACCATCAGTTTGATAAGTCATGGCTGCAAAATTTTAACACGATTTATCTACAGGAGAATGGAAAAGCTGGTAGAAGCTGACCTCGTGGAACATCAGTTTGGATTCAGGAGGAACGTAGGAACCCGGGAGGCAATACTCACTTTACGTCTTATCTTAGAAGATAGATTAAGGAAAGGCAGAGCTACATTTTTAGCTTTTGTAGATTTAGAGAAAGCTTTTGACAATGTTGACTGGAATACACTCGTTCAAATTTTGAAGTCAGCAGGGGTAAAATACAGGGACAGGAGAGTTATTTACAACTTGTAAAAAGGCCAGACTGCAGTTATTAGACGCGAAGGGCATGAAAGGGAAGCATCAGTTGGGAAGGGAGTAAGACAGGGTTGTAGCCTTTCTCCGATGCTATTCAATTTGTAAATCGAAGGCGGTGAAGGAAAGCAAGGAAAAATTTGGAATAGGGATTAAAGTTCAGGGAGAATAAATGAAAACATTGCGTTATGCTGATGACATTGTAATTCTGTCAGAGACAGCAAAGGACCTGGAAGAGCAGTTGAATGGAATGGACAGTGTGTTGAAGAGAGCGTATAAAATGAACATTAACAAGAGCAAAACAAAAATAATGGAATGCGGTCTTAGAAAGCAGGTGATGCTGAAGGAATTAGATTAGCTAACGAAACAATGAAGGTGGTAGATGAGTTTTGTTACTTGGGTAGTAAAATAACATGCGATGGTCGCAGTACAGAGGATATAAAATGCAGAATGGCAATGGGAAGAAAAGCATTTTTGAAAAAATTTGCTATCATCGAATATTAATTTAAGTGTAAGGAAGTCTTTTCTGAAGGCATTTGTGTGGAGTGTTGCCTTGTACGGGAGTGAAACATGGACGATAAGCAGTGCGGACAGGAAGAGGATAGAGGCTTTTGAAATGTGGTGCTACAGAAGAATGCTGAAGATTAGTTGGGTAGATCGCATTACTAATGAAGAGGTACTGAACAGAATTGGTGAGAAAAGGAATTTTTGGCACACCCCGACTAAAAGAAGGGATCGCTTGGTAGGACACATTCTTAGACATCGGGGAATCGTAAATTTAGCATTGGAGGGAAGTGTGTGGGGTAAAAATCGCAGAGGGAGACCCAGAGATACGTATAGTAAGCAGATTCAAGTGGATGTGGGTTGTAGTTCTTATGAGGAGATGAAAAGGCTTGCTCAGAATAGAGTAGGGTGGAGAGCTGCATCAAACCAGTCTCCGTACTGAAGACCATAACAACATAACAAGTAATACATGAATGGATTTTGTGGTGTTGTCCATAACTGCACCGCGGCACTCATTACCTCGGGGCTGCGTAGCCCTCAGCGGGCTGTTCCGACAGAGAATGCAGACCAGGTCGCTGAATGGCTGGTGCGTTGTGCCAGCCACTCAGCCACGGCCGCGGCCTTCTCTGGCAGTTCTCGCACGACGATGGCCACACACCCACGGAAGTAAGAATAAACGGAGGCGCAGCTGTGAAGCCTCGGCTAGCCATCTTGATCCGACCAAAACACTGCTGTGTTTACCTTGCTTGTCGCTCGTCTTTGGAAGGATTTTGCACTGTTATGGTGACTTGTGTGATGTTTATATGTACTAATCGTTCTGATTATGACGCGAAATCGAAGGGATTTCCAATTTCACGTGTAAATTGCCTCGCTAACGAGTGATTTTAACACTTTTATTGTGAACGAACCTCTGCTTGTAATTAGCGTATTTTTGTCTTATGATTTCCGATTTCCTAAAGATGAAAGTTATTTCCCCTACTTAACATACTGTTTACGAATCAATAAGGAATAAAATATAAATTAGATTTTTATTAAGTCAATGATTTCGAAAGCAATGATTTCAATATTAATGAAACTTACTACACAAAGAAAATGTGGCGTTGATTCACTCAATCTAATTTTTGTTGTCAGACGATCGTCAGATTAGCGATCACGTTTGTGATTCCTAATACTGTAATAACATCTATTTTTAAATAGAATAAACGTGAATTTTTTTTTCGTTTTTCGAGATTTTATTGTAAACAAAAACTTGTAACAACCAGTTTGAGGACGTTACATGCGTATATGATGCAATTAGTGACTGTAAATACAGACACAGCTATAAAACACTGTCAGTGTTTTGATCGGAGTGTCATGGCGGCCACAGCTTCAAAGCGTAGTACGGCTGGGATACGTAGCGCCATCTCCCTTTATTCTTACCTCCAAGTGCAGACCGCGTCGCCGTCCGCCTGGCAGCGACATACAGTGTCTACCAGGAAAATACACTACTGGCCATTAAAATTGCTAAACCAAGAAGGAATGGATATTCATTGGACAAATATATTATACTAGAAATGACATGTGCTTAAATTTTCACACAATTTGGGTGCATAGATCCTGAGAAATCAGTACCCACAACAATCACCTCTGGCCGTTATAACGGCCTTGATACGCCTGGGCATTGAGTCAAACTGAGCTTGGATGGCGTGTACAGGTACAGATGCCCATGCACCTTCAACACAATACCACAGTTTATCACGAGTAGGGACTGGCGTATTGTGACGAGCCAGTTGCTCGGCCACCATTGACCACACGTTTCCAGTTGGTGAGAGATCTGGAGAATGTGCTGGCCAGGGCAGCAGTCGAACATTTTCCGTATCCAGAAAAGCCCGTACAGGACCTGCAACATGCGGCCGTGCATTATCCTGCTGAAATGTAGGGTTTCGCAGGGATCGAATGAAGGTTAGAGCCACGGGTCGTAACACATCTGAAATGTAAGGGCCACTGTTCAAAGTGCCGTCGATGGGAACAAGAGGTGACCGAGACGTGTAACCAATGGCACCCTATATCATCACGCCGGTTGATACGCCAGTATTGCGATGATGAATACACGCTTCCAATGTGTGTTCACCGCGATGTCGCCAAACACAGATGCGACCATCATGATGCTGTAAACAGAACCTGCACTCATCCGAAAAAATTACGTTTTGCCATTCGTGCACCCAGGTTGGTCGTCGTGTACACCATCGCAGTCGCTCCTGTCTGTGATGCAGTGTCAAGGGTAACCAGAGCCATGGTCTCCGATCTGATAGTCCATACTTTTGCAAACGTCGTCGAACTGTTCTTGCAGATGGTTGTTGTCATGCAAACGTCCCCATCTATTGACTCAGGGATCGAGACGTGGCTGCACGATCCGTTACAGACATGCGGATAAGATGCCTGTCATCTCGACTGTTAGTGAAACGAGGTCGTTGTGATCCAGCTCGGCGTTCCGTATTGCCCTCATGAACCCATCGATTCCATATTCTGCTAACAGTCATTGGATAGCGATCAACGCGAGTAGCAATGTCACGATACGATAAATCGCAATAGCGATAGGCTACAATCCGATCTTTATGAAAGTCGGAAACGTGATTGTACGCATTTCTCTTCCTTACACGAGGCATCACAACAATGTTTCACCAGACAATGCCAGTCAACTGCTGTTTGTGTATGAGAAATCGGTTGGAAACTTTGCTCATGTCAGCAAGTTGTAGGTGTCGCCACCGGCGCCAACCTTGTGTGAATGCTCTGAAAAGCTAATCATTTGTATATCACAGAATCTTCTTCCTGTCGGTTAAATTTTAATGGCCGGGAGTGTAGTAGTTGGCCAACCACTATAGACATGCCTCTACGGGCCTTACCCAACAAGGCCTAGAGACCGGAGCTCACAACAGTCCAGTCACGTAACAACAATAGGCCGCATCGCTAGCTGACTGGCTGGCCGCTACGAGACACTGGGCAGTGCCGCACCGGCCAACAAGTGAGCTAGCGATAGCGGTGTGTGGTGACACGGACTGTTGTGCCTTGCGGTGTTGCCTTACCACGTCGCCGAGGACGCTGTGTCAGCTGACGTGTTCCTGCGCTCCCATATAAGCGCGACGCCACTCCAACACTCTCGTGCTCTGCATCACCAAGTCGTGTTATAGACAGTATTTGAATTGTAATCATTGAAAGAAGTTGTATATGTTATTTTGTGTTGTTTGGAGAGGATTTTGTGTTTTCTAGCAAATTTGTTCGTACTCAAGCCTTGTTGTTTTGTTTTTCTTCCCTTCTTGGACACCACAGATTCACGCCCTTTCTCGTCTCCCTTTGCGAGATATTAACCACGTTAAGTTCCAGAAACCTATATTTCCCTGTGCCAGACTGACTTGCTTACTGTCGAAACACAATTTTTTTGTGTGTGATCCTAATGGTTCACATAACTTCTCCATCCGAAATGCGCTCAAACTTGGAGATGCGAGTTGGTAGAACATGCAAGAAAGGAAGCTGCACTGCTAAAAACAATTCGGGGATCAGGTGAGATATCATACACAATATGCTTATGGTAACGTAGTTTTTTCAGATGTTGGTTACAATTGTAATTTCTGTGTGATGCAGTACGATATTTTGCTGTCTCAACTCTTAATTTGAGGTTTACATAGCGGTTACTTAGAGCGACTCACCGGGGGACTACTATAATAGTGAAAACGTCATTCTCCTTGTCCTATAATATATCACCTTGGACGGCCAGTACAGTTACACACCTGCTTGGCATGGAATGTATGAGGTTTATCAATCAGCTCCTGATGGATATTTGCCCATTCTTCCATGAGACAATGTCCAGCTCTGGGAGGCGCTGTCTGGCTGCAATGCATCAAGACGTGCTCACTCGAGTTTATGTCTGATGAACAAGCTGGCCACCCCATTCGTTGAGTTTCTCAGCTTCAAGCATTTTGTCCGCCAGTGCATCTCAGTGGGGACGAGCCTTATCGTTCACCAGGAGGAACCCATCTTCTATAGCACCAGCGTTGGACACAACAAAAGGTTGCAGGATCTCATGTCTATAATTCTGTACAGTAAAAATGCTATTCTGAACGGCATAGTGGGTCGTAATTCCGTCAATACCGACTCATACCTGACACAATTTGTCCACCACCATGATATAGTGATGTTCCCTGCACATAATCAGGATTGTTCCGAGTTCCACGTTCTCTCCAGACGAGGAAAAGACGATTGTCTGGCTGAGCACAAAATCTTGACTCATCTGTGAACAGAACCCGGCGCCACTCGTTTCGGCTACAATCCTGATGCTCCTCAGCCCAGTTTCTGTAGGCTAAACGGTGTCGTGGTTATAATGTGACACCCACCATAGGTCTCCGTGCGTAGTGGCCACTTTCCAGAAGGCGATTTCTGTTGATTCTACTCATCCTGTTGCTGCCTAGAGGATACGATGCATACGAGTTGCATTCAGCCCCCTGTCACTACGGGCTGTTAACCGGAGATAACGATCATCTCTTACTGATATTAGCTTTGGACTACCTTGGCATTGTCTTCTTTTAACGATTCCTGTTGTCTGAAATCGCGTCCAGGTCTTGTAAGCTACACTTTGGGACACTCCAATAGCTGCAGCCACCTCCCTCTGTCTGTCCCGTTTCTAGCCTTCCTGTGGCTCTCCATGCCATAGCTTCAGGTAAGTCACGCTCTTTTTGCACTGCGCTACCTGTTCAATACACTATCTGAACCCAACTGCTCGTGTAATTAGTTTGGCAGAGCAAACACAACCCCCTTCTGCAGCAACGTTCTGTTATTATCGCTATCTCGTTTGCCGAATGTTGCTGTGTCCATCCGTAGAACCGGTAGAAAGACGTCGAACCATTTTACTTCGTTCTGCTGATGACAATACTTCCGAACCTGGATATCTCAACTGATCCCCTAATTGTTTTGAACAGTGTACTTATCCAGGCGAAACGTGGAAAACCTACACGTACAAGCTTTTTGTTCTGGGCACAGCTATTTCGAACTGAAGTGTTTACATTTTCCCTCGCCGTAATTACAGCTACTCCTCGTATACTTTCGGTTCCCACTAGTGCTATTCTCCTGTATTGCGTATTTTAACCGTTGTGGCTTCCAGATTGCAATCAGCCCATTTTAAAGTGAAACATCACTTGTATGAAGACGAAATCTTGGCTTCAAAAAACATCGAAATCAAGTGTGTACAGCACTAATGTAGAATGTCTTAAATGCTCAACTTGTTTTTGTTAGCATTGTTGCAGGAAACTGCGTTTGTTATTTGGTGCACAGCCAGTGTTAGAGAAAAGCGTGTGGCATGCGACTTACGTGCGTGCAGGCCGGCCGCGGCCGCGGCCGCCCCCCGTCCAGCCTCCACCGGGCTGCCCTGCCAACAGAGCCGCCCGTTACTCTCTCGCCACTCTCAGAGATCCCCGTTACATTATCATTTTCTTCCATTCGCTTAAAACTTGCACGTTGGCTCCGTGAAAACTCTCAGATGTATCGGTCAGATTTTAAATATACACTCCTGGCAAATGGAAAAAGAACACTGTGAATTCGTCAACCCAGCAGAGCGAAATTTTATTGACACAGTCTCGAGGATATAAACAGCACACGATCACGCAGTCAGAATTATACGCACGTCAGTACAGTCACCAGAGCGTGCACAATGTCGACACTAGTATCGAGTATACCATCCTTTTGCAGTACTGCGGGGTGCAACTTTCTCACGAAGACGATCGTAGAGGTGCCGAATGAAGTCTTACGGTATGACCTGCCATACAATTTCCATCTAATGCCTCATGTGGACCAGATCTGGTACCCGTCATATAGATCGCGCCAAGATGACGTTTCATCCGGTCCCAGACATGCTCAATGGGGGACAGATCTGGGGATAATGATGGGCAGGGTAGTTGATGTACACCTATAAGGGCACGTTGGGTTGTACGGGATACGTGTGGATGTGCATTGTCTGTTGGAAAAACACATCGCCTTGTTGGTGCATGAACGGTAGCAAGACGGGTTCAATGGTGGTTTCAATGTACCGTGTACTGTTCAATATTCTCACAACGAACGAATGGACAGTGTAGGATATGGCTTCCCACACCGTGATGCCAGGTGTCAGCCCCGTTTGCCTCTGTCGCGTACACTCCAAATTTTCGCACTCTCCTGCACGACACCACACACGCGTACGGCCATCATTGGCACCGAGGCAGCGACGACTCTCATCACTGAAGACGACAGGCTCCATTCGTCCCTTCATAAGCGCATCCCATGACACCATTGGAGGCGGGCTGAACGATGTTGGGGCGTGAACTGAGGGCACTCTAACGGTACACATGATCGTGCATCATTGTGAGGGGTGGCGATATTCTACACTCGCCATTCTCCTCTAGTGGTCGTCTAGAGAACATTGAACAGTTCACGGTACACTGAAACCGTCATTTAACCCGTCTTGCTACCACTCGTGCACCAACAAGGTGATATGCTTTTCCAACAGGACAATACAGATCCACCAGAATTCTCTTCAAGGTGTACGTCAACTATTCTGGCCTGCACGATCCCCAGATCTGTCCCCCAATGAGCATGTTTGAGACCGCATGAAACGTCATGTTGGGCGGTCTGCATGAGCGGCACGAAATCTGGCCCAACTGAGGCACCAGGTGGAAATTACATGGCAGGCCATTCCAGATAACCACATTCGGAACCTCTAAGATCGTTTCCATGAAAATTGCTGCAAAAGGAGGGTATACACGGTACTAACGCCAACATTGCGGACGCTCTGGTGACTGTACTCGACGTGCGTGCTCCTGTGTTGTATACAACCGCAAGAATGTGTCAATAAAATTTCCCTCTGCTGGGTCGACGAATTCATGGTGTTCTTTTTTCATTTTCCAGGAGTGTATATAAACATCTACTTTTAATCACAATACGTGACGTGGAAGAAGAGATGTGGTCCAAACGTTGTCACCAAAGATACATTTACAATATTAGAATAACGGTGTCGGTAAAGAAAAGGAGGGAAATGTTCCGAAGCGTGCAGGCATATTTACTTGATCGTGAAAAGATTAGCAGAGAAGTGGGTTGACATTTCAAATGGGTTGTTCCTACGCGATCGTAGCCGCGTGCTTCATGTCGCCTTTTGTCGTTTTCTCCTCGCTCACGTAACTAGTATTGTGCTTATACAAGAAGTGTAATAGTCAGAACCTTCGTTCAGAAATATTAGTCTTTTTCTGAGCTTCACAATGCAGAGCGTTTCTTGTGGATTCATACCCAGCTGTAATTTAGGTCATACACTAGTGTCCTTGCTCAACAGTGAGAAGACATAGAAGAGTGTTACGAGAGGTTAAGGTACTGAATTGTTTAAATCCACATGTGACTGGAAAGCATAAAAGAAAACTGCAATTCTAAGTGTAGAATTTTACAAGGGACTTTGGGGGAGGGGGGGGGGGGGCGATGTTCATACTTGTAACAGGAAAACGTTTTTCTGCGAACTGATCTCACTAAAGAATAAGAGAAAGAATGTAAGAACCAAATTACACTCGGCCAAGGGGCCACAAAAACCGCGATACGTTTTGTAACAAAGTATGAAGTTGGTTATTGTAATTCGCACGTATGTAATACAGTAGCAACTGCAGTTGCAGGCTATGAAATAAATCAATGTTATCCTTATTTCTGAAATTTGTGCAATCATGTCTATATTGAACATAGTCTACAGAAATACAAGTTTTCAAATTATCCACATGTCTGCAACAACAGACGCCATTTGTATAATATTAATGAGAATTCATAGTTAATCATTCAGATATTTCATACATTTATTTTGGACATGTCTAAACTATCAAACACAAATGTGAAATTGTATGTATGTCTCAACAGGCAAATGACAGTTTCATTGTGGTTGTACAATAATTGTTCGTCTCACTGTTATAACACAAGAGAAGGCTGTAACCAAAGGGGAACATGGACAACGCGATGGTGAACAAGGACCAGTATTGTGCAGCAGTTGAGAATTGGGAGGCGTGCCAAGGTGGGAAAGTCTGCGTTCGGCAGTGTGTTGTTCATATTCTGGTCGCAGAGCTCGCGTTTGGGGTTTATTCTGTAATACAGCCGTGTTCGCGCATTGTTCTATCACAGAAGGAGAATGGCTTACTCTTACTTCATGTAGACACTGAATTTTCGTTTCTTAAATGAATGTACATGAATGAGGGAACTAGAAATTTAACAGTTTAACAAATATGAACTTAAACAACACTCTTGTTGGCATCCACCAATCTAGAGTGAGAAGTGTGATGTATGTGAAATTGTTTAACGACACATTTCGTGACATAACTCTAAATTTAACTATAAGTGGTATCCAGTACGTATGTCGGTGATGTATCTGTGGAACATGCTACATTTGTACAGTGGACAATACCTGTGTTTGAACTCCAGTTTGCAGCACCTTAGATATGATGATTTCTGCATTCCACAAGTATAGGAATACGATCAATTATACGGCTGAAGAGTGAGCTCAGTTAACCATAAAGCTAGTTCGAAATCGGGTCCAGCAAATCTTCATTGTCTTGAGTAAACATATGTTATCCTATCTATATGATGGAAGGTGCCACGTCACTACAACATATGATTTCTAGTCGAAAACGACTTAGGTTGTGACCAAGGACACGATCATTTCAGCTGTAGCAAGAGAAGGGTATCATTATTACCGCCTGCGGATGAGCTCGTTTGAGCCCACAGTGTAGCATTACTGAACCCCTGCAGATGAGGACGGAACAACGCCTGTACTAGAGCCCCTGGCGAGGCGTCTGCAGCAGAGGGGATGGCCATCGACTCTATGGTCGTTTCTAAAAATACACATGTGACGCTGAAGAGAAGAAATAAATTTCAGCTTGCTCTGTTTGAGACCAACCTAACACTACGTAAAATTGACTCTTCTTGCCAATACCTACACCTGTTGGTCAATTCAGCAGCGGAACCTTGTGACTGTCTCCCGTTCGACGCAGAATCATCACTGCACACGACCAGTGCTGACAGTAGCTAGGAATATGCCTATCTTCATCTGAAGATATACCGTGTTGCGTATAGGCTGGCCTCGGCATAGATAGATTGACAGGACCCCACGCGCTCCCTTCCTCTCGGGCTTCAGCGTGTGCTCATCTGTCTACCTGCAATGACCACCGACCGAGGTATAACGCCCTGTTCCCTTAGCTAGGATTACTACGCTACAGGCCTGTCCTGGACTCGAACCTTAGAACTCCTAATCAGGATCCCCACCACTCCTTTCAAATTGATGGACTTTTAATCTCCATACAGTGTGAGTGAACTGTGGCCTCGTGCTTCAGTCTACTTCCGCCTGCCGCGGAGTCCGGACGCGCTTTGTGCGCTCGCGCTTTGTTTACGTTTCGCGGACGAGTTTGGTGCTACGTACTTATTCTTCCGTGCGTTTGTATACTCGTATCTGCGTTTTCGGGGAGAAACGTTTACGTGCAGAGTGGTGTGCGCCGGAATTGTGTGTGTTGTATCAACCACACGTTCGTGGTAGCAGTGCACTCAGTGTATCTTCGAAATGGCCGACCCACCTAATACGGGTCAGGTCATCCAGTCTGCCTTGGAAATATGTAAGCAACCTGCAGCGACGGCTATCCCGCTGCTGGTGAAGACCGACAACCTTGCTGAGGTACAGCAGAGTCAACTAACAACACAGGACCTACAATATGTACAATTACAAGGACCACAGCAGCAACAGAAACCGCATCTTCTACACCACCGACACCTACAATTGTAGCAGCAACTGGCCCAGCAGCAACAGCTTCAGCTACTGCAGCTGCAACAACAGCATCACCAGCAATTCCTCCAGCAACAACATCAACAACACGAGTTACAACAGGTTAGTCAGCACCTCAGCTATTCCTGCGACCCCTCCAGCATAGTACCTAGTGGCGATACAGCTGCACAACAGCAGCAAGAAAGTGCCCCCCCCCCCCCCCCCCCCCATAAACGACTGTGTGTCGACTCTCCTTCAGTCACGGACTGTGAAATGAGCCAGGTGCCGGTTTCCCACGCGTCTTCTACCGACGGCATCGGACAGGCAAACACAGAACACATTCAGGTACAAACATCCGCTCCTCCTGCCACCGTTACTCGACCGAGTATCGATAACCGATACAGTCGGATACAGGCCCCTATGTTGTCTTCGTGGAGAGCTTAGACAAAAACATTGGCAAACTCCACCCCATGTCAGTGGTCAAGATGTTGTATTCCTACAGCTCTCACCTCAAGCACGATATTGTTGACATTAGTCCATCAGGCAAGAATAGACTTAAGGTAGAACTGAAACCTGTTGCAGCTGCTAATAACTTAATAAATGTTCTTGCTTTCAAAGATCATAAGTTCGATGTTTACATCCCTAACTTTGAACTCGATACATATGGCGTTATCCATGATATAGAGACCAGCCTAACGGACAAAGAGATAATAGACGCCATGGAGAGTGTCTATCCCGTAACAAGGATAAAACGATACACAAAGAAACATCCTTCAAATCCTGAGCTCACAATACCCATTCCAGTCTGCTTGGTGGTGGTTCGCTCTCAGACAGCTCTCAGACATTACCCTCTCATGTTCCTATTCTGTGGGCACGCTGCCCAGTGGTACCGTACGTTGCACCAGTCATTCAGTGCACCAATTGCTGGCGTTTTCGTCATCGGGCGAACCAGTGTCGAAGCCATACTCGTTGCAGCAGATGCGGCGGACAGCACCAAGCTGATTCGTGCCCGGCGACGATTCCGACCTGTTTAAATTGCTCTGGACAGCACCCAGTCACCGAGATCTCATGTCCCATTTTTCTCCACCAGCAAGAGCTACAACGTGCAAGGGCCTACGCCACGTCATGAAGGGCACTCAGTGGCCCGCACCCCACATATTCAGCGGCCTACGACAGCCTCCTACC
This sequence comes from Locusta migratoria, assembly GCA_026315105.1. Classification (NCBI taxonomy): domain Eukaryota; kingdom Metazoa; phylum Arthropoda; class Insecta; order Orthoptera; family Acrididae; genus Locusta; species Locusta migratoria. Next base: position 11,732,719 of record CM048755.1, read on the forward strand.
CCTCAGAGTTCTGCGGACTTCCCGCCCCTACCCCAAGGCATTTACAGCAACCGCAAGTCGCCACACCGAGACCACCAGTGGCGCCCCAGATGCGTTCACCCCTAAGGAAGACGGGTGCAACGGAATGATGTTCACATAGCAGACAGATCGGGTGTGATCTCCGTCATGAGCGGCACAGGGAAAAAACAAGCTTCCAGACCCGCCTTGCGTCAGGGATTTTCAGACGTTAGTCACGAATATTCTGTCTCCCATCTTCTACCACAGGCCCCTTTACCACCCAACCCGTATCCTCCTCAGTATAGTCAACAAGCGGTGCCACCACGTAACAACAGTGAATACATCATAGAGAAAATTATCTGGTTTATCCTTCATCTCATAAAAGACGCGAAAACAATCCCACCTGGACCTTTACAGATACAGCCTATTCGCCAACTGTTAACGACTCCCCTTACTTCTAACAACAATGACGGAATTTAAGATACTCCACTGGAATGCGCGATCTGCGATTCCCAACAAGGGTGTACTTCAACGTGAACTTTGGATGCGGAAGACAGCAGTGGCAGTCATTCCTGAGGCATGGTTTCAACCAGATGCGCCTCGGTTGCACAGTGGTAGAATGCCAGACTACAAATCCAAAGGTCGCGGGTTCGATCCCCGCCAGATCCTAGGATTTTTATCTGTCACTTTCCACTTCTTTCACCTCTGGCAGTATTGCTCATGTGAAAAATACCGAGTAGCACCGTGGTTCGGAACCCACGTTAAACTGCAGGTCCCCCTTTAACTGGCTGGGTAAGTCAGTTCGAAGGTCGGAGGAAGACAATGGCATACCACCTCCAGACAGGACCATGCCTAGTAAAGCACTGTGGTGTTCAAACCAATCTCCGGATTGTTGACTGCTTTACCTTATACCTTTTTATCATCGTACACTTCCAAGGATACCACGTTTGCCGCCAAGACAGAGATGATGGTCGAGGAGTCGCCCTCTTCATCAACAATATGCTGTATCACACCCAAGTTATGACTTCTCATGACGATATTGAAAGCTTTCAAGCGATAGCAGTCAACCTTTCATCTCCAATTGGTCGAATAACTATTGTTGCCCTCTACAGCCGACCACGGTCATACATTACCATTGAAGAGTGGTACGCTCTGGTACAACAGTTTGAACCTCCATTCCTGTTCTGCGGGGATTTTAATGCACACAACAGATTGTGGGGGTTTGCATATAATGATAGGCTGGGTGATGGCATTTTTGATATTATCGACAAGTTCAATCTCATCATCCTCAATGATGGATTCCCTACGCTACTTCCATTGCCCGGACAGAGACCATCAGCCGTCGATTTGACTTTGTGTTCAGCGTCTGTTTCTTCATTCTTTACAAGGTCTCTACTTTCCTATCCTATGGGTTACAACCATTACGCTGTTCTGCTCTTTTCACCAACCTCGACACCGAACACGGTCCTTAGGCTGTCTCGCAAATGGAATGTCAGGAGAGCAGATTGGTCTCAGTATGGTGCCATAATGGATACACAAATTTCGTCGTTCCCCACCGAGGTGTCACCGCAAACAAGGTACGCTCATTATAGGAATTGCATCAACGTAGCGGCATTGCAGTCAATCTTACAGACGAGGGCGGTTACTGGCAGCAGACGACTATCGGTTGCCTGGTGGAATCAAGAGTGCTCTCGTCGAGTGGCGCATAGGAAACTGGCATGAGCCGTCTTAAACGGCAAACCACATGGGAAAACTACCTCGCCTACAAACGTATGGATGCGACCACCAAACGCTTTCTCAAGACCTGTAAGAAAGAACATTGGAAGAAATTTTGTGAACAGTTATCCCTGCATACTCCTGTCGGAAGGATTTCGTCGAAAGTTAACTCACTCAAACGAAAACCAATGCCGCCCAAGCGGTTGCGGACCTGGATAGACGAGTTTGCCAACACTGTAGCACCTCCTACGGCCATGCCAGAGCCCCTTGATCTCACGACAAATGTCGCCGTTGAAGATCTTCAAGATGATCTCATTTCAGTGTTCTCTGTCGGTGAAATCAACAGTGCGCTGCCATCCTCGACCGACATGTCGCCCGGGCATGACCAGATCCATTATATGCAATTTGTCTGATGATGCAAAACTTATTCTTTTGAATATCTTTAATGGCATCTTGAGAGAGGGGTATGTTCCAACCGATTGAACCACTCAGATATTGATTCCTAAATTGAAACGTGGAAAAGACCTTGGTCAGGAAACGTCGTATCGCCCGATTGCATTGTCGTAATGTGTGTGCAAAACCTTTGAACGTCTCCTCAAGGCCCAGTTAGAATGGTGGTTAGAGCAGCACGACCTGTTCCCACGGACACAATACGGTTTTCGCAAGGGGAAGAGCACTTACGATAATATAACATCTCTTGCTATGGATATCGAAAAAACTTTCCTGACAAATGGGTATTTGAGTGCTGTTTTTCTTGATTTTTCGAGGGCTTATGGCAATTTTTTGATACATAAACTTACAAATAAATTGCAACTTTTGCATTTCCCGGTGAAGATGATAAGAATTATATACAGATTACTTTGTTGCCGTACTGTTTATATCCGTGACCAGGAGAATGTGTCACATGACCCCGAATCGTTTCCCGTGGCCTCTCGCAGAGTGTGATATTAAGCCCTTTCCTATACGCCTTGTATGTTGCCGACTAAGACTCTATCTTTCAGCCTACAGTCAAAGTTCTTCAGTACGCAGACGCGTATATACGCCCACTCGTCGTGCTTTTGGGTGACAAAAATATGGCTTACTAGCGCATGTGAAAAACTGGCTGAATGGGAGTTAGAACACGGGCTCACACTGTCGCCAGAAAAATCTACTGTGGTGATCTTCACGAGGAAACTGCAGAATTATTTCTCCCCAGTCATTCAGCTCTGTCCATACAAACTGCCTGTTCGGTCATATGCTAAGTTCCTTGGTGTTTACTTCGACAGCAAACTGACGTGGACGCGCCATGTTGAGTACCACTTGGACAAAGTTGACACTACTGCAAATATCCTGCGCATGCGTGCCAGAGTTTAGTGGGGAGCCAATCCGACGGTACTTCTGACTCTATATAAGGTCTTGATCCGCTCTGGTTTGGATTATGGCAGCATCGTCTACGCCACTGGCGCGCAATCGACTCTGCGCAAACTTGATGTTCTCCATTACAGAATACTTCGTCTTGTTCTCTGGGCTATGAAGTCAACAACCACCAACGCCTTGCTAGTGGAAGCGTCTGAAATGCCGTTAACTATACGACGACAGATGTTGTCCGATATTTTCATCCTCAGCCGAGCGTCAATATTTGATTGTGCCTCTCTCAAAACGGTGCACCGATTTCGGAGACTTACAGAAATGCATCACAGAAGAGGCATGACTCTAGTTCCTTTACTGGTTCGCAGCTACGAGAAATGGAGACATCTCTTCCCACTCATCATACAGGACATCAAACTTTCTTGCTTCCGTTATTCGTATCATCTGTTTTTCAAACCAGTCCCGGTGACATACTTGCCGTCCGACTACACAACGGGGACCAACATCAATCTCGACGTGGAACAGTTTCTTCTCCACAACTGGCCACAGCACGCTCACATCTATACTGATGGCTCTAAAACTGAAGCAGGGGTGGGATACGCCTTCTTTTGCCCCTCCAACGGCACCTACCGAGTGTTTGTGCTTCCGCCAGCGTCATCTATTTACACGGCGGAGTTACTGGCCATCACGGAGACCATTTATTACTGCACACGAACATTTGAGTCTATATTGATCCTCACGGACTCTCAAAGCGCGCTGCAAAAATTACAACATCCGACGTTTGTCAAACAAACTAACATATATATGTTGGACATCTTGGAGGCCATAACAAATGCACAGACAGTGGGCATCGACATCCAGTTACTTTCGATTAAAGGACATCAAGGCATATACCATAACGAAACAGTACACCGCCTCGCCAAGAGAAGTATTACGGAAGGACAACACTGCCCACGCCGATTCCATATACAGACTTCCGATTCATGATTCAGACAGCCAGACAGCTACGTATCGCACTTGGGACCACGAATGGCACCTCTCTCAAGCGTTTAAGGGAGGACACCTGCCAACTATGCAACCAAATGTCTTCTCTCGACCATGGGTTTCGTCGATGAAGCTTAGTAGACGTCATGCAACGTCTCTCATTCGGATGAGACTGGGACATGGATGTTACCCTGCCCACCTAAACCGTTTGAAAATCGTCGCTTCTCGATATTGCGACAAAGATCCAACGGCAGTGACGGATCTCAACCACATTATATTGGCGTGCACCAAGTACAAGGCCGCACAAAGTGTATTCTACAGAACGCTGGTTGCGAGCGGTTACCCCCTCCCCACAAGTGTCACTGTTTTCCTTCATGGATTCGACAGGTTTAAGTGCAGTTTACTGAAGGACTACCCCAAAGTCACCGGCATACAGCTCTAATTTAAGAGCTGGTGTGTTTACCTTGAACATGCACATCTTGAAACTGCATAAGTAATTTTATATTATTTTTTGACTTTTATTTGTCGTTGCAACTCTCATTTTGTTTTATGCTGTTTCCTCTTCCTTTGCATTACGTCTGTCACTCGTACTGTTAAATATGTATTGTTTTATGTCTTGTACATATGATTTTTCTACTTTTCTTCTAAGGCTGTATGATGTTAGATACGTATTAATATTGTGATATTCATTGCAAGAATTTCAGTTCTATTTCAATGTTGCCACTGTAATAACCGCTGGCTGTATGGTCACTGTAACCGAAAGCCATTATAATAATAAAGAAGAAGAAGAAGAAGAAAAAGATCCCCACCCTTTGTTGTCTGGAAATCCAAGTGTTCAATTCTCAATTGGTTTGCACTGCAGAAGTCCGAAATTATTTCTAACAATTTAGTTTTATTGGTGGGATTTTCGAAAATCAGAGCGAATATCGAAAATAGCGGTGTATTTCGAAAGTAGGTGGGAATGTTCATATTATGGAATCCTGCAGCTGGCATCAGTCAGCACACGAAGGATATTTACGAAGATACTTGCCATTGGCCATTAAAATGAATCAACGGGTAATGTTGGGGAATTTGTGCCCGGCCGAGATTCGAACACTGGACCTGCTTACTAGGCAGTCGCTCCGACCACGATGGGACGCGAGCTACGCTTGCACGCCCCCCGTCAGACGCAAATCCTCGGCTTATCCATACATTACTGACATAGTCACCTCACTCATTATTAGCGGCAGTTTGTCGATTCCCTTAAGAGTTCGGGCCTAGTGTGCATCCACATACATTTTAGGTGCCTATCGGTAACAAAAAGAAAACAAAACAAAACTAGCAAGGTAAGTGTCTGCAGTTATTGAAGTTCACCGCATCATGCTACCAGCGCAGGCAAAACGAAATAGCGACACCCACTGAGGAGCATTGGAAGAAAAACGATGCAGCAATACGCACGAGCTGGTAGGCAGAACGGCTAGTGCTATGTGGAACAGACGCTGCCAGTGTAAGTGGAAACAATGAAAACACGACAACAGCCACCACACTCATCCATAATTCCCGTCATGAGAAAAGAGCTAAGTGTTTCACTCTGGAACAAACCAAACACTCGAAGCGCGTCCGTACACACCGATATGGTACGACAAGGTGATACTTAGTGTTTTCAGAGTGTCCTTAAGGTAAAGCATACTCATACTGGGGAAACCATGTAACGAGGCAGAGAAGAAACCGTACCAGGGGGCGATGTTTTTCGACAACTTATTTCGAGTATGCTGGTGAACATTGACAGCAACCTGAATTATTCAAACATGTTTTTAAATAATGGTCAAAGTTGTACGGAAGTAGGACTGATTACTAACAGCCAGTTTCTGAGATATTTGGTCCATTTTGAAGACAACCAATGAGTTCTAAAAAAATTGTGCACAACCGCTGGCCTCTTGGCTTTTATGTGCCGTTGGACAGGTGTCTATACTGAACTGCATGCAGCCAACTACGCTTCAGCGTGATTCGTTGTATACAGGACTGTATAGACGCTTTTCAGTCGTACATAAAAGCCATGTGGCCAGTGGTTGTGTGTTTTGTTATTGTGTCGCGGTGGAGTAGCCGAGCGGTCTAAAGCGTCTCGCTGCGGAGCGCGCGGTTGCTCGCCGTGTAGGTTCGAGTCCTCCCTGGGGCATGGGCGTGTGTGTTGTCCGTAGGTTAGTTTAGTTTAAGTAGTTTGTAAGCTACGGACTGATGACCACGCAGTTTGGTCCGATAGAATTACAAACATTTGAACATTTTGTGTTATTGTAGGACTTATTGGTTGAAAGGAAATGGGCGAAAATATGTCTGAAATCGGACGTCCGTAATAATCCAACTTATGTGGAACTTCGACAGTTATTTAAAAAAAATAATTAAAAAAAAATTGGCCCACAGCTGTCATCCGTCGGATTGCCAACTAGGCATTTCTGTTTCCTCCACTACTCGGGAGGGATGTCCAAAATGATAACCGGATATTTGAGGTGGAATGTTTACCGAGCCATCTAAACGCAGAATTCTCCTCCAAGGCACCTACCGCTAAGAAAAATGTGTCGCCTTGGAAATTACCAGTTCCTAATCTTCTGTACTTTCAATAATTCATTTGTGAAAAGTAAACGAATTTCATTCAATTATGATGATTATATCGCGGGGTTTCAGTTTTCACAAAATTTCAACCCTGTATTGTATGACGGCAAGTTTAATGTCAGAGACAGGACACAGAAGGTCTACTTAAATGAAACTAGCTCAAATTGGTGTTGATTCTGTACCTACGTGACAGGTCCGTGAAAGGTTTGGTTCATATCCATGACGTTATGGAAAAGAGTCCTGGAGACTGAAGTCACACCACCTAATATAATTATTTGAATATCATTCTGAGAAAAGGTACAAGACATTTAAGCTCAATTTTGGTTCCTATGCTGTTCTTTCTCTTACGATATACATTTGAAAAATTTACTTTCGATATATAGAAAGAAAGATACTGCCGGTACAATTTCGTATTACCTTTGAGTGTACGTCTTAGCGGTAAATAACCATATACCATGTTGAATTGGACAACTTTTATCAGGCAGGAGTTTGACAGTGTTGCTAGGTGCAGGAACATGATGATGGCAATTTGATTGCCAGAGAAACGTTAGCATGGGCCACGAGGTACTTTACGACATAAGGCGCGTATCTACACGAGCTCAAATTAGGTCCCAAATCAGCTCAGGAAATTTAGCAGACAAATATACTATTTCCAATTTGCAGGTTAAACACAGCTTGCTGCAGTAATTTTTCAGAGCCTATAGTCACCTCCTAAATGCGTAACAATGTGTGCTGAAATGATATAGTTTTATTTTAATGCAATGCATTCTGCACATTTCAAAACTGTGAACGAAGACACGTTTTTAGGCAGAACCAATTATCTAGGAGCAATAATATATATATATATATATATATATATATATATATATATATATATATATATATATATATATATATATTTGGGAATCTGGAATACTCAGAAAACTTAGTATGAAAGGAAATTTCTTATTTTAATATAAAACAAACGTCAGTGGTAAACAAATCGCCTCAAATTACTAGGATTATGTCTAATTATGTCAACGTCCAATTAAAACACCGATATGATTTTTATAAAGACCACTTTATTTTTTATAAATATATACATATTCAATGTTAATTAAAAAGGGAATGTTTTGATTTATGCATTTGTATCAACAGTTACATCATCTACTAGAACGCAATTATATATAATGTACGTTATTGCGAGTGATGAGGCACATTATTCTTGCCGTCCTTTTCATAGTATGCTGCAAATAATCTTTGAGCTTTTTTGAACTGGTTGGTACCCTCGGCCTTTGGTTATGCAGCACCTGTTGACAAAATGTTGGCGTTCTAATTCTTTCGTTACATTCGATGAAACAGTAATAATTCTAAAAGAAAATATGAGTTTCACATAGGCATGTACTGTTAGTGGCAGAAGCTATGGGTTTTACACAGGTATGTAGCATTAAAGGCAGAAGCGTTATTGATAATTACAATACAGAGGGAGACGTTGGAAAGTACAGAAGTAGGGAATTAACAAAAGTAAGATTTGTGAATGGAGAAGTGAACATACAGATTGACTCGAATGCAAATTTTAGTTTTATGACACGCAGAAGAATAGTTTCGAGCAGGGTACCGCCCTATCTCGTGTCACTTAATAGCGATAGTGGAAATCTGGAACTGAATTACAAATAGCAAAGAATGGGAAAATGCAGGAGTCCAGGAACTCATGGAAGTAGATATAACGAAGAACTTGAAAGCGATCTCTGATCGTTATTTTTGTCGCCTTCGAGAAAGGTCGATAAATATCTGTTTTCGGATCTGTTAATCTGAATACACAAATGGAACAATTTCGATTCACGAAAGACTCGTCTGCTACAGCGGCGATAGACATTTGGTCACCATCGTACTCACGTCGTTTCCACAGAATTAAAAGATAATATTCAAGGATACGTTTAAAGTTAACGTTAGAAAACAAATTTTAGTTCATTCCTTAACATTATACGTTCTATAAGTATTATTTAGTCTATGGGGATGATTATCTATACAAACAAGTCCTCTTAATAACTCTCTTTTACGTTTTTCGGAGCAAGAATTGTTCTACATGATTTACGTATAGTTGTTCCCTTCTTGAGTAAGGACTGGTAAGCTGCACATGACACCGAATAGTGGTTGATGTCAACATACGATAAAACCTGTCGGCTACCTCTTGTTGCATTCTATTCAGATCTCAGCAAAACGTGTTTTGCTTCATGGATATGTCGGTATAGGTGATGTTGCTGCAATACCAGCAGTCGCTTATTTCGCACATAGCGTTTCGCCGTGGCCGAGCCCGGACGTTTAGCAGTTGAGAAGGGTGTTACGTCAGTTCTCCTTTATGATGAAATGAAAACAGTCACATCAACGCAAAAACGATTTAGGGCAATATTCCACACGTGTTGGGCTCCGTAAAAGAGCAGAATTCTCGATTAACAAGAAAATTTGAAGTAGGCAATTTTATTGTTCGAGAAACGACCTCATCTGTTAGTTCTCCGGAAAACATCGTCATTCAGCCAAGTCATCACGACGGGCAGAAAGGGAAATTGAGATATCTCGTCATATTGCACAAAGAATTTTACTAAGTGATTGTGTTGCAACAGCTGAGTGTAAAGGCCAGAGAAGACTAGAATTCATTGCGGGCGGAACGGAGCTTATTCTCATCTCGAAGGAACAGTAGTCCAACAAAATATACAAATTTTGGGTAGAGAAAAACTGAAAAATTTTGATCTTCATGAAAAAACAACGAAAGGGGAAAAAATGACATTGACTTCTACTCATTGAGTAATCAGCTCTGCGTTTCTCAACAAAAGTGTCAATATATTTATTTGGTGTCAATATGTATATAAATTATGGTATATAATTAAGAGGAAGATGACCATTGATCCTTTCTTCGGTGTAGATGAATACCAAGTCGGAACTTTTATGGGAACTGGTGACATGCTGCGAGTAATGACAGGAGCAGTGTATCAGCGGTGTGTCGATAAGTTGAGAATTTGCGTCTGACGGGAGGCGACCTGGGGTAATCCGCGCAGTCGTGGTGGTCGGTGTGCCCCAGTAGCATAGTGGTCACAGTGGTAGCCTAGTACACAGAAGAGAATCCTGACTGGGCACAAATTTTCAATGTCATCTGGCAGCTAATATAAATTCCTTCGTATGTTGCCATCAGTATTTCAATGAACACACAGTGGCTTCAACATGGTCGCGGAGTACCTCATACTGCAGATTTTGTTCTGGATTTTTTACAGGAAAGATTGGACAGTTGTAAGGTGTTACATCGTTAACTCTCCAGGGATTCTTTTGCTCTCTTTCAAGCCCAGATTTAAACCAATATTATTTTTTCCTTTGATGTTTGAAAGATAAATTGTTCTCTTTGAGGAAGTGTGTGTCCAGATGGTGCAGTTGTGCATCTTGGCAAGTGAAAATATGTATCGCTGAGATTGAGGGATATGTGTACTTGCATTCGCGAAGCTGTTCCCTGCAATGGAACGCTTATCGAACATGGGACGAAGTTTCCACTGAGCATACTACCTGTGCAAAATTTGAAGCTTTTCATTTTAGAAATGAAAGTAATGTTACAATATCAAATGTTCTTGAGATTGAATTACATTGGGATACCGCGAACAGCATGACCGCAGTACAAGTATTGTAAACAAGCAAAATAACAGAATCGATCGAAATAATTATGAAATAATGTATTATAGCATATCGATTGAAGGTTACGACTTCGACCGTGTTGTAAGCAGTCCAAATTAAAACATCGTATTAACGGAATAACGTTATTTCTTGGCGTCGGTATTTCGAATAGTATCCTGACCACTTTGTGGTCATCTACTGATGCTACCATAGAATTCAAGCAATTTCCTAACTTTTTATTACTTAATTTTGAATACGTACGACTTCTTGCCTCCCGTATTGATGGAAACTGTATTTGTCTTATGATATGCATAGAAAGAGAACGCTAACTGGTCGTAGTGAAAAACACAGAACTAGACATGCAGAATTTTTGCGGAGAGAAAGTAATAAGAATGTGGACATTCATAATGATCATCCAAGCGTTGTTGAACGAAACGTTATAAAAATTTCGACCGCAGGCAATATTAAACCTTTAATACATGGTGTAGCTGATCAGCTACGTATCTTATTCTACCCATTATCTCTCAAACTGCTGAACATTTTACCACAAATACATTTGTAGCTGCTTGTATACATTGTGTTACAGAAGCTAGTAGCTCGTCTTAGAAATTATAAATTTCTGAGTACTACTGAATCATTTCGACTGTTGAGTTATTCCTAACACGTGCGTTTGTTTACATTAGTATCCCTCTTTTGCCATGTAAGAGTAGTCAATCACATACCACTGTTGAATTTTGAGTTACTTTCTGGAAAGATGAGAAGCATAATAGTGACATTTACTACATTGGGTACATCATGGAAGTATTATATAGCTCATTAGCTACGAACGTTTTCTTGCTAGTAGTGAATGACAATTTTAATTAATTTTTTCAATATTTTTCAGTATATATTCTTTGTAAAGTTTATTTATGGGGGTGGGTTTCATGCATGCTGTAATAATTCTTCAGGTTTCGTTTAGAGCAGTGTCAGCTGGCTGCAAATTCTCCGGCGGAGAAACAGAGGACTTGTGCTATAGTTCTTAACGTTTTTGGGCTTGCTCCGCATTTGCTCCCACATAATTTCTTCAGGAGCAGATTTTTGTCGTAACTTTCTGCCTGGTCTTCTGACAGTGATATTTGTAAATTAGTTATCTGTCTAAGATAACGTCCAGATACTTTGGACGACTTTCATGCTGTATAATTTTACCATCCCACACAACATATAATTTTTATAGCTTCAAATAAAAAGTCATGCATTAAAGGGTTAATATTATCAAATAGGCACGGCATGAATACCAGGTCGACCTAATGTTTTAAATTTAGTTCAAAGGTGTTTATTTAAGGTGGAAGTATTTTTTAAAACTTTTTCATTAACTGCTATGTTACTCTGGTATTAATGCCAAACTTTGGTTATAATATGTGCTTATATGAGTGGTCATAACTTTGATATTTATGCTGAAGATGTTCACACAGTGACTAGAATCGATTTACTACAAGAAATGATGTAAAATCCTTTTACGACTGACGCTGCTATTTTGCATGTTTACAATATTAAATGTGTCAACCATTTGTAATGCACCTGCATGTATTTCACTAGTGAATTTAGGGAAGTCTTGGAATTTGAATTGACCTAAGTCAGTGATGATGATCGAGTTACATTTTTTGCCGTTAGACGAGTTCGGCTGGTGCAAGTCCTTTTAGGTGACGCCACTCCGGAGACTTGTGTGTTGATGACGATGGAATTATTGTGCGCAAAGCACACGTCCAGTCCCTGAACGAAGAAACTTCCTGTCCCGACCGGAAATCGAACCAATTCCACCGGTCTGGCCACTGTAGTACGCAGGCGTACACCTAACACACCAAAATGAGCTTCTTTCCTTCCAGATTCTACACACTCTAAGCCTGTGGATTTGGATACCACAGATCAGAACTTTGAATGTACCATGTCGCGAGGTACTTACTAGCTTTCATAGGTACTTCTAAAACAATTCTGTTTGCTGATGACACCAGCTAGATAGTGAAGGATGCTGTTTGCTATACTGACATAATATCAAATAGTGCAGCTAAAGACTTACGTTCATGACATGTGCAACATAAATTTATGCTAAATCACGGTAAGACTCAGGTTTTACAGTTTCTAACACATATTAAAGAAAAGCTGACATTTTCATTACATATACTGGGTATATAATATGTGAGACTGACCAGTTAAAATTTATAATTTCATATACCGGGTAATCAAAAAGTTAGTATAAATTTGAAAATGTAATAAATTTATTAAGTTTTCAAATTTATATTGACTTTTTGATCACCCGGTATATAGTAAGCTGTCGTGGAAAGACAATTTTTAGGATCTTGTACAAAAACTAAATACTTCGTTATTTACCATTAGAACAGTATTTGAAACAAGTGATAGTTCTACACGGAAACTAGTCTACTTTGCTTAGTTTCATTCGCTAATGTCTTATGGTGTTATTTTTTGCGTTAACTCTTCCAAGTCATAAGGATTATTTATCACGCAGAAACTGGCGGTTCTAGCAATTCGTGGTGTAAGCTCACGACCTCTTGTTGACTCCCGTTCAGTAGGCTGGGAATTCTGCCATTTGCCTCCCAGTACATATTTTCTTTGCTATTAACAATATGAGCTTATTACCAAGAGTTAGCAGCTTTCAATAATAGACGCACTTTCAAGTCTGCTCCTACGTAAATACTCTGCAAGTCACATTGAATCGCATGGCAGAAGGTTCATCAAACCGCTTTAATGATATAAACCTTTCTGTTTTCGATATGATTTACTTTATTATGATGATCATGTCTCCCTATGTAGGTGTGTGCTAATAAAATATGTTCGCATTCGAAAGAGAAAATGGATGAAACAAATTTGTCAAATAAATATCAGCACAAAAAATGACGTCTTTATTTTAAAGATTTCCTCCCAACTCGTGCTTCATTTCCGTGACGCTCACTCCTCTATATCGCGATACTACAAAAGAGCTGCCTTTCTCTGATCTTTCTCTAAATCGTCCGTCAGTTCCACCTGGTTTAGATCCCACAATGAGCAGCAATACTCCAAAATAGGACGTACATGTGTGGTGTAGGCAGTTTCTTTAGTAAAACTATTGCGTCTTATAAGTGTTCTGCCAATGAAACGTAGACTTTGGTTCGCCTTCCCTACAATATTTTCTGTGTGCGTGTTTTTTTTTTTTTTTTTTTTTTTTTTTTTTTTTCAATTTAAGTTGTTCTTAATTGTTACTCCTAGTTATTTAGTTGAATTCGCGGCCTGTAGATTTGTCTGATGTACCGTTTAAATGAAGTTTCACGAAATTCTTTCAGTGCTTATATGGATGACTTCACACTTTTCATTATTAAGGGTCAATTGCAAATTTTTGCACCATACAAGTATCTTATCTAAATCATTTTCCAGTTGCTTCTGATCTTCAGGTGACATTATTAACCGATAAATGACAGCATCATGCGCGAACAGTCTAAGAGAGTTAATTCGAGTGTCTCCTAAATCTTCTAATATATAAAGCAGAGTGTCCGTATGTTTGTACGTGTTGCATACAAATCTACAGTTTTGTTCCAATGTTTATGCAATTTTGTACACGTAAGCTTTAATCCATGAGGACGGTCGCCGCAAGTGTAAGAATCACGTACGAGACATAGTTCACGAGATATGACGTCATAAACAATGAGATGCGCGAAAAACTGCTGCACTTAGCGACAATGCTGCTCATTTTCTCCTAAACCACTGGACCGATATCAACCAAATTTGGTACACACATTTCTTACCGCGAGGTAATAATTTTCCGCAAGGTTAAGGATCACGTACGGCACATGGTTCAGAAGATATGACGTCATAAACTATAGGAATCGCAAAAAACTGCCAGATAATACGGCGAGACTTTATAAATACGCTACTTGAGAAAGTGAGTACTTAGCGACTTGCAACAAACGTTAAACATAATTTCAAACTTTTATTAAACTTTTTCTTGTTGTCAACAATATTAAAATGATGAAAGGAAAAAGAGATTCTCGCTTACTATTATTCCGCTGCTTATGGAGTAAAACTACGGCATTATATATGACGTTACCATTTATAATTTGTACACTAGAAATTGTAACCGCAGGAAATTTTACAAACAATATACACGCATATACTTGAGTGTACCTTCTAAATAGTATCGCAGTACGACACGTAGTTCATGAGATATGAGCACATAAACAGTAACATGCATGGAAAAGCGCCCCATACAGCACCAAGTTTTAATCTATTACTTCTTTGCTACCAACAGTTTTCCCAAGTGATTTTATAGATATTCAGCCCTTATACAAATGAACATATACATAAAAAATGGCAGGAATAAATGAGTAAATAAATACCCGGGCAGCGCCGGGTTTTCAGCTAGTCGGTTATAAAAATAAGGAAGATTAGGGACCCTATAAAACTTGCACGTGGAACGCCAGATACCGCTTCTGTTCTGCTCAATAACTTACCGTCAATTACAATGTACTGTGTCCTTTGTGACAGGAAATAAGGAATCCAATCGCACAACTGTGGCGATAATCCATCTCATGTCGATAGCACTCATCATATCATGTGAGTAAATAACTAGCTAGGTTTCGCAAGACTATGGGTCAATAGGTCGTTCTCTTCGAGGTAGTTCATAATATTTGAGGAAAGAATATGTTCTAAAATCCTGCTACAAATCGTCGTCAATGATATAGGTCTGTAATTGTGCGGATCAGATGTATTGCCTTTCTTGAATATTGGAGTGGCCTGTGCAACTTTCCAGTCTTTAGGCTCGGCTCTTTCGCTGAGTGAGCGGTTGTGTATTATAGGTATGGGGCTATTGCATCAGCATACTCTGAAAGGAACCTAATTGTTATACAATCGGGACAGTGAGACTTGCTGTTGTTAAGTGATTTAAACTACTTTAATACTCCATTGTATCTACTTCTAAATGACGAATGCTGGCAGCTGTCCTTGATACGAATTCTGGAGTATTAGTTCCGTCTTCTTTGAGGATGGAATTTCGGAAACCTGTGTTAAGCAAACCTAATTTAGCAGAACTGTCATCGGTAGCATCATCATTGCTGTCGTATAGTGAAGTATTGATTGTGTTTTGCCACTAGTATGCTTTATATACGATCAGAATATCTTAGGATTCTCTACCAAATGACGTGACAGGGTTTCGTTGTGGTAACTATTGTAAGCTTCTCGCACTGAAGTTCGAGCTAAATTTTTAGTTTCTGTAAAAGATTGCCAGTCTTGGGGATTTTGTTGCCATTTAAATTTGGCACGATTTTTCCTTTGCTTTTGCAAGAGTGATCTAACCGGTTTTGTGTACCACGGCGGGTTTGGTAAAAATCTGTCAATGGTTGTAGATATGATTTCTTTGAATGTAAGTCACATATGATCTACACCCACATTGTTAGTTTCGAAAGACTGGAGATTCTCACTCAGGAAAGCATTAATCGAATTTTTGTCTGCTTTATTAATAAATATAGTTTTCTTTTAGTTTTGGCGGATTTGGGAAGTCCGATATTAAGTCTCGCTACGACAGTTCTGTGTTCACTAATCCTTGTGTCTGTTTTGATGCTCTTTAATAGCTTCGGATTATTTGTTGCTAAGAGATCAATTATGTTTTCCCAACCATTTACCATTCTGGTGGCATCATGAACTAATTGCTCGATGTAATTTTCGGAGAGAGCGTTCAGTACAATTTCGGACGACGTTTTATGCTTGTCTCCGGTTTTGAACATGTATTTTTGCCTACATGTGTAGGGTAAGTTAAAATCGCCACCAATTACAACTGTATGCTTTGAGTACGTTTTCGAAATTTGATCCATGCTTTTTTTGAACATTTCTACAATCGAATCGTCTGAGTTAGGCGGTCTTAAAAAGAACCAATCGTTAATTTATTCTGTCGAGGAATTTGCAGCCTACACGGTCGCAGAATCTCCTGAGCCTCTGGTTCAGACCTTCCACTCGGCTCTGTACCAGAGGTCCACAGTCGGTCCTGTCAACTATGCTGCAGATGGTGAGCACTGCCTTCATCTTGTAAGCAAGACTGTCAGTCTTTACCACTTCAGATAGCCGCTCAAAACCTGGGAGAATCTCTTCCGACCCAAACCGAAACACACCATTGGCACCGACGTGAGCCACCACCTGCAGGTGGCTGCATCCCATACCCTTCATGGCATCCGGGAGGACCTGTTCCATATTTGGAATGACTCCATTCGATATGCACACGGAGTGCACGTTGGCCTGATTCCCCTCCTTACCAGCCATCTCCTTAAGGGGCACCATTACCTGCCTAACGTTGGAGCTCCCAACTACAAGCAAGTCTAAACTAAAGAGTCTCCCCATGGCTTCTTCTTTCTATTCTGTAGAGGAACTTCTGAAAACATTTTAAAAAATAAGCTAATTTCGGTGTTAAATTGTTGATTTAATTTAATCGTGTGCATGTGATTCCTATGTCCTATATGTTTAATTTTATCTATTACTACTCTTTTGATACAATTTCATCTACTGACTCGTTCCATGATCATGGAGACTTGCTCTTCAGTTGTGCCTGCGGAACGCTATAAATATAAATAAATAAGCTGCCGGATGTCTGGCGAAAGAACAAGACTCAATTATCGCTACATGTATGTTTTTAGGAAGATTTAATCAAAACTATAACTACATCGCAAAAGAAGTGTAAGTAGAAATTTGATAATGAATCAACACTAAATACGTACGAAGGAAAAACTTTATAATATCAACTGTTTTGACAACCTGTTTTATAGGGTGGTAGTGGGAAACGACCTCATCAAATATTGCAATTCTTGGAAGGTGAGTAACTTGCACTAAATTATTACTACTACTAGCTGCGCCCCGCGGTTGAATAGTCAGACATTAAAGTGCTAGGAAAGGGCGTAATTGCGACATGCTTAGCACGGAACATATAATTGTCTTGGAATGTACGGAGAGCCAAAAATCTATTGCAATACATCCCTGTAAACGACGTCTCGAGGCTTCTTGTTCTCCGAGTACACGTAGAGATTTATGGCTCTCGATACACACGAGCAGCCAACGTACAGCTGTACGTGCGAGAATCATGGGGTGGCCAGATGAATACCTGTCACGTTTAATGTTTGTCTTTGACTCTTTTTTACAGTGATCGAGAAGGCCACTTTCAATGGGAACTGAAAGCGTTTAAACTAG
The DNA here is from genome assembly GCA_026315105.1 of Locusta migratoria. NCBI lineage: Eukaryota > Metazoa > Arthropoda > Insecta > Orthoptera > Acrididae > Locusta > Locusta migratoria. The sequence goes on from CM048755.1 coordinate 11,750,173, forward strand.
AAAGGCAAGTTGCGTGATGCGTAACCTGGTGCAATTGCATAATCGTGGTGCATCCAAGTTACGCATCAATAAAACAGGCACACCCAACTTCAGCTCCAACCTGTGGGATGGCAGCCCTGACAGCTCTAATTAGTTCAGGAACTCTACAGGGTATGAAGTTGCGTCATCTGTTATCATCACTGTATCGATTGACATGTAGATAGTCACCTTACCAGGTACTTGACCAATAATTTTGTTAATGATATTTCTCACCGATTCATTCTTAGGCACCAAGATAACTCTCTCGTATAACCATTCCTTATTGCTCAAGTTGTCATGTAAGCTCGGAAGAACCTCATTAATTACGTTATCTTCCGAGCTTACAACAGTGCAGAAGTGGTTTTCAAATTTTATTAGAACTTCCGCATTCGTTGCGATGCATCCCTCACCGATGTCGAGGAGGTATTGAGCAAAGAGCCCAGATTCTTGCTCATTGTAGAGTTGGACCCTCGTATTAGTTTTGAGCTGTAAACTTTGTACGTGTGCCCACAATGGCGAGGATTTGAGGCAAGCATTGATCATGTCTGCCGCAGTGCCTCGCTCGATGACCGGCAGCGTCTGTAGGAAGTCCACCCATCAAGCTGCCATCACCACGGATGTCTTGCAAGCTTCGGTTGAGCGCGTCGACTGCACGCTTGTGTGATATCGAACATTCCTCCCACACAATTAATTTTCACTGCTGCAAAGAGCGGCGCGACCACTGGTCCTGCTTATACTGCAAGTGGGCGTTTCCTCACTCGCAAGGTTCAAAGGAAGCTCGAGTACCGAGTGGGCAGTTCTTCATCCGCTGAGCAAGGTCGCGGCTATACCAGAGGATGCAACAGCTAGCGCCACATTCCTGTCCTTGCGCAATTGGTCCAGTAGCAAATTCAACAGAAATGTGCCCCCAGGTGCGTCCAAGAAAAGGAGACCCCCTTTTCCGCTCCCCACGCGACTCAAAATTGTATTGATTGGTAATAGCAGCGGCTCAGTTTGGGCAACTTCGGTCTTCCAGGCTGTCGTGTCGTAACTGAGTTCCCCGAGCAAATCAGTAGACACCTCTCCTGCTCGTTGTGGGATGGGCATGTCGAAATCAGACAGCCGATTCCCCACCATCGAGAAAACGATATCCTCAGTAATCTTAAGAGATTCGTTAAAATATATTTCATCACTGGCCTGTGCTATCCCTCGGTATTGATGCGCGATGTCTTCATATAACGCTCTTTTATATTTGTTCCAAAGTGCCATAGGGTTCGACAGTCCACAGGTGCTCGGCATGATAGAAAAGAGCTCTCTCAGCTTGGCTGATGACCAGCACAAAACAGCGTCCTCTATTGTAGCGTCCAATGGCCATCATCTTCCAAAAGTCCCATGTCCTCACATGCTTCCTGTAACGTAGCTTTTACTTGTCCGTCGACTGTTTTGAGGGTCTGAAAACTGATGGGACCACGGACACGGGTCTGAAGCAAACGTACACAATAACTCTCAAAATGTGTTACATGCACTGTGTAAATTCTGCCCAGGGCATCTGACGCCTTCACATTTTGCCATCCTTCGACCGGGTGGAAGTTTATGGGGTAAAAATCGTAGAGGGAGACCGAGGGACGAATACAGTAAGCAGATTCAAGGGGATGTAGGTTGCCGAAAGTATTCTCAGATGAAGAGACTAGCAAAGGACAGGGTAGCGTGGAGAGCTGCATCAAATCAGTCTGCGGACTGAAGGCCACAACAACGCCCGGTTGCCCTGCACAAGTAGTTTCTATATTTTCTGTGACTTGTTCCATGTGTAATATTTGGCACAACGGCGTACAGTAATGTTCTGGCAAATTCGTATGTCTGGCACAGACGGAAAAATGCGCAAATTGGACTCCACTGCCGGATGCCTCTCGGGAAGCGACGAGCCCAATATCCGCCATGCAGCTGACATATCGACCGGCGCTAAACATCTGCACTTCGTCTCTTGGATCGATATTGGCGTAGCCCTGCTGTTGCACAATAAATATCGCCTGGTCACTGCCTTTGTTTATGTATTTACAAATGTGTTTAATTGCCTTAACCGGGTTACAGTACTCCACATTAATATGGGCTTTAAATATTTTGCAAAGGAGTGATGAGTATGGAACGCCCCAACTGTTGTCCAGTACGACTTCTTGTGCCATACCTCTCAGTTTCATTGTGACTGTATGTCCCCCATCCTCGGGCGCTCTACGTCTGTACAATGGATATCCATTCTCGCTAGTCTAGTTCTCTTTTAACTGTGGTCGAGGACACTTTTTGCTGCATTTTCTATCCTTCATGCACGGAGACGTAGGGTTCAGCATTCCGCAACGACCGTGGAGTAGGCTCTTAGTGACTGTGTCAAATAGCTGCTCGTCCACATTGGGGTCAGGTAGCTCTGCTGGCATCATTTGGTTTCTGTTTTAACCAAAACAGCAGTGCGCATGCGGCAAGCCGCGCTTCTGCCACTCAGTGGAATATATGAAGCACTGCATTTCACCACAAACTTGCCCTTTAGTAAGGAGGGCCACCAGCTTTTGTATTTTAATCTTAAAAAGGCGCGCTACAATGTCATGGCGATCTGTCGGTTTCTGCCCGACCATCAGTTCTTCCCTGATCTCGGCCCAGGCGGGGTTGCACGAAAAAGGTGTTAAATAAGTCCGGTCCACCATAGTTCCCGACATAGGAAAACGCGTCCTGAGTTTATTCGTGAAGATACCTCAGACTATTGACAAATGATGACTGGAGAATGACCATCTGACCTAAGTTGTTCGGATTTACATTGGCATCATTCGAAATTGCGTTTTGGAGATGGACGTAATTCTCTGCACGCAGCTTTTAGAAATCCTTACTTTTTTGTTTGGATTCGGTTGCCCAATCGCAGGATTAATTTGAGGAATACTGAAATGATATCCTTGTTGCCCTTTCCAAAACATAATGGGATACTGTAGAGAACGATAGTAGCGGTCGCCTTGCTTGCACAGGCACAGGACAATGCCCACGGTACGGCCAGCACCAGCGACTACAGCCGCGACCTCGGCCACGATCGGTGCTTCGTAGCCACGGTGGAGTAGCCGAGCGGTCTAAAGCACCTCGCTGCGGAGCGCGCGGTTGCTCGCCGTGGAGGTTCGAGTCCTCCCTGGGGCATGGGTGTGTGTGTATGTCCGTAGGTTAGTTTACCTAGGTTTAAGTAGTTTGTAAGCTACGGACTGATGACCACGCAGTTTGGTCCGATAGATTTACAGACATTTGAACATTTGGTGCTTCGTAGCGCCGCGTGTGCTGCCCGCTTGGCACACGATCTGCACGAATCACCACCTTGCAGCTATCATCGGGCATATTCTCCAGAGCTGTTTTAAACTCGTGCACTAATAAGTTGTGAACATTCAGAACTTTCTGAATTTTTTTGTACAGTAACGCGTTCAACTACACGAATAATTTGACACCGTCTGTCAGTCTGTCTCTCGTCATCCCCTATAAAGTAAATGTGCAAAAATTTAGCTTCACCATTGGACGGAGGTAAAAGGGACCAAATTTTATGCGCTTGTTCCTGCACCGTGAAGGTCGGTGAAAAGCCAAGCACAATTCTATCTGCCCCAAAGGAGGTCATGTGAAAACATGCATTATATTTCCATATACAATTTAGGAACTGCTGTGACTGTTCGGTGTCTCCAGAAAATAATTGCTTTAAAGGATCCACCAGCTCTTCTAACGTAGGTACGGATACCTTGCCCCCGGAGCAACATATTCCCGCCGTTTCCTCCTTCCATGTAAGTGCCCCACAAAATCTGCATGCCTTGTTCATACGATCAATTTTGGTGAGTCTGTGGTTTCTGTAATCCATAGTTGGATCGTACTTGAAAGCACAATTTTTTTACGAGACCCCAGGTATTAATGGAGAATATGTGCCGACGTTGAACTTGTCGCGCTGAACAACCGCCTGCTCACTGCTGCAGCCCCTTCTTAGCTCGAGCTCGTTTACAACTCCGAGATAGATTTGACTTGCGTTTGTCAGGCATTAGAAACTTAAACAGTAATACTTAAAATGAGGAACTGGTGTCGTAAAATATCCGACCTAAACAGCAAAATATAATAAGTAACTACAATAGCAACAATACAGTAATGGAAAACAAATGCCAAGTAAAGCAACGAAATAAACAACATACCTAACGGAGAAAAGAACTGCCGAGATCCTACAAAAGCTAAGCGAACCGACGAAAGAAACAACGAACCGAACTGCTAAACTACCGAGATCTCACAAATAAGAAGTAAACGAACGAAAGAAACAATAATGCCAAGTAAAGTAACGAAATAAACAACAAATATAACGGACAAACGAACTGTTGAGATCCTAAAAATGCAAAGGAACCAAAAAAAAAAAAAAGAAACAACAAGTCTAACGAATAAAGAAACTAACCTGATCCTACACATACGAACTAAACGATTGAAAGAAACAATAGATATAACAGAAAAACAAACCAAGTCTTACAAACCAACGAAATCACCAGAGAAACTATGAATCACTGAAATCTATCCAGCAAATGTACTAAAAGCAAACGTTGGAATGCTATAAACAATCGAAATCACCAAAGAAACAATTATTCATTGAAATACAAAGAGAACACAATGTTAAAGAATTTCGATAATATCACAATGTTCGAACATGTATAGCTGAAGTCGACTGTCCAATACATATCATCGAAAAACGAGGAGAAAACAATATTTAAGAACCTGGATAATATCACAGCTGAATACACATTATAAGTAGTGAGAAATATTTTCATGAGTAAACAGTAACTGTTACAGAGTAGTGTTGATTGTATCGTAAGGTAATAGTTCTGCACTTGTGCATTCATAAATCGAAGACTTGAATAAAAAAAAGGCTGGTATGTACGAAAATCACGAATCTGAGCAGAACAATGGAACTACATGAGGATAACACTGTGGATGAAGGTTCGGAACACAGAACGTTTCATATATTAACTGCAGCGGGTGTTGCACCGCCTGCCATATGTTGAGTGCATTTGCTACTACTTTCGTAGCAGCTGGCGCTATTTATACGTGGCAGTTTGCGCTTTTAACACATAACAGGGCTTGGTATCTAGATCCCATTTTACAGAAAACGTCAATGCTTTTTCTTGTCATGGTACTTAGAGCATATTTATATACGAACTTACTTCATTTGTTACAACAGGTGAAAATAAGCGCGGCATGCACGCTAACAGATTTCTTGTGATTATATGTTAGTTAAGCCGTATTGGCAGTATCCCATAATCGTTTTTTCAAATTCGAATGTAAAAAAGATAACACTAACAAAGGAAAAAAATTACATATAACAGGACACAAACCAGTGCCCAACATGATGGGAGTTGATTACACGCTTTAAACCGCAACAGCACGATTGAACATGACATACACTACATAGCATCTCTGCTGATGTATTAGAAGCTTCTTACGACATTCACGTATTTTATTCATACATTTCAAATAAATAATTTTTGTTACGGATTATAGTGTTGATTGTATCATAAGGTAGTAAATGGAACTGCATCAGCGTAATAATGGGGAGAAAGGTTCGGAGCACAGATTGTTTGATATGTTAACTGCATTGGGTGTAGAGAGTCTGTATAGTGGCCATGCGTGATACCGCTGCTGATTGGCTGAGAGCCCTGGACGCCATGTTTTTACCAAATGTGGCGGGCTTTGCTACAGTGTGTGTTTCAGTACTGCAGAGGGTCTTTAATTTTTCTGAAAGCTATCTGACGACAGTAGAGTTTGAAAGACGGCTGTCTGTCGTCTTCCCTAGGTTTTTAACTTTGTAATTTATCTAAGTTCACTAGACGGGCGTTTTTGCTAAACGAGAACCCCTTTCGTTCAGATGCATGAGGAATAGCATTTCATTTCATGTTTTTAAATGTTAATTTCTGTAATATTCTGTTAATATTGCTGGGATTTTATTATGCTAATAATTTATCATTGTTTCTATCAATGTGGCAATATGAACGGTTTCTCTGTGACGCCACTGTCCCTGTGAGAATGTGTACTTGCTTTATTCTGTAAGTGCATGTATGAGTATCTTCCAGCATGGCAGTCTGAGTGTATGTATGAGAATTTTCGTCGTCGGCTGCTGGCTGCTGGCTTTGCATGTTTCTTGGGCTTCTTGTCGATAGGTAGTCGTTACCAAATTCTGCTTTTGATGCTACCAAAGAGGTTCCTCCACCCTTTGCTTACGAGTCGGGTTGGCAGTGCCCAGTGGCGAGCCTCGGCAGCATCTGTGAGTCTAAGCTCTCCCCACCACCTCAGTTTTCTGGGCTTTTACCTTTTTCTGGTGGTGGCGGGGACTCGCTGGCCGACTTCTCACTCTGTGGCTGTGCTTCGACCTGGTAAGATGTTCTGATTTTCTTTCCTCTCTTGAGATGGTAGCGATTCATTGTCTGGGTTGTTCAAGTTAGACTTCAGAACTTAGATTCATTTTTTGGAATAAGTTTCTCTGATCATGTATGGAAGTGTGCTCAATTTCATTTCGGTGATTTTGTACAGTTAAACCTGGTGAATATGTAACTAATTCGGTTTGATAATGGCTGAGAATCGGTAACCTTTGTGAGACTAGCTGGCGGTGTACGAACTGTTTAATTTCTTCTAGCTTTGTGGGATGCGACTAATATGCGGGAATATTTTGATTCTGCGTAGTGCATGTGAAATATTTCTTTCAGTTTTCTACTTCCGAGAGTGATATGTACTCCACGTGGTGTGTTCTTAGAACAAAGCCTTCAGCTACTCCTGTGTCTGTGTATATGCCCTTCAGGCAAGAAATTATGCATGTACCTTTCTGATTTCCATTAGTACATCGCGTTCTCCTCTCCGTCTATTTTAAATTGCTGTTTCGTTTCCAAACTTGTACTTTGCATTTGAACTCCGTCAGTAAATTCTCTTCTAGTCTTGTACGACCCCTTTTATTAGCTTGCTTATGAAATACTAGGTATTTCTAGGGGCTCATACCGTATTTCTTAGTTGATTTACTCCGATTTTGAATTTATTCCATTTTTATGATTTTTGAAGACTGGACTTCGTCCATCCGTGTAAAACCTTCCTATCGCGTCTAACTATATTTCGTTAGCTTCCTTATGACAGCCTACGCATATCTAAGGGTTGCATGCCGTAGCTATTTTTCTTTATTTTTCGGAAATTGAATTTTTGTATTTTTTACTGGTTTTCGGAACCACGTGGTTCCGAACTCCGACTTCAAGGTTTTGTAGCTAGTCACTTGAACTCTCGCCACTGCTCACATACCAGTGTCCTACTATTGTATATTCTTGCTTCGTAATCTATGATTCCGTTGATTTTTGTTGAAATGATTACGACCTTTAAGCACTTCGCCTTCAGTAAGGTACGAATATGTAATGTAGCAGACACGTGCCGTGTGTCTCACTGAGTCTGCATGCTCACGGTTTGATTTAAATGGTAATTAATCTCGCTATTATCGCGTACCATCTCAATTAAAGATAGACAGATCAGAGCCACCTACGAAGTTTATTTTCCTTGTGCTGAATTTCGCCTACGTTAGCGGTGCCTGCTTCTGCTTCGTATCAGCACGCTAAGTTGGGTGAGTTTCGCTTTACTTCGCGTGCGTGAGTGGCTGAATGCTTGTTGATTGTAAATCCCTCCCCCGACGATGTTCAGTTCAGGTTACTTTAACATAATTTTCAATGTGGGATGCGTTTTATTGTTTAACAAAATTGGTTCCCCAATTTGCACATGTTTGAACTGAATAAATAATCGATTGTCAATGAAATTTTATCCTAGTTATGAATATTAGTTTATGAATTCCATCCCTTTTTTATTTAATGTTGTTTTTAACCCGTGCTGAGAACAAATTAAGATGCAAATTATCATGTTTTTAATTCCATTGCGCCATAAATGTTCTCACAGCCACCTTCATGATATGGTTTAGTTCGTGGTGGCTTGTATATCAATGATTGTGTATAATTCTCGTGATCTAAGACGTATGTTGGCCACCGTCTATTTGTCTTCCTGCTGAAGTGAAGTTTGAGTCAGTTCTAAATTCTGGGCCAGGGAACAAGATTCTGTTGCAGGAAGTAGTCAGTATTTCACGCGAATCGTTTAGCTGGTTTTACGGCCAGAGTTATAAGTTAAAGTAAGCTTTTAACTGGCTCCTTTCAGCTAGAATTAATTTTGCAAATAACGGTGGTCTTACAAGTTCAACACAGCCTGTATTACGTTAGGCACTGCTGCACTTTTGCACGTCTTCTGTCGGTTCTATTTACGTAAATTAACGTGTTGTTCGTCGGTCGTTTATGATAACTTTAGAACGGCAATTTTTAAGTTAAATGTTAATTTGAAGTGGTTTACTGAGTGTAAATAATAATGTGCATTACATAATCATTAACGACAGTCGAGAGAAATGCCTCAATGTTCCGCTGCTAACTGTAAAAACCAAAGTAAACATTGCTATATGACGCTTGTGTTCGCAAGGAATGAGGAAACCGGAAACAGTGGCGGTGAAAGTTAACCGAGAAATCGGGAACCGTAAAGGCGACGTATGGACAACAACCAATTATTCCCGCCTGTGTGAAGCACCCCACCCTCCTTCACAGTTCACGCATGTTGTCGGAGTTGCGTATTGAATTCGTAATGTGAAGGTCACGAGTTCGAATCCAATAACTGGCAATTTCTTTATCAGTATTTTCTAGCTTTTTGTTAGTACATAGATTTCGTTTTTAACAGGTAGTGCTACAAGGTATGTTTCAACATGGCTACAGTACCTCTCCCTTGGTTATGTATTATTGGCTATTCACAATCCTATAGTTAGTTCCAGGATGTAACATTAAAAAAAGGGGGGCGGTACTATTGTTGTAATATTGATATTTTTCCGATTTTCTGTGGTCTGTGTTCCTAAAAGTATGTACAGAACGACGTTTTTGGTATTTGCCAGTACAGGAAAATGTTGTAAGATCGACAGGAACACGCTTAAAATGCATTATATAGGGGCGGAAAGCCATAATATTGCTCCAATTTCAGCGAGGATATGCAGACAGAAAAATCTGAAACAGCATAACTTTCTTTGAGATACATAACATGAAATAATTCTCTTTCTTATTAATCAACTGCCAACTGTCGAAGTTACCAGAACATCGTGAAATATTGTCACGTTGCAATGGAAGTAGGCTTGACTTCGAAGGCAACTAAACACAGCACTTATACTGAAAGCACGTTTATTACGAACTCAACATACACGCAGCACTGACTGCCTCTCAGGCAGAGTGCTCTGCTATTTATACACAGACAGAATTTACCAGAAATTAGAAGAACAGTTAACATAAGAAACAAGTAGAATTTACAAGTGAACATAAGAAAGATGTAGAACCTTCTGGAATTGTAAATTACAAAGAAAGAAATTTTTGCCGGTGGGCGGGATTGAACCGGCGACCTTCCGCTCCGCAGTCCGTGACGCTATCCCCTGCGCCACGCCGGCAGCTGGTGGTCGTGGTCTCTCGCGGCATTGCTCCCTCTCCTGGAGAAACAGCGACCCGCTGTTATGATCCCTGTGGAGCCAGCTCCAATGTCCTGGATCTTGACCGTGTCATGGGTCCTCTGTATGACAGTTCAAGAGAATCCTTCCCTTCTCCGCGATTATCGACGACAGACGTTCCTGTCGTGGCTTCATCAGGAACATTACCGTCCTTAAAGTCCTTGAACAAGAAGCCATTGTCGTCTACCTTCTCTTCAGGATCGTAGTAAGGCTTCATGCGCAGGACGTGAACAATGTCTCTTCGTTTTTGACGTTTCGACGACGGCTCATAATCCTCAACTTCGTATGTGACGTCTGACAGGCGGCGTATGACACGATACGGACCAAAGTATCGCTTCAGTAACTTTTCTGACAGTCCAACCTTCCGTACAGGGGTAAAAATCCATACCAGATCTCCTGGGCTGTACACAACAGGTCGGTGCTTGTCGTTATACCTCTGACGGTCCTTCTCCTGGGCGTCCAGTGTCCGTATGCGAGCCAGCTGTCTTGCTTCTTCGACCCTGGTGATGAGTTGTTTAACATAGTCATCCTGAGTGTCGTCCGGTTGGAACGGGAACAGTGTATCCATTGTCGTCTCAGCTTCACGGCCATGGAGCAGGAAAAACGGAGTGAAGCCTGTGGTGTCTTGTCTTGGGGTATTGTAAGCAAATGTCACGACTGGCAGAATTGTATCCCAATCCTTCTGCTCAACATCGACGTACATCGACAGCATGTCGGCTAACGTTTTGTTAAAAACCTCTTCATCTCTTCATAAGAACGGCAACCTACATCCAGTTGAATCTGCTTACTGTATTCATCTCTTGGTCTCCCTCTGCGATTTTTACCCCACACACTTCCCTTCAACACTAAATTCACGATTCCTTGATATTTAAGAATGTGACCTACTAATCGATCTCTTCTTTTAGTCAAGGTATGCCAGACATTCCGTTTCTCCCCAATTCTGTTCGGTTCCTCCTCATTAGTTACGCAATCTACCCACCTAATTTTCAGCATTCTTCTGTAGGATGACATATAAAAATCCTCTCTCGTCTTCCTGTTCGCACTGTTTATCGTCCATGTTTCACTCCCATACAAACAATACTCCCCACAAATGCCTCCAGAAAGGACATCCTTACGCTTAAATTAATATTCGATGTTAGCAAATTTTTCTTTCAGAAAAACGCTTTTCATCCTATTTCCATGCTGCATTTTATATCCTCTGTACTGGGACGATCATGTGTTATTTAACTACCACCTTTATTGTTTCGTTATCTAATTCCTTCAGCATCGCCTGATTTTCTTAGACTGCACTCCATTACCCTTGTATTGCTCTTGTTAATGTTCATCTTATATGCACCTTTCAACACACTATCCATTCCGTTCAACTGTTCTTCTAGGTCCTTTGCTGTCTCTGACAGAATTACAGTGTCATCGACAAGACGCAATGTTTTTATTACTTCACCATGAAATTTTAATTCCTTCTCCATATTTCTCCTTGCTTTCCTTCATAACTTGAACAGTTTACAACTTGAATAACATTGGAGAAAGGCTACAACCCTGTTTTGCTCCTTTGCCAACCACTGCATCCCTTTCATGCCCTTCAACTCTAACAACCGCCGTCTGGTTTTTGTACAAGTTTTAAATAACCTTCCGTTCCCTATATTTTACACCTTCTTGCTTCAGAATTTGAAAGAGTATGTTCCAATCAACATTGTCAAAAGCTTTCTCCAAATCTACAACAGTAGGTTTGCCTTTCCTTAATCTATCTTCTACGATAAGTCGTAAGGTGAGTATTGCCTACCATATTCCTACATTTCTCCTGGATCCAAACTGATCTTCCCCAAGGTCGGCTTCTACCAGCTTTTCCATCCTTTTGTAAATAATACGTTTTAATATTTTGCAGCCAAGACTTATTAAACTGATGGTCCTGTAATTTTCACACTTGTCTGCGCCTGTTTTCTTTGGAATAGGTATAATCACATTTTTCTTAAAGTCTGAGGGTATTTATCCTATCTCATACATCTTACGCACCAGGTGTAATAGTTTTGTGAGGGCTGGCTCTCCCAGAGACTTCAGTAGTTCTGAGGGAATGTCATCTACTCCAGGGGCCTTGTTTTAACTTAGGTCTTTAAGTGCTCTGTCAAATTCGTCTCTCAGTATAGTATCTCCTATTTCATCTTCATCTAATTCCTCTTCCTTTCCTACGATATTGTCTCTAAGTTCATTTCCTTTGCAGAGCGCCTCTGTATACTCTTTCCACCTTTCAGCTTTCCCTTTGCTGAGAACTGGTTTTCCTTCTGAGTTCTTTATATTAATACAACTGTTTCTCTTGTCTCCAAATGTCTCTTTTATTTTCCTGTAGGCAGTATCTATTTTCCCCCTATTTATACATTCTTCTACATATTTGCATTTGCCTTCTAGCCACTCCTGCTTAGCTATTTTGCACTTCCTATCAATCTCATTTCTTAGTCGTCTGTACTCAATTTTGCCTGTTTCATTTACTGCATTTTTATATTTTTACCTCTCATCAAATAAATATGGTTTCGAAAGTTTAAAAGTATCTTCCATCAGTGTATAATGGTCCAGATGTCTGAGATGGAACAACTCCAAAAAATGGAGTCGTAAGAGGAAATAGTATCTAGTAAACTGTTTGACGTCGAAGTGAGGTGTCGTATTCGACATGTACGACACGTGCCGATGAGCACCACGTGGCAAGAAGAGGGGGAGGGGGTCCCACCAGCTACTCCTGGTGGGGAAGCGCATTATATTAATCAAGTGTGTACGCGTGTGTACGCATTTAACAACACCATTATCACGACTAATGCAGCCCGCTCATCTCCACCTGTGCTTCAATTAGATACGCAACAGCATTCCGTCAAAGTGACCTTCCTCCTGACCAAGATATGTGGTTATCGCATTTTGCAAAGATTTCCGTTTTGTGTGGAGGGAGGGCGGATGTATGTGTACCTGCAGAGGTCCGGACAGTCGCAGAGAGTGGGTTTTCTTGTCGCTGGCAGCTCCAGTGTAAGGCGGCTGATGGAGGGAAATAGCGGGAGGAGGGAACAGAATGCGAGTGTGCACTCTGTTTGCGACGGAGCACTGGCTGCAGATCACGTGACTCCTGTAGCAGAGGTCGTCCGCGTCTGGTGAGGACAGATAGCCGGAGCTCTCTATTTGCAGCTTAGTCCCCAGAACCGATAGCGGTCCACTGATTTGCAGCCTAAGACGATTCTGTGGTGATTTTTGGTGCAAATTTCTCGACTTCAACTATCGGGTGGAGAAATGTAGGATCCCACTGAATAGGTCAGGCATACACTACACACAAGAAACGGCTACTAGGGTAGCGGAGTACGTGTGGAGTACAAATGTGAGTTTTTTAGGTTAGAAAAATCCCTTCACAGCCCCGTTAAGACGCTTACAAATTCCGGTTAAGCCAGAACTCGGCACAATAGAACAGAAAAAGAAAAGATTAATGTAGTAACAGTTAACTCCAGGAGCGTCTATTGAGAGATCCCAGAACTGCTCTCACATCCAGATAATAACAATGCCCACATAGTACTAGGGCCGGTAAGCTAGCTCAAGCCAGAGTACTAATGAAATCCTGAACTCAGACTGGAACGTATACTACAGATATAGGTTCAACACTGAAAGTGGGACGACTGTTTATAGCGATAAAGATTGTATCGCGTGAAATTAGTATTGGTTCGTAATGTGAAAGTTAGCGTGTAAAGTGGCTCAAACATGGTCTTCGGAAGTTTTAATAGACCGCGTGGCACAGCAGCAGTAGTGGTGGAAAGTGTGAGGGAAAACTTGGAGAGTGTTTGCCGTAGCTTTCCTAGACAAGTAATAGTTTTAGGTGGAGATTTTAACTTACCGGGTATAGACTTGGAGACAAACGTGATTAAGACAGGTGGCAGGACCAGAGAATTGAGCAGTATTGTTCTAAGCGCTAATGACGACAAATAGACCGGAACTTTTCGATTCAGTTAGACCATTACAGCATCAATGAATACAGGTGTGCACATAAATATCGATAAACGCAAGAAGATCTTTTTATTTAGTAAAAGTGAAAAGGTATGTATTGTGCAGTATGCGTTACATAAGTATGTGCCAATAATATTATGAGAGATAGGAAAGATGCACCGTGGATCAACAACCGAATTAGGAAACTTTTACTAAAGCATAGAGAACTTCACTGTAAATATAAACGTAGCCAAAAGGTTGCAGACAAGCAAAAATTAAATGATGCCAAAACAAGCGCAAGAGCTGCCATGCGAGAGCAATGTTTGTGTCGATTTGGCATAAAACCCTAAGAAATATGGTCCTACCTCAAAGCGGGAAATGGGCCGAAACCAGGCATCTAGACACTCTGTGACCATAATGGTGTTGAAACAGAGGATGACACTCAAGAGGTCGAAATATTAAATGTTTTTTCCCAAAGCTGTTTCATATAGGAAGATTGCACTGTAGTTCCTCCTGTAAGCCGTCACACGACAAAATGGCAGATATTGAAATAAGGGTCAGAGGGATAGAAAAGTAATTGAAACCACTCAATAGAAGAAAGGCTGTTGGACCTAAGAAGATATCAATTCCATTTGCCCCATTTTAGCAGCAGTGCAGCGAAGATTTCTAGAAGAATGAAGCGTTTCTAAGGATTGGAAAAAAGCGCAGGTCATTTCCGTTTACAATCGAAGTCGTCGATCAGATGAGCAAGACTATAGGCGAGTATCTCTAACATCGTTCAGTTGCAAGATTTTGGAACACATTTTATGTGCGAATAGCCGCGGTGGAGTAGCCGGGCGGTCTAAAGCACCTCGCTGCGGAGCGCGCGTTTGCTCGCCGTGGAGCTTCGAGTCCTCCCTGGGGCATGGGTGTGTGTGTTTGTCCGTAGGTTAGTTTGCCTAGGTTTAAGTAGTTTGTTAGCTACGGACTGATGACCACGCAGTTTGGTCCGATAGATTTACAGACATTTGACATTTTATTTTATGTGTGAACATTACGTCATTTCTTGAGACCGGTAATCCCCTTTGTAGGAATCAACATGGTTTCCGAAAACAACGATCATGTGAAACACAAGTCTTGCTATTCATCAAGAGATCCAGAGGTAGATACAGGATACAGGTAGATGCCGTGTCTCTTGAAGGTCTCTGAACCGTACCTCAGCTTCGCCTGACGAGCAACTGTGCGATTGGATTGAGTTCTTCCAGCATTTATTCTCAGGGGAGAGAATTCTTCAGACGTTAAAGTAATATCAAGCATGCTCCAGGGGACTGTTATACGACCGTTACTTTTCAAATATATGTAATTAACCTCGTAGATAACACCGGAAGTTCAATGATGCGGATAATACAGTAATTTAGTGAGAAGTCTCAATATTTGGAAAGGGTAACGAAATGCTGTGTTTCGACGCTTGTTACAGGGAATGACAATTGTGCCTCAACATAACCAGGTGTTAAGTGCTGTGTTTACGTAGAAAGAAAGATACTTTATTATATAACTACGCTGTAGCAGGACACAATCTGGGAGCAGTTACTTTCATAAAATACGAGGTATGTCCACAAAGTAAGTTGCGTTTGGTTATATAAAACAAACGTTTACAGATACAGGAAAAATATTTATTGTAGAAAAATCTACAACTGTTAAACTCCTTTTCTACGTAGCTTCCGAAATTTTGTCGGCAGTTGTCATAGCGTGGCACAAGTTTTTGTATGCCTTCCTCATAGAAAGTTGCCGCCTGTGTATTCAACCATGTGGTAGAATTTTCTTTCAGCTCCTCATCAGCGTTGAGGTGTTGACCACGAAGGACAGATTTTACGTATAAGAAGATATGAAAGTCGTTAGGAGCGAGGTGCGGGCTATACGGAGGATGATCAAACACGTTCCAGTGAAATTCCCGTAAAAGTTGTTTGGTCACATTCGCCGTATGAGACCGGGCATTATCGTGGAAGAAATCACCACCTTTTGACAGTAATCCTCGACGCTTGTTTTGTATTGCGCGGCGCAATTTCTTAATGGTCTGACAGCAAACATGTGCATTGATTGTTTGGTCTCGTGGTAAGAAATCAATCAGCAAAATGCCTTTCCTGTCCCAAAAAATGGTGCACATGACTTTTCGAGATGTCAAGATTTGCTTAGGCTTAACCTTCGTTGGGGATGAAGTGTGCCTCCATTCCACTGAGTGCCGTTTTGTTTCAGGGGTGCCGTACGATACCCAAGTTTCATCCCCCGTGACTATCCGGGAAATCATCGCCTTCTTCACTGTAACGTGTCAAAAACTGAAGTGCATTGCACAACAGTTGTTTTTTATGTCGTTCAGTAAGAATTTTGGGTACCCAACGTGAGAAAAGTTTTAGAAATTTCAGTTTTTCAGTAGCAATTTCATTAATTAGTGATCTTGAGATTTCTGGAACTTCAATAGCAAGGGCACTAAATGTAAACTTACGGTTGTGCTTAATCTTCCCTTCAATTGTGTGAACCAATTCATCAGTAACCACAGATGGTTGTCTACTTCGTTCATCGTGCACTTGATCACGTCCTTCACTGAACAGTCAGACTCATCTTCTAACCATTGTATCACTCATAGCATCTAATCCGTAAACCTCGCAGATTTGCCGATGAATTTCCTTTGGTTTAACTTTCTTTACATTTAGAAAACGACTCACAGATCTGATTTCGCACACGGCGGCATTTTCAATTACGACTGACATTATAAAGAAGCACTACAAAGCACACGTCGCGAGCAGCGATCTGAAAATGGCGTGCATGTCTTCTCCTCGAGTCAGAGTAACTGCCGCGCGTACTCGGAATTGCGAACGTGGTGCTGCCGCGGATCGAAATAGAAACTGAACGTATTTTGTGGACGAACCTCGTACTGGGAGTAGCCATAAGAGGGGAGGGGGGGGGGTTAAAATGGAACGACCATATAAAAGCAATCGAGGGTGAGGCAGATGCTAGACTGAGATTGATTGCAAGAATCGTCAGGAAGTGTGGTCCGTCAACAAAGGAAGGAAGTGTGGTCCGTCAACAAAGGAAGGAGCTTACAAAACTCTCGTTCGCCGTCGCTTGAGTATTGCTCATGTTCAAATGTTTCTAAATCTATCGGACCAAACTGTGTGGTCATCAGTCCGTAGCTTACAAACTACTTAAACCTAGGTAAACTAACCTAAGGACAACACACACACCCATGCCCCAGGGAGGACTCGAACCTCCGACGGCGAGCAACCGCGCGCTCCGCAGCGGGACGCCTTGGATCGCTCGGCTACTCCACCGCGGCCAGTATTGCTTATGACTGTGGGATCTGTAACAAGTAAGGCTGCTAGAAGACATAGAGAAGAGCAGCGCGCTTCTTCAGTAGCGGGGGGGGGGGGGGGGGGGCGCCACAGTGGCAGCCGCTCTGTAGCTTCTGTCCACAATATATTGCTTCCTCCCTACCAACTGGGACTGGCGGGCGATTTAGAGAAAGATCAGAGAAGGGCTGCTCGCTTTGTACTACCGCGATATATAGGAAAAAGTATCACGGAAATTATGCACGAGTTGAGGTGTAAATCATTAAAAGAAAGGCGTTATTCGTTGGGGCGAGATTTATTTGCGAAATTTCTTTCACTAACTTTCTTCTCCGAATGCGAACATTTTCTGTTAGCACCCATCTACATAGGGAGACATGATCATTGTAATAAAATAAGAGAAATCAGATCGAAAACAGAAATATGTAGGTATTCGTTTTTCGCGTGCTATCAGAGAATGGAACGGTAGAGAAATATCGTAAGAGCGATTCGATGGACCCTCTGCCATGCACTTCAGGCTGAGCTGCAGAGTATTTATATAGATGTAGATGAAGTGACAATCGTACGTAAAAGGGCTCACACGAACTCGGCAACTCTTACCAGTTAGTGCTAAACCAAACTCGGCAACAGTTGGAACTGTATAGAAATATTGTGAAGGCGCTTAGGTAAACCCTCTGCCAGGCACTTAAATGTTATTTGCAGGGTAAATATGTAGATGGAGATGTACTGTGTTGATGCTATACTGCACATAGTATAGAACCGACGGCAGTTTTTTACTATGTTTCTATGGATTTAGAAAACCAATGCGAAAAGTTATCTACTTGTAAACAAGAAGACTAGATCAATATTAAAAATGAATGATATATGCCTAACATTTTTGTCCACTAAATTAGAATTGGAGAATGTGAAATGGGTAGTTGGTCTGCCTACAAAAACGTTGCCGAAGTCAAATCCAATCCTATCTCAGAAAATACCCATCTTAATATATTAAAATTAATCTGCCAGGAATTTTCATATCAGCGCACACTCCGCTGCAGAGTGAAAGTTTCATACTATAATTTTTATCTGGCAAGAAAAGTGCACTGGACATGTCAGTTATCTCAGAAATTCTTTCTGAAAGCTGGTATGATAAAGAAAATGCAATAAATTCAGATCTTGAACACTACTTCGAAAATTATAAACGTTTTACTAGAACAAAGAATTGGAGCTAGTAAGAAAGATAAAAAAACTGTAACATGAAAGAGTAAACAATGACATTATAACTGAATGTTTCACCTGAGGACACAATAGCGTTTGCTAAGCTCAATTGGAGTTCAGAACACATTGAAAATGCCCTTAGTTATCTTCAAACGGGTTGCTTATCCAAGGTGGCAGAAATTTACTTTACCATGTCATTCGACACACTAAACATAAAGAAATCAGGCGCTTCATACGACGTCCTCAGTTCAATTAAGGCTATATCGGCAAAATCATATCAGACCAGTCAACATATTAAATTTTTGAGGACAGAATAACAAGTAATTTATTACGGAAAATCAAAAGAATTCTTAAACTAGTTGAGGTTCTTGGTGAAGCTATTATTTGCGGTAAGAGCGCAATGTATTTGGAAGTGTGGAACCAACTCAGTGTATTCTCAACTAAGAACGATTTTTATACTCTGTGAACAAGAACAGGAAAATATTACTTTGTTTCGATACATCGCATTTCCTGAAATTATTACGAAATCTTTTCTTTGATGACAGAATCACCTGCTTGACCGTGTTATATTGCCGCAAGACCACAAGTTAATCGCCTGCCGGCATGGTGCAATGGATAGCGTCACCGATTGTAACGGTGAAGGTCGCCGCTTCAATCCCGTCCACCGGCAAAAATTTGTTTCTTTCTGTTCATCATTGCCATAATTTTCTACATCTTTCTTATGTTCACTTGTAAATTCTACATGTTTCATATGTTAACTATTCTTCTAATTTCTGGGACATTCTGTCTGTGTATAAATAGCAGAGCACTCTGCCCGAGAGGCAGTCAGTGCTGCGTGTATGTTTCAGTTCGCAATAAACGTGCTTTCAGTGTAAGTGCTGTGTTCAGTTGCCTTGGAAGTCAAGCCTGCTTTCATTTCAACGCGACATTGTTTGGTGGAGGCGCCGGGTATCCTGTGCGACAGCTGCATCACCGTGGCTCCGATTAGGCAATGCAAAAGCCGTCGCCTACACGGACTAGAACCGGAATACAGGAGATATACCGAGTTCATCCATCTTACTTTTAATGGTTTCCACCACAACTCGTGCATCATTTCCGTGACGGTTTTTCCCCCATATCGCGATAATACAAAACGAGCTGCCATTTTCTGAACTTTCTTAAAACCTCCTTGCTATGGCTCCAACAATTCGCAGCAATTCTCCAAAACAGGGCGCACAATTGCAATCATTTTGTAGAACTGCTGCATATTCTCAGTGTTCTTCCAGTGAAACGTAGCCTTTGGTTTGCAGTCTCTACATTATTTTCTGTGTGTTCTTTCCAATTTTAGTTGTTCGTAATTGTTATTCGTAGGTGTTCGAGTTTACGGCCTGTAGATTTGACTGCTGTATCGTGTAAATGAAGTTTAACGGATTTAATTTAGTCCTCATATAGATGACTTCATACTTGTCATTATTTAGGGTCAATAGCCAAGTTTCGAACCATGCAGATAACTTATCTAAATCATTTTGTTGTTGCATTTAATCTTCTGATGACTGTACTAACCGATAAATGACATCTTCATCCGTGAACGGTCAAGAGAGCTTGCCACATTGTCTTATGAATCATTTATAAAGATAAACAACAGTAGGGGGCCTACAACACTTCCCTGAGGGATGCCATATACCACTTCTTTTACTACACACTGTGTTCTTTCTGGCAGGATATCGCGAATCCAATCGCATTACCGTAGTGATATTCCATAAGCATGCAGTTTTATTAGACGATGCTTGTGGTGTACATTGTCAGAAGCCTTCCGAAAATCTAGAAATATGAAATCGATTTGAGATCGCTTGTCGATAGCACTCGTCACTTCATTTGAGTGAAGAGTATTACACAAGAACAACACTTTCTGAATCCATGTTGACTATGGGTCAATATGAAATTCTCTTCGAGGTAGTTCATAATATTAGAGGAAAGTATTTGTTCTAAAATCCTGCTGCAAACCGACTTCAATGATATAAGCCTGTAATTTTGCGGATCACTCCCATTGCCTTTCTTGAATGTTGGATTGACCTGTGCAACTTTCCAGTTTTTGGGTACGGTTCTTTCGCTGATCGAGCGATGTATAATTATGATAGCTAGATCTGGAGCTATTGCATCAGCATACACTGTATCCTGGGTACAAGCAGAAACCACAGTTAGTCCGTGACCAGGTCACGGTGACGTGAATGACAAGTTCCGACGCTTTCTGTACGACACACCCAGACGCCATTTTTAAGCAAGACAATGCACGACTACATGTTGCAGCAGCATCACGTGACTTGTTGGTGTCACAGGATGTCAGCGTTTTGCTTTGGCCCGCCGGATTACCAGAGAAATTGCCAATCAAAACTGTGTAGGATATGCTGAAACAACCTGCACTACAGATGGACTTTGGAACCACGTGAACGTAGCATGGATGACATACCACAGGATTGAAATTGCGCCTTATACGCGCGTACCGTCAGAAACAAAATACGTTATCATGGCCCGGGTCGGACCCTGTGCTTACTAGGCAACAGGACACATGTTGAACCTAGGTGACTGCAATGGAAACCATTCCTTCAGAACATACTAATGGCCCTGTCGTGTGAAGACGAACTTCCTACACCTTCTCTAGTGTTTCAAGATGAATTTTTTGTCTGAACATGCATGTACTCATAGCGCTCAGGTTTTATAGATTGTAAAAGGCCATTTTAAATGATTTTACATACGTTACCAACGTATGGCGAGCTTTATTGTTTCCCACTGTAGTCACACAGCAGGCAATGAGCGTGGCCATTCATTTATGACTGGTAGAGTTCTGTCTCTGTATAACAGTTGCCACACATTCTTTCCTTCACCTCCTTTCCACTGACCATCTCTGCAAAACCTTTTTGTTTAAATTATTTGTATGATGCTGTACTTGAGACACGTCCATATAACGCTGTGAACCTGTTTTATGTTATTCAGTGAGTGAATTCTCTTTATTATGTTGCTATACAACTCTGTAACTTACTCATGCAACCATTAAATAACTCACCAGCGTCGCGTCCTATCGTTGTGTTCTAACATCCCCCCTGAATGATTGTGTGTGTGTGGACTGTGTCTCTGGACATGCGCATCGCCGCATCGATGTAGAGTGCTGCCCGTGCAGTCTGCAGACACGCTAGTTAATCTGTGGAAGTCTGTATTCCAAGTATCGTCTGCTACGGCCCACGCTTCTGCAGCAATGCTATCCTTGACCCAAAGTAACTCTTGAATGGTGACCTGCAAATATGCTTTTTTGTACCAGAGCTAACCCTCTCCTTGGGAAGGATAACGCCCCCGCTATAAACTCGTTCGCACTGGTAGCCGGAAGCACTCCATCGCTTGGGCACTCTGCCTAGAACGACGATTGAGGTAAGGTGGTTAGCTGGACTGGTATTTAAGGTATTCTTGCTGTGTTGTTAGATTTTGAGTCGAAATGCCCGCAGCAGTCTGAAACGGTTCCAGAATTTCGTTAGGGATACGCGATGAATATTTCAGTTAGAGCAACTGTGTGTAGTGGTCAAAATTCATTATCTAACGTGTGGTAATGATAGTCGAACAGCGTGTACCTTTGTTCCTGTTGGGATTTCACTCTTTAATAATGTTTAGTTTGGTTCGTAACTATGATTAAGCAGTGCAATTCCACTACTTTGTTTCCGCGGTAATTTTCGTTGTGACCTATTTACATTGTAACGAACTACCTTGTCTGTTAGTTATGCCACGTAGACTGGCTATTGTAAATCCGATACCGGTCATCAAGTTGTTTTAGTGCCCCTCAGGCGACTCATGGTAGCAATTTGGTTATGTTTATTAAATTCTTTCACGTGAGGTGATTTTATTCCTATTTAGTTCCCATTTTGAGATTATAAGAGTTGTGAACCAGTCCAGGAACCGGTGATCAACCACGTAATCAGATTTCGGCATATAAGATTCAAGTTCTCTTATTTTAATATGTGCGTGTGCTTCAAGCTAGCTGATCTCCCATATTCCACTGCTGCACATGCTGGCGAGTCGCGTGAGCTTTGCAGAGTGCGTGTCAATGAAAGTGTCTACTTACTCCGAATCTACCCCTATTTTCTTTTTTTTTTTGTTCAAATGTTTGTATAGTCTATGGGACTTAACTACGGGGTCATCAGTCCCTAAACTTACAAACTACTTATGAACTACTTACGAACTAGGACGGCACAAATATCCATGCCCGAAGGGGGATTCGAACCCCGAATTGTTCAAATGCTCAAATGTTTGTTAAGCTTATGGGACTTAACTACGGGGTCATCAGTCCCTAAACTTACAAACGACTTATGAACCACCTACAACTAAGGGCGGCACAAATATCCATGCCCGAGGGGGGATTCGAACCCCCGACCGTAGTGGCCGTGCAGACCGTGACTGGAGCGCCTCAGTCCCCTCGGCCACCGCGGCCGGCCCTATTTTCTTAAGAAGTAAATTTCATAAAAGGTGGGCAAGCAAATGGGCCGTTTATTAACTTTACTGTTAATCTTTGCCCTTTTAAATGTGTGAGGTCTCTGCACATGTGTTATGAAAATTTGTAAGTTTCATTTCACTATTGCACTTGGGAACCTGCAGAGCAGCTCAGATTAAGCCATTTAGTAACTCACAAACCAGAGCAGTAGGCTTTCCTCCTTTATAATATTGTAACTTGTATAATCAAGAGTATCTTTTGTACATGATTTCCTCTATGGAAAATTTTATTTGCGTTTACGAGGCAGGATCTGAAGAGGATCTGTACCTTATGATCGAAAGTGTTTGTCCTAAAAATGAATTAATATGATTTCTGCATCAAAATTGATTACTGTACTGATTTATTGAGATCCTACCTGTAACCATGTAACTTCTTACTACTGATTTTCAGCTATATGCTCCTGTACCTAGAGTTTATTTCACAAAGGGTGAGCCGGCCGCGGTGGCCGAGTGGACTGAGGCGCTTCAGTCACGGTCTGCACGGCTCCTACGGTCGGGGGTTCGAATTCCCCCTCGGGCATGGATATTTGTGCCGTCCTTAGTCTTAGCTAGTTCATAAGTAGTTTGTAAGCTTAGGGACTGATGACCCCGTAGTTAAGTCCCATAAGTTCTACAAACATTTGAATTTTTTTTTTTTCACAAAGGATGAAAGTTAAGACTTTCCAGATGTATCAGAATGGATATTCTCCTAACAACTGTTGTGGAACAACAACTCTGCACCACTAGTACAGACCTCTGTCACCGTTAAACGCTGCGTCTTTTCTTTTCTGAGGAAATGAATCATTTATGATTGATCGCTATGATTTTTACCCATCACTGGAAGGAAACGTGTAGGGTAAACGATCAAACTTTCTACTAAGATCGGCGAAACAAACGAAAGCGCAAAATGTCTCCATTAAATTTAAAAATTTGCTAATAATTTTCCCTGCTTTCTTACCTCCAACTGATAACATTGGTAAAGTTGTAGAACGCAATTGCCTTCTATCACTGTACAGTTTACAACCTGTTTGTTTTTCCTGTATTGTATTCATTCCTCTGGTTTTGCATATATCCTTCAACTTGCCACAACGTTAGAGGTAAATGTATAATACCAATCCTTCTCCAACACCAAATATCTCGATCTCCTTAAATAATATACTAAAATTGAAATATCTGTGTGAGTGTGTGAATATTGTAGACATATCTCCTTTGACTCAGCACTGAATGAGGTGGCGCCGTGAACACAATTAACAGACAATAGATAAGCAAGACCCCAGTGACTGTAGAAGGAATAAACAAACCAGCAAACGTTGAAAGGCAAACAAAGCGGCGGCTCAAAACATACCAGAAGACGACGAGAAGCACGGCAGACCGAACAATAGCTGAAGATATGCTCAATAATTCACACGAGGAAAGTGTCTTAGAAACTCTAATAAACATGGGTCGACAAATCAACCGTTGTCGAAATATAGCACGTGTTCTGTTCCGGTTCATCAGGGTCTAGGAACACTTGGCACCTTTAAACGTTAAAGTAAGTATTCGAAATGTTGTACATGATTCTGAATGCAACATTGAACTCACCTCTGAAATTAGTTGCGTATCATCTCAGGCAGTCCTGGGGAATTCTGTCAATGCTGGAAGTCTGCTTCAATCTGAAAGTGTAATTCCCTAAGAAAGTTGAACTTTGTTACCAATACAGTGCTTTTGGCTTTACCCGCACACACAGAAATCCACGGTATTTAAATTCGGAGACCTTGGAAGTCATGGCACAGGCCCTCCTCTGTGTGTCCAATGTTGTCCATACTTCCTAGTACCTGAAAATTTGCTCGACCACAGCTATGCATGAACCTCATGTTCAGATTGTGGGTCAGTGGGGAATAATCAGCTACATCTGAAAGTACAGTCCCGGACCCATGTTCACTGTTTCGGGCGCTTCTTAGCTACCTTTGCCTGCACATTTCATGTGTGAATTATTGACCATCTCTCTCTCTCTCTCTCTCTCTCTCTCACACACACACACACACACACCCACACACATAATATATATATATATATATATATATATATATATATATATATATATATATTAGTCCATGTTAACTGAAAACATTCATATATCACGGAAACTACATGTCGGAACAAAAAGCTGTACAGTACTAATTTGTATCGGAGGAGAACATTCAATGATACTACACTCTCCTTACACAACCTCGTGGGTGGGTGTCGGGGGAAACTTTAAATCCTTGTGGGTGGGTGGCATCGGAGACTGAAATCTTCAATGGGAACGCCCGGTTTTTATCGCAGATTACAAATTTACGGTAATAATAACAATAATAATTTCATGTGGCTCATTGGCCTGGTACAAGTGTTTCGCCGGCCGCGGTGGCCGAGAAGACTGAGGCGCTCCAGTCACGGTCTGCACGGCCACTACGGTCGGGGGTTCGAATCCCCCCTCGGGCATGGATATTGGTGCCGTCTTTAGTATAAGGTAGTTGATAAGTAGTTTGTAAGTTTAGGGACTGATAACTCCGTAGTTAAGTCCCATAAGCTTAACAAACATTTGAACAAGTGTTTCAATTGGACGCCACTTCGGCAACTTGCGTGTCTCTAGACTACCCCAGTTATCCAACCGGGTAAAAACTACAGAAGTTTCGTATTAAAAAATTCCCGTTTCGCCACAGAATGCGCTGTAAACAGCGGAATGGAAATGAGTATCCCTTGACATATTGAACATGAAACTATTCGATGCACCACTGTAGCCGTGTACCGAACTACGAAGTAGCATAATACGCAGAACACTATAACCGGAGGTCATGTATCTGGCAGGCGAAGAACAGGAAGCAACTCTAAGCCTTACGTGTACAGTATTCAGTTCCCGAACACCTATCATTCGCAGACAAGGCGTGCGAATAGAAGATGCACGTTGCAACCACAATAGAAGAAACTGAAATCATCCTGATTTTCTGTGAATGTAAGAGAATTCTTGACGCTGCTGTTGCCATGTATGCCGAGCGTTTTCCTGAAAATGTTCGCTCTAGTTCGTGAACGCATTTATGTCTGGTGGCAGACTTCCAAGTGGAAACGAAGCACAGGGGAAGATAATGAACAGCAGTACACAGGTACGTGTTCGGCAATTACACGGCGATTCTGGTGACGTGTCCACGTGTGACTGCATGAGTACGACTGCCATAAGCGGATAGTGTTTTGCGAATGGGCACTTCAACAAATGCAAACGATCCCCACGTTCTTTCTCGAGGTACTGTTTTCCGAAAAGCCTACCTTCACAATTCATGGTAGCGTTAACTGGCGTAACATGCATTACTGGAGTGTAGACAATCCCCTCTGGTTACGGCAAGTCGACTATCAACGCTCTTGGTCGGTTAACGTATGGTGTGGCATCACGGGGACCCGATAGTACTCCAAAATGTTTCCCTGAACGTTCGGCTATGCATTTGATTTCAGTACGACGGGTATCCAGCACATTACGCAAGTAAAGCACACATATTATTAGACACTGGCCGGCGGATGGACACAGGTGATCCTATAAACTGGCCTGCTAGCTTACTCGATTTAACGCTACTAGATTACTTTCTGTGTGGATGTTTGAAACGTAAGCTGTACCAGCTAATGCCAATAGGCCGCGAAGACATGATCGACCGCATCGTAACGCTTGTGCTGCCATGTCCACGGATATGCTTATATCCTTTGTACAATCATTTGCATAACGGATCACTGCGTGTACTGCAGTTGAAGGCGCTACATTTACTTTAATCGGGAAAGCAGGAGAACGTTCGCTTCGAGCCCCGGACGCACTGGCGCACCAGGTAGACCCCTGATCGATATATAGGAGGTGTACAGCGTTGTGAGTAGAGCCATGAAGTTCTGGCCAGTCCTACCGTCAAGCATGGAGGTGGGGTTCCCCTTACCATTGAATATTAAATGGACGATGAGCGGCATATTTTAAATTACAATTGTGGACTCATTTCCATTACGCTAATTACAGCGTCATCTGTGGCGAACCGGAAAAATGTTTGAGACGAAACGTATGTAGTTTTTGCTGTACAATCGTAATCTGCGATAAAACCTTGGATCCCAATGAATGTTTTAAAGTCACCTACGCAGCGGGTTGGGTAGGGAGACGACTGTAGTATCATTAGCTCATTGTCACGATTTTTACCGCAATGAATTCCGAAATTACTCAGCTGATCTTCATGATATTTTTCACGGTGTCAGTAATTTTGTTCAACTGAAAATATGGGACAATTTTTATATCGATTAAAAGACCTCAATATTATTTATTGCATATTAAATGCTTTCATCTACGTTGGGTAAGTATGCACTGTTCTTCATCGTGAAGTCTCGGCTAGGATTTCGAAAATCGCTGGTATCACGGTTTTTTCATCTTGAGCTTTAACCTAGGCTTCAACCCTCAACGACTTGGCGTGTCGCCAGATACAACACGTGGTTCGGATTCCACTTGAAACTGTTGTAGATTCCTTATTCCCGGTGGACATCTGCGGTATGTAAAGGACGTGCAAGGAGCAGAAGAGGCGTCCAATCGAAAGACTTCCACCTGGTCATCGAAACACGTGAAATCATATTCGAGTTAGCGTGATTCCTTGAAGCTACAATTTGTTTTACATTAAATATTTTTCCAGACTTATATAAAACAGACCAGTGCTTTTATAATATTACGTGTATTTCATTTTATTCTAATTCTGCCGTGTATTATCCATTTAGTGAGTTAGACTTGCTAAAACTCACAAATGGCTTCACCGATATGAATAACATTTTTGTTTGTTTTGTTCGTTTTAATACGGGGGTGGTTTAGAAAAAGAGAGCGAAAACTCAAAGAAACCTCTGAAAAATCGAAAAAATCGAAACACGTAATTTTGTAAGAGGGGCATGGCTACTTGGGATTAGATTATTATTATATCTACTGCCTTACCGTTCATCCGAATGAGTTAAATTTTGTACACTTGAGCTTAAAACCAAAAGGAATGGAACTCTACACAATAATTAGCAGGCTGTATGGTGGAGGCTACTTTACAACAGTTGCCGACATGAATCTACAATGTTATTCATGTTTTTGTAGTGGTGATCTTCAGGCCGGAGACTGATTTGATGCAACTCTCCACCCTACTCTATCCTCATAAGAACGGCAGCCTACATCCATTTAAATCTGCTTACTATATTCGTCTCTTAGTCTCCCTTACACTTCCCTCCAATGCTAAATTCACGATTCCTTGATGTCTAAGAATGTGTCCTACCAATCGATCCCTTCGTTTAGTCAAGGTATGCCAGAAATCACTCTTCTCCCAAGTTCTGTTCGGTAGTTCCTCATTAGGTACACGATCCACCCACCTAATCTTCAGCATTCTTCTGTAGCATCACATTTCAAAAGCTTCTATCCTCTTCCTGTCTAAACTATTTATCGTTCATGTTTCACTGCCATACAAGGCAACACTTTTCGTCAGAAAAGATATCCTTACGCTTAAATTAATATTCGATTTTAACAAATTTCCCTTTTTCAAAAACGCTTTTCTCCCCATTGGCATTCAGCATTTTACATCGTCGCTATTGCGACCGTCATATGTAATTTTACTGCCAAAGTAACAAAACACAGCCGCAGTGGAGTGGACGAGTGTTCTAAGGCCCCTTGCTGCGGAGCGTGCGGTTGCTTGCCGTCGGAGGTTCGAGTCCTCCCTCGAGCATGGGCGTGTGTGTTGTCGTTAGGTTAGTTTAACTTAGTTGAAGTAGTTTGTAAGCCTAGAACAAAATTCATCTACTACCTTTATTGTTTCGTTACCTATTCTAATTCCTGAAGCATATTTTCTTAGTCTGCATTCAGTTACCATTGTTTTACTCTTGTTGATGTTCATTTTATACGCTCCTTTCAACATACTGTCCATTCCGTTCAGTTTATCTTCTAGGTACTTTGCTGTCATTGAAAGAATTATAATTTCACCAGCAAAACGCAATGTTTTTTTTTTCTTCACCATGAACTGAACTTTAATTCCTTCTCCATATTTCTCCTTGCTTTCCTTCACGGCTTCCTCAATGTATAAATTGAATAGCATTAGAGAAACGCTACCAGCCTGTCTTCCTCCCTTCCCGACTATTGTTTCCCTTCTCTGCTCTTATAACTGCAGCCTAGTTTTTGTACAAGGTGTAAATAACCCTCCGTTCCCTCTGTTTTAACCCTGCAAACGTCAGAATTTCAAAGAGTGTTCCCCAGTCAACATTGTCAAAAGTGTTATGGTAACCTAAAAAAGCTAGCATTGGTTGGTCTTTCTTTAATCTATCTTGATGAAATTTTTGCACACTTGACCTTCAAAACAAGATAAACATCACTGTCTCCGTAAGATTTGGGTACCTTACTCTAGGCTTTGACACCATTTGAGCGATCACCAAGAATTTGGCAGGTATTGTAGTTTTTCGTATACAGGGGAGGAAGGGATGAACAGAGAGGACAGGAAGAGACTAACAGAAAACGGGAGAGGGAGGACAGTGGATGTTATTAGGAGGAGTAGGGCGTCGGAAAGGTAGCTAGAAAGAGATAAATACATACCAAAGCAACACAGGAGTTTCAGATAGCTAATACGGAGAGAAGTCTGATAGGTCACTGATGTAAGAAACGAGCACAGAGGTATGGGCAGAGAGATTAAGGAATTGAGTGTAGCGTGTATTTCCAGTTACAACGTATCAAAAATGATGGCGCAAACTTGCACGGTTGGAAATACACGATACTAGAAGCAAAAATGTCCCAGTAAACAAGGGTCTGCAAACGAGCCGTTTGCGAGATAAATACGAATGTATGGTTACAAACCGCCACTGGCGATATTGCAAACATTGACCTAGTTAGTACACATTAATTTGAAATTGAGACTTTACTATTAAGATTTACGTCGAATTTAGATCACATTCCACTGACTTTATTGTAAACATCGTTCTAGTTAGTAGAAGTTAATTTGAAATTTAGACTTTACTGTTAGGTTTTACATAACATTTAGTTCACGTTTCACGTATGGGTTACCTGTTAAAGGAGGTGTTCGAAGTGTCTTCCTTGCATCTGGACGCAATACTATGTTCGTCTCTGCAATGAATGTCGAATTCTTTCGAAAACCCCAGGATGTTTTCGGAATTCTTGCGAAGCGTGTACAACTCTCTGCTCCAATGTTTCAACCGTGTTAACGGGTGTTCTGTACACATCGCTTTTGAGGTGACCGAGACACAAAAATCCAAAGGATTTAGATTAGGTGATATGGGTACAGGTCCGCATAGACCTATCCATGTTTGGCCGTATCTGCACGTTGGATGCCGTCTCGCTGTATCAGCAAATGTGCCGCAGCAACACGATGCATGTACCACGTACTGCAAATTGCAGAGGAACAGTCAGAGCTTATTTGGTTGGTTCTCTATGATAGAACGCGTAAACACGCAAAGGGCCTAATGCTCTGTGTGGCATCGAGAGAATTTCTTACTTACTTCACATAAGGCTCTCTTCAAGCATAATGGCGTTTTTGTTGCTTTACTGGGGGAGGGGGGCTGGCAGTAGCGTGCTGGCTGCTCTTCAGCCATGCATGAAGCGCACGCCACGGACAGGTACCAGAAACATATGCAACTGGAAATGAACGTTTAAGAAATATCAATGTGAAGATTTGAAATCGTAGACAGAAATCACATACAGTAAAAAGACACCGGTATCGACACATGGCATGGAAAATTTGGGATATAGAAGAAAAACAAGAAGACAAAGGGAAAAACATAGAGAAACGGAGACTGTATGTGGAGCTTTAAAACACATAAATATCAATATTTAAAGTTTGAGACAGCAATCAGACACACTTAAAAAGACACCGGCAGCTCAGGTTTTCCCACGATGCATTGGCTGCAGTATTAAAAAGCACACAACACTGTTGACACTATCTTTGGACACGACTTCACTGTACTATAACTTTGGGGGGCGGGGGGCGGGGGGGGGGCGGATGGAGGACTGTCAGGATGCGAGGACAAGGCTGCCACTCTTGAAATGTTGTGAGGGAAGATGTAGGAGGGCGTAGGCAGACCCCACAGGGAAGGGGAGGTGTCGTGAAGTGCAAGAACATAGAACATAGAACTTGGGAAGGTAGAGGCAGGGGGAGGGGGAAGGAGATGGGGGATGGGGCCACTCAGGAGGAGCTGAAGCTCTGGCAGGGGCAGTGGCAGAAGTTGCTGTCAGTGAGGAGACGGTATAGGTGCGGGAAGTTGTTAAGGATCCACGTGTTTCAGAGGACACGGAGGTGTGCATGGTCAGGGCCGGGCCCAGGGATTTTGCCGCCCCGTGCAAAAATTTCAAGCCCCCCTCCGGGGGGGCATTTTTCGACTTCGTCAGCTTTACTCATATATGACGTCTTATTTTCACATATTACACTCATACATCTCTTTGTCACGAAAATGTCTTTAAGATCATAGCAGCGTTAGTGTTCCATTTACATTTTAAGCCATATCTTCAAAATTAATATGTCCACCAAGATTAATTTAGGTCAGCGGCAGAGCATAAAATTAAAGTCTGTTCACTTTTTTTAGTTCGTTGAGTAGAGGTGGAGCAGTTTACCGACCAATTGCTGTGTAAATCACAAGTTCCGAAAAAAGAACTCGGTACAGAGACCATTATCTACACAGGCGGCACATACTCGTCGCAGCTCACAATTAGACAAAGAAACAATAGGACGCCTGTTCACTGCGCACTCAACTAGGACCGGGCGATACAATCTACTGTTGCTACTGTCCATACCGATACCACCAATTAACCGAATTAAAAATATCTCAGAGAACAATAAAAAAAAGGTAGTGTACTTCGTGAAGCCTCCAACAATGGGTTTGCACAGGCAGATGACATTAATGTCAACCTATTTCATCACTAGACAAAATAAATGTAGGCATACTCTACAACAAATCTACACTATGCAAATAACTGAAAAAGTATAATCATGTTTTACTTATTTCACGATACCGTTATGGGTGCAAACCAACAACCAGTGGTGTTCTACGTGTGGAACATGTTTTTGAGCGTAAGTAACAGAATACAATATAAGTCAAGGACTTTGGCTGCCATCAATAGGAAATTAACAAGTTATTTTACATCAAATCAAATAAGATAACATTTTTACTGAGTAAGCAACGTCTAATTTACAATGAAATATTGTGATGTTTTCTGAAAGCCGTTCCATTTTATATCATGTAGTAAGTATTTAATTAATATTTAACTATTACAAATGAGGAAATTCTTTCGTTACCGACTCTAACAATATGTACAAATGACATTATTCATAGGTTAAGGAGACCGTAATATACAGTTTTCATTACTAGAAATCAATATAAGTTTTCTGGCCGTAGTAAATAGTAGCATTCTGTTTCTTTGTTTTTATGCTTATATCGCACCTGTTTTCTTAAATTAATGTTACTTAAAGGGAACACTGCCGTAGTCGAACGCGAGAATACGCCTTGCCCTTCCGCTTCTCACGATCGACAATGACGTCACGCGGAAGCGCCCGAACGCTGCCGAACACATTGGTTAAATCTTGCATGTTTACTTTGCTTCTAGGAATACGCATTTCACTGTTATGTGTATCAGTGTGTAACAATGTGTAGCAATATATATTGCCAACTTGTTTTCATTCACACTTCTACATTTATGCTAGACACTTCCACTCTTCATTGTCGTGCTTAAGTATCAGAACAACATAAAAGTTCAGGAATTTGCCGCCCTGGGCGACGGCACCCCCCCCCCCCCCCCTTAGACCCGCCTGTGCATGGTGTCCGAGGATTTGTACAGCCTGTAGAATGATTTTTGGGTGGATGGAGATCTAGGATACATTGAAGGCGCAGAAGATAGGGCAGATCGAGGACTTGCAGGCATGAAGGATGGCTGAGGGGTGGGGTCAGACAGGACCTTCAGGAGGCTGAGGCAGTGAAGTGCTTTCTTATTGTATTGGTGTGGTGTCTGTTGTTTCGGACGTCCGAAAGAACAGACACCACACCAATACAATAAGTATTTAAACGCGACGACGGTGTTAGCTTCAGTTATTTCACCGCAGATGCGGTCATACGTCCGACCTCGCACGGGAATCAATAATGGCGAGTGTAAGAGGGCATGGACGACAGGGGCGCTACAAGCATAGCATGCGACTTGTGAGAATTTGAGACGGACGGGAGGCGGGTGGCCAAGTGGTTAAGGCGACCGCTGGTCCGAAGCGGAAGACCCGGGTTCGATTCCCCGTCCGGCTCACATTTTCACTTGTCTCCATTGCTTAATATCAATGCCCAAATGCGGCCACTGTCAATCCTTTCTTTCCTAGCCTTCTTCATTCCCTTCCTTTACCAATCATTTGTAAGTGCTTTCTGTTTGAGGTGAGGACCCAGGCGGTTGGGGAATCGTCGATAACATCAGTGGTGATGTCAGTCTTGGGATGGGAATCTTGGAGGAGCGAAACCTGGTCACCTTGCAGGGAGCCAATAAACTAACGCCACCATTGGAGTTCGACGGGAATGGGGCTGTGGATGTTTAGATCAGTGGCAACCGCGACCATGAAAATTTGTGCTGGACCCAGATTTCCTGCTTCGGACCAGTGGTCGCCATTACCAATTAGGCTATCCAGGTACGCTTCTCTTCCAACCAAAATTCTCAACTTGTAGCACACTACAATGGTATGACCCCCGCCCATTAGTTCTTTCGGACATGTCCAAAGACCGCTGGACTGAATCCAGAATTTCAGGTTTTGATCCCGGTCCAATAAACATTTTCAGCTTCGCTGTTGCGTTTATTTCAACGACCCGAAACGGTCGAAATGTTTCAATATTTCGAATTCGTAAAATTACGGCCGTTACCATCAACTAATTCTGTCTGATCTTTCGGACATGTCCGAGAAGAACAGACTTTATAACAATAAGTGTATATAATAGCCACACATCGCGAGAGTAAGTATATTAACTATACAATTTTGCTATGCAAGTCGAGAAATGGATAAGAGAGTATGTTGGTGGTTATGCATTTACATATGGACCAATCAGAATCAGTTTTGAAAAATAACACTCAGATGGCTGGTATATAGCCGGAAATCCGTGGATAAGTATTGCAATATACAGGAGGGAGGGGCATGGCTTCTTCGAGACCACTTTGAACACTTACACTGTGCTGCGTCTAAGGATATATGCAACAATAGAACAATGATTACAGTAAGAGAAAAAGACTGTATAATGAAAGCTGGATATTGCATTATACAAGTTTAGTGGTACTACCAATGCGATGTATGAGTGCTGTCTCATAAAAACGAAAAATATGCCGTGATCTTTAGAAATGTGACACATTTTTCACTCTCGTTAATTTCGTCAATGGTACTGGAATGTCAATTTGTTTACAATTCCCAGTTTTTTACAGTGATGTACATATTGTGTAAACTATACACGCTTCTTTGGAGATTAGATGTATTCTTACAGAATTCTGAGAAGAGTTGTAAGTTGAAAATCCGTTCGGCAGCGGCTATAATTCGCGAAATAGACTTTGGGTGTACAATAGGAGACTTTAGTTAAAAACTTCCAGTGGGGCGTGAAGTGATTGCAGATTATATCTCAATTTATGGTTGAGGCTACGTTAACAAACGCATATTAGATAGTGTATATGTTTGGGTTTCGCCATTCCACACACCAAAGAGATATTTTTATGCATTAGAATGCATAATAATAGTAAAAGCATTGTTGCTATATTCTAATGGAACTCCAGTACGTTATTCAGTTGACATTGATGGTTCTCTTCTGTTGTCATAGTTGGCTTTCAATCTCATAAACTTCAGCATCGTAGTGCCAGACTCCACGCAGATGAAGCACTGGTCTCTAAAGGCATGTTAGGGGCTGGAAATAGATCTAGTATGTATCAGTTGTTTAAGCACCAGATGTATTAGGTTGATGTGGGAATTATTTTCTCGTATAGTGGTGTTCTAGTGAACATACAACTCTGAACGTAGCATAAATGCGAACCCTATTCTAGAATACGTATAAGCTGATAGGTTTTACACAT
Organism: Locusta migratoria; assembly: GCA_026315105.1. Classification (NCBI taxonomy): domain Eukaryota; kingdom Metazoa; phylum Arthropoda; class Insecta; order Orthoptera; family Acrididae; genus Locusta; species Locusta migratoria. Next base: position 11,784,740 of record CM048755.1, read on the forward strand.
GACCACAGCAGCTTAGGTGAGCCCGTCAGTCGTTTTATAAGAACATTTATGTATGCGAGAATTTGATTTGTCTCTCGTTTACTGTGTTGCAAACAGATAATTTACCACGAAATTTAAAGTCTTTACTGCTGGTAATAATTCTGTGTATGAGTGCTGGTGGTATAAAACGGGAAAAATTATTGACGAGTAGAAAAATCATTCAGTTTTCTGTGATAAGATTCCCCTCGAATGAAGACGCTGATTAAGGTTACGTTCTACGATCTGTGTTGTCTCTTCAAAAGAAGAGAGTTCAAGTCTCAGATACTTCAGTCACACAGAGTGGATTAGTATCCAGTTCAGTGCCAGCTGTAGTCGTTGCCTCATCGCCCAGAGCCTAAGCATCAAAATTTAATTGCGTGAAATTTCGTTGCCAGTTAATTTCTTAATTTTCGTTAGTGTTTCTGTTTTTAAGAAGTTTCTTCTCACCTAATTGCCAGATTGCGTTTGCGCTACTGTTTTAAAAGTTTATTCCCGCGTATTTTGATAAATACCGTGTGTATAGTTTTCGTCTGCTGCGAGCTACGTGATTTGTCATATTGTCACTTCCTTATTTCGTGTTCTGTTTGAGAAAGCTTATATTCCCGAGCGTTTGATAACAGTGTACTCCATAGATTTTCTTGTTCATTTTGAAAACTGCCGGACTCAGTTTCGTTGTTTTGGCAGTGTACTTACCACTGACCACAGTTCAGTCAGCTGGCAGCCGCCTTTTTTAAAGTACCAGGCTACTTAAAAGTTGATTATTTAGTTTTCTACTTTCCACAGTTAATTCTATCGATAGGATGGATAGGATGTGTGCCTGCTGTGTGCGGACGCAGCAGGGAACAGCTAAGCTTGCTGTTGGCTACGGTCAGCCGTCTTCAGGCTGCTGTCTCGGGGTGCAGCGATGGTGGGGAGTCTGGTGCGTCGACTGGGACACCTCAGTTGTCTCATACTTCGCTTTCTGTCCCTGCTACCGAGGCACCTTCAGGTGTACCGGACGTGGTCGATCCGCCCACTCCGCAAGGGGAGTGGCGGGTTGTACGCCGTTTGCGTCACTTGAGGCGGAAGGCCAATGTCATGGAGGCTGGATGTCCGTCCACGCCCGTTCGTCCTGTGAGTGGACGTATGGCCACTCCTTCAGCAGGGTCCGAGCAGGTGCACGGTGGGACGGAATTGTTAGTTATTGTGAGCTCCAATGTTAGGCGCGTGATGGAACCTCTTAGGCAGATAGCGTAGAGATCCGGAAAGAAGTCCAACGTGCACTCGGTGTGTCTGACGGGGGACCTCATCCGAGATGTGGAGGCGGCCTTGCCGGTGGCTATCGAGGGTGCGGCGTGCAGTCGACTGCAAGTCGTAGCTCACGTCGGCACCAACGACGCTTGTCGCTTGGGTTCTGAGGACATCCTCAGATAAAACGGGCGGCTGGCGGAATTGGTGAAGGCAGCTGCCTTTGCACGCGGGATGCAAGCAGAGCTGTCGATTTGTAGCATTGTTAACAGGGTTGATCGGGGTCCTTTGGTTTGGAGCCGAGTGGACGGTCTGAACCAGAGGCTTCGCCGACTCTGTGACAGTCATGGCTGCAGATATCTGGATCTGCGTTATCGGGTGGGGAGTTGTAGGGTGCCCCTAGATATATCAGGGGTGCACTACACTAAGGAAGCGGCTACTCGGGTAGAGTACTTGTGGAGTGTACATCGGGTTTTTTTTAGGCTAGGCGCTAACTGTGCTGAGCACTCGCCTGTCAACATACAAACAGCGAATTCAGGCCACGTTCGGCTCAAAAATTCGAATATCAAAATATTTGCCGCAAACTTACAAAGTATTAGAAACAAAGTTCCAGAATTTGCCGAACTGCATGGAAATTATTGTGCTCAGATAGTTTTAGGCACCGAAAGCTAGCTAAATCGTGATGTGGCAAGTACAGAAATATTTAGCGAGGAGTGGAATGTATATCGAAAAGATAGATCGGATACAACTGGAGGAGGAGTATTCAAATGTTCAAATGTTTGCATAGCTTATGGGACTTAACTACGGGGTCATCAGTCCCTAAACTTACAAACTACTTAGGAACTAGATAACACTAAGGATGGCACAAATATCCATGCCCGAGGGGTGATTCGAACCCCCGACCGTAGTGGGCGTGCAGACCGCGACTGACGCGCCGCAGTCCCCTCGGCCATCGCAGCCGGCGAGGAGTGTTCATCGCTGTGGACAAAGATATTGTTTCTACTGAGATCGAGGTTGAAAGTAACTGTGATGTTATATGGGCACGTATAACAGGTCTAAAAGAAGTAAAGTTAATAGTTGGATGTTTTTACCGCCCCCCCCCCCCCCCCAGTGCTGCTGTAGCAGTTTTAGAGTCATTCAAAGAAAGTCTACACCAGGTAGTGCGTAGGTATCCCGGGCATGTAATATTAGTCGGGGGAGACTTCAACCTTAAGAGTATAGATTGGGACCTCTCTAGTTACATTTCAGGCAGTACAGCCAAGCAGTCTTGCGAGCTACCTTTGGACACATTCTCCGAAAATTGTCTTGAGCAGTTACATCTACATCTACATGGGATACTCTGCAAATCACATTTAAGTGCCTGGCAGAGGGTTCATCGAACCACCATTATACTATGTATCTCCCATTCCATTCTCGAATACCGCGCGGGAAGAAAGAACACCTGAATCTCTCTGTTCGAGCTCTGATTTCTCGTATTTTATTCTGATGATCATTTCTACCTACGTAAGTGGGAGTCAACAATACATTTTCGCATTCGGAGGAGAATGTTGGCGTTTCGAGTTTCGCAAGTAGCCCACGCCGCAGAGATAAGCGCCGTTGTTGTAATGATTCCTATCCCAGAGCCTGTATTATTTCCGTAACGCTGTCTTCCCTGTATCGTGACAATACGAAACAACCTGCCCTTCTTTGGACTCTTTCGATGTCCTCCGTTAAACCCACTTGATAAGGATCCCACACTGGGCTGCAATACTCCGAAAATGGACGGACAAGCGTAGTGTATGCAGTTTCTTTTGTAGTTCTGTTGCAGTCTCTGATTCGCCTTTCTCACGATATTATCTACGTGTTCTTTCCAATTTGAGTCTGAAATAATAGTAATTCCTAGGTATTTTGTGGAGTTTACGGCCATCACTTTTGACTGATTTATCTTGTAAACAAAGTTTAACGGATTTCTCTTCTTACTCATGGGGACAACGTCACACTTCTCATTATTTAGAGTCAAATGCCAATTTTTACACCATACTGATATCTTATTCAGATCGTCCTGCAGTTGTTTTTGATCTTCAGATGATTTTACTAGCCTGTAAATCACGGCATCGTCTGCAAACAACCTAAGAGAGCTACTTAGATTTTTCCCTAAGTGATTTATGTAAATAAGGAACAGCAGAGGACCAATAACACTACCCTGTGGAACGCCCGATATCACCTCTCTTTTAGTCGATGCCTAACCATCGATTACTACGAACTGTGTCCTCTATGACAAGAAATCCCCTATCCAATCGCAAATTTGGGGCGATATACCATAACCACGCAATTTGATTATAAGCCGTTTGTGAGGAACGGTGTCAAAAGCTTTCTGGAAATCAAGAAATACGGAATCAATTTGCGAATCCTTGTATATAGAACCCATCACTTCGTGTGAATAAAGAGCTAGTTGTGTTTCGCATGAACGATATTTTCTAAATCAGTGTTGACCTGGGTCAATAGATCATTCTGTTCGAGATAATTCATAATATTTGAATACAGGATATGTTCCCAAACCCTTCTGCAAATTACGTTAATGAAATAGGCCTGTAGTTTAGTGGGTTACTCCTACTGCCTTTCTTGAATATAGGTGTGACCTGTGCAACTTTCCAATCTTTTGGTACAGATCTATCTATGAGAGAGCGGTTGTATATGGCTGTTAAGTAAGGAGCTATCGCTTCAGCATAATCAGATAGAAATCTAATGGGTATAAATCCGGAGCAGAAGACTTGTTCTTGTTAAGTGATTTTAGTTGCTGCACTACTCCGATGATATCTACTTCTACGTTACTCATTACGGCCTCTGTTCGTAATTCGAAATCTTGAATATTGCTTTCGTCTTCTTTGGTGAATGAGTTTCTAAAAGCTATGTTAATAACTCTGCTTTAGTAGCGCTGTCATCGGCAGGATCGCCATTACTATCACGTAGTGAGGGTATTGTTTGTGTTTTGTCCCTAGTATATTTAACATATGACCAAAATCTCTTTGGGTTTTCAGTCAAATTTCGAGAAAGAGTTTCGTTGTGATAAGTATTGTAGGCATCTCGCATTGAAAATCTCGCTAAATTTCGAGCTTCTGAGTAAGACCGCCAATCCTGGGGATTTTGTGTTCGTTTAAATTTAGTATGTCTTTTCCTTTGCTTTTGCAACAGTGTCCTGACCTGTTTTGTGTACCAAGGGGGATCGCCTCCTTCTTTTATAAATTTATTTGGTATAAAACTGTCAATTGCTGTCGATGCCACTTCTCTGAATTTGAGCCACATATGGTCTACACCTACTTTTAGTGTTAGAGACGAGTGGACGCTGTCTTTCAAGAAGCAATGTATTTTATTTCTATCTGCTTTCCTGAACAAATATACTTTTTGTTTATTTTTGGTAACTTTGGGACTTTCGATATTCAATTTCGCTACGACAGCTCTGTGTTCACTAATACCTGTATCCGTTTTGATGCTTGTTATGAGCTCAGGATTATTTGTTGCTAAGAGATCAAGTGTGTTTTCACATCCATTTACAATTCTAGTTGGCTCATGAACTAATTGTTCGAAGTAATTCTCAGAGAATGCGTTAAGTTCAATTTCGCACGATGTTTTATGCGTACCTCCTAATTTGGAAATATAATTTCGCCAACAGATCGAGGGTAAATTAAAATCACCGCCTACTATTATCGTGTGAGTCGGGTACGTTTTTGTAATTAGACTCAGGTTTTCTTTGCACCTTTCTGCTATTGTATCGTCAGAGTCGGGAGGCCGGTAAAAGGAACCAATTATTAACTTCTTACGATTTTCGGGTACAACCTCTACCCATAATAGCTCGCAGGAACTATCAACTACAACTTCGCTACACGAAATACTACTTTTGATGGCGACAAACACGCTTCCACCTATTTTGTTTGATCTATCCTTTCTGAACACTGTTACATCTTTTGCAAATACTTCTGATGAACTTATTTCCGGCTTGAGCCAACTTTCACTGCCTGTAATGATGTGTGCTTCGGTGCTTTCTGTTAACGCTTGGAGTTCTGGTACTTTCCCGACACAGCTACGACAATTTACAACTGTTATACCGATAGTTCCCAGATCTACATTTTTCCTGTGATCCACCTGCACCCTTTGAGATTGCCCATTTTGTTTTTCCCCGAAGCCCTTTATCCTAAAAAACCTCCAAGTCCATGCCACACAGCCCCCGCTACCCGTGTAGCCGCTTCCTGCGTATAGTGGACTCCTGACCTATTCAGCGGAACCCGGAAACCCACCACCCGATGGCGCAAGTCAAGGAATCTGCAGCCTACACGGTCGCAGAACCGTCTGAGCCTATGATTCAGACCCTTCACTCGGCTCTGTACCAGAGGTCCACAGTCGGTCCTGTCAACTATGCTGCAGACGGTGAGCTCTTCTTTCATCTTGCAAGCAAAACTGGCAGTCTTTACCACATCATATAGCCGCTCAAAACCTCTTCAGATCCGTAGCGACACACATCATTGGTACCGACGTGAGCCACCACCTGCAGTTGGCTGCACCCCGTACCCTTCATGGCATCCGGAAGGACTCGTTCCACATCTGGAATGACTCCACCCGGTATACACACGGAGTGCACGGTGGCCTTCTTCCCCTCCTTGGCAGCCATCTCTCTAAGGGGCATATCTTTTAAAACTTATTAAAAAGTGAAACTGAACATTTCTTCTAAAATAATCACTGTCAAAGACATATGTCAAACACAAAATAAATTTAAAATTCCCCCCAGAACATCCATGTAGGATATGTCTTTGACAGTGATTATTTTAGAAGGAATGTTTAGTTTCACTTTTTAATAAGTTTTAAAAGATATGCCTTCGATAATGACGGAACGTCGAAACACGTAAGGCCTCGATAAATTGAAATTAGTGGTCAAGACTCTAAAGTTTATTTCATAGTAATAGGTATTTCCGGTGTAGAGAAGCAGCTGAGAGAGCTAAATACGAAAAAGTCTGCTGGTCCGGATGGAATACCAGTTCGGTTTTATAAAGAGTAATCTGCGGCGTTGGCCCCTTACTTAGCTTGCATTTATCGCGAATCTTTAATTCAGCGCAAAGTTCCTAGTGATTGGAAAAAAGCGCAGGTGACTCCCGTTTATAAGAAAGGAAAGAGAACTGACCCACACAATTACAGGTCAATATCGTTGACATCAGTTTTCTGTAGAATTTTGGAGCATATTCCCAGTTCGAATATAGTAAATTTCCTTGAAACGGAAAAGCTTCTTTCTATGAATCAGCACGGGTTTAGGATACATCCTTCATGTGAAACTCAGCTTGCCCTTTTATCACATGACATCTTGCGAGCCATGGATGAAGGGCAACAGGCGGATTGTGCTTCTCCCGACTTCAAAAAGGCGTTCGACGTGCCGCCACACTGTAGACTGCTAACGAAGATACGAGCTTATGGAATAGGTTCACAGATTTGTGACTGGCTGGAAGACTTCCTAAGTAATCGAACGCAGTACGTTGTTCTCGACGGCGAGTGTTCATCAGAGACGAGTGTATCGTCAGGCATGCCCCAGGGGAGTGTGATAGGACCGCTATTATTTTCTATCTATATAAATGATCTGATGGACAGAGTGAGTAGTAATTTGCGATTGTTTGCTGATGGCCGGTCGCGGTGGCCGCGGGGACTGAGGCGCTCCAGTCACGGTCTGCACGGCCACTACGGTCGGGGGTTCGAATCCCCCCACGGGCATGGATATTTGTGCCGTCCTTAGTATAAGGTAGTTCGTAAGTAGTTTGTAAGCTTAGGGACTGATGACCCCGTAGTTAAGCCCCATAAGCTTAACAAACATTTGAACATTTTGTTTGCTGATGATGCTGTGGTGTATGGAAGGGTGTCGTCTTTAACTGACTGTAATAGCATCCAGGATGACTTAGACGAAATTTCTAGTTGGTGCGAAGAATGGCAGCTAGCTCTCAATGTAGAAAAATGTAAGGTGATGCGCATGAGTAGGAAAAACAACCCCATAATGTTCGAATACAGTATTAGTAGTGAGCTTCTTGATGCTGTCGCGTCGTTCAAAAAATCTAGGCGTAACATTGGAGAGCGTTATGAAACGGAACGAACAAGTAAGGACAGTTGTGAGTCAGGCGGACAGCCGACTTCGGTTTATTGGGAGAATTTTGGGAAGATATACTTCATCTGTAAAGGAGACCGCATATAAAACGCTTGTACGACCACGTCTTGAGTATTGATCAAGTGTTTGGGACCCGCAGCAGATCAATTTAAAGGAAGACATAGAAGCAGTTCAGAGTCGAGCAGCTAGGTTTATTACTGGTAGGTTCGACCAATGTGCGAGTGTCAAGAAAATGCTCCGGCAACTCAATTGGGAATCGCTGGAGGAAAGACGACGTTCTTTTCGTGAATTTCTGTTGAGGAAATTTAGAAGGCCGGAATTTGAAGCTGAGTGTAGTACGATCTTGCTGCCGCCTACTTATATTTCGCGTAGTGATCACAAAGACAAGATAAGAGAAATTAGGGCTCGTACGGAAGCATACAGGCATTCTTTTTTTCCTCGTTATAATTGGGAGTGAAATAGGAAAGGAAATGCCTAGTAGTAGTACAGTGTACTGTCCGCCACGCACCTTACTGTGGACTGCGGAGTATGTATGTAGATATGTAGATGTAGAATACGAAGTGAGGAGGAGCTTAAATACGGTAGCCTAGTCCATCCATTTAAAATTTAGAATATCGGTGTATCATTTACTTCAGAAGTAGCACAATTAGTGAACTTACCAAGAAATTTCGAGTGTTTTGTGGTGTAACTAATTCCATGGACGACTGCAGAGGGACATAATTTAAGAAACAGAATGGACGCGTTTTACGCTCTCGTTTCATATGGCGAGCAGTGTTGGGCTGTGTTTATGTTGTATCTAGCTGTGCGCCGATGGTACATGGCAGCTCTCAACTCGCACTCGCCCGGAGCTTTCATGCGTTTCCACTCTACTGTCTTTGGTGTTTTCGCTCTACTATCTCTGATGACCCCATTGCTACTCTCGAGTAGTCAACCCTGCAGCAGTTCATATCGCTCGCAATGTGCGTTTACCAGCAGGGTGTGAACCGTAAGACATATTCCCTGTTTCGTCTGACGATAGTGATTCGTGCCCTGAAATACTGTGGTTATTGGTAAGGAAAAACAATGCGGTATTAAGTATGGAGTGTATTCTTTGAATGCAGAACTTTCATCAAATCTGTCAAAAGCTAAAAAAATCCAGAGCGTGTCTTCTCTTAAACATATTGCAAATTGACCCAGAAATGGCTAAGCAGATGAAAATTTGCACCAACAATTTCAGTGTAATTTATGACAATTAGCGCCTGGTGCTGCCAGTCAAGTAATACTTTGTCACTTTTAATCTAAATTTACTTTATGTACACTTGACAGTAAAAAAAGTGGATCACTGCTAAATGCAGCCCAACTAACGTAACGTAGCTGTGTTGCAGGTGCTCTAATCACCGAACCCCTGTGGAGTACAGTCGTTGGACTATCCACTTTACACTTGAGCAAAAGAAGCTTGCGTTCCCGATCTAGACTCGTATGGTTTACTTTAGCATTGCACCAGGAATTGCATGAAGTTCAAATTGTTGCTGAGAGGTAACCACTAAAGGTATATAATACAGTTAAACTCACAGGTGTCCAACGTCATAAAATTGTGGAATACATCTACATCTACATACATACTCCGCAATTCACCGTAAGGTGCGTGGCGGAGGGTACACTGTACGACTACTAGGCATTTCCTTTCCTATTCCACTCCCAAATTGAACGAGGAACAAAAGAATGCCTATATGCCTCCGTACGAGCCCTAATTTCTCTTATCTTGTCTTTGTGATCTTTACGCGAAATGTAAGTAGGCGGCAGCAAGATCGTACTACACTCAGCTTCAAATTCCGGCCCTCTAAATTTACTTAACAGAAATTCACGAAAAGAACGTCGTCTTTCTTCCAGCGATCCCCAATTGAGTTGCCGGAGCATTTCCGTGACACTCGCGCATTGGTCGAACCTACCGGTAACAAATCTAGCTGCTCGCCTCTGAACCGCCTCTATGTCTTCCTTCAAACCGATCTGCTTCGGGTCCCAAATACTTGAGCAATACTCAAGACGTGGTCGTACAAGCGTTTTATACGCGGTCTCCTTTACAGGTGAAGTACATCTTCCGAAAATTCTCCCAATAAACCGAAGTCTGCTGTCCGCCTTACTCACAACTGTCCTTACATGCTCGTTCCATTTCATATCGCTCTGCAATGTTACGCCTAGATATTTGAACGACGCGACCGCATCAAGAAGCTCACTACTGATGCTGTATTCGAACATTATAGGATTGTTTTTTCTACTCATGCGCATCACCTTACATTTTTCTACATTGAGAGCTAGCTGCCATTCTTCGCACCAACTAGAAATTTTGTCTAAGTCAACCTGTATGCTATTACAGTCAGTTACAGACGACACCCTCCCATACACCACAGCATCATCAGCAAACAGCCGCAAATTACAACTTACTCTGTCCATCAGATCATTTATATAGATAGAAAATAATAGCGGTCCTATCACACTCCCCTGGGGCACGCCTGACGATACACTCGTTTCTGATGAACATTCGCCGTCGAGAACAACGTACTGCATTCTATTACTTAGGAAGTCTTCCAGCCAGTCACAAATCTGTGAACCTATTCCATAAGCTCTTATCTTCGTTAGCAGTCTGCAGTGTGGCACCGTGTCGAACGCCTTTTTGAAGTCGAGAAAAACACAATCCGCCTGTTGCCCTTCGTCCATGACTCGCAAGATGTCATGTGAGAAAAGGGCAAGCTGAGTTTCACATGAACGACGTTTCCTAAACCCGTGCTGATTCATGGAAAGAAGCTTTTCCGTTTCAAGGAAATTTACTATGTTCGAACTGAGAATATGCTCCAAAATTCTACATGAAACTGATGTCAACGATATAGAACGCAGTACCTATATGAATCGTTAACTAAGCACGATCACACGTCAGATATTAAATAAATTTAAAAAAATAGCGCTATATTTGAACTTGAAACGACGATACAATTGACTTCTTTTCCGGCAGGGACTCAAACCCGGCTATATTCGTTGTTTATTATATATATACAAAAAGAGATGAAATAGTTACTGTTTTCTCACCATTATCGAGATGTGTACATGTTCGGCTAGAAGTAGCGCAAGCCGTGGAGGATTAGGCGTGCGCACTGGGGCGCCGTGCTGCGGTGCGCGCGGCCGTTCACCGTCGGGCGTTCGAGTCCCCCTTTCGGGCATGGGTGTTTGTGTTGTCCTTAGGTTAGTTTATCTTAGTTTAAGTAGTTTGTAAGAAAAGGACTAATGACGAAGCAGTTGAGTCTGATAGATTTACAAACATTTACAAACACATTGAAGTAGCGCCATAAATAACGTTGTGATGCCTGAGACTCCAACCCCGCGCCTATCGTCAGTGTTGACCTCAGACGACAAGGTAACAACTCTCCCAATCTCGTTTACTAGTAATTAGGATCGCGCCGTTGGTAGAGACCTGGAGGGGTTTGGCATTTCGAAGAAACAACGGAAACTAATCCAACTTTGTTCTAGTCAATAGCGAATGGACATGTGTAATGTGATTTGAAAGACGCCACAGTCCTAAATTCCTTACTTGCCGCTATTGGAGGTGGAGAGGGGGATGTTTGCGATAGTTAAAAACTGTTTCCCCAGCAGAAATGAAACCATATCTTAGACATTACAAGCTAAATTCAGTACGCCCAACTGCCGATTTTCATATGTGGTAGAATAATGTCTTTGTCAAAATGGAGTGCAGAACCTTCGTACGAGAAGTAAAATAGTTCGTCGGTATCTGTCTACGTAACAGTAATTTCTTGGCTGCACGGTCTGAGGCGTCTTGTCGCTGAGTTGGTCGCTCCAGCCAGAGGTTCGACTCCTTCCTCAGGCATGTGTAGTTATGTGTGTGTGTGTGTGTGTGTGTATGGTATGTAGAATTATGTAACACTATGTATGATAGTGTAATACGTTCCAACATGCTCCGTGGTGATTTCGTATGGCATGTTCTATATGCTCATTTAACTATGGTCTCGTTTTGATCAAGTTTGTACAAAAAGTGTGTGTGAAATCTTATAGGACTTAACTGCCAAGGTTATCAGTCCCTAAGCTTACACACTACTTTAACTATCTTTATCTAAGGACAACACATACCCATGTCTGAGGGAGGACTCGAACCACTGACGTGGGCAGCCACCCGATCTGCGACTTGATGCCTTAGACCATGCAGCTGCTCTGTGTTTGTAGCATAGATCTTACCATAATAGATGGAATGTTACGCGTCTTAAAAGTTGCGAAGAGTGTCGTTTACGCATTGGCCTGTATTTCCAGAACGAAGAATGGATTATAGGTAAGGTGATATGAAACAACTCGGTCTCATAGAGAGGAGTGATAGACAGTAACGAAAGCATAAATTAAAACAGAAAGTATGCTGTCAACGGAAACCAACAGATTTGATCGTAGCGTTTTGAGGGAACAGAACAGAAGGGCAACTGAGGTTATTATGCAAAAGAGGCGACAGGGAGTGAGAGAGAGAGAGAATAGAAGAGAAATTAACAATGAATACATGCAAGACAAATCGTTTGCATATTGTGTGAAGGACGGAGTATTAATGGATGGAGGGGAGGTGAGAGACGTTTTTGAAATAACAAGAAATTACTTTGACAGCGTCCATCTAAACTGATTACTCTGTATGCATGGAAGCTGGGTATAAATGAAATAAAAGTAGGATATTGAGTGAAAGGAGAAGCATTGGATAAATTTGCACCAAAGGCGGGAATCGAAGCCATACCTCCATAATTACTTTAATTCAATGCTTCTCCTTTCACTCAATGACTTCGACATATTAAGACAGAAAACTGTCTCTAGGTATATAAATTTATAATAAAATATAATAAAGAAGGAACTGTATATTAAAAAAAAAACTTTAATTTCAAGACAACTCAAAGGAAAAACAAAGTCATATTTTATTTCAGTTGCCAAGTGATGTTCCATAGTCTCTCACTTAGGAAATATGAAAATACAGACGAGATAAAAAAAATTTAAGGACTGATAATTTATTCCGAATCCCTCATTATTTGATTCTTCCATAATGCATCTCAGCATAGAATTTATAACGCCGTCGGACCAGCTTCTCTTCATTGAGAGCGACGACTCTATCTCGAGTTGATTGCTCACAGTGGCATGGTATGATTTTTGCTTTCCGCTCTTACTAAGATGTCAGAGCCCCACTCTGCACTGTGCTGGGGGCTGTTGGCCACCACCGCGACCGCCAGCTCGCTGCCTTCCACCGAGCGTCGGTTTGGCACCAGCTGTGGTTGACTGGCCAGCCTGTAGCTCCTGAGCCACGGCTAATACAGGCCCAGGCCACAAAAGAAGGCTTAAACGATTCTGCCAACCTTCCCAAATGTGTGGTATTAACTACCACAGTAAGAGCTATTTTGCTATAAAGCGAACAGCCACATTATCTTTTGGCATTTCATTCAAATATTTAACGAAGTTAAAGAATAGAATCATGATAAACGTAGCTACCACATGATGTTTCACGTAGCTACTGGCCATCATACGACACAGGAAACTATTGTTTCTTCTCACTGCTCTATTAGATCTAGACCTAAAATATATGTATTCAACCTAGAAAACTAATCGTGTTGTAAAATTAAACAGTTCTGGTGGCAACAACGCAAATGTATACATGTATTATACAATTCATTTTCGTGCACTTATAAAGTGTTCTCAATGTCATCTGAAACAATACATGCTACACGATAGAAATTACCTTCTGATGATGCACTTCATATATACGATTATTCTGTTATTCACAGTGAAGTGTTTCGTAATGGGTTCATAGAATCGCTTCAGTTTCTCGACAGTTCCACACTTACACGAAGCTTGTGGCGTTACCTCACATCTCTGCTATACTTTATTACGATTTATTTTAACTTTATTTTATTGCTGTATGGGCAGCCGTGGCTGAATCGTTGCGACAGCGACAGATGGTCATCCCAACCGTGGGGAGCCAGCGGTTAGCAGCATTGCAAGTAGCGCGGGACTCCACCGTCTTTTCTTTGGCGGGAATTGCCATTCTTTTATCTTAACATTTTATTGTTTAAAAAGGCTGGACAATAACTTCAACATTACCAGTGATTACATTCATATTGGCAGTTGTCATTAGTAATAATATAATTATTAAACAGGCTAGGTTAATAATAATTAGGTTGTGTTTTCAGAAGTGATTTTCATTGCACGCTGGCATTCAGCCAATGGTGTGCTAGTTTGTAGAGTTCCGGCGCCAAGGCGCGAGGAGGTAGAAAGTACTAGTTTACTAGTTACTAGCGAGCCATAGTGTAGGAATGACGTAGTACAGTGTCGTCGGTCGCGAGTATAAGTGGAAATTTATATGCAGTGAAATAATAGTATCGTTCCGACTAATATTGAGCCAATGACGCTCTGTCAAAATTTAATACCTATATCTAGGAAGTTTTGGTGAACTGTGCGAGTTAAGGCAGGTTAATACTTACGAGATAGCGACTGCAAGATTTGAGTGTAAATGATAAGACCATAATTTGATTTCACAATTAAGAAACGTGCTCAGCAAAGCTGATAATTCGTTACCGCGTAATGTGAATCTGGCTTCACACTAATAATCTGTTGAGAAAAATAAACCCAAGAATGTTTTAAAATAGCCATCTTTAATTCCGAGTAGAAAGAACCATACCTTCATTAAATTACAGTTTTGCACCCGAGATTGTGACCTGCACATCGTTAGAGTCCACGACCTGAGGAGAAGATTATCCGATGGGACATGTAAATCTGCCGTAAGCAACATTGAACTGTTTATTGAGAGACTGGGTGGAAATGGGCACACGATACTGAGAGGTGGACAGTACTTCTGTACGAAGTCGTAGTTTAGTATGTGTGTTCGCAATGCAACTAATTCCGGCGAGTATTTAGTCCCTATACACTGCAATTATAGGTGACATCCCTTAACGAACTGACATTTATAGTTAACAGGTCTGTAAGTGGGACTCAGTATTTAATTAACGCATCACATCCCGCGTGAAGTTGAGTGCCAGAATGTTGTAAGCCCGAGAAAAACAAGCGCCAAAAAGCATATGTGCGATTTCTAATTACGATTATGTTATTCTTACAATTCAAATCAAATGTTCAAATGCATGTGAAATCTTATGCGACTAACTGGTATGGTCATCAGTCCCTAAGCTTACACAGTACTTAAACTAACTTATTCTAACATACACACACACCCATGCCCGATGGAGTACTCGAACCTCCTACGTAACCAGCAGCCCATGAAATGGCGCCTTAGACCGTGCGGTTACTCTGCGCGGCATTCTTACAATTGTAACACCATGCTTTTTACGGCAGTGAGTACAAAAGCTTTTTGCAGTCGTAGCAGAAGGTTGGTAACTGAAGTCTCATGGAAGAAGCGTGCTACGATGTAAACGCTTTTGTGCTAATATAACGTCCCCACCAAATCCCCCAGCTCTCCCCCTCCCCTCCACCAACCTCAATGAAAACGGAAAACATACGAGACCTTCTTTCCGCTAATTCACTATTCTGCACAATCTGATATATTTTTTCAACTTCTTCAACGTCCTTCCTCTATCCCGTCAGGTAGTAATCGCAGACTGCTCAGCAATACTGCAGAAGAGTTGGAGCAATTGTAGGGATGGCAGGGTACCCACCAGAAATTTAGTTAGGTGTCTAATTCTTAAATTTGTTTTGCTTGTCGATTTCTCAAAACACAGCTTGCCCTTTATTGACATGAAGTGATAAGTGCCATTGACTAGGGATCTCAAATCGATTCCATATATCGTGATTTCCGGAAGTCTTTTGACACTACCTCACAAGCGGTTTCTAATGAAATTGCGTGCTTATGGAAATATCGCCCCAATTGTGCGAATGGATTCACGATTTCCTAGCAGAAAGGACACAGTTCGTTGTAATTGACGGTAAGTCATCGAATAAAACAGAAGTGATATCTGGCGTACCCCAGGGAAGCGTTATAGGTCCCCTACTCTTGCTTGTGTTTATAAACGATTTACGAGACAATCTGATAAATCCCTAGACTGTTCGCGGATGATGCTGTCGTTTATCGGTTAGTGAAGTCATCAGAGGATCAAAAGCAACTGCAAAGCGATTTAGACAAAATTTCTACATGGTGCGAAAATTGGTAATTGACACTAAATAAAGAAAAGTACTACAATACAAATAACCACTAAAAGAAATCCGCTGAACTTCAATTACACAATATATCAGTCATCTACAACCACATGGGATACTCTGCAAATCACATTCAAGTGCCTGGCAGAGGTTCATCGAACCACCTGTATACTATTTATTTCCCATTTCACACTGGAATAGCGCGCGGGAAGAAAGAACATCTCCGTTCGAGCTCTGATTTCTCGTATTTTATTCTGATGATCATTTCTACCTATGTAGGTGGGAGTCTAGAATGTATATTCCCATTCGGAGGAGAATGTTGGTGATTGAGTTTCGTACGTATACCACGCCGCAGCGATAACCTCCGTTGTTGTAATGATTCCCATCGCAGGTCCTGTATCATTTCTGTGATGCTGTCGCCCCTGCATCGTGACAATACAAAACGAGCTGCCCTTCTGTAGATTCTTTCGATGTCCTCCGTCAAACCCACCTGATAAAGATCCCACCTGGACAGCAATACTCTAAATGAGGACGGACAAGCATAGTATATGCAATCTCTTTAGTAGTTCTGTTGCATCTTTTAAGCGTTCTGCCAATAAAAAGCAGTCTCTGGTTCGCCTTTCCTACGACATTATCTACGTGTTCTTTCCAGTTTAAGTGTGATGTAATAGTAATTACTAGGTATTTAGTGGAGTTTACGGATTTCATATTCGATTGATTTATTTTGTAAACAAAGTTTAACGGATTTCTTTTCGTACTCATGTGGACCACTTCACACTTCTCATTATTTAGAGTCAATTGCCAATTTTTACAGCATACTGATATCTTATTTAAATCGTTCTGCAGTTGGTTTTGATCTTCAGATGACGTTACTAGACGAACTGCTCAGATTTTCTCCTGAATCGTTTATCTAGATAAGGAACAGTAGAGGACCCGTAACACTTCCCTGTGGAACGCCATATATCACCTCTGTTTTAGTCGATGTCTTACCATCGATTACTACAAACTGATGCTCTCTGAGAGGAAGTCCCCTATCCAGTCACAAATCTGGAGCGATATTCCATAACCACGCAATTTGATTAAAAGCCGTTTGTGAGGTACGGTGTCAAAAGCCTTCTGGAAATCTAGAAATAAGGAATGAATTTGAGAACCCTTGTCGATAGCACTCATCACTTCGTGTGAGTAAAGAGCTAGTTGAGTTTCACATGAACAAGATTTTCGAAATCCGTGTTGACCTTGGGTCAATAGATCATTCTATTCGAGATAATTCATAATATTTGAATATAGGATATGTTCCAAGACCCGGCTGCAAATTAACGCTAATGAAATAGTCCTATAGTTTAGTGGGTTACTCCTAGTGCCTTTCTTGAATATAGGTGTGACCTGTGTAACTTTCCAATCTTTTGGTACAGATCCTTCTTTGAGCGAGCGGTTATATATGGCTGTTAAGTAAGAAGTTAGCGTGATATTTAAAGCTTTCCCGGCGTACAGATATTTCCATAAAATCTCGGGCGAACTGCCGGATGTCCGTAACTTCCTGCCACGATATTTCGGCGCAGAGTCTTCTGGCCATCTTCAGGTGAGTACCGCCGAAGTACTGGCGAAGACGCACTGAGCTGTGCTATTTATGCCCAATTCAGCCGACATTGCGCATGCGCGTACCTAGCGTGCGCGTTCACTACAGCTACGTGCGCTGCTCCGAGCGCCCTCCGTGGTGGAGGCTTGCCGCTTCGATATCAGATCGATTCTCGTCGTCATTCAGTTGCAGGAAACTACGCCGACTACGAAGTTTTTCAATTACAGGATTCCATGCAGCATTTATTTGGAAACCGCTGTCTCGATTGATAAGAGTCTCACTGTCAGACAATCTTATTTCCACAGCTTCATTAATAATTGAGCTCCAAAAGTTTGATGTGTGGGCCACAATTTTCGTTGCATTGTAGTTCATTGAATGACCTGTGGAAATACAATGTTCGGCGATTGCGGATTTGGTGGGTTGGAGTAGCCGAGTATGACTCTGGTATTCCACAATGCGCTCCTGCACAGTGCGCTTCGTCTGCCCTATATATGACTTGTTGCATTCGCACGGAATCCTGTAAACACCTGCTTTACGCAGCTCCAGATCGTCTTTGACAGAACCCAACAGCGATGAAATTTTAGGAGGAGGGCAAAAGATGACTCTTACTTTATACTTTTTTAGTATTCTGCCTATCTGCGATGAAATATTCCCAATATATGGGAGATAAGCAGTCGATTTGAAAGCCTCTTCTTCTTCCTTGTTCTGTCGTTTGGAGGTGTGCATCGCTCGATTTACTTGCTTCCTTGTATATCCATTTTTTAGGAATACTCTCAGCAGGTGTTCCAGTTCCGTGTGAAGGCTGTCGGCATCAGAGATGGTATGGGCTCGATGGATTAAAGTCTTGAGGACACCCATTGTTTGTGGCGGATGGTGGCAACTAGTAGCTTGTAAGTACAAATCTGTATGAGTGGGCTTCCTGTATACCGAATGACCAAGTGAGCCATCACTTCTGCGTCGCACGAAAACATCTAAAAATGGCAAACAACCATTTTTCTCGATCTCCATAGTAATACTATAGCATAGGCAGAATACTAAAAAAGCATAAAGTAAGAGTCATCTTTTGCCCCCTTTCTAAAATTGCATCGCTGTTGGGTTCTGTCAAAGACGATCTGGAGCTGCGTAAAGCAGGTGTTTACAGGATTCCGTGCGAGTGCAGCAAGTCATATATAGGGCAGACGACGCGCACTGTGCAGGACCGCATCGTGGAACATCAACGTCATACTCGGCTACTCCAACCCACCAAATCCGCAATCGCCGAACATTGTATTTCCACAGGTCATTCAATGAACTACAATGAAACGAAAATTGTGGCCCACACATCAAACTTTTGGAGCTCAGTTATTAATGAAGCTGTGGAAATAAGATTGTCTGACAGTGAGACTTATCAATCGAGACAGCGGTTTCCAAATAAATGCTGCATGGAATCCTGTAATTGAAAAACTTCGTAGTCGGCGTAGTTTCCTGCAACTGAATGACGATGAGAATCGATCTGATACCGAAGCGGCAAGCCTCCACCACGGAGAGCGCTCTGAGCAGCGTACGTAGTTGTAGTGAACGCGCACGCTAGGTACGCGCATGCGCAATGTCGGCTGAATTGGGCATAAATAGCACAGCTTCAGTATAATCTCATAGCGTCGCACCGTGTATTTTACTTAGTGTCTCCGTGTACTCGCCGTCCTGTGTTCTTGTCGTCCAACATGTGCTTTTTAAGTCACCGTGGCTCCCCGTTTTTAACTGACTACATCCGGCTTTTGTTCACCTGTCAACTGTTTGTACCTCCCATTGTCACCATGTATGTTTCATTGTTCCTCCGTTGATTTTCCGCCTGTCATGTATTTTAAATTTTCATCTCATCTATGTATTTTATTCTCTCGGCTGAAGAGCAGCCTCTGGAGCTGCTGCCAGCCTACTGGTGTAATCGCTGGGGTGGAAATACAATAAAGAAAAAAAAATATATATAATCTCATAGAAATCTAGTGGGTATACATTCCGGAGCAGAAGACTTGTTCTTGTTAAGTGATTTCAGTTGCTTCACTACTCCGATGATACCTACTTCTACGTTACTCATTCTGGCCTCAGTTTGTAATACGAAATCTGGAATATTGGTTTCGTCTTCTTCGGTGAATGAATTTCGAAAAGCTGTGTTTAGTAACTCTGCTTTAGTAGCGCCATCATCGGAAGGATCGCCATTTGTATCACGTAATGAGGGTATTGTTTGTGTTTTGCCTCTAGTATATTTGAAATCTCTTTTGATCGTAAATTCTACCAAATACCTAGGAGTTACAATTACGAACAACTCACACTGGAGAGAACACATAGAAAATATTGTGGAGAAGACGAACTAAAGGTTACGTTTCATTAGCAGAATGCTTCGAAGATGCACCAGCTCCACCAAAGAGACTGCCTACATCACACTTGTGCGTCCTCTCCTGGAGTACTGTTGCTCAGTGTGGGACCCTCACCAGGTGGGACTGACGGAAGATATTGAGAAGGTTCAGAGGAGGGCAGCTCGTTTTGTTTTATTACGTTACGGGGAGGAAAGCGTCACGGAAATGTTGCACGAATTGGGGTGGAAATCATTAAGAGATAGACGTTATTCATTGCGGCGTGATCTGTTTGCGAAGTTTCAATGATCGATTTTTACTTCCGAATGTGAAAATATTTTCCTAGCACCCACCTACGTAGGGAGACATGACCATCCCAATAAAATAAGAGAAATCAGATCGGAAACGGAACGATTTCGGTGTTCTCTCTTCCCGCGCGCTATTAGAGAATGGAACGGCAGAGAAAGGTTATGAAAGTGGTTAATGAACCATCTGCCAGACACTTAAATGTGATTTGCAGAGTATCTATGTATATGTAGATGTAGAAAGCCTAACGAAAATTTTCTAGTAATCATGTAGTGAACTATACACACATTTTTGTCGCAATTGGCACCGTGAAGATATAACTTCAATATCATTTTAAAATGGGCTTTGCTGTTCTGAGGTGTCTACTAGACAGCATCATAAACTACCACAAATATTTTCTCTGTTCAATATAGCAGTTTGTAGCTCTCAGAGAGGGGAGGAGGTAAAGTGTTTTTCTCGCTCCAGTTTGTAATTGACAGCTACTGCCTCTTAATCTTTAGAGAGCGGGTCGACATTGTCATGTAGGAAGAGAACAGCTGCAGCGTGAATCGACTCCTCCTTGCCCTTGTGAAGGCTGATGCAGATAATTTACAAAATAAAGAACGAGAATAATTGTAGTTGCTACGTGAAATTCATCACCCTTGTCTGTAATCATATATGTGATCAGTGGACGACACACCAAAGTTGAATGTTCAGACATTTTAATTGGAAACATTACCTGTCATTGCCTTTTTATGAGGCGATAATATTCTTCAAAAATGAAACGCCAAGATCAAGAATTAATAATTTATTTAATGACGACCGATTTCGGAGGACTGTGCCACCCGGTTATATGCATTTTATAAGCTGGTCATCCTTAAAAAAATGGATATAAAATAATAAGTGCAACATAGCACTTAGTCATCATATAAAAATACATAAGTTAAAACATGACAGCTCACAAGATATCTTTTGCAATAAGTACAACATAGATATCCTGCGAGCTGTCACGTTATAACTTATGTATTTTTATATTATGACTAAGTGCTATGTTGCACTTATTATTTTATATCCATTTTTTTTTAAATAGGATAACCAGATTATAAAATGTATATGATTAGATGATGGTGGCACAGTCCTCCGAAACCGGTGGTCATAAATAAATTATTAATTCGCGATCTTGGCGTTTCATTTTTGAATAATATATTTTAATTGGAATACCACCAATATATCAAGTGAATCTTGAAAGGTTCTTCTCTACACACATAAGTGTGGTGACTGTTCTTTCAAAAGAACAGACACCAAATAAATATCCATGATTAACGAGAAGACGATCACAAATCCAGCCTTCAGTGCAGATACACAGTGCGCCAGATTTGTTGAGGTAATCGGCAAAGTGCGACGATCAGTGAGTGCAAATTGGTTATGGCAACTACGTGAGCAAGGAAGTTTGAATCTTGTGAGAGACGAGTGACGGGGGAGAGGGGAGGTAGCCCGCCAACTTGCGATGGTCGTTGTTTCCCGGCTCGCGCAGTCGTTACCATAACTGCTTAGACAGCTGTAGGAAGCGTGTCCGAATTCCGGCTGGGCACAAATGTTCAACTTCCCCAATGCGTTTACTCAGCAGCTTGTGTCGGATGATTTCTTTTAATCTAAATTCCAGTCTGTCATTCCAAGAAGCAACACAACTATCACAAACACCAGATATGATCCACCATGTTGTCATTTCACTACCATAGTCGTACCAGGAAGACAATTTTTCTACAGGCCGTATCTTTCTCGAGAGATCCAACACCATAGAAGAACATCTTTTGCACACACTATGCGATGACTCGATTACTTCTCCTACGACGTGATGGTGAGCATTGAAGTATTTATAGAGAGGGAGACGAATTGAATGTTGCACAGTTAAATAAGAAAGAAAATAAAAGTAATCCACTGATTTACAGATCCATTGTATTGATATATCGACTGTAGCAGGACGTTTGTTCAAAATACTTTTCCCAACGTTATGAAGTATATCACGTATTAACTAACATCAAACCAGAATGGATTTCGAAATCTTTACTCTTCTGAGACTTTGGCGATACTATATTTGCATGAAGTACTGAGTACTCTCAAACTAATTCAGTATTTATGGAGAGCCAAAACGATTTTTGGTATCTTCAGTCATAATCAACTTCGAACCATATCGCTTTCCTAAGGAGTATAGTCACAGTTGTGCGACTGGGATCGTGATGTACTGTCTGCAAGGAAATAGTTTGCAGTAACTGACGAGGCCACCCCCATGAACCACAGACATTGCCGAGATGGGGTGGCTTGCGTGCCTCAACGATGCAGATAGCCGTACCGTAGGTGCAACCACAGCGGAGGGGTATCTAAGGAGAGGCCAGACAAACGTGTGGTTCCTGAAGAGGGGCAGCAGCCTTTTCAGTAGTTATAGGGGCAACAGTCTGGATGATTGACTGAGCTGGCCTTGTAACATCAGCTAATGTGGCTTTGCCACACAGCTACTACGAACGGCTGAAAGCAAGGGGAAACTACAGCCGTTACTTTTCCCGAGGACATGCAGCTCTACTGTATGAAAATATGATGATGGCATCCTCTCGGGTAAAATATTCCGGAGGTAAAATTGTCCCCCATTCGGATCTCCGGGCGGGGACTACTCAGGAGGATGTGATCATAAGGAAAGACAACACTGGCATTCTACGGATCGGAGCGTGGAATGTTAGATCCCTTAATCGGGTAGGGGAGCTAGAAAATTTAAAAAGAGAAATGGATAGGTTGAAGTTAGATATAGTGGGGATTAGTGAAGTTCGGTGGTAAGAGGAACAGGATCTCTGGTCGGGTGAGTACAGGATATAAATACAAAATCAGTTGGGGATATTAAAGGAGTAGATCTTATAATGAATAAGAAAATAGGAATGCAGGTAAACTACTATGAGCAACACAGTGATCGCATTATCATAGTCAAGATAGATACGAAGCCAACACTGACCACAGTAGTGCAGGTTTATATGGTAACTAGCTCTGCCGATGATGAGGAGATCGAAGAAATATATGAGGAGCTAAAGGAAATTATTCAGACAATTAAGGCACAGGAAAACTTAATTGTGATGGGAGACTGGAATTCGATAGTAGGAAAAGGAAGAGAAGGAAAAATAGTAGGTGAATATGGACTGGGCAGAAGGAATGAAAGAGGAAGTTGTCTGGTAGAATTTTGCACGGAACATGATTTAATCGTAACAAACACGTGGTTTAAGAATCACAAAAGAATGTTGTATACATGGAAGAGATCAGGAGACACCGGAAGGTATCAGATAGATTTTATAATGGTAAGACCGGAACCATGTTATAAACTGCAGGACATACCCAGGGGCAGATATAGACTCTGACCATAACTTGTTAGTCATGAACTGTAGGCTGAAGCTGAAAAAACTGCAGAAAGGTAGGAAAATAAGGAGATGGGACTTAGATAAATTGAAGGAAAGTGAAGTTCTGGAGAATTTCAGAGGGAGATTTAGGCAACAATTGACAGAAACGGGAGGGAAATAAAACAGTAGAAGAGGAATGGGTAGCATTGAGAGAAGAAACAGTGAAGGCAGCGGAGGACAAAATAGGTAGAAAGGCAAGACCTACAAAAAATTCATGGATATCACAGGAAATACTACAGTTAATTGATGAAAGGAGAAAATATAAAAATGCAGTAAATGAAACAGGCAAAATGGAGTAGAGACGACAAAAAATGAGATTGACAGGAAGTGCAAAATGGCTAAGCAGGAGTGGCTAGAAGCCAAATGCAAATCTGTAGAAGACTGTATAGCAAGGGGAAAAGTAGATACCGCCTACAGGAAAATAAAAGAGACATTTGGAGACAAGAAAAGCAACTCTACGAATGTGAAGAACTCAGATGGGAAACCAGTTCTCAGCAAAGAAGGGAAAGCTGAAAGGTGGAAAGAGTACATAGAGCAGCTCTATAAAGGAAATGAACTTAGAGACGATGTTGTAGGAAGGGAAGAGTAAGTAGATCAAGATGAAATAGGAGATACTATACTGAGAGAAAGACCTAGGTCGGAAAAAAGCCCCAGGAGTAGATGACATACCCTCAGTGCTACTAAATCTCTGGGAGAGCCAGCCATGACAAAACTATTTGAACAGGTGTGTAGAATGTATGAGACAGGCGAAATGCCCTCAGACTTTAAGAAAAATGTAATAATCCCCATTCCAAAGAAATCAGGCGCAGACAGGTGTGAAAATTACAGAACCATCAGTTTGATAAGTCATGGTTGTAAAATTTTAACACGAATTATCTACAGGAGAATGGAAAAGCTGGTAGAAGCTGACCTCGGGGAAGATCAGTTTGGATTCTGGAGGAACATAGGAACCCGGGAGGCAATACTCACTTTACGTCTTATCTTAGAAGATAGATTAAGGAAAGGCAAACCTACATTTTTAGCTTTTGTAGATTTAGAGAAAGCATTTGACATTGTTGACTGGAATACACTCTTTCAAATTCTGAAGTAAGCAGGGGTAAAATACAGTGAAAGGAGAGTTATTTACAACTTGTACAAAAGCCAGACCGCAGTTATTAGACTCGAAGGGCATGAAAGGGAAGCATCTGTTGGGAAGGGAGTAAGACAGGGTTGTAGCCTTGTTCAATTTGTACATCGAGCAGGCGGTGAAGGAAAGCGAGGAAAAATTTGGAATAGGGATTCAAGTTCAGGGGGAAGAAATAAAAAAAAGCGTTTTGCTGATGACATTGTAATTCTGTCAGAGACAGCAAAGGACCTGGAAGAGCAGTTGAATGGAATGGACAGCGTGTTGAAGAGAGCATATAAAATGAACATTAACAAGAGCAAAACAAAAATAATGGAATGCGGTCTTAGAAAAATCAGGCGATGCTGAAGGAATTAGATTAGGTAACGAAACAATGAAGGTGGTAGATGAGTTTTGTTACTTGGGTAGTAAATTAACATGCGATGGTCGCAGTACAGAGGATATAAAATGCAGAATGGCAATGGGAAGAAAAGCATTTTTGAAAAAATTTGCTAACATCGAATATTAATTTAAGTGTAAGGAAGTCTTTTCTGAAGGCATTTGTGTGGAGTGTTGCCTTGTACTGGAGTGAAACATGGACGATAAGCAGTGCGGACATGAAGAGAATAGAGGCTTTTGAAATGTGGTGCTACAGAAGAATGCTGAAGATTAGTTGGGTAGATCGCATAACTAATGAAGAGGTACTGAACAGAATTGGTGAGAAAAGGAATTTTTGGTATACCCTGAAGAAGGGATCGCTTGGTAGGACACATTCTTAGACATCGGGGAATCGTAAATTTAGCATTGGAGGGAAGTGTGTGGGGTAAAATTCGCAGAGGGAGACCAAGAGATGCGTATAGTAAGCAGATTCAAGTGGATGTGGGTTGCCGTTCTTATGAGGAGATGAAAAGGCTTGCTCAGGATAGAGTAGGGTGGAGAGCTGATCAAACCAGTCTCCAGACTGAAGACCATAACAACTGACGAAGAGTCAACTAGTGAAAAGGACGTGACGAGTATAATTCTTCCAGCACAGTGAAGTAGGCTTCTCCTGTTTCGAATACATATTCCAAATATTTAACGAGCAATCAGAACATTGCTCTTAGATTTGAGGCAGTTAATGCTGCGGACTAGTAAACTTCTCAGAAAAACAAAGTCAATTGCGAAATGATTTTGAATTTGTATCTTCACGGCGCAAATTGTGACAGTTGACCTTAAACATCAATCAGCATTTGGCTCTGAACATGATTACTAAAAGACTTTCGTCAGCATTCTAGACCATCGATAAGCAAAAGAAATTTGAAGGTTATACGTATAACAAACTTCCTGGGTGTGCAATTAAAAAGAACGTTAACTGGGAATCAAACGGCCTTTTATTAACACAACCATTAGACGATTTAAACGTCTCCTAAGGAGACTGACAACCCTATAATTGTTCCACCTCTTCTGCAGTATTGCTGAGCAGTGTGCGATTATTACCTGACGGGATAGAGGGAGGACGTCGAAAAAGTAGGAAGAATATATAAGATTGTGTAATATAGTGAATTAGGAGAAAGAAGGTCTCGGTTGTTTTCCGTTTCTTTTTCTCCTTCACGTTGGAGAGGGTTGAGGTGAGAGGGAAGGGGATGACGTGTGGGCGCGAAATTAAAACAAAAACATTTTCACTGCTCTCCGATTTTTCCATGACATTTCAGTCACCAACCTTCTCCTTCGAATGCAAAGAGCTTTTTTCCCACTGCCGTACGAAGTATGGTATTACAACTGTAAGGATAACATTAGAGTAAGTAGAACTCGCACATACACTTTTTGGCACTTTTTTCGAGCTTCATGTAAGCTTGGAAGAGTCGAGAAATTGAAGAGACTTTATAAACCCTTTACGGATCACTTAACTGTGAATAACGGAACATTTGTGTAAATGAAGGGCATCAGCATAAGGTAATTTCCGTCGTGCAGCACTTATTGTTTCAGAGACACTTTATAAGTGCACAATGATATAGTACGTTTATACAGTTTGTGATGCTGACACGAAAACTGTTTAGTCTTACAACTCGCTTAGTTATCTAGGTTCAATACGTAGTTTCTTAACTCCAGATCGCAGAGAGCTTACAGGAGAGAATAGTTTCCTGCATCGTATCATTGTTAGCTATGTGAAATTCTATGTGGTAGCTACATCATCATTATATTCTTTAACTTCATTAAATATTTGAATGAAACGTCAAAGGATTATGTGACAGCTCAGGTTATAGATAAATAGCTCTAGTTGTGTTAGTTTAAACTACATATTTGGGTAGGTTAGCTGTGACTTTTGATTTTTCAAGGGGTGATTGTGGCTTTGCAGCCTGGCGCTGTATTCGCCGTGGCTCGCGAACTATAGGGTAGCCGGGCTGGACGGATAATGGGCTGACCGGCAAGAAACAGCCTGGCGCCGATGCGAGGGGCCAGGGTCTGCCTCTGACGCTCATGTTTACCTCGTCACCTGGTATATCAGAGCGACAAGCGGATGTATGCGTCATTCAGTCTGTGGCAATGGCTCACTCGAAAATCTTCAAATGTTTGTAGAGCTTACGGGACTTAACGACGGGGTCATCAGTCCCTAAACTTACAAGCTACTTATGAACTAGCTTATTCTAAAGACGGCACAAACATCCGTGTCCGATGGGGTATTCGAACACCCGATCGTAGTGGCCGTGCAGAACGTGACTGGCGCGCCGCAGACCGCTCGACCACTGCGACCGGCAATGGCTCACTAGGAGAGGTCAATTCGAGACAGAGTCGTCACTCATATTGAAGACGGAGGATGCTGCGTGAGAGAGGCTGGCAGAAGGTCCGTCGTCTCATATAAAGATGCAGCGAGCTGGTGGAGGAACGACCTCGACAGAGGCACCACCGAGAGAGCTCCTGGCTCAGGCAAGGAGAGAGTCAGCTCGCAGCAGGAGGATCGCGAGCTACTGTCTACGAGCAGGCAAAATCCGTTCTTGAGTGCAAAGCAGTTGCGGCAGATACCCAACTTCCCTGGCTCCAGTGACGCGATTCGCCGAAGGCTGACGGACGCTGGACTACACGCACGACGGTTCGCTGTGAAACAAGAAAATATTACATACCGGCTGGCATTTGCAGAGCCCATCTCAGGGCGTCGTAGGAAAACGTTATTTCACTGACGAAAAAGTGTTTTCTACCAGTAATGACGGTCCGAGGGTCGTTTACAGGCCTCGAGGGACTCGTCATAGACGAGAATATGTAACGACGTCGAGAAGAAGCTGCTGGGGCTTGATATCTGCACGAGGAGCAGGAATCCCTCATAGGACACAAGGTATCGTCGACTGGAAAACGTGATGCTCCCGTCAGTGCGACTGCGGTATGCAGAAGAGAACTTCATGCTGCTAGAGGACCATTTTCCTGTTCACAAATCTGCATTCGTTCAGCAGCGGCTCTCCACGATTGGCGTCAACGTCGTGGACTGGCCGCCACGGCAAATATGCGGGCTGAGGTTGCCAGGACGTTAGCAGAGAACTGGCCACAAAACCAGCCAACTACATCGCACGCGCTTTGGGACTGTGTTCTGGAAGATGGGAGGAAGTTGCTTCTTCAGGGTGTTACGTCCTACGACTTACAAAGTCTATTCCAAGATACATGATAGAAGTAAAAAATAATGAAAGATTTTGGATAAAGTATTAAACTTCCTGTAACGTTTTGTTACGTCTTCTTTTTCTTTTCTTCCAAAGTGAGAGTCAGTGGAAGATCACTTCGTAACGGAAATAAAATATGAGTTATCCTTTTTAGTTGCCTTTTTAATTGGAGTATTCGTTTTTAATGTATAGTTTATTATTCTACGTTTATTCCATTTATACCCTGTTTCCACACATACAGAGTAATAGGTTTATAAATGTTTCAAATGTTTGTATAGCTTATGGGACTTAACTACGGGGTCATCAGTCCCTAAACTTACAAACTACTTATGAACTAGCTACTACTAAGGACGGCACAAATATCCATGCCCGAGGGGGGATTCGAACCCCCGACTGTAGTGGCCGTGCAGACCGTGACTGGAGCGCCTCAGTCCCCTCGGCCACCGCGGCCGGCTAATAGGTTTATAAGCGCTATCAAAGCATGTTTCCTTATTTCAAATGAGCCTCTTTCTTCCCTTCCATCCATTAATACACTCTCCGACCTTCACAAAGTATGCAAATGCAAACGATTTTGTCTTGCATTTATTCGTTGTTAATTTCACCTCCATTCTCTCTCTGTCACCACCCTTACATTGTAACCTCAGTTGTCCTTCTGGTCTATTCCTCCAAGACGATGTAAAAAAAAAAATTGTGGTTTCCGTTAAAACCATACTCTCTCTTTTAACCCGCGAGGACTCGCGCGTGAGCATTTTTCTCACAGTAATTTTAAAACAATCGGCATTTTAGCAATTTTAATTAGTAAAATATTTGTGTTTTCTTATAAATGCAACTAGAAATACTTATTTAGACACATTAAGTATATTACAAAATGTTCTTTGACTGTCAGAAAAGTGCTATACACACGATCGATCGCGTAACTTTTAAAGGCGCGAGTTCTCGCGAGTTAATGTCCATCGGTCCTCTCCATTAATCAGTGTTCTTTTATATCTCCGATAATCCATCCTTCGTTCTGTCAACTATCCGTTCCTTTTCTCTCAGCCCTAAAAGAAACTGTGACATATGTTTAAAATGTTCAAATGTTTGTTAAGCTTAAGGGACTCAACTGCGGGGTCATCAGTCGCTAAACTTAGAAACTACTTATGAACTAGCTTATACTAAAGACGGCACAAACACCCATGCCCGAGGGGGGTTTCGAACCCCCGACGGGGAACGGCCTCGCACATCGGAGCATAGCGCCTCAATGCGCTTGATCACTCTGTCGCGGCCTGTCACACGTCTAAGTAAGGAGTACTTCACTTGCATTTCACTCTTTTAATTTCCAGTTCTGAACTCCTATTCATTCCTAGATCCCCCCTCCCTCCTAGTACTCTACCCTTGTCATATTTATCTGCATCTCTGTGTTGCATTTCTCAATTTTATGCTTGACAGGTTCTTTATTTTATTTTTTACTCTATTTTTTGTAATCACTGACTTTGTTTTCTCTGCCGTTCGACTCTCGAAAAGCGCGTGAATATAATGGGCAACTGAACCTTACCGTGCAAGAACTGATGTCCTTCTATTCCGACAAACTCGGTATCCAACCTTTGAAATGGCAGTGACTGACATTTTCTCCCATCCTTCGCAGTTGGATTATTATGCTTAGCATGTAATCGCATTTTCGTTGCGACATTGTGCCGGAATCATCCTTGCTGTTTTTTAACATCAGTATCAATATTTACTCGACACACTTGCCAGTTATCGGATACCTTGTCATTGACTATACTAGTAAATCACAGAAACTTCCTTCACCGAAGTCTGTTTGTCTTCCTGAACGAGGTGAATAATAGATCTCAAAAATGTTCAAATGTTTGTAAATCTATCGGACCAAACTGCGTGGTCATCAGTCCGTTGCTTACAAACTACTTAAACTAATGTAAACTAATCTAAGGACAAACACACACACCCATGCCCTAGGGAGGACACGAACCTCCGACGGCAAGCAACCGCGCGCTCCGCAGCAAGGCGCCTTAGACCGCTCGGCTACTCCACCGCGGCAACAGATCTCAAAACGAAGCCACTTTCGCCATTTCAGAATCATTTTTCTAATGCATAATATTCTAGTTGTCGTGGCAACACCTATCCAACGATCTTGAATAAAATGAGCCCATAGTTAAATTAACTTAAACAAAATGCCATAATAAATTGCAATGTAGTACGCTAAAACGTAGTATAGTATCATGCAAAATCCGCGATAAGACGCCTTAGACCATCCCGTGTGGCCAAGAATGTCTTACCGAGCGAGGTGGCGCAGTGGTGGAACACTGGACTCGCATTCGGGAGGACGGTGGTTCAAATCCACCTCTGGTCATCCAGGTTTAGGTTTTCCATGATTTCCCTAAATCACTCCAGCCAAATGTCGGGATCGTTCCTTTGAAAGGACACGGCCGATTTTCTTCCCCATCCTTACCAAAAAACCTGAGCGTTAACTCAGTCTCTAATGACCACACTGTCGATGTGATGTTAAACCCCAAATATCCTCCTTCTCCCAAGAATGTCTTTGACTGGTAGTACCGTCTAATGAGTACTCCATTATGACAAAACATTATACTAACATATCTGTAATTCGGTGGTAGGCCGGGGTGAGGTTAACTTGTAATGGCTAAGGTATGGGTCCGATTGCCGCTGAGGGTAACAGTTAATAACAGACTTAAAAATATCATCTGCACCTCCAGTAACGCCAAGTAAAGAACGCAGGACTCTGCTTTGTTTCAAATCAACATTGCACATGTCCATCTATGCGCTACTAATTTAAACAGAGTTTTAGTTGTTTCCTAAAAATACCAAACCCCTCCACGTCTCTACGAACGGTGCGATCCTAACTACTAGTGATCGACAATGTGATAATCGATGCATCGGCCGCGGTGGCCGAGTGGTTTGCGGCGTGCCAGTCACGGTCTGCACGGCCGCTGCGGTCGGGGGTTCGAATCCCCATCGGGCATTGATGTTTGTGCCGTCTTTAGTATAAGCTAGTTCATAAGTAGTTTGTAAGTTTAGGGACTGATGACCCCATAGTTAAGTCCGATAATCTCTACAAACATTTGAACATTTGAGTAGTCGACGCCTCATGGTGTCATGTAAAGAGCGACAGTATGTGCGGGGTTGGAGTCTCCGGAAGAAACAGTAAATACATTAGCAGTACTCCTTCCTATTATACAATAGCAAATGGTGCCTGGTTCGAGTCCCAGCCGGGAAAAAAAATAAATTTTATCGTCGTTTCAGGTTCCAGTATAATGCTACTTATGAAAGTATTTAATATCTGATATCTGAGTGTGCTTAGTTAACAATTCATCAATGTACTGCATTCTATTCAACAACTTTATGATTTATGACATCTGTCAGTTGAACTATATTACATATCTTCAGCGGTTACCTATCAACAATAATATGAACTTCATGAAATTCCTGGTGCAGTGCTAAGATTATCATTTAATTCCGGGTTCTGACATCGCTCTTGGAATCTGATACTAGTGGAAACGTCAGTTTTTTTACGTCTATTTATGCCTAATCGCGTCTCGATCAGGCACACAACTTTTGTTTCGTTATCAGTGCGTCAAATTCAGATCACGAACATAAACATACCATGTCATTAAATAAGTGTGATAACGTATCTGACTTTTCACTTATTACAATGAAATTTAATTTACAAGTGTTACTGTCTCATCTAATAACATGTCTTGTAATATTTGTTGCACGACAGTATTGGTTTGCACCTTGACTGAATGCCATAAGGAGAAATAGTCTACAGTGTCTTATGTAGTACCTATTGTGGGTAGGTAATGACTGCAATGTGGAATGATTTGATGACCTGCGACGCAGCTATGCTATGTTGGTTGCATAGCGTCAGGTGCGGCCTCCACTTTGGAATTCAGGGGTGATCCCCTTTTTTCCACTCCCATGAACCACAGACATTGCCGAGGTGGGGTGGCTTGCGTGCCTCATCGATACAAATAGCCGTACCGTAGGTGCAACCACAGCGGAGGGGTATCTGTGGAGAGGCCAGACAAACGTGTGGTTCCTGAAGAGGGGCAGCAGCCTTTTCAGTAGTTACAGGGGCAGCAGTCTGGATGATTGACTGAGCTGGCCTTGTAACGTCAGCTAATGTGGCTTTGCCACACAGTTACTGCAAACGGCTGAAAGCAAGGGGAAACTACAGCCGTTATCTTTACCGAGGACATGCAGCTCTACTGTATGAACATATGATGATGGCATCCTCTCGGGTAAAATATTCCGGAGGTAAAATTGTCCCCCATTCGGATCTCCGGGCGGGGACTACTCAGAAGGATGTTGTCATCAGGAAAGACAATACTAGCATTCTACTGATCGGAGCGTGGAATGTTAGATCCATTAATCGGGTAGGAAAATTAGAAAATTTAAAAAGGGAAATGGATAGGTTGAATTTATATATAGTGGGGATTAGTGAAGTTCGGTGGCAGGATGAACAGGATTTCTGGTCAGGTGAGTACAGGATTATAAATACAAAATCAATTGGGGGTATCACAGGAGTAGGATTGATAATGAATAAGAAAATAGGAATGCGGGTAAACTACTATCACCAGCACAGTGATCGCATTATCATTGTCAAGATAGATACGAAGCCAACACCGACAACAGTAGTACAGGTTTATATGCCAACTAGCTCTGTCGATGATGTGGAAATCGAAGAAATATATGAGGAGCTAAAGGAAATTATTCAGACAATTAAGGGAGAGGAAAATTTAATTGTTATGGGAGACTGGAATTCGGTAGTAGGACAAGGAAGAGAAGGAAAGATAGTAGGTGAATATGGTCTGGGTAAAAGGAATGAAAGAGGAAGCCACCTGGTAGAATTTTGCACAGAACATAATTTAGTTATAACAAACACCTGGTTCAAGAATCACAGAAGAAGGTTGTATACGTGGAAGAGACCAGGAGACACCGGGAGATACCAGATAGATTTTATAATGGTAAGACATAGATTTCGGAACCAGGTTTTACAGTGTAAGACGTACCCAGGGGCAGATATAGACTCTGAAAATAAAACAGTAGAGGAGGAATGGGTAAAATTGAGAGATGAAATAGTGAAGGTAGCAGAGGACAAAATAGGTAGGAAGGTAAGACCTACAAAAAATCCTTGGATATCACAGGAGATACTAAATTTAATCGATGAAAGGAGGAAATATAAAAATGCAGTAAATGAAACAGGCAAAATGGAGTACAGACGACTAAGAAATGAGATTGACAGGAAGTGTAAAATGGCTAAGCAGGAGTGGCTAGAAGGCAAATGCAAGGATGTATAAATAGGGGAAAAATAGATACAGCCTACAGGAAAATAAAAGAAACATTTGGAGGTAAGAAAAACAGCTCTATGAATATCAAGGACACTAATGGAAAACCAGTTCTCAGCAAAGAAGGGAAAGCTGAAAGGTGGAAAGGGTATATACAGGGGCTCTACAAAGGAAATGAACTTCGAGACAATATTGTAGGAAGGAAAGAAGATGTAGATGAAGATGAAATAGGTGATACTGTACTGAGAGAAGAATTTGACAGAGCCCTGAAAGACCTAAGTCGAAACAAGGCCCCTGGAGTAGATGATATTCCCTCAGAGCTACTGAAGTCTCTGGGAGAACCAGCCATGACAAACCTGTTTCACCTGGTGTGTAAGATGTATGAGACAGGCAAAGTACCCTCATACTTTAAGAAAAATGTTATAATCCCCATTCCAAAGAAAGCAGGTGCAGTCAGGTGTGAAAACTAAAGAACCATCAGTTTGATAAGTCATGGTTGCAAAATATTGACACGAATTATATTCAGAAGGATGGAAAAGCTGGTAGAAGCCGACCTCGGGGAATATCATTTTGGGTTCAGGAGAAATGTAGGAACACGGGAGGCAATACTCACTTTACGGCTTATCCTAGAAGATAGATTAAGAAAAGGCAAACCTACATTTCTAGCTTTTGTAGATCTGGAGAAGGCTTTTGACAATGTTGATTGGGATAAACTCTTTCAAGTTCTGAAGCAAGCAGGAGTAAAATATAGGGAGAGTAAGGTTATTTACAACTTGTACAAAAACCAGACAGCGGTTGTCAGAGTTGATGGGCATGAAAGGAATGCAGTGGTTGGGAAGGGAGTGAGACAGGGTTGTAGCCTTTCTCCAATGTTATTCAGTTTGTACATTGAACAAGCTATAAAGGAAAGCAAGGAGAAATTTGGTGAAGGAATAAAAGTTCAGGGGGAAGAATTAAAAACATTGTGTTTTGCCGACGACATAGTAATTCTGTCAGATACAGCAAAGGACCTGGAAGAGCAATTGAACGGAATGGACAGTGTGTTGAAAGGTGCATGTAA
Organism: Locusta migratoria; assembly: GCA_026315105.1. Taxonomy (NCBI): domain Eukaryota; kingdom Metazoa; phylum Arthropoda; class Insecta; order Orthoptera; family Acrididae; genus Locusta; species Locusta migratoria. Next base: position 11,818,949 of record CM048755.1, read on the forward strand.
GATGAACATTAACAAGAGCAAAACTAGGGTAATGGAATGCAGTGTAAGAAAATCAGGTGATGCTGAAGGAATTAGATTACGTAACGAAGCAATAAAGGAGGTAGATGAGTTTTGTTTCTTGGGCAGTAAAATAACAAATGATGGTCGCAGTACAGAGGATATAAAATGCAGAATGGCAATGGGTAGAAAAGCGTTCTTGAAAAATAGAAATTTGTTAACATCGAATATTGATTTAAGCCTAAGGAAGTCCTTTCTGAAGGCATTTGTATGGAGTGTTGCCTTGTATGGGAGTGAGACATGGACGATAAACAGTGCGGACAGGAAGAGGATTGAGGCTTTTGAAATATGGTGCTACAGAAGAATGCTGAAGATTAGGTGGGTGGATCGCGTAACTAATGAGGAGGTACTGAACAGAATTGGGGAGAAAAGAAATTTCTGGCATACCTTGACTAAAAGAAGGGATAGATTGGTAGGACACATTCTTAGACATGAAGGAATTGTGAATTTAGCATTGGAGGGAAGTGTGTGGGGTAAAAATCGCAGAGGAAGACCAAGAGATGGGCACAGTAAGCAGATTCAGACAGATGTAGGTTTTGTGGAGATGAAGAGGCTTGCTCAGGATAGGGTATTGTGGAGAGCTGTATCAAACCAGTCTCCGGACTGAAGACCACAACAACAACAACCCCTTTTTCTGCTGTCAAGTGTACGTGTCTAACATCAGTCACATGTAATTTTTGTCATGAAAGTAAATACAGTGCCCGTGAAACTGTGATAACAACTTCAAACATGGCACATCTTATAATTAATAACAAATTTTACTTAATATTTTTTGTTAGACGGTAGTGATTTACACGGCATCCAACAAATTTGGCGCGCGAGAATGAGCTCGCGGTCTGAGGCGCCAGTTGAGGGATTGCGAGGCCGCACCCGCCGGAGGATTGTGTGTTCAGCAAATTTTTTATCGACTTCTTGTGTTGTTAGGTATTCTGCCGATACCAGTGTTGTGCTTGTACGATATTTCTGTTAAGGTCGCACCTGATGATGGTCACGAGCTACATAATCGAAATATCATGTCAGTACGACACTTGTATCTGGCAGAAGACTTAACTACCTAAGAGGTTATTAGATCGACGGGAAAGCATGAAAAGTAACTTTTATATCAGTAAAAAAATAATAAAAATAAATATTTTTAATTTATTTCATTTATTCGTTCGGCATCTACTAAGTTGATCACCACATATTTCATTAATTGCAACAACCTTCTATCTAGTCTATCTACATAGATACTTTGCAAATCACATTTAAGTGCCTTGACCAATTTCATAACTTTTCTCTGCCGTTCCATTCTCTAATAGCGCGCGGGAAGAAAGAACACCTAAATCGCTCAGTTTCCGATCTGATTTCTCTTATTTTATTTGGATGGTCATGTCTCCCTACGTAGGTGGGTGCTAGCAAAATATTTTCACATTCGGAAGTAAAAGTCGGTCATTGAAACTTCGCAAACAGATCACGCAGCAATGAATAACGTCTATCTCTTAATGATTTCCACACCAATTCGTGCAACATTTCCGTGACGCTTTCCTCCCCGTAACGTGATAAAACAAAACAAGCTGTCCTCCTCTGAACCTTCTCAATATCTTCCGTCAGTCCCACCTGGTGAGGGTCCCACAATGGGCAATAGTACTCCAGGAGAGGACGCACAAGTGTGATGTAGGCAGTCTCTTTGGTGGAGCTGGTGCATCCTCCAAGCGTTCTGCCAATGAAACGTAATCTTTGGTTCGCCTTCCCCACAATATTTTCTATGCGTTCTCTCCAGTCTAAGTTGTTCGTAATTGTAACTACTGGGTATTTAGTAGAATTTACGACCTTAAGGTTTGACTGATTTATCGCGTAATTGAAGTTCAGCGGATTTCTTTTAGTGGTGATTTGTATTACTTAACACTTTTCTTTATTTAGTGTCAATTGCCAATTTTCGTACCATGTAGAAATTTTGTCTAAATCACTTTGCAGTTGCTTTTGATCCTCTGTTGACTTCACTAACCGATAAACGACAGCATCATCCGCGAACAGTCCAAGGGAGCTATGCAGATTGTCTCCTAAATCGTTTATAAACACAAGGAAAAGGAGGGGACCTATAACGCTTCCCTGGGGAACGCCAGATCTCACTTCTGTTTTACTCGATGGAGATATTCCATAAGCGCGCAATTTCATTAGACGCCGCTTGTGGGGTACAGTGTCAAAAGCCTTCCGAAAATCCCCAAATTTGGAATCGATTTGAGATCCCTTGTCGATGGCACTTAGCACTTCCTGTGAATAAAGGGCAAGCTGTGCTTCGCAAGAGCGATACTTTCTGAATCCGTGTTGATTCTTGGTTAATAGATCGTTTTCTTCGATGTGGTTCATAATGTTCGAACAAAGTATATGTTCCAAAATACTACTGCAAATCGACGTCAATGAGATTGGCGTGTAATTTTAGGTATCACTCCTATTGCCTTTCTTGAATATTGCAGCAACTTGGGAAACTTTCCAGTCTTTGGGTACGGATCATTCGCTGAGTGATCGGTTGTAAATGATAGCTAACTACGGAGCTATTGCATCAGCATACTCTGAGAGGAATCTAGTTCGTATACAATCTGGCCCGGAAGATTTGTTTTTGTTTAGTGTCTTAAGATGTTTTACTACTCCAGGAACATCTGCTTCTAAGTTTCGCATGCTGGCAGCTGTTCTTGGATTGAATTCTGGAGTGTTCACTTCGTCTTCTTTGGTGAACGAATTTCGGAAAGCTGTGTTTAGTAATTCTGCTTTAGTACTTACTGACACTTTTTTTCAAGGGCTCTTATAATGTTGTAAATATTCTTGAATCATTCCATGGCTGAGTAAAGGAGTCCGTGTAGGTCGTTAACTTCACCATCACAGCCGTACACTTTACTTACGAATAGGTAGTCCATAGATTGAATTTCGCCACACTGCCGGACAGGCGGTTAAAACACTTAACCATTAACTCGATTTCGTCTTTACCTGTTATACGGGTCCAGATAACCTTACAGTCAATCTCGACTGCGACCTCCGTTCAAACTTTATTTTTGTGGGCTGAAATCAACACACCCCTTCGATTGTACCTGATCAATCTATTCCACTCTCCGCTAAATATTTCGCAACTTCCTACATCAGGATTCAGCCAACTCCCAGTCGCGAGGATTATTTGAGCGCGACAAATAGAACTGTGTTTCTAATACTCTGAAAATTCACAGATAATATTTTGATAGTCGAAGAGTCCTTCTGAGTACGGCCTGATTTCATTGCTTACAAATCGACTGAAAGTTTTATCAGAACTGTCGCCCGGCCTAAAGAAAACCGTGTGCACTCCACAAGTACTCTGCTACCGGAGTAGCTGCTTCCTCTGTGTAGTGCACCCCTAATTTATCAAGGGGATCGCTACAATTCCCCATCTGATAAAACTGGACCAGAAATCTTCAGCCATGACATTCAGAGAGTTGATGATGCTTTTGGCCGAGACCCTTCAGTCGGCTCCAAACCAAAGGGCGCCCCTCCACTCTGGGAAGAATGCTGCAAATTGAATGCTATGCCCGGATTCCGCGTGCGAGGCCAGCAGTCTTCACCTTTTCCCCCAGCCGTCCGTACGATCTGTGGATATCCACAGAACTCAAGTGACAGGAGTCATTAGTGCCGACACGAGCAAAAAATTTACTGACGGCTCCACCCTATACGGTCAATAGCCGCCGGCAAGGAGGCCTTCACATCTCGAACGAGGTCCCCTGGCAGACATAGAGTACACATCGGATTTTTTGCGGCCCTGGACGCTATCTGTCTAAGGGACTCAATAACACGTCTAATATTGGAGCTCCCAATGACTAACGGACTCCTCCCCGTGTGCCTGCTCGGACCCTGCTAAAGGACCGGCCCACCGTACACTTGCAGGATGAACGTGCGATCTCACATGGCAGGCCTCCGCATTGGCCCTCCGCCACGAGTGACGTGAACGCGCTATCCGCCGTGAGGTGAGATCACACCAAGCTGCAGAGACGCCACACTCTCCGCAAAGCCTGACAGTAACCGAAAGCACGTTAAGCGGCCAACTCCTCCTGCCACCGTAACCATCCTATCGTTACTACTGAAATTCCCAAACAGCGAAAATAAAGTTGCTAAATACTTCAATTCGCTACCACAGTAGTGCTTCACTAATGGCGCCTGGAAGCTGATTGAGCAGTAAGATAATATACAGAAAAGTTCAATTACACATCTCTGTGCAATTCAGGTACCACGCAGGCAAAAAAAAAAAAAAAAAAAAAAAAAAAAAAAAAAAAAAAAAAAAAAAAAAAAAAAAAAAACTAGTAATAAACATACAGAAAAATTAAGTGACACAAATTCTTCTCTGGAGGTGATACACTGGTGTCAGGTGGCACTACTCTGACCGAGCAGCACTGTACGACACATAGTGCAGTACTGTACGACACATAGTGCAGTACGAAGCCAACTTGAAAGACAGGCCCGAGAGTGTACGCCAGTTGACGTAATCTTAATAGTTCTGAGCCAGCGCGGTAGCTATCTGACTGGCTGGCCGCTGGGGCACGGCCCACTGTCTCATTGTTGTTAGCCAGTCAACTAGCGATCACATTCAATCGACAAAACTCTGATCAAGTCACATGGCGTAAGCGCCCGGGCCCGTCTTTTTCGTTGACCACGGTTCAATAGCTGTAAAGTCATGAACATGAAAAACTGCCCCATTATGAATTACGTTTAAATGTATTACGTCTTTGCTACTAAATGTATTCGTAACATATTTTGTAAACATTATAAATGTATGCCAATGAAGGTACCTAGAAAATTATTTCATTGTACAACTAATAGTTTAGGAGTTACGACGTCGTAAACACTGATACGTGTGGGAAACTGCTGCATTATTTTTGTTCATGTTTTATGCGATCCCGTACCGTTAATACGATCACGATTAAAGTTTGCACGCTTCATCTTCAACACAAGAGAAAGGTCACTGTATACGTAACATTTTGTATTGCCGCGAGAGACCACGAACACCGATTGCTGGCGTGGCGCAGGGGATAGCGTCACGGACTGCGGTGCAGAAGGTCGCCGGTTCAATCCCGCCCACCGGCAAAAATTGATTTCTTTGTAAATTACAATTCCAGAAGGTTCTACACCTTTCTTATGTTCACTTGTGAATTCTACTTCTTTCTTGTGTTAACTGTTCTTCTAATTTCTGGTAAATTCTGTCTGTGTATAAATAGCGAGCACTCTGCCTGAGAGGTAGTCAGTGCTGCGTGTATGTTGAGTTCGTAATAAACGTGCTTTCAGTATAAATGCTGTTTTTAGTTGCCTTCGAAGTCAATCCTGCTTCCATTTCAACGCGACAGTATTATACAGCTTGTCCCACTCAAACGTTTTACCCTAGATATCTCTGAAACTACACGAGATATTGAAAAACGACCTTCACGGTCATGAAGGTACTGTAGGAGCTTATGAAAGTAGTTACTATGAGACAGTCTAAAACGTAAAGAAATATTATTTTCAACAAAAATTTAGGTTTTTTAAATGGATACCCAATATTATTTCTTAAGCAATCAATAGAATGAAAAATCACAAAAGAATGGCGTTGGTTGCATCGCAATCCGTCAATTACATCCGGAGAAACTGCGAAGCGAACTTGACGTTTGAAACACATGAAGCGCACAGCTAACGGTTGAGTCTCGGACACGTGCTAGCACCGCACCTGATGTTTTTCAAACGTCAACTTCGCTTCGCAGTTTCCCCGGATGTAATAGACAGATTGCGATCCAACCAACACCACTCTTTTGGTGATTTTTCATTCTATTGATTGCTTAAGAAATAATATATGGTATTCATTTAAAACAACATACGTTTGTGATGAAAATATTTATTTACGTTTTAGACTGTCTCATAGTACCTACATTCGTAAGTCCCTGCCGTACGTTTAAGAACGTGAAAGTAGCTTTTCAATACCTATTGAAGGTCCAGAGATATCTGGGGTGAAACAGTTGAGTGGAACACCCTGTATATGATAGAGCTCACGTTATCTACGAACTTGGACAAAATCTGCGGGTTTATTCCGAACTTGATGAAATTTTGCACACTTAACCTTCAAAATAAGAGGAACATCACCGTCTACCTCAGATTTCATACAGTTCATGGCGTTGGGTACCTTGCAATAAACTCAAACACCACTTCACTGTTCACCATGAAAGTTAACAGAATAATGTTTGTAAAGCTGTGGCACCAGTCGTATCATTTTTCCCAAATGTACTGAGGAGGTGGGGGATGAGTTCGACAGGACGAGGAGGTGATTGGAAGAGAAAGGAGAAGGGGGAGATAAAGGGGAGGGGGAAGATAAAGGAGAGAATGGAGATAAAGGTGTGTGGGTGATGAACAGAGAGCGAGGGGTGGGTGGGGGGGGGGGCAAGAGAAAGAAATGAACACACAGAGAAGGTGAAGAGAGAAAAAGGGAAGGGTGGAGATAACGGAGTGGAGGAGATGAACAGAGAGCGAAGGGGGGTCAAGAGAAGGAGATGAACAGACATAGAAGGTAAAGAGAGAGAGAGAAAGGGGAGGGTGGAGCTAAAGGGGTGGAGGAGATGAAAAGAGAGTGAGAGGTGGCAAGAGAAGTTGGAGAGAGAGAGAGAGAGAGAGAGAGAGAGAGAGAGAGAGAGAGAGAGAGAGAGAGTAAGGGGAGGGTGGCGATAAAGGGGTCGAGGAGATGAACAGATAATGAGAGAGGGCAAGAAAAGGAGATAAACACACAGAGACGATGAAGAGAGAGAGAGAAAGGGGAGAGTGGAGATAAAGAGGTGGAGTAGATGAACATAGTGGCCAGGGAGAAGAGAAGGAGATGAACACACAGAGAAGGTGAAAAGAGAGAGAGGTAGAGATTCGGGAGGGTGGCAATAAAGAGGTGGAAGAGATGAAAAGAGAACGAGGGGGGAAGAGAAGGAGATGAACACATAGAAAAGGTGAAGAGCGAGAGAGAGAGAGAAAGGGGAACGTGGAGATAATGGGGTGGAGGAGATGTACAGAGGGCGAGAGGGGGGCAAGAAAAGGAGATGAACACACAGAGAAGGTAAAGCGAGAGAAAAAGGGGAGGATGGAAATAAAGGGGTGGAATAGATGAACAGAGAGCGAGGGGGGGCAAGAGAAGGAGATGAACACACAGAGAAGGTGAAGTGAGAGAGAGAGAGAGGTGATGGTGGAGAAAAATGGGTGGATGAGAAGAGGAATGAACAGAGAGCGAGGAAGGGCAAGAGAAGAAGACAAACACACAGAGAAAGTGAAGAGAGAGAGAGAGAGAGAGAGAGAGAGAGAGAGAAATTGGAGGGTGGAGATAAAGGGGTGGAGGAGATGAACATAGAGCGAGGGGGGGCAAGAGAAGGAGATGACCACACAGAGAAGGTGAAGAGAGATATACGGGAGGGTAGAGATAAAGGGCTGGAGGAGATAAGAAAGAACAGAGAGCGAGAGGGCGGGGGCAAGAGAAAGAGATGAACATACAGAGAAGGTGTAAAGAGAGAGAGAGATAGCGAATGGGGAGGGTTGAGATAAATAGGTGGTGGAGATGAAGAGAGACCGAGGGGGAGCACGAGAAGGAGATGAACATACAGAGAGGGTGAAGATAGAGAGAGAAACGCGAGGGTGGACATAAGGGGGTGGAGGAGATGAGGAATGAACATATAGCAAGGGGGGGGGGAAGAGAAGGAGATGAACAACAGAGAAGGTAAAAAGAGAGAGAAAGTGGAGGGTGGAGATAATGGGGCAGAGGAGATTAACATAGATCGAGGGGGGTGGAAAGAGAAGGAGATGAACACACAGAGTATGTGAAAAGAGAGAGAGAAATGGGAGGGTGGAGATAAAGGTGTGGAGGAGATGAGTAAAGAATAGAGAGCAGGGGGGACAAGAGAATGAGATGAACTCGCAGAGAAGGTAAAGAGAGAGAGAGAGAGAATAGCGAAGGTGGAGGAGATTAGCAATGAACAGAGAACTCAGGAGGTGGGGGGCAAGAGAAAAAGATGAAAACTCAGAGAATATGAATAGAGAGAGAGAAAGTGGAGGGCGCAGATAAAGGGGTGGAGGAGATGAACAGAGAGCGAAGGGGAGCACGAGAAGGAGATGAACACACAGAGAAGGTAGAGAGAGAGAGAGAGAGAGAGAGAGAGAGAGAGAGAGAGAGAGAGAGAGAGAGGGAGGGAGGGAGAGAGAGAGAGAGAGAGAGAGAGAGAGAGAGAGAGAGAGAGAAAGGGGAGGGTGGAGATAAACACATTGAGGAGATGAGGAATGAACAAAGAGCGAAGAAGATGAAGAGAAGGAGACGAACACACAGAGAAGGTGAAGAGAGAAAGGGGAGGGTTGAGATTAATCGATGGAGGAGATGAACATAGAGCGCGGGGGGGGGGGCAAAGAAAGGACATGACCCTGCAGAGAATGTGAATAGAGGGAGAGAATGTGGAGGTTGGAGATGAATGGTGGAGGAGATGAACAGAGAGCGAAGGGGAGCACGAGAATGACATGAAATAAGAGAAGGTAAGAGAGGGAGAGAAAGGGGAGGGGGAAGATAAAGGGGTGGAGAAGATAAACTGGGAGGGAGGGGGGGCAAGAGAAGGATATGAACACACAGAGAAGGTGAAGAGAGAGAGAGAGAGAGAGAGAAAGGGGAGGGTGGAGATAAACGCATTGAGGAGACGAGGAATGAACATAGAGTGAAGAAGATGAAGAGAAGGAGACGAACACACAGAGAATGTGACGAGAGAGAGAGAGAGAAAGGGGAGGGTGGAGGTAAAGTAGTGGAGGAGATGAGGAAAGAATAGAGAGCAAGGGGGGCAAGAGAATGAGATGAAATCGCAGAGAAGGTAAAGAGAGAGAGAGAGAGAGAATAGGGAAGGTGGAGGAGATGAGCACTGAACAGAGAACTCGCAGGGAGGGGGGGGGCAAGAGATAATATGAAGAGAGAGAGAGAGAGAGAGAAAGTGGTGGGCGCAGATAAAGGCGTGGAGGAGATGAACAGACAACGAGGCGGGGGCAAGAGAAGGAGGAGAACACAGAGAGAGCGTGTAGAGAGAGAGAAAGAAAGGTGAGGGAGGAGATAAAGAGGAAGAGGAGATGAAGAGAAAGCGAGGGGGCAAGAGAAGGAGATGAACACATAGGGAGGGTGAAGAGAGAGAGAAGGGGGAGGGTGGAGATAAAGGGGTGGAGGAGATACGGAATGATCTGAGAGTGAGGAAGGGCAAAAGAAGGTAACGGTCACACAGATATGGTGAAGAGAGAGATGAGAGGGTGGAAATAATGGGGTCAGAGAGATGAAGAATGAAAGGAGAGCGGGGGGGGGGGGCAAGAGAAGGAGATTAACATACAGAGAAGGTGAAGCGAGAGAGAGAGGAGATAGGGATGGTGGAGTTAAAGTGGTGGAGGAGATGAGAAATGAACAGAGAGCGAGGGGGGTAAGAGAAGGAGATGAACACACAGAGAAGGTGAGGAGAAGGAGAGAAATGGGGGATGGAGAAAAAAGGGGTGGAGGAGATTAAGAATAAAAAGAGAGGATGGGGAGTCAGTAAGCGAAAGACATGATCACACTGAGAAGGTTAAGGGAGAGAGAGAAAGGGGTGGAGAGAAAGAGGTGGAAGAGATGAGGACTCAATAGAGAGCGTGGGAGGGGGGGCAAGAGAAGGATATGAAGACAAAGGTAAGGTGAAGAGGGAGAAAGGGGATGGTGGAGATAAAGTGGTGGAAGAGATGAGGAATAAACAGAGAGCTGAGGGGGGCAAGAGAACAAGATGAACACACAGAAAAAGGTGATGAGTGAGAGAGAAAGGGAGGGTGGGTATAACAGGGTGGAGGAGATAAACAGAGTGCGAGATGGGGGCAAGGGAAGGAGATGATCACACAGAGAAAGTTAAGAGAAAGAGAGAAACGTGACAGTGGAGATAAAGTTGTGGAGGAGATTAACAATGAACGAGGGGTGAGGCAAGAGAAGGAGATGAACACACAGAGAAGGCGAAGAGAGAGTGAGAAAGGTGAGGGTGGAGATATAGGTGTTGAGGGGATGGGAAAAGTACAGAGAGCAAGGGGGGCGCAACAGAAAGAGATGAACTCACATAGCAGATAAAAAGAGAGTGAGATAAGGGAGGGTGGAAATAAAGGGTTGGAGGAGATGAACAGAAATCGAGGGGCGCAAGAGAAGCAGATGAACACACAGAAAGAGTGAAGAGAGGGAGAGAGAATGGGGAGTGTGGAGATAATGAGGTGGAGGAGATGAACAGAGAGGGAGGGAAGACAAGAGAAGGGGATTACACAGAGTGAAGGTGAAGAGAGAGAGAGAGAGAGAAGGCGAAAAGTGGAGATAAAGGTGAGGAGGAGATGAGTAATGGACAGAGAGCGAGGGGTGGGGCAGGAGAGAGAGATGAACACACAGTGAAGGTGAAGAGAGAGAGAAAAATGGGAGGATGGAGATAAGGGGCTGGAGGAGATGTGAAATGAACAGAAGGCGAGGGGGGGAAGAGAAGGAGAAGAACACACAGAGATGGTGAAGAGAGAGAGAGAGAGAGATAGAATGAAGGGTGGAGATTAAGGTGTAGAGGAGATGAGGAATGAACAGAGAGCGAGAGGAGGCAAAAGAAGGAGATAAACACACAGAGAAGGTAAAGACTGATAGAGAGAGAGAAAGGAGGGTGCGGAGATAAAGGGGTGGAGAAGATTAGCATACAGCGAGGGAGGGCAAGAAAAGGAGATGAACACACAGAGAAGGTGAAGAGAGAGAGTGAGAAAATGGAGGGTGGTGATAAAGGGGTGGAAGAGATGAACAGGGAGCGAGGGGGGTAATAGAAGGAGATAAACACAGAGGGAAGGTGAAGAGAGAGAGAGAGAAAGGGGAGGGTGGGAATAAATGGGTGTAGGTGATGATAAGAGAGCAGGGGGGAAAGAAGGATATGAACACACAGAGAACATGAAGAGAGAGAGAGAGAGAGAGAGAGAGAGAAATGGGAGGGTGGTGATAAACAGGTGGAGGAGATGAGCAATGAACAGAGAGCACATGGGGGAGGGCGGGGGCAAGAGAAGGAGATGAACACAGAGAATGTGAAGAGAGAGGGAGAAAGCGGACGGTGGAGATAAAGGGGTGGAGGTTATGAGGAATGAACAGAGAGCAAGGGGCCGGGCAAGAGAACGAAATGAACACACAGACAAGGTGAAGAGAGAGAGAGAATGGGGAGGGTGGAGATAAGGGGTGGACGAGATTAACAGTGAGCGAGGTGGGACAAGAGAAAGAGATGAACACACAGTGAAGGTGAAGAGAGAGAGAGAGAGAGAGAGAGAGAGAGAGAGAGAGAGAGAGAGAGAGAGGAGAGAGAGAGAGAGAATGGGAGGGTGGAGATAAAAGTTTGGAGGAGATGAGGAATGAACAGTAAACGAGGGGGTGGGGGCAAGAGAAGGAGATGAACACAAAGAGAAGGTGAAGGGGAGATGGAAATGGGAGGGTGGGGATAAAGCGGTGGAGGAGATGAACAGAGAACGAGGGATGGGTCAAGAGAAGGAAATGATCATATAGGGAAGGTGAAGAGAGAGAGAGAGAAAGGGGAGAGAGGAGATAAACGGGTGGAGTAGATGAATAATTGAAGGAGAGCGAGTGGGGGGGGGGGCAAGAGAAAGAGATGAACATGCAGAAAAGATGAAGAGAGAGAACAAAGGGAGGGTTGAGATAAAGGGGCAGAGGAGATAAACAATGAACGATTGGGGGGGGCAATAGAAGGAGATGATCACACAGAGAAGGAGTAGAGACAAAGAGAAAGGGGTGGGTGGAGATAAAGGGGTGGAGAAGATGAACAGTGAGCGGGTAGGAGGCAAGAGAAGGAGATGGACACACAGAAAAGGAGAAGAGAGAGAAAGCAAGGGTAGGGTGGAGAGAAAAGGGTGGAGGAGGTGAACAGATAGCGGGGGTGGGTTGGCAAGAGAAGGAATTGAGCACACAGGGAAGGTGAAGACAGAGAGAGAAAGTGCAGGGTGTACATAAAGGGGTGGAGGTGATGATGAATGTAGAGAGAGAGCGAGGGGGAAAGAGAAGAATATGAACACAAAGAGAAGGTGAAGAAAGCGAGAAAGAGAGAGTGGGGATGGTGGATTTAAAGGGGTGGAGGAGAAGAACAGAATGTGAGGGAGGGCAAGAGAAGGAGATGAACACACAGAAAAGGTGAAGAGAGAGAGAGAGAAAAGAAAGTGTGCAAATAAAGTTGTGGAGGAGATGAGGAATGAAGAGAGATCGAGAGGGCGGGCAAGAGAGGGAGATGATCACACAGAGAATGTTAAGAGAGAGATTGAAAGGGGAGGGTGGAGATAAAGGGTAGAAGGGAATGCAGAATGAACTGAGAGCGAGGAGTTGTAAGAGAAGGAGATGAACACACAGAGAATCTAAAGAGAGAGAGAGAGAAAGGGGAGGGTGGATTGAAAGGGGTTGAAGAGATGAGGAATGAATAGAAAGAAAGGGGGGAGAGAAGGAGATGAACAGACAGAGATGGTGAAGAGAGAGAAAGAGGAGGGGTCGGAGCAGATGAACAGAATGTTCGAATGTTTGTAGAACTTATGGGACTTGACTACGGGGTCATCAGTCCCTAAGCTTACAAACTACTTATGAACTAGCTAAGACTAAGGACGGCACAAATATCCATGCCCGAGGGGGGATTCGAACCCCCGACCGTAGTGACCGTGCAGACCGTGACTGGAGCGCCTCAGTCCTCTCAGCCACCGCGGCCGGCTCAGATGAACAGAGAGCGAGGGGGTGGGCAAGAGAAAGAGATGAACACACACATATGGTGAAGAGAGAGAGAAAAAGTTGAACGTGGAGATAAAGGTGTGGAGAAACTGTTGAATGAACAGAGAGCGAGGGGGTGCAAGAGGAGGAGATAAACACCCAGAGAACGTAAAGAGAGAGAAAGGGGAGGTTGGCTATACAAGGGTGGAGGTGATGATGAATAAACAGTGAGCGAGGGGTGGGGGGACAAGAAAAAGAGATGAACACACAAAGTAGGTGAAGAGAGACGGAAAGCCGACCGCGGTGGCCGAGGTGACTGTGGCGCGCCAGTCACGGTCAGTACGGCCACTACGGTCGGGGGTTAGAATCCCCCCTCGGGCATGGATATTTGTGCCGTCCTAGTTCATAAGTAGTTTGTAAGTTTAGGGACTGATGACCCTGTAGTTAAGTCCCATAAGCTTAACAAACATTTGAATTTTTAGAGACGGAAAAAGGGGAGGGTGGTGATAAAGGGGTGAAGTAGATGAACAGAGGACTAGGGGGGGGGGGTGGGCAAGAGCAGGAGATGAACACACATAGAAGGTGAAGAGTGAGAGAGAGAAAGGGGAGGGTGGAGATAAAGTTGTGGACGAGATGAGGAATGAACAGAAAGTGGGGGGGGACAAGAGAAGGAGATGAACATACAGAGAAGGAGAAGAGAGAGAGACAAAGAGGGAGGTGGAGATAAAGTGGTGGAGGGGATGAACAGAGGACGAGGGCATAAAGATGAACATAAAGAGAACGTGTAAAGAGGGAGAGAAAGGGGAGGGTCGAGATAAAGAGGTGGAGGAAATCAGGAATGACAGAGAGCTGGGGGGGGGGGAAGGAGATGAACACACAGAGAAGGTGAAGAGTGAGAGAAAGCGGTGGGAGGTGATAAAGGGGTGGAGGTGATGACGAATGAACAGCAAGTGAGATGGGCAAATGAGGGAGATGAAAACACAGAGAAGGTGAAGAGGGACAGAGAAAGTGGAGGGTGGAGATAAAGATGTGGAGGAGATGAAGAACAGAGAGCGAGGGAGGGCAAGAGAAATGATGAACACAAAGAGAAGTTGAAGGGACTGAGAGAAAGGGGAGTGTGGGTAACATGGGGTGGAGGAGATGAGAAATGAACAGAGAGCGACTGTAGGCAAGAGAAGGAGATGAACACAGAGAAGGTAGACGATTGAGAGAAAGGGGAGGGTTGAGATAAATAGTGGGGGAGATAAACAGAGAGTGAGGGGGGGCAAGAGTAGGAGAAAAGACAGAGAAGGTGATGAGAGAGAGAAAAGGGGAGTTTGGAGATAAAAGTGTGGAGTAGATGAAAAATTAACGTAGAGCGAGGGGGATGGCAAGAGAAGGAGTTGAAGACACAGAGAAGACGAAGAGAGAGAAAAAGGGGAGGGTGGGGATAAAGGGGTGGAGGAGATGAGGTGAACAGTGAGCGAGGAGGGAGGGGGGCAAGAGAAGGAGATGTAGGTGAAGAGGGAGAGATGGAGACACTGCAATAATATGTACTCGCGAAACGCCGCGTTTTCAGCTATTTAGAAAGAAATTTTATTACAGTCATTATCACGTATGATATACGCATTAGAAATATTATATAATAGTCATAATTTTATTACACTGATTATTATACGTATATTTACATGTTTAGCAATGGAAGTTTCCTCTTGTGTTTCCTACTGAAGATTCCACATCGTTCATCGTTGAGGCAATATCTTGATGGTTATGTATTACTGCTAGTGCATTTAAACGATCTTTTGTCATCGCGCTGCCAATATAAGTTTACAGACGACGTAATATCGAGAATGATCTGTAGTAGGTACCGGTTGTTACAGCTGTAAGCAACAACTGAGAAAAGACTAATGTTTGGTAGCGCCGTTTTTATTATATGTCTGCATTGGACACTTTTGCAAGTTTTCTTTCATTTGTTACCAGGTTTCTAGGTGTTTCTTCAAAGTTATAAAACAAGGGAAATCGTCTTCGTATGTTTCAGCACTTTCCAAAACAAGCTCTATATCTTAATCACTTAACTTTTGCCACAGAAGATTTTGCGAATGTCCGCTCCTTTGTAGGTGAGTTGTAAGGAATCCTTAACAAATGATCAATAAAAGTTATGAAAACTGACAGACGGTAATGCTCTTCTGCAGATTGTGTCTGGAACTTGGGCCTGTTGGTATGATACTGCTGGTCGCGGACTGTGGTTTCTATGCCAGTCTCATCTGCTAGGCTTTCAGCGTTGTTGGAAATTATTTTAAGGACAACTGTGTTGTTTTCGCGTGGATTTTGCAGACTTTATGAGATTATGTTGGCAAGTGTCATTGCCGAAAGTATATTAATGTCGATGGCCTGCAACGATCAAGATAAAGGAAGAGTTATTTCCAAAATATCAGCAAGAATGACAACGCTCACAATGAATTGGATGAGATTATAGCTTGGAGCGTCGAAAATACCTGTGTAACACGTCTCTCTCCTTCACCGGCCATTTCCTGCAAAATTAGGAGACACGTGAAAACGTCTAAAAATGTCAAGATCGCCTCATTTCTTTTCATCCATCTTATCTCAATTTTTTTAGTATAGTTCGTTTTTTTCATGAGGAGATGGGATTGAATATCTTATTTGAAGGGATGCATTCTTCCAGCTGATTCACGGATAAATGTTACCACAGCTGAAATAACTCACACAACATTTCTAATGCCTGGAAGTACTGATGGCTAAGTTAAGTCTGTGGCTTACACTATGCGTATAATACGCTAAAGGGCTAAAAACGCCAGGGCCCATTTTATTTTGCCACTCATATTTGTCCCTCATCTTATGCTTGTCCCGGGCACAGCGAAATATCACGGTGCAGGTGTTGCAATTCTTGCGGTACACTGCGAGATACGTTTTCACCAGTAAGATTCACTATTTGGACCAACCTGATTAAATATTCTTTTTGATTTCACTCATATCCACATCGAAATAGCGAATACACATGGGGAGCTGCTCACTGATAATGACATCTGTGGTCTCATCAGCTATAACAGAAAAATGTTTGCCCTTTTAAATTTGATCAAATACTTTGTTATTAATTGTCGACAGCTCTCAGTTAATTCATTTTATGTCCTTTTGCTAATGTAGGAACCATTTGTAACTCATGTTTTCACGTGGTAGACTATCTGATCTCCAGCATCTATTCGGAACTTCAGTAGCCTGCTCCAGGAGAACTTTCCGATTTTAATTCACCGTCATCCCTGTGTCCTCTTAATGGAATGTTTAGCGTTCCACATAATACAATGGTTTTTATAATAAATATACGTTCTTACGATTATCTTCTACGACCATTTTCTCCTGGGATCTCATCTGCGCGAAAACATCCTGTATATTCCCTTCTATCGCCAACAGAAAATTGTGAAAAGCTACCATATTAAATTTTCAGTATGTGTTTTCGTGGTGTCTGAGAATTTCAATGTCTTTGTTATATAATTTCATGGATTCTGCCACAAACTTCCCCAGTTTCACATCATTTGTTCTCGCCTCACGCCATCAAAATATAATGCACACGTAGCATAATCTGTCACGCACAGTTTCACTGTATTGAAGCACTTATAGCTCTTCAACCAACAAAATTGAAAACAACGGTTTTTATTGTCTTCGGGAACAAGTGGAAACGTAAAGCCAGTAGTACGCTACCAAGCATTTTTCAACCTGTGCTTATTTTCTTCGTCTGTAGGAGCTTGTTGTCGATCTAATATGTTGAGTAGTTTACCTATAATTTTAATAATTAAGAGGAAAGTAATTAATTGTACTGGTGTACTCAATACAACATTACACACCTATTTTTAATTTTCGTAAAACGAATTCTTCAAACACGTTTAGCAAAGTTGGGGGATACAGACAAATAGTAAAAAAATACCAATAACGGAGAATTAATATTAATTTCATTTATTTGTTATAAGTGCCTACACTTTTCTCACTGTCTAAGACAGTTATATCACAATAGCTATATAATTAAATAATATGAAAGTGGCGAATTTTAGCATTCACAAAAACTAGCAAACTTTAGAGAATCACAGGATCAGTACGTACTGTTACGATGAGGCACAGGAGAAAGGTCATTGACACCATTTTTGAATGCTTTCTCATGAGTTTACTGCGCTTCCAGACAGCTCCCTTGGCTGAACTGCAATATTACATTTTTGGTTTGTTGTCAGTTTTATATTTGCATTATAAAACTGTGGCACGCCCTTATACAGCATAACTTCGATGATTGCTGCTGTTATTTTAAATTTATCAAATATTCCACAATCGAACTTGAAATTATGAAACTATAATTTTCGAATTCTTTTTTCAGTACGCGAGAGAAAGCTAAAATAATGTCTTTTATTTCTAAAAGTTTCTTTTCCATTTTACTTGAAATATGTCACTCTAAGTTTTACTTACATACATTTCTTGGACAGTTTAACCTTTTTATTATAGATTGTGGCAGGAACTTCTTAGGTTTTCACATTTTTGGAGAGAGGCTATTCTTGTGAATCTATTTCGATGTTGATGAAAGACCGCGGTGCAGCAATACTTTTGCAACGTTCTGACGGACCTGCTTTTACAATACAACTTGTCGGAATGCATCTGAGCAAAATAGAAATTAACACACAATCCTTCATGAATATAGCGTAGGTGTGATTATATACCTCAATAATGATAATAAAGGTAATTCACCTATTTTTGTCAATATTTCTGTTTCATTTGTCAAGTCTTGATCATAAACCTGTTTCTGGAATGTCCGAAACCACGTACCATTCGAAGGAAGCCATTTATAATGAAAATATCACAACAAGGCAATTTTATGTACGTAAAATAGCTAGGCCTCCAAGAGTTTTTCACGCTTAAGTTATATAGCTGGTAGTAGTTCTTGGAGAAATATTTCAATTTTCCTGAAATCATTCACTGACTTTTTATAGATTACCCCCATTAATTTCCAGCAATAGTATCCTTTTCGTCTTTTTTTCTAGAAAAGCTGGACCTTCGACTGTTTCTTTACGTACCTCATTTGTCCATTTAACACCCATCGTTTGGATATGAAAATTGAAAGAAATAATTTTCGTCATATCACTGTTTTAAGCTTTTCTTTACTGTCCCGATTGCTGGTGTTGGGGGGAATGAGTCTTTGAATGAAAGCGTTTGGCGCTAAGTTTTTAGGCGCTGTACTAGTTAAACGAGTATGACACTGAGGTCCAAGTAATTTAGAATAATACCAACGCGGATCTGTGCATCTGTGAGCTGAACACGATCCGGGGTTGTGTTAATGAAATAAGAGACTGGACTTGCTGGCGTTTTCCTGGCGCACATAATGCACCGGGGAGCATTGTCTAACGTGAGATGAATATTCCGGAGCTTAATGCCGTCGTGGAAGAAAGAAGGGGAGATTAAAGTCCAGTGGACGACGAGGTCATTAGGGATGCTCTGATTTCGTACGGGTGGGAGAGGAAGTCTGCTAAATAACGGATGACCTAGATCTGGCTGCTGGATGGGGATTTTAACTACTGTCATCATAAATACGAGTCCATTGTGCTGTTTGATACTTGTTGCATGGTCTTGTGAATAAAAATGCAGAAAAATTTAAAATATTTCAGGTAAGTAGGAAAAATAATTCCAGAATGATGCAATGCTGTATTGGTACTATACTGCTTGACACAGTGGCGACGATTAAACATCTCGACGTAACATTGGAAAGCGATATGAAATGGAACGATTATATAAGGACTATTTTGGTGAAAGTGGACATTCGATTTTGGTCGATTGGGAGAATTTTGGGAAGATGTGATTCATCTGTGTTTGGATCCTCACCAGATCAGTTTGAAGGGAAGACATAAAATAACTTCGGAGCCTTGCTGTTAGATATGTTACTGGTAGGTTCGATGAAAACGCGAGTGTTATGGAGATGGTTTCGGAACTCAAATGGGAAACCCTGGAGCGACAATGACGTTTGTTCCGGAAAAAAATTGAGGAAATTTAAATAGCCGACATTTGAAGGTGACTAGAGGGATTCTACTGCCGCCAGTCAACATTTCGCGTCTGGCCCCAAAGATAAGAGACATTATGGCTTCCAAGGAGGCATTTAAGCAATCGTTTTCCCTCGCTTTCTTTGGGAGTGGAACAGGAAAAGAAATGACCTGCAGTGCTACAAGATACCCTCCACCACGCACCGTGTGGTGTCTTAAATAACATGTATGTAGATGTAAATGTATCTACTTCACTCACTGCCATATATGGAGTGTTTTGTAACCTTTTAGTCTGTTTGTCATTGGTGGTCACTAGTGGGAGGCGAAGAGAGTGAGTATAATACGCTATTGAGATCTTCATCTAGCGCTAAACTGGTGTGTTGAGGGCTTCCTGTTACTGGGACGTTTGCTGCGTGTCGGGCGCGACCGCTTGGTAGGACTAGGTGAATGTTACTTGCAAGTACACCATAAATCGTTTCCTCATAGCTCACTATTTCTGTTCTGTCGAGGAATTCCTGGAAAAATTAAAAGATTAAGCTAATTTCTGTGTTACGTCATAGGTTATTTTTAATTATGCTTAGGCATGTCGTGTGCGTAGGATTGCTTGCGTTTAACTTCATCTATTGATACTCTTTTTTTTTACACTTTTATGTACTGACTAGTTCATGACCGTGAAGACTTCCTCCTCGATTTTGACCTGCGGATCATGTCAACAGCAAATAAATAATGTCTGTTTCCATCTGCGACTCTAAACAATTTCCTCGTTCAACGCTGTCACCTTAACCATTAGGCAATGCAGATACTCTTCCATCTCCCTCAAATGCCCACAAGACTCATACTACGGAAGTACTGTCCCTATCGCTCGTGCCTTCTTATGCTCGCCATACCAGTGAGGAAAGAAAAGTCCATATACCATTTGTATTATGTGTCTCTGCATGAAGGCACTGTACGGTTCATTTCCTCACTATAGATGCGGTAACATATTTCGCCGTTGTGTGGGAATCTGGTGTGGCGTGTACATGTATTGTAAGATAACAGATATAAGGTGGTACAATTATTTAGTAGAAAGGACTATGTAAAGAGTTGCTAGCTGAGGCTTTGGTCACTGTACCCGCAGCTAAAGGCTAGTGGTATTCATCTCCAATACCTCAGAAAATAACTGTAAAGTTAATGTCCCATTTCTGTGGTGACAGTCTATTATCGGTATATCTCCTTTAACTTAACCGCAACCGCGGAATTCCAGCTAGTATCTAAACAGACCATGCTGAGAATATTCTAGTGTTTCACCGAAACAATTAAATGTAGGTAGCACACGCGTGATGTAGAAGATTGCTGCACTAGTCTTCGCAGCATTTCTGTCGAAAATATTACTGAAATGCGAAACAGTGGACTTGGTACATTGCTAAATAATGATGTAGCAATTACAGATACCAAACATGATTTCTGAAATAAGGACGGTGGTTATGATGGACGCCACGTCAGAGTGCTTGTATCAGTTAACTCCCGAGAGAGCATTTGTAACTGTCACAATGCCGTGTTATGTCTAAATGCAATCCACATTTACAAGAAACATGAACTTTTATTTACAACTGCCTTTCCTTTACAATTGCCTGCAATAGTCTATACCATGGAAAGAGCGATGCAGCGGAGAATTACTGCGTATTTTATGGCTGTTTAGTTTCGATAGCAAAAATTATACAGCTTAGAAATGAGTTTTAACATAAATGTGTGGGTCCATGTATCTCTGTATAAAATCATATTCCTTTGTGTGATGCAGCATTGTGTGTGACACCCGCAGCAGCATTAGATACGAGAAGTGCTCCAAGGGTTTTAGTTACTGCAGCTACAACCTACTAAGCGGTATGCGGTACTGGACTCCATCCATCCATTGAACTGAGGGACGTTCCTGTGCTACAGAGCGCGGATGTGGTGGATGAGAATATAGACACTTCAGAAAGTGTTGCATCATCTTCGTACCAAGGTCTCCTGAACACTGACCTTGAGTATGTATATTGCATCGAGGACACAGTTCCTCGGATTGTCCATAGCTTTCAGCCCGGCCAAAGATGTAAACAACGTGGCACCGTCAGTGCAATGCGACGGAGTTGGTAGGATGGCCGATCAGTTCCAGTTATAAGATCAGGAAGGAAATACACTGACATGTCTAGAAGGTCAATTGTCAAGTTTTATCGTATCCGAATTATTAATTTGTGTCAGGAAGAAACTCATCAAGGGACGTTTCCAGATGTCTCGCTGTTGTTCAGACGCGAAGAAGGTACAGGGGTATAGCAAATGTCGATAACTTTGGCGTCGCAGTGACTGTCACGGCAGCTTCTTACAGATTTCAGGTCGCAGAATGCCTGAGAGGAATGCCCCCGTGCAACCACAGGACGCCGTGTTTCGACTCTGTAAATAAATGTAATAGGCTGCAGTGCCTGGAACTTCACTCCCGACGTCCACGGGGAGGTCCAGCGTTGACTGCTAGACACCATGCAGCGCTATACAGTTGGGCTCAAAAACATGCTGAATGACCTGGCATTATCTACTATACGCATAAAAGACTCGCATCTACCTTCAACCAAAAAATCGCCGGATACGTATTTGGAGGCAGCCTGAACATCTTAGACACACCGTCCAGCGAGTGCAGTCACGTGGTGGTTCGCTGATGTTTTGGGGCATCATTACGTGCGGTCACTGAACGCCACTTGCGGTTCAAAAAATATTTGTAAATCTATGGAACTTAACTACTGTGGATATCAATCCCAAGGCTTAAAAGTACTAAAACTAACTTAAAGTAACCTAAGGACTCCCGAGGGAGGACTCGACGATGAGCAACCGTGTGCTCCACAGCTAGGCGGCTTAATGCACTCGGCCATTACATCGCGGTCTGGAGCGCCACGTTGAGGATCGCACGGCCTCCCGCGACGGAGGTTCGTATCCTCCCTCGAGAATGGATGTTTGTGTTGTCTTTAGTATAAGTTTAGTATAAATTAGTTCATACATAGTTTGTAAGTTTAGGGTCTGATGACTCCGCAGTTAAGTCCCATACGTTTTACAAACATTTGAACATTTTAAACATTACACCGCGGCGCCACTTGTGGTCACATGAGGTACTCAAACGGCTATACGGTACATAGGTGTATTGCTCTGAAGTTTATTTCATCCATATGGGCAGCATTTTGGTGAGCAATTCGTTTTAATGTACACTTGTCACCCTCATCTTGTGAATGCATTCCTTTCTGATATCGACAGTGTAAGATTAGAATGGCCAGCATGTTTTCCAGACATAAATCCTGTCGAACATGTCTGGGATGGATTGAAAAACGCTATTTTTTACGAGATGACCAACCAATCAATCTGAGTTCTACGGCGAAACCCGTTGAGGAGTGAGGCTAACTTGACCCTGATGATCTAGTACAGAGATTTAAAACCTGTGGGTCGCGTCCACGGGTGTCGCAACATCTTGTTTGGGGACTCGCCGTCGCAGCAGGAATACTTGCACCGCAAAACAACTGTCCCACTGCGTGTTTCAATATTACGGGTTCTGTAATACAAAAACATAAGCGTAAGAAAAGTGAAATTTATTTTATATAAAAATTTCGTAATTCCTTGATTATCATCATAAATAGACCGTGGTGAAGTTGAATAAGCGGAAAGTCTGAAAATTGTTTCCAAAATCCCGTCGATAGCTAAGATTAAACAAGCAATTTAGAGAAATTTGAAGAAAGATCTATTTCGTTACAAATTGACAATACTGTAGGACCTTACTTAACGAGCATAATTGGATTGTGAGTTTTACATGCAACGTAAAACACTCGTTATGCAACATATATTTTTATGTCGTAATTCATGAAAAATACGATAATGTGTTCCATTCCGAAAATTACTCAAAAATTAATCGTATAACATGTAATGAAGTACATAGTTTATTATTATTACATGAAAGCTGTATCGACAGGAAAAGTGAGAATCGTTCTACTTGAAATCTGCCGGCCGCGGTGGCCGAGGGGACTGAGGCGCTCCAGTCACGGTCTGCACGACCACTACGGTCGGGGGTTCGAATCCCCCCTCGGGCATGGATATTTGTGCCGTCCTAGTTCGTAAGTAGTTCATAAGTAGTTTGTAAGTTTAGGGACTGATAACCCCGTAGCTAAGTCCCATAAGCTTTACCAACATTTGAACATTTGGAAGGGGTCGCCAGAAACTTTTTAGTCTGAAGGGCATCGAGTATTAGAAAATTGAACTACAAATAAAAATCAGTTTAAGAGAAGTCTAAAAGACTTTCTAGAGTTCAACTCCTTCTACTCAACTGACGAATTCTTTAACAGAACCAAATGGTGCATATATCTCTTTTCATAGTATCAGTATTATTATATTATCAACTTGTAAAAAGTGTTTGTTCCTGTATTAGTATTATATATATATATATATGTTCCACATCCACGAGGATCTCCTCAACACAAATCAGTAGATATCTTTTGTTGGTCCTACCCCAAAATTCAAGTGGAGGCCGGTAAAATCCGCCCCACCCCTGCACGCGCAGCTATCGTTGCAGGCAGGGACATTAGGAGAGCAGATTAAAATTGATTGATCATGAATCTTTTTGCGTTGCATTCCCCGCCAGACAGGAGTCACTAGACCACATACCTAGTGCGTTTAACGAGCACTCGCACACAAGCAGCTATCTTACCCCCTTCTAACAAATCATTAATCATTACTCTCGATAAACAACCACTTACATCGTAAATATGACTGACGTGCACACAGAACAGCTAACAAGGAACGATCCAGGTCAAAACCAAGTTCTTTTTCTTATATTCCGTACAACCAACAACGTAAAATAGTCTACACCCAAAATTTTAATCGAATGCCAAGAGCAATCCTTTAAGAGACTAAACAAACTATTAAACGCGCCTTCCAACAGAGGTAACTACCTAGCTTTAAATCGCCTGACCATACTGTTTGTTGAAATCGATGCTTCTCGACCGAAGAACAATAATTTCCCACCGCAAGCATTACCGCTACGCTACCGAGATACGCTCATTCGTAAAGTAAATGAGATAAATACTCCACAGGCCTAACACTACTAAGTATCAACATGCAGTCCACAAATGTACAACACCTGTAGGTTGCAACGAACCGTACAACTAAACAGATCGAAATCGGTATTTCGCACAACCCAGGCAGGATACATCGTACACGACAGATTACGAATACACGAGAGCTAATTTTACGAAGAGAGAATATTACACTACTTCTATCAACAGCCATAAGGATATTAAAAAAACGAACGACTTGTCACAGCTATACCAGTGCTCTTAATACAACATCGACACAATAAAGGTTATCTCTACAGGGCATAAAGAGACGTACGCGCAGAATCGCATTACCGACAAATACTGCAAAATTTCTACGGATCATTTCCTCGTAGTTGAGCCAAACGAGGTATTTACTGTAGTAGTGGACTACAACAGCCGTTATAATTAGCGATAACCTATTTTACACACACATACACACACACACACAAACAGTAGGATGAGCGACAAATTGCGATGTAAAGTCAAACTCCAGTCCATACACCAACACAACATCGTATTAAACGAGCGCTTGTTTATATGCAGACTAGCACAGCACAGATGTCTTGCCTTTAAAACACCCACAGCTCCGGAGGGTCGGGGGGGGGGGGGGGGGTACTCACGCAAGTGTCCACATGAATTAGATGCAAGCGGATCGCCAAGGTCGGAGGCAGTGGCGGCCCGGCATCCAGGCTGAGGGGAAGTAGTGTCAAGTGCAGTGTCATGTACCATGTCGGTGGTGCGTGTAGATGACCATTACGAGTTGTCTGTTGGCGTCGTAAGATACCTGACACTGATTCTGCGGTGTTGTCGATGTGCGCTAATGCATCTGTAGTCGACCATATGACTACCTAAACTACGATGCAGTATGTATCCTACAAGATTAAACTAACTTGGTCTGGATGGTTAATAATACAGTAGACTGTTGCTACTATGGGCAATTTCTGTATGGAGGGGGTGGAGTATGCATTAGGATTTATGATTATGTTCTTAAAACTCTGCGCTGTGTACGATACGAAGTAATGTCTGTTCGTTCGTGTGTTAGTGGCGTTTAATTTACGATTGGTATGCAATGGTAAATTATTGCTTATTTTTTAACTTATGCATGCGTAGTACATTCGAATAGTTCTTCATAGAGACAATGCGAAGTTATCATTTGGCCTACCTGGTGGCTGCTTTGTGAGAGCCCTCGGCATACTGAAGCGAAACTCCAGCACTGGAGAACATCTCTAGGATATCATTTGGAAGTAAGGCTAGCCGCTGTTAAACTAGGAGCTTTCATCTCCAGCTTCGTGTTGTTGGGTATCCAAGACGATATCGTTGGGATTTTTTTTTTTACAAACTGGATATGTGCAAGTACTTAGTATACACTCGTGACTTCCGCTTGGAAGGAGGCTGTATAGGAATCTATTGCCTAAGAATTATTTGTCGAATCACCTTATCTATTTTATAACAGGCGTTTCGGGCTGAGGTTGCAATATACACTTACGGACTATATCGGTAACGGGGATAGCCTATATTTACTAAGTGCGGTCCTGTACTGTGTGTCACTCACATCCATTCCTTAGAGAGGAGGTTATGATCGGTGTATGCGGGCGTTGGGGTGCGATATGTTTACGTTGCACGTACAGTTGTACTGTAACACAAACGTAAAGACACACCATGTTCTTTTAAGGAACAGGTGTTGCGCTGTGTAGCTTAGCATCCTCGTTTGCGGTAGATAGCTACTTGTAATTAAAAAAAATGTGTTTCGGTTTAGTGGAATGATAAAGGACATCATAAGAAAGGAACTTGGAGTAGGAATTTTTGTGGTTAAAGGGCTGGTCGAGCTTGCTCTACAGAACTGAAAATCAGTGTTGCATTGGGCAGGTAAAGTACAACCTCGGTTCCGTGGTTGCTGTATTGTCGACTAAGGGTGTTGTTAGGTAACGCTTTCGACAGAAAAGAAAGTTATAATGTGGACGGTCGAAAACACTCGTATTATTCTCGGTACTTGTACTGTCCCAAGTATGCAATAAGAATTTACTCCTTTTTTTCCTAATGTTGGTGTAGGTCGAAACTAATAACTTTGTAATTTTTATTGTAGGGGCGCAGGTTCAAGTTCCGGATCGGGTCTCGCGGGGGTGACAAACTTTAGGGCTGTCAGTGGGATGGAGGCGGGGCGGTGGTGGACAGTGGTGGTTAACTTGCTCAAAATTAATTTTTTTTACAAATTTACTAAAAGTAAACGGAGGCTGTTGGCAGTGGTCAGCCCCCTCCTAATGTCCCTGCGTGCAACGATAGCCGGACGCGCTGCAGGCGGATGTAGTGTTTCCTCGCGTAATGTGTTTACGACGCAAAAAGCCCTCCGGCTACGCGTACTTAGCATTTGACCTTAATACTCTCCCTCCTAATGTCCCTGCCTGCAACGCGTGCAGGAGTGGGGCGGATTTTATCCGCCGGAAAAGTGCTCATCATGCGACGTCTGTTTCTAAACCAAATTTAGTACACAAATTACTTCCATGTGATAACAATTGACGTATGGAGTAAGATCTGCTTACGACAAATAGTTCAAAAGATATGACGCCATAAACAATTATATGGTTGAAAAGCTGTGGCATCATGTGACATGCAAATAAGGACACTTTATTCATGACATTTTGGACACCTGACCTTCAAAAGAAGAGGAAGGTCACTGTCACATAAATTTGGGATGGTGCATGGCGATGGATTCTACGGTTGTATTCCGATCCTCATGAAATTTTTAAATATGACTGAGCAATTCAGTTAATCAGTGCAGCATTAATATATTCAGATTACCTTCAGTCATTTCAGATAATTAACGTGACTAAACAGTTAATTTTCAGATTTCGGCGAAATTTCGAATGAAATAAAATTTATGAAAATTCTAGCAGCTCTCTCTGGAAGTTTACATTTTTTAGTGTGATAATCATCAAAGAATCTATTAAAACATATTTTTCACACAATGTTAATTTTATGTAAGCAATTTAAAGGAAGAAGTTTTTTAAAATATTCTTCAGTGAAAAGAACACTTCATTCAGATTTTTAAATGACGGTTTCTTGGCTGTCAGCTTGTTCGTATTTTATGCACGGCCATACCGTACATCCGATTACGATAAAACTTTGTCAACTCATTGCTAGCACTTGCGTGAAGATTATAGGCATACTAAAATAGATTTCGTATGATACATGGCGGAGGGTGCTTTATAATTAGTTAATTCGTTTCTTAAACCTTCACGCTGACATGGCTGGACGGATATGAATGAAATTTCGAACAGAGATAGCTTACACCGCGGCTAATTCATGGGTTGCCTTTGGTAAGCAACCGTATGGTGCGTGGCGGAGTGTATCTTACAGTAGGTTAATAACGTTTGTTTCTCTTGACGCTGAAAGAGCTGGACGGATTTGAATGTAATTTGGAATATATATATCTTATACCCTGAATTAATGCATAAGCTACCTTGCATGGCGGAGGGTACCTTACAGTGGGTTAATACGTTTGTTACTCTTCGCGCTGAAACGGTTAGACGGAATTGGATTACATTATCATCGTCACAGAATATATGACTTCAACTGTAATTGGGCAAAGCTAAAAATGTCTACCCAGCAGGGATTCGTACCCGGGTCTCCTGCTTTCTAGGCAGTTGCGCTGACCCCTACACCACTGGCGACACAGGATTACCTAAGCACGCATCCCATTAAAAACACAAATTTCCAGCTTTACCCTGCCCACAATACTCAAACTCGTAGTCACTATGTACCAATTCCCATAAGAGTAAGAGTAATTAGATTAAAAGTGGACTGAAGATAGCTTATACCCGAATTAATACATGAGCCTCTGTAGGTGCATGACGGAGGATACGAAAATATCCTAATTATTTGACTTTCACCATGAAAGTCAGCACATAAATATATGATTTAATGAAGGAGACTGTTATAATCTGCAAGCCTTGTCGGACGGTACCTTGCCCATGAAACTCTAGGAAAATAGAGGCGAGAAGAGTAGGTGGAGCAGACGAACAGGAAGGATGGGGAGGAGAAGGACAGAGAGAGGAGAGAGCAGGAGAATGAGAGGGAGCAGATGGTGAGAGGCAGGGGAAGGGAGGAGGGAGAGGGGTAGGTGGAGGAGACGAACAGGAAGGGGAGGGAGGAGAAGGACAGAGAGAGGGGAGAGCGAGAGAATGAGAGGGGGCAGATGGTGACAGACAGGGGAATGGTGGAGAGGAGGAGTAGATGAAGGAGACAGACAGGAAGGGGAAGGAGGAGAAGGACAGAAAGAGGGAAGAGCAGGGGCATGAGAGGAGGCAGATGGTGACAGACAGGGGAATGGTGGAGGGGGAGGAGTAGGTGGATGAGACGGACAAGAAGGGGAGGAAGACGAAGGACACAGAAAGGGGAGAGCAGCACAGTGAGAGGTGGCAGATCATGACAGACAGGGGAATGGAGGAGAGGGATGATTATGTGGGGGAGACAGACAGGAAGGGGAAGGAGGAGAAGGACAGAGAGAGAGGAGAGCAGGAGAATGAGAGGGGGCAGATGGTGACAGAAAGGGGAATGGAGGAGGGGAGGAGTAGGTGGAGGAAACGGACAGGAAGGGGAAGGAGGAGAAGGACAGAGAGGGGGAGTGCAAGGGAATGAGAGTGGGCAGACGATGACAGACAGGGGAATGGAGGTGGGGGAGGAGTAGGTGGACGAGACGGCCAGGAAGGGAATTGAGGAGAACGACAGAGGGAAGGGAGAGCAGGAGAATGAAAGGGGTCAGATGACGACAGACAGAGGAATGGAGAAGGGGGAGGAGTAGGTGGATGAGATGTACAGGAAGTGGAAGGAGGAAAGGACAGAGAGAGGGGAGAGCAGGAGAATGAGAGGGGGCAGATGGTGACAGACAGGGGAATGGAAGAGCGAGAGGAGTAGGTGGAAGAAACCGTCCGAAATGGGAGGGAGGAGAAGGACAGAGAGAGGGGAGAGCAGGAGAATGACATGAGGCAGATGGTGACAGTCAGGGAATGGAGGAGGGAGAGGAGTAGGTGGAGGAAACGGACAGGATGGGGAGGGAGGGGAAGGACAGAGAGAGGGGAGAGCAGGAGAAAGAGAGGGGGCAGATGGTGACAGACAGGGGAATGGACGAGGGGCAGGAGTAGGTGGAGGAGATGGACAGGAAGGGGAAGGAGGAGAAGGAAAGAGAGAGGGGACAGCAGGAGAATGAGAGGGGTCAGATGGTAACTGAAAGGGGAAAGGAGTAGGGGAAGGAATAGGTGGAGGAAACGGACAGGAAGGGGAAGCAGGAGAAGGACAGAGAGGGGAGAGCAGAGGGGCAAATGGTGACTGGCAGGGGAATGATGGAGTGAGAGGAGTAGGTGGAGGAGATGGAGAGGAAGGGGAGGGAGTAGAAGGACAGAGATGGGGAGAGAAGGAGAATGAGAGTGGGCAGATAGTGACAGACAGAGGAATGGTGGAGGGGGAGGAGTAGGTGGAGCAGACGTACCGGAAGGGGAGGGAGGAGAAGGACAGAGAAATGAGAGATCTGAATAATGACAGGGGTTACATGGTGACAGATGGGGGAATGGAGGAGGGAGAGGAGTAGGTGGAGGAGACGGACAGGAAGGGGAGGGAGGAGAAGGACAGAGAGAGGGGAGAGCAGGCGGATGAGAGGGGGTATGTGGTGACAGACAGGGGAATGGGGTAGATGGAGGAGTATGTGGAGGAGACGGAAAGGAAGTGGAGGGAGGAGAAGGACAGAGAGAGGGGAGAGCAGGAGAAAGAGAGGAGATAGATGGTGACAGACAGGGGAATGGAGGAGGGAGAGGAGTAGGTGGAGGAGACGGATTGTAAGGGGAGGGGGGGAAGGAGAGAGAGAGGGGAGAGCAGGAGAAAGACAGGGGAAAATGGTGACAGGGGAATGGACGAGTGGGAGGAGTAGGCGAAGGAGACGTTCAGGAAGGGGAGGGAGGAGATAGAGAGTGGAGAGCAGGAGAATGATAGGGGGAAGATGGTGACAGACAGGGGAATGGTGGAGGGAGAGGTGTAGGTGGAGGAGACGGAAGAGGAGGGGGGAGAAGGGGAGGGGGAGAAGGACACAGAAGGAGGAGATCAGGAGAATGATAGGGGGCAGGTGGTGACAGACAGGGGAATGGTGGAGGGAGAGGTGTAGGTGGAGGAGACGGACAGGAAGGGGAGGGGGGAGAAGGACACAGAAGGAGGAGATCAGAAGAATGAGAGGGGGCAGGTGGTGACAGACAGGGGAATGGAGGATGGGGCCTGAGTATGTGGGGGAGACAGACAGGAAGGGGAAGGAGGAGGACAGAGAGAGGTGAGAGCAGAAGAATGAGGGGGCCAGATGGTGACAGCCAGGGGAATGGTGGAGGGAGAGGAGTATGTGGAGGAGACGGACAGGAAGGGGAGGGACGAGAAGGACAGAGAGAGGTGAGAGCAGGGGAATGAGAGGGGGCAGATGGTGACAGACAGGGGAATGGTGGAGGGAGATGTGGAGGTAGAGGATATGGAATTGAGGAGGGGGAAGAGTATGTGGGGGAGACAGACAGGAAGGGGGGAGGAGAAGGACAGAGAGAGGGGAGAGCAGGAGAATGAGAGTGGGCAGATGGTGACAGACAGGGGAATGGAGGAGGGGGATGAGTGTGTGGAGGAAATGGAGTGGAAGGAAAAAGGAGGAGAGGGACAGAGAGAGGGGTTAGCAGAAGAATGAGAGGGGGCAGATAGTGAGTGGAAGGGGAATGAAGGATGAAAAGGAGTAGGTGGAGAAGATGGACAGGAGGGGGAAGAATGAGTACGACAGAGAGAGGTAGAGTAAGTGAATGATAGGGTGCAGATTGTGGCCAACAGGGGAATGGATGAGGGAGAGGAGTAGGTGGAGGAGACGGACAGCCAAAGAAGGGAGGAGAAGGACAGAGAGAGTGGAGAGCAGAAGAATTAGAGGGGGCAGATGGTGACAGACAGGGGAACGGAGGAGTGGGAGGACTAGGTGGAGGTGACAGACAGGAGGGGGAGGGAGGAGGACAGAGGGGGGGGAGAGCAGGAGAATGACAGGGGAGAGGTAGGACAGATAGGGGAATAGAATAGGGGAGGAGTATGTGGAGGAGATGGACAGGAAGGGGAGGGAGGACAAGGACAGAGAGAGGGGAGAGCAGTAGAATGAGACGGGGCAGTTGGTGACCGACAGAGAAATGGAGGAGGGAGAGGATTAAGGTGGAAGAGACGGACAGGAAGGGGAAGGAGGAGAAGGACACAGAAGTGGGAGAGCAGGAGAATGAGAGGGGGCAACTGGTGACATACAGTGGAATGGAGGAGGTGGATGAGTATGTGGAGAAGACGGACAGGAAGGGGAGGGAGGAGAAGGACAGAGAGAGGGGAGAGCAGGAGGATGAGAGGGAGTATGTGGAGACAGACAGAGGAATGGGGTAGATGGAGGAGTATGTGGAGGAGACGGAAAGGAAGTGGAGGGAGGAGAAGGACAGAGAGAGGGGAGAGCAGGAGAAAGAGAGGAGATAGTTGGTGACAGACAGGGGAATGGAGGAGGGAGAGGAGTAGGTGGAAGAGACGGACAGGAAGGGGTGGGAGGAGAAGGGCAGAGAGAGGGGAGAGCAGGAGAATGGGAGGAGGCAGATGGTGACAGACAGGGTTATGGGGGAGGGGGAGGAAATGGACGGAGAAAGGGACAGCTGGAAGGGGGGAGGAGGAGCAGGCAAACAGGGAGGAACAATATATAGAAAACAGTCTTGATCGCAGAGTTTGATAGTTTCAATTAACTAGTTTCAACCTGATGTAGGTCATCTTCAGAATAATACACAGTCTGCAAGAATTAATGGGATTAATTATAAAACACCTAAGTATGACATTAGATATAACATAAAATATACATAGTAATGTTTATGGAGGTTACCCACGTGGCCAGTGCTGTGCTCGGCTGGGCTGGGCTGTCCTGGGCTGTTGCGCTGCCAGTAGGTCACTATTGACTAGTTGCCATACAACCGCTGGTTAAGTAGTGTAAGATTTTGGCGCCAAGACAGCAGCAGCCAATGGGCAAAGGCTTACAAAGAGTACGTTCTGAGTAATTTATAAATGAATATATAGTTTGATAATTAAAATAAATAAATAGAATTTAGAAATAGATATATCAAATCAAAGAGGGATAATGTAGAAAATTGTATTAACAATGCATACGAATATAATCAGCAAGTCAGATTTAATCAATGGTATTAGTCTGCGAATGAAAGGCTATTGTAATCAATGTATATGTTAATGTGGCTAAAACATATGCAGACCTAATATTATTATATTAAAATACTGTACAATTTTAGCTTACGTTTTTTTTCCATGGTGCAATGCCATCTAGTGGGTTATTAGGTATGACGCTGTTACTATGGTAACGGGAAGATCAAGGATGTTAGCAATTGGTGACGCCGTTGTCATGCCAACACAGAAGTTGAAATGGTGGGTTGGTAGTCAGAGATGTGTGTAGAAGGTTTCCAACTGTTGTCAGAGTTATGCAAATACATCAATGTGCAGAGTGAAGGTTATTAAGACGTATTTTTCGAGTGCATGGCATTCGATAAACGTTAAAATTATGAAAATGACAGTGACGTATATTAGAAGGAAAAAATAAAAGTTATCATATCTTTGTCCCTTGGTAAAATACTAATAAAACGTTATACAATGAGTCTTAAAGAGATTAAAATGAACAATAAAACGTTCCATTAATAGTAGTAGGAACTGCATAGTAAGATCATAAAATACTATGAATAGTGAGATTTCATAGTAGGAGAAACTACTAGTATTGTAATAAAATAGCTAAAAGTGCCAAAACAGCAGATAATATGGCGGCTCTGAGGAGAGTCATAGAGGGACAGTAACTTTGGTTCCTGTAGTAAAAATTATTACTATTATGAGTAAAATACAATGAACAGTAAGATAGATTTTATAGTACTATAAACTAAAGTTTTAAGATAAAATACAAAATTGCCACAACAGAAGGTTATATAGATTTTATAGTAGTACAACTACAAGTATTTTAAGACCAGATTCAAAGAACACATGACAGGTACATCACGTAATAAATCTGTATTTGGACAACACCTAACCAATGACAAACATTCAGAATGCGAATTAGAGCATGACATGAAAATCCTACATATTGCCCCAAAAGGTTATCTCTTAGACACACTCGAAGAAATGGAGATCTTTATTCACCATAAAAATAATCCATCATGCCTTCTTAATGAAGTCTTAGAATTCCGTGATAAAACATATTTTGAATTGTTTGAAAATATCATTTGAAACCTGGGATACTGTTTCTCCTTTTATGCTACTACTTCTTAGAGTGGCTTATGTACATTAAAATCATAAGACAATATGGCAGTTTGGTAGATATTCTAAAGAGAGATTGGTTATAATAGTAACTGATAGATGGAGATTCTTATTATTTTATACACACATATATACATATATACACATACATACACACACACACACACACACACACACACACACACACACACACACATATATATATATATATATATATATATATATATATATATATATATATATATATATACAAACACATATACACATACATATACATGTATACATCACTTCAGGAACATAATATAAAGGTCATTATGGAACTGAATAAAAGGGAAACATACCTGTATGTATAAATGTGCAATTTGTTTGAAATTAAAAGATTTTATGTATAAATTACCACATACATGATTTTAATGTACATAAGCCACTCTAAGAAGTAGTAGCATAAAAGGAGAAACAGTATCCCAGGTTTCAAATGATATTTTCAAACAATTCAAAATATGTTTTATCACGGAATTCTAAGACTTCATTAAGAAGGCATGATGGATTATTTTTATGGTGAGTAAAGATCTCCATTTCTTCGAGTGTGTCTAAGAGATAACCTTTTGGGGCAATATGTAGGATTTTCATGTCATGCTCTAATTCGCATTCTGAATGTTTGTCATTGGTTAGGTGTTGTCCAAATACAGATTTATTACGTGATGTACCTGTCATGTGTTCTTTGAATCTGGTCTTAAAATACTTGTAGTTGTACTACTATAAAATCTATATAACCTTCTGTTGTGGCAATTTTGTATTTTATCTTAAAACTTTAGTTTATAGTACTATAAAATCTATCTTACTGTTCATTGTATTTTACTCATAATAGTAATAATTTTTACTACAGGAACCAAAGTTACTGTCCCTCTATGACTCTCCTCAGAGCCGCCATATTATCTGCTGTTTTGGCACTTTTAGCTATTTTATTACAATACTAGTAGTTTCTCCTACTATGAAATCTCACTATTCATAGTATTTTATGATCTTACTATGCAGTTCCTACTACTATTAATGGAACGTTTTATTGTTCATTTTAATCTCTTTAAGACTCATTGTATAACGTTTTATTAGTATTTTACCAAGGGACAAAGATATGATAACTTTTATTTTTTCCTTCTAATATACGTCACTGTCATTTTCATAATTTTAACGTTTATCGAATGCCATGCACTCGAAAAATACGTCTTAATAACCTTCACTCTGCACATTGATGTATTTGCATAACTCTGACAACAGTTGGAAACCTTCTACACACATCTCTGACTACCAACCCACCATTTCAACTTCTGTGTTGGCATGACAACGGCGTCACCAATTGCTAACATCCTTGACCTTCCCGTTACCATAGTAACAGCGTCATACCTAATAACCCACTAGATGGCATTGCACCATGGAAAAAAAAAAAAAAAAAAAAAAAAAAAAAAAAAAAAAAACGTAAGCTATAATTGTACAATATTCTAATATAATAATATTAGGTCTGCATATGTTTTAGCCACATTAACATATACCTTGATTACAATAGCCTTTCATTCGCAGACTAATACCATTGATAAAAATCTGACTTGGTGATTATATTCGTGTTGTTATGGTCTTCAGTCCGGAGACTGGTTTGATGCAGCTCTCCACCCTACTCTATCCTGAGCAAGCCTTTTCATCTCCTCATAAGAACGGTAACCCACATCTATTTGAATCTGCTTACTATACGCGTATCTTGGTCTCCCTCTGCGATTTTTACCCCACACACTTCCCTCCAATGCTAAATTTACGATTCCCCGATGTCTAAGAATGTGTCCTACCAAGCGATCCCTTCTTTTAGTCAGGGTATGCCAAAAATTCCTTTTCTCACCAATTCTGTTCAGTACCTCTTCATTAGTCATGCGATCTACCCACCTAATCTTCAGCATTCTTCTGTAGCACCACATTTCAAAAGCCTCTATTCTCTTCCTGTCCACACTGCTTATCGTCCATGTTTCACTCCCATACAAGGCAACACTCCACACAAATGCCTTCAGAAAAGACTTCCTTACACTTAAATTAATATTCGATGTTAGCAAATTTCTCTTTTTCAAAAATGCTTTTCTTCCCATTGCCATTCTGCATTTTATATCCTCTGTGCTAAGACCATCGCATGTTATTTTACTACCCAAGTAACAAAACTCATCTACCACCTTCATTGTTTCGTTACCTAATCTAATTCCTTCAGCATCGCCTGATTTTCTAAGACCGCATTCCATTACTTTTGTTTTGCTCTTGTTAATGTTCATTTTATACGCTCTCTTCAACACACTGTCCATTCCATTCAACTGCTCTTCCAGGTCCCTTGCTGTCTCTGACAGAATTACAATGTCATCAGCAAAACGCAATGTTTTTATTTCTTCCCCCTGAACTTGAATCCCTATTCCAAATTTTTCCTTGCTTTCCTTCACCGCTTGCTCGATGTACAAATTGAATAACATCGGAGAAAGGCTACAACCCTG
Source organism: Locusta migratoria (assembly GCA_026315105.1). Lineage (NCBI taxonomy): Eukaryota > Metazoa > Arthropoda > Insecta > Orthoptera > Acrididae > Locusta > Locusta migratoria. Next base: position 11,854,638 of record CM048755.1, read on the forward strand.
TCTTACTCCCTTCCCAACTGATGCTTCCCTTTCATGCCCTTCGAGTCTAATAACTGCGGTCTGGCTTTTGTACAAGTTGTAAATAACTCTCCTTTCCCTATATTTTACCCCTGCTGACTTCAGAATTTGAAAGAGTGTATTCCAGTCAACATTGTCAAATGCTTTCTCCAAATCTACAAAAGCTAAAAATGTAGGTTTACCTTTCCTTAATCTATCTTCTAAGATAAGACGTAAAGTGAGTATTGCCTCCCGGGTTCCTACGTTCCTCCTGAATCCAAACTGATCTTCCCCAAGGTCAGCTTCTACCAGCTTTTCCATTCTCCTGTAGATAATTCGTGTTAAAATTTTGCATCCATGACTTATCAAACTGATGGTTCTGTAATTTTCACACCTGTATGCGCCTGATTTCTTTGGGGATTATTACATTTTTCTTAAAGTCTGAGGGTATTTCGCGTGTCTCATACATCCTACACACCAGTTCAAATAGTCTTGTCATGGCTGGCTTTCCCAGAGACTTTAATAGCTCTGCGGGTATGTCATCTACTCCTGGGGCCTTGTTCCGACCTACGTCTTTCAAGGCTCTGTCAAATTCATCTCTCAGTATAGTATCTCCTATTTCATCTTCATCTACTTCCTCTTCCCTTCCTACAACATCGTCTCTAAGTTGATTTCCTTTGTAGAGCTGCTCTATGTACTCTTTCCACCTTTCAGCTTTCCCTTCTTTGCTGAGAACTGGTTTCCCATCCGAGTTCTTGATATTCGTAGAGCTGCCCTTCCTGTCCCCAAACGTCTCCTTTATTTTCCTGTGGGCGGTATCTACTTTTCCCCTTCTTATACATTCGATTATATTCGTATGCATTGTTAATACAATTTTCTATATTATCCCTCTTTGATTTGATTTATATTTCTTAATTCTATTTATTTATTTTAATTATCAAACTATATATTCATTTATACATTACTCAGAACGTACTCTTTGTAAGACTTTGCCCATTGGCTGCTGCTGTCTTGGCGCCAAAATCTTACACTACTTAACCAGCGGTTGTATGGCAACTAGTCAATAGTGACCTACTGGCAGCACAACAGCCTAGGACAGCCCAGCCCAGCCGAGCACAGCACTGGCCGGGTAACCGCCATAAACATTACTCTGTATATTTTATGTTATATCTAATGTCATACTTAGGTGTTTTTATAATTATTCCCATTAATCCTTGCAGACTGTGTATTATTCTGAAGATGACCTACATCAGGTTGAAAATAGTTAATTAAAACTATCAATCTCTGCGATCAAGACTGTTTTCTATATATTGTTCATATCAAATAGATCGCTGTTTCTTGTCTCCTATGACAATGTGGTCAAAATTAATAAGAACAGGGAGGAGACAGACTAATGGAAGATTAGAAACTTCGTATATGTTTCTTAGTTTGTTCATATTTCATTCGCTGCGATAACGTTCATATTTATTGTAATAAAACGTCGTAATTAAACCAGAATTGTCAAACGTCACATAGTTCTTGTGCGGCAGCACCGCGCCGAGTATCAGCTGTTGTTGTTATGGACTTCAGTCCGGAGACCAGTTTGATGCAGCTCTCCACCCTACTCTATCCTGAGAAAGCCTCTTCATCTCCTCATAAGAACGGCAACCCACATCCATTTGAATCTGCTTACTATACGCGTCTCGTGGTCTCCCTCTGCAATTTTTACTCCACACACTTCCCTCCAATGCCAAATTTACGATTCCCCGATGTCCAAGATTGTGTCCTACCAAGCGATCCCTTCTTTTAGTCAAGGTATGCCAAAAATTCCGTTTCTCACCAATTCTGTTCAGTACCTCCTCATTAGTTACGCGATCCACCCACCTAATCTTCAGCATTCTTCTGTAACACCACATTTCAAAAGCCTCTACCCTCTTCCTGTCCGCACTGCTTATCGTCCATGTTTCACTTCCGTACAAGGCAACACTCCACACAAATGCATTCAGAAGAAACTTCCTTACACTTAAATTAATATTCGATGTTAGCAAATTTCTCTTTTTCAAAAATGCTTTTCTTCCCATTGCCATTCTGCATTTTATATCCTCCGTACTGCGACCGTCATATGTTGTTTTGCTACCCAAGTAACAAAACTCATCTACCACCTTCATTGTTTCGTTACCTAATCTAATTCCTTCAGCATCGCCTGATTTTCTAAGACCGCATTCCATTATTTTTGTTTTGCTCTTGTTAATGTTCATTTTATACGCTCTCTTCAACACACTGTCCATTCCATTCAACTGCTCTTCCAGGTCCTTTGCTGTCTCTGACAGAATTACTATGTCATCAGCAAAACGCAATGTTTTTATTTCTCCCCCCTGAACTTGAATCCCTATTCCAAATTTTTCCTTGCTTTCCTTCACCGCCTGCTCGATGTACAAATTGAATAACATCGGAGAAAGGCTACAACCCTTTCTTACGCCCTTCCCAACTACTGCTTCCCTTTCATGCCCTTCAAGTGTAATAACTGCGGTCTGGTTTTTGTACAAGTTGTAAATAATTCTCCTTTCCCTGTATTTTACCCCCGCTGACTTCAGAATTTGAAAGAGTGTATTCCAGTCAACATTGTCAAAAGCTTTCTCTAAATCTACAAAAGCTAAAAATGTAGCTCTGCCTTTCCTTAATCTATCTTCTAAGATAAGACGTAAAGTGAGTATTGCCTCCCGGGTTCCTACGTTCCTTCTGAATCCAAACTGATGTTCCACGAGGTCAGCTTCTACCAGCTTTTCCATTCTCCTGTAGATAAATCGTGTTAAAATTTTGCATCCATGACTTATCAAACTGATGGTTCTGTAATTTTCACACCTGTCTGCGGCTGATTTCTTTGGATTGGGAATTATTACATTTTTCTTAAAGTCTGAGGGTATTTCGCCTGTCTCATACATCTTACACACCATGTGAAACAGTTTGGTCATGGCTGGCTCTCCCAGAGACTTTAGTAGCTCTGAGGGAATGTCATCTACTCCCGGGGCCTTGTTGCGACCTAGGTCTTTCAGGGATCTATCAAATTCATCTCTCAGTATCGTATCTCCTATGTCATCTTGATCTACTTCCTCTTCCCTTCCTACAACATTGTCTCTAAGTTCGTTTCCTTTGTAGACCTCCTCTATGTACTCTTTCCACCTTTCTGCTTTCCCTTCTTTGCTGAGATCAGGTTTTCCATCTGAGTTCTTGATATTTGTAGAACTGTTTTTCTTGTCCCCAAATGTTTCTTTTATTTTCCTGTAGGCAGTATCTACTTTTCCCCTTCTTATACATTCTTCTACAGATTTGCATTTGGCTTCTAGCCACTCCTGCTTAGCCATTTTGCACTTCCTGTCAATCTCATTTCTTAGTCGTCTGTACTCCATTTTGCCTGTTTCATTTACTGCATTTTTATATTTTCTCCTTTCATCAATTAACTGTAATATTTCTTGTGATATCCAAGGATTTTTTGTAGGTCTTGCCTTTCTACCTATTTTGTCCTCTGCTGCCTTCACTATCTCATCTCTCAATGCTACCCATTCCTCTTCTACTGTTTTATTTCCCCCAGTTTCTGTCAATTGTTGCCTAAAGCTCCCTCTGAAATTCTTAAGAATTTCAGGGTCTCTCAATTTATCCAAGTCCCATCTCCTTATTTTCCTACCTTTCTGCAGTTTTTTCAGTTTCAGCCTACAGTTCATGACCAATAAGTTATGGTCAGAGTCTATATCTGCCCCTGGGTATGCCTTACAGTTTAAAACCTGGTTCCGGAATCTATGTTTTACCATTGTAAAATCTATCTGATACCTTCCGGTGTCTCCTGGTCTCTTCCACGTATACAACCTTCTTTTGTGATTCTTAAACCAGGTGTTTGTTATGATTAAATCATTTTCCGTGCAAAATTCTACCAGGCGACTTCCCCTCCATTTCTTCTGCCCAGTCCATATTCACCTACTACTTTTCCTTCTCTTCCTTTTCCTACTACCGAATTCCAGTCTCCCATCACAATTAAGTTTTCCTCTCCCTTAATTGTCTGAATAATTTCCTTTAGCTCCTCATATATTTCTTCGATTTCCTCATATTCGGCAGAGCTAGTGGGCATATAAACCTGTACTACTGTTGTCGGTGTTGGCTTCGTATCTATCTTGACAATGATAATGCGACCACTGTGCTGCTTATAGTAGTTTACTCGCATTCCTATTTTCTTATTCATTATCAGTCCTACTCCTGTGATGCCCCCAACTGATTTTGTATTTATAATCCTGTACTCACCTGACCAGAAATCATGTTCATCCTGCCACCGAACTTCACTAATCCCCACTATATCTAACTTAAACCTATCCATTTCCCCGTTTTAAATTTTCTAATTTTCCTACTCGATTAAGGGATCTAACATTCCACGCTCCGACCCGTAGAATGCCAGTATTGTCTTTCCTGATGATCACATCCTCCTGAGTAGTCCCCGCCCGGAGATCCGAATGGGGGACTATTTTACCTCCGGAATATTTTACTCGAGAGGATGCCATCATCATATGTTCATACAGTGGAGCTGCATGTCCTTGGGAAAAGTAACGGCTGTAGTTTCCCCTTGCTTTCAGCCGTTCGCAGTAGCTGTGTGGCAAAGCCACATTAGCTGATGTTACAGGGCCAGCTCAGTCAATCATCCAGACTGTTGCCCCTGTAACTACTGAAAAGGCTGCTGCCCCTCTTCAGGAACCACACGTTTGTCTAGCCTCTCCACAGATACCCCTCCGATGTGGTTGCACCTACGGTACGGCTATCTGTATCGTTGAGGCACGCAAGCCACCCCACCTCGGCAATGTCTGTGGTTCATAGGGGTGGGAGTATCAGCTAGTAACTAATAATTTTATGTTCCCACCAATTCTAACGGCATCTATGTTTTCAGAAAAATCAGGCGCACCTGATGAAACAAAAGTGTTAACATCTCCAAAACTATAAAAGTCAATGTTCACATTATCTGATTAATTTGAATGCGTTGTGTGATGTAACAAAGTATGTTTTTGATGATAGCTTATTACCTCAAACTATCATCTTGAAGGCAACTCACTTGTGTCTGTTAATTTAAGGAATTATTAGACTTGCTTTATCAATTCATTATGGAAATATAATCATATTATTGTACCGTCCACAGTAAATCAGAATTTGCAAGCAGCATGATATGCACCACTTGTACGCATGTTTGTGTAACTAGTAAATGAATATTTGCCTATTTGTCTATTATGTAAATATTATGTAATATGAGCAGTCATGTTCGTGGCTTGTTTATTTATTTATTTCATGTTATTTGTACAGCTGGTAAATAGTCCGAAGGTGTCTAAATATTTGTAACTTTTCTATTTAATATTGTCCAGAAGTTACGTTATTGTGAAAGTGATCAAATTTAAGTCAAAACCGATCTTTCATGTTAAGACTGCTACTTTTGGAAGCGACGAGGATTTGCCAATGATTAGATTAGACGGGATTAATATTTGCTCCACAGATCATGAATATTACATTTCGTAATGATGTGGAAAGTGTCAGTTTAGTTAAAGATAACTTTACATGATATAAATTTTCATATATTACTACCTTAAACTCGCGCTCGCGTGTTGGTTGAGTATTATAGATAAGCTATCTTTCAGTAGTGTGCTATGAGATCAAATCAACGTAAAAATGGACTCGTGTCGAAGCATGCAATCACGAAATTCAACAATAATGATTGTATTAATATCACAGATTGATCACTTGGTGTAATGCGCGAAACGTCAAATCGATATTTTTTAAAGAGATGTATTAAAAGAAATTTCTTTTTTACTGTTTTATTTATTTATTCTTAAAAAGGTAAAGCAGTCAACAATCCCAAGATTGGTTTGAACACCACAGTGCTTTACTAGGCATGGTCCTGTTTGGAGGTGGTATGCCGTTGCCTTCCTCCGACCTTCGAACTGACTTACCCAGCCAGTTATAGTGGGACCTACAGTTTAACGTGGGTTCCGAACCACGGTGCTACTCGGTATTTTTCACATGCGCAATACTGCCAGAGGTGAAAGAAGTGGAAAGTGACAGATAAAAATCCCAGGACCTGGCGGGGATCGAACCCGGGACCCTTGGAGTTGTAGTCTGGCACTATACCACTGTGCAACCGAGGCGCACTATTTATTTTTTATTTCCTTATTCGTATGCTTATCCTTACAGAGAAAGAGCTAAAGACATTGTAGCACGCAAGGAGGTTAGAATAAAGGGAGATGGATGGCATTATCTATGCGGAGCACATACGTAGCTGAAGCCTGTCCGCCATCTTGGTCAGTTTTGGAATGTTATTTCTCCGTTAAAATTACGCGTTAAGTCGACCCTCTTGCTGTTAATGCATTGAACTGACAGTCACTGCAAGGTATGTACTTTCAAACAATATTTTTTGTTGAATAAATAGTAATAAATACTCATCATAATATATTTCAAAAGTTAATTTTTAACGGCTAATTTGCACTGTTTTAACGCTTTGTACATCACGGCAAAACCGTCGGACGTTTCAGTCCTGTTTAGACATAAAACATTAACTATACAACATGAACACTTGTACAAAACTTATCAATGTGGCGGAGGCAGTCTTCACTTTTTCAGCGTAAGGGCGTCTCCCTGTATTCTAACCTCCTTGTGTAGCACGCATAAACCAAACGGTATGATCTGTGGCACCACGTTTCACTGTAAGTAACCTCCTTGCCATAGAGTCGCAAACATCATCGCTGGCCTTCAGTCCGAATTTCTTTTTTTTTAATAATTTGACGACTTTCAACCACCATATCTTCCACCCCTTTTTAGTTATCGGCATAGAACTGCTATGGTGTACAACGGGAGACTTCGGACAACAATTACACACAGACCATTCGTTTGCGTTCTGTAGTTTTCGCTCCAGAGCGAAATATTAACACACACACACACACACACGTAGAATTTTATATACACCGACAACTTTCCTTCTCAATATACTCCATCCTTTTATCATTATCAACCCTCAAGCAACAATGCAACCAATAAAACCATTTTCAAAGAGTAAATATAATTTTCAAAAATTATTGTTTCGCATTTCGCGTTATATTCTTCAAATTACTAAAAATCTACCAAATCGCTATAAAACCGTGCCTAAAACCTTCCTCACGTATAAATTAGTAACTGTACAAATATTTAAGTCTCTGTGTCTTGTCGTTCGGACGTGATACGTGTACCCCGAACAGACACTCTCATTGATATATATAGATAAATAGCTACCCGATCGCCTTAAACCCTGCCTAAAGCCTTCCCCGAGTAAACATTAGTAACTGTACAAATTTTTAGCTCTGTATGTCTTGGGCTTCAGACGTGACAAACGTACACTGAACAGACATTAACATTTATAGATATAGGTATATAATATATATATAAATAGCTATCCGGTCGCCTTAAAACCGTTCCTAAATCCTTCCCCGGGTAGACATTAGTAACTGTACAAATTTTTAGCTCTTTATGTCTTGTGGTTCAGATATGATAAACGTACACCGAACAGACATTCACATTTATAGATATAGATTATTAATTTTAATTTTTTTGGTAACAGTACTAATTTCTGTGTAAAAATTCATCTACAGAGAAGAAGGAGTTGTCATTCAGAAATTCTTTTAGATTGTTTTTAAATCCTCGTTGGCTATCTGTCAGACATTTGATGTTATCTGGTAAGTGACCAAAGACTTTTGCAGCAGCTTAATTCACCCCCTTCTGTTCCAAAGTTAGATTTAACCGTGAATAATGTATATCATCCCTTCTTCTAGTGTTGTTACCACGCACACTGCTATTACTTTTGAATTGGGTTGGGTTATTAATTAAATATTTCATGAGAGAATATAGTGAAGCTACTGTGAAAATCCCTAAATGAGTGTCTGCAAAGATAATCTTCTGTGGGCTCCCGAAATTATTCCAATAACACACTTTTGTGCAATGAATACTTTTTTGCTCAATGATGAATTACTCCAAAATATGATGCCATATGAATGAAACAGGGCACAGTAAGCTAATTTTTCTGAGATGTTGGTCACCAAAATTTGTATTAATGCTAATAGTGTAAGTTTCTGAACTCAAACGTTTCAGTAGATCGTCAGTGTGTTGCTTCAATTTATCATCAATTAAAACATCTAAAAACTTTGCATTTTCTATCTTAGCTACAGACTTCTGATCACAGACTAGATTTATTAATGGTGACATGCCATTTACAGTATGGAAAGGCATGTCTTTTGTTTTATCAAAGTGTAATAAGAGTCCATTTGCAGAGAATCACTTAATAATTTTATGAAATACATTATTTACAATTTAATCAGTTAATTCTTGTTTGTCGGATGTGATTACTATAATTGTAACGTCAGAAAAAAGAAATAGCTTTACAGCATCATGAATATAGAGTGGATAGGGCAGAAAATTGATGTGGTTAAGTAAAATACTTGGACGGTTAGTGAGAAGAACTCCTTGGGGATAGAGCAACACTCTATGTCTTGTCTTGGATGGAGGCCCTGCCAGCGTGCCTAAAGTGATTGGTTTTGCGACAGAGTTAGACATTCACCTTCAGCGAGGGCTAATGTGTGCCAGTTTAAAAACTTCAACTTTTCCCTTTCCATTACTGAACAGTCTCTGTGACTATACACGAGATTTTTTTTATTGATATATTATACGTTGTACTAAAACTTCAACTATTTTCAGCCGAAGACTATTTTCGTATTGTGTGATCGTAAAGTTTACAGTGGCTGAGCCTCGTCGATAATTACTTAGCTGGGAATTTTGCTACTGTCTCATAACGCAGTTAACCCTTCTGTTTCGCTAATTTCAATAGGTTTATTTCTATTTATTACTACTGTTTATGTAGGACAACTTCCTATAGATCAAGCTTTATTCATCTGAGTTATCTGGCAGTGCCTACATCATTTACTAACTTTAGGATAAAACCTCTTTTATTAAACAATCATTTATCCTTATTTTATATTTTATTATTGCGTCGCAAATGCTACGTTATGTGTAGACTTTTTGGCTGTGGGATCACAAATAAAAGGTATTATATGCAGCTGCTGGCATGAAAGCAGACGTGTAAGGTTCGAGCCTGAGACTACATCGAGCCATATTTTCTTAACAGAGCCGTATATATTCCAATGCGTGTGTGTTGAGTTTAGCCAATACAGCATAGTTTGGTCAACACATACAGGCAACGTAAAGTCGCAGCTGGTTTACTGCTTTTAACATGAATCAGGTTGCCTACCTGTGTCTAGAGCTTTTCGACTCAGCTGACTCGTCACCTTTGCTTAGAGAGGCAAAACACTCCGCTTGCATGCAATACGTACTTACTGCAATACATTTCTGCTTCATCGGTGACCAAATGTGTCACTTTGCTACGCAACACACATTTTCGTATACGTTGCAAATTGTCGGATGATGTTTCTCCACTTCACCTGAATGCGGTATACATATTCAATATGGTGTACTTTGAAATACCAAACACTTCAGCTACTTTGTGTATTAAACTATCCACCATACGACTATCAACAATTGGCTCACGGTCGATTACATGTAGAGCCGTCATATCTACCAACTACACACGACACTGTTCTGATTGCTACTGACACTTGGGATGTATTGAGAAAGTTTCACGGATGTCGTCAGATACGAAGATTCAACTGCAAATATATATTTTACACAAGTATTTCCAAATGTTTTCCAAATCCTTGTATAGGCACGTCCACACATTGAGTGAGCTGATATTTTGGATAACGGACTAAATTCACATTCGAGGTACCAGACTTTACTATTATATCGAGCATCAAGGTTGAGACCTTTTTTGGTTCTCCAAAATCAGTCCCGGTGAAAACTTTGACAATTTTATTGCATATGGTACGGATAATATCCTTTCTCATTCTTATACCGAAACTACCCCAATTCGTGAAGTGGATTAGGAAAGGTTCTGCATGAGACTGATGGATGACTTTAAGGAGACCGTTAAAGGCCTGTAAATAAGCATATCGCTAGCAGTCACTTGTACAGTCATCAAGACAATGTTGAACCCATTGTTTCTGATTTGTCTCGGAACGTATCGATGGGCACATTAAGACATATCTGCTTCATTGTAGGCAGTTGACATTATTTTTATTGAATATAAATGAAAAATATTATGAAATCTACTCTAGAACCTGGGATCAATCCTCTATGAGTATTTAATGGGGCGCCACAAATTAACATGTTTCTGGTGTCGTGTTGAACCACCACGGTCAAAAGAACAAATGTTTGCGTACTGCATGCTATATCCGTATGTGTCTAATACAGATGCTCATTAATGACGATGAACAACTTAGAAATACTGATTGAACAGGTAAATCTATTTTGAAATCCATGAAGTGTTAAAGTACAGAAATAATCTAGAATGAGATCAATTACAGTACAAAGCATTAACTGATAATATCTCATTTAGCTGGTTGACTGCCTAGCTCATTAAAATACCGCTAAAGCAACACAAAAAGAGCTCCAAGGGGCGGTTATGAATACATGTACTAAGAACCAAGTCGTGTAGTATAATTAGCGAATTAATACCAGTTACCAGAATAAGCTTCAGGAAAGGAAAATAACATATTGCAGCAGTACTAATTAAATCTGTTGAACCACTGCCATACAACTGTAATACATTATGTGTAGCTGTTCTGAGGCTTGTACATGTTAAAACTGATATATTTAAAACATCTAAATAGTTATTGAAACACACAGTACAAATTTAATTGGATATTGACACATAACTGCCAATGAAAGCCTAAACAAAAGTATTTCATAAGCTGACATTCTGGAGTAGTCGGGTGTTCTGCCGGATGTTTGTGTCAAACTTGCACAATATTTCCACAGTGTGCCTCACTGTCTTCCTCAGGTGCTTCCTGGGACTTGTCACTGTTTGGAACGCGTCCAGTATTTATGCCAAGGCGTTAGGCGTTCCATATGCGGTCCGCGCCGAGTCAGGTGCTCTGTGATTGGTCCATTCCCTAGAGGGTGTGTCTAGTTGCTGCCTGGTGCTCCCTCCACCGTCCGCACCGCGGCAGGCGCATCCTCTGCCGTCCGCGCTGTGGTAGGCGCTTCCTCTGCCGTCTGCGCCGCTGCAGGTGCTCCCTCCACCGTCTGCGCCGCGCTGGGTGTTCCCTCTGCCGTCTGCGACGTGCCAGGTGCACTCCTAGTCGTTTTTCGTTGCGATTTTAGAAGCTCCAGTGCTGGGTTCCATGCTGCACTGAGTTGATATCCAGTGTCACGGTTGATAAGGTTTTCACTGATTTTAATCTCAATGGATTCTTTTATGACACTGTCCCAGAATCTCGGCGTCTGTGTTACTATTCTGGTGTTGTAGTCCATGAAGTGGCCAGTTCTAGGCAGTGTTCAGCTACTGCTGATTTCGTAGCTTGTCCCAGTCTGGTGTACCTCTGGTGTTTTGATGATTTGTGTTTTGGTGATTGAACCGTCCTGGTGGTCTGGCCTATGTATGCCAACCCACACTGGCACGGTATGCTGTAAATTCCTGGCCTCTATAGTCCCAGGTCGTCTTCGGTGTTGCCCAATAGTGCACCGATCTTCGTGGTTGGGCAGAATATGCTGTTAATGTTGTGTTTAAACAAAATTCTGCTGATTTTGGCAGATACTGGCCCTGCATATGGTAGGTATGCCACCCTCTTGGCCTCTTCCTGTTCCTCTTCCAGTTCCTTCACTGCACTTACTGAGTGAAACGCCCTCTGGATGTCTCTGGCAGAATATCCATTCCTGTTGAATACTGACCCCAAGTGTGCCATCTCTGTCATCAGACTGTCAGCATCAGAGAGCGCCTGTGACCGATGGATAACAGTTTTGAGTACACCATTCTTTTGTGCTGGATGGTGACAACTGTTGGCTTGTAGATACAAATCCGTATGTGTGGGCTTGCGATACACACTGTGCCCAATGGTGCCATCTGCCTTCCTCTTAACCAGCACATCCAGGAAAGGGAGTAGTCCATCCTCCAGTTCCATGTTGAACTTTATATTGGGATGGGGTGAGTTCAGGTGCTCCAGGAAGTTGACCAGCTCCTCCTTACCATGGGGCCAGATGACAAAGGTGTCATCGACATATCTGTAGAAACATTTTGGTTGATGTGTGGCTGATGTTAGTGCCTCTTCCTCGAATTTCTCCATAAATAGGTTGGCTACTACTGGTGAAAGGGGACTACCCATCGCCACCCCTTCTGTCTGCTCATAAAATTGACCTCGGTAAAGGAAGTATGTCGAGGTCAGTACATGCTTGAACAGATCCAAGATGGCACCATCGAATTGTTCCCCAATGAGCTTAAGCGAGTCATTCAGTGGGACCCGGTTGAACAAGGGCACCACATCAAAGCTAACCATGATGTCTGAGTCCGAGATGCGTAGCTGCTGAAGGCGCTGTAAAAAATCCTCTGAGTTCCGAATGTGGTGTGAGCACTTCCCCACATAAGGTGACAACATCTTCTTCAAATAAGCTGCTGTGGGGTAGGTGGCTGCCCCAATATTGCTAACAATAGGTCGAAGTGGCACCCCCTCCTTGTGGACTTTGGTTAGTCCGTACATCCTTGATGGTACTGGCGCTTTTGATAGTAGTTTCTTGATGACGTTATCAGGTAGGCCTGTCTTCTTCAGTAGTGTCCTTGTCTTCTTGTCCACTTTGTCGGTGGGGTCACTCCTTATTGGTATGTAGGCAGGATCTTCCAGGAGTTGTTGCATCTTCCTATCATAATCTGCCTTCAATAGGATCACGGAGGCGTTGCCTTTGTCAGCTGGCATCACCACAATGTTTTCATCTTCCCGGAGTTGCCTGAGTGCCCTCTTTTCTGCACTTGAGATGTTAGACTTGGGCATCCTGGCCCTGGTGAGTGCCCTGCAGGTTTCTCGTCGGATTTCTTCCGCCACACTAGAAGGAAGTGTGTTGGATGCCTGCTCAGCTGCACTGATAAAGGCCGCCACTGGCACATTTCTGGGAGTCACTGCAAAGTTTAGACCCTTGCTGAGTGCTTGAAGTGTCTCCTCATCAAATTGCTGACCACTTAAGTTGACCACTGTGCGCCTGTCCTCTTCCTGCTGTGACTTGTTGTTGAGGCGCTCGAACTTAGCTCGTTGGCAGGTTCTTGATTTCTTCCTGGTGCACTCTGCTAAGGCCCATGAGGCTCCATCCACCTGGTCCCACTCTTGGTCAGTAAGGGATGTTTCTATAGACAGGTGAAGATGTAACAGCTCCCTGGATGTCACATCTAGTCTGTGGCGTAAATTGCGCACTCTCTGCCTTACCAATGCAAGGCTGGCTCGGCGTTTAATTCTGTTGGCCGCTCTGGGATTAACATGATGTTCCTGGAGCACCTGAACTCACGCCATCCCAATATGAAGTTCACCATGGAACTGGAGAAGGATGGACTACTCCCTTTCCTGGATGTGCTGGTTAAGAGGAAGGCAGATGGCACCTTTGGGCACAGTGTGTATCACAAGCCAACACATACGGATTTGTATCTACAAGCCAACAGTTGTCACCATCCAGCACAAAAGAAAGGTGTGCTCAAAACTCTTATCCATCGGGCACAGGCGCTCTCTGATGCTGACAGTCTGATGACAGAGATGGCACACTTGGGGTCAGTATTCAACAGGAATGGATATTCTGCTAGAGACATCCAGAGGGCGTTTCACTAAGTAAGTGCAGTGAAGGAACCGGAAGAGGAACAGGAAGAGGCCAAGAGGGTGGCATACCTACCATATGCAGGGCCAGTATCTGCCAGAATCAGCAGAATTTTGTCTAAACACAACATTAACAGTATATTCTGCCCACCCACGAAGATCGGTGCACTATTGGGCAACACCAAGGACGACCTGGGACTACAGAGGCCAGGAATTTACAGCAATCCGTGCCAGTGTGGGTTGGCATACATAGGCCAGACCACCAGGACGGTTCAAGTCAGGTGCAAGGAACAACTGCATACACAAATATAATTTAGTATGAATGCGACAAGATTTAAAGCTTGTTTAGAAACTGGCAATAATCTTCATAAGCAGAAAAATGTAACCACGTGTTCATTTCAAAACGCAAAACTAGTTACTTCTTACTACAGTATTAAAGTGTCACATATGGCGCTATTAACATTACAGAATTTTACTGAAGCTACAGAGATAGTGATGAGAGCCGATCGTACGAAAGTTCAGTAAAATTAAAGTAGTACATCGAGGTTCAGGTAGAATACAGTGGGGAACTGCATTTCGGTTACAAGACATATTGTATGTAAACAATCTGCTGGATCAGAGAGATGTTGGTACCCACTTTTACTCTGTACACCGCTGAAACGCGTCCTGATGTACTATCTACGAGACAATAAAATCGCTTACGCGACATTGCTAGGTCCTTTCAACTACCCCTCTCCACGGTAATTGGTGGCGGTGGCATATCTCAATCGTCAGCGTCAAAAATGCATTCAGTGTGACTTGCATGAGGTGAAGGTCCGAAGTCACGCAAAAGCCTCATATCTGTGACACCTCCCTCTGTTTATTCGAATATAACTGGGAAGAAATGAAGCGTGTCCTCTCGTTTTAAATGTCTGGCAGTGTGCTGAAGACAAGTTGAGACCGTGACTTACTGTACCACCTGGGTCGCGCGGTCTGAAGCGCCATGTCACGGTCTGCGTGGCCACTGCCGCCAGAGTTTCGAGACCTCCCTCGGGTGTGTTGAAATGTTTGTGATTCTATGGGACCAAACTACGGTAGTCATCAGTCAGTAGTCTTACAAACTACTTAAACTAAGTTAAACTAACCTAAGGACAACACACACATCCATCCCGAGAGACACGGGAGGCCGTAACGTGGCGCTCTAGACCGCTCGGCTACTCCCGCGCGGCCCTCGGGCATGTGTGTGTGGTCCACAGCATAAGTCAGTTTAACTAGTTTGTAAGTCTAGGGACTGATGACCAAGGCAGTTTGGTCCCTTAAGTTTACAAGCATTTGAATAATTTTGATCCCCATGCTGGTAGGATGTGATGATTCCGTTTCCAGCCGTGTAAATATCCCTCAGTCGAAATGGCATGTTGTTATGGGAGTGTTATATGGTAGACGTGCGTAGGCACATGTTAACAGGAAGATCCCCAAACTTTCGTTAAACAAGAGAAATTTTGTTACAATTAATTGAATACTCAAATTATTATAAGTACAATTATTACTGATAAAGTCCAGTCTTCGGGCATTAAACTTTAAAGTTCTTTTGCTGTCCATTATAACTACTAAGTATCAATACAAAGACATATCTTGAGGCAAAGTTCCTTGTAGCGTGACATTTTGTCCTAAATTGTAGAATTATACCAACTGAATCGTAGCACTGATACCTCGATACACATGCTTGATGAACACGTTACAGTTTGTGAACTCGAGACACATTCCGTTTAGGATGTAAGCGCCGCCAGTTTAACTATCGTTCGGCCAATCAAATTTCACACGTGTGGTTGAGTTGGTACCGCGCGGCCACTTGCCGGACTGAAGGAACTCGTGTTGCCAACTGTGTGCGGTTCCGTGGCGCTATCGATTAGGCTTAGTAGTCTTGGGTTGCCTCGCAATACGCGGTATTACACACGCAGAACCTGTTGGCCGGCGGCACCCATCGCCACACGTAGCTTCATATCCTGAAGTTATTGTTAGTGCGAGTAAGCACTCCAGACGACCTTTTACCGTGATTCAAGCACTTGCGTAACCGTTTGATACTGACATTCTCTGTGCTCTGTTGTCAGCGGGGAGCAGAGGCAGGTAGTACATAGTGAGTTCTGGATAATGCTATCGTCCAGGACTGTGTTGGATACTAATCTGTAACACAGTGGTTCATCTGTCAGTTATTTTCGACGGCGACTGAATGCCGGTATTAAATGAATTGGTAACTCACGTTACCGTGGCACACAAAAAGCATACGACGACGTTTAATACGGAATATACAATACTTCGGATACCCATTATGCAACCGCTCTGATATGTTCGTTTTCCTATCCTGTGGTCGAGTGTCACGACGAAAATTCAAACGGACCTGAACTGCCTTTCTAAGCAGAGAGGACCGATGACTTAGCTGTTTAGTCCCCTAAAAACCAACAACAACAACAACATAAGCATAGATTTTAGACATACGTAAAAAGTTCTAGGAAACTAAACTAGCTTCCTCCGTTGGCATCTTTGGGACGGGACGATTTCACGCGAAATTTAAGTATCTCATAGATACATGAAACTGGCTGAATGTCTGGTGTTTACTACTCCAGTTCCTCTTTCTACCCCTTTACTCTCTCCGTTCATTATCGCCTCCCCTCTCTCTGCCCCCCTTTTCTCTTTGTCCGTCTCCTCCTCTCTGTTTCCTCCTCCTCCTGTCTATGAAACATTACCAATATTAACTAACTTTTCATGATGGTCAGTGAAACGGTGTCGAGGTTTATGGAAAGGTGGCTTCTCCATAAAAACATACATGCATGTGCCAAAATTCATGGTGATCGTCAAAATGTGTCAAAGTCTGCTGTTAGGTGCCCTGCGCCATACACCGTACGAAATGTAATGTGGACAGTGATCAACGTCTTACATTGTAGGTCAATACAGGAATAAAACTGTAGATTGTTGTCGACGTCTGTTGTAACGTATCTTCCGCCGTGCAAAATTTTATATAGACACTAGTCTAGTGTTTTGAATGTCCAGTGTACAAAATTTCATCAAGTTTGGAACAAAACTGTAGATTTGTATGAAATAAAAGCACACAAACAAAACCATGGACACATCATTACTTTATCTATAAACATACCAATTTAGAAACCACCATTGTTAAATAATAATTTATACTGACTTTTTGATCACCCGCTGTATCAAAGGAATTCGTGATAAGGACATGGGCATCATTTGTGCAGTTTTTTCTACCCTAGGATCAGTTTAATCATGGTCCTTGACTTCGTACATGACGTCTGAAAGCCTTCATATTATTCGTTACAGGTGAAAGTAACACTGTAATTTTCCTACAGCGCGACCTAAAGGAAGGAAGAATGATTAGGGTAAAACGTCCGGTCTACAACGAGGGCACTGGAGACGAAGCACAAGCTCAGATTATTTATTTATTTTTGCAAGGGTAGGCAAGGAAACCGGCCAAACCCTTTCATAGGAACCGATCCGGTGTTGCCTGGAATGATTTAGAGAAATCACGGAAAACGCAAATCTGGATGACGACAGGGACAGCCCGACCCGCGACCTGCAGAACAAGTTTTAAATTCCATATTAAGTCGCCTGGTTCCAATTTATAGATCGGTGTCCGACTGTATAAGGTTTGTGGGCCCCATCCGTGGAGACAAAGGCCAGGATGCGTGCCAGCTGTCTTGTGGTGATGAGCTGTTGATATACACCGATCAACCAAAACATGACCACCTACATGGTGTTGACATAAATTCGTCCAGTGGAAGGCAGCGTCACTTGACAAGGAATGACTGCCACTGAGGCACATGCACGGCTCTGTTCGTGTGTAGGATGAGGAGTTTGACTCAGGGCAAATTGTGATGGCACGGAGGCTCGGCACGATAATTTCAGAAACTGCCATACTTTTCAGGTGTTCAAGAACTGATGATTTTAGTATATCCAGAAACTGGCGAAACCAACGCGAAATCACGTTAAATGTCGATTGGTTTGGCGGCTACCCCTTATTAGATTTCGGACGTCGCAGGCTGTATACAACGATAAAACAGCACAGGCGGAAAACGTGGCGGAACTAACAACAGACTTGAATACTGGGCAGAGTGCAACTGTGAATGAACACACAATGAACTGAAAATTCCTAAAGATGGGTCTCCACAGATGAATGCCCATGTATGTGGAAATGTTATCACCACCGCCCGAGGTTCGAATTCTTCCTTGAGCATATGTGTATGTGTTTATGTGTTGTCCTTAGGTTAGGTCAGGATAAGTTGTTTTGTAAGTCTAGGGATTGATGGCCACATTAGTTTGATCACGTAAAATTACAAACATTTGAACACCACGAAACCGGCAAATACGTTTGAAATGGGCACTTGACCATCGTCATTGGACATTGGAGCAGGTTTTAGAACGTTGCACGGTCTAAATAATCCTTCTTCATCGTGCCGATGGGACCGCGCGAACCAGTCGTTTCCCAGTGGAACAGCTGGAGAGAGGCAAGTAGGCGGCGGCTCAGTTACGGCGTGGGCACCCATGGGTACAGAGAGGCACTACCAGGGCCGAGAAGTATCGTACGCTTTTTGTAGACTACGTATACTTCTTCACAACAAAGAAGTTTCCCAGAACCAGTGGCACCTTTCAAAAAGAAAATACGCCATGTCCCAAGACAAGGAGCGTGATTGAGTAGTTCGAGAAACTGATGTGCTGGTCTCCGGATGTGATGCAGATGGAACACATCTGGGATGTGAGTGATCGCTGCCCTGTACGGAATGAAGTGACTTGTTCATGCAGACGTGGTGAAAGCGACCAACCGAGGCCACGCTGCTGACGCGTCGCCACTATTATTCGTGCACATTACGGCTGTTAGCTAGATGTTCCAAGCTTCTGGCTGATCAGTGTAGTCATCCTAAGTGCCACTTGGTAGCAATCGAAACAAAATATTCGTTGTTGCGATGGTTGGAACTTTGATAGTGGCAACTGTTTATTCACAACTAACACAAAAGCGTTACATGTCTGTACCTGATGCAGTCCTTCAAAGAAGTCACCCGCGTTGTGTAGAACCCGTTGCCAGACACGTGGAAGGCATAGTATACCGTCAGAAGAGCCTGTTCTGTTGATGGTGCTAATGGAGCGAGTACCACGAAGTAGTTCCTTCATCTTCGGAATCAAATCGAAGTCACAAGGACTTAGGTCCGGAGAGGATGGTGGATAGTACAGTACTTCCCAGTCCCACCGACCGAACAGAGGTGCCACAGCTTGCGCTGTAAGCGTTCGCGCTTTGTCGTGCAAAATGATGGGTGGGTTGCGCAGAAAGTGTTGCCGCTTCTTTCGCAAAACTAGTCGCAGGTAATGACCCAAAAACGAAGAGTAATATTGTGCACTGACGGTCTGCCATTATAACTGTCACCATACCAGGCTTCTGAAGCATTTTAGACTTTCGCGGTGACCCATAATGACGCCATTCGTTGTCTTGACGTTTCGGTTTTGGCTCGTACGATGTAGCCCAGTCTCATTTAGTGTTACGATACGGCGTAAGAAAGTCTCTCATTCGCGCTACAAGTGCTTCTGAGCAGCGTCGTAAGTTCCTTCAAGATGCGAAGCACAGTCGTATGCTCCAATCCCGTTTCGTGGTAGACCTCAGGAATCGCCTGCCGTAGATAATTGTCCACTAACGCGAGCACTTCTTCAGAGATGGTCGGACGACCTGCCCGATGCATGTCTGCCACAGTTGGCCGACCTTCTTTAAATCAACGTGTTACTATTCTGCACGGCAATGCCGATTCCCCGCACGCCTCTTGGAGACCTCGATGACACTGTCGTGCTGTACGACCCCTGGCACATTCAATCTTGATGTAACTCCATTGTTACTGTTTCTAAAACACAATGACACAGTTACGTTAGACCGCTCGCTCACAAGTGACTGTGTTTCCCTCGATTGTACGGTGACGTGGGACAGGCGAGTCCGTTTGGTCGGAGGTAACAGTGTCTCCACAGCAGTGCTGCCACTGTTTAAATTCCAGCCCTCGTATTTCGGTTTCCCGACATACGTTAGCACGAACAGTATGGTACATTAAGCGATTTGATCTATTTTATATTATGTAAATGTTGTGACACGAGGTATTGTTTCTCAGTATCTGGCATTATGTGTCGACAACCTACTTGAAATGTCTCAATAAAATTTCAGGGAAGGTACTCGTCTGCGTTTGGCTCTTGAAGTTAATTCTGACTCCAATCTTGACTATAGCAATTTCCCCAATCAGAGATCACAGCAGTTCATCATGCTTCAAAAGGATGTCTTCGACGGTAAAATGGCAAATATCGGAATTTCGACCGTCGATAGAGCACTGGTGACAGCATAGCTGCAGACAATATAGTCAGTGCACGCTGGTATCCATTTCTGTAGTCCGGTAACCTTCAATTCCTATTAGCTGAAACGGGGTAACTGCTGAAGGAACGAAAACCAGATGTCCATGGGGAAACTGAGGCACATGTTTCCATGCGTTATGTCTGGCAGATCTGTAGTTATCTTGCCATTGCTACCTGCTACTGATGCTCTCGAGGATTTTTTGGAAATCCGGGACGACCTCATGCCTGAGCGTCGTGAAAATGCTTTAGGATTACTGCCGATAAATGAGCTGGAATGAGGAGCATCTATTTCCACCCCATACTTTTTATACAATCTTCAGTCTATCATATTCAGTCCAGCATATAGAACAGTCCTCATCGCTTAAATACTCTTTTATTCTAAGTGGTGACCGGTTTTCATCGGATTTAGAGGTACAATAGGACAAAGGGAAACAAAATAATAAAAATTAAGTACAAGTATAGGTGCTATACTTACTAATACGATAGCGTAGAGAAGAAAATGTAATATCATCATCCGATTTCACCTTCTAACTGTGTCGTTGTGTCTTTGAGATAAAAAGCAGATGCCTCACGCCATATCTGCTATCACACTTCAGCTTTAAGCAGTAGGATAGCATGTGAAAGATACATGTCAGACATCATGATTTTAAAACTTAATATTATGTCGGCTCTTACCGAAAGTTATGTCTGAATAACATTTGTATAGTGTACAATTATGTATTAAATACTGTAATATACGGAAAAAGATGATAAAGGACCAGAAAGCCGAAATTAATAGGGTCCAGATTCAAAGGGAATTTGGATTTTAAGGTGGATTCTGTCAATCTGAAATTAAATTGGATATACATTATTACCATTTTTTTAAAAAGAAAAATGAACTTAGAGCTAAAGAAATTGATCACGTTCACACAGTGTACTCTAGAGCAAACGGATGCCTTTCGCCCTTCGGCGTGGTTGTGAGTATGGTCCTTTAGTATATATTAGTTTAAGAAGTTGGTAAGTCTAGGGACCGATGACCTGAGCAGTTTCGTCCTTCAGGTTTAAACTTTTGAGCATTTTTGAAATATTTCCTCTCCTACCCTGTGACGAATTCAAGTTTTGTCTTTTACTTGAACTTCATGTTTTCACTGTTGCTATTACAAGCTTCATCGCTCCCCTGACTGTAACGTAACAGCGTAATTATCAATACATCTCCGTAGCAATCGAAAGAAAGGAAGCAGTCATTTTTCGTTATGTAGGTGCATGTCAATATCGAAATATCGCATTCGGATGCAAGTTACTCGAGATTCCAGACGATCAGAATGGATCTTCCTGAGAATTCTGTGTACTGCTTTGAATTGTGTAAGAAGGCGCCTAATCTGTGTTAGTAGTTAATACCAGTGGCATTTATGTCAATTACGGGCGGACACAGCGTTTCTGCGTAGAATTAAATAAGTTATGATTGTTCGCTGTGATAGTTTTCCATCATCAGAAATAAGCATGTGATGTAAACGAACAAACGTTCCACTACCACAGAGAAAACTAACGACAGTGCAAAACACACCACGGGACTAGCTTTAGTCCCTCTAAAAGTGACAACAACGAAATGCGCCCTTAAGTTTTGAAATTTCACAGTAAATAGTAAATGTTCCTGTTTCACACCCAAGCACTCACAGATTGAATTAATACCACCGCTAAACTTGTAGATTGTAATTTCGGAATGTCATTATACAGTTCGCAAACTTGAATTTTCTTGTATTGTAGTAATTCTTCTGGTGTTCCATATATCCTCCGTCCCCTCCCAACGTCTGCTCTCCATCAAGTGTACAGGCCACCCGTTGTTTGTTGTTATGGTCTTCAGTCCGGAGACTGGTTTGATGCAGCTCTCCACCCTACTCTATCCTGAGCAAGCCTCTTCATCTCCTCATAAGAACGGCAACCCACATCCACTTGAATCTGCTTACTATACGTGTCTCTTGGTCTCCCTCTGCGATTTTTACCCCACACACTTCCCTCCAATGCTAAATTTACGATTCCCTGATGTCTAAGAATGTGTCCTACCAAGCGATCCCTTCTTTTAGTCAGGGTATGCCAAAAATTCCTTTTCTCACCAATTCTGTTCAGTACCTCTTCATTAGTTATGCGATCTACCCACCTAATCTTCAGCATTCTTCTGTAGCACCACATTTCAAAAGCCTCTATTCTCTTCCTGTCCACACTGCTTATCGTCCATGTTTCACTCCCGTACAAGGCAACACTCCACACAAATGCCTTCAGAAAAGACTTCCTTACCCTTAAATTAATATTCGATGTTAGCAAATTTCTCTTTTTCAAAAATGCTTTTCTGCCCATTGCCATTCTGCATTTTATATCCTCTGTACTGCGACCATTGCATGTTATTTTACTACCCAAGTAACAAAACTCATCTACCACCTTCATTGTTTCGTTACCTAATCTAATTCCTTCAGCATCGCCTGATTTTCTAAGACCGCATTCCATTAATTTTGTTTTGCTCTTGTTAATGTTCATTTTATATGCTCCCTTCAACACGCTGTCCATTCCATTCAACTGCTCTTCCAGGTCCTTTGCTGTCTCTGACAGAATTACAATGTCATCAGCAAAACGCAATGTTTTTATTTCTTCCCCCTGAACTTTTATCCCTATTCCAAATTTTTCCTTGCTTTCCTTCACCGCCTGCTCGATGTACAAATTGAATAACATCGGAGAAAGGCTACAACCCTGTCTTACTCCCTTCCCAACTGATGCTTCCCTTTCATGCCCTTCGAGTCTAATAACTGCGGTCTGGCTTTTGTACAAGTTGTAAATAACTCTCCTTTCCCTGTATTTTACCCCTGCTGACTTCAGAATTTGAAAGAGTGTATTCCAGTCAACATTGTCAAATGCTTTCTCCAAATCCACAAAAGCTAAAAATGTAGGTTTGCCTTTCCTTAATCTATCTTCTAAGACAAGACGTAAAGTGAGTATTGCCTCCCGGGTTCCTATGTTCCTCCTGAATCCAAACTGATCTTCCCCAAGGTCAGATTCTACCAACTTTTCCATTCTCCTGTAGATAATTCGTGTTAAAATTTTGCAACCATGACTTATCAAACTGATGGTTCTGTAATTTTCACATCTGTCTGCACCTGATTTCTTTGGAATGGGGATTATTACATTTTTCTTGAAGTCTGAGGGCATTTCGCCTGTCTCATACATCCTACACACCAGTTCAAATAGTCTTGTCATGGCTGGCTCTCCCAGAAACTTTAGTAGCTCTGACGGTATGTCATCTACTCCTGGGGCCTTGTTCCGACCTAGGTCTTTCAAGGCTCTGTCAAATTCATCTCTCAGTATAGTATCTCCTATTTCATCTTGATCTACTTCCTCTTCCCTTCCTACAACATCGTCACTAAGTTCATTTCCTTTGTACAGCTGCTCTATGTACTCTTTCCACCTTTCAGCTTTCCCTTCTTTGCTGCAAACTGGTTTCCCATCTGAGTTCTTGATATTCGTAGAGTTGCTTTTCTTGTCCCCAAATGTCTCTTTTATTTTCCTGTAGGCGGTATCTACTTTTCCCCTTCTTATACATTCTTCTACAGATTTGCATTTGGCTTCTAGCCACTCCTGCTTAGCCATTTTGCACTTCCTGTCAATCTCATTTTTTAGTCGTCTGTACTCCATTTTTCCTGTTTCATTTACTGCATTTTTATATTTTCTCCTTTCATCAATTAATTGTAGTATCTCCTGTGATACCCATGGATTTTTTGTAGGTCTTGCCTTTCTACCTATTTTGTCCTCCGCTGCCTTTACTATTTCATCTCTCAATGCTACCCATTCCTCTTCTACTGTTTTATTTCCCCCTGTTACTGTCAACTGTTGCCTAAATCTCCCTCGGAAATTCTCCAGAACTTCACTTTCCTTCAATTTATCTAAGTCCCATCTCCTTACTTTCCTACCTTTTTGTAGTTTTTTCAGCTTCAGCCTACAGTTCATGACTAACAAGTTATGGTCAGAGTCTATATCTGCCCCTGGGTATGTCCTGCAGTTTGTAACCTGGTTCCGGTACCTATGTCTTACCATTATAAAATCTATCTGATACCTTCCGGTGTCTCCTGGTCTCTTCCATGTATACAACCTTCTTTTGTGATTCTTAAACCACGTGTTTGTTACGATTAAATCATGTTCCGTGCAAAATTCTACCAGGCGACTTCCTCTTTCATTCCTCCTGCCCAGTCCATATTCACCTATTATTTTTCCTTCCCTTCCTTTTCCTACTACCGAATTCCAGTCTCCCATAACAATTAAGTTTTCCTCTCCCTTAACTGTATGAATAATTTCCTTTAGCTCCTCATATATTTCTTCGATCTCCTCATCATCGGCAGAGCTAGTTGGCATATAAACCTGTACTACTGTTGTCGGTGTTGGCTTCGTATCTATCTTGACAATGATAATGCGATCGCTTGCATATACTGCAAACTTTCTCGCGCTTTACTGGGTTATCTCAGATGATGCCTGTCCACTGGAGGGTATGTTTAGAAATGTCCGAAGGAACCGACAACACATATATACATATGTAAAATTAATGCTTCGAGGGGCAGTAACATCCGTAAATTTCAGTGTGGAGGCACACGAGATTCGATAATTTTTGGGAATCGGCTAAGCATGGCAGCGACTAGACGAGTCTAATGTGAAATGCCCAGTAGTGTAAACTATACGGCGAGAATTTGTGCCTCGCTGATAGAGTGCCTTGTTAGTTCCTACAGCTGTGATATCCACCGTGTCTAGGTGGCTTCGTAGATACAGCGTTTGCCCAGTAACCAGAAAACCCTGGCTCGATACCCAGTCTGGGCAGAGATTTTTAACTAACTCATTTAATTTAATTCAGTGCCCACGATAGAGCGAAACGTCTCCGATATCCTTGAGTGTACAATATTCCACTATGTTTTTCTGTTATGGAAACTCAATTTGTGGAAGTGTAAAGAGGAACAAAGTATGTTCTGAGCAACTTTGATATCAAATTTATCGACTTCTAATTAGATTGATCAATTAATTCTCCCTCCCCTTCTCCGACCCCTCTGGGGAAAACCCAGTGGAATTGGTCTCCCTTATCTGGAATTCCCTCAATAACGATTTCTTCCTCTTCCCTCTCTGATTCACTGAGCACAGGACTCAAACCATGGAACTCGAATTTCCTAACCCTATCCGCTGACTGTATTGGTCAGATGTTTACCGAAATTGGCAAAAAAATTCTAGATCTGTCCAAAAGTGTTTCAACATTTTCTGCACTACTTTATTCAGTTTTTCCCCAAAAGAATCTATCACTGCTCCGCTTGCGGCACTTCTGCTGCAATCCTTCAAAATTGCTCAAACGTTTGTTATTTGCTGAGCACCTCATGATACATTACGGATGATTCGGCTTCAACTGTCATTTGTAAATTGCCAATTGGCAGAGTTGTTTCCTGTGACCAATTACTTAGACCGACTGCTACTGCGACTGGAACATTTTTTGTGAACCCTGTCACGTCCTCTGTTGTTTTTCCAGAAAACATTAGCCGTTGAAACACCTACGTAGGAGAATGGCGCAGCTATTACTGAATACCACGCCAGTACCTCGTTTGTAACAGGCTGCGTCTGCTGCTTAGCTTTGAAGCTTCTAATTGGTTAAACAAAGTCTCCTTGTCTAACTTTTGTTGAACTCTCACATTTAAAAATAACTTCACCGGTTCCATCAGAGCATTTGTAGCATCCATTGCATTAACTGATATTGTTTCCACCATCTGCGTACAATTTACCACTACTTCTAAAATAAAAATAAAAAGTGCGAATCAAACATTTCATTTTGCTCCCGTCATACCAAGAGGTAAATGCGTTTAGCCTTGCTAATCTTAGCATATGATTACATACTACTCGGTAAAATCGTGCGCTGCATGACATAAAGTCTGTGAAAAGTAACATACTGGTACATGTTAAACTATGACTAGTTAAATTACAACTCTCGCACCTCTCAGGCATCAAAGAATGTTTCTCACAATCCTCTTTGTACTGAGACAAATCTATTGGTAGCTCAGATTCCGCAAATGCAACTTTAATCCTCGAAAGCCAAACGCTATGTCCGGTGTTTGCCATTATGATAATAATAGGGCCATTAAAATTGTTTTCTCTTTGGACTCAGCACACTGTAATGTTGCAGTTGACAGACAGCCGTAGCCAGAGATGCTCTGCTGGCGCCGGACTGTTGGCGGCAGGCCACTCACAGTTACCAGATTATAGCAGGCCAAGACCATCTCTGGGCACCAATTATATCAGCATGAAGCTATATGTCAGTATGGAGCTGCTGGAACCTGTAGATGCCGTTAGACGTAGCGAAACAAAATGAGAGATTGCACACGTTTATACTAACTTTTGCAAGTATCCTGCTGACTGTTACGCACAGCGGCCGCCTGCTGAAGCAGCCCTACTTGGCGGTCTCGGGCCGTGACATAGTATTCTCTGCCCCGCCCTGCACAGCGTTTGAGCAGTTATGATGGCCCCTGTGTTGACTCCCAGATCGGAGGGTAGGCCGCATCGTGGAGTGATGCCTGCAGTGCCGAACCGGAACGTTGTTGTCTAATTCTCTTCTACAGAGAAAGATAATCATTGCGGAAAGTAATGTGATGATGGTGTTGACCGGCCAGGTATTTATTAGGCTGGCTTATAGCATTTACTTGAGGTTGAATGCACTCTGAATCTGATCCCCGCTATTAGTGATCCTCTGGCTTCACATTTGCTTGGCTATCTGTAACGTCAGGCTTCCATTAAGCTGTGTTCTAAGTAAGTGTTGTTGTACCACTGTTAGGTGACACTACGGATCGTTGCGAAAATGCTCTTCCAACAATGTTCTGCTGAGTGTGCATCTTTCCTGCGGCTTAATGATCGAACTTGTGTGCTGTCAAATCTTTACTCACGCCTGGAACAGCTGTCATCACCATCTGGTGCTGGTGGGAACTTAGGAAAGTTTCCCTTTCTTGCCCTTTGCTATTCTGCTGCACAAGACATTTAAGCTCTTGTTTCTCTTTCCTCTTAATGTCTGTAGACGGTTCCCTAGTTTTAAATGTTTCTATTTACTTACTTTTTTCCCGTAACATATCCTGCTTTGCCACTTTGCACTTCCAGTCAACTTCATCTTTTAGCCATTGGTATTTCATTTAGGCTGACTCATTTGTTGCAATTTTATAACTTTCCCCTTTCATAAATTAATATTTCTTATGATATAGTACCACTCAATTCTCTAATCTGCACTATATCTAAATTCAAACTGTTTCTCTTTTCATATCTTCTAATCTACCTACCCGATTAACGGATGTAACATTACACTTCGCTCCGTAGAATTCTGGTGTCGTTTTTCCTAATTGTGATATCCTAATGAGTAATTCCACCCATAAGTTCGAATTAGGAACAACTTTACCTCCGCAATATTTTACCTAATATGACGCTCTCATCATTTATCCATACAGAAGAGCTGCATGTCGTCAGGTAAAGTAGTGACTTTGGTTCGCCCTTGCGTGCACCCTTTTACTGCAACTGTATTGCATCACCACATTGCAGAAGAGTACATAATTTATTCATCTTGTTTGGGAGGGTGTTGAGTACTCCAATACAAGGTCATTCAGTTCAGTAACCAGGTGAACTGTCCAGCTTTTATAATATTAAACTTCATGGAAATGGCTGTGGGACGGGATCGTCGGTTTCAACCCGTATCGTCATTGTTATACTCTGTGATCAAACGTATCTGGGCTCCTGGCTCAAAATGAAATACAAGTTCCTGGCGCCCTCCATCGGTAATGCTGAAATTCATTTTGGTGTTGGCCCACACTTAGCCTTGAGGACTGCTTCCACTCTCGCAGGCATACGTTCAGTCAGGTGCTGGAAGGTTTCTTGCGGAATGGTAGCCAGTTCTTCACGAAGTGCTGCACTGAGGAGAAGTATCGATGTAGGTCGGTGAGGCCTGGCACGAAGTCGGCTATCCAAATCATCCCAAAGGTGTTCTTTGGGATTCAATTCAGGTCAGTCCATTACAGGGATGTTTTTGTCGTGCAATCGCCATCCCCGAATTGATCTTCAACAGTGGGAATCAAGAATGTGCTTAAAACATCACCGTATGCCTGTGCTGTGATAATTCCACACAAAACAACAAGGGGTGCAAGCCCCCTGCATGAAAAACACAATCACACCATGACACCAGCGGCTCCGAATTTTATTGTTGCCACTACACACGCTGGCAGATGACGTTAACCGAGCATTCGCCATACTCACAATCTGCAATCGGAACGCCACATTGTGTACTGTGATTCGTCACTCCACTGTTCAATCGTCCAAAGTTTCCTCTCCTTACAAACAAGCGGGGCGTCGTTTGGCACTGACCTGCGTAATGTATGGCTTATGGGCAGCCGCTCGACCATGAGATCCAAGTTTTCTCACCTCCCTCCTAACTGTCGTAGAGCTTGTAGTGGATCGTGATACAGTTTGGACTTCCCGTCTGATGGTCTGGATAGATGCCTACCTAATACATTGTACGAACCTCTTCACCTGTCGGCGGTCTCTGTCAATCAACAAACGAGATCGGCCTGCACGCTTTCGTGCTGTTAGTGTCCTCCACGTTTCCACTTCACTCTCAGATCAGAGTGGACCTAGGGATGTGTAGGAGTGTGGAAATGTCGCGTACAGCCTCCTGACACAGGTGACAGCCAATCACCTGACCACGTTCCAAGTCCGTGAGTTCGCGGAGCGATTTATTCTCCGGCTGGAGCAAACTTGAGTGGCGTTGATGTTCAACATATCTGTCCTGAATGCTAAGGATCGTCTGACCAATTAAGTTTTTCCACATGGACAAGGAATCTTTCCTCAGACCCAAATCATCCTTGACGGATCCAAGAATGTTCTCGTCTTGTTCCATCATTTGTAAAGTTATCGTGACAGAGAAACTCGTAACTGCAAATATCTATCTCTATTTCAGCGATTAAAATACACAATACGTTGTTGTTGTTGTTGTTGTAGTCTTCAGTCCGCAAACTGACTTGAGGCAGATATACACGCTACCCTGTACTGCGCAAGCCTCTTCATTTGAGAATAAAAACGGCACCATATATCCTTTTCAATCAGCTTACTGAATTCGTCCCTCGGTCTTCCTCTACGATTTTTACCCCGCACACTTCCTAATGCTAAGTTGACGATTCCTTGACGTCTCAGAATGTGTCCCACCAACCTTACCCTTCTCTTCTCAGGATGTGCCAGTAATTCCCTTTCTCCCCAATTCTGTTCAAAAGCTCCTTTTTTTTGTTTGAACTCCTTATCGTCCAAATTTCACTCCGCCACAATACTAAATTGCAAACAAATGCCTCCAGAAAGAACTTCCTAACATTTAAATTAATTTTAGATGTCAGAAAATTTCGCTTTCTCAGAAATACTTTCCTTCCCGTAGTCGTTTTGAATTTTATATCTTCTTTACTCCTGCCAGTAGAAGTTATTTTGCTACCTAAATAATAATAATAATAATAATTTTAATGTCTCGCTACCTAATCTAATTAATTCAGCATCCCCTGATTTTCTTACACTACATTCCATTACCCAAGTTTTGCACTTGTTAATTTTCATCTTATAACCACCTTTCAACATACTATCCATTCCGTTCAACTGCTCTTCCAGGTCCTTTGTCGTTTCTAACAGAGCCACGTTGTCCATCGGCAAACCGTAACCGTAAGTTTTTACTTCTTTACCCTTAACTTTAATTCCTTCTTCAAAATTCTCCTTGCATTCCTTCACAGCTTGCTCAATGTACAGACTACAGCTAGCCCAGCTCAGTATACAGATTGAACAACATTGGGGAGAGGCTACAACCCTGTATTACTCTCTTCCCAACCACTGCGACCCAGTATACTCTAATAACAGCTCTCTGGTGTTTGTACAAGTTGGATATAACTTTTCTCTTCCTACATTTTACCCCTGATACTTACAGAATTTGAAAGAGTGTATTCCAGTCAACACTGTTAAAGGCATTATTGATAGATCTGAAGCATTGAATTAAAATATGTGGTGCGGCCGGGAATCGAACCCGGACCTCCATGCTTACTAGGCAGACGTCTTAACCGTTTTTTCCCCGCCAAATTCGCCTTCTTCGGCGTCGGCTTCAACCGCCATGTAACTCAAGTTATTCATTTTAAATTATTTTTTTCTTCCATGCGGAATCCGGGGGTTTCTTCAATAGTTTTAAAATGAATTTAGACGGCGTCTTCCGCCATAATTAAATGAGTGAGTGCTTCTTTAGCGTAAATGTTAACTTCTGCTTTAGAAATAGTAATATTTTGTGGTGGGACAATTGAGATATTGAGCAGTGCAAATGAAATGTTTTTTAGTTCAATAATAAGAAGAAACACATAGAACTTGGAAAAAATCTACTACGTGGTGTAAACTTGTAGTTAAAAGAAAAACACACCTCTTCTTCACAGCAATAAGAATATGCCTTCATTGGCAATATGAATATTGGTTCTTGAAACTAGCGGTTTATGAAACTAAATAATAATTCCTTAGTAAAGATTGGTGGAATAGATGACACGTAGTAGACGAAAAGCAAGTATGGTAGGTCGCACTAAACATAGCTAAATAAATAAGTCTCCTAGATTTCTTTTGTATTTATTTCTTTTTTAATTTCTTTTTTATTTATTTTTTTATCTATTGCAACGTTATAGTCAAAAAATTCGCATAGTTGTCTTTATAATTCTTCTGTCGTTTCAGTTTGTGATGTTCTGTTTGTAAATACATCCAGTAATCTTCTTTCTTCTTTTCTCTGTTCGTTAATAAATAGTGGACCGTGTGTCCTTTTAGCCAGTTGACTGCTCTCCTTTTGGTGGGAGGGTAAGGCACTTCGTCGGGATTGAGCAGTCGAGCCGGTATGATCGTGCTGGGAGACGTTCGCAGCATACTTGCAAGTTTTGTTCTACAGAGCAGCCATATCTCCTGTACAAGGTGACATGTAAATCTGTGTTCATCCGTGTCGATAAGATTGCAACTAATGCAATTTGGCGTTTCTGCCAGGTGAATGTCGTACAACTTGGAGTTTGTCGGGAGTTTTCTGTTAACTGCCAAGTACCATGTGGACCTCACGCTCATTGGTAAGTTCGCGTCCTGTACGTTTTCCCAGATTTTGTTCCAGTTATATTTGTTCTCTATTATATTTCTCTGTTTGTTTTCCATCATCACCTTGTATACTTCTTTAACTTTGTATAGATCTTACTCGGAAATACGGCGTTTAATATAGCTATACTCCAGAAGAAAATTCTTGAGATGATTGAATGCAGTCGGAATGTGGCGTACATCCATAGGTGGTTCTATGGTATCCGGAGTTATTTCTTGTAGTAAGTGACTCACAAGTGTGTTGGTTGATCTTTGCCACAGGTTAAATGTTTTACTGAGATACAAAGCTTGGGCCTTGACATAGATATCTGTCAAGTTAAGGCCTCCCTTTCCCGTTGCTAATGTAAGAGTATCATATTTTACTTTAAATATTTGTCCTCTGCTTACAAAGTGGCCTAGCGCTGCTAGCATTCGATGCGCTATTGTGCGGGGGAGCGGTAGCAGCTGAGCAACAAAGTTGACTTTCGAGGTGATGTATGTGTTTGCTAGATGTACTTTTCGTATTGCATTTATGTTTCGCAAAACATATTGCTGTGTGCTAGCTCTAATTTTTTCCAGCAGTCTCCTGTAGTTGAGGGCAGCACTGTTGTTGACACTGCGCGTGAATTCGATTCCGAGGGTTTTGAGTTTGTCCACAAGTTTTATGTGCTCGGTTCTAAATTCTATGCCTTGTCCAATGTTCAAAATTCCTGACTTTTTCCGGTTTAGTTTGGCTCCTGACGCGGCTTCATATCGAGATATGATGTGAAGTGCGGTTGCTAGCTCGCTTTCGTCTGTCACTATACAACTGACGTCATCCGCGTACGCGTGACAGACTATTTTCTGACCATGTAGTTGTAATCCTTGGAGTTATTGTGTGAGCGTGAACAGGAGAGGTTCAAGCACTAACGCAAAAAGTGCCATAGACATGGGGCATCCCTGTCGGACCGAGCTCTTTATAGCGATCGGCCTACTGAGTTGCCCGTTAATACTGATTTTGGACGTACCGCTAGTCAGTAGGTTTTTAATAGTGGTTACAACTTTTTGCGGGAAATGAGCTTGTGTTAATATTCTAAAAATATACGAATGGTTAACTGAATCAAAAGCTTTCGCAAAGTCGAAGGACACGATAGCACACTTGATATCACAGGCATCTGCCTTTGCAATAATATCGCGGTAGTCGCTTAATGTGTGGTACATAGTTCTGTTTTTCCCTACACTCGTTTGATAGGCTCCAGTAATGGTCGTGATGACTGAATTTAATCTTTGCATTATTACTCTTGTAAATATTTTATAATCACTATTTAATAGTGTTATGGGTCTAAAATTCTCGATAGTCTTCCCTCCTGAAGTTTTGGGGACTAACACCACGGTGCCTTCACAAAACTCTTTCGGGATTTCGTTCATATTCATTAGTTCATTACACACTAATGTCAACTTTCTGCTAACTGTTGTCGGAATATTTGATATAGTTCTGCAGGTAGACCATCAGGGCCTGGGGACTTATTTTTCGGGCTTCTTCGAATAGCGTCTATGACATCTTCTTCTGTTATCTCTGCAGCAAGTTCTTGCGCGTCCTCAGGACTCAGTCTTCCTGACAAATTCGACGTAATGGTTTCCTGCGCTATTTCGTGTGTTGGTTTGTCTGCTAATAGTGCTGTAAAATATTTGTGGACTTCTTCCCTTATTTCCACTTGTTCTGTCAATAGTCTTCCGGCAGTAGTTTTCAATTCTGTCAAAATTTTTCGGTTTGTACGCTTGATTTCCTGTATGACATGAAACATACACGTCGTTTCCTCTGGTATCGTATTTTGCAGGCGCGTTCGAACTTTGCATCCTTCAAGTTGTTGTCGCTTCAGCGTTAATAATTTGGCTTGTATTCGTTTTATCTGTATGTGATTTTCGATTATAGTTGCATCTTGGCTATATAATTCTCGCAAACAGTGAAAATAAAATTCTGCAGTCTTCTTCTGCCATTCCCTTCTTTCGCGAGAGTAAGTTTTTAAAGTTTTTATTATCGCCGGCTTGGCACATTTTATCCACCAAATAACAGCGGAGTTGTATCTTGAAAACTTTTTGTCACATTCTGCCCACGTATTACAGAAGGCTGCACGGCATTCTGGATCGGAAAGATGAGAAACGTTTAGTTTCCACGATCCTTTCCCTCTGTAGGTCCCTTGTTTTGCAAGATTTATAGTGCATATGTACGCTACGTGGTCAGAGAATATGGTAGGCCATCTCTCGGATTGTAAAATGTGGTCTCGCGGATTAGATGCTACATAAATTCTATCAATACGGCTGGCAGAGTGACCAGTAACATCGGCGAAACCGGGTCTATCACCGTGTTTTTCCTCCCACGTATCAATGAACTTTAAGTCTCGTACGATCGTCTCTAACTCAACTGATTTATTAAAATTGGGCGTCTGGTCCTTCGGACTAAGGACGCAGTTAAAATCACTCGCAAAAATTGTTTGTGCGGATCGTGGTAAAAAGAGAGGATCTATGTCATCCTTGAAAAACTGTGCTCTTAGACATTTATTTCCTGTTCCAGAGGGAGCGTAAACGTTAATAAATCGAGAACTGTTCACAGTAAAAGCTATACCTCGGCTGTTCGGCAGTTTCTCGACATTTTCAGTTCGTATCCCTTCTTTAGTCAATATTGCTATACCAAGGCCATTGCCCAGTCCGGGGTTCATTATGACGTTGTAGCCAGTGATGCGATCTAAAGGAATCCCCTTTACCTCTTGCAAACATACTATGTCAATATCGGCTGCGTACAAAAAGTCTTGGAGATTTCGCAATTTTAGTGCGCTACTGATATTGTTAATATCCAGAGTCGCAATTCTGTACGCCTGAAGAGATGTCATGTTTGATAGGTCTTCCTCACTGTTTGTGTTGTCATGTTACGATGTTGGTCATTTCGATTTAATAGAATTCCGGGTCGTCCTCGGTCAGGACTGCATGCGGGACGTCATTTCACGGGTGCTGGGACTCCACCAATCCGGATGCGGACGACGCCCCTCCTGCGTCTTCTCGATGTTCCGCCATCTCTGTATCATAAGTGTAGGTGTCAACCTCAGCTGCCCATTCTTTCGAAGTTTGATGTTTTTTCATGACTTCTTGTGTACTTCCTGACAAGGTTTTCTCTCTAACTTCGTCATAATCCATCAACTCGGTACATTTTATTGAGGTCTCATTCTCACGGTCTTGTTCGGTAATGGCTGTTTTCGATTTCTTCGAAATTTGTCGTTTTGCGGAGGTGGTTTCTTGCGAATTTGCAGTCAGTGTTTGGGCAATCATTTTTGCTTTATTACGCAGAATTTGTGCGTTTTGTGCGGCTCCCTGATGAGCTCTCCTGCGTTTTTTGTGTTTCTTTGTATTGTATTGTATTGTGTTTGTATTCTGATTGTCATCGGTCTCAGACGTCTCTGCGAGACTGTCCTTGGGATTGACATACTCGACTCGACATTTGTCGAGTCTTTCTTCCGTGTGGTCGTTCTCATACTGTTCTGTATGTTGACTACCGTCTTGGTCGGTTGGGGTGGCCATAGGGGTAGGTTCTGCAATAACATGGATTCCGTCACGTCGTTGAGGTCACCTTCTTCTTGTATGTAGGGTCTCCATTCTTTAACGTCGGAGTCATTCTGTGCGGTGTGTTGGCCACTATCTCCATCCTTGTTACCAGAATTAGATGTGGCCTCGATGATCATAGATTCTATAGGTGCGGTGGTTTCCTGGGAGTCAAAGTCGTTTATTAGTGTCGGATCTATGTTTGCTTCCGGTGCAACGTTTGCGCGGACTGCCGCGACGTACGTCACAGGTAACTTGGACATCGCGCTTGGCCCGTCCCTCTCTCCTGTCGGTAACTGCGCCACGCGCCGCTGAACGCACTGGGCACGAACGTGTTCTGTCGACCCGCAGGCTGCGCACGTAATCGGTTGTCCGTCGTACATCACTATAGCTCTATACCTACAAACAGTGATGTACGAGGGTATGTGCTTTAGCAAATCGATTTTCACTTGCCGTACACCGTTCAAAACCGGGAATTTATGAAAACTAGACCACTTTTCGGCGACGTTACTAATGATAGTTCCGTATTCTCGTAGTTTGACATTGATTTGTTCCGCTGATATTTCGAATGGTAACTCAAAAATCCTTATCGTTCGTATACCCAGTCCTGCATGCATGACTCGAACTGTTCCTACATTACTATCGGAATGTTTGAATTTCAAAATGCCATCGCAGGATTCAACTACTTGTTCACATTTTTCTGAGTTCGTCAACTTCAAGTAAACAGTACTACTAACTATCGACAGGTGTATTCCAATTATGTCATCCGCGGAAAGTTTCATTTCTTCTTCTACAAAATTCTCAACTTCAAATGATATAGGTCGTATAAAGTTCGGGCCGAAACTTATTTTCAATGTATCCTTTCGTAGTTGTTGATCCATTACGCCATTCTGTGTCTATATTAACGTGGAGAATAAGGGACGCTTAAAGCGCACACTTACCACACGGCGCTCGGCCACCAGCAGCGAGGATGTAAACAACAGCGTCGCACAGCACGGCCGCCTCACGCGGAATGCGATTTATTCTCCGGCTGGAGATGTTCAACATATCTGTCCTGAATGCTAAGGATCGTCTGACCAATTAAGTTTTTCCACATGGACAAGGAATCTTTCCTCAGACCCAAATCATTCTTGACGGATCCAAGAATGTTCTCGTCTTGTTCCATCATTTGTAAAGTTATCGTGACAGAGAAAATCGTAACTGCAAATATCTATCTCTATTTCAGCGATTAAAATACACAATACGTTGTTGTTGTTGTTGTTGTAGTCTTCAGTCCGCAAACTGACTTGAGGCAGATATCCACGCTACCCTGTCCTGCGCAAGCCTCTTCATTTGAGAATAAAAACGGCACCCTATATCTTTTTGAATCAGCTTACTGTATTCGTCCCTCGGTCTTCCTCTACGATTTTTACCCCTCACACTTCCTAATGCTAAGTTGACGATTCCTTGACGTCTCAGAATGTGTCCCACCAACCTTACCCTTCTCTTCCCAGGATGTGCCAGTAATTCCCTTTCTCCCCAATTCTGTTCAAAAGCTCCTTTTTTTTGTTTGAACTCCTTATCGTCCAAATTTCACTCCGCCACAATACTAAATTGCAAACAAATGCCTCCAGAAATAACTTCCTAACATTTAAATTAATTTTAGATGTCAGAAAATTTCGCTTTCTCAGAAATACTTTCCTTCCCGTAGTCGTTTTGAATTTTATATCTTCTTTACTCCTGCCAGTAGAAGTTATTTTGCTACCTAAATAATAATAATAATAATAATTTTAATGTCTCGCTACCTAATCTAATTAATTCAGCATCCCCTGATTTTCTTACACTACATTCCATTACCCAAGTTTTGCACTTGTTAATTTTCATCTTATAACCACCTTTCAACATACTATCCATTCCGTTCAACTGCTCTTCCAGGTCCTTTGTCGTTTCTAACAGAGCCACGTTGTCCATCGGCAAACCGTAACCGTAAGTTTTTACTTCTTTACCCTTAACTTTAATTCCTTCTTCAAAATTCTCCTTGCATTCCTTCACAGCTTGCTCAATGTACAGACTACAGCTAGCCCAGCTCAGTATACAGATTGAACAACATTGGGGAGAGGCTACAACCCTGTATTACTCTCTTCCCAACCACTGCGACCCAGTATACTCTAATAACAGCTCTCTGGTGTTTGTACAAGTTGGATATAACTTTTCTCTTCCTACATTTTACCCCTGATACTTACAGAATTTGAAAGAGTGTATTCCAGTCAACACTGTTAAAAGCATTATTGATAGATCTGAAGCATTGAATTAAAATTTGTGGTGCGGCCGGGAATCGAACCCGGACCTCCATGCTTACTAGGCAGACGTCTTAACCGTTTTTTTCCCGCCAAATTCGCCTTCTTCGGCGTCGGCTTCAACCGCCATGTAACTCAAGTTATTCATTTTAAATTATTTTTTTCTTCCATGCGGAATCCGGAGGTTTCTTCAATAGTTTTAAAATGAATTTAGACGGCGTCTTCCGCCATAATTAAATGAGTGAGTGCTTCTTTAGCGTAAATGTTAACTTTTGCTTTAGAAATAGTAATATTTTGTGGTGGGACAATTGAGATATTGAGCAGTGCAAATGAAATGTTTTTTAGTTCAATAATAAGAAGAAACACATAGAACATGGAGAAATCTACTACGTGGTTTAAACTTGTAGTTAAAAGAAAAACACACCTCTTCTTCACAGCAATAAGAATATGCCTTCATTGGCAATATGAATATTGGTTCTTGAAACCAGCGGTTTATGAAACTAAATAATAATTCCTTAGTAAAGATTGGTGGAATAGATGACACGTAGTAGACGAAAAGCAAGTATGGTAGGTCGCACTAAACATAGCTAAATAAATAAGTCTCCTAGATTTTTTTGTATTTATTTATTTTTTAATTTCTTTTTTTTTTTTTTTTATCTATTGCAACGTTATAGTCAAAAAATTCGCATAGTTATCTTTATAATTCTTCTGTCGTTTCAGTTTGTGATGTTCTGTTTGTAAATACATCCAGTAATCTTCTTTCTTCTTTTCTCTGTTCGTTAATAAATAGTGGACCGTGTGTCCTTTTAGCCAGTTGACTGCTCTCCTTTTGGTGGGAGGGTAAGGCACTTCGTCGGGATTGAGCAGTCGAGCCGGTATGATCGTGCTGGGAGACGTTCGCAGCATACTTGCAAGTTTTGTTCTACAGAGCAGCCATATCTCCTGTACAAGGTGACATGTAAATCTATGTTAATCCGTGTCGATAAGACATTATATATAGATCTGAAGCATTGTTCCACCATGTCCATTGCTGAGGTGCTATTCCGCTGCATGGAGAGCCTTGGCAGTAGTGGCAATTAACTTTGGAACAAAGAAGCTGAATTATAGTTTGTATTGTGGAGGGAAATCGTACATAGACTATTCCAAGGCGCTTTAATCGTTAGTGGTGTGGTTGTCTAACGGTTAAGACGTCTTCCTAGTAAGCATGGAGGTCCGGATTCGATTCCCGGCCGCACCACAAATTTTAATTCAATGCTTCAGATCTATCACTAATGTGTTTGACATATTTGAGACGTAAATCCGTCTCTGGGATTCTTTGTGTTAACTGTTAAAAGCTTTCTCCAGATCTACAAATGCTGAAAACGTAGGCTTGCCTTTGCTTAACCTAGGTTCTAAAATAAGTCGTCATGTATTAAAAAAATGTTTAAATGTTTGTAGAACTTATGGGACTTAACTACGGGGTCATCAGTCCCTAAGCTTACAAACTACTTATGATCTAGCTAAGACTAAGGACGGCAGAAATATCCATGCCCGAGGGGGGATTCGAACCCCCGACCGTAGTGTCCGTGCAGCCGTGACTGGAGCGCCTCAGTCCTCTCGGCCACCGCGGCCGGCTCGTCATGTATTACCTCACGTGATTGTTCATTTCTCCTAAATACATACTGATCTTCCCCAAGGTCGTATTCCATCAGTTTTTCCATTCGTCTGTAAATAATTCGTGTTAGTATTTTACAGCCATGGCTTCTTACACTGATAGTCTGTATTTTTCACATTTGTCTTCAATGCTTTTTCAGGAATTGGAATTACTATATTCTTCTTGAAGTGTGAGGGTATTTCCCCTGTCTCATACATCTAGCATACCAGGTGGAACAATTTCTTCATGACTGGCTCTCCCAACGATATCAGCAATCCGACAGAATATCATCTACTCCACGGCCCTTGTTTCTACTCAAATCGTTTAGTGCTCTGTCAGATTATTCTCGCTGTATTGTATCTCCTATTTCAACTTCCTTTATTTCGTCTTCCACTTCTATAATACTGCCCTCAAGTTTATTTCCTGTGTATAGACCCTCTATATATTACTTGAAACTTTCAGCATTCCCTTCTTTGCTTAGTACTGGTCTTCCATCTCAGTTCTTGACATTCATACCGTTACATTTCTTGTCGCCAAATGTCTCTTATTTTCCAGTAGGCGGTATCTATCTGTCCCCTAATTATACATTCTTCTGCGGTCTTGCATTTCTTCTCTAGCCACTCCTGCTTAGCCACTCTACAGTTATTTTTCATACGTCTGTACTCCCTTTTGCCTGCTTCATTTGTTGCATTTTTATATTTTCTCCTTTCATCAGTAAATTTCAGTATCTCCTGTGTTATCCAAGGATTTCCATTAGGCTTTGTCCTTCTGCCTATATGATCCACTGCAGCCTTCACTACTCTATCTCTCAAAGCCACCAATTCTTCTTCTACTGTATTACTTACTTTCCCTCTTTTCAGACAAATCTTGCCTAATGCTTTCTCTGAAATTCTCCATCACCTATGGTCCAGATTCCATCTTCTTAATTTGTACCTTTTTGCAGCCTCATTTTAATCTACAGTTCATAACCACTACGTTATGGTCTGAGTGTATATCTGCCCCATGATATGTCTTACACTTTAAAACCTAATTTCTAAAACTTTTTTGTTACCGTTATAAAGTCAATCTGGTACCTCCCAGTGTCTCCTGGTCTCTTCCACGTATATAACCTTCTTTCACGATGATTAAACGAAGTGTTTGTGATTATTAAATCGTGCTCTGTACAATACTTATGCTAGGCGCTCTCTTCTTTCATTCCTTATCCCCAGTCCATATTCACCTACTACATTTCCTTCTTTTCCCTTTCCTACTACCGAGTTCCCTTCTTCCATTACAATCAAGTTTTTATCTGCTATAACCGTCTGAATAATTTCTTTTATCCCCTCATACATTTCTTAGATCTCCTCATCATTGGCAGAGCTAGTTGGCATAGAAACTAGTACTACTATGATCGGTGTTGGCTTCGCGTCTGTCTTTGCGACTATAAGGCGTTCAGTATGCTGTATATACTAACTTACCCGCATTCTATTTTCTTATTCATTATCAGACCTACTCCTCCGTTACCATTTTTTTATTTATAACCCTCTACTCACTCGACCAGAAATTCTATTCATCCTGCCACCGAACTTCACTAATCCCCACCATATCTAATTTTAACTTATCCATTTCTCTTTTCAAATTGTCTAACTTAACTACCCGATCCGCAGATTGCCTGTTTT
Source organism: Locusta migratoria (assembly GCA_026315105.1). Lineage (NCBI taxonomy): Eukaryota > Metazoa > Arthropoda > Insecta > Orthoptera > Acrididae > Locusta > Locusta migratoria. The sequence continues at coordinate 11,894,959 of CM048755.1, forward strand.
GGTTTTCTTGATAATGACTTTCTCCTGAGTAGTCCTCTCGCAGATACTCGAATGGGGGACTATTTTACCTCCGGAATATTTTATGTAAGAAGACCATATCATCATACAGTAGAGCAGCATGTCATCGGTTAAATAAACCACTGTAGTTTCCCTTTGCTTTCAGTGGTTCGCAGTAACTACATGGTAAAGCTATGTTAGCTGATGTTACAAGGCCAACTCAGTCAATCATACAGTCTGTTGTCTCTGTAACTACTGAAAATGCTTCTTCCCCTCTTCAGGAACCACACATTTGTCTGGCCTCTCTACAGATACCCCTCCGCTGCGGTTGCACCTCCGGTACGGCTATCTGTATTGTTGAGGCACGAAAGCCACTTCACCTCGGCAATGTCTGTAGTTCATGAGCGTGGGCACAATAGGTGACATCAGTGTGACATCCAATCGCAAAAATGTACTGAAATACTTCTAAAGTCGGACTTTGGGCTCAAGGTGGCCGGTCCAAGAAATTGTGTTGACATGGAGGCAGGTGGGCAATGATTGTCAGCTGGGTTCTCTGTGGAGAGGGGAAGGTGGGGTATGCGTGATGCACGCCCATATGATGTGGCCCAATCTGTGCTTTGGTGGAGCAAGGGAAAGGACATGCTGACCTCACTATTATGTCAATTTTCAGACCAAAGTTGGAGCGGTTGGAGCTATACCACCGAGACAGAAGGCCGTGGGGCTGTTGTTTGACGTCACGCACAGCAGGCCGCGATCGAATAGCTGAGTGGCTGGCCGCTGTGGGGAAGTGAGCTGTGCCCCCAGAAAACATGTTTAATTGTCCTCTGAGAACAACAGCTGCAACTTGGAGGGACATTTTAAATATGACGAGAGTATGTCTCCGACAGAATTACGGCCGTATGCAAAATTTACTTCGTTGACACCAAAATCCTATCGAAAATTTGGTACGGAGGCCAAATTCTTTCGGTCAATGCAACAATAGCCGGCAGAATGTTGGCGGCGGTAGGTTGGTATCTATGGCGAAGCAGTATCTTTAAAGTCGGAATAGATGTAACGACACTTCCGCCCAGGGAAGGAGGACTTGGTGTAGGGGATGTTGGCACCAAATGCAAAGCACTACTCATAAGACGAACTCTCCAAATTTATGACGAACAACCACACAGAGCTCTCCGAGCAGTAATCAACGCATACAGACCACTTAGTTTAGAGGCTCCGGTTAACCTTAGTGCCGTACCACACGAACTCGCTCATATTCGCCAGTTCTTCCTTGATGCAAGCTACCTGCGAAGGCACAGCAACACCATCAGAAATAAAACAACAGCAGCGATATACAAGTTTATGAATGACAACGAGAGGAATAACATGTTGGAAAACAAATACGCACAAATACGGTGGCCCACAGTGTGGAAGAACATCAACAACAAGATCCTCGACACAGAGGTCAGAACAACATGGTACAGAGTCGTAAACGAAACAATAGCCACGAAGGAAAAACTTCACCGAATAAAGCTGGATAAAACTCCTACGTGCAAGGGTTGCGTCCTCATCGTCACACTACAACACAGGTGTATATGCGGGGAGAATACGAAAATATGTGAATGGTGTCGGAGGAAACTTGCTCTGATAGGCAGAACGACCACCAAAGAAATAGCAATTGGAACCATGCTACAACCTGATTTCAACTATTTCCCAATGACGAAACAAAATATGTGTACCTGGCTCGTCGCACACACATTACATTATATAATTAATTAACCGGCGGAAGACACCTACCACGATTTTCGACTCTATAGTATAAATCAACCTATGAAACTCCTTAACAATCCACGACACAAAACATTATTTGCAAACTACCCAGTGGCGCTAGAATTGACTCAGTTATGAATGAAGAAGAACAACGGACGATAGTGAAATGGAACAAAAAAAGTTTAAGGTGAACCCGACGACACTACTGAAACATTAGAAAGAGGACGTCAAAGAAGCAGGACGCACAGTCCTTTCCGCACGTGGCGCTATCGGAGTTCAGAGAGGACAAAAGTAAAACAGATTCAAAATGGCAGAGATTAGTGGTTTCTACGAAAAGAAGATTTGATCCCCAACAGAAATCAACCAAACACAATTTACGAGAAGACGAACTCTGGTAGTGGACAGTGTGCTGAAAATGACATGTGTGAAGATAGAAGTGTCAGTTTTTTATCATATTCCTTTAGTTATTCTTATTATTATTTTCCTGTGACAGAAGTTGTCGATATATTTTGTTTCCTTGTGGATGAAGTTCCACACTTACCTGCAGAGGACTTCAAGACGGAAAGAGATCCACCACCTTAACGTGCAGAAGAAGAATAAATTACTTTAGCCAAAGGCCGATGAAGACGAGTTTGGTGAGCGGAAGGACGGGTTGTAGGGGAGGAAGGAGAAAAAAAGTGTCCAGTCAGTGAGCTATGCGCGACGACACACGAAAGCACCATGGCCAGTTGTCTCTGGGTAGGTTGTGGGAAAACAGGTTGGTCTCTGTCAATGAGGTGGGCAGAGTCATGACAAGACCTCCCCTCAGATTAATCGCGACGGAACTGTGATAACTGGGCACGATTGACTCTGGTCTGTCAGCCATGCTACACCAAAATCGTTTAGTACTCAGACTGATTGATACAATGCAGCAAAAATACTCAGCATAAAATCATATCACAGAGTTTCTGTCGCGAAAGATCCCAGTCTCTTAAGCATGTGCCCCTCCTGACTGTAGCACTAAAGAAGTAATAAAATAAAATATTATTCCTAATTCAGCAGTTTTTCAAGAATGTCAATGTTTATGACTTCATAACTTCTGAAGTATGTGTCCTACAGTAATATAAATGTGCCAACATATTCAGTCATCTAATGTATCTTGATACGGTATGAAAAATATGTTGCGAATAGGGTTAGTACTAACGAAGTAACACATTGAAACGTCATGCCTGATGTTTACGTTTTACTGTGTGAACAGAGAATATGTACTATTCTATAAACTGTTTCCCTTTCATCACTTCTTAAACATTTGAGAATACTCATTAATTTTGTTACAGATCGCTAAGTGCTCTCATTCTCAAATAGTGAATAAATAAATCTGGGTATTTTTACACAGTGGCATTTCTTTATTTATGAATTCATTTCTCCTGAAGTAAGTGTTGTACTCATTTCTTTTGGAACACGAACCTTTGCAGATGTACGGAGAACAACTCACCAAAATTTCAGCGCAATCCGATAAACAATTTAGAAAGACTGTCAGGAAAGAAAAACCACAGAGACATTATTTAATATTAATTATTATTATCAAATGTTCTTTCTTGTGTTCTTCTCACCATTTATTTCATGTTCTTTTTTGGTGTGTTCCTGTTTAAATGTATGTTTATTTATGATGCTTCTGAATTGCTCTCGTTTGTTTATGTTGTCCTGTGTGATTCCCAGTTCTTTAATGTCTTCTTCTGTTTCGCGCAGGTGTTAAGTGATAGGTCTGACATGAACGCCATCTATCGAAACTAATCCACCGTGACGATGTTCATACGATGTTACCAGCTTTGGTTTTTCGATTTTTCAGCTGTTCCTTTGAGTCTTTCCCTACTTCTTCTTTTTTTAATATACACCTCTACTTTAAGCAAACGAAACAAAGAAATATTCAAACAGATCAAGCCATAGTTGAGTTTTTGCGGGACTAAAGCACGAATGTTGGTATATGATAGTTGCGTTGTCATGGGGCCCAGCTAGGAACTCCTATCGACAGCCTCTATGGATGTGTTTCCGATACACAGAAGCAACCTCTGGGAAGATCGAAAGGTCACTAGAAACGGCACACAGCCTTCTAATTCTTCTAAAACTAGAACCAGAATACTGCTTAGAGAAGTACAGTATGTCACGTAGATGATATAAAATCACTACTCGTCCGAAAATGAACCACTGTGGTTTTGGAAATCACACCTGAAGAATTAGTGAAATAAAAATCTATAATTATGAATGTATTTTTCAGGCAATTGCATGTAAACATTTTTAAACTAACTGTACATTTACTGCGTCAAAAAACTTTATTTGGTGTTCGTATCGTTTTCGGCCGAAGACCATCATCTGGTGGGAAAATATTTTGGGTTGAAGCAGTTTACATGTCAAAAAAGTAATACGTTGTTATGGATAACAATCTGACAACATGAAGTCACATTGCATTGCTAATTCAACAATTACAATGTAATTATGAATGTGGAGACGTGGAGTAAATTCGAGACACTTCGTAGGTGCGTCTCAGCGTTTGCCATTCCGGAGTATTAAAAAATTTTCAACGTGATCGAATGATCTGTCGATTATGTAGGTGCCTCAACATAACGCCATGAGACTATGCAGTGTAGTATGAGTGCAGATCCAACAGCGACAGACTAGCATATGATTAAAGACTCAACGGATACAATAACAATGAGTTTCAAAGGAAGCCTTAACATCTACAAGCTATGGAGGTTTGTTTTAGGTGTCTTGTCTGTATATATAGACATATATGGAGTGCAGACTGTTGTATTGATTGTTAATCTCAGCGTTAATGTAAGAGGGAGAATTTGTTACAGTTGATGCCTTCGCCATTAAAAACAAGAAGGCAAAAAAATTAAAAATTTGGAATTTGCATTATCCCAAACAATCTCTGACAAGCAAAAATTCCGAAGAATTTAGTTTAATGAGGTATTGTTTATCATCCAGGTACTGTTCCAGAGTGGACATATCTTGCCACAAACATCGAAATTATAGGGAGAATGGAGAAAGGAAAATAAGTGCTGTCTACCGTGAAAGTAAGGAAGATCCAGTACGTGAGAAATATCAAGAGGAATAAAAGTAGATATCACCTTCTCCAGTCAATGCTTCAAGGAACGATACCAGGAACGAGGAGTTTTGGTGGAAGAAGAATATCCTAGTTAAATAATATCAGAGCTTGCACCTCCAAAATATCTACAGCGATATTTCGCGTCGCGAAAGACTGGAGTAGTACAGTCAAGATGGTTGCCACCTTCCACGTTGGATAGGAAACAAAAGACGGAGAGATATTGTACACAACCTTTATACCAGTTTCCGACATCATTTGTAACCACATTTAGATTTGTAAAAGAGAGTAAGAAAAGTAAACCAAATCCTACACTTCTAGTAGTGAATCTTCTTCAAGTGAAGGTTTGATTACGCACAGAGAAAGCTAGCGTGAACCATGCCATATGAAGAAAATCTGCTACCTACTGGCGGATTCAGGAATAAAACGTTATTCTCCAATGTTGGTACGCTAGAGAATTATCATGACCTTTTTGTCTTTTTGTAAAGGCAGAACTGAATTTCGTCGGCAGATTAAGAAAATCGTGCTATTATATATTCGAAAACAAGGTAATCACGGATATCTCCTAACCATTGCGTCTTAAAACCTTAAATAACTAACATTATGAATTTAAGTGGGTATCCAAATGGGTAGATTCTCCAAGATTCTAGACATCAAATCCTGTGCATCATAATTGGCGGTATTATTGTTTAGGGCAGAACTGGTTACACGTGTACGGACCACGTACGAGCTAGAGGCTCAGCATATTTCGGCTTTGCTCGCTCGTACTCGGATGAATCTGTTACAGCGAGAAATTTCATTATTTATTTATTTTCTTCTGAGCAAATCTCTTTACTTCCACAGATTCACAGATTCTTTCTGTTTACGCAACGCCATTTTTGCGGTTATAAAGAAGTTCACACTTACAGTGGCAGCCCAACGATCTATAATCATAGTAAATGGGAATAACAAAAGAGTAGGATGACAGTCCAAATGTCTGTAATGCACATGATAACAGTTTTAAGGCCTTTCAGACAGAAATTGCAATAAGTCTTCGAAAAATAGTAATCTACGTTGTTGAGGAATATGAAATATAAAAGCAAGTCGTATGCAGTGCGATTTCATTATATTTGAGTGCGCACTCCTCAGGCCAGAGAGTGTGGGAAAGGTTTGCAGCCAGGTTGCCTGCAGTATAAGTGGGCCTGATTATTCGCCACCTCTGCTCCAGGGTATGTTGACGCCTATTATAAGCATTTAATAACAGAAGCAACTGCAATATTTTACAAAGCTTAAAATGTGTTTTTCTGTAGGTTTTAAACAATTTACTTATCTTCTATTGTTCAAAAAAATAACTTCGATTATTTCTCTTTATTGTCGCTACAGCGTTAATATTCATATGCCTCGTGCCCAACGGAGGAGATAACGATTAGAAATGTAACAAGCTTAGAGGACAGTGCCTGCACGTTCAATAAACTATATATCTTGAATAGCACTTCCATCAACCGCGTCACCGACGAGAAATATCACAACACAAAACAAAGAGTTCATAAATTAATAATTTACTCATTATTTTTGTTCTAGAAACGTATAGGATTCTTAACACGTATCTTCATTTTAAACGTCATTTCAGCTTCTGCCAAAATCAAATTAAAAGGTGACTTCCAAAACAACGTTCATTGTCAGTATGAATAAAAGGCTATTATGTGAAGCAGACCAGACCATTTGATTTATAAAATATCAACGATTGCAGAATCGTTCAGGAAACTTATTTCCTTTATTAATATCTTTCAATGTACCTAACACCTGCTCACATAAAAACGTATTTGAATTTAGGACGAAAATTTATAATGTAACGAAGAACTCTGAGTTTGGTATGCTGCAGACAGAAATATAGAATCTACGAATGTTTTATTTATTTTTTATTTACTTTTTCATTTTTAAGACACATATAAGGTGTTCGTAACTTTATCTGGTGACTGGGTAAATAATGGTTCGAACAGGAATTAATGTCTAGAGATGTAGCTTTTGTGCGATACATTAACGAACATGTATTCCACACTTGTGCTGCCGCTCGGTGCAAGAGCATAATGTCCTATACTGAATGACAATTTAAACAGTTATAATTAAACACTACCCCCATCCACTTCTACTACAACAGTGGATAACTATGGAAACTGTTACATTAGTTGGTCGATTACAGATGTAACAACTGCCAGAATCACGGTACATTACTATAGTGTTTCCACGGAGCAAAATCTTTGTGTAAAGCACTCCTCAGACTGTCAATAGTGTTTTGCTATAATATTGTACAATATGTTGATGGATGCTCCAGACAGCAAAGTGATTGCACAGTATTAGTGTCAAACTCTCCGACTTCCAAACATAGCCGATGATTTTGTCGACTGTTATTTGCCTCTTGACCTGGCTTTATAAGGAAATTCAGAAGTTTAGATGGATAAAGGAACGATATAAGAAGAGAGGAATATTGACAGTCGAAAATTTACAAATTGGTATAAGGACTATCACAACGAACTGATGATGGGTGCTTTCTCTTTATATGCAATCTATAAATGTCATTATTTCTGCGTAATATTTATGTAAAAACAATTAATGTTTTCTGCACTTCATGAGTAAGTGCACACTAATTATTGGTCGGCTAAGACGAATGTAACAATGAAAAATTTTTCTTAGCTCTAGTTTGTTTGATACACACTGGGTGGATTAAGAAAAAAAGGTACGTATGCCAACAAAATTGAAAGTGAATCTGAATTTATTAAAAAAATAGTTGTTACATTTTTCAGAATATCTCGCAGATAATTGGCTCTGATGAGAATCATGTGGTGGCTGCAAGAGAACATGGTCCTTTAGTTTGTCCCTTGTAAAGGCTTTCTGAAGGGCATGTTGACGCCTATTATAAGCATTTAATAAAAGAAGCAACTGCAATATTTTACAAAGCTTAAATTGTGTTTTTCTGTAGGTTTTAAACAATTTACTTATCTTCTATTGTTCAAAAAAATAACTTCGATTATTTCTCTTTATTGTCGCTACAGCGTTAATATTCATATGCTTCGTGCCCAACGGAGGAGATAACGATTAGAAATGTAACAAGCTTAGAGGACAGTGCCTGCACGTTCAATAAACTATATATCCTGAATAGCACTTCCATCAACCGCGTCACCGACGAGAAATATCACAACACAAAACAAAGAGTTCATAAATTAATAATTTACTCATTATTTTTGTTCTAGAAACGTATAGGATTCTTAACACGTATCTTCATTTTAAACGTCATTTCAGCTTCTGCCAAAATCAAATTAAAAGGTGACTTCCAAAACAACGTTCATTGTCAGTATGAATAAAAGGCTATTATGTGAAGCAGACCAGACCATTTGATTTATAAAATATCAACGATTGCAGAATCGTTCAGGAAACTTATTTCCTTTATTAATATCTTTCAATGTACCTAACACCTGCTCACATAAAAACGTATTTGAATTTAGGACGAAAATTTATAATGTAACGAAGAACTCTGAGTTTGGTATGCTGCAGACAGAAATATAGAATCTATGAATGTTTTATTTATTTTTTATTTACTTTTTCATTCTTAAGACACATATAAGGTATTCGTAACTTTATCTGGTGACTGGGTAAATAATGGTTCGAACAGGAATTAATGTCTAGAGATGTAGCTTTTGTGCGATACATTAACGAACATGTAATCCGCAAGTATTGCTTCATTCTCTGATATCTCTGTTCCATAAAAGGAATGTCATGATGGAATCTTTCTTAATGTCCCATTCTCATTACTGACAGCTCCTCAATTAGCAGCAAAAAAGTCGATGTGGCAGGGGAAAAATGGATTTTAAGGGACATCTTTCCAGGAGCACTGTCACCAACAGAGTGTACTTATCATCTCTTTTGTTGCCTAAAAATTCACGAACAGCTTACTTGAAGGCTTCCTTTCTTTTCCCTACAAAATCTAATCAAATGCAAGATCCTTTACAAGTTATCCAGTTTGTGGCCCGATAAAAAATACCACCCTTAGCTTTTGCATCAGTTAATTTCGATTTTCTCTTATGTACTTAAAGGGCTGTCCTTCTTGGTTCATACTTTTGACAAAATCTTTGTAATTTCATATGTGGGGTGGTGGATGAATATATTTTAGGTCCATGAGATTCTCGGCAATGACATTTTTCTCTCTAGGATTTCTTGCAGGCCAATTTGCTTTCATATCCTGCGATTTATTATCCCTATTATACCACACACATAAGAAGCAACAATGTTTTGTGTACCCCAGTTGCACTCCCAAGAATTTGGCAATTACTTTTAGATCACCTGAGATTATCTATTTATGTTCATGACATTTGATAGAGTCCATGAGGGGTGTACCATTGAGTCTTTAACGACATATTGTTTCTTCTTTGGTTCACGGGTTGGATGGTATCGACCAAACTTCAAATTCAGGGTCACAAGATGTGGAAGGTATGGTTTGTTCTCCTTCTTGATGTTCCACACTCTCTTCCGTTTCAGTTTTAAACACTCAATTTTCGGTTGGAGTACGAACTGGGAAACTATCTGAATGTGGAATGGGTAGGATCGAAGATTCGGGTAATGAACAGTTCTATTCTTCTTCATTGACAATCCTTCCTTTATAGGTGGTGTCAAGCAGAAATAACAATCATCCCATATGTACAGCAGAAGCCATAAATCGATTCTCATTTTTCGCCATTCTGTCAGTGTAACTGAACATGCCAAGTCTTATCCTGGTCCCCACATTCACACCGCAATATTGCTGACAGGAGACGTCAGATTGCGTTTCTGTGGGGAAAATGTTATTTCACCAGAAATGTAACAAAAATTGTTCATCTTATTTACACATTTTCATGGCAATTTTACATTACAAAAGCACTCTGAAACAAGAAATTCTTCTTCACTTACAGCAAAACTATATTAAACTCACAGTCACAGCATGATTTACAAACAGGTTAAGAGCATTTGTGTTTTGTTGTTGGACTGTCAGCCAACCCCGAAAACAAAATTTCCTCCAAACTGATAACGTTAAATTATCTCAAAAGCAAGAGCTAATCTATCATTTTTATGGTGATTTGCAAATTCATCACATGGAAATAAACGAGAATTAACTATCTTTGAGCGCGAAACGTTTCCATTGTTGGGCAGTGTAATTATTTTCAGTTTTTTCCAGTAATAACTTCGTAATGAATTTAATATTTTCTCGTACGTTTCCATATATTTAGACTACAACCGATCTTATTGCACCGTTTTATTTTGTAACTCTACATCTACATATTTACCGTGGAAAACATATTTGAGTACCCGGCAGAAGGTTTATCAAACTGGTTTTATAATATATCCCTACTGTTCCGTTCTCTAATAATACTTGGGAGAAAGAAACATCTATAATCTTTTCAATCGACACATCATAAGACAGACAAACCCTTAAACACCTCCAGTAATGACAAATTAATGTCATTTCCACCGATTTCAAACAGATTTAAACTTGACGACACAACAAAATGTACAAAATAAACAGTTTAGCAGAGGACAATAAGCTAGCAAAAGCTATATAGGTTTAACCAGAGACCACGAAAGTCGTGCAGTTTGCTCGATAAAATCTAATTACATTAGGTCCGTCAGTATATCGCGCAATACGTCGCACGACTTTTACCGTACGTATAGACGGTCGGTGCTATCGCGTAATATTGCGCAATATTACGCGACGTTCCTCGAACGTAGGCCCTATCGGAAGCATTATCTACCCGTCACCCTCTACGAGTAGAAGAAATTCGTACGGAAAATTTGTAACGTCCTCGGCGTATCTGTTGCCGAGGAAGGTTTCTGAGAGTTGTGAAATTTGCTTTATTTTGGAAATATAAGGTAGCTGTAGACGCGATACTTACGTTGGAGTTGAGGTGTGCGTTGTCTGTGTTCCGGTTTTCAACGGGTCGCTGCACAGTTTCGTTCGAAACACGGCGACAGACATTAGAACGTTTACCCTGCTCCTCTAATAGCAACTGTTCCAAGTTACCTCCGACGGGGAAGGTGGGGTAGTGGTCCGGGTTCGGGTCCGGGTTCTCCGGGATGTCGTCGAGGAGGCAGGGCTGTGGCGGGTGCTGGTGCGGGGGCGGGGGCGGGGGGCTGGGGCTAGCGCTGAAGCAGAGCGGCGCGCGGCACCTGGGCCCGCCGACGCGCGCGCACAGCTCGTGCACGCGGTGCGCCGCCACCAGCTCGGCCGCGATGCGCGCCTCGTCGCCGTCGCCGTCGCCGTCGCCGGCCTCGTCCCCGCGCCGCGCCCGCCGCTGGTTGCGCGCGTTCTGCGCCGCCGTGCCGTTGCCCTCCTCCTCCTCCTCCTCCTCCTCCTGCTGCTCCTCGGCCGCGGCCCGCTCCCGCTCCTCCTCCTCTTCCTCGTTATCGTTCTCCTCCTGCAAATACATTTTCATCGCCCACGTTATCTCCTTACTCGGGTAGGAGCAGTTAAAGAAAATTGAAATGGTGATAAACAGCGGCACCGTGTTATAAGATAAATAGAAGACTCGAAATAGGAAAGGTTCAAAGTGCCATAAAAAGGAATATGAAAACAAACAATCTGTTTTTGTTCTACTAATTTATGTTTATTTACGAACTAGGTTTCTGCTTATTAAGCCATCTTCGGGTAAACATTTCACAGGCGTCGACAAAAACACTTGTGCTTATGTTGCAAACGTGTTAAATAAAAATACGATACTACAAAACTTTACTTCTTTGTTTATGACTTTAGCTCAAGTCGTCAAACTGATCTCTCGCATGTAGGTTTGTGCTGCGTGATAAATGCTTTCTAATTTATAATTGTAGACGGTGAAACACGTTACTTATATCACAGTATCTTTATTTAACATATCTACAACGTAAGCACTAGTCTTTTATCGACGCCTGCCAAATGTTTACCTGAAGATGACCTAATAAGCGGAAAACTAGTTCGTAAATAAACATAAATTAGTAGAACGAAAACAGATTGTTTGTTTCAATCCCTAAATATGGAATTGTTCTACTAATAACTGACGGAAAATGTATTTATAAGGAATATTAAGGTTTTGCGTTTAGAAAGTGCAAACTGCTCCGAATCTGAACGTGTACATCAAATGAAGTCAAAAGATGGCAACAATGTAACAGCTGCTTTTAATATTACAAAAGCACTTTTTCGAGCCTCTCTCCTAATTGTTACATAAAGGTGGCGGAGGCAGCAGGACTGTGGAACAATTTGAGGTGGATAGAGCCGATTATCATCAATAACATTACACGAAAGTAGCTAACCGTACTATTTAACTAAACATGTCCAAATGATGTAACCGATGGCCGCGCGGTCTGGAGCGCCACGTTACGGATCGCGCGGCCCCCTGCGTCGGGGGTTCGAGTCTTCCCTAGGGCATGGGTGTGTGTGATTTGTCCTTAGGTTAGTTTAAGCAGTTTGCAAGCCCAGGGGACATAACCATAGTAGGTTGGTCCCATAGAATTACAAAATTTGAACATTTTCTAACCAATGGCTTCGTAAGGTAAACCCCTTCAAATCCCAGGCAATAAATATAGGACGCACCACTTGTTCCTTACAGCTCCGTAACTACTACATCACCGTTTATAACTTTCCTGTCCGCTCACTAACCCACAAAAATACCGCCGACGAAACTTTGATGGCAACTAACGTGGTTCCTCACCTACCAACAACCCAAAAGAAAGGCCAAAATACACAAAAACTGCTAAGACACAAGCTGTGAGACTACCCCAATCCACTGCCATTCAAAGTTCAATAAATCCTTCCATTATCGTCTCAAACGCCATGCTCTCTGTCACGCCTTCCACATCGCTTGAATTCCTCCTCCAGAGTCCTTTACCACCTCATCAAATTGCCACCTCTGCTCAAACACTGAACACCTTAGAATACCCTATACCATCCACAATCTCGACACCAACCCTCTCCCGCCACGCCTCTACCTATACATGTCACCTGAAAACTCTTAACATCCTCTCTCCAAGGAGCTTCAACCGTCTTCCCCTTCCGGATCATGAACTCCGCCCTGATGTACATCCCTCCTACCAACTCTGAATCTATCCTACTCTATCCCACCTAGGGTTCCTTCTCCATCATCTTCCCATATCACTCTCTTCCCTCTTCCACTTCCCACCCCCTTTCCATCAACTCCATTGATACTAGTACAAACATTCCCTCACTCCTCACGCCATAATAACCAATTCAGTCCTATTAACACCTTGTAACACTCTTTCATACTCACTGGCGCCATTCTCCTATCTCTCTCCGTAAGCACGTCTCTTTCATTCAAACATTTCAATGCTGGTCCTTTCAGTTTCGCATGACAGTGAAAGTGCTCCATTTGTATGTTCAGTGTCTTCTCCATCCCGTCAATCTCCATTTTAGTGCTTCATCAGTGTTATGTTGTTTCGTAATGTCCGTCAATGCTCAAGTGGTTTATTATTATTTTTGTCCATAGTTTAAATCCTTAGTAATATGTTAACTATTTATGTATTTTTATTTCTCCATTGAAACTTTCATATCATATGGTTGCACAGAGGGATAATGTTACCACTGATAGCCCACCCCGGCGTTATTGGGCTAGGGGGGATGAAATAACAATAAAAGAAAAAAAATCCAAAGAACAGTGACAACGAATGGATAAACATAAGCCCCATGTAATTCAGAGAACGATAAGCTTTAATGAAACTGAGCCTGGAACACTACTACTCTTTTGCGGAAACTTGCACGACTTCAGGGCGTCTAGTTGCAGCAATCAGTCCCTGACGTTACAGGCCACATGTCAGTGGAAAAGAAGGAAGATTTTATTGAAATGATACAGTATCTGACTTATTATGGCCATTTACAATTTTACAAAAGCGTTACAGAAAGAACTTATTGTGTGTGAATTATATTACATTAATTTGTCCTCTTTAATATCTTTATCTTATCTAAATTATGGCACTTGGAGATTTTCATTGGAATTCCACTTTCAGTATGTTATTCATATTGTTACAATCTTGTGTTTACAATTTACATTGGAAAGTAGATACATAGTATGCTTAACTTTACAACAGAACATTTTAATACTGCAATTATGATCTTTAACCACCCCATATATTCAAACTCTACTTTCCACCCAGTCATAATTTCGCGCTTAGAGCTTGTTTTGTTTCAAGTCTTCAGTTTACCTCAGAGATATTAATTTCAAATGAAAAAGCTTTCTTTTGGCAGGTTGTACAATGATTTTGGCAAAATTAAAACATGAACAAAAACTTATTGTATGAATTGCCTTAGGAGACCAAAGCAACCTTGTCAGCCAGGGTTATATGCATATAAGTAGTACATGGTATTCAATGGCTCTAACACTAGACCAGAACGTAGTATCTATAAGATTGCAGCCTAATCGATTCTCGATATTGCACGGACAACTGTTCGTCGTCGTAAACGTCAGATGCGGTGATTTGGATGCATGAATCGATTGCTGTTACACGTCTATGCACTCAAATTCCCCACTCACTCTGTCCCGAGTACTTTGCCATGTCGCTACGTTCCGGTGAGTGAGAGGACTATACGTATTTAGGGTGTGGTAATGGTATCTATTAAGGACTTTGTAGACACATAAATAGCCTCGACACTCATCAGATTTATTTGGGGCTTTACTTCACTCGAGCAATGTTTTTTAGTGTTGCAGTTTTTGTTCACTACAGAGCCACCTGTCTGTTTTACCACAGTTAATCTGAGTGTTTGCTCGTCGTTTTGCCCGAACATTTATAGTCTGAGATTCTTGTACAAAGAGTTATACACGCGTCTTCTATGAATTGTGCTTCGCATAACAGTCGAAAATGAACACGCGCCGTTTTTTTCGCGAGCACAATTCGTATAGCGTTTTACTTGTCACTTAACACGTCTGCTTTTCTCCGTCGTACAAATATAATGACGCAGCAAGTACTCAACACGGAGAATGCGTTAGATATGAATGTGCAGACTTTTGACAGACCGATTGGAGCATCAGAATAGGAATTCACAGCAACTTCTGCAATAAGCATTGCTAGTAGTGGGGTAGTGGGCATTCTGGTGTAGTGAGATTCGCGCGTCTTTTGTTTTTTGGTGGGAAATTTGAATTATCCCCCATCCTTCCTCCCTCGGCCATTTGCCGGACCTCAGATCAAAGGATACTGCCACAGGATGATTTATACGTCTTCCTGGAAGAACGAAAGATGATTGACAGTTTACATTTAGGTCCTTTTGATTCGCTACTTGTCCGACCGCTAATCAAAGGACGCCGCCATAACGCACTTAAGGATTGACAGGTTGCAACACCTCCCTCGGCCACACACAACCCCCGCCCTCCCCCTCCACCCCTCGGCGCCACCGCCAGACAAGTGGCACCTCCGACAGGTCCAGACCTGTAGACCCCTCGACATGTCTGTACTCACACCCACGACCCCTACTCGCTTGGTCGATTGCCGGACCGCTGCCTCCGCCGCCGACAGATGCTACCCCCTCCTCCTCCACGCTCGCGACCGGTTCTCAAAGGACGCCGCCACCCGCCCTACCTGCGAGAACAAACAATACCGCGACGATTGTCTTGACCACACCGACACCGCCGCCGCCAGCCGACCCCTGCCTGCGTATTGCTCTCTTTTTACGGCGATCGCACCCCGCCAGGTCAGCAGCCAATTACATTGCATATTTATTATTAAGCGCGCCGTGGTGGTCCCTACGCCAGATCTCGATTTATGTAACAACAATTTCCGCCGTTTATTATTATTAACAAGAATTTCGGTGTAATGCTAAAAAACAATTTAGAACAGAAATGCTTAGTTAGTCTCGTAAACTACTGCATGTAGTAGTAAAATATTAAAACTCGTATGAAAAATTTGCAAGTAAGAATTTACACTCCCATCTCTATCCACGCTCTTCGCATAGACTACAGTAGCCGACAGACGTGTTTAATAATAATAATTCACACCACAACCAGCGGATTATCCCCTAGTAAGACTCCAGGACGTTCTCCAAATCATGGTTTTGACTGATATTAGGCGAAGTACCAAATAACCTCCATATAAGCGAGATTCTAGATGCGTTCTTCGGGACTTGTAGTATAGAGACAGGTGCGTAGAATCGAATCCAAAGCGCAACAGCTGGGAGGACCTCTCGGCAATAGTGAAGACACACATCAGCCGCAACTCCCACAAGGTATCGTATTGGAAAATATATATATAAGGGATGGTCGGAGAAGCTTCCAGGGCACATGCTTTGTGCATCTAGAATCTCGCCTATATGGAGGTTATTTAGTACTTCGCCTGGAAATATCAGTCAAAACCATAATTTGGAGAACGTCCTGGAGTCTTACTAGGGGATAATCCGCAGGTTGTGGTGTGAATTTTGTGATCCGTGACCCGATTTACCCTAAAAAGAGAGATAGAGGTCGATTTGAGTACTTACTTCGTCGTTTGGTCGATAACAGGGGTATTACAATATACGATTACCGGATGGAGAGTGTTTTTGATCTTGTGCAAGACTCTTCAAGTTTTTAAAACGGTATCTGCAAAGTGTTTCTCCACCATGTGGGGGGCGAATAACAAACATCTGGGACAACAGATGCTTTGTAGTGTTTAATAGTGCCCTGCAATTTCTGTACTGGTGTAATAAAAATACCCGAAAATTGATCGGTGTACAGGTTAAACCTTCCAGATCGATAAAAGCTTATACGTTACGTTCTATCAGCTTTTAGTTTCCATTGTCTACCTGTAAATTAGCTGGAGATTCGTAATACTGACAGCGGCAAAGACGATATATGTAGTACACTTAAAAGCTACATTAAAGCAGGGGAAACATTCTTCTCCCAGTCCAGAACATTGTTCTCCACACTGCCTCCAGATATAGATATCGCCGAATTAGGTCTAGTATCTACAAACAATGTCATTCTGCAAGTCCAGCGAAAAGAGTAAATGTATCACACAGGCTTAAGCCGTCCCCATTAAAGAAATTACATCGCTACCTGCAGTTAATGTCTTCTTTGCGCGAAAAGAAAACTGGAAATGGCGGATATCGAGACCAAGAGAAAGAAGCTAGAATATATGGCTAAACCAACTGCCATAAAGGACGAGTACAACCTAATGCTGGAGAAAGACGAAGCTATGGCATATGTGTAAGCCCGGCTTAAACAGAGGGTGTGGAGAAATCTGGTTACGACTGGGACTTATAAAATATTTACTTTTTACAATAAACAGTCAGGGAGATTGGTCACGCGTCGGTGTACTGACCGAAAATAGCGGAACACACGAAAAACGTATTGCATTATCGTTTGGAGAAGGGACTACATTGCATCCAAAGTGGAGGACTGGGGACAGTCATTTGCAGAGTTAAAAACGGATGGAATAACAAGCAAGCGTTTGCAATAGTCGTAAACCTAGTGCTCCATACGGAAATTACCACAGGAGTTGGTAACGTACAGACATAGGGACGCATATTGCTATACAGGAAATAATGGGAAAAGTTAAAATACCCGATTGTTCTCGTCTAGAAGCATTGCCCGAAGGTGCAGAGCTATAAAGGAGTTGGAATGCAGGAGGAAACGAAGATACGTAATGGAGTTCGAGAACATACCTTCCCTCTACCTTTCGTACTTCTGGCTGGAACGGTAATAGGAGACGCCGAAGTGGATCTAAAACTACGAGTTAAAAAAAATTACAGCGGAGAAAATTGAAGTTACACATATCAAGAATAATAAAGAACGATTTGTACTCTGTGTCTAGCTTCTCGAGTAGAAAGTTTCGGTCTTATAGGGTTTAGGAGAAGATACCAGAAGACAGGTTGCTTGTTACCAGAGAGCAGTAACTCCCTCGGTAAAGTATCTGTTAGGGAGGTGTAATTCGGTGTTGTTCTATTCTACAGCTAAGCAAAGTGTTCGTTTAAATCGATGTTGCTCGGTACATTGCTACATGGAGTGGAGTTTGACTTATTGCACATTGGTTCATCTTGTATAAATTTCGTTCTTCTTCTTATCGAATTTCTAAAAAAACTATGTTTCGTTTCTGTAAGAGCTACATCGAAAATTTGCGCTCATCCTACTGGTTGTATATGTATCTGCTTATAAAAGTTATAACGACAGCTCGTACGGTAAAAACATCGCTTGTGTCAGTTGCGAGGAAATCTATCTTCGCGAAAATAGCTCTCTTGTATTCGGAATCTGGTGCGGGCGGGAAAAATTAAACCGAAAACTTCTCCAGGTCAGATGCGAGCGTGGACAGGTATGTTTACATGTATAGGACGTACACACGGTCCAAACCGACGTCTACGATGAGTCAACAGGTCCGCACTCGCCTACAGCTAGAAATAACATGGAATGTGAGTATGCATACTAGCTTGCGCGAAGTATCTATTTCGAACTGTTTAGTCGCGCGAAACGATGCAACGCAGATATGATCCACAATTGTGGAAATACATATAGATACTTAGTAGCATGGATGTGGGAAATTTATATCTTCTTTTAGCTGTGTTTACGAATTGACGTCTCTCGGTAGCGTATTGGAGATGATTGCAGTGGTAAATTAATGTTCTTTGGTCGATAAGCATCGAGTTAGAGGATTAGTTACCTACGTTGGAGGTGCATTTAATCGTATGTTTAGTCTCTAAAGGATTGCTCTTGGAGATCGTTAAAAAAAATCTGGTGTTGCATTAGTTCGAAATGGTGTAGACTATTTTGCGTTGCTGCTTGTAAGGATTATAAGAACTTGGCTTTGATCTAGATCTTTTCTTGTTAGCTGTTCTGTGCGTGTACGTTGATCATTTTTTACACTGTGTTACAGATGTATATCGAGAGTAATAATTTGTTAGGAGTGGAATACGATGGTGGTTTGCGCGCGAATGCTCGGGGTATTGGCTGATAGAAAGCGTTCCAGAAATATTGTCTGCCGGGCTATGCATTGGAAACAAAGTTGTGGTTAGATGTTAGGGACGGGTCAAACAACCAACGTAGTTATTGGGAGGAGAGAGAGAGAGATCGAAACTTTATTAAAACGCTGTGTGTCTGGGAGATCTTGTCTGTTACTGATCGCGGTTATAACACCATCTGTGGTAACTTGTTTAGAGTTGGTGCTGGGTTAGTGACGGATGTAAGGATAGCTCTGTCTGGGTTGTTACCAACGTATACATAGCGTGCAGCATGCTAGTTGGGACAAAAAACGAGTTGGAATGGCTAGATTCGTTTCTTGTTGTAGGTTCGTGTCGACTGCAGGTGTACTTCTGTTACTGTGTTGGAAATGTTTGGCGCTTACAGAGAGTGTTGTAGGCTAGATGGGACGGAATGTAAGTAAAAAGTGTTGATATACCCTAAATATACGTCACGGTAAAGCTCTAAAGGAAACCGACTTTAGTGGTGCATTGATCTTTCGTCGAAGCATTGCCTGTTTAATCGTATGTTATTGTTGTCTGGTGTGCATTACGTTACGTAGCAGATGTTTCTGCTGCGGTAAATCAACGTGTTTTATAAAACTCCTACAGTTTGGTAAATTAAAGTGTGCTAGTTGTAGCCAATGGAGTGCGTGTGAGTGTAGTAAATTCAGCAAGTTCGATACTGCAAACACTGGAGACAAGATGAAGTTACTATTTCTGGAATACATGGGGGAAATATGTTTGTCCTGTGGGTATATATCTTATAAAATGCAGCTAATCGATGTTTTTTAAAGGAGGCGCTCCCGTCTATACTACAGCAGCAGCTTCGTGTAGATGGCTTCTATCTCCTGGATTTTTGGACAACACTTTAACCGAGTGGCGTTCGTATCCGAGCATGACTTTCGGATGGAAGGAGCAATATCAAAGTGGTTGCGGGCGAGGAAACGAGTGCTTAACGTGGTTGGCGTCGAATTGTAGAACCAAAATAAATTTGTCGAAAATCATGAGCCCAGGTGTAAGCAAAGATATCGATTTTATAAAGAATCCAGGCAGTTGATTGTTAGGATTTTTATTTTTTCGCTGGGTCGAGAAGATGGTATTACCAGGATGGAGGATTGTGCAGAAGATTGTTTAAGTGTTCTAAAAGAGAAGATACGGTATTTACAAAGTGCGCCGTTGTACTGTGCAAACGCTTTTAGATTTGATTACTTGGGTATTAAGAGTACCAGAAAATTGACCACTCTCTCGAACATTATTTTTTTTAGTTTCAACTGTAAATTACTTGTAGAGTCGAGCAAGGAGCTATATTTTTTTTAGCATTCCAGGACTTTATTATCCACAGACGTAGATATCGTCTACGTTATTCCACAAGTCCCAAGAAGAAGAAGGGTAAACGAAAACTGGGTTATATGGCGAAGACACATGCTTTTAAAATGAGGCTATTGTATATGTGCAAGCCCGGTTTAAACAGATAGTGTGGGGAAAAATATTTGCTTTTACAGTAAACAGGCGGGGGGATTGGTCTCGAATCGTTGTATTGGCCGAAATTAGCGGAACACACGACAAACGTGTTTGTACTGTGTGTGACTCCCATCCATTCCTTAGAGAGCAGGTTATGATCGATGTGTGCAGGAGTCGGTTGAGATATAAGTGTTTGCGAACATTACGTTGCTCAAAAAAAATGTTCAAATGTTTGTTAAGCTTATGGGACTTAACTACGGGGTCATCAGTCCCTAAACTTACAAACTACTTATGAACTACTTACAAACTAGGACGGCACAAATATCCATGCCCGAGGGGGGATTCGAACCCCCGACCGTAGTGGCCGTGCTGACTGTGACTGGAGCGCCTCAGTCACCTCGGCCACCGCGGCCGGCATTACGTTGCATTACGTTGCATTTACTCAGTTGTACTGTAACAAAAAAAAAAAAAAAAATTGTAAACACTCCCTGTCCTATATAGGATCATGTGTTGCGGTGTGTAGGTTAGCATCTTCGATTGCGGTAGACATATACTTGTAATTAAAATAATAAATCTTAGTTCGGATTAGTGGATTGCACATGGAAGGAACTTGGAGTAGGAATTTTGTGGGTAAAGGGCGGGTCGAGCCGGAAATTGGTGTTGCATTGGGCAGGTAACTTCGGTTCTGTGGTTGCTGTATTATCGAATAAGGGTGTTGTCAGGCCAATAATATCGAAAAGTTTTAGTGTAGACGGTCGGAGTCGGTAAATTATTTCACGTATATTTCTTTTATTTCGACTCTCCGTTGCACAATAGGGTTTAAATGTCTTCTAGGGCGCTGGAATATCGGTGACAGATAAATGTAGTTTGCATCGTAACAGGACCTAGAGATTCCTTAGATGGGGTGTGTACTGCTGTAGCAAGGAAATAAGAGGTAAAATTAAAGTACCCGAATTTTCGGAAGGTGCACCTACACCCCGATCTAAGAAGGAAACGTAACAGGGCAAGATCACTAAAAGAGAGAGAGAGAGAGTGTTAAATTTCCGAACTTTCGGCATGGCTCAGCTCCATTAAATAAATGCACTGCGAGCTGTCCTTGTCAGAGTGGTACGTGTGCGTAGAAGGTTTTGATCATTTGGATATGTAACTTAGGTGTTTTTGTTTAAACACTTAGCATGTGTTTCTAATATGTAGCCTGCCGAAAGTGCGCTCTGCGTTCTGGACGATTGTTAACTGTGCTTGCAGATGTATGTTTAGAGACGTTATGCTAGATGTCACTGCCGATTTTCGTTATTTGGAATTTTTTTGTAAAAACAATATGTCGTCTTTTGCTGCTGCTGCCGTTTTATCGAAAGAGTGGTTGGCATGCAAGTTACATTCCGTTCGATGGCTATTGCTTGCATCGTCTAAACGAAGAGATACATTTATAGATCTAAGGTTGTGATCGAGTTCCGAAACGGACTATTTCTTTTATTATCGTTTGTTGGCTCTGGTTAGAATTGTTTTTGTATATCGAAAGAGTATTTGTTAAAATGGATACGTAAGTTTGTGGTGATTATTAGCTAACCTGCGCTATTATTATTAAACACGCCTGTCGGCTGTAGTCTAAGCGAAGAGCATGGAGAGAGATGGGAGTGTTTACGCATCGATAAATTCTTACTTGCAAGTTTTGCTTACGAGTTTAACGGTGCTTTGCAGATGTATATTTAGAGACGTTGTGCTAGATGTCATTGCCGATTTTCGTTATTTGGAATTTTTGTATAAACAATATGCCGTCTTCTGTTGCTGCTGTTATGTTGTCGAAAGAGTGGTTGGCATAGAAGTTACATTCCGTTCGTTGGCTGTTGCTTGCATCGTCTAAACGAAGAGATACATTTATAGATCTAAGGTTGCAGTCGAGTTCCGAAATTGACCATTTCTTTTCTTTTGGTTAGAATTGTTTTTGTATATTGAAAGAGTATATGTTAAGATAGATACGTAAGTTGGTGGCGTTCGTTACCATAACCTGCGCTATTATTATTATTAAACACGTCTGTCGGCTACTGTAGTCTATGCAAAGAGCGTGGATAGAGATGGGAGTGTACATTCTTACTTGCAAATTTTGCATACGAGATTTAATATTTTACTACTACATGCAGTAGTTTACGAGACTAACTAAGCATTTCTGTTCTAAATTGTTTTTTAGCATTACACCGAAATTCTTGTTAATAGTAATAAACGACGGAAATTGTTGTTACATAAATCGAGATCTGGCGTAGGGATCGTCGCGGCGCGCTTAATAATAAATATGCAATATAATTGGCTGCTGACCTGGCGGGGCGGGATCGCCGTAAAAAGAGAGCAATACGCAGGCAGGGGTCGGGTGGCGGGGGCGGTGTCGGTGCGGTCAAGGCAATCGTCGCAGTATTGTTTGTTCTCGCAGGTAGGGCGGGTGGCGGCGTCCTTTGAGAACCGGTCACGAGTGTGGAGGAGGAGGGGGTAGCATCTGTCGGCGGCGGTGGCGGAGGCGGCGGTCCGGCAATCGACCGAGTGAGTAGGGGTCACGGGTACGAGTACAGACATGTGGAGGGGTCTACAGGTCTGGACTTGTCGGAGGTGCTGCTTGTCTGGCGGCGGTGCCGAGGGTTGGAGGAGGGCGTCGAACTGGCCAGGTGTGTGGTCCAGGGTGCAAGTAGAGACATGTCGATGGGTCTACAGGTCTGGACCTGTTGGAGGTGCCGCTTGTCTGGCGGTGGCGCCGAGGGGTGGAGGGGAGGGTGGGGGGGCGGGGCGTCTTGTGTGGCCAAGGGAGGTGTTGCAACCTGTCAATCCTTAAGTGCGTTATGGCGGCGTCCTTTGATTAGCGGTCGGACAAGTAGCGAATCAAAAGGATCTAAATGTAAACTGTCAATCATCTTTCGTTCTTCCAGGAAGACCCATCAATCATCCTGTGGCGGTATCCTTTGATCTGAGGTCCGGCAAATGGCCGAGGGAGGAAGGATGGGGGATAATTCAAATTTCCCGCGAAAAAAAAAAGGACGCGCGAATCTCACTGCACCAGAATGCCTACTACCCCACTACTATTGCTCATGTGCACTTGACATCAAAAAAAGGTGGATCATCCCTGAATTCCAAAGTGGAGGCCGCACCTGACGCTATTCAACCAACATGGTGTAGCTGTGTCGCAGGTCGTCAAATCATTCCACAGTACACTCATTACCTATGCACAATGGGTACTAAGTAAGTCTCCTATTTCTCCTTATGGCATTCAGGCAAGGTGCAAACCAATACTTTCGTACAACAAATATTAGAATACACGTCACTAGAGATGAGACAGTAACACTTGTAAATTAAATGTTGTTGCAATAAGGGAAAAGTGAGATACGTTATCACACTTGTTTAATGACATGATATGTTTTTGTTCGCGATCTGAATCTGAACGCACTGTTAACCAAACAACAGTTGTGTGCCTGATCTGTGGTGTCGCACAAGTACAAAGTGCGCGCCACCTACTTTCGCCGCGCGCCGCCATGCATGCACGGCGCGGCGTTCTTCCGACGACAGCCACGAGCGCCCTCTGCTGGGACCCCGCTCGTGGCCACCACTGAAGGACATCTGCCACTTCGGACTGAGATAGCAACGAGTTAGGACCTTCGTAATCCGATAGGCACGAGTGAAGACTTTGCTATTGTACAGGCACTAGGCAGGCCTCTAACAACTACGTATCAACATTCTGCAGTACTATGTAAAAGTTAAGTATTGTTACATTCTGTGCAATATATCTCTTTCTAATTTACTCGAGTGTTTATAGTTTCTGGCTGCTCCCCTCCGTACCTGCACCAGCGTGTCGGTTTCATTCCACTCGGCCACCGACACCTACGTCGAGGCTGGGACACAAAAGCGGCGACGAAGTCGGGACACAAAAGTGGCGACGAGGATGGGATAGAACCTTGGACCAGCCCGCTTGCAGCAGCCAGACAGCAGCAGTCGGAGCACGCAAAAATTGCTCCCGCCCACCCACCCTTATTATAAGATTTTTGGGGGAACATATTTTGTTACGTGTTTTGTGGACTTTTTTGTTACAGAGCGTCCTCTTTCATATTGCATTTGTGTTTTGTTATAAGTTACTTGTATACGCGGCGCCTAATCGGTCAGCATGGCCACTACCCCGAACCCAAACTTAATGGAAATTATTCAGTTACAGACGGCGCAAATCACCCAGTTGATCCAGGCTGTGTCCCAGCTCACAGCGCAGGCAGCTAACCAACAACAACAGTCGTCACGTCAGCAGCCCACACCTGCCGCCGCACCGCTTCCGACGTTCCGCCAGTACAACGAACGTGAGGAAGAATGGAGCGACTATCTGGCGCAGTTTCAAGAACTCGTCGCGGCTCATCAACTTACAGGTCAGACTGTTAAGCATCTTTTATTGTCTGTGGTGGGCCCCAAAACTTTCGTGTTACTGCAAAAAATATTCCCGCACGCATCTCCTCGTGATGTAGACTTTGAACAAATTGTAGATGCACTGAATGCTCATTATGAGAGAAAAGTTCTTGTAGCCGCTGCACGATACCGATTTTTCAGACTTAAAAAATTACCGCAGCAGTCACACCAAGAGTGGATTACGGAATTGAAGGGCTTAACCCGCCAATGTAAATTTACTTGCTCTTGTGGACTTTCGTATAGTGACGTGATGTTGAGGGATGCGATTACGCAGAATATTCAGGACCCCAGAATTAGAGCAGCAATTCTGAAACAGTCTGACCCCTCCTTAGACAGTGTACTGCAGCTTATAGAAGCGCATGATACTTTTGACTTAGCTGATGTAGAAATGCAAAGCCATAGTGTAAATTCAGTGCGCCGCAACGGACGCTTTCCTAGTCGTAGTTCTCAGTGTAGCACTAGTGATTCTTACAATAGTACAGGCCGTGCTGAACAGACAGTGAACAGTAGCCAGTGTAAAAGTGCGACGCAAAGGTCGCCCCGTCGTGTTAGAAACAGTAATTTGAATAACGGGCGCCAACGCTCATTTCAGAAAAATGTACGTAAATCTTGCCCCCAGTGTGTGTCTCGCCACAAGCGTGCTCATTGCCCTAGTCGCAACGCAACCTGTTATCAATGTGGCAAATCAGGACATGTACAGTCTGTGTGTATGCAAATTAAAAACTCAAAGAACAGTAACGTTAGAAACAGTGCTTCGCAAAGTGCGAGAACAGTTCATTCTGTAAATGTTATACGGGCTGTGGACTTGGACAGTGCTTTCCTTGGATCTCAATTGCAAGAAAGTAGTTCTGCGCCTATGGCAAAACTATATAGTGCACCACGTAGCAAGCGCCGACGAGCGCGTAATTCTGTGCAACGGAAAAGGGTTCGGGACAAGCAAAATGACTATGAACAGTGCATTCCTGTAGTGAAAATAGTGCCTTCTGCAACTGCTCCTTGTAATAGTGCCCAGTACTGTGTAGCTAGTGACAATAGACACCAAGTAGCTACTCAAAGGTGTAGTGCAGTAGTTAGTACATCTGTAGTAGCCTCGCATTGCGCGGACGCCGATCCGGCGGTAGTGTCATCTAGTGACAGTGTGGTTAATCCGCTGTGTGCCGAGTATGCGCCGCTTCCTACCGCACGCAACCCGCGCAAGCGCAGAAAACAATATGTATTAGACGTTGCCCACATTCGCGCACCTGTCGAGCGCCGCAAGCAAAAACTGTTTGTGACTCTCTTCATAGAAAATAAGACGGTGCAATTTCAGCTTGATACTGGTTCCGCTGTCACACTAATGAATAAAGAAACTTATGAACTACTGGGTTCGCCAAAATTGTCGCCGTCACAGCAAGTGTTAACAGCGTACACAGGACAAACTATTCCGGTGCTAGGAACGTGTAGCCTGCCTGCCTCTTTTCAAGGTGTAACAAAAACAGTTGCTTTTGTAGTTCTTCAGGCCAAATCTACGCAGAATATTTTTGGACTAGATGCTTTTGACTTGTTTGGTTTATCAATTCAAAGAGATGTGCTTCAAATTTCGTCAATAGTGCCTCAGGATAAAATCAATGCATTGTGTGACAAATATAGTGACTTGTTTTCGCCGGAACTAGGTTGTGCAAAAGACTTCGTGGCACATGTAACTTTAAAAGAATCTGCAGTTCCAAAATTTCGTAAAGCTAGACCAGTGCCTATCGCCTTGCGTGATACAGTTGCCGAGGAACTTAAACGTTGGCAAGATAGTGGGGTGATTTCTCCTGTTTCTGCGAGTCAGTGGGCCTCGCCTATAGTAATTATACCCAAGCCGTCAGGAAAACTTCGTCTCTGTGCGGACTTCAAATCAACAGTGAACAGTCAAACAATTGTAGACACTTATCCCCTGCCCAGACCTGAGTAACTGATGGACAAATTAGGACAGTCTCGCTTCTTTTCCAAGATTGATTTAGCAGAGGCATACTTACAAATTCCTCTTGATGACGAGTCAAAAAAGTATTTCGTCATTAATACTCACATGGGCCTTTTTCAATTTCAACGCCTACCCTTTGGCAGTTCTTCCGCTCCCGCTATTTTTCAGCGTTTTTTGGAACAGCTGACAGTTTCTGTACCGTGTTGTTCGAACTATTTAGATGATATTGTGGTATCCGGACGTACAGTTGAAGAACATTTAGCAAACCTGGAGTGCCTTTTCAAAGTTTTGACTGCAGCAGGTCTACGTTGCAATAAAGCAAAGTGTTCGTTTTTTCAAACTGAAATAGAGTACCTAGGCCATGTGATTAATGCCCAAGGAATTCATCCCTTACAGTCACATCTTCGAGCAATCAAAGACTTGCCTCCTCCTAAGAATGTGCACGAATTGCAAGCAGTAATGGGAAAGCTTAACTACTATTTCAGGTTTATTCCCAATGCCTCTCAGATTGCAGCTCCACTGCATCACTTACGTAGGAAGAATGTTCCTTTTGTATGGTCTAAAGATTGTCAGGTTGCCTTTGACAAACTAAAGTCTGCACTACTCAGTGATGCATGTTTGATTCCCTTTGACCCCCAGAAGCCTGTAGTGTTAGCAGTTGACGCCTCATCGTACGGTCTCGGCGCTGTAATCTCACATCGTATTGGATGTCACGATCGTCCTATTGCCTTTGCATCCAAGCTACTGACGCCGACGCAACAGAATTACAGTCAGATAGAAAAGGAGGCCTTAGCAATCATTTACGGCGTCACAAAGTTTCATCATTATCTCTATGGCAGAAAATTCTATTTGTTGACAGACCACAAGCCTCTCACGTCGTTGTTCTCACCCACAAAGCCAATTCCGCCACGAACGGCACAAAAGCTTCAGAGATGGTCCTTGATATTGTCTAATTATCAGTATGAGATTTTGTACCGACCTACCACTAAACATGCTAACGCGGACACACTTTCCCGACTTCCGGTTGGCCAGGATGTGTCGTTTGATTCTTCAGAAATGGCATGTTGTCAGATAGACTCCAGAGATGCTTCCGCTGTCGCAGATTTCCCTTTGAACTCTCGTCGGGTTGCACAGGAAACAGCTGCGGATGCCGACCTAAGTGTGGTAGCACGTTTTGTTCGCTCAGGGTGGCCTGCCAGAGCCAAAGACATTGATCGGCCTCTGGTTCGACGTTATTTTGCACAACGTCATGCATTATCTTTAAGTCAGGGTGTACTGTTGTTGCATACCGACAACGACCAAGCAAGAGTGATTGTTCCCCGTTCCCTGCAACGAGAAGTGTTACGCCTCCTGCATCAAGGACATTGGGGTATTGTTAGGACAAAGCAATTGGCCAGACGTCATTGTACCTGGGTTGGTATGGACGCTCAGATAGAGAGCATGACATCACAGTGTACAGTTTGTGCGGAGCATCAGGCGGCTCCTCCGCAACGTTTCTCAGATTGGCCACGCCCCAAGGGACCATGGCAACGTTTACATATTGACTTTGCCGGACCTTTCTGGAATACGCGCTGGTTAATTGTTGTAGACGCTTTCAGCAAGTTTCCTTTTGTGATTGCCATGAACTCAACGACGGCGTCTAGTACAATCAGTGCCTTAACATCAGTGTTTTGCATCGAAGGCTTGCCTGAAACTATCGTCAGTGACAATGGACCTCAGTTTGTTAGTGCGGAATTTCAACAGTTTTGTCGTGTGAATGGTATTCAGCATATCACCACCGCACCTTTTCACCCTCAGTCCAATGGTGAAGCAGAACGTTTCGTTCGAACATTCAAGTCTCACATGGAGAAGATGAAAGGTCAGCACTCCAGGCAGCAAGCTCTTCAAATTTTCCTGTCTACGTATCGGTGCATGCCACGTGACGGCCCGTCTCCTGCCGAGCTGCTACACGGCCGCCGTCACCGCACTCTCCTTCACCTGCTGCAGCCTCCCACGCACCGAGTCGGTTCGTATGGCGCTACGCGTTTTCAGGTTTCCACGCCGGTGCTGTACAGGGTGTTTGCTGGAAACAAGAAGACATGGTTGCCGGGCACCATTCAACGCGTGCTTGGGCGCAATATGTTTGTTGTACGTTCTTCCACAGGGTCGGAGCTGCGGCGCCACGCAAACCAATTGCGCCTGCACAGACCGCGCGATCCTGTCTCCGGTTTCTTGATTCCAGACCCAGTTCACCGCCAGGGAGCACAACCACATCGTTCGTCCCCGGACTACGAGATCCCTATGGACGTCGACGTACATCCGACGCAGTCGTCGCCGCCGCTGTCGCCGCCGCAGATGACAGCGTCACCGAGAGGGACTCCGGGACCGTGCGGCCCCCCCCCCCCAGCTTGGGCCACGCACCTCAGAAGAAGATGACCTGCTCCCTCTGGGCGGGGGCGGGCGCCCTTCCCCAGGTTTCGGCGGGTTCCCTGGAGGATCGCAAGGCGGATGCCGGGGCGCGGACGGCGTCTCGATCCCGGCCTCCGCTACGACGCCCGTCCCACCAGTAACGCCCCCGCCCAGGCCCTCCTCCCAGTGCCGTCGCCGTGGCCCTCAGCCCTACGCCACGACGGCGCGGCGGTTTGGGGGGGAGGGGTGTGGTGTCGCACAAGTACAAAGTGCGCGCCACCTACTTTCGCCGCGCGCCGCCATGCATGCACGGCGCGGCGTTCTTCCGACGACAGCCACGAGCGCCCTCTGCTGGGACCCCGCTCGTGGCCACCACTGAAGGACATCTGCCACTTCGGACTGAGATAGCAACGAGTTAGGACCTTCGTAATCCGATAGGCACGAGTGAAGACTTTGCTATTGTACAGGCACTAGGCAGGCCTCTAACAACTACGTATCAACATTCTGCAGTACTATGTAAAAGTTAAGTATTGTTACATTCTGTGCAATATATCTCTTTCTAATTTACTCGAGTGTTTATAGTTTCTGGCTGCTCCCCTCCGTACCTGCACCAGCGTGTCGGTTTCATTCCACTCGGCCACCGACACCTACGTCGAGGCTGGGACACAAAAGCGGCGACGAAGTCGGGACACAAAATGATCGAGATGCGTTTACAGGTCACGCACTTTTTCGTGGCCCCTCTCTGATCGGTAGAAGTCGGCTGAGTACGTGTGTCTACATAATGTTTATGCTCTCTACCAACCTTACCTCATAACAGCATTGTACACGGTAGACATTGTCAATATATTGTTGATTTGTGTTTTGTTTCGATTATTGTCTTCCACTTTGTTATTTGCTAAAATAAGTCCACATACTCTGACGACTTCTTTTGGAAAAAATTGGTATGAAGAATGTTAATTCTAAAAAAAGAAAAAAAAATCAAGTATTTGTAAATCTATCGGACCAAACTGCTTGGTCATCAGTCCGTAGCTTACAAACTACTGAAAATAAGGTAAACTAACCTAAGGACAACATACGCACCCATGCCCCAGGCAGGACTCGAACCTCCACGGCGAGCAACCGCGCGCTCCGCAGCGAGGCGCTTTAGACCGCTCGGCTACTCCACCGCGGCAATGTTATTTCTGATTGTTATTCAGTTACAACAATAAAAAGAGGCAGAAAGCGTTGCTCCACCCGCTCAATAAGCCCCTTCACAATATTAATATTTCGTACATTTACGTTCCAGTTTTTTATTACTCAAACATTAAAGTGATACTTAATTTCGTCTTCCATTTCTGACGCCTTTACCCCTTGCAAGTTGTTCCTTTTAAAACCTGTAATGTATACGCTGTAAGCTTCCGGCACTGGGAGAAAGAAGCGGGACTTGTTGTAACAGCCAGTGCGCTACAAGCTGAATGCAAGCTTCCGCTTCCAACATTCCCCGCTCAGGGGCAACATTTAGCCGAGCGGTCTGCGGCGCACCAGTCACAGTCTGCACGGCCGTACGGTCAGAGGTTCGAATCTCCCCTCGGGCATGGATGTTTGTGTTGTCTTTAGAATAAGGTAGTTCATAAGTAGTTTGTAAGTTTAGGGACTGATGCCCGAGCTGTTAAGTCCCTTAAGCTTGACAAACATTTGAACATTTTGGCAACGTTTGAGTGCGTGATCTCTGGGCATAAAAAGACTTAAACACTGAAGTTTTCATTAGTATCGGTTTCCAAGACCGATGACCGAACCTAGAAATAAATGATAATCTTAGCACTGCACCAGGAATTTCATGAAGCTCATATTGTTGATGAGAGGTAACCGCTGAAGATATGTAACATAATGCAATTCAAAGATGTCATACATCGTAAAGTTGTGGAATAGAATGCAGTATATTGATGATTTGTTAAATAAGCACAATCAGATGTCAGATATTAAATATTTTCACAAATAGTGTTATGCTAGTACATGAAACGACGATACAATTAATTTTTATTCCGGCAGGGACTCGACCCCGGCACCATTTGTTATGGTTTGATAGTAAGGAATACTGCTTATATATTTATTGTTTCTTCCGGGGACTCCAACACCGCACATATTGCCACTCTTTACCTTAAACGATGAGGCGTCAATTATAACATTGTCGTTCACTACTAGTTAGGATCACACCGTTCGTAAAGACGTGGAGGGGTTTGGTATTTTGCGAAAACGTTGTTTAACTTAGTAGCACATGGACATGTGCAATATTGATTTGAAACAAAGCAGAGTCCTGCGTTCTATACTTGGCGTTACTGGAGGTCTAGATGGTATCTTTGTGGCCGTTAAAAACTGTTACCCCCAGCGGGAATCGGATCCATGCCTTAGCCATTACAAGTTAACCTCACCCCGGCCACCAGCGAATTACAGATTTGTTAGCAGAATGTTTTGTCATAGTGGAGTAATCATTAGACGGTACGACCAGTCAAAGAGCTCATAGATGTCTGGCTAGGTAAGACATTCTTGGCCGCAGGGGAAGGCCACGTAGTGTGAGGCGCCTTATCGCGGATTTTTCATGATATTATATTACGTTTTAGTATGCTACATTACAATTTGGTAAGGCATTTTGCTATAAGCTTATTTAACTATGGGCTCATTTTAATCAAGATTGTTGGGTAGCTGTCGCTACGATTTCTTGAATAATACTCATTTTTAAAGTTATGAGGAGCGTCGATTATGCATGAGAAAAAGGATTCTGAAATTGGGAAAGTAACTTCGTTTTGACATCTATTATTCATCACGTTCAGGAACACAAACAGACTTCGATGAAGGAGGTTTCTGTTTTGTTTGTTTATTAAGCTTAAGGGACTTAACTGCGGGGTCATAAGTCCCTAAACTTACAAACTATTTATGAACTACCTTAGACTAAAGACGGCACAAACATCCATGCCCGAGGAGGGATTCGAACCCCCGATGGCGAACGGCCGCGCACACCACAACACGGCGCTCCAGTACGCGCGGCTAATCCGCCGCGGCAAAGGGGTTTCTGTGATTTACTAGTACGGTCAATGACAAGGTAATCGATAACTGCCAAGTGTCTCGAGCAATTATTCTTCACGGTGTGGTTGCCTTCAATAGCCATATTGAGGTTAAAAAACAGCAATGTGGATTCTGATACAAACTGCGTTTACCTGCGAAGAATAATATCCAACTGGGAAGATTGGGGGAGAACGTCAGTGTCTGCCATTTCAAAGGTTGGATACTGGGATTTTTTTGGAATAGATGCCCATTTCAATGGATATATCAGTACTTGCACGGTAAGGTTCAGTTGTCCAATATATATAAAACCTGACAAGTTCTAAATCGTGAAAAGAAGCACGTAGATGAAGATTGGTATCTTCTGGAAGGATAGCAGGAAGGAGGGCGGGACCTAGGAATGAAGGGGAGTGCAGAACTGGAAAATAAAAGAGTGGAATGTTGCAAAGTACTTCTTACTTAGACCTGTATCACAGTCTTTTTAGGGCCGTGAAGAATGAAACAAATGTTTAACAGAACAAAAGATGGATTATCGCCGCGGTGGAGTAGCTGAGCGGTCTAAGGCACCTCGCTGCGGAGCGCGTGGTTGCTCGCCGTCGGAATTTCGAGTTCTCCCTGGGGCATGAGTGTGTGTATGTGTGTGGTCCTTAGGTTAGTTTACCTTAGTTTAAGTAGTTCGTAATGAACGGACTGATAACCATGCAGTTTGGTCCGATAGATTTTTGAACATTTGAACATTTTGATGGATTATCGGAGATATAAAAGAACAGTGGTTCATAGAGAGCATCGATGGACAGTAAAGGAAGCAGACACTTAAAGAGACAGTATTGTTGTAACAGAAACCACTAACTTTTTTTTACATCGTTTTGGGGTAACAGACCAAAAGGGCAACTGAGGTTATACTGTAAGGGAGGTGTCAGAGAGAGAGAGAGAGAGAGAGAGAGAGAGAGAGAGAGAGAGAGAGAGAGAGAGAGAGAGAGAGAGAGAGAGAGAGGGAGGGAGAGAATAGAGGAGAAACTAACAACGAATAAATGCCATACAAATCGTTTGCATATTTTGTGAAGGACGGAGGGTGTATTGATGTATGGAGGGGAGGAGAGAAGCGAATTTGAAATAACAATAATTACTTTGACAGCATCCATCTAAACTGATTACTCTGTATGCATGGAGGCTGGGTATAAATGAAGTGACAAGCATTACATTAAAATTTGAGCCATGGGCAGGAATCGAACACAGACTTCCATACTTACCTTAATTCAATACTGTTCCTTTCACTCAATGAATTTCACATATTGACATGGAAAACTGTCTCTAGGTATATAAATTTATAATAAAAATAGGATAATAATGGAACTGTATATTTTTAAAAAACTTCAATATAAAGTTAGCTCAAAGGAAAAAAAACTATTTTATTTCAGTTGCCAAGAGATATTCCATAGTCTCTAACGAATTATGACAACAAAGACGAGATTAAAAAAGAAAAAAAAACATTTTAAGGACTAATAATTTATTCAGAATCCCTCATTATTTTTTCTTCCATAATGCATATCAGCATATAACCTATAACGCAATCGGACGAGATTCTCTTCAGTAAAAGCGACGACTCTATCTTGAGTTGGTTGCTCACAGTGAGACGGCCTGATTTGTATTTCTGCTTTCCGCTCTTACTATGATGCTAGGAAGTAAATATTCTGTATTTACGTCAGAGCCCCGCTTTGCGCCATGCTGGGGGCTGTTGGCAGCCACCGCGACCGCCAGCTGGCTGGTTTCCGCCAAGCCTCGTCTCGGCACCAGCTGTGGCTGACCGGACAGCCCGTAGCTCACAAGCCACAGCTAATACAGGCCCCGGTCACAAAGCCAGTCTCAACCCTTGAAGTATCACAACTTTCTGCAAACCTACCCTAATGTGTAATAGAAAATACCACAGCTAGAGCTATTTTGCTATAAAATGATCATCCACGTTATCTTCTGACACTTCATTCAAATATTTAACAAAGTTAAAGAATAGAATCATAAACGTAGATACCACATAATGCTTCACCAAGATAGCAATCAAACGACAGGAAACTATCTTTCTTTTCAGCGCTCTGAATTAGATCTTGACATAGGAAAATATGTATTCAACCTAGAAAACTACACATCTTGTAAAATTAAACAGTTCTGGTATCAACAACAAAATGTATATACAGGGTGTACAGAAAAGGACTCCCTGATTTCAAAATTAAATATCTCGAAAACAAAGATCGATAGAGGAATGCAGTAAACGGTATGTTTATTGTGAAAACTGTAAGAAGTTTATACTGCAGTTTGAAATAATGGTTACAAAAGCTGCTAACAGATGACGCTGTGATCACCATATGTAATGCATAGTATAAATAGTGATCCGAAGCCCAGAGCGATCAGTTCCACTACTGAAACGTGAAAGGAGGTTAGCGTACCGAAAGAAGAGATTAAAACCATGTACTCCATTGAACAACGCGTTTTTCTGGTGCTAGAGTACCACAGGATAGAAGAGAGTCCTACGGCAACAAGGTGAAGTTTTCAAGCACGATTTATGTTCCAAAAGGACCCGATGTGAAAACCATTCGTATGCTATTCACAAAATTTCGACGAACAGGCAGCGTAACTGATGATCTAGTGGGGCATGTTGGTCGCAAGCAAACGCAGTTACGCCTGAAAATATCGCCACAGTTTCTGGAATTACTCATCGAAATCCAATGTCATCCGTCCGTAGAATTGCACCTGAGACTGGTTTGAAGCGTTCCGCACGCAGAAAATACTGAGAAAGAGCCTACACATATTTCCATTCAAAATTCAAACGCACCAGACCACACCCGTACGAGCTGTGCAACAAAGGGTTGCCTTTGCTAATCAGATGCTCACAGTGATTGATAGTGAAGGATTTGATGTTGGCTGCATCTGGTTTACAGATGAAGCACACTTACACCTGAATGGATACGTGATTAAGCAGAACTGGCGATTTTGGGGTTCCGAAAAGCCATATTGGTGTGAAGCGAAACCCCTGTATTCTCCTAAAGATACTGTATGGGCTACAGTATGCAGCAGAGGCATTATTGACCCTTTTTTCATTCTATAAATGGACACTGGTGCACGTTACGTTGCAATTTTGGAACAATTTGTCGCCACACAGCAAGCGTTAGACCAGGGGTGGCCAACCTTTACAGCCGGCGGGCCAAATCATTGAGAGTGGATTACCCCGCGGGCCGCATTATCGATTTTTCTATTGTGAAGCAAAAAAGCAAGAACTATTAATTTATTAAAACAAATACAAATGTGATTAAAGAACATTTATTGTACAAATTATTATAAAATTTTTACTATACAGTTTATTATGCATTTTAATAAAATACAGTGTTAATGGGATGTCTGGGTTTGTTTCACTGAAATAAGTGAGTCAATGTTGACCTGACCTCAAGTTAAGCTGTTGATACGTGCAATGAATTTTCCAGATGCAATCCGTGTTGTCATATTTGATTTTATGTAATTCATCCAACTAAAAGTCTGTTCACACACACATGTACGTGTTTCCAACTAAGGAAATAATGTTTATAGCATGTTTGTATACGTTGGATATTTCTCGTCTAAATATGTTTATAGAACGTTTCCAAACCAACTTGATGACTTTTCTGTTTTAATTGTACATCGCATTGCATTTCACACCATAGTATTTTTAGATGTCCCGGTAGTGAACTCGTGTCTACAGAAAGAGGCATAGCAACACACACACACACACACACACACACACACACACACACACACACACATACACACACACAAAGATGTTTCTTATATCTTAAAATCGGGTTCCGAATTCGTATTTCTAGTCAGACATTAAAGAAGCATATCTAATCGCTGCTTATGTATGACGTCAGATTGCTTTGATAGTGTAGGAAAATGTGTGAAGTGATTTGCTCGTAAGTGTTGCTCCATAAGTCCAAGTTTCATTTGGAATGCAAAAATACGATTAAGCATGACTAATCACCTGATCTTTTCCTTGGAGTCGAGTATTAATAACATTTACGTCGCTAGTTACACCAACCAAGAACGCAAAGTCGGAAAGCCATTCGTTATCATCGAACTCCGAGAGTGTCTTTGACTTGCTTTCAAAGAATGGTTGTATTTCAAACACTCTCTTCATCATTTTTCACGGGCTAGCCATCTTATCTCTGTATAACACAAAATGTTATCTTGCTCTGAATTCAAAGACTTCAAACATTCTTGGAACTGTGCACTCATGCAAAGCTAGTGAATAAACCTCTCGATTTAATAAAGTTCACTGTTTTGACAACTACCTTCATGACATGCTCCAGTTTGAGGCACTCGGCACATAAATTCTCTTGATGGATAAACGCAATAAAAGTTTAACAGTGATGTACTACCAACTTTGCATACCTCATTTTCAGTTAACTGAACTAAACATTCGCTTATTCCAGCCATTGCTGGAGTCTCATCTGTTGTTAGCAGCGATAAGTTGTCAAACTTTAATGAAAACCAACTAATGACGATGTAAATCTCGTGACTTAAGTCGATACAATGCCGCTAATTCTTCTTTTTTATTAACATGGGCATCAAAATCACTGACATAAATCGCCACTTGGTCGCTATCCGGAATATCTGTACACTCATCCAAACACAGTGAATAAAACATCAACTCAGAATCACGATTTTTTTAAATTATCTTCAATGTGTCTTACAATGTCGTCACACATCTAGTAATAGTTTGAAGAGACAGGCCTACTTTTGAGAAATCTTGTTTCTTTAGCGGACGCATCATTTCGACGACGGTCTGAAAGCATTCCTTTAAGATTTTGCCGTCTGAATATGGTTTTGATTTTTTTGCCGGTATCGGAGCTACTGCATAACTCACTTTCCCGTAGCATGTTGTCTCTGAATTTGCCATTGTAAATAGTTGGTGTTGAGTACAAAGTTACCTTTTTAAGTCGTTTACTTGACCTTGTCGATATGGTCCCTTGTACTTTTCGAACATAACTGCTTGTTTAGTCTC
This sequence comes from Locusta migratoria, assembly GCA_026315105.1. Classification (NCBI taxonomy): domain Eukaryota; kingdom Metazoa; phylum Arthropoda; class Insecta; order Orthoptera; family Acrididae; genus Locusta; species Locusta migratoria. The sequence continues at coordinate 11,931,962 of CM048755.1, forward strand.
GTAATGCCTTTTGATGTTATATTCTTTTGGAACAGAGTTTCCTTGCATATTAGATATATCGGTTTTATTGTCTATTACACACACACAAAAGTTTACTATCCATCTATCTTGAAAAGTTCTCAACTCCCCTGTAAGTTTCCTCTTCTTATGTCCTACTTCTTTGCTAGTTGACGACATGACGCCAAAGCAAGTTTACGTCTTCATTTGAAACAGGCATTTTCCACCATAAGTCAAACTGACAAAGACATCACAAGGTAATCGAAGTATTATATATTGTACGTAAAGTTGAGAATGAAATATCAGTTACGTAATGTAGTTCCATGCATCTCTCAAAAACTCCCTACATATCTACTTTAAAGTTCTGCGAAACAGTTTAACACCGCAATACATTGCCCCCTACTTAGCTTGCATTTATAGCGAATCTTTAATTCAGCGCAAAGTTCCTAGTGATTGGAAAAAAGCGCAGGTGACTCCAGTGTATAAGAAAGGAAAGAGAACTGACCCATACAATTACAGGCCAATATCGTTGACATCGGTTTCATGTAGAATTTTGGAGCATATTCTCAGTTCGAATATAGTAAATTTCCTTGAAACGGAAAAGCTTCATTCCATGAATCAGCACGGGTTTAGGAAACATCGTTCATGCGAAACTCAGCTTGCCCTTTTCTCACATGACGTCTTGCGAGCCATGGACGAAGGGCAACAGGCGGATTGTGTTTTTCTCGACTTCAAAAAGGCGTTCGACACGGTGCCACACTGCAGACTGCTAACGAAGATACGAGCTTATGGAATAGGTTCACAGATTTGTGACTGGCTGGAAGACTTCCTAAGTAATAGAACGCAGTACGTTGTTCTCGACGGCGAGTGTTCATCAGAGACGAGTGTATCGTCAGGCGTGCCCCAGGGGAGTGTGATAGGACCGCTATTATTTTCTATCTATATAAATGATCTGATGGATAGAGTAAGTTGTAATTTGCGGCTGTTTGCTGATGATGCTGTGGTGTATGGGAGGGTGTCGTCTGTAACTGACTGTAATAGCATACAGGTTGACTTAGACAAAATTTCTAGTTGGTGCGAAGAATGGCAGCTAGCTCTCAATGTAGAAAAATGTAAGGTGATGCGCATGAGTAGAAAAAACAATCCTATAATGTTCGAATACAGCATCAGTAGTGAGCTTCTTGATGCGGTCGCGTCGTTCAAATATCTAGGCGTAACATTGCAGAGCGATATGAAATGGAACGAGCATGTAAGGACAGTTGTGAGTAAGGCAGACAGCCGACTTCGGTTTATTGGGAGAATTTTGGGAAGATGTACTTCACCTGTAAAGGAGACCGCGTATAAAACGCTTGTACGACCACGTCTTGAGTATTGCTCAAGTATTTGGGACCCGCAGCAGATCGGTTTGAAGGAAGACATAGAGGCGGTTCAGAGGCGAGCAGCTAGATTTGTTACCGGTAGGTTCGACCAATGCGCGTGTGTCTCGGAAATGCTCCGGCAACTCAATTGGGGATCGCTGGAAGAAAGACGACGTTCTTTTCGTGAATTTCTGTTAAGTAAATTTAGAGGGCCGGAATTTGAAGCTGAGTGTAGTACGATCTTGCTGCTGCCTACTTACATTTCGCGTAAAGATCACAAAGACAAGATAAGAGAAATTAGGGCTCGTACAGAGGCATATAGGCATTCTTTTTTTTTCCTCGTTCAATTTGGGAGTGGAATAGGAAAGGAAATGCCTAGTAGTGGTACGGTGTACCCTCCGCCACGCACCTTACGGTGAATTGCGGAGTATGTATGTAGATGTAGATGTAGATGTAGATGTACACTGGAGGCGCGTCCTACGTGTTCACTGGTTCACCGAAAAAGAAAGCCGATCATGTAAAAAAAAAAAAAAGATATCGTTGAATTATGATTCTACATTTCATTCTTCTAGCAGATCATTTTATCTTCAATGCACATGCGCAAAACTTCCTTGAAGGCAACATACACGCTTCACGGTTGTTTCTGTCGCACTGAAGATTTATGAAAAACAAGGCATATTTGATAAAATTTCAGCAGCCTTTCTGCGTGCGTAAGACAGAGCGATTTTCTTACAATCAGTTATTTACTGTGGTTTAGTATTCATGACTTCTGAGGTAAGAATGATTTTGTTACAATCGCCTAACAGCGCATTTAGTTATTTACTGTGATTTCAAAATTAAACTGTTTTTAAATCTAAGGGACTTAACTACGTTGGTCATCAGCGCCTAGGCTTACAAACTATTTAAACTGACTTACAGTAATTTATGCTAAGGATAACACAAACACTCATGCCTGAAGAAGCACTCGAATTTCCGACGGCGAGCTGCCACAAGCGCCTTATAACGATCAGCCACTCCAGCGCGCCACTTTAGTGTCCACGATGACAGGGATTTCAATACTTCTTATACCAGTTGGACGAGATGACATGTCTTCAGCCTAAATGGCGGTACCACAGAGGTATACTTCTCGACAAATTATCAGTGTTTCATTTAAGTACGGTATTATACGTACTTGGGAAACTTCATAGTCCTTTCTCTCGAGAATTTTTGATACTAGTATTCAACCGCTTTAGAATATTTGTATTTTAGTTCTGAAAATTGCTGATGCTTCCCTTAACCTGGCAGCCTTACTTTAAAATTTCGTCATCTTTTGTTATGATTCTTACTGAAAAGTATTATACATTTCAGGTTTATGACAGTATTAGTTGCTGTAAATAACACAGAAAGACAGGGCCATATCTGTACATTTGTAATACGCAATCCTTAAAAGTCATCAGTAAAACTACATTACTATAATTAGTTTTGTACTACTGAAATTAAAAGATGGTACTGAGGCAGAAACCATTACTAATGTCGACTGTTGTACTTACCCGCCATAACTGAATGTATAAAATACATGCAAACCTAGTAAAAATAAAGACAAGCATCTTAGATCAATTGATTTTACTTGAAAGATTACTCTGTTTAGTCCCAACCGCTACTAATCGTGCCCTTATTACCATCCACTCACTTTGACTGGAGACGATTCAAGAATTTATTTCCGAACATTCAACGCTAACGCAGTAGCTGAAGCGATTATGGTTCAACGAATGCAACATCAGTCTGAAGGGTGTTCTGTCGCTCGGTGCAGTGAATTATTATCTTCTGTCAGATAGAAGAGGAACTGTAGACACCAATGTGGCAGCAATGAAGGTGCACGCTACGTCTCTCAATTGTCTGTGCTCCAGCCTGCAGTCGCCACAACCGAACGCTAAGGATTCCTAAACCCGAGCCTTCTTCCGCCTCCTCCTCAACTGAATTCCGCAAGCGTGGAACTGGCCGCCACGGATTTCACCACGGCCGTCCGACGCCCCACAAGCTGCCTCTCCCGTCCCCATACTTCTCACACCGTCTACCGTCTCAGCCACATTTCACGCAACATAGTGTATTGTTTTACAAACAGAAATTTACATGAAAATTTAATGATAGTTGAATCAATTAAATTATATATACCAACTGTAATTCGATATGATACTAAAGACGTTTGATGGAATGCTATTCCGCAGTTATACATGAAACAAAAGTCTACATTTTTCTTCTATATGAAACAACTCCGCGGGCCAAAACTTATCGGCTCGCGGGCCGCATGCGGCCCCCGGGCCACGGGTTGGCCACCCCTGCGTTAGACGATCGACCAGGCACTGAATGGTTTATGAAGGATGGAGCCCGACCACATCGGACCGAAGAAGTGTTTCGCTTTCTTGAGGAATACTTCGGGAATCGAGTCATTGTTTTGGAATATCCCAAATTTACTGGTGCAGGCATGAATTGGCCTCCATTTTCGCCGGATTGGCTCCCTGTGACTTTTTTTTATGGGGCACAGTGAAAGACATGGCCTACCCAAGGCATCCCGCCACGCTGGACGAGCTTGAATTGGAGATCTCTGTGGCATGTGAATCCATTTCGGTTGAGACACTACCAAATGTCATGGCGAATTTCATTCTTCGTTTGTGGCACCTCTGTAGTGCCAATGGTGAACATTTAGAAAACATTGGGATGTGATTGTTTGCAAATAGTGTTTTCATACTATTATTTCACTCATGTATGCTTTTATGAGCTGTACAGCGTACAGCGCCATCTGTTAGCAGCTTTTGTAACTATCATTTCAAACTGCTGTATAAACTTCTTACAGCTTTCACAATAAACATACCGTTTACTGCATTCCTCTATCGATCTTTGTTTTCGAGATATTTAATTTTGAAATCAGGGAGTCCTTTTCTGGACACCCTGTATGTAGTATATCATTGACATTTTGTGCACTTATAAAGTGTTCCAAATGTCTCTGAAACAATAAGTGCTACACAACGGAAATTATCTTCTTCTGGGGCCCTTCATTTACACGATTGTTCTGTTATTCGCAGTGAAGTGTTTCGTAATGTGTTCATAGAATCGCTACAATTTCTCGTCCGTTCCAAGCTTATACGAGGATCGAGAAAAACAAGTACCAAAAAGGATATGTGCGAGGTAGAATTACCATTATGTTATTCTTAAAATTCAAATCAAATGTTCGAATATGTGTGAAATCTTATGGGACTTAAATACTAAGCTCAACAGTCCCTAAGCTTACACAGTACTTAAAATAACTTATTCTAAGGACATTACACACATACCCATGCCCGAGGGAGGACTCGAACCTCCCACGCGAGCAGCAACCCGATGCATGACATGGCGACTTAGACCATGCGGCTACCCTACGCGGCCTTCTTACAATTGTAACACGATACTTGGTATGGTAATGAACACGAAAGCTCTTTGCATTCGTAGGAGAGGGTTGGTGATTGAAATCTCATGGAAGAAGCTTACTACACTGCCCTCCCGCCCCCTACCCAACCTAAAAAAAAAAAAAAAAAAACAAAAAAAAAAACGGAAAACATCCGAGACCTTCTTTCCGCTAATTCACTATACCACACAATCTGATATTTTTTCTCAACTTTTTCAACTTCCTCCCTCTATCCCGTCAGGTAGTAATTGCACACTGCTCAACAATACTGTGGAAGAGGTGGAGCAATTGTAGGGTTGGCAATCTCCTTCGGAGAGGTTTTAATCTTTTAATGGTCGTGTCAATAACAGACCGCTTGTTTTATCTTCGCCAAAACACGTTTTTTTCCAGCCTAACGTTGTTTTCAATTGTACCCACCAGAAATTTCGTTAGATGTATAATTCTTAAATTTGTTTTGTTTTTCGATATCTCAAGGCCAGACGAAAATTTTCTGGTAATCATGTGGTGAACTATACAAATATTTATGTTTTGGGCCAATTGTCGCAATTTGCACCGTGAAGATATAACGTCAATATCATTTTAAAATTGGCTTTGCTTTTCTGAGGTGTTTTCTAGACAACAGCATAATCTGCCTCAAATATTTCTCAGTTCGATATGGAAGTTTGTAGCTCTGTCAGAGAGTGAGTAAAAGTTACTCTTGCTCCAGTTTCTAATTGAGAGCTGCTGCCTCTTAATTTAGAGAGCGTCAACATTTTCATTTGGCCGCGGCGGAGTAGCCAAGCGCATTGATGATCCCGCAGTTAAGTCCCTTAAGCTTAACAAGCATTTGAACATTTTCATGTAGGAAGCGAACAGCTGCAGCGTCAATCGCCTCCTCATTGCACTTGTGAAGGCTAATAATTCTACGGCCACTACGGTCGGGGGTTCGAATCCCCCCTCGGGCATGGATATTTGTGCCGTCTTTAGTCTTAGCTAGTTCATAAGTAGTTTGTAAGCTTAGGGACTGATGACCCCGTAGTTAAGTCCCATAAGTTGTACAAACATTTGAACATTTTTTTGCTGATAATTCAGAAAGTAGGGACCGAGAATAGTTGTAGTTTCTACGTGAAATTCATCACCCTTGTCCGTAATCATAAATGTGATAAGTAAATGACACACCGAATTTCAATTTTCAGACATTTTAACTGGAGTATCACCAATAAGTGAATATTGAAAGTTTCTCGTATATATATATATATATATATATATATATATATATATATATATATATATATATATAGTGTGGCGACCGTTCTTTCGAAAGAACAGACACCACATAAACATACATAATTAAGAAGAAGACGGCAACAGATCCAGCCTTCAGTGCAAATGCACACTACGCCTGAACTCTTGAGGTAATCGGCAAAGTGCCACGTGCAATGAGTGCAAATTGGAAACGGCAAATACGTAAATAGCGTGAGGAAGTTTGAGTCTTGAGGGAGACGTGGAGAGAAAGGGGGGGCACCTGCGATGATCGTTGTTTTCCCGCTCGTGCAGTGGTTACCGTACCTGCTCAGAGAGCAGTAGGAATGGGCCCGAATTCCGCCTGGGCACAACTGTTCGGCTTCCCCAATGCGCGCACTCAGTGGCCACAAGCAGCTTGTGTCGGAGTATTTCCAGGAAGCAGTACAACTTTCATCAGACATGATCCACCATGTTATCATTTCATTACCATAGTCGTACCAGGAAGATCAATTTTTCAACAGGCAATGTCTTTCTCGAGCGATCCAACACTTTGTGACACTAATGATACTATGTTTGCATTAACTACTGAGTACTCTCAAACTCATTCCCTATTTATAGAGTGCCAAAACGATTTTAGGTATATTCAGCCATAATCAACTTCGAACCATATCGCTTTCCTAAGAACTATAGTTACGGTTGTGCGACTGGGATCGTGATGTCCTGTTTGCAAAGTAATAGTTTGCACTAACTGACAAGGAGTCATCATGTGAAAAGGACGTGGCGAGTGTAATTCTTCGAGCAGTGAAGAAGACTTCTCCTGTTTCGAATATATATTTGAAATATTTAATGAGCAATCAGAACATTGCTGTTAGATTTGAGGCAGTTAATGCTGCCGACTACTAAACTCAGAAAAGCATATAAATTGCCAAATGATTTGAATTTGTATCTTCACGGCGCATATGGCGACAATTGACCTTAAACATGAATATGCATTTGGCTCTGAACATGATCACTCAAAGAGTTTCGTCAGTATTCTAGATATCGATAAGAAAAACAAATTTGAAGGTTATACATATAACGAAATATTTGGGGGTGCTGTTAGACAGAATTTTAACTGTGAATAACACGTGTTACGGCGAAGGTGAAACAAAGGGTCAGTTATTGACACAACCATTAGATGATTTAAGCGTCTCCTAAGGAGACTGCCAACCCTACAATTGTTCCACCTGTTATGCAGTATTGCTGAGCAGTGTGCGATTATTTCCTGACAGGATAGAGGGAGAACGACGAAACAGTTAAAAGAATATATGAGATTATAACTCGCATATACGCTATTTGGCAACTGTATTTATTATTATTAATATTATTATTTCGAGATTCGTATAAGTGTGGAACAGTCGAGAAACTTAAGGTATTCTTTGAACAGATTACGAAACACTTCACTGTGAATAACAGAACAATCGTGTAAATGAAGGTCCCCAGCAGAATTTAATTTCCGTTGTGTAGCACGTATTGTTACAGAGACATTTGGAACACTTTATAAGTGCACAAAACGTGTGTTTGTTTTGTGTTGTTGATATCAGAACTGTTCAATTTTACAATATGCATACTTTTCTTGGTTGAATACATATCTTATTATGTCTAGATCTAATGCAGAATGCTGAAAAAAAAAAAGTTTCCTCTGTCTTGTGAATACTATCTTGGTGAAGCATTATGTGGTAGCTACGTTTATCATGATTCTATTCTTTAACTTCGTTAAATATTTGAATGAAGTGTCAAAAGATAACGTGGATGCTCATTTTATATCAAAATAGCTCTAGCTGTGGTAGTTTCTACTACACATTAGGGTAGGTTTGCAGAAAGTTATGACACTTCAAGGGTTGAGCCTGGCTTTGCGACCGGGGCCTGTATTAGCTGTGGCTTGCGAGCTACGGACTGGCCGGTCAACCACAGCTGGTGCCGAGGCGAGGCTTGGCGGAAACCAGCCAGCTGACGGTCACGGTGGCTGCCAACAGCCCCTAGCACGGCGCAAAGCAGGGCTCTGACGTATATACAGAATGTTTACTTCCTAGCATCATAGTAAGAGCGGAAAGCAGAAATACAAATCAGGCTGTCTCACTGTGAGCAACCAACTCGAGATAGAGTCCTCGCTTTTACTGAAGAGAAACTGGTCCGAATGCGTTATAGGTTATATGGTGCGATGCATTACAGGGATTCTGAATAAATTATTAGTCCTTAAAATGTTTTTTTTTAATCTCGTCTCTGTTGTCTTATTTCGAAAGAGACTATGGAATATCTCTTGGCTACTGAAATAAAATAGAGTTTTCTTACTCTCAGCTACCTTTATATTGAAGTTTTTAAAAATTTACAGTTCCCTTATTATCCTATTTTTATCATAAACTAGCTGAAAACCCGGCGTTGCCCGGGTGCTTATTTATTTATTCCTGCCTTGAGTTAGTACTTCTCTTATCCCTTCTCTCTATGAGCATTTCTATTTTTCTAAAATGAAGTTATATTTCTTGGAGAATATATACGAAATAATGCTGTCTTGCATAATTTACAAAATTAGAATTTACAAAGAAAGATAGTAATCAAAATACAGAGGAATGAAACTTTCACTTTGCAGCGGAGTGTGCGTGGATATGAAATTTCCTGGCAGATTAAAATTGTGTTCCGAAACCGGGACTCGAATCTGGGACCTTTGCCTTTCGCAGGCAAGCGCACTACCGACTGTGCTATCCCGACACGACTCACGATGCCGCCCCACAACTTTACTTCCGCCAGTACCCCGTCTCTTAAGTTTGGAAAGTATGAGACGGGGTACTGGCGGAAGTAAAGTTGTGGGGCGGCATCGTGAGTCGTGTCGGGATAGCACAGTCGGTAGTGCGCTTGCCTGCGAAAGGCAAAGGTCCCAGGTTCGAGTCCCGGTTGCGGCACACAATTTTAATCTGCCAGTAAGTAAAATACAAAGGACTTATAAAATTCGTACGATGTCATATTTTTGAATTATAACAATTAAATTAATGTAATTAATTTTACTCATTTTTGAGGGAATGTTGCTGATAAAGCGGAACTGAAAAATATTCCTATCAGATCAAATCAAATGTTTGTATAGTCTATGGGACTTAACTACGGGGTCATCAATCCCTAAACTTACAAACTACTTACGAACTAGGACGGCACAAATATCCATGCCCGAGGGGGGATTTGAACTCCCGACCGTAGTGACCGTGCAGACCGAGACTGGAGCGCCTTAGTCCCCTCGGCCACCACGGCCAGCTCCTATCAGATTGCAGAAGTCTATGCACTTACCGTTTTCGGGAAAGTAAGTAGTGTAGATCAAATCACACGTAAAAATGCACTCGTTTCCATGAATCCAATCACGAAATTCAACAATAATGATTGTTATAATATCACAGATTGATCACATGATGTAATGCGCGAAACGTCAAATCGATTTTTTAAAAGCGATGTATTAAAAGTAATTTCTTTTTTACTGCTTTATTTATTCTTATATTTCCTTATTAGTATACTTATCCTCACAGAGAAAGAGCCAAAGACATTGTAGCAGGCATAGACAAAAGATATGGTCTGTGGCATCACGTTTCACTGTATGTAACCTCCTTGCTATAGTGTCACAAACGTCATCGCCGCCCTTTAGTCCGGATTTTTTTTATAATTTGACGACTTTCAAAACCATATGTTCCACCCCTTTATAGCTATCGGCATGGAACTGCTATGGTGTGGAACGGGAGACTTCGGACAACAATTACACACAGACCATTCCTTTGCGTTCTTTAGTTTTCGCTGCAAAGCGAAATATTAACACACACGTAGAATTTTATACACTTCGATAACTACCATCCCAATATACTCCACCCTTTTATCATTGTCAACCCTCAAGGAACAATGCAACCAATAAAACCATTTTCAAAGAGTAAATATAATTTTCAAATAGTAATTATTGTTCCGCATTTCGCGTTATATCTATCAGATCGCTATAAAACCGTGCCTAAAACCTTCCTAAGGTATAAATTAGTAACTGTTCAAATATTTAAGTCTCTGTGACTTGTCGTTCGGACGTGATAAGCGTACACCGAACAGACATTCATATTAATATATATATAAATAGCTATCCGATCGCGATAAAACCGTGCCTAAAGCCTTCCCCTGGTAGACATTAGTAACTGTACAAATTTTTAGCTCTTTATGTCTTGTGGTTCAGACGTGATAAACGTACACCGAACAGACATTCACATTTATAGATATAGATTTATATACCTAGAGACAGTTTTCTGTGTCATGTGAAATACATTGAGTGGAAGGAGCGGTATTGAATTAACCCAGTTAGCGGTGAATTATTTTTTTTGTTAAAATGTAAGAAGCTATTACCTTCATATGTTGCAACAGATCGTTATAAGTGATTTTTTTCACAATGACGCTATTAGTTTTGCAATACTCTCGTTCTTTCTGGAAGGAAGTCAAAATGAATGATTTTTAATTTTAGTCTGATGAATCATTATTATTGAAACATCATTTAATATGAAATATATACATTTAAATGTCGCAAAAGTGAAAGACTATTCCAGAAATACAAACTCAACTACAAGGAAGTCTTCCATATCGTCTGCATGAACTGCAACTTCGCAGCCGTATCCATTCACTTTTTAATCAACAATACAAGCTAAATTTGATCTGAAATACAAGAATGAAATAGTAAGTTGCCACTCTCGTCCTTCTGGAAGGACGTCAGCGCTATCTGGGTTAAAGCAAGTATGGAAGTCTGGGTTCGATTCCCGCCTGTGGCACAAGTATTAATTCAATGCTTCCCCCTTCACTCAATATCCTATTTTTATCGTTTCACTTATACTCAGCCTCCATGCATACAAAGTAATCAGTTTAGACGCACGCTGCCAAAGTAGTTTTTGTTACTTCAAATACGTCTCTCTCCTCCCTTCCATCCATTAATACACCATCCACTGTTCACAAAACAAGCAAACGATTTGCCTTTTATTTATTCATTGTTGTCTTCTGTTCTCTCTCTCACTCCCTGTCGCCTCTCTTACATAATAACCACAGATTCCCTTTTGGTCTGTACCCTCAAAACGCTATGATCCAATCTATTGGTTTCTGTTGAAGCAGACGTTCTCTTTTAATTTGTGGTTTCTTACTGTCTGCCAGTCCTTTCTATGAGACCGTGTTCTTTCATATCTCCTTGCGTATAATCCGTTCTCCGTTCTGTGAAATAATCACTGGTGTTTCGATTGACCTCCTCTGCTTTCATTCCAACTAATACAAATGGTATACATTTCGCCGTTTTAGAATCTGTTTTCTATTGCATAAACGACTCTCCTCGCAACCTTTAAAATGTGTAATATTCCATTTATTATGGTAGGAGCTATGCTACAAACTTGAGCGCCGTGCAGAGTAGCTGCGCGGTCTGAGGCATCATTTCGTGGATCGGGCTGCTGCTCGTGTTGGTGGTTCGCGTCCTCCCTCGGGAACGATAGTTTAAGTAGTTTGTAGGCTTAGGGAGGTGATCAGTCCCTACCTAGCCTTCATGGTACTTTAATTAAATTACGCAAAGGACCACACACACACACACACACACACACACACACACACACACACACTACCCATGCCCGAGGAAGGAGTCTAACCTCTGGCGGGAGGGGCCGCAACTCCGCGACAAGATGCCTCAGACAGAGCGGCCAAGAAATTACGTAGACAGATACCGACGAACTATTTTACTTCTCTTACGAAGTGATCTACACTCCATTTTGACAAAAACATTATACTACCACACATGAAAATCGGCAGTTGGCCGGGATGATGTTAGCTTGTAACGGCTAAGATATGGTTTGATTCCTGCTGGGATAACAGTTTTTAACAATCGCAGACATCGCCCTCTCCATCTCCAGTAACTCCAAGTCAAGAATTTACTACTGTGGCGTGTTTCAAATCAACATTACACATGTCCATGGCCGGCCGCGGTGGCCGAGGGGACTGAGGCGCTTCAGTCACGGTCTGCACGGTCACTACGGTCGGGGGTTCGAATCCCCCCTCGGGCATGGATATTTGTGCCGTCCTTAGTTGTAGGTAGTTCATAAGTAGTTTGTAAGTTTAGGGACTGATGACCCCGTAGTTAAGTCCCTTAAGCTTAACAAACATTTGAACATTTTGAACATGTCCATTCACACCTGACTACAACAAAATTGGATTAGTTTTCGTTGTTTCCTCTAAATTCCAAACCCTTCCAGGTCTCTACGAACGGCGCGACCCTAATTACTAGTAAACGAGATTGGGAGAGTTGTTACCTAGTCATCTGAGGTCAACGCTGACGATAGGCGCGGGGTTGGAGTCCCAAGCAGCACATAGTTATTTATTGCGCTACTTCAAAATGTTTGTAAATGTTTGTAAACCTATCGGACTCAAATGCTTGGTCTTTAGTCCGTTGCTTACAAACTACTTAAACTGAGGTAAACTAACCTAAGGACAACACAAACACCCATGTCCGAAGGGGGGACTCGAACCCCCGACGGCGAACAGTCGCGCGCACCGCAGCACGGCGCTCAAGTGTGCACGGCTAATCCGCCGCGGCTTAATGTTCAAATGTCTGTAGAGCTTTTGGGACTTAACTACGGGGTCATCAGTCCCTAAACTTACAAACTACTTATGAACTACTTACGAACTAGGACGGCACAAATATCCATGCCCGAGGGGATGTTCTTGTCACGGATATTTCCGAAAATTTATTTATGCAATGGTGTGTATCTAGTAACGTAGCGGACCAGTTACTCAGACTGAGAAATATGAGTATAATAGCATGTGGGACCGTATAATCAGATCACAGTAAAAACAAGTTACAGCATTACATCTCAACAATAAATATGGAAATACTGTATGCAATAATACTGAGGTACAATCTTTTACAATGAAACAGCAATTCTAAGTACCAAAAGCGTCACCATCAATACGTTGGTAATACATAGGCGCCATGTTCGGGGAACAAGTGCAAAAGTGAACAGTCACATTGATGTTCGTACAGGTATCGATAGAAAATTATAAACTTTGACGGCTGATAATTGTTATGTTGATATCATGGCACGAAGTCTAGCGAATTTCATTTCTTTCACTTAGCTGAATATTAACTGTGCCTCGTAGACAGGCGCGGGAAACATATACGCAGAGATCATCATTTGAGAGCGGACTTGAAGTTTGCTTCAAAGAAACCAGTTAGAGCAATTAGCTAATTCATAGACATTTCAATAGGAGCGATGCTGACAGGAACGAATGAATCATGACCGAACACAGCGTCAAGCAGGAAGTGTTGGACCTAGAAAGACGGCAGAACGCCACGACCCGTGCAATCGTCACACCCGGCTCCATCATTATGATGGATCCGACGTGCAACTTGTTTTCAGTGACCACAAGGGCCAGTAATAGGCGTCTCATAGGAAGGAGGCTGAGCTCTAAGTAACTCCTGTGCCGATTTCTATTCATCTTCTGTTTCCATGTTTGAAAAATTGGCGTGATTACCGCTTTCGTCCAGTCAGACGGAACCTGTCCTGATTCCCACGCCTAATTGAAAAGGGAATCAGGACAGGTTCTGTCTGACTGGACGAAAGCGGTAATCACGCCAATTTTCAAACATGGAAACAGAAGAGATTGCAACAACTATCGAGGTATCTCCTTAATTAGCGTTGTAGGCAAAATATTCGCAGGTATTGTTGAAAGGAGAGTGTGAGTATTAATTGAGGACAAGTTAGATGAAAATCAGTGTGGGTTTAGGCCTCTTAGAGGCTGTCAGGACCAGATCTTAAGCCTACGGCAGGCAATGGAAAAGTGCTATGAGCGGAACAGGGAATTGTATCTATGTTTCACAGATTTAGGCTTTTTACCGTGTTCCTAGAAGGAAGCTACTGTCAGTTGTACAATATTATGGTATAGGAGGCAAACTTCTGCAGGCAATTAAAGGGCTTTACGTAGACTGTCAGGCAGCAGTTATAGTAGATAGCAAATTAAGCTCATGGTTCAGGGTAGTTTCAGGGGTAAGACAAGGCTGTAACCTGTCACCACTGTTGTTCATACTATTCATGGATCATATGTTGAAAACATAAGACTGACAGGGCGGGATTAAAATAGGTGAAAACAATATAAGCAGTATCGCATATACGGATGACTTAGTTGTAATGGCAGATTCGATTGAAAGGTTGCAAACTAATAATTCAGAGCTCGATCAGAGGTGCAAGGATTATGATATGAAGATCAACATCTCCAAAACGAAAGTAATGTCTGTGGGAAATAGATTCAAACAGATTGAGTGCCAGATAGGAGGAACAAAGTTAGAACAGGTAGACAGTTTCAAGTACCTGGGATGTATGATAGGCATAACAGGATGGCAACATAGCGAAAGAACTGGAATCGAGGTGCAGCAAAGCTAATGCAGTGAGTGCTCAGCTAAGATCTACTCTCTTTTGCAAGAAGGAAGCAAGTACCAAGACTAAGTTAGCAGTGCGCTCTATCTTTCGACCAACTTTGTTGTATGGGAGTGAAGGTTGGGTGGATACAGGTTAACTTATTCATAAGGTTGAAGTTACATATATGAAAGTAGCAAGAATGATTGCAGGTAGTAATAGTTGGGAACAATGGCAGGAGGGTGTCCATAATGAGGATATTAAAGAAAAACTGGGAATGAACACCACAGATGAAGCAGTTAGCGCGAAAAGACTGAGATGGTGGGGTCATGTTACACGCATGGGAGAGGCAAGGTTACCTAAGAGACTCATGAGCTCGGCAGCGGAGGGTAAGAGGAGTCGAGTGAGACCAAGAGGAAAGTACTTAGATTCGGTGCAAAATGATTTTGAAGTAAAAGGCATAACATCAGACGAGGCATCAACGTTAGCATTGAATAGGGGATCATGGAGGAATTTTATTAGAGGTAATATGCTCCAGACTGAACGCTGAAAGGCATAATCAGTCTTTAACGATGATGATGATGACTCCATAAATCCCGTATTGGATACTTTGGTTTGGAATTTTTAGTGAATGGCATAAATGTTCAAATGTTTTTATAGCTTATAGGATTTAACTACGGGGTCATCAGTCCCTAAACTTACAAACTACTTATGAACTAGCTAACACTAAGGACGGCACAAATATCCATGCCCGAGGGGGGATTCGAACCCCCGACCGTAGTAGCCGTGCAGACCGTGACTGGAGCGCCGCAGTCCCCTCGGCCACCGCGGCCGGCATGATTGGCATAGAATTGTCTTCACTGATGACCTCCGCTTCGTAGTGAACCTCGATGTTCAAAACCGAGCAATCAGTTCATGAACCCACTAGAATAGTAAGCTGTTGGAAAAACATATTTAACCGCGTAGCAACAAATAATCAGGAACTAATAAAGAGCGTGAAAACAGACACCTGCGATTAGTGAACACAGAGTTGTCGTAGAGAGACTGAATATCGAAATTCCCAAATCCCTTATAACTAAACGCGAGATATATTTATTCAAAAAAGTAGATAAAATTCGCTTAACGCTTTCTTGAATGAGAGTCTGCAGTCTTCAGAAATTAACACTGTGAGTGTAGATCAGATGGGGCTTGCATTCAAACAAACTGTATAGCCAGATATTAAAAGACTTGTGCCAAAAGAATTCACAAAAGAGGTGACTGAACCCCGTGGTACACAAAACAGATTAAATCCTTTTTTGCAGAAGAAAAGAAAACAGCATGCCAAATTTAAAAGACACAAAATGCCCAAGACTGGCAAACTTTCACAAAAACTCGAAATTTAGCGTGGACTTCAATGCGAAATGCTTACAATAGTTTCCACAACCAAATTCTCTCTCGTAATTTAGTTGAAAATTCAAAGAATTTCTGGTTACATGTGAAGCACACAAGCAGCAAAACACCATCAATACCGTCACTAAGTGATAGCAATGGTGATGCAACAGATGACAGTGCTACTGAAGCAGCCGGCCGCGGTGGCCGAGGTGACTGAGGCGCTCCAGTCACGGTCAGCACGGCCACTACGGTCGGGGGTTCGAATCCCCCCTCGGGCATGGATATTTGTGCCGTCCTAGTTCGTAAGTAGTTCATAAGTAGTTTGTAAGTTTAGGGACTGATGACCCCGTAGTTAAGTCCCATAAGCTTAACAAACATTTGACAACAAAATCAAGTCTTCATGTCCAGATTGTATACTAATTAGGTTGCTTTCAGAGTATGATGATACAATACCTCCTACCTGCTTATTATATCTAATCGCTCCCTCAGTGAAAGATCCGTAATCAACGACTGGAAAGTTGCAAATATACAAGGAAGGTATCTGAAGTGATCCACAAAATTACAGGCCGGTATCATTGACGTCGGTTTGAAGCAGGGATTAGGAACATATTCTTTTTTCGAACGTTATGAACTACCTCGAAGTGAACAACCTATTGACGCATAGTCAACACGGATTAAGGAAGTACGGTTCTTGCGTAATATGAATGATGAGTGCTATCGACAAGGGATCTTACATCGATTCCATATTTCTAGATTTCCGGAAGGCCTTTCATATTGTACCTCACATACGTTGTCTGTTAAAATTGCGTGCTTCAGGTATATCGTCTGAGTTCTGCGATCGGATTCATGATTTCCTGTCAAAAAGGCACAGTACGTAGTAACTGACGGAAATTCATCAAGTAAAATGGAAGTGATATCTGGTGAGACGTGTGTGGTAAACCAACACAGGTGAACACATCAGTATTTTTGTGAATAGCTGGGTGAAACATGCAGTATGCTAGAATTTCATTAGTTCACGTTGTGCAATGATTCTTTGTTCCTGGCTCTTACAAATAAGGCAGTTCGGACAAAACATACAAATTTTTTATTTTCACTTCTATGAACCACAGACGTTACCCAAGAGAGTTGCAGCCACAATGCAAGGATATCTGTGGAAAAGGCAGACAACCCATTGAATCTGCAGTAGGGCAACAGCCTTTTCAGTAACTGTAGGGGCCAACGTCAGGAAGGAGTTTGAAGTAAAACGTAACTCAGAGTATAAATTAGAGTGTAAATAAGTTGGAGTAAAAGAAGCTGTAAGTAGTTGTTCCAGTATCCGGCACAGTGCCACAACAAGAGAGGCTGATTAGACTGGTTAGTCACCTAGCGACAGCGGCCTGCGTGAGAAGAAGTTCCAGCCGCGTGACGAAACTAAGCTTGGTCACCAGCCCAAAGGGTATCGGCCAGAGCCAGAAGCTCCTCAGGGCTGACGGTCGTTATCCTAGGAGGCATTGACCCAATCTAAAATGTGGCAGCGTCCAATTCAGGAGGAGAGTGAGGACATTCAGTCAGCTCGTCATCGGTCAGTCACAGCTTGTCGGTAGTACCCAATCCAGTGTGTGCCACTCGTCGCCATCGTCATAGATGGAGTGCGGTGGTCAGCGGAAGCGCGCACCATCTATGCCGCACGACGCGGCGGTGGGCCCCGAACCCTGGACGCGACTGTTCAAGCAGCCGCGGCGCGACCCGAAAGTCGTTTCACACGGTGACGCACTGCAGACTGATAACGAAGGTACGAGCATATGGAATAGGAACCCAAATACGTCAGGGACTCGAAGACTACTTAAGTAATAGAACCCAGTAAGTTGTCCACGATGGCGAGTGTCCATCAGAGACAAGAATATCACCAGGAATGACCCAGGGATGTGTGATAAGACCGTTATTATTTTCTAGTTGTATAAATGATTTGACGGACAGAGTGAGTTGCAGTCTGCGGCTGTTTGCTGATGATGTGGTGTGAAGGAAGGTGTCGTCATTGGACGACTGTAACAGGATGCATGATGACTCGGACTAAATTTCTAGGTTTGTGTGATGAATGGCGGATACCTCGAAATGTAGAAAAAAATGTAAGGTGTAGCAAATGCGTAGCTGAAGCAATTTCGGAATTATCGAATACAACATTAGTATTGCACTGCTTGACAGAGTAGCATCAATTAAATATCTAGGCGTAACGCTGCACAGCGATATGAAATGGAACGAGCATATAAGGACAGTTGTAGGGAAAGCAGCTGGTCGACTTCGCTATATTGGGAGAATTTTGGGAAGATGTGATTTGTCTCTAACGAGTCAGCATATAAATCGCTTGTGCGGCCCCGTTTCGAGTATCGCTCAAGTATTTGGAATCCCAACTTGATGGGTTTAAAGGAAGACATAGAAGTAAGTTAGAGGCGGGCGGCTAGATTTGTTACTGTAGGTTCGATCAATGCACGCGTCTTACTGACAAGCTTCAGGAACTCAAATGGAAGTCGCTGGAGGGAAGGCTACGCTCTTTTCGAGAAACACTGTTGAAGAAATTTAGAGATCTGGAATTTGAAGCGGATTGCAGATCAATTCTACTCCCACCAACTTACATTTCGAGTAAGTACCACAAAGATAATATCAGAGAGAGTACGGCTCGCACAGATGCATACAAGCATTCGTTTTTCTCTCGTTCTGTATGGGAGTGGTACAGGAAAGCCAGTAACTACACTTGTCAAAGCAGTTACGTGATCAGTAGAGATAGCTAGGTTCTGAAGTATTGTCATCGGCAGAATACAGTAAAATTGTTCAACGTCTTTCTGTCGGTTCTACGGAGAGGAGACAACATTACGACAACCGGGACAGTGTTAATATTCAAATGTTTGTTAAGCTTAAGGGACTTAACTGTAGGGTCATCAGTCCCTAAACTTACAAACTACTTATGAACTACCTTATACTAAAGAAGACACAGACATCCATGCCCAAGGGGCTATTGGAACCCCTGACCGTAGCAGCCGTGCAGACTGTGCCGCAAACGGTGTTAATAACAGAAAGTTGCTGCACACTGATTGGTATTATCTTGTGTTTACCAAATGAATGCAAAAGCAGTTGGCTTGAGATAGTGTAGTGAGCAGGTAGTGCAATGCAAGACTTATCAGAAGCTGTGGTATGGAGAGCCATAGGAAGGTTGGAAGCCACAGAGGGAGGTGGCTGCAACTAATGGAGTGTCCCAACGTATAGTTTCCAGGAACTGTCAAAAGAAGGCAAGGCTAACGTCCTCCACGGGTAACAGCAGCAAGAGATCAAGCTGAGAGAATTTAACGAATGGAGTGTGCAGCTTCTTCCCCGGACTTAAAACCGATTGAGCATGTCTGGGATGCACTTGGCAGACGTATTGCAGCCAGACCAGCACCTCCCACAACGGTTGCAGAGCTGGATATTGCATTCGGGGAGCTGATTGATAAGCTCATACTGTTCATGACACACAGGTGTGCAACTGTACTGGCCGTCGGAGATGATTACACACCACATTAGTGGTCAAGGATAATCACTTTCTCACTATTATTGTGACCCAATGGTGCCTCTAAGTAAACTCTATGTAAACCTCAAGTAAATAGTTGAGACAGCAAAAATCATAGTGTGCCGCACACAAATTACAATATCTGATTAAAATATGTGTGTGGGTTAGAGGGGCGTTCAGCAGCGAGGTTATCCACAAATAAAAGCTGTTGCCATATGTATATTGTGTATGTTATCTCTCCTGATCCCCTACTTGTTTTGAACAGTCTGGTAGTGGTATTAGGTACCCTCCACCACGCACCTGTGGGTGGATTGCGGAGTATGTGTGTAGATGAGTAGATGAATGAAACAAGTTATAGTAATTGTGGTACATTCCCAGGTTATAAGTCTTAAAGTACGTCCTAAACAACATTACTATGGATGTAGTTTGAAACACGACCGTCTGTCGCCTTCCATATATTTTTGTCTATTTCTGTGAAATTATAATTTATTTAATGTCACCAGATTATCATTTTGTTAAAACTTGAAGCCTACTCTTTTCAAGTCTTGAGGAATAGCATTTTTATATCATGTGTTAAAATATTAGTTAATATTGCAAGGTTTTTCTTATTTTGTTATTTTAATAATTTATTATTACACTAGATTAAACCCTCAGCTCCGCTCTCGTGTTGGTTGATTATGATAGATAATGCGCGAAACGTCAAATTGATTTTTTTTAAAGAGAAGCGGTGGTCTAGGGGACTGAGGCGCGTCAGTCACGGTCTGCACGGCCACTACGGTCGGGGATTCGAATCCCCCCCTCGGGCATGGATCATTGTGCCGTCCTTACTGTTAGCTAGTTCATAAGCAGTTTGTAAGTTTAGGTACTAATGACCCCGTACTTAAGTCGCATAAGCTATACAAACATTTGAAATTTAAAAAAAGAAAAAAAAATTATAAAAGAAAATTAATAAAAAAGAAGAAGAGATGTGTTAAAAGAAATTTCTTTTTGACTGCTTTAGTTATTTATTCTTATATTTCGTTATTCGTGTGCTTATCCTTACAGAAAAAGAGCACGCATAGACCAAAGATATGGTCTGTGGCATCACCTTTCGCTGTATGTCACACTTTTTGCTATAGAATCGCAAACGTCATCGCTGACCTTCAGTCGGAATTTTTTTATAGTTTGACGACTTTCATCCACCATATCTTCCACCCCCTTATAGCTATCACCATGGAACCTGCTATGGTGTACAACGGAAGACTTCGGACAACAATTACACACAGACCATTAGTTGGCGTTCTGTAGTTTTCGCTGTAGAGCGAAATATTAACACACACACACTTAAAATTTTATATACACCGATTACTTTCCATCCCAATATACACCACCCTTTTATCATTCTCAACAATCAAGCAACAATGCAACCAATAAAACCATTTTCAAAGAGTAAATATAATTTTTAAAGAGTAATTATTGTTCCGCTTTTCGCGTTATAGTCTTCACATTACTAAATATCTATCACATCGCTATAAAACCGTGCCTAATACCTTCCTCAGCAATAAATTAGTAACTGTACAAATGTTTAATTCTCTGCATCTTGTCGTTCGGACGTGATAAGCATACAGCGAACAGACATTCACATTAATATATATAGACAAATAGCTATCCGATCGCCATAAAACCGTGCCTAAAGCCTTCCCTGGGTAGACATTAGTAACAGTACAAATTTGTAGCGCTTTATGTCTTGTGTTTCAGACGTGATAAACGTATACCGAACAGACATTCACATGTATAGATATAGATTAATTAATGTGACATAAATGTGGCTTCACCGCTACGCCACTGTCCCTGTGAGAATGTGCACTTGTCTTACTTTTAAGTGGATGTGCGAGAATCTGTGGCTGTATGAATGTTATAGTCTTCACATTACTAAATATCTATCACATCGCTATAAAACCGTGCCTAATACCTTCCTCAGCAATAAATTAGTAACTGTACAAATGTTTAATTCTCTGCATCTTGTCGTTCGGACGTGATAAGCATACAGCGAACAGACATTCACATTAATATATATAGACAAATAGCTATCCGATCGCCATAAAACCGTGCCTAAAGCCTTCCCTGGGTAGACATTAGTAACAGTACAAATTTGTAGCGCTTTATGTCTTGTGTTTCAGACGTGATAAACGTATACCGAACAGACATTCACATGTATAGATATAGATTAATTAATGTGACATAAATGTGGCTTCACCGCTACGCCACTGTCCCTGTGAGAATGTGCACTTGTCTTACTTTTAAGTGGATGTGCGAGAATCTGTGGCTGTATGAATGTGGGGAGTGATAGCTCGCTTTGCATCGTTCTCTCTGGCTCAGAGTCGATAGTGCTGCTGTTACCACAGAGGTTTCCACACCCTTTGGTTGCGAACTAGTCGGTGAGCCTTCCCTCAGCATGAGTCTACTCTCTCTCTGTCCCCAACATGGCTGATTCTTGGGCTTTCCAGCTCCCAGTAGCATATCGCGGCCCGTGGCAGCTCGGCTGTTCATCCTGTGCTGGTCTTCTGGTGAGGTAAGGTTGGTTCTGCTCTTGTGTTTGGAGATGGTAGCGTTTCATTGTCTAGCACGTGTAACTTTGATTCGTAAACTTAGAATCATTTTTTGGAACATTTTCTCAGATCGTGATTTTCAATAGATGAATGCGGTGTGTGAGATTCAAGTTGCAGTTTGATAACGGCGTGGTATGTTAAAACCCTTTGTGATCATCTGGCGGTATATGAACTCTGTGTTAATACTTTCTAGCTTTGTGGAGCCCGATTCCTAATAAGTGATATGTTCATTTTTGTACAGGGCATGTAAAAATCTTCTTATTGTTTCTTCCGTGAGTGATATGTGTTCCACGTGGTTGGTTCATAAAAGAAAGCCTTCAGCTTCCACTCTTGTTTGTTCCATGCCCATCAGGCAAGTAAATATGCGGGTATCCTTCTGATATCCACTAATATTTCACGATCTTCTCTCCCCGCCTATTTTAATTTTGTTTCTTCTCTGACTTGTAGTACGCACTCTGTCTTTGTCAGTAATTCTCTCTGAGCTTTGTACAATCTCCTTCAATAGCTTCTTTATGTAATTCTAAACTTTTCTATGGGTTGCATGCTGTAATTCTTAATTTTATTTTTCCGACTTTGTGATTATTTCACTTTTACGAGTTTTGGAGACTGGACTTCATCCTTCTCTGTAATCGCTCCTTATCGCGTGTAGCTGCATTTCTTTCGCTACTTCATGTAATTCAAAACATTTCTATGGGTTGAATGCGGTAATTCTTATTTTTATTTTTGCTGACTTTGTAATTATTTCATTTTTGTGTTTTTTCTGAGACAAGACCTTATCTGTCTCTGTAATCGGCACCTATCGGGTGTAGCTGTATTTCATTCGCTTCCTTATATAATTCTGACCCAAGTTAAATTACATCTGAATTGGACCGCGAGCAAACACGCTAACGGTGACACACGGATGCGTTACATGAACGCACTCCACTGAAGGTGAACTGGTTGAAACTCGGATTCATTATACAAAATCACTGTGGATTGTTAAGTTGCAGTCTGTTAGAAATCGATCTAGGTACTGGTTTTATATGAGAAGTGGCGTGAATGCAGAACACTAGCTGCAAACCCCGAAAGTTGGAACTCGGACCCACGTGGTTCCGAGAACCGATAAAATTGAATAAATTCAGTTTCCTAAAAATAAAGAAAATTAACTGCAGCATGGGTTGCAGCTAGTGGCCTGAATTCACGCCACTTCTCATATAAAACCAGTACCTAGATCGATTTCTAACAGACTGCAACTTAACAATCCACAGTGATTTTGTATAATGAATCCGAGTTTCAACCAGTTCACCTTCAGTGGAGTGCGTTCATGTAACGCATCCGTGTGTTGCTCGCGGTCCAATTCAGATGTAATTTAACTTGGCTATACACACGCACCATCTCAAAACAGGCACGACAGACCACAGCCAGCTTATACGTGTTTTTGCATATTGTGTTTTGTGCTACCTCCGACTTGCTGAATTTCGTCTACGGTAGCGACGCCTGCTTCTGCCTCGTCTCAACACGCTGATTTTGGTGAGTTTCGCTGTGGCATTGCGCGTGTGTGAGCGAATGACTGTTGTTTGTGAATCGTTCCCCCCAGTAGTGTTAAATCATGTATAATTTAGGCTGGGCACCGTCCGGATTAATTCATGTAAGAGATGCATTTTTATTGTATTAACAAGATTGGTTCCCAATTTTGTTTGTTTTCTACCTGAATAAACAAGTTTAAGTTCAGCATAATCCGTAAGTTGCCTATAAATTGTAGTTTTAGAGCACCTCCCCTCTTTTATTTAATATTGTTCTTCACGAGTGCTGAGAACAAGCTCAGATGAAATTTTTCTTATGTCTAAATTCCGTTGCGTCATAAATGTTTTCTTAGCCACCTTTCGAGGATAACTTTCATTGTGGTAGCTTGCTTGTTAATGCCTGTGTGTAATAACGTGTGAGCTGCTTTGTATATTGACCACTGTGGTATTAACTTCCTGTTATTGAAGTAATTTGATTCGAGTCAGTTCTCAGTTTGGGCCAGGAAACAAGGTTTTATAGCAGGGAGTAACCGGTAGTTCACACGAACCTTATTTGCTAATTTTAGTGATAAAACAAAGCTCTTGTTTCGTACAGTGGTCGACTTTTAAGTTTAAGTTTTGAACTGTTGTAGATGATAACTGGACTCTCTTAGGAATACAAACACGGAACAAAAGGGCAAAATGCCCAGTCCAGTAAACAAAAGGGCAGTGCAGAAACTATTATAGTGAATTTAGATCAGTTACGCTCCTTATAGGTCGCGCTAGGAGTTAGTGTAACTGGTAAGGAGTAAGATGTAGTTTCAAATTGTAAACAGGTATGATTTCTTATTAGGCTAATGATGGGCTGGTTTATTAAATAGTACAAAACAACATAATTTAAATTGATAAGGTACAGTTAACAAGAGAGTCAAAGATTTCCCGCCAATTTTAGAAGTATAAAAAGTGTAAGTAAAGAGAGACGAGAATGTAGTATATAGAATGTAAACCGGTAACTTCATATTTATCGGCTCTCCCACTCCTTCCGCTCCCACAAGGCAACATGGAAAACAATGAGGTGTATGTAAATGATAATGGCGGACAGAGGAAAACCCTCAACTGTAGGCTAAAAGTCGTCGTAAGTTTGCCAGATGTTAACATGAAATGTTTAAAAAATGTTTTTAAATCTATGGAATTCATCTATTGTGGTTTTCAGTTCCTAGACTTACAAACTACTTAAATTAACTTAAGCTGACCTAAGGACAACACACACTCATTCACGCCCAAGACGCGAACTTCTGTCAGGGAGTAGCCGCGCTCCACAGTAAGGCGCCTTAGAGCACTCAGCCATTCCAACGTAGTCATAAATGTTTAAAGTGATGAACAAAGTGTTTTCATTTTATTACAATTTGGTGATAAGAAGGATGGAGTGTAGTGGTAGAAGGATTTTGGAGTAACTAGTATGTCAAAGTGATAATTAGAGTCTAAATAAGCTGGAGTAAAGGAACAAGTATGTAGCTGTTCCAGGAGAAGACACAGACCGCCGCAACAAGAGTGGCTGATTAAGCTGCAGTCACCTAGCGGCGCCAGCGGCCTGTGTCGACACAAGTGTAGAGGCATGGAGATATTTGTTGATTTTATAAGTTAACAGGTGAAGTTATATTGCGGTTTTCGCGAGTACATGTTCTAGCAGCAGAAGCAGAAGGTGTCGAAACAAGTCTACTGCTGTCAGTAACCCGGAAACTGAGACGACGCGGTCGTCGCCCTGAGACCACTGACCGACGGTATGAAGAGCCTCGGAGTTCGGTGTACGCAAGTGGGCCGTGCCGGACAACACCTAAGCAGAAAAGCAGTACTTTAGGCGCTGTACTGGGCAGTGGGCGTACGGGGGATGCAGAATGCATCGACCGGAACGTCTCTACGCCGGATGTCGCCGCCGCGACACGACAGGGCAGCACGCCGACGACAGTGGGCTTCGAAGTAAGGATCTCCAGTGACGTGGCTCTGGCAGGCCGCCACTGCACTTGGGCCGGGCTAGCGGCGGGGTTTTGACGGCGAGCGCCGCCAGACACCACGACGCCGTCAGCCTACATCTGGGCGGGGCGTACAGCTAGCGGCGCGGGTCTCCTGCGAGCTCCACCGTCAGCACGACTGCGAGCTGCGTCTGCCGGCCGGCCTGGCGCCTTAGCTAACGCTTCCGCCTGCCACTCGAAACGCCTGCCCGAGCCACGGGCAGAGGAGCTGTTCGACCATAAGAAACTAATAAGGAAATAAATTGTATTTTCCCAGGCACCACGAGTCTTAATCTGCCACTACCCCACACCCATCCAATCCGCTACAGCCATCCCCGTTACAGAAGTTCCAGTCGCGTGACGAAATTGCGCGGGATGACCGACCCGGAGTGCATTGACTCGAGCTCGGTCTTAAAGGCATAATGAAGCAGCGTGCCGTTAACAACCCAGAAGGCACTGATCCGATCTCGAATGTTCCAGCGCCGAATTTACAGGTTAGTGGCGTATTTAAAGACCGTCAAACAGCTGAACGTCAGTCGGTCAAAGCCGGTTTCTACTATGTCGCACACTGCATTGAGCCATCTAAGACCGGAACGTGGAAAGTAACCTTTACCTATCTGGGTAGGGTAAGAACCCAACAGATGGAGCCCTGTTACGATTTCATACCTTCTCATGACGTTCTCATTTATTTCACGATACACGTTTGTCCAAATTTACTCATGAGTTAATTGTGATTCATAGATGTTACATATATTTAATTTTCATTACAACTGTCCTGCATATTATTTTCAGTAAAATGCCCTGAAAAAAATCTTACCTCAACAATACGTGCATCAAAATGGCATGACGCCTGTGTGTATGACAACAAACTTCTTGCAAACCGCTGGACCGATTTTGATGGCTTTTGTGTGTTTGTTTCAGTTGATTCCTTGATGGAATAAATTCACAATGGGAGCTGGTTGGTGGCACTAGAAAATCTAAATAATTGAAATTGTTCCAGTACATACTAATGCCTGGTGCAGCAACCACTTATGAATTTGTTTAAAGAAAGCAGTCACGGTTGCGAAAATGTATTTTATTAGACCTATTTATAACATGGAGCACATGATCTTATGCTGATGCAAAAGGTCGAAACACGTTGTAAATGATAATAACTAAAAGTTAAACAAAAGTTTTCACAACCGTGAAATTGGTAATTTAGTAACGTCGAATTAGATTCCTATTTTATTCGCTTCCATTCAGTCAACTGAGGGCGATAAAGTTTTCACGCTTGACCTTCAAAACTAGGAAAGTGGCAGTGTCTCAATAAGATTTTGTACGATCCATGGTGGAGGATAATTTATAACACAATTTGCCACCGATCTACAGATCTTTATGCACACCTCACCTTCAAAACAAAAGAAACATTATTGTGTACATAAGATTTCATGTAGTGCATGGAGGAGAGTACCTTATTGCAGACGTAACACCATTTGAATGATCACCATGATATTTGGCACATATATGTGACTAGCTTAATGCCCTCTGCTCCACGCGAGTAGTCTCTACGGTACTAGTGTTTCTCTGGCTTCGTATCGTATTGTTATCAACCTCTGCTTTTGATGCTACCAAAGAGGTTCCTTCACCCTTTGGTTACAAGTTCGGTTGGCAATGCACAATTAGCGAGCTTCGGCAAGACTCGTGAGTTTCAGCTATCCCCACCACCTCGGTGTTTCCTGGGGTTTATACTGATATCCGGTGGATTTCCGGCCTGCTGGCGAGGGTCTCAGGGGCCGATAGGACTTTACGTGGCTGCGCTTCGATCTGGTAATACGTCCTGATTTTCTTTTCTCCCTTGAGATGGTAGCGATTCGTTGTCTGGTTTGTTAGACTTCAGATCTTAGGTACATTTTTCGAGATAAGTTTTTCCGATGATCTACGGACATGTATTCAATTTCATTTCGGTGATTCTGCATAGGTAAACGAGGTGAATATGGAACTAATTTTTGTTTGTTAACGCCTGGGAATCGGTAACCTGCGTGAGACTTGCTGGCAGTGTATGAACTCTGTTTAATTTCTTTCTAGCTTTGTGGAACGCGACTAATATGCGGGAATATTTTTATTCTGTGTAGTGCATGTGAAATATTCTTTTCCGTTTTCTCCTTCCACGAGTGGTATGAACTCCACGTGGTGTGTTCTTAGGACAAAGCCTTCTGCTACCCCTATGTCTCTTTGTATGCTCTTCAGGCAAGAAATTATGTATGTATTTTTCTGATTTCCATTAGTACCTCACGATCTCCTCTCTGTCTATTTTAAAATGTTGTTTCGTTTCCAAACTTGTACTTTGCATTCAGACCCCCAAGCAAACACTCTTCTAGCCTTGTACAACCCCCTTTATTAGCTTCCTTTTGAAATACTAGGTATTTATAGGGACTGAATCCCGTATTTTTCAGTTCATTTACCCTGCCTTTAAATATATTCCACTTTTTTGATTTTTGAAGACTGGACTTCTTTCATCCGTGTAAATCCTTCCAAATCGCGTCTAAGTGTATTTCTTTAGCTTCCTTATGACATCCTACGCATTTCTAATGGTTGCATGCCGTAGCTATTTTTCTTCATTTTTCAGAAATTGAATTTTTACTGGTTTTCGGAACCACGTGGCCTCGAACTTCAAGGGTTTATAACTAGTCACTTGAGTTCTTGCCGTTGCTCACACACCAGTGCCTTCCTATTGTGTATTCTTGCTTCGTAATCTGTAATTACGTTGGTGTATGTTGAAATAAATACGATCTTTAAGCTCTTCGCCTTCATTGGGGTGCAAATATGTAAAGTAGCAGACACGTGCCGTGTGTCTCAATAATTCCACATGCCCACGGTTTGATTTGAATGGAAATTAATCTCGCTATTATCGCGTACCATCTCAAGTAAAGAAAGACAGACCAGAGCGACCCACGAATTTTACTTTTTCATGTGTTGTGTGGTACATCCTGATTCGCTGAATTTCGCCTACGATAGCGACGCCTGCTTCTGCCTCCTATCAGCACGCTGAGTTGGGAGAGTTTCGCTTTGCTCCACACGTCTGAGTGGCTGACTGCTTGTTTGTTATAAATCCCTCCCCCAACGATGTTCAGTTCAGATTACTTTAATTTCATTTAGAAGATCAATGAGATGCATTTTTTATTGTTTATAAAATTGGTGCCCCCATTTGCTCACATTTAAACTGAATAAATAATTTATTGTCAGTGAAATTTTATCCTTCTTATAAATATTAGTTTATGATACCCTCCCTTTTTATTTAATGTTGTTTTTCACCAGTGCTAAGAACAAATTCAGATGTATATTATCATATTTTTAATCCCGTTGCATCATAAATGTCCTCTCAGCCACCTTCCTGAAATTATTTAGTTCGCGATGGCTTGTATATTAATTATTGTGTGTAATTCTCGCGATCTATGACGTATGCTGGCCACCGTCTCTTTGTCTTCCTGCTACTAAAGTAAAGTTTGAGTCAGTTCTAAATTCTGGGGCCAGGGAACAAGATTCTGTTGCAGGA
Source organism: Locusta migratoria (assembly GCA_026315105.1). Classification (NCBI taxonomy): domain Eukaryota; kingdom Metazoa; phylum Arthropoda; class Insecta; order Orthoptera; family Acrididae; genus Locusta; species Locusta migratoria. The sequence continues at coordinate 11,960,874 of CM048755.1, forward strand.
AGTAGTCAGTAGTTCACGCGAATCTTTTAGCTGGTTTTACGGCCAGAGTTATATGTTTAAAGTAAGCTTTTAGCTGGCTCCTTCAACTAGAGTTAATTTTACAATTAACGGTGGTCTTTCAATCGGCTTACCGCTGCCAGGATTCGCTATTCGAGAAGATCATCTGTTCATTGAAATAGTTTTTGTCTCCACTCGTTCTAGGCGATTAAACTGAAGTGAGGACCACGAAAAATCCACTAGGTTAGACCTTTCAACGGAAAGAGAAAACGTGGCGGGTACCGACTGACGCGTCACCGTAGAGCGACACTAGTTTAGACGTGGACGCTACCGAAAGCGATAACAGGGGCGAACAAAATACGCCGTCCAATCATATGGCGATTACAGATACCTCCCAAAATACTTCCAATTGCGTTACTAAGCCTGTGTCGGGTTCCGACATGACGTTATGCGACATCATGGCTTTCATGAAGGAACTGAGAGCAGAAATGAAAGCAGACGTATGTTCCATAAGGGAAGCACAGAATACTTCATTTAAAGAAATAAAAGAGAGGATGGATGCACAAGGTAGTTTTGCGCAAGCTGTTCAGGCCGTGTTGATCAAAGTTTCTGCGCAGTGCAAGGAGACGCAAAGTTGTTGTTGTAATGTTTGTAGATCTATCGGACCAAACTGCGTGGTCATCAGTCCGTAGATCAAAAACTACTTAAACCTAGGTAAACTAACCTAAGGACAAACACACACACCCATGCCCTAGTGAGGACTCGAACCCTCCACGGCGAGCAACCGCGCGCTCCGCAGCGAGACGCTTTAGACCGCTCGGCTACTCCACCGCGGCGAGACGCAAAGTAATACCGTTCAGGTCATTCACGAGCAGCAAACTACATGGGCTACGCACTGATATTGTGCAGCTCGTACAGGAACGGCATGTGATGGCAATGAGTGCAATCTCAGAGAACACAGCTAAGATTTCAGGGAATGTAGAAGCTATCTCTGCCCTCTCCGACCGTGTAGATACCAATATCCACTCTATTAACGAGAGAATTGAATTGGTAGAAGGTACGGCTAAAACGAGCACAGATGAATTAGGGGCGTGGGTAACTAATATTGATGCTCGCATAGGAGAGCTGGCCACCTCGGTGGCGCAGCTTCTGCAGGGCATTGAAGCAGCAACAGACAAGGCAGGTCCCACTACTGCGACTGAATCGGAGGAAGTCTGTGACTTACTTCGGTTCAAGGAGCAACAGTGAGAAACAAACCGGAGGCGTCGTGATGTAGCGGCCGAGCTACAAGAATGCGGTACAGCAAGCCACTGCAGCACCCCCAGCTCCTCCGCCCGTAGAAAACGTTTCCCACAATTTGTGTGGAGGTCAGCTCTGTCCTTCCGACCGCGGAGGCGACTCGGTGTATGAGGAGGAGGAAGTCGAACCCCTGCGTGTACGGCCGATGAGAAGGGAAAGTCAGTATCCAGTGCCTATGCGGGAGCCTCAACAGGCATTTGATTATAAACACTTCTTGATCATGAGGAAATACCATGTTTTCAGGAACTATGCTAACAGGATACACCCCCGTGCATGGCTGGAACAATTCGATTTTTCTTTGCCCCTGGACTGGCCTAAAGGGAATAAGATCGAATATGTGTACGGATATCTCAAAGGAGAGCCTGCCACGCGCATGCGTTCGCTCCTGAAATATTGCTGATACTATGAGGACTTTAGAGAGCATTTCCTGTCTGCCTACTGGTCAGAGACAGCAGGAAAGAGTAAAAAGTAGCATATTAGTGACGCCCCATTTTGCAAACAGCAATTGCAAGTGTTTCAGCGACTTTTTTTTAAGGAACTATGCCGAGAAATCAGTTCCTTGATTACCCATATCCTCCACAAGAATTAATTAGAATTTGCAACCGGCCGCGGTGGCCGAGGAGACTGAGGCGCTCCAGTCACGGTCTGCACGGTCACTACGGTCGGGGGTTCGAATCCCCCCTCGGGCATGGATATTTGTGCCGTCCTAGTTCGTAAGTAGTTCATAAGTAGTTTGTAAGTTTAGGGACTGATGACCCCGTAGTTAAGTCCCATAGACTATACAAACATTTGATTTTGATTAGAATTTGCAGCTCGAACCTACGATGGAATGTGCGCAATGCCGTCCTTATGCGAAGCTGCAAGAAGGACATTGAGTCCTTCCAGGCTTACCTGGAGGACTTGGACTTCGATGATGATTATGGACCTAGAAAACACGGCAACGGCTCTTCTAGGAGAAGTAATCGGAGTGAAAATAGTGCTGGGGACAATGGCTAGGCAGAAACTACTAGTACCGGGCAGCCCGGTGCATCCAATTCTGAGAATCAGCAGCAGAGGAGGAGCGAGCAAGGTTCTTGGCGTGATCAGCGAGCTGAAAGACGGGAATATTCGGGAAGGAAATAAGGGCTACCGACCCAATCAAGGCCAGATAAAACCACGCGACCCACCAACAGAAGACGTGGAAATCAGGTCCGCTGATCTGCGCCACAACCGACCCTAAGACCCTGCCCCAAGCACAAGCCTGTGATAATCTCCTGCAGTTGATCGTCACGTGATCAACTTGTTCGGAAAGGAGCACATCCATCCTAAGTTTTTGTGTTTTCTAAGGTAAAGTTAGTGATATTCTACCAACCAAGTGATTAGTGTTGTTAATTTATGCTGTATTTTGTGTGCCTTTGCAGTGTTTTCTTTAAGTGGTTTGTTTTATAGTGTATTTTATTACATGTGTCCCTTATGTATGTGTTTGTTGTGCGATTTTTACTTCGCAACAATACGTTTTCAGGTTGTTTGCATGTCTTGTGTATCATATAGTACACGCCTTTATTGGTGTAGTTAAAAGCAACTTGCCAGTTCCACCTGTTCAGCTGTTCGAAGCAGGTTATCTTGACACTCCGTTTTGCTTAAGGAATTATTAGTGCGACACATCCAAGTGTCTTTTGGCTAATAATGTTCACCTGACGAAATCGCTTGTTGTACTTGCTGTCCATGTCATTAGTATGTTTCCCGTCGTGAATTGATGGAGGTTAACTTAAGTTGTGTAGGCCATATTTAGGTATATTATTGTGTAATTTTGTTTCTGTAATTTGGTCCCTGTTTATCGTTTAAATTGTGTTTGCTCTTCTTCACTGTGGGTGGAGCCAGCCTCGTGAGTAGAGTGCTACAATTGCCATCCTTATTATAGATTTTGTGTCGGGAATCTCCCGTTGAATAGCATATTAATAAGACGCTGTGGTAGGCGCCAACACCGTTATTTATAGGAATCGTTGCACAACGATGCACTGTTGTGTTGATGCTTAGGGGCCTAGATAATTTTGTCTAAGGATTGTCCAGTATTCAATCCAAGAACAGCTGCCAGCATGCGAAACTTAGAAGTAGATGTTCCTGGAGTAGTAAAACAACTTAAGTCACTAAACAAAAATAAATCTTCCGGGCCAGATTGTATACCAACTCGATTCCTCTCAGAGTATGCTGATGCAATAGCTCCGTACTTAGCTATAATTTACAACCGATCACTCAGCGAAAGATCCGTACCCAAAGACTGGAAAGTTGCCCAAGTTACTCCAATATTCAAAAAAGGCAATAGGAGTGATCCCCAAAATTACAGGCCCATCTCATTGACGTCGATTTGCAGTAGGATTTTGGAACATATACTTTGTTCGAATATTATGTACTACCTCGAAGGGAACGACCTATTAACCAATAGTCAGCACGGATTCAGAAAGTATCGCTCTTGCGAAACACAGCTTGCCCTTTATTCACATGAAGTGTTAAGTGCCATCGACAAGGGATCTCAAATCGATTCCATATTTCTGGATATCCGGAAGGCTTTTGATACTGTACCCCACAAGCGGCTTCTAATGAAATTGCGTGCTTATGGAATATCTCCCCAATTGTGCGATTGGATTCACGATTTCCTATTAGAAAGGACACAGTTCGTTGTAATTGACGGTAAGTCATCGAGTAAAACAGAAGTGATATCTGGCGTTCCACAGGGAAGCGTTATTGGTCCCCTACTCTTCCTCGTGTTTATAAACGATTTAGGAGATAATCTGAATAGCTCCCTTAGAATGTTCGCGGATGATGCTGTTGTTTATCGGTTAGTGAAGTCAACAGAGGATCAAAAGCAACTGCAAAGCGATTTAGACAAAATTTCTACTTGGTGCGAGAATTGGCAATTGACACTAAATAAAGAAAAGTGTGAAGTAATACACATGACCACTAAAAGAAATCCGCTGATCTTCAATTACGCAATAAATCAGTCAAACCTTAATGTCGTAAATTCTACCAAATACCTAGGAGTTACAATTACGAACAACTTAGACTGGAGAGAACACACAGAAAATATTGTGGGGAAGGCGAACCAAAGATTACATTTGACTGGCAAAACGTCCGAAGATGCACCAGCTCCACCAAAGAGACTGCCTACATCACACTTGTGCGTCCTCTCCTGGAGTACTGTTGCCCCTTGTGGGACCCTCACCAGGTGGGACTGACGGAAGATATTGAGAAGGTTCAGAGAAGGGCAGCTCGTTTTGTTTTATCACGTTACGGGGGGGAAAGCGTCACGGAAATGTTGCACGAATTGGGGTGGAAATCATTAAAAGAAAGACGTTATTCATTGCGGCGTGATCTGTTTGCGAAGTTTCAATCACTGACTTTTAGTTCTGAATGTGAAAATATTTTGCTAGCACCCACCTACTTAGGGAGACATGACCATCCCAATAAAATAAGAGAAATCAGATCGAAAACGGAACGATTTAGGTGTTCTTTCTTCCCGCGCGCTATTAGAGAATGGAACGGTAGAGAAAAGTTATGAAGGTGGTTAATGAACCCTCTGCCAGGCACTTAAATGTGATTTGCAGAGTATCTATGTAGATGTAGATGTAGAAGATTGGGCACTCCACAATTGTGAGTCATTGGAGTTTCTTTAGTATAAGTTTAGTGTGTCTTTTAGTAATAGCGTGTACCAAAGTGTTGACAGACAGTGAGAGAGACTGTGCTTACGATGGGGCAAAGCATCAGCCACACTCCGTACAAAAAAACAATGCGGACTTCCAAGGGCGTCGGCTGGGCTGCGAGACCTGTACGGCTAGTGTCTGTCTCCAGCGACGCGGGCACTGGTGACCGTGAGGGATCGTCGCTCTATAGCAGCTCCTGTCATGGCCGGCACTTGATCTATCTACAGTAGCGCTCCAACTGCCTAAGAAACAGGGGCTGGAAGGCTTAAAAACAAGCGTATAGACCACACCCTTCACCTTACTCAGGGAAACATTTGAATAGATGGGGAAATGAAGAAAACTTGTTTATATTTGCACACGAAGTGTGTGCACTGGACCAATCACTCGTGCCAACCCCAATGGCACGAATGAGACGACAACAGGATTTCCTTCTCTGACCGTGACGCCCCCGTCCGGTCAAGGACCTTTGTTAAACTACTGACTCATTAATTCCTCACACTAGAGGTCCCCATCTCAACTAACGCTGTGGCGTAATGTCTATCATTTTGTGCTCAGCACACTAATTAGCTCCATGCTGCGTATGCAAGAAACGGGCATTGGAAGGATAGTATTACGAACTTTCTTCTACAAATGATGTGGTCAACCTGGATGTGAGTACCAAGCCCAATGGTGCTCGCGGACGGTCGAGTTGGGCGGTGTTGCAAAAGGCACCATTTCCACCTTGAAGAAGAAGACGAGAAAAGTAGCCTCATTACCAGAGGCCAACCATTCTCTGGAGTAGGAGACGAGGAGCAATTCTGAGAGCCTTGAAACAAGAACTGCAGCCCAGGAAGAAATAAAAAGCAATCATATCTTCTTGTATGTGCGGGTGTAGTGTACTCCAAGTCTATGGAAGATTGTCTCCCTCCCCGTTCAAAGGCCTTAGTCTACGATTCAATCCGAGAAAAACAGTGTTTATTTCTTAAAAACAGTGAAGAGAAGACGACAATGACCAAAAGGTGCGTCAATGAGTGTTAAAGTGGTGTGAGCAGCCAAAACAGTGAACGCTCTAAGAAAGCGAAATATAAACTCACCTGCTAAGATCCTCTTAATCAACGTATCTATTTTGGTCGCCCTCAGCAATTCCATGAAAACAAATTATTCATTAAATATGATTTTTATGATTGTGCAATGCTGTTACTGTACTTTTAACTATGTTTACTTGATTATAGAAACATTTCATTTATTTTGTTTGTTTGTTTGTCATTCTATGAATTAGCGATTTTGAGCATTTCTGACTTGTTGAATTTTCACTTTGCCTTCAGCAACTCATCAAGTGATTTTTTTCACACTTGTTGTTACTATTGCATATGGAACGTTATGTGAGTTTTCATTTTCTATGTGTGTTTTTTTCAATGTCACGTATGTTATGTATTTATGATTTGTTTATCTATGTTTATTTGTAATTTTGGATTCTTTATGTATGTTGTCCCAATCCTGTGGTCTCACGAGCCACATTTGCATTTCCATTGACTTAGTATTTTAATGTGATATTATTTGTGTTCAATGTGTAAATTTTGAGTGACATCCCGAAGCTTTTCTGTTTTGCTCACAAGGAGACCAGATGTTAGATTAGAAAAGTTTGCTGTCAATGAGTCAATAAAACTGCCTCATCCTCCATCAAAATTTTCAATAGATGAGGGGGTGATGAAAGACGGTTGTCTGCCATCTTCCCTAGATTTTCAACTTTGTAATTTATCTAAGCTCACTAGACGGCCTTTTTTGCTAAACGAGAATCCCTCTCGTTTGGAGGCATGAGAAATAGAATTTCATTTCATGTTTTTAAATGTTAGTTCCGGCAATATTGCTGGGATTTTATTATGTTAATAATTTATCATTGTGTCAATGAATGTGGCAATATGAACGGTTTCTCCGTGACGCCACTGTCCCTCTGAGAATGTGTGCTTGCTTTATTCTGTATGTGCGTGCATGAGAATCTTCTAGCATAGGAGTCTGTGTGTATGTATGAGAATTTTCGTCGTCGGCTGCCGGCTGCTCGGTACTAGTGTTTCTCTGGCTTTGCATCGTATTGTTATAAACCTCTGCTTTTGATGCTACCAAAGCGGTTCCTCCACCCTTTGGTTACAAGTTGGGTTGGCAATGCACAGTTAGTGGCCTCGGAAAGACGCGTGAGTTTCAGCTATCCCCACCACCTCGGTGTTTCCTGGGGTTTATATCAATTTCCGGCCTGGTGGCGGGGTCTCAGGGGCCAATAGGACTTTCTGTGGCTGTCCTTTGAGCTTGTAAGACGTCCTGATTTTCTTTCCTTCCTTGAGATGGTAGCGATTCGTTGTCTGGTTTGTTAGACTTCAGATCTTAGGTTCATTTATCGGGATCAGTTTCTCCGATCATCAAATTCAAATGTTCAAATGTTTGTTAAGCTTATGGGACTTAACTACGGGGTCATCAGTCCCTAAACTTACAAACTACTTATGAACTAGCTAATACTAAGGATGGCACAAATATCCATGCCCGAGGGGGGATTCGAATCCCCGACCGTAGTGGCCGTGCAGACCGTAACTTGCGCGCCGCAGACCGCTTGGCCACCGCGGCCGGCGGCTCCGAACTCCGCTTTCAAGGGTTTATTACTAGTCAATTGAGTTCTCGCCGCTGCTGACACATCAGTGCCTTCCTATTGTGTATTCTTACTTCATAATCTGTGATTCCGTTGGTTTTTATTGAAATCAATACGACCTTTAAGCACTTCGCTTTCAGTAGGGTGTGAATGTATAATGTAGCAGACACGTGTCGTGTGTCTTCATAATTCCACATGCTCACGGCTTGATTTGAATGGAAATTAATCTCGCTATTATCGCGTACCATCTCAAGTAAATAAAGACAGACCAGAGCGACCTACGAAGTTTACTTTTTCTTGTGTTGTGTGGTACATCCTGGTTCGCTGAATTTCGCCTACGATAGCGGCGCCTGCTTCTGCCTCGTATCAGCACAATGAGTTGGGTGAGTTTCGCTTTGCTCCGCGCGTCTGAGTGGCTGAGTGCTTGTTGATTGTAAATCCCTCCCCTGACGATGTTCAGTTCAGATTACTTTAATTTCATTTAGAAGATCAATGAGATGCATTTTTCATTGTTTAACAAAATTGGTGCCCCCATTTGCTCACGTTTAAACTGAATAAATAATTTATTGTCAGTGAAATTTTATCCTTCTTATAAATATTAGTTTATGAATACACTCCCTTTTTATTTAATGTTGTTTTTCACCAGTGCTAAGAACAAATTCAGATGTATATTATCTATTTTTAATCCCCTTGCGCTATAAATGTCCTCTCAGCCACCTTCCTGAAATTATTTAGTTCGCGGTGGCTTGTATATTAATGATTGTGTGTAATTCTCGCGATCTATGACGTATGCTGGCCACCGTCTCTTTGTCTTCCTGCTACTAAAGTAAAGTTTGAGTCAGTTCTAAATTCTGGGGCCAGGGAACAAGATTCTGTTGCAGGAAGTAGTCAGTAGTTCACGCGAATCCTTTAGCTGGTTTTACGGCCAGAGTTATATGTTTAAAGTAGGCTTTTAGCTGGCTCCTTCAGCTAGAGTTAATTTTACAATTAACGGTGATCTTTCAAGCGATACGCCTAGATAATTAATTTTCCGCGCGGGAGTAGCCGAGCGGTCTGGTGCGCCACGTTATGCATTGCGCGGCCTCCCGCGTAGGAGGTTCGAATCCTCCCTCGGGCATGGATGTCTGTGTTGTCTTTAGTATAAGTTCGTTCACAAGTAGTTTGTAAGTTTAGGAGCCGATGACTCCGCAGTTAAGTTACACATGCTTTACAAACATTTGAATATTTTTTGATAAGTAATTGACGAGACTCTGTCAAGCAAGCACTTTACAATGCTGTATTCGAACACTAAGGAATTGTTTTTCATACTCATCTGCATCACCTTAGATTTTTCTACATTTAGAGCTACTGCCACTCCTCACACCACCTAGAAATTTGGTCCAATTCATCCTGAATCCTACTACAGTCATTCACTGACGACACCTACTTTTACACCGCAGTATCATTGGCTAACAGCCGCAAATTGCAACTCACTCTGTCTGTAAGATCATTTCTATAGACAGAAAAATGAATGGGTAAGGATGGGGTGCAAATACAGGTGCTCTTCGTACTGCTTCATTGGCATTAGTTTATTCCACGGCAGAATACTGTTCTCCAGTATGGAAGAATAGTGCACATGTACGTAAAGGCGACGTCAAACTACATCAAGCTATGAGAATAATCAGTGGCACTACAAAGTCTGCACCACTTCCGTGGCTGCCTGTATTGTGTAATATCCCACCTCCATCAATAAGACGAGAAGCAGCAGCAATAAGAGAGTTCCCCAAGAGCTCCACTCACAATAATTCACTTTTATACAATCAACTGCGGAATATACCTACCAGTAGTCTCAAATCCGTAAACCACCATGGCCAATGCAAGATGCGCCCCTTGTTTACGATGTCTGTCAAGAAAGGAAAGCCGGCCGCGGTGGCCGAGGGGACTAAGGCGCTGCAGTCACGGTCTGCACGGCCACTATGTCGGGGTTCAAATCCCCCCTCGGGCATGGATATTTGTGCCGTCCTAGTTCGTAAGTAGTTCATAAGTAGTTTGTAAGTTTAGGGACTGATGACCCCGTAGTTAAGTCCCATAGACTATACAATGTCTAAGAAAGGAAAGATGTTTGGAAAAAGTTTCCTCCGGCTAACTCTCGTCTTATAACTGACCCTACAAAACGTGTGAATTGATTCGGTCTCCACAGAAAACTATGGACGTCCCTGAACAGATTCCGCACAGGGCATGGAAGATGCAGTGCCTGTTTGTATGAATGGGGATACTTGGATGCCCCACTGTGGTGCTTCCTGTGCAAACTATGCAGCACCTGATTGAAGAGTGTGCACTACGGAAATTTCCTGGAGGACTCAGTGAGCTGCATTTGGTGACAAGAACAACTGTAGAGTGTTTAACAGACCTAGATAGTCAGTTATAGTATTTTCTTTGGTTTGTTTGTTTTTATTATGCGTATTTGTACATAGTTTTTGAATATGTAATCCTTTATATATGAAATTCTCCAAATAAGACTGTAACATTACCATGTAAGCCATACGAATAATAAATAAATGCCGGTCGCGGTGGCCGAGGGGACTGAGGCGCTTTAGTCACGGTCTGCACGACCACTACGGTCGGGGGTTCGAATCCCCCCTCTGGCATGGATATTTGTGCCGTCCTTAGTTGTAGGTAGTTCATAAGTAGTTTGTAAGTTTAGGGAGTGATGACCCCGTAGTTAAGTCCCATAAGTTCTACAAACATTTGAACATTTTTTGAATAAATAAATAACAAAAGAAGATAAAAGTCACACATGAAAGAGAACATGAGACACTGAAAGGTTTCAGACTGAGCTTATAATGAAAAGAAAAATATTTAAGAACCAGGTTTTACACTTTAAGACATTTCCAGGGACAAAATAGACTGCAATAAAATAGATTAAAAGTGACGAAATCGCAAAAAGGTAGAAGATTGTGGATGTGAAACCTTGATAAGTTGCATAACATGACGTTCTTGACAATTTCAGAGGGCGTATTAGGCAAAGATAAACTGAAAAAGATTAATGGGTAGCTTTGGGAGATGAAATAGTGATAGACACAGAGGACAAAATACGTACAAAGACAAGATCTAGTAGAGATCTTTGAATTTCAGACGAAATTAATCATTTAGTTGATGAAAGGAGTAAACAGAAAACTGCAACAAATGAAGAAGGAAAAATTGAATACAAACGGATAAAATTTGACATTCAATATGAAAGAAGTTACTAATGCAAATATAACTGAATATAGTAAATTCGTTAAGTAATTTATATTGTCACGTTGCAATGGAAGTAGGCTTGACTTCGAAGGCAACTAAACACAGCACTTATACTGAAAGCACGTTTATTACGAACTCAACATACACGCAGCACTGACTGTCTCTCAGGCAGAGTGCTCTGCTATTTATACACAGACAGAATTTTCCAGAAATTAGAAGAACAATTAACATAACAAACAATTAGAATTTACAAGTGAACATACGAAAGATGTGGAACCTTCTGGAATTGTAAATTACAAAGAAATAAATTTTTGCCGGTGGGCGGGATTGAACCGGCGACCTTATGCTCCGCAGTCCGTGACGCTATCCCCTGCGCCACGCCGGCAGTTGATGTTCGTGGTCTCTCGCAGCAATATGTAGAAAAGTACTCAGCTTACTATAGTAATCAAGCAGCAATAGAGGAATATGGTCTAATTAGGGGCCGCGGTGGAGTGACCGATCGCTCTAAGGCACCTTGCTGTGGAGCGAATGGTTGCTCACTGCTCGAGTTCTCCCTGTCCATGGGTTTGTGTGTGTTGTTCTTACGTTAGTTTAAGTGGTTTGTAAGTCTAGGGACGGATGAACATAGCAGTTTGCAAACATTTGAATATTTTCTGATTATGGATAATCCACTGTTTCATGTTTGCCACAGCCCTCCTACACACCAACCCTCTCCACGCCCCTCCAGCGTATGACGGACTGGCACCATTTAGAGACCATTTTCTATTCCTCGCAATAACCAGTTTCCCCATTCCCATCCCCATTATGTCATGCCTGGGGAATTACACCACTTTGAGTTTTAAATAATCAAATTGCACAATTAATCTCCCCCTCTCAAACTTTAGCTTACTCTGATTCTCTTTTTCCTGTCAGCCGTAGCCATCTCTCTCAGTCTCAACCTTCGCCCTTCCATCTTTCCCCTCGTCCATTTGGACATTGACCAGCTGTCCTTTCTGGGGATTGGACTAAAGGCCTCCTGGTTCGAGAACCCAAGTGCCACCCCCTCCTATGAAAATAATGGCCATCATTTCGAGTTTCAGCAATTAAAGAAACAAAATTCTAGGGAATTGAAATTGGTCATCAACTATTGGTGCACTTTCTGTCCTCATCTTTAAGCAGAAGTGCAGTCGCTCATCAGCTGCAGTTGTGCACAATGTGTTTTCTCGAAGAGGTATGGATGTGGCAGGCTGAGATGGGTTTAATAATTTCGTCCACTGTAAACAGCACGGTACCACACGCAAGTGCGCCAACTGTGGGCTGGCCCACGCGGCCAACCACGACCAGTAAGAGTAGGCTGGCGCAGTTGCTGGTCCTAGCGGCGAGGGGCTGCCACAGGAAGCCCGAAGACCTTCAAACGCCGCAGCAACAACCACACAGGAGGAACAGTCAACACACGATACAACTGCCGCACCGGTCCCGGTAACAACGGACGACACAACAAACAACACGATCCCACCCCCCGAGGTCACGAACTGTACTACACTCATACCTCCAGCAAACGCACCGACACAGAGGATACCATGAAGGCCCAGGAGGAGAAGAAGGGGAAACACCGCCCACAAAAGAGGGAACACAACAAGACCACAACAGACACCCAGACAAGCACAAAACACAGACACATACATAAACAATCAAGTCAGCAGCGAAACCAACCCTCCTCCCCCCCTTACCACTACATCAGAAAACAGGGCGCCAGTCGAAGCACAGGCTACAGTGAACACACCAGCCCCCCATGCACCACACCAACAGCTGTACAAACGGACGAAGACACCACCAATGCCACACAGGCCGACACCAACAACTACTCAACATTCGAGCGCATGTTGCGCGTTATATTCTCCGGCCACACGATTACCTCGATCTTGAAAAAGATCTTGGAATTCGTTACACCACTCATAAGTCACCTCCAACCGACCGATTCCGGCCTGGTAGGTACCCTCATACAAACACTTCACACAAAACTGGACACACACTGTCATGCATAATACACCACACCCTCCCGTCCACGCAAACAACGCCACACATCACAGATCCCGTTCTGGAATGAAGACGGGAACCGCAATAAAAAGGCTGAGCTCGCCGCACTTCTCGAGCGGAGGAATATTCGTATTGCTATGGTAAATGAAACCAACCTCAAGCCTCAACACAGACTGAACTTCACCGGCTACACCGTCTATCGTACCGACCGAACAACGGAGATGGCGGAGGCGGAACAGCGATCATCATACACCACACAGTTGAACACACAAATATCGAGCTCCCTGCACTTGAAAGATTAGAGGCCACGGCCGTCAGGGTCAAGTACAACGGAGCATACACTGCACTGATATCGCTATACAACCCTACTGGTAACATTGTAACTCGCGATATCAGCACAGTACTCAACATAGCACCGCGAGTCATAGCCGCTGGAGATCTCAACGCTAAGCACCCCGACAGGAACTCACAAATCCGCAACGCCAACGGCAGGAAACTGTACGAACATTCACTCGGCCGCAACTACATTACACTTGCACCGGTTGAACCGACGTACATTCCTTACCAAAGGAGACAAAGGCCAGACGTAATAGACATGGCCCTCATCAAGGGTTGTAAACGATCTGCCTTCTAACCACACTCCAGTTATACTATACACGGAAGAAACACTTCAGAACAATGAACCACGCAGGATACTGATCTACAAGCGCGCGAATTGGACACTGTTCAAGGAAAAGCTTGATAGTCGTATTCCCGAAATCCACGAAATTACGCAAACCGCACAAATTGATGACGCTGTAGAAACCCTCACGGCCGCCATGCAGGACGCTGTAGCCGATGCTATCCCAGTACTCACAACACATCACTCAGCGGCTCTGCCCCAGAAGGTCATGGGGCTTATCTCAATGAGAAACCGTCTCAGGAGATACTGGCAGCGCATCAGGCGTCCGTTCTATAAACAGCAGATGAACAGGCTCCAGGGAATTATACGGGAGAAAATACAAACATTTAGAACATCACAGTGGGACCAGAAACTCGCAGGGCTGGATACCACATGTTATGAGTGTGGCAACTTGCTCGACACTTCACCGAGGAGAAACACTACACACCCACATTACAAGGGCCGGATGGACCTGCATACTCTGCGGAAGAGAAGGCGGAACTGATGGCCCGAACATTAGCAGCGTCTTTCACACCGAATCTGGTTCCCTCAGGCCAAGAATTCACTCTTGAAACGAATCAGGGGGTCACACGACTTATAGCCCAGCCTATTCGCGACGCAATCCGACATACTAGCACAAATGAAGTCACATGGTTTATTAAGCACACCACTGCCAGAATAGCTCCTGGTCCCGATGGCATTCAAAACCGTGTCGTCCAGGAGTTCACAGATAAAGCTGTAGAGTTCCTCACACACATCACGAATGCCATCATACAACACCAACACTTCCCTGCCTTTTGGAAACTGGCCAAGGTCCTGATGTTCAGGAAGCCGGGGAAAGACCACTCCCTCCCACAAAATTACCGACCCATGAGCTTTCTGAGTTCGCTCAGCAAGATTGTTGAGAAGGTAATTCTCAAACGACTCACTAGGCACTGCATAAGCAATGACATCCTGAGACCGGAGCAATTCGGCTTCAGGAATCACCACTCAACAACACAACTACTCCTCGGTGTAGTAGAACAAATTACACATGGATACAACACAGGCAAAGCCACCGGGGCGGTGTTCCTGGACATCAAAAAAGCTTTCGATCGTCTGTGGCACTACGGCCTTATACGCAAACTCAACGATTCTGGGTTTCCCGACGGACTCCTACGTCTCATAAACTCATACCTCACCGACAGATGTTTCAACACTGACATTCAGGACAAACAGTCAACACGACACGGTATACAAGCGGGAGTACCTCAATGCAGCATCCTGGGGCCCCTCCTGTGTAACCTCTACATTAATGACTTTCCAACCACACATAACACGACGGTCGCAATCTATGCGGATGACACCGCCATCCTAGTGCAAGATTGGAAACCGTCGAACATCAACTCACGATTACAGACTACACTCAATACTGCGGAGCCTTGGCTGGAGAAATGGCGTATTAAAGTAAACGTCGACAAGTGCGAAGCAGTATTGTTCACTAGAAGACCGTAGCACCTGCACAAACACCAACACTGCAGACCAGTTACATTACACACACGTCCAATACGTTTCTGCGAGAAAGTCAAATACCTAGTTGTGTGGCTGGACCCGAAACTCACATGGGGGACCACATACAACACATGACCAACCGGGCAAACGCGAGGCTCAAACAATTCTATCCAGTGCTCAACAGGCACAGCAAACTGAATAGACGGGTGTCGAGGAACACATACACGACACTTGTGAGACCTCTGATGACGTACGGTGCTCCATGCTGGGCTTACGCCGCGGTGGAGCAGCCGATCGGTCTAAAGCGTCTCGCTGCGGAGCGCGCGGTTGCTCGCCGTGGAGGTTCGAGTCCTCCCTGGGGCATGGGTGTGTGTGTTGTCCTTAGGTTAGTTTACCTAGGTTTAAGTAGTTTCTAAGCTACGGACTGATGACACGCAGTTTGGTCCGATAGAATTACAAACATTTGAACAACATTTGCTGGGCTTACGCAGCACCGACACGGCTGCGTCGCTCATACGGAACAGGGTACTACGCATCATGAGCAATGCTCCACGCTACACGCACACAGCGGATCTTCACCGTGAATACCGCCTTGACACTCTCACGGAGGTATTCAAAAAACACGCCGCACGACTGTACAAAAATGCTAGACACTAGAACAACCCCTTCATCCTTAATCTGGGTAACTACGAGCACAACCATAGGTGGAAGCACAACCGACCGAAAACACTCTTTCTCAGGAATAGATGAAAACCTATGGTAAGCCTTATAGACGCAAACAAAATCATGTTCATCGAACCCCTGCATCACAGCACAACTGACTGGCAACGCCAGATGAGCTATCACCGCCGACAAATCGGCGATCGCAGGGAACATGAACAAGCACAAAACACAAACAAATCCCACACTAACCCATACACTTAGAGGCCGATCTCAAAATCGACCACTTGCCTGTCAATCTTGATTGTTGCAGCCAGCCGCCGCTGATGATGGACCAGGAGACATCCCCAGTGCCAGCTGCAGAGGGGCGACTCATCAAACCGGATTGACAAACTTATGATAAACACGCGATGAAAATGTTACCGAGCTTGCACGATACCGCCGGCCGCAGTGGCCGAGGGCACATATGTGTGACAGCTGCGGTGCTGGACGGACGTGTGGCGGCTGCTCGGCGTCCGGACGTAAACAACGGCTGTGTCGCTGCGAGTAAGGTTCGTTTTGAACTGCTCTCTTCATTTGTAGCTATGGTTTTGAGCTGTAGTAAGACAGAATGAGTACGATAAATATTCTGAGGAAAGATACGATAAAATTTACGTTCGATAGAAATTTTGTCAGACCAAAGGCTTTTGAAATTAGGCGGTGGTTCATGGAGAAATTTCAGATGACCGGTAACGAAGTAGAGGGTGTTCACTTATCATTTGTGACAAATTCTGTATATTTGAAGTTGATAAACCCAGAATTATGTTGTTCAATTGTTGATAAATGTGGCGGTGTCGCTAAATTTAACCATTCCGATGGTTCAGTTAGCGAAGTTTTAGTGTCACATGCCGGACTAGGAATTCGAACTGTTCGTGTTTTTGAGCTGCCCTTCGAGGTCCCGGCTGAAGAAATAAACAAAGTTCTGAGACCATATGGTAGAATTATATCTAATATAGCTGAAAAATGGTCCGAGGAGTATATGTTTCCCGTACTTAACGGTGTTAGACAAATCAAGATTGAATTACAGAGGCATATCCCTTCATATATAAATGTATGCGGATACCGAGGCATTGTCATATATGACGGTCAGCCTAAGACTTGCGCCTTGTGTAACTCCACCGACCACGTGAGGAGCGAGTGCAGCAAGAGGCGGCCGGCGCAGCTGCCGCGCGCGGGGCCTGCGGCCCCGGGCCAGGCGGTCAGCCTCAGGCTGACGTATGCGGCCGCCGTCTACCCCAGCGGCCCCGCCGAGGCGACAACAACTGTGCAGTCGCAACTCGCCGAAGTCCTGCCGGCACCCGGAAACACCGCGGAGCAGCGAGGCACCGATGACGTCAGTGCAGCAGACGAGGGCCCCGCAATGGAATCGCCGACAGTAACATCTGATGAGCCCGACAATTCAACCACCGTACAGGCGAAAACGCAGGCTAACAAACAATCCGAAATTGCACAGATCTCTCTAGTTTCACAACAGGAAGGGGATCAGGTTTCTGTCCAAATACCCATGGAAACTGAAGTGCACCCGGACTGGTCCACCAGTGTCAATGACGATCCAACTATGAACAACATGCAAACAGCAGAGGATGAAGTTTCTCCTGGGGACACACAACTTAGTGCACATAAAACTGACAAAAGGAAAAATCTCGACACTAGACTTTTACAAGGAGAAGGGACGAACATTGGAACTCAACAGGAGGTTCAGAACAGACACGCGGAGAGGAAGGAAGACTGTAAACCTTCTGAGAAATCTTCCGCTGATTCCAATGATATATCGCCAAATTCGTCTCCAGAGGGCTCCCCAAAAAGGAAGAGAAACAAGAAACGTCGGGTGGCTCATGAAAATGCTGAAAAGGTTGCACCTATTTTAAAGGAAAAATTATGTGCCATTCAGGAACGTGACAAGAGAAAAGGAAATTCTGCAACAAGCAATGCTTCCATGCGCTCTCAAGAACTTAACAGACAACTGCCTTCGGACAGTATGCAGCCCCTATCACCTAACGAAGATGATTCACTGCTTAGACGGAGCACTTCACAGACAAATGTGGACTGGTCTGAAGGCAACGAGGACGGCAAGGATGTCGATATGGTAGACGAACTGCCGCAAGATGAAGACGAAGATTTCTACTAAACTTGTTGCAAATGCTAAAGATGATAATGACAATGAACCGAGCCATACTAACCTGTTATTCATTATTCGTCTTCTTCTCATTATTAGTCAGAGTCGAGGTAATTTCACGATTTTATAGTTTGAAGAGACATGATAGAAAGAATAGCAAAGACAGAATTATATTGTCCCCTTAATAATTTTGACATTCGAATTAGCCACGTCTCCTAATGGAGCAAACGTATAACGTCACTACTTTAAACATAAATAAAATTCAAAGTGATGTTAAGGTAGCTGCTCTTAAAGAATTTCTGTACCAATCAGATACTGATATCGCCTTATTGCAAGAAGTTCAAATACCGAACATTTATGTGGCTGGCTTTAGAGAAATTTTAAACATAGCTCATGAACACCATTGTGGGACGGCTATCCTAGTCAGGGAGGGAATTGAAGTAAAAGATATCAGTTTTTTAGACTCAGGAAGGGGCATTCGGTGTAAACTTCATAACACCACTTTTATCAACGTTTATGCACCATCTGGGAATAATGCTAGGGCGGACAGAGCTCGGTTTTTTAAGAGTGATATTTTAACATTACTTAAAGACAATCCTGCAACAGTTTTACTAGGGGGCGACTGGAACTGTGTTTTACACGAAAAGGACCAGAGACCAAATTTCAATAAATCCAGGGAACTCGAGGCTCTTGTTACTCACCTGCGTTGGAAAGATGCATGGGAAATTAAGTATCCCACCCTAGTCAGATATACTTATATCACAAGTAGATCACAAAGTAGAATTGATAGGATATATGTTTCTTCGAACCTGGAAAATAAAGTGTCAGCAATTGAAGTCATATCGACCGCCTTCTCTGACCACCTCGCCGTAAGATGCAGTGTTCAGTTAGAGAAACAAAAGACATATTGGGGTCGGCCCGTTTGGAAACTGAATATCAACATGTTGTCAGATACAGCCCTTGCTGACACAATCAACGAGGCCTGGCAGACTGCTTTACGACGTCGCCACAAGTACAGATCGAACATTGAGTGGTGGACCACGGAAGCAAAGAAGAAACTTAGAGCCACGTTGATAGCATACGGTAAGGAGAGAGCGAGATGGTTGAGACACACAGTAGAATTCTATTACTCTTGTCTCCGGGATCTTTACGAACACCCACTGAATCAAGAAAACATAATGGAAATTAACAGGATAAAGGCTCAGCTCATAAAAATTAAGAAGTCACAGCTAGACGGCCTAAAAATCAAATCACACACTCAGACTGTTATGGAAGAAGAAACTGCCTCGCTCTATCATCTAATACGCCATGCAAATTTTCGACGCAAAGGTTTTATAGAGAGTCTTCGGGCCGAGGATAACAGTGTCCTAACCAATCAAAAAGACATTCTACATGCGGCCTTCAGTTATTTTACTAACCTGTATGGTAATAGACCCATAGAGGAAATAGTAATAACGGAGTTTTTATCATATTCTGGATTACAGGACAACATCACAGATGAAGATAACCGTGATATACAAAGAGCAATTACAGAAGAGGAAGTTTTAGATATTTTAAAGTCCTCACCCACTAAAAAATCACCAGGCCCAGACGGATTGCCCATTGAATTTTATACTGCTTACTGGAACATAATAGGAAGTAAATTTACTGAAATTGTCAATGAAACACTTCATGGGGTGGCAGTCCCTATAGACTTTAAACAGAGTATTACTGTGCTCCTTCCGAAGGGTAGGAATACGGAAACGAAAGATATACTTAAATTGCGACCAATTACACTGATGAATTCCGATTATAAAATCGTAGCGAGGGTCATCAAAGA
This sequence comes from Locusta migratoria, assembly GCA_026315105.1. Lineage (NCBI taxonomy): Eukaryota > Metazoa > Arthropoda > Insecta > Orthoptera > Acrididae > Locusta > Locusta migratoria. The sequence goes on from CM048755.1 coordinate 11,980,482, forward strand.
GAGGTTACGTTCTGCTCTCGAAAAAATTATTGGCAGCCATCAGACGTGTTTTCCAGGGCGCAATATCTTAAAGACCGTCAGTGAATACAGGGACATTGTTTCGATTTTTGCCAACACGGTAGAACACGGAGGACTTGCTTTTATAGATTTTGCAAAAGCCTTTGACAAAGTGAATCACGGATACCTTTTATCAACCTTGACTTACATGGGACTAAACGACTGCAATGTCAGAATTTAAGGAATATGTTACAAGGTATAAAAACAAAGATTACTATAAATGGGCACTATACTAAGAACATATCAATTGACAGTGGCGTCCCTCAAGGAAGTCCGCTTTCGATGATCCTGTACGTAGCAGCACTGGAACCACTATTAAAAAGGTTGACGGATGCTCTCGAAGGTATTTCACTATCCGGCGTGAAATATGTAACCAACGCTTATGCTGATGACGTTGGTGTGATCGTCAGGAGCCAGACCGACTTAGAGAAATTAACAGACATCGTACAGCTGTATTGCAACGCGTCGGGAGCACAAATAAACGGCGCCAAGAGTGCATTCCTCAATTTAAATGGTCTCACGAACCCCCAGATTAAATGGGCGCAGCGCGTCGAACAGCACACAGCCCTGGGGCTTACTCTTTGCAGCTGCCCTCTGCGAATGATAGCGTCCAACTGGAAGAAGATTTTAGATAGGATTCGGGGCACAGTCATACTAAATCATATGAGGGAGCTGAACATCAAACAAAAGGTTAGACTCATCAACTGCGTTGTCCTTTCGAAAGCTATATATGTAGGGCAAATTTTACCCTTACCAAAGGAAATAGCAAAAGCTATTATGTCGACAATTTGCCACTATCTTTGGCATGGAGCGATTTTTAGGGTTTCAGCATGGACAGCAACGTTAAAACCGGAAGAGGGAGGACTAGGACTAACCGATATTCAGAAAAAATCGACCGTTTTATTTGTTAAGAGATCCTTACAGCTAATTGAAAGCCAGCCTGAAGGTATTACAGCACAGTTATTCAACCTTTTTAAACCTGACAGTCTGCAGCCACCAATTAATATAAATGCTATTAATTACAAATTGAAGCATATACGTAGTTATTACTTGGAGCTCAGTTATATGAGTTGTATTTTACTGGACAAGACCAAGAGGAACTATCAATATATGATGCACAGACTAAGATCACAGGACCATAAAAATAAGATGGAGGCGAGGTTTCCAAACAGAAATTGGAAAATTATTTGGAAAAATATAAGTAACAAAGTACTCTCCTCAGACACACAAGTGGCTTGGTATAGAGTAATTAACAACATAGTAAGTACGAATGAAAAATTATATGCCATTGGCCTCAGTGACACAAACCAATGTTTAAAATGTCACAGAACGGACACTTTAGACCATCGGTTCCTTTGTATGGGGAATACTGATATATGGAAGGAACTTATTAAACAGATATCTTTTCTAAAGAGGAGTGATGGTAGAGAAATAAATTTGGATTACATCTTTTTTCCAGAAGAAATGTTTTTTCCTCGACAAAAGAACAACACCGTTCACTGGATTATTGGAAATTTTTGTCACTACGTAATAGCTAATAAAGGTAGTGACAATGTACAGTATTACAAAGAATATATACTTCACGAGTATTACAAGATTTACCAAAAAAAGGATACTAAAAGGAATTTTGGGAATATGTTAAGAATTTTGTTTGAAAAACAGGGAGTAGGATAGTTATGTATTAGAAGAAGAATGAATCGCAATCGCATGCTGAAGTAGGGGACTGCTGTTGAGGGTGAAGTACGGTGGGGACTTCGTGGGCCCCGTGGCCGCTACGGTAGCCGTGAAGGCCTCAACAGAACCCTGAAAAGGCATGCACTGCGTGACGAGGAGAGATGTACAGATAATAGAATTGTGTTAGCATAAGTTAAATCAGTGATTCAGATTTCAAATTTGTCACAAAAAGGATGTTTTTTTTTCTCTCTTTAATTTTTTGTCATTAATCCCAGGAGAAGGGACTTTTCTTTTACATTTTGTAGTCGTCAGCCAGTATTTCTCCTCAGGAAGAAGACGTTTATTTCTACGTTTTTGATTTTATACTCTTATACCGTTCACGAAGAACAACAAGAACACAGAAGAACCATTCATTTCACATTGAAGATACCAATCAATATAAATGGCGGAGAAGCCAGGCCGAGAAGGCCACTTTTGGCGAGTGCAAGGACGGGTTGAAGGGGAGGAAGGAGACCCGAAAAAAAAAAAAAAAAAAAAAAAAAACCAAAAAAAAGGGGACTAAGGCACTCCAGTCATGGTCTGCGTGGCCGCTACGGTCGGGGGTTCGAATCCCCCCTCGGGCATGGATATTTGTGCCGTCCTAGTTCGTAAGTAGTTCATAAGTAGTTTGTAAGTTTAGGGAATGATGACCCCGTAGTTAAGTCCCATAGATTATACAAACATTTGAACATTTTTTTTTTGCACGATACCCAATAACTATCATAACCAAACCTTTGAATGATCTGTCGCATATAGCAAGAATCCGCTACTGCTCTTACTACCCGCTGCTGACTGTCGAAGAGGATTTTTTCCCTTGGCACTTGCCTTGGCACTTTTTTCCCTCTGCCCTTAAAACCGCTCTTGCTTAAAAAGCTTTCGACTAGTTCTATCATCCTGATGGACCGTATTAATGGGTAATCTTACCCAAACGTACGGCACACATCACAGTACCCGCTTCTGTAACTCCTACATCAGAAATATTAACACATGCAGAGATGACAGCAGAACTATTGAGTTGGTCACCATGCTAGTGCAAGCGTGGAGGGGCTCCACTCTTTCTTTAACTTACTTCCTTCTTGCAGAAGAGAGTAGATCTTAGCTGAGCACTCACTGCATTAGCTTTACTGCACCTCGATCCAGTTCTTTCACTATGTTGCCATCCTCTGAGAAAATATATCCCAGGTACTTGAAGCTGTCTACCTGTTCTAACGTTGTTCCTCCTATTTGGCACTCAATCTGTTTAAATCTCTTTCCCACAAACATTACTTTCGTTTTGGCGATGCTGATCTTCATATCAGGATCCTAGCACCACTGATCGAGCTCTGAATTATTAGTTTGCAACCTTTCAATCGAATCTGCCATTACAACTAAGTCATCCGTATATGCGAGACTGCTTATTTTGTTTTCACCTACTTCAATCCCGCTCTGCCAGTCTTCTGTTTTCAACATATGATCCATGAATAGTATGAACAACAGTGGTGACAGGTTACAGCCTTATCTTATCCCTGAAACTACCCTGAACCATGAGCTTAATTTGCCATCTACGCTAACTGCTACGTGACAGTCTACGTAAACCCTTTAATTGCTTGCAAAAGTTTGCCTCCTACACCATAATATCGTAGAACTGACAGTAGCTTCCTTCTAGGAACACGGTCAAAAGCCTAAATTTATGAAACATATATACAATTACCTGTTCCGCTCATAGCACTTTTCCATTACCTGCCGTAAGCTAAAAATCTGGTCCTGACAGCCTCTAAGAGGCCAAAACCCACACTGATTTTCATCTAACTTGTCCTCAATTAATACTCGCACTCTCCTTTCAACAGTACCTGAGAATATTTTGCCTACAACACTAATTAAAGAGATACCTCGATAGTTGTTGCAATCTCTTCTTTTTCCATGTTTGAAAATTGGCGTGATTACCGCTTTCGTCCAGTCAGACGGAACCTTCACGATTCCCACGCCTTCTCAATTATACTGTGTAACCATTTGAGACCTGATATTCCACTGTATTCCGGCTTAATTTCATCCACCCCAGCCGCTTTATTGCACTGTAATCTACTGACCATTTTCTCCACTTCCTCAAATGAGATCCTCTTTCCATCGTCGTTCCTATCCCATTCTGCCTGAAAATCTGATACATTATTGAACGTTTCACCTACATTGAGCAATTCTTCAAAATATTCCCTCCATCTGCTCAAGGCATCCACAAGATTGACTAGCAGCTTTCCTGACCTGTCCAAAACACTTGTTAATTCCTTCTTCCCTCCCTCTCGATGATTGCTACTTACGCTCCAAAATGTTTTTCCCGCGTCTTGACCCAGAGTTTCTAGCTTATTTCGAAAGTCTTACTTGAAGCCTCCGCCAGCTGTACCTTCTTCCCAGTGTAGTCCCCATTGATATTAATAGCATTATACGCCAAAGGTAATAGACCAGTCTTTCTTGAGCAGACAGTGCCATCATTCTACATACTTCTCTATTTCCCATCGTAAACCTCACCTCCCTAGTAGAAATCGCTTTCTGACGTAATCTTTATATATATTTTACAATGGGGATGGGGTTTATTTGTAAATGACACCACTAAAGATGTTTTATTCATTTATTTTTCGTCTCTCTCTCTCTCTCTCTCTCTGTCTCTTTCTCTCTGTCGGATATATACATTCAAAGATACAATTCTTTTCTGTCAGATAATTTGGCAGTTGTACACTCATTTCAGTCTTCTTTTATGTAATCTTTTACAAACATTATCAATGGTACAATTATTGTTATCAAATATTTAGACACATTATCAATGATAAATTTGATTGTAGAGGTACTTTATTCTACATTAATAACTGTAACTAGAAAGGAAAAAAGTCCGCAGTTAACCCAGAAGCAACCAGTTGAATCAAATATAAATACGTTAATGGTCAGTATATAATCTGTGCACATTTTTAACGAAGTATTTTTTCACTTACATCTTGGACACATTTAAATTCAGAAATACTCAGATAATTTATTTTTACCTCACTGTGACTCATAGAAAAGAAAATCCACAGTCGCATTGGCTCATCACAAAAATAATTATCTATGGATTGGTGAACTAGAACTAATCAGGCTTGGACAGCTAGTGGCAGGTGAAACATAAATAGCACTTGATTAACAGGTGCACGCTTATGGCATTCGCCATGGAAAAGCCACGAAATTATCATTACGTTTTCCATATTCAATTCGATAATTAGTCAGTTATTATAGCCTCATAAAAAGATATATGTATTCAAATAGTAACAATAAGAAGCTGGTAACATTTTGAAAGGAAATGGTAAGTGCAAATTACTGATTTCATTTCATGTAGTTAATATTTGGTGGATGGTAGCTGCATGCTGAGATAGGCACTTTTTAGTGCAGGGCAGGCTCCGAGCCTCGCAAACATGAATTCGCAATCGTCTCCTGTCGGATGTTGAAGACTAACGCGTTTACGATTAGTGGCGACAATCAGCGGGGAGCGGATGTAGTCTGGATGCCGTTCTGTCTCTAACAGAGAAAAGGTAACTTCTTTTGTGGCAAACGTCCCGTTGCAATGATAGCGTGCGATGTTAATGTTTAACGGTGTCCCGACGAGGAGGGACTAGTCCACTAGGGGCGAACCACTTTGTCAGGACTGGCTTTGGAGAATTGGAGAAAAACATTTGCTTTGTTTTTACAATCACACTTTCTAAAAGAGAGGAACTATACGTAGGCCATCTCTGGCCTTCAGGGAACTCAGTCAGCAGATAAACATCTAGAAAGAAAGCGACTAGCTGTAAGATCTTTATAATTCTCCATCTCACTGTAAAGTTTTCTATCTCTCTCTCTCGCCCAGCACTGGGCAGGGCCAGAGAAAAAAGCCTCTAAGAGTTACTGTTGTTAGATAAGACGGTATGACATCGAGGGAAAAGTTTATCGCTCCCACTCGAGTTACAAAAATAGTATCGTATCCCATAGAGAATTGATTTTTTATTTTTCTGAATAAGCCAACTTGACCTGTATTCTCGATTTTAATTGGACAATACAGAAAAATACTAGAACGAAGGGAGAGAGGTAAGTTTTCTGGTTTGTAAAAGTAGTTTTACTTCGTTTCAAGTTCATCTCTCTTCCATTACGCAAGATGGTGACACTTGGACTCTCGTCTTACAGAATCAAGCGGGTCTATCAGTGATCCTATGAAAGTGAAAACTAGTTCTTTGTTGGCATTCGATCGTCGACCACTTTTGCTTTTTTATGCATGGTAGAAGAAATGTTCTACTTTTGCATACTGCCCACTAGACAAAGTTCTGTTTCTTAGTCTTCTTTGTCATCTACATTTCTATCTGAGTAGTGGGTTAATAAATTTTGGATAAGATTACCAATGGACAAAGAGGGAAAATAATTTGGTAGATAGTGATAGGAGAGATTAATTCAAGTGCAGGACAATTAAGAGCTTCACCAAGGATCTCTAAGTTTAATGAATATTAGTCCTACTGAGTATATTCAGTTCGTTAGCAAATTTCAGTGTTCATGTTTAATTTGTGCCAAGTTGAAATTAGTATTTTTTGATAATGGACGCATGCTGTCATTCTTTTAAAGTAAATTATCACAGCATTTTGGAACGTAATTTCCACTTAGGGCAAGTTATACATAATCTCCAGTTACAGCGCCTTTGGTATCGGTGAATACAGATGCGTAAAGCAACAGAAAAGCCGACACATCGCGTCTGTTCGTCGCCTCGCCGCTGCAGCTTCGAACGCAAGGTTAATGGGTCGCATAGCTTCGGCCGCTTAAGGAAATTTGCTGCACGCTTCTCGTTGATTTCCGGTGATTGTCAGTTTCTTTGTAGTTTCAATATCTCATTTCTGAATTTTATATTACACATTCACTGTTAATCATGTTGGGAAAAGGTTTATCTTGTGGAGTTGTAGAGTAAATGTCAGCTGATTCCATCCTCTTTTTCCATGTCAATATTTACAGAAGCCAATCAGAAAAGATGTACTATAGATATATTCAGTATAATCTGATGTTGAGTGCTTCGTGTGAAGTCAGGCATTAACGTAGTATGAAGTGATATTAAATGTCCTATTGTGAGGATACAGGGTTTTAGGTTAGTAACCTCTTTGGTACATTTTGGTCGAACGATAGTTATCGTTGGTGTGCAGCGAGAGCTGCTGGCAACAATGCTTAGGTTGGAATGTTCTTTGTTTGTTGGCCGGTGTGCGGCAGTCTCCCGCGGACCGCAGAGCGAGGCAGTAGCTTGCTGACAGTGCGTCCATAACCCGCGTTTAGCGGTTGCTAAAGTTTTGCCCATCAGTCGTCCCGCATATGAGTTTCGGTTGTAATTGCGTATTGTTTCAGTGTTGACTTGTAGACATTTATCGTGGTGGCACGCGGCTATTTAATCAGTGTACAGAAAGGAAGAATTTTTAACATTTGTCATTCTATAATAAAGGAAGTTAACAAAGTTTATTGTTATGGATCAAGCTAGTAATTGTCCACATTCTATACCGTCAAATCATTGGAACAATTATTAAATTACTAAGCAACAAATAGAATATAACGGCAACTTCGCCCATCGAGGATTCTGTGGACGAAGCGGAGACGTTACAAATGGCGACACGGTGACAAGGACGTCGATTCCTTCAACAATCTTCGGATCCGGAGGACGATCGACAGCAACAACACATGGTGAGTGTTAAATATTCAGCGGCGCCTCGAATTTCAATCAACGTTGGACAGGATTAACACAGTGAACAGTTATTTCATCATTCTTAAAGTGTGTGTGATAGAAACTTCATTTAATAATGGCGGATCAAATAGGAAATGGAACATAGAGGGAAATGTGAACTTAAATAATCAGGACAATTTTGTAAGTGATACTAACAATATGGCAGAAATAGTTAATAATAGTATGGGACAAAATGTAGTAGAAAGTGAATATTCAGATTCGGGTGATAGTAAGCAAACGAGTGAAGTAGGTAGTAACAATGTAAGTAGAGTATTCGGAACAGACCATGTAATGACTCAGCTTTTGCAAGAAATAAGATTAGTTCGTTCAGAGATACAAGAAAATAAGAAGGCTCAAGAAGAACATAGGAGGGAACTAGACGAAAAATTTGAAAATTTTGGTCAAAAAATTAGTAAAACATTAAGATCAGAATTGGCATTAGACTTAGAGCAAAGAATCACAAGTTTTCGTAACGATTTTCAAGGTCATTTTGACGAGTTTGTAAAAGAGTGTAAAAAATCGTTACAGCAGGAACAATTACCTTTTAGAACAGAGGTTAAGATGCATTGTCAAGCACTTAGTGATGAAGTAGTTGAAGTTAAAAACAAATTGGATCTCAAACAAATATGCTTAAAGAAGCTATGTTAAGTAGTGCAATGACAAATCAGAAGGTAGTTCGTGCAAAAACCTTATGTGAAGAAAACCAAGAATCATTCATCAAAGTTGTAGCGGGAGTACAGGAACAATATTCAGTGTTAGAATCTAAAGTGCAGGAGCTCGAACAGTCTATTCAAAATGTTCAAGTTTCTAATCAGGCGATAGATACAGAGGTAATCAGAAAGGAAGTAGACTCTATTATTAATAAAAATGGCATTTCTGGAGGTTGCACAAATATCATTGTTGACAATGTACCGTATGTAGTACGAAATTGTTTAAAGAATTTGATCCCCACCAGTCATTGAATCCAGTGGACTTTATTAAACAATTTAAAGTAGCGTTTGCAAGGATTCACAATGAAGCTGAAACAATAGATATTTGTGTTCGACATATGACAGGAAGTGCGAGAACATGGGGAAACCGGGTGCTCGACCAATATACTACATTTACTGATTTTGAAAATGCCTTTTTCAATAAGTATTGGTCACGTGAGAAACTGCAGAGTATTAAAGAGACGATTCTTTCGATGAGCAGCTATGATCGGAGCAGTGGGTCAATGCGCGACTTTCTTCAAAAGTACTGGGAAAGAAACGGTTACTTAGATAGACCCGTAAATGAAAACGACTTGATTACCCTCTTGATAAAGCATTTGCCGCGGAGAATTAGGAGACAGTTGGCAATGAAAACTTATGATAATTTTGATGAATTATTGCGAGTGGTCGACCGACTTGAAGAAATTGATAATGAGGAATCACAAGCGAGACCAGGCCAGAATGCAAACCCTATTCAAAATTTTCACTTAAATGAATCGCCACAGTCTAACAGTAATTGTTATTCGCAAAGTAATCAACAAAATGATAGGCCTAATCGAAACTGGCATAATAATCCGAGAAGGAATTGGAGGTCAAACAATGAGGGACACCACGAGGACGCGTACAGGAGAGACAAAGATTCGAATAGGAGAGAACATGATCGTTCGCGGTGGTGTAATAATGATGGCAGACAAGGTCAACGCTCGCGATCTCCGGAAAACTAAGAAGAGTTTCGGATGGGACCCGCTCCGAAACTAATGAACTTGATAATGGGTCAGAGATTCGTGTACAACTCATTAAACATGTAAAGGATGAAATTAAAGCGGAACTGTTGCGTGAAGATGTGCAAGAAGTGGGAGAGATTTTCGATCCAGTAATTGAGTTATGTGTTAATGGTAGAAAAATTACAGATATTGTCGATTCTGGAAATGATACTACAGCTATTTCAAAGAAATTGTATGAGCAGCTCAAAGAAGTAGAAGAAATTCCTGTTTTTCCAGTTAATAGTGTACACATTATTACCGCAACCGGACAGAGAAGTCGTGCTGTAATGGGACAAGCACTTATAAGATGTAAAATTGCTAACAAATATTTTGATGTGGTAGCATTAGTTCTTGATTCACTGGCCGTAGATTGGATCTTTGGTAATGATTGGCTTGCCGAGAAGAGATGCAAGATTGACTATGCTAAAGGATGTTTAAGTATTTGTCATCATAACGAAGAAATTGAGGTGAATTTTGTCGGACTACTACAAGAAAAGGAAAATGCGTCATCAGGATTGAAGATTAAAGTTATTCGCAATGAAGTAGCGGAGGATTTTAACGGAGATGTAACTGTACCGAATTGTGTAGCTGTTGATGAAAACGAATAAGATCGTAGCATTATGTTTAAAATTGAAGAAAAAATTAATGACCTAGATCATTTGCCGCAATGCTACAAGGCAGAATTACTTGAAGTTTTGCGGATACATGCCAAAGTATTTTCCAGTCAACGTGGATTGATGAAAGGATGCAAATGTTATATTAAAATTCGACCGCATGAGCCTGTTAAATGTAAACCTTATTCGGTGCCATTAGCAAAAAGGGAAGCTGTGAGTAAAGAAATCAAGCGAATGTTGGACAATGACATTATTGAGAGGTCAGACAGCGAGTACTGTAATCCGATACACCCAGTAATTAAGAGGGGCGGGTCAGTCCGCTTGGTTTTGGATGCGAGGGCAATTAATCGAATTATCTTACCGCAGAGAGATCAGCCTGAAAGTACTGAAGAAATTCTGCAGACTTTTGCTGGTACTCGATATCTTAGCAGCTTAGATATGACAAGTAGCTATTGGCAATTGGAACTGGATAAAGATAGTAGAAAGTACACAGCCTTTTTGCATAATGGGCGTTGCTATCATTTTAAACAGATGCTTTTTGGATTGAACATTTCCTCAGCTGCGTTTGTTAGAGCTTTAAATGAAATTCTTGGAGAACAACTATTGCAGGACATCGTTGTCTATGTAGATGATATTTTACTTGCCTCACCATCGTGGGAAGACCACATGAAAACACTAGACCAAGTTGTACATACGTTTGAATCAGGAGGAGTTACACTTAATCTCAAAAAATTAGAATTTGCGAAAGAAAAGGTACAATTTTTAGGACATGTCATCTCATCAGCTGGGATAGAACCTGAACCGCGGAAATTGGAAACAGTCAGAAACTTTCCTGGACCTATGTGTAAGAAACAACTTCAATCAGTCCTTGGTTTCTGTGGATATCTTCGTCGGTACTTAAAAGGACACTGTTTGTCATCACCTGCACTTTTGTCATTAATGAAGAAAAATGCAGTTTGGAATTGGGGACCTGAGCAAAGGGAAACGTTTCTCGAAATAAAGAAACAACTTTTGGAAGCTCCGCTACTACATCCGCCAGACCTTAAGGAACCGTTCTATCTTGGCACAGATGCAAGTGAATATGGAATTGGTGTGCATTTGTACCAAATTATTAATGAAAATGTGCAGGAACAACATCGTACTGTTGCTTTTGCAAGTCGTGTATTGACATCAGGGGAAAGTAAATACACTGTGACAGAACGCGAAGCGCATGCGGTTGAGTGGGGATTTGAGCGCTTCCGTTTCTTCCTCTTAGGACGTCATACTATTGTGAGAACTGACCATAAGGCTTTATCTTTTCTACTCTGTTGTAAGTTGCTTCACAGCCGCTTAACTAGATGGATTCTGGCCCTCCAGGAATATAGTTTTCAGATACAGTTCATTCCTGGTGAAGAAAACGTTGTACCTGACACTTTATCGAGATTGATAGGAGATCTGACAGGTGTGCGAACAGAATCACCACGTGTAAAAGAAATAAAAATTAACTTCATCCGAGGAGTAGAAGGAGAAGCTACTATCCGCCGTTTTCTTCGTAACATCAAGAATGAACAAGACAATGATGATATTTTGAAGATGATCAAATCAATGTATACAAACGAGTTTATTGTTCCTTTTATGTGAAAGGGCTACATGACTGTAACATGATGCAAATGTTTTGATGTTAGGCTATATATTTGGAATCAATTTTGGATAATTGCACATGTTCTGCTACGTGCAAACTGGCACTTTAAAGGGATCTTTAAAATTTTATGTCCGTTCTGTCTCAAAAGTCTGAGGGATAATTGGTATATATTTTGTACAATTTGCACTCTCTTTGTAGCTAGGTTCAATTGCTATGAAAAATGTTGGATAAAGGCAACTGTAACCTATGAAAGTTTATTTCAGAAATTTAATTTTCTCTGTGATCTGATTTAACAGTATATAGTCCAATGATTAATATTAGTATGTATGTGTACTCTTGTATGTAATATTTTTGATACTGTTTTCATTATTTTTCATTATCTTCCTTTCTACTCTTATGGGCCCTATTACATCTACAATTTCACACTGCAACTTAATGTCGCCATAAATTTTCAGGTGAAATTTATTTTTATAGTCCGGGGATATGTGAGGATACAGGGTTTCAGGTTAGTAACCTCTTTGGTACATTTTGGTCGAACGATAGTTATCGTTGGTGTGCAGCGAGAGCTGCTGGCAACAATGCTTAGGTTGGAATGTTCTTTGTTTGTTGGCCGGTGTGCGGCAGTCTCCCGCCGACCGCAGAGCGATGCAGTAGCTTGCTGACAGTGCGTCCATAACCCGCGTTTAGCGGTGGCTAAAGTTTTGCCCATCAGTCGTCTCACATATGAGTTTCGGTTGTAATTGCGTATTTTTTCATTGTAATTGCGTATTGTTTCATTGTGGACTTGCAGACATTTATCGTGGTGGCACGCGGCTATTTAATCAGTGTACAGAAAGGAAGAGTTTTTAACATTTGTCATTCTATAATAAAGGAAGTTAACAAAGTTTATTGTTATGGATCAAGCTAGTAATTGTCCGCATCCCATACCGTCAAATCATTGGAACAATTATTAAATGAGTAAGCAGGAAATAGAATAGAACGGCAACTTCGCCCATCGAGGATTAGGTGGACGAAGCGGAGACGTTACACTATCAAAATAAATATTTTCAGTGAAGATTAATTTTGTTGATGTTCTGGGTCAAAGTGAATGCAAGTAACTTTTTCTTTCTGGAAATTCTCCTCCATTATTACTTTGTATTACATTGAGTGCTTGCAAAACAAAGCCATATGCAGAAATTAATTAGAGAAAAGGAGTTAACAGTTGTGAATCACCACAAGTTAGTGCTTTTATTTTGCACGTGAAAATTAAGTAATCAGATGAATATATCAATATTCATTTACATTTTTTCAGATTTGTGTCTCCTTCTCCAATTTCTTTCCACCAGTTGAGCATGGGTTCATGCAAAGTGTATTTCTGTGTACGTTATACCTAAACATAAAACAAAATAAATAGGTGTATTACATCATCATCTAAAAGTTAAAATGTTTATAGGGAGGGGAATAATACCAGCATATACCAACTTCCTTTTCAGTTGCTTTCTGAATGTAGAATTTTGATGAGCTAAAATCATTAACGGATTCTTGCAGGATTTCTCTTGTACATTTATGATATGGGCAAGAGCCAACTATTATTTTCGGTTTTGTAGCCATTTTAAAAATATGAAGAGAATCAGAAATTTATATAAACCCAAATGTAAATGTGATTTATGAAAGTGCAGGACAACTTTGTGACAGCTTTATTGTGTCATAATCTGGTATCCGATTTCTTTGCATTTTTCTTATATTTTCGAGTCATATGGAAAGAAATGAATACGTTCCTTCCGCAAGGACGAGGACAGAGCTTACTTTTTTATTCTTGTCTGTAACAATTAGAGTATAGTGCCATATTTTATTTCTTTGAATCGCCTGTTCCCATTGCAGATCAATCTTAGCTTCTATTGTCAATTGCAAAGTGGTTAGATAAAGCTGCAAAGTTGAGGTTCATACAGAAGATACTGAAAACTTCCTCGTATTTGGGTTTATATTTCTTGAACTTTCTTCCGTTTTTGGGACATTTATATGAATATATTTCATCTTAAATGTTGTTTTAATAATCATGATTAATCAGATTAAGATTATAAAACATTCATTTTGATGTCATTCCAGAATGAAGGGCAGTATTGCAAAAATAATGGCGCTATTGTGAAAAGAATCATTCATAACGATCTTGTGCACTCATATGAAGGTAATTAATAGCTTCTGAGAAAAAATTAAACCGAAAATAATTCCGCGCTATCTGGATTAAGATACATGGTCACGTACAATACTTTAAAAATAACTCACTTTCAGTGCACAACTGTGCCTTGTTCTGTGAGACTAAAACAAAGCTCTTCCAGAATGTTCTTTCATGTCTTTGGCCACTCTAAACAATGATCAGTAATACTGCTGTGGAATACAATCACGCAGTTTCCACCTGCTCAATCGGTACATGGGTTATGTAGTCTCAAACTTAGCTTTATCGTTGTATGGCCACGCGGTTTAAATATATCCTGCAGGGTGTAGGTGTCACAAAGTTGTGTTGGTTTACTGTACGTTAAATTTGCATATTTTGGCCGATAATTTGAATCGCTGGATATAAAGCAAAGAGGAGAAAAATATTATGCAATTAATATACTACTTGTAAATGTATCATAAAAAGTAGAGGTAACATAAGAATAAACAATTCCTATCATGAAAATGTTAAACTTTGATTTGGAGCAAACCGTGGCTCTGGAAGTTAATATCATATTTGTAACTTCCGGCAGATTAAAATTGTGTTCCGGAACCGGGACTCGAACCTGGGACCTTTGCCTTTCGCGGGCAAGCGCACTACCGACTGTGCTATCCCGACACGACTCACGATGCCGCCTCACAACTTTACTTCCGCCAGTACCTCGCCTCCTACTTTCCAAACTTCACAGAAGCTGTCCTGCAAACACGCAAGACTAGCACTCCTGGAAGAAAGGATATGGTGGAGACATGGCTTAGCCACAGCCTAAGGGATGTTTCCAGGAGAGCTTCTGTGAAGTTTGGAAAGTAGGAGGCGAGGTACTGGCAGAAGTACAGTTGTGAGGCGGCATCGTGAGTCGTGTCGGGATAGCACAGTCGGTAGTGCGCTTGCCGGCGAAAGGCAAAGGTCCCAGGTTCGAGTCCCGGTTCCGGCACACAATTTTAAACTGCCAGGAAGTTTCATATCAGCGCACACTCCGCTACAGAGTGAAAGTTTCATTCTGGAATATCATATTTGTTTTTCACAAAGACTTCTTGTGTACAACTTCTGGCACAAACAGAATCTTGATCAAATCAGTTATTAAAGGTTTTCTATTGGAACTATTGATCATTGATGTAATTATGTGCCGTACATTGGCGCGTCGTCGATGTTATGATATTAAGAAGGTGAGTAGGGTAACAGTTTCTTGGGGGGTGTTTATAATGTTCTTAAAGTTTCAGGATGGACTGCAGGAACTACGCAAGGCGAAATTGCCACATCAGCTAGTTAGGTGTTTGAAGTACTTCATTTCCAGTTGAATTTATAAATAATCCGGTGGAATTTGGACTCCGAATATTTTCGGCATTATTGAACTCAGTCTCTGGCACATTGGTAATGGACTTTGTTTTATTTTCATTTCTATTATTCATAGTTGCCACCACAGTTTAGTGTTTTATAACAAATTTATTTGAATCTATTACATTTACATTTACGTCATTTCAAAAGTACTTACTCTACCCTGAGACAAACGGGGAGATCCAGAGGTAGAACGAGTAAAAAGAACTAATTAAGTGTGAGCTATCACTCTGATCCAAAAAAAAAAAACACACACACAACAGTGACATTCACAGATTCATCTGGGATATCAAGAGTCATTCTGTTGCGTTAAGTAATGAGTGAAAGAAGATGTTGTAGGGAGACGAATGGAAAGAATCCTCCACGAGCAGAGTGTATGCCCACAGGATAAGGGGAGCCTGCTCACACCCCACAGAACGATTGCCTCCACGCCTGCTTCTCCCACGTCATCTACATGTACTCTCGTACCAGCAATGTTCTTCATCCAATACTGCGTGTGTTTCAGTCATACAAGAAATCCCCGAGGATGTTATTTGAAAGTTGCTTCCATGGCACAAGAAATATTAGAGTGTGTTTGTGTCTGTAGGTGTCACACGTGATACTGATGTTGGTGAAAGACATAACTGCCAAATGAAATCATAGCTCATTCGTGAACATCTCTAGTAAGTTCGGTTAGTATAGGACTGGCACTTCTTGGAATAAAACTTTCAGTTTCCACTCTTACATTTAAGGTAAGTTTGCAACGTATATTCAAACAATACCTGACAAGAGTACATACAATTTCGAAACCAAAAATTCTCTTCCAAATCTTGGTCATACAGCTTAGTCAACTATTACCGATCACAATACAACGTACCGGTATTTCACAGGACGCACACTACCAAGGAAGTGGAGGGGGTTATTTTGCGACCAACCAAAAATGAATTCAAAATAAAATTTGTTAAGTTATGTTGATTTATCACAGTATGATACTTTTTAACGACGTATTGACTGATAAGTATGGTATACAAACTGGAAACATTGTTAGTACACTCGTTGAAACACCAACACGTATGTACTAAGCAGGGGCTGGCTTTTCACGACCAAAGCAAAAAATTTAAAAACATTGTTTTTGTTAACTGGTGGCGATTTTTACGTAAAATAAGCCTTTTGAAGATGTATTTAATACTGAATACATCCATTGGCGTGGTCACCTATAGGCCTACTAATAAAACATAAATTTTTGGATTTTCCTTATCATAGCTGCGTTTTTTCAGCGGCCGTTTACAAATTCAGTGGTTTGACTTTAACAGCAGGCGAAAACAAAATCTCTTTTAATATCCATCGTAAAGAAACGTGTACTGATCAAATTGTATCTGTTTCTCCCATGTAGCCTCAATGTCATAAAATGCTTTCTTTCACTCTGATATACAGAGAGCTATTTCTATTATCCAATCTCTAATTATCCCTAGGTCGCGGAGATGAAATTTATTTTAAGCGGTTTCGGAAATTATTAGGATTGCATTCGTCAAAAATTAAAAAAAAAAATGCTTATAAATTAAAAAAAAAAAAAACTTTTCGAAATAGAATAAAATGTAAGTACTAGTTTGCTGTATAGCATGTAGACAGTACTTACAAGTTACATAATGAAATTATAAATAAGCGATGAAGCATATGTCAGAACGTAATAAAATAAAAAGGCTAGTCACTACGGGCTGCTCGCTGGTACGAAGGAAGCATCAGACTGGCTTGTCCGCGGTAGAATAAATTCAAATGTTTGTTAAGCTTAAGGGACTTAACTGCGGGGTCATCAGTCTCTAAACTTACAAACTACTTATGAACTAGCTAACACTAAGGACGGCACAAATATCCATGCCCGAGGGGGGATTCGAACCCCGACAGTAGTGGCCGTGCAGACCGTGACTGTAGCGCCTCAGTCCCCTCGGCCACCGCGGCCGGCCGCGCTAGAATAGCCGACAAGTGAACGTTACATCAGTGGGGCCATCTGGTAGCCGCAATTATAATCAGGCTACTGGTTAAATTGGAGTTTAGAGAAAGAAATGTTACAAAGAGCTACATTTAACATAAATAAGTAAGATGGCTGAGGCGCAATGAAATATATTTAACATGGCGTTTTAGAAAACAAATTTTTGGATGAACTCGGAAGAAATATATCGGAAACTAAACAAAATCAAAGAACGAATAAGAGCTTAATACCATTGAAGAAGCTTCTATTACGGAGCTGTAACTGCTCGATCAGAATAAGCCCGTCATTACGAGAAAGATCTTTAAATATTTGTACGTCTAGTCTGCGGGCTTTCTTCTCAGTGTGCAACCTGTAATTACAAGCTGAGCAGCAAGAGGCTGCATTCTGGCTGCTTTTCTCAAAAGATGTTCCTCGCATCTCAGTATAAATGCTCATCCCGTTTGTCCTATGTAGCAAGAAGAGCAAGTATCACAAATAATCGAATAAACGCCAGTATTATTCAAAGGAGAACTGGTTGATTTTAAATAGTTCAAAATGTACAAATGTTTGTAAATCTGTAGGACTCAACTGCTGGGTTATTAGTCAGTAGCTTACAAACTACTTAAACTAAGCTAAGGACAACACAAATACCCATGCCCGAGGAGGGACTCGAACCCCGACGGCGAACGGACGCACGCACTGCAGCACGGCGCCCCAGTACGCACGGCTAACTCACCGAGGCATAGTAAATAGTGAATGAATTTTTTTTTTCAAACTATCATCGGTAGAAAAGGCAAAATTGCAGTTGTATTTGTTACGAAGAAGCCGTTGAATCTGATAGGAGATGGGCCCCAGAAAAGGAATGGTGGGAAATGTTTTCTTTTGGTCAGACTCGTTAGTTGAAGTACCAAGTGTAGTAGCTCTTAAAAAGTTTTCTTTTTAGGGATGTTGTCAACTATGGGATGATCGTATTCGTTATTAACTGCTATGGTTTTCATCAAATTTATTTCTACCTCATATTTTTATTTAGAGATTGGATAATAGAAATAGCTCTCTGTATATGAGAGTGAAAGAAAGCATTTTATGACATTGAGGCTACATGGGAGAAACAGATACAATTTGATCAGTATACGTTTCTTTACGATGGATATTAAAAGAGATTTTGTTTTCGCCTGCTGTTAAAGTCAAACCTTTGGTGTAACTTCAGTTTTCTTGGCAGTCAATGAAATGGGTTAACATAGTATGTTTGCTAAGGAAGCACATTGTTGTCCTTTATTAATTTAAATTCTTTTGAGTAGGGATTTTCGGCATCTTTATTTCAGCTTAGGGCAGGGTTAGATCGTAACTTAGATTATGAGCATGGTTGTCTGCAACCACAAACTGGCCATGCTGCAATTGCGACAATAGCCGCTGCAGATACTCATGTGGTAATGTGTTGCCGCAACTGTGATTAGGAAAAGTAAAAAGAATATTTTTGCTCTGTCTCTTTCCTTGTTCTATTAGTTAAAATCAGTTGCATGTCAAATTAACCTTTTTTCTTCAAGGTTGACACCAATCTTTATCGGTTTTTCATGAAGTTCCTTTCTCGCAAACTTAGACATGCCGCTACGATGGTATTCTTTCCTCATTTTTCTTATATGTCAACAAACGTTGTAAGTGTAATTTACGATTATAATGTGCGGTGTCTTGTAGTAAATGTTTTCATTTCAGTTGGGCCTGCAGCATTGTGTATCTCTTTTAAGGATATATTGTTAATACAAATAATACCAAAATGCTGCTTTACTTCGTAGATGTTATATAATGTTTATTAATACAGCAATAGGCCTATTCCGGCTCTGTGGCCATCACCAGTCTATGTCCATATTGCATCCTGGAGGTATAATTTATTACAATTACTGCATATAACTCCAGTCTAAATGTTCGTTTGTCAGGTTATTAATTCATTATTGCTATTCTGACAGTTATGTTTGACATATCCTCCAACGATGATAGATCATAAATTGTACGTCCACGATGCAATTTGGACATAGTCTGATGATGGCCACAGTGCCGAAATAGGCCAATTTATAAACATTATATAACATCTACAAAGTAAAGCAGCTTTTTGGTATTATTTATATTAACAATTGTAGTAAATGTTTTCCTATATGTATCTTGTGATAATAAAAGTTTAAAAAGAAACCTCTTTCTCCAATTCAGTAGTTGCGGTTTTTCCCTATTTCCGCTAATTAAGAAAGTTTAATAATTGATTATTAATCGGGGTATTTCTTAATGCAGAATATTGCCTGGAGAGGAAAGTCTCGCTTAAATGCAAATAGCATTAACTGGTAGAGCAAGGACATTAAGTAATCTTCACAATTGTTTTTATGTGCTATGACAGTGTTTAGGGACAAAACATTATTCCATTTGCATGTTCATACCATTGCCACCCTCATGAACAACAGACATGGCCGGATCTTCAGGCGGCAAATACTCAGGAGGATGTCGTCATTAAGAAAAACAAAAAGTCATTCTACGGATGGCGGCGTGGGATGTTCTACTCCTTAAACGGGCAGGTCAGTTAGAAAAATCTGGAAAGAGAAATGGATAGGATATGGTGTGGATTAGTAAAGTTCGATGACAGGATGTTCAAAATGTTAAAATGTTCGTAAATCTATCGGACCAAACGGCGTGGTCATCAGTCCGTAGCTTACAAACTACTTAAACCTAGGTAAACTAACCTACGGACAAGCACACACACCCATGCCCCAGGGAGGACTCGAACCTCCAAGGCGAGCAACCGTGTGCTCCGCAGCGAGACGCTTTAGACCACTCGGCCACTCCACCGCGGCTGACAGGATGTCTGGTCAGGTGAGTACAGGGTTATAAATGCAAAATCTGTTGGTGGTAAAGCAGAAGTAGGTCTGATAATGAATAAGAAAACAGGAATGTGGGTAAGTTACTGTGGACAGCATAGTGAACACATTATTATAGCAAAGATAGGCACGAAACCAACACCAACCACAGTGGGACAAGTTTATATACCAACTAGCTCTTCCAACGATGAGGAGATTCAATAAATTTATGAGGAGATAAAAGAAATTATTCAGACAATTAAAGGAGAGAAAAACTTGATTGTCATGGGGTACTGGAACTTGGTAGTACGAAAGGGAAGAGAAGGAAATGTAGTAGGTGAATATGGACTGGGGAAAAGGAATGAAAGAGGCGATCGCCTGGTACAATTTTGTGCAGATCTCAATTTAATTATCACAAACACCTGGTTTAATCATCATGAAAGAAGGTTGTATACGTGGAAGAGACCAGGAGACACTGGGATAACACATGAGATACGGTACTGAATTTAATTGAAGAAAGGAGGAAATATAAAAGCCGGCCGCGGTGGCCAAGGTGACTGAGGCGCTCCAGTCACGGGCAGCACGGCCACTACGGTCGGGGGTTCGAATCCCCCCTCGTGCATGGATATTTGTGCCGTCCTAGTCCGTAAGTAGTTCATAAGTAGTTTGTAAGTTTAGGGACTGATGACCCGTAGTTAAGTCCCATAAGCTTTACAAACATTTGAACATTTTGAAATATAAAAGTGCAGCAAGTGAAGGAGGAAAAAGGGAGCACAGACGTCTGAAAAATGAGATTGACAGGAAGTGCAGACTGGCTAAGCAGGAGTGGCTACAGGACAAATGCAGAACCGTAGAAGAATGCATAACTAGGGGAAAGATAGACACAACTTACAGGAAAATAAGAGAGACATTTGGAGACAAGAAAAGTAGCGCTATGAGTATCAAGAACACGGATGGAAAGACAATTCAAAACAAAGAAGGTAAAGCTGAAAGGTGGAAGGAATTTATAGAAAGGAAATAAAATTGAAGGCAGTATTAGAAATGGGAGACGAAGTAGAGGAAAATGATATAGGAGATACTATACTGCGAGAAGAATTTGACAGAGCACTAAAACATTTGAGTAGAAACAAGGCCCCTGAAGCAGTTTATATTCCGTCTGAACTGCTGATATCGTTAGGAGAATCAGGCATGAAGAAATTATTCCACCTGGTACGCAACATTTATGACATAGGGGAAATATCCTGCGACTTCATGAAGAATATAGTAATTCCAATTCAAAAATGCAAGTGCAGACAAATGTGTAAATTACAGAAGTCTCAGTTTAATAAGTCACGATGCATAATACTAACACGAATTATTTAGTGACGAATGAAAAAATTGGAGGAATCCTACCTTGGAGAAGATGAGTATGGAATTAGGAAAAATGTAGGAACACGGGAGGCAATACTCACTTTACGACTTATCTTAGAAGATAAGTCAAGGAAAGGGAAACTTACGTTTTTAGCATTTGTAGATCTGGAGAAAGCTTTTGACAATGTTGACTGGAATACGCTGGTTCAAAATCTGAAGGTAGCAGGAGCAAAATATAGGGAGCGAAGAGTTAATTCATCTTGTACAAGAACCAGACGTCATTTATTAGAGTCGAATGGCATGAAAGGGTCGCAGCGGTTGGGAAGGGAGTAAGACAGGGTTGTAGCCTTCCCCCGATGTTGTTCAATCTGTACACTGAGCTGGGCTTGCTGTAGACTGCCATCTGAAAACAATATTAATAGCATCGCCTGACCAGGCACGTAAAGTGGTATTCTGTTGTCAACGCTGTAAGCTGCAGGTAATGATCATGTATTTTTTTCCCATTTAGTTTGTTACTCTCCTGTTGATGAAACAGGACGATTAGCAGTAGATATTTTTTTCCAAACACATAATTTTGCTGCTGACACTCCAGTCACGAAACCTGACAGGCGGCGACGACGCGTCCCTCTATACAGTATCCGTGCAAGCCTGCAGCTCCATCATAACTAACCAACCCAACGGTAGCATTGAACATCATGAGGTTTGTTCTGACTGAGAACACATGTTTTCGGGTGTCTCTATAGTTAATGCGTGGGGATTCCTATAATATTTTATGTTTACCTATAATTTTACGTCATTTAGCTATTTATCAGGTCATAGAAGTACTATACAAACTACTGCAGTCGTCTCGAAAAGAAAATAACATTCCGACAATGTACTGTACATGTGCGACTTACAGAAATTCCCTGAACCCTAACAGTATAAGTGACGTGCGAGTGAAGTTATCTGGATGTTTTGCGATATGGATGACCAGAATTGTCCATTTTCCGCACAGCAGCTAAAATCTGTAGATCATATCTAGTTCAACATGCATTTTATAAAGAGAGAGGAAGTTTACGTCTTATTTCCCGTAAAGTCTTGCAGAATTTGAGCATTTAAATCACAATTTTTGGAAGGGAATTCTAAATGGCAGCGATATGTATGTGTTTGGTTATTGAGTTATCTGTAAATCAGCAGAGTGCAGATTTAAAAACTAAAGCTTAATCGCAGTGTTACCAGCTACTATATGCCGGTAAGTGTCCGGAAAACACTTTTACACAAAGCGAGTGATGTCGATAGGAACTACAACATGAGCGAGATGGCTCCTTTCAAAGGGCACGGCCTATTTCCTTCCCCATACTTGTGAAAACATTCAGATCTTTGTCCAACGATCGCACCACAGCCAGCCTTAGGCATGGCAAACGGCGCAATCGCACAGGGCCCTGTGCTTCTTAGAAGCCCCGCGTGAAACATTAGAACGTAATTTATAAACTGTCATCAATAATTTTGCTTCTGAAACTACTGTTGTAACAGTCTGTTGATATATTGGTAGAATTGCAATCACGAAACTTACAATTCTTTTGAACGTGACAAAGGTGTATAACCTCTGCAGGAGGGGACGGGGAAGTTTTCCACAGGGTGCCGGGCCAGCTAAGACCAGTTTACCGACTCTCCAAGTACACGAACGCCGACGTCTAAGGCAACAGCGGTAGACTGACTGTCAAATAAAAACTACTAATGAAGGGAAAGTAAAGGTAAGCAGTAAACAATCGGAAGATTGATTTGAACACTACAGTGCTTTACTAGGCACGGTCCTGTTTGGAGGTGGTATGCCGTTGCCTTCCGCCGACCTCACTTACCCAGACAGTTATAGGGGGACCTACAGTTTAATGTGGGTTCCGAACCACGGTGCTACTCGGTATTTTCCACATGAGCAATACTGCCAGAGGTGAAAGAATTGGAAAGCGACAGATAAAAATCCTAGGACCTGGTGGGGATCGAACGCACGACCTTGAGATTTGTAATGTGGCACTCTACCACTGTGCAGGCGCATGCTAACGAAAGACGGCCGAATATTCGGTTTCGGTTTCGGCCAGAAATCAGCCGAATCTTCGGCTCGGCCGAAACCGAAACTAGTTTTCTTCGCCTTACTGATGAAACTAGCTTTCTTCAACTTACTGATGAAGTCGGGATGAATTCGGTGAACTGTAACGCTTTACCTGAGTTGACGACGAGTCGTTTAACTTAGTCTCTCCTCGTGCGTAAGCAAAAGTTACGTAATCGTATCTTATAGTGATATACTATGTTAGTAACATTGTAACTTAACAAGTTTTATAGGTAATGGAACGGGTTATCATGCTGTTATGCTGTAAAGTTTTATTAATGAGTTTTCTTGAAAGCGAGGAGCTTTTTTTAACAACTAATATCGGTTTAGGAAACTTTGATCGTGTGGTACGCACTTTTTCCTGTTCAGTTTGCGTAAATTTATACGCACCAAAGTCACACTGTTAATCGTAACTGTGACTTTATTTTTCGAAGTACTTTTTGCAGCTCTGATTGAAGCTGCTATGTATTCGGAAATGTGAAAAAGGAGATAAGTAAAGTTGTTCGTCGATAGCAAAAACGGAAGTGAAGATGGCAACATAAAGATAGCGCTACTTACGGAAGCAAACAAATGACTAGTTGCGGCGTATTTTGTATTATGGCAGTCATGCTGAGGCTCTGACGTTTCGTGGTATCTATTTCACATGTTTGTTGTATACCTAAAGACTAAAGACCATCTTCCTACAAGAAGGAATGCAGGACTGTGGAATTTGTGGTAGGTGTACAGTAGTCTAGTTAATTCGAGGTGAACCAGACCGAGATCCCATCGAGCTATCGAAATTTATATGTGAAAAAGAAGAATTCTACTTTGTAAAGAATACACGTATAAAGAAACATAACTTTTTTCAAACAAACTTTTTAAATAGTCTTTTACTTTACCAGCCTAAAGGTTTCAAAGTGTTTTCCACTATTTACTTTGCGTTATAATGGTGGAGTGCCTTAGTCTGTGGAGAGAGAATATAATACCAGTAGTTGTTTTGTTTAAGGCGCCCATATTTACGGGAAACTAGTAATACCGAGGCTCAAAATATGGAGACTCCACTGCATTGAGTTCACTTTACTTACTAACTTCCTTCAGTTTTTTTCTATGTAGAAAATGTCACAATGAGGAGAAAAGAATCCAATTTGGAAGTTCTTTAAAAAAAGTACCGTCGATTTGTCTAAACCGGTTCGCCTCACATGTCATCTTCTTCGGACTCCTGATTCGGCTTATACATACTCAAGAAGGCTTAGTACAGGGAGGGATCTTGAAAAATGTGGACAAACTGGTGTTTTTGTGGTGTAACGTAAATATGCAGAAATCTCAACTTAATTACGCAAGAGTCGGTTACGGTCTCGATTTCGGGCGAGACTAGAAGAGCAGCAGAATATTCCGTTACGGTTTCGGCTTCAAATCGTGTTTCGGTCCGACTCTACTACAAATATAACATAAAAATATAAATATAATATACAAATATAAAACAGGCCAAACTTTCTAAAAACTGGATATTCTATGTATTAGAAATCTCTGCTAAATCAGAAACTGGAAACAAGTAAAAACTTCCTATCACAGATATTTTTAAATAAACGTGGCACCATACGTAAATAGATCTTAAATAAAGGTTGTACAATGCTATTTAAAACTTCTCGCTGTAGGAGAACGCAATATTTATTGGCACAATGTTATTGTATAAAAATTTAAAAAAAGCATTCGTCATTTTATTTTGCACCTCGCGGGTTATTAGTTTTGACTGTCGACTAGCTTACACCGGAAATATCTGAAATAGCATCTCCAGAAATAGGATCCGGCACGTTGGCGCAGTCGACGTTCCCTCGCTTGCGCAATTCCTTTCAGTGAGAGAATATTTGCCCGAACGCCGCATTCGCGTACCGCAGTCCAGAACTAAGAAATGTTTCACATATTTCGGGTCTCGAATACCTAATGCTATTACGACTAATAAAGTGTAAGAGACAGACGAGATGTGGCGCTGTTGGAGATTAATGTGAACCGTTTGCTCGGTTGTTTAATCTCTCAATAACGTAGCGGTTACTATTAAATACGACAGAATGACTGCGACTGTACAAATTTTCTCGATTTTCTCAATAATTAAAAAATGTTTTTCTTATTCATTTCTAGCAATTTGTTTATTACGAATCAAAACAATTCGCCTTAAGCAACGAAAAAAATGGAATTTTTGAAAAACAACATTTGTATCTTCCTATGTAGCTGTATACAAGTACAGCATGCTATTTGGGACAGATGGAGAACATTACAACGTCGTTACTGTTTGATGAAAATGAAACATGAACACCAAACGAGATACAAAAAAATATACATTATTCGCCAATGGGCATTGAATTAAATTGATAGGGAAAGATGAAAATTTGCGCCAAGTCAGTATTGGAAGTCGGGTCCTCCTACTTCTTCGGCGGGCGCTCTGACCACTACGCGAGGACGTAGCATTTCACCGAGGTCAGGCCTGATGTGAAGCCGAAATAACAGACAACCCACACACTGTAGTCGGTGGATGTTGACGGAAGTAGCTGAAGCTGTAATCCTCGCTTGCAAGTTTGAATTAATAAAGATGGAATAATTAAGTTTCGAAAGGCACCGACTGACATTGTTCCCTAACAGATCACTCACCTGCAGATCTTCTGCCCCAATAGATTGGACACGGTTTTTTGAGCAGGTGTTTCGTTGCCTTGTAGATGATTAATTTAAAGAAGGGGCAGTAAGGGAAGCTACAGACAATGAAAGTCAGGAGAATCGGTTAAAAAATATATTCAGAATAAGGCATATGTATAAGAGACAGCCCTGTTATAAATTTTCATGTACAATATAGCCACTGAGTGAGAAATACAATTGCTGTAAGTAATATAATGATTTAAAAAATTAAGAGACTAAAGATCAGTCCTCAGAGAGAACACGTAGATGAAATAGAACTAGCCACGGATTACACAAACGATCACAGAAATAGGGGTCGGACCAAGGTAACTATTCACGACACGCTACATACCGTTTTGCAGCACCCCAATCTGACAGTGTAAATGCAGCGATAGCACTATCGCAACCGCTGAAATAGCCGAGTACATCGAAGTAAGATACCGCTACATCACGAGTCGGTCGCAGCTGCTCTTAAGATAATGACAAGCACGTGTTACTAACTGAATGGCGAGAAGTGAAGCAGCGACGGGGCTGGGGAGCGGGCAGCCGCAGGCGACGCAGCCACCCACTTCCGGTCTTCAGGTTGGACTCGACCTCGGCAACTCGTCTCCCTCTGTGACTCCGTGCTTCCAACGTCGCCTTGAAACCGAACATGTTGGGCGTTTTCTATATCAATTAAATGGGGAATACAAATGTATCTTGCCCCCTCCAACTGATGCTCCTCTATGTAGGCAATAAACTGGTAGAATCTGTGGCGTGGGAAAATTAACAGTGTTAAGATGTAATGCTGTCTGAAGTATTATTAATTAATTAATTAATCAGCTACTATTTGTTACTAGTTTGCTCGGAATTTAATCTGGAATTAGAATGTGTGATGAGAACTAAAGAATTGAAAGTACAGCTCTCTGTTTCATTGTCTGAGGACTGGTGTAGACAGATGCCGAGGTCTCGCCGCATGCCTTTGACGCCTTACAGCGTTACAACACTATTTATCTTACCCACAATATCTCTGGAACGATAACAATAATAGATATTGAAAAACGACTTTCACGGGTATGGACGTTCGGCAAGTGGCTATGAAAGTACGTAGTATAAGACATACTAAACCGTAATGAAAGAGTAGTTTTATCACAAACATGTTTTTACGGGCAACTCATATTTACCATGTATGAAATCGTATCAAAAATCACAAACACAAAGACGTTGGTTGCATGGTAATACTGTAATTACATCCGCAGAAATTGAGTGGCGAATTTGATGCTTGTAATACATGAAGCGTTCAGTTAGCGTACGTCCAGATCTTCAAACGTGAATTGAACGCTGACCTAATTGATTAGGTCACACCTGATTGAGTGTTACATTACGTACCCATTGTAGTGCTGTAGTAAAGTTTGTTTATGGTGTCTGAATCGTGTAAACACGGGTACTCATCTCTCCTCGCGTTGCTTTAGCGTACAGTATGCCAGTATCGTCGTGCATCACAGTACTGCAATAACTGCAATGAAGCAGTACACATTGTGAATACAATTTGCGTTGTGTAGAGGTGTATGACGGACACTCTTGAAGATAAGGTAGAAATGCTGCTGATCATCGGAGAAAATACGTTGACAAAAAGTAATGTATGAAAATGCATTTGAATTTTCAGTACCGTTAGAGATATGTATGATTATTATGTTATTATGTCTGTCTTGATCCCTACTAAGTGAACTGTATAGGCGAGCGAAATACTATTCAGGCATAACTAAAGTGCAGCAGACGATTCACCAACAATCTGTCGCCTTTACACTGGATGTATGGTCGTCTCATGTCTTGTCTGCGTGAAATGGGATGTTTACATGCAAGACCTCGCAATAGCCGTAAAATACGAACAGACGCGGCTGCTGAAATCGCTGCTGTAGCCGTGAAACCTCAGGTCACGAACAGTTCGTGACGTCGGTGTCTCAAAATCAAGTGCGCATCGCATTCTGCACGTCATAAATTCCATCAGTACCATGTTCATTTACGTCAATAAGTCAATGGAAATTATTTCCGCAATTGGGTTCAACTTTGTCGGTGGCGCAGCAACCACTTCAGACCCATTCTACGTTCTTCTCCGATTTTCTTTTTGACGACGAGGCGACATTGTCCAGCAAAGGAATTGTCATTATGAGAAATAAGCATTATTCGTCCATTAACAATCCGCGATGGCTCCTACAGGAGGAGTATCTACCTCCATGGACCATTAATGCTTCGTGCTGAATTATTGCTGATACCATTATCGTACCTTTCTTTGTAAATGGCACCCTAAATGGCAGACAATATGCCAGATTTTTGAAACACTCTGTTCTGGTGCTCATGGACGCCGTATCTCTGAATCGCAGAATGGGGATATTGTATCAGCCTGATAAATGCCTTGCACATAACGCCTTACGAGACGGTGAATTCTGGACCGTAAATAGCCGGTACGTGGATTGGACGTTGCGAGTCAGTTAGTTGGCATGCCCGATCTCCGGATCTTACGCTACTGGACTTTTTTCTGTGGAGAGCAGTCAACGATTCTGCCTACCAAACTACTCCAACAACACCGGTGTACACCCAGCAACGCATTACTGATGCATGTGAAGCCATCACGGAAGACGTAGTCGCACGTAATCCACAGAATGACTCTGTCTGAACGCCAATGGGCAACATTTTGAGCATGAGATGTAAACGCTCTGTTTGGCATGTAGTGGTAGTATAACAACAACTGGGCCATGTTACTTCATGATTATCATATACTAGCTGCAAGTACCCAGCTTTGCCCGGGTTTAAAAAAGGTAGACAACAAATGCGTCTTATATATAGAGAGAGAGATTGCAATCGAAGTCTGTAAGTAAAGTACTCTCCCCCATGCATCAAACGAAATTTTATGTAGACACTAACCTTCATCTTGTTTTCAAGGTGAAGTGTACAAAATTTCATCAAGATCGGAGAAAAACTGTGGATTTTGGCGAAATGCATAAGTACCCTCATCATGCACTGAACGAAATTTTATGTAGACAGTGCCCTCCCTCTTGTTTTAAAGGTCAATTGTGCAAAACTTCATTAAGATCAGTGCGAAGATACATATCTACACGGACACAATGAAAACGCACTTTCACTTTTTCTCAAATTTTCCGGTTGGTTTTCCAAAAAATGGAACGAAACCTGTTTAAGAACCTTCCCCATGTAATTTTGTGTACGTGTACAAAATTTCACATTATTTGGTTGTCTGGATCTTGAGTTATAAGAGAAGAGACAGACAACAAATGCGTCTTATAAGTATAGAGAAACCATAAAACTGTACTGTACAATAACACGATCCAATTATTGTACAGTGCAGTGCTGTTGCTTTCAGTGTTTACCGGTAATATGTACAAATTTCAAACACGGCGTTAGTTACAGAAATGCAATATGTTCACTGGAAACGTTATGTACTAATGTACTATTTACCATAGTTACTTGTTTGGTTGGTTGTCGGCGGGGGGGGGGGGGGGATGATCAAACTGCTGAGGTCATCGGTCCCCTGGTGGGGCGGCGAAGGAGTGAGAATAGGAAAGTGGGGAACGGGAAGGAAATGCAGTCCATGGAGGAAAGACTGCATTAGCGAGGGTCTCCATGCTCACGCCGCACGAACTCACGAAAGAACCGTGAGCCCCCTGTGGGGGATTACCAGTTTCTTGGATGCAATGGTACAATGTGATATGTGTACAATGTGAATAGCTTCTTGAGAGGATACGTGTATTCGTGAATAAAACGTTTATGGTTTCCATATACCCCTTATCTCCTACATCTGTGGCAATGCCCTCAGCAATACCTGCACAATGATGTTAAACGCCGGCCGCAGTGGCCGAGCGGACTGCGGCGCGCCAGTCACAGTCTGCACGGTTGCTACGGTCGGGTTTCGAATACCCCCTCGGGCATGGAACTTTGTGTCGTCTTTAGTGTA
Organism: Locusta migratoria; assembly: GCA_026315105.1. NCBI lineage: Eukaryota > Metazoa > Arthropoda > Insecta > Orthoptera > Acrididae > Locusta > Locusta migratoria. Next base: position 12,010,259 of record CM048755.1, read on the forward strand.
AGGTAGTTCAAGAATAGTTTGTAAGTTTAGGGACTGATGACCCCGCAGTTAAGTCCCTTAAGCTTAACAAACGTTTGAACATTTTTTTATGTTAAACATTTGTTTGCAACGATCGTTTGTTTAAAGCTGCAGTAAAATACAACTATCAATATAGCAGTTTAATAGATTGTGGAATCATTTATCGATTCTAAGTACTTGTAAATTGATAGCCTCAATCACAAGTCACCATACCACAGTATTTGTGACTTCCCTGAATACACTCAGATGCCTTCCTCCCCTCCTAGGAAGAGCGGCGTACCATCAGATAATGTTTACACATGCTGATATCTGAGATGACTGAACTTTCAAAGAAGGTTCCCTAAACGTGATTTTGTTTTCGTGTGGACATTGTCATTTACGGAATATATAATTCAGATCTGTGATTTATAACTCTGAATATTGACCTATATTGCGAATTAACTATTTCTGCAGCAGGAAGTTACGAAATCATATAAAAGAGTATTGATACAACTCAACACTACATGCACCTAGCCGGTCGCAGTGGCCGAGGGGACTGAGGCGCTTCAGTCACGGTCTACACGGCCACTACGGTCGGGGGTTCGAATCCCCCCTTGGACATGGATATTTGTGCCGTCCTTAGTCTTAGCTAGTTCATAAGTAGTTTGTAAGCTTAGGGACTGATGACCCCGTAGTTAAGTCCCATAAGCTTAACAAACATTTGAACATGCACCTAGATCATCAAAAAGAAGACTTCTTAGGATTTTTGGCAGGTTAACAAATAAGTAAACAAATATTCGTGTACAAAAATGTTTATTAACTTTTGTGTATACATTCACACACAGGAAACAAATATTTACTTTTGTTTAGTGTAGCTTTAATAACATGTAGAGTTTCATTTTTATCTCGTAGATAAATCAGGATTTAATTCGTGATTTCTGTCTCTGGCCAATAATACGACAAGTGCATGTAAAGTATGTTTTCTAATTCCAATACATACTTCATTTTCTACCTGTAATTACCTCTTTTATGGCTTTAACAATTAGTTCTGTTCCTACCAGCAATTCATCCATGCTGGAGTATTCGGTGAGTTTAATTTCACCCTTTATATCCTGTATAATATAGCTGTTGAACTGTTCCACATCTCCCTGAATGCTCATGAACAGCTCTTCCACACTGCTCTTCAATGGCATCTATGTAAACAATTTTAAGTTTACAATTTTTGAAAATGAGTGACCATTCAACGCATGTGGAAGTGGGAAAGCGTCTTTATAAACAGATGTTTCAGTGTGCCTTTTGATGTAAAACATGTGCTACAATTCATTATTATATAGTAGTCCAACGGCCACCCTCATGAACCACAGCTAATACCGAGATGGGGTGGCTTGCGTGCTACAACGATACAAATAGCCGTACCGTAGGTGCGACCAGAAAGGAGGGGTATCTATGGAGAGGCCAGACAAATGTGTAGTTCCTGAAGAGGGGCAGCAGATTTTTCAGTAGTTATAGGGGCAACAGTCTGGATGATTTACTGAGCTGACCTTGTAATATCAGCTAATGTGGCTTTGCCACACAGCTACTGCAAACGGCTGAAAGCAAGGGGAAACTACAGCCATTACTTTTCCTGAGGACATGCAGCTCTACTGTACGAATATATGACGATGGCATCCTCTCGAGGAAAAAAATTCCAGAGGTAAAATAGTCTCCCATTCGGATCTCCGGGTGGGGACTACTCAGGAGGAAAGACAACACTGGCATTCCACGGATCTGAGCAAAGAATGTTAGATACCTTAACTGGGTAAGGAAGTTAGTAGTGGGGTAATGTCGGTTGAATCACAGGGTACTATTTCGCTACCCGGGTACACTCCCAGGCCGGTGTGCACGGCCAATTGCCCGACAGCAATTGTCATCGACGCTATTTGTCTGACCGCCTCGCACTTCCGGGTACAAACAAAAGATGATTGACAGCCGCCCCCTCTGTAGCCCCACACACCTGGCCGACACGTCACCCACTCCACCCCCGCCGCCGCCGCCGCTGCCAGACGCCACCCCCTCCACGCTCTCAAAGGACACCACCACCTGCCCTACCCGCGAGGACAGAACAAACAATACCGCACTCAGCGATGATCGACATCTCTAAACAACACCGTCCCCGCCAGCCGACCCCTACACCCAGGACAGGGGCATACTGCACTCTTACAGCGACTGCGCCCTGCCAGGTCAGCAGCCAATTAAATTTCATATTTATTAAGCACGCTGCAGCGATCCATACTCCAGATCTCGATTTTTTTTATTCACATATAAAATTTTTAATTTTCACAACCGCCGTTTATTATTCTCGGAAAATAAGCTACCATATTGTTCTTCATATGTATTTTTAACATGAATTTCGGTGTAATGCTAAAAAACAATTTTAAACATTTAGAACAGAAATGTTTAGTTGGTCTCTGGACAAAAAATAACCGTATACTACAGCTTGTAGTAAAATATTAAAACTAGTATGCAAAATTTGAAAGTAAGAATTCATCGATGTGCAGACACTCCCATGTCTCTCCATGCTCTTCACATAGACTACAAATACAACAGCCATAAGACGTGTTTAATAATAGCGCAGGTTAGATAATAAACGGTAACGAACGTCACAAACTTTCGTATCCATCTTAACATATACTCGTTCTATATACAAAAACAATTCTAGCCAGAGTCAAACATCTGGGACTAACCAAAAGAAAAGAAATGGTCCGTTTCGGATCCTGACCGCCACCTTAAATCTATAAGCAAACTAAACGTATCTCTTCGTTTATGCCTGCAGCAGCTGACGATTGTTTTAAATATAGCGCGTGTTAGAATGTAATGATAACAAACGCTTCAAACATATATGTCCAAGTGCACTTTGTGCCCGCTCTTAAAGTTATCAAATTCCGAAATGTAATACTCTCTGTCTTTAGCGACCATTTTTAAGGTAAATAGACACACAGATGAACAAAGTATAGGTCACAACTGTCGATGTATAGGCGCCTTATATCTCCTAACCCCCAACTAGTAAATCGACAGGTACAGGTACAGTTCTAACTCCAAGGCGCGTAGTCATCTCTCCAGCACACACCTGAGCATGTGATACCCCAACCACTACTCCACCACTACGATACTGAGGGGGATCCGATCCTCGGAGATACACACGTGACCACATTTATTTAATTTTACGCACTGCATCTAGGTTACAAGTTCTCTGATCAGCACACTGCAGTTACGGTAAACGCGTTTGGAAATAGTACACTTTTTCTTCTGCAGGAAGGGACAGATGAGCGCAGAATCTCTCCCTGGCGAAGACGCGCCCGATTGCCGCAGCGGGCGATAACAGGTGTCACATGGCCGGAATCCATTATGAATGAATCCTTTAGCCTACTGCATACACAGATTTCTGACAGCATTCCTCCATTAGAGCTCAAATCACCCACACTTTGCGACAATGTCTCGATTTAGGACACTTACCGAAAATGAGAATTTTTTTCTCTGCATTTGACCCATCCGTTCTTAAACCTAGACATTTCCTTAGATCGATGTATCTCACAACCAGCTCTACACCTTCCGACAATATTGTTCTAAACACTCTGGTATTTTAACTTTACCCATTATTTCCTGGTTATAACACTGCGCCGGCCGCGGTGGTCGAGGAGACTGAGACGCTCCAGTCACGGTCTGCACGGCCACTACGGTCGGGGGTTCGAATCCCCCCTCGGGCATGGATATTTGTGCCGTCTTTAGTATAAGGTAGTTGATAAGTAGTTTGTAAGTTTAGGGACTGATGACCCCGTAGTTGAGTCCCATAAGCTTAACAAACATTTGAACATTTTTTTATAACACTGCGTGTACGCCACCGACTCTTATGATACCCGCAATACCGAATGGAACACTATGTTATGCATGAAACGATCGCTTGTTAACTGTGGTTATTCCGTAGGTTTTTAACTCCGCAAATGGCTGCTCCAACACCCAATCCTCACATTTGGATACAATGTAGCCCTTCTCCAAAGGAAAATGCAACACGTTAGTCGTGTGTTCCGCTAATTTCGGTCAATACAACGATGCGAGACCAATCCCCCGGACTGTTTAGTGTAAAACCAAATATTTTAAGACGTTATCGTAGCTAGATTTCTCCACACTATCTGCTTAAACCGGACTTGCACATATGCAATAGCCTCCTTTAAAGCCTTTGTCTTCTCCATATAACTCAGTTTTCGTTTACCCTTCGTCTTAGGACTTGTGGAATAACATAGGCGATATCTACGACTGTGGAGAATAAAGTCCTGGATTGCTAAAATATGCTTTAATATAGCTCCTTGCTCGACTCTCCAACTAATTTACAGGTAGACAGTTGAAACTAAAATATAATGCATACGCTTTTCTCGGTCCCAGAGAGCGGTCAATTTTCGGGTACTCTTCATAACCAAATAATCAAATTGCAGAATAACTGATCTCTAAAAGCGTATGTTAGCTGGGACCATATGGAAGGGAGCGATACACAGTACAATGGCGCACTTTGTAAATACCGTATCTTCTCTTATAGAACACTTAAACAATCTTCTTGCACAGATCCATAACCACAATCCTTCATCCTGGTAATGCCATCTTCTCGACCCAGCGAAAAAAGTCCTCACAATCGCCTGTCTGGACGCTTTATAAAATCGATATTGTAGCTGCCGATAACTTTGCTTACACCAGTGATCGTGATTTGGTAAATTTAGCCGGCCGCGGTGGCCGAGGAGACTGAGGCGCTCCAGTCACGGTCTGCACGGCTACTACGGTCGGGGGTTCAAATCCCCCCTCGGGCATGGATATTTGTGCCGTCCTAGTTCGTAAGTAGTTCATAAGTAGTTTGTAAGTTTAGGGACTGATGACCCCGCAGTTAAGTCCCTTAAGCTTAACAAACATTTGATTTTGACAAATTTATTATTTATTATGATTCTACAATTCGACGCCAACTACGTTAAGCAGTCGTTTCCAATTGTTTTGTCGTCAACCGTAACCACGTTAGTGTTGCTCCTTCCATCCGAAAGTCATGCTCGGATATGAACGCCACTACGTTAAAGAAGAAATCCCTTCGAAATCTTGTGTGTTGTCCAAATCAAGTAGATAGAAGCCATCTATACGAAGCAGCTGTACTATAGATGGGAGCTCCTCCATTAAAACATCGTTTAGTTGCACTTTATAAGATATATACCCACAGAAAGTACATGTTTCCTCCCTGTATTCCACAAAGTATCCACAAATAGTAACTTCGTCTTATGTCCAGCGTTTGCAGTATGGAAATTGCTGAATTTACTACGCAGGTAGATCCGCACATCTATAACAATACCTCACCACACACGCACTCCAATGGCTACAACTAGCGCACTTTAAGTAACCAAACTATAGGACTTATATAAAACACGTTGATTTTCGACGAAAGAATTATGATTTACCAGCAGGTATATCTGCTACGTAACATAATGCACACCAGCCGTAAAGTAGACAACACTAGCATACGATTAAACAGGCGATGCTTCGACGAAAGCTCAGATAACGTACACACTGCAAAGTTTTATTACAACCACCAAAGTCGGCTTCTTTAGAGCTCCACTGCGACGTGTATTTAGAGTATGTCAACACTTTTTACTTAAATTCCATCCCATCCTGCCTACAGCCAGTGCCGGAGTAAGCAAGCGCGGGGCCCGTACCAAAAACTGACAAAGGGCCCTTTAGGTGATACGGTTTAGGATTTAAAAAAAATAAAATAAAAAAAACAAGATTATTACAAATAAACTTTTCTCAATTTAATTTCGGCAAAATTAGAAATAATACAAGTTACATCAATTTCTCTGAGGTCATTTAGGTGTTCCTGTCCCATCGTATTTCTTAATTCATTTTTAATGCGCTTTAACGTTAAAAAATAATGTTCTTCACTGCAGTTGGTGATTATTAAAGATAAGTAAATGTGTAGGCTATTTCTACATTTGGAAAACACGATCCTAATGAATTTTCCATTAACAATTTGTAAATTTGTAGTTCTAAAAATTCGTTGTTTTTTCTGTCAATGGCAGTAGTGATATCCGTTTTCAGCAGCTCAGCGAACTGTATCAGTTCGTCGCCAAGCGACTCTTCTAAATAATCTGGGTAAGCATTCACGATATTAGGAGTTCTTTTCAAGATCTCTTCTGCTGTAAGAGATTTAAAGTCCCGTAATATTCCAAACATTAGTCAACTGATGGTATGTTTCCATGCGTGTAGCTAATGCAGCCAGCACATTGTCAATTATCACAATAAACACCTGAAAATCAAAATGCTCTCCAGGTGTCTGATTTTCTACAACTTCATCGAGTGTAGTTGACCCACTAAAGTGATCGTACCTCGTATTTCGCTTGTGTCGTCTTGACGTTTCTTGCTGATATTCTTCACAGCTAGTCATCTTTAGTCTCAATTTCTGAAAATGTGAGCCTCATTGATTGGATATATTCATGTAAGGATTTATGAAGTGCATATCCGGTGCTCAGATCTTGATCAGACGACTGCAGCGAAACGCTAGCCGCTTATAAGCGTTCTGGGATTCTGTTCCATACGACACACATTATTCCTGTCTCCAACTTACTCATTTTCAAAACCAGTCCGTAAGTCTGATTGCGGCACTCTACCTTTTGATGCACATTAGTAGATATGTCATTCAAAACTAGTTTGATGGTATTAAAACCAAATAGAAGCGCCTTTGTAGCATCAGATCTGGCCGACCACATACTGTCCGATAACCTTTTCAAAATCGGAATTTTAGTGCTATATTTTTCAGTGCTTTCAAAAGAAGGCCCCATCCATAGGCAGAAGTGGAAAAAATGTATAGAGGCTTTCAAGGAAATCAAAGAAACTGGATGCTACCGTACAACATTCTGCAGAACACTTGGCGAACAAATTTAGCGAATGTGAAAAACAGGTAATATATTCAGCATACTTATTTATACCTTTAATTCGTGTTCCTAAGCCGGTATACCTGCCACTCATATTACTGGCATGTCATAGCTTTGCCCACGGCAATCTTTGATATTAATGTCATTCTTTGCTAAAAAAAAGGCTTAGGGTGTGCATTATGTTACGTAGCGGATATGCCTGCTGCGGTAAATCATAATTCTTTCGTCGAAAATCAACGTGTTTTATAAAAGTTTGGTAACTTAAAGTGCGCTGGTTGTAGCCATTGGAGTGCGTGTGTGGTGAGGTATTGTTATAGATGTGCGGATCTACCTACGTAGTAAATTCAGCAATTTCCATACTGCAAACGCTGGAGATAAGACGAAGTTACTATTTGTGGATACTTTGTGGAATACAGGGGGGAAATATGTACGTTCTGTGGGTATATATCTTATAAAGTGCAACTAATCGATGTTTTAATGGAGGAGCTCACATCTATACTACAGCAGCTTCGTGTAGATGGCTTCTATCTCCTGGATTTGGACAACACACAAGATTTGGAAGGGATTTGTTGTCTAACCGAGTGGCGTTGGTATCCGAGCATGACTTTCGGGTGGAAGGAGCAACAGCAACGTGGTTACGGTTGACGACAAGACAATTGGAAACGACTGCTTAACGTGGTTGGCGTCGAATTGTAGAATCACAATAAATAATAAATTTGTTAAATCACGAGCCCTGGTGTAAGCAAAGTTATCGGTAGCTACAATATCGATTTTATAAAGCATCCAGACAGGCGATTGTGAGGACTTTTTATTTTTTCGCTGGGTCGAGAAGATGGCATTACCGGGATGGAGGATTGTAGTTATGGATCTGTGCAAGAAGATTGTTTAAGTGTTCTATAAGAGAAGATACGGTATTTACAAAGTGCGCCATTGTACTGTGCATCGCTCATTTCATATGGTCCCGGCTAACGTACGCTTTTAGACATCAGTTATTCTATTTAGAAATTAGGCTACCTCCCGCCGTTAATTAATGATAATTAATTTAAACATTGACCACAGGTAGGAGAAGTGTGCTGTTGAGGGGAAGTTGATTTTTTTACAGGATGCAATTTGCTTTGAATATTAAATTTGGATTACATATTTTTTTTCTGACACAGTCAGGATGGTGAGAGGACTTTGGCAGATGCACGAATGTTTTCTCTTTACAAACTCAAGTGCTATTGTTATTAACTGCGCACGGGGTAAGCATTTATGAAATCCAGTATCTCTGAGTCATAATGTACAACTTCCGCCAACGCCCTCCAACAGAGTAGACGAAGCCTTTGGTTCAGACTCTCGACTCGGATACAAACCAAACGCCCCTGACCGACACCAGGAGTTTGTTGCAAATTGCGAGCTATGCGTCAACACCATGTATGAGGCCAGCAGCTTTCACCACCTGTCCTTATGAAAGCATGACCTCAGAACTCAGCGGATCGACGTCATTGATGCAGACGTGTGGCAGACTACTGCAACATATACACTCGACAGCCCCAGGCAATGCCACCTCAACATTTTAGATGAGGCCTCCCTGCAGACATACAAAGTGCACAACCTAATGTTTTCCGACGTGAACGCTATCTCCCTAATGTGCTACAAAAAGCGCCTAACATTGTAGTTAGCAATACCTAGCAAGCCCCTACCCGTGTGTGACTTCTGATCGTGCTGAAGGTGTAGACTCCCGTCCACTCACAGGATGACGTCAGCCTCGACACTGGTCCTCCGTCTTGAACGATACGAATGCAATGTAAACTGCCTCTCACCTTGGGTCTACAGCGTTGGGCACATGGCAAGGTGCATCGGCAACTGAGACCGGGGTCGAGAAAAGCCGCACCTGAGGTGTTTCCATGCGGCGTTGCAGATACTCAACCACCTATACACTTAAGGCAGCAGTTTGATGATGTCTGAGCGTAACGAACAATACGCTCAGCTGTTTGTGAAGCCACACTGCCTATCCATCTTACCACCACTACGTTAAGACTTAAATTGTAATACCAAACAGAAAGTGCTACTTGCGTTAGTTCTTTACTGACAGCATTTAATGGCTCACTACGCTGTGGTCGCTGCTGATGAAGTAAAGAGAGCTTGATAGTCGACCACTGTACGTAACAAGAGCCTTGCTTTGTCACTAAAATTAGCAAATGAGGTCCGTGTAAACTACTGGTCAATCCCTGCTACAAAGCCTTGTTCCCTGGCCCAAACTGAGAAATGCCTCTTTTTCAAATTACTTCAATAACAGGAAGTTGTACAGTGGTCGTGTGCGCCTCGGTTGCACAGTGGTAGAGTGCCAGACTACAGATCCAAGAGTCGCGGGTTCGATCCCCGCCAGGTCCTGGGATTTTTACCTGTCACTTTCCACTTCTTTCACCTCTGGCAGTATTGCTCATGTGAAAAATACCGAGTAACACCGTGGTTCGGAACCCACGTTAAACTGTAGGTCCCCCTATAACTGGCTGGGTAAGTCAGTTTGAAGGTCGGAGGAAGGCAACGGCATACCACCTCCAAACAGGACCATGCCTAGTAAAGCACTGTGGTGTTCAAACCAATCTTCGGATTGTTGACTGCTTCTTTTTATACAGTGGTCAATACACATAGCAGCTCACATGTTATTACACACAGACATTAATACGCAAGCCACCGCAATTAAAAGATATCTTAGACAGGTAGCCGACAAACGCAACGGAATTTACACATAAAATAATTATGCATCTGAACTTATTTTCAGCACTTGTGAAGAACAATATTTAATAAAAGAGGGAAGTTGCTCTAAAACTACAAATTAAAGGCAACTTACGAATTATGCTAAACTTAAACTTGTTTATTCAGATAGAAAACAAGCAAATGGGAAACCAATTTTGTTAATACAATGAAATGGTGCGCGTGTATAGCAAGTTAAATTACATCTGAACAGAAAACGCGAGCAAACATGCTAACGGCAACACACGGCTACGTTACATGAACGCTCTCCACTGAAGGTGAACTGGTTGAAAGTCGGATTAATTATACAAATAATTCTTAAGTTGCAGACTGTTAGCAATCGATCGAGGTACTGGTTTTATATGAGACGTGGCGTGAACTCAGGCGACGAGCTGCAAACCCCGGAAGTCGAAACTCGGACCCACGTGGTTCCGAAAACAGATAAAATTGAATAAAGTCAGTTTCCGAAAAATAAAGAAAATTAACTACAGCATGCAACCCTCTATTGATACGAATCGTTTATAAAAATTTATAAGCCCTAAGTAGGCTCTGACGTGTTTCTTCGTTGAGGGGACCAGAAATTCTCTAATTGCTTCTAGTTTGGTCGGGTCTGGCAGGATACCATCCCCCGATATAATGTGGCCAAGAAACTTCACGTCCCGGCGGCCGAATTCTGATTTCATCAGGTTTACAGTGACTCCCGATTGTCTGAATACCTGAGGTAACCGCTTAAGAACATCATTATGGTCTTCCCACGAGTTCTCAGCTATTAGTACGTTGTCCACGTACGTGGTTACCCGTTTCCGTAAGTCATCGGGCAAGATACTGTTGAACCCACGGATAAACGCAGCAGAACTGACGTCGAGTCCGAAAGGCAACTTAGGGAATTGGTAGCAGCTTCCGAAACATAGGAAGGCAGTGTAAGGTCTGCAGCTCGGGTCAAGTTCAATTTGCCAGTAACTGGAGCGCAGGTCTATGGAGGAAAGCACGCGCACGCCGTGAAATTGCTGCAGCAATTCATCCAACGTCTGTGGTCGGTCCGTCTCCGGTTCTATCACCGTGTTAATTTATCTCGAATCTAGAACAAGCCGAATCCAGTTATTTCGATTAGGAACGACCGGCAGCGGGTTGTTGTATGAACTTACAGCTTGTTCAATAACTCCTTCCGCCAGCATGTGCTTAATTTCCTCCTCGACCTGGTCTTTATACACCGACGGAATCGGGTATGGCCAAACGAAGAACTTCCTATGTTCCCAGACCTTGAAACGGTAGACAAATCCCTTTATAGTGCCGGGAGTCTCAGAGAACACACAGGAGTACTCACGGAGGATTTGGGACAGCTCGAATTTCGCAGTACCTGACGCGTCGTCTATGAGCTCGACCTTCTTAGCAATCTCGTACGATAGCGCGTTTTCGTCATCAATGCCGCATTAGAGTATGTCCGTGTCCTCTCCGCAGGAACTTAAATAACTGGTAGCATTTTCCGGGCAGAAGTCATACAAAAAGTAACAGTAGCGGTCGGCAGAGTCCACCTTAGCAGCACACTCATCGAATTTCAAGGTGATGATGGCGTTTCCCTTGCATAATCGCACTACCCCTACACTAAAATCGAACAGGGAGTTATGTGCGAGGAGGAATTCTAGGCCTAGGAGGACATCTACCGTCAATGAGGGCACGATAATAAAATTCACGCAGAATTCGTGACCCTGACACTTAAATACAACTTCCGCTTGCCTTTAGACATCAACACTGCTCCGGACTAATGCGCCCTTTACCTTTGTCCTCTGCAAAAGAAATACAGGCCATGTCCCCACTGTCTGACAACGGCCGAATGCGGAATTGCTAATGACCGAAACGACGCTACCGGTGTCAAGTACGCATTCCAGAACTACGTCCTTAACGCTTACTGTAATAAGGGGTTCCATCGCCAGCGCTGCCACAGTAGGCTCTTCCTCGAGAAGTGTGTCCCTAATGTCCTCTCCCCCTGCTAGTTTAGGACGGACATGCTCTTCTCCTAGCAAGTTGACCGAGTGTCAATCAACTTCTGTGGATTGCCATTGGCTCGTGCTAGGACCGGGCTCCTTTGGTTTATTATGGCGCGGGTGAGCGGACCTAATTTCCACGTCTTCTGTTGGCAGGTTGCTTGGTTTTTGCAGGCCTTTATCGGGTCGGTAGCTGTTATTTACGTTCTCGAACATTCGCCGCTTGTCTCCTCGTTTACCACGCCAATAACCGTGAGCGTACCTCTGCTGTTGCTGATTCTCAGCATTGGAAGCATTGTACTCCGCATCTGCTATTGCTTTCCGCACGGTTGTTCCTATCGCTATTGTCGCTCCGATTACTTCACCTAGAAGAGCCGTTGCCGTCTCTTGTAGGTCCATAATCTTCGTCATATTCTAAGTCCTCCAGGTAAGCCTGGAATGACTCAATGTCCTCCTCGCAGCTGCCCACAAGGACGGCATTGTGCACATTTCATGGGAGCTTCGATGCGTAAAGCCGGCCATGGTGGCCGAGCCTTCTGCGGTGCGTCAGTCACAGTCTGCACGACCACTACAGTCGGCGGTTCGAATCCCCCCTAGGGCATGGATGTATGTGCTGTCCTTAGTATAAGCTATTTCATAAGTAGTTTGTAAGTTTAGGGACTGATGACCCCGTAGTTAAGTCCCATAAGCTCTATAAACATTTGAACATTTCGACATGCAAATTCTTATCAATTCACGAGGACGGTATGAGTAGTCGAGGAATTGATTTCTCTGCATCATTCCTCAAAAGAATTCTCCGATACCACTGCAAATGCTGTTTGCAAAGTGGGGCATCACTAGAATGCTGCTTTTCATTCGTTCCTGTTGCGTCTTTGACCAGTAGGCAGACAGGAAATGTTCCCTAAAATCATCGTGGTAGTGGCAATATCTTAAGAGAGGTCGCATCCGCGTGACGGGCTCCCCCTTGAGATATCCGCACACATAATCGATTTTCTGTCCTTCTGTTCAGAGGCGGAGAGTAATCGAATTGCTCTCGCCATGCACGTGGGTGTATCCCGCATGCAGAGTTTCGGAACACCTCGTACTTCTTTAGAGTGATAAAGTGGTTATAATCAACTGCCTGCACTGTCTCTCGCACAGGCACTCGACTCGTTCTTTCTCTTATGGGAGTACGGGCACGCAGAGGTTCGACCTCCTCCTCCTCGAAAGCCGAATCATCTCCGTGGTCGGAATGACAGGGGCGACCTCCACTCAAACTGCGGCAGGCGTTTTCTACTCGCGGGGGAGGTGGGGGTGGAACGGAGACTTGCTCCAGATGCGCAACGCGTTCTTCTAACTCAGCCACAACATTGCGACGTCTACGATTAATTTCCCACTGTTGTTCCTTGAATTGGAGTCAGTCTCGAAGTTCCTCTGATTCATTTACAACAGCAGGAGCTGCTCTTTCGGCCGCCATATCCCCGGCCTGTAGAAGCTGCGCCACCGAGGTGGGCAGTTCTTCAAAGCACGCACCTAGTTCATCTGTGCGTGCGCCTAGTTCATCGGTGCATGCGCCTAGTTCATCGGTGCGTGTTTTTGTCCTACCGTCTACCAGATCGATTCTTTCGTTAATTCTCTCCTCCAGAGAGTGGATATTCGTGTCTACGCGGTCGGAGAGGGCAGATATAGATTCAGCATTCCCTGCAATTTTTGTCGCGTTTTCTGTGATACCATTCATTGCTACGTCATGCCGTTCCTGAACTAGCCACAGTATATCGCTGTGCAACACATCCAGATTATTGTTAATAATCTGAACGGTGTTACTCGCTGCACTACACAGAAACCTCGATAAGTTGCGATTCCATCCCTGCTTTTAATTCCAGAACAGAAGCATTTTGCGCTTCAAAGCCCACTGTCCAGTCACTAGTTGATCATTCCGGGGCAGTAATAGAAGAAAGCAAACGGAAAGCTGAAGTTCTAAATATAACCTTTAAGAAATCTTTCACGCAGGAGGACCGCACAAATATACCATCATTTGATCAACGTACTAATTCCGAAATGGGGGACATAGCAATAGGTATTTCCGGTGTAGAAAGCAGCTGAGAGAGCTAAATACGAAAAAGTCTGCTGGTCCGGATGGAATACCAGTTCGGTTTTACAAAGACTATTCTGCGGCATTGGCCCCCTACTTAGCTTGCATTTATAGCGAATCTTTAATTCAGCGCAAAGTTCCTAGTGATTGGAAAAAAGCGCAGGTGACTCCCGTGTATAAGAAAGGAAAGAGAACTGAACCATATAATTACAGGCCAATATCGTTGACATCGGTTTCATGTAGAATTTTGGAGCATATTCTCAGTTCGAATATAGTAAATTTCCTTGAAACGGAAAAGCTTCTCTCCATGAATCAGCACGGGTTTAGGAAACATCGTTCATGTGAAACTCAGCTTGCCCTTTTCTCACATGACATCTTGCGAGCCATGGACGAAGGGCAACAGGCGGATTGTGTTTTTCTCGACTTCAAAAAGGCGTTCGACACGGTGCCACACTGCAGACTGCTAACGAAGTTACGAGCTTATGGAATAGGTTCACAGATTTGTGACTGGCTGGAAGACTTCCTAAGTAATAGAACGCAGTACGTTGTTCTCGACGGGGAGTGTTCATCAGAGACGAGTGTATCGTCAGGCGTGCCCCAGGGGAGTGTGGTAGGACCGCTATTATTTTCTATCTATATAAATGATCTGATGGACAGAGTAAGTTGTAATTTGCGGCTGTTTGCTGATGATGCTGTGGTGTATGGGAGGGTGTCGTCTGTAACTGACTGTAATAGCATACAGGTTGACTTGGACAAAATGTCTAGTTGGTGCGAAGAATGGCAGCTAGCTCTCAATGTAGAAAAATGTAAGGTGATGCGCACAATCCTATAATGTTCGAATACAGCATCAGTAGTGAGCTTCTTGATGCGGTCGCGTCGTTCAAATATCTAGGCGTAACATTGCAGAGCGATATGAAATGGAACGAGCATGTAAGGACAGTTGTGAGTAAGGCAGACAGCCGACTCCGGTTTATTGGGAGAATTTTGGGAAGATGTACTTCACCTGTAAAGGAGACCGCGTATAAAACGCTTGTACGACCACGTCTTGAGTATTGCTCAAGTGTTTGGGACCCGCAGCAGATCGGTTTGAAGGAAGACATAGAGGCGGTTCAGAGGCGAGCAGCTAGATTTGTTACCGGTAGGTACGACCAATGCACGAGTGTCACGGAAATGCTCCGGCAACTCAATTGGGGATCGCTGTAAGAAAGACGACGTTCTTTTCGTGAATTTCTGTTAAGTAAATTTAGAGGGCCGGAATTTGAAGCTGAGTGTAGTACGATCTTGCTGCCGCCTACTTACATTTCGCGTAAAGATCACAAAGACAAGATAAGAGAAATTAGGGCTCGTACGGAGGCATATAGGCATTCTTTTTTTCCTCGTTCAATTTGGGAGTGGAATAGGAAAGGAAATGCCTAGTAGTGGTACAGTGTACCCTCCGCCACGCACCTTACGGTGAATTGCGGAGTATGTATGTAGATGTAGATGTAGATGCGCTTGCTTTATGGAACCTACCTCAGCTTTCACTTCTGCTTTTAATTCCTGAACGGAAGCATGCTGCGCTTCTATCCCTGTTTTTATTTCTATCATGAAAGCCATGAGATCGCTTAGAGTCGTATTAGAAACGCAAATGGGCCTAGTAGCACTGGTGGAACTAGTTTGCGCAGTAGCAGAAACCGGCATATCGGTATGCGGTTCGCTTTGTTCGCCCCCACCCTCACTTCCAGTCGCATCCACGTTTAAACAAGACGCGTTTTCAACAGGAACGCGGCTATCTATACTCGCTACTTTTTCCCTTTCTGTGGAAAGATCTGACCTAGACTACTTTTCACGGTTCTGATTTTGGTTTAAACGCTTAGAGCGAGTGGAAACAGGCGAGGCAGAACTAGTCTCCACCGTCACAAGTAATTTTGAACAGAAGTAACAAACACAAGATTAGCCTAACAAAACAAACGCATAAGAAAACACGAAGAAAACCTTCATATGCAATGCACTGTCGCTGTGCTCTTTTTACAAAAACAATTAAATAAAATAACCCTTACAAAAACACACAAAATGCTGAAAACATAAAATGAAATAGATTAATGCGCGCTGCAAATCGCACACATTCATCCACTGGGAGGGGAAAGAAATTTTTTTAAGAATATTCCCTCACACAAGCCACCACAATTAAAGTTTTCTTAGAAAGGTGGCTGAGAAAACATTTATGGCGCAACGGAATTTACACATAAAATAATTATGGATCTGAACTTATTTTCAGCACTTGTGAAGAACAATATTAAATAAAAGAGGGAAGGTTCTCTAAAACTACAATTTGTTGACAACTTAACTTAGACTTGTTTATTCCGATAGAAAACAAGCAAAATGGGGAACCAATTTTGTTAATACAATAAAAATGCATCTCTTACATGGATTAATGTGGACGGTGCCCAGCCTAAATTATACATGATTTAACGCTACTGGGGGGAAGGATTCATAAACAACACTCATTCTCTCACGCACACGCAATGCCACAGTACTGAGACGAGGCGGGGGCAGGCGCTGCCATCGTAGGGGAAATTCAGCAAGTCGGAGGTAGCACAAAACACAATATACAAAAACACTTTGAAACTGACTCTGGTCTGTCATGCCTGTTTCGAGATGGTGCACGTGTATAAATTACATCTTTACAGAAAACATGAGCACACATGCTAACGGCGACACATGGCTACGTTACATGAACGCACTCCACTGAAGGTGAAGTGGTTGAAAGTCGGATTAATTATACAAACCACGGTGGATTCTTAAGTTTGTCTGTTAGCAATCGATCTAGGCACTGGTTTTATATGAGACGTGGCTGGAACTCAGGCGACTAGCTGCAAACCCCAAAAGTCAGAACTCGGACCCACGTGGTTCCGAAAACAGATAAAATTGAATAAAATCAGTTTCCGAAAAATAAAGAAAATCAGCTACAGCATGCAACCCATAGAAATGCTTAGAATTAGATAAGGAAGTGAATGAAATACAGCTACACGTGATAAGGGACGATTCCAGAGACGGATGAAGTCCAGTCTCCAAAATTCGTAAAACTGAATTAATTACAATGTCGTAAAAATAAAACTAAGAGTTACAGCATGCAACCAATAGAAATGTTTAGAATTACATGAGGAAGCTATTGAAGGTGGTTGTACAAGGCTCAGAGAGAATTACGGACAAAAACTGAGTGCATACTACAAGTTCGGAGAAGAAACAGCAAAATTAAAATAGGCGGGGAGAGAAGATCGCAAAATATTTGTGGAAATCAGAAGGATACCCGCATAGTTACTTGCCTGATGGGCATGGAATAAACAAGAGTGGAAGCTGAAGGCCTTGTTCTATGAACCAACCACGTGGAACACATATCTCTCACAGAAGGAAACGATGAGAAGATTTTTACATGCACTGTACAAAATGAACGTATAATAGAGTTTATACACCGCCACATGATCACAAAAGGTTTTAAAATATCAGGCCGTTATCAAACTGCAACTAGAATCACACACACCGCGTTTATCTATTGGAAATCAATGAATTGAAAAACGAGAACACATTTCCGCACACAATCGGAGAAAATATTCCAAAAAGTGATTCTAAGTTCACGAATCAGAGTTAAACGTGCTAGTCAATGAAACGCTACCATCTCCAGAAACAAGAGTGGAACCAACCTTACCTCACCAGACGCCCAGACCAGAAGGGAGATCCAGCCGTGCGGCCACCGGGCCGCGGGAAAACGACCGGAAACTGGAAAATCCACGAAAACAGCGGTGGTGGGGATGGAGAGCGAGCACACTCGCGCTGGGGTAGGTCCGCTAACTAGCCCGGAACCAAAGGGTGTGGAAACCTCTTTGGTAGCATGAGCAGCTATCGATACTGAGCCAGAGAGAACGATGCAAGGCGAGCTATCAGTCCCCACATTCAGACAGCCATAGATTCTCGCACCCACTTAAAAGTAAAACAACTGCACATTCTCACAGGGACAGTGGCGTAGCGGAGTAGCCGTACTTATGCCACATTAATTAATATAATAATAAATTATTAACATAACAAAATAAGAAAAACTTAGCAATATTAACTGATATTCAAACACATGCAATAAAAATGTTACTCCTCAAGCCTTGAAAAGATTGGGGTTCAAGTTGTAACAAAATGATGATCTAGTGACATTAAATAAATTATAACTTTACAGAAGCTATACAAGAATATATGGAAGACGACAGACAGTCTTCTTTCAAGCTGCACTCTCGGTTCAGGAAACAACACGCAAATGAAGTTACACAAAAGTTAGTACAATTCGTGCGTCTTGAAAAAGATTTACGTACGAAGCATACAATAATTACCACCATAGTATCTTACAATAAGTTCTGACCGAGAATAAACCATAAAAAATAAAGAAATCTGTCACTATGTAAAATCGATAAGCGAGTCGAAGGCCTCTATCCAGTGACTCGTTGATCATTCTGAGTGGTGATAGAAGAAAGCAAAATAAAAGCTAAAGTATTTAATTTCACGTTTAAGAAATCGATCATGCAGTAGGATCGTTCAGATATACCGTTGTTTTACCATCACAGATACTCCTAGGAGGAGGATGTAGTAAAAGGCATCCTTTGACATAGATGAGCAGCTGCGAAGGGTGAAAGCAGATAATTAGCCAACTCCATAATATGAACCCTTACTTAGCTTGCGAATATCGCGAATCTTTGGTCCTGCGCGAAGTCCCAGGTGGCCAGAAAAGAAATCAGGTGATTTCTGTTTATAAAAAACGTAAGTGAATGGACCACAAAATTACATCCCAATATCAGTCACATTAGTTTGTTGCGGATTTCTTGAAAATATTTATATAGAATATAATAAACTGCCTTGAGACGGAAAGGTTTCTTATCATGCATCAGCACGTGTTTAGCAAGCATCGTTCCTGTGGAAGTTAGCTTGCTCTTATTTCAAAGGATATCTTGCATGCCGTGAATAAAGGGCAACAAGCAAACTACACTTGCAAGAGGCGTTTTCACAGTGCCCCACCGCAGACTGCTTACGAAGTTACGAACATACGGCCTAGGTTCGTAGATACGAAATGGGATCGAAAACATCTTAAATAACAGAACCCAGTAAGTTGTCCTCAGAGAGAAGAGTAATCGTCAGGAGTGTGCCAGGGAAGTGTGATACAACTACTGTTACTTTCTTCTATACAAATGATATGATAGAGTGAGAAGTAATCTGCAGATCTTTGCTGATGATAGTGTGGTGTATTGGAAGGTGTGGTTGTGGACTGACTGCAGAAGGATACAAGATGATTTTCTAGTTTGTGTGAAGAATGGCCGCTAGTAAAGTAGAAAACATCAAGCTTATGCAGATGAGTAGGAAAAGCAATCCCTTATTTTTACGTTACAGTATAGTAGTCAGTGGTTTGACACAATCGTGTCACTTATATATGTAGGAGTAACGATGCAGAGCAATACGAGGTGGTCTGGGAATGCAATGACGGTCGTGGGGAAGGTCAGTGATAGACTTACATTCATTCGGAGACTTTTGGGAAGATTTGATCCACCTGTAAAGTAGACTGCGTATAAAACGCTTGTGCGACTACTTCTTTGGTACTGCACAAGTATTTAGGTTCCTAAAAGATCGATTTAACGGAAGGCACTCCAGTGGCGGGCTCTTAGGTTTGACACTGGTAGCTTTGATCGATGCGCATTTGTTACGGAAATGCTTCGGAAAATGAAGAGGAATCGTTGAACCGAAGGCGACGTTCTTTTCGAGAAATGCAGTAGAGGAAATATAAAGGGCGGGAATTGGAAGCTCCCTTCAGAACGATTCTATTGCTAGCAACTTACATTTTTCACAAAGATCACGGAAATAAGGTAAGATAAATTAGTGGTCGTACAGATGCATAAAAAGCATAATTTTTCCCTTTGCTTTATCTGGGAGTGGAAACGAAATGGAAGTGACTCTACGCGCCCCAACATATGGTAGATTGCGGAAATTTTTATATAGCTGTAGATATAGGTGAACTTGCTGATCAAACAATAAGCAGACGATTAACGACTACAAAACTTTACTCAAGACTTTTCTTCATAAATATCAAGTATGGAAATACGGAAGAATTTTAAGAATAAAATGACAATTTAACCACGATAGTAAATGTAAGCGAAATATGTGTTTACTGTTCACTACTGCGCTACTATTCACTATCGACGGCTGTCAGTTGACTATGATAAAAGTGCATTAGCTCCCACAGTTCAAACGAAAACAACAACAAAACCTCTAAATACTATGTCAGTTTAAAACGTTAAAATTACTGAAAAACTCCCAAATCGTAAGATACAAAACATTCAAGAATTTAGAGATGGCAGCCGAAAACATGCGAAGAATTTTAGAATTAAACTATGATAACAAATATAAATTTAATTTGTCAGCTGTGCTTAGCTGCAAGTCTATCAAATCTGTACGACTGGAATGTGGGACTGACCTCAGATAGAGACTGCTGCTTGTGATGCTGCAGTTCTGGAATGTGGGGATTCCAGGGGGCTGCTGGTGACGCTTCATCTTAGAACGTGGAATTGACCTGAAGCCAGAATAGTGCTGCATGTGCTGCAGGCTTAGAATGCCACTGGCAGGTTGATATTGCTGATGGTCTAAGTTCAAAATGTGTAACTGAGCTCAGGTGGTACTGGTGACTGAGCACGTTTAGAATTGAGTGGACTGACCTCAGAGCCAGAGTGGTGGTGGTGCTGCAGCTTGGCCAGCAGCTGCTCCAGGCGGTCGTACTCGTCGCGCAGGCCCCAGATCTCCCGGCGCAGCTGTTCGTTCTCGCGCCTCAGCTTCTTGATATCGTTCTGGCCTGGTGGAAATAGCCGTTTGTACTTTCAATCATATACATGCTGTATTTTACTAACTAAACTAAACGATTGCCTATACAAGCAGGGGGAGATTGAGATAAGTTCACTTGTAACTAACACTTTTTAGAAAAGCCAGTCGTAATGGTACGAGTTGTCCAGAAAATATAATCTTCAGTTTCACAAGTATGGACAAACGTTTGTAAGGTCAATATGATGGGGGTGCTTTGGAGTTTGAGACAGTGCTGTTATTGTATTCTATAGAAGGTTTGTGAGAGTGATAATTTAAAATAGTTAGACTGACATTTCTCCCTACAGGGAATCAGCAAGAAGAAACAGAATTTATGCTACACGAATGCAGAGTGAACGAATTCCTTGGAAGAAATCGAAGAAATGTTGTGAGAGACTCACTGCACATAAAAAGAGATGGGAAGGAAAGACAACTTGATAATGTAGGGAAAATTAAAGGTAATGCAAACAATTATACCTGGCGTCATATAAGAAGGCGCTTCCGCGCATAGAGGCGGAGCGATAGGGAAAGCGCGGAGGGGAGGAGCTACGGCCGAGCGCCAACAGTTGCGCCTGCGGGAGGAACTCTCAGCCAGCCACGCGCCTACAGAATTAACATTATTGGCTGTCATTGCGGTAATGGTGGGGGATGCTCAGAATGGTTGAAAACTGGGCCGCCTTCGTAGCTGACTCCGACGGTAGTCACAGGGAGTATAGTGGCTGTGAGAATTGCAGGGTGGAATGTGTTGACACAACGCTGACATATTATCGTCACGTTCATTCCTGGAATTCAGATGATAGCATTTAGTTCCAAGAATTCACTGATGATACAAAACCAATGCCTGATAATTCAGATAACATATCACCTAAACTGAAATTTTGAGAATTCAGATAAGATACCGAACAGTTCCAAAACTTTAGAAATAAACTTGCTACCCACATGTGTGGGGAAGTCCTGGCCTTCTTGCGGCACTGTTGGGGCTTTAGGGGGAACATTTTTAGTAATCTGAACCTGAAGGTATCATGTCACCAGTTGCGTTTGTTACATTTTACTAAAATCTGAGAGATTTGTCTCATTAACTAATCTAATTCCTTCAGTATTATCTGAATTTCTAAGACTGCATTCCATTACCCTTGTTTTACTCTTGTTAATGTTCATCTTATACGCTCCCTTCAAAACACGGTCCATTCCGTTCAATTGCTCTTTGCTGTCAGTCGGATAAGCTTTGCAGCAGTATAGTAAGGTTGCAATGTGCTTTATCGTTCTTGTTGAGGTGTCGTAACCATAATATTGTTCCTACGATTACTAAGGTGTACACCACATTAAGTATTCGGCGGATTTCTTACGTCGATTGCAGGGATTGCGTTTGAATGACTTGATATTTTAGTGAGTTTTGATGTTGTCTCTCTCTTCACTCGAGTTCCCCTGACAGATTCGTTGCAGCTAATTGAGGTTACGTTTGGTGTCGAGTTAACAAATCTTTTTCGACATGTGCTGACTTCCACATACTTTTTATTCAATGGTGAGTACTATGAACAAACTGATGGAGTTGCAATGGGATGCCCGTTGTCACCTATTGTGGCCAATTTGTTTATGGAGGATTTCGAGGAACGTGCTTTAGTGTCAGCGACTCTGAAATCTGCGTGTTTTTTCAGATATGTAGACGACACTTTTGTCGTTTGGCCTCATGGTAGTGAGAATTTAAATGGTTTTTTGGAACACCTAAATGCAATCCACTCGAATATTCAGTTCACTATGGAGGTGGGAAAAATGGCTGTCTTCCTTTCCTTGATGTGTTGGTCAGAAGGAAGGTTGATGGTACATTGGGACATTCTGTTTATAGGAAGCCTATTCACACTGATTTGTATCTGCGAGCTGACAGTTGTCACCGTCCAGCTCAGCGTGAAGGAGTACTTCGTACCTTGGTTCACCAGGCACATGAAAGTTTGTCAGCTGAGTTGTCCCATCTCGAGGAGACCTTTCGTCAGAATGGTTATAGTGAGAGACAGATAAAAGGTGCATTGCGCTATCAGCCTTCTGTGCAACGGGTCAGTGACGATAATAATGAAGTGGCACCTAAATCTATGGCGTTTTTGCCTAACGCAGGAAGCATTTCCAACAAGATTAGTCGTAATCAAAATATCCACGGGTGTACTGCTGGTTTATAGTATCCAACGGGCACAATATTTCGGCGATCATACATGTCGCCATCATCAGGTGAAATGACAGACTGAGCTCCTCGAAACGCGCCAGCACGGAGATCCGCACGCTACGGCGGCTCGAAGGGAACTGGGTTCTAGCCTGGTAGCGGGCGATTTAAATACCCTCGGCCCGCGGAGCGACCCCTCCGTGGTCCGCGCCCCACACCGCGGTCGCGCAGTGGAACCGATTGCGACGGCGTCTGAGGTGACGTCGAGTGAAGGATCTGCCCGCCGTGGTCGTCACTACGTTACGTTTGCTAGATTTACTCTTAATTAACACAATCGCTGGTTCCCAAGCTTTGCTAAGATTATAGCCACAGTCACGGTTTATGAGGTCGTCACTTTTGCGAATTCCAATAACCTCTCTAACGACGCAGTCCCAGTATCTCGACGTCTGTACCAGAATCCTAGTGCGTTCATACTCCATCGCGTGATTCTCCGAGAAACAATGTTCAGCGACCGCCGACTTGCTCAGATACATCAATCGTTGTGCCTGTGGTGTTCAACGCATCGATCCTCGACGGTATGCATGTCTGTCCAATATATGACTTGCCACACTGACACGGAAAATGATACTCGCCGGCCTTCCTCAAACCGAGATCATCTTTCGCGCTCCCCACCAGTGCACGAATTTTATTCGGCGGGCAAACAACAGTTCCAACCTGGTGTTTTTTCAAAATGCGGGCGATCTTCCCTGAGAGTGCGCCTGTATATGGAACGAACGCAGTGCCTACATCCTCCCTCGTGTTTTCATCCGTTTCCACAGGTTGTGTTGTAGTGGTTGGGCGGAGAGCCCGCTGAATCTGCCACTCTGAGTACCCATTTTTTCGAAATACAGTTCTCAGGTGTTCCAATTCCTGGGGTAGACTCTCTGCGTCGGAGATAGTGCGCGCCCTATGTACTAGAGTTTTAAGTACCCCATTCCTCTGTGTAGGGTGGTGACAGCTGTCTGCGTGTAAATACAGATCAGTGTGCGTTGTCTTCCAATACACACTATGACCCAGGGTGCAATCAGCTTTTCTCTTGACCAAGACGTCAAGGAACGGTAATTTACCCTTCGTTTCAGTCTCCATAGTGAATTTGATGTTGGTGTGTATGGAGTTCAGATGTGTAAGGACGTCAAGACGTTTGTCCATACCATGTGGCCAGATGACGAAAGTGTCGCCCACGTAATGGAAAAAGCAAGTAGGTTTCAACTCAGATGATGCCAGGGCTTCCTCCTCGAAATTCTCCATGTACAAATTTGCGACCACAGGGGAGAGTGGCCTACCCATGGAGACTCCCTCCGTTTATTCGTAGTATTCGCCATTGAAAAGAAAATACGTGGAGATGAAGAAAAGCCTAAAAAGTTCGGTGGTTTTCTTGTCAAACTTCTGAACAATCAAATCTAGTGATTCTCGAAGGGGCACCCCCGTAAACGACGTCAAAACTCACCATGATATCTGATTCATCCAGCTTGAAGCTGTTAAGGCGTTTAACAAAATCCACGGAATTACGGATGTGATGAGGGCATTTACCCACATAAGGACTTAATCATGAATCAGCACGGGTTTAGGAAACATCGTTCACGTGAAACTCAGCTTGCCCTTTTTTCACATGACATCTTGCGAGCCATGGACGAAGGGCAACAGGCGGATTGTATTTTTCTCGACTTCAAAAAGGCGTTCGACGCGGTGCCACACTGCAGACTGCTAACGAAGATACGAGCTTATGGAATAGGTTCACAGATTTGTGACTGACTGGAAGACTTCCTAAGTAATAGAACGCAGTACGTTGTTCTCGAGGGCGAGTGTTCATCAGAGACGAGTGTATCGTCAGGCGTGCCCCAGCGGAGTGTGATAGGACCGCTATTATTTTCTATCTAGATAAATGATCTGATGGACAGAGTAAGTTGTAATTTGCGGCTGTTTGCTGATGATGCTGTGGTGTATGGGAGGGTGTCGTCTGTAACTGACTGTAATAGCATACATGATGACTTAGACAAAATTTCTAGTTGGTGCGAAGATTGGCAGCTAGCTCTCAATGTAGAAAGATGTAAGGTGATGCGCATGAGTAGAAAAAACAATCCCACAATGTTCGAATACAGCATTAGTAGTGAGCTTCTTGATGCTGTCGCGTCGTTCAAATATCTAGGCGTAACATTGCAGAGCGATATGAAATGGAACGAGCATGTAAGGACAGTTGTGAGTAAGGCGGACAGCCGACTTCAGTTTATTGGGAGAATTTTGGGAAGATGTACTTCACCTGTAAAGGAGACCGCGTATAAATCGCTTGGACGACCACGTCACTTGCTCAAGTGTTTGGGACCCGCAACAGATCAGTTTAAAGGAAGACATAGAGGCGGTTCAGAGACGTGCAGCTAGATTTGTTACCGGTAGGTTCGACCAATGCGCGAGTGTCACAGAAATGCTCTGGCAACTAAATTGGGGATCGCTGGAAGAAAGACGACGTTCTTTTCGTGAATTTCTGTTAAGTAAATTTAGAGAGCCGGAATTTGAAGCTGAGTGTAGTACGATCTTGCTGCCGCCTACTTACATTTCGCGTAAAGATCACAAAGACAAGATAAGAGAAATTAGGGCTCGTACGGAGGCATATAGGCATTCTTTTTTTCCTCGTTCAATTTGGGAGTGGAATAGGAAAGGAAATGCCTAGTAGTGGTACAGTGTACCGTCCGCCACGCACCTTACGGTGAATTGCGGAGTATTTATGTAGATGCAGATGTAATATTCCCGTCAAGTATTTGACCAATAAATATGGAGGTGCTCTGATGTTACTGACAATGGGGCGTAACGGCACCTTATCTTTGTGAACCTTGGGGAGTCCATAAAGTCTTGGCGGTACCGGACCTGGAGGTAACAGTTTCTTGGCGACACCCTCCGGTAAATCCGCATCCTTGAGAAGCGCCCTCGTCTTGTTCTCTACCTTCTTTGTGGGGTCAACGCTCATCTTCCGGTAGGAATCGTCATTTAACAGGCTCTGCATCTTTTCAGTGTAGTCCTTATGGGAGACAACAACCGTAGCATTGCCTTTGTTAGCCGGTAAGACAAGAATTTAGGGCGCTCCCTCAGGTCACGAATAGCCACCCTCTCTTTACTAGTGATGTTCGATTTCATGCGCTTGGATTTCGTCAACGCACGACAAGTTTCACGACGTATTTCCTCCGATGATTCAGGTGGAAGTCGAGCTGCAACCTGTTCAACAGGTTTGAGGAAGGCCGGCGTGTATTAGATTCCATGACAGTGTGGCAAGTCATATATTGGACAGACATGGGTACCGTCGAGGATCGATGCGTTGAACACCAGAGGCACACACGATTTATGTATCCGAGCAAGTAAGCGGTCGCTAAACATTGTTTGTCGGAGAATCACGCGATGGAGTATTAACGCACTAGGATTCTGGTACAGACGTCGAGATACTGGGACTGCGTCGTTAGAGAGGTTATTGGAATTCGCAAAAGTGACGACCTCATAAACCGTGACTGTGGCTATAATCTTAGCAAAGCTTGGGAACCAGCGATTGTGTTAATTAAGAGTAAATCTAGCAAACGTAACGTAGTGACGACCACGGCGGGCAGATCCTTCACTCGACGTCATCTCAGACGCCGTCGCAATCGGTTCCACTGCGCGACCGCGGTGTGGGGCGCGGAACGCGAAGGGGTCGCTCCGCGGGCCGAGGGTATTTAAATCGCCCGTTACCGGGCTAGAACCCAGTTCCCTTCGAGCCGCCGTAGCGTGCGGATCTCCGTGCCGGCGCGTTTCCAGGAACTCAGTACGTCAGTTCACCTGATGATGGCGACATGTTTGATCGCCGAAATATTGTGCCCGTTAGACACTATAAACCGGCAGTACACCCGTGGATAATTTGATTATCAAATACGCCGTGAGAAACTAAAGAATCACAAGATTGGTCGTATTTCGCGGAAATATGATGTGAAATGTGTTTTTCGACCACCTTCTAAGATAAAGACCCTGTTGGGGTCCGTAAAGGATGATATTGGTTTGCGTAAGGCAGGTGTATATCGTATTCCTTGCAGTTGTGGCATGTTATATGTTGGTCAGACAATCAGGACTGTGGAAGACCGGTGTATTGAACATAAAAGTTACACGCGCTTACGACAGCTTAACAAAGCCGCTGTTGCAGAACACTGTCATGGCACCGGTCATCCTATGCAGGCCAGTTGGTCAACAAAGACCTGATTTTGTGTCCCATTGAGTCACAGACGGACAGTACCCTATGACCATCCAAGACCCTAAGACCTACCGATTGTGGACCCTATCCCCATACTTCTATTGGTCGGAAAGTCATATTTTTAGCGTAAATAGGGAAGGTGATCGTTTAACATCACTTCGCATCTCCTGGCCAATCTTCCCTCTGGTCCTAAAATCCCACCCCTCCTGGAAAAATATTGGTGGGGAAAAATGTCTCCCAGTGTATGGTATGGTGTCAATACTAATTTATTTACTCTCATAATTATACATATGTATTCAATTTGCGAATCGCATATTGACATTAGTCACGTGTGATGTGGGCTGGCCATGCTGCACATGGCTTTAAATATCCATGTGTAGCATTCACTGCATTTTAATCAGACTTTGGCTAGTGCAACACCACCTCATGAATGTAACAATGATGATTATGACGATAATGATGATGATAAACTGAACGAGACTTCCGCTTGGTGCGTCTGAAAGACGGACCGGGAGAACAGACAGCGACAGGTATAATTGCTGCAGATTCCTGCTGTTTTAATGTTGTAGAACCTATAGCAAGGTTATTGACAACAATTACACCGTAATAGCTTGTAAGTTCAACTTTGTTTATCCTTAAATATAGCCCACTTGAACCTCCCCTCCTGGATACTGACGGTGGATTCAGACGTTATCTGCTATTGGTGCAATTCGCATCCTTCTCTTTATAAGAGCATGCATCCAGGAGATGCTCTGCTGTTCGCCATCCTCAGATTCTCGCGATATGTTATATTGAAGAGCTACTGGTGCCACAGATAGAGGAGTGTAATAACTTTATTAACTGCGAAGATGCAGTAGGGGATTGTAGCAATAGCTTCCAGCATGAGGAGTGGAAATCTGTATATATAAAAATGAATGTTTGTCTGTATATCCACTATGTGTTCATAAACCATTCATTCGACTGCAATGAAACTTTGGTGAACTGTCCACCGTACGGCAACGAAGGTTTCTGAGCCAAAAACAAAAGAGCACGACACATAGCTCAGGAGATACGACGTCATAAATAATGAGAGGCCACCGCGTGAGAATACCCAGATTTATGTGTCAATTATTGGAAAATTGGAGTAGCTAGGGACCTACAACAAAGTTTGAATGTAATTTCGGACATTTATGAAACGTTTTGTAACTGACGCCCCCCCCCCCCCCTGCACACACACACAAAATGATGAGACGAAAAGAAGTCTACCGCTCACAACAGTTTCGCTATAGATGCCGTAAAACTGTCGCATCAGGCGTACCGAACATCCGATTGCGATAAAACTTTGTCAACTCATTGCTTGCACTCGCGCAAAGATTATAGGCATACTAACATAACTTCGTATGGTGCATGGCGGTGGGTGCTTTAAAATTATTTAATTCGTTTCTCACGCCTTCACGCAAAAGTGACTTGAAAGATATGAATGAAATTTGGAACAGATGTAGCTTATAGCCTGATAAATACATGGGCTTCCTTTCGTAGACCACCATATGGTGCGTGGCGGAGGGTACCTTACAATGAGTTAATATGTTTGTTACTCTTCACGCTGACACGGCTGGACGGAATGGAATGAAATGTGGCATGAAGATGGTTTATACCCCGAATTAGTACACGGGCCACCTTTCGTTAGTCTCCGTAGGTGCATGGCAGAGCGCACGATACATCAACGTCCAAATCGTTTTACTGGACACCATGAAAGTCGGTACATAAATGTGTGTTTTCATGAAGCAGATGAAAGCCAATTAATTTAGCATGGCGGAGGGTATCTTACGACTTTGACACCGTTTGACCAGTCACCATCAAACTTGCCTCATATATGTGTATGTTTTCATGTATAGGAGGGAGAGGAGTAGGTGGAGCGGCAGACGTATGGAAAGGGTATAGAGGAGTCGGAGACAAAGATGGTAGAGGAGGAGATGGAAAGAGAGAGGGCAGAGGAGAAGAATGAGAGGGAGGAGATGGTGAAAGACAGGTGAGAGGATAGGAACAGAGGGAGGGGAGGAGGAACTGGACAGAGAAAGGGACAGGAGGAGACGGGGAGGAGCGGGCGAACAGGGAGAGGAGACGGACTAATATGTTTAGTTAAATTACACTAAATGTATTTGTATCGACTATAAAATCAATATTTGTTTCTATCATTCGTAATTAAACAAGCTAACACTTTCAAATTTCACAATGAAGAAGAATACAGCTCAGCAAGCAATGTTCACGCAACAGTATGGCTTCAATATAGATTAAGCAACTCGTACATAGGGTTGATGGTCCCGGAACTGTTAAGAGTTTTCTAAACACCATTCTATTTCTCAAAGAATCAGGAGAGATTGTCTCCGATGACAAACTGCGATCTGTCAACACAACAACATATGGTTATGTTGGAGTATGTAATAAGCACAGAAGTCCACCAGCATTAGTTACAATCAGTGGAAAGACAATCAAACGTCAAAAACTGCAGCAGCAGCGCAATAAGAAGCGTAGTAGTAATTAGCTCTTCTTTAATTATAATTCGTCTATATGCAGGTGCGATTCTGCAACAGTGACCTCCAATACGTGGGATTCTGTAGTGGAACTGGCGGATATGTTTGGGCGGATAAGGGGCTTCTGTTGTCTGTGCCATTCATCGATGAAGAAAACACAAAAGTACAGTCCTGATATATCTCGAGGCTTTCCAGAGGCTGCTGTGCAACATACACACCATCCATTAAACCACAGGACATTCCAGTGATATTGTAGGACAGAATGGGGATGTGGTTAGTAAGAATACATTGCCGGCCGCGGTGGCCGAGCTGTCTGCGGCGCGCCAGTCACGTTCAGCACGGCCACCACGGTCGGGGGTTCGAATCCCCCCTCGGGCATGGATATTTGTGCCGTCCTTAGTATTAGCTAGTTCATAAGTCGTTTGTAAGTTTAGGGACTGATGACCCCGTAGTTAAGTCCCATAAGCTCTACAAACATTTGAACATTTGAGAATATATTACAGTACACATCTACTGTTCACTTCCTCATATAATTTAACTGCTAGAGGATCAATGCATCTGAATGTAGGCATAGAAGCAAATGGCTACTAGCATGTGTTTGAGATTGAGAATGCAACTTACATCAACGCTCGGATGACTACAGAGTGAAACCCACATCTTTCTCCCCCAGACATTTTCTCTGCCGGTTTGCCTCTACCCATCACATCAGTGTATGAATACGTGGCGCTCTATTGTTATGAACTTATTTGGACTATTGTGTGCAATATATCTTGTATCAGAGTTACTAAACCAGTTCGTGTGTGTATTGTACTTGTGACTTTAAAGAATGTTTCAGTTCACGTATGAATACAGTGCGAAAATTGCTACTATTAATCAAATAGGTACGGCGTCCATTGACGACAAAATTTACAAATGGAATACCTTAATTTCGTGGTGTCCCTGTTAGTTTGAAGGAAGGAAGGAAGGAAGGAAGATAAGGGTTTAACGTCCTGTCGACACTGTGGTCATTAGGAATGGCTGTTTCTCTGGTTGATATACCAACTCAACTTCATACATACCAGGAAAATAAATCGTGGTGCTTAGAAAAACTGAGTTAGTGGAGTTTATGCATCATTTCTGAAATAAATTACTACTACCGCAAATCTTTTCAATTATTATTTCAGTACCCTCTAATTATAATATACAGTATTGTAGCAATTGCCCAATAGTGAGTATACATATTATTAAAAGTGGTTCTTTACACAATGATCGTGTTCGCTTTGAGAAAGTATTTTTATTATCATTATTTATTTGACATGCCCCATTACATAGTAATATTACATGTTTCAAGATTAAATTCAGGTGGTTACATCAGGTACTTTGGCAAACACAAACACAGTAAATAAGACTGAAGAATATACAAAAGAAATCATTTTAACTATGCAAGATTTATCGCTTTACATAAATGAAACCAACGAGTTTTAAACAGCAGAAAATCTTATTGAATTACCGATGGGCCATCCTCTTCCTTTGTCAGCTATTTCTTCCTGAAATGGTCCCTCATCTTCAGTAAGTTAACATGTCCACGTTCCGACTTCAGTTATTCTGAACCGTTATAAATAGGCTATCAGTTTCCCATGACCTGTAAACATTGCTGTAAAATACGGAGATATTGGGAGTTTAAACGTTGTCGGATAGTAGGAAGATACGGTTTAGTGCTTTCCAGTTTTTTGTTCTTTGCAACTCAATCTCAAATTTGTTCCTAAACTCCTCTCTAAGTTTCTTCTTCACCGTATTTGTAAGTATTTTTCTGTAGCGTATTGACTATGTATATTCAAAACTGCTGGTTAAACTATTACAAGAGATAATGTGGGTTATAGATGGAGTTACATACACAATTCAGTTAAATACTTCTATCAATTCACCAGAAAAAGTAAATGCAATTACCGTGTTCATAATTAAAGATGTTGCTCTGTAGAACTAGGAGCAAAACAAAAGAAAACAAAGGAAGTAGGTCACAGTACACTTGTTCGCCCACAGGTTGAATACTGCTCACCGGTGTGGAATCCGTACCAGGTGGGGTTGATAGAGGAAGTAGAAAAGATCCAACGGAGAGCAGCACGCTTCTTTACAGGATCATTTGGTAATCGAGAAAGCGTTACGGAGATGATCGATAAACTCCAGTGGAAGGCTCTGCAGGAGAGACGCTCTGTCGCTCGGTACGGGCTTTTGTCGAAGTTTCGAGAACATATCTTTACCGAGGAGTCTAGTAGTATATTGCTTGCTCCTACGTTTATCTCGCGAAGAGATCGTGAAAGTAAAATCAGAGAGATTAGAGCCCACACAGAGGCATACCGACAATCTTTCTTCCCGCGAACCATACGTGACTGGAATAGGAGGGAGAACCGATAGTGGTACACAAGGTACCCTCCGCCACACACCATCGGGTGGCTTGCGGAGTATGGACGTAGGTGAAAATGTAGAAAAGGATAAAATCAGAAAATATCTCTGTTTCGATCGTCGTATGGGTGCTGACCTCTTATTTGAGTCAGACGTGTTCCAGAATCTCGAGAGAGCTGGCGAGGGATAATGCAAACCTCTTTCTATGCTTCAAACAAGACAGTATCTATTTAACACCCATTTACCATGCAAATGTAGGAACTGATGTGTCATTTATTGAATCTGTGAGACTATTTGGAGATATATGGAATATTACACAGCGCGGGTTTCTCGTTATTGATAAAACAAAAATCTTATTGGTGATAGATACTTCCATGAGTGTTCACATATATAGCTATGTCAAAAGGTGAGTACATTACAAGTAGTTAATAATTGTGGCTCCGACGCCAAAATTCAAGATGGCGGCCGTGAAAACCCATCCCTGCACGCCCGGCTATCGGTCATTAGGAGAGAAATTGAGAGTGCGTAGCCGGAGGACTTTCTACGTCATCAGGGACATCGTAAACACATTACACTAAGAGTTGCTGATTCCGACAGACACAGTAATTGAGTATTAACGTTTGAAAGTACTTAACTGCGGTAGACATTTCGTAATTAAACAAAATTCTAGTAATTTCTTGGATTCCAGGGGGTGCTCAGCATCACAGCGCTATCAGTCGCCTTCCTAGCCTTTGTCGCTCAGCCGTCCTTAGCAGCAGTCGAAGTAGGCGGACGATTGATTATTGATGACCCGCATATTATTGTTATTATTGATTAAGAACAAGGATGAAATATAACACGGTATATATATATATATATATATATATATATATATATATATATATATATATTTCATCCTGAAATGAAGGATGAAATATAACACGGTAGATCCTACACGTATATTTCGGAACACCATATGTTTATAGCCGATCATTCTATTAACTCGAATTTTTGCTTCGCTTGCTAGATTCTTTACATCAGTCCCAGAATGAAATTTACTTGTGAATTACGGTACGTTGATAGTTCTAAAATTTTCAACCCTCATTGTTGCAGAATACATCCCACTCACTGTGCTGAATCTGCAACAGCAGCATCAAACACCGCACAATCCTCCCACCCAGCACGACTTTCCCCATGTGGGTCCACATTCAGTACTACTACCGCTATTTCTGACCAAGTATATTTTTTTGTTCTAGCAATTAATTTGAGTTATAACATGTTCTAAAACGTCATCCCTTTTTTCATTTACAGACAATATTATGGATGATGACTTGGCCAGAATTGACTCTCTGGTAGAGCAGTATTTAGTGAGAAGACCTGAGGGTTGAGCATGATAGTCTAGACCGCTGGCCGCTGTCTGAATGCTGGTTCGCCCCCTGTAACACAGGAGGCAGCGGTGACGTCAGAGACGTGTCCGTGGGCTGAGATCGGTAAGGGTTTTATTTTTCTTTTTCTTTCTTCTTCTTCTTCTTTTTTTTTTTTTTTTTCGTAATCGGTGATAGAGCTTTTTATTTTAAAAACATGTTGATGTTGTTCGTCGTGTGTACAACATAGTTCATTTTTTTCAGCATAGAGAGAACTTGAGGGTCTGGTGGTACCGCCACCCACACCGGTCTCGCCTATCCTCGTGGTGAGAGCAGCAACCCCCACAATGGCGAGCGCCAGCGCCAACGGCGGCGCAGGCACAGCCATGGCGCTCTCCACCGCCGCCAGCAGATAGCGGGCGTCAGACGGAGACCACTCCCCTCTGAACAGTCCTCTAATAATAATAACATTTCATTCATGACTGCTAGCGGTTCTCTCACCCGTCCTTTGGTTAACAACAACATGGGACATCAGGATTCTGAAGGCGTGTCATACTCGATGGTTGACGATGCATTTAGCAAGAGGATCCTAGTTTCTCGCATAGACAATCCTGTTGTTGGAGGGTATAAGGACCCATTCCTTTTCCTTAATGGATGTCTACCCATTTTAGAAAAGGAAATTGCTAAGATCGTGAGTGATCCGCGTCCCGGACCGTGCTAGTACACGAGCTAACACATCCTCCAAAGACTGAGGGAGCTCGTGAGGAGATCTCGTGTCATAGTCTTTGGGGGCGACTTCAAAATAGTGAAATTACGCGGAGTACTTCAATCACCGATTGCTTTCGACAAAGTACCTTGAGCTGCATATCGACCCGTATTGCCGAAATGGATACACGCGGGTCTGGGAAAGCGCTCCGCAGAATTCTTTACCTCGAAATCCGCTCATTTGTTTGACCCCTTAAATGGAGGGTCTAGCTATATAAAAGTACCTGCAGATATAGCTAAAAACAGGCGTGTATTAATGTTACGAATAAGGACGACGACGCTTGTTTCGCCTGGTCGATCTTGGCTTGCGAGAAAAATTATAATTACAGAGATCATCCACAACGTACTAGTATTTACGGTAAATATCTTAACGTCCGCAGCTGCTACCATTTCAGCAATATAGAGTTTCCCGTTAAAATCACAGACGTTAAAATATTTGAAGCGCAAAATCCCAAAATTTCGGTACATGTTTTCGGACTGGAACGAGTAGACTGCAAGCCAAATAAACCTCACAAGAAGACGGTTCGGAAACATGAACATAGAGTGACAGGCCCTCTATACTTTTCAAAATCCGCCGGTCAGCGTGCCCTACATGTCAATTTACTCCTATTTGGAGATGGGAAGGGTAAATGGATCAAACAAATGTCCCGACTTATATCCAACCAAGTGAATAAAGACAAAGGTAGAAACCACATACGTCTCAGATGCCTTAACGTATTCTGGTCGAGCGAGTCGCTAGCTAATCACGAGTTAGATTGTGCTTTAGACGGGGCGGTACGTGTTGTTATGCCGACCGACAAGGAGAAATTCTTGAAGTTAAAGAATTATGAACATCAACAACTTAACTCATTTGTGTGTATAGTGATTTTGAATCAATCCTTGTTCCTGTTCCACGTTGTGAAGGAGATCCATGAGCCTCACATACTACAATCACAGAAAAACACGTACCTAGGCCGCAGCGTATCAAGTTGTATGCGCGTCCGATTATTCGCTCAATAAATTTGAGTCATATATCGGGGACAATCCTACGAATTGGTTGCTTATACAGCTAGAGCAGCTCGCTCGGGACGTTGATAGGCTTTACCACCAAAACCTTCCGATGGATTATTCGCAGGATGATGAAGTGTTGTACAATAAGGCAGTGGATTGCTATAATTGTGGGCTGCCGTTAGACAGGGAAGCGGAAACACCTCGTCGAGATCACTGTCATCTTACGGGGAAGTTCCGCGGCGCGGCTCACAACGCATGCAATTTGAATTAACAGGTGGCCAATCATATTCTAGTATTCTTCCATAACCTTACAGGTTATGACTACCACTTCCTGGTTCAACCTCTCCGAATTCGTATGGATGGCTAATAATGAACCAACGAATATTATACATGATTCTACAGAGAAGGACATTTCCTTCTCAAAACGATTCACACCGAGAATCACGCTGCGGTTCCTCGACTCGCTTCGGTTTATGTCCTCCTCACTAAATAAATTAGTTGAAACCCTACCTCAGAGAGATATGTACATCACTCGATCTGCATTTCGCGATGATGTAAAGTTGGAAAGACGACCGTCTGTCGTCTTCCATACATTTTTTGTATTTTTCTGTAATGTTATAATTTATTTAATGTTGCTAGATTATCATTTTGTTAAAACTTGAACCCCACTCTTTTCAAAGCTTGAGGAATAGCATTTTTTATTTCATGTGTTAAAATATTAGTTAATATTCTTAGCGTTTTCTTATTTTGTTATGTTAATAATTTATTATTTTATTAATTAATGTGGCATAAGTATGGCTTCTCCACTACGCCACTGTCCCTGTGAGAATGTGCAGCTGTTGTACTTAAAAGTGGTGTGAGAATCTATGGCTGTTTGAATGTGGGGAGTGATGGCTCGCTTTGCATCGTTCTCTCTGGCTCAGAGTCGATAACTGCTGAGGTTACCAAAGAGGTTTCCATGCCCTTTGGTTACAGTCCAGTCAGTGAGCCTTCTTTTGCGCGAGTCTCGCTGTCCGTCCCCAACACCGCTGTTTCTTGGATTTTCCAGCTTCCAGTCGTTTCCCGCGTCCGGGGCCGCTCGGTCGGATCATTCTGGGCTGGTCGTCTGGTGAGGTAAGGTTGGTTCTGCTCTTGTTTATGGAGATGGTAGCGTTTCATTGGCCAGCATGTTTAACTTTGCTTCGTGAACTTAGAATCACTTTATGGAATATTTTCTCCGATTGTGTGCGGAAATGTGTTCTCGTTTTTCAATTCAGTGATTTCCAATCAATAAACGTGGTGTGTGTGATTCTAGTTGCAGTTTGATAACGGCTTGGTATGTTAAAACCTTTTGTGATGATGTGGCAGTGTATGAACTCTGTGTAAATACTTTCTAGCTTTGTGGGGCCTGATTTCTAATAGGTGATATGTTCATTTTTGTAGAGCGCATGTAAAAATCTTCTAATCGTTTACTTTCATGAGTGATATGTGTTCCACATAGTTGGTTCATAGAACAAAGCCTTCAGCTTCCACTCTTGTTTGTTCCATGCCCGTCAGGCAGGTAACTATGCGGGTATCCTTCTGATTTCCACTAGTGTTTCGCGATCATCTCTCCCCGCCTATTTTAATGTTGCTGTTTACTCTCAGACTTGTAGTACTAACTCTGTTTGTGTCTGTAATTCTCTCTGAGCCTTGTACAACCTTCTTTAATAGCTTCCTTATGTAATTCTAAACATTTCTATGGGTTGCATGCTGTAATTCGTATTTCTATTTATCTGACTTTGTAATTATTTCACTTTTACGAGTTTTGGAGACTGGACTTCGTTCCTGTAATCGCTTCCTATCTCGTATAGCTGCACAGATGCACTCACACATATGAAGTATATAGTTCAATAACTTTAAATAAATGAGTGGGGTAAATAAGAACACAAAGGGTTTCTTAGTTAAAATTTAATTTATTTTCTTTTTTCAACCAACATACAAGCATATTTACATTATCTTTTGCATACACAACACTATTTTTCATGTTCTTGAGTTTATGAAGAGCAGGACAGCCGAAGGATCCCAGGTCGTGAACAGAAGCATCCAGCATCCAGGTAATCTTCTCTTCGCCTTTGACGTAGACTACAGTAGTACTGCTGTCGAATGCTCTGAGAGTCGTCAGCAAAACTTTACAGGGAATACCAGGTTCATCCCAGTGTACTCCATGGTGGTTCCACGTGAGCCACTTTGCATATCTCCTGGTTTTAACACAAGTCACATCCTTAAAAAGTCTTGGTGATAAAATTCTTGCTGTTTTTATCACTTCATCTCCTTCTACGAATGCAACATCTTCAAATATGAACTGCTTACGCTCATAGTCGTAGAAACTTTGGACGTCAGCAGTGATGATGTTCACACTTTGAGAGCTCATGATGAAATGCTCCTTTATACAGAGCGCTGTACAATACCAGTTAGCGGGCTGTAGTTAATTACTTTGTCATGCAAAACTAGAGCATACGCGGCAGTCTGCGGTGGGAAATTTGCTGACGATTCAAATTCAATCCTCACATCTATAGGTCTCGATTTAATTACTTCATTCTGTTTAGAACAGTCTACTATGATTACTGTCGCCAGCCCCTTGAATTTTCGTGGGTTAAGTAGACATCTATCCGATTCCATAACGTCAGCACAGTATGAAGCGCGGAATCTCGCGTACATATCATATGTCAGACATTTTTGTCCCATTGCAAATGCAGGTTGTCATATGGATAGAATTCTGAATTCAGGTAGACTCTTGCATTAGTTAAGTTGTCGAATACAGGTGAATCATTTGTTAGATTCCCTCGTCGGTTGGTCTGAAATTCAAGTGTGATGAATCGAGGTGTCTCCATTTGAACAGAGGTTTTAATAGCCCAGGTCTGCCTACTAGATGTTGGTAGCAGAGGATACTCGAACAGCTCCCATGAACGGAAATTTAACGGTAGTAAAGCATCCGTATGCATTACTTTTAAAAGCTTCAAACGATCCTCATCCGATACACTGATATGTGGCATTTTCCATATTATAGTGTTGATAATGACTTCATTCTCCCCTTGAACTTCAGCTCCTTGATTGTATGAGTTGTCCATTCCACTTCGTATCAGAATAAGATCCCGTTTAGCATTCATGATAATTCGATGCTTATCTTCAAAGTATCCCATAAGCATTTTTAGAGGCACACATGCTGTAAACCTTTTGTACTCGCCAACAGTTCGATCTGCAGACTCATCGAAGAACCAGCATGCGTTTTCTAGAGCATTCATATCCAAGGGGCCTGCGGAGATGTAGGTTTTAAGAGTCGATACTATGCCCACGTTACGTGTGTGATCGATCTCAACCCCATTAATTTCATAGCGTATCTCTTGAAACAGGAATGCTAGAGTGGTTGCGTAGACTTTTCCGGCGTAATAACTGATAATATTCATCTCGGGTGTGCAGCCGGATACCGTCGTCAACTAAACACGATATTCCGGCAGACCAACTGGCTGCCATCTTCAGGTGAGTGCGCTGATACACTTACTAGCCGGACACTGAAGATGGCAGCCAGTTGGTCTGCCGGAATATCGTGTTTAGTTGACGACGGTATCCGGCTGCACACCCAAGATGAATATTATAAGAATTCTAGAGCATTACTTGTAAGCTTCGACCCTTCTGCAGCATCTTCATTCTTATTCTTCTTCTTCCTAAACGATCCATCTAGGTATAGGAAACTCTTGCAGGGCATGGTTAAAGCACCTTGATGCTGAATGACGATCCTAATTTCATCGTTTTTGTTAAATGTAGTTGAAGAATAAGATTTATGTGAGAAGTATTCCTGGCGAATAATCGGATCATCATACTCTACTGCATCAGTTATACCGAGCGACGACATTTTTGCAGGGCTTCAGACCAATTGATTTAAGAAACTGGTAGTTCACACGTGCTATCGCCCGGAGGTTCTGTGCCGAAATGACGCTCTGCATTGTGCGTGCAGAGGCTTTATACCTTACGCCCATTCTCTCTTAGATGTAGCCGCACGATGATTTCCTCCCCTCTATAATCGACAAGTCGGTTATTCTGGTCAACGATACGTAGTTCCAGAAACTCTAATGCCTGTACTGTCACAGGGAGGAATAGCGCGGTGGTTGGGGCCTCGATAATCTTATATCCAGAACCTACAGACGGAAAGAATCCGTAAATTGTATGAACCAATCGGTCGTTTGAGTAGGAGTTGGTTGTGGTGTTACACTCAACTCTAATAGTGCTAACTGGTAGTATATTCACTGTCTGCTCGGAGCTGTAGAATTTATTGGAGTCCTTCTTCAAGACTTGTCCCTTGGCGAACTCTAATAGCTATCCTATCGACCCTTTCTGACTGAAGTCGATCGATGCATTCAACGTCCTTATTTCGGCACTAAGAGTGCTGGTGTTTGCACGTAGTTCAATCAATTTTCCAGTTCGCTTTAAAACTTTGTTTAGTTCGTCTATATCATATGCACCAGGTTCTATTACCACAGTTTATTGGACACCATTAACTTCCAAATGCAGTTTATTGTTAGCTTTTGTGATATTCGGAATAGAGTTATATGTTACCAAGCCAGTCAGGGCTATGCTCCCATCTCCACTACTTGAATCAATAGGAGGGAAGTAATATGCGCTTAATACTGATGAACGAACCTTTAAAGTCAGAGTGTACGACATGGCAGTTAAAACCTAACTGATTTGATGTGTTGAATGTTCATCCTTATATAGCCCTCCTCGTATTCGTTAGAAGGAACATGAGACATAAGTGTCCGCACAGGTAAGTATCATAATCCTGGTATCGATGGAAATTGTAGAAAACAAGACTTCGACTGTTTGTGAAGTATTGCTGTAATTCTTCTGCAGGTTCCCAAAAGAGTCGAAATACAGCACACTACTTGTATTCCTCTTGCCAACATAGGCTAGCCAATGAGTTCCAGGTCCACCAGCAACATCCAAATTAACTACACTGCATTCATTTGATCTCCACATAGTCTTCAGTAATGTATCACGCATAAACACACCTCGAAATCTTGAAATGTTGAACATATCTTTAGCATACTTGAGCAGATCTGTATTAGTAAGAGGTCTATCAAGTAGGATGGTTAACGGTTTTTTAATTATTATTATTATTATTATAAAGAGACCGAGTCCTTTCATGTATGGTTTCAGGTACAGTCCTTTTCCTATAGCAGCCGCCTCCATCATTCGGTTATGTCTTTTCGCTTCCTCTAGCTGCTGCTGAGCATTTTTAGCATTCTGGAGTAGTCGGGTGTACTGCCGGATACCCGACTACTCCAGAATGTCAACATTTCGCCGGGAAAGCATGAAATCATACATTTTTAGCATTATTCACCGATACCATGAGCCAGAGATCCAATCGCTAAGAGTCCGGCAAGAGCTGGAATTAGGAATGGAATAATACCACCTGACGTCTTCGGTAATTGTAGAACACGTGGTGTTTTAACCCCTCTCTGTTTATTATTCTTCATACAACCACTCTTCTTTGTCTTCTTTAGTACACGACCTGCTGCGTTCATAAGTTGGCGAAAACCTAAACTAAACTTAATTTTGGCGCGCATGGTTTTATCAACTGCAAACGCTGCTAGGCGCTGACCAAGTCCAAGATCTCTCCTCAAACGTATTGCTTTAGCTTTATCAGCTAGAATTCTATCAGCCGTATGACGATCGCTATTCGATGCGTATGCGATGTCGTGTTCCTTACACGCTTCGTCAAGCAGATTAACTCCTTTAGACGTTTTTGAAGCTTCGTTCCAGGTGCGCAGTAGTTATATCCCGGAATGTGAAGCTCGACTGGTAGCTTGTCGAGAATACCTCCCGATCCTTCGATGCGCTTCCTACGGCGCTTGGTAAGCTACTGACGCACATGCGGTCCATGCAAAAAAATGCTCAAATGTTTGTTAAGC
The DNA here is from genome assembly GCA_026315105.1 of Locusta migratoria. Classification (NCBI taxonomy): domain Eukaryota; kingdom Metazoa; phylum Arthropoda; class Insecta; order Orthoptera; family Acrididae; genus Locusta; species Locusta migratoria. The sequence continues at coordinate 12,051,135 of CM048755.1, forward strand.
TTATGGGACTTAACTACGGGGTTATCAGTCCATAAACTTACAAACTACTTATCAACTAGCTTATCCTAAGGACGGCACAAATATCCATGCCCGAGGGGGCATTCGAACCCCCGACCGTAGTGGCCGTCCAGACCGTGACTGAAGCGCCTCAGTACCCTCCGCCACCGCGGCCGGCGCGGTCCATGCATCTCATTATATAGTAAATTGTCGGTATCAATCCAACTACTTTCCGAAGCGGGGAACCCAGCCATTTAACTAGAGCTCTATTCCCACGACGTCTTATAACCTTCTCAACGAGAAACACATCAGGTTCGGAGCTTTTCTGTAGTTCTTCAGTGTAGAAGCCTCCAGCGATTTCTTCTCCTTTACCATCCTTTAATATATACGTCCTAGGATTCGTTCTTTGAACCTCGACTATAGTAAATTTCTCAGTTGACGAGTTTGAAAGGTATGATTTCTCAAAAATACTGTTGTACTTTGAAATGCGTACCAAGTCCCCCACATTAAACTTACGTGGGTCGAGCGTCTTCAGTCTGAAGTACACAGTATTCATGAGTTCATTATCTCGAACATCAATGGGTTTCATTTTTATCGTGCTATGTCTGGTTCGGTTATACTTTGCTATTATATCCTGGAATATATCAGTCCATTTATGATATCCACGGAGATTAAAACGCATCCACATTTGAGTTTTTATAGTTCTATTCAGACTTTCCGCAATACTCGCTTTCAGGTGAGTGAATGTTGAGTAGTGGTTTATATTATACAGCTCCATTACAGTCTCGAAACTCTCATTGTAAAACTCAGTCCCGTGATCTGTTTGAAGGATGCTAGGACATAAATTCGTTCCAACTTGTAGGAGCTGCTCAAATACTCGTGTGACGTTCTTTCCTGATTTTGTTTTCAGCGGTAATGCCCATGCAAATTTGGAGTATGTGTCAATGATCATTAAATGTAGTTGAAGCCGTTTTTCATTCTAGAATACTGGTTCATGTCGACAAGATTCGCATGCCATAAGTCATCCAAACCTTCAATAATTACATGTCTACGAGTATATATTTTGCGCGTCGGCCTATGTATATCACGAACCACAGTCTCCATTCTTCTTATTCGATGATACCTCGCTGTTTAAGTTGTGAAATTATCGAAACAATCTCATTAGAGTGAGCTGTATTGCCAGCGGCAGTCGATACCATGAGCAAAAGTAGTCTGTCTATTACTTCATCGGGATGACTGTAATATATATACTCTGGGACTTCCCCAGTATCCACACTTTTATTTTGAATGTCGATGCCATCGCCATTAGTTTCCTTTTCGTCTAGTATAGGTTTTATAATGCTCCTGTATTTCGTGCTGCTCTGATGACCTCTCTTCTTATGCACTGCTGTCAATTGCAATATTTCCCCATAGTGCTTCAGATCTACTGGAGTGTAATTTATTCCTGTTTTAGCAGATTTTAGGAAAATGAGATTCAATAAACCTGGGGTTCTTTGAAACTTTCTGTCACCAATATGAATTGTATTTTCAGTTAATTTGATAGGTTGAGTGCCTGGCATGTATGGTTTCGCTCTGCTGACGCCATATATCTTGTCTATTCTAGAATCGCTGTGACTGCTGACGAAATCAGTGATTAAGTCTTCTTCTTCTTCTGGACGTGAACTTGTTTTGAGATGCTTGAGAGAGCCGGTAACCGGTTTAAAGGTTTCTCTCAATGCCTGATCTCGGTTCAACTGCCCCAACTTTAGTAGTCTCAATTTCTTTCGAACAGCCTTTGGCGCCTGGATGACTGTCTGCTTGGCTGACATCTCAGCGCGTACTAAACATAGGTCAGGGTTGTATGCTCTCTTATATAGGATTGCTCTTAATCTTCTTCTTCTTCCCGATGACTAGTGCCTCCACATCGATGTTTTCTGCCTCGCTCCCAAAATCACCGATCTTTGCAGTTAAGGCGGTCACATTTTTTCAACTACATCAACACGTGCATTTACCTGACTGTTAAGTACTAGGAGCTGCATAGCATACTGCTTGAGATCTGAATGTACTTTCTCAATTCGACGCTCGAGAGTTTGGAATTTTGAATCCATGTACATGCGTACGTTCTGTCTTTGTACACTTCGATCACTAGACATACGTGCGAATCTGTCCATGTCGCTGCGTAGACTGTCGTATTGATCTCAATGCACTGTTATATATGCAGAAAATCTTGAAAGTTCCGTCTGTACCTACGATCATTCAGTTTCCGTGTTTTATCTATAACTAGAAACCCGTACTGCGAATGATTCCAGCAGTCTGCATAGATCTTCACAGAATCATTGAACGGCATATCAGTTCCTACATGAGAGTTGTAAATATGTTTTACATTCAAATTGTCTTGTTTGAATGCTATAATGAGGTTTGCATTACCCCGCAGCAATTGTTTTGGGATTCTGGAATACGTTTGGCGTAGATAAAATACATCGACACCCATATGCATTCCGAAACCGAAATATCGTCGAATTTGGTCTTGATTTACTACTGCCACATCGTCGAATATGAATACGGTGTCGGGTTTTACTTGTTCAGGATGAGGGATATCATGGTTTTCACTGTACATTGTGTGAAGCCTTTTAAACCTCGTGGTATCTCCTGTAATAACTGGTATTAAGGCTGTGAGAGAGTTTTAGAAAATACACACACATGTTCAAAGTAGGCTCCGTCTGTATGGGTGAGCAGAGTCACAAGAATGTTTGTTTTCCCACAGTTGGATGGTCCTACAATTATTGCTCGAACATTATCGGGAAGGAGTACGTCATTCTTTTTCTTCTTACAGCTATCTTCACCCAGCCTATCACCGAACCAGTCACCAACTATGAAATTTTTCTGTTCCTCCCACCACGACATTTTGTCAACTAAGACATGCCGACGTGTGCAGCTGACTATATATAAGCTACAGTTTCAATATGACTGAAAAAGTTGGTGATATAATTTGCTTATATACATTGTGCGGGAAATTACCCAATTTCATTATACTGTTAAGTAATAAAAACTCGTACACAGGCTTATGTTTATAAATACAATTTTTATTCATTGATATACTTTGTACATCAATGTTTCTCCCAGCCTGTCATAATGCTGAATACGTCTGTTATTAGTTTGCAATGAGGTTTTTTTTTTATGTAATTTAACCGCTATAGTTCCGTCACTTAACTAACTGAGCTATAACGGTTACACAGAGAATTCATCTCTTTTATTATTATACATAATACTTGGGTTATACAATTAAGAACATGAAATAAAAACACATACGCGTATTGAGATTTTATATACATTTTTTTATTCAGCCATCATACATAGGATTCAGAGCATCCTCAACAGATTCTCTCTTTATCTTTACACCTGTACACATATTAGAAAATAAATGTTTCTTGTAAGAACAGAATTCAGCGTGTATTTCTCTCAAACTTATTGACCGTTCATTAGACACCATATTGACATGCTGTTCTAAATAATCTAAATGCACACTATTCACACGGAGATTCTGTGTGACATCTCTGTACACAGCTTTATCCGAGGGTAGCCATCTGGTCAGTCTTTCCAGCAGTACGGATTGCGGCATCTTTAGATTGAACAAGTCTGTAACGGTCGGGAGTTGTAGGTAAATGGAGGCCTCACCTGATTTCACACAAAGCGTAGGCTCATCGTATGCGGTTGTAATGGAAAAATTTAGAGCAGCACAGTAAATGTCCTGAGAACATGAAAGGAATGCGTTCATCTGCTGGGCGATGTAGGTTTCAGAACGGCATAGTTCATCCCATTCAAACTCCGTAAACCGTAGTTTAACACGTTTAGACGCATTCTCGCTCTCTATGACAACACGCCACTCAGTAGTGACTGTTGTCAATATTTAGACGCTTTGAGCCGCCAGCGGTTAAATTATACACTGATGCGAATAGTATCGGTGCATTGAGAGCAATTAACGCCTTCTCGTCCTGTCCTTGCAGTGTCATTGGAATGTTCTGGGTTGACGATGAGTATGTCGGACTCCAGTACTGGCCTGAATCACACTCATTGAGTCCGGCATATGGCTATGGAGATTGAAGACAGCTACCATTGAACTTCTGTGTGGATTCGTCTGTCAGCGGTACGGAGAATAGTAACTCCTTGTCCTGCTCCATCATGTCATTGACAAGCTGCGCTCCAGAGTCCACAGCTGCAAAGAGGAGGTGCTGTTAGACATTTACTCAGTGATGCAATACATGAAATAATAAGCTGAATATAACTTACTTTTCTGCTGCTTCTTCGTCCTGCTTCGCTGCTGCTGCGGTGAGGCTGCGGACACGTTTCACGGCGACTGACAGCGCTGTGATGCTGAGCACCCCCTTATATATCCCCTGGAATCCAAGAAATTACTAGAATTTTGTTTAATTACGAAATGTCTACCGCAGTTAAGTACTTTCAAACGTTAATATTCAATTACTGTGTCTGTCGGGATCAGCAACTCTTAGTGTAATGTGTTTACGATGTCCGTGATGACATAGAAAGTCCTCCGACTACGCACTCTCACTTTCTCTCCTAATGACCGATAGCCGGGCGTGCAGGAGTGGGTTTTTCCCGGCCGCCATCTTGAATTATGGCGTCGGATCCGCAATTAATAACTACTATTACATGCTGATAAATAGCTATAAGGTCAACATGGTATAGTGTGCTGATTAGTATATATGGAGATTTCGACCAGTCATGAAGTCATCCAGGCAGAGGAGGCCATTCGGAAGTAATCTTTATATATAAAACAGTGTCCGTTTGTTTGTACGTTCGTTTGTGTGTACGTATTGCATACAAATCTAAAGTTTTGTTCCAATCTCTATGAAATTTTGTACACGTAAGCTTCAATCCACGAGGACGGTAGCCGTAAGTGTAAGAATCACGTACAACACATAGTCCACGAGATATGACATCATAAACAATAAGATGGGCGGAAAAACTGCTGCATTAAGCGACAATGCTGCTCATTTTCTTCTAAACCACTGGACCGATTTCAACAAAATTTTGTACACGTATTCCTTACCGTGAGGTAACAAATGCTTTAAGGGTCCAGGAGATAAACAATGGGAATCGCAAAAACCTGCCACATCGTCTGATGAGAATGAGAGCACTTAGCAACACACATTAAACATAATTTCAAACCTTTACTACACTTTTTCTCATTGACAACCACAGCAAAATGATAAAAGAAAAATTTTCTCGCTTACTACTTTTCCGCGGTTCATGGAATAAACTACGGCATTCGGTATGACGTTACAATTTATAATTTGTACACTACAAATTGAAACCGCAGGAAATTTTACAGACAGTATACGCACATATAGCTGAATGTGCCTTCGAAATTGTATCACAGTGCGACTCGTTATTCATGAGGTACGAGGACATAAACAGTAACGTTAATGGAAAACCGCCCCATAACGCACGAGGTTTTAATCTATTACTTCTTTACTACTTAATGTATTCGTAACAAATTTTACCGACATGCAGCACTTATACAATTGAATATATACCTGCAAAATTATGCAATTTTACAACATATAATTCAATAAATAGGAGCTCGTATATACTACGAGGGATAAAAAACTTTCACCTCACACACCACGTTTTAATATATTTATGTATTTCGTACTAAGACACTCTTGTATTCCAGTCGGCTGAAAGAAATTCCAGAAAGCTGACAATGCTGTTGACAACTGTGAAGCGTAGCGGCTGTAGGCGAAAACAAGAGACATCTATAAAACTACAAGGAAAGGAAGAGAATGAAACAGTGTACATCCAACGAATAGCTACCCATTATTTCCAGCAGATCTACCTTTCACTTTCAAGAGATAGTAGTTTCCAGTGAGACTTGTATTTTCTATTACGATTAATAAATCACAGGGCAACCTACTAAGTACTGAAGAGTGGTTTTGACATCGTATTTCTCACACGGACAACTACATGTCGTTTGTTCAGAGGTGAGCTCTACAAAGAATTTATCCATATTAAATTTCAGACAAGTAACCAGAAATAATGCTTATAATCAAGTTCTTAATTAAATGAATGTATTAAGGTTACATATCATTTGCATCTTGATGACTAACTTTATTTGTTTGGATACTGCAGTTATTATTTTATACATTATGCAAGACAGCCTTATTTCTTGAATTTTCTCCCATAAATATGATATGTTATTAAAAAAAATGTGTACTTGATTACTAGCCAGGCTTCTACGACAATATTCGAAAATTTTAATCTTACAAGAAAAACATGGAACTTCTTATTTAAGGTGCGGTTTTCGCTGTTTGTATTGGGAATGAGCGGCTACTCATCTTACAAAGTGTACTTTGGTACATACATACTACGACAGTAGTAAATTTAATGAATAGTTGTAATTTTAACGATTTTGGCTCGTAGCGTTGCCATCTACACCAAAGGACTTGAAGACTCTCCCACGGCAATAGTAGCGTGGATCCCCTGTTTACGTCATCTACACACTGCTAAGTGCATAAGTGTTTCTAGGTTCTGAATATGATGGCGGCAAAATTAGAAACATCACGCATCCATTCCGTCTGAGATTTTATGTGAGGTGCCTAGTCGCTTTCTCGACCGCAATTTTGGGAATAAGGACCTTTGACACATTTATAAAAATGTTATTACTTACTATCTTTCAAGAGCCATGCTTACTGTCACTATTCAGTGTTCTGATCTTAGTTCTCAGAATAAAAATTTACATATGTTTGTTAGAAATTATCAATGATTTCCATCACTTTTCCTAGTTCACTTATTTCACAGTTAGATAAATCTATTACTTAAATTCAGTTAAATGCACATAAATATTATACTCTGAATATTAAGCAACATGCAAGAAGAATGCCTTCCTCTAAAAATGTTAGCATGTTTTGATGATTCATTCATCAATAGTTTCTGCAAAATAATAAAGCTCATCATTGTTTTTCTAACATGAAGAATTATCAAATTAAGGAATAATGTCGACACTATCTCGTCCTTTTCACTTAAATCAAAACATAAATGATATGCACGCATACTGTTGACATCGGCGTTTTGCCGTCCCTTATATTGAAAATAGAATACTACCAAAAATTAATTTACACTAAAAACGGATTATCGGCACATTGCCGTCCACATATTTATCATAAATGAAGCTAAAATGAAAAACAGTTATCGGCTGTTTCCCACCCATAAATTCATCCTAAATGAAATTGCAGTAAACACGACGTATTATCGGTGCTGTGCCCTCTATAAATTCCACACTTTGAAATTCTTCTTCTTTCACTTAGTCAAATAAAATAAATAATCAGCATGAAGCTTGATATTTACAAACTCTTTCACCCCTGACTGGAGGCTAAGGAAACTACTACGCCATAACTGAAATCGATGAAATACAACCACAACAGCAGCATAATTCATTTCTGTATGTTGTTCATAGCGTGTTCCTCACTTGTTCAGTTGGTGACGGGTTTTGCGGCTGACAGTCCATTCTCCTATCTTCCAGCTCAGCTTACAAATCCAGTGCCATTACATGCAACCATACAAAATATCTAAATTTAATTTCTTAACAAATCTAAACAAATATATACGTATAAAGGGATGACGAGTAAAATTGCATAAGTATACAGCTCAATTTATTGTGTTTTTATGGTCAACGAATCCATTAATGTGAATTTAGTTATTTGTTATAAAAAGCTTGTTAGTATACCCTACTATTGTTTCTTTCCAGACATGATTCACATGTCGGTTTCACCTTCGGAAAGTCGTCATTCTGTATTTTTATACAATGTCATCTAATTACTTAGTTACCTAAAATCTTGCGTACCTTTAGCTGGTTTCTTGACTCAGTGTTATTCTATCAACCATACAAATACGTTTCACAGATCTATTGAGAGAACACATCAAAATCTCAATTTTTAAAGTTATACAAAATACACCCTTTTTAAGATTGTTGCTTATTCGACAGAAATGTTCCTCGTTCACCTTTTCTTTTCAACGGATATTCGCTACCGCCCATCTTGCAAGTGGAACTTGTAATGTGTGTGTATCTCGATCGGTCTCCAGGGATTATAACGCCCTGGGCAAAAACTTCAAGCACCTCTCCCCTCCCACGCATTGTTCGACATAGTCAACATCGTTAATATATGACGTTTTATTTTCACATATCACTGTCTACAATATATTTTAAGCGATAACAGGCAGTAGAAAATAATAACATTCAGTCCCTGTGTATTTATGCTTTTACCGGACCCATAATTCATTACACTGCACTTCCGTTTTCTTAAATTAATGAACGTTTTGAGCGGAACAGAACCACAGTGGAACACGAGGAAGTGTCGCTCTGCTACCGCTTCTCCTCACGGAAATTTCCAGTGCTCTTCCCCCGCTACCCGACGTCACACGGAAGCGCCCGATCGCTACCGAACATATATTGGCTCACCCTTCTATGACATAACCTTGCATCATGTTTATCTCGATCGTAGGATGGCGCATATAACTTTTGTGTGCACCAATGTGCTTAGCAATAAGTAGCTCCAATATTTTGTGCGAGGCAACGTTTATTCCATAAATCAGAGCACACTGTTTCAGTACCGGTAGAACCCTACATTTTATGAATAATTTGTGTATCCAACTTACTGTCGCATTTCTTTACTTCCGCAAGATTCTTCCTTTTTCCACCATTAATTTAACCATTTGGAACTACATAATAATTCAGAAATGTGCCGTCCACAAAAATGTCACGATTGCTCCCCCACCGCATCCCGTTCCAGAGCGGGTCCTCTATGTATCATAACACTCTCAGGCTCAGAAAGAAACATTCCTTGAAAGACTAGCGATAGGGAGTTAATATTGACAGGTCATGTACGTTAGAAAGATCTGCAGCGTGATACCACCTACCGGCAAAATATGCGAGCTGCGCACCGTGCCGTCGGCTATGGGCAGAGAATGCGTTATGCACCCATCCGGGATACTGTTGCTTGTGCGGGTCGAAGTATTTCGGCAGGGCAACAGATGTGTCCAAAATGATTCACGTACAACACCACCGCATGGGCCACGTCACACACACCCCTCCTAATCAGAATGATATTCCTGGACGGATTTACGTCCTCCTTGGGCCTGATGCATCAGTGGAACACTTCAGGGTGACAGTCTGTCGCCATATATTACGGCATAAGATACGTGCGCGTCCATCACCTATCCACCTACCTGTGACTAATGTGCAGAAGCATGCAACACAGCAGCGGTGTATAGAACCATGTCACTGGGGGCAGAAATGGCATCAGATAGTGTTTTAAAACGAATCCACGCTCTGTTTGTTTGAAACAGAGGAGGAACACCATCACAGTGGCTGCATTCACATAAGACACACAGTGCCAGCTCAAGGCCTTATGGTGTGAGGTCAGGGGGTACAGCCAGAAATCACATGTCCAGGACACCGTGACGTGAATGTCATTGTGCGATCCCCTCTGCACGACACCCCATATGCCATTTCTCAGCAAGACAATGCACGACCAGCACGTACCTTCTAGGTGGCAGCCTTTTACCCTGGCCTGCTAGATATCAGACTGGTCGCTAATAGAAAATGTGTGGGATACGATGCAACATTGTGTGCAGTGCTGGCCCCAATCCATCCACCAAAAATGAATTTTGGAAGCAAGCAGATGCAGCATGAATAGCTGTACCATAATTCGCCATTTGCGCCTTACAACCGTCGAAGCCATCATGCTTGGTACAAGTTAAGAAGACCCATGGCAGGCCCTAAGCCGACTAGGTAACAGGATACTTTTTGAACGGAGGTGACGGAAATGCTAATTATTTCTTCATAACGTGCTAATAATCAAGTGCTGTGAATATGGACATTCTATCTCTAGTCTTCGAAAGTGTTCTGTTGTGTCCTTCGTAAATATGTGTGTATTATTTTCTAGCATTTTATCTTCTTTAGAGTGCTTAAGTGACCTACTCTTAATTTTACATTCTTAATATTATATTATATTTTTTGCTTAACAGCCCTTATTATTCGTCTTTGGCCATAGAGAGTTTTTTTATCCTTACGAAACGCCTTAGTGCGGAAAAGTTTGCTATTGTCATTATAAGAGATAAGAAAAATGAAATCGGTTAATATCTTCCGTTCGCGCATTGTACTTAAAGATATTGGGGAACTGAAAAAGTGCCTTTTTTGAATTTTTTAAAGTTAGTGTAAACTTTCAAAATAAACTCTCCTTATTTTTTACGCTTTATCAATGGTTGAAATAAGTTAAATAAATTAAAATCAGGGTAATAATGCGTTTTCTGTATGTGCACTGTCTTCGAAAAAAAAGAGCAATTTTTCATAATTTTCGCTGTGCAACCCTTCGCTCGTTTTGCTAAAGCAGAACGACACAGAACTCGCCACGTGGAAGTTGTTGCACATAGAGTTCCAATCACGACCTACCCTCCAACCATCCAATTGTTTGGTGTTGTATTTACAACATATTTACATCTTCTTTTGAGAAATTTATACCCACAGAGTACAATTACTGAGCTGTTTACTGCGTTTTTCGTGTACTGTCTGTTATATCCAGTACACATTGAAAGTCTGATTTCTTGGAGAAATGTTGCAATGCTGATCTAGACTTAAGTGTTGCTCGGATGTAGCCATCTCTACATTTTGTCCACATGCTTCGTATGAAGCCTCTGCCACCAGCTTGTCACACATTTCCACTGTTTGAGTGTGACAGGGAAACTTTTTCATTTCTCTGATGAGCTTTGTGGCAGAACTGATTAGTGATTTAAGATCATCTTCAGTTACGTCTTGCAGCATTGGGGGCGATACACCACACAATAAGTACAATCAATAATTTGAAAGTTATCAGAAGCTTGAAAGTTTATCTTCGGTAGTAAGAAATTTCCAACCGTCTGCCTCTTAAAGGAAAGTGTGTCTAGCTTTCAAGATCCTTCTGTAAGCGAATTTCCGAATATGTTCTCTTCTTTCATCAACAATCATTACCAGCAGGACATTTTCTGGGTGAGCAAAGAATGCATTTCGTTATATTACTCGCTTGACTACCTCAAGTAATTCATAGGATAAATACCGTGATGTTTGAATTGCTTGAAAGAAGTGTTTCGGTCCGTCAGTTATACATTTGCTCTTTTTTTATATCACACCAAAAGGGCATGGATGATTTTAAAATGAATTCCACTAATTCTTTTAAGTTATCATACGGATCTGACGAACTTATACACAACCAAAGGACTCAATTGACGGCAATTAACTTCCTGGAATGGGACAATGGACTAGGGTCCAGAGATGTCAAGTCATCGATACAAAGTCCCAAGGTGGTACAATTTAAAATGTCGTGAAGATACTGTTGGTCTTTACTCAACAAATTTCTGTCTGTATCAGGAATCGAACAAGCTATGGGTTCATAGTGGACGACAGGGAGCTTTCATAGCAAATGAGCTGCTGTCCGATTCGTACACTAAAAGATTTGTTGAAAAATATGGCGGAAATGAAGCTCAATAAAAGGCAGGAGGCATACACTCCACTTTAGTGGGCCTCCTCCATGATTTTCTAATCGCTGAAAGACACCATTCTTCCATCCACTGTTGTTTGCAACGCCATCACACCCTTCTACTTTTAGTTTTTCTAGTCCTATTTATTGTTCAGACAAACGAGGAATAGTGCTTGAGTTACATCATTTGGTGAACTCCAGTTAGGAGATACATGCCAAATATAAGTTGATCCAGGTTTCTGTATAAGAGGATAGTGTTCTTTCACATTCATTCGAAATAGCTTGTCATTCAGTTTGTTTCAAACCAGTTCACACGAGTTCAATCAACTTGAAGTGAGTTTGAATCTTTTGTCATACCAAAACAAGCCGAGAGTTACACTTCGAACACCCACCCACCCACCCACACACACGCACACACCCACCCACACACACACACACACACACACACACACACACACACATGCTGGAGGGAAGACTGGAACCTACGACGGTGAGCAGCCGCGCGCTCCCTAGCAATGCGCATTGGAACGTTTGGCCGCTCCACAGCGGTAAGGAACTAATTTTTTTCGACCCTACCTAATGTATGGTGTGCTACCAAATCTTCCATCTTTACTTGTCATATTCACTTATGTGGTTTAGCGTCGACCTCTTCCTCTGCTTCAGCTGTTAGCTTATTTTGAATAACAATAACGATCCGAATAGTTATTTTTACGATAATTCTTAGTATACCTCCTTCGTTGTATTGTTCGTTGTTTTTATTATAGTAGTTATCTGTTCACTTGCATATACTGATAAAAACTTCTATTGATATTGTTCCTATGCATCCGTAAGTGTATTCGTTTATCTGTTAAGGCCTGTTTCTATGTGTAGTAGTATTTCTGTTTTCAATTCTACACATTATCTGCACATGTTCACACTGCTGGGCTACTTATTTTGGTAATAAATTGAGTTTTCGTCGTCATTTTGTGTTCCTATTACTTTTTTTTAAATTTCATTCTTTCCCCTGAGGTTTGTGCTCCCACTTTACTACTCTGGATAGCAAAGAAAGTCAAAGACGATAGTAATACTTCTGAATGATGATGAGGGAAGAACTAAGAGTGTGAAAAAAGTAAGTGAGCTGTCAATTAGCTTGCACACCTGGTAATTGTCATTTACCTTGAAAAGCCAAATACGTTATTTCCTATTAAGGTTTCAATTTCGTACATAATATTTTTAGAAGTCCGCAATTTTGTTTATTCTTTTGACTGTTCCTGTTTTGGATTTGAGCTCATTAACTACATCCAAAACGAAGGATGTAAAATAATCATGACAATTTTCTATCGAAGTAAATTTCCAGAATCTGGCTGTCTAGTCAACGTTTATTAATATCTTTACATATTTGTTCTATTATAAAGCCTTTGTACTACTAATTTCTTTTGAACTAACTTCGTTTCACATATTGTCAAATGTTCAAATGTTTGTTAAGCTTATGGGACTTAACTGTGGGGTCATCAGTCCCTAAACTTACAAACTACTTATGGACTAACTTATACTAAAGACAGCACAGACATCCATGCCCGGGGGGGGGGGATTCGAACCCCCGACGGGGAACGGATTCGCGAATCGTAGCATAGTGCCTCAATCCGCTCGGCCACTCCATCGCGGCACACATACTGTCACCTACGGTTTTGTTTACTGAAAGAACTTTCTTTGTGTCAAGGACCATGTTTACTCTGATGTGACGCACTAATCTACTTTTGCTCTTTAGTACAGCATTCAAGTGTAGTGACTTTAAACTGCTGAATGAAAGCAATGTGATGAAAATCACTATGAACAAATTCTGTCGTTGTTACTGTTTAATCCCCATTTCTATACTTTGGTGAATATCACCTCTTAGTTTACCTAGAATGCCAGTTACTTTCTGTATGTATCGAAATTTTTCCACTGTTTGCTCCATTACCTTGAATCGCATTTGCATTAACTTTAAAAATGGAATCTTCAAGTGAAACATTATAATTAAGTGTAAAATGAACAGTTTTCATATTCTCTTAACGTATTTTGGTGCCATTTATAGCTGTCACTGCATGATTTTGTGAGTTAGTATTGTTCTTTTCTTATTTTCCTAATGTCATTATTAATTAATAACGCAACATCATCTTGTGCTTGCATGTTTACATTTATTTTATTAACTTGCAATTAATTTAACATTTACAAATTTCTAAACATTTACTGCATTCTAATGTTTGATGCTCTATTTTCCTGCAACACCCTTCTGTTCAAGCTTCATTAGTGGTCACCCTGTTTCCCACAGCCTTTAACTTACGATTTATTCTAGCCATTTCAGAATTTATCTAATTTCACCCAGTATCTAGCCTTTCTGTGGATTCCTTTAGCACAGTTTTGAAATCTGATTTAAATTACTTTATTCCTGTCTTGAGTTCAACTTGTATCTAGATCCTCAGGAATTCTATCACCGGATTACCCTGTGCTGACAAAGTGTCGACTTAAGAAGTTTTATAAGTCCCTACAAGATTACACTGTCTGCTCGTTTCAAATGTCTACATCTCGTTCTATTTCTCTGACGTTCCCATTCAAATATACCACGTCATTGGGATTCAGAGCGTCAAGATCTACATACTCAGTGCAACCCTTTGAAACAGAATAAACATTCTTATTGGTATCATTTTCATGACTATAACCAGTACTTTGTAACTGATTTAATAAATCGTAATCATTACTATCTACTTGTACATAGAGGTATTGATTGAAAGATCTTTAACATTCTCTTGCGCTTAATTTCTTTCCCTACCATTAATACAATATCTTCGCTCCCTTTCAGAAGCCATTTCACCATCAATAACAGCTACGCATCTACATATATATTCCGCAATCCACCGTAAGGTGCGTGGCGGAGGGTACACTATATCGCTACTAGGCATTTCCCTTCCTATTCCACTCCCAAACAGAACGAGGGGAAAGAGAATGTCTATATGTCTCTGTATGAGCCAAAATTCCTCTGTGATCCTTTGTGATCTTTACGTGAAATGTAAGTAGGCAGAAAAGCGAGATCGTGCTGCAGTCAGCTTCAAATTTCAGCCCTCTTAATTTCCTCAACAGAACTCCTCAAAAAGAACGTCATCTTTCCTCCAGCGATTCCTATTTGAGATCCCAGAGCATTTCTGTGAAACTCGCACATTGGTCGAACCTACCAATAACGAACCTAAGTGCTCGCCTCTGAACTGCTTGTATGTCTAACTTTAGGCTGTGTTTATAGTCCGCGGTTCCTCCACGGCAAAGCAACTGCTGTGATTTTTGGGAGTCTCCGCTCATCACTGACGCAGCAGGCAGTTCACCCCCACCTGACGGCCAGAGGGCGCACTGCCATATGGTGCGCGATTCCACTGTGCGCTCCCACAAGCTGCCACGTAATCATCAGCACAGACAACCGTGGTGGCTGGAAGTGCAGCCGCTGGTATTTTGACGCCGCAGCGGAAGAGCGGAGGGGCCGCGCCTATAACCAGGTCCCACGCTGCCTTGTGAGGAACAGCGCACTGACAAACCGCCGCTATTGCTCTGCTGCGGAGCAACCGCAGGCTATCAAGACAGCCTTAAATGATCTGCTGTGGGTCCCAAACACTTGAGCAATACTCGAGACGTGGTCGTACAAGCGTTTTATATGCGGTTTCCTTTACAGATGAAGTACATCTTTCCAAAATTTTCCAATAATCTGAAGTAATCTACCTGCCTTACAACTGTCCTTACACGTTCGTTCCATTTCATACCGCTCTGCAGTGTTACGCCGAGATATTTGAATGACGCGACTCTATCAGGAAGCTCACTACTAATGCTGTATTAGAGCATTATAGGATTGTTTTTCTTACTCGTGTGCATCACCTTACATTTTACTACATTTAGAGCTAGCTGCCATTCTTCACACCAACTAGAAATTTTGTCTAAGTCGTCCTATATGTTATTACAGTCAATTAATGACGACACCCTCCCACACACCACAGGATCATCAGCAAACAGCCGCAAATTACAAGTTAGTCTGCCCATCAGATCATTTATACAGATAGAAAATAATAGCGTCCTCTCACACTCCCCTGGGGCATTCCTGACGATACACTCATATAAAGTCACAAATCTGTGATCCTATTCCATAAGCTGGTATGTTCGTCAGCAGCAGTGGTGGCTGGTGCTTCAGATGACTGGAGGATCACTTCTGTGAGTGCCAGATCTTGTGGAGCCGCCTCCCCCCCCCCCCCCTCGGAGTACAAAGAGACAATATGACGCACCTCTGTGAGTGGCACCACAGGAAAAGCGCCCTGGTTTGCCCCCCCCCCTCCCCCTTTAGATATATTTCCGTTAAAAGATCTGCAGAATGTCTTATCTCAGCTTGTTTGCGCATGCTTCAATTCGAGCTGAGGTGTAGCCTACCAAGCTTCTTTATTTCACACTTTTGTTCCAAGCTTAAAGCTGAGTAATTTATTTCTAAAAGATACTGAACATTGTTCATTTTTGTTTGATAATAAACGCCAAGAACATGTTAATATACACATGAAAACTAAATACAGTTAGTAACTGCTTACACTGTTAAGTGAGTATAACACCGAGTGAGGTGGCACAGTGGTAACATACTGGACTCGCATTCGAAATGGCGGAGGTTCAAATCCACCTTCGGCCATCCTGATTTTGGTTTTCCATGATTTCCCCAATCACTCCAGGCCTATACCGGGATGGTTCCTTTGAAAGGGCAGGGCGGATTTCCTTCCACATCCTTACCCAAACAGTCCAAACGTAATCTCCATCTGTAATGACCACACTGTCGACGGCACATTAACTCCAAGCTTCCTTCCTTCCTGACTGTAACAAAATGAATATGATACGATGAAGAGACAAGCTACCTTCGTGTTACACGACACTGTAAGCAGCGCCCCCTCCAAACCTTACGCATGTGCAAAGGTTGCTCTCCCCCACATCTTTTCAAACAAATAAATATTTGTAATCTCGTAGGCTTTCCCGGCGATTCGTTCACATCTCGTGGAATCGGGTGTGCTGCCGGTGTTCCGCGTCTACTAAACACGATATTTCGACACCGTAACTCGGCGTCTTCTCCAGGTGTTCCCTGAGACTGATCGACAAGCCGATCGAGTCCCATTTTTATGCCTTGGTGGCGTCTATGTGGTCCGCACCCAATGTGCTCCAGTCTGACGTATGATGGTCCATCGTCGATCCGCGCCCACACACTCCGCTGGCATGAGGCTGTAGCTGAGCTGTTTGGTGCAGGGTTTACTCGAAATCATTTCCTGCCTCTTCATTGGGGTGGGAATGAGGAACTTCTTTGTCTTTATTTGGTTCATATTGGTTTGCGGGAATGAGGAATGTCGTGGGGAACTATGTTGAACTTAATTAACTTGAGGTGCCGCAGTGGGCTGTAAGAGATGTGAGGGATGTCCATTATGTCCCTCAGTGATCGTTGTGGCCACCGTTGTTCTTGCCCCATCTGAGTAGGTGGTGTAATGGTCTTCATAATGAGCGCCGATGCGACTTCAGTATCGGCGTCTCGATTTCGCTTCAGCGGTACTGCTCGAAGTGATAATTCTTCCCGCGGTTGGGTCTTCATAAGTTCCCACGCATCAGGGGGTCTCAAGCACGCTGCTGAGTGGTTCCATTCGTTGCCCGTGGCGAGGTAAATGAGACCACGAGCGAGGATTCTCCATTGTTCGCATGAGAATACACGGTAACTTCCGATGTAAGTGAAGTTAGGGTCATTGGGAAGGGTTTTAAGCCATGGGCGAAGTGCAACTTGCACCTCGTCAGAAAGGCGTATCTTCCGATAAGGTAGGGATGCCTTCAGGTGGGAAGGGAGAAAAGGGAAAGGGTTGTCGTAGTGGGGATAGCTCCCGTCCTGTAAAGATGGTCGTATCTTCAGTAAGGCCGGGACAATGGTGCGTCCTCGCGGCAGCGGCAGGCAATCTTCGTCCTGCGGCTGGTGCTCTTCTCAGAAGCTCACGAGACAGCCGATGGCTCCTCCTGAGAGAGGTCGACTGCAGCGGGCTTATCTTCTTCATCAGTGGCGGCCTATGATGTTCCATAGGTGGTCCGCGCCCGCCACGCGCGTTGCTAGCACTTTCAGGGCGATGCTTCTGCTTTTGGTGACCATTACACAATGTTTTTGTGACCACGCTACTCTCCTGGACTTCGGAGTTTGGGGTGCGCCTGCGAGGTATGCTACCCGTCGCATCAGGCTGTTAGGGTGGCACGCCGCCGGAATTACTCGGGGCGTTGGTAGCCATCTTTAGCTTCTCCCTGCTACTGTGGAGTGGGTGCCTTTCTTCCTTTGCTTCTGTAGCAGTTCCAGAGCCGGATTCCATGCAGTACTTAGTTGATATCCTGCTTCCCGGTTTATCAGCCCCTCCCCATCTTGATTTCGATTGACTCAGTTATGATGCTATCCCAGAACCTGGGGGTTTGAGCCAAGATCCTGGTTTTGTCGTAATCAATGGTATGTTCTAACTCCAGACAATGTTCTGCTACAGCAGATTTTGGGGCCTGTCGTAGTCTGGTATGTCTTTGATGTTCCTTACATACTACGATGGATCATCATACGCCAGACACCACTGCCAGACACATTGGGCGCGGACCGCATAGAAAGCACCAGACGCCGCCTAGGCATAAATATGGGACTCGATCGGCTTGTCGATCAGTCTCAGGGAACACCTGAAGAAAACGCCGAGTTACGGTGTCGAAATATCGTGTTTGGTGGACGCGGATCACCGGCAGTACACCCGATTCCACGAGATGTCCGTTAGATATTTGTTACAACGAAGAGTATAAATGTCATTTACCCTCAACATCGCGACACATTTGCAAAAGCGTCCAAAGATACGTGCCAAGTAACAATACAGACGATATTGTATTTCCAGTATCTGTTAAAAAGAAGATTGGGTTTAAAAAATTGTTCGCAGTCGGTCACGAACCTACTTCCTTCGACAGCGCAGCGTGATGTTGCTAACCACACGGCTATTCTTGCTAGGTGGAGAACAGTGACTTCATTGTTATTGATGGTCGGATCTTCTGAAGGATTTTACAGTTGATGCGTCTTTAATTTATAGTTGTAAGATATTTTACTAAATATGACGTTTTTTTTGACGAATCTTCAGAGTGCCAAAAACAAATATATGTAGAGCGGGTGTAGGATTTGCACATGCTTAAAGCGAGTTACGCAGTAGCTGCATTGTCTTGCTTCGGGATCTTTTGTGCGTAACCGCCAGGGCTCGAGTAGCCAGGAGCTGGCGTCTCTACCAGCTCCAACGCCACTGTTAAAGGCGGCATTTCCAATCGCTCCTCCCTGCCGCGGGAGGTTCAGAAGAGAATGTAACCTCAGCCGCGCATGCGCATTGCAACGCAGTGGTCACTGCCGCACGAATTCAAATGTTCAAATGTTTGTATAGTTTGTGGGACTTAACTACGGGGTCATCAGTCCCTAAACTTACAAACTACTTATGAACTACTTACGAACTAGGGCGGCACAGATATCCATGCCCGAGGGGGGATTCGAACCCCCGACCGTAGTGGCCGTGCAGACTGGAGCGCCTCAGTCCCCTCGGCCACGGCGGCCGGCCCGCATGTATTAGGCGGCCGTACTACGACTCGTACACATGCTGTCTCTGCGACGTAAAACGTTTCTCATGCGATAAAAATACCTTGAATATACATATAAAATGATTTGATAGAAGAAGAATGCCACTTTATTGACTTTTTTTCAGGAGGTGCTTTTTTCCAGGGGTCCGCTGAAGCAGTGAAGACACGGGACGCGCCGCCGCTGGTTAGCAGGCTGCAGTGCGGCACCGCCTCAAATGACTTTTTGAAATCGAAGAAAACACAATCTGCCTTTTGCCCTTCATCCGTGGCTTCTCAGAACAGTAAACACAGCAGTTAACAGCTTTACTGCGCTATTACAATGCTTCCGTTGCAGTACGTCAGCGTAACACAAACATTATGTCTGTTGTTGTGCGTGCGGCCGTTGCTTCTCGTAGGTGCGGGCTGTTTCTCGAGCTGCAACCGCCTTCGTCCTGCCAATGGTAGCAGTTGACCCATTTGCCGCATCGCGACGCGTTACCTTCCCTGCACAGTATGCTGGCACTTGAAATGATGTGATAGCTTAGGCACTTGAACTGCTCGCTTCACAGTTACACACGATCATTGTCTATGTGTGTTCACATTTTGGTTAGCGCTCAACAACAGTTCAAAAAGTTCAAAGGTAGTTCAGACCTTTTCAACAGAAAATGCTACTGCTTTCACTGATCAAATATTACATATAGACTAGTCTACTAACCGTCACCAATGAAAGGTATTACCTATGAAATGAACACAGTGTGGTTTTACACTGTGTTACAATAAAATTAATGTTGAATGTATGTTCAGTCTGCTCAGATAGACATATGGAGCTCTTTAAACAGAAGCACTATCAATGTGACGAAAGTTGCTTGACTATTTTCCTTGATTGGAACAATCTGACTTCTAGGTTGAATCGGACTGACCATGTCTTTCAAGCACAGGCTTCTGTACAACTTGGTCCTAAAACAGCCGCTGGCTTCTGACCATTTCCAGAATAGTAATGTATCTTACTTTTTGTCTTTACTTTGTACTTTTATAAAACATTTCTTTACTGTGGAGCACTTGAAAATGATGCCATAGTGCATCGAAACTGGATGTGCATTACATATGAAGTATTAAAAAAATTTCCTTTTTCAACAAGCAACTGTGGCTTAGAATACACTTGTATACGAATTATTCAAGTTGCACTCTTAACTGACATTATGTCAAATTATATTAAGATCAAATATTAATTGCTCTAAATAACCGGACACCATCTGTTTGGGTATTTTCTGACCTCTCAAAAGCTTTTGAGGTTAAATAATGTACTTCTTCTAGATAAGCTTAAGCATTGTGCTGTTAGTGCTGCTCTGCACAAATGATTTAAATCATACTTAACTGGAATAGTGTAGGAAGTTGAAGTAGGTAGTTCAGGTAAACTGGAAAATCAGCTAATTTCTCAAACTGGGAAACTATCAAGAATGAGGACCCACTGGGTCCGTTCTTGGATCCTTTTCTGTTCTTTTTATATATTAATGATGCAAAGTAAATTATTTTTGATGTTGATACAAGTATAGTAATTACACCTGACAAATAAGAATTGACTGACGAAATTGTAAATAACGTCTTTCAGAAAACTATTAAGTGGTTATCTGCCAATGAACTCTTATTAAATTTTGATTACCAAATGCTGATAAAATTCTCTCGGGCTTCCAGCCACGTCAAGTGGTTTGATATTCACGAGATTTCGGCCGAAATCTCCTCGGCCATTGTGAAGTGGTGACTGTCTGATCATTGCTGCCGCCGTCCTTATATAGCTGCCATATATGGCAATGTTTTGGCCGCGCCCGCTTCGACCGTCCGATGGCCGGGTCCCAAGCTGTGCTCAGCTGCAAGCCGCCGTCTTTATTAACAGATTTTTCACATATTTTGATTTCGATAGCCTCTTTTATTACGCTATCCCAGAAAGTATTTGTTCTGGTAATGACTAATGTATCCTCGAACGCAATGCGATGTTTGTTTTCTAGAGCGTGCTTCGCAATTGCTGTGCGCAATATTGAACAGCGCTGTGTTGAACATGAAACATGTTTTCGTCTACGTTATCCCGAGAAATCAGCAATTGCGGAGCACGCTCTAGAAAACAAACATCGCATTGCGTTCGAGGATACATCCGTCATTACCAGAACAAATACTTTCTGGGATAGCGTAATAAAATAAGAGAGGCTATCGAAATGAAAATATGTGAAAAATCTGTTAATAAAGACGGCGGCTTGCAGCTGAGCACAGCTTGGGACCCGGCCATCGGACGGTTGAAGCGGGCGCGGCCAAAACATTGCCATATATGGCAGCTATATAAGCACGGCGGCAGCAATGATAAGACAGTCACCACTTGACAATGGCCGAGGAGATTTCGGCCGAAAGCTCGTGAATATCAAATCACTTGACGCGGCTGGAAGCCCGAGTGAATTTTATCAGCATTTAGTACTTTGTTCATTGTAATTTACATAAACAAAATACTAGCGACGAATCTGGAGGTTCACTTGGCGCCAAAAAAGACAGAAGCAGCAACTAGCAGCCACGCCTGGCCGAGCACAGACCCAAAGGAGTTTGGTCCGCAGGGAACGTAGGGATTTTTGACACGGTTGGAAACGAGTTGGCAACGCTGCAATCCAGTGGCCGACCTTCGAACTGTTAACATGTAGCACCTTGTCTCATTACAGAGCTTTATAAAAGTTGTACATTTATTATCATAGCACTATTATTTATTGTGAAGTGACTATCGTTCAATGTACCGCTTAGGTTTGTGGATTTCGCTGGCCGTGTGTAAACGTTGGAAGAATACATTTAAAATCCACTGGCATCCAGTGTGTTATGAAGAATATCGTAGTTAGAGCCCTTAAATCATTTTCACAGCATTTTAGCTTCAGACATCAAGAATCTGCGTCCTGTGTGCTGAAACTGCATGAGGCGTTATCTACTTCGAGATCTAAGGTCGGTATTAAATTAAAAAAAACTTTGTTTCACCAGTCTGAAAAATTGGTGGAACCGACGGCCCCTTAAGCAATATGCGTTACCTATTGCAAATAGGATCATAAGTGCATAGTAATGGGAGTGAGGGTAAAGTAGAGAAAATTTATAAGAGCGTGATTTTATTGTGCCGAGAGACTGTTAGAAACTTTACAACTCGACAGTTTTAACATCGTATATAAAGACTTACTTTTGGCCAGCGACTATTTTCTCCCCTGTTGAAGAACTCTTTCATTTCATTAGAAGAGACATTTAAATTAAATTTCTACCACGTAAGTTATAGAATACAGGTATAGGGTATATTAAAGTGAGGAATCATGAGGTCACGCTGGGCGAGCTTTCTAATATGTGGAAGTAAGATAAAAATAAATAAATATTAAACCTACGCGACGTGCTGAGGAGCTGTAGACACATTTTAATGAGAGAAACTAAAAGAGTGTGATAATAAATAGGCTGCAAATTGAATATTTGATATGTTGTTCTTAACTGTGAAATTATAGATCTTGGCAATGCATTAAGTGTTTATAAAAAATTAAGTGTGTTGAGTTCTATCAATCATTCATATTGAACATATTTAAAAAATAGGTAAATTAGGAGTAATACATAATCGGAATAGGTTTTCTGCACCGAAAATCATGTTTAACATAATTCGTACTATAATAAAACTGTAATTTGTTGGCAGAATGAGATTAACCTAGCATTGCAAATTTCGGAATGGAATAAGGATATGAGAAAGGAAATAAGTTTGGATGCCATTAGGTCATTAGAGATAAGGTAAGCAATCTGATATGGCCATTTTGAAAGAAACGTTCGACGTCCGCCTGAAGCCTGAAATTATTTAAAGAATATACGGAGTACGTAAATACAGCCGTCTGCATGAGGCTTCAGCTATGTTTCTGCTGAAACCGCGTCCAGTTTGAAAGTCACAAAAGTTGTCAGATTTGTTGACCTCGCTTTGTACGAAGTTTCACAGTTGTGGTCTCGATGCCGCCAGCCCTGCTGGTGTTACTGTAAATCCGAACATTTTCAGCGTATATAACCTCGAACATTTTATGACTTCCGTCGCAAGTAAGTATATAAACAACACACACCGCGTGATGAAAGTCTCAGCGCTGCTTGTAACAGTCATAATTTTCTTCATGAACTTCGAGCAACAGGGAAGGTTTGTTTGCTCATAATTGGCCATGACGCCAGTCAAGCTAGACACTGTAGGGGTCGTAATATGTGTCCTAAACTAGGCCTAACGTATGTGACGATTGTAGGGGGCCGAACGTATGTGACGCAATGATGCTGGCGAAAACCAGCAAACACGGAAACCTTCAGCTAAGGTAATTTCTACTGAACAGGGCGAGATTGGCATTGAGAATATCACATTCTACGTCTCATATCAGTACATTTGTTACAGTGCTATTATGTTTGTTTCCTGGTTGGTCACGGTTTACTTCCGCGAAGAATGAGATTACAACGAACAACTATCATTTCCACAAGAACTGTCGTGAAAATTCCATTTTTATCTGTAGAGGTTATATATTACTTTTCTAGATATTCAGTGTAATTGGATGAAATTCGAGATATTCTTAATGAAGCGACACATACAAATTGCAGCAGTAAATTTTAATTTACGGTTTAGCTCCCCTAATGAGCTAGTTATATCAGTTGAGAATTCTTACAAGAGGACATTACGGTCCCGGAAATTCAGTTCGATGTGAGACTTCGCAGGTAAGCTCTACACTTCAAGGGTGTCCACCCATAGAAGTTGTAAAACACACTAACAAGGAGGGCCCGAGCGAAAGGTTCTGAAGTTTTGTGCGCATCTCATACACTGGCCAATTTGTTTGCTCTGGCAGCACAGGGAACTGTGTGCGGGCGATCAAGGGGATTAAGTTTCAAAAAATCATCCTCTTGTTGTACCGTGCCAAGTCTACATCTAGACTGCTAATAATAAAGTGTATACAAAATTTCACATATTGACGGTATACAGTAGAGAAATGACATCCAGTAAAACCTGTATAAAATACAATGAGTGATCCATCATCTACTGTCAGAACTTTTAATTAAATAAAAGGTTGCCAGGTACAATTTCAAGTATTCATATAAAATATAAGTTCCAATGAATGTGTACGAAGTACATTTTCCAAAAGAGCTTTGAAAATAAGATTGTTCATGTAACAATCCTTCATAATAAATTGTAAGGGTTGATAAAACACACTTTTTCAATGTCTTTATGATCATTATTGAGATTGTGTATTATTTCCAAGATGCTTTTCAATAACTACTAATAAATAATTGTTATAAACAACGGAAAACCAGAATTGGTAATAAATTGTTTGCCTTTTTGTTATCTAGCGTAGTGTCTATCGCCAGTGCTATAACTAGATGGAAACAAATACACACAAAGTAAAAGTAATATACTGATGTATGCATTAGTTTGCAAAGAGTACACAGAAATTATGCAGAGTTAAATTCATACCGTAAGAAAGCCCAGTGGACTCGTGACACCTGTAATAATAACGAATGTCACTGTTAATCGGGAAACAAATCTTATATGAAAGGTGAAAGTCAAACTGAGCTAGCTGCGTTATCAGTTTTGTACTGGAAGCCGCCATTGCTCCCTTTCTTTGGATATGCCAATCCCAGTAAGGGATGAAGATAATAATTTATACATAATTTTTCAAACATTTATGTAAGTTACAATTATAAACGTAAACATTAAGTGACATAGTAGGATTAACCATGCACATTGGAGCACCGGTTGCGGTGCGCGCGGTCGTTCGCCGTCGGGGGTTCGAGTCCCCCCTCGGGCAAGGGTGTTGGTGTTGTCCTTAAATTAGTTTACCTTTGTTTAAGTAGATTGTTAGCTACAGACTAATAACCACGCAGTTGAGTTCGAAAGATTTACAAACATTTGAATTCATAGTCAGTAAAACTTTAGTGACCGATAGAAGAAAACAGTAATAATGTCAACTAGGCTACAAAAAGTATTCCGTCATCACAACTTGCCAAATGTCGTCAGAAAGTTTCTATTTCACACTTTGCGTTCCTAAGCCCAAATAACATAATTAAAGCGCTAACATATAATCGAAAGCATACTTTTCTCATTAAAATACTTTTAAAGAATGGTTTTCCACGGGGATAAGGTAATAATTGAGGCAACGTACAATACACACTCTTGCATGTCGAAACTAGTGGAGAATCTAAGGGACGGGGAGGGGGTGGGGGGTGGTTGGGGCTGCAGAGCATTGGGAAAACCTCTTGCTATGTGTAATATTGAAACATGACTTTTTTTTAAATGAAATGGGATCGATGACTTTATGCCTCTTCTGAAGAGCGCGTAAATATCATCTTCTTTTTTTTCCCCTGAACTTGAAAGAAGACCGCCTGTCGTCTTCCATACATTTTTTGTATATTTCTGTAAAGTTATAATTTATTTAATGTCGCCAGCTTATCATTTTGTTAAAACTTGAACCCCACTCTTTTCCAGGCTTGAGGAATAGCATTTTTAATTCATGTGTTAAAATATTAGTTAATATTGCTAGGTTTCTCTTATTTTGTTATGTTAATAATTTATTATTACATTAATTAATGTGGCATAACTACGGCTTCTCCGCTATGCCACTGTCCCTGTGAGAATGTGCAGTTGTTTTACTTTTAAGTGGGTATGTTAATCTATGGCTGTCTGAATGTGGGTAGGAGAAGCCCGCTTTGCATCGTACTCTCTGGCTCAGAGTCGAAAGCGGCTCATGCTACCACAGACGTTTCCTCACCTTTTGGTTGCAAACTAGTCGGTGAGCCTTCCCTCAGAGTGAGTCTTCTCGCTCTCCGTCCCCACAACCGCTCATCTGGTGTTTTCCGGCTTCCGGTGGCTTCCTGCATCTCGTGGCCACTCGTTTGAATCATTCTGTGCTGAAGAAAGGTTGGTTCTGCTCTTGTGTTTGGAGATGGTAGCGTTTCATTGTCTAGCACGTTTAACTTAGACTCGTGATCTTAGAATCATTTTTTGGAATATTTTCTCCGATCGTGTGCGGAAATGTGTTCTCGTTTTTCAATTCAGTGATTTCCAATAGATAAACGCGGTGTGTGTGATTCTAGTTGCAGTTTCATAACGGCCCGGTATGTTAAAACCTTTTGTGATCATGTGGCGGTGTATGAACTCTGTGTAAATACTTTCTACCTTTGTGGGGCCCGATTTCTAATAGGTGATATGTTCATTTTTCTACAGTGCATGTAAAAAAAATCTTCTCACCTTTTTCCTCCGTGAGTGATATGTTTCGACGTGGTTGGTTCATAGAACAAAGCCTTCAGCTTCCACTGTTGTTTGTTTCATGCTCATCAGACAAATCCTTCTTATTTCCACAAATACTTCGCGATCTTCTCTCCCCGCCTATTTCAATTTTGCTGTTTCTTCTTCATATTGTAGTACGCACTCTGTCTTTGTCAGTAATTCTCTCTGAGCCTTGAACAACCTCCTTCAATAGCTTCCTTATGTAATTGTAAGCATTTCTATGGATTGCATGCTGTAATTCTTAATTTTATTTTTCTGACTTGTAATTATTTCACTTTTACGAGTTTTTTTAGACTGGACTTCATCCGTTTCTGTAAGAGCTCCCTATCGTTGTAGCTGTATTTCTTTCGCTTCTTCATGTAATGCTAAGCATTTCTAGGGGTTGCTACTATACTATGTGATGAATAGTGAGTGATGGCGAGTAGCCACATAGACCGATCACCTATCAAAACAACAAATAAACGAGTAGGATCTGTCACAGCAAAGGCTCATCGCCTTGTAATCGTAATGTCAAGTACCAGTGCAAATAGATGATCTCGGATAAAACATGCAAGGCGTTACGACCTTAATGTAAGCAATGGGTCTAATGCGAGGTATCCGGGCCACGGTATGGATACGCTACGCCTAAACACACGACCTCAGCTGGCTACAGTGCATGCATTCCTGCTGATGTAGCTCTATGGCTGGCAGTCGACTGCTCATGACTTTAGACGAGAGTGTATTAAATACGTGAGTTATGTTCCGCGGGCATTATGAATCCAGCAATTCGGAACTTTAAGGAATCTGTAAGTTACTTACTGCTCCTAATGATTGCCCAACATTTGTATGATTATTCCCTACATTTGTTGATAAATATGTGGTTATAAAGATTACTTGCTGATTGCTGCGCGCCTGTATGTACTAGACGATGATTGTAGTGATGTAAAGTGGGCGGCCACTCATCCAGAAGTGGGAACGAAAGAGCAAGAAGGCGATGGAGAGCCGCTAGCCAATCGCACAGCGGCAACACTCCCTCCACGCCAGCGCCACCTATGAGGAGGACAGAAAAAGCGCCGCTCGCTTCTGCACAGCCGACGTCTCCACTTCACTGCTTGACGTCTTCCACACCGGCACCAGAGGACGCACACATCAACGATGGGGCAGGAAAGAAGACGATGCAGCAGTCGACAAGCTATAGGAAGCGATACTGCATACTCAGTCTTATATAGGACCGAGTCTCAGTTAGTCAGGAGGAACAACATTGTACAATGTAGTTAGGCATGGATTGTAGCTCAGATCAAAGTTACGTAATTGTAAGTTTTTTCATATTAAAATTTTGTGTTAAACTGACTTTGTCTAGAGTGATTTTGGCTTCCCGTGCAGACCGCCCTACGATGAATAAAGTTGTAGCCACAGAAAGCTACAACAATGATATTGTTGAAGATCCATGCGAAGAACATAAAAGGGAGATCCCCGAAGCCGATCTGACGGCATTTCGTTGGTGCACATGAAGGAAATGCTCCAATACAGAATACTGTCCATCAATTAAAAGACGCAAACATAGATGATGGAGTGAAGTTACAAACAAATTTGAGAAATTTAAAGGGCTGGAGAAAGAAAGCGCCGTTAAATATCGTAAGGAAATCGTGGAACGAGGTGGAACCCGAAGAGTTTTTAGTGAACTAATTTTTAGTGAACTAGAAAACCATGTACTCCAGCAATTTATTAAAGCCACAAGTGAATTAAGTGTAGTGCATGATACAGACTTATAGATTTGCGGATTGCAATATCCTGAACAAATCGGCCTGAACTTTAAGACTTCACCTCATTGGCCATTCAAGTTCAAAAGGAAATACAAACTTACAAGCAGAAAGATTACCAAATATGTAAGCAAGAACTAAGCCAATAAACTGAAAAACTATTCCTAGAAGTTTGATACAGGAATTTACGTCAAATTCCAACAGTATTACGAAGTACATGTCATCAACACAGATCAGTCCGGTATTAACTATGAAATGAAAGCGACTCGCACGTTGTCGTTAGTTGGGTAAGATGACACTAAATGTACTGTGGGCCCGCTTCATGCCACTTCACACTGTTATACCATACAATATTCTCTAAACAAAGAAGGAATCTTTTACCTTGTCCTTCACCGCATTTATCACGGCTAATACTAAAGCAAGTGTGACTATGCGCTGCAAGAACCTGCGTACTGGTCTCTGTACGGTTCTGATTTGAAAGTTTGGCTCGATGTTATCTTAGGGTCAAATCGTGCATGTCTGCTTTCATGCCCCAGTAACTACCTTTGTTGCAAATATAATCCTTTACCTGTTATCCTGTAGTTGTAGCACTTTTCCCCAACAAAGTAACCACAACTTTAAGAAACACAGAAACACTATATATTTCGTGAGCACTCAACATGAAATTGTCAACAGTTCAAAATAGTTTAAGCTTCCCGAACACCATTTCTACACTCGTAAGTTCTTGTGTAAAACATAAACTCGTACCAGCTGCACTGGTGTACACTTCTTATCGCCAAATTTAGAGTCCAGAGAATCGACCGTTCGCTGCACAAATCTTAACACTCTGCGCGATCGAACTACTTCTATCATCCAAGAGGGTCTTTCTTCTGCCAAGACTAGACAGGGCGTTCTGTTGTCTGGTTCTTTTTTTTTTTTTTTTTTTTTTTTTTTTTTTTTTTTTTTTTTTTTTTTTTTCGCGCACACTCTTCGCTCCCCCCTCCATCTCAAACACTCCTCAACAGTTCTGTACCTTTGCCGCTTCCTCATTGGACCATCGCCATCGCTTCCAAAACAGTATACATCTTAACATGAGATATTTCTTTAAGTAAAAACTGGCCATCTGAAACCATTTCCTCACTAATATAACATTATTTAAATACAAATAAATTACTGTTAATTAGTATTACATAAACTCTGAAATTAATAAATAAACAAACCAGCTTTCATGAGCTTGACCCCTCATGCGACACAATATTTACGTAAATTCAAATGTTTGTAAAGCTTAAGGGACTTAACTGCGGGGTCATCGGTACCTAAATATACAAACTACTTATGAAATACCTTATACTAAAGACAGCACAAACATCCATGATCGAGGGGGGATTCAAATCCCCGATGGGAAATGGCCTGGCGCATCGTAGCATAGCGCCTCAATGCGCTGCGGCTTTACGTAAATTACTGGCAAATTGTACAATCAATATGACAGATAAATCATGCTGCTTGCATTTTCAGTGTTACTGTTGAGAATATGATCATCTGTTTATATTCCCATTATTGATTTATATCAGTTGAAATCAGTCATTACATAAATATATGCAAGTGTGACGCTTTTAAGGTGATAACTTGAGACAATAAGCTATCATCTAAACCATAGTTTGTTGAAATTGCACGACGCATTCAATAGTTGGATACTTTAAGCTTGATTTTTCTATATTTTGATATAGTAGTCAATCATTTGTAATTTTTGAGATATTGAAATTATTTTTTTAGAATCACGGGATGTGCTTAATTATTCCGATATCGCAGTTGTCTTAAATGTTGACAATAAATAATTTTATAGATGAAATCATTTCGTTCCGAATTATGGGAGAATGGAACTTACAGATGTCCACCAGACACCCTATCGAAACGCTCGGGTAACAGCCCTCATTAGTTTTGAGTACAAAGCATGGGCCTTTCCTGATTTCCGCCGATTTGGACAAACCCCCGACTGGTTCTACTTTACGTTTACGATGTTAAATGTATGCTCCATTCTGCAATAGATTGTTTGTGGTAGATGGATATTCAGAGAAAACACAAAGGGGAATGTAGGGCCGAGTGGTGGTGAATACAGACGTTTTTACGGATTTGGACTTCAGGAAGGAATTGACCTACTACTCTGCCTTCTTCATTGTGATCTTCGATTCAACCTCCTCGATCTCAACAGTGAGAGACGCAAGATACTGGGGAGGTTGCGGTTGTTTTACCATGTGTTGAGCTGAGTGGGACCAGGGAGGCACATCGAACAAATGTTGTGGTAGACACTTTGTGCATCAGATGGGTTTGGATATCGGTAGCACACGACTTTATGATTATGGAGATTTTGCGTGGTATTAATTATTTTATGCTGGGGTTGGAAAGGTACTTTTTAATTTCGAGGTTTAGTATTTTAAGGCAGAATCTATTGGCTAAAGGGTGTGGGTCTTGTGTGAGGGTATTTGCGTTTCATGAGAAATGAAGCGTATGTACTAGGTGATTTGCAGGGCTCATTCGAGCGTGCATTTTCAAAGGACGTTGAGAATGGAGACGGACAGGATTTTGTATGATTTTTCTTCTTTTAACCTGGAGCTGGTATGGAGAGGTAGTAAATGTCACAGCTGCAGCATATGATGCTGATGCAGGTTTGCTTGTGGTGCTTCCGCTTCTGGATTCAGATGTGATGCTGGCGATGGCACTTCTCAAGTTGATGCCGGTTGTGCTGGTTGTGGTTGTGGTTGTGGTGGTGGTGGAGGTAGTGGTGGCGGACGTAATGGTGGTACTGGAACTGACGTTACAGTGTCCAGGAATGAAGAGTCAGGCAAGTCTGGAGTTGATGTGCATGTGAGTCTGGAAAAGGATGGGGAGATCCGAACAGCGGGAGACAGAGGGAGACGTGGAACAGAAGGCGGGAATAGTTAGTGTGATGTAAAGGAGTAGGTGGATATGGGAGTGGGTGTGGAGTAGATGATGTGGATATCGCGGTTGTAGATTGTGGGCAGGTTTAGGCAGTTACAAGCTAGAGACGAGGTGCTGACTGAAGAAGGCGAAGAAGTGATTCGATTATGACCAGTAGTGAGGTCGATAGCCCCATGTGAATGGAAGAACGAGCAGCACGGTCAGGCAGCAATGATGATGACGTCGATAGCGGGGGTGACGACTGGCTGCGATTGTGATATGGGCAGTGAGAACTCGCAGCAAGGACGGCGATTCTGAGGGCGAGGGAGAATTCGGGTAGTGAGACCTGACGGGATGCCAGATAAGACGTACACGCGAGTCCAAGGGCGATGACTGTGAGCAAGGACCGAGTTTCCAACCCTGAGAGCAGCCCAGACAATTGTTGTCGCGAGGCCGAATAGCAGCCTCGATTCTACAACATGGGAATAGCCACCCAACTAGAACCCTCGTACTGCAACCCTTTTATACGGTGCCATAGGAGTTCCTCAGGATACGACAATTTTTCACATAATTGATTATCCCGCGTTTTTCTTGGGAGTATGTTCCATATTATATTTATTCAATATGTTGTTTAACAGCAATCTAGGCTACCATGTGCAAGGTATATGAAAAAAATAGCGGAGAAGCCCAAATGTTTGTTTGTAAATCTATCGGACCAAACTGCGCGGTCATCAGTCCGTAAGAAGCCCAAAAACGGAATTTTTGATCTAACACTGCCTTGCTCTTTTCTGTCACATCTATATTCTGGTGGAATTTGTTTCAGAAAAAGCCATACAGATTCGATGATACATCTATTTGAAAATCTAGCTGTTCTAAAAAAAGCAGATAGGTCCCTTGTTGTTAAAAAAACGACAAGTCCAGGAGTCGTAGGCTTCCTGTTATTGTATACAATGTTGTAGAGTCGTGTGCGAATTGTTTAGGATGTTTAAAGGAAGTCACATCTATGGTTTTGTGCTATATAAACAACATTCTAGTAGAAAAGTGAAGAGAGGAGCTTGTTCTGCTTAGTGATGGATGTCTTGGCGAGAACAAAAATAATGTTATGGTTCAGTTTTTGTACAGTGTAGCTCAATCTTTCAAAATCTGCAGATGGATCACATATTTGTTTCTAGTGAGAGGACATAACTATTTACCTAATGATCAAGAGTCCTCATTGATGACTCATTAGAGTCGGAAGACAACGACTGCAGAAATTTCTGAAATGTGGGACAGGAAAATTGTTGAAGCCCGTACACTACCTCATCCATTCGAGTTGAAAATATGAAACATAAAGACTTCATAGTCATTAAACATTCCACTAAGGCTTTCAGAAACCGCAGCAGGCACTAATGTTTCGCACTGATGTGGAAGACAGGTTTTGTCTCATTACGGAACTCTTACTTGGCCCACGAATAAAAATATCATTAGCAAGAGAAGTAGTACTACAGAGTATAGTACTTTGGATCTTCATCGGCTGTACAAGAAGAATCCAGGTATTCAACCAGCTAAAGCAAGATATCTTTGTAATTTGATGTAGTTTCTGGGAAAAGAGAACAAAGCCTTCTACATGGACCTATTTTTAGTTAGATTAGATTAGATTAGTCTACCTCATATGATGATTGTAATGAAGAGGAGTTGTAAGTTGACGATTGTGACAAGAGTGATGGGTGCGAGGATGAATACAACTAATAATGAGAACCATAACCTGTTTCCAGTTCGTAATAAATGAAATAATATTGTACTTTATTCATTTTTACATATCCACTGAGAACATTGTGTAAGTTAGTTCAGTGTAAAATATTAAGAGTTTTTAAGCCTCCTAATTTTTCTACAAAAACTAAACAAGTTCAAAGAAAAAACTCTTCTTTAAACTAAACTATCTGCTGCAAATTTGAAAACGAAAATTGCTGAAAAAGGTGTTCCTTTATAACACGCTCTGAATGTCGTTTGGATGCTTTTAATGTTTTACATTAAACGGTGAAAGTTTTTCTTGATCGCTGAAAAATCATTTGTGTGGACGTGTCTGGCTTTTGTAATAAACCTTTCATATTGCTCAGATAAATACTTAGTAGTCTTCTAGCTTTCTGTGGCTAGAACTTTATTCATTGTAGGGCAGAGTGCACGGGAAGCTGAAATCACTCTAGACAAAGTTAGTTTAACACAAAATTTATTAATATGAAAAAACCTACTATTACGCAACTTTGATGTGAGCTGCTATCATGCCTAACTATCTTGTAAAATACTAATTGCCTAGGTCGGTGTGACCTCCTGACTAACTGAGACTGTCGGTGCTATGTAAGACGGAGAACGCTGTCTCGCGTCCTATAGCTTGTCGACGGCTGCGTCGTCTTCTTTCCTGCCCCATCGTTGATGTGTGCATCCTCTTGTCAAATGTTCAAATGTTTGTTAAGCTTATGGGACTTAACTACGGGGTCATCAGTCCCTAAACTTACAAACTACTTATGAACTACTTACGAACTAGGACGGCACAAATATCCATGCCCGAGGGGGGATTCGAACCCCCGACCGTATTGGCCGTGCTGACCGTGACTGGAGCGCCTCAGTCACCTCGGCCAGCGCGGCCGGCTCCTCTTGTCCCGGTATGGAAGACGTCAAGCAGTGAAGTGGAGACGTCGGCTGTGCAGAAGCGAGCGGCGCTTTTTCTGTCCTCCTCATAGGTGGCGCTGGCGTGGAGGGAGTGTTGCCGCTGTGCGATTGGCTAGCGGCTCTCCATCGCCTTCTCGCTCTTTCGTTCCCACTTCTGGATGAGTGGCGCCAACTTTACGCCACTATAAGTAGCATCGATGTATGCAATAAAGAGGGTGTTGGTTACGTCCATTGCAAGGCATGTAGCCTAACTGCATAGATTGTATTAGCGTTTGTTCAAATGTTTGTAAATATATCGGACCAAACTGCATGGTCATCAGTCCGTAGCTTACAAACTACTTAAACTAAGGTAAACAATCTAAGGACAACAAACACACATACACACACACATGCTCCAGGGAGGTCTCGAACCTCCGACAGTGAGCAGCAGCGCGCTCCGCAGTGAGACGCCTTAGACCGCTCGGCTACTCCACCGCGGAGTTAGCGTTTGGCTCAGTTTGACTTCTGCTTGTCGGAAAACATGTTTTCTACGATTAACCCTGATGTTTGTAATTATGTGTGCTAATTGAGCCCACTGGACGTAGTCATGATATGTAATTAATTGTACAGAAACCGACTCATATTAAGTTGCTTTAACTTAGAGGGTATGTATTCTTGTCTAGTTCTAGCATGGGAGATCGTCACTAAGTGCTAGAAATCGATCTGCTGGATAACAAAACGCAAACAATTTGCGACCAATGATGGTTTTCCCGTGTTTATAACAATTTATGTCATTAATCTAAAACTTGCATGTAAAATTCTAAATTGGCAATCACGATATTGTAAAATTTATTATATAAATTTTTTGCATTGGCAATTTTAGCTTACAATTTCCTTTGATTAGAAAGACATGTATAATCGTTCAATGTTCTAAAAGCTAAGTATATCAATTATAATTAACATTTTAATCGGCTTTAACAGTCATTTGATAAATAAAATAATTTGTAATGATGGTCATTAACTTGGTTTAAAATGTGTTAAAATTTTGAAAACAAAAAATTATGATAAAACCTGGATCTTCGGCGTGGCAAGCAATTCTGCTACAGGTGCAGCCATTTCGCTGTGATGCTAGAGTCCAGAAAGTGACCATTATATCGCTCATTAAATACAACAATGTCACACTCAAAAATCGCGATTTCTCAGGAAATGAATTTGAAGATTTGATATCTTTCTTATTCCAGTAAGAAATTATGTTTAAACTTGTAGGTGATATATTTGAAAAAGGAAATTGTATATCCTCAATTATACATCCTTATAAATTATTCTGAATACCAACAACATTATTTTACAACTATTTATTTACAAAAAGTTCCACTATAATCGAATTTAAAGGGTGACGTAACTCAAATTATGACGTTGTTGACAGCATGAAAGTGTGAAATATGGGTGACAGAACTCAAAATATGACGTTGTTGACTGTGATAGTGTTAAATAAACACTTTTGATTGTGACACACGTGTTACACAGTATTGATGAATACTGGAAATAACTGTATATTATGCTTTAATTATCCATTAGTAATAAAAATTTAAAAAGACATTCCAGAAATATAATAACAGAATGATATTTTCACAGATATCAGTAAATAACTTGAATTAAATGGTCAACTACAAACAAGAAAAATGTAATCAAAATTGAAGTGTAAATGAATCAAACAAATCTTTTCCTTATGTCCTATCACTGCTGTTTCAATCGGCTAGAGGAAATTTGAAAAGGTGTCTTGCGGTTTGATATGAGGACCCATTACAAATTGCCATGAAAGGTTGAATAAACTCTGGGGACATAATTTTTGTTTAATAATGCAATATGGTCATCCCTCTTCTTCAAAGGTATTCCTGGTTTTGAACGAAATACAGGTGTTAAAGTCCACTGCCCAGGAAGTTTCTTCCTTTTAATTACAGTTATCTTTTCAAAGTCGTGTTTGAAAGACGTTTTGTATGAAACAGAACACGGAGATTCTTTTTCCACTTTCAGTACTTTTACAAATAATCATTTTGCAGAAGACAGCATGTAAATAGGCCCAATTGTTGAAGCAAGTTGTTTCAGATCGTAGAAGTCCTCATAGCATAGTTCATTTACGTGGAAGGATTCGCCATGTTTCTTAGCACCTCTAATGGCAGAAATATACCTGTCTGGGGTGTATATTGGTCCACCCTTGAGTTGAAGCTTTTCTTGTCTTTCAGTTACAGAATGGGCTGAGTCGCCTTCATTTTGTGTATGGCCCTTAATCAGATATTTGTGAGTGATCGACTTGATACCTATATACCGTACTGCATAGACATAGAGGGCCGACATGAATTTATTTTTGTGTTGGCCAGCACAGTTATATGAGTAAAAAATCACTTGTGTATCTTCCAAATACAAATACAAACACGTACCCAACTCACTAACCCCTCGGTACCCATGGGATTCATCGCATACAAAGAATCCTAAGATTTCTTTTGCAGGTCATAAATTGTAAAGTTAAAAACAATCAACTTTGATTTGTAATAGAAAATAGAAGCATCTCCTTTAGGTATTTGCATTACAGCTTGTAGATCATACACTGCCACAATACCTTCAAAGTTATCTCTGTCATACATTTTTTCAGTTCTACATGTTTTTCTTCCAAATGTTACTCATAATTTATTTTTAAGAGTTCCTTATCTCCCTCATTTGCATTTTCGTAGGCAACACACGTTACACACTTATCCTTTTTGGGGGTAAAAAACTAAAAACTCCTTGTTGGTCTGATTGATTTGTGCCATCTGACGTATTATCGACAGCCTGCTCGTTTGCAGCTACAGCTAACGAAACCAACAATCCTCTTCGCGAAGTCATGGCGATCTACTGAAAGAAATTAGTTGGGAAACGAAATATGAGATACAGGCCTAGTATCGTCTTAAACAAAGAATATAAAAATACGTTCCTGCAAGACTGACATAATTGCAAATAAAACAATGCATTTTCTAATTTTGAATCAACTCTTGCACCAAGAGTGTCACAATTCTACTTAATGCAATATTGAAGATCAGAACTGACAACATGGTTAACTCTCAATAACGCCATAATCTGACATAGTACACTTCCAGAACGTGAAATAACGTCATATGTCGAAATAACACTGACATGAGATGGAGGAGTTGGATTAATATATTTAATACAATACTGTCTCAAGTCTAAATAGTACATCATTCATGTATAAAGCACTATATTTATGTCTTCAAAAGTCCGTCACTACACA
Organism: Locusta migratoria; assembly: GCA_026315105.1. Lineage (NCBI taxonomy): Eukaryota > Metazoa > Arthropoda > Insecta > Orthoptera > Acrididae > Locusta > Locusta migratoria. The sequence goes on from CM048755.1 coordinate 12,088,068, forward strand.
AAATATGACACGCTTCAATTAACAAGCTGCAACCTTCCCGTACAATGTGACACTCTCATCTGAGATAATACAGTATTGCGGTGAATGGCGTGGCGGAACTGGCATGATGCATTAACGACACTCCTGCTCATTAGCGAGAAAATAATGGAAGCCCAGATGTGTCGACCTTACACTTATAAGAGCAGACCAAAACACATCGACCCATGTGTATAGGTGAAAAATGGCGATTTTTGAGATATGAAGTTGTTGTATGTAATGAGCGATATTAGCTTATTCTGGATAGTGCACTCTGCAGCTTGGACACCCTTGAAGTCTACTACTTACATACAGAGTCTCATCGGAACTGAATATCCGATACCGTAAGCTCTCCTTGTTAGACTCGCTTGTCTTCAGTTGCTCAGTAACTCCGGTAACTCTAGCAATCCGTCATACTAAGAGACTGAATGTAAGAAGATGAAGCGGGCGTATGAAATAAATATTATCTTATTTGGACGTAGACTGAACAACACAGACTCCCATACAAGAGATTGTTACCAAGTTACAAGGTCATGGTATGTTAACCACTTGATACACCAAGAAGCCCGAAAAAACTATCCCATGGCAAACATATAATGTAAAAAAATACGGTTTCTATAAACGTTGGTAAGGTACTAATTAGATAAGAACTCTTCATAAACTATAAGAAACTCATTACACTGTGTTGCCCAATTAACTTTATTTTGCAAGCAGTTTAGATTTTAAATCGTTTTCATGACAGGAAAAAATAAAAGACCATCACATATCATACAGTTACTCCGTCAATTACAGATGTGTAAAATGCCACAGTGACCAATGGACAACCTAGTTTTACATCAAAATAGGAATACTGTAAAAATATATAGGGTAAGGTGGTACAAATTCTATATAGAAACAATTCCGATCAACATAAGTTTTCACGCCATTTGTCAGTCTCGTAGTGTAGCAGGTTTCTACAGCACCTGTCTTTTCCAAGAATACATCACCTTGTGTTAAGAGGTAAGTGAAGCTGCATAGTCTAACGCGTTCTTATAAATTTTCTAGTTAAGGGTGACTGGATTCGCTGCCAAAAATGCAATGTTTGGTACCACGAAGTATGCGTTGGTGCCTGACTGAAAAGGTACTTTTATGTGGAAGATATGAAACTTCCTGGCAGATTAAAAGGCAAAGGTCCCAGGTTCGAGTCCCGGTTCCGGCACACAATTTTAATCTGCCAGGAAGTTTCATATCAGCGCACACTCCGCTGCAGAGTGAAAGATTCATTCTGGAAACATCCCTTAGGCTGTGGCTAAGCCATGTCTCCACCATATCCTTTCTTCCAGGAGTGCTAGTCTTGCATGGTTTGCAGGAGAGCTTCTGTGAAGTTTGGAAAGTAGGAGGCGAGGTACTGGCGGAAGTAAAGTTGTGAGGCGGCATCGTGAGTCGTGTCGGGATAGCACAGTCGGTAGTGCGCGTGCCCGCGAAAGGCAAAGGTCCCAGGTTCGAGTCCCGGTTCCGGCACACAATTTTAATCTGCCAGGAAGTTTCATATGAGCGCACACTCCGCTGCAGAGTGAAAGATTCATTCTGGAATATTTGAGAGTTCTCCCATGGTTGCAGTTTTGGGCAAATTTCACATAAAATATCTTCAAATTAAAACGTACATCACATGTAAACCATTAACGCACGTGGGTAGTTGTACCTGGCAATGGCTTTTGCCGCAGAAGATACTTCCCCTCCATAAATTCGTGGAAAAATACAGTGTGTTCAAATTCAGTGCTGTCGTTGTGCCCTGCGTCCCTTGTCAACATCAACAAACACAATGTTATAATTGTTATCAGCACTACAAGCAAGAAATAAAGTTTTGGCGAGAATAACAAATCGTTTGTTAGCATAAGGGAAGAAACTATTGACCTCATCGGGCCCTTACAAATCACTTAAACGAATTCAAATTGACTCATGCTATGAGCAACACACACATATCCATGCCCGAAGGAGGGTTCTAACCCCCGAGAAAAGCAATTCATAGAAAGGTGCCTTAGACCCACGCGGCCATTCCGTGCGCCTAATAACTACTTCAGCCATAATGAAGAACAAAACCTAATTTGTAAAAAGTATGATTAATAAAACTAATGTTCAATGACATGGCTGTGAAAGTGGCAGAACCATGTGCATATCTTGAAGGTTTAAGAAATTCAAAAAATTGAGTAACAATTATTGTAACGAATTGTGTTGAATGTTTTGACTTGATAGTGATGACAATGTTAATGCTGAATAGCGTTTTTCTGAGTACGCTGGTCGTAATAAATCTGAAGGTTCATCTTCTGAAGTTGCTTCTTTTATTTGAAGGGTCGTTATCAGCGATAAAATACTAAGGACTCTCGCTGAATGTGTACTATGCATTCCCAGTTCCACTTACAGAGTAGAAAGCTCATTCGTTACAATGAACAATGTGATTTGTGATAAGAATATTAAGAAATATGACTGGTCAGCATACTCTTCAACCCTGCATGGAGGTGCGAACAGATGGTGACGAGGACACTACAGAAACATTTCTTGATGATGTCGTCAACAGATATGCTACATAAAAAAAGAAAAAGAAACTAGATACATTACTTCACTATAAGTTACTACATGCAATAATATTACTTTTATTTTATTGATTTTCATAATTCCAGTCTTCATCATAATATTAGTTTTCCCTTTATCCTTCATGAGGTCAGATGGGAGCATTAACTAAGTAGGTAACCCAACAAATCATTTCACGGAACGTGTTTACCCTTCCCATTGCCGGTATGGTGACGAGTACAAGCTCGCATTCCGAAAAGTTTGCAAAGGAAATCGGCTCTGCCGTTTTCGAAGAAATCATTCCAAAATCATACTGGTGTGATTTAGAGAAATCACAGAAAACATATATGTGGGTGTCTGAACTGGCGTCCTTCCAGATGCGAGGCCCGCGTGCTGACCACTGGTCACGTCATTCAGTGAATAAATTAAGAGCCCCTGGAAACGGATACCTTTGTAGTATACGATACCACATCTATCTGATTAAATATCAGACCCCTGAAGAGTATCTGCTGGATTATACCTTCATGTATCATCCGTTAAAGATTACTATTTTTTTTTCTACTTTCAAAATTGAACCTTATATATTTGTTCATATTTTAAAGAAACAAAAATATTTTCTCGTAAATTGATCAACGTTACTTTTCAAATATAAAAATGTTTATTTCCACAAACTTATATTTATAGTTTTTTATTTGATTAATTCATTTTAATTTGCATGAAACTATTAGAAAACGTCAATGTAATGCCGAGAGACTATCTTAATGAGATTCTATGACGATGTACATTTTGCACTGAAGAAGGGAGTTAGTGTTATATGGAATGGTGGTAGTAAAATGGGCACTTTTATAACGACTTATTATATGAAGTGAAACCTTGATGAGGTTCTGGAAGAAATAATTGGCCTAATAAGAAATGTGATATGAACTGAACGAATGTACATGACTTATTCTGTTTAAGACTTCGAAACGAAATTTAAATCAAATATTTGTAAAGAAAAAGGACCAAACTGCAGTGGTCACCAGTGCCTAGACTTACAAACTACTTTAACTAACTTAATGCTAAGGACAAACACACACACTCACACGCATGGGCACTCAGCAGCAAGTCGCCTAAGAGCACGCGACAGTGCCTGTTAATTGCAGATCAAATAAGAAGAGGGGTATAACGTGATACAAGTGTGAGTAAACAGAATTTTCCACAATTCGTATGGTAGCCCTGGGCCTCTTGCAACTATAAATATCCTAGACTATGAACGGAGGAAGGAAGATAACGCCGAGGCACCGATTTAGCTACGATTAAAGATAAGTATAAAATTTAACGTGTTGACCAATTAGATGTTCAAAATTCAAATGTGTGTTAAGCTTAAGGGAGTTAACTGCGGGGTCATCTGTCCCTAAACTTCCAAACTACTTATGAACTACCTTATACTAAAGACGACACAAACAACCATGCCCGAAGGGGGATTCGAACCCCCGACGGCGGACGGCTGCGCGCACAGCAATACGGCGCTCCAGTACGCGCGGCTAATCCGCCGCGACGCAAATTGATATTGACAGGACATGTTCATTAGCAAAAACGAAACGTTTGTCTACATCTACATCTACATGGGATACTCTGCAAATCACATTTGAGTGCCTGGCAGAGGGTCCATCGAACCTCCGATTTACTATTTATCTCCCGTTCCATTTTCGAATACCGCGCGGGAAGAAAGAACTCCCGAATCTCTCCGTTTCTAGCTCCGATTTCTGGTATTTTATTCTGATGATCATTTCTACCTATGTAAGTGGGAGTCAATAATATATTTTCGCATTCGGATGAGAATGTTGGCGATTGTTTCGTAAGTAGCCCACGCCGCAGCGATAAGCGCTGTTGTTGTACTGATCCCGTCCCAGACCCTGTATCATTTCTGTGACGCTGTCTCCCCTGTATCGTGACAATAAAAAATGGGCTGCTCTTCTTTGAACTCTTTCAATGGATTCCGTCAAACCAACTTGATAAGGATCCTACACTGGGCAGCAATACTCTAAAAAAGGACGAACACGCGTGGTGTATGCAGTTTCTTTGGTAGTTCTGTTGCATCTTTTCAGGCCAATAAAACGCAGTCTCTGGTTCGCCTTTCCCACGACATTATCTACGTGTACTTTCCAGTTTAAGTCTGAAGTAATAGTAATTCCTAGGTGTTTTTTGGAGTTTACGGTCTTCACTTTTGATTAATTTATCTTGTAAACAAAGTTTAACGGATTTCTTTTTCGTACTCATGCGGACGACTTCACACGTCTTATTATTTAGAGTCCATTGCCAATTTTTACACCATAGTGATATCTTATTCAGATCGTTCTGAAATTGGTTTTGATCTTCAAATGATTTTACTAGACGGTAAATGACGGCGTTATCTGCAAACAACCTAAGAGAGCTACTTAGATTTTCCTTTAAATCGTTTATGTAAATGAGGAACAGCAGAGGACCAATAACAATACCCTGTGCAACGCCCGATATCACCTCTGTTTTAGTTGATGCCTTACCATCGATTACTACGATCTGTGTCCTCTCTGACAGGAAGCTTATGTGACTTAACTGCGGGGTCATCAGTCCCTAAACTTACAAACTACTTATGAGCTAGCTTATACTAAAGACTGCACAAACATCCATGCCCGACGGGTAACGGCCTCGTAGCATAACGAATCAATGCGCTCGGCCGCTCCGACACGGCATGTTCATTAGTATGATTTGCAAATCAAACATGTCGGCCCGCTGGTTCAAGGTGAAAGTCGATATCGCGACGCAACACCTACTACCAAAATGTGCCGCCGGCTCTCGTTGTCCCTATAAAACGAAGATAACAGATCAGCAGACGTGCAAGATGCATCGCCAGTCGTATGTGATATTTGAAGAGAGCGCATTTTTAGCATGTGTTGCGTCCATTCAGCATACTGCTGCCGGTTTGTGACGAAGAGTTTCGGAAGCGCAACGCGAGTGTGCAGCACGGTTCATGGAAGACCGTGGAAGTCACACCACCTACACTAATAATCGATACCACACTGCGTCCTCCTCGGCTGTGTCGCAACATCCTATACTATCAGGGGAGACAGCCCGTCCGCGTTTTTTGCGCAGTTGGTTACGTTCGCATTGTGCACTTCTCCGCTTAGCTTTGACTGTTTAGAGGTCTGCATATTGGGGACTTTGCTCGCGCCGCGCTCGGACGCACCACCTAGAATCTCTAGGTGGTGTTGTCTCGGATGCGGATGTTTGACGACAATTGGTAAGTAAAACCTTGACGCCAGTTCTCTGTTGCCTGCGAATTTATGCAACATCAATATCAAACATCTCCAAACTTCTGCAGGCAAGCATTCACACGATACAACCTGCAGGAAGAAAAGAAATGGAATGCAACAAACGTGATATGGGGCGGTTCGATTTGTCAGAAAACTATATAATCACTTAAGTAAAATAAAATATTTAACATGTTATGATCGATTTAGGAAACCTGAAATTTGACTACCAGGAAAAAGGTGACAAAAATGATTAGGGACTAGCGTCAGCCGGTCACTTATTTACTGCAGTCTTAAGTTAGTGCACCTCTCTTTTCTTTTTTACTCTCTGCCCACTTTCTCTTTCCTTCTCTCTCTGTCCATCTCCTCCTCTTTCTCTCTTTCTCCGTTCATCCCCATTCACGTGTCTGTCACCATCTCTCCTCTCCCATTTCTCCTCTTCTCCTCTCTCTCTCTCTGTCCGTCTCCTTCCTTCACTTTGTAACCGTCTCCTCCTCCAGCTGCTACTTTCTCTCCTATATATGAAACCTACATATATGCGTTAAGTTTCATGGTGACTGGACAAACGGTGTCAAGAGCCGCAAGGTACCCTCCGTCTTGCCAAATTCACTGACTTCCAAATTATAAGAATCTCCTTCATGAAAACATACATATACGTGCTGACTTTAATGCTGACCCTTAAAATATTTTTTGTGTTTGTTGTAACGTACCCTCCGCCATGCACCTACGGTAGCTTACGAAACGTAGCCCATGTATTAACTCGAAGTTTAAGCTATCTTCATTCCACATTTCATTCAATTCCGTCTAGTCGTTTTAACGCAAAGAGTAACAAACGTGATAACACACTGTAAGGTACGCTCCATCATACACCGTACGGTGACTTACTAAAGGTAGCCCATGCGTTAACTCAGGGTATAAGCTATCCACATTCTAAATTTCATTGAAATCAGTCCAGCTGTTTAAGCGTGAAGTGAAACAATCGTATTACCCCATTGAAAGGCACCCTCCGACACGCACTGTACGGTGGTTTACGAAAGGTAGCCCATACATTGACCAGGGCATAAGCTACCTCTGTCCCAAATTTCATTCTTATCCGTCCAGCCATTTCAGCGTAAAGGCGTAAGAAACGATTCAACTAACTTTAAGTCACCCTCCGCCAGGTACTACAATACGAAGTTAATTTTAGTGTGCCTATAACCTTCACGCGAGTGCAAGCAATGAGTTGACAAAGTTTTATCGCAATCGGATGCACGGTATGGCCGTGCATAAAATACGAAAAAAAAATATTTATATAATAGATTTATGTTTTCATTTTCAAATTCGCATTAAAACCATACGTTGGTAACAACAAATTCCTTCTGCTGGTGGTTTTCACCCCAATGATTCGGTACGCTTGGTATGCATCAAAGCTGACAGCCAAGAAACCGTCATTTAAAAATCTGAATGAAGTATGATTTCCACTGAAGCATATGAAAAAAAATTCTTACTTTAAATTGCTTACATAAAATACACATAGTGTGAACAATATTTATGTTTTAAATATTTCTTTCTTGATTATCACCCTGAAAAATGTAACGTAACTTCCTGGGAGACCTGCTAGAATTTTCAGAAATTTTATTTCATTCGAAACTTCGCCGAAATCTGAAAATTAACTCTTTAGTGACGTTAATTAATTGAAATGACTGTAGGTAATGAATATATTAATATTGCGCTGATAAACTAAATTGTTCAATCATATTTAAAAATTTGATAGGGATCGGAATACAACTGTAGAATCTGACGAAGTCCATATGTAAAGCATCCTCCGTCATGCACCATCCAAAATTTTATGTGACAGTGAGCTTCTTCTTGTTTTGAAGGTCAAGTGTCCGAAATGTCATGCAGATTTTAGAATGAATAGTCTCCTTATTCGCACGTCACATGATGCCACAGGTTTTCAACCAAATAATTGTTTATGTCGTCATATCTCCTGAACTATATGTAGTAAGAGATCTTACCCCTACGTCAATTGTTACCTCATGGAATGAATGTGTGTACCAAATTTGGTTGAAAGCGGTACAGTGGTTTAGAAGCAGACGTCGCTCGATGCAGTATTTTTCCGCACATCTCATTGTTTATTACGTCATATCTCCTGAACTATTTCTCGTACAGTCATTTAGAGGTGCCTATGACCATCGCGAAAGTGCAAGCAATATGTTGACAAAGTTTCATCACAATCGGTTGCGCGGTACGGCAGCGCATAAAATACGAACACCCAAACATTCATTTTTATTAATTAGATTAGGTGGACCACTTTTCGCTACGTCATACGAAATGACTAAGAATTAATTGTTTCTGTGATATTGGGAAATGGTGCCGCGGCGGAGTGGCCGAGCGCACTGAGGCGCTATACCGAGATGCGCGAGGCCGTTCCCCGCTGGGGGTTCGAATCCCCCCTCGAGCATGGATGTTTGTGCTGTCTTTAGTATAAGTTAGTTCATAAGCAGTTTGTAAGTTTAGGGACTGATGACCCCGCTGTTGAGTCCCTTCAACTTAACAAATATTTGAACATTTTTTTAGGAAAAGGTACCATAAGGAGATACTTCTCCAACGCAATCTGTCGTCACTGAGGGAACAATTTGTTTGTGTTTATAGAGTTTTCTGAACGTAAAAATCACATAAACTTCCAATATCGTATCCAGGACTGATTCGCTTTAGTTTCCTTCCGTATTTGACAGTACAAGCTAAACTTGAGCTATTTTTGTTGGCTTTCAAATGTGACAGTAGCACCATTGAATAACACGTATTTACTTGTGTAAACGACAGAAATGTACTCAGCACAATTTCCAAAACTCTTCTCTAGTTTTAACAAAATTGCATCTGAGTAATGTATAAAGTAAGTCGTAACTTTCAGGAAGCTAAACGCTGACACACTTTTTTTCAGTTCAGGATTTGACAATCAAGGGCACGTGCAAGATAGACTGCGGGACTTCACAACGATTAAAAAAGCCGGAATCTTTCACCGCTCACCTTCTACATACTGAACTAAATAACTTTGTTTAAATAATAAAGAAAAAGAAAAAAAACACACACACGCGCGCGCCCACACACACACACACACACACACAGAGAGAGAGAGAGAGAGAGAGAGAGAGAGAGAAAGAGAGAGAGGAAAAAGTGAAATGAACTGTAAAATACAAATTGGCGTAGTGTTATACACCTCCAAGTCTTTTTAAAGCACAAAAATCGGGCCGGCCGCGGTGGCCGAGGGGCACAATCATTTGCTGAAGGAGGCTTATCTTTAACTGATTGTGAGACATAATGTTCAGCCCTGATTGTGAAAAATCTCATACATACACTAAAATTACCGGCTAGTCAACTACGGTCGGGGCTTCGAATCCCCCCTCGGGCATGGATATTTGTGCCGTCCTTAGTATAAGGTAGTTGATAAGTAGTTTGTAAGTTTAGGGACTGATGACCCCGTAGTTAAGTCCCATAAGCTTAACAAACATCTGAATCCGGCTAGTCAGTCAGATTTGCTAAAGGCTGAGTGGTGTATCGTAACAGGCAATAGAGGTGACAGAAGGCTGCCGGCAAATCTGCTGCGTACATTGCAAACAGCAACATGTGTTTTAGAGAAATCTCCCAATGTAACGTTCTATACGACAAAGAAAAAACTCGAGACCATTGGTGTAAACGCTCCATATCCGCCAGCAATCCAAAAGAAACACAAAGACTTAAATTGGAAATATATCTGGTCCAATTTTGCAGATAAATCGATATGTTCAACGTTGCGCTCATCAGCTTACATGTTTATAAATGATTTAATCCCGACTGCTCCCCGTCGCCACAGAATAAAGCTCACCGATCACCCGTATGGCCAGCACTGCGGATTGGTCGATACTGCAATCCACCGTGTGGTAGGCTGCTCCAAAATAGCGGACCTATGGAAATGGATCAAGTTTAAATCGGCAGGATTGCTGTCCCTGAGTGTCAACGACACCAACACGAAGAAACTGGTGTACATGGATGTCAAGGCTTTCTCAGTGTGCAAGACAAGAACTCTCACTTGGTTCATATATTCGTTCATCAACTACGCCCTCGCGGGAGGTGGATCTATGAGCGACTTTCGACAACACATCCTCCGTGCAAGAAGAGAAATCCTCAACGATCCATGGAAAAGAGAAAAATTTTCGCCGTTCATTCACTTTTTGTAAGACAATTTGTTTCACAAAATTATAACTATTTGGAAACACAATTGTAAATAAAGTTCTTCTTTATTAAAAAAAGGGGGGGGGGGGGGACTAAGGCGCTCCAGTCACGGTCTGCACGGCCACTACGGTCGGGGGTTCGAATCCCCCTCGGGCATGGATATTTGTGCCGTCCTAGTTCATAAGTAGTTTGTAAGTTTAGGGACTGATGACCCCGTAGTTATGTCCCATAGACTATAAAAACATTTGAACAAAAATCGGAGAACTAGGTTTCCCCGTTTCTGGGAGTATACGATAGGGCATTTCGAGTACGACGTGCTCGAACGAGCACGAGGAAAATCGAATGCATTTGATCGCAGCCTACTAAGCGACAACATTGACATCTATCGGACTGCCAAGGAACTCTTCGAGCGAGACCTTCAGTTCAGATACATGCTAGACGCAATGCTATATGGTATGACGCCACAGGGTACAGGAGTGATATCAAATAGTGTTTTAGGACGACTGTAGGTTCCGTTTGTTTGAAAACGATGACCTCAGTTTGGTTCGCCGAAGGCAGGAGGAGCGGCATCGCGGTGCCTGCATCAACACGAGACATGCAGTGTCAACTGAAGGCTTTATGCTGTGAGGTGCTGAGTAAAAATCATAGTGGGTGCATTTCCAGGGCACTGCGATGTGTTTGACTGACGTCCTGCGACTCGTAGCAACACCCTTCCTGCACGACATCCCCGACACCCCTTTATAGCAATACGATTCTCTACCACATGTTGCTACACGAACACGTGTCTTCTAGGTGGGACATGATACCAGTCCGTCTTTCAACCTGGTCCGCCAATTCACCAGAATTTTCGGTAATCGAAAATGTATGGGGTACGGTGAAACAAGTGTGACCGAATGCCAACCAACACAGATGAACTTAACAACCAGATGAGTGCCGTATGGATGGCTATACCACAGGACGCCAATGCCGTCTGATACGCATCTATTCAGTCACTCGTGGGACAAGTTGTCAGGGCCCATGTCTACCTGGCAACAGGGCACTGCTGAACCGAGGAGACTGAAACGCTAACATAGTAATGAACACGTTCTGTGAGTACGAACTTCCTACCTTTCGTCTTTTAATGTGATCTGTTTCTTTTTTTAAAACGTGTACTTCTTTGGTATTTTGGGAACTGCTGCTTCAGCAATCGGCGTGAGTGGTGAGCGGCGTGTTTAACGCTTCTGGCGCGCCTCACTCAGCGCCAGTCCGCCTCGCATCCATGTTTGACAGCCCACCCGTTATAAACAGATCATAAGTTGCTTGCGTTAAAGCAGTATCTGGCTCAGAATGACAACTGCAGAGTGAACCTTTACGATGACAGACTGCTCCTTTTTTATCTCAAAAGTAGGATGTGTTTTAGTTAAACAAACAAAAGATTAAAAAAAATTAAAGCTATGTGTATTCCTCTTATTTTCCTTCCTCATCGCAAGCTTTTCCCGAATTAGGAGATGTCGACGTTGGTTTGTTGGATTTTTCTTTTGTTTGTGTCTATCCTATACTTCTTTTCTCTTCCAACCTTTTTCTCTTATAATACCCCCTACTACACTGTCTTTCCATCTCAATTTTGGTCTTCCTTTTCTCCCTGAATTTTCGATTTACATATTTTCAACTATTCTTCCCATACAGTACTCCCCTGTTTTCTGTAAATGTCCATACTACCATAGCCTACTTTCTTGAATCCTCTTTCCTACGGAAATGTTCAAATGTTTGTAAACCTATTGTACCCAACTACAATGTTCATCAGTCCCTAGACTTACCAACTACTTAAACTGAGTTGCACTACGGACTACACACACACACACACACACACACACACACATGCCCGAAGGAGGACACGAACCTCCGACGGAGCGACCGCCAGTCCGTGGCAAGATGCCTTAGACCACGCGGCTACTCACGCACGGCTCTTTTCTTTGGTCCCCACATTTATTGTTCTCCTGATGTAATCACTCCTTATTTTTTCTTGTAATTCCACTCATCCACATTAACATGCTCGTTTCTGCCATATTTCTCTCTTGTGCTTTTTTGATTTGCCACGTTTCTTCTGTATAGAGCATCGCAAGCCTCACCACATATTTGTACGTCTTTCCTTACATTTTACAGCTACTGTGTAACATTCGTTTCACATAGTAGCCCACATTTAAAGATGACATTTCTGAATGTATAACTGAACAAATTAATAGAGGTTTATAAATTTAAACAAAATCAGTACACAATTTAGTGGAATTCCTATTTTTGTAAATGTTGTGAGGAGAGCTTCACACTCGAAATATCCCCGTCATAAAACAGTACGCTCAAAAGAAACTTTTTGTATGACTGAAGTTTCATACAACGTTGCAGCAACTTCATTCGGAAGCTTTAATTTTCATTAATACATATTTATAGTGCGCCTCGGTTGCACAGTGGTAGAGTGCCAGACTACAAATCCAAAGGTCGCAGGTTCGATCCCCGCCAGGTCCTAGAATTTTTATCTGTTACTTTCCACTTCTTTCACCTCTGGCAGTATTGCTCATGTGAAAAATACCGAGTAGCACCATGGTTCGGAACCCACGTTAAACTGTAGGTCCCCCTATAACTGGCTGGGTAAGTCAGTTCGAAGGTCGGAGGAAGGCAACGGCATACCACCTCCAAACAGGACCATGCCTAGTAAAGCACTGTGGTGTTCAAACCAATCTTCGGATTGTTGACTGCTTTTTTTTTACATATTTATACTTTTGGTGATATTTCGCACACGCTTCAATTGTGGTGCAGAAGAGTTCTCTGAAGTAGCAGTACGTGGGATACAAAACTGATTTACATTTCATCCATTGGTGGACTTTTTGCTTGCTGTTATCCATGTAGTTCCTTGCGTACGCATTAACCCTGGTGCATGCGGTGGTGGTGATTATGTTCAAACGTTTTGTACAGCTCATGGGACTTAACTACGGGGTCATCAGTCCCTAAATTTACAAACTACTTATGAACTAGCTAACACTAAGGACGGCACAAATATCCATGCCCGAGGGGTATTCGAACCCCCGACCGTAGTGGCCGTGCAGACAGTGACTGGCGCGCCGCAGTCCCCTTGGGCACCGCAGCCGCCGGTGGTGATTATGATGATGATGATGATGATGATGATGTTAAGGTTAGGGCACTAAACATAAGTTTTCAGCGTCCGGACGTTAGAATCGAGTGTCAATAAAATACACTAAAACGGGAGTAATAACCCTGGTTTAGAACACACAGTGAAAAGAAAAACATAACAGGAAGGAATTCAAATTTAAACATATTTTCTAGAAAGATTTAGTTTTCTACCTCTGCCAGTTCACGTGAACTTTAGATGATAGCATAATGTTGTTGTTGCTGCTACGCTATTCAAAGTATAATATTTTTTGGTGATAACAACCGTTCTTAATGCTCGTCGGTCGTTGTCAGGTTTCACGAATGGTGTTTTATAGTGCATACTCTCATTAGCCAGGATGCTGTCGTTAGAGAAATATTAAACAGCGCTGACATTTTCGTCGTAGACGCATTTGACTGATCATTTGTGTTGACTGTCACCGAACAAAACGTATAATATCATCGAAGGCAACGTCGAAGACTTGGTTCATCGATCGTGAACTGCAGACGCGCAGTGGTGCGACCTTGCATCAAATGTTCAAATTTTTGTAATCCCTAGGGATCAAACTGCTGACGTCATCGGTCCGTAACCTTACAAAATACTTACTTATGCTAACGACAACATTCACACCCATGCCCGAAAGAGGACTCCATCCTCCGACGGGAGTGCCCGCGCAATGCGTGAAATTCTCTCCGAAAACTGTCTTGAGCAGTGAAACCGGCAACCCACGCGCAATGGAAATATTCTAGACCTTATAGCCACAAACAGGCCTGACATTATTAACGATGTCTGTGTAGAGACAGGAATTAGTGATCATGATATCGTCATAGCGACGATGGTGACCAAAGTTCATAAACCAGTCAAGAAGGCTAGGAGCGTGTTTTTGTTGGGAAGAGCCGACAAGCAAATGTTACGATCGCACTTAGAAAATGAATGGGCATCGTTTAATTCCGGGACTATGGATGTAGAGGAATTGTGGACTAAATTTAAGTGCATTGTTAATAAAGGATTAGAGAAATATGTGCCAGTAAAGACGATTAAGGGTGGAAAAGATCCACCGTGGTATAATAATAATGTTAGAAAGCTGCTGAGAAAGCAAAGGCTGTTGCACTCTCGATTCAAAAAAGAACACGCAAATGATGACAGGCAAAAGTTAGTAGAGATTCGTGCGTCTATAAAAAGATCGCTTCGTGAGGCATACAATAATTATCACAGCCATACCTTAGCAAAAGATCTTTCCGAGAACCCGAAAAAATTCTGGCCCTACGTAAAATCGATAAGCGGGTCAAAGCCCACTGTCCAGTCACTAGTTGATCATTCCGGAGCAGTAATAGAAGAAAGCAAACGGAAAGCTGAAGTTCCAAATTTATCCTTTAAGAAATCTTTCACGCAGGAGGACCGCACAAATATACCGTCATTTGATCAACGTACTAATTCCGAAATGGGGGACATAGCAATAGGTATTTCCGGTGTAGAGAAGCAGCTGAGAGAGCTAAATACGAAAAAGTCTGCTGGTCCGGATGGAATACCAGTTCGGTTTTACAGAAACTATTCTGCGGCGTTGGCCCCCTACTTAGCTTGCATTTATAGCGAATCTTTAATTCAGCGCAAAGTTCCTAGTGATTGGAAAAAAGCGCAGGTGACTCCCGTGTATAAGAAAGGAAAGAGAACTGACCCATACAATTACAGGCCAATATCGTTGACATCGGTTTCATGTAGAATTTTGGAGCATATTCTCAGTTCGAATATAGTAAATTTCCTTGAAACGGAAAAGCTTCTTTCCATGAATCAGCACGGGTTTAGGAAACATCGTTCATGTGAAACTCAGCTTGCCCCTTTTCTCACACGACATCTTGCGAGCCATGGACGAAGGGTAACAGGCGGATTGTGTTTTTCTCGACTTCAAAAAGGAGTTCGACGCGGTGCCACACTGCAGACTGCTAAGGAAGATACGAGCTTATGGAATAGGTTCACAGATTTGTGACTGGTTGGAAGACTTCCTAAGTAATAGAACGAAGTACGTTGTTCTCGACGGCGAGTGTTCATCAGAGACGAGTGTATCGTCAGGCGTGCCTCAGGGGAGTGTGATAGGACCGCTATTATTTTCTATCTATATAAATGATCTGATGGACAGAGTAAGTTGTAATTTGCGGCTGTTTGCTGATGATGCTGTGGTGTATGGGAGAGTGTCGTCTGTAACTGACTGAAATAGCATACAGGTTGACTTAGACAAAATTTCTAGTTGGTGCGAAGAATGGCAGCTAGCTCTCAATGTAGAAAAATGTAAGGTGATGCGCATGAGTAGAAAAAACAATCCTATAATGTTCGAATACAGCATTAGTAGTGAGCTTCTTGATGCTGTCGCGTCGTTCAAATATCTAGGCGTAACATTGCAGAGCGATATGAAATGGTACGAGCATGTAAGAACAGTTGTGAGTAAGGCAGAAAGCCGACTTCGGTTTATTGGAAGAATTTTGGGAAGATGTACTTCACCTGTAAAGGAGACCGCGTATAAAACGCTTGTACGACCACGTCTTGAGTATTGCTCAAGTATTTGGGACCCGCAGCAGATCGGTTTAAAGGAAGACATAGAGGCGGTTCAGAGGCGAGCAGCTAGATTTGTTACCGGTAGGTTCGACCAATGTGCGAGTGTCACGGAAATGCTCCGGCAACTAAATTGGGGATCGCTGGAAGAGGGCCGGAATTTGAAGCTGAGTGTAGTACGATCTTGCTGCCGCCTACTTATATTTCGCGTAGTGATCACAAAGACAAGATAAGAGAAATTAGGGCTCGTACGGAGGCATATAGGCATTCTTTTTTTCCTCATTCAATTTGGGAGTGGAATAGGAAAGGAAATGCCTAGTAGTGGTACAGTGTACCCTCCGCCACGCACCTTACGGTGAATTGCGGAGTATGTATGTAGATGTAGATGTAGATGAAATGGTGTCTAAGACCGAGCTGCCATACCCGCACAACCAACTTGCATCAAGACGTAGTGTATTGCATGGTTTCATAATGTGATGTTCACCCCCTGTATTTATATTATGTTCACTATGAGTGTTGGAATAAACTTCAAGAAATCTTTTTGTTTTTCACAAGCTGCGTTTTTAGTAGCAGTTTCTAGTTTTGCTAAAGACTCAGAACTTTGCTCATTGACAGGATTGTTTCTATAAAGAGATGTAAGGTATATATCCATGAACAATATTGTATGTTGGAGGCAGCAAATGTTGCTTGACCTTTCCCGGAATGAATTATCTTGGAACTTCGACAGTAAGACATTCCGGAATGCACAAGCTTTCCTCAAGGGAACCAAACTCATCCAAAGATATCTTGCTTGAGGCTTTCCCTAAGAACATTTCTAAGTCATTCAAAGATGTTACATGGTGTTCAGGTCAGATATTAGAGGAAGTCATTCAAATGTTGAAATGTTTGTAAATCTATCGGACCAAACTGCGTGGTCATCAGTCCGTAGCTTACAAACTACTTAAACTATGGTAAACTAACCTAAGGACAACACATACACACATGCCCCATGGAGGACTCGAACCTCCGACGGCGAGCAACCGCGCGCTCCGCAGCGAGGCGCCTTAGCCCGCTCGTCTACTCCACCGCGGCGTGGGGGTCATTACATTTCAGGAATGTCTCACAGATGTCGCTCGTCCTTCTGTTCAAATGTTTGTTAAGCTTAAGGGACTTAACTGCGGGGTCATCAGTCCCTAAACTTACAAACTACTTATGAACTAGTTAATCCTAAGGAGGGCATAAATATCCATGCCCGAGGGGGGATTCGAACCCCCGATCCTAGTGGCCGTGCAGACCGTGCCTGGAGCGCCTTAGTCCCCTCGGCCACCACGGCCGGCAATTTGCTATTGTCACTCACTGTGATAATTATGTTTTATTATAATGACATAGTGCACCTATGCACTGTAAATTGGTATATAACAACTGATTGACATTACAAGATTATGGCCTTGTAAAATATTTTATTTGACCAGATGATGCTAACATAGTTCAGCGAAACCGGTCGTCGGCTTTTTTATATCTTTCTACAATATCATAATTGGATCGCCTCCTAGAACGTAAACCAACTCAACAAGTAAGCATTCCTACCCGTCGTATAAATTCCACCATCTTTGCTTATTGTGGTTGGGAATTGTCCCGTTCAAGTATAGCCTTTGAAACTGCATAAAACACAGGCAGTACTAAAACGTGCCGGTTGTTTTACTACAAAGATTCTCTCTATATCTAAAATTCGAGGACGTATCCATTAGTGACTCATGACATCATATACTACATTCACCCGCTAAGCCAAAATATTAAAACATTTTAGACTTACAAACTACTCAAACTAACTTATGCTAACGACAAGACACAAACCTACGCCAGAGGGTGGACTCAAACCTCCGGCGTGAACGCCCCTAGCGTGACGCCTTAGACCGGGCTACCATCCCGTCGCCGTCCGCTACGCCCTTCCACAGTGTTAAATACGAGACTTTATTGTTCACGGTTCCAGCAGCTAATGCGTCAACACCATATCCGTAGGGCGTGTTTAAATAGTACGCTATGTTTTAACCCTCAGCATACCAGTGACGACGTTACAGCCTACGGTGCTTGTAGAATACGAGAAACGGAAAGTGACGTAATGCCACCGACGTATAACGCAGGAAACTGTGTCGACACAATTGAGTAGACCTCTACCAGTCTCAGCGATGAAGCAAAATTTCAAACGAAATACTTACGGGTATGCTGCCGGGTGATGGGATAGCAGTCGGCCGATATTCCGGCTTGAGTAAAAGCAGCTATTTTCAAGACAAATTGCAGATAGGATACACTGTGCGTGGACATATGAAACCTAGGTATCAATGAAATAGGAAAGACACCACACAAGGAACTAGTTAGCAACATCATCATCACACCACAACAGATGATAAATGTCAGAAATATCGATAGTAAATACCATAATCAACGGGTGAGGCGACATTAAATCTGTCCCTCCGTTTGACCAGAGAGAGAAAAACAAGATTCCACGCGTAATTTCAGCGGAAACCTCCTGCTCTATTTATCGGGTTTATTCGTTATTTAACCGCTTCCTTAATAACACAATCCCAATAGTTGGAAGTGCATCCCAGAATCTCCGTGTGATTATATTCCATAGGGTGACCTGTGTTTGAGAATGTTCTGCAACAAACAATTTGCCATGTTGTTGTAAATGTGTGTGAAGCTTATTCATAGTCCTGATAGCGTGACCAATATATGACATGTCACAACTACTTGGGATAAGATGCACACAACCTTATGCAAATCGAGATCATTCTTTGCGGGCTCTAACAGCAACTTAATAGACAACGATGAAAATCAACAGCGATGGCAAATTGTAGATGCTCGCATTGGCCGAATGCGAGAAGTCGCATATTGAGTGTAGTAACTGCCATGACTCTCACAGATGAATCTCATTTGCTTAACATAATACTTTACAAAAAAGGAAATTTACCAATAGAAAACATACTACATGAATTCATCACTTCAAATAAAACCCTTTGTGGTGTCGCACAAGTACAAAGTGCGCGCCACCTACTTTCGTCGCGCGCCGCCATGCATGCACGGCGCGGCGTTCTTCCGACGACAGCCACGAGCGCCCTCTGCTGGAACCCCGCTCGTGGCCACCACGGAAAGATATAGCACTTCGGACTGAGATAGCAACGAGTTAGGACCTTCGTACTCAGATAGGCACCAGTGAAGACTTTGCTATTGTATAGGCACTAGGCCGGCCTCTAACCACTATGTATCAACATTCTGCAGTACTATGTAAAAGTTAAGTATTGTTACATTCTGTGCAATATATATCTCTTTCTAATTTACTCGAGTGTTTGTAGTTTCTGGCTGCTCCCCTCCGTACCTGCACCAGCGTGTCGGTCTCATTCCACTCGGCCACCGACACCTACGTCGAGGCTGGGACACAAAAGCGACGTCGAAGTTGGGACACAAAACCCTTGTTGCCATGAAAGTGGCTACGAGTTCGATATGCGTGCTGAAAAAATTTTTCAATTAGATACACCAACAACTGTGTTAACAGCAGACATCTGTCAGTTGCTATTGCTAAAAGTTCATCAAATTTGATACATGTACAGTACTATTGGTAGCCAGGATACTTGGGAGTGGAAACATGTTATGTGCTCTAACGATCAAACTTAGACTCCTCTCTGAAGACCGGAAAGAACTGTGAACTGCAAAACGAAAAAAAAAAAAAAAAAAAAAAAAAAAAAAAAAAAAAAAAAAAAAAAAATTGTTCAAATGTTTGTTAAGCCTATGGGACTTAACTACGGGGTCATCAGTCCCTAAACTTAAAAACTACTTATGAACTAGGACGGCACAAATATCCATGCACGAGGGGGGATTCGAACCCCCGACCGTAGTGGCCGTGCAGAGCGTGACTGAAGCGCCTCATTCCCCTCGGCCACCGCGGCCGGCTGTAAACTGCAGGTCGGTGGATGCGTGGAGCGGTGTACCGGCTGTGCAAAGTAGGGCGAGCATTATGGAACGCCACCCGCTGATATTCCAGATTTAAAAAAAAAAAATGTTCAAATGTTTGTAATTCTATCGGACCAAACTGCGTGGTCATCAGTCCGTAGCTTACAAACTACTTAAACCTAGGTAAACTAACCTAAGGACAACACACACACACCCATGCCCTAGGGAGGACTCGAACCTCCACGGCAGGCAACCGCGCGCTACGCAGCGAGACGCTTTAGACCGCTCGGCTACTCCACCGCGGCAATATTCCAGATTAGTTTTGGGAATATGTGAAGGTAACATTGACTGCTGTAACACAGAAACACATCCACAGCTTCTTAGATTTAATGCGGGGGCCTCTAACAACGTTTATAGACCTAAATGGTCGCAATAATCAATACTGATGCGCAGGTCTTCACAAGGGCCTGTATAGTCATTTATGCGACCTTTGTACAACTTGTTAACTAACAAATCCAGTTGGCTGCGATATCTCCGGTCCTCCTTGGTCTGGAATTCTGGCTGGCCAGCGATGTATGTAGAAAGGCCTGTTCATTGAAATACCTGTATATGTCTATGGGTGTTGATCCCTGACAACCAAATCACTAATGGTTTGTGACCGAATAGATTTTCCTCAGATTGTAACTGACGCCGTAGCAATATAAAAGTTGTAGTGCCTTATGCTGTTTTATTAGCTTTCATGACGGAACCTCGCAGCTTATATTTTTACAATTAGGATCATATTATTCGTGCAAAATGTACCTGATTGGAATTTACTTGACGAATTATCTGTACAATCGAAACTGATATTAAACAGTTTTTTGGTAACAGGTTATAGCGATCAATATGGCATTGTTTAAAGGCGGTAGTTTGGTCTGATATTACAGAATTTGTAAAATACTATTGACGTATTAAAATATTTTTGGACTAAATTTAAGTAGTAGTTCCAGTGGCTTATAAGTGAGCAAGTTTCGTGATAAGTTAAAGGTACTTCACACATGACGCCGCTGTCCCTTGGTGAAGAGCAAAAGAGTACAAGGAGGGTGGCTGAATGTTATGAAATTGAGGCTCAAGTGGCTTACCAGGAAATCGATTGTGCGCCTCAGCCGAGTACGGCTTCATTCTGTTTCTAACAGGATTGCCAACACCGCTCTGACCACTGCACCTCCGTCTTCTTGGCAGCGAACCCTCAGTTCTGAAAATTAAAGGATCTGTATCTTTGTCGTTCGTTCTACTTTCGAAGATTTTTAAGCATTTCTTTATATGGCTTGCTTAACATAAAAGTACTTTCACTCCCCTAGACTTCTATACAAATGTGTACGAGTTGATATGCTGTCAAATAAGCAGGACATCAATGAAACGCTTATGAAATGAGCTGTTTGTCTTTCGCGACATTGACACGGAGATTGCAAACAGTGATGCACTTAAGACTGTTTTCGGAATATTTGTAAAAATACGAATAGGATTTTATAAAGTTGCAATAAAAGTTGTTCACCTGTAAGAAGGACATCCATTAACATGAAGATCGACCCCCTGCACCACCCCATGGGACTGGAGGGTGGGTAACTGTGAAATCTTAAATAGGAACACCTACTGTTTGCGCACATTTGGGTTCTCTATGGAAAAATACCTATCTTTTGTATGAAACATATTTGTTTCATGATAAAAGGCACTGTCATCGGCAAAAAATGTAAATGAATTGAAAATTGTTGAAAAGAAAAAAAAAGATAATATATCAAACAAATACACATCAGATTAGGAAAGTAAAAAAAAAAGAGTTTTACATATTTTTGATAATGCTATCATGTCATACCATCTACCCTCCCACAGTGCATTCTTAGTCTACTTTTAGCATTGTCAAGGAACAATGACGTTGACGTAGTACTGTGTGTTTCCTTCGGGTGGTTCATTTTGGCGACTCCCCTTGCCACTCACAAGTGTTTAAAAGAAGCGAATGTTCCTAATTATGTCCGTTCTTTCTAATGAAAATTGCAACTCTGCATATGAAAGATAATTTGGCATTTGTAAGTGTCTCAGCACTTATGGTTGCACATTTATTGAAATTTCGCTGCTGCATATTTTCTGGAGTTGTATATACATATATGTAAAGAAATCGGCAGAAGTGAAATCGGGTGAACGCGCAGCCCACTTTTGAGGATATTCTCGTCCAATCTACCAACCCAGATAGTTTCGGTTCAGAACTTCTCGAGATATTTGTGAGTAATGCGCTGGGCACACATCGTGCTGAAACCGTTTGTTTGAAGTGGAACCTCTTCCATTAATATGGGTAAAACAACATCTAAAATGTCGCTGTACATTTACATTCGATGAAGTATGAGCCAGTTGCCTGAATACCTAAAATACTGCACCAAACATTGATGTTCAACTTGCCTTAACCTAAGGGGATTCTCCACTGACTATAAATTCATAATACGTCAATTCACTAGATCACAATTCGTAAAATTTTATTAATCAGAGAAAAGTATCTGTAAAATGAAATTATCATTGGCTGTCGGTTGTTTCTGTATGTAGTTGCAAAAATTCAAGCAATTTTGAAAATCGTCACTATGCAGTTCTTGATGCATCGAAAAAAGAAATGGATACCATTTGTGTGCAGGTAGTATTGTGAGATTACCGCCCAATAGAAATACTGGTAATTAATAGCATTTGATAATTAAACAGTATGAAGTTCACTGCAAACATTGACCATGCCAATGCACTAAATGTTACACAATTGTAATCTTATTAATTATGGTAGCAATGTATGTACGCAGTTGGGTGACAACATTTATAGTTAGGCCAAAGGTAGAAATTCTCCACGTTGAGGTTTGCTGTGTGCTTGTAGCTGACGGGAGGTCAGCGAGCAGGCAGACGTTAGTGGCTTGTTCCAGCTTAGGATTTTCCAGTTTTCGTTTCCGGTGAGGGGAGAGAGGGACAATGGCGAGTGCCAGGTGCAGTGCAGTGCACAGCGTGAAATAAAATATTCTAATACTACTTGCATTTGAAGTAATACGATGCAGTTGGAACCTTTAAGGCCCTCATTACAAAATAGCCTGTTGACAAATAAACAATACATTAGCTGATATAGTCACATCTGACGTAATATGTTTAATTGACAATGAAAAGTAATAAATTACCAATGAATACAAGACAGTTACACAACTAGCATGGCAATGTTTGTTTATAAAAATAATATATTAACTATTTCTCATTTTATTTTCAATTAATCTTGTATATTTTACCTTGAAATATTCAGTTAAATCACTTATCTGTGATATAAGAAATTGCACGATTATAATACATAGTACAAAGGATGTTTATACTAATATAAAAACGTAAGAAGATATTTGTTTAATGTGTAGTGTAATTATTTTGATTTTAAGTAAAGTTTTAGAAATGTATTGGCTGAGCGCTGTACGTTGGAAGTCGGTTAGAACAGCTCACATGGGGGAGTTGATGACATAGGGAAAAAACCCCGGCAATTGGACTTTTGGCACGCGCACGCGCGAGGGCAGGAAGTGACGAGGCGGGAGCAAGGGGGGTAGCTGGCCGGGCGGCGTCGCTCTGCATCAGTCGGCATGTGTATCTCCAGGTGAAGACTTTAGATTTTTGGTGTGTGGCAATCGCCACGTGTGGTTGCTCGTCGTAGACTGCACCAAGTTGAATCGAGTGCTACTGTACGTTTGTGAATATTTACCCGGTGTAACGAGGTGTGTATCGTATTGAATTAAAGTGACTGTGATTTGTTAATGTAACACGTGTCGTCGCATAGGCATGAGCATAAACGGTGTTTGAGACAGCCACATGGTGTGAAAACAATTTGCGACAAATATTCATTTTTGTCTGGGGGCTCACGAGCTATAACTTTATTTGATAAATGTGTCGACGTACAGACGTATCAGCCACAGGGTTCCAATATTGTGAAATAAACAACATAAAGTGAACTTTCACGTGTTTTCAAAAATAGTAGTTAGTACACCCTTTTCTCTCATGAACTTGATTTTATTATGAATTTGTTTTGTTAATAATATGCAGGAAAGGAAAGCTGCGAACGTGTGATATCATCCCCTAGAAAACGAGTCAAACAGTCGCAATCCAGTTCCAGTTGCATGTTTAGGAATTTGGTTCACAGTTGGTGGTTGTGAGTTTTAAAAATTAATCTTTCCCTATTTTTAACTCTCACCCCGACCTTCACTCTCGTAGTATGCATAGAAGATTTCTTTGAGAAATTATTGAACCTCGCGGAATTTGCCAAGAACTAATGTGAGGACCTGCAGCAATTGCAACTAAGACATTCACTGTTATATTTTCGTTTGTCACGGACTCTTTCTCTAGGTTTACTATTTCCAGTTTCAGCAAACGGTTGGACAATACTGCGAAAAGTCGTTGTAGAAAGGCCATTCATGTCAGGGAACAGATTAGCATACCTTTTACGAGCTTCTTCGACATTTCTATGAGTCTCAAAGTACGGGCAAATGATATCTACTCACACCCATTCCTGAGGGAGGACTCGAACCTTAGGCGGAAACGGTCTTCTAACCCGTAGCATGACGCCTTAGACCACGGGGCCATTCCGCTCGACGGCCAGTCTGACCAGGTACCAGGCACACAGTGCACCCCTCTGGATAGGATGCAGAAGCTGATTTACTGCTGCGACAGATGGCCATCAGATTAGGACAGTGCATCAGTATGCTAGATGCTGCATATAGGTTTCTCATCTAATACGAGATATTTTCGATAGTCACATTAACACGAACGTTCCACAATCATCCCACTTAATCCGGGTGGTTAAATACAACTGATGAATATTTATTCCTGTTAAGGCACCTTACCATATGCGTGCATTAGAGACGCAGGGTAACATGGCAGGTAATGTAGCGGGTCGTGCAGTGCTCAGTATTGCTCTTACGATATGTACGAAATAACAGACAACATATTAGTTATTGTATATATGCCCCAACAGACAAATGACTATGCCCGATCCCTGGCGGGAATCTAGGACAGGCTGCGAGCAAGAGGAAAGAATGGGCGGGAGTCGCTACGATCGCAGTGTGCTATAAATTGAGAATCTGGGCAGGAAGTGAAGCATGCTTGGATAGCCTAATTGGTTAAGGCGACCGCTAGCCTGAGGCGGGAAATCCGGGTTCGAATCCCGGTACAGTCCCAATGTTCAGCTTTGTCGTTGAATTTATTTAATGTCTCGAAATAGGCGGTATGTTTGAAAATTTCGAATTCGTAAAAGAATATTTGTTCTAGGTTTTTAATCGTATACTGAAATACGATGACTTTCATCTTCCTAACTATTTTCGGCAGATAATACTGAGGATTACGGTGGAGCATGTCATATAGCACTACAACTCCGCTAATTTTTCAGTTTTAGAATCTTGAAGTGAACCAATCCTCTTCGAAGTACTTTAACATGGTCAAGCAACCAAAACACATCACTTAAACGTACATATACCACAACAATAAAAGATGAGACATTAAATCTAATTTAAAAAATTACCTGCAGCACTATTTGAGAGCCTTTAATATGTAAGGTCTGGTAATCATTTTATCAGCAAAAGACGTGATTTTACACGAACGCCAAAGTTTTTCCGTATGATGGTTGTCACTTTCTAATTGAAATGTAAGCCCAGGACGACTTGTCATCAAGGGCAGTAAAAGAATATATTGCAGAATGCGCTGGACTGTAAGCGTGACAACCAAACGGGTCTTCATGTGAGATGACACGCTTTGACCAGCATTCGCGTTTGGGAGGCGATAGGTTGGTATCCCAGACTGTCTGTGGAGATCAAATGTACAAATTTTTGTAAATCTAAGGGACTTAACTAAGTTTGTCGTCGGTCCCTAGGCTTACAAACTACTTTAACATAAAGTAACTTATGCTAAGGACAACACAAACTCCCATGCCCAAGGGAGTCCACTATACGCAGGAAGCGGCTACACGGGTAGCGGGGGCTGTGTGGCGTGGACTGGGCGGTTTTTTAGGATAAAGGGCTTCGGGGAAATAGAAAATGGGCAATCTGAAAGGGTTCAGGTGGACCACAGGAGAAATGTAGATCCGGAAACTATCGGTATAACAGTTGTAAATTGTCGTAGCTGTGTCGGGAAAGTTCCAGAACTGCAAGCGTTAATAGAAAGCACCGAAACACACATCATTATAGGCAGCGAAAGTTGGCTCAAGCCGGAAATAAGTTCAGAAGAAGTATTTTCAAAAGATCTATCGGTGTTCAGAAAGGATAGATTAAACAAAATAGGTGGGGGCGTGTTTGTCGCCGTCAAAAGTAGTATTTCATGTAGCGAAGTTGAAGTTGATAGTTCGTGCGAGCTATTATGGGTAGAGGTTGTACCCGAAAATCGTAAGAAGTTAATAATCGGTTCCTTTTACCGGCCTCCCGACTCTGACGATACAATAGCAGAAAGGTTCAAAGAAAACCTGAGTCTAATTATAAAAACGTACCCGACTCACACGATAATAGTAGGTGGTGATTTTAATTTACCCTCGATCTGTTGGCGAAATTATATTTTCAAATCAGCAGGTAGGCATAAAACATCGTCCAAAATTGTACTCAACGCATTCTCTGAGAATTACTTCGAAAAATTAGTTCATGAGCCAACTAGAATTGTAAATGGATGTGAAAACACACTTGATCTCTTAGCAACAAATAATCCTGAGCTCATAACGAGCATCAAAACGGATACAGGTATTAGTGAACACAGAGCTGTTGTAGTGAAATTGAATATCGAAAGTCCCAAAGTTACCAAAATTAAACGAAAAGTATATTTGTTCAGGAAAGCAGATAGAAACAAAATACATTGCTTCTTGAAAGACAGCTTCCACTCGTTTCTAACACTAAACGTAGGTGTAGACCAGATGTGGCTCAAATTCAAAGAAGTGGTATCGACAGCAATTGAAAGTTTTATACCTAATAAATTAATAAAAGAAAGAGGCGATCCCCCTTGGTACACAAAACAGGTCAGGACACTGTTGCAAAAGCAAAGGAAGAGGCATACTAAATTTAAACGAACACAAAATCCCCAGGATTGGCGATCGTACTCAGAAGCTCGAAATTTAGCGAGGATTTCAATGCGAGATTCCTACAATATTTCTCACAACGAAACTCTTTCTTGTAATTTGACTGAAAACCCAAAGAGATTTTGGTCATATGTTAAATATGCTCGGGGCAAATCACAAACAATACCTTCACTACGTGACAGTAATGGCGATCCTGACGATGACAGCGCTACTAAAGCAGAGTTACTAAACTTAGCTTTTAGAAACTCATTCACCAAAGAAGACGAAACCAATATTCCAGATTTCGAATTACGAACAGATGCCGTAATGAGTAACATAGAAGTAGATATCATCGGAGTAGTGCAGCAACTAAAATCACTTAACAAGAACAAGTCTTCTGGTCCGGATTGTATACCCATTAGATTACTATCTGATTATGCTGAAGCGATAGCTCCTTACTTAACAGTCATATACAACCGCTCTCTCATAGAAGGATCTGTACCAAAAGATTGGAAAGTTGCACAGGTCACACCTATATTCAAGAAAAGCAGTAGGAGTAACCCACTAAACTACAGGCCTATTTCATTGACTTCAATTTGCAGCAGGGTTTTGGAACATATCCTGTATTCAAATATTATGAATTATCTCGAACAGAACTATCTATTGACCCAAGGTCAACACGGATTTAGAAAATAGCGTTCATGCGAAACACAACTAGCTCTTTATTCACACGAAGTGATGGGTGCTATCGACAAAGGTTCGCAAATCGATTCCGTATTTCTTGATTTCCAGAAAGCTTTTGACACCGTACCTCACAAACGGCTTTTAATCAAATTGCATGGTTATGGTATATCGCCCCAAATTTGCGATTGGATAGGGGATTTCTTGTCAGAGAGGACACAGTTCGTAGTAATCGATGGTAAGGCATCGACTAAAAGAGAGGTGATATCGGGCGTTCCACAGGGTAGTGTTATTGGTCCTCTGCTATTCCTTATTTACATTAACGATTTAGGGGAAAATCCAAGTAGCTCTCTTAGGTTGTTTGCAGATGACGCCGTCATTTACCGTCTAGTAAAATCTTCTGAAGATCAAAACCAACTGCAGAACGATCTGAATAAGATATCAGTATGGTGTAAAAATTGGCAATTGACTCTAAATAATGATAAGTGTGAAGTCGTCCACATGAGTACGAAAAGAAATCCGTTAAACTTTGTTTACAAGATCAACCAATCAAACGTGAATTACTATTACTTCAGACCTAAACTGGAAAGAACACGTAGATACTATCGTGGGAAAGGCGAACCAGAGACTGCGTTTTATTGGCAGAACGCCTAAAAGATGCAACAGAACTACCAAAGAAACTGCATACACTGCGCTTTTCCGTCCATTTTTGGAGTATTGCAGCCCAGTGTGGGATCCTTATCAGGTGGGTTTGACGGAGGACATCGAAAGAGTCCAAAGAAGGGCAGCTCGTTTCGTATTGTCACGATACAGGGGAGACAGCGTTACGGAAATGATACAGGATCTGGGATGGGAATCATTACAACAACGGCGCTTATCACTGCGGCGTGGGCTACTTGCGAAACTCCAATCGCCAACATTCTCCTCCGAATGCGAAAATATATTGTTCACTCCCACTTACATAGGTAAAATTGATCATCAGAATAAAATAAGAGAAATCAGAGCTCGAACAGAGAGATTTAGGTGTCCTTTCTTCCCGCGCGCTATTCGAGAATGGAATGGGAGATAAATAGTATAATTGTGGTTCGATGAACCCTCTGCCAGGCACTTAAATGTGATTTGCAGAGTATCCCATGTAGATGTAGATGTAGAGGACTCGAACCTCCAATGGCGAGCAACCGTGCGCTCCGTAGCAAGGCGCCTGAGAACGCTCGGCCACTTTACCGCGGCTCGGATCGCAGCAAGTACTGCTTTGGCTTCCTTCGTTCGTCTAGGAGTAGACTATACCTTCCTGGAATGACGCAATTTTAAATATAATAAATATAGAAAATGGAAATAGGTATTACCGATTAGTCAATAATGTTATAATTGCTAAGTTGGACGTAGGAGCTTATAAAAATCGTGTACTCATGCTTTACGTTTGAAACTAATTGGTTAGTTCCCTCTAATACGATGCTCTACAGCAGACTGTTGATCAAATAAATTCCATATGAAGCATGGATAATAGCTCCAGCTCCAGAAATAGTGAATACATCTCACTACATAAATCAAGTAAATTGGCTCTAATCACCACACTACGTTCGCAACCATGAATTACAGGTATGGAAATGACAGTCTCCGCCGACCGCGGTGACCGAACGCTCTGCCGCGCGCCAGTCACACTCTGCATGGCCACTACGGTCGGGGGTGGATATTTGTGCCGTCCTTAGTATTAGCTAGTTCATAAGTAGTTTGTAAGTTTAGGGACTGATGACCCCGTGGTAAAGTCCCATAAGCTCTACAAACATTTGAACATTTGAAACAGTCTCCGCCACAGACTACGCCAATCACTGACCTAGGCGTCCAGGCTGCTCCAGAAGTCCCACCTAACTAGCTGATGCAAAACTGTGGCCGTCCACACCTCTTCAATCACCTCCCAAAACTTCCAAAATTCTCCCAAAACCTTCTCACACAAGAATCACTGCAACATTGCCAGTATCAGCAATATAAAAGATATTCCGCATCTTTAGGTCCACGATGGCCTATTTAGTGGAGGCAACCGGTTTTAACATTACAAACCGCCACCATCACGCTCTATGTCCAAGACGATAGCCAAACGTCCTGACAAATATATGGCGTATAAGTCTCACGAAAATTGTAATCAATTTACGTACGAGCTTACGAGCTGACCATCCTCTCAGCCTAATAATCAACACCAGTATACCACAACAAATAATAAAGAAGAACCTAGGTTATAAAGGGAAAACTGTTCGTCTTCTCCAACTCTTAGCCCTCCAACAACGAAATGCGCGTCAATTGACGTCACTTAATTGCCTCCGATGTTCAGTAGTTCATACATACAGATTTGTATACACTTATGTGACAAGATTCTGTTTTTAACGGAGGTAGTTGTGCAAACATACACGACCATTTTTAGAACCCATAGTTTACTCGCCAATCAAAGCTTAAACGTTTTTAATTTACTAGTGCAATGACGAGACTTTTTATTCTTGTGGCCGGCCGCGGTGGCCGACGGGACTGAGGCGCTTCAGTCACTGTCTGCACGGCCACCACGGTCGGGGGTTCGAATCCCCCCTCGGGCATGGATATTTGTGCCGTCCTAGTTCGTAAGTAGTTCATAAGTAGTTTGTAAGTTTAGGGACTGATGACCCCGTAGTTAAGTCCCATAAGATTAAAAAAAAAAAAAAAATAAAAAAAAGATATTATCCTTGTGGTAACTCCACTATTTACGGTACAATCACCAACATTGTATTAATTTCAAGGCAGTTTACTCCTTTTTTCGTTATCGTTAATAGACTTTGTGTACGATATCTTTATTGAAATTGAAATTTTGAGCAAAACTATAATAATCTGGAATTACTTTCTAAATTTTTGTCGGTATCTTTATCCGTTACCGAGATCCAGAAGTTGAAAATTACCTCACGAAATCACAAATATCTATTTTTTTTTACAATTTTTCAACTTCGGCCGTATGTAAATAAATAACTAACCACAGTAAATGGTCCAAATTGTAATTGCTTTTCGTGTAGGGAATTATCTACAATCAGAACCTTCCCGTCGTGACGGAATAGCCGTGGACACTAAGATGCCTTGCTACGGTGCGCGCGTCAGTGGTTCGAGTCCTTCCTCGGGATAAGAACTGCCGTCCAAGTGAGACTCTGTTGTGCCACAAGGCCGGCGGTACAGGCACGTCGCCGCGCCACTTGAGGAGGCGATAAGTCGCTCATAATACTTGGGCCGGCGTCTCATCGCCTAGCAGAAGAAGAGCCACAGCCACGATAAGTCCAGTCTGCCAGCAAGTAAGAGCCAGCCGCCTACCGCGACACTGCTATTGTCGCGTTGAAATCGAAGCAGGCTTGACTTCCGAGGCAAGGTTGTCGAGTGAACACAGCACTTATACTGAAAGCAGGTTTATTGCCAACTGAAACGTACACGCAGCACTGACTGCCTCTCGGGCAGAGTGCTCTGCTATTTATACACAGACAAAATGTACCAGAAATTAGAATAGTTAACATAAAAAAACATGTAGGAATTACAAGTGAACATAGGAAACATGAACATTAAGGAATAATTTTTTGTCGATGGACGGGATTGAACCGGCGACCTTGAGCACCGCAGTCGGTGACACTATGCCTTGCGCCACGCCGGCAGTCGCTTGACGTGGAGTCTCGCGGCTCTATTGACTGAATGAAGTAGATCATTGCAGAACCAATTTGTGCCAAAAGCACATCACAAATTGAGTATTCTTTCTTTCGTAATAACAGCATACGTGGACTAACCACTTCTCTCAGTTCCAGACCTTGTCCACAATCCTTGCTAGTCACGGGACACCTCCAGGACCTACTGTCCAGAGAGTAGAATTCCAAAACGAGTATACAAAACTTAGCGGCTATTAAGAAATACTTACCATTCCATTGCATGGAAACTGTTCCTTAAAAAAATAAAATGATTATGGACGTTGTACAGTTTTATACCTTCTCTCTTAAGAAGACTGAATTTCGTTCGGTTACTCGTCACACATAGGATATAAATGTGTTGAAGCAAGGAAGAAATTTCCAAAGATTTTATCCTACAGAATTTATCTTATTGAAGCAGCGTACCCATCTGAAACGAGAAAAAAGGGAACAGATTAAATATACTCCTGTTTCATCAAAGAAGAAGGAAAAAAGGCAAATATGTTCCTGTTTAAAAGACTTTGAAGGAATGTGGGGAAAGCAGCAGCCTCATTAGTTCTCGCCAAAACATTTCGCATGTGAAGATGTTCGCGCTTATATGGTTGTAAAGGAAAAGCAGAAAGTGAGAGAGAGGAGACAGTGCCTGTGGGAGGAAAAGAGAGCAAACAGTCATGGTGCGAGAGATACAGTGACGGTGAAAAGAGAAAACAGAGGTAGCAGCAGTAGGAGAAAACGAGACAGAAACAGTGGAAATGAAAAAGAGAGATACGTGGAGATCGTACACAAGCCTTTGGGGTGTGGGTCCATTTTCCGCACCCCCTTTAGCACGTGTTATAGTTTCACAGTGTCGGGGATACAAGTCCGAGTAAACCATCCACAGCCATGGCGGAGTGGCCGAGCGCTCTGGGGTGCTTTGCTGCGAAGCACGCGGTTGCTCCTCCTCGGAGGTTCGAGTCCTCCCTCTGGTATGGATGTGTGTGTTGTCCTTAGGTTAGTTTAAGTAGTTTGTAAACATAGGGACTGGTAACCTCAGTAGTTAAAACCCATAGCTTTACAAACATTTGAAACCATCCAGGACATGTGTAGACAGGTGCGTGTGCTGACTTAAGAGAGAGCAGCAGGGTGGGAAGGAATATCAAGAGAAAAGAATGAAGACAAAGAGAGTGGGAGAAAAAGACAGGTTGGCTGGTTGGTTGCTTTGTGGTTTTGGGAAACAAACTGTTTTGACCATCGACCCCGAGAACCAGACAAGAGTCATTGTGAGAATAGGGAGGAAGCAGGAGGAAAGCTTAGTGTTTAACATCCCATCTACTGCGTGGTCATTAGAGACGGAGCTTAGGCTCGGAGTTTTGGGTAAGGACGAGGCAAGAAATCGTCCATGCCCTTTGAAAGGAACCCTCCTGGCATTTGCCTGGAATGATTTAGGGAAATAACGGGAAACCTAAATCTGAATGGCCGGAGGTAGATTTGAACCACCGGCCTCCCGAATACGAGCCCTCTGCGCCATCTAGCTCGGTGGAATTAGGAGACAGCGCGAAGGAGATACAATGAGAGGGAGATCTGAGTGAAAGCTTCACTACGAGAAGGGGCTGTAAAAAGTTTTAGCACGTTCTGCATTAAAAGCGCACGGAGATTTTCGCATGCCAAATGCAGGAGGAGGACTAAGACAGGTGGTGCCTCACCGTTCTGTCCGAGTATTTTAGACAGCAACATGTTTGCCTTAGTTGTGCTTCTACAGTAGCATGTTTTAATTATCTTTCACTTAACATCACGCTCTCCGCTGCACAGTGCACGGATCGGGATGGGCGCTTCCATATCAGAACAACACATTATGAATTATTCAACTTTTGCCCCTCGCAAGTATTGGCAATTAAGAATATGAATCTGCATCAGATGTTAATTTATTGATGACACAATAAGACATTTCCCGGACCAGACACACCACTAAATTGCACATCTGATACTGGTTCACATTCAAAATAAATTGTAAATACGTGTCTAGTATTCTAGTCAGTTGTAGTTCTTTCAATGTCTGTCCCTTCGTGTAAGTATGCATGTACGAGGATCGTTCCGAAAGTAATTCCTCCTATTTTTATTCATGGAATCTACCGGAGATACAAAACTAAGAATGTCCTTACAGCTTTGGCAACAGCATCCGATACTTTAACATTTTCGCCACATAGGACATCCTTCAGAGGTCCAAAGATTTGGAAATCGGGACTGTACTTTGGATGTGGTAAGACAGTCCAGCTGAATTTTGCAGTGAGTTGCGTTGTCGCAAATCAGGTGTGAGGCCTGGCCTTATCACGTTTCAAGTGAAAGTTGATCATCTACTCTGTCCTTGCCCTGGGATTTCGGGTTTCCAGCTTAGCTAGTGTACCGAGCGGATGCTGGTTCAAATCCACCTCCGGCCATCCAGATTTAGGTTTTCCGTGATTTCTCTAAATCACTCCAGGCAGATGCCGGGATGGTTCCTTTGAAAGGGCACGGCCGATTTCCTTCCACATCCATACCCAAATACTCCGAGCATAATCTCCGTCTCTAATGACCACGCTGTCGACGGGACGTTAAACTCCAAGCTTCCTTCCTTCCTTAGTCAGTGTCGTTTTGTAGCGTTCAGAATTGAGAGTTTTTCCAGGCTCCAGACATCAAAAAATACCACACCCTGGATCTCCCATCACATTGAATACAGACTGCTTAGTCGTGGATATCTTTTTTGACGGAGAATTCATGAGTCGCCATTCCATGGACTGTATTTTGGATTCCGGCTCGTAGTAATGATATACGTATCAACTCCGGTGACAGTACATAAAATTGTCAGCTTTAGCTTCATATTGGTCTTGCAGGTCCCGACAAAATGCCATTGGATGATTTTTTTGTTCTTCTGTAAGCAGACGGAGGACCCATCTCGCACAGACTTTGTGGAAAACAAGACGTTGCAACATTGGCATTACAGGTGTGCACGCAATTCTCGGCCGATCAGCACGGATGAGTTGATCAAGACGCTCTTCATTACCAGGGATGACAGCTGTGCAGCGTCGATCGCTCCCTGGTTTGTCATGCACTGCTTCTTCACCACCTTCCAAATTCCGTACCCATCGCCTCACATTGCTCACATCTATCATATTATCTCCATACACTTTTATCGATGGATTTCAGTCAGCATAATTTTTTCTGCAGAGAGTAATTCAATCACGCCGCGGCGGAGCGGCCGAGCGCATTGAGGCGCTATGCTACGATGCGCCAGGCCGTTCCCCGTCGGTGGTTCGAATGCCTCGGGCATGCATGTATGTGCCATCTTTAGTATAAGCTAGTTCATAAGTAGTTTGTAAGTTTAGGGACTGATGACCCCGCAGTTAAGTCCTATAAACCTTACAAACATTTGAACATTCTGAATTCAATTAAACGTGCTGTTTTATACGCGTGTCCATCTTTCTTTTTCTTTGGCCATGTTACCGAACATGCAGGGTCGGCTTTGTTAAATCCGGATTTGGCGTGTGTGAATATTTACGGGGTGGCCGGATGCCCTTCCTGCCGCCACACCATGCCCCCGGGAGGAAATGCGTAAGCCAAATGTCTGCATGTAGTGTTATATGTGTGAAAGTGTAAAGTGTTACGAGATGTTTGCGAGTCGTGTAACTGAAGGGATTCGCCTAAGGGTGTATGGAAAACCGCCTAAAAACAACATCCAGACTGGCCGGCACCCCTAACCCCTTCGTTAATCCGCCGGACGGATTCGAACCGTGGGCGGTATGCCTCCCCGTCTCGGAAAGCGGTGCTTTAGACCACACTTCTAACCGAGCGGCTTTATTCGCGCGTCCATATCAGACTCACATTTCGAACACACCTCTACTGGCGCCAACTACCGCAGAATAACGGAACCACCGCCAAGTGAAAGAGGAAGCTTCTAGCATTAGCACTACACCATCGACATCTGGCGCGGACGTCCAGAGTCACCATAAGAAAAAAAAAATAATAGTAAAAAAGGAGACATTACTTTCCGAACGATCCTCGTATATCTGGCGGACATTTGCTGTGATTAGATTGTTAAAGATGGAATCTGCACACCGCGCCAAAGCTTACTGACTGCGTGGGAAACACGAGCTTGTGCGGTTTCACAGCGTATTACTGAGCCTCGCGACAAGCGTAGTTATGCTCCACGGCAGGAAATCTGGGCACTCACAAAAGCGCGCGACTAATTGTTGATTGACACACACTTGGCGACGTACGTATGACCGGTACGCCAGGCCAGACCAACACCGTCTACATATAAGGCCTCACAACCAGGCCGTGTCGCGTCACACCGATAGGCTGTCGTCGTAATCTGACTGGGTGGCAGAGCCACTCAGCTAGCGTGACACGGAGGCCAGTATCTAGAAGGTGCTGTTCTGACGTGGCCACACGCCAGTCAACGAGGCGTTCTTACATACTCGAGTTCCAAGCACACATATGAATAGAGTATTTGACTGTTCTTTGAAAATCGTCTTAAACGGGTAATTATGTCTCCTTATGTTCTTAACATCCTTGTTCATCATGAGTTGCAGTTTTTAAAAGCACAAAGTTTTAA
Organism: Locusta migratoria; assembly: GCA_026315105.1. Taxonomy (NCBI): domain Eukaryota; kingdom Metazoa; phylum Arthropoda; class Insecta; order Orthoptera; family Acrididae; genus Locusta; species Locusta migratoria. The sequence continues at coordinate 12,123,676 of CM048755.1, forward strand.
ATGAAAGTCTGATACTTTGAAAGCCCGCTAAAACGCGCCACTTTAGTATATATCGACTGCGACGTCAACCAACTGGATGCTGTTCCTGCTGTCGTAAAAATTACTAATAGTGATGGCGGCGTCCGCAGTCCAGTGGACAGATTCCCACGCAAGGGGCCCCGGAGATTTCCTCCACTGGGGGCCTGGCTGTTGCGTTGTTCTCATATCATCGACATGCAACTCGCCCAAGTGGTGTCACATAAAGACTTGCAAAAGAGCGCGGCGGAATGGCCGAGCGCATTGAGGCGCTATGCTCCGAAGCGTGAGGCAGTTCCCCGTCGGAGGCTCGAAACCTCCCTCGGGCACGGATGTTTGAGCTGTCTTTAATATAAGTTAGTGTATAAGTAGTTTGTATGTTTAGGAACCGATAAGCCCGCAGTTAAGTCCCATAAGATTAACAAACATTTGAAAGGCAAGAAATGGTGGCACACGAAATTTTCACTAATAGTGATACGTTGTTTGGGCATTCGCCTTTCTGAAAATCTTCTGCATATACTGCTTAGTACAGAAGTGTATAAATACACTTATAGATACTTCAGATAATTTGTTATGTATGTTTCAAACAATGCGAAATGCGTAAAATGTGATTGGAACTCGCTCGTAGAGATTGAAACAAGATTCTATTTCTATGAGGATCATATTGATAACTATTATTTTATTAGTTCATTAATAAGTATCATGCTCTGAAACTGCAAATGTATAAAGTTTTATTATATACGGATTAGTGACACAACTCTTCACGGTACGACACGACGACGATTTCTGTTGAAATGTCATTCGTGAGAGTACAAATAAGGTTGTCAGTTTTAATATTTACATCGAAGATGCAGTATTTCGATGTATGATAAATATATCGACAGTTTGTGTCTAAAAAATGCCTTTCGAGCTCATTTGGTTAATGCATCTAATTTTAATAAAGATTGAAAGTAATTATATCGTCAATAATTCTATTATGTTTTACAGTGCGTCAACAAAAGAGGGAAAATAATTACATACAGTTGGATTTGAATATGGAAAGCAAAATTTATAACCCATGACGCTAGCCGCTTATTTATTTTTTACCGTTACACTACGACGCAACTGTCGCATGCACAACCAGCTCGGACAGATAAAGCTAATGCAAAACTTTGACCGTTATTTTTCTGGACAATTGTTGTTTCTTATTTTCACCCTTCTTTAGCCTCCCACATTCCGATGTAACGGAAGAAGTTTCTTTGTAACCAATCAGCACGAAAAAAAGTAATGATATGTGGAAACTTACTAGTGCCCAAAATTAATTTAAGTAACACACGAATTAATCTAAATTCTAACTCTAACTAGAGAGGTATATTTCACTTGAATCGCGGTTTACACCTCTATAATTCCGACAAGTAAAAACCAGAAATAATATCAACAGCTATTGAAAGATTTTTAGCAAATAAATTAACAAAAGAAGGGACCGTCGCCCCATAATACGCAAAGCAGGTACGATCACTGTTCCATAAACAAGAAATGTCTTTTAGCGGCGGTAAAACATATTTAAAGATGAAACGGTCCTTCCAACCTGGGGACTATAATGGAAAAACGGCGATATCTTACAGGTTAGTGAAGCGATTTTTATGATTTTTGTTATGAAAGTATCTTTTGATTTTTTAAAAAATCGGGCTAGGTATATTGGTAGGAGAGTGAAAATTAGGTGATCTACTACCCCAAAAGGGAACAATTTTTTGCTCCAAAATTAGTTTCGATTTAATCGAAGTAGAATCTATTAAAACTTAAAAATGAAGGCTAATTAAGAAACTGGTACGTATATATTTGAGAGGTAAACAACCCTTGCAGTGCCGCGCTCTTTTGATAGTGCCCATGAAACAACTTGTAAATCTATATTTGCCGCCAAGGAATAGCCGTGCGCAGTAAGGCGCCTTGCTGCGGTGCGTCCTGCCGTTCGCCGTCGGAGGTTCGAGTACTCCCTTGGACATGGCTGTGTGTGTAGAATAAGTTAGTGTAAGTAGTTGGTCAGTTTAGGGACCAGTGACTACTGCAGCTAGGTCCCATAACTTTACAAACGATTACAAATTTGAATCTATATTTTTGAACTATTTCATCTCTTTAATATACCGGTATTTGAAGTCACTGAATCCGAATGTGAAATCTGTTTCTCGAAATTCAATATGCCTCATTCAGAAAAGCGGACGAAAACTCGAAGAAACGCTTGACTAGACAGTAACTGGACATGCGACTTTCAAAGGATTGTTTACCCTTCAAATATATATGTTTCTTAATTAGCTTTCCTTTTCTAGTTTTAATTGATTCTACTTCCATTAAATCAAAACTAATTTTTTAGCAAAAAATTGGTTTCTTTCGAGATAGTTGGCACCGTAATTTTCATCCCCCTCCAGTTTATTTAGGCCGATTTTGGTGTTTTATTAAAAGACACTTTCGTAAAGAAAATCATTGTAAATGATTCACTAATATTTAAGTCATCTCAATTTTGTCCATTTTAGCCCCCATTTTGGAGGGAAATTTTCACCGCCGCTTAAAATACACGTGTCCCTTAGTTTTTCATGTATTACGGCATATCAAAACTTAGAAAAATCGGAGAGTGAGACTTCCGTAGATTTACTTGTCAGTACTATCTGCAGCGAAATAATTTAAATCGGCCCATCGTAACACGCTAAGTACTAAAACAGAAGAAACGAGGAACATTTATAAACAGTATTGGCAGTATCTTGAAGAGGGGATATAAAATAAATATGAACAAGAGAAAAAGAAGGGTAATGGGATGTAGTCTGAGAAAATCAGACAATACTGAAGAAATTATGTTAGGAAACAAGGCAAAACAAATACTAGATCTAAATGAGTTAGGTTATTTGGGAACTTATGACTGCCGAAGTACAGAAGATAAGAAATGAGGAATGGCTATAGGAACAAAAGCATGTCTGAAGAAGAGAAATTTATTGATATCAAATATTGAGGATTAGAAATCTTTTCTGAAGGCATTTGTCTGGAGTGTGGCATCGTACGGGAGTGAAACGTGGGTGATAAGGCGTTCAGACAAAAATGTAATAGAAGATTTTGAAATGTGGTGCAGTAGATGAATGCTGAAGTTTAGATAGGTAGATCGTGTAACTAGAAAATGTTTGTAAAGTCTATGGGACTTAACTACGGGGTCATCAGTCCCTAAACTTACAAACTACTTGTGAACTAACTAAGACTAAGGACGGCGCAAATATCCATGCCCGAGGGGGGATTCGAACCCCCGACCGTAGTGGCCGTGCAGACCGTGACTGGAGCGCCTCAGTCCCCTCGTGTAACTAGAGAGGATGTGCAGAACATAACTGGGGAGGAAATAAATTTCCGGTATGTCTTGACTAAAAGAAAAGAACTATTGGTGGGGCACATTTTGTGGCATCAAGGAAACGTCAATTTAATGTTGGAGAGAAGTGTGTGGGATGTAAAACGCAGAAGGAGACCGACAGACAACGCAGTGAGCAGGTTCTAAAGCTTGTAGCTTGCCGTTCTTAATCAAGAGATGAAGCTGCTTTTACAGGCTAGGGTAACTGCAAAAAATCAGTCTTGGGACTGAAGACTACAACAACAACCTTAAATTGCTTGCGCGTCCACAAACGGCCGGCTAAGCCACTTCAGAGGTCTGACGAAAGTGAAGCCATACCATCTCCACTTCCTGGTGTAGCATTTTAACGCGTTCTTATTAGGTTGCTTTCTTGCCTGTCTGTCGGTTGAGTACCAAAGTTTTAATGGTTTTCTAGAGTAGCATTACAGCGCGCTAGGCAAGGAAAATTTTATAATCAACTGAACATTGGATGACAATGCAATATTATCTTGCATTCCTGACCGCCGCATCAGTAAGACGAATGAAAAGTGTGGTAAAACGTGTCCTCTACGCTGCCCTGTGGGACAAGATGGTTGTGCGGGTAGCATCGGAATGCATGCAAAGGGGTACGTCTGAACAGAGAAAGGGGAGATACATGCATCGTAAAATGTACGACAAAGAAGACGCCACGCTAGTGAGGTATTCAGATTGGTAGCCAGCTGATATTCTCACAGGTATCGTCGTAAATATTGGCGGCCGCCCAGCTGCAAGTATTGTAAACTAGGGACATGACGACCCCAGGGCATAAACTCGTGGCGAAGTTCATTCCGTGTACTAGTTGGACAGTAACTGTGATTTGGAAACAGACGCCTGACCAATATATGTAGACGCTAGAATTTGAGAGATGACTTGTAGTTTGCGTCAAATAAGCTAGTTGTAGTAATCGGCAAATAGCTGGACTTTGAATTATTAAAATGCAAAGATCGCAATTAATTAATTTCTTTTTCTGACGACCAATTCGATACACTTGGAGTACCATCATCTGGTCACTTGTGTCCTATGTTTTCGTTTCGTGAAGGTGCATGACATTAAAATGGTACGTCAATCATAAAACATTTATCTTTGACAAATGGTACGTCACACATAAAAGAGTTAAAATATTTAAAACACCTTCTCCATTGTGTGTCATGTTGGCAGAGCACCGTCGTGTTAGCAAAAAATGAAGTTCGCTTATATATTACATGGATCAAACAAGAAATGTATATGAGAAGAGTTATTCACTCATATACTTTATTCCCACTACGCTCAATACCACCATTTTTTTTAATTCATGTTTTATTTACATATTTGTTATATTTTCTACGTATTAGGTTTTTGTACGAATGTTCCACATTCTGAAACGTTTTTGTGAGACTCGTTAATGTACAAATTCGGGCATGAAATTGCTTTACGCAATGTATATGTGACTCGACACAACATGTTGTTCATTCAAGCAGCTCAAAACCTGTAGCGTCTTAATTGAGGTATGTCGCGAATAATATATATTCACCAGGTCTTAATTCCTCCTCAATTTCCGCAATGTTCCATTTGCAGATTTTCTGGCTACTTCCGTTACGAAAGCTGGCATGTAGTTTATGTACCTTGGGAAATGTAACGTGGCTATTCTGCATTCACGTTAGCTTGCCTGTTGCCAGGTGCAGCAGGCTTGATGCTTGACGTGGCCGCGGGAACCCAGGTTGGCCGCTTTGCTTTGGTACACGTGGTTTTAGCCACGACAGGTTGAATGTCTGCAGCGGAGAGGCAGGCAGGCTACAGCGATTACACCGGCATGATTACTAAGCAGACGTTAATCCTTAGACGTTTAGTTATGGGAACTCTCGAAAGAAGTAGGTACCCAACTCCAGTCAACAATGCAGACACTACAGTGTTGCGTCTTAAATGCGTGCCAGCAAGTACACAGCAACCGGTTGCACTGCAAAAGGTGGACATTCCTTACGCCGATGGGCAGAGGGATGTATTGCTATCAACGGAACACTCCTATAGACACGCGTATCTCTCAGAAAGTATGATTCAAGTTTATCGGACTTATTTTTCCTTGTTTCGATTAATATTACCACCTCTCAAAGTGTTCGCCACTGTTCTTGAACATTCTGTACATATGTTAAAAATGATAATTCCTGACGAAAGATAAAATGTGGAGCATCGTACATCGTAAACACCACGTGCGGTTCGGCGAGACGCTACCACAGCCAGCCGCTATTACGCAGCAGAGTGCCGGGATAGTTTACAAACGTTAATGTCTGGGTAATAAACCTACTTTTTGAGATGTTATGAGAAACTTCCTCATTTTCTGAAAGCAACAATAACACGTCACACTATTAGATCGATGCACGAGACACTTAGTAGGTAGTAATGGAAAATGTAATTTATTCGAAATGATTACGTATGATTTGGTGTCCTTGTGATCAATACAAGGGGTACACCACGGTAACATTTTTGTTTGTTCCAGTATATGTGACAAAATGATTTTGCTATTGTTTGTCTGTCGGAATGAGCTAGCCGGCGCAGATATTTAGGATGCTATGAGGGTCGCATAAATTTGAAATTTTGTGGAACAAAAGACGGACCACTCGTGGCCATTCATTGTGAACAATTCAAGTTGTCACAGGCCACTTCCAGTTTCATTGACAATATTGTATTCCGCAGTTGTTAATTTTCAGTGGCTTCACGTTATTGACATGTAATTTCAAATTGATGTCAACGGGCGATCATCGCGTTGCGTTGTTTCTTAAATGTTCGTGTACCAGACATTGTGCTACTATTTTATCAAATTATCTAATCCTTAAAATGAACACAACATAATTAATAACGTAGTGAGACAATAGCCAATGAACCCCGAAGGTTTCGATATTTTGTAGTGGTTTTGAGTAAGGTACCAATTTTGGCGAAAATTAGAGAACCCAAGGAAAGAAATAATTTTTTAACTATGACCTTCCGGATACCGATACAGAGTTTCTATTTCGCGTCATGTCACTCAACTATTTTTTTTTCCTTCAGTCAATGAAATATTGCAGTGTGAACTAGAAAAGTTCTTAACAAATTCTCCCAGTGTTCATACGTCGCATATATTAACCTGGCCTTATTCTTAATTCATTCTAAGTTCCATCGGTCATATCTATGTAGTATAGACTACTTTCCTCTAAATTAATTATTGACTGCGAATTATCTCACAAGGGTGGCAGTGTTTTCAGGGGGAAATATTTGTGGTAGTAAATGGACTGCCAATAAAATAAACGATTTGCTGTAAATCTACAGGAATAACTGAGTACAATTTTGTTGGAAGTCAACAAGGACGAAAAAAACCTATTTCGTTTTGTAGTGTGTTACACTGCATCGGGACGAAGGTATTATTGCACGTATACATCGTAAGCGTGGCAAATTGAGAATGTTATCGTACATACGCTTCTGTGTAGTCGGCGACATGGTACTCCTCCACAGCTATTAAGTATACAGATTTGTACAAATGGGTCTTCGTGTTTTCGATTGCGACGAAACACTACAGTTGCCAGCACTGACTTATGTTACAACATACGCCGGCCGCGGTGGCCGAGGTGACTGAGGCGCTCCAGTCACGGTCAGCACGGCCACTACGGTCGGGGGTTCGAATCCCCCCTCGGGCATGGATATTTGTGCCGTCTTAGTTCGTAAGTAGTTCATAAGTAGTTTGTAAGTTTAGGGACTGATAACCACGCAGTTAAGTCCCATAAGCTTAACAAACATTTTTTTTGTTACAACATAAAAATACGTGTTTGTATTTATGACGCCATATTATCGTTGCTAGTTTTTATGAGACGGGACATTTCCTTTCCACTGAAATGAAATTCGAAGAAAGATGGATAGACCAGAGATATTACGATAATGAAAAAAGAGAAAGAAACGAGGGGAGTATTAAGAAGAAAAATGCCTCCGTCGAGAATTTATTGCTACAGTTTTTGTTGTTGATATCACTGTATTGTGACATATTCGGTCTATTTTGCAGATTGTGGCAGGCATTTCACCTTTTTAATTTGTCACGCTACCGCTGGAGGCTGCGTTTCACTTACACTATGGTCATATCACTCCAACAATAAATGCGCTGTCCTATTCACTGGCATGCATTTTGTGTGTTTAATTTTCTTTTGGAAGCAACTTGTACGATGTTAGAAACAGAAACCGCTTATTTAACAAATGACTAGTGTCTCATACTTTCCTATGATACGCCGCGGCGGAGCGGCCGAGCGCATTGAGGCGCTATGCTACGATGAGCGAGGCCGTTCCCCGTCGGGGGTTCGAATCCCCCCCTCGGGCATGAATGTTTGTGCTGTTTTTAGTTAAGGTAGTTCATAAGTAGTTTGTAAGTTTAGGGACTGATGACCCCGCAGTTAAGTCCCATAATCTTTACAAACATTTGAACATTTTTACTATGATACACGCAGTTCTTTCTCAGCGTACTCAGGAATTATCTACATTTACGCTAAGCAGAACTGTTATGTCTTCACTTATTACGTAAAATTTTTCTGCTGTTTATGTTTTTATTTCGTTATGCAAGATTTTAAAATTTAGTTAATGTGATAAGGCTCGCCAGTGCAGTACTGATTGTAGTAGAGAAGTTTCATATGAGACTGACTGTAACTACGCAGTAGGTTAAAGTGTAGTGCTTATTTAGTTAAGCGAGTTACGGAAAGGAGGAGGAGTAGTGTTTAACGTCGCATCGACACCGTGGGCATTACAGATAGATGACCGGAGACGAATTTGGACGGCCGTGCTCCCGAAGGCGAGTCCAGTGTGTTACACATACACAACATCGCTCGGTTCATGATTTTGAAGACACTTCTCTAATATCTCACCTTAGTAAGCTATTAGCCCCGTAGATTCTAAAATTATTGTACAGGTTGTTTGTGAAGGAATAGTAAATGTTTCAGGATTTCAGGAGGAGGGAGCATCAAAATAGTGACCACTTTTTATTGAGCACACATGATTAAGTTCTACAAAGAACCGACAGAAAGATCAGCGAAAATGCCCTTATTTGCATTTGTTTATGTTTGTTTGGATTACTGGATTACACACTAAGAACTGTAACTCTCTACTAAAAAAAATTAATAAAAAAAAATAAATTAAAAAATGCTGAAAATAGCTGCTGGGGGGAGGCGAACGACCCTTCACCCCCCCCCCCCTCTTGGATCCGCCTATGATAAACGTGCAGTATCGCGAAAGATTAATGTCCATTCATTCGTAAAAGAAAAATGGTTACAACATGCTTAAACAGGTGTATTATGCTTCAAAGAGGAAGAAAATATTTGATTCCGCAGCAAAAGTGTTGTACGTCATTCACGACTAAGCAGTAAAACATGCTCAAAATATTCCAATTGTTGTATTTCATTTTTTTTAGTTCGAATCTGGAGGCAGGAGTGTACACTAAATTTAAAGGAAGGCCACCCTAAACAATCTTCCTTATCTTGTCTGTCGTAATGCTCTCTTACTTAGAATTATTTACATGCATTTGTTTAAATATACTAAAATTTTATCGTCAGGTTTACTTCATAAAGGGGAAAAATGTTTGTTTAGATTACGACCGTGCTAAGGAAAGAGAGGCAGAGCAATCTTAGTTAGTATTTTTTTTTAATCAAAGAAGCAATGCGTGTGCTCGTAACATTGGTCTCTCTGTCAGAGTGTACGCGCTGTCACGCAGCAGGACGAGTCTGTACCTTTCTCGACCTCGGCGTTGATGCTGATGGTGCGGAGGCGCAGCTCCTCGTTCTCGAAGATCATGCCGCGCGACGAGCGGCGGTCGAGGCGGCGGTTGGGCTTGACGTTGACGTCCTTGCGGCGCGCGCGCAGCATGCTGGTGGAGGTGCCGGTGGCCATCCCGCGGCAGACTGAGGCCGCGCGCCGCCTATTCCTATTCCTAGCGCCGCGACTGCAGCGCCGCGCCGCGCCGCCGCCGCCGCCGCCCGCGTTTATTTTGGGGTATTTCAGTAACGTTGTTGCCTCAGACTCGGACTCGCTTATGTACACACGCCTGTAGCTTTCCTTCGCACTGTCTCTGAAGTCACCAGTGCGGAAAGACGCACTTTCCCTCCGTAAACCACCGATTCTCCGAGAAGAACGAGCCTACGCACGCACGCACGCACACACACACACACACACACACACACACACACACACACCACAACTGGAACGGGAAAGCAATTAGAACCTTTCTCCTATCCTCTCACATTGAGTGAACACGTGTCTACAACTTTAATGAATGAGGCGGTGCAGTCGACGACCGTTGCTTCCTCTCACTGTCCTAACCTGCAAACCACCACTCTCGAGTATCTTGGCCTCACCCTCGACCGCTCCCTATCCTGGACACCTCACCTTCAAACTGTCCGCCAAAAAGCCCTCTCCCGCCTCGACCTCCTCGAGCTCCTCTATGGCCGGACGTGGGGAATGAACCCCTACACCATCCTCCACACCTACCGTTCCCTAATGCGTGCCGTCTTATGCAGTTTCCACTCGGCCTGTGCCTCCGCCTCTCGTCCCTATTACGAGTCCCTCTAAACCCTCGAGTGCCACGCCTTCCGCCTCGCTCACCGCGTCCGCCTCCCTTCCCCCCTGCGGATCCTATATGACCTCATCCGCTTTCCTCGCCTCCTGGAACACCCGCACCCTCTATGTCTCTAGAGCCTCCTCCTGCGTCCTGCCACGCCGATACCTCCCCTCCTGCATATCCTTACCGACGGAAACTTCCGCCAGCTTTCCCTCCCAGACGACGCCTTCCGTCCCGACTACTACCCGTCCTATCAACCCTCGACTACCTCGGTATTTGAAGCGCATACTTTCCCCTCCCCCCTCGCCCACTTGGCTTCTCTTTTCCTAGCCCCTCCCTGGGGAGTCATTACGTCCCACCCTCAACCCATCCTCCCCCTCCCCCTACTCCCTTTCCCGCCCCTCCAAGCCTCCCCTTCTCTCCCTGTCCCATTCGGTGTCCGTGCAGTAATTTTAATTGTCAGTGCAATAGTGTTTTGTGCCTCTTTGTGATTTTTAAAACTTCAGCAACCGCCGATCACGTAGAGTAAGTATTGTCATGTACACTCCTGAAAAATGAAAAAATAACACCATGAATCCGCCAACCCAGCAGGGCGATAAATTTATTGACACATTCTTCAGGATGTATACAACACACGATCACACAGGCAGAGCCGTATCCGTATGCACGTGAGTAGGCTACAGTCACCAGAGCATGCACAATGTCGACTAGTATCGTGTATACCCTCCTTTTGCCGCAATTCAGGGTGCAACTTTCTCATTAACACGGTCGTAGGGGTGCCGAATGGAGTTTTACGGTATGGCCTGTCATGCAATTTCCATCTGATGCCTCAGTTGAACCAGATCTCGTGCCGGTCGTGCAGACCACGCCAAGATATGACGTTTCATCCGGTCCAAGACATGTTCAATGGGGTACAGATCTGGGGATAATGATGGGCAGGGTAGTTGACGTACACATATAAGAGCACATTGGATTGTACAGGATGCGTGTGGACGTGTATTGTCATTGTTATTTCTCTAAATAACTTCAGGTAAAGTCCGGGATGGTTCCTTTCAAAGGGAACGCCCGATTTCCATCCTCATCGTTACTAAAACATCCGAACGTAAGCTCCGTCTCGAATGACCACGCTGTCGACGGATCGTTAAACCCTAGTCTCTCTCGCTTGCTTCTAGGCTTCATGGTCTGAAGTTCGATGAATTCCATCAAGCGTTCAACTTTTGAATGCTTCCCAGACAATGGTACGTGAAGACCCATTGTTTGCCATTCCAGCAACAGGAAGGAGATGTGTTGTTCTAACAGGATAACGCTCGGTCGTACACTGGGCGTGAAACTCGACGTGCTCTGCAAGACGTGCTGCATCTTCCGTGGTCACCACCATCTTCACACTTGTCTCCAGTCGATATGATGGGAGGACAACTGACATGTCTGACTTGTAAAGCCACAGCTGTTGCAGAACTAGGAGCAGGCGTAGAATAATGTGTTGAGAAACAGTATTCGCCATCTGTATGATGGAATGGATCCCTGCATGGCCCCTTCTGGTGAATCCACATGTTGTGTCCTCGGGATTAGGTGGGCCACGGCTAGCAAGGAGGTGGACAGTGGCTGCAACTAAAAGAAGTGATTACTTCACATATACTTTTATTACAGATGAAAAGAACACTCAACTTTGGCGCTGTGATTGTGGTACAATTTCTTCCTAGTTACGAAACAATTCTGCAATGATCTCTTCTACATCAGTCAGATGTAGTGTTCCGGCTGCTATAGACGGATCTGTAGCACTTGTAGCTCTGCCGTACTCCTGTACTGTGGCATATCTTGGCGAGCACAGTCTTCCGCTTGGCCGCAGGCAGAGAGGTAAAGAGGCGGAAGTACTGTGGAGCGAGTTATCGCTAGTCTTCCACCTGCGCAGAATGCCGCCGCGGTGCTGAACAGTTATATGGGTGTTCTGTACCTGATATCCCAGTACCGCTTCAGCTATTCATCTCTAATTTTGGCCACGCGGTGGTGGCCGTGGGTTCTAAGGAGACTTGCTAGGCAGTGCGCGGTTGCTCCCCGTCGGAGGTTCGACTCCTCCCGCGGGCACGCACGCGTGTGTGTGTGTGATGTCCTTAGTGTAAGTTTAAGTAGTTTGTAAGTCTACGGACTGAAGAAGATATCAGTTTCGCCCAATAAGTTTACAAACATTTGGACATCTAAACCAATGATGCATCCAGAAAGACGACAGAGGTAATAGGTTCCATTCATTTAGGGGGTGCTGTGTAGAATATGTATTTCAGTGACTCAGGATTTTATACCTATTGCACTGATTTTTATATTATTTCATGAACTACGCTGAGTCAATTTCGGTTAAAACTAGTGTCGGGTTTTCTGTAAATACATAACAGGTAATGTACAGAATGAAACTTTAACTCTGCAGCGGAGTGTGCGCTGATATGAAACTTCTTGGCAGATTAAAATTGTGTGCTGGAACCGGGATTCGAACCTGGGACCTTTGCCTTTCGCGGGCAACCGCACTACCGACTGTGCTATGCCGACACGACTCCCGATGACGCCTCACAATTTTACTTCTGCCAGTACATCGCCTCCTACTTCCCAAACTTCAAAGAAGCTCTCCTGCTAACCATGCAAGACTAGCACTCCTGGAAGAAAGGATATGGTGGAGATATGGCTTAGCCAAAGCCTAAGGGATGTTTCCAGATTGAAACTTACACTCTGCAGCGGAGTGTGCGCTGATGTGAAACTTCCTGGCAGATTAAAATTGTGTGACGGAACTGGGATTCATTCTAGAAACATCCCTTAGGCTGTGGCTAAGCCATGTCTCCACAATATCCTTTCTTCCAGGAGTGCTAGTCTTGCGTGTTTGCAAGAGAACTTCTGTGAAGTTTGGAAAGTAGGAGGCGAGGTACTGGCGGAAGTAAAGTTGTGAGGTGGCATCGTGAGTCGTGTCGGGATAGTACAGTCGTTAGTGAGCTTGCCCGCGAAAGGCAAAGGTCCCAGGTACGAATCCCGGTTCCGGCACACAAACAGGAAGTTTGAGGTAATGTTCAAGTTATAACTACACTCCTGACAATTAAAATTGCTACAGCACGAAGATGATGTGCTACATATGCGAAATTTAGCGGACATGAAGAAAATGCTGGGATATGCAAATGATTAGCTTTTCAGAGCATTCACACAAGGTTGGTGCCGGTGCCGACACCTACAACGTGCTGACATGAGGAATGTTTCCAACCGATTTCTCATACACAAATAGAAGTTGACCGGCGTTGCCTGGTGAAACGTTGTTGTGATGCCTCGTGTAAGTAGGAGAAATGCGTAACATCGCGTTTCCGACTTTGATAAAGGTCGAGTTGTAGCCCATCGCGATTGCGGTTTATCGTAGCGCGACATTGCTGCTCGCGTTGGTCGCGATTCAATGACTATTAGCAGAATATGGAATCGGCGGGTTCAAGACGGCAGTACGGAACGCCATGCTGGATCCTAACGGCCTCCTATCACTAGCAGGCGAGATGACAGCCATCTCATCCCCATGGCTGTAACGGATCGTGCAGCCACGTTTCGATCCCTGAGTCAACAGATAGGGACGTTTGCAAGACAACAACCATCTACACGAATAGTTCGACGACGTTTGCAGCAGTATGGACTATCAGCTCGGAGACCATGGCTGCGGTTACCCTAGACGCTGCATCACAGACAGTAGCGCCTGCTATGGTGTACGCAGTGACCAACCTGGGTGCACGACTGGCAAAACGTCATTTTTTCGGATGAATCCAGGTTCTATTTACAGCATCATTATGGTGGCATCCGTGTTTGGCAGCATTGCGGTGAACGCACATTGGAAGTGGGTATTCGTCATCGCCATACTGGCGTATCACTCGGCGTGATGGTATGGAGTGACATTGGTTACGCGTCTCGGTCACCTCTTGTTCGCATCGACGGCACTTTGAACAGTAGCCGTTACATTTCAGATGTGCTACGAACCGTGGCTCTACCCTTCATTCGATCCCTGCGAAACCCTACATTTCAGCAGGATAATGCACGACCGCATGTTGCAGGTCCTGTACGCGCCTTTCTGGATACTGAAAATGTTCGGCTACTGCGCTGCCCAGCACATTCTCCAGATCTCTCACCAATTGAAAAGGTCTGGTCAATGGTGGCCGAGAAACTGGCTCGCACAATACGCCGGTCACTACTCTCGATAAAATGTGGTATCGTGTTGAAGTTGCACCTGTACATGCCATCCAAGCTCTGTTTGACTCAATACCCAGGCGTATTAAGGCCGTTATTACGGCCAGAGGTGGTTGTTCTGGGTACTGCTTTCTCAGGATCTATGCCCCCAAATTACGTGAAAATGTAATCACATGTCAGTTCTAGTATAATATATTTGTCCAATGAATACCCGTTTATCATCTGCATTTCTTCTTGGTGTAGCAATTTTAATGGCCAGTAGTGTATGTATTGAAGTGTTATTATTCATTCGTTTAGTACCTAATTCATAATTAGCGAGTAATGTCGTTATTCTCACTGCTGCCCTTGTCAGATGTTGTTCCCCACCTGCTGAATGTAATCTGCCAGGATTTATTTGACTTGCATATATCCATGTTTTTTTGTGCTAGCTTATTTTACAGTTCGGGTCACAGTGCATCAGCGACATTACATGGGCAAACAGTTACCTTTGGTTGTAAGTAGCATTTCGAGTTTAGGTTGGACAATGTTTTGCATGTTTTAATTTAATTGAAAGGCATTTGGTTTCTGTTCTGTGCTACGATTTTATATGCATATTTTATTAGTAAATTATTATGTATTAATTTTATTGCTGTACGGTTTGTGTTATTTTGTATGATTTTATATCTTTGCTGTGTGGCGTTTGTTTGTTTATTGCTTATTTTTGGCTCATTGTATCCTTTATCTTGGTTTCGAATATTAAGAAGATTTTCGATGTAATTTTTTTCTTTCGTGTGTTTGAGTTCGGTTGGTTCGTTGAGTAAATAAAAAGGATATTTGTCTGCATCCGAGTACAGTTCCATTTACTGAAGGCTATCCCTTATTAAGAAATTACTCCGTCTTTCCTTTCGGGCATGTCCGAAACACATCGCTATGTGATGCTGAAGGAGGTCACAGGTTTGAGTACGGTCGCTGGCACTAATTTTCATATGTGGGTGGTGCATGTTTACAGCACCTACAGACCCAGTTAAAATCTTTATCAGTGAATGGTCCCTTTTGCATAATGTGGAGAATTTTTAGTACTTCATATATGGATGTTACGTAGTGTTTTATTCTTTGTAGGTGATGAAATAACATGAATGGATTGATTTTTACTATTGTGCCGTGACAGGCACTATGAACTATGTTGGCACTCTCCAACTTCGTTGAAAAAGTGTTGTATGTTCTGCAAGTGAGCTCTCAGGCGGAAAAGCGGTTTATCTGCGCGGGAGAGGAGGAAGGCGCGGTGCGATATGCAGGAAGTGCGAGACTGGCTGCTTAGAATAGGGGAGCTGACGTGAAGGTAGGAGGTACCCAGATAACAGTTTACTGTTATAAAAAGCTTAATTTTAGCAGTAAAATTACCAAAAGGTCCGTGTAAACTACCGGCTACTCCCTGCTGCAAAACCTTGTTCCCGCCGGCCGCGGTGGCCGAGGGGACTGAGGCGCTCCAGTCACGGTCTGCACGGCCACTACGGTCGGGGGTTCGAATCCTCCCTCGGGCATGGATATTTGTGCCGTCCTTAGGATTAGCTAGTTCATAAGTAGTTTGTAAGTTTAGGGACTGATGACCCTTTAGTTAAGTCACATAGACTTAAAAAAAAAAAAACCTTGTTCCCTGGCCAAAATTGATAACTGACTTGGTTCAAATTACTCTAATAACAGAAAGTTAACGATACAGGGGCCAATATACGTAGCAGCTCACACGAAATTACACACAGGGATTAATAAACAAGCAACCACAACTAAAGTTATTTCATAAAGGTGGCTAAAGAAAAACATTCATGGCGCAACGGAACTTAAACATAAAAATTTGCATTTGAGCTTGTTCTCAGCGCTGGTGAAAAACAATATTAAATAAAAGGGGAAGGTGCTGGAAAACTACAATTTATAGGCAAGTCAAAATTATACTGATCTTAACTCGTTTATTCAGATAGAAAACAAGCAAAATGGGGAAGCAATTTTCTTAATACGATAAAAATGCATTTCATTTACTTTATCTAATGCTGACGATGGCCAGCATTGAATTTAACATAAATTACACAGCACTTAACGCTACTGGGGGGGGGGGGAGGATTTACAAACAACA
Source organism: Locusta migratoria (assembly GCA_026315105.1). Taxonomy (NCBI): domain Eukaryota; kingdom Metazoa; phylum Arthropoda; class Insecta; order Orthoptera; family Acrididae; genus Locusta; species Locusta migratoria. Next base: position 12,139,891 of record CM048755.1, read on the forward strand.
CTCACTCGCTCACACACACGCAATGCAACAGCGAAACTCACCAACATCAGCGTGCTGAAACGAGGCAGAAGCAGGCGCCACTATCGGGGGCGAAAATCAGCAAACCCGGACGTACCATACAACACAATATACAATAAAACTGCGATGATGGCTCTGGTCTGTCGTGCCTGATTTGAGATGGTGCCTGAGTATAGCAAAGTTAAGTTGCATTTGGATTAGACCGCGGGCACACACGCTAACGGCGACACACGGCTACGTTACATGAGCGCACTCCACTGAAGATGAAGTGGTTAAAACCCGGTTTCATTACACAAAATCACGGAGGACCCTTAAGTTGGTATCTGAGAGTAAACTATCTAGGCACTGGTTTTATGAGAAGTGGCGTGAATTCAGGTGACAAGCTGCAAACCGCTGTAGTCGGAGTTCGGACCCACGTGGTACCGAAAAGCGATACAAATGTATAAATTCAATTTCCGAAAAACTACGGCATGCAACCCCTAGAACTGCGTAGAATTTCGTAAGGAAGTTACTGAAATGCAGCAATATACGATTGGGAGCGTTCACAGAGACGGAAGAAATCCAGTCTCAAGACCCGGAAAAGTGAAGTAATTACAAGTCGGAAAAATAAAAACTACGACATGCAACCCATAGAAATGTTTAGAATTATATAATGAAGCAAATGAAATGCAGCTACACGCGAAAGGGAGCGATTGCAGGGACGGATGAAGTCCAGTCTCAGAAAACCAGAAAAATGAAATAATTACAAAGACGGAACAATGAGAATAAAAACTATGGCATGCAACCCTTAGAAATACATAGAATTTCATAAGCAAGCTATTGAAGGAGGTTGTACAAGGCTCGGAGAGAATTACTGACAAAAACTGAGTGCATACTACAAGATCGGAGAAGAAACAGCAAAATTAAAATAGGCGGGGAGAGAAGATCGCGAAATGTTAGTGGAAATCAGAAGGATACACGCATAGTTACTTGCCTAATGGGCACGGAACAAACAATAGTGGAAGCTGAAGGCTTTGTCTAAGAACTAACCACGTGGAACACATATCACTCACGGAAGGAAACGATAAGAAAGATTTTACATGCACTGTAGAAAAATGAACATATCGTCTGTTAGAAATCGGGCCGCACAAAGCTAGAAAGAATTTACACAGAGTTTGGACACAACCACGTAATCAGAAAAGGTTTGAATATACCAGGCCGTTATCAAACTGCAACTAGTAAAACATACACCGCGTTTATCTGTTGGAAATCATTCGACTGAAAAACTAGAACACATTTCCGCGCAAGACCGGGAAAAATATTTCGAAAAATGAATGAGAGTTAAATGTCGACAACTGTACGAAACAAGAGCCTTGAGTTATCACTAAAATTAGAAAATGATGTCCGTGTGAACTATTGGTTACTCCCTGCTACAAAGTCTTATTTCCTGGCCCAAACTGAGAACTGACTCGTTTCAAATTACTTTAATAATAGGAAGTTATTGGTCAATATACATAGCAGCTCACACGTTATTACACACAGAAATTTATAAGCAAGTCACCACAATTAAAGTTATATTAGGAAGGTGGCTAAGAAACATTTATGGCGCAACGGAATTTAGACATAAGAGCAATTGCATCTGAGCTTGTTCTCAGCACTCGTGAAGAACAATATTGAATAAAAGAGGGGAGGTGCTCTAAAACTACAGTTTATAGGCAACTTACGGATTATGCTGAACTTAAACTTGTTTATTCAGATAGACAACAAGCAAATGAGGAACCAATTTTGTTAATACAATAAAAATGCATCTCTTACATAGATTAACGCGGACTGTGCCCAGCATAAATTATACATGATTTAACGCTACTGGGGGGAAGGATTCACAAACAACACTCATTCGCTCACACACACGCAATGCCACAGCGTAACTCACCAAAATCAGCGTGGTGCGACGAGGCGGAAGCAGGCGACGCTATCGTAGGCGAAATTCAGCAAGTCGGAGGTAGCACAAAACATAATATACAAGAACACTTTGAAGCTGGCTGTGGTTTGTCGTGCCTGTTTTGAGGTGGTGCGTGAGTATAGGCAAGTTAAATTACATCTGAATTGGACCACGAGCAAACACGCTAACGGCGACACACGGCTACGTGACTTGAACGCACTCCACTGAAGGCGAAGTGGTTGAAAATCGGATTCATTATACAAAGTCAAGGTGGATTCCAGTGGCGGCTGGTGATAATGTGCTAATGTGCTGCAGCACACTGTAAATATATTACTAAAATTATGCAATTTCTCTTCGAATGCAAGCGAGAAATCGCTGTAAATTACGTTCTTTCTCTTGGAATGCGAGCCAGATATCACAATAAAATTATGCCAATTCCCTTCCAATGCGTATTAGAATGCTAGTAATGAGGATGAAAACGCATTTTGGGGCGCTCTCACCACGATAGCTGGAAACCAGCTCCGTGTGCTGAAGTGGGATTCAGCCGCTCTGGTACGTGCGCAGAGGTGCGGCGCAGTCGTCTGTTCGCTAGTGCGCATTCGCAGACGTGACGTCAGGCCTGGCGACTCGTGTGCTGAGACCGACTGCAGCACCAGATCAATATTTCTTATCGCGCTGCGTGTGAAGTTTGCGGAAGAATAGTATACGACGAATATTGCGGCATACAAAGTCAAATACAGCTCTGACTCAGGCGTCTTGCGTGTTGTCTCTCAAACCTACTTGTGTGAGGCTCGTATTCAAATACCTCTGAGTCCAAATTTTTAATTTCTGTAAATAAAATTAATATTTTTAAACGTTATATTTACTACCTGCAGTGAATACTTGCAGTTGTTAACACTGTTATAGACTCCCCTGAAAGTCTTAATTGATATTTAACTAAAGGCAATCATTTGACGTGTTTTAGATAAAACTTCAATCACAAACAACATTAGTAATGTTTAGCCAACAAGCGAGTGAAACTGCGCTTTTCAGCCATGCAGTTTCATTGGTCGCTTGTGTAGAACGCAGATGACGTGGTGGCGGTATTGCCAAGCTCCTTTATTTCCATTGTCAGTCACGCTTTGTACGTTCGCTGAAGAAGTGTTTCGCGGTGTATTTCTTCGTGACTTATGACCCCGTAGTTAAGTCCCATAAGCTTTGCAATGCTTCATGCTTCTTCGTGAAAGTGTGCGTTACGTACTCTGTGAACAACATGGCGAATTCTGTCGATGATCTGCTACAGAGGCCATTTTCCAGTAGACCTTTGGAAGAGAAACAAAGTGAAAGAGTTAGGTAGACCTACTCCAGTTTTAAATCTCAGTCAAAAGGCTATAGGAGGTGGCAAGAAAAGTGAGTACACGAGGAAATTTAGTACGAAAGTGTATGAAAACAGTTGGATTTGCGGATGTGATACTCGCAATGCACTTTTTTGCTTTCCATGTTTGTTGTTTGGGAACAGTGATGGGTGTAGTACATGGGGAGTGAAAGACTTCGGACATCTTAATGCATTAATAAGAAAACAAAGGAAATCATAAACATATAAATAACATACTTGATCTTAGTGCAATAGGTAAAGCTAATATCGCAACAATTTTAAGCTGTGTTTATCGTGACGAAATAGTGAAACATAATCAGCAGGTTGAGAAAAACAGGTATGTGCTATCTAGGATTATTGATTGTATAAAATTCTGTGGTGCTTTCGAATTGGCTTTGAGAGGACACGACGAGACAGTAACATCGAAAAATCCAGATGTCTTTTTGGGATTGATAGACTCAATTTCTGATATTGATAATGCAGTAAAAGAACATGTACAAGGTAATCGAGTTTTTAAGGGTATTTCAAAATCCATTCAAAATGAGTTGCTCGATTGTATGTTAGAAATTTGCCGTGAAGTTATTTCGAAAGAAATAAAGCAGGCTGAGTTTGCTACTGTAATGGGAGATGAAACAACTGATGTTTTCGAAAAGACACAGTTAGTATTAGTGCTGCGATATGAAAAAAATGGTGTGCCATATGAAAGGTTCTGGATTTTTTTCAATCCTGAAGTACATAATGCTGATGCTCTAGATACTTGTATTTTGAAAGTCATTGAGCCTTTCTTCAAAGATGCACCGCACAAAATTATCGCTCAAACATACGATGGCGCATCAGTCATGAGTGGTTGCAAAGGCGGTGTGCAGGCAAAAATTAAAGCAGTGTATACTAATGCACATTATGTGCATTGTTATGCGCACCAGCTAAATTTAACTATGGAACAAGCTGCTTCACAGAATCAGTCAGCTAGAGTGTTCTTTTTAAATGTATCAGGCTTATCAACCTTCTTTGCAAAATCATCAGAACGACTTTCCGCCTTAGAGAAATTGGTAGCAAGAAGGATTCCTAGTGGGCCAGCTACTAGGTGGAATTTCAAATCACGCACCATAAATGTGCTCCATGAAAATAAATCCTTGCTGCTGGAATGCTTATCAATGCTGCAAAAATCGTCTTCCGACCAAACTTGTTGCCAAGCAGTTGGACTCCGTCGCAATCAATAGGATGAAGAATTCCTGTTTTAGCTATCATTCTTCCACAAAGTGATGCCTCATGTAGATATCATGTACAGTCAGTTGCAGGCAAGATCGGTCGATACTATAATAATAATAAAAGGTTCAGTATCCCGCGTCATACAGGCCATTAATAATATAAGAGCTTCAATCGACGACGTTGATGCGGCAGCCACAGAAACAGCTACCTCTCAGAGCAAGCGCCGGAAGATAAGTCTTTGTCGACATTCTGATGCACGAGAAGTCTGCGACAGGATTACCACAGAGGCCGGTGATCGTTTCCAAGCCTTAGATCATCTAGATGCAGCAAAGCTGCTAGATTCTTCAAGGTTTGAAGAATACTCAAGACGCTTCCCAGGCAGAGAACTTAATGTTGCGATCCAAGTTTATACCCTGTTGGAGAAACCCAGGTTAATGACGGAGCTCTCGGTATTGTATGAACGACCAGACTTCAGAAATATTGCTGGAGCTGTACCATTACTACAGTTCATTTCTAACAACAATCTGCATGACACCTTCTATCAGATATCAAAACTTCTGAAAATAGTAACCACACCGATGACAACTGATGAGCCTGAAAGATGTTTTTCTTCCCTGAAGAGGCTCAAGACTTTTCTTCGGAATACCATGTCAGAACAACGACTTAATGCCCTTGCAATGCTCTCCATTGAGAAGAATATGGTAAGCAACATTAAGGGATTCTACAAGAAAGTTATCGACAAATTCTGCAGCAGAAAACAACGACGTATGGACATCATTTTTCGACACTGAGTGAGTACTACTTTTTATTTTAGTATATATTGTTTTTTGTTTATTTTTGTAATATTGTAGCACACTGGTCAAATTTTGTACGAGCCGCCACTGGTGGATTCTTAAGTTGCAGTCTGTTAGAAATCGATAAGTACTAGTTTTATATGGCGACTAGCTGCAAACCCCGGAAGTCGGAACTCGGACCCACGTGGTTCCTAAAACCGATAAAATTAAATAAATTCAGTTTCCGAAAAATAAAGAAAATTAACTACAGCATGCAACCTATAGAAATGCTTAGAATTACATAAGAAAGCGAATGAAATACAGCTACACGCGATAGGGGGCGATTACAGAGACGGATGAGGTCCTGACTCAGAAAAACCACAAAAATGAAATAATTACAAAGTCAGACAAATAAAAATAAGAATTACGGCATGCAACTCATAGAAATGTTTAGGTTTACATGAAGAAGCGGAAGAAAATCAGCTACACGTGATAGGGAGCGATTACAGAGATGGATGAAGTCCAGTAACAAAAAAACCCGTAGAAGTGAAATAATTACTAAGTTGGAAAAATAAAATTAAGAATTACAGCATGCAACCCATAGAAATGTTTAGAATTACATAAGGAAGCTATTGAAGGAGGTTGTACAAGGCTCAGAGAGAAATACTGACAAAGGCAGAGTGCGTACTGCAAGTCAGCGAAGAACCAGCAAAATTAGAATAAGCGGGGAGAGACGATCGCGAAATATTAGTGGAAATCAGAAGGATATCTGGATAGTTACTTGCCTGATGGGCATGGAACAAACAAGAGTGGAAGCTAAAGGCTTTGTTCTATGAACCAACCACGTGGAACACATCACTCACGGAAGGAATCGATGAGAATATTTTTACATCCACTGTACAAAAATGAACATATCACCTATTAGAAATTGGGCCTCAGAAAGCTAGAAATTATTTAAACAGAGTTCATACACTGCCATGTGATCACAAAAGGTTTTAACATACCAGACCATTATCAAACTGCAACTAGAAACACACACATCGCGTTTATCTATTTTAATTCACTGTATTGAAAAACGAGAGCACATTTCCGCACACGATCGGATAAAATATATTTTTAAAAAAATGATTCTAAGTTCACTAATCTAAGTTAAACGTGCTAGTCAATGAAACGCTACCATCTCCAAACACAAGAGCAGAACCAACCTTACCTCACCAGACGACCAATCCAGAATGGTCAGACCAAGTGGCCACCAGACGCGGGAAGCGACCGGAAGCCGGAAAATCCGAGAAACGACGGTGGTGGGGAAGGACATCAAGAGTCTCGCTGGAGGGAAGGTTCACTAACTAGCTCGCAACCAAAGGGTATGGAAACGTCTTTGGTAATCTTAGCAGCTATCGACTCTGAGACAGAGAGAACGATGAAAAGCGAGATATCACTCACATTCAAACAGCTATAGATTCTTGGACATCCACTTAGAAGTAAAACAACTGCACATTCTCACAGGGACAGTAGCGTAGTGGAGAAGCCGTACTTATACCACATTAATTAACATAATAATAAATTATTAACACAACAAAATAAGAAAAACCTAGCAATAGTAACTAATATTTTAAAACATAAAATAAAAATGCTATTACTCAAGCCTTGAAAAGAGTGGGGTTCAAGATTTAACAAAATGATAATCTAGCGACATTAAATAAATATATGGTAGACAACAGACGATCGTCTTTCAAAGTTGAAGAGTCTAAGTTAAGCATTCTAGACAACGAATCGCTACCATCTCCACAGACACAAGAGCAGAACCAACCTTACCTCACCACGATCTGAGCACCAAGTGAAGACCAAGTGGTCAGGGACGCGAAAACTACCGGAAACTGGCAAAACCCAAGAGAACAGAGGTGGTGAGGAGAGAAGATCACAAGACTCGCCCTGGAGAGGGCTCGTCTACTGGCTTGTAACCAAAGGGTGTAGATACCTTTTTCGTAGCACCAGCAGCAGAGGTTGGTAGCGACTAACTATCGACTCTGAGCCAGAGAGAACTATGCAAAGTGAGCTATTACTATCCACATTCAGACAGCCATTAGATTCTCGCACACCCACTTAAAAGTAAAAGAAGTTCACATTCTCAGAGGGACAGTGGCGTAGTGGAGAAGCCGTACTTATTGCCACATTAATAAATGCAATAATAAATAATTAAAATAACAAAATCCTAGCAATATTAGACCTAACTAACATTTCAGAATCTAATATTTTAAGATATGAAATAAAAAATCTATTCCTCATGCCTCGAAAAGAGTGGGGTCCTAGTTTTAACAAAATGCTAATCTATCGACATCAAATAAATTGCAATTTTATTTTAAAAAAATGTGGAAATTGGCAGATGGTCGTCTTTCAACATGTACCAGAAATGACAGTCGTTTAAATGTATGAAAGGTAATAGGTCAAGAACCACACAGTGCCTTAATCTGAATCATATTTCGTTGACTACACAATATGACGGACTGGCTTCAATGGACATATAAGCTTGTCATAGTAGCGCCGTCTCACCTTATTTTAACCTCCTTGGGGTTGGTATGGGCTCACTGTGAAGTGGTGACCCGTGTGAGAAAGGGGGCGCTCGCGCGTAAACAGTTTGACGGCAGACATGTGTGAGAGAGACAGTACGTGGGCGAGAGAGAGGAACAAGCCGGACACACACAATAGCTATGTGGACTAAGACTTGTTTCTGTACTGCGCTACGTTCCGCTGCGGTACTTGTTTATATGTGGTAATTGATTAGTTGTTCGTTCCATAGAGCCATGTTGAGGAGATCCTCATGGATGTGGAAAAGGTGACTTTTTTGAAAGCTCATTATATAATAATAATAATAATAATAATAATATAAATACAACTACACACATCATTTAGTTATATTTAAAAATTCGTCAGTGGAGTACAAGGAGTTAGCCACTAGGAAGACTTTTCGGCTCCTCTCAAACTGTTCTTTGTTTATAGCTAAATTTTTTATTTTTGCTGGTAAATTATTGAAGATGTATGCTCCTGAGTAGTGGTCCCCTTTTTGAAGCAAATTAAGTGGTTTTAAGTCCGTATGTAGATTGTCTTTGTTCCTAGTATTGTATGTATGAACTGATATGTTTGTTGGGAAAAGGGATATATGAAAACTCCCATTGAGGAATAAATGTACTGAGAGGCAGTATTTAGTATAACCAGTTCGTTGAAGAGGCTTCTACAGGTTTCCCGTGAATTTACTCCACAAATAATACGTATTACACGTTTTTGACTCTGAAAACCTTTGCTTGACCTTAAGACGTACCCCAATATATTATACCATATGACATTATCGAATGAAAGTAAGCAAAGTATGAAAGATTTTTTATTTTTATGTCTCCTATGTCTGATAACACTTGTACTGCAAATACAGATTTGTTAAGTCGTTTTTTGTAGTTCTGTGGTATGCTCCTCACAACTGAATTTGTTATCAAGCTGTAATACCAGGAATTTAATACTGTCCACCTCTTATATCTGCTCTTCTTCATACTTTATGCATTTTCTGGATGAAAATCTCTTACAGGTTCTGAACGGCATGCAGTGAGTCTTTTCAAAGTTTAATATCAATGTGTTGGCTTTAAACCGTGTATCAATGTGCATGAAAATATCATTAGCAGATCTTTCTAGAACTATGCTCAACATGCTATTTATTTCATTGCTTGTATCATCTGCCAACAAAACGAACTCTGCTTCTGGCAGTATTAGTGATGAGAGGTCATTAATGTACACAATAAAAGCAATGGCCCTAAGTTGGATCCCTGTGGGACACCACATGTAATTTCTTCCCAAACTGATGATGACTGTTGGCTTAATTCACTAGTCCCTTTCACTGACACCCTTTGTTTCCTGTTAGTGCAGTACAACTTGAACCATTTTGCAGCAATGACCGTGACACCATAATTTACTTGATAGGATGTTCTGGTTAACACAATCAAATGCCTTTGATAAATCACAGAAAATACCTGCTGCGTGTAATTTATTATCTAATGAATTAGTAAATTCTCACCATAAGTGTAAATAGCCTTCTCAATGTCGTAACCTTTGAGAAAACCAGACTGTGTTCTGCACAATATGTCATTTGTGGTCAGATGGTTGAGAAGCTGCTTGTGCGTTACTTTTTCTAGAATTTTCGACAATTTTGGCAAAAGTGAAATCAGTCTGTAATTTTATGGTATCTCTTTATCCTCCTTCTTGAACAGAGGTTCAACATCCGCTTATTTTAGCCAATCAGGAAATGTTCCAGTTAGAATAGACTGGTTACACAAATAACTTCCAATTTTGTTAAATTCACAAGAACACACCTTGATTAACTTTGTCTAAATTTCATTGTAACCACTAGAATGCTCTGTTTTTAAAGATTTTATTACGGAAGTCATTTCTTGTGGCGAAGTGAGTGACATATACATGTACCTGAAGTTATTTGTAAATGCTAGTTTGAAATATTCAAGGGCATTATTTGCTGTCTCTTACAATCCCATACTATCAGTAACAGTTATAAAGTACTTGTTAATTAGATTTGCCACTCTTAGTACTATCTGCTCCTACTCCTTTCTGGTTCTACTAGTCTCCTCTTTCTCTATATCCCATATTATTTTCATTTTGTTGCCTGTCATTGCAATCTTTTCCTCATAGTGCATTTGTTTAGATGTCTGAATTACTTTTTTAAATATTTTACAATATTCCTTGTATTTGGCTAAATCATCATCATCTTGGCTGATAGTACATTTTCCATTGTGGAATTTCGAAGTATTGGTTATGCTATATGAGATGCAGTAGACAGACTGTAGTTACAAATTCATGAATTTTCGGACGGTCAGTGAATACTTGCTAACGTACCGAATTTCTGGTGCGTAGTAGCTTGCACTACACTTGTTTTCGTAGAAGTGTCCATGACGTTTATGTTGCGATGCGATTATGCGCAAGGCCGTGAATGTATTTGGATTGTATAGTGAAATATTACCTTGAGAGAGCTAAATATCTATTTCATAGGAACTATCCATGGACTCTTAGTCGTAAGCGCGTAGGCCTGGTCTCTAATATTTTACTGTTTCGGGTGTATGTAATAGTTGATCCCTGTTAAGAAATGGATTGAAAATAGAGGGATGGTACTGGGCACTTGGTGAAATGTGCTACCTTAGGTATAATCAACGGGAACGTGAAGCCTGATAACAAGGCTATCAGTACACAGGGACGGCATTGAACACTTTGTACATTTTTGGAAAAAAGGTAGGGACCGTTCCGACAAACGAAGTTACATAGTTCCATATAGTAAATTGTTCTTACTTACTACATGTAGAATACATAATTTAATTTTACGATTTTTATTGATATGACGACGTCAAGAACTTTGAGTATTTTATGTATATTTATGGTATAGGTTAATTGAGTACATTCTGTTGTTAATTTATTATTTGCTTAATGAAGAGATATATTGTACCAGCTGTCTGTGGGCGTAATTTACGGAGGTAATTGTTGCTCGGTACTGAGGTATATATATATATATATATATATATATATATATATATATATATATATATATATATATATAGCATGACAAATCACAAATACGCCAATCGTATTGAATCGCAATACGCAAATTACATCCCAAGATATAGTGAAGCGAAGTTGAGGCTTGAACTACGCAAAACGCACGGCTATGGCACGTCCTGAGACTCAGGCGGGACCCCCGTGCTGCTCAGAACGTGTGCTAGCCGCGAGTTTCGCGTATTTCAAGGGTCAACTTCGCTTCCCTATATCTTGGGATGTAATTGACGTATTGCGATGCAATCAACGACATTGTTTGTGATTTGTCATGATATAAATCGCTGATCAAATAATATGGAGAATCAATTTAAAAACACAGAAGCTTAAGTTAAGCTGTCGTTTTAGTATGTTCAAAATATTTACATCTATGAGCCGCTGCCATACATTGATACCGGAGAAAGTCGTTTTACAATAGCTGTTGTTGTTCGAGATAAATGGGACGCCCTATATATATAATACGTGGTTATGAATCAATAAGCGACCCCGTCTTTGTAATTTTACAGATCCCAGTCTCTCTACATTATTCCTGGGTTCTTCTAATGTTGAAGATTCTTCCTGTCTGACCCACATAAAATTTGTAGCATGCGTTAGATGCAATTCTGTTGAATCTAGTGTTGCTGTAGACGGAAGTTTCCGAGTTTCCTTAATAGATATTGTGTTTCAGACTGTGTCTCTTTTGGTAAACAAAAGCGATGTTATGCTTTTAAATATTTTATTAATTGTGTTAGAGGTGTTCAACTGTATCTAAATCTATGAGACTTAACTACTGCGGTTATTAGTACCTATGCTTACAAACTACATACACTATCTGAAACTAACCTAAGGACAATACACGCAAACACACACACACATACCCATACCCGAGGCGAATTTGAATTTCTAATCTTCCTTGATTGCTATTGGCAATAGCCAAATTTTTTGGTGTGAAACTGTATGTTGCCAAGAAACCAGAACCGCACATCCCCTTTTCCAAGGTAACGGAACTGTTCTGCCAAGAATTTAAAAGTAATAGTCTTGTGTAAGGTTTCCATCTTGTGGTGTAATTTCGTTGAACACATGTTAACTGTGTCCAACAGCATGTTCATTTGTAGTGTCTCGTGGAACTGGAGCCGTCTGCTTTGAGTGGCACTGGCGAACCGACAGTCCGAGCTGCCGTACAGCAAGCTGGAGAGTCCCGTAGCCTTGTAAATTCCAAGTTTGGTAGCTGTTTTGAGGTCGGTTTTGAGGTGAAATAATTGGAATTGAAGACGCTCTGTCACTCGGTACGGGATTTTGTCGAAGTTTCGAGAACATACCTTTGCCGAGGAGTCTAGCAGTATATTGCTACCTCCTACGTATATCTCGCGAAGAGATCATGAAGATAAAATCAGAGAGATTAGAGCCCACACAGAGGCATACCAACAATCTTTCTTTCCTCGAACAATAAGTGACTTGGATAGGAGGGAGAACCGATAGTGGTACTCAAGGTACTCTCTACCACACACCATCGGGTGGTTTGCGGAGTATGCATGTAGATGTAGAATAGTTGTTTTGCCATGCCATACGCCTTGTTGTGGAGCGCATCAACGTAGCGATGGAGAAAGAAATGTCGAAGCTTCGTACGTTATGGCTATTGAGCCATAAGATGGTAGGTAGTTGGGTGCGTTTCTTATTGAAATAGATGGCCGTCGTCTTCGCTGCATTAAGGCAAACCTTGTTAATTTTATATTAAGTCACAGTAAGACCTAGCTGTTGCTTCAGCCTTCTAATATTAGGTCACACATAGCAACCGCAGGTGAAAAACGCTGTATGGTCAGCGAACTGTGGGATCTGTATGCCCGCTGCAGTTGGAAGGTCATTGAAATAAACATTAAATCGTAATGGTGATAAAACCGAGCCCTGCGGTAGCCCTGCACTGCCAGACTGGTGTCAGAGAGTGATCGTCAATTGTGATCACCATTTTACTGTGAATGAGAAAACCTGCTATCAGTTTCATGTCAAAATCAGGAATCGTCGTCTATTCATGTAGCTTACGAGTTAAGCCTTCTCTACATTGAGGAATACCTCTGCAGTGGCGCTGGAAATATTCGTGTTACGAGTGAAAAGTTCAACATGGAGAAGTTATAATTCCACAGAGAGCTTCCTTTGAAAACCGTATAGTTCTGCAGTGATCATGCCATCAGCCACAACTCGCGTCTTTAGGACTCGCTCAAAGGTGTTACCCATGCCGCTCAGTAAACGTACAGGTCGAAAGTTCGCAGGTACAGTCAAGAATTTCCGACGTTTGAGGATTACCATCAGCTTTGCGATTTTCCAGGCTGTAATATTTCGGTCAGGGACGCTTTTATTCACTGAATTTGCCGCACCCCATTGCGAGGGTGAAGGTCGGGGTGAGAGTTTAAAATAGAGAAAGTTTAATTTTTTCAAACTCACAACCACCAGCTGCGAACCAAATTCCTAAACATGCAAAAACACTGGAACTGTGATTGCGACTCGTTTTCTAGGGGATGATATCACACGTTCGCAGCTTTCCTTCCCTGCATATGATTAACAAAACAAATTCATAATAAAATCAAGTTCATGAGAGAAAAAGGGTGTACTAGCTAATATTTTTGAAAATTTGTGAAAGTTGACTTTATGTTGTTTATTTCACAATCTCAGAACCCTGTGGCTGATACGTCTGTACGTCGACACATTTATCAAATAAAGTTATAGCTCGTGAGCCCCCAGACAAAATGAATATTTGTCACGAATTGTTTTCACACCACGTGGCTGTCTCAAACACCGTTTATGTTCATGCCTATGCGACGACACGTGTTACATTAACAAATCACAGTCACTTTAATTCAATGCGATGCACACCTTGTTCCGCCGGCTAAATATTCACAAACACACAGTAGCACCCGATTTAACTTGGTGCAGTCTACGACAAGCAACCACACGTGGCGATTGCCACAGACAAATCCCAAGTCACCACCTCGAGATCCACATGCCGACTGAGGCAGAGCGACGCCGCCCAGCCAGCCACACCACATGCTCTCGTCTCATCACTTCCTGCCCTCGCGCGCGTGCGTGCCAAAACTCAACTGCCGGGTTTTTTCCCCTACGTCATCAACTTCCGCATGTGAGCTGTTCTAACCGATTTGCCAACGTACAGCGCTCAGCCAATACATGTCTAAAACTTCACTTAAAATCAAAATAATTACACTACACATTAAACAAATATTTTCTTACATTTTTATATTAGTATAAACATCCTTTGTACTGATTATCATAATCGTGCAATTTCTTATACCACAGATAAGTGATTTAACTGAATACTTCAAGATAAAATACAAAAGATTAATTGAAAATAAAATGAGAAATAGTTAATATATTATTTTTATAAGCAAACATTGCCATGCTAGTTGTGTAACTGTCTTGTCTTCGTTGGTAATTTATTACTTTTCATTGTCAATTAAACATATTACGTCAGATGTGACTATATCAGCTAATGTATTGTTTATTTATCAACAGGCTATTTTGTAATGAGGGCCTTAAAGGTTCCTAACTGCATCGTATTACTTCAAATGCCAGTATTATTACAATATTTGTGCATTGCACTGTGCCTGGCACTCGCCATTGTCCCTCTCCCCTCACCGGAAACGAACTGGAAAATCCTAAGTTGGAACAAGCCACCAACGTTGGCCTGCTTGCTGGCCTCCCGTCAGCTACAAGCACACAGCAAATCTCAACGTGGAGAATTTCTACCTTTGGCCAACTATAAATATTGTCACCCAACTGCATACATACATTGCTACCATAATTAATAAGATTAAAATTGTGTAACATTTAGTGCATTGGCATGGTAAATGTTTGCAGTGAACTTCATACTGTTTAATTATCAAATGCTATTAATTACCAGTATTTCTATTTGGCGGTAATCTCACACCATGCTAGTGTCCCGCCAGCCTGGGGGTGGAGAGGGAGCCAGCAGGAAGTCCCCATACTTTCACCTTCATCACCGGCCGCCGCGCCGCCTTCTCTCTCGCTTCGGGGGGCGGTGGGAGGGGGGATGCCTGGCGAATTGCCGTGGCTTTCTCATAAGAATGTACATGGCGAAACCAACCTGACAGATAAATGGTGATAGCGGAGGCAGGCAAGAGAGGCCCTTAGCACAGAGTAACATATACAGAGGAGAAGCCCCCCCCCCCCTAAACCACTGTCCTACGCTCCCCTTGGTGCTCCCTTGGTGCTCTTAGTTCCGTAAGATGCTAGCAGGTGTCAGGTGGTTCCCTGGTTTATGGTGCCTCTCGCATGTCAGAGGGTAGCAGGGAGGGGATAGCTCATGCCACCTGCCACGAGGCCACGGCTGTGTTCGGCGTGCCAGCGTTTGAGGAGAGGTGGTGGTGGGGACAGCCGCTACCTGCCGCCTGCTCTGGCCAGTTTAAATAACTGCTTCTGACAGCAGCGCCATCGTGGGACATCTTACGGAACTGCTGGAAACCCTCCCTCCCCACACCCCAGAGTGTAAGACCGGGCCCTTATGGAGGTTTCCCGTCTGTATATATTTGTCTGTGCCCTTAGAACGAAATAGGCACAACAGCGCTTGTGCAGGGAAAGCCCTTGTCTGCAGATACCAGAGGAGTCGTTTCCAAAAAACAGTGACGGCATCGCAGATAAACTGTGAACCCCTGCAGAGGAAAGAAGAGCAAACCCCTGCAGTGCACACGTGTGTGAGTGGGAGAGATCCAGGCTTGCAGTATAAATAAAGTGGTTCCACCAAAACAATGTTTCTGGTCAGGGAGAAAGACCCTGATAAATGGCATCCCAGACAGGTGTAACACAGACAGCTGCCACAAATAACTGTTTTTTAGAACCGAGAAGGGTGCACAAGATAAAGACAACGCGCTATAAACTCGGGAAAGACGCCAGTTCGCAAGTCTCACCTCAGCCTACAGGAAATTTCCACCGGGGACAGAGGCGTGGTCGTGGAAACGGCGATCAGCTGTCGGATGACATTGCAAAACCAATCCACCAATCACAGAGTCAAAGAGATGCAAAAATCGAGGAGAAGCTGTAGCTGGCGAGGGAGTAGACTCGGGGAGAAATCACCGGAGAGGACACTTGGGCCCGTCGCAGCTCCCGCCTGTGACGCCGCGGGGCAGAGCGTACCACCGCCGCCACACTGCACCGCGCCGATCCGTCGCCTGACGCCCACATCCAGTTAATGTTGGTGAGGCAGGAAATTACCTTCCCCTTCCCTGTTCATATGATTCGTGTCCATGCTCAGTCAAATTGGCCCTGAGAACGTATTGTTTTGAAAGTCTTGTTATAAATAAAACTAAATTTCTTGCGGCAATCCTCTGTGTAAACTGTTTAGTTTCCAAATTGATCCTTTGAATCCATTTTCCCTGCCAGCCTCGTTCCATAATTT
Organism: Locusta migratoria; assembly: GCA_026315105.1. Classification (NCBI taxonomy): domain Eukaryota; kingdom Metazoa; phylum Arthropoda; class Insecta; order Orthoptera; family Acrididae; genus Locusta; species Locusta migratoria. Next base: position 12,156,156 of record CM048755.1, read on the forward strand.
CTCAATATATTTTAATTTATTTTACTGCAGAGTGGGGGTTATTCAGGGAGAGGTTTGATTTACTACAAGGTGAAAGAAAAATATTTTGATATGAGGTAGACGTCATATATCCATGTTAGGAGATCCAGTGGCTTGCGTGGTACATTTCTCAGCTGAGAAATTGTAATACTGTATATTCCAACTGTCTCGATGGTGTTAGGTTTCCACACAATCGTTCGAATTGCGCTAGAAGTTGTTAGACGGAGTCTCGTCTAAACTTCAGTCTCGAGAATTATGTCAACAATTCGGATGGTGGTCAGTTCATGTTACCACTGCGTGTGTTAAGCAATTCCTGCAACATCGTAGTCTGTGGTTTAAAAGTTGTCACAAATGCTTCGGCCTCGGTTAGAGAACGTTCAGTGAGCCATCGCAGTGTTTGAAGTTGTCGGTTTGGTGTGAGTTCCACCCGAATTGTTTTCATCAACTGTCATTCTGTTTTGGTGCGTAGGACAGGGGAGGTCATCTTGTCCTCCCTCATTCCAGTGCGCCATTCCAGTAGTCGAATAGAAGTTGTCTCTCGGGTCAGTGCAACCTGCGGCAATCGTTGTCGTAGTTTTCGGTATCTTGTCTTCTGGATAAGGATGTCTTTTCTAGAGGGAAGTTAGTGGGTCGTAGTTGGGACGATCGTCTACCACTGTAAAGAATGATATTTTGTATGACATCACCAGTTTGCTTTTAAGATGATCGATGGCAGCTTTAGTCTGTTCGGGTGATCTAACGTGGGGATCACATTGTTACTTAAATATCGTTTGAATTGCGTCCAGTTTGTCTCGTGGTGAATAATCTGCGTCGGCAGTTGACGGGTGCCGGAAGTGTCGCCAGAACAGCGTTGTGTCGAGACGCCAGCTCACTGATAGTTACTAGACGTGGATCCACTTGCATCATAGCAAAGCCTAAGTTATCAGGATGATGAAGTATGCGTCGCATCCAGCGGGCCCCATTTCTGTTATGTCCAGTGTAGTTGAAGCCCTTTTGGGTTAGTCACTAGCGAGTTCCAGGTCAGATGCTTCGCGTTTCAGTATCGATCTATAAAAGTTAGTCCATTTGGGTTTTTTTTTGCTCGCAAGTCACCGTAGGTAAATTTTGCTTCACGTCGTAGATACTGTGCGACAAATGTCACCTCTCCCAGATCGGTTCGAACGCCTTCCGCCGTGGCCTGCAGTTCTTGTAGACGTGGTAGTTACACCTCCCGATGTGGAACCGTGCGTCTAAGAAATACGGCAGTTCCTCCACGTTGTCGCTGTCTGTTGGTGCGGTATCACGCCATAATGCCAAGTTTGATAGGTTGTTGTGCCCGTGAGTGCATTTCCGAGAGTAAGATGATGCCCACTTTGTCTTGCTATAAAATTTACTAGTCGTAACTTTTTGTTTCGCATCCAATTAGTGTTCCACATCCTTACGTGTGAATCGCGTAGGTGTGTTGCCATTTAATCTGACCCTTCAAACTGCGCTAACGTTTCGACTAGGATGACATTTTCTGCGGCTGCCAAAATAATCTTCCCTGCAGTGATCATTTTATGAATGAAATTCTGACAGCTGAGGTATTTCAGTCCAGTTGTCACTTCTGTCAGTGCTGCGCCAGCATCCTTCTAACGTGGTATTCTCGCCGATCTTGTCCCTGTTTCTCTTCAGATGCACTGTAACGTTGGAGCATAAGAATGTTCGTCTTACGTCATAATGTGTCTCTTCCTTGGATCCCCGGTGTGGGAAATGGTATTGGTTGGGTTCCTTTGCTAGATGTGTTGATTAAATTATTAGACTTCTTGTGAGCAGTCTGTGGGGCTGGACTGTACTTCTTCAGAGCCGTGTGACATTCGCTGCATTCTTTCCAGGATGCGGGTTTGGGGCCCACCATTTCCTGCACATTTTGCAGGAGAGCCTTGGGGGTTTTTGCAATCGTTGCTCTAGAGCAATTCAAGACATTTCACACAGCGTACAGGTATCCAACACCAGTTTGTCGTGAGCGTCCATCGCTGACGTCGTTTACACTGAGAAGGTTCGTTGCAGGAGTGTTAGTCTTCCACACGAAAGTTCGTATTCAGTACAAATCGATTACCATAAATTGTATCCAACTTCTTTCCTTTCGGAAGAGTGACAGGGAATACTGGCAGAGGGTGAAGCATGCCTTGTTTTTCCTCTTGAATTAGTGAACATCGTTCGCGGTAAATCCTTGTTGCCATAGATCGCCAGCGATGACCGAGCGGCCTTCTGACTCGTTTTCTTCCTATGTCGGAAACCTTCGTCGTCGACATAGGCAGTTGTATATTTTTCTTCTTTTACTGTTGAGTCCCTACTGGTGACCATCGACGGGGATGCGTTGTAGTCGGGCGTCGTGATTTCGATGTTGTAATTGGCATCATTGAGTTTGAGTTGTTGGATACGCCGTATTTCTTCCAGCTCCTGTTTTCGTCGACGTTGGCGATCAGGGTGTTTCCGTTCTCGGTACGTTTCTTTAGTGTCAGCGTCTTGAGCCCTTGTTTAGTGGTGACACTGGGTTGTTGCGTTGCAGGTCGCCGATTATACAGTCCATAGTAGTGTCATTGACAGTAGTTAAGTCGTCTTCGTAAACGCCAGTCCACTAATACGGGTAACCAACACACACACACACACACACACACACACACACACACACACACACACAAATCGGAGCCCTAACGTTCACCTTGTTGAAACAAATGTTCAACTGTATATACACGTCAGTCAGTGAGCTGATAACTCTGTTTTGTGTGACCTACACTCAATGCACAAGACTATATACTACTAGTCTGTAAACCTAGTTTAGTAATACATTGGATTTTAATTACAGGTCATATTGCATGTACCTCACACCCATCGATCAAAGAGACAGGATTTTTTTTTTTTTTTTTTTAATCTTTACTTGCTATCAAACACAAAAAGCGCAATTCTGGACTTCGTAGTCTGAGGTGAGATGTATGACTTTAGCCATTTTATTATTAAAGGAAAGTAAAGGGAATAGCGGATCAAGGCAGAAAACAGATTTATGAATACAGGGATCTTAACAGTGGACATACATTGAAAGCATTGATATATATTGATTACAGAAGCTGAATGATCAGTTGAATATTTTAAGCTGCGTGTTATGCTAATGCAAGCGAAAAGCATACAAAAAAAAAAAAAAAAAAAAAAAAAACAGAAACCATTTAATTAAGCTACCAAATGTTCCTCGTTCTTTCTCAAAAATTTGTAGTTACAGTGATGAACGTTATCTGTGAGGGAAGGTGTAAACTTTATACAGAATTACCTATGCCCATCTTTTGTAAAGAAACAAAGTAAATAAATTACAGCCTTTTCTTGGCATTGTACTGGTAATATTTTGAAGATGGATCTTACTGAAACGACTAACACTTCGGGCACAGTTATAGTGGAAGAAAGGCCATGAACACAGTGGCTGGAATCTTGGTTGTTTCCACAGGAGCCATCATTACAATACGACTCGGTACAACCTCAGAGACACGGTTGTGTTAACTGAATCTGGTCGCGGCATTTATCGCAATTACAAAGGCAAACAATGCCTATACGGTTTTTTATAAAATGTATTTATGCTCTCCAATATTTTTAATTTTAAAATAAGCCGTTATTGTGACTATGACAATTACTGTTAATACCCTCACTACGTGATAGTAATGGCGATCCTGCCGATGACAGCGCTACTAAAACAGAGTTACTAAACATAGCTTTTAGAAACTCATTCACCAAAGAAGACGAAACCAATATTCCAGATTTCGAATTACGAACAGATGCCGTAATGAGTAATCTAGAAGTAGATATTATCGGAGTAGTGCAGCAACTAAAATCACTTTACAAGAACAAGTCTTCTGGTCCGGATTGTATACCCTTTAGATTTCTAACTGATTATGCTGAAGCGATAGCCTCTTACTTAACAGCCATTTACAAACCACTTTCTAAAGATGGATCTGTACCAAAAGATTGGAAAGTTGCACAGGTCACGCCTATATTCAAGAAAGGCAGTAGGAGTAACCCACTAAACTACAGGCCTATTTCATTGACTTCAATTTGCAGCAGGGTTTTGGAACATATGCAGATTTAAAATATTATGAATTATCTCGAACAGAACGATCTAACGACCCAAGGTCAACACGGATTTAAAAATATCGCTCATGCGAAACACAACTAGCTCTTTATTCACACGAAGTGATGTGTGCTATCGACAAGGGTTAGCAAATCGATTCCGTATTTCTTGATTTCCAGGATGCTTTTGACACTGTACCTCACCAACGGCTATAAATCAAAATGCGTGGTTATGGTATATCGCCCCAAATTTGCTATTGGATAGGGGATTTCTTGTCAGAGAGGACACAGTTCGTAGTAATCGATGGTAAGGCATCGACTAAAACAGACGTGATATCGAGCGTTCCACAGGGTAGTGTTATTGGTCCTCTACTGTTCCTTATTTACATAAATGATTTAGCGGAAAATCTAAGTAGCTCCCTTAGGTTGTTTGCAGATGACGCCGTCATTTACCGTCTAGTAAAATCATCTGAAGATCAAAACCAACTGCAGAACGATCTGAATGAGATATGAGTATGGTGTAAAAATTGGCAATTGACTCTAAATAATGAGAAGTGTGAAGTCGTCCACATGAGTACGAAAAGAAATCCGTTAAACTTTGTTTACAAGATAAATCAATCAAAAGTGAAGGCCGTAAACTCCTCAAAATACCTAGGAATTGTCATTACTTCAGACTTAAATTGGAAAGAACACGTAGATAATATCGTGGAAAAGGCGAACCAGAGACTGCGTTTTATTGGCAGAACCCTTAAAACATGCAATAGAACTACAAAAGAAACTGCATACACTACGCTTGTCCGTCCTTTTCTAGAGTGTTGCTGCCCAGTGTAGGATCCTTATCAAGTGGGTTTGACGGAAGCCATTTAAAGAGTCCAAAGAAGAGCAGTCCATTTTGTATTGTCACGATACAGGGGAGACAGCGTTACGTAACTTGGTACAGGATCTGGGATGGGAATCATTACAACAACGGCACTTATCGCTGCGGCGTGGGCTACTTGCGAAACTCCAATTGTCAAAATTCACCTTCTAATGCGAAAATATATTGTTGACTCCCACATACATAGATAGAAATGATCATCAGAATAAAATACGAGAAATAAGAGCTCGAACAGAGAGATTCAGGTGTTCTTTCTTCCCGTGCGCTATTCGAGAATGGAATGGGAGATAAATAGTGTATTGGTGGTTCGATGAACCCTCTGCCAGGCACTTAAATGTGATTTGCAGAGTATCCCATGTAGATGTAGATGTAGAGAGAGACTCCACTGGGAGGTAAAAGGAATGTTTCTTTATCTTCCAATGAGAGGCAGTTTCATCACGGAAACGTCACTAACTCATAGTTATTGTTACGTTATTACTGATAATACATATACTTTCTCAACTTCTCCACAGGAATTTTCAACGCCTTCGTTAGATTTAAAAATCTATTTTTTGACAATATTTTGTCACAACATAGTAAATAATATTGCGAATTTACAAGGAACGTACAGCGTTCTGTGCAGCATAAACACTCTACATGTTGATTTACAGTGGCGTAGACAAAAATAAAATAAAAAAGAATTTAAAAAATAAAAAAAATTACACGAAGCGAAATGTAGCGTGAGGAGTGCTGTGCGAGAGGCGTTCAACGAATTCGAAAGTAAACTTCTATGTACTGACTTGGTTGAAAATCCTAAGAAATTTTGGTCTTATGTCAAAGCTGTAGGTGGATCAAAACAAAATGTCCAGACACTCTGTGAACGAAAATGGTATTGATACAGAGGATGACACTCTAAACGCTGAATTACTAAATGTCTCTTTCCAAAGCTGTTTCAGAGAGGAAGACTGCACTGTAGTTCCTTCTCTAGATTGTCGCACAAATGACAAAATAGCAGATATCGATATAATAGACTGTACCTGATACCAGTTCAATTTTACACAGAGTACGTGAAGTAATTTGCCCCACTTCTTGCAGTGGTCTCTAGAAGAGCATAGCGTTTCAAAGGATTGGAAAATGGCGCAGGTCATCTCCGTTTTCAAGAAGAGACGTGGAACAGATGTGCAGAACTTAAAAGTCGACCACTATACGAAACAAGAGCCTTGTTTTATCACTAAAATTAGTAAATGAGGTCCGTGTGAACTACCGGTTACTCCCTGCTATAAAGCCTTGTTCCCTGGCCCAAACTGAGAATTGACTCGTTTCAAATTACTTTAATAACAGGAAGTTAATACTACAGTGGTCAATATACATACAATATACATAGCATACTCAATAGGGCGTTCAGAGCTGTCGTCAAAGCAATGTGCCGACACGGCCCCAAGGCCCATATCTGAGGTGTCTGTCGCCATGACTAATTGTCTCCGTGGGTCAAAGCGGACAAGGCATGGGGCTGTAATCAGTTGTGATTTTAGTGTCTGGAAGGAAGCTTCACATGATGTAGACCAAAGTAAAGACACGTCTTTTTTACAGAGGAGCTGTAGCTGTCGATGCAGCTGGGAGGAACTTCCTGTACATCTACATCTACATACATACTCCGCAATTCACCGTTAAGTGCGTGGCGGAGGGTACACTGTACCACTACTAGGTATTTCCTTTCCTATTCCACTCCCAAATTGAACGAGGAAAAAAAGAATGCCTATAAGCCTCCGTACGAGCCCTAATTTCTCTTTTCTTGTCTTTGTGATCTTTACGCGAAATGTAAGTAGGCGCAGCAAGATCGTACTACACTCAGCTTCAAATTCCCGCCCTCTAAATTTACTTAACAGAAATTCATGAAAAGAACGTCGTCTTTCTTCCAGCGATCCCCAATTGAGTTACCGGAGCATTTCCGTGACACTCGCGCATTGGTCGAACCTACCAGTAACAAACATAGCTGCTCCCCTCTGAACCGCCTCTATGTCTTCCTTTAAACTGATCTGCTGCGGGTCCCAAACACTTGAGCAATACTCAAGACGTGGTCGTCCAAGCGTTTTATACGCGGTCTCCTTTACAGGTGAAGTACATCTTCCCTAAATTCTCGCAATAAACCGAAGTCGGCTGTCCGCCTTACTCACAACTGCCCTTACATGTTCGTTCCATTTCATATCGCTTTGCAATGTTACGCCTAGATATTTGAACGACGCGACAGCATCAAGAAGCTCACTACTAATGCTGTATTCGAACATTATAGGATTGTTTTTTTCTACTCATGCGCATCACCTTACATTTTTCTACATTGAGAGCTAGCTGCCATTCTTCGCACCAACTAGAAATTTTGTCTAAGTCAACCTGTATGCTATTACAGTCAGTTACAGACGACACCCTCCCATACACCACAGCATCATCAGCAAACAGCCGCAAATTACAACTTACTCTGTCCATCAGATCATTTATATAGATAGAAAATAATAGCGGTCCTATTACACTCCCCCTGGGGCACGCCTGACGATACACTCGTCTCTGATGAACACTCGCCGTCAAGAACAACGTACTGCGTTCTATTACTTAGGAAGTCTTCCAGCCAGTCACAAATCTGTGAACCTATTCCATAAGCTCGTTAGCAGTCTGCAGTGTGACACCGCGTCGAACGCCTTTTTGAAGTCGAGAAAAACACAATCCGCCTGTTGCCCTTCGTCCATGGCTCGCAAGATGTCATGTGAGAAAAGGGCAAGCTGAGTTTCACATGAACGATGTTTCCTAAACCCGTGCTGATTCATGGAAAGAAGCTTTTCCGTTTCAATGAAATTTACTATAGTCGAACTGAGAATATGCTCTAAAATTCTACATGAAACTGATGTCAACGATATTGGCCTGTAATTGTGTGGGTCAGTTCTCTTTTCTTTCTTATAAACGGGAGTCACCTGGGCTTTTTTTCCAATCACTAGGAACTTTGCGCTGTAATAGGACACCTTCCACAAAAAGGTCCGAAGTTCCTTGAGAGACGTTGGTCGGGAAGCAGAACGATGGCCTGGACATGACGATCCAGTGGCTTAATTCCGTCGCTGGAGATCTTGTGTCCCAAATATTCAATTTCTCGCTGGAATAAACAGCATTTCTCTTTCCGGCAGCGGAGATTATTGTCCCGGAGCATCTGGAAGAGTTGTCGAAGGTTCTGGAGGTGTTCATCTATTGTACGACCTGTAACAATCATATCATCCAGGTAGTTGATACACCTGTTAACAGAGGCGATCAGTTGTTCCAGGAAACGCTGGAAAATTGCTGGTGCACTGGCAATACCATACATAAGGCGTTTGAGGCGATAAATCCCATGCAGTGTATTCAGCGTAAGGAATTCTTGGGAAGCTGGGTCTAAGGGTAGCAGGAGATATGTTTCAGCTAAATCAATCTTTGAAAAATAGTGGCCATCTTGCAGTTTTACCAATGTTTCCGCAGGGCGAGGTAGGGGATAAGTGTTAACTTCCAATTGTGAGTTGACGGTTACCTTAAAATCTCCACAGAGACGAAGCTTCCCAGATGCCTTGCGGACAATGACAAGAGGTGTGGCCCATGAGCTGGAGGGGATGGGCTCCAGAACTCCTTGTGTGGTGAGGCGATCCAATTCTTCTTTGACTTGATCCCAGAGAGAAAAAGGTACTGGTCGAGAACAAAAATAATGAGGACGCACATTAGGCTTGAAGGAGGTACGTGCCTGAAAATGGCGGGCCTTCCCCAATTCCTCATGGAGGAGATCATTGTATTCCTGACAAAGATCATCCAGGCCAGAATGTGGAACTTCGACAGAGATCAGATGTACCTCATCTTTTATGGAAAAACCAAAGGCACGAAAGGCTTCAAGGCCGAAAAGGTTGGCTGTGGCACTGCTGTATACTATAAGGAATGTAGTTGTCCGGGTCACTCCATGATAATTGGTAGGAAGATCGACCTGGCCTAGGAGCGGAATACTAAGTCGTTTATATGCTACCAGCCATCGAGAAGATGGCTGTAGTGGCGGTGCTCCTAGCGATACGTAGGTTGCATGATTTAGCAAACTGGTGGCTGCTCCCGTATCCACCAGTAATGTGATCATCCTATTGAGGATTGACACGTCCAGAAACAATTTATTGGAAGTTTCCTGGACCTCAATAGTGGCCACTTGAGTCACTTAAGGTTCCTTTCTGAGGTCTGGTTGTAGTGGAATGGCATACGGATGGTAGATGGCCTTGTAGAGAGCAGAGGGAGCAGTAGGCCCAACGGTCTGGACAATCATCCCTTGAATGTTGTTTATAATAGTCTGGGCAGGATGGGAGCCGGTGTGGGGTCTACTGGCGGGTGAAACGGCTTGGCCTCTGGTGGGAGCGAGTTGGACGTGTTCGACGACGGCCGGGGTGGATGACTGCTACCTCTTCATCATCTTTTGGCAGGAAGGTGCTTCCAGAGGAACCAGTCGGGGCGTGGACGGCAGCAATATTTCCCCAAGTTTCCAACTTCTTTTCTGCTGCACGAGAAACTTCAAAGGTTTGAGCCACTTCCAATACTTTGTCTAAGGAAGTATCGACCAGTTGCATGGCATCATGTTGGAATTCCCTGTTTGGTGGACCTCGGATAATCATATCACAAATCATTTCGTCAGCATACGATTCTTATGAGTGGCCGTGACAAATCAGCATTTGCGGCTAAGGCCTTGTAATTCCGCGGCCCACTCACGGTCAGACTGTGACGCTTCTTTCTTACACTGGTAGAATGACACTCTTGAAGAGTTAACATGCGAATGGCGCTGGTAAAATTGCGTTAAGAGTGCACATATTTCTGGGAATCATAAGTCCGAAGGAGATGACAAAGGAGCCAGCTTACAAAGCAGGCGATACACTGCTGGTTTCGACCATGCAAGAAACAAAGATTTCATCAGTTTGACGTTTGTTACCAGGAACGCCTGAAAATGTTCCTTGAGCCTCGTTCCATACGATTCCCATTCTTCTAGGGCTTCATTAAAGTAGGGAAAGCCGGAATTTGATGTATGGGTTGTTGGTGTAACATACCAGCCAGAAGAGGCTGCACCGTGGCCATGAGTTGCTGGCGATTTTCCGCCTGCTGCTGAATTAACTTCGTGATAAGTGCTTCCAGAGACACCGGGTCCGTCGGCCTCGTCACCATTTTTATTGTGTTATCATGATAACACAATAAAAGCAAAATCCGAGTTTCCAACAATTTATTTACACTGCACTTTCACAAACGCACAGTTAAGACAAGTCATACGTCGGTAGGTCTTCATTGGTTCGGGACGCCAATCTCGTAGAAATGCCCAAGGAATCTAGAGCCGGAAGTGGCAGCTCACTATTGAAGTCCTCGTAGCACTAAGTTCGGCACGTCAATAAACTCAGTCTTCCTGCTAGCGAAGGTATCACTGGCGAAGGCGAGAGTACGCTGAATTGCTGAGGCCGCCTATATTCGGTTCTGGTAGTTGGGGTGTGAGGCAGGCGAGCCTTCAGTCTGGCGCCTTACTTGGTTGTGTGGCTTGCGCTGCAGGCCGGCTACTTGGCGTGGCGCCAGCTGCTGGGTTGTCGGCCGGCGGTGGCGTCGTATCGGATACCACGGGTTTTATATGAGATGTGGCGTGAATTCAGGCGACTAGCTGCAAACTCCGGAAGTCGGAACTCGGACCCGCGTAGTTCCCAAAACAGATAAAATCGAATAAATTCAGGTTCCGAAAAATAAAGAAAATTAACTACATCATGCAATCCATAGAAATGCTTAGAATGATATAAGTAAGTGAATGAAATGCAGCTACACTCGATAGGGAGTGCTTACAGAGACGGATGAAGTCCAGTCTCAAAAACCTGGTAAAAGTGAAATAATTACCAAGTCAAAAAATAAAATTAAGAATTACAGCATGCAACCTATAGAAATGTTTAGAATTCATAAAGAAGCTATTGAAGGCGGTTGTACAAGGCTCAGAGAGAATTACTGACAAAGGCAGAGTGCGTACTACAACTCGGAGAAGAAACAGCAAAATTAAAATAGACGGGGAGAGAAGATCGCGAAATACTAGTGGAAATCAGAAAAATACCTGCATAGTTACTTGCCTGATGGTCATGGAACAAACACGAGTGGAAGCAGAAGGCTTTGTTCTATGAACCAATCACGTGGAACACATATCATTCAGGGAAGGAAACGATGAGAAGAATTTTACATACACTGTACAAAAATGAACATATCACCTATTAGAAATCAGGCCCCACAACACTAGAAAGTATTTACACAGAGTTCATACACCCCCACATGATCAAAAAAGGTTTTAACATACCAGGCCGTTTTTAAACAACAACTAGAATCACACAACCGCGTTTATCTATTTGAAATCACTGAATTGAAAAACGAGAACACATTTCCTCACACGATCGGAAAATATATTTAAAAAATGATTCTAAGTTCACTAATTTAAGTTAAACGTGCTAGTCAATGAAACGCTACTATCTCCAATGACAAGAGCTGAACCAACCTTACCTCACCAGAAGACCAGCACAGAATGAACAGCCGAGAGGCCACGGGTGCGCGAAAATCTACCGGAAGCTGGAAAGCCCAAGAAACAGCGGTGTTGGGGACGGAGAGCGAGTAGACTCATGCTGAGGGATGGCTCACCGACTACTTCGCAACCAAAGGGTGTGGAAACCTCTCTGGTACCATGAGCAGCTACCGACTATGAGCCAGAGAGAACTATGCAAAGCGGGCTACTCCTACACACATTCAGACAGCCATAGATTCTCGCACCCACTTAAAAGTAAAACAACTGCACATTCTCACAGGGACAGTGGCGTAGCGGAGAAGCCGTACTTATGCCACATTAATTAATATAATAATAAATAATTAACATAAGAAAATAAGAAAAATATAGCAATATTAACTAATATTTTAACACATGAAATAAAAATGCTACTCCTCAAGCCTTGAAATAGTGGGGTTCAAGTTTAACAAAATGATCATCTAGCGACATTAAATAAATTATAACTTTACAGAAATTTACAAAAAGAATATGGAAGTCGACAGTCGGTCGTCTTTCAAACTATAAGCAAGTACCTCTAACGTCAGTAATTTATAATTACTTGTCTGGAGACTAGAAATATGCTTTATAGGAATGAGCAAGTAGCAGGGCAGGGCAGGTGAATAACGGGCTGACACGACCCTCAACACCCCCAAGGCGGGAGATAGCTCACTATGACTGGTATCTCCCTCCTCCTCCTCCCTAGAGGTCAAGGTCAAGTTCACCGACCTTACAAGGGTCCGTTGTGGCCAACCGAGCTCAAGTGCACGTTCCAGCAATCGAAACCGCGCCACCCAACCTCGGAATCCCCCCACAGCGCGCGTGTTCCGAGTATTTTATATTACGTAGATCCATCACTGTTTATGTAAATAACTGACTCCCCCTTCCATACAGAACCATAACTCTATAAAAATCTGAGTTCTATGACGCCACAGACCTGCCGCATCGCATCGCAGGTGGGCGAGACGGCAAGTGCTGCCGCCTCAGGAGCAGCACTGCGGCTCCAGAGGCACGCGCCCCTTACCGCAACAAATAGCTGGCTGCTTGTCAGCTGAAAATCCTCACATAGGTAAGAAAAGTGGTTGCAGTGCCTTTCCACCACCGACTTTCGACTACCTTCAAGATCACGCAATTACCTAGTTTCCACTATCTAAATATATACTTGCAGTTGGATGTTAATGTTGCCATTTATTACTTACATAATACAACTGTTAAAACTATTTTACACCACACCACTGTGGTTGTTCTGTATAGAATTTTAAGTATAGAAGTTCCACAAACGATTGACTATACCACTCCAGATATACGCACATAGATAGAAGTAAATGGGAGATTTCTTAGGATATTTGGTAGGTTAGGAAATAAGCACACAAATATTCGTTTACAGAAAACTTTTATTACATTTTGTGTACAGGTTTCCATACAGAAAACAGATCTTTATATATACATTTAAGCACAAAAAACAGTTCGTTCTATATTTTTGTTTGGTTTAACTTTAATAATGTACAGTTTAATTTTAACTTGTAGCTTGGATCAACATCAGAATCTTCGATCTTATCCTCCAGCCAGTAATTCGAAAGGTATAGGGGAGGTATGTTTTCAAACTGCAGTACGTATCTTCGTCTCTTCCTGTAATCCACCTCTTTTATGGGAATAACAACCAGTTTTACATCTTCCGGCAATTCTTCCAACCGAGGGCAACCGGGTAGTTTATTGTACCTTTTATTTCCTGCGTAACTGAACTGTTAAAACATTCCACATCTTCTTGCGTGTACACTATCTGCTCTTCTAGACCGCACTCCTGTGGAGTTTCTGTATGGAATTTTAAATTTACAATTTTTGCAAATGGGTGGTCATTATATATAGTTACTCCATCAGTCTTAAGCTCTGAAAACGGCTTCTCCGATGCTAAATGCACAACATCCAATCCACCACATTTCGATACAAAGTAACCATCCTTTTTAAGCTAATCGAGGTGGGAAAGGATCTTTATAAACAGATTCTTTACATGTCACTTAATATAGTACACATGTTCGCATCCACCATCTTCGACGAGTACTCCAACATATGACCACTCAGTGCATCTATTAACAGTAAATGGTATTATCTTAAAAACTCCGGTTATAGGTGGATCTATCCATACCCTGTGTTTAAAGGCACACGAGAATTGTGCTTCTACATATGCTATAGATTCCTCTTTTTTCATCTGCAACTAGTTTTTTTTCTTGAAAGCAATGGTCATCCCAGTATATTTGAGTTTCCTTTTCTTGGCTTCAATCTCTTCCATTTCCAGTTTCGTTTTTCTTACTCATAATACGTTAACTGCACTTAAAGGTGTAATTTCCTTAATGGGAAATGGTTTGAGCCTACATGACGAATTTGCCCTTTTTATTACGACTTGTGGAATGACGTTAGTTGTTGGTGCCAGACCTAGTTCGGCGATATCCGTATCTGGAGGCATTATGGAGAATAATGTTCTAGATTGGGAGAAATAAATTTCTCCTACTTTAATATAACTCTTCTGCGTAACACTTTTCCGGCATCAGTATTGCGAATCTCCAAGTAATTTACGGGCAGGAAGTTAAAGCTAAAAGCTGATAGAACATAATTTATAAGTTTTTCTCGGTTACACAGACAAGCTATATTAGGCTGTTACCGTCGCGAGTTGTTCGTAACTAAAATGCTGTACTTTTCCGGTTGGTGGCGGCGTGGTACTAGACGTTATGTACGTATGCATATTCCCAACAGTTTACGTTAAACGCTATTCCTCCACCCTTCCTTCCAAATATGGTCACGTGACCATTTCTGTAGGGTATAAAAGGAGACTCGATCGCATCCGCTGATCAGTCTTCCGTGGTAGTCGAAAGTGTCAACATGGGTTCCTCGAATGTGCTAAGCATCCCTCAGCTACTTGGAAGGAAGATAACTCCAACGGACGAACACTTTGGATTGTCGCTCTTACTGGAAAACCTGGACAATCTTGTTAGTGACATTGGTAACATAAATTACACCGAAAATGCTACGCTGCTCAGCAAGAAGAACTTAAGTTTGCCAGCAGCCATTACTGAGCCTTTCTGCGATAACATTATGATAGTTAAAATCTGCGGTCAAGTGGACTGTCAGGAACAGACCGAGAAGAGCCGGTCTGTAATGGTAAAGAAGGAAATGTGTGGATCTTTTAACTTTTATCTGCGTAGTAGATTCGACAAGTACGTCACTGCGAGACATGGAGTCAAGGCGAAGTTGCCTTTTCTGCTACACGGTGGTAGGAGTGCGACAGCAAAAGGAATTCTCGAAAAAATTGTGCAAGGGAGCGCTGGAAAACATCTCGAGGAAATATGGAAATCCTGTGGCTGTACCTGATAAAGTGGAATTAGCCGATTTTCAATTGGATGTTTTAATGGAGGAACTCCCTGCTATACTACAACAGCTTCGTGCAGATAACTTCTATCTTCTGGATTTAGACATCACACAAGCTTTAGCAGGGTTTTTTTTTTTAAACAAAGTGGAGATGTGCGACTATTTCGTATCCAACTATGACTTTTGTATGGAAGGAGATTGCACAGGAAACCGAAACGTGATTGTGGACAACGATAAGACGGTTTGGATAGATTGTTTAACGTGGCTAACATCAAACTGCCGAGTAAAAATATATAATTGATTTGTTTGTCAAATTACGAGCCCTAGTGTCAACAATGTTATCGGTTATCACATTATCGATTTTGTAAAGTGTCCAGATAGATGACTGTGGGAGACTTTTACTTCTTAGTTGGGCCAAGAAAATGGCATTAGCAGGTTGCTGGCTACAACATACAATTACCGGATGGAAAGTGTTTTTGACCCTGTGCAATATTGTTTAAATGTTTTGAACGAGAACAGACGGTATCTGCAAAATGCACCCCTGTATAGTGTGCCGATCTCCTCTATGTGGACGCATTTAATGAATTCCTGACAGAATAGCTGTTGTGTGGTGTTTAATCGTGTTCTGAAATTTGTTTAATTGGGTAATAAGAATACCCGAAAATTGACAGATGTACAGGTGACCAAAGTTCATAAACCAGTCAAGAAGGCTAGGAGCGTGTTTTTGTTGGGAAAAGCCGACAAGCTAATGTTACGATCGCACTTAGAAAATGAATGGGCATCGTTTAATTCTGGGACTATGGATGTAGAGGACTTGTGGACTAAATTTAAATGCATTGTTAATGAAGGGTTAGAGAAATATGTGCCAGTAAAGACGATTAAGGATGGAAAAGATCCACCGTGGTATAATAATGATGTTAGAAAGCTGCTGAGAAAGCAAAGGCTGTTGCACTCTCGATTCAAAAAAGAACACGCAAATGATGACAGGCAAAAGTTAGTAGAGATTCGTGCGTCTATAAAAAGATCGATGCGTGAAGCATACAATAATTATCACAGCCATACATTAGCAAAAGATCTTTCCGAGAACCCGAAAAAATTCTGGTCCTATGTAAAATCGATAAGCGGGTCAAAGCCCACTGTCCAGTCACTAGTTGATCATTCCGGGGCAGTAATAGAAGAAAGCAAACGGAAAGCTGAAGTTCTAAATTCAACCTTTAAGAAATCTTTCACGCAGGAGGACCGCGCAAATATACCATCATTTGATCAACGTACTAATTCCGAAATGGGGGACATAGCAATAGGTATTTCCGGTGTAGAGAAGCAGCTGAGAGAG
This sequence comes from Locusta migratoria, assembly GCA_026315105.1. Lineage (NCBI taxonomy): Eukaryota > Metazoa > Arthropoda > Insecta > Orthoptera > Acrididae > Locusta > Locusta migratoria. The sequence continues at coordinate 12,172,368 of CM048755.1, forward strand.
CTAAATACGAAAAAGTCTGCTGGTCCGGATGGAATACCAGTTCGGTTTTACAAAGACTATTCTGCGGCATTGGCCCCCTACTTAGCTTGCATTTATAGCGAGTCTTTAATTCAGCGCAAAGTTCCTAGTGATTGGAAAAAAGCGCAGGTGACTCCCGTGTATAAGAAAGGAAAGAGAACTGACCCATACAATTACAGGCCAATATCGTTGACATCGGTTTCATGTAGAATTTTGGAGCATATTCTCAGTTCGAACATAGTAAATTTCCTTGAAACGGATAAGCTTCTTTCCATGAATCAGCACGGGTTTAGGAAACATCGTTCATGTGAAACTCAGCTTGCTCTTTTCTCACATGACATCTTGCGAGTCATGGACGAAGGGCAACAGGCGGATTGTGTTTTTCTCGACTTCAAAAAGGCGTTCGACACGGTGCCACACTGCAGACTGCTAACGAAGATACGAGCTTATGGAATAGGTTCACAGATTTGTGACTGGCTGGAAGACTTCCTAAGTAATAGAACGCAGTACGTTGTTCTCGACGGCGAGTGTTCATCAGAGACGAGTGTATCGTCAGGCGTGCCCCAGGGGAGTGTGATAGGACCGCTATTATTTTCTATCTATATAAATGACCTGATGGACAGAGTAAGTTGTAATTTGCGGCTGTTTGCTGATGATGCTGTGGTGTATGGGAGGGTGTCGTCTGTAACTGACTGTAATAGCATACAGGTTGACTTAGACAAAATTTCTAGTTGGTGCGAAGAATGGCAGCTAGCTCTCAATGTAGAAAAATGTAAGGTGATGCGCATGAGTAGAAAAAACAATCCTATAATGTTCGAATACAGCATCAGTAGTGAGCTTCTTGATGCGGTCGCGTCGTTCAAATATCTAGGCGTAACATTGCAGAGCGATATGAAATGGAACGAGCATGTAAGGACAGTTGTGAGTAAGGCGGACAGCAGACTTCGGTTTATTGGGAGAATTTTGGGAAGATGTACTTCACCTGTAAAGGAGACCGCGTATAAAACGCTTGTACGACCACGTCTTGAGTATTGCTCAAGTATTTGGGACCCACAGCAGATCGGTTTGAAGGAAGACATAGAGGAGGTTCAGAGGCGAGCAGCTAGATTTGTTACCGGTAGGTTCGACCAATGCGCGAGTGTCACGGAAATGCTCCGGCAACTCAGTTGGGGATCGCTGGAAGAAAGACGACGTTCTTTTCGTGAATTTCTGTTAAGTAAATTTAGAGGGCCGGAATTTGAAGCTGAGTGTAGTACGATCTTGCTGCCGCCTACTTACATTTCGCGTAAAGATCACAAAGACAAGATAAGAGAAATTAGGGCTCGTACGGAGGCATATAGGCATTCTTTTTTTCCTCGTTCAATTTGGGAGTGGAATAGGAAAGGAAATACCTAGTAGTGGTACAGTGTACCCTCCGCCACGCACCTTACGGTGAATTGCGGAGTATGTATGTAGATGTAGATGTAAATCTCCCAGACACTTAAGACCGAGAAAAACTTGTAATTTATGTTCTATCAGCGTTTAGTTTTACCTGGCTGCCCGTAAATTACTACGAGATTCGTAATACTGATGTCGGAAAGGTGGATATAAGTATTACGCAGAAGAGTTGTATTAAAGTATTTCTCCCAATCCAGTACATTATTCTCCATAATGCCTCCAGATACGGATATCGTCGAACTAGGTCTGGTACCAACAACCAACGTCATTCCACAAGTCCTAATAAAAAGGGTAAATGCGTCATGTAGGCTCGCACCATATCCCATTAAAGAAATTACACCTCTAAGTGCAGCTAACGTATTATGAGTAAGAAAAAGGAAACTGGAAATGGAAGAGATTGAAGCCAAGAAACGGAAACTCGAATGTACTGCGATGACAACTGCTTTAAAGGAAGAATACCAGTTGCAGATGGAAAAAGAGGAATCTACAGCATATGTACAAGCACAATTCACGCTTGCCTTTAAAAGCAGGGTATGGATAGATCCACATATAACCGGAGTTTTTAAGATAATACCATTTACTGTTAATAGATGCACTGAGTGGTCATACGCTGGAGTACTCGTCGAAGATGGTGGATGCGAGCGTGTGTAATATATTAAGGGACATGTAAAGAAACTGTTTATAAAGCTCCTTTCCCACCTCGATCAGCTTAAAAAGGACGGTTACATTGTATCTATGTTGTGCATTTAGCATCGGAGAAGCCGTTTTCAGAGCTTAAGGCTGATGGAGTAACTACATATAATGACCACACATTTGCAAAAATTGTAAATTTAACATTTCATACAGAAATTCCACAGGAGTGCGGTCTAGAAGGGCAGATAGAGTAAAAGCAAGAAGGTGTGGAATGTTTTACAGTTGTGTTATGCAGGAAATAAAAGGTACAATTAAACTACCCGATTGCCCTCGGTTGGAAGAATTGCCGGAAGTGTAGAACTGGTTGTGATTGCTATAAAAGAGGTGGATTAAAGGAAGACAGGAAGATACGTACTGCAGTTTCAAAACATTCTTTGCCCGTACCTTTCGAAGATTCTGATGTTGATCTAAACTACAAGTTAAAAATTAATCTAGACATTACTAAAGTTACAGCAAACAAAAATAAAGAACGAACTGCTTTCTGCTTTAAATGTATATATAAAAATCTGTTTTCTCTATGGAAACCTGTACACAAGATGTAATAAACGATTTTTGTAAAAGAATATTTGTGTGCTTATTTCCTAACCTACCAAATACCCTAAGAAATCTCCCATTTACTGCCATCTATGTGCGTATATCTGGAGTGGTATAGACAATCGTTTGTGGAACTTCTAAAATTAAAATTCTATACAGAACAGCCACAGTGGTGTGGTGTAAAATAGTTTTAACAGTTGTATTATGTAAGTAATAAATGGCAACATTAACATCCAACTGCAAGTATATATTTAGATAGTGGAAACTAGGTAATTGCGTGATCTTGAAGGTAGTCGAAAGTCGGTGGTGGAAAGGCACTGCAACCACTTTTCTTACCTATGTGAGGATTTTCAGCTGACAACCAGCCAGCTATTTGTTGCGGTAAGGGGCGCGTGCCTCTGGAGCCGCAGTGCTGCTCCTGAGGCGGCAGCACTTGCCGTCTCGCCCACCTGCGATGCGATGCGGCAGGTCTGTGGCGTCATAGAACTCAGATTTTTATAGAGTTATTGTTCTGTATGGAAGGGGGAGTCAGTTATTTACATAAACAGTGATGGAAAATTTTAACATACCTACCTACGTCCCTATTATCACGTCATGGCGCCTGTGTATGTGTTCGGAATTTTTTGAATGTTTGTAAAACTTTAAGAGAAAATTAAATAGCGTAGAATAATTACCAGTTTTCTGTTAGACTCGTGTATTCCACGTGAAACATTTTTGGTGCGTGTGCTACCTACACATGTGTGCTGTTAGCAAATAAAAAAAAAAAAAAAAAAAGAACGCACATATGTGCACTGAAGTGGTTGACAGTGATTTAGTTATTCAGCTTAAGTATTACATTCCAAAAATTACTTCTTCAAAGGTCATACATAATTATTATATAGTCCATTTTATAAAGATGAAATTCCAACTAGATGATCTTCGGTGGACTCGTCTATATTACGCAACGAATTTTATCATCTGTAGACATCAACACACTAGTTCTCTAGACTTTATACACCGTATCTAACAGTAGCACAGCATTGTGTAATTTATTTCAGAGGAACACGCCCGTTATTTAGTTATGGTCAGCATCTTAAGGGGATGCATCCTGCTCTATGACGACTTGATTGCGAAACATGTATAATATAGTCGAACAACAGAAATTAAGTAATGATCGCTGTCATATAAAGGCTCAGTCCGTTTCAGTGTTAACGCCGTAAAACTGCGTTATACCTTGTACCTTGTTTGAAACTCGCGGAGAACTCCTGTGTGGGAGGGGGATAGCGGCAAGGGGAGCCTCAACTGGTTATGCCAGTAGGAAAGCCCACGCCAGGACGTGGGAAGCGTTGGCAGCTGGCGTGTCAATAGCAGACGATTCCGCACAGCGCGGAGGATGACTGTAGTGTATGGAACGGAAGAATGAAATTATAATGAAGGGAAAACACACTATCATGAAACATTATGTTAAAACAGATTAAAATAATCTATTAGTTTGCATTCGAGTTGAACAGGGCTTTGACACACAACTTACACACCCCAGAGCACACCCACTGGCGAGCAATACTTTCACATTTGCATGACAACTGATCCAGCAACAAAGAAGAAAGTTTACACAGAAACCATTATTAATATGATATGATGAGTATAGCTTCTTCTTCTTCTTTATCACTACAGCCCTCGGCGGGCATTGGCCTCTTTAACGATTTTCCTTCATATCTCACTGCTATAAACTTTTATTTTCCATTCTCGGATCCCCATTTTAGTAAGCTCAGCCATCACATTGTCCATCCATCTAGCTATGAATCTACCTTTCCTTCTGATGGAATACATTTTAGCATTCATTATTCGTTTGGGTATCCTGTCTTCCTTCATACTTTCTGTATGTCCTAACCAACGTATTCTTTGTTATTTAATAAATTTCACTCTCCAGTCTTCTGCCTCTCTCACGGACCCATAGATTTTTTGCAAGATTTTCCTTTCAAGTGCCCTTAGGTTGTTAATATCCGCTTCCATCGTTGTCTTCACTTCAGATCGATTTTAAGAAACTGAATAAGTGATAACAGAGAAATCTTCTATCTTCCATACCAATTTAAAATAACCAGTAGTGAATTTGGACTTAAGACCAGTTTACTTTAAACAAAAATTATGATTTGATACCAAAAGAAGATAGAGGATGCGCTTACTGACTTGTTTGGCAATATACCTAGAAAAATCATCCAAACAAACAAAAATTATGTAGCATTTATTTTTAATTATCCTGTATAACGCCTAGTAAACTTCACACGAGCTTCTGGGTTTGAATGGTGTCATGCAGCGGAACTTTATCCATGTGCAGTTATTCAGTTATGGATCCTGTGTATGTTTCAACATATTCTTAACACTGTATTTTAAGTACAGAAACAGATTATATTAATTGTTTGCGAATGATTGATACAATCATTGCTAATGCTAGAATACTTGAAAAATCCCAGCTACATCTCTTCATTTATTGTTGATGGGCTACATGTATATAGAGTATATTTCGTAAAATTTAAAGGAACTTAGTTAATAGAAATAGGTATTCTGCATATTCTGCAAATTCTGACGGTAAAAGAAAATTCAGAATCTGAAGATATGAAATCCAGAATGACATCCAATGTTACTTTTCAGAATGTTTCAGTTAACTTTATTTTGCAGTAAACAGAAGTAGGAATTTAACACCTAGAAGTAGTGATGGGACCCTCCCAAGGGACGCTGCCTTATCGAAGGTACCGGGAAGGAGGATTTGCGTGTTACAAGTGAAGTTGAGGGCTATGTCGGCAGCAGCGTAGCTATTGGCAGGCTCACCCAAGCCGGACAGGCCTCAACAGAGGAGCCAGACGAAATGTGTCCAGGGGGTCTCTATAGGCGAGGGGAAGCCAACCCTCCTAGGGGAGTAAACCCTGATATCAAACCCTGGTCCGCCAAGTTGGGGGTTGGATCATTGGGTCAGCACCCCATTAGATTAGATTAGATTAGATGTACTTTTCATTCCAGTAGATCCGAATTGAGAAATCCTCTTGGATGTAGAACATGTCAGAACAAAATACACAATATATACTTAAAAAAGAGAGCATATGTGATAATGTACCTTCCACAGACCCCAAATGTAATTGCCCTTGTGGATGTGGAATTGGTCAGGAAAAAAATTATATTAAAAATATTTACATTTTAAAGGACACAAAAACTTATTACTACTTACAAATTTACTAGGTGCATATTAAAATTCTTAGCAATTACTTTCTTTTTTATTTTTTTTAAATTTTTTTTATTTTATGTTTCTTTATTTTACTCTTTTTTTACACTGATTTACAATGATTACATTACTGCACAAAACTTGTGCTGAAGTCAAACTGAACACAGTATTCATATTTGTGAATATTATATACAATAAGTTACAATCAACCACTTCTGGTAAGAAATTAATCAATGGAGTAGAAGGAGTTGGCCACCAAAAAATCCTTTAGACTCTTTTCAAATTGTACTTTATTGTGAGTTAAATTTTTTATGGCTGCTGGCATGTTATTGAAAATGTGTACTGCTGAATATTGGACACCTTTCTGAACTAAAGTAAGTGACTTTAAATTTTTATGCAAGTTATTCTTGTTTATAGCATTGATTGCATGGACTGAGTTGTTGGTTTGAAAAAAGATATATTTTAACGACAAATTTAATTCGAGAATAAATGTATTGGGAAGCAGTAGTAAGTATCCCTAGTTCCTTAAATAGCCCTCTACTTGAGGTTCTTGAGTTGACACCACAAATGATCTGTAACGCACGTTTTTGTGCTGTGAAAACTTTTGCTTGGCTTGATGAGTTGCCCCAGAAAATAATCCTGTATGACATTATGGAGTGAAAGTATGCATAATATGCTACCTTTTTTATTTTTATATCTCCTTTATCTGACAACATTCGCATAGCAAACAGGGACTTGTTTAGGCGCTTCAGCAGTTCTGTGGTATGCCCCTCCCAGTTAAATTTATTATCCAGCTGTAATCCTAAGAATTTGACACTTTCAACTTCTTCTATTTCCTTGTTTTCATACTCTAGGCATATACTGGCAGGAAACCTTTTAAAAGTCCTAAACTGCATATTGTGTGTTTTTTCAAGGTTTAGCGACAGAGAATTGGCTAAGAACCATTTATTAATGTTCATGAAAATTTCATGGACGGCTATATTTGATTTACTATTTATTGCAATATTTGTGTCATCTGCAAATAAAACAAACTTGGCCTCCGATAATGTCGATGATGAAAGGTCATTTATATATACAAGAAAAAGCAGGGGGCCTAAGATAGAGCCTTGGGGACCCCACATGTTATTAGTTCCCAATTTGATGAGGCCTGATAGTTCAGTACAACTCTCTTTCCTATTGACACCCTTTGCTTCCTATTGGAGATATACCATTTGAACCATTGTGCAGCACTTCCTGTTATGCCGTAATATTATAACTTTCTTAAAAGTATATAGTGATTTACACATTCAAATGACTTTGACAGGTCACAAAATATACCAGTGACATGTAATTTATTGTCTAATGAATTGAGTACATTCTCGCTGTATGTGTAGATAACCTTCTCAATATCAGAACCCTTTAGAAACCTGAATTGTGATATGGATAATAGTTTATTAGTGGTGAGGTATTTAAGAAGACGACTGTGCATTATCGTTTCTAAAATTTTTGAGAATGCAGGCAAAAGTGAAATTGGACGGAAATTTGATGGGATTTCTATATCTCCTTTCTTATGTAATGGCTTAACTTCAGTATATTTCAACCATTCTGAAAATGTTCCATTGATAAAAGACTGGTGACACAAGTAACTTAAAATATCACTAAGTCCAGAAGCATACTTCTTAATCAAATTTGTTGATATATTATCATAGCCACTGGAATTTTTTGATTTTAAGGATTTTATGGTGGACATTACTTCTAGTGGTGTTGTGTCATACTCACATTACTGCAGTTATTTGTAGTCACAGGTGTAAGATATTCCACTGCAGCAGTTACTGACCCTGATAATCTCATATTTTTGGTAATAGTTAAGAAATGCTTGTTGTAAATTGCAGCAACACTGCACACATCTGTTACCCATTTGTCATCTACTCTTAATGCTATGTGCTCCTCTTCGTATCCGGTTCTACCAGTTTCCTCCTTTACTATATCCCATATTGTCTTTATTTTGTTGTCTGAAAGGACTATCCTATTCTGATAATGCATTTGCTTTGATGTCAGTATTACTGCCTTCAATATCTTGCAGTATGTTTTGTAATGATCTAAAGCATTTACATCTGAACTGTGTCTAATTGACAGGTATAGTTTCCTTTTTGTCTTACAGGAGACCTTTATTCCTCGAGTAATCTATGGTTTCTTTGTAGACTTTGTTCTAATCTGTGTCAGTTTTGTAGGAAAGCAGTTTTCAAATAAGTTGAGGACATTATTTATGAAAGTGTTATATTTCTCATCCATACTATTAGCACTGTAGACATCACTCCAATTCATGTCTTTGAGCAGTTTTCTAAAATGATCAACTTTTCCCTTACTGACTACCTTCTTAAACTAAGATTTGATAGATTTTATATTCTGATTAGTATTAATACCTAGTGAAAGTAACTGCATGTGATGGTCTGAAAGGCTGCTTATTATTGATTTTATAACATAATTTTAAGAATTTTGGCATTTCTATAAAGATATTCTCAATGGCTCTCTTTGAGCCCTGAGCTATCCTAGTTGGAAAATTGTTATTGTTGTGGTCTTCAGTCCAGAGACTGGTTTGATACAACTCTGAACAATACCCTATCCTGAGCAAGCCTCTTCATCTCCACATAAGAACGGCAACCTACATCTGTCTGAATCTGCTTACTATATCCATCTCTTGGTCTTCCTATGCGATTTTTACCCCACACACTTCCCTCCAATGTGCTAAATTCACAATTCCTTGATGTCTAAGAATATATCCTACCAATCTATCCCTTCTTTTAGTCAAGGTATGCCAGAAATTTTTTTCTCCCCAATTCTGTTCAGTACCTCCTCATTAGTTACACGATCCACCCAACTAATCTTCAGCATTCTTCTGTAGCACCATATTTCAAAAGCCTCAATCCTCTTCCTGTCTGCACTGTTTATCGTCCATGTCTCACTCCCATACAAGGCAACACTCCATACAAATGCCTTCAGAAAGGACTTCCTTAGGCTTAAATCAATATTCGATGTTAACAAATTTCTCTTTTTCAAGAACGCTTTTCTACCCATTGCCATTCTGCATTTTATATCCTGTGTACTGCGACCATCATTTGTTATTTTACTGCCCAAGTAACAAAACTCATCTACCTCCTTTATTGCTTCGTTTCCCAATCTAATTCCATCAGCATCACCTGATTTTCTTACACTGCACTCCATTACCCTAGATTTTCTCTTGTTAATGTTCATCTTATATGCACCATTCAGCACACTGTCCATTCCGTTCAATTGCTCTTCCAGGTCCTTTGCTGTATCTGACAGAATTACTATGTCGTCACCAAAACGCAATGTTTTTAATTCTTCACCCTGAATTTTAATTCCTTCTCCAAATTTCTCCTTGCTTTCCTTTATAGCTTGCTCAATGTACAAATTGATTAACAATGGAGAAAGGCTACAAGCCTGTCTTACTCCCTTCCCAACCACTGCATCCCTTTCATGCCCTTCAACTCTAACAACTGCTGTCTGGTTTTTGTACAAGTTGTAAATAACGTTACGTTCCCTATATTTTACTCCTGCTTGCTTCAGAACTTGAAATAGTTTATTCCAATCAACATTGTCAAATGCCTTCTCCAAATCTACAAAAGCTAGAAATGTAGGTTTGCCTTTTCTTAATCTATCTTCTAGGATAAGCCGTAAAGTGAGTATTGCCTCCCGTGTTCCTACATTTCTCCTGAACCCAAACTGATCTTCCCCGAGGTCGGCTTATACCAGCTTTTCCATCCTTCTGTATATAATTCGTGTTAATATTTTGCAGCCATGATTTATTAAACTGATGGTTCTTTAGTTTTCACACCTGTCTGCACCTGCTTTCTTGGGAATGGGGATTATAACATTTTTCTTAAAGTCTGAGGGTACTTCACCTGCCTCATACATCTTAGACACCAGGTGAAACAGGTTTGTCATGGCTGGTTCTCCCAGAGACTTCAGTAGCTCTGAGGGAATATCATCTACTCCAGGGGACTTGTTTCGACTTAGGTCTTTCAGGGCTCTGTCAAATTCTTCTTTCAGTACAGTATCTCCTATTTCATCTTCATCCACATCCTCTCCCCTTCCTACAATATTGTCTCCAAGTTCATTTCCTTTGGATAGCCCCTCTATATACTCTTTCCACCTTTCAGCTTTCTCTTCTTTGCTGAGAACTGGTTTTCCATCAGTGTCCTTGATATTCATAGAGCTGTTTTTCTTATCTCCAAATGTTTCCTTTATTTTCCTGTAGGCTGTATCTATTTTTCCCCTATTTATACATTCTTCTACATCCATACATTTGCCTTCTAGACACTCCTGATTAGCCAGCTTGCACTTCCTGTCAATCTCATTTCTTAGTCGTCTGTACTCCATTTTACCTGTTTCATTTACTGCATTTTTATATTTTCTCCTTTCATCGATTAAATTTAGTATCTCCTGTGATATCCAAGGATTTTTTGTAGGTATTGCCTTCCTACCTATTTTGTCCTCTGCTGCCTTCACTATTTCATCTCTCAATGCTACCCATTCCTCCTCTACTGTTTTATTTTCCCCTTTTTCTGTCAATTGTTGCCTAAAGCTCCCTCTGAAATTCTTAAGAACCTCAGGTTCCTTCAAGTTATCCAGGTCCCATCTTCCTATTTTCCTACCTTTTTGTAGTTTCTTCAGTTTCAGTCTACAGTTCATAACCAACAAGTTATGTTCAGAGTGTATATCTGCCCCTGGGTATGTCTTACACTGTAAAACCTAGTTCCGAAATCTATGTCTTACCATTACAAAATCTACCTGGTATCTCCTGGTGTCTCCTGGTCTCTTCCACGTATACAACCTTCTTTTGTGATTCTTGAACCAGGTGTTTGTTATAACTAAATTATGTTCTGTGCAAAATTCTACCAGGCGGCTTCCTCTTTCAGTCTTTTGCCCAGACCATATTCACCTACTATCTTCCCTTCCCTTGCTTGTCCTACTACTGAATTCCAGTCTCCCATCACAATTAAGTTTTCCTCTCCCTTAATTGTCTGAATAATTTCCTTTAGCTCCTCATATATTTCTTCGATTTCCTCATCATCGGCAGAGCTAGTTGACATATAAACCTGTACTACTGTTGTCAGTGTTGGCTTTGCATCTATCTTAAATTAACAGTATGAATTAGGTTGAATGACAATGCTACAGACTGCAATAATTTCTTACTGGGGGAGTTTTAGTTTTCAAGGAAATCTACATTGAAATCACCAGCCAACACTAATTCTTTCTTTCTTCTTATCAAATAAGCCAACAGATCTTCAAAATCATTTATGAACAAATTAAAGTTACCATTTGGTACTCTGTACACAGTTACTATTATAAATGATTTATTATGAAATTCTACTTCTGTTGCACATGCTTCCATATGCTGCTCTAAACAAAATTTATTAATGTCTATGGTATTAAATTTATAACAATTTCTAATGAATGTGGCAACTCCTGCATCCTCCATTTCCATTCTACAAAAATTGGAAGCTAATCTAAATCCTGGAATACTTAGCAAATCTATACCAGTGGTCACATGATGTTCAGAGAGGCAGATTATGTCGACTGGGTTGGATGACTCTAATTCACCAATGCATATAACTAATTCCTTTATTTTGCTTCTTAGCCCTCTAATATTTTGGTGCACTAAAGATAATTTGCATTTTACATTGACTGTTGCAGAGCTGGGTGAAGATAAAATTACTGATAATTGGTGATGAGTTTTAACTAACAGCTGTGTTTGCTGATCTGATTTGTCAGAGTTATGCTGTTTAATTGCTTTATTAAACTTAATGTTTGTTTCAATATTGACCTCTCTTAGAGCCTGACTTCTTTTTGTCTTGCCTATGCTAAAAAAAGAACTGCGATGACACCTGTAACCACTGGTATTTTACCGCTCATGTCAGTGCATCCCCCCCTTAAGTTTCCTGCTATTAGCCCAGCCAGTTTACCCTTTCCTTTCCTATTGAGTTGTAGGCCATGTCTAGTGTAATCCCACCTACTGAGTGAATCAACAGGAACCACACGAATGTGTGACCCTGCACCTGATCCAAGCAGCTGCTCCACCTCCAAATTAACTCTCCTAACTGAAGAGTTCAAATGAGGTCGGTCGTGGCGCTCCAGAACAGACATGAACTCAACACTGGTATGCATTGATGCTGATGCAATCTTTGCCAGGTCATACTCTATGTTGAACTCCGGATCTCTGTCAATACTGTTCCCCGGACCACCCACAATAACCACGGTGTCCTCCTTGGTGAAATCTTTACACAGTGAACCTAAAGCCTCTGTCACCTGAACCAGACCAGCACTTGGTTTGAAGAATCTTGTGACCTGGTATTCTTTTCCAAGTTCATCCTGCAGGAGTTGGCCCAAACCTCTGGCATGCGAGCTACCTAATAACCATTTTTTTTTCTTTTTGCTGATTTCCCTACCTTCATATTCAAATTCCTGTTGAAAGTTTGTTCAGCCCTGTCTACGTCTACTTCTATCGGAGGCTCATCAGTTTCTAACTGAAGCAACAGGTCAAACTTATTTTTTAAATTCACAACAAAGCTGTCTGATTGGGCTCTGGCCCTTTTCTTTCAACCTGTTGCCACTTCCCACCTTTGATTACCCTCCTCCCTCTTTAACTTGTTCAGATCCCTCTTAGCCTGATCTAACTCTGCCTGAAGGGCAGCAATTTTCCCCTCCTGTTCCACTGTCTTCCTATCCCTAGTACATAGCCTGCAAAACCACTGATGAGTCTCGCTCACTTGCCCAATTCCCGCGCTGCTACAGTCACCCCAATGAAAAAAATTACTGTACCCATCACACCATACCCCGGAACTAACAATTCTATGGCACGTCTGACACTTGGCACTCATGGTAAAAGTATTATTTTATTTAGAAGTAGTCAAATTACCCTAAAAACAAAGAAAACGTGTACGCGAAATTTCGGCCTACTCGTGACTGGATGTAAACAAAGGTAATATGCGCAAAGTCTCCAAAGCAAATTAAATTTTACGCTGTTTTACAAATAATAAATAAAAGAATATGGGGATATGCTGTACTTAATATGCTAGGAGGAAAATACAAGAACAAAAACCAAAAACTTGTACAAGCTCGAGAATCTGAAGTGGAGCCTCGGAAACTGGATAGAAACTCTTTACGTCAATTATTGGCAAGGAAAAGGACACTGAGAGTTGGTACATGGAACGTTCAAAGCCTGACAAATAAACACACCGAAATAGAGAATGAAATTAGTCGCCTGAAGGTGGACATAATAATTCTGTCAGAAACAAAAAAGAAGAGACAAGGGAATGAGAAATTTGGAAATTTCATCCATTTTTGGTCTGGAGTTGAAAGACATAAACGAGCAAAAGCAGGCGTTTCCATTCTAATCATCAAAGCTCTGGGCTCTTACATCAAGGACTATGCATTTATATGTGAAAGAATTGCCACTGTTACCATCGAGTTAAATGGTATTGAAACCGTTATAATAGGGGTGTACGCACCAAACAATGATGCGATACAGCAAACCAAAGACCATTTCTCCAGAAATTAGACCATCTACTCAACCAAGTCAAAAAGCACCAAGAAGTAATAATAGCAGGAGATTTCAATGCCAGGGTTCGCTCACAAGTAAATGATACAGTAGTAGGAAGATATGTAGAAAATGTCATTAATAGTTCTGAAGAAAATCTTGTAGAATTCTGTAACCAATATAACTTGAAAATTCTGAGTACACACTATTCATATAAAGATATCCACTGATATACATGAGTGAGACCATCATTGCAGCAGAAATCAATAATTGATTACATCATTACCAAGCAAGGGCCAAAAATGGTAGTTCAAGACTGTAGGGATATGAGGGGAGCCAACTGTGGGTCTGATCACTACTTACTTTTAGCTAAGTTGACTTACCCGTTTAGGAGATAACTATCAACAACTCGACAAGTGGCCGACCACAGCAATCATTGGACATTAGAGCAGGCAAGGCATAAGCTCTTCCTCCTGAAGCATTTCAGTATCAAGGATTTATTTCAACGTAGATTAGAAAAGGAAGTAAAAGCGATTCCAGAAGATGACAATGTTGAAGTAGAAAATGAAAATATTAAAAAAGCGCTTACAAATTTTCTCTGGAAGTATTAGGGACTGAAAGTAAGAGTCTAGGTAAACAGGATCCTCCATGGATGACTGATGACCTGAAGATGTTGATTAGGGAAAAGAAAAATCTCTACAAAAATGGTTATCAACTAAATCACAACAAGACAGGCAAAACTACCAAACAACATATTACCAATTAAGAAACAATTAAATTAGAAAAGAACAAGATGTAGGAACAGAAATGTATTGAAATTGAGAGTCTAATAGGTGGATCAGAAACAGCAGACATGTGGAGGATAATTACCAGAATGAAGGAAACACAAGTAAACAAAGCAGTAGACAACCTAATTTCCTTAAGGGAATGGAAAAAGGATTATGCAGACCTTTTAACTGAGGATAGTCCATATTACACGCAAGGGAATGAAGAGAAGATGGAAGTAAATGATATAACTAAATACATTACAACAGAGGAATTGAATTGTGCATTAAATAAAATGAAAAATGGTCGATCACCTGGTCCAGGAAACATTCCTGTTGAATTATTTGAAGGCTGGAGGAAGATATCTGAAGAAGCGAATAGCCTGCTTGATGATGAATTGTTGTACAAGGGTTGAAATTCCCTCAGAATGGGAAAAGACGTATATGGTTTCTATCTTCCAAAAAGGGAAGTGAAAAGACCCAAACGGCTATAAAGGCGTTAGTGTCAACTGTACAATGAGCTGCTTATTTGGCAAGATAATGTTTGAAAAAATTAGACAAAATGTTGGCCACCATATTGGGGTAGACCAGAGCGGCTTTAGGCAGAACAGATCATGTACAGATAACCTATTAATTTTACAACAACTAATGGAGAAATTTATAGCAGTAGGAAAGGAGCTACATATTGCCTTTGTGTTGTTCAGTCCGGAGACTGGTTTGATGCAGCTCTCCTCAAAACCCTACTCTGAGCAAGCCTCTTCATCTCCACATAAGAACGCCAGCCTACATATGTCTGAATCTGCTTACTGTATCCATCTCTTGGTCTTCCTCTGCGATTTTTACCCCACACACTTCCCTTCAACGCTAAATTCACAATTCCTTGATGTCTAAGAATATGTCCTATCAATCTATCCCTTCTTTTAGTCAAGGTATGCCAGAAATTTCTTTTCTCCACAATTCTGTTCAGTACCTCCTCATTAGTTACACGATCCACCCTGTTCTTCTGTAGCACCATATTTCAAAAGCCTCAATCCTCTTCCTGTCCGCACTGTTTATCGTCCATGTCTCACTCCCATACAAGGCAACACTCCATACAAATGCCTTCAGAAAGGACTTCCTTAGGCTTAAATCAATATTCGATGTTAACAAATTTCTCTTTTTCAAGAACGCTTTTCTACCCATTGCCATTCTGCATTTTATATCCTGTGTACTGCGACCATCATTTGTTATTTTACTGCCCAAGTAACAAAACTCATCTACCTCCTTTATTGCTTCGTTTCCAAATCTAATTCCATCAGCATCACCTGATTTTCTTACACTGCACTCCATTACCCTAGATTTTCTCTTGTTAATGTTCATCTTATATGCACCTTTCAGCATATTCAATTTCAATTTCACTTCCAGGTCCTTTGCTGTATCTGACAGAATTACTATGTCGTCGGCAGAAAACAGTGTTTTTAATTCTTCACCCTGAACTTCAATTCCTTCTCCAAATTTCTCCTTGCTTTCCTTTATAGCTTGCTCAATGTACAAATTGAATAACAATGGAGAAAGACTACAAGCCTGTCTTACTCCCTTCCCAACCACTGCATCCCTTTCATGCCCTTCAACTCTAACAACTGCTGTCTGGTTTTTGTACAAGTTGTAAATAATGTTACGTTCCCTATATTTTACTCCTGCTTGCTTCAGAACTTGAAATAGTTTATTCCAATCAACATTGTCAAATGCCTTCTCCTGAACCCAAACTGATCTTCCCCAAGGTCGGCTTCTACCAGCTTTTCCATCCTTCTGTATATAATTCGCGTTAATATTTTGCAACCATGCTTTATTAAACTGATGGTTATGTAGTTTTCACACCTGTCTGCACCTGCTTTCTTTGGAATGGGTATTATAACATTTTTCTTAAAGTCTGAGGGTACTTCACCTGCCTCATACATCTTACACACCAGGTGAAACAATTTTGTCACGGCTGGTTCTCCCAGAGACTTCAGTAGCTCTGAGGGAATATCATCAACTCCAGGGGTCTTGTTCTGACTTTCTTTCAGTGGTCTGTCAAATTCATCTCTGAGTATAGTATCTCCTATTTCATCCTCATCTACTTCTTCTCCCCTTTCTACAATATTGCCGCTAAGGTCATTTCCTTCATAGAGCCTCTTTACATACTCTTTCCACCTTTCAGCTTTCCCTTCTTTGCAGAGAACTGGTTTTCCATCAGTGTCCTTGATATTCATAGAGCTGTTTTTCTTATCTCCAAATGTTTCCTTTATTTTCCTGTAGGCTGTATCTAGTTTCCCCTATTTATACATTCTTCTACAGCCTTGCATTTGCCTTCTAGCCACTCCTGCTTAGCCAGTTTGCACTTCCTGTCAATCTCATTTCTTAGTTGTCTGTACTCCATTTTACCTGTTTCATTTACTGCATTTTTATATTTTCTCCTTTCATCGATTAAATTTAGTATCTCCTGTGATATCCAAGGATTTTTTGTAGGTATTGCCTTCCTACCTATTTTGTCCTCTGCTGCCTTCACTATTTCATCTCTCAATGCTACCCATTCCTCCTCTACTGTTTTATTTCCCCCCGTTTCTACCAGTTGTTGCCTAAAGCTCCCTCTGAAATTCTCAAGAACTTCAGGTTCCTTCATTTTATCCTGGTCCCATCTCCTTATTTTACTACCTTTTTGTAGTTTCTTCAGTTTCAGCCTACAGTTAATACCCAACAAGTTATGGTCAGAGTCTATATCTGCCCCTGGGTAGATTCAGGAAAAGCTTACGGTACAGTCCCTAGATCTAAGCTGCGGGAAGCCATGAAAGATATAGGTGTGGATTATCATCTTTTACAAATTATTATTGAAATGTTCAGAAATAATGTGGTACAGATTAAACGAGGTTCAAAGTTTTCAGAACCTATCAATGTCACTAGAGGTTTGAGACAAGATTGCAGTATGTCACCCATCTTATTCAATTTATATGTAGAAGTGGCTCTCCGAAATTGGAAGAACAGATGCAGAGTAATGGGAATCACAGTCAACAATGTACAGATATTTTCATTATGTTTTGCTGACGATAAAGCCATTATAGCACAAGATGATTATGACCTTGAGTTCATGATACGACGATTACATCACGAATACAACAACTGGGGGCTACAAATGAGTCTATTAAAATAGAATATCTGGTGGTGAATAGTGGTGCTAAATTTGAAGTAAACATCAATGACAAAGCAGTTATGAGACAGGTAGAGAAATTTAAATATCTTGGGGCACATATTGATAAAATGGATTTGGCCTCACAGAAGTAACATACAAAATAAAGCAAAGCAGAAAGGTGTTAGGGTGTTTGAATTCTTTTTGGTGGGATAAGAATATTTCCAACAATAATAAGAAAAGACTAGGTAAGAAATAGTTGAATCAGTGCTATGCTATGGATCAAAACTATGGATATTAATTGTGGATCTCAAAAGAAGACTAATATCTGTGGAAATGGACTATTTGTGTAGGAATGCCAGAATATCAAGAATCGAAAGAAAAACTAATAATGAGTTAAGAGCTAGAATGTAGGCAAATGATACAGTGATAGAATTGAAAGAAAATCACTGAAATGGTACGGACATATGATGAGAATGCCAGATCATCGGTGGCCTAAAAAAGTTTATGACTGGAAAGCACCCAGCAGATGTAAGCGTGGAAGACTGCGACGGTCTTGGACATACCAGATAAATGGAGTGATGGAACATCGCGGCATCAACAAGAAAGAAGCGCTGGATAAAGAGGCTTGGCGGAGGATAACAGGAATAAGGCAAGATGTTGTTCTTAATTAATCTTTGTATTAATTAATCCTGTAATAATAATAAAGTAGTGATGGGAAACTCCTTTAGGGATTCAAATAGCAACAAACAGAATAGCGAACATGTTGATTCACTAAAGGAACACAGCTAAGTGTAAACACACTACTTTCAAGGCTACATAATTGGAACTGACTATCTTTTTTATGTGCCTCATTCAGCACCTTAATCATTCATATTACACAAAGTATCTGCTATAATAGTATTCATATAAAATGGTCCGCTTTCTTGGGGACCTGAGAAAAAGTGTAAAAGACAAAGATTCAAAGAAATTCGCTGTGAACAGACTCGGAAACATACACAAAGTATAAAATTGTAAGGGAATAATTAACGTTTATAACTTTCTGAAAGAGTTGCCTACCATTTTGAAAGTTGTTTTGAGTAAGTAAATATCACATAGAAACCAAAAGCGTATCAATTGGTTCTGTTTGTACAATGAACTGAATTACTACTGGATTGTATTTTGTACACGTAGAAACATGGCTGGCCAATCTGCAGAAATACCAAACATATCACCTGCGTATGTGTGCACACCTAAAATCGTTTTTCATGGAGACATAGGGTGTGTATTTACATGTGCACAACAGAAGTCAATAGTTCATTGCCAATCTCACATGATCTGTAGTAAATTAAGAGGTGCTTTACACATCAGAAGTCAGTTGTCTCCATTAGAAAAAATAATTGGCCAACCTATTGAATATATTAGTGCCAGTAGTGTGAGGAAGAAATATGTGGTCCCTGTCATGGCTTGTGACTACTTCAATACACATCGAAATTACATTGGAAATACAGACATACCAAAACAAATGGACTCAATGTTTCACACAGGAATGTGGCTGGAAACATCAGTTATTGTTTGATCACTGGAATTATCAATGAATACATTACATAAATACTCTGCAAATCACATTGAAGTGAATGGCAGTGTGTTAATCGAACTGCTTTTATGGTATTTTTCTACAGTTCCATTCTCTAATAGCGCTCTGGAGAAAGGAACACACAAATCTTTCCGTTATCAATCTGATTTCACTTATTTCATTTTGATGATCATGTCTTCCTATGTAGGTGGGTACTAATAAAATATGTTCGCATTCGAAAGAAAGTCGGTGAAAGAAATTTCGCAAATAGATCTCACAGCAAAAAATAACGTCTTTCTTTTAACGATTTTCATTCCATCTCGTGCATCATTTCCGTGACACTCTCTCCCCTATATCACGATAATACAAAACGAGCTAGCCGTCTCAGAATTTTATCTAAATCCTCCGTCAGTCCCACTTGGTTGGGATCCCACAATGAGCAGCAATACTCCAGAATAGGATGCACAAATGTGGTGTAGGTTTCTTTAGTATGAGGGCTTAATGAAAAGTAACGCATCCACCTTTGTTAATTGGGTTTGGCTGCGAATATTTTAATAAATCAAACGCAGAAATAATCCTTAGAATATGATTTTTAATTACCAATATTCACTTTTTCACATAATCACCAGCCAAGTGGATACATTTCTGCCAACGATGAACAAGTTCTCTGAAACCATAAGGGAAGAAGTCGACACTCTGTTTCCAAAACCAGAGTCTCACAGTTTTCTCAACGTCTTCATCAGAAGCATAATGATGTCAACGCAGAACGTCTTTCATTGTCAGGAACAGATGGAAGTCAGACCTTGCTAACTCTGGACTGTATAGAAGATGTACGGTGGTGAGATTCAGTCTCTGAAGTTTTGTTGTGGTGGGACGCGGAGTGTGTGGCTTTGCTTTGCCATGCTGCAGGAAAACATTTCCCTTTTTCTTTGTGGCATTTTTAGTCGGCCTTAATCAATCTGTCAACATTTTGCTTGAGAAACACGGTGGTTGCTGTCAAAGACGTCCAACTCTTTGTTTGTCATGCAGGTTAGATGTTCCCGCCTCAAAATATTTAAACACAATCACTCACATCAACACCCTCACCATAAACTGCTTTCATTCTCTGATTAATCTCCTTTGGGGTGACACCCTCTGCTGCCAACATTTCAAGGACTGCACGTTGCTTAAATCGCATTGACCAAACATCTGTGCAGAGTTCCATACTTTACATTGTAACAACACAACCATTCAATTCTGAGGCTTCCCGCCAACGTGGGCTGTAGAGGAGAGGCTACGGAGCAAGCCAGTACCTGCTGCATACAATTGCTGCCAGCTGCTGAAGAGTTACGAAGGTGAAAGCATTACTTTTCTGTCAACACTCGTAGAACTGCTACATGTTCTCAGTGTTCTACCAATGAGAAGTAGCATTTGATTCGCCTTCCCTGCAATATTTTCTACGTGTTCTTTCCAATTGAAGTTGGCAGTACTCCAATGTATTTACTTGAATTAATGGGCTATAGATTTGACTGATTTATAGGGTAAATGACGTTTAAAGGATTTAGTGTTCATATGGATGACTTCACACTTATCGTTATTCATGTTCAGTTGCTAATTTTTGCATCATGCAGATATCGAAATTATTTTGCAGTTGCTTCTGACCCTTTTGTGAGTTTACTAACTGATAAATGACAGCATCGTCCACGAACAGTCTAAGAGAGCTGCTCACATTGTCTTCTAAATCGTTTATAAAGATAAGGAACAATAGGGGCCTTATAATACTTCCCTGGGGAACGCCAGATATCACTTCTGTTTTACCCGATGACTTTCCGACAGTTACAACCTACAGTGTCCTTTCTGACAGGATATCATGAATCTAGTTGCACAATTGTGTCGATATTCCATGAGCACACAATTTTATTTGAAGACGCTTGTGAGGTACAGTGTTAAAAGTCTTCCAAAAATTAGAAATTCGGAATCTATTTGAGAACCCCTTTCGACAGCACTCATCACATCATGTGAGTAAAGAGCTAACTGTGCTTCACAAGAATGATACTTCCTGAATCCGTGTTGCCTATGGGTCAATAGGTCGTTCACTTCAGGTAATTCATAATATTTAAGGAAAGGATATGGTCTAATATCCTGCTGCAAACAGACTGCAGTGACATAGTCCTTTCATTTTGCGGATCACTCCTATTGCCGTTCTTGACTATTGGACTGACCCATGCAACTTTCCAGTCTTTGGGTACGAATGATACCTAGGTGTGGGGCTATTGCATCAGCATACTCTGAAATGAGCCTAACTGGTATACGATTGGTATCGAGAGACTTAAAAGTTGATTTTATACTTGAGGGAGACATATTTCTAAATTAAGCATGCTCTCTGCTGTTCTTAATAAGAATTGAGGGGTACATGTCAGATTTTCTCTGATGCCATAGCAATTTCAAGGCAAAATGGAGCGTTATATTACAAATAAGTAGGTGGGTGAATGACATGAAGCTGTGCTTATGGATGACAGCATATTACATATTGACAATCATTGTAGTGGGTTTATAACCTGAACACTCACCGAGATTCAGTGAGACATAACATATATAAAGGAGATTTCACATTTTCTTGCAGGAAGACGTAACCAATGATGGTCATACATCTCTGATGTTTTCCTAGGGTATACTAAATATTATAGCCTACATCCAGTACTTTATCTATATAAGTGTTTTGTCATTTTTATAATATTCAGGATGTACACTTTCCCAATAGGACAAGATGCTTACACATATGTCTCACATTACCCACTGTATCCTACAGTAATAATAACCAAAAGAAACAAAAATCCCTACACTGTTTCTCATGAAATAGCAGAGCAACAATAGCCACAACATGTATCTTCATGCTATGGTGTTTGGACCAAACTGATTTTCTGCTAACATTTACTAGCCGGTTATAAGTATAGGCTGAAGTTGCATTAAATACTATCCGGACCTCTAACACCTCCTCAATCATCTCTATATTGAGATGTCAGACTGCATTGTAGCTGGAATGTGTGATATCAAATGCTGAAATGGCTATTCTGGTCAACCTTTAATTATGTGTGATACACTATGCATTTTACACCATATATAAAATATTTTAAGAGATTATGGCATCATTAAAAACTATTATAAGACGTCCTTCTGTTTAATATTAATCTTGCAATATATTTATATACCAGAGTTAACTGTGAAAAAATTGTGTTTGATATGAGTTATATGAATAAATAAAACGCATTTTTAAGCAATAATCTTAGTTATATTGGTCTTTGGCATTTCAAAAATCAGCTAAATTATAAATTATAAAATAAATAATCACAATTAAGAAACATTATACATTTCTGATAACAGAAAACAGAGTGCACATGACAACAGTAAAAATATGTTACAGCATGTAACTAGTCTAAATACAGAGTTCTTATACCACCACCACAGATCAATTACACTGTGCCCAGAGACTGCTCAGGTTCTTTTGAATTTTATTTTGCATTCCACAAGGACTGGCAACAACATGACAAAGGAATACTAAACAAGAAATCCTACTGCAAAACTAGGCGAGTTTCATGAACATGAAAGCTAAATCGATTATTTTCACAATATATTTTCATTTCACAAAAAACGTAAATATTATAATATTTTACATAAAAATAACTTTTATACTTCCAGAGAAATGTGATATGATTGCAAAAATTTTAATTTTTGCTAGAATTACTCATTTTTATAAACTATAAGGATTATTATATACGTTTTTGAAACATAAGTGACATCTGAAAGACTGTTACTTTTTTATTTACTTATACTGCAAAACAATTTCTTATGCAGTATAACTTTTTTGAGAAAGCATAGATTTATAGAAGTGCACAAATATACATTTTTGCATTATTGCCACAATTTTAGAGGTTGATTTTGAATATTTAATTGAGTTGCTTGTCCTCCAAAGCATAATATGCATAGTATCTCGTGCTTCCAGTACCTCATGATTGATCTTCTTTTATGAACTGATTGTTGATTAATGCATTAAGATATTTCTATTTCTTCGAAATTTTAAAGTTCTTGGATAGTAAAAGATACAGAAA
Organism: Locusta migratoria; assembly: GCA_026315105.1. Classification (NCBI taxonomy): domain Eukaryota; kingdom Metazoa; phylum Arthropoda; class Insecta; order Orthoptera; family Acrididae; genus Locusta; species Locusta migratoria. The sequence goes on from CM048755.1 coordinate 12,195,329, forward strand.
ATATAATGGTAAATATTCTTGAAGAAAGTGAAGAAATTGAATTCAAACACTGAACAACTTTTCATGAATGTGTGCTGCTGAATTGTCATTCACATTTTCATTCATTGAAACCATTAGCATTAAACTCTCCTACATAAATCAGAGAACATTTTATTGTTACATAAAACATGACTATTACGGTTTAAAATTACAAATTCCCACATAAAATTGAATAATGACCGTCTTCTACATATAAGCCAGATATGTTAGCAGCTAACCACAGTCTGTGAACAATATTTAATCTTTCGGAGTCATGAGAAGTGACATGTCATTAGTCAGAATCAGTCATATAATCCTTCAAACTCAGTACTCAATTTTTTTCATTGTTGCATATGATATGTAAGTGTGAGCTTACAACATTGAATAAAATGTTATGTTGTGTCAGCTGATAAGTTTGGAAAGCCATAAATTTCTACATTTGGTGATATCAGAGTTATTGTATTAGAATATTATCTACTTTGAGACCAGACAATGTCTGTAGAAAAGGCCACATCAAATGTCTATTAAAAATATATCTATTTCATCAATTTTTAACAAACAATTGATCAGCATTTTTAATTTTTGATTCCATTGCCACAATAAATTGTAATTACCTCTGCATCATTTAAAACAGTTCGCTAAACTTTTTTTTTTCATTTTGATACAATTAGGAACAACCATTTATCTTTAATTTTACAGTGCCACTATTGTCTCTCTGAATTATATTTAGACTACTGCAATTGTAAATTCATATCTCACACAGACATCCCTTAATTATAACCAACAAACGTATGTTACTGAGTAGCATGTTATTCACTAATAGCATGTAACTGAAACATAAGAAATTTTGGATTACTCTGCATTTTCAATTTTAAATACAACAGATGTATATCTTTACCTTGCTTAGATTCCTTTTGTGCATTTAAGATAATGTTTACGTAGTACTTAAGGTATACCATTTAACATCAGGTATTTTGATGAAAAGTATCTAGTTCTTTCTGTATATTACATTTAGTCATTTGGCAGTAGCTTCCATTTTCTTTTTATATCATAATCATGAATATAGGTACCAGATATTATGAGCTTACAGTGTCTTACAAATCATTTCCTCCTCAATCTATCAGTTCCTATAACAGACAATACTAAAAGGAGTATTGAGTATTTACAGATTACTTGTATTGAGAATTACTCCGTACTTAAAAAACAGAAATTCTGGTTGCAGGTTTCTTTTATTAATTCATCACCACACTTTGGTCATTTATAAATTTGTAAGGTTACATTGAACACATCAATAGATGAATTATGTTACAAGAGCCATTCAGACTCATTATGCATTAACATCCATGAAACTGATGTTTTATGCGTCTGTTGAACAAAAGGACTTGTATTAGAAGAAAACATCAAGGCCAAATATTTATATGCCAGACTCGTATGAAAGCTATGGTATGGAAGCTACTGAGCATCTCCTGACATAAGTTGTTTCGAAAAACAGGAAATTGACTACAATGAGATGTAGCACCTGATTTTATTATGGTGTAGTTCTATGTTAAAGATGTTATATGCACAAATATGTAACTCACCAGCACAGCAAGAATACGGAAATTGTAGGTATGTCAGTGAGATACTAAGTATTACAGATTAAATTCGGTAAGATTTAAATTGTGAAACTGACATTTGCAGCAAAGTAACGGGAAAATTAGGCTGTAAAAAATTAACCCTTGAGTATGACAATTCCAGCAAACTTTTAATTGATGCCCCATGAAGCAATTGAAGATTTTGTTCATTTTTCTGCATGCAGAATTCATTTCTATCATTGATTAAAATTTGTGCTTCACACCATAATATATACTTTTATGCATACCTAACACATTTACAGAATGAGCTACAACAAATATTTAAATAGTAAACATTTAAGACCAAAATATTGTACATTTTAACATAAAGCAGGTAATGCAAGACACTTGACAGATGACTGATGCAAAAAATGTGACAGTTTTCCTTAATGTCAACATATGCTGAAAAATTCATGGCATCATCTTCTGTTCACCATATGCCTGTTTATTTTTGCAGTTCTTCTGCATTACTTTTACTCACACACATCAACACACACACACACACACACACACACACACACACACTGGGATAATTCTAATTTAAAAAAAAATCATGACATTTTATTTACTTTTTTTGCTACAAATTAATATAACTAAATATAAACTGAAAACCAATTGTCTCATTGTTTCAAGAGTGTTGAGTGTTACAAGCTATTTCAAATAAAATTGTTTATTCTTTTAATGTCAGCTGTTACCTGAGCCTATTGATGTTAGTTTCTATTTTCAAATAATGTATCACTGTAAAAAGTCGTATAATGCCTTAAAAATTGGCTGCAAGGCATATAAGGGGAATTTAAATTATGACTTTGAGCAGATAAGGCAAGACATCTTCTGTTCCTACATTTAGCTACTTTCACCAAGAGGTTGATTGATTTTTCAAACTGCAGAGGGGAAGCTGCATTGAAATATTGTAAAAAAGGTAATTAAATCTTTTCTGCATGGTATTACAGTATTAAAAGAAATAGTGCAAAGCTCTGTCAATGTGTTCAAACTACAGCAACATTGGTATAATTAAACTTCTAATAATATTAATATCAAACTCAACATGTGTTCTGCTGTAGTTGTGAGGTAGAAGATTAATAATAAGAACAGCAATAAGTATTCAGAATTTTCCATTGATGGTTTAAATAAATTTCAAAAGAAATAAAAGCCTTGTACATTGTAGTTTGCAGTTGCGAGTTGAGAACTACAATGGGCAATGTTCAGGACATCATCTTTCTGATTGTAAAAGAAACAATCATCATTATTTACTCTGTTCAGTAAAATTTATATTAATATAATTTTTGCAAATGAAACACATACATTCATGTGTTATACTGACACTGGTTTTGTCCTTGAGATATGAATCTAACAACATTCCACATGTATATTGTGTGCTCATCTGTTTTCCAGGAAAAATATTTGTAAAACAAGAATATTTTCTTACATAATCACTTTATCTAAATATAGGACACTTTGGTAACTTCGTCATGAACGATACACTTATCATATAATTATGGATTTACATTTAATTTCATCTTCTTCATCTTCATCTGCAAATTGAATATTGTCTAGTATATCAGCATGTGCAGAAGAAAGCTTTTTCAGTGTGCTTTCCTTACTGTCAACACTACATATCTGATGTACTTTGACTGGTGACTCAGATTTCTTCGAAAATTCCTTCAACATGAAGTCTTCTTTGGATTTTACATTCATTATATGACTAAGGTTTCCAACACTGCTATATTCTTGATGATGCAAAGGACCTATCAACTTTGACATACTATCTGAAAGTCTAATAGTATTAGCTGCATTATTTGTGTCTGTTTTTTTATCCTTAGCACTTATATTGCCTGTAGATGCAGTTTTGTTGTCTATGAGTTTGTCTACATCTGTTGAACAGAATGTCGTCACTTCATCCTTTGCTTGTTGGTCCTTGCACACTGATGGGGGCACCTGAGTGTAGTACTCTCCTTTCAGTGGGAACACATGCAGCTCATGCTGCGATTGAAGCTCTGACTGATTGCTGTATGAAAGAAGATTATCACCTTCTTCCTCCTGGGAAATGAAAAATATTGAGAAATTAAATAATGCAATTATGTTTTTCCATATTGTACAAGCATATTTTGTAGTTTTTTCTGTAACATAGAAGGAAAACTCTCACATCTTCAATATGATACTACTGAAGTGAATATATCTAATTATGTACCAAGAAATGCTTTGTGGTAACAAGAGTGTTTAATTAAGTCTCATTAGTTTTAGAATAACCAAGAATACTGGATAAAAAGAAAGTAATGATAATACCTTGGAAGTAACAATCCATAATGTATGTTTTCAAAACACAACAAATTTACAGTAAAATTCTCAAAGTATAAGACAATACATGTACAAAACTTTAAATACTTTCAAGTCTAATTGCGTTTAATTCAGTGTAGAATAAACAAACCTTTTCAACATTCAGAACTATATATGATATATGATTTTTAAAAATGCAAAAAATAAGCTGTATATGATACCTAATGTAAATCTTTATTAAGTACTGACTTTGGGAAGAAACTGTTAACACAAATATAAAAAATAACTCTTTCATGCCTTTACAGTATTTCATTGCTACACAATGTTATACCTTCTGTAAGTAATGATTACTGATTGATTTTTAATATTCAGGCCTACAGCATGATTTCTAATTGTAAATCTAAATATATGTGAGGTACAAACTGCCAGACGAAGCTATGTTTCTGAATACATGAGCTTGATTTTTGTTCTTTTCAACTTTTCTTTTTGATATATGATACATTAATCAGAATAATAATGGTCATTTTTCATTTTTGTGAACTTTAAAGTTCATTGGTACATAAAAAACTGTTGTTGTTGTGGTCTTCAGTCTGGAGACTGGTTTGATGCAGCTCTCTAAACTACTCTATCCTGAGCACACCTCTTCATCTCCTCATAAGACCTACAACCTACATTTGAATATGCTTACTGTATTCATCTCTTGGTCTCCCTCTACGATTTTTACCCCACAAACTTCCCTCCACTGCTAAATTTGCGATTTCTTTATGTCTAAGGATGTGTCCTACCAATCGATCCTTCTTTTAGTCAGGGTATGCCAGAAATTCCTTTTCTCCCCAATTCTGTTCAGTACCTCTTCATTAGTTACACGATCCACCCACCTAACCTTCAGCATTCTTCTGTAACACCACAATTCAAAAGCCTCTATCCTCTTCCTGTGCACACTGTTTATCGCCCATGTCTCACTCCCATACAAGGGAACACTCCACACAAATGCCTTCAGAAAGGACTTCATTACATTTAATTAAGATTCGATGTTAAGAAATTTCTCTTTTTCAAAAACGCTTTTCTTTCCATTGCCATTCTGCATTTCATATCCTCTGTACTGCGACCATCATATGTTAATTTACTGCCTAAGTAACAAAACTCATTTACCACCTTTATTTTTTTGTTACCTAATGTAATATCTTCAGCATCGCCTGATTTTCTTAGACTGCACTCTCTGGTATCCCGGCACGATGAGTTCGAGAGCCCGCCAGACCACATGGACTGACAGCGGCCGTTAGGCGGTGCGCACAACCTACGAGCGCTGCCATCGCCACTAGAGCGCTGCACGCAGTGGGGCGCCCACCGCGCCGGTCATCTGCGCAGAGAGCCTCACTATTTAGGACCCAGAGCCGCAGCTCGCTCCTCAGTCTTGTGTTGACTGCGCTCGGTAACGTTTCTGCATTTTGTTGTTATCTGGCATCGTACTTGACTTGCGCTTTGGTCTGTCTTTCCATTTCGTTGTTGTCATTGTTTGTCACCTCTGTGGTCTCGTGTGGTGTTAATCGTTAGCGGCGACGCTTGGTCGATCGACCGTCACTAGTCGCTCCCGACCGAGTCCGACCTTCGGTCACAATAATTGGCGACGAGGTAAAAAGTTACATCACGTCTCATGGACGAACGGCTAGTGCAACTCGTGGAGCAGCAACAACAACAGCTGCTCCTACAGCAGCAACAAACTGATTTGTTACGACAGGAAATTCAACTTTTGGCGGAACGCTTACAGGTTCAGGGTTCACAAACCCTCCAAGCGGTTGTCAAGTCGTCGACGGATTTCCGCCCCCCTGCGTTTCCGCCCTTTCACGACACCAAAGAGGATTGTGATACTTACTTACAGCGGGTGAAACAGCACTTTGCCGCATTTCAGGTCTCTGATGATGCGCTACAATGGTCGCTTTTTCTTTCTTGGGCTTCTCCAGAGACGGTTTTCTTACTGAAGTAGTTGGCCCCCCTCTCCAATGCGGTGGCACTGACGTTCGAGGAAATGTGCGCATTGCTTTCAAATTATTATTGGCAACGATTTCACGTTGTCACATCGCGCCTCGAATTCCTTCAGTATCACAAACAGCCAGGTCAATCGTATCAGTCATGGGTGACAGATTTGCAAGGACTTAGTCGGCGTTGCGATTTCAGGTGCTCCAACCCGTCTTGTAAAACTTCCTATGCGGACTCTCTCATCCGTGATGTTGTCGTGCAGTTGGCTCCAGATCCAGAAGTGCGAACGGCAGCCCTCAAGCTGGACGACCTCTCCCTGGAGGACATCCTGAAGATTGCACATTCTTTCGAGATTGCACAGGCGGCGAATGAGCGCCTCATGGCTCGTCCTCCGGTTGCAACTGTACAACCACCACAGAGGGGACATAACGTTCGCCAGATCTTGCCCCGCCGGCAGCGTCTTGATCCATCCCTCTCTGACGTGTCCATGGCCTCTGAACAATCGGTCACGCCTCGTCGGCGTAAGCAGCGTGGTTTAACGTCCTGTCCTGACTGTTCTACGACGCACCAACGGGCAGACTGTCCTGACCGCTGGGCCCACTATAGTCGTTGTGGAATAGATGGGCACCTCCATTCTGTTTGTCGACATACGGCAGGACAGTCACCGTCGACTCCTTACTGGCGTCAGGGGACAGTTCATGAACTGCAGGCTTTCGTTCCCTAGGGTGCTTCTCCCGCTACCAAATTGTTTATTGATCTCAGAATAGCTAACCAAGACGTCCGCTTCCAAGTGGGCACAGGGGCGACAGTCTCCCTGGTGAACCTCCTGACATATGCCCGTCTCGGTTACCCAGAATTGGATCCGCCCTCCCGGAGGATGGTAGCATATGGTGACAGCGCAATCCCTCTGAAAGGGCAATTTACCACTTTGGCAGCCGACAAAACGGTTACACGTCCTGTAACCCTCTTTGTGGTCCATAGTCACTCAACTGGAAACATTTTTGGCCTTGATGCATTCTCACTGTTTGGATTCTCCATCTCCGATGAGGTGCAGGTCATCTCTGACACAGTTCCCTTCCAGGAAGTCGACTACCTTTGTGCCTCTTTTGCATCTCTGTTTGAACCGGGTCCAGGGTGTGCCACCAACTTTGAGGCACATATTACTTTACGCCCAGATGCGGTGCCACGTTTCTGCCGTACACGCCCTCTTCCAGTCTCCCTGCGGATTGGAGTAAAGCTAGAACTAGACCGTCTGCACGCCGCTGGAGTAATCGAACCTGTCAAAACGATAGTGTCTGGGCCATACCACTGGTAGTGGTACTCAAGCCCAACGGCGCCCTCCACCTTTGTGGCGATTTTTAATCCACCATCAATGCCCAGGCACCAGTCGAAACCTACCCAAGTCCACGGCAAGAGGACCTCCTCACAAACCTTGTTGGAGGCGAATACTTTTCTAAGATAGACCTGGCTGACGCCTATTTGCAAATCCCGCTCGATGAGGAGTCTCAATGAATTGTGGTCATCAATACCCCTTTTGGTCTTTACAAATACAAACGTTTACCTTTTGGGATTTCTTCGGCTCCAGCCATCTTCCAGAGGTATATCGAACAATTAACCATGCCTATACCCGGTTGTGCCAACTATCTTGACGAGCCGGCCATGGTGGCCGAGGAGACTGAGGCGCTCCAGTCACGGTCTGCACGGCCACTACGGTCGGGGGTTCGAATCCCCCCACAGGCATGTATATTTGTGCCGTCCTAGTTCGTAAGTAGTTCATAAGTAGTTTGTAAGTTTAGGGACTGATGACGCCATAGTTAAGTCCCATAAACTATACAAACATTGAAAAATTTATCTTGACGATGTCATCGTTACTGGGGCAACACGCCAGGAGCACTTGCATAACCTCCGCACTCTCTTTACCACATTGCGGGACGCCGGGCTCAGGTGCCGCCTCCATAAACGCCAGTTTTTCCAGGAACAGGTCGAGTACCTTGGCTACTTGCTCTCCAAAGATGGAATCCAGCCCAAAGATTGCAACGTATCGGCGGTCGATGCTCTACCACGCCCCCAAAATCCACAGGAATTGCAGGCGTTTTTGGGAAAGGTGAACTATTATGCAAAGTTCCTCCCACAAGCTGCCCACATTATGCACCCACTCAACTGTCTCCGGAAGAAAGGTGTGCAGTTCTGGTGGTCAGATGCTTGTGAGCATTCCTTTCAGCGGCTAAAGCGCCTGTTGCTTTCGGCACCCTGCTTTACGCCCTTTTCTCCATCATGTCCCCTTGTTTTGGCAGCGGACGCTTCTCCCTATGGCATTGGAGCAGTGTTGGCACACCGCAATGATGATGGTACTGAACAACCAATAGCCTATGCGTCCAAGACCCTGATGCATGCCCAAAAGAACTACTCTCAGATAGAAATTGAGGCGTTGGCGATCATCTATGAGGTGAAGATATTTAATGTGTATCTTTTTGGGGCCAAGTTTACCCTCATTACAGACTACAAACCGTTGTTAGCACTATTTGGGCCACACTCTCGGCTCCCAGAGCGTACAGCCCAAAGACTCCAGCGTTGGGCTCTTTTTCTTAATTCATACAACTACACCATTAAGTACAAGCCTACTACACAACACGCCAATGCAGACGCTCTTTCTCGTCTGCCTTCAGGACCTGACCCAACATTTGACCGACATGAAGTCTCCTGTTTCCACATTGATCTGGAACGGCAAAATACGTTAGATGGGTTCCCTATCGCAGCCACACGCATTGCTGCGGACACACGCCAGGATCACCTCTTACAACGGGTCATCCATCATGTGCTTCATGGGTGGCCCACTTACTCCCCAAAGTCAACGGCTTCACAGCTACAGGCCTGGTGCAATCTATCTCATCGATTGTCTGTCATTGATGGGGTTCTCCTGCTCAATGCAGAGGGCGATACCCACCGGATGGTTATCCCACCTGCCTTAGCCCTCAGGTTCTTGATCGTCTCCATCGGGGGTATGTCACGTATGAAATCCTTGGCCAGGATACATGTTTATTGGCCGGGTCTGAACAAAGATGTGGAGGCCATCGTCCACCATTGCTCTGCTTGTGCTAAGCACCAGACTGTTCCAGCCCAAACTTTCCCTCCATGGCCTGCTCTACATCGCCCATGGGACCGCATCCATCTTGACTTTGCAGGCCCCTTTCTGGGATCTATGTGGCTTATTGTCATTGATGCATAGTCTCACTACCCCTATGTAGTCAGCTTGGCGTCCACCACCACAGATGCCACACTCAATGCCCTCACACAAATTCTGGCTATCGAGGGTCTACCCTGTACCATCGTCTCTGACAATGGGCCCCAGTTTACAGGAACAGCCTTTGAGCAGTTTTGTGGTGCCAATGGCATCAAACACCTGTTTAGTCCCCCATTCCACCCAGCCTCCAATGGCACTGTTGAACAGATGGTGCGAAAATTCAAACAACAAATGTTGAAATCTGTGGGCACCTCCACCACTACAGCAGCCCTCACATTATTCCTGAGTACCTACAGAACTACCCCTATCCAGGATCGTAGCTCAGCAGAACACCTCCACGGCCGACAGCCACGCACCCTTCTCCATCTCTTGGCCCCACAGCCCTCGGAACCAGGGACCCGGTACACTGGGCGATATGCACCAGGTTCCACTGTTTGGGCCCGTTCCTATGGTACAAAGCCCTCATTGGTGCCGGCTACAGTAGTGGCCACTCACGGGCGACGCCTCGTCTCTGTCAACACTCAGAGGGGTTTGGAGCGCCGTCATACTAACCAGCTTCGTCCTCGTTTTCCTGCATCATCCCAACCAGTAGCACACCCAGACTCGGAGCCACCGCCATTGCCAATCCCCCAACCACACGGCTAGAATCTGTGCTCTGGAGCATAGCCCGCAGCTCCAGTCTTTGCGGGTACCGAGGTTACTCACTCTTTTCTGCAACTGTGCTCACAGGGCAGATCACCCTCCGACACACCTCAACCACAGGGGCGCCATATGAGCCTCGGAGCGGCGTCGGTAACCCCAGTGGACACGGGCATGGAAGTAGAGACCTCGCCTCCACATTCACCCTCTCGGCAATCACCGTCCACATCGACGCATCCTTGCACCTCTCTGGAGCCCCCACATCCGTCCCCTGACTTAGGGGGCTCTGCAACAGGGACACCACTCGTGCCATCGGTCCACCTTCCGAAGCACCGTCCTGGGCACTTCCGTCCCTACGAGCACATTTCAGGGGGGAGGGATCTGGTATCCCGGCACGATGAATTCCAGAGCCCGCCAGACCACATGGACTGTGACAGCGGCTGTTAGGCGGCGCGCACAACCTACAAGCGATGCCATCGCCACTAGAGCGCTGCACGCCGTGGCGCGCCTACCGCGCCGGTCATCTGCGCAAAGAGACGCACTATTTAGGACCCGGAGCCGCAGCTCGCTCCTCAGTCTTGTGTTAAATGCACTCGGTAACGTTTCTGCATTTTGTTGTTATCTGGCATCGTACTTGGCTCTGTCACGGTTCCGATTGGCTTGCGCGTTGGTCTGTCTTTCCATTTCGTTATTGTCATTGTTTGTTGCCTCTGTGGTCTCGTGTAGTGCTTATCGTTAGCGGTGACGCTTGGTCGTTCGATCGTCACTAGTCGCTCCCGACCCCGTCCGACCTTCGGTCACAATACACTCCATTACCCTTGTTTTGCTCTTGTTAATGTTCATTTTATACGCACATTTCAACACACTGTCCATTCCATTCAATTGCTCTTCCAGATCTTTTGTTGTCTCTGAGAGAATCACAATGTCATCGGCAAAATTCAATGTTTTTATATCTTCACACTGAACTTTAATCCCTTCTCCAACTTTCTCCTTGCTTTCCTTTATAGCTTACCCAATGTACAAATTGAATAGGATTGGAGAAAGGCCACAACCCTGTCTTACTCCCCTCCCAACCTCTGCCTCCTCTCCCTGCCCTTCAACTCTGATAACCGATGTCTGGCTTTTGTACAAATTGTAAATAACCTTCCGTTCCCTATATTTTACTCCTGCTGATTTCAGAATTTGAAAGAGTGTATTCCAATAAACATTGTCAAAAGCTTTCTCCACAGGTACAAAAGCTATAAATGTAGGTTTGCCTTTCCTTAATCTATCTTCAAAGATAAGCCATGAAGCGAGTATTGCCTCCCATGTTCCTACATTTCTCCTGAATCCAAAATGATCTTCTCCGAGGTCAGATTCTACCAGCTTTTCCACCCTTCTGTAAATAATTTGTGTTAAAATTTTGTAACAAAGACTTATCAAACTGATGTTTCTGTAATTTTTACACCTGTCTGCACGTGCTTTCTTTGGATGGGGTTATTACATTTTTCTTAAAGTCCGAGGGTATGTCGCCTGTCTCGTACAACTTACGCACTAGGTGAAATAGTTTTGTCATGGCTGGTTCTCCCAGAGACTTTAGTCGTTCTGAGGGGATGTCATCTACACCAGGGGCCTTGTTTCGACTTGGGTCTTTCAGTGCTCTATCAAATTCTTCTCTCAGTATAGTATCTCCGAATTCGCCTTCACCTACATCGTCTTCCTTTCCTAGAATATTCTCTCTAAGTTCATTTCCTTTGTAGAGCCGCTCTATATACTCTTTCCACCTTTCCCTTCTTTGCTGATAACTGGTTTTCCATCTGAGTTCTTTATATTCATACAGCTGCTTTTCTTGTTTCCAAATGTCTCTTTTATTTTCCAATTTATACATTCTACTGACTTGGATTTGTCTTCTAGCCACTCCTGCTTAGCTATTTTGCACTTCCTGTCAATCTCATTTCTTAGTCGTCTGTACTCCATTTTGCCTGTTTCATTTACTGAATTTTTATATTTTCGCCTTTTATCAATTAAATTTAGTTTTTCCAAAAGCAAGAACATAATAGACTTTTAATTCACTCGAATAATAGAACAAAAATCATAAAACATGGCGAATAAAAATAGGTTTATTCGTTTAGTATCTGATAGAAGATACCCAGAAAGGTTGTGAAGCTGGGGGATTTGGATTCAAATACCTATAATATGTACTGGTAAATGTTGTTATCATTGAGCCGAAAGGATGATTAGAAAGAAACTATTAACGTTAAGCCAAAATTTTAAAATGTAACGAAATACCAGTGTGATTTATTTATATCAGAATGTGCAACATCAGTTTCCAAGGGAGTTTGAATGGGCCAAAATGACTCACTGTCAAAAAAATTGTGCTCTCGTCAGATGCTCTTGTGGCCTATGTAATAGATGCTGTGTGTGACGTTAACAGATGGAAGACTTAAGTGCACAGAAATGAGCTACCACTGGACCATACAATCTGTTAACAGTACAGGATAAGTGATACAATATCTAGAATGCCATAATGGACGATGCATATGTTACCATGATTAAAACATTGTAATGATAGTGGACATATCTACATCAGTGAACAGGCGCAGTCTCTTATGAAGTACACTTACGACAACTTCCATTGCCCAGATAGCACTATGAGGCAGATTGATATAGAAAGTATTTGGATTCTGACAACATTGTCGATTATCTGGCAAGTGGAGAGATGGAAATGTAATATGTCTGTAGTAGCCATCAATAAAACAATTCTTGCTGTAACCTCAATACTGACACCGACAGTTAGATGGTTCCGAGCGATACTATGTAAACCAACATTTCTTAATTTTCTAACACCATCTACTGAAAATTCCAATATTTCCCAGAAATCATCCTAGAAACGCACACTAGTGAATGATCTTCATCAAGTCCTGTTTTTCCACTGTTATTAAGTAATTCACTCCGAAACCTTTTCAAATATTACATAGCTGGAAATAAAAAATTGTACATTCTCTTAGAGTTTCACAACTAATTGAAGTTTCATTGTTGAAACAGTGCATGTGGAGCACATGAAACGTGTTTTAACCACCATGGATGGTTATGCAGGCAATGAGTGCGGAATCTATTTGATCATACATATGAGAATACTGTCTTGGGATACAATATTTCACACCGTACAGACCTGTTCACGTATTTCTGCCAGATTTGCAAGTTGATGATTCGCATGTGTCAGTTTTCATCTCATTACATACCACATGTGGTTGAGTAGAGTTAAGATTGAAGATTGTGTTGCCCACGGATGTTGCTGGACGTGTTTAATAACACGTTGAAATTGCTTCTTGCTCGTTGTTTGTCAGTAACTTACGATAATACTAAATAAAACTTTAAGACGTTATTGTTTCGTGATTGCGTGGGAGATAAATGACCTATTGTACTGTGACCGAAGGTCGGACTGGGTCGGGAACGACTAGCGACGATCGACCGATCACGCGTCGCCGCTAACGAGAAACACTACACGAAACCACAGAGACAACAAACAATGACAACAACTAATCGAAAACAAAGACCAAAACGCAAGCCAATCGGAACAGAGCAGAGTACGAAGCCTTATAACCAGTGAATATCGAAAGTATACTGAGTGCAGTCAACACAAGACTGAGGAGCGAGCTGTGGCTCCGGGCCCTATATAGTGCGGCTCTCTGCGCAAATGACCGGCGCGATAGGCGCGCCACGGCGTGCAGCGCTCTAGTGGCGATGGCAGCGCTAGTAGGTTGTGCGCGCCGCCTAACGGCTGCTGTCATAGTCCATGTGGTCTGGCGGGCTCTCAAACTTATCGTGCCGGGATACCAGATATTGTGTACGTTTTTTCATACATAAATCACGTTAAATGATTTAACTATGTGACAAAATCGTTTATTTCTAGGGCTGCCTGAAAGCTGGTGCATTCAGGTGTTTCTGTAAAGAGTTTATCTCTCTGGATATTTTCCTAGACACTAAGAAATAGTATTTTTACCTTTTATAAACAGTTTTATTTGAAGCGACATGTTTCGTTTTTCCAGTTACTGAGGCATTTTACCGCATACCGTAGTAGTAATTCTTCTAAAAACACAGTCAAGCGTTGATCGGGACACCTTTCTTGAAAACTTATCATGTTTTGAGTAGCAACTTTACAAAGCATTAAGAAGAAATTGATTCAGTACAACGCAAACAAGGAAATCCGATTTTAGATTGTGAGGGAATGTCAAACATAGAATGATCATCTTGTGATGGTGCAGCTCTTGTGTCTTCTGTGCTTGCAGTATTAGATTTGTGGTTGATTCCGCCTTATGCAAGACACATTTTTTGTTTTAATACCCCAACTAGTTTCGGCACTTATTGTGCCATCTTCAGTGGGTTTCTGGTGTTTATTTTATATAATAACATGTTACATATTTTGGTTATACAATCGTTTGCACAAGTTATTTGGTTTGACAATTTTGTAAGATGTTTTTGGCCTAATTTTTTCTAGGTACTTACATTATGTCATTTGCAGGATTTGCATGTGCATTACTTGTGGAATGACAAGTTTTGACAGCTGCTCCCTATATTCTAAAATATAAGCTTTGAACACTGAGTTATATAAACTCCACATCCAGCTAGCAAACCACATAAATTATGCACCATTTTTCTATGAATTAATGCAAAGGGTCAGAACATACACAGACACCATAATTGAAAGAAAAGAGAAAACACAACAAAAGAAACTCACCAAAATGCTTAATCCCAAAAATGACCACCAGACACAACACCAATACAACAAACACACATTTAACAAAAGAATCATCAACTTAACCAATATGAAGTTAACTGAAGAAGAAAGTAACTTACTTGAAAAGGGTCAAAAACATAACATCAACACCACAGTGTCTCACAGAGCAACAGAAAACATGATAGCAGAAGTTGAACACATAATTTAACAACATGAAAGACTTAACACACCAGAATTCAATCCAAACATAACAAGAGAACTAGTTGCTGAAGAAATTAAACTCATAATTAAGGAGAATAAAACCTCCATAAAGCAAAACACTAAGACAGAGGAAGAAAAACGTACAGAAAACGACAGCAAAAATTAACACAAGAAAATGTTATAATCGCAAAGTCTGTCAAGGGAAATTCAATTGTTGTCATGAAACAAAAGGAATACATTGAGAAAACATTAGAATTCATACAAAACAACAACATTGCAGAAGTAATGAGTGACCCAACAAACTGGCATCAAAGAAACGTACAGAAAACACTGAAAACAATAGAAACAATTTTTACAGACAGACAAATAAAAAGAATGATACAAAAAAATCCAGAAGCCCCTATTCTGAAATCATTACCCAAACTTCACAAGACCAATATCCCTTTACACCCTCTGATCAGCTTCATCAATGCACCAACCTACTACATAGCCAAACAGACACACACATTATTACAAACAATATACAAATACACAGATAACAGAACCCTAAAGAACTCAAGTGACCTAACAGAAAAAATAAGAAATGAAAACATACCAAATACAGCAACATTAATATCATTTGACATAACTCCCATGTACACAAACATCCCAACAGCAGAAACCATCACCATAATAGAATGAAAGCTGCAACTACAAGGAGACATGCACACAACAAACATACAGGAGATAACAACCATACAGAAATTCATCACTGAACAAAATTACTTCACCTTCAACAAAACATTTTACTCTCAACAGGAAGGACTGCCCATGGTATCCCCAATTAGTGGCCTTCCAGCAGACATATTCATGAACCACATAGAAAACCAAATATTTGACAAAATTGTCAAACCAAAACAGTACAACATAAAATATTGGTATAGATATGTGGACGATATAATATGCCTGATAGATGAACCACACTCCTGTATAAAAGATCTTCAGAATGACATAAACACCATACACCCACAGATACAGTTCACTATTGAAACACAAGCAGATGGAAAACTAAACTTCTTAGATCTCACCATTCATATAACAACAAACATGAATTCACAATCTACAGGAAGCCCACAATGACCAGTACTATGATTCACAACCAGACAAATCATAAAATAACTCAGAAGGAAGCAAGATTCAGATTTGTACTACACCAATTAATCAGAACTCCAATGAGCAAACAAGACTACACAGAATAACTGTACACAATTAAACAAATTGCACAAGAAAATAGACATGACACTAAAACAGTGGATAGAATACACAGAAAATTACAAAAACAGGTAACACACAGCCAAGAAAATCCCACACACACAGATGAAACACTGCACACAACATACCAACACACAATAAGCAACAAATGGCACATCATGACTTACAGCAACAAAATCACACACAGATTGGGCAACATATTCAAGAAACAAGGGCTAAACATAGGATACAAAACCAACACAATACAGAATAGACTAAGGAAACCTCCCATCAACACTGAAAAGTACAGCCAATCAGGAATGTATCAGCTTACTTGCAATAACTGTCAATCTGTGTATGTGGGTCAGACATGTAGAAATTTCAAAACAAGATACACTGAACACCTCGGAGCACTAAAAGGTAGCAGCTGTCATTCAACATTCATTGAACATTTAATAAAACAGAATCACACCCCAACAGACATAGAAACTGACCTACAAATCCTCAAAACCAGCAACAGTTTATTCCAAAAACTAATAGAAGAAAATTATCACATCCAAAAAACAATAGCCCAAGGTAAGAAAGTACTAAATGAATACACGTCATTATGCAACAAAACACTCTTTAAGACCATAAAGGAATTTTACAATAAATCCCACCACCACATTACAGCTGACCCCCCCCCCCCCCCCACACACACATACATTATTTTCTTTCTGTCTCTCTCTCTCTCTCTTTCTCTCTCTCTCTCTCTGTTCAACACACACACACACACACACACACACACACACACACACACTCACACGCACACATACACACACAACAAAACACAAATATAAACCCACAAACAATGCAAGTATCAAAACCATTCAAAAATCGCGCTCCAAATCACAGACAGACCACAGAAACAAATGCAACACCATACAGTCAGCACCAAAGAGGTTAGAATGCCCACCACAACAAGAAAAATGGCGATATAAACAGTGCTGTTTCACAGCAACACGCCACAAACAAACAAGCAGCAACACCATTGCTCAAATGTAAGTAAACCAAAACGGCCACATAGAAATAATTTCCAGGCTAATGTAGGTCTACAATAAATCAGTCTGTTTTCGCAAACAAAGACGTCTTGTTGTCTGCAGATGACAGGCTGTCAAAACTTGTCATCCCATAAGTGATACACATGCAAATCCTGTGAATGACACAATGTAAGTATCTTGAATAAAATATGCCTAAAACATCTTTCAAAATTGTCAAACCAAATAACTTGTGCAAACGATTGTATAACCAAAATATGTAACATGTTATTATATAAAATAAACACCAGAAACCCACGGAAGATGGCACAATAAGGGCCGAAACTAGTTTGGGTATTAAAACAAAACAGAAAAAGTGTCTTGCAAAGTTGGCAACACTGCGTCCGCGCTTACGTTCCGAGAATTTGCTGCAGTAAATAATCACAAAAACCGTTGTTTTTAAGTTATTTTAAATGTTTCAAGTTGTTATAAATGTAAGTGTTGTTACACGAGGGGAAGTGTTAGCATAATATTAAGTACGTTAAACGATGTAAAAAGTATAATTTTCTTCTCGCGCCTGTATCAAGTATTTGTAGGCCTAATTTAACGCGCACGAATCGTTGTAAACAGTGACTAAAACTTGTATCTTCTATTTTGTACTCGCTGCATATCGTAGTTAAGGTTTACAAAGTCTATCTACCACAAACGGACGCAAAACAGTGTACATTAAAATTACATGATTTAGGAAAAGTGGGTAGTTATCTGTGTCTGTAGGCCTAATTTTGTTTTCGTAAGTTTCTTTTATTCAGTTCCCTTTCAGTTTATTCTATTTATACTTGTGTGAATAGTTTTTTAAATGTCTCTTGGAGTAACTTTTACGGTTTAGTAAATATATAATCAAGTTTTTAAGATTCATGTTTTTAGCATTCGTGAGAAATGTGTGACATGCCGTAGGATCGTTAGTTCCCACATGTGGTGTGATATTTGTAGTGGTTTCTTTCATAGGGAAGAATGTAGTGGCGTGGGATAGGGGGAGATAAATGAGGCTCATCAGTGGTTTTGTAGGATCTGCACTAGAGATAGGAAAATGATGGAGCAGGAGGGGAAAATTGCAGCTCTTCAAGCTGAATTAGCTAAGGAAAGGGAGAACCTGAGCAGGTTAAAGGACAGTTTCAGACAGCTTTGTCATTAATCTGAAAAATAGATTTGACTTGTTGCCTCAGTCACAAGCGGATGAGCCTCATCTAGCTGAATCTGTAGAAAGGGCACAACAGACTTTCAAGAAGGACTTGAAAAAGGTAGGAAAAAAAAGAAAAGAAAAAAAAAGTCTTGTTATTAGGTAGCTCTCATGGCAGAGGTGTTGGCAAACTATCGCAGGAAGAGCTAGGTCCAGAGTACCAGGTCACAAACGTTATCAAACCAAATGCAGGTATGGGTCAGGTAACAGAGGATATATAGGTTCTTTATGCAAAGATTTCAGAACGGAGGATACCGTCGTTATAGTGGGTGGCCCAGGAAATAGCATTGACAAAGACTCGGAATATTCCATAGAGAGTGACCTGGTGAAGGTAGCCTCAGCATCGAAGCATACTAGTGTGGCATTTGTGTCTGTTTTGATACGCTGTGATCGCCCTCATCTGAACTCTTCTGTCATGAGAGTGAACTTGGAGCTGGAACGGCTGTTCATCTCAGAAATTAGGTCCCATATTGGTTTGATTTCTTTGGATGCTATCTGCAGGTGGAACAACACTAGGCATGGCCTATACTTCAACAGGAAAGGGAAGAGAAAACTGTCTGGGTTCATTGCAAGTAACTTACTGGGGGAGGGGGGGGGCACTGTCACAAATGCACACCAGTGTTTACAGGTGTCAGAGGGAAGCCTTATTTAGGATAGGGAGGGGGAAAGTAAACCAGTTTTGAGAGAGTTTGGGAAACACCCTCAGTGTGATAAAACAGGAGATAGATTTTAGCAAAGAACTTTTAACGAAAGTACTCAGAATCTGCCAGTAAATCTTTGTTCAAACATTAGTATGCAATATCGGTTATCTTTATTACACCAGAACATCCCAGGATTCAGAAATAAACTTGATGAACAAATCATTGATGAATAGATTCCTCTAATCCTGTTGACATATTTGCCTGTCTGAACATCATGTGACCACTGGTATAGGTTTGTTACATATTCCAGGATTTCATTTAGCTTCAACTTCTGCAGAGTAGATATGGACAGAGAAGGAGTTGCCACATTCATTAAAAACTGCCATAAATTCAAGAATATTGATATAAAAAAATTCTGTCTAGAGCAGCATTTCGAAGCTTGTGCAACAGAAGTAGAGTTCCATAACAGATGATATATAATAGTAACTGTTTACCGAGCACCTGCAGTAAATTATAATCTATTCCTAAATCATCTATTAGCTCTATTGGATTATTTAACAGGAAGAAACAAAGAAATCTTGGTGTGTGCTGGCTTTAATATAGATTTTCTTTTTCAGTCTTCCAGTAAACCTTTATTGCGGTCAGTAACATTGTCCTTCAATCTAACTGGTACTATAAGCTATCCAACTAGGGTAACTAAATCGTCTAGGACAGCCATTGATAATATTTTATACACAAATGTTCAAAAATGTTCAAATGTTTGTATAGTCTATGGGACTTAACTACGGGGTCATCAGTCCCTAAACGTACAAACTACTTATGAACTACTTACGAACTAGGACGGCACAAATATCCATGCCCAAGGGGGGATTCGAACCCCCGACCGTAGTGGCCGTGCAGACCGTGACTGGAGCGCCTCAGTCTCATCAGCCACCGCGGCCGGCTATACACAAATCAAAAAAACAAAATCATACAATAAAACGAATAATTAATGGCCTATCAGATCATTTATTTTAGGTACAGGTTCTAAGCAGATTATGAAGATTGCTAAATCTACATATAGGAGAGTAGTCAATCCACTAAAATTGACAATTTTAGAAAACTACTCAAAAATATGAAGGTGAAAGATGTTTATAGTGCTCATGTGACGAATGAAAAATATAACATATTCGTTAATAATGTCAGTATTGTGTTTGAAAACTGTTTTCCTTTAAAAGTAACTCAAATTAAACAGATTTCTATAATCAAACCATGGATTACACAAGGAATAAAGATTTCATGTAAGACAAAAAGGAGAATGTATCTATCAGCTAAGAGTATTGCCAATGATGATGACTTAGCGAAATATAAGACACACTGTAGAATATTTAAAAAAATCAGACATTTAAACAAATGCACTATGAGAAAAAGATAGCAAAATCAGACTACAAAATAAAGGCAATATGGGATATAGTGAAAGAGGAGACTGGTAGAAACAGAAAGGAACAGGAGCAGATGATACATTAGTAACTGATGGGCATAGTGTGGCAAATCTGTATCATAAGTACTTTTTATGCGTTACTGACAGTATGGGATTGTCAGGGTCAGTAAATAATGCCCTTGAATATTTGAAACTAGCATTTACAAATAACTTCAGGAACATCAATATGTCACTCACTTCACCACAAAAATAACATCAACATAAAATCTTTAAAAAACAAAGCATTCTAGTGGTTACAATGAAATATCAACAGTTAATTAAGGTGTGTTCTTGTGAATTAAGCACAATTTTAAGTTATTTGTGAAACCAGTCTATTCTAACTGGAACATTTTCTGATTTGTTAACATATGCAGATATTAAACCTCTATTCAAGAAAGGGGATAAAGAGATACCATCAAACTACAGACTATTTCAGTTTTACTGGCATTCTCAAAACTTCTAGAAAAGGTAATATACAAACAGCTTCTCAACCACTTAACTTCAAAGCACATACTGTCAAGAGCACAGTTTGGATTTCTGAAAGGTACTGATATTGAGAAGGCTATTTACACCTACAGTCAGAGTGTACTAATTCATTAGATATTAAATTACAAGCAGCAGGTATTTTCTGTGATTTATCAAAGACATTTGATTGTGTGAATCATATCACCCTTTTAACTAAATTAGAATTCTATGGTGTCACAGTCATTTCTGCAAAATCGTTCAAGTCGTATCTCGCTAACAGTAAACAAAGGGTGTCAGTGCAAGGGACTAGTGAATGAAGATAACCGTCATCATCAGATTGGGAAGAAATTACATGTGGTTTCCCACAGCGCTCCATCTTAGGACCATTGCTGTTTCTTTTGTACACTAATGATATAAGTATTGCAATAAATAGCATGTCGAGCATAGTTCTAGAAATGTCTGATAATGATATTTTCATTAACATTAATAAATGGTTTAAAGCCAACTCATTGACATTAAACTTTGAAAAGACTCACTACATGCATTCAGAACATGTAAGAGATTCCAATCCAGTATATGCATAAAGTATGAAGAAGGGGGGGGGGGGGGGGTAGAAGAGGTCGACAGTATAAAATTCCTGGGATTACAGCTTGATAATAAATTCAGTTGGGATGAGCACACCACAGTACTGGAGAAACGACTTAACAAATCTGTATTTGCAATACGAGTGGTATTAGACATAGGAGACATAAAATAAAAAAATGCATACTTTACTTACTTTCATTCCATAATGTCACATGGTATAAAATTTTGGGGTAGCTCTTCAAGTCAAGCAAAAGTTTTCAGAGTCCAAATACATGTTATACGTATTATACGTATTATTTGTGGTGTAAATTCACGGACATCCTGTAGAAGCCTCTTCAAAGAACTGGGTATATTTACTACTGCCTCTCAGTATCTTTATTCCTTAATGAATTTTGTCATAAATGATATATCCTTTTTCCCAACAAACAGCTCAGTTCATACCTACAAAACTAGGAACAAAAATGATCTACATAAGGACATAAAAGCATTTACTTTACTTCAAAAAGGGTCCACTACTCAGGAACACATATTTTCAATAATTTACCAACAACCATAAAAAATTTAGCTACAAATAAAGATCAGTTTAAGAGGAGTCTAATAGACTTTCTAGTAGCCAACTCCTTCGACTCCATTGACGAATTCTTAAATAGAAGCAAATGATGCATGTATATGTATTCATACTATTAGTATTATTATATTATCGGCTTGTAAAAAATGTATGTACCTGTATTAGTATCTATATATATCATGTTCCACATCCATGAGGATTTCCTCAACGTGGATCTATGGAACGAAGAACTAATCTAATCTAATAGTGCGACATACATACTGGTTGTTTGATTCACGTCTCGTAATTGGGCGACCTTTAAGGACACGATGTTTTTCAATTTCTGCGTGGTTGTTCAGTGCATGACACAGCTACGCCGGGTGCAGTGCTGTTTGTCCACGGTAAGTTGACGATTCTAGAACCACTTTCAGTATTTATGATTAAGATCTCTTGCACACGACCACTTAATACATAAATTAGAAGGCCTAATAGAATAGATCGAGGAATGAGATTCTAAAGCTTCAGTAAGAGGCCGTTCTACCAAACGGTATAGCCAGGTGCTGAGAGAAACGACAGAAGTGGTAAGCTTCTTTTCGTAACCAGTCTCAATGAAAGATGATACTGATAGGCCCTGATCACAGTAAAAATGTTCAAATGTTTGTAAAACTATTTCACTAAACTGCTGTGGTCATCAGTCCCTAGACTTACAAACTACTTAAAGTAACTTAAATTAATCTAAGGACAAAACATACATCCATGCCCCAGGGAGGACTCGCACCTCCGACGGCTCCGCAGCAAGGCGCCTTAGAGCGCTCGGACACTCCACCGCGTCCCATGTACTGCTTTCTTTAAGCCCTTGTTTAACGAGAAGACTAGCACCAACAATAGGAAAAATACGATTGTAAATCAGTTTCTCGAGCAACTTGTAGCACACACTGGTAAGTGCAGTTGGGCAGTACTATATCTAGACGGTTGGCTGTTTCACCGTGCTTCACAACAGCTATTTCTTTTGACCTCTTAAAAGCTTTTCATAGAGACCTATTTTCAAGGCTGTTTTTACATAAATTTAGAAGCCACAATTGGTTTTTAAGTCCAGTATGTTTAATAAATTCTGGAAAAATCGTTCAACCAGCAGCTTTCCATCCACCTGGGTTCTCGCAAAAGATATGAATCTGAATTCTAACAGTTATCAGGACTGACATATGATGCAACCATGGAAATGTGACACGTATATTCCTCCTCACACCTAAAGATTTTAGTAACTGATCGCAGCCACAAAAGCGTAAAAGTATTCATTGGACAAAAGTGTGTAATCAGAATAATTACTGGAGCCCACCTACGATCATCCTGCAGACATCTATTTAAGGTTTTAGGTACCGTCACAGTAACTTCACAGTTTATATATTCACTTATGAAATTTGTTGTTAATAATCCAACCCAGTTCAAAAGTAATAGTAGTGTGCTATAACACCAGGAGGAGAAAGGACGGTCTTCACTATGTAGGGCTAAATCTGAGTTTGGCACAGAAAGGGGTAAATTATGCTGCCACAAAAATCTCGGGCACCTGCCGAGCAGCATCAGAAGCCCGACAGATAGCCAACTAGCATTTAAAAATAAATGAAAAGAATTTCTGAATGACAACTCGTTAGATATACATAGGTGTAACGTCTTGTACAGACAGCCTGCACGCACCCAGCAGCCGGGAGCGAAGGGCGGGATCCAGAGCAGGTAGGCGGGGTCCATGCCCAGCAGGGAGCCGGGCACGCCGCCCGCGTTGGTCACGTTGTAGTCGTAGTAGTCCAGCTCCAGCTCGTGGTCCGGCCCCGACAGGCTGAACTCCGACCCCGCTAGCTGGCACTCGCGGTTCGTCAGCTCTTTCCGCGCCTTGGGAGAGCTCACCAGCTGAAACACGTCAAAATAAAAAGAGCTTTTTTTCTCTCGTGTAAAGTATTCCTACGATCGAGCTAAACTGCAGTAACTTCACAGAAATCTAAATACGTAGGTAACCTTTGTCATCGCCATTACGTAGGAAGTAGGATACCGACATCCGTATGTTTAACAGAAACATTTCATCGTTAACTACCAGTTTCGGCATTCCATTATGCCATCTTCAGGCCCCTGTGTATTAAACATAAACTTACTCAAGTAACTAAGGCAACAACATTAAAAATATTTTAAAAAACATAAAAGTATTGTATGGTAACACACTGAAAATACAATACAGGTATGAAAGCGCTATTCAATAACGCATAAAGAATATGTACAAACGTAGTGAAGTTTAACATGCAGCCGGCCGCGGTGGGCGAGGGGACTGAGGCGCTCCAGTCACGGTCTGCACGGCCACTACGGTCGGAGGTTCGAATCCCCCTTCGGGCATAGATATTTGTGCCGTCCTTAGTATTAAGTAGTTCATAAGTAGTCTGTAAGTTTAGGGACTGATGACTCCGTAGTTAAGTCCCATAAGCTATACAAACATTTGAACATTTTTATGTATATATTACTCTTACACAAGTGACATTTTGATTCACTAAGCTGACAATGGGAATTACAGTGTACGACTTAAGATAGTCGTGTTTGGTGATTAGACATTACTATGCTTGTTGGCAGAGACAGATAAAAACTAAGAAGCTAGGCAAACTCAAAGTATGCACATGAATCGTATAATCTAAGGAGGGAGACATGCAACATAATTGTTAGCGGTCACTTAGCAAACACGGAACTACTATGTCATAAAATAAAAAATAAAATATATATAAACAAAAAGAATTTAAAAAGTCGCATAAAACATCTCAATAACAATCACAATACAAAGACGATTAAAGTTTGTGACTGTTATTTTATTGAGAAGTTTTATGAGACTTTTTAAATATTTTTTGTTTTTATATATTGTACTTTTTATTTTACGACACAGTAGTTCCGTATTTGCTAAGTGATTATTAATAATTATGTTGCATGTCTCCCTCCTTCTATTATATGATTCATGTGCATACTTTGAGCGTGCCTAGTTTATTAGTTTTTATGCGTCTCGGCCAATAAGCATGGTAATGTCTTAATCACCAAAAGCCGCGGTGGAGTAGCCGAGAGGTCTGAGGTGCCTCGTTGCGGAGCGCGCGGTTGCTCGCCGTCGGAGGTTCGAGTCCTCCCTGGGGCATGTATGTATGTGTGTGTGTGTGTGTGTGTGTGTGTGTGTGTGTGTGTGTGTGTTGTCCTTAGGTTAGTTTACCTTAGTTTAAGTAGTTTGTAAGCTACGAACTGATGACCACGCAGTTTGATCCGGTATATTTACAAACATTTGATTTGAATCAGCAAACACAACGGAACTATATTCTCTGCCCTCAAATAACTAGCACACATCACAAATCTATAAGCACACAGAAAATAAAGATTTAATATATATTACCCTCAAGCCTGCCACACCTATATATACACACACAAAATGAAGAACAGCATTACAAAATAATATATATAAAGAAGCCTACTGTACACACACGTTTGTAACCTCCGCCGGCGAGCAGCCGCAACAAGGCGGTGACCCCACCCCACACACACTCACTCTCACTGACGCAGGGTCAGAATGTGAGCTGCTACCCCCAACGTCTCCCGCCGATTCAAACATCCAACTCAAACCACAGTCAGCTGTCTACTACATCCGCCATCTTGTTTTCACCATTCACAAACAGTGACAGTGAATACAGAAATACTGATATTTTCTTTCTCTATTCCGACACTGAAGACAACAACAAATGTAAATTGAACATATTTCATAAGCAAACGAATGAAAAGACATACAGACAGATGCCATTCACGTAAAATTAAGTAGTACTAGACTTAACTCATCATCAATGTTAGAGACTGATTATGCCTTTCAGCGTTCAGTCTGGAGCATAGTAACTCTTATAAAATTCCTCCATGATCCCCTATTCAATGCTAACATTGAAGCCTCAACTGATGTTATGCCTTTCACTTCAAAATCATTCTGCACCGAACCGAAGTACTTTCTTCTTGGTCTACCTCGACTCCTCTTACCCTCCACTGACGAGCTCATGAGTCTCTTAGGTAACCTTGCTTCTCCCATGCGTGAAACATGACCCCACCATCTCAGTCTGTTCGCTCTAACTGCTTCATCTATGGTGTTAATTCCCAGCTTTTCTTTGATTTCCTCATTATGGACACCCTCCTGCCATTGTTCCCATCTATTGGTACCTGCAATCATTCTTGATACTTTCATATCTGTAACCTCTATCTTATGAATAAGGTAACCTGTATCCACCCGACTTTCACTCCCATACAACAAACTTGGTCGAAAGATAGAGCGGTGCACTGGTAACTTAGTCTTGTTACTTACTTCCTTCTTGCAGAAGAGAGTAGATCTTAGCTGAGCACTCACTGCATTAGCTTTGCTGCACCTCGATTCCAGTTCTTTCGCTATGTCGCCGTCCTGTGAGAAAATACATCCCAGGTACTTGAAACTGTCTACCTGTTCTAACTTTGTTCCTCCTATTTGGCACTCAATCTGTTTAAATCTCTTTCCCACAGACATTACTTTCGTTTTGGAGATGCTGATCTTCATATCATAATCCTTGCACCTCTGAACGAGCTCTGAAATATTAGTTTGCAACCTTTCAATCGAATCGGCCATTACTACTAAGTCATCCGCATATGCGCGACTGCTTATTTTGTTTACACCTACTTTAAACCCGCCCTGCCAGTCCACTGTTTTCAACATATGATCCATGAATAGAATGAACAACAGTGGTGACAGGTTACAGCCTTGTCTTACCCCTGAAACTACCCTGAACCATGAGCTTAATTTGCCATCTACTCTAACTGCTGCCTGACAGTCTACGTAAAGCTCTTTAATTGCCTGCAGAAGTTTGCCTCCTATACCATAATCTTGAAGAACTGACAGTAGCTTCCTCCTAGGAACACGGTCATATGCCTTTTCCAGATCTATGAAACATAGATAAAATTCCCTATTACACTCATAGCACTTTTCCATTACCTGCCGTAAGCTAAAGATCTGGTCCTGACAGCCTCTAAGAGGCCTAAACCCACACTGATTTTCATCTAACTTGTCCTCAATTAATACTCGCACTCTCCTTTCAACAATACCTGAGAATATTTTGCCTACAACGCTAATTAAAGAGATACCTCGATAGTTGTTGCAATCTTTTCTGTTCCCATTTTTGAAAATTGGTGTGATTACCGCTTTCGTCCAGTCAGACGGAACCTGTCCTGATTCCCAAGCCTTTTCAATTATCCTGTGTAACCATTTGAGACCTGATATTCCACTGTATTTGACGAGCTATGGCTTAATTTCATCCACCCCAGCCACTTTATTGCACTGTAATCTACTGACTATTTTCTCCACCTCCTCAAATGAGATCCGGTTTCCATCGTCGCTTATATCCCATTCTAACTGAAAATCTGACACATCATTAAGCGTTTCACCTACATTGAGCAATTCTTCAAAATATTCCCTCCATCTGCCCAAGGCATCCACAGGATTGACTAGCAGCTTTCCTGACCTGTCCAAAACACATGTTAATTCCTTCTTCCCTCCCTTTCTAAGATTGCTAATTACGCTCCAAAATGGTTTTCCCGCGGCTTGACCCAGAGATTCTAGCTTGTTTCCAAAGTCTTCCCATGATTTCTGCTTGGATTCTGCAATTATCCGTTTGTCTTAGTTTCTTTCTTCAATATAACTTTCTCTGTCTGCCTGATTTCTAGTATGGAGCCATTTTTGAAATGCCTTTTTTTTCTTTTTACAGGCTGCCCTGACTGTGCCATTCCACCAGGCTGTCTGCTTCTTCCTACCTTTACACACTACTGTTCCAAGACATTCTCTAGCTGTTTCCAGTAGTGTATCCCTGTACCTTGACCATTCCACTTCCAGTGACTGTAAATCATTACATTCAACTAACTGGTACCTTTCCGAGAACATTGTTATGTATTTGTGCCTAATTTCCTTGACTTGAAGCTTCTCCACTCTTATCCTTCTACACATGGACCTGACTTTCTGCTGTTTTGGTCTCACAAAACCAATTTCAATGCAGATTAAATAATAATCAGTATCATCAAAGAACCCCCTGAAAACACGTGTGTCCTTGACTGTGTTCCTGAATTCGTGGTCTGTTATTATATAGTCAATGATAGATCTGGTTCCCCTTCCTTCCCACGTATAGCGGTGAATGTCCTTATGCTTAAAGAAGGAGTTTGTGATAACTAAGCCCATACTGGAACAGAAATCCAAGAGCTGTTTTCCGTTCCTGTTGGCCTCCATATCCTCTCCAAACTTACCCATAACCTTTTCATAACCTTCTGTTCGATTTCCTGTTCTGCCGTTGAAATCACCCATGAATAAAACACTATCCTTATCCTTCACTCTAACAACTACATCACTAAGTGCGTTGTAAAATCTGTCCATCTCGTCTTCATCTGTCCCTTCACAGGGTGAATACACTGCCACAATCCTAATTTTCTTACCGGAGATGGCCAAATCTATCCACGTCAGTCGTTCATTTTCATACCTTATTGCAATTATGTTGGGTTCGATTGCTTTCCTGATGTAAAATCCTACACCCCACTGTGCTCTTCCTAATTTAACTCCTGACAGGTAGACCTTGTATTCTCCGACTTCGTCCTCTTTCTCTCACGAGACTTAACTGTAAAAATAAGATAAAAATCAGGTCAAATATTTCGATATAAATAGTTTTGTATACAGGTGCCATATAACTGCAGATGACAAACTATCAACGAAGACCTACACAGATGTAGGAAACTGCAACTACTTCAATATGTAAAACGAGGCATATATACGTACACTATGTGATCAGAAGTACGCGGACACCCCCAAAAACATATCAGGTGCATTGTGCTGCCACCTACATCAGCGACCTCATTAGTCATTGAACATTGTCAGACAGGAAAATGGGGCGCTCCGCGGACTCACGGATTGGAACGAAGTCACGTGATTGGGTGTCACGTGTATCACAAGTCTGTATGCGAGGTTTACACATACGTAAACAGCCCTAGATCCACTGTTTCTGATGTGATTGTGACGTGGAAACGTGAAGGGACGTGTACAGCAGAAAAGCGCACAGTTCGACCTCGTCTGTCGATTGACAGAGACCGCCGACAGTTGAAGAGGGTCGTACAGTGCAATAGGCAGGCATCTATCCAGACCATTGCACAGTAATTCCAAACTGCGTCAGGATCCTGTCCAAGTACAAAGACAGTTAGGCGTCAGGTGAGAAAAAACGAATTTCATGGTCGAGCGGCTGCCCATAAGCCACACATCGCGTAGGTCAATGCTAAACGAAGCCTTAATTGGTGCAAGACTCGTAAACATCAGACGATTGAACATTGGAAAAGCGTTGTGTGAAATGACGAATCACGATACACAACGTAGCGAGACGATGGCGGGGTGTGAGTGTAGCGAATGTTCTGTGAACGTTCTCTGCTAGCGTGTGTAGTGCCACGAGTAAAATTCTGAGGCGACGGTGTTATGGTACGGTCGTATTTTTCCTTGAGGGGGGTTGCACCCTTTGTTGTTTTGCGTGGCATTGTGTCAGCACAGGCCTACATTGGTGTTTCAAACGCCTTCTTGTTTCCCACTGTTGAAGAGCATTTCACGAATGGCGATTGCATCGTTCAACAAGATGGAGCACCTGTTGATAATGCGCGGCCTGTGGCAGAGTGGTTACTCGACAGTAACATCCCTGTGATGGAGTGACTTGTACAGAGTCCTGAGTTGAACAGTACACAACTCCTTTGGGATGTTTTGGAACATCGACTTCGTGCCAGGGCTCACCAACCAACATCGAGCCGGCCGCGGTGGCCGAGGGGACTGAGGCGCTCCAGTCACGGTCTGCACGGCCACTACGGTCGGGGGTTCGAATCCCCCTCGGGCATGGATATTTGTGCCGTTATTAGTATAAGGTAGTTGATAAGTAGTTTGTAAGTTTAGGGACTGATGACCCCGTAGTTAAGTCCCATAAGCTTAACAAACATTTAAACATTTGTAACCTACATCGATACCTCCCAACAGTGCAGCTCTCCATCAAGAACTGACTGTCATTCCCTAAGAAAACTTGTAGCACCTGAGTGACATATGTCTGCGAGAGTAGAAGCTGTCATGAAGGCAAAGGATGGGCCAAAACCATATTGAATTCCAGCATTACCCATGGAGGAAGCCAAAGTTGTAAGTCATTTTCAGCAAAGTATCCGGATACTTTTGATCACATGGTGTATATAAAATTCTTGTATAAATTTGTAATTAACAATACGAACTTATAACCTTTAAAGACTAAAATATTTTTGTTCTTCAATTTAAATCAATAAAAACACTCTCTGAAGGTGCTACAACTGTTGCGAAACATGTATGGCTATATAAAAACAAAAAAAACCATTGTTTGCTCATGACAGATGCTCATAAAGAAGCAACTAAATATCTATAAGGCAAACGCAGATCAAAAGGGCTTCAACATCAAGATGATTATTGATAAATAATCTTCATACCTTCAACATGAATAACCAACGACGTACTTGACGTCATCTTCGCTACCAAGCGAGGTGTCGTAGTTGTTAGCACACTGTACGTGCATTCGGAGGGACGGCGGTTCAAATCCACCATCAAGATTGAAGTTTTCAGAGATTTTCCTAAATCACTCAAGGCAAATGGCACGATGGTGCCTTTGAAAGGACGCGGCCGAGTTTGTATTCCATATCTAATGATCACACTATCATCGGGACATTAAACCCTAATCTTCCTTCTCTCCTATTATTGCGCTGGGGACACTACTTTAGAAGAGTGCCTGGTTCGTGTATTTTTTCTTTGAAAACTATGCATTTCAGTTGAGGGCGGTAGAAGCAATTAGGAACCTCGAGTGCTCTGCAATTTCGTCACGCCCAAAATCAGGTAAGATGCATCTATGGTAACATAGAGGAGGTAATGTGTGGTGTCGCACAAGTCCAAAGTGCGCGTCACCTACTTTCGCCACGCGCCGCCATGCACGCACGGCGCGGCGTTCTTACGACGTCGGCCACGAGCGCCCTCTGCTACAACTCCGCTCGTGGCCACCACTGAACGACATCGTTCACTTGGGACTGAGATAGGAACCAGTTAGGACCTTCGGAATCAGATAGGCACCAGTGAAGACTTGGCTATTGTACAGGCACTAGGCAGGCCTCTAACAACTATGTATCAGCATTCTGCAGTACTGATCTCTGTAAAAGTTAAGTATTGTATAAATTCTGTTCAATATATATCTCGTTCTAATTTACTCTAGTGTTTCTAGTTTCTGGCTGCTCCCCTCCGTTCCTGCACCAGCGTGCTATCTTTATTCCTGTGTCGGTCTCGTTCCACTCGGCCACCGACACCTACGACGAGGCTGGGACACAAAAGCGGCGACGAGGCAGGGACACAATAGTGGCGACGAGGCAGGGACACAAAAGTGGCGACGAGGAGCGATAGACAAACCTTGGACCAGCCCGCTTGCAGCAGCCAGGCAGCAGCAGTCGGAGCACGCAGAAATTGCTCCCGCCCACCCACCCTTATTATAAGATTTTTGGGGGAACATTCTGTTACGTGATTTGTGGACTTTTTTGTTGCAGAGCGAGCCCTCCTTTCATATTGCATTTGTGTTTTGTTATACTTTACTTTTATGCGCGGCGCCTAATCGGTCAGCATGGCCACTACCCCGAACCCAAACTTAATGGAAATTATTCAGTTACAGACGGCGCAAATCACTCAACTCCTGCAGGCTGTGTCGCAGTTAGCGGCACAGGCTGCTCACCAACAACAACAGCCGTCACATCAGCAGCCCACACCTGCCGCTGCACCGCTTCCTACATTTCGCCAGTACAACGAACGTGAGGAAGAATGGAGCAACTACTTCGCACAGTTTCAAGAACTCGTCGCGGCTCATCAAATTACAGGTCAGAAAGTGAAGCATCTGTTATTATCTGTGGTGGGCACCAACACCTTCGTGTTACTGAAAAAGCTTTTCCCGGACGCATCTCCTCGTGATGTAGACATTGAACAAATTGTAGACGCACTGAATGCTCATTACAAGAGAAAAGTTCTCGTAGCTGCGGCGCGGTACCGATTTTTCAGACTTAAAAAATTACCACAACAGTCACACCAAGAGTGGATCACTGAACTGAAGGGTTTAACCCGCAAATGTAAATTTACTTGCTCTTGTGGACTTTCGTATAGTGACGTGATGTTGAGGGATGCGATTACGCAGAACATTCAGGACCCCAGAATTAGGGCAGCAATTCTAAAACAGTCAGACCCTTCATTAGACAGTGTACTGCAGCTTATAGAAGCGCATGATACTTTTGACTTAGCAGATGTAGAAATGCAAAGCCACAGTGTAAATTCAGTGCGCCGTAACGGACGCTTTCCTAGCCGTAGTTCGCAGTCTGTCCCTAGTGATTCTTATTTTTCTACCGGCCGTGCTGAACAGACAGTGAACAGTAGCCAGTGTAAAAGTGCGACACAAAGGTCGCCCCGTCGTGTTAGAAACAGCAATTTGACAAACGGGCGCCAACGCTCATTTCAGAAAAATGTACGTAAGTCTTGCCCTCAGTGTGTTTCTCGCCATAAGCGTGCGCAATGCCCTAGGCGTAACGCCACCTGTTATCAGTGTGGAAAATCAGGGCATGTACAAACAGTGTGTATGCAAAAGGTAAATTCAAAGAACAGTGCCGTTAGAAACAGTACTTCGCACAGTGCACGAACAGTTCATACAGTAAATGTTATACATGCTGTGAATTTGGATAGTGCTTTTCTTGATTCTGAACTGCAAGAAAGTTCTTCTACACCTATTGCAAAACTATGTAGCGAGCCGCGTAGCAAGCGCCGACGAGCGCGTAAAACTGTGCAACGGAAAAGGGTTCGGGACAAGCAAAATAACTATGTACAGTGCAATCCTGTAGTGAAACTAGTGCCTTCTGCAACTTCTTATTGTAAAAGTGCCCAGTACTGTGTAGCTAGTGACAGTAGACATCAAGTAGCTGCTCAAGAGTGTAGTGCAGTAGTTAGTAAATCTGGAGTAGCTTCGCATGCTTGCGCGGACGCCGATCCGGCGGTAGTGCCATCTAGTGACAGTGATATCAGTCTGTGTGCAGGGTTCTGCGCCGCTTCCTTCACTACGTAGCCCGCGCATGCGCAAGTGTAGTAAACAAGTTCTATCAGACGTTGCCCACATTCGCGCACCTGTCGAGCCCCACAGGCAAAAACTTTTTGTGACTCTTTCAATAGAAAATCAGCCTGTGCAATTTCAGCTTGATACTGGATCCGCTGTTACTTTAATGAATAAAGACACTTATGAACTTCTGGGTTCGCCAAAATTGTCGCCGTGTCAACGAGTGTTAACAGCATATACAGGTGAAAATATTCCCGTGTTAGGAACGTGTAGCCTGCCCGCCTCTTTTCAAGGTGTAACAAAAACAGTTTCTTTTGTAGTTCTTCAGGCCAAATCTACACAGAACATTTTTGGACTAGATGCATTTGACTTGTTTGGTTTATCAATTCAAAGAGATGTGCTTCAAATTTCGTCAGTAGTGCTTCAGGACAAAATTAATGCATTGTGTGAAAAATATAGTGACTTGTTTTCGCCGGAACTAGGTTGTGCAAAAGACTTCGTGGCACATGTAACTTTAAAAGAATCTGCAGTTCCAAAATTTCGTAAAGCTAGACCAGTGCCTATCGCAATTCGTGATAAAGTTGCAGACGAACTTAAACGTTGGCAAGATAGTGGGGTGATTTCTCCTGTTTCTGCGAGTCAGTGGGCCTCGCCTATAGTAATTATACCCAAGCCGTCAGGAAAACTTCGTCTCTGTGCGGACTTTAAATCAACAGTGAACAGTCAAACAATTGTGGACACTTATCCCCTGCCCAGACCTGAGGAACTGATGGACAAATTAGGACAGTCTCGCTTCTTTTCTAAGATTGATTTAGCAGAGGCATACTTACAAATTCCGCTTGATGACGAGTCAAAAACAGTTTTCGTCATTAATACTCACATGGGCCTTTTTCAATTTCAACGCCTACCCTTTGGCAGTTCTTCCACCCCCGCTATTTTTCAGCGTTTCTTGGAACAGCTGACAGTTTCGGTACCTTGTTGCTCGAACTATTTAGATGACATTGTGGTATCCGGACGTACAGTTGAAGAACATTTATCAAACCTGGAGTGCCTTTTCAAAGTGTTGACTGCAGCAGGTCTACGTTGTAATAAAGCAAAGTGTTCGTTTTTTTAAACTGAAATAGAGTACCTAGGCCATGTGATTAAGGCCCAAGGAATTCATCCCTTACAGTCACATCTTACAGCAATCAAAGACTTGCCTCCTCCTAAGAATGTGCAGGAATTGCAAGCAGTAATGGGAAAGCTTAACTATTATTTCAGGTTTATTCCCAATGCCTCTCAGATTGCAGCTCCACTGCATCACTTACGTAGGAAAAATGTTCCTTTTGTATGGTCTAAAGATTGTCAGGTTGCCTTTGACAAACTAAAGTCTGCACTACTCAGTGATGTACGTTTGATTCCCTTTGACCCACAGAAGCCTGTAGTGCTAGCAGTTGATGCCTCGTCGTACGGTGTGGGTGCAGTTTTGTCACATCGCATTGGATCTTACGATCGTCCTATTGCCTTTGCGTCCAAACTACTGACGCCAACGCAACAGAATTACAGTCAGATAGAAAAGGAGGCCTTAGCAATAATTTACGGCGTCACAAAGTTTCATCATTATCTCTATGGCAGAAAATTCTATTTGTTGACAGACCACAAGCCTCTCACGTCGTAGTTCTCACCCACAAAGCCGATTCCGCCACGTACGGCACAAAAGCTTCAGAGATGGTCCTTAATACTGTCTAATTATCAGTATGAGATTTTGTACCGACCTACCACTAAACACGCCAACGCGGACTCACTTTCCCGACTTCCGGTTGGTCAGGATGTGTCGTTTGATTCTTCAGAAATGGCATGTTGTCAGATAGACTCCAGAGATGCTTTCCTTTGAACTCTCGTCGGGTTGCACAAGAAACAGCTGCGGATGCAGACCTAAGTGTGGTAGTACGTTTTGTTCGCTCTGGGTGGCCTGCCAGAGCCAAAGACATTGATCGGCCTCTGGTTCGACGTTATTTTGCACAACGTCATGCATTGTCTTTCAGTCAGGGTGTTCTGTTGTTACATACCGACAACGACCAAACGAGAGTGATTGTTCCTCGTTCCCTGCAACGAGAAGTGTTACGCCTCCTGCATCAAGGACATTGGGGTATTGTTACGACAAAGCAACTGGCCAGACGTCATTGTACCTGGGTTGGTATGGACGCCCAGATAGAAAGTATGACGTCACACTGTACTGTCAGTGCGGAGCCTCAGGCGGCTCCTCCGCAACGTTTCTCAGACTGGCCACGCCCCAAGGGACCATGGCAACGTTTACACATTGACTTTGCCGGACCTTTCTGGAATACGCGCTGGTTAATTGTTGTAGACGCTTTCAGCAAGTTTCCTTTCGTGATTGCCATGAACTCAACGACGGCTTCTAGTACAATCAGTGCCTTAACATCAGTGTTTTGCATCGAAGGCTTGCCTGAAACTATCGTCAGTGACAATGGACCTCAGTTTGTTAGTGCGGAATTTCAACAGTTTTGTCGTGTGAATGGCATTCAGCATATCACCACTGCACCTTTTCACCCTCAGTCCAATGGTGAAGCAGAACGTTTCGTTCGAACATTCAAGTCTCACATGGAAAAGATGAAAGGTCGGCACTCCAGGTAGCAAGCTCTTCAAATTTTCCTGTCTACGTATCGGTGCATGCCACGTGACGGCCCGTCTCCTGCCGAGCTGCTACACGGCCGCCGTCACCGTACTCTCCTTCACCTGCTGCAGCCTCTCACGCACCGAGTCGGTTCGTATGGCGCTTCGCGTTTTCAGGTTTCTATGCCGGTGCTGTACAGGGTGTTTGCTGGCAACAAGACAAGATGGATGCCGGGCACCATTCAGCGCGTGCTCGGTCACAATATGTATGTTGTACGTTCTTCCACAGGGTCGGAGCTGCGGCGCCACGCAAACCAATTGCGCTTGCACAGGCCGCGCGATCCTGTCTCCGGTTTCTTGATTCCAGACCCAGTCCACCGCCAGGGAGCACAGCCACATCGCTCGCCGCCGGGCCCAGCTCCCCCGGGCTACGAGATCCCGATGGATGTCGACGGGCCTCCTACGCAGTTGGCCCCTCCGCCTCCGTCGCCGCCTCAGCGGACAGCGTCACCGAGAGGAACTCCGGGACCGTGCGTGCCCCCGCCGCCTGGGGCACGCACCTCAGAAGAAGATGACCTGCTCCCTCTGGGTGGAGGCGGGCGCCCTTCCGCTGGTTTTGGCGGGTTTTCTGGCGGATCTCAAGGTGTATACCGGGGCGCGGACGTCGTCTCGATCCCCGCCTCAGCTACGACGCACGTCCCACCAGTAACGCCCCCGCCCAGGCCCTCCTCCCAGTGCCGTCGCCGTGGCCCTCAGCCCTACGCCACGACGGCGCGGCGGTTTGGGGGGGAGGGGTGTGGTGTCGCACAAGTCCAAAGTGCGCGCCACCTACTTTCGCCGCGCGCCGCCATGCACGCACGGCGCGGCGTTCTTACGACGTCGGCCACGAGCGCCCTCTGCTACAACTCCGCTCGTGGCCACCTCTGAACGACATCGTTCACTTGGGACTGAAATAGGAACCAGTTAGGACCTTCGGAATCAGATAGGCACCAGTGAAGACTTGGCTATTGTACAGGCACTAGGCAGGCCTCTAACAACTATGTATCAGCATTCTGCAGTACTGATCTCTGTAAAAGTTAAGTATTGTATAAATTCTGTTCAATATATATCTCGTTCTAATTTACACTAGTGTTTCTAGTTTCTGGCTGCTCCCCTCCGTTCCTGCACCAGCGTGCTATCTTTATTCCTGTGTCGGTCTCGTTCCACTCGGCCACCGACACCTACGACGAGGCTGGGACACAAAAGCGGCGACGAGGCAGGGATACAATAGTGGCGACGAGGCAGGGACACAAAATAATGGGAGTGAGGAGAGAATAACTTTAAATTTATATTGCTTCTCACCTGTTGTAAACTTTACATAGAATATGGCCATGGGCACGGCCAAACATGGTTGGCCATTGTAACACTGTAGGTCATATTCCCTATTTATTTCGTTGCACTTGCAATTTCCAGCTTTGATATATTATGTATCAATTCTAGGACTACGAATTACAGAACGTGGAATGTCTGCACGATGATCTTTGATGTGTATTCAATGTATTGATTTTTTCGTATGGAATAATTTTGTAAAATTTATAAAATGTATTTATGTGAATATTTATTGTTAAACTTGTAGCAATTTTGAAACTTGTTTTTGTAAATACTTTGCTGTAAAAAGCTGGTTCAGCATAGGGTTTGCTAAAAGTATGAATGTAAAAGGTTTAAGAAAAATGGAAGTCCATGGGTGGCAGGTAAAGGGTGGTGTTTTGGCGGGAGAACAATCTAGAAACGGTAGCAAGTACGAGAGAGAAGAGAGTTCGTTACGAGGCGTCATGGTGGCAACTTAATTGCAGGAGAGAGGTATTTTGTTAGCCACGGTGTTATCCATAGTGTGGAAGAGTGGCCACAGGTATTGAATAATGTGCTTGGTTGTCCTAATAATTGGTGCATCAGTAACGTTGCCTTGGATGGAGCATCAATTTTGTCGGTTGTAATGGGAACTGGTTATGGAGCTCTAACTGTTAAAAATTCCGATGCCAAGAAGAACTTTCTAGAGCTCATTGTGCTAAAGGACCAAGCCAATAATATCGTCGAATGTCAATGCCACTGGAAATCTCCGCTGCCACCGCCACCGGGCTTGTAAGTAACCTTTCTTTCTTTCTTTCTTTCTTACTTTTTTTTTGTATAATTGCTTGAACCAGCAGTGTGTAATTTAAACGGTGACATATTATCATATACTGAAAAAATCTGTGTTTGACACACTGCTTTATCCCAAGTAATTATACCTAGAGAGGATTCCTTCCTCAGTGAAAGATCATTCCGAGTATCCTGCTGTTTATAAAGTGAAAAAAAAGAAAAGTAAAAGAAACACTACAACCAGTGTTCAATCTAAATTGAATTTGCCATTTTGAAATTTGTGAGTATGTAAGTTAGGACAATACAAAAAGCTTATCTGCTTTATAATGTAACTAAAGAAAGATTGCTAAGTTATCTGTTTATTCAAACCAGTGAACAGGTTTCTTTATCAATAATTTTTTTTCCTGTTTAGCTTACAGTTAGGCTTGCTGCCAGTAAAATTCTAGAATAAAGGCAATCATAATTAAATCTGATGAACTTGAACATCAAAGAATACATTTAATATTAAAATCAGTACTGTTTATTCTTCAACAATTTTATTGCATTTTGTATAAGTGCTACTGATAGCTGCCAACGTGTAGAATTTAACATAGGTGAAGTTAAAGTATTTTTCAATTCAGAAACCACTAAGCTGCAAACCAAAAATTTTTCATAACAAATGCTAACTGTGCTCCTAAAGCAAATACATTATATGCGGTAGTAAAATTCTGGTGTAACTATTTTCAGACAGGATATATTTAAACTAATTAAAGTAAAATTATAGTGCAATAGAACAGTAACTTGCAGTGCAACTTACAGTTTGAGTATTCTATTTCTTTTTAAATGTACTTTGTCTTTATGCAAAAGAAGATCTATATTGCCATTCCAGTAAGTAGACCTAACAATATAATAAGAAAAGAGTATTATTTTATTAGATCACATTAGAACAGAACAGTGTATGATATTTACTTTTACGGAATTAGACAAAAGCTAGTGCATTTATGCAGTTGTGTTACATCCTGACAGATTGTAGGCCTATCTATACTTGAGGAAATCATACATTTTCCTGCATTTATCCCTGAGCTTGTTGTTTAATGTAGTAATTCCATAAATATTAAGCTAATTCCATACCACAGTTCAAAATATAGTGCATGTTTAGTTGCAGTAACTTCCAGACCAGGTGTAGGCCTAAAACAGATACTGCATTATCATAGAGTTTTGCCTTTGTAGGCTGGAGACCGATTTCACATATTGATTACAGGTTAGTTTTCGACTGCATTATTGTAGTTTTAACACTATTATGATGTCATTTTCTCTGTCTTGTAACTAAATCTGAGGATTCATAGTTTAAAAACGATACCTTATTCGTTAGGATTCACACACGGTCAAAATCCTCTCAGAGGGTAACACTCCGACTTTATTGTTTATCGAAACGCATAGTTATTGTATTAGTACTTTAGCTAATTGTAGGTAAACAATAGAAGCTCAGGGTGTTATATCCTGTTTGGCATTCTTTCCCGCGCCTACATTTACCCATGACTGCGTACAATATCCCCTTCCTTCTTTAATGTCTCAGAGATCGCTCACACAAATGACGTTCGCACGGTACAGTGACCTTAAGTTGGCTAAGTCATCGACACTCTATAGTTTTTGGCAAGATATACAGTAAGGGCTACAGTGTGAGTAGGTCTACTAGCATGGTTGCTTTGGCCTCTAATCCAGGTGTTCCTATTTGTTTGTAATTGCTTACACAACTGCGTACGTAGAACTCCTCATTCAGCGATCGACCTTTTGGCAAGAACTCGAGGCCACAAAGCCGATAAAATCGAGGAAGACAACGACCACAGGCGTGTAAAATTACGAAAATAGGCGGGCTTTACGGCTGTGGATTTGAGGTGAGGTGAGATTTGTGTGCGGATTATTGTGAGACGTGGAGGCGAGACCAGTGACGAGCAGCCTGTGCTTCAAGCAACAAAGACCGTCCGAAAATGGGCACGAATGCTACTAGCACGGCTACGCTACATACTGGCTACTTTCTTGAATATGGCCACTTTTTGGAATATGGCTACTTTCAAATCTTCAAAACGAGACCGAAGTTGTATAATAAAGGAAATATGAAGACTTTCAAGTCTATTAATAATAATATTTTTAATATATTCAAAACGACGAAAATTCATCATTTACAACAGTTGCATATGACCACAATGAAAATTAAAATTTCCATCTTCTAATAGCTTAAAGGGATTTCAAAGAAACAATATCTCAGTTGATAGCATTGTACTAAATGCTATCATCTTGCAAGCTACATGTCAATAACTGTATTATTTATTGATAAATTGCGTTTAACATCTATTTATTGGGTAAATGTTTGTCAGAACATCGGATTCTCCACATTACCACAGCAAGTGAATGCAGTAAGATGTTGTACAATTATGTGAAAAACGTTCCAGGACAGGTTTTTTTTCTGAGTTTGTAATAATAAGATGGAACAAATGGTGTTTTATGTTACATGGTATATATGCGTCTTTGAAATGGTCTTACCCACATTTCTGTGCCAATTCACTAAATTGGCAGTGCTATAGTTAGCAACACACTGTTTGAATTTTTTGAACATTAGTTATGGTTATCTAGTGCATACTCGCTGTAAGCAAAGAGTTGAAAAGAGTTGAGTGTTAAGCTCGCGAAAACATCTAATGAAACGTGAAAAATGATTGAAAAAGCATATGCAGGCGAGACACTTTCAAGATATTATGTTTTAGAATTACACATTCAGTGCAAGTCGATCCCAGAGGTGGTCGCCCGTGTACAGCACATATTGAAGCAAACGTGGAATTTGTATAGCTGTATTACAAGAAGACCATTATGTAACTGAGTGTGCTACAGCAGAAGAACTTTAATTGAATTATGATGTGAGTTATCAGATTTTACGCGAAGATTTAGGGAAACGGAAGCATAATACAAAACTCCTTCCGCACGCACCCACAGGAGAACAGAAAAAGGGAAGACGAAGTACTTCTGTCGAGCTACTGAAGAGAACCAGAAGTGATCTCAAATTTCTGTCAAAGACTGTTGTTGGGGCTGGATATTGGTGCTAGCAGTATGGACCTCATACAAAGCGTCAAATTGTTGATCGGCGGGGTCTTCGATCACCAGCCTCGAAAAAAGTCAAACAATAACTTTCGCGTACAAAGACATTATCGACTGCATTCTATGATAGTAAAGGATTAGTTCACCATGAATATGTTCCTCTAAGTCAAACAGCTTACCTAACTCTTCACAACTAGGTCTTGAAACGTCATTGACAACCAACTGGACGTCGCTGCCATGATTTGTGGCATGATCAAGAGTGATTTTTAATGCATGACAGCGCAAGATGTCATACTGCTTTATCTCTTACTGGGTATTGGGGCAGACATTCCTTTATTGACATTACACACCCGCCATATTCGCACTACCTCTTTCCTTGTGATTTATTCTTGTTTCTGAAAGTGAAAAGGCGAATGAAGGGAAAGCTTCTCCAAGATATCGCAGACATCTAACGGAGTATGCAAATGAGCTTGCAGGAATCGTGGTTGAAAATTTGCCTGCTTGCTTGCATGACCTCTAGGTACGTTGAAAATTGTGTTTAGATAGCCACGGGGACTGATTCGGTAGGATCTAAGATAATTTTTTGGTAAGTGCAATTTTTCAAAAAAAAAAAAAAAAAAAAAAAAAAAAAAGAAAACTGTCCTGGAATTTTTATGACTCAGGGCGTATATTATAGCTGCGTAATTATTTAATGTCCACCCCCATGAACCACAGACATTGCCGAGGTGAGGTGGCTTGCGTGCCTCAACGATGCAGATAGCCGAACCAGAGGTGCAACCACAATGGAGGGGTATATGTGGAGAGGCCAGACAAACGTGTGGTTCCTGAAGAGGGGCAGCAGCCTTTTCATCAGCTAACATGGCTTTGCCATGTAGTTACTGCGAACGGCTGAAAGCAAGGGGAAGCTACAGTCGTTACTTCTCCCGAGGACATGCAGCTCTACTGTATGACTATACGATGATGGCGTCTTCTTGGGTCCGGAGGTAAAATAGTCCCCCATTCGGATCTCCGCGCGGCGACTACTCAGGAGGATGTCGTAATCAAGAAAAACAAAACCTTTCTACGAGTCGGAAAGTGGAATTTTCTAACCCTTAATCGCGCAGGTAAGGTAGAAAATTTGAAAAGAGAAATGGATAGGTTAAAGTTAGATATGGTAGGGATTAGTGAAGTTCGGTGGCAGGATGAACAGGATTTCTGGTCTGGTGAGTACAGGGTTATCAATACAAAATCAGTTGGTGGTAACGCAGTAGTAGGTCTGATAATGAATAAGAAAATAGGAATGCAGGTAAGTTACTATGAACAGCATAGTGAACGCATTATCGTAGTAAAGATAGGCACGAAGCCAACACCGACCACAGTAGTGCAAGTTTATATGCCAACTAGCAGGGCCGATGATGAGGATATCGAAAAAAATGTATGAGGAGATAAAAGAAATCGTTCAGAAAGGGAGAGGAAAACTTAATTGTGATGGGGGACTGGAACTCGGTATTAAGAAAGGGAAGAGAAGGAAATGTAGAAGGTGAATATGGACTGGTAAAAAGGATCGTAAGAGGAGATCGCGTGGTAGAATTTTGCGCAGAGCACAATTTAATGATCACTTGATTTAATCATCATGAAAGAAGGCTATATACTTGGAAGAGACCAGGAGACCCTGGAAGGTACCAGATTGACTTTATAATGGTAAGGAATAGATTTAGAAACCAGGTTCTAAACTGTAAGACATATCCATGGGCAGATATAGTCTCTGACCACAACTTACTGGTTATGAACAGCAGATTAAAATTAAGAGACTGCAGAAAGGTAGAAAAGTTAGGAGTTGGAACCTGGGCAAATTGAAGGAACCAGAGGTGGTTGAGAGTTTCAGAGGGACGATGAGCCAAGGATTGGCTGAAACGGGGGAAAGTAATACAGTAGAAGAAGAATGGGTAGCTCTGAGAGATAGGGTAGTGAAGGCAGCAGAGGAGCATATAGGCAGAAGGACAAGGCCTAATAGAAATACCTGGATAACACAGTATATACTGAACTTAATTGATGAGAGGAGAAAATATAAAAATTGAGCAAGTGAAGCAGGAAAAAGGGAGTACAGACATATGAAAAATGTGATTGTCAGGAAGTGCAAACTGGCTAAGCAGGAGTGGCTACAGGACAAATGCAGAACCGTAGAAGAATGCATAACTTGGGGAAAGATAGATACCGCCTACAGGAAAATAAAAGAGATATTTGGAGACAAGAAAAGCAGCTGTATGAATATCAAGAACTCAGACGGAAAACCAGTAATAAGCAAAGAGGGGAAGGCTGAACTGTGGAAGGAATACATAGAGGGCCTATACAAAGGAAATAATCTTGAAAACAGTATTCTAGAAATGGAAGACGAAGTGGACGAAGATGAGATAGGAGATATGATACTGGGAGAAGAATTTAACAGAGCGTTGGAGGACTTGAGTCTAAACAAGGCCCCTAGAGTAGATGATATTCCGTCTGAACTGCTGATGTCGTTAGGAGAGCCAGTTATGAAAAAATTGTATCACCAGGTATGCAAGATGTATGAGACGGGGGAAATACCCGCCGACTTCAAGAAGAATATCGTAATTCCAATTCCAAAGAAACCAAGTGGAGCAAGTGTGAAAATTACAGAACTATCACTTTAATAAGTGATGGTTGCAAAATACTAACACGAATTATTTACAGACGAATGGAAAACTTATGGAATCCAACCTCGGGGAAGATCATTTTGGATTTAGGAGGAATGTAGGAACACGAGAGGCAATACTCACATTACGACTTATCTCAGAAGATAGGCTAAGGAAAGGGAAACCTATGTTTTTAGCGTTTGTCGATTTGGAGAAAGCTTTTGACTATGTCGTCTGGAATACAAAAACCAGACAGCGGTTATTAGAGTCGAAGGGCAAGAAAGGGACGCAGAGGTTGGGAAGGGAGTAATACAGAGCTGTAGCCTTTCCCCAATGTTGTTCAATCTGTACATTAAAGCAAGCAGTGAAGGAATGGAAGGAGAAATTTGGGAGGGCATTAAAGTCCAGGGATAGGAAATAAAATCTTTGCGGTTTGCCGATGACATAGTATTTCTGTCAGAGACCGCAAAAGATCTGGAAGAGCAATTGAATGGGATGGACAGTGTCTTGAAAGGAAGATATAAGATGAACATGTGGTGCTACAGACGAATGATAAAAAAAATTAGATGGGTAGATCACTTAATTAATGAGGAGATGTTTAACCGAATCGGGGAGAAAAGGAGTTCATACTGACTAAGAGAAGAGATAGGTTGGTTGGACACATTCTGAGACATTAAGAAATTGTCAACTAAGCATTAGAAGGAAGCGTGTGGGGTAAAAATCGTAGAGGGAGACCGAGGGACTAACACAGTAAGCAGATTCAAAAGGATTTAGGTTGCCGCCGGTATTCTCAGATGAAGAGACTTGCAAAGTACAAGGTAGCGTTGGAGAGCTGCATCAAACCAGTCTGCGGACTGAAGACAACAACAACAAAATGTTCAAATGTTTGTAAATCTATCGGACAAAACTGCGTGGTCATCAGTCCGTAGCTTACAAACTACTTAAACCTAGATAAACTAACCTAAGGACAAACACACACACACACACACACACCCATGCCCCAGGGAGGACTCGAACCTCCACGGCGAGCAACCGTGCGCTCCGCAGCGAGACGCTTTAGATCGCTCGGCTACTCCACCGCGGCCAACAACAATTATTTAATGTATATTTCATTAGATATATAAATATTTTGTATCATTTGTCGTAGGCACCCATGCTAAAAGAATTTGGTCTTCATAGTTTTGAAACGTCTGTCATGTATACTTGTTATAAATGAACGTCATGTAACTGAATGATAATGACGAATTTTCTGTGAAAGGTTGATGTAAATTGTTAGTTTAGTTAGGGAAGTGGTCAAAATTGAGTAAAGTCAGATATGTACAATATAAGGAAAGGTGCTAAGCCAACAAGAATTAGGTAAGGCCGTAAGA
The DNA here is from genome assembly GCA_026315105.1 of Locusta migratoria. NCBI lineage: Eukaryota > Metazoa > Arthropoda > Insecta > Orthoptera > Acrididae > Locusta > Locusta migratoria. Next base: position 12,240,136 of record CM048755.1, read on the forward strand.
CTGCTAAAGTCAAAAAAATACTGGTACCGTCCTTGTCGGTAGTTGCCGGCCGCGGTGGCCGAGGTGACTGAGGCGCTCCAGTCACGGTCAGCACGGCCACTACGGTCGGGGGTTCGAATCCCCCCTCGGGCATGGATATTTGTGCCGTCCTAGTTCGTAAGTAGTTCATAAGTAGTTTGTAAGTTTAGGGACTGATGACCCCGTAGTTAAGTTCCATAAGCTTAACAAACATTTGAACATTTTGTCGGTAGTTCCTTGGAGCGAGCCCTAAGTTGAATCCCATTTCGCGTAAGTGTCTTTCTGATGAAAGTTGGATACTTGAAGTACATTTGCCTTTTGTGCGTTCGTGTAAATCAGTAGCCAATCACATTGTGATTGCGTCTATGACGTCAATGCTCCACAGACTGTGACAAGTGTTGGGAGATAAATTGCTGCACACTACGCATGCGCAGAAACAAGAGGCGTCAGCTCACATCGGTAGATAAACTGTTCTTGTAGAGCCAATTACTATTATAGAAATGCTTCCGCATCTTCTTAAAAAGTTGTTTACAGAACGGCCAAGCTAAGATTGTGGACTATAGGATAGGCAGTGAATTTCAGCATGATAAATTAAAATCCTGATTGACATTGAAGTGGTTTGTTTTGGAAAAAGAAATACATAGGCATACATAGGGGGCGAAGTGCTGAAGTCTTCCATTTGGCCCAGATCGATCCGACGCGAGCCTTGGCTAGCAACACAGAGGGAATCTCATAGCTCCGCTATCCATATAAAACGTAATTACAAATTTAACAACAATACATATTTATCGTAAACTTTATTCTTTTGATTGTTTTCTTTATATTCTGTCTACTATCAAACACTGTAAACACATTTTAAAACAAGTAAAATTTTTGAAGCAACAACAGTCATCATTGAAAAGATTAGTGTTCTTCTCTGAAACGAATTGTATATTTGAAAGCAGATAGGTATTTATGGTATACGGAGAAAAAGCCTGCAATATTTTGGCTTGTCATTTTAAAGGACAAAAGTAAAATCTCTCAATTATCATTTATGTTGATGAGGGGGTCAGAAACATACAGCATGATGTCCTAATTTGAATGAATTTCCTTTATTGATAAACATGTAGTTTACGAAATTCGGAGTTAGTTGTTGTATGTGTTATAATTTAGAACAATGAGCATAGAGTAACATAAACTGCACCGAATTTTGCTCCAAACTTGGTTTAATGTAGTCAATCAATATTCTTTATATTCTGTCTCTATTATTAAACACTGTAAACACATTGTAAATTCATAGATATCATGTACATGCACTTTGCCTGACTCCTCTGTTACTTGTTCCACACAACTATAGATGAGTAAATGCAACTTTCGAATTTGTATTGGCTCTTGTATAAACTTTCTTATTTATGATATTTTGAGTTTACAAGTAAGTGGATATTCATGTACTTCTTTTGTCCCGTTATCAGTTTCAACTAAAGTTGCATTTGAAGTTACTATAAGCGCTTATATTGCCTGAACATGTAAGTCTCCCGCTACATCATCATCTCAATTCCTCAACTCATTTATCATTTAGACATCTTATTTCTTTTCTTGTTGGCCTTCTGAGCTTAAAAATGAACCGCCGTTTTGCCGCATTCGAACTACGATGACAGATGAATTATTGGCAAAAAAATACGTTCTATCCTTGTACTGCCCTCTTCTAGGATTTTAGGAGCACTACTGATAAAGAAGGTGGCAGGGTTTTTCCACCAAAGGGATTTTAGATTTAATTCTAAAACAGCGGGGATAGAAAATGGCAATAATGTAATGCCTTCAAGTCGTTGCCTTTAAGGCCGTGATTTGGAACCCATATGCGGCAAATCTTATTTGCCACCATTAATGGCTTATAGCTTGAGTTATCATGTAACTATTAGCCTAACGTGTAGAGAGATGAATAGAGCTAAAGGATATTCTGACAAATGATGGACTGATTTCAAGATCTCTTGCACTATCAAGTATGTTAACAATCGTATCATTCCCCTTGTTACTAGGCAAACTTCTTCCATTCAACTATTTGATCAAGTGTTGTAAACGTATCTCATTGGTATGGCGAGCACAAGCCAACCACCAACCTTATAATTTTATGATTCAGCTTAGTCTCAAATCAATGCATGACTCCCTTCCCAAAAAGGTGTAATATTCGCTGAATCACCACCAATAGTCTGAAAACTTTTACCATTTTTTTTTTTTTTATTTTTTTTTTTTTTTTTTATAAACACACAAATCCGTTAGTAATAACCTCAGTGGGTTTCTTTCCGTTACGTTTTTCTCTGCAATATAATGGCAAAGACAGCTTCCACCTTGCTCAGTGCTGTGTAATTCTCTTCTATCAGAAACCTAGGAAACTCATGACTTATCTGCTTATAGCAGAACTTTAATGTCATCTTCACTTCCATCAAAGAAGATGTATTCAATCTTGCGTGTCCTGCATCTAGCATGAAATTGTTCCTCGAGTGATTTTATGATTTTTTTTGCTCTTTCTGCTTTATCATGATCATCCATAAGCTTCTTGTCTCCTTCAGTAATTAATTCATCATAAATAAGCAGCTGTTGTAATGGCAGCCATAGCAGGTAGACGACACTATACCTAACACTTTGCAATGCATCACTGGGTAATTTTAATGTATTATATTGCGCTGTATTTCAGGAAACATACATTAGAATGATCAAATGATATCATCAAAATGTTTTGAGAAACATTATCTTTAATATCAGATGCCTCTTCATCTTTTTTGGAAAAAATATTTAATTTGGTTTCGATGTCAATACTTCTTTCCATTTCTACTTATATTCGGAGATTCCACTTTAAGTTCTTGCGTCTTCTGATTTATAATTTGAGTTCTTTGGTGAGGAGATTCTGGTAACCCAATTTCACGCTGTCTAACAGTCACAACGTTGTCTCTTTGACCTGTTATACATTCCTTGGCGGGGATCTTCATATCCTTAGACCAAGAGCAGGAGATCTGAACTCCATATTGACGATCTGCACCCTCTGGCCATGAAGCGGTATAGTCTCAACTCAGTTTAATCTCACTGTTGCAACTGAGGATATCAAAGAGCGTGTCTAACGTCGCTAGGAAAATCTTTTTCAGTTTTAGCTTGGCGAATGTTACAGCAGCGTGGACTGCTATACCCATCAACACATTTATTTATTTATTGTTTTATTTTCTGTTACATAGAACCCAACTGAGGAGTGAGACTCAATGGTCATGGAACAAGTCAATACATTAATTGTTACACAAGAATGGTAATACAAATTTTTAAGTAGTCCTTTGCACACGACAATCTTAAGGCAAAGTGAAAAGAATCAACAAAGAAAAAAATGAACTAGCTTAATTGTTTAACTTTTCTAAGAGTTCCGCGACAAAATAAAAGAAGTGAGCCATGAGGTAACTCTTCAATTTAGATTTGAAAGCGTGTGGATTAGTTCTAAGATTCTTTAGTTCTTGTGGCAGATTATTGAAAATGGATGCCGCAGAATACTGTAACCCTTTCTGCACAAGTGTTAAGGTGGTGTGATGCAAATGTAGATTCGACTTCTGTATAGTATTTACCGAGTGAAAGCTACTAACTCATGGGAATAAGCTGATATTATTAACAACAAACGACATTAAAGAAAAAACGTATTGTGACGCCAGAATCAAAATTCGCAAACTACTAAAAGGGATCTACATGACGTTCCTGAACTTACACCACATATTGGTCGAACCGCCCGTTCTTGATCCAGAAATATCCTTTTTGCATCAGGCCAGTTACCCCAAAAAACAATTCCATACGTCATAAGTGAGTGAAAGTAAGCGTAATAGACTACTTTTCGTGTTAAAAAATCACTTATTTCAGATATTGTTCTAATGGTAAATATAGCAGAATTTAGTTTTGGAACAAGATCCTGAACATGGGCTTTCCATGACAGCTTACTGTCTATATGAACACCTAGAAATTTGAACTGTTCAGTCTCACTTATCACATGCCCATTATGTGTAATCAAAATGTCAGCGTAAGTCAAATTATGTGTTAGAAGTTGTAAAAACTGCGTTTTACTGTGATTTAACATCAACTTGTTTTCTACAAGCCATGAACTTATCTCTTGAACTGCATTATTTGATACTGTGTCAATATTACGAGCAACATCCTTCACTGCCAAGCTGGTCTCATCAGCAAACAAAAATATTTTACAGTCAACTGTTATACTCGAAGGCATATCATTTATATAAATAAGAAACAGCAATGGTCCCAAAATAGATCCCTGGGTCACCCCACACATAATTGTGCCCCATTGGGATTGTATGTCATACCCATTTTCTACACTGCGGAGAATTACCATATGTTGTCTATTATTAAAGTAAGAGGTGAACCAGTTGTGAGCTACTCCCCTATTCCATAATGTTCCAACTTCTGCAACAATATTTTGTGATCAACACAATCAAACGCTTTTGTTAAATCAAAGAAGACGCTTAATGACCGTAACCTCTTATTTAACCCATCAAGTGCCTCACAGAGAAACAAAAATATAGCATTTTCAGTCTTTAAACCACTTCTAAAAACAAAATGTACGTTTGACAATAAATTATGTGAACTGAAATGATCAATTAATCTGTAATATACAGCCTTTTCAATAACTTTACAAAAAACCGATGGCATAGAAATAGGTCTGTAGTTGTCTACATTACCCCTTTCTCCTTTTTTATAAAGTGGTTTCACTAGTGAGTTCTTTAATCTGTCAGGAAACGGACCATTCTGAAAGGAAAAATTACAAATATGGCTTAGTACATATGGAAAACAGTACTTAAGAATTCTGCTAGATACCCCATCATATTCACGAGAGTCCTTAGTCTTTAGTGTTTTAATTATTGACTCAATCTCGCCTATGGAAGTATCATGAAGGACCATTTCAGGTAACAGCCTCGGAAAGGCATTTTCTAAAAATGTTATACGATTACCTGAAGAAACTAGGGTTTTGTTTAGTTCCCCTACTATATTCAGAATGTGATTATTGAATATTGCACATATATCTAACTTGTCAGTAACAGTAACATTCCCATTGTGCACTGACGTTATATCTTCTACCTGCTGCTGCTGACCAGACACTTCCTTCACGACTGACCAGATAGATTTAATTTTATCCCGAGAGTTTGCTATTATTTTTGCATACCACATACTTTTTTCATTCTTAACGACATTTTTCAGAACCTTACAGTACTGATTGTAATGAGCAACTGCATCTTCATTCTGACAGCTTCTAACATTTTGATACAATTCCCGCTTTGTTCTTCATGATACTCTTATCCCCTTTGTCAGCCACCCTGGCTGTCTGTTACTGGAAGTACCCTGTTTTAAGCGTTCTAGCGGAAAGCAACTTTCAAACAGCATAAGAAATGTGTTCAGAAAAGCATTATAGTTATCATCTGCATTATCAGCACTATAAACATCCTGCCATTCATGTTCCTTAATTAACCTTAAAAAGGTCTCAGTTGCAACTGGGTTAACTTTTCTGAGTAGTTGATATTTATGTTTAACATATGTTTGAGAACAAATACTTTTTAGAATTAAAAGTTGGGCATCGTGGTCTGATCGGCCATTTATTATTCTGCTGACAGAGTGCCCCTCTAATAATGAAGAATGAACAAAAATTTTGTCAATGGTAGAACTGCTATTTCCTTGCTCTCTCGTTGGAAAAAATACTGTTTGCATCATGTTATAGGAATTAAATATATCTAACAGCGTCACATTCACATTATCCACAGCGTCTTTACTCAATCTCGAGGCATGTAGCAGGAGTTATAACTAGCAATGACGTGAGCGCTAAATAATGATTTCATCGTCTCTCTCACTTCATGTGTAACTATATTTTCAATCGTGTGATCTCCACATGCATGTGGTGTCTTTTCTTTCGGACAGTTTAGTTGATGGGCATTGAAGAAGACATGTTTAGTTTGACAGTAAAGCATGATCTGTGAACTACTAGTTATGTTACAGCGTATGCTCCAGCACGCACCTTGCGGGGGCAGCGGAGTATGAATGTAGATTTAGAGGTTTTATGGCGTGACACCGCATCTGACCAACTTATTTTTATAAGAAAGGCAAACTTCAGAGTTTCCTGTGCCCGTTATGGATAAATTTCTTGGGACGCTCATGCTATAAAACCGTTGTTTTACTCATAACAGACCCAAAAAAGGAGTTCTTATCATTTATAAACTGATTCCCCTCATATAGTAAAAGTAATCCAGTTTCTCCAATCAATTTTTATTCTACATCTACATCTACATACATACTCCGCAATTCACCGTAAGGTGCGTGGCGGAGGGTACACTGTACCACTACTAGGCATTTCCTTTCCTATTCCACTCCCAAATTGAACGAGGAAAAAAAGAATGCCTATATGCCTCCGTACGAGCCCTAATTTCTCTTATCGTGTCTTTGTGATCTTTACGCGAAATGTACGTAGGCGGCAGCAAGATCGTACTACACTCATCTTCAAATTCCGGCCCTCTAAATTTACTTAACAGAAATTCACGAAAAGAACGTCATCTTTCTTCCAGCGATCCCCAATTGAGTTGCCGGAGCATTTCTGTGACACTCGCGCATTGGTCGAACCTACCGGTAACAAATCTAGCTGCTCGCCTCTGAACCGCCTCTATGTCTTCCTTCAAACCGATCTGCTGCGGGTCCCAAATACTTGGGCAATACTCAAGACGTAGTCGTACAAGCGTTTTATACGCGGTCTCCTTTACAAGTGAAGTACATCTTCCCAAAATTCTCCCAATAAACCGGAGTCGGCTGTCTGCCTTACTCACAACTGTCCTTACATGCTCGTTCCATTTCATATCGCTCTGCAATTGTGATTTAAATAACCGCAACTACTACAGAAACACATTTTAATAGCTTACTGGAGACTACATAAGCGATATGACTGACGTGCTGTCCAACACAACTACGACAAAATCTTGTGAATATGCCTAATACACAAGCGTAACTACTGAGTTCTCGTTACTACGGTCGGGAGTTCGAATCCCCCCTCGGGCATGGATATTTGTGCCGTCCTTAGTCTTAGCTAGTTCATAAGTAGTTTGTAAGTTTAGGGACTGATGACCCCGTAGTTAAGTCCCATAAGCTATACAAACATTTGAAACATTTTTCTCGTTACTTTTTGAACGTAACTTTTCTATCAATTTCCAAATTGCGCAGAAAACCTTCAGTTGTTGGTGATGTGGGTGAGTGAGCGCACGCTACAAGGTCTCAAGTTCCCGTATGGAGCTACCAGAGAATACAGTACCATAAAATAAATATCGAAATGAATCCACAAGCAAAACCGGAACACTCCAGGAAGTAGAGCGCGATACGGCCGAAAGCAATAGAGCGTTAAAAAACTGACTTCCGCCAATGGAGGTTGTATCGAGTGTAAGAAACAACGGTCCCGTCATATGCCTGCCGAGGGATTTCGCCTGGCTGCTCCCCTCCACAACACCCGTAAAGTTATTTTTCTGTTATTTAATTCACACAGATTTACTAACTTTTATAATTTCCGAAGTAAATTAAAAATAATAATAAAAAAAACAATTAGGTGTTATTATAATGTTTCTTAAATTGCTGCGTTGAAGAATTACATTGCATACGACGTATTAAATGTATCATAGTAAGGAGTGAAGAACCAATTATATAAACTTTCTAAAGAAATGAATGTGGAACAAAAATCCTTTCTTATTGTTTACGCTAGCTACTGCACACTGGCGTTCAACTCTACTGCACGCAGTATCAGAGTTTGACAGTAACTACGGAAAGGCAAGGCATTGTCAGCATGAGGGTCAAGTCAACTGCATATCGCTCCATTATTTCACTTGCTTCCTCTGTTGTTGCGTTTCACTCACTCGTTCTTAGCCGCCAGAGCTCGAGAGCGTTCCATCAAATTGCAGTGGTTCAGCTGGTTCAGCACCCACAGTCGGATATCACAAAACGTAGCGAAATAGCAGTAACAACAACAGATGTACGAGCTATGTAAACGAAGCGTACTGTCTTCTTATTGCCCGAGCAACGTTTTCCATAGTAGTCGTGTCTGTATTATGCTACTTGAACGAAATGACACTGCACAAAGATCACTGTGACAAAATGTTTGATTACTTCACTGGCCGAGATAGAAGCTTCTTCTTGTACAACTAAATTGTGTAGGTCAACAACTTTCTTTCTGTGTGCCCTATCTTAGCACACCTGCAGTACGGTTTTATGGACAGCCAGAGTTGGCCGACCATTGTTCACAGTTGTAGCACTTAGTGATGCAGGGTGATTCAGGAGGAATTTCACATAAGTTTGTGGGCGATCCTACATGTTGTAGAGGCAGAAGCATTTTGGGGGAAATTAATTGAATTAAGTACAAGTAATAAATGGTGAGAAAATGGTGTGGAAGGTAGTTAGAGTGTTTCATTGTAAGTAGAACGTAAGGGTGCAAATAATGTGTATAAATGAGCGGAAATCTAGACGTAGTTAAAAATGTAAAAGTCGTGTTAAGCTGTACTTTGACGTGTTTTATCACCCAGTAGTAAGCAGAACAGTGTAACAGCATTACTGTTGACCATGAGGCCAGTGCCGGCTGCGGTGGCCGAGGGGACTAAGGCGCTCCAGTCACGGTCCGCACGGCCCCTACGGTCGGGGGTTCGAATCCCCCCTCGGGCATGGATATTTGTGCCGTCCTAGTTCGTATGTAGTTAATAAGTAGTTTGCAAGTTTAGGGACTGATAACCCCGTAGTTAAGTCCCATAGACTATACAAACATTTGAACATTTTTTTTTTTTTTTTTTTTTTTTTTTGAGGCCAGTCCCCTGTCGTTACACGGACACCGCTGCCAAGCTGCGTCACCAGCAAAGCTACACGCATAGTCTCTGTAACGAAACGAGGCTGCAATTCCATTAGCCTTGGAGGCACTGACCCAAGGTGGAAGGTTCCCGACGTCTTACTAACAGGGAAACAACAGATCACTGTATAAAGAAGAGATATTTCAGGATCTCAGACCAGCTCGGTAGAGTCGATTGCACCTGGGTATCAAAAGTATGCACTCGCTTCCGTAATCTACCATCGATATCGCACCGGAGCCCTTAACCCTGGAATCCAGGCATAATATAGCGTAAAGCTTTGTAGGAAAAAACGCAAGCAGTTCCTAAAATCCATTTGCAAAGTCCTGTTCATGTCAGATATATTAGGTACACGTGTCATGGGTACTGTGAGATTACCGCCCAATAGAAATACTGGTAAATTAATAGCATTTGATAATTAAACAGTATGAAGTTCACTGCAAACATTGACCATGCCAATGCACTAAATGTTACACAATTTTAATCTTATTAATTATGGTAGCAATGTATGTACGCAGTTGGGTGACAACATTTATAGTTAGGCCATAGGTAGAAATTCTCCACGTTGAGATTTGCTGTGTGCTTGTAGCTGACGGGAGGCCAGCGAACAGGCTGACGTTAGTGGCTTGTTCCAGCTTAGGATTTTCCAGTTTTCGTTTCCGGTGAGGGGAGAGGGACAATGGCGAGTGCCAGGTGGAGTGCAGTGCACAGCGTGAAATAAAATATTCTAATACTACTTGTATTTGAAGTAATACGATGCAGTTAGGAACCTTTAAGGCCCTAATTACAAAATAGCCTGTTGATAAATAAACAATACATTACCTGATATAGTCACATTGGGCGTGATATATTTAATTGACAATGAAAAGTAATAAGTTGCCAATGAATACAAGACAGTTACACAACTAGCATGGCAATGTTTGTTTACAAAAATAATATATTAACTATTTCTCGTTTTATTTTCCATTAATCTTGTGTATTTTATTTTGAAGTATTCAGTTAAATCACTTATCTGTGACATAAGAAATTGCACGATTATGATAAATAGTACAAAGGATGTTTATACCAAAATAAAAACCTAAGAAGACATTTATTTAATGTGTAGTGTAATTATTTTGATTTTAAGTAAAGTTTTAGAAATGTATTGGCTGAGCGCTGTACGTTGGCAAATCGGTTAGTTGGAAGTTGATGACGTAGGGGAAAAAACCCCGGCTGTTGAGCTTCTGGCGCGCGCTCGCGCGAGGGCAGGAAGTGACGAGTTGGGAGCACTAGGGGTAGCTGGCCGGGCGGCGTCGCTCTGCATCAGTCGGCATGTGTATCTCCAGGTGGAGACTTTGGATTGGTGTGTGGCAATCGCCACGTGTGGTTGCTCGTCGTAGACTGCACCAAGTTGAATCGAGTGCTACTGTGTGTTTGTGAATATTTAGCCGGTGGAACAAGGTGTGCATCGCATTGAATTAAAGTGACTGTGATTTGTTAATGTAAGACGTGTCGTCGCATAGGCATGAGCATAAACGGTGTTTGAGACAGCCACATGGTGTGAAAACAATTTGCGACAAATATTCATTTTGTCTGGGGGCTCACGAGCTATAACTTTATTTGATAAATGTGTCGACGTACAGACGTATCAGCGACAGGGTTCTAATATTGTGAAATAAACAACATAAAGTCAACTTTTACGTGTTTTCAAAAATAGTAGTTAGTACACCCTTTTCTCTCATGAACTTGACTTTATTATGATTTTTTTTTTTTTTTTTTTTTTTTTTTTTTTTTTTGTTAATCATATGCAGGGAAGGAAAGCTGCGAACGTGTGATATCATCCCCTAGAAAACGAGTCAAACAGTATCAATCACAATTCCAGTGTTTTTGCATGTTTAGGATTTTGGTTCGCAGTTGGTGGTTGTGAGTTTTTAAAAATTAAACTTTCCCTATTTTAAACTCTCACCCTGACCTTCACTCTCGCAGTGCTATGTACGATTCTGTCTCTTAGCCGTGTATGCTCGGCAGCAAACAGGATATTTTTTCTGTTGAGCATAATGGAATGTAGCTCTTACCACTACAAGTGGATGGCGGCAGTTGAGCATGCAGCGAACGGTTAGGGTGAGCAGCGACAGAGCGTTGAGCCGGCGTGTGCGTGTTACGTAAGTGGGTCGTTGCAGAGAGTGGAATATGCGCGGCCTGCGGCAGCTGGCACCGCTCTGAAGCGGCTCTCAGCGCCATACTTATTACCATACTCACGTTTTATTCGTCTTGTGCGCACTGCCATTTTGTGAGACAGACTTGTAAATTGGCGAACAGGATTGCTTGGCAGTAAAATCCACTGGGATTTCCAGAGCTCTTACAGGTAGAAATAGTGTCCGCGCATTTTTATTTTTATTTGTCACGGCGAGATAATCATTTAAAGACGACTCAACGCACTCCACAACTCTGCACATCTGATATCTGCTATAGCCGGCACTGTTCGCAGCGAAAGAGAGACGCTGCTGTATTGCTGATATGGTATATTAGGGCACTAGCTCATTGCATGTTTCACCACCAGGTCGAACTTGTCTTTCATAATCAAATTAGGGATCCGGTTTTGTTGAACGCGAGGAAAATTTGTTGGAATAGGTAAAAGTGGATTCCTCCTTACTGTGAACTTTGGCACCTAATTTAGTTTATGATTATTAATGCGTATTCATATGCTCGTGTCATTAACTTGGTGTTATTTGTCTACATTTTTATGAACCAACTTTCAAAAGTAGGCCTCTCTGCTACAGAGGAAGCGTGTCTTGTGTGTGACACGCCTCTCCATGCTTACTAAAAGAATAGCACCACTCAATTTCGTATCTTCTCTATTTCACTGACAATCCGATTTCATAATAGCCCCTAAATAGCTTAAAATATGAAAGCATCATTTATACGACGATATCCTTGAAAATATTTGGAAGCTACCTCAGTCGTGTCTTAACAGTACTTCCTGAAAACTAAAACAATGAATCCAAGTTCTCTCTGGTCGTTTCAACTGAAATCTACTTTACAGAATCTCCCTGATACTTAGTAAAGAAGACTGTTTCCAGTTATTGTTTTGCAGTCGATAAGTCAAATTATTGCGGATATTGTTGCAATTTGGCGCGAAAGTTATTTATTTATATTCCCAGTCAACATTAAGTTAAATGAAATTTTCGATTCTCCAAAGATCTATCAAGATTTTTGATATCTCTATATGCAGTAGCATCATCTGCGGACAATCTCTTGGAGATTCTGAAGTAATCCACTACATCATTATATATGCTGTCAAAAGAGATGATACTGTTACGCTCCTTAGCTGTACGTCTGAAGGCCCTTTCACATGTGCAGATATTTCTTCGATACCAATTACATAACAGTATTATGTTTAAAGCGAACCATTCAATCTAGTGATAAGGCTCATTTTATTTTTAGGACGTTCGATTTTATTAGTTAGGCGAGACTTCTGGAAGCTGAGAAACGCGTGGCGGCCCGCCGGTATCAACTGCCTTGAGCATCTCAAAGAGCACGTTCTCTTTCAGACTACAGGAACTCATCTCTTAGGTACTGAGGTCAATCTATAAAGCACAACTGCAGGGAAAGTAGAGAACCCGAGATACTGCCACTCTTTCCAGGGGATACACATTCATATTTTATCAGGAAAATGTAGTAGTAAGTAGAAAGAAACTTGTAAGCCCTTTGCGAGAACAGGCATATGTTCCTGCTTTTCTCGCCTCGCATTAACTTTACGTCGAATATGTGGAGAATTCTGTTCATCGAGAACCTAATTATATTTGTGGTGTCTTATTTCGGAGTAATGCGGCTAATTCCTAGTAGTAGGGGCACTACGTCAGAATTTTGGTAGTTTAAATGTGTTTTTGGAGGTGGCACCGGATGTTTCGTTGTTTAACAAGTCATCCAATTTGATCCCACGGGAAGGTACTGTAGGTTTTGCTTTTGACAAGTCTAAATGTTATGTGAAGTCTAGTTCTATTGAAATGAATAATTGATTTGTTGGTACCTTGGTATCACCTCGGATCAGGTGCATATGGACATTTTGATACTGAACATTATGTACTTTGTAGTTAAATGTATGAATTCCCAACATATTGAAAGATTGCTCCTTGCACGAGTTAGTCAGGTTTCTTTTCGTCACCGAGGTGAACGAGTCACTGTAGTTAGTTCTGCTGTACAATGTTTACAGCCTCCTACAGAATGTGGATGACGCCGGTCTTAAAGAAGTGTTGCTTACGTTTGTCGTTGTTAAGCGAATTAGTCTTGGACGATGATAGATTGCCGGCCACGGTGGCCAAGCGGTCTGCAGCGCGCCAGTCACGGTCTGCACGGCCACTACAGTCGGGGGTTCGAATCCCCCCTCGGGCATGGATATTTGTGCCGTCCTTAGTATTAGCTAGTTCATAAGTACTTCGTAAGTTTAGGGACTGATGACTCCGTAGTTAAGTCCCATAAGCTCTACAAACATTTGAAAATTTTTTGATGTAGAGTCATTCTGTCGAAATGTATGTGAAACAGAACATTCCGTCACACCTTCAGACTTATAGTTGTCATGTTACCAGGTATGGACGTACGGTCCTTTCTATATCATGAGAGGGGCCACCTTCGTACTGTCTGCGGAGGGTTGCAGTTCGGCTGTGACCGAGCGAGATGGCGCAGTGGTAACACACTGGACTCGCAATCAGAAGGACGGTGATTCAAATCCACCTGCGGCCATCCAGATTTAGGTTCTCCGTGATTTCCCTATATCACTCCAGCCAAATGCCGGGATGGTTCCTTTGAAAGGGCACGGCCGATTTCCTTGCACATCCTTACCCAAACACTCCGAGCGTAAGCTCCGTCTCTAAAGACCACGCTGTCGACGGGACGTTAAACTCCAAGCTGTGTTCCTTCCTTTAGTTCCGATCTGGAATCCCCTGTGTTACAATCCCTCGCATCACAAAATACTCTGCAACCTCAACGATGCAGCCATTTCTTGAACTGCATTACACTGGCGGCCCCTGGCGTTCCTCCGTCGCTGTTTCGGCAGTGTCTTCCTCGCCAACACCTCAGGTGTTACAACAAACTCTTGTCCAGCACCGCTTCTGGTGGAGTTGCTCTACATCCTTGGAAGGTTCCGGTGCCGCGGCGAAGTGGCCGAGCGCATTGAGGCGCTATGCTGCGATGCGCGAGGCTATTCCACGTCGGGGGTTCGAATCCCCCGTCGGGCATGGATGTTCGTGTTGTCTTTAGTATAAGGTAGTTCATAAGTAGTTTGTAAGTTTAGGGACGGATGATCCCGCAGTTAAGTTCCATAAGCTTTACAAACATTGAAGGTTCCGATCTTGGTCTCTGTTGAACAAGATTTGCTTCTTATTGATGTTTTTTCCTAATCTGTTTTTACTGTTGCGTCTGAGTCTGCTACGTCAGCCATACCTCATGCAACGCCGTTTTCTCCGACCCATTTTATTTATTTTTTATTTTTTATTTTTGAGCGCCTCTCTTTCTCGTTTTGGGGCCTCCAAATTTTGGAAACTGTTTTGTTTTTCTTAGATTGTCCTGTTCCACTCGTCCTGGGGGTCTCCAAATCTCAGAAGTTACTTTTTTATAGTAATACGTGTATTTGCAAGTGGACGGGGGCCTCATTTTGTTCTGCCTCCCACAGCCTTAGTCCGACACTGATTCTGCCATAGACTGGGGTGCCAGAGCAATTGAATAGGTACCTTTCGTCCTTTACTTCCTTCTTTAATGTCGCAAGTGATTACTTTTGTTACTTTAAATGTTAATCGCATTGAATCTGAATATATTTTAACCAATTTACACCAGTTTTACACGATTCGAGTCTGGGTATAGTGTTTTTGCAGGGAGTGTTATTTATTAGTTTCTTTTTCCATGGATTTCAGTGCTTTTTTAATGTTTTAATGTGGGTATAGGAAATTCGATAGAATTTGCTTATTTCTTTTATCAGAGGATTCTCATAATCGACAATGATATTCGTGACTGTGGGGAAGGGATTGATTGCCGCATTTTTGGTGTCACGTTAGGTGTTCGGCATCGCCCGTCTGGGCATACAGTGGTTGACACCCACCAAGACCGTAGCATTGAGAGATGGTCAGCACATAGCCCGCAAGTGTCAACACTGAGTCTACGGGCACGATCCCGCCACAGCATCGCCGTGCAAGGCTCCACTGGTGTCATCAGATCACTCGAGAGACAGAATGGCGGGCGGATGTCTTCAGTGATGAAAGTAGGTTAGGCAAGCGCGCAAGTTATGGTCATTGGCTCGTGCGACGTGGACCTTGGAGCGCTGTCTCGTAGAGAATATTTGTCCGAGAAGCACTGGCCCCACCGCAGGACTCACGGTTTGGGGTGCGATGAGCTGCAAGACACTTTCACGTCTGTGGAGGGAACGCTGGCTGTGCAGGATGTTCTAAGTGCATTCTATTGCCATTCTTGAAACAGGAAGGTGAAGTGTTGTTTAACAGGAATATGCTCCCTCATAGACTGCAAGACGTGCTGCAGCTTGGCTTGCCAGCACAATCTGCTATCGAGCATGTCTGGGATATGACGGGTGACTCATCAGCGCACAACTAAGCGAACGGGGCGAGGAATATGCATGTCGAGACAGTATTCACCATTTGCATGCTCGAATAGATGCCATAATCAGCTCCTTCTTTGGCAGATGTAGAGCGTACACCACATACTAATGTGGGTGATTCATCGTGGAGAGCCATTTTTTATCTCGTACCTATTCACTTATTGATCCGTAAATGTAATCATCTCGTGTACTCCATATTCACTGTCTGAGCAATAAATACTGAGCGAAATGGAAAACTCTAAGAGTGTATACTGATTTTTATTTCCGGCAGCGTATTTACCCGAATATTTTCTGTAATCATATTCTCACTATCGACGGTATGCCTGTTTTTTGGACCATTGTGCGTTTGCTGCCAGAGTTAATCTTTGTCCTGAGCCCGATAAACTATATCGTTTCCAGTGGATGTTGAACATTTCCCACATTAAGAATAATTATATTGACAACGTGGTTAGAGCCGTGTGAGAAATGTGCATTGACTCAGTTGAGCGTTACTCCACGATATAAGACTGGTTGGCTGCTTTTTCCTAGCCAGATATTCGTCGGAGGTAAACTTATAACTATGCTTTAAGGGCAGGTCACTTTAGGAAGATTTTTGCGTTTTATTAAACACTGACAGAACAGTTGATGCTCCTTTGCGGAGCCCATCGAGCGAGGTGGAGCAGTGGGAACACACTGGACTCACATTCAGCAGGACGGCGGTTCAAATCCTTCGCCGCAGCGGAGTGGCCGAGCGCATTCAGGCGCTATGCTCCAATGTGCGAGGCCGTTCCCCGTCGTGGTTCGAATCCTCCCTCGGGCATGGATGTTTGCGGTGTCTTTAGTGTAAAGTTAGTTTATATGTAGCTCGTAAGTTTAGGGACTGGCGACCCCGCAGTTGAGTCCCATAAGCTTAACAAGCATTTGAACATTTTTGTATCAAATCCTTCTCCGGCCGTCCTGACTTAATTTTGCGTTATTTTCCTAAATCACTCCAGGCAAATGACGGGATCGTTCCTTTCAAATTGCAAGGCAGCCTTCCTTCCCTATCCACGAAAAAAAAAAAAAAAAAAAAAAAAAAAAAAAAAAAAAAAAAAAAAAAAAAAAAACACCCGAACGTTTGATGCGCCGTTTTAAAGATAAGTTGTTGATGTTCAGAGGCAAAAGCTGGAGAAGTTGCGGATTTAGACTAAACTAAGTCTCTTGTAAAAAGGGAATTAACCTCATTGTTGCACCGGCTTAGCTATCAATTTCGTTGTCGTTGCTTATGCATTGCATCTGTAACAGTATAAGACGGGCTCCAGTTAACTGTTCAGGATGGAGTGGTTCTTGCTCTCCGTCAGTGCTCTGCTTATCTGTACACCGTGTGCAACACACGGCCCTCCTCGTCTACTCGAAGCCCTATATGAGAGAATCAAGCCAACCCACAAACCTCATTTTCTTGTAGACCTTCAGTCAGATGAATTTTCTGACATTATTGCTATATCTTCGTTTCGTGAATCACTCGGTCCGGTCCGTATTTCTAAAAAAAACCTATCTTCAGTTTTGCTCCTTGTGAGGTGTCACATTTGGGTTAAGGGGACTGTGAAAAAGGCCACTGTGTCCGCAGATTTTACTACGTGGAAAACTGGTTTCATTCTAAATAAAATAGATATTTTTTCTGTTGGAAATCTACGCCCACACATGAATTACTACTGTAAAACGGCAGCTAGGGCTGTAAACATCAGCCTAACATCTTTGATTGTGGATTTGACTGGCGCACATGAATGTTTTCGTCCTTTTCGCTCTATTGTCTTCGTTGGCGGTATATCATGACGTGAGTTTATTGCGGCCGTTACCAATGTTCGTGACGTTTTTGTTTTCCTGATTCTTTATAAGACCTCTGACCATGTTAGTTATGTCTCTTCGGATCGTGTGTCAGAGACCATTCAGTTTATGTGTCACGTTGATGGGTACACCAGCTACTTTTGTGGTCAGTGGGCATCAAGCCCCTCAGATTGCTGTTCGTCGAACAGGTCCCCAGGGCAATCCGCTCTCGATGACTTTATTCATTTTGATTTTTGAACAGTTCTTTCGGAAGGTATCTGTCAGGGATAGTGTTGTAAGTTCTTTGGATGGAAACTCACAGTTAATGCGTATGCCAAAGTTATGGTGGTTCACCTGCGTCGAGGGTACGATACCCCATTACTAAAACGAGCTGTAGATTCTTATTGTCCCTTCTCTGGAGTGCGAGTAAACAAGGGGAAATATAAACTCTACGATCTTCGTGTCTTTAGAGAACCTATTATCTCCTGGTACACTTCTGTTGACCGCCACACGTCATTGGGTGTTGTTATTGACGGTTTTCCTTTCAAAATAGTGCTGCTTAGTAGCAAATCTGTCAGCAATAAAATCCAAGGAGCTATACTGACACATTGGAGTTATTGCATTACCATTTTTCAAAAGGCTGGATTTTGGACGATTGTGTATGAGGCCAGTTACATTGTTCAACTATTGAACTTTACATTGTTTAACTATTCCCGCTCCACGTGATGGCGAACAGATTGCGACAATTGTCCAGTACCCTCACTAATATTAAGAGCAAGGCATCTGCTTCAAACGTTCGGCTCACGACTCTTACTGTTACGAGAGAAACGACTGCCATTACGTCTCGGCTATTCAATTTTTTGCGCCCAGCCAGCTTTGTTCTTCCAGTCCAAGTCGGTTGTCTGGACTTTAAACTACTTTACTTTAGGAAATACAATATTGTAGTAGGTTACAATGTCAGGCGGATATCGGTGCTGACTGTGTTTGATTACTCATTTGAATGTTGTGGAGTGTTCCAATCCTAACGAAACTATTATCAGCAGGTGTTTTCAGGAATAATGCGCGGACCATTGTTAGTCTAGTGGTTCACTCTAGGCAGTGGTGTGCACTTGATACAAGGTAATTAACATTTCGATCCCCACCAGTGCCATTTGTAACACGGAGAGATGTTGTCGGTGTATTCTTTTGGATACACTCCAGCATCGATTTCCCTGTTGTGGTATCCTTGGCAACTGTAACTAGCTTCGGAAGCAATTGGTCTTCCTAACGAGGACTGCTGAAACCGTCAACACTCCTTACTTCATCTTGCAGCCTGATTCTTCATACGAGGGTTGAAACTGAAATAGTGGCAACACTGCTGTGGAGACACTATGCAATGGAATCTACTATTGTCGCTGATAGCACACGTTGTTGACATACCTAATTTACCTCCGAGCAAATGGACTCGCCCGTCCCACGTCACCGTCGTGCGCACAATCGAGGGAAACACGATCACTTGCGAGCGAGAGGTCTAACGTCTCAGTGTCGAAACAGGAACAACGGAGGTGAATCAAGATTGAATGTTCCATAGGCGTGCGGAGAATCGGCATTTCCGTACAGAACAGTGGCACTTTGGGTAAAGCTGTGGCAGCTCTGTTCGGTTGATGGCACTGGTAAGTACTGCACCATCCACCATACTCCCAGGACTTATGTTCTTGTGACTTTGATTTGATTCCGAAGGTGAAGGAACCACTTCGTGGCATTCACTTCATAACTGTTGCAGCGATTCGACAGGCAGTAGACCGCCCCATTCGCACCATCAACAGAACAGTCTCTGCTAACGGTATACTACGCCTTCCACATCGCTGGCGACGGGTTCTACATGACGCTGGTGACTAATTTGAAGGATAGTAACAGGTGAAAACGTGCAACGCTTTTGTATCGGTTGTGAAGAAATAGTTGCCACTGTTTAAGTTCCAACACTCGTATCTTCCGCGGGCGAAGAATAATACTGTGATTTAGCTGGTTGACCCCTTTCTGCATTTTGTTGTCGCTGCTGATGGTGTGGATGTTAATTTGGCGTTTAGTCAGGATATGTTTGCCGCGTAATTACACCGCTTGAGATTACTTCGTCTCCGTGAGGATTATGAAAACATACTCACGGTTACATTTTCGAGACGGGGAATTATCTTTCCGCGATGTACTTGTCTCCTGTCAGCCTATCGAATCTTTTCTCTCATGCTTTCTTCCATACTTTCTTTCATGCTTAACATATACTGTTTTAAGGAAATAAGTAAGAGATATATTTTGGAGAAGCTGTGTCAGGGGATTCGACTCATGCCCACGTTGTCTCCATAAGCCTGAAGCTGGCTGTAATCAACATCGACATTTATGTACTTATGTGTTAGCACACTGTATTCGAAAGTTGTTGCCTGAAAGCTCCTAATTTACAAGAAAACTGCCTTTTAGTGATCTTTTCTGCGCCTTACTGCAAAATTTAATAATTATATATTGAAATATACAGCTCTACCAAAATATTATTATAGGTCTGAAAAATTTGAGCAAAATACCGTGGTTCGAATCCTAGTTCGGCACAGGTTTTGAACTTGCCGAACTGTTGTAATTCAGTGCCTATTGGCAGCTATTGTCTTTAATTGTTTCTTGACAAAGTAATTGTCAAGGCCTTCCTCCTTTATGAATTCTGAGGTAAAAATTTCCCAAACAAAAACGAAGGCCCTCTTTGATTCCTATCTACGCAAAGTAATTTCTGGTTTCTGCAACCAGGAGCCTCACTCCAAACTCTATCAGAATGACGCACAGCTATGTATCCTCAAACGTTTGTGAAGTCTCATAATCTCAGGAATTCCGTCTGCGAAGTCACATGTTGGCTTCTTGGTGTTCGATTTCTCTCAAATATTACTTTGTGTACGAAAGTGGACGATTTTTACACGAATCATATTGTAATAGTGCGAACTCTTAAAAAGG
Source organism: Locusta migratoria (assembly GCA_026315105.1). NCBI lineage: Eukaryota > Metazoa > Arthropoda > Insecta > Orthoptera > Acrididae > Locusta > Locusta migratoria. Next base: position 12,260,344 of record CM048755.1, read on the forward strand.
CTACTACTATTTATCGTGGTATACCATATTATTTCTCTTTAAATACAGGTCTACAGAAGAAAAAGCCTAGCACAACATACAAGTTAGTAGATGCTTGTAATATTAAGTATACTATCCGAGTTTAATTTTATGCTTCAGATTATCGTAAACAAATTATATAATAATGTTTATTTTGTGTAAGGGGTACGCCAGGGGAGCACCACGCTGTACATGGTTCGCGCAGCAAGTGGGAAGTAATTTTCAGCAGCCCTCCGAGTGACGGAAGTAGCAGCATGAGAGGCGGCGCATCCATCGATTAAATGACACGGGAGATAAATGGCTTCTTCCTTCTGCTGCGTAACAACGCGCTGGCGTTCCAACGACACAAGGCTTTACGGCTACTCCATTTTCAAGACTGTAATTAATTAAATGAAACAGCGTACACTGGTTTACATCTTTCACAATGCATTATAAGAGCTCGAGGCTGAAAGTCTCTGCTGTTACTACGAGAATGAAAAGTTCAGAACAATGGGTTGTTAGTTATTGAAAAACAAAAATTGTTGGTCGCTTTATCACGTTTGTGACTATTGTTATGAGTTCACTGATCGATGGCCAGGTTCGTCCCGGAACAAGCAGGGTAATCTCGTCTTACCAAATTGGACACAGAAATGTAAAATCATCATAAAACTGTAGGAGTCTGGTCAGGTGACAGAGTTCTTAATTCTTATCCTAATGAGGAAAGACATAATCTGCCTAAATAAATTGCCGTATTGCAGAAACATTGCTCCGCAGATGATGACGTGGATTGAGCGTCAGATAGTATATCTGTTCATTTCTTAAAAATATTTTTATTAATGAAGTAAAACATAGATTGAGTGGAAAATAATGAAGTTAGAGTTACAGAGGCCTAGTATTTGAACTCTGAAACATATTTATTAGTCTCCTTCGTTAAAAGTGCAGCAGTTTCCACCTCTGACGTCTGTGGAAAGGTTCCACATATCGACGCTGTTCTAGCAGAGTATAGACGCTAGGTCCACTACTCGGTGACTCAGCGCTCATCACAGCTACCGTTCTCCACATTCTTATCAAAACATGTATTCCCATTTCTAACTATCGTAACAGATTTTGTATTCGGAAACCATTAAAACTGGTTACATTTATAACTTTAAAACACGCCAAATTTTTGAGGGTTGTTAAAATTACGTATTTCCATAATAAATTGATTGACGGAACCTACACACTCGGAGATGAAAAGTAGTTTTTTTTACAGATAAACACTTCACACGACAAATACACTTACGAAAAATTTGAAAATTAATGAGACCTTTAGGATCATAATGAAACTGTCTCTAATGCATTAAGAAGAATTAGGCACATCGTGAGAGAAAAAATAGTAGTAAACTGACATCTTTAATTCGTTGTCCATGTTTAAATAAATCTGAGAAACGACAAAATGACAGTATCATGCGAAAAGCTGTGCGACTGGATTCGTGATTTCCTGTCAGATAGAAAACAGTATGTTGAAAGTCATCGAGTACAACAGAAGTGATATCTGGCGTTTCCCAGGAAAGTGTTACAGGGCCCCTACTGTTCGTTATTTTTATAAACGATTTAGGAGACAAAATGAGTCGCTGTCTTAGACTGTTAGCGGATGATGCTGTCATTTATCGGTTAGTAAAGTCGCCAGTAGATCAAAAGAAATTGCAAAATGATTTATATATCAGCATGGTGCAAAAATTGGAAATTGACCCTTATTAATGCTACGTGTGAGGTCATCCATATAACCACTAAAAGAAATCCGTTACATTTAGTTACACGATAAATCAGTCAAACCTACAGGCCAGTAACAATTACGAACAACTTAAATTGGAAAGAAAACATAGAAGTTATTGTAGGAAAGGCGAACCAAAGACCACGTTTCATTTACAGAACACTTAGAAGATGCAACGAGAAAGTTCAGAGGAGGGCAGCTAGTTTGGTATTATCGTAATTTGGGGGAGAAAGTGTCACGGAAATAATGGACGAGTTAGGATGGAAATCATTAAAAGAAAGGAGTTATTCGTTGCAACGAGATCTATTTGAGAAATTTCTTTCACCTACTTTCTCTTCCGAATGCGAACACATTTTGTTAGCACCTACCTACATAGTGAGACATGATCATCAGAATAAAATAAGAGAAATAAGGTCAAAAACTGAAAGATTTAAGTGTTCCTTTTTCCCGTGAGCTATTAGAGAATGGAACTGTAGAGAAATATCAAAAAAGTGGTTCGATGAACGCTCTGCCATGCACTTCACTGTGACTTGCAGAGTATTTATGTAGATGTAAATGTAGCTATTATACTGTAGAAGCCAAGAACAAAGTATTGAGTGCATGCGCCAATAACTGAGAATAGTAAGTCATTTCACAAACAATGTATCATTACGATAAAATCTTAGATTAGTCTCTACTTTACAGCAAATGATGTATTTTATATTCTGTTTCAGTGGTGTTGCACTATTGTATAGAAAATATTCGTTTACCTATTAGTGGAAATGTTTGTGGATGTGTCCACCCTTCACGGGTTGACCTCACCTGCAGCCACTTTCACTGGGTTGTTTGAATGTCTGTGCAGAAATAGCAGACCATTCTTCCCCTAGTCCGGAAACCAGGGCAAGTAGTAAAATTGGACGCTCAAGTCCACATTTTATCTGATCTCACAGATGTTGCACTGCGTTCAGGATGGGACTATGGAAAACCTATCTGATTTCTGAAATGTTATGGTCCACAATCCATTGCTTCAAGCTGTCGCATTATGTCAAAGTGTATGTTAATTAAATTAAACCATATGATTCAGAGATATATATCGAGTCTCAGAAGTCAATGACGTCCATATTTGCACTGAATTATGGCATAAACTTTTTACCGACGATTGGATCAGAAGCCAGCATTGAGTTGGCTGTTGCAGAAACCAGTATGACAGCTTGGCACAATGGCTTTTCACTACCGCATTGATTTCTCATAGCACGCCTCCGTCTTTGGAGCAAATTCTGATCTCCGTCTCATCATGTTCTCTTTTAAACTCGAATATCACAGCAGAAACTCTCCACATATCACACAAAGTGCTGCATCGCCTTGGTTGCAAGGTCTCCTGAACACTGACCATGAATGTGTATGGTGCGTAAAGAACACAGTTCCTTAGATTGTCCATTGATGTTACTCGACCCGCCCATCAGTTCCAATCATAAGACCAGGTACGAGGTACACTGCTTGTGTTGACTTAGGTACTACCATGCCTAGAAGGTAAATTTCGAAATTTGGTCGTATCCTCATTGTTTCTTTGTGTCAGGAGGGACTCTCATCAAGGGAAGTTTCCAGACGTCTAAGAGTGAATGAGGTGATGTCGTTCGGGGTTGTAGGAGGTACAAATATAGAAGAACTCTCGTGACTTGGCTTGCTCTGGCCGTCTGATACATACAGATTTCATCTTGGAAGGACCGCAAGAGGAGCACCACCTTATTGATTAATTATTTTCGTACAGCCACAGTATGTCGTGTTTCGACTCAAACTGTACGTATTAGACTGCATGACATGCAACGTAACTCCTGACGTCCATGGTAAGATGCAGCTTCAGTACCGAGACACCGTGTAGCGCGGTACAAATGGGCCCAACAACATGCTGAAAGAACTCGTCAGAACTGTCATCCATTCCCAGTCACAGATGTGACTTACACTTTCCTTCAACCACACAATCATCGGAGATGTTTTTGGAAGCGGCTCGGTCAGCCTGAACGTATTAGCTACAACATCCAGGACTGCAGCAACGTGGTATCTTGGAATGACATTATGTGGGCCACTGTACGCAACTGATGCTTGCAGAAGGCAGTAAAACGGCTATGCGGTATAGGGACGATATCCTCCGATGTATAGTGCAGCAATATCAGCAGCATTTCGGTGTGTAATCGTCTGAATGAACGATAATTCTCGCACTCATAGTACTCATCCTGTGAATGCGCTCCTCCATGATAACGACATCGCAAGATTTTAATGGTCATCATGTTCTTCAGACATTAATCCTATCGAACATGCCTGGTATACATTGAAAAGGGCTATTTTTGGACGAGAGACCAACCGAGCAATCTGAGAGATCTACGCCTAATCGCCGTTGAGGAGCGGGGCAATCTGGAGCAGCAGTTCCTTGGTAATGGGCTGGACAGTATGCCACGACGAATACAGGAAAACGTCAGTGTAAGAGGAAATGTTACGGGGTACTGGTGTATTCTAGGGAACACTAATTCACAATGTCTAGGATATTGTCGTCCAACTTGACGATTTATGTTTTCATGAGCAAGAAAGAGAACTGAAATGTTGTCTTTGTATACTGGTATTCTATTTTTATATACAGTATCATGAGCCCCTAGAATCGTGGTGAGGCATCACTTTCTTGATGTGTGTGAATTGGAATAGCACCGTATATAAAAAAAAAAACTGGGATGCGACCTGAATTTCAGGCATTGATGTCTTTATTCAAATTAAAGTAGATGACTGAGAGACATTTATCATGATTCAAATATTTATGTTATCTACTTGCATCTCGACGTCTCACTTCAAATTCTCACCTGCTCAAATGTTCAAATGTTTGTTAAGCTTATGGGACTTAACTACAGGGTATCAGTCCCTAAACTTACAAACTACTTACAAACTACCTTATACTAAGGACGGCACAAATATCCATGGCCGAGGGGGGATTCGAACCCCCGACCGTAGTGGCCGTGCAGACCGTGACTGGAGCGCCTCAGTCACCGCGGCCACCGCGGCCGGCAAATTCTCACCTGCCTCAGTTTACACGATCATATGAGGATCCCAATGTAGGTCTCTGCCTCACAAGCCAGTTGCTGCGGCTGTGCCTTCTACAGGTACATCTACATACACACTACGCAAGCAACGCCACAGTGCGTGGCAGGCCACGTTTGTAGCACTGACTCTTCCTCGTTTTCCTATTTCAATCGCGTACAGTTCGCAGGAGAAAAGACTGCAGGTATGCCTCCTTGGGGGCTCTAATATCTCCAGTTCTCTCCTATCTAATGATAAATGAAAGTCCATAGACGTATTAGATGTTGAACTGAATATAATGATTATATAATTCATTGCCTCTCATTCAGTTCTATCTTATCTGTTTGCTAGATATACGTAGGAGGAAGGTAAATACTGGGTGACTCTTCGTCAGAAGCGCATATTGAGATGCAGAGCGTAGCTCTTGCAGCGCCAGTCACTGCAATATGCACCTCCGTGATTTTTAGCGCTTGCTAAATGAACTAGTAATGAAACGTGCTGCTCTCCTTTGGATCTTACCTAGTTCTTCTATCAACCATATCTGGCACAGAAACGCACAAATAAGCAATATTATTCAGCTCATGGAACCTTTGAAACAAATATTTCCTTTTTGTAGTTTTGTACATCGTGGCATTTACAAATACACATCATAAATTGCAAGTACGGTACCATTTAAGGAACATGGAAATATGTATGTCAATTTCCGTACTTGCCGTAGCTCATCAATCAAACAATGTTAAATTGCAAACCATAATTAGCAGGATTCTGTTTCTTGGAAGACATAGTGCTACATTTACTATTATTGTAAATTAATTCATGTAAATATCGCTCAGAATACATTAGCTTGTGGACACGTGTCAGGCTATGTAGTTTTCCATAAAACTCAGCTACTAAATACTGTACAGACTGCTTAACAAGCCTCATACAATTAACTACATTAATAGGGATAGTACAATAGATTTGATAGGATAATGAAGAAGTTTACTTTATCAGATTAATTACAATGTAAAGACCTCCGTTACATTAATGCTGCCTGAGGGTCCAGATCCACTTTGATTCAAAAGCTAACTTCCAACAAAAGGAAGCGTTAAATCTATAACATTCCAGAAACAGAGCTAGGTGAGTTTTAGCAGTAGTGTACGATGAAGGCATGCTTCATTTTATTTACAAACGAATTATTCCTTTAGTTACGAAAAGTGATTTCAGAAAATCTTGGAAAACCTACACCTGGGTGGGTCTATCGGTGTACGAAGCCCACTCCACCAGTGTCATAAACATTTTACAATGTTTTTCGCTAGATTACACTTCAGTAAAAAGAGTTGTTCCTAAATCTTTAATCTCTGAAACTGATCAAAATTTTAACACAAATTCATTTGTAGCTGCTTGTTTACATTGTGTTACATATGCTAGTAGCTTGTTCTAGAAACTGTAAATTGCAGAGTGTTACTGAATCATTTCGACAGTTAGCTACATTGAGTTACTCCTAACATGTGCGTTTGTTTACATTAATATTTCTCCTTTGCCATGTAAAAGTAGTCAATCACATACTACTGTTGTATTATGTGTTACTTTCTGAAAAAATTAGAGGCATAATAGTGACATTTACTATATCGGGTACATCATGGAAGCGCTATATAGCTGACCAGCTATGAACTTTTTTTTTGCTAGTAGTGCATAATAATTTTAAGGACTTTTTATAGATTCAAATAAAACGTCATGCATTAAAGGGTTTATATCTACATTCAGATCTACATCAACATAAACACTCTGCAAGTCAATGTACAGTGCATGATGGAAGGTACCTCATATCACTACTAATCATTCCCCATTCAGTTCCACTCCCAAGCAGAGATAGGGAAAAATGGCTGTCTAAATGACTGCACTTCGTTCTGCAATCATCTTCAAATGCTGGGTCTCTAAATAGTCTCAACAGTTTTCCTGTGAATGAACGTCTGCTTCCCGATAGGGATTCCCTCTCCAGTTCCCGAACATATTCCGTAACACTCGCATGCTGATCGAACATACCAGTAACAAACGTATCAGCGCACCTCCTAATTGCTTTTGTGTTTCCCTTTTTCGCGACCTGGTGGGGATCCCAAAAACTTCAGCATTACTCAAGAAATGTTCCATTAAGCGGTCTACTTGACGGATTAACCACATCTTCCAACAATTCTGCCAACAAACGGAAGTCGATCATCCACCTGCAACACACCTATCCTTACATACTTGTTCTATTGCATATCTATGTGCAACGCTGTGCCTAGATATTTAATCGACGCGACTGTGTCAAGAAGTTCACTACTAATACGGTATTCGAACATTTTGGACTTTCTTCATACTCACCTGTATCACCATACATTTTCTACATTCAAAGACAGCTGCTATGCCGGCCGCGGTGGCTGAGGGGACTGAGGCGCTCCAGTCACGGTCTGCGCGGTCACTACGGTCGGGGGTTCGAATCCCCCCTCGGGCATGGATATTTGTGCCGTCCTTAGTTGTAGGTAGTTCATAATTAGTTTGTAAGTTTAGGGACTGATGACCCCGTAGTTAAGTCCCATAGACTCTACAAACATTTGAACATTTTTGAACAGCTGCTATTCATCATAACAACCAAACTTTTGTGTGAGACATCTTGTATATAAGTACAGCCACTCACCACGACTCCTTCCCATACACCATATCATCAGCAGAGCGCCTGAGATTGCTACTCCCCATGTTTGTCAGGCCATTTATGTAGGCATAAAATAAGAACCATAATTTCACAATGCCTGGGGCACTTCCGATGACATCGTTGACTCGAAGAATACACTCTGTCGAGGACATCTTATTTATTTCTGTTATTTAAAAAGTCTTCTAGCCATTTAATTATCAGGGATCCCACTGCATGTGCTGGTAGGAGGCGTGTTGTTTAAGTAAGTACCGTTTTGAAATTAAAAAAAGACGTGCTACGATATCTCAATAATTTTATTTTTACATGATGCCTGAACCTTAATCTACTTTTCTACATAATTTCCGTCAATATTGAGACACATGTCATAACGTTGTACAAGTTTCTGAATACCCTCCTCATAGAAGTCTGCCGGCTGACTTGTTAACCACTGCATCCAACTGTTTTGACTTCGTCATCGTCTTGAAGACCGGGGGTTCGAATTCCCCCTCGGGCATAAATGATTGTGTTGTCCTTAGAATTTTGTTTGCAGCTTTTCCCAGGTCGTTGTCGTGTTTAATTTCCCCAAGTATTTAAACTGAGAAACCCTTTTTATTTTTCATTTTTCCACAATTCGTGTTCAGAAACTTCGGTGTATGTTGCATGTCATACATTCCGTTTTTTCCAATGATATTTGTTGTCCTACTTTCTCCACAACTTCTTTAAGAAGTTTGATTCTGAGCGGTTAGTAATATCCCTAGTTTAAATTATCAGTTCATTGCCAAAGGCGAGGCAATCTTCTTTAAACTTACTTCTATGTAACACAGTTAATCAGTAATGAGGAAGTTCATCCCCTTGCCTAACACACTCCTTTATATCAGAAACATTGTTCAATTGTCTTTAAAGATAAGGGGCCAACTGTCGAGGCCGTAAACTAAAGAACAACACACACAGCCATGCCCGAGGGAGGAGTGGAACGGCCGCACAATCCCTAGTATGGCGTCTTAGACCACGTGGACATTCCCGATACGCTTATAACAAATGGTTCAGAAATTTCTCCAATGAATTTAACTTTAATGCTAGTTCCAGCGTTTCCTTAACCCGTGTTTGAGTTTTATTATCTATCCCTTGCTCCTTTGAAGTTTGGAAAAGAAATTAACTATTAACTGAGTCGTAGGCCTTTTTAAAATCAAATGTTCAAATGTTTCTAAATCTAAGGGACTTTGCTGCGGTTATCAGTCCCTGGGCTTACAAACTACTTTAACTAACTTATGGTAAAGACAACACCCATCAATGCCCGATGGAGGAGTCGAATCTCCGACGGCGAGTAACCGCACGCTCCACGGCAAGGCACCTTAGAGCGCTCGGCCACTCCACTGGGACCTTTTTAAAAACCACAGATGTACATACAATATTGCTACTAGAAATCCTTTGGTGCCTAAGGATTAGTTTTAAATTAAGAATTCGTGTTTGGTCTAGAGCCTGCTTGGCATTCACCAGTCTTAGGGTCCAACTATTCTTTCATTCAATCAGGTAAACATTGCGAGATAATTTTGTATGTGATATGAAGAAGAGACGGCCCATGGTAATTATTATTGTCTATTCTATCCCGTTTTTATGCATTGGATAAATTAGGGCATTTATACAATCCTTTGCTATTTTCTGAATTTGCGAGACAGTGAAGTGATCTCTTTGATAATCTTACGGCCATTTGATAAAAAAAATGTTTATGAATCTTAAGGAACTTAACTGTGGGGTCATCAGTCCCTAAAATTACAAACTACTTATGAACTACCTTATACTAAAGACGGCAGAAACATCCATGCCCGAAGGGGATTCGAACCCCCGACGGGGAACGCCCTCGCGCACCGGAGCATAGCGCTTCAATGCGCTCGGCCGCTCCGCCGCGGCTGTGGCCATTTGCTTTTACTAGTTCTGCAAGTATGTCGTCTTCTTTTGATGCTTTATTGTTCTTAAATATCTTCATTTCTTTAGTTAGTTCCATTTATTCGGGTTCTTTAAAGTTATATTTTATTAGTTTGTTGTGATTGGAATTTATTCGCTGGTTCTAAGAGGTTCATTTATTTATTTTCAAAATATTTAGCAAGTACATTACAAGTTTCGTGATTGTTAAGAGCCAATCTGCCATTTTCATTTTTGAAACAAAAATACTTGAGATTGATAACGAGCTAGTTTTGCTTTGAATGTTTTTAAAAGTTTGTTGTATTGATCTTTTGGAACTCTTTTTCGATTTCTAAAAGTTGGGGATTTTCGAAGTTTCTTTTAGTCCTGCGGATTAATTTAGACGTTTTTTCTTAAAGCTAGAAAGGTGATGTACGTAGTTTCTGTTTGTTACTATTGCAGTTTTTAAATGTCTCATTTCGAGAGTTAATTGCTGTTTTACACTTAGCATTCCACCAGGGAGGTTTTTGTTTCTTTCGAAGCAGAATTGAATGTTGTGGTGTTTTTATGAACCTTTCTTTTAGGCTTTGCCAATTGTTGAATTGTTTTTCGTTAAGTTCGCTTGTTACTGTTGGGGTTACTTTTCAGTGTAAAATTTTGGAATATAACATTGTATTCAAGAGTTTTTGAGGTTGAAGTTTTACTTTCATTCGCGTTAAATAACGGCCAGAATCAATGCTAGCCCCTTTCATAACCTGGACATTTAAAACTTATTTGTACTTAGGGTATGAAATTGCTACATGATTGGTTTGAAATTCTCCAATAAATTTGAGTTTTATGTTTAGAATGTTTTGACATGATCGTAACGTTAAAATATTTTCACGTTTCAACAACCCTTTGGCCATTTTATTAGGCAATTTATGCGCAGGAAATCGAACCACCGTTTCTTAATTTTTTTTTCTCTTTACACAATCGAGCATTAAATCCACCCATTAAAATTTTAACATGATTTGAGGGAATTTTCTAGACGATGCTTTCTAACGTTTCCCAAACTGCATTAACTTCTTTTGTTTTTTACGTATATTCTCACTGAAATTATTTAAATAGTGTGACTTCTTTGAGTATTCAAGCGTAGTCGTCATTAGTCTATTATGAATGGGTTTTATCTCCGTTATTGAATTTAAAATATTTCGGAAACTGCAAAAGAAACTTCCAGATGTGGAGAGTTATTAGGTATTATTATGTATTCTTTTATCAGTTTTACTTTTAAAAAGATGCTAATTGCCGAAATCCATGGTGTTATTGTCCGTCATTTGTTTTTATTGAAGTTCTAAACTTTCAATCTTCTGCTCTTTAGTGTATTTCCCAGTTTATAAAGCTTCGCTGGTTGCAGAAGCGTTTGTATGATAACTGTTGCAAAAAAGGATTTGTTTTGGACATAGGACTCCGACTTTTTCTGTTGAATGACACTTCATTTTAATCTGGCCGTCCCGGAATCCTAAAGATCAGATGCGACATTAATACTGGTGGTGGATTCAGCAACTGGGGCAAAATTATGATCATCAAAATGCTCCATGGGATCAGGTTGGGTTGAGTAGACTCAGTGAACTAAGAGTTTTAAGAGTGGGAGGTTTAGTTTCAGCCGCAGACACAGACACTCACCCCTTTGTCACTTGCTACAAGACAGAAGCAATGTGGTTTTATTTTGTTTTGCCATAGTCCGGAACTACTTATTCAGTATTCGCAGCTGTCCACCATATATGACGGATCGTTTTCTATCCGCCATCAGTGACCCGTCTAAAATCTTAGGCAAGGTCGACTTCTTAAGCTAAAATGTCTTCAAGCCTAGATCAAAAAGTTTAACATATTTGAACAAAGAAAACCTTCGAGAAATCAACAGCGAACTGATGTGATGATGTCAGGCTGTAATAATGCGGGTCCGTTCTTTTACGTTTCTTACGAAAAATAGTAACCTGCAGGTTTTCCAGTCGCTTGGGTCTAATTATTCGCTATAAATGTATGGGGAAAATGCAATAGAGTTACTTGTAAAGACGAATTGGGATTTCATCCAAGCCGCGCGATCCGAGGCACTATGCCACGCATTGTGCGACCACTCCCACCGGAGGTTAGAGTCCTCCCTCTAGGATGGGTGTGTGTTGTTCTCAGCAGCCGTGATGGACTAGCCGAACGGTCTAAGGCGTCTGCTTTGGAGCGCACGGTTTTTCGCCGTCTGAAGTTCGAATCCTCCATGGGGCATAGGTGTGTGTGTTGTCCTTAAGTTAGTTTGTAAGTCTGGAGGCTGATGACCATTGCAGTTAGGTTTACAAACATGTCCTTACCATAAGTTAGTTAATTTAACGTGTGAGTTTAAGAACCAGGCAAGTTACCAGTTGTTTAACAAAGAAATGCATTCAGACGTGGTGACATTTGTTTTCAACTATTTGAGCTGCTTCTCTACACCCAGGATGCCTATTTCAATGTTCTCCGTCCGGGAGTCTGTGTGATGCTCAAACGAGTGTATGTTTGTATGATCCTCCTGTGTGGACGACTTCTTAACGTAAAACTGAAAACTTCAGCTTTACTTTTGCTGTTTTCTATCGACACCCCAGACTAATAAACGAGTCACTGGATAGAGTACTTCGACCCACTTATCAATTGTACGTAGCACCAGAATTTTCTTCAGCTCTTGGCAAGTTATTTTGGTAATGTCTGATGGCGTTAGTTATTTTATGTTTCGTGCGTCGATCTTTTTATAGATGTACGAAAATCTACGCACTTTTGCTTGTCTTCGTTTGCTTGTTTATATTGCAACTGTCTTCTTTTCCTAATGTTATTATAAATCACCGCGAGAATATTTTACATTTTATCTCGTAGCTGACACCTACTTCTCCAGTGATGGATTTACAATTCATTTAAACTTTGCCCGTAATTCCAGTTCGTCCATCGTACCGGAAAGGAATGATTACGCACTCTTTTTATCAAAACCACTCTCATAGTTTTCACATTGCTTCACAGTCACAACTACTATTGACCTCAGTTGAAACTTCTCTTATTTTGCCTAATCTATCTTTACGATACACATTCCATGGTTCGCTCATTATTTCAGAGCTTTCTACTGCGGAATCCAGCAAGCTCCCAATTCAAATATTAACATGAGTGGCCCAGATTTCCTAGAATGCAGAACATCATGATACTATTGTGAAAATTTAACGCAAATATTTTGGTAGTCGTAGTGTCCTTCTTCTGAAGGCTAGGTGATTTTGCTATCTGCGTACCGACAGGCGAGTGTTCATCAAAACTTACGCGTATCCCAGAAAAAAACCGCGTGAACTCTTCTACCGGAGTAGCTGTTTTCTTCGTGTAGCGCACACCTGACGGAAGTCCATTCGATAGCGGAGACCCAGAAATGTACAGACAAGGCCGATCCACATCTTGGACGAGACCCTCTGGTACACATACAGAGTGCACACTGGAATTATTTCCGGTCCTGTACGCTATCTCCGTAAGGGGTATCGACGCTCCTAACATTGGAGCTCCCAATAACTCTCTGGCCGATGTTTTCGCTGATTTGTGGAGGCGGGAAATCTACTCCCAAACTCAATACCCATCAGTTATGGAATGCTGGACTACCAGTACTAAATTCCGGCTTAGATCTGCAGTCATGTGTTTTATCGCTACAAAAAAGGCTGAAGTAAGTCGGACTAAAGAATATTATTATGCTGCTCTTCTCGATCTTTACCGTGTTGCTTGGAATTCCCATTTGAATACTACAGATATCCACAGAGTGAAACTTCCGCAACTTAAACGAATGCTGTTGCGTTCCCAGCCCCAGCCAAAACTACAGGATGAGTTAATCTCTCTGTATTATCTTATTCGTCTTCACAAGGATTGCCTACAAACGCTGTTTACTACTATTCCTTTTTTCGGCGGGCATGAGTGGTCATCTGTACGTTATATCGTGTGTGAACTTTATTAGTATTTCTCTGAACTTTACACAAAAGTGGATTACGCCAGTTTCTCGTCCGTTGATTTCACATTCCTCCTAGATATAGTCGTTTTAGTGGCGTAAGGTTGGCGCCATTCATCCAGAAGTAGGAACGAAAGAGCAAGAAGGCGGCAACACTACTTCCACGAGAGCAACCCATATGAAGAGGACAGAAAAAGCGAGAGCCCACTTCTCCACTTCTGCACTTCACTTCTTAACATCTTCCATACCGGGACAAGAGGACGCACACATCAACGACGGGACAGGAAAGAAGACGACGCAGCAGTCGACAAGCTATAGGACGCGAGACAGCGTACTCAGTCTTACATAGCACCGACAGTCTCAGTTAGTCAGGAGGTCGCACCGACCTAGGCAATTAGTATTGTACAAGATAGTTAGGCATGATACCAGCTCACATCAAAGTTGCGTAATTGTATGTTTTTTTCATATTAATAAATTTTGTGTTAAACTAACTTTGTTTAGAGTGATTTCAGCTTCCCGTGCAGAGTGCCCTACGATGAACAAAGTTGTAGCCACAGAAAGCTACAACAGTCGTAACGCCAGATATTCAGGAGGGGTTTTTCACAGTATTCCATCACGATGAAGTATTTTATATTGTCGCTCTCTCTCTTTCTTCCATAAATCGATTGGCTTAGATGGTCTTTCGAAAGAATTTGATGATAGATTTTGGCCTTTGATAGTATATAATAACTTCTATAGTGGATGCAGTAGTTTACGCAGGCCATAAAAAATGTTCAAATGTTTTTAAAGTCTATGGGACTTAACTACGGGGTCATCAGTCCCTAAACTTACAAACTACTTATGAACTAGGACGGCACAAATATCCATGCCCGAGGGAGGATTCAAACCCTCGACCGTAGTGGCCGTACAGACCGTGACTGGAGCTCCTCAGTCCCCTCGGCCACCGCGGCCGGCCGCAGGGCATATCCCGCTCTCCTTTATAGTCGCTTATATTGTATTGGTACAAAAAAATTACCAAACAATTATGCGTGAATCAAGTCCGACCGCAAAGATGGTAAACAGCCAGCTATCAGCCTTGGTGGCAGCCATAGCTGCGAGCGATAAAGTATGTCTTCCGGGTAAAACTCTCCGGACACCCATTGCTGAATATCGTGATTTTATTTAGATTGCTTCCACTGTCTCTGTGACAGGCTACTTATTTACTTTCATCAGGCATTAGAACTCGTTAATCATGAGTTTATGATGAGAGTATTGACGGCTGTTGATTTCAACGATGCTGAACGTCGACTCTTCACCCCTCTCATTACCAGTATTCATGCGTCCACTGATGTCAGTTGTCTTACTTCCCCCATAGATGTCATGCGTGCCGTGTAAGGCTGTCAGTTATACATGTCGTTATTCATGCATTTTCTGGAACTCTAATTGTGGCCTCTTGTTGCTCGTTTGGGTGGCTGGCCAATGTTGCGAGGTAGATTTACCACTCGTGCGTATGCTGACGACATTATGGTAATGCTTCATATTTATGATGACATACCGGTGCTCAAAAAGTTTAGGATGCCTTCTGTCACCCTTTGGGGGCACGTGTTAATCATAATAAATGTCGCTTACTCTACATCTGCATAAATATTCTGCAAATCACATAGAAGTGTTTAGTATTTGCGAGAACTGGACATGGTTCAAATTCCATGGGACTCGAAGGTACTCCAACGTCAATAGTTAGGTGTTATAATTGACAGTTGTCCTCTGAGGGTGGCTACGATCAATTGTAAGTCCACCAAGGATACAATTCAGGAAGCAATCATTTCACAAGGTTCCGATCTTGGAAATTTTTGTGTTTAGAAGGCCTTATTTTGTCGCAAAAAATTTGCCTCTCACTGCTATGATGTCCCGAAATTTGGGGCACGTTTGTCTAGCGAAAATCTATCTATCACGTGCGTCATGAGGTTAGAGCTGGTTCCCGTCCGTTGGAATGACTGGGCCTCCAAGACATTTTGATTAGACTTTCTGAGTTAATCATATATCGCACTATTCTAAACTATCTTCGCACCTCTCAGTCACTTACAGCTTGAAATTATGACTATCTCAGTCCAGCAAACTTAACACTTGCTGCAGAAATTAATAGGATTAATTATAAGTTAATGCACACTAGAGAATTCAGTTATATAGAACGCGCCACTTAAGCGAGTCTGTGTACAGAAATGCAGTTAAGTCACTGGACATTCTTTCATTGTGTTCCCTCCGTGGCAGCTTTTTCGACACAAACGCGGGAATATGGTTAGCTGGAACATTGTTCTTCCAATTTTGGTCTTTGTGGTACCAAGTCATCCACAATCTTGTTCCTACCAACGTTCGACTCTTTCGTGTTTACCTTAATGTGACGGACCAGTGAAGACGTTGCTATGAAAGAGTAACGTTGTAACACCGATTGATTACCTGTGGTTGTGGCCATTGGCGTTAGCTGCATCGACTATTAACTTTTCATCTCCGTACGACGGAGGCCACTATTTCGGGTGAGAATCTCCTGTGCCCGATTTCACCTTCTTTCCCAGAACGAAAAACTACACCATTACGTGTCTCGTCGGGATTAGGTTCATTACTTATGACCTGGATTTTGTGCCTTCTCGCAGTATATCGTCGCGGGCCACTGGACGTGGTGCAAGATGACACACTGCGTGCGCTTTTTGCAAATATCTGCATCTTGTCTTTAATCACCAAGGAGTTGGATTAGTTGATGAACCCCCACCCCAGTTTATCAGTTTATGCTTTTATATGTTCACTCCTGTTTTGGAAGAAAACTTTACTCAGAGGAGGAGAGGAGGGAAAACGGCAACTCTGCAGATTATACTGAAGTGCTTGGCAAAGGGTTGGTTAAGACTGCCAGTCTTGCTTGCAAGATGAAAGCGGAGCTCACCATCTGCAGCATTGTCGACAGGACTGACTGCGGACCTTTGGTTCAGAGCCGAGTGGAGGGTCTGAATCAGAGGCTCAGACGGTTCTGCGACCGTGTCGGCTGCAGATTCCTCGACTAGCGCCAAAGGGTGGTGGGTTTTCGGGTTCCGCTAAATAGGTCAGGAGTCCACTACACTCAGGAAGCGGCTACACGGGTAGCGGGGGCTGTGTGGCGTGGACTGGGCGTTTTTTTTAGGTTAGATGGCCTCGGGAATACACAAAATGGGTTTCAGTCTCAAAGGGGGCAGGTCAGACACGGGAAGAAAGTAGACATAAAAACCATTGGTGTAACAGTTGTAAATTGTCGTAGCTGTGTTGGGAAAATTCCAGAGCTCCAAGCGCTGATAGAAAGTACTGAGGCACAAATCGTTATAGGTTCTGAAAGCTGGCTGACGCCTGAGATAAATTCGGCCGAAATTTTTTCAAAGGGCCAAATGGTCTTCAGAAAGGATAGAATAAATAAAACAGGGGGTGGCGTGTTTATTGCTGTTACAAATGGTTTATCCTGCAACGAAATTGAGGCAGATACTTCCTGTGAATTGGTCTGGGTAGAGGTTATACCTGACCACCGAAATAAATTAATAATTGGATCTTTTTATCGGCCCCCTGACTCAGACGATGCGGTTGCAGAAATGTTCAAAGAAAGCTTGAATCATATTTCAAATAGGTATCCGAAGCATACTGTTATAATCGGTGGCGACTTTAATTTACCCTCGATATGTTGGCATAATTACGTATTCAAAACCGGAGGCAAATATAAAACATCGTCCGAACTAGTTCTGAATGCTTTTTCTGAGAACTACTTCGAACAGTTAGTTCATGAACCCACTAGAATAGTACGTGGTTGCGAAAATACTCTTGATCTCCTAGCAACAAATAATCCCGAGATAGTAAAGAGCATCAAAACAGATACAGGGATTAGCGAACATCGAGTTGTAGTAGCGAAACTGAATATCGAAATTCCCAAATGCACCAAAAATAAACGAAAAATATATCTATTCAATAAAGCAGATAAAAATTCGCTTCACGCTTTCCTGAGTGATAGTCTCCAGTCCTTCAAAACTAAAAATGCGAGTGTAGATCAGTTGTGGCTTACTTTCAAAGACATAATATCAGTAGCAATCGAGAGATTTATACCAAATAAATTAATAAAAGAGGGGGCTGACCCCCCGTGGTACACAAAACAGGTCAGATCACTGTTGCAGAAACAAAGAAAAACGCATGCAAAATTAAAAAAGACACAGAATCCGCAAGACTGGAAATCTTTTACTGAAACTCGCAACCTAGCGCGGACTTCAATGCGAGAATCTTATAGTTGTTTCCACAACGAAATCCTGTCTCGTAATCTTGCAGAAAATCCAAAGAAATTCTGGTCATATGTGAAGTACACTAGCGGCAAAACACAAACAATACCTTCACTACGCGATAGCAATGGTAATACTACCGACGACAGTACTGCTAAGGCAGAACTACTAAACACAGCTTTCCGAAATTCTTTCACCAAAGAAGACGAAGTGAACACTCCAGTATTCAATCCAAGAACAGCTGCCAGCATGCGAAACTTAGAAGTAGATGTTCCTGGAGTAGTAAAACAACTTAAGTCACTAAACAAAAATAAATCTTCCGGGCCAGATTGTATACCAACTAGATTCCTCTCAGAGTATGCTGATGAAATAGCTCCGTACTTAGCTATAATTTACAACCGATCACTCAGCGAAAGATCCGTACCCAAAGACTGGAAAGTTGCCCAAATTACTCCAATATTCAAGAAAGGCAATAGGAGTGATCCCCAAAATTACAGGCCTATCTCATTGACGTCGATTTGCAGTAGGATTTTGGAACATATACTTTGTTCGAATATTATGTACTACCTCGAAGAGAACGACCTATTAACCAATAGTCAGCACGGATTCAGAAAGTATCGCTCTTGCGAAACACAGCTTGCCCTTTATTCACATGAAGTGTTAAGTGCCGTCGACAAGGGATCTCAAATCGATTCCATATTTCTGGATTTCCGGAAGGCTTTTGATACTGTACCCCACAAGCGGCTTCTAATGAAATTGCGTGCTTATGGAATATCTCCCCAATTGTGCGATTGGATTCACGATTTCCTATCAGAAAGGACACAGTTCGTTGTAATTGACGGTAAGTCATCGAGTAAAACAGAAGTGATATCTGGCGTTCCACAGGGAAGCGTTATTGGTCCCCTACTCTTCCTCGTGTTTATAAACGATTTAGGAGATAATCTGAATAGCTCCCTTAGACTGTTCGCGGATGATGCTGTCGTTTATCGGTTGGTGAAGTCGACAGAGGATCAAAAGCTACTGCAAAGCGATTTAGACAAAATTTCTACTTGGTGCGAAAATTGGCAATTGACACTAAATAAAGAAAAGTGTGAAGTAATACACATGACCACTAAAAGAAATCCGCTGAACTTCAATTACGCGATAAATCAGTCAAACCTTAAGGTCGTAAATTCTACCAAATACCTAGGAGTTACAATTACGAACAACTTTGACTGGAGAGAACACATAGAAAATATTGTGGGGAAGGCGAACCAAAGGTTACGTTTCATTGGCAGAACGCTTAGACGATGCACCAGCTCCACCAAAGAGACTGCCTACATCACACTTGTGCGTCCTCTCTTGGAGTACTGTTGCCCCTTGTGGGACCCTCACCAGGTGGGACTGACGGAAGATATTGAGAAGGTTCAGAGAAGGGCAGCTCGTTTTGTTTTATCACGTTACGGGGGGAAAGCGTCACGGAAATGTTGCACGAATTGGGGTGGAAATCATTAAAAGAAAGACGTTATTCATTGCGGCGTGATCTGTTTGCGAAGTTTCAATCACCGACTTTTAGTTCTGAATGTGAAAATATTTTGCTAGCACCCACCTACTTAGGGAGACATGACCATCCCAATAAATAAGAGAAATCAGATCGAAAACGGAACGATTTAGGTGTTCTTTCTTCCCGCGCGCTATTAGAGAATGGAACGGTAGAGAAAAGTTATGAAGGTGGTTAATGAACCCTCTGCCAGGCACTTAAATGTGATTTGCAGAGTATCGATGTAGATGTAGATGTAGATGTAGGGTCCATCGAAACACTGTCATACTATAAGTCTACCGTTCCGTTGTTGAATGGACGCGGAAGAAAGAAAACTTAAATTCTCTAAGATTTCACTCATTTTGTTAGATAATCATTTCTCCCTATGGAGATGAGATGGTTGGTTGGCTGGAGATTTAAACGCGCAAACCACCATGGTCATCGGTCACTACGTAGGCGAGAGACAACAATATATTTTCGCCTTAAGAGGAGGAATTCACCGATTCAAAGTTCACTGCAACGAAAAGCGTTGGTGTTGTAATGAGTCCCACACCAACTGCTGTATCATTTCCGTGCCACTCTCCCCCCTATATTGCGATAAAAGAATATGATCTGCGCTTCTTTGTACTCTTTCGGTGTCCTCCTTCAATCCTATCTGATAAGGATCCCACACCACGCAACAATGCACGAAAATAGGATGGATATGTACAGTGTAGAGTTTTGTAGTAATTTCATAACATTATTTATTATATGAGTTTTTATAGGTGTAGGCCTATATGTTTATCGTAGTAGTAAATCCTACGTATTTAAATGAGGTTATTACCTTCAAATGTTATTGATTTACCTTGTACACGATGTTTAACGGATTCGTTTTAGTAATAATGTGGACGATTGCACACTTTTCATTATTTAGGGTCAACTGTCAATTTTCGTCCCATACAGATATGTTACCTAAAACTTTCTGCAGTTCGTTTTGGTCTTCTCTTAAGTTTATAAGACAATAAGTGACAGCATCACCTGCAAATAGCGTACCAGGACTGTTCAGGTTTTCTCTCAAATCGTTTATATGGATGAGGAACAGCAGAGGACTGATATTATAAGCCCGGAAACGCTATCACCTCGAATTTAGCCAATGCCTATCCATCAGTTAATATGAACTGTTTTCTTTGTCACAGCAAATCTCCAATCCAGTTACGTATCTGAGACAATATTCAATAAGCACGCAATTTGAAAGTCATTTGTAGGGTACTGTGTCAAAAGCTCTCTGGAAATCTATAAATTCATTTGAATTCTCCTGTCATGAAGAGGCTATAAATTAATTAATCCATTCCAGAACTGTACATGATGGAGAAACGTTTGGTAGAATACGAAATAAAAATTCTGTAATAAAGTAGAAGAACACAAATAAGACACTGAGCGTGGTGTAAGTAGACCTGTCTGTGTGGTCTCTTGAAGAAAACATGATACTGAATCTCTGATTGTTCAGTGCCTCCAAATAGCTCACTATACATCAATGGGATGCAAGGAGGATCGTAAGTATACCTCTCTGCTACATCCGTTTCGAAATAATTAACAATATTAATTATAAATACCACTTTTGTTCCTGTAATTTCGTGATGCGTGGAATACCACCAAAGGATTATGTTAACAGCTCAATAGATCACGGAGTACTCGTAAGCGTAGGATTACGCGGCCGTTACCACTTTCAACAAAATTCTTTAGGGTGTGAGACCACATTTTCAGTCCCTATAAATGCCCCAGAGGAAGGCCACTTCCAACAGTGGACGAAACAACACACAGTTTTTAAGATTGACAATGCGGTTTCACACCCCGAAGAAATTTACGAACATCACGGAGTTGTACCCGTAGAGGGTTTGGGAGATGTCTGCCGTGGTAGGCGCAGCAGGAATGTACTGGCTTAGTGAATTACGCACGCCAGCAGCTTCTGGGACAAGCATCTGCGTGATGAGCTACTCACTGTGGGTGGTGCTGAGCGTATTTGATAATCTTTGAGTGTTCTTTCGCCGAAACCTTAGATTAATGACACCTGATTCGGCAGGTTGCGAGGAGGGAACGGGAAAGCGCCAGAATCGGCTTTGAAGTACTGCGGTGGGATAACTGAACGAATAGCAGTGAAGGTATAGAAAACTCATCAATCAGCCTCAAGATACTGTGCTGAACAAATGTTCTCTTCAGTTCTTCGTGGAAGTGTTACCTTACTTCCATGTAAGGAACGCTGGAGCAAGTATTGTTATTACTTACGTTATTTTTAACATTAATATTATTGTGCGTTGGCGACGACATGTGCTGACTCTCGGGTGCCGGCTGCCGCTGCACTTGGGTGCTCGGCTCACTGTACACGGGACGGAAATATTCAGCGCAGTCACCTTTAGCACTCGACCCGCGAGTGGAAGCGTACGTGTTCTGCGTGGACAGCTCTGCATTTCAGGACCTCACATTCCCGCTAATACTGAATTACAATATGCAAATTGAATTGCATAAATAAATGAATATACATATTCCACCGGCGTATGGCGGACAGTACCTACTCTCCTGATCACAAAACCCATTTTCGGAAAATAATTTTCTACCTGGAAAGTCGGGATGGGGGGACAATGATTTATCTACATATTAGATAAGCAATATGATGCTTACAAAGTGGTTTTGACTCTGGAGGTCCATGGTTTGACTCACAAGGACTGAAATACCAGGGAGGTAAGAGGGTAGGTGGATTGGCAATGGTTGGGGGAGAGGAGCTTTATCGCATTTGCCAAAGTGCTTTTATGGCACCCTTCTCAGCAAGATGGCCCAGTAGTTACAAACGCTGATTTGGGAAAGTGAGGTGGGGTCCTTTATTAACCCGTCAATCAACCTTGATTGCACGTGTCAATCGAACCTCGGCAGTAGAGGGTTGGGAAGGTGTATTCAATCAGGACATCCAGCATTCGAACCCCACGGACTGAATTACTGAAGGCAAGGGCAAAGAGGGGATGGGCGATGGGTTCGGACGGGTTAACGAACATTTATTGCAACTATAAACAACTGTTATCGCATCCTTTTTGGACAAATGGACTATAAGTCTCAGGCCTAGGTGGGAGAAGGGAGTGGGGTCCTATATTACACCTGTCAATCAACTGTCATTGCACCTGTAAATCGACACTGTGCTCGCATCGGACGTCCCGCACTAAATACACATTGATCAAACCTCATGCATTCTCAGTCCATATCCTTGACAATGGAGTGAAAAATATTTTGAGGACGTTCAATTTTTTCTGAGCTAGACAGGGCCGTAAAAACAACGTTCCAAAAGTGTGTCCTACACTCTTGAACTATAACGGAAAGCAAATACAAAAGCAAAAAAGTACATTTCTCGGCACTTATGATAAACGGGACAGTGATAAAAATTATGAATCTCGAGGTTTCAGTGATGTTCTTAGAGAAATTTAGATTCATTTATTACTTAAATTATTTGGTGAACTATTTCGTTAGACTGATATTCTTTTTTACATTCTGCAAACTAAAATCCAGGATGTAAACTTTTATATTGGTAAGATAGCAGAAAATGAATTCTTCTTTCGCCAGAAAAAAGATTTAATTTTGGCAGTTGTTAGGATATGTCTCAATGGTACAAGAAAACGCGTTGTTATCAAGAAACAGATCCCAGAAACTACTGTCAACGTTTGTACTTGCATACAGTACACCAGTATCATTCCTACATGAGGACCTCTTCTTATGCTCTTTTCCAGCGTTTCGCACAATTCATAGTAACTCTCTCATATCTCTCAGTGCTGCCCATAAAAAATAAGTTGCACACACTAAAATTAGATGAATGCGAGAAAGACTTATATCGGCATATGATGGAACAATTCAACTTAAATCATAACGTGTAGGCTTTCACGGCCGGCGTCTTCAGTAACTAAAACTTCCGGGCTGAGGGGCCGTGGTCGAACAGTAGAAATTGCTTCCCCTGACGTTTCGTTGCCGGCTGCGGGCAACATCTTCTGAGGTGAGTCGACGACTGGCTGCTGGGCCGTGGAGGTCCTGCATATATACAGGGCGCCACCACTCGTCACGTGATGTCAACAGTAAAACTATCTCTGGCTGGCGTCATTACTCTCGATCGAAGGTAATCGATTGTCACGTCTTTGGTACAAAGCAGACCGCCATATCTTGTCTAACTTCAAGCCTTCTTCCTTTCTGTTAAAATTATTGTGGTGTTTAAAAATCTCTATAGCCTCTCTATTCATACGTGCATAATAATGCGATGTCTTAGCTAGCACGCTTGTCTCACTAAATTTTATTTTGTGGTCACCGTTTTCAAAAACATGTTCCGCTACGGCCGATTTGTCCGTGTGTTCCAGTCGACAGTTCCTTTTGTGTTCAGTTAGGCGAGTATTGATACTTCTTTTTGTTGTGCCAATATAAACCTTCCCACAACTACATGGGATCTTATACACACCTGGAGTAGCCAAAGGGTATCGCGCATCTTTCATTGATCGTAAGCATTCACTGATCTTTTTGGTGGGTTTGAATATTGTTTCCACTCTAAACTTGGCCATTACTTTCCCAATGCGGTCCGTGATATTGTGGATGAATGGGAGAAACACTTTCCCCGCCAAAGGTTGTTATTGGACGTTAGCAGAGATTTGTCTTCTGGGGTTTAGAGTGGAAACAATATTCAAACCCACCAAAATGATCAGTGAATGCTTACGATCAACGAAAGATGCGCGACACCCTTTGGCTACTCCAGGTGTGTATAAGATCCCATGTAGTTGTGGGAAGGTTTATATTGGCACAACAAAAAGAAGTATCAATACTCGCCTAACTGAACACAAAAGGAACTGTCGACTGGGAGACAGGGACAAATCGGCCGTAGCGGAACATGTTTTTGAAAACGGTGACCACAAAATAAAATTTAGTGAGACAAGCGTGCTAGCTAAGACATCGCATTATTATGCACGTATGAATAGAGAGGCTATAGAGATTTTTAAACACCACAATAATTTTAACAGAAAGGAAGAAGGCTTGAAGTTAGACAAGATGTGGCGGTCTGCTTTGTACCAAAGACGTGACAATCGATTACCTTCGATCGAGAGTAATGACGCCAGCCAGAGATAGTTTTACTGTTGACATCACGTGACGAGTGGTGGCGCCCTCTATGCCCTCTATATATGCAGGATCTCCACGGCCCAGCAGCCAGTCGTCGACTCACCGCAGAAGATGTTGCCCGCAGCCGGCAACGAAACGTCAGGGGAAGCAATTTCTACTGTTCGACCACGGCCTCTCAGCCCGGAAGTTTTAATTACTGAATTCAACTTAAAGAAAATAATAACCATGTGAGAACTCAACCCAAACAAAAACAATGAGACAAAGAACTAATTTTATACTCTACATGTTGAAGAGACAGTATTTATCAGTATCATGCTATTTCAGCTCTACCTCTTAGCTATTTCACAGCCTGTGTACATTAAGTTACAATTTAATATTAAAGTAGCGTAAAAAATTAACATGCAATTTTCTTCAGAATTTCTATTACAAAACACCACCCTTTGTAATTGCTTTCCTTGATCAAACTGTATTTCACACCACTGAATGACAGACACCTAAACAAATGTCGCCGCTCAATAATGGAATGAAGTCTTGTCCTCACTTTAATAAAGGGTACAGTCAAAACATGCCACTTGCATGAAGCGAAATATTTTTGTGAGAAGCACGGGCTTGTACAGCACATGTCGTATGTTCTTTGACAAAAAGAAAAAAATCAAGTAAGGTTTGAAGTCACAGAATAAAAATTCTTCTAAAAGTGCAGCGTTAGGACAATACGTTTTTGACGATGTTGTTATTAGTCGACATAATGTTTGTTTACGATTAGACATAGACGCCTCTGTTCCTTTGCTTAGTTATGAATTGCTAGGAAACCAAATATGTGTAATTGAAACATAACCAATGACCATCACATTCATTTCATAGCTTCTTGCAGACATCCTGTCACTTCTCAAGAACCGACAAAGACAGTGACATTTACTCTACTATGTTCACTGGAGAATGAAAATATGTATGGACTAGATTATTTTGACATGTCTGGGCTACGCTGAAGGAACTACGTTCTTTTTATGGCTTCCATTGTACCTAAGGAAAGATTTGCAAAATTGTGTGAAGAATTTCATGATTTTTTGGGCAAAGCGAACAGTTTTCTTACACATGTTATAAAGAAGCAAAATGTATAGCTACGTTTTCTAGGGATTGGTTAGTACCACTTGCTATTCGTGAAGAAGTAGTTCAGTGACTTTCAAGAAAGCTGGACAATGGCGTAATAACCGGCACAGCAGCTAGTAGTGAACCTCATCGCTGGTAATTCTTAAGGAGCCTTCGAGGAAACTTGAGTTGTACGTTTATTTAAAAGCTACAGTGAAGTCTTAGATTTCCATTTACCATTACAGGAAGAACTTATGGACGGACTGGGCCCCTAGTCGGTTCTTCTCGAAAACTGATTTGTGCGACGCTTCTGCTCATCTGGTTCCACAGGTAGACATGAACGTGTGTCAAGCTGGTACGCTTATAACCGATTACATGTTGATACTTTGACAAAATAAGGGTGCAAAATTTCAGCTTTTGTGCTGTATAAGGTGGACATGCTAACTAATCATTACTCGACAGATAAAACTTTCAGCCAGAATGAACTCACAGAAATTTGGACACTAAAAGAATAATAGTTGGACCTTCCTTTTTACTTAAGTTCCGACTGCACTGAGTACTGATCAACAGAAGAAAAAGCAATTTGTTTCCCTGCTGAGCCATTTCTAGGAGATAAAACTGTTCCACAGGAGGGTGCGTGTACTACCAGACCACAGGCGTGGCAGGAGGAGAGTTTAAAACAACAAGAAGTGAGTCTCGCATTCTTCAGTTGGTGGAAGCAACATGAACCTCCTTGGACAAAATGAGAGATACTATCTTCCAGCGGTAGCGATGGAAGGGAACCACTATTTGGACTAAGTTTGGAATCAACCGGGGAGGGGTGGCAGAAGAGGTTACGGATAGCAATCAAATGTAATTGAATTGGATGAATACATGTCCCAATTACGCCATTTCTGTTTCAAAAAGCAAAAATTTGTCTTTGTTTCATTCAGGATTCACAGCAGACAAAATGTGTTCCTGCGACCTGCGACCTGCCACCACGATGCCATCTAACAAGGAAGTCAGAAGAGGTCCCCCCTCCGATTTTCTTGAAACATTACATGTAAGTAGAACATGAAAAAGTATTAGGCACATGTTTTTTTAGCTGCTCATACGCTGATTTAGAGGGTAAAATACACCCCAAAAGTTGATCCCACAGAAACATTTTTACAGTTATCTTCACTTTAAATAAATATTTTTGAACCGAATCAAATCTAAATCTTTTAGTATAATAAACTGCATTATACAATTGTGCAGTTGACCAGAGGGACTGCTTTCCTTCCCTTGCAGGGGGTAAACTCGTACTTTATGAAGTACATTTTCGTAATAAAGACTCAAACTATCGAAATTAACAAAAATAACTTTTACAGACTACACGATCAAATAAAGTTAACGTGTTTTTGAAGTTTGCGTAAAGGTGCCCCTGCGAAGGGTAAACTACCTATAACGCCACTGATCAATTTTCAGTGTCCCAGCTACCAGTTTTCCATGATATTTCATACAATAGTATTTTTGCAAACTAGACGATGAAACAAAGTTAACATGTGTTATAATATTGTTTTGAAAGTGCCCATACATGGGGTGAACTACCCCAACATATAATTTAAATCCATTCGTTAGTTTATAAACCTTTTAAATCGGTTTTATAGTTGAAAATGCGGATTAAAAAACGGCTGCAATTTTAAAAGGTGCTTTGCTTTAACGATATATATATATATATATATATATATATATATATATATATATATAAGACTGGTTCGTATAAAGTACAGCTACTTTTATTTTGTATACTTCCTTTGTATGAAACTGAAATCGTAATGTTTGGTTGAAATACTTTAATTTATATAAATGACAGCAATAGTACGACGATGTACAAATCAGGAATATGTGGTATTTATAAAAAAAATTGAAAATAAGTAATAATACAAATACGATGCTTATTAGTGCGATCGTAGTATCGACATTATTATGAAGGACCTTCGATCAGAAAAATGCTGACGAAATTAAGTTTCCAGTTAATGAACAAGAAACGCAGTTACATGATTTACTGGCAGAAATAATAGGACAATGCGTAACAACTTCGTAAATTGATGTACAAGAAGAAGAAACGCTATATTTTGACGACAATAATAAAATTTATCCAGAAGGTGTTGAATACGAAGAAAACGAAGAGTCTGAAGACGTTCCAGAAGTATGTGGTTGTTCATATGAGGAGAAAAAATAGACTTTAAATGTAAAGAATAAGCAGTTAAGTTCTGGTTGAGTTGGAGAAGTAAGCCTTACTCATTAGATGCTGTGAAGAACAGGTATCGACAAGTAAGTAGCGTGAAACAACTTCGACGATGGAAAAAGCAAGTTCAAGCAGGAGGCAACAGATATGAAAAATTACGAAAAAATAGTTTTACGTAAGGTAAAAGAACCCATTACAGCAATACTTAATTACATGATATTGATTTGATCAGAAAGGCTTTACAAAAAAAAAAAAAAAAAAATAAAAAAAATAAAAAATAAAATAGAGATGTCTTCTTTCAAAGCACCACATTCGTGGATCCAGGAGATTCATACCGGCAAAACATTAAATAATAGATGAATTAATAACGTACAATGCATAGCATAATCACTATCGTCTTTAACACACAGTTAAACCATTCAACCTACTATATCAGCAGAGGGTAAGTTGCTTTCAGCTTATCAAATTAAGAGGGGTACATATCTTTCTTTAACAATTGAACTGAACTGCATCCATGAACTTTGATTGTTTCGTATTACCTTTTTTAATTTAATTAATTCTAGAGACTAATTCAATAGAAAATAAATAAAATTGTTTGGAAATAAAGCAAATTGGTGCATACTTAAGATGCATGTTAGATGACACAACTTTATTGTATAAAAATTCGACATCCAATTGTAAATCATCACCAACATGATTGTTGCAAACTTTTTAATGTTTGAAGTATGGTAATGAATTTATATTCAGCTGCATTAAGAAAAAACCTCATTCTTTACCTACGGTTAAATTTTAAAAAAAGAGAGAGAGAGAGAAAGAGAAAGAAAAAGGTCATCTGCCGTATTAGATACCCGAAATGAATTCTTTAATTTGTATGACAGAATGGTTATCATCACAAACAAATCCAATATCAGAAACATCATGAAAAACTACTAGTCGGGGCACTTATAACTCATTTGCACGGGCACCTTTAAGCAATCTTCAAAAACACGTCAACTATATTTAATCGTGTAGTTCGTAAAAATAATTTTTGATAGTTTCTATAGTTATTTTATAAATTTTTATTACGAAAATGTACTTGATAAAATACGATTTTACCCCCTGCAAAATACGGCAAGCAGCCCCTGTGGTCAACTGCACTATTGTATACGTTGTTGTGGTCTTCATTGGTTTGATGCAGCTATCCACGCTACCCTGCCCTACGCAAGTCTCTTCATCTGATTATATGTTCGGCAACCTACATCCTTTTGAATCTGCTTACTGTATTCGTCCCTCGGTCTCCCTCTACGATTTTTACCCCACACACTTCCTTCCAATGCTAAGTTGACAATTCCTTGATGTCTCAGAATGTGTCCTACCAATCTATCCCTTCTCTTGGTCAGGATATGCCAAAAAATCCTTTTCTCCCCAATTCGGTTAAGCACCTCCTCATTAGTCACGTGATCTACCCATCTAATCTTCATCATTTGTCTGTAGCACCACATTTCAAAAGCTTCTATAATATTTTTGTCCTTATCGTCCACGTTTCACTACCATACAATGCTACACCCCAGACAAATGCTTTCAGAAAGAACTTCCTAACATTTAAATTAATATCGGATGTTAACAAGTTTCGCTTCTTTAGAAACGCTTTTCTCCCAATAGCCATTCTGCATTTTATATATTCTTTACTTCGGCCATCAGAAGTTATCTTGCTACCCAAATAACAAAATTCATCTACTACTTTTATTGTCTCATTACCTAATCTAATTCCTTCAGCATCACCTGATTTTTCTGACATTCCATTCCATTACCTTCGTTTTATTCTTGTTAATGTTCCTCTTATATCTTCCTTTCAAGACACTGTCCATTCCATTCAATTGCTCTTCCAGTTCCTTTGCAGTCTCTGACAAAATTACTATGTCATTGGCAAACCGCAAACTTTTTATTTCTTCTCCCTGAACTTTAATTCCCTCTCCAAATTTCTCCTTTCATTCCTTCACTGCTTGCTCAATGTACAGATTGAACAACATTGGGGAAAGGCTACAACCCTGTCTTACTCCCTTCCCAACCTCTGCGTCCGTTTCTTGTCCTTCGACTTTAATAACCGCTGTCTAGTTTTTGTATAGGTTGAATATAACTCTTCGCTCCCTATATTTTACCCCTGCTACCTTGAGTTTGTAAGAGTGTATTCCAGTCGACATTGTCAAAAGTTTTCTCCAAATCTACAAACGCCAAAAACGTAGGTTTGCCCTTCCTTAGCCTATCTTCTAAGATACGTCGTAATGTGAGTATTGCCTCCCGTGTTCCTACATTTTTCCTAAGTCCAAACTGATCTTCCCCGAGGTCAGATTCCACAAGTTTTTCCATTCGTCAGTAAATAATTCGTGTTAGCATTTTGCAACCATGTCTTATTAAACTGATAGTTCTGTAATTTTCACACTTGTCTGCACTTGCTTTTTTTGGAATTGGAATTACGATATTCTTCTTAAAGTCGGAGGGTATTTCCCCTGTCTCATACATCTTGCATACAAGGTTGAACATTGTTTCTCATGAATGTCTCTCCTAACGAAATCAGCAGTTGACGGAATATCATCTACTCTAGGGATCTTGTTTCGATTCAAGTCCTTCAGTCTCCTATCTGATCTTTTTCCACTTCGTCTTCCCTTCCTAGAATATTACCTTCAAGTGTTTTTCCTTTGTATAGGACCTCTATATATTCCTTCCACAGTGCAGCTTTCCCCTCTTTACTTAGTACTGGTTCTCCGTCTGAGTTCTTAATATTCATACAGCTTCTTTTCTTGTCTCCAAATATCTCTTATTTTCCTGTAGGCGGTATCTATCTTTCCCCTAGTTATGCATTCTTCTACGGTTCTGCATTTGTCCTGTAGCCACTCCTGCTTAGCCAGTTTGCACTTCCTGTCAATCTCATGTTTCAGACGTCTGTACTCCCTTTTTCCTGCTTCACTTGCTGAATTTTTGTATTTTCTTCTGCTGATCCACTGCTGCCTTCACTACCCTATCTCTCAGAGCTACCCATTCTTCTTCTACTGTATTACTTTCCCCGTTTCAGCTAATCCTTGCCTAATACTCCCTCAGAAACTCTCAACCACCTCTGGTTCCTTCAATTTGTCCAGGTTCCATCCCCTAACTTTTCTACCTTTCTGCAGTCTCTTAACTTTTAATCTGCAGTTCATAACCAACAAGTTATGGTAAGAGTCTATATCTGCCCCTGGATATGTCTTACAGATTAAAACCTGGTTTCTAAATCTATTCCTTGCCATTATAAAGTCAATCTGGTACCTTCCCGTGTCTCTTGGTCTCTTCCACGTATACAGCCTTCTTTCATGATGTTTGAACCAAGTGTTGGTGATCATTAAATTGTGCTCCGCGCAAAATTCCACCAAGCGACCTCGTCTTTCATTCCTTTTTCCCAGCCCATATTCACCTACTACATTTTCTGCTCTTCCATTTCCTAATACCGAGTTCCAGTTTTCTTCTCCCTTAACTTTCTGAATGATTTCTTTTTATCTCCTCATACATTTTTTCGATATCCTCATCACCGGCCATGCTAGTTGGCATATAAACTTGCACCACTGTGGTCGGTGTTGGTTACGATAATGCGTTCACTATGCTGTTCATAGTAACTTACCAGCATTCCTATTTTCTTATTCATTATGAGACCTACTCCTGCGTTACCACAAACTGATTTTGTATTTATAACCCTGTACTCACCTGACCAGAAATCCTGTTCATCCTGCCACCTAACTTCACTAATGCCCACTATATCTAACTTCAACCTATCCATTTCCCTTTTTAAAAATTTTGACTTGCCTAAGCGATTAAGGGTTAAACATTCCACGCTCCGACCCGTAGAATGCCTGTTTTGTTTTTCTCGATGACGACATCCTCCTGAGTAGTTCCCGCTCGGAGATCCGAATGGGGGACTATTTTACCTCCGGATATTTTAACC
This sequence comes from Locusta migratoria, assembly GCA_026315105.1. Lineage (NCBI taxonomy): Eukaryota > Metazoa > Arthropoda > Insecta > Orthoptera > Acrididae > Locusta > Locusta migratoria. The sequence goes on from CM048755.1 coordinate 12,291,774, forward strand.
CAAGAATATATCCACACAGTACAGCTGCATGTCCTCGGGAAAAGTAATGACTGTAGTTTCTTCTTGCTTTCAGCCGTTCGCAGTAACTGCATAGCAAAGACACGTTAGCTGATGTTACAAGGCCAGCTCAGTCAATCATCCAGACTGTTGCCCCAGTAACTACTGAAAATGCTGCTGCCCCTCTTCAGGAATCACACGTTTGTCTGGACTCTCCACAGATACCCCTCCGCTGTGGTTGTACCTACGGTTCGGCTATCTGTATTGTTGAAGCACGCAAGCCACCCCTCTTCGGCAATGTCTGTGGTTCACGGGGGTGGGATATTGTATAATGCTATTTATTATACTAAACGATTTTGATTCGGTTCAAAAATATTGATTTAAAGTGAAAATAACTGTAAAAATGTTTCTGCGGGGTCAACTTTTGGAGTGTATTTTACCCTCTAAATCAGCGTATAGCAGCTAAAAAATACGTGTCTAATACTTTTTCATGTTCTACTTACATGTAATGTTTCAAGAAAATCGGAGGAGGACACATCCCAGACTTCCCTTGTAAGTAGTTTGAATAATAAGGAATTACTGCGATTAATTGTTCAAGGTGGAGCTCGAACCTGGTTGGTATAAAGGCACTACCAAACGGCAATCTCAAGATGTTTAGTAGCCCCATGTGGTATTAATGAAATGCACTTCTGTCTATCCAGTGGCAAGTATGCGCCACGCAGATCAAACTCCGAAAATTGCCGACTGACAACCAGTCTGTCCATGAATTCTCCCGGTCATGGTAAATGACAGTCTGACGTTTCACTGTATCTTTTAAATAAGCGCCCAGCCTGCGTTTGCTGGAACGCTCCTTAAGAGTGACGAATGATTATGCCCACTGACTAAATGATTTGGTTGTTATAAAGCCACTGTCCTGCTTTGTTGAAAGTTACTGAATCACATGTTCACGAACAACATGTGATACCAGATCCAAACGTTTATTTATCAGAAGCTTTTTGTAGTTGGACTGATGCTCAAGAGAAAGCACTCTTTCCAAACCTTTCTGCTTGATTACGGGAAAATTGCCCAGGATACAGCAGCAGATCCGACTTGCAGATTTTGTTGCAATGTATCCGTAATTGTTTGCCACATTCAGCAAAGGAGTTCGTAATCCTGTGGTTGGTCGATAATTTGCTCCCTGACTCGCTCTTTCAATCCAACAGGGAGGAATTTGGTTATATTCTGACAATGGACAATAGTATGAGATGATTCACAGGACTCTTCAATGAAACAATCTTCGCTTGCTTCAGCAAGATACGAACGAAACAATTGGCGTGACGACGTTGTACTTGGTAAGGACTGGACTCACAAACTGTGACTGTGTAGGTGACGTCACAATGTCAGCATGTCAGCACAACCCCAGCAGTTGTCTGAAGGGCACAAGTCTCGGGCACCATGGTAGCACTTTACTTGAATTTTGCAGGTCCTTTGCTATTTACTAATAATTTTATTATGGTGCCTAGTTCCTAGCACTACCGCCTGGCAAGCAACATAAAAAGAACCAGATAATTAATTTTATTCTAAATCTGCTGAGACAGAGCGTGTGTAGGCTGGAGCAAAGTGCTGTGCCACCTATTACGTAGAAGCTCTGCTGTGGCGTGTTGACAAGAAAAGTAACAGACCTTGTTCTCGTGTGGGGTGCACCAAGTGTAACCATATGTAGCATAACTGTGCGGATGAAGTGTTCTGCTTCCCCAGAAGGTGCAATATCTGTAGCTACGTAATATTTATATTTTAAATGTCAAATATTCTACACGTGATCATTGGACTCTACTGCAAAAGCACAAGTTAAGTAAAGAACCATTTCGTACAGTTTATCTTGAGTGAAGTAATAATTTATCTTCATATATAGATATCTTACGAGTACAACCTGCTGCCTTCTACTTCAAACTACTTGTGATACGAAGTGTCTGTCCGCAGACGTACACCACAGTAACTAAAAGTAAGTCTACGTAATGTGGTTAACGAATGATTCTCTAGGACATTGCTTTCATTTAAAATGTTTAGACACCCCTGAACAGTATATCGGAAAATCTAAATATGTATGTATTTAAGAATTGTACACGTGTTTGTTTATATTGGGTGCTGCTGAACCAATGACCTATTTAAGTTGTACTGCCAGACAAAAGTGGATCACTGCTTACTGCGTACCACCGTTTTCGCATTTCTTCACATTCCAACCTGGACTTTATGCCACGGGAAAATATCGTCTGACGAATATAAATTTCCCTGTTGCAAGACGTGTGTATGTTTAAGAAAGATTTTGGGAAGCACATCTTTCAGAATGTTTTATGAGAAGCGGTACCCAATGGTTTGCGATTTTCGGTGATTCGTTTGCTGAAATTCTGCATTCATGATCTACTCCCAGTAGTTGGAAAAACTGGTTATAACTGTTCAGAAGTAGGTTAGAACAGTCCAGTATCTGACTTATATCAATTTGTTGTATAGAACTGAAAAACAACTTACGAATATTATCGAGCCGTATTGTGGTTTAAGCTGGAAATACAGTTAGAAGACCAGCATGTGTCAAGGAATACGCACAGTTCCTTTCAGAATAATGGTGAATCAGTCACATTTTAAATACATAAGAAGTCTGTTAAAAATTCGGGAACTTTTACGACGACAATTTTCTACGCTTACCTTTTAATTATCGCACAAGGTCTCCTACGAAGTTGTCTACTCAACAAGGATACGCTTCTTGCTGAATAGCGCGAAGAGCCGTCTGCGAATATTCTTCTATCAGGTCTATCTTTGAAAATCTTCGTCCTTTCTATGGGGGTTTCAACTTTGGAAATAAAAAAATAGTGCACAGGGGTTACATCGCTCTCATTTGCGCCAGCCAAAAGCTCTTCTCAGTTTGCGAGGCGGCGGTTTTCCTGGCCTTGACCACGAGTCGTCAGACGAACTTGGCGGCAACACGATGCTTTCCCAAAATGCCGCATCGGTATTTCGTGACGTAACCCAACTGATACAAACTTCTCGGACAGGCAGGCTGGGATAGGCACTCACGACGTCCTTGACATTGCTGACACGAGCGTCATCGGTAGACTTCCAAGGGCGTGAGACATCTTTCATTTCCGTCACACCATATTTAAAGCACGTGAATCATTCGTAGGCACGCGGGAGTAGCCGCGTGCTCATGCCGAGGACTCGGCTGCCGCTTCCACCGGAGTTTCGTGGCGGCAGAGCGGTCTGCGGCGCGCCAGTCACCATCTGCGGTCGGAGGTTTCAAGCCTCCCTCGGGCATGGGTGTTTGTGTTGTCCTTAGCGTAAGTTAGTTAAGTAATTACTGTGTAAGTCTAGCGACTGTTGACCACGAAGTTTGGTCGCATACGATCTCACACACATTTGAACATTTTGAGTTTTGATTCCTCCCTCTGGCATTGCTGTGTGTATGTATGTGTGTGTGTGTGTGTGTGTGTGTGTGGTGTCCTCAGTATAAATTAGTTTAAGTAGTTTGTAAAGCTAGGTGATGATGGCTATAGCAGTTTGTCCAATAGGTTTTCAAACACTTCAACATTTGAACTCTTAGCAACACCGAGTTTGGCCTAAGAGATCATCATCTTAGATTTCCTGCATCATTTGGTGTGTCTCTGTTAATGCTCTCTTCTGTTTGACGCAACTTTTATGCAGACACGTTGTTCCTCTAATTCCGCCATCTCTAAATTCGCAAATTCATTCGACACGGACGCGAGCAGGCTTCCGAGCGCTTTCGCTCCAACACTCCATTGGCACGAAATTACAAATGTTTCGGAATATTTTGAACAGACCTCGTAAATATAATATGTAGGCTTTCACGGCCGGCGTCTTCACTAATTAAAAATGTCTGGTCTAAAAAGCCGTGGGCCATCTATCAAACGTCTTTCTTCCAACGTTTCGTTGCCTGCTGCGGGCAGCATCTTCAGAGGCGAGTCGACTACTGGCTACTAGGCGCTGGACGTCCTGATTATATAAACCGCATAGAGGGCGCCTACCTCTGTTGCTGACTGTAAATCTATCTCTGACCATCGCCATCCTTCTCAATTACGGGTAATCTATGGTCACATCGTTGGTGCAAGTTTGAGTGCCTTATCTAATTTCATACCTTCTTCTCTTCTGTTGAAATTATTGTGGTGCTTCTGGATCTCTATGACGTCTCTATACATGTGTATAATAATGCGGGGTCTTGTCTAGCACGCTTGTTTTACGCATGTATAGAGAAATCATAGACATCCAGAAGCACCACAATAATTTCAACAGAAAAGAAAAAGGTTTTAAATTAGATAAGATATGCCGATCGACTTTGCACCAACGATGTGACCATAGATTACGCGTAATCGAGGTAGAAGACGCTGGTCAGAGACAGGTTCACAGTCAGCAGCGCGCGGCAAGTGCCAGTGTCCTGTATGTCATTCTTATAGGAACAAACTACTAGACTTACAAAGTACTTAAACCAAGTTAAACTAGCCTAAGGACAACATACACATATCAATGCCCGAGGGAGGATTCGAACCTCCGACGCGGGAAGCCGCGCGATCCGTAACGTGGCGCTCCAGACCGCTCGGGTACATCCGCGTGGCGTGTCCTCTATGCGCTGTGTATAAGAATGTCGTCCATCCAGTCGTCGATTCACCTCTGAAGATGCTGCCCACAGTAGGGAACGAAACGTCGGAGGAAGTTTTTTAGATGGACCACTGCATCTTAGCCCGGAAGTTTTAATTAATGGAGACGTGGTAAATCTTTTAGGTGGATCGAGATTCTTTTCGATTACGAATGAAGTCTTCCAATTGTCATTTTAAAGTGATCACCGATGCATATCAGAATTGTGTTTAATAACATTAAAAGTTTTCATTTTTTATTTAGCAACTGTGACATCCTAATGTTCTAAGTTACCCGTGTCATTGTGGTTGGGTACAACAGTGGTGGAGTGTATGTGTTTACCTCTTGGGACTGGAAGAGCGCGTCGTCGGCGGCGGCGGCGATCCTGGCCGGAGCGCTGCGCGCCGCAGCCTCGTCGGTGTCGCGCCGTTTCCGCAGCTGTCTTCGCTCCTGTGCACGTTCACAACAGTCAGTGCCTTACATCTAGGCTAGCTTCGTCGTACAGCCATACACAATATAAGACTATTTTCTTGTTTATTTTGTGTGTTTCAGTTTTGAGACGCTGATACTTCCCTCCCCTGTCCCCTCTACCCATTTGCGATGCAGGATTCTTAAAATGATGCGGAAAATCGTGTTATTGTAGATTTTAATGCATGTAATATTCTCTCAGTAGTTGTTATTCCACTTTTATACTCCATTTTTGTGGAATGGGCACTTACCGTCGTTACAGTATTTCCAGAAGGAATCGTCCACTTCGTCACTGATTAATGTATCAGACATTTAACTGTAAGTTTTTAAGTTACATAAAACGCTAACTGAAGTCGAAAGCAAACTGTGTAGAGTGACAACATAATCCCTCGAGTCTACACCCCTGTCACAACGACGTGACGCACGAGAGCATACGAGAATTCAGTGTCACGTGACAAATCTGGTGATTGGTATAAACAGCGACAGTAGTATCGACCCAATCTATCAGTATAATATACCAAAGACTGTCTCATACCCCATCATAAACCTCGATCTTCTACAGACTGTAGGCCTTAAGGAATGGAACAAATTTAATGGATTACTCTCGTATTCGGAAGGATGGAAGTTTAAATCTACACCCATGCATAAAGAATACTCCAGTTTTTCTTAAAAGAATACTCCAGTTTTTCTTAAAATAGTTACAACGTCTGCCGCGTTTGTACGACTCCTGTAATATCACCAATTTCGTGGGGATGTTGAACTAATCTCTAGTCTTTCATTACTTTCTTTGAACCGTTGACTGAAGTAAAGGAAAAATGAAGTAACAAAACGATACATTAAAATAATTTTTACTCCTTTGTGAAACTGCCGAGCTTCAAACAAGAGTAAAAGTCATGAAAACACTTCTAGCAATGAATTGAAGATTGCCGCGGTGGAGTGGTCGAGCGTTCTAAGGCGCCTTGCTGCGAAGCGCACGGTTGCTAGCCGTCGGAGATTCGAGTCCTCCCTCGGGCATAGGGGTGTGTGTTGTCCTTAGGGTAAGTTAGTGTAAGTAGTTTGTAAGCCTAGGGACTGATAACCGCAGCAGTTCAGTCCTTAAATTTACAAACATTTGAATTGGTTGAGTACATAATTTATAAGAGACTGCCATGACACGACATTCAACAACATTTGCTGTTTCATCAATGTAAATAATTTCGGATTCATTTTTTCGAAGGTGAAACCGCAAATTTTTTACATATTGTTCCAAACCCACTACAAATTTTTGAAAGGTTGCCAATTTCTTCTGTTTCCTAGTCTTTCATTTTGAAATAAACAAGTTATTTCATTTTTAGCAATTAGTTAATTCCTCGTGTTATTCATTGGCAAGCTACATCCAAATACAGTACGTTATAATCTATTCATCAATTTGGTGGGAAGCAATATGTATAATTCCAGTTCATGATTTACAACACTAATTATACTATGGGAAGTGTGAGAAAAGAAATAAGACGTCGACCTTTCTCGGTCCATCCGCAGTAGTTAAACTTTCGAAGGTTAAACAGAACCTTGCAATATCGGAAGCAATGGATTCACTGGTATTCGCACGTCGTTGTTCTGCTGCGGTATCTGTTCACAAAAAGCTAGTACAAGCTGACGCCTCAGAGATGTGGAAGAAGCCACACTTGGTGTCGCCTCGCCTGGACGTGTAGAGAGGGCAGCCACCTGCCCCTTCTGCCCTTTGCCCGGCCCTTCCTCCCTATCGCTTCAACGCACTCTCAAGTTTGACTCATCTACAGTCTTGATTCGGATTACTGACTGAAGCTGTGTTCCATTATGCCGACTTCTGATACGTCCCGGACTTGTATCAGTGTTTGGTTCACTAACAGTACCCAGTGTTCGTTTCTCTGTTGTTTGGCGTACAAGCCGGTGCAGATGCCGCTAGGTAGCACTCTACCTACACCACGTAGCACAGAGTATTAGTGGCGAGGACTTCATCATTGTAAAGATGCATCCAACGAACCACAGAACAACGGTGTCACAATTTCTGACGTGAATCGAGGGAGTGTTAACATCGTTATCTTTCTCTATATACTGAGAAAAAAGTTATGCACTCAGGAGGAGTGGTCCAATATGACCTACTTTGGTATATTTGCATAGCACTGATGTGTGTGTAAACGATTAGATTCACACGGATGTATATAGTGCCGACCAGCGTGCATCAGTGACGTCACCTCCCAGTTGTTGCGATGCTGTTGTCACGTGCTGTAAGGTAGACACTGGAGCAAGTCGTCTACTTAAAGTGCCAAGTACCAGTAATGCCTGCTGACGCGTTAGGTAGCCCATCCACCAACTAAATCATTTGGCAGAGGCCGAATCGTTGGACTGAGTAAAGCGGTGTGGTCGCATCATGCAGTTGCTAAGTATGTCGACCTTTCAGATGTCACAATGGTCCGATGTTGGAATCAATGGCTGCACGATGGCGTCTAATCACGTCTCGTGCAGGTTCGGTTCGTCCAAGAAACGCCTTCGCTAGGGAGGTGTGTCGTACGGTCTTCCAAGCAATGCGAAATCATATGACCATGCCATCAGCCTTCTACGAACATGTGTTGGTCTCCTGTGTCTCGCATATGATAGGCTTCGTTCCTGCCACCCCATGCGTCGGTTGCCATTGACACCACCACAACAACGGCAGCGTTTGGAATGGGGCCCTGCTTGGGAGGCGTGGACAGAAGACGAAGGCGTCGCATCATGTCCAATGATGCTTCCCGCTTCTCTATCACTTTGGATGACCGCCGTGTCCGGTTATAGTGGCCCCAAGGTTACGGGGAACATCCTTTTAATTTTGTGGAGAGTCACATAGGCGTGAACCCTGTTATTATGGTTCGGTAACCTTAAGATATGAGTTTAGGTCAAATTCAGTCGTGTGTCGGCGGAAATTGGCGGAACAGCGATGCGTTAGATTATATTAGGATGCACTTTTAGTTCCAATTGTTCCATACTAAGAAGGTGCTCTTGGATGTAAAACATTTCAGAAAACAAGAATACAAAATAAATAATTAGAAAACAAGAAAATATATTCTAATGTACCTCACACAGATCACAAATGAAATTTCACGTGGAATTGGTAAAAGATATATATATATATATATATATATATATATATATATATATATATATATGTTCCGAAATAATAAATTTTCTATACACTTATGTTAATATAATAATTCTTAAGCTATTACAGCCATGCATCACCACATAAAACTAAAATAAAAGATATTTTGCAACAGTAATTTGCAGAAATCATCTAACTGAATAAGATTCTTAAACAACTCAGTATATACGCAATATTCCCGTTATGTGAGGCTATTAATAACAGAACAGACATGCATCAATAAGATCTGGTAAGAGAGCCATCAATGGCATAGAATTAGTTGGCCAACGATATTTCTACGTTATATACATTCTGTCTCCGTCCATCCTACCCTTGACGGCTCAGCACTCTAAGACAATATTCCAACAAGATAATGCACGTTCACACACAGGACGCGTGTCTTTGGACAGCCTACTGCATACTCTGGTTTTCCGTGGCCAACAACATACCAGGACCTCTCCATCACTCAACGTCGAGACATTCGTCTCAATAGTAACAGAATAAGGAGAGACAGGTGATAATAAAAGAAGACAAATGTGCCTCAACGGATGATCAAAACCCTTTTCAACACCATTATGAACCACATTAGGTCATGCATTACGACCAGAACAGCTCTGACACTCTACTAATATGCCACCAACGTCCCATCTACACTGGTCAAAACAATTAGGAAATCAGTTAAGACATCTAAGTTTTGAAGCACTGTCAACAGTGGAATGAACGAAAATGATTCGAAGTCTTTCTGTCGGTTCTACGGAGTGGAGAATTGTGTTTACCAAAGGAATTACACAAGCAGTTAGGTTCAGATACGTAGTGAGCAGTAGTGCAGTACAGTAACGAGGTGAAGTATCTGAAGCTATGGAATGGACAGCCATAGCAAAGTTAGAAGAGGGACAGACACAGAGGGAGGTGGCTGTAGCTATCGGAATGTCGCAAAGTGTAATTTACAGGAGCTGGACGCGACTTCAGACAACAGAAACCGTCAAAAATAGGCAAGCCCAAGATCGTCCACGGGTAACATGAGCAAGAGATGGCCGTTTTCACCGGTTAACAACCCGTCGAGACAGGAGGCTCACTACAACGCAGATGCAGACACACCCAACAGGCAGCTACAGGATCCACAATCTCAACAAAAACAGTCCGCAGTTGTTTTCAGGGATGTGGCCTCAACGTGCGGAGGACTACAGTGTGTGACCCATTAAAACCACGACAGCAATTAGCGCGTAGAAACTTGGAGGATGAACATCGGGATTGGAGTCGTAACGAATGTCGCTGTTCACAGATGAGTCAAGATTTTGTGTTCTACATCAACATACATACTCAGCAATCCACCAAGGCCTCAACGTGCGGAGGACTACAGTGTGTGACCCATTAAAACCACGACAGCAATTAGCGCGTACAAACTTGGAGGATGAACATCGGGATTGGAGTCGTAACGAATGTCGCTGTTCACAGATGAGTCAAGATTTTGTGTTCTACATCAACATACATACTCAGCAATCCACCAAGGCCTCAACGTGCGGAGGACTACAGTGTGTGACCCATTAAAACCACGACAGCAATTAGCGCGTAGAAACTTGGAGGATGAACATCGGGATTGGAGTCGTAACGAATGTCGCTGTTCACAGATGAGTCAAGATTTTGTGTTCTACATCAACATACATACTCAGCAATCCACCAAAAGGTTCGTGGCGGTGGGTACTCAGTGTCAGTTCTAGTTACTTGCTTTCCTGTTCCACTCCCATATAGAAGGAGGGAAAATGAATGGTTGTATTCGAGGTCGTCCAAACGTTTTACATGCGGTCTCCTTTAGAGACGAATTACACCTTCTCAAAATTCTCCCAATGAACGGAAGTCGATCATTCGCCTTCCTCACGACTGTCCTTATATGCTCGTTCCAATTCATATCGCTGGGCAGCATTACGCCTAGGTATTTAATTAACGCGACTCTCTCAAGCAGCACGCTACTAATGTTGTAATCGAACATTATGGGATTGTTTCTCTTACTTATCTGCATCACCTTAAATTTTTCTACATTTAGCGCTAGTTGCCGTTCCTCACACCATCTAAAAATTTGGTCCAAGTCATCCTGAATCCTACTACAGTCATTCAATGACGACACCTTCCGGTACACCACAGCATCATCAGCAAACAGCCGCAGATTGCAACTCACCCTGTCAGATCATTTACATAGTTACGAATTAATAGCGGTCCTATCACACTTCCCTGCGGCACTCTTGACGATACCCTAGTCCCTGATAAACACTCGCCATCGAGGACAACGTACTGGGCTCTATTACTTAAGTAGCCTTCGAGCCTCTCACTCACATATTTGGGTACCTATTCCATACGCTCCTACCTTCGTTAGAAGTCTATAGTGCGGTATCGTGTCAAACGCCTTTAGAAAATAGCGAAATACGCAGTCTGCGTGTTGTCCTTCATCCATATCTCGCAAGGCGTCATGAGAGAAAAGGGCAAGCTGAGTTTCGTACGATCGATGCTTCCTAAAGCCGTGTTGAGATACAACTGCATTTCAAGGAAATTTACTCTATTAGAACTGAGAATAAGTTCAAGAATTCTACAGCAAACTGATTTTGATGATAAGGGTCTGTAATTTTGTGGGTCCGCTCTTTTGCCTTTCTTATACATGGGAGTTACCTGCGCCTTTTTCTCTTCGCTTGGAAGTATGCGCTGGATCAAAGATTCGCTACAAATGCAGGCTGAATAAGGGCCCAGTGCCGCTGAGTAAAACCGGATTGGCACTCCATCTGGACCTGGCCACTTGTTTGTGTTTAACTCTCTTCTGTACACCAGCTATGCCTAGTAATATGTCCCCCATTTGGTAGTTAGTGCGACTATCGAATGAAAGTATGTCCTCCTGCGTGAATTATTTCTTAAATGTTACATTTAACTTTGATGTCTTCTCGCACCACTCCAGAATGATCAACTAATGACTGGATCGAGGCCTTTGATCCACTTACCGATTTTATATAGGATCAGATTTTTTTCGAGTTCTTGGCAAAATCTTGTACTAAAGTATGACGGCGGTAGTTTATGTATGCTTCGCGCATCGCTTTCTTTATAGGCGAGAGAATCTCTACTAATTTTTGTCTAATTTGAGTTGCTTGACTTTTTATTAATCGAGAGTGCAACTGCCTTTCTCGGCATTTTTCGGATATTATTATTAAACCATGTTGAGTCTTTTACATCCTTAATTCACTTTTTCGGCATGTATTTCTCCAGCGTTTTATTTACAATGTATTGAAATATTGCCCTTATTCTTCTATGTCCACCGTACCAGAGCCAAACGACGTCCATTCAGTCCTTATGTATTGAAATATTGCCCTTATTCTTCTATGTCCACCGTACCAGAGCCAAACGACGTCCATTCAGTCCTTAAGTAGGACGCAAACAATTGCTTATCTGCTCTTCCTAGCACACTCTCCTAGGCTTCTTGACCAATTTATTAACTTTGATGGCCATTGTCGCTATGACTAGCTAGTTCATGAGTAGTTTGTAAGTTTAGGGACTGATGACCCCGTAGGTAAGTCCCATAAGCTATACAAACATTTGCACATTACAAACATCCCCACTGAGCTGCACTGGTGGACATCATGTGCAAAGGAAATCGACCTCGAAGGCAGTATTATAGAAATGGAAGAAGAAGTAGAGGAAGATGAGATAGTAGATACGATACTGCGAGACGAATTTGACAGAGCACTGAGACATTTGAGAGGAAACAAAGCCCCTGGAGTTGATGATATTCCGTCTGAACTGCTGATATCGTTGGGAGAGCCGATCATGAAGAAATTGTTCCATCTGTTAGGTAAGATGTATGAGACAGAGCAAATATCCTCCGACTTCAAAAAGAATATACAGTAGTAATTCTAGTTCCAAAGAAAGCAAGTATAGACAAATCTGACAACTTTTAGTTTTATAAGTCATAATTTTTAAAATAATAGCATGTTGGGGAAGATCAATTTGGATTTAGGAGAATGTGGGAACACGAGAGGCAATAGTCACTTAACGACTTATCTTAGAAGATAGGTTAAGGAAAGAGAAAACCTACGATTTTAGCTTTTGTAGATCTGGAGAAAGCTTTTTACAGTGTTGACTGCAATACACAATTTCAAATTATGAAGCTGGCAGGGGTAAAATATAGGGAGCGAACACTTATATTCAACTTGTAAAAAGGCCAGACAGAAGTAATTTGATTCGAAGGGCATGAAAGGAAAGCAATTGTTGGGAAGGGAGTAAGACCGGGTTGTAACATTTCCCCAATGTTGTTCAATCTGTACATTAAGCAAGCTGTGAAGGAATGCAAGAAAACAATTTGGAGACGGAATTAAAGTTCATGGAGAAGAAATAAAAACTTTGCGGTGTGCCGATGACACACTAACTCTGTCAGAGACAGCATAGGACTTGGAATAGAAAATGAACGGAGTGGACAGTGTCTTGACAGGAGGGTATAAGATGATTATTAATAAGAGTAAAACTAAGGTAAAGGAATTAAGTGTAAGAAAATAAGGCGATGCTGAGGGAATTAGATGAGGTAATCAGACAATAAAAGTTGTAGATAAGTTTTTTATTAGGATGGCAAAATAACTTGTGATGGCCGAAGTAAAGAAGATATAAACTGCAGAATGGCTATGGGAGGAAAAGCTTTTCTGAAGAAGCGAAATTTGTTGACATCTAATATTAATTTAAATGTTGGATAATCCTTTCCGAAAGCATTTGTCTGGACTTTAGCATAGTATGAGAGTGAAATGAGGACGATAAGGAGTTGAGATAAGAAGATGATAGAAGCTTTTGAAATGTGGTGCTACAGACGAATGATGAAGATTAGAAGGGTAGATCACATAACTAATGAGGAGATGCTCAACAGAATTGGAGAGAAAAGGAGTTTCTGGCATATCCTGACTAAGAAAGGAGATAGATTGGTGGGACACATTCTGAGACATCAAGGAATCGTCAATTTAACGTTGAAGGAAACGTTTGTGGTAAAGAAAAAAAAGACCGCTCTCCATGTCCCTCTATGGTTTTTACCAGAAACAACCACAAACAACCAAAACCGCAGAGGAAGACCAAGAGATGGATACAGCAAGCAGGTTCAGACAGAGGTAGGTTGCCGTTCTTATGTGGAGACGAAGAGGCTTGTTCAGGATGGGGTATTGTGGAAAGCTGCATCAAACCAGTCTCCGGACTGAAGACCAGAACAACACAAACATGAGCTATATGTGGAACAGCATATTCCTGTTGAAAAATGACACATCTATACTGCCACACCGGAGCTAACAATATAGAGTGCACTTTGTGCTTAATACGGTCATCCTTCCTTATAATGGTCGGCTAGAACCTTGACGATGAGTATGCTTACCCTTGGAGTCACACACTGGACCATTGTGACATTCGATATGTACAGGCAGCCAGGGGAGGCCACCTCAAGTTGATATCGCTGTCTGGTTGGAGTAGGATGCATCTTATTCATGAGTCCAGCTCTGAGCCCATTGTCTACCCTACTAGGCCACACATAAACAAGAATCAAGCACTCTGCTTGTCGTGCTATCTCTCACAGAGAATTCCGACTCCATTACATGCTTTCTACGTCTGCCGAGACACATTGATATTGACTACATCTTCTTGGTGCTTAATTCCGCTCTCAATAAGTGTTCCTTGTTCTAAAGATAATTACAGAGCTCTGATTGGATCAACTGCCTCTGAGTCTTGCAGAATATTAGTGTTGCCAAAATAAAATTGTTCGAATATTAAAGATCATCGGAGGTACCATTTGACGTACAGTGATTCCTTATTTTATTCCAACTTATTTTACTTTATGAAAAATACCTTTATGGTTCCATGTACAGTAGTTTAATCGACATCTCATGTTCCTGCCATCATTGGCATCTGCGCAGCAGCTTGGCCAAGAAAAACGTGTCACGTGGCTTTGCGCTGCAGTTTCAAGACTCTGACCTCAGCAGTTGGATAAAACTAATATACATACATCACCAATGATAATAATAAAATCCGTATTGACTTGGTTATCAGGTCTTCTGAATTCTGACGGTGAATGTGTATCGTATCTTGCATTGAGAACACAGTTTCTTAGATTGTCCATACATATCACTCAACCCGCTCAAAGAAAGCAACTAGGAATGAGCAGTGCCTATGCGATGGTGTGAGTAAAGTCCGACCACTTCTAGTCATAACTGTGGTGTCGCACAAGTCTAAAGTGCGCGCCACCTACTTTCGCCACGCGCCGCCATGCACGCACGGTGCGGCGTTCTTACGACGTCAGCCACGAGCGCCCTCTCCTACAACTCCGCTCGTGGCCACCACTGAACGATATCATTCACTTGGTACTGAGATAGGAACCAGCGAACACTTCGGAATCAGATAGGCACCAGTGAAGACTTGGCTATCGGACAGGCACTAGGCAGGCCTCTAGCTCAACTATGTATCAGCATTCTGCAGTACTGAGCTATGTAAAAGTTAAGTATTACTAAGTCTCTAAGAAATATAGATCTCATTCTAATTTACTCTAGTGTTTCTAGTTCCTGTTGTCCCACTGGCTGGTCACCTCCTACCTGCACAAGCGTGCATCCTTTATTCCTATGTCGGTCTTTCTACTCGGCCACTGACACCTACGATGGAAACAAAACACAAAAGCTGCGACGAGGATAGGACACAAAAGTGGCGACGAGGAGTGATAGAAGAACCGTGGACCAGCCCGCTTGCAGCAGCCAGACAGCAGCAGTCGTCAGAAATTGTTCCCGCCCACCCACCCTTATTATAATAATTTTGGGGGAAGGTATTTTGTTCCGTGTTTTGTGGACTTTTTTGTCACAGAGCGTCCTCTTTCATATTGCATTTGTGTGTTGTTCTAATTTACTTGTATGCGCGGCGCCTAATCGGTCAGCATGGCTACTACCTCTAGCCCAAACTTAATGGAAATTATTCAGTTACAGACGGCGCAAATCACGCAACTACTTCAAGCTGTGTCGCAGTTGACGGCACAGGCTTGCCAACATCTGCCGCGACACCACTTCCTATGTTTCGCAAGAACAACGAATGTGAGGAAAAATGGAGCGACTACTTCGCCCAATTTCAAGAACTCGTCGCGGCTCATCAAATTACACGTCAGAGACTGAAAAACCTGTTATTATCCATTGTGGGCACCAACACCTTCGTGATACTGCAGAAACTTTTCCCCCACGCATCTCCTCGCGATCTAGAATTCGATCAAATTGTAGAAGCACTGAATTCTCATTATGAGAGAAAAGTTCTCGTAGCAGCGGCGCGGTACCGATTTTTCAAACTGAAAAAATTACCGCAGCAGTCACACCAAGAGTGGATAACTGAGTTGAAGTGCTTAACCCGCCAATGTAAATTTACTTGCTCTTGTGGACTCTCTTATAGTGACGTTATGTTAAGAGATGCAATTACGCAGAACATTCAGGACCCCAGAATTAGGGCAGCAATTCTAAAACAATCTGACCCCTCATTAGACAGTGTACTGCAGCTTATTGAAGCGCATGATTCTTTTGACTTAGCAGATGTAGAAATGCAAAGCCACAGTGTACATTCAGTGCGCCGCAACGGATGCTTTCCTAGCCGTAGTTCTCAGTCTATCCCTAGTGATTCTTATTTTAATACTGGCCGTGCTGAACAGACAGTGAACAGTAGCCAGTGCAAAAGTGCGACACAAAGGTCGCCCCGTCGTGTTAGAAACAGTAATTTGAATAACGGGCGCCAACGCTCATTTCAGAAAATGGTTCGTAAGTCTTGCCCTCAGTGTGTATCTCGCCACAAACGTGCGCATTGCCCTAGTCGCAACGCAACCTGCTATCAATGTGGCACATGTACAGGACATGTACAGCCTGTGTGTATGCAAATTAAAAACTAAAAGAACGGTACCAGTAGAAACAGTGCTTTGCCGAGTGCACGAACAGTTCATGCTGTCAATGTCATAGACGCTGTGGAATTGAACAGTGCTTTACTTCGTTCTCAATTGCAAGAAAGTTCTTCTGCGCCTACTGCAAAATTATGTCGTGAGCCACGTCGCAAGCGCCGATGAGCGCGTAAAACCGTGCAACGGAAAAGCGTTCGGGACAAGCAAAATGACTACGTACAGTGCAATCCTGTAGTGAACCTAGTGCCATCTGCAACTTCTCCTTGTAATAGTGCCCAGTTCTGTGTAGCTAGTGACAGTAGACTTGATGTAGCTACTCAAAGTAATTTTAGTGCAGCTGCCTCGCATTGCTCAGACGCCGATCCGGCGGTAGTGCCATCTAGTGACGTCGTTGTTAATCCGCTATGTGCCGATTCTGCGCCGCTTACTTAACTACGCGGCCCACGCATGCGCAAGTGTAGCAAACAAACTGTATCAGACATTGCCCACATTCGCGCACCTGTCGAGCGCCACAAGCAAAAACTTTTTGTGACTCTTTCAATAGAAAATCAGCCTGTGCAATTTCAGCTCGACACTGGTTCCGCTGTTACATTAATTAATAAAGATACTTATGAACTGCCGGGTTCGCCAAAATTGGCCAACAGCATACACAGGACAAAATATTCCCGTGTTAGGAACGTGTAGCCTGCCCGCCTCTTTTCAAGGTGTAACAAATACAGTTTCTTTTGTAGTTCTTCAGACCAAATCTACACAGAACATTTTTGGACTAGATGCATTTGACTTGTTTCGTTTATCAATTCAAAGAGATGTGCTTCAAATTTCGTCAGTAGTGCCTCAGGACAAAATTAATGCATTGTGTGAAAAATATAGTGACTTGTTTTCGCCGGAACTAGGTTGTGCAAAAGACTTCGTGGCACATGTAACTTTAAAAGAATCTGCAGTTCCAAAATTTCGTAAAGCTAGACCAGTGCCTATCGCAATTCGTGATAAAGTTGCAGACGAACTTAAACGTTGGCAAGATAGTGGGGTGATTTCTCCTGTTTCTGCGAGTCAGTGGGCCTCGCCTATAGTAATTATACCCAAGCCGTCAGGAAAACTTCGTCTCTGTGCGGACTTCAAATCGACAATGAACGGTCAAACAATTGTTGATACTTACCCCCTGCCCAGACTTAGGAACTTATGGACAAATTAGGACAGTCTCGCTTCTTTTCTAAGATTGATTTAGCAGAGGCATACTTACAGATTCCACTTGATGACGAGTCAAATAAGTTTTTCGTCATTAATACTCACATGGGCCTTTTTCAATTTCAACGCCTACCCTTTGGCAGTTCTTCCGCCCCCCCCCCCCTATTTTTCAGCGCTTTTTGGAACAGCTGACAGTTTCTGTACCGTGTTGCTCGAACTATTTAGATGATGAAACTTCCTGGCAGATTAAAATTGTGTGCCGGAACCGGGACTCGAACCTGGGACCTTTGCCTTTCGCGGGCAAGCGCTCTACCACTGAGCTACCCCGACACGACTCACGATGCCGCACCACAACTTTACTTCCGCCAGTACCTCGCCTCCTACTTTCCAAACTTCACAGAAGTTCTCCTGCGAAACTTGCAAGACTAGCACTCCTGGAAGAAAGGATATGGTGGAGACATGGCTTAGCCACAGCCTAGGGGATGTTTCCAGAATGAAACTTTCACTCTGCAGCGGAGTGTGCGCTGATATGAAACTTCCTGGCAGATTAAAATTGTGTGCCGGAACCGGGACTCGAACCTGGGACCTTTGCCTTTCGCGGGCAAGCGCTCTACCACTGAGCTACCCCAACACGACTCACGATGCCGCCTCACAACTTTACTTCCGTCAGTACCTCGCCTCCTACTTTCCAAACTTCACAGAAGTTCTGCGAAACCTGCAAGACTAGCACTCCTGGAAGAAAGGATATGGTGGAGACATGGCTTAGCCACAGCCTAGGGGATGTTTCCAGAATGAAACTTTCACTCTGCAGCGGAGTGTGCGCTGATATGAAACTTCCTGGCAGATTAAAATTGTGTGCCGGAACCGGGACTCGAACCTGGGACCTTTGCCTTTCGCGGGCAAGCGCTCTACCACTGAGCTACCCCGACACGACTCACGATGCCGCCTAACAACTTTACTTCCGTCAGTACCTCGCCTCCTACTTTCCAAACTTCACAGAAGTTCTCCTGCGAAACCTGCAAGACTAGCACTCCTGGAAGAAAGGATATGGTGGAGACATGGCTTAGCCACAGCCTAGGGGATGTTTCCAGAATGAAACTTTCACTCTGCAGCGGAGTGTGCGCTGATATGAAACTTCCTGGCAGATTAAAATTGTGTGCCGGAACCGGGACTCGAACCTGGGACCTTTGCCTTTCGCGGGCAAGCGCTCTACCACTGAGCTACCCCGACACGACTCACGATGCCGCCTCACAACTTTACTTCCGCCAGTACCTCGCCTCCTACTTTCCAAACTTCACAGAAGTTCTCCTGCGAAACTTGCAAGACTAGCACTCCTGGAGGAAAGGATATGGTGGAGACATGGCTTAGCCACAGCCTAGGGGATGTTTCCAGAATGAAACTTTCACTCTGCAGCGGAGTGTGCGCTGATGAAACTTCCTGGCAGATTAAAATTGTGTGCCGGAACCGGGACGCGAACCTGGGACCTTTGCCTTTCGCGGGCAAGCGCTCTACCACTGAGCTACCCCGACACGACTCACGATACCACCTCACAACATTACTTCCGCCAGTACTTTCGCAGGAGAACTTCTGTGAAGTTTGGAAAGTAGGAGGCCAGGTACTGGCGGAAGTAAAGTTGTGAGGCGGCATCGTGAGTCGTGTCGGGGTAGCTCAGTGATAGAGCGCTTGCCCGCGAAAGGCAAAGGTCCCAGGTTGGAGTCCCGGTTCCGGCACACAATTTTAATCTGCCAGGAAGTTTCATATCAGCGCACACTCCGCTGCAGAGTGAAAGTTTCATTCTGGAAACATCCCCTAGGCTGTGGCTAAGCCATGTCTCCACCATATCCTTTCTTCCAGGAGTGCTAGTCTTGCAAGTTTCGCAGGAGAACTTTTGTGAAGTTTGGAAAGTAGGAGGCGAGGTACTGGCGGAAGTAAAGTTGTGAGGCGGCATCGTGAGTCGTGTCGGGGTAGCTCAGTGGTAGAGCGCTTGCCCGCGAAAGGCAAAGGTCCCAGGTTCGAGTCCCGGTTCCGGCACACAA
Source organism: Locusta migratoria (assembly GCA_026315105.1). NCBI lineage: Eukaryota > Metazoa > Arthropoda > Insecta > Orthoptera > Acrididae > Locusta > Locusta migratoria. Next base: position 12,311,119 of record CM048755.1, read on the forward strand.
TTTTAATCTGTCAGGAAGTTTCATATCAGCGCACACTCCTTTGCAGAGTGAAAGTTTCATTCTATTTAGATGATATTGTGGTCTCAGGACGCACAGTTGAAGAACATTTATCTAACCTGGAGTGTCTTTTCAAAGTGTTGACTGCAGCAGATCTACGTTGTAATAAAGCAAAGTGTTCATTTTTCCAGACTGAAATAGAGTACCTAGGCCATGTGATTAATGCCCAAGGAATTCATACCTTTCAGTCACATCTTAGAGCAATCAAAGACTTGCCTCCTCCTAAGAATGTGCAGGAATTGCAAGCAGTAATGGGAAAGCTTAACTATTATTTCAGATTTATTCCCAATGCCTCTCAGATTGCGGCTCCACTGCATCTCTTACGTAGGAAGAATGTTCCTTTTGTGTGGTCTAAGGATTGCCAAGTTGCCTTTGACAAATTAAGGTCTGCACTACTCAGTGATGCATGTTTGATTCCCTTTGACCCACAGAAGCCTGTCGTGTTAGCAGTGGATGCCTCGTCGTACAGTCTGGGTGCAATATTGTCACATCGTATTGGTTCTCACGATCGTCCTATTGCCTTTGCATCCAAGCTACTGACGCGAACGCAACAGAATTAGACAGATAGAAAAGGAGGCCTTCGCAATCATTTCCGGCGTCACAAAGTTTCATCATTATCTCTATGGCAGAAAATTCTATTTGTTGACTGACCACAAGCCTCTCACGTCGTTGTTCTCACCCACAAAGCCAATTCCGCTACGAACGGCACAAAAGCTGCAGAGATGGTCCTTAATACTGTTTAATTATCAGTATGAGATTTTGTACCAACCTACCACTAAACATGCCAACGCGGACACACTTTCCCGACTTCCGGTTGGCCAGGATGTGTCATTTGATTCTTCGGAAATGGCATGTTGTCAGATAGACTCCAGAGATGCTTCCGCTGTCGCAGACTTTCCTTTAAACTCTCGTCGGGTTGCACAGGAAACAGCTGCGGATGCAGACCTAAATGTGGTAGCACGTTTTGTTCGCTCTGGGTGGCCTGCCAGAGCCAAAGACATTCAACGGCCTCTGGTTCGACGTTATTTTGCACAACGTCATGCATTATCTTTAAGTCAGGGTGTACTGTTGTTGCATACCGACAACGACCAAGCAAGAGTGATTGTTCCTCGTTCCCTGCAACGAGAAGTGTTACGCCTCCTGCATCAAGGACATTGGGGTATTGTTAGGACAAAGCAACTGGCCAGACGTCATTGTTCCTGGGTTGGTATGGACGCTCAGATAGAGAACATGACGTCACAGTGTACTGTTTGTGCGGAGCATCAGGCGGCTCCCCCGCAACGTTTCTCGGACTGGCCACGCCCCAAGGGACCATGGCAACTTTTACACATTGACTTTGCCGGACCTTTCTGGAATACGCGCTGGTTAATTGTTGTAGACGCTTTCAGCAAGTTTCCGTTTGTGATTGCCATGATCTCAACGACAGCATCTAGTACAATCAGTGCCTTAACATCAGTGTTTTGTATTGAAGGTTTGCCTGAAACTATCTCAGTGACAATGGACCTCAGTTTGTTAGTGCGGAATTTCAACAGTTTTGTCGTGTGAATGGCATTCAGCATATCACCACCGCACCTTTTCACCCTCAGTCCAATGGTGAAGCAGAACGTTTCGTTCGAACATTCAAGTCTCACATGGAAAAGATGAAAGGTCAGCACTCCAGGCAGCAAGCTCTTCAAATTTTCCTGTCTATGTATCGGTGCATGCCACGTGACGGCCCTTCTCCTGCCGAACTGCTACACGGCCGCCGTCACCGCACTCTCCTTCACATGCTGCAGCCTCCCACGCACCGAGTCGGTTCGTATGGCGCTACGCGTTTTCATGTTTCTACACCGGTGCTGTGCAACGTGTTTGCCGGGAAGAACCGTTGGTTGTCGGGCACCATTCAGCGCGTGCTTGGTCGCAATATGTATGTTGTACGTTCTTCCACAGGGTCGGAGCTGCGGCGCCACGCAAACCAATTGCGCCTGCACAGGCCGCGCGATCCTGTCTCGGGTTTCTTGATTCCAGACCCAGTTCACCGCCAGGGAGCACCTACACATCGCTCGCCGCCGGACCCAGCGTCCCCGGACTACGAGATCGTCCCGATGGATATCGTGCGCCTCCTACGCAGTCGGCCCCTCCGCCTCCGTCGCCGCCTCAGCTGCCAGCGTCAACGAAAGGGACTCCGGGACCGTGTGTGCCCCCGCCGCCTGGCCCACGCACCTCAGAAGAAGATGAGCTGCTCCCTCTGGGCGGTGGCGTGCGCCCTTCCCCTGGTTTTGGTGGGTTTCCCGGGGGATCGCAAGGTGGATGCCGGGGCGCGGACGGCGTCTCGATCCCAGCCTCAGCTACGACGCCCGTCCCACCAGTAACGCCACCGCCCAGGCCCTCCTCCCAGTGCCGTCGCCGTGGCCCTCAGCCCTACGCCACGACGGCGCGGCGGTTTGAGGGGGGGGGGGGGGCTGTGGTGTCGCACAAGTCCAAAGTGCGCGCCACCTACTTTCGCCGCGCGCCGCCATGCACGCATGGCGCGGCGTTCTTACGACGTCAGCCACGAGTGCCCTCTCCTACAACTCCGCTCGTGGCCACCACTGAACGACATCGTTCACTTGGGACTGAGATAGGAACCAGTGAACACTTCGGAATCAGATAGGCACCAGTGAAGACTTGGCTGTCGGACAGGCACTAGGCAGGCCTCTAGCTCAACTATGTATCAGCATTCTGCAGTACTGAGCTATGTAAAAGTTAAGTATTACTAAGTCTCTAAGAAATATAGATCTCGTTCTAATTTACTCTAGTGTTTCCAGTTCCTGCGGTCCCACTGGCTGGTCACCTCCTACTTGCACAAGCGTGCATCCTTTATTCCTGTGTCGGTCTTTCTACTCGGCCACCGACACCTACGACGGAAACGAGACACAAAAGCGGCGACGAGGCTGGGACACAAAAATAACACTAGGAAGGAAGTGTTGGCTGTAGTTCTGCCATTCCTAGAAGGTCAATTCCGAAGTTTGATCGTATCCGCATTTTTGCTTCCGGTCTCTCATTAAGGGATGTCTCTGAGTGAACCCAAGTGCTGTCGTTCGCACGTGGAGGAGGTACACAGATACAGGAACTGTATCTCCTTGCATCACTCTAGCCGCCCAAACGCTACCACAGCAGCTGATGACCGCTCAGCTCAAAGCAACACTGAGAGGAACGCCACCATGCTGAATAATCATTTTCGTGCAGATCGGGACAGGAACTACACGTGGAACAGCTTTTTCCTCTTGAAAAATGACATCACGATACTGCCGCACCGGAACTAACAGTATGGAATGGACTTTGTACTTCACTCAGAAAGCTAGGAATTATTTTTGGTTAAATTTTTTCTCAAAAGCATTTAATTACCTTCATATGACTGCACAAGATCGTTATAAGTGATTTTTTTTTCACAATCACACTATTAGTTTTGCAATACTGCCCTTCTTTTTGGAATGACGTCAAAATGAATTTTCTATAATTTTAATCTCATGAATCATTATTATTAAAATAACATTTAAGATTAAATACATACATATAAATGTCTCAAAATTTGAAGAAAGTTCAAGAAATCTAAATCCAACAATGAGGAAGTCTTAAATATCTTCCGTAGGTACCTCAACTTTGCAGCTGTATCCAACCACTTTGCAATGGACAATACAAGCTAAAATTGATCTTAAATGGGAGCAGGATATTCATATAAATGAAATATGACAGTGTGCACGAATTCTTACTGACAAGAATAGCCGCGGCGGGGTGGCCAAGCGCATTGAGGCGCTATGCTCCGATGCGCGAGGCCGTTCCCCCTCGGGCATGGATGTTTGTGTCGTCTTTAGTATAAGCTAGTTCATAAGTGGTTTTTAAGTTTAGGGACTGATTACCCCGCAGTTAAGTCCCTTAAGCTTAACAAACATTTGAACAATTTTTTTTTCGGTTCACAGAAAAACGTGTTTTTTTTTGGGGGGGGGGCGGGGAGGGGCTGTGCTAAGTACAAACAGACCTCATGTCATCCTACACAGAAAATTGAAAGTCAGGAAACTGATACTTAATCTCAACCTATGCCACAGGACTATACAGAAGGGGAAAGTATTGGAAAGGAAATCACATGCAGGACAAGGACTTTTTCCAAAAGAAAGTACGAGCAGTGGTAGAACGAAATTAACCAAATGAACTGCAGGGGGCCTAAAACGCAAGAAGATACCAAGGCAAGATAATGATGACGGTGACCATGAGGAAGATTCACTGTGCCCTAGGTGCCTCAAGCCTTCTTCAAACAGTCGACCTAGAGCAAAATGGATTCAGTGCACAAACTACATCGTGTGGCTCATCAAACAACCGTGGAAAATGAAGTCTGTGGCCTCTTTTATGAGTGTTTAAACTGAGCTGATCCTTTTGAGTTAGACAATGATTGAAGCTGACTGATTTGTATTAAGATATTATAAATGGGAATAATTTTAAACTTTCCCGTTGTCATAGTAAACTGTTAAATATTTAATGCAGTATTCAAATTGATATTATGAACATTACAATGTTTCTTGATAATTATCTTGTGATTTGGATTTCCTAAACTGTACTGCTTTAACTTACCAGAAGACTACATGGGTCAATGTTTGTCTGCCTATGGGCCATCTTACCCCGAGGTAGGGGCAGATTGGACCACGTGACTTATCTCCAGTAATTAATTTTTTTCTAAAATTTAGCTCATACTTTCAAGCTTAACAATTTCCATCAAGATTCAGTAAGACTTTCCTAAAATTTAACAATAATTTCATAAATTTAGGTATATAAAATAAATGCATATAAAAAATAAATATGGCCAACCTGTCCTGGTCTCCCCTAGGTTTTGCTAATAATTATTCCCTCGTGTATTTTAAATAAAAGAATAAACGAAATGTTACGGACTGCGCCGTGGCTCTAAATGTTATTTACCAATGTAAATAAAATTATTCTAGCATACATGCACGTCTATAAGTAGTGGAGACATCAAGTTATAAAACACTGGGTGGTTATAATTAAACTTTCCGTATTTAACACGTTATAACACGGCAACTAATTACCGTACCAGTTCCAACCGTGGTAGCATTAATGTCCTGAATTTTGGTCCCTTACACTCACTAACCAACCAATGCTCGAAGTACGGGGTGCAGGATTTCCATGAGTCACCGATCAGTTACACTTAAGGCTAACACGTAGCGTCATCAGTCATCGTGATCCATAGTCTCACACGCCTGACCAGTCACAGTGCAACTGTTGACGTGTCAACATAAGCTTGGACGAAAGGGGCAATGCGTATTGGTGAAGCTGGATTATCAGAACAACAGTAATTCTTCTGCTGAACTTCGATAATATCGCCGTCTGAATGGATTATGATAGGGCCCTGTTCCCCTAAAAATGTTCAAATGTTTGTTTAGATTAAGGTACTTGACTGCGGAGTCATCAGGCCCTAAACTTACAAAGTACGTATGAACTACGTTATACTAAAGACGACACAAACATCCGTGCCCGAGGGGGGATTCGAATCCCCGAACGTAGCGGCCGTGCAGACTGTGACTGGCGCGCCGCAGACCGCTCGGCCACCGCGGCCGGTCCCTCTTCCTCCACTTGCTGTGCGGAGCATTATGAAGAAGTTGGAATCGCCCGCACAGGAATGACCTCGAGGTCTAAGGCGCTATGCTACGGACTGCATGGCTGCTATCCGTCGGGGATTCTTCCTCGGGCATGGGTGTCTGTGTTGTCCTCAGCATAATTTAGTAATTTAATTTAAGCAGTTTCTAAGTCTAGGGACCTCAGCAGTTTGATCCCTTAGGTTTACAGACATTTGAACATTTTTCCCTAATTCACGTAGCGTATCCCTCCTTTGCCGCCACTTCATCAAATCCCCTGTTGGTTCAGTGGTTAGAATTGACGTACTACTTCCTCTTGCGTATCGTAAGAGGCGACCAAAGCAATCTTCGTCGAAGCTTTCATGTTGCTCATTTACCTATAACTCACGATTTTAGCGTAAACCATATACATCACTTCAGAAAATTGGAAATGGTATTGACAGATTTTATTATTATTTATTTGTTTTTGCTGTGTTACTGATTGTGATGGAAATAATCCTCCGGTGGATACACGGGACTGCATACAGTGAATTATGCTTAGTTCCTAATCTTATATATTAAAAGAATCTACAAAAACTAAAGTCAGTCAGCCAGACTACACTACCCGGCGATTTCCTTCATTTTTGGTTTTAACGAAAGGTATTCATCCACAGATTTGTCATCAAGTATCAGAATTTATATAACTTTCGCGCTCCTTTTTCTATACTCAAACGCGATTTTTTTCTGCGTATTTCTTATGGAGATATCCTTGCTGTAAACTAAATTCAGTCGGTCAGGCCGTTCTATCCGATCGATGTTCTTCCTTTTTACTTTAAACGAAAGGTAGTCATACGCAGAATTGTCAATACGTATCAGAATTAACTTAAGCCTCTCCAACCTTTATTTTGATTCAAACGCGGTATCCTTCCATCCTTGCATTGAATATTTTAATGGATTTGTTTTACGATATCTTCGGTTCTAATTAAGGTTCGCAGTTATTTCTTACCTAATAACACTCAGCGAATCAAGCTCTTTCATTTGCGCTTTTAAACACTTGCATTGATTGATTCTGAAGAAAGCCATGTGTGAACATTCAACTTTACTTCCATTTTTTCCAACTTTTTTGTCATTCCATAACCGTGCGAAGTATTCGCACGGGTCCTCTAGTGACGTCTAATTTTGGTGAGCTTATACTAAGCGTCAGTCACCCTAAGGAATTATTTAATCTTATAGCTGGTCAGAATACTTGTTTATAATCTGTAGTTGTAGTAATAGTATTCATATCTTCGTCACCTGGATGTTTGGACTCTTCCCGCTTGACGCCTCAATAAACTAAAATAAAATCTTTCGACTAACCACTCCACCAATTTATAATTTCCATTTATTACGTTGTCCTATTGGCTGTCAAGCTCAAGATTTTCTGACACAGTGAAATAGTATCAAGAAAATCAGTAGCTCAAAACTGCGATGTGTAGATTAGTTCCCTGATGGTGTATCCGGGGCAACGCTTTGTCATCACACAGAAGCAAGGAATGTACACAAAGTCGGCGAGCGAATACAAGGGTGCCTCCAGGTCTAAGGAAAGACGAACGAAAAGCAAAAGCAGCGCAAGTAAAAGTAACTGTGGAATATGCAAGCAGAAATTACGACGGTTGGAACTTAAATAGGTACAACTACTTATTCACAAGCGATACAAAAGCGCTACATGTTTTCACCTGTTACTATCCTCTAAAGTAGTCACAAGCCTTGTGTAGAACTCGTTGCCAGCGATATGGAAGGCGTAGTATACCGTCAGCAGAGTCTGTTGTGTGGCTGGTGCGAGTGGGGCGGTCTACGGCCTGCCGAATCTCTCGAACAGTTCTGAAGCGAATGCCACGAACTGGTTCCTTCATCTTTGGGATCAAGTAAAAGTCACAGGGACTAAAGTCCGGGAAGTATGGTGGATAGTACAGTATTTCCCAGTCCCATCGACCGAACAGAGCAGCCATAGCTTGCGTTGTATGCGCCCGCACATTGCATTGTGCAAAATGATGGGTGGGTTGCACAGAAAGTGTTGCCGCTTCTTTTGCAAAATTGGTCGCGGGTGATGTTCCAAAAACGAACAGTAATACTGTGCATCGACGGTCTGCCGTGGAGGAAAGTAAGGCGTTAGAATAACACTATCACAGTCGTACACGAGAATCACCATAACTTTCACCATACTGGGGCTCTGACGCACTTTCGACTTTCGTGGCGACTCATAATGACGCCGTTTGTTGGATTGGCGTTTCAGTTTTGGATCGTACGATGTGGCATTGCCTCATTCTGTGTTACGATACGGCGTAAGAAAGCCTCTCCTTCGCTCTCATAGCGCTCCAAGTGCGTCTGAGCAGCGTCGTAACGCATCTATTTCTGCATTTCCGTCAATTCATGCGGAACCCATCATTATGCAATTTTTTGCATGCCCAGGCACATTCAATCTTGATCCAACTCCGTTGTTCCTTTTTCGAAAACATGGTGACATCGTTACGTTAGACCGCTCGCTCACAATTGACTGTGTTTCCCTCGATTGTGCGCACGCCGGTGACGTCTTCTTGGTGGTAAGGTAGGTATATTAACAACGTGTGCTATCAGCGACAATAATAGATTCCATTGCATAGTGCCTCCACAGCAGTGCTGTCACTATTTAAGTTTCAACCCTCGTACATATACCTGTAATCTGGAAAGGGGGAAAATCTTAAGATAACTGCCGATCAGTAGTGTGAATAACGGACTGGCAGTGAAGTTCAAAGGAAAAGGTACTGTTAAATATTTGGTACTTTCACACCATTATTGAGGTATTATTTATGCAGCATGAAACGTGTATTGTAATGAAAAAATACATTTACGAGCTGATTAGACATCATGAGCGACTTTATTCTAACTACTCACGTACTATTTACTGGGGTAAATGATTATTATGACTCCCATAGGAAATAGGTCTAATTCACATAGGAGATTTGTATCTGTAACTTTTCTGAATTATGCCGGAAATTGTTTTACGTGATGATAAATTGTCATATATTGCAAACCGATGCTACTGTCAGTTGAATCCTTCTCGTCACTACATATGGATGAAAGTCACTGTAGGGAAATAACTTAGATAACTACATTATGCAATAACTTTATTGATAGAATTTACAAGTTAATGGAACACTTATTTAAAATTCACTACAACCAACATTTTAAATCCTTTCGAACTCCAACACACAATACACGGATTTAAATTTTATTCTAACTTTTCCACCACTTATTGCTATAATACTGTTACAATACTGGTTTATCTCAACAGGTTGTTTCAACACGACAGACAAAAAAATTCTAGTAAGTATACATTCTTAAATTCCGAATATTTTGGGATGTCCCATTTGCTGGACAATCCCGCGGCCGGTCCCTCTTCCTCCACTTGCTGTGCGGAGCATTATGAAGAAGTTGGAATCGCCCGCACAGGAATGACCTCGAGGTCTAAGGCGCTATGCTACGGACTGCATGGCTGCTATCCGTCGGGGATTCTTCCTCGGGCATGGGTGTCTGTGTTGTCCTCAGCATAATTTAGTAATTTAATTTAAGCAGTTTCTAAGTCTAGGGACCTCAGCAGTTTGATCCCTTAGGTTTACAGACATTTGAACATTTTTCCCTAATTCACGTAGCGTATCCCTCCTTTGCCGCCACTTCATCAAATCCCCTGTTGGTTCAGTGGTTAGAATTGACGTACTACTTCCTCTTGCGTATCGTAAGAGGCGACCAAAGCAATCTTCGTCGAAGCTTTCATGTTGCTCATTTACCTATAACTCACGATTTTAGCGTAAACCATATACATCACTTCAGAAAATTGGAAATGGTATTGACAGATTTTATTATTATTTATTTGTTTTTGCTGTGTTACTGATTGTGATGGAAATAATCCTCCGGTGGATACACGGGACTGCATACAGTGAATTATGCTTAGTTCCTAATCTTATATATTAAAAGAATCTACAAAAACTAAAGTCAGTCAGCCAGACTACACTACCCGGCGATTTCCTTCATTTTTGGTTTTAACGAAAGGTATTCATCCACAGATTTGTCATCAAGTATCAGAATTTATATAACTTTCGCGCTCCTTTTTCTATACTCAAACGCGATTTTTTTCTGCGTATTTCTTATGGAGATATCCTTGCTGTAAACTAAATTCAGTCGGTCAGGCCGTTCTATCCGATCGATGTTCTTCCTTTTTACTTTAAACGAAAGGTAGTCATACGCAGAATTGTCAATACGTATCAGAATTAACTTAAGCCTCTCCAACCTTTATTTTGATTCAAACGCGGTATCCTTCCATCCTTGCATTGAATATTTTAATGGATTTGTTTTACGATATCTTCGGTTCTAATTAAGGTTCGCAGTTATTTCTTACCTAATAACACTCAGCGAATCAAGCTCTTTCATTTGCGCTTTTAAACACTTGCATTGATTGATTCTGAAGAAAGCCATGTGTGAACATTCAACTTTACTTCCATTTTTTCCAACTTTTTTGTCATTCCATAACCGTGCGAAGTATTCGCACGGGTCCTCTAGTGACGTCTAATTTTGGTGAGCTTATACTAAGCGTCAGTCACCCTAAGGAATTATTTAATCTTATAGCTGGTCAGAATACTTGTTTATAATCTGTAGTTGTAGTAATAGTATTCATATCTTCGTCACCTGGATGTTTGGACTCTTCCCGCTTGACGCCTCAATAAACTAAAATAAAATCTTTCGACTAACCACTCCACCAATTTATAATTTCCATTTATTACGTTGTCCTATTGGCTGTCAAGCTCAAGATTTTCTGACACAGTGAAATAGTATCAAGAAAATCAGTAGCTCAAAACTGCGATGTGTAGATTAGTTCCCTGATGGTGTATCCGGGGCAACGATTTGTCATCACACAGAAGCAAGGAATGTACACAAAGTCGGCGAGCGAATACAAGGGTGCCTCCAGGTCTAAGGAAAGACGAACGAAAAGCAAAAGCAGCGCAAGTAAAAGTAACTGTGGAATATGCAAGCAGAAATTACGACGGTTGGAACTTAAATAGGTACAACTACTTATTCACAAGCGATACAAAAGCGCTACATGTTTTCACCTGTTACTATCCTCTAAAGTAGTCACAAGCCTTGTGTAGAACTCGTTGCCAGCGATATGGAAGGCGTAGTATACCGTCAGCAGAGTCTGTTGTGTGGCTGGTGCGAGTGGGGCGGTCTACGGCCTGCCGAATCTCTCGAACAGTTCTGAAGCGAATGCCACGAACTGGTTCCTTCATCTTTGGGATCAAGTAAAAGTCACAGGGACTAAAGTCCGGGAAGTATGGTGGATAGTACAGTATTTCCCAGTCCCATCGACCGAACAGAGCAGCCATAGCTTGCGTTGTATGCGCCCGCACATTGCATTGTGCAAAATGATGGGTGGGTTGCACAGAAAGTGTTGCCGCTTCTTTTGCAAAATTGGTCGCGGGTGATGTTCCAAAAACGAACAGTAATACTGTGCATCGACGGTCTGCCGTGGAGGAAAGTAAGGCGTTAGAATAACACTATCACAGTCGTACACGAGAATCACCATAACTTTCACCATACTGGGGCTCTGACGCACTTTCGACTTTCGTGGCGACTCATAATGACGCCGTTTGTTGGATTGGCGTTTCAGTTTTGGATCGTACGATGTGGCATTGCCTCATTCTGTGTTACGATACGGCGTAAGAAAGCCTCTCCTTCGCTCTCATAGCGCTCCAAGTGCGTCTGAGCAGCGTCGTAACGCATCTATTTCTGCATTTCCGTCAATTCATGCGGAACCCATCATTATGCAATTTTTTGCATGCCCAGGCACATTCAATCTTGATCCAACTCCGTTGTTCCTTTTTCGAAAACATGGTGACATCGTTACGTTAGACCGCTCGCTCACAATTGACTGTGTTTCCCTCGATTGTGCGCACGCCGGTGACGTCTTCTTGGTGGTAAGGTAGGTATATTAACAACGTGTGCTATCAGCGACAATAATAGATTCCATTGCATAGTGCCTCCACAGCAGTGCTGTCACTATTTAAGTTTCAACCCTCGTACATATACCTGTAATCTGGAAAGGGGGAAAATCTTAAGATAACTGCCGATCAGTAGTGTGAATAACGGACTGGCAGTGAAGTTCAAAGGAAAAGGTACTGTTAAATATTTGGTACTTTCACACCATTATTGAGGTATTATTTATGCAGCATGAAACGTGTATTGTAATGAAAAAATACATTTACGAGCTGATTAGACATCATGAGCGACTTTATTCTAACTACTCACGTACTATTTACTGGGGTAAATGATTATTATGACTCCCATAGGAAATAGGTCTAATTCACATAGGAGATTTGTATCTGTAACTTTTCTGAATTATGCCGGAAATTGTTTTACGTGATGATAAATTGTCATATATTGCAAACCGATGCTACTGTCAGTTGAATCCTTCTCGTCACTACATATGGATGAAAGTCACTGTAGGGAAATAACTTAGATAACTACATTATGCAATAACTTTATTGATAGAATTTACAAGTTAATGGAACACTTATTTAAAATTCACTACAACCAACATTTTAAATCCTTTCGAACTCCAACACACAATACACGGATTTAAATTTTATTCTAACTTTTCCACCACTTATTGCTATAATACTGTTACAATACTGGTTTATCTCAACAGGTTGTTTCAACACGACAGACAAAAAAATTCTAGTAAGTATACATTCTTAAATTCCGAATATTTTGGGATGTCCCATTTGCTGGACAATCCCGCAAAGTGTATTTTATGCAGCAATACTCACGCTGGTTAACTTGTCGCTGTTGTTGCAGTTGAGTCCATTAGAGGCAGCTGCGTTCATGACGGGGGGCCCACTGAAACATTAGCCCTCTTGTTTATATCATCTTACATAAGTTGTTTATTTATAAAGAAACAGTAATCTATTGCAAAGTAAAATTATTTCTAAATTTCATGTATGTTATATGACAACACAAAAAATGCAATAATTTAGTTAGAAACAGGTATTTCTAAGTAATTTTCCAGCGATAACGGATGAAGATTGCCAACGGTGAATCAAGATACGAGACACAATGACACTGCTAAGCTGACACTGTTAACAGTGTGCATAGGGAACAGAAACTTAAGTAACTTTTTTATACTCTCCTGTATAAAGACAGAATAATCTGATCTAACCGCAATAGTTGTTGAATGAATTGTTTTGAAAAATCCAAAGTTGCTGCTGATGGGGTTGGTGTTGACCTGTGTTTACTCTACCAAACCAGTTACACAAGAAGTTCAGTTCAGACAGTGTTGTGAGCAGGTAGTGCAATGCAACGACAACGTGACTTACCCGAAGCTGTGGCATGGAGAGCCATAGCAAGGTTGGAAGAGGGACAGATACAAAGGGAGGTGGCTGCGACTATTGGAGTGTCCCAAAGTGTAACTTACAGGACCTGGACGCGATTTCAGACACCGTTGTTGTTCAGAATGAAACTTTCACTATGCAGCGGAGTGTGCGCTGATATCAAACTTCCTGGCAGATTCAAATTGTGTGCCGGAACCGGGACTCGAACCTGGGACCTTTGCCTTTCGCGGGCAAGCGCACTACCGACGTGCTATCCCGACACGACTCACAATGCTGCCTCACAACTTTACTTCCGCCAGTACCTCGCCTCCTACTTTCCAAACTTCACACAAGCTCTCCTGTGAACCATGCAAGACTAGCACTCCTGGAAGAAAGGATATGGTGGAGACATGGCTTAGCCACAGCCTAAGGGACGTTTCCAGAATGAAACTTTCACTCTGCAGCGGAGGTAGGAGGCGAGGTACTGGCGGAAGTAAAGTTGTGAGGCGGCATCGTGAGTCGTGTCGGGAGAGCACAGTCGGTAGTGTGCTTGCCCGCGAAAGGCAAAGGTCCCAGGTTCGAGACCCGGTTCCGACATACAATTTTAATCTGCCAGGAAGTTTCATCGTTGTTGTTGTTGTTGTGGTTTTCGGTCCGGAGACTGGTTTGATGCAGCTCTCCACAATACCTTGTCCTGAGCAAGCCTCTTCAACTCCATATAAGAACAGCAACCTACATCTGTCTGAATCTCCTTACTGTATCCATCTCTTGGTCTTCCTCTGCGGTTTTTACCCTCCAATGCTAAATTCACGATTCCTTGATGTTTAAGAATATGTCCTACCAAACGATCCCATCTTTTAGTCAAGGTATGCCAGAAATTACTTTTCTGCCCAATTCTGTTCAGTACCTCCTCATTAGTTACGAGATCCACCCACCTAATCTTCGGCATTCTTCTGCTGCACCAAATTTCAAAAGCCTCTATCCTCTTACTGTCCGCACTGTTTATCGTCCATGTTTCACTCCAATACAAGGCAACACTCCACAATAATGTCTGCAGAAAGGATTTCCTTAGACTTAAATCAATATAGGATGTTTAACAAATATCTCTTTTTCAAGAACCCTTTTCTACCCATAGCCATTCTGCATTTTATACCCTCTGTACTGCGACCATCATTTGTTATTTTACTGCTCAAAACTCATCTACCTACTTTATTCCGTCCCCATGCCCTAAGCAATTTGCTTCGAAATGCAATCTTTTTGCCGGCCGCGGTGGCCGAGGGCACTGAGGCGCTCCAATCACGGTCTGCACGGCCACTACGGTCTAGGGTTCGAATCCCCACTCGGGCTTGAATATTTGTGCTGTCCTTAGTATTAGTTAGTTCATACGTAGTTTGTAAGTTTAGGGACTGATGACCCCGTAGTTAAGTCCCATAAGGTACACAAACATTTGAACATTTTTTTGTTATTATTTTTTTCTTAGCGTCATATTGCTTGTACATGATCTGAAGGAAATGATCCCGTCACATTTGTATACATTACTATTCTCAATTTTTCAACAATCGTGTCCCCCATCAATAAATAAATAAAGGAAACAAGACTCAAAATCAACCAAATAAAATCTATGCGACCCACCTTCAGGAAATGGAGTCATAATACTTCCAAACGTACATCGTGAGCTTCTGCAGTAATTCGCAGTGACAACTCCCATGGTTCTCTTGTGGCGTACTCTAAATGTAGAAGCTTTTCGTGAGTCTGAACATTGCAGAAAGCGTTATTTGCCCTAACGTAAACTATTGTCAGCGTGTAATTTCCTAGACGTTCCTGGCTATTTGTTGCCATCTAGTAGACTCGGTGGTGCACGCCTTCCCAACAGGACATGTCGACGTCGTAACTCGGTGTCTTCATGAGGTGTTCCCAGAGACTGTCGACCAAGCGGGGTCTAGTGCATTCTATGCGGTGCACGCCTGCTGTCGTCGATTCTGGCGGTAGTATCCAACTGAGTGTTCTGTCGTCTGTCCATTGCGGCTGTTTTCCGCGGTGGCGGCCGTGCTACCGAAATGTTAACAGTTCCCCTGCACATCTACCACCCAATTTCGCCTGAATATTTCCACACCACTATCCTCCTACAGCAAACTTTTTGTTAACTGCCAGTAAAGAAGTAACTCCTTATGTGTGTCTCCTCCTCCTTGTCTGTAGCGAGTTTGTATCGTTTCCAACTTTTTTAAAAACATTGAATTTTAGGAGGCGACTGCCCTGAGGGCACTCGATTTCATTTCAAACTAGGGCGATACACATGTGTAGCCATTGTACTATAGTGTATACCGGTACATACTAATACCCTATGTAGCCAGCATCATGCCAGGGTGGGTGAAGCATCCGTATATCACGGAGTCTTTGTTGTAAGCAACTGGACCTGTGATGGTATAGAAGAATACACCGTATGATGGCAGGTCCATGATACTGTGACAAGACGCAGCATTAGGCACTTTGGTGTAACTCATCAATACGTAATGTCAGTGACAGTTTACTTTTTGGTTTAATAATTTTATTCCATGATTATTTATGTAGCTTACAAAACGTTTGTAAATTGCTTGAGTAAAAATATTTAGACGTGTGATACACTGACGTAATGTTTCAATGATTTTTACTGATCAATCCTGAGGGCAAACAGATTTGTGTAAATGTAAAAGATGTAGGAAATTACAACGATACGTAAACGTCTTGGTGGGATGGAGGCGATTGCCATCAGTAGTCTTTCTGTGAAAGAGTTAATCTGTGACCATTCTTGAAAGAGACAACATCTGTGAGGTGCACGACATCATCTGTTGTGGATAAATAGAATCCATGTGGTCAGATGAAAATTTTGGAATGGAGTTGTCATGTCAAATAACACGAGAATCAGAATTCATCAATCCGCTGCCACTAACAATAATTTTGTCCACAACTGAAGTAAGAGCCATGATTGCTTTATGTTTCCTAATAATTACATTACGGAAGAGTACCATTATTCCACCTACATGGAAAGTTATTAATATAATTTATAATATTAATATTTTGTTGTTATAAATTTGTTAATCTTAAAATTGTCTAAAATCCATGATTAATCCTGATTAAAATTTACCGGAGTAGGCTCCTTTACCAGCGAAACAGTACTCCCAGATTTTTATATCATTTATTGAATGTTATATATCAACTTTAAGCAATTATGCACTCATTGTATAAACTAATACACAACGTTCATCCACTTTAAAAAAATTTAGTTAATGGAGTAATTTTTATCAATATAGTGTGCTTAAATGTATTAAAAATATGGAAATCACATAACAATTTTCATTCAAGTAATTTAGTAAACAGTCAGGATGTGCATTTCATACCAATTTAAAATTAATGTCTTAAATACTATTAAATGCACACAACTAATAGGCACAAAATATAGTAACGGTGTTTCTCAACTTTGTAAACAACAGTGAAAGTGTGCATTCATGTATGATTCTATGGAATTTTTAATTGTTTCATAACCGAGAATTTCATCAAACTAAGTGAAATAAATAGTTTCAGACCAGACTCGTGTTATTTACTATCTAATGGATTATGTGATCTAGGTCGGTGAGACCTAGCACGAAGTCAGAGTTGTAAAACATCCCAAAGGTGTTCTATGGGATTCAAGTCAGGACTTTCCGCAGTCCAGTTCATTACAGGGATGTTATTCTCGTGTAACCACTCCGCCACACGACGTGCATTATGAACAGGTGACCGATCGTGTTGAAAGGTGCAGTCGCCATCCCCAAATTCCTCTTCAGCAATGGGAAGCTAGAAGGTGCTCAAAACATTAACATTGATGTAGGCCTGTGTTGTGATAGTGCCACATTGAGTGCTGCCCCCTCACATGAAAAATACGACCACACCACCGCATCTGATTTTTGCTGTTGGCATTACAGACGCTGGCAGAGGACGTTCACTGGGAGTTCGTCATAGCCACACCCTACTATGGAATCGCCACATGGTGTTCCGTGATTCGTCACACCCCACAACGTTTTTTCCACTGTTCATTCGTGCAATGTTTACAGCCCTTACACTAAGTGAGGCGTCATTTGGCATTGAACTGGGCCACCTGTGACTAATGGACAGCCGTTCCACCATGAAATCCAAGTTTTCTGACCTCCCGCCTGTCATAGTACTTGAGTGGATCCTGATGTAGTTTACATTTGTCTGGATAAATGTCTGCATATTACGCTGTACGACCCTCTTGAACTGTCAGCGGTCTGTCAGTCATCAGTCGAGGCCGGCCTATACACTTTCGTGCTGTACGTTTCCCTTCAAGTTTCTACTTCACTATCACTTAAGAAACAGTGGACCTAGAGATGTTTAGGAGTGTGGAAATTTCGCCACAAACTTCTGACACAAGTGACACCCAATCTCCTGATCACGTTCGAAGTCCTGCTCTCTCACGATGTCTAGTGACTACTGAGTTGGCTGATATGAAGCACCTGGCAGTAGGTGGTAGAACAATGCACCTAATATGAAAAACGTTTCTTTTTGTGGATGTCCGAATACTTTTGATCAGATAGTGTACATGTCTGATATCTTATAGTCCACTTATATTGTATACCGTGAATAATCATTAAACGGTGTAATTAATCGATCCGCGAACTATTTCGATTGTTTCTATGTTATATAGAAGTATTTGGTTCACTTCTATATTATGCTCAGCTGTATGACTTAAGTACCTTAGAACACTTAAGACCTAGTAGCTACAGTCTTAGGAACAGATAGAGCTCAGCAGATAATGAGCAGAGCTCTTTGTTAAAGTTCGAGACAGAAGAGCACTCGTTAATGGAAAATTCTGAGCATATATCCACTGATGGGAAATATTTTATGGGCGAAGGAAAAACTAGGTAGAACTACTGGAGAAGACATATTATCGAGTTACATAATCCACTATATTCATTCCAAAACGTTTGTCACTGTCATGTAGAGTTGATATGGTGTCCTAAAGACTTGCTACTACGAATTTTATGTTTTATCAAACTATCACGAATATTCCATCTTACATAAAATATCGAGCTACTATTTTACACGTCAGTAAACCTTATAGGTCTCCAGTTTTTGTTGAATTCTGCGTGTACTAAATTGACGTTCCCTATCCTAACTCGTACTGCACTCCAACCTTTCCTTATTTGTCCAGTAACTGTTGGTATAGGTCTTACCATAAACTCACCTCGCTCGTGACGGTACTTGCTTCACAACGACAACTTCAGCCGATGATCTGGAGTTTTTTTCCGCTTTCTCGCTGCTCCCACAGCTCTTCACAGAAGCAGTTTTAAAGTCTTTTACATCAGGCTGCAGTGGTTCGATAACTTCGTATTCACTGTGAAAAGAAATAACCACAATATCAGTGACTATTCGGACAGCAAACGGAATGAAACTATCATTAATTGTTTTCGGCAAAGAGACTAATTAATAAACACAAAGATGCAAAGTCTAAAGTCCACAAGAATATACTGCCTGAGGTCCAAACTTCAAACGACAGCTTTGGTTCACTTGGGGTACTACAAACCGGGGCAAATAAATGTAGCCCATCCAAGTGGGTACTACTGGACGAGAATGCACGAATAAAAGAAAATACCTAAAGTTATTTCGAGCAGGCTCGACCAACTGCCTTTACAGCCAGACGAAGCATCTAGCGCATCTTCACGCCTGACATTAGTCAGCAAGACACTGGACGCGGCGCCGGCTGCCTCTCAGATTACCGGATCTGTGAGTGTGGGATCACTTTGTTTGGGAGTCCTTAGGTTTAGGGTGTGTCGCAATAATCCTCATAGTCTTGACGAACTGCAGCAGAAAATTACAGAGGACATGGCGGAAAATATAGCATTCCAGCTTCTACCCGCCTAACTAGGGCCCAAAAGAGCCAAAAGGTGAATGATGGTCACTTTTATCGCCTACTATAGTCAGCTTGGAAATGCTGTGTTCCTTTGTACCCTGGAACTCTATTCTCCGGGCCGCTTTGTTTGCCCTGCCCTTTACAGAATGGGCTAAAGATGTTACACTGTACCCAGAGGCCTTAGGCAAATATTAAGTCTTTAAACACAGAAATTATTGCACAAATATACAAATTATCAGGTCTAATATATGGCTTCATGGGAATAAAACAGAAAAAATTAATCTAATAACGTATGTTAAATTACAATGGGTACATAATGTAATATTTGTCCGACATTCTTGTCAACAATGACAAATAGGTATGCTGTATATTTCTTAAGGTAAATGATGATATACTAAGATCATTTTTAATGCTTTAAAAGTGCTCGGGCAGGAGTTTAATTTTCAAATTGCGTTACCTGCAGTAAGGCAAGGTATTTCAATGCGATGCAAGAAACATGTTTCACTGTATTCACCAAGCAAAATATCAACTTTTCATTTCGTTGACACCTAGAAATGTTTCAGAATCTGTAATAATTAAAACAGGTACCATTGGCATGGAATTATTTACGCATACATGGCCTATGCGGCAATTCAAGATGATATAAATAGCCACAGGGTGTAAAACAACCAAGTAAACTAGCTAATGTTCTTCTGCTCGTATTTTTACATTTTTGTAGATGTTAGTAAATGATATTAAGTATGATTAATACTTTTACGACAAAACCTACACCATATAATGGTCTGTAACTGAATGAAATAGGTAGTGGAATAAAACATTTGAAGTGATACAGTTGTTTTGCAAATATGATCTTCCAGAAGAAGACTCAGAAATATTAAATTTATTGAACTTATTTCTTAGAGGCTGAGACATTTTCCAAAGCAAAGATGTTTGCACGTGTAGGACGTGTAGAGATATAGTAACCGTCGATGTGCCTTCCTCTGGCCACACAAAGGCTGCCAGAGCAGCTGATAGCAGCTACTTAGGGATATCAGCTCTGGGGAACCCTCAGAGAAACGCCAGCATACTGAATAATGACAGCCACAAGACTGGACGGAACTGTCACTCACAATATCGACGGCGAGCTCTAGCTTTGACACCATGCAGCGCGGTAAGGATGGGCCAAGAGGTCCAAAGCTGGCATCGACAGCGAGTCACAGACATTGGTCGGAGTCGTTTTTGGAAGCATCCTGGTCCGCCTGAACGTGTCCAGCGAGTGCGGCAAGGTGGTGGTTCCATGATGTTTTGCGGTTATGATATATGAGCAACCGTGCTCCTCTAGTCGTCGTAGAAGGTAACAAACCGATAGAGCAATGACATCCTCCAACATATAGCGCAACCGTGTAGGCAGCCTTTCGGTGAAGGATTCGTCTTAATGGACAACAATTCTCGCGCTCATTGAGCATATCTTGTAAACGCGTTCCTTCGTGATAACATCACAATATTAGAATTGCCAACATGTTCTCGAGATATGAATCCTATCTAACATGGCTGGGATACATTTAAAAGGGCTGTTTTTGGACGAGACGACCAATCTGAGAGATGTACGCCCCTGAGGAGTGGCAAAAACTACACCTACAGTCCCTAAATGATCTAGTGGACAGTATACCAGGCACGCATCAGTGGGGCATAGACAAAAGTCGGAAAATTCTTAGCTCCTAAACGTTGGCCCGTTGTCTGTGACCAATATTTCTGAAAGGCATTCGATTGTGAAGAATCTTCAGTGCGACTTTGGTGCTGGTGGCGAACGACGGGAAACTTGGAATCGGCATCGACTAGATCCATAAACATTTCGTTTGCGAACGGTCGTATAAAACTGGCGTGTAGATGTTCCCACGGCCAAAAGCAGTGTGGCCGTATGTCTAATGCTTGGCTAGGTGCCACCTGATGGTCTTGACAGGTAAGGCATGTGCATAACTGCATATCTACGTCCTGGTTCATGCCCCGCAAGTAGACAAATCTGTGGTTAAGGAGCTTGATCCTGGCGATGTCCCAATGACCATTATGAAGCAGATGCAATGTCTTGGAGCAGAGAATATCGGTAATGTTCACATGTGGCTTTCTGTGTTCAGTCTGCTATAGAACCATTCCGTCTGCGAGGATAATTTGGTTCTTCAAAATCCAGTCGTGAGGAAAACCTGGAGAAGCGTTTTCCACCCATCGATCGGTCTGTCTGTCAGCCCTTGATGATGCATGTGCGGGTTTGCTGTAAGTCTACATCTTTACTCGTACAGTTGGAAACTGTGGCACTGGTGCTGGTAATCACATCCACAGTGGCTTGAGTATCATTATCAATCTTAAAAAATAAGTGCGTTTGTATTGGTGTGTTCCAATGTGAGATAGCGGATGGATCAATTATACCGTGTGAAGAAAAGTGCTCATCGCTGTAAAAATGACCGCGGTGAAGTAGCCGAGCAGACTAAGGCGCATTGCTGCGGAGCGAGCGGTTGCTCGCCGTTGTAGGTTGGATTCCACCCTGGGGCATGGGGGTGTGTGTTGTCCTTAGGCCAGTTTAAGTAGTTTGTAAATCTAAGTACTGATGACCATAGAAGTTTAGTCCAATAGGTTTACAAACATTTGAACATTTGTAAACAATGCGCTATTCTGTCGGGGACCTTGGATGCTGGATTGAAGAGTGCCAGTTGTGGATTGCGGTCACTGATCAGACTGAACGTAATCCTGTAGGAAAGAACGCCGAACTTCTTTACACCAAAAATGAAAGCGAAACGCTCCCCTTTCAATTTGGAAATACCGTTGTTGTGTATACAACAAGGTTTTGGAGGTGTAGGCAAACGAACACTGGGTATTCATATGCCATCACTTCCCCAATGCTCAAGTCTAAAGCATATGTCGCTACTATCACTTGTTGTCCGAGTTCATAACATGAAATAGAAGCGAGTCTCAATAGTCGATTTGAAAGCTCGTGAAATAACTGTACACACGTGGTGGACGAGACGAATTGGACATCCTTCTCATAGGGGCGAGATAATGCTACCATGGGTGTTTCGGCAATTTTGTATGGCATGATAAGTGACTAGCAGAGAACGAAGTTGGACAGCCGCCGAATCTGGCGGATGGCTTGAACGTGAATTAACAGGGAGTGGGTGGAAAGCTGCGAGATACGATGTCCTAAGTATTCAATATTTGGCTGAAAAAAAAATAACTTTTCTTTTTAACGTCTAGATAATTTGTTACCTTCAGCCCCTGCCAATAAATGTTTCAGTAATGGTTGAAATATGGCGCTGGCGCGACCAAACCTAAGACGCTTTAAGGAAAAAGGCCACGTGGGATGCTGACATTTATGAACTCTTGGGAATTTGAATACAGAGGAAATTGGAGGTAAGTCTCTGCGAGGTCACTTTTGGAAAAATATTTCTCCCCTTGAAGTTTAGCCTGCAGTTCTTCCGGTCTATGCAGCGGATATATGTATTTATCTCCAACTCGGCGTTGATTGAAGTCACCATACCGTCGAAGTATTCCTGAAGGGTTCTTTACGATGCTTAGAAGTGTAGTTTAAAAGATTGAAGAGATCAGTTCTAAAATACCCACAGTGATATGCCTGTCGAATTGCTTCTTTACTTCTGCAAACGCCGAGAACACCGAGGCCCTGCTTTGCTTTTCAGTGTAATATGTGCTTTCAAGTTCCGCACTTTGCACGTCTCTGAATATTTCATGATATTACTTTCACACAGCCTCCAGTTCGGTGTATGGTACGTCCTCTGAGATATATTAATCGATTATTGTATGACTCGAAATGTGTGCAGGTCAAACAAGTTTGATATGGAGTCGCTAAGTAGGTGATCGGTAATCATTAATGTTAGTCCTTTTTAAGCTACTGGCAAGTCGAACTGGCCCAGATGTGTAATGCTCCGTTATAGGCTAGTAGCCATTTGGTGGACTCTTGGAGGCATACGTCGTGGAATTGAAGACGCTAGCTGCCACTCGTGCCCTTTCATTGGTCGTTTACAGCCAGCGGTAATAAATAGGTCGTTAGCTGGTTCTTGAAAGCGGCTACCATATTGACGTCCAGTGGTTTTTCGGAATCTTAGTGGTTTTACCAGCTCGTTGGAAAATGAGAAACTGAAACCAGGTGTCAATTCAAGGAACTATGTGTACAATACGGCAACCTGTTGGGGCAGTTATCTCCATCGTGTCTTTTGTAACAGTTCGGACACGATGGCACTTGAGAGCCGGTTGTCTTTCAAACATTGGTTAGGCGGAGAGGACGTCGATTTGCTGTGCAGCTTTTAAGTTCCTTTCGTTTTCTTCTTGCGATGGTTGACGCCGCTCGCCCATTGTGGTGCGTCCCGAAGATGGGTATCTATTGTTGCATGTCCACCCACGAAGCCTGAAATAATTGCGCTAGCTGCGAAACCTTATCTACACTTCCTGATAAGACTTGGTAATTCCGTCACCAGTTCTCTGTGCGACAGATTTGTTCTCTTTTACATTGGTAGGACATGACTCGCGAGGAAATAACGTGCAACGGCGTTGATAAAAGTGTGTTAGCAGGTCACAGATTTAGGTGAACGAACTCTGCCGGGGTTGTCGGCGCAATCAACTTCCTCTAAAGACAGTAAACCGATGTTGTAGACCATGAGAGAAAAAGGGACTTTATTCATTTCTAGTATCAAAGTTGGAAGGTACGAGATTTTATTCGAATCTTGCTTTACTATCCCCCCCCCCCCCAAATTTCTCATCGAAAGATATAAATGGCAACATTTGTTTCTCCTGTTGCTGCTGAGTTGTGGTTGTTGGAAAGGGAGGCAATGTGGTCACCAACTTTTGTGCGTTCACTGCCTGTTGTGTCTGTCTGTAGAGCTTATGGGACTTAACTACGGGGTCATCACTCCCTAAACGTACAAATTACTTATGAACTAGCTAGACGGCACAAGCATCCATGCCCGAGGGGAGATTCGAGCCCCCGAACGCAGCGGCCGTGCAGAGCTGCCTGTTGACTTATCTGTTTTTCGAGAATTGCTTCTAGTGTTATTAATAACGTCCTCGTTGCATTTATTATTATTTTCTTGTATTGGATTTATAACACGATAAGAAATACATGGAATTAATTCGAATTTATTCTAAAACAAGAAAATATCCGTACAATGGCATCACAAGGATGGCTGACAAGCAGGGCAGTAGATCAGGTCACTAATCCTGATCAGAATGTCAATCTAACAAGAGCTCCGTAACTGATGGACCATGAAGTCCACCCATGAAGTGGACCAGAGCAACTCCCGTCCAAGACTGGTATGGACCTGCCGGCTACATCTACATCTACATAGATACTCTGCAGATCACATTTTAGTGCCTGGCAGAGGGTTCGTTAACCACTTTCATAACTTTTCTCTTATACCGCGCGGGAAGAAAGAACACCTAAATCGTTTCGTTTTGAATCTCATTTCTCATATTTTATTGGGATGGTCATGTCTCCCTAAGTAGATGGGTGCTAGCAAAATGTTTTCACATTCAGAACTAAAAGTCGGTGATTGAAATTTCGCAAACAGATCACGCCGCAATGAATAACGTCTTTCTTTTAACGATTTCCACCCCAATACATGCAACATGCAACATTTCCCCCCGGTAAACGTGATAAAACAAACGAGATGCCCTTCTCTGAACCTTCTCAATCTTCCGTCAGTCCCACCTGGTGAAGGTCCCACAATAGGCAACAATACTCCAGGAGAGGACGCACAAATGTGATGTAGACAGTCTCTTTGGTGGAGCTGGTGCATCTTCGAACCGTTCTGCCAATGAAACGTAATCTTTGGTTCGCCTTCCCCACAATATTTTCTGTGTGTTCTCTCTAGTCTAAATTGTTCGTAATTGTAACTCATAGGTATTTAGTAGAATTTACGACCTTAAGGTTAAACCGCCAAAAATTGTGACTGGTAGCGGATTTTATTTCCACAACCTATAAGGAACAGTCACAGAGTTCAACATCCATAATGGATAAAATTCACACTTTTTTTTATTTAGTGTCAATTGCCAATTTTCGCAGCATGTAGAAATTTTGTCTAAATCGCTTTGCAGTTGCTTTTGATCCTCTGTTGACTTCACTAACCGATAAACGACATTATCATCCGCGAACAGTCTAAGGGAGCTATTCATATTGTCTCCTAAATCGTTTATAAACGCAAGGAAAAGTAGGAGACCTATAACGCTTCCATGGGGAACGCCAGATATCACTTCTGTTTTACTCGATGACTTCCCGACAATTACAACGAACTGTGTCCTTTCCGATAGGAAATCGTGAATCCAATCACACAATTGGGAAGATATTCCATAAGCACGCAATTTCATTAGAAGCCGCATGTGGGGTACAGTGTCAAAAGCTTTCCGGAAATCCAGAAACATGGAATCGATTTGAGATCCCTTGTCGATAGCACCTAACACTTCATGTAAATAAAGGGCAAGCTGTGTTTCGCAAGAGCGATACTTTCTTAATCCGTTTTAACTATTGGTTAATAGGTCGTTCTCTTCGTTGTAGTTCATAATGTTTGAACAAAGTATATGTTCCGAAATGCTACTGCAAATCGACGTCAATGAGTTTGGCGTATAATTTTGGTGATCACTCCTATTGCCTTTCTTAAATTTTGGTGTAACTTGGGCAACTTTCCAGTCTTTGGGTACGGATCTATCGCTGAGTGATCGGTTGTAAATTGTAGCTAAGTAAGAAGCTATTGCATAAAAAAATGTTCAAATATTTGTATAGCTTATGGGACTTAATTACGGGGTCATCAGTCCCTAAACATACAAACTACTTATGAACTAGCTAATCCTAAGGACGGCGCAAATATCCATGCCCGAGGGGGAATTCGAACCCCCGACCGTAGTGCCCGCGCAGACCATGACTGACGCGCCGCATTCCCCTCGGCCATCGCGGCAGGAATCTAGTTGGTATACAATCTGGCCCGGAATATTTGTTTTTGTTTAGTGACTTAAGTTGTTTTACTACTCCAGGAACATCTACTTCTAAGTTTCGCATGCTGCCAGCTGTTCTTGGATTGAATTCTGGAGTGTTCACTTCGTCTTCTTTGGCGAAAGAATTTCGGAAAGCTGAGTTTAGTAATTCTGCCTTAGCAGTACTGTCATCGGTAGTATTACCATTGCTATCGCGTAGTGAAGGTATTGTTTGTGTATTGCCGCTAGTGTACTTCACATATGACCAGAATTTCTTTGGACTTTCTGCAAGATTACGAGACAGGATTTCGTTGTGGTAACTATTATAGGCTTCTCGCATTGAAGTCCTCGCTAGGTTGCGAGTTTCAGTAAAAGATTGCCAGTCTTGTGGATCCTGTGTCTTTTTAATTTTTGCATGTGTTTTTCTTTGCTTCAGCAACAGTGATCTGACCTGTTTTGTGTACCATGGAGGAGGGGGGGGGGGCGTCAGCCCCCTTTTTTATTAATTTATTTGGTATAACTCCCTCGATTGCTACTGATATTATGTCTTTGAAAATAACCCACAACTGATCTACACTCGCATTTTTTGTTTTGAAAGACTGGAGACTATCACTCAGGAAAGCGTGAAGCGAATTTTTATCTGCTTTATTGTATAGCTATATTTTTCGATTATTTTGGTGCATTTGGGAATTTCGACATTCAATCTCGCTACTACAACTCGATGTTCGCTAATCCCTGTATCTGTTTTGATGCTCTTTACCAGCTTAGGATTATTTGTTGCTAGGAGATCAAGGGTATTTTCGCAACCATTTACTATTATAGTGGGTTCATGAACTAAATGTTCGAAGTAGTTTTCAGAAAAACCATTCAGAACTAGTTCGGACGATGTTTTATATTTGCCGCCGGCTTTGAATACGTAGTTACGTCAACACATCGGAGGTAAATTAAAGTCGTCACCGATCATAACAGTATGCTTCGGATACCTATTTGAAATGTGATTCAAGCCTTCTTTGAACATTTCGGCAACTGCATCGTCTGAGTCAGGGGGCCGATAAGAAGATCCAATTATTAATTTATTCCGGTTGTCAGGTATAACTTCTACCCATATCATCTCACAGGAAGTATCTGCCTCAATTTCACTGCAGGATACACCGTTTGTAACAGCAATAAACATGCCACCCCTTGGTTTTATTTATTCTATCCTTTCTGAAGACCATTTGGGCCTTTGAAAAAATTTCGTTCGAACTTATCTCTGGCGTCAGCCAGCTTTCAGAACCTGTAACGATTTGTGCCTCAGTACTTCCTATCAGCGCTTGGAGCTCTGGAACTTTCTCAATACAGCTACCGATGTTTAGAACTGTTACACCAATGGTTCCTAGATCTGCTTTCTTCCTGTGTCTGACCCGCCTCCTTTGAGATTGAAACCCATTTTGTGTATTCCCGAGGCCCTCTAACCTAAAAAAACCGCCCAGTCTACGCCAAAAATATTCAAATGTTTGTAAATCTATCGGACCAAACTGCGTTGTCATCATTCCGTAGCTTACAAACTACTTAAACCTAGGTAAACTAATCTAAGGACAACATACACACACACCCATGCTCCAGAGAGGACTCGAACCTCCATGGTCAGCAACCTCGCGTTCCGCAGCGAGACGCTTAAGACCGCTCGGCTACTCCACCGAGTCCACGCCACACAGCCCCTGCTACCCGTGTAGCCGCTTCCTGAGTATAGTGGGCTCATGACCTATTTAGCGGATCCCGAAAACCCAAGTCGGGCGCAAGTCGAGGAAACTGCAGCCCACACGGGCGCAGAACCGTCTGAGCGTCTGATTCAGACCCTGCACTTGGCTCTGAAACAGAAGTCCGCAGTCAGACCTGTCAACCTGGTGAGCTCTGCTTTTATCTTACAAGCACGACTGGCAGTCTTTAACACTTCTGATAGCCGCTCAAAACCAGAGAGAATCTCTTCCGATCCAAAGCGACACACATCATTGGTTCGGACATGAGCCACCACCTGCACCTGGCTGCACCCTGTGTTCTTCGTGGCTCCGAAAGGACCCGTTCCACATCTGGAATGACTCCCCCCGGTATGCACACAGAGTGCACATTGGACGTCTTCCCCTCCCTAGCAGCCAAGGGGCTCCACGACCCACCTAACGTTGGAGCTCCCAACTACTAATAAACCCACCCTCTGTGAGTGCCCGGATCTTGCAGGCAGAGGGGCGAACACAGGACAAGCGACACCGTCTGCGTCAGGAACATCCTCTGCCACATACAGCGCCTCGAATCTGTTGGCAAGAGTAACCGGGGAGGCCTCCACTTCGGTTCCCCTGGAATTCTTACGCCGCCTGACACGCGCTGAGGAGACCTCCCAATCCATCACGGATTGGGGGCGACCCTCTCGCGGGCAGTGAGCGGGCTGGCCACAGCCGCAGTCCGATCGGAGGGCACAACAGACGCACAGGATGTCTGCTGCACCCCTGCGAGCGGCCCACAATAGCGATGCCCACCCACCACAGTCTTAAGCGTTGCGAGCGAAGCCAACGCCGCCTGAAGCTGCGAGCGAAGAGTCACCATCTCTGCTTGCATCTGTTTGCAGCAGTCACAGTTCCTAGCCATTCTAAAAACCTACGTATGTTCCAAATAAGTACGACTGAGGACACAGAAGTTTGATAAACAGTGAGCTTCGAAAAATGTGTACCAACACTAATCTGTTTAATAACGACGAATCTGAAAAATATATACGCGAGCTAATAAATCAAAATATCGACAACTGAACTGACAACTAAACGCGATTCTTAATAAATAAACGCGCGAGCACACTAATGTTTGAGGAACTGAACAAGAAAGCACACACGAAATGAAAATAAGCCGCTTCTATTAAGAAGTCTATTACCTTACAGTGTAGAGCTGCTGCTGTCACGTGTGCACTGGCCGGCGGTCACTGAGCAACTGAAGTGTAGGATTACCAACCGCGAGTACGATCAAAACAAAACAAAAGCAATGACTTGCGGATTTACACTGCGGGTGAATACACTGAACTGATTAGTTGAACGCGAATCTAAGTAAATATACACATAAGCACGAAAAGTTTGATAAACTGTCGCCTTTGTGGGCAGTTCGGCCAATGGACGAGCTTCCAGCCGGCGGAAATGCGTCTGGTGAGCGCCTCCTGTGATGCGCTGGTCGGCAGTAGCGTGCTGTCACGCCAGCGATGTAACTGCAGCGTTGTGCGCTGTCTGATGGCCCCGCAGTGCCGGACGGACTTGGCCCTAGTAACACACAGTGCCGCAAGTAGCCAGAGCTCGACTGATATCGAGTTTCGTGGTCGAATAATTTCACTCTGTGTCATGTTGACGTGTGGTATTCCGTCTATAAGTTACTGGCAAGTCGACTTGGCACGGGAGTGTAATGCTCATTTTGTAATAAGATACTAGCCATCGGGTGGACTCTTGAAGGCGTGGAGTTTCTAACGGTCAAACGTTACGAGATCCAACAAGCTAGCAGCCGCCTCTCTGTCGGTACGCAATTTTTCGGGTCGTATGTAAATGTCGCCACTCCCATGAACCACAGACATTGCCGAGGTGGGGTGGCTTGCGTGCCTCAATGATACAGATAGCCGTACCGTAGGTGCAACCACAGCGGAGGGGTATCTGTGGAGAGGCCAGACAAACGTGTGGTTCCTGAAGAGGGGCAGCAGCCTTTTCAGTAGTTACAGGGGCAACAGTCTGGATGATTGTCTGAGCTGGCCTTGTAACATCAGCTAATGTGGCTTTGCCACACAGCTACTGCGAACGGCTGAAAGCAAGGGGAAACTACAGCCGTTACCTTTCCCGAGGACATGCAGCTCTACTGTATGAACATATGATGATGGCATACTCTCGGGTAAAATATTCCGGAGGTAAAATAGTCCCCCATTCGGATCTCCGGGCGGGGACTACTCAGGAGGATGTGATCATCAGGAAAGACAATACTGGCATTCTACGGGTCGGAGCGTGGAATGTTAGATCCCTTAATCGAGTAGGAAAATTAGAAAATTTAAAAAGGGAAATGCATAGGTTGAAGTTAGATATAGTGGGGATTAGTGAAGTTCGGTGGAAGGATGGACAGGATTTCTGGTCAGGTGAGTACAGGATTGTTGTTGTTATGGTCTTCAGTCCAGAGACTGGTTTGATGCAGCTCTCCACCCTACTCTATCCTGAGCAAGCCTTTTCATCTCCTGATAAGAACGGCAACCCACATCCATTTGAATCTGCCTACTATACGCGTCTCTCGGTCTCCCTCTGCGATTTTTACCCCACACGCTTCCCTCCAATGCTAAATTTACGATACCTCGATGTCTAAGAATGTGTCCTACCAAGCGATCCCTTCTTTTGGTCAGGGTATGCCAAAAATTCCTTTTCTCACCAATTCTGTTCAGCACCTCTTCATTAGTTATGCGATCCACCCACTTAATCTTCAGCATTCTTCTGTAGCACCACATTTCAAAGGCCTCTATTCTCTTCCTGTCCACACTGCTTATCGTCCATGTATCACTCCCGTACAAGGCAACACTCCACACAAATGCCTTCAGAAAAGATTTCCTTACACTTAAATTAATATTCGATGTAAGCAAATTTCTCTTTTTCAAAAATGCTTTTCTTCCCATTGCCATTCTGCATTTTATATCCTCTGTACTGCGACCATCGCATGTTATTTTACTACCCAAGTAACAAAACTCATCTACCACCTTCATTGTTTCGTTACCTAATCTAATTCCTTCAGCATCGCCCGACTTTCTAAGACCGCATTCCATTATTTTTGTTTTGCTCTTGTTAATGTTCATTTTATACGCTCTTTTCAACACACTGTCCATTCCATTCAACTGCTCTTCCAGGTCCTTTGCTGTCTCTGACAGAATTACAATGTCATCAGCAAAACGCAATGTTTTTATTTCTTCCCCCTGAACTTTAATCCCTATTCCAAATTTTTCCTTGCTTTCCTTCACCGCCTGCTCGATGTACAAATTGAATAACATCGGAGAAAGGCTACAACCCTGTCTTACTCCCTTCCCAACTGATGCTTCCCTTTCATGCCCTTCGAGTCTAATAACTGCGCTCTGGCTTTTGTACAAGTTGTAAATAACTCTCCTTTCCCTATATTTTACCCCTGCTGACTTCAGAATTTGAAACAGTGTATTCCAGTCAACATTGTCAAATGCTTTCTCCAAATCTACAAAAGCTAGAAATGTAGGTTTGCCTTTCCTGAATCTATCTTCTAAGATAAGACGTAAAGTGAGTATTGCCTCCCGGGTTCCTATGTTCCTCCTGAATCCAAACTGATCTTCCCCGAGGTCAGCTTCTACCAGCTTTTCCATTCTCCTGTAGATAATTCGTGTTAAAATTTTGCTACCATGACTTATTAAACTGATGGTTCTGTAGTTTTCACACCTGTCTGCACCTGCTTTCTTTGGAATGGGGGTTATAACATTTTTCTTAAAGTCTGAGGGCATTTCGCCTGTCTCATACATCCTACACACCAGTTCAAATAGTCTTGTCATGGCTGGCTCTCCCAGAGACTTCAGTAACTCTGAGGGTATGTCATCTACTCCTGGGGCCTTATTCCGACCTAGGTCTTTCAAGGCTCTGTCAAATTCATCTCTCAGTATGGTATCTCCTATTTCATCTTGATCCACTTCCTCTTCCCT
Source organism: Locusta migratoria (assembly GCA_026315105.1). Lineage (NCBI taxonomy): Eukaryota > Metazoa > Arthropoda > Insecta > Orthoptera > Acrididae > Locusta > Locusta migratoria. The sequence continues at coordinate 12,342,643 of CM048755.1, forward strand.
TCCTACAACATCGTCCCTAAGTTCATTTCCTTTGTAGAGCTGCTCTATGTATTCTTTCCACCTTTCAGCTTTCCCTTCTTTGCTGAGAACTGGCTTCCCATCTGAGTTCTTGATATTCGTAGAGTTGCTTTTCTTGTCCCCAAATGTGTCTTTTATTTTCCCCTTCTTATACATTCTTCTACAGATTTGCATTTGGCTTCTAGCCACTCCTGCTTAGCCATTTTGCACTTCCTGTCGATCTCATTTTTTAGTCGTCTGTACTCCATTTTGCCTGTTTAATTTACTGCATTTTTATATTTTCTCCTTTCATCAATTAAGTTTAGTATTTCCTGTGTTATCCAAGGATTTTTGTAGGTCTTACCTATTTTGTCCTCTGCTGCCTTCACTATTTCATCTCTCAATGCTACCCATTCCTCTTCTACTGTTTTATTTCTCCCTGTTTCTGTCAATTGTTGCCTAAATCTCCCTCTGAAATTCTCCAGAACCTCACTTTCCTTCAATTTATCTAAGTCCCATCTCCTCATTTTCCTACCTTTCTGCAGTTTTTTCAGTTTCAGCCTACAGTTCATGACTAACAAGTTATGGTCAGAGACTATATCTGCCCCTGGGTATGTCTTGCAGTTTAGAACCTGGTTCCGGAATCTATGTTTTACCATTATGAAATCTATCTGATACCTTCTGGTGTCTCCTGGTCTCTTCCACGTATACAATCTTCTTTTGTGATTCTTAAACCACGTGTTTGTTACGATTAAATCATGTTCCGTGCAAAATTCTACCAGGCGACTTCCTCTTTCATTCCTCCTGCCCAATCCATATTCACCTACTATTTTTCCTTCTCTTCCTTTTCCTACTACCGAATTTCAGTCTCCCATCACAATTAAGTTTTCCTCTCCCTTAACTGTCTGAATAATTTCCTTTAGCTCCTCATATATTTCTTCGATCTCCTCCTCATCGGCAGAGCTAGTTGGCATATAAACCTGTACTACTGTTGTCGGTGTTGGCTTCGTATCTATCTTGACGATGATAATGCGATCACTGTGCTGCTCATAGTAGTTTACCCGCATTCCTATTTTCTTATTAATTATTAGTCCTACTCCTGTGATACCCCCAACTCATTTTGTATTTATAATCCTGTACTCACCTGACCAGAAATCCTGTTCATCCTGCCACCGAACTTCACTAATCCCCACTATATCTAACTTCAACCTATCCATTTCCCTTTTTAAATTTTCTAATTTTCCTACCCTATTAATGGATCTAACATTCCACGCTCCGATCCGTAGAATGCCAGTATTGTCTTTCCTGATGACAACATCCTCCTGAGTAGTCCCCGCCCGGAGATCCGAATGGGGGACTATTTTACCTCCGGAATATTTTACCCGAGAGGATGCCATCATCATATGTTCATACAGTAGAGCTGCATGTCCTCGGGAAAAGTAACGGCTGTAGTTTCCCCTTGCTTTCAGCCGTTCGCAGTAGCTGTGTGGCAAAGCCACATTAGCTGATGTTACAAGGCCAGCTCAGACAATCATCCAGACTGTTGCCCCTGTAACTACTGAAAAGGCTGCTGCCCCTCTTCAGGAACCACACGTTTGTCTGGCCTCTCCACAGATACCCCTCCGCTGTGGTTGCACCTACGGTACGGCTATCTGCATCGTTGAGGCACGCAAGCCACCCCACCTCGGCAATGTCCGTGGTTCATGGGGGGAAATACAAAATCAATTGGGGGTATCACAGGAGTAGGATTGATAATGAATAAGAAAATAGGAATGCGGGTAAACTACTATGACCAGCACAGTGATCGCATTATCATTGTCAAGATAGACACGAAGCCTACACCGACAACAGTAGTACAGGTTTATATGCCAACTAGCTCTGCCGATGATGAGGAAATCGAAGAAATATATGAGGAGCTAAAGGAAATTATTTAGACAATTAAGGGAGAGGAAAACTTAATTGTTATGGGAGACTGGAATTCGGTAGTAGGAAAAGGAAGGGAAGGGAAGATAGTAGGTGAATATGGTCTGGGCAAAAGGAATGAAAGAGGAAGCCGCCTGGTAGAATTTTGCACAGAACATAATTTTGTTATAACAAACACCTGGTTCAAGAATCACAAAAGAAGGTTGTATACGTGGAAGAGACCAGGAGACACCGGAAGATACCAGATAGATTTTATAATGGTAAGACATAGATTTCGGAACCAGTTTCTACAGTGTAAGACATACCCAGGGACAGATATAAAACTCTGACCATAACTTGTTGGTTATGAACTGTAGGCTGAAACTAAAGAAACTACAAAAAGATAAGAAAATAAAGAGATGGGACCTGGATAAATTGAAGGAACCTGAGGTTCTTAAGAATTTCAGAGGGAGCTTTAGGCAACAATTGACAAAAACAGGGAAAAATAAAACAGTAGAGGAGGAATGGGTAAAACTGACAGATGAAATAGTGAAGGCAGCAGAGGACAAAATAGGTAGGAAGGAAAGACCTACAAAAAATCCTTGGATATCACAGGAGATACTAAATTTAATCGATGAAAGGAGAAAATATAAAAATGCAGTAAATGAAACAGGCAAAATGGAATACAGACGACTAAGAAAAGAGATTGACAGGAAGTGCAAAGTGGCTAAGCAGGAGGGGCTGGAAGGCAAATGCAAGGATGTAGAAGAATGTATAAGAAGGGGAAAAATAGATACAGCCTACAGGAAAATAAAAGAAACATTTGGAGATAAGAAAAACAGCTCTATGAATATCAAGGACACTGATGGAAAACCAGCAAAGAAGCAAGTTCTAAGCAAAGAAGGGAAAGCTGAAAGGTGGAAAGAGTATATAGAGGGGCTCTACAAAGGAAATGAACTTCGAGACAATATTCTAGGAAGGGAAGAGGATGTAGATGAAGATGAAATAGGTGATACTGTACTGAGAGAAGAATTTGACAGAGACCTGAAAGACCTAAGTCGAAACAAGGCCCCTGGAGTAGATGATATTTCCTCAGAGCTACTGAAGTCTCTGGGAGAACCAGCCATGACAAAATTGTTTCACCTGGTGTGTAAGATGTATGATACAGGTGAAGTACCCTCAGACTTAAAAAAAAAAAAAATGTTATAATCCCCTTCCCTAAGAAAGCAGGTGCAGACAGGTGTGAAAACTACAGCTCCATCAGTTTAATAAGTCATGGTTGCAAAATATTAACGCGAATTATTTACAGAAGGATGGAAAAGCTGGTAGAAGCCGACGTCGGGGAAGATCAGTTTGGGTTCAGGAGAAATTTAGGAACACGGGAGGCAATACTCACTTTACGGCTTATCCTAGAAGATAGATTAAGAAAAGGCAAACCTACATATATAGCTTTTGTAGATTTGGAGAAGGCTTTTGACAATGTTGATTGGAATAAACTCTTTCAAGTTCTGAAGCAAGCAGGAGTAAAATATAGGGAACGCAAGGCTATTTACAACTTGTACAAAAACCAGACAGCGGTTGTCAGAGTTGAAGGGCATGAAAGGGATGCAGTGGTTGGAAAGGGAGTAAGACAGGGTTGTAGTCTTTCTCCATTGTTGTTCAATTTGTACATTGAGCAAGCTATTAAGGAAAGCAAGGAGAAATTTGGAGAAGGAATTAAAGTTCAGGGTGAAGAATTAAAAACATTGCGTTTTGCCGACGACATAGTAATTCTGTCAGATACAGCAAAGGACCTGGAAGAGCAATTGAACGGAATGGACAGTGTGCTGAAAGGTGCTTGTAAGATGAACATTAACAAGAGTAAAACTAGGGTAATGGAGTGCAGTCTAAGAAAATCGGGTGTTGCTGAAGGAATTAGATTGGAAAACGAAGCAATAAAGGAGGTAGATGAGTTTTGTTACTTGGGCAGTAAAATAACAAATGATGGTCGCAGTACACAGGATATAAAATGCAGAATGGCAATGGGTAGAAAAGCGTTCTTGAAAAAGAGAAATTTGTTAACATCGAATATTGATTTAAACCTAAGGAAGTCCTTTCTGAAGGCATTTGTATGGAGTGTTGCCTTGTATGGGAGTGAGACATGGACGATAAACAGTGCGGACAGGAAGAGGATTGAGGCTTTTGAAATATGGTGCTACAGAAGAATGTTGAAAATTAGGTGGGTGGATCGCGTAACTAATGAGGAGGTACTGAACAGAATTGGGGAGAAAAGGAATTTCTGGCATACCTTGGCTAAAAGAAGGGATAGATTGGTAGGACACATTCTTAGACATCGAGGAATTGTGAATTTAGCGTTGGAGGGAAGTGTGTGGGGAAAAAATCGCAGGGGAAGACCAAGAGATGGATACAGTAAGCAGATTCAGACAGATGTAGGTTGTCGTTCTTATGTGGAGATGTAGAGGCTTGCTCAGCTGCATCAAACCAGTCTCCGGACTGAAGACCACAACAACAACATGTAAATGTCGACGACTATAAACAACTTGTTAGCTGGTTCCTAAAACTGTTGGTATATGTTCAAGTATGGAAATGGAAGGGAACGGTATATGATATTTTATCACAAAATCACCCTCTGTTCAATTTATTATAAGTAAAGGTCAATATTTTTCCATAATCGAAAGAGACATTTGTCAGAGTCGTATCTAGACGTATCAGGGGTCCCATATCACTTCAACTGCACACCATTAAAGGCCTCCGCCACCTCGAACAGTCACTTGCTGACACGCAGGGCAGGGTCGATGGATTCACAAGGTGGTCACATGACCAACCACACGATACAATTTGAAACAAGGTACGGCAGACCAGCCAACATGTTTCCAGTCATCACCAGTCCAATGCTAGTGTTGACAGGCCCTGACGAGTCGTGAAGGTTTGTGTCATGCAGTCATCAAGTGTACACCAACTGTGCTTCGGTTCAGAAAGTCCCTATCGATGACATTCCGTTAAATGGTTTGCATGCTGACACTTACGGATAGCCCAGCACTGAAATCCACTGCAACTGCGGAAGGGTTGCATTTCCACCACGTTAATCGATTCCCTTTAGTCATCATTGGTCCTGTTCTTTATGGATCTTTTTCCGGACAAATGATATTTAACGGGATTACGAATATTCGAGGTCCACTCGTGAAACGGTGGTGGGGGATAATCGCTAACTCGGAGATGTTGTGCCTCAGCTCTCGTACGCCGACTAAAACACCACGTTCAAACTCACTTAAAGCGTGATAACTGGTTACTGTAGCAGCAGTAACTGATCCAATGCCGACCGCGGTGGCCGAGGGGACTGCGGCGCGTCAGTCACGGTCTGCGCGGCCACTACGGTCGGGGGTTCGAATCCCCCCTCGGGCATGGATATTTGTGCCGTCCTTAGTGTTAACTAGTTCATAAGTAGTTTGTAAGTTTAGGGACTGATGACCCCGTAGTTAAGTCCCATAAGCTGTACAAACATTTAAACATTTTAACTGATCCAATGATTGCGCCATGCACCTGTTGACATATACAGGCGTTACAGACTGCAGCGCAGTAGTCTGACTGTTTACATTTCTCTGTGTTTGCATATGCATGCCTATAACAGTTTCTATAGCTCTTCTGCGTACATTGCACGTTTTCAGAACATAAATTAATTATTTTTCACATTAAATGCCACTTTACCCATTGCAAGAAGACTAACGACTCGGATATGCTTTGTTTATTGACCCAACCTGCCTTTTAGTTCAAAAATGTTCAAATGTTTGTAAAGCTTAAGGGACTTAACTGCGGGGTCATCAGTCCCAAAACTTACAAACTACTTATGAACTACCTTACACTAAAGACGACACAAACCTCCATGCCCTAAGGGGGATTCGAACCCCCCACGGGTAACCGCCTCGCGCATCGGAGCATAGCGCCTCAAGGCGCCCGGCCGCCTTGCCGCGGCTGCCTGTTAGTATTTGAAAAATATACCAGCACTGTGGTAAGAACTACAATTTGAAATTTGTGACGCAATTTAAAAAATCTTTATTTTTGTTCTATGTAAAATGCACAGAATAAAACCTTATTACACTTTACATTAATTAGTTCCCTCGTCGTCAAATTTCAGCAGTATAAAATGTATGCAAAAAGTGTGAGATTTATGTCCAATAACTTAATGTTATGGAATCACTGTATATTTCGTTAACAGTTCGATATATGTGCAACAATTCTACATAGATATCAGCTTTCGTAAATAGTGATGATTTTTTATTGTATGTATCACACTTACTGTAAGACTCTAAATTATTTAGTATTCGCATATGATGCTTAATATAACTTACTCTGTCAGGGCCGGCCGCGGTGGCCGAGGGGACTGAGGCGCTCCAGTCACGGTCTGCACGGCTACTACGGTCGGGGGTTCGAATCCCCCCCTCGGGCATGGATATTTGTGCCGTCCTTAGTTGTAAGTAGTTCATAAGTAGTTTGTAAGTTTAGGGACTGATGATCCCGTAGTTAAGTCCCTTAAGCTTAACAAAAATTTGAACATTATAACTTAGTCACTTTCAACAACTGAGGTTCAACATGAATTTCCTACATTGGTACGTTGCTATAGCCTCTGGAACCTCAAATGTCAACGCACAATTGATTACTATTTACTGTGTTAACGTTACTGCTGGCTGATGTGTGGTATGGCATTCATTTGCACGTAACTTGAGAATGATTTACGACTGTTAACGCCTCGGTGGAGCGACCGAGAGTTTGAACGCGGCGAACTGAGGAGCGCGCCATTGCTCGCTGTCGTGTCCTCTCTGGGTCGTGGCTGTATTTCTTACCCTTAATGTAAGTTATTTTAAGTAGTTTGTAAGCCTAGGGGCGGATGACCAGAGTAGTTAAGTCCCACTGATATACAAAAAACAACATATGATTGTTAGCACGAAACTGTTACATGGTGGTATCTAATTACATTGCCCTATTAGGTCAGATCCTATTAACTGAAAACGATGTCAAGCCCATTGTAATCTCTGTAACATAACTTCATCGGCAATTTAGATCTATTGTCTGTGTACGTGAACACAATTGAGAACATAACAATCTACATCTTCTTTTTTTCACGTAACCAATAACGTTATGCAACACTCTGATTCGATGTCCTACAGCCACCATGGGCTGAGTAATGCTCATGCACTTTCTGCAAAAGATTCCCCTTCAAACATCACTGCAACTACTACTTGAGGACCTGACCTCGTCATCATGCATAAGAATCTGCTGAGAACGATACTGCATTGGAATTCTGCACTTATTGCCATTCCCAAAAAACCTGACCTACTACTGTACTCAAAGGCAACCGCCAAAGCATGGTTGGATGTGCCACAATATAAAGTAAACTCCTCCTGAAGATCTGGAAAAAACAATTCAGTACTACTCACTAATGCTTCTATTGGCATCTCAAAGGCTATGTGGCGCTCCTTTGTGTGCACAAACTTCACATCGTTCCATATACATAGTCAGTGGTTTTCCTTTCACAGCATGTCATTTTACAAACCTCCTGTAGTAATATGACAATCCTAATCCAGACTGTTCCTTCACTGATTGTAGTACAGGAAAATCCTTTGTAGTAGTAATTTATCTAGGATACGTACTTACATCTTTCTTTCTTATAATGTGACCCAAATACTCTCCTTCTTCCACACAAAATGATAGTTTCTAGCACTAAGTACGTTGTGTGTAGCTCTAAATCTGTTGAAAACTTCCTGTAAACTATGCTCACGGTCCTCTATATCTATAGAATATGCGATTATACTGTCCACATACACAATACATTTGTGTGGTTTCAGGCCTCTCAATACCCTATTCAATAATCTTTTAAACAAAGGAGGTGTGTTCCTCAAACTGAATGGCATACATTGATACTGGAAATGTCGCCTAGGAACCGAATCTACTGGCACTATCTATGTTTGATAGTAACGACTCCCAAGGTCTTGGGGTAGAAAAAAAAACTTACATTGACCAAGGTGATCTGACATATCAGTTATAATCTCGACTGGATAAGTAACAGTAATTGTTTTGCTATTGAGATGTTGGTGATAACAACAAAATCTGAAATTGTTTCCATGGTCTGTGAGTATAGTTTCCACTACACCAAATTTATGTAAACAGTTATTTACTAGAAACTAAGATAAGGTAGTTATTTTTTTCATCTCGGATTGTGACCATTGACACGTATCTCATCAAATGATCATTCATAATTAGTACACATTTATACTCTGACACTGGTCCAATAGCAAAGACCAAATGAGTGTTGTCGTTGCAAAAGATACACCAATCATGTACATTCTTTGATATGACTCAAACCCCCCCAAATCGTCTATGACCAAAAGCCAACACACCGCCTTTCAGATGAGACACCAAAGCACCCATACATGAGCTGACGTCTAGCCAATGACCATCCATGATGCATAGAGGCTTTTTGGGACAAACTGACGCCAATATCACAGGGCAGTGGACTCGCAGGAGCATGGCAGATGCCTGGCATCAGCAACTTAAGAGACCCGCAAACACATGCGTTAGCAACACGTATTGATTTCCGCTGTCAATTTTCTGGAGGACTCGGAGACTGCTCTGGCACACAAGAGATTCAAATCATTGCCTCCTGGCCCGCACACAGTGGCGCGCAATAACAGACCCATCGCGACCCTTAGGGGAAGGTGAGCAGCCACTGATTCGTCACGGTTCCCAGGTCATTCGCTTTGGCTGACCAGGTGCTCTCCTGGTTCGCCCACAATATTTTGTACATCCTCGCCTTGATAATTACTTACTTCACCGTGGCACAGCGAGAATCATATGTACACTGCAACTCGTGCCGTACAGTTGACATTATAGTTTAATAATAGACACGATGAATTGTATTCATTTGAAGTTCCTGTCGCCAGTATACATATTCCCCTGTCATGTGAACCATTTCCCAATTATAACTTCTCAATAATGTGGAAAGGAACTTAGAGGACAAGACTGTTACCTTCCAACATCTTTGGTTTCAGATTTTGAATGACTCCATCTAATAATCGCTGATAATTTTAGGTGTATTCTTAAATACAGAAGGCTGTCTTTGGTACTGGTAATGACTGACGTTGCTGTAACACTTCTTATAATGTCGACACACCCTGATGTGGAATATACACTCATCAAATTGTGGAAAATAATTTGCAATGCCGCACTACCTCGCCCGGAATGTCGGTTAAGGTGAAATGGTGGGTGCATTGCTGTGACTCGACGGTAACCGACACAGATGAACTGTAGACAGAGGTGAATGCAGTGTGGTCAGCTATAGCTGAGGACGCCTTCTGTGTGGCGATGCCATCACACGTGGACGAGGTATCGGGGCCTTATGGCGCACCACGTGCCTACTAGGCAACACGACACATTCTTAACTGAAACGATCAACATTTCGTCAGAAGACACTAATGAATGTGTCCTACGAATAATAACTACCTGACTGTAATTTCGAGGTGTTCCGATTTTTTTCTGTGTGTTTCATTTATTTTTTAACATGTGTGTACCACGACGAAGGATTACACGAGGTAGTCGGAAGATGTATCTAGGAGTAACCCTCGGTCGTGCTCTTCTCACTTTACCAGAAACACTGCTCGAACACCGAGCAAAGAATGGCAGCGAGAAATAGTATTATATGGAAGACAATGGACACTACTCGGGGGCACATCCCGATACTGTGAGAAACTCTTCCATCGCTCTAGTTACTCTGCAGCCGAATACGCGTCGCCGCGTACAGTCGGTGTGTACTTATAGTAGACGGGCAGTAAAGGCTAGAGACGGAGTACTTGTCGGTGTGCTCCTCGTCGGGCTCGGCGTCGGGCAGCCGGCGGTGCGAGCGGCGCAGAGAGGCGACGTCGGAGAGCAGCGTGAGCAGCGAGCAGGTGGAGGCGTGCGCGGGCTTGGAGGCGGCGAGGCGGTACTGGCGGTAGCGCAGCACGTACTGCGCCGCCAGCGCCGCGCCCGCCGCCAGCGCCAGCGCGCCCACGGCCAGCGCGCCCACGCGGCCCGCCAGCCACGCGCCGCCCGCCGCCTCAGCAGCCGCCTCAGACGCCTCAGCCGCCGCCGCCGCGCCCGTCTCGTTGCCGACAGCTGCACACAACACAGTACCGCACGGTTCACTTCTGCTACATATTAGTATAAATAAAGTTCTAGCAAAATGTCAGTTTGGTTTTCAACAAAGCTTTTCAACTGAAAATGCTATATATACCTTCACTGATGAAATATTAAATGCTTTGAATAACCGGACATCACCAGTAGGGATTTTTTGTGATCTCTCTAAGGCTTTCGATTGTGTAAATCGTGGGATTCTTCTAGATAAGCTTAAGTATTGTGGTATGAGTGGGAAAGTGCACAAATGGTTTAAATCATACTTAACTGGAAGAGTGCAGAAAGTTGAAATAAGCAGTTCACACGATGTAGATGAGACAATTAATTCTTCTAACTGGGGAGTTAACAAAAATGGGGTCCCACAAGGTTCGGTCTCGGGTCCTTTGCTGTTCTTAATATATATTAATGACTTGCCATTCTACATACACGAAGATGCTAAGCTAGTACTTTTTGCTGATGATACAAGTATAGCTATCACACCAGACAAACAGGAATTAACTGATGAAATTGTAAATGATATCTTCCAGAAAGTTATTAAGTGGTTCTCTACAAATGGCCTCTTATTAAACTTTGATAAAACCCAGTATATACAGTTTCATACAGTAAGTGGCATGACACCATTAATAAATTTAGACTTTGAACATAAACCAGTAGCTAAGGTAGAAGATTCAAAATTTTTAGGTGTTTGCATTGACGAGGGACTGAACTGGAAGAAACATATTGAAGATCTCCTGAAACGCCTGAGTTCAGTTACTTATGCTATCGGAGTCATTGCAGAATTTGGTGATACAAATCTCAGTAAATTAGCTTACTACGTCTATTTTCATTCACTGCTTTCATATGGCATCATATTCTGGGGCAATTCAACATTGAGTAAAAAAGTATTCATTGCACAAAAGCGTGTAATCAGAATAATTGCTGGAGCCCATCCAAGAGCATCCTGCAGACATTTATTTAGGGATGTAGGGATACTCACTGTAGCTTCACAATATATATATTCACTCATGAAATTTGTTATTAATAATCCGACCCAATTTAAAAGTAATAGCAGTGTGCATAGCTACAACACTAGGAGAAAGGATGATATTCACTATTCAAGGTTAAATCTAACTGTGGCTCAGAAAGGGGTGAATTATGCTGCCACAAAAGTCTTTGGTCACTTACCAAGTAGCATCAAAAGTCTGACAGATAGCCAACTAGTATTTAAAAAGAAATTAAAGGAATTTCTGAATGGCAACTCCTTCTACAATGTAGACGAATTTTTAGATAAAACTTAAAAAATAAAAAATAAATAAATAAAGTCCTTAAAATATTGATTGTCAAGTATAGACAACATTTACTAAACTGACACGTTCCACATCATTACGAAATATCGTATGTATGATCTATGGAACAAGTATTAATCTAATCTAACTTGTACAGGGTGTTCCATATAAAATGTTAGTTAACCGTCTTGCAAATTTCTATTTGGGTACCGGAGAGCAAAATTTCTCATAGGTTGACGGGACATGCTTTCCACGAGTGGTTCCATATATTTTTGTAGAGGGACCCACAATCTTTCAGAAAAAAATGACCTAGTATATATATTCGACGACTACAAAGCGATTAATAGCACTATAAAAATGACATATAAAATGAAATTAAAATTATTATACACTCCTGGAAAATGAAACAGAACGCCACGAATTCGTCGACCCAGCAGAGGGAAATTTATTGACACATTCTTGAGGTTGTATACAACACAAAGTTGGCGTTAGTACCTTGTATACCTTCCTTTTGCAGCAATGCGAGCTGTAATTCTTTCATGGAAACGATCGTAGAGTTTCCGAATGTGGTAATGTGGCACGGCCTGTCACGCAATTTCCACCTGGTGCCTCATTTGGGCCGCATTTCGCACCGCTCGTGCACACCACCCGACATGACGTTTCGTGCACTCCTAACCTTGCTCAATGGTGAGAGATCTTGGGATCGTGCTGGCCAGGGTAATTGGCGTACACGTTGAAGAGCACGTTCGGTGATACGGGATAGAAGTGGATCTGCATTTTCCTCTTCGAAAAGCATGTCACCTTGTTGGTGCGTGAGTGGTAGCAAGACGGGTTAAATGATGGTTTCAGTGTACCGTGCTCTGTTCAATATTCTCTAGACGATCACTAGAGTGTCTTCCGTTCACGCCCTAACATCGTTCAGCCTGCCTCCAATGGTGTCATTGGATGCGCTTATGAAGGGACGAATGTAGACGTGTCGTCTTCAGTGATGAGAGTCGTCGCTACCTCGGTGCCAATGATGGTCGTACGTGTGTGAGGTGTCGTGCAGGGGATGCGAAAATTTGGAGTGTACGCGACAGAGGCAAACGGGCCCGACACCTGGTATCGTGGTGTGGGGAGCCATATCCTACACTATCCGTTCTCCTCTGGTGTTCGTCGTGGGAAAGTTGAACAGTACACTTTACACTGAAACAATCATTCAACCTGTCTCGCCATCGTTCATGCACCAACAAGGCGATGTGCTTTTCCAACAGGACAATTCACATACACACATATCCCGTACAACCCAACGTACTCTTCTGGGTCTACGTCAACTAGCCTGCCCATTATTATTCCCAGATCTGTCCCCAACTGAGCATGTCTTGGACCGTACGAATCGTCATCTTGGCGCGGTCTACATGACCGGCACGAGGTCCGGTCCAACTGAGGAATAAGATGAAATTTCATGCCAGGACATACCGCAAGACTTCATTCGGCACCTCTACGATCGTCTTCATGAGAAAGATGCACCCTGCATAGCTGCAAAAGGAGGGTATACACAATACTAGCGTCGTCATTCTGCACGCTCTGGTGACTGTACTAACGTGCATATGGTTCTGACTGCACGAGCATGTGTTGTACACATCATCAACAATGTGGCAATAAAATTTCGCTCTGCTGGGTTGACGAATTCATGGTGTTCTTTTTTGATTTTCCAGGAGTGTATCTGCAAATAATTTTAGTAATAACTACGAAAACAGTGAAAAGAATATAATTAAAGAAAAGGAACATTATTGGTCCAATAAGAAATTTATGCCGCTCTGAATGGCCGCGTGGTCTAAGGCGTCATTCTACGGACTGAGCGACCGTTACCGCCGGAGGTCCAATTCCTCCCTCGGGCTACGTGTGTGTACGTTACCTTAAGTAGTTTGAAAATCTATGGACTGATGACCACAACACTTTGGTCCAGTAGGTTTACTAACATTTATTTTTGAAAAAGTAATGGAATAACAGCGATGTTAATGATTTATTTCTTACATTCAATCTTCCAGGCAGCTGCAACTGAACACAACCGGTGCCCAAAACTATGGTTGTTATGTTCTGAAGGTGGCCTTTTAAGGGGCCGAAAACGGTTACCAAAAGAATTAAATTTGCGACCTAGAATGACTTTTGTAAGAATTTAAAAACATTTGATTTCGAAATTTTACTTAGCGCAAATTAAGTGGTATGCTCAGTAAGATTAATGAATTGTTTAAGTATTGGTGCTGCCTAGATCTGTTTTGAAGTTTGTTGTTTTTCGGTGTAAATCTTTCCTATCCAAAGATTTCAAAATTAGTTAAAAAGAAAAAAAGAGATCACGCTTACATAAGTATATATTTTTGGAAATTACCTTCATTCGTTCAAACTATGTTATCAAAAACACGATATCTCCTTTTTTCTGATCCCATCAAGGAAAAATTACATGATAATTCCGTCAGGGACTTCTTCTTATGCTGATTCTTTTGTGTTTTTAAGATTACCCCTGTAAGGAGTCAAGTCATTCAGGCACATTTTCCTACATATTCGAACCTTTAACACAGTATTTGTTGCTTACAAGTGATATCTGACATGTTAATTACATTATTTATTGCTTGGAAAGAAGTTATTATTCGAAGTACAGCATTAGATCGCGAGTGCGATAATTAGCTTTTCTCGAGGCTGAAGCAAGTAACAGTTGAGACATATACACAGGAGTTTGTCGAGTCAGGCAAGTTAGGTATGTTTCCAGCGACGGCGCACCAGCCTGCAGCCATTTCAGCAAACGGTACTGTGTGCGTAGCTTCCGCTTAGATCACTCACTCAGTGCGACAGCCTGCAGCTTTGTTTGTTCTTACTATCGTAATAGTTACATGTTTCTCCCTCGTTTTGTTTACTTATTTACTGAAACATCTGAGGTTAATTACAGATAACGGTGCATGTTGAGCCTGTATCTCGTAGTGAGGCGACCACTGCAGCCGCAGTTTCTGGCCGTGGACAGTCACACGGCCACGAGCAGAAGCCGGAACAATCTAGCCAAGCTCAGTCTATGTTTGTCCGATGCGAGTATATGTATTGCATAATGCCTGTATCGTGAAAGACGTGTGATAATTCTGGTAAAGGTATACCTTTGGAGCGGTACGCATCATGACGTCCCAAGCTCAAAAATATGACACAAAACACGCAGTTATTTTATTTTACCGTCGGCAAAATGTTAGACTACGAAGGCTTTCACAACCGGATGCCATAGTTATTGATGAATCTTCCGGCAATAAAATCCAACAAAATGTTATATCAATATTTTGTTGGCGTAAAAAGTGCGAAATGCGGTACAAATAGCCTATAACGGGTAGCTTAGCACACGAGCAAACGAGGAGGGTTTGTCGGACCGGCTACGGCTGGCATCTCACTGATGCGCTCGCCTTGTACCGATCTCTTGGTTATATATAGATCATATTCGAGAACAACAAGGTTTCGCGCAATCAGGTTACAGCTGCAAAGGCGGGACAGTGTTATGAGCCTATTTAAAAGCTACCGCAAGAACTGCAATGGCGGGGGCAGTTTCATTCCTGCTGGAATGAAGGAGTAAAGTGCTTCATATGTATAGTTTTAACACGCTGCTTTCAAACTAGTCCTGCTGTCGAGAGCATCTTCATTGACGATATACACATCCCCACGCCCCTCATCAATTTCAAAATGCAGCAACAATCTTGTTTCCTCTTCACCTCATCCTCACTTGACAGTTGCGTTGACGGACTATAGGTACTCAAGCAAAGAAGAAAAACTTTTTTTACTATTTGCAGGTTACAAGTACAATATTGTATGTCAGGCCCAGGCCGGAAGAAAACCGAAATCCGGTTCTGCAAAAAGAAAAAGAAGAAAAAAAAAAAAAGAAAAAAAAGCTCAAATAGTTGTATCGAATCAGGTTTTAAATGCAGGTATGATGTTTCTAAAAAAAATGCATCTGATATTAAGGAATTATTTCAGTCAATTGCTTCGACTTCGAAAACAGAAACGGTCAAGTCCGATACTCCCATAAATTTGGGAAAGATGCAAGACGCACGGAGTATCGACCCACGAAAGTTGGAAAAAGACAAAGAATAAGAATCTAGGCAATCAGAACCTGAAACCTCTATGTCGAACAGTCAAACTAATGTAGAACGGTTGAGTTCTTCATCAGTTCGCATGGATATTAATGATGAAGTTAAAGAAGAATTTGTTACTTCGTATTCGGGAAAGTGGACTTTTCCACACACGGATTCTCAGAGTCGTAATATTGTTCAAAGGGGCTGTTTCCAGCAATTAAATATCAGTCATGTAGACTATCCGAAAGACAGTGATCATAGGAACTTCTCTCATTTTCATTTCCCAAGGAAACTGTATATAACGATGAAACTCAGCATAATCGTTGACCTGTTTATTCCATTGATCTCTACATAGACATCACTGGTTTATTCACATTCTCAAAATAAAGTTTTCTGTTTTCCATGCAGACTATTTAGTAATTCACAAACTCATATAGTACAAGGACGGGGTTGTAATTGGAAACACTTAAGTAACATTTTACAAAGACATGAGAATACCAAAGAACATGTGGCACTTATGTTCCAATGGATGACATTAGAGTAGTTAATAAAGCATGGTAAAAGAATAGACCGAGAGAACAAAAGGCAAATTCGTAAATCCCAAAAGCATTGGCACAATCTTTTGCAGAGAGTAATTGAAATAATTAATTTCTTAGCCTGTCAAACTGGCAGTTAGAGGGCACAGAGAATCTTCCAGATTGTGTGACGACTGTGGGAATTATGGTAACTTCAAAGATTTGTTTAAATTGTGTATTTTGCAAATACTTATGCTGAACGTATTTCCTGCTTGAACCAACATTCACTGCCTACAATGATGTGTGTTTCGGTGCTTTCTGTTAACGCTTGGAGTTCTGGTACTTTCCCGACACAGCAACGACAGTTTACAACTGTTACACCGATAGTTCCCAGATCTACATTTCTCCTGTGATCCACCTGCACCCTTTGAGACTGCCCTTCTTGTTTTTCCCCGAAGCCCCTTATCCTAAAAAACTGCCCAGTCCACGCCACACAGCCCCCACTACCCGTGTAGCCGCTTCCTGCGTATAGTGGACTCCTGATACATCAGGATGGCCGGAGGTGGATTTGAACCACCATCTTTCCCAATACAAGTCCTTACCGTTAATTACATTGCGATGAATCTTTGTCAACATATTGCTTGGACATGCGTGAAGGATTAGTTTGCATAATATTGAAGAGATATTGAAGCCGCATAATGGGAAATTTGAAAACTAGGCTTAATTCATCCAGCAATCCTCAAGAAATTTTACAGACTTCACGGAAAACAAGAGTAAGGTCACAGTTTACATAAAATTTCGCATTGTACGTCGCAGAGAATACGTAACCAATGGACTTCGGCAAAATCTACAGTTGTATTCCTATCTTGATGACATTTTGCACGCTTGAGCTTCATACTACGAGGAAGGTCGCTGCGTGCATGATAGTTTGTATAGTGTATGGCGGAGGGTACTTTACTTACGGACTTCGACAAAATCTACGGTTTTATTCCAATGTTGATAAAAGTTGGCACACTGCACCTTCAAAACAACACTTCATTGTC
Organism: Locusta migratoria; assembly: GCA_026315105.1. Lineage (NCBI taxonomy): Eukaryota > Metazoa > Arthropoda > Insecta > Orthoptera > Acrididae > Locusta > Locusta migratoria. The sequence continues at coordinate 12,359,607 of CM048755.1, forward strand.
TACTTAAGAATTCTTGCCGTGAACTTAGACAACACTTCACTGTTCACCATTAAAATTAACAGAGTTATTTAATTTTCACTGTTAAATGGACGAGTAAATGGGCTGAGGAGGTAGAGAAGGAGTTAGACGCAGAGATGAGGCCATTTCCGGCAGATAAAGGGAGGGTGGAGTTGGGGATTCAAAGGGGAAGTAGGAGACGAACAGAGAGAGGAGAGCGGAGAGGAGGAGATGGACAAAGGAAACAGAGAAGGGATGAGGATGTCAAGTTCCGAGCAACGCCGGCTTTCCAGCTAGTTCATAGCCTCTTGTGTCACCGTGGGGCCTCGCAAATTCAACTAGCCCACACCCCGGCACTGACACACATTTGAATTGTAACTGACAACATATTACAGCTGCATTACTTTTTCGTCAGTCTTACTGCTTCTCTTTCCCGTTTCATGCATATGTGTTGCAGGTAGCCAACAACAATACTTCTCCCTTGTCACACCATTTGATGGCAAGCATTGTGTAAGTTGACATAAACTTAACTTCCACTCGTTTAAATTGCGTTTGTAGTTTAGCTGTTGCGCGGCAGCCGAGGCGATTGGACGTCTCGCTACAACCGGGGTTGCTCCCACAGGACGCGTAGGGGCGCGAAGAAACAAGTTGGCGTAACTGCCCGAGGCCGAAACGAGCCAAAGAAAGCAGCGGTAACAGGCCGGCAGCCGATAACAGTGTCTGCTTCACGGCGAACGTCGTAACTGCCCAGCGGGGATGTCCCGTTCTCTGGCAAGATATTTCAGCGCCAGATGCCCTTAACCCAGCGTACTGCAGAGCACTTCCTTCCGTCCGCGCTCTCTTGCGTTTAAGGCTACACACATCAGTGGCGCAATAACTTACTTTCGAAATAAGAAAAAATCTAAATTGTCGCGTTCTTTGCTTACCTAAATAATAGTTCCTTTTGTGGGGATGTAGCATTACATAAATTTTTTTACTAAAATTACATCTGCGACGCTTGTCGCTTGCCTATCCGTTCTCACTTCAATAGATACCTCTGTTTTGTGATTGTCAATTTTTTCGAGCAGCCTGGAGGAGAGAACGGAAGCGCTCTTCGTCCTTCTGTTCTGAACTCTCGTACTGATCGGACGCCTCTTCATAATCTCTGCTAATAACATGTAAGTGTGATCTTCCTTTATTCCTTCTTATTGTAAGAAACCCCCAGTTTGATTTCAAACATTTTTTAATTCAAAATGACCTTCTCCTATGCCCAATAATTTTTATTTTTTTTCTGCAATAGTCATTCAATCGGAAAGAGATGCTTGGTCATTATTACGATTCGTTTCGCGATTTCATAAGTTTGGTTCTCATTCATTAAATTTATACTCATTTGATTTTCAAAACCTGCGGTTAATGTTTTTATTCCGCGAAGTCCGATATTTTGCAGTTTTATTCCTTTATTGTGTCAGTAACTTAACAGTATCGTAAAACTTCGTTACGCGAAGCGTGAGATCACCAAACACCGACTTACGGCGGATAGTTTAATTTTATTTCCTATTCCAGCACAGAATGGCTACAGCTGATTCGCGTCGCATTCTGCATCTAAAGGTAACTATTCGCAGTTTTTTTTTTTTTTTTTTGTGGTGCTTTCAGGTGTTGTCTTAACTTCAACAATGACTACCGAAATTTTTAACACCTACATGATCCTACATGATCATCTTTAAAAATTTAATTCCTGTACATGTTTCAATTCTATAAGCGGTATTTAATCCAGTTCATTACAACACAAATTACAAAAGCATCACTACAGGGAGATATCAAATCATCCCAGCAGAATTCCTTACTACCAAAGGCTCAGCCAGAAGCAGGTTTCAGGAGGGGTGGGGGCAGCGAGTTCATCATTGAACATCAACATCCCGCTCGCCTCTCACCAGCAGCAGGTGACAGAAGCCATGGCGACAGATGCCTCTCCCACGAGGTATGCCAAAACTCGGTCCCTTTGAGGTGGAAGAAGCACAACAAGAAACAAAACAACGATGGCGAACAAGGAAGGCGCCCTGTGCTCCTGCCAGCATCAACCTCTCAATACCCTAACACATCGCACATGGGGAACAGCATTAAGAATACTGCGCTTTTACGAAAATACCAAACTCGCGAACCTACGCAGAGCACAACAACACGGGCGAGAAGTCCACCAGTTCATTCACAAATATAGCGACCTCACCCGCATGAACAAACAGTTGGTAGACATGCGCAAGCCGACCACGCACCGTACCAGACTCTCTAAGGAACATGCTGCTCTGTACGGCCGGCCGCGCTGGCCGAGCGGACTTCGGCGCGCCATTCACGGTCTGCACGGCCTCTACGGTCGGGGGTTCGAATCCCCCCTCGGGCATGCATGTTTGTGTCGTCCTTAGTGTTAGCTAGTTCATAAGTAGTTTGTAAGTTTAGGGACTTATGACCCCGTAGTTAAGTCCCATAAGCTCTACAAACATTTGAACATTTTGAGCTCTGTACGTGGCTACCAAAGCAGACTACTCCAACCTCCTAACCTTACTCAAAGCAAAGGCAGTCAAATATACCTAGCTCAGAGCCACCGATCCATAGAAGCCGCTGTACGTCGTGAAAGGCGTGAACATAAACGTCCCCAACGATACATTGAAGACAGAAATCACAGAACTCGGCTGGGACTGTATTAGTGCCAGTCGAATGACGGGATTTAGTAAACGCATACTACCACCCAACTACTTACAAGGGAACATTATTAACTCGACCCCATATTTTCTTGGGAAAAAAATACACGAGCTAGATGTCAACTCCAGAAATGGATACCACATACAAATTTGGGTCATTATTCAGATACTACGCAGTTTCGGCATCCTCAAAGAACAGCTTTTAAACATTCGCGAGCTCGGGATTGTCCCCACTCGGCTCGTTTCATTGCGGCCGCTTAATGCCCGAACGGGAAGTGCTGTGCAATGAAGGGGCATCGAGTCCTGAAATCTGAAGAGGTAGGGAAGTGCAGGAAGAAATAATATTACAAAATGAACCATATGTACTGTAACTCTTTCAAGTTTACTACGCTAAAATAGTGTCAGCTATACATATAACAAAATTATGTTCATAAAAGGTATTGAAAATTAAATTACATTACACTGCTTGTTGAAAAACCGTCTCATTCGTTTCCACTGCAGTTGTGACGCGCTGTATAAAACGCAAATGGCTCCTTGCGTATATTTTTTGTGTTACGGAGACGGGCAAAGTGGTAATCGACGATTTAAAATAATCGAAGCAGCTTTCACCATCACTGACGACCTCAATTCCACGGCCAAGTTCCGTTGAAGCAATGAAAGATGCTCGATGATTCTGACGGTGGTGAAATGGCATCGTCGTTATCGTCGACGTCATCTTCTTCTAAATATGCACCGAACGTCAACCCGCTATTTTCTTTTACATCCAGCACGTCTTCATCAGTTCAATCGTCTATCAAAAAATAATGTTTGTTAAGCTTAAGGGACTTAACTGCGGGGTCATCGGTTCCTAAACTTATAAACTACTTATGAACTACCTTATACTAAAGACGACACAAACATCCATGCCCGAGGGGGAATTCGAACCCCCGACCGCAGTGGCAGTGCAGACTGTGACTGGCGCGCCGCAGACCGCTCGGCCACTGCGTCCGGCGCAATTGTCTATGATATCTGCAACGCAGTTGAAAGACATCAGGAAAAGCATAAAGCCAGCTCCATGTATTTTCTTTTACCGTGTATAGTACGTCTAATAACTGAAAATTATTATGCGTTTTTTTCTAGTGCAGTTATAATTTATTTATTATAATATCAAACAATACAACCCATTACCTAAGACTAAATTGGGCAATAGTATAATACATAAATTTCTTACGGCTAAATGGTGACATTAGATTTCATTACATTACATGTTTCTGCAGAAACCACTGGACATCTTGCTGGTTGTTAATGCTTACCGGCGACGACTATAAAGAATTCTAATTCTTTGACATTCAATCGTTGCAGATTCGTCATCGTGCATACCGCTCCTGGAGATGTCGCAGGATAGCAAATGTTAAAATGTTTGTATAGTTTATGGGACTTAACTACGGGGTCATCAGTCCCTAAACTTACAAACTACTTATGAACTAGCTAATACTAAGGACGGCACAAATATCCATGCCCGAGGGGGGATTCGAACCCCCGACCGTAGTGGTCGTGCAGACCGTGACTGGACCGCCTCGGTCCCCTCGGCCAGCGCGGCCGGCTGTCGCAGGATAGCCTGTGGGTTAATTTACATCTCACAAGCCTCTTACTAGCCTCTGCTCACAGAACCAGATGCTCTGGCATTAAGCGGGATGAGTGAGGAACAACCCGAGCGCACGAATGTTTCAAATTTGTACTTTGAGGAGGCCTTAACTGCGTCGTATCTGAATAATGGGCCAAATTTTCACTTGATATCGATTTCTGTGATTGATATCTAGCTCATGTATTTTTATCTTAAGAAAATATGAGGTAGAGTTGCTGATGTTCCCTTATTAGTAGAGCTGGGCGATATGGCCCCGTCCTGCAATATACTGTAGGGGAAATATGTCTTTCATTTGGGAAGAACTCGACGAATCACCCAGCGCAATAGCACGCTTTTGACGTTGGACCACACGATGTAACCTCCAAGCCGCAAATGTGCTGCCAACCACTGAGCTCTACACAGTACACTCTCACAGACAGACACACGCCGCGCGGGAATACCCGTATAGGTTACCTTAAGTAGTGTGTAAGTCTAGGAACCGATCAACTAATCCGTTAAGTCCTACACCAACACACAAGCGCACAGTTGTGTGTCAAGTGAGGAATGGCCCACATAACCACCTACAGAATGTGCTCTGCCTTGAAGCGAATAAATCAACAAAGAAGAAACTAGCGGCAGCCAGGAGGAAAGTGATTTCACGTCGTCGTCGTCACTGAAAGCGTCACGTTACATAGATCCAATTGCTTTAGGTGTTTCAAGTGCCGTCTTTAGTATAAGCTAGTTCATAAGTAGTTTGTAAGTTTAGGGACTGATGACCCCGTAGTTAAGTCCCATAAGCTCTACAAACATTTGAACGTTTTGTTTCAAGTGATTGTATAATACACTCTACCCCTCGCTCCAAGTGAAGACGCCAGATCTTTAAACAGAGTTCCTTATAAAACCACAGCACCAATAAGATGTGTACTATGAAGATTCGTCATGTAATACATCAACATGAACATTACAAATTGTAGAATCCCTGAAAGTGGGGATTAATTTGCGTGAGGATCATGATGTAATAAAAATAGGCTGTAGTGTTTTAGAAAAATATTACTGCTTATCCAATCACTGGACCGGACTTAACTATTTCACGCTATTGCGCACAGTCAAATACCACTACAGGATCGCGTTCTATAAACTTCTGCCGGCCGCGGTGGCCGAGGAGACTGAGGCGCTCCGGTCACAGTATGCACGGCCACTACGGTCGGGGGTTCGAATCCCCCCCTTGGACATGGATATTTGTGCTGTCCTAGTTCATAAGCAGTTCATAAGTAGTTTGTAAGTTTAGGGACTGATGACCCCGTAGTTAAGTCCCATAGACCATACAAACATTTGAACATTTTTTTTATAAACTTCTGGGAGCTCACCAAGCAGCCCAACTCGTCGACCTCAAAATACAAAGATCTAAATGTAGCATACAAGACTAGTGTTGTTATTAGCCCAATGCTAATGGGGGATCATCGTATTGGTAATATTCCTAAATCAAGAACACTTTCGTATTTCTCAGTTCATAATCGTCAAGTAAGCTGGAATAATTTTATATATTACCTCTTCTGTTTGTCTGCAAAGCCAGGATGATGAATCTTAGCATTTCAGCATGAACGGGTGTTTTAACAGACCAATTGCGTCGTGGTGCTGGCAGTAGAAGTGGATATTCATACTTCTCCCAAGAATGGATCTTAATGGCTTCTTTATTGGTGAATTCAGTACCTGTAATAATTTAGTAATTTTTCGCCCTATATTGTTATATGAGGATTTTTCCAGTACACTTTTATTATCTCCCTCCCCTATTTGTATGTATGAACTTTTAACTGACGCACTTCATATCTCCGTGGTGGAATGGCCTAGCGCTCTAAGGCGCCTTGTTGCTAAGCGCGCGGTTGTGTCCAGTCGGAGGTTCGAGTCCTCCCCCGGACATGTGTGTGTGGGGGGGGGGGGGGGTCGTCCTTAGGTTAATTTAAGTTAGTTTAAGTAGTATGTAGGCCTACGGACTGATAACCGCAGAAGTTAAGTCTCCCAGATTTAAAAATAACATTTCAAGATTTGAGCCCTTCATATCAGAATAAGTTATTGCTTCACGTTCATGATAATTGTGTTATTATCTCTTTAAAAAACCATAAGCATGCACGCAGTAAAGGTACTATTTCTAGCTCCAAGTATGAATCATCTTGTAGTTTGTGAGTGGATCAGGTCCGCGGATGATGCTGAGTCACATGTTTTTAGACTTGAAGTGATGCCATTGTGTCTACATTTATCAACGTCAATCCCGTTCAATTCAATGCAAACCTCTTTAAACATGTGTATGAATACACTTGCATAAGACATGATGCAAAAGCTAGTGTCCCATTCTTCTTCGTAAATTTTCCAGTTGTGAAGCGAAAGCTTTTGCTCAAGAATGTCACATCGTGGTGATATTGCATGAGAATTTATATCACGTTACCATTCATCAAATTTATTGATTCAAACAGTCTGTGGGAAATGTGTTCCTGGCGAATTGAGTTATTATTTCAAGGCCACCACCATCTCGCTGTTTCAATCCTATCCGTTTAACAAACTCTTAATTTTAAAATGCTGTCTCGTTGCGTTTCCACTGCTCAGTGGACCACTGATGGCTACCAACTTGCAATTTAACTCTGATGCCCATATTGCTGTTGCTTCATGTGAAAGCATCTCCCACCACGAAAATCCACTAGTTCGTCGTCCTGGTCCACATTGGTCAACTTGAGGTCGTGTAAGGTCTGCACAATCACTTGGAAATGAATGGGAAGACCCGGAGCTTCAGTTATTTTATATAATGGACTGGCTTATGCGAAGAACCAAATGTTCCAATGTTTGTAAACCTAAGAGACCAAACTGATGATGTCATCGGTCCGTAGAATAACACACTACTTAAACTAACTTATGCTAAGGATAAAACACACACCCATGCCGGAGGGAAGACTCAAAACTCTAGCGGGAGCGGCCGCGTAAATCCTGACATGGCGCTTAAGACCATGCGACAATTTCCGCGAGGCTTTGGAGAACTCATACTGTGAATATATTTCGGGGTCATTGGAGTTTGAATCCGTAGCAGTATTACACCCCGCCCAGATAGTGCGCACAGGTAATATATCAACTTGATAACGACATTTCTGTAATTATTAAGCGGAAAGTAAACAGAGTATTACTATGAACATGTCAATCGTCATATTCAGACGTTGCAGGTGCCACGAATCGTATAAGAAGCAATAGTTGAAGTTAACAGGGAAAGTTACATAGAAGACAGTGGGTATGTAAACGACTCAATGGATATGATGAATTGTACACAAATAAATGCAGAAAAAGAAGAAACAGACGAAATTATATCAGACGACGAACATTAATTTGAGCTTGGTAGTGAAGCGCACGTAGCTATAAACGAATTATTCATAGACATTTGTAGTCTTGGTACCAACTTCAAACACAGACTAATCAAATCAGTACTTTTGACACTCAATTTAGGACTCAAGCAACCAAACTGGTAAGTTTGCCAATAACTTCGGTATTCTTGATAAATTAAGATACATATTGGGGAAATTAAAATTTATAACTCAGTCAAACACTTGGTCAGAAGATCGACACAGTCAACAGGAAAGTACGCATATTAAGTAGTCTTCTTCTTTCAGTAAATCTGTCCTCAGAAAAATATCAACTGGACCTCCTCCATGTCTTTCTGTCCTGGGCATCTTCCTTCATTTGCTTGTTGTTCTTCCTTTCTTCACATCTGTTAGCATACCAAACCTTCTTCCTCTTTTTCCTTCTACTTTTCCTTCCATTATCTTCTGCAGCACAAAGTTCCTGCGTAATGTGTCCCACCTAAGTTGTCTTCTTCTTCTGTGTCATCCTCATGAAGTTCCTTTTCCCTTTTACTCTGCTCAACTCCTCATTTCTAATTCTATCGGGCCATTCCACTTCCTCCATTCTTCTTATAGCCACATTTCATAAACTTTCTAAATATTTTTGTTCTGTTTAACTGTCTACGTTTCTGAAGCATAAGAAGTCACTCTCCACATAAAATATATGGAAAACCTCTTCCGAACATTAAGAGGTATGCTACGGCTCTCAGCAAATCTTTCATTTTCCCAAACGTTTTCTTTCCCAGGTATATTATGCGTTTCACCTCTTCTGTATAGCTTCCATTAGAAGTTACGAAGGTTCCCAGAGAGCGGAATGACTGAGTCTGCTGTAGTTTTCTATCATCTAGTGATATACTGATCGTGGTCTTTTCAGATTTTTATCGTTTTGGTCTAATCGATGTTCACTTTCATTCAGAATTCTTTTCCTATCTTTACAATATTCTTCATCATTGTCTGGAGCTCTTCTTCTGTTTCTGATAGTTCACTCACATCTCTGTCTGCTTGACAATTTTTATTTTTTCTCCTCCCATTACAAGTCCTTTTGCTTTTTCCAAGGCCTTATATTGAAAAGTGCTGGTGACATATAACAAACCTGTCTCTTCCAATAGCCACCTATCCAGTTCATCTTCGTCCATTCGAACCACCAATTTATTTCCCACATCTAGTTGTTTTATCAGCTTTCTGTCCTTACAGTCAATACCAGTATTTTGCAGATTCAACAGAATACATGAGTCAATTAAATAATTTTTCCCAGTCGACAAAACAAACATACACTTCTTTGCTCACCTCTAAAAATCTTTCTGTTAAGATCTCCAGACACCCAATTGCATCTCTTGTCCTTTTCTAAATCCAAAGTGATCTTCTACTGTATTCTCCTCTCTATTCTTCGCAGCACTCGTCTGGTCAAGTTTTTGGTAACATTGCATATAAAACTAACTGCCATATAATATTTGAATTGTTTGGCATTGCATTTCTTTGGTAAGTGAACTACCATCGTCTTTAGGTCTTCAGGGCAGATTCCTGTATCATACCTACTGCTGATCAATTCTGGTCACAGCCCCATTTCCTACGGCCTTCAGTGCTTGTGACGGTATTTGATCACAACCCATTCCTTTCCTTTCCTTGAGACCCTGAATCGCTTTCTGTACTTCATGATACGCTACAGAATCATATAGATCTCCTCTGCATGCCTTCCAAACGTCTGTGTTTCTTCGATATTCTTTGTTATCTTTCCCTGCTTTTTTAACATTCCTTGCTTGTTAATTTTCTCGGTTCTTTCATTGTTATATACTTTGCACTTCTATACAATTCACAATTTTTCTGCTCCAGGGAAAGTTTCAGACAACCTGATGATGATTTCAAATATTTCTTCGTTTATGATTTTCAAGCCAGGTGTTGGAAATTAAAAACACATAACCCTCAAGAACCCTATTAGTTAATTTCCTCTTTCATTCTATAGTCCTAGTCCATTTTCACCAACAGCCATAGTCCTTATATACAAATGTACCAGTGTCGGATACCATGAACATCCAAGAGGAACGTGTTCGGGCCGGCCGCGGTGGCCGAGGTGACAGTCTGCCGGCGGACGGCGAGGAGGAAGGTTGTGCCGTGCTGTACGCTGCGCCGACGCTGTTTACGAGTGGTGAGTCGCTGCGCTTGCTGTAGCGGTATTCGTTGTGTTGTACAGAAAATGAGAACGATTTCGTGATGACGCAACCGGTTGTAAAGGATAGGAAAGACACCCTGAGGTTGACGTTTGATAAGAACTTGACTCGACCAAAATCGTTCGAAGTTGAGGAATGGTTAGAGTCTGAATTTAAACTTGGACTAGATGACATAATTGTGATCCATCTGTCGATTGTAAGCAGCATGGTTTTCGTGAAATTAGCTCGAACTGATTTATGCTCGAAAATTGTCGAATCTTGTGGAGGAGAGGCAAAATTTAAATACAGCGACGGAAAAGTTGGCACTGTTTACGTCTCTCATGCTGGCTTTGGAATACGGACAGTTCGCATATTTGAACTTCCATTTGAAATAACCAGTGAAGAGATCGACGACGTAATTTCGAAGTATGGCAGGGTTATCAGTAACGTTGGCGAGAGATGGTCCAACTCCCATAAATTTCCGGTTTTAAACGGAGTGCGCCAATTGAAAGTCGATCTACGGAGACACATTCCATCGTACATTGAGGTTTGTGGTTACCGTGCGATAGTTATGTACGATGACCAGCCTAAGACGTGTGCAGCTTGTGGCAAAACAGGCCACGTGCGAGCCGAGTGCCTGCAGCGGCGCGTGGCGCAGCTGCCCGCCGGCGAGGCAGACAGGCCCCCCGTGTTGACATCCATGCCCGTGACGTACGCCGCCGCGGCGCGCAGACCCGCTGCTACAACTGCGGCCCCCGAATTGAGTACGTTTTCTGAAGTACCTGAGGCAGATAATGTTATGGAGACTGTAGAAATTTCACAACAGAACCCCTCTACGCATATTGAAACTCCAACATCTGTTGTAGTCGTGGAGGAACAGGCTTCAGGTTTAATAATGGACACTAGTCCAGCGATAGTAGCAAACCGTCAAGAAGAAGAGGTTACTGCTGGTACTCAGACGGCACCGAGCGCAGAGCCTAATATTAATCTGAAGGACTTGACCGGAGAAAAAGACAAAAAGCTAGAGGTTTCAACCACAAAAGCCAAAGACCATGTTCGAGAAACAACTGTCGCTACAGAAGACAGTGGAGCTTCTCCACAACGAAGTCCTACAAGAAGAAATAAGAAGAGGAGACTTTCTGCAAAGAATGCTGAAGAACTAGCACGTCCCTTGAGAGAAAAAGCTAAGGAGATCAGCAAGAAGCAACGTGAGGAATCACTAAAGACCTCGGTTGCGAGCACGCAGCACAGTTCATTGTGTCATATCCCACCGGAACAGCTGCCACAAGGAAAAATGCAGCAGAAACCCCATTGCGATGTAAAGGTTTCTTCCGGAATACGAGATTCGAACTCGGACACCCTGAAGAGCAACCATCACAAAAGCTGGGCAGAGGATTTGAATGAAAGAAGTGCAGATGAAGAAATGGCGGATATTGTTACAACCGCGAAGCCCCTTGATCAGCAAGAAGATGAAATGAACGTGATGGATACAACTTCCTTGGAACAGATGAGTGGAACAGGGGATGTTTCCGACAGTACCTCGACGAATTTTAACATAAATTAGTAACAATATGAACGCAACACAAGCTTTCAAAGTCGCCACGCTAAATATTAATAAGATACGCTCTTCCATCTGTCTCCAACACGTGAAAGATTTTGCGCACGCAGCCGATATTGACATACTACTTTTGCAGGAAGTATCAGATATCAATCTCGATGCGATACAGGGCTATAACGCAATCACCAACCCTGGCAACGGTGCAGAACTAGGAACCGCAATTCTAACGAAAGAAGGCATTCGAGTCGAAGAAATAGAAAAACTTGTAAGCAGCAGAGGACTTGCGGCAACTATCAACAACACGCGCATTATCAATGTGTACGCACCATCCGGAAATAATAACAGGCGTGCGAGAGCGGAATTTTATAGAAGTATAGAAGTGACATCGTTCCTCTCTTCCGGAACCGTAAAGATCATATTATCCTAGCCGGTGACTTCAATTGTGTTCTTAACCCCAAAGATCAGATACCGAACTGTAATAAATCCATCGAACTTGAGCGTATAGTACAACAACTGAAATTAACCGACACCTGGGAGCATACCCACGGTGCGGCACCTGGGTTTACTTACTTTACTAGTCATTCAGCCAGCAGGCTGGATAGAATTTATGTATCAGCTGATATGAAGGACCACATTCTCCAGTCTGAAGTGTGGCCCACCTGCTTCTCTGATCATGCGGCTTACATCACAACAATTAATTTGCAGAAACAAGAGACTTACCGAGCTAGAGGCTTATGGAAATTCAACATCTCACATCTGCAAGATGAGGAATGTCGCGTGGTGATTACTAATGCCTGGAAACAATGTGAGAACAGAATACCGTCATTCAGCTCGATCACAGCTTGGTGGCTGCAGTGAGCGAAGCCAAAGATACGAAAAACGCTGATTGAATACTCACGACAGAGGAACTTTTGGTATAAAAAAACGACTGAATTTTATTTTCAATGTCTTAGGGATTTGTACACCATGGATGAACAAATGATAGACAATTACAGAAGGATTCAGAAAATCAAAGCAAAAATTTTAGCTCTAAAACCGAAGCAAGCGGAAGGTTTTAAAATACGGTCTAGAGTGCAGAATAATATAGACGGGGAAGAACCGTCAATATTCCACGTTATGCGTGAAAACAAGAGAGGGAGTAGAAAAATCCTGACAGAACTTAAGTTACCTAATGGACAAACTCTTACGAAACAAAATGAAATTAAAGACGCAATTCATAACTATATATCGGAACTAATGTCACGTAAATCCACTGATGTAAATATGCAGGACGAGCTGACAAGGAACATAACAGGAAGACTCACTGTGGAGGAACGAGGACATCTCACAACGGATATAGAAGAGGAAGAGCTGAAAGATGCAATAGCACGGAGTCCTAAAAATAAATCCCCAGGACCTGATGGGATCCCCATAGAATTTTACCAAGTGTTCTGGCCTATACTGAAGAGCAAATTACTAAGTATGTGTAATGAACTTCTGACCGGCAATGTCGACATCCCAAAAGAATTCCCGGAGGGCGTGATAGTCCTAATTCCAAAGAACTCAGCAAGCAAAGGAATTGAAAATTTACGTCCGATCACACTATTGAATAGTGACTACAATATTTTTGCACGCATACTGGCAAGAAGAATGAAACTGATCATGAATTCAATAACTGGCCAGTACCAAAAATGTGTCGGTAAAGACAAAAGTATCTTACAAAATATATGCGAATACCGGGATATCATATCAACTGCGGAAGTCTGTCGAATAAAGTGTGCAATAGTGTCGTTAGACTTTGAGAAGGCATTTGACAGAATTAATCATCAATACCTTCTTAATATCATGAAAGTAGTGGGGTTCTCTTCGGGTTTCCTGCGGATAATTGAACAAATATTACGAAATAGCGTAGCACGTATAATGATAAATGGACAATTAAGCCAACCGACTATGATGGCTTCCTCTGTAAGACAAGGATGTCCCATGTCAATGGCGTTATTTGCCATTGCGATCGAACCTCTGCTTTCCACGCTTACACAACAACTACAAGGATTGCAGATAAATAGCCAGAAAATAGTGTGTAATGCATATGCAGACGATGTTGGTTTTCTGGTTATGAACGAGCAAGAACTGGCGCAAGCTCTGCAGATGGTGCACCAATATGAACTGGCATCCGGAGCGAAGCTAAACAAAAGGAAGTCAGGCATTATGAATATAGGTAAAGGGAAATGTACGCCAAGCCTAGAACAGCTACCAGAAGTTGACCAACTCAAGTGCTTAGGGATTGAATTCAGGAATAATATCCAGCATACCATCGCTATAAACTACAGACAACTACTTTCTAAAATACGTGCAGTTATTCAAGAAAACAGACTGAGGCACCTTGACGAACTTCAAAAAACCGATCTTGTTAATGTATATATAACGTCGAAACTTAATTATGTTGCACAAGCCTTTCCCGTACCGCACGGCATCGCCAACAGAATCATGCGGCATTGGGGAACTTTGTCAGCCAAGGCAATATTTTTAAAGTGAAGTTCAGCACACTCACACTTCCTGCACAGAAAGGTGGACTGAACCTCACAGATGTCACCTATAAGTTAAGATCTTTGTATGTGTGCAAGACGTACAAGCTATGGAAAACGTCGCCCAACAGCCTCACAGCCCATCTGCTAAATGAAATAGCTCCTGTCAGCATACAACCTCCAATTGATGTACATCACATTCCTACTGGCTTTTATCATTTTAGACACTTTTTAGTCGAATATAGCTATCTATCTTCGACAATACCAGGACAGAAGATGATCGTGAAGGAAGTTTACAAGGAACTCATGAAAAACAAGGGAAACAATGCCATCGAACAAAAATATCCTGTTTACGACTGGCCAATAATTTGGAAAAATATTCACGACCCCAACCTTCCTTCTAAAGTAAAAGCCACATGGTACAAAGCTGTAAACCGGAAAATAACAACTAACGACAAACTTCATGCCATACATCTCGTCAACTCTCCCTTGTGTCCATCATGCCATCTTACGGATACAGAAGAACACAGGCTGGTACGTGACAGCGTCAAGGACATTTGGCAGTTGGTCACACAGAAATTAGCGATTATCAATAGGACGACGCCTAATGTTTACAAACCATCTGATTTTTTGAATCCACAGGCAAACCCTTACCCCATGACCAAACGAAATGCCGTCAATTGGATAATAGGACACACAGTGCACTATATCATGACGCACGATAAAAAGAGCAAGGAAGATTACTGGCTCTACATCACGACCCAGCACCATACTCTAACTCGAAGAAAAAATTACAAAAAGCATTATGCATGTTTTCTGAGAAGAACAATCATCTGAAACGGTGACTGTAACAATACATTCTTAATGAAATATTAAGCGCTGAAATTTTCGGCCGGTTGCGTAATCGGAGTTAAGAGAAGCCCCAGTTTTGCAATAAATATTGATTAGATAAGAGGATGAACATTTCTAATTCGATTATCAACGGTAAACTACAAAATAAATTTCGAGAAGACGAACTCCGAGGGCATACACCTTGCTGGAAAAGGAACGCCTGTATAAAATGATGTGATTGATATATCACCCTTCTTCAAGATCCCTTTATTTTGAGCTCATGTGCATCCATAGAAGTTCAGGAGGAAGGAGAAGGATCAATTTTATTTATTTATTTCTGTTTATATTTAATTTGGCTTTCGCAGAAGACCGTTAAAAACAAAAACTTCGACGACGAAGTCTCAATTTAGTTTCAGAAAAACATTTTCTTTCACAGACTCTACAAGAAGGAGTCCTCACGACAATTTAAATATTTTACAAGGAGAAATTTTATTTGTCTCTAAAGAAGAAATTACTATATCATAGCTACTGAAGCTAGCCGATGAAGGCTATTTTGCCGAGCGGAAGGACGGCTTGTAGGGGAGGATGGAGACCCGACAAAAGAAAAAAAAAAAAAAAAAAAAAAAAAAAAAAAAAAAAAAAAAAAAAGGTGACTGAGGCGCTCCAGTCACGGTCAGCACGGCCACTACGGTCGGGGGTTCGAATCGAATCCCCCCTCGGGCAATACAAACATTTTTGTATTTGAACGTGTTCCACCCGACGTTTGCGATCTGGTGCAACATTGTTTAACGACCACCTATTTCAGGTGGAAAGGGAAATTTTATGAACAGACGGACGGAGTTGCAATGGGTTCACCTCTCTTACCCGTTGCAGCCGATATTTTCATGGAGGCATTCGAGGAAACAGCTCTCCAGTCAGCACCACTACGTCCAGACTGCTGGCTGCGATATGTAGACGACACGTTTTTCATCCGGCCTCATGGAGAAGAGGAGCTGCAGAATTTCCATCAACACCCCAATCAACAGCACAACAAGATCCAGTTCACCTTGGAGATTGAGAAGAATGGGGTGCTCCCTTTCCTCGATGTAGAGGTTTATAGGAAGCCAGAGGGCAAACTGGGCCATCGGGTATATAGAAAAGCTACCAGCACAGGCAGGTACCTTCACGCAACTTCCCACCATCATCCTACGCAAAAGAGGTCCGTGCTCCACACTCTAACTAAGAGGGCCCATCGGATTAGCGATGAACAACACCTGAAAGCAGAATTAAAAAACATCAGGTCCACCTTCGAAGTTGAAGAGGAAAATCAGGGAAGCAATAGAAATAGCTAAGCCACCCGGAAATTTGAACAGAGAAGATGCGTATAGACTTCCCGCGTCTTGGTTGCCAGCAGTAGCAGCGCTTCGCGACGACACCGCGCGCAATGCAGTCAATAGGGGCCCACATAGCCCGGAGACAAAAGCGGCCGCGCGTACACAGAGCAAACAGCACGCTCTAGCCGGCGCTAGTCGTCACTGCTACCACCGCTCCTCATTCGCCAGTTTCAACCAATGGCAAACATTAATGTAAACACCAATCATGGACTTCCTTTTCCACCAATAGGAAGAAATAAAGCGCTTACCGACTGAGCTATCCCGACACGCCTCACGATCCCGCCTCACAACTTTACTTCCGCCAGTACCTTGCCACCTACTTTCCAAACTTCATAGAAGCTCTCCTGCGAAACTTGCAACACTAGCACTCCTGGAAGAAAGGATATGGTGGAGACTTGGTTTAGCCACAGCCTGAGCGATGTTTCCAGAATGAAACTTTCACTCTGCAGTGGAGTGTGCGCTGATATGAAACTACCTGGCAGATTAAAATTGTGTGGTACTGGCGGAAGTAAAGTTGTGAGGTGGGATCGTGAGTCGTGTCGGGATAGCTCAGTCGGTATAGCGCTTGCCTGCGAAAGGCAAAGGTCCCAAGTTCGAGTCCCGGTTCCGGCACACAATTTTAATCTGCCAGGAAGTTTGTTATTGAACACTGTTCTTATTTGACCTTTTTCATTTTCTTAAACACCACTTCTAACAGCTCATGTATCTTGTCCACTTC
Organism: Locusta migratoria; assembly: GCA_026315105.1. Taxonomy (NCBI): domain Eukaryota; kingdom Metazoa; phylum Arthropoda; class Insecta; order Orthoptera; family Acrididae; genus Locusta; species Locusta migratoria. Next base: position 12,376,381 of record CM048755.1, read on the forward strand.
TTCCTCATCTACTTCTGATGAAGGCATTTACACTTGAAACCTCAAAATTGGATATTGTACTGTTTTCCTGGGATAATGTCCACGCGAAAATGCGATTATTGGCATATTACTCCGGAATATTTCTTCACAGGAACAGCCGTTCCATGAAGAATTTTGTCCAGTGGGAGTAGGGAAATCAGAAGGATTCCCCCTTGCCTTCCGCATCCCGTACCATTGACCTGCAGTAGGTTCGTCTGCCTTTAGAAGCGATTTCTCATTTCTAGGCATGAGGGTGCCCTGGACTTCCAGCCGCTGATCATCCCTCCAGGGAGGCTGTTGACACTTGCTTAGGGCAACCACTTAAACCGGTAATCATTGGGTATCACGTCGTGTTTTTGTTGATTATGGTTAATCCATCGTTGAGGCATTACTTCCACTGTTTCCGGTCTTCCAGGCCGTTGACCATCCCAGTGGAGAAGTAGAGGCTGTAAAATGAAAGGCATCCTAGCCCTCGAAACCTTATAGCTTCGGGATCGGAATAGAAGAATTGTCCGAGGATGGCCAGATAGACTAGCTGTGAGTCCGTACTAGTACTATTGCCCAACTGGAAACTGAAACTGACAACATAGATATTGATCTTATTAATATTCGATATCAGATGCATGACATCAATACTACATTTGAATCAGATATTTAGAGTGTACAGAATAGTCTACAACCTCTAGTAAAAGTTAAATTGGAGCCAAATGTTTTCGGTTTTTAACACAAACTGTAAATGAATGCAAATTCGAAATGCCGGAGGTAATAAGGTCCATTGCCTGTAAATTGAACACTTCTCAAGTTCAAGGAAAAGTATGTGACCTTGAGAACAGGATTACAAATCAATGTATTTATGTGTTTGATCAAGTAAATACCAGTGAACTGTTGGAGGGCGAAGAAAAATTCGACCCCTCTAGAAAGCACAATGATTGGTATTTCCTTGATTTGCTATGGACTTGCGAAAGATTGTTACTTTACAGAACAGGAAGAGACTAATATTTTAATTAGTCCATTGGCAGGAGACTCCAAAATGTGAGTTTTCAACTTGACCAGTGAACAGATTAGCTTCAGTGTATTCATTTGAAAATTCTTAGAGGAATATTGGTCAGAGCAGAAACAGGGTAGTCTATGGCGTGAATTTATCGTGTCCAGACTACGTGACAACAGGGGCAAAAACACTTTGATAGAATTTTGCGAAAACTGGGCCGAAAGTTGACGCACTTCAAGACACTAGCTCGGACTAGGAAGTTGTTTGGGAGCTCTGGAAAATAATTACACGAATGTTCTAAACCGTATGTAGGGTGTTGTCATAAAAATTTCACCACATTTCTGGAAAGGGTTGAAGACAAAGATCACTGGAGAAGCAATCGTGATAATACACCGTACAATAACAGTGATTGCCGTAATCACTTTGAACACGAACAGAAGCAAGACATCAGATAAGAGCAGCTGAGGAAAGTGTACAAGACGTAACGTCGTCTGCGTGGATTGGCGCCTAGAAATTGCCGTGATGAACGCGACGCCGAAACCTCTAGGCGAACGCGGAGGTGAAGGCCCGACCATAAGATAAAGGAATGCGGCTGCACAGTGTAGCGTGAAGGCAGCCAGACGACAGGTGCGCCGAGTATGAATAACACTTTGGGCTGCCAAGACTCGGCACTGCCTCGCCAGCACGCCGGCTCATCCAATACACGGGGAACTAACATTTACCACCTTCTTGTCGATGGTGAAAACCTACATCAGCTCCCAGAGGTAGTTTTGTCACAGATTATTCTTTTCCTTAAAAAAAAAATTAAAATCACTTCTATCGGCTTTGCCTTTCTTTTTCCTCTGTAAATTACTTCTTTGTCGATTGTGAAGAAACGTTGTTGTTGTTGTGGTCTTCAGTCCGGAGACTGGTTTGATGCAGCTCTCCACAATACCCTATCCTGAGCAAGCCTCTTCATCTCCACATAAGAACGGCAACCTAAATCTGTCTGCATCTGCTTACTGTATCCATCTCTTGGCCTTCCTCTGCGATTTTTACCCCTCACACTTCCCTCCAATGCTAAATTCACAATTCCTTGATGTCTAAGAATGTGTCCTTCCAATCTATCCCTTCTTTTAGTCAAGGTATGCCAGAAATTTCTTTTCTCTCCAATTCTGTTCAATACCTCCTCATTAGTTACGCGATCCACCCACCTAATCTTCAGCATTCTTCTGTAGCACCATATTTCAAAAGCCTCAATCCTCTTCCTGTCCGCACTGTTTATCGTCCATGTCTCACTCCCATACAAGGCAACACTCCATACAAATGCCTTCAGAAAGGACTTCCTTAGGCTTAAATCAATATTCGATGTTAACAAATTTCTCTTTTTCAAGAACGCTTTTCTACCCATTGCCATTCTGCATTTTATATCCTGTGTACTGCGACCATCATTTGTTATTTTACTGCCCAAGTAACAAAACTCATCTACCTCCTTTATTGCTTCGTTTCCCAATCTAATTCCTTCAGCATCACCCGATTTTCTTAGACTGCACTCCATTACCCTAGTTTTGCTCTTGTTAATGTTCATCTTACATGCACCTTTCAGCACACTGTCCATTCCGTTCAATTGCTCTTCCAGGTCCTTTGCTGTATCTGACAGAATTACTATGTCGTCGGCAAAACGCAATGTTTTTAATTCTTCACCCTGAACTTTAATTCCTTCTTCAAATTTCTCCTTGCTTTCCTTTATAGTTTGCTCAATGTACAAATTCAATAACAATGGAGAAAGACTACAACCCTGTCTTACTCCCTTTCCAACCACTGCATCCCTTTCATGCCCTTCAACTCTGATAACCGCTGTCTGGTTTTTGTACAAGTTATAAATAACCTTACGTTCCCTATATTTTACTCCTGCTTGCTTCAGAACTTTAAAGAGTTTATTCCAATCAACATTGTCAAAAGCCTTCTCCAAATCTACAAAAGCTAGAAATGTAGGTTTGCCTTTTCTTAATCTATCTTCTAGGATAAGCCGTAACGTGAGTATTGCCTCCCGTGTTCCTAAATTTCTCCTGAACCCAAACTGATCTTCCCCGAGGTCGGCTTCTACCACCTTTTCCATCCTTCTGTATATAATTCCTGTTAATATTTTGCAACCATGACTTATTAGACTGATGGTTCTGTAGTTTTCACACCTGTCTGCACCTGCTTTCTTTGGAATGGGGATTATAACATTTTTCTTAAAGTCTGAGGGAACTTCTCCTGTCTCATACATCTTACGCACCAGGTGAAACATATTTGTCATGGCTGGTTCTCCCAGAGACTTCAGTAGCTCTGAGGGAATATCATCTACTCCAGGGGCCTTGTTTCGACTTAGGTCTTTCAGGGCTCTGTCAAATTCTTCTCTCAATACAGTATCTGCTATTTCATCTTCATCTACATCCTCCTCCCATCCTACAATATTGTCTCGGAGTTCATTTCCTTTGTAGAGCCCCTCTATATACTCTTTCCACCTTTCAGCTTTCCCTTCTTTGCTGAGAACTGGTTTTCCATCAGTGTCCTTGATATTCATAGATCTGTTTTTCTTATCTCCAAATGTTTCTTTTATTTTCCTGTAGGCTGTACCTATTTTTCCCCTATTTATACATTCTTCTACATCCTTGCATTTGCCTTCTAGCCACTCCTGCTTAGCCATTTTGCACTTCCTGTCAATCTCATTTCTTAGTCGTCTGTACTCCATTTTGCCTGTTTCATTTACTGCATTTTTATATTTTCTCCTTTCATCGATTAAACGTACAGGTACAGAAATTGTTTTTTTTTTCGTATCTAATAACTTCATATCACAGGTTGATGATAAAGTGTCTATATTTTCCATATTCGTCATACTTATTCCAATACTTAACTTGTAAGTAAACTACTTTGTGACATATGAAGTGTTTACAGTGAAAACTGTGGTCGTTGGCTACTTTACGTATGGTTCACTGTAGATCATAAACCGTTATGTATGAAAAGAAGGTAACTTATAAAAATTATTTTTAAATTTAAGAGCAGAATGTTATCATTTCCGTTTCCCGCCAGTTCTGTCCATGCGCAGCGTGAACTGTGTGGTCCTAACACCACTCATATTTTACAAACGGTTTAAGACATGGAACGTTTTTCTATTTCTCGGATTCCAAGCTATTTCAGTTATAGACGCATGCAAAATGAATGTCGTTTGTTTCTTTATAATTTTCAATGTTTTACGAAAAGTTGTGAATACTGATGATTTGAATTAAAACCAAATATTGAATTTTTATAGTATACACTTCCCTATTAATTGCCGAAATTTGCTTTTGCTCGTTCACTTTGTGCAGATTTATCCAGAATTACTTCATAAATGTAATTTTTCGTAAACAAAAGACGAATATTTTCAATACAAATCATAATTAGATACTTGTTAATTACAATATAATTAATTAATTTTATAAATAAATTGTGTAAGCATTCGAACACAATTAAAAAAATGGCGCGATTCTAACCATCGTCCATACGATTTATTAATCAGCAATTTACAGTGCAAATGATGGGCCACACAAACAGTTCGAAAGCTTACGGATAATTAACCTCCTCTTCCGTCCCACACGGGCCTCGAGAGGCCCATCGGTTACCGACCGGCCGCCCTCTCCTCCTTCGTTGGAGGGTGTCACCCCATGAGGTATGGAGTGGGCGTGGTGAGCGCCCCGCCCCTCACTCGCGGCCGTTGTGTCCATGTCCGCGACCGCAGCCGCTACTCAATCGAGCAGCTCCTCAGGGCTGAATGCTCGGTACACCCGAATGCTTAGACATGCAAGTGCTAGCCAAGCCCGAAAGCGCTTAACTTCGGGGATCTAACGTGTATCCCCTGCGGCACCGCCGTTGGAATTATATATAAATAAGGACATTAAAATAACATCAAACTCTATTTCCTAGCAAAGGGTTTAGATTTGCATCAAATATCTTTGTCGAACTACTATTTTAGGCCTGAACCTTACGTATCACAAATATAACATATTATAAAAATTCGAAATCTATGTGGTCTTCTTGTCAGATGAAATGTCAGCTAGTTTGCAAAGAAAATATTTATCTGAAGCTCATTCGAAGCTCCTCACAATGAGTTTCTTCTTCCTGCACCAATTTCTTTCATTCTAGTTTGCACTTTTTCTAGCACTGTGCATCTTTTAAGCTTCTTTTAACAACCAGTGCAGTAGATCAGATGTATTAGTATACTTTTCTGTCTTTGGTGTTTTTTTTTTTTTTTTTTTTTTGCTAACATCGCAGTTTTCTTACTTTACATATTATTCATTCATTTATTTCATTATTATTGTTATTAATTATGTTGGTGTGTATTTGGGTGCGCGGGAATGGCTGCGTGGTTCTAGACTCCAAGTCAGGGGCTGCGGGGCCTCTCCGTCCAAGGTTCCAGTCCTCCCTCGGCATGTGTGTGTTTTGTCCTTAGGTTAGTTTGGGCACTTTGTTATTCCAGGGACTGATGACCACAGTGGTTTGGTCTCACAGGTTTACAAACATTTGATTTTTGATTTTACGTGTGTATTTATTTTTGATATGAGCAAAATGATGGGGTATCGATGAAACTGATATATGTCGTGAGTGAGTGGTTGTGTGAGCTGATATATGTGGTGAGTGAGTGGTTGTGTGAGAGGTGAGGGGATGCGGTGGGGAATAAATGATCATTAGGGGTAAGGTATTAACTAGTGCGATGTGGACTGACGTGGAGGAGAAGAGTGACAGGCAAGGATTACAGTTTCGACTGAGGGGAAGGAGGGATGGAGATTGACTGAGAAAACCGCTATGTTGGCAACAATTTTGAAAAAACTGGCTATATTAACTGAGCCACAGAAAAGTGTGCAAATACATCTCATACTGCTGTAGTGGGTGTTAAAATCCTTAATAGATACATAACACTAGAATGAAGTGAACAAAAAATGTCTAACGAACTTATGTCTGGAAATCCATGGTTATTTTATCAATCATACTTTGTTACAAAATAGGCGGCCTCATACGCGCTGTACTATGCAGCCACAATTCCAGCATGTGTTCAAAGACTTTTCCATGTGTCTTAACGCATGTGTAGTATTTTCTGTGTCACATCTGCCAGCCTGCATCAGAACAGTATCAAAGGCGGCATCAGTTTCTCAAAGGGCTCTGCATAAGCGATACTTTCGAGATGGCCCGGTAATCAGAAATCGCAAGGGTTGAGATCCCAGTGAAAGAGCAGGCCATTAACTACACCTCCTCGTCCGATGCATCGACCAGTAAAACACGATTATGATGCGTCCGGACGATAACGATGAATCGCGCTAAAGCGCCATAATACAGCAGTCACATAATCCCTATAATCATCAGTGCAACAATATGAGGAACAGTACAATCCAGTAGGAGGAAACCATGAATACTGTTAACTGTGGCTGTATGCTACAGCACGTATTAGATCGCAGTCATTGTAACAAAGCAGGACTGAATAAATATTCTCTATCATGGAGAGCACGCATTACCGGATATAATTTCATTAGAACGTATTTGTTCCGTACGCTCTCCTCGATTAATCCCTACAGGCTGTACACTGTGAAAAAAATAACACTTTTTAATTGACGAATGTTGAGTGAATTTTGTCTCAATACTTCAAGAGACAGTTGTACGATGGCGTCAAAACAGATTCTTAGTATTTGCTGTTACACTACATAAGACGACGCTGGTTAAGATGGTAGAATCGTACTGGAGGCACCAGTTTCGGGTAAACGTTAGGAGAGAAGAATGGGACTGTGTGTAAATACCGGAGGCAGAACATTAGTGTCGAGTTTATATGAGGCTAGGGTTTGGAGAATGCAAGTGCCGATTGTGCACTATGAGATTGCGGGTAATGCAAGAGGATCTGACAGCCTTACTCTCGAGAATGGCTGCGAACACAGATGTAGTGTGGCTTTCTAAAACCAAATCTGTTTTTGTTGTTGTGGTCTTCAGTCCAAAGACTAGACGATGCAGCTCTCCACGCTACCATATTATGTGCAAACCTCTTCATCTCTAAGTGCGAACGGCTACCTACATCCATTGGAACCTGCTTACTGTATTCGTCTATTGGCCTCTCTTTGCTATTTTTCCACACATATTTACCTCCAATGCTAAATAGAAGATTCCTTGATGTTTCAGGATGTGTCCCACCAATAGATCTCTTTTCTTAGTCAAGATATCTCTTCTTCTCGGTTCTGTCCACTGCCTCCTCATTAGTTACGTTATCTACCCATCCAATCTTCAGGATTCCTGTAGGACCAAATTTCAAAAGCTTCTATCTGAACTATTTATTATCCACATTTTACTTCCGTACATGCCACACTCCAAACAGATGCTTTCAGAAAGGATTTTCTAATATTTGAATTAATATTGAATGTCAAAAATTTCCCTTCTTCAGAAATGATTTTCTTCCCCTTATCCACTCGGAACTTTATATCTTCTGTAATTCGGCCATCAGAAGTTACTTTACTACTCAAATAACAAAACTCATATACTACATTTATCGTTTCATTAAGTAATCAAAATTCCTTGGGGATCTCCTAATTGTCTAAACACACTAAATTTTATTACTATCGTTTTGTTTTGTTTCTGTTCATATGGTACTCACTTTTGAAGAAATTGGGCATTCCTTTCATTTACTTTGTCAGATCTTTTGCGGTCTCTGGCATAATTCCAATGTGATCGGCTAACCGCAAGTTTTCTGTTTATTATCACCGAACTTTAATTATGTTTCCAAATTTCTCCTTGCTTTCCTTCACCGTTTGCTCACTTTACAGATGGAATAACATTGGGGATCCGCTACAACCCTGTCTTAGTCCCTAACCCTGCTGACTTCAGAATTTGAAATTAGTGTATACCTTTCGACGTTGTCATCACGAAAGCCAAAAACGTAGATTTGCCTTTTCTTAAGCTATCTCCTAAGATAAGTCGTAATGTTAGTATTGTCTAATGCAGCGATTTTCAACCTGTTGGTCGCGAACCCCCCCCCCCCTCATCCCAGGAGGTCGCCGTCAGAGGAGGAAATTATTGCTCCATAAAACAACCAGCAAGCAGGGGTTCTGTAATACAAAAACGTATGTCTAAATACAGCGAAATTACATTAAAATTACGTGATTCCTTGTTGATCATGAATTCTCAGTTGATTAGAACAAATATTGTTTTACAATAAATACACCCTGTTAACAATGAATAAACGAAAGGTCTGAAAACCGTATTCAAGTACCAGGCGATAGCTAAATTTACAAGATACAATAAGTAATTTTGAGAAATTCGGTTGTTTACGAACTGAATGCATGGTGGGACTTTGCTCAACGAGCATAACTCGTTTCTGAGCTTTACCTACAATGCGAAACATCGTTATGTAACATATTTTTCTGTTGGAATTCTTGTAATAATACAATGTTTATCATTCAGGAAAATGGACCAAAATTTACCCTACAATGTACAGTACTGCACTTTTTTAAGTTTTTTGTGTTTTGCAAGAAAGTAGTAACAATTCAGGAAAAACTTGTTGCATTTGATATTATACACATAGTTGTGTTACGGTTCGGGAAGGGGTGGGGGTCGCCAAAATTTTTTATTCGGACGAGGTTACGTATTCCAAAATGTCTGGAAACACTGGTCTAACGTGTTCCTACAATTCTGGCAGACCCACACTAATCTTCGACGAGGTCGAATTCTACTAGTTTTTCCGTTCGTCTGTAAATAAATCGTGTCAGTACTTTGCAACCGTGACTTATTAAAGTGACGGTTCTGTAATTATCACACTTGTCAACGTAGATCATTTTTGAGTGCGGGTTACGGAAACGAGATGCGGTAGACGCAGCAGGGAGACGTACTTACAGAGGGGCGAGGCGAGAGCGACGAAGCTGGCGGTGCAGCCAGCGACGGCGAGCGGCAGCTGCGAGAAGAACTCGACGAGCAGGAAGGGCCCGCTGGACACGACGGACAGCGGCAGGCGCGGCCGGCCGCTCAGCTGCGCCAGCAGCGGCGCCGACAGCGCGTCGCCGTCGCGCAGCCGCAGCCAGTGCGCGCCGCACGGCAGCCGAGCCTGCTCCAGCCGCAGCCGCACCAAGCTGCCCGCCTCCGCCTGCGACAGCCCCTCACCGGTTATACTCTTCCTCTGACAATAGTCACAGCTCGTGCTCGGATTGCTCGAGTAAGAATGGGGAAGGAAATTTGCTGTGGCCTTTCCTAGGAATCTCCACCGTCGATCGACTCGCCTTACCCGACTCCTTTTACTCCAGCCCAATTCCTGCCGAGCTGCCATCTTTGTATCCTTAGACGTCGAACGTGCCTACAATCGGGTCTGGCATTCTGGACTCCTCTTCAAACTGCAAACCTACGGTCTTCCTATCGACCTCGTGTGGATCATTGCCTCTTTCCTCTCCGACCACCCTACTTATGTTACCGTCCACAACACCGACTCCCGTCTTTTCTATTCCTCTGCTAGCGTGCCCGAGGTTCCGTCCCCTCACCCCTCCTTTATCTCCTGTATACTGCAGATGTGCCTAAGCTTGCGCCCCTCCCCCCTATCCACCTCTTCCAATACGCTGATGAATAGCCTTCCTTGCCGTAACTCCCACCCTCGCCTGTTCCGATCGACTTCTTCGAGAACATCTCGACCTTTTCACCACTTGGTGCAACCGGTGGCTCCTATCGATAAATCTTTCCAAAACCCGGGCAATCGTTGTAGGTCGCACCGGCCCTTCCCTCCGGCCCCACGATTACTACCTAATCCTCCGTCACCGTCCCACCCCAAAGTACCTGGGCCTCACGGTTGATCCCACCTTCCCCTGGACTCCCCACCTCCGCACCGTCCGAGAAAAAGCCCACTCCCACCTCTGCCTCCTCAAACTTCTTGTTGGCCGAACCTGGGGCCCGAATCCTTCCACCGTCCCCTATACCTACAAATCCCTCATCTGCCCCACCCTCTGCGCCTACCATCCTGAGTGGATCTCCGCACAATCCTTCTACGAGTCTGGAGATCCTGGAACGCCAAGCCCTTCGACTTGTCTTCTGTAATCACCCTACCCCCCATCCCCCACTCGGCTACCCTATGACCTCATTCCGTTCCCCCACCTTGTCGGCTTCATTGAACACTTTTCTCTTTCATAAACTGGATCCCCTCACCCTATTGTCCGTCCTCTCCTCACCAATTCCGGCCCGTTGCCTCGCCATTACCACCGCATCCCTCCCGCTCTCCACCTGTCGACCATCCTTACCCTTTCCCGTGCAATCTCCGCAACCTCCCCCTCCCTGACGACGCCGTCCGCCCAGACATCTGTCCCTTGTGCCAGATCTGATTCTCCCCCTTACCCTCCCCCTCCTACCTCCTTTGTCGCCATGGAGGGCCCCCTGGTAAGCTCCCCCCTCCTTCCAGCATCCCCCCTTTACCCCGGCCCTGTGGCCCCTTCTCCCTCCCCCACCTGTCACCCCTCCGCCGCTCCCTTCCCGCCTCCAGCCCTCTATCGCTCATCCCATTGCTCTTCCCCCATCCACATTCCTTATGATCATATAACATGTACGTGTGAATCGTCCGTGTTCTGTCGGAGTGAAACTCATCAGTGATTTTTTAAAAGCAAACGGCGAACGGCCATCCTGAAGCCGACGCCTGTGTATTTTAAATGTCCATGTACAGTACCTCAGTACTACAGTCTTGTCTTTCACCAAATCTCGTCGCCTTTGTGTGTATAAGGTCCTCACTTTTTCACTCCATTTTTGCATAATGTTTTCTTCCATTTTCCACTGTGTTTATGTTTCTTTATTCTCCTGTTTGTCCTCCTTTATATTTGTGTCTTATTTCAAGTTTTGTAATACAGTCGGCTGAGGAGCGCTTCTAGCGCTGCCAGCCCGCCCCACTTGGGGAATGAAATGACACTAAAGGGAAAAAAATGAAAGGATCCACCCCAGAATTTGCCTGGAGTGATTTATGGAAATCACGGAAAACCTAAATCGTGATGGCGGGAGGTGTATTTGAAATGTACGTTTCGAAATCTGATGAACTCTAACAGCTGATTTGTGAAGCTTCCTCGAGCCGTCGGCGCACGGAGCGTATATGTGAACGCGTCCGGTGCACGTGCCGAGTCGACGGCGCGGCTCAGCGCTCGGCTTGTGCATACGACGCGCGGCTCAGCGCTCGGCTTGTGCATACGACGCGCGCTCCAGGGACAGATCACGTGTCTTCTGGAATCACACTGCTTACCAAATGTATGGCGTCAAATTCCTGCTTTCCCTTTATTATATCCGCTGTTGCGCTTATGCTGTGCTGTAGGCCTACATAAGAAACAACTTCATTATTTGTGAACATCAGGCTTTTAGGAAAGTTTCATGTCCACACAATTAGGGCAGCGACTTACTAAAAGTTTCTTGAAAAATTGCACGGTATAAAATCAGTGGAGTCCTTCCCATAACACAAACATTATTGCAACAAATTTTCAAACTACTTATGAACTAGCTTATACTAAAGACGGCACAAACATCCATGCCCGAGGGGGGATTCGAACCCCCGACGCGGAACGGCGTCGCGCATAGCAGCATAGCGCCTCAATGCGTTCGGCCGCTCCGCCGCGGCTGTTTATATTCGTGTAGCCGCATGATATCAGTAAAAAAAAAAAAAAACTTCGGGACGTTGGTTATAGTACAAGAAATCAGTAATGGGTAGGTAAAAAGTATCTGTACATTACAATTAGGGCCTCTAATCCGAGGGACTGATAACCATAGTCGTTTAGTCCCTTTAAAAAGCAAACCATCCATCCTGCCTCTAATCGGAAGCCGGCCGCCGTGGCCGAGGGGACTGAGGCGCTTCAGTCACGGTCTGCACGGTCACTACGGTCGGGGGTTCGAATCCCCCCTCGGGCATGGATATTTGTGCCGTCCTAGTTCGTAAGTAGTTCATAAGTAGTTTGTAAGTTTAGGGACTGATGACCCCGTAGTTGAGTCCCATAAGCTTTACAAACATTTGAACATTTATAATCGGAATTTACCTTTCGAAGGACATACACCGATTACATGTTTTCTACGAAAAATAAAGTAATGTGTACGATCGATAGATCAGTGATTTTAATGTTAAATTGTTCTAGTAATTTGCTCTAGAGATGGAGAAGTAAGAGTCCCAGCTGTGAAATAACAGGTTCGAATCTGGTTAACAGAGGTGTCACATAAATGTAGATACGCATAAAATATTTTATAATTGAGTAATGGCAATGCGAGGTTAAATGTATGCAGCTCGGCGGTTAGTGGTACCTACGAAAAGAATGGCAGCATTTCAGTAGTGTACCAGAAATGATTGCGATGGTAAATTGCCCTTTGATTAATAAACAGAGGGTTCATATCTTCATTAGTTTGGTAAGTCAAAGTGGATTAGTTTCTAACATTGGGGACAGCGTGGAAGTGGTGTATGTATGTTTAATCCCAAAAGGATTTCTCATAGTGGTCATTAACATTTTGGCATGTTGCATTAAGATGTTTTGGGATAGAATACGTTGCACTGGGGCTCTGAAAGATGTGATATAAAAAGACCTATGAGTTTATGTGGGGACAGATCTTGTATTAGTGTTCCTAGCAGATTGTCTGCAGTCGAACTGCAGTTACATTTTATGGTGATAGTTGTTGTTGGATTGCTTACTTGTGTGTAAGTGGCATGTAATTGTAAAAATGTGGAGTTGCAAATAGCTGTATTAGAGCAAAAAGCTTAGGTAAGATGTGTGTATGGTTAATCAGCATCCCGTAGCTCCCTGTCAGTGAAGATAAGATGTTCCCTTCATTGAGAAGAGTCCGTTTGAGATCCTCTAAGACATAGCTTTCGAAGAAAACTTCTATTGCAGCCGTATGGAAATCGGATCCTCAGTAATCTGAATTTGGTTGACTGCAGTTTTTTAAAGAGAGTTTAGTTGAATATTTTCGTGATGTTTTCTTAAGTCAATCATTTTATGCTGATTTGTATAATAGAAATTATGTAGAAGCATGTGGGGCTTGTGGCAATGATTGAGAATTCTTTAAAGTGCTTATACGTATACAGGGTGTAAATTTGAAGTTCACAAACCATAATAATTAGAAAAATAATCTAATCACACAAAAATGTGTAGAATCCAAAGTTGATTATTTTCGAGGAGAACATCTGCTGGTGCTAAAATTAACCCGCCACCCCAACCCCTAGGGGTGGGGCAGGAGGCAACTTATAATTTCAAATGGGAGCCCCTTTTTGCAGATTGAGATTCTACGTAAAAATTTGTCTTAAACATTTGCTTCGATTCTCGGTAGTTGGCGCTGTAATTCAAGAAACCCATATTCCTATTCTTGCGTGGAATATGGCTACGGATGAATGAAAAATACTTCTTTACTTCGCAAAATTTGATTCAATAAAACTAAAACTCTCCTTCTCTCCCAATAGGGTGGGGTTCTGCTCGCCACCAGTCGTGTTTTACGCGGAGTTAGTATTGTTAGGCAGGTTAGAATTTCTACGAACGAGAAGCGGCCCGCGCGGCGTAATTTTGCCGAGCAATACTAACTCCGCGTCAAACACGACTGGTTGCGAGCAAAACCACACCGTATGGGGAGAGAGGGAGAGTCTTAGTTTTAGCGAATCAAAATTTACGAAGTAAAGAAGTATTTTTTATTGATCCGTAACCATTTTCCACGCAAAAATGAGAACACGGATTTTCTCGAATTACGTCAACTACCGAGAACCAAAACAAATGTTTAAGGCCAACTGTACTTAGTTTTTTTATGTAGAATCTGAATCTACAATAATAAATGGGGGTTCTCATTTGCAATTTTAAAGTTGCCCTCCGCCTACCCCCAGGGGCTGGGGTGGCGGGCTATTTTTAGCACCAGCAGATGTTTACTCGAAAATAATCGACTTTGGATTCTATATATTTTCTCGTGTGAAGCTTATTTTTCGAGTTATTCTGATTTTTCGACTTGCACCCTGTACAGTGGTAGCTGCGCCGGAGCGTAGCAGAAGGTGCGGGCGTACCTGGAGCAGCCAGAGGCTGCGGCCGGGGCAGCTGGAGGAGGCGGCGGCGATGCGCGCGCTGCGGCCCTCGCGCATGCGCAGCTGGCAGCCGCCGCAGCCGCAGCCCGCCGGCCCGGCCGGCTGCGCGCAGTCCTCCGCGCCGCACGACTCCGCCTCGTAGCCGCGGCCCTGCGACAACACACACGCTTTCTTGGGAAACGAATTCTTTTTCTTCGGTGAAACTGCTATGACTGTGTAGACAGGCAGAGGAGTACTGTACACCGTTCGTCGTAAAAATAAACCTAAAGGTGGGTCGTCCGAGGCGCGATTGCTGCCTGCGGCTGCGACGGATCGGCTCGTTCCGTCGGAGGCAGGCTGCTCGCGCATGCGCACTTTGAGTTTGGAGTGCGGCGCGCGGCCGATGTGGCGACTATCGCAGGACTGCACCGGTGAGCAGTCTGCGACGGGAGTCGCGACGACTCTAGGCGGCGGTAGAAAGGTGTCGAGCCGAGCGCTCCGAAGAAAAACGGATACGAACCACTCGTAAGATATGAGCTCGTCTCGCCGTTAAGCTACTGCCTTTGTACATTGAACAATTTGGATTTCGTGGCAATCTAGTGACACGTATAAGAGTAGACTGAAAATATTCGGAGAAATAAAAGAGATATGAAGGTTGGAAAAGGAGCTGTATTGGCTTCTAGGGTTTTGGAAATAAAAAATGTGACCGGTGGTAACCAATTTTTTTGTTTAGGTGATCCCACAGGTGTAAAGAAAGGCATGTCAACGTTAATGTAATATTTTCATTAATTTCATTCGTACCAATACAGTACGTTTTGTGGCACGCCGTAAAAATTATCTTAGTTTATATGAACAAAGATAAATGTTGTGATTCTTCAGTTTCTCCCGGCGTATTTGATAATCAAAATATCCACGGGTGTACTGCCGGTCTATAGTGTCCAATGGGCACAATATCATACATGTCGCAGTCATCAGGTGAACTGACGGATTGAGCTCCTGGAAACGCGCCGGCACAGAGATCCGCACGCTACGGCTGCCCAAAGGGAACTGGGTTCTAGCCCGGTAGCGGGCGATTTAAATACCCTCGGCCCGCGGAGCGACCCCTCCGCAGTCCGCGCCCCGCGCCGCGGCCGCACAGTGGAACCGATTGCGACGGCGTCTGAGTTGACGTCGATGTGAGGGCTCTGTCCGCCGTGGTCGTCACTACGTTACGTTTGATAGATTTACTCTTAATTAACCCAATCGCTGGTTCCCAAGCTTTGCTAAGATTATAGCCACAGTCACGGTTTATGAGGTCGTCACTTATGCGAATTTCAATGGCCTCTCTAACGACCTAAAAGTCACGCAAAGTAGCCAGCGACTACATTTTTCGATGTAAACACTTCAAGTTTAATGCAATAGGTTACTTAATTTTTAAGTAGCTGAATAACTATGAATAATTTTGAGAAAATAGACACTTCGTTATCAAGATGGGGTATGAAGCTACAAGATATGAAAAAAACCATTGTGTGTGTTAGTTTCCTCAAACTCGACAGAGATGTAATAAAAAGTGAAAAAAAAAACACGCACAACCAAAATTAGTGCTTTTTAATTTTTTAAAGGAAAACTAGAATGGTTAACGAAAAACTAAATGTGGGAACTGATGTTGCTTTGCTTTCGTAACATGAAGTATTTTTTACAGAAAAAAAATCGGAAATTTTACTTTCGTCGTGAATTTCCCGAGTCGCCGACCAGGAACCGCGCCTTGGTAAACGGCAGCGGCTCGCGTCGTGCTCGCGACTCGCCACCGTCCGACATGGCCGGAAAAGGGAAGGGGGCCGAGCCGCAATCGCAGCGTCTTGGACAACCCACCTTAATGTAGACGAAGAGCGACGGTCGGTCAGCATCCGCAGCACACGTACACTGGTGTTGTTGCACTTTTGAAGTAGGCCCCAATGATGTGTTACCTACCTCGTTACTATGTTACTGTAAATGACTAATGACTTGACAGCAGTAAAAGTTTGTCTTATATCATTCGACGGCTATGAAGTTCACGTTTCAAAAATCGTGTTCCGTCGCAGCCTCTGTACGTATTGTGAAAATGGCTAAAGACGCTTCTTGCTCCGTAGTGAAACACGTGGAACAGCGGTAAAAAGCGGTAAGCGGTAAAGCGATCTGTTGTAGATCGCGTCTTTACTATTACTGCAACGTATACTTCGAATTCGAGTATGGAAGACGTTAAAGAGATTACCAGGCGAGAGTAAGTAATACCTTGAGGGGTTTCTACACTTAGCCGCGGCAGAATAGCCGTGCTCACTAAGGTGCCCAGTGCGGTGCGCGCGGCCGTTCGCCGTCGGGGGTTCTAGTCCTCCCATGGGCACGGGTGTTTGTGTTATCCTTAACGTAAGTTACTTTAAGTTAGTGTAAATAGTTTGAAAACGTAGGGACTAATGACCAAAGTTGTTAGGTCCCTTAGATTTTTGAATGTATATTTAACTAGGTGGTGAAATCTCTACAGTGTGCCTTTACGTTATTAATTAATTATCCTGTATTTTCGTCACTCTTCTCTATAATTACGATAATTTATTACCTAAAATTGAGGGAAAATTCGTGTCGGGTCCCCCGACTGATGAAATTGTAACCTCTGCATAATATTTCTGCTCTCCACCTGCCGCATCATCTGGTGACAAAAGCTATGCCGCCCTCGCTCTCGCTTCCCAAGCTGCACCGCGGCGGCACAGCTTTCCTCACCTGTTGATGGCGGCCTCGTGGACCACAGAAATATTGTGCAAAGATTAAAATTTCAAACGGCTGGAGACTCGACATGAATCTGAATAGTTAATACGTCGGGAGAACGTACGTGCCGCGCGGGAGTAGCCGAGCGTTCTGGAGCGCCACGTTGCGTATCGCGCGGCCTCCCGCGTCGGAGGTTCGAATCCTCCCTGGGGCATGGATGTTTGTGTCGTATTTAGTTCATAAGTAGTTTGTAAGTATAGGGACTGATAACCCCGCAGTTAAGTCCCATAAGCTTTACAAACATTACATTTTTGAAAACCTACGTAGCCACACAATTATGAGGACATATTAAGTTTTCCGTCTGATGCCTAAAGAAGGGTCTTGCAAATATTTTCCCGTGTCACGTTTATATCTACATCTGCATGGGATACTCTGTAAATCACATTTAAATGCCTGCCAGAGGATACATCGAACCACCTTTATACTATTCATATACCATTCCATTCTCGAAGATAGTGCTGGACGAAAGAACACCTGAATCTCTCCGTTCTAGCTCTGATTTCTCGTATTTTATGCTGATGATCTTTTCTACCTATGTAAGCGGCAGTCAACAATATATTTTCACATTCGGAGGAGAATGTTGGCGATTGTAGTTTCGTAAGTAGCCCACGCCTCAGAGATAACCGCCGTTGTTGTAATGATTCCCATCCCATATCCTGTATCATTTCCGTAACGCTGTATCCCCTGTATCGTGACAATACAAAACGAGCTGCCCTTCTGTGGACTCTTATGTTGTCATCCGTCAAACCCACCAGTCTCTTTAGTAGTTCCGTTGCATCTTCTAAGGGTTAAGCCAATAAAACGCAGTCTCTGGTTCGCCTTTCCCACGACATAATCTACGTGTTCTTTCCAGTTTAAGTCTGAAGTAATAGTAATTTCTAGGTATTTTGTGGAGTTTACGGCATTCACTTTTGATTGATTTATCTTGTAAACAAAGTTTAACGGATTTCTTTTGTTACTCATGTGGACGACTTCCCACGTCTCATTATTTGGAGTCAATTGTCAATTTTTACCCCTTAGTGATATCGTATTTAGATCGTTTTGCAGTTGGTTTTGATCTTTAGATGATTTTACTAGACGGTAAATGACGGCCTCATCTGCAAACAGCCTAAGAGAGCTGCTCGATTATGTAAATAAGGAACAGCAGAGGACCAATAACAGTACCCTGTGGAACGCCCGATATCACCCCTGTTTTAGTCGATGCCTTACCATCGATTACTACAAACTGCGTCCTCTCTGACAGGAAATCCCCTATCCAATGGAAAATTTGTGGCGATTTACCATAACGACGCAATTTGATTAAAAGCCGTTTCTGAGGTACGGTGTCAAAAGCCTTCTGGAAATCAAGGATTATGTTCGAGATAATTCATAATATTTGAATGCAGGATATGTTCCAAAACCCTGTTGCAAATTGACGACAACGAAATAGGCCTGTAGTTTAGTGGGTTACTCCTACTGCCTTTCTTGAATACACGTGTGACCTGTGCAACTTTCCAATCTTTTGGTACATATCCTTTGAGAGTGCGGATATGGTTCATTCTTATAGTGAATGAAGAATAGTGCGGACAGCATCAACTTCCACTATCCTCCTAAATACGACCTCAAGGCCCGGGTCGAACTTTCTACCTCATTCACTGCGCTGATTTCTGTAAGGGAACGAGCTGAACCCTAAAAATATTCAAATGTTTGTAGTCCTAAGAGAACAAACTGCTAAGGTGATCGGACTCTAGAATTTTAAACTACTTAATCTAGCTTTTGCTAAGGACAGCCGGCCGCGGTGGCTGAGGAGTCTGAGGCGCTCCAGTCACGGTCTGCACGGCCACTACGGTCGGGGGTTTGAATCCCCCCTCGGGCATGGATATTTGTGCCGTCCTTAGTCTTAGCTAGTTCATAAGTAGTTTGTAAGTTTAGGGACTGATGACCCCGTAGTTAAGTCCCATAAGCTATACAAACATTTAAACTTTTGCTAAGGGCAACACACGCAGCCGAGGCCGAGGGAGGACTCGAACCTTCGACGGGGAGTGGCCGTGCAATCCATAGCATGGCGCTTTAGACCACACGGCAAATTGAACACCTTTTGTCAAGTCATCCCGACTTGTAGGGTAAATTAAAGCATTACAAAAAGAGCGACAAAGTTCTGATACCTTCATAGAAATATTGCGCACTGATGACGATGGCGAGATGTTAATACAAACTGTGAATTGCCCTGTAGCATTGACGCAGATGAGTTATGTACTGCAGTTCCCTCAGAAATAGTCACCTCCCACAACTATGCACTGCTGAGCTCTGCAATGCATGTCCTGCAAACATTGCACTGAGTCTTCCTTTGGTGCTGGAAATCATCGTCACGTTGGATGTCAGAAATATCGTAAAATCTCTTTCCACTGAAACTCACTTTTAAGGAAAGAGATTTTACGATATTCCTGGCATCGAACGAAACGTGATGTGGTTTTTGCACACCATCTCAAACGAAGACATCGTGCGAAGTTTACAGGACATGTATCAGCGGTGCACACTTGTGAGAGGGGACTGTTTCGAAGGACAGTTAGGTAACTGTAGTTCATAGTTCAAAAAAGTCAGGTGTTTGTAAATCTGTCGGACTCAACTTCTGGGTTATTAGTCCTTAGCTTACAAACTACTTGAATTAAGGAAAATTAACCTAAGGACAAACACAAACACCCCTGCCCGAGGCGGGACTCGAACCCCCGACGGCGAACAGCCGCGCGCACCGCAGCACGGCGCCCCCAATGCGCACGGCTAATTCACAGTTCATCTACGTTAATGTTAAAGGATTATTCACCGAACGTTGTTGTGAGAGGTTGTACATAAGTGCGCGGGGATGGCCGTGCGCTCTAAGGCGCATTGCTGAGGAGTGCGCGGCCGCTCCCCGTCGGAAGTCTGGATCCTCCTTCGGGCATGTGTGTGTGTGTTGTGTAGTGTAAGTTAGTTTAGATAGTTTGTAAGTCTAGGGACTGTTGACCACTGCAGTTTGGTCCCATAGCTTTACAAATATTTGAATACTGCGTTAATACATAAATAACAGAAAGAGTTGACCAGCTGTCCTATTATTTAAACAAGGCAGTGAGGAAGAACAACTCGTCGTTGCAGTTGCAACGTAGCAACCTGTCATTATAAATGCTATATACGGATATCACATACAATCCATAATACACAAACGTTACAGCTTATGACCTATCCGAAACGGATATATGTAAGTTATATACTATGTGTTTCGAGGATGTATGTTAAGCCATAGCATAGTTCAGTCAAATAGAATTGTGTAATGATACTGGGTACAGCACAGAACATGTCGATTAGCTATCTGGTGCCCTCTAAATCTACATCTACGTATATAATCCTCAAAGTTACCATCCGTTACGTGGAGGTTGGTACCTTGTAGCACTATTCAAATTATTTCATTTGCAATTGCGATGAATGAAATATCGATATCGTATACAGTGACGAGTCGTGTGCTGTGCTCATTGTTTGAAAATGAGTTCTCCATTTTCTAATCCACATTTAATTTAATATTTTTCTATAATCAGTTACTGTTTACGCTTAAGAAACTAGAAGACTAATCTGTTCAAACTGGTTTTAACTTCTCCAGTGTCAAAATTGTCTGTATTGATTTTAATCGTGATTATTCTCTTCTTAGGCCCACGGAACTACGGCTGTGGGATACTGTTTTATATTTTAAGGACACGGTATGATTTTTGATCTGTTATTTGAAAGAAAACTGTCTTGGTTGTCGCATCTCAATGAGCACATAACTGAAGCGTTTGAAGCTCTGAATATTAACAAATGCTTGACTTGGAAAAACTACGGTGCAGATAGATACTACTTACCCCAGTTTTGTAAGACTTTATGCGCTCATGTCTCGCTTACGGTTGTGAGGTCTACGGCTGGTTTAACCTATATGTTTACAGATGTTGGACTACGTACACCACGAGGGCATTAGGTTGGCAACAGGATCCAACAGGACGAGCCCTACACGTAAACCCAGTGTATTCGATAGCATTACAGCGAGGTGATCAACCTCTTCACTACCGATTTATTTTCTTTCTGAAAGTCATTTACGAATGACTCTTTTTATTAACGTACCAGTCGAAAATAACAATATGTTTCCCCATGTTTATGTCTCGAACGGGAGGGTGGTATAAGCCTACAGTTTTCAGAAGACGTCTGTACAAAAACCAAGTATACATAAAGAATCTGGTACATAATATCTCTAGGTGCTCAGTATTGGTGTCGAAAACGCCAGTAGATGCGTGCAGTTCAGTGACATAGATGGGATACTTCAGTGTCCTTTTCGTGTCCTTTTCACATCCCTTCGAAAAGTTGATTATATGTAAGCTCGAATAATTTGGATGCTGAAATACGGAAAAAGGCGTTTGACAATGAAGCTTGAAGGCGGCGCATCCTTTAGGTCTAATCTGTAACTGTAATAATTTTGCAACTCATTAGCAGATTTTCTTTCACTAATGGAACAGTGATACATAGCAATGAAATGCAGCAAATTTCCTATCATAGCCGGGCAACCTAACGTGGGACACATACGTCCCAGTAGTTATGAAAAGGCTAGAGGCCTGAAATGAACTTTTAGGTCCTTAGAGGCTTTCGGGAGAGATTACACTGCGTACTACGATGCTGAGAGTACGTGAAACCATCGTTATATTTGACATTGTTGTACATCTTTAGGCTACTCAAGACAGTGGTCTTCATTGCCCGTAAAGAGCCTGTATGAGATTAGAACACACAAAACGAAGCCACCCTAAAGACATACTTCCTACTCTTTCTTACTTCTGTTCCTCTGAGCGTTAGAAGGCCCCACAACGAGTCAAGGTAGATAATTAAAGTATCAATATCAGAGCTGAATAGCCATGAAAAGGCAAGTATAGAAAAGACGATTAGCTAATATCGAAGATAATAACTGGCTGATCCAATCATCCTCTACACATACTGCACTGAAGAGCCAAATAAATTGGTACACCTGCCGTATATCGTGCAGAAAGCCCGCGAGCAGGCAGAAGTGCCGCTACTCGACGTGGCATCGACAACTGAAGTAGCGCTAGAGGGAAATTTGTAAGAGTATGAGGAAATGGAAATCTCTTCTGAAAGACAGGCCAGGTATGCTCAATAATGTACATGTCTGGGAGGTTTGGTGGCCAATCGTGACGGCTTACGCCACTGGGGCGTGGCGGCAACACCGTCTGCAGAGAGGCCTCGACGTCGCGCAGAGTAGGCCGCGGTGTGAGGCGGTGGGCTGCGCGGACGTGTCGCTGTGTGGTGTCATCCCACTCCCACTTGATCAAGGCTCGTGGGCTCAGGTTAAAGTGAACACTCTCGCCAGGCCCTCAGTAGACAGTTGGCTGTCATTGAGGCTGGTTCGTCCGTGAGTTAAAGTGTCAACTGATTTTATCCAGCTCTTCGAATATTCATGTTCTGTACTCCACCATTTGGGTATTTTTCGTCCTAAAAGGTAAGTTATCTCATAAGACCAATTTCCCAAGAACGTATCGAACATTTTTTTCAGAGGTACCCTGGACCTGAGCTTTTTCACGAAATTGGGGAGGGGGTCGAAACACCTCTGGCTACGTCCTGGACTTGTATGTTCCACAGTATAATTCATTTTCTCTGTTCTTGTACATTTAGATAAATTAAGTATTCATTGTCAATACGTTTTCTTTCTTGTGTATATTCATTGAAGTTTTGAAATGTAGGTTTGTTTTGAATACAGATATCTATATACATAAGTGGAAGTGATTTTCTTTCAAGTACTGTTTTTCCCTTACGTACTTACAATTGTTTTTATATATGACTATTTTCCTGGTTAATAAATATATTCTTTACATCGATTATTACTTGTCCCCAATTTTCTAAGACTCATGTGTCTAAATTTCAACGGAAAGTATCACATTAAAAGTAAAAATAAAAATTATTAACGTTACAAAATAGATTAGAATATGAAATATACCGTTAAAAATATGAATTCAACAATTTGCGATATAGATAGAGGTTCGTTGCTGGTTGTTTGTTATGCGGAGATGCCTACTATAACGTCAGTTTCTATCCTAGCGGCCTGCGGCAACACTACAAGGCCTGACGGCTGTCCCTGCCTACGTCACGCGGCCGCCAGCTCACTGGGGCACGCCCACCGCCTCGCAGCGGCCGGCCAGTGAGCTGGCGGCCGCGTGACGTAGGCACGGACAGCCGTCAGGCCTTGACTTCTAGGTGGTGTTGCGGACGCCAGTGTGGCATGACGTCAAAATTATACAGATATCGTGGTATACATTTTTTTCTCTGTATATATCGTATTGTTGGCCACGTAAGATTCAATTTACATCATAAAATAAGTCAGGCCCAAGTGAAAATAAATCACCAGTTCAATCGTCCCGAACGTGTTACATCCAGAAGAGTGTTTCTAGATAGCAACTCTGGACGTGTGAGGTGTCCCATGGTCCCGCTGGAAGTGCCGAGGTCCGTCGGAATGCACAGTGGACACGAATGGATGCAGGTGATCAGCTGATTAGCCAGGACGCTCACCTTTCAGTGTCGTATCTAGGCACGAACAGTCCCCTGGTGGTATCCATTATCAATGAATTCTTGAGGTTGTCTCCATACCCGTCCACGTGCATCTGCCCGATAAAATTAAAAACGAGACTCGTCAGACCAGGCAACGTGTTTCCAGTCATCAACAGTCCAATAATGCTGGCGTTAACGGAACAAAGCGAGTCGTAAAGCTTAGCGTCGCGCACTCAGCAAGGGTACACCAGTCGGCCTTCGGCTCCGAGAGCCCATATCGATGACGTTTCGTTGAATGGTTGATACTTGTTGATGGTCCCGTTCTTGCAGGATCTTTTCCCGGAGACAGCGGTGTCGGAAATTTCATGTTTTACCGGAATCTCGATATTCACGGTGCACTCGTGAAATAGGCGTGCGGGAAATCCCCACCTCATCACTACTTCGGAGATTGTGTGTCCCAGCCCTAGTGCTCTGACTATAACACCACGTTCAAGTTCACTTAAATTGTGATCATCTGCCACTATAATAGATGTAACGCCTGCACCGTACACTTATTTAGGCGTTGCTAGCCTCTGAGTGTTTAAGTATCTCTGTGTTTGTGTCTATACCAGCTTCTTTGGCTCTTCAGCGTAAAAGCGTAAAAGCTTCGACACGTAAACAATTATCTCTGCATCACCTAAATTGTGTGGAGTTATTCAGGAAACGCTGCTTGTTCTCCTTTGTAACTGTATACAATATAAGAGTTTAAATCGTGGCGGACTATAGTATCTCAGCGTATGTACCACAAATACAAAGTTTTTCACCTCTAAGATTAAAGCCATAGGTCAGGGGATGCGCCCCATTCGGAGTTGTGTATGACATACGTCAGCTCTTGTAACTGGGCGGAGGGAGGTCATGACCTCACCAGTCCCTTTTATTGATTGCTGCTTTTCTCCGTTACGCCCAGCCACTCTTCCTACCAAAGATAAATAACAGATCTTCGTAGAAAGCACAGCACAGCATACAGAAAAATGGGGTAAATTGTAGGGTACATGCCTCCATCGACAAGGTATTGGCTAATTCATTCGCACGGATAACCACGTGTCCTATATCTCCTTGTTTTTGCAACTGCAATAGAGTGTCTTGGATGTTAACAATTCTGTCTGCTGGTAACATACGATGAGTTGTCTGACACGGTCGTATTCACTGCTTTGAAGAATGACTTAGAGGTCAGGGTTAAAGACAGTAAACTCACAATGTAGACAGAATCTAAAGACACTTTCGGGAGAAACGACAGAATAACCAACAGCGTTTCCCATTTGGGGTTATCAGATTACACTACGTTAAAGTCATTCTGGTTAGTTATAATGGTTCTTATAAACGTAGTGTGGAGAAAACAGTTTGTTACACTCTCTCAAAAATAAAATTTTTCTAGGCTTCACTAACAACTAGGGCGACGTTTCGCACCAATCCTGCCTCTGTAGTCTAATCATAGCACGTAGGCTTTCACGGCCGGGGTCTTCATTAATTAAAATTTCCGGGCTAAGATTCCGTGGTCCATCAATAAAACCTCTTACTCCCAACGTTTCGTTGCCTACTGCCTCTGTATGTTTATCGGAGACGCACGTAGACCAATTAAATGCAGCTTTGCCCATAACCCAATGTCATACTCCGGTCTCAAGAATGCACTGACGTTAATAGTGACAAAAGAAGTTAGAGAAGTTGGAAACGACCGGAGTTTCAATGCTTGTTAAGCTGCGAAGGCTCCGCTGCTTGTTATGTAGGCTCCTGTAGTGGCGCCTACAATTAAGAAGGTTGTGCCGAGCGGTAGACCACACTCAAAATAATGTTCAAATTTTTTAAATCCTAAGGGACCAAACCGCTGAGGTCGTCGGTCTCTAGATTTACAAACTACTTAAAGTAACTTACCCTAAGTACAAAAAACGCATCCTATCCCGAAAGAGGACTCGTACGTCCGACAGGGAGTGGCCACGCAATACGTAGCAGGATGCCTTAGACGCCGACCTCATTACGCGCGGCAAGCTGAACACTTTTTTCAAGTCATTAAGACTTGTAGGGTAAATGAAAGCACATGGCCGCGTGGGAATGGTTGTGCGCTCTAAGACTCTAGGACATTGGTGCGTGTGTTGTTATTAGCATAAGCTATTTTAAGTAGTTTGTAAATCTAGGGACCGATGTCCAATTCAGTATGGTCCCATAGCCTTACAAACATTTGAAAGCACTAAGAAAAGAGCGACTCAACTTCTGATACCTTCCTATAAATATTGCACACTGATTACGATAGTGAGATGTTAATACGTAATTACACGAAGTCGAGTTGAGGAGCCGTCCCATTATTTCAACGGGGTAGGAGCAAGAATCAGTCGTCGCTCAAGTTGCACAGTAGTAACTTGTCATTATAGATGCTAAATACAAGTAGCACATACCATCCATAATCCACAGCTTATACGTGACTTATAAACTATTTTCAAACGTTTATGTTAGATAAAGTGCTGCTCGGTGGAGTGACAGACTCTGAATCAAAAAATTGTGAGTTCTAACGCCATTCTGTCCTAGGATTTGTATCTGTCTCTTTTTATTTCTTTCACCTCTGGCAGAGTTGCTGATGTGAAAAATGCCGTATTACACCGTTCGGAATCCACGTTAAACTGTAGGGCACCTTAAGAACTGGCAGAGTAAGTCAGTTCATTGGTCGGAGGAAGGCAACGGCATGCCACCTCCAAACGGGACTATGCCTAGTAAAGCACTGTGGTGTTCGAACCAATCTGCGGGTCTCTGACTGTTCGAACTTAAGCCAGAGCACAAATCCGCAGGGGGCGGCTAGACTGCACTGCCATAACCTAGACA
This sequence comes from Locusta migratoria, assembly GCA_026315105.1. NCBI lineage: Eukaryota > Metazoa > Arthropoda > Insecta > Orthoptera > Acrididae > Locusta > Locusta migratoria. Next base: position 12,402,525 of record CM048755.1, read on the forward strand.
GGAGCGCACCAAACACCTTATAAAACTGAAGGAAGTAACGTCAATCTGCACCCAGCTTTCCCATTCAAGCACTTCATGGTACTCGCAGCTTTAAGGGCTCTTATGCTCATATTTTCAGTTCTTTTAAGATGTGGCAAAGAAATAACAAATAAGAGTCCCAAAAACTACTACACCGTCTTCGTAAAATGCAAAACAGTAACCCACATCTTTCGTTATGAGCGTGCAATAAATAAATAAATAAATAAAATAAAAATAAAAAAGTACGATGAATCCACAGAGTTATTTTGAGGGATAAATCAATATTTGTTCGAAAAAATATCACGCTTGTAGCCGCTTAACCGTGAATTGTTACTGAACAGAGAGACAAATGTCGGACTAAAAGTGCTGAGATAAATGTAGAATTATCCACAAACAATGAGCATTGCACAGGACTCCTCACTGCAGACGATATGTCACTGATCGGAGCTCCGATCAAAGTCCCTTTGAAATATTGTGAATTTGAGCTGGTTTATCGGAAAGACTATTCCTGAATCTGTACCGAAAGTAACGTTCAGAAACAAAGGAACATCATAAATGGGTAGGCGACCACGAAAGCCCCATTAGTGTAAGAGACAGATGATACTGTGTCTTCCAGTAATGACGTATATCTTTTTACTGTCGAAAAATATTGATATTAGATGCTGGTCTCGTAGGAATGTCTCCTTTACGGCCGCCTCCTGGATGGTGGGGTCATGAAGAGTGGGTCGATATCTTTTGAACCCACGCTGGATGCAAGTGATGAAATTTCTAGACTCTAGAGTCCGAACAAGTTTGGTGTAACGTACCCGTTGTAGCCTCTTTCGTACACAGCTGCCTAAAGTAACACTAAAGTCGCTGCCTGACAGTGTGCGGCTCTTCCACGGTTTAGGAATGAGGATTATTAGTGATTCCCCTTAATTTCGTAATTGGAAAAGGCTAGTAAGATTTGTTTAGATTCTGCGTTACTTTGCTGTAGCATGCCATAATGTATCATGTCTGGTCCTGTGACTTTCGCAGCCCTGCGCAAGGTCGGACGTGTTCTGCGCTCGCAGAAGATATGTATTTTTAGCTAATAATGAATTGTAATTTAATGTTTTTAACTAATTAAATACGTTCATTGGCGTGCTCTTAAAGCCCACCAACAAAAGTTTTTCTTTTATTTGCCTATAGCTTTAGTAATAGCGAAAAGTCGGTCTTGTTTACATCTGGTAACGCTGTTAGGTCTAATTTCCGAGGGTAAAGATAAGGAATTTAGCTAATAATAAAGTGTAATTTAACATTTTAACTGATTAAATACGTTCATTGGCTTGCTCTTAAAGCCCACAAATAAAAGTTTTTCTTTCATTTGCCTATTGTTTTAGTAATAGCGAAAATATGGTTTTGTTTACTTACTGTTTCAGGCCTAATTTCCGAGGGTGCATATTTAGCGTGCTTTTTTTTAAATAGTTTCCTTATGAACCAATGTCTAATACTTAATTATATTTGTGGTTAATATATATATTATCGTTATCAATTAATTTCTAAACAATCATGAATTCCAAGTGTGTGAGCTGCCGTAGGAAAGTTAGTTTAGGGGTTTCATGCAGCTGTTGCGACAGGTGGTTTCATTGGGGATGTAGCGGTGTGGAAGTTGGGGCAACAAACGAGACTCTTCCATTCTTTTGCAGGGTTTGCTCAAGAGATAGAAATATAGTAGAACAGGAGGGGAAGATTAGTGCCCTTCAGGCTGATTTGGATAGAGCAAGGAGGAACTGATGAGGTTAAGGGGGGAGGAGGGCAACCAGAGGTGGGAAGTGATAGCTGGGAACAGGGCCCAGAGAAAGAGAACAGTGTCTGACAGTTTTGCAATTGGCACAACCAATAGATCTGCCCCGCTATCACAGTTGAATAAGGAAGAGGCTCCAGTAGAAGTAGGAGTAGTTAAGATGCAACAGAACTCCATTAGGAAACCAAAGGTTTCAAAAAAAGTAGAAAGTAGGAAGAAAGCAGCCATGGAAGAGGTATGGGCCAGATTTTGAAGGAAAAATTAGGTGACATACCAGGATACAAACCTTTTCAAGCCCAGCGCATGTCTTTGCCAGGTGGTAGAGGATTTAGGTTCCCTGTGCAAAGATTTCACTAAACAAGATCATGTTGTGGTAGTGGGTGGGGTGGGAAACAGTATCGATAGTGATCAGGGCTACAGTATTGAGTGTGACCTGGTGAAAATAGCCTCTGCCACGACCCACACTAATGTTGGTCTGGTGCCTGCTTTAGTGCGACATGACCAGCCTCAGTTGAACCGCTCTGTCAGGAGGGTCAATATGGAGTTAGATCAGTTGCGTAGGCCGGCCACTCTATCAGACATTGGTTTGGTTGTTGAGGCTATAGATAGGTGGGACTTCACAAGACATGGCCTACACCTCAATAGGAAAGGGAAGGGAAGGAAAATCTGGCTGAGTTAATAGCAAAAACCTTAAGGGGAGACACTGCAATTCATGAATGTTCCTCTTTTTTAGGCTACGACCAGGGTCCAACGGGAAGCTCAGGCAGGCATGTACTAAAGATGCTCATAACTCACATGAATCTGACAAATGTAAAGTAAAGAATAATGTTACCATATTTCGCCAAAATAGTGGGGGAATAAAGAATAGCCGGCCGCGGCCGAGGGGACTGAGGAGCTCCAGTCACGATCTGCACGGCCACTATGGTTGGGGGGTTCGAATCCCCCCTCGGGCATAGATTTTTGTGCCGTCCTTAGTGTTAGCTAGTTCATAAGTAGTTTGTAAGTTTAGGGACTGGTGACCCCGTAGTTAAGTCCCATAAGCTATAAAAACATTTTATTTAAAAAAATGAAAATAAAGAATAAATTTGAGTCTCACAAAAGTAATGTAAAAATAATGTTACTATCTTTCACAAAAACATTGGGGGATTAAAGAACAAAGTAGATGAACTACTGGTTTGTTTAGATGACATAGAATTAGAGAATGTAATATATATACTATGCCTACCTGAGCATCACATTTTGACGGATATGGAAAAAGTAAACATAAGCAGTTACAAACTAGCAGCACATGTGAATAGAGAGAATAAGGTGAGAGAAGGAGTTGCCATCTACGTCAAAAGTTATCACTGTGTAAAAAGTGTAGAAACTCAGAAGTTTTGCGTACAGCAACATATAGAAGCATGTGCCTGTCAGCTTAAACTGAACAATGGTTCTTCTTTTATAATTGTAACAATATGTAGATCCCACTCAGGAAACTTTCAGTCATTCATGGAAAATTTGGATGCCTTGTTGTGGTATCTGTCAGATAGGGAAAAGCAAATTATTATTTGTGGGGTTTTCAATGGTGACTCACTAAAGGAGTGTTGTAGGAAGAATGACCTGGAAGTCTTACTCGGTTCTTTCAATTTGTCATCTGTAAATTATTTTCCTAGTCGGGTAGTAAAGGACAGCAGTACACTGATAGATAACTTTTTTATAGACCAAGATAAGTTTAAGAACATAAATGCTTGTCCTGTTGAGAATGGTCTTTCTAATCATGGTGCACAGCTAGTTACAATAAAGGACTTAGTTCCTCTCTGTAATTCAAAACAGCCCTTCAAAGTTGTATATTCAGTTAACGATTCAACAATCAGAAATTTCAGGGAAAATCTTCAGCTGTTAGACTGGGATGAGGTGTACAAGGAAGCTGATGCTAATTTAAAATATAACTTATTTCATGATACTTTTGTAAGAGTATTTGAAAATTGTTTCCCCAAGAAAATAGTTAGATATAAGGATAAGAAACCAAGCTTATTAAAGGAATAAGAACACCTTGTAACCAAAAAAGGGAACTGTATCTAACAGCAAGAAACAGTAATGACCCAGAAACAGTCAAATACTGTAAAAACTACTGGACTACAATAAGAAAAGTTATTACAAAGTCCAGAAGCATGTGCATCATGTCTGAGATTAGTACCTCTGATAGCAAAATTAAAACAATTTGGAATATTACTACCAGGGAGACAGGACAACCAAGAGCACAGGGAGACAGCATTACCATCAAAGTGAATGAAAAGTTTACCACTAACAAGACAGAAGTTGAAAACATTTTTAATAATTATTTTTTAAATGTTGTGGAGAAAATAGGATCTAAATGTTCATTAGAAGAAGCTAGGCAGTTAATGGAACAGGCCATACCCACACAATTTGATACAATTGAAATTCCACCCACATCTCCATCTGAAATTAAGAAAATTATAAACTCTCTCAAGAGCAAAAGCTCACATGGAATTGATGGTATTTCCAGCAGGGTAATAAAAGCTTGTTATCAAGAAATAAGTAGGATTCTTAGCCACATATTCAATAGTTCTCTGGAGCAGGGTATTTTTCCTATACTGAAATATACTATAGTTAAACCCCTGCACAAAAAAGGGGATACGTCGGATGTCAACAACTACCGCCCAATCTCACGTCTTACAGCCTTATCCAAAATTCTTGAAAAATTAATGTATTCTAGAGTAGTTTCACACATAGGTAAAAATAAAGTTCTAACAAAATGTCAGTTTGGTTTTCAGAAAGGATTTTCAACAGAAAATGCTATATATACGTTCAACAATGAAATATTAAATGCTCTGAATAACCAGACATCATCTGCTGGGATTTTTTGTGATCTTTCTAAGGCGTTTGAGTGTGTAAATCATGGAATTCTTCTAGATAAAGTAAAGTAGTTTTGTATGAATGGGAGAGTGTACAAATGGTTTAAATTATACCTAACAGGAAGAGTGCAGAAAGTTGACATTAGTAGTTCTCATAATATGCAAAGCATAGCTGATTCCTCAAACTGGGGAGCAATCAAGAATGGGGTACCCCAAGGTTTGGTCTTGGGCCCTTTGCTGTTCTGTATATATATTAATGACTTGCCATTCTATTTTCATGAAGATGCAAAGCTTGATCTTTTTGCTGATGATACAAGTATAGTTATCACACCTGACAGACTAAAACTAGCTGATGAAATTGTAAACCACATCTTTCAGAAAATCATTAAGTTGTTCTCAGCAAATGGACTGTCATTAAATTTTGATAAAACACATTACATACAGTTCCATACAGTAAATGGAATGACACCATCAGTAAATGTAGACTTTGATCAGAAATCTGTAGCAAAGGTAGAATATTCAAAAAATTTAGGTGTAAACATTGGTGAGAGGTTGAACTGGAAAAAACACATTGAAGATCTGTTGAAACGTTTGAGTTCAGCAACTTATGATATTAGGGTAATCGCAAATTTTGGTGATATACATCTCAGTAAATTAGCTTACTATGCCTATTTTCAATCTCTGCTTTCGTATGGCATCATTTTCTGGGGTAATTCATCATTGAGTAAAAACGTATTCATTGCACAAAAGCGTGTGATCCAAATAATTGCCAGAGCCCATCCAAGATTATCCTGCAGACACTTATTTAAAGACCTGGGTATCTTCACAGTAGCTTCTCAGTATATATATTCACTTATGAAATTTGTTATTACCAATCCCACCGAATTTAAAAGCAATAGCAGTGTACATAACTACAACACTAGGAGAAAGAATGATCTTCACTATTCAAGGTTAAATCCAGCTTTGGCACAGAAAGGGGTGAATTATGCTGCCACAAAAGTCTTTGGTCACCTGCCAACAGCATAAAAAGCCTGACAGAAATAAATTAAAAGTATTTGTGCATGGCAACTCCTTCTACACTATAGATGAATTTGTAGATATAAATTAGTAAATTTGAAAAAAAAGAAAAAAGAAAAAAAAGGAAAAGAAACAAAAAAGAAAAAAATAATAATTAAACATTGTGTCATGTAATATTTAGTACAAAGTAATAATTTGTAAAGACACCTTTCATTAACCTGACACGTTCCACATCATTACGAAGTGTCGTATTCATGATCTATGGAACAAGTACTAATCCAATCTAATTATAGGTCTCTACATTTGTACAAGGGAAATAGGGGCGTCTCATCTCATGAACTTGGTGATAGATGCGTAACCCTGGATCCGGGATCACAGGCGATGTTACGTTGTAGAGGTAGCGTGGCATCGTCTGAGCGATCTCTGCTGGCTTCACTTTCAGGATTCCATTCTCCTATATGGTAGACAATGGACATGACATTCTATAGCCAGATATCGTCCTTACTGATCCCCCTGATGCGGTGTGGTGAAGTTGATAGGTAAATAGAATTCAGACCTTCGTGCCAAGATAGGTTCTTGCTCTCTTCCACTCCCCGTCACTGCGGCGCTTCAGTCACGATCTGCACGGCCACTACGGTCGGAGGTTCGAATCCCCCCTCGGGCATGGATATTTGTGCCGTCCTTAGTTGTAGCTAGTTCATAAGTAGTTTGTAAGTTTAGGGACTGATGACCCAGTAGTTAAGTCCCAGAAGCTCTACAAACATTTGAACATTTGAACTCCCCGTCGGGCATTTGCTCTTGTTGGCCAAAAGGCTCCTATCTTTTCTGCCACTAGATGGCTATTGTCACCTGTCTCATATAGCACACCGATACTGACCAAGGAAATGGTGGCCTTCATTGATGGCCTGACGAATTTGCCATGGGCACATTAGCAGCAGGGTGGATCGCAGCTTATGTCTGATACATGGAGCTGTACTGGAAGCTGTTCCACTGCTGAAGTACAGCCAACTGACTATTAAGCGTACATTTGCCTCGCAATGCATCCACTTGCGTGGTTTACCCAGAAACTCCGTTCTTTGCTGAAGGCGGAGAGGAACAGTAAAATGGCCACTCGAACGAAATCGTCTGCCACCTCGCACTGGACGGAAACGGAGATGTGCGGACAGACGCAGAGGGTATGCTTGCTAGTTATTGGCGTTCCAATGCTAGGAGTATCGTGGAGTCCCTTAGGGAAATAGCGGGAAGGTCGGGAAAGGAGTTCAGTGTGCACTCTGAATAAAAAGTTCTCGGGTTTCCGACCGCGTCAAGCGGTTAAAATTCCACGAGCTTCGGCAATTGCCAAGTGGTATGATTGCCTAGTGGCTTATATACACAAGCTTCAGGCTGTTATGCAACTGGTGCTGGTGCCCCGCGACATTGCCATTTATGGGCATACGTTGGCTCGGTGTTGGATCTGCCAGCATCAGTTCCGCGATCGCTGGATACTGCACCGGGCTAAGCTGCCAGTACAGTCCCGGAAACTGTTAGTGCGAGCCACGACGGAAGTTTCATAAAATTTGATTCGATGACCGTTTACTAAAACATGCTCAACTAAAGCAGATTTCTCTGGGTATCGTAAACGATAAAACCATGCTGCATTGTTCGTCAGTTCGTACTGTTTGAGCGATATAAGATTGATCACACTCGCAAGGTACCTTGTAGCCCCAGGTGTTCTGAGATCTCAATAATTTCCGTATTTTCGTCGGAGACCTGCAGACTAATTTGACCTTGTGTCTCTTTAACAGGCGGCTTATTTTGCCAGCTACAAAACCACAGAATTGGGGAAAAAAAAACAAGTTTCTTTTCCTCTTCCTTGTCTGTGGACTTATTGCACATATTTCCTGATATCGCATCACTTATTTCATGACCGTTGTAGTCGTTATTCGTGAAGACCTTGCGTAGGTGGTATAACTCATGGGACAGGTTATCGGCATCTGATATTGTTCTTGCACGATGTACCAACATCTGTAATAAAGTGCGCTTCTCTGCCGGGTGATGATGGCTAATGGCCTACAAGTACAGATTGGTGTGAGAAGGTTTTCTATAGACGCTGTGACCAAGGTATTCATTCAATTAAAACCCAGAACTATTCTACCGATACGTTGACGGCACTTTCGTCATTTGGCCCACGGACGTGAGAGACTTGAGGAATTCTTGGAACATCTGAACAGCATTAACAGTAACATTCAGTTCACCATAGTGGTAGAAAAACAAATACATTTTCCTCGACGTCCTCGTTCGTTGCAAACGAAATGGATGCCTTGGCGACAGCTTCTATCGGTCATCGAGTCAAATTTTATGAAACCTCCGTCGCGTCCTATATATAGCGATGTCGCGGGGCACCAGTGACGTCACAGCCTGATGCTTGTGTATATAAGCCCGCAGCAGCAGCCACTAGGCCGGGCATGGCCAACATTTCCCCCCGAGGGCGGAGTACACTGTAGTCCAGCGCCCCGGCCGCGCTAGTGTCGGCAGTAGAGAGAGCTGCGGAAACAGCGAGACCGCGCAGCACCGCTCTGCGCTGGGCTGTCAGTAACAGAGGAAGCGCAGCTCTGTAATGAGGTCCAAAAACGGCACAACAAGCAAACCATTTACTGTTTAGGCAACAATTAGGGTTTGTATGGCAGAATCACTGCGCGAAGCTTTAGAACAAAACACGAATCGAAGAAAAACTTGGTAATTTTGTGACCCAAATTTGATTCTTTTAGCATTGTACATGCACAATCGTTATATATACAGTAGGCTTCTTCCGAAAGATATATGTTTATTTTTAAATGAACTAGTATAATAAATATACTACTTTAAAAGTAATTTTATGTAAGTGCTAGAGTCTCATCTACATCTACATCTACATAGATACTCTGCAAATCACACTTAAGTGCCTGGCAGAGAGTTCATTAATCACTTTCAAACTTTTCTCTACCGTTCCATTCTCTAATAGCGCGGGGGAAGAAAGAACACGTACATCGTTCCGTCTTCGACTTGATTTCTCTTATTTTATTGGGATGGTCATGTCTCCATAAGTAGATGGGTGCTAGCAAAAGATGTTCAAATGTTTGTTAAGCTTAAGGGACTTAACTACGGGGTCATCAGTCCCTAAACTTACAAACGACTTATGAACCACCTACAACTAAGGACGGCACAAATATCCATGCCCGAGGGGGGATTCGAACCACCGACCGTAGTGGCCGTGCAGACCGTGACTGAAGCGCCTCAGTCCCCTCGGCCACCGCGGCCGGCTGGGTGCTAGCAAAATATTTTCACATTCAGAAGTAAAAGTCGGTAATTGACATTTCCCAAACAGATCACGCCGCAATGAATAACGTCTTTCTTTTAATGATTTCCACCCACCGTGCAAAATTTCCGTGACCCTTTCCCCCCTGTAACGTGATAAAACAAAACGAGCTGCCCTTCTCTGAAATTTCTCAATATCTTCCGTCAGTCCCACCTGGTGAAAGTTCCACAATGGGCAACAGTACTCCAGGAGAGAACGCACAATGTAGAACGCAATGTAGGCAGTCTCTTTGGTGCAGCTCGTGCATCTTCGAAGCGTTCTGCCAATGACACGTAATCTTTGGTTCGCCTTCCCCACAAGATTTTCTGTGTGTTCTCTCCAAACTAAGTTGTTCGTAATTGTAACTCCTAGGTATTTAGTAGAATTTACGACCTTAAGGTTTGACTGAATTATTGCGTAACTGAAGTTCAGCGGATTTCTTTTAGTGGTCATGTGTATTACTTCACACTTTTCTTTATTTAGTGTCAATTGCCAATTTTCGCACCATGTAGAAATTTTGTCTAAATCGCTTTGCAGTTGCTTTTGATCCTCTGTTGACTTCACTAACCGATAAACGATATTATCATCCGCGAACAGTCTAAGGATGCTATTCAGATTGTCTCCTAAATCGTTTATAAACAGAAGGAAGAGTAGGGGACCTATAACGCTTCCCTGGGGAACGCCAGATATCACTTCTGTTTTACTCGATGACTTACCGTCACTTACAACGAACTGTGTCCTTTATGATAGGAAATCGTGAATCCAATCGCACAATTGGGAAGATATTCCATAAGCACGCAATTTCATTAGAAGCCGCTTGTGGGGTACAGTGTCAAAAACTTTATGGAAATCCAGAAATATGGAGTCGATTTGAGATCCCTTGTCGATGGCACTTAACACTTCATGTGAATAAAGGGCAAGCCGTGTTTCGCAAGAGCGATACTTTCTTAATCCGTGTTGACTATTGGTTAATAGGTCGTTCTCTTCGAGGTAGTTCATAATGTTCGAACAAAGTATATATTCCAAAATCCTACTGCAAATCGACGTCAATGAGATTGGCCTGTAATTTTGGGGATCACTCCTATTGCCTATCTTGAATATTGGAGTAACTTGGGCAACTTGGGTACGGATCTTTCGCTGAGTGATCGGTTGTAAATGATAGCTAAGTACGGAGCTATTGCATCAGCATATCTTGAGAGGAATCTAGCTGGTATACGATCTGGCCCGGAAGATTCGTTTTTGTTAAGTGACTTAAGTTGTTTTTCTACTCCAGGAACATCTACTAAGTTTCGCATGCTGGCAGCTGTTCTTGGATTGAATTCTTGAGTGTTCACTTCGTCTTCTTTGGTGAACGAATTTCGGAAAGCTGAGTTTAGTAATTCTGCCTTAGCAGTACTGTCATCGGTAGTATTACCATTTAGTTTCGCGTAGTGAAGGTATTGTTAGTGTTTTGCCGCTAGTGTACTTCACACATGACAAGAATTTCTTTGAATTTTCTACAATATTAAGAGAGAGGATTTCGTTGTGGTAACTGCTATAGGCTTCTCGCATTGAAGTCCGCGCTAGGTTGCGAGTTTCAGTAAAAGATTGCCAGTCTTGTGGATCCTGTGTCTTTTTAATTTTTGCATGTGTTTTTCTTTGCTTCAGCAACAGTGATCTGACCTGTTTTGTGTACCACGGGGGGTCAGCCCCCTCTTTTATTAATTTATGTGGTACAACTCCCTCGATTGCTACTGATATTATGTCTTTGAAAGTAAGCCACAACTGATCTACACTCGTATTTTTTGTTTTGAAAAACTGGAGACTATCACTCAGGAAAGCGTGAAGCGAATTTTTATCTGCTTTATTGAATAGATATTTTTTCGTTTATTTTTGGTACATTTGGGAATTTCGACATTAAGTCTCGCTACTACAACTCGATGTTCGCTAATCCCTGTATCTGTTTTGATGCTATTTACTAGCTTAGGATTATTTGTTGCTAGGAGATCAAGAGTATTTTCGCAACCATTTACTATTCTAGTGTGTTCATGAACTAAGTGTTCGAAGTAGTTTTCAGAAAAACCATTCAGAACTAGTTCGGACGATGTTTTATATTTGCTGTCGGTCTTGAATACGTAATCATACCAACGTATCGAGGATAAATTAAAGTCGCCACCGAATATAAGAGTAAGCTTCGGATATCTATTTGAAATGTGATTCAAGCTTTCTTTGAACATTTCGGCAATTGAATCGTCTGAGTCAGGGGACCGATAGCTCTGCAATTCTGGGCCTGAACAGGAGAGAGATTAGACTCATGGTTGGTTGCTGACAGGCCATGGGAATTTCAAAAAACACCTACATATAATGGAAATTACAGAAGAGGACCCTAAATGTAGGATCTGTGATGACGGTGATGAAACTGCATCACATCTAATCTTCGAATGCATTGCATTGGAGAGTAAAAGGCACAGAACATTTGGGACAACTAGACCCGAAGAAATTGTGTCTAATAAAGAACTGGTAAAGGGACTCCTTGCACTGTTCAAGGGCATTGGTTGGCTTTACTAGATATACAGGGAGCGATACCGCACAATAACCTTAGTTTCGGTGCGGGCAGTGGCGGGTTGGACCAAGACTGTTTTGGCCTTCCTGGAAAAATCAAATCAAATCAGGGGCCCGATAAAAAGATCCAATTATTAATTTATTCCGATTGTCAGATATAACCTCTAGCCATACCAACCAACAGGAATTATCTGCCTCAATTTCGCTGCAGGATAAACCGTTTGTAACAGCAATAAACACGCCACCTCCTTTTTTATTTATGCTATCCTTTCTGAAGACCATTTGACACTTTGAAAAAATTTCGGCCGAACTCATCTCTGGCGTCAGCCCAGCTTTCAGAACCTATAACGATTTGTGCCTCTGTACTTCCTATAAGCGCTTGGAGCTCTGGAACTTTCCCATACAGCTACGGCTATTTACAACTGTTACACCAATGGTTCCTAGATCTGCTTTCTTTCTGTGTCTGACCTGCCCCCTTTGAGACTGGAACCCATTTTGTGTATTCCCGAGGCCCTCTAACCTAAAAATCGCTCAGTCCACGCCACACAGCCGCAGCTACCCGTGTAGCCCCTTTCTGAATATAGTGGACTCCTGACCTATTTAGCGGAACCCTACAACCCACCACCCTTTGGCGCAAGGCGACGAATCATCAGCCCACACGATCGCAGTACTGTCTGAGCCTCTCATTCAGACCCTCTACTCGGCTCTGAATCAGATGTCCGCCGTCAGTCCTGTCGACAATGTTGCAGATGGTGAGCTCTGCTTCCATCTTGCAAGCAAGACTGGCAGTCTTTACCACTTCTGATAGCCTCTCAAAACCAGAGAGAATCTCTTCCGATCCAAAGCGACACACATCATTGGTCACGTCATGAGCCACCAACTGCAGCTGGCTGCACCCTGTGCTCTTCATGGCATCTGGAAGGACGCGTTCCACATCTGGAATGACTCCCCCGGTATGCACACGGAGTGCACATTGGACTTCTTCCCCTCCTCCCTAGCAGCCATTTTCTAAGGGGCTCCATCACCCGCCTAACGTTGGAGCTCCCAACTACTAACAAACCCACCCTCTGCGAATGCCCGGATATTGCAGGCAGAGGAGCGAGTACAGCACAAGCGACACCATCTGCGTCAGGAACATACTCTGCCACAGACAGCGCCTCTAATCTGTTCGTAAGACTAACCGGGGAGGCCTCCACTTCGGTCCCCCGGGAAGTCTTACGCCGCCTGACACGCGCTGAGGAGACCTCCCAATCCACCTCCCAATCCACCACGGATTGGCGGACTACCTGCTCACGGGCAGTGAGCGGGCTGGCCACAGCCGCAGGCCGATCGGAGGGCACAACAGACGCACAGGGCGTCTGCTGCACCCTTGCGAGCGGCCCACAACAGCGGCGCCCACCCACCGCAGTCTCGAGCGTTGCCAGCGAAGACAACGCCGCCTGAAGCTGCGAGCGAAGTATATATTGTTTGTTAAGACACAAAACAACTAACAAAGAAGATTGATTTTACGTGGATTTACCCTCAGTTCCTGTGAAAAGATGATAGCGCACTTAGCGCGAGCCGGTTTGACGGGCGGCTATATGCCAAACGCTGTAAGGGGGAAACCGAGGAAGGCATTTTTTGCAACACGGTGAGGCTACTAAGTGGAGATGGCAATGTCGTAGAGTACTTTCATAATCTGGATTTTAGCACTAATATATATTTGCTCCCTTTTTTCATTCGCCAAAGCAATAACTTTATTCTTTAATGAAATAAGCACATTACGCAGTATTGATATAATTAGCACTCTGCCCCACACGCCGCTGCGCACAGTGCGCGGGGTAGGGGCGCGGTGACGGCGTCCGTGCACTAGGCAATCGTACCACCTGACAATTGCCAAGGAGTGCTTGGCCAAAGCTCGTGGAATTTTAACCACTTGACGAGGACGGAAACCTGACAAGTTTTTATTCAGAGTCCACACTGTCCTTCTTTCCAACACTTCCCGCTATTTGCCTACGGGACTCCATGACCCGCCTAACATTGGAGCCCCAAAGACACGCTAACACACGCTTTGCGTCTGTCCGTACATCTCAGGAGGACTGGCCACTGCCGCAGCAGGCGAGGCAGCCCGTGCTAGCTCGGGGGTATTATTAGCAGCGGAGCTATTACTCAGGGACAGCTTTACAACCGGTCGCCTTCCGCCCAGACACAGGTCGCCGGTCACAGCTGGCTGGCTACTTGTAGGGACTGGGAACTGTAGGTCACAGTACCATCAGGGCTCTGACGTGTCGCCACGGGTGACCCAAGACGGCCTCCAGCTGCTTTCGAACAGCATCCAATTCCTCCTGAATCCCAGGAGCAGTCAATAACCATGTCTATAAAGTTTTTTGTCGAATTTACTGTATGCACCAAATATGCGAGAATAAAGCTCTTAAAAACGGGAGCACAAATAAAAAACTAAGAACTGACTAACAATAAAAATGGAGCAAATTTACTTACTTTAGTGCTATGCAGGTATGTCACAAGCGGCAGCCGCGACTAGAGCGGCAATATACAGGGTGAATCACCTGACACTTGCACCACAAATATTGCGGAAACGGAAAGTGCGATTGATGTGCGGTTTTAACAGAATGGATTGGTAATCAAGGACTCGTATTTTTAGCGAACTAACAGATTGTAATATTATTTAGAAAGTTTTTAACTGTAACAGTGGTTGTTTCTACCGTGCACTGGAAATTTTGACACCAGCTGTGTACAAAGAATTTTGAATGACATTTTTATCACGTTTATTTTAGCAGTTAGAACCACTTAAAGTTTTTGGGGCGGAGGCTACGACATTGTAGCCGACTGGCTGGTGTTCATGAGACAGTGGGCCGTGCCCCATGGGCTAGCCACTTTTTTTTTAAGCCAATCGGTCAGTCAGCTACGCTATCGCAGCCTCCGCCCTCGAAACTTTGAACGGTTGTAGCTGCCAAACTAAACGTGATAAAAATGTCATTCAAAATTCTTTGTACACAGCTGGTGTCAAAAATTCCAGTGCACGATAGAAACAACCACTGTTACATTAAAAAAACTGTATACATAGAAAATACACTTTGTAAGTAATATTACAATCTGTTTGTTGGCTAAAAATACGAGTCCCTGATTACCAATCCATTCTATGAAAACCGCACATCGATCGCACTTTCCGTTCCCGCAATATTAGTGTTGGGTGATTCACCCTGTATTCTAGGCGGTGGACTCGATTAGCACCCCAAAATATGATGCCGGCTGAAGGATCAGTACGGCGAAGCATAAAGCAACATTTTAAATGTCTCTGAGCACGCTCGTCCAGACTCTAACCGTCCATCGAGGCGGTTCTGACAGAATGACGACTGAAACCTGGGGACACGAAGCGCCCCTAAAAAAATGTTCAAATGTTTGTAGAGTCTATGGGACTTACAAACTACTTATGAACTAGCTAATCTTAAGGACGGCACAAATATCCATGCCCGAGGGGGAATTCGAACCCCCGACCGTAGTGGCCGTGCACACCGTGACTGGAGCGCCTCAGACCCCTCGGCCACGAAGCGCCCCTGCCAAGTCGTGCGCATAGCCCTACCATCTTTTCTCGAAGCCATTCGAGAAACTTTCGGCCCTCTGTAGCTTGGTTGTGGATAAGGCTAGAAGCTTGGATTTTTAATGAACATGAGGACATAAATAACTAGATATATTCCCAAATTATTTTATCGCGTATAGATATAAAATAGTCGAAAAACATTAAATTTTGCCCTCACTCGGTGATCATTAAAATTAAAAAATACTATCATGCGCAAAAATATCCCAACGACCTGAATTGCGTGCCGCCTGATGTGCATGCATCGTAAATAATACAACTGTTTTGCGGGTGCTGTAATACGCTTCGCGGTATTGTCGTTCGACTATTCGAGATGTGTCCACTAGAGAAAACGGCTCTTCATGACAATCATTCGAGACGTAGATTGACACCACGATATTGCAAATAACAGGAAATACGGGATTACACCTTAACGTTTGTAAACTCCACGTTATTACAATAACTGACACATCCGAAGTACTACCACACTCATTAGATATAACAATATCTGTGAAATAAAACATTCAGTAATCTTTGTATGAACAAACGATTTTACGACAGTATCGGAATTCTTAAAGTTTTGCAGCAATTCAAAGTCATATTGCTCTCTGAATCGCTTTCTCACAACTGCGAAATTTTAATGCTGTGGCAAGCGGTTTTGTATTAATGGTTTGTTAAATTAACCAGATATTAAAACTCGATTGACAGTAGCAAAGGCTGTGGGAAAACTTCAATATAAACTGCATATCACCAACAATATTTCTGTACCGTAACTGAACAAATATTTATATACATTTTTAACTTGGAATGATATGACGACCTGTCTTGCATGAAACCCATTACCTGTAATAATTGCTAAATTTTGCAAAGTAATCGGTGTCTTATCCATATCCGATCGTGACAAAGATCGTCAGAGCTGACTAGGCATAAATCTCTGTGAAATATCGGTGTTTTCACCTAAAGTATCAGTTCGCAGATCATAAAAAATGTTTGTAATGCTTATGGGACTTAACTGCGGGGTCATCAGCCCCTAAACTTACAAACTACTTATAAACTACCTTATACTAAAGACTGCAGAAACATCCATGCCCAAGAGAGGATTCGAACCCCCAACGGGGAACGGCCTCGCGCATCGCAGCATAGCGCCTCAATGCGCTTGGCCACTCCGCCGCGGCTCGAAGATGATAGATAAATGAAGTGAGGTGTTAGTAGTAAAAATTTTTCACCAGCAGCGACGTGTAATTAAGTAATGCCCGACCGGGAATCGAACACCGAACATAAGAAAATGTTCAAATGTTTGTAATTCTATAAGACCATGCTACTTTGGTCATCAGCCCCTAGACGTAAATACTATTTAAAGTTAAACTAACCTAAGGACAACACACACAGACAGCCATGCCCGAGACATGACTCAAGCCTCCAATGGGTAATGAGCTCGCAGTCCTCAGAAAGGCGTCTTAGAGCGCACGACTTTTCCTGCGCGACCCGAGCGTACCGTCATCCTTTCTGTCCACGGATAGGCGTTAAATCTCAAATGTTTACTCAACAGGAGGATGCGTGAGTGTTTGAATAGAAACAACGGTACCTGTGTTGGACCACATGTGTGCCTTTCGTGGAGACGTAGAGGAGTCTGCAGTCTCCTTGAAGCGGCCGAAATGGTCCAGCTGTAATGTTCCGAGAGGGTCGAATACCACAAAGGAGAAGATACAAATTAGAATCCCAGTCGAGGAGCATAGTTTCAACGTCTCGAGTTAGAAAACAACAAGAGCCGCGTGACCATAAACAACCATTGGATTATAAAATAAAACAACCTTTTCTTTGCGACAGAGTTACTGATGTGTATGCTGCCTGTTACTGCCAACCATAAATCGGTTCTATCCTAGTTGACAGCAAATTAATTTTTGTTTAATACGGTTTTTGAACTACAGTGCAGATGGATGTTCTTCACTTGGCGTTTCTGTAGGTGAAGTAGATGCGATCATGCCGGTTAAAAATATACGTCTGAAAGAGGGAATCGAAACCATAGATCATTAGACTAGCGACAGGCAGAATACGTTTGTTTGGCGTTTGTGCAACTTGCGCTGGCTTAGCTCTGAAGGCGAGGCGCGTAGTCTGCCGCCGTGTTGACTGAGAAGAGAAACATCTACCATAGTCCAATAAGTCTTAATCGAATTGATGTAACTATAAGCTGCGTCGACTGCTACCGGAACATAGTAAATAAAGTGTTTGATAAATTATTTGAGCGGCTCCCTTGTTCAGTAGCTGTCAAATGTAATTCGGTTTTTATGCCTTAAGCGAACTGCTTCGTCCCAAGCTATTTCCTATTGTAGCATCGCCTAACGTTATTAACATTTTTATCATGATAGATTTAAATGCTATATACCTGAATACGATTTTTCTCTTAACACATAAATGCACGAATTTAAAGGTACCATTACAATGATTATAAAACGCAAACTTCACAAACAAATTTCGTAAGTTGCGTGGATGTAGCTTCTAAACCAGACAAACCGTGCAAAATAAATAAACAAATAAGTAAAAATAAAAATTCCATGTGACTGAAAAACAGGACTTATCACCTGCGGAAAAATTAATGATGGTAACAGTTTCACTGCAAGTTTGATTACAATTTCTAAATGAAAGGAGAAGCATTTGTGATGAAAATATGGAACGATGAAAAAACGTCGCGACAGTGATGTCTGGAATATGTAGGCCTAATTTATTCTATAAAATCCAAAGGGACGAAAACTATCGTCTACTCCTAATGACTACAGTCTAAGTTCCAGTGACGTTTAATAAATAAAAGTGAAAAGCATTTGATGAATGAGCTCTCCAGTTTCCAGACTCCCAGAAACATATACGAAAGAAACAGAATGAGGTTAGCCGAAGCGTGTATGAGATAGGATTTCTATATTGTATCTCGCAGTTGGCGTAGTTTCAGCGTACGTTCATTCTAACGACTGCCTGGGCAATCACAACATTCAGAGAACAGTTATCGATAAATAATTGTTAAAATACGCACACGTGTAAAAACATGCCACTTCCGATGACTCTAAGTGGACAACCATCATTTTTATTTTATTTTAGAGGCATCTTTTAGTGTTAATAACGCCTACAAGATAGAGTATCTTACAGAGAGCGATATTTAGCACTGCAGCTACAGCTGATTGTGTAAAATACCACAAAAATCTGGCCTTGCAGAGGCGGACAGCTTTTGAATTCAGAGGACGGCATCAATTCACGAGAAGAAAGGAAGGAAGTTTAGGGTTTAACGTAACGTCGACAGCGTGATCATTAGAGACGAAAGTTCACCAGAGGGTACTTCCTTTCCCCAGCTTTTACCTTCGGCAAAGTCCGTTTACAGTGGACGTCTGTAAGAAGGTCATTGTAGTTGAAGTGTTAACTAAAAGTTTGGCATTTGATATGTGTATAAGGGTGATTAGGCTATGTAGATATGTTAAAAATTCGGTTCGAATTGTCTATAATCTGAATGATTAGCAAAGTTCAAGTAGAATTTTCGGTTATTGTGCTTACAAAACATTTGTTATATTTCTGAAATCATGGCAGTTATATGATTAAATTTCAAAATTGGGTCACGTGATCGAAAACGCTCTGTTATTGGTTTAAGCTCTGGTGATTTTACACAACACAAGAAAGAAAAAGATATATGTGTGTTATAGCAGTGTTGGCGTAATTTACTACGTTTTTCCTTACTTTTTCTGCGCACAATTACGTTTTTATGATGGAAAAGGCATTTACATCATTCATGTAAGAATGGAAAAAAATTTGTGAAGTCTGATAGTCAAAAATCTTCCGAAAGTTGATGTGTTTTGGTATCTTAGTTTTTCGATGACAACCCTGTTTACGTGCCGTAAGTATATGCTTTGAATGCAGATTCCAACTTTCTTACCAAAGTGTTGCTTGTTTGTGTCAACAGACTGACTCTAATCTACGGATAAAAGTGTTATACAAAGTAAACGTGCGTAAATATGGACTGCGTGTTAGATTTAGTCAGTTTTTCTAACAAATACATTTCATTTTAAATTAACACTTAACACTTATCGAAGGCAACTGAAAAAATTACATCGTAAGGACGCAACTATGTAGTTACAGTACCGAGTCACATTAATTCGTGAGTATATGTAACTAGCTGGAAACCGGGCGTTGTCCGGGTATTCATTTATTCATTCCTGCCATTTTCAGGTATGTACTCATTTGTATCAGGGCTGTATGTCTGTAAAATCGCCTGGGAATACAATTAGTAGGAAATAAGTAACAGATTCAAACTTGGTGCGTGATGGGACAGTTTTCCAAGAACGTTACCATTTGCGTGCCCATATCACATGATCTACGTGTCGTACTGTGGTACAATTTGGAAGCTAAATTCAACTGTATACGTGTATATCGTCTGTAAAATGTCCTGCGGCTGCAATTTGTAGTGTAGAAATTATAAACTGTAGAATCATACCTAATGCCGTAGTTTTAGTCCATGAACAGCGAAACGTTAATGTTTGCGTGCTCACATCGCATGAGTCCACTACACTCAGCAAGCGGCTACACGGGTAGCGGGGGCTGTGGGGCGTGGACTGGGCGGTTTTTTAGGTTAGATGGCCTCGGGAATACACAAAATGGGTTTCAGTCTCAAAGGGGGCAGGTCAGACACGGGAAGAAAGTAGACATAAAAACCATTGGTGTAACAGTTGTAAATTGTCGTAGCTGTGTTGGGAAAATTCCAGAGCTCCAAGCGCTGATAGAAAGTACTGAGGCACAAATCGTTATAGGTTCTGAAAGCTGGCTGACGCCTGAGATAAATTCGGCCGAAATTTTTTCAAAGGGCCAAATGGTCTTCAGAAAGGATAGAATAAATAAAACAGGGGGTGGCGTGTTTATTGCTGTTACAAACGGTTTATCCTGCAACGAAATTGAGGCAGATACTTCCTGTGAATTGGTCTGGGTAGAGGTTATACCTGACCACCGAAATAAATTAATAATTGGATCTTTTTATCGGCCCCCTGACTCCGACGATGCGGTTGCAGAAATGTTCAAAGAAAGCTTGAATCATATTTCAAATAGGTATCCGAAGCATACTGTTATAATCGATGGCGACTTTAATTTACCCTCGATATGTTGGCATAATTACGTATTCAAAACCGGGGGCAAATATAAAACATCGTCCGAACTAGTTCTGAATGCTTTTTCTGAGAACTACTTCGAACAGTTAGTTCATGAACACACTAGAATAGTACGTGGTTGCGAAAATACTCTTGATCTCCTAGCAACAAATAATCCCGAGATAGTAAAGAGCATCAAAACAGATACAGGGATTAGCGAACATCGAGTTGTAGTAGCGAGACTGAATATCGAAATTCCCAAATGCACCAAAAATAAACGAAAAATATATCTATTCAATAAAGCAGATAAAAATTCGCTTCACGCTTTCCTGAGTGATAGTCTCCAGTCCTTCAAAACTAAAAATACGAGTGTAGATCAGTTGTGGCTTACATTCAAAGACATAACATCAGTAGCAATCGAGAGATTTATACCAAATAAATTAATAAAAGAGGGGGCTGACCCCCCGTGGTACACAAAACAGCTCAGATCACTGTTGCATAAACAAAGGAAAACGCATGCAAAATTTAAAAAGACACAGAATCCGCAAGACTGGCAATCTTTTACTGAAACTCGCAACCTAGCGCGGACTTCAATGCGAGAATCTTATAGTTGTTTCCACAACGAAATCCTGTCTCGTAATCTTGCAGAAAATCCAAAGAAATTCTGGTCATATGTGAAGTACACTAGCGGCAAAACACAAACAATACCTTCACTACGCGATAGCAATGGTAATACTACCGACGACAGTACTGCTAAGGCAGAATTACTAAACACAGCTTTCCGAAATTCTTTCACCAAAGAAGACGAAGTGAACACTCCAGTATTCAATCCAAGAACAGCTGCCAGCATGCGAAACTTAGAAGTAGATGTTCATGGAGTAGTAAAACAACTTAAGTCACTAAACAAAAATAAATCTTCCGGGCCAGATTGTATACCAACTAGACTCCTCTCAGAGTATGCTGTTGAAATAGCTCCGTACTTAGCTATAATTTACAACCGATCACTCAGCGAAAGATCCGTACCCAAAGACTGGAAAGTTGCCCAAATTACTCCAATATTCAAGGAAGGCAATAGGAGTGATCCCCAAAATTACAGGCCAATCTCATTGACGTCGATTTGCAGTAGGATTTTGGAACATATAATTTGTTCGAATATTATGTACTACCTCGAAGAGAACGACCTATTAACCAATAGTCAGCACGGATTCAGAAAGTATCGCTCTTGCGAAACACAGCTTGCCCTTTATTCACATGAAGTGTTAAGTGCCATCGACAAGGGATCTCAAATCGATTCCATATTTCTGGATTTCCGGAAGGCTTTTGATACTGTACCCCACAAGCGGCTTCTAATGAAATTGCGTGCTTATGGAATATCTCCCCAATTGTGCGATTGGATTCACGATTTCCTATCAGAAAGGACACAGTTCGTTGTAATTGACGGTAAGTCATCGAGTAAAACAGAAGTGATATCTGGCGTTCCACAGGGAAGCGTTATTGGTCCCCTACTCTTCCTCGTGTTTATAAACGATTTAGGAGATAATCTGAATAGCTCCCTTAGACTGTTCGCGGTTGATGCTGTCGTTTATCGGTTAGTGAAGTCAACAGAGGATCAAAAGCAACTGCAAAGCGATTTAGACAAAATTTCTACTTGGTGCGAAAATTGGCAATTGACACTAAATAAAGAAAATTGTGAAGTAATACACATGACCACTAAAAGAAATCCGCTGAACTTCAATTACGCGATAAATCAGTGAAACCTTAAGGTCGTAAATTCTACCAAATACCTAGGAGTTACAATTACGAACAACTTTGACTGGAGAGAACACATAGAAAATATTGTGGGGAAGGCGAACCAAAGGTTACGTTTCATTGGCAGAACGCTTAGACGATGCACCAGCTCCACCAAAGAGACTGCCTACATCACACTTGTGCGTCCTCTCTTGGAGTACTGTTGCCCCTTGTGGGACCCTCACCAGGTGGGACTGACGGAAGATATTGAGAAGGTTCAGAGAAGGGTAGCTCGTTTTGTTTTATCACGTTACGGGGGGGAAAGCGTCACGGAAATGTTGCACGAATTGGGGTGGAAATCATTAAAAGAAAGACGTTATTCATTGCGGCGTGATCTGTTTGCGAAGTTTCAATCACCGACTTTTAGTTCTGAATGTGAAAATATTTTGCTAGCACCCACCTACTTAGGGAGACATGACCATCCCAATAAAATAAGAGAAATCAGATCGAAAACGGAACGATTTAGGTGTTCTTTCTTCCCGCGCGCTATTAGAGAATGGAACGGTAGAGAAAAGTTATGAAGGTGGTTAATGAACCCTCTGCCAGGCACTTAAATGTGATTTGCAGAGTATCGATGTAGATGTAGATGTAGAACTACGTGTCGGAATGTGATACAATTTAGAAGCTACTGTATATGTGTAGGGTGTCTGTAAAATTTCCTGTCGCTACAATCTGTAGTGTTCAAATTATAAATTGTTATGTCATACCGAGAGTCGTATTCTTACTCCATAAGCAGCGGAAAAGTAGTAAGGGACAAACATTTTTCCCTTTCATCGTTTTACTTTGGTTGCCAGCGAGACAAAGTTTAATAAAGTTTTGACATTGTGTTTAAAGTTTGTTGCAGGTCGCTAAGTACTGTCATTCCCATACAGTGTATCTCGAAAGTCTCGCCGCATTATATGGCACTTTTTGTGATTGCTATTCGTTATCACGTAATACCCTTTGAACCATGTGCCGTATGTGATTCTTAACCATGCAGCAATTGTTACCTCACGGTAAGGAATGCGTGTACCAAATTTGGTTGAAATCGGTCCATTGGTTTATGAGAAAATGAGTAACATTGTCGCTAAATGCAGCACTTTTTCGCGTATCTCATGGTTTATGACGTCATATTTCGTGAACTATATATCGTATGTGATTCGTACAATTACGGTGACTGTCCTCATCGATTGAAGCTTACGTGTAGAAAATTTTATAAAGATTGGAGCAAAACCGTAGATTTGTATGCAACACGTACAAACATACGGACACGCTGCTTTATATATTAGATTAGCTGAAAACCCGGCGTTGCCGGGGTATTTGTTTATTTATTCCTGTCAGTTTTCAGGTATATATTCATTAGTATAAGGGCTTTATGTCTCTAAAATCTCTTGGTAATACAATTAGTAGTAAAGAAGTAATAGTTTAAAACTTGGTACGTGATGAGGCGGTCTTCCATGACTGTTACTGTTTATGTGCTCATATCTCACGTATTACATGTCGTACTATGATACAATTTAGAAGCTACACTCAACTATATGCGTGTATACTGTCTGTAAAATTTACTGCGGCTACAATTTGTAGTGTAGAAATTATAAATTGTAACTTCATACCGAATGCCGTATTTTTACTCCATAAACAGCGGAAAAGTAGTACGTGAGAAACTTTTTTCCTTCGATAATTTTGCTATGGTTGTCAGCGAGAAAAAGTTTAATATAGGTTTGAAATTATATCTAAAGTTTGTCGCAAGACGCTAAATACTCTCAGTCTCATATAGCGTATTTATAAAATCTCGCCGCATTGTTTTCTGCGATTCCTGTTGTTTATGACGTCATATCTTCTGAACCATGTGTCGTATGTGATTGTTAACCCTGTAGCATCTGTTACTTTACGATAAGGAATGTGTGTACCAAATGTGGTTGAAATCGGTCCAGTGGTTTAAAAGAAAATGAGCAGCATTGTCGCTAAATGCAGCACTTTTTCGCGCATCTCATTGTTTATGACGACATATCTCATGAACTATGTATCGTACGTGATTCTTCCATTTACGGTGACCGTCCTCATGGATTGAAGCTTATGTGTAAAATATTTGGAAAAGATTGGTCAAAACTGTAGATTTGTATGCAACACGTACAAACATACGGAGACTCTGCTTTATATATTAGATTTAATCTTCTGTCCTAGTCACTTTCCACAAATCATTATATATAATTTTCTCGTGCTAAATGGTTTCAAAGAAACTTGTCAGGTTAAATGGAAGATGTTAGACTAAAAACGAACGAAATTAAGTGGACAACTATTTTGGTTCGTGTGCCAACATTAAATATATTCCAAGAAAAGTCGAAGTTTGAAATTGACTTCATCTGCTCAACAAACGCTTGGTAGCGAAGCGGTTCCAGTATCGTTCGTAAATTTTGCGTTCCGTGTTCGAATCCAACCCTCTCTTATTTTCCCCCCACTTTTTGTTATCGTGGAAGAACGTTATGCTCTGAAATAGAATGAAATTATTGACGAACTAAGCAATCATTTCAAATGTTACTATAATAGTTGCATGTACTCAAAAGGTGTTTTTGAGACAAATCGTTGATGTATATATCATATACTGAAATACTGCCTCACTGACGTAAATATTCAAGGACAACTAACATGAAATTTGTAGTTTATCAACTATGTTTAGAAACGACTTTAAATACAAATCGTTGGCGTGTTATATCGTGGGCACCTGTTTCACAAATGCAAACATCAGTTCACTGAGTTATACACAATAATTCTTTACACCTTTGCAGCTGCAGAGCATGATACTTAATACTAGTACTATACTAATAGAGTAATAATTGCCATATGGAGGGTTCACTTACATCAAAGCGGTCCTCACAAAATAAATCGCACCAAGTGACCGCTATCTGTGTATATACTGTAGCGTGTTTTACTGAGATGTGACTGGCACCATAATTGTCAAAGATGGCATTCTCTAGCGGAACATGGGCTCACTTGACTCATAGGGAGAGGGATGAGGAATAACACAAGACTCTATAATATCACAATTTACGCATTTATCATCGCTTTGATCATGAAAAATCAAATGTTCTAAATTTTTATTGATGTCTTACTACAATGCAGTGCTACGCAATATTTGTAGACCTCCTCCCGCTCCTCTTCTTCCCTCTGCCCAACCTACACTTCCTTTCATTCCATCTTTCATCTCATCTTCCTATCTGTTTCTCTTTCCCTTGTCCTGGCTTCTGAGACTTGAGGAATTAAAACTTCAGAACTTACATCGGCCTCTGTGATAAGAAGATGACACGATAGCTACTCTAACAGAAAAGTAAGCGAAATAACGAAACAAAGAAGCAACGTTATTTACAAATTATAATACTACGATGTTTTGATTTCAACTGCTGCCCAGATCATAGATCTAGGCGTTATACTAGTGTTACTGTAGAAATAAATAAATAAATAAATAAATAAAAATAAAAAAATATAAAAAATTACCCATTCGTCGTTAGAATGTCATTTCGCGAAACGTTACTACTTTTATATGTCATTTATACCATAAAACCGGATCGGTACACAGGTCAGAAGTTCCCATTATTTTCAAATTTCCATGTTCACTCATCGTTATTGGACTTTTCAATGCGAGACAGAGAAGGCAACATCACCGTTACAGATATGAAAGCATCTACTTTGTTTTAAAACTCTTAACGGCTACGTGTACAAATTATTTTTAATTTCGAATTGTATACGTTTATTTTGCCTCCATATATAATTAGTATTCAACTCTATACTGTTCAAAAATGAAATGTTTGTAAATCTACGGAACTTAACTTCTTCGGTCATCAGACCCTAGGCTTACAAGCTACTGTAACTAAGTTAAACGAACCCAAGGACAAGACACATACCCCCATGCCCAGGGTATAACTCGAACCTCCGACGGCGAGCAACTCCGCGCTCCGCAGCAAGGCGCCTTAGCCACTCCATCGCCGCATCTCAGTACTTCACATTTCGGTTTTAACTATTTGTATTTTGATTGCACCGTGATGTAATGACGGAAGTTTGCAGTTTCCATGTCTGTTGGTCCTCCTGCTTATCAATTTATTTTCCTAAATCACTCTAGGCAAATGCCAAGATCGTTCCTTTTGAAGAGCACAGCCAATTTCCTTCCCCATCCTAAACGAAACAAACCGAGCTTGTGCTCCATCTCAAATGACCACGCCATCGACTAGATATTAAATACTAAACTTCCTTTTCTGGTTTCGTAAATTTTACGTGATATTCAAGCAAGTCGACGAACAGTTGTCTCGGACGACAAGTTAATGTGCACGAGGCCTACCCTAAGAGCGACATTAAGGTTTTCTGATAGGCTTTAAGATGAAATTACAGTAGGTCTTGTCCAGAGAGTTATACTCGGCTGCAAGTGCCAAAATATTTAACAATTACTCGTACACTTCAACAATTATCGCTGGAATGTTGAGATAGCCTAGATAGGTCGTCAGACTGAAAGAACTGAGAAATAAACTACGTCAAATGCGAGGTACTCTCTAGAAACCTCATTTCACCCCCAAAGAGGGAAACGTCTCCCTGATTATTTCGTCCCTCTCTCTCTTGTTTCTGAGAGTCTGGAAAATTCAAATGATCAAATGTTTGTAATTGTATGGGACCAAACTATGTTGGTCATCAGTCCCTAGTCTTACAAACTATTTAAACTAAGTTAAACTAACCTAAGGACAACACACACATCCATGCACGAGGGAGGCTTCGAACCTCCGACGCGGGAGGCCGCGCGATCCGTAACGTGGCGCTCCAGATCTCTCGGCTACTCCCGCGCAGCGGGAGTCTGGAAGTTTGAAAACTCCTTCGTCACGTGTTTCTAATTTTTATTTACAACACATCACCGATGATTAAACAGTAATCTTTACGTTGTTTTTATAAAATGAATTACATATTCCAGACATTACTGCCGCGAAGTTTTGTTCCTAGTTTCTTATTCTCATCACAAATAATACTTCATTTATTTCGTCAGATGCTGCAATCAAACTAACACTGAAATTGTTGACATGCTTAATTTTTAAGCAGGTGATAAGTCCTATTTTTCAGTCAATGAGAAAGATTTATTTGGAGAGACTGTCTGATTGTAAACTATATGCTTCGCGTTTCGTAATAAATGTAACGCTGTCTTAACATTTGTGCATTTACGTGTTAGAGATAGTGCCACTGGAATCCTGGATAAGGGAAATCGTATTCATGTATATAACACATAAATGTATCATTCTCAAAATATTAATAACGTCTAGGCATGGAGGTGTGTGTTATTCTTGTGTAAGTTAGTTTAAGTACTTTGTAAGTTTCGGGACTGATGACTATAGCAAATTGGTCCATTAGGTTTACCACCATTTGAACATGTTTTGAAAAGCGTCTCGCAATGCTAGAATCGGAAACCGCGTCGGAGTAAGCAGTTCGCTTTAAGGCAGAACAACTAAACTACCAATGACAGTTATTATGTTCGGGTATCGCATCGTAGCTACGCTATCGATTAAGACTTATTTGTGTAGCTAGGTATTTTTCTTCTCAGTAAATACGGTGGCAGGCTAAGCGCCTCGGCTTCTAAATTGCGATCTCCACCATCGCTAAGACAGCGCGAGCAGCACAGACGCGGAACATACGCAGTCTGCCTGTCTCTGATCTAATGAGGAGCTGACAGTATTGTGGATTAAGTTTGGTAACTCTGTGAGCGTCGAGGTACTTTCTGATTAGCACACAATTAAGCTCATACATTCACTTGATTTTTCATGCCATTTCCATTCAGTAAATTGAGTGATTTTCACTCAGGGTGTTACAAAGGTAGTAAGATGCGTGTTTTTTAAGTAAGTACAGTTTTGTCACACTGCGGCCGAAGCGCTGCGGTCGGCGTTCTGCGCATGCGCACTGGGTACCTACTACATCTGTTGTCTACGCACTGACGCCATTACAGTCTGATTCTTCCTTCTGTACGTTGTGTGCTGTGTGTTTAAAATGCCTCCGATAATTGTGGATTCCGCCGACTGTGAAGTACGGGCTGTTATGCCAAAACATTTTTTAGCGCTAAAGGACTATAAGCGATCGATAGTCATCGTGAGATCTGTGCAGTTTACGGAGAAAACATTAGAAGTGATGGAATGGTAAGGAAGTGGGTGAGAGTCTTTAAAGATGGTCACACAGTGTGCATGATGAAAGACGGAGTGGGCGTCCTTCGGCCCTTAATGAAAGTTTAGTGGAGGAAGAGGACAATAAGGTGAGAGAAAACAGACGCATACTGTAAGACATTGCACAATCTGCGTCATTCAATTCAGAACAAAAGACGTGACAAGTTGAGCAAAAGCATCGTTTTTGTTTAAGACAATGCCCGTCCGGATGTGGCTGATCAGACTACAGATCTCATCACATCTTTTCTCTAAATCATCCTCCGTACAGCCCTGATCTGGCGGCCAGTGACTACCATCTTTCCCTGCACTTGAAGGAACACCTGGGCGCTCAGCGTCTTCAAGACGACGACGAAGTCGAAACAGTTGTGATGCAGTGGTTAACAAGTCAGGCAGCAGACTTCTATGAGGAAGGTATTCAAAAACTGGTACAACGTTATGACAAGTGCCTCAATATTGACGGAAAGTATGTAATAAAGTATATTAAGGTACAGGCTTTCATGTAATAATAGGATTATTGAGATATCTTAGCACGTCTTTTTTTATAAATTAAGTCACTCAAAAAAAAAGAAAAAAAGAAAAAAAAAAAAAAAACACGCCTCGTAATTCGTATTTTTGAGTCCAGGAAAGCCGTTCCACGTGAAAATTTCACCAAATCCCTTCTTTTACGTTTCGATTTATTTGGTCTAGCAACTATTGAGGCAGTAAGGAAATGCCGTACTGCTTCGCTAGCGAAAGGAAGGTGACCTCGGCTTGTGGATCCAGTCTCGTTCAGGGTAAGTTTTTACCTATTCTGTGAGAGAGCTAAAAGTATCCAGACTGAAAGTAAATAGGGAATTCTTAAGAAAACCCTTCCGTCTACATCTACATGGTACACTCTGCAAATCACATTTCAGTGCCTGGCAGAGTGTTCATCGAACCACTTTTATACTATTTATCTCCCATTCCATTCTCGAATAGCGCGCGGGAAGAAAGAACACCTGAATCTCTCCGTTCGAGCTCTGAATCTCTTATTTTATTCTGATGGTCATTTCTACCTATGTAAGTGGGAGTCAACAATATATTTTTGCATTCGGAAGAGAATGCTGGCGATTGGAGTTTCGTAAGTAGTCCACGTCGCAGCGATAAACACCGTTGCTGTAATCATTCCCATCCCAGATCCTGTATCATTTCCGTGACGCTGTCTCCCCTGCATCGTCACAATACGCAACGAGCTGTCCTTCTTTGGACTCTTTAGTTGTCCTCCGTCAAACTCATCTGATAAGGATCCCACACTGGGCTGCAATACTCCAAAATACGACGGACAAGCGTAGTGTATGCAGTCTCTTTAGTATTTCAGTTGCATCTCTTAAGGGTTCTGCGAATGAAACGCAGTCCCTAGTTCGCTTTTCCCATGACATTATCTACGTGTTCTTTCCAGTTTAAGTCTGAAGTAATAGTAATTCCTAGGTATTTTGTGGAGTTTACGGCCCTCACTTTTGATTGATTTATCTTGTAAACAAAGTTTAACGGATTTCTTTTCGTACTCAAGTGGACGATTTCACACTTCTCATTATATAGAGTCAATTGCCAATTTCTACACCATAGTGATATCTTATTCAGATCGTTCTGTAGTTGGTTTTGATCTTCAGATGATATTACTAGACGGTAAATGATGGCGTCATCTGCAAACAACCTAAGAGAGCTACTTAGATTTTCTTCCAAATCGTTTATGTGAATAAGGAACAGCAGAGGACCAATAAAACTACCCTGTGGAACGCCAGATATCACCTCTGGTTTAGTCGATGCTTTACCATCGATTACTACAAACTGTGTCCCCTCTGACTGGAAATCACCTATCCAGTCGCAAATTTGGGGCGATATACCATAACCACCCAATTTGATTCAAAGCCGTTTGTAAGGCACGGTGTCAAAAGCCTTCTGGAAATCAAGAAATATGGAATAGATTTGCGAACGCTTGTCGGTAGCACTCATCATATCCGTGTTGACCTTGGGTCAATAGATCATTCTGTTCGAGATAATTCATAATATTTGAATACAGGCTATGTTCCAAAACCCTGCTGCAAATAGACGTCAATGAAATAGGCCTGTAGTTTAGTGGGTTACTCCTACTGCCTTTCTTGAATATAGGCGTGACCTGAGCAACTTTCCAATCTTTTGGTATAGATCCTTCTTTGAGAGTGCGGTTGTATATAGCTGTTAAGTAAGGAGCTATCGCTTCAGCATAATCAGATAGAAATCTAATAGGTACACAGTCCGGACCAGAAGACTTGTTCTTGGTAATTGATTTTAGTTGCTTCACTACTCCGATGATATCAACTTAAACGTTACTCATTCTTCCCTCAGTTTATAATTCGAAATTTGGAATATTGGTTTCGTTTGCTTTGGTGAATGAGTTTCTAAAAGCTAAGTTTAGTGACTCTGCTTTAGCAGCGCTATCATCCGGCCAGGACCGCCATTACTATCACGTAGTGAGGGTATTGTTTGTGTTTTGCCCCTAGAATATTTAACATATGACCAAAATCTCTTTGGGTTTTCAGTCAAATTTCGTGAAACAGTTTCGTTGTGAAAAGTATTGTAGGCATTTCGCATTGAAATCCTCGCTACATTTCGAGATTCTGTGTAGAATAGCCAATCCAGGGGATTTTGTGTTCGTTTAAATTTATTATACCTTTACCGTTGCTTTTGCAACGGTGTCCTGACCTGTTGTTGTACCTAGGGGGGTCACGACCTTCTTTTATTAATTTATTTGTTATAAAACTGTCAATTGCTGTCGACACCACTTCTTTGAATTTGAGTCACGTCTGGTCTACACTTACGTTTAGTGCTAGTAACGGGTGAAAACTGTCTTTCAGGAAGCAATGTATTTTATTTTATTCTGCTTTCCTGAATCAATATACATTTCGTCTATTTTTGGTATCTTTGGGACTTTCAATATTCAATCTCGCGGCGACAGCTCTGTGATCACTAATATTTGTATCCGTTTTGATGCTCCTTATGAATTCAGGATTATTTGCTGCTAAGAGATCAAGTGTGTTTTGACATCCATTAACAAGTCTAGTTGGCTCATGAACTATATGTTCGAAGCAATTCTCAGAGAATGCGTTGACTACAATTACGCACGATGTTTTATGCGTACCTCCTGATTTGAAAATATAATTTCGCCAACAGATTGAGGGTAAATTTAAATCACCATCAAAAGTTCTTTAGCTATTTCCACCACGGCATCCTCTCATCTTATCCGAAAGTGACTGACCTATTGCGTCCCTTCGAAAACCGACTGGTTTTGAGATAAAACTATCAACAAATCATTTTGAAGGGCGTTTTAGTTTCTAGACAAAAATGAGTAAAAAGCCTTAAATATTCAACAACAAACATACAACAAAAGTAATTCACACTCTGTAGTAGTGTATTTTAAACTAAGGAATTTCCTAAATTTGATAACGTCTTCGCATTGGGATATGATGGCTAGTTTCGTCTTTATATCCGACAGACACTAGGGTTGTGTAACGTCTGTGTCAGAAGCTTTCTTGTAGTTGATCATTTCATCGAGCGCCAAATTGTCTTCACTGCCTCTAGAAATTATGTTAAACGCACCTTAGGTTGCGACACCAGCTCAGTGTAGTGGTCTCGTAGATCAATTGTAGTTCGACATCTATGATCTATGGGTTCGATTTCCTCTTTCATACATGTATTTTTAATCGGCGCGATCATATTTACTTCATCTTCGCTAACACCAAGTGAAGAACGTCATGTACAGTACATCAAAATCATATTAAACAAAAATTAATGTGCTGCTAACTGGTACAGAGGCGATTGACGGTTGACAGTAACAGACAGAATACTCGACGATCAGTAACTCTAAAGCCATAAAGCTTTCCTTACATTAGAAAACTTTATTTTGTTTTCTAAACCAATGGTCGTTGAAAGTCAGATGGCTCTTGTTGTCTTTTAACTTGAGACGTTGAAAATATGCTGCCGGACTGAGTTTCTAATTTGGATCTCTCTCGGAAGCATATAGTTGGATCATTTCGTTATTTTCTACAAGACCGCTGACTCTTCTTGATCTCAAAGAAAGGCACGTGTGTGGATTCGAATCCTGGTTCAGCACAGGGCTTTTGTTTCTCTTCAGACATGCACGCATCCTCATTCCTGTTCAGTAAACATTTGAGATTCAAATTCTATTCGTGGACAGAAAGTACGCCGGTAGATTTGGTGTTTGATTCCCGGACAGGCATTTCATAATTACATGTCACTGCTGGTTAAAAAATTCCACTACTAACATCTGACTTAATTTATTTATTATCCAATTCAAGTTCAGATGTGCAAACTGATGCTTTTGTTGAAAACACCGATATTTCACACAAGTTCATGCCTGGTTAGCTATCACAACCTTCGTCACGATCGAGTACTGATAAGACACGAATGCTTTGCGTAATAAGCAATGACTGCAGTAAATTGGTTTCATTCCAGAACCAGAGCAAGATAACTCGTCATATCATTCTAAGTTAAAAATGTGTACAAATATTTGTTCAGCTATGGTAAGCAGTAAATATTGACGTTTTCATATGTCCTTGCGACTATTAATCAAGTTTTCATTATCTCGTTAGTTCAACGTACCATTAACACACAACCACTCGCCAGAGAAATGAAATTGCGCTGTTGTGAGAAAACAATTCAAGGAGCAAAATTACTTCGAAATGCTATAGAATTTTAGGAATTCAGATATTGTCGTAAAACCTGTTGTTCATAATGATGTTACAGTTTGCCTATAGATTACTGAATATTTTATGGCACAGGTATTGCCTTACCTAACTCTAATGGGTGTGCTAATACTTCTGATGTCTCCGTTATTGTAATAACGTGGAGTTTACAAACGTTAAGAAGTTAATAATGTGTTTTCTATTATTTACAATATCGTGGGGTTAATTTACATCTGGAATGATTGCCATAAAGAGCAATTGTCCCTCGTGGATCCATCTTGAATAGTCGAACGACTATATCGCGAAGCGAGTAGAGCACCCGCAAAAAAGTGTGTTATTTGGGAGGCATGTACACTAGGCGTAACGCAATCCAGGTCGTTCGGATATTTTTGTGCATGATAGTACTGTTAGCAGACTCACCAACTTCAAATTTTTTATGCAGATAGTTTTTAGGCTACAATGGAAGGGAAAATCAAACTTCCCGAAATATGTCACCTTTTAGAACGTTGGGAATCTATGGGACTGTCATCCTACTATAAGACATTAGAAAAAACACAATTCCGACGATAGCAATGGGGATAAGTGTGAGAACTACCGCACAAACAGCTCAACAGTTCATGCATCCAAGCTACTGGCGAGAAAAATATACAGATGAAATGATAAAAATAATGAGGCACAGTATGGCTTTAGGAAAAGTAAAGGCAACAGAGAGGCGGTCCTGACATTGGCCCAGATAATGGAAGCAAGACTGAAGAGACGTTCATTGAATTTGTCGATTCCCAAAAATGGCTTCCAATATAAATTGGTGCAAGATGATTGAAATTCTAAAAGAAGAGGACTAAGCTATAAGGAAAGACGTGTAAAGCATAATATACACAAGAACCAAGAGAGAATAATATGATAGGAAGAACAAGAACGAAGGCGTGAGACTGGGATGCAATCTTCCACCTCTAGTGTTCCTTATATACGTCGCAGAAGCAATGATGGAAATAAAAGAAAGGTTCGGGAGTGTTATCAAAATTCTGCGTGAAAAAATTCCGCTAAGAAAATTCGTAGATGACATTGCTATCCTCGGTGAAAGTGTAGAATATCACAGGATCTGCTGAACGGAGTGAATAATCTACTGGGTGCAGAATAGGGACTGTGAGTAAACCACAAAATGGCAAGTAATAAATATGGCTAGAATTTCAATATAAAAACTGGTGATCATGATGTAGAGCAAGTTAAGGAATTCTGCAATCTTGGAAGTAAAACAACCTACGATGGATGAAGCAAAAAATGTAGTGGCACCTCTGAGGTGGCATTCATGGCCAAGAGGAGAATACTAGCATCAAACATTTGCATTGATGTGAGGAACAAATTTCTGGGAACGTACGTTTCGAGCTCAGCTTTGTGTGGAAGTGAAACATGAGCAGTGGAAAAGCCGGAACAGAAGATAATGGAAGCATTAGAGATGTGGTGATACCGAAGAATATGAAAATTTGTTTATTGATAATGAATAAGTCCTCTGTAGAAAAGCCGAAGGATGGGCCATATGGAAAACACCGACAAAATTTAGGGCAAGGATGATAGGGGAAGTGTTAAAACATAAGGGAATAACTTCCATGGAACTAAAGGGAGCTGTAGGGAGTAAAACTGCAGAGGACGACAAAGACTGCGATACACACAGCAAGAAATTGAGCGCGTAGTGTGAAAGGGCTGCTCTGAAACGAAGAGGACGGCGCACGAGAGGAATCAGTGGCGGTCGCGAACCAGACAGTCATCAGGCTCATCACTCGAAAAACAAAGTCTCTCTTATGGACATAATCATTCACCAACCATCAGCTGGATATTATCGTGTTAAAACTTTTGTATCGTGTCTCTATTATTCAATCCCGGTGAGAGAAAAGTTCTGTGAGGGTGACGATAACGAGCAGCTTCCCATGTAAACAGTTTACGCTGCCGATTACTTTACATTTATTCTTTTTTTTTTTTTTTTTTGTAATACAAAAATTAAACACCAAAATGAAAATGCGGGGATCACTCCGCATTTATGGCTTACTGTGACATTATATACGGAAGTAATATGAGATGCTTGATGTAGATCTCGAAACATTGATCGCAAAGTTTAATTTCGATCAGAAGAGAGTGTTTGGTATTATCACAAAAACTGACAACACTGGTAATAACGCAGTTGTATTTCGATCAGTGCTCCCTCAGGAATGACAATACAGTCATAGTGTTGCAACTTCCTGTGGAGCATAAGCCGACGTGAAAGTAGAAGCAACTTTCCGATCAGTGCCTCTATATGCTGAGGTCAAATTTGAAACAAGTGGTACTGTTCATCATAGAACAAGTGTCGACGATATCCAATGTTACACTGACATATATTCATGTAAGCTTGTTCTGTGTTATTACCAGACACAAAAATCGGTGGCTAAGTATGAATCGTGCCCTGATGGTCATCGGTTTGTCAATGCTTACATAGCCGGCCGCGGTGGCCGAGGAGACTGAGGCTCTTCAGTCACGGTCTGCACGGCCACTACGGTCGGGGGTTCGAATCCCCCCTCGGGCATGGATATTTGTGCCGTCCTAGTTCGTAAGTAGTTCATAAGTAGTTTGTAAGTTTAGGGACTGATGACCCCGTAGTTAAGTCCCATAAGCTTTACAAACATTTGAACATGTGAATGCTTACATACGGTGCATGGCACTATCTAGAGGGGAAAGCTGTGTGGATTATATCCAGTTAATGTCGACCTGAGTGTTATCAAAGCTGAAAATAATCGACTTAGAAGCGCTTACCGCCCAGTCTTTCCACAAACTCTTACGTCAAAATCTCTGGAAAAAGAGAGAGAGAGAGGCAGGAAGCAGGCTTTAAGAAAATCCGTAGCATTCCGACAAACATTACTACTCGAGGAGAAGAAAGAAGGACTACCTAAAAAAAGAAATCAGATATCATGAAAAACATAAAATGTACAAAAATGCAAGTCTCGCAACACAGTCTTTCCACGGCAAAAAGTTGTGAGAAGTAATGTAAAACCAAATCTATTATTTTAGTTAGTATCTATGGAAGCACGTATCCAACAATATTGTCATGAAATGTTATGCAGTTAACTGCCTAGTAACATTTATATCAACCATATCAATATTAGATATTTTTCAACTGATCATATTATCAATCTAATGTCTTGATAGCAGTTTTTATTTATTATGATCACTACTTTCGGCTCATCTGTGAGCCACTCTCAAATCACGTTGATCAATTGGGTAAACATTTGCCAAAAGATAATGTAATCATATGTGGCAAAAAAAAACTTATGTCTTCTTTAGCCGGCCGCGGTGGCCGAGGTGACTGAGGCGCTCCAGTCACGGTCAGCACGGCCACTACGGTCGGGGGGTTCGAATCCCCCCTCGGGCATGGATATTTGTGCCGTCTTTAGTCTTAGCTAGTTCATAAGTAGTTTGTAGGCTTAGGGACTGATGACCCCATAGTTAAGTCCCATAAGTTGTACAAACATTTGAACATTTTTGTCTTCTTTAAAGATGATGTAGTGAAAGTCTGCCATACAGTTGGATGATGATTTTAATCAGCATTGCTCAATTACACATTTTTATTCTGCTCAAAATAAGGTTTCAATCAGCAGAATTTTCCAAAGTGGTCAGCATCCAATGTATTTTACTTTCAAAAATTTACAAAAAGTTTAGAATGCTTTTAGTTGTAATATGAAACTAATCATTGTGTTTTTGGATGATTATATTGTCTTTTGACAAATGTTTATCGAATTGACCAACATGATTTGAGAATGGCTCAGAGAAGAGCCGAAACTATTA
Organism: Locusta migratoria; assembly: GCA_026315105.1. Lineage (NCBI taxonomy): Eukaryota > Metazoa > Arthropoda > Insecta > Orthoptera > Acrididae > Locusta > Locusta migratoria. Next base: position 12,439,175 of record CM048755.1, read on the forward strand.
ATCATAATAAATAAAAAATGCAATCCATAGATTAGATTTATAATGTGATCAGTTGAAAAATACTTACAGCTCGCCTCCCAGACAAGATGTCAAACAATATAATATTATACATCTTAATTTCTATAATAAATATAATGACTTGGAAATCGCATGGTAACATAATCTACTATTTAAAATACGCTATTTTATGCTTATGTTAGTGAACTTTATTCTTATATGATTACGTTTTGCTAGACAACCGAATTTATTTCATTATTATGCCGTAATGTTGCTGTAAGTTATATTTTGCTAGATAACCGAATTTATATCATTATTATGCCGCAAGGTTTAATCTAGTTTTATTTTATGTCAAGTCATTTTGTTGCAGTACAATCGTCAAGTTATAATATTGATAGTAGAAATACAGGTGTCTAATATTGATATGTTTACTATAAATGTTGTTAGGTAACTAATTACATAACATTTGATTAAAGAATTTGAATATGCGTTTCCATAGATACTAACTAAAAGACCCGACTGGGTTTTACACGAGTTCTCACAACATTTTGCCGTGCAAAGACTACGTTGCGAGACTTGCATTTTTATACGGTTTACAGTTTTGAGGGCATGACATTGTGTTTAGTTAGGACAAAGAGGCTGTGAAAGATCCATCATATTTCGGGCTTGCGGCCGGATCATGTTGACGTCTTACAACTATATTTCGGCTGACAAACATTCAGCCATCTTCAGGTGAGTATTTCCACGGGACACACTACGGATTATTTTGTAACAAAAATTTTGGCAACGACAAGATCCTTTTAGCATTCGATTATTAAGGAGTTCACAGAAGACCTGATTTAATCGGGATAGCGGCTTTCAAATGGATAAACCGTGGGACCCTGTATTTTTTTTAATCAAATCACAGAGGTCTACATCTAGTGCGTCCTCTGACAAAAAGTGATTTCTTTCGACCACCGCGCTTAAGATGTGCGAAGGCGCATTCCGCCAGATGGCGCGAACGAAAGGACACCGTTACGCAGACGCGGCCAAATGCGCGCTAGTACCGTCCTAACCTCGCCAATCTTCGGTAGATACAGAACGACGCGCACTAGTTGTCTCCAGTCTCGTGCTCACCTCAAGATGGCCGCACGTTTGTCAGCCGAAATATCGAGCCCGAAATACGATGGACCAATCAACATCAAATGTTTGTAAAGCTTATAGGACTTAACTGCCAGGTCATCAGTCTCTAAACTTACAAACTACTTAGGAACTACCTTATACTGAGGACGACACAAACGTCCGTGCCCGAGTGAGGATGAGAAGCTCCTGTTACCTGGCAGAACTTGGCGCCGTATCTGGGCGGCGGGCTGTCGCAGAGGCGGTAGCGGTTGCGCGAGCCGCCGCACGTCGCCGAGCACGCCGACCACGCGCTCCACGACCCCCAGTTGCCCGACTCGCCCTCTGCAACACCACACACCTACAACTCAAAATCTGGACGTCATTCCACTGGCTGTGCCGTCGATTCCTGACAATATTTTATACATTATGAATGAAACACACGAGATAACTGTGAGATATTCTGCAAATATTGGCTTACGAACCAGCTTTCGGCTGTTACGCCAACATCAGGTAAACATTACAAGTTAAGTTTCAAATATGTTAAGTTGGTAGATATATAACTTTCGAGAGAGATTAGTGCTTTGGTTTATAACTAACCTAAGGGAAATTATTGCAATTTACGTTGTGGTGTAAATTCCTAATATTGATAAAATATGTGACAATACAATTAATTACGACATTATACAGAGAAATATAAACTAAAACAATAGAAATTGGCTGGAAAAATTGACCAAAAAATTATCTTATATTAAACAGGTCCAACGTCTGGAAACATGGAAGCGTTGAGAATATATGTTAAAATTTTAACTGGTTAAATTAAACTTGACAAAAAATTATCTTAAACAGGTCCAATGTCTGGAACATGGAAGCGTGTGACAAAGTTGAACGAAACATCAGTAAATATATGATAAAATTTTAATTGCTTAAATTATACTATGGGTACTAGTAAAAGAAGTTATTACAATTTATATCGAGTAAGCAACCAAACAGTTGTGATTACACAAGGATTTAATAAATAGTAACATAAGGCATTACAATTTATGTCAGGTAAGCAGCCAAACAGATGTCGTTACACAAGGATTTTATAACGTGGCTACAAAACACTAATAGAGGCGTGAGTCAAGTAGATAGGAGATGGTACAGGGTCACGATTAGGTTCTGCAGACAGAAATGATCAGTCTGGAAATTCTGTCAGATCATTCATTACCAGGTTTGGGGAGGTGTACATATGTTTGTTAATTTCTATTATTTCAAAAAAGCTTCCCTTTTCTATATACTGTAGCACTTCTAGTGTTAGATCACAACTGTGGCTTTCTTCTAGCAGGTGGTCTGCAAATGTACAATTTCGTTGCCTAAGTTTCCATTTTAACTTTATTTCTATTTTCAACACTTTATCTGGTACCTATAGTGGACGCTTTTAGGCATCACCCACTCCTCCTAGTCTGCAACTTTGAAGTCAGGCACGATGTACAGGGAAACTCACTAGCGTGTCCGTTCCGTTTATTACGGAAATTCTGCCCAAGAGATGGTCGATGTTGATATAAATTGCGAAGTGCATTTAAATTATAACACCGATATTTCTTTCTCAGGACTGATAGAAACGCGTGCAGTATTTGTGAATGCGTGGTAGAGATGAAAATGTTCAAATGTTTGTAATTCTATGGGACTTAACTGCTAGATTATTAGTCGCTAGCTTACAAACTACTTAATCTATGTTAAACTAACCTAAGGACAACACACACATCCATGCCCGAGGTGGGATTCGAACTCCCAACGCGGGAGGCCGCGCGATCCGTAACGTAGCGCTCCAGACCGCTCGGCTACTCCCGCGCGGCGGTAGAGATGAGAGCACTGCACATACAACTCTACCGGCAGTGGAGAGAGTTATGATTTTTACTGATACATAAAATAGCGACGTTATCGGTACAAGAACAGCATGTGATCACCGATTTGCGTGGTATGCAACCAATTAAAATTCATCGCCAGTTGAGTGAAATATATGGTGATGATGTCATGAATGCTCCCAATGTGGGTTCATAGGTGCCAAATTTCCGAGAAGGCAGAACTTCGTCTGACAACACACCAAGGCAATCTTAGCCTTACAGCAGCTGGTCTGACGACATGATCAAGCGAGGGGAGAAAAACGTTTTGGAGTATCGCCGAAGGACTGCGAAACACATCGCCTCCAAAGTTGTCATTTTCGTGAGATCTGTGGACACAATCCTGCATTAGGATTTGAAAATACGAAAGAGCCATGCAAAGACATCAGCACATCGGGCGAACGTTGTGCTGCAGGTTTTCCATGAAAACAAGTCTGAAGTATCTATTTTGCAAAAAACAGTCAATTTCGCTAATAATCTTTTATTTACAAGACCGATTTCGGCACATTAAACAGCCATCATGGGATTTTTCATTTACACGCGCCACATCATAAAGGAAAGATTTTAAAAACGTACTTCTTCACCATTTTTAAAATGTTTCCTCTGTGATGTGGCGCATGTAAATGGAAAATCCGATGATGGCTGTGTAAACTGCCGAAACCGGTCTTCTAAATAAAAGATAATTAGCAATCTTGGCTGATTTTTCATAATTAATCAACTGAACAGATTCCCCCCCCCCCCCCCCCCCAAGAATGACAAACTTAACTTAGTAGAAGTTTTAAGTGACCTCTCATGTTCGCTTCTCACATGACCTGACTCCTAGTGACTTTTGCCTCTTTTCAGCGATTAAAGACGCTCTTCGTAGTTGCATATTCACTAACTGTGCTGCAACTGCATCAGTGGGTTTCAAGTGGTCAAAGCAGACTCATAAGGAAGTGTTCGGAGCGGCCATTGAAGTATGGGATTGTCGTCGTGAAATACGTCTACAGCTTCAGAAGTTGTGTGCGATTAGTTTGTGAGAAAAAAAGTCGTAGGAGTTATAACATGTATGCTCCTCGTATAACCCATGAGAAAGAAAGATAGACTTAACTGCTCCTTGGAAATTCGTGCATGTACAGTCGGTGACAGAATTCGCGAGACCCCTCGCCTAATCGCTATACACAACCGCAAAATTCTGCTGCTTGGTGGGAAGTATATACAGCTAGGCAACACGATCGTAAATACTGTCGATTACCCATCTGACACGAAATCTGAGAGGAAAAATGTTATCTTCCAGTATCGCAGCCAGTTGTAACAACACGCGTGCTTTCTATGCGACGTGAAGGAGACTTCGGAAACTAATTTTAGAAACTGCTTTGCGTATTAGCCATAGCGTTTTAAGCTGTTCGCGACCGACAAATTCCTTTCCACATTTCTTTTCTTATATTTTCAATGAAAAAAGACAGCAATTAGAATTGAGATGCTGCGGCCGGCCGCGGTGGCCGCGGGGACTGAGGCGCTTCAGTCATGGTCTGCTCGGCCACTACGGTCGGGGGTTCGAATCTCCCCTCGGGCATGGATATTTGTGCCGTCCTAGTTCGTAGGTAGTTCATAAGTAGTTTGTAAGTTTAGCGACTGATAACCCCGTAGTTAAGTCCCATAGACTATACAAACATTTGAATTTGAGATGCTGCAGTCAGTGAATATTTTCGGACGTTACTGACACATTCAAATGGAAAAATTGCATGCATATCATAGAATTAATTCAATTACGAGAATGGACTTTTTTATGAAGCTAAGTGTTACATCATGGTGCATCATGTTCCGAGTATCGCTGACGGTTTCCGCCCACCGCCTCGGTTGCGCTATAAAGACGACAACCGTTTGGCGCCATAGATCACTGCTGGTATTTCCGAGAGTGAAGGTATCGTGTCATTTCCACTGGTTCTCTTTCGGTTGATGTTGCAACTAAGATATCAGCACAAATTTAACAAACATAAGCCAGCTGTGTCACCACAAATTACAGTTCTCCTCAGATGTTTGGTATTTTTCTATACTCCTTGTCTTATTGAAATGCCTAATATGAAGCATTCGACAACATATTGGGCTATTATAATACCAGATACGATTATGTCAAATGAATGTGCAGGGAAGCAAACAAATGATAAAGATAAGCTTATTTATCTCGCCAAATGGCCAACTACTGATCAACGAGCGACAATTCAATTACTGACTCTTTCACATTTTTATTCTATTTTGAAATATGGCACATTATGTTTCTCACGTAACAATAACAAACACACATGATAATTGCCGCGGTGGAGTAGCCGAGCGGTCTAAGCGCCTCGCTGCGGAGCGCGCGGTTGCTCGCCGTGGAGGTTCGAGTCCTCCCTGGGGCATGGGTGTGTGTGTTTGTGCTTAGGTTAGTTTACCTAGGTTTAAGCAGTTTGTAAGCTACGGACTGATGACCACGCAGTTTGGTCCGATAGATTTACAGACATTTGAAAATTTGAACACATGATAATTGAGTAACAATCTGTATCGCAATCATTGTGAGGAAATTATTATTCCGTAACCATGAAACATGTGCAACAGAGAATTGTGTTGCATCAAATGAATTTCTTTAAACTATCGTATCCAACACATAATTGTATTTTTATTCCGTTTCTGTCAATAACGACGCAAAAGCAACGATTTTCGTGCAAGCAACATTAGGAATATTAAATCACTGTGACATTCAAATAATCCTGTTTCAATCAAGACAGTAGTACGACAACAAGAATTCCGAATACTGGCGAGCTCGGTGTTCGCCACTTGGCTTCCCCAGAAGTTAAAGAGATCTTTTGGTGTGAGTTGGTCTCTGGCGAGTATCGAAGACGATATGTTTCGCATACTAATCAAAAATATAAACCCGCCAAACCGCCTGCACCTAGTAATACATCATTCAGGAAGTAGACGTCTGAACAATCACCTTAGAATGAAGTCGGTCATCTATTCAAAGAAGCAAGCATTAATTTGATAATGCAAACAACAAAAACAAGTAGATTGAATAATTTGTAAAATCTCAAACCTAAGAGTGATTCTCCATCGTAGCAATTAGAGGAGTGAACGATTCTAAAGCTAATTCCTTGGTTTTAGAAGCCGCGGCCGTTTATTCTGTAGTAGGACAGCATTACACGCCGGTGGGTTTCAGTTACTGTGTAGAATACAAAACCACGGTTTTTCGTCAAAAGCGTCCGTAGTTTCCTGCCACTTATGAATAGGTAGTAGACCTATGTTCCTGCAGAGATTCGATGAATGGCTATGCTATAGTATGTGTGGGTGGCGCCGGCATAAATGCGCAGATGCGTAACACGAGGTCCTAGGATCGATCTGACATCCGCAGCACTTTTATTTTTAATTATTCACTCATTTTCACAAGTTTAAATCCGTATTTTTCACATACGTAACTTTTCTGCTCAGTAACAACTTTGGTAGCGAATATAGTATCAAAAAGGTTTAACTCTTCATTCAGCCAGTTGATATGATAAAAAAGAGAAGTTTTCAATGAATGAACGAAATAGACAGTCTATTTGCGTCAGATGTTCTGAGTAGATTGACACTGCCACCAGAAAAATGCAACAGATCGTGTGAGTCATATCGTAAATTTTTCCACAGACAGATAATAAACGTTGGTTTCAGGGCACATATCGTATGGATTTATAAATATCAAACAATATAGTAGTCACAATTTATTAGCTGAAATAAGTGCATACTGGAAAACGTTGCCTTTATGTGGGTTCAAAACTTAACAAGCACATACCAAGAGTGTAATAGCTACAACGACAATTTCCGAATGGAATTGTCTTGACAAAGGCTAATAATATCCCCTTATACGTTTGCGTGTTGAAAGTCTCAACACTAGGGATCGCTGGATGGGTCTCACCTACTTGGCCCAATCTGTGCGAGAAGAAACACGAATATGAACCTTTTAAATTCCTACAATATCTTCCCTGTGTAAGCCATAGGAAAAGAGAAAACTCACGCCAAATGATCCAACTACAGATAGGTGCAATATCAGCTAATATAGCTAATATTGAGGCTCACCATTGCTGATGACGGTGTTTTTGGTGTTGCGAAGTAGCTAAACGATTAGCTTTTGAATGAAACAGCACGGGTTTGAATCCTGTCTCTTCCAAAATACTTTTCTTATATTAACCCTTGTAGTTTCAATTATCAATTATAAAAATTTCAATGCATAGTATATATATTTGGTTTCGTTATAACTAATTTAATTAATTAATATATCTTATTTCATCATTTAATTTTCAGAATTCTATGAAGTATTAAATGAAAATAATATTTCAAAAATTGTAGCACGTATTTATATGCCGAAGTTATATTACATTCCTTAGGGTGTCATCGTCAAAGAAAATCTCTACACTATGCAGACTTTACCAAAGTATTTTAAGCGAAAAATTTTATCCGAAAAATGCTTCGGTGCAAAGCATACTGTATTCAAGTTTTTAAGTAAATAACTTTTCACTGTTGATTTTTGTGCATACCAAGTGTATGGATGGGAATTGTGGCACTGAACTGATGCTGTAGGATTGAATGTGTTTTAATTGAGACACCCCTTGACATCAACGTTCGTAGCAAACTGAAACGTTTAAGTAAATTTAAATTTCATAAATAAAAACTTTACATTGCGAGGGGTAATATGAAATGAACAAAAATGTAAGTAGCACCGGGGAATCGAACCTTGACTTCCAACTTTGCACTGCAAGCACTTGTCCACTACGCTAGGCACACTCCTTAAAGAGTGGAAGTTAATAAGCAGCTTATATAACACCTATTTGTCTGTGAGAAATTTTCGCCACCGTATTCGCTTTCCCTTAAGCCAACTCGGACGGGATATTTTGGGAATTTGAAAGATTTGTCAGTTTCCTTCTCGCAAGGTTTGAACAAAATCTTTGAAAACCATCCCGCAATCTACTCTGTCAGTCATAAACATTCTACAGTATAAACTGAAAGACAGAATCGTTGAGGAAATGTCTGCCCCTCCCCCTCCCCAGTCCTTGAGGGTTAAAATTCTAGGAGTAGGAACATCCTCATCCATGATCCACGGACTGAGACGCGATATTTTTGTGAAATTCAGTTTCCTGTTAGACCGACAGTCTTAAAAATTGTGGGAATAAAGTTTATGAAATATTTTCTGTTAATATTTATATAGAAACTTTACGCTGTAGCTACGAATGCCTGATCTACGAAACAGCAACGAATCTAAATCATTAATACGAACGTGTTTCTGACGGCATTTTGACTCGTGAGTGTTCTATAGTTCAAAGCCACATGCGGTAACTTGAAAGTAATTTTGCGAAAAATTTGTAACAAAAAGTGAGGGAGACGTATGTCGACCACGCTACTAAACACCCACATGCAAGGTCTTGGTATTTTGGGGTGTTCATTCTACTATCAATCGCTGTTTTATGTCCTCCGACTTTATTGAAAGTAGTACGTTTTTTTTAATAAATGAAGCATGTCAAGTTACCAAAAAAAGGTGGTCTTATTTTTATCACCTTGATTTCTTTAATGAACAGTTTCATATTACAACATACCTAACGCAAGAATCATTTATGAAACGCCTGAGACCAACTGAATAACAGTTGGTAAGATTTAGCTGTAGTAGATTGTCGTGTAAGGAAGTTTGTTTACATGCCCTAGCCGTGCTGTGATGTGTCCCGTTAACTTCCGTTCCAACCTCTGGCCGGCCACAAGCACTGACTGGAGAACGAGACATTCGCTGCGATTGAGCAGAGGCATGCCTCGCCTCTTCTCGACTGCCCACTGATGTGTCTGAACCTGTCTTTTCTTAAATGGACTGTTTGCCTTATTATGCCTGGTTATCCTGATACCGATCTCCTTATGGATTCTCGTCCTTGGTTATATTATTGGGCACTGAATTAAAAATTTTATTATTGGATGGTTTCAGATAGCCCGCCTGTTAGTTGCCATATTTAGCGGCAATTCTTACATTATTAAACAATAAGTCTATAATAACTTCTTTATATTTGAACATTAACATGTCGTGACGCTGAAAAAAGATGTGTATGGTCTATTAAAATTGTATTCTGTTGAATGTGTAACACATTAACCTCGAAGCAACTATCACATTATATCTTAATAATGACATGGCCGCGGAGGAATGGCCGAGCGCGTTGAGGCGCTACGCTACGATGTGCGAGGCCGTTCCCCCTCGGGGGTTCGAATCACACCCTTGGGCATGGATGTTTGACCAGCCTGCAGTATAAGGTTGTTCATAAGTAGTTTGTAAGTTTAGGGACTGATGACCCCGCAGTTAAATCCCATAAGCTTAACAAAAATTTAAACTTTTTTTTATGACATGGCAGTTACGTATTGATTTGAACGTCTTGTCTGTTTGTTGGTTTTGAGGAGTTTTTAATGTTTTTAATACCATTTCGATAGTCTTAGCTGCAAGCAAAGAACTAACTTTCGGGAAACAAAGTACGCTGTTGTATGAACAAAAAATACAAAAGTTTCGAACCTCTGTTATAGTCTCTGTATCTGTTAGCTGGTTCAGAAGTGAGTTTTATACACAGCTTCAAGACGAATTGGAAAGTAATGTATAAAATCCATTACTCCACCCAAGGTATTGGCGCTTACCTTGTATACTATCGATATACCCGGAATATTACTACTATATATCGTATAAAGAGCTTTGCAACCTACTTCGAGAAACCTACTGGAAACCTCTGACCTGAATAAAAAGACATGTTGTTTATTGCTGCTTACCATCAACAATAGTTATGATAAAGGGTTTCATTGTGTTTTATTTTTTATTTGACCTTAATCGCCATTCCAGTCGAACCTGCTCCTTCCACAACGCTTTTTTATACTTGCTTCGTCTTCTGTACTATAATTGTTCACAATATGTTATTCATTCCCTAAATTAATGTTTAAAAGTAATACTATTCTCCCTCATTGAAAAAAAAGTACACAATATTAAAATGAAATCATAGATTAGAACGTTAAAACATACTACATCCGCTTTAAAAGAAATGTACTAAAATGATTTCATTTCGTAGGTGATTTTTTTTCTATTGTATTGAACCTCGGTGTGAACAGTTTGACTCGTTTGTTTTTTTGCCAATGTTAGCCAAACAGTGGGTCCTATGAGTAGCACTCTTATACCGTTACATACTAAACCATTATAAATAAATGAACGTCTTCTGATAATACTGCTTCCGCAACGATTCGAAGCTTATTGGGTATTCTCGTTTCTTATTGTATTGGTGTGGTGTCTGTTATTTCGGGCATATCCGAAGTAACAGACACCATACCAATATAATTAATTACCTCCAGTATCTCAACATCCTGGTACCGAGAAGCATGCATAAACTACCTCAGCTGTGGAGGCAGGCCATGTTACAGTTTTCATCTCAAATGGAAGACAAGTTAAATATAAAAATGAAGTTTCCCAATTACAAATTGCATAATTATGTTACAAATGAAATTTTCAGTACAGAAAAACTGATTGGCACTGTGTGAGGTAAAACAATATTGTAGGTCAAATATACATAATAGGTATATTTCTTACGGATCAGCTATGTTTCACGTGTCACAGCCGAAGCTGCATATACAGTGTTCAAAACAATTAGGTGATCAGGTGAGATATCATATATACGTGGGTGCCAACACTGCTGTGCAATGGAATCTACTATTGTCGCTGATGGCACACAACGTTCACATACCTACCTTACTTCCGAGCAAATGGACCGGCACGACCCACGTCACCAGCGTGCGCAATATAGAGGGAAACAAAGTCACTTGTGAGCGAGCGATCTAACGTAAAGGTGTCACTATGTTTTCGAAACAGAAGCAACGGAGTTGGATCAAGATTTAATGTGCCAGAGGTCGTACAATGTCATCGAGGTTTAAGAGGCGTGCTGTGAATCCGTATTGCCGTACAGAACACTGGCACGATAATGCCGGGCGCATACGGCGCAAGCTGTGGCTGCTCTGTTCGGTTGATGGGATTGGGAAGTACTGTATCATCCACCATACTCTCCGGACGTAAGCTCTTGTGACTTTTATTTGATCCCAAAGATGAAGGAACCTCTTCGTGGCATTCGCTTCAGAACTGTTCCAGAGATTCGACAGACAGTAGACCTCTCCATTCGCACCAACAACAGAACAGGCTCTGCTAACGGTGTACTACGCCTTCCACATCGCTGGCAACGAGTTATACACAACACTGATGGCTACTTTGAAGAAAAGTAACAGGAGCAAGCATGTAACGCTTTTGTATAGTTTGTGAATAAATATTTGCCTATATTTAAGTGCCAACTCTCGTAGTTCAAAATGTTTGTATAGCTTATTGGACGTAACTACGGGGTCATCAGTCCCTAAACTTACAAACTACTTATGAACTAGATAATTCTAAGTACGGCACAAATATCCATGCCCGTGCAGACCGTGACTGGAGCGCCTCAGTCCCCTCGCTCGTAGTTCAAATTTGGTAACATATTTTATTCGGATATTGGTTAAAATTGTAATGTGTGTGTGTGTGTGTGTGTGTGTGTGTGTGTGTGTGTGTGTGTGTGTGATACAGTACGATTTGTTGCTGTCTCAACTCTTTATTTGAGGCTTACATGGCGTTTACTAAGATCGAGGCACCATGGGGCTACCATAAGAGTGAGAAATTCATTCTCGTTTTCCTCTAATATTATGTACGATCACCTCGGACGGCAGGTACAGATGCACATTTGTGTGGCACGGATAGTATGAGGTTATGAGTCAGCTCTCGAGGGATATCTGGCCGTTCTTCCGTGACTGAAATATCCAGCTGTACATCAGTTGTGGGCGGTGCTGCCCAGGCTGCAATATGTCCGCAAGTGCATCCCAGACATGCTCAATCAGGTGAACGAGGTGGCCACTCCATTCATGTGCATCAGTGCAGCTCTGTGGGGACGAGCATAATCGTCCACCAGACGGAACCCATCTCCTATGGCACCAGCGTAGAGTACAGCGACAGGTCGAAGGGTCTCGTCTCTGTACCTCTGAGTTGTCAAAGCGCCATTCTGATCGACATGGAGGTCCGTACTTCCGCCAATACTACTACTACCAACACCATTCGTGCACCACCACGATATCGTGTTTCCTGCACATAAGCAGAACTGTTCAGAGTTCCGCGTTCTCTCCAGATGAGGGAACGACGATTGTCCAGCTGAACACAAATTCTTGACTCATCTGTGAACAGAAATCGGCGGCATTCGTTACGACTCTAATCGTAATGTTCCTCCTCCGCGGGCTAGACTGTGTCGTTGTTTTAATGTGATACACACCGTGGGCCTCCGTGCGTAGAGGCAACATACCTGAAGCCGATTTGTGTGGATGTTGCTGCCTGGAGGGTGCGCTGCTGCTCAGTTGCTATCAGCCTCCTGTTAACGGTCACCTCTTGCTGATGTTACCCGTGGACGACCTTGGATATGTCTTCTTTTAAGAGTTCCTGTTTGAAATTGCGTCCAGGTCCTGGAAATTAGACTTTGGGACACTCCAATAGCTGCAGCCATCTCCCTCTGTGTCTGTCCCGCTTCCAGCCTACCTATGGCTCTCCGTGCAATAGCTTCGGGTAAGTGACGTTGTTGTTGCATTGAAACTACCTGCTAACTACACTATCTGAACCAACAGCTTGTGTAATTCGTTTGGTACAGTAAACACCAATCAACCCCAACCGCCTCTGCAGCAACTTTCTGTTATTACCATTATCTTCGTTGCCTTAATCTTGTTGGCTCCACTCTGTAAAACCGACAGAAAGGCGTCGAAACATTTCTGTTCTGTTCATTCTGTTCATGACAATACTTCAGAACCTCGATATCTCAACTGAGCCTTACAATTGTTTTGTCCAGTCTATACACACTTATTAATCACACACATCAGAATTGTGTGTGTGTGTGTGTGTGTGTGTGTGTGTGTGTGTGTGTGTGTGAGAGAGAGGTTTTATGCGACCGAACTTCTTGGTTGTCAGTCGCTAGACATACACACTAATTACTTAACTAACTTAAACTAACTTACGCTAAGGACAACACAAACACGAATGCCCCAGGAAGGATTCGAACCTCCGACCGTAGCGGCCGTGCAGACTGTGACTGGAGCGCCGCAGACCGCTCGGCTACTGAGGTCGGCCATCAGAATTGTTTTGTCCAGTGTATACACACTTATTAATCACAATCATCAGGTTTAAATATAATTTATATAAATCTGCATAAGCTATTGTGACGTCACAAAATTTATTGAGCCTCCCCCCCCCCCCCCAAAAAAAAAATCACATAATGTACTGAAACATACATTGACAGTTGAAGGATGAGTGAATTATGTAATTTATAAGGTAGATATTTTCTCCAGATCTATTTCTAAGCACGAAAATAAAGAACTAGTGTATTTAAATATGAATATTATTTAGAGTCCATGAGAACGCGCGTGCTGTAGAATGAAAGGGCGAGGCTTGCACGCTACCAGTGGAGGGGAAGGCACGCGACGGCAACAGGTTAAACGTCCTGCCTAGCTGTCCCACATGGCTGCTCGCAGTAATTTATGCACCAATAACAGATGGACGAAACCAGTACGTATTAGAGTGTGATCAAAGTGAGGCAACATTTGATAGTGACAGATTCCATACAACTGAGTTTCCGGTTAATCAATCAAAATCTGTATATAGGCGTATGTGACCCTAGCAAAGTATTATGTTCTTAATAAGACAATATTAATCGTTTTTCGTTTATTTAATTGATTTCTCTTCATTTTATTGTTACTTCTTTTCTGTTATTGTTATTACCACATATAATTTTTCTTATTTTCTTCGTAGTTAAACATAAAAGACATTCTTCTTAAATGTTCAAATGTTTGTTAAGCTTAAGGGACTTAACTGCGGGGTCATCAGTCTCTAAACTTACAGACTACTTATGAACTACCTGATACTAAAGACGACACAAACATCCATGCCCGAGGGGGGATTGTAACCCCCGACGGGGAGCGGCCTCGCGCATCGTAGCATAGACATTCTTCCCTTTATGTAATTATTTCTCTTGTCCTCTTAGGTTTTCGTACACGCTGCCTAAAAATATTTCTGGGGCGCTCTTTCTTAACTTGAGGTTGAATTTCTATTATTATTATTTCACTTGTTTTGCTTGTTGGTCATATGTCTAAAATTTCAAACTCGTCACTTTTTTCTTGCTGTCTTGCGATTAACAAATGTTGAAAGAATGTCACCTACCTATTACATAATATACGCTGCTGATACTTTTTCAGTAAAACGGAAAGCTCATATATCGAAGATCTTGTCAATGTCAAACACGCTCAAGATAGAGAAAACACAAAATAACAATAGTTTCTCGAAGATGAGTGTAGTGTCGACATTCTATGGAGTGACTTCGAAGTGTATACTTTCGAACGTGATGTATTAGTATGAATACACTCTACATTTCCATAATGTTCTTCAGCCTGTGAAGGATTTGATAACAGCGATAAAAAGCATCACGACTCCTTGCAAAAAAAATGTTCAAATGTTTGTAGAGCTTATGGGACTTAACTACGATTCGAGCCCCAGACTGTAGTGGCCATGCAGACAGTGACTGGCGCGCCGCAGACCGCTTGGCCACCGCGGCCGGCGACTCCTTACACCTCATACAAACCGCAACTCATATATTAGAACTATTCGTAGCAAAAGTTCTATAGTTTAAGCTTGCCAAAAACGACTTGATTTTTTTTTAAAGAATGCGCCCTCGTGAAGGTAATTAACAAATGTTACAAACTTATCAAACCATCGTTCACGCCCACTCACTCCTCTTGCTATCACACCCGCTGTAGACGTCTCATAAATTATGATACTAGACCTAAATTTATACCAATATTAACCGTCTACTTCTTATTATATTTACGGACTATGTATTTTGCCATTTTCGGAATTTGAATACTTAAAGTAAATACTAATATTGAATATCAAGAACATACAAGGTATCCATTATGAGTTCTGCCATTCAAAAGATGAGGAAAATGAGAGACTGATCGCGTCTAGATACTACTAAATAAAAGTGTCCGCCTCCGTAGCTCAGTGGAAGCGTCGCTGACTAACACGCAGGAGGCCCGGGTTCGAATCCCGGCAGGGGACTGGGTGTTGTATGTTGTCATAATCATCATCATCTCATCATCATTGGCACGTAAGTCGCACACGCGGCGTCAAATAGAAAGACTTACACTCAGGAGGCCGAACAATCCCGTAAGGGATCTCCCGGCCAAGAAAGCCATACGCTCATATCCATAAATAAAAGTGTTATACTAATTAATGGAATTTGAAAAATTGCGCGAGAATATTATGATAAGCTAATGTGACTGACACAGTATTACGAACTCATGGATTTCAGAGGATTCGTTACTTGATTTCGTTGTGGTTGCTATCAAATTGCTTTTGGGCAACGCGACCAGAATCTGTAGTTTCAGTAGCAGACAGTTGATGATGAATGACAACATTCTCTCATTGCTGTAGTAGAGGACAGGACAGAAGAAAGGTTTTTGTAGCAATGTAAACGAAGGCATACCTTATAATTTCCTCGTAAAATAAAGTTCTAAATTTCAACTATTACAATTCATTGCCACTTATTAAGCATGAATTGTTTTCAATATTTCGTCAGAATTATAAGTAAATATCTGGCGAACATAATATGATATAGATATATTTACGGAAGGCAAACGAGATTTACCAACAGCACAAATAGACAATTTTCGATGAACGTTAACAGTGTTGGAAGGTGATGATAATTTAATGTCTGTTAAACTGGAAAAAGAAAGTGTTTAGAGAACTTGTAGAGCTGGCGCTGTCAGCCAGGCATCCATTTGTTTTGCTAAATAGACAGTTCCGTGGCTCAGATGTGCATCTGGGTGGAATCATCTTAGCGAAATAAACACCTGGTACAGTATGATATAGACGAAAGAAAGTGATGTGTTTACAGAGAATGATGGGATTGTGTTAAAAACACTAATAAGGTGGTCTACATGGCGGGATTTCTCCATTGCACACGTCGAAAAAGTTGTTATCCATTGCCGAGAAATAACATCATACTGCTTAATACGAATATCATGTGGCTGATGTATCGTTATGGACCTTCGATGAGTGATTCACTTACGGGTGATAGCACTTTTCGGTTGCAAAATTGTAGAATATGGGTCACTGTGGAGATAAAACATTATTAAGTTAAGCTGTTATACTAGCTGTAAACAGATTTATTACGTCGGATCCCCTTCTAGCAGAAGTTTAAGCATGTTGCGCGTGAACGTTCAACTTGAGGCAGCAGATGTACTTCGTCATCGTTGTAATTACTTTTAAATTGGTGTGTTAACTCATTGACACACACACACAGAAGCTGCACTCTAAGTGAGTCGCTAGGTATTTCATCTTTTAAGGACATCGATTTATGTGACAAAAATTGAGTTGAGTTTTATTTACTCCAACAGTAGTGCGGTTACAGAACGTACTACGAAATCTCTAGTATTTAGTGGTCGTGATGAGTGCAAGTGGCATAGAAAGGGACAAATGATTGACGACTGGAAAATAATAGCATTCTGCGGTCTGTACTGTTCTCCGAGATTAAAGACGTTTATCCACTTATATTATGTGGTCTGTACTGTTTCTCGAAGAAAAAGAGAGTTTCAGAATCAAGATTTACTGGTTCAAATGTTGGATAGTCCGGTGTCTCAAAGTGCATCAGTGTCCGCCAAAGAAAGGTGTGAGAAGGGACGTAATAATATTAGTGCAGTCTATCCATTTCATACTTAGGATATCGATTTATGTGAGATAATTCTGACTTGTGCTTCATTTGCCCAGGCAGCATAGCAGTTAGTTAATTTAGCACGAAAATTTCTGGTCTTTAGTAGTAGTATTAATAGATTATACCTCCATGAACCGCAAACATTGCCGAAGAGGTGTGGCTTGCGTGCCTCAACGATACACATAGCCGGAACGTAGGCGCAACCACAGCTGAGGTGTAACAGTGAGGAAGCCAGGTAAACGTGTGCTTCCTAAAGAGGGCAGCAGATTTTTCAATAGTTGCGGGGGGCAACACTCTGGACGGATTGTAACATCAGCTAACTTGGCTTTGCCACACAGTTCCTGCGAAGGGCTGAAAGTAAGGGGAAACTACAGCCGTTACTTTTCTCGAGGACATGCAGCTCTGCTGTGTGAATATATGATGACGGCATCCTCTTGGGTAAAATAATCCGGAGGTAAAATTGTCCTCCATTCGGATCCTCGGGTGGGGATAACTCAGGAGGAAGTCGTCATCAGGAAAGACAAAGCTAGCATTCAACGTATCGGAGATTTGAATGTTAGCTGCTTTAATTGTGTAGGGAGGTTAGAAAATTTGAAAAAAAGAAGATGGATAGGTTGAAGTTAGATATAGTGGGTATTAGTGAAATTAGGTGGAAAATGAACAGGTTTTATGGTCAGGTGACTTCAGGGTTATAAATACAAAATAATTTAGTGGTATTGCAGTTTTAGGTCTAATAAAGAAGAAGGAAATAGCTTTAAGGGTAAACAACTATGAGCAGATAGATACGAAGCCAACACCGACCACAGTAGTACAAGTTTATATGCCAACTAGCTTTGCCAATTATGAGGAGATCGCAGAAATGTATGAGAAGATAAAGGAAATTATTCAGATATTGATACTTAGATTGAGCCCCTTTCCATTGTCATCCTACGAAAAAAAAGAGGGAATATAAATGTAGTTAATGCAGTGTGTGGGGAGGGCCATCCCCGTAACAGGGGCGCGTCCACACGTTTCAGACCTGAGAACATGGGGCACGTAACACACTTGGTTTATAATTTAACGGTCGCACCTGTAACACTCTGCATAGTAGAAGTAGGTAACCTCCACAACCGAAAAGAAACTAACACCATAGAAATTACAATGTAGTAAACTAATAATGTAGTATACTGCGATCCTACAAGGGGTGAAGGGAAGAGGCCGTGTTACTTTTCCTGGAGTCGTACCGCATGCCGGTAAAAGTCCAGAGGAAATGGTAGATTGTTCCAGTTATTTCTCCCTTTTCCAGAGACTTCTGGGCCCTCCATTGAAGCAGTTGGGCCAGTTGGTTTGGGCGCTGGTTTGCTCTCTCGGGCTTTGGCGTCACTACCAAAAAATGTTTAAATGTTTGTATAGCTTATGGGACTTAACTACGGGGTCATCAGTCCCTAAACTTACAAACTATTTATGAACTACTTACAACTAAGGACGGCACAAATATCTATGCCCGAGGGGGGATTCGAACCCCCGACCGTAGTGGCCGTGCAGACCGTGACTGGAGCGCCTCAGTCCCCTCGGCCACCGCGGCCGGCGGCGTCACTACCCTGGGGAGATGGTCCACCACCTCAGCCAGCTCTGCCTGCGCCGACCACCCTGCGTCCACCTCGGCCGCTGCTTCAGTGATGCATCCGGCACACGATAATCGAGAACCAATACACATCGATCGGAATGTTCCCATCTTTATTGACGTTTGTGGTGCTGTGCACGCTTTTTGCCGGGGGGGGGGGGGGGGGAGTAACGTGGTAGGGGGCCCTTACCAGTTAGAGTGCCCGAACAGCAGGCAGCCGAGGCGGGTTGCGTAGCATCCTCTAAGGCGCTCACCATAGCGTAAATAGCAACCAGAACAACGACAACAATTTCCTGCAAGACGGTGCTGTAGTACGGCACCACTTTGTGAGAAGCCGCATGTGACGGTGTCCGAGCTACGAGGCGCGTCCACCAGAAAGTAAGTTCCGTTTGGTAATAAAATGAAATTGTACACAGATACGGAAGAAATGTTTATTGCACAAAATTCTTCAACTTCCTTTCCACATAACTCCTGAAATTTTGTAGGCCCTTGTCATAGCGTGCAACAAGTTTTTTCATGCATCTTTCACAGAAGGTCGCCGCCTGTGTATTCAACCATGTGGTAACAGCTCTTTATCATCGTTGAAGTGTTGACCACCAAGGACATATTTTAGGTGTAAGAAGAGATGAAAGGCGCTAGGAGAGAGGTCCGAGCTGTATGGAGGACGATCAAACAGATCCCATGGAAATTTCCGTAAGAATTGTTTGGTTACATTCGGTGTGTGAGGTCAGGCATTATCGT
This sequence comes from Locusta migratoria, assembly GCA_026315105.1. Taxonomy (NCBI): domain Eukaryota; kingdom Metazoa; phylum Arthropoda; class Insecta; order Orthoptera; family Acrididae; genus Locusta; species Locusta migratoria. The sequence continues at coordinate 12,458,296 of CM048755.1, forward strand.
GAAGAAAAAAATCTGTTGACAGTAATCCTCTTCTTACACCTAAAATCTGTCCTCGGTGTACAACACTTCAACGATGATGACGAGCTGAAAGAACACGTTACCACACGGTTGAATACACAGGCGGCAACATTCTATGAAAAAGGCACACAAAACCTTGTGCCATGCTATGACAATTGTCTACAAAATTTCGGAAGCTATGTAGAAAAGTAGTTTAACAGTTGTAGATTTTTGTACAATCAATATTTTTGCTGTATCTGTACCCGTTAGTTTTATATAACCAAACGGAACTTACTTTCTGGACGCGCCTCGTATCAGAACCGTAGTAGGAGGCGGAGGATGTAAAAGGTAGTGGACTTATATGTGCCGAGTGGAAGTAGTGCTGTGATGAAAGCGTGTGTTACGAATTGTTTGGACGTCTTGTGGCACAAGTAGGAAGTAGTACCAGCAGCCGCGGTGGAGTAGCCGAGCGCTCTAAAGCACCTCGCTGCGGAGCGCGCGGTTGCTCGCCGAGGGGGTTCGAGTCCTCCGTGGGTGTGTGTGTTTGTCCGTAAGTTACTTTACTTAGGTTTAAGTAGTTTGTAAGCTACGGACTGATGACCACGCAGTCTGGTCCGATAGATTTACAAACATTTGAACATTTTGGTGCCAGCAGGCATGCGTCGGCCTACGCAAAGCGCGCGCGGCAGAGTCAAAATAGAAAGGAGGACGGGAACTAGCAGCGGAACGTACGAACGGCTCACCCTCGCTCGGATAACTACAGGAGGAGAATACGAGTTTGTCAGTAGGTGTCAGGGAAAGAGTTAGCAGCAGTGAGAGTCGTAGGGAGTTGGTCGGCAGGGTGAATGCCAGGCTAAGCACCGGAGGGGGACAGGGGTAGCAGATGCGGCGAGGGCGCAGGTTCGACTCCCGGACAGCTCCGCCAGCGCCCCTCCACGGGCCGCCGCTACGACGGCGATCGACAGCTGGCAGCGCACGAGTCACACAGCTGCAGCTTCCAGCATAAATGTACCGCTGTTTCATTCACTCTCTCCGCCTGAGTTGAGATCCGAGCTCAAGCCTACGGTTATAGAGAGAAACTCCACCGTCCTGGTAACTAACGAGTTAACCACCAAATATCCGCAGTGGGGGAATAGCCGTGAGCGCTAAGGCGCCTTGCTACGGTGTGCGCGGCCGTTCCACGTCGGAGGTTCGAGTCTTCCCTCGGACATTGTGTGTATGTGTGTGTTGTTCTTAGGATAAGTTAGTGTAAGAAGTTTATAAGTTTAGGGACTGATGATCACTGCTCTTAGGTCCCATAAGCATTTGAACCAAAAAACCTACTACGCTATCTTGTAATAGTCTTGTAACTATTTGGCCTAGTGCCACTAGTAATTGTGTTGTTTGTTTAGCGTGAGGCTTTCGCCATCAGTACTTGTTTTGTTACTATTTGTGCAGTTCTTATTTGTGTGTGTTTTCTCTGTGATTACTGGTTTGTGTTTGGGTGCACACCGAGAAGGCGTTTTCAGTTCTAAATTGTATTCCACTTGATCGTTGTTTCTTTCCTGCAGAGGACGCTAAACTAGCAACCATCGCAGACTATAGTAGAGTAGTATGACCCATTAAATAAATGGTAATGGGTTGCATGTAACATTTAAAAAGTGAATTTCGGAAATTGTTTTTAACTGTCGTATTCAGTGGTAAGTGTCTAACAAGGAGACGACATGGTTATCGGATTTCAGATTTTTTTATACTTAAGGTACATGAAGTTCCAAACTCAAATAACAATCAGCCATGCCATTCGACGCAACTCTCAAAAGTTATCGAGACAATCGACTTCGAAGTTTTGCAAGTACACATAAGTACTAATAATTTAAAAAGTTGCATTCTGTGTCGGTGTAGCTCAAGTGGTAGCGTTCTGATCTGAAATGGTTCGAATCTCGTTGTTAACAATTTTTTTATATTTTTTCGGTGTGTTCGAATACTTGCACAATTTTAATATCTAATGGTAATTTATACGAAAAATGAGCGTGATTTTGTATATTCTTAATTTTTTATACTTCATAAAAGGTTGTTAATAACGGTGGTTTCAATAGGAAAATAAAATAAAAAAAAAAAAACCTTGACGACGGTAGTCTTTGATTGATCGAATTGTGTAGAGCTACGACGCTGGTTTTGGAAAGTCATCTCCGTAGCTACAAATGGCTTTCCGAGCAGCTAACCTATTCAACCATCGTTTTACGCGACGACAAAGTGTTCAGCTCGTCTACAAACACATAATCAGAGACTGACACAACACGTGGGATTATCGATCCCAAAATGTTTTTCATAACTGAATTCGAAAAATAAAATAAAAGAAAATAAAAAATCTGTCACAGCGAGATTCGAACCATTGACTCTCCGGTTGTGAGGCCGGAACGCTACTACCTTTTTTCCGTTAGATCTACGGTTTTTCTGTCGGTGGTTCGGTTCGTTCTCTGTTGTTCGTTAGATGTTTGGCTGAGCTTTTTTTATTACAACACAATGGTTCAGTTAAATATCGTCGGTACATAACTCTATGCGCAGTCTATTATTTCTATTGTACTACGAAACACATGATGTCACTACATCTAGATCAGACGAATATATATATATATATATATATAAAGAAGGAGGAACGTAATTGAGAACCAGAGCATTTATTAGAAAGGTTGTGAGTTGACAAGAGAGGGAAAATCGATTGTGAAAGCAGAAGTCTAGGATTTGAAGGATCTAAAACGGACAGTTAACGTGGAATAGCGAAATGAGTTAGGGAGGCAGCACGCGGCTACTGACCTGCGACTGGCAGGGTAGGCACGCAGTCGACGCGCAGGTCGGAGACGGCGCCGGTGACGGCCTGGCTGACGTACACGAAGCAGTACTCGACGTAGCGCTCCGAGAAGACGGAGCAGGGGAAGCGCAGCGCGTGCTGGCCGCGCGTGACGCGCGCCTCGGCGGCGTACACCAGCGTGGAGGGCGGCGCCGCCGACGCCACGTCCGCGCGCAGCCGCGCGAACACGCGCACGCGGTCCGCCGCCGCCAGGATGCACTGCGGGTACTCGAACAGCACCGACACGCCGTCCTCGCACGGGAACACGCTCCGCGCGTGCACGTTGAACACGAACTCGTCGCTCCACGCCGCCTGCACACAACACACGGCGCTCCTTACCCACATCTCTACTGCCGCGCTTCTCGGCCTGTAAAGCCTCCCGGGAGGAAGTACTCGCACCCGGCGCGTGTCTCGATACTAGGGGTTCCGACGGAGTGAGGTGGAGCAGTGGCGACACGCGGGACTGCCATTCGGGGGAACGGTGCGTCAAACCCTCCTCCGGCCGTTCGGATTTATGCTCTCCGTGATTTCGTTAAATAATTCCGAGCAAATGCCGGGACGGTTTCTTTCAAAGGGAGCGACAGATTTCCTTCCCCACCTCGAACGAAACTATCTGAGAGTGTGCTCCGTCTGTAATTTATTTCTGGATTTCCGGAAGGCTTTTGACAATGTACCTCACAAGCGGCTTCTAATGAAATTGTGTGCTTATGGAATACCGCCCCAATTGTGCGATTGGAATCGCGATTTTCTGTGACAAAGAACAAAATTCGTAGTAATTGACGGTAAGTCGTCGAGTAAAACAGAAGTGATATTGGCGGTCCCTACGGAAGTGTTATAGGTCCCCTACGCTTCCTTGTGTTTATAAACGAATTAGGAGACAATCTGAATAGATCTCTTAGACTGCTCGCGGATGATGCTGTCGTTCATCGGTTAGAAAAGTCAACGGAGGATCAAAAGCAACTGCAAAGCGATTTAGACAAAATTTCTATTCGGTGCGAAAATTAACAATGAACACTAAATAATGAAAAGTGTGAAGTAATACACATGACCACTAAAAGAAATCCGCTGAACTTCAATTACACAATAAATCAGTCAACCTTAAGGTCGTAAATTCTACCAAATACCTAGGAGTTGGGAAGGCGATCCAAAGGTTACGTTTCATTGGCAGAACACTTCGAAGATGCACCAGCGCCGCGGTGGAGTAGCCGAGCGGTCTAAAGTGTCTCGCTGCGGAGCGCGCGGATGCTCGCCGTGGAGGTTCTAGTCCTCCCTGGGGCATGGGTGTCTGTGTTTGTCCGTAGGTTAGTTTACCTACGTTTAAGTAGTTTGTAAGCTACGAGCTGATGACCACGCAGTTTGGTCCGATAGAATTACAAACATTTGAACATTTTGATGCACCAGATCTACCAAAGAGACTGCCTACATCACACTTGTGCGTCCTCTCCTGGAGTACTGTTGCCCAGTGTGGGACCCTCACCAGGTGGGACTGACGGAAGACATTGAGAAGATTCAGAGAAGGGCAGCTTCGTTTTGTTTTATCGCGTTACAGGGGGGAAGCGTCACGGAAATGTTGCACAATTTTAGGTGGAAATCATTTAAAGAACGACGTTATTCATTGCGGCGATTTGCGAAAATTCAATCACCGACATTTACTTCTGAATGTGAAGATATTTTGCTAGCACCCACCTACATAGGGAGACATGACCATTCCAATAAAATAAGAGAAATAAGATCGAAAAAGGAACAATTTAGGTGGTGTTTCTTCCCGCGTGCTATTAGAGAATGGAACGGTACAGAAAGGTTATGAAATTGGTTATAAACCCTCTTCCAGGCACTTAAATGTGATTTGCAGAGTATCTTTGTAGATGGAGATGTAATTACAACATAGTCGACGAGATATTAAACCCCGATCTTCCGTCCTTCTTCCTTTTTAGGGGTTTCGTAATACAAAAAGGGATAATTTTACGTCGCGATTCCACCCATCTGCAGTGACCCATAACACCAGCAACATGGCGGTAAAACCGTATTTAAGTCGTAGCCAACTGCTGTTAATCAATGTTTGAATTGATGTTTGTAACTAAATCACGGGGTTCGTTAAAATTTTACATCTTGTCCCAACGACCTCGCTTGACTTGCGAAGATGTTAATATTCTTAGAAATCGAAACAACATAGTGAAGTTGTAAGAAACTATTTTGGGTAGTTTTTGGAAAAAAACGGAGATGTTATAGTAAAGCGGTTCGCAACTGTAAAGGAGTGAAAATGACTTAGTTCGTATTTCGTTGCGACCATAAAGTCAAAAATTAACGCTTTGCTGCTGTGTGGTTGACAGGTTCTTGATGAACCCTAGTCTAGTCAGTAAAAGCAATTGCCTCGTAAAACTAACAGCTCGCCACCACTCATCACGCTATACAACCAGCCGATAGCACAGGTCAAAGCCGACGGGTCTAACAAGGTGCATTCGCCAAGTGTCTTCCCCCTATATTTGGTACATAGGCATAACCGATTCACCAGGAGTAACGCACATTATAGCTGTTCATACTGGCTGGTGAGTAAAGAGCCTCAATTACAGGTAATCTGTGCGTTCGACGCCACCAGTGCCTTAGCAGTGCTAGAGAAGTTTATTCAGACTCCATTGTATTTGTGTGTGAGCTATACAGGGTGAAACTAAATTCGCGCACTCGGGCTTCGCAGCGCAATTCCTCACCTGCTAACAATGAAAAATGTCTCCAACAAAATTTCATCCTGCGCATATTTCCGACAGTAAATGGACGTCAGAGACTGAGATGGCTGTATGCTCCATACGTGAGTGTGTCTCTTAATGAGACCGACAAACTTGTAAGGGATGATGTATTAGGCATCTTCAGGAACAAAATGCGCATGGAAACCCATGCCCGGAAACGCCATTCAACGATGCTACGAAGAGTCCAAGTTACACGCTCTGTAGCGTCATTGGATGACGTTTCAGGGGATGGGTTTCTATACTTACTTTGTTCCTCAAGACACCTCCCACACCCCTTAGAAGTTTGTTGGTGTAGTAGTGTAATTCTGAAACACGCTGACGTATGGGACACACACCCATCTCAGTCTTCGACGTCCTTTTGCTGCCGGAAATAACGGCAGAACGAATTTTTTTTTTTTTTTTTTTTTTTTTTTTTTTTGTTACCAGCATGTGAGGAATCGCGCTGCGAAGCCCGAGTGCGCGAATTTAGATTCACCCTGTATAATTAACTGAAATGTGTGTGTGTGGGGGGGGGGGGGGGAGAGCGTTGTTTGTTTCCTTCGCCAAGGGAAAAACTTTGCTAAACGTTTTTGTGAGTTTTACTCGACAACATTGCTTTTGAACTCCACAGCCGCTAAGTTATCATCAACTTACATGCCCTCACTCATTGTCAGTTCGGTGCACCCATATTCAAGAACACGATCAAGCCTGGAAGACAGTTACATTTACAGTTGCGTTTGATAATTATGAAACTCCTGACTGCATTGTTTGGAATACGGAAGATTCAAGTTGCATAATACCCAACTGCATCCATCTTTTATACAGTGTGCTTATTGTTGGCTGCATTCATGTTTATAAGATTTCTATATCAACACCCACAAACATGATTCTTAATAGGTACTTAAAGCTAAATGGAATAAGTAAATAAAATCATTATAAATTTAAATTTGTTTTATAGGTAAGGTCCGTCTTGAGCAAACACAAATGTTTTTTGATTTCTCCCATACACGTTTCGCTGGCGTTGCAGCATCATAAGTGAGATGTTTAATTCATATTGTCTGTCAAATTAACAATGAAATGATTGATACTTTTTGTACATTAAGTGTAGAAACTACAGATAATTGTGAGACTAATATAAACCGTTTTCTTATTTTTATAGGTACATTAGGCCTACATGTTGTTATGTTTGTGGTTCTTCAACTCACAAAAGTCATTGATGATTTTTGACAGTTTGTCATCTGCAAACCAAACGTGTGTATTTAATGGGGTGAATGGTTAGCTTGGAAATATCGGGATTTTTACGAAAATATAGGACTGTAGCGACTGCTTCTATAACAAAATGTCTATGTGTTTATAACAAGTTTTTGTCACTTCGGTGAATATGCGCTGTTTTCGCGTTGTTATACTGGTACTTGTGTTTCCTCTCCTATTCAGCATTACACCACTATCTACAAGGCTGAACAACGTGTATAATTACCACAAATTTCTGTAATAATCATTGATTACAGATTAAGGGTCCACTATAATTAATATAATCTCACTATTGTTGAGACACTTTCCGAATATAACTAGTTCCAAAAGAAATATTATATTATATTATATTACGTAACTCTTTCTTTATGATTAATCATCAACTGAAGAGAACGTAGAATGTTTAATGGCAACTACTCCATGTTAACGATGAATAAACGCAAAGCCTAAAAACTGTTCCTTGGACCAATGAATAGTTAAATGTACAAGATCCAATAAGAAAAATCCGCCGCAGCGAGTGGCCGAGAGCATTGAGGCATGGATGTTTGTGTTGTCTTTAGTATAAGTTAGTTCATAAGTAGTTTGTAAGTTTAGGGACTGATGACCCCACAGTTAAGTCCCATAAGGTTAACAAACATTTGGAATTTTTTTGAAGAAACCTCCTGGCAAATTAAAATTCTGTATCGGAACTTGGAATGGAACCTGGGACATTTGCGTTTCGTAGGCAAGCTCTCTACCGACCTTTTATGTTCTTCGGTTAAATCGGCTCTAGGCGAACGTTTGTTCGTATTGTTAAAAAAATTTTCAAATGTTTGAAAATCTTTGGGATTTTACTACTCTCTTCAGGCTTACAAACTACTTGAGCTAACTTATGTCGAGCACAACAAATACACCCATATCCGAGGACTCGAACCTCCGACGGCGATCAGCGGCGCGCTGCGCAGCCAGGCGCCTCGGATGGCTGGGCCGCGCCACCGCGGCTGTTGGTGTTGTGGTCGTTGACTTGATTGTTTTGTTATAGAGGGCGAGCCGCCGCCTGACCGAGCGCGCTCAGCTGCCACGCCGGAAAACCGACTGACCTATCCCGGCACGCCTGACGGTCCGCCCTCACAGCTTTACTTGTGTCAGTCTCTCATCTCCTGCTACTAGCTGCTGCAAGTCGAGCTATGAGGACGTGATGGAATAGCTCAGTCGTTAGAGAGTTTACTGCGAATGGCAAAGGCCCCAGGCTCTCACTAAATCTAACCAGTAGTTCCGTATTAGCGCACACTCCGCTACAGAGTGGAAATATTTTCTAAGATCTAATAAGTGACCCTGTGAAATTTCAAATTATTTAGCAATTGTGTACACAGCGAACATTGCTTGACGAGAATAATTCGCGTCTGAGTTTTACCCACAATGAGAAACACTCATTATGCAAAATATATTTTCGTGTAAAAAAAAAAGTCTGTAAATGTATCGGACCAAACTGCGTGGTCATCAGTCCGTAGCTTACAAACTACTTAAACCTAGGTAAACTAACCTAAGGACAACACACACCCATGCCCCAGGGAGGACTCGAACCTCCACAGCGAGCAACCGCGCGCTCCTCAGCGAGGCGCTTTAGACCACTCGGCTACTCCATCGCGGCATTTTCGCATATAAATTCTTCTAAATGTACAATAATGCGATCCGTTCAGAAATATACATAATATATTTTAAAAAAAATAGTCCTCTTATGTATAGTAACCTACATTCTTTTTCACATGAAGGTGAAAGAAAATTAAATACGTTATCTTTGAAATCAGACATAAATAATTGTTTTATGGTCGGGGTTGGGAAAGGGGGGATATCGCCAGAATATTTATTCTTGGAAAAAGGTCGTGTATTTAAAAACCTTGAGAACCATTGACCTATTCCAATGACCAAACACTGACCCCTCATGCATAACTTTCTAGAAATTTCGAATCGTCCGTACGTCATCAAATCACTTTTTCGACACCATTCAGAAGAAAATCGACTAGTAGTGTGCCCGTAATGCAAACGCGTTCTGGTGGTAGACAGAGCCGACCGACGGCCGTGTAATTTTGTGCCGAGGGCGTCACTAGTTGCAGTAGGGTCCTCCCTCTCGCTTTCAGGATTTTTGGTTACTGCTGGCTCAAGCAGCTCCTGAGATGGCCTCACAAGGCTGAGTGCACCCCGTTCCAGTCCTTCCACCAAAGAAAACTCCTGGGAAGGACCAGGAATCAAACCAGTGTCCTCTGCATGGATGTTGACCGTTGTGACCAAGCAGCTATGGAACTTACATGAAATTATCCTTTCTGAAGATTGTACTGAAATACTTTTCATAATAAACAATACCGTATTATTGTAATTGTGTTGTTATAAGACTAGTGTTTCTAAGAATTAACTTTCATTAACCTTTAATAAATATTTTGTAACTCTCAGTATTTCGACCGAGCCAGGTGGCACAGTTGTAACACACTGGATTCGTATTCGGGAGGACGGCGTTTTAAAACCGCACCCGGCCATCCTGATTTAAGTTTTCCGTGATTTCCCTAATTACTCCGGACAAATGCCCGATAATGCCTTTCAAAGAACACAGCCGATTCCTTCCCCGTCCATTACAAATACCATTATGATGTGTGCTCCGTCTCTAATGACCAAGGTGTTGACGGGACGCAAAACTATAATCTTCCTTGCTTCATTTTTCTTAGTGTTTTGACCGTTTCAGTATTTTGAGACTTATGTGACTTGGATTTATAATATGTAAAAAGAAAAACAGTTTTAGTAGGAAAAATGTTTTAGTTGAACCAGATATCACTATAAAATTAAGTTTGTCCTCACCGACTGCGCCATATTAGTCGAAAATGCGTAATACATAGTCTTTTGGCTCAATGTGTAATTTTCATCTGACGTGTTTAATGTCTTTACATTAAGCATAGGTTGCCTTCACTTCGATCTCCCGCATATGCATCTACATTTATATATACTTAGTTATTCTGCATATCACATTTAAATGCCCGGCAGAATTTCTTTAATATACAATTTCGTAAAGAGATCTCATTTCAGCGTAAAACGCCGTTGTTACCATGGTTTCCACTATAACTCTTGTACCATTTCCTTGACACTCTTTCCTCTTTATTGCGGTAATACAGAAGACCTGACATTCTTTATATTCTTTCAGTGTCCTCTGTCAGTGCTACCTCATGAGGATCCCATACAGCGTAGCAAAACTCCGAAAGGAGACGGACATAAGTAATGTAGGCAGTAGCTTTAGTAATTCACTTGTATTTCTAAGTTATCTGATAATAAATCGCAGTTTTGGAATCTATTTCCCATAATATTTTCTGTGTGTTATTTCCAGTTTATTAGTATCGTAATAGTATAATTCGTAGATATTTAGTTGAATTTATGGCCATCAAATATGATTGATTTATCTTGTATACGAAGTTTAGTGGATTCGTTTTAGTACTCATGTAGGCGACTTCACCCTTTTCATTATTCAGGGTCAATCTTCGGACCGTAAAGATATCTTATACAAACCGTTCTGCAGTTGATTTTGATCTTGTGATGACTTTACTAAACGATAGATGACAGCATCATCGGCAAAATTCCTAAGAGCGCTGTTCAGATTTTCTCACAGATCGTTTATGAACAGTAGACGACTTATAACACTGTTGTGTTCCGAAAAAATGGGTACTCAGAGTGGCAGATTCAGCGGGCTCTCCGCCCAACCACTAAGGCACAACCTGTAGAAACGGATGAAAAAACGAGTGAGGATGTAGGCACTTCGTTCATTCCATATGCCGGCGCACTCTGGGGGAAGGCTGCCCGCATTTTGAAAAAACACCAGGTTGGAACTGTCTTTTGTCCGCCGACTAAAATTCGTGCACAGGTGGGGAGCGCCAAAGCTGATCTCGGTTTGAGGAAGGCCGACGTGTACCAGATTCCGTGTCAGTGTGGCTAGTCATATATTGGACAGACGATGCGTACCGTCAAGGATCGATGCGTTGAACACCAGAGGCACACACGATTGATGTATCCGAGCAAGTCGGCGGTCGCTGAACATTGTTTGTCGGAGAATCATGCAATGGAGTCTGAACGCACTAGGATTCTGGTACAGACGTCGAGATACTGGGACTGCGTCGTTAGAGAGGCCATTGAAATTCGCACAAGTGACGACCTCATAAACCCTGACTGTGGCTATGATCTTAGCAAAGCTTGGGAACACAGAGCCCTCACATCGACGTCATCTCAGACGCCGTCGCTATCGGTTCCACTGCGCGACCGCGGCGCGGGGCTCGGACCACGGAGGGGTCGCTCCGCGGACCGAGGGTATTTAAATGGCCCGCTACCCGGCTAGAAGCCAGTTCCCTCCGAGCCGCCGTAGCGTGCGGATCTCCGTGCCGGCGCGTTTCCAGGAGCTCAGTCCGTCAGTTCACCTGATGATGTCGACTTGTATGATCGCCGAAATATTGTACCCGTTGGACACTATAGACTGGCAGTACACCGTCGATATTTTGATCATATAAATTGTATACATCAAGAATTAATATATAGAGTGATTCTGATCTTCCGCTCTCTTTCGTGGATTATATTCGATGGATGTATGTGTAAGTATTGACATAGCCCTCCATAAATTCACGTTCAAATACCCACAAGAATCGACAGTTCTAAAGTGATCTCTGTGTGTCTAAACATTGCACCTCCTGAAAGCCCTCGTGCGGTAAAGTGTAAGGTAGAATCTAACTCATAAGTTTGCAAACACACATTCCTGATATGTTAGAAATTGTTATCTTATTCCACATTCATGATACCACCACCACTAATCTTCCTGTGGGAAGGGATGCAGCACTGTTTTGTTTTCTCCTAAGTCTAACTACTCATTCAGGAAAATAATTTCTTTGTTGCAAGTTTATAATCCTCCTCATCTTCTCGTCATGTGAGTTACGAACGTTATTGTGGAACTTCCATAAACCTATGTGAGATCAGAAAACGTAGTGTGATAATTTCAGTAATCCTGTTGGAAAATGAAGTTATAGGACGTCTGTTTTAACTTCAGGCCACAAATGTACTAGAACACGACGAATAGTAGGAAAATAATGTTCTAGGTTGAAACTTAAAACACTGCAGATTATCCAAAATGTGCAACACAGGAAGTACTGGAAATCTTGAATACGCTCGATAGTTCGAATCCCCCCTCGGGCATGTTCAAATGTTCAAATGTTTGTAAAGTCTATGGGACTTAACTACGAGGTTATTAGTCCCTAAACTTACAAACTACTTATGAACTACTTACGAACTAGGACGGCACAAATATCCATGCCCGAGGGGGGATTCGAACCCCCGACCGTAGTGGCCGTGCAGACCGTGACTGCAGCGCCTCAGTCTCCTCGGCCACCGCGGCCGGCCCCTCGGGCATGGATATTTGTGTTGTTCTTAGTATTCGCTAGTTCATAAGCAATTTGTAAGTTTAGGGACTGATGACCCCGTAGTTAACTCCCATAAGCTCTAGAAACATTTTAAGATTTAGAAAAACTATATTGCACTATTGAAATACTTACTAAATACACGACGTTATTAGGTGGCAGTTTACTTATAAAATTAAGATAATAAATTATTTCAGCAAAGAGGTGGCAGCCGCGGTGGCCGAGGGGACTGAGGCGCTCCAGTCACGGCCTGCACGGCCACTACGGTCGGGGGTTCGAATCCCCCATGGGGCATGGCTATTTGTACCGTCCTTAGTATTAGTTAATTAATAAGTAGTTTGTAAGTTTAAGGACTGATGACCCCATAGTTAAGTCCCATAAGCTATACAAACATTTGAACATTTTGAGCAAAGAGGTGACTAACTTTGGAAAAAAAGGATAATGATACCTCATACTTGTACGTGTAGGCTATTCAATAGAAATTTTTGCGCTTATTGGCTTTGAAAATTTGGCACTGTTCCAATGATAGCTTAAAGTTATTGTTTTCGAGTTTCCGCTTGTCTCTCTATTTTTATTCGGGTTTTCTGTGTATTGCGCCTTATTCGCAGTTATCCCTTTCGGGTTAATTTGCATAATGGCTTCAACCGTTCCGAGGAAGAATACACTGCAGTTTGAATTCGATAAGAGTATACGATCTGTTCAACCGACGTCTGTAGAAATTCACTCTTGGATCTGTGATACGTTTGAAATTACGAGTGAACACGTGGACACGGCGTACTATGGTTTGGATCTCTACTGCTTTTTTGTGAAACTGATCTATCCTGTACAAATGGAACGACTGCTGCTTAAATACGGTGGGAGTGCAGAGGTCAGACACCGCGACGGAACGGTGAGTACTGTGCAAATTGCAAACGCTGCTACAGAGTACACAAATGTCCGCATCTTTAATTTGCTACCAAAGTAAAGGATAGGGAGTTGGCTGAAATCTTGCGGCAATACGGCCAGGTTAAGAGTAATCGGCGTGAAAAATGGTCCTGTATCCATAGATTGCAGTGTTACAGCGGAGTTCGTTCTGTAGAAATGCGTATCAAGCACAACATTCCGTCTCGAATTATGGTTTGTGGTTACAGGGCACAAGTTTTGTGTAACGGTCAGGTTTCTACTTGTTATATTTGCCATGAAAGTGGACACATGCGGGAGGAATGCCTCAAACGTGCGGTAGTGTTGAAACCGACACTGAAGCAACGCCAGAAACTAACAATAATTTATTACCTGACAATAGGCAAAGTTCGGACGCAATATCAGGATCCGCTGCGAGTGTGACTGATAATCCGCCGTCCATCCGACCAAAATTTCCTCCGTTACCCATTAAGCCTGACGGGGATCACAAGCCCTTAAACCTGCCCTGTCTTCAGTGGCGACTAAGAGACGTAAGACTTGTGACTTAAGTAGCGGGGGAGAGGAAAACCGGGAAACGACTGTAGTTACTCCTATGGAGTTTGTAGATGTGATCAATACTAGCACCGTGTTGCAAAGTCAATCTTCTCAGCCTACGGAGCAGAATTTGGTTTCTTTACCCGAGACGCCATTGCTGCCAACCGCGCAGCTGCATGCGCAACAAGTACCGGTAGTGCCGGACGCGCCGCCCGTTGTAAACAACCCGGTCGTCAACCTGAGCGAAGCGAAGTAAACACACACGTCACAGAGGCGAGCGTCTTTCTGCTAGGCAACGCCATGGCGGCGATACACAGCACAACACGGAACCTGCCACCACACCGCACGGTACCGCTAATGTCGTGCAGCAGCCAGATTTCAAACCAGCACTTCCAGAATCGCAAACCGAAAGCCACGAGGAGGCGTCTGCCGAACACGTGGCGAATGTGAACAGGACACAGGACGTGCAACGTGACACCCCTTCGGTAGCACCTGCCGTTAGTGGAAGGCTCAGAAAGAAGTATCAGCCGAATGTCAATGCACCGCACCTCGCAACAAGAATAAAAATAAAAATCAGTTTGAAGACACCATGGAGTCAAACAAATCAGACACTAGGGCCGAGACTAACATGGACCGATGACAACATGATGGCGATCAGATAAACTTGAAGTAGTCTGTATGTCCCAGGCCTGTAGACTGCTCACTGTTAACATTAACAAGGTGACATCTGCTCTGAAACTCGCAATGTTACGGCAATTCGTCTATGAATCGGAAGCGGATTTCAGACTTTCTCGTCCCTGGTTATCGTACGATAGACAATGCTGCCCCCGAACTAAACACAGGAACAGCTATACTCGTCCGGGAAGTTATCCCAATAATGTGTATAGAAAAACTGGAATCTGGGCAGGGTGCAGCGTGTAAAATTTATGACGTGACGTTCATCAATGTATACGCCCTATCCGGCAACAGTAAAACTGTGGAAAGAAGTGATTTCTTCAAAGAAGAAATTATATATCTACTACGTAATAACCCTGAACACATAGTATTAGGAGGAGATTTTAAATGTGTGTAGCATCAGAAAGGCCAGCGGCCCAATTTCAACTACTGTAAAGAGCTCCATACACTTTTTCAACGTCTTGGTCTTAAGGATTCCTGGGAACTAATCTATCCCACCCTTGCTAAATTTACCTGTTTTACCCCAATATCAAGTAGCCGACTGGATAGGGTTTATGTGGCGTCTCCGCTAAGTGAGCGATTTAATGGTCCTGACGTGATCCCAGCTCCTTTTTCCGACCACTGTGCGTCTGCTGTGACAATAACGTTACATCCACAGCCAACAAAAAGGTTCAGGGGGTAATGGCTGCTGGACATTTCCCACCTGCGAGACGCAGAGCTTGAAAAACGTGGACATTGTGCCTGCGATCGCAAAACAGGTACAGAAGAAAACTAGAGTGGTAGACCCAAACAGCAAAAAGAAAATTGCGACAAGCTCTTATCTCGTATTCCATCTAACAGGCACGAGATCGAAAACGGATGACGGAGTTTTATTACTCTGTCCTACGCGAACTGTATGCTAAAGAAAACGAAACTATGGCTCATACAGCTGAAATCAAACGGGTAAACGCAAAACTGGTTGGCATTAAACGCAAACAGCTCGACGACTTAAAACTTACATCAAAAGTGAAATCCGTAACTGAACGGGAAACAGCGTCTTTGTACCATTTAATAAAACATCGGGGAAACCGTGTCAGAACTTTCATTGACGAATGGACTGCAGAGAATGGTGAACGACTCGTTGTTCAGAAGGACATCGTGCAGGAATTCTCTCGATATTATGAAGATATGTACGCTGCAGTTTCGACTGACGGCGATATGGCGTTTGCACTGAGTCAGACACTGAGTAGTGACGTCACAGAGGAAGAGAACGCGAAATTTGTAGAGAACTTTGATGCTGAGGACGTGCTCCAATTAATCACTCAGTCCCCAGCAAATAAATCCCCAGGCCCTGACCGACTTCCCAAAGAAATCCTAAAGAAATCCAAGGCTCTTTTCCTAAAACGTACAGCACAATCGATATACCACAATCGACAGAATATATCTAGACAGCTTTTTAAGATACTCCGACCAGAGAGTCAACAGCCGCCGATAGATGCCCAGGCCATGAAATACGCGCTGAAACACATACGTAAGTTTTACATTCACATATAGGTGAATGCTACTGCAACAAGCTCACATAACAACCGGAGCCATCATACAGCAATGGGATAAGAAGGATAGATCATGTACGATAGAATCTAAATATCCATCTTGGAACTGGAAAGTAATTTGGAAAAACGTCGGTCTAAAAATAAATGGAATGGATGTAAGTTCAGTATGGTGTCGGGTGGTGCATAATACGATAGCGACAAATGAAAAGTTACATCGAATAGGGCGACAGGCCACCGACAAATGTCCGAAGTGTGGCCTGAATGATACATCGATTCACCGATTCACCTGTTGTGTGCAAGTGGACAACTGGAGGTGGCTGAGGAAAAAGCTCGCTCTTTTGTCGCGAAGCTCGGTATCGCACTACGCGTCAGAGATACTCGTGAAGCCAGCAGTGGAATTCTATCCATCTAAGAAAAATATTACTGTGATGTGGCTCTTAGCGCACTATGTTTCATATACAGTCAAAAGATATGACGACGACGATTTCGTCAGCTTCATGATGTACCTGCAATCCGAATATTGGCGAGCTTAACAGTTCCGAAATCCTAAAAAAGTATTTTGGAAACATGTTAAATATAATCTTCGAAAAACAATCTGACAGGAAAGAGCTTCCTTGTTGTATAGAGAAACGTGTGACGCGCCACCGGCCTGCACTGGCCGCTCTGCTCCTCCCTCCACAGACGAGCTGTTTTGTTTCTGTCTGTTTTGGCGCTTCCGGAGTTATTTTTATTTTAAAAGGAGAATGTTTTCATTTATTATTTTAATGGTTTTTGCCGTATAGTTTTAGTAAAACTGCCTAAAAATGGCGGAGTGGTCAAAGCGTCTGCCTAGTAAGCAGGAAGCAGGAGATCCCGGGTTCGAATCCCGGCCGGACACAAATTATCATTCGTCGCACTTTTGGTATTCCATCTAAACCTAGTACATTGAAGCCATAACTGATCCCAAATTGCGATTTATTTCATTCATTTAACGCTGTAACGTCGTCAAAATATATAATTTATTCAATCACGAGACGTTAAAAACAATTCTGAACGTAGTGTATGCCTGCCTGTGACGTTATTACGCATTATTGCATTCAATATCTAGCTGTGTATACACCCATTTTGTAATAAGTATCATTAGAACAGTGCCAAATTTGCAAAGCCAAAAAGCGCAAAAATTTCTGTTGAATAGCCTCCACGTACAAGTATGAGGTATCATTGTCCTTTTTTCCAAAATTAGTCACCTCTTTGCAGAAATAATTTATTATCTTAATTTTAGAAATAAACTGCCACCTAGTAACGTCGTGTTTATAGTAAATATTTCAATAATGCAATATACTTTTTCAAAATGTTCAAATGTTTGTAGAGCTTATGGGACTTAACTACGGGGTCATTAGTCCCTAAACTTACAAACCACTTATGAACTAGCTAATACTAAGGACGGCACAAATATCCATGCCTGCGGGGGGCCGTGCAGAACGTGACTGGCGCGCCGCAGACCGCTCGGCCACTGCGACCGGTGATATAGATTTTAATAAATTGTTAACAATGATGTTGAGTGGGTACTGATAACACAAAATACACTACCGGAGAAAAAAATATACATGGAAAGACGTCGTCGATTTTGATCCGATGACGGGAAATGGTACCTGGGGGATAGTATATGTACTGATTATGATTTCAACGTCTTTCGCCAACAAATAGCGTAGCGACAGTTACCAGAGCTCGTTTAATAGGAAATGTTACAACCAGAAGGCTCTGCGTAATATCAATGTGAGGCGGAATGCCAGAGCCTCGAAACCTTGAAAGCTTTTTTTTAGACTGTCCCGTGCCTCTCGTCCTGGAGGTACCTCAAAATTCAAAAGTTGCTTTATTATAGTAATACATGTATTCCCAAGTGGATGGGGGTCTTATTTTGTTTTGCTACCGACAGCCTTAGTCCGCAACTGCATGCCAGCAAGATGCACTCGTGCTTCGTGCAGATAAAAGGACGAGTTTGTCAGGTGGCATTCCGAATGTCTGGAGGCTCCTTTCGGAGAATTAGCACACAATGTGAATGTGCTGTGTCTGCTGTGCAACGACGCAGGTTGCGATGGCGACGTGAACATCCTCACACCCATACACGGGTCTTTGGACGTATGCGCAGCTCAAACGTGTCCCCCCCCCCCCCCACGCAAAGATCGTCGTATTGCAATGGTAGTAGCATTACAGTTACCACAGCACAATTACGAGGATTTGTCAGCCCACAAGTGTTACCAAACGGTTACTTGTAGTGGGAGTACGCGGTTCGACTGGCACCAAATCAAATGTTCAAATGTTTGTTAAGCTTAAGGGACTTAACTACGTGGTCATCAGTCCCTAAACTTACAAACTACTTATGAACTACTTACGTACTAGAACGGCACAAATATCCATGCCCGAGGGGGGATTCGAGCCCCCGACCGTAGTGGCCGTGCAGAACGTGACTGGAGCGCCTCAGTCCCCCGACTGGCACCGTCAGAGGATCACTTGCAGTGTCGGGTCGTGTCAGTGATGAAACTAGATTCTGATGGGTGTTTCTGCGTATGAAGTAGATCTGGTGGCAATTGTCTCATACAGTGCATTCGTCTAAGAAACACGCCCCCATCCCACGCCTTATGATCGGGGATTCAATAATCTACAACTTACGTTCACCTTTGGTGTTCGTGAAGTGAATATTGACTAGAGTTCGGTGCCGTTCTTTACTGAATGTTCCAAAGTTTGTATGACTGAGGGACCAAATTGCTGATGTCTTCGGTCCCTAGACTTACCAAACTACTTTAACTTATGCTCAGAACAACACATACACCCATACCCTAGGGAGGACTGGAACCTCTGACGGAAAGCGGCCGCGCAGCCCGTGGCAAGGCGCCATAGAACGCTCTGCCATTCCCGAACGGCCGGTTCTTTACTCGAAACAGAAACGTAATATGTTGTTCCGACTGCATTACACTCGCCACACACAGACGTATAACAAACTTCCTGACCAGTACGATCTCCGAAACTGTCTCCAATCGATCAAATGTGAGATATGATGCGTCCAAACAGCACGCCGAGCCACAAATCTCGCAGTATTACGTGAGCAGCAGTGGAATAATGTATCCCAAGACAGTATTCGCCATTTGCATGATCGAATGGATTCCAGAACCAGCGACCGCAATGCTGCCTTTGGAGGTTACACCAGGTACTAATATGGGTGATTCAGCATGGATCGACACCTGGTACCTGCTTCAGCTATCGATCTTTCAATGTTAGCATTTTATGTATTTCATATGCACTATTTCAACAAAATATCTTGAGTGTATGGGAAAACTCTAACAAGGGATACCTTTGACTTCGAAAGCTCGGAACCTCACAAAACCATGCTTGAAATAAAAGGCAATCATAAACAGGACAGTGATGAGCCTTATTTCCATACAAAACGTTCCATGTACGTCAAGTAACATTTTAACAGAGAGAAACAAAGGAGCAAGATATCAGTACCATTGGAAGGAAATTATATGTAATTTAATGGCATCAGTGCATCATTAGATATACAATGATCAGCGCTAAATCTCTCTGCTTAAAGTACTTATAATAGTGCAAAACACACATATACAGCAGTACCACGTACCTGAAAGTGTTTATGTTAGTACTCAAAGTGCAGATGCAGGATTTCCATAGAGTGTTTAAAACAAAGTGGAGAGAACAATGTGCACACCTCACTAAAGCCACGTTATCACATTCCAAATCACTTTCGCATTCACAAAGTTCAATATCGAGAGCCACACTAATTACATTTTCAAATATGATGCTGGTATATCAGTATCATACCCTGGCTTTCGCCAAGCATATTGCAACATAGGCCTATACGTAGGTGCATCAAATCGATTGTAAATCGCAGAATGAAGTTTCACGATGAAATAACGATCATATACCTTCACTTGTGCTTTGGCACCTTGTAGTCTTACAAAATCAGTAATTAATCCTTTTGATGTAGAGTTTATATTGCCGAAATAAGTAAACATCATGAGGTTGACACTATTTTGTTGTTTTCGGTGGAAGGATCTTCAGCGTAACATCTTTGTTTGGAAATATTTCATCTAGAAGGGAACGATCTATATGACCCCCCACCCCCCAGGATTCACACAACACTAGGCTCTGTGTCCTTTAGTTATTTTTCCACTTTTGCTTGCCTCCACATGAATGACTCATGGACAGGTTGTTTCAATTTTGTTTAAAACACTTGGACCGAAAGCGCCTTGTGTCTCTTGAAAGACGTACAACTTGTTTCCTAGTCTGTCTGCCAGCTATTTGATAAAGCCACATCAATTGTGAAGCTGTGGGTAGAGCTATGTAAAGACTGCAACACACTAACTGTAGTTTTCTCTTCTCTGTAAGACAGTGTTGACACTGAAGACATTTCATACTGGAATTTACTCTGGTCACAGTTCCAAACAGTACCTTTCTCTTTCCCCCCACCGCCACTGTTGTAAACATGATCACTTCCTCCACAAACTGTTGTGCCTTCTGACGTATAATTTTATCGTCTTCTATGCCCTTACGTATGACAAATGTAAGTAATATGCTTGAATTAAATGCCATATTCTGCCTTGGGATGGTCGATAAAAGAAATGGACGCTTTGAAATAGACCAAGCCAACCACTTAAGCCCCTTCTAGTGCCCACATCTGCAGATGCCAATAGTGGACTGTAGATCCATACCTGCTTTCAGTATCGAATAGGGATATTACATACTCTTTTATAGTTTCTAATGGCGACAGTCTGTTTCCTCTGAAACGAGCACCTGCTCCCTGTTTCCTAGATACATAATTTACAATTAACGTGCTATTTGATTTACTTTTGGTGCACTTGAGCGCTTCATTGGTTTGCTATGGGAATTGAAACCACGATTGTAATAGTCCTCATAGATGTTCTTTAGTACGCTGTCATCAATATTTTTAACACACCATAGTTCATTTCTTTGGATGGTGAGGGTTCGTACTCACTGTGACTTGACTGTTCCTGTTACTATGGAGATGAATATCATGGGCTGCTTGAAGAGACACCTTCAGATTCATGTTCCTCCTGTCCTTCAAATTCCTTATATCTATTCAGCGTAATTTCAGGTATTTCTGTGTCGTCGCCATTATATTTCTCGGCCCCGATGTCATTTCCATATTCAGCACGTCGCAACTTGGACCATAATATTTGGAGCGCATGCGGTAGGTTTAATTCTCTTCATGACACCACAGTAACTAGCCTGCGAACACTCTGAGACACAAATACGTACTGAAGCTATGCCACTGGAGCACTGGTTATTGCAGCTACACTTACGCTATGCCACCGTCTTGTGGAGCTAGCAGACAAGTCCGGCTTTTGTATGCAAATGTTGACAAAGTAAGTTCCGTTTGTTTATATAAAACAAACGTATACAGATACAGAAAAAACATTTATTGTACAAAGATCTACAATTGTTAAACTACTTTTGTACATAACTTCCAAAATTTTGTAGGCATTTGTCACAGCGTGGCACTTTACATACGACCATAATATCCTAGGATTCTCTACCAAATTACGTGACATGGTTTCGTTGTGTGATGTAACCTGTTTTGTGTACCACGGCGGATCAGACCCTCTTTTGTTATATGTTTGGTATAAATCTGTCAATGGTAGTCGATATTATTTCTTTGAACGTAATCCCCATCATATCTACGTTAATATTGTTAGTTTCGAAAGTCTGGAGATTCTCTCTCAGGAAAACATTAATCGAATTTTTGTCTGCTTTTTTTAATAGCTATATTTTTAGTTTATTTTTGGTAGATTTGTGAAATCCGATATTCATTGTTGCTACAACAACTGTGTTCACTAATCAAAAAATGTTCAAATGTTTGTATAGCTTATGGGACTTAACTAAGGGGTCATCAGTCCCTAAACTTACAAACTACTTATCAACTAGTTTATCCTAAGGACGGCACAAATATCCATGCCCGTGGGGGGATTCGAACCCCCGACCGTAGTGGCCGTGCAGACCGTGACTGGAGCGCCTCAGTCCCCTCGGCCAGCGCGGCCGGCTGTTCACTAATCCCTGTGTCTGTTTTGATGCTCTTTATGAGGTCAGGATTACTTGTTGCCAAGCTGTCAAGTATATGTTCACAACCATTTCCTATTATAGTGGGTTCATGAACCAATTGCTCGAGATAATTTTCGGAGAATGCGTTCAGTACGATTTCGGATGAAGTTTTATGCTTGCCTCCGTTTTAAACATGTATTTTGGCAACCTATCGAGGGTAAGTTAATGCCGCCACCAATTACAATTGTTTTGTTGGGGAACGTTTTTGAAATTTGGTCCAGGCTTTCTTTGAACATTTCTGCAATCAAATCATCTGAGTCAGAAGGTCGGTAGAAAGAGTCAATTTTTAATTTATTCTTGTTGTCTCTACCCATGCAAATTCACAGGAACTATCTAATTCAATTACGCTGCAAGATAAAACACTTGTGAGAGCAATAAAAACGTCACCACCTGTTTTATTCAGTCTATCCTTTCTGAACACCATTTACGCCTTTGTAAAAGTTTCAGCTGAATTTATCTCCGGATTTAGCCAGCTTTCGATATGTATAATGATTTGTGATTCTGTACATTCTATTAGAGCTTGGAGCTCTGTAGCTTTCACCACACGGCAATGACAATTTATAACTCTTAGCCCAATAGTTCTTTGATCTATAATCGTCATATCTTTGACCTGTACTCCCAGTGCACGCCACACAGCTCCAGATACCTGTGTAGCCGCTTCCTGCGTATAGTCGAGTCCTGACCTATTCAGCGGAATCCGGAACCCCACCATTCGATGTCGCTAGTCGAGTAATCTGACGCCTACACGGTCGCAGAACCGTCTGAGCCTCTGATTCAGACCCTCCACTCGGCTCTGTACCATAGGTCCACAGTCGGTCAACTATGCTGCAGATGGTGAGATCTGCTTTCATGTTGTAAGCTAGACTGGCAGTCTTTACCACTTCCGATAGCCGCTCAAAATCTGACACATCATTCGTACCGACGTGAGCCACCACCTGCAGCTGGCTGCACCCGGTTCCGTTCGTGGAAGGACCCGTTCCAAATCTGGAATGACTCCACCCGGTATCCACACGGTGTGCACGTTGGCCTTCTTCCCCTCCTTGGCAGCCATCTCCCTAAGGTTCTCCATTAACCGCCTAACATGAAAGCGCCAAATTTCCTATTTAGATGATAATGGAAGGAATTACTGAACATCTGTTAATATCAATTCCGTATTCGAGCGTATTTTTGCTCTATGAAAAGGTATCAGCGAACTTGGACGTGTTATCAACGTGGAACGGTCTCGTAGTAAACCGCTGGACTCCCATCGATAACGTTGCAGGTTCGATCTCCGGTGGTTAAATGTATTTTTCACTTTCCATTTTACCCTAGTCGTCAACTTCCTACGATGTGAGGAGTCGTCAGAAATGACACGGTTCGAATTCCACCTTAAACTGATGGATTCTTCCGTGTTAAGACACGGTGAAATATACTTAGGACTTTTGAGAGCAAAAATTTGGGCGGATTACGTCTAACAAATGTCGACTTCATTAGTATATATTAGTATATTTAATATAAATTTACATCTGTTTCTGCTTTTTGCTACACACTAAGAAATTTCCGAAAGAAAAAAATCAGTGTCAATGTTGACGATGGAAAAACGCGTTTTCAATGCTATACATGGAAAATCGTCTGAATATGAGCATTTTTTCTTATATAAATGGGGTCAAAAGTTTTTGTGTTTTCATGCTGTAGCTTTGGTCTTGGTAAACGTGAGCGACTTTCCGAGCGCCGTGGCCGGTCGAGTGGTCCGCCCGCCGCGGTGGCCTGCGTGCTCGGTCAGAGGGCTCCACGCTATCTGCAATGAAAAAGAGCTGAGCCAAAAACTCGCTAAATAACACACAACAAACGACCGCAAAGAACCGATCAATCGGTGAATATTAATGACGCTTTCCAATGCTCTGCTTCCAAATGAGGCAAGAAAAGGTATTATAAATATGAGAATATTATCAAATATATCGAAAAAATCCAACAAAATATTACCACGATAGAGGTTCGAACCTGGATTAACGGTCTGAGAGTCCAAGTCCTAGAAGGCTTCGTTTTTTTGCACGTAGATTGATTCTTGGCGGTCGTTTGTTGATGTTGGCTCTGGGTTGTCGGTTGAGTTTTTTTGTTAGAAAGGGCGTCGAGCCCTGCGACCGAGCGCGCTGAGCCACCGCCCCATCGGCGGCGTTCGTGTTTACGAGCTGCGGCATGAAAGCATATAAAAACCTAAATTACTCTGACGTCAATAACTTTGGACCTATGTATATTAGTAAAAAATGCTCATCTGCACACGATATTTCGATGTATAGCAATGAAAACATGATTTTCCATCATCAAATTTGACCCTTATTTTTTCGAAACTACTGAGTGTCTAGTAAAAAGCCGAAACACGTATCTCTTTATATTGAATATAGAACGTCCATACAAAATTCTGTCGAAATCAGTGACCCATGTCAGACCTTCTCCTTGTCAGTCTATTCTATCGCTATCGCACAAGTAGTAATGGATGATCCTGAAAATCCCAAACATATTTTTAAGTACATATTGCATTTAATAATAAATATATTTTTGTGTTATGTCGAGTCAAAACTAAATTTCAGATCGTTAATAGAGCTAATGTTCATCACGAACAGTTTGCAATATTTAAAACTTTTGCTATTACCGTACACAAAAGTTAGGGACTAAGTATAAACAATACACCAATAGACATTAGTTCCTCGTTGTTCACATGCGGAAAAGTTTACGTGGCGCTTTCCAGAGTGCAAAGTTTGGCCAGATTATGTCTTATTAAAACGTACTTCACTAATATCAAAGCTCAACTGATCGGCAATTACAGAATACAAACGACTTAGAAACACATACCGCCCAGATTAGTCAAAAAGCCGCCGGGGAAAACCAAATACAGAGGTAGGCAGTGGGCGTCAAGAAAATACGTGGCTGACGTACAACAAATTTTACTGGAGAATAAAAGGAGCAGGACTGCCTACGAATAAAGATAACATCTCAACGCGCTTCTGGAAAGAACCACAAATGGGGTGTGATATTTGCACTGTGGCCAATACATTGACGGAAAAGGATCTAAACATAGGAACTGATTACGGTAGGTCAAGGTACAACAAAGAGAAAGCATTTAAAATGAAACGAAATTCACCCACATAAATGAATAGAGATAAAGGTAATAACAAAGGTTTGCGTGTCAAACGTTCTTCAAAAGACTACCTTCGCTGTAGATAATATCAGTGTGTGCAACATTCCGAATTCTCAAGATCACTCCCACACTACAGCCGTACAGCCGTATAAAGGCCTACGGCTAGTGCTATTTCATGTATTAAGTCTTTTATATATTTTTCGTTTATACAATTCATCTAAATGTTACATACTTTGTGGTTGACAGGTTCTCGATATGTGAAATACAAAGTTACATTACCTATAACAGCAACATTGTTAAGAGCTCCTTGACCCTTTATCCCAACATGTACTTTTTCATCAGTTCTAACGTTACGACATGAACGAGTAAAAGGCATATTACAATAAAAATAATTACTCTTTGACGATATTTATAGTTGACAGCCATGTACATCATGCACAAAATAATGTAATCTACTATCATTTAACTTTTTTTCATAGACACATTATATGCCTTAATTTTATGTTTTTTACTGTTAACTGACAACGATGATATTGATATTTTATTATCATTGTCAGACGCCATTTGAATGGTAATCTTCTACGTTTTTGACACATCAGTTTTATCTCACTTAATGTTACCATATAACAATTTTTTTAAACGAAAGTGACCATCCAAGTCACTATACAAACATAGTTAGTATCCTTCTGATGACCCTTAATCTGAGTGAATATCTTAATTTTATTCTTTATACTATTAAGAACCAGTTATGTGTTTTATTCCATGACGCCATTTGAATTGTAACTTGTTCTGTTTTTGACATCTCATTGCTAATATTTTACAATGTTACAAAACAGCATATATTTTTAATGATAACCTAAAGCTTCATGCAATAGACCATGGACCCTTCATATGTATATAAAATACATTCCCTTTGCCTTACTTTATTACAATAGCATTGTAAAAAGTAAAATCAAGCGTTCTTTGTACGTTATCAATAAACAATAACTTTACACAAATTTCAACGACAAATAAACCAAATGGTTTTCTGCAAGGTATCATATCCTGAAAATTTTTCCATGTATCTTAAATACATTTTATAGTTATTTTTTTTAATACCAGTAAAATATAGATACAGTGCTGCAGTACCACTCATAGAATATTTTTGAAAATATTAATAAGAACCTCATACAATTTATTGTCAATATTTTCATGTTTTAAGCTTCATTTTAATATCAGAATGAAGACTTTAATTAATTTATCTTAGACATTGACAAAGAAATGTGTGACCAATTACAATGTTATATTTTTTGACTAAATTCATCTATGTAGTCTTTTCATTGGCTATCAAAGATGAGTGGAGCTGGGAAAGAAGCCAATCCTCAGCTATTTAAGAGCAGTAAACCTTGCTCCAGCCAGCAGTGACGCACTAGAAGGCTCCAAGTTTCCTACCAGCTCCACAACATCAATGGGTATAACATCATTTTATTTCTCTTTATTAATTTAGTTAAGTTTGACACTAATGTATATTGCTGAACGTCCTCTAAATGTAATCATGATATATTTCGGAACTTATTTCCTGAAGATGGTTTAAATAAGACCGAAACTAGTCGGTTTTTTTTTTTTTTTTTTTTTTTTTTTTTTTTTTTTTTTTTTTTTTTTTTTTTTGCACTCTAGGCTGTTCTTCATATATGAAATGAATTTATATTAACAGAAAATCCAGTCAGCATAAATCTAGGAATTACAAGTAATAGAATTCGTGTGTCTTGTAACAATTATTTAATTATGAATTCTTAACATATCTGTATAATATGCTCCTAGCATTAATCAACTATTACAATTTTTAAATATGGAGACAGATATTTCCAGTTCATACTGTTTCAAAAAAATACGAAGAATTTGTAATTACAAATCGGATTGTTACTTTAGAAACTCCTTTCTCTTGTCTATAAATACAACTATGCTAATAAATATGTGGTTTATATTTTACATCGGACTCAGATCTGATTTTAATGGTCGTGCATAACTTTGTGTGATATTATATATAAAAGAAACATGAAGTAGTTTCACTCGTCGTGTATGAAATATTAAGAGCAGCACTTAACAGTGGGGACATAACTAACTGAAAATAAAATAAATAAAATAAAATAAAACCACGATAAATTTTCAATGTAAAAAACTTATATTCAAATACCCATTTTTTATTTTCTATCTTTTTAGTTATCAAGTTAGAAGTTCTTCATATATTTTTATTTGCCTGGTTTATGTACTAAAGGTAGTTTCCGTAATACTGGAAACTTTGGAATTTTAACTATGTCTAAAGTAAAAGTGTTGGTGAACTCAAATCGTAATGAAAATTTGTATAACGTGCAAGCAGAATTGCTTCTACCTGCTTGAAGTATTGTTTTGTTAAATTTATTAGTGTTTCATGAGAAAACGAGCAAGTATCTTCCCGACGAATTCATACAGGATAATTGATTATGTCGTTAAAAAAGTACAAGTAGACAAAGAAATCCAAAGCTATTAGATTATCCTATTATCTACAAATCAGTTAAAACATTAACTTCCACAAAAATTGAACACATAAACTATCTCGAGCGACCGAGGATGGAATTGCCGAAATTTTCAAACAGGTACCCGAAGCATAATGTTATAATCGCTGGCGACTTCAATTTACCCTCCATATGTTGGCATAAATACGCACTGAAAACCGGAGGCAAATATAAAACATCGTCCGAACTATTTCTGTATGCTTTTTGTGAAAACTACTTCGAACAGTTAGTTCATGAAAAAACTAGAATATAAATGGTTGCGAAAACCCTTGATCGACTAGCAACAAATAATAATATGCTAGTAAAGAGCATCAAAACAGATACAGGGATTAGCGAACATCGAGTTGTAGTAGCGAGACTGAATATCGAAATTACCAAATGCACCAAAAATAAACGAAAAATATATCTATTCAAAAGAGCAGATACAAATTCTCTTCACGCTTTCCTGAGTGATAGTCTCCAGTCTTTCAAAACTAAAAATGCGAGTGTATATCAGTTTGGCTTATTTTCAAAGACAGAATATCAGTAGCAATAGAGAGATTTATACCAAATAAATTAATAATAGACGGGGTTGACCCCCGTGGTACACAAAACAGGTCAGATCACTGTTGCAGAAACAAAGAAAAATGCAAAATTTAAACAGGCACAGTATCCTCAAGATTGGCGATATTTTACAGAAACTCGCCATCTAGCGCGGAATTCAATGCGAGAAGCTTATATCACTTTCCACAACGAAATCCTGTCTCATAATCTGGCAGAAAATCCAAATAAATTCTTGTCATATGTGAAGTACACCAGCGGCAAAACACAAACAATACCTTCATTGCGAGATTGGAATGGTAATACTATCGATGACAGTACTACAAAAGCAGAATTGCTAAACACAACTTTCCGACATTCTTTCACCATAGGAGACGAAGTAAAGACCCAAGAATTCGAACTAAGAACAGCTACCAGCGTGCGAAATTTATAAGTAGATGTTCTTGGAGTAGTAAAACAACTTAAGTCACTAAACAAAAACAAATCTTCCGAGCCAGATTGTATACCAACTACATTTCTCAAAGAGTATGCTGATGCAATAGCTCCATACTTATCTATCATATGCAACCGATCGCTCAGCGAAAGATCCGTACCCAAAAACTGGAAAGTTGCCCAGGTCACTCCAATATTCAAGAAACGCAACAGGAGTGACCCCCAAAACTACAGGCCCATGTCATTGACGTCGATTTGCAGTAAGATTGTGGAACATATACTTTGCTCCAACATTATGAACTACCTCGAAGAGAACGACCTATTAACCAATAATCAACACGGATTCAGAAAGTACCGCTCTTGCGAATCACAACGTGCCCATTTATTCACATGAAGTCATAAGTGTCATCGATTCCATATTTCTGGATTTCAGGAAGGCTTTTGACACTGTACCCCACAAGAGGCCTCTAATGAAATTGAGTGCTTACGGAATATCTCTCAAATTGTGCAAATGGATTCACGATTTTCTATCAGAATGAATAATGCTTAAATTTTTGTAGAGCTTATGCGACCTAACTGCGGGGTCATCAGTCCCTAAACTTACAAACTACTTATGAACCAGCTAATACTAAAGACGGCACAAATATCCATGCCCGAGGGGGGATTCGAACCCCCGACCGTAGTGGCCGAGCAGTACGTGATTGGCGCGCCGCAGACCGCTCGGCCACTACGGCCGGCTACTATAAGGAAGGACCCAGTTCGTAGTAATTGATGGTAAATCATCGAGTAAAACAGATGTGACATCTGGCGTTTCCCAGGGAAACGTTATAGATCCCCTACTCTTCGTTGTGTTTATGAACGATTTAGGAGACAATCTGAGTAGCTCCCTTAGACTGTTTGCGGATAATGCTGTTGTTTATCGGTTAGTGAAGTCAACTGAGGATCAAAAGCAACTGCAAAGCGATTGAGACAAAATTTCTACATGGTGCGAAAATCGGCAATTAACACCAAATAATGAAAAGTATGAAGTAATACACATGACCACTAAAAGGAATCCGCTGTACTTCAATTACACGATAAATCACTCAAACCTTAAGGTCGTAAATTCTACCAATTACGAACAAATTAGACTGGAGAGAACACACAGAAAATATTGAGGGGAAGGTGAACCAAAGGTTACGTTTCATTGTCAGAACGCTTCGAAGATGTAACAGCTGCAACAAACAGACTGTGTACATCACACTTGTGCGTCCCCTCCTGGAGTACTGTTGCCCAGTGTGGGACCCTCACCAGGTGGGACTGACGGAAGCCATTGAGAAGGTTCAGAGAAGGACAGCTTGTTTTGTTTTATCACGTTACAGAGGGGAAGCGCCACGGATAATGTTGCACGATTTGAGATGGAATCATTAAAAGAAAGACGTTATTCTTTGCGGCGGGAACTACGGTATTTGGCAAATTTCGATCACCGACTTTTACTTCTGAATGTGAAAATATTTTGCTAGCACCCAACTACATAGGGAGACATGACCATTCCAATAAAATGAGAGAAATCAGATCGAAAAAGGAACTTTTTAGGCGTTCTTTCTTCTCGCGCGCTATTAGAGAATGGAACGGTAGAGAAAAGTTATGAAAGTGTTTAATGTACCCTCTGTCAGGCACTTGAAAGTGATTTGCAGAGTATTTATGTAGATGTAAATAAACACTGTAATACAGATTGAATCAGCCAGTTTGAAAGACGACCGTCTGTCGTGCTCCATATTTTTTTATATTTCTGTAAAGTTATATTTATTTAATGTCGCTAGATTATCATTTTGTTAAAACTTGAACCCCACTCTTTGAAGGCTTCAGGAATAGAATTTTTTATTTCATGTGTTAAAATATTAGTTAATATTTAATGTGGCATTAGTACAGCTTCTCCGCTACGCCACTGTCCCTGTGAGAATGTGCAGTTGTTTTACTTTTAAGTGGGTGTGAGAATCTATAGCTGTCTGAATGTGGGGAGTGACAGCTCGCTTTGCATCGTTGTCTGTGGCTCAGTATCGATAGGTGCTAATACTACCAAAGAGGTTTATAAACCCTTTGGTTACAGTCCAGTCAGCGAGCCTTCTTTAGCGCGAGTGTACTCACTGTCCGGCCCCAAAACCGCTGTTTCTTGGATTTTCCGGCTTCCGGTCGTTTGACGCGTCCGGTGACCGCTCGGTCTGATCATTCTGGGCTGGTCGTCTGGTGAGATAAGGTTGGTTCTGCTCTTGTTTTTGGAGATGGTAGCGTTTCATTGACTAGCACGTTTAACTTAGATTCGTGAACTTAGAATAATTTTGTGGAATATTTTCTCCGATCGTGTGCGGAAATGTGTTCTCGTTTGTCAATTCAATGATTTCCAATATATAAATACCGTGTGCGTGATTCTAGTTGCAGTTTGATAACGGCCTGATATGTTAAAACCTTTTGTGATCATGTGGCGGTGTATGAACTCTGTGTAAATACTTTCTAGCTTTGTGGGCCCGATTCCTAATAGGTGATATGTTCATTTTATACAGTGCATGTAAAAATCTTCTCATCGTTTCCTTCCGTGAGTGATTTGTGTTCCATGTGGTTGGTTCATAGAAGAAAGCCTTCAGCTTCCACTCTTTTTTGTTCCATGCCCATCAGGCAAGTAACTACCCTTCTGATTTCCACAAATATTTCACGATCTTCTCTCCCCGCCTATTTTGATTTTGCTGTTTCTTCTCCGTTTTGTAGTACGTACTCTGTCTGTAATTCTCTCTCCTTCAATAGCTTACTTATGAAATCCTATCATTTCTATGGGTTGCATGATGTAATTCTTAATTTTATTTTTTTGACTTTGTAATTATTTCACTTTTACTAGTTTTTGAGACTGGACTTCATCCGTCTCTGTAAGGGCTCCCTATCGCGTGTATCTGCATTTCTTTCGCTTCCTTATATAATTCTAAGCATTTTTATGGGTTGCATGCTGTAGTTAATTTTCTTTATTTTTCGGAAACTGAATTTATTCAATTGTATCAGTTTTTGGAACCACGTAGGTCCGCGTTCCGACTTCCGGGGTTTGCAGCTAGTCGCCTGAATAGACGCCACTTCTCATATAAAACCAGTATCTAGATCGATTACTAACAAACTGCAGCTTAAGTATCCACCGTGATTTTGTATAATGAGTCCGATTTTCAACCACTTCACCTTCAGTGGAGTGCGTTCATGTAACGTAGCCGTTACCGTGTTTTGCTCGCGGTGCTATACACACGCACATCTCACAAGAGGCACGACAGATCAGAGCCAGCTTCAAAGTGTTTTTGTATATTGTGATTTGTGCTACATCTAACTTGCTGAATTTCGCCCACGATAGCGGCGCCTGCTTCCGCCTCGTCTCAGCACGCTGATTTCGGTGAGTTTCTCTGTGGCATTGCGTGTGTGTGAGAGAATGAGTGTTGTTGGTGAATCCTTCCCCCCAGTAACGTTAATTCATGTATAATTTAAGCTGGGCACCGTCCGCATTAATCCATGTAAGAGATGCATTTTTATTGTATTAACAAAATTGGTTCCCCATTTTGCTTGTTCCCTATCTGAATAACCAAGTTTAAGTTCAGCATAATCCGTAAGTTGCCTATAAATTGTAGTTTTAGAGAACCTTCCCTCTTTTATTTAATATTGTTCTTCTCAAGTGCTGAGAACAAGATCAGATGCAAATTATTTCTAAGTTTCGTTGCGCCATGAATGTTTTCTTAGCTACCTTTCTAAAATAACTTTAATTGTGGTGGCTTGCTTATTAATGTCTGTGTATAATGACGTGTGAGCTGCTATGTATATTGATTGACCACTGTAGTATTAACTTCCTTTTATTGAAGTAATTTGAAACGAGTCAGTTCTCAGTTTCGGCCAGGGACAAGTCTTTGTAGCTAGGAGTAACCAGTAGTTCACACGGACCTCATTTGCTAATTTTAGTGATAAAACAAGGCTCTTGTTTCGTACAGTGGTCGACTTTTAAGTTACCTACTACTACAGTTTTCAAATACCAAGAAAGTTAGCCACACAGAAGACGTTTTGGGTGTCAATGTTACTGTGTAAACGAATGTAAAATCGGCAGGAATCAAAGTTATTCGGCCGCACGGAGGCGTTCTAAGGCGCCTTGCTGCGGAGTGCACGTTTCCTACTCGTCGGAGGTTCGAGTCCTCCTTAGGGCCTGTGTGTATGTATGTGTGTGTGCGGCGGGGGGGGGGGGGGGAGGGCAAACTGCTGATGTCACGTGCCTCAAGGCTTACAAACTACTGCAACTAACTTTAACTCCTGCTAAGGGCAACCTACACAAACATGCACAAGGAAGGACTCGATCCTCCGACGGAAGCGAATGCGCATTCCGTTATTTTGCGCGGCTATTTCCACGAGACGCTTACTTTTATAGTGTAGTAATGATATAGCAAAAGCCTGAAGAGTGATCGATAATGAATTGTCACTATGAAGGACCCCTAAATGACGCGAACTTGTCCGGGCCAGCATTACCAGCACCAGAAACTCTTTGAAAGGAGCTTCTTTGTAAATCTTTATTCTGATGATTCGTAAAATTGTGCACTATCCAGATTTGATTGACATTATGTTGGGACAAATTATCTGATGTACTGCACGAGAACGTGATGGTAGACATACGTGTCGTTGAAGTTCCATTCAACCACATCTGATAATAAGCTGGGTGGACTAGTGTATACTGCACCAAGTGCAAGGTACCTTACACAAATATCTGCTGGCCATCCTAGAACAAGTAACGAACTCTCTGAAATATTGTGTGCCACCCACACGATTTCCCACGAAAAGGCTGCCGTCAGCACTAGAGCAGAAACGGCTGTGTTTGAAATGATGACGTGACGGTGACGAATGGCGGCGCACTGAGTCACACAGTTTGCTGCTACCCCATCGTCACGAGCATGGTGGGGACCTGGGATAAGGGCGGTTTATTCCAATGTTTTGGACATGAACAACAGTGCTATTCCTGGCGTCGATCTATGAGCAGCCATGAAGTTTCCCTTGTGGTCATGGCTGGCAGTAAAGAGGACAGTGCCGGCCGAGGTGGCCGAGGAGACTGAGGCGCTCCAGTCACGGTCTGCACGGCCACTACGGTCGGGGGTACGAATCCCCCCTCGGGCATGGATATTTGTGCCGTCCTAGTTCGTAAGTAGTTCATAAGTAGTTTGTAAGTTTAGGGACTGATGACCCCGTAGTTAAGTTCCATAAACTATACAAACATTTGAACATTTGAAAGAGGACAGTCTAAAATTCTTCGCCATCACGAGTTACCACTCCAAGTATGAAAGTGCCATTTTTCAAGAAGAGCATGTTTATCCATGTATGCCACGAGACCCTATCAGCTGTGTGGTGACAACAAGGATGCCCCTGATCCGTGCATAACATATCGTGGGTAATACCAGTTCGGACCTCAAATCCGTCCCATTGGCACTACCGAGGCTAAAGAATAGCCTGTCTTCCTGACAGGTTTGAAAGGCTTTATGACATCATTCCTAAGCAGTGTTCTTATCCAGGGTTGAGGCGAGCAAAGTCTAATGATATGTGTGTCCATATCGCCCAGTCGTCTGTAAATAGGATGCACTCCAACATCTCATACCCTCTGAAATCGTCAAATTAATAATCCTTCTTCAAATATGCTCCACCTTTTGCTCATACATTCCTATTTACACCTCTTGCTATCATTCAGGGAGGAGACGCACATAAACTGTATCATTACTCAGGAAATTTCTGCTTCTTCTTTTTCATTACGAGGTCAGCTATTGGAGGATTAACAATTTTTTAGCATATTATTAATTTATGTGGCTTTCCTCTACGCACCAATCGTAAGGATAGCCTAAGAGATGAAGTCGTATGAGACATCAGTTTGTAAATGGTAAAGTTTTAACGGGACTTGGAACTAGGAGTGGAGCGCTAGGGCCATATCGATCCTCCGCAAAAGTGGGTCGGTGTTGGCCGATGGGCTGCAAGGTCAGTTACTTGTGGTTGTGTCTGCAACGACAGGCCACCTTTAAAAGTGGCACACTAACATCGCTGTAACCGGGAAATTAGCAGGGCGCAACAGTATTACGCTGTCGGGGGTTCGAGTCCTCCCTGGGGCATGGGTGTCTGTGTTGTCCTTAGCATAAGTAAAGTTGGTGTAAGTACTTTGTAGGCGTAAGGACTAATGACCACCGTAGTTAAATCCATTAGATCTACAAACATTTTGGACAGCAACAGTATTTAACGTCGCGCGAACCTGTTCTACATCGTTGGATCAGGCTACATGAAACGGAGCTTACGACCATTGAAGAGCTGGATAATTATACGACGGCGAGGCTGACAAGGAGACAGTCAGACGTGTGGGTCACCGATTTTGATGCAAAATTTGCATTGAGGATCTGCACTGAAAATAAAGAGACACTTGTTTTGACATTTAGCTAGACACTCCCTAGTTATAGAAAAAAATGAAGGTCAAAGTTATGAAGGACAAACGTATTTTCAATTACACAAGGTGAATCACTTGTGGAAATGGAAAGTGCGATTGATGTGATGTTTTCACAGAATGGATTGATAGTCAAGGACTCGTATTGTTAGCCAATAAACATATTGTTAAAATACCTAGAAAAGTATTTTTTATGCAAGCATACAATTTTTCAAAGGGAAAAATGGTTGTTTCTATCATGCACTGGAATTTTTGACACAAGCTGTGTACAAAGAATTTTGAATGGCGTTTAGTTTGGCAGCTACAACCATTCAAAGTTTTGGGGCGGAGGCTACGAAAGCGTAGCTAACTGGCTGGTGGTCATGAGACAGTGGGTCGTGCCACAGGGGCTAGCCACTCGAACGGTTAGCTAAGCTATCGCAGCCTCCGCCCCCGAAACTTTGAACGGTTGTAGCTGCCAAACTAAACGTGGTAAAAATGTCATTCAAAATTCTTTGCCGGCCGCGATGGCCGAGCGGACTGAGGCGCTCCAGTCACGGTCTGCACGGCCACTACGGTCGGGGGTTCGAATCCCGCCTCGGGCATGGATATTTGTGTCGTCCTTAGTATTAGCTAGTTCGTAAGTAGTTTGTAAGTTTAGGGACTGATGACCCCGTAGTTAAGTCCCATAAGCTTTACAAACATTTGAACATTTGAAAATTCTTTGTAAAAATTCCAGTGCATGATAGAAACAACCATTGTTCCATTAAAAAAAACTGTATGTTTGCATAAGAATACACTTTCTAAGTAATATTACAATCAGTTTGTTGGCTAAAAATACGAGCCCCTGACTACCAATCCATTCTGTGAAAACCACACATCAATCGCACTTTCCGTTTCCGCAATATTTGCGGTGCAAATGTTAGATGGTTCACCCTGAATATAACGAGAGCGCGTTTAAAAACATACTTTATTAGTATAACAAAAGTTTGAAAGTCGCTGTAGCTTGGATAGCCGTAAACGTAAGTAGCCAGCCGGACACCGTCATCGGTCGAGTGGTGAGGGTGGGTGCCGTTACGTTGCCTTCGCTTGTTCGGTGGGTGGGCTGGATTACGTCTCTCATAAAAAACTGTCCCAAGAATTCATCGATCGACATAGAACAAAACCTATCCCACATCCTCAAAGATCTGATGTAGGCGAAGTAAAAATGAATAAATAAATAAAGATAAAGTTAAAAATGGTCCAAGTGTTAGATGACCAAGGCGTGGGCTCCGGTTGAAATCATTACCAAGGCTGGAACCGGGGCCCATGACCTGTTTCTCTGCCACCTCGACCACTCTTCATTTTATTTCTGCCGCGCGGGAATGGCCGTGTGGTTCTAGGCAACATGTCAAGTACTCCGTGGTCGATCCCGCCGGTGGTTCGAGTCCTCCCTTGGGAATGGATATGCATGTTGTCCAGAGGATAGGTGTAAGTTAAAGTAGTTTGTAAGTCTTGAGACGGATAACCGCAGCCTCTGGTCCCATAGGTTCACAAAGATTTGAACATTTTATTTTAATTTATTTACTGTTTTATTTTCTTTCAGGTAGATCGGTTCTTTGCGGATGTGGGGTCTGACATTTGACTCTAAACGTATCTGGTTGCCACATCTTAGAGATTTGAAGTGACGGTGCCTCAAGGCACTAAGTATTTTAAAGTGTCTTAGCCACACTTCGTGGGGAGCCGACATGACTTGTCTGCTACGGTTTTGTAGAGCATTTGTGCGTACTCGACTTGACTACTGGTGCACCGTGTATGGGTCAGCAAGACCCTCTTATTTAAAGATGCTGGACGTGGTGCATCATGAGATACGTTCATGGGATACGTTCCGAGGATTGTCTTTTGGATATGGATGTGTCTGGTTTTAATATTTGCAGCGAGGTTGGAGTAAATGTTCACCCTGGCTCCTCCAGCGGCCGAGATTACTTTTAGAGTTGACACATTTTAAGAAGCATTCTACTTCCGATTTTAGATTTCAATCTATATTCTCTAACATTTTAGATCAGCATCGTGATTTTACCGTGGTGTCCACGAATGGGTCCAAACAGGGGGACTCGCTAGGCTGCTCCATAGTGTTCCCCAACACCACCATCAGGATTCGCCTTCCCCCTGCATACTCCGTTTTCTCAACAGAACTCCATGCGATCCTGCAGGCGCTGGAGCAAATGCAGGGTTAGTGGCACGCAGTTTCTCCTGTGCTCCGATTCTCTCAGTGCACTGCAATCCATACGCAATTTGTTCCAGCTGAGAAGATAGTACGGCTCATTCATGACAGAATGTACACTCTCCATCAGCGGGGGAAGCAAGTGACATTCTGTTGGGTATCAGGACATGTCGGCATTCGTAGCAACGAAATGGCTGATCGGGCTGCCAAGGAGGCTTGCGAAGGCTATGATATTAACCATTGTGCCATTCCCCTGCCGGACATCC
This sequence comes from Locusta migratoria, assembly GCA_026315105.1. NCBI lineage: Eukaryota > Metazoa > Arthropoda > Insecta > Orthoptera > Acrididae > Locusta > Locusta migratoria. The sequence goes on from CM048755.1 coordinate 12,495,771, forward strand.
TCTCTACGGTGCGGCGGAAGTCCCTTCGTTTGTGGGAGGAGGCGTGGCAGGCAGTGACGAGCAATAAACTGCGGTCGGTCAAGCCAACTGTCCGACCATGGCGAACATCCTGTCAGTCATTGAGGCAGCATGAACTGGCCTTGACACGTCTCCGAATCGGGCATTGTCCTCTGACACATGGCTATTTATTACGTCGAGAGGATCCTCCGATTTGCGATGCTTGTGGTGTGCATATCACTGTTCGCTACATTTTACTTGATGTATTTCCTACTGTGCTGCTAGGGCAGCGGTGGCTCTTTGTAGTGCCCTGCTCTCTGTTTTAGCTGATGACGAGGTGAGTGTGACGAAAGTTTTCAATTTCTGTGAACTTTCTGCACTCAGGCCTAAGCTTTTAGGCTGGAGGTTTTAGGACGTTAACGAATGGCTGTCCCACCACTCCTCTGGTACGGCATTTTGAGAACGTCTACGACTGTAAATCTTGGACGATAACCATGTATTACAACATTGCCATGTTTGGTTGGGTCCTTGCTTCGTTCTCCTTATCATTTGGCTAGTTTTGTTACTTTCCTTTCTGTTCCCTATTTGTGTTCATTTCATTTTATTCAGGTCACACGTATAGCCTAATTATCTTGTACGGGCGCTAAAGACCTAGCTGTCGTGCGCCCATAACATCCTATCCATCCATCCATCCAAGAACAGCTGCGAGCATGCGAAACTTAGAAGTAGATGTTCCTGGAGTAGTAAAACAACTTAAGTCACTAAACAAAAACATATCTTCCGCGCCAGATTGTATACCAACTAGATTCCTCTCAGAGTATGCTGATGCAATAGCTGCGTACTTAGCTATCATTTACAACCGATCACTCAGCGAAAGATCCGTACCCAAAGACTGGAAAGTTTGTCCAAGTTACTCCAATATTCAAGAAAGGCAATTGGAGTGATCTCCAAAATTACAGGCCAATCTCACTGACGTCGATTTGCAGTAGTATTTTGGAACATATACTTTGTTCGAACATTATGAACTACCTCGAAGAGAAAGACCTATTAACCAATAGTCAACACGGATTCGGAAAGTATCCCCCTAACGAAGCACAGCTTGCCTTTTATTCACATGAAGTGATAAGTGCCATCGACAAGTGATCTCAAATCTATTCCATATTTCTGGATTTCCGGAAGGCTTTTGACACTGTACCCCACAAGCTGCTTCTAATGAAATTTCTTGCTTATGGAATATCTCCCCAACTGTGAGATTGGATTCACGATTTCCTATCAGAAAGGACACAGTTCGCTGTAATTGACGGTAAGTCATCGAGTAAAACAGAAGTGATACCTGGCGTTCCCCAGGGAAGCGTTATAGGTCCCCTACTCTTCCTTGTGTTTATAAACGATTTAGGAGACAATCTGAATAGTTCCCTTAGACTGTTTGCGGATGATGCTGTCGTTTATCGGTTAGTGCAGTCAACAGAGGATCAAGAGCAACTGCATAGCGATTTAGATACAATTTCTAAATTAAAATATCCACGGGTGTACTGCCGGTCTATAGTGTCCAACGGGCGCAATATTTCGGCGATCATACATGTCGCCATCATCAGGGGAACTGACGGACTGAGCTCCTAAAAACGCGACGGCACGGAGATCCGCACGCTACAGCTGCCCGAAGGGAACTGGGTTCTAGCCACAAGGATGGGGCCCCTCCACGCCCACACCAACGTGGTGACCATCACAAAAGTTCTACTGTCACCTCCGTAATTAAGTTAGTTTGCTAAGGTGGATCACGGGATGTGGGAACCGCGATGTTATCCGTACGTGTGGGCGCGATCACCCATTAATACGGTGCATCTGGAGATAGAATTGGTCGAAAGGTATACGAAGGGTAAAGGTATGTAAGGGCAGAGGAAAAAAAGTGCCAAGGCAAGAGCCAAGGGAAAAAAACCTCTGCGACAGTGGGGTAGGTATGAAGGGCAGTAGCGGTATGCTATCTGCGACAGATCATGCAAGGGTTGGTAATGTTAGTGATGGGTATTTTCTCAGTACCATTAACTTTGCTAGGTTTGTCATAAAGAATCAGTCCGTTTTGATGCGAGGTTCTGCTGCAGCTGAGCTCCAATGATGCCTCCTGGGTCGGCTGTGGCAGAATACCTGTAACATAGCCAAGTCTGTCAAGGTAGTTAGGCAGTTCGGTCATAGAACTGGCTAAGAGTGCGGGACTGTTTAGGTTTGTTTGTGTTTAGTGCGATGAATATGGTTTCCCTGCCTTGCCTGTAGGTCGGCTGTGGGCTCAACCCGGTAGCGGGCCATTTAAATACCCTCGGCCCGCGGAGCGACCCCTCCGCGGTCCGCACCCCGCGTTGCGGCCGCGCAGTGGAACCGAATGCGACGGCGTCTGAAATGACGTCGGTGTGTGGGCTCTGTCCGCCGTGGACGTCACTTCGTTACGTTTGCTAGATTTACTCTTAATTAACCCAATCGCTGGTTCCCAAGCTTTGCTAAGATTATAGCCACAGTCACGATTTATGAGGTCGTCACTTGTGCGAATTTCAATGGCCTCTCTTACGACGCAGTCCCAGTATCTCGACGTCTGTACCAGAATCCTAGTTCTTTCATACTCCATCGCATGAGTCTCCGACAAACAATGTTCAGCGACCGCCGACTTGCTCGGATACATCAATCGTGTGTGCCTCTGGTGTTCAACGCATCGTCCCTCGACGGTACGCATCGTCTGGCCAATATATGACTTTCCACACTGACACGGAATCTGGTACATGCCGGCCTTCCTCAAACCGAGATCATCTTTAGCGCTCCCCACCAGTGCACGAATTTTAATCGGCGGACAAAAAACAGTTCCAACCTGGTGTTTTTTCAAAATGCGGTCGATCTTCCCCGAGAGTGCGCCGGTATATGGAACGAACGCAGTGCCTACATCTTCCCTCGTGTTTTCATCCGTTTCCACAGGTTGTGTTGTAGTGGTTGGGTGGAGAGCCCGCTGAATCTGCCACTCTGAGTACCCATTCTTTCGAAATACTGTTCTCAGGTGTTCCAATTCCTGGGGTAGACTCTCTGTGTCGGAGATAGTGCGCGCCCTATGTACTAGAGTTTTGAGTACCCCATTCCTCTGTGAAGGGTGGTGACAGCTGTCTGCGTGTAAATACAGATCAGTGTGCGTTGTCTTCCGATATACACTATACTCTTTGCTAGTGATGTTCGACTTCATGGGCTTGGATTTCGTCAACGCACGACAAGTTTCACGACGTATTTCCTCAGCTGATTCAGGCGGAAGTCGAGCTGCAACCTGTTCAACAGCACTAATAATTTCTGCGACCGGTGTGAACTTGGGGGTAGGAGCAAAGTTGAGTCCTTTCTCCAAAACTGAGACCGCATCATCACTCAACTTCTTGCCAGTCAGATTGATGACAGTCTTGCACGGAACCTGCAGAGATGGTTTGTCAAGGTGGCGTGAGAACTTAGCTGTTTGACGTCCCGTTGCCTTCTTATGGGCGGAATCAGCTGCAACCGAAGTAACACCATCAATCCAATACCAGGAAAAAGACGTGAAGTGACTAGCCAGATGCAAATGCTTGTTGAATAGTTCCAGTGAGATGAGCTCAAGGCTACGGCGGGTGAATTGCACTCTCTCACGAAGCAATGCAAGGCTGGCCCGTTTTTTAATTCTCTTGGCTGCTGCAGAATCGATGTGATGCGTAACCTTAGCAAAATTTGGAACAACATTCTCGGAAAGACATCTCTTTAAAAAAGCAAGAGTACTTAGCAAACGACATCTACGGTGGCACAACTTTTGAAATTTCTTCATGTTGCGCGATACATCTCCTCCCCGTAAAGGTGTATGATGTGATTCTTCAGTTTCTCCCGGCGTATTTGATAATCAAAATATACACGGGTGTACTGCCGGTCTATAGTGTCCAACGGGCACAATATTTCGGCGATCATACATGTCGCCATCATCAGGGGAACTGATGGACTGAGCTCCTGGAAACGCGCCGGCACGGAGATCCGCACGCTACGGCTGCTCGAAGGGAACTGGGTTCAAGCCCGGTAGAGGGCCATTTAAATACCCTCGGCCCGCGGAGCGTCCCCTCCGCGGTCCGCGACCCGCGCCGCGGCCGCGCAGTGGAACCGAATGCGACGGCGTCTGAGATGACGTCGGTGTGAGGGCTCTGTCCTCCGTGGTCGTCACTTCGTTACGTTTGCTAGATTTACTCTTAATTAACCCAATCGCTGGTTCCCAAGCTTTGCTAAGATTATAGCCACAGTCACGATTTATGAGGTCGTCACTTGTGCAAATTTCAATGGCCTTTCTAACGACGCAGTCCCAGTATCTCGACGTCTGTACCAGAATCCTAGTGCTTTGATACTCCATTGCATGATTCTCCGACAAACAAAGTTCAGCGACCGCCGACTTGCTCGGATACAATCGTATATGCCTCTGGTGTTCAACGCATCGATCCTCGATGGTACGCATCGTCTGTCCAATATATGACTTTCCACACTGACACGGAATCTGGTATACGCCGGCCTTCCTCAAACCGAGATCATCTTTAGCGCTCCCCACCAGTGCACGAATTTTATTCGGCGGACAAAAAACGGTTCCAACCTCGTGTTTTTTCAAAATGCGGGCGATCCCATTCTTTCGAAATACTGTTCTCAGGTGTTCCAATTCCTGGGGTAGTCCGTCAGTTCACCTGATGATGGCGACATGTATGATAGCCGAAATATTGTGCCTGTTGGACACTATAGACCGGCAGTACACCCGTAGATATTTTGATTATCAAATACGCCGGGAGAAACTGAAGAATCACAATTTCTAAATTGGTAATTGACACTAAATAAAGAAACGTGTGAAGTGATACACATGACCACTAAACGAAATCCGCCGAACTTCAATTACACGATAAATCAGTCAAACCTTAAGGTCGTAAATTCTACTAAACACCTAGGAGTTACAGTTACGAACAACTTACACTGGAGAGAACACATAGAAAATATTGTGGTGAAGGCGAACCAAAGATTACCTTTCATTGGCAGAACGCTTCGAAGATGCACCAGCTTCACCAGACTGCCTACATCACACTTGTGCGTCCTCTCCTGGAGTACTGTTACCCATTGTTGGACCCTCTCCAGGTGGGATAGACGGAAGGTATTGAGAAGGTTCAGAAAAGGGCAGCTTGTTTTGTTTTATCAAGTTTACCGGGGGAAAGCGTCACGGAAATGTTGCACGTATTGGGGTGGAAATCGTTAAAAGAAAGACGTTATTCATTGCGACGTGATCTGTTTGCGAAGTTTCAATCACCGACTTCTGAATGTGAAAATATTTTGCTAGCACCCACCTACTTAGGGAGACATGACCATCCCAATAAAATAAGAGAAATAAGATCGAAAACGGAACAATTTGGGTGTTCTTTCTTCCCGCGCGTTATTAGAGAATGTAAGTGTAGAGGACCGTTATGAAAGTTGTTAATGAACCCTCTGCCAGGCACTTATATGTGATTTGCAGAGTATCTATGTCGATGTATGTAGATGTAATACAGGGGTTCCTTGAAAAATGCCGAACTAAACGAATACTTGTGAGTAGAGTCGAAACAAGGGTTATCCTGTTCTGTTTCTCACTACAGTTTTCCATCTTGTTTCTATGAGACGTACAAGTCCTCAGGGTCGTGAATCGGCTATACAGGACGTTGTGAATTGTTCATTAATGGAGTAAATATAAATGTCCTTCCGGAAGGCATGCACGGATAGCGTAATGGTAACGCGACCGCTCGTGAAAAGTGGGAAATACGGTTCGAGAACTGGTCCGACAGAAATTTTCATATGTCACCATTAAATCCTACAGCTGATACTTTACCAAGCTATTGGTGTTTCTAAATTACTTATTCGTATTCGAAATTGTGAATACGAGTTTAAGATACGATTTTGCCATTCCCTTGTAATCTGGGCGCACTACGCAGCTACTGTGGTATACATTTAGGTTTCAGATGAGCGTATACCTTAAGGTAGGCAGGATCGCCGACGAGGAGGTGCAGGCCGGACTCGGCAGCCTCGGTGAGCGTGAGCGCGTAGTAGCCGGCGATGCCGAACAGGTCGCAGGCCAGGGACAGCAGCACGCGCTCGGGGTAGCCCTTCACCTGCCGCCGGAACAGCACCTGCAGCACAACGCCTCGTTCAAACGTTTCTACAGCTTATGGCACTTGGCTGCGGGCTCATCAGTCCCTGAACTTACAAACTACTTATCAACTAACTTATACTGAAGACAGCACAAACATCCACGACAGAGGGAGGATTCGAACCTCAGATGCGAGAGGCCGCACGACACGCAACATGGCGCTCCAGACTGCTCGGCTACTGCGCGCGGCACCTCCTTGTTCTCGTAATCCAGTGACGTGTTGACTGCAGGTATGCCCCCAATCTCTTTCATTTATTCGTCGTCGACTTATGCGACATACACGTAGAAGGAAGTGATATACGTGTAGACCCTCCAAGAAACGTATATTCTCGGAACGTTGGCCCTTTCCTGCAGCGCGTCACTGGAGTGACACTTTGTGAGGGTACAAGACTTTTAACCGAATGATTTAGCAATTAGTACTCCCACTGCCGTCGACAAGGGCTGTACCTCTCAGTCGGCTTCTAATGAAATTGCTTGCTCATTGAATATCGCCCCCAATTGTGCGATTGGATTCACAATTTCCTATAAGAAAGGACACAGTTCGTAGTAATTGACGGGAAGTAATCGAGTGAAACAGACGTGATATCTGGCGTTCCGCAGGTCCTCTACTCTTCGATGTGTTTATAAACGATTTAGGAGACGATCTGAATAGCTCCCTTAGACTGTTCGCTGATGATGCTGTCGTTTATCGGTTAGTGAAGTCAACAGAGGATCAAAAGCATCTGGAATGCGATTTAGACAAAATTTCTATATGGTGCGAAAATTGGCAATTAACAATAAATAATTAAAAGTGTTAAGTAATACACATGATCACTAAACGAAATCCGCTGAACTTCAGTTACACGATAAATCAGTCAAACCTTAAGGTCGTAAATTCTACCAAATAACTAGGAGTTCCAATTACGAACAACTTAGTCTGGAGAGAACACATAGAAAATATTGTGGGGAAGGTGAACCAAAGGTTACGTTTTATTTGCAGAAGGCTTCGAAGATGCAACAGCTCCACAGAAGAGACTGCCTACATCACACTTGTGCGTTCTCTGCTGGAGTACTGTTGCGCAGTGTGGAACCCTCACCAGGTAGGGCTGACGGAAGACATTGAGAAGGTTCAGAGAAGAGCAGCTCGTTTTGTTTTATCACGTTACAAGGGGAAAGCGTCACGGAAAATGTTGCCCGATTTGAGATGGAAATCATTAAAAGAAAGACGTTATTCGTCGCGGCGAGATCTACGGTATTTGGGAAATTTCGATCACCGACTTTTACTTCTGAATGTGAAAATATTTTGCTAGCACCCACCTACATAGGGACACATGACCATCCAAATAAAATAAGAGAATTCAGATCGACAAAGGAACGATTTAGGTGTTCTTTCTACCTGTGCAGTATTAGAGAATGGAAAGGTAGAGAAAGGTTTTGAAAGTGGTTAATGAATCATCTGCCTGGCACTTAAATGTGATTTGCTGAGTATCTATGTCGATGTAGATGTAGTTTCAATAATTACGTAAGCGTACGGTGAGTGGTGTAAGATGTTTTAGAAAAAAGGTTATATTTGTAAGTTTGCGGTGTTTTTGGAGTGTTATCGACACAAGAGTTGTGTGGATGTGTTCCTAGGTATCTGACACATTGTGCATCGCTCAACTCAATGGAGTCCCAGCAGTGGAGTTCCATGGAAAAAAAGAACACTGTCAAAATAATTTTGTAAGAGTGCTTCCATGAGAAAATTGCTAATGTAAAATTGGAAATTAGTAATTGATTAAGAATGCTGTCACTCGCGTGCTAAACAATAAATGCCCTTATCTTGAAGTCTTCACTACGAAGAAGCACATAATAGTTTTTCGGAGGTTTTGTCAGACAAGCACCAGGGTGATGACAAAATATAGAACTTCCCCTCCGTGATTAGGTCCCTTCTAACTTTCACACTTAGTAAATGAACCTGTAATGAAGCGCGCAGCTCTCGTTTCGATCTCCTCTATTACCTTTATCAATGCTATCTGTAACGGATCCCATACACATAAGCAATATTCAGGTATTTGCCGACCGTGTGTTTTGTAGATTACTTCATTTCCTGGTGGACTAGACTGACTCACAATTTATTCTTTGTATCTCAGTCAGGCATTTGTCTTACAAGCAATAAATTTGATGTCATCGTTCCACTTCAGGTCGCTGCTTCTGAATAGTTCAAGATATATTATGGTAGTACCTGCTTCTAGAGATGGACATCAATTACGTAATCAATAATACAGGACATTGTTTTACATGTATTCGTAGTACGTCACTTTTGTTTATGCCGCCCCCGGCACTACGCTGCAGATTACCCTGGATTGCGCTACATTTCCCAGCGTTGCAACTTCTCGATACACTACAGCATTATCCGCGAAAAGCTTCATCCAACTTCCGATTTTATTACCAGTCATCAGTGTATACTACGAAAAGCAACGGTCCTGTAAAACTCCCTTGTTGCACACCAAAGGCTACTTTCACTTCAGAATCCCTCTCTCCATTGACAATGACAGGCAGCGTTCTGGTTGCTAGCAAATTTTCAATCTAGTCAGACAGCTTGTCTGATATTTCATAAGCTCGTATTTTTCTCAATAGGTGACAGTACGGAACCATATCCGACGCCTCTAAAAAAAGGGAAGAAACACTGCATGTACACATGACACCAAAAAAGTGGGCTACTGCTGAATGCAACCCAACTAGCGTAGCTGTGTTGCAGGTACGCTACACACGAGACCCCTTTGGGGAACAGTCGTTCCACTATACAAAATGGATACCACAAAGTACACTAGCGAATACTGTCCTTTATGCAGTCATTGCAGATGTAAAATGACACCGTCACACAAATATATTAGAAAACACGTGATTAGAGATGAGACAGGCCGTAACGCTTGTACATTAAATTCAACACGATAAGTGACACTTAAGAGGGTCTTATGTCATTAAATGGCATGACGAGTTTTTGTTTGTGATCTCAACTTGAACCTGTTGTTAACGAAAAACGCTTGCATATCTGATCGAGAGACGACTAGATGTAAAGAGACATAAAATATTGAGTTTGCACCAATATCAGCCTACTAGGGCGAATGTTTGTACCTGGGAATAAATTACTACAATTTTAGTATTGCATGAGAACTCCCCCCAGGGCGCTCACGGTTCTTTCGTGTGTGGCGAGTACGGAGCCCCGAGCTAATGCAGTCTTCCTTCGTTCTTCACTTCCCGGACTGCAGTTCCTTTCCCCCTCCCCTCCTTTCCTATCCACACTCCTTCCCCTCACCACCAGAGACTGATAACCTTAGTAATTTAGTCCCCCTATCCAAACCTAACAAACCAACCTCGTTAAACGCAATGATGACAAGTTGCAGTAATGGATGTAGATCAGAACCCAGTACAGATTTGAATAATTGATAACCATGCACAATCACCAATAACGTGATACTGGAACCTGAATGACAATACAAATGATTATTTTCTGGTAGGGTTTCGAACCCGGTACCATTCGCCATTGTATTAGAGTTACGAATATTCTTATTGTTTCGTCAGCAGTAGCGCGGTATGCACATGCTCGGTTAGAGGTAACGAATAATGCGGTGCTGCCTGGGACTCCGACCCCGCGTATATCGTCGTTGTCGACCTTACACAAAGTGTCAACCGCAACATTCTCCTTCAGTAGCAGGCTGATTTTTGTTGACATCTGGAGGGGTTTTATATCCTGAAGAAGTAATGAAATGATTCGGCAGTGTCACGTCGAAGAGTTAAAATATAGAAAAAAATGGTATCAAAGCTCGACACCCAACCATGTTCCAATATTTTCAAAAAAATCTCAAGGCCACTAAAAATATGGAATGAAGGTACTATGACCTTACATGACAACAGGTTCAAGAACGAAAATAACATTACTGTACGAAAGCCTATGAGTCTCAGTTTCTGCAAATAGCGTTTTTTGCCTCTGACAACAAAAATAGAACCAATTATGAAACTTCCTCGCAGATTAAAATTGTGTGCCAGAAATGGGACTCGAACCCGGGACCTTTGCCTTTCGCGAGCAAGCTCTCACTCCGCTGCAGAGTGAAAGATTCATTCTGGAAACATCCCTTAGGCTGTGGCTAAGCCATGTCTCCACCATATCCTTTCTTCCAGGAGTGCTAGTCTTGCATGGTTCGCAGGAGAGCTTCTGTGAAGTTTGGAAAGTAGGAAGCGAGGTACTGGCGGAAGTAAAGTTGTGAGGTGGCATCGTGAGTCGTGTCGGGATAGCTCAGTCGGTAGAGCGCTTGCCAGCGAAAGGCAAGGGTCCCAGGTTCGAGGCCCGGTCCCGGCACACAATTTCAATTTGCCAGGAAGTTTCATATCAGCGCACACTCCGCTGCAGAGTGTAAGTTTCAATCTAGAAACAATTATGTTCTGGTCAAACCGAATGGATCAGTGTAAACTACAGCAAAGTTCTGCATTCTGTGATTGGGGTTACTGGAGGTGAAGAGGATATGATTTAAGAATACTGCTCCAGTCACTTTTTCTTGAAATGATATTTATTCCATGAACCGGTTTTCAAACCTTTCAGGTTCATCATCAGATGGATCAGATGTAACATGATCCATCAGATGTAACATGATCCATCTGACGATGAACCTGAGAAGGTTTGAAAACTGGTTCATGGAATAAATATCATTTCAAGATAAACTGACTGGAGCAGTTTTCTTAAATCATACTGATTCTGAAACATCTGTAATGAATAATCTAATTGAAGAGGATATGTTTGTGCCCGTCAAAAAGTGTTACCCAAGAGGGGGAACGAACCCATACATTAGCCATTACAAGTTAGCCTTAGACCAATCAAACACAGGATTTTACATACATTAGTAATACATGGTGGCTACGACAACTCTAGTGAATCAAATGAGAAACCTTAGATAAAACTAATGTGTGAGGCACCTTCACCAAAGTTAGCGTTAACTTGAAAAGTGCCATTGGTTGTTTGGAGCGCCGTTGCTGAAAAGAGATGTAACTCAATGACATTACAAAACAAAAATTACTATTTTGCTCAAGCTCAATAATTTTGGACTTAAAACAATCCTCATTGCGAAAGTGAATATAGCTGGTTGGTGCGACAGAAAGATCTGTAGCAACTATCAATCTCTAGGTTAGGTTGGGAGGCAACATTTTGGTTATGGGTTGGGAAGTCAATTAAGGTGAAAGGTCAAAAGCTGATTGTGTAGAAAGAATGATCTGGAGCATAGCAAAAGATATATATTACGTTAGGAGGCAAAAGTTTGGATGTGAGTTGGTGATGACACTGAATGTGAAGGCTGAATTAGTTGGTTGAGGTGAAGGAAGAGACTGTAGTGAAACCCAAAATCTACTTTAGGATGGGAAGCAAGAGTTTGCTTGTAAGTTGTCGAAACCAATGAATGTGAAAGATGAAATAGTTGGTTGAGGTGACAGAATAATTGGTTACAAAGCTGATGGTCTAGGTTATGTTTGGAGGCAACAGTTGAGATATGAAACTTCCTGGTAGATTAAAATTGTGTGCCGGAACCGGGACTCGAACATGGGACCTTTGCCTTTCGCGGCCAAGCGCACTACCGACTGTGCTATCCCGACACCACTCACGATGCCGCCTCACAACTTTACTTCCGCCAGTATCTCGCCTCCTACTTTCCAAACTTCACAGAAGCTCTCCTGCGAACCATGCAAGACTAGCACTCCTGGAAGAAAGGATAAACTGTGAAGTTTGGGAAGTAGGAGGCGAGGTACCGGCGGAAGTAAAGTTGTGAGGTGGCATCGTGAGTCGTGTCGGGATAGTACAGTCGGGATCGCCCTGTTCTGGTTCCCTCCTTCATCTGACGGTAGTTCCTTCCTTTCTTCAGGTCAGTGAGCATTCCAAATCTTCCCCTTCCCTCCATCTTCTACCTTCTACTTTTCCTTCCATTATTCTTAGTTGCAGACAAATTTTATGTAACATGTGTCCCAACCAAGATGGTTTCCTCATCTGGATTGTCCTAATGAAGGTCCTTTCCTCTCCTACCCTACCCTACCTCCTACTTTCCTGAAAGCTATCTTTCCCATAGAGATTCTTTGCCTTACTTCCTCTGTGCAACTTCCACTGGATATTATCATGCTTCCCAAATATTGAAACGATTACACTGTTCCAATACTCTTCCCTCTAATGATACTTTGATTGTGTCATCTTCTTTTCCAATTTTCATGACTTTTGTGTATGCACCAATTCTCGAAATTACTGTTGATTGAATGTTTATACACGATTTCTGCATCCTTTGTTATTGAAAAATTGACGTTCTACGAAATAGGTTGGTATCGATGGAGTTTGGAATCTGGAGATTCAGGATTTTAATGTCGGACAGACTAGTATTTTCAGGTGAGTCAGAAGTAAAGGGGTGGTAAACAGAATCGTGATCTTTTGCACCAAAATTGAACGAATAATTAAATAAAAACAAATACCGTTAATACTGTAAACAAATTTTGTACTCCGCAATCTAGTCTTCCCATTGAGCGGTCCGGCAAACAATATTCCAGTTATCGAGTGAGTGATTAGGTTATTAATAGGCCCCTAGAACTATGAATACCGCCACTTCCGTGTGGCTTCCTTAAGAGCAGTGACAAAATGAGGGGAAAGAGATTAAGTCATAGGGGGACGGCCTGACCTAGAGGTACTAATAGAATGTGGCAGAAGACCAGAAGGGGCAGGGCGCATGAGTCATAGGAAGCGGGGGTGATCGAGATCTACACTCCTGGCCATTAAAATTGCTGCACCACGAAGATGACGTGCTACAGACGCGAAATTTTACCGACAGGAAGAAGATGCTGTGATATGCGAATGATTAGCTTTTCAGAGCATTCAAATGTTCAAATGTTTGTATACCTTATGGGACTTAACTAAGGGCTCATCAGTCCCTAAACTTACAAACTACTTATGAACTAACTACTTCTAAGTATGGCACAAATATCCATGCCCGAGGGGGATTCAAACCCCTGACCGTAGTGGCCGTGCAGACCGTGACTGAAGCGCCGCAGTCCCCTCGGGCACCGCGGTCAGCTCACAGCATTCACACAAGGTTGATGCCGGTGGTGACACCTACAACGTGCTGACATGAGGAAAGTTTACATCCGATTTCTCATACACAAACAGCAGTTACCGGCGTTGCCTGGTGAAACGTTGTTGTGATGCCTCGTGTATGGAGGAGAAATGCGTACCATCACGTTTCCGACTTTGATAAAGGTCGGATTGTAGCCTATCGCGATTGCGGTTTATCGTATCGCGACATTGCTGCTCGCGTTGGTCGAGATCCAATGACTGTTAGCAGAATATGGAATCGGTGGGTTCAGGAGGGCAATACGGAACGCCGTGCTGGATCCCAACGGCCTCGTAAACTCTTGTTCGCATCGACGGAACTTTGAACAGTGGCCGTTACATTTCAGATGTGTTACGATCCGTGGCTCTACCCTTCATTCGATCCCTGCGAAACCCTACATTTCAGCAGGATAATGCACGACCGCATGTCGCAGGTCCTGTATGGGCCTTTCTGGATACGGAAAATGTTCGACTGCTGCGCTGGCCAGCACATTCTCCAGATATCTCACCAATTGAAAACGTCTGGTCAATGGTGGCCGAGCAACTGGCTCGTCACAATACGCTAGTGACTACTCTTGATGAACTGTGGTATCGTGTTGAAGCTGCATGGGCATCTGTACCTGTACACGCCATCCAAGCTGTTTGATTCAATACCCAGGCGTACCAAGGACGTTATTACGACCAGAGGTGGTTGTTCTGGGTACTGATCTCTCAGGATCTATGTACCCACACTGCGTGAAAATGTATTTACATGTCAGTTCTCATATAATGTATTTGTCCAATGAATAACAGTTTATCATCTGCATTTGTTCTTGGTGTAGTAATTTTAATGGCCAGTAGTGCACTAAGTAGCGGAGCTATCAGTGTACTTCTCGCCACTCGTATTTCACAGTTCTGTGTATTCACATCATCGCTTTTTCGCAATGGCCGTAGTGTGGGACGACTTTCTTTTCCAAGTCCCAAGCTACTAATAGGATCATTTGATTGGTATCCTGTTTCGATACTCTTTTTAAATTAATCAGTACATCGTGGTTACAGACATAAAAGGTAGCTTTTGTATACAATTATGGTATTCTGCTCGTTTGTCAACCTTTGAATTGTCGTTAGTCTCGCTAAGACACAGTAGCAGTTACGTATAACAGGGTCTGTGGGCACGGCAGTCCCCCAAGTCGAGCGCACAGCTGTACCAGTACCCGTTCACGGAACTTTCAACCCTCTGTTCCTTCCTTGTAGGTAACGTTAGAAACCAGAATTCTTGGTGACTGCGAAGACTTAATATATCTAGCTTTAGTCCCAAATTGTAGTATTGTATTTCTTATAGCTTACGAAATGTTGCTAAGTGAAAATCGTTAATTATGTCAAATATTCGCCGATCATCAAACTTCTGAGGTACTTCTAGCAGTTTCCATGAGTGGATGGATGTATGACTACTACTAACAATTTGGAGGGTACTATGGAAGATGTTGAGGAAGCCATTGCAGTAACAACAGCAAAACATACATCTCGCCAAGAGAGTTTCGTGTTTTGCCCAAAGCACCTTCCAGATAAATAAGTGGACGTTCCAAAGGTAGAAGCATAATATTAACATGAACACCAGAGCAAACAGCTTTGAGAAAAAGTACAGAGCTGGAAGAAAAGGAGAAATTCCAAAACAATGTATATTTTGTAGCTAACGTCTTGAAGTCAGTAATTTGTGGTACTGAGTATGAAGTCTCATACCTTCGGAAAAACATTACTTTTTTGTTGCCAGTTGCAGAAGACATAGTCTGTGTTTCGCATAAGGACATTCCACTGAATTTGCCACCTGTGTTGCCTATGACTACGAAGAGACTCTCCAACCACCAGTATATTCGTTTTCCAATCAATTTTGGTGGACGTAATATTCACTGAACAAAATTTAGTATCTGTTAATGTTTGTACTTTTATTTAACAAACATATTTATGTTTTATAATTCACTCAGAAGTAATAAATACAAGAAATGGCAACTGTTTCACTGTGAACTATACGCGGTACACAGTGAAACATTTGCGGAGGTTGTTTAAAATTGTTATTTCACTTACTAATTAGTAGCAAAATTATTATTCTTCGTTGCAAAATATTGACAAAGTATTGTCCTTTCAAGTAAATAAAGAAAATTCGTTTTGTGAGTAGTATTTTATACGAAACAATCAAAAGGATAATTTTTGTTTCACTGTGTACTACTCTCCCCTACACACACTTGGAAGTAGTTACTTTCAAAAAAAAATCTGGTAGTAGACATTGGGGGCAATCTGAAATGCAACAACGGTATAAAATCAGTTGTGGGTAAGGCAGATGCCACACAGGTTCATTGTAAGAGGCCGTCAGCACAGGAAGCTTACAAAACTCTGGTTCGCCGTCGCTGATCAGTGTGGGGTCCGTGCCAACAAGACAGAGGAGATGAAACGCAGAGCAGCTCGCTCCGTTACGTGCCCATTTAGTAAGAGATGATCAGGAAACTCCAGTGGCAGACCTGCAACAGAGGCGTCCTTTAGCACGGTATGCGCTTTTGTCAAAGTTCCGAGACCAAACTATTCTAACCGATATATTGCTTTCTCCAACGTATATGTAACGAAGCGACCTCAAGGATAAGATCAGAGAGATTAGGGCCCACACGAAGGCTTACAGGCAATTATTTGTCGCGATTGGACAGGGGGAAGTGACAATGGTACCAAAGTACCCTCCGTTGCTTGCGGAGTATGAGTATAAAAGTAGATGTAGAAATTGAAGTAGAATTCCAGGATCTGTTGAACTGAATGAATAATCCACTGAGTGCAGAATAAGGACTGAGAGTAAACCACAAAAAGTCACGAGTAATCAAAAATAGTACTTTGACATTAAAAACTGGCGATCACGACGTAGAGGAAGTTAAGGAATAATAAAATAATGTACGGCAGACGAAGCAAGGAGTATATACAGAGTAAATTGGCTCCGGCTATGATGGCATTCGTGGCCAAGATGATTCTACTGGTATCAAACATTGGCCTTAT
This sequence comes from Locusta migratoria, assembly GCA_026315105.1. Taxonomy (NCBI): domain Eukaryota; kingdom Metazoa; phylum Arthropoda; class Insecta; order Orthoptera; family Acrididae; genus Locusta; species Locusta migratoria. The sequence goes on from CM048755.1 coordinate 12,512,039, forward strand.
GTGAGAAAGAAATTTCCTATATTGTAAGCCTGGAGCACAGCCTTACCTGAAAGTGTAACATGGACATTGGGAACCCGAGACAGAAGACAATCGAAGCGTCTGAGATGTGGTGCTACAGATAAATGATGAAAATTAGATGGAATAATAATATAATGAATGAGGGGGTTCTCTGTAGAATCGGCCAAGAAAGGACCATAAGGGATACACCAACAAACATGAGGGCTTGGACAATATGAAATTTGTAAAGACAAAAGGGAACGACTTCTTTGGTAGCTGAGGCACCTATACGGAGTCAAAATTTTAGGGGAAGACAAAGACTCGAATACGCACAGTACGTAATTGAAGAGGTAGGGTGCAAGTGCTTTTCTAAAATGTAGAGGATGACGCAGTAGAGGTATATCGGAAAGCACGATCCACGGAATTTTGCGCGAATTTAAATTTTTTGGTTGTCGAATGCAACTTCACCAAGCTTTAAGTCGCGAAGATCACAGACAAAGACTAATATTTTGCAGTTGGGTTCGAGGGCAACTCCGCTATTTCCATTCAGAAATGTTGGTTTCGGACGAGTGTACATTTGAAAGCCGTTATGTGGTCAGTAATTGCAATTTCCGTTATTGGTCTCGCATGTATCTGAACTGGGTGGGAGATGTGGACAACCAACACATGTGGAAAGTAAATGTCTGGTGTGGAATTATAGGAACTCGAATCATCGATCATCTCTTAGTGGATTTGAATATGAACCAGTTTCACAACATAGAACTACTGCAGAACGACCTTCCAGATTTGTTAGAAGATATTCCACTTGATGTACGTCGGCGTTTATGGTTCCAACAGAACGGGTGTCCAACGCACACATCAAGATTGGTTCGAACGGAATTGCACAAAATCTCTCTATGGAGATGGATTGGTAAATATGGTCAAGCCAATTTCCGACCATGCTCACAAAATTTAACTGTTTTGGATTATTATTTTTGGGGAAACATAAAAACTATTGTGTACACAGTAAGGCCTACGACGAGAGCGTATATGATCGTTAATATCACAGAAGCTATCCGATCTCTTTCGCCTGATGAAATTCTTCGAGTAGTTGGTTCGTTCAAGAACAGAGTCCGATCTTGCATTGATCAGGATGGGGATCAATTCGAACACGTCACATAAACAGCTGATTTGAAACAAATTGTTGAAAATGTGTCTCGTCACTTTGGTTTGGTAAAATAAAAAGCTTTATTTGTTTATGTACATCGACTGCTTATTTAAAATTACACAGTTTATTTTTCTGAAGAAGATTCAAATGTTGATACAATACGAATGTTCTTCAATCAAATCACCGTATGTTATTTAACTGAATAAATCCCATCCCCTCCAATGGTTTGTCATTTTAACGTTCAGAATGAATACGTTATAGTCTTACCGCGCAATTCTAGATAGGGCGTTATATTTTGAGATGAAGTCTAAGGCCATTTACTGAACACAGTCTTACATTAATCACCACCTCGTTCATGTCCCTGCTAGTAATGTGCTTCATTTTTTCAAGTGACGTCTCAGGAAACACCTCCATTTCTAAAGGTATTTGTAAGTCGAAAAATACAATTTAGAATTTTTTTAACAAAACATTTTCCATTTTAGGAATAGAATCTAAATCAATAAAAACCCACTTACGGTCTGAGTAGCTCACTAACTGTGGGAATCGGAAGTTTAAAATGGCACTATTCTATCCGGTGTGATATACTTACTTCTAGGAAATATTGAAATTTACATTTCGTAAGACTCCCAAGAGTTTCTAAGGGATGGACGGGTGGTCTGCAACACCCTGTATAATTTTCATCAAAATGCTGTTAATACGTTAAAACAGCAAAATCTAAATGCGGTGATCGTCTGCATTTATGGCTTACTTGGACATAACATACGGATAGAAGTTGAGAAGCCTAATGTAGATCCCAAAGTTTAATCGCTCAGAATAGGGTGTGTGGTCTGATCACAAAAAAAGAACATCCCTAGTAATAACGCTAATATTATTTCGTCAGTGGAACTGGTGGCACTGGAACGAACTTTTTAATGAAAATCGCTGAAAGTCAGGTTTCAAACGCAGTTTTATGTCGATCAGTGCTCCGACAGGATAACCTGCATTCAGTTTAAAATGGCTTGACAACATGTAGTGTTGCAGCTTTCTGCGGGACGTAAATTAATGTATAAGTATAAGCCACTACGTGATCGCGTCCTCCTATTGATCAGATTTGCAGTAAGAGGTGCTGTTCATCATGGAAGAAGTGTCTATGAAATACAATGTTATACTGACATACATTCATTGGTGCTTGTTCTATGTTACTACCACACACAAAAATCGGGGGCTATGTCGGAACCGTGCGCTGATGCACATCGGTTCGTAAGTATTCACATACGGTCAAGGGCACATGACAATTTAGAGAGTCACAAGTATGCGTGGATTAAATGTAATTAAAGTTGATGTATTATCAATGTTCACGATATCGCAGTCGCTGAATATAATCAACTTAGTTGCAGTTTAGTCCCTTCCAAAAACCAACCAACTTAGTTGCACTTACCATACAGGCTCGCACAAAACTATTACATCAAAATCTCTGAGAGAAACCAAGGGAGGCAGGGAGTAGGCTTTAAGAAAATGCTTAGCTTCCCTACAAGAAATATTACTCGAGAAGAAAAAAGGAGGAATAACGACAAAAAAGATATCAGATGCCATCAAAACATAAAATGTACAAATGTAAGAATAATCTGTAACGGCCATGTCATTTTTTTCTCATCATGTTTGGGTTCGATTGATAGCAATGTCTAATATTGATACGGTCGCTATAAATGTTGAGGGGTATCAAATTAGGTAACAATTCAAAGTTATTGAATAGATGCTTTCATAGGCGCTAAGTAAAGAAACTCTTTTGGTTTTACTTAAAATATCACAACGTTCTGTGTCAACGCAGTATGATCTGCAGGCATGCCAAACCATAGACTGAAGAACAGTTAAATTGCGCTCATCACTCCAAAATTCCTATTGCAATATAAAACGTCATATTTTCATAAATAATGTAACCTTTGTAAGGCAATTACTGAGTCGGCCAGAACATTTCGAAGTAGTATACCGAAATTAAAATATCTTTGTGCCACTGATCTTGGAATTTTCATCGTAAGTATAGAGTGATTTAGAAAAAAAGTATTCAAAAATCTCAATCGAAAATAATCATCTAGAAATTTAATCACTCGGAAACATGTTACTCCACAGGCTATACAGAAGGTATGTGTACTTGATTAACCTTTCATTAATCACCGCATTCGTAAACAATGCGAGTGATAATTTTCGCAGTCGTCGTGTAAGTTATGTCGTCGACTTTGTCTCTGGGAGAAAGATGAGCCACATAATGAGTTTAAGCACAGGAGTTTCAATAAATGTAGTTAAGGCTGGCACTTTATTCAGTTTAAAAATTGAAGCATAACTTCAGGTAACATTCTTGGCGAAGTTTCCAAGTTGCACCTGCTGGCAGTGACTCAGAAGCCCGCCACACAGACGGCAATCGATAGTCCTCGAGTCAGTAACTGGAATTTTCTAGTTCGCTTTGTGCAGAGAAGACCAACAACGCCCTGCATACTTTCCCAAGAAACCTCTTGTTGATCGCATCTGGTGGAAAAGACGTTTTAGTTTCTGGTACAGTAAGGAGAGAAAATGTATAAAAGTATATATACCCTTCAAGTCTTTAGTTAAGGACGTTAGTGACTCAATGTTCATTTTGTTATCTTCTACACCGCAAGTGACTTGCAATACTGTTACCCGCTATTGATCTATTGTTTCTTACAAATAAAAATTAATCGCTAATTCTGTTGGTAAGCAAAAGACTGGAGAACAGCTTGACCTATTACACTATTTTTTCAGATATTTGTTTATGTCCAAGGAAGGACCTTGTTGTTGTTGTTGCGGTCTTCAGTCCGGAGACTGGTTTGATGCAGCTCTCCACAATACCCTATCCTGAGCAAGCCTCTTCATCTCCACATAAGAACGGCAACCTACATCTGTCTGAATCTGCTTACTGTATCCATCTCTTGGTCTTCCTCTGCGATTTTTACCCCACACACTTCCCTCCAATGCTAAATTCACAATTCCTTGATGTCTAAGAATGTGTCCTACCAAACTATCCCTTCTTTTACTCAAGGTATGCCAGAAATTTCTTTTCATCCCAATTCTGTTCAGTATCTCCTCATTACTTACGCGATCCACCCACCTAATCTTCAGCATTCTTCTGTAGCACCATATTTCAAAAGCCTCAATCCTCTTCCTGTCCGCACTGTTTATCGTCCATGTCTCACTCCCATACAAGGCAACACTCCATACAAATGCCTTCAGAAAGGACTTCCTTAGGCTTAAATCAATATTCGATGTTAACAAATTTCTCTTTTTCAAGAACGCTTTTCTACCCATTTTATATCCTCTGTACTGCGACCATCATTTGTTATTTTACTGCCCAAGTAACAAAATTCATCTACCTCCTTTATTGCTTCGTTTCCCAATCTAATTCCTTCAGCGTCACCTGATTTTCTTACACTGCACTCCATTACCCTAGTTTTGCTCTTGTTAATGTTCACCTTATATGCTCCTTTCAGCACACTGTCCATTCCGTTCAATTGCTCTTCCAGGTCCTTTGCTGTATCTGACAGAATTACTATGTCGTCGGCATAAAGCAATGGTTTTAATTCTTCCCCCTGAACTTTAATTCCTTCACCAAATTTCTCCTTGCTTTCCTTTATGGCTTGCTCAATGTACATATTGAATAACAATGGAGAAAGACTACAATCCTGTCTTACTCCCTTTCCAACCACTGCATCCCTTTCATGCCCTTCAACTCTGACAACCGCTGTCTGGTTTTTGTACAAGTTGTAAATAACCTTACGCTCCCTATATTTTACTCCTGCTTGCTTCAGAACTTGAAAGAGTTTATTCCAATCAACATTGTCAAAAGCTAGAAATGTAGGTTTGCCTTTTCTTAATCTATCTTCTAGGATAAGCCGTAAAGTGAGTATTGCCTCCCGTGTTCCTACATTTCTCCTGAACCCAAACTGATCTTCCCCGAGGTCGGCTTCTAACAGCTTTTCCATCCTTCTGTATATAATTCGTGTTAATATTTTGCAACCATGACTTATTAAACTGATGGTTCTGTAGTTTTCACACCTGTCTGCACCTGCTTTCTTCGGAATGGGGATTGTAACATTTTTCTTAACGTCTGAGGGTACTTCGCCTGTTTCATACATCTTACACACCGGTGAAACAGGTTTGTCATGGCTGGTTCTCCCAGAGACTTCAGTAGCTCTGAGGGAATATCATCTACTCCAGGGGCCTTGTTTCGACTTAGGTCTTCCAGGGCTCTGTCAAATTCTTCTCTCAGTACAGTGTCTCCTATTTCATCTTCATCAACATCCTCTTCCCTTCCTACAATATTGTCTCGAAGTTCATTTCCTTTGTAGAGCCCCTGTATATACTCTTTCCACCTATCAGCTTTCCCTTCTTTGCTGAGAACTGGTTTTCCATCAGTGTCCTTGATATTCATAGAGCTGTTTTTCTTATCTCCAAATGTTTCTTTTATTTTCCTGTAGGCTGTATCTATTTCTCCCCTTTTTATACATTCTTCTACATCCTTGTAATTGCCTTCTAGCCACTCCTGCTTAGCCATTTTGCACTTCCTATCAATCTCATTTCTTAGTCGTCTGTACTCCATTTTGCCTGTTTCATTTACTGCATTTTTATATTTTCTCCTTTCATCGATTAAATTTAGTATCTCCTGTGATATCCAAGGATTTTTTGTAGGTCTTGCCTTCCTACCTATTTTGTCCTCTGCTACCTTCACTATTTCATCTCTCAATTTTACCCATTCCTCCTCTACTGTTTTATTTTCCACTGTTTCTGTCAATGGTTGCCTAAAGCTCCCTCTGAAATTCTTAAGAACCTCAGGTTCCTTCAATTTATCCAGGTCCCATCTCTTTATTTTCTTACCTTTTTGTAGTTTCTTCAGTTTCAGTCTACAGTTCATAAACAACAAGTTATGGTCAGAGTCTATATCTGCCCCTGGGTATGTCTTACACTGTAAAACCTGGTTCCGAAATCTATGTCTTACCATTATAAAATCTATCTGGTATCTCCCGGTGTCTCCTGGTCTCTTCCACGTATACAACCTTCTTTTGTGATTCTTAAACCAGGTGTTTGTTATAACTAAATTATGTTCCGTGCAAAATTCTACCAGGCGGCTTCCTCTTTCATTCCTTTTGCCCAGACCATATTCATCTACTATCTTTCCATCCCTTCCTTGTCCTACTACCGAATTCCAGTCTCCCATAACAATTAAGTTTTCCTCTCCCTTAATTGTCTGAATAATTTCCTTTAGCTCCTCATATATTTCTTCGATTTCCTCATCATCGGCAGAGCTAGTTGGCATATAAACCTGTACTACTGTTGTCGGTGTTGGCTTCGTATATCTTGACAATGATAATGCGATCACTGTGCTGGTCATAGTAGTTTACCCGCATTCCTATTTTCTTATTCATTATCAGTCCTACTCCTGTGATACCCCCAACTGATTTTGTATTTATAATCCTGTACTCACCTGACCAGAAATCCTGTTCATCCTGCCACCGAACTTCACTAATCCCCACTGTATCCAACTTCAACATATCCATTTCCCTTTGTAAATTTTCTAATTTTCCTACCCGATTAATGGATCTAACATTCCATGCTCCGACCCGTAGAATGCCAGTATTGTCTTTCCTGATGATCACATCCTCCTGAGTAGTCCCCGCCCGGAGATCCGAATGGGGGACTATTTTACCTCCGGAATATTTTACCCGAGAGGATGCCATCATCACATGTTCATACAGTAGAGCTGCATGCTCGGGAAAGGTAACGGCTGTAGTTTCCCCTTGCTTTCAGCCGTTCGCAGTAGTTGTGTGGCAAAGCCAAATTAGCTGATGTTACAAGGCTAGCTCAGTCAATCATCCAGACTGTTGCCCCTGTAACAACTGAAAAGGCTGCTGCCCCTCTTGAGGAACCACACGTTTGTCTGGCCTCCCCACAGATACCCCTCCGCTGTGGTTGCACCTACGGTACGGCTATCTGTATCGTTGAGGCACGCAAGCCACCCCACCTCGGCAATGTCTGTGGTTCATGGGAGTGGGGAAGGACCTTATGAAGAGAAAAATTGGAACAATTGAACGGAAAAACTATCTTCCTTTTACCCATTCCAACCTCTGTACGTGTGTACGTTACTGATCTCCCAAACTAGTGTTTGATGATATTTTGTGTCCGTTTGAGTGGACACAGGTTGATTTAGATTCACTCATGAGCCCGGTAGGTAACGCTAAAAACTGAAAAAATTAAATAGGTGATTTTGATTTTGAATGGACGTCGCCACTCCGGATTATATTAGTATTTGAAGCACTGCCATACTGTTCGTTCGACTGCGATAAAATGAGGAAGATCATTGTCTCCGTAAATTTTCGTATAGTGCATGGCGGAGGGCACTTTGCTTACGGTACAGACGTCGACAAAATCTACACTTTTCTTATGATCTTTATAAACGTTTACACATCTGACTTTCAAACCAAAAGGAAGGATACGGTCTACATAAGATTTCGCACGGAGCATGGAGAAGGGTACCTATTCTAGACTTCTAGACCGTGTTACGAATCAGCGTTAAATTTGGTATATGTATGTAATTTTTCATTTACAACGGTCGGAGGATATGGACAGAGAGAGGAATGACGAGTAAACATGGACACTGCACGTCGTATTAGAGAGAGACACAAAACATCTTGCGACAGTTGTAACAAATGTCTCTCCCTCTGCGGGACTTACACATTGGAATGCACGAGCACTCATGGATAGTACCAGATTTGTGGCATATGGTAATTTGGGTCTGTTCTGGAGGTTATGACGGCATGCTTGTTCCTATTGTACTGCCACATTACAATTGCTTTGGTCAGTACCACGCCTGTCGGGTGAATAACTCAATTGTTTGTAAAGCTATGGGGCCAAACTGCAGTGGTCATGAGGACCTAGACTTACAAACTAACTCATGAGAAGGACAACATACACACACACTCCCATTCCCGTGGGAGGACTCGAACCTACGACGGAGAGCAGCCGCGCTCTCCGCAGCAAGGCGCCTCAAAGTGCACGGCCATTCCCGTGCGACAGGTCATCATACGAAGCACATTGTCCGGATACAAATGTAAAATGTTGTTCCAATCTCGACGAAATTTTGGAATCTTGACCTTCAAACAAGAGGAAGGCCACTGTCCCCATATATTTTCGTGTGCTGCATGGCGAAGGGTACTTTACGTACGTTTCAAATTTCGACTTTATCTATTGTTTTCTCCCGATCTTGATGAATGTTGCCACACTTGACCTTAAAAACAACAGGAACATCGCTGTCTAAATAAAAATTCGTACGAAGCCTCGCGGAGCGTACTTTAAATAGAGACTTAGACAACTTCGCGGAATGGGCACGTGATCTAAGGCGTCAGGCTACTGATTAGGCAGTCGTTCCCATCGGAGGTTCGAGTCTTCCCTCGGAAATTGGTGTGTGTTGTCCATAGTGTAAGGTCGTTTAAGTAGTTTGTAATTCTATGGACTGATGACCATAGCCGTTTGTCCAATGGATTTACAACATTTTAAGACTTCGTCGCGTACCTGCAGTTTTATTTCGATTTTGAAGAAATTTTACACGCTTCACTATGAACACAGGAGGGAGGTTAGTGTCTACATAATGTTTCATATGCTGCAAGGAAGAGGGTACCTTACAACAGACTTTGACTACGTTTTATACCAATTACCATGCAGTTAGCTCATATCGTATACTTTCTTGGAGAGGGTTTTTATAATCCACAAGCCACCGTATATTTTCTTGGACATGGTGTTTATAATCCACAAACCACCGTATGGTGTGTGGCAAAGGGTACCTTGCTATAAAATCTATTTCCGTGATCAGCACAGAAGTTGGCAAATATATACTATATGAGTTTTCCTACATAGGAGACGGAGGAAGGGAAGGAGAGGAACAGACGAGCAGGGTGGGAGGAAGGGGTGTGGCAGAAATGAGGGAAGGTGGCAATGAACAGAGAGGGAGAGTATCGAATAAACAAGTACTCGTGCAGCACCAGCCAGCTGGAAACATTTTCTGTTTTATTATGTCCTATTTAATATGTGTACTGTTTCCTTCATTGCCAACAGTTTTCATGATAAGCTGACTGTACGAAAATTATGCGTATTTGTCATGTAAGAATATTGATTGTAATTTTAATTGTTAAAAGATTGAGCATTTTAATAACATTCAATAGAAAAATGATTTTGGAAAGCTGATCGTTGGCTAGCGCACTTAATTTTGTAATAGGTAAAAAGATGGAATTTCAAAACAGCGTAGTCGGCAGCAATAAGTCGTCGCTAGTATTTAAAACTTTATTCACTCAAATCACCAACATTGACATATTTATGATAACTTGTCAAAGTTCATCCAGATATTACTGTAAAAAAATAAAAAATAAAAAAAGTGAAAGCATGAGACATGTTTACCCTGTGCATCAACATTGTTATTAACACGTTTTCTTTAGTTCTCGAAGGAATAAAATTAAAGCTTTTAGTTCTTTACCTTTATCTGATACCTGCAGCATTGTATTTTAATGAAATAATGATGTTACTACACTGTTGCTAAAATAGATGTTATTTATTGCTTTCGATACAAGCAATAGGCCTATCTTGGCACTATGAATTTCAGAAAATAATTATGACTCGTTTACAAACCATCCCAGTGCACCCAAAATTAACCTGAAAGATATATGCCACATAATTTCTCAAACTGCTGGAATTGTATAGGAGGCAGGGCGGTGCACGTGCAGGCGGGCAGCTTCGACGCCTGCTCTTAGGTTGCCCCAGCAACCGTTTAACCCTACGTCATACACTAGCGGACAATGTCCAATTCATCCAAAGTGGGTAAAATTGACCGGCGGCAGGGAGATGTCTCAATGGACATTGGTGGATTCTTAAAAGGCGGACACTCTCTTAACGTACAAATAAATAATAAATCACAATTTATGACCCCAACAATTCTTTAGGTACCTATGATCTCAGGAAAATTAGCGCATTTCGTGAACCAAAAATATTTTTAATATCTTCAAAACTACAATAGGTAATGTTTACAATATCTGAATATAGTAAAACTAAACTTAAAATTACTTTTGAATGCCCCATGCAATTTCAACAAACTATGATTTACAAGGAGACCATATGGGAATCGGATTTTAGAAATATTTTGTATTTATGGTACGTCAAGTTCAGAACTTAAATAACATTCAGACAAGGCCATTCGACGCAACTCTCAAAAGCTTTTGTGAAAATCTAATTTTTGGAAGTACACGTAAGTATCAATAACTAAGACAGTTGCAACATCTGTCGGTGTAGCTAAGGTGTTGGCGTTCTGGCCTCGCAACCATAGAGTCGGTGGTTCGCCTACCGCTATGACAGATTTTGTTGTTGATGTTTCGAATTCAGTTACATAAAACATTTTGCGATCTCTAAGTTTTTGTTTTTATGTCTGTAGAGGCGCTGAACATCTTGTCGCCACCTAAAACAATGGTCGAGTAGATTATCTGCTTGGAAAGCCATCTGCTTGGAAAGCTATAGAGATGACTTTCCAAAAGCAGCGTCGTAGGTCTTCACAAACTGAACAATCAAAGACAACCGCCGGCCGCAGTGGCCGAGTGATCTGCGGCGCGCCAGTCACGGTCTGCACGGCCGCTGCGGTCGGGGTTTCGAATCCCCCCTCGGACATGGTTGTTTGTGTGGTCTTTAGTATAAAGTGGTTCGTAGGTAGTTTGTAAGTTTAGGGACTGATGACCCTGCAGTTAAGGCCCTTAAGCTTAACAAAGCGACACACAACATTGGTACCGACATAAGCCACCACGTGCAGTTGGCTGCACCCGGTACCCTTCATGGCATCTGGGAGGACCCGTTCCACATCTGGAGTGACTCCATCCGGTATGCACACGGAGTGCAAGTTGGCCTTCTTCCCCTCCTTGGCAGCCATCTCTCTAAGGGGCTCCATCACCCGCCTAACGTTGGAGCTCCCAACTACAAGCAAACCGACCCTCTGTGAAAGCCCGGATCTCGCAGGCTGGGTGAGAGACACCATCCGACTCAGGAACGTTGTACTGAACAGATAGCGCTTCAAACCTGTTCGCAAGACGAACCGGGGAGGCTCCCGATCGGTCCCCCAGAATGGCTTGTGTCGACTGGCGACCTGCTACGCAACCACGGGTGGGGAGTCTGCCTCACTGCTAGCAGTAACAGAGCATGTCGCTAGCGCAGGCCGATCGGTGGAGACGACGGGAGTCCGTTCGGTCCCCGCTACCGGCCAACAACGACGCCCCTCGATCGCAGCCTCAAGCTGTCCAACCGAGGTTAACACAGCATGAAGCTGGGAGCGAAGTGTTACCAGCTCAGACTGCATCCGCACACAGCAGTCACAGTCCCTATTCATGATTACAGTGCCGAGAAAAGGAAAACTACAGCCGCGATGCGCTCAAAGGAAGACTACACTGTCTGTTAAAACGCGGATTTGTATCTAATATGCACGAGAGCACAGTATAAATTTACAAACTGAAACGAAAACGCGTAGACAAAAATCAAAATACTATATGTCGCTTCTAATGAGAAGCCGGTTTCACTTACATAAGGCTGCGCCTGCTGGTGCTCGGTAGGCGGCTAAACAGCGTGCAGATATCTTAACTGCAACTTATGTAATAATCATCGTACATGTTCTCTAGCGAACTGTCATCAAAATCCGTGATGATAGTTGCAACTTTAACCTTCTTCCCGAAAGACTGTTGGTATTCACTGCCACTGCTTCCATCGCCTCTTCCCGCACTTACCGTAGCACTACCGCTTGCAATGAGTTGTTCGTCATTATCATCCCTATTATCATTATTATGAGTTTGTAACAACAGTATCCAACTTATGCTCATATTTCTGTACCATAACAGATACGAGAAAGCATGCAAATGATTCATCTTCTACACTAATACCATCTTCACGAAGAAGGGTTCTTCGTAACTTCATCTCAACTAATCGCAATTCATTAGCAATCACCGCCCCTCTGACGCTTCACCACACAAATAACATCGCAAAACGCAACTTAGGAGGTACACTGCACCGTCCCTACTGGCGAACCTACTGGTCAAACTGCAATGCGGCATGCCACACGCAGAGGCCTCTAACGGACGACTGCAGAGTTTTGCAGAAGCGGGAGTATCACTAGTGCAATAAGGGATCTTTACATACGACTTTGGTGTATATGTGTTAGTTCGAGCCCAAGTGATTTCCTTGTAAGTGTCTGAACATCGTCGATGATTTTTAGTTGGGTATTTTGCTACCATTCTCATAACGCAGTTAACGCATCTGGTCTGCGTTTTTTTCCCATCAATTACTATTGTTTGTGTAGGATCACTTCCTATAGATCAAAGCATGTGTTTCAATAATCTTTACTTAACTAATCATTCACTTCACCTAGACCTCAGCAAAAACAAAACTCTACCCCAAAACCATCACCTCACCTCTTTCTCTCCACTCCTAAGCCACATCATACTCTACATTTCATCACTCACAACATTATATTTACTGTTTAGTCATTCCCACCATCCTCCCCCTCACACAGAAACACTCACCAACAAGAATTTCAGTATTCAAAAAAATGTTCAAATGTTTGTAAATCTTATGGGACTTAACTACGGGGTCATCAGTCCCTAAACTTACAAACTACTTATGAACTACTTACGAACTAGGACGGCATAAATATCCATGCCCGAGGGGGGATTCGAACCCCCGACCGTAGTGGCCGTGCTGACCGTGACTGGAGCGCCTCAGTCACCTCGGCCGAATTTCAGTATTAACCCCACATACTTCCCTCCTATGCTAAATTTACGATTCATTGATGTCTAAGATGTGTCCTACCAATCGATCCCTTCTTTTCGTCAAGGTATGCCAAAAGTGCTCCTCTCCTCAATTCTACTCAGTACCTCTTCATTAGTTACGCGATCTACCCATTTAATCTTCAACATTTTTCTGTAGCACCACATTTCGAGAGCTTCAATCCTCTTCCGGTCTATACTACGAGGCGCATCCAGAAAGTAAGTTCCGTTTGGTAATAAAATGAAATTATACACAGATACAGAAGAAATTTTTATTGCACAAAATTCTACAACTCTTAAACTACTTTTCCATGACTGCCGAAATTTTGTACGCACTTGTCATAGCGTGCCACAACGTTTTGTACGCATCATTCATAGAAGGGTGCCGCCTGTGTATTCAACCATGTGGTAAAAGCTCTTTATCATCGTTGAAGTGTTGACCACCAAGGGCAGATTTTAGGTGTAAGAAGAGATGAAAGTCGCTAGGAGGTCCGAGCTGTATGGAGGATGATCAAACAGGTCACAATGAAATTTTCGTAAGAATTGTTTGGTCACATTCGGTGTGTGAGGTCAGGCATTATCGTGAAAAAAAAAAAAAAACTCTTTTGACAGTAATCCTCTTCTTACACCTAAAATCAGTCCTTGGTGGACAACACTTCAACGATGATGACGAGCTGAAAGAACATGTTACCACATGGTTGACTATACAAGCGGCAACATTCTATGAAAAAAGGCATACAAAACCTTGTGCCATTCTATGATAATTGCCTACAAAATTTCGGAAGCTATGTCGAAAAGTAGTTTAACAGTTATATAGAGTTTTGTACAATCAATATTTTTTCTGTATTTGCACCCGTACGTTTTATATAACCAAACGGAACTTACTTTGTGGACGCGCCTCGTATTTATCGTCCAAGTTTCACTCTTACAAGGCATCAAACCACACAAATGCTTTCAGAAATTACTTCCTTACGTTTAAATTAATATTAGATGTTAACAAATTTCTCTTTTTCAAAAATGCTTTTCTTCCCATTGTCAATCTGCATTTTATATCCTCTGTGCTGCGACCATCATATGTTAGTTTACAATCCAAGTAACAAAACTCATCAACCACCTTTATTGTTTCATCACGTAATCTAATGCCTTCAGCATCGCCTGATTTTCTTCGACAGCACTCCAGTACCCTCGTTTTGATCTTGTCAATGCTCTTCTTGTATGGAACTTTCAACAAACTGTCCATTCCGTTAACCTGCTCTTCCACGTCCTTTGCTGTCCCTCACAGAATTATGTCATCGGCCAAACGCAATGTTTTTATCTCTTCACCCTGAACTTTAATTCCTTCTCTACATTTCTCCTTACTTTCCTTCACAGCTTCCTCAATCTACAAAGTGAATAATATTGGAGAAAAGCTACAATCCTGTCTTACTTCCTTCCCAACAGCAGCATCCCTTTCATGCCCTTCGACTCTAATAACTGCCGTCTGGTTTTGTACATGTTGCAAATAACCTTCCTTTCCATATATTTTACCCATGCTGATTTCAGAATTAGAAAGAGTGTGAAGTATCGTTGAAGAATTCTGGAGGTTGCAGGTCACCAAATGAGATGAAGCAGTAGACGTTATTTGCTTCTTTTTAAATACAACACCCAGTCAGTAGCAGGTCCTACAGCAACATCTAAAATCACAATCCTACATTCTCTAGGATTACACATAGTCTTCGGTAATGTATACCACAGAAATACATCGAGGAATCATGTAATGTTGAGTTTTTTTAAACAAACTTAAGCAGATTGTTATTTGTGATCTGTCTGTGTTGTGGGATGACTAGGGGGCTTTCTTTTATTCATGAATAGAACTACAGTTCTAGCATATGGTTTAAGAAACAACCTTGAATGCTGCATCCACGATGCGGTTATGTCTTGTTGCCTCCTCTACTTGCTCATGGCAATTTTCACATTATTCACTGTGCCAACCGTTTCTGAAATTTTGTTACACTTCCACAGTAGTTGTATCCGGGAATATATAATTCAACCATCACGGGGGAAATGTCGTACGGTCTGACGCCCCATGTGACGGATTGCCCAGCCGCTCCCGTCGGAGGTTCTAGACCTCCCTCAGGCATATATATATATATATATATATATATATATATATATATATATATATATAAAAGGTAAAGTAATTAGTAAGTCTAGGGACCGATGATCTCAGCAATTTGATTCCTTAGGTTTACAAACATTTCAACATTTTCGATACAGCCGGCAGTTTGTCGTGAATACCAGCATCTCCGCGCAAGTTTTGCTACTGGTGCACCTCAGTATACGACATTAATCCAACTGCTTTTTGATATGCAGGGTGGGGGACGAAGACGTTTAAGTGTTCCATTCATTCGATATCTTATAACCCTTAGCAAGAAAAACAAAACTGGTTTCAAGTTCCTCTGCAATTCCTATTTGTGGAAACTCCTGTCAATTCCTTCTCCTTTGCTGCCCTTTAAAATGTAAGTTCTAGGAATCGTTCTTTTTATCTTGGAAATAGTGAATATCTCAGCTGCCCAGTTTGGCAAAGCAGTATTTTACATTTAAATATGTGCCAAACGGCCAACAAAAAAAATTATTCGCTTAGATTCAGCATTTTTATATGGTGGTATACCGTATTTTGGAGTCCATCGTGGTCTCATTTTGATGGTGTGTCGTTTGGTTTCATTATACAATGTAATTATTTCCTGGAAAATATCCACCCATTTGTATCAACGATGGAGATTAAAATGTATCCACAACTTAGTTTTTATTGATATTGACATCAGATGGGTGAATGTTTAGTACTGAAATACGAAGTAACGGTCCGTTAAAGTATTGAAATATTTAATGTAAAACTTGTTGGCATGATCTGTTACAAGATTATGAGAGCAGCAATTCAATTCAGACTGTAGCAACTGGTTCTATAACCATGTGACGTCCTTCCCCATTTATCTTTCCAGAGGTAATTCCCAGGAATATTTGGAATATATGTCAATAACTTTTACATTGTAACTAAAGACGCAATTCATACGAGACTGTTACCTCTGACCTACAAGAGCAACCTGCCATAAGTCATCCAAATTTTTATTAATGTTGAGCAAACGGGTGGTCAATTTTTTGTTAGGTTTCGCGAGCATACTGGCAACCATAATAAACTACGTTTGGAGAACACATAAGTATAAGCAAGGATAATATCCAAGGTATTCGTCAATAGTACAGGGAACCAATGGTCTGGCGAAGTTAAAGGTCATCAGTATCATATTACAGCTGACGTGATATTCAGTCGTCAAGGTCACAGGTCTCCATGTGTCAAAGGGAGGGGTGGTTGCTATCAGATTACACAAGAACACTATGTCCAATCAAAGTACTCTGAAAAGGCCACTGGCCACATGACAAGGGGAGGGGGGAGGTATCAGATTACACAAGTACACTATGTCCAGTCGGAGCATGGGAAGGGGGATAGGTATCATACTACACAAGAACACAACGCCGCATCAGAGTGTGGGGAGGAGTATCATATTACTACACTGAAAACATCTTTTCCCCTCCCATGCATATCATAATATATAATCCAAGGTGGGTGGCAACAAGGTCACCATTTTCCACATGTGAAGGAGAGGGCGTAATTTATTTTATGAAGTTAAGTTTCGCAGTTCTGATAGGTTTATGGCTAACTATCCGCACTGCCCATCTTATGAGAGTTTGGGCATATTAAAGGACTTCTCTTTCATCATTGTTATTTCAGTGCCTGAGGCGCTCTTCAGCCTAAAGCAGGCTCCTCAAGGGAGGAACAATGAGGGGTGATGTGGGAGGAAGAGGGGAGGATCAGAGCTGGTAAGAAGGGTATATGTCTGGACACAGAGCATCACCAGGCAGAGGGAGGGTACGGAAAGCATGACGGGAAAAGATAAGGAGGGTAGACAGGTGGAGATGGCGCAATAACAGACTGAGATCAGTGAGGAGAGGATGGA
Organism: Locusta migratoria; assembly: GCA_026315105.1. Lineage (NCBI taxonomy): Eukaryota > Metazoa > Arthropoda > Insecta > Orthoptera > Acrididae > Locusta > Locusta migratoria. The sequence continues at coordinate 12,528,991 of CM048755.1, forward strand.
TAATAGGGTGAGAGGAATCCAGTTTAAGGTAGAGGAAATGGAGGCTGAGGTGTTCAATGAAACGGACAAGCAGAGGGAAGGGAATGAGGTCACAGAGGAGCCGCATGGGGGATGGTGGGTAGGAGGGGATATGGAAGGGGAGGTGGAGGGCATGACATTCCAAGATATCCAAGGACTTGTAGAAGGATGAGGCGCAGAGATCCAGGCGGGATGGGAGATGCAGATGATGGGGCAGATGAGGGATTTGTGGAAAGGTTTAGGCTCCAGGTTTGGCCATCGAGTTTGAGGAGTCTGCGGTGGGAGCAGGCTTTTTCTTGGATGCTGCAGAGGTGGAGAGACCAGGATAGGGTTTGCTCTATGGTAAGGCGCATGTACTTTAGGGTACGAGTGAGGTGTATGGGACAGCGATAGAATGAGAGATTGAAATCATGGTGACGGTAGTATGACCTACGATGATTGCCTGGGTTTAGGCAGGATTTATAGATAGGAGCCAAATGGTGAAAAGATCAGGGTGTTCTTGGAGAAGACGGTTGGAATGAGCAAGGGTGAGAGCTAAGGCATATTGGAAGAGGTGTATGATGGGGACAGACTTGGGCATATCAGAAGTATACAGGAGATAAAGGACAGAGCATTAGAGCAAGCCGGCATAGCCAGCAGAGGGATGGGAGTCGGTGTTATGGACTATAACGTAAGTGGGGCGGTTGGAGAGGAAGGAGGCAATGACCCAGATCGGGTTGAGGGTAAGAGTGTAGGTATGGAGTCTGAAGAATAGGGCCGGCCGCGGTGGCCGATGAGACTAAGGCGCTCCAGTCACGGTCGGGGGTTCGAATCCCCCCTCGGGCATGGATATTTGTGCCGTCCTGGTTCGTAAGTAGTTCATAAGTAGGTTGTACGTTTAGGGACTGATGACCCCGTAGTTAAGTCCCATAGACTTTACAAACATTTGAACATTTGAAGAATAGGCCGGGATGCCAGATCTGATCGTAAGCACATTCAAGGTGTAAGGACATGAAGATGGCGGTATGGCGGGAATTGAGTTGGAAGGAAACGAGTTGTGTGAGGCGAAGGAGTTGGTCTTCGGTGGAGAAGGAAGGATGAAAGCCACATTGGGTGTCCGGGAGGAGGTGGTGAAGACGGAGGTGGTGATGGATGCGATAGTACAAGATGGATTCGAAGACCTGGCTGAACACTGGGTGAGGCAAATGGAACGATAGGAGGAGGCATTGGAAGGGGGTTTGTTAGGTTTAAGGAACATGAGGACTCGGGAAATTTTCCAAAGGCTAGGGTAGTAACTGGTGTAGACGATGGTGGTACAGAGGGTTGCTAGGGTGGTGAGAAAAGGAAGGGGGATTAAGGGATATTAAATGATGGCTATATAACAGTCCATACATAATACTGCAGCGAGATTAAAACAAAATGTCTATAAAATAATGTTAACTTCACATTAAGTAGTATACACTCAGTTGTCTGATGCTATTTCCAAGCAAAGTAACAGCTGAAATCTCTATAAAATAGTCTAAAAATTAATTTTAGCCATTAAACACGTAACGTGAAAGCCTAATTTTGTCACCAGGAGAGGGTAGCACTAGTGTGGAATTAAATTAACGACACATATTATTTAATGTAATCGTAATGACGATGAACTCAATAAAGGAAGTTCTCTGTTGCAATTTCCTCACTGAATAACAGCTAAAATGCAGCAAATTAAGCCTAAAATAAATCATTATCACGAAAATAGTGTGTTACCCCAGCTTAATCATGCATTTGATACATATCAGCATTGGCTTAGTATTGAAAAAGTCCAAATAAATTAATCAGAGCTGTAACATATGGCAACACTGGCTTATGATGTAAAAAAAAATTAATATTTTGTTCTTTCTGCACACTGTGTGGCTTACTAAATTATTTATCATGTTTTTATGCTTGTTAAATGTTGCTATAGCATTTCCAACAATTTACTTGATTTTTTTTTCATCACCTAACCTAAATAACCACTAGTACGATTATTGTACGACACTTTTATACTTATATAATATCTTCCTGCATGATTTAAGACCTATTAATACGCTAAATCAGTGGTTCTCAAACTTCTTGAGCTTTGTGCGCAATTAAAAGACCGCAAATAATTGTCGGTGCACTATACTGACATTGCTGAGGAATATTTTACACCAGTCAATACAGGAAATAGTGTGATAAAATAACAATTAAGTCATTTTATTTTGCATTTCCCTTCCAGACTACAGAAAACAACTTATATTAATAAAAAACACATAATTATCATATTAAGACCAAATAATTTTTGTGTAAAAAATGTGAGACATTCATGAAGCACGATTGTAACGCAAATGTGATGGCCTAGTGTCGAGCTGCCTTCTACCCTACTGAGACGAAAGTGAAGAGGAAATATTTGATTGTATTGAAATGAAATAATACAATAAAATGATGATTAATTCAAATTATAGAGAAAAGTAACAGTGCAGTACAATTGAAATGTACGTCATGTCTACTCTTTCTAGCGTTTATGAGAAACATGAGCGTGATGTGTCCTCGCGATTTCTTCAATGTTTGGAGATTGATTGGAAAGACAAACTCTCATTTCTTCATCAGTACAATGTAAAGTTGAAAAATTCAAATGTTCACATGTTTGTAATCCTAAGGGACCAAACATCGGTGGTCATTAGCCCTTAGGCTTCCAAACTACTTTAACTTCTACCGAGGTAAACACACACACACACAAGGAAGTACTCGAAGCCCCGACGCGAGCGGCCGAACAGTCCGTATTATGTATGCGCTTCACACCGCACGGTCATTACCACGCGGCTTGAAAACTTCCTCTCTTTTCACATTTGATTGTGGCGAGTACAGAAAATAATAATTCATATAAATATGACGTTGGAAGTTGATGTAAAATGTTCAAAGTCTTTTTTATATATGGACACATTCTTTTTTCTTTTAGAAATTCGAAAACCTTCACTAGACAATTCCTTATGCTTATTCATCAGTCCACGATCAGTAGATATAGTTGACAGCTGTTCTTCTTCTGTTAATGTTAAGCCGAAATCACTTGAAGTTTCCATAATGGGTTTCGAATCCAGTCGTAATGTTCAGTGTTGACGGATGGAAAACATGAACTCAGTTTCTCTTCTCAACTTATTAAATGGTCTACTATGGTTGGAAATATTTCATTTATGCGCGTGCTCCTGACCAACGGGAACGTTTCCATGTTAGTATCAACAGCTTTTCCATATTTGAAGTGTTCTGTAAAATGTTTTAATTTTATAGGTGGATGTGAGGATATTTTCTTCTTTCCCTTGCACGATAGTGTTCAAAATATTAAACTGTCGGAATATATCGGCCAAACACTGTAATCTGAAAATTCACTCTGAAGGAGATTGCAAAAATGTAAACTTCTTTTCCTTTTAAAATCACGAGAAGATCTTGTTGTAGCTCATGTACATGGGTAAGTTCATTCCTCAGTACTTTCCCCATCGGTAACCACATAACTTCTATGTGTAAAGACAACCATCTGCGTCCTGACTTCATATCGATAGAAAGTTTTTCGCATAAAAGGATTTTGACAGTTTTTGTTTTAATAAACTTTACCATCTGAATAACTTGCGCTAAGACTTCTCTCAATGTTTCTCCCAATGTTTTTGCTATTAAGGTCTTCCTAAGAAGAAAGCAGTGAGCTACGACGACACCTTCATTTATTTTACAAAATAAATAAGGCTCTTAACACAGCCTGCCACTGAAGGAACGCCATCTGTACAAATGTCTACAGACGACTTCTATGGACAAGTTGTAATCACATGCATAGCGCATAAGGCTCAATTTCAGCATGGCTACCATCATAAAAGAAAAACGTCCATAGGCAAATCAGCTGCGAAACAAAAGCACTACATATCAGATAATATCCGTAAGAGTTTCCGTCGGAAACATCCGTCAGTCGTAAAATATTTTTTGTACCATTTTGCCCTGATTCTGAATGTTTGAGTCTGACCAGAAATCCATTAACGCTTGACAACAGTGTGGCTTAACTCAATGTTTATTTACAAACTTTAAGTGTAGTACAGTTTGGTTACGGAAAGAAGGCCCGGGAAATAATTTGCACGGAGCCTATAGGGCGAAGGGTAGTGAGGGGATTTTCACGACCAGTGCTAATCATGCTGCGATGGACAAAGTACTACATTAAATATGGTAATTATACACTCATAAATATTATTCATGAGACACTACAGCTAATAATGTAATACAGGGTGAATCAAATGCCACAGTATACACTTTTAATTCAAAAAGTCTGCAGATATTGGGAAACGTAAATGTTCCCGTAACTTATGGCTGAGGTAGGCTATCTTTTAAGGTATGTACTGAACATAGGCGCCATCTTGAAATCGGCCACCTTGAATCGAAGTCAAATTTTTTAATGGAAAAACCGTCGTGTGGTATATCAAATAACTCCAGCATTTTCTGACAAGCTCATTCCTGTAAACAGATGCGACATAGCAATTATGGTTCAAAAGGTACAAAAAGGTCCCTCCTTGCCACAAGGTATCTTATTCTGTAATGGAGCAAACGTTTTTGGCAGTGGTGAAGTCAAGTTGACAACCTCAGGTACTGGAGTGACGAAATTCCACACTGGATGGATCCTTCAAAGGTAGTAGGTGACGTAAATGTTTATGGTGTGGTGTTGAATATGGGGTACCCTTGTAATTGGACCTATTTTCATTGACCAAAACCTAAATACTCACAAACACTTGCAAACTTGGCAAGAACCGCTGTTTCTCTTCGTTCAAAGCTTTCGCTCTTCCTTTAAACAGGATGGGGCTCCACACACTACGGATCAGTTGTTCGTCAGTGGTCAGATGGTCAATTTCTTGGTCACAGACGTGGTTCTGTGGAATGGTCACCCAGATCACCTGATATCTCACCTTTTTTAAGTGTGTGGCCATTTAAAGAAACTCGTATATGCAGAGAAAATAAGAAACAGATAACATCTCGAGCAACGCATTGCAGAAGTACTCCTGCGGAAATCATTCTGCGAATGCACCACGATTGAATTCAGCGCCTTCTAATGTGCTTTAACCATGAGGGACAGCATGATGAACACGATAAATGACTGTTCTTTATGGAAAACAGTTCAGTCTGTACCTTGTGTTGTAGCTTTTAAACTATAACTGCTACGTCGAGTCTGATCACAGGAATGAAGTTATCAGAAAACGCTGATGATATCTGACATATCAGATGACCCCGTTTCCATTTTTTAATTACTTAGATTCAAGATGGACGATTTCAAGATGGCGCCCACATTCGGCACCTGCCGTAAAATATAGACCACCAAACCCCTACCTTACTGGAATAGTAAGGGTTCACAATTCCAGCAGTGTTTACGAAATAAAAGGTTGTACTGCGACTTTTGACTCACCCTGTACATACAAACGTGAATTCGCTAATTCTAATGTTATTTTATTTCTATTAAGTCCTTTTTATTTGGGGGAGGGGGGAGAGCTTACATGTCAACCAACTTCATTGGTTCTCCGTGTACTTTTGTAGGTGTCTGAGGTGATCCTGAGGAGACACAGTTTACTGAATTACTTTGGGGTTTTGTAGGTATTTGGATTCGAACCGAAATTCACCGGTTCTCTCCCGGCTGTTGTTCGTACTTAATCTAGTTCTGTTTTTATTGCGACCGAGTGAGGTGTCGCAATGTTAACGCACTGGACTCGCATTGTGGAGCATAGTGGTTCAAATCCACCTCCGGCCATCCAGATTTAGATTTTCCGTAATTTCCCTAAGTCACTCCAGGCAAAATCCGGAATGGTTCCTTTCAAATGGCACGGAGATTTACTTCCTCATCCTCACCCAAAACTCCGAGCGTTAACTCCGTCTGTAATGACCAAGCTCTCGACGGGACGTTAAACCCTAAGCTCCCTTCCTTCCTTCCTTTTGAGAGCTGTGTAAATCTGGAAGAAAGCATGTAACTTGTTTCCCACTGCAGTTGCACGAGAGAGCCAATAGCGAAAAACCTGAGATAGGAGTGGTTTCACGTGTATCTTATCAAACTAGCACCATAAATAATGAGGTCTGCGTTCTGACACGCGACTGATACGGAAATTTACACGGCTATTCCTCTCACTCGTAAACAAATAAATTAGTAATTTCACTTATTACATCATTATGGATGTTACAAACAGCCAGTAAGTTCAGCTTTTCCTAACCCATATTATTCCCGAAGATGGTTTTAAATCCTCTTAAAGCTCTGAAAGTGGCCTCCGATTCTGCTGTTAAAAATGATATACTTAGAGCAATTTCCAATGGTTTGTGCAGTTCAGCGCCACGGTGGAGCGGCCAAGCGTTCCAAGGCGCCTAGCTGCGGACCGCGCCGCTGTTCGCTGTCGGAAGTTCCAGTCCTCCCTCGGACGAGGGTGTATTTGTTGTACATAGCGTAAGTTAAAGTAGTTTTTAAGCCTAGGGACTAATGAACAGAGTAGTTAAGTTCCATAGATTTACAAACATTGGAAAATTTGAATCTGAGCAGTTTCGTGAACGATTCTTCAAGTAATGCTTCACATAGATAGTGAACATCTCACAAACAGATGTCGTGCACCTCAGTGTATCATTGCCCCTTTCTCGATGACGGCTTGGCACCCTCCTCCCAGCTCCCTCTCCCCCGCGTACCACGTGCCACTGACATTCTTGGTTCTCCCACAACCGCTCACCAGCCTCCGACCTACAACCGAACCTTACCGTACAGTTACCGCAAGTCCCCCGCCGGCCGCGGTGGCCGAGGAGACTGAGGCGCTTCTGTCACGGTCTGCACGGCCACTACGGTCGAGGGTTCGAATCCCCCGTCGGGCATGGATATATGTGACGTCCTTAGTATAAGGTAGTTGATAAGTAGTTTGTAAGTTTAGGGACTGATGACACCGTAGTTAAGTCCCATAAGCTTAACACACATTTGAATTTGAACAAGTGCCGTCAAATCACACTCCCCACGATTTGATGCGCCCATATTAATAAAATGTTCAAATATTTGCAATTCTAAGGCACGTAACTTCTGTGGTTATTAGTCCAGAGGTTTATAAACTACTTAACCCTTTAATGCATAGTGTAGCTGCTCAGTTACATACATTACTTTTCCCATTATCTCTCAAACTGATAAAAATTTTACCACAAATTCATTTGTAGCTGCTTGTATACATAATGTTACATGTGCTAGAAGCTCGTCCTAGAAATTACAGATTGCAGAGTACTACTGAATCACTAGCTGCATTGAGTTACTCCTAACATGTGCGTTTGTTTACATTAGTATTTCTCCTTTGCCACGTAAAAGTAATCAATCACATACTACTGTCGAATTACAAGTTACTTTCTGGAAAGATGAGAGGCATAACAGTGACATTTACCACATCGGGTACATCACGGAAGCTCTATATAGTAGACCAGCTTTGAACTTTTTGTTGCTAGTAGTGCATAATAACTTTAAAGAATTTTTTTAAATATTTTCTCAGTATATACGCACTATATATTAATCGCGGTATTTTTTATATCTTCAAATAAAAAGTCAAGCATTAAAGGGTTAAACTAAACTAACGTAAGGACGACATACACACCCTTTCCCGAGGGAGGACTCGAACCTCCGACATAGAGCAATCTCGCGTTCCGCAGCGAAGCGCCTCAGACCGCTCGACCACTCCACCGCGGGCCCCAATTAACTTCCACCTATTATATGTCCACAATCACCCATATTCACTGGCATTTTTGTTCATATAATATTTTAATTTTTTTCCCTTATTCGGTCGGCTTAAGACAGTCAGTCCAGCCACTGCCAGCTCCCCCCTCCTGCCAGGAATATAAATTAACTTTTAAATGAAACATAGGACACGAGATTGGAGAGAGCTGACCTGTGTGCGCGTGGCGTTGTTGAGGTGGCAGTTCTGCTTGGAGTGGCCGCAGAAGAGCAGCTGCAGCCAGAGGTCGGGGAAGTCGAAGCCCGGCGCGGGCGAGCAGGCGGTGCGGCCGAACTGCAGCTCCGCGGCGACGGGCTGCGCGGGGAACGTCTGGATGCGCGCCGGCCGCAGCGACAGCGCCGGCCGCGGCCACCGCACCTCCAGCAAGCGCTCCTGCACACAGCCACTCAAATATTGGAGCAAGTGCGTCTTTTATAGTGGCAACACTGCTGTGGAGACACCGTGCAATGGACTCTACTGTTGTCGCCGATGGCACACGCTGTCGACATTATACCTTACCTCCGAGCAAATAGATTCGTCCGTCCCACGTCACCGGTGTGCGCATAATCGAGGGAAACACAGTAACTTGTGACCGGCCGGTCTAACGTAACAGAATCTCTTTCTCTTTGGCCACGTTTCCGAACATGCAAGGTCGGCTTTGTTAAATCCGGATTTGGCGCCTTTCCTGTCGCCACCCCGTGCCCCACGGGAGGAAATGTGCCCCTCGGTCACAAGTGACTGTGTTTCCCTCGATTATGCGCACACCGGTGACGTGGGACGGACGAATCTATTTGCTCGGAGGTAAGGTATAATGTCGACCACAAATACAGCTGCATGTGGTATTGAGACAGTATAAAATAAATATCCCACTGATGCTGCTGCAATGCCAGTGAAACATGTTTGGCAGAAACTAAAAACAATTGTGTTTGCCCAAAGCGGACCATACCTAAAAAGCAAATTTTGCTGTATCACTGTAATTGTCTATCGAATGAAATTATAAAAAGTAAGTGGTTCCAATAAAAAAAGTACTTGCTTCAATATCTCAGTTGATACCGATGCTAAAACCATTCACCAAACAAAAATACACGTGCCTCTCGACGCTCTATCATGTGCCGAAAAACATATTTCAATATGTACAACCGTTCAAGAAATAAGAGGAGGTTTAGTCTCACCCTGTATATAAATAAATCCCTATTTTTCTTGGTCACCCCACAACTCGATAACGGCTCCACCGATTTACTGATTTTTTTTCCTTGTCGTGTTCGTAATTCTCACCACAAAGTACGTATGAAATAATATTTTCGGATAATCTACCGGAACATTTAAAAAACTGAGAAAAGCTGAAAGTGCGTTTTTCAATGTGTCAGTGTGTTGTTGCAAAAAGTCTATATTTTTGTTCCATTCTTGAAGAAATGTTGCTCACTTGACCTTCAAACCAAGAGGAAGTTCACTATTTGCAGCGTCATGGTCATATATTTCTCCAACGTTTCGGATCCGTTACAGGACCCTTCCTCAGTATTCCCTGAAGAAGGGCCCTTTAACGGATCCGAAACGTTGAAGAAATATATCATCATGAAGCGGAAAATAGATAAAAAGAATTCCAGTTTTAACAATAATGACCCCGAAAGCCTACGTTCTTACAGAAAGCTCACTGTCTACATAAAATCTGGTATGGTGTATGGTGGAAGTTATTTTACTTACGGACTTTGACAGAATCCGTAGTTTTACTCCAATCTTGATGAAGTGTTGCACATTTGTCCTTTAAACCAAACATTTTCGTTCAGAGGGTGGCGGAATGTACTTTACTTACGGATTTTTTTTTTTTTTATTTATTTTTTTTTTTTTTTCTTTTTACAAAATCTGTAGGTTTTTCTCTTATCTTGGTTAAATTTTGCACAACTGATCTTAAAACGATGAGGAAGGTCACTGTGCGAGTAAGAATCTCGTCTAACACTTAGTTCAGGGGATATAACGTCATGAACCATAAGATACATGATGAACCGCCCCCTCACACAAAAGGTTTGTTTGCAATGCATACATCTACAAATTATCTACGATATTGACCTCCAGAACTTTACGTACGGACTTTGACAAAGGCTACAGTTTTATTCTGATGTTGATGAAATTTTGCACACTTAATCTGCATAACAAGAGGAACGTTACTATCTACATAAAACGTGGTACTGTGCATGGCGTGATTGCTGTACATCACACTGCAACACCAATATGTTGTTTTCTTTCGAGACTGATGAAATTTTAACCCTGTTACGCATAACGCTCAATGCAGTGTACGGCTGTAACTGGACGTATTTCTTTCCATCTGTGGTCTTTTTGAATTCGTAATGCATGGAGTCACCTCTGGGGAACCTTTCGGATAAGTACTGCGTTGTAGGTGTTGCCAGATGAACTGGCAATCGCCAGTTTTTCATGAGACAGCAGTAGCCTGTCAAGGATGGCGGTTGTGAAGTGGCAGCGAGTAGTTTCGAAATGCATTTCACAAAGAAAATCCAAAGGAAATTATCACTAAATGGAATGATTCTCTACATCCAAATTTCTTCGGAAGCTTCCAAGCAAAAAGGAAAAACTCACAGAAAGGACTCTATTGATCTCAGAAGTGTTGAGTGTTTTTACGTGTAGATAGTAAATTATACATATATAGTCGATATATTTCTTTATTATACAAGGTGAAGCGAAATTCGTGCACTCCGGCTTCGCAGCACGATTCCTCACGTGCCAGCAATAAAAGAATGTGTCGTACAAAATTACGTCCTGCACATATTTCCTGCAGTAAATGGGAGTCGGAGATGAGAGGGGTGTGTGTTCCATACAGCAGTGTGTTTCAGAATTGCACCATTACACCAACAGAGTTCTAGGGGAAGTAGAAGCCGCCTCGAGGAACAAAATAAGCATAAAAACCCATACCCGGAACCGTCATCCAACGACGCTACAGAGCGTCGAAGTTACTGCAGTGTATGTGTAGCGGCAGACAGCGGTGCCTGTAACTTGGGCACTCCGTAGCAAAACAATGGCAACATCGCTGTCACATTTCGTAACGGACGTGGCGGGAGTACCTTAAACAGACGTTGAAATCGATACTGATGCAATTTTGCAACCTATGCCTTACATTCATGAGAATATTGCCGTCCACGCGTAATTTCTTAATGTATTTGGTAGAGGATAATTTACAAATTTTTCAACATCGTATCAACGATTGACATGAAAAATTCCTAGATGCATGTAATTTTTCATAGACAGGGGGAGGAGAGATGAAATGAGAGAGTTGGAGAACGAGATGGAAAAGACAGGGGAGAAGTGTTGGTGGAGGAGAGAACGCCGGTTTTTCAGCTAGTCGTCAATAAAGTAATGTGGAAAATGACCCACATCACTGTATTGGACAAAGAGCGTTTGAAGCTTTTAATAATTCTAAATGCACCGGTAATGAACAGACAAACCTAGGCAATTAAAAACTCTCTCCAAGAGGATATACCCAGGTTCATCATATTTGCATTTCAAATCAGTAGAAGAGGGAATCTAGAAAATCATTCCACTACATTTTTCAACTGAATGCTAAGTAATGCCGTATTATACCTGAATTCAGAATTCTGGTTCAAATGCTCAAATGTTTGTGCAGCTTATGGGACTTAACTACGGGGTCATCAGTCCCTAAACATACAAACTACTTATGAACTAGCTAATCCTAAGGACGGCACAAATATCCATGCCCGAGGGGGGATTCGAACCCCCGACCGTAGTGGCCGTGCAGACCGTGACTGGAGCGCCTCAGTCCCCTCGGCCACCGCGGCCGGCTAGAATTCTGGACGAATGTCAATTGACGGTTACAGTGATATTAATCTGTTTACCGTCTAGTGTTGACTTTCTTTCAAGGTTCCGTGCGTCTATATGGATGTATAATCTATAGCTGGCGCCGATCATCATAGTAGACTCTTCAAATCAGAACGAGATAGTTAAATTTGGACCGATAGATGTGCGAACTGAATTTGAATATTCACTAAATTTCCTTGATTGCACTACTGCATATGCTACACAGCAACGAGTGATTAACTTCAGCTCGCTCACTGGGCTTGTGCAATCAGCTGTACAAAGGAATTAGTGTTATGTAATACTGTGAGCATTCGACAGTGACATCTCAGGTTGCAAACATTATCCAGGTGTGCTAGATATCTATGATAACGGGTGCAGACGTTCTTATATGAAAATTTTATGTTTCAAACTTTCACAGGAGATGCTTGTTTCATCGAGAAAATCTCAGCTAGAATTACGTCACCAAAACCATCCACGGATGTAAAATGTGCTAAAACACCCAGGAGTGTAATGCGGCTTTCATGGAATTCTCTTTGACGAGCGTAGTATCATAATTAACGTATAAACTCGTATGTGAGTTTCTTTGTTAAATTTTCACAACTACCCCTGTGAACCGATTTCGCTGAAATTGGTACGGAGATAGGTTAAACCTGAGGAAGGAACTTCTCTATTGTATAAGGACGTAGTACGTGATCTTTATTGATATGAAGAATATTACGCAACATATGTGAAAATATTTATTCTGTGGGAAAGTTGTTTACTTTTTGGCTTTTGAAATTTATCACTTTTGCCAAAGTACTTTTAATAGTATGTATGGGTATGTTGTATATAATAGTGTTCAGCGTAAGTAATGCAATGCTTACATGCTGTCTCAACGTTTTCAGTCCATATTTCCATAGTAATGCTTAACACACAAGCGCACGCGCGCGCGCACACACATACACAAACACACACACACACACACACACACACACACACAAAATAGAAAGTCCATGAGTTTATGTGTACTTAGTCCATAAAAATCTACAGTTTTGCTCCCATCTTGATGAAATTTTGCACACTTGACCTTCAAACCAAGACGACAGTCGCTGTCGATGTATGGATCACGTACTACTCATAGTTCAGGAGAAATGACGTCATAAACAATGAGATGCGCGGAAAAACTACTGTATCACGCAAGAATGTTGCACAGTCCCTCCTAAACCACTTGTCTGATTTCAACCAAATTCCGTGCAAGTATTCCTTACCGTAAGGTAACAATTGCAGTAGGGGTAAGAACGACGTTCGATACATGCTTCAGGAGATATAACGTCATAAACAACAGGAGTCGCAACAAAAAAAAAAAAAAAAAAAAAAAAAAAAAACTGCCACATCGTGCGACGAGACTTTCTTTACACACTGTATGGGAATGACAGTACTTAGCGACTTGAAACAAACTTTAAACATAATTTCTAATCTATATTTTTCTCCCTGACAACTACAGCAAAATGATGAAAGGAAAAAAGTTTCTCGCTTACTACTTTTCCGTTGTTCGTGGAGTTAACTTCGGCATTCGGTATGACGTTACAATTTATAGTTTCTACAGTACAAATTGTACTCGCTGGAAATTTTACAGACAGTCTACACTCATACAGCTGCATGTACACTTGACAGCAAAGAAAGTGGATCACCCCTGAATTCCTAAGTGGAGACCGCACCTGACGCTATGCAACCACCATTGCACAGCTGCGTCGCAGGTCGTCAAATCATTGCACAGTACAGTTATTACCTACCCACTATAGGTACTAAGTAAGTCTCTTATTTCTCCTTATGGCATTCAGGCAAGGTTCAAACCAATACTTTCGTACAACAAATATTAGAATACACGTCATTAGAGATGAGACAGTAACACTTGTAAATTAAATTTCGTTGCAATAAGTGAAAAGACAGATACGTTATAACATTGTTTAATGACATGATATGTTTTTGTTCGTGATCTGAATCTCAACGCACTGTTAAGCAAACAACAGTTGTTTGCGATTACAGGTCATGCACTTTTTCGTGACCCCTCTCTGATTGGGCGGAAGTCGGCTGAGTTCGTGTGTCTACAGAATGGTTATGCTCTCTACCAACCTTACCTCGTAACAGCAGTGTACACCGTAGGCCTCGTCAATGTATTGTTGATTTGTGCACGGTATTGATTATAGTTTACACTTTGATATTTTAGAAAAAAGAAGGCTGTCCTTGAAAGTTGTATGAAGAATGTTAATTCTGATTGTTATTCATTTACGACAGTAAAATGAAGCATAAAGCATTGCTACACCTGATTAATAAGTCCCTTTAAAATATTCCAGTTTTCCATTACTCAAACATTAAAGTGATAATTTCGTGTTACATCTGTGACGCCTTAACACCTTACATGTTGTTTCTTTTAAAACCTATAATCTATAAGCCGTAAGTTGGCGGCACTGGTAGAAAGAGGCGCTACAAGCTGAATGAAAGCTTCAGCTCCCAACGTTCTCCTCTCAGAGGCCACGTTTAAGGGCGTGATCTCTAGGCATAAATAGACATAAAACACTGAGGTTTTCATTAGTATTGGTTTCCAAGACCGATTTCTGAACCCAGAAATAAATAATAATCTTAGCACTGCACCAGGAATTGCATGAATCTCATATTGTTGCTAAGAGGTAACCGCTGAAGATATGTAATATCGTCATACATCATAAAGTCGTGGAACAGAATGGAATATATTGATGACTTGTTAACTAAGCGCAATCAGAAGTCAGATATTAAATATGTTCACAAATAGCGTTACACTAGTACCTGAAACGACGATACATGTAATTTTTTCCCAGCAGGAACTCGAATCCGGCACTATTTGCTATTGTATAATAGGAAGGAATACTGCTGATATTGTTCCTTCCGGGGACTCCAACCCCGCACACACCGTCACTCTTGACCTGACACGGTGAGGCGTCAACTATCACATTGTCGTTCACTACTAGTTAGGATCATACCGTTTGTACAGAAATGGATGGGTTTGGTATTTTGCGAAAACTTTGTTTAACTTAGTAGCGCATGGACATGTTCAATGTTGATTTGAAACAACGCAGAGTCCTGCGTTCTTTACTTGTCGTTACTGTAGGTGCAGATGGTATTTTTGTGGCCGTTAAAAACTGTTACCCCGCGGGAATCTGGCCCATACCTTAGCCATTACAAGTTAACCTCATCCCGGCCTCCAGCGAATTACAGATGTGTTAGCATAATGTTTTGTCATAATGGAGACGGTACGACCAGTCAAAAGAGCTCAAAGGTGTCTGGCTTGGTAAGACAATCTTAGCCGCACGGGAAGGCAACGTAGTCTGAGGCGCCTTATCGCGGATTTTGCATGAAATTATATTACGTTTTGGTATGCTACATTACGATTTTGTATGGCATTTTGCTATAAGCTTATCCAACTGTGGGCTCATTTTAATCAAGAATGTTGGGTAGTTGTTGCCACGATAACGTGAATATTACACATTTTTAAAGTTATGAGGAGCGTGGATTATGCATTATAAAAAGGATTCTGAAATTGGGAAAATTACTTCGTTTTGACATCTATTATTCACCACGTTCAGTAACACAGACTTCGATGAAGGAGGTTTCTGTGATTTACCAGTATGGTCAATGACAAGGTATCCGATAACTGGCAAGTGTGTCGAGCAATTATTCTTCACGGTGTGGTTGCCTTCAGTAGTCATATTGAGGTTGAAAAACAGAATTGTGAATTCTGATACAATGTCGCATCGAAAATGCGATGCTAAGCATAATATCCAACTGGGAATGATGGGGGAGAACTTCAGTCTCTGCCATTTCAAAGGCTGGATACTGGGATTTATCGGAATAGATGGCCATTTCAATGGAGACATCAGTGCTTGCGCGGTAAGGTTCAGTTGTCCATTATATCCACGTGCTTTTTGAGAGCCAACGGCAGAGAAATAACGACAGTGATTAAAAAAAAAAGAAGACCTGTCAAGCACAGAATTGAGAAAATAAGCACGTAGATGCAGATAAATATATCAAGGGAGGGGTAGTAGGAGAGAGGGCGGAATCTAAGAAGGAATAGGAGTGCAGAAATGACATATATCACAGTTTGTTCTAGGGCCGAGAGAAAAGCAACGAATGTTTAACAGAACGAAGGATAGATTATCGGAGATATAAAAGAACACTGCATCATAGAGAGGACCGATGGGCAGTAAAGAAAGCAGACATTAAACGAGACAGCATTGTTTTAACGGAAACCACAATTTTTTGAAAGCGTTTTGAGGGAATAGACTAAAAGGGCAACTGAGATTATAATGTAAGAGAGAGAGAGAGATTGGAGGAGAAATTAACAAGGAAAAAATGCGCCAAATCGTTTGCAAATCAAAAATTCAAATGTTTGTTAAGCTTATGGGACTTAACTACGGGGTCATCAGTCCCTAAACTTACAAACTACTTATCAACTACTTTATACTAAGGACGGCACAAATATCCATGCCCGAGGAGGGATTCGAACCCCCGACCGTAGTGGCCGTGCAGACTGTGACTGAAGCGCCTCAGTCCCCTCGGCCACCGCGGCCGGCAAATCGTTTGCATATTTTGTGAAGGACGGAAGGTCTATTAATGGATGGAGGGAAGGAGAGAGACGTATTTGAAATAACATAAATTACTTAACAGCGTCCATAAAAAAATGTTTGTAAATATATCGGACCAAACTGCGTGGTCATCAAACTACTTAAACTAAGGTAAACTAACCTACAGACAACACACACACCCATGCCCCAGGGAGGACTCGAACCCCCGACGGCGAAGGGCCGCGCGCACCGCAGCACGGCGCTCCAGTGCGCTCGGCTAAACCGCCGCAGTTTGCACTACTTGTAGCGGAACATGTGCACATCCCGCAAATGGTGAGAAAACAGTAGGTATTTCATCTCTTTGCGTATATATATATATATATATATATATATATATATATATATATATACAGGGTGTTTCACTAAGTGTGTTTGCGTCTGTAACTTATAAAATAATAGGTGACGGGAAATTTAATGCGGTATGTCAACACAAGAAATGTTACACTTTCTGCGGAGCTATGAACAAAGTTTATTGTATCATTTCCCAAAGAGTTACAGCACAAAGATATAATTTTTTAAATGGAACAATAGTTTTTCTATTGTGCATTGGATTCATTGAAACCAGCTGCGTCCAAATCAATTTAAACTACATTCCTATCACTGTTAGTTTGGGAGCTACAACCCTTCAAAGTTTCAGGGGCAGATACCACACGCTGTATATAATACTGCGAGTTTCGATCAGAAACGCAAGCTGTTTTTAGTCAACAGTGCGTTCGAATTCAGAGCATGAACAAAAACTCATTGTGTCATTGAATGAGTTTGACAGGGTATCCGATTTGTCACTTATTGTAATGAAATTGAATTTACGTTGCTTTCTCTTCTCTAATAACCTGTATTCTAATGTTTTTGTTGTGGACTGACTGCGATAAGGAGGAATATTCTCTACTGCTTCTTTGGTACCCATTGTGAATAGTCGAACGACTGTACTCTACAAGGGTTTTGAATGTGGATTACCCGCAACACAGCTACGTTAGTTGGGTTGCATTCAGCAGTGATCCACTTTTTTTGCTGTCAAGTGTACCTTCGAAAGCATATCACTGTACAACACATGGTTCATAAGACATGAGGACATAAACAGTAACGTTAATGGAAAACCACCCCATCACCCACCAGTTTTTAATCTATTATTTTTTAGTGCTAACTGCATTGTAAAAGATTTTACAGACATACAGCACTTATACAAATGAACATATACCTTCATAATTACACAAGTGTACAACACATAATTCAATAAAGGTGAGATCATATATACTGCGATGGATAAAAACATGTCACATTATGCACGACGGTTCGACACACTTCTTATTTGCTGCTAAGACACTCCTGTATTCCAGTCATTTTAAGGAAATTGCTGAAGACTGACAGTCATGTCGACAACTTAGAACTGTGAAGCGCACACGGCTTTAGGCGAAACCAGTTGACTCTTACAGGACTACAAGGGAGGGAGAGAATGGAACAGTATACATCCGACCAGTGCCCATTATTTCCCATAGATCTACCTTTGAAATTCAACAGACTGCTGTTTCCAGTGAGGCTTGCATTTTCTATTCCACAGGGCACTCCATTAAATACTGCGGAGAGAATCTGACGTCTCACAACTTTGTCACCTGTACAGGGATGGGCTGACCAAAGAATTTATTCATACTAGCTCCTGGGCAAGTAACAAGAAGTATTGTTTATAGTCAAGTTTTGAATTACATTGCCGGCCGCGGTGGCCGAGGAGACTGAGGCGCTCCAGTCACGGTCTGCACGGTCACTACGGTCGGGGGTTCGAATCCCCCCTCGGGCATGGATATTTGTGCCGTCCTAGTTCGTAAGTAGTTCATAAGTAGTTTGTAAGTTTAGGGACTGATGACCCCGTAGTTAAGTCCCATAGACTTTACAAACATTTGAACATTTTTTGTAATTACATTCATCTATGAATGCTATTATAATATGCATTTCGATGACTATCTTTTTTTGTTTGGATACTGCACATATAATGTTCTACATCAGGCAAGGCAGCATTAATATATTCTCCCATAAATATAACATTTTTTACAAAAAAGAGACATGGACAGAGAGACAAGGGTTGGAAGAAGTACTAAATCAAGGCTTGAATAAATATATAAATACCGGGTTATATATAGTTTTAATCCGAATTTGAAGAAATTTTTCACAGTTGAATTTCAAAGCGAGATGAAGATCTCTGTGTACTATACCAATGCATTTGGCCGACGGAACGTTACCTACAGTTTTACGCCGATTTTGAAGAAAAAAATTACATACGTGACTTTTAGCACAATGGTGCATGGCAGAGGGTACTTTGCAATAAACTGTTTTCCTGATCACCACGAAACTTGACAGATGTGTGTTCCTAGAGTGGGGGACGAAAGAGATAAATCGACGAGGCAGAAGGGCTGAGGGTGAGTGGAGGAAATGGGCCGACAGAGATGGAAATGGAGATGAACAGAGAGGTGGGGGAGGAAGAGATGGATGGAGAGGGAGCTGGGGAGGAAGATGGACTATGAGAGAAAGCAGTGAGCAAATACCCAGACAACGCCGCTTTTTCATCTAGTACTTTGTAATAAAAAATGCAAACAGTAAACGGCACACTGCTCAGAGGTCCTCCTCAGGATGGCTAACTGCTGGATAGAGCTGAATGTCTGACCCTATGTACTGCCTACAATGCCGGAAATAAAAATTAGTGTATTATCTTAAAGTTATCTAATTCACTACAACTCTTTGTGTTGATACAATGTATAGGGAGTACGTCATCATCATGATTAGAGACTGATTATGCTTTCGGCGTTCAGTCTGGAGCATAGTCCACCTAATAAAATTCCTCCATGGTCCCCTATTCGATGCTTTTACTTCAAAATCATTCTTCACCGAATCTAAGTACTTTTTGCTTGGTGTACGTCGACTCCCCATTCCCTGGGCTGGCGAGCCCACGAGTGTGTCAGGTAGCGTTGCGTTGCCCACCATGTGAGCGCCCCGCGGGCACGGGCTGTTTGCTGCTCCGTGCACTGTGCGCAGCGGCGTGTGGGGCACACTTTTACAATTCAATAAAGGTTTCTAAATTTGTTAAACAGCTTAATTCAAATGGTTTTGCTTTTAAAGCTAGAGATGTATTTCTGCAGTCAACAATCCGAAGATTGGTTTGAACACCACAGTGCTTTACTAGGCATGGTCCTGTTTGGAGGTGGTATGCCGTTGCCTTCCTCCGACCTTGGAACTGACTAACCCAGCCAGTTATAGGGGGACCTACAGTTTAACGTGGGTTCCGAACCACGGTGCTACTCGGTATTTTTCACATGAGCAATATTGCCAGAGGTGAAAGAAGTGGAAAGTGACAGATAAAAATCCTAGGACCTTCTGCTAATCACACGAATATATATCTTGTAAGAATGAGACTCTATAGACCTCAAATAAAATTATTTTTAAAAAAGCGTATTTATTATACTAGTTCATTTAAGAAAGATATATCTTTCAGAAGAAGCCTACTGTATATATGACGAGTGTGCATGTACAATGCTAATAGAATCAAATTTGGGTCACAAAATCACCAAGTTTTTCATCGATTCGTGTTTTGGATATTTTCTAAAGCTTCGCGCAGTGATTCTGCCATGCAAACACTAATTGTTGCCTAAACAGTAAATGGTTTGCTTGTTGTACCGTTCTTGGACAGAGCTGCGCTTCCCAGCGCAGAGCAGTGGTGTGCGGTGTCACTCTTTCCGCAGCGACTGATCTCTCCCGCTCCGTAGCGGCCGAGGCGCTGAGCTACAGCCGGCGGAAATGTTGGCCATGCCTCATCTGTGGCGTTTATTCCCAGTTTTTCTTTCATTTCCTCATTATTGACACCCTCCTGCTATTATTCCCATCTATTAGTACCTGCAATCATTCTTGCTACCTTTATATGTGTAACCTCAACCTTATGAACAAAGTTTCTCGAAAGACAGAGCGGTACACCGCTAACTTAGTCTTAGTACTGACTTCCTTCTTGCAGAAGAGAGTAGGTCTTAGCTGAGTACACATTGCGTTAGCTTGCTACACCCTCATTCAAGTTCTTTAACTATGTCGCCATCCTGTGAGAAAAAATATCCAAGGTACTTGAAACTGTCCACCTGTTTCTGTTCCTCCTATTTGGCACTCAATCTGTTTAAATGTCTTTCCACATACATTACTTTTGTTTTGGAGATGCTGATATTCATATCATAACCCTTACACCTCTGATGAAGCTCTGAAATATTAGATTGCGACCTTTCAATCGAATGTGCCATCACAACTAAATCAGCTGCATTTGCATGACTGCTTTTTTTTCGCCTACTTTAATCCCGCCCTGCCAGTTTACTGTTTTCAACATATGATCCTTGAACAGTATGAACAACAGTAGTGACACGTCACAATCTTGTCTTACCCCTGAAACTACCCTGAACCATGAATTTAAATATTTATCGTCTACTCTGCTACCTGACAGTCTACGTAGACTTTCAGATGGCTGCAGACGTTTGCCTCCTATTCCATAATCTTTCAGAACTGTCTACAAATTCCTCCTAGGAACACGGCCATAAGGATTTTTAAAGATCTATACAACATACATAAAATTTCCTGTTCCACTTATAGCACTTTTCCAATAACTGCCGTAAGCTAAAGATCTGGTCCTGACAGCCTCTAAGAGACATAATCCCACAATGATTTTCATCCAACTTGTCTCGAACTAATACTCGCACTCTCTTTCAACAATACCTGAGAATATTTTGCAAATGTTCAAATGTTTGTAAAGCTTATGGGACTTAACTACGGGGTCATCAGTCCCTAAACTTACAAACTACTTATGAAGTAACTAATACTAAGGACGGCACAAATATCCATGCCCGAGGGGGGATTCGAACCCCCGACCGTAGTGGCCGCGCAGATCGTGACTGGAGCGCCTCAATCCCCTCGGCCACCACGACCGGCAGAATATTTTGCCTACAACGCTAATTAAAGTGATACCTCGATAGTTGTTACAATTTTTTCTGTTTCCGTGTTTGAAAATTGACGTGATTATCGCTTTCGTCCAGTCAGACGGAACCCAGACTTCCACACCTGTTCAGTTATCCTGCGTAATCATTTGAGACCTGACATTCCACTGTATTTGACGAATTCCGGCATAATTTGATCTATCGCAGTCGAGTAGGCTGTATGAAAACATTAAATTTACAGAACAATAGTTCAAGTGGTATTGAGTTACCAGGTGTCGATCCATGCTGAAACACTTATATTAGTATGTGGTGTGTCTCCACGGGCGCCAATGGAGCGCCGATTCTGGTATCCAGTGGATCATAAAGTTGGTGAATACTGCCCTCGGATATATTACCCCACGCCTGCCCGAACTGTTCACGTAATTCTGCAAAATTTGTGGGTTGATGAATCGCACGTGTCAGCTATAATTACATCATATCCTACACGGCAGCGCCCCTTATGTCTACTCCCAGATATTTTATGGGAGTAGCTGCTTCCAGTGTGTGTCCTGCTATTGCATAGTTATATAATAAATGATATATGTAAACGCAGCACTTGACACTGGTTTATGTTGCCGTTCCCTGCACCGTGCGTCAATACGCTGCAGAGCATTCTGCATTTTCCAGTGTTACAACTTCTCGATAAACTACAGCATCATCCGTGAAAAGCTTCATTGAACTTCCGATGTTATTTATGAGGCCATTTATACACACTGTGAAAAGCAAAAGCCGTATAACACTTCACTGGGGCGTGCCTGAGGGCAGTTTAACGTCTAAAGACTTCTCTCCGTTGAGAATGACATGCTGCGTTCTGTTAGCTAGAAACGCCTCAATCCAGTCACACAGTTGATCTGATATTACATATTCTCGCACTTTGTTCGTCAGGCGACGGTGTGGAACGGTATCGAATGCCTTACAGAAGTCAAGAAATACGGCGTCTACCTGGATCCGTGAATCAACTGCTCTCTGGATATCGTGGACGAAGAGTGTGAGTTGTGTTTCACATGATCGTTGCTTTCGGAAACCGTGTTGATTCCTACAAAGAGATTTCCGGACTCCATAAATGACATAATATTAAAATACAAATGTGTTGGAAAATTCTGCAACTGACGGGAGTCAGGGATATAGGCCTATAGTTTTCGCATCTGATCGACGACCCTTCTTGTAAACGAGAATGATCTGCACCCTCTTACAATCCTTGGGAACACTTAGCATGCCATACCCTTTGGGGTTTTTAATATATAAATCCGGCTGTATGGAAGAAGCAAAGTATACGATGAGTGATCGGGTCATGAAACGTACTTCCAGGCATCAAGAGTCCCTATTTTAAGAGTGTAGCACCACCTTTTTCGTTACTTTCTTTGTCATCTGTTATTAGCGGTTTAGCAACTGCCCTTCAATTAATTTTAAGTTTTTATCTGAACTGTATTACTCAAGTGAATAATAAGTATACTGTCGTTTTTGTTGCTGTAGTTTTATCTATTCTGGACACAACCTTTCTTAATGTTCGTTCTCAGTTACCTTCTGCTTTTAGTGAATATGTAGATTACAAAGTTTTTACATTCCTAATCTAAATATAACTACTTTTTATGTTTGCATTGATTATATATGACTTTACTTTTTCTCTTTGCCCAATACCTAGCACTTACTTCATATATAGCTCTCTTTTACGTATTATAAGAATTTTTATAATGCCCCGCCCTAGCCTGTGAGCTACATTAAATTCGAGACGGCAGCTTTTATTTACATATGCTGCTAAAATGATGGGCCAAAGCACATGACATCACGGTAGTAAAACCAAAAAAAGCTGTTTGTAATATAATTGTAATTGCAAACTAACCGTTCATATGACACGAAAATTGAATAACCTAATTGGTAGAGGAGAAAATTCTCTACAACTTAGCACCCTTATGTTTTTTTCATATCTCGTATCGTCTGAGACATATTTGCAAAAATAACGGAGATTTGACACCCTCCATTGAATTAACGAAAACCAGCCGTTCGGAGAAGTCACGTGACATTCCTCGGGTATTTATGATTTTCTTATTGTAACTTACACGTTGTCATTTCAAAGCAACGGCAAACTGAGGAATTAACAAAAGCACATCGTTCTTCGTACGATAAATGATAATCTAATATCTACAAATGCCATATTAACATCAGTTAACAACGGCGTTCAATAGTATGAGATTAAAGAAGTGCTGTTTTGATTTACAGCCGTAGCGTAGTGGGCAAGTTACTAATATTTTTCCTAAAAGGGTTTCAGACACTCTTATTAATTAATTTATTATTATTTAGACTATTATTTTGGTCCAAAATGTTTGCAAATACTTATAAAACTACAAATCTAAAGTCGGCCGTAAAACACGTCATTGCGATTTTTTAATTCTGGTTGATCAAACAGGATACAATCCAGCTTATTGCGAATGCGGCTGTATGTTCCTATTTCTATTGATAAATTCATTTATAGTCCTTTTCCTGAAAAATATACTTCTTGGTTTCCTTCGATGGTTAACTTTGTGTTTGTAACTTGCATAAAGGGTTGAGCAAAACTTAATTTGTTCGGGTGGGTGAACCTGAGAGCATCAATGTATTCCCGATATCATTTATTAAAGCCCTTGCTAGATTGGCCAACGTAAAATTGAAGACACACGAGACAATTTAGTTAATAAAAAGCAGACCTATGACGTATTCCTTCCTGTAAATTTAAGTTATGAATTATTTGTCTTTCAACTTATTGTTTGTGGAATAACTAATTTTAATATTTTTGACACAGAACAGGTTCGAGATCTGACACGACACCTTACCAATAAAATGTATACAGACATATTTTACAGAGGTTTTACGATATATTTGTGCTATTTGACGTGGACTTAGAGCTTTATTTGTTACTGTATATCTTTTTTAATATTGTGGTGTTTATTGATGGTGTCATAGCTGTAACCATTGTTGTATGTTTAAAGTTCTTGTTGTTTTCCTTTAATGTCCAACGTGATTTTCTTCTATTCTGCTGAGATTGTCATATCTTACATTTGTGTGAGTGACATGAATAAATGTCGATTGAAACATCAGTTTTGTGGAGTTTCCTGTAGATTTGAAATTTATGTTTACCACAGTGCTTCTTGATTTTTAAATGCAAGATGTTTATGTTATTTTCACATTCATGCTCAAAACTAAACCGAGTGAGCTGGGGCAGTGGTAACACACTGGACTATCATTCATGAGAACGGCGTTCTAACTCGCCTCCAGCCGTCCTGATTTACATTTTCTGTGATTTCCCTAAAGCACTTCCGGAAAATTCCGGTATGTTTCCCTCGAAAGGGTACGACTTATTTCCTTTCCCATCCCCGACAAAAACTCTCCAAGCGTGAGCTCTCTCTACAATGGCCACGATTTCGACACGACGCTAAACACTAATCTTCCTTATGTTTGAGTGTCATTTGTTATATTCTGTTTCAAACTGATCAATTTTATTTATGGTTCCACTAAACAAAATACGTTTATCGTCTACATAGTGTTAATAATACATTATTCTCCCTTTTTTATCAAATGTTCAAATGTTTGTATAATCTATGGGACTTAACTACGGGGTCATCAGTCCCTAAACTTACAAACTACTTATGAACTACTTACGAACTAGGACGGCACAAATATCCATGCCCGAGGGGGGATTCGAACCCCCGACCGTAGTGACCGTGCAGACCGTGACTGGAGCGCTTTAGTCTCCTCGGCCACCGCGGCCGGCCCCTTTTTTGTGTTAACTTTCAAAAAAGATATGTCTAAATGATTTCTTTAAACGTTGGTTACCAGCTAGGCAAGTTCCCACTGAAAGGTCATCTGTCTGTTAATAAAATTTGTTACTGAATCGGAAATAGTTATGTGATACCACTAATGTTGGACACAGAGTCATAAATTTCAGGTAGGCAAGTTGTTTAATTGTTGAGATTGTTTGTTTTACTAATATATCTGTGTACAGATTAACTACATCAGAGGATACAAATCTGGCTGTATTTGGTATGTGAATGTTGTTGATACCTTGTAAATGTTCATAACTATTCTTTACACAGAAATTATCTTCAAATGTATAAGCTAAGTGTTTTCAGTTCTCCAGTGTTTTTTTAGAAAGGCTTATTTTGAGAGTTCGCAATGGGTCGGAGAGAACAATTTCTTTTGTGAATATTTGGTTGAGTACGAAGTTTTGAAAGAGGTATTTACTATTGTACAATCAAAGTTTTTAGTTAAGGTTAGGAAGAAGTTACATTCTTTGAAGACTTATTTTAAGTTTGACTTGTAAATTGAGTGTTGGGTCAGAGTTAATTTGTTGTCTGTTGTTCTTTTGGAAAAAGTCTTATATATGTAGTCATCTTCACACAGTATTGCTACAGAGCAACACTAATCTGATTTGACTATTACTGCCTTGTTCTCTTTGAGTTTTTTTCTTTTCCTGAGATCTCTTGATTGTCGTAAACATTTGTACATCTACATCTACATAGATACTCTGCAAATCACATTTAAGTGCCTGGCAGAGGGTTCATTAACCACTTTCATAACTTTTCTCTGCCGTTCCATTCTCTAATAGCGCGCGGGAAGAAAGAACACCTAAATCGTTCCGTTTTCGATCTGATTTCTCTTATTTTATTGGGATGGTCATGTCTCCCTAAGTAGGTGGGTGCTAGCAAAATATTTTCACATTCAGAAGTCGGTGATTGAAACTTCGCAAACAGATCACGCCGCAATGAATAATGTCTTTCTTTTAATGATTTCCACCCCAATTCGTGCAACATTTCCGTGATGCTTTCTCCCCCGTAACGTGATAAAACAAAACGAGCTGCCCTTCTCTGAACCTTGTCAATATCTTCCGTCAGTCCCACCTGGTGACGGTCCCACAAGGGGCAACAGTACTCCAGGAGAGGACGCACAAGTGTGATGTAGGCAGTCTCTTTGGTGGAGCTGGTGCATCTTCGAAGCGTTCTGCCAATGAAACGTAACCTTTGATTCGCCTTCCCCACAATATTTTCTATGTGTTCTCTCCAGTCAAATTTGTTCGTAATTGTAACTCCTAGGTATTTGGTAGAATTTACGACCTTAAGGTTTGACTGATTTATCGCGTAATTTAAGTTCAGCGGATTTCTTTTAGTGGTCATGTGTATTACTTCACACTTTTCTTTATTTAGTGTCAATTGCCAATTTTCGCACCAAGTAGAAATTTTGTCTAAATCGCTTTGCAGTTGCTTTTCATCCTCTGTTGACTTCACTAACCGATAAACGACAGCATCATCCGCGAACAGTCTAAGGGAGCTATTCAGATTGTCTCCTAAATCGTTTATAAACACGAGGAAGAGTAGGGGACCTATAACGCTTCCCTGTGGAACGCCAGATATCACTTCTGTTTTACTCGATGACTTACCGTCAATTACAACGAACTGTGTCCTTTCTGATAGGAAATCGTGAATCCAATCGCACAATTGGGAAGATATTCCATAAGCACGCAATATCATTAGAAGCCGCTTGTGGGGTACAGTATCAAAAGCCTTCCGGAAATCCAGAAATATGGAATCGATTTGAGATCCTTTGTCGATGGCACTTAACACTTCATGTGAATAAAGGGCAAGCTGTGTTTCGCAAGAGCGACACTTTCTGAATCCGTGTTGACTATTGGTTCTCTAAGAAATGAAATGAAATGAATAGTAATGAAATAGACTGTTGTAGAACTGTGTGGCTTACAGTGACTATCGAAGGTTACATCTGCACACCAACATCGGACCTGAATGCTCCAATTATTTCAAGAAAATTCGTAGGAGGTTCAAGAGATTATTCCTGCAGTGCCACACAGTGGAAAATGTTAGTGGGGTTCTTTGAACAAAACAATACATTTTTGAACCCAAATCAACAGATGAATTTAGTTGGTAGTGCTACTGACTATAGCTTCTACATTCAGGTAGACGATAAAGAAAAACAAAACATATTCTTGAAGAAATTTATTTAGAAAATCCCTTATCTAATTCTGTCACACGAGGAGAATCTGAATTTTTTTTACGTTCTGAACGCTATAGTTTAAATGCCTCTAGCTTTCCGCTCATGGGTGTTGTTTTCAGGTCTGATACTTGAAAGACGTCTTAACAAGCACAGACACATAAAACCCCTATTCAGCTCCAAACGCCTAGATATACTATTTCAGAACTGCAGACGGCCAGGAAGGGGACTCTGAAGAAACACTTGAGTGTACACTGACCAGACAAAGGCCATGGAATAGCTATGCGCACAGATAGAGATGTTTAGTATCACGTATGCAAAGTATAAAAGTCTGTGCTTTGGCAAATATGTTATATGAACTCCAAGGATTCGTGTGAATTGGCTTCCAATGTAACAATGGCCGCATGGCAGAAATGGAAACTTTGAACGTGAGATGGTAGCTATGACTAGATGCATTTTTGAAATCCTATTGAATTCCATATTCTGAAATCTACGGTATCAAGAGTGAGTCGAGAAACTTGAGGCGTTTTCTCAGACCGGGAAAACGCAGTTTCCGACGGCCTCTCCAATAAGGACCGACAGCAGTGGCTGTGTTACTGAACTATCATGGCTAACAGACAAGAAACATTCGGTGACATTACGGCACAAATAAATGGAGGATGCTCTTATTCGCTAGGACAATGTGTCGCAATTTTGTGATAATAGGCTAAGGTAGCAGATGACCAGATGGATTACTTTTGCTAACGACATCACCTACAGTGCTTCTCTGGGGCTTGTGACCATATGCATTCAACCATAAACGACTGAAAACCATGACTTGGTAAGATGAAGCCAAATTTCTGAGGGTAAGAACTGAACGTACGTTTCAAGTATGGCCGAGACCACATACAGCCATTAGACCGAACGGTAACAGGAGCATAAACGCTAATAGTCCAGTCAAATAGAAGCTATACCTTCCAAAAGATGCAGTAGATAGAGAACAAGTTTTGCCAACAAAATTTCTCTTGGGAAAACTTTCTGGAGTAAAAACACTTCGAAAATTTTTTTCAAAATTTGTGCAAAGCGGCAAACAGCCTAATTTTTATGCACTGTTATTTCAGTTTCTGTTAGTTTAATATATCATGTGAAAGACGACCGTCTGTCATCTTCCATATATTTTTTATGAAATTGTAATTTATTTGATGTCGCTAGATTAGCATTTTGTTAAAACTAGAACCCCACTCTTTTCGAGGCATGAGTAATAGCATTTTCATTTCATGTTTTAAAATATTGGTTTCTGAAATGTTAGTTAATATTGCTAGGATTTTGTTATTTTAATAATTTATTATTGTCCCCGTGAGAATGTGTACTTGTTTTACTTTTAAGTGGATGTGCGAGAATCTAACGGCTGACTGAATGTGGGTAGTAAAAACTCGCTTGCATGGTTCTCTCTGGCTCAGAGTCGATAGTTAGTCGTTACCAACCCCTGCTGCTGATGCGACCAAAGAGGTTTCTATACCCTTTGGTTACAAGCCAGTCGACGAGCCCTATCCAGGGCTAGTCTCGCGATCTTCTCTCCCCACCACTGATGTTGCCTTGGGTTTTGCCAGTTTCCGGTAGCTTTCCCGCCTCCTGGCCGCTCGGTCTTCCTTCACTTTGTGCTGAGATCGTGGTAAGGTAACGTTGGTTCTTTTATTGTGTCCAAGGAGATGGTAGCGATTTGTTGTCTAACATGTTTAACTTAGACTCTTGAACTTAGATTCATTTTTCGCAAATTTTTTCCGATAGTGCGCGGGAATGTGTTCTAGTTTTTCAATCCAGTGACTTCCAACAGATAAACGCGGTGTGTATGTGTTACTAGTTGCAGTTTGATAACGGCCTGCTATATTCAAACCTTTTGTGACTATGTGACGGTGTGCGAACTCTGTGTAAATTCTGCCTAGCTTTGTGGGGCCCGATTCCTAACAGACGATATGTTCATTTTTGTACAGTGCATGTAAAATCTTTCTTATCGTTTCCTTCCGTGAGTGATATGTGTTCCACGTGGTTGGTTCTTAGATCAAAGCCCTCAGCTTCCACTATTGTTTGTTCCATGCCCATCAGGCAAGTAACTATGCGTGTATCCTTATGATTTCCACTAACATTTCGCAATCTTCTCTCCCAGCCTAGTCTTGTTCAGTAATTCTCTCCGAGCCTTGTGCAACCTCCTTCAATAGCTTGCTTATGAAATTCTACGTATTTTTAAGGGTAGCATGCTGTAGTTCTTATTCTCACTTTTCCGTCTTTGTAATTATTTCACTTTTCTGGTTTTTTGAGACTGGACTTCTTCCGTCTCTGTGAACGCTCCCAATCGCACGTTGCTGCATTTCAGTAGATTCCTTATGAAATTCTACGCAGTTCTAGGGGTTGCATGCCGTAGTTAATTTTCTTTTTCTTTTCCTTTTTTTTTTTTTTTTTTTTTTTTTTTTTTTTTTTTATTGAATTTATACATTTTATAGGTTTTCGGGACCACGTGGGTCCAAACTCCGACTTCAGGGGTTTGCAGCTAGTCAGCTGAATTCACGCCACTTCTCATAAAACCAGTGCCTAGACAGTTTACTCTCAGACTGCAACTTAAGAGTCCGCCGTGATTTTGTGTAATGAATCCGATTTTTAATCACTTCACCATCAGTGGAGTGCGATCTTGTAACGTAGTCGAGTGTCGTCGTGAGCGAGTTTGCTCGCGCCCTAATCTAAATGCAACTTAACTTTGCTATACTCACGTACCATCTCAAATGAGGCACGACGGACCAGAGCCATCTTCGTGGTTTTATTGTATATTGTGTTGTGTGATACCTCCGGGTTTGCTGAATTTCGCCTACGATAGCGGCGCCTGCTTCTGCCTCGCTTCAGTGCGCTGATTTTGGCGAGTTTCGGTGTTTCATTGCATCTGTGTGAGCGAATGAGTGTTGTTTGTAAATCCTCCCCCAGTAGCGTTGGGTTCTATGTAATTTATGTTAAATTCAATGCTGGGCATCGTCAGTATTAGATAATGTAAATGCGATGCATTTTTATTGTATTAACAAAATTGGTTTCCCATTTTGCTTGCGTTTACTTGAATAAACAAGTTAAGTTCAGTATAATTTTGACTTGCCTATAAATTGTAGTTTTCGAGCACCTTTCCCCGTTTATTAAAAATTGTTTTTCACCAGTGCTGAGAACAAGCTAAGATGCAATTTTTATGTTGAAGTTCCGTTACGCCATAAATGTTTTTCTTTAGCCACCTTTATGAAATAACTTTAATTGTTATGGCTTGTTTACTAATGCCTGTGTGTAATTTCGTGTGATCTCCTACGTATATTGGTCACTGTATCGTTAACTTCCTGTTATTAGAGTAATTTGAACCAAGTCAGTTCTCAATTTGGGCCAGGAACAAGATTTCGCAGCAGGGAGTAGCCGGTAGTTCACACGGATCTTTTGATAAATTTAATGCTAAAACTAAGCTTTTTTATAACAGTAAACTGTTATCTGGGTGCCTCCTACTAGAATTAAGCTTTTATTCCGTACAGTGGCCCACTTTTACATGTTATATGTTGGAATTTGCCATTTCATTTACAGGTATTCAATTTTTCTGTATGCAACCTGGTGACTTCTGGACACCTTCCTACTGTGATTTGTACATCACTAGCCACCTCAGCCATGGTATTTGTGAAACTACACATACAAAAAAAATCGAACTGACGTGTTTTACGGCCCACTTTAGATTTGTGGTTTTATAAGTTTTTGCAAACATTGTGGACAATAAAAAATTAATTAATAAGAGTGTCTGAAAACCTTTTAGGGAAAAAAATTTGGTAGCTGCGGGTTTGAACCACTGACCTTCAGCGTCACATTCCAACGCATAACCAACTACGCTACCGCCAACACCGAGAAGCTGCGTTCTTAAATTCTATACTATTCATGGCCGTTGTTAACTGATGCTAATATGGCATTTGTAGACACTAGATTATCATGTATCGTACGAAGAACGACGTGTTTTTGTTAATTCTTCAGCGGGTCATTGCTTTGAAATGAAAACGTGTAAGTTAAAACAAGAAAATCATCAAATACGCAAGATGGCTTATGCCAAAGAGAGTTCTGGGCGATGAATGTCACGTGACATCTGCGAACGACTGGGTTTCGTTAATTCAGTGAAGGGTGTCAAAACTCTGTTATTTTTACAAATATATCTCAAACGATACGAGATATGAAAAAAACATAAGGTAACAAAGCTGTAGAGAATCTTCTCCTCTACAAATTCGGTTATTCAATTTTAGCGTCAGATAAACGGTTTATATGCAATAAAAATTACATTACAATCAGCCTTTTTTGGTATTACTAACGTATTTCTTGTCCGAAATATTTGAAAAAGCGAGGTTCTGGTCTCTGGTAGACAAAAATCATGTCTGTAAAATTTGTTTGAACGGTTCGACGTAAAAAGTGGGAACACGTTACAGCCAGACAGACATCGTCAAATCGCCGTTATTTTTGCAAATATCTCTGCAACGATGCAAGATATGAAAAAAAAAAAAAAAAAAAAAAAAAAAACATAACAGAGCGACGTTGTAGAGAATTTTCCCCTTTACCAATTAGGTTATTCAGTTTTCGTGTCAGATGAACGGTTCGTTTGCAATTACAATTATATTACAAAAGTCTGGAGTTACCACCGTATTTTTTGTCCGAAAAATTTGAAAAAGGGAGGTTCTGGTCTCTGGCGGCCTACAATTATATCTATAAAATTTGGTGTTGATCGGTTGAACGGTTCGTCTTAAAAATGGGGAACACGTTACGGACAGACAGACATAGAGACATACATCCCAAAATAGCCGTTATTTTTGCATATATCTCCGAAACGATACGAGATATGAGAAAAACATAAGTGAGCAAAGTTGTAGAGAATTTTCTCCTCTACAAATTTGGTTATTCAATTTTCGTGTCAGACGAATGGTTAAGCCGTTATTTTTATTTAAATTTCGAGCTGTCAAGAAACGATCGCAAAGGCCCACTTTTAGTCTTACTACCGTAACCTAAAGTGGGCCAATACCTAATTATGAGATATACGTACCACACACACACACACACACACACACACACACAAAATGTGACAGGAAACTTAACTATTATTAGCTGCAACAGGCAAGCTAATTAGATAGCTAATTTATTCAGAATGAAACTTTCACTCTGCAGCGGAGTGTGCGCTGATATGAAACTTCCTGGCAGATTAAAATTGTGTGCCAGAACCGGGACTTGAACCTGGGACCTTTGCCTTTCGCGGGCAAGCGCACTACCGCCTGTGCTATCCCGGCAAATGTCCCAGGTTCGAGTCCCGGTTCCGGCACACAATTTTAATCTGCCAGGAAGTTTCAGCTAATTTTTGTACATCAAGAAAGCCATGCAGTTAACATTAAAAATAAGTAGCTGTATTGCAATTAATATGTGTAATGATTTACTAACAAATATTGACACTTCTGGGTGTGTAATACTCGAAATATTGGACTTCAACTTTAGCGCACTTGAGAGGGATATGAGCATCACTTCCAACGTTCTGTGGTGCCAGGTTCCTCGGTGTCACCCGGAATATCTTGTGTTGCAGATTCAGGGTATGTTCATAGATTTGGCCCCATGTTGACCTCTATTTTTAAACAGCGAGTCAGCCTCTTCAAGTTCGTAGGTTTGGTCATCAGTTTCCTCAGTATCCTCCATAACATCTTATTCACTGTCT
Source organism: Locusta migratoria (assembly GCA_026315105.1). Taxonomy (NCBI): domain Eukaryota; kingdom Metazoa; phylum Arthropoda; class Insecta; order Orthoptera; family Acrididae; genus Locusta; species Locusta migratoria. The sequence goes on from CM048755.1 coordinate 12,561,854, forward strand.
TCATATAAAAACTGTGGCACGTATTCACAGTTGACCCCAGTACATTTTTTGCAGACTGAAGAACTTTCCAAACCCGCTTTTCTGCAGGAACACTTTCCGTCACAGCTCACCTTGCATGAGCATGAAATAATGTGAAGAACAGCTTCAGGTTCTGAAGCTTGGCTCATGGTAAAGGGGATCGGCCCGTTGTCACTGTGTTAGTAAATGTTCAAATGTTCGTAAAGCTTATTGGACTGGGGGTCATCAGACCCTAAACGTACAAACTTATGAACTAACTTATACTAAAGACAGCACAAACATCCATGGCCGAGGGAGGATTCCAACCCCCGACGGGGAAAGGCCTTGCGAATTGGAGCATAACGCCTCAATGCGCACGGCCACTCCGCCGCGGCATTGTCAATGCGATTCCAGCCCCATTTCTCAGGGGGTTTCCAGTTTCCCACCCAACTTTGGACTTGCTGGTAAGTCCGTAACGAATGATATTGCGCAGTATCTTTTGTAGCTGACAACCGTGCAAAATTCAATTTGGTTTTTGTGCAAATCGTACCGCAAATGTTCTATATTGTGTGGGAAATGCTGACGAATCCACTATACAATGCGATAGTAACCTGTTCTCCTACTGTTATTATTCTTCACGGGTAGCATGTGGCTTATGGAACGTTTAAACTGCTGAGGTTACCTGTTCATCTTTCTTAACAGTGTTACAGCACGCCGGCCGCGGTGGCCGAGGGTGGCGGGCGCCGTGGCTCAGCGCGCCCGGTCAGAGGGCTCAACGCCCTCTGTAATGAAACAGCACACCGAACAAGAACGAACAAAAACGATCAGCGTCCGCAACGAAGAGAACTACCCAGAAAACAAAAAAGGGGGGGCTGTGGCGCTCCAGTCACGGTCTGCACGGCCATTACGGTCGGGGGTTCGAATCACCGCTCGGGCATGGATATTTGTGCCGTCCTTAGTATTAGCTAGTTCATAAGTAGTTTGTAAGTGTAGGGACTGATGACCCCGTAATTAAGTCCCATAAGCTATACAAACATTTTGTTACAGTACTTAATTTTTCCTTGGCCGTTAAAAGAGGATGTTGTATCACATCCGCTAAAAGCGTGAGTGAACAGAATATACTCACTGTTAAACTTGTAAGATGCAGTGGAGATCCACTTGTCTTCCGTACTTTCTCTTCCCAAGGTAAATGTTATCGACGCCTTGCCTTAAATTTTTATATGAAGACAGTGAAGAAAGTGTTATGGAGGATGCTGAGGAAACTGATGACGAAACCTACGACATTGAAGAGGCTGACTCGCTGTTTAAAAAAGAACTCAACCTGGGACCAAATCCATGTACTTACCCTAAATCTGCAACCCAACATGTTTCCGGTGACACCGAGGAACCTGCACATCAAAACGTCGGAAGTGATGCTCATATCCCTCTCAAGTGCGCTAAAGTTGAAGTCCAGTATTTCGAGTATTACACACCCAGAAGTGCCAATATTTGTTAATAACTCATTATGAATTTTAACTGCCATAGAGCTACTTATTTTTAATGTTAACTGCATGCTTTCTTAATGTACAAGAAATTAGTTACCTAATTAGGTTGCCTGTTGCAGTTAATAATAGTTCAGTTTCTTGTCACACTTCGTGTGTGTGTATGTGTATGTGTTGTGTGTCTGTACGTATATCTCTTAATTAGTTATTTTTGTATGTGTAGTTTCACAAATACCACAGCTGACGTGGCATATAGTAAACTTGGGCTAGTGATGTAGGAATCACGATAGGTGGGTGTCCAGAAATCACCATTTTGCATACAAAAAATTGAATACTTGAAAATGAAATGGTAAATTCCAATATATAACATTATATATATTATATTTATATTACACTAACAGAAACTGAAATAAGAGTGCCCAAACATGAGGTATTTTGCCACTTTGCACAAATTTTGAAAAATTGACAATTTTTTACGCGCTGTAGCTCCTTAGGTACTGGGAGTAGAAAAAAGAATTTTGTGCTCTTTAAAAAAGAACTGATACCTAAAAGCGGTAGTAGCACAAAAAACTGGTATTTTTGTAAAAATTGAAAAGTCCGAAATTTTCGAAGTTTTTTGACTCCAGAAAGTTTTCCCAAGAGAAATTTTGTTGGCGAAATTTGGTTTTCTAATCTTTGCAACCATATGAAGGAGTTAAAAAAATAAAATCTACCCCACCTTTTGCAAGGTATAGGCTATTTTCTGACAGTTTGACTGGGATATTATTATTCATGCAGGGAACTTGCCTCCAAACTAGAACAAGCATTAGCGAGTTACGCTAAAATCGTCACGTTTCCCAAACCGCTTGTCAGTGCTATGTAACAATACTCAAAAACTGTACTGTGAAATTCGAGATTTTACATTCTAAACAGTCTCATAATGAAGGAGCGTCGTATTAAGATATGTTGTCTGCAATTCGGACTTACGATTGTAGAGGCAATGTAATTTATGTCTCCTGATTTCAAGAAATCCTCAGTGGAAGTATCGTGTGTTCTTTAGTAGACGGGATATCCGCATCGGAGTTCGGCCGCTGCTGCAAGTCTTCTTAATGACGCCACTTAGGCGACTTGCAGTTCGACGACGATGAAAGTGATAATGAAGATTAACGCACAACACACAATCGCCTGCCAGCAATCGAATCCCTTTGATGACAGTCAACAACGCTCCCGCTTACGAGGGTCGCCTTTGACGTGGAACGCTCCGCAAGCGCAAGAAACCGTGCTTAGAATAATAAAACAGCGGTGTGCATGAAAAACGCCGCACTCGCCTGCTAGCGCCACTGGATGGTTCCTATTGTTGTGTGATCCCTGGACGGGTCGTACCCTAGCAAGATTTCCAAACAAAGGTGTTATGCTGAAGATCTTGCTACCGAAAACAACAAGATATTGCCAACACCTTGACGGTTACTTCTTACGGCAATATAAACTCTCATTTGATCAACGTACTAATTCCGAAATGGGGGATATAGCAATAGGTATTTCCGATGTAGAGAAGCAGCTGAGAGAGCTAAATACGAAAAAGTCTGCTGGTCCGGATGGAATACCAGTTCGGTTTTACAAAGACTATTCTGCGGCACTGGCCCCCTACTTAGCTTGCATTTATAGCGAATCTTTAATTCAGCGCAAAGTTCCTAGTGATTGGAAAAAAGCGCAGGTGACTCCCGTGTATAAGAAAGGAAAGAGAACTGACCCATACAATTACAGGCCAATATCGTTGACATCGGTTTCATGTAGAATTTTGGAGCATATTCTCAGTTCGAATATAGTAAATTTCCTTGAAACGGAAAAGCTTCTCTCCATGAATCAGCACGGGTTTAGGAAACATCGTTCATCTGAAACTCAGCTTGCCCTTTTCTCACATGACATCTTGCGAGCCATGGACGAAGGGCAACAGGCGGATTGTGTTTTTCTCGACTTCAAAAAGGCGTTCTACACGGTGCCACACTGCAGACTGCTAACGAAGATACGAGCTTATGGAATAGGTTCACAGATTTGTGACTGGCTGGAAGACTTCCTAAGTAATAGAACGCAGTACTTTGTTCTCGACGGCGAGTGTTCATCAGAGACGAGTGTATCGTCAGGCGTGCCCCAGGGGAGTGTGATAGGACCGCTATTATTTTCTATCTATATAAATGATCTGATGGACAGAGTAAGTTGTAATTTGCGGCTGTTTGCTGATGATGCTGTGGTGTATGGGAGGGTGTCGTCTGTAACTGACTGTAATAGCATACAGGTTGACTTAGACAAAATTTCTAGTTGGTGCGAAGAATGGCAGCTAGCTCTCAATGTAGAAAAATGTAAGGTGATGCGCATGAGTAGAAAAAACAATCCTATAATGTTCGAATCAGTAGTGAGCTTCTTGATGCGGTCGCGTCGTTCAAATATCTAGGCGTAACATTGCAGAGCGATATGAAATGGAACGAGCATGTAAGGACAGTTGTGAGTAAGGCAGACAGCCGACTTCGGTTTATTGGGAGAATTTTGGGAAGATATACTTCACCTGTAAAGGAGACCGCGTATAAAACGCTTGTACGACCACGTCTTGAGTATTGCTCAAGTATTTAGGACCCGCAGCAGATCGGTTTGAAGGAAGACATAGAGGCGGTTCAGAGGCGAGCAGCTAGATTTGTTACCGGTAGGTTCGACCAATGCGCGAGTGTCACAGAAATGCTCCGGCAACTCAATTGGGGATCGCTGGAAGAAAGACGACGTTCTTTTCGTGAATTTCTGTTAAGTAAATTTAGAGGGCCGGAATTTGAAGCTGAGTGTAGTACGATCTTGCTGCCGCCTACTTACATTTCGCGTAAAGATCACAAAGACAAGATAAGAGAAATTAGGGCTCGTACGGAGGCATATAGGCATTCTTTTTTTCCTCGTTCAATTTGGGAGTGGAATAGGAAAGGAAATGCCTAGTAGTGGTACAGTGTACCCTCCGCCACGCACCTTACGGTGAATTGCGGAGTATGTATGTAGATGTAGATGTAGATATATCAGAAGGGTTACTGATTTTGTAAGACTACAAGGTGGCAAACTAGAAGTGAAGGTACACGATCGTTATTTAATCGTGAAACTTCACTCTGTGATTTACAATCAATTTTCTGCACCTACGTATAAGCCTATGTTGCAATATGCTTGGCGAAAGCAAGGGTATGACATCATCATCCGAAAATGTAATTAGTGTGGCTTTTGATATTGGACTGGGTGACTGCGAAAGTGATTTGGAATGAAATAACGTGGTTTTAGTGAGGTGTGAACATCGTTCTCTCCCACTTTGTTTTCACCACTTCATCGAAATCCCGCATCTGTACTTTGGGGACTAATATAAGCACTTTCAGGTGTGTGATACTGCTGTAAATGTGTGCTTTGCGCTATTATAACTACTTTAAGTATAGAGTTTTTGGCGCTGTTAAATTGAATACGTAACGATACACTGAAGTCATTAAATTGCATATAATGTCCTTCCTGTGGCATTGATATCTTGTTACTTTGTTTCTCTGTTACTTCAGGTAGAATACAACGTTTTGTACACAAATGGCGCACACCTGTGTCCTGTTTATGATTGCCTGTTATTCCAAGCAGGGTTCGTGCCGCTCCGAGCTTTCGAGATCAAAGGTGTCCCTTGTTAGTTACGGAAGCAAACAAGAAAGTTACGAAGACGCCTCTGTAAAAAAAAAAAAAAAAAAAAAAAAAAAAATTGAAAAACAGATGTCCTGTACTCTATAAGCTGAAGAAGAAATGTGTACAGTACGAGAAAATGTCAATACTATTGTTTGAATGGCTCTGCAGCATTTTCTACAAGTTTGTACTTCTTTCATATTTTAACTCCATCACTCACAGTGCTTAACACTGTTGTCTATGCTACTCAACAAGAGCTGGTGAGAGCCATCAGCAGTTTCAAAGAATATCTGTCCTTCTATCATTATTTCGACCCCAAGGTGTATAAAAATAGCCTGGCTGTAAGCGGTTCTTTTCCACTCCAGTCCCATTTTCATTGATGATTGGCTTGTGTAGTGTATTCTTCCTCCATTTATATGGTGCCCTCTGTTTTTACTGCTTTCAACAGTTTTGCAATAGAGGTATAAATAAATCACTGATAGACCACAGGACAGCACACCTCTTCATTTGTGAATGTATTGGTTTCTGATTAAAACTAACGTATTTCTAATTTCCTGGGCGTTTTTGCTGAAATTCTTAAATACCGTACTTGCTCCAAAAATTGGATGCGTCTTATAGGCCGGTTGCCAGTTAAAGGTAGGTACCCACAAACTCGATTTATTTTCAAGGGATTTCAAAAAATGGTATAAAATACGGGAAATAATGTTTTAAGTGGGATAATTCGCTGTACGTTTCTCTCTTACATTTTCGTAGTTTTTATTTGATACATGTACATATATGCACACAAATACCCGTCAGGAGCTTTATTGTGTAGTAAGGGTTTTCGGAATTTTGTACTATTTTTAGTGCCATGCATAACAAACTGGTAACTTCATAGGAAGCGGAATCATTCGACGTAATTTCATTCGTCATAATCGATTTTTTCACCAATACTTGCAACGGCGTCATCTAGTGGCGTAACTATGGGGGGGATGAGGGGGATAGAACCCCCCCCAGAACCCCCGATCTATCCCCCCCCCTCCAAAGCCAAGTCCTAGTTACGCCACTGGCGTCATCCATTATTTGAATAATGAAACACTGTTCAAGTATTTGTCCATGTCTCGCCTTACGATATTTGAGAATTTGTTCGCATTCTCAAGTGCAAAAATGTACAAAAGTATTTTTGTGATGTTTTCACAGCTTCTGCGTCTCAAATTTGTCGTATTTTTGAGGTTATACCATTATGTGCCTATACCGTGCGACGACCAATACACAGACGGAAACCATCCACCATTCTCACAGTTTAAGGAACATCACAAAAATACTTACATAAATATTTGCGTTCGACAATACATTCTCAAAACGCGTTATTTTAAATATGAAAACCAGCTACTCGTCGCTCAAACTGATACTCGGCGCGATGTCTAATCGGAGCAATCGTAAGCAGAGCCACCTAGGTGTCAATGCCGTAAGCCTTTACGTCGCTTTCGTCAACCACCGCGTAGTCGGCGCGCACTGTAAACAGCGATAGGCGAAATATCCGTTTGAATCAGAGCAAACTGTCAAGAGAGTCGACTTCGTAAAGTTTATGAACACTACTTGAAGTCACTGCCATAGATATTTGATGTACATGAACAAATGCATTTCTATTATGTTGCAATAGACGTGTTAGGTGTGATTTATTTATTCCTTTAAAAAAAAAAAAAAAAAAAAAAAAAAAAAAAAAAAGAGGCTTAAAAGTGGGCAGTGGCGGCGCCGCCGACGGCCTCGCGCCTGTGGGGGCCTCGCAAAACATGGTTAAAATTTTAGTTTTTTTTTATCTCCTTTTTTATATTTGATGTTTAACGGCGCTTTCCAGCTGCTAGGCTATGTAGCGACGACCTACATCTAATTTACACTAGCTTAACCAATGGACGAACACAACATTCCTACCCAAGGGTGGGATTCGAACACATACGAGAGCGATCTCGCTGAGCGTGGTATGATGCCTTAGTGCGCTCGGCCATTTCCGGGCTGGCAGATTTATAGTTGTCCGTTTTTATTTCCGTGTGAGTGCAGCAGTGATGCAATTTTTAGTTAAATACTTACAAAACAATTTCTTCAGAAAATTTAGGAAACTATTTGCAAGAAGTACATCCAAATGTTTATATAACAATCAGAAACTTTCGGGCGTGCAGCCGCATAAAGATTACTTCTTCTAATATTTCGGCTGAGAACCGTTCAGACATCTTCAGAGAAAGTCGAAGACTGACGCTCCAGCACGCACTTCGTGCTTATAAACACGCGGGCAGCGCTACTGCGCATTCGGCCACAGATGCAACAATGTGCCAAAGACGACTTTGAACAGTCATTGCGCCACGAAAACATGAAGATGCAAATCAGAATCATGCTCAGTTCCAGTCAGTACAGCTTCGGCCGAGAGAAGCTTCAGAAAAAATTGATTAAGACTAACTTGAAAAGCACAGTGATCCAAGAAAGACTATCTGCGTTATCAGCACTATCATATAAAGCCGAAATACCGGCTAGTACAAGATGTGATCTTAAAAAATTCAGTGAGACGAAAAAGTTCCTCTAATAAGTGTTTGTTTATTGTAATTTTTGTCATTGCAATAATACTCGTTTATTATAGTAATAGAATTTTAGTATAATGATTATTGATGTATAATTCAGCTCATTTAACATTTTCTTCATTAACGGAAAATAAAAGTGGCCTTGCAAAGACGAGTTCGCCGACGCCCAGTTTTCGTCTAGCGCCGCCACTGAAAGTGGGATGCGTCTTATATGCCGGCAAATACGGTATATTGTGTACTTGCATGTTTATTCACTTTCTTCTATCTGTATGGTTCACCAGTGATTAACACGGATCCGGAAGGCAATTCCTGTGTTCGGATGCCAGCTGATTTGGTGACCCTTTATATTAAGCTTCAAACTGTCACGCATTTTGCCAGTGGACGCTGCTGTATTGGGTCGGCAGCGAGAACGCAGGGGGCTCCTGTGAGTCCCACAGTTCAGTGCGCCACTTTGACTGCACCAGTTACTGCCCGTGTCGAGTGCGACCCATCACCTGTTCTTTGCTTGAGGTTGTTTCAGAGTGTGGCAGCCTTTCAGTGAGGCAGATTAAAATGCCTATCTGACATAAAATTACAGACAGGTCACAGGAATCGTAAAAGTACAGGATTGACTCCAGTTTAAAAGGGTGGAAGGTAAGGAAAGGAGGAGGGTAGACCAAACAACCGTCACTGCTGTAGCTGTAAATTTTCATGGCAGTGATTGGAGACTACCGATACTTCGAGTGCTAACATAAAGCACCAAAACTGAAATCATTATAGGTACAGATATTTGGCAGAGATAACTTCCATCGAAATTGTTGCTTGGGCACAAACGGAATGCATAAATGATTCATTAGATATCACTGGCGTTATTGTGGCTGTTTGGAGGTGGATATCCTCTGAGGACATCCTTATTTGATGCCTTTCAGGATAATTAATTGTTGGTATCATACGACTCGTTCATTACACGTGCTAATTACACGATATATGAGTATATACAATTAAGAACGAAAGAAACTGATAGACGTGCGTAATACAGCGTAGAACTCCAGCGAGCACGTAGAAGTGCCGCAACACTACGTATCATGGACTCGACTAGTGAACTGACACCGTCACTCTCCATAACAGGGGGTGGAGATCTCTCAACAGCATTCCAGATACGCTAAATAACGTTCATGCCTGGGGAGCTCGGCGACCAGCGGAGGTGTTTAAATCAGAAGAATTGTTCTCGGAGCCACTCTGGACCATTGGGGTGTCGTATTATTCTGTTGGTATCAGTGACGGCCGGCGTTACCTAAAACTGGGTGTTGCACCCAAGTTACAACGTTAGTCTCCATTTTTGTATGAGATGCTTACAGGGGAGAATATTCTTTATCTCAGTTTCTGGATTCCTGACTTTCGTCATGATAAAAACATCCCTAGAATTAGTGGTGTATGTAAGTCACCAAATTAAACTTTAGCAAACTCGGTTTACGATCATGTGAAAAGTTAGAGAGACATCAGGGACTGAAAAATATCGGTAACAGAGTGCATGCTACAATTTATCAATAATCATTTCATAATGAACCAACTTACATACCTAGTCGAAATAAAATTTTTTCGTCATTTAAAAGACTGGAAATAATAGACATATTGTGCACCAGCTTAAAAATGCTCCTCTCGAAGCACAAAAAGCGAATATGTTCGTTGACAGAGAAGTGTGGATCGATCTGTCTCAATCCTCATTCCACATTCTACCCAAAAATTTAGGCATGTCAAAATATTCGCTCTCTTATAGCGCAGAACATTGTAAATACTTTTGCCCAGTTAAGCCCCCTTAGTCAGCAGTACTGCCTCGCTGTCAGTACCTATATATGTCCCTGTCCTTTAGTCCTGCCTCTCCCATAGCCACTTTCTCATCTGTCTCAAACTTTCAATGTCTTTATCCCTTCCCTCGCCATTTCCTGTGTTGTTGTCTGTCTTCCTTTCTTTCTTACTTACAGTAGGCGTTCATTGTCTTCGATCGCGATTGTTTCCTTTGCAGATATGTCCATGGGGATGGTTTGTTTGGGGTTTGATCCGTAGACAAGAAAAATACAACACTCGGGTACTGGGGATGGGACAAACTGAATAAATATTTTCGTCCTAAAAGTAGCTGGTATTGCAGAGCCACACCCTCATGGTTTACGTTTGGCCTTCAATCATTTCACCTTCCTCAATGTTCTGTGTCTCTTTTGTTTCATTTCCTACTATTTGCACCTGTGCTGGTTTGTTACTTCCACTGTTTCTGACTTCCAACATCTCATTTTGCCTTCCACTGCCTCTCTCAAAATTCCACTTTACTCTGTTCCATTATGGTTCCTCTATCTCTCCCTCTTGCAATGTCTCTCTCCTACGTATATATTCGCATGCCAAAATTTTTGTTGAGGAAGTCAGAATGAGAACTGACGCAGCTGGTTCCACACTTTTCTGTCACATAACATATTCGCTTTTTTTGTGTGTCGAGAGGAGCATTTTTCAGCTGGTTCCCGGTGTCTTTTTTTTCTGCTACATGAAATCAATGGTGAGTAAAATTTGGGTAATTACTTTATATATCCTGATACATTTCTACAAACGTCAGATTTTAATTAATAATGTGCTTTAAAATGGCTAAACGGGTTTAACAGTTAGCTGAATGTGAAACTTTTGGGATGTGAAGAAACAATTATTATGGATACATACATTTAACAGGGGGAATTGGAGAGGAAGCTCATTGCAAAGACTTTTTTCTTAGATACTGTATACAGCGATACGATATGGATATACCTATCAAAAGCTTTTCAATGCAGTCTCGATTGACGTCAATATTAACGTGGATAACGTCTTAACTGCAGAATGTTTCATCACAGTAGTCTAAAATCTTTGTCACACACACACATTCTACGGTGATCTGAGACTAACGTAACTAAATTGAAAAATGATCCATCACAGACAAAAACTGACGATTATTTGTGACTATCATAAATGTTATCGGAGAGAAAACGGCGCCTACAAACTCAGGTTCGCGACCTCCGAACCAAGAACTCTTGCTATACATTAGCTACGCTAGATAAAACCATAATTACGCATGAGATCGAATATTAAGTGCATATGTACGGTAACTTGAAATCTACGGATCTCGGTAACGGATAGTATTATGGAAAATACTTTCAAGGCTTCCCAGCATCATCATCTTAGAACCTATCATAAAAATTTGAACAATTTGCCATGAGTAGAAAGGTAGATCTGCCAATCCACACAATTGGTTCTTTTGATACCAAAAATTATGATTAGTCCAGCGTATTGTGATAAGGAATAGGCTACAGATTTTCCAAAATGTGAAAGGGATTTTCTAAAAAAAACATCTACCCAACGTACACATAACATTTGAATCATTCCCTGTTCCCCAAGATACGACACCTTATAAATAGAATTTTCGATTGCGGCGTGTTTGAACCTATTGCTATGGCGTGCTATCTTGCACGGACCGATATCATAAGAACCACATAATATATAATTCTGCTCTCAACATTAAATAAAATTTTGACATGTTACCTACATATAACCTAAAATCAACCATACGAGAAGTCTACAAACTCTTTAAGATATGTTGCAATTCTTCACTAACTGTAAGCTGCATATTAACTGTGATGAATAACGAAAATATAAATCATCCCTTAATCAAGCGAAGATTTCAATCTTTAAGATGTACAAATATCAAAGTTTTTCGGCGATTAGATGTCTTAAAATCGTATGGTAAGTGTCAGAGCGACCTGAATGCCTTTTTTCAGCACAATATGCACTCTTGCTAGTGAAACATCACAGTATTTCGTTTGTATCTTGATAACGAACAGAGATTTTCGGATAGGAAACGATGCTATTTCTAAATAAATGTCTGCAGGATGTATTATAAATTTCTGAACAATTTGCTATAGTTATTTATTTAGATATTTGTGACTCACGGTGCAAAAACGGCCAAAAATCGGGTTTTGTGATTTTGTGCAAAGCTATGATAGGTTTGAACCTCTGGATCTCGGTAACCGATGAAGAAATTTAAAAAAATGTAAGAAGTATATTGAGAATATCATCATAAGAACATTTCGACGATTCATTATCAACAGAAAGTATCGAAGTGATCATCCCCACAATTCGTCTTTTTAGTACCCAAAAATCTTAGTTCCTCGTGATTTTCAAAGGAACCACAAATGAACAAATAGTGCTTTTGTAAGCCGTATAAAGCGCACCATAAACGACACGCAATGTGCAAACACCAACCCATTTGTTCAGTTTGGATGAGCTCCAGGAAGCGTGTAATATATATACTTTTGACGCCGTACTGTAGAACAGCTACAGTATTGCCATTCTTCTAATATGTGTACAAATGATCACTAGGCCAAGGGCTACCGAAAACACTTTACCCTTTACCTCTACGAGATATGGGTGCCTGATAATTCGCAAATTTGCACGCGGCAGTTACGAATATATTAATATGATTATAAGTACACATATTATTACCTCATATATACTGAAAATTTGCCCTCTTTACCATCGATGCAAATTTATGAGCTACCTGCTGCATAAAATCTGCGATCTCCATCACAAGATCTATTTCAGTGGAAAGCATTGCCAAGGCCAACAATCTTTCCTGGGGCAAAAAGTTGCGTAAGAATAGTTTTATTCTTTTTAAAGTTGAAAAGCACCTTTCTGCTTATAGTGACGTCATGGGATTTATGGAAATTATCTCAACAATTTAGAGTACTTGGTGAACCTCTTCCTTAGGTTGTTGATTTTTATATACTCTGATAGGCTAAAAGCATCAGATAATGATCGAAAATCTTGTTGTAGGTAACCTGTGGATAAAACAATTATTATGACTGTTGATATGTCAGTACTGGGAGGCAGAATGACATACCCAAGCAGAAAGAGTGCTGGGAGAAGCATGCGAGCAAATGTCCCCTGTAGAGCGGTGCCAGCTACTGGAGCACTGGGATCTGCTTCAGGCCAGGGAGTTTGAGGCGGACACAACCAACACCCCCGGCAAGAACATGCCATTGTGTTTTAACTGTTGCCTACCTGGACATGTTGTTCGATACTATAGGGAGAGAAGATAAGTATGTGACAAATGTTACGCCGCAAGACGCCAACCATCGGAGCTGTCCCTTAAACGCCAGTCAACTGTAGATGATAACTGTCGACCGATGGGGTGAAGCCCGTTCACCGTCCCCTTACAGAGATACTAGCTACTCGGCTAGCCGCCGTATTCAGGAAATCTAGGCGAGGCGACCATTTACGGAGGTGAGGCCGTCGCAAATGAAAATCCTGTACGGACGACAGTCACTAAGATGTCGAGAAATTTCATTGGCGTCATCATCGACGGCCTGTCGGGGCTCTAGTCGATTCAGGAGCTTCCTTCTCTGTATTGTCGAATGATTAGCGCCGCAAACTAAAGAAGACAATGTTCTGTGATACAAAAGCAACTGTACTGAAGATCACAAGTGGAAAATACATCCGGCCGGCAGGAACACGTGTCGCAAAAGTAACTATCTACAGCAGGACGCGGCCGTTTCAATTTGTTATTTTAACAGAATGTAGCCATAATGCAATTCTCCGATGGGACTTCCTTTGGGCGTCACAGGCTGTCATTGACTGTGGAAGATCTGAACTACAAATTGAGGAAGCTGTTCCGACGAGTACACGTAACACGTACTCCCCTGAGAGGTTGTTTGCTGTCGACAATGTTGAGATCCCGCCGTCCCAGCCAGCAGCCGAGATGACCAGCTGAATTGTGAAGTGCTTGTCGATAGCAAAAAGCTAATCAGTATATCGAAGGAAATCTACATACCAGCGGCTATCATAAGCACTACAGGTGGTCGAGGAAGGCTTTGGATCACTAATTTTCACGATCAATCGAAACTCATCCCTAAAGGATTGTGTATTGGGACAGTTGAAACAGTCCAGTACGGTGAGCTAAATGTCATCGACGAAGTCTCATGCTCTGCTACTACTGCGAACAACGCACTAGAGGAAACTACTATGGAGTTGCATACAGGGCCCGGTCTGACCCACGAACGTCAGCAGTTCTTAATCATTTTAGATGTCAAAGGAAGTTTTCTATCGTGCATTCTAATGTGGCTGGAGCATTACATAGTCCAGATGGCATGACTTTGAATTCATAGAGACCCTGTCAGCTTCGTCAACCTCGATTTACCAGTAATCTCTCTCCATGTCCAAGACTGAGAAGTATGTAGCTCCTTTTAAGCAGTCTAAGTTGTCTTCAATGCGCGGCATTGGGTAGACATCTTTCTTTGTGACGTTCACCGCCGATATCCCACACAGAACCACCATACACCAATTTCTTCTTCAAATGTTTAAATGTTTGTAGAGCTTATGGGACTTAACTACGGGGTTTTCAGTCCCTAAACTTACAAACTACTTATGAACTAGCTAATACTAAGGACGGCACAAATATCCATGCCCGAGGGGGCATTCGAACCCCCGACCGTAGTGGCCGTGCAGACTGTGGCTGACGCGCCGCAAAACGCTCGACCCCCGCGGTCGGCAATTTCTTCTTCACGAGGGCCACCGGAGACGACAAGGACTTTCTGAAAGTTGAATAATTTCACCGTGCAAAATCTTCTCCACTTCCTCCGAAATTATTCATCTTTCAGCTCTAATTAGTGGATGATCCCCAGCATTGATACGGTGTTTTATCGTGAGCCGTTTCATCTGGCTCTTCTCATGCCTGGCCTCCAATGTACCTGAAAACTGGTGTAGTGTGATAACACCTAATGACGTTGTTCCTGGGGCAGAAATTCCAATTTTCTCTAGTGTGTTGTCAGCAGTAATAGCAGAGCATGAGACTTCGTCGATGACATTGAGCCCACTGTCCTGGACTGATTCAGATGTTCCAATACACATCCCTTTAGGAGTTAGTTTCGATTGCTCGTGAAAATTAGTGATCCAAAGTTCTCCTCGACCACCTGTAATGCTTATGATAGCCACTGGTGTGTAGATTTCATCCGTTATACTGATTAGATTTTTGCGATCGACAAGCACTTCACAATTCAGTTGGTCATCTCGGCTGCTGGTTGCGACTCTTTTCATTCTTAACGGCGGGATCTCAACATTCTAGACAGCAAACAACGTCTCAGGGAAGTACATGCTACGTATACTCTTGGAACAGCTTCGTCAATTTGTAGCTCAGATCTTCCACAGTCAGTGACAGCCTGCGACACGTGTTCCTGCCGACCAGACGTATTTTCCATTTGCGAACTTTAGTACAGTTGCCCTTATATCACAGAACATTGTCTTCTTTAGTTTGCGGTGGTAATCATTCGAGAATACAGAGAAGGAAGCTCCTGAATCGACTATAGTCCGGACAGGCTGGCAGTCGATGATGACCTCAATCCGATTTCCCGTCGTCTTAGTGACTGTCGTCCATGGAGTATCTTCAGCTGCGTAAATGGTCGCCTCGCATAATTTTCCTGGACACGGCGGCTAGGTGAGCCGCTGGTATCTGTGTAAGGCGACATGTTGGAGAAAGACCACGTCCAGGATGCGGCAACGAGTTTCGCCCCATAGGTCGACAGTAACCATCTGCATTTGCTGCCGTTGAAAGAACAGTTTGATGGTTGGCTTCTTGGGGCATAATATTGTCAAATACTCGTCTTCTCTTCCTACAGTATCCTACGGCATGTCCAGAGAGCCCACAGCGAAAACACAATGGTGTGTTGTCTTCTGTCCTCCATAATCTGCCCCTCTGCGAGGCGTCATAGTTGCAGGGGGACTTGGTTGTGGCCGCGTCTGTCGGTTCCTGTGCTGCCGTTTGGCACCTCCAGCGTAAGTCATAGTAGGGCTAGGGCAGTCTTCATGTCGGGTTCGACTGGCGGGACAGACAGGCGCTAATATTCAACATCGTCGGCTCCTAAATGATGTACAGGACTGACACCCATGGACGTAATTTGGTGCTCGTTGGGTCCCACAGTCCCGGCTACTATAAACTGGTGTAATTCTTGTATCACAGTTTGTCGTGTGAGAGAAGCATAGTCATGCTGGTCTTCCACAACGGCCATATAGACAACGTTTGGTAGTCTAACCCTCCTTGTAACTCTTCAATTTTCTGATACCATTGGGTAAACTATTGTCATTGAAACGTCTTTTACCAGAAGAGCACGATACATGTTTCCTACAATGCCCTTCATCAGGTGTGAAATTTTTTCGCCTCACTCGTATCCGAGTCCACCAAGTGACATAGAGCGAAAACATTATGTATATACGACTGCGTTGACGCACCATGTCATTGGGCCTTGTTCTTCAATTGCTCTTCCGATAAATGGACTTGTTCCTGGTTGTCTCCAAACGTCTTCTTATGTTCCGTCTGGAATTTTTCCCAACTATCGAGCTTGTCATCATTTTCTAACCATTGCTAGGCTGTCTCATCCTGGTAGAAATGTATATTCGCCAAGCAGATCGTGTGATGCCCCTCGGTCGAATCTTTTCAGCCGCGGTGGAGTAGCCGAGCGGTCTAAAGCACCTCGCTGCGGAGCACGCGGTTGCTCGCCGTGGAGGCTCGAGTCCTCCCTGGGGCATGGGTGTATGTGTTTGTTCGTAGGTTAGTTTACCTAGGTTTAAGTAGTTTGTAAGCTACGGACCGACGACCACGCAGTTTGGTCCAATAGATTTACAAACATTTGAACATTTTTGAATCTTTTCAGCCATTTGTTTTGGTCGTGTCCAGCATTGATGTGCAGCTGGTTTACCGCTGTTTCGTATCCACGGGTCTTTTGATGACACGGACCTTCGGAAGGATGTAGTGAGTATATCCTTTGTATTCCGGTTCTTATCGGTGCAGGCAACGCCTCTTAATCGGAGCCACGATGATGCAGATGTTTTGCAGTATACCCTCAAATTGTGTCACGTTGAAAACTGCAGGCAGTTCGGAATTCGAAGGCTGGGTCGTTATTAGAGTACAACACTTTACACTTCAAACAGGTTTATTGAAAACACAACAGGTTTATTGCTAACTCAGAACAGACTGCTTCCTGATTGGAGTACTCCGCTGTTTATACATAGAAAGAATTTTCTGGAAATTACAACAAACATAAGAAAAACGTAAGACATACTAGAAATAGTAAATACAAGGGAATAAATTTATTCTGCTACTGGCGGGATTTGAACCGGGGACCGTCATCACAGAGATTTGCAACTCTAACCACTGCACCACGCGTTCCGTCAGAAATCTGACGGCAGTATTTTTTTCTATAACCATTTCTTTCGAATTAATTGTACATATCGCTTAAGTTTGTAATAAATACTTCTTATAGCCTTGCATTTTAATCGAAGTACATGTACTCCGTCTGTCATTAATATGGGTAATAAATATCGGGGAAACAACTTGATTGATTTAATGAATAAAGATGGAAGAACTGATCAGAACCCGACATCCAAGTAACTTCATTAATATTTCTGGTCAGTTCTGTACAGATTACAAGTCATTGTAAGTAGGTTGTTTTCTTGTGCCGATACGAATTCCTCGACAGTTGGTACCCTCATGTCTCATTCCTTCTCGTCTCTCTGAATCTCCTCCATACTGCGTAAGGCATGTGGCTGTTGACAGACGTGTGCTGTTGGTGCCGAGGCTTTGACAATCATTTCAGTGGCTGGCTAGGTGCTAGGTGGCTGTCGGTTTCAGTGGGAGAGGAGATGAGTTGTGTTTGCTCTTCCTCGATCCAGTTGCACGTTAAATACAACATATCAGAGATCCTGTTGAATATTTAGTTTTTTAATAAAGAAGTAATTGCTACCCAATTACCTTCCTACACATCGAAATCTTGGCAGTTTCAATACGTTGAATTGGGTTTTTTTTTCTTTTTTTTTTTTTTTTATAAAGTAATATCCGATCAATCGCAAGCTTTTCCTCGATGTTCACAAATTGAATACAGTATTTTATACAAAGGTTCTCAAACAACATAATTGGATTTCATTCACTATGCTACTTATTTAACATTTTGAAGTCGCGTATTGTATGTGTATCTTCTTGAAAACTGGGAAAATTGGTAAAATAGCAACATATTGCACCAAAGTTGTAAATGGAGCATCGAAGTGTTTGTTGGGCATGCACAATGGCGATAACTGTTAACTCTGTGTTTAGGCGTTTCTTAATTGAAAGTAGTAAAAATTCATTGCAATAATTTCGACTGCACAGAATCTGGAAATAGCAATAGAAGACAGTGTGCTTGTAGATGAAACAATTGTGCACAATTTCCTACTGCAGAATAATAAAATCTAAATCGCAATCATTGCATCAATTTGCTACTTCTAACGCTGACAAAGGTACAGAGCACAGAAGCCACGTTCCCAAGAGAGGAATGCAAAAGGAATGCACTCCGGCAGTGGGGCAGGGAAGACAAACAGAAAGTTGCCGCTTTGTTTAAGGAGAACTTGCCCTACCGCTGGCGTAGCAAAGAGAACTGGCTGTGGCTTAGGAGATGAAAGAGCAAGAGCGAGAGGGAAGGAAAAGAGATGGTAAGGGCAGAAGTAGAGACTGGCCGCAGCAACTCGTTTCTTACATCTACATCGATACTCTGCAAATCACAGTTAAGTGCATGGCACAGGGTTCATCGAAACGTTTTCATGATATTTCTCTACCGTTATTTTCTCTAACAGAGCGCGGGAAGAAGGAACGCTTAAATCATTCCATTTTCGAGCAGATTTCTCTTATTTTATTCTGATGATTATGTCGTCCTATGTAGTTGAGTGTTAAGAAAATATGTTCGCATTCGGAAGGGAAAGTTGGTGTAAGGAGCTTCACAAGTATAACCCACCGCAACGAATATCGCCTTTCTTTTAATGATTTCCACCACAACTCATGAATCACTTCTGTTCATTGGTTCGCCTTCCCCACGATATTATCTATTTGTTCAAATATTTGCGAATCTGTTAGACTAAATTGCTATGGTCAGCAGTTCCTAGACTTACAAACTACTTAAATTAACTTAAACTAACCGAAGGACAACAAACAAACCCATGCCCCAAGGAGGACTCGAACCTTAGACCGCCCAGTCACTCCTCCGGGGGTTTTCTGTGTGTTCCCTCCTATTAATGTTGTTCGTAATTGTAATTCTTCTCCTTCCTTTTCTTCTTCTTTAGCCCAAAAGCCCTCGGTGGCCATTGACCTCCTCCTCAATTTCTCTGAGTTCTCGTCGTTACTCTTCCATTCTCGGATGCCTATCTTGGTGTGGTTAACTAGCACGTTGTCTATCCATCTAGGACTTGGTCTTCCTTTCCTTCTGGTGGAATACAATCTAGCATTCATTATTAAATTGGGCATCCTGTCTTCCTTCATCCTTTCAATATGTCATAACCAAGGTATTCATTGAGATTTAATAAATTTCACTATATTTGTTCCATGCATAAGTTATTGTATTTCATGGTTGCATCTTACTCTCCAAGCTTCTGCCTCCCTCACGGGCCCATAGATGTTTCGCAATCGTAATTGTAATTTAGTAGAATTTACGGCCTGTACTATTGACTAATGAATTGTGTAAACAAAGTTTAGTGCTCATCTGGAGGACTTCACACTTTTCATCGTGCAGATATCTTACCTCAATGGTTTTGCAGCTGCTTTTGATCTTCGGGTAACATTACTAACCGATAAATGACAACTTAATCGGCGAACAGATCAGCTCAGATTGTCTTCTAATATACGGAACAGTAGGGGCCCTAAAACACTTTCCTGAGGAAAACCAGATATCACTACCGTTTTACTCGATGACTTTCCGTCAGTTACTACGTAATATGTCGTTTATGACAGGAAATCGCGAATCCAATCACACAAGAGTGGCGATATTTCATATGCACGCAATTTAATTATAAGACGTTTGTGAGATACAGTGAGAAAATCCTTCCGGAAATCTAGCTATGTGGAATCGATTTGAAATCCCCTGTCGATAGTATTCATCACTTAATGTGAGTAAAGCGCTAGTTTTATTTCATACGAATGATACCTTCTGAACACATGTTCA
This sequence comes from Locusta migratoria, assembly GCA_026315105.1. Lineage (NCBI taxonomy): Eukaryota > Metazoa > Arthropoda > Insecta > Orthoptera > Acrididae > Locusta > Locusta migratoria. The sequence goes on from CM048755.1 coordinate 12,581,534, forward strand.
CTATCGTTCATCCCGCTGGAGGTTCGAGGCTTCCCTCTGCATGTGTGTGTGTGTGTGTGTGTGTGTGTGTGTGTGTGTGTGTGTGTGTATTGTTCTTAGCGTAAGTTAGTTTAAGTAGTTTGTAAGTCTAGGGAGAGTTGACCATAGCAGTTCGGTGTAATAAGTATACAAACATTTGAACATTTGGTCTATGGGTCAATAGGTCGTTCTCTTCAAGGTAGTACATAATTTTTGAGGAAACTGTATGTTCTAAAATCCTCCTGAAAAGCAACTTCAATGTTGTAGGCCTGTAATTTTGCGGATCGCTCATATTATTTTTCTTGAGTACAGGAGTGACTTGTGCAACTTTCCAGTCTTTGGGTACGGAGCTTTCACTGAGCGAGCGGTTGTATGTGGCAGCTAGATATGGAGCTATCGTATCAGCATACTGTGAAAGGAACCTAACTGGTATAACATCTGGATCGGGAGACTCGCTCTGCTTATGTGATTTAAGTTACTTAACACTCTTGGGATGTCTACTTCTAAATTACGCATCCTCGTAGGTGTCATTGATTTGAATTCTGGAATATTTGCTTCGTCTTCTTTGGTGAAGGAATTTAGGAAAGCAGTGTTTACATATTTTGCTTTATCGGCACTATCATCATTAGCATCACCATTGCTATAGCGCAGTGAAGGTATTGATTGTGTTTTGCCGCTAGTATACTTTACATATGACCAGAATTTCTTTGTATTCTCTACCAAATTACATAAAAGGTTTTCGTTGTGGAAACTATTATAAGCTTCTCTCATTGAAGTTTGAGCTAAATTTCGGGTTTCTGTAAAAGGCTGCCAGTCTAGGGAATTTTGTGTCTTTCTCTTTGGCACTTTTTTCTTTGCTTTGGAAAAGTGATCTAATCTGTTTTGTGTACCACAGCGGGTTAGCTCCGTCTATTTTTTTTAATTTATTTAGTTTAAATCTGTAAACCTTTCAGCTATTTAATTGTAAGCCACATCTGATCTTCACCAACATTGGTAGTGTGGAAAGACTTGAGATTATCACTCAGGAAAACTTTTAGCGAATTTTTATTTGCCTTTTTGAATATATATCTATTAATAGTTTAATTTTTGTGTATTTGGGGATCTCGATATTCAGTCTCGCTACGACAACTCTTTGTTCACTAATACTTGTATCTGTTTTGATGCTCTTTATTAGCTGCGAATTATTTGTTGCTAGGGAGTCCAATATCTTTTCACGACCATTTACTATTCTAGTAGGTTAATGATCTAATTTCTCGAGATAATTGTCGGGAAATGCGTTCATTACAATTTCGGACGATGTCTTATACTTGTAAAAAAAAAGGAAAAAGAAGGTACAGTTTTGAAATTTGATCCAAGCTTTCTATGAACATTTCTGCAATTGAATCATCTGAGTCAGGGAATCGGTAAAGGAACCAGTATTTACCCATGCCAACTCATAGGAAGTATCACTAAAATTTCGATACAGGATAAATTGCTTGTGATAACAATGAATATATCCCCATTTATTTTATTCCATATAATTTGTCCCTTTATAAAAACTTTAGCTGAATTTAACCCTGGCTTTAGCCAGCTTTCGCTACCTATAACGATATGAGCTTCAGCACTTTCTATTAGCACTTGGGGCTCCATTACCTTCCCCTCACAGCTACGACAATTTTACAACTGTTACACCATGGCTTTTACATCAGTGTTCTGTGACCTGTATCCTTTGAGTCTGAAACCCTTTTAGTTTGTACAAATGGTCAAATGTTTGTACAGCTTATGGGACTTAACTACGGGGTTATCAGTCCCTAAACTTAAAAACTACTTATGAACTAGCTAACACTAAGGACGGCACAAATATCGATGCCCGAGGGGGGATTCGAACACCCGACCGTAGGTGGCCGTGCAGACCAGAACTGGCGCGCCTCAGTCCCCTCGGCCACCGCGGCCGGCTTTTAGTTTGTTCCCGAGGTCTTCTAAACAACCACCCAGTCCATACCACACAGCCCCGCTACCCGTGTAGCCGCTTCCTGTGTGTATGGACTACTGAAATGTTGAAATGTTTGTAGGACTTAACTACGGGGTCATCAGTCCCTAAACTTACAAACTACTTATGAACTACCTTATATTAAAGACGACACAAACATCCATGCCCGAGGGAGGATTCGAACCCCCTACCGCAGCGGCCGCGCAGACCGTGACTGGCACAGCGCAGTCAGCTTTTTTTATGCCTTATCCATTTCTTTAGCACCGCAATCGGTGACGCTATCTTTTTTTTATTTTTTATTTATTTATTTTTTTTAATTTTTTTTTTTTTTTTTTTTTTTTTTTTTTTTTTTTTTTTTTTTTTTTTTTTTTTGCCTAATCTTCTCCACTTCAGGAGTTGGCGCCTAACTACTATATCCCACATAAACTTAAACATGTCGCCTGCCAAAAAAGAAAGGTCTAGTGCCACCGCCACTCTTACCCTATACTAAATCAAGGATGCAACTAAGGGAAAGGATAAGGCAAAGGAAAAGAAATAATGTGTTCTTTTATTGAAACTTCATGGCTTTTGCTTTAAATACAAATAGACAACAGAAGAAACAAAAAGGCCCATCCTAACCGTTGTCTTTTGAAGACTTACCGATTTATTTTAATTATAAATAAAAATAAAAAAGACTATTTTCCTTTGAACGTAAGGAAGGTATTTAAGGGAAATGTATATCGGAAAGATAGATAGGATACAACTGGAGGATGAGTGTTCATCGCTGTGGACAAAGATATTGTTTCTACTGAGATCAAGGTTGAAAGTAACGGTGAAGTTATCTGGGCGAGTATAACAGGTCTAAAAGAAGTAAAGTTAATAGTTGGGTGTTTTTACCGGCCCCTCAGTGCTGCTGTAGCAGTTTTATAATCATTCGAAGAAAGTCTACACCAGGTAGTGCATAGGTATCCGGGCCATGTAATAATAGTCGGGGGAGACTTCAGCCTTAAGAGTATAGATTGGGACGTCGCTAGTTACATTTCAGGCGGTACAGACAAGCAGTCTTGTGAGCTACTTTTGGACACATTCTCCGAAAACTGTCTTGAGCAGTTACACCTGCAACACACGCGCAATGAAAATATTTTAGACCTTATAGCCACGAACAGGCCTGACCTTATTAACGATGTCTGCGTAGAGACAGGAATTAGTGATCATGATATTGTCATAGCGTCGATGGTGACCAAATTTCATAAACCAATCAAGAAGGCTAGGAGCGTGTTTTTGCTGCGAAGAGCCGATAAGCAAATGTTAGGATCACACTTAGAAAACGAATGGGCATCGTTTAATTCTGGGACTATGGATGTAGAGGAATTGTGGACTAAATTTAAGTGCATTGTAAATAAAGGGTTAGAGAAATATGCGCCAGTAAAGACGATTAAGGTTGGAAAAGATCCAATAATAATCTTAGAAAGCTGCTCTTGTACGCTCGATTAAAAAAAAATAAAAAAATAAAAATAAAAAAAAAATATAAAAAAAAACCACACAAATGATGACAGGCAAAACTTAGTAGAGATTCGTGCGTCTATAAAAAGATCGATGCGCGAAGCATACAATAATTACCACAGCCATACTTTACCAAAAGATCTTTCCGAGAACCCGAGAAAATTCTGGTCCTATATAAAATCGATAAGCGGGTCAAAGCCCACTGTCCAGTCACTCGTTCATCATTGCGGGACAGTAATAGAAGAAAGCAAACGGAAAGCTGAAGTTATAAATGTAACCTTTAAGAAATCTTGCACGCAGGAGGACCGCACAAATGTACCATCATTCGATCAACGTACTAATTCCGAAATGGGGGACATAGTAAAAGGTATTACGGTGTAGAGAAGCAGCTGAGGGAGCTAAATACGAAAAAGTCTGCTGGTCCGGATGGAATACCAGTTCGGTTTTACAAAGACTATTCTGCGGTATTGTCCCCCTACTTAGCTTACATTTATCGCGAATCTTTAATTCAGCGCAAAGTTCCTAGTGGTTGGAAAAAAGCGCAGGTGACTCCCGTGTATAAGAAAGGAAAGAGATCTGACCCACACAATTACAGGCAAATATCGTTGACATCAGTTTCATGTAGATTTTTGGAGCATATTCTCAGGTGTAATATAGTAAATTTCCTTGAAATGGAAAAGCTTGTTTCTGTGAATCAGCACGGGTTTAGGAAACATCGTTCATGTGAAACTCAGCTTGCCCGTTTCTCACATGACATCTTGGGAGCCATGGGTGAAAGGCAACAGGCGGATTGTGTTTTTCTCGACTTCAAAAAGGCGTTCGACGCGGTGCCACACTGCAGACAGCTAACGAAGATACGAGCTTATGGAATAGGTTCAGAGATTTGTGGCTGGCTGGAAGACTTCCTAAGTAATAGAATGCAGTAAGTTGTTCTCGACGGCGAGTGTTCATCAGAGACGAGTGTATCGTCAGGCGTGCCCCAGGGGAGTGTGATAGCACCGCTATTATTTTCTATCTATATAAATGATCTGATGGACAGAGTAAGTTGTAATTTGCGGCTGTTTGCTGATGATGCTGCGGTGTATGGGAGGGTGTCTTCTTTAACTGACTGTAATAGCATACAGGATGACTTAGACAAAATTTCTATTTGGTGCGAAGAATGGCAACTAGCGCTCAATGTAGAAAAATGTAAGGTGATGCGCATGAGTAGGGAAAACAATCCTATAATGTTCGAATACAGCATTAGTAGTGAGCTTCTTGATGTTGTCGCGTCGTTCAAATATCTAGGCGTAACATTGCAGAGCGACATGAAATGGAACGAACATGGAAGGACAGTTGTGAGGAAAGCGGACAGCCGACTTCGGTTTATTGGGAGAATTTTTTTAAGATTTACTTCACCTGTAAAGGAGACCGCGTATAAAACGCTTGTACGACCACGTCTTGAGTATTGCTCAAGTGTTTGGGACCCGCAAGAGATCAGTTGAAAGGAAGACAGGGGCGGTTCAGAGGCAAGCAGCTAGATTTGTTACCGGTAGGTTGGACCAATGTGCGAGTGTCACGGAAATGCTCCGGCAACTCAATTGGGGATCGCTGGAGTAAAGACGACGTTCTTTTCGTGAATTTCTGTTGAGGAAATTTAGAGGACCGGGATTTGAAGTTTAGTGTAATACGATCTTGCTGCCGCCTACGTACATTTCGCGTAAAGATCACAAAGACAAGATAAGAGAAATTAGGGCTCTTACGGAGGCATTAAGCATTCTTTTTTTCCTCGTTCTATTTGGGAGTGGAATAGGAAATGAAATGCCTAGTAGTGGTACAGTGTACCGTCCGCCACGCACCTTACGGTGAATTGCGGAGTATGTATGTAGATGTATATGTAGACCGTCTGAACTGTCCGGAGCCTTGGCTGTCTCCTCGTGGTGTGTTTATTACCGGTAAATTCGATCATAACTAACTTTTTATTGATGAACCAGTTTATTTTGAGTTACTTAACATCTGCTCATGCCCGGCTTCAACGGACCATCAAGAAGTCATCAATCACCTTCAGGAGAAAGTTTGCGTAATTTTTCCGGTAGTTTGCATTCCTCTTAATTTTCGAATATTGGCTGTCTATAAAAGTTCTATAATCACCGACTTCGTGTTCCGTTGTGCCTAATATATAGTGCACTGTCATTCCCTTCAGCCAGTTTGCCACATTTCTCTCCGTATTCGGGTATGGAATGTCATCAGGATAGAGTAAGGTAGTCATCTGGATTGCATGAAGCGCAGTACGTTGAACGAAGGCCAAAATGCGACAGAGCAGATGCCAAATGTCCTTTACCGTTGGTGTGTGACTAGTTGGTGTGTGTCCGTATCATGCACGTTGCACGTCTGGCACAGTGGTGTCGCCACGAGGTAAATGTTGTGCAGACGTGACTGCGTAGGGCATTTTTCGTTCACGTAGTAGTACCAGTGCCACTGTCGGTAAGTATGGGGAGTGTACGTTACACCAGACTGCATTCCAGTCGACCGTTGGGTGTCTGCCTTCCACAAAGTTCCGTCGTTGCCTCATCATGAGGGTTCCGTACCCCTTACGGATCGCAGGTAGATCATCTATGCACAGTATACGTCTAAGGTAACTGTATTCCAGTAAAAATGTACTGCAGTGGACATTGCCGCGGTGATATGATGGAGATCTATCGGTGGGTCCAGATTGGATGGTGCAATTTCCGTGAGAAGAAAAGCGATCAGACTGCTGGGAGCCCGTTTCCATTGCCACAGTCAGCCTCACAAACAAAGCCATAGCCTTGACTTACACGTTAGTAAGTCCTAGTCCACCGCCCATCACCGGGAGTGAGAGCGTGGAGTAGTTGACTTTAAAGAGATGTCCTTAGTTCACGTAATGTCGAAAGGCTGCTTGGATTCTGTCCGCAGCCGCTCTTGGCATCGGTAATATCCTTGCCCAGTACGTCATATTTGATAGTAAGTAGGTGATAATCAAGTCGACCTTTTCCAGCGCATCCAAGGAGAGTAGTGAGTGTAGACGGATACATGCACGGATATTGTTCAAGAGGGGTTTGTAGTTGAGAGCTATCTTGCGGCGTGTGGTCTTAGTGTACACCACCCCTAAACATTTCATCTCAGTGACCGTCAAGTTACGCAGGTAACCCGCAACCGATGTTCATGATTCCTGATTTTCTCATGTCCATCTTAAAAGTCGACCATGGTACGAAACAAGAGCATTGTTTCATCACAAAAATTTGCAAATGAGGTCCGTGTGAACTACCGGTTACTCCCTGCTACAAAGCCTTGTTCCCTGGCCCAAACAGAGAACTGACTCGTTTCAAATTACTTCAATAACAGGAAATTAATACTACAGTGGTAAATATACATAGCGGGTCACACGTTATTACACACAGACATTAATAAGCAACCCACCACAATTAAAGTTATTTTAGAAACGTGACTAAGAAAACATTTATGGCGCAACGAAATTTAGACATAAGAAAAATTGCATCTGAGCTTGTTCTCAGCACTCGTGAAGAAAAATATTAAATAAAAGAGGGAAGGTGTTCGAAAACTACAATTTATACCGATTATGCTGAACTTAAACTTGTTTGTTCTGATAGAAAACAAGCAAAATGGGGAACCAATTTTGTTAATACAATAAAAATGCATCTCTTACATGGTTTAATGCGGACGGTGCCCACCATAAATTATACCTGATTTAACGCTACTGGGGGGGGGGGGGGAGGATTCACAAACAACACTCATTCGCTCACACACACGCAATGCCACAGCGAAACTCACCACAATCAGAATGCTGAGACGACGCGGAAGCAGGCGCCGCTACCGTAGGCGAAATTCAGCAAGTCGGAGGTGGCACAAAACACAATATACAAAAACACTTTGAAGCTGGCTCTGGTCTGTCGTGCCTGTTTTGAGATGGTGCGTGTGAATAGCCAAGTTAAATTACATCTGAATTGGACCGCGAGCAAACACGCTAACGGCGACACACGGCTACGTTACATGAACGCACTCCACTGAAGATGAAGTGGTTGAAAATCGAATTCATTATACAAAATCACGGTGGATACTTAAGTTGCAGTCTGTTAGAAATCGATCTAGGTACTGGTTTTATATGAGAAGTGGTATGAATTCAGGCGACTAGCTGCAAACCCCGGAAGTCGGAACGCGGACCCACGTGGTTCCGAAAACCGATAAAACTGAATAAATTCTGTTTCCGAAAAATAAAGAAAATTAACTACAGCAAGCAACCCATAGTAATGCTTAGAATTATATAAGGAAGCGAATGAAATACAGCTACACGCCATAGGGGGCGATTACAGAGACGGATGAAGTCCAGTCTCAAAATAGTCGTAAAAGTGAAATAATTACATAGTCGGAAAAATAAAATTAAGAATTACAGCATGCAGCGCATAGAAATGTTTAGAATTACATAAGTAAGCTATTGAAGGAGGTTGTACAAGATTCAGAGAGAATTACTGACGTAGGCAGAGTGCGTACTACAATTCGGAGAAGAAAGAGCAAAATTAAACTAGGCGGAGAGAGAATATCGCGAAATATTACTGGAAATCAGAAGGATACCCGCATAATTACTTGCCTGATGGGTATGAAACAAACAAGAGTGGAAGCTGAAGGATTTGTCCTATGAACCAACTACGCGGAACACATATCACTCACGGAAGGAAACGATGAGAAGATTTTTACATGCACTGTAAAAAAATGAACATATCACCTATTAGGAATCGGGCTCACAAAGCTAGAAAATATTTACACAGAGTTCATACACCGCCACATGATCACAAAAGGTTTTAACATACCAGGCCGTTATCAAACTGCAACTAGAATCACACACACCGCGTTTATTTATTGGAAATCACTGAACTGAAAAACGAGAACACATTTCCGCACACGATCGGAGAAAATATTCAAAAAATCATCCTAATTTCACGAGTCTAAATTGAACGTGCTAGACAATGAAACGCTACCATCTCCAAACATAAGAGCAGAACCTACCTTACCTTACCAGAAGACCAGCACAGAATGAAGAGCCTGTCGTGTCCTACATAGGAAAGAGCGAAGACGTAGCAAGGTCAGTCTGCATATCCCGAGCGGAAAGGAGTGATTGCAGAGAGAGAGAGTACAGGCATCTACTAGAGATGCGGATTTCGGGACTCGAGAGGATACTTGTTTAGGAAACTTTATGGAACTCCTAGGTACCTTGCATTGAATTTATTGCATCCCATACTAAGTCTACTACACTGGGGTTACATATTTAAAAAAAGAACAAGAAGTATAAATCGTTTTCCACAACAGAAGCCAGTAATTACGTTCCCTAGCAGCATCCCCTAGACAGACGCACTCCCCGCGAGAAATAGACTGTCATGGAGCACTCCGAGGCCGACGGCGATAGTCACGGGCTGGCGCCCGACTCGTCTGACTGAGAACTCCCCTCTTGATCCAAAAACCAGGGGTTTTTAACGGCCGGTGTGGGCGCACCTCTTTTCCCCACTTTCCGACAGTTAACAATTTCCTATTGGCCGCTGCTTGGTTCAACCAATCTAAATTGTGGCTTGCCCTCTCTCTGAGTCCTCTAGCGAACCACGTTTCAGCCCTGTCTCTTCTGCCATTCATCGGGTGGGGAGGTGGCTTGTTTGTACACTAACAAAATCCATACTTGGTAGCAACATTGTTCAGCTGAAAGTAAAACGTCACGACGCTACCCAATATGAGCAACAACAACAATGTTTTACGTCAGTTGGCCACGCCTTAGGCCACTCCTCAGAGGAGCTGCTAACTTGCAGTTTTTCTTCTTTACCCTCTCACTCTAGCCTGGTGAAAGCACTGACGTTGATGTTCCCAAGTGACTGGTATCAACTTTGCTACGTACATTAAAACATGCCTATTGGCCACCAAGTACTAATGTAACGTCTTACAACAGCGTCTAGACGCTATATGAAGTTACGCCCATCTTCTCCGAAAGGTAACCTCCACCCTGGGACGGTGGCTGAGGGCATCAGCAGTTCGGTAGGAGATTTCTTTAGTGACTACATCCCGTAAGATATACGTATCTGTTTTAGCCTGTTATCTGCAATGGTCTCTATTTCTCAGCCTGGAGTGCGTCTCTGTGGCTCACACAGCCTCTCAACAATTCCAAAAAGTAAAATCAATATATGACAAGCCGAGCGGCCACAGGGACGCGAGAAGCTACCGAAAACTGGAAAGCCCAAGAAACAGCGGTGGTGGGGACGGAGAGCGAGTATACTCACGCTGAGGGAAGTCTCACCGACTAGTTCGCAACTAAAGGGTGTGGAAACCTCTGTGGTATCATGAGCAGCTGTAGACTCTGAGCCAGAGAGAACGCTGCAAAGTGAGCTATTCCTACCCACATTCAGACAGCCATAGATTCTCGCACCCACTTAAAAGTAAAACAACTGCACATTCTCACAGGAACAGTGGCGTAGCGGAGAAGCCGTACTTATGCCACTTCAATTAATATAATAATACATTATTAACATAACAAATTAAGAAAAACCTAGCAATATTAACTAATATTTTAACAAATGAAATAAAAATGCTATTCCTCAAGCCTTGAAAAGAGTGGGGTTCAAGTTTTAACAAAATGATATTCTAGTGACATTAAATAAATTATAACTTTACAGAAATATAAAAAATATATGGAAGACGACAGACGGTCGTCTTTCAATCTGTGCACCCGACGCTTTCCCATATCTCTCTATATGACCTATTGCTGTGGCAATCTCTTCATTTGAACGGACCAGGAGGACCACATCATCTGTATACTCACGATACACAAATTTATCCCCTCCTAAACTGAAGCAGCTTAACGTTCGATGTAGTTGCATCAGAACTGGCTCAATTGCAAGCGAAAATAGGCCCATGGAAAGAGGACAACCCTATCTGACGGAGCGTTGGATCGTGATTGGTCCTGTCGGACTACCATTCACAAGTACCATCGACTTCGTCCCATTCAGAAGTCGCATTACCGTCCCGATAAAACGCATTGGTATATCTATCGTTACCACCGTGGCTCGTAGGAAATCATGGCCTACTGCGTCAAAAGCTTTTTCCAAGTCGACTGCCAAAAACGCGCCTTGAATTCTGCAGGCTCGCGCGATTGCTATGAAATCACGATAGTCACAAAGCGCCTTGAGGATTGTACGATCGTTACCGCTACCTGTCTGATCTTTCCCTGTTAACATTGTGAGGGCTGGTTTTAATCGCAATGCTAAAAGCCGTGCAAAAATTTTATAATCGCTGTTGAGGAGCGTCAGTGGTCGGAATTGGTGCACCGATTGTCCTGTCGATGTCTTCGGGACGAGGATGATCAAACCTTGGGTAAATTCAGTAGGTATAATTACTTCGGCGTGCAGTAATTCTTGGAACATCTGTCTCAAGGTCGGTGTTAATATATTACTGAAGACCTCACAAACATCTCCATGAAGACACACATGGAATAAAACAGAAAACCGTAAGTAGGGCCGAAAACTATATAATTAAATTAACTTTCCAAAAGCTAGTGCTACAGAAGTTGTTTCTAACCTAGTAGATCCGAACTTTAGTAATTGTAATAAGACTGTTTGTTAACTGTCATACTGTGAAAAATACCTATAATATTATGACTGTATTAATATTATACAAAAATAACATGTATTACAGGCCACTGATGATGCTTCATAAATAAAGAAGCGAAACGCGTATGGCACACACTAAACGCCTTTCATTTAGTTGCTAAAGACGGTAATACACCTCCACCAAACAAATTTAAGTTCAGCACAATCCGTAAGTTGCCTATAAATTGTAGTTTTAGAGCATCTTCCCTCTTTTATTTAATGTTCTTCTTCACAAGTGCTCAGGACTAGTTCAGATGCAATTTTTAAGTCTAAATTCCTTTGCGCCATAAATGTCTTCTTAGCCACCTTTCTAATATAACTTTAATAGTGGTGGCTTTCTTATTAATGTCTGTGTGTAATAACGTCTGAGCTGTTATGTATATTGACCACTGCAGTATTAACGTCCTGTTATTGAAGTAATTTGAAACGAGCCAGTTCTCAGTTTGGGCCAGGGAACAAGGTTTTGTAGCAGGGAGTAACCAGTAGTTCACACGGACCTCATTTCCTAATTTTAGTAATAAAACAAGGCTCTTGTTACGTACAGTTGTCGACTTTTATCTGGCTTACCGCTGCCAGGATTCGCTCTTCTAGCGGGTCTTCTGTTTAATGAAATATTTTTTGCTTTAAATGAATACGGAAATATTCATAAATTTTTTTTTACCCTCCCAGTGAATGAATGTGTGAGATTAGCAGTGCGCATGAATCTATTTCATTTTATGTGTTCAACCCATCTGTTCCTTGTATTTTTTGTGTTTTTTGGAAGGGTTGTTTTATTAGTTTTGTTTTTGTAAAAAGAGCACAGCCACAGTGCATTGTGTGTGAAGGCTTTAGTTCGTGTTTTGTTACGCAGTTTTTGTTAGGCTAATCTTGTTTGTTACTTCTGTTCAAAATTACTTGTGACGATGGAGAATAGTTCTGTCTTGTCCATTTCCACTCGCTCTAGGCGTTTAAACCAAAGTCATGACCGTGAAAAGTCGTCTAGGTCAGATCTTTCCACCGAAAGGGAAAAGGTAGCGAGTAGAGACGGCCGCGTTCCCGTTGAAATCGCGGCTTGTTTAAGCGTGGACGCGACCGGAAGTGAGGGCAGGGGCCAACAAAGCGAACCGCATACAAATGTGTCGGTTTCTGCTACTGTGCAAACCAGTTCAACCAGTGTTCCTAGGCCCGTGTGCGTTTCTGATATGACACTAAGCGACCTCATGGCCATCATGAGAGAAATAAAAACAGGAATGGAAGCGCAAAATGCTTCTGTTCTGGAATTAAAAGCAGGGATGCAAGCGCAACTTGTCGAGGTTTCTGCACAGTGCAAAGTGGCGCAAAGTAACACCGTTCAGATTATTAACAATAATATGGATGGGTTGCGCACCGATATAGTGCGGCTAGTTCATGCATGAGGTAGCAATGAATGGTATCGCAGAAAACGCGACAAAAATTGCAGGGAATGCTGAAGCTATATCAGCCCTTTCCGACCGTGTAGACGCGAATATCCACTCTCTGCAACGGAAATTTAATGAGAGAGTCGATTTGGTAGACGTTCGGGCGAAAACACACACCGATGAACTAGGCGCATGCACCAATTAACTAGGTGCATGCACCAATGAACTAGGCGCATGCACAGATGAACTACGCGCGCACTTTGAAGAACTGGCCACCTCGGTGGTGCAGCTTCTACAGACTGGGGAGACGTGGCCGAAGGAGGAGTTCCCGCTGTTGTAAATGAATTAGAGGAAGTTCGCGACTTATTCTGATTCAGGGAACAACAGTGGGAAATTAACTGTAGGCGTTGCGATGTAGCGGCAGAGAGAGAAGTACGCATCCCATGTCTGAAGGAAGTCTCCATTCCACCCCCGCAAGTAGAAAACGCCTGCCGCAGTTTGTGTGGAGGTCGGCGCTGTCATTCCGACCATGGAGATGATTCGGCTTTTGAGTAGGAGGAGGTTGAACCTCTACGTGCCCCTCCTCCCATGAGAGGAAGACCGAGTCGAGTGCTTGTGCAAGAGGCAGTGCAGGCATTTGATTATAAACACTTTCTCACTGTAAAAAAGTACCAGGTCTTCCAAAACTCTGCAAGCGGAATACACCATCATGTGTGGCTAGAGCTATTCGATTACTCTCTACCTCCGAACTGGCCAGAAGGACAGAATATCGAGTATGTGAGCGGATATCTCGAGGGGGAGCCCGCCACGCGAAAGCGATCTCTCTTAAGATATTGCCGTTAGTACGATGATTTTAGGGAACATTTCCGGTCTGCCTACTGGCCGAAGAGGCAACAGGAACGAGTAAAAAGCAGAATTCTAGTGATGCCCCACTTTGCTAATAGCAATTGCAGGAGTCTCAGAGAATTTTTTCGAGGAATGATGCAGAGAAATGAATTCCTCGACCTCCCATACCCTCCGCGTGAATTGATAAGAATTTGCGCGTTGAAGCTCTCACAAAATGTGCACAATGCCATCCTTGCCGGAAGCTGCAAGGAGGACATTGAGTCCTTCCAGGCTTACCTGGAGGACGAAGATTACGGACCTAGAAGAGATGGCAGCGGCTCTTCAAGGAGAAGTAATTGTAGCGCGAAGAGTGCTAGGCACAACTGCATGGAAAGCAATAGCAGCGCAGAGTCCAGTCCTTCCAATGCGGAAAATCAGCTGCAACGGAGGAACTGGCAGGGTTATTGGCGTGGTAAGAGAGAAGACAAGCGGTGAAAGTTCGGGAACGAAAATAAGGACTACCGACCCAATAAAGGCCCGCGAAAACCACGTGACCCGGCCAGCGAAGACGTCGAGATTAGGACCGCTGATCCGCGCCATAACAAACCGAAGGATCCCGGTCCTAGCACGAGCAAGTAATAGTATGCTGTAGTTGATCGTCACTCGATCAACCTGCTCGGAAAGGAGCATATAAGTCTTAAGCTTTCTTCAATTTTGTGTTTCTAGGGTAATTTAGGTGATATTCTTACCACCCACGTCATTTGCGTTTGTAGATTTATGCTGTATTTTGTATGTCTTTTGTAGTGTTTTCTTTAAATGGTTTGTTATAATTGTGTATTTTTTTATATGTGTCCTTTGTATATGTATATGTTTGTTGTGCGATTTCATTTCGCCATAACGCATCTTCATGTTATATGCGTGTTTTGTGTACTATAAGGTACACGCCACTTTTGGGGTGGATAACAGCAATTTGCCAGTTCCATCTGGCCAGCTGTTCGACGTACGTTACCTTGACGCTCTGTTTTGTACATAAAAAAATTATTAGTGTGACATGTTCAAGTGTCTCTGTTAGCTATAGGGCTCCCTGCCTCACATAGTCCCTTTTTTTTTTTTTTTTTTTTTTTTTTTTTTTGTCCATGCATTATCTTTTTGTTTCCATCGTGAGGATTGATGGTGCATCTAAGTTCTTTAGGCCATGTTAAGGATTTTATTGTGTATATTTTGTGGATGTCTTGTTTATGGTAATTTGTGTCCCTGTATATCGATTTAAGCGTTTGTGCTCTTCTTCACTGTGCGTGAAACCATTACTGTAAATTTTATATCGGCAATCTCCCCATTAGGTAGCATGTTTATAAGACGCCGTGGTAGGCGCCAACGCCGTAATTCATTGGATTTTTCAAATGTTCAAATGTTTGTTAAGATTATGGGACTTAACTACGGGGTCATCAGTCCCTAAACTTACAAACTACTTATCAACTAGCTTATCCTAAGGACGACACAAAAATCCATGCCCGAGGGGAATTCGAACACCCGACCATAGTGGCCGTACAGACCGTGACTGGAGCGCCTCAGTCCCCTCAGCCACCGCGGCCGGCTCATTGGATTTTTAGTTGCACGAAGATGCACTGTGGTGTTGATGCTCAGGGGTCTAGATAATTTTGTCTAGGGATTGTCCGTTTGAATAATATGAGGTTCACGATTCGACCGGAAGACGGTCGCGGCAGACAACTAACGAAGGGGTTCATCAAAATTTCATTGACAATATAAACCCTGGCTTATTAATAGAACCAACATATATTTTTCAGATAAGTTTTGCAGGGCAATTTTTTAAATTAAAGGACGGAGCATGATCTGTAGAAGAGGCCAGACTCACATTCAAAAGAGGACAGAATCACAAATGTGAGGAAATACAAACAAAAATAAAGGAGCTGAACAAAGGCAAGCTTCATGTCAAGGAACTGTCCGCCCTACATGTACCTACGATAGCGGCGCCTGATTCCGCCTCGTCTCAGCACGATGATTTTAGCGAGTTTCCCTGTGGCACTGCGTGTGTGTGAGCAAATGAGTGTTGTTCGTGAATCGTTCCCCCCAGTAGCGTTAAATCATGTATAATTTAGGCTGGGCACCATCCGCATTAATCCATGTATAGAGATGCATTTATATTATATTAACAAAATTGGTTCCACATTTTGTTTTCTTTCTATCTGAATAAACAAATTTAAGTTCAGCATAAGCCGTAAGTTGCCTATAAATTGTAGTTTTAGAGCACCTTCCCTCTTTTATTTAATGTTCTTCTTCACAAGTGCTCAGGACTAGCTCAGATGCAATTTTTAAGTCTAAATTCCGTTGCGCCATAAATGTCTTCTTAGCCACCTTTCTAATATAACTTTAATAGTGGTGGCTTTCTTATTAATGTCCGTGTGTAATAACGTGTGAGCTGCTATGTATATTGACCACTGTAGTATTAACTTCCTGTTATTGAAGTAATTTGAAACGAGTCAGTTCTCAGTTTGGGCCAGGGAACAGGTTTTTATAGCAGGGAGTAACCAGTAGTTCACACGGACCTCATTTACTAATTTTGGTGATAAAACAAGGCTCTTGTTTCGTACAGTGATCGACTTTTAACAGTGCTGATGCCAATTATTTCAGTGGTCATGAGAATGTGCGAGAAATTTAGTTCTGAGATGCAAATCAGTGCCTGAAAAAAATGATTAGTATTATTATTTGAGAACGCAGATAATTTTATACTGTGTGACTAAGATTTTAATTGGGTGTTAATTTAATATTGTGTAGGATATAGTGATTTATCCTATGTGAGTTGGTTAATGAAGTATTTCGGATAATTAATAATTAGTGAGAAAGGACAAAGATGATTTGCTGTGTGAGAAAGGTTGTACTGATTAGTTATGTGAGGACATAGCGACTTCATCCTATGTGAGTAATTTGACTAAGAGCTGCATTTAATGAGTAGATGACAATAATGGACGCAGTTGAATAT
Organism: Locusta migratoria; assembly: GCA_026315105.1. Lineage (NCBI taxonomy): Eukaryota > Metazoa > Arthropoda > Insecta > Orthoptera > Acrididae > Locusta > Locusta migratoria. Next base: position 12,597,839 of record CM048755.1, read on the forward strand.
GATCCTGTGTGATAATCTCTTAATGTAATGTTGACTAAATTGATTTCTTTTGTGTGTGTGTGTGTGTGTGTGTGTGTGTGTGTGTGTTATATGTCGTCGATCACTGTTTGAGTCTGGACGTTTCCTTGGATCTATATGGCGATATAGACCAATGAAACGTGGGGCATGTGTGACACAACAATACAGTGACCAACGGTGCTTTCCAGTCATGTGTGCGTACAGTAATATAAAACAATGCTTTATATATTTTTCCCTATTATTTGTATTTTTTTTTTTAAATTTAATATGTATTTGATGTTAATTTTTTATGTTCATTTTAATATTGTGAAAGAAATGATATTTATATCGATGTAGTAGACACGCTGGTATAGCAAGGGCTTTGCTATTGTTTAGAATAATCTTTGAGTAGAGAGTTTTATCGCTGGTAGCGCAGAGACGCTCAGAGAGAGTCGTTTTTCTGAAGTAGTAGCGGACAGACGTAATAGTGAAACGGTGCGCGCAATGTTGTACGGCAAAAGTACGTGAAGGAGAATGCGTGTTGGATTGGCACTAGTGGAGGAGACGGCGAACAGGCAATATTATTTATTCATACGGGCACAGCTCAAATAATTAATAAATGCATCAAGAGGAATGTTGTGGGCCCAAAATTGTAATTAACATTTGTCGCCAAGAATAGCCTGTGTTTGCCAATTGTTAAGTGCCAACAGTCTCCAATCAGCAGCACCACGTCGCACACCAAAATCCGTAGGATCTGTCCAGTTTGTCTTAGCATGTACAGCTAACCAGCTTATTAGTGATAATTGTTCAATAGTGAACACTGTTATTTGTGAACCTGTGTTTAAAAATCATTACCCCTAGTCAGACAGGTTCTTTCCTCATCCATTGTTTTACCGAGAATATTCACAAAGTTATAAAAAACTAAAAATCAAAGTCATTAAAGACAGTGATTAATAACAATTTGTTCAGAAATGTATTGCTAAATGTAGCTTATGCCAGTGTTGCTGATCAGTAGGTTGCTAAGTGGAATGAAACTGCTAGAATAGCTTTCAATTTCAAGACATATTTCAAGAAATGTACAAATTATTGTTTTCCATTGCATATTATTTTGAGGTAAAGTTTTAACTTGCAAGTGTTTGAAATGCTAATAATTCCTGGGTAAAGAGAGAGCAAAAGTTAATCGGACGGTTAAATAGTTCATTTCTAAATATTCAGTGTTACCACGTCAAGTCATTAATTAATTTTTGAGCTTGCTATTTGTACAGTTAATAGTTCAGTTACTTCGTGATTAATGCTAAAGCACATGGCATACTCACTGTTGAATAATTTCTTTTACTTATATAAACACTTAATTATTTGAAGCTGTAAATAGTAAGTATTAAGGTGAGAGTTTTGCATGATCTGCAGCATGTTGCATTTGCGTGGCTATTGCTTACATTTCACTGTCTTATATTCAACCCCTGTGTTAACGAACTATTTCTCATTAATTAGTATATTGTCAGTGTCTTTTGTACCGGATATGACGCGCATACTCCGATTTCCTGCCCTCCCAAATTTTACGTAATTTTTCACGTTGTTAATTAACTTTGCTATTATTGAGATCCCACCAAATTATTTGCACGTAGATCGAGCTGGCAACCGTAAATCAATAAATTATTCACTTTTTCTAAATTAATTCCTGTGTGCTGTTTGTTCCGCGTTTTCCGTCTAAACATTAATTAATTATTCCAAATTTTACTTCCCACTTTCTTCATTACTATCGATCGTTGTTGTTTACCAAAGAGGTACAGCATCGTACCGGTTATAATCTCCGCTACATCATCGGTTTCATTTCCTATAGCCTTTCCACCCAATTAAGATAATTAGGCACACGGGTCATTTTTCTAACTAACCGGTGGTGTAAGACGGGGAAGGTTACAATAGTTCTTTACAGTAAGTAACGTAAACGCGGAGACTGCGCCAAGAAGTAAGACTAATACGCAGAAGTAATAGAACTGATCTAAGAAATTATTTAAGTCAGATCTCCTAAAACGACTGTCGCCGTAAAGGAGGCGCAAATACACACCTATCAAACTACACGATTTTGAAAAAACGAGAGAGTAGGCACACTAAACACAAAAACAATCAACGAACGTAAGAATTAAAACTGCAAAGCAGACAAGTAAATGGCACTAGCTCGTTGGTGCTTATTCCTGTGCTGCCTGCATGATAGCTACCGCCCAACTAGTTCTGCTACTACTCCAACGAAAATAAAGTAAATTACGGTTTCAATCAAGTTTTAAATCAACTGAATGTTCTTATTCTATTTGATTCTAAGTTTTTAGAATAAGACTGTCTCCATTTACCTCTTAAAAATGATCAAATGTTTGTGAAGCTATGGGAGGGCCGGCCCGTCCATATAGGCAAACTAGGCAATTGCCTAGGGCGCTCGGCAAATTTATGGTGCGCGACGAACCCTGGTGCGTCGCGGTGCGGTTTACTTTGCTGCTGCGCTGCGGTTCCAGGAGCGATGAATTCCCGGTTACTACACATAGACAGAGCAACAGGCAGGAGACAAGACGCAAGTCAGTGTTACATGCATTCTCTTTGCCTGCTCAGAATTTTGCTAGTATGAACAGACGAGTAGCAGTTTGCAGCTAATGATAGCCGCCCATCGTGAGGCCACCCGCTGCCCGTAGTCTGCAGTATACAACGGGTGCTGACGGCCTCGCCGCAGAAGACCACACATCATCTGTGGTAAAGGGCGCCAAACAGCACAGGGCGTGCCTTACATTTGTACGTAAACAAAGGGGAAAATGCAATAAATAATTTTTTACTTAATCTCTCCTGTATATTTCTGCTGCCATCAGGTTATCAGTTTCCTGGTAAGAAAGATCCCTTACTATTTGTTCATAATGACGTTATAAATAATTATTCTTAGGTGCAAGTATGGATTTGTGATGAACAAAGACGTAAGTTTGTACCCGTATCATTAAAGAGAAAGGCTATGTCTCATCAAGTGAAGTAGGAGAGGGCTTTCCCAACTATGTATCTTTGTTGCTGTCGAAACTATACGTCCACAGACGACAGGAACAGAACGAGACGAAGCATTTGAGTTTAGTTGTAGCAACGTGTGAGATATCAGCAACTCCCGCCGCCGTCACTTGATCGCATCGTGCCCGCGGGCACTTGCAACAGTCAGTAGAGCTTCAGTCTTGTGGCCTTTTTTTCGCTGCCACACCCTTCATCGTCTTTATACAAACGATTTATGTGTATTTTTCTGCTTCAACATATCGTTGGGATGCCCTATTGTGCCATGTGCCTCCTTTGACGCTAAAACCAGCGAGCGACACTAGATGGGAGAGCAGTATTGATGCATTGCGTCCTGTGCGTTATTAGTTAGATGATGTGCATGTTGCACTCAGGGATATTTCTGAAGATCACACACTGACTTGTTCCTACGGTCGGGGGTTCGAATCCCCCCTCGGGCATGGATATTTGTGCCGTCCTTAGTGTTAGCTAGTTCATAAGTAGTTTGTAAGTTTAGGGACTGATGACCCCGTAGTTAAGTCCCATAAGCTATACAAACATTTGAACATTTGACTGGTTCAGCTGCAAATCAAACGCGGATTGAGGCTCAGTCCATTGCTAAAAGAATAACGTACTTCAAGTTTATTGCTTCATTTGTTGCATGGTACGATATGTTGTTCGAAGTAAATTTGACTAGCAAACTTCTTCAGTCAAAAGAAACTGATCTTAAAATACTCTCATACAAACAAAACCTTTCTTGAAGATTGTAGAAGTGATTTGGGATTTGAAAAAAATGCTGGTAGAAGCAAGAAATTTCAGAAGCAGCCAACATTTCCGCATAATTTTCATCAGATATGGAACCACTTCATCTAAGACAAGAAAAAAAAGAAAGTTTCGTTATGAAGTAGAAGATGAACCTATACGTGACGAGCCGAATCATTTTAAAATTAGTTTTTATTTTACAGTGTTGGATACTGCAATAAATTCAATTGACGAGAGATTTCATCAGATTGATAACCTGAATCGTGTATTTGTCTGTCTGTACACCATACATAATATACAAACTAAAACTCCCAAAGCTGTTCTTGAAGAATATGTTAATTTCGAAGAGTCTCTACTCACAAAGACTCTAAAGACATTTATGCCGCTGATCTTTGCAATGAATTACAAGCCATTGCTAGGAGAGTACCCAATAACTCAGAGCCACACGACGTTATGAGTTATAATTATAAAAATTGACTTATAGACATTGTACCTAATTTAGTTACTGTAGTGCATCTATTTAATAAAGATGAGCCTCGCGGAAATTGACATGCGGTCTGGGGCGATATATCGCGGATTGCACGTCCGATCCCGTCAGAGGTGCGAGACCTCCCTCGGGCATGGGTGTGTGCGTTGTCCTTTAAGTGGTTTGTAAATTTAGGGATCGATGATGTTAGCAGTTTGATCCTTTAGCATTACAAACATTTGAAACTTTTTTTAAATATAGGTGAATATGAAATGTGCATGCCGAGTGTAGTGAAAATGAAGAGGTCAAATCTAGCCCTTCTAAAGAATGACATTGATGATTAATTATCGCAATTGAAGGCTCGATCAACCACAGGTTATTACTTCATGAGAATCTGCAATTAAAATCGAGAACATTATTGTGCCATCTAGTTATCAGGTGCCACATATAATACCGCCAGTCAGAATTTCTTTATTCTTTTTCGCACACCTGTCGTCATGGCTTTGTGCCACCGCAGCAGTGAATACTAACTACCCCTAAGGAATAGATACCTATCACTGGAATAAGTGTAAGGTACTTGTACCATTTCAACATTAAACATTTCAAAAACTAATCCAGAGTACGCTTTCGACTGTGTAAAATATTAACCAAGGTTTCAAAAAATGTTCAAATGTTTGTAGAACTTATGGGACGTAACTATGGGGTCATCAATCCCTAAGCTTACAAACTACTTATGAACTAGCTTACTCTAAGGACGGCACAAATATCCATGCTCGAGGGGGGGATTCGAACCCCCGACCGTAGTGGCCGTGTAGACCGTGACTGGATCGCCTCAGTCCCCTCGGCCACCGCGGCCGGCAACCAAGGTTTCAAAATACATCCATAGCTTAGGTATCGGTTCAGACAACGAGAAAGTCTGTCCTGTGTGGGAAATTACAGAACTGCGACTGTATGATAAACACAGTCACACAACATGTCGACTCTTTTCTGTTCAAGACGGTACTGCGGATGCCGTGTGAGGAAACGCAGCAGTTACGAATATTGTCCTCTTACAGATGGTTTAAAACCGGACTCCAATTACCCCTTAAAAGGTATCACAGAATCTCACAGCGGAACTCCGTCAGCTAGCTTAAATAATTTACCCCGGGAGGAGTTTTGTCAACTTTTTGAGAAATTCAGGACGTTACAAAACCGACTTTTGTGCTTCTTGGTCATGAGGGCGAACACCACAACACTGTCTGGAGGCCACACCTGTGTGTCTTCTAACAAACGGAAGAGTGTGTCGTAAAAATCAGGCATATTGTCTGTCATTTACAAAGAAATGATATCTCCAATAATTGCGCACCAAACATTAACGTTCCATGAACGGACTCATCATGGATTGTCGATGGACCAATAATGTATACTTCTCATGTTGTCATTTCCTTTGTTGGAAAATGACGCCTCGTTGGCAAAAGGAACGTCGGAGGAGAACGTAGGAATGGTCTGAAGTAACTGCTGCGCCCACGACAAAACGGAACCTTATTGTGTAAATCATTGCCACGGAGTTCTTGATGTAAGTGGACATGGTACAGATAGAATTTATGAAGTTGCAGAATGCGATGTTCACTTGATTCTGAGACACCAGCGTCATGTTGAATTGTTCGTGACGTGAGGATTCACAGCTACAGCAGCAGAACGGCGGCTTCAGCAGCTTCGCCTGTTCGTGTTCTAAGACGATTGCGAGGTCTTGCGTGCAACTATCCCGTTTCACGTAGACAAGACATGGATCTACAACAGATCCAGTGCGAAGACGATGGCTTGTCAGGGAACCGTCTGCGACGTACAATACACTTATGCATGGTCGACTACAAGATAGACATAGTAACATAACAAACATACGGATATGTAACAGTACCGAAAATACAACTTCATACTATCAACGTACTATCTCCATTTCAATTTTATCTTTAAACACGTACATAATTTAGAGCTCCAATCGCTAATAAAAAGTACTGAAGCACAAATCATTATAGGTAGTGAAAGCTGACTAAAGATAGTTTAAGCTCCAATTTTCACAAAAGGGCAAATGTTATTCATAAAGGATAGATTGAATAAAACAGGTTGTGGCATAAATAGTGCTGTCACAAGCGGTTTATCGTGTAGCGCAACTGAAGTAGATAGTTCCTGTAATTTAGTATGGATGGAGATTATACCTGACAAACGGAATAAATTAACAACTGGTTCTCCTTATCAAACCCCTGACTAAGACAATTAGATGCTAGAAATGTTCAAAGAAACCATTAAGGAAATTTGGAAAACGTACACTCAGCATGCAGTTGTAATTGCCGGTGACTTTAATTTACCCTCAGTAAGTTGGCAGAAATATGTTTAAAACCAGAGGCAAGCATAAAGCATCGTCCGAAATTGTACTGAACGCATTCGTCAAAAATATCGAGTAATTATTTCATGAACACACTAGAATAGTAAATGATTATGAAAACTTACTTGAACCCAGCAATAAATAATCCTGAGCTAATAAAGAGCATCAAACAGATACAGGTGGTAGTGAACAAACAGTTGTAGCGAGACTTAATATCGAAAACCCGAAATCCAGCAAATTTAAACTGCAAATGTCTCTTAAAAAAAGCAGATAAAAATTCGATTAATTCTTGAGTGAGAGTCTACAGACTTTGGAAACTAACAATGTGAGTGTACTGTCGACAGCAATTTGAGACATTTATTACCAAACAGCTCAACAACAGAAGGGATTGAAAACTCCTCTTCCCCCCCCCCCCCGTTCCCCAGAAAACACGTTATATCACCAGAATAAAGCTTTCACTTTACAGTGGAGACACAAAGAAAACAGCATTCCAATTTCAAACAAATCCAGAATTCGCAAGGCCAACAATCTTTAACGGAATCTCGAAATTTAAAAAAAATGCTCAAATGTTTGTAAAGATCATGGGACTTAACTGCGGGGTCATCAGTCCCTAAACTTACAAATTACTTACGAACTAGCTTATATTAAAGACGGCACAAGCCTCCATGCCCGAGGGGGGATTCGAACCCCCGACTGGGAACGGCCACGCGCATTGTAGTCTAGTGCCTTAATGCACTCCGCCGCGGCAACTCCAAATTGAGCGTGGACTTCAATGCGAGATGCTTATAAAAGTTTCCACAACGAACCTCCGCTTCGTAATTTAGTAGGAAATCCATACAAATTTAGATCATATGTTAAGTAAACCAGCGATAAAACACGATCAATACCCATTATATACACGCCCGAAAGAACAGACAACGTACCAACCAATTATAAGTATTTCCACGCGAAGATGACGTTCGATTCATTTACTTCACCCCAGATGCGGTCATACCTTCGACCTCACACGAAAATCCGTATTGGCGAGTGTAAGGCGACATGGACGATTGGGGGCGCTACAGCCGTAGCATGCTACTTGTGTAAGTCTGAACGGATGGGAAAAGGGTAGCCAAGTGATTAAAGCGAGCACTAGCCCGAAACGGGAAACCCGGGTTCGATTCACGGCGGAGCTCACATTTTCACTTGTCGCCATTGTATAATTACAGTGCCCTGATGCAGCTTAAGTCAATCCTTTCCTTCGTAATCCTGCTTCTTTCCCCTCCTTAATACATAATTCACTATCAATAACTTCACAACGTGATAGCAGTGGTGATGCAAGTGATGCCGCGTGGTCTGGGCGCCACTTCATGCTGAGGTTCGAGTCCTCCGTCAGCCATGTGTGCATGTGCGTGCGCGCACACTGTATATTGCTGCGCCGTCCATCATATTCATCCATAATGCAAATCGCCATCTTCTTGTTTGTCTCTTGCAAGTGTAATAACGAATTTTCTGGTCCATTTGATCTACTCCACCCTTCGTAGAGTTATAGAACTTTATTATATCTGGTTTCTTTTGGCCTACTTTAGGTTACGTAGTAACACTAAAAGTGGGCATTGGCGATCGCCTTTTAACAGATCGAAATTTAATTGAAAATAACAGCTTAACCGTTAATCTGACATGAAAATTGAATAACAGAATTTGTAGAGGAGAACATTCTCTACAACTTTCTTCCTTTATTTTTCTTTTATATCTCTCATCGCTTCAGAGATATTTGCAAAAATACCGGCGATTTCACTGTCTGTCTATCTGTCCGTAACGTGTTCCCAGTTTTTAAGGCGAACCGCTCAACCGATCAACGCCAAATTTTATAGACATAATTGACGGCCGCCAGAGACCAGAACCTCCCTTTTTCAAAATTTTCGGACACAAAATACGTTAGTAACACTAAAAAAAGTAATTTGTAATGTAACGGTAATTGCAAAAAAAAAAAAAAAAAAAAAAAAAAAAAAAGTTCATCTGACACGAAAATTGAAGAACCGAATTTGTAAAGGAGAAAATTCTCTACAGCTTTGCTCTATTATGTTTCTTTCATAGCTCGCACCGTTACAGAGATATTTGCAAAAATAACGCCCATTTGACAGCGTACCTTGATTTTACGCAAACCAGGCGATTGGAGATGTCACGTGACATTCCTCGCCCAGGAATCTCTCGGGCATACGCCATCTTGCTTCTTTAATTTTATGATTTTCTTATTATAACTTACGCGTTGTGATTTTAAAGCTGTGGCACACTGAAGAATTAACAAAAGCACGTGAATCATATTACGATAAATTATAGTCTAGTGTCTAAAACTGTCATTTCAGCTGCTAGCAACTGCCAGCAATAGTACGGGAAACTTAGGACACTGTCGGAGTTGTGTCTCGTGGTGTAGTGGGTTGTGCTTCGAAACCTGCTACTACCAAAGTTTTTCTTTTTTCCTAAAAGCATTTCGAGCACTTATTCATTAAACAGAGCTATTTTCTGCAAAGTTGAGAGTTGTTCAGGTCTAAGAGTGCTCTCTCTAAAATGTGAACATGCCGTGAAATACGTAACAACGAATTGAACAATGGTCTTCTGAAACATTTGCACAACAACGGGTAGGATACTGTGATAATGAATGTTCTAAACAACGCGCCGATACTGGTAATCTGTATCTATAAATGTGAATGTCTGTTCGGTGTACGCTTATCGCGTCTGAACCACAAGACATAAAGAGCTAAAAATTGGTACAGTTACTAATGTCTACCCGGGGAAGGCTTTAGGCACGGTTTTATGGCGATTGGGTAGCTATTTATCTATATATATATATTAATGTGAATGTCTGTTCTGTGCAATCTGTGCAATCTGATAGATATTTAGTAATATGAAGAATATAACGCGAAATGCGAAACAATAATTACTCTTTGAAAATTATATTTACTCTTTGAAAATGGTTTTATTGGTTGCATTGTTGCTTGAGGGTTGACAATGATAAAAGGATGGAGTATGTTGGGATGGAAAGTTATCGGTGCATATAAAATTCTTCGTGTGTGTGTGTGTGTTCATATTTCGCTCTGCAGCGGAAACTACAGAACGCAAACGATGGTCTGTGTGTAATTGTTGTCCGAAGTCTCCCGTTGTACACCATAGTAGTTCCATGCCGATATCTATAAGGGGGTGGAAGATATGGTGGTTCAAAGTCGTCAAATTATAAAAAAAATTCGGACTGAACGCCAGCGATGACGTTTGCGACTCTATAGCAAGGAGGTTACCTACAGCGAAACGTGATGCCACAGACCATATCTTTGGTCTATGCGTGCTACAATGTCTTCATTTGTTTCTCTGTAAGGACAAGCATACGAATTAGGAAATATAAGAATAACTAAATAAAGCAGTAAAAAAGAATCTTCTTTTAATACATCTTAAAAAAAAAATAGATTTTGACGTTTGCGCGCATTACATCGTGATCGATCTGTGATATTATTACAATCATTATTGTTGAATTTCGTGATTGGATTCTTCGAAACGAGTGCATTTTTACATGTTATTTGCATCTACAATACTTACTTTCCTGATAATGTTGATTAAAAAGTTTGTTTCTAAAGAAGGTATTGTATTTCATTTCATCCTTAAAAACCAGTCTCATAGCACACTACTGAAAGATAGCTTATCTATCATAATCAACCAACACACGAGCGGAGCCGCGGGTTTACGCTAGTTTCATATATAAATGGAGTCCTAGATTTCTGTAGCAACAAATTAACTTTTTTGGCCCACTTTAGGTAATGTAGTAACACTAAAAGTGCCTTTGCGATCGCCTTTTGACAGATCGAAATTTAATTGAAAATAACGGCTTGACCGTTCATCTGACACGAAAATTGAAGAATCAAATCTGTAGAGAAGAATATTCTCTACAACTTTGCTCTCTTATGTTTCGTTTATAACTCGCACCGTTACAGAGATATTTGCAAAAATAACGGCGATTTGACACCGTCACTTGATTTTACGTAAACCGGGCTTCGGAGAAGTCACATGACATTCCGCGCCTAGAACTCTCTCTGGCATACGCCATCTTGCTTGCCGTATTTTATGAATTTCGTATTACAACTTACGCAGTGTCATTTCAAAACAGTGGCACACTGAAGAATTAACAAAAACACGTAGTTCTTAGTATTTTAAATTATAATCTAGTGTCTAAAATGCCATATTAGCTGTTAACAACTTCCAGCAATAGTACTACAATTAAGAAATCATTTCGTAACTGTCGGCCGTAGTGTAGAGTGCAGCGCGTTAGGTTGTGAGGCACATGGTCGGTATTTCGATTCCCGTCAGTACTGTTCTTTTTTGCCTTGGCTCCTAAAAGGGTTCCGGGCACCCCTATTAATTAAGAAGAGCTATTTTCTGCATTGTTTAGAATTGTGCACATGAAAGAGTGCTCCCTCTAAAATGTGCGTTGTTCTATTTCGTGAACATGCCGTGAAAAACGTAACAACGAATTGAACAGTGGCCTTCTGAAAAATTTGCACAACAGCGGGGAGGATACTGTGATAATGAACATTCTAACCAACCTGGAGATACTGGTAGTTTCATACATAAATGGGGCCCTAGATTTCTGTGGCAACTGTCGTTCCTTAATAAAACGGAAGGAAAGTGTATACATTGAAACAAATTACCTGTTTTTCCCCTAGTTTATGTTTACAATTCGTTTGGTATGTATTTCATCGCATGTTCTCGAAACAGAATAAATGCACTTTTCAGAGAAAGCGCTGTTACCTTTGAACAACTCGGAATCTTGCAGTATATAGTTGTGTTTAGTTAACAAGAGTGTGCGAATATCTTTTGAGAAGCAAGAGGGGGAAAAATTTTCAGTGGTTGCTATGCATTTTTCTTTTTATATTTTTTGTCTTCAGGGTAATCGATGCCTTGTGGTCATTTGTTCAACTTCGTCTTGGGTTGTTCGTTGAGAATTTTTATTATGGGTGGCGTTGAACCCTCTTCCATTTTCTCTCTTTTCATTGGTTCTTCGGTTTGATCGGTACTTTGTGGACGTTGGTATGTTTTGTTCTATTTTGATGGTTTCGTCCTTCACTCAGTTTTTTCGTTACAGAGGGCGTCGAGCTACCATTCTGGCAGCCCTCTGACCGAGCGCGCTGAGCCACCGCGCCCTAGCAAGTTTCGAACCACCGTCTAACATGTTTGTTCATCACAAACAAATTCGCCGCCCATTACGCTACGACGAACAGCTGCGAGAGTAACCCGTAAATCTCGTATCATCGATGGCACGTGTGAACTGCTAACACGGCATTTTTAGACTTTAGATTATAATTCATTGTTCTAAGAACGTGTTTTTTGATAATTTTCAGTGGGCCATTGCTTTTAAATGACAACGCTTGAGCTATAATAAGAAAATCATTAAATACAGAAAGCAAGATGACGTATGCAAAGGAGAGTTTCGGGCGAGGGATGTCACGTGACTGATTTCCGAGCGCCAAATGTACGCCTTGTTCCATCCAGTCTACAGTTACTCGTCCGAACGGCATATGTACGCTACGTTCCTTCCAGGGTATATTCATTCGTAACCAGTACAAGCAAAGAATATAAACTTTGAGCAAACTGCCGAGGCAAGACAGTGATAATATTTTAACGGAAAAAGATAATGAAAATAGGGGAGAGATGTTAAAATAATAGTTTAAATAGAAAAAATGCGTATGTTTGTCAAAGCTAAAGTCAGATATCAAGGACTATTGGCTGTTTGTTAATATACGGTCAGAAAGAATATTACGTGTTGGGTGCATAGATATTTTCACAATAGTAGATTCGTGATCGCATCGCCCATATTTTTTATTATTTACATATTTATTATTTTTGTTGGAAGTGTTTGCAAAAAGTCATAAAACTACAAGGAAATCTAAAGTAGGCCGTAAAACACGTCAGTGCGATTTTTTGCATCAGTTTCATCAATGTTGCTGTCGTGATGTATTGTGCTAATGAGAACTATATACTTTTTCTTTTTCGGAACATAACTCACCATTGTAATGTCACCTGTAAATGCAAACACAGAGGAATTAATCGCTCTTGAGGCAGATGGTTTCATCTCATTTCTGGTTTATTTTGTTTGATTGTTCCCACCACTGTAATTTGCTTCTGAAGCATCTCTTCTGCCAGCTGCACACTAGTAAAGAAGTTGTCAACAGTAATATTTTTTGATGATCCTTCAATGCTTTCAGCAAGATCTTTCACCATATTCAATCCAAGATTTTTCTGAATAGGTTCATGGGGCTTCCTTTCCGTGTAAACAATTCCGTCTAAAGCATATGCAGGTGTAGCATCACATAACAAAAATATTTTTATGCCATACTTGGCTCTACATACTTGTAGAGGGTATATACTGGGCGAAGCTGCATCTTCTACGGAATGGGACTAGCTGTTCGTCAACTGTGAGCGAAACATTGGGAATCATTCTATGTCTACACTTGTCAATAAATAGTTCCCATACATAGCGAACAGCTGCATGTGTGTCATCTGCAGATCGAGCTTCACGGGTACGCCTGTCATCAAATCTAATCATTCCTCTTATATCCTCGGTTCTATTTACTAACATGGTGGCCTTGTATGTGGGATTTGCCTTTTCATCCAAGAATAATTCTCTAATAGGGACATCTCAACTCTTCTCAACACCAGAAAGTAGTAAAAGACCAAGAAAACCATTTCAGCAAGCGAAACGTTTTTCCACGTAAAGCAGCCACTCTTCTGCCTTCAATATTTGTGCAGTTGATCATTTCCTCTAGTATTTCCTTGGAGATGGAATAGTCCCAGGCATCCTTAGGTTTACAGGTTTTCAAACCACGGACTGGACCAGGTACCTCCTTTACGATATTATGGACAGGCGTACGAAAGTTGCATGAGGATCTAAATTCCAAATCGTTCAATTCCGACTAATGTATGCGTGGTCTTCTATACCTTTTTGTGGTGGTTCTTCATTTTCAGACTCTGATGAAGTAATATTCTCGGAAAGACTGTCATCTGCCTCAATATTCACATCAGCAGGTTCATTGGCCGATTCTTCACTACTTGCATCTTCAAAAATATTGCCTTCCTCGCAAGAATCATCTTCTTCAAACCACTGGGCCACAACACTTTCAAACTTAGCTGCATTTGCACGTACTGACTCTCTTGCTTTGCGTGTCGAAGCCATAGCAAAAGGCGTGTCTCGCGAACAGCAGCTTGTGCAGCACTAAACGAGTCATACTCGTAACAATATGGGCTTTGCAGCAACAAACAAACTACAGTACCAATGAGAATGACAAGAGCAGCACAGTATAACAATACTATGCAATAATAAAACATTTGATAGCAAAAAGATAAATAATACACCGACATCGTCAATATGTGAAAGTAGTGTGTATTATTTTTTAGTTATACTATTACTATTACCGCTACTTCTGCTGTTGGCACTCCTGTTGATTGAAAAACCACTACAGTTATTGTTGAATTAATTACTGCTCCCAAACATATGTTGAAGACAATATAGGCTAAACAACATTTATAAATGTGTGAGGGCTTCTGAAGCCCTGCTTATGCATTCACGGTGTATGGGTAAACGTATTGAATTATACAAAAAAACTTTAAAAGGTATGTCGTTCAGATTTGATAGGAGGAATGTCACAGTGTTAGTGAAAGAGTACTGGAAAACAGTTTGAAACCCAACAAGAAAAACTACAGTTTTTTTTTTTTTTTTAATTGACGTCATAGAAGGGCCTCGGAGGCCCTGTATATGCATCCTAGGGTTAAAGGCATCTACGAAAACTATAGTCAGTCGGCCAGATCAAATTACCCGGCCGATTTCCTTCATTTTCGTTTTAAACGAGAGGTATTCATCTACAGATTTTTATCAAGTATCAGAATTTACGCAAGTCTTGCCTTCCTTATTCTATACTCAAACGCGATTTTCTTCTGTATATTTCTTATGGGGATGTCCTTGCTGTAAACTTAAGTCAGTCAGTCAGGCCGTTCTATGCGGCCGATTTCCTTCATTTTCGCTTTGAACAAAAGGTATTCATTCGCAGATTTGTCATCAAGTATCAGAATTAAATGAAGTCCCTCTATCCATTATTATTATTCCAGCGCGGTATCCTTCTGTCCTTGCACTAAATATTTTAATCGGTTTGTTTTACGATATCTTCGGTTCTAATTAAGGTACGCAGCTCTTTTTGACCTAACAACACTCAGCGGATCAAGCTCTTTCACGGATTACTGTGAAATTGCGTGCTTATGGGATATCTTCGCAGATGTGCGACTGGACTCGTGACTTCCTGTAGAAAAATTTACATTCCGCCGTGATTGGCGGAAAGTCATCAAGTAAAACGGAAGTGATAACGGGCGTTCGTCAGGGAAATGTTAAAATATTTTGCAGACAATGTGAGCAACTCTCATAGACTGTTTGCGGATGAAGCTGTCTTTTATCAGTTAGCAAAATCACCCGAAGATCAAAAGCAGCTGTAATACGATTGTTAAGATATCTGCATGGTGCAAATCCGTAAAACTGCCTTTATACAATAAATCAGTCAAATCTACAGCCTGTAAATTCTACTAAATACATAGGAATTACAATTACGAACAACTTCAGTTGTAGATAAAAACTTCTAGGACTTGTAGAGGGTAGTGAGTACATACATTTGAACAGCAACCCCATGTCCGGAAACGTATCGTTTCCCTTCTATGACAGTTTCAATTCAGATTGTAACTCGTCAACATCTGCTTTTGGACTGAGAAACGTCTCAGAGTTCCCTGTCCTAATATGCAACAGGGTAGACACGATGACGTGTACTACGTCAAACGATTGCCAGATTTAACCCCTACGGACTACTTTTTGTAGGGTCTAATAAAGAGCCTAATTTGTGAGACACCTGTAGAGACAGAGGAAGATCTGCTGGCACGAATTCTGGCCGCTGCACAAAACATTGAAGAGACACCAGGTAAGATGGAGAGAGGGTACCAGAACATGCTCCGGAGGTCCGTCTCTAATGACCACGCTGTCGACGGAACGTTAAATCTTCCTTCCTTCCTTCGGAGGTACATGGTGTGTAACGACGTTGGTGGTCGCCACATGGAGCCGCTGTAGTAATGCATCAGTACGTTGCGGCTGGTGACGTAGATGCTGGGTTCTTCTTGTTGTCGACTAATGTAAACTATAAGGTGTATATCGTAATGAAAATGAGTAAGTAATAACGGAACGATTCAGTATTATTTTCAAATAGATTGCAACAACTGTACTGGGTCACGCATAATTGCATTCCTAAAGTAGGAGTGGATGAGATAATCATATGAATTGAAATCGACGTGGAACAGAAACTATACGTTACTGGTCGTGTGTTTCTATTCAAAATGTTATTTACTCACTACCCTTTACAAGTTCTACAAGTTTGGAACGGGAATTTCCGACCACTCTGTAGAATCCTCGCCAGGTGAAATTGACAGAAGGCATAGAAAAAGTTCAGAAAAAGGCAGCTTGTTTCGTATTATCGCGATATAGGGGAGAGAGTGTCACAGAAATGATGAAAGATTTGGGTTGGGAAACATTAAAAGAAAGGCGTTATTTTTCGCCGCAAGATTCGTTTAGGAAATTTCTTTCACCAAATTTTTCCTCCGAATGTGGAAGAGAGAGGAAATCAGTACCTTCGAACTCTGTAGTAGATGTGGCTATGGCATTAGAGGAAGGGACGAGTACTGATTCACAAGACTGCAGTGCACGTGGAATTGCCCGATGATTTTAAATGTCTCCGAGCAAGGTACATAAAGTTCTATGCTATATTCTGCATTGCCATCTGTATAAAATTATGTATCTGCAGGAGATGCTTCCTGCTGACCTAACAGCAAGACACACCTCCAAATGTTTGTAGATCTAAGGGACTTAACTGCTGCTGTTATAAGCCCCTAGGCTTGTAAACTACTTAAACTAGCTTATCTTAAGACAACATACACACATCCATGCCCGAGAGAGGACTCGAACCTCCGACAGCGAGAAACTGCGCGCTCTCCGGCAAGGCGCCTTAGAGCGGCGGCGGCCACTCCACCGCAGCAGACCAACGCCACCTAGCGACGAGGCCTCGCAACAGCCTGTGCCGCCAGCTGACTGCCTGGCCGCTGTGAGGCAGTGGCCAGCCGTTCAGCTGGCAGTCGCGGCTGTTGTGAGGCCCTGTCTCTTGGTGGTGTTGAGCAGACACACGTTCGATCTGCAATTTCTTGCCTTTGTGGAAGTCAATAATGATTCGCCATGGGACATTTCGTGGACAGTTGAAGCACTTTTCCACCTTAAAGGCTACGCCAATACCCAAAATTGCAAGGTATGGGCAATGCAACATCCATACGCATATGAAGCAGTGCCGCTTCGTTCTGTGAAGGTATCTGTGTTGTGTGGGCTCACAGCATCCTTAACCAAAGCGTCCATTGTTTTTAGAGAAAATGACTCCTGTTACCTGTAGCGTCACTAGTAAGCGGTATAATTATCTTTTATGCAACCACGTCATTACACGCCTATATAGTATCATTTTCATGTACCATGGCGCACCTCCGTACATTACAATGTCAGTGAAGCAATCCCAGGAACCATTTCCCAAATGACAAAATTATCAGCCATTTTCCTATAGCCTGACCACCAAGTTCACTGGACATCAATCCGTGTGAATTCTGGCTATTCGGTTATTTTTTAACTGTTGCGTTCATTGGTCACATAGCCAATTTAACTATATTGTAGGCATGTACTACGCAAGATACGGATTTAGACTCTGTTCCTTGACACACTTTGCTCTGTTGTGGAACCTACTGTTTATCGGTTTCAACTAGTAGTGGAAAATTGTGAACAGCATGTTGATAATTAACAGGTTTTAAATTACGTGATTTTTCTGTGTATTTTGGTCCAAGGACAATTAAAAACCATTCTTTCCCATCCAGTGTGGTACGACGTTGCCGTAGTGGATGGGCTTTCCACTAACAGTATCACAACTTGTACACTTGACAGCAAAAAAAGTGTATCACCCCTAAATTCCTAAGTGGAGACTGCACCTGAAGCTATGCAACCACCATTGCACAGCTGCGTTGCTGGTCGTCAAATCATTGCACAGTACAGTTATTACCTACCCACAATAGGTACTAAGTAAGTCTCCTATTTCTCCTTACGGCATTCAGGCAAGGTACAAACCAATACTTTCATACAACAAATATTAGAATGAACGTCATTAAGAGATGAGACATTCACACTTGTAAATTAAATTTAGTTGCAATAAGTGAAAAGTCAGATACGTTATCACACTTGTTTAGTGACATGATATGTTTCTGTTCATGATCTGAATCTGAACGCACTGTTAAGCAAAAAACAATTGTATGCCTGATCGAGATGCGATTACAGGTCACGGACTTTTTCGTGGCCCCTCTCTGATCGGCGGAAGTCGGCTGAGCTCGTGTGACAACGGAATGTTTATGCTCTCTACCAACCTTACCTCGTAACAGCATTGTACACCGGAGACCTTTTCAATGTATTGTTGATTTGTGCTTCGTATTGATTATTGTCTTCCACTTTTTTGTTTGCTAAAATAAGTCCACATACCCCGACGACTTCTTTTATAAGAAAGAAGGCTGTCCTTGAAAGTGGTGTGAAGAATGTTAATTCTGATTTTTATTCTGTTACGACAATAAAAAGAGGCAGAGAGCGTTGTCACATCTGCTTAATAAGTCCCTTACAAATATTAACAATTCTTAGATATGCTTTCCACTTTTCTATTAAACATTAAAGTGATACTTAATTTCGTGTTCCATCTGTAACGCCTTGACCCCTTACATGTTGTTTCTTTTAAAATCTGTAATCTATACACCGTAAGCTGCCGGAACTGGGGGGAAAGAGGCGGGGCTTGTTCTAACAGCCAATCCGCTATGAGCTGAATGCAAGCTTCAGCTCCCAACATTCTCCGCTCAGGGGCCACGTTTAAGTGCGCGTAATCTCTAGGCATAAATAGACGTAAAACACTGACGTTTTCATTAGTTTCTTAGGCCGATGTACGAACCCAGAAATAAATAATAATCTAAGCACTGCTCCAGGAGTTGCATGAAGCTCCTATTGTTGCTGAGAGGTAACCGCTGAAGATACGTAATGATGTCATACATCATAAAGTTGTAGAATAGAATACAGTGTATTGATGATTTTTAACTAAGCACAATCAGATGTCACATATGTCACATATGTTCACAAATAGCGTTATACTGGTACCTGAAACGAAGATACAATTAATTTTTACCCGGGACTCGAACCCAGCACCATTTGCTATTGTATAATAGGAAGGAATACTGCTGATATAGTTACTGTTTCTTCCGGACATTCCAACCCTGCACTTACCGTCACTCTTGACTTAACACCAAGAGGCCTCAACTATCACATTGTCGTTCACCAGTAGTTAGGATCACACCGTTCGTAGGTACGTGGAAGGGGTTTGGTATTTTGCGAAAACTTTGTTTAATTTAGTAGTGCATGGACATGTGCAATTTTGATTTGAAACAAGGCAGAGTCCTGCGTTCTTTATTGGAGTTACTGGAGGTGTAGATGGTATTTTTGTCGCCGTTAAAAACTGTTACCCCAGCGGGAATCGGACCCATACCTTAGCTATTACAAGTTAACCTCATCCCGGCCTCCAGCGAATTACAGATGCGTTGGCATAATTTTTCGTCATAATGGAGCACTCATTAGACAGTACTACCAGTCAAAAAGCTCAAAGGTGTCTGGCTAGGTAAGACATTCTTGGCTGCACGGAATGGCCACGTAGTGAGAGGCGCCTTATCGCGGATTTTGCACGATATTATACTACGTTTTAGTATGCTACATTACGATTTGGTATGGCATTTTGTAATAAGCTTATTTAAGTATGAGCTCATTATAATAAAATTGTTGGGTAGCTGTTGCCACGATAACTTGAATATTAGGCATTTTTATAGTTATGAAGAACGTGGATTATGCGTTAAAAAAATTTGAAATTCGGAAAGTAACGTCGTTTTGACATTTATTCACCACGTTAAGGAACACAAACAGACTTCGATGAAGGAGGTTTCTGTGACTTACTGGTATGGTCAGTGACAAGGTATCCGATAACTGGCAAGTGTGTCGATCAATTATTCTTCACGGTGTGGCTGCCTTCAATAGTCATACTGAGGTTACAAAACAGCAATGTGGATTCTGATACAATGTCGCATCGAAAATGCGATTACATTCGAAGCATAATATCCAACTGGGAAGGATGGGGGAGAACTTCAGTCTCTGCCATTTTAAAGCTTGGATACTGGTATTTGTCGGAATAGATGTCCATTATAATGGCGAAAATAGTGTCCATTATATCCAGGTTTTTTCGAGAGTCAACGATAGAGAAATAATGAAAGTGAAAAAAAAAATCTTCCAAGCACAAAATTGTGAAAAGAAGCACGGAGATGCAGATAAATATTTCAAGGGAGGGGTAGCAGGAAGGAGGGCGGGATCTAGGAATGAACAGGAGTGCAGAACAGGAAAATATAGAATGAAATGCTTGCAAAGTACTCCTTACTTATATATCACAGTTTGTTTTCGGGCCGAGAGAAAAGCAACGAATATTTTACAGAACGAAGGATGGATTATCGGAGATATAAAAGAACACTGTTCATAGAGAGGACCCATGGACAGTAAAGAAAGCAGACATTAAAAGAGACAGTATTGTTTTAACGGAAACCACAATTTTTTACAGCTTTTTGGGGGAATAAACCAAAAGGGCAACTGAGGTTATAATATAAGGGAGATGACAGAGAGAAAGAAAGGAGGAAAAATTAACAACGAATAAATGCAAGACAAATCGTTTGCATATTTTTTTAAGGACGGAGGGGTATTAATGGATGGAGGGGAGGAGAGAGAGACGTATTTCAAATAACAAAAATTACTTTAACAGCGTCCATCTAAACTGATTACTCTGTATGTATGGAGTCTAGGTATAAATGAATAAAAATAGGATGTTGAGTGAAATGAGAAGCATTGATTTAATATTTGTGCCACGGGCGGGAATCGAACCCAGACCTCCATACTTTCTTTAATTCACTTAATTTCTTTGACATACTGACGCGGAAAACTGTCTCTAGGTATATAAATTTATAATAAAATAGGATTATAAAGGAACTTTATATTTTAAAAAAATCAATTTGAAGGCAGCTCAAAGGAAAAAGGAAATAGGAAAGACACTGGGTGGCGAATGGAAATTTGTGTGTGGCGGGAGACGTGCAGGGAAGAGTCCTCTGCAGTGGGGCTGGTTACTGTGTCCTCGGTGGCGGAGTGGAAGCCGGCCGCGGTGGCCGAGGTGACTGAGGCGCTCCAGTCACGGTCAGCACGGCCACTACGGTCGGGGGTTCGAATCCCCCCTCGGGCATGGATATTTGTGCCGTCCTAGTTCGTAAGTAGTTCATAAGTAGTTTGTAAGTTTAGGGACTGATGACCCCGTAGTTAAGTCCCATAAGCTTAACAAACATTTGAACATTTTTCAGCCGGGCGCCGTGGCTCAGCGCGCCTGGTCAGAGGGCTGAACGCCCTCTGTAATAAAAAAGCTGAGCCAAGAACTCTTCGAACAAAAACGAACAAACATGATCAGCGTCCGCAAGGACAAGAACTACCCATAGAGCAAAAAAAAAAAAAAAAAAAAAAAAAAAAAAAAAAAAAAAAAAAAAAAAAAAAAAAAAAAGAGTGGTCAACGCGTCTGCCTAGTAAGCAGGAGATCCCGGCCGGGCACAAATTTTCTTTCGCCACAGTTTGGTATTCCGACTAAACCTAATACAGTGAAGCCATAACATCGCAAATTGCGATTTATTTCATTCATTTGAACGCTGTAATTCGTCATATATAATATTTTTTTACTTCTAATTTATTCAGAATCCCTCATGATTTGTTTCTTTCATAATACATCTCAGCGCAGAATCTATAACGCCGCCAGACCAGCTTCTCTTCAGTAAGAGCGATGACTCTATCTCGAGTTGATTGCTCGCAGTGAGACGGCCTGATTTGTATTTCGGCTGTCTGCTTTTACTATGATGCCAGGAAGTAAACATTCTGTATTTACGTCAGAGCCCCACTCTGCGCTGTGCTGGGGGCTGTTGGGCATCAACGCGACCGCCAGCTTGCTGGCATCCACCAAACCTCGCTTTGGCACGAGTTGTGGTTGACTGGCCAGCCCGTAGCTCTCGAGCCACGGCTAATACAGGCACAGACCGCAAAATCAGGCTCACACGTTTCTGCCAACCTACCCAAGTGTGTAGTGATAACTACCACTGCTAGAGCTATTTTGCTATAAAATGAGCAGCCACATTATCTTTTGACATTTCATTCAAATATTTAACGAAGTTAAAGAATAGAATCATTATAAACGCAGCTACCACATAATGTTTCACCTAGATAGCAATCATACGACACAGGAAACTACCTTTTCAGCGCTCTGCATTAGATTTAGACACAAGAAAATATGTATTCAACCTAGAAAACTACGTATGTTTTAAAATTAAACAATTCTGGTGGGAACAACACAAATAAATATATGTAGTATATCATTCACGGTTTTGTGCACTTATCAAGTGTTCTCATTGTCTCTGAAACAATAAGTGCTACGAAACAGAAATACCTTCTGCTGAGGACCCTTCATTTACACGATTGCTCTGTTATTCATAGTGAAGTGTTTCGTAATGGGTTCATAGGATCGCTTTAGTTTCCCGACTGTTCCACGCTTATATGAAGAGCGAGAAAAACAAGTGCCAAAAAGGATATATGCTAGTTCTAATTACCATTATATTATTCTTAAAATTCAAATCAAATGTTCGAATGTGTGTGGTATGCTAAGTTCAACAGTCCTTAAACTTACACACTACTTAAACTTATTCTAAGGACAACACATACATACCTATGCCCGAGGGCGGACTCGAACCTCCTACGCAAACAGCAGCCCGATCCATGACATGGCACCTTAGACCGCGCGGGTACTCTGCGCGGCCTTCTTACAATTGTAACATACTTTGTACGGTAATGAGTACAAAAGTAGAAGGTTGGTGATTGAAATCTCATATAAGAAGCGTGCTACACTGAAAATTCTTTTGTTTTAATATTTTGCTTCCCCACCTCATCCCCCTGCCGTCTCCGCCCCCTCCCCACCTAAGTAGTAAAAAAAACGGAAAACATCCGAGACGTTCTTTCCGCTAAATCACTATTCCACACAATCTAATATCTTTTTCCAACTTCTTCAGTGTCCTCCCTCTATATCGTCAGGTAATAATCGCACATTGCTCAGCAATACTGCGGAAGAGGTGGAGCAATTGTAGGGTTTATAACCTCCTAGGGAGATGTTTTAATCTTCTAATGGTTGTGTCAATTACAGGCGCTTGTTTTATCTTCACCAAAACATGTATATTTCGTAGTTAACGTTGTTTTCAATTGTACCAACCAGAAATTTTGTTAGACACCTAACAAAATTTCTGGTTGGTACAATTGAAAACAACGTTAACTACGAAAACCTTAAATTTGTTTTGTTTATCGATTTCTCAAGGACTGACGAAAATTTTCTGGTAATCATGTGGTGAACTATACGCATATTTATGTTTAGGTTCAATTGTCGAAATTGCATCGTGAAGATATAACTTCAATATCATTTTAAAATTGGCTCTGCTTTTCTGAGGTGCTTCCTAGACAGCAGCACAATCTGCCATAAATATTTCTCAATTCGATATAGCAGTTTGTAGCTCTGTCAGATAGTGGGTACAATGTTACTCTCGCTCCAATTTGTAACTGAGAGCTGCAGCCTCTTAATCTTTAGAGAGCTTCGACATTTTCATGTAGGAAGCGAACAGCTGCAGCGTGAATCGCCTCCTCATTGCCCTTGTGAAGGCCGATGCAGATAATTCAGAAAGTAGGGATCGAGAATAGTTGTAGTTGTTACGTGACATTCATCACCTTTCTCTGTAATCATATATGTGATAAGTAAATTACATACCGATGTTCAATTTTCAGACATTTTAATTAGAATACCACCAATAAGTGAATCTTGAAAGGTTCTTCTATATACATATATGTGTCGTGACTGTTCTTTCGAAAGAACAGACACCACATAAATATACATAATTAAGGAGAAGACGAGAACAACTCCAGCCTTCAGCGCAAATGCACACTACGACTGAACTCTTGAGGTAATCGGCAAAGTGCCACGAGTAGTGAGTGCAAATTGGAAACGGCAACTACGTGAGCAGTGTGAGGAAGTTTGAGTTTTGAGGGTGATGAGGGGGGGGGAAGGGGGTGGTAGCCTGCGCACCTGCGATGATCGTTGTTTTCCCTCTCGTTCAGTGGTTACCGTAACTGCCCAAAGAACGGTAGGGAACTGCACCCAAATTCCAGCTGGGCACAACTGTTCAACTTTCCCAATGCGAGCACTCAGTGGGCACAAGCAGCTTGTGTCGGATTATTTCTTTTAATCTAGATTCTTCTGTCATTCCAGGAAGCAGTACAACTATCACCAGACATGACCCACCATGTTGTCATTTCACTACCATAGTCGTACTAGGAAGATCATTTGTCTACAGGCAATGTCTTTCTCGAGTGGTCCAACACCTTAGGAGAAGATCTTGTGCACACATTATGCATCACTTAATTACTTCTCCTACGCTTTCCTAAGTTGTGCGACTGGACTCGTGATGTCCTGTCTGCAAGGTAACAGTTTGCAGTAACAGGCGAGGAGTCATCTAGTGGAAAGGACGTGCCGACTGTAATTCTTCTCCTGATTCGAATATATATTCGAAATATTTAATGAGCAATCAGAATATTGGTCTTAGATTTGAGGCAGTTAATGCTGCCCACTACTAAACTCAGAAAAGCAAAGTCAATGAATTTGAATTTGTATCTGTATCTTCACAGCGCAAATGGCGACAATTGACCTTAAACATCAATATGCATTTGGCTCTGAACATAAGTACTCAGAGTCAGCATTCTAGATATCGATAGGCAAAACAAATTTGAAGGTTATACATATAACGAAATTCAAGGGGGTGCAATTAAAAGTCGGCCGCGGTGGCCGAGGGGACTGTGGCGCTCCAGTCACGGTCTGCACGGCCACTAGGGTCAGGGGTTCGAATCCCTCCCTCGGGCATGGATATTTGTGCCGTCCTTAGTCTTAGTTAGTTCATAAGTAGTTTGTAAGTTTAGGGACTGATGACCCCGTAGTTAAGTCCCATAAGCTTAACAAACATTTGAACATTTTTTACAATTAAAAACAATTTTAACTGTGAATAACACATGTTTTGGCGAAGGTGAAACAAACTGTCTGTTATTGACACTACCATTAGAAGATTTACATGTCTCCTAAGGAGACTGCCAACCCTACAATTGTTCCCCCTCTTATGCAATACTGCCGAGTAGTGTGCAATTATTACCTGATGGAATAGAGGGAGGATGTCGAGAAAGTTGAAAGAATATATCAGATTATATCTCGCACATACGCTATTTGGCACTTGTATTTATTATTATTATTAGTAGTAGTAGTAGTAGTAGTAGCAGTAGTAGTATTTCGAGCTTAGTATAAGCGTGGAACACTCGAGAAACTGAAGCGATTATATGAATCCATTACGAAACACTTCACTGTGAATAACAGAACAATCGTGTAAATGAAGAGCCCCAGCAGAAGGTAATTTCCGTTGTTTGGCACTTATAAAGTGTTTTCAATGTGTCTGTAAACAATAAGTACACAAAACATGAATGATATACTACACGTATATATATGTGTTATTGCCACCAGAACTGTTTAATTTTACAACATGCTTACATTTCTAAGATAACTACATATTTCATTACCTTCTAGATCTAATGCAGAACGCTGAAAGGAGATAATAATTTTCTGTGTTATATGATTGCTATCTGTGTGCAACATTATGTGGTACTACGTTTATCATGATCCTATTCTTTCACTTCGTTAAATATTTGAATGAAGTGTCAAAAGATAACGTTGCTGCTCATTTTATAGCAAAATAGCTCTAGGTGTGGTAGTTTATAATACACGTTAGGGTAAGTTTGCAGAAACTTTTCATACTTCAAGGGTTGAGTCCCGCTGTATTAGCCGTGGCTTGCGAGCTACGGGCAGGCCGGTCAACCACATCTGGTGCCGAGGCGAGGCTTGGCGGAAACCAGCCAGCTGGCGGTCGCAGTGGCGGGCAACAGCCCCCAGCACGGTACAAAGCGGGGCTCTGACGTAAATACAGAATGTTTACTTCCTGGCTTCATAGTGAGAGCGGAAAACAGCAATACAAATCAGGCCGTCTCACTGTGAGCAATCAATTCGAGATAGAGTCGTCTCATTTACTGAAGAGAAGCTGGTCCGATAGCGTTATAGATTATATGCTGAGATGCATATCGGAAGAAACAAATAATGAGGGATTCTGAATAAATTATTAGTCGTTCAAATGTTTTTTTTTTTTTTTTTTTTTTTTTTTTTTTTTTTTTTTTTTTTAATCTCATCTGTATTTTCATATTTCGTAAGTGAGAGACTGTGGAAGATCTCTTGGCAACATAAATAAAATATGTGTTTCTTTTTCCTTTGAGGTAACTTCAAATTGAAGTTTTTTTAAATATACATTTCCTTTATTATCCTACTTTTATTATAAATTTATATACCTAGTGACAGTTTTCCGTGTCAATATATCAAAGACATTGAGTGAAGGGAAAAGTATTGAATTAAAGTAAGTATGGATTCTGGGTTCGATTCCCGTCCATGGCACAATTTTTATTTCAACAGTTTTTCGTATCAATATGTCAAAGACATTGAGTGAAGGGAGAAGCATTGAATTAAAGTATGCATGGAGTTCTGGGTTCGATTCCTCCCTGAGGTACAAATTTTAATTCAATACTTCTCCTTTCACTCAAAATCCTATTTTTTATTATACCCAGCCTCCATGCAAACAGAGTAATCTGTTTAGATGGACGCTGTCAAAGTAATTTTTGTTATTTCGGATACGTCTCTCTCCTCCCCTCCATCCATTATTACACCCTCTGTCCTTCACAAAATACGCAAACGGTCTTGCATTTATTAATAGTTAATTTCTCTTCTGTTCTCTCTCTCTCACTCGCTGTCGCCACTCTTGCATCATAACCTCAGTTACCCTTCTGGTCGGTTCCCTCACAATACAGTGATAAAATCTATTGGTTTCCATTGACAGCATGTACTCTCTTTTAATTTATTCTTTCGTTACTGTATATCAGTCCTCTCTATGAGACCGTGTCCTTTCATACTCTCTTACCTATAATAAATTCTTCGTTCTGTGAAATACAGAGCTCTGGTGTTTCGATTGAACTCCTCTGCTTTCATCCCAACAGACTATATTGTTACACATGGTATATATTCCCCGTTTTAGAAACCGTTTTCTAATGCGTCAACGACGCTCCTTGCTACTTTTAAGATGCGTAATATTTCATTTATTATGGTAAGATCTATATTACATTCTTGAGCGCCGCCCAGAGTAGCTGCGCGGTTTAAGGCACCATGTCTTGAATTGGGCTTCTGCTCGCGTCGGTGGTTCGAGTCGTTCCTCGGTGTTTAAGTAGTGTGCAGACTGATGACGTTAGCAGTTAAGTTCAATTAGATTTCACACACATTTTCCATACAAACTTGAGCGAAATGAGACTATAGTTAAATAAGCATACAGCAACATGTCATACAATATCACCATAGAGCATGCTAAAACGTAGTATATTATCATACGCAATGCTACATAATTCTACATACTGTATATAACTTTTTTGTTATAGTCCTAATGGACAAATCAACTGAGGTCATTAGTCCCTACCTAGCCTTGCATGCTACTTTAATTAATTTACGCTAAGGAATACACGCATACACACACACACGCACACACACACACACACACACACACACACACCACACAACTACACATGCCCGAGGAAGGAGTCGAACCTCTGGCTGGACCGACCGCAACTCCGCGACAAGGCGCCTCAGACAGCGAGGCCAAGAAGTTACTGTTACGTAGACAGATACCGTCGAACTATTTTATTTTTCGTACCATGTGTTCTGCACTCCATTTTGACGAAAAACATTATACTACCACATCTGAAAATCGGTAGTTGATCGGGCTGATGCCATCTTGTAATGGCTAAGATATAG
The DNA here is from genome assembly GCA_026315105.1 of Locusta migratoria. Lineage (NCBI taxonomy): Eukaryota > Metazoa > Arthropoda > Insecta > Orthoptera > Acrididae > Locusta > Locusta migratoria. Next base: position 12,625,620 of record CM048755.1, read on the forward strand.
TTTGATTCCTGCTGGGGAGACAGTTTTTAACAATCGCAAACATCCCCCTCTCCACCTCCAATAGCGGCAAGTAAGGAATTTAGGACTGTGGCGTCTTTCAAATCACATTACACATGTCCATTCGCTACTGACTAGAACAAACTTGGATTTGTTTTCGTTGTTTCTTCAAAATGCCAAACCCCTCCAGGTCTCTACGAACGGCGCGATCCTAATTACTAGTAAACGAGATTGGGAGAGTTGTTACCTAGTCATCTGAGGTCAACGCTGACGATAGGCGCGGGTTTGGAGTCGCAGGCAGCACAACGTTATTTATTGCGCTACTTCAAAATGTTTGTAAATCTATCGGACTCAACTGCTTGGTTATTAGTCCGTAGCTTACAAACTACTTAAACTAAGGTAAATTAACCTAAGGACAACACAAACACCCATGCCCGTAGGGGGGGGGGGGTTCGAACCCCCGACGGCGAACAGCCACGCACACCGCAGCACGGCGCTCCGGTGTGCGCGGCTAATCCGCCGCGGCTTGCGCTACTTCTAGCCGAACATATGCACATCCCGCTCATGGTGAGAACAGTAACTATTTCATCCCTTTGCGTATACATAATAAATAGCGAATAGAGCCGGGGTTGGGTCCCTGCCGGGAAAGAAGTCAATTTTATCGTCATTTCAAGTTCAAATATAGCGCTATCTGTGAATTTATTTAATATCTGACGTGTGATCGTGCTTCGTTAACGATTCATATAGGTATTGCGTTCTATTCCACAATTTTATGACGTTTGACACCTGTGAGTTGCACTGTATTACATACCTTTAGTGGTTACCTCTCAGAAACAATTTGAACTTCATGCCATTCCTGGTGCAATGCTAAAGTTAACCGGGTTCGGACATTGGCCTTGTAAACCGATACCAATGAAAACATCAATGTCTTACGTCTCTTCATGCCTAATCTACTCTCGATCAGATACGCAAGCTTTTTTTTGGATCAACAGTGCGTTCAAGTTCAGAGCACGAACAAAAACTCATTGTGTCACTGAATGAGTTTGATAAGGTACCCGATTTGTCACTTATTGTAATTAAATTGAATTTACGTTGCTCTCTCGACTCTAATAACTTGTATTCTAATGTTTTTTGTATGACGGTTTTGAATTACATGTGGACCGATTGTCATAAGGAGCAATGTTCTGCTACTTTGGTACCCATTGTGAATAGTCGAACGACTGTACTCTACAGGGGTTTTGAATGTGGAGCACCCGCAACACAGCTACGTTAGTTGGGTTGCATTCAGCAGTGATCCACTTTTTTTTGCTGTCAAGTGTACATGAATTGGACGTCACTTGTCGGCATTCACTATCCTTATGCCGCTTGTAGCGCCATCTATTGATAAAGCTAGGAACTATTTTTATTCATGTATTGATTTATTTGTGTGTGTGTGTGTGTGTGTGTGTGTGTGTGTGTGTGTGTGTCATTGCGTTTCCCCCGTCGTCATATATGTTCAGTTCAAATCTGCAGTCATTTTGCTCCGTAGCTCACTTTATACAGCATTTTGAAAGAGGGACTTAATGTTTGGACTCCCTATACATAAAAATCCCTCGTCACGATATTTGTTCGCGATGAACTCCGAAACATCTCAAATGATCTTAATGAACGTTTGCACACTGTGTGTGATTTGGTCCACTTTAAAAGGTAGGATATGTTTTACGTTTATTAATGACCTCATTATATTTTTATTGCACACACACACACACACGCAACACGCACACACTCACAGACGCCCGATGGAGGACTCGATCTTCTTACGTGAAGCAACACTGCGCTCCGCAGCAAGGCGCCTTAGAGCGCTCAGCCAATCCACCTTGGCGAAGTTATTATTACAATCCTTTTCAAACGTTCCATTGATTCTACAATCGATTTAACATTACATCTATTTTACAAATTCACATACAACAATCATGCTATATTAATTTTTCTTGTACATCATTTTAATTATAATCGTGCTGCTTATTGTTCAGAATAAAGTTCCCTGGAAAACCTAACCTCAACATACGTGTAGTAAAAAGGAACGACGCAAACTTGTTGAAAGAATCGTGTGTATGCCACAGAATTCTGCAATGGTTGGCTCGATTTGGAAGAATTTGGTGTGTGTGTGCGTGTGTGTGTGTTTTGGTCCCTGGATGTTTAGATACACAACTGGGCCCGATAAGTGGCGCTGAAAATTGGGAACTTTTAGTAGCTTCAGGCTAGATTCGTATTTTATGCGCTGCCATACCGTTCATTTTATTGCTATGAAATTTTGAACACTTCACCTTCAAAACATGAGAAACGGCACTGGGCACTGTCTACATAAGATTTCGTGCCGTGCATGACGGAGGGCACCTTACTGTGGACTTCGTCTGACGGATCAACATCAAATTTGGCAGTTATATGTGATTTTTGATGTACAGTGGAACGAGTAGTTGAACAGAAAGAGGGGGTAGGAGGAGACTGGCAGAGAGAGATGGGTGGATGGATAGGGGGGATGGAGGAGGCGGAGCAGAGGAGGGGGCAGCATACCACACAGGCTAACAGAATACTGGAATACACAGTACCCGAGCAACGCCATTTTCCCCTAGCTAATACAGAAGAAGTGCTAACAGGAGAAAGACGAATATAATAAATAGTCACAGAGACCGGAGCTGATGGGCAGATACAGTAGAGAATGGAGTGTAGCACGTATATTCAATTACCATCCACACATATCAACTGTGAATTATTTCCGGGTTCTCTCTCTCTCTCTCCCTCTCATACACACACACACACACACACACACACACACACACACACACACACACACACACACCATTACAATTGCTACACCAGGAAGAAATGTAGATTATAAACGGGTATTCATTGGACAAATATATTATACTAGAAGCCATGACGGATGCGCACATCACAGGCGCCAGTAACACCACATAATGGAGGAACGTTTGTTCTGCGTAAGCAGCTTCAGTACGATTCACACAAGACAGCATGCGTCTTTTAAGCATATATTATACTAGAACTGAGATGTGATTACATTTTCCCGCAATTGGGGTACATAGATACTGAGAAATCAGTACCCAGAACAACCACCTATGGCCGTAACAACGGCATGGTACGCCTGGGCATTGAGTCAAACAGAGCTTGGATGGCGTGTACAGGTACATATGCCCATGCAGCTTCAACACGATACCACAGTTCATCAAGAGTAGTGAATGGCGTATTGTGAGGAGCCAGTTGCTCGGCCGCCATTGACCAGACGTTTTCAATTGGTGAGAGATCTGGAGAATGTTCTGGCCAGGGCAGCAGTCGAACATTTTCCGTATCCAGAAAGGCCCATACAGGACCTGCAACATGCGGTCGTGCATTATCCTGCTAAAATGTAGCATTTCGCATGGATCGAATGAAGGGTAGAGCCACGGGTCATAACACATCTGAAATGTAACGTCCACTGTTCAAAGTGTCGTCGATGCGAACAAGAGGTGACCGAGACGTATAACCAATGGCACCCCATACCATCACGCCGGGTGACGAATAAACTCTTCCAATATGCGTTCACCACGATGTCGCCATCATGATGCTGTAAATAGATCCTGGATTCGTCCGAAAAAATGACGTTTTGCCATTCGTGCAACCAGGTTCGTCGTTGCGTGCACCATCGCAGGTGCTCCTATCTGTGATGCAGCGTCAAGGGTAACCGCAGTCATGGTCTCCGAGTTGATAGTCCATGCTGCTGCAAACGTCGTCGCACTGTTGGTGCAGATGGTTTTTGTCTTGTAAACGTCCCCATCTGTTGACTCAGGGAACGAGACGTGGCTGCACCAACCGTTACAGCCATACGGATAAAATGCCTGTCATCTCGACTGCTAGTGATACGAGGCCGTTGGGATCCAGCACGGCGTTCCATATTGCCCTCCTGAACCCGCCGATTCCATATTCTGCTAACAGTCATTGGATTGCGACCGACGCGAGCAGCAATGCCGCGATACGATAAACCGCAATCGCGATACCCTACAATCCGACCTTGAAGGTGGTGGTCATTTTTGTCTTTCAGTTTTCTTATATCTCGCTTCATGTGTCTCTATTATTTTAATTGCTCAATTTTGATTTTCGTTGCTTCAAATTAATTTATTTTACATGTTTCCTGACTTCTATATTCTGCTATGGGTTGAGAGAATTGCATTAGGATTCAGGTGTATTGGTTTATTTATTTATTCTTTTTGATGTAGTGCTTCTGATTTCAATTCCTTTCTTTACTGTCGAGTTGGCGTTGTAGAGCAGGGCTCTTGGGCGGTCGGCCAGATCACAGGAATCCGGTGTGGTGCCGGCTCCTTTCGGAGAAATCTGGCCACCAGAGGGGTCCCTAGACTGCATTGAGGTGAGCCGGCCAGTTACGCAGGGCGAGCCGGCCGCGGTGGCTGAGGGGACTGAGGCGCTCCAGTCACGGTCTGCACGGCCACTACGGTCGGGGGTTCGAATCCCCCCTCGGGCATGGATATTTGTGCCGTCCTAGTTCGTAAGTAGTTCATAAGTAGTTTGTAAGTTTAGTGATTGATGACCCCGTAGTTAAGTCCCATAGAGTCTACAAAAATTTTTTTCGCAGGGTAACACGACTGACCGCCGGCTACCTGCGATTTCCGGGGCGAGCTCGCAAAATGTGTTAGCCTGTCTGGGCGCCTCGGTGTTTCTTTGGCTGTGTGAGCAGGAGAGGAAAAAACGTTTGACGGTTGCCGGACGCCCTTCTTTCTTTCAGTCCCTAAACTGTCAATAGCAGATAGCATAGTTTACCATTTAATAAGTGGTTGGACGCTTCAAGTTCACGTCTCTGCGAAGTGAAATCTGTCTGGCACAGCAGGACAGTGTCGCCAGCAGTAGTAAAAATAGGCGCCAAGATGCTGACTGGTAAGAATTCGCAAAGAATTTCCTAGTATTGCATGGGCGTACATGACTTGGCGTGAGAAAGCTGTGTGTGTTGGGAGGAGGTTGAAGGGCCGTTGGCGGCAAACTCCGCGATTTGCAGTCGGTGCTACTTTCTCATTTTTGCTGTATTCAACTCCCGACCGTGCATTCTGATTGGGAAAGTCATTAGCGGGTCGATGAGATTGACTCTTTGACGAGTAAGGCGTGGTCGCTTGCTCGGGTGGATCTGTGTTGTGGTCTGGGAGGGACCACCGTCGAGAGCGGTCGCCTCCGCATCTTATCTTTGTCAAGTTTGGCACCGCAGTTGCGGTTTGCATGTATCTGTGTTTTCAGAGTTAGTTTGCTAGGTGCGACCACACTCCGGCAATCTGTTGTTGCTTTATTATTAACCTGAATTTTGCCTGCAGTGTGCTGCTCTCGTGAGCTCACACTATCTTGTTATTTCTGTGTTCAGGTTGCGGAGGTCGTGTTTGCGTAGAAGAAAGAAGGAGGCTTCTTGCTTTTACGGCTAGCGATTGTGACTGTTCCCTTCGTCCGTGGGCACAGAGGCTGATGTTAGATTAAATACCGCCGCATGTCTGCTTGGCGAAGTGACTGTATTTTCGTGGATAGAATCCACAGCTGCTGCACCAGACTTCTGACATCGACGCCGTCGCTGCGCGACCGTCGCCCAGTGTTTAGTATAGTATTTGCTTGCGCTGCTCCAGTCCTGGTTAGGATGCAGCTCTTCGTTTCTAATGGGATCATTTGCTGTAGCAACCTTCTTTCTTTTCTTTCAAAGTAGGGTGAGATAACTAGGTCTATTTCTATATTGACGTTTACTTTTATTTGTACGAGCGTATATTTCATTTTTAGAGGTATTTGAAGGATTCTTTTTATTAAATTTTTGTAATCAGTGTGTGACATCTAGTCACATACAATTGTATTTGGTTAGGTTGTACATTTTTGCCAATATATGTCGTCATTTTTACCGGTTTTGTATAACCTTAGTTCTCTAAACCCAGTCACCATTTTGGACGGAAAAAAGTTTGTTTCTATTGGTAGTATGAGGAATTATCTGATTATCTTTTCATAAATTGATTTATGGTAGAATTTTATTATTATTACTTCTTGGCCTTGCTCTAGTACGCCATTGTTCAGTTTGGTCAAGGAATATATTTTCTATATTTATCAGATCTATAAATATTTATACTTTATTCTGTCTGATATCATTTGCATATTTAATTAATTAGATATGATCAAGCTTACTTGGCCAATAGGGTGTATCACTCAACTGTTTCACCCAAGATATATCTGAAACTACAAGACATATTGAAAAACTACTTTTGCGGTCATGAACATACGGCAGGGGCTTATAAAAGTAGGTGCTATGAGACACTCTAAACCGTGAAGAAATATTATTTTCAACACAAACTTATGTTTTTTTAATTGATACCCCCATATTATTTCTTAAGCAATCGACAGAATGGAAACTCACGAAAAGAATGGCGTTGGTTCTACATCTACATCTACATCTACATGGGATACTCTGCAAATCACATTTAAGTGCCTGGCAGAGGGTTCATCGAACCACAATTATACTATTTATCTCCCATTCCATTCTCGAATAGCGCGCGGGAAGAAAGAACACCTGAATCTCTCTGTTCGAGCTCTGATTTCTCTTATTTTATTCTGATGATCATTTCTACCTATGTAAGTGGGAGTCAACAATATATTTTCGCATTCGGAGGAGAATGTTGGGGATTGGAGTTTCGCAAGTAACCCATCGCGATGCGTCAATTACATCCGGAGAAACTGCGAAGCGAAATTGACGTGTTAAATACAAAAATGTTCAAATGTTTGTTAAGCTTATGGGACTTAACTACGGGGTCATCAGTCCCTAAACTTACAAATTACTTATTAACTAACTAAGACTAAGGACGGCACAAATATCCATGCCCGAGGGGGGATCGGAACCCCCGACCGTAGTGGCCGTGCAGACCGTGACTGAAACGCCTCAGTCCCCGTGGCCACAGCGGCCGGTTGTTAAATACATGAGGCGCGCTGCTAGCGCATGTCCGAGGCTCAAGCGAGACTCACGGTTGAGTCTCGGACACTCGTTAGCAGTGCGCCTCGTGTATTTCAAGCGTCAACTTCGCTTCGCAGTTTCTCCGGATGTAATTGACGCATGGTGAACCAACCGACGACATTCTTTTTGTGATTTTTCATCCTATTGATTGCTTAAGAAATAGTATGAGGTATCCATTTAAAAAACTTTGTGTGGAAAATAATATTTCTTCACGTTTTAGAGTGTCTCATAGTACCTACTTTCATAAGCCCCTGCCATATGTTCATGACCGTGGATGTTGTTTTTCAATATCTCTTGTGGTTTTAGAGATCTGGTGTGAAACAGTTGAGTGAGCCACCCTGTATATGAATGCTACAAATGGCACAAGCCGGAAACGTGGTGGTACACATTTCTCCTCCTTATGAAAGGCATCACAACAACGTTTCACCAGGCAACGCCGGTCGACTGCTGTTTGTGTATGAGAAATCGGTTGGAAACTTTTCTCATGTCAGCACGTTGTAGGTGTCGCCACCGGCTCCATTTATGTGTGAATGCTCTGAAAAGCTAATCATTTGCATATCACAGCATCTTCTTCCAGGCGGTTAAATTTCGCGTCTGTAGCGCGTCATCTTTGTGGTGTAGTAATTTCAATGGACAGGAGTATATATATGAAGAGAGAGAGAGAGAGAGAGAGAGAGAGGCCTGCGGACACTGAGGAAGGTAAGAAAGAAATGTAAACCTATTGGACCAAATTGCTCTGGTCATCAATCCTTCGACTTACAAACTACTTAAATTAACTTAAACTACCAACCTAAGGACAACAAACCCAGACCCACCCATACTCCAGGAAGGCCTCGAACCTCCAAAGGCGAGCAGCAAGGCGCCTTACAGCGTTCGGCCGCTCCACCACGACGGAGGAAGGTAAGGAGTAGATAGAGAGAAGGAGCTAGATCGTGTATCACTTTTCAGCAACTGCGGTGCATTTCAGGGTTTGCTGATATATCTTTATGTACATAAAAATCGTGTGCCACGATGTTTGTCCGCGATGAACTCCGAAACAACTGAACTTATTTCAGTGAAATGTAAAGTTCGTATGATTTGGCCGAACTTAAAATAACCTTAACGTTAGTTTTGTTTTAAATTATATGTTGATCTAGGTTCGGTAAGTACCCAATAATTGGTGCTGCTGTTCAATATGAAGTCTCAGCTAGCCACAAAGCGCTCGGTTGGAGAACAAAAGGTTACGGGTTCGTAAACCATTACAATCCCAGAAATTTTCATTCTGAGTTTCTACCTAGCCTTTACCTCTCAACGATGTGAGGAGTCGCCATAAGCGACACGTATCAGATTACATGCTAAACTGTAAGACCCCTTTTTATCGGTAGGATAATTGGAATAGGCTAGGAACGTGTTAGGCGCCGAAGTAGCTTCCAGTTGAAAGACTTCCACTGAGGAACAGGAAATTACTCTTGTATTGTATGTAAGATGTTTCCTGATGCAACAATTTATTTCACAATACACATTTCTTTCCAAATTTACGCAAGGCATAATCGTGCGTTTTCAATTTTTCTTGTATTTTATTATTTTTTTGCTGGTTATTACCTACACATATAAAAACCAACTGTCGCTCTCGCCGAGTCCTCCCTCGGGCATGGCTGTGTGTGAAGTCGTTAGCTAAAGTTAGTGTAAGTAGCGTGCAGGTCTAGGGACCGATGACCTCAGCAGTTTAGCCGCTTGTTTATACAAATTTTCAGTTGCTGTGCGTCAGTCTTGCTAAAACTCAGAAATCTCTTCATCGATTTTAATATTTTGTTGTTTTTCTCGTTTTAATACAGGGGTAGTTTATAAAAAAAGATACCTAAAACACAAAGGACCAGCGGATAAATCGGCGGAAAAATTCGAAATTGGTAATTTTATATGGGGGCATCTTCACTTCGGATTAAATTCATATTTAATGCACTGCGAAATCGTTAATCCGACTGGAAAACAAAACAAGAGCAACATCACCGTCTATGTGTTTTCGCACGCCGCTTGACAGAGGGTAGCTTCCTCCCAACTACCCACGCAAGTGCTAGACACGGCCGGCAGTGAGCCTGAGGGAACCGTGACCTTTGCATCCGTTTCTGCTCGGTCGCGTTTGCTCGCGATGAACTACGAATCTGCTAAACTCATTTTAATGATGTCCAATAATTGGCGCCGCCGTTCTACTGGAAGTCTGGACTAGCGGCCAAGTTCTCGATTGGGGAGCAAAATGTCAGGATACTGAACTCGGTGGAATCATAGTTCTTTTACTTTGAGTTTTAATGAGCCTTCAGCTCGCTACGATGTAAGGAATCGCCAGAAACGACACGTGATTACACACGTTAAACTTTAGAGCTCATCTGGAGTAGATTAGTGTAGAGAGCTTATAAAGGTTAGGGCTATGTTAACACCGAAGTGGCATCCAATCGAAAAATAAATGCACCAGTTAATTAGGCTTCGTGAAATTATTATTATATTCACTTTAGGATGTTTCTTTAAAGTTAAAATTTATTTCACATTATATATTTTTTCCCAATTTACACGAGGCATAAGCGTGCATTTTAGATTTTTCGGGTATTTCTTTTTATTTTAATTTTGTTGTGTATATAATAGTAGTGCGATGTATTTTTTGTTCGATTTAATACAGGGGTGGTTCAGAAAAAATATGGAAACCCCGAACGAACAACAGAAAAATGGAGAAAAATGGAATTAGTAGTATATGACTCTGCTAGACGGTTAGTATACCGGTTTATGCTACTTTTGGGCAGTTAATATGTTGGTTTTGCTTACTCAAAAGTCCGTTTTCTATTAAGATTACTGTATTATATGACCCTTACATCCTATAACTTTATTGACAAGTAGCCTATTATCAAAGACGGACATCCTTCGTTTGCCAGAAACTGAGATAAACGTCATTTTTTATTGCGAAACGTAGACCTAATATATTTATAAGTTGATTTGAGCACTATCAACTTTAATACTCGAGTATTTATACCTGGAAGTGGCTAATATCAATTTGATTACTCAAGCACCTTCAAATTGTGTTTGAAAATACAGGTGTCCGTCTTTGAAACCAAAACGTGTAGGTGTCCGCTTTTGATGTGAACACGCTTTCAGATGTCCGTTTTTGATACACAGAGATTCGCTTACTGCTGACGAGAATCTTTTACAAGTGTATAATCTGGGAAATTATAGAAATATCAACATACAGTGGAAAATATTAAATTCGAAACTCTATTACATATTGGAAAAATGAACTTCAATAATCATAACAATCTTTTTAATTTTATATAAAAAATGAAATATTACGGCACTGAATCTCTAAAATTATTAGTATAAGGTCTGTTGAAACTGTCCCCAGATATTTCTGTAATCATCCTTACGTTATTTCTGACATCTAACTTCTTTCCAACAAGTGATAATTCCGTACAACACACCTTACAATAGAACAGTGTAGTTTACAAGCTAGTCTTACCTTTGTTTCTTTTCAGTGTGTATTTTGCACTTTTCAGGTTGTCTCAACCGCGTCCTAGCTTTTCCTTCGGACGCTGGTGATATATTATGTTCCATTTCACTCGCTTTAAGATGGTTATTAGTAATAATACTATAAAAATTACTGAAAAACTTAATTACGGTCTAATACGTCTAGTACCTGGCACATACTGTCGCCATGTCTGATTTTCGAGGTCATGTGATCATATACTGTGTTCCCATTGGTGCATACTGCTTCATTGAACAAGTGTCCGATTCTGATATCGTGCTCTTATGTAGGTGTCCGCTTTTGATGTAAACAGTCAAATTTAACATGTGATTTATCACATTTAGGTCAAATTTTGGAAAAGAAACGGATTTCACCAATGAAAAGAGCGGAAAAATTTTCCTTGGGATCGACTGCTAACTAAATTTCGACCATTAGGTCAGATGTCCAGGTTTGATATTAGGCTACTATTTCCATAAAATTTCCATAAATAATGAGAGGCCACCGCGTGAGAATACCCAAATTTATGCCTCAGTTATTGGAGAATGGGAGTAGTTAGGGACCTGCAACACAGTTTGCAAGTAATTTCGGAAGTTTATGAAGCGTTTTGTAACCGACCCTCCCCCAAAAAATGATGAAACGAAAAGAAGTCTACCGGTCACAACATTTTCGCTGTAGATGCCGTAAAACTGTCGCATCAGGAATGACCTTGTATCAAATAAAGTTACCATTACAGATTTGCATGTTTACTATTTATTTTTGTCTGCAAGTCACCCTTAATTCTCTTGTATCTGAAATTAAGCAATCTGTTTTCTTAATCGCTATCTAAATGTTCAAATGTTTGTTAAGCTTATGGGACTTAACTACGGGGTCATCAGTCCCTAAACTTACAAACTACTTATGAACTACTTACGAAATAGGACGGCACAAATATCCATGCCCGAGGGGGGATTCGAACCCCCAACCGTAGTGGCCGTGCTGACCGTGACTGGAGCGCCTCAGTCACGTCGGCCACCGCGGCCGGCAATCGCTATCTATACAAAAGCTAAGGACACTGGCTGACTTACTAACTAAATACGAAATCTCGAAAACTGCTTCACCTATGAAGCTGAAATTTGACGGAAATGTACCTTATTGGTAGAAAACGTCAGCTAAGAAAGTATTTTGTAATAGGTGCATGGTGGAGCATACTTCTACAGACTCACGAAATCAACAGTTTCATTACGATCTTCACGAAATTTCGCACGCTTGACCTACAAAACAAGAGGAAGGTCACCGACTACCTTAAGTTTCATACGGTGCATGTGGTACGGTACTTTGCAACATAAAAATGGATCCCTAAATACCTTGGTCGCGCCATAACATGAGAACGGCTCGACCGAATTCATAGATTTTTTCGTTATTCTCAAAACAAGGGTTGTATGAAATAAAACTGAAATATTTGAGAACAAAAAGTGTGTTTTTCATTGTTACCCTGCGTTTCTATTACATATAAATCTATAGTTTTGTTCCGATATTGATGAAATTTTGCACACTCTACCTTAAAAACAAGAGGAATGTCACTGTCTGTATAAAATTTCGTCCGATGTTTGATGGAGGGTACTTCACTTACGGAATTTTACAAAATGTATAGTTTTGTTCCAATCTTTATGAATTTTTGCACACACGACCTTTAAACCAAGAGATCACTGGGTACATAAACGTTTGTATGGTACATGACAGAGGGTACCTTGCAGAAAACCTTGCCGAGAGAGGGAAAGATGGACACAGAGTGATGGGAGAGAAAGAGGTGGATGCAGAGAGAGGCGAGAAGGGGATGTGGACTACGAGAGTGTAGAATAATTAATCACCTGGGCAACGCCGGGTTTACAGCTAGTGTCACAATGTTTGTCCGAGATGAACTCTGATACTACTTAACTGATCTTAATTAAATTTCTGATATGATCCAACTTAAAAGGTGGGATAGTTTTAATAACAATATTACTCCCTTTGCAAATTAAGTGTTTTTATCGTGATTTGGTAAGTATCCAATAATTAGAAAGAGTACTACAACTTGCAGTTTGGGCTACCTAATAGGGACTTTTGTGGTTATCAGTCACTAAGCTTACAAACTATTTAAACTAACTTGTATTAAGGACAACACATACACCCATGCCCAAGGAAGGACTCGAAAGTCTGACGGTGAATAGTCGCGCGCTCCTCAGCAAGGAGCCTTAGAGTGCTCGGCCACTCCGTCGCGGCTGTGTGCATTGAGTCATGGCGCAGTCTTACGGACGTGCGACGATCAAAGTAACGTTTCAGGCCGACCTTCCACGACCAAGAGTTTTTGAAGTCGAACAGTTCATTCGAGAAGGTCTTCCTTCGAATTCACAGAACGTGATCGGAATCATTTTTCCATCACAGGAAGCATCGTTTACATTAAGATGACGACGAAGGCGATATGAACTCAAATTTACAAACGACATGCCATCGGACTATAGGTGCGGTAACAGTCGACCATGGAGGGATCGATTTACGGACCATGCGGGTATTTGAGCTCACGTTTGGAGTGCCTCAAGAAACGGTCATTGACGCTTTAGTACCGTACGGCCCCGTAGATGGTTACGTCGCAGAAAAGTGGCAAACATTTACGACCTACCATGTGGTAAAAGGTGTCCGGCAGATGCAGTTTGATCTGACGAACCATGACCCGTCGTACCAGATGGTTGGTGGTATGCTGAACATCGTCATTTGCGATGGCCAGCCGCGAACATGCGCAGGTCGTGGCCAGGAAGACCATGTCCGGTCCTAATGTATGCGCCAACGTTTGGAACCGACACCACTAGGTGAGGTGGCCTCAGCAACGGCGATCACGTCTCTACCCGTTACCAACGCTACTGTTGCACAGAACTAAAACATGCCACTCCAGGTTATGCCTGAATCCACGTTGGCTCTGGCCACAGCTGCAGAAAGTACTGACAAAACGCCTCCATTGCCCTCACCAGACTCAGAAACACAACAGACCGTGACAAATGAATGTTCTGGCACTATGGACATCGACACAGGTGTCTTCCAGACGTCTGCTTTTCTTCAGATGGGCATGGCGGTAGATAATGGGCGCCCGCTTCTGAATGAGAACAACACATCCGGAAACAGTAGTGTAAGAAACACCATCCGCTGACGCCCTCCATCGGACGACCTCTTCAGATAATGACCGAATGTATGACAGTGACATCCCATTTTCCTACCAGCAGAATGGTACTGTCAGCATGGACACTTATACAGTGACGCATCCTATCTCAACCCAGAACATACACTCACTACAATCAGCACAAACGGACGACCGTTCCAATACAGCATTGGTTGGGGCTTCCGCCGCGCCCGTTACAGGAAAATAAAACTATTACGTGTCATCGACATCCACATCATCCTGGAGCGAAGATGTTAGCAAAGGTGCGGATCAGACCGACATCGATGTTGAGCGGGTCTATCCTATGGAGGCACATGATTTGGTACGCCACTAGTCATCACGGCAACCACGGGAGACCCGTTAAGTCGGCGACTTTAGGCAGCCGCTCTCGCAAGTATCTATCAACAGCAATATCGTATCGCCACTATGAATCTTTCCACTATTCGCACTACACACCAACTAGCGATGTTTCGAGACACCATCTACTCGGCGGATGTTGATGTTGCGCTCCTACAGGAGGTATCTGTCGCTGATTTCCTAGTCCTTACTTGGTACACTGGCTACGTTCTGCGCGCCTCCGACATCGGAAGCGGCGTCGCCATCCTTGTACGAAATGGGTTTCCATACTGCTCGTGGTATGGCCACTACCGTTTTTGGTGTGCGTATCACTATTATTTACGCGTAGTCAGGCTCTAGCCGCTGTCAAGACCGCTTTTCACGGGTCCGCAAAGTAAATAGTGCCTTGCGAAGGTTTCATTTCGACACAAGGGCCCACCGACCAACTCCCACGGTATTCACCTAGTGCGGCCCTTTCTGTGGTCATCGACCACCTGCGACTCGTTGACACCTGGGCAAAGCTACACGGAACCCGACCGGGCTTTACATTTTACACCGCCCATTCCTTGAGCCGCCTAGACCATATGTACCTCACAAGCTCCCTCGCAGACGGTACCCGTCATACGGTACTCTCGCCCCTAGCCTTTTCAGACCAATAGGCATCTATCTGTTACGTCACTATCGCCCGTCACGAGGCCAACAAGAAAGACAAGCCGTGGTGCGTACGTCACGACATGTCATCAGAGAAAGTTTGGGCTAACGCGATCGCTAGCTGACTAGCTGGTCACTGGCGCACGGCCCACTGTCTCACAGTGGCCAGCCAGTTAGATAGCGATCGCGTCGTCTCAAGCCTTCTCTGATGATGTTTCGTGACTTACGCACCAACAGGAATCATTCCCAATGCCTGGAGAACAGTGAAGGTTGTCTTCATTCCAAAGCCAGGGAGAATTGATCATACCAAGGCCAAGGATATGAGACCAATCAGCCTGTCCTCCTTCATTCTTAAGACATTGGAAAAGCTGGATAATGTGCATGTTGGAGAAAGGAGGTTAAGTAGGGTTCCTCTACATTCAAACCAACATGCTTATCAGCCAGGTAAATCATGTGAGACAGCTCTCCACCAACTCGTTGGGAAGGTGGAGAAAGCACTACACTTTCAGGACATAGCCCTCTGTATCTTCCTGGACATTCGAGGGTGCTTTTAGCAACACGACTTTCGATTCCATGGTTAGGGCAGCAGAGGTGCATGACCTAGGAACCACTATATGTAGGTGGACTAGGGCCATGCTCAGTGGAAGAAAGGTAGAAGCTACCATGATGAATGAAAAAATGGTAATCAACACCACTAGAGGTTGCCCGCAAGGAGGAGTTCTTTCCCCTTTATTGTGGAATCTAGTGGTGAATGATCTCATTGGAGAATTAAACTCTAGGCAGTACTTTTGCCAAGGATACGCGGATGATCTTGTCATAGTAATACTTGGCAAATTTGCTGACACAGTAAAGAATATGGCACAAGGGGCTTTGGACTTTGTGCAAGAATGGTGCAGAAAACAGGATCTGGGGGTTAGTCCTAAGAAGACTGTTGTTGTACCATTCACAAAGAAGCATATACAACATTCAAGTTGAAATCTAAAGCTTTTCAATGAAGCGCTACCTGTGAAGGGGACAGTGAAATATCTAGGGGTTACCCTAGATGAGAAACTGACATGGACCCCTCACATCAGAAATATTTGATCCAAGGCAAAAGGTACTCTTGTTAGTACCAGGAGAGCTTGTGGCAAAAATTGGGGCCTGAGCCCCAAGGGTATGCATTGGATATACACAACAGTGATTAGACCCAGGATCACCTATGGGGCGGTCGTGTGGTGGAAGAAGGTAGAACAGCAGGTTGCTGCTAAGGAGCTTGGTAAGGTGCAGAGACTAGCCTGCTTAGCCATAACAGGCGGAATTAGCAGCACACCAACTGCTGGGATGGAAACCATGCTGGATATGCCCCCATTACACCTTTGGGTCAAGATGGAGGCAGCAGCTGGTGTCTACAGACTCAAATCTGGCAACAACTGGAACTCATTTGGATATCCAGAATCGCACACTAAAATAGTGAGTGAGGTAAATACAGGAAAGGTTGGGGAAATGCCAGCCGACTATTGGAAGTAGGGAGCAATGGGAGAAAATAGTTCGACACCGTACAAGGGATATTGTCTGGTTCACTGACGGGTCAAAATCCGACCAAGGTGTTGGGGCCGGGGTATATGGGGTGCAGCCAAGACTGGAGGGCGTCATCTCTCTAGGAAAACTGGCCTCAGTATTCCAGGCCGAAATCACTGCCATCAGGGCGTGTGTGGAGGAGAATTTGCATAGGTGCTACAAAGATCGTAGCATCTATATCTATTCAGACAGCCACGCAGCCCTGAGATCACTGGCAGCTCCTGCAACAAGGTCAAAAATTGTTGCAGAATGTCACAGGGTTCTGGTGGAGCTAGGGGAAAACAACAGAGTAAACCTATTGTGGGTCCCTGGCCACTCGGGGATCAGTGGCAACGAACATACCGACAGATTAGCCAGGATGGGGGCAGAGACTCCAGTTATTGGACCGGAACCTGTCCTGACAATCACCAAGGCAATGATCAAATTGGAGCTACGAAACTGGCTCAGAAGACAGCACGTAGAATATTGGACCAAAGTCTACCAACAAAAACATGGCAAGGTAATGATGTCAAAGCCATGTTTTAAAAGAAGCTCTGCAATCCTGGGCCTGAACAGGAGAGAGATTAGACTCATGGTTGGATTGATGACAGGCCATGGGAATTTCAAAAAACACCTACATACAATGGGAATAACAGAAGAGGACCCTAAATGTAGGATCTGTGATGACAGTGATGAAACTGCATCACATCTAATCTTCGAATGCATTGCATTGGAGAGTAAAAGGCACAGAACATTTGGGACAACTAGACCCGAAGAAATTGTGTCTAATAAAGAACTGGTAAAGTGACTCCTTGCTCTGCTCAAGGGCATTGGTTGGCTTTACTAGATAAACAGGGAGCAATACCGCACAATAAACTTAGTTTCGGTGTGGGCAGTGGCGGGTTAGACCAAGACTGTTTTAGCTTCCCTGGAAAAATCAAATCAAATCAGGTATTTAGTGGAGTTTACGGCCTTCACATTCGATTGATTTATCTTGCAAACAAAGTTTAACGGATTTCTTTTCGTACTCATGTGAACCACTACACATTTCTCATCATTTAGAGTCAATTGCCAATTTTTATCCATACTGTTATCTTATTTAAATCGTTCTGCAGTTGGTTTTGACTTTCAGATGACTTTACTAGACGATAAATGATGGCGTAATCTGCAAACAACCTAAGAGAGCTGCTCAGATTTTCTGCTAAATCGTTTATGTAGATAAGGAATTGCAAAGGACCAATAACACTACCCTGTGGAACGCCGGATATCACCTCTATTTCAGTCGATGCCTTACCATCGATTACTATAGTGAGTCCTCTCTCACAGTATATCCCCTATCCAGTCACAAATCTGAGGCGATATTCCATAACCACGCAATTTGGTTCATTCAGATATTGGTTACAGTTGTAATTTGTGTAGGATACAGTACGATATTTTGCTGTCTCGACTCCTTACTGGAGGTTTACATGGCGTTTACGTAGAGCGTACCATAGGTGATATTCCATAACCACGCAATTTGGTTCATTCAGATATTGGTTACAGTTGTAATTTGTGTAGGATACAGTACGATATTTTGCTGTCTCGACTCCTTACTGGAGGTTTACATGGCGTTTACGTAGAGCGCACCATAGGCGATATTCCATAACCACGCAATTTGGTTCATTCAGATATTGGTTACAGTTGTAATTTGTGTAGGATACAGTACGATATTTTGCTGTCTCGACTCCTTACTGGAGGTTTACATGGCGTTTACCTAGAGCGCACCATAGGGCTACCATAATAGTGAAAGAGTCATTCTCGTTACCCCCTAATGTGGTGTGTGATCACCTCGGACGACTAATACAGTTGCACACTTGCGTGGATTGGACGGTATGAGGTTAGTAATCAGATCTTATGGTATATCTGGCCATTCTTCCATGAGTGCAATATCCAGTGATGCAAACGTTGCGGGAGGAGCTGTTCTGACTGCAATGGATCAGCCAATTGAATGCCAGACATGTTCGATAGGGTTTAAGCCCGGCGAACAAGATAGCCACTCCATTCGTTCAGTTCCCTCAGCTTCAAGCAAGTTGTCCACCAGTGCAGCTCTGTGGGGACGAGCGTTATTGTTCACCAGAAGGAACCCATCTCCTATGGCACCAGCGTGGGGCACAACAAAAGGTCGAAGGATCTAATCTCTGTACCTCTGAGCAGTCAAAGCGCCATTCTGAACGACATAACGATACGTGCGTTCGCCAATACTGACTCCTGCTCACACCATTCGTCCACCACCACATAAACAGTATTGTTCCGAGTTCCGCGTTCTCTCCAGACGACGAAACGATGATTGTCCGGCTGAACACAAAGTCTTAACTCATATGTGAACAGAACCCGGCGCCATTCGCTACGAGTCCTAGCCTGATGTTCTTTCGCCCAGTTTCTGCGGGCTAAACGAGGTCGTGGTTTTAATGGCACACACATATAGGCCTCTGTACGTAGAGGCCACATTCTCCAAGGCGTTTTCGAACTGTTTGTATTGATATTGCGCGTCCCGTTGCTGTCTGGAAGGTGCGTTGCAGCAGAGTTGCATTTAGCCTCCTGTCTCGAAGGGCTGTTAACAGGAGATAACGATCATCTATTGCTAACGTTACCCGTTGACGACCTAGGCATTGCCTTGTTAACGGTTCCTGTCGTCTGATATCGCATCCACGTCCTGAAAAT
This sequence comes from Locusta migratoria, assembly GCA_026315105.1. NCBI lineage: Eukaryota > Metazoa > Arthropoda > Insecta > Orthoptera > Acrididae > Locusta > Locusta migratoria. The sequence continues at coordinate 12,644,496 of CM048755.1, forward strand.
TACACTTCGAGACACTCCAGTAGCTACAGTCGCCTCCCTCTGTGTCTGCCCCACTTCTAATCTTACTATGGCTCTCCTGTCATAGCTTCGGGTAACTCACATTGTCATTGCATTTCACTACCTGCTCACTACGCTACCTAAACCCAAGAACTTGTGCAATTCGTTTGAACACAGGTGAAGCCAGTCCCGTATGCAGCAACTTTCTGTTATTACCACTATCTCGGTTGACGTAATGATGTTGTCTCCACTCCGTAGAACCAACAGAAAGTCGTCGAACCATTTTAGTTCATTCTGCTAAAGACAATACTTCAGTGCCTAGATATCTCAACTGATCCCCTACTTGTTTTGACAAGTGTATATAAAAAATTAATTGCTCTGCGTTAATTTTTGTAGTGTTTTGTTTTCTTTAATACTGGGGTTTGTTAGAAAATAATAGGCAAAACCCAAAGTACAGGTGTAAAATAGGAATTGGTAATTATGAAATTGGGGCAACACTACTTCGGCTAAGATGCGTATTTTATGTGATGCCATACAGGTCATGCGACTATGACAAAATTTTGAAGACTCGAGGACGAAAACTAGAGAATACATTATAATTCTCACGGTGAATGACGGAGGGTACTGTACAACAGACTTCGCCACCAATCTACAGTTTTATTTCTATCTTGATGAAATTATGCTCATTTGACCTTCAAAACAAGAAAACATCAATGTCTACATAATATTTCATACGAAATTTGGCGTAAGACACCTCACGCCTGACTTTGACACCGTTTAACTGATCACCATTAATTTGGCACGTATTGTAATTTTTCATACACATTGAAGGAAGTGGATGAATAGAGAGAGGAAAGAAGGAGTTTGGCAGGGGGAGGTGGAGGTAATGACAGAGGAAGAGGGATGATTAGGTGGGCAGAGGGGAGGGATTGGAGGAGGAGGACGCGAGGAAGAGGCAGGCAGAGGCAGAGAGAGGTGGCAGCAATACGTGGACTAATGGCATTCATAAATACCCCAACAGGTAGCTAATATAATGAAACCCTAATAGGACAAAGAGGTGAGTATCAGACAGAGATGGGGAAACATACGGGCATAGAGATTAAGGAACAGAGTTTAGGATCTAGATCTAATTACCATGCATATCTAGCAATTGCGAAGCATTGCCCGGTTCGTTAGTATATATACGAGGGTTGTAACTTAAATAGTGGCAACGCTTTTGTGTCGGTTGTGAATAAATAGTTGCCACTATTTAAGTTCCAATCCTGGTATATACAGGGTGAATCACATTACACTTGCAACGCAAATCTTGCGGAAACGGAAAGTGCGTTTGATGTGCGGTTTTCACAAAATGGCTTGTTAGTCAGGGGCTCGTAATTTTAGCCAACAAACAGATTGTAATATTACTTAGAAAATGTATTTTTTATGCAAACACATAGTTCTTTAAATGGAACAATGGTTGTTTCTATCATGCACTGAAATTTCTGACACCAGCTTGTACAAAGAATTTTGAATGACATTTTTATCACGTTTAGTTTGGCAGCTACAACCGTTCAAAGTTTCGGGGGTGGAGGCAGTGATAGCGTAGCTGATTGCGCGTGGCTAGCCCCTGGGAACGGCCCACTGTCTCATGACCACCAGCCAGTGAGCTTCGCCGTCGTAGCCTCCTCCCCCAAAATTTTGAATGATTGTAGCTGCCAAACTAAATGTGATATTAATATCATTCAAAATTCCTTTGTACTGCTGGTGTCAAAAATTCCACTGCATGATACAAACAACCATTGTTTCATTTGAAAAACTGTATGTTTGGATAAAAAATACACTTTCTAGGTATGTTTACAATCTGTTTATTGGCTAACAATACGAGTACCAAAATCAAATGTTCATATGTTTGAATAGCTTATGGGACTTAACTACGGGGTCATCAGTCCCTAAACTTACAAACTACTTATGAACTAGTTAATACTAAAGACGGCACAAATATCCATGCCCGAGGGGGGATTCGAAACCCCCACCGTAGTGGCCGTGCAGACCGTGACTGGCTCGCTGCAGTCCCCTAGGCCACCGCAGCCGGCCCATGAGTACCAATCCATTCTGTGAAAACCGCACATCAATCGCACTTTCCGTTTCCGCAATATTTGCGGTGCGCGTGTTAGGTGATTCACCCTGTATGTATACAGGGTAGACGCGAGATTGTAATTAGTTTTGCTATAGTCCGTAATCAGTCGTTACTGTGTTCATTGTAAATGCAGAAATCCAGATATCACAGAAACCACACGTTGGATCAAAAAAATGTACTCTTCTATTTTGTTAGTGTCGAAGGGGGTCATTGAATGTTTTTCTTTTCTTTCTTTTCTTTTTTTTTTTATTTATTTATTTTTTTTTTTTTTTTTTTTTTTTAATCGCAAATTAAGATTGTACGGCCAGAACTATATACGTTTCATCTTAAATATTTTCCTTTTCGCTACAGATGGCGCTGTAATGAGTGGAATCAAAATTAGTGCACAACTATAATTGACAGCATTTAGCCGCGGCGGAATGGCCGTGGGCACTGAGGCGCCGTGCTGTGGTGCGCGCGACCGTTCGCTGTCAGGGGTTCGAATTCCCCATCGGGCATGGGTGTTTGTGTTGTGCTTAGGTTAGTTTAACTTAATTTAAGTAATTTGTAAGCTAGGGACTAATAACTACACAGTTACGTCCCATAGAGTTACAAACATTTGAACATTTTGACATCTAGCGCAATTTCCAATTAATATTCAATGGGGCGGAGGGCTCCATATTCATATTGCTAGAGTAGGATACGCCAGTAATTCACAACATTTGCGTTCTTGGAACCCCCATCAGAAAGGTTGTATCCCACTGTAGCGAACTACGATGTATCATAATGTTCAAATGAGTGTAAACCTATTGGACCAAAATGCTATCATCAGTCCCCAACCTTCCAAAGTATTTAAACTAACTTTTACTAAGGACAAAACACACACACTCATGGCCGAGGGAGGACTCGAATCTTCAGCAGCCGGCCGCAGTGGCCGAGCGGTCTGCGGCGTGCCAGTCACCGTCTGCACGGCCACTGCGGTCGGGGGCACGAATCTCTCCTCGGGCATGGATGTTTGCACCGTCTTTATAATAAGTTAATTTATAAGTAATGTGTAAGTGTAGGGACTGATGATCCCGTAGTTAAGTCCCATAAGCTCTACAAACATTTGATGATTTGATTTGAATCTCCAGCAGGAACGGCCGCCCATGCTGTAGCATGATACCTTAGACCGCGCGGCCATTCAGCGCGGCACGTGTCATAACAAGCGGTACACTATGACTGGAGTTCATGTATATGTACAGTATTTATTATTGTCTGTTCCTAAGGAACAGACGTTTGCGGTGGTCCGCAGCAGTGGTAAATATTGACAAATATACATAGCAAATCGCGAAATTTCCCGACATCTGCTGCTCTTCTCAAGATGGACAATTTATCTGCAACACATGAAAATTTGTGCCGGACTGTGATTGGAACCCGGGTCTCCCGCATTTAGAGAGCGGACCCGTTGAATACTCGGCCATCCGTGCACGCCGATTGATTGTCCATCTTTAGAAGAGCAGCAAATGTTCGAAAATTTCACAATTTACGATGTATATTTGTTCATATGTACAGTGTTTAATTCCTGCACACATACCTATTATTCGTAGACAAGACGTACTTAGACGATGCACGATGGAACCACATAAGGACAAATTGAAATGACCGTGATTTGAGGCGAAGGTAAGAGGAATGTTGACGCTACTGTGACCATGCATGCCCAGCGTCTTACAGATAATGCTCGGTAACGTTCGTTCTATCACAATGTTGTGAACGCTTTTATGTTTGGTGGCAGTGTACAAACTGCCAAGCGGAAACGAAGCAAACCAGTTACAGAGGAAGCTAATGAAACAGAAGTACACCAAAATCCACAGATAGGTGTTCGGAAAATACACCGCAATTCTTATATGATAATCGTAGTATTTGCAACTTATTGCATCATCATCATCATCATAGTTACCATCCATACCACTTATCACTGCAACAAGAACTGTATGGAGACGATTTCCATAAGCGGATAATGTTTTGTGAATGGGTACTTTAACCGAGGAACAGTTTTCCAATGAGTCTACCTTCGCCGTGGTGGAGTAGCCGAGCGGTCTAAGGCGTCTCGCTGCGAAGCACGCGGTTGCTCGCCGTCGGGGATTCGAGTCTCCCCTAGGACTTGGGTGTTTGTGTTGTCCCTAGGTTAGTTTACCTTAGTGTAAGTAGTTTGTAAGCTACGGACTGATGACCACGCAGTTTGGTCCGATAGATTTACAAACATTTGAACATTTGAGTCTACCTTCACAAATTAAGGTAATGTTAACAGGCATAACATGCATTATTCAAGTGTAGACCATCCCTACTGGTTACGGCAAGTCGACTGTCAACGACCTTAGTCGGTTAATGTATGGTGTGGAATCATGCGGAACAAACTCATAGGTCCATTTTTGATTTATGACTTATTGGGTGGACGGAAATATGGAACAATTTTGGAACAGGAACTACCGATATTACTCCAGAATGTTACACTGGTCGTTTGGCAACGTACGTGATTTCAGCACGTCGGGTGCCCAGCGCATTACGAAAGTAAAACAATCCTAGTATTAGTCCATGTCTACACTAGTCGATAGATCGGCAGAGGTGGCCCTATTAACTGCCCTGCAGGGTAACCCGATTTGACGTCATTAGATATCTCTGTATGGGATATTTAAAAGGCAAAGTGTCCCAGCAACTGCCAACAGGCAGTGACGAAATGATCGACCGCATACGTGACGCTTGCGCTGGCATTTCCACTTATATATTCTGTGTATAATAATTTTCTGAACTTGAATCATTTGCAAAATTACAATCATTTGCAGGACAGGTTACTGCGTGTAGTGCAGTTGAAGATGTAACATTTGAAGATTTACTGTAATTGGAAAAGCAGGGAAACGTTCGCCTCAAACCCCGGACACAGGAGAGCATCAAGTAGATCCCTGGATAAGTCGGAGGTATACAACGTTGTGTGTGGAGTGTAGGATTGAAATCCATGAAGTAATGGCTCGTCCTACCGTCGAAGCATGGAGGAGGGGTCCTCCGTCGCATCGAATATTAAAACGACATTCAGTTGCATGTTGTAAATTACAGTTGTGGACTCATTTCGATTCCGCTGATTAGAGCGCCACTCACGCACGGGGTTGGGGAGGGGGAGGAAGGGGGAGCAATTATAGTGTCATTCGATGTCCCCCTCCGACACAAACTAATTACTATTGCACATGCTTTTGAACCAACGTGTAGTTTTCGTCATATTTGAATGTAGCAGTGCTCACTAAGGCGCCTTGCTGCGGTGCGCGGCCATTATCAATCGGAGGTTCGACTCCTCCCTCGGGCACGTATGCGCGCGCGCGCGCGTGTGTGTGTGTGTGTGTGTGTGTGTGCGCGCGTTGTTCCTAGGGTAAGTTAGTTTAAGTAGTTTGTAAGTTTAGGGACCGATGACCACTACAGTTAGGTCCCATAAGCTTAACAAACATTTGATTTTGTCGGTTCTACGGAGTGGAAACACATTACGGCAACCAAGATAGCGGTGATAAAAGAAAGTTTCAGAAGAGAGGGTTGGCGTTACTTGTTTACGAAAGTAATTACATAAGCAGTTTGGTTCAGATAGTGTAGTGTGCAGGTAGTTTTGCTTATGTGTCATATTCGAACTGAGCCCCATCTTGATCTATGAAAGATCGGAGTATATTCGTGAACGAATCAACTGCTAGAATAATTTAATCAGCCGAAAGAGATCGGATAGCTTGTGTGATCCTAACGATAGTATTCGCTTTCGTTGTATCCTCACTGTGAACACAATATTTCTCAGCTTTCCCCACAAATAATAATCCAAAACAGTTAAGTCTGGTGAGTGTGGTGGGAAATGGACTGGGCCGTATTTACCAATCCACCTCCCTGTAAAGATTCTGTTCAGTTCTGTTCGAACCAATCTTGATGCGTGTGCTGGACATGCGTCCTGTTGGAACCGTGAACGCTAAAGTAAATGAAGTGGAAAATCTAAGAAAACTCGAAGGTCGTTCTGTAGTAGTTCTATGTATCAAAACTGTTTCATATTACCACCAACAAAGAGATGATTTTTCCACACCAGCCAATGACTGTCCACGTTTGTCCACCTCTCTCACTCAGATCGGATTCGTGTGAGACAAATAACAGAAATTCCAATTACTAACCTCATGATTGCTTTTAAAAGTACACTCATTCGAAAACTAAATTTCTGTATGGAAATAACGGGGTTGCCTTCGCACCCAATTCCAAAAAAAGTTTGTTAAGCTGATAGGACTTAACTGCGTGGTCATCAGTCCCTAAACTTAAAAACTACTTATGAACTAACTTATCCTAAAGACATCACAAACATCCACGCCCGAGGGGGGATTCGAACCTCCGACGGGGAACGGCCTCGCGCATCGGATCATAGCTCTTCAATGTGCTCGGCCACTCCGCCGCGGCCCCAATTGCAAAACACAAATCTTTCTCTGCGACCTTTGTTACTTAAAGCTTATTGAAGTTGCATTCAATAACCATGAAATTTACATTCCCGCAAAATTCGGTTGCTCGTGCTTTTCGATACACCAGCATCTATTTTTTTGCGTCACAAACTGTCGTTTGGGGCAACATGAGCAAAGGCAATATCGGCAGATCCCGTATCACGAACTCGTCTACGTATGTGTCTGCCTTTTATTATGATGTGGCTGTACACTTCCTTAATTACGACCGTGTGACAACAATCTGGGAAACACTTCCCGTGAATGAGGAAGTATTTGTGGGAAACGCTCTCGCCATAATCCTTCTACTGCATCAGATACATTGTGGCACTATTATAGTATCTGAATCATTTCAATAGGTTCTTCGTTGGAATAAACCGTGACTGGAACTGGGAAATAATGACAATATCAAAACTAGTAATGTAAGATCACTTGAAGAGAGAGGATAGTTTTTTAATGGAGTACTTCTTACCTGAGGAAGTTCACATAAAACGTCCACTGCATATGTTTGAGGTATGTGTCTACTGGTAAACTGATTCAGTCCAGCTTATAAGCGCGAGTATGTGAATATGTATCTGTACACTACCTAGAATCCGTTTCACTGCACGCTCTATTGCCTTGCGTTTCATGGTACAACTGGATACACTGCAAGCCCCTTAATAGCATTATTAGATGTGTCTAACCGTATCAAGTAATCTATGCATGCCACTTTCCAGATGGGCCATTACACTACAGAAGGCATTTTGGAGTAGAGAATGACGATTTAGAAAAAAAAAAAATTAACAAAACAATCTCCATTCTCGGCATACAATCGAAATAAGTAAGACAAAGTATGCTATTTCATTAAAAAATCGACTTCCGGTCTGAATAGCCCACATCCAGTGGGATTCGGAAGTTACAAATGGCACCAATCGGGCCGCGGTGGAGTAGCCGAGTGGTCTAAAGCGTCTCGCTGCGGAGCGCGCGGTTGCTCGCCGTGGAGGTTCGAGTCCTCCCTGGGGCATGGGTGTGTGTGTTTGTCCTTAGGTTAGTTTACCTAGGTTTAAGTAGTTTGTAAGCGGCGGCTTGTTGCGATAACACGTGACCGCATAGAAGCTCTTTGTCTCACAGGCCCCTGATTCTATGGCAGCTGGTAATAAATCTCGTTACAAGCGATCTTCCAGCGAAACAAAAGAGCCTTACTGAGGACTGAGAAACACGTCTGTAATTGTGGTTGCTGCGTTTGCTGGGACGAAGTCCTGCTTACACAGCTAGTATATCGTCAGTAGTGCCCCAGGGATGTGCAATAGGACAATCACTTAGCAGATATCAATACACGAGTCAACGATTTGAGTGAGTAGCTATCTTCGACTGTTTGCTGACGTCTAAGTAGCACATAAGGAAGTGTCATATTTGTCTAATGTGGGAGGATTGAAAATGTTTGTAAATCTATGGGACTTAACTGCTTGGTTCTTAGTCCCTAGCTTAAAAAGTACTCAAACGAAGTTAAACTGACTTAAGGACAACACATACACCCATGCCCGATGGGGGACTCGAATCCCCGACGGCGAACGGCCGCGCGCCCTGCAGTATGGCGCCTCGGTGCGCACGGCCATTCCACCGCAGCAGGAGGGCTGAGCATTGGATACAATGACTTTATACTTGTAGTGGAAAATAACGTTCTCGTGCATCTACAAAATAGAAGCTAAAGTATTCGAATAGGAAAAATAAGTTTGTGAAATTTTAGTACAGTACTAACGGATGTGTGGACACAGTAACGTCGATTAAATATCTAGACATAACACTGCAAAGCGATTAGAGGGGAAATGAGCAAATAATGATTGTTCTTTGGAAGGCGAGTGGTAGTTTTATTGGGGGAATTTCAGGACACTGTAGCTCGTTTATGAAAGAGCCAGCATACAGATCCTTCCTTGAGTACTGTTTGTGAGTTACGAACCGCTACCAGGTCGGATTTATAAAAGACATCTGAAGAAATCAGAGATGTGTTGATAGGTTTCTTACCAGTAGTTCTGAGCGACACAGGAGTATTATGCAAATGTTATGTTAATACAAATACGAATCCCTTGATGGAATACGATGTTCCTTTAGAGAAAAGAATATAGGATTAAAGCTCAATCCAAGTAAAACACAAGCGATTCTGGTAGGTCATCCGAGGCTCATTAACCACAAATACCGCGAATCTCAACCATCATTGATATTAAATGACACACCTATCTATTTTTCGCCCTCGTCAAAAAATCTGGGAGTGATAATAGACGACAAACTAAATTGGCCTGAGCACACAGTCGCCGTGTGTAGGAAGGCATCAGCATCTCTTCATGCCCTTCAGAGATATAAGAAGTTTTTTTCCTCTCGATCTTAAAAAGAAACTTATACAAACACTTGTAATTCCAATTTTTTATTACAGTGATGTTATCTTGCAAGGTCTTTCTTGGGAAAGCTCACTACGTCTGGAACTAATCATGAATGCCTGCGTTCGATACACATGTAACATCCGTTTCTTTGATCACGTTTCACCATCTTATAAGCAACTACCCTGGCTCCGTGCTGACAAGCGCAGAGATTTTCATACCCTCTGTTTCCTCTACTCTCTTATCAACGTACACTGTACCTCATACCTTTCCTCGACCTTAACAATCTTATCTGATCAACATAACAGAACTACTCGTTCCTGTCAGAGCAAAACCCTTTCTTTCCCTATCCATCACTCAGCCGGTTTCTCAAAATCCTTTTCAGTAGCAGGAACCAGGCTCTGGAACAATCTGCCTCAGTACATCAGAGGACTGAATAATACTGCCAGCTTCAAACGACAGTTAATGGATTATCTACTAAAGTAATAATTACGCCAGTCTTTATCATCCTACGGTCCAGGTACGTCACATCCATTCCTCCTCCCAGATATTCTCCGATTGCCATTGCTCTCGCCAGGTACAGCTTTCTTAACTTCCTTCTGTTAGAATTCGCCATGCCTAAACCAGTCTCGATATATTCAAAAGTACATCTTGTATCTGCTAATATCGATGTTGTTACTTCTATTATTACACCAACAGCAGCAGAAGGTGTTTCAGTGGTACTGCTAGTATTAATCCTATTAGAGCTAAGTCAGTACCTTTTATTTACATCTTTTTACATGTAATCAATCTGTATAAATTATGTTATTAATTGTTTATCTGTAAAAGTCATTATTATGTTATAGGTAACTCACATGTGAAGAAATACTATATGTGTAAAACCCTGGTCCGTTGTAAGAGAGGGCCTGATGGCCCTAATCTGATCAGGCTAAATAAACAAATAAATAAAAAATAATAAATAGAAGCTGCTGAGGAGATGGCTCAGTGGTGACACACTGGACTTTCGGGAGGAGAGTGATTCAAATACACTTCCGGCCATCCAGATTTAGATTTTCCGTGACCTTTCCTAAGTCAGTCCAGGCAAATGCTGGGATGGTTCCTTTGAAAGGTCACGGCCGATTTCCTTTTGCATACTCATCCAACAATCCGAGCATGAGCTCCGTCTCAAACGACCACGATGTCGACGGGACATTAAACCAAAGCTTCCTTTCTTCTGCTGAGGAAATTTAGAGAAACGGAATTTACAGTTAACCGCAGTACAGTTTTACTACCACTAATGTATATTTCCAGTAAAAATACATTAAGACGAGATACAGATATTAGTTATCCTACTAAGACATGCAGACCGTCTCTTTCCCGCCTGGCCGCGGCGGAGTAGCCCAGCGTATTGAGACGCTACATTCCGATGCGCGAGGCCGTTCCCCGTCTGGGGTTTGAATCCTCCCTCGGGCATGGATGTTTGTGCAGTCTTTAGTATAAGTTAGTTAATAAGTAGTTTTTAGGTTTAGCGTCTGATGACACCGAAGGTAAGTCCCATAAGTTTAACAAACATTTGATTTTTCCCTCCTGTTTTTGAGCTGAAAGGGATAGTGGATTACTAATAATGCTACATAATACCTTCCACCGTGTTCTGTATGGTTAATTATCAAGTGCATATGTAGACGGAGATCTAGATAAAGCTTCTTCCTCCCTTCCCTGTACGATACCTAGTAACGGTACATGATTTCTTCCATCATGCAGATGTAGATGCTGATATGTAGATGCACATCTAGATAAAGCTTCTTCCTCATATCTCTGTACGATAAAGCTGCTGATACTTCTAATTTCTCATATGCTGAAATATGAACAGATGGGCTCCACTTTATTATTTATTTTCAGTGTCACTGTTCCAATTGTTGTTGCTGTTGTGGTCTTCAGTCTGGAGACTGGCTTGATGCAGCTCTCCACAATACCCTAACCTGAGCAAGCCTCTTCAACTCCACGTAAGAACAGCAACCTACATCTGTCTGAATCTGCTTACTGTATCCATCTCTTGGTCTTCCTCTGCGGTTTTTACCCCACACACTCCCCTTCAACGCTAAATTCACAATTCCTTGATGTATAAGAATGTGTCTTACCAATCGATCCCTTCTTTTAGTCAAGGTACGCAAGAAATTCCTTTTCTCCCCATTTCTGTTCAGTATCTCCTCATTAGTTACGCGATCCACCCACCTAATCTTCAGCATTCTTCTGTAGCACCACATTTCAAAAGACTCTATCCTCTTCCTGTCCGCACTGTTTATCGTCCATGTTTCACTCCCATACAAGGCAATACTCCACACAAATGCCTTCAGAAAGGACTTCCTTAGGCTTAAATCAATATTCGATGTTAACAAATTTCTGTTCTTCAAGAACGCTTTTCTACACATTTCCAGTCTGCATTTTATATCCTCTGTACTGCGACCATCGCC